>OV277864.1:56468157-66468157 GCA_922989275.2 Gari tellinella
TAGAACAGATAAGCTTGTGAATGGAGACATAAAGAACAGTAAAACCTTTCTTTTACGGCCACTAAATTGTGTTTATTATCAGGTATTTACGACATTTGACCGCTTAAAGCAAGGTGACAGTAAAACAGACCCCCTCCTTAGAAGCTTTCTGTTTAATGCCACCTTGCTTTGGGCTGTCACGTGTATTTTTTTGTAACCAAGTAGCCTTTTTATTGGTCGTAATAGAGATGTTAAAAACATTGTGTATGTGCCCTTTTTAACTAATTTACTCAACCTTGTACGATCTATTTAGCGAACACTCATTGACTTTGCATGATCACCTCTTAAGACAAGCGACTCCTATAGGAGCTTTCTGCATTAGCTTGTTCTTCAATGAGCAACCGGTTGTTAAAAATGGTTTAACCTGTGTCTTCTACAAAATGGTCGCTTATCACAACATTAACTCTTTGAATGCTCTAAGAACGGATATATCTGCCACCGTGATTATCTTGCAAACACTTTGGATCCAGAAGAGACGCCGCGTGACGCGGCGCCTCATCAAGATCCAAATTGTTTGACACTCTGACCCTGTTTTGAAAAGAAAATAAGAAAATTCTATTTTTAGAACATCAGCAGACGACAATTGTTGCAGACGAAAAATTACCCAACATTCAAAGGCTAAACAAGCAGGGCCGATCAATCTGCTGCCTCATTGGGTATGATTGGTACAAGATAAAATAATATTGAGACATATTTAAGTTAACTCCCTTCATTGCCTTACCAGGAATACTATGGCTATTTACAAACAGTTTGGATCTTGATCAGACGCCGCGTTACGCGGCGTCTGATCAGGATCCAAACTGTTTGACACTAATTTCTATATTTCTTAAGTCAAAATACCTAAAATTTAGATTAAGAAATAAAAAGCAGACGATAATTGTTTTAAAACAGATGACGTCATGGCAGTGAAGGGGTTAGCGCGACATAGATGAGCGTCGTTTGTCACCCTGAATGCCACTGATATGTATTTATCAGACACTGTTTTAAACGCTTCAGTAAGTTTAACATGTAGACAAGGGATTAAAAGTTAAATATTTGCAGTTGGCATTAACATAGTTACGATGAGTTTATTAGTATAAATATTTAACGAATTTAAATAATCCCCGTCACCGAAGGTACATAATAGTAGACATTACAATAAAACCTCTATATTACGACTATTAAAACGAGCGCTAAATAGTTGTATATAACACAGGTGACAGATTAAAGCAAGGTGACAGTAAAACAGAAAGTACCTAAAGAGCTTCCTCTTTTAATGTCGCCTTGATATAAGCAGTTACATGTTGTAAAAACTCAATAAATTACAATATTTCACACAAATTAGTGGTCGTAATATAGAGGTTTTATCGTATTCTGTACCAACAAACGCGTATGTATTAGCAAAAAAAACCCATCATAATACAGGGCTGGGCCAGACGACGTGTAATTCGCAGTAGCTCGGCGTCTGTGACCCTTTTCATAAAGCTTCGTACGACAAATGTTGTCGTAAGTCAGATTATAAAAGTCTCCATATAAACCCGTCTTGTGGTATCTTTTTGGAATCGTCTTGAAAAGATCATTCCAAAGAGATGTCACAAGACAGGATTCGATAGAGAAATCAGAAATTAAATGTAATTTATCATAAAGTATTGAAAAACGACAACATTTGTCGTACGAAGTTATATGAAACGGGCCCCAGGTTAGGCGGCAAACTAATTGTCCATCAATAATGAGAAGAAGTCAAATTGAAAATAATGTCATTTGCTTCATTTGAATGCGGTATGTTTGCGGTTAGTTTTCTTTAACCCGTTCGGCGCCAACCAATCTTAGTAAATTTCAAACATACACCATTATTGTGTCGTCTGCTTCAATATTGTTGTCTACAAGAACGTTTCAAAATTGGATTCAAGGTGGTATGGCTTAAGAAATATCGATACGAGTGTCAAACAGTTTTGATTCTGATCAGACGCCGCGTTTTGCGGCTTCTGATCTGGAACCAAACTGTTTGCAACGTCGATTTCATGCGACTTTGGTGCTGAAAGGGTTAACCCTTTCTTATATGGCACGTTTCTAGCATTGAAGATAGGCGTCCACTTAAAGCAGATTGAAAGTAAAGCAGAATGCACCCAGTGCGCATTCTGCATTACTTTCAACGCCCTGAGAAGCCATCTGCTAGAACATAGAACATATTTCTTATGATGCATACAGTATTCATGATTGTACGTATAAGTTGGAATTATTTTCTTCAGCAGAGAACTAAATTAAAGCCATACAAATTTGATATGATGTCTATGGTTTGACACTCAGGTTAAATTAACCCATTTGTGCCAACGATACCATATATGGGACATGGGCAAACAGTGTAGACTCTGATCAGACGCCGCAATATGCGGCGTCTGTTCAGAGTCTACACTGTTTGCTGATAGGAATTTCAATATAAAACAAAATGAAAATGAAAATTTTGACCAAGCATCCCTTTCATAAAAAATGGACTAATCCAATATATAAATATGAAAGAATCCACTGGGCACAAATGGATTAAAAATATAAATCTTTATTCCATACATGCAGACAGGTTTAATTTTTGTCCATAGGTGTACATGCACATTGGTATTTAACAGGCCATGTAATACAGGGATATATGACATGTACGAGTATTCAAGGGCGCGGAGTATTTGTTTATTTACATTGGAAATTTGTAAAGAAGATTGTGTCGATCATTAACTCTTTGAACGATATGTAATATTGTCGTCTGCAACACGTGCCGTCTGCTACATTTCTAAAAATAGATTTTTTCGAAAAAAGTTGGTGAGATTGTGAAACAGTTTGATCCTTTGAGACGCCGAGTTATTTGGGGTCTCATCTGCATTCCAAACTAATGTGTATTTTTAAATGTAATAATTGTTTTGCGGTAAGCGTGCAAACCCCTTCACTGTCTTACCCCGAGTACAACAGTTATTTGCAAACAGTTCAGATCCTGACCAGAAGTCGCGTAACGCGGCGTCTGGTCAGAATTCAAACTGATTGACACTCATTTCTATATTTCATAAGTCAAAATACTTAAAATTTAACTTTGACAAATAAATGCAGACGGCAATTGTTTAAATTTGATGACGTCATGACAGTGAAGTGGTAAATGGCTAATTGTCAGCAAGCAAGTTATTCGAACCTCAGTGCATCTGAGACACCTCTTTTGAAATTGGAAATATTCATGTGCAGTTTGCGTGCATGCAACGTGCATTTGTTAGCAGGATTAAGAAACATGGCTAGTGCATGCCGGTTATAACAGGTATGTGACGTGTGGCTGATAAGAAAGCCTAATTTAAGTCGACGCCTTAGTATTTTTAATACAGTTTCAATTATAACTCCTCAATAACAATCAGCTCTAAACCCCTTCATGCCACTACGTCATCAATTTTTTAACAATTGCCGTCTGCTTTTATTTCTAAAATAAATTTACAATTTGATGTATTTTAACCTAGATAATATTGAAATGAGTGTCAAGCAAACTGGATTCTGATCAGACGCCACGTAGTGCGGTGTCTGATCAGGGATCAAAACTGTTTTCAAATGAGTATTGTACTCGGGATAAGTCGGTGAAAGGGGTTAATCATTGGTTTATGATGTCACTACCGGTCCCGACAACACTGGTATTTGAACACTTTGTGGACCCAAACCAGCCACGCACGGGGGTCACTGGCAGTCTGATCTGGCTCCAGTCTGTTTGTCAATTGTACAGGTCTAATGTGTACTTGGAAAATGGACGAAGACTACATAATGCTTAAGCAGACATGATGGAAGAAACACTAGTCAAGCATATTGGTGTACATACAGTTGGTTTAACATATTGAGCCCTGGCGACAAGTATTCTCGTCGTTTACAAGTAGTGTACCTGTGAAGAGTTCATTTGTCCTTTCCAAACAATATAGACCCGGATTAAAGACTCATTTAGTAGCCCTTTGATCAGGGTCTGCGCTGTTTGCCATATTGCAATATATTGCAGGAAACAACATATACAGTTAGAAATGGAATAAACTTAGATATACAGGGCTGCCATAAGTTGACATGAAAAATCCTAAGATTTCCTAATTTTCATTTTTCAAGTGCAATTTTACAAATCGTACCTTTATCCAAACGCCTGTTTCTAATTTTGTTGACACATGACTACTTAAAGCAGGCTGGAAGTAAAGCAGAAAGCGCCTTAAGGCGCATTCTGCTTTACTTTCAGCCTGATTTAAGCAACAATGTACAAGAAAAAATCCTAAGATTGAGGAAAAATCCGGAGAAATGGCAGCCCTGGATATATATAATTGGCACTCAAACTTTCAATTAAAAGTTTATGGGATATGTAGAATCTTTCATGAATGTTCATAATTTATTGGATTTATAAAACGAGCCATTTAGAAAACGATAACAACGAGGCTTGATTATATTTATAACATAACTTAGAATATTGTTTTTACCATTCCGATACTTATTTTAGATTGCTAGCTTCACTATATAAACCAATGGATGACGCGTGAATGGACCGCCCAAATAAGTAACCATGCAAAAAGTAGGTCCTAGGTTAATTATTATTTATTCAGAATAATTCAAGGGAGCAAACATTCCCTGCGACTTTAAATCTATAGCTACTCAATTGCCTACAGAAATGTTGTTGACGTCATTATTTGTTTACACATTTTGACAGCGCATAGAAATACACAATTTCGTATGACGTCCTCATTTGCATAGTTAAACCACTAGTTATATATACGAGAAATATTCAAAGAGTGTTATTCAACACTCGCACTGTAGATTACGTTATGAAATGAGTCAACATACCGTGGAGAAGATGTTAGTTTTTTCCCATTTAAACGAAACTATAAACTAAAACGCATTGCAATAAAATGTAGCAAGTGATTTTTCTTTTTTTAAAATGAAGATGATCTGGCTGAATCTGAGTGTCAAACAGTTTGAAATCTGATCAGACTTCAAACTGTGTTCAATGGACCACCCCGTTTATTTGAGGAGATTGGTTAACGTCTTCTCCACTATTCAGCATGAATGTATTGAAAACATATACACTCAGTGCAAAAAGAAACGCACATTTTTCATTACACTATCTGCATTTAGAATGAATGTTTTTTGTGAATTAATCTTTTCATTAAGGTCAGTAGTTCTGTCTGAGGGTATCAATATTGAAAAACACAACCTGCACAAATCGGTGCGATGTTTAAAACAGGCTGTAGTTCTTTTTCGCTGCCAAATTATTCGTGAGGTTTGTACCCCTTCACCGTTTCATTGTCGTCTGCTTCAAATTTGTTGTTTGTAAGATCGTTTCAAAGTAAGATCCAATGTAGTATGAATTAAAATATATCGATACAAGTGACAAACAGTTTGGATCCTGATCAGACGCCGCGTTACGCGGCGTCTGATCAGGATTCAAACTGTTTGCAAATATGCTTTTTGGCGTCATTAAGAGTGAAAGGGTTAAAAAGCAGCACACTGGTTTTGAGTTGTTTGTTTCTGAACTTGTTACAGAATTAAATCAATCTTGAGATATGGTATTAGTATTCTAATTTTCTTCAAGAAAAGATTCTTAATACCCACATGACCTCTCGATGTGCGTTTCTTTTTGCACTGAGTGTACATTTGTACTGTATTGAATCACATGATTGAATAGTCATTTGTAGTAAACTTGACTGCAGGCGAAGGACTGAGTGAATGACTACGCTGTAAGTGTATGCTAGTGCAACAAGGTATAGTCGTTGTAACAGATTAATGGTACTTCAACAAAAATATTATTCCATCATCATTTATATAAGTCGAAACTCGAGTCTTCGAACTTGCTTAAATCTATCGTACCTTTCCTTCTCTCTCTCTCTCCTTCCATCAATTCTCTCTCCCGTTCAACAGCTACCTCTCTTTCTCTCACATCCCTCTCTCCCTCTTATACATGGTCTCTCTATCTATACTGCTATATGTGTATATGTCCGTCCGCCTGTCTGTCTCACTCAATGCATGTTGAACACAATAAAACTGTTTACGTTTGATTTTCCACAGATAAATGCGTGAAGCGGTCAACACAGACCGGTGGGTGACGTCACCTCGGACCTGTGTCTCTGGACGACCGAGGTCGACACGTGAGGTCTACCACCCAGCAGTTCAAGACCTCAGTGAGCAAGCGGCGAGAAATGGAACTCATCCAGGTACCTCATTAACTCATTCACCCCTAAAACTATTAATGAACAATTCCAAAGTCTAGTCCATTTTTAACTATTTAGGGTTGATTTTAACAAAATGACTCAAAATTACAAACAATGTAGACCCTGATCAGAGGACTTCTTAACCCTTTCCCTTATAGAAGCGACTTTTAGCACATTCATTTTATTCATCCGCTGAAGAAAATAGTTCCAAATTATACCGTAATGAATATGTGTCATATTTAATACTTTCCTTATTCTAGCAGTTAATAGCTTAAAGCAGGCTGAAAGTAAAGCAAAATGCGCCTTAGGGCGCATTCTGCTTTACTTTCAACCTGCTTTAAGTAGTCACATATCTTCAATACTAGAAACAGGCTATCAGGTAAAGGGTTAAGGAGCCCTCTGATCAGGGTCTACATCGTTTGCATGGAACTAAGTGTAATCCTCACAGGTTTGTAAATGACGATTATACTCGTCGCTAGGGTTGAATGTGTTAACTCTTTCTCTGCCAAGTTTTATCGGCTGCTTTAACCCTCTTACCGCCAAAATATTCGTCAGCATTTGAAGTTTCGTCTGTAATATTTTAAAGTCAGCTTTAGGGCTGTTTTAATTGAAAACATGTCACTACAAATGTCAAACAGGTTGGATCCTGATCAAACGCCTTTTGGCGCCTTTGCAGGGGCAGAAGTTTGAAGTCTGAAGTCAGATGGCTGAAGTCTGAAGTCTTGACCCTCTGGTCAGGGTCTTCACTGTTTGTCATTTTGTGAATAATTATATAGAGAAAAACAATCATAAATAACAACATATAGTGGACTAGACTCAATTGGAAACTGAAATTGTCAGGAGTGAATTAGTAAACCCTTTCCTCCATAGCCTGTTCTCGTTTTAAAGACAGATGACCACTTCAAGCAGGTTGAAAATAAATATGTTTTATTTTCAGCCTGTTTTAGCTTCCATCTGATAGGATTTATAATATATTTTCATATGTATGGATAGATGAGTTGGGTTTTACGGTACAGCAACACAAAAATGTCATATGGTACTGATGAATGATGAAGGATGATGAGATGAGGATTCTTATGGGGCATATTCGTGACTGTATAGATTGGATTTATTTGTTAATCTATTTTCATTAGAGTAGAAACACATTTAAGGCGTAAAATGGCATATTTATGGGATGATGGATTAATATTATTATATGTCGATACCATTGATTCCCTTGAAGATATAATGCTATTTTAGCGAGTGATTTCGTACAGCATTAGACTCGTGTGGTAAAGTGGTGAAGACGTTAGTTTTTCTCGTTTAACTCTTTCCTCCCTGAAACTTTAAATGGACAAATCCAGTTTCGATTTTAGTCTAGTCCATTTCTGACTTTTAAGGGTTGTTTTTGTCAATTTTAAGAGTTATGACAAACAGTGAAGACCCTGATCAGAGGGCTCCTTTCGGAGCCCTCTGATCTGGGTCTTCACTGTTTGCCTAGGACATGTGTACTATTCACATGTACACTGTTTGAAAAGCACGCCTATATGCGGGACTAGGGTTCAAAGGGTTAAAACGTACTGCAATACCACATTGAAAATGATAGCCTTTTGAAAATTCGCACGATTTCTTTTTATCTTTGTGGCAAGAAGTTTGGAACCTTGATCAGACGCCGGGGTACCCGGCGTCTGATCTGGCTCCAAACTATTTGCATTTGAAATAATTGTTGTAGCCCAAACGCTTTTATTGGGATAGAATAACGCCCCTCCTCTGTAACTGGAAATCTGCTTTTGAACATATCCGCTTGCAATGTCACTGTATCCGCAAAATTGTAATACCACGCTTCCAAAGAAGCACAGAAATTGAAACCGTAGAATATAACACACCCTGCTTGTTCATAAAATCGCAAAATATATCTCAGCTATACAGTAATTTGCAATTGCATTATTTTCAACCAAAATAATTGGTAAACAAACTAACTTTTAAATAATCTAAATTACATTTATAAGTTATGCATGCGGTTTTAAAACCCTATCTTCAAATATGAGAAAGGCAAATAAATATTAGATAAATATTTTGGTGTTAACACATTCAACTCTAGCAACGAGTAGAGTTACTCTTCATTTAGAAACAGTGTATATGCAAATAGTACACGTGTCCAATGCAAACATTGTAAAACCAAATCAGAGGGCTTGAAAAAGCAGTCTGATCAGGGTCTGCATTGTTCGTCCTTTTGAAATATATTGTAAAAATCAAACCTAAAGTCAAATATGGACCATACTTTGAAAATTTGATTTGTCTATTTAAAGTTTTAGATATGAATGTCAATGCACTGAAACTTTATTAATCACTCATCCATTCTTTAAAGAAGAATAAGGTTTTCTGAAGACAGGTGACTGCTTATTGCACATCAAAATGACAACAGAAATTATGTTCTAGTTTTATCCTTCATTTAGTTGTTTTGTATTAAAGATTGTAACTAAATTCAAGTTTCATCGCATTTTCTGTCATGTGGTTTGCTGGACTATTTAGAACTGGGGTTCTGAAAATTTGAAAAACTCTGACCATAGTCTAAACTGTTTGCACAGGACAAGTATGCTCCTCACAGGTACACTCTTTGTAAATTATGAGTTTACTCGGCGCTATGGTTAAAAATGTAAAAGTGATTTTTTCTATTGTTTCAGATGAATCAATTTTGAGCGTGGTTAGCACGTGCACTCCGCGTCATTCTCGTCCTAGTTCTGAAACACACCATGAAAAATTCGCATCCCCCACTCCTAACGGGAATGGCTTCTGCACGGAAGATGTAGTTAAATCTCCTCCATCCACGCAACTATTGTTTAATAATCACAACACAGACTACTTAGAGGACCTACATAGACAACGAGTGCTGGTTTCCGCGCACCAGCGCCGGAAGTTACATAGCCAGCGGAGGTCAAGGTCAACACCGCTGACGGCAACCAGCATGAACGGAAGTGTTGGTGACGTCCGATCACAGGGTTTACAAACTCACAGAAGCACATGGCAGGACTCTGATGACGAAACAAAACTCGAGTTGATGGTAACCAATGGGAAACCAGACGAAACAGAATACAAAGAACGGTTTGTAAAAACAATTTCGATAATTCCACCTCGCTTTACGCGAACATACTCGCACTTCTAAGTTCAATCGTGACCATGCTAGTTGAACCAAACGTCTTTTTCAAGCATTTGATTGGTCAGATTTGAGCCTTGGCTCAAATCTGACCAATCAAATACTTGAGAACACACTCAGACTCAGCTCAAACGCTTTATAACCTTGGACCCAGGTCAAACTCACGAAACTGTTGGTAGTAGACAACCATTCTTATCTTGTAAACCTTTTTGGTCGTAAAGAACATTGGTAATCTGCTGACAACCAAAATACAATTCTTGCATGAACATATGAGAGTATCATTTGCCATTGGTTATTCTATAACTTTGAGGCGAACGGATGTCCCGATGCATTAACGTTAACTGTGAAAGAGTGATTTTATTTCTTATAATGATGTTAGACACGAGTCATTTTATGCCCCCGCACGACTTAGTCGAGGCCTATTGTTTTACCCTACCTGTCTGTCTGTAGTCACATAAAACCTGTGTCCATATTGAACTTTAGAACTAGATCTACATCATATTTAGCATTGCTTCTTTACAAGTTTACTCAAGAATACAACTTTAGGGTCAATGTCATACAGAGATTATATAGAGGATAACTGTTTTTTTCAGTGTAAGATCGACATTTAATCCATTGAGTGAACATCAGACGTTATATTTTCACGAGTGGCGAAGCCACGAGTGAAAATATAACAGTCTGATGTTCACGAAATGGATTAAATTCGATCTTACACTGAAAAAACACAGTTATTCTATTTATTTATGCTTTTAAGCCACTTTTTAAACGAAACTGTTTAAAAATTGAAAGCGAACGTACATTATTTATCCCGTGTTGAGCCCCACGTTTTATGTCGAACACATGCGCGTGACAGTTGGCGGTATAATGACGTCATCCGAATGACTTCGTTGCTCCCGAGTTTGGGCTCGTGCTCTTCCGGTGAGTAGTTCGCGACAAATCGGACTGCCGGAATTTAACGATAAGACACGATTGACTACGATTCTTGGGGAGCACTACGGGGAAAATTCATAATAAAAGCGATTGGTGATAATCCACTGCAGTGGATTACCAAGTGATCATCCACTGCTATATCGTGGTAATCCACCGAAAAGCATAAATAAATAGAGGATAACTGTTTTTTTCAGTGTAAGATCGAAATTTAATCCATTGAGTGAACATCAGACGTTATATTTTCACGAGTGGCGAAGCCACGAGTGAAAATATAACAGTCTGATGTTCACGAAATGGATTAAATTCGATCTTACACTGAAAAAATACAGTTATTCTATTTATTTATGCTTTTAAGCCACTTTTTAAACGAAATTGTTTAAAAATTGAAAGCGAACGTACATTATTTATCCCGTGTTGAGCCCCACGTTTTATGTCGAACACACGCGCGTGACAGTTGGCGGTATAATGACGTCACTCGTTGCTCCCGAGTTTGGATTCGTGCTCTTCCGGTGAGTAGTTCGCGACAAATCGGACTGCCGGAATTTAACGATAAGACACGATTGACTACGATTCTTGGGGAGCCCTACGGGGAAAATTCATAATAAAAAGCGATTGGTGATAATCCACTGCAGTGGATTACCAAGTGATCATCCACTGCTATTTCGTGGTAATCCACCGAAAAGCATAAATAAATAGGCTTAATTTGGCATTGGCCATAATATGACTTTTTGGAACTACATGTGATACAGACTTCATATAGGGAATGTGTCATTATTTAAAAAGCTATTAAGCTCAGTTCAAGTTGAGTCATGTCAGATAAAGGTCACACCGTGAGGTCATGGTCAGATAAGGAGGACATAGATTCGAGTGTTTTACAAACACATATTGTTATATATGCCAATTAGGATCACGAAATACTTTTCCTTGCCATATGCTGCTAATAGATGTTTTACCAGGACTGTTGTATCAGGGAACAACTATTTATTATATACCTACCAATGTTCTGCCCGAAATATTTCTGTATTTTATCGAACAAATACCTTGACGGATTGAAAATTCCGTATTACCCATGTACCTTGTGTAATGGGAAAAGAACGTTTACTGTGTAGTCGGAAGTTCGGAACTACAGTAAAACCTCTCTATTACGACCACTAAATTATGTTAAGTATTAGGGTGTTAACGGTAGGTGACCGCTTAAAGCAAGGTGACAGTGAAACAGAAAGCTCCTTTAGGAGCTTTCTGTTTCACTGTCACCTTGCTTTAAGCTGTCACCTCCGAAACATTTCTATCGTTTTTCATTTTATTTTTATTATAAGAGGTATATAATAAAAGGAACATTACTATACTTTGAATATCTTATGTACCGGATCACTCTCGTTGTGTGTGTAAAGGCTATATCCAGCTCGACCTTCGGTCTCGTTGGATATAGCCTTTACACACACAACTCGAGTGATCCGGTGCATAAGATATGCAAAGTATAGTAATATTCCGTTTATATTTTAACATTTCATCTTTATGTCAACTAGAGTTTGACTATTCATTAACCCATTTCGCCTTGTTATTGCAATAAATTCTCCCTAAGGACTTACAGTGGAGAATCTGTTATTCTTTCCCAATAAACGCGTTTACGTTAAAACTATTATTTGCAGTGCAAACAGTTTGGAGCCAGATCAGACGCCGGGTAACCCAGCGTCTGATCAGGCTCCAAACTGTTTGCCACCAAGATAAACATGAAATATCAGACTTGTCCAAAAGTTGTTCTTTTCTACGTTTTAGTGCTTTGCGTTTGCGTACGTTTGCGTTTAAACGGGAAAGAATAACAGATTCTCCACTGTACCTTTCAACCTTTGTATATCTTAAGTGAAATCTTCCAGCAAGCATAGAGGGGATTAATCATCAAGTGCAATATCCAGACAGGGGCCAATGGGTAAATGTTTGAGTATTAAATGTATGTAAAATGAGTTTATATATACGAAGTGTTAGACTTCTAATTGATGTAAAAATATATATTTATCTTTTATTTTCTGTTAAACAATCATGTTTTGAAATGTCACGGATTCAAAGAAAAACAGATGATGCAGAACTTGATGACTGTGACCTTTCTTGAGGAGCATTCTGTTTAATGTTTAATCTTGCTTTCTCATTGCTGCTCACGACTTAACTGATATTTGCAAACAGTGTGGATACAGCTCATGCGTACAACGCGGCGTGTAATCTGGATCTTAACTGTTTGTCACTAGTCTTTATCCTTTTTTGATAAAAAAAAATGCACAGCAATCAAAAACTTGACATTTGCAGAATTTTTCAAAGCATACGTTTATACGACAGAAGAAAGCTAATATATATTCAGTCGAACTTCGATATCTCGACGCGGTTAAGTCGAACATACCCGTATTTCAAAGTTAAAACGCGGCTTTTAACTCTGAAACACGGGTATGACCTAATCCGAGCTTGAAATAAGGCAAATTCATGTTTCGAATATCGGATATTTCGAGTTTAGCGAATTCGAGATATCGACTGTTTTATATGTTAATTCTCATATCATTTTGATTCAGCATCAACTACCGTCTGACGATGCGCACGAAACCAAAATCAGCTTACGGCAACCTCAAGTCTGGTGGAACTCCGCTGCCTCTGTTAAATGGATACAACCAGACTTTAATACAAAGCCACCCAAAATACTCTCAACAATACTGCAGGTGGTTAACAAACGGACTCAAAATCCAGAGCTTCCAATTTACAAATCCTTTAAAGGAGTACTCACACGCCAAACCACCGCCGCCATTACTGCAGTATATAAATAGATCTAAACCGGCTGTTCCAACAAGTGGCGCTGCTGGTCGTTATTCAACGAGTAGAGGCAAGGTTGTGGCAGACTTTAATATTGTGGGTGTTCAGAAAGAGGTTCAGACGATGGATGGTTCAACTACGCAGTCAAACGGCAGAGATGGTCTAAAGCAGACAACATCGTAGCATGTGTATGGGCGTTCCCATACATGTATTACGATTAGCAAGTTCGGTGTCGTCTACAGATTCAGAGTTGTTTGATCTAGAACTTTTTTTTAACCCTTTGAACCCTAGTCCCGCATATAGGCGTCCTTTTCAAACAATGTACATGTGAATAGTACACTTTTCCTAAACAAACAGTGAAGACCCAGATCAGAGGGCTCCGAAAGGAGCCCCTCTGATTAGGATCTTCTCTGTTTGTCATAATGCAAAACATTGACAAAACAACCCTTAAAAGTCAGAAATGGACGAGACTAAAATGGAAACTAGAGTTATCCATTTATAGTTTTAGGGAGGAAAGGCTACAAACCAACAGAGGGGAAGATGGTTTTCTTTTCAAATATAATCTAACCGTTTTATGCTAAACCTCAATTATATTTCCATAACAAACAGTGTGCAGTCATATCACATACTGAGTATCTCGGCGTTTGATCAGGTACCAAGCTGTTTGCCACACTGATTAACAACACTCGAGTATATTTTCAAAACGTTGGTATTTTCTACATTTTATTACATTGCTCGTATGTTAAACTTCGTTTCACCTATTACTCCATAAATATGCCTTAAACATTAACGTCTTTAAATTATCCCCACTTCAAAAAATAGTATCACTTTTAACAGTTGTGCTTGTGCACCATAAGAAAATGTTTCTTTGTCCTAGCAGATTGAAGCTTAAAGCATGCTGAAGGTAAAGCAGAATGCGCCTTAAAGCGCATTCTGCTTTACTTTCAACATACCTTAAGTGATTAAAACTAGAGAAACGCTATGGCGTAATGTGTTAAACAAGTAGGTCAATGTCTTCACTTCTGTACCGAAATATAATTGTTCCCCATTACCCAGACGTGACACCACATATTGTCAACGGTGATATTTAAGAATGCTGTATTGCAATTCTGTGAATTGTAAAATGATTCAAAGTGCTGAAAAGTGGAACTTCGATTAAGTCGAAAAGAGAAAGAACATACAGACACACATCAAAACCGAAACAGACATAAACACGCACCCACACGCATCAACACGAGACACACATACGCACGCACGCACGCACGTACACGCAAATCGAGAGATATAGATATAGAGACAGGAAGACAGACAAACGGAACAGGCAGACGAGAGTGTGTGAAAGTGAGAAAGAGACAGACATACATATAGAGAAAGAAAAATACAGAGAGATAGAGAGAGAGAAAGAGATACAGACATACAGACAAACATAGAGACAGACAGAGAGATAGAGACAGACAAACACACTTAGAGACAGACATAGAAAGACAGACACACATAGAGACAGATAGACAGAGAGAAAGAGATAGTTATTTATTATTTCTATAATTTATTAAAACAGTCAAATGTGTGTTAATAGACTACATTTACATAGACACGGTCTTCTATAACAGCAGATATCCGCTAATCGCACAATTATAATTATTATGAATGAGGAAGCTCATGAAGAATGTGTTCTGTATTAAGCAGTCACATGTATTGACCCTTTCACTGTCATTATGAAGTAACAAAAAGTAAATTATCGTCAAACTGATTTGTTTATAGCTCTAAAGTTTTAGGAATTTAAGGCAGTCTGACTTGGAAAGCATTTAAATAAGCGTCAAACGGTTTGGATCTTGATTACGCGGCGTCTGATCTGAATCTTAACTGTTTGCATATGTAAGTTCTTATAAAGTTTGGCAGTGAAAGGATTAAAATGTTTGTAAATTTCAAGAAAGCTTTTTAAACATGCAATATCTGTGTTGTCAGTATAAAACGGGACCAAGATACATAACTCTTCTTGATACATCTTATATAGTTGTAAATTTATTCTTGAGTTGTCTTTCTTGTAAAACTGTAACATCATCCTATTAAAGGTGTGGTCGCTTAACATAAAAATATGACTGTGTTCATCACATAATCGTGCAACATTTCTAACAGGAAACCTACAGGTAATTGACACATACATCTAGATCTATTACCAAATAAAAAATAAAAAAATATATTATTTTTTACTAAACTTCTAAAAAAAGAAGTTTAGTAAAAAAAGAAATATGTTTTTGTGTGTTATATATCTAGATATAGTATGTGTCAAGTACCTTTGAAGAAACCCTGGATATAATATACAACTCAAACTTTGCTAAGCACCAAAGGTACATGTATAACCTCCATAGGAAAAATGCATCGACCCTATCACTTTCTCACTTTCAAATGTTTCAATTTCAACAACATTTTCAGGAGTTGTAGCTAGAGGTCCATTCTTCAGGTTCTAAGGTGAATTATACACTCAGCACAAAAAGAAACGCACATTTTTTATCAAAATTTATTTTTATGTAGAAGAAACGTATTTGTGATTCTAATGAGTAGTAACACCATAGGGTTTAATGCGGAAATAAAGATTTTAGTTTTTGAAAAACTCCCACATCTAGAGCTCTTGATCTACAGTCGAATCTATATAATTCGAACTAACCTAAGTCGAACTTACCCGTATTTCAAAGCTAAAAATTGACCCAGTCACGTTCATCGACCTAAGCGAGACCGATTTATCGAAATTCAAGGTATGGAATGCGGATAATTTCGACTTCAGTTAGTTCGATGTAACGAGTTTCGACTTTTCATGCACATGTATAAACAACTTACATGGCATAGTCAAGTGTCGAACCTGCTTTCGTGTCGTACATTTATTGTTATCATGACATCAACGCAACAGTATTATTGTTATTTGTAGCAGAAATGTTTTAAGAATACCTTTTAGAATTCAACCTACTGTAAAACACATTCCAAAACTATTTTACTATACCGTAAAATCCTAAATATTAGGACACCCTGTTTAGCTGCTGTGAGTATCCTATAATTTGAACTACAATGGCAGGTGACAGCTTAAAGCAAGGTGACAGTAAAACAGAAAGCTCATAAAGGAGCTTTTTGTTTTACTGTCACCATGCTTTGAGCAGTCATCTGTCGGAAACACCTAACACACTTTAGTGTTTGTTATATAGAGAGTTTTTACAGTAACTGCTTTTATCGCACAGCAATGTGTACAACAGGTGGAGACTGAATGTCAAACAGTGAAGACCCTGATCAGACTGCTCCTAAGGGAGCAGTCTGATCAGGGTCTTCACTGTTTGTTCTGGCATTTGTGTCCCAATACTTAGGATTATTACAGGATTGTTTTACCGCTGCAAATAAGTAATGTAGAGTAAACCCCATTTATTATGGTAAATAAGAAGAACATACTAATTTACAGTATCAAATATAGGTAGCGGCTTAAAGCAAGATGAAAGTGAAGCAGAAATATACTACAGGAGATTTACTTACATTTTACTTTAAGCTGTCATCTGTCTTAAACATCAAACACTTTATCTTATTAACAGTGTTCTATAAATAGAATGGTCGCAATTGCTGTATAGCGAAGCTCGCTTATTTACGGACTCGTCGAGATCATCTTAATTATTTCTTATACGTGTATCCAACTTTCGTTATAGAAGGTCCAATTTATTTTACTTTTATAAGAAATGGGCAATAATATTTGGGTTTTTGATATCCAATATTTCGTTAAATCCAACTTCGTTGTAGGCGAGATTCGCTGTTTTCGGCTATAGAGTAAATTTGAGTAAAAAAAAATACAAGATTCCACGAACTTTCAACGAGTTGTTTTAGTTAACATTATAACATTTATCTATTTATCGATGTCAAGACCGAGAACACTAACATTTGCAAACAGTTAGGATCTTGATCTGGCAACAATTTCAAAGCAGACGAAATTACGGTGGAATGAGGGTTAATTAATATAGATCATTATTAGGAGGATTGGGATAGCATCGTTACATTAAATGTTGTATCGTAGCTGTGTGAAGTTAAAATAAATAAGCAATCGCTATTTCATCAGTACATCCGTACCTAGCCTTGTGTTGTTTTGTTAAAACCTTTTATAAGTTTACTGAAACACTCCTAAATGGGAGACCCTGTACAGAGCTAGATGCTGTAATTATCACAAAGTTTGAACTAATTGTTTTTATCAAACAGTCGTTTGTCCGAAAGGTACTAACTGAATGGCAAACAGTGCAGAACCTGGTCAGTGTGACGTGGCAGTAAAATTCAGGATTGCAGAGTGAAACGTACACCTTCTAGGTGTGCTATACCTTGACTTTGACCTTTGACTTAAGTTATATAGAGCATGTTTGTCCTGAGCATATTTTCTATACCATATCAGCGAGGGAAGCTAATTTATGCTGGTGTATATATCTTGAGTGGTAGAGTGCTGCGTACCATTTTAAGGTCACTGTGACCTTGACCTGTAACCTCAATTATAACAAGAGCCCCATGGGGCATATTTCGCTCATCTGAGAATAGCTGACAAAATGGAGAAAATGATTTATGTCTATGTCAGGGTCATTTTTTACCCGATAGGCATACTCTTGATAGAGGACCTGTAGATGATGCTATGTGCCAAATATCTAAGATCAGGGTACTAGGGTTTTAGACAAGAAGATTTTTTTAAGTTTCCATTGAAAAAATCTATTTTAGCTCCTGTGACCTACATATGCAACAGACTGTAACCATTTGAACAAAATATGTAAAGGACATCTAGAAGTGTCATCATGCCGAATATCAAAACTCTGGCCATATTAGTTTCAGAGGAGAAGACGTTTGAAAATTTCACTATATAACTCCATGTAAAACGGTGGCCCCGGGGTGGGGCCAATTTTGACCCCAGGGGCATAATTTGAACAAACTTGATAGAGGACTTGTTGGTGATGATATGTGCCAAATATCTAAGCTCTGGCCTTTGCAGTTTTTGACAAGAAGATTTTTTATGATTTCCTTATTTTTTCACTTTGGTTGCCATGGCAACCAGCGTTCTGCATTGTTTTTAATTATTTGAACACATTTGAAAGAGCTTGACCCAAGGAACATTTCTGTAAAGTTAGGTTGAAATCTGTTCAGCGGTATAGGAGGAGATGTCATTTGAAGCAATTGTTAACGACGACGCACGACGGACGACGACGGACGCCCGACACAGGGCCATCCCAATAGCTCACCTTGAGACTTTGGTTCAGGTGAGCTAAAAAAGCTGACCCGGATCATTATGTCCTAAACAAATGCAAATGTAGTGATTCGTTACATTTTCTGACTGTGATCTTGATCTTGACCTTCGACCTCAATTTCAGGCGAAGCTTGTGCGAAGCATATTTACTACACACATCTCAGCAGCAAAGCACATCGAATAACGTTACGCGGCGTCTCATCAGGATAACGTATTCTTTACTTTACAAATACATATTGATGAGACATGCAGACACACTGTGATACAAAACTCTTGGTCTCTGATACAGGCTAGGGATGCCCATCGTACTGATCTGATCTGATCTGCTATCTATACAGTGACAACTCTATCTTGTTGTGTTGATACCACTGCTGATTGTGCTCACCGTTATTTTCAGGCCATGTCTACTTACAGTGGAGAAAACGGTTTTTTTTCCGTTTAAACGTAAACGAAACGCAAACGCAGTATACTAAAATGCAGAAATAGCAAATATTTGGTTTAAACATATTTTATTTCAATCATTTACATGTATTTTACAAACATACAACAAAGTTTAGGATTAAAACGAGAGCAAAACAGCTTATTAATGGATGTGTTTCTCTCCTTGATAGAAGTTTTTGAAATTTCAAACGTCTTATGTTATTCTGAAGGACTAAAAGTTGGGATCCGATTAGACGCCGAGATACCAGGTATCTGACCAAGCCACAAACTGTTTCAAACATATGCCATTTAGTTTAGCATAAATGCGTTATTTGGGAAAGAATCGTTGCCACTGTAATAATAGCGAAGACAATGTTCATACCAATTGGACGTGGAAATTCGGGAAATGATTGACAGGGCTGCCATAAGATGACAAGAAAAATCCTAAGATTTCGAAATTTGCATTTTTCAAGTGCGATTTTACGAATCGTACCTTTGTCCCATCGTCTGTTCTAGTTTTGCTGACACGTGGCTGCTTAAAGCAGACTGGAAGTAAAGCAGAATGCGCCTAAAGGCGCATTCAGCTTTACTTTCAGCCTGCTTTAAGCTACCGTGTACAAGAAAAAAATCCGAAGATATAGGAAAAATCCGGAGAAATGGCAGCCCTGGATTGGCATGCATTCCAAGAAGTCAGACCGTCCTGACAGGTGCAATTATGACCGTCTGTTGGTGTACAGTGGAGAAGACGTTATTCTATCACGTTTAAATGTAAACGAAATGCTATTTAGCAAATGTAATTAAAAGTAGACAATTACAATTTTTTGAAATGTCTTACGATTGACTTGGCAACTTTGTTTTAATACTAAAACATTTTTTCTCAATCGCATTTCCGAACCTTTTTCAACTATATGAGCAACATTGTAGTATTCTATACATACAGTGGTGAAGACTTATTCTTTCCCGTTTAAACGCAAACGTACGCAAACGCATATCACTAAAACGTAGAAAAGTACAACTTTTGGACAATTCTGATAATTCATGTTTATCTTGGTGGCAAACAGTTTGGAGCCTGATCAGACGCCGGGTTACCCGGCGTCTGATCTGGCTCCAAACTGTTTGCACTGTAAATAATAGTTTTAGCGTAAACGCGTTTATTGGGAAAGAATAACACATTCTCCACTGTACAGTGGTGAAGACTGTTATTCTTTCCCTATAAACGCGTTAAAGCTTTAAACTATTATCATTTCCAGTACAAAACGATATATCTCGTATACAGTCAATCTTGTATTAACCCACCACTCCATGTGAATAGAATAACCTACTGTAGTATTTAAAAATGCGCTAGAATTTTATATGATCTATTCATGGGCCTATCATGCATTAAGCAGACACTTGACTTAAAAGTGCCGACGTTTAATGATGGCTTAGCCCTTTCATTTTAATGACGTCATCAATTTTGAACAATTATTGTCTGTTTTTATATCTCACATTTAAATTCCGGTACATCGAAACTTAATACTTCAAACTCGCTTAACTCGATCATACCAGTAAATCATAAGTTGAACTTTGAAAAGTCGACCTCGCTGAAGTCGAACATACCCGTATTTCCAAGTTAAAACGTAGCTAAGCCATGCATATGGTAATGGGTATGTTCGAACTAACGCGAGTTCGTAGTATCGACTGTATTTTGACTTACGAAATTCTGAAATGAGTATCAAACATTTTGGACCCTGGCAGACACTGTTTTTCTGTCTCCACAAATGGTCAGCATCTACACCGTTTGAAATGTCCGATGATTAGGCTGGCACATATATAGTTTTTAGGCATTTTGAGTACCGACAAATCTTCAAAAAGTGGGGATCCTAATCAGACGCCCAGTTACGTAGCGGAAACCATCGGATTTAAAAAAAAAAATAATGTGGAAAAGACTTTATTCTTTCATTATAAAATCGTTTGTGCGTAAGCGTAAGTTTCTATTGCAAAGAGCCTTTGGAGCCAGATCAGAGGTCGGGCAATCAGAGTCACACCAGAATACCTGGCTCACGGTGAATAAACGTACACAGGATATATAGACAACGAAGTGATTAGGAATTGAAAGCGAAAGTAGCGAGGTGAGTACTTTTATTACGTTTATCTCTAAAAATCTTCTTACAAATAAAGTAAACATGAATTGCAAGATAGTCTGTAGACATATGTGACCACACTGATGCCAGGAATATAAATAAATTCACCTGGAAGACTGAATAAAAAGCTTTAATCACTGGACATAGTCGCATCTTCGTCAACGTTTGTCATTATTTTCGCTGTTTATACACGTTATTCAAAAAAGTGAATCGTCAGTTCGATTTATTTTTCAATTCAAAGTAATTGTGCAAAATCTGCTTAAAATCAGACCAACAATCGCTGAGATAGTTGACGTCAAACCGATAGGACGTTGTACTGGGGATAGTATATTACTGTACCGGGGATAGCATTTCCAAAAATATTTCTGTACTGGGGATAGACGAATATAAAATATGAAACTAGGGCCACTTTTCGAGAAGTACGAAGTATTGCAATAATAGTCAGCGTGTATAAACAATACATACATCTTCATAGTCCATCAGATGTGTACAGTTAGGAACATCGAGCTAATGTTAGACTTCAGGCGCTGTCCCTCACAGTACACAGGTGTTAAGGGTCATCATTGAGAGGTGATATTTTGCTCTATGTTTTATTAAACCCCGACGGATTTTGTTGGGCATCAAATATCTCAATAGGTAAGGCATTGTTAGCTCACCTGAGTCAAGGGCTCAAGGTGAGCTATTGGGATGGCCCTGTGTCCGTCGTGCGTCGTCCGTCGACGTTAACAATTGCTTTAAATGACACCATCTCCTATACCTCATAACGGATTTCAACTAAACTTTACAGGAATGTTCCTTGGGTCAAGCTTTTTGAATTTTTTTCAAAGAATTAAAAACAATGTAGAACTTTGGTTACCATGGCAACCAAAGTGAAAAAATAAGGAAATCTTAAAAATTATTCTTGTCTGAAACTACAAGGGCCAGAGCTTAGATATTTGGCACATATCATCATCAACAGATCCTCTATCAAGTTTGTTCAAATTATGCCCCTGGGGTCAAAATTGGCCCGGCCCCGGGGTCACAGTTTTACATAGAGTTATGTAGTGAAATTTTCAAACGTCTTCTTCTCTGAAACTAATATGGCCAGAGCTTTGATATTTGGCATGGTGACACTTCTAGATGTCCTATACGAATATTGTTCAAATGGTTCTGGTCGGTTCATATAAAGTAATATACCAAGTTAAAGTCTTTTTTCAGTCCGAATGACCGCTCAGCCGACTGTACATATACCCCCCTGATCATCGAGCCATCTTGCCTATGAGCACTGCTAACATATGGCGCAGTCAAATGCAGCCGCAGTACCGACTCAGACCCTTCACAGGTACCCATTGCAACCCCTGGGTGGAGAGGAGCAATTTGCGGTACATGTCTTGCTCAAGAACATTCCTGTACATCATCGGGGATTCAGAAAAATCCCCTAGTCAGACCGCTCACGACCCCTGGTACCGTAGTCCAAGGTGTTAACCATTGGGCCACTACCGCCGGTATATCATATCTAGGTCGCAGGAGCTAAAAATAGATTGTTTTCAATGAAAACATAAAAAATCTTCTTGTCAAAAAGTACAAGGGCCAGAGCTTAAATATTTTGCACATAGCATCTTCTACAGGTCCTCTATCAAGTTTGTTCAATTTATGCTCCTGGGGGTCAAAATTGGCCCCGCCCCAGGGTCACAGTTTTACATCGAGTTATATAGTGAACATTTCAAACGTCTTCTTTTCTGACACTAATATGGCCAGAGCTTTGATATTCGGTATGGTCACACTTCTGAAAATCTTTTACTTATTTGTTCAAATGGTTCCGGTCTGTTGCATATCTAGGTCACATAAGCTAAAAATAACTTTTTTCTATAAAAACTTAAAAAATCTTCTCGTAAAAAACTATAAGGGCCAGAGCTTAGATATTTTGCACATATCATCATCAACAGATCCTCTATCAAGTTTGTTCAAATTATGCCCCTGGGGGCAAAATTGGCCCGGCACCGGGGTCACAGTTTTACATAGAGTTATATAGTGAACTTTTCAAACGTCTTCTCCTCTAAAACTAACACGGCATTTGCCGATTCGACATGGTGACACTTCTAGATGTCCTTTACCTATTTTGTTCAAATGGTTCCAGTCTGTTGCATATATAGGTCACATGAGCTAAAAATAGATTTTTTTCAATGGAAACTTAAAAAAATCTTCTTGTCTAAAACCCTAGTACCCTGATCTGAGATATTTGGCACATAGCATCATCTACAAGTCCTCTATCAAGATTATTTAAATTTAATTATGCCCCTCGGGTAAAAAATGACACTTCCTGGACATAAATCATTATCATAGCAAACAGCTTGGACTGTTATTACCTATAATTATACATATGTTGTACTCGGAGTACCTTGGACTCATTCGCTCAAAATTTACTTTGTCGTTGTAGATATCGGTAAATTTTAAACACGATTTGTTAGTGCGTTTCCAGTGTCTAATATAAGGAATTTTGATAAAAACTAAAAACCAAACACAATTTTAATGGTCTAAGTTGCCGAGTGGGTATTGTCTGTTGTTATTATAATGGTGTCTTAGCGTACTGAAGGATTATCAATTATTGTACGTGATAAATTAGTATGGTAATTTTATTTTGCCGATTTTTTTTCAGCTATCCGATGATTAAACCGCAAAATGACAGAAATTTCTACCCCGTAGAAAATACCAGCTATACGGTATATGTTTCTACTCGAACCGTAGTTTCGGAGCTTGAAGATCTTAATTTTTCTCTCAAAAGTATCTCTATTTAAAACAGCGTGGAGCCTAATCAGACTTGTTATGAAAATAGACAAAGAAATTACCTAAGGATAACTGACAGTAAATTTTGATGCAAATGGACCAGTAGCTTAGAAAAGATTTTTGGTTTTATCGCATATATAGGCAACAACATTGTTTTGTAAAATATTGCAAAGCCTTATGTGCTAGCAATACAGATACACCGATACAACCCCCCCCCTCCCACACACATACATTGAAGCAGCATCAACCAAAGATTAGTTGACAACAATGTTCAACGAAACCGATCTCAGAGAAGAAAATCGTTGGCAACTTCCTTGTAATCCTTTCGGCAAGTGCAAGTACTAAGAAAACTGTGCATTGGCAATGCTTAATAATGGCTGTTTTTATTGAAATAGAAGTAGTATGACGACATCTAGGAACTTAAAGGAGAACGGTGCATATCCTGATCAAAATGCGGATGTGCAGGCTGCTCCGGATATGCACTGGTCGCAAAGGTAAAGTCTAATTTTGGCTCATACATATATAGATGAACACGTTGTATGTTTTTACCTTGAAAACCAGTGTTGTGTGAAGGGTTGCGCATTGTTGGTATATGAGTAACTACAAAATAGCCGAGTCCAAATAGCAGGGATTCTTTCAAGAATGCTTTGATAATTTATAGTTTACTCTGTTAAATACATTCGACATGTATTTCACCACAAACTATCGCATAAAGGTGTAAGAAGGGAAAATGATATGTCATAAATTTAGTGGCTTTGGACTTAACTTCCTAGAAAAATGAAAAGTATCCATTATTTCGTATGCTGGAAACGTAACAGCATGTAGTTTGCCATAAAAATCAAACGCAATGTACCATAATACCTTTTACGACACAAAACAATAAGTTTTCGTGAGGCTATCCCCAGTACGGCCTTCCACTATACCCAGTACAATAAATAACCGTTGGACACTATCCCCAGTACATTTGGTGGTCGGTTTGACATGGTATATCTCGATTTTTAAGCAGATTTTGCATAGTTACATTTAAATGAAAAATAAACACATCTGTCGATTCACTTTTTTATAACGTGTATAAACAGCAAAAATAATGACAAATGTTGACGAAGATGCGACTATGGCCAGTGATTAAAGCCTTTTTATTCAGTATTCCAGGTGAATTTATTTATATTCCTGGCATCAGTGTGGTCACATATGTCTACAGACTAACTTGCAATTCATGTTTACTTTATTTGTAAGAAGATTTTAGAGATAAACGTAATAAAAGTACTCGCCTCGCTACTTTCGCTTTCAATTCCTAATCACTTCGGTGTCTATATCCTGTGTACGTTTATTCACCGTGTGGCTACTAATTATAAAATATGATCTGACAGACTGATAATGATGAGAAGCCATCCGGATACATGACAGCCCACTAAATCTTCACGGCAAACTACATGTACTAAAGACATCTGAACACTTACTGTCAGCTAGTTACCTGTCAAATAGACCAACTCACTAGCTGGGTGGCACAGTGTAGACCTGTACAGTCGAACTTCGATATCTCGAGGTCGGTTTTTTAAGCCACGTTTTAACTCTGAAATATGGATATGTTCGACTTAACCGAGTATGAAATAATGCAGTTCATGTGTCGAACTATCGGATAGTTCAAGTTAAACAAGTTCGAGATATCTAAGTTCGACTGTAGTTGCAGTTACTACATTAACTTTATCTGATAGCTTGTTGTTTCTAGTATTAAAGACAGGAGAACACTCAAAGCAGGTTGAAAGTAAGGCAGAATGTGCCTTAACCCTTTCCCTCATAGCAGCGCCTTTTAGCGAATATGATTTATCCCTACGCTGAAGAACATAGTTCCCATTTAATCAGTCATGAATATATTTTATAGGGAATATTTCTATATTCTAGCACATGATAGCTGAAAGCAGGCTGAAAGTAAAGCAGAATGTGCCTTCGGGCGCATTCTGCTTTACTTTCAACCTGCTTTCAGTAGTCACCTATTTTCAATACTGTAACTGAGCTATCAGGTTATAGGGTTAATGAGCATTTTTCTTTATTTTGCGACTGCTCTAATCTGCAATCTGTTAGGATATAGATACTATTTCTTTGGTGCATACCCTTGACAAATCCAAATTTTCTTATATATGGAGTAAGGGCGCAGCCAGCTAAAGTCAATTTATCTCTTTACTTCATAGAAACGCATTTTCATGCAATTGGATATTCCTCTACTGAAAGAAATAGCTCCAATTTATACAGTCATGAATATAGATTATAAGAAATATTTTCATATCTATAGGTTAATATCCGTTGGGTTAGCTTAAAACAGGCTGAAAGTAAGGCATAATGTGCTTCAGAAGCATTCTGCTTTACTTTCAACTTGCTTTAAATGAAAAAAAATTTTTTTTATCTTTTTGTTTTCGCTTTACAGTGGATCGATACCATTGGGGCACTATCCTGTTTAAACCTGTAGCAATTTTAACTACGGAAACTATTTTCTCCTCGTATACCCTGCCTTACCGCATAAACAAAAAGAAAAAAAGGTTTTCGGCTGACATATGGTCCGGGTTTTTATTATGATACATGTAGCTGACATTTGTAAACGGTAACACATCTCTTGTTTCAGAACTTAGGACTGGTATGAACGCTGAATCAGCGTGTTTTGAAATACAGTAGAAACTCGATACATGTACATGTACTTCGAACTCGCTTTAAGTCGAAATAGGCCGTTTTTCATCAGCTGGTTACGGTAACTCGATCTCAGCTTAATTCGGATAGGCCTATACCCTTAGTCACGTTTTAACTTTCAAATACAGGTCAGTTCGACTTAAGTAAGTACGAATTATCGATATTAGACTGTATATCATTTTTATTGTTTTTGTTGTGTTTTTTCTTCTTCTGAACTTAGAACAGATATGAATGCTATATCAGCACGTTTTGAAGTTCAGTAAAACCTCTCTATTACGACCATTAAGTTGTGTTATTTATTAGGTGTTTCAGATAGCTAACTGCTTAAATAAAATGAGCTTTTTGTGTTACCACCTGTATTTTATGCATTCAACTAGCCTATCTTGTTTAACCCTTTGAACCCTAGACCCGCATATAGGCGTGCTTTTCAAACAGTGTACATGTGCATAGTACACTTGTCCTATGCAAACAGTGAAGACTCAGATCAGAGGGCTCCGAAAGGAGCCCTCTGATCAGGGTCTTCACTGTTTGTCATAATGCCAAACATTGACAAAAACAACCCTTAAAAGTTAGAAATGGACTAGACTAAAATTGAAACTGGAATTGTCCATTTAAAGTTTCAGGGAGGAAAGGGTTAATAGAGAAGTTTTACTGTACAGTAAAATCCTAAGTACCGAATTGTTCGGGTTGAGCAAAATATTCGATTCATAGAGGTTTCCGAATTATTTAGATTTCCATATCATACAGGTTATCGGATTATAGAGGTTTACGGATTGTTGGGGTTTCCGGATTATAGAGGTTTCCGAATTACAGTTTTCCAAATTATAAAGGTTTCTTGATTATAGAGGCTGCCGAATTATAGAGGTTTCGGTTTCCGAATTAAAGAGGTTTCCGGATAATTGAGGTTTCCGAATTGTTGAAGTTTCCAGAGTATAGAGGTTTCCGGATATAGAGGTGTCCGGATTATTGAGGTTTCCGGATTATTGAGGTTTCCGAATTTTGAAGATTCCAGAGTTTAGAGGCTTCCGGATTATTGAGGTTTCCGAATTGTAAAGATGCCAGAGTATAGGGAATTCCGGATTATTGAGGTTTCCAGATTATCGAAGCTTCAGAATAAACGGGGTTTCCGGATAATAAAGGTTTCCGTATTTTAGGGGTTGCCGGATTATTGAGGTTTCCGGAATACAATAACGAGGTTCCCTAAATTAGGTTTCCGGATTATAGAGGTTTCCAGTTTATTGAGGTTTCCGGATTATAGCGTTTTCGGGCTTGATGAATTTTCCGGATTATAGAGGTATCCGGATTATTTGAAGTTTCCGGATTGTAGAGGATTCCGGATTAAAAAGGTTTCCGAATTCCGGATAGTTTAAGTTTCAGGATTTTCGAGGCTTCAGAATTAATCGGTTTTCCGGATAATAAAGGTTTTCGGATTTTAGAGATTGCCTGATCATTAAGGGTTCCGGAATACAATAAATAGGTGTCCGAAATTAGGTTTCCAGATATTATAAAGGTTTCCAGTTTATTGAGATTTCCGGATTATAGCGTTTTCGGGCTTGTTAAGGTTTTCGGATTATAGAGGTATCCGGGTTATTGAAGTTTCCGGATTATAGAGGTTTCCGGATTAAATTCGAGTCCGGTCATTAGAGTGGCGTTACATTTGCAATTCTTTAAGGCAGATGGGTGCTTAACGCAGGGCAATACTCACGTTACGCAGAATTTCGGACATAAAAATAGCCCAATAGCGCTCATTTGCGCACACTGCTCCTTCAGACTAAATGCAGGACAAAAGTTATACAGAAAGCTCCTCTATAAGCAAAAAATAGTGTCCTGCATTGAGCATCCACTTGTCAAAAGAGCTGGCTATCAGTATTCAATAATTGCTTGATGACTCGGAAGAACAGATGTTTGGGATTTAGAAATTTATCCGTTTTTTCAGAGAATACCGATTTTAGGGAGCCCGTATCTCATAGGTTACACTGTACATGTAAACTATGCGATTCTTACTTGTAAGATTCAAAATATAATGTCTTTTGCAGAAGTTGGTTTGTAAATGAAACACCTTAATCTTCTACTCGTTATGTAATAGTCCACGAGTTGTATGGGTTGATTCATGGGTTATGTTTTCTTAAAAAATATCATCGGAGTGTCAAACAGTTGAGATCCAGATGAGACGCCGAGTTACTCGGCGTCTCATATTAACGTACTTATGGCTCTACATTCATGATTCTTTCCCGTTTAAAAATTGAAACGCGATAAAACAGCGAAAATGACATTTGAAGTTGAACATGTTGGCGTTTCATTTTCATCTGAGTGGATAACAATGTAGAGTCTGATCTGGCTCCAAACGTTTTGGCTGAGAAATACAGTCGAAACTCGATACTTCGAACTCGCATCAATCGATCGTACTAGTATTTCGTATGTTGCATTTCGATAGGTCGGTCTTGTGATCAGTTTAACTTGACCAATAACACCGATGACATCCATTCGGAACAACCTCTGGTAAGGCAAGTCACTACAAGTCAGGACTCGGACGTGCACGAGAAAATTGAATCTTCGCGTGAAACAGACACTGACTATACACCTCATCAAAACAAGAAACGTCCCAAAAAAGAAGGGCAAATCGTCGTACGGTCAGCAAAGAATTGAGGCATTCTGTGTATCAAACGACAACAAACATATCACCCCAAATAAAGGAAAGCAGTCGGCAGTTTTAGACCGCTCTCCGCCTACCCCGGCCTAAATATTGAACGACATCACGAAAAAGTCACGTGCAGGCAGGGATTACACAGACGAGTCGTATAACGAATCGTCTGCTAAAGACAGATATGCATTGTAAACTAATGTTTACTCACAATGTAGACATGTATATTGTTACACGGACGGAGACTGATTACGTAATAGATACCGTTCGAGTTTCGCTTTAAAAGTGTCCGGTAACAACGCTTAGGAGATAGTTTCGCGAGGATGAACAACAAAATGTCCAAGGCGAAGCCGAGGACATCTTTGTTGTTCGTCCGAGCGAAACAGTCTCCTTACCGTTGTTACCGGATACTTTTGAAGCGAACGAGTATCGGTATCTGACTTATACGAAGATTTAAATAAAATTTTACACCGAGTCAATAATGATTGTGGTCAATTTGATATAGTTAATCAAAATATCCACTTCTAAAATATTGAAATTCACGTAAACCAACTATAATTTTCATTTGTCCTTTTTCTAACTTGCACGAGCATACCGTACAGCCTGTGTGCTGGGTCATGCCGTAAAATAACTAGATCTACGTATTTTTTTCTACGCTCCGAGTTAGTACTCAGCTAGTAAAGTAAGCGCTGTATTTATCAGTTTAGGTAGCATTTTCTTTTTAAGCATTTAGATATTGTAACCTTATCATTTTAGCCTGATATAATTCATTTTCCACCCCTTTATAATCAAACCAATGGGCCAGAGATTTTTCTCCCGAACAGGCACACTATTAAATTGCGTTATTTACTCTTTCACTGCCATAGTGTCGTCTGCTTTGAAATTGCCGTCTGTATTTATTCTTCCAAAGCAAAATTTCGGGCTTTGACTGCACGAATATTTATACAAGTGTTATTAGTTTGGATCCTGTTGAAACGCAGAGTCACTGTGTGTTTGAAATTGATCACAGCTGTTTGCAAATGTTCGTTATCCCTTCTCATGCTAAATTGCCCGTCTGCTTCAAATATATATCGTCTGCGGAGAAACCCACTTTTCAAATTGAATAAAATTGATTATGAGTGAGGAGCAATTTGGATCCAGATCACATGCCGCGTTACGCGGCGTCTTCTCCGGATCCAAATTATTGCCAATGTTAGCCAAACGGTACTAACAGTGGGGAAAACGTGATTCTTTCCAATTTAAACGCAACGAAACGGAAACACAAATCGCTAAAATGTAGGAAATTACAATTTTTTGATATTTCTAATTATTTGTTTTATTTTGAGTGGCAAACAGTTTAGAGCCTGATCAGACGCCGAGTTACTCGGTGTCTGATCAGGCTCCAAACTGTTTGCAATAGAATCAATAGTTTAAGCGTAAATGCGTTTATTGGGAAAGAAAAACGTTTTCTCCACAGAAGCAGTACATGGGTTACCTCGTCCATTATCGGGCAGTGCAAGGGTTAAACAGGTGACAGCATGTTCACCACATGCACAACGCCCGTAGAAAGTATACAAAAACAGAAAGTAAAACTGTACGGTAACACAAAAAGTGTCCGGTATCAGATGTTGTTGTTGTTGTTGTTGTTGTTGGCGTACCTGTGCTTAACACTCACATGACAGCTTGGTTCAGACAATATTGTCTGTCAAGCTGGAGGATTACGTGCATAGCTGTTTTCATTTACCTCGCCATATAGGCAGCCATGCTCCGTCTTCAGAGGACATATGTAAGAGGACACTTTTTGAATAGCACTGCGGGGGTATCTGCGTATAAGATACTATTAAGTTGCAGCAATATAACTGCAGCATATTTAAATATACAAGTAGATAATAGAAATATCGCTACCCTTGCGCTACGAAAGCATGCATGCCCGAGTGAGGCATGTATACCATCGTATTGCTTTGAAAGCGTAAAAATAAAAATATATGTAAACTATAACTATAATCCTTAAACTACAATGTATGCTTGTATGTATAGATGCATGTTTATTTACATGTACATATGAAAATGTATGTACATGCGCATGTACATGCATTTGTATTAATGCAGGAATGTCCACATCGTTTTTTGTTTTTACGCATGCATGTGTACTTGTATTCATGAGTATGGAAGCCTGTAATGGCATTGATTTACAGTATGTTAATTTGGTAACGCATGTATTCGTACTGGTGCTTACTGCATATGCCTTAAAAGTATATAAGAAAGATGTTTTCGGCATACATGTATTTGCTTTCAATCTTTATCTCTATACCTACCAGTCTTACGAGGATTGTATGTTTGCAAAAAACATACGTCCACGCTTGACTGGGGTGAATTGTTGTGTTACAAATGCGTACACATACGATGCTTATGTGTATGCATATGTGGTTTTTTATGCATATGCATTACTGACCAACTGTATTTATACAGATATGTACTCACTGTTTTTTATGTGTTTTCGTGCATCCATGAGTATGGAGGCCTATAAATGCAATGATTTACAGAATATTCAAATGGTAACACATATAATGGTATTGGATTTATTGCCTTTGCCTTCAGTAAATATCAGCAATATGTTTTCGACACCTTTGCTGTTGACCTTAACTATGATACTTATCAGCCTTACGAGGATTATATGTCTGTAAAAGACATACTTCCATGATTGCCTGTGGTAAATCAGTATGCTGTAAATGTATACACATACAAGTGCTTATGTTTATATACATGTATGTATGTACATGCATGTAGAGATACACGTTGGTGCGCGAGTGCATATGCATACACGTGTGTAAGTGTATTAATGTATGTTCTGTATGAGTATGATGAGTATATATGTGCATTTCTGGTTTCTGATATTATTGGCATGTTTGCCTTGCGAAAACTGTACGCCTGCAAAAGGTATACTTTAACGCTAGCCAAACAAGAAGTTAAAGACTTTTCCTCAGTCCTTTCATGGACCACCAGCCCATTGTATTCGATAGGCGAGAATAAGCGTGATTCACAAGCTTTCACCGGGTATACCAATCTCAGTTGGTGTGAAATTACATGTAAATTATCTGAAGTTGTCTAGAGAGGCCCTCACATACTCACACTCAATGGGTTTTTTAAATGGGTTTTACTAACCAATCTAACAAATTTAAGGCGCGGGCCTCAACTGAAACGCTTGGGTAAGTATATCTCTAGACAAGATAGCAGTAAAGGACAAAACTTGCACGTGGCGGCATGCTTTGATAGCTGGTTAGGTGCTATGATCGAAAGGTCGCCAGGAGATGTCTTTAAAGCAAAATATAAACATAAAACAGTTTGGTTCCACATTGCTCCAATTTTTTACTTGCCAAAGTATACTATATTAAAACTTGTAATAGTGTGTGTCGATACAAACTGCAGAACGTTTGCATTGCTTACAGTAATTCTACGATATGTTAACAAGACAAAATTTATATATTCATGTATAAGCCATGTCTGATCATTTCCATATACTATCGCTTAATGTCCAAGGACTTAGAGACGCACAAAAACGTGCACGACTCCAAAAATGGCTATTTCAACAAAAAGTTGATATAGCGCTCCTTCAAGAGACGCACTTTACAAATGATCTTAATTCCACCCTTAATCATGACTTTAGCGAGTGGGTTCTGTTTCATTCCCATGGGGAAAGAAATAGTAGAGGCTGCTCTATTTTGATACATAAAAAGTTAAACTTTGAAATTTTAGATAAAGAACTTGATACTTATGGAAGATATGTCTTTTGTAATATCGAAACATGTAATACTGTCTATTCTATACTGAATATATACGCTCCAAACGATAGACAGTCGCGAAATGTATTCTTTGACCACGTCTCAGATGTTTTATCGGATCAATCGCAAGGCGTAAAAATTATGGCAGGCGACTTTAATGAAATTCTAGAAAAAGATGACAGACGCTCTATGTCCGATATTAAGCTAAAAAATGATAAACTTAAAGCTATAATAAAATTACACAAATTAACGGATATGAAGAGATTATAACCAAACAAATTATCAGTATACCTGGCGCAGAAAAAATGGAACAGAAAAAAGCCGAACCGATTTTTTCCTTATCGAACAAAAAATGTAAAAAACCTTTAGTGCTTTCAACAGATATAAGACCGGCAATAATACAAAGCACTGATCATCAAGCAGTCTCAATTAAAGTTAAAATTCCATTTCAAAGAGGCACAGGTTTTTGGAAATTGAATAACTCGCATCTCGATGATGACATATATTGGCTTAATATTGCAACAATAATTAATGACTGCAAGTCTCTAGTTATTGATAGTGATACTCTAAAATGGGAAATATGTAAGTATGAGCTAAAACAATATTCAATTAAGTATTCAAAGTCAAAATCAAGGACGCAACATAATAGATTAAACTACCTTGAAACACGACTCAAAAATTTAAATACACAATTTCCTGAAACAAATAGCAACGATACTAAAACAGAAATAGAAACAGAAATAAAACATATTTATGAAACAAAAGCGATTGGTGCACAAATAAGATCTCGGATACAATTTCTCGAACATGGTGAACGGAATAGTAAATACTTCTTAAATCTTGAAAAATCTCGACAAAATAGAAAAATTATCAGCTCCTTAGTCGTGAATAATAAACGAATAACTGAAAAACATGCCATCCTTAGAGAAGAGGTTATTTTTTACAAATCTCTTTACAAATCCGAAATAGATTCGACAAATATTGGTCAATATCTAAACAGTACCGACTTACATTATATTTTAAACGAAAACGAGTCGATTCTTTGCGAAGGACCTATTTCACTTGATGAGTGCTCTGATGCTATTAATTATATGAAACTTAATAAAAGTCCTGGCTTAGACGGACTCACTGCAGAATTTTATAAAAAGTTTTGGGACCATCTTGGTCCCTTATTGGTTAAATCCGCAAATGATTGGTTTGAAAACGGAGAATTATCAAGAACACAGAAGCAAAGTATTATATCGCTTATATATATAAAAGGTGACCCCGAAAATATTGAAAATTGGCGCCCTATTTCTCTCTTAAACATCGATTATAAGATATTTGCAAGAGTCTTAGCTCAAAGACTGCAAAATATGCTTCCAAAAATAATCAGTCTTGATCAACAAGGCTTTATTAAAAATAGATTTATAGGTTACAACATACGGCAAATACAGGATATCATTGATTACACCGAGCAATTAAAAATAGAAGGGGCAATACTATTTTTAGATTTTAAAAAAGTATTCGATACAGTAGAATGGAAATTTATGCTTGAAGTATTATCAAAATTTGGTTTCCAAGATAATTTTATATCATTGGTAAAAGTTCTTTACACAAATATAAGTTCATCAATTATCAACAATGGGTGGCTTTCAGAACGATTCACGCGGAATCAGACAGGGATGTCCTTTATCAGCTCTTATATTTATAATTGTAGCAGAAATACTAGCGACTAAAATCCGAAACTGCAGTCATTTAAAAGGCATATGTATAAAAAAAAGATAATGAAAATATACACCTAAAAATTACCCAATTAGCCGACGAGACAACTTTGTTTATAAAGAACGAAAATGAAATTCCAACAGTTTTAGAATTGGTAGATGAATTTGGAACATATTCTGGTCTAAAATTAAATAAAGACAAAACAAATGGCATTTGGGTAGGTTCCTTAAAAGACAACAAAACAGATACAAAAATATTTGGCATTTCATTTAAACCTTATGTAAAAGCATTGGGTGTATACTTTAGTAATAATCACACGGAATGTGAAACTCTGAACTGGACAAATAAACTTGAATCATGTGAACATATAATAAATAAATGGAACGGGAGAAAAATAACCTTTTATGGAAAACCAACTATTATTAAAACTCTGATCTTACCAAAATTATCCCATTTAATGCAAACAATATTTACACCCAAAGAGGTTATCAACAAACTTAACAGATTAGTCTACACATTCCTATGGTCAAACAAAAGAGAAAAAAATAAACGAAACACATTAACAGGAGATAAGCTTAAAGGAGGTATTGAAATGATTGATGCGGATATCTATTGTAAGACGCTTAAGATAAAATGAATAAAAGCTCTTCAAAATAACGAATCAGCTAATTGGAAAATTATACCTAAACTCATGTTTGACCAATATGGTAATAACTTATTATTATTTAAAATGAACCTAGATTCAATACGTTCTCTTCCAAAGGTAAAACATGAACTATCGTCTTTCTATAAAAGCGTAATTGCTACATTCATCGAGCTTAACAATACACAGAAATTAACACCACCAAAAACATTTTATGAAGTAAGAAAGCAAGTAATCTGGGGAAATCGATTGATAAAATTAAAAGGAAAATGTCTAATGTTTAATATTTGGATTAAATCTAACATCGTCCACGTTAATGACCTTTTAACAAATGGTAGAATAAGTGAATTGAGCATTCGTGATAGACTAATTATTAAAAGAAACTGGTTAAATGAACTTCATCAAATACTTAAAGCTTTACCTGGTGCTTGGAGACATCTTCTCAAACAGGAAGCTTCAATCAAATCAAGTGTTAAGACATCGAATGACATTATTATTTGCGGAAAATACAACCTGCAAAAACTATCAACCAGAGACACACGAAAATTATACATTGAAAAAATATTTGAACCGCCATATATTCATAAGTTCTGGGAGAGATTATTCAAGAAACCTATTAATTGGAACTCGGTCTACTATATAATTAATAAAGATACCACTGATAATAGAATTAAACAGTTTAAGATGAAACTTATCCATAGGATTGTTCCCTCGAATGAAAATTTGTTCACATGGAAGATCAAAGATAACCCATTCTGTGCATTTTGTAACGACATAGAAACTTTAGATCATTTACTTATAAAATGTGCATATACCGATGACTTTTGGAAACAGATTAAGGATATTTTCCTCAAACTTGGTATAAGCTACAACATAAGAAATCTTGAATATCTGGTCATCGGCTACAAAACTGTCTTTAAAGAATATTCAGATGTAAATTTTATTCTTAGTCAAATATGTTATTCATTGTACAAAACGTATATGATAAGTGAAAGGCGGCGAACATATATAAACATGTTTAAAATTTTCTATGATGATCTGAAAACAGCAGGCGAATATTTTAACGGTAAAAAAGAAAATCATCACCTATTTTTTAAATTTCTTAAGCATGCAACATTAGTCGAACGCTAATAAGATACATAACATACGTATATATGCATTTATAAATATTTATTTACATGTTACACCTGTAACAGACGTGTATATGCATTTATAAATATTTATTTACATGTTACACCTGTAACAGACGTGTATATATACATGTGTGTAAATATATATATATATTCTATACAATTTACATCCTACATAATTTGGAACTTCGTTTTCTTCCAACCTAGTGTATGGTGTATAGATAGCTACTGTACTGTTATATTTCGTTTCAAAATGTTATAACTCCTGATAACAAATCATATCCACAGTGAAGACAATATTTTCTGTTAACTTTCGGTTATATACTACGTATGTTATGTTTAAATGAATAAACGGACCATCGTACTTTGGTTAAAAAAAAAAGGTCGATCTTGCTCGAACATACCCGTAGTTCAAAGGTAAGCCACACTTTAACTTTGAAATATGGGTATGTTACGAACTAAGGCGAGGTCGAATAATCGAGTTTCGACTGGAATTGTTTTAGCACCAACGCTTTTATAGGGAAAGAAAACCGTCTTCTTCAGTGTATGCAAACTAAAACCGCTGTAATGAGGTAAACACACTTCATTTTTGTTTATGAATAAGGTAACCGATTATGTAAAAACATGCGACAAACAATTCCGTGAATATGTCTAAACAGAATCAAAAGTTAAATGTCAAGTACACGAACGTTTTTTCTTGTATTGCCTGAATACATTTAAGGCTGGGGTCCCTAATATGAGATCGGGAGAAACCGGCATTCTACGTACAGCGATCGCCCAGTCTCCGTCAACTGCCGACCTGTTCCGAACGATGCTTAAGCATCGTTCGGAATGGTCTGACAGTTGACCAGAACGGCCGACCACTCTCTGTAGAGTTCCGATATTGACCGAAATTTGGCCGATCTCATTAGGAGGTCCTCAGCCTTAACACATTGAATCCTAGTTAAACCTTTCACTCTCAATGACTCTTAAAATCGCTCTTGTAAACAGTTTAGATCCTGATTAGACGCCGCGTAACGCGGCATCTGATCAGGACCCGAACTGCTTGACACTCGTATTGAAATTTCTTCAGTCATACTGCCTTATTTTTTAACTTCGAAACGACATTGCATACAACTAAATTGAAGCAGACGACAATGAAACGATGAAAGGGGTAAAATCTCGCAAGAAATTTGAGATTGAAAGGGTTACCCGGCTTATTAGGCTACAAACTGGTTGTAATGAAAACAATAGTTTTAGCTAGCATATAGCGTTTATTGGGATAGAATAATGTCTGCTCCACTGTATATGCGTTTGATTATGCAGAATATACATCTTTTATCATTACGGCTGCAATAAGTTGACATGAAAAATCCTAAGATTTCCAAATTTACGTTTTTCAAGTTTGATTTTACGAATCGTACCTTTACCCCATCCGACGGTCTGTTTCTAGTTTTGTTGACACGTGACTACTTAAAGCAGGCTGGAAGTAAAGCAGAATGCGCCTTAATTAAAGGGACTCGCAACCGGATGGTGTACTTGTCAAAATAAAATAAAATACTCAAATAAAAGCAAATTTGTGGCATTATTTGGCTTCTGACATTAAAAAAATATGATCAGTCCAAAAAAAAGTCTCAAGAATCGTCACCGAATCTTAGATTTTAGATATTTTCCATCGTTTTTCTATACCGACTAGTAGACGGTATAGTTGTTGTTGTTGCTTCTCTACACGGGCTCAGACATAAACACGAGCCGAATTACGAAGTTGTATGCACTTTCGATCGCTACACATTGAAATACGTTAAATCGATCCGAGATAAACGGATAGTTCCGTGGTGCATTGGTCTAAGCGGTTTCCCCTATTTTGCATTCTGTCCGCCAATGCCGGGCCCCGGGTTCCAATCCCACCAGAGACCAATATTTTTTTTTATTGAAATACATTTTTTTAAACAGAATTTCTTATCCTAAACTAATTCTTTACCATTTATATAAGCGTTTGACACATATTTACAAATTACTATTTTTAATGCACCATCTGGTTGCGAGTCGCTTTAAGGCACATTCTGCTTTACTTTCAGTCTGCTTTAAGCTACCATATGCTAGAAAAAAATCCGAAGATTTAGGAAAAATCCGGAGAAATGGCAGCCCTGTATCATAAAAAAGTTCTATCTTTCAAATGGCAATAGGTACGAACTACTAGTATGTCTTCTATGAAAACCTGAGATAAAAGTTATATTAAGTAACTGTCGTTTGACTCATCAAATTGAACTCTTCATCTTTGTTGACACACTTGTCCTTTCTTTTGATGCCATTTTCCTTGGCTGACGAATGAAACGTATAGAGGCACCTTGGATCTACATGGTCTGGTGATTTTGTACAGAGACTAGTTAAAGCCCCTATCACCATGGTAACCGCGAAACCTATGAATGAAATGAACACATATGAGACCGAATATACTTGTTGATCGGGAGAAAGCTCGTCAAGATTTAGGACACTTTCAGTTGTTGTAGATGAAACAACAGTGGATGTATTTAACCAAGTAACATTTGGGCTAATATAACCGGTATTGTTTAAATAATTGTTATTGTACGGGTCTTGCGAAGGACAGTTCTCTGTAGATCCTGCCGGGAGTGTGGGATAAGGTGGCAGGTTGGCAAACAATTTTCCTATAGCAAGCCACTCTGACACGGCTATTCCACAAAAGCCTCCGACGAGCATGCCCTTTGTTGTACTCCTCCGGAACATTATTGACAAGAGAAATATGGCAGCCATAGGTCCATCTATTCCTCCGATAAATAAACTGTACAGCATCGTCACTGTTCCAGGGACACGTGACATCAGCAAGGCAAGCGCCATGGCAACAAAACCATAAAATATGACTACAAATTTCGAGAGCCTTGTCGCCTTAACGTCTGATATATTTGGATATTTCACTTTCATGGCGTCATCATACGTAATAGCAGATAAACTACTTAAACATGACGAAAGGGTACTTAGGGTGGCACTAGAAAGAGAGGCTATGAACAACCCGGGTAGACCCGGAGTGTTCTGAAATAGTTCCATTATTGTCAACGGAATAATTTCGTTAACGTTTTTCAACACACCAGACGCATAAATATCGCATCCCTTGTGATCATAATAAGCGAACACCGTGGCGCCTTCAATGGCTGTCATCACCAAGAATGCACAGTACAGAGGACCTGAAATAATGAACAGCAGTCTTGCTGATAGAATGGTCGGGGTAGAGTTGATTCGCTGTATGCTAGCCTGTGTGAATGTCACAAATAGGTAGCCACTTATTGACCCAAGAGACACGTTCCAAAACTGGAAACGAATGCGTGGATCTAATTGAAAAGTGTTCAAATCCAGTCTACTGGCAGCCAGTCTAAACACGTTCTCCGGCCCACCTGCTTCGTTTGTAGATTTGACGAGAACGGCAATAACGCCAGTGACCATGATAACAAGCTGGAAGACGTCAGTCCAGATGACCGCCTTGATGCCGCCGACGGAAGTGTAGATTGTCGTCACCGTCGTGTATAACAAAATGGTAGCCCAGTATGGAATACCAATCACTACTTCTAACGCGACACATGTTCCGTACGTTACCATAGACATGTACAGTATGTTATACATAACACCGCCAAACACAGCCAGATAACGTACTTCGTTACTTCCATAACGTAGTTCAAAATATTTGTATACGCTGGTTACCTGAAGTGTGTGGAAGACGGGAACCACGAATATTGCAGCAAATGTATAAGCTACGATTATTCCAACAGAGTAATAACAGTAACCAATGCCGTAAAGATAGACATCAATTGGCGCCCCTAGTATCATCAGTGACGATTGAAATGTCACCACAAACGAAAGCGCAGCCGGTACGAAATTAAGATTTCTTCCACCCAGAAAATAGTTCGCTGGTGAATTGTTTTTTCTGTCCCGAATTCCGAAGAAAATTCCGATGGAAAATGACACTCCAACCGTGGCCAGAAACACAACATAATCCAGCACCCCAAATGCCCCCATGGTTATAATATCCGCCCGTTCTCTTAGACGACGCGAGTCAAAATGATACAGAAACTGTATGAACCTTTAACCTATTCACTGTCATGACGTCACCTGCTTCAAGCAATTGTCGTCTGCTTATAATTACCAAATTTCAGATTTTAGGAAAATAGACTTAAGTAATAGCATAATGTGTGTCAAATAGTTTGTATCTTGATCAGACGCCGCGTAACGCGGCGTCTGATCAGGATCCAAACTGTTTGCAAATAACGTTTGTACTAGAGATAAGGCAGTGAAAGTGTTGCTTACCAATCGTGATTGACAGGCGGCGCGTGCTCTGGCGAAGGTAATGTACCGTAGACGGTATGCTACGGAACAACTACATGGGAACACAAGGGATCAAAAGGAAGTTATCAGAGGCAAACGATCACTAATTGTAGACCTACACATATCTAGTATTTGAAACCACACACGTGTACATTAAAACAATTGTAAGCAAACAAAAAACAGTAATTTAAAAAACAGGGTTTAAAAATTCACATCCATTTCTATAATAGAAAACGCCTTCTGAAACGGACAACTTGTTATTTGTAGTGTATATGCACTTTGTACATGTATATGTTTATACATGTATGTATATGTACATGTACATGTATATAAATTTAATAAACTGGTTAATATGTGTATGGAAAGAAAAGGACAAGGTTCATGAAGCCTCCATTTTGGGCCCTGTAAAATCTTGTTTTTCTCCAAATCATGTTATATTTATATGTTCTCTTTATTTGTCAATTGCAGGTATTAATACTTCATAGTACTCCGTATATATAAAACTTAGCCCGAATTCAAGTTTTGACAACTTCATAGTTTCTTGTAAATGGAGCTAGAGGCCAAAAAGGCAGATTTTTGGTACTATTCAGGGTATAAATCATAGAAATAAACAATGGAGGCACTAAAGCGACACAATAAAGATATTTTAAGTACACTATACATATTTAAGTTGAAGTAAAATATCCAAGTTTTGAAGTGTCACATGCGGGCCTTCATATATATTTTTTTTAGGATTTGTACCGAGAATTGTACCAAAAAAATCTGCTTTTTTGTCTTTTTTGGTCTCTCGAAACATTTACAAGAAACTGTAAAATTGACAAAAATTGACTTTGGGTCGTTTGTGTGTATATTATGGAGTATAAGTATCTGATATTGACAAATAAATAGAAAAATAAAGATAAAAATATTTTTTAGAAAATATATGTTTTACGGGACCAAATAGGAGGCTTCGTGAACCCTGTCCTTTGTTTAATATGGTGATATGTGATATTTACATACTGTATATTATACATGTATCAGATTTCAATTTATCAACAGCTTATAAATAATTTAGATGTATATGTTTATATATGTAAATACATCTATAAAAAGGACAAACTTGTTAATAAATACGAGGGTCACTCAAAAAGTACTGTTACTGTGGCATTTTCTTAGAATATACATGTACGATTCAAATATGACTATTTCTTTTGATTTGATTTTGCAAATTCGTGAAGCGTTCCATATTTTTATGTAAGTTTAAACTTCTTTGGATATGCGACTAGAAAATAATTTTAGAATTTGACATATGCTACCCTGATGAATTTCTTTCGTGAAGGCATTTTAAGTAGCTTTTAATACGGTAGCTTTTAGCAGATTGAAAGAAAAGCATAATGCTCCTCAAGAAGCATTTTGTTTTACCTTCAACCTGCTTCCATCCTTTCCCAGCATAGCTTGTTTCTAATTTTGAAGAAATTTGATCACTTAAAGCGGACTGCGCCTAAAAGCTTTCCTTTTAACGTTCTTTATGCCACCATCTCAGCCAGGATTTCGAATATTTTTCTTATAGCGGATATTCAAAACCATATAAGGTGGAGCTATTTTCCTCAGCAAAAGGGTGTATTTATTGAGCAATAGGTTAAACGTTTTTTTATTGCCACTTTTTAATATTTATCACAATTTTCCCATAAACAGACAATGCATAGTTTACATTCTCGAACGCTGACCTCGAGGGTAAGGTGTACTTGGAGTCCCATATACAGTGGAACCCCTCCAAACCGGAACCTCTAAGTACCGGTTTAGAGAGCATTCTCTCTAAACCGGACAAAAACTTTTTTTGCATTTTTACGCATTTTATTTGTATAATGAGAAAAAATGTCTATACTCTAGTAGATGATAGTAGTAATGCTGGTTCTTTGATGTCAATTAGCCCCGAGGGCGTGATGATGTTGACAGGCTGATCTCGTGGGCCTTGACAGGCTGACCTCGTAATGACCGTATACTGCGGTAAGCGAGTAACTCGGCGTTTCACCTGAACACGTTTTCTTTCATAGAACGTCCGGTAGAAATACCAAAGATACCGTAAATTAAGCAGGTGACACTTTACTCCGAAACGTTTAAAATTAAGATATATAGCCCGAGAGAGATAAAAACACAGTTTAACGAATAACCAATAGTATGCAACGTCAAAAAGTCTCGTAGGCATCAAGACGGCGGCAAAGACCTAAAAGGCTCGACCTCACTATTCGTTCGTAATGACAAAACTGGATACTTTTTGCGCTGCATATCTGCCTATCTTATAAAACGCCTCAATTGAAAAATACTTCATTTGCAATAGCCTATAAAGAACTATTCTAAAAATAATGCGTTCATTCGCGCTATGTTTTGGGGACACATTTGCAGAACGTTATAAGGCGGCGCTTAACGTAAACACCCGAGCTACAAAAAAGCGCTGAATTGGGTCTTTTCCTAATACGATCGCGTTGAATTAACCCTTTATACGTGTGAAACGAAAATTAGTCTTACGCAGGTAACTCGGCGTTTCACCTGAACACGTTTTCTTCATAGGACGTCCGGTAGAAATACCAAAGACACCGTAAATTAAGCAGGTGACACTTTACTCCGAAACGTTTAAAATTAAGATATATAGCCCGAGAGAGATAAACACACAGTTTAACGAATAACCAATAGTTTGCAACGTCCAACTACCGAATACGTGCACGTACAGTTTATAAAAGTTTAATATAGCCATCACACTGCGAATTCAATTCTGAAAACGAAACCTTTATAAACTGACCACGACGTTTGTTCAGAACATGACCTGAGTATAGCGCGCTCATTAATTTGCACGAACCCTCGTTGCAGAAACCACCTAAGTGCCTAAACACCGTGAAATGTAAAACATACGCCTGTCGCTAAACCGGCTTCATTCGTGGTACATAGATAGCACGCTTTGGCGTTAGTTAAACTCATTTACCTGTAGGCATTCGTTTTGACCGTACGGAACACAGAAAATGTATCTTGCCTACGAAATGTGATTATTTATTAGATGAGCCAATATGCAGCGTACAAAGTGTCGATTTTGTCATACGTTCTGCAATAAAACGTCCGGTAGAAATACCAAAGACACCGTAAATTAAGCAGGTGACACTTTACTCCGAAACGTTCGGTATAAAATTAAGATATATAGCCCGAGAGAGATGAACACGCAGTTTAACGAATAACCAATAGTATGCAACGTCAAAAAAGTCTCGTATGTATGTCTTATTAAACATCACATATCGAAACGTCCAATAGCTTATAAAGGACTATTTTGATTTTTGTTTCGTTCAATCGCACTATTTTAGGGCCAAATTATCACGACAGGGAACCAGAATATAGAAAATACTAGACCTATCATTATCATATTCTCACAATTATGAGACGCAAAAGGGCTTACAGTCCAATTCGCGTTGGTTTATTAATGTTCTGTATGTCGCTAGAGGAAATATCAAGAATATTATCGATGGCCTGTTACTCCGCTATAAATGTCACGTTTAAGCGACGCAGTATCTTCATACTGTGAAATAAAGCCTGGTAAATTAATTGCGTGAAATACATGTAGAATGAATCTGACCAGTACAGTAATCGTAAAACGTGACAGATTTACGGTTCACAGCGTAGATTTGCATTAAAATGTGACAGAAATCGTGTCGGAAGTGAACATGAGCTTATATATATAAAGGGAAACGATTTTCATTCATACAGTAGCAAACCGAGTGTCAATAAAGGTGTTCACCCCGATCGGAAAACTTGCAGGTAAGTTTGTTTTGTTTCTCTATTTATACGTTCTAGATTGATTTTAAAATAACATAGTCTATCAAGGATAAAGCTAGGGCTATTCTTATTGAAGTTAATATTGCGGAATGTATGCAATCATGATGTATAGGCAGCTGATTACTTTCGTCCTTATTTAAGCTACACCTTTATCTCGTAAATCAATTATGCCTAAACACTAAATAAAATGTAAACTCATTATAATACATTGAAAAGTCTCCCTATTTGGTCGAAGTTTTATTTAAAGCGGCATCAATTGCATATATCACGGAGTAAATACGCGTCTTTTGACATTACTATATATTGCCTTTTTGACGAGTTTACACTTTGACGAATCGTCCGTAAGTCGGGGTTAAAAGTTCTCTAGAGTTTATGTTATATTGTTTATATGTCCCGACAGTAAATAAAGCGTTTCTACTGTATTGTAATGAGGTATAGTTGTCACATTTACGATACTATTATATAAAAGCAATTTAAAAAACAACAATTATAGTAGTCCTAATTGGTGCGCGATATTACCAGTTTGACGAAACCACCATATGTTAGGTTACAGTACACTATAAGATTGTCAAATTGGCTCCAGGGGGCAGTACACAATGATAAATTTTTCGATTTCCTTAAATTTAGGTGCGGAAAGAATTCTATTGTACTCCTTAAACATTAATTTAAATGTATTATAGACTACTGCTGCTTCTGCTACTACTACTTTTGCTATTTTATCGTTATAATTTCATACAATGACAACTACTACTACTACTGTTTCTACTACTACTACAACAACTTCTCCTATTGCTAGCTTTATTATCATTATGACACTCTCAGTTTCACCTCTAGCGAGGTTACTCACGTTCTGAGCCAACGAGAAGGCGGTGTCTTATTTCAGAACATCCCCACACAGTCTATTTACAGTTATGTACACTATTTTGTCCAATATTTCTCGCATTATGTTCTCTTAATTCTCACGCTCTGGCGCTAACTTTTCGTTTAGGTTCAGCTTCGTTATTCGCGTTAGTAGTTGTACCAGTTCAAAGGGTCACTTCCCTTCCTACCCTGCTCGTGAATAGCAGTTCTGTCCTCCCTATGGTTCTTAGCATTTTGTCTGATTTCCGACTTTACCATTTCGATCGCTTGAGCCACCGGAGTGATTAACTTGACTGTAGGCCCGCGTTTCAATTTCGCTTCCGCTTCTTCCAATTTCCGTTCCGTCTCTTTCAATTTTTCTTCCATGTCGCGTAGCTTTTTAGACATATACCCTGGTCCATGTTTCTTCGCTTCCATCCGGTCTAATATCTTTTGATAATAACGTTCGGCGTCTTCGGGGGTATCCAGAAAAGGTACCCATTTGAGCAGGTCGTTATCGAAAACTTCTATGGATCCCATGTCTTTTTCAAATGCAACACGCAATGTAAGTGGTTGGTGTTAAATATCACGGGCTTCAGATTTTCGTCAAGCAACTGCAACTTCAACGTATGTAACCGAGTCGTTTTCAAAGGTACGTAGAAAGGGTTGATGTAAATTTCAGTTTTGAGTTTCTTGTAAAGGGTATTCACTTCGATATTTCTCAGCACCGGAAGTAGGGTGTCTCTGACGCAGGACTCTTGTACGAGGTCACAACACAAGTACAGTCGGGAACTTCTCGGTGTAAAATCGCAATCGAGGGTTATGTCAATGAGCGCACAGGACCATTGACCTTCCAAACTATAGGGTTTAGGCAGTTGGATCCAACACTCTGCGGGGTTGTTTTTCTTATAGAGAACGAGAGAATCTCGACTAGTCACAAATAAATGCAAGTCTTTCATTTTTATAGACGCGGTAACGCTTCTCCGAGTCGGGTTAACTCTTCTCACGTGGTCATGATTTCATCTAGAATCGCTCGGTATTAATAATGCGGGTACTACAGAATGGTGTCATTTGAAGAGAGTTATTCTTATACTGTGTCTTCGGTCGATGATTTATCTTCATTATCGGTCATCGCATCCTCTTCTGGAATGACCTGATCAGGCCATACCTCATCAAACAAATCTTTTCTCAGTTTAACCGCTTGACGTATAGACTCTTCGACATTCATTGAATGCTGTCGCCTGAGCATTTTGGCCGACTCTAAAACATGTCGTTGTATCGGATCGCCTCTTAACTCGTGGAAATCGATAAGAAATCTGGTGTACATATTTCTCAATGCCTTTCTTAGCGAGGGAAGCTCATCATTGACAGCTCTGGGGAACGCTTTATCTAGTGCGTAACCTCGCTTTACATAGTCGTTCGCTGTAGCTTTTAATTGATCAGCGTGATATTCTCTCAGTGGAATTTTAAACCTGTTGTTCCATATGTCAGGACGTGAACGCTCCTCGCTCAGCTCTACCTGTTTACGATGACCAGGTGGTCCCGTATCGTCACTCCAAACATCATTGGAGTCGTGTTGACTGTCATTGTCTTCCTCACTTTCTATTTCAACTCCATATGGCAACGCATGATAGGCGTCAGTCGCTTCTTCGTATTCATCGTCCAATCGCTTTCTCTTGTTTACCCCAAAAATGTTATCTCGTAAACGGTCTGGTTCCGGGGTATTCGGTTTCAAGTCTATTACCAAGTAGCCGTGAGGGTAGGACGTCGTCTGTTCAAATCGCTTCATGAACACTGCATGGGATGAAGGGTAAATCCGTCGTGCCAAAGTGGCTACTTGTTGTCTGTCGATGGGATTATTAAATAATACCAAATACTGCGTGTTTAAGGCGATGTCCCTGCAAGCTTTGCCTTGAGGAAATAAATTTTGAGTCAGATATACGATCGAGATATTTCTGTGGTGGCTGCCTTTAGTAAAGAGATCTGCTATTCTCTGGTCACACTTAGCTTCAGTCATTAAGTCGTCAAACACAAGAAGGGTCCTTTTACTTCCATCGATATACTGGGAATCATCCAGATGCTCTGGGATACCTCGTATAAATTCCATCGATGGTTTGATACGCTTCAGTGTGTCATAAAGAGGTTGCCATTGTCCGTAGCACCAGATAATTCTCTGAGGGGAAGGCTGAATGAGGGAGGAATTCAACAGTTGTCTAGTCCAATGAGTTTTCCCGCTACCGCTGGGTCCCGACACTACCATAGAAAAGGGATGTTGAAAGGTTATTTGTTTAGACGTTGGTGGTAGAGCTGGTGTATGATCGATTGTATCGGTTCCGTGGACATTACGTTGATGTCTCACCATGTTGTCATATCTAGAGAAAGTAACGGAACATTGACTGCAGCGCTTCATGATTACAAATACTAAGCTGTAAAGCCATTCTTATGTGCTTTGCAAGTGTATTCTTCCTCCTCCTCCCCCTCCTTACCCTCCTCCTCCTCCCTCCTCCCCTCCTCCTCCCTCCTCCTCCAACCTCAATCCATCTTATGTTGTTAAAGCAGATATTGGTTGTGGAGGTGGTGGTGTTGTCCTGTGTACATCTTGTGGTTTGTTTGATTTTTGCTAAAAGAAAGATTCGAGTCAAGCTTAAAACATGCTGTTTACAATAGCAACATGGCCTCTGTCGAAGAAATATGGCATCACACGATGAATATAGAGTATGTCCGCATGCTTTTTAATCTCTTTACTAAAGGCAGCCACCACAGAAATATCTCGATCGTATATCTGACTCAAAATTTATTTCCTCAAGGCAAAGCTTGCAGGGACATCGCCTTAAACACGCAGTATTTGGTATTATTTAATAATCCCATCGACAGACATCAAGTAGCCACTTTGGCACGACGGATTTACCCTTCATCCCATGCAGTGTTCATGAAGCGATTTGAACAGACGACGTCCTACCCTCACGGCTACTTGGTAATAGACTTGAAACCGAATACCCCGGAACCAGATCGTTTACGAGATAACATTTTTGGGGTAAACAAGAGAAAGCGATTGGACGATGAATACGAAGAAGCGACTGACGCCTATCATGCGTTGCCATATGGAGTTGAAATAGAAAGTGAGGAAGACAATGACAGTCAACACGACTCCAATGATGTTTGGAGTGACGATACGGGACCACCTGGTCATCGTAAACAGGTAGAGCTGAGCGAGGAGCGTTCACGTCCTGACATATGGAACAACAGGTTTAAAATTCCACTGAGAGAATATCACGCTGATCAATTAAAAGCTACAGCGAACGACTATGTAAAGCGAGGTTACGCACTAGATAAAGCGTTCCCCAGAGCTGTCAATGATGAGCTTCCCTCGCTAAGAAAGGCATTGAGAAATATGTACACCAGATTTCTTATCGATTTCCACGAGTTAAGAGGCGATCCGATACAACGACATGTTTTAGAGTCGGCCAAAATGCTCAGGCGACAGCATTCAATGAATGTCGAAGAGTCTATACGTCAAGCGGTTAAACTGAGAAAAGATTTGTTTGATGAGGTATGGCCTGATCAGGTCATTCCAGAAGAGGATGCGATGACCGATAATGAAGATAAATCATCGACCGAAGACACAGTATAAGAATAACTCTCTTCAAATGACACCATTCTGTAGTACCCGCATTATTAATACCGAGCGATTCTAGATGAAATCATGACCACGTGAGAAGAGTTAACCCGACTCGGAGAAGCGTTACCGCGTCTATAAAAATGAAAGACTTGCATTTATTTGTGACTAGTCGAGATTCTCTCGTTCTCTATAAGAAAAACAACCCCGCAGAGTGTTGGATCCAACTGCCTAAACCCTATAGTTTGGAAGGTCAATGGTCCTGTGCGCTCATTGACATAACCCTCGATTGCGATTTTACACCGAGAAGTTCCCGACTGTACTTGTGTTGTGACCTCGTACAAGAGTCCTGCGTCAGAGACACCCTACTTCCGGTGCTGAGAAATATCGAAGTGAATACCCTTTACAAGAAACTCAAAACTGAAATTTACATCAACCCTTTCTACGTACCTTTGAAAACGACTCGGTTACATACGTTGAAGTTGCAGTTGCTTGACGAAAATCTGAAGCCCGTGATATTTAACACCAACCACTTACATTGCGTGTTGCATTTGAAAAAGACATGGGATCCATAGAAGTTTTCGATAACGACCTGCTCAAATGGGTACCTTTTCTGGATACCCCCGAAGACGCCGAACGTTATTATCAAAAGATATTAGACCGGATGGAAGCGAAGAAACATGGACCAGGGTATATGTCTAAAAAGCTACGCGACATGGAAGAAAAATTGAAAGAGACGGAACGGAAATTGGAAGAAGCGGAAGCGAAATTGAAACGCGGGCCTACAGTCAAGTTAATCACTCCGGTGGCTCAAGCGATCGAAATGGTAAAGTCGGAAATCAGACAAAATGCTAAGAACCATAGGGAGGACAGAACTGCTATTCACGAGCAGGGTAGGAAGGGAAGTGACCCTTTGAACTGGTACAACTACTAACGCGAATAACGAAGCTGAACCTAAACGAAAAGTTAGCGCCAGAGCGTGAGAATTAAGAGAACATAATGCGAGAAATATTGGACAAAATAGTGTACATAACTGTAAATAGACTGTGTGGGGATGTTCTGAAATAAGACACCGCCTTCTCGTTGGCTCAGAACGTGAGTAACCTCGCTAGAGGTGAAACTGAGAGTGTCATAATGATAATAAAGCTAGCAATAGGAGAAGTTGTTGTAGTAGTAGTAGAAACAGTAGTAGTAGTAGTTGTCATTGTATGAAATTATAACGATAAAATAGCAAAAGTAGTAGTAGCAGAAGCAGCAGTAGTCTATAATACATTTAAATTAATGTTTAAGGAGTACAATAGAATTCTTTCCGCACCTAAATTTAAGGAAATCGAAAAATTTATCATTGTGTACTGCCCCCTGGAGCCAATTTGACAATCTTATAGTGTACTGTAACCTAACATATGGTGGTTTCGTCAAACTGGTAATATCGCGCACCAATTAGGACTACTATAATTGTTGTTTTTTAAATTGCTTTTATATAATAGTATCGTAAATGTGACAACTATACCTCATTACAATACAGTAGAAACGCTTTATTTACTGTCGGGACATATAAACAATATAACATAAACTCTAGAGAACTTTTAACCCCGACTTACGGACGATTCGTCAAAGTGTAAACTCGTCAAAAAGGCAATATATAGTAATGTCAAAAGACGCGTATTTACTCCGTGATATATGCAATTGATGCCGCTTTAAATAAAACTTCGACCAAATAGGGAGACTTTTCAATGTATTATAATGAGTTTACATTTTATTTAGTGTTTAGGCATAATTGATTTACGAGATAAAGGTGTAGCTTAAATAAGGACGAAAGTAATCAGCTGCCTATACATCATGATTGCATACATTCCGCAATATTAACTTCAATAAGAATAGCCCTAGCTTTATCCTTGATAGACTATGTTATTTTAAAATCAATCTAGAACGTATAAATAGAGAAACAAAACAAACTTACCTGCAAGTTTTCCGATCGGGGTGAACACCTTTATTGACACTCGGTTTGCTACTGTATGAATGAAAATCGTTTCCCTTTATATATATAAGCTCATGTTCACTTCCGACACGATTTCTGTCACATTTTAATGCAAATCTACGCTGTGAACCGTAAATCTGTCACGTTTTACGATTACTGTACTGGTCAGATTCATTCTACATGTATTTCACGCAATTAATTTACCAGGCTTTATTTCACAGTATGAAGATACTGCGTCGCTTAAACGTGACATTTATAGCGGAGTAACAGGCCATCGATAATATTCTTGATATTTCCTCTAGCGACATACAGAACATTAATAAACCAACGCGAATTGGACTGTAAGCCCTTTTGCGTCTCATAATTGTGAGAATATGATAATGATAGGTCTAGTATTTTCTATATTCTGGTTCCCTGTCGTGATAATTTGGCCCTAAAATAGTGCGATTGAACGAAACAAAAATCAAAATAGTCCTTTATAAGCTATTGGACGTTTCGATATGTGATGTTTAATAAGACATACATACGAGACTTTTTTGACGTTGCATACTATTGGTTATTCGTTAAACTGCGTGTTCATCTCTCTCGGGCTATATATCTTAATTTTATACCGAACGTTTCGGAGTAAAGTGTCACCTGCTTAATTTACGGTGTCTTTGGTATTTCTACCGGACGTTTTATTGCAGAACGTATGACAAAATCGACACTTTGTACGCTGCATATTGGCTCATCTAATAAATAATCACATTTCGTAGGCAAGATACATTTTCTGTGTTCCGTACGGTCAAAACGAATGCCTACAGGTAAATGAGTTTAACTAACGCCAAAGCGTGCTATCTATGTACCACGAATGAAGCCGGTTTAGCGACAGGCGTATGTTTTACATTTCACGGTGTTTAGGCACTTAGGTGGTTTCTGCAACGAGGGTTCGTGCAAATTAATGAGCGCGCTATACTCAGGTCATGTTCTGAACAAACGTCGTGGTCAGTTTATAAAGGTTTCGTTTTCAGAATTGAATTCGCAGTGTGATGGCTATATTAAACTTTTATAAACTGTACGTGCACGTATTCGGTAGTTGGACGTTGCAAACTATTGGTTATTCGTTAAACTGTGTGTTTATCTCTCTCGGGCTATATATCTTAATTTTAAACGTTTCGGAGTAAAGTGTCACCTGCTTAATTTACGGTGTCTTTGGTATTTCTACCGGACGTCCTATGAAGAAAACGTGTTCAGGTGAAACGCCGAGTTACCTGCGTAAGACTAATTTTCGTTTCACACGTATAAAGGGTTAATTCAACGCGATCGTATTAGGAAAAGACCCAATTCAGCGCTTTTTTGTAGCTCGGGTGTTTACGTTAAGCGCCGCCTTATAACGTTCTGCAAATGTGTCCCCAAAACATAGCGCGAATGAACGCATTATTTTTAGAATAGTTCTTTATAGGCTATTGCAAATGAAGTATTTTTCAATTGAGGCGTTTTATAAGATAGGCAGATATGCAGCGCAAAAAGTATCCAGTTTTGTCATTACGAACGAATAGTGAGGTCGAGCCTTTTAGGTCTTTGCCGCCGTCTTGATGCCTACGAGACTTTTTGACGTTGCATACTATTGGTTATTCGTTAAACTGTGTTTTTATCTCTCTCGGGCTATATATCTTAATTTTAAACGTTTCGGAGTAAAGTGTCACCTGCTTAATTTACGGTATCTTTGGTATTTCTACCGGACGTTCTATGAAAGAAAACGTGTTCAGGTGAAACGCCGAGTTACTCGCTTACCGCAGTATACGGTCATTACGAGGTCAGCCTGTCAAGGCCCACGAGATCAGCCTGTCAACATCATCACGCCCTCGGGGCTAATTGACATCAAAGAACCAGCATTACTACTGATGATGATAGCTTAAAGCAGGTTGAAAAAAACCCAGAATGCGCCTTAAGGCGCATTCTGCTTTACTTTCAACCTGTTTTAAGTAGTCAGCTATCTTCCATACGTACAAGCTATAGGGTAATGGGTTAAAATCCCTCTAAACTGGAAACCCATTTAAACCGGATATGTATGTTGTCCCCACACGTGTCCGGATTCACTGTATAGTGGTTATTGTAACAAGAGGGCCAATATGGCCCGTAAGTGCTCACCTTGATACAAGGCCTTGTAAGACTCTTATTGTGAGAACAAGATCAATGCTAGTGGGGTATGAGAGTTAGATTTCACCCAGGGCAACACACAACAAATTCTTTACAGATAAAGTGCAAAATGTGGTCTCTATGGAGTGTTAAACAGGATTATTCATGACTTGACCTAGTGACCTATTTTCTGACAACAGGCGACCCATCACCTAGTTTTCATCCAGACATTTCTTGGAGTTGACCTAGCTGCCTAGTTTCTTACCACTGATGACCCATATTGGAATTAGACCTAGATTTCATCCAGGGCAACATTAAAACAAGGTTTTTCTATGATTTGACCTAGTTTTTGGCCAGATATGACTCATAAACTTAGCCTAGATGTTGATTAGGCAAACAGTTTGACAAAGTTTCATTAAGACCCAGTGAAATTTGTAGTAACTAGAGTGCTAACGAACCAATTATTGATGACAAACAACCTACAACAGACATCCAGAGATTCCTAAGCACTTCGTGCCAGGGCCCCGTTTCATAAAACTTCTTACGACAAATGTTGCCGTAAGTCATATCTTTAAAATACGTTTAATTTCTGATTTCTCTTTCTAATCCTGTCTTGTGAGTTCTCTTTAGGATCGTCTTTTCAAGATGATTCCAAAGAGAAATCACAAGACAGTATGAGATGGAGAAATAAATAATAATTGAGGCTTGTATAATTTGACTTACGACAACATATGTCGTACAAAGTTTTATGAAATGGTCCCCAGGTGAGCTAATTTTTTAAAAGATTGGGACACCCTGTATGATACCAAACTCTGAACTAAGTTTTACTTTTATTATATACATATCAGTGATTTATAGAGATTTCTCAGTTAGATAAATTTGATATCGTTACTGTTGATATCATCACTACATGTAGTGATGATATCACTTTTTGTGACGTCACGTCATAATTATTTTAGTGACGTCGCAGGAATCAATTTTGTGTGTTTTTTCTGTCAAAACGTCATTTAAAATATATATAATAAATAGAATAATCAATTCCTTTGAATAGATATGAAAAATATATCACTAAAATGGGTTGTTATCTGGTTAAAAAACTCGTCCTGCGGACTCGTTTTTTAACCAGATAACAACCCATTCTCGTGATATATTTTTCATATCAATCCAAAGAAATTGATTATCCTCTATTTATCACACTGTAATTTGTCCAAAAGATGCATGCTGAATAGCAAACAGTGTAGACCCTGATCAGACTGCTCCTGATGGACAGTCTGATTCTGTTTAACACTGTTTGCTAAGACCTGTCTGTCTGTCTCAATACTAAGGGGCATTACATTATATATTGTGTAGTCCAAAATAAGACGGCTCCTTAAAGGAGTCCTCTGATCAGGGTCTGTATTGTATTCCATTTTGCAATACAGTGAAACCCCTCTAAACCGGACATGTTTGGGGACAACATAAATGTCCTGTTTAGAGGGGTTTCCGGTTTAGAGGGGTTTTAACTTGTTTCTAGTATGGAATATATCTGACCACTTAAAGCAGGTTTAAAGTAAAGCAGAATGCGCCTTAAGGCGCATTCTGCTTTACTTTCAACCTGCTTTCATCTATCATACGCTCGAGTGTACAAACTGTTTTCTTCAGTGTAAGAAAAAGCCAAAGACGTAATAAGGCGTGCTGATGGTGTAATGGGTAAAATAAACAAGAGGGCCATGGCCCTAAATTCGCTCACCTGAGGACATTGAAGTTTGTACCTAAGTTGACTGGGCAAGACAACATTTTAATATAACTATAAATGGAGTTATCTTCCAGACAAGAAAACATGACAAAAGTGAATTTTGTTGCCAAGCTTATGACCCTTATCCATGACACATCCTCTTATCAAGCTATTTCCATTTCCAATAAATGATAATTATTTCACTAGCGTCAGCAGAACTGGAATTATTTTCCTGACAATAAAATATGACAAAGGGGGAAAACTTAATATTGCTGCCCTTGTGCATGGCATTTTCTCTCATCAGTTTCTTTCCATACATAAAATTTTATTACAATAGCATCAGTAGAACTGAAGTTGTCTTCTTGACAAGAAAATATCACAAAGGGAAATAACTCAAAAAACAATGATGTCAGAGTTATGGCCTTTGCAAATGGCACTTCCTCTCATCAGGCTCTTTCCAAATAGGCAATTTCATTTTACCCATTACCCCATAACATGTTACTAGTTTTGAAAATAGGTGGCCACCTAACGCAGGTTGAAAGTAAAGCAGAATGTGTCTTAACCCTTAAGGCTCAGTCACACCTTACCGGATAGCGTCCAACGGAGAACCAAATTTCCAATCCGTTCGTCTCCGTTCGCATTCGTTTCTTGTCCGTTTCTTATTCGGGATATTCGCTCATTGTCCGGCCATGTCCGGTGATGTCCGTTAAATCCGTTTGAAAGTTTTAAACATGTTGAAAACTTGAAAACGGATTCCACCGGACAAAAATGTACGTTAAATATACGGTAGATGTGCGTTTGTATACGTTTTGTTCGGAATGCATACGTTCACTATCCTGTACATGTCCTGTTCGTATTCGTTAATATCCGGTGAACTGGATTCACGGACCGGAGTATTACCCGACACCTAACGGACCAACCGGACATGTTCCGGTAACCAACCGCAGGTTAAACGGACACCTACCGACGAGGAAACTGAGGTCCGTGTGACCAAACTGATGGCATACATCTTATCGGGGAAAAATAAAACATGTTTTTCTTGTAGATTATTTTCATTATATTCATACATGTCATTGCTGACACGGTTTATGGAAATCTGAGAAACAGTTATCAATACATCATGTCGTGTTCGTGTTCAACTGCAGTATCCAGCAGCTCTGATCTAGGCTCAGATTGACCTGCAAGGTGCCAATTTGAACACCTTAACTCATGAACAGAACAGAAGGAGGAGAAGATGGCAGAGGAGGTAGTGGTCTAGGACTTGGCTAGGCCTTTAAAGGCACATGGAGTTTGGACTATACAATCAAATCGTCTCGGAGTTGCGGAGAGAAGCCAAGAGGTCTTTTATCAATTTCATGAGAATGCCTCCTGAAATGTTTGATAAGATTTTGTCTCGAGTTGGTCCTAGGATAACCAGACAGTTCACATTTTACAGAGACCCCATCGCACCAGGCATGAAGTTAGCCATCACGATCAGACATCTCGCCTCTGGGTCCAAGTATACAAATATGCGATCCGCTTGGAGAATATCCCACAACATTATCTCTGTTGTCGTGTGAGAGGTAATAGTTTTATCTACCGGTATCATTCTTAATCAATAATAGGAAATTATAATTTTTGTATTGTTATCTTTATAACTTTATAGCAATTTAAATTCTGATATAGTCATTTTACTGACCATATTTACCCCCCCCCCCCCCCCCCCCCCCCCCCCTACCAGTGTTTCCGCCAAATGTTTGCCCTCCGCCTGTCTGTATGGGTGCATAAATTGATACTTTTGTGGCCATAATAATTATCCACATTAGTGATCACCATTATCCTTCCCATTTTTTATGACATAGCGGGAACGACTAGCTTCTAGATAATTTTCTTCCAAGTTAAAGCAATACAATTTTCTGTCATATGGCTAGTCATGCAAAACAAGATCAAAAGAAATAGCCACATCCGACAAATGTTGTAAAAAGTTCGTCCATATGACTGTCTGTTCGTATTATACACCTATCGATTGATGCCTTTATGTCCGTCTGTTCAGAATTCTTGATCCTGCGAAAACTTTGAAAGTGAAACCGTGCAAGATAAATTGATGAAATTTGGTCTATGAATAGTTCGTATTATGGAGTTTATGTACAGTATTATGTATGTTTCCTTGAACCAATATTCTGGTAAATATGGTAACGGAGCCGATATGGGACTTATAATGTGTTGAATTTACAATTGCAGGTGTGCAGAGAGCAATTATAGACGAATGGAGGCGATGAGTGGCTGTTTGAGCTTTCGGAGATCTCTCCAGTTTCAGGCTGTGATATGTCGTGTTCATCTTGGGCTTCTATGCATTCTTGGTTTCTCGTCCTTTCAGCATCTCCAGCGTCGCTTTTGATAGAAGAAGTAGATGGGCATGTAGAGACCTTTCGCTGGGCCCTTGTTTTTCTCCTCCTCGAAGTCTTGAATTTCGGTGGCATCACTGTTGTTCAAATGAAACGATCCTGAGAACTTTCGATTTATCCTTTACGTGACCGTAACTATACGTTTATCGAACGTTCCAAGAACGTTACGTCAGTTATCCATGCGTTGCACTTTCGTTTTATCCGGTATTTGTCCGTTTCGCGCACGGGCATATCCGTTAAGTTACCGTTAGTTATCCTTTACTCGTTCGGTAAGTGTTCGGTTACCATGCGTTTTATTCCGTCCGGTACCAAATCTGAGCGCCTCTCGGACAAATTTTGCCACCGGATATCTTTCTGTGACACATTTCTTTTCCGTTTGAAGTCCGTTTGTGTCATCCGGTGAGGTGTGACAGCACCTTTAGCCTGCCACTCACGACTATAGCTTTATATGCAAACAGCTTGGATCCGGATTAGACGCCGAGTAACTCGGCGTCTCATCCGGATCCAAGCTGTTTGACACTCGGACAACATTTTCAGCAATTTTGAGCAACTTTGAAGCACTTTGAAACTTGAAGCAGACGAGAAATATAGCAGACGACAATTTATTTGGCGGGCTAAGGGTTAATGCACACTTTGCTTTACTTTCGCATCTTACATTTTCATGACTGTTTAAAGTGGAATTATTTTCTTAAGTAGAGGAATAAATCAAAGGCCTAAAAATTCACATTTATGGGGTAATGGGTTAACAAACGTCAGTATATGGGGGGAAAGGGTTGATCCTGGACAAGAAAAAATGAAAAGACATACAGATAACTCTGACAAAACCAATATTAAACATATGTATAAATATGGCATAAGACATAATTACATAACTGTCAGTGAATCACTTCCAGATCCTGTTTCTCTAAGTATGAAGCAGACTGAACCATATCTAAACTTTAGCAGACAACATGTTCAGCTGATCATGACCAGTTCTGTGATACTCCCTACCAGTTGCATAATATTTGACCTCAGTGGCTAGAGCTCTGGGGCTTACCCTTACCAGACTGAAATGATGTCTGCTTAAAACCTACTGTATGTGAAAAGTGTACAAAAAAAAACAATTTAGAAAATGTTAAGTTGGTAAATGAGTGGCAAATAGGTTGGATCCAGATTAGATGTAACATTATGATTATGTTGCATCTGATCTGGATCCAAAATGTTTGCAAATATTGGCTATTTGCCCTTAGTATATTAAGAGTAACTCAGGTAAAATAGTTCTGCATCATCAAAAATACTGTGAAACCTGCCTAGAGCAGCACTTAAACTGCGCAGGGTGGCGTCAAGTGTGACCCTAGGGATTTCATTTTAACAAACTATAGAGGGATCGACCAGGAGATTCTACTGTAAAAATATAAAAGCTTAGGGCCTAGTAGTTTTTAGCAAGAAGATTTTTTAAAGTTTTTTGCTTTTTCAAGCAGAGTTTTTGCTTTTTCTCTTTCATTTGAACAACTTCTGTAGAGAAGCATCCAAGGAACATCATGAGCAGTTTGAATCCGCCCTACAATCCGCGGGTTTAGAGGAGATGTCGTTTGAAGTAAAAGTGAACGGACAGACGGACGTTCTCACAGTTGGACATTTGTTGGGTATATTTTTTGTTTAAAAGTACCCAACAGTACACTAAAATACCCAACAATAACAATTGGACGGACAGACGGACTACGGACGGTGAGCGGTCACAATAGCTCACCTTGAGCCTTTGGCTCAGGTGAGCTAAAAAAAGGATTGGAAAAGGGACCACAGCTTTTGTCCGGTTTAGAGGGGATTCCGGTATTTAGAGGTTCCGGTTTAGAGGGGTTTCACTGTACATCATTCAATGTGAATAGTCAAACCTGGACATAGTTTAATTGGAAGCTGGAATTGAATGTATAAGGGTCATAGGGTAAAGAGCTAAAAGGTAAAGTGTCACCGTAAATAAAGTATACATGTACATGTAATTTATTCCATTCTCTTCAATGTACAATCTTATATACAGTTTTCATAACAAACATATAAAAACAGTTGCACGTCTATCCCCACAAACAAGTGCAGGAGTTTATCAGAAATACAGTGGAGAATATGTCATTCTTTCCTGTTTAAACAAAACGAAACGCAAACGCAAAACACTAGAATGTAGAAAAATGCAACTTTTGGACAATTCTGATAATTCATGTTTATCTTGGTGACAAACATTTTGGAGCCTGATCAGACGTCGGGTTACTCATCATCTGATCTGGCTCCAAACTGTTTGTAACACGTTTATTGGGAAAGAATAACACATTCTCTACTGTACTTCTACATAATAAACTAGAGCTATCACTAAAGGTGATTGATACCCCCACTCAAAACTGACCTGTCACAAACAGCACAATGACATGTAGAAAGAATAATACATGCATATTAAGGAAGTAAATTTCAAGTTGAAAAGGGGCATAATTCTGTCAAATTTTATGCAAGAGTTGTCACACTTTAAGAAAAGTCTAATAATACAACACTAATAATGTGTACCACGTTTGAAGACAATATCATGAATAGTTTTCAAGAAAATGGCATGTTCAAAGAAAATAGAACAAAATTTCAACTTAAAAAGGGGCATAATTCTGTCATTTGTTGGCAAGAGTTATGTAACTTCAAGTAGAGTCTGCAAACATCACATTTATAATGTGTACCAATTTTGAAGACAATGTCATATATAGTTTTCAAGGAAATGACATGTCCACAGAATAAAGATAGATAGATAGATAGTTTATTTCTGCAATAGACTTAATAGTCCATGAGCATACATAATATACAAAATATACATACAATACCAAATCCGGTTATGGCTACATATTTCTGTTATTCATTGATAAATTATTTTATTATTATTATTTTGAACTCACCGGCAAATAGCTTTTAGCCTCACCTGGCACCAGGTTGTCCAGCATCTGGCCAGGCTCCAGGCTATTTGCATTGAAAATAATTGCTTCGGCTAACAAGCTAATATAAGGAGAATAACGTGTTCTTCTTTGTATATAATTTTGATATTTAGATTCATTATGGGAGAAAAGTGTTCTTAACTATCCAATTCATTATGACAAGTTTTGTACAGAAAATATTGATCTAATTAGTCAACTAATATGTACAGAGGAAGCAGCGCTGTTTACTGCATACATAGGAGTCGACTAATTACCTCCCTTTATCACATATTATTCCTATTAATTATAGTTATTATATGTAAATATATGTATATCATGTTAATCATCAAAATAATAAATGAATACAAAAGGGGATATGTTAACATTTTTCCAGACAAGTATCGGCGATATTTAACTACACCAACGTGATACACAAAATGTTGGTTTGACATCATATGTTATTGATAAAGTTAATGAACAGGGTTGCCATTTATATTTCCAATAATAAATATAATATCCCGTGAGTATTATACAATAAATGCATATTAAGGAACAAAATTTCAAGTTATAGAGGGGCATAATTCTGTCAACTTTTGTGCAAGAGTTGTCAAACTTAATGAAAAATATCGAAATACAACACTCATAATGTGTACTAAGTTTGAAGACAATATCATGAATAGTTTTCAAGAAAATGGCATGTTCAAAGAAAAAGATTCTCAATTAAGAGACAAAAAATTCAAGTTAACAAGAGCCGCATGCGGCCCTAAATCGCTCACCCGGTACCCATGGTTAGGGTCATGGTAATGAACCAGTAATGGTAAAGTTTTCACTATAAGCCATCATTGGTAAATTCATCCCCACCCTCTGGCAGCCATGTTTGAGCTAGGAAGATTATTTGAAGAAAACTAGCAAAGGGTCACCCATGAATCATTATTTGTGTAAAAATATTCTTAAATCAGACCAATAGTTCAGAGAAAAAGATTTTTAAATATTTTCTATACAGAAATATAAGGAAAACTTGCCCCCATCCACTGGCGGCCATGATTTTAATAATGACAAAATGATTTTAAGAAATCTGGTAGAGAGTCATGAATGGATCATTTGTGTAAAATTATTTTCAATTTGGACCAGTTGTTTCACAGAAGAAGATTTTTAAAGTTTTTACTAAACAGTAACATAAGTAAAATGTGCCCCACCCACTGGCGGCCATGTTTTTTTAGATATCAAAATTATTTTAAGAAATCTGGTAGAGGGTCACCCATGGATCATTTGTGTGAAATTACTTTCAAATCGGACCAGCGGTTTAAGACAAGAAGATTTTTAAATTTTTCACTATGTAGCCATATAAGGAAAATCTGCCCCACCCACTAGCGGCCATGTTTCTTAAGATAGGAAAATTATTTTAAGAAATCTGATAGAGGGTCATAAATGGCACATTTGTGTAAAATTATTTTCAATTTGGACCAGTAGTTTCACAGAAGAAGATTTTTAAAGTTTTTACTATAAAGTAACATAAGGAAAATGTGCCCCACCCACTGGCGGCCATGTTTTTTTAGATATCAAAATTATTTTAAGAAATCTGGTAGAGGGTCACCCATGGATCATTTGTGTGAAATTACTTACAAATCGGACTAGCGGTTTCAGACAAGAAGATTTTTAAAGTTTTCACTATATAGCCATATAAGGAAAATCTGCCCCACCCACTAGCGGCCATGTTTTTTAAGATAGGAAAATTATTTTAAGAAATCTTATAGAGGGGCACCAATGGCACATTTGGGTAAAATTATTTTCAATTCGGACCAGTGGTTTTTGACAAGATGATTTTTAAAGTTTTTTCAATTGGTTGCCATGGCAACCACAATTTCAATTGGATGACCTATATTTGAAGAAATCTGAGAGAGTACTCTACAAGGAACAATCCTATGAAGTTTTGAAGAAATTGGCCCAGTGGTTTCCAAGAAGAAGATCTTTAAAGAAAAAGTTTGACGACGGACGGACGTGCCACCGAATTGGGTTAGAGGGCCTTTTCTTTTGTTATTTTCTTTTGTTCGAATAACGGGCCACGGCCCCTTAGTGTATTGTTACGGAATGAACTCTATTGTCTTCTTTTGTTATGTTTACCGTTATCTGGCCCTCTAACCCACTTTAGTGGCGCGGACGGACTTCCTTCCATTTGGGCACTTGTTGGGTTTTCTTTTGTTTAAAAGTACCCAATAGCAACAAAAAAACCCAACAATAACAATAGGGCAATCACGGAATGAATGGAATCTATTGTTCTCCCTACCCAACAAAGGACCTTTCGTGCGTGCGGACTGACGGACGACGGACACAGGGCGATCACAATAGCTCACCTTGGCACTTCGTGCCAGGTGAGCTAAAAAGGGGCATAATTCTGTCAAATTTGGTGCAAGAGTTATGAAACCTGTTAATGAGTGTCCCCAAATATCATTGATAATGTATACCAAGTTTGAAGATGGTATCATAAACAGTTTTCAAGACAAGAGGGCCTGAAGGCCCTGATATCGCTCACCATTTGTAATGAAGCCCAATAGCTTTTCCTTTGAATTTCACCCGTTTTATTCTAAATTCATTCAAATTTTTAGTAAAGCTTGTAAACAATATTGGAATATGACCTACTCTAGTATAGTAGAGTACATCAAGGGCAGATAACTAGAGCCTAAATAATACTGAAATGAAGCCTTTTCCAGCATTTCAAAGTATATCAAGGACAGATAAATATTGCCATAATAATCAGATTTCACCAATAATTGCACTGCTGCTAGAACTTATAGCTATATACATTGTGTGCAAGTATAATTAAAATCCATTGAAAACTGTAGTTGCAAGAGTATAAACACTGTTAAATTTGACATTTTCAGCAATTCAAGGGTGGATAACTCTTGCCCTATTTGTCCAATTTCAATAATAATCAACCTCATTCGAACTCTTATAGTCATATACAATCTGAGCAAGTTTGAGGAAGATTGAATAAAAATTGTTGCCTCCAGAGTGTGAACACCGTTAAATGTGGCATTTTCAGCAATTCAAAGGTAGATAACTCTTGGCCCATTGGTCAGATTCCAACCATAATCGATCTTATCTAAACTCTTATGGTAATATACAATCTGAGCAAGTTTAAGAAAGATTTGATAAAAATTGTGGCCTCTAGAGTGTTAACATTGTTAAATATGACATTTTCAGCAATTCAAAGGTAGATTACTTTTGACCTATTTGTTCTATTTCAACCATATTCGAACTCATCTGTAATCTTATAGTCATATACAATATGAACAAGTTTGAGGAAGATTGGCCTCTAGAGTGTAAACACCATTAAATATGGCATTTTCAGCAATTCAAAGGTACATAACTCTTGACCTATTGGTCAGATTTCACCCATAATCGAACTCTTTTTAAATCTTATGGTCATGTACAATCTATGCAAGTTTATGAAAGATTGGAAAAAAAATTCTGTGGCCTCTAGAGTGTAAACACTGTTAAATGTGGCATTTTTAGCAATTCAAAGGTAGATATCTCTTGACCTATTAGTCCGATTTCAACCATAATCAAACTTATCCGAACTCTTATGGTAATATACAATGTAAGCAAGTTTGAGAAAGATTGGATTAAAATTGTGGCCTCTAGAGTGTTAACACTAAAATTGTTGACGACGGACGCCGAACGCCGGACATTCAAGGATTGCAAAAGCTCACCCTGAGCTAGCTCAGGTGAGCTAAAAAAGGCAAATGTCCTGGAAAAACGCGGCGGACGGACTGATCAGCGACGGAGCGACGGACAGAAAAGGATAGCAATGACACCACTAGTGGTGGGGGTATAATAATTAACAATAATACTACATGCTCAACTGTGTAAGACATGAAATATGTAAACATATAAGAGATAAATTAAGAAATGAAGTATGTAAAGTGGTGACATAAAAAAACATGAGGTCCACGATGGCCCTGAATTTGCTCACCTTGGGTGAGATAAAAATCAGTCAAACTCTATTTACATGTTACTTGTATAGTAAAGTGACCCAGGTTTTGAATGCAGGAAGTGGGAATGCAAACTCCAAAAAGGGATGGTTATGAGCATACATGTGAAGTTCCTTGACAATCAGATAAGTAATGAAGTGTGCAGTGAGAGGACTGATACAATTTAGTCAAGTTCTTTTTACAGCTTTTGACAGCAGCAAAACTGTGAGCATATGTGTGAAGTTACAATCAGCTAAGAAATAGAGGATAATCCATTCCTTTGGATTGACAGGGCTCCAGATAAGAGGGAGTAAACTGCACAAATTCAACATTTTCTCACTTATTTTAGCATCAAATCCTATGGTGTTACTACTCATTAGAATCGTCTCTTCGAGACGATTCTAATGAGTAGTGACACCATAGGGTTTAAAGCAGAAATAAAGATTTTAATTTTTGAAATACCCCCCTTATCTGGAGCCCTGGATTGATATGAAAAATATATCACATTTTAGCTTTTGACAGCAGAACATTGGAGTTGATGACTATGAGCATATGTGTGAAGTTACAATCGGATAAGAAATAGAGGATAATCCATTCCTTTGGATTGATATGATAAATATATCTCAAGAATGGGTTGTTATCTGGTTAAAAAACGAGTCCTGCATGTTTGTTTTTTAACCAGATAACAACCCATTTGAGTGATATATTTTTCATATCTATCCAAAGGAATTAGTTTTTCTATTTATTATATACATTTAAATGACCTTTTCACAGAGAAAACACACCAAATTAATTGTTTACAGGCAACTTCACAAAAGAAACCGTTACGTGATGTCACAAAAATGATATCGTCAGTGCAAAAGTGCTATCATTGCTAGTGATGATATCAACTGTGATGTATCTGAAATTTATCTACCTGAGAAATATCTATAAATCATCTAAAGGTATAATGATTTTAGTTTAAACATATTTTATTTGAAAATATAATAAATATTTTCTAGTCATACATAAATATACAGTAGGATGAGAGAAAAAGCAACACCAGATACAAGCTATGGTGTCAAAGGTTAACTTCTATCCTACTTATCTCTTTCCTCCTTGAAACTTCAAATGGACAATTCTAGTTTCCAAACTATCTTGTTTTTAGACAATGACAAATAGTGCATACCTTGATCAAATGTGTTTAACAAAATTGGAAATTAAAATTGTTCATTTAAAGTTTCAGGTGTAAATGAGTTAATTTTAAAGTGAAAAGGACGTAAGAGTATTAAACAAATTTTATAAAGCCTAGTTCTCATTTCTGATATCTTCTATTTTCAAAATTCCTTTTGCTTAAGAAACAAAAATTCATACCAGTGTATTATTGTGCAATAGAATACGGGAAGAAGTTGAGATGCGTAGTAATTAAGTCACAAGGCTGTAGGCATCAACACAACAGCACTTTATTTCTTGGTGTATGAATCTTTGAAGCCAAATTGAATCATGTAAAGCCATAACAGCGCGCACATATTTTATATTCTAACACACTTCCGGCACGCCCTTATATAAACAAAGAAGGAACGTATCATTGTACGAATTCTCAATAGAACACTAATGCGCTGTAACATTCTAACGTACGCCAAGAATTGTAGCGCCGTTGCTTCGGTGCAAATTAAGGTTAAATTATGTGTTAGAATCGAAATAATAAATTAATACCAGTGTTTTATCTAATGATCGAAGACGGGTAGTCATTGAGATGCTTGTAATTAAACCACTCGGCCTAAAGGCCTCGTGATTAAATTACTACGCATCTCAACTCCTACCAGTGTTCAATTGCACGATAAAACACTGGTATGAATTTATTATTTCTTAAGTAAATTTAAAGATATATACTTTGTTTATCTACAGGGGGGGGGGGGGGGGGGGGGGGTGTGCATGAGATGTGCTAGAATATGTTCATTTTCATCATTGTGTCTCTATCAATGAATTCATCCTGCTCTGTACAACAATTGAAACCAGACTTTCACACTCAGTTGCTGGGAACCAGAGTTTTACACTCAGTTGCTGGGAACCAGAGTTTTACACTCAGTTGGGGGAGAAACTGACTTTTACACTTAGTTGTTAGGAACAAGAGTTTTACACTCAGTTGCTGGGAACCAGAGTTTTACACTCAGTTGCTTGAACCAGAGTTTTACACTCAGTGGCTGGGAACCAGTTTCACACTCAGTTGCTGGGAACCAGAGTTTTACACTCAGTTGCTGGGAACCAGAGTTTTACACTCAGTTGGTCGGAACCTGACTTTTACACTTAGTTGTTAGGAACAAGAGTTTTACACTCAGTTGCTGGGAACCAGAGTTTTACACTCAGTTGCTAAGAATCAGAGGCTTCACACTCCATTGCTGGGAATCAGTTTCACACTCAGTTGCTGGGAACCAGAGTTTTACACTCAGTTGCTGGTAACCAGATGCTTCACACTCAGTTGCCTGTCAAGAACTTTTCAATTTCATACAGGTTCTCTATCTCATTCTCTGGTACCACTGAAAAATACAATAGTTATTTCAACACAGGTTCACATCAGAACCAGTAAAAAGAAAGTTTCAAGCTATCAATTGTGATAAATGTGATGCTAACATGACTAGAAAGCAATATTTACAGTAAATAAGATATCATTCCCCACCCCCTTCGACCTTACCCTAACTCTTATGGTACGGATCCATGACTGCATAAAGTGGAACTATTTTCTTCAATGGAAGAATAAATTGAAGGGGTAAATATGTGAATCTACGGAGAAATGCCTTAAAAGAGAATGAATGCTTTTACAATGCATTTATATTTAGAAGGTGAAGTATTAATGTAAATATAGGTGATTTACTCTTATTATGGTGGCAAACTGATTTGCTCATTGTCTGATCTGGCTCTCAAAGCTTTGCAACTCACAAATTATTTTAGCATATATAAACATAATTTATTATATTTTTCAGTACATCCTATAATAATGGTAAGTTATATATTGATTAAGAAAAACAAGTTGTATGTGTGCATTATCATGCAGTAGATCACTGTTAGGAGTTGAGATATGGGGTTATAAGATCATGAGGCCTTTAGACTGAGTGATCTAATAACCCTACATTTCAACTACAATATTGAGTTGTCTACAGCAAATCATTGAGTTGTTTACAGTTCAATATTTAGTTGTTTACAGTATAACATTGAGTTGTTTACAGTATAATTCTGAGTTGTCTACAGCAAATCATTGAGTTGTTTACAGTTCAATATTTAGTTGTTTACAGTATAACATTGAGCTGTTTACAGTATACTTACATTCCCTTTTGATTACTTGGCTTTTCTCATTTATTTCACACCGCATTTGACCCAGGTAAATCTTCACACTAAAAATAACAGAAAATACATACATGAAAACTGTTTTGATAGCTACCGTAAAACATATTACAACCCAACGTATTAGAAAGACGACTGATGGGATAAAGACATGTGCCAGCTGAAAGCAAGAAGAAAGTAAAGCATAAAGCTCCTACAGGAGCTTTCTGCTTTACATTCATCTGGATTTAAGCACCAACCTTAATTGAATTTCGAAAAATTAACTACATTTAGGTTGTAATTTATATACAGTTGCATTTACAATAAAGCAGCCTTTCATAGAAGAACCATGGAAAGCACTTTATTCTGAAAAATCCTACACTAGCTTTCTGAATTAATTTCCATCCTACATTATGCAATCAAAATAATTTTAAACGTGAGTCTGTTGGCCTTGTATTAAGTGTTTGCTCAACCATTTCCTCCATAAATCACCTTTATAAAAAAGTGTTTAACCCATCACCCCGTAGCTTTTTTCTAGTTTTGAAAACTTGAGAACACTTAAAACAGAGTAAAGCAGAATGCGTCTAAAGTCGCATTCTGCTTTACTTTCAGCCTATTTTAAGCTACAATCTGCTAAGATATAGAAAATATATATGTATCATTCTTATTCATAATGGTTAAAGGTGGAATTATTTTCTTCAGGTAAGGAATAAATTGGAGGCGTAAAAAGGCGTATTTATGGGGTCATGGGTTATGGTGAGGAGCTAGGGGAAAGACATCAGTGTTGTTGTTGTTCCGTAGAAGGATTTACATCTACTGAAAGCCAAGCAATGATGCTTCATTCTGTCCTTGAGGCTCTGCTCAGCATCAACTCATTGGTGTCTTTTAGTCATCAAGATTTGACTCTTTATCCAGGTAAACCTCTCTATTAAGGCCACTAATTTGTGCCAATTATTTGATGTTTAAGACAGGTGATTGCTTAAAGCAAGGTGACAGTAAAACAGAAACTTATTTAAGAGCTTTCTGTTTTATAGTCATCTTGCTTTAACCCTTTGAACCCTAGTTCCGCATATAGGCGTCATTTTCAAACAGTATACATGTGAAAAGTGCATTGTCCTATGCAAACAGTAAATACCCAGATCAGAGGGCTCCTTACGGAGCCCTCTGATCTGGGTCTTCACTGTTAGTCATAATGGAAAACATTGACAAAAACAACCCTTAAAAGTCAGAAATGGGCTAGACTAAAAAGGAAACTGGGATTGACCATTGAAGTTTTAGGGAGGAAAGAGTTAACTCTTTCCTCCCTGAAACTTTAAATGGACAATTCCAGTTTTGATTTTTGTCTAGGCCATTTCTGACTTTTAAGAGTTGTTTTTGTCCATTTTGGCATTGCTGACAAACAGTGAAGACCCTGATCAGAGGGCTCCTTTCGGAGCCCTCTGATCTGGGCCTTCACTGTTTGCACAGGACAAGTGTACTATTCACATGTACACTGTTTGAAAAGACGCCTATATGCGGGACTAGGGTTCAAAGAGTTAAGCTGTATCCGGCCTTTTATACAATCAATTAGTGGTCATGATAAAGAGGTTTTACTGTAGTTATACTTTCTGCTTTTTTGTTAGAAAGTGCATGAAACACAAAACATTGACTTACTCTTGATTTTGCTGCTGGGCCATTATATTTCAATCGGCAAAAATAGACAACTTACCTTTGGTTTTGTTGATGAACCATTACATTTCCATTGGTAAACATAGACTAATTACCTTTGGTTTTGCTGATGGGCCATTATATTTCAATTGGCAAAAATAGACAACTTACCTTTGGTTTTGTTGATGAACCATTATATTTCCATTGGCGAACATAGACTAACTAACTTTGGATTTTGTTGATGGATCTTTTCATTTCCATTGGCAAATATAGATGACTTACCTTTGGTTTTGCTGATGTGCCATTACATTTCCATTGGCAAACATAGACGACTTACCTTTGGTTTTGCTGATGAACCATTATATTTCCCTTGGCGAACATAGACTACCTAACTTTGGATTTTGTTGATGGATCTTTTAATTTCCATTGGCAAACATAGACTAATTACCTTTGGTTTTGCTGATGGGCCATTATATTTCCATTGTCAATCATAGACGGCTTACCTTTGGTTTTGCTGATGAACCATTATATTTCCATTGGCAAACATAGACTACTTACCTTTGGTTTTGCTGATTAACCATTATATTTCTATTGGCAAACATAGACTACTTACCTTTGGTTTTACTTATGGACCATTATATTTCAATTGGCAAACAAAGACGACTTTTCTTTGGTTTTGCTGATGGGCCATTATATTTCCTTTGGCAAACATAGGCCACTTACCTTTTGTTTTGCTAATGCTTCATTATATTTCCATTGGCAAATATAGATGACTTACCTTTGGTTTTGCTGATGGGCCATTATATTTCCATTGGCAAACATAGACTATTTACCTTTGGTTTTGCTGATGGACCATTATAATTCCAATGGCAAACATAGACTACTTACCTTTGGTTTTGCTGATGGGCCATTATAATTCCATGGGCAAACATAGACGACTTACCTTTGGTTTTGCTGAGGGACCATTATATTTCTATTGGCAAACATAGACGACTTACCTTTGGTTTTGCTGATGGACCATTATATTTCCAGTGGGTTTACTCTCATGGGTAGTTTCAATCTTTTTGCCTGCCTCTCGCTCAAATATTCTCCATTGGTTGGAGGAGTCTTTCCAAAACCAGGCAGGAATCATTGCCACTATAATTCAAACAAATACGGTTGTTGTAAACCCATTACCTTATTAATAAGCCTCCACAGACTGACGACAATAGTCCAACTTTACATAGTCATGAATATATACTGTAATAAATATTTTCTATATCCTAGTAGAAAGTAACTAAGAGCAGGCTGAAGGTAAAGCAGAATGTGCTGTAAAGCACATTCTGCTTTACTTTCAATCTGCTTAAAGTGGTCACCTGTCTTCAAAACTAGAAATAGGATATGGGGTAATGGGTAAAAGCCTATTGAATGAGGATGCATGGTGATCTTCAAAGACAGGTGACCCCTTAATGAAGGGTAACAGTCATGATTCCACTTCATGCTGTAAAAGTTTTACAGGAAACATTTCTGCAATATTGACATGTGGATGCTTAAAACAGGCTGAAAGTAAAGCACACAGCTCCTACAGGAAGGAACTATCTGCTTTACTGCCATTCTGTTTTTAGCAACCACCTGTCTTTAACACTGGAAGTATGCTATTAGAGAATTAGTTATGCATTTGTTATATAACCAACAAATTGCATATATACAACTGATACAAAATACAAATGTGTATGTCAAAACAAACATTTTTGTCTTTACAACAGACAGCAGCTTTTAGATGGAAAGTAAAGCAAATAAATCCTCTAATCTATCTTGCTATAACCAACCATCTTAAAACAGAAAGCAATATCAAGGCTTTCTAGTTTAAGCTGCAAACTGTGTATTACTCTATTTTTAGAACATCAGCAGATGACAATTGTTGCAGATGAAAAAATTACCCATCATGCAAAGAGTTAACAACAAACAAAGCCCTTGTCTGAACGATTGTGAATATTTTACTGTAGCATAAAATGTTGAATTCTCTCACCATTGCTTGGTACTGCTGCAGCCTCAGATTGGGTTGCCTCATCAGAGGGTGCCTGCTGAAACTGGCCCAGTGATTTAGTCATTGTGCTGTAAATATCAAAATAAAGCAAAAGTAAAGACGAAATAAAGATACTTTACCTCTTCACTGCAGTCATATCTCCTTTAACCCATTCCCCCATAAATACGCCTTTTTACGCATATAATTTATCCCTCCACTGAAGAACATAATTCCAATTTTTACAGTCATGACTCATGAACTTGTATCTTATGACATATTTTCTGTATCCTAGCAGATAATAGCTTTAAGCAGGCTGAAAGTAAGGTAGAATGCGCCTTAAGGCGCATTCTGCTTTACTTTCAACCTGCTTTAAGTGATCATTTTTCTTTAAAACTAGAAACAGGCTATGGGGCAATGGGTTAACATTGACATATGCATTTATCTTCGAAATTTAAATTTTTGACTGAAGAAACATCAATACAATTGTCAAACAATAAGATCTGACTGAACTTTAGTTTCCATATTTTCATTTCTTTAGCCCTCTAGTTCATTACTCAATTGAAGAAAGTATCTTCAATTTAAACAGTTTTGAATATTAATTATTATAAATATTTTCACTATTCTAGTAGCAGATAGCAGCTTAGAACAGGCCCCTTCTGTTGTACTTTGAATTAGTTTTAAGCAAACACTTGTTTTCCAAAGTAGAAACAAGCTATGGGGTAAAGAGTAAATAAATCCAATAAAAAAGAAGTCTTGTGTAATAAATCCAATAAAACATAAACACTCATGTAAATAATCCAAAACATGACCAATCATGTTATAAATGCAATAAAACATGAACTATTATGTAATAAACCCAGTAAAACATGATCACCCATGTAATAAATCCAATAAAACATAAACACTCATGCAAGATCCTTTATGTTAACAACAGATACATGTATGTAGACAATTGATTTACATTGTTAACTCCCACTTGTTCTCTGCTCCAAACTTGTACTGCTCAATAACTCTGGAAGGCCACCGAACCTACAAAAGACAACAAACAAACTTGCCAAAACTATAGAAAGCATCAAACAAAATCACAGTTAAGTGATATCTTTGCTTTTGAACAAGTTATACAAGTAAAAGAGGTAACTATGCATTATACAAGTATATTAAACTGTTTGCATGTTTTATTCAGGTTATCACATAAAACAGGTTAAAAGAAAGCAGAATGCATCTTCAGCCACATACCTTTTTATTTTCAACCTGCTTCAAGCTACAATCTGCTAGAATTAAGGAAATGTTCCTCATGGTGCATATTCATGACTATTAATTGAAGGTATTTGCTTCAGTGGAGGAACAAAGCAAAGGCTTAAAAAGGCATATTTAAAGGTTACTCCATGATGATAGACACTAACTAACCATGACTTCTCGCTCCGGGAGTTTTCTAACAACAACACCAACTGTTCCCTGGCCTCCATCTTCATCTCCTCGGCTCCAATCAGGACCTGCAAGGTACACATGACAAAAGTTGTAACCAGTAATTTGGTCTTATTAACCAAAAATTAACTGAAACTTAGTCTTAAGCCAGTATTTCTGTCCTTTGATAGTGTATAAAAGTGTTGCGTTAACAGAACAACAGAACGGAATGTTGTTTTGCCTGTTATATCAGTATATGTCCACAAGACATATACCCGTTTGACAGATACAGAAATATACATTCACTGATCAACTGATCTAAATTAAGTCTTTAAATTTTCTAGTCAAATGGAAATGGAAACAGGTTTAAGATTTGTTTATGTGATTGTTTACAAATGTTGGATTAGATAAGCGAGATAATTAGTCTGATTAACTGGTTTATGATTTTTCAACACATTAATAAGCAGTTTCTAAACATTACAGATTAACCTGGTAACCATTTCAGCACTACAATCAATCATGACTAACAGAGAAAGCATCTTTACTAGCAGGGCTGCCATAAGTTGACGTGAAAAATCCTAAGATTTCCCAATTTGCATTTTTCAAGTGCGATTTTACGAATCGTACATTTACCCCATAGCCTTTTTCTTGTTTTGTTCACATGCGACTACTTAAAGCAGACTGTAAGTAAGCAGAATGCGCCTGAGGGCGCATTCTGCTTTACTTTCAGCCTGCTTTAAGCTACCATGTACTTGGAAAAGATCCGGAGATTTAGGAAAAATCCGGAGAAATGGCAGCCCTGTACTAGAAACCTAAGGCAATCTTCAAACTAACATGGGCAATAAATTGCAAATTAAAATTGTATAAGACATATTCAAAACTTTGGTAACATAAATATAAATGGAGGATATTGAATACAAAATTATTTGCCAGTTGAAATATAGAATTTATCCTAAATAAATCATTCATACTTAAAGGGACTCGCAACCGGATGGTGTTCTTGTCAAAAAAAATAAAATACTCAAATAAAAGCAAATTTGCGGCATTATTTGGCTTTTGACATTAAAAAAATATGATCAGTCCAAAAAACGTCTCAAGAATCGTCACCGAATCTTAGTTTTTTAGATATTTTCCATCGTTTTTTCATAGCGTTAGCTAACGGTATAGTTGTTGTTGTTGCTTCTCTACACGGGGTCAGACATAAACCCGAGCCGAATAATGTTCTATTAATAGCTATCATTGAAGTACGTTGATTCGCTACCATATATATAGAGAGCGTCCGTAGCCGAGGGCGTAAAGGCGATGCCTCATTTTTCATTTTTGTCTCCGCATGGATGGTCACGGGTTCGAATCCCACCAGAGCCTCTTCTTTCTTTCTTTTTTTGGAAATGCATTTTTTAACAGAATTTATTATCCTAAACTAAATTTTACCCATTTATATAAGCATTTGACATATATTTACAAATTACTATTTTTAATGCTTGATCCGGTTGCGAGCCTCTTTAACTTGTTTTATTACCCTAGAAAGCCGAATTTTCTAAACAAGAAGCCCTCTGGTCAGGGTATGCACTGTTTGCCATTTTGAAATAAAAATAGACAAAAATAGACTAGAACTAATTGGACATTGGAATTGTCTATTTAAAGTTTCAGGGATGAATGAGTTGACTCAATGACACACCTGGACATTATTTCTAGATTCCAATTTAACCTAGTCCATCTTTCTTTCTTTTTTTCAAAATGTATAAATCATATTCAAAAGTGACAAACAGTGCAGAGCCTGATCATGGGGTTTCAGTAGGAGCTGAGTCAGGGTCTACATTGTTGTATATTGTTAATAAAATACATTGTATACTGTTTGTAAAAGATGAGTACATCATCATAAGGTCTTAACCCTTTACCCCATAGAAGCGACTTTTAGCGTATTTAATTTATTCCTCCGCTGAAGAAAATAGTTCCAGTTTATACCCTCATGAGCAATAACCATTACAAATATTTTATATAGCCTAGCAGATTTAAACTTAAAGCAGGCTGAACGTAAAGCAGAATGTGCCTTAAGGCACATTTTGCTTAACTTTCAACCTGCTTTAAGTGGTCACCTGTGTTCAAAACTAGAATCAGGCTATGAGGTAAAGGTTAAAGAGTTATCCCTCTCCTCCTTTGGCTAAAGTGCAAACACCTAGACTCAACAGTTTTAGGGCAGTATACTGCTTACAGTAAGATGAATGTATAGCAGAAAGCTCCTTTAGGAGCTTTCTGCTTTACATTCATCTTGTTTTAAGCTGGAACCTGTATTTAAAACCATACTTGAATAGTTATTTATGTCTCTCACATAATAAAGGGTTCCAGAGAAGGGGAATATTTCAAAAACTAAAATCTTTATTTCTGCATTAAACCCTATGGTGTTACTACTCATTAGAATTGTCTCTTTGAGACAATTCTATTGAGTAGTAACACCATAGGGTTTGGTTCTGAAATGAGTGAGAAAATGTTGGATTTGTTCAGCTTACTTCCTCTCATCTGGAACCCTGAAAAGTGCTCTAAGATGCTTCTGCAGAGGAACGGGTTAACCCTTAGCCTGCCACTCACGACTATAGCTCCATATGCAAACAGCTTGGATCTGGATGAGACGCCGAGTAACTCGGCGTCTCATCCGGATCCAAGCTGTTTGACACTCGGACAACATTTTCAGCAATTTTGAGCAATTTTGAAGCACTTTGAAACTTGAAGCAGACGAGAAATATAGCAGACGACAATTTATTTGGCGGGCTAAGGGTTAACCTGCAATAGGTTCTTACCCCTTACAACCCAGCATCCAACTTCTATCTCTTGTTCTCCAACTGCTCTAGGCTCATCATTAACCTTCACATCAAACTTATCTCCTTCATATCGGTAACGGAAGCTCCCTATCTGATCACCATTATCCCATAATACATACACAAGACCTGAAAATACAAAAAAAATATCAGTGAAAACTCTTACTCTTTTAGGATTCTACGATGTATTAGATTCATAAAAGGATGATACTCCTACAAAAGGAAACAGCCATGGTTAAAGCATGCTTAGCAAGTAAGCATATCTTAGCAAGTAAGCATATTTGTGTAAATATTAAATTTAAACTCTGAACATAGAATCATATAAAATTACTACCATTAAGGTTGGCTTATTCATAAAATAACAGCTACTGCTGTCTTTCTTATTCACAAGCAAACACAAACAAACCTGAAAATTGTATCTCTGTTGATACAGAAATGTAGAAGTCGTTTGCACCACAATATTTTTTTTTAAGTTAATTTCGATTCAGGGACTATTACTATGTAATTCTTTGGAAGAATGGAAAGAGAAAATTTGGTTATGAACATCAACTTTTCATTTTTAACACATGAAAAACCTGAAATGTAGTACTGGTCCATTTAGGAGCCATAACTCGATGAGCTAAAAATGGACTACACTTATTTAAATTTAAACTTAGAATTTTCCATGAAAAGTTCCAGGGGTGAATGAGTTAAAGCATTTTTTCATTTACGTTAGGCTTATCTTTTATCCTAGAACAAAAAGGTACTCATTAAATGTTTGTGTTACATGTGACGAGTACATAATTATGTCCTACGCAAACAGTGAAGACCCTGATCAGAGGGCTCCTGCAGAAGCCCTCTGATCAGGGTCTGCACTGTTTGTCAGTTTTAATTTCATATTGCTGAAAATCAACTGAATGTAGTGAGAAACGGACTGAATTAAATTTGAAATTGGAATTTTTCAATGAAAACTTACAAGGTTTTATGTTAGGCTTGTCTTCAAGGCTGCCATTTCTCCGGATTTTTCCTAAGTATTCAGACTTTTATCCTAGCAGATCATAGCTTAAAACAGGCTGAAAGTAAAGCAGAATGTGACTTAAGGCACATTCTGCTTTACTTTCAACCTGTTTTAAGCAGTCATGTGTCTTCAAAACAAGAAAAAGGTATGATTAGTAAAATTGCGTCTTATGGCAGCCATGTGTCTTTTATCCTAGAACAAGAAGGTACTCCCTGATTGATTGTGCTACATACCTTTTTCTCTGTGTCCCACTACAGTTCCTGGTCCATTACCATCCTGGTTCCCCCACCTCCAATCCTTGTCCCGCACAACACGGGAACCAATCAGGGGAAGATCAGCCCTTTCATCAAACTTAATGCTGTTTAAGGCAGGTACTAATGTCCACTCCGGTAGATATGGCAAAGCTGGTGATGACGAAGGCTGGGTACCGGAATAGGGCAAGGCTGGTGATGAAGAGGGCTGGGTACCGGAATAGGGCAAGGCTGGTGATGACGAAGGCTGGGTACCGGAGGTCACATAGTTGGAATCAGGTTCACCATCTGGAGACTCTATTCTAGGGCGTTCATGAATAACACCACTTGGCACCTTAAAAATTGACACCAATATTTCACAATTATATTTCAAAGATTTTTTTTACTTTTTTGTTCATTGTAAAACATTAAATCCTAGATTATAGATTGGAATATTTTTGTCTGAGACAGTCTTCAGTCATGATAGTTGCGCTGAGAGAGTTCCAAGGCTCCTGACCTACTCTGGGAGCCATGTGATTTACTCTGGGATAGTACTCAGACATGTGACTTAGTCTTCGACAGAACAAAAACATATGACTTAGACTTGGACAGTACTCTGACCTGTGAATAAGTTTTGGGCGTGTTTGATTATCAGTCCGGAATTGACGGGATTGGCGGAATCGAAATCGAATGGTCCGGAATTCAATTCCAGAACTGTTCTATCAGTTCTGCCCGAGGAGGTGGTGTGAGCAGAATTGTGACGTATCATCATGGTTCCCGGCACAATTTACGAACGCTTCGACAGCAAAGTTGTAATAAGTAGGGAACCAGACTACCATATTTGCAAAGGATCAATTCTGTTTTTATTTGATTTACTAATTCCATGGAATCGTTCCAAACAGTTCTGGAACTGATAATCGAACACACCCTTTGTGTGTTACTCAGACATGTGACTAAATCTTTATACATGTGATTTTACTCATATATGTGTCTCAGCCTCAGATGGTACTCAGACATGTGATTTAGTCTTGGACTAAACTCAGCGATGTAGAGAATACTGATACAAGGGCTGCCATAAGTTGACATGAAAAATCCTAAGATTTCCAAATTTGCATTTTTCAAGTGCGATTTTACGAATTGTACCTTTATCACATAGCCTGTTTCTAACTTTGTTGACATGTGACTACTTAAAGCAGGCTGGAGGTAAAGTAGAATGCGCCTTAAGGCGCATTCTGCTTTACTTTCAGCCTGCTTGAAGCTATCATGTACCAGAAAAAAATCCGAAGATTTAGGAAAAATCTGGAGAAATGGCAGCCCTGTGATACATTACATGTGACTTAGCCTCAGATGGTACTCAGACATGTGATTTAGTCTTGGACTGAAGTCAGACATGTGGAGGGTATAGATACATGTGACTTACTCTGGGAGGGTTCTCCATCACATCATTCTCTATTGACTCCTCATCAATGTTTTCATCAGCTCTCTCAAGACTCTTATACAGTAACTCTTCAACTCGCTCCTACAAATGGAATCAGCAGTAAGTGAGAATACTCTTATACATCACTCCCTCTCTACAACGGAACCAAACGGGAGAACAAATTATGTGCATTGTTAGGAGGTAGTAGTTATAGGGAGGGAAATTTGCAAACAATGTAAATCCAGATCAGACGCCGTGTTATGCGGGTTCTGATCTGGATTCAAAATGTTTGTCACACGTAATAAAAAAAGATTCTGTTAAAAATATCATGGGCAGATAACTCTTAGTCTGAATTCAATAATGTTTTATTTAATAAAAAAACTTCTCATATACACTGTTTGCAAATAAAATAAAGCTGAAGTTTCTAGATTATAAATATTGTTAAATATGGTATGTCCAACACATCAAGGGCAGATAATAAGGTAAAATAAGTGATTCTTACTGCGTCTGCTTGTGTTAGGCCAACCTGGGGTAAGAATTGCTGTATCAACATTGTCATGTCACTTTCCTGGTCTGCTTTCATGGCTGTATCATAACTGTTGAGAACACACCCAATGACAGCCTGTAAATACAACAAAATGTGTATCCCATTAAGCCATACTAACTCATATTGACGCATTGTTCAATATTCTCATACTGACTCATTTTGACACACTTTAATCCACAAGCTTGTATTGAGATAAGCATTGATAATTGTTTATCGCTTATGAGTTAATGGGGGTATGTGATACAGGGCTCAAGATAAGGGGGGTATTTCAAAAACTAAAATCTTTATTTCTGAATTAAACCCTATGGTGTAACTACTCATTAGAATCGTCTCTTTGAGACGATTCTAATGAGTAGGAACACCATACGATTTTATGCTAAAATGAGTGAGAATGTGTTGAATTTGTTCAATTTACTCCCTCTTATCTGGAGCCTTGTGTGAAACACCATGCCCCCCTGGTGTGACCATGACCTCTAAATGACCTTGACTTTGGTCTGACATGACCATACTTGTACAAAGTTCAAGAGCTTCTTGAGTTGAGTACACATGCCAAATACGAAGTCTCTGTCACATGTTGTTCCAAAGTTATGGTCAAAGTTAAAGTTGTTGACAGACAGACAGACAAGGTAAAAAATATACCCTCAACTAAGTTGTATAGGGGTATAACAATAATTTAATATCCCGAAATAATGCACATAAATTTCTAAATTGGGATTTAACCCTTTCCTAAGAATAAGCACTTTATGACGCCTCTACCTACGCCTCCACATAAAGCACTTTAAAGGCATATTAACTCACTACACCATAAGTACGCTTTTTTGCACATTAAATTTATTCAACTGAAGAAAATAGTTCCAATTCATACCAGGGCTCCAGATAAGAGGTAGTTTTTTCAACAAATCCCACATTTTCTCTCTATTTTTAGAACCAAATCCTATGGTGTTACTACTCATTAGAATCGTCTCGAAGAGTAGTGAGTAGTGACACCATAGGGTTTAATTCAGAAATAAAGATTTTAGTTTTTGAAAAACTACCCTTATCTGGTGCTCTGTCATACAGCTATGAATATGTACCATAAGGTTTTTTTTCAATGTTCGAGCAGATGGTAGCTTAAAGCAGGATGAAAGTAAAGCTGATTGCAAGTGTTTGATAGGCTTAACACTACAGATGGATGACAATAGCATATGTAAATTTGACCTTTCACATTACTCTTAATATACACCTTTGTTATGCCTTTAATTTATTCTTCAAATTAAGAAAATAGTTTCCCTTTTTACAGTCATAGATATGCACCATAAATAATAATTTCTATATCCTAGCAGATGGTAGCTTGAAGCAGGTTGATAGTAAAGCAGAATGCGCCTTATAGGCGAATTCTTCTTTACTTTCAACATGCTTTAAGTGGTCACGAAGCTTCAAAAATAAAAACATGTCATGGAGTAATGGGTTAATAATATTAAACTTGATATTGGTAGCTTAAAGCAGGTTGATAGTACAGCAGAATGTGCCTTAACTCTTTCCTCCCTGAAACTTAAAATGGACAATTCCAGTTTCCTTTTTAGTCTAGTCCATTTCTGACTTTTAAGGGTTGTTTTTGTCAATGTTTATCCTTGTGACAAACAGTGAAGACCCTGATCAGAGGACTCCTTTCGGAGTCCTCTGATCTGGGTCTTCACTGTTTGCATAGGACATGTATACTATTCACATGTACATGTTTGAAAAGGACGCCTATATGCGGGACTAGGGTTCAAAGAGTTAAAGGTGCATTCTGCTTTACTTTCAACCTGCTTTAAGTGGTCACCAGGCTTCAAAATTAGAAACAGGCTACGGGGGTAAAGGGTCAACAATAACCTGATATTTGTAGAAATTGCCTGCCATGTCTGGCATGTTGATGGGTATCACAGTTCCGCCTGTCTTCTTGGCAAGCTCGTCACACACAGGCTGGTGACAGTTGCCCACGGCAACGCAATACACGGGGTAACCCCTGCTGTGGAACACTTCACCTAACTTAAACACCTGTTGCTGCGTCTGAAAAATAAAATAAAATTTTGCAAGACCTCAAGGTAACTCATTCACCTGTGAAACTTTTAATGAACAATTTCAGTTTCCAATTTTTACAATTAAGAGTTCTTTGTTTTTATATTATGCTGCAAAATGACAAACAGTGTAGACCCTGATCCTTTAGAAGCCCACTAATCTGGGTATGCACTGTTTGCATAGGAACATTGTACTCTTTACAGGTTCATTTTTTCTCTTCAGTTAGGTTCAATACAATATAATATATGGAGAAGAGTATACTTGTTGTTAGGGTTCAATGTGAAACCTTATGATGTGACTACTCATTAGAAATGTCTCTATGAAAAAATTCTAATGAGAAGTAACAACATAGGATCGCCGTTTGTATCGATCACATGACCTTCTGAAACTTCTCAGGACCCAGTCAGAGCATTTGTTATGTAAACAAATCTATTATTTTGCTATCCATCTCGATAAAAAATTGACACATTTATGTATGATTCTTAATGAAATGGAGGCATATGTCAGTCATGTTACAGCCAATTTCACTTAGTATTAATACATAGAAAATTCACACATATAAGAAATTGTACATATTAACATAAATTTGGGAAGTAGTATGCCTATAATACTACAATAAACCTCTATATCTACTCACTGAAATTCGAACTTCGCTTGAGTCTGAGTCTTTCCCAGTAAAAGTTTTGTCACCGGTGACTTGAAAGTCAGATAAAACAATAACCCGTGGTGGAATTCTATGGTTGTACATCTCAATACTTTCACCTGGAAGTAAAATACAACAAATATAGCCCGAGGTAGTAAGCTGAACAAATACAACAGTTTCTCAATCATGTCAGCGCCAAATCCTATTGTGTCACTACTCATTAGAATTGTAGGGTTTAATGCAGAAATTTGAAATAGTGGAGGAATAAATTAAAGGTGAAAAAAGGTGAATTTATGAAGTATTGGATACAGTTAGAATTGTGTACTAACCATTCAATTCCAGGTAGCACAAAGCTAAAGCTAAGGATGCCTGCAATGGGCTCCTGCCATCTGCCACCAATGTATCTGAAACAAAAGAAATGTACATACAGTTAAAAAAAATGTGTTTATGCTAGAACAATTATTCCCATTGCAAACAGTTTGGAGCCAGATGAGAAGCAAGCCGAAGGTAACCATGTTTTAGCTCCAAACTGTTTGCCACTCAGATTAAAATAAATCAAAAGAAAATTCAAACAAGAGCACCCCATGCAGGTGCTGCATGTGGGTGTCTGTTTTTCAAAATCAGTGAAAAATACAGTAAAACTATGTCAAAGGTCAAGGTCCATGTTTAAATTAGTTTGATATGTCAGGATGTTTGATATGCTTTACTTTCAACCTGATTTTAGTGGTTACCTTTTTTCCAAAACTAAAAAACGGCTATGGGGTGAAGGGTTATGTTAAACTAAAAGCTCATATCCTGTGTACGTCTCTCTCATGTCTAAATTGTTTTATTAGCAGATTGTACTTCAATATCAATAAGGAAGGAAGAGTTGCACTCATGTACACTTATACAACACACAGCAATTATAGTAAACTACATGTATATTTTAACCCATTACCCCATAGCCTTTTCTTTGTTTTGAAGACAGGTAACCACTTAAACCATGTTGAAAAACAAAGCAGAATGCACTTTAAGGTGCACTTTGCTTTACTCTCAGTCTGACTTAATAAATTGTCCCAAAATCTGTTTCTAGTTTTATAGATAGGTGACCACTTTAAGCGGGTTGGAAGTTAAGCAGAATACACATTAAGGGGCATTCTGCTTTACTTTCAGTCTGCTTTAAGCTACCATCTGCTATGATATAGGAAGCATTTCAATACTAATACTATAATCTGCATCATGATAAACAATGAGGCCAACTTTAAATGGGGTTAAGTGGTTAACAGTATAAGGAAATTCTGCCTTACCAAGATTGCTGCGTACAGACATAAAGTCATTTGTAAACGGCTGGGCTAAATCCACTGTTGACCCGCAGGTAACTATGGCGATATGCTCCTCAAGTCCATACTCTCCAGCAGAATTATCCACGTCTACAATGACAGAAAATACAGTGATAATGAAAATAAATGATTTATTTACGATATTTAAGTGTTCAGTAAATTATGTCCTATGCAAATAGTGCAGTATAGTGATAAATTCAACCCTTAATAGTCAAAACTGGACAAGGCTTAATTGGAAATCGAAACTGTTAGAGTTCATTAATATATGTTATACACATATTGATAAATATATATTATATAGAGGATTATAAGAATCCACAATGAGTGTTGATGTAGGGTGTGAATTTCTCCCCTGAGGGTCAGAAAATTCATGCAGGGACGAGGCTTGCCGAGTCCCTGCGTGAATTTTCTGACCCCAGGGGGAGAAATTCCTATCCTACATCAACAAAATAAATGGTGGATTTGTTTCTCCCATTTAAATCATTAATACATGATACAAATAACGAAATAATTGCAGCTTGTGTGCACTTTTTTTCGCCAAAACATGACATTGTTTATAGAAACCCCATCAGAAATGACGTCATTTAGTTACCAGCGTCATGCAGCGCTTGTGGTTAAGCTTGGCAAACAATAAAAGAACTTACGTGGTATGGAGGATAGATTGAATCCCCATGGGGCAAATCCCTATCCCACATAGGCAAAAATGTGAGAAAACTGAATCTTTCAGTGAAATATGAAAATTTTATTCATTGAGTGAACATCAGAGGTTATATTTTTACAAGTGGCAAAGCCACTCATGAAAACATAACAGTCTGATGTTCACAAATGAATTAAAATTTCAATCATTTACTGAAAATGCAGTTATTCTATTTATTTCATGCTTTCAAATGACATTTTGAACTAAATTGTTTGTCAACTCAAAGCAAAAGTACAAATTTTACCCCATATGAAGCTCCAAGTTTTCATCGAATACCTTTTCATGACAGTTTGCTATACCATGACATCATCGATTCATTGATTTGACGTCATGGATATTTTCTCGTTTCTTCCAATTACGGATTTGTTTTCTTTCATTTAGTGGTTCTCAACAAAACAAACTGCCTTAAGTACACAATAACACATACAGTAGAACTTCGATGTGTCGAACTTCGAAGAGTCGAGTTTCTCGATGTGTCGATTTTTTCTTAAAGTCCCAATTTTTCTCCCTATATAACCTTATTAAAAACCTACGTATGACTCGAGTTTTTATAAGTCGAGTTTTTCGCTATATCGACTTTTTTTCTCGGTCCGTACGTACTGTTTCACTCAAAATTCACTACACATGTGTCGATGTTCGACTGTACAAAATTTGACTGACCGGCATATGGTGTGTCGAGTTTTTCACACCTCCGTGACCATCTTTACTCGATTGATTGTCGTGAATCAGAATGACCTGACTACCCAATTATCCAGGACAAACAGGCCAACACCTTCTGAATGTGTCAAAAGCTCCGTGTATTCCTTGATTCATCAACTCTTTTCCATATTTTATTCGTCACGGACTTAATCATAGCACCCTTATTTCGTTTTGTGTAAAGTCAATATAAACCTAACGTTAAAGCATATGCGTAGTTCGGTCGATGTTTTTATAACTGAAGAGAATGTGTATGTAATAGACAAAGAACAACTCACGCGGAACCCATCCAGAAATGTGTAGCATCAATAGTTATGCAATTAACCATATCCCTCTAAGGAGATATTGCTACTATTTTAAGAAAAGGGTTTCCCCTGAATCTGGTTCCAGCGTTTCGAGAGAATGTATATGCTGGAATGGGTACAAGAACCGGTGTGCAGATAAAAAGCGACATCCGTCCATACCGTTGTTTTTTCCCCCTGAAAATCGAGTTACGGGAAACGATTTTTCGCTTTTAACGTACATCTTTAAGATTCGTTTTTGGTAAAATTAGTAAATATGCATTCAGTTTGGATGCGATACGAGGCAGACATAATTACGTTCGAATGTTTTTAATTGGAAATAATCAATATCAACAGGTAACATACGGACATGTCGGCTTTATGGAGATCGAGTATATTTGAGAAAAAAAAATCGAGGGAACATCAGGTAAACATGAGTCGAGGCTTCGATGTGTCGAGTTTTTTATGATGGTCCCTTCAACATCGACACATCGAAGTTCTACTGTAATTGACTACGATTCTTGGAGAGCCCAAGGGGGAAATTCATAATACAGTGTTCCCTCTCTACAACGGCCCTCCCAACAACGACTCCCTCCTTACAGCGACCCTAACGACTGTTCCCCAAACAAGACAAAATATTTAACACTTTTACTGCTGCAATATCGTCTGCTACAAATTGTCGTCTGCTGTTTCTTCTCAAAATTACATTTTGATGGAATAATTATAATGACGGTTTACAAACAGCTTGAATCCAGATCAGACGCCGCGTAACGCGGCGTCTGATCTGGATTCAAGCTGTTTGCAAATGTAAGCCAATTTCCCTCCCTGTAACGACTCCCTCTGAACAACGCATATAATCTTTGTCTCCCATAGGGTGTCGTTGTAGAGAGGGAGCGCTGTAGAACCAAAGGTGGATTAATGGCATGGCAATAATTCAACTGTTTGAAACAGCATGATTATCAAGTGATAATTTAATATTATTTCCCAGTAAACCACAAGAAAGCATGAAATAAACATCTGAGCTCAGTGAGCTGTACCATGACAAAACCTGCCAATTGCATCGTAAAATTGTACAGACCAAGAACTGTTGTCATCACAGGCTCTGTATCTGTGTTTGGTATACACTGCCAAATACAGTATATAATGTTGCTAAATACAATTCTTTAGGTACTTGTGGGTGCAAAACAGTGTAGATTAAGATCAGCCGCTGCGTCTTTGGGGCGGCGGCTGGCCTCAATCTACACTGTTTGCAATGAAATAAGGCAGGTTTTGTCATGGCACAGCCTATATATCATCTTAAACCTTAAGTTACTTACAGTCCAATAATTGATTGACAAATGTTTTTGTATTTGTAATTGGGCTGCCCTTGACAGTACTTGACGTATCAATAATCACCACTGTATGTAGACCAACTGGACGAGAAACTGGTACTTTGTTCTCTGGAAAAATAGATAGACATACATGAGTTACTCACAAATACATGTACAGTAAAACCTCTCTATTATGACCACAAAATTGTGTTAACTAATAGGTGTTTATGACAGGTGACTGCTTAACCCAATACTCCATAGCCTGATTCTAGTTTTGAAGACAGGTGACCACTTAAAGACATCAAGCCAGTCCATTCATTGATTACCACCCCATTGTCCTCACTATGTGTGAAAATACAGGTAGTTTACCGTACAGCATGAGAAAACTGTTTAGGCAACTGCTCAGCCATCTGAGAGCTTTGAATAGAGGCCCTTACATAATAGATCTCAATGGGTTTTTCGATGGGTTTTACTAACCAAGCTATCAAATATTCGTTGCGGGCCTCACATGAGACGCCTGAATGATTCTTTGCCTATACACTACCACCGTCAGTGCATGCTCTCCATGCTTTGACTCAAACTATCTACGGGAGTAGGTGTTACCACCCAAGCTAGATCATGTGATATCTTTAAAGCAGGCTGAAAGTAAAGCAGCCTGCTTTGAGCTATCATCTGCTAGAATATAGAAAATAATTCAGATCATACATATTTTTAACTGTACGAATTGCAAGTACTTTTCTCCATAGAGAAATAAATTGAAGGCATAAAAAGGGGTATTTATGCTGTCTTCATCCACCAGTAATTAGCTGGATGTCCTTACCACATTAGGTTGATAATGACCTGGAGGGACATTAACCCATTACCCCATAAATATGCCTTTTTACACCTCTAATTTATTCATTTACTAAAGAAATCATGAATATTTACCATAAAAAATATGTTCTATATTCTAGTAGTTGGTAACTTAAAACAGGCTGAAAGTAAAGCAGAATGCACCTTAAGGCACATTCTGCTTTACTTTCAACCTGTTTTAAGCGTTCATATATCTTCAAAACTAGAAACAGGCCATGGGGTAATGGGTTAAACCTTTATATACTGAACTTTACCATAACTTTAGTAGGGGATGGGTGTACTTGGTACTTACTCTTAAAGGCCTTGGCTATGGCCATGACACTCAGCGAGCTCAGCTCTAGGCCATTTCTTTGCAGCAGAGATTGAATATCTGTGTTTGAAGGACTGCCAGTCAGAAGCGGCTTTTTTAGCCGTGAAGCATGCCGAATTGCTGCAAAAATATAAACAATATTGTTGAGCCTCATATACATGGGATATGTGTACAGTAAAACTCTCTCTATTACGACCACTTAAATGAAGGCTAATTGATTGTATAAACGACAGGTGACAGCTTAAAGCAAGGTGGCAGTAAAACAGAAAGCTCCCTTTAACCCTTTACCTCATAGCCTGTTACTAGTTTTGAAGACAGGTGACCACTTAAAGCAGCTTGAAAGTAAAGCAGAATGTGCCTTAAGGCACATTCTGCTTTACTTTCAGCCTGCTTTAAGCTAAAATCTGCTACGCTATATAAAATATGTGTAATGGTAATTGTTTATGAGAGTATAAACTGGAACTATTTTCTTCAGCGGAGGAATAAATTAATACGCTAAAAGTCGCTTCTATTAGGGAAAGGGTTAAAGTCAAAATTAACTGTATTTTATACATTGAATTTCCATAACCCAATCTCTCTTACCCAACCGTACAGTCATGGTAACTCCTAATAAGCCCATAGATTGTTTCTTGTTTTGAAAATAGGTGATGATTTAAAGCAGGTTGAAAGTAAAGCAGAATGTACGTCAATGCACATTCTGCTTAACTTCAGTCTGCTTTTAGCTTCCATCTAGGACATAAAATACATTTTATATGGTGTATACTCATGCCTTTTTATAAAGGAAATATTTTATTCAGCAGAAGAAAAAACTGAAAAGGGCATATTTATGGGGTAATGGGTTCAGTCGAACATACCGGTTTTTTAAAGTTAAAATGTGGCTAAGCCATATTTTAACTTTGAAATGTGGGTATGTTGGACTCAATCAAGTTGATTGATCAAAATTGTAGTTTTGGTTCAGATGGGATGCAGAGTAACTCAGCATCTCCTAAGAATCCAAACTGTTTGACACCCAACCCTGGTTTAGAAAATTTTTTTTAGAACAATTTATATAACTCTTTACTTCATAGATACACAGTTTTACACCTCTAATGTATTCTTCTACTAAAGAAAATAGTTCCAATTTATACAGTCAAGAATAAGCACACTCACAAAGAGTTTCTATATCCTAGAAGATTATAGCTCGAAGCAGGTTCAATGTAAAGCAGAATGAGCCTTAAGGCACATTCTGCTTTACTTTCACCCTGTTTTAAGAGGTCACTTGTCTTCAAAACTAGAAACAGATGACTGTGTCAACTGGAACTTTTTTTATTCAGGGGAGGATTAAATTAAAGGCTTGAAAATGTGAATGTATGGGTTAACCCTTTCAACCCTAGTCCCGCATACAGGCGTTCTTTTCAAACAGTGTACATGTGAATAGTACACTTGTCCTGTGCAAACAGTGAAGACCCAGATCAGAGGGCCCCGAAAGGAGCCCTCTGATCAGGGTCTTCACTGTTTGTCATACTGCCAAATATTGACAAAAACAACCCATAAAAGTCAGAAATGGACTAGACGAAAATGGAAACTGGAATTGTCCATTTAAAGTTTCAGGGAGGAAAGAGTTAACTCATTATCCTATAGCCTGTTTCAAGTTTTGAAGAAAGATGACCACTTAAAACAGGCTGAAAGTGAAGAAGAATGCCCCTTAAGGCGCACTCTACTTCTTTTTCAGCCTGCTTTAAGCTACCATCTTTTTAAAACAAACAAATTATTTGTTATGACACATGTTCATGACTGTATAAATTGGAACTACATGTATTTTATTCAGTGGAGGAAAAAATCAAAGGTGTAAAAAGGTGTTTTTATGGGGTAATGGGTAAAGCGAGATCACCAGGTGGTACATTGCAGTATATTACCTGAAACATCCAGAATCCCATGACCAGATGTAGGTCTGAAAATACAATAACAAAACTAGAAGTTCTACAAACACTGGAAAACTATAAAGGGTGAACATATTTGTGAGCATAAAGTACCATTTTACAGTAAATCTTGCGTTAAATGACCACTAATTAGAACATAAAATACCACTAGTCTAATTAGAGCATAAACACTTATTAGAGCAAAAAATACCATTTTACAGTAAATCTTGCATTAAATAACCACTAATTAGAGCATAAATAACCATTTTACAGTAAATTTTGTATTAAATAACCACTAATTAGAGAATAAATTACTATTTTACAGTAAATATTGCATTAAAAAACCACTAATAAGAGCATAAATTGCCATTTTTACAGTAAATCTTGCATTAAATAACCACTAATTAGAGCATAAATTGGCATTTTACAGTAAATCTTGCAATAAATAACCACTAATTAGAGCATTACCACTAATTAGAGCATAAAATAACTTGTTACAGTAAATCTTGCATTAAATAACCACTAACTAGAGCATAAATTACCATTTTGCAGTAAATCTTGCATTAAATAACCACTAATTACTGCATAAACACTTATTAGAGCATAAATAATTACCATTTTACAGTAAATCTTGTATTAAATAACCACTATTTAGATGATAAAGTACTATTTACAGAAAATCTTGCATTAAGAGGTCTCCTCACTTCTTCACTGAGTGGTTGCTTGCATGACAGGGCATCTGATCTGTTTGTAAAATTATCACGATTTCATCGCTAGCGTACTGAGTTAACCCATTACCCCATAAAATGTCTTTTTACACCTATAATTTATTCATCCACTTAAGAAAATAATTCCACTTTACACAGTCATAATCTTTACAATAAGAAATATTTCTACAGCCTAGTGGGAAGTAGCTTAAAGCAGGATGAAAGTAAAGCAGAATACGCCTTAAGGTGCATTCTGCTTTACTTTTAACCTGCTTAAAGTGGTCACTTATCTTGAAAACTAGAAACAGGCTATAGGGTAATGAGTTAAGTGAGGATTGATGTTTTTGTTTGTACTTTTAAAACTAGTGTCATGTCTTCCCTAAGTTGCCCACTGTGTTAACCCATTCCCTCATAGCTTTATACTAGTTTTGAAGGACAGAAGGCACATTCTGCTTTACTTTCAACCTGCTTTAAGCTACTATTCACAAAGACAGAGAAAATATGTCTTATGGTGCAAATTCATGACTGTAAAAAAGTCAAACCTATTTGCTTCAGTGGAAGAATAACAGTTAACTTAAAGTAAAAAGTTGTATTTATGGTGTAATGGGTTAAGTAGAATAAATGGTCTTCTTCCGAATGGTTGCAAGACTGATTACCTAACCCTCCTTGTGTCAGGTCTATGGGTGCCATTTGGAGGATGATCTGCCATTGTAACCGGAGATCTAGACTGGTTCTCTGTTTCCTGAATATTTAGTGAGTGGACTTGCCTCTGTTGTTCAGCTTGCCTGGACCTAAACAAGGGAAGTAACTCTATTAATTAACCCATTTCTCCATAGCCTGTTTCTAACATAAATTGGAACTATTTCTTTCAGTGCATGACAATTTTAAAGGCGTAAAAAGGTGTATTAATGAGGTGAAGGGTTAAAACCAAACTTAAAGGACAATTCTAAGGTCTAATTATGTCTAGTCCATTTTTTAATATAAAGGGTTGATTTTAATGTTATATTGCAAAATGACAAACAGTGCATACCCTGATCAGAGGGCTCCTGCAGGAGCCTTCTGATCAGGGTCTGCACTGTTTACATAGGACATGTGTACATTTCACAGGTTCACTGTTTGTTAATAGCAACTATACTCAACCCTATAGTTTAATGTGTTTATAACAGGGCTCCAAATAAGTAGGGTATTTCAAAAAATATTTTTTAAATTTCTGCATTAAACCCTATGGTGTCACTACTCACAAGAATTGTCACGATACTTATGAGAAGTAACTAGAATTTGATGCTGAAATTTGTGTGAAAATGTGGAATTTGTTCAGTTTACTCCCTCTTATCTGGAAACCTGTTGATAAGCCAAATTCTGTTGCAAATATCACTTGCCCCAATCAGAAACCACTTGCCAACGGTATCAGGCAAGTGGATTAGGGTGAATACTGACCCAGTAATATTGGGCTGGAGATTAGGCTTGGGTGAGCTGCCCTTGTGGTGTCTCTGCTGTAGACTGGGATCTAGTGAGTTCCTCATGGTCGGCATACCTCCCACTGCTCCTTGTGTAATGTTCGACTCATCACTGTCACTCGGATTGTCATCATCCAAGAGAGTTTCTCTCTTCACTACCCGCCTCTGTCTTGAAGATACTACTGCTTCAAGACCTGTGCAAAATGAGTATTTTATGTATTCTACAGATACAAAATGTAATTTATAAAATAATAATGATAATAATAATTCTTGTAATCTTTAGTAGTAATACAGAAAGAATGTTTCCTTATTCAGAATTTACTTTGATTTTGCTTTATTGTCAATGTGCATCTATGTATTTGTCTTTGATTTTCACTTTATTGATTCATGAATATTTTCAAGAGCTTTTGAGCGCACAAGTCCTGTGTGAAAAGAGCACTATATATACATAGGCTAACAAATCTGGTATAATAATGATAAAATAATAATAATTGTTTAACCCTTTACTCCAGAGCCTGTTTCTAGTTTTGAATACAGGTTATCTTTAAAGCAGGATGAAAGTAAAGCAGAATGCACCTTATGGTGCATTCTGCTTTACTTTCAGCCGGCTTTTAACCATTACCTGTTAGGAATTATGGAAAATATTTCTTACGCCGTTACGGTGCATATTCTCAACTTATAAAGTAGGATTATTATCCTCTGCTGAAGAACAAAAAAAACATGTAAAAGTATGTATCTTATATGGAGTAATGAGTTAATTTTTATCTTGCTAAACATGACTTGGCTAACAGTTTAGATCAAGATTAAATGCCAAGTAAATCTGTGAGTGATCAGGATAGAAACTGTTCTAGACTTGTATTGAGTCTTTCTTCATTCACCCCGTTACTCCATAAATACGCCTTTTAACGCCTTAATTAATTCCTCTACTGAAGAAAATAGCTAAAATTATATTGTTATAAATATGTTCTATATTCTAGTAGTTAATAGTTTAAAGCAGGCTGAAAGTAAAGCAGAATGTGCCTTAAGGTGCATTCTGCTTTACTTTCAACCTGCTTTAAGTTGTCACCTGTCTTCATAACTAGAAAAAGGCTTTGGGGCAATGGGTTAAAAAAAGACACAAAAATGAGTTTTAGTGATTTCTGTTTGTTTTTAGAGATCAAAATTTAGCAATGTAAAGGTAAAATGGATCAAAAACAAGATTTTTCTAGTTTCTGTACCATGTCTTGAACTAGGTATAACCATTCTAAAACTACAGTCATACATCAATGGCTTGAAACGCTTCAATCTAACTTACAAGTAGTCAAAATTTGATACTTCAAACCATGGAGGAATTATACCAATTCCTCCATGTTCAAACTCGCTTGAATCCATTGTACAAGTATTTCAAAAGTTGAATTTTGATAAGTGGACCTCGCTGAAGTCTTACATATCCATATTTTAAATTCACGTTTGAACTTTGAAATTTAGGTATGTTTGAACTAACGTGAGTTTGAATTATCAAGTTTCACTTTATGAACTTAAATTAAATTCCTTTCAGATGAACATACTCTTGTTTCAAAGTTGAAAACATGGCTTAACCCATTACCACATAGCTTGTTTCTAGTTTTGAAGATAGGTGACCACTAAAACAGGTTGAAAGTAAAGCAGAATGCGCCTTGAGGCACATTCTGCTTTACTTTCAGCCTGCTTTAAGCTATTATCTGCTAGAATATTGCTTACAAATCTTATTTGAAGCAGTATAAATTGAAACTATTTTCTTCAGTGGAGGAATAAATTAAAGGCGTAAAAAGGTGTATTTATGGGGTAATGGGTTAAGCAAAGTTTGAGTTATGGAGGTTCAACTGTAGTTTCTGTCTGTCTGCCTGTCTGTCTGTATCTCTGTCTGTCTGTCTGCTGCCTGCCTGTCTGTATGTATGTATGTCTATCTGTCTGATGTATACTGTACCTCGAGTTGTTCTTGGTAGTCTAGAAGAGGCACTCATTCCATTCCGTTGTATTGGAGAATTCAGCATTTTAGATTGGTCAGTTTCAGTTTGTGTGAAGTCAGGATTAGCCTGCAGTCCTCTCACATGTCTGTGTATAGACTTCACTCTACTGTTAATGTGGTCCGTCACCTCATGGAGACTTTCAATGTTTTCACATGTATTGTCCAGCCTAGCATCAATCATCCTCAAACTAGTGTACATGTCATTTTGAAACTTTTCCGTCTCCTGCATGGTGATTCTCATCATCTGCTCCAGCTTGGACTGTTCATCGACAACTTTTGCTAGGTACTGTAAGATCTTCTGCTGGTTGGCTATGATCCGTGGATCATCCTTGATCTTCATTTTATTGCTGGTACTCATAGTGAGATTGGATGTCTACTCAGATAAATGGTTCACTGGATCTGGGAATATAACAAGAGGACCATGAAGACCCTGAAATTGCTCACCTGAGCACTGTAATCTGACCTTAAGTATTAGGAAAAACAAACATGAGCAAACAGAGTAGACACTGATTAGGCTGCTCTTCAGGGAGCCATTCAGTTTACACCTTTTGGACAAATTACTACTTGATATGGAGCAATTGGTTCAAATTTTAGTATAAATTACAGCACTTATACAGAGTCTCCCAAATTTTTAGGATGTTTAAGGTATAATAAACCTGAGAGTTTAACCTTTTAATTTTATCAATTACCAAAATCATCCTAGATTTTATAGTCAACTCTAGAAACAGCCTGTAATAGGTTAAGCAGCCATTTCCCTTTTACACCGAAAAATGAATGAAGATCATTACAGTGGAGTTTTACTGAGCAACTTAAAGCCTCTTCACTTCTACTTCCTTTTACAAGTTCTTTGTACTAAAGGTTGTAAAACCTCTCTATAATGACCTTTCAACTGAGTTTATTAGCAGGTGTGTCAGGCAGGTGAATCCTTAAAGCACTCCTTTAGGAGTTTCTGTTTTACCTTGAACTTGCTTTAAGATGTCATCTGTCTTTTATGCATTTAATTAGCCTTTAGTTTTTTAGTGGTTATAATAGATAGGTTTTACTGTATAGTCAGGAAACATTGCCATAAGGAGTACAGTGAAATCTTTGCTCAATGGCAAAATATAATAAGATTCATACAAGACAGTTTATTGCTTAACTCTTTCCTCCCTGAAACTTGAAATGGACAATTCCAGTTTCCATTTTAGTCAAGTCCATTTCTGACTTTTAAGGGTTGTTTTTGTCAATGTTTGGCATTATGACAAACAGTGAAGACCCTGATCAGAGGGCTCCTTTCGGAGCCCTCTGATCTGGGTCTTCACTGTTTGCACAGGACAAGTGTACTATTCACATGTACACTGTTTGAAAAGGACGCCAATATGCGTGACTAGGGTTCAAAGGGTTAATAGAGGGCAAACATAATGCCGAAAGATCCTCTAGGAGCTTTTTACATCACTTTGAATTGCCTTTCACTTCACTGCTTATTTCCTCTAAGCCTGTCAATTCATCATATTGACTGGTTAATACAAGATTTACTGTATTTAAGAAAACAGGATGGGGGATGTATTTTGTCAATCTCCCAGAAATGCTTCATCATACTTCTACTCTTATGATCCAATCTGGTTGCTGCCTAGAGCTGGCTGAAAGTACATCAGAAAGTTTCATTCTGCTTGGAGCCAAGTCATCTCTGTTAATACTGGAAACAAGCTATGACAGATACAACACATTATCCAGGAAAACAATGTCTGCTTTGACATTGCTATTAAAGTAATTTTGAGAAATTATGTGACAATTAACTTATATAATACGAGTGTTGTGAGTGTCAAATAGTTTGTTTCCTGATAGAAATCAAACGTGTTTGCAAATACAGTCATGTCTTGTCCTTTCGAATATAATTTTACGTTCATCATATTGATTTTTAACATGTTGAACTTTCAACTCTAGTTTTATCAAGCATCTTAATCGTTTGGAGTCAGGACTATAACTTTAAGTCATGCCATGATCGCCAGGCAAAGGGTTAACATAATTTTGACTTCTAGAGACAAAATATATAACAAAATTGCTGTAAAGTTCTATACACATGTACTTCTAAAACGAAAGTTTACGAAAGTATTATTACATATTCAAAGTTAAACAGATTACAGACACATGTACTGTACTTCTAAAACGAAAGTAGATTTATATATTTCAACTTTAAACAGATTACATGTATACCATTTCAATAATTCTAAATATATTTCTTCCTCAAAAAAAAAAATACCAGTTTACCATAAACCATTACAAATTACTTAAAATCGTGTCAGAATTGCAGATGAATTAAATTATGTTTTGACCTGCACTATAAAAGCGGTTGTAAATTTTAAAAAATTGTAAATGTACAATACAATACCTATAAGGAGCTTGGCACCGTCAAATAATTAGATATGCTGTACATAAAATTTATAGTGATGATGACCACTCTCAGTCTGTAGTCGACCCAGCCGTTTCATCAGCAAAACTCATGAAATTCCCAAAACGAAAGTAGGATAACCGGATGTTGCGTTTTACGGTGATATGGTAAGTATTACTATATCGTGAGAGTTACCCATAAACTATCAAGATACTCATTATTTTTAATTCTTCAAGGCTTTTTGTAGCACTAACATTTTGGTTGTATAGAATCTCTGCATTTTCTACAGAAAATGATGTAGGTTGTTAATTTACTTTCACCACCTTCCACTGTATACAAATCAAATATTAAATGTAGTTCCTTTCCATGTTGTTATAAATATGTTCGATTTTATAGAATTTTATCAATGTTTCTTAACTTAACTCATTTACATTCATTAAATTTACCTTCTATCTGCGCTGAACTTTGTGTGCGATGTTCGTGTTGGCTCTGCTTACACCTTCTTCAGTTTAAAACTTTTTACACAAATGTATCTATAGATCTAGATCCATATTCACGAAGTTTCTAATGGAGATGTTTCCCTTAGTTTTCTACATTTCCCCTTATTTTCTCTAAGGTTAAGGAAATTCCTTAAGTGGTATTCATCAAAGGCCTTAACTAAGGATTCCCATAAGTATAAAGATAATCCTCTTAAAAGTTAAAGAAAAATCTAACCTTCCCTTAACTTTCATCTATATATACGCTCCTGATCTAGTAAATCTGTCACCTTGTAGGTCTTTAATAATTGTGTTTAATCATAGCTCGAGGACTGAAAATGGGCCGCTACAGGGTAGATTACATAAAATTATATAGGGAATTAAGAACTTTTTAAAATAGGATATGTGTAGTAGATGTTCTACTACAGTTGAACTTTGGTATCTCGAACTCGGTTAAGTCCAGCATACCCGTATTTCAAAGTTAAAACGTGGCTTAGCCATGTTTTAATTTTGAAATACGGTTATGTTCGACATAACAGAGCATGAAAGAATGAAGTTCATGTGTCGACATATCGAATAGTTCGAGTTAAGCGAGTTCGAGATATCGAAGTTCGACTGTAGTTTGAATTAAAACCCTGGGGTTACAGATGGCCTCGCCCGAGGGATTTTTTTTCAGTGCTTCTTTATACAAGTATGACTTTACATTTCATCTCAAACTAGCCAGTCATGCTTTTATCAGTGTACAACATTATGCCTCTTTATATTTGTGTGTATTTTTGTGAACACAGTAAAACCTCTCTATTACGACAACTAAATTGTTTTATTTATTTATTGTGTGTTTACGACAGGTGATTGCTTAAAGCAAGGTGACAGTAAAACAAAAAGCTCCTTTAGGAGCTTTTTGTTTTACTGTTACGTTGCTCTCTTTACCCCATAGCCTGTTTCTAGTTTTGAAAATAGGTGACTACTTAAAGCAGGTTGAAAGTAAAGCAGAATGTGCCTTAGGGCACATTCTGCTTTATTTTCAACCTGCTGTAAGCTACCACCTGCTAGAATAAAGAAAAAGTTCCTTATGAAACATATTTATGACTGTTTAAATTGGAACTATTTTCTTCAGTTGAGGAATAAACTGAATGCGCTAAATGGCGCTTCTATGGGGGAAAGGGTTTAGTCGTCACCTTTCTTTCATACAACCAATTAGCCTTCGTAGGGAGATTTCTATGTCACTGTTACCTTGCTTTAAGCAGTCACCTGCCTTTATACGGCCAATTAGCCTTCGTTTTAGTGGTCGTACTAGAATATAGAGGGTTTATACTCTATTTGTTTCCTGAAATAAAAGTACACGTATTGCTTTTGAAAGAATGAGACCCTTACACAATTTAGAGAGTGTATCGAAATTTGATCTAAAAACTACAGTTTGGAGTTTCATGTTATAGGACACTGCTAGTCACAGAGGCCAGTGAAAGCCTGGGGAGAGTTAAGTTCTGTAGAAATAAGTGATTAAGCCAAAGGGCCCAGTGATTACAATCTCTGTGATCACTAAGCTCCTCTACGCTGTGGCTTCGAATACCAGTCTGGGCGTACGGATTTTTCATATGGGGACTTGCGGAAGGTTGGTGGTTCTACCCAGTTGCCGGTTTGTGCCTGAAACATTTCATAATGGTCTTCTGGGGGTCTTCCTCCACCTGTAATTAGCTGGACATCGCGATATGACTATAATACTGTTAAAAGCGACGTAAAATCATAATAAATGAATAAAAAAACATATCTCTGCCATTTTTTTTCTGTCTGTCTGTCTATCTGTCTGTCGCTCTCTCTGTGTCTTTCTCTGTTCCTGTATGTCTGTCTGGCTGTCTTTCTCTGTGCATGTATGTCTGTCTTTCTCCCTATATGTCTGTATGTCGCTCTCTCTCTATCTCTGTCTCTATATGTCTGTATGTCTCTCTGTATACCTCTGTCTGTCTGTCTCTCTTTGCCCTCTCTTTGTCTCTCTGTCTCTCTCCCTGCGTGTGAATCATTATGCGATAGTGCACCTTTCCATTCCTTTACCTATGTCAGTTTACCTTCGGCTCATGTATCAAAGCAGTTCATGCAATAGCATTCTGATAAAGCATATTACACAAAACAGAAACTCCCAAATGGATTATCCTGTTTGAAAGGTTTCAAACGCTTCGAGTATTCTGTATTTTCATACAGGTGAAATGACTTGGGGCGAATCCATATTAATAGCAAATATCACAATTTAGTTGTTCTTATGACTGCAACGAGAAAAAAATGGCTGCCGTGAAATTTCTGCTTGTAGATTGTCCAAAGCATGCGTTATTCACGAACCATAAAATCTATCTTCAGCAGTTCAGATATCTTACATGTCTGCAACAAAATCTCATTTTCAAATATGGGGTTCGTCACTTCTGTGACACGGCAAGGGAACACTGTAACATAGGGACCATCGGACATGTTGACCACGGCAAAACCACCTTGACGGCAGCCATAACAAAAGTATGCTTCTTGGGTTACCCGTAATACCGGATAATACCAAATACTAGGGTGTTATATGGTTTGTCATTATGGATAAGCAAGTTTTTACCAAATGTAGTGATTTGAAACCCTAAAAGGGGATTTAATCGCAATCCTAAATAATTTGGAATTTGAACAAAGGGAAATAACTCTTATGATATTTTTAATGTCAGTATTAGGGTTATCTGAAATGAAAAATGTTGATAATAGCAGGAACGTAGATTATAGGGATTAGAGTCTCGGGAATCCCGCAAAATAACGTGTTACCCGATATCTTACTCGTACGCGTGTAGCTGCTATAAGCGGTTAAGCTTTTGGGTTGTATTTTATAACAGTATAAACTTCTAACTCGAGCTAAATTGGGGGTTTATTACATGCAGCATTTACAGATAAAACATAAAATGGTGGCGTGAGGTATATATTTTTATTTTTTAATATGTTTGAAGTACATTTTTGTCCCTGCGAAGTTGGTCATATTTGCAAAAAATCCCTCGTACGCGTGTAGCCGCTATAAGTGGTTAAGCTTTTGGGTTGTATTTTATAACAGTATAAACTTCTAACTCGAGCTAAATTGGGGGTTTATTACACGCAGCATTTACAGATAAAACATAAAATGGTGGCGTGAGGTATATATTTTTATTTTTTAATATGTTTGAAGTACATTTTTGTCCGTGCGAAGTTGGTCATATTTGCAAAAAATCCATCGTACGCGTGTAGCCGCTATAAGCGGTTAAGCTTTTGGGTTGTATTTTATAACAGTATAAACTTCTAACTTGAGCTAAATTGGGGGTTTATTACACGCAGCATTTACAGATAAAACATACAATTGTGGCGTGAGGTATATATTTTTATTTTTTAATATGTTTGAAGTACATTTTTGTCCGTGCGAAGTTGGTCATATTTGCAAATATTCAGTGTTTACAAAATGGCGGCATTTCCCGGTCCGCCTTATCGGTAATTTGTTATTATACACGAAGAGTAGCTTATTTCGTGTTAAATTGATGTTGCTATTGAGATAATTACAAATTTTGTCTGCAATCATGTAGATCTATAATCGTTTATTTTATGGTTGCATATCTAATCTGTGTAAATATGTTTTGCAGAATTTGAAAAATGAGCTGCGATGCCGTGTGAAGCGTCCTATAGAACGTGTTAGAAAATTTATTGATGAGAAACGTTAATTACTTAATAATTTCACTGATAACTACCAGGTTAATATTAAACAAACACACCACAAGAGAATACCAATTATAATAATTACCGTATATTCGCAGCCATCTGTCGTGTTATGCGGGCTTAAATATCGCAGCATAAGTTCCCGCGAATGCTGTCCTAATCTCCTATTCTGTATCAATATACAAAATAAATTGTAATTGTAACTTTAAACAGAAATCCAGATTCACAGAAATTCAATTTCAAGCCTGGTGAATTGACACTAAAACACAGGTCAGTGTTAATCTTTGGGAGAAATAACCTACACATCTCGCGGCTATTTAGAGCAGCTAATTTGTGTGTGTACTAACTGTTGACACTTGCGCGTTTTTAAATTAGATTGTGAACACATTCATCTGGACAAATCATTTACAGTGACGTAACGGCCTAGCCGGTGTTAGGTATTCAAGTATAGAGGTGTTGAAGATGGTTCATTGTGTAATTGTTCAATTACGGATTAATTAACTTGGGAGCTATACACAAAGGGAACTAAAGAAATTGATTATTTATGTACGTCTCTGGAGGTATGGAGAGATTCGGTATTTTAAGCTATTTAATGTCTATTTTGAGGATTGCTTCCCTCGATTTAATAACACTTACAAAAATTGACTAAATAAGTGACAAATATTGTTTTACTTGGACACGCCGTTCGGAGCTGCACGCATTAATTACTGAAATGAGCTTATCTGTTATCTAAAAATGTAGCGGCAAGAGGCTTACCTACCCAAAACGGCTACACCCGCTTATCTACCGCGGCGAAAGGGAAGACAGAGATAAATCGATAAAATACCCGATTAGATAAGAAGTGGCCAGTCCCTATCTATATACGTTCCTGATAATAGTAAAGTTTTCACATATAAAGCATCAAGAGTATCTAAAAAACTGACTCACCCACTCTGTATATAAGTTGTCACGCCGTGTGTCTAGCTTGGCTGTAAGACTATTACTCACCGAATAACCCGCCACTGGTGAATAAATAAACTGACCTCAGTGACCTCTGACATGCGCTCTCCATAATGGAGGATACTCGAGATCCGAGTGTCAAACAGTTGGATCCTAATCAGACGCCGCATTATGCGGCGTTTGATCAGGGATCCAAACTGTTTGCAAAGTCTCCTTTTGGCGCTGTTGGTGGTGAACCAGTTAAAACCATATAAAAACCTTTTATTCGGTATTATCTGGTACTACGTGTATTTACAGTACTTCTTGACCCAGTTACCGGTGGTCTTTAATTAAAACAGTATTTAAATCAATTTGCAAAACAGTTAAACCCTTTCAAGTATGCCAATGGTTTATATTAACCATCGTTAGTTAAGGTACCGTAGTTTGACTTAAAAGTTATAACTAACATTGACATTCAAAGACCAAAATATCCAATTCTTTAAAATATTTTGTCTAGTTTTATCATACGTATACATAAGAGTGAAAGGGTCATTTGTGTACGTAATAATGGCACCTTTTGTACTTTCAGGCATTGTCTACAGCAGAGACGGGCACAAAGTTTGTAGACTTTGACGATATTGATAGAGCCCCAGAGGAGAAGAGACGTGGTATAACGATCAATGCTACCCATGTTAATTACCAGACATCTAAAAGACACTATGCCCACACAGACTGCCCAGGCCATATTGATTTCATAAAGAACATGATAACAGGTTTGTGGTAGTATTAAGTGTTGTTCTGTGAATATTCTGAAAATTTGGACACCATATATAACTGCTACAGTTATCCTTTACCTAACTCTTTCCAGAGCACCAGATAATGGTAGTTTTTCCAAAACTAAAACCTCTGTTTCTGAATTAAACCCTATGGTGTCACTACTCATTAGAATCGTCTCTTCGAGACGATTCTAATGAGTAGTAACACCATAGGATTTGGTTCTAAAAAGAGTGAGAAAATGTTGGATTTGTTGAAATAACTACCTCTTATCTGGAGCCCTGTCTTTCTCTGCCATGTTTTATCATCTGGTTTAATCCTCTCGCCGCAAATAGAAGAAATATTCATTGATATGAATGTCAAATCTGTATTTATAAAAATAATTAATCCATTACCCTATAACCTGCTTCTAGTTTTGAAAGCATAGACCACTTTAGGTGCTTTCTGCTTTACTTTCAGCTTTGAACTTTAAGCTACCATTTTGCTTTATGTGGTACATATTCATGAATGTATAAAGTGAAACTGTTTTCTCCAGTGAACTTGGAAGAGATAACTTAACCCATTACCCCATAACCTGTTTGTAGTTTAAAAGAAAGATAATCACTTAAACTAAAAGCAGGTTGAAAGTAAAGCAGAATGCGCCATAAAGGCACATTCTGCTTTATTTTTAGCCTGCTTTAATTAACTAACTGCTAGGATAAAGAATATATTTCGGAAGGCACATATACAAAGGAATACAGTTTCTTCCAAGGGTATGTGTGAATTTATTCCCAGCTGAGGAAAAGCATGTTGCTCTAGCTGTTGGGCTAGGGTTGCATGATATTCCTCAGCCAGGAATAAATCCCCACATATCCTGGGAAGAAACTGTATAATGAATTTATTATACTGCAAAGTTTTCACTGTTCAAGTGAATAATTTCAATCCATTTCGGCATTTGTTGTGTAGATAGCGCTCACTAAACAGTTAAAACATCGCATAATTTCAAATTGTGATATGTTGAAGTGGCTCTGATACTATGAAGGATTAAGTTTGTAAGACTTAAATCAATAGCTGGTCAATGATCATTGGCCGATTATAAAATCGTGGACCTTTTCGTAAATCGTATGCCGCTTTCTCCTAACATGTAGCAGGGTTCGAACTCGAAAATCCTGAAACAGATGACGTACATGAATGACGTCATATTTCTGACGGTTGTTATTCAAAAGTAAAATGCGCATGCTCGTAAACGTTGACATCAAACTTTTCCAGTAAAGATCCAAACCGTGATTGGTTCTTAACCGCGATTGGTTCTTAGCCGAGATGGACTTAATAACGGAGGTTGCACGATTGAAGGCGCACACTCGTGTCGAGCAGTTGACCACCTTTATTTCTGTAAAGCAAGACTGAAGGACCTGTCAGCCAATGAAATAGTTGCATTTCTACGTATCCTGTCAGCTCACAGGGTAGTTGGCTCACGTCTACGTTGGCCTTTCAGAAGTAAGGAATTTACTTTGCAGAATAATAAGACTATAAATTGGAACTTTATTCTTCAGTGGTGGAATAAATTAAAGGTATAAAAAGCGTATTTATGGGGTAATGGGTTAAGCTACCATTTGCTAGAGTATAGAAAATATTTTGTATGGTTCATAATCATGACTATAAAATTGAACTGTTTTCTTCAGTGAAAGAATAAGTTAAAGGCGTAAAAAGGTTTATTTATTGGAAACTAAGTGGAGTATTTTCACAGCTGATATCCTTAATTCTGAGCTAACCATATGTTGTGACAACTTGTTAGATTAATAGAATCATTTCTTTGAGACAATTTTAACCCATACCCCATAGCCTGTTTCAGGTTTTGAAAACATGTTAATACTTAGTAAAGCAAAATGCGCCTTTAGGTGCATTCTACTTTGCTTTCACTGTTTCAGCCTGCTTTAAGTTACCACCTGATAGAATAAAGGAAATATTTCTTACATTGAATATTCATGACTGTATGAAGTGGAACTATTTTCTATAGTGGAGGGATAAAATAAAGGTGTAACAGGTGTATTAATGGGGTAATGGGTTAATGAACATGAGTAGTCACAACATAGGGTTTTGTTTAGACATAAAAGGAGAAAATATAGAAAAGTTTCAGTTAAATCGCTATTATTTGATGCAATGGTCCATGCCTTTACTGCCATGACGTCATCTGCTTTAAATGGTTGTTGTTTGCTTTTAGATCTCAAATTCAAATTTCATATAAAGTAGCGAAAGTATTATTGTAATGAGTGTCAAACAGTTTGGGTCCTGATCAGACACTATGTTATACAGCTTCTGATCAGGATCCAGAATGTTTAAAAATAATCATTGTACTTGGAGTAGAGCAGTGATGAGGTTAAACACCAGTTCAGTAGCCAACTATACAGGGCTCCAGGGTCCAAGGTTATAAAGCTTTTGAGTTGAGTCTGAAATTGGTTTGACATTTGATTGGTCAGATTTGAGGTTTTGCTGAGAACGATCTCAGATTCAACTCAAAGCTTTATATCTTTGGGCTAGATAAACGGAGCTTTTAGTAAATATTTTTAACATTTTTATGCCCTGCAATGATCAGTGGGCAGACAATCAGTTTTCCCCCTGTCTGTCTGTAAGTCAGTTGGTTCATTCGTAATTTGTGCGCCTAACTTCTCCTACAGTTATAAAGTAACAGCCTTGTAATTTAGCAGAGTGTTTGCACACATTCCAAAGATGGGCATGTGTTCAGGATTTTGATCTGCTAAATTTTTTCCACAGAATAACGGCTTTTTTTGCATTATATGCTACATAATTTTTTCTATATATACCACAGAAATGCATATGAACAGAAAGACAAATAGCGGGGGCATCATATTTGTCTTACAGACAAAGCCATCCCTCTAGTCTCCTTTATCTTTAAACTAAATCAGAACTAAAACTCCTTATTTGGAGCCCTTATTAACCCATTACCCCATAGCTTGTTTCTAATTTTCAAGATAGTTGACCACTTTAAGCAGGTTGAAAGTAAGGTGCATTCTGCTTTACTTTCAGCCTGCTGTAAACTACATGTACCATCTGCTAGAATAAAGAAAGTATTTCTTATTATTTATAACCATGAGTGTATAAAGTGAAACTATTTTCTTCTGTGGAGGAATGAACGAAAGTCTTTAAAAGGCGTATGTATGGGGTAACAGGCTAATTATATGTTTCAGGTACTTCCCAAATGGATGGTGCCATTCTTGTAGTGGCTGCCACTGATGGCACAATGCCACAAACCAGGGAACACCTGCTGCTAGCCAAACAGATAGGTCTCGAGCGAGTTGTTGTGTTCATCAACAAGGCTGATGTGGCCGATGATGAGATATTGGAATTAGTTGAGCTGGAGATCCGTGACCTTCTCGATGAATATGGATTCAACAGTGATGAAACCCCTATCATCACAGGCTCGGCTCTACAGGCCCTCAAAGGTGATGAATCCAAATATGGAAAGCAGTCAATTCTTAAGCTAATGCAAGTAGTAGATAATTATGTTCAAATTCCAAAACGAGACTATAAAGCGCCATTCAGTATGCCCATAGAGTCTGCTGTTAAAATTGCCGGCCGAGGCACTGTTGCTGTAGGTACTATAACGCAGGGGACACTAAAGAAGGGAGAAGAAATGAGACTTCTTGGTTTTGGTAAATCTATTAAGACAGCAGCTTCAGATTTGCATGTCTTTCAGGAATCAGTATCTAGGGCTAAAGCTGGTGAAAATGTAGGGATTTTACTTCGTGGAATTTCTATAGACCTGGTAGAAAAGGGGATGTTTCTGTGTGCTCCAAATTCACTTAGCCAAACAAATTACATAGAGGCCCAGATATACATGCTAACAAAGGAAGAAGGTGGTCGCCACAAGCCAATTACTAATAAATATTCTCAGATCTACTACAGTACTGTATGGAGTCTGGGCTCTTTGCTGTACCTGCCATCAGATATACCCATGGTTATGCCTGGGGAATCTGTTAAGTGTAACATTCTTCTAAGGAAACCTATGGTCGTGCATGAAGGACAGAAATTTACTGTTAGAGAAAATCAGTTAACGACATTGTCTGGGATTGTAACTCGCGTACTGCCAATGTCGGAAATAGAAATCAAAGGATTCAACACCGTCAGTGCAAAACCTGTGAAAATTGAGTCGAACCAAACAGCCGTGTTGGCGAAAAGATCAAAGAAGAAATAACCTATAATCCTGTACCATTCTAACAATGTCCCTTTAACTCTTTCAACACTAAGTAACTCTTGTGGGTTACAAGGTTCCCATGTGGATCATTTGAGTAACCAAAAATTGAACCAGTCTACTTTGAAATTTTTGGTAGTTAAATAAATATTAAATACTGGTCTAAATTAAGAAGCAAACGGTGTAGACCCCTGATCAGAGTTCTCCTATGTGTCCTCTAATCTAGGTCTACACTGTTTCTCAATGTAATGGGTATAATAATAGGTCCATGGTGTTGAAAGAGTTAATAATAGGAATAACCTACAGTAAAACCTCTCTAAACCAGACACTATTAACCCTTTACCCCATATCATGTTTCTAGTTTATGAGAAAGATTATCACTTAAAGCAGGTTGAAATTAAAGCAGAATGCGCCTTATTAAGGCTCATTCTGCTTTACTTTCAGCCTGCTTTAATTATTATCTGCTAGGACATAGAAAATATTTCTTATGATACATATTCCTGACAGTATAAAAGGGAACTATTTTCTTCATTGGAGGAATAAGTTATATGCGTAAAAAGGCATATTTATGGGGTAATGGTTAAAACAATATTGTCCGTCTCTAAACCTGCTGGAAGCTTTCTGCTTTACTGTATCCTGCTGCATGAAGTAGTCATCCAGGGATCCATATAAGAGGAGTATTTCAAGAACTAAAATCTCTATTTCTGCATTTAACCCTATGGTCTCTTTTAGACAATTCTAATTGGTAGTAACACCATAGGATCTGGTGCTAAAATGTGTGAAGTGTTCAGTTTACTCTTATCTGGGAGCCCTGGTTGCCTGTCTTTTGTTGTGAACCTTCTTTATAAAAAAGTGTCAAGTTCAGAGAGGTTTAATTGTATATTCAGTAGAACCACTCTATCACGACCACTAAATTGTGTTTAATTCAGGTGACTGCTTAAAGCAATGTGAAAGTGAGACAGAAAGCTCCTACAGGAGCTTTCTGTTTTACTTTCACATTGCATTAAAGGAAAACGGACAGCTGGTGATAAATATCTTTTAAATGAAAGATATTGAAAAAAAATCGCCTTCTGCCTTTGAAATTTTGAAAAATAATAAAAAATGAAGTAGTTAGAGCCGTTTTAACTTTGTGATATATGACTATGCAAGAGACCATGGGGGCCGCCATTTTGTTTACCTGTGTGACGTAACTAAGGCCTTCCGCGACCTTCCGGTTATAGCGAGTCTAACCGGGAATGCCGTAGAGTGCGCGGAATTTACATCGATAACATTAATAAACTGAAATACTGAGAAAAATTGGGCATGTGGAGGAAGGTAAAAACACTTTAGAACTTCAGTGTTACGATTTCGATCCTAAATTATCAGAGAATGTAATATTAGAAGACAGAGACTACGACGGGTCGGGCGAAGAGAAAGCGCATTCGCCGGACGAATTTGCGACTGCAATACTTGTGTATAAATGCCTACAAAGGAGGTTAATACTTGCTGAAGAACAAATGAAATGACGATTGGGTGTCTTGGTGACAATGAGTGCATAGCAGAACCATCAAAATTTCGAGCTATTAGTGCTTAATCCAGCCATACTTGAGGTAGCGTATATCAGGCAAATATCATAGGACACCGGAATCGGGCACGGATACTCTTGATAATTTTTGCATACTGGTTGTGAATAAAGGCATCGAAGCCCTGTGACTTTCGAAAAAAGTTTCTCCGATATATTTAGTCTTATCTGTTAATATTTCCGTAAATATTAATCATAAACATCTTACGAGCCCGTAAAAGCGCGACTTTATCTATTCCCTGATAAGCGCGGCTTTCCGCGGGTTATCAGTTACCTGATGAGAGCGGGTTAGAGCGAGTCCTCTATTTAGCGGCTAAAATCTCATTCTTCTACTGAAATTTTACTGTCCGGGTGTCTACACATTTAAAGTGTGTTCAAATATCTTCCGAAATCCCAAATCTAATTATAGGGTTGCTACACAATGAATTGCATAAAAAGAGGCTTAGGTCATTAGGTGTGACCTATTGCTGATCGGTGATCTCCGTAAGACGTGCATATGATACTGCACGCACTACTCGTAACTTTTCGGAAAGTATGATCTATGTCAACTTATGAAATATGCAGATAAGTTATCACACGAAAGTTTCTAACTGTTCCTGAGGTCAACATCTAAATATAGTTAACCAATGGAATCGCGGAATTCCATAGAGCACGCTCCACATGCATGCTATCTACAAAAATATCACAGGGGGATGCCGCTTGACCGTTGCGTCACACACCGGATGCAGGGGTAATAAAGTTTCGGCTCGGGAATAAAAGCTTCGGCTCATCAAAAGTAAGTATAATCCTAGGCGGTAGACAGAAATATCAAACAACTAATTAACCAATCAAACAAATCACATCTGCAGGTCTGTGACAATTCTTTACTGTCCCATCTCGCAACTCGGATTCTCATCTAGATCTAAACTGTAAAAATGAAACGATAAAACTCAGCTGTGAATCATTTTGGATCCTGATGAGAACCAAGCTACTCGGCGTCTCATCTACATCAAACGTGTGTAAAACTGGAAAGACAGTAAAAATTGAATAATGCAAAGGTGTCAAACAGTTTGGATCCTGATGCAGTGCCGATCTACACGGTGTCTGATCAAAATTCAAACTGATTGCGTAGGAATTCACGTGAGAAAAAAACACTAATATATATCAAACAGTTACGACGCCGAGACACTCAACATTGTGATCGGGATCCAAACTGTCTGAATTTATACCAAAGGAATATTTCTTCATAAAATGTAAATCTGTTTAGATCTTGATCAGATGGCGAGCTACTCGGCGTCTCATCTTCATCCAAATCGCTTTTGTAAAACTATAATAAAAAATAATTGAATGTATTCCAAAAGTTTAAACAGTTTGGATCCTGATGCAGTGCCGATCTACACGGCGTCTGATCAAAATTCAAACTGATTGCGTAGGAATTCATGTGAAACTAAATTCTAATAGATATCAAACAGTTACGACGCCGAGGCACTCAACATTGTGATCGGGATCCAAACAGTCTGAATTTACCGGTATATAAAAGGAATATTTCTTTATAAAATGTAAACTTGTTTAGATCTTGATCAGATGGCGAGCTACTCGTCGTCTCATCTTCATCCAAATCGCTTTTTTAAAACTATAATGCAAAATAATTGAATGTTCTCTAAGATGTTAAACAGTTTGGATCCTGATGCAGTGCCGATCTACACGGCGTCTAATCAAAATTCAAACTGATTGCGTAGGAATTCACGTGCAAAATGTTTTCTAATAGTTATCAAACAGTTGCGACGCCGAGTCATTCAACATTGTGATCGGGATCCAAACTGTCTGAATTTATATCAAAGGAATATTTAATTCATAAAATGCAAATCAGACTCCGAGTTACTGAGTACCTGAGCTATATCATTGCTTTTATTCAGATTAGACTTCGAGATACTGAGAATCTGAGCTGTATCAATGCTTAGATCCAGATCGGACTCCGAGTTACTCGGCTTTTAATCTGGATCTTAGTTGTTTTGAAATACTATTCTATTGTATTCTTTTGTAGACAGCAGGTAAATCGTTACTCCATGCGGCATATATACTTACCATAGTAACATAAATCTAAGTAAAAATATATTGGAAATATATTGACTTGTATCGTTTTCACCCAATTGCATGCTACTTTTTCAAACTACCATAAAACTCGAATTTAAATCTTAAATTAAAATTCATTTAGGCCTATCTAAAAGTTGTTTGAATTTTTTTCTACAGAAATGACGAGTGTAAAACTACACCCAGAAATAAGAACGATAAAACTAGATCCAATCAAAATCGGATTTGGACTCAAGTAAGATCGCTCTATCAGATCGGGATCTAGAGAATCACGATGATTAAATTAAGAAAGAAAAAACCGATCTAGATCTACCCGTACAATATGTAGATCTAGTAATGAGACTTTTTTCATTAAGAATTTCTGTAGCGTTGAATTCCTAAACCGAGACGAACCAGCTAGAAATGCTGATTTGTAAACGAGTTGGTAGATCTAAGCCAGTTCAACATTTAGGTCTAGATCAGCACAATATCGCACTGATTATCAGATATTTTTTTTATTGTAGATCTAGATCTATTATTATAATCATCAATCAAGGTTTTATGGATGTCGCCATACTCTACTGTTAGCCATTTCGCAGCATTGTTTTCCCAGATTCTACAGCTGGGAATTGGAACGGACATTTCTCTAAGCCGATTAACGATAGCTTCTGATCGTTTCTGGATCTACACGACCTTTCAAGTTCATCATAATCAATATGAATATACCATCTATCCATTATCTTTTTTTTTTAACTGTATGCGACCTTGAATTAAGCTTGCCGTTACCCTTACTGACGAAGTGTGAAATGTCCGTCCAAGTTACAGTGGTTGAGTGAAAGAGCCAATCAGCGTTTAGGCCTTTGTGTCGTCACAAAATGGATAAAAATCGAGGGTTCCGAATGATAGCTTTGCCAATATGGCGGCGCCCGTTCCAATTAGCGATAGCTTACCTGTATGCAGTAAATCGATCTTTTTCGTACCTTATCGATGAGTAATAATTGCAGGACCTTCATGAATGTTGCTTTTAGGATAAAATCTAGGATCTAAGACCATATTGTCATCAGCTGTCCGTTTTCCTTTAAGCTGTCAAGTGTATTTTATACAGACAATTAGCATTCTTTTTTGTGGTCCTAATAGAGAGACTGAGGTTCTACTGTAATTCTAATAATGTCTTGTTTCAAATTTTTCTGGTGTTAGAATTTTGTATGCATTAATAAAATTTAAATAATGTTTATTATGTATTATGTAAATAAATTTTATCCAGTTTTTCATCAGTTTTGATCATATCTAGTATGTGATCCTTAATTGTACAATCATCTTGGAATTATGTGGTTCATGCAGTTCTTAACCCATTATGCCATACTGACTCAAATTGACTCATTGTGCAATAGTCTCATACTGACTCATTTTGACACACTTTAATCTACTAGCTTGTATTAAGATAAGCATTGATAATTGTTAAACGATTTAGTATTCCAAATCTGCAAATTGTTTCCAGATAAATGGAGAACTTAATTTTAATTAGTAAATTAATAACAGACGACAATTGTTTAAAGCTGATGACATCTTGGCAGTGAAGTGGTTAATCAGGGCTCCAGATAAAAGGTAGTTATTTAAACAAATCCAACATTTTCTCACTCTTTTTAGCACCAATTCCTATGGTGTTACTACTCATTAGAATCGTCTCGAAGAGACGATTCTAATGAGTAGTGACACCATAGGGTTTAATTCAAAAATAAAGATTTTAGTTTTTGAAAAACTACCCTTATCTGGTGCTCTGGGTTAATGAAAGCCGCCATAGGTGGTGTAAGTTTCCTTACAGATTAAAGCAAGGTGACAGTAAAACAGACAGCTCCTTAACACATTCAACCCTAGCGACGAGTTCTCGTCATTTACAAACAGTGTTCATGTGAAGATTACACTTGTCCCAAGCAAATAGTGTAGAACCTGATTAGAGGTCTACAGTCTTTGTCATTTTGAAAGTTATCGTTTAAATCAACCCTAAACAGTCAATAATAGACTAGATATATTTTGAAATAAGAATTTTCCATTTAGAATTTCAGGGGTGAATGAGTTAAGCAGTTTTCTGTTTTACTGTCAACTTTGCTTATTATAAGCTGTTTTAAACGCCTTATAATCAACACAATTAAGTGGTTGTTAAAGAGAGGGCCCCTGAAATGTTTCTTCACTGCATTGTGCAAGTGCACTTCTCACATAAACAGATTGGGTTTGGACACGTCATTAGGAGTCAATGGAAGCTTCATGCTGACTTTCGGAACAGGTCGGTTGTCCTACCCAGGGCCGATTTGTGCCTGACACAGTTTATAAAGAGCATAAGGGGCTCTTCCTGCCTCTGTAATTTTAATTGGACACAACGATAATTATGGCAGAAATGTCTTTAAAAGCAACGTAAAATTGAAAATCAGTTCAATTCAAGGAGTTGATGGATTAAACAAAGACACAGTGCGCCCCAAATGCGGCTTGGTGGGAACATTTATACAGATTTGTGACTCCACATCCAGGTTGAATGGCACTGACAAGAAAGTAGGCGTGACCGTTGTTGAGCCATCCGCATGCACATATATCCCATCCATCATGCTGGGCTGTCTTGAGGTCGTCAGTACTAGCCAGCTCTCCTCCAACACGACGACAGCTTTCTCTTCCCTCCTCAAGTGAAAAGGCATACAGGCGCTCATCACCTCCGATGTACAAGACTGCAAGAATAAACGATAGGACAAATCAAATGGACACGCCCCTCCGATTTCTGATCAAAGGAACGAATCATACAGAATTCAGAATATATACTTAACTCATTCACACCTGAAACTTTTATAGACACTTCCAATGTCCAATGAAGTATATTCCGATTTTGCCTATCTAGTGTTGTTGTTTGCAATACCGGTACAGTGGAGAATCTGTTATTCTTTCCCAATAAACGCGTTTACGCTAATACTATTACTTGCAGTGCAAACAGTTTGGAGCCAGATCAGACGCCGGGTACCCGGTGTCTGATCAGGCTCCAAACTGTTTGCCACCAAGATAAACATGAAATATCAGAATTGTCCAAAAGTTGTTCTTTTCTACGTTTTAGTGCTTTGCGTTTGCGTTTAAACGGGAAAGAATAACAGATTCTCCACTGTATGTTGCAAAATGACAAACAGTGTATATATATTGTACCCTGATCAGATTGATCCTTACACTTACTCATAATTGTACTCTAGCACATATTGGAACTTTTCACGATAAACATGACGAGTATACTCGTCGCTTGTGTTAAATTTAAACTCATCTATACTGGAAACTGGCAGTTTATGAAGATCAATCACATATCTTGGTTCCGAGATTTCTTTACCACGAGGTCGCTATTCATCTAGACCGTTCTTTCTAATTCCAATCGACACAAGAACTCGCTTACACAAACCGTACACTTTTAGATCCCGGAAAACTACCCAAGAAGTTCCAACTTTTATGAAATCAGTCTTTTTTAGCTCGATTTTTAGCTCACCTGAGCCAAAGGCTCAAGGTGAGTTATTGGGATGGCCCTGTGTCCGGCGTCGTGCGTTGTCCGTCGTGCGTCGTCGTTAACAATTGCTTCAAATGACATCTCCTCCTATACCGCTGAACAGATTTCAACCAAACTTTACAGAAATGTTCCTTGGGTCAAGCTTTTTCAAATTTGTTCAAAGAATTAAAAACAATGCAGAACTCTGGTCGCCATGGCAACCAAAGTGAAAAAATAATGAAATCTTAAAAAATCTTCTTGTCAAAAACTGCAACGGCCAGAGCTTAGATATTTGGCACATAGCATCACCTACAAGTCCTCTATCAAGTTTGTTCAAATAATGTCCCTGGGGTCAAAATTGGCCCCGCCCCTGGGGTCACCGTTTTACATAGAGTTATATAGTGAAATTTTCAAACGTCTTCTTCTCTGAAACTAATATGGCCAGAGCTTTAATATTTGGCATGGTGACACTTCTAGATGTCCTTTACCTATTTTGTTCAAATGGTTCTGGTCGGTTGCATATCTAGGTCATAGAAGCTAAAAATAGATTTTTTTTCAATGAAAACTTAAAAAATCTTCTTGTCTGAAACTACAAGGGCCAGAGCTTAGATATTTGGCACATAGCATTGCCTACAGGTCCTCTATCAAGTTTGTTCAAATTATGCCACTGGGGTCAAAATTGGCCCCGCCCCGGGGGTCACAGTTTTACATAGTGTTATATAGTGAAAATTTCAAACGTCTTCTTCTCGGACACTTATATGGCCATAGCTTTGATAACTGGTATGGTGACACTTCTGAATATCTTTTACGTATTTTGTTCAAATGGTTCTGGTCTGTTGCATATCTAGGTCACAGGAGCTAAAAATAGATTTTTAGCTCACCTGGCACGAAGTGCCAAGGTGAGCTTTTAGGATCGCTGAATGTCTGTCGTCCGTCCGTTCACAATGTCGTTAACACTCTAGCGGCTACAAATTTCATCCGATCTTCATGAAACTTCATGACAATGTTTGTCTTGATGAAATCTAGGTCAAGTTCGAATGTGGGTCATGTCCGGTCAAAAACTAGGTCACTAGGTCAAATCATAGAAAAACCTCGTTAACACTCTAGAGGCTACAAATCTCAATGGATCTTCATGAAACTTGGTCAGAATGTTTGCCTAATTGATATCTAGGTCAAGTTCGAATGTGGGTCATGTCCGGTCAAAAACTAGGTCACTAGGTCAAATCATAGAAAAACATTGTTAACACTCTAGAAGCTACAAATCTCAATGGATCTTAATGAAACTTGGTCAGAATGTTTGCCTCATTGATATCTAGGTCAAGTTCGAATGTGGGTCATGTCCGGTCAAAAACTAGGTCACTAGGTCAAATCATAGAAAAACCTGGTTAACACTCTAGAGGCTACAAATCTCAATGGATCTTAATGAAACTTGGTCAGGATGTTTGTCTTGATGAAATCTAGGTCAATTTCGAATTTGGGGTCATATCGGGTCAAAAACTAGGTCACTAGGTCAAATCATAGAAAAATCTTGTTTACACTCTTGATTGGGGGTCATGTCCAGTCATAATCTAGGTCACTATAGGTCAAGTTTGCCATGGTGTACCAGGTGAAAGATTTAGGGCCATAGTGGCCCTTGTTTCTATAAAAATTAAAAAATCTTTTTGTCAAAAACTACAGAGGCCAGAGCTTAGATATTTGGCACAAAGTATCACCTACATGTCCTTTATTAAGTTTCTTCAAATTATGCCCCTGGGGTCAAATTGGCCCAACCCCGGTGGGTCACTGTTTTACATAGAGTTGTATAGTGAAATTTTCAAACGTCTTCTCCTCTGAAACTGATATGGCCATAGCTTTTATATTCGGCATGGTGACACTTTTAGATGTCCTTTACCTATTTTGTTTAAATGTTTCCTGTCTGTTGCATATGAAGGTTACAGGAGCTAAAAATAGATTGTTTCAATGGAAACTTAAAAAAATCTTTTTGTCTAAAACCCTAGTACCCTGATCTTAGATATTTGGCACATAGCATCATCTATAGGTCCTCTTTCAAGGTTGTTCAAATTATGCCAATTAGGTAAAAAAAATGCACCTCTCCTGGACATAAATATTTTTCTTCATTTTGTCAGTTATTCTCAGGTGAGCGAAATATGCCCCATGGGGCTCTTGTTTGAAGAAAATGAGCAAGCTATTGTCGTGACCCTAATGTCTGCGTCAGCTTTTCAGTTATTTTGTTTTTTGTAAGACAACTTTTCTCTATCAAAGGTATCCGTTTGAAATTTGGAATACTTGTTTAGTATCAAAAGGGCAACTCATTAAAAGAAGACCAGTAACCGTGGGAAGTGTCATTCCAGATTTACTGTCATTGTTTTAGCTTTGGAATACTTTCTGGTTTTTGAAAGAGAACCTCGTTACAAGGATGGTAACCCTGTGATTTGTCGTTCAGGAGTTAATACCCTTATTTTGACTTAAATTTGTAAATGAAATTTCTCAATGACTATAAAGGGTATTAATTTCAAATCATTGTAAAACTTGGCCAGTATCAAAAAGGCAATAAATTACAACAAGACAGATAACCCTGGGATTTGTCCCTTCAGAGTTACTGACGTTGGTTTGACAAACCAAATTTCTCAATACTGTCAATGTGACCGAGGTTCTTTATCAGTGCTTACACAGAACATGCAAAAGAATCCGAGGGCTCCATCAAGTATAAATAGTTTGTATTGTATGATTTGTATGTTATTCATCGAGGTACCTAATTGTGCACAAGTTGAATAAAGTGCAATGTTCTATTATAAAGAGGTAGATATATAATACGGCATCGCCGGGGTTCCTCTGTGTATGACTCCCTCGCTCTTGGACGCCTAATTAGCACAAAATGGCATAAACGGGCGTAAATCAAATAAACAAAATCAATAACAACGTGAATGTATCCATGTTGGAGGGTATGAACATCTTAAATTTTAACAATAGTAACGGGTATACATTCATAAACAAACGATGTGCCTGTGAAAAGTACTCTTGTCATATGCAAACAGGGCATGCCCAGATCCGAGGGCCCTTAAATGAGTTATCTGGTCATGTGGGGTCTGCATCGTTTGTCATTCTGCATAATTATTGTAATACCAACCCACAATAACCATAAATGGACTAGAATAATTTGGAACTGGATTTGTCAATTAAAAGTCTAAGGTATGAATGCGTTAAAGTTCGAATCTAAACTGAGTTACTCACCCTTTTGGTCACAGCCGATGTAAACATCATAAACATTTTCTTTCCCTGGCTCTCTAAGTCTCAGCCATTTTACCTCTCTCCAGTTATACATCTGGCATCTACCGTCAACAGTATTGTACTGTGCCACAGAGCACGAGTTGTCTTTAGCTGTCATGCAAGTTAGCACGCATCTAGAGGCAGAACATGTCCCGAATGGGACAAACAATAACGAGTCGTGCCGTGTCGATATTACACCCTGTACTCGCCTATAGCCGTTAAATAACGTAGAACATACGTGCAGAATCGTCATAGCAAATGTCAGAAATACGGTCGACAATGCGAACATTTCAATTTTCTTATAAACTTCAATAAAACATTTCTATTACGACCTCTAAAAAGAAGATTTATTGATTGTATAAAAGACACGTGGCGGCTTAAAACAAGGTGACAATAAAACAGAAAGCTCCGAAAGGAGCTTTCTGTTTGACTGTCATCTTGCTTTAAGCAGTACATGATTTAAACATCCAAATAATTAACACATCTTATTAGTGGTCATAGTAAACTAGAGAGGTTTTCCTTTTTCAGTAAAATTCTCTGTTTTGGTTAAATGGTAAATCAATGAGTCTGTATTAAGTTTACCCAGTACACTTCCCTGTTTTAGTAAATCTATGAAAATGATAGTCGATGTCTTTCACAAGAGACAATATAATTCCATTTGGTGCAACTATAAGTACTTTACAGTAGAACCTCAATCACACCAACTCCATTCGAGTTTACTCATATTTCTTCTGTTGAAGTTTAATATTTCGCTTAACACATGCAACCCTAGCGACGAGTTTACTCGTCATATACAAACAGTGTACCTGTGAGGATTACACTGGTCTTATGCTAACAGTGTAGGCCCTGATCAGAGGGCTCCCTATGGAGCCCTCTGATCAGGGTCTACACTGTTTGTAATTTTGAAATCTATTATTAAAATCAACCCTTAATAGTAAAAAATGGACTAGACTTATTTTGAATTGGAACTGTCCATTAAACTTTTCAGGGGTGAATGAGTCGAACATGCCTACACTTATATACAGTATGTCTCAAAATCGGAACGTTGCTTTGAAACTTCAAAGTAGGGGTTAGTTCAACTTAAGGTTGAAGATTCTTATGAGATCGGACCAAAATCGGTTCTCTGCGTGCAGCAATCGGTCATTCTCGTCAACTGCCGGACTGTTCCGAACCATGATTTAGCATGGTTCGGAACAAGAAGGCAGTTGATAGGAATGGTTGATCGCGAGTTCCGATATTGAGCGACATTTACCGGATCTCATTAGGGGCTTTTAACCTTAAATAGCGAACTAGAATTATTGAGGTTCGATCGTATCCATTTAATTTATAAAAGTATAAAACTATAAATGTGTTGGCTGCAAATGATAAACTTAAAAATGAACATCTGAAGTGTAATGTAAATGCCTAAAAGTCTAGTTACATAGAACCCCTCTTGTAAAACATTATAACCAATTTATCGTTTAACCCTTATCCTGTTGCGGTGTCGTCTGCTTTGAAACTGTCTTCTGCAAAAAGTTAACAAATTAGGATTTATACATTTCATAAGTAATGAAACCTAAAGACGAGTGTCAAACAATTTGGATTCAGATCAGACGCCGCGCTAAACTGTTTGCAAAGAACAGGGAAGTTGCGATCAGCAGGCAAATAGTTAATATATGTTAACAATTTCAATTAACATTTGAAATCAATCCCTTCACTCTACCATACACCGAGTACTGTGAATGGTGATATGTAAACAGTTTGGATCCTGACCAGACGCCGCATGACGCGGCGTCTGATCAGGATCCAAACTGTTTGACACTGAATTATATATCTCATCAGTCAAAAAACCTAAAATTTAATTTGAGAAATAAAAGCAGACGAAACTTGTGTAAAGCTGATGACGTCATGGCAGAGAAGGGGTTAATTTTAAGAGAATTGATGGCAATTAATGCACTCCATTGACATCATTGTTGACTTTATGGAAAACAAACAATATGTTCGCCATACAAAAAAATACCAAGTGAGTTCGTACCAAGAGGGCTATTGTCAACCATGTTAATCTGTTTAGCGTCCTGCCGTAATCCATTTCTCCATAGAAACGCATTTTAATGCATTTAGTTTATTCCTCCGTTGAAGAAAATAGTTAAACTTTATACAGTCGTGAATATGTATAATAAGACATATTTTATATTCACCTAAACCATGCTGAAAATAAAGCAGACTGCGCCTTAAGTGGGCACATGTCTACATAACTAGATAACGGTCAACTTTAACATTTTTAACTGCCCGTTTTGTTAATACTTTGTAGAAATAACCAGGCCATGATGTTCCGAAATCCAATGTAACCGCTGAATCCCTTTACTGCCTGACGATATTCTTTAAAAATTGTTGTCTGCATGCTTTCTTAAATTCATTTTCGGGTTATATTAATTGACACCATTTATATGGTAATAACTATCATTGACTCAACGTGGAGTAAGATCTTAAAGGTCAATACGTTTCACCCTACAGTCAGATTAGTGACAGGTTTGTACTAGTGTCACTTGTATATAAATTTAATCATTGTTTAACTTACAAAACCACAGGTATGAGTTGGTATGGTAAAAGTTTACTTAGTCCTCATAGATCAAGCCATGTGGACGGAGGTGACTTATTATCAGATAAACCGCCACAACGTTACAAGTGTCAATATCTAGATCTATAGTTAGTAGTTCCGTGCTATTTATTTTCAGATCGCTATCAATCCAAAATAAACACACTGCAGCATCTGTTTGGGTATTATACAACAACTTTACTTATGTACATGTATCTCAGGGCTGCAATAAGTTGACATAAAAAATCCAAAGATTTCCAAATTTGCATTTCTCAAGTGCGATTTTACTAATCGAACCTTTTCCCCATCGCCTGTTTCTTGTTTTGTTGACACATTCTGCTGCTTAAAACAGGCTGAAAGTAAAGCAGAATGCGCATTAAGGCGCATTCTGCTTTACGTTCAGTCTGCTTTAAGCTACAATGTACTAGAAAAAAAACCCGAAGATTTAGGAAAAATCCGGAGAAATGGCAGCCCTGGTATCTACTGAGTCTGTATGTGTGAGACATCACATAGCCGAAAAGGCAAAATGCATTATAACCTCTCTATTACGACCACTAAACTGTGTTAATTATTAAGTGTTTATGAATGGTTACTGCTTAGAGCAAGGTGAAAGTAAAACAGAAAGCTCCTATAGGAGCTTTCTGGGTTTTTTTGTCACCTTGCTTTAAGCTGTCTCCTGACTTTTACACAATTAACTAGCTTTCATTTTCGTAGTCGTACAGTGGAGAATCTGTTATTCTTTCCCGTTTAAACGCAAACGTACGCAAACACAAAGCACTAAAAAGTACAACTTTTGGACAATTCTGATAATTCTTGTTTATCTTGGTGGCAAACAGTTTGGAGCCTGATCAGACGCCGGGTTACCCGGCGTCTGATCTGGCTCCAAACTGTTTGCACTGCAAATAATAGTTTTAGCGTAAACGCGTTTATTGGGAAAGAATAACAGATTCTCCACTGTAACAGAGAGATTTTACTGTACACCATTTTCTCTGATGTCGAACCCTAATTGGTAAAAAACGAACCAGACTTTAGTAAAAACTGGAATCGCCCATTTGAGTATTCAGGGTGTTACCTACTATAGTACAGTTGAACTCTTAGAGCCGTAGTCACACGTTAATGCATGACCCGTCCTTTGCAAACTGTGTACGGTACTACCTGTTAGGAACACACTTGCCATATGCAAACAGAGAAGACGCAGATTAGAGGGCTCGTAAAAGAGCCCTCAGATAAGAGTCTTCATTGTTTGCTATATTGCAATATAATAAAATTATATACAAAACAACCCTTAGCTTTTATAACCGACCCCCTAAAACAAAACCACAAACAGACTAAAGTTAATTGCTAAGTGGTTGTGTTACCCATTTACTCATAAATACGCCCGTTTAAGCCTTATGTGTATTCCTCCTTTCTTCAAAAGTAGAAACAGGCTATGGAGTAATCGGTTAGTGAAGGTGGGTGTAAATCAGAAGCAATATTAATTTTGTAAGATCATTTATAAAAAAAAAAAAGAAGACCCATGTCTACATGCATCAGCACAGAATACCCTATAAGGATGCTTTAGTGCATAAATTTAAAATATGACCGCTAGGAAAATGTGTTTGTGCATACAAAAGACTATGTAATAGTTAATATAAACCATTGCTTTGCTATACAGTAGTTACCACGTATGCCGATAGTTAATATAAATTATTGCTTTGCTATACAGTAGTTACTCAACAAAACGTTTTAAGGCATTCTCAGAATATTCTGGAGACACAAATTTTGCGAAAACAGTTTACAGTGCTACAGTAAGGATAAAAGTGAATGAAACAATTTTTCAATCGATTTCCTGTAGCTTATAGAATAAATAGAAAATGAATAATTATTTGTTTTTGGTGAGCCTTTGTTCCATGTTTCCTTAACTTTTTTTGTGAGTATATAGACCATTTCAGTTTAAGTTTCACTGTCCGCCGTGCCTGGTCGAGTACAAATTCAATGGTTAGTTTGGACACGGAATTATACAATGTATAATTCTGTGGTTTGGAGCCTGAATCGCTGCGTCTGATAAGGAACAAAAACTGTTTTGAAACTCATCGTGATATTACTGTAATCTATTTAAATAAAATTTAACTTTGAGAAATGAAAGCAAACGACACTTGCTTTTAGCTGACGACGAGTTTAACCCATTTGTGCCCACGATCCCATATATGGGACATAGGCAAACAGTGTAGACTCTGATCAGACACTGTTTGCTGATAGGAATTTCAATATAAAACAAAATGACAATTTTGACCAGGCATCCATTTTTGATTAAAATGGACTAATCCAATATATAAACATAGAAGAATCCACTGGGTATAAATGGGTTAATAAACCCGCGAACTGGCGATCAATACACACTGACCAGTGGGAGTCGTAACAGCACATTGGCCACTGTGTGTTGACCTCTCGTACACATGGATAGTTGGCTTGCTTTTACTTCATAAAGGTCAACCACGAAGGACGGATAGCTATATGTATAAAGCCTGCTAGGTTTAACAGTGTTTCATTGATCATAAGTGAGTTGTTTGGGTGAGTTTGCATAGTAAATCTATTATAAATGGTAGATGTGATTCGTGTACGATTCTTTGAACAAACTTTCATTGCACGAGTATGTAAATGATGAAATAAAGTGTATGTGAAGCAACAGGATAATAAGTGCAGGCAAATATGATTGGAAAATACTTGCAGTAGCGGATCGAGATTGTAATTGTTGTGTGCTGATTCCATCGGTAATAGACACGTGGGTATAGATCTATAAACAGCAAACATGTCTAGCGAGGCTCATGAGAACGTTGTGGCTTTAGCAGAGACTAGCCACCTTAACAACGATTCTACATCCGGTAAACATGACAGTTTGGATGCAGAAAGCCCAGACGGTAGTCGTACGGATGTTGGTCGTGGTGATCGTACCTGTATGTTGAAATCGTACGACCAGAGAGTTGAAACGGAAGACACGGCTCCTGATGCTATTGACCTCGTGCTTAGGGAAATTGGCGAGACGGTACTGCTACGACTTTAACCCGTTACCCCTATGTCTGTTTCTAGTTTCAAAGACAGGTGCCTACTTAACCATTACAAATAGGGTTAAGCGTGGCCTGGCTAACATTTACGCATTTACAGACAGTTCTGATCCAGATCAGACACCGCGTAACCACAGGTGCCAGACGCATGCTTTGACCCAATATGCACCTCAAAACACAAATAAAAGGCACAAAACCATAAAAACGTCCTTTTCTATGACCAAACACCATATTCTGACCAAAAGCTCATTTTTCAAAAAAAATTTTTTTTATAGTATATACCTTAGAAAGGTGTCCAACTCCAACGGCAAATGTGCTTCGTGAAACGCACGGATTTTATTCCGAGTCTTGTTGCGCAGTCAATACTCGATCGATTGTGAATACAAAGATACCATCGCATGCAGAACACCCTATGGTACACAATAGAATTCCATATAAGATCAATTTCCATCGAAAACAAGCCCATCCGACTCTCGGAAGTCGCAACTTATTCAGGTCAAACAAGTCTCTACCGTCACATACACAGTACTTTTTACCGCTGGCGTCTCATCTTTACACCTTAAATCTACGACATGCAATCAGTGTCCTCCATATTTCGATAAATACATTTAAAAGAATAAACTTACCATACATTACAAAGCCAAACTACTCTGCATTATCGTAAAAGGGCACCAGTCCATGTTGATGTTTTTCTACCTCCGGGTCACGGAAAGCAGATTGGCCAGTGTGATTTAAATTGAAACCCCGGCCGTTGCGTGATAATGTAGAGAAGTTTTGCTTTAACATGTATGGTAAGTTAATTCTTTTAAATGCATTTTAGATCGAAATAAAGAGGACACGGAGTGCATGTCGTAGATTTAAGGTATAAAGATCAGACCCCTGCGGTAAAAGTACTGTGTATGTGACGGTAGAGACTTGTTTGACCTGAATAAGTTGCGACTTCCGAGAGTCGGATGGGCTTGTTTTCGATGGAAATTGATCTTATATGGAATTCTATTGTGTACCATAGGATGTTCTGCATGCGATGGTATCTTTGTATTCACAATCGATCGAGTATTGACTGCGCAACAAGACTCGGAATGAAATCCGTGCGTTTCACGAAGCACATTTGCCGTTGGAGTTGGACACCTTTCTAAGGTATATACTATAAAAAAAATTTTTTTTTGAAAAATGAGCTTTTGGTCAGAATATGGTGTTTGGTCATAGAAAAGGACGTTTTTATGGTTTTATGCCTTTTATTTGTGTTTTGAGGTGCATATGGGGTCAAAGCATGCGTCTGGCACCTGTGCGCGTAACGCGGTGTCAGATCTGTATCAAAACTTTTTTTATCACTCATAATCAACCTTCCGTCAGTCAGAAATACTTAAAAACTAAATTTGATTTATTTTTCGCAGACGATATATTTAAACTTGAAGCAGACGATTTTTCAGCATGATAAGGGTTTTAATGAGCATTCTTTTACTTTCAGCCTGCCTTACATACCATCTGCTAAGATATAGAAAATATTTTTTTTGTGATACATATTCACATGGAGGAATTATAATTCCTCCATGATATTCACAATTTTATGAATTGGAACTGTTTTCTTCAGGGGATGAATATTATATAAAATGTGTAAAATGCGTTACCTATCCATCGGGTAATTGGTTAGTGTACTTTATAAATATCAGTCTGTAATGCACTCCAGTATAATGCTTGTTTTCTGTTTGCGGGAAATGTCTGGATGTAGGAAAAGATATGTACAATATAAACATGGATTCATTTATAAAGGTGAAAACGCATTAACCGTTTAATCCACTGGCATACAAAAAGATATGTTATTATTCAATAATAGTGTACATATACCTCTACGACGCCTTTATTCTCTACCAGCGAGGTACGAGGTTGATACACACTTGCGCAATTATATGGACGTACTTACGAATACAAGCAACTTATTTCACGCGAATCCTGCATTCTAAAGCACGCCATCACATGTACGCACATTCAAATTCAGAAGTAAAGAGTTAAGTTTTTTTTTTAAACACTCCCCTTATCTGGAGCCTGAAACAATACGCACGCTCTCACCTTTCGCTCGCACATACACACGAACGCACACGTATAGAGCTGTCAGTAAACTGTATACTAGACTGCCTACATTTTCTACTCAAATTTTGCTTCGTTATTGTTGGATTTAAGAAAATTTATACCGATCTATATGTCAATACAAGTGTCAATCTCTTTATATCTCGTATGACCAGTCAGCAAATTCTATCTTGGTCCAAACTGATTGTATTTCAATTGAATGTTTGTTTGTTTGGGTTGAACAGCACCGCAGCATGGTAGTTCAATTGAAGTATATACAGTAAAATGAATTAGCCTTATAGCGTCGCCGAATGCAGTAGGCAGGGCTCCAGATAAGAGGCAGTGAACTAAAGTTTCTCATGATTGACAACATTATTTCCTTATCAAATCCTATGATGTGACTACTCATTAGGATTCTAATGAATAACAACACCATCTGCTTTGGTACAGATATAAATAAATACATTTTTGAAATACTCTCTTTGCCCTGAATAGGTATTATTAATTTTTTAGCTCACCTGAGCCAAAGACTCAAGGTGAGCTATTGGGATGGCCCTGTGTCCGGCGTCGTCCGTCGTCCATCGTCGTTAACAATTGGTTCAAATGACATCTCCTCCTATACCGCTTGACAGAATTCAACAAAACTTTACAGAAATGTTCCTTGGGTCAAGCTCTTTCAGATTTGTTCAAAGAATTAAAAAACAATGCAGAACTCTGGTTGCTATGGCAACCAAAGTGAAAAAATAAGGAACTTTTAAAAAATCTTCTTGTCTAAAACTACAAGTGCCAGAGCTTAGATATTTGGCACATAGCATCGCCTGCAGGTCCTCTATCAAGTTTGTTCAAACTATACCCCTGGGGTCAAAATTGGCCTCGCCCCGGGGGTCATAGTTTTACATTGAGTTATATAGTGAAATTTTCAAACGTCTTCTTCTCTGAAACTAATATGGTCAGAGCTTTGATATTTGGCATGGTGACACTTCTAGATGTCCTATACCAAAATTGTGCAAATGGTTTTGGTCGGTTGCATAACTAGGTCACAGGAGCTAAAAATAGATTTTTTTCAATGAAAACTTAAAAAATCTTCTTGTCTGAAACTACAAGGGCCAGAGCTTAGATATTTGGCACATAGCATCGCCTGCAGGTCCTCTATCAAGTCTGTTCAAATTATGCCCCTGGGGTCAAAATTGGCCCGACCCCAGGGGTCACAGTTTTACATAGAGTTATATAGAGAAAATTTCAAACGTCTTCTTCTCTGCCACTACTATGGCCAGAGCTTTTTATATTCGGTATGGTGACACTTTTAAATATCCTTTACATATTTTGTTCAAATGGTTCCGGTCTGTTGCATATCTAGGTCAGTTCCGGACATAAATCATTATCTCCATTTTTCAGCTATTCTCAGGTGAGCGAAATATGCCCCATGGGGCTTTTGTCTTTTTGACCCATTACTTTATAGCATGTGTCTAGTATTTAAGATATTAAAGCAGGCTAAAAGGCACATTCTGCTTAACTTTCAGCCTACTTTAAGCTACTACGGTATATACTAGGATATCTAACCTTTTCATATATGTACATGTAGTATATATTTATCATTATATAAACTATTTTCTTCAGGGGAGGAATAAATTAGAGCTGTAAAAAGGTGTATTTGTGGGGTAATTGTCTGTTCTAAATTGTGTGGTTGTTTTTAGCTCACCTGGCAGGCTGGCACATAGTGCCAAGGTGAGCTATTTTGATAGTGCTGTGTCCGTCTGCGTCCGTCGTCAACAATTTCTTCAAACGACATCTCCTCCTAGACTACTGGATGGATTTTTACCAAACTTAGCAGGAATGATCCTTGTATGGTCCTCTTTCAAATTTTTCAAAAAGTTCCGGTCCGTTGCATATCTAGGTCACAGGAACTAAAAATAGATTTTTTCAATGAAAACTTAAAAAATCTTCTTTTCTGAAACCACAGTACCCTGAGCTTACATATTTGGCACAAAGCATCATCTACAGGTCCTCTATCAAGATTGTTCAAATTATGCCCCTTGGGTCAAAACTGCCAAGGCCCTAGGGTCACAGTTTTACATAGAGTTATATAGTGAAATATTCTCCTCTGAAACTATTATGGCAAGAGCTTTGATATTTAGCATAGTGACACTTTTAGATGTTCTTTACCAATATTTCTGAAATGGTTCGGGTCTGTTGCATAGCTGGGTCACATTAGCTAAAAATAGATTCTTTTCAATGAAAAGTCTTCCTGTCTGAAACCACCCATGTACAAAATATTTAACAGAACACTTAATTTTCAAGTTCATCAGCAAGATTTTTGAAATTATGTCTCTGGGGTAAAAAGTGATCCCACCCCAGGGGTCATGTGACCCTTGTGTTGGTTTTTTCCAGGTGAGCGATATTTAGGCCCGCATGGGCCTCTTGTTTATTCAAATTTAGATTCAAAGTTTGGTATTTTGATTTAAAAAAAAGAGCGACAGGATACAAACTTATCAAACACTTTGTATCCTGAAGTAGACTCACTGTTTGAATGTATTAACTCTTTCTACACTAGTATCTCTTGTGTGTTATTATGTTCCCTTGTTGATCTGTTAGTTTAATCAAAGCATGGAGCAATCTATCTTGAATTTTAGTAGTTTAATAAATATTGGTCTAAATTAGAAAACAGTGCAGACTATGACCTATTGGAGCCCTCTGATCTGGGTCTACAATGTATTAAAATGTATTGAGTATATCTCGAACAGATCCACGGTGTTGAAAGAGTTGAATACTCGATCCACACTCCAATGATTTAGGTGTTAATAAGGGAGGTAACTCAAATTACCCGAACTATTGCTCAGAGTCTGTAATAGAGTAAATATGTAGATGCAAACTTTGACATCTTTGCGGAGTTTAATGGACATTTTCCCAACGAATATAATGAATATTTGTAGGATATTCAATAACGGGTTACCATTTTATTTGTAGGATATTCAATAATGGGTTACCATTTTATTTGTAGGATATTCAATAACAGGTTACTGTCTATTTGTAGGATATTCAATAACAGGTTACCATTTTATTTGTAGGATATTCAATAACAGGTTACTGTCTATTTGTAGGATATTCAATGCTGAGTAACTGTTTTATTTGAAGGATATTCAATGACAAGTCACTGTTTATTTGTAGGATTTTCAACGACGGGTCACGGTTTATTTGTAGAATGTTTGATTACAAATTGCTGTTTATTTGTAGGATAAACAATTATGCGTTACTGTTTTATTTGTAGGATATTCAATTACAGGTAATTGTCTATTTGCAGGATACAGAACAAGTAGAAGCAAATGGGAAGCTAAAGAAGACGATTTCTTTTGATACAGAGATTAGCAGAGTTGATCGCAAAAATGAAGAGAATGACCAGACATGCAACAACCCTATATACAGATACAAGATTCTGGATACAATCTGGCTGTTCTGCAATGTTACCACAATGGTCAGTAATATTAGAGCTCCAGATAAGGGGGAGTTTTTTCAAAAACTAAAATCTTTATTTCTGCATTGAACCACTATGGTGTCACTACTCATTAGAATCGTCTCTTTGAGACGATTCTAATGAGTAGTAACACCATTGGATTTGGTGCTGAAATGAGTGAGAAAATGTTGGATTTGTTCAGTTTACTCTCTCTTATCTGGAACTCTGAATAGGGATAAACAATATAGCCAAATATGTGGCAAGATATGCCTATGGCTAGACTATTCATTAGAATCATCTTTTCCAAATTATGTTTGTGTCTTCTCAGCACTGGTTCAAAACCCGACTGAGTTATTGTTATACATTGTAATAAGTTTTCTCCCTAAGATAATACTTGCATGTTTATATATGCGACTGGCATTCATTTTGTTGTTGATTAGTTTAGTGAAGGCAAATAAACACATCAACAGTTGCCAGTGCGCTACAGGGCATTGTATTCAGCTTTCGACATACTTTACTAACATAGACGATCACACTCATGCCAATGGCCGTTTCCTGCAAGTACGTCTGGAGCTGAATAGTGTTCCCTCTCTACAACAACACTCAATTGGAGACACAGATTGTGTGTGTTGCCCAGAGGGAGTTGTTATAGGGAGGGAACTTGGCTTACATTTGCAAACAGCTTGAGACCAGACAAGATGCAGCATAACACGGCTTCTGATCTGGATTCAAGCTGATGTCGACAATTTTAAGCAGACGATATTGCAATGATGAAAGTGTTTCACATGATTGTCTTGTTTGGGGACAACGGCAAGCATTGTTGTAAGGAGGGAATCATTGTGAGGAGGGGGCACTGTATATCACCTTTTATCGCACATGCAACAAGTATATATTATAATGTGTATGTTTCTGATGTTATAGGGTTGGGTGTATGGCCAAATGGGTCCGGCGCTTCCCGACCTCCAGGTGATCGGTGATGTCCAGCTACAACAGGCGTCATGGCTATTTACAGGCTTTGCCATTGGCTATCTAGGCGGATGTCTTGTGGCAGGATTAAGTGAGTACCATAATTACCATACTTATTAGGACAGGCAGACCTTAGCAAATAGTGTATACCCTGATCTGACTGCTCCCAAAGGAGCAGTCTGATCAGCGTCTATACTGTTTTCCATTTAGTTTGCACCTTTTGGACAAATTACTGAAATTAATTAGTTCAAAGTTTGGGATAATTATAGCATTTATCCATGATGTCCTAAGTTTAGGATATTTTATGGTAGCCATAACTTTGAGTAAGGGGACTATTTCAAAATGATGTAATTGTCATCTCCTTTGCTAGATTATCTGATAATACTCCCCATAGAGGGGAGACCGATGAGTTGTCACAAAATCACAAATACATTATTTATACTGTCTATAGACTCCTACGGTATGTGTAGTTCTGAAAGTGAATTGTACAATTTTGTTATAATGGGGTATTATTTTTCGTTAATGTAAGCTATTATCTATTAGTGTTTTGTTGTCAGTACAGATGGTTATATGGACGAAATGTGACTAGATTTTAAGTTCAAATACCTGTCTATGCCATCTCAGAAATTACAGTGGAGAAGGCATTATTCTTACCTGTTAAAGGGAAACGAAATGCAAACACAGTGCAATAAAATGTAGAAATTACATGTTTATAGTTTTAATATGAGTGGCAAACAGTTTGGAGCCTGATCAGACGCCGAGTAAACAAGCGTCTGATCTGACTCCAAACTGTTTGCAATTGAAATGATAGTTTGAGCATTATGATTAACATGTGTATTGGGAAAGAATAAAGTCTTCTCTCCAATGTAACTGTAAGGCATGGCATGGTGTTTTCATTATATCCACTGCCGCATTACAACAATACAATCTCGATGAAGTCACCATCCACTTATGGCTGCTTAATGCCGGATGAAAAGTCATTTTAATGCCTAACGTTCCTTTAGCTCATTCACCCACAAAATTTTTGATAGACAATTTCAATTTTCAATTAAGTCTTGTCCATTTTGACTATTAAGGGATGGTGTCAACAATATACAGTGCAACCAACTACTGTGAACTCTAAAAAGAAGGTTATTTGATTGGTTAAAACTTAAAAGACAGGTGCCAGCTTAAAGCAAGGTGTCGGTAAAACAGAAAGCTCCTAAAGGAGCTTTCTGTTTTACTACCACATTGCTTTAAGCACTCACCTGTTCGAAACACCTAATAATTAACAGAGAAGTAATAGAGAAGTTTTACTGTATTGACAATTTGACAAACAGTGTAGACCATTTGTAGCTATAAATGTAGTAAGACTAAATTGAAAATTTGAATTACCCATTTAAAGGCTCAGGACTGAATCTGTTAAGCCACATTTTATCCTGGAAATAAAGATATGTTCCACTTAACCCATTACACCTTATACATCAATATAGGTTACCACTTAAGCAGATTCAAAGTAAAGCAGAATGTGCATTCTGCTTTACTTTCAGCCGGCTTTAAGTAATCATCTGTATATATATATAGAAAACATTTCTTATGGTGCATATTCATGACTGTATGAAGTCAAACTATTATCTTCAGTAGAAGGATAAATAAAATGTGTAAAAATGTGTATATATGGGGTAATGTATTAAGAGAGCTGGAGCTACGGTGGTTCAACTGTTGTGTATTGATTATTGTGTGTTTTACCATCATAGTTCAAGAAAAGTTCAACCCGAAGCTGATGCTCTTCCTCTATACAGTTGGAACTGGTGTAACAATGGGTGTGTTGCCATGGTTACCCAATTTTATAGCAATGGTTGTGATACGAGTTATCAACGGGTTCTGTATTGGAGGGCAAGATACAGGTATAGACAACAAAATGATTCTAACTACAGTAAAACTTCTCCATTACGACCCAGGGCTCCAGATAAGAGGGAGTAAACTGAACAAATCCAACATTTTCTCACTTATTTCAGCACCAACTCCTATGGTGTTACTACTCTTTAGAATCGTCTCTTCGAGACGATTCTAATGATTAGTGACACTATAGGGTTTAAAGCAGAAATAAAGATTTTAGTTTTTGAAATCCCCCCCCCCCCCCCCCCCCCCCCCCCTTATCTGGAGCTCTGTGACCTCTACATTGTGTGAATTATCAGGTGTGTCCTGAATACAACCATTAACTTTTGTTTTAGTGGACGTAATATGGAGGTTTTACTGTATGTAAGGTCATTGAAAACATCTTTTCACGACTTCAGATGAGGGGAGTATTACAAAAACTTTATGTCTGCACCAAACCCTATGTTTTGACTACTCATTAGAATTGTCTCTTTGAGATGATTCTATTGAGTAGTCACACCATAGGATTTAGTGCAGATATGAAGGAGAAAATGTTGGAAAAACTTGAGGTAAACCTCCTTCCTATCTAGAGCCCTGGAACTTTTGCAGGTAAAAAGAATTGTTGTAACATCGAGTTACTCAATATATGATCAGGTTTCAAGACTATTTGAAACATAGCCTAAACAAAAACATTTCAAGAAATTGATATGTTTATTTAAGAATTAACTTTATTTGAATTTAGGTCAGTTTGTATTGGACAGAAAAATATGTTCGCAGTATTGTATTTACATTGACTTCTGATTGACACCTTGCTTTCAGCAGTCGCTTGTCTGTTTTAACCTTGCTTCTATTGAATGGCTGTATCAGTTAGGTTTTACTGTATATTATCCTTTGTAGGTCTTCACTCGATGTTGTTTGCCTTGTGGGCGAAAGACGGAGGTCCATTTATCCAGATGACACATTGTTTGTCAGCACTGGGCGGGATAATATCCCCGCTGGTGACACAGCCATTCCTGCTGAGGACAGAGGGTAAGTGACCAGCTTGACCACTGGTCTAATGGGAGTTTTATATATTAGTTGTTGTTGTTTCTGCTAAGGTTTATAGTCCTACATAAGCTTTTTCAGATGTGTCATCCCATTGTCATCAGGGTTGAGACAAAGGTCGGCATCACCCTATTTATTGTCTGGACATAACATTTTATATTAGGGATAAGTTATAGCAACTATATAATGGTAAAATTTCTAAAAAAAAATGGCACATTGCCTGCTACATGTATATTATACTAGTAATTTATAAACTTTGAACTTATTGTTTCTATCATGCAGTAATTTGTCCAAAAGTTGCAAACTGAATGTCAAACAGTGTAGACAATGTCCAGACTGTCTGATCAGGATCTAGACTGTTTGCCAGGCCTGTCTGTCCCAATACTTATGGTCATTACGGTATACAGGGCTGCCATTTCTCCGGATTTTTCCTAAATCTCCGGATTTTTTCCCAGTTCATGGTAGCTTAAAGCAGCCTGAAAGTAAAGCAGAATGCGCCCTAAGGCGCATTCTGCTTTACTTACAGCCTGCTTTAAGTAGTCACATGTCAACAAAAACAAGAAAAAGGCTATGGGGTAAAGGTACGATTCGTATAATCGCACTTGAAAAATGCAAATTTGGAAATCTTAGGATTTTTCATGTCAACTTATGGCAGCCCTGGGTATATATGAAATGGTTGGTCAATATTCCTGTAGAGTGTAGATGCATGCATGGAAATGCTGAGCTCTATGAATTCAGGTGACGAGTATTGTTGTCTTTTACAAACAATGTATCTTTGACTGAATCAGTCCTTTCCATTTGCAAACAGTGTAGTTCAACCGTTTGCCATTTCCCAATTCACAAAAAGTAATGAAAAACATATCCTAAAGGAATATGCGCTATATTTTAGATTTATTCAGCGCTGGTTAGCTGAGCTTTGTTAACAGAAACAAATAGCAGTGCCTCTACTAGTTATCAAATCGCGATAATTCGAATTTGTGTAAGTCGAATTTACCCATATTTCAAAGTTAAAACATGGCTTAGCCATGTTTTAACTTTGAAATCATAAGTAAGTTTGACTAACAAGAGTTTGAAGTATTGAGTTTCAATTGCTTTCCTTATCTCTGCATTAAACTGTCCAGCCATGTTTTAACTTTGAAATCATAAGTAAGTTTGACTAACAAGAGTTTGAAGTATTGAGTTTCAATTGCTTTCCTTATCTCTGCATTAAACTGTCCTTTCAGATGAAGCATCTAGCAATATCAACGGCACTGTGTCCAATACATCAGCTCTCCAAGCCAATGTTACCACCATGAGTACCCCCTCTGTTGTCGAGGAAGAAGAGACACGTGTACAGTACGCCTTTCTGATAACTGCAGTCCTCTGTATATCAGCTGCCATGCCCTTCTTAGTTGCTGTTGTTAGGAAAAGACGAATTAAGATGACAACCCGCCAGTATAGCAATGACAGTGTGGACAGGATAAAACTGCCAGGAAAAATTAAAACACTAATACTCGTCATAATATTTTCCAATTCTTTTGTTGCAACTGCTAACATAGATCTGTTTCCCAGTTTTTTAACAACGTTTGTTATTCAACAAATAGGCTGGACCCAGCAATCAGCTTCATCGCTTACTTCGCTATACTTCGGCACATATGGAGCCGGGAATTTTGTCGGCGTTTTCATTCTGGCCTATATTTCTTCCACAGCCCTTATTACATTCTCATACGTAGCTTCCACTCTCTCTCTCGCAGGCATTTTGCTGAGCGTCATTTTCGAGATAGACACTTTAGTGTGGGTTACAGTAGCTCTAAGTGGGTTTTCAATGTCAGCTATTCTGCCAACACTGTTTACTTGGACACAGGAAAATGTCACTCCCATCTCTGGTCGAATAGCGTCTGGTCTGCTTATATCTGGGTCGGCAGGAGTTATGGTAAACCCAATTTTACTGGGCTACATGATGGAGGAATTTTCTCCCATGTGGTTTCTGTATCTATCAATAGGGGAGATATTACTTTGTGTGTTGGCGTTTGCCTCCGAGTTTACACTGGCGAAGGTGTGTAGACCCAAGCAAACAGAGGTAACAGAAGGCATCTCAAATACCGTTGATATTAGTAACGAGATCGGGAGTGATATGGACAGCTCGTACATTGGTAGTAAAACAGAAATATATAGCCGAGGGACTCTATACGGTGTGTAAATTATAACGAAATCTATAGCCAAGGAACTTGTATGGTGTGTTAATTATAATAGAAATATATAGCGGAGGAACTCTATAGATCTACAGTTGGTAAATTATACAGGGTAACGAGACTAACGTCCATATAGCCGAGGAACTCTATACGGTATGTAACTTATACAGGGTAACGTCCATATAGCCGGGGAACAGTCTATACCATGTGCAACATATACAGGGTAACCTCCGAACACCGGACATCTCATCATCTCATATCATCGTCCCTACTCATTCATGGGCGCTGTAGATCTATGACCTATTTTGTGTCGCAGTGCAGTGGAACCACACGCATCAATCTATCTTCTCAACACTGAAAGTACCGTATCAACCCAGACAACTGTTTCTTTCCCAACTTTTAGTTATATTCTGGAAGAAACATTCAACGAACGGCCATGTAGAACCTATGTGACAGGTAATTGTTTAATGCAGGAAAGCAGTATTGGAGAAAATTCCTTCATGAATTTTTAGCTCACCTGGCACGAAGTGCCAAGGTGAGCTATTGTGATCCCCCTGTGTCCGTCCGTCGTCAAACTTTTTCTTCAAAGATCTTCTTCTTGGAAACCACTGGGCCAATTTCATTAAAACGTCATAGGATTGTTCCTTGTTAGGTACTCTCTCAGATTTCTTCAAATATAGGTCATCCAATTGAAATTGTGGTTGCCATGGCAACCAATTGAAAAAACTTTAAAAATCTTCTTGTCAAAAACTACAGGTCCGAATTGAAAATATGTTTACCCAAATGTGCCATTAGTGATCCTCTATCAGATTTCTTAAAATAAATATCCTATCTTAAAAAACATGGCCGCTAGTGGGTGGGGTAGATTTTTCTTATATGGCTATATAGTGAAAACTTTAAAAATCTTCTTGTCAAAAACTGCTGGTCCGATTTGAAAGTAATTTTATGAAAATGATTCATGGGTGACCCTCTACCAGATGTTTTAAAAATTATTTTGATATCTAAAAAAACATGGCCGCCAGTGGGTGGGGCATGTTTTCCTTATGTTACTGTATAGTGAAAACTTTAAAAATCTTCTCCTGAAACTACCAGTCAAAATTGAAAATAATGTTACACAAATGGTCAATTGATGACCCTCTACCAGATTTCTTAAAATCATTTTGTTATTTTCAAAAACATGGCTGCCAGTGGGTGGGGCACGTTTTCCTTTTGTTACTGTATAGTAAAAACTTTAAAGATCTTCTCCTCTGAAACTACTGGTCCAAATTGAAAATAATTTTACACAAATGGTCAATTGATGACCCTCTACCAGATTTCTTAAAATCATTTTGTTATCTTAAAAAACATGGCCGCAAGTATGTGGGGCAAGTTTTCCTTATATTTCTGTATAGAAAAACTTAAAAAAAAAATAAAAAATAAAAATCTCTGATTTAAGAATAATTTTACACAAATAATGACTCATGGGCGACCCTTTGCCAGTTTTCTTCAAAAATCTTAATAGCTCAAACAAAATGGCCACCAGTGGGTGGGGTGCATAAGTGAAAACTTAATCATTACTGGTCCATTTATATGACCGTAATCATGGGTACCAGGTGAGCGATTTTAGGGCCGCATATCCTGCATTAACCCTTTCAACACCGCAAGCGACTCAAGTCGACTTTGCAAACAATTTGGATCCAGATCAGACGCGAGGTAAAGCGGCATCTGATCAGGATCCAAACTGTTTGACACTCGCATTAAAATTTTGATATTGCAGCCAACTCTATTGAAGAAGAGGACAATATGACGGTGAAGGGGTAAAAACCTCACGCCTGAACCAAGATGTCTGTTTATCTAGGAAGGTTCGTTTTCACAGGTTTGACTGTAATCATGTACTTTATTAACCCATTACCCCATAAAGTCTGTTTCTAGAGTTTAACCCTTTGAACCCTAGTCACGCATATAGGCGTGCTTTTCAAGCAGTATATAAGTGAAAAGTGCACTTTTCCTATGCAAACAGTGAATACCCAGATCAGAGGGCTCCTTATGGAGCCCTCTGATCTGGGTATTCACTGTTTGTCATAATGCAAAACATTGACAAAAACAACCCTTAAAAGTCAGAAATGGACTAGACTCAAATGGAAACTGGAATTGTTCATTTAAAGTTTCAGGGAGGAAAGAGTTAAAGTAGATGACCACTTAAATCAGGTTGAAAGTAAAGCAGAATGCGCCTTAAGGTGTATTCTGCTTTACTTTTAGCCTGATTAAGCTACCATGAACTGATAGACTATTGAAAATATTTCTTACGAAACCTATTCATAGCTGTGAAAATTGGAACTTTCTTCCGTATAGAGATACATCAAATGGGTAAAAATGTGTATCTGTGGAGTTAAGGTTTAATTTATTTATTTACTACTGTCTTATTATTGGTCTGTTGGACAAGTTTATGCATGAATGTTGCAGTAAATGCTGCTTCTTGCTTGTTAGAAGCTTTCTTTATAGAACATTGCTGATCTCAGTAAAGGTGCTGCAATATTCGTCAATACAGCAGAACATATCATATGAAATAGCAAACAGTGGGGACCTTTATGAGATATTCGGATCTACACTGTTTGACATTGTATTATTTAGTAGGCACTAGTCATAACTAGGTTACACTTGCTGTTTGGCGTTTGAATCATGAGTATTTATTCAAGTGTCAAACAGTTTAGATTGGCAGTTTACTGTAGAATAGCTATTAGCAACCCTTTCTTTGTCAATGACCATAAAGCGCATTAGCAAACAGTTTGGTTCCTGATCAGACGTCGCGTAACACGGCATCTGATCAGGAACCAAGCTGTTTGACTTTCCTGAATCATATTGCCTTAAATCTAACGTTGAAATGATATTGCATACATTAATATTGAAGCGTAAGGCAATATGGTGGTGAAGGGGTAAAATACTCTGGACAAATTTTACCATGAAAGGGTTAAAACTGTGATTACTTTACACCGGAGAAGACGCAATTCTTTCCCTGTTTAAACGCAAACGAATCGCTAACACATTACAATTTAAGATAGAAAATGACAACTTGTTGGCAAGTCTGACCATTTACTTTAATCTGAGTGGCAAACAGTATAGCTTAGTGGTAATGCGTCCGCTTGCAGTGCGGGAGGTTGCGGGTTCAATCCCCGGCCGGGTCAAACCAAAGACTTGAAAATTGGTAGTAATGGCTTCCCTCCTTGGCGCTCAGGATTTCGGGTTAGTGTTACGACTGGTTCGTCGGTGTCAGGATAAAGTGACCGGCCGGGTACAGTCCCAATGGTGCACCTAAAAAGTGCCCCTTCTCATAATCATCAGAATTGATGGCGTAGAAGTAATAAATAGAAATAGAAAGTTTGGAGCCTGATCAGACGCTGGACATACCTAGAGTCTGATATGGCTCCAAACTGTTTACTCTGGAAATTGTACTTTTAGCGTAAACACGTTTATAGGGAAAGAATAATGTCTTCTCCACTGTATAAATAAGAAACACCTGTTGATATTAAAACCAGGTGATTACTTGATGCAGGACAAAATTAATACAGAACGCTTAATAATAAAGTTTCCGTATTACATAATGTACTGCATTAAACTACCACCTGACTTGAACACGTAAAATGAAAGCTATATGTTTCTGTGTTTTCAGTCGAAGTTTACAAAATAATTAAGTATGAATATTTTATTTTAAAATCGGCTTTGAAATATGAAAACTATGCAATAGAGGTCTTTGGCATGGTACACGGTCCCTTAGAGCTACAGCGGTCCCTCTCTACAACGACACCCAATGGGATACAAAAATTGTGTTTGTTGTTCGGAGGGAGTCGTTACAGGGAGGGAAATTGGTTTACGTTTGCAAACAGCTTGAATCCAGATCAGATGCCACGTAACGCGGCGTCTGATCTGGATTCAAGCTGTTTGTCACTCGTCATTAATTTAAGTCTTTTTCTGTCAAAATATCCAATATGTAACTTTGAGTAAAACAGCAGGTGGCAACTTTAAGCAGACTATTTTACAGACACAATTGTCCTGTTTAGGGAACTGCGGCAAGGGTCGTTTGTAAGGAGGGAGCCGTTGTAGGGAGGGAACACTGTATGTACATTTAGCCCTGACAGGGAAAACGGGACCTGTACCCTGTGATGAATAGGGGGCACTCAAATCTCATATTTTGTAATCAGAAGTACTATTTTACACATAAAAAGGGGTCAAACTTATGTACTTAGTATGACATATTCGAGTCATATTGCACGCAAAACATGTATGATTTTGTGTAATGTACAAAACAGATGCGTTGTTCGGTGTAATACACAGGAAAAGGGAGAAAATTATGTGTGACTTTTACTTTCACACAATGTAGAGTCACAATGTACAGAAAACTATAAAAAGGTGTGTAATTACACAGCAATTAGACATAAACGTGTTTCATTACATCTGTACATCAGGGCTCCAGATAAGAGTTAGTTATTTCAACAAATCCAACATTTTCTCACTCATTTCAGCACCAAATCCTATGGTGTTACTACTCTTTAGAATCGTCTCAAAGAGACGATTCTAATGAGTAGTGACACCATAGGGTTTAATTCAGAAATAAAGATTTTAAGTTTTGAAAAACTACCCTTATCTGGTGCTCTGTGTATATGTTACAGGCCCGTAGGAACAGGGGGGGGGGGGGGGGGGGGGGGGGGGGGGGGGGGCACAGGCCCAACAATAGCTGGAATTACCATGCTAGCACTAACTTTCTTGTCAAACTGGAGCAGTTCTGTTGCTTTTGCAAATGGCTGAAGGATTGTGCATAGTTCCTCTAGCAGTTTTCTTTCATAGGAAGAAAGTTTATATTCACAGTCAATTATATTCAACTTTTTCTCTGAGACATTCAGAATAAAGTCAGCAGATACTGTTTTATGTGACCAAGTGGAATCCACTGAATCCTTTACTTCCATTTATTTCAACAATTTATGTCTGGTCAGACAACCCTATTATTATTCTTAACTCATTCATCCCTGAAGCTTCTAAACTGACTTGTTGAGATACTTGGCTCTAAACACTTTTTCAAAGTTCTTCCAAGTACCGTTTTCTCTCTTCTTTGAGCGACATGAACCATAATAATGCTGGTCCTTCCAAATGCAGCTGAAAAGCAGCAAGTGTCCTGCAGTCATCGTCTAGCCTGTTGTACACACAATAAGCCTTGAAAGTTTGTAAAAAACTTGTTGCACCACTAGTCAACTCCATTAAAGGTGGAAAGGTTGATCTTTGACATGGTAAAATTGTCACAATGAGATGATGATGTCTGCGTATACAGGGCTACAGATAAGGGTAGTTTTTCAAAACTTAAAATCTTTATTTCTGAATTAAACCCTATGGTGTCACTACTCATTAGAATCGTCTCGAAGAGACGATTCTAATGAGTAGTAACACCATAGGATTTGGTGCTGAAATGAGTGATAAAATGTTTGATTTGTTGAAATAACTACATCTTATCTGGAGCCCTGGTATATATTAGTGTTGAAACTTTGTTTGAAGGCTGCTGAAACACTGTTTATGGTATGTCAAATTGTCCTTCACTGAGGCGGATACAGTGTTCCTGACTATTGGGTGGTGCTTCTGTAGCTTGCGAGAAATCCTGACAGGTTAAGTCATTTGATACAGTATTAAGAAACTGTGCCATCTATCCTTTCCATCTGCTATCTTGTGTTGATATGGGTATAATACCTTTACAGTTACTAAGAGACAACCGTATCAATTTATCTGTTGCCTGCATATTAACATGTAAAGGGAGCACCTCCCAATTTATTCACAACAATGCAATCAATCCAAGCGATTTCCATTTCACAATCTGGTTGATCGGTTTGAGTTTTGAAGCTCCCTGTTGGTGTCCTTTATTAGCTCACCTGAGCCAAAGGCTCAAGGTGAGCTATTGTGACCGCTCACCATCCGTAGTCCGTCCGTCCGTCCGTCTGTCCGTTCACATTTACTTCAAACGACATCTCCTCTGAACCCGCCTATTGTAGGGTGAGTTCAAACTGCTCATGATGTTCCTTGGATGCTTCTCTACAGAAGTTGTTCAAATGAAAGAGAAAAAGCAAAAACTCTGCTTGAAAAAGCAAAAAAGCAAAAAACTTTAAAAAATCTTCTTGCCCAAAACTACTAGGCCCTAAGCTTTGATATTTTTACAGTAGAATCTCCTTGTCGATCCCTCTATAGTTTGTCAGGCCTGTGATTTTTCCGCGGATCCGCGGATTTCCGCGGATTGGATTGCCGCCGAGACCATTTCTGAGATTCGTTGAGAAAATCTGACGACTATAAGGGGGGTGAGGTCTGAAAGTCGGTCGCGTCCGCGGACGTGTTTTAGTCTGACCCGGAAATCGTCGTACATTAACGGTAACGGAAAAGTCCGAGTGTTCCACATCAATTTAACTGGTAACCGCATTAGTGGCTGCGCGTGCACTTACACTATTGAAAACTCGGAAACCAGTCTTCGCGACAACACCGCTTTTCGAGACCAAAATATTTTTATGTTTTGATGTTTGAACGATGTTAATAGATTGTCAGTAATATGACAGCTTCCTAAAATAACAAGGTTAGCAAATTTAAAAGGGGTTTGATTATGATATTGATTTTTCCCCCGTTAAGACCAACGGCAAGCGAGTCGAGAATTCGGTACCAGATCGTAACGCCCTCGGGTCAAAACGACCCCGGATCAAAACGGCCCACCTATACTTTTTATACAAATAGACTAATTGAAAGTAAAAGTACATGAATGTCTGAAATGTATTCAACATTGAATAACCATGGTAGCGGCGAGATCAATCTACATGGTCTAAACAATGCAAAATTTTGGAAAAGAAGACACCAACCCCAGGCAAAATAATCAGTCTGTTGATTTTTGCCAGCAATAGGAAGAACTTTTCATGGGTTTCATAAAAATATATAGATCTAGTTAGAACTGATTTATCCAGAACTCATGTATAATTAATGACACAGACTTGACACAGAGGTGAGTGTTTTATTTAACAAACCTTTTGAGCAGAGAGGGGAGGTATTTTCATTAGGATAAATGAAATACCTATCCCCACCCTCTCAAATTTCATGCCATTATTAAGTATCCCAAACTTTAGAATGGCCTGTACACATAATAATAAAGAAATCCTTTTGCATATAGTATATAGGGTAACCCATGTCAACATATTTTGGGAAGAGGGGCAATGGCGTCTGTCCCCCTTCCCCTTCACATTAATGCCATAAGGAAGGGGAACTTTGAATTATAATCATAGACCCATGTGTTGAGTATTGGCTTTATCAATGTAACAAACTAACAATGCATTTGTAATAAAAGAACTATAAATCTAGTTAGAAATCATTTATAGGACATGGACAGGTGAGTGCTTTACTTTATGAGTAAATCTATCGAGCTGAGAGGGGGAGTTATTTTCATTAGGATAAATGAAATGCCTATCCTCACCCTTTCACACTTCATGCCTTTAATTATCAAAATTTTTGAAAATGGCCTGTTCACATTTGGCATTATAATTATAATAATTTTAATAATTGTTCTTATATATAGAGTAACCTATGCCACTTTTTTGTTCAGTGGGTTAGAAAAGTTGGGGGATCAGTCCACCTTCCCCTTTACAATATGATATCGTCACAAGGAAGGGAAACATCGGATTGTATTCATAGACCCACATACTCGTAAAGGTCTATATTAATTTTGAAATAGGTGTCGAAACAGAATTGGACAGGACTGCTTTGGTTGTATTCAGTGAAAATGGCTTTAAGTATCTGTATGATCATAGTAGGCCTATATACTGTCAATACTTTACTATAACCAGGGACCATGTATGTCACATTATCAATACAGTATCCTTGTAAAAGAATAAAACTACTCCTAGGTATTAATCTCTATGGTAATGCTTCACTGCAAGTAGAGTATATTATAAACATTTTTTATGAGAAATATTTGTGATAATTTTTAAGTGTCAAATTCAATGATACAAACTCTATCTTATATACATGTATATGGCTTTATGAGACAATAATAATAATAATGATAATAGTAATAATAATAATAATCTTTAAGTGTCAACTTCAGTGATACAAACTCGATCTTATATATACAGCTGTATAAGACAATAATAATAATAATCTACATCCCATCCCATATTTTTCACCCTTGGATCTAACTCATCCATGGATCTAACAAGAACACACATTTTTGGAGGCCTTGCAGTCTTAATGGTAAAAGCAAAATGCTTTATCTTTTAGTTTGAAAAGAGTTTGCTCAAAGCCTGTTGCATCATCTGTTCAATAACATCAAATTGAAATAATGGCTATGCTGTTTTTCTTCAATTATTGGACAACATTGTAACCAAGAAAATGTTGCTTGTCACTTCCAAACAGTTATTCATATGAGCACAGTTTCAGACCTTCAAAATGCGTAGTTGTTAAGAGTTGAGACACAAGACACACTTATAATAGTCAAGATGGCCAACAGCTATTGACTTCATGGCATTGACACTAAAAAGATCAGATTGAAATTAATCATGAAACAGAAAAGAAGATGCATGCCTGTAGTCAGTAATGTGTTACTACAGACATCTTTACTGTTTCATGATTAAAATTTAGTCAGTCATTCCTCACCCTAGTTAAATTATGAAATTGTTCTTATAAAAGTTCTAATTTTGCTTTTTAATCTTCACTTTTGCATCCTTTAGAGCTCTCAAATTAATCACAGGAGAGCCAACAAAATACCTTCAGAAATGCTGAAAATGCCATTTTTTAAAGGGGGCTTTGCCCCCTGTTACCCCCACCAGGGCGTTGCCCTTGGAACCCATTTGGGGCCTTGGCGGCCCCCGAAACCCCCGGCCAAATTTTTTTCAGCCCCTCAGCTGTCAGGCTAATCACACCCCTGATTGTTAAAATGAAATCCTTAGGGTCACACTTTACGCCACCCTGCGCAGTTTAAGTGCTGCTCTAGGCAGGTTTCACAGTATTTTTGATGAAGCAGAACTGTATTTTACCTGAGTTACTCTTAATATACTAAGGGCAAATAGCCAATATTTGCAAACATTTTGGATCCAGATCAGATGCAACATAATCATAATGCTACATCTAATCTGGATCCAACCTACTTGCCACTCATTTACCAACTTAACATTTTCTAAATTGTTTTTTTGTACACTTTTCACATACAGTAGGTTTTAAGCAGACATCATTTCAGTCTGGTAAGGGTAAGCCCCAGAGCTCTACCCACTGAGGTCAAATATTATGCAACAGTTGGAGTATCACAGAACTGGTCATGATCAGCTGAACATGTTGTCTGCTAAAGTTTAGATATGGTTCAGTCTGCTTCATACTTAGAGAAACAGGATCTGGAAGTGATCCACTGACAGTTATGTAATTATGTCTTATGCCATATTTATACATATGTTTAATACTGGTTTTGTCAGAGTTATCTGTATGTCTTGTCATTTTTTCTTGTCCAGGATTCAACCCTTTCCCTCCATATACTGACATTTGTTAACCCATTACCCCATAAATGTGCATTTTTAGGCCTTTGATTTATTCCTCTACTTAAGAAAATAATTCCACTTTAAACAGTCATGAAAATGTAAGATGCGAAAGTAAAGCAAAGTGTGCATTAAGACACATTCTGCTTTACTTTCAACCTGCTCTAGGTGGCCACCTATTTTCAAAACTAGAAACATGCTATGGGGTAATGGGTAAAATGAAATTGCCTATTTGGAAAGAGCCTGATGAGAGGAAGTGCCATTTGCAAAGGCCATAACTCTGACATCATTGTTTTTTGAGTTATTTCCCTTTGTGATATTTTCTTGTCAAGAAGACAACTTCAGTTCTACTGATGCTATTGTAATGACATTTTATGAATGGAAAGAAACTGATGAGAGAAAATGCCATGCACAAGGGCAGCAATATTTAGTTTTTCCCCTTTGTTATATTTTATTGTCAGGAAAATAATTCCAGTTCTGCTGACGCTAGTGAAATAATTATCATTTATTGGAAATGGAAATAGCTTGATAAGAGGATGTGTCATGGATAAGGGTCATAAGCTTGGCAACAAAATTCACTTTTGTCATGTTTTCTTGTCTGGAAGATAACTCCATTTATAGTTATATTAAAATGTTGTCTTGCCCAGTCAACTTAGGTACAAACTTCAATGTCCTCAGGTGAGCGAATTTAGGGCCATGGCCCTCTTGTCTTTGTTCCCAATAAGGATAGTTCCTCAAACTCAATGCACATCAGGGTTAGTCCTTCTTGTATGTTTTTCCCCGTTTTCTGTATTTTCTTCATACATTTATTCACATGGGCAACTTTCCTCTGGAAAGATAATTGTGGGGTACACGTTTGAACCCCCTTATCCACCATACTAACATTTCTCATTCTCCTTTGTAGCTGCTCGTCTTTCTTTTTATTCTCAACAATGCAATCCACACGATTTCATTTTCACAATCTTGATGATCAGTTTGAGTTTTGAAGCTCCCTGTAGGTGTCCTTTATCTGTGTCCCCAATAAGGTGGATTATGATAATTTTAGGTGGGTGTCCTAACAAGACTTTTGTTCCCACGGCATGACAGAAACTAGTCCAGGACATGCCGCGGATCCCCCCACAAACCTATTTTTACCTGACCTGGTAACCTTAGGTCTGGCTTCCCAGTCCTTAGTGCTTGTACACCCTCCCAGTGTGGGATGGAATCCCCTAGGATCCACACATCTGAAACAATCAAAAGTTTTAACATGAATATCAATAGAACAAATTAATGAATATAACCCTTATAGGCCTCTGAAGATCAGCGACCTAATTTGTATAATTATAACAAAGTCAAAATGGAATCTCTTAATGAGTCCAGATATAATTCCAGGCCTACACCTGACAGGTGCACGCCGTCAGGCCTATTAAAACCTGGCGTACCAGTATCTATATCTATTTGTAGTGCAACAGCCTTTGGGTGGCTCCAGATCGGCTGTTGTCCCCACATATTTATTTTGCTCCTAATATTTTGAAGGGCATTAGGAGGATGCTGGTGGGGTCCTCAGCTGATCCTCAGCAAGATGTCGACCCACACCAAGGCTGTCTGTGGGAAAGCAGTGCCCAAGTACCTTATCTCCCGCGCAATTAAATTGCTTAGGAAAGTTTGGGACCTGGCCACTAGATCATTGCCACTGAGGTAGATTATGATAATTTTAGGTGGGTGTCCCAACAAGACTTTTGTTTCCACGGCATGACGGAAACTAGTCCACTACATGCCGCGGATCCCCCAACCAATCTATTTTTACCTGACCTGGTAACCTTAGGTCTGGCTTCCCAGTCCTCAGTGCTTGCACACCCGCCCAGTGTGAGATGGAATCCCCTAGGATCCACACATCTGAAGCAATCAAAAGTTTTAACATGAATATCAACAGAACAAATTAATGAATATAACCCTTGTAGGTCTCTGAAGACCAGCGACCTAATTTGTATAATTATAGCAAAGTCAAAAGGGAGTCTCTTAATGAGTCCAGATAGAATTCCAGGCCTACATCCGACAGGCGCACTCCGTCAGGCCTATTAAAACCTGGCGTACTAGTTTCGATATCTATTTGTGTTAGGAGAATAATGGTAGGGTCTCTCGCTGATCCTCTGCAAAATGTCTACCCACACCAAGGCTGTCTGTGGGAAAGCAGTGCCCAGGTACCTTATCTCCCGCGCAATTTAATTGCGTAAGAAAATTTGGGACCTGGCCACCAGATCATTGCCACCGAGGTGAATGATGATAATTTTAGGTGGATGTCCTAACAAGACTTTTGTTTCCACGACATGACGGAAACTAGTCCACGACATGCCGCGGATCCCCTATCAACCTATTTTTACCTGACCTGGTAACCTTAGGTCTGGCTTCCCAGTCCTCAGTGCTTGCACACTCACAGTGTGAGATGGAATCCCCTAAGATCCACACATCTCGGTCGGGCTTTAGCAGGTTCACAATCCTCCTCTCCAGAGTCTCCTCCGCCCTTTTTAGCTCACTTGAGCCAAAGGCTCAAGGTGAGCTATTGGGATGGCCCTGTGCCCGTCGTCTGTCGTCGTTAACAATTGCTTCAAATGACATCTCCTCTTATACTGCTTGACAGATTTCAACCAAACTTTACAGAAATGTTCCATGGGTCAACAACCAAAGTGAAAAAATAAGGAAATCTTAAAAAATCTTCTTGTCTGAAACTACAAGGGCCAGAGCTTAGATATTTGGCACATAGCATTATCTATAGGTCCTCTATCAAGTTTGTTCAAACTATGCCCCTGGGGTCAAAATTGGCCCCGCCCCGGGGGTCATAGTTTTACATAGAGTAATATAGTGAAATTTTCTTCTCCTCTGAAACTAATATGGCTAGAGCTTTGATATTCGGCATGGTGACACTTCTAGATGTCCTTTACTTACTTTGTTCAAATGGTTCCGGTCTGTTGCATATCTAGGTCACAGGAGCTAAATATAGATTTTTTTCAATGAAAACTTAAAAAATCTTCTTGTCTGTAACTACAAGGGACTGATCTTAGATATTTGGCACAAAGCATCATCTATAGATCCTCCATCAAGTTTGTTCAAATTATATCCCTGGGGTCAAAATTGGCAATGCCCCGGGGGTCACATTTTTACATAGATGTACATGTGTATATTGTGAAAATTTCAAACGTCTTCTTCTCTGACACCAATATGGCCAGAGCTTTGATAGTCGGCATGGTGACACTTCTAGATGTCCTTTACCTATTTTGTTCAAATGGTCCCAGTCTGTTGCATAATTAGGTCACAGGAGCTAAAAATCGATTTTTTCAATGGAAACTTAAAAAAATCTTCTTGTCTAAAACCTTATTTACCCTGATCTTAGATATTTGGCACATAGCATCATCTACAGGTCCTCTATCAAGATTGTTCAAATAAAAAATGACCCCGTCCTGGACATAAATCATTATCTCTATTTTGTCAGCTATTCTCAGGTGAGCGAAATATGCCTCATAGGGCTCTTGTTTTCCTACCCCTACCTCTGCCTAGACCTGGAGTGGTTCCTACCCTCGTGAGAACGCCTTGAGAGCGTGCGAGGGGAGCGGTCGCCACCATGAGAAACAAAGTACGATTCGGAAACCGAACCAGAGCCACTCTGAGGAGAGTGCCCTCCAGCAGGAGTGTTCCCAGATAACAGAAGGGTTCCAGAGCCCCCGCGGGAAGAATCAGCAAGGTTCTTCTTCCCACTACTCTGGGTTGAAACCCGATCGGTGGACCCAGAAGCAAGATCCGCATTAGCCAGGCTAGTGCTTCGCTTGGAACCAGGTTCAATCACAAGGGGGTCCTTCACTCCGGAGTCCCTAGGCTTGTCAGACAGAACAGCTGAAGAGGGATCCACAGCTGATGGGGCTCCAGAGGAAGGAGGAATGTCAGAAGGAGATAAGACCTCAACTGGCCCTGTGTCCGTCGTCAGTTGTCGTTAACAATTGCTTCAAATGACATCTCCTATACAGCTTAGCAGAATTCAATCAAACTTTACAGAAATGTTCCTTGGTTCAAGCTCTTTCAAATTTGTTCAAAGAATTAAAAACAATGCAGAACTCTGGTTGTCATGGCAATCAAAGTGAAAAAATAAGGAAATCTTAAAAAATCTTCTTGTCAAAAACTGCAAGGGCCAGAGCTTAGATATTTGGCACATAGCATCGCCTACAGGTCCTCTATCAAGTTTATTCAAATTATGCCCCTGGGGTCAAAATTGGCCCCGCCCTGGCGGTCACAGTTTTACGTAGAGTTATATAGTGAAATTTTCAAACGTCTTCTTCTCTGAAACTAATGTGGCCAGAGCTTTGATATTTGGCATGGTGAGACTTCCAGATGTCCTATACCAACCTTGTTCAAATGGTTCAGATGGGTTGCATAACTAGGTCACAGGAGTTAAAAATAGATTTTTTTCAATGAAAACTTAAAAAATCTTCTTGTCTGAAACTACAAGGGACAGAGCTTAGATATTTGGCACATAGCATCGCCTACAGGTCCTCTATCAAGTTTGAACAAATTATGCCCCTGGGGTCAAAATTGGCCCCGCCCCGGGGGTCACAGTTTTACATAGAGTTATATAGTGAAATTTTCAAACGTCTTCTTCTCTGAAACTAATAATGCCAGAGCTTTGATATTCGGTATGGTGACACTTCTAGATGTCCTATACCAAATTTTTTTGTTCAAATTGTTCCGGTTTGTTGCATATCTAGGTCAGTCCTGGACATAAATCATTATCTCCATTTTTTCAGCTATTCTCAGGTGAGCGAAATATGCCCCATGGGGCTCTTGTAAAGCTTGTAGTACAAAGTTTTATGAAACAGGGCCCAGGTTATTACAGTAATGATCATTACTGTGACACACACTGACACTCCTATGACAATCTTCAGTGGAAGTGACACTGAAAGTATATTGTAGTGACTTTGTTGTCATCTGAATCACCCGATACAAAAGTTCCCATTTCAAGGGTGACTGTGCTGGTTGATACAACTGGTACTTGTACTGGTTGTACCACATGGCGTCTCCTCCAGATTATAACAGTAATAATTATGGCCATCAATACTGCGGCACACACAGACACTCCTATCACGCTCCTCAGTGGAAGTGACACTGAAAGTACTTTGTAGTGATTTTGAAAATCTGTTTTTATTGTCCTAAGTTAAATAATGTAATACATAAATTAAAAGTGTAATGTAATGTTTATATGTATAGTAAATGTTTTAAAAAGACGTAGTGCCAACCGGTTTCATAAATATGTTCTACACTTTAAAAGTGGACAGCGAAACCGAATCAATTAATGTACTAAATCAGTCAATTTTTTTAATGCATTACTAGTCGACGGAAGTCTGAAGAGGACTTTGTCGTCATCTGAATCACCCGATACAAAAGTTCCCATTTCAAGGGTGACTGTGCTGGTTGATACATCTGGTACTTGTACTGGTTGTACCACATGGCGTCTCCTCCAGATTATAACAGTAATAATTATGGTAATCAATACTGCGGCACACACGGACACTCCTATCACGCTCTTCAGTGGAAGTGACACTGAAAGTACAGTAGAACCTCTCTATTAAGACCACTAAAATGAAGGCTAATTGTCCGTATAAAGGACAGGTGATAGCTTAAAGCAATGTGAAAGTGAAACAGAAAGCTCCTATAGGAGCTTTCTGTTTTGACTTTCACATTGCTTTAAGCAGTCACCTGTCTCTAAAGCCTAATATAAAACTCAATTAAGTGGTCGTAATAGAGAGGTTCTACTGTATATTGTAGCGACTTTGTCGTCATCTGAATCACCCGATACAAAAGTTCCCATTTCAAGGGTGACTGTGCTGGTTGATACAACTGGTACTTGTACTGGTTGTACCACATGGCGTCTCCTCCAGATTATAACAGTAATAATTATGGCCATCAATACTGCGGCACACACGGACACTCCTATCACGCTCTTCAGTGGAAGTGACACTGAAAGTACATTGTAGTGATTCAGGGCTCCAGATAAGAGGGGGTAAATTGAACAAATCCAACACTTTCTCACTCATTTTACCACCAAATCCTATGGTGTTACTACTCATTAGAATCGTCTCGAAGAGACGATTCTGATGAGTAGTGACACCATAGGGTTTAATTGAGAAATAAAGATTTTAGTTTTTGAAATACCCCCCTTATCTGGAGCCCTGGTGATTTTGAAAATCTGTTTTTATTCACATAAACATATTATAAACACCAAGTTTTGCGCATTGCTTTTAAGTATCATAATATGTTATTGTATTGGAAATGATAAGCATACAAAATGTTTTCTGAGATAAAGACAATATACAATATAGAATGTAAACATAAGAATATTAACGAATTCAATGTAGCATAGGTGCTTTTCTTTTCTTTGTAGGGCATTGGTATATGGGTACATTTTGATCATGAAAAATGTAGCAGACATCATATTTACACAAGCTGAGTATAATAGTTCAGCAGCAAATGAGAATGTTTTCTTTCATTGGAATTTTTTTTCCTTCTAGTAGACAAGGCAATATACTGATTTTAAATAGTTTTGTTGTTATCTAGCACTGTATATTGCCAAATCCATGGGCTTGTCCACTTTGAATTTTTCTGTCAGCATGATCGTAAGCTCATCCGCAGATCTTGGCTGTCTTTCCAGAGATTCGAGCCAAAGTCTCGCTGTGCCCTCCAAATGCCATGCCAAGGTTGCCTTTGCTTGTGCACCATCAATTTCTGTACAGATTTGAAATTGATCAAACCGTTTAAGATATGAAACAATGTCTTGGGTTCCATCGCAATGGAAATTGTCCATTCGGTAAAGACCTGCCATGGCGGAAACTTGTTAGGCAACTGGCTTCTTAAATGGTAATATGATGGTCCTGTTGAAAATGGCTTACGTTATTCTCGCTTGGAACTACCCTTAACATTGGTTTTGAACATATGACACATAAAATGCAAATCTGTAGTTTTAGAGTTATTGCATGCATGGTTAGGAACTCACTCTCTGGTCGGTTAAATACGTATGTATTTGACATTGAGTACCCATAAGGGTGGACAGGGGTGGTAGTCACATCATCTTTACCCTCTGTAGTCATAGAAGACTAGGTGTGCTGTAGGGTTGACGTCTGGAACCCATTCGAGTTGATTGGTGTCACTGTCTGGGTTTTGTCCAAGGACGAGGTTTCGTTAGGGTCTGTACAGTTTATTTTATGGGTGTTTTAAAACAACTTGAATGTGTGCATCTCCAGAGCACACACGATTGAACTGTATCTCACTTCCAGTGTTTTAAAACAACTTGAATGTGTGCATCTCCAGAGCACACACGGTTGAACTGTATCTCACTTCCAGTGTTAATAACTGCGAAATCTGTAAATCACTGTACATAGATATTTGTAGGTTGTTGGAAATGTCAACATGCCACCCCCAAAGTTGAAGTGCAAAGGTCCGCCCTGCCGAGTCAATAAAATACTGCCTACACCACTAGTCGTCAGTATTATTAACATAATTACAAAAAATATTCCAATAGCAATCATTATTCGTCTTCACCTTCACCTCTCCCACATAGTGGGCCTTAATGGGTTATTGTTGTCCCCTGTCGAAAGGCTGAGGGATACTGCACACATACCTATATCTGCTCCTTTGGGACACTTTAACTTGTCATGTCTATAGACTGAGATGACTTGACCACTGAGAGTCATACAGTAACTATCACGTGATCGTTGGTCACAACTGTCACGCCACTGATCTTACACTCCTCTGTGTCATCATTCGCCTTCACCTTTCCCACATAGTGGGCCTTAATGGGTGTGTCAACATGTACGGTAGTTGACAAACATCCTGTTATTGTTGTCCCCTGTTGAAAGGCTGAGGGATACTGCACACATACATGAAATACAAGGTCATGGCGAGAGGGTCTCAGAGTATGGGACCTCTCCTGTGGCTGGATCCTGTTTGTTCTGATATAAACCAGTCTTCATAATATTCTATAGCAAAGGGTCCAACTGGTAGTCCCTGGTCTATTCTCAGGATGATCTGCTTGGTGGCTCAAGTAGGGTATAGTTGATTTACGGTGCGTTTGTCACCGCTACACATGTACACGAAGCCATCCTTGCCTATATCTACCAGTACTCCTTTGGAACTCTTTAACTTGTCACGGCTACACACGTACACAACACCATCATTGCCTATACATGTTCCTATGGGACACTTTATAAACTTGTCATGCTTGTAGACGGAGATGACTTGACCACTGAGAGTCATAGGGTACCTATCACGCTTGGCGGCTCCAGTAGGGTATAGTTGGTTTACGGTGCGTTTGTCAGCGCTACACACGTATACGGCACCATCCTTACCTATATCTACTCCTTTGGGATTTAACTTGTCATGTCTATAGACGGAGATGACTTGACCACTGAGAGTCATAGGGTAACTATCATGCTTGGCGGCTCCAGTAGGTTATAGTTCGTTTACGTTAGCGTTTGTCACCGCTACACACGTACACGGAGCCATCATTGCCTATATCTGCTCCTTTGGGACATTTTTAATTTGTCCTTTTTTTAGACGAAGATGACTTGACCACTGAGAGTCATAGGGTAACTATCATGCTTGGCGGCTCCAGTAGGTTATAGTTCGTTTACGGTGCGTTTGTCGCCGCTACACATGTACACGGCACCATCCTTACCTATATCTACTCCTTTGGGATTTATCTAGTCATTTTTATAGACGAAGATGACTTGACCACTGAGAGTCATAGAGTAACTATCACGCTTTGCGGCTCCAGTATGGTATAGTTGGTTTAGGGTGCGTTTGTCACCGCTACACACGTACACGGCACCATCCTTACCTACAGCTACTCCTTTTGGACACTTTAACTTGTAATGTCTATAGATTGAGATGACTTAACCACTGAGAGTCATACGGTAACTATCATGCGATCATTGGTCAGAACTGTCACACCATTAATCTCACACTCCTCTGTATCATCATTCGCCTTCACCTTAACCTCTCCTACGTAGCGAGCCTTAATGGGTGTTTCATCCTGTAGTTGACCAATATCCTGTTGTTGTTGCCTCTATTTTACACCCCATGATCAATTGAACATACTAAGGGGTATAGCATCAGCCATTTAATACTAATAGAATGTATGAAATACATGTACAGGCCTCCAGATAAGAGGGAGTAAACTGCACTAATCCAACATTTATTCACTTATTTTAGCATCAAATCCTATGATGTTACTACTCATTAGAATCGTCTCTCTGAGACGATTCTAATAAGTAGTGACACCATAGGGTTTAAAGCAGAAATAAAGATTTTAGATTTTGAAATACCCCCCTTATCTGGAGCCCTGCATTATGTATATTTAAATGAATACTAATTTAACATAATTACATGAATAATCTTTAACTTGTCATGTCTATAGACGGCGATGACTTGACCACTGAGAGAGTCATACGGTAACTATCATGCGATCATTGGTCAAAACTGTCACGCCACTGATCTTACACTCCTCTGTATCATCATCCGCCTTCACGTTTACCTCTTGTACGTAGGGGGCCTTAATGGGTGTGTCATCCTGTAGTTGACAAATATCCTGTTGAACATGCTGAATTACTTTAGAACGCCTAAGGAGTATAGCATCAGTCATTTAATACAATTACATTAATATTAACATAATTACAAAAAATATAATTATAATACAAAAGCAATCATCATTTGCCTTCACATTCACCTCTCCCACGTAGTGGGCCTTAACGGGTGTGTCATCATGTAGTTGACAAACATCCTGTTATTGTTATACCCTGCCGAAAGGCAGAGGGATACTGATTTAGGTCTGTCCTTCGGATTGTCCGTCCGTCCGTGTGCATTGCAACTGTATCTCTGAAACGGATTAACATATTTGAATGAAACTTGGTATAGTTATTTGTCATCATGGGAGCACTGCAGGAAATCATTTGTTCTGAGATCAATTTGGGTATTTATGAGTTATTTGCCCTTTATGTGTTCATAATGCCATATTAGTAGTATATGTGGGACATTTGTGGGAGAGTTGGGGGGAGTGTGACATAACCCTATATGATGTCATCCTTACGTCATCAGGGAAACAGTAACTTGGAGTCGCATCCGGATCCTGGTTGTTTTCCCACAAAGCAATTATTTGTTCATGGTATGTCTATTTTAATAGCCTCCTTTCCCATGGAACTGGACATCAGTGTTTTATCTCTTCATCATCATCACCTTTACGAAAAAAACAATTTCACAATAGTCAACTCTGAAGAGTGTTAATATATATATACTTACGCAAGCACTGTTCTTGATGCTTACGTGCACATCTCTAGGGCGTATTATATTGTAGTAATTAAATCTACTCCCACTTGACAAGATAGACAACAAAGGTCACATCAGGAAGGAGGGTGGGGGTCAATCAAAGAATGTGAAGGTGATTGATGTTATTCCAGCCATCCGTCTATCCGCCTGATAAACCCCACTTCCAGATTATATGCAAATTTCTGTCACTCACTTTTTAGCTCACCTGAGCCAAAGGCTCAAGGTTAGCTATTGGGATGGCCCTGTGTCCGTCGTCGTCCGTCATGCGTCGTCGTTAACAATTGCTTCAACGTTAACAATTGCTTCAAATGACATCTCCTCCTATACCGCTGAACAGATTTCAACCAAACTTTACAGAAATGTTCCTTGGGTCAAGCTCTTTCAAATTTGTTCAAAGAATTAAAATCAATGCAGAACTCCATGGCAACCAAAGTGAAAAAATACCCTGATCTTAGATATTTGGCACATAGCATCATCTACAGGTCCTCTATCAAGATTGTTCAAACTATGCCCCTTGGGTAAAAAATGACCCCGTCCTGGACATAAATCATTATCTCCATTTTGTCAGCTATTCTCAGGTGAGCGAAATATGCCCCATGGGCTCTTGTTTCAGTAGCAACAGAAAAACATCTTACAAAACAAGCCTTACCTTGAAGTAAATCCCTCAGCCATTGGTCCTGTTATTCACTTGATAACTCACATGGTCTTCTCCATGGGCGCCACCATTATTTGTGTGTGCCTGACCTAATAATCAAAGTTATATTAGGCAGGGAACCAGACTAAATCTTGCATGTGATCTATTTTGTTACCTAGTCTGGTTGTGCTAGTATCTGATTAATGCATCAGTTAAAACTTTTATATCATTCTCTTCAGCCATTTTAAATAAACAAGATTAACAAAATAATAAATACCTTGGAATGTCTATTCTTTGCAATCACTATTGGAGGCATTGGTATTTATACAAGGAAAGATGATAATTTTCTTTGTTTCAGATTAAGCTTGTGTTTTGTTATTGGGGTGAAACTCAAAGGTAAAACAATCAGACTCCATTACAACAGGTGTGCGATATCAGTGCCTTCAACGTTCAAGGCCCCCTGTCTTTTGTATTGCGACTCCCCTACTGTGAGAATAAATTACAATAGATTATCCCTTTTTCTGTGTATAAATAGAACAACACATCTGGCTCCAAGGTTATTATAACAGGCTGTTGAGTTGAGTCTGGAGTAGCCTAGGCTGAAATCTGACCAATCAAATGCTTGAGAATGATACTAGACTCAACACAAAAGCTTTATAACCTTGGACCCTGTTTGTGTATTATACAAAACCATAACTGTTTTATTTGTAATATGACTTGTTACTCATCTGATAATGTCACACTCAATACATGTGCTTAAGTTAGACCACTTTATGTTTGCCAATTAGTACTTCTGAGAGTGAAGTGTCAAAGTGATAACCCATTGTATGCTGGGTAATATTTGGTGGCCATTTTAAAAAGTCATCTGCAGCGGGTATAACTCAAATATTTGCAAAAGATTTTAGCAGTTTCTGATAGAATATTGAATGAGCTGTAAACAGTTTTGATCTCAGATCAGGCCCCACAATGTGGGGCCTGATCTGAGATCAAAACTGTTTGCCTAGACGTACACCTAAAAGTGTATTCCGCATGAAATGGGTTAATCACACTTTTTCGCATACGTACATATAATCCTGACGGGGAAAACTGGATTGTAGTCTGCCAAATACATATAATATATACATTGCTCTCTTTACAATGACGCCCAATGAGAGACACAAATTGTGTGCATTGTACGGAGGGAGTCGTTAATTTATAGGGAGGGAAATTGGGTTACATTTGCAAACAGCTTGACTCCAGAACAGACGATGCCTATATATAACATGGTGTCTGATCTGGATTCAAGCTTTTTATCACTCATGGTTAATTTATTTTTCTGTCAAAATGTCCAATATGTAACTTTGAGAAAAACAGCAGAAGAAAATTTTAAGCAGACGTTAATGAGCAATTAAAGTGTTAGACATAATTGTCCTGTTTAGGGAACTGCTGCAAGGGTCGTCGTAAGGAGGGAGTCATTGTTGGGAGGGTCGTTGTAGAGATGTGGCACTATAGTATAATATTCAGCGTCTTCTTCTTTATACCTCCACAAAGCTGTATGATATGGTTACTCAGTAGTCACAACGTGTTGGTTTAACATGGGGGTTTAATTATGTGAAATACGCCTCTTATACAAAGCTCTGGAATAGTAGTTGAATAAAGTAAATTTTACATTTCATCGTGTTGTATAATGATGTTATAACGTCTTGTTTTATACAGTACTTTGCATATTGACCAATGTTACATTGCTTTGTTTTGTATAACTATGATATTAATGTTTTTGAGTTTGCAGTACATTGAATACTGGTCAATGTTACATTGCATTCTATGATTTGTCTACTCGGTAGAACCGCTACAAACAACAATTCTCATAATTAGTCACAGCATTGCGTCTGTTGGAGTAATGAGGGTTTTATTTTATGAAATACTAATCATAAATTGACGTCTTGGCCCAAGGTTGTAAAGCGTTTGAGATGATTTTGAGGTCGTTTTTGCTAAAATCTGACAAATCAAAAGTTTGTGAACATCTCAGACTCAACTCAAATGTTTCATAAACACTTCATAGCCATGGGGTCAGGATTTATATAGTTTAATCAGTAAATGTTACAGTGTATTATTTTATATTTAAAAAGTGTTGATGTTTTGTTTTTACAGTTTACTGAATATTTACCTATTTAACCATTGCCGTCCAACATGTTCACTGACGTCACGATTGTCAACTATCGATAGTGACTCAAACTATCGATACTATCGGCGATAGTTTGAGTCACTATCGAAAGTTGGACTTCTATCACTTTCATCCTCAGAAGCGTAGTAAAAATTGCTTACAAGTACCCCTCTGAACAGTCCACTAGTCCAGGACGTATATATATTTAACTCTTTCCTCCCTGAAACTTCAAATGGACTATTCTAATTTTCAATTTAGTCAAGTCGATTTTTGACATTTTATGGTTGATTTTTAGCTCACCTGAGCCAAAGGCTCAAGGTGAGCTATTGGGATGGCCCTGTGTCCGTCGTCGTCCGTCGTCCGTCGTCGTTAACAATTGCTTCAAATGACATCTCCTCCTATACCGCTTGACAGAATTCAACCAAACTTTACAGAAATATTCCTTAGATCAAGCTCTTTCAAATTTGTTCAAAGAATTAAAAACAATGCAGAACTCTGGTTGCCATGGCAACCAAAGTGAAAAAATAAGGAAATCTTTAAAAATCTTCTTCTCAAAAACTGCAAGGGCCAGAGCTTAGATATTTGGCACACAGCATCATCTACAGGTCCTCTATCAAGTTTGTTCAAATTATGTCCCTGGGGTCAAAATTGGCCCCGCCCCGGGGGTCACAGTTTTACATAGAGTTATATAGTGAAATTTTCAAATGTCTTCTTCTCTGAAACGAATATGGCTAGAGCATTGATACTCGGCATGGTGACACTTCTAGATGTCCTCTACATATTGTGTTCAAATGGTTCCGGTCGGTTGCATAAGTAGGTCACAGGAGCTAAAAATAGATTTTTTGAATGAAAACTTAAAAAATCTTCTTGTCTGAAACTACAAGGGCCAGAGCTTAGATATTTGGCATATAGCATCATCTACAAGTCCTCTATCAAGTTTGTTCAAATTATGTCCCTGGGGTCAAAATTGGCCCCGCCCCGGGGGTCAATGTTTTACATAGAGTTATATAGTGAAATTTTCAAACGTCTTCTTCTCTGAAACGAGTATGGCTTGAGCATTGATACTCGGCATGGTGACACTTCTAGATGTCCTCTACATATTGTGTTCAAATGGTTCCGGTCGGTTGCATAAGTAGGTCACAGGAGCTAAAAATAGATTTTTTGAATGAAAACTTAAAAAATCTTCTTGTCTGAAACTACAAGGGCCAGAGCTTAGATATTTGGCACATAGCATCATCTACAGGTCCTCTATCAAGTTTGTTCAAATAATGTCTTTTGGGTCAAAACTGGCCCCGCCCCGGGGGTCACAGTTTTACATAGAGTTATATTGTGAAATTTTCAAACGTCTTCTTCTCTGAAACTAATATGGCCAGAGCTTTGATATTCATCATGGTGACACTTCTAGATGTCCTTTACATATTTTGTTCAAATGGTTCCGGTGGGTTGCATAAGTAGGTCACAGGAGCTAAAAATAGATTTTTTCAATGAAAACTTAAAAAAAATCTTCTTGTCTAAAACCCTAGTATCCTGATCTTAGATATTTGGCACATAGCATCATATACAGGGCCTCTATCAAGATTGTTCAAATTATGCCCCTCAGATAAAAAATGACCCCATCCTGGACATAAGTCATTATCTCCATTTTGTCAGTGATTCTCAGGTGAGCGAAATATGCCCCATGGGGCTCTTGTTACAATTTATGGCAAAATGACAAATAGTGTAGATCCTGATCCGAGGACTCCTCAAGGAGCCCTCTGATCAGGGTCTACACTGCTTTCATAGGACAAGCGTACTCCTCACAAGTACACTGTTTACAAATGACACATATATGCGTGACTAGGGCTTAAAGAGTTAATATACGTCCCCGACTAGTCGTACCAGACTTTTCAGAGGGCGTGTTTGATTTTGTTCCGAGCATAAGTTTACTTCTCTTTTAATCCTTTTCCCTGATAGCATGTTCTCAATATTGAAGACAGATGGTTGCTTAAAGCCTGTTTTAAACTACCATAGATCTGCTTTTGATAAAGATTTTAATCGCAATAGTTAGCCATAGCGTTAACTCATTCTACCAAACGACGAGTAGTCATTTTCAAAATGATTACCAGTGAAGAGTACACTTGTCTTGTGAAAACAGTGTAGTCCCAGATCATAGGACTCCTTAACGAGCCCTATGATCAGGGTTTGCACTGTTATTTTGTAATAATCTGTATAAAAGCAAAAACCTATGTACAGCGCTCCCTCTCTACAACGGCCCTTCTTACAACGATTCCCTCCTTACAGCGACTATTGCCACAGTTCCCTAACAGGAAAATTATGTTTAATGCTTTTACTTCTGTAATATCGTCTGCTTAAAGTTGTCGTCTGCTGTTTTTCTCAAAATTACATTTTTGACATTTGGATATAAAATACTTAATGATGAGTGACAAACAACTTGAAACCAGATCAGACGCCGCGTTACGCGGCGTCTGATCTGGTTTAAAGTTGTTTGTAGATGAAAACCAATTTTCCCTCACTGTAACGACTCCCTCCGAACAACGCACATATTTTGTGTCTCCCATTAAGTGTCGTTGAAGAGAGGGAACGCTGTAGTAAACAATGAAATCGACTTTATAAGTAAGTGGAATTGTTCATTAAAAGTTTCAGGTGTGAATGTGTTAATGCCGTCTGTATGAAAATAAAGTTTAACATTTTATGCATTCTTAGTTTAACCCATTACCCCATAAATACACCTTTATACGCCTGTTATTCATTCCTCTACAGAATACAAATAGTTTCAATTTATTCTGACACAAATGAGAATCATATGAAATATTTTCTATATTCTAGCAGATAATAGTTAAAGCAGACTGAAAGTAAAGCAGAATGTGCCTTAAGGCACATTCTGCTTTACTTTCAACCTGCTTTAAATAGTCACATATCTTCAATACTAGAATCAGGCTATGGGGTAATGGTTTAATAACATTTATATGTGTGTCAAACTGTTTTAGGACCTGCTCAGATTCCCTGTTATGTGGTGCCTGATTGAGAGTATGTGGGCACACAACATTGTTTCAACGTTGAAACACATTCATTCAAACATTGCAACGTTGTTTCAACCTGTAAACAACTTTGTGTGCCCGCTTGGTATATAATGAGTTAATGACCCGAAATATTGGGACAGATACGCCTGAGCATACAGTGAAGACCCTGATCAGACTGCTCCATGAGGGAGCAGTCTGATCAGGGTCTACACTGTTTGCCATTCAGTTTGTACTCTTTAGGCAAATTACTGTGTGATAAAAGCAATTTGGTCAAATGTTACGATAATTACAACAGTTGTATGGGGTGTCCCAATTTTAGGACGTTTATTGTACTTTACTTTGCAAAATTGCCTTAAATATGCATTAAATATTAATATATACAATATTGATATAGATCTACCCACAGGTACTTGACACATACTTTATTATCTATTAACCCCCCCCCCTTTTTAAAAAAAAAAAACAACATTTTTTTTTTTTTATTATACTTCTATTATAGATACAAGGTAAACAGCGCAATTCAACACCTAGTCTTTACTATCCACTTAAACTGATGCTAAAATAGACTCGATCGCCGATATTTTCTTGTGGTACCCTCGGGAAATGATTAATTTATCAATATCTACTTTTTATTTCATCAAATTCCGTCAAATAACGCCACAGTATGTGAATTATAACGAAAATAAGCATAAAAAAGTTTTCTGTCGTTCTCTTGGTACATAGCAACGAATGTACATGTAGGGGTGATCTGTTATTTGTCCACAATAAACGGCCTATGCCACTGGAACTTTCACCAAATATTATAAATCATCTTTAAATGAAATATTATCAGTTTTATATAATTTACATAGAATGCAAAATTAAAAGAAACTTTACCTGTTTAATTTTGACCAATGAGATCGCTCCGTTCATTCAATTCATTCCGGTATTCAAAATGGCATTCACAATGAAATGAGTCTTTCACTTGTCAATTTCATGCCAAATTACATGTATATTTCATATAGCTGATAGTGAAGAGGGTCATGTTCCGACACAAACGCGTTTGCTCTAATGAAATTAGGTGAAAGTTCCAGCCGTAAAGGCCTTTAAATGTGCAAACCGACTAGATTACCCCTTATTTTGGGCAATAAATTCTGCACCAAGAGAACGACATAAAACTTTTTGAAGCAAATTTTCGTTATAATTCACGTACTGTGGCGTTATTTGACGGAATTTGATGAAATAAAAAGTAGATATTGATAAATTAATCCTTTCCCGAGGATACCACAAGAGAATATCGGCGATCGAGTCTATTTTAGCATCAGTTTAAGTGGATAGTAAAGACTAGGTGTCGAATTGCGCTGTTTACCTTGTATCTATAATAGAAGTATAGTAAAAAAAAAAAAGTTTTTTTTTTTTTAAGGGGGGGGGGGGGGGGGGGGGGTGTTAATAGATAATAAAGTATGTGTCAAGTACCTGTTGATCTACCTACATGTATACATGTATACATTTTATTTATATTATTTCAAAATATTTTAATAAAATATTCAATGGTGTCTGTTTGAAGTTTTCATTATTATAAATCCATGTAGAGGGAAATAATAACCTTTAATCTTTTGTACATATAAAAAGGAGTAGAAGCTGCAAATACATCGCTCCCTCTCTACAAAGACACCCAATGGGGGACAAAGATGGTATACATTGTTCGGAGGGAGTCATCATAGGGAGAGCAAATGGCTTACATTTACAAACGGGGGCCTCCGTGGCCTAGTGGTATAGTCACTGTGACTTACATCGCTAAGCTCCTCACAGCTGTGAGTTCGAATCCCAGTAAGGTCGTTCGGATTTTTCATGTGGGGAAGCCTTCCAGCTGGCTTGCGGAAGGTCGGTGGTTCTACCCAGTTGTCGATTTGTGCCTGTTACAGTGCACAAAGGACTTCTGGGGTCTTCCTCCACCTGTGATTAGCTGGACGTCGCGATATGACTGAAATACTGTTGAAAGCGACGTAAAATCAAAACAAATCAAATCAAATTACATTTACAAACAGCTTGAATCCAGAGCAAACGCCGCAGCTCGCAGCGTCTGCTCTGGATTCAAGCTGTTCGTCACTCGTCATTGTGTTTATTTTCTGTTAAAATGTCCATTATGGGACTTTCAGAAAATTCACAATTTTAAGCAGGCCATATTGAAGCCGTGAAAAGTTTTGACATAAATGTCTTGTTAGGGGAACAGCGGCAAGCGTTGTTGTAAGTATGATATTGTTATTCAGAGGGCGGTTGTAGGGAGGGATCACTGTTTTAACACTTTCTCTCATCACAATATATGTACCTTCTGACAGAGTTCCAGATAAAACGTGTATTGCAAAAGTAACAGCTTTGTGACCACACATTAGAAACGCGACGATTCTCATGAGTGGTCGCAAAATAGTTTGGTGGAGGCATGAAGGAGAAAACGTTGGAACCAAGCAGGGCTGCCATTTCTCCGGATTTTTCCAAAATCTTTGGATTTTTATCTTAGCAGATAGTAGCTTAAAGCAGGCTGAAAGTAAAGCAGAATGTGGGTCAAGTCCAGTCATAATCTAGGTCAAGTTGTACATGGTGTACAAGGTGAGCGATTTAGGGCCATAGTGGCCCTTGTTTAGCTCATCTGAGCCAGCTCAGGGTGAGCTTTTGCAATCCTTGAATGTCCGGCGTACACCGTCAACACTCAAGTGTTTACACTCAAGAGGACACAATTTTTATCCAATCTTTCTCAAACTTGCTCAGATTGTAATATATGACCTTAAGATTTTTATTATAGTTAAAATCGGATCCTTAGGCAAAAAGTTATCTGTCCTAGAATTGCTGAAAATGCCATATTTAACCGTGTTTACACTCTAGAGGCAACAATTTTTATCCAATCTTTCTAAAACCTGCTCAGATTGTATATGACCATAATAATTCGAATAAGTTCGATTATGGCTGAAATCTAACTGATAGGCCAAGAGTTATCTGCCCTTAAATTGCTGAAAATACCATACAATGTATATACCAAATAGTGTTTAAGCTCTAGAGGCCATAATTTTATCCAAATTTTCTCATAATATATACATGTATAACCATAACTACTAGGATGAGTTTAATCTATATTGCTGAAATCGGACCTTAAGGTCACAAGTTTATTGCCCTTGATGTGTTGAAAATGCCAAATCAGACAGTGTTGACACTCTAGAGGTCGGATTTTTATCCAATCTTTCTCAAACTTGCTCAGATTTTATATAACTAGGTATCAGGTTTCAGATGAGTTGGAAAATGATTAAATCGAAGCATTAACTCAAGAGTTATATGCTCTTTATGTGGCCTTGTATAAGTGTTTACACTCTAGCAACTAGTTTTCAACGGATTTTAATACTTGCACTCAATGTATATAGCTATAAGTTCTTGAAGGAGTGCATTTATTGATGAAATCTAATGATTGTGGTAAGAGTTATCTTCCCTTGATATAATTTGAAATGCTAGAAAAGTTTTATTTAAGTATTGTTTACGCTGTAGTTACCTGCCCTTGGTGTACTCTACTATACTATAATAGGTTGTAACCCAATATTGTTTACATGCTATAGTCTAAAAACTTTTAATGGATTTTGATTAATATGGGTGAAACTCAAGGGTAAAGCCATCAGACGTCTTTACAACAGGTGAGTGATGTAATGCCCTCTGGTATTTACAAGTTAGACTAATATGTCATCTACTATTGTAAAGCCAAAGTGCATTATAACTCTTGCATCTCTTAGTTGGGTACCGTTTCTTCCCAAGACTACAATCATATTGGAAGTATCCTTGAACACCTGGGGCCCGTTTCATAAAACTTCGTACGACAAAAACGATCGTAAGTCAAAATATGAAAATTCATTTAATTTCTGATTTCTTTATCTAATCCTGCCTTGTGACATCTTTTTGGAATCGTCTTTTCAAGACGATTCCAAAAAGATTTCACAAGACAGGATTAGATGGAGAAATAAATCATATTTGAGACTTTTATAAACTGACTTACGACAACATTTGTCGTAAGAAGTTTTATGAAACGGGGCCCAGACACTAGTCAATTTACACATTCAACCCTAGTGATGAATATACTCTTCATTAACAAACAGTATACCTGTGAGGTTTGCCCTTGTCATACTCAAACAGTGTCAACCCTGATCAAAGGGCTCCTTAAGGAACCCCCTTATCAGGGTCAACACTGTTTGTCATTTTGAAATGAATTGTTAAATCCATCCCTAAATAGTCAGAAATGGACTAGGCGTATTTTGAAAATTGAATAGTCTATAAAAAGTATCAGGGGTGAATGAGTTAAGATAGTATCCAATCAATATTGCCAAGTAACAGGTATCTCACTTTATGTAAGTGAAAAGGTAAGGTGAAATAAAACAAACCAAGTAAATTTTTTTTGTTGATAACTGTTTTATTACAAAGTACATGTACACTATTGGATAAATGCATGCACATGTACATTAAATGTACATGTAGTACAAATCTGATAAATAATTAAAACAAGTATGTGCTAAGTTTCTGAAATAATTAATAAGAATTTAACAAATATATGAATACATGCAGTCAATGTACAATTGCTGTCAAATAAAATAATAAATGTCTCTAGTCAACCTGTGTAAAAGTCATTTCATGAAATGACTGAAAAATAAACCATGCATTTCGTTAAAAATATATGTGAAACAGTCATTTCACCAAATGCCTGAAATGTTTAGTCATTTAATAAAATGACTAGTTTCACAGTTAGATTATAACATTTAAATATGTTTCACTAAGATTTGCAGGTATGCCATTTTGGAACAAGAGCTGTTGGAGAACAGCAAAGCTCCTCTAATTAAACCTTTCCTAAATAGGTAACTATCAATAGAAAAGTGTATCAGTACATTTATATTCAAGCCACAGGTATTAGTGCATGAATATCAAGATTAACCCTTTACTCCATAGCCTGTTTCTAGTTTTGAAGACATGTGACCACTTAAAACAGGTTGAAAGTAAAGCAGAATGCGCCATTCTGCTTTACTTTCAGCCTGCTTTAAGCTACCACCTACTAGAATATAGAAAATATTTCTCATCATACATATTCATCATTGTATAAATTAGAACTATTTTCTTCAGTTTGGGGATAAATCAAAGGTGTAAAAAGACTTATTTATGGAGTAATGGGTTAACATGTGGTGCACACAAAGGAAAGTTAACCCCTGCTGCAGAATCAATGATACAGTAACTTGAGTAAGTCAATTAACCCTTTACTCCATAGCCTGCTCTTTATTTTCAAGTTAGGTGACCACTTAAAGCAGGTCGAAAATAAAGCATAATGCGCCTTATGGCACAGTCTGCTTTACCATCAGCCTGTTTTAAGCTACAAACTGCTAGCAAATAGAAACCATTTCTTATTATGATTATTCATGACTGTATAAATTGGAATTATTTTCTTCTGTGAAGAACTAAATGTGTAAAAATGTGTATCTATGGTGTAAAGGGTCAACCCCAACTTACCATTGAGACTAGCCCTTAATAAATACAATGATTACTACCTATGTAGTGGAGCTAAATATTAACCCATTACCCCATAGCCTGTTTCTAGGATTGAAGTTAGGTGGACACTTAAAGCAGGTTAAAAGTAAAGCAGAATGTGCCTTAAGGCACATTCTGCTTTACTTCCAACCTGCTTGAAGCTACCATCTTCTAGAAAATAGAAATTATTTCTTATGATATATAAACATAACTGTATAAATAAGAACTATTTTCTTCAGTAGAGAAATAAAATAAAGGCATTAAAAGGTGTATTTATAGGGTAATGGGTTAAGATAAATAACCCCTTCACTGCAATGACCTCATTAATTTCAATTACTGTCTTCTTATATATGTATATCTCAAATATAATTGTTGGGTATTTTGAGTAAAGAATTGTTGAAATGAGTGTTAAACAGTTTAGATCCTGATCAGACACAGTGTTATGCGGCATATGATTAGGATCCAAACTATTTGCAAATAACTTTTGTACACAGTGAAGGGGTTAACTTTGAAATATTCAAATATTCTATTTCAATCAACCGAATTGCTGCAATCTGCAATGTCCATGTGACAAAATTTAGAGCATAAATATATTTAATACGTCTCACATGTCGAAGATGTAACCAATCAAAAATGAGTACTTAGATTGTGTAAGAATTAGGTGTTTTACTGTCATAATTTTGAAAGCTGGGCCCGGGTGCATGACACATAGTTAGAGCTTACCTGTATACTAAATCCCTCGCTGAGAGATAAATATCGATTTTTAACTACAAGATAAACTAACTGTGTTGCATGACACAACGCTAAATTCTAGTAACATACTAAAGTTTTAGTTGATAGTTAAATATTGATTTTAGTAGACAGGTAAGATAACTAGTGTTGCACGAGCGCAAAATTGACTAACTACAAGTTAAGTTTTACCGCTAAATTTAGAGGTACTCAGTGCAGCGATAAATCCGCTAGTAGCCAGCTAAGTCAGCTTGCATAGCCGCGTTAAAGAAACATTTGGGATCCAGATCAGAAACGTAGCACCTCGGTGTCTTATCAAGGTCAAAATTGTTTGATTATTTTTGTTATTTTATTTCATTTTTCATTTTCTCTGTTTGATATTTACATTTTACTAAGCGCAAACACAATACAATAACATGTTTTAATTGACAACGGAATATGTCGATGATAATGATTCATATTTATCTGAGAGGCAAACAGTTTGGAGTTTGATCAGACGCCGGGTTACCCGTTATCTGATATGGCTCCAACACTGTAAGCAAAGAACATAAAACAATTTAGCTTAAGCGGAATGGAAAGACAAACGTATTATCCACTGTATGGATGTAATACGCCATAGGATGTTGGTTGCATTGAAATAGTTCAACCAATTCCACGCTTGAAACCTGTATTTTGGAAAAAGCGGGTCCTGATCAGGGTCCAAACTGTTTTTACTGAGACCCTGTTTTCTGTAACATAAAGAAGTACGAACCGATTTCAGAATACAAAGATGAATTTACAATACATAATAATAATAAGTACATTATCGCAGAGAGCTCTGTTAGTAACAACGAAACAATTTATTGTGTGTTCTGCTGCCATAATGTTTTCTTTTAACCCTTTCAGCGCCAATCAATCGTGAGTTTTTACCCCTACACCGTTTTATTGTCGTCTGCTTTAATGTTCTTATTTGTAATATCGCTTAAAAGAAAGATCCTATGTAGTATGACTTAAGAAATGTTGATACGAGTGTCTAACAGTTTGGATCCTGATCAGACGTCGCGTGACGCGGCGTCTGATCTGGATCCAAACTGTTTGCAAAGACGACTTTATGTGACTCCGGTGGTGAAAGAGTTGTTAAATCATGTCTATCAAACACGATTTTCCCATAAAGCACATCTTTAAAGAATAATGCAATAATAATAACACACTAATAACTCTATAATGAAATAACCTTCAAAATTGAATATCGGTACGAGGTTCAATCATTTAGGATCTTGATCAACTACGAGTCAGAACAAGAATACTTAAAATGTACCAAATTTTCGCGTTATGTGTAATGCGTAGTAACTTAACAGCTTAGCAACCGTCTGTCCGCACATCTGTCTGTCTGTCACTGTCTATCCTCTCCCCCCCCCTCTCTCTCTCTCTTTTTCTCTCCCTCTCTCTCTCTCTCTCTCTATTGTCTGCGCCACTTCTGTATGTGTATATGTATACATGCCTTTTAAAACTCTCTCTCTCTCTCTCTCTCTCTCCTAACCTCTCTTGCTTCCTCTCTCTTTCCTTTCACTTTATGTCTTTGTTCCCCTGCCTGTCGTCTTTCTGTCCCTGTATGTCTGTCCTTCCTCTTTTTCTCTTATTGTAGCTTTTTAATCTGAATAAAATATACTTAGTTTCTAACTAACCTTTTCAACCCATAATGTCGTCTGCTTTTTTACTGCATTGTTTTGATCTAACGCAACATGAGTGCTAAATAGTTGGATCCTGATCAGCTGCCAAGTCTATCTGTCATATCATGATCCAAACTGATTACATTGTAAAAACTAAACTCAGCAATTAAAGTTTATGATTTGCTTGATGCATTGTTGGCATAATTTTGTTGAACTATAGAGAACAAGAAAACGGGTTCGGATCATAAGTTCTTACAACATAAGGACCCCCCCCCCCCCATTCAATTTCAGTATACAAATGTATATACACAATGGAAAACAAAGTATGAAGTGGTTTTTTAGCCAAAACGCTTATGTTCACTCGTGTTCAATGCATTCACCAAATTTAACCCGACTTTAGCTGGCTACTAAGTGTACTAGCTCCAAGGTAACTACCTACAAGGTAAATTCGACATGTGCACGCCAGTTAGTGGCTCGCTCTAGTTGACAGGTAACTAACGGACAGGTAGAATTTATCGGATAGTATAGCGAGGAGATTTAGCGGTGTGTCATGCACCCGGGCCCAGGTCACTTATGACACATTTTGACATAATTTTCAATATTTTGATCCAGAATCCTACGTGATATCAAATAAAAATGAATCAAACCTGAATTTTCATGGCAAGGCATACTTTTTTAGCTCACCTGGGCCAACGGCTCAGGATGAGCTATTGGGATCGCTCTTCGTCCACCGTCCGTCCACATTTTCAAACAACTTCTCCTCTTAAGCCATTGACCGAAATTCAACCAAACTTCATCATAAACATCAGTAGGGTGGGGGAACGAAAAGTTGTTAAAAGTTTGTGGGTGGGGTAATTTGTCTTGTTGCCATGGCAACCATGCACAAAATCTAGAAAAATCTTCTTCTACGAAACTACTGGGCTGATTTAATTTGGTTTTCACCAAAATGTTTCTCAATGAACAGACTTTAAATGTTGTTCAAAGAATTTTGATTCGTTAAAAAACATGGCCGCCAGAGGGCGGCGTCATTTTCGCTATTCGGTAAAATAAAATAAAATGTTAACAGTAGCTTCAAATGACAACTTCTCCTGTACCACTTTATAGATTTCAACAAAACTTTACAGGAATGTTCCTTTGGTCAAGCTCTTTCAAATTTATACAAAGAAATAAAAACACTGCAGAACTCTGGTTGACTCTGGTTGCCATGGCAACCAAAGTGAAAAAAATAAGGAAATCTTAAAAGTCTTCTAGTCAAAATCTACGAGGGCCAGAGCTTAGATATTTGGCACATAGCATCATCTACAGGTCCTCTATCATTATTCAATTACGCCCCTGGGGTTAAAATTGGCCCCACCCTGGGGTCCCAGTTTTACATAGAACTATATAGTGAATTTTCAAAAATCAGTGCTTCTCTGAAACTTTACCCACGGGTCAAAAATGGCCTGCCCTGGGCTTACATGTATCAGTTTAACATAGACTTACATAGGGAAAAAAATCATCTTCTCTGAAACCATTAGGCCCAGATCATTAATATTTTACATATAGCTTTGCCTTATGGTCCTCTACCAAGATTGTTCAAATAATGAACCCCGTGTCAAAATTGGCCCCAACCCGGGGCATATCAGTTTTACATGGACTTATTTAGGGAAAACCTTCAAAAATCTACTTCTCTGAAACTGTAAGGCCCAGATATTTAGTACCAGTATTTGACATATATATCTTTGCCTTATGGACCTCTACCAAGATTTTCAAATTATGACCCCTGGACAAAAAATGACCTCGCCCTCGGGCTTATCAGTTTTTCATAGGAAAACCTTTAAAAATCTTCTTCTCTGATACCGTAAGACCCAGATCATAAATATTTGACATGTAGCTTTGCCTTATGGTCCTCTACCAAGATTGTTCAAATTATGACACCTTGATCATAACTTTATTAAAATGTTGTTTTGCCCTGCGATAGCTTACTCGAGTGAGCGAAATGTGACCCTCTGTGTCTCTTGTTATTAGTTTTGAAAGGTTTTCAATAATTCCATGTCTCCATTAAACTAAATGGTGACCATTCCAAATGTCACTTACCGGTACCCACACAAATTTCAATACTACTGTAAGATTAACTATATAATAATTGGTCCTGAGACAATTGGCACTTGATCCATACAGGTTCTACAATCTTACTTGTATAAACTTTTAAAGTGATCCCTTATTAAGCAGGGCTTCAGCTAAGGGGAGTATTTCAAAAAAGAAAATCTTGATTCTGCTTTAGACCCTATGGTGTCACTACTCATTAGAATCGTCTCGAAGAGACGATTCTAATGAATAGTAACACCATAGAATTTGATGCTGATATGAGTGAGAAAAATAGTGGAGTTATTCAGTTTACTCCCTCTTATCTGGAGCTGCTTATTAAGAAATACATTTATTTCCAAACATAGATTCATGCAGGATAAAAAGCTCCAGAAAGATAGACAAATAGAAACAGTTAATACTGAAATCCCCCTCCACTTCCATTTTGGAGCATAAACATGAAAGTCAAAGTTTTACTTTTAGATGTCTTGTTCAATCAGACAACTGCTTATTATTGACTGACATGCCCCATGGTAACAAAGAGTTTGAGTTGAGTCTGAGATCGTTCTCAAGCATTTGATTGGTCAATCAAATGCTCGAAAATGACCTCAGGCTTAACTCAAACTCTTAAACATTGGACCCATTGAAGGCTTAACTGCCTTTATCTGCACTGGTGGATTTCTTTTCCTTTTTAAGTTTTCTTTCTCTTGCTTGCCGGAACTTTTCGAATAGTTTTAATTTCTCTTTCTTTTTCTTGACCATCTGAACTCTTGTTCTACTAGTTACGTTTTCCAACTCTGAGTCACTGCTCTGACTGTCTTCTCCGTCAATAGTTCCACTATTACTACCAGTGTCATCAACACTGGCACCACTACTATCTGTTTTATCACCACTTCTGGAATCACCTGTATCACTTGAAATCTCTATTTCCTCCACTTCTACATCCAACATTTCTTTTTTATTTTCTACACTACTTGAATTTGATCCTGATCTTTTTCTGCTACAGCTTGGTGACTCAGTTTGATTACAGCCCAGTGACTGTGTGGGAGGTTTGGCTGGTGTGGCAGGTTTAACTGCTTCAATGCTTAGGTCTGTTTCGTTTGATTCCTGGTTGTCAGTGATCTTGCCAGTCTCAGATTTTGCATCTTGAGAATCACTCTCTGAGTCACTTTCAATCACGTTACTTTTACACTTTCTGTGACAAGGAGTCATGAACACTTCTTCATCTTCGTTTTCATCTGATTTGTTGTTGTTTTTGTTTATGCCTTCTTCAAACCCAGATTCATTTGATTGGGAGTCCTCACATGAAGTATTTGAAATGTTGTCACATTTTGGAGTGGAAGAAGCTTTTAGTTTTTTATCCACACGTTTTGAACTAGGTAACCATGTTGTTTGATCATCTGCTTCACTCTCTGAGTCAGAGCTACTTGCTATAACAATTCTTTCCTTGCGATTTTTTACTCTTGTGTTTGCTCTTTTCTGAAAATATTAAATTGTTTACATTTAAAGCATGCTAACAGAATTAAGTTCTGGAATTTGAATGCGGATAACTAGCCCAGTAGCCAAGTATTAAATTTAATACCTAAGAGACTTAATCCAGGACAAAGTGGAAAATATTTCATACATAATATTATGAGATGTGTGGTAACGTATAGTAAATAACTTGTGCTGGACTCTGTATATGCCTCGTATTACCCATTGAAAATATTCTAAGTTCAAAAGGGGTCAAGGTCCAATTGAGGTTTGGTGATATTGGGGTTGGGGGAAAGGTACAAGGCAACAAATGCATTCTTAATTTCTAGTAAGTGGTGTTGATGCTATATTAAACTGTAAAATCTAGACAATCTTGTAATCATGAACAGACACACTGGACAACAACTACATGCCTCCCGCGAATTGAAGCTGTGGGCATAAAAACAGAATTGAAAAAATCTCTCGATTGCTTTATACAGGATTCAAGTAATGCAGAAATGTTGTGTAACCACTTTATGCTTTGTTTTATCCTGCATTAAGCAGTCAAATAGTTCTTCTATAATTGCTTGTTGCTTTGTTTTTGTCCTGCATTAAGCAGTCAATTATATCTTCTATTTAGTGGTTGCTAAATCAGAGCAACAGATAAGGGTAGTTTTTCAAAACTTAAAATCTTCATTCTGAATTAAACCCTATGGTGTCACTACTCATTAGAATCGTCTCTTTGAGACAATTCTAATGAGTAGTAACACCATAGGATTTGGTGCTGAAATGAGTGAGAAAATGTTTGATTTGTTGAAATAACTACCTCTTATCTGGAGCCCTGCTTAATGCAAGTTTACTATACATGTAAGTCTTACTTTGGTGGATTTGGTTTCAGCAATAGAACTGTCGGTGTCTGGAGAAACATCTGAATCAATGATGAAGGCATCCAGAGACTCTTCTCCACTGGTGTAGTTAGGATCAAAGTTGTATCGGCTATTTCTAATAAAACACAAACACAAAACATGTACTGTGAAAAAAGCAACACTTTTAGCACATGCATTTTATTCATCCGCTGAATATAAACCGTAATGAATATGTGTCATATTTAATACTTTCCTTATTCTAGCTGGTAAAAGCTTAAAGCAGGCTGAAAGTAAAGCAGAATGCGCCATATGGCGCATTCTGCTTTACTTTCAACCTGCTTTAAGTAGTCACCTATTTTCAAAACTATAAACAGGCTATGGGGTAATGGGTTAAGTATGCTGATAGTCAAGCAGAAGCAACCATAATGAGGAATGAGTGAAGAAACCTTTATAATTTTGTTGTTTATTTAGAAATTCGAGCAAAAGCCACAAAACAAAATACATTGTACAGTCGAACTTTGACATCTCAAACTCGCTTAACTCGACTAATCCGATATTTCGAAACATGAATTTGCCTTATTTCAAGCTTGGTTTAGGTGAACATACCAATGTTTCAAAGTTAAAACCCGGCTTAGCAGTGTTTTAACCTTGAAATACGGGTATGTTCGACTTAACCTAGTTCGAGATATCGAAGTTCGACTGTATTTGCTTTCTTCATTGTAAACACATATGACATGTTTTAAGGTATAGTAATATACAGCAAGACTGCAATATTTCTGATGGCTTGAAATGACAGTGGGGTAGATTTGATGTTGCTGACCGCATTTTTAAGACAGGTTCCCTAGTTGAGGTCTATAATTTTAGACAAGAAAATGGTCTTATAAGAGCGAAATTACAGGATTTTAAATCAAATATTGAATTGAACAAGATGTGCTTTTGAAACACTCTGCAACCTGTTGTGACAAAGAGCACAAAATGACTTTGGCCTTTTTCATGACCCAACTTGTATTGAGCTGAATGGTGCTTCCTGGGTACATGTAGTGTACATATTTATGCCTAATATGAAGTCTCTATCACATTTAAATCTAAGGTTATGGCCAATCAATGTTAATTCAGCCTACAATGTATTTGATCTTTAAGTGATCACACAATTACAATGACCTTTGTCTGATCATTTCTAAAGTTGTACAGAGCTCATGCAAGGGCTTCTTGAGTTGGGTACACATTCCACATTTGAAATCTCTATCACATGTAGATCTAAAGTCTTGGTCATGGTTAAGGATGTGCACAGACAGACAGACAGATAGACAAACTAACAGACAGACAAAATAAAGTATGCCCTGGCTGATGTTCAGTGAGAGCATAAAATTGATCTTCAACATCATGACAAGAAATTAAATTGAACCATATCCAGACAATGAGACATCCCTGTATTGTTGCAGACCTACTGAAATCAACAAATTTTAAGATCCTAAAAAAGCTCATAAAAAAGGTGGATTCTTATCCAGGCCTCCAGATAAGAGGGAGTAAACTGAACACATCCATCATTTTTTCATTCATTTTAGCATCAAATCCTATGGTGTTGCTGAAGAAAGTACAATGTAGTTCCATTTTATATACACAATTACACATATATAAATATACACCAAGAGAAATAATGTGTATAGCCTATCAAATAATAGCTTAAAGCAGGTTGAAAGTAAAGCAGAATGCATCTGCTTTTAGTGGTCCTCTAGTCTTTGAGTCTATCTTCAAAACTAAAAACAAGCTATGGGGTAATGAGATAAAAACCTCCTGCAAACCTCTATAAATTGTCAAGAATTGAACATATTCCTTTGTCCAGTAGGGAGGTTATTTTGGAGGTAATGATGTACATGTATGTTTGTATTACTTACTCTTTAGTGTAATTGTTCACTAGTTTTCTTGGTGTCAGTAGATGATATTTGTCAGGATGTTTTGTTGGTTTAATTTTCTCCCACACAGAATCTCTACTTGGCATCTCGAATGACCTGCTCTGTCTCTTGGCAATTCTGGCAGAACTTCTTGTTGATGAATTTTCCTGAAAAAGGAAATGAAAATTGAAGACTGAACCCTTTCCTTTATAGATATACAGGGCTCTAGATAAGAAGAGTATTTTGCAGAGGAGGAGGGGCTTAGATTCAAGATTCAAAACATTTTATTAAGTAACGTAAACATATACATGTTTCTTGTTACATGATACAATGGATTCATTATATAGTATACATGACAATATCATTGTATGGACTCTGTTGTCCGACTAAGTTACTATAGGTGAATTCTGGAAGATGTGTAATACCTGAGGCTGGACGTATCCAAACCACATCGTTCTTAATTTATATAATCATCTATGCACATAGTATATGCCTCAGCAGCTACCGATCATTTAGGATGAATTATATACAGGGCTGTATAGATATACAGGGCTCTAGATAAGAAGAGTATTTTGCAGAGGAGGAGGGGCTTATGGATCTGCTCTCCGTAATACTGTGGATTTATTGGCCTTATGGTGACCGGACCAATGAATCAAACCTTGGCCTCTGGTTTGGAAGGTGAATGTTGTAATCATTGAGCCAAAAGTCTGGAAGTTAAGCTTGAGAGCCTAACCATGCCTATATTTCAAGACATACCTCCCTTTCTTAATTTTGAGGGTCCTTTTATCATCTCTGCCTGTTTCAACTTAAGGTAGCTACCACACATCATTTACGACGATGATCCATGCATAATGCAACTGCAGGAGCAGTCATCACCAGATGGGGCGGAAACATCAGTTTGCCAACACCATTATAGTGACCGAAGGCTAGCATTTTAACCACTGATCCAAAAGTCTGGATGTTAGGAATAGGATCGAGGGCCTAACACTGCCAGTGCCTATATATTTCACTACAGCTACATCTCTACATCTACAGGTTACACGTTGCCGTCATCCTTGACTACTATAGCACGGTGAAAAGAAAAAGAGAAGTATTAGAAAAGGTAGACATAGGTAAACTAAAGTAAAGATAGAAAAAAAAAGAAGGATTTGGCCTAGCTTTCGCTCCTCAGAGTCCTCTATCCTGACATGTCTGGCTTGGTACCGGGTCAAAACGGCCCCTGAGTCAAAACAACCCTGGGTCAAAACGGCCCACCCTACAGTTTTTATACCAAAACTTAAATTATGCCAAGTCATGAAGTAATCAATTATATAAAACGGGGTCTATAGCTTAATAGGTTAAGACTTTGTATAGCAAAACCGACCTGTTTAAATATAAAAACTTTATAGTAGTTATATCATATTTACGCACTACATCGTAGCTTCCGGAAAACTGTTCAGGATACCGTTTTACTAACATTTCTAGGGAGAAATTAGGTCCATCAATCCATTCCATAGTTGTTTATTATCATAAAGGTTTATAGACTACAGATTGATGAGCTTTTGCACTTACATGAATATTCATGTAGCAAGTGGTGAGAAAACTCAAACGGGACAACAGATCATTAAAATTTTATTACATTGGCATGCTCTGTATGTTCCAATTAAGTGATATACATTTTAGGAAGGTATAGTACTAATCATATTACCATAATTCATAATAATCCCAATAATACTTGAATCAATATCAATATAATATCATATGGGGCCGTTTTGACCCGGGCCGTTTTGACTCAGGGGCCGTTTTGACCCGGTACCAAGCCAGACATGTCAGGATAGAGGACTCTGAGGAGCGAAAGCTAGGCCAAATCCTTCTTTTTTTTTCTATCTTTACTTTAGTTTACCTATGTCTACCTTTTCTAATACTTCTCTTTTTCTTTTCACCGTGCTATAGTAGTCAAGGATGACGGCAACGTGTAACCTGTAGATGTAGAGATGTAGCTGTAGTGAAATATATAGGCACTGGCAGTGTTAGGCCCTCGATCCTATTCCTAACATCCAGACTTTTGGATCAGTGGTTAAAATGCTAGCCTTCGGTCACTATAATGGTGTTGGCAAACTGATGTTTCCGCCCCATCTGGTGATGACTGCTCCTGCAGTTGCATTATGCATGGATCATCGTCGTAAATGATGTGTGGTAGCTACCTTAAGTTGAAACAGGCAGAGATGATAAAAGGACCCTCAAAATTAAGAAACTCAAACGGGACAACAGATCATTAAAATTTTATTACATTGGCATGCTCTGTATGTTCCAATTAAGTGATATACATTTTAGGAAGGTATAGTACTAATCATATTACCATAATTCATAATAATCCCAATAATACTTGAATCAATATCAATATAATATCATATGGGGCCGTTTTGACCCGGGCCGTTGTGACTCGGGCCGTTTTGACCCGGATTCTCTGGCTTACGTGGCTGTACCAGGGCACACAAGTCCCCATCAGCATAGCTCATGCACGGAATTATACAAAACGGAATAGCAACTAAGCGAAGTTGAATAGGCGAGTATCTGAGCTCTCGCGGCAGTTGAATTTTGCGAGATTATATGTCACGTGACAACATCTTCACTTTTTGCCTTGTTGTCCGCCATTTCTGGCGTGAAATTTACCGACTCGAGTGTTTTTATTGACATTTTACAGGATTTAAACGACTTGGTGGACATTCCTATCAATTCACGGGAATATAAACCCGTGAACAATGCTACGATAACACACATTTATCATATTGACTACCGATAGGCAGTCTTTTATCAAGTCTCGCGAGTCTCGTATCCGCCGCACGAGATTTACGATATAGCGCGATGTTTCGATTCCGTCAGTGTATAATTCTGTGGCTCATGGATGTCATAGGAACCTCAATCAACAGGGAAATATAGCATCAAAGGGTATATCTTTTATAGCCTAGGCCCTGTTCTGAAGTGTTATGTTCATGACTGCTGGCTTTGAAAGTTAGGATTTTTTCTATAGAATATATAGGGCGAAATTAGACCGGGCCGACACCTTGTACCACCCCAATTTATGTATTCAAGTGCATTATTGTCTGTAGCAGTCACACTTACTGGGCATTCTGCACTGACTTTCTGGTCTGGTGTTTTTGTACAACTGTTGTCAACTTCATCTTCGTCGCTTGAGCTTTCTATAACTGTAGACTTTCGTTTTTTGGAAATTCGCAATTCTGAATCTGCGTCGGAGTCTTCCATTTTGTTTTGATTGGGACTACTAACATACGTACCGAAACGTTTTTCCTCGGTATAAAAAATAAAAAAATGTTTTTTTAAAGAGATAACATACAAAAACCGTTTTGGTCATTAAGTTATTACAACAGAAAAATGTTTTGAGTTAAATTGAATATTCTTTGCTTTTATATAGATATTTGATTATTACAGACAAACTGCCGCGGATATATAAAGAGCCGGTAATTTTTTCGAAGTCCCGAAGATTATTGTATCATATAAATCAAAACAGCGCAGTGTTGAGTTGAAACGAAAATAGAGGAAATTTGTATTTTGGGAGTTTAATTTGAAGAAAATAAGAATTTGAAGAAACTTTTGAAAGATAATGTAAGTCAGCACAGCTCTCTGATTAATTATTGACTGTTGTCAGTATTATTATAATGCTAAAACAACCAATAACTGTAGCATGCTTGTGGTAGTTGATAATATTTCGTTTGAACCTAGTAGGCGGATAAACTTGTGGTAGGTGGTTGGGCAGTCTCCGCTTTAACATAGTCTGATTATATGTAAATTATGCACTCAAATGGCATCTGCTACACTCATTAGAATTGTCTTTAATGAAGAATTCTTAGAGCACAGCGTTTTGTGGAGACTTACAGGGGCTATTCAGTTTACTCTACTTATCTATCCATCCATCCATCCTCGCTGGTAATTTCAGACGGGTTAGCGGATGAAACAAACATCAACATCAACATCAATTGTATAATCCCGAACAATCAAAACTGATTATGATTTGGAGGCGCGTTGTCTGGGAAAGACAGTGTTAGTAAAGTGTTAAATTAAAAGATCAAAGATAAGAGATAGATAAAACAAAGTTTACAGAATGTACAGAAATAGGGTGCAAGGTTAAGTTAAAAAATAAAAGCAAGCTCTCAGCGCTTAGAATGTGACTGCAAAGTTAAGAATGTTAAAAACTCAGCAGGAACAAAGAGTTAAAACAGGATAAAAACACCATTGCTGGACTAAAGGTTTAAAATGATGGGTCACCCGAAAAACCGAAAACAGCCTGTTTTCGCGAAAACAGGCGAAAACAGGCTGAGCTTACGAAAACAGGCTAGAAAAAAGGTTTTATGTTGTGAAAGTATATTTAAAGCCATCAATAACAGTTTATTAGTCTATTATAAAATAATAATCGTCATTCCTACTCAAAAAGGTGCTTTTATTGCCCCAAAATCGGCGTCAATATGAAAAGTGCCGGTCCGACATGACATACGAAAACAACCGAACACACCACTTAGAAGCTATATGTATGTTGTACCGATATCGTATTATACGGTATTCATATTTTTTATATCGTTAATACGGTATTAATATTGTTTATTCACCAATATATTTTAACAAATTATCAAAAAAGATGCTTTTGATGGCTAGCAATCGTCGCAATATGGAAAAATTCTGACCTGCCTTAACTTACGAAAATAGCCTGAAAACACCATTTGAAACAGATATGCTGTACAAATATCGTTATGGCATGCAAAGAAAAATGATATAGAGTTGGTATTATAATTTGTCTGGCTAAAAGTCGGCAACAAATGTTCAAGAAGTGAATAATGAAACTACGGAGAACGGTCAGATTGTATAGGGATCGAGCGAGATGAAAATCAATTAAGTTCTCAAACATGTCAGCACGAGTGGCTTTAATACTAATTAGCGACACTCATGAACTTTTCAAACATGTCAGCATGAGTGGTTTTAATCATAATTAGCGAAACTCTTAACTGTGCTCACTACTAATTATTCTTATCGTTCACACTTTGTCATTCTCAAATACATTTCAAAGCCATATCGCGGCCCTGTAAATCTATTATCTGGATCCATGTCATATTTGTTATATTCGAATCTCATTATATGGTATATTGAAGAAATATTTATGCATTGTGTTTATCCAGAATTAAAATTGTATATACAAATACCTATGTTTCATTCAATATGTGTGGTTCTTATCCAGGGGCAGAATCTGTAAATTATCTAAAATTATATGAATTCGGGTGTGTGACAGTCGAGGGTACCGACAGTCGGCAAGCTTTGACGGATGGATCAAAGATGGTTTGGACTTAAATTTTTTGTATTACAATGTAACAATAAATCCGAGTGAACACATTACACAAGCACTTTCACTTATATAATCCAGCATTTCGAATTACATGCTCATGTGTCATCATCACAGATAAAACACAAAACACACATTCATATAATAATCCAATTGAATCAAGTGTTGATAGAATTCACGTAATCCACAGCTCAAAGGCTGTACAGGAGGGGTCCGGCAACATGAAAAAAATAAATATCATAGTTTAAATTAATATGTTTACAATATGTGTACAACATTAAATATTGAAACGCATTGCAGAGCTTCATATGAGGGAAGTATTTAAAAAACTAAAATCTGTGAATGGAAGCTCCAGCGCTGACTTACTCCGTACATATTCAGCAGCTCCATCTCTGTCTCAGCCTGCTTCTGGAGGGCATTTCCTCTTCTTGTCAGTTTTTCAATTGTTAACCTATACTTTTCCGAAAAATCCTCTGATCAGGATCTGCAATGTTTGTTTCGACTGTTTGTTTATGACGAGTATACTCGTCCCTCGGGTGAATATGTAGTACTATGTACCATAAGAAAGTGTTTCTTTATATAGGCAAATTGAAGCTTAAAGAAGGTTGAATGTAAAGCAGAATGCTACTTCTGCTTTACTTTCAACATGCTTTAAGGACCTATCATTTTCGTCCATAATCATAACTGTCAACAACCAACACACAGTTTGATACCCGGTGATAAGCTCGATCTTTTAACCAATTAACACATTAGGGTACTAATTGATAGACAAATATTGGGGATTATAACCCAGATCATATTTAACGTGTTTGCTGTATGTGTGGAATCCAAACAGGAAAAAATTGTTACAGTTATTCGTTATTGGATTATTCTATCGTTTTGGTAATTATGTACAATTTACTCATATTCGGATTTCTTAACTAATTCCGACTTATTTCAGACAAGTTTAGAACATTGTTTTTAATTATTGACCTTTTAAGTCAATTTTTCAAATTTAGGCTAAATTTAATTAAACAAAAGAAACTTTTACCATCGGCATTTATTTGGGAATTAAGTTTTTCAACCGATGCGCGGTCTCAACCAATTCCCAAATGAATACGCCTTACGCCTCTGCAAACAGGTGAACCCAGACCAGAATGCTTCTTTACGATCTGCCTCATCAGGGTCTACTCATTTTGCCCATATACATAGATTCATAATATATTTCGAGGCGTTTGCGAGAGTAAAGGCCAAAACAGTTTTTAAACGGGATTATTGGATGATTAGTTAATTATACACATATATATCGACTTATAGAAGTATTGAAAGCCAATTTTGGGCATTTTCGGCTGTCCGATATGTCAACCATTTACCAAATGAATACGCATTTCGTCTCCAAGATGCTCCTTTATGATTTGCCTCACCAGGGTCTATTTAGGTTGCCGATATATAAATGTATAATATATTTCGAGGCGTTTGCGAACGTCAAGGTCAAAACAGTTTTTTAAACGGGATTTTAGATGATTAGTTCATTGTACACATTCTGCTTTAATTTCTGCCTGCTTTAAGCGGACATCTGTTATTATATAGCAAATATTTCTTATGGTAAGAGTACATACACCGAGTTTTAGTTGATCAAATAAATTTTTTGAGTCGGAATTTCGACGATATGATCAAAATATAATTATAAATTTTCATTTGTGCATTTTTTTTTTAAAATATGAGTGTGTAACACCTATTTTAGAGGGTGTTTTCGTATAAACAAATTTAGATTTTCGTAAGTTAAAACATTCAACCCTAGAGATGAGTATACTCGTCATTTACAAACAGTGTAGGCCTACTTGTGATGATTACACTTGTCGCATGCAAACAGTGTAGACCCTGATCAGAGGACTCCTTAAGGAACCCTCTGATCAGAGTCTACACTGTTTGTCATTTTGAAATATATTGTTCAAATAAACCCAAGATATTAAATTATTGGTTAGACAAATTTTGAAATTGAAATTTTCCGTTAAAAGTTTCAGGGGTGAATGTGTTAAGGCAGGTCGGTATTTTTCAATTTGTCGCCGATAGTTAGCCAACAAAGACAACCTTTTTTATTGATTACTAGTTTTAATACTTATAATACATATCGCCACATATGTTTTGAAACCTATTACCTTTAGTAAACCCGTTACTCCACATCCTTTTTATAGTTTTAAGTACAGGTTCCCGCTTAAAGCAGGTTGAAAGTGAAGCAGAATTCGCGCTTGGCGCGTTCTGCTTTACTTTCTGCCTGCTATAAGCGGACATCAGCTAAGCTTTATGAGCGAGCTATTCTTTAACGCTTTCACTCTCAATAACGCTTATAAGCGCGTTGCAAAAAGTATGGATCCTGATCCGAAGCCGCGTCACGCGGCATCTGATCAGGATCGAAACTGTTTGATACTCGTTTTGAAATGCCCTTAGTCATACTGAATTTTTTTAATTAACTTAGAAATTACATTGCAAACAACAAACATGTGATATTACGCACCGATATTTTCATTGCGTCGCCGATTTTGGTCAATTTTATTGTCGATTGTAGGTCAACAAAGGCAATTTTTTTAGCCTAAATAACATTTATTAGTTCAAATTATTATTATTAAACAGTGTTTATGTCTTTGAATGCGATATTAATACAAAAAAAACATATTTCCTATGCTGTTTCCGTATGCTATTACAGACCAACATTTTTCATACCGTCGCCAATTTTGGTCAATAAAAAGCATTTTTATCGGAAAGGGGCCATTATTAAATCATTATAAAACATTTAATTGGAATATATGCTTTTAAATACGTTTTCTCAACGTATGATATTAGTACACAAATCATACTTTCTCTACTGTTTTCGTGTGACATTAGTTATTACGGACCGATATTTTTCATAGCTTCGCCGATTCGGGTCAATTTTATTGGCGATTGTAGGTCATGAAAGGCAACTTTTTTAGCCTAAATGACTGTTATTAGTTCAAATTATTGAATTATATCCTTTTAAATACGTTTCCAGTACATAAACCCTTTTTTCTAGCCTGTTTTCGTAAGATCAGCCTGTTTTCGCCTGTTTTCGCGAAAACAGCTGTTTTCGCGAAAACAGCTGTTTTCGGTTATTCGGGTAACCGAAAATGATTCATGGTGCTGACTGTCGACTGAGGACCTGAATGTTTTCAAGTTCTCATTCAACACGACATCTGCAGGAAGAGCATTCCATTGTACTTCTCAGGGTTCGACATTGACCTACGTCCGATAGACATTCACTAGTAACGGCGATGTTCGGTCTAGGTGATCCCTCGCAGTTACTAACCCGAATGGTCTAGTTAAAATCTGAGGATGATTTTTTTAAATTCACGCATTTAGAAAATGACATCATTATGTTCAAGCTAAAAATCCTACCCAGTTCGCCACTGTGGTTTCAGACAAGTAGGTTGCTCAAACCTCAAAACTGTTTCCGCATCTAAATATAGCACGCAGTCGGGAAATCCTTGTTCTAAAATTAGCAGTAGTAACTATCCCGCAGTAATTAGGGCGATGAGTAAAATCCGGTTCAGTTACGAAAAATATCGGTGTGATTAATTGATCATCTCGCGCTATACTTAAAACACCTGATTGTGTTGATAACAGCTACGTTTTGAATGTTTTTAGAATTGATCATTTTTAATTAGAAAGGTACAATATCCGAAAAGGTAACTGCAGTCTCAGTTTTTGGGATTGAAAATTGACAATTTATTCTGCGAACCGATATTTCTCGGTAGTTACCGGATATTACACTTTCCCACGCTTTTCACTACTATGGTTGTCGTAAGTATCTTCAATGCAATTATTTTACATAAAACACAATTTTGTATCAATTTTTACGTGCGAAACCGAAATCAATCGCAATTCTGATATATTATTTGTTTTGTTAACGAAAATATCCATTTTTCTGCCAAGTATAAGTACGACATTCAGCGAACGCTTTTTTGTTTGTGTACATGGTAACGTCAAATCATGTCAGATTTATTCAGTTTCGGTTTTAATGGTAAGAAAAAGGAAGAGAAAGGGGCGAGTACAGCTACGGCGGAGTCAAAGACACGCTATGAAAAGCAAAAAAGACAGAGAAAGTTTTGCGAAATTATTGAAGTTTACCAAAGATTCAGTTGTTTCTGTTTGGTCTACCAACTTTTTGGTCTGGTCTAGTAATGTTTGCAGGCTACAAGACCGAATGTCTAGTGAAAAAAAAAGTTAATGTCGAACCCTGAACTTCTGTTAGAGGGTAAAAAGAGTGTTTATAATAGTCTGCTCCAGAATGAACCTGTCTGAAACTCACAGAATGACAGTGTCTTGATAGACGAGTGTTTTTCCTTTAAATATGGAACTGGGACCGCCACTAACCCATAAACAATCTTGTAAAAGAGACATAGTCTAGCATCAGAACGACTGTTCCAAAGATCTCCATCCTAGTTTTAACAACAATGTTACATGTCAGAGACACTTGCATGCCTGGAATACTCACCCAAAGTCCAACGTGGGGCACATCTTTGAATCATTTCAATTTGATGCATGTTGGACTTTGTGTGGAGATACCACAGCGACACACTACAAGCATACTCTAGTTGTGGACGAACAAGGGGTATTGTAAGTACGCTCCCTGAGTTTGGACGACTACTTGATGTTTCTCCTGAGAAAACCTAGAGTATGGCTTGCTGATGTAGTAATGCGATCAACATGTGCATTCCATGACAAGCTTCCAGAAATGTTGACCCCCAGATAACGAGCACTACTGACTGTCTCCAGAGTCTGTCACTGTAGTTTGTACTTGATGGGTATACCGTATAGGGACTCTAGCCTTTATGGCTTGGACTTTCTGGCATTTGGAAAGATTGAAGCTCATATCCCACCTGAGAGACCACTCCTGTAATTCGATCAGGTCTGTTTGAAGTGTAGAACCGTCAGTCTCTTTGTCCTCAATTGTAAGATAGATTGCAGTGTCATCTGCAAACAGCCTGAATTGCGAGGTGATATTGTCAGGCAGGCCGTTATTATACACCAGGAATAATATAGGTCCCTTGGACAAACCCTTGAGGAACTCCTGATGTCACTGGTATAGTATCAGAGCTCTCTCCCTCCAGTTCCACTGTCTGTGTCCGACCGCCAAGTAATGTCTGTATCCAGGATAGGGTCGACCCATGAATGCCATATTTGTGTAACTTGTATAGCAGCTTCTCATGGGATACTATGTTGAACGCCTCACTAAAATCTAAAAGAACCAGGTCAGTCTGTTTACCCAAGCTTGCATTTCTCACTAGGTCCTCTACAAGCATCACCAATTGTGTTTGAACCTGTTAGGCGGGTAACATTCTCAGTGTTTTTCCTCCTTATATAACTGGTACCCATAAACGGAATCATTCCCAATTGCCAAAACTGACCATTTTTCACAATTTGTGGCAATAAAATTTCCAATTCAAAGAGTTTATATCAAGCAGAGTTTGCTTTAAGTATCTTTAAAACAAATCCTGCTAATGCCAGCTGAATACCCATACCCTTACAGAGGGTATAATGGGACAATTAATTACTAGCAGAGTAGCAGTCAAATTCAGTTTGAATTTATATCAGTTAACTGTTTGATATGGTCCATGCAAGATTCCCAATTTGACTAAAAACAACACAAATTTTTCCCAATTTGACTAAAAAACGACACAATTTTTTTCCCAATTTACTCGAAACTGGAGTCATTCCCAGTTGGCCTAAGAAAAACCCTGATTCTGGAGCCTTGTTTAATACTGTTTTTGATGGTTTCAATCTTTCATTTGAATCTGTCTATAGTCGGCTTCAAGTTTCCAAAACTTTGTTTCAACCTATATCGTTTCGACCTATTAATAGGGGTACTGTTTGTTGATTTGGTTCATTAGGTGGGTCGTTTTCGGTCTAACATTTCCTTATTAACCTATATTTATATCTAAGGCATTAACTAGGTCCTGCATTAACATGCTATACAAACAGTGTAAACCCTGATCTAATATTTTAAAGATCAAATATATCAATCAATGATATTATTAATGTAATAAATATTAATTTAGCCCATTACCCTACTATAGGCCCATAGCATGTTTTTAGTGTTGAAGACAGGTGACAACTTAAAGTAGGGTGAAAGTAAAGCAGAATGCCCCTTATCAGAGCACCAGATAAGGGTAGTTTTTCAAAAACTAAAATCTTTATTTCTGAATTAAACCCAATGGTGTCACTACTCATTAGAATCGTCTCTTCGAGACGATTCTAATGAGTAGTAACACCATAGGATTTGGTGCTTAAAAGAGTGAGAAAATGTTGGATTTGTTGAAAAAACTACCTCTTATCTGGAGCCCTGCCTTATGGCTCACTTTGCTTTATTTTCAGCCTGCCAACTAAGCTACGGTACCAGCAGGCCTTTTTCTGGCCATTTTGGGAAAAACTGCAATGTCTAATTTGGGAAATTTTCGGCGCGAAAAATCATGTTTTGGGAAGAATTTTTAGAATTGATTTCACATGTATTGAAGCTAAATGGCCAGAAAAATGACATGTAGTAGTTATTTCCACTTGTTTTATTAGTTTTTATTTGAATTTCAGTTATCAGTAAAAACCTGTATCAAAATACAAACAAAAAAACCCAACAATTTTTTTTGGGAAATTGAGAATTTTTTTTTAATTGGGAATATTTTTTTACCATTTCCCATAGGGAATGGGTCCGTTTTAGACCAGACCCATGGATACACCAGAAAAAGGCCTGACCAGCCACTAGAATAGAAACAATTTCTAATGTTAAATATTCACAAAGTTCTGTATAAATTTGAACTTTTTCTTCAGTGGAGGGATAAATTAGAAACATAAAAAGGCGTATTTATGGGCTAATGGGTTAAGGGGTAAAACTGTAGAAATACTAAATTTACAAGTAGTTGCATCCAGACTAGATGTTGAATAACTCTGTCAGATTCTGGTCTGTTTCTGATCTGAATGGACAATGATTGACACATGTGTTTAACCCATTACCCCATAAAGACGCCTTTTTACGCTTTTAATTTATTCCTCCACTGAAGAAAATAGGTCCAAATTATACCTTCATAAATATATACCATAAGAAATATTTTCTATATCCTAGCAGATGCTAGCTTAAAGCTAAGGCGCATTCTGCTTTACTTTCAATCTGCTTTAAGTGATCATCTATATTCAATACTAGAAATATGCTATTGGGTAATGGGTTAAGAGATTTTACTTATGAATGTTTTAACTATGCTTGCGAAAATAATCACATGTTTCATGAAACCATTTACAATATGGGGTTTAGGCCAAATCTGGTTTTCAAACTCTTTTCAGCATTGTTTAATGTTTCAAGAAAAATTGTTCTCTCAGAATTTTTACAATAACTAAACTCCTGGTTTTCTCTCCTGCCCAATACCTCTGTAGTTCAGTTTGAAACCATCATCAGCAATCTCAAGAACTTTGATTTAACCTAGGTGTATGCTGTATATTCAATGGCTGTTAACCCATTACCCCATAAGTTGTTTTCAGTTTTGAAGACAGATGACCTCTTAAAGCAGGTTGAAAGTAAAGCAGAATGCGCCGTAAGGCACATTCTGCTTTACTTTTAGCCTGCTTTAAGCTGCCATCTGCCAGGTTATATAGAAAGCATATTTTATGATACATATTCATGACTGTATAAATTGGAACTCAAGAACTCAAGAACTTTGATTTAACCTATATGTGACAACAGATGACCTCTTAAAGCAGGTTGAAAGTAAAGCAGAATGCGCCGTAAGGCGCATTCTGCTTTACTTTTAGCCTGATTTAAGCTACCATCTGCCAGGTTATATAGAAAACATATTTTATGATACATATTCATGACTGTATAAATTGGAACTATTTTCTTCAGTGGATGAATAAATTGAAAGCATAAAAAGGCATATTTATGGGTTAATTGGTTAAGCCTCCCTCTGAAATGAATTTCTTTCTGTAGGTTTGAAGATGCCAGTATCAAGTAGACATGTACAAAGGCTGATTAGACGAAGCTTCTGCACCTCAAGTCATCATGTCAAAGTCAACAGGCCACGGCTAAGTGAAATAAAAATACAACTTCTATCAGAATCCCTCCATAGCCAGATCTTCAAAGCTTCTGCCATTCCGCGTCTTCAAGATCACCAACACAATGCCTTTCCTGAAAAGGAAAATGTTGATAGTAAGGGAGACAACCTTGTTGACATTTTGGATTATGTTCAGGATAGTGTCCCTTGCAAACCAGTAGTGACGATCAATGAACAGAAGATAGAGAGAGTAAAGACTCATTTACAGCAGCATGGCTTGTGGGACAAAGAGACCAAACTTTTTGATGATGTTGATTTTCAGCTTCCACCACTTCTAGGTATGATTTGCTTAACCCATTACTCCATAAATATGCCTTTTTATGCCTTTAATTAAATCCTCTCCTGAAGAAAATATAGTACCAATTTATACTGTCACAAATAAAAAATCATAAGAAATATTTTCTATATTCTAGCTGTTGGTAGCTTAAAGCAGGATGAAAGCATAGCAGAATGTGCCTTAAGGCATGTTCTGCTTTACTTTCAGTCTGCTTTAAGTGGTCAACTATCATCAAAACTAGAAACAGGCTATGGGGTAATGGGTTAACCCACTAATGATTAAGCCATTATTCCATAGCCTGTTTGTAGTTTTGAAAATAGTTGAGCAAGTAAAACAGGTTGAAAGAAAAGCATATAGAACATTTTCTTATGGTGCATATTTATGACTGTATAAAGTCAAAGTTTTTGCTTCAGTGGAGGAATAAATTAAAGGCGTAAACATGTGTATTTATTGGGTAAGGGGTTGACTCAATTGACCATCATAGCAGAGCACCAGATAAGGGATATTTCAAAAACTAAAATCTTTATTTCTGAATTAAACCCTATGGTGTCACTACTCATTAGAATCGTCTCTTTGAGACGATTCTAATGAGTAGTAACACCATAGGATTTGGTGCTAAAAAGAGAGAGAAAAAGTTGAATTTGTTGAAATAACTACCTCTTATCTGGAGCCCTGTCATAGTGATTAGAATATAAAAGTAAATCATATCCGATACTAAAAGTAGAATACACTGATAGTAGTACACTTGAACAGAAGGTTTGGCAGTATCAAGATATAAATAGAATACATGTACATGGATAGCAGAATACTTTATTGATGAAAATACTTGTATGGAGCACATCTCCCTATATTGTATCGGCTAGGATTTCCAACCCTGGGGCCCGTTTTACTAAACTACTTACGCAAAAATTTTGCGTAAGTCAAAATCATTTTACTCTTATTTTTCGATCATAAACGTTTGCAAACAGCGCATCCTCTGATCTGGCTATTTTCTGTTTGTAGCAAGTGATAATAAAAAATATAAATTAAAAATTAGAATTTTGACTTACGCAAAAATTTTGCGTAAGTAGTTTAGTAAAACGGGCCCCTGGTGTGTCAATACATGTTGGAACTGTTGATTTGACATCACATTACAACTTCTCCAGTTTTACAGGATGTTTGAACATATATGCATATATACCATAGAATGTGCATATTGTCATTATTTTAATATCATATGCATCAAGTTTTGAAAGCATTATTGCCAGTTGAATGTTGTAATTATTTCATGTATGATACATATAACTAGGGAACATCATGATGTGACACAGTGTAGTAAAACCTCTCTATTACAACTACTAAATTGTGTTTAAATGTAAAAACTGTGTTTAAAGCAGGTGATTTCTTAACCAATTACCCCATAACCTGTTACCAATATTGAAGATAGTTGACCACTTAAAGTTGAAAGTAAAGTTGCGCCTCAAGGCACATTCTGCTTTACTTTCAGCCTATTTTAAGCTAACACCTGCTAGGAGCCTAGGATATAGATAATATGTCTTATGGTTTATATTCTTGACTATAAATTGGAACTATTTTCTTCAATGGAGAAATAAGTTAAAGACAAAAATGTTGTATTTATGTAGTAATGGGTTAACCCATTACCCCATAAATACACCTTTTTACGCCTTTCAATTGTTCATGCCCTGAAGAAAATAGTTACAATTTATACAGTTATGAATAAGCACCAATAGAAATATTTTCTATAACCTAGCAGGTTGTAGCTTAAAGCAGGCGGAAAGTAAAGCAGAATGCGCCTTAGGGCGCTTTCTGCTTTACTTTCAACCTGCTTTAAGTGATCTTTAATACTTGAAATAGGCTATTGAGTAACGGGTTAAAGCAAGGTTTAGGCTGTCACCTGTCTTTTATACAGTCAATAAGCCTTCTGTTTAGTGGTCATATTAGATAGGTTTTACGGAATTTCTTCAGGTGAAAACATCCAGGAGCATTTTCTAAACTTGGGGAAGCAGCAAGTGGAGGATTATGTGAAACTGGCTGAACGCCTCGCTACTGGAACTGTACCCAAGATGCCTTCACAATGGCAGTTTACTGCGGGCTGGACACGTTATGAGGCAGATGGCTCCTCCACACAGGTAGACTATCCATGTGATGACGCTCTAGTGTTTGATGTGGAAACGGTCGTAACAGAGGGCTCATTCCCTACCATGGCAACAGCAGTATCTGATACAAACTGGTAAGATTGTTGTACTCTCATGACTTCAAAAACTAAAATCTTTGTTTTTGCATTAAACCCTATGGTGTCACCACTCATTAGAATCGTCTCTTCAAGACAATTCTAATGAGTAGTAACACCATAGGATCAGTGACTACATGTACTTGCTGTTTCTCAGCAACTAATTGCTAGAATACATGAGAAGTTAATAGACAATTTGTCATCAAGAGGAGTTGCACATATGATGAAGTTCCTGTTGAGTTGCTTTCAGCTGCCTGTACAAAGTACAGGATGAGCTCATGCAAAACCCCTGGGGACATTGTTGTTGGCGGTGCTGTGAACGGCCTAAACACTTTTAAGAAAATGCTAATAACCTGCATTTAGGTTTCAAAATCTGAGTTTAGGTTTCGAAAGATGCTTGTAACTCCTATGTCCATTGGGGTATTGCTTTCATATTTGATATGTATGTATATACTGACAAGACAAGAAGTTTTTTTGGGGTGTTAATTACCTTGACTGATAGTTATAGTTTATATTTTGTTTTAATTCAATTACAGGTACTCGTGGTCGTCTGATTACCTTGTTAATGACCGTTTCCGATGGACACCAGACATCCACATAAACGACCTTATACCCTTGGAACCAGGCTTGCAATCTACTAACACCAAACACAGTAAAGCTCGTCTAGTTGTTGGTCATAATGTAGGCTTTGATAGATCATTTGTGAAGGAACAGTATTACATACAGGTAATTCAGAAGTCTTAAACAAGGACACTGGATGATTTTGCAACAGTTTTGAGCTGTTATTATTTAATTTTTATGCCCCTGCAGGACTTCGTTAACCCTTTACCCAATAGCCTATTTCTAATTTTGAGGACAAATGATCACTTAAAGCAGGTTGAAAGTAAAGCAGAATGTGCCGTAAGGCGCATTCTGCTTTACTTTCAGCCTGCTTTAAGCTTCCACTTGCTAGAATTTTTTTTTTTTTTTTTTAAACATATTCATGACCGTAATAATTGGAACTATTTTCTTCAGTGTAGGAATAAGTATAATGAGCTAAGAGGCGCTTCTATAAGGGAAAGGGTTAAGGCATATTATTAGTTACACCCAACTTTGGAAGCGTGTTCGGGCAGGTTTTACCCGTGAAGATGCCGTATTTCCTGAGGCACTTACCGAAAGAAATACACCGTCTTCATGGGTCATACCAGCTCATACCTTCAAAAGACCAGTGTTACGAGTTTTTTTAACCAGCTTGAGTCTCCTTTCAACCCTACATAGACCTAGCTGACTACATTTGCTGTATAAACGGATTACCTCATATTTCACAAAATATAGTGATGTCATAACTCATCAACTGACTTCTTCCTTCCTGTATTTTTGTTTACCTTAGTAACATGGAATATCTAACAAAGTTGTTTTACTCCTATTAGAGATTTAAGAAAACAAATGATATGTTATAAAATGGAATACTGTTTTCTGTGGCTGTGGCTCTAGCAGATGGTAGCTTAAAGCAGGCTGAGAGTAAAGCAAATTGTCCCAATAAGCCCATTCTGCTTTACTTCAACCTGCTTAAAGTGTTCTTTTATCTTCAATACTAGAAACAGGCTATCGAGTAAAGACTAAAGGGTTCATGCTTACAGAAGCTAACATGGAAGGGTGTACATACACATCTCTGTTCCTCTTTCTACAAAAGTCTCTGTAATTGTTTTGTTTTGAATTTCTCAGAAATCCAAGCTACGCTTCATGGACACTATGTCAATGCACATAGCCGTGTGTGGGCTTACCAACTTCCAGCGAGTGTTGTACAAGGCAGGACAGAATGACAGCAAAATCAAGAAAGTAGAGGAGTATAGGGAGAAACAGAGACAAAGAAAAACCTTCATTGTAAGTATACATTGAAACCCCTCTAAACCGGACATTTGTGGGGAAAACAAAAATGTCCGGTTTAGAGGGGTTTCCGGTTAAGAGGGGTTTTGACTTGTTTCTAGTATGAGAGATAGCTGACCACTTAAAACAGGTTGAAAGTAAAGCAGAATGCGCCTTAAGGCGCATTCTGCTTTACTTTCAAACTGCTTTAAGCTATCATCTCCTAGAATATAGAAAATATTTCTGATGATATATGTTCATGAATGTATTTTCTTCAGTGAAGGAATACATCAAAGGCTTAAAAATGGGTGGGAAACGGGACCAAAGTTTTTGTCCGGTTTAGAGAGAATTCCGGTATTTAGAGGTTCCGGTTTAGAGGGGTTTCACTGTATTCCTTTCTCTCATAAATACGCCTACTCGTATTTATGCCTTTAATTTATTCCTCCACTGAAGAAAGTAGTTCCAATTTATATAGTCATTAACATGAACTAGAATAATTTTTTCTATATCCTAGCAGATGGTAGCTTAAAGGAGGCTGAAAATAAAGCAGAATGTGCATTCAGACACATTCTGCTTTACTTTCAACCTGCTTTAAGTGTTAACCTGTCTTCAAAACTGAAAACAAGCTATTAAGTAAGGGGTTAATCAGAACATACCTGATGTTAACTGTTACTGGATCTCTGCATACCGATGTGCTGTTTACGGTTACTGGATCTCTGCATACTGATGTTTTGTTTACTGTTACTGGATCTCTGTATACTGATGTGTTGTGTACTGTTACCAGATCTCTGCATACTAATGTGTTGTTTACTGTTACTGGATCTCTGCATACTGATGTTTTGTTTACTGTTACTGGATCACTGCATACTAATGTGTTGTTTACTGTTCCTGGATCTCTGCATACTGATGTTTTGTTTACTGTTACTGGATCACTGTATACTAATGTGTTGTTTACTGTTCCTGGATCTCTGCATACTGATGTTTTGTTTACTGTTACTGGATCACTGCATACCGATGTGTTGTTTACTGTTCCTGGATCTCTGCATACTGATGTGTTGTTTACTGTTACTGGATCTCTGCATACCGATGTGTTGTTTACGGTTATTGGAGCTCTTTTATTGATGTTTTGTTTACTGTTACTGGATCTCTACATACCAATGTGTTGTTTACTGTAACTGGAACTCTGCATACGGATGTGTTGTTTACTGTTACTGGAGCTCTGTATACTGATGTTTTGTTTACTGTTACTGGATCTCTGCATACTGATGTGTTGTTTACTGTTACTGGATCTCTGCATACTGACGTTTTGTTTACTGTTACTGGATCTCTGCATACCGATGTGTTGTTTACGGTTACTGGATCTCTGCATACTGATGTGTTGTTTACTGTTACTGGATCTCTGCATACCGATGTGTTATTTATGGTTACTGGAGCTCTGCATACTGATGTTTTGTTTACTGTTATTGGATCTCTGCATACCGATGTGTTGTTTACTGTTACTGGAGCTCTGTATATTGATGTGTTGTTTACTGTTTCTTTATACTACAGGTAGAAGACTGGAAGGAAGTGAGCTCACCAAATAACTTACAAGATGTTCACCAGTTACATGTAGGGGGTGATGTTCTGGATAAAGATATTAGAAAGACATTCGTGGAGGGAACAACAGCTGATGTTAGACAAAACTTCCAGGTGAGATCTATACTACTAACTAAAGGCACAGTCGCACCTTAACCCTTTACCCACATAAATATGCCTTTTTATGCCTCTAATTTATTCCTACACCAAAAAAATAGTTCCAATTTATACTGTCATGAACATAGACCATAAGAAATATTTTCAATATCCTATCAGATAATATATCAGGAGGCTAAAAGTAAAGCAGAATGTGCCTTAAGGCGCATTCTGCTTTACTTTCAACCTGCTTTAAGTAGTCACCTATCTTCAATATTTGAAACTGGCAATGGTTAATGGGTTAAGGTTTTAGCTAGCATATTCCTAATGTATAAAATATTTTCTAAATACGTCAGGTAAGTCATAAGTACGTTTTGTATTTATAAGTTAACAGGACCTTGGAATATATTGGCATACATTGTGCAGTGCACACATAAGATTTTTCAACGTATGTGGACATATGGTTCATAATTTTATGTTCTGGGTAAGTTTTGTGTATGCTTCATACCCTGTAGGTAAGATATGCGATATTAAAACCCATGTTATTTGTAAAATAACCATTATGAGTACATTTTGTATAACAGCACTTTGGTATACTTTACAAGTTAAAAGTTAGTAAAGGGTACATATATGCTTATACCATAAATGGTCCGAAACTTTGAAAACTATTTATAGCTCAGCGTATGCCACTAAAAGAAAAGCAGAAAGTTCCTTAAGGCATACTCTGCTTTACTTTCAATTTGCTTTAAGTGGTCACCTTTCTTCAGAACTAGAAACAAGTTTTGGGGTAAGGGGTTAAGACCAGGTGAGGTTTATACTGTTAACCCATTACCCCATAGCCTGTTTCTAGTTTTGAAGACAGGAGACTACTTAAAGCAGGCTGAAAGTAAAGCAGAATGCGCCTTAAGGCGCATTCTGCTTAACTTTCAGCCTGCTTTAAGCTACCATCTGCCAGAATATAGAAAAAAATTCTTATAATACATATTCATAACTGTATAAATGGGAACTATTTTCCTCGGTGGATGAATATATAAAGGGTGTAAAAAGGTGTATTTATGGGTTAATGGGTTAACTGCCTCAGGTACAGTGGGGACATGTTTCTCTTATCTCCTCAGCAGTGCACTAGGACACTTCTATCCTTTCTTAATATGCAACTCAAATATTCATTGACGGTGTTAAATGCAGGGGATAGCTTAAAGCAAAATTAAAGTAAAATAAGAAGGTGCCTAACCCTTATCTTTGATGGTAGTTGAATGCAAACCGTAGCGCGTTCAAGTACCGTATCGATTGCATCAGAAAACGGTAACAATTTAACTTTAACGACCGTTTGGCTGTTACCGATTGCGAACGGCACGAACGGCCTCAGAGGTAGTTAGCCATCGCCAACAAAGGAAAACAAAATGGCGACCAAATGAATTTAATAAAACCAGCGAACAGTCCCGACTTAATTTCTCATCAATAAACCAACATTTTCCAATACTTAATGTATCAAACAAAGCAGCTTACATCTGAGTAGCTAAATCTTATTTTTATATGCGGTAAAATTGATGCATTTCAGTTGATTAGTACACTTTTGCGTGTGTTATTCAGATTCGTACATAAATCGATCGTACCCTTGTAAGGTTAATAAACAATGGGGCGCAATGAGATATTATTGAAGAGTATTGGTGAACATTAGATGTCGTACTATATGGGTTGTTTGCATTGGTTAACCTTGCTGTTCGCTGATACGGTACTTGAACGCGCTACAGGAGGTAGTTCAATGCAGAATGAGAATAATAAAGAGCTTGCAAAAACAGGTAGTAGTTGAATGCAGAATGAGAGTAATTAAGAGCTTAATACAAACAGATGGTTGTTGAATTCAGAATGAGAGTAATAAAGAGCTTGGTACAAACAGTTGGTAGTTGAATGCAAACAATTGGTAGTTGAATAACGAATGAGAGCAGTGTTACTGCAGGACTGAAATTTTAGAGTGTCATTCTTGACCCCCTTAATGAAAATGTGGGGATCATTTGGAAATTTAGGGGGTCACAGGAAAGTTTGAAGTTTTTTGACGTTTATAGATAGAACTATTGAATAAAATAGTTATTGTGTTGTTCAGTGTCTTTATTTCTCACTTAAGTAATAGAACTGAGATACAAACGGTCTAACTATAACAGAACTTCTATAACACCTCATCATTGAAGTAGATCTATGTGTAAGTTGTCAGTGCTTTTCACTATTACTTCAATCAAGCAAACAGTTTTCTGTTCTTGGGAGAATTTTTCAGGGCAATGTCTCCTGTGTCGCGGAAATGTCTTTTCGCGTTTTACATTAATTAAATTATTATTATATATGCAAATAATAAATGTTAATAGCTAACTTCAGCACAATTTCAGAAAAGTAGCCAAAGAGTAAAAGTTACAGCTTTAATTTTGTAATTAATCCAATTAATTTCCACAAGATCTCTCAAAAGCCTAAACATACAGATACAAAGTGTTCTAAAAGTAATTCCTGAGATCTCTCTAGAATCACTTGCTTTATTCGTTTTTACGTCTCACCCGAGCTATCATAATATGTTAACTATTGCGGGGGAGCGTTCCCTTCAGCCGGCAGGGCCTATTTGCTTAGTCTAAAATGGCTGTTTTTGAGCATCAGATGATGGTTCCCAAAGAGAAATTTAGAAGTTTATTATTGTGCTAATTGCTATTTATTCCTATATGTAAATTGGTTTCCAGAAATCATGTCAGGATGAGGCAAAGGTGGAGTGCTAAGGATTGGTGGAAAGCCTCACGCAGAAGCATCCAATGCATCACTCACCTCTTAATACAGCACTAAACATCAGATTATTTTAAGTTTATCCGTCCATTCTGCGCCCATCGAGACACACTGAATAGGTAACACCCTTGACAATAACATATGGTCCATCCCAAAATTTGTCAAACTTTCTTCCCAGAGGCTGTTTTGTGTACACTAAGTCGCCTCGTTTGAAGTTATTTTCACTTAGCCGGATATCACAATCCCGTTTCCAATGGTTGGCGGTAGCATGCACCTGCTACCCTGCCTGGCTTAAACACTTTTCCATCTTTAATCTTACTTCAGCAACATATTGGACCTTGTCAGGTGGAGCTGATCTTGATCTTAATTCCATTATTTCACACCTGAATGTACTAGATAATCTTCCACTAGATCCAATTTCTTTGATACTTAAGTTTCGACCAGAATAATTATACTTCTAAATCTAACTTCATAACAGCACTTAAAATTTACACCTTTTAGTAAGTTTTTAACTAGTAATTAGCTTTACCTTGCAGAAACTGTACTTGGCTGTTAATATTGTAACTGACAAGCGGTTACTAACTGTTAGATTGGTGACCATCAGACGATGACTCTGAGCTAGCCGGTATAAGTGTTTGGACCGTCAAACGATGATTCTGAACTAGCCCCTTATCAAACTAAGTTAGTAGAGTGGCCGTCAGACGATGACTCTGAGCTAGCCGATGTTAGTGTTTTGGCCGTCAGACGATGATTCTGAACTAGCCCCTTAACAACTAAGTTAGTAAAGTGGCCGTCAGACGATGACTCTGAGCTAGCCGGTATTAGTAAGTTAGTAGAGTGGCCGTCAGACGATGATTCTGAGCTAGCCGGAGTTAGTGATTTGGCCGTCAGACGATGATTCTGAGCTAGCGGGAGTTAGTGATTTGGCCGTCAGACGATGATTCTGAGCTAGCCCCTTAACAACTAAATTAGTGTTATAGAGTATCATGCAGTTAAAAATGTGAATAGGAGGCATGCAACAAGTTTTAGATGGAGTTTATGTCAAACAGTTTTGGCCGTCAGACTATGACTCTGAACTAGCCGGAGTTAGTAATTTTGACCGTCAGACGATGATTCTGAGCTAGCCGGAATTAGTGATTTGGCCGTCAGATGATGATTCTGAACTAGCCTCTTAACAAACTAAGTTAGTGTTATAGAGTATCATGCAGTTAGAAATGTACATAAAAAGCATGCAACCAGTTCTGCAAAGTTTTGAATATTGTAATTTGAACAATGTAAATATCTAGTTAATTTTATTTATCAGTTTAGTCCATCACAATAAAATTGAATGTATTTTGTGAATTTCACTGTTTTGATCCAAGTCACAAAAATTCACTGTATAAGTCCAATGGTTAAGAAAATCCCATTCACAATAATTCACAGTATAAGTCCAATGGTTAAGAAAATCCAATTCACAGTATAAGTCCAATTGTTATGATCCAGTTGTGAGTCCGTGTTTTTAACTTTGGGTAAACACTATCCCAATCCCATTCTCTGACACCAGTGTCACGGAAATGTCTTCTCGCGTTTTACATTATTTAAATTATTATTATATGATATCACTATAATATAACACTTCAGGCTCCGGATCATAACTCTGTTCTTCTAACTCTCTTGTCAGGATGAATGAAGAACAAATACGGTGGTGATGGTTCAACTTTACTATTTATTCGAAACTACAGAAACTGTTCAAACTAATTAACTTAATGTACACAAAACACTGCAACTGACTGCTAGCCACTCAGAATTGTAATTTTGAAGAAGAAATTTCCAGCCAAGATGCAAATAATAAATGTTAATAGCTAACTTCAGCACAAGTTCAGAAAAGTAGCCAAAGAGTAAAAGTTACAGCTTTAATTTTGTAATTAATCCAATTAATTTCCACAAGATCTCTCAAAAGCCTAAACATACAGATACAAAGTGTTCTAAAAGTAATTCCTGAGATCTCTCTAGAATCAGCTTGCTTGCTTTATTCGTTTTTATGTCTCTTACCCAAGCTACTCTATTAAAGATCTAAGCCATTCAGTTTTTGTTTTGATTTTACGTCGCTTTCAACAGTATTTCAGTCATATCGCGACGTCCAGCTAATTACAGGTGGAGGAAGACCCCAGAAGTCCTTCGAACTCACAGCGGTGAGGAGCTTAGTGATGTAAGTCACAGTGACTGTACCACTAGGCCACGGAGGCAGTCTTAAACTTTGATGTAAAAGATTGACCTAGAGGCTATAGCCCAAACTCAAGATGACTCCCTGAGGCTAGGGGGTCACTTTCCAGACAAGTTTTGCCTAATTATAGTAAAGTTGAACAACTTATCTTCAAGGATTAATAAATGAAAATGTAGTTCACAAGATAAGAAATTCAATGATACAGGTCACTCAACTTAAAATATAAACAAAAGCATTGTAATTAACATGATGCTATTCTTATCTGATCTAGGGATAAGGGGCCAAAAGGAATGTTATGTAAACAAACCTTAGCCAGCCATCCTGCTTTACCATAAAGCTTTGGAATACTTAAATGCATCATATTACTATGCTTTTCTATGCAAAATGTGTTTAAATAGAGATTTGCAAAGACATAGCCCAGGTAAATAGGGGTGGTCTATAAATAGAAAGTAGGTCAGCTCTAATCACCAGGGGCTACTGTCCCAATACACAATCCTTATCTATAGGCATGGAAACTGATGTTATAAACTGAATATCTTGTAGCTCAATCTCCAGATTCTGGCTTTACATAAGCTTTTGACCTGGATCCAAAGTGTGGATCCTGAGCAAAGGCTCAAACTACTAGTTAGCTCAGTGCCAAGTGGGAGGCTGACTCATTCAATACACATAGGTCAATGCACACACAGGTCACTGAGTACACAATAAATGCCTGAAGCACTCCAATGTAACTTTATTGGAGGTAATAAGTAAAACTATACATTGAGCATACATAAAGTAATATATGTACATAAAGATTAATCTTTAAAGTGCCTGAGAAGTTACAGTATCAGTTCACAGTTTAGATCCAATTCTACAGAACCCAACTAATTAGATCTAGATCCAAAATGCAAACTGTTTATTAACTGGTCTCTCATCAAAACATACTGAAGGTCTTGTTCAAAATACCTTAACTTATTAGCACTTTAAAGGTTAATGCTCCAACTCAGCAATTTAGACTACACACAACAGCGTAGACCCAAACATAGAATCTATATAAAAGTAAATGGACAACCATGTAGACCAATAATCTACCATAGTATATAATATAGTATAAACAACAATGCAGACCAAAACCCAGGTTTACGACACCTGCATCAATGTGTCAAGCCTTTATGCAGACAACAGCATTTGTCAAATATAAAAGGCTTCGATACCCTAAGTGTCACTTAGATCTACTAATATTTATCGTAAAATGAAACTGACATTCAGGTGGGCGAAAGGCTGTCTGGCAGACAGACGAAGGTCAATTGATCCCTTAAAGTAAATGACATAGAAAGTCTACCACAAGTCTGTGCATTATATTCTCTTTGTTTGGGCGCAGATGAGATGAAGAATGAAGTCAAATGTTCTACGTTTTTAGCAGACGATGTTTGAGCCCTGTAAAACACTTTCAAGCGTCTACTTTAGCAAAGTGAGTTCAATTAACAAATGACAATGGCGACCGATTCTTGCGATTAGCGTTACCTATGGAAGTTTAAATCATTTTCAAAGGAAACAATTTAAAAGTATATTCAAACGTAATAAGACTAGATCTGAGAATCTAATTAAATAACAAACACGGAATCGTCGTAGTTTTTAATATATTTCGCCCTTTTAAACTCGAGTGAGTTTATATGCCAGTCGAACTGAACTCTAATACCCACAATGCACCCGTCAAAACAACCAAAATGGCCGTAAGCGCACTCTGTCATTTTCGTAACCGACATGCCTCCAACACGGAATTCATACATATGTATTTACTCCGGCATCGGCGGCGTGCTTTCAATGAATGTGACGATTATAACATTTTTGGTTTCAGTTAGTCGGAAGAATTGACTTGCGTCACATAAAACGCACTTGCTGAATTTAGTTGCGTCAAAAGTTAGCTTGGTACAAACAGATGGTAGTTGAAGGCAAACAGTTGGTAGTTGAATACAATAAGGGTAATACAGAGCTTGATACAAACAGTTAATAGATGAATGCAAACAGGACTGGTGGGAGTTGAATACAGAATGAGAGCAATACAGATCTTGGTACAGATAGTTGGTAGTTGAAGGCAAACATGGTAGTTGAATGCAAACAGTTGGTATGTGAATTCAGAATGAGAGTAATAAAGAGTTTGGTACAAACAGATGGTAGTTGAATGCAAACAATTGGTAGTTGAATGCTGAATGAGAGTAATAAAGAGTTTGGTACAAACAGATTCAGAATGGGAGTAATAAAGAGCTTGGTACAAACAGTTGGTAGTTGAATGCAAACAATTGGTAGTTGAATAACGAATGAGAGTAATAAAGAGCTTTGTACAAACAGTTGGTAGTTGAATGCAAACAGTTGGTTGTTGAATTCAGAATGGGAGTAATAAAGAGCTTGGTACAAACAGATGGTAGTTGATGGTAGTTGAATGCAAACAATTGGTAGTTGAATAACGAATGAGAGTAATAAAGAGCTTGGTACAAACAGTTGGTAGTTGAATGCAAACAGTTGGTAGTTGAATAACGAATGAGAGTAATAAAGAGCTTGGTACAAACAGATGGTAGTTGAATGCAAACAATTGGTAGTTGAATGCTGAATGAGAGTAATAAAGAGCTTGGTACAAACAGATGGTATTTGAATGCAAACAGTTGGTAGTTGAATTCAGAATGAGAGTAATAAAGAGCTTGGTACAAACAGATGGTAGTTGAATGCAAACAATTGGTAGTTGAATTCAGAATGAGATTAATAAAAAGCTTGGTACAAACAGTTGGTAGTTGAATGCAAACAGATGGTAGTTGAAGGCAAATAGTTGATAGATGAATGCAAAGAAGACTGGTGGTAGTTGAATACAGAATGAGAGCAAAACAGATCTTGGTACAGACAGTTGGTAGTTGAATGCAAACATAGTAGTTGAAGGCAAACAGTTGGTAGTTGAATACAATAAGGGTAATACAGAGCTTGATACAAACAGTTGATAGATGAATGCAAACAGGACTGGTGGGAGTTGAATACAGAATGAGAGCAATACAGATCTTGGTACAGACAGTTGGTAGTTGAAGGCAAACATGGTAGTTGAAGGCAAACAGTTGGTAGTTGAATGCTGAATGAGAGTAATAAAGAGTTTGGTATAAACAGATGGTAGTTGAATGCAAACAATTGGTAGTTGAATGCCGAATGAGAGTAATAAAGAGCTTGGTACAAACAGATGGTAGTTGAATGCAAACAATTGGTAGTTGAATGCTGAATGAGAGTAATAAAGAGCTTGGTACAAACAGATGGTAGTTGAATGCAAACAATTGGTAGTTGAATGCTGAATGAGAGTAATAAAGAGCTTGGTATAAACAGATGGTAGTTGAATGCAAACAATTGGTAGTTGAATGCTGAATGAGAGTAATAAAGAGTTTGGTATAAACAGATGGTAGTTGAATGCAAACAATTGGTAGTTGAATGCTGAATGAGAGTAATAAAGAGTTTGGTACAAACAGTTGGTAGTTGAATGGTGAAAGACAGTAATACAGATGTTTGATAAAATCACCAGGCTCCGAGGTTATAAAGCGTTTTAGTTGAGTCTGAGTGTGTTCCCAAGCATTTGATTGGTCAGATTTGAGCCTAGGCTCAAATCTGACCAATCAAATGCTTCAGAACGAGTTTAGACTCAAGTCAAACGCTTTATAACCTCGGAGCCTGGTAGCTGAATGCAAACAGGTGGTAGTTAAATGGAAAAGCGAGTAATAAAGTGCTTGGTTTAAACATAATAGTACATGTAGTTAAATGCAAACAGTAGGTAGTTGAATGCAGAATAGAAATAAAACTGAACTTCATATTACTTTTTTCTGCATTAACCCATTATCCCCTGAAACATCCAATGGACATTTCCAGTTTGGAATAAAGGCTGGTCCACTTTTGACTATTTAATGTTGTTTTTTGTAAGAAATTGCAAACTGACAAACAGTGAAGTCCCTGATCAGAGGGCTCCTGCAGGAGCCTCTGATCAGGGACTTTACTGTTTACATAGGATATGTGTACTCTTCACAGGTACACAGTAGGTAAAGGACGCATATATGGGTCACTAGGGCTCAATGAGTTTTTCAAACATACTCTCATTCATTCTCACTGAATGGTTGTTCAAGTGTAATTGTACTGGTATAGAAAAACCTATCTGGCTCTTTGTACATTTCCTGTTTATTGATTTTGTGTTTGTCACAGAATCAGAATCGTGACAATAGAGTTAATTATAATCACGATTTGCTTATTTAATGTGCCACATTACAGCAATGGTGTCACACTGTGTACTTTGGAGAGGCTAAGTAACTTGGCATCTTATCCGGGTCAAAACTATTTGACAATCTGATCCTATTTTAAACGAAAATTAAAGAAATTAAGAGATGACGATTATTGCAGATAAACATACTCCAGATAAGAGGGTATAAACTGAACAAATCCAACATAATTTATTCTGGCTCGTTTCAGCACCAAATCCTATTGTGTTACTCCTCATTAGAATCGTCTCTACGATTCTAATGAGTAGTCACCACATAGGGTTTGCTATAGAATTTATTTTTTTTAGTTATCTAGTCAAAGATTAACCAAAGATTAGCCAAAGGCTCAGGATGAGCTTTTGTGATCCCACTTTGTCCAGTGTCCGTCGTATGTCGTCTGTTCACATTTTCAATCAACATCTCCTCTGAAATCACTGACCTGATTTCTACCAAACTTTGTCAGAAGCATTAGTGACAAGGGGGAACGAAATGTTGTTCAAAATTTCTGTCTAGACTTATTCCCCTTGCTTAGGGGTCAGTTTTTCTAACATGACCGTATAGACAACTTTTAATGCATAAGAAAAGCTTAAAAAATCTTTTTCTCAGAAACCCAAAGGCCCAGACCTTTGCAGGCCTGCCATAAGTTGATAAAAAAAATCCTAAGATTTCAAATTTTTCAATATTTCATGCCCGATTTTCCTGATTATACCTTTAACCCATAGTCTGTTTCTAGTTTTATATAAGACACATGATGCTTAAATCAGGCTGAAAGTAAAGCAGAATGCGCCTTTAGGCGCATTCTATAAAGGCGCATTCTGCTTTACTTTCAGCCTGTTTTAAGCTTCCATCTGTTGGAATAAAAATCGGGAGATTTCGGAAAAATCCGGAGAAATGGCAGCCCTGCCTTTGATATTTGTAATGTATATCATGGCCCCTCCCCGGGCTTCTCAGTTTTACATAGACTTATATAGGAAAACCTTTAAAAATCTTCTTTTCTGAAACTGTAAGGCCCAAATATTTAATATTTGACATATAGCTTTGCCTTGTGGTGCTCTACTAAGATTGTTCAAATTATGACCCCGTGCCAAAAATGACCCGCCCTTGGGCTTATCAGTTTTTCATAGGAAATTTTTAAAATATCTTTTTTTCTGAAACTGTAAGGCCCAGATCATTAATATTTGACATGTTGATTTGCCTTATAGTACTGTACCAAGATTGTTCAAAATATGTCCCCTTGGTCAATATTGGCCTGCCCAGGGGCTTATGAGTTTTACATAGACTTATATAGGAAAACCTTTAAAAATCTTCTCTGAAACTGCAAGGCCCAGATCTTTAATATTTGACATATAGCTTTGCTTTGTGGTGAATTACCAAGATTGTTCAAATTATGACCCGGGGTTAAAAATGGCCCCATCCTAGGGCATATTAGTTTTTTATAGGAAACCTTTAAAAATCTTCTTCTGAAACCGTAAGGCCAAGATCATTTCAGGGGTGTAAAAATTTCAGAATTGTTACTCGCCCTGCTGGGTGATAATGACATTTAGCTTATTAGTTTCTGTTGTAAATTATCAGAAAATCTGCTCGCCCTGACAAAATGTTACTCGCCATGTCGAGCAGGCGAGTAGAATTTTACACCCCTGCATTTATATTTAACATGTAGCTTTGCCTTATTGTCCTTTACCAAGATTGTTCAAGTTAGGATCCCTGGATCAAATTTTGCCCTGCTGTGAGGCTTATCAGTTTTATATAGACATATATAGGAAAACCTTTAAAATATCTTCTTCTCTGAAACTGTGAGGCCCAGATCCTTAATATTTGACATAGCTTTGCCTTGTGGTTCTCTACCAAGTGTGTTCAAATTATGACCCAGGGCCAAAATTGGCCACACCCAGGGGCTTATCAGTTTTTATAGGAAAACCTTAAAAATCTCCTCTTAAACTGTAAGATCATTAACATCTGACATATAGCTTTGCATTGTGGTTGTCTACGGAGATCAAATTAGGACACCTAGGTCATAGCTATATCAAAATGTTGTCTTGCCAAGTCAGCTTCTACAGTACAGTGTCAGCGTTTTTTTCCACCCAATTGGGAATGGGTCCGGTACCCCTCAGATTGGGAATTTTTCTTGTCGCGTAAACTTCAAATTGGGAAAAAAACAAGTCGTGAAATGATGACAAAAAAGAAATTGGGAAGTTGTGCAGTTCATATCAACAGGCAATGCTAACAATAGTAACAGAAGTTCTCTTTTTTTCACTGAAAATACTATTTTTACCATATTGCCATGTCCCTTCTTTGAATTTGGTACGGGTCCTGTTCCAGTTGGGAACGGGTCCTTTCCTGGGTACCGTCCAAAGAAGGAAAAAAAATGCTTAGTGTCCTCAGGTGAGCGAAATGTGGCCCTCTGGGCCTCTTGTTTGAAAGAAAATGTAGATAGATCAACTGTGGGAATTATCGCAGGCACAATGATATAAGGTACAGAAATTTAACCCTTCACTCCACAGATACACATATTTACCCCTTTAATTTATTTATCTATCGAAAAAAATTACTTCCTGATTATAAACTCATGAATATAAAACCATAGGAAATATTTTTTAATCATAACAGATGATAGCTTAACTCTTTGAACCCTAGTCACGCATATATGCGTCGTTTGCAAGCAGCGTACATGCGAGGAGTACATTTGTCCTATGCAAACAGTGTAGACCCTGATCAGAGGGCTCCTTAAGGAGCCCTCTGATCAGGGTTTACACTATTTGTCAATTTGACATATATTGTAAAAATCAACCCTAAAAAGTAAAAAATGGACTAGACTAAATAGAAAATTAGAATTGTCCATTTGAGGTTTCAGGGAGGAAAGGGTTAAAGCAGGTTGAAAGTTGCCTTAAAGCACATTCTGCCTTACTTTCAACCTGCTTTAAGTGGTCACCTGTCTCCAAAACTAGAAACAGGCTATGGGGTAAAGGGTTAAAGGGTGTTTCACAGAAGCTTGTTTGTGATTTGTCACCTCTGAAAGACCTGGTTATCCTAGTATAATTAATTTTGTCATATTGTCATATTAGTATCATATTTATTAACAAGCTGCATGTTACCATGGTAACGAGACATTGTCAGCACATTTTTCATACCTTTTTGCCAATGCTGTATGGTGAATTCAAGTTTATGGACTTAGGTTATTAGGTTTTTTCCATATTTATGTAACTAATCAGAGTAAGCGGATTGTATTTAACCAGTTGACCCATGAAATAATGAAAGCTTGTAACAGAGTGAATGTTGGAGACACAACTGATACCGGTAGTTCCCACTTGGCATCTTAACTCTTGGCGGTGCAATTGTGATTTTCTGTGTGATTAGTTGGATCCAGATGAAGTGTCGTGTATCCAAACTGTTTGACTCTCTGAACTTGTTTTGAAAAGAAATTTTTAGAATTTTTTAGAGCAATAGCAGACAACAATTGTTGCAGACGAGAAAAAAAAACCCAGCATGCAAAGAGTTTAAACCGTCAAATAAGGAAAATATAAATATTGAAGACATGATTGATACTTCACATCTTAAACTGTTAAGAGAAACAAAGTTAATTTGGAGACAGATAGTTTACACTTCACATCTTAAACTGTCAAAAAGAAACAGAATTAAATTGGACAGATAGTTTACACTTCCCATCCTAAACTGTTAAAGAGGAACAGAGTTAATTTGGAGACAGATAGTTTACACTTCACATCTTAAACTGTTAAAGAGAAACAGAGTTAATTTGGAGACAGATAGTTTACACTTCACATCTTAAACTGTCAAAGAGTAACAGAATTAATTTGGATACAGATAGTTTACACTTCACATCTTAAACTGTCAAAGAGAAACAGAATTAATTTGGAGACAGATAGTTTACACTTTACATCTTAAACTGTTAAAGAGAAACAGAGTTAATTTGGAGACAGATAGTCAAAGAGGCCTTAAAGTGTACTATTCAATATAAAATCAAGTGATGGGGATAATGATGTCTATGAAAATGATTATGGGACCTGAGTGCATGTTATACATAGCAAACTTGTGCATGCAGAATTATACATGATGAAAATGGAGTATATAAATGTAGTTTTAATGACAAATTTAGTTTCAAAGGAGTAAATAAATGTGAGAAATAATTGGAGTGTTTTGAAGTGATAAACATGACTGATTCCAACATAAACATGGCGGTCGCCAATGATTTTTTAGTGAAACTCCATTTGCCGGTGTTTGTTGTTTTAGGGACAGTGTTTAATATTTTGTCAATGATAGTTTGGGCTGGTAGGTTTGGTGTATCGACTATGGCGATGTTTTTGTTTTGTATATCTGCTGTCGAGATGTTTGGGCTGTGGTTAGAGCCAGTGTATCGTTGTGTTCACCACTATCTACATGTCAGGCTACAGGACCTGGTGGGCAGTTGTAACCTCCTCACCTTCCTACAATACACCATGCTCATGATCTCACGCTGGCTCATGTTCTTCACTTGCTTTGATCAAGCCACAAGACTTTGTTTCCCTGGAGAAAAGAAGATCAGCAATAGAACGGCCACAGCACTGGTGATAGGAACCATAGTAGTGAGTGTGATCTTCAATGTGAACAATCTGTTTGTACACACCCAGCGTGCAGGAACTGTACCAGGTACATCAGCCTTGATGTTCTGTAGTCAACACAGCATCCTGCACTATACTCAGCACAGTCAGCAGTCTAACACAGCATTCAGGTTTAGCTGGGATCTGATAGATAAGATTGGTAGCTGTTTAATACCCCTGACACTAACACTTGGCTGCCTTCTGGCAATAGCAGAAATAATCGGCCATCTCTACAGAGAGAATTCATGGAATGCTCCCACCAGGGCTCTGCGTAGGATTCGGGCTCAAAGTGACTCACTAAAGATTGCCGCTGTTCTTGGCAGTGCAACAATCCTACTATCAGCGCCCTTGTCAGTGTTTATGGTAGAAGTTAGTGCAATTAGTTCACCAGGGATGGAGTTGGTCTACACAGTTCTCTCTATGCTGTTGTATATCAGCTTCATGATGAAGTTTGTTGCTTATTGCTGCTTCAGTAAAGTGTTTCGTAAAAGACTTAAAGTGGTTCTGAGAATCAGTAATCTGTACAATGGATTGAAAAGAACTAGAACCAGTCTGAGGAAGAGTTTCTCTAGAGACGTACAGGAGGTGGTACCATTGAACATCGTTCATGAGAACAGCGTGTCTGTAGACACTGAGAATACATCCAGACAGTGTTCACTAGAAAGTGAAAATGCAGTTGATACAAGTACTGTATAAAAGAGCTCCAGATAAGGTGGGCAGGGCTCAAGGGAAGAGGGAGTAAACTGAACAAATCCAACATTTGCTCACTCATTTCAGCAACAAATCCTATGGTGTTACTACTCATTAGAATCGTCTCTTCGAGACGATTCTAATGAGTAGTGACACCATAAGGTTTAATGCAGAAATAAAGATTTTAGATTTAAGCTGGGATCTGATTGAGAGTGAAAATGCAGCTGAAACATCTATTGTATAACAGAGCTCCAGATAAGGTGGGCAGGGCTCAAGGGTAGGGATAGTAAACTGAACAAATCCAACATGTTCTCACTCATTTCAGCACCAAATCCTATGATGTTACTACTCATAAGAATTGTTTCTTTGAGGCGATTCTAATGAGTAGTGAAATCATAGGGTTCATTGCAGAAATAAAGATTTTGAATTTTTAAACATATGGTTTGGTGGTGATAATGCTGGAAATAGGTGGTTTACACAATTTTATCTGGAGTCCAGATCCGTGGTAAAGGTTCCAGTTGGCTTTTGGACGGTCAAAGGTTACCCAGTTGCCAGTTGGGTCTTCTTCCACCTCTTATTAGCTGGACCTTGTAATATGTCATAAACAATTTTTAAAAGACATGTAAAATCATAACACATAGAAGTACTGTGTGGGATAAAGATGATACCATTTTACCAGGGTTACAAATGACACAAGTTATATGTACCATAAAGATGACATAAGTAATGTGCAGGATAAAAATGTCACAAATACTGTTTACAGGTAGGCTAAAGATGAAACAAGTGCTGTGTATGTTAAAATATAATATTATTACTGTTTAGGTTTAATATGATACAAGTACTGATTAAGTTAAAGAGGGTCTGTCTAATGACCCCAAACCTCCCCAAACCACTCCAAACCTGCCTAAACCACTTAAAAAACAACCCAAACTACTTTAATTCCTTAATATCTAATCAAATAAAGATTAAAAAATGGTGAATTTAAGCAAATATAATGAAAAATTGTTAAATTAAAATTAACTATACAATGTTTTTCATTTCAACTTGTACAAAACTTAAGATAACTATACACAGTTACTTCTAGATATTAATCTATTATTCAATAGCCTGTTCCTGGTTTTGAAGACAGGTATCCCCTTAAAACAGGTTGAAAGTAAAGCAGAATGCTTTTTAAGCCACATTCTGCTTTACTTTCAGCCTGTTTTAAGATACCATCTGCTAGAATATGGAAAACTTGTTTTTAAAAGTGGTTTAGGGAGGTTTGGAGAGGTTTGGGGTCTTTAGACGGACCGAGTTAAAGATGACCCGAGTGCTGTTTAGATTAAAGATGACACAAGAAATGTTGTAAACAAAATTGCAGATAAAGTCATTTAAAGTCTCTTAACCCTTTCCCTATCAATTATGACTAATGACATGTTTGCAAACAGTTTGGATCCTGATCAGATATCACTTAAAGCGTCATCTGATTTGGATCAAAATTGATTGACACTTGTTTCAAAATTTCATAATTAAGTCTTACTGTCTTAACCCTTTGAACCCTAGTCCCGCATATAGGCGTCCTTTCCAAACAGTGTACATGGGAATAATACACTAGTCCTGTGCAAACAGTGAAGACCCAGATCAGAGGGCTCCGAAAGGAGCCCTCTGATCAGGTTCTTCACTGTTTGTCATAATGCCAAATATAGGCAAAAACAACCCCTAAAAGTCAGTAATGGAGTAGACTAAATTGGAAACCGGAATTGTCCATTTAAAGATTCAGGGAGGAAAGAGTTAAATCTAACATTGAAAGGATATTACAGACAACAATATTGAAGTAGACAACAGTATTGCGACAAAGGGGTAAAATTTCACGATAAGTCCAAGAAATCTCTAAGATACCAATGCAAGCATTATTTGTAGTGGTCCTTTGATTATTTAGTTTTACCCTTTACTGTATAGAAATGCATTTTAAGACTTTTAACTTATTCCTCCACTGAAGAAAATATTTCAAATTAATACAGCTATGGATGTGCATCTTGAAATATATATTCTATATTCTAGAAGATGGTAGCTTTAAGAAGGTTGAAAGTAAATCAGAATGTACTTTATGGCACATTCTGCTTTAGTTTCAACCTGCTTTAAGTGGTCACCTATCTTCAAAACTAGAAACAGGCTATGAATAAAGGGTTAAATGTTAAATTTGTTACATTTTTTGTACTTTTTGGTATTGTAGAAATTTTATATGATATTGCTTTAAGCTCCACCATGAAGAGGTGTGGGGCATATACCGTAGTGTTACTCTTGTTTATCCGTCCATATGACAAGGTTAAGGTTTTGATTTCAGATCAGTTGTGGTCTAGTTACTGCAGCAGGGCTGCAATAAGTTGATCATGAACAATCCTAAGATTTCCAAATTTTCGATTTTTCAAATATGATTACTTAAAGCAGGTTGAAATTAAAGCAGAATGCACCTTAAGGTGCATTCTGCTTTACTTTCAGCCTGCTTTAAGCTATGATCTACTAGGATAGAAATCCGAAGATTTCAGAAAAATCGGAGAAATGACAGCCCTGATGCAGCTAGGGTTACACGACTTTAAATACTTATTCACCTCAATAAGTTTTGCATGTTGCATTACAGTTTGGTGGCCTTGGCCTTTTAACCATAACCATAGACAAGTAGATTGTTCGCATTTATAGTCAAGAATGCAGCAGGGCATCTGTGTTTTACACATTTCTTACTGTTTTGCTATATTGAATGAAATAAAACACTGACTTATACATTCGTACTTCTCTTTACTTTGTATATCCTTTGCTGAACTCTTTAATGGAATAAATCCTCATTAACTTTTTCAACACCATTACCCTGTTTAAAATGTACATAATTATACCCCCACAAACAGAGTTTGAGTGGGGTATACTGGAATCAGCTTGTAGGTTGGTTGGTCGGTCGGTCTGTCTGCAAAATCCTGTACTTTCAACTCCTCCTTCAGTTTCAACCTGATTCATTTGATACTTGGCATAAATGTTACTCAGGTGCAGTAGATGTGCAAGACACAAATTTCAGGTCTCCGTGACCTTGAAATTGGTTTGAAATTGGCAGGCAAAATCTTGTACTTTGAACTCCTCCTTCACGTTCAACCTGATTCATTTGATACTTGGCATAAATGTTACTCAGGAGTAGTAGATATGTAAGACTCAAATTTCAACTATCTGTGACCTTGACCTTTATCCTTGCAATTGGTCTTGAAATTGGCAGGCAAAATCTTGTACTTTGAACTCCTTCACTTTCATCCTGATTCACTTGATACTTGGCATAAACGTTAATTCAGGAGTAGTAGATGTGCAAGACACAAATTTCAAATCTCTGTGACCTTGACCTTTGGCCTTGAAATTGGTTTTAAAATTGGCAGGCAAAATCTTGTATGGCGAACTCCTCCTTCACTTCAACCTGATATACTTGATACTTGGCATAAATGTTACTCAGGAGTTGCAGAGTGTCACATACCATTTTTAAGTCTTTTTATGCCCCCGGCATCGACAGATGCGGGAGCATATAGTAATCGTCCTGTCCGTCCGTGCATCCGTCCGTCCTTCCGTCCGTAACAGGTTAAGTAGATTTTACTGTTTCGTCTAGCATCAACACCGCTCACTCAAATGCTTTGATACTTATACAGTTGTTGCCTTGGACCATTCCCTATCCACCAATATCACCCAACCTTGATTTTGACCTTGACCTTGACCTACTTTGGACTTAAAACATTTTGAATGGGTTATTTCTTGGTTAACTAGATTTAACCGTTTCGTCTAGCATCAACACTACTTACTACAATGCTTCTATACTTATACAGTTATTGCCTTGGACCATTAATTTACCAACCCACCAGTTATACCCAAGCTCAATTTGACCTTGACCTTGACCTAATTTGGACTTAGAAAAGATTCAGAATATATTGTCAAGGATGCCACCGGGGGCATAAGCGTTTATTGAACGCAGTCTTGTTGACATTGGCTTACTCCTTTGACCTTATTGTAAAACCTTATTGAAACGTCTGCAGAGTGTGACAGAGTGCTGTATAATGGGGGTATTTATCACCTTTAGTGATAGTAGTTCTGTTCTAGTTTACAATTTGAACACAATGTAGACCCAGATCAGAGGGCTCCTGTAGAAGTCCTCTGATCATGGTCTGCACTGTATTCTAATCTAGACCAATATTCATTAAACTACCCAGATTTCCAAGTAGACTGGTTCATGTTTTGTAATTTAAAAGATCCACAAGGGAATATAATAACCCACAAGACTAACTTAGTTTTGAAAGAGTTAAAATTGTCTCGAAAGGATGGTTGTAATGACAAGTCACAATCTAAAGCTTTATGGAGACATAACAAGCCTTTATAGCTCACCTGGCACAAAGTGCCAAGGTGAGCTATTTTGATTGTCATGTGTCCTTCTTTGTCCGTTTGTTCGTCGTCCATTCATTCCTGATCCGTTGTCAACAATTTTCTTGAAACAACATCTCCTAAACTACTAGATGAATTTTAACCAAACTTGGCAGGAATAATCCTGATATGGTCGTCTTTCAAAGTTGTTCAAATATTTCTGGTCTGTTTAATATCTAGGTCACAGGAGCTAAAAATAAATTGTTTCAAGAAAAATGTTTCAAAAATGACCATGCCCCAGGGGTTACAAATTTACATAGAATTATATAGTGAAATCTTTAAACCTCTTCTTTTCTGAAATTTATATAGTCAGAGCTTTGATATTTGGCATGGTGACACATCTAGATTTTCTTTACAGATATTGTTCAAGTGGTTCTGGTCTTTTGCATATGTAGGTCACAGGAGATAAAATAGATTTTTTCAATGAAACCTTAAAAAATCTTCTTGTCAAACACCACAGTACCCTGAGCTTAGATATTTGGCACACAACATCATTTACTCAGCAGTTAGCACAGGTGTATTGTCGTAATTTGTTAGCTTTCCAAGATAAGTTACATTTACATAAATGGTTCCAGGTGAGCAATTTAGGGCCGTATAAGGCTCTTGTTCTGTTGTATCCACGGGTCCGGTTATTGACCCATTCCCAATGAGAAATTAAATAAAAAAGAATCCCAATTCTATATAAAAAAAAAATCCAAATTTTGATGGAAAAAAAACCCTTTTATCTGGCAGTTTAGCCTAAATAAGTGAAATCAATTCTATGATTTCTTCCAAAATAATTGGATTCTTAGCGCAAAACCCCCCCAAATCAGAGATTGCAGTTTTCCTAAATGGCCAGAAAAAGTCCTGCATATAGGAGTAAATATAAGGTTGTCTTTGTGATGAAGGAGCCATTTGAAGCTAGACTAATGTCAGAGCACCAGATAAGGGTAGTTTTTAAGAAACTAAAATCTTTATTTCTCAATTAAACCCTATGGTGTCACTACTCATTAGAATCGTCTCGAAGAGACGATTCTAATGAGTAGTAACACCATAGGATTTGGTGCTGAAATGAGTGAGAAAATGTTTGATTTGTTGAAATAACTACCTCTTATCTGGAGCCCTGTAATGTGTTGCTGTTGCTATGACAATGTCTGCGTCAATCATTTGGATTTAGCTACAATGATAATGTTAGCTTACCTGGCACTATTGTCCTTTAGGGAACAAAGGTTGATGGTTTTGAAAGAGTAACTTAATCTTTAGCAGACCTAGTGGGTAGTGCCAAGGTCAGTTATTTTGATCATCCTATGTCTGTAATTCATTGTCCGTCTTCCATAATTTCTTGAAATGGCATTTTCTCTCAAACTACCGTTTAGATTTTTAGCTCACCTGAGCTAGCTCAGGATGAGCTTTTGCAATCCTTGTTTCCAATCTGGAATGTTCCTTATATGATCGTCTTTGAAAGTTGTTCAAATGCGTTCAATCCATTGCATATCTAAGTCACAGGAGCTAAGATTTTATAAGATACGTCAGGGTCATGCCCTTTGAATTACATGAGCTAAAAAATATCAGTTGTGACCTTGTCCCCTTTCTAACTCAAATAGTTTTTATCCCATCTTCACCAAATTCTCAGAAATTATTTGTGAATTACTCAAAAGTGTCATGTAAGCCTTGTCCATTCTCAAACTGTAAATTTCTAAAGATGTTTATAGGTGTTAAATCTTGGCCAAGTTTGACAACCAACTAAATTGTGTAAGGCATGTCAGGATTATGCCCCTTGAATTACTCAAAATTGTCTGAATGGCTCCAGATAAGGGGGAGTAATCTGAAAAAATCCAACACTTTTTCACTCATACAGCACCAAATTATATTTTGTTGTTACTACTCGTTAGAATCGTCTCGATGAGACGATTCTAATGAGTAGTGTCACCATAGAGTTTTAAGCAGAAATAAAGATTTTAATTTTTGAAATACTCCCCTTATTTGGAGGCCTGGTCTGTGTACTGAACTTTTGCAGTTTTCTCTGTGTGCCTTACTCCACCTGACAGCTTTGGTTGAACTCTTTCTGACTTGATCAGTATTCCAATTATGGCTGCTTTAATATAATATTTCAGAAAAATAAAGTAAACCAACAACTTAGACCCTCAACAGAAGGCTCCTAAAGTATCTTTCCGATCAAAGTCTTCATTGTTTGTTCACTTACTTAACCCTTTCCTCCCTGAAACATCAAATGGACAATTCTAGTTTTCAACTACAGTAAAACCTCTATTATTGGCATTAAAAAGAAGGCTAGTTGAGTGTAGTAAAGACAGGTGACAGCTTAAGCAAGGTGACAGAAAAACAGAAAGCTCCTACAGGAGCTTTCTGTTTTACTGTCACCTTGCTTCAAGCAGTCACTTGTCAGAAACACCAAATAATTAACACAATTTAGTGGTCGTAATAGAGAGGTTTTACTGTAAGTCCAGTTAATTTTTGACTTTTTAGCTGTTATTTTTAGAATATGCAAATGACAAACAGTGTAGACCTTAAGGAGCCTTCTGATCAGGGTCTACACTGTTTGCATAGGACAAGTGTACTTCTCACAGGTATTATGTTTGCAAATGACGCATATATGTGTGACTAGGGTTCAAAGAGTTAATATACTGGTTTTCAGTATGGAAAGTATTAACTCTTTACATGCTGGGTAATTTTTTTCGTCTGCAACCTTTGTTGTCTGCTATTGTTCTAAAAATTAGATTTTTCTAAATTTCTTTTCAAAACATGGTCAGAGTGTCAAACAGATTGGATCCTGGTGAGACGCCACGTTACGTGGCGTCTCATCTGGATCCAAACTGTTTGCAAAGACAATCACTGTGGTGGATATATCCGCCACTAGCATGCAAAGAGATATTATCCATTTATGCCCCATTTAATTAGTTTTATCACTGTATAGATATGTGCAGGGTACAGTGTTAAACTTTCACAATACACTAGTTGTCACCTGCTAACAGCTACTATTATCAAAAAAGTTATTGGTAAAGGGCTTTAAGTGCTGACTTTCCAAATGTACTTCTATTTCTAAATAATGACCATTTAAATGGTCTCTCAATGGGGTTTATTGCAAAATGTATGACAAACAGTGCAGACCCTGTTCATAGTTGGCTCAGGGTACTTTATATTCTAATGGGGAACTTGGGACTTTGTAACATGCCCATTTGGCTCTGGTTACACAAGATCCTGACAGGAAACTTGGAACTGTGTTCCCTGCCAAGTTGTCTCAGGGTACATAAGATCCTGACAGGGAACATGAGACTGTGTTCCCTGCCAAGTTGTCTCAGGGTACATAAGATCCTGACAGGGAACATGGGACTGTGTTCCCTGCCAAGTTGTCTCAGGGTACATATGATCCTGACAGGAAACTTGGAACTGTGTTCCCTGCCAAGTTGTCTCAGGGTACATATGATCCTGACAGGAAGCATGGGACTGTGTTCCCTGCCAAGTTGTCTCAGGGTACATAAGATCTGTTCCCTGCCAAGTTGTCTCAGGGTACATAAGATCCTGACAGGGAACATGGGACTGTGTTCCCTGCCAAGTTGTCTCAGGGTACATAAGATCCTGACAGGAAACTTGGAACTGTGTTCCCTGCCAAGTTGTCTCAGGGTACATAAGATCCTGACAGGAAACATGGGACTGTGTTCCCTGCCAAGTTGTCTCAGGGTACATAAGATCCTGACAGGAAACTTGGAACTGTGTCCCTGCCAAGTTGTCTCAGGGTACATAAGATCCTGACAGGAAACATGAGACTGTGTTCCCTGCCAAGTTGTCTCAGAGTACATAAGATCCTGACAGGAAACTCGGAACTGTGTTCCCTGCCAAGTTGTCTCAGGGTACATAAGATCCTGACAGGGAACTTGACACTGTGTTCCCTGCCAAGTTGTCTCAGGGTACATAAGATCCTAACAGGAAACATGAGACTGTGTTCCCTGCCAAGTTATCTCAGGGTACATAAGATCCTAACAGGGAACATGGGACTGTGTTCCCTGCCAAGTTGTCTCAGGGTACATAAGATCCTGACAGGAAACTTGGAACTGTGTTCCCTGCCAAGTTGTCTCAGAGTACATAAGATCCTGACAGGAAACTTGACACTGTGTTCCCTGCCAAGTTGTCTCAGGGTACAAAAGATCCTGACAGGGAACATGGGACTGTGTTACCTGCCAAGTTGTCTCAGGGTACATAAGATCCTGACAGGGAACATGGGACTGTGTTCCCTGCCAAGTTGTCTCAGGGTACATACGATCCTGACTGGAAACTTGGAACTGTGTTCCCTGCCAAGTTGTCTCAGAGTACATAAGATCCTGACAGGGAACATGGGACTGTGTTCCCTGCCAAGTTGTCTCAGGGTACATAAGATCCTGACAGGGAACATGGGACTGTGTTCCCTGCCAAGTTGTCTCAGGGTTCATACGATCCTGACAGGAAACTTGGAACTGTGTTCCCTGTCAGGTTGTCTCAGGGTACATAAGATCCTGACAGGGAACATGGGACTGTGTTCCCTGCCAAGTTGTCTCAGGGTACATAAGAGCCTGATGTTTCCAGGAAACATAGATTTTGATAAGATATAGATTAAAAAGGGTAATATATTTGCATTAGTATAAAAAAAAAAGTAAAAAAAGTAAATTTTATTTCGCTTAGGTATTTGGTAATAATTAATTGAACAGTTGTATATCACTTACTGAAAAAGTTTAGAAAAGTTTTAAAAGGAATTACGACTGCCTTTAATGATAACAAATAAATGCATGAATTGATTGATTATCAGGATTTTTTAGCTCACCTGGCACAAAGTGCCAAGGTGAGCTATTCTGATCGTGCTATGTCCGTCGTTGTCTGTCCGGACGTCCATCGTCCGTCCGTCCATCGTCCGTCCGTCATCAACTATTTCTTTAAACGACATCTCCTCCTAAACTACTGGATGGATTTTTACCAAATTGGTAGAAATTATCCTTATATGGTCCTCTTTGAAAATTGTTCAAATATTTCCGGTCCGTTGCATATTTAGGTCACAGGAGCTAAAAATAGATTTTTTCAATAAAAATTTAAAACATCTTCTTCTCTGAAACCACAGTACCCTGAGCTTAGATATTTGGCACAAAGCATCATCGATAGGTCCTTTATCAAGATTGTTCAAATTATGTCCCTGGGGTAAAAAATGACCCCGCCCCGGGGGTCACAAATTTACATAGAGTTATATAGTGAAATCTTCAAACGTCTTCTTCTCTGAAACTAATATAGCTAGAGCTTTGATATTTGGCATTGTGTAACTTCTAGATGTACTTTACCAATTATGTTCAAAAAGTTTGGGTCCGTTGCATATCTAGGTCACAGGAGCTAAAAATAGATTTTTTCAATAAAAACTTAAAAAATCTTCTTGTCTGAAACAACAGTACCCTTAGCTTAGATATTTTGCATAAAGCATCATCGATAGGTCCTCTATCAAGATTGTTCAAATTATGTCCCTGGGGTAAAAAATGACCCCATCCCGGGGGTCACAAATTTACATAGAGTTATTTAGTGAAATCTTCAAACCTCTTCTTCTCTGAAACTAATATAGCTAGAGCTTTGATATTTGGCATTGTGTAACTTCTAGATGTACTTTACCAATTATGTTCAAAAAGTTTGGGTCCGTTGCATATCTAGGTCACAGGAGCTAAAAATAGATTTTTTCAATAAAAACTTAAAAAATCTTCTTGTCTGAAACAACAGTACCCTTAGCTTAGATATTTTGCATAAAGCATCATCGATAGGTCCTCTATCAAGATTGTTCAAATTATGTCCCTGGGGTAAAAAATGACCCCATCCCGGGGGTCACAAATTTACATAGAGTTATTTAGTGAAATCTTCAAACCTCTTCTTCTCTGAAACTAATATAGCTAGAGCTTTGATATGTGGCATGGTGTAACTTCTAGATGTACTTTAGCAATATTGTTCAAATGATTTTGGTCCGCTTCATATCTAGGTCACAAGAGCTAAAAATAGATTTTTTCAATAAAAATTTAAAACATCTTCTTCTCTGAAACCACAGTACCCTGAGCTTAGATATTTGGCACAAAGCATCATCGATAGGTCCTTTATCAAGATTGTTCAAATTATGTCCCTGGGGTAAAAAATGACCCCGCCCCGGGGGTCACAAATTTACATAGAGTTATATAGTGAAATCTTCAAACGTCTTCTTCTCTGAAACTAATATAGCTAGAGCTTTGATATTTGGCATTGTGTAACTTCTAGATGTACTTTACCAATTATGTTCAAAAAGTTTGGGTCCGTTGCATATCTAGGTCACAGGAGCTAAAAATAGATTTTTTCAATAAAAACTTAAAAAATCTTTTTGTCTGAAACAACAGTACCCTTAGCTTAGATATTTTGCATAAAGCATCATCTACAGGTCCTCTATCAAGATTGTTCAAATTATGTCCCTGGGGTAAAAAATGACCCCATCCCGGGGGTCACAAATTTACATAGAGTTATTTAGTGAAATCTTCAAACCTCTTCTTCTCTGAAACTAATATAGCTAGAGCTTTGATATGTGGCATGGTGTAACTTCTAGATGTACTTTAGCAATATTGTTCAAATGATTTTGGTCCGCTTCATATCTAGGTCACAAGAGCTAAAAATAGATTTTTTCAATAAAAACTTAAAAAATCTTCTTGTCTGAAACCACAGTTCCCTGAGCTTAGATATTTTGCATAAAGCATCATCTACAGGTCCTCTATCAAGAATGTTCAAATTATGTCCCTGGGGTCAAAATTGGCCCCGCCCCTGGGGTCACAGTTTTACATAGAGTTATATAGTAAAATTTTCAAACGTCTTCTTCTCTGAAACCAATGTGGCCAGAGCTTTGATATGTGGCATGGTGACACTTCTAGATGTACATTACCAAAATTGTTCAAATGGTTGTGGTCGGTTGCATAACTAGGTCACAGGAGCTAAAAATAGATTTTTCAATAAAAACTTAAAAAATCTTCTTGTCTGAAACCACAGTACCCTGAGCTTAGATATTTTGCATAAAGCATCATCTACAGGTCCTCTATTAAATAGATTTTTCAAAAAACTTTTGCACTCAGCATCATCCAATCAGCAATTGACACAATTGTATTGTCATAATTTCTCCGCTTTTCAAGATATGTTACATTTACATCAACTGTTCCAGGTGAGCGATTTAGGGCCGTATACGGCTCATGTTTTATTTGTCAGTTTGCCGCTGGAATCAATGAATTGTCTCATAAAATAACAGAGTTTGATTAGTCAAACATCACACCTTTGATCGGGAGTGTGAGGAAATGAAATAACCACTTGGTCATTGTACAGTCGAACTTCGATATCTCGAACTCGCTTAATTCAAACTATCCCATTGTCAACATGTGAATTGCATTATTTCATGCTCGGTTAAGTCGAACATACCCGTATTTCAAAGTTAAAACGTGGCTTAGCCACGTTTTAACTTTGAAATATGGGTATGTTCAGCCTAACTGAGTTCGAGATATCGAAGTTTGACTATATTTAAAAAATCATTACACAAAATGTTGTTTGTTGTTTTATATAAACAGGAAATACTACGTGTAATATAAGTAAACAACCAACAGTGAACTGTAAAATTCAATGCATTCCACTTTTTGGGGAAGTCAGGCATTAGGTCAATACCGGTGAAACTGGCCATTTCTGCCCCAAGCAATTTCTTCCCCCACCCCCTAGTTGATTTCTTCGCCGGGGGGGGGAGAAACGGCCCAGCCAGTATATCAACAGCTTAGTTAGAGGGATGCCGACGTCCCTAGATCGTGGACAGTACTAAAATGTAAAGTACATTTACAGTTCACTGCTCTTTGTTTGCCTGTTCACTTGTTGATTATAATATATAATTGATTATACAACTATTATCAATAATAGTGTCTATCTCCAACTGTGAAATATACAGACATGTATCAATTATAGTAGTAACTTAGGTTCCTCAGTTTGTATAACGGCATGCATGCCGATTCTATCAGCTATTAAATTAACATCTGGAAATAGAAGTAAACATTATTTCTACACTCTTTATGTTATATTAGTTAAGTTTGTTTATTTAAATTTATTTTGATAAATTAACCCGTTTGAGTTGACATATTCACTACCTCACTGCTATTTTGCTACCAGTATGGATCTTTGCTCTAATCAGGTCTCAAACTGTTTGATACTTTTCATATTGTAGCCTGTTTCTAGTATTGCATTTAGGTGACCACTTAAAGCAGGTTGAAAGTAAAGCTGAATGCACCTTCAGGTACATTCTGCTTTACTTTCAGCCTGCTTTAAGTTACCATCTGCTAGGATGTAGAAAATATTTCTTATGGTAGATAATCATGATTGTATAAAATGGATCTGTTTTCTGAAGTTGTGGAATAAATTGCAGGCTTAGAAAGGTGTATTTATGGGGTTGGGTTAATCAATTTGACCCAAAGGTTAACAGGGCTCCAGATAAGAAAAAGTTTTCTGAACAAATGCAATATTTTCTCACTCATTTCAGCACCAATCCTATGGTGTTACTACTCATTAGAATTGTCTCGAAGAGACAATTCTAATGAGTAATAACACCAAAGGGTTTAATGCAGAAATAAAGATTTTAGTTTTTGAAAAACTAACCTTATCTGGAGCCCTGAGGTTAACTTTGCCAAATAAATTTACATTTGAATTAACTTATTCATTGCCTTTATTACCCAGAGTACTAGGATTGTTTGCAGACAGATTTGATACTGATGCCTCGCTCACATTTGCTACGGCGGCCGCACGGCTAATCATTTCTACGGCGAGTAGCAATTCCCCGGCCGCCGTGTGTTGCGCTCACATTTGCTGCGGCTGCCGCGCGGCGAGACTTTTATTTTGGTGGGGTTAAAAAATCTGCGGCAACCGTAAGGTGACCGCACGGCGACCGTACGGCAGCCGTGGAAGTCCCACTAGATAACTTGCAACCAAAATGCTGTTCCTGCTACACAACTTGGTTTTGCTACATGTTCACACAACTTATATCAGTCCAACAACACCATGAACTCAAAGGACACATTTGGACAGCATTTAAGAATATCTAAATCCATTTTTAGATAACATACATGTTTTACATACATGAACAAAAGTACAAATGCTCAAAAGGGAAATTGACCATCGAGTTACGGTGGCCGTGCGGCAGCCGTAGAACCACTCTGCGGCGTGTGTTTCTACGGCCGCCGTAGAAATGAAAAAATGTTATAACTCCGCGTTATAATTCTACGGCGACCTCTACGGCCTGTAAAATATTGGGATACGCCGTGCGGCTGCGGCTGTAATCTCTACGGCCGCCGTAAGATTCTCTCGATTTCATTTCTCTGCGGCCGCCGTAGAGTAAATGTGAGCGCACTATGATCAGGCCATGTATAAGCCGGCTTCTGATCACAATACAAACTGTTTGATACTCATAACTTTAGCCAAGATAATTAAAACAAGCTTAATATTGCCGATGAAAGGGATGTGAAATCTCCGAAAATTCCAAAGTAAAGGAAAAACTTTAGAGCTCTGATTGAAAGAACCTAACTACTCATGCCTGATCCAGAGCAGAGAAACCTCTGTGGATGAATTTAGTGGTGGTTTCAGGGCTACAGATAAGAGTCAGTAAACTGAACAAATCCAACATTTTCTCACTTATTTCAGCACCTAATCCTATGTTGTTACTACTCATTAAAATTGTCTCTAAGAGACTATTCTAATGATTAGTGACACCATAGGGTTTACTGTAGAAATAAAGATTTTAGTTTTTAGCTCACCTGAGCTAGCTCAGGGTGAGCTTTTGCAATCCTTGAATGTCCGTCGTCCGTCGTGCGTCGTGCGGCGTCAACAATTTTAGTGTTTACACTCTAGAGGCCACAATATTTATCCAATCTTTCTCAAACTTGCTCAGATGGTATATTGCCATAAGAGTTCGGATGAGTTCGATTATGGTAGAAATCGGACATATAGGTCATGAGTTATCTACCTTTGAACTGCTGAAAATGCCATATTTAACAGTGTTTACACTCTAGAGGCCACAGTATTTATCCAATCTTTCTAAAACTTGCCCAGATGGTATATGACCATAGAGTTTGAGAGAGTTCGATTTTGGTTGAAATCAGACAAATAGATCAAAAGTTATCTACCTTTGAATTGCTGAAAATGTCATATTTAACGGTGTTTACACTCTAGAGGCCACAGTATTTATCCAATCTTTCTAAATCTTGCCCAGGTTGTATATGACCATAAGAGTTCGGATGAGTTCGATTTTGGTTGAAATCAGACAAATAGATTGAGAGTTATTTACCTTTGAATTGCTGAAAATGCCATATTTAACAGTGTTTACACTCTAGAGGCCACAATTTTTATCCAATCTATCTCAAACCTGCTCAGATTGTAAATGACTATAAGAGTTCAGATGATTTTGATTATGGTTGAAATCAGACTTATAGGTTGAGAGTTATCTACCTTTGAAGTGCTGAAAATGCCATATTTAACGATGTTTACACTCTAGAGGTCACAAATTTTATCCAATCTTTCTCAAACTTACTCAGATTGTATATTACCATAAGACTTCGTATGAGTTCAATTATGGTTGTAATCGGAACAAAAGGTCAAAAGTTATCTACCTTTGAATAGCTGAAAATGATATATTTAACAGTGTTTACGCTCTAGAGCCGACAATATTTATCCAAGCTCTCTCAAACTTGCCCAGATTGTATATGACCATAAGAGTTCGAAAAAGGTTGATTATGGTTTGAATTGGACAAATAAATCAAGAGATATCTACCTTTGAATTGCTGAAAATGCCATATTTTACAGCGTTTACAGTCTTGCAACTACAGTTTTCAATGGATTTTGATTATACTTGTACACAAAGGATGTAGCTATAAGTTCTGGAAGAAGTGCAATTATTGTTGAAATGTAATCATTGTGGCTATAGTTACCTGCCCTTGATATACTTTGAAATGCTAGAAAAAGGCGTCATTTCAGTATTGTTTAGGCTCTAGTTATCTGCCTTTGATGTACTCTACTATACTACAGTAGGTCGACAAACTTGAATGGATTTAGAATAAAACGGGTGAAATTCAAAGGTAAAGCTATCAGGCTTCATTACAAATGGTGAGCGATATCAGGGCCTTCAGGCCCTCTTGTTGAAATACTCCCCTTATCTGGAGCCCTGGGTTTGACTGTACATTGATGGTGTATTGCAGGATCTGATGACATACTGTGCTAATGATGTGGTCGCTACGCTCGAGGTGTTCAGGTGTTTATGGGTAGAGTTTCAGGAAAGGTAAGACGACCCTGATGTCAGGTATTGTAACACATATTATACAGTAAAACCTCTCTTAAACGGTTGTAAGTCAAAACTTATTATACAGTAAAACCTCTCTTAAACGGTCGTAAGTCAAAACATATTATACAGTAAAACCTCCCTTAAACGGTCGTAAGTCAAAACATATTATACAGTAAAACCTCTCTTAAACGGTAGTTAGTCAAAACATATTATACAGTAAAACTTCTCTTAAACGGTCGTAAGTCAAAACATATTATACAGTAAAACCTCTCTTAAACGGTCGTAAGTCAAAACATATTATACAGTAAAACCTCTCTTAAACGGTCGTAAGTCAAAACATATTATACAGTAAAACCTCTCTTAAACGGTAGTTAGTCAAAACATATTATACAGTAAAACTTCTCTTAAACGGTCGTAAGTCAAAACATATTATACAGTAAAACTTCTATGACAACCACTTAATTGCAGACATGGGGCGATGACTTGAAAAAAGTAATCAATTAAATTATGATTATTTGACATTCTAGCAGTAATCGATTACTTCATGATTACTGCATATTTTGTAAGCAATCTATTACTATGATTACTTTCAGTGACAGTAATCATGATTAATGATTACTTTGCCAGTAACAAGTTGGAAACCAACTGTATGTGTATTCAGTTTTATTTGCAATCGATCAAAGAGAATACCATTCTAAGCTGCAAATGATATTTGTTCCATTATGTCAATGTTGTCTAACTTCACTACTTGTGTTACTTAGCCCATTCATTCCAGATACATCATTTGTTCAGAGTGAACATGGGTGCCAAGTAGTTAACATTCATTACCAGGCCATATAATATGTGTAGCTTGGTCTGGATCCCAATAACATGTTACAACAAAATTCTTTAATATCAATATCTAGCCTTTAATTTATTTCTTCATTGAAGAAAATAGTTTCACTTAATACAGTTATAAATACATGTACGTAACATAAGAAATAATTTCAATATCCTAGCTATGGTAGCTTAAAGCAAGTTGAAAGTAAATCAGAATGCACCTTTGGGCATATGTATTCTTGACATTCAACCTGCTTAACCCTTTCCCCCAATAGAAGCGCCTTTTAGCGGATATGATTTATTCATCCGCTGAAGAAAATAGTTCCAATTTAATCAGTTATGAATATGTATCATGGGGAATATTTTCTATATTATAGCGCATGATAGCTTAAAGCAGGCTGAAAGTAAAGCAGAATGCGCCCTTAGGCGCATTCTGCTTTACTTTCAGCCTGCTTTAAGTAGTCACCTATCTTAAGTACTAGAAATAGGCTATCAGGTAAAGGGTTAAGTGATCTCCTGCCTTCAAAACTAGAAACATGGTACCATCATGGTATGGGGTAATGGGTTAATGTCAATTTATGCAGATGTTTATAAATTTTCAAATTTATTTGTTACATTTGATCACCATTGGCACTAGCATTTCAAATGTCTCATCACTGAGGCGACACCTCGCAGGTCTGAACAACTTTCCTGCAATACTGAAGTCTTTCAACAGGGGCAGGAGTGGCTGGAATGCACTGTGCTTTTACTATCCCAGCTTGTTTTAAATATTTCAGAAAATCAAATTGATTTGTAACTGACATGCCACCTTTAACCCTTTACCTGATAGCCTATTTCTAGTATTGAAGATAGGTGACTACTTAAAGCAGGTTGAAAGTAAAGCAGAATGCGCCTTAAGGCGCATTCTGCTTTAATTTCAGCCTGCTTGAAGCTATTATGTGCTACAACAAAGAAAATATTCCCTATAATATATATTCATGACTGAATAAATTGGAACTATTTTCTTCAGCGGAGGAATAAATAATATTCGCTAAAAGGCGCTTACATGAGGGAAAGGGTTAAAAAAGAACACTTCAATACTGGAATTCAAGTTGAAACTAATACTAATATGGATATATATATAGTTAGTTTTTAATTACGGTAGATCCCAGAGTTCAACTTTCAACTGCTGTGGGAAGGCAGCAGGATAGGTCCATTGTATTATAAATAAGCTTCACTGATAATTGCTCAGTTTCAGATTGACAGATATAGTTCTGTATGTTCTATATACAGGACAACTGAATACCAGTCCATATAACCAAGTTCTCAACTTGGTGTCACTGGTCTGTGAATGTTAACATTCCAATTGTCCTTTTCAAGTACAGCACCGTTATGTAATTGTCCCTTTTTTCATGGCATAAATTAGTGAATTCATTTATTATTGATTTAAACAATTTGAATCAAAACTAAACACAGATTATATATATTTATTATTTTCAGTAACACCTTTGCAGATCTGCCTGTTATATTGTCATATATCACCATTGTTAAACCTCAAGGCACATGTTTATCATGACAAGGTGTGAAAAACCTAGAGATGAGACAGGTGAAATGTCCTTTCAGTGATAAATCAAATACAGAATAATCACAAAGTAATCATAAAATAATCATGATTACAGCCCTTTTTGTCATTAATCGATTAAATAATGATTAAAGTAATCAGAAAAATGCATGATTAATGATTAAACCTGATTAAGGGAGAATTGTTAATCGATTAATAATCATGATGATTACTTTCCATGATTACCCCATGTCTGCTTAATTGTGTTAAATTTTAGGTGTTTAAGATAGGTGATTGCTTAAAGCAAGGTGACAGTAAAACAGAAAGCTCCTTTAGGAGCTTTCTGTTTCACTGTCACCTTGCTTTAAACTGTCACCTGTCTTTTATACAGTCAATTGACCTTTGTTTTAGTGATCATCATAGAGAGGTTCTACTGTACTCTTCAGGTGTTTATGGGTTGAATTTCTGGATAGAACAATCCAGATGTCCTGTATATGTACCATGTACATGTATCATATGCTCTTCAAGGATGAAGGGTGGGGATATAGTTGCTGCTTTGTATGTCCGTCTTTCCATTCTTTTTGTCAGTCCTTCTGTCTGTCTGTCACAATTTTTTGTCCAGAGCTTAGCCATATACAGTGTTCCTTCCCTACAACAGCCCTCCTAACAACAACTACCTCCTTGCAAGGACCCTTGCCAAAGTTCCCTAAACAGGAAATTAATGTCTAACGCTTTCACTGCTGCAATATGGTATTCTAACAATTGTCGTCTGCTGTTTTTAGCTCACCTGGCACATAGTGCCAAGGTGAGCTATTTTGATCGTCCTCTGTCCGTCGTCGTTCGTTCGTCCGTCCCTTCGTCGTCAACAATTTCTTTAAACGACATCTTCTCCGAAACTACTGGATAGATTTTTACTAAACTTGGCCTGAATTATCCTTATATGGTCCTCTTTCAAAGTTGTTCAAATATTTCTGGTCCGTTGCATATCTAGGTCACAGGAGCTAAAAATAGATTTTTTCAATGACAACTTAAAAAATCTTCTTGTCTGAAACCACAGTACCCTGAGCTTAGATATTTGGCACAAAGAATCGTCTTCAGGTCCTCTATCAAGATTGTTCAAATTATGTCCCTGGGGTAAAAAATGACCCCGCCCCGGGGATCATAAATTTACATAGAGTTATATAGTGAAATCTTTAAATATCTTTTTCTCTGAAACTAATATGGCCAGAGCTTTGATATTTGGCATGATGATTCTTCTAGAAGCCCTTAACCAAAATTGTAAATATGGTTCTGGTCAATTGCATATCTAGGTCACAGGAGCTAAAAATAGATCTTTTCAATGAAATCTTAAAAAATCTTCTTGTCTGAAACCACAGTACCCTGAGCTTAGATATTTGGCACAAAGCCTCGTCTTCAGGGCCTCTATCAAGATTGTTCAAATTATGTCCCTGGGGTAAAAAATTATCACGCCCTGGGGGTCGTAAATTTACATAGAGTTATGTAGTGAAATCTTCAAACATCTTTACCTCTGAAACTAATATGGTCAGAGCTTTGATATTTGGCATGATGACACTTGTAGAAGCCCTTAACCAATATTGTAAATATGGTTCCGGTCCGTTGCATATCTAGGTCACAGGAACTAAAAATAGATTTTTACAATGAAATTTATGTCTCTGGGGTGAGAAGTGATCCCATACCAGGGATTATGTGACCCTTGTGTTGGTTTTTCCAGGTGAGCGATATTTAGGCCCGCATGGGCCTCTTGTTTCTTAAAGTTTCATATAAGTGGACAGTTTTATAGAAGAAATGTAATGATGAGTGACAAGCAGCTTGAATCCAGATCAGTGACAAACAACTTCTGAATTCCAGTTGTTTGCAAATGTAAGCCAAGTCTTAACCCATAGCCTGCCACTCACGACTATAGCTCCATATGCAAACAGCTTGGATCCGGATGAGACGCCGAGTAACTCGGCGTCTCATCCGGATCCAAGCTGTTTGACACTCGGACAACATTTTCAGCAATTTTGAGCAACTTTGAAGCACTTTGAAACTTGAAGCAGACGAGAAATATAGCAGACGACAATTTATTTGGCGGGCTAAGGGTTAATGTTCCTTCCCTATAACTTCTCCCTCTGAACAACACACACAATCTGTGTCTCCCATAAGGTGTTGTTGTAGAGAGGGGGCACTGTAGCAACAAAATAATTTAGATTCTACAGCGCTCCCTCTCTATAGCAACACCCAATGGGAGACACAGAGTGTGTGTGTTGTTCAGAGGGAGTCATTATAGGGAGGGAAAATTAAGACTTGGCTTACATTTGCAAACGTCTTGAATCCAGATCAGACGCTGCGTGACGGGCGTCTGATCTGGATTCAAGCTGTTTGCCATTTGTCTTTATATTATTATACGCCCGTCATCGACGGTCGTATTATGGTATACCCAGCGCTGTCCGTCCGTACGTCCGTCCTTTTACTTTTCTTGTTAGCGCTCTCTCACCTTCATTTATTTACCGATTTTGATTAAACTTCCTACAAATATTCCATACCTAAATAGCTCGGACGAGTTCGCGTTTCAGACGTTGGCGACTATTTTTAGTAGAGTTATGCCCCTTTATTGTCAAAAATGGGCATTTTTAAAAAAAAAACAGAACTTTTTTTTAATTATTCAATTTATTTCAAATTTGATATGGTGATACAATGAATGAAGTTACTTAATATATATTACGGGTTTTTGGTTTGACTTCGTATTTTCAGAGTTATGCCCCTTTACACTATTATTTTAACAATATATTGTTTCCTGATAATAATTTTACTTACATTTTGTCTATTGTAACCAAATTTCATATTTATCTTTCTCATCATGCAGGGAAGGCACCTGTGAATTTTGGTTCCTGTTAAATTATTTTTCTATGAGTTATGCCCCTTTACATCCTTAAAATTTAAAATAAGCCACACTTCGTCCGTTAACTTTTCTTCGTAGCGCTCTCTCACCTTCATTTATTGACCGATTTTGATTAAACTTCCTACAAATATGCCATACCACAATAGTTCGGACGAGTTCGCGTTTCAGACGTTGGTGACTATTTTTAGCAGAGTTATGCCCCTTTATTGTCAAAAATGGGCATTTTTAAAAAAAAAAAAAGAACTTTTTTATTTTTGATTCAATTGATTTCAAATTTGATATGGTGATACAATGAATGAAGTGATTTAATATATATTACGGGTTTTTGGTTTGACTCTGTATTTTCAGAGTTATGCCCCTTCACACAATTTTTTTAACAATATATTGTTTCCTGATAATAATTTTACTTACATTTTGTCTATTGTAACCAAATTTCATATTTATCTTTCTCATCATACAGGGAAGGCACCTGTGAATTTTGGTTCCTGTTAAATTTCAGACGTTGGCGACTATTTTTAGCAGAGTTATGCCCCCTTTATTGTCAAAAATGGGCATTTTTTAAAAAAACCAGAACTTTTTTCTTGACTATCGCAATACTATCGGGATAGTACTTGAGCTATCGCAATACTACAGCATAGTCTTTTTGAGATCGATAGTCGGGCCTACACTCCGGGCGACTTTTTCCAGTCGGCCTGAGTCTGGACGACTTTGACACCCGCCGGCCGTGACGGGCGTATTTTGCCGCACTGCGGTGCTCTTGTTATCATATGCAGAGGGATACTGTTTTAGCAACAAACAACACCTAATGGGAGACACAGATTGTGTGTGTTGTTCGGAGGGAGTCATTATAGGGAGGGAAAATTAAGACTTGGTTTACATTTGCAAACATCTTGAATCCAGATCAGACGCTGCGTGACAGGCGTCTGATCTGGATTCAAGCTGTTTGTCGCTCATAATTACATTTAATCTATCAAAATGTCCACTGATATGTAACTTTAAGATTAACAGCAGACAACAAATTTAAGCAGACCATATGGCAGCAGTAAAAGCGTTAGACATTGTTGTCCTGTTTAGGGAACAGCGGCATGTTTCATTTTAACTCATTGTGCCCTAGTGACGCATATAGGCGTCTTTTACCAAAAGTGTACATGTGAAGAGTACACTTGTCCTATGCAAACAGTGAAGTCCCTGATCAGAGGGCTCCTGCAGGAGCCCTCTGATCAGGGTCTTTACTGTTTGTCATTATGTAAAATATTATAAAAACAACCCTAAATAGTTGAAAATGGACCAGACTTTATTGCAACCTGGACTTGTCCATTGGAAGTTTCAGGGGATAATGTGTTAAGGAGGGAATCGTTGTTCAGAGGGCTGTTGTAGAGAGGGAGCACTATAGTAGGTGTCAACTGTCAAATAGCACAAACACTCACCAGTGGCCATGTCTATACTCTTTGCAATGCTGTTAGTCTGGTTTCCTCATTACCATTCTCAAATAGTGAGAAGACAGATAATTGAAACAGATATTAACCCTTAGCCCGCCAAATAAATTGTCGTCTGCTATATTTCTCGTCTGCTTCAAGTTTCAAAGTGCTTCAAAGTTGCTCAAAATTGCTGAAAATGTTGTCCCAGTGTCAAACAGCTTGGATCCGGATGAGACGCCAAGTTATTCGGCGTCTCATCCGGATCCAAGATGTTTGCATATGGAGCTATAGTCGTGAGTGGCAGGCTAAGGGTTAATGGAAATGAAATTAAGCAAATCTTAAATCACACATACAGTAAAACCTCTTTATTATGACCACTTAATTTTGTTAATAACTATTAATGTGTTTAAGACAGGTGACTGCCTAAAGCAATGTGACAGTAAAACAGAAAGCTCCTGTAGGAGCTTTCTGTTTTACTGTCTCCTTGCTTTAAGTTGTCACCTGTCTTTTATATAATCAATTAGCTTTCGTTTAAGAGAGGTTTTACTGTATTTTATCATCATGACATTGTAGTATATACCGAAATAATATTTCGCTGGGATCTTTTCTTGAAAATTAATTAATACTACTGAGACACCTCATGAGTACATTGGGGTGTATTTTATCTTATGAAAGTTCAGATGTTGTAATGTAGTTTTGGCAAATGTAAATATGAGTTGATTAATTAATTAAAGGATCATATTTATCAATGTCACTGTAAAATTTGTTAAACCCATTATGAAAGGAGGGTGGTCTCTGTTACTTCATCAATAGTTTCAAACACTTAGTTTAACAGTTGCAAACATTTAATTTTACAGTTACAAACACTAATCTAACAGTTTCAAACACTAATTTTACAGTTTCAAACATTAATTTAACAGTTTCAAACACTAATTTAACAGTAACAAACATTAATTTAACAGTTACAAACAATTTAACTGTTTCAAACACTAATTTTATAGTTACAAACACTAATTTAACAGTTTCAAACACTAATTTTACAGTTACAAAAATTAGTTTAAGAGTTTCAGCCAATAATTTAACAGTTACAAACACTTTAACAGTTACAAACATTAATTTAACAGTTACAAACCCTTTAATAGTTTCAAACAATAATTTAACAGTTACAAACATTAATTTAACAGTTACAAACACTTTAACTGTTTCAAACACTAATTTTACAGTTTCAAACATTAATTTAACAGTTTCAAACACAAATTTAACAGTTTCAAACACTTATTTAATAGTTAGAAACACTGATTTAACAGTTTCAAACAATAATTTTACAGTTTCAAACACTAATTTAACAGTTACAAACATTAATTTAACAGTTTCAAACACTTTAACAGTTTCAAACACTAATTTAACAGTTACAAACACTTAATTTAGAGGTTACAAACACTAATTTAACAGTTTCAAACACTAATTTTACAGTTACAAACATTAATTCAACAGTTTCAAACACTAATTCAACAGTAACAAACACTTATTTTAACAGTTACAAACACTTATTTAACAGTTACGAACATTAATTTTAAATGTGATTTGAAAGCTTACTAAGACTTGTTACAAGTTAGACACTTGCATTAAGTTAGGATAAATCAAGTAAATGTACATTTTGATTAGAATATTTCCCTTACATCAAGCAAATTTAACCCTTTTACTCTCATCCTTTCACCTAGCATCAAGCAAATTTAACCCTTTCACTCTCAATGACGTCATAAAGCGCATTTGTAAACAGTTTTTATCCTGATCAGAATCAAAACTGTTTGCCACTTGTTTTGAAATGACTTCAGTTATACTGCCTTAAATCTAACTTTGAAACAATATTGCAGACAACAATATTGAAGCAGATGAAAATATGGCAATGAAAGGGTAAAACACTCGCGATTAATTTGATCATGAAACTTCAGAAAGGGTTAATGTCAATTTTGATTAAAATATTTCTGTTGGGGTTATTTTTCCCTTATATCAAGCACATTTCAGGATTTCTAAGACTGAATAACTGTTTCAGCCATTGCAGCATTGCGTGAGAATGTAATTTACAGTTGACCAGATAATTTCTTTACTCTGCGTATCAGGGCTCCAGATAAGAAGGAGTACACGGAAGAAATCCAACATTTTCTCACTCATTTCAGCACCAAACCCTATGGTGTCACAACTCATTAGTATCACCTCGAAGAGACGATTCTAATGAGTAGTGACATCATAGGGTTTAATGCAGAAATAAAGATTTTAGTTTTTAAAATACTCCCCTTATCTGGAGCTCTGGTGTATTATTGATTTAACTCTTTGCATGCTAGCGGGGGATATATCCACCACAGTGATTACCTTTACAAACAGTTTGAATCCAGATGAGACGCCGCATAATGCGGCGTCTCATCAGGATCCAAACTGTTTGACACTCTGACCCTTTTTTCGAATAGATATTTTGAAAGATCTATTTTTAGAACAATAGCAGACGACAAAGGTTGCAGACGAAAAAAAAATACCCAGGATGCAAAGTGTTAAGTTTGATGTGGTAACCAGATGTTTTGACCTGACACTTTGCTATCTTTACTTTGCGCAACAATGACACTTAAGTATCCGTTATTTCACTACCGTATTTTGTTTCTCACATATTGGTATGGATTACTGACACTATGGTTCTGTTCCTGTCCTTATATGTGTTACTGTTCTAAACTTTCTGTTTGAGCAAGAACTGCATTTAAAGCCTACTAGAGCCGCCTCCAGTCACGATATGAGAACACTATTAACGCATTGTAACACTCACACCTTCATATTTGTACACATCCCGAAACTTTATGCCGATGACCTTTCGTGTCATTTTCGTACATGTATTTGTTTTATTCCATGCAAACTGTTAGCAACATAAACCACTGATATATTCCTTGAATTATATCATAAAAAGCACAGACTCACTCACACACTATCCTAGTTTAGCGTCTGTGTTCCCTTTGTCAGGGGTTTGACGTTGTCTGGCGGTCATTATACATCGTCTCCAGTGGTCATGGTCATGGGGGTCCAATTTCACCATCTGCCACTTTATGTGGTCTTGCTTGATGGTTTTTCTCCAGGTCTAGATGTCAGGATTGGCAGGAGTTCTCTAAATTTGCCCCAGGCTGTCTTTACCCTGATAGTAGAGCTCAGTTCACAGCCTCCACCAGCACTCAGCATATCTCCCAGGTAGCAGAAGGAGTCTACCACCTCTAGAGTGTCTTCACCAACTTTCATTTCCTGGCAAGGGCGACCCTCAATTGGCCGAGCAAGTCCCTGACACCTTTTACACAGAGATCTGATTATCCATTCTGTTGTTCTATGTATGGCCACTAGTTTCATCTCTGTTAATTCCGGGAAATCATTCGGATATCTCAGACTTATCTGTCATTAAACTAGATGTCCAAGACATAGCGATTTACTAAACTTAACTTTCGACTCAGTGTTTTACGTAAGTCTATTATTATTCGATGTCATACTTTTATGCGTATGACGTCATGCTCCACTAGTAAATATACAGCATTGGCGTGTCATATGAAGCTTGTTGTTGGTCGATAGAACCTATCTCATCTAATACGGAAACTGGGTATCGAAATGGTGCAAGAACAGGTAGTTGTCTAAGTAGAGACAAAGTCGTTAAAACCTGTTCCTGAACAGATTCAATAGATGAAATGCTGAAGTGGTGATTATAGGACCAAATTATGTCATCAAACCCCTTAGTCGCCATCAAATACCGTCCGATACCAGAATCTACCATCTTATACCAACACCCTCCATCTCCAGTATTGACTATGTTGATAAACATGCAGGTCCGATATGGGACAAATGACTATCTTATTAAATAATTAGAATTATAGAAGTTAGTAAATATTAGTCAGAGATTAAATTAAGTCAGGATTAAAGTTGCTTAACTGATACCTATTTCATCTACCTACTTTAGTATATTTCATAACTTGACCAAAAGCCAGGCCCAGGCGAACCCGAGCAACCATCCATACTTAAGAAATTCTGTCTTAACCATTAACCAATAAATACACATTTTTACGCCTTTGATTTATGCTTTCACTGTGAAAATAGTGCAATTTTATACAGTCATGAATATGTTTCATAAGAAATATTTGCTATATCCTAGCAGCTGATAGCTTTAAGCAGGTTGAAAATAAAGCAGAATGTGCCTTAGGGCACATTATGCTTTACTTTCAACCTGCTTTAAGTGGTCACCTATATTCAAACTAGAAACTGGTTATGGGGTAATGGGTTAAGTTCCAGCATCTATGCTGAATATGAAACAAATGGTAAAATGCATTCCTAATTTGGAAAGCATAGATCTTTGCACATCTAGATGTTGAAAAGTTAAAGAGCACACATAAGATATTTACCATAGATAATATGACTACGGTTTAATTATCTCAATAAGATATTGGTCATAACTTTTGAACTTAATGTGATAGATACTTCATATTTCGCATGAGTAATTTAAAAGCACTTCTGGTCACTAAAGCTTGAGTCATGTCAGACTAATGTCAAGATCATTTAGAAGTCATGGTCACATATGGGGGTATAGTGTTTCACAAACTTATCTTGTTTTAGCCTCTGTTTGGGAGCCCGGAGCTGTCTTAAAAACTGAAAACAAGCTGTTAAGGATGAATTTATTTCAAAACATAAATACCTTATTTTTTCCGATTTCTCTAGGTTTCCCCACCCGGTGAGTCTTGCAGGTATGTTAGAGATGGGAACCGGTTACTTGCCAATAAATCATAACTGGGAACGTTATGTACACCAGTCAAACGCAGTGTATGAGGACATGCAGAGAGAGTCGAAACAACTGCTCATGAAACTAGCAAACGATGCCTGTCAGCTGCTACAAAATGACAAGTAAGAGTTTCTTAACACATTACCCCATAAACATGCCTTTTTACGTCTTCAAGTTATTCCTCCACTGAAGAAAATAGTTCAATTTTATACGGTCATGAATATTCAACATAAGAAATATTTTCTAGATCCATGTAGATATCAGCTTTAAGCCTTAAGGTGCATTCTGCTTTACTTTCAACTTGCTTTAAGTTATCATTTGTCTTCAAAACTAGCAATAGGCTTTTGGTTAATGTACCTTAACTCTTGCACTGCTAGTTGCACAATTGTCATATTTTCAAACAGTTTTGGATTCATTAAAAAGAAAGGTAGGATGCGAATAACTACAGGCACCGATCTAGTAGACAAAACATTTATTGATCTACCGGTTTCGACCTTATTCAGGTCTTCATCAGGATACATAACATGAAAAAATCATCCTTGAAGTACACATATTGTCGGTTTTTCAAGTCACGTGATTTCTGACTGCAGAGCGTCCTTGACAACTGTGACGTCATAATAACTATTGATTAAACAAGTACTAAGATAGTTTAAAAAAGATGAAGCAAAAAGTGATTAGAATTTGATTAAAATTGAATGAGTTGACAATTAACAAATTCAATACATAATAGATCTGTAGAGTGCAAAATGAAAAAGTTAAAATCAGATTCTCCTAGTTTATATAAAATTTGATTGAAGTTTCAAAAGTTCTTCTGTCTTGACTATAAGTGGAAATCTGTAGATAATTCATCGTTCAATTGGTGGCTATGGTCGGATTCTGTGGGTGGGTTTCCAGTCTGGTAACAAATGGGCCCCATGTTGGAAGCATCAAGCTCCTCTAATATTGGGAAATGTATCACTAGAAGCCAGTAGAAGGTCATCTGTGTACTGTAGAGACTGTATTTTAGACGATCTGGAGATTATCAATAGTTCAGAGGTTTTCTGGATGAGTTCTAGATCTTTTAAAGATGGGCTGGGTGCAGTTTCAAATTCATCTAGCATGACATAGTTAAAAAAGTTTAGCATACCTCGATTAGGGATTTCCTGTCTATTTTCCTGTGTCCTTTTGTAAAATCCTTGTTTCAATATTAATTCCTCTTCCTGTTGATCTTTGATGACTCCTGTCTCGGTTTTTGAGCCTTGTTGCGTTTTCTCTGGTTTGTCCTTTTCGTTCATTTTGCGTTGTTTTGAAGTCCGTGTTTTAGTATGTTTTGGATTCAGATCAGACACAGCGTAACACTCATTTCAATAAGTCAAAATACCAAGCATGTAGATGTAGACAACAATTTTCAAGCAGACAATATGGCAGTGAAAGAGTTATACGTTATACTACCCTTCACATTTTCAAGCTCGAATCATTTCGCCACAAAGAAAGAGACTAAATTGGTAAGATACTATAGTGTTTCAGATACAGATTAGCATTTAGCAAATAAATGTAAATGAGACTGTTTAGGGGCATTTTATTGAATGGTCCCTTAACCCATTGCCTCATAGCCTGTTTCTAGTTTTGAAAATAGGTGACCGCTTAAAGCAGGCTAAAAGTAAAGCAGAATGCACCCTAATGAGTAGTAACACCATAGGATTTTGTGCTGAAATGAGTGAGAAAATGTTGGGTTTACTCGGTTTACTCCCTCTTATCTGGAGCCCTGAATGATGATGTATTTAATAGATAAGATTACTGGGAATAAAATTGTGTTTTCCAGGTACAAAGAGGATCCCTGGCTTTGGGATTTGGACTGGTCTGTGAAACAGTTCAGAATCAAAAAGGCCAAACCTCCACCAAAAAAGGTATTTTCCTAGCAACAGTGAACAGACAGTTGTTATCTATATGTTCAAAGTACATGAAATATATACAGTAGAACCTCTCTATTATGACCACTAAAAACAAGGCTAATCCTTGTATAAAAGACATGGGGCAGCTCAAAGTTAGGTGAAAGTAAAACAGAAAGCACCTAAAGGAGCTTTCTGTTTTACTATCACCTTGCTTTGAAGAGCAACCTGCCTTAAACACTATGATTGAGTTGGGTTTTACGGCACCACGACACATGAACTGGTCATATGGCGCTGAACCTTAAACACTAACTGATTAACTTATTTAGTTGTCGTTAAAGAGAGGTTTTACTGTTTAGTATGAAACAAGATTGCAGGAAACCAAAAATATACAGTGAAATCCCTCTGCACAGTCTGCTTTACTTTCAACCTGCTTTAAGTTGCAAAGAAAGAATCGGGCTATGGGGTAATAGGTTTAAAGCAAGCTGAGATCTATACAGCAAAAAGTTCATATAAGATCTTTACATAGGACAAAAGATCAGCAGAAAGCTCCTTACAAAGTTTTATGCATTTCTGTTGTACTGCAATAGGCACCTGAAAGTGTTGAGACAAGAAGCGCTCTTGTTTTATTCTGTTGTTTTACTGCTCTTGTTTTGTCCTGTTTTATCTTCACAGAAGAAGGCAGAACCAGAGACTGAAGTCAAGGATGAAGATTGTATTGATGAAGTGTTGAAGAGACAAGAACTCCATTACAAAGCAGGCAACACATTGATTGGTTACCCTAGGTAAATCTATAGTGCTATTACTAGATATTTGGGAAAACTAAATATAGAGATATTAACCCTAATGCTAAGTGTGACCATTCAAGCTTTTGCAAACAGTTTGAATCCTGATTAAACGCCACATAGCGTGGCATCTAATCAGGATCCAAACTGTTTGGCTCTCCCTTTACTCAATTAGATACGCATTTCTACACATATAATTTATTCTTCCACTGAAGAAAATAGTTCCTATGTATGCAACATGAATACTTTTTATCAGAAATATTTTCTTTATTCCAGCATATTGTAGCTTAAGGTAGCTGTTTACGATCGATACTGCAAGCAGATTTTTCTAATTAATTGTCGTGATTGATGATTTTCCCCCCAATTTTATAGCTGACGGGTGAAAACGGTACACATCCTATCAGAATATGCCAATTTACAAAAAATATTTTAATTTTTTACGATTTTATAAGAACATTTAAAAAAAAATTCAAACAAAGATATCAAAGCCATCTTTATTTGTAACATGATTAAAATTGCCCCAAATACTCTTTATAAACATATCTAGGGATCCGTGTCTCAGATTTTTAAAAAACCGCTTCTTATACAATTTCTGAGACACGGTTCCCTCAGGAAGATAATACCCTTTCATCTGCTTCAAACCGCACGAAAATCGAACCCCAACTGCGAAATTTAGGAGTGTTCATAAATACCGCTTGCTTCAAATTATGTAATGCCGGAAACTCCAATTAACTGACTGATGTGTCAATTAGGCTCTTGTGACCGCCCGGTATTCAACTAAGACCTTTCTTTTCAACAAATAACATGACCCAGCTTATGATCAACCATTTCGTTAAACTCCTCCCCAAATTAACAAAGCCAATCATATAAAAATAACGATTTTAATAAGGTAAAAGTCGTAAATCACCTCTGACAGCTTCGGAATAAACCACCTATCTAGTCACGTAATCTACGCAATTGAGGCACCCAACGGGGATTCTGACGCGTGATTTACCGGTAAAATGACCAAGAAAGCGTTTGTTTAAGCAAGAGAGAATTTGGTAACTTGTAGAAAATACCTTTATCTATCAGGATTTGTAAAAAATGATAAAACGACAATTTTACCAATAATTTCGTAAAAAACTACTTTAAGCAGATTGAAAGTAAAGCAGAATGCGCCTTAAGGCACATTCTGCTTTACTTTCAACCTGCTTTAAGTAGAAAATAACCATGGAGTAAAGAGTGTATTTCATGTGCTTTCAGCTGGTACAGGGATATCTGTCCTAAGATGAGCGACTCGGAGTGGGGCCCAGGGCCATGCAACATAAGCTCTCAGACTCGGGTCACACCCAAACTCCTGCGTCTAACCTGGGATGGTTTTCCTCTCCACTTTGATGACACCCATGGCTGGGGCTACCTAGTGCCTGGAAGATCAGATAACCTAATCACAGACCATGAAGACCTAGACACTGCACCCAAACACAGGCAGTTTCCTTACAAGTATGTGTTTACCTAGGTTAAACTCATTACCCCATTAAATACGCTTTTTTACCTCTTTAATTTTATTCCTCTACTGAAGGAAAAAGTTTCAATTTATACACTCACAATTAAGTATTATAAGACAATATATCTGTATTCTAGCAGATTATAGCTTAAAGCAGGCTGAAAGTAAAGCAGAATGTGCCTTCAAGCACATTCTGCTTTATTTTTGCAACCTGCTTAAAAGCCTTAAAGTGGTCACTTTTTTTCAAATTTAGAAACAGGCTTTTGGGTAATGGGTTAACTGGAAAATACTTCATTCTTTCTCAATTAACCCATTACTCCATAGGCTGTTTCTCCTTTAGAAGACAGGTGGTCACTTAAAGCAGGTTGAAAGTAAAGCAGAATGCGCCTTAAGGCGCATTTTGCTTTACTTTCAGCCTGCTTTAAGCTACTATCTGCTAGAAAAAAAAACTGTTTCTTATGATACATATTCATGACTGTATAAATTAGAACTACTTTCTTCAGTTGAGGCATAAATTAATGGCATAAAAAGTCTATTTATGGGGTGATAAGTTACCTGTTCTTTAGGAGCTTTCTGTTTTACTGTCATTTTGCTGTACGCTGTCATCTGTATTTTATACAACCATTTAGTCTTTGTTTTAGTGGTCATTAAAGAGAAAATTTACTGTATTGCAAGGTCTCTTCATAACATGTTTGCCACCAAAACCCTGGACAATGGTGAAGAAGAGATGGATGCCAGCAGGACCGACGAGAGATTACAAACTGGGAAATTATCTGCAGATGAACTGGAAGAAGTCTTTCTTGACAAGTTTAACAAAGTCACAGAAGACGAACAAGAAATTTCCATAGATGAAGTCATGAAGTACTTAGACAACATAGACGCCAAAAGAAAACGGGTAAGTCAGCTACATGTCTCAGTCTGTTGGTCAGAAAACATGTATTGAATGCTTTAAGTTTAATTAATTAAAGGGGTGCTCGGATAGCGCAGAAGTAGCACACTCGCTTCTCACCAATGCAGTCTCGAGTTTGATCTTAGGTAGCAGCAGTATGTGAGAGGGTACATTTGGCGCCCATCCGAACATGTGGTGTTTTTTGGGGGCACTCCGGTTTCCTCCCACAGAAATGACCAAATACGCCTACATCCACGCCATCGAAAGTGATTTACCATAGTTGTTAGAATTTGTTTCATATAGGTGGATGCCTAGTTAGAGCAGGTTTGACTGTATAATGATTTCCCCCCAGTAACTAAAATGTTTCTCTATCAAGGCCACACTTTTTACAACCTTTTAACTGCTATTAACATAGTAGGAACGGGGCCCAATTATCTGTCTTTTTGACTTGGATGTTTGATGTACAGTCAAACTTTGATATCTCGAACTCGCTTAACTCTAACTATCCTATAGTTTGACACATCAACTGCATTATTTCATGCTTGGTTAAGTGGAACATACCCATATTTCAAAGTAACTTTGAAATACCGGTATGTTTGATTTAACTGTGTTCGAGATATCGAAGTTTGACCGGATGTTTGATGTATTTTATCTTCCTTGCAGGAAAAGGCTCAGAAAACTCCAAAGAGATGCAAGGGTTCAGAAGTGCCAGAACATGTAGGGGATGGCCCCTATGACAATGTGAACATCCCTGGCTGCTGGTTCTACAAGATCCCTCACAAGGTTGTTACATTTTATACCCCACTTGAGAAGTTGATCAAGAACAGTTGTTGAGATCATGTGCATTTCCATGTTGTGTCACCTGCTGTAGGCAGAGGTTACAGCGTGTGTGTGTGTTTTATTGAGAACTTAAACACAGATACATTTGTACTTTCCGTCTTTGTTTATATAGAGATGTGAATGAAGTGTATTAGAATATAATTTTCTCAAATAACTACCCTTGTTTTCTATAGCGAACAACAATCACAAATTTCCTTATCTCCAACATGTGTGAGATCAATTTAATGACGTCACTATAACGTCACTATTTATAAAGGCGTTTTAATGTCACCGTGATTCCAAAACATGCCTATTGCTTTAAAAAAAAAAGCTTAAAACCGTTAGTTATGTGAGGAAAAGAATCTGTCATTCCTCGATGTTTAAGACAAGTTGATCTCAAACTGGTCTAGATTAGAAAAGTTATTAAGCTCACTCGCTTAATAACATTTCAATTCTAGACTCATTTGAGATCAGCTTGTCTTAAACATCGACTCATGACAGATCCTATATTTACTAATTATCTGTATGTTGTTACGACAGGATGGTAAAGGTAAGCGGGTGGGGAACCCCCTGGCCAAGGACTATATGATCCACATGGAGGATGGCACACTGAAAGCCCAGTCTGGGCAGGCTGCAGGTCGGGTACTCAAACTCAACAAGATGTACAGCTACTGGAAGAATAACCAAAAGAGGATAGAGTAGGCATTGATTTACCACTATAATACAGAATTATGTGTCCCTCCCATTCTATAGTGGGAGACATGCTGATATTGTTATTTCTTTCGGTTGACTTTTTCCCATTCTATTATAGTTCTGTTCAACAGCATTTTTCAGTGTTAAAGACACATTGTAACTTAAGGCTTTACCCCATAACCTGTTTCTACAATTGGAATATATGTGAGTGAAATATATTATTAGTGCCCTGTGTCCGTAGTGCGGTATGCATCAACTTCTTGGAAATTTAAGAGCCAATTACATTTAAACTGCACAGGGTTGTTCCATGGAAGGTACGATCAGATTTCTTCAAATATAGGCCATCCAATTAAATTGTGGTCGCCATGACAACTAATTATAAAAAAGTAAGTCTTATCAAAAGGTACTAGTCTGAATTGAAAATAATTTTACACAAATGATCCTTGGTTTACCCTCTATCAGATTTATTAAAATGATTTTCCTAGCTGGAAAAAAAAACCATGCCCGCCAGTGAGAGGTCGTATGTTCCTTACATGACAGTAGAGAAAACTTAAAAACCCCAAAAACTTCTTGTCTGAAACAACTGGCCCAGTTTAAAATTAATTGAATGTGATTTAATAATATCTTCTCCACTGCAACTTTTGATATATTTTTTATGCCACCCCGTGGGGCAAAGTGTTTCACAAATACATCTTGTTTCTCAAACAGATCTCAGATGCTTGTGTGGCTTACAGAAAGAGAGCTGCCGGACACAGTGACTCAGTAAGTTGGTTATAGTGTCAAGAAAGGAGAGAGAAAAACTGTTCCTGCATTCTGACAGGTTGATACTTAAAGCATTCTGATAGTAAAGCAGAAAGCTCATAAAGTAGCTTTCTCTTTTCCGTCCAGTCTGCTGTAAACAATCACTCGGAGGGTTCTATTCCTGATGATACTAACCAGTAAAACTTTTGCTTTAACCCAAGAAACTGCCATGCTGGAGAGAATTCCCAGATCAAACTTTCATTAATATATACTCATTAGATACAAAAAGATAGTTCTTTCATGAGTGAATAAAGGTAGTTCTTTCATGAGTGAATAAAGATAGATCTTTCATGAGTGAATACAGATAGTTCTTTCATGAGTGAATAAAGGTAGTTCTTTAATGAGTGAATAAAGGTAGTTCTTTCGTAAGTGAAAGGGTTGATGTAACCATGGTTTGTTTCAGGGATCCTAGCTACATTGATGGGGCCACTGCAGGGGCCATTGTCCCCAGAATTGTACCAGCAGGAACAATAACAAGACGAGCTGTTGAGAAAACTTGGCTCACAGCAAGTAATGCTTATGTGAGTAGGACATATTTACCCTTTCATTACTGCTTAAAAAATGTTGTCTTCCACTTTGGTCTGCACTGTTTGTTATTTTACAATACCATTTACATTGTTAAAACCAACCCTAAATAGTAAAGAGTAGACTACATTTAATTGGAAATTGGAATTGTCCATGAAAATTATCAGGGGTGAATGAGTTAAAAAGATTGCCTGTGAATTATATTGTTGTTAATTCCCTACCCAGGCAGCTATAAGTTTTGTCTTGGTTGTCATTTAGTCTATCTGTTGGTTACATTAAATTTTGGTCGAGACGATTCTAATGAGTAGTAGTCACATCATAGGGTTTTAAATAGACATAAAAGATAACAATGATGGGAATAATTAATGTACTCTGTTATCTGGAGCTATGTTTGTTGTTTCAGGAAGATCGAGTGGGTAGTGAACTGAAGTCTATGATACAGTCTCCGTCAGGTTATTGTTTTGTTGGCGCTGATGTGGACTTAATTAATTAGTTTTGTTTGTTATTTCAGGAAGATCGAGTTGGTAGTGAACTGAAGTCTATGATACAGTCTCCGTCAGGTTATTGTTTTGTTGGCGCTGATGTGGACTTAATTAATTAGCTGTGTTTGTGTTTCAGGAAGATCGAGTGGGTAGTGAACTGAAGTCTATGATACATTCTCCGTCAGGTTATTGTTTTGTTGGCGCTGATGTGGACTTAATTAATTAGCTGTGTTTGTTGTTTCAGGAAGATCGAGTGGGTAGTGAACTGAAGTCTATGATACAGTCGCCGTCAGGTTATTGTTTTGTTGGCGCTGATGTGGACTCCCAGGAACTTTGGATTGGGGCTTTATTAGGGGACTCCCAGTTTGGAAAGTCTCATGGTATAACTATTGTAGTGTTGATTAGGACTGCAACGGTTCACCGAATTTCGGTTATTTTCGGTTCGTTTGTCTCGGTTCAAGTTTCGGGTCGGCACCGCAAATTTTCGGGTCGGTGCGCCGATGTATGGTAAATTATACTAGACCCCTAATTTACCAATCAGCGTGCAGTCTGCGTGTATATTTTTGATGGTCAGACGCTCCAAAATGTAAGGTTAAATCACAGTTCTAACCTTTTCATCTTGCAGTAATTTAAATCCGTCTCATTCTTTTCATATCGGCTATTTATAATTCCGGGAAACCCAGCACTTAACGCATGCGCACGATTGATGGCCCGGCTTCAAAGGTACCAAAGTCCAATCAGCATCAGAAAAAGGGTAACCAGTCTATTACTTAGCGACCGCAAATTGCGAATGGCAATGTAAATAATTAAACACAAATATCAATGGCTTTTTCAGTAAAATAATAATATAATTGGAGCTAAGTAGTTCTTCTAGCGCTTATAAATAGAAGGCTGATGAGGCATTTAAGGGAGACCAGCCAGAATGACAAACAAAATAGGCTGAAAGCTTAGTTACGAAACTTCAATGAAAAACAGGTCGGGACGATCCACGCCTTAAATTCGCTACAATCTGTCCTTACATGGTAGAAAGAAATGCACATCTTTCTCGTACATATGATAAAATTATAGATGACAGTGATAGCGTTTTCGAAAAAGTGTGTAGATCTATTGTCTGCGTAGACATGTGCCAGTAAATGAGAATTATCTTCAGGTTGATTTTATCAAGTTCTTAACCTAATACCCGAACCGAAATACCCGAAAACCGAAGGGGTCTACTCGAACCCGAACCGAACCGTGAAGTACCTGAACCGTTGCAGCCCTAGTGTTGATATAAACCTTAGTGATACCCTAGTGGCTAAGGGATCCGCTTCAGGAACTGAAGGCAAAGATTCAAGTCTCTCCAAAGACTTTTCTAATGTAAACTGTTGGTTAGCCACATGCTAGTTAATCCTTTACTCCATAGACTGCTTCTACTTTTGAAAACTGGTGGCCACTTAAAGCAGGTTGAAAGTAAAGCAGAATGTGCCCTAAAGCGCATTCTGCTTTACTTTCAACCTGATTTAAACTATCATCTGTTAGGATATAGAAAATATTTATGATACATATTTGTGACTGCATAAATTGAAACTTTTTTTCATAGCGTAAAAATGAACATCTATGGAGTAAAAGGTTACAAAATGGTCTTGTTGGTGGTATGTTATGAACTAAGAGTTCTTTAAACACTACAAATCATTTAAACTTGCTCTGACAATTTCGTTTAATTGATTGTTTAAGAGACAGCTGACAGCTTAAAGCAATGTGATAGTAAAACAGAAATCTCCTAAAGGAGATTTCTGTTTTACTGTCATCTTGCTTTAAGCAGTCACCTGTTTTAAATACATGTACCTAACAATTAACACAATTGAGTTGTCATAATAGAAAGGTTTTACTGTATTTAGAAGTTTCTGTGTGTTTCCTATGTTAGGTTGCACTGCTCTGGGCTGGATGACATTACAGGGCAACAAAGTAGACAAGACAGACTTACACAGCAAGGTGGCCGAAACAGTGGGTGTGTCCAGAGATCATGCCAAGGTATGGCCGGATATTTTTACCCATTACCCCATAAATACGCCCTTTTACGCCTTTAATTTATTCCTCCACTGAAGAAAATAGTTCCAATTTATACTGTAACAAATAAAAATCATAAGAAACATTTTCTATATTCTAGCAGATAATAGCTTAAAGCAAGCTGAAAGTAAAGCAGAATGCACCTATTGGCGCATTCTGCTTTTCTTTCAACCTGCTTTAAGTGATCATCTTTCTATAAAACTAGAAACAGGCTATGGGGTAATGGGCTAATGATGACTATTAACATGAACACTCACCAAGATTGACATACATGTAGCAAGGTGGCGGGAAAAGTTGGTGTGTCCAGAGATCATGCCAAGGTATGGTCTGAGTATTAGCCCTTTCCTCTGCATGGACACCCATAAGTCTCCTCTTGCATCGTCCTCATAATCACCATAGAATCCTCTATTCTTTGAACTCCTGGAAGATTCAGGAATCCCCTATCCATTCATCCATCTGTCTGTTGGATCATTGTATTTGAACAAAACTTCACAGGTTGATTGAGTAGCATCTGCAGGTCGATAGAGTACCATCTACAGATCTGCATGAAGAAGTATCTTAACAACACTTCACAGGTTGATAGAGTACTATCTACTGATATGTATGAAGAAATATTTTTCTATTCTGCCATGTCCAAGGGGAGATAACCAAACTTTAATGTTTCTCGCATTATAGTTCATAAACGTTCATAAGTGCAACTTTTCCTTCTCCATTCATCGGATTTGGACAAAACATCAGAGGTTGATAGAGTACCATCTGTAGATGTGCATAAAAAATGTTTTTTCCATTCTGCCATGTACAAGGGGAAATATTTCCAAGGACAGAAAATGGTTTCATGCATAATATGTAGGTCAGAAGAATGGCAGGGATATTAGTTAGCCCCTGGTGACTATTCTAGTTAATTTTTTGTCTGGTCTCTCTGTTGTCTTTGTTTCACGGATGTTTTTCAGTAACTGTTGACTGGAATCTGATGAAATTGATATGATGATTCATCATAAAGAGGAGATGTGCATCTAAAATAAGTTTGCCTGTTGGTTGATTTTCTCACTGGGGTTCAAGTAATTCTTGTGAATTATTATGTTCCCTTGTGGATCATTTTAGTTGCAAAATATAAACCACTCTACTTCGAATTCTGGGTAGTTTAATAAATACTGGTCTAAATTAGCAAACAGTATAGACCCAGATCAGAGGGCTCCCACAGGAGCCCTCTGATCTGGGTCTACCCTGTTTGCAAATGTACTGAGGTCTATGATGTTGACCTAGTTAAATGATCCCAAAATGTAATAGGAGACTTTTGTTGTAGATTTTCAACTATGGTCGTATCTATGGTGCTGGGCAGACCTACGCTGAGAAGCTGTTACTACAGTTCAACCACAGAATGACAGTGGATGAAGCCAAGAAGAAGGCTAAACTTATGTTCACAACAACCAAGGGACAGAAGAAGTAAGTGACTCAAATTTACATAAGTTATCTCCCTTATCCCATGACTCCATAGATACACGTTTTTACGCCTTTAATTGATTCCTCCAAAGAAAAAAACAGTTTTAATTTTATACAGTCATGAATATGTACCATAAAGAAATATTCTTCTATATATCCTTGCAGATGGTACACTAAAGTAGGATGAAAGTAAGGCAGAATGTACCTTTAGTCACTGGACCTGAGCAGTTAAGCCTAGATGATGTCATTAGTTCCCATCTCTTTATTGGTTCTCTGTTCACAGCTACTGAACATTGTTTTGATTCAACAGTTATCTTTTTGTTGTGTTTTTGTTTTTCAGTCGGAAAACAGGTCGCTGGACAGGAGGAAGGTAAGGAAGATGAAAAGTAGCCAAAGATTAGAAATTCAATGAAGAAATACAGTCAAATGATAGAAATTCAATAAAAAAAATACAGTCAAATGATAGAAATTCAAAAATGAGAGGAGTTCAGTAAATGAGGGGAATTTAGTCAAATGATAGGAATTCTGTCAAAAACTAAGTCAAATGATAGGAATTTCAGTCAAAAAAAATAGTCAAATTGTAGAAATTCAGTTGAATGATAGTAATTCAGTCAAAACTAGTCAAAAAATATAGGAATTCAGTCAAAACTAGTCAAAAAAAAGATAGGAAATCATTCAAAAATAGTCAAATGGTAAAAATTCTGTCATAAATATTGTTTCTATCCGTCGACAATCAGAAGCCGGTCGCTTCATTGCTGATTGATGGGAGTAATGTGATCGCCATTTTGGGGGCTGTCTTTTTAGCTCACCTGGCACGTAGTGCCAAGGTGAGCTTTTAGGATCGCTGGATGTCCGTCGTCTGTCCGTCCGAGCGCACGAAAGGTCCTTTGTTGGGTAGGGAGAACAATAGATTCCATTCATTCCGTGATTGCCCTATTGTTATTGTTGGGTATTTTTGTGTACTGTTGTGTACTGTTGGGTACTTTTAAACAAAAAAAATACCCAACAAATATCCAACTGTGAGAACGTCCGTCCGTCCGTTCACAATTGTTCGTTAACACTCTAGCAGGTTCAAATCTCATTGGATCTTGATGAAACTTGGTCACAATGTTTGCCTCAATGAAATCTAGGTCAAGTTTGAATGTGGGTCATGTCCGGTCAAAAACTAGGTCACTAGGTCGAATTATCGAAAAACCTTGTTAACACTCTAGAGGCTACAAATTTCATTGGATCTTCATGAAACTTCATCAATATTAGGGGCTACAAATTTCATTGGATCTTCATGAAACTTCATCAATATGATTGCCTCAATGAAAGCTAGGCCAAGTTCGAATGTTGGTCATGTCTGGTCAAAAACTAGGTCACTAGGTCAAATCTTCGAAAAACCTTGCTAACACTCTAGAGACTACAAATTTCATTGGATCTTCATGAAACTTCATCAAAAATTTTGCCTTAATGTAATCTAGGTCGAGTTCGAATTTGGGTCATGTCCGGTCAAAAACTAGGTCACTAGGTCAAATTATCAAAAAACCTTGTTAACACTCTAGAAGCTACAAATTTTATTGGTTCTTCATGAAACTTCATCAATATGATTGCCTTAATGAAATCTAGGCCAAGTTCGAATGTGGGTCATGTCTAGTCAAAAACTAGGTCAGTAGGTCGAATCATCGAAAAACCTTATTAACACTCTAGAGATTACAAATTTCATTTGATATTCATAAAACTTGATGAAAAGGTTTTCCTCAATGAAACATAGGTCAAGTTCAAATGTGGCTTATGTCTTGTCAAAAACTAGGTCACTAGGTCAAATCATCAAAAAACCTCGTTAACACTCTAGAGACTACACAATTCATTGAATCTTCATGAAACTTGAACAATATGTTTGTCTCATTGAAATCAAGGTCAAATTAGAATGAGGGTCATGCCCGGTCAAAAACTAGGTCACACGGTGTACATGGTTACATGGTTACCAGGTGAGCGATTTAGGGCCATAGTGGCCCTTGTATATGTTTATTCATGTTTATTTTAGATCTTATTGTAGTTATTTTGTCTTTTCTTGCTTTGTAGGTAAATTTGTGTAATTTCATGTGAAGCGCTTTTGAATGCACTACCCCTGTGTGAAAAGAGCGCTATATAAATCTGGTATAATAATAATAATAATAAATACAGTCAAACTTGCTTCACTTTAATTGACCTATATTTCAACAGTTGCATTTCAATGGTTCAAATTAATTCAATTGAACATATCGGCATTTCAATAGATTTTTCTAAATTTCTTTTCAAAACATTATCAGAGTGTCAAACAATTTGGATCCTGATGAGACTCCTCGTTACGCGGCGTCTCATCTGGACCCAAACTGTTTGTGAAGGTAATCACTGTGGCAGATATATCTGCCGCTAGCATGCAAAAAGTTAATTTAAACTGTTTCACTGTTATAACATGTGCCAGCGGTTGTTGTTTATTTCCCAGTGAGAGTTACATGTTTAACAAGTTAGAGGAGATAGCTCGCAGTGATCAACCCAGGACGCCAGTGCTTGGATGTCGAATCAGCAAGGCATTGGAGCCAGAAAATGTTAATGAAGATGTGAGTTCCTATTTAACCCTTTCCCCATAGGATTTATGCCACCATGACGATCAGTCGGGGGGGGGGGGGGGAGGATGGGGAGCATACTGTTTTACCCCTGTCCTTCTGCTCATGTCAGATGATTTCAATTATGGTTGAAATCAGACAAATGCATCAAGAGTTACATGCCCTTAATGTGTCCATAATGCCTTATTTAACTGTGTTTTCACATAGCAAATTTTAATGGAATTATTGTTGAAGTAAGATCATTGTGTCAAGATTTATCTTTCCTTGATGTGCTTAAAAAAGCTAGAAAATGCTTTGTTTTTGTATGACTCAAAGCTCATATGGACTCTTAACTCATTGAGCCCTAATGACGCATATATGCATCCTTAACCAAAAGAGTACCTGTGAGTTGGCCAATGCAAACAGTGTAGACCCTGATTAGAGGGATCCTGCAGGAGCCTGCTAATCAGGGACTTCACTGTTTGTAATATATTATAAAAAAACAACCCTGAATAGTCTAAAATGGACCAGAGGATAATGAGTTAACTATTCATAACAGTTATCACACATTGACCAATAGTTTGAATTACCATGTCACCAATGTGAATATTTCCTTTAATTTATAGTTCATGACAAGTCGTATCAACTGGGTGGTTCAGAGTTCAGCCGTGGATTATCTCCACCTGATGCTTGTGTGTATGCGCTGGCTATTTGATGCCTACGAAATTGAGGGGCGTTTCTGTATCAGTATACATGATGAAGTCAGGTAGGTCAAGGACACATAACCCTTTATCCCATAACCTGTTTCTAGTATTGAAGATAGGTGACCATTTAAAGCAGGTTGAAAGCTTTACTTTCAGCCTGCTTTAAGCTACCAGCTGCTAGAATATAGAAATTATTTCTAATATTGAATATTGACAATTGTGTTAATTAGAACTATTTTCTTCTGTGGAAGGATAAATTAGAGGCGTAAAAAAGGGGTATTTATTAGGGGTGACTATCGAGGTCAAAAAGACTATCCTGATAGTATTGCGATAGTTCAAATACTATCCCAATAATATTGCGATGGTCAATAAACTATTGCGATACTATCACGATAGTTGTTTTAATAACTATTTCCTTATAAACAGAGGCTTGTTTAGCTAGCTTCGAAGAAGTATTCAGACGTTTTCATTGAGTTCGCTATTCACGTTCACAGCCGGGTGTTTACGTTTCATGTGATCGATTATAAATTGGATGTGTTTCCACTAAGTTTTATATTACAGTTTCTGCATGCAACTTTTGTTTGATCCACTGTGTCGTTTTGCTTGACGAAGCCAAAGTGCTGCCAAACTGCAGCTTTACATTTCTTGTTGTCAACAGTTTCCCCTTCGTCTGCCATTTTCACTGTTTCAGTTTACACTAAGATCGAATGGAATGCCGGCGTCTCGTTTCCGAGAACCAGGATTCAAATTAATTCAATTTTTCACAGTCTTATGACAAATCTTAAATGATTTTAAAGTAAGGAGAAAAGACGTATGTAAGTTACGAACTAAATTAATTAAAAAGTAAATGATGTTTAAGTCATTTAACTCATTTCCGAATATTCCAACCGGTCTCGGCCTTTTACTTCCTAAAAGCATACGATCATATCGTCTGGACGCTTTACCGTAAACGAATAAGAGAGAAATACAAGCGTTTGTCGATTTATTTTAATAAACAAATCAGCCACAAAAGAGTTTTCCACTAAAGTAAAGTATCACTATCGTAACTATCGATAGTTGAAGAAACTATCGGCAATAGTATCGACTTTCAAAAATGTTATCGACTTATTGCTATCAGAGCCGGTACTATTGCAATACATATGTAGTTCGATAGGTCGACCTATCGTTACACCTCTAGTATTTATGGAATAATGGGATATCTGAACTACAGTCAAGCCCTGTGTTATTTGGCCACTTTGTAGAAATATGACCTCTCTAGAAACAGGTGTCTGCTTAAGGCAGTGCAAAAAAGGCCTCACCATTTGATTTTTGTAAAACATTAGCCCATTACCCCATAAATATGCCTTTTATGCCTTTAAATTATTCCTCCATAGAAGAGAATAGTTCAAATTTTTATAGTCATGAATATATCCCATAAGAAACATTTTCTATATTCTAGCAAATGATTGCTTCAAGCAGGATGAAAGTAAAGCAGAATGCCCTATACTGCTTTACTTTCAACCTGCTTTAAATGGTCACCTATCTTCAATACTAGAAAAAGGCTATGGGTAATGGGTTAAGGCAGTGCAAAAAAAAGCCTCACCATTTTACTTTTGTAAAACATTAAGCTACCACCTGTGTTGTTAAAAATTCCTTTTAATGAGTTTTCTTCTAAACCATTGCCTTGCATTAAGCTGCCACCAGCTGAAAGTATGTTTTAATTTCCTACATTTGAATGGAAAGCTGTTGTAATCAAAGCTGAAAATAAAGCAGAAAATTCCTTACATGCTCTCTGCTTTATTTTCAGCCTGCTTTAAGTATTTACCTGCCTTGATGTAGGGCATGTTTCACTATTTTTTATTACACAGTTAAAAGTTAGAAACATTATGGTCTTGATAAAGGAATTTCAGAATTTTGTGGTGACCTAAGGATTTTAGTATTGATATGTTGCCGATTGCCAATAAAATTGAGTTGAGTTGGTGTTTGGCAAAAGCTGTGTTACAAGGGACAGCATTACTTGTAGACTTATAAGTTTTATAATATTTTCTAATGGCATGTCAGGTTTATCTCCCTTTCTCACTGCAACTATGTTATATTTCAGGTATCTGGTAGCTGAGAAGGATCGTTACCGTGCTGCTCTCGCCCTTCAGATTACAAACCTTCTCACTCGATCTGTCTTTGCCCACAAACTAGGAATAAATGACTTGCCCAGGGTAAGACTGAATTAAATCTCTGTAAAGGGTTTTTTCAAATACCCATCGACAGACACTTCGGTTATGTTATTACATGCTGTGTCAGACAGACGGGAACCATGTCTGGGGCCCATTTGATAGAACTTAGTACAACATTTGTCGTAAGTCAGATTATAAAAGTCTTAATTATTATTTATTTCTCAATCTAATCTTGTCTTGTCACAAGATAGGATTAGATAGAGAAATCAGAAATTAAATGTATTTTACAGGTTTGACCTACGACTGTTTTTGTTGTACAAAGTTTTATGAATCTGGCCCCTGTTCCATATCTTTGGTGTTTTCAATGAATTTACTCTTAAATCTTAGCATGCTAGTGGCAGAATCATGATTATCTATGCACATAGTTTGGATCCTGCTGAGACGTAGCTTATTGTGGCTTGTCATCAGGATTCAAACTATTTGACACTCTGACCCTGTTTTGAATTTTTTTTTAGAAAAGTCTGTTTCTAGAACTGTAGCAGATGAAAAAAATTGTTGGAAAGAACTTGACATGAAGGTTCATTATCACAATATTTCAAACACTAAGCTCCTCACCGCTGTGAGTTGGAATCCCAGTAGGGTCGTTCGGATTTTTCATGTGGGGAAGCCTTCCAGCTGGCTTGCGGAAGGTGTGTGGTTTTACCCAGTAGCCGATGGGTGCCTGAAACAGTGCATAAAGGACTTCTGGGCTCTTCCTCCACCTATAATTAGCTGGACGTCGTGATATGACTGAAATACTGTTGAAAGCGACGTAAAATCAAAACAAATCAAAATCAAACAGGTTTGCTGACCACAATTATCACTTTGTTCAGGACTCCAGGGGGGTATTTCAAAATCTAAAATCTTTATTTCTGTTTTAAACCCTTAGGTGTAACTACTCATTAGAATCGTCTGGAAGAGACAATTCTAATGAGTAGTAACACCATAGGATTTGATGCTGAAATAAGTGAGAAAATGTTTGATTTGTGCAGTTTACTCCCTCTTATCTGTAGCCCTGTTTGTTGTTTATAATCTCTTAATGTTTGTGTTTTGTACATTTACAGTCAGTGGCATTCTTCAGTGCTGTGGATATTGACCGTTGTCTAAGGAAGGAGGTAGACCTGAAATGTCAGACACCGTCTAACATACATGGCATGGAGCGGGGATATCAGATACCTACAGGTACTACAGCACTCCCCCTCTACAACAACACCCAATGGGAGACAAAAAAATATGAGCATTGTTCGGAGGGAGTCGTTATAGGGAGGGAAATTGGCTACATTAGCAAACAGCTTAAATCCAGATCAGGCGTCGATCTAGATTCAAGCTTTTTGTCATTCTATACTACGGTTTTTATGTCAAAATGTCCATTATATTACTTTAAGAAAAACAGTAGACCACAATTTTAAGCAAACGATATTGCAGTGGTAAAAGCATTAGATATAAGTGTCCTGTTTAGGGAACTGCTGAAAGGGTCATTGTAAGGAGGAAGTCGTTGTTTGGAGGGCTGTTGTAGGGAGGGAACACTGTAACAGGCTGATGATACAGGCAATCTTGTATTTGATGCCCCTTTGATACTTTTATATATTTACATTTGCCCCATTCAATTCCATTGAACAAGATGACATTTAATTCGTATAGACGCAATTCATCTAGGGAGCGAATCTTGTGGATATCTTGAGCAGAGGAGGCAAGGCTTATGGATCTGCTCTCTGTGAAATCATTTTGTTGCCTTGCCTGAGTAATGCAGTTATGGCTGTTCCTTTCATGGTACACATTATTCGTGTTAACAACCTCTAATATGGATTAAACATACATGCTTACTAATAGAAAAGTTACAGCAAATGTAATGTAAATATAAGAAATGAACTGGATTTTTTCGGCGTTTAACCCTTTGAACCCTAGTCCCGCATATAGGCGTCCTTTTCAAACCGTGTACAGGTGAATAGTACACTTGTCCTATGCAAACGGTGAAGATCCAGATCAGAGGGCTCCGAAAGGAGCCCTCTGATCAGGGTCTTCACTGTTTGTCATAATGCCAAACATTGACAAAAACAACCCTTAAAAGTCAGAAATGGACTAAACTAAAATAAAAACTGGAATTGTTCATTTAAAATTTTAAGGAGGAAAGGGTTAAGGGAAATAATCTACAGAAAATGATCTGCAAATTTACATGGAACGCCTATACCCAGAAAAAAATCAGTAATTTTCTTAATTACATGATTCTCAAGATAAAGTGCAAGAGAAAAGTTTGTCTACACCCTGACAAGTGGCTACATAAAGCAGGATAAAATAAAGCAGAAAACTCTTTCATGAGGTTTCTATTCTACTACCAGCCAGCTTTGAGCAGCCACCTGACTTAAAAACTGAAAGCAAATTATGATAGAAGGGGTTAAGTCACCTATCAAAAGAAGATCCAATAGAAGATCTAATATTTAGCTTACATTTTGTTTCGTTGAACTTGAAAATTGTTCAAAGATAGTTGATGTGGCCATTGGTCTTGTTGCCCTTGCAATCATGCACTATATCTAGAAAAATCTTCTCTTCAACAACAGGTTTCAATTTGGTTTTCATCAAAATGTTTCTCAATTGATAGACTTCAAAAGTTGTTCAAAGAATCTAGTTTATTTTATTTCAGGAGAGGCCTTGAACATTCATGAAATTCTGGAAAAGACAAACATGTCCCTGGAAAAAACAAGCTTTGACAGTGAACACTCTCAACGTGTTCATGTTGACTCAGAAAACACAGAAAACATTGAAATTAAACACAGATAGCCAAATGGAAAATATGCAGAGCATTTATAATCTCAACCGTAGCAGTATTTCTACAGATGTGTTCATGTGTTGGACAGATGTGTTCATGTTTTGGACAGATGTGTTCATGTTTTTGATGAAAATGATGAATGTAATGTTATTGGCAGTTAAACATGACTGCCTTTTTTAACCCATTACTCCATAGATAAGCATTTTACGCCTTTGATTTAAATAGTGCCTTTTGATACAGCCAGGAATATGCACAAAAGAAAGTTCTATATCTTTGCAGCTGGTTGCTTGAAGCAGGCTGAAAGTAAAGTAGAATTGGCCTTTAGGCACACTCTGCTTTTACTTTCAACCTGCTTTATAACTTGTCTTCAAAACTAGAAACAGGCTTTGGGGTAATGGGTTAAGTGTGCAATGACTGTACACAATTATACGGATATGTTTATTTGCACACATAAGAGAAAAAACTTGGTTTAGAATAGAGAAATAATCTATGAAACCCTAAAGGTTTCAGCTAAAGGCAAGATAAAAGTTCAACAGTTAGCTCATATAGGAGTTTTCTGCTGTCCTGCATTAATATAAGACTGCTTATGAATCTGTTTTGTATGCATCTTTTTTGTAAGTGATTATTTTATGTTCTTTACAATGGGGCAAGTACAGATACCTGTTTTAAAGATTGCTTTTTATATGCAGTCAACAACAGGTATCCTCCTATACCCAACACTGTCCGTACGTACATTTGCGTTATGCCATGAGAAAACCTGCCTTATTACATTGCAAACAGTGAATATTAACTCTTTCCTCCCTGAAACTTTAAATGGACAATTCCAGTTTCCATTTAAGTCTAATCCATTTCTGACTTTTAAAGGGTGTTTTTGTCAATGTTTGGCCTTATGACAAACAGTGAAGACCCTGATCAGAGGGCTCCTAGGAGCCCTCTGATCTGGGTCTACACTGTTTGCATAGGACAAGTGTACTATTCACATGTACACTGTTTGAAAAGGACGCCTAAATGCGGGACTAGGGTTCAAAGGGTTAAGGCCAGCTGCCACATCCAAGACGCAGCAACTGGTCTTGATCTACACTGTTTGATACCCACATGTATCTAAAGCATTTTATGTAGCTGTATTATATACGACATTTGGCAGTACAGACCAAACTCAGATACAGACCCTGAGATGAAAACAGCGCTTAGGTTGAACAATGTTGCAATGCAATAAGGCAGGTTTTATCATGGCACGGCTTGTTTGTATGTACATCTGTCTGCCCCTCTGTTAACTTTGTTAGCACTCTAGATATGCTTGTTTTAATTGAATTTCATAAATCTTGCTACAAATATTCCATACCACTATAGCTCAGACGAGTTTGTATTCTCGATGTTTACATGCAATTTTATCATACAGTCAAACTTCGATATCTCAAACTTGATGAAGTCGAAAATACCCTTATTTCAAAGTTAAAAGTGGCTAAGCCACATTTTAACTTTGAAATATGGGTATGTTTGACTTAACTGAGCATGAAATAATGCAGTTCATTTGTTGAAATATCGGATAGTTTGAGTTTAGCGAGTTAGAGATATCGAGGTTCGATTGTAGTTATATTTAGAGACATTTACAGTTCAATTTGGAACAAAAGTAAGGCACTGAGTTCCTAAATTACTTTTTTACGGCATTGAGCTGTCATATTTCTGTATAACTCTCAGTTTCAGATGTGCTTTTTATGACTTATTGCATAGTTTATTGTATAAACATTTTGTTATTTTCTTACCTTGAAGGTTTTTTTATCATACAGTAAAACTTCTCTATAATGACCACTAAATAATGGTAATTATTTTGTGTTTAAGGCAGATTTGCTGCTTAAAGCATGGTAAAAGAGGAACAGAAAGCTCTTTAAGGAGCTTTTTGTTCCATTTTAACCTTGCTTTAAGCTGCCACCTGTCCTTCATTGATTATTAAGCCTTATATTTAATGGTCTTAATAGAGAAGTTTTACTGTATTTTTACTCGTTTAACTTTTACTTGTTCCCTAGTTGCCCATATACATGTCCTCAACATACAGTTTACCTGTGAAGAATATACTTGTATTCTGATTTACTTTCAACCTGCTTTAGTGTTCAACTGTCTTCAAAACTAAAAACAGGTTATGGGGGGTTTATGCCTGTAATTTTGTCTCAGTATGTCAACAGCACGCTTAACCCTTTCCTTCATAGACTGTTTCTAGTTATAAAGAAAGGTGACCACTTAAAGTATGTTGAAAGTAAAGCAGAATGCACCTTAAGGCACATTCTTCTTTACCTTTAGCCTGTTTTAAACTACTATATGCTGGGCTTAGTAATATTTCTTGCTTTTAACTAATTCCAAAAACCAAAACAAGTGGCTGTTGAAAACAGGCCAAAATGATAGCGACTTCGTATTTGGCATGTTTGCTCAAAAAGCCCTTGAGCTCAGTTCAACTTGGTTCATGTAAGACAAAGGTAGGTCAAAATTATTTTGAGGTCAAAAAGGCTTAATTAAACATTTGCCTTAACTTTGAAACTACATGTATATGTACATGTACATGTAATTTGTAAATAAGAAACTTATAATTTGGCATGTGTACTCAACTGAAGAAAACCCTTGAGCTCAGTTCAATTTGGGTCATATCAGACAATTCAAGGTCATATAGAGGTCATGGTCACTTCAGGAGACAGTATTTCACAAATACATCTTGTGTTTTAGAATGCTGTTGAAAAATCTAAATAAAGGAGTGATTTCTCAATTTAGTAGTATCTTTCTACTCTCATCCTGCCTTAACCCATTACCCTATAAATATGCCTTTTTAGCTCGACTGGCACAAAGTGGGGTAAATTTTATTATGGTACAAGTTAGGAATTGAACAACACTGATCGGTTACAATAAGGTGCAGTAAAACCTATCGTGTAGAACCACAAAACAGAAGACTGATTGTATAAGAGACAGGTGACATCTAAAAGCAAGGTGACAGTAGAACAGAAACCTCCTAAAAGAGCTTTCTGTTTTACTGTCACCTTGCTTTAAGCAGCCACCTGTCTCCAACTAATTAACACAGTTTAGTGGTCATAATAGAGTGGTTTTACTGTACCTAAACCTTTATTTGAAACATCTACAGTAAATATGTAGTTATCACCCTTGATCTCCATTGTTTAACCCTTTTGTATATACCCCATAAATATGCCTCTCTATGCCTTTAATTTATTCCTCCACTGAAAAAAATAGTTTCAACTTATACAGTCATAAATATGTACAATAACAAAGACTAATTGATTGTATAAGAGACAGGTGAGAGCTTAACCCATAAATACGCCTTTTTACACCAATAATTTAGTCCTCCACTGAAGAAAATAGTTCCAATTTATACAGTCATAAATATGTTTGATAAAAAATATTTTTTATAATTTAGAAGATATTAGCTTAAAGCAGGCTGAAAGTAAAGCAGAATGCACCTTTTAGGTGCATTTTGCTTTACTTTCAACCTGCTTTAAGTAGTCTCCTATTTTCAAAACTAGAAACAGGCTATGGGGGAATGGCTTAAAGCAAGGTGACAGTAAAACAGAAAACTCCTGTTTTACTGTCACCTTGTTTTAAGCAGTCACCTGTCCCTAATCAATTACCACAGTTTAGTGGCCATGATAGAGGGGTTTTACTATACATGTACCTAATCTACAGTAAAAGTGTAGTAATCACACTTGTTCTCAATTGCTTAACCCTTTCCTTCATAGAAGTTAATTTATTCCTACAGTGAAGAAAATAGTTCCAATATGTACAGTAATGAACCTGAATGATAAGTAATATTTTCTTTAGTCTAGCAAGTAGTAGCTTAAAGCAGGCTAAAAGTAAAGCAGAATGCGCCTTAAGGCCCATTCTGCTTTACTTTCAACCTACTTTAAGTGGTCACCTATTTTCAAAACTAGAAACAGACTATGGGGTAAAGGGTTAAGTCAGATGACTGTTTAAACCAAAATGAAAGCAAAACAAAAAGCTCCTGTAGAAGCGTTTTGCTTTACTTTTACACATACAAAACATCTAACTTATCAAGTATTTTAACATGACATGTGAATTTGTCTCTATAAACAAAGAGCAATTGATTGATTCAGTGAAGGAAGCTGGTTAGCTCTGTAGCGCGTTCGTACCGTATCGATTGCATCAGAAAACGGTAACAATTTAACTAAAATGACCGTTTGCACAATATCGATTGCAAACGACACGAACGGCCTCAGAGGTAGGGAGCCAAAGCGAACAATAAAAACAAAATGGCGACCAAATGAATTTAAAACAACCAGCGATAAGTCCCGACTTAATTTCTCATCAATAAATCAACATTTTCCGATACTTAATGTATCAAACAAAGCAGCTTACATCTGAGCAGCTTTTATAGGCGGTAAAATTGATGCATTTCAGTTGATTAGTACACTTTTGCTTGTGTTATTTCAAATCGTACATAAATCGTTCGTACCCTTGAAAAGTAAATAAACACGGGGCTCAATGAGTTATTATTGAAGAGTATTGGTGAACGTTAGATGTCGTCCTATAAGCGTTGTTTGCATCGGTTAACGTTGCTGTTCCCAGATACGGTACTTGAACGCGCTACTGGTGTGTGAGTTTGTTGTTCCATGTTGTTGTATATCATGAACCTGCTGTTGAGAGGTTGGAGACTTATTTAACAGTGTTTACACACTTAACAACTACAGTTTTGAATGGAATTTGATTATATTTGCCCACAGTTAAATTATATATGGTAAGTATAACTACATGAAAAGGTTTGATTATTATTGAAATTGTATCATTTTGTCAAGAATTATCTGCCCTTGGTGTATTCAGATATGCTAGAAAAGACGTTATTTCAGTATTGATTAAACTTTATCTTTACGTGTCTAAAAATTGAAATCGATTTTGATTTAACTACATGTATATATTTATTATAGTTTGCCCGTGGGCGTATTATGTACCGTTTGCAGTGCTCTCGTTTTATAATATTTGTCAAATGACAAACAGTGAAGACCCTGATCGGAGGGCTCCTGCATGAGCCCTCTGATCTGGGACTTCACTATTTGCATAGAACAAGTGTACTCTTCACAGGTACACTTTTAGTAAAAGACGCATATATGCGTCACTATGACTCAATGAGTTAACACTCAGTCTAGATTCTAGACTCTAGGCCTAGTATTAGTATCATTGATGTAATAATTACGACTGCACCGATAAAAGACAGTAGAAAGAAAATCACATCCAATGTTCGACTAACATCTTGCCACGTTATATCGGACTCATTTCTTTGACATGCTGTGACAATAGGTTGAGGTCTACTACTGTCTGTGTCTAATGGTGTCTCAGATTGTTGTTTCATTGAAGGAAGCTGGTTAGCTCTGGTGTGTGAGTTTGTTGTTCCATGTTGTTGTATATCATTAACCTGCTGTTGAGAGGTTGGAGAATTGTTCTTCCAGCGTCTGACTGTTCTTACAAGGGTTTGATAGTAGTTTGGAACAGGCACATCTCTACTTCTGTTAAACAGGATCAAGTTACAGATCACAACAACTGTCACAGCACCGTTCATTATGACTCCAATAAGTAAGAACTGACAGATGGATGGCAGAGGATTCGAGATTTTAGGAATTTCATTTGCAATCACATCCATGAACAATACTAGGGCTAGCAGTATTGTGATACAGTAACTGACCCTTTCTCCAGATTCACTGGGAAGTAGAAATACAAAAATACTGAGGAAGGATAACTCTGTCAATGGGATGATGAGTGTTTCAATGAAGAACTGAGGTTTCCTGCTCAGTGTTATGTTGAAGATCACTTCTGTGTACCCATATTTGACTTTTGAACTTACAAGTGTCCTGTCTAATGACCATTCCCCATTTTCTGTAAAGGAAATAGTAATAAACTGTCCTGGCTGTAGAATGGCCTCAGCATCCAAGTAACCATCCAGAAAGTAACTTAGTTCACACTCATGTGTATCAAAAGGCCAGTACTTCAAGTGCATTGGACAGGTAACTTTATACACTCCTCCGGGATTCCATGAGGCCATGCCATCAGATTGATACGTCACAGACACCCACTTGTCACCAAGCCTATCAAACTCCACAGGTTTAGATGAGGCTATTGGTGGTGTCCAGACATGCTGTTGCTGTAGTTTCACCGAGGTTATACCTCCATATTCAGCGGGGTTCCATCTTATCCTTTCATCATACCAGGACACTGGCAGACCAGCAGTAAAAGTCAATACTCCCTGTACAGTATCCACCTCCAGAATGCTGTAGATAAACATAGACATGTTGATAAACATTGTGTCTGACTGGTTACACATAGGCTTCACATAGTTATTGTATCCAGTTAAAACAGACGAAATTAAACTGGTCATGTTGTCATAACTTTGGCTGTTTGTTCCCTGGATGCAGCAAATTACCACAGAGAAATTAAAGAGAAATAGGCCCCACATGGCAATTTTTATTTCCAAACCTTATTTCACGATTTTTGTCAATTGAACTCTGACACTTTTAACTCTGTTTGTCCACCTTAAATCTATAAGTCCTTATGATCTCTTATTGTCTTCCTGATTACTATAGTCCACCTTATCTGTGATAGTCCGCCTTAACTCCGTAATTTGACTCTCACAGTCCACCTTAAATCACATAGTCTAACTTATATCACATACTCTACTTTAACTCTGACACTCAACCTTAACTCTTGGATAGTCCACCTTAACTATGTCAGTTAACTCTCACAGTTCACCTTAACTTACATAGTCCACCTTAATTCTGATAGTCCACCTTTTACTTTGATAGTTCACCTTAACTTTGAGAGTCCACTACATATGTGATAGTCTGTCTCCTCTCTGATTATTCACCACAACTTTGATAGTCCACCTTAATCCTGATAGTCCACCTTAACTTTGAGAGTCCACTAAATATGTGATAGTATATCTGAGTTAAGGTGATATTCTCAACATAAAGTCTGATACTTTACTTTGATAGTCTACCTCAACTCTGATTCACCACCTTAACTCTGATACTCCACCTCAACTCTGATTCACCACCTTAACTCTGATTCTCAACCTTAACTCTGGTACTTCACCTTAATTCTGAGTCTCCACCCTAAACCTGATACTCAACCTTAACCCTGATGCTCCAACTTAACTCTGATACTCCACCTTAACTCTGATACTTCACCTTAACTCTGATACTCCACCTTAACTCTGATACTCCACCTTAACTCTGAATCACCACCTTAACTCTGATCCTCCACCTTAACTCTGAATCACCACCTTAACTATGATACTCCACCTTATCTCCGATACTCCACCTTAACTCTGATACTCCACCTTAACTCTGATCCTCCACCTTAACTCTGATACTCCGCCTTAACTCTGAATCACCACCTTAACTCTGATACTCAACCTTAACTCTGATACTCCACCTTAACTCTGAATCACCACCTTAACTTTGATCATCCATCTTAAATCTGATATTCTACCTTAACTCTGATACTCCAAGTTAACTCTGATACTCCACCTTGATTCTGAACCTCCACCTTAACTGTAATATGTACACCACCTTAACTCTGATATATACTCCACCTTAACACTGATACTCTTCTTTTAACTGATAATCCACCTAAATTCTGATATTTCATCTTAACTCAGATAGCCAACCCTTAACTCTGATACCCAACCTTAACTCAGATATTCCACCTGACCTCTGATACTCCACCTGAATTCTGAACCTCCCCCTTAACTCTGATTTACTCCACCTTAATCCTGATACTCAACCTTAACCCTGATAGTCAACTTTAACTCTGATTTTCCACCTTAACTCTGATACTTTACCTTAACCCTGATAGTCAACCCTAACTCTTTTTATCCACCTTAACTTTGATACTCCACCTTAACTCTGATACACCACCTTAACTCTGATACTCCACCTTAACTCCGATACTCCACCTTAACTCTGAATCACCACCTTAACTCTGATCCTCCACCTTAACTCTGATACTCCGCCTTAACTCTGAATCACCACCTTAACTCTGATACTCCAAGTTAACTCTGATACTCCACCTTGATTCTGAACCTCCACCTTAACTGTAATATGTACACCACCTTAACTCTGATATATACTCCACCTTAACACTGATACTCTTCTTTTAACTGAAAATCCACACAAACTCTGATATTTCATCTTAACTCAGATAGCCAACCCTTAACTCTGATACCCAACCTTAACTCAGATATTCCACCTGACCTCTGATACTCAACCTGAATTCTGAACCTCCCCCTTAACTCTGATTTACTCTGATACTCCACCTTAATCCTGATACTCAACCTTAACCCTGATAGTCAACCTTAACTCTGATTTTCCACCTTAACTCTGACACTTTACCTTAACCCTGATAGTCAACCCTAACTCTGTTTATCCACCTTAACTCTGTTTATCCACCTTAACTCTGATACACCACCTTAACTCTGATACACCAATACACCACCTTAACTCTGATACTCCATCTTAAATCTGATACACCACCTTAACTCTGATACTCCACCTTAACTCTGAATCACCACCTTAACTCTGATACACCACCTTAACTCTGATACACCACCTTAACTCTGATACTCCACCTTAACTCTGATACTCCACCTTAACTCTGATATTCCGTCTTAACTCTGATACACCACCTTAACTTTGATACACCACCTTAACTCTGATACACCACCTTAACTTTGATACTCGATCTTAACTCTGATACTCCACCTTTACTCTGATACACCACCTTAACTCTGATACACCACCTTAACTCTGATACACCACCTTAACTTTGATACTCCACCTTAACTCTGATAGTCCACCTTAACTCTGATATTCCGTCTTAACTCTGATACACCACCTTAACTCTGATACACCACCTTAACTCTGATACACCACCTTAACTTTGATAGTCCACATTAACTCTGATACTCCACCTTAACTCTGATACTCCACCTTAACTCTGATACACCACCTTAACTTTGATACTCCACCTTAACTCTGAATCACCACCTTAACTCTCATCCTCCACCTTAACTCTGATACTCCGCCTTAACTCTGAATCACCACCTTAACTCTGATACTCCGCCTTAACTCTGAATCACCACCTTAACTCTGATATTCCGTCTTAACTCTGATACTCCACCTTAACTCTGAATCACCACCTTAACTCTGATACTCCACCTTAACTCTGATACACCACCTTAACTCTGATACTCCACCTTAACTCTGATCCTCCACCTTAACTCTGATATTCCACCTCAACTCTGATTCACCACCTTAACTCTGGTACTCCACCTCAACTCTGATATTCCACCTCAACTCTGATACTCCACATAAAACCTGATAGTTAACATTAACTCTGATATTCCACCTTACCTCTGATTCTCCACCAAAACTTTAATAGCCCACCTTAACTCTGATACTCCACCTAAATTCTGATACTCTTCCTTTACTTTGAGTCTCCACCTTAACTTTGACTTTCCACCTTAATGCTGATACTCCACCTTATCTTTAATACTCCAAATAAACCCTGATAGTCCACATTAACTCTGATACTACATCTTAACTCTGATACTCCACATTAACTCTGATACTCCACCTTAACTCTGATACACCACCTTAACTCTGATACTCCACCTTAACTCTGATACTCCACCTTAACTCTGATCCTCCACCTTAACTCTGATATTCCACCTCAACTCTGATTCACCACCTTAACTCTGGTACTCCACCTCAACTCTGATATTCCACCTCAACTCTGATACTCCACATAAAACCTGATAGTTAACATTAACTCTGATATTCCACCTTACCTCTGATTCTCCACCAAAACTTTAATAGCCCACCTTAACTCTGATACTCCACCTAAATTCTGATACTCTTCCTTTACTTTGAGTCTCCACCTTAACTTTGACTTTCCACCTTAATGCTGATACTCCACCTTAACTTTAATACTCCAAATAAACCCTGATACTCCACCTTAACTCTGATACTACACCTTAACTCTGATACTCCACCTTAACTCTGATACTACACCTAAACTCTGATACTACACCTTAACTCTGATACTACACCTTAACCCTGATACTACACATTAACTCTGATACTACACCTTAACTCTGATATAGCTCCACCGTAACTCTGATATTCCACCTGAACTCTGATATAGCTCCACCGTAACTCTGATATTCCACCTTAACTCTGATACTTCACCTAAACTCTGATTCTCAACAAACTCTGAAACTCCACCGTATCTCTTATAATCCACCTTAACTCTGATACTCCACTTGAACTTTGATACTCCACATTAAATCCTGATACTTCACCTTAACTCTGATACCCAACCTTAACGTTGATACTCAAAATGAAAAATATACGTCCCTGATATATTACAGCTCGGATGAAAAGCAATATGAACTATTCATTTCACAATTGTGGAATAATAATACATGTATGAGAACTTCAGCATGGTCAGGGTTAAAATGTAACTGACAGATAACAATTAGTAATACTAGTAGCACTTAACTCGGGGGTTATCATCTTCTGTTTTGGTCATCTTCTGTTTTTTAAAAAAAAAAAATATATATATCAGAAAATCACTCAAAACTGGGTCAGAGTGTCAAACAGTTTGGATTCTGATGAGACGCCGCGTAACGCGGCGTCTCATCAGGATCCTAACTGTTTGTGAAGGTTATCTTTCACCGCTTGCATGTTAAGAGTTTACAAACCAGAGTTCCAACTGACCCTTCACTCAATAGCAATATGTGCAACTCACTTATATCACGAAGTACTTCGTGCTTATATCTATACAGTGTTAAAGACAGGTACTTGCTTAAAGTAAGATTAAACCAGAGTATTGACTTTCTCCTTTACTTTCAAATTACTTCAAGCTGTTACTTGTATTCTACACCGTAATTGAATATTCATTTTTGGCACTCATTTGGAGTAGAAGTGAGAGGTGCTACAGTGCTTTTATTGATACATGTGTACATATGTAATGGCTGATTGAAAATAGTTTTAACGAAGAGAGTTCTGTTTGCGCTACTAAGTGATGTCCCATTGATTCAGTGGTGTGGCTTAACCCTTAGCCTGCCACGCACGACTATAGCTCCATATGCAAACAGCTTAGATCCGGATGAGACGCCGAGTAACTCGGCGTCTCATCCGGATCCAAGCTGTTTGACACTCAGACAACATTTTCAGCAATTTTGAGCAACTTTGAAGCACTTTGAAACTTGAAGCAGACGAGAAATGTAGCAGACGACAATTTATTTGGCGGGCTAAGGGTTAATGTTATTATTGATTGCAGCAATGAAAGGTTTATATTGTCGATAAGGTTTGACCTGTCGGTTTATGAATATTCCGTCTCTTTCCGTAAGCTAGTTTTATCTTCCGGAAACAACAAAACAGTCTCCTTTGTATAACGTTTAACCCTTTCACTCTCGGTGACGTCATAAAGCGCATTTGCGACCAGTTTTGATCCCGATCATGATGATGAGATGCGTTTTACGGCACTGCGACGCAGAATAGGTCATATAGCGCCGATGATTGATGACGGGCGATGAGATGAAATGACGATGATCTCAGGAAGATGCTTTCGGCTAATCCAATTCGTTGACCAGCAGCGCATGGGATCAAAACCACCCACGTTTCTTCCTTTTAGTTCTTGGCAGAGGGAATAATGTCGGTCTAATAAACAGAAAAGATTCTCTTTGACAATTAAGCTCCAGAACTACGGCAAAGTAGGAACGTCTCTGGAGTTGATCCCGATCAGTCACCGCATCTGATCAGGGTCAAAACTGTTTAATTACGACTTGTCTTAAAATTACGTCAATTATACTGTCATAATTCTAACTTTGAAACTTTATTGCAGACAACAATATTGAAGCAGACGACAATGGAACTGAGGGGGTTAAAATCTCACGATTAATTTGGCAGCGAAAGAGTTACTTTCACCAAGGTACTGGTGAATGCATAGCAGGATAGTTTACTTTACATTCATTCTGCTGATACACTTAACACTTTCTCCTATAGAAGCACCTTTTAGTACATTTGCTTTAATATTCTTCCACTGAGAATATAATTCCAATTTATACAGTCATTAATATGTATCATAAGAACATGAAGACCTTAAGGCACATTTTGCTTTACTTTCAACCTACTTTAATTTGAAGTGTCCTTTCTTAAAAACTAGAAATAACCTATGACATAGTGGATTAAGCCACTTTCCAAATAGACTCTTCCATTTAGCTCATCAGAGTACAACGTGCTCAATGTGAGCTTATATGTGATCCCCCTATCCGTCGTCAATCTGTGACTCAGAACGTCCGTCTGTCTATCCGTCCGTTCGTTCGTTCGTCCGTCAACATATACGGTACATACTGTGTCCGTCTTACTTCGCCTACAGTTTTCAAGCTACAACCTTATTATTTGGCAGAATGTTTGCACATTGGTGTGCGTGTGGTCAGAATTTTAATCTGCATAAATTTCTCACAGAATTAAAGCCATTTGAACTTAGTCATTTTTGCAGTCCATTCACATAATGGTACATAGATTCTACTTAGTCCGTCTGCTATCCTACAGTTTTAAAACTACAATTTTATCAATCATTTGTCAAAGTGTTTGAACACGTGCTACAGATTTGCACGTGATCAGGACTTTTATCTTCTTAAAATTTTCACAGAATTACAGCCGTTTGAACTTAGTCATTTTGCATAACACGTTCATGCAACGATACATACTTTGTCCGTCTAACTCCTCCAACATTTTTGACGTTACAACCACAACCTTAGAATTTGGCGGAGTATTTGAACACATACCACAAACGTGCATGTGCTCATGCGTTTGATCTGCTTAAAAATTCAGAGAGTTACAGCCATTTCATTTTTGCATATAAGGTTCATGTAACGGTACATATTTTCCCCATTTATACCCCAGATATGCATGTGAACAGGATAACAAATAGCGTTGGCATCATATTTGTCCTACAGACAAATAAGCCATCCCTCTAGTTCATATATGGCTTATGGCTATATGATAAAACTTTGAACATCTTGTTCGAGCCTCCGAGGGTTAGCGGTTAAAAACATTGCAAAAACCCTTGCTAACTATTACTTCATATCTACAGCACTTAGGCGAGCGATATAGAGCCACCACTATAACCCTTGTTTCCAGGTAAAGGCTCCTAAAGCCTTAACCGTTTCACATAAAAAAAATCCGTCTTAACAAAACACAATCACAGTCATAATATCGTCTGCTTAAGTTTGTTATCTGCTTTTATATATAGAACGTGGAATATCACGCGCGTTCAACTTAAAGAGACATTGATATGAGGGACCAACAGTTTTGACCCTTACCCAAACAGCATGGAATAAGCTCGGGTACTTTTTTCAGATTTCTGTTAAAATTTGCAAATGAGGATGCAAAAGCAAATTGATGTAGAATTATAGAAACATATTGAGTTCAGGCTCACCATGCACTTAATAAGTACAGTGCCCCTCCCTACAACGACACCTAATGGGAGAAACATATTGTGTGTGTTGTTCGGAGGGAGTCATTATACGGGGGTGTTAAGACTTGGCTTACATTTGCAAACAGCTTGAATCCAGATCAGACGCTGCGTAAACGCGGCGTCTGATCTGGATTCAAGCTGTTTCTCACTCGTCATTATATTTATTCTATCAAAATTGTCACTTATATGAAACTTTGAGAAAAAAAAGTTTACGATAATTTCAAGTAGACGGTATTGCAGCAGTAAAAGTGTTAGACATAATTGTCCTGTTTAGGGTACTGCGGCAAGGATCGTTGTAAGAAGGGAGTCGTTGTAGGGAGGGTACTTGTTTATCCACGCCTTTGCTAACACAGTAGACCAAGGCCCAGCGCTTATAAGCGTTTGAGTTAGGTCTGAGTTCGTTCTCAAGCCTAGGCTCAAATTTTAGCAATGAAATGCTTGAGAACGATTTCAAACTCAAACGCTTTATAAGCATGGACCCAGATCAGACCATAGACCATACATACATGTATGTATGCTCTCTGGATCAGACAGATCGCTTTTCGAGTGTGTCAGATAAGCTTTTGTTACTAAAGCTCGTTTCCGACTCGGAACAGATCAACGTCGGATAAAGAATCCCCGTCTTTAACAAAATCCGTGCTTGATTCTATAAGTCCGATCAGTGTCTACTATGTTTACCTCATTGAAAAGTGTAGCCTAGAATTTTCCCTTCTCGAGTGTACATCAATAAAGGGGAGAGAAAAACATTTACACATATAAAAACGCCTGTTCATGCCTTTGCAAACAGAGTAGACCCAGATCAGGCAGCTCCTATTGGATCAACCTGATCAGGGTTTTCTGTTTGCTCCATAGAATATTATAGCCCAGAATGTTCACGAGTGGTTACAGCTATGAAAGTAAGCAAAAATCAAACACGCGAATAGGTAGATAGATTGCAAGCAGCAGTGGAGAATCTGTTATTCTTTCCCAATAAATGCGTTTACGCTAAAACTATTATTTGCAGTGCAAACAGTTTGGAGCCAGATCAGACGCCGGGTAACCCGGTGTCTGAGCAGGCTCCAAACTGTTTGCCACCAAGATAAACAAGAATTATCAGAATTGTCCAAAAGTTATTCTTTTCTATGTTTTAGTGCTTTGCGTTTGCGTACGTATGCGTTTAAACGGGAAAGAATAACAGATTCTCCACTGTATCCTTCATCAGGACGGGATAAGGTTAATGACCACTAATAAGATCGGCCCAAAATCGGCACTCTACGTACAGCGATCAGCCATTCTCGTCAACTAAAGCTTCGTTCGGAACAGGTCGGCAGTTAACGAGAATAGTCGATCGCTCTCCGTAGAGTTCCCATATTGATCGACATTGGCCCGATCTCATTAGGGGTCCGTAACCTTAAACATAAAAAACGTGTATGCTAGAAAAGTAAAAGGTATGAACATTCTGAAAATAGATTTGGTTTATAAGATATGAAAATTTCAACAACGCTATTAGAATTGTGACGAAAATCAATTATTCTCCATAAATGGGTGAGGTACGGGTTTCCGGTTTTTCGCCCAAAAATACGTGAAATACCACGGAACCCATGTAACCTAAACTGATTGATTGATATTTACCATACTTTATAAGTTTTTGATTCATCTGGTTTCAATATGAAGTTGTATAAGCGATTTTTTCACATATATCGTAAAACCTCTCTTTTACGTTCACTAAAACGAAGGCTAATAGCTTGTATAAAACTCAGGTGACAGCTTAATTAAAGCGACTCGCAACCAGATGGTGCATTAAAAATAGTAATTTGTAAATATGTGTCAAACGCTTATATAAATGGTAAAGAATTAGTTTAGGATAAGAAATTCTGTTTAAAAAGAATGTATTTCAATAAAAAAAAAATATTGGTCTCTGGTGGGATTCGAACCCGGGGCCCGGCATTGGCGGACAGAAGGCAAAATAGGGGAAACCGCTTAGACCAATGGACCACGGAACTATCCGTTTATCTCGGATCGATTTAACGTATTTCAATGTGTAGCGATCGAAAGTGCATACAACTTCGTAATTCGGCTCGTGTTTATGTCTGAGCCCGTGTAGAGAAGCAACAACAACAACTATACCGTCTACTAGTCGGTATAGAAAAACGATGGAAAATATCTAAAAATCTAAGATTCGGTGACGATTCTTGAGACTTTTTTTGGACTGATCATATTTTTTTAATGTCAGAAGCCAAATAATGCCACAAATTTGCTTTTATTTGAGTATTTTATTTTATTTTGACAAGTACACCATCCGGTTGCGAGTCCCTTTAAAGCAAAGTGACGAAGTTAACAGAAAGCTCCTTCAGGAACCATCTATTTAACCGTCTCATTGCTTGAAACAGTCACCTGTTGTAAGCATCTAAAAAAGCAATCACTTATGTTGTCGTAATAGAAAAGCTTTACTGTTTGTATTTGACCGGTTAACACAAAGATATTGATCAACGCACTCATTTAGAAACTCGCCAAACAAAATGCAAAATAACATAGCAAATTACGTATGTCTGTTTGTTATAGTACAGTGGACATTTAAGAAATGCACTGAATTGATTAAGCGAAATAAACGACAGAAAATGCATGTTTGTTTAACCCTTAGCCTGCCACTCACGACTATAGCTCCATATGCAAACAGCTTGGATCCGGATGAGACGCCGAGTAACTCGGCGTCTCATCCGGATCCAAGCTGTTTGACACTCGGACAACATTTTCAGCAATTTTGAGCAACTTTGAAGCACTTTGAAACTTGAAGCAGACGAGAAATATAGCAAACGACAATTTATTTGGCGGGCTAAGGGTTAATCCGTATGAGAGGTTGATGACACGAGTAATATGTACCCTGAAAGAAACAGCCATAACTGAATTACTGAAGCAACGCAAACAAAATGATTTGCGGAGAGCAGCCATAAGCACCGCCTCCTTTGCGAAAGGTATCCACAAGTCCAGTCCCCTAGAAAAAAATTACTTACAGATCCTCTTCTTAGAGTTGGCATTAAGATACCGGCCACTAGTCTAAGCTCCATATCTGGAGTATCTTCATTATTTAGCTCGGTACCGGTTGTTAATTTTGATTACACCTGTTATTATACCTGTGATGTCAGGTCTTGAATGGGCTGGGTAGCCCGTGTTGACCAATTCCATGGAGGAATTATACCCAGGGTATAATTCCTCCATGCCAATTCAGAACCAATTATTGCCTCTTCTTGTGCAGTGAATTAAAAGCTGCATTTAAATTTATTGTCTATGTCCCTCCAGGCACTATTCAGTTCACTTTTAAAACTATTTACAGTGTTACGATTAACACAAGCCTCAGGAAGAGCATTCCAAGAGTTTGTAGAGCGCGGAAGAAAACTGTTCATAGTCCCTAAAATTTGTAGTTGTATTGACTCTTCACTATTCTTTTGTTGTGACCCCGAATTATTGAATCCTTCACCACTTTCATATTTTTCAAGTGAACCTGTTATTTAAATTTCGTGAGCACAACCGTAGGCTTTTTGTTGTGCGAACACCACCAGTGACAGAAACATCAACAAGTTGAAGGTGGTCACTATATATTAGAAGTAGAAGTTCAGTTAGTGAAGAAAACTGTTCGGATATCTTCTTCTTCTTCTTCTTCTGTTCGGATATCTTTGTAATTGCGTCTTTAAGAATAAAACGTCATTTTTTCAATGGAATTGAATCGGACGCATGTAAATTTTCTTTATTGCTATGCGGAGATGGAATGTTTAAACATTGGTCTATTGGGTCTGGCCGACTCGAGGATGACAGGGTTGCCAAGCCAAGTTCACAATTGAAATAAGGACAACAATGGAAATAAGAGTATTTCTCTCTTTTTTGTGTAATCCTTCCAGTCGGCTTGGCATATAATGTTGAGTGACATGCCTGTATTAAATCATGCATATTGTTTTGCTTATTGTATAATGTGTAGTGTGTATGTTTTAATAACAGATTGCCATGTTATTGTACATTTTATGTTGAAATAAATCTACCCGCATTCGCTCCCGGGGTCGGGAGGATCGGCTATGAGCGAGCTCTGAAATTAGTCCCATTCATGAAAATTTCCCAGCGTGCTACTTACCGGAAACATAAAATGGTGGATTGTGCAGAGTGAAAAAAATATATACAAAGTAACGGTCACATTAAAAAGTCATGCACGGTTTTGAAAGAAATGAAGCTGGGTTGGTATACTTCTTAAATATATTTTCTTCAAAATGCAAGACACATTACGACCAACTTCTGTCCTGTAAGTTCACTTTCGTTCGCCACGCTGTGTATCTATGATGACGCTAAATAAAAGAATGCACAAAGGCGAAGTGTGCTGGGAGAATTCTTTAATAACGGTTTTTTTTTTATGAAACTCAGCCAGTAGACACTAAAATATTGTTAAAGACCACTGCTTACGTTCATTTAACGTTATCCTCTCTCCGGATCTCCCACTTGGAAGACGAGTGTTTACAGAGTTTCGGTAAATGACCAGTTCGGTAAATTGATTTTATATAGTGAAAGGTCTGGACCACAGGTACTTGACACATACTTTATTATCTATGAACCCCCTCCCCCCTTAAAAAAAAAAAAAAATTTTTTTTTTTACTATACTTCTATTATAGATACAAGGTAAACAGCGCAATTCGACACCTAGTCTTTACTATCGACTTAAACTGATGCTAGAATAGACTCGATCGCCGATATTCTCTTGTGGTACCCTCGGGAAAAGATTAATTTATCAATATCTACTTTTTATTTCATCAAATTCCGTCAAATAACGCCACAGTACGTGAATTATAACGAAAATAAGCTTCAAAAAACTTTTTGAAGCTTATTTTCGTTATAATTCACGTACTGTGGCGTTATTTGACGGAATTTGATGAAATAAAAAGTAGATATTGATAAATTAATCATTTCCCGAGGGTACCACAAGAGAATATCGGCGATCGAGTCTATTTTAGCATCAGTTTAAGTCGATAGTAAAGACTAGGTGTCGAATTGCGCTGTTTACCTTGTATCTATAATAGTAGTATAGTAAAAAAAAAAAAAAAATTTTTTTTTTTTTAAGGGGGGAGGGGGTTCATAGATAATAAAGTATGTGTCAAGTACCTGTGGTCTGGACGTTTCGGTAAAAAGGTAAATTATAGTAATTAAAGGATTAAGTTTATCGCACCTCTCCCAGTAACAATGTCACTGTGTTTGTACCACTGTCAGTGTGCAGGGTTGTTTTAGTATGCGTGGATCCTGATCTACCAACAAAATAGATGGACATTGAAGGGTTAAAATTAACTGGATCTCCTAAATATATTGAATTCATTTCTTCCATGAGGAGATGAGATGTTTTTATGCCCCTGGCATCGACAGATCCGGGAGCATATAGTAATCGTCCTGTCCGTCCGTCCGTAACCAGGTTAAGTAGATTTTACCGTTTCGTCTAGCAACAACACCACTTATTCAAATGCTTGGATACTTATACAGTTGTTGCCTTGGACCATTCCCTAGCCACCGATAATACCCAACCTTGATTTTGACTTTGACCTTGACCTCATTTGGACTTAGAATATTTTGAGTGGGCTATTTCTTGGTTAACTAGATTTTACCGTTTCGTCTAGCATCAACACCGCTTACTCCAATGCTTGGATACTTATACAGTTGTTGCCTTGGATCATTCCCTATCCACCAATATCACCCAACCTTGATTTTGACCTTGACCTAATTTGGACTTAGAAAATATTCAAAATATACTGTCAAGGTTGCCACCGGGGGCATAAGCGTTTATTGAACGCGCAGTCTTGTTTACCTCTCAAATGAATTAATAACTGAAGAAAAACTTTAAATTTATTGGTGTCTTCAATTCCTTTCATGTTTAACATACATGTATATTTACAGAATAATACTCAAATGATACATAATTAACAGAAAAAGACCAATGTATGTACATGTAAATTGAATTTATGAAATATTTCACTGCCAAGGCTTTGATGTTTTTTTAAGATTACGTATCGGTAAATTGACAAATTAAAATTATTTTGAGATTCTGCTCAATAGATGTCCCATCAGGATCCAAACAGTAAGCTAAGGCGTTTGCATAGTTGTAACGCAATGGAAGCCTGTTAAATACTCATAATAAACCTAATATTTTTAGATTGATGAGTGGTTAATGAGGCAACTTGTCTCATGGAGTCGGGGAAATACTGTTTAAGCGACTTAAACCCTATTTCAACAACAATAACTGACGTCTGTAATTTATATAAATATCAATGTTTTTATTTTCAGAAAAATATTTGTTGGTGGACTTAGTTGGGATACTACAAAAGGTAATTCAAAGTTAATTATGAAATTCTTAAAAGTCAAGGAAAGAAGCTCTTTATTTGAGTAAAATTTTACCAACTGGATTGCTAAAACAGGTGTAAAAAGTTAACTGAAAGGAAACAAGTAACTTCATGTCTTTATAACAGATTGACTCAACTTGTGAGTTAGTTTAATGCCCCCAGTGACAGGTCCATGGTATTGAAAGAGTTAAAGATATTTCAACAAATTAAGATGTTTTCTTCTTATTTTTTTTAAACAGAGAGCTTGCTGAACTACTTCAGTCAGTATGGAGAGGTTGTTGATTGTGTTGTTATGAAAAACCCAGACACGGGGAAGTCTCGAGGCTTTGGTTTTGTTACCTACAGGGATCCGCAGTGTCTAGAGACAGTTCTCACAGTACCCGCACATATTGTAGATGGCAGACAAGTAAGAAATGTGTCATATTATGAAAAATGGACCCTTCTGGAACAAATGATACACAGTTCTCCCTCTTTACAACAACACCCTAATGGAACCCAAAGATTGTGTGTTTTTTGGAAGGAGTTGTTTAAGGGAGGAAAAATCAATACTCTTAAGTGCTGAGCATGACTTGGCTTTCATTTGCAAACAGTTCGAACCCAGATCAGACACCACATAACTCGGCGTCTGATCTAGGATCAAACTGTTTGTCAATCATCTTTGCGTTTCTTCCATCAAAATGTCTAATATGTAACTGAGAAAAACAGCAAACAACAACTTTAAGCAGATAATGTTGTGGCTGTGATAGCGTTAGACATTAATGTCTTTTTTGGGAATGGCTGCAAGCATTGTTGTAAGGAGGGAATTGTAGTTTGGAAGGCCTTTGTCACGCTGATGTTCTGTTTCAAATAGATCATTCAATATGAACTTACCAAAATAAAAACAACAGCACAGAACCGATACTTTTAGAAATAGAAATATCCCATTCTTCGATTCTCGCGCGTATGTAGTATTTGATGGCAGAAACGGACGTTATCAAACCAACAAGACCTCTCTCGGTCGTAACTGATTTCCCGAAACTCCAGCGAAATATACACCTGTAAGATGTAATTTGTTAATTTCACGTCAATCATCAATACTGTCTTTCTAAATGGGTGTATATAACGTCTACATTCATTGGATGTTTAAAAATAAGATGCGGGTAATTACTTTTCTTATAGCCAATAAAACGAGTAAAGACAACTTGTGTAAAAGTTCGAAGCACGGTGCGCGTTTGAATTTTCCATTTCCAAAATTTGGAAAACTGTTCGTTTCTGGTACGTGAATATTAATAAAGATTTGTATGGAAATTATTTCCTTCTAAGAAAATTAATTTCGGTTTTAGATCTATATTCACCTAAAATGTTCGTTTGTCGAGCATTCTTTATTGGCCCTGTATCGAGCATATTTTTCCAAGATCCGACTCGCGTTTTTTTTCAGTCTTCATAATGGATAATAATCATATGAATGTTTAAATTTAGGGAAAAGGGTGTCGTATATTCTGTTTTTCAACGAGGCCAACATGCGTTTCGATTTAATCCGGCTTCAGTCGTACACTCTCGCTATGCGGGGTACCACACCAGGTACATATGTGTATCGGTCGATAACACACTATAATTGTTGATTGTCTATGACATGCGCGTGTCGCATTGCACTGATTGGCAATAATGGGATTAGCGACAGTAAGTGGTATCGCACCGGGCAGCGGGGCGGTCTATATCATATGGATAGGGGCACTAGGGGGATCCTTACATCGGAATAAGGGCAGAAGGGCGGATCAAAAAGGCAGAAGGGCGGGCCGCCTCGCCATTCCGCATTAGCTAAAACACTACATGTGTGTATGACAAAAGTAAAGCAGAGAGCTCTTATTCTGTTTTCTAAATTGCATAATGCAGTTACATGTCTTTATTGTCCCAGTAGTTCTTTTAAAAAAATGCGGCTGCTTAATATAACAAGTTTGACTCTTATCCTTTTGGCATTTAGAAGCAGTTTTGATCCAGAAGAGATCATTCTGATGCCAAGTAACTTGACATTTCATTTGGACCCAAATAGTTTGACATTTATTTTGTATTTCCATAGAAATAGAGAAGAAAAATCTTTTTCAGGTATCTATAAGTATAATTACAACATTTTTCTAGAAGTAAACAGGTAAAAATGTAAACAGTATTTTTGAAAAGTATCTTAATAACTATCCATTCATATTGCTTGAAAAACTCATTCAATCTTCCTTACTAAGACATTCATTTGTGAGTGTTGAAACCTACTTGAAGGATTATCATTTACATATTAAAGTGGAGTACAGCCTCTCTACTACATAATTTACAACCACTAAAACAAAGGCTAGTTTATTGTATAAAAGACAGGTGCCATCTTAAAGCAAGGTGACAGTAAAACAGAAAGCTCCTAAAGGAGCTTTCTGTTTCACTGTCACCTTGCTTTAAGCAATCACCTGTAGTAAACATCTAATAATTAACCCAATTCAGTAGTCGTAACAAGAGTTTTACTTTATTACTTTAATATTTTACATGAAAACAGGTTGATCCAAAAGCCTGTAATCCCAAGGGACCACAAAGAGGCCCTCCTGGAATGGGTGGTGGAGGCGGCGGCGGGGGAGAGCGGGGAGAAAGAGGTGGTCATGATGGAGGTCCCAGAATGAACAGAGTAAGTCATCTCACCCTCAGTCTTAACCCATTTGATGTACAAACTACAAAGCCCATGGCTAGGCCCCAGATAAGAGAGTTATTTAAGAAACAAACATCTTTATTTCTGCATTAAACAATGGTGTTACTACTCATTAGAATCATCTTTTTGAGTTGATTCTAATGAGTAGTACCACCATAGGGTTTGATGCTGAAATGAAGGAGAACACATTGGATTTGTTAAGTTTACTACCTCTTATCTGGAGGGTTGGTCCATAGTTATGCCGTAGTGAATTTTTTAAGCCTTTTCTATTCAAAATCTCTCCCCTTCAGTATTTTAGGACCCGTCCGTCATGTCCTGTTTCACTGAAGATTTGCTGATAGTGCTAAAGTATATAGCATCTTTGAGAAAAATAAAACATTTGAAAAAGATACAGGAATTCCTTTATACAATGACATGCTTGGTTCCCTAAATATGTGGTGTTAAGGGTTATGATCCCTAATGAGATGCTAGAAAATATCATTACTCTACAGAAAGCCATCAGCCATTCTCGTATGTTTAAGCATGGTTAGGAATGGGCTTTCAGTTGATGAAAATGGCCGATCACTGTAGGTAGAGTACCAGCTTTGGTTTGATCTCATTAGGGCCCCTCAACCGTAAACTTATAATTAATTATAACTTATAATTAATTATTACACTTTATCATGTCATGTGCACTTGCTCAGCGTAAAATGTTTCAATATTTTATTCTACATGAGTTGACTGTTATATCTTATCATTTCTTCTCTATTCAAGGGAGGAAGAGGGATGGAAGGAATGAAAGACAGAAAAATATTCATTGGTGGACTACCTAGTAATGCTGATGAAGAGGCCATTAGAAACTTCTTCAGTAAATATGGAAAGGTTTGTTGGTTTTAATCTTTATCAAAGCCTTAGGCTAAAAACGGGTTTACATTATAGGTGTTGTAGAAAACAAAATGGGAAAACTTTACATTCATGCTAATTCAAGATGTCAACTGCTTTCAATGCTATGAAACAAACTTTAAAAAAAACCACAATGAGCACAAGAGATTCTTGAACATCTTTATGCAAAACATGCCTCTACTGGTTATTGATAATTTTTATGCAATTGTACAACTAGTCAGGGGGGTAGTTATAGTGTTTTTGTCTGTTTGTAAAAACCAGGATATGGGATAAAGGATATACAGGAAATTGTAGAAACAGGGAAAGTTATTTCTGTAGGGAATATGTAAAGAATGATGTATTGATGCATGCCACTCTAATAAACAATTCTGACTGTCTGTCTGTCTGGTAAAGGCTTCAAAAGGGCTTTTCATTTGGGATGGGATATATAATTTCCAAGCACTGGTTTCTAGCAGTACAATTTGTACACTTTGTATTGTAGGTTCTTGAAGTGACAGTTATGTACGATGCCCAGAAACAAAGATCTCGAGGTAAGTTGTAGTAGAAAATATTTACAGATACTCACAGTAAAACTTCCTAGCTGTTCTGTTTGTCATAAGGGCAATATCTGAAAATGAAAGCAGGTCTTGTTGCAGTCTCTTTTGTTCAGTTTAATGGCCTGGATGTAAACATAACACAGTTTTTGAAAAGAGACCTAGTTGTTGGGTCAGAAAGGTGACAACTTAACTCTTTGAACCCTGGTCCCGCATATAGGCGTGCTTTTCAAACAATGCACGTGTGAATAGTACACTTGTCCTATACAAACAGTGAAGACCTAGATCAGAGGGCTCCGGAAGGAGTCCTCTGATCAGGGTCTTCACTGTTTGTCACAATGCCAAACATTGACAAATACAACCCTTAAAAGTCAGAAATGGACTAGACTAAAATGGAAACTGGAATTGTCCATTTAAAGTTTCAGGGAGGAAAGAGTTAATGCAGAAAGCACCTACTTGAAAGTTTCTTGAATTAAGCAGTAACCTGTCTTTAGAGATCTCCATAATCTTAATTGAATGACAGCTGAGCACAGATTTTAGTGTTCGGTAGTTTTGATATTTCTCCACCAAACCCTTTGTTATTAACACTCATTAGTATTGTCTCTTTAAGACGATTCTAATGAGTGCTCACCAGATGGGGTTTAGAGCAGACTAAAGGAAAAATTGTTATGAAATGATCAGTTTAACCACTTCTCTGGAGCCCGGATTAGACTAGATACATACACTATATGACATTCAGAGATAGTTATAATGGGAAACAGGATAGTTAGGAAGTTGGTTTAAGATAAATCAGAAATGTATGCTATAATGTTATTTAGATAGTTCGGAGATTGTCTTGTTATTAAAACCATAGACTACTATTACAGCAGGTTTTTGAAAATCTTTAAGTTGTACCTCTGTCTATTTGTTTGGAGGTCAATCACAGCTGCAGATAGGATTGAGTAAATTATAAATCAGGGCTCCAGATAAGGGGAGTATTTAAAAAATTAAAACCTTTATTTCTGCATTAAACCCTATGGTGTCACTACACATTAGAATTGTCTCAAAGAGACACCATAGGATTTTGTGCTGAAATGAGTTAAAAATGTTTGGTTTGTTCAGTTAACTCCCTTTTATCTATAAGCGTAATCTTGGGTTTTGACTTATCATTAGAACCATCTCTTATGGACATGTCTAATTTATAGGAATAACAGGGTTTAAGGCTAGGCTAGGATTTTAGATTTTGAAAATCTACTCTATCTTACGCTGTGGTTTAAACCTATTGAATCTTGGTGACATGTTTACACACTCTGTGAAGAGAACACTTATCCAATGCAAATAGTATAGCCCCAGATCAGAAGGCTTCTGCAAGGGCCATCTTATCAGGTTCTGCACTGTTTGTCATTTTGTAAAATATTGTAAAAACAACATTGAGTAGTCAAATATGGACTTCATTGAACTGTAACTGTCCATTTGAAGTTTAAGGGGTCAATTGTTTAAAGCAGGATGTCAATTTGTCTCTTGACAGGGCATATTGTTTAATACAATTGATTCAAATTCAAATGGATTGGATCTCTTCATAATTTACCTTTCATGGTTACAACTTTTAATATATGAATTAAATATGTTTTAGTATTACAGCCGAACTTCGATATCTCGAACTCTGTTAAGTCGAACATAAGCTTTAGCTTTCGTTCTAATCCTATAACAGATATGTTGTACATTGTATGTATTTGTACATTTTCTGCAATAAATATATTTAAACTAAGTCGAACATACCCGTAGTTAAAAGCTAAAAAGTGACAACGGGTATGTACGACTTAACCGAACATGAATAAATTTAATTCATGTCAAGTATCCGATAGTTCGAACTAAGCTAATTCGAGATATCGAAGTTCGATTGTATTAAAGATTTTAAACTTAAAAGATTCTTGATGTATTTTAAGTTGTTTCAATTTCATTCATAAGATAGTTAAAGGCACATACATAACTTAAGTATATTTGAGCTAAGGGTAAAATAGAATGGATGCCATTTGTTAATACTATGTTATTTTGCTTGAAGAGGTCAGTTTGCTTTCTGTTGTCAAAAAACTACATGTTAAGATAGTTTAAACTTAGTAGTTTTGATGTACAGTGATGGCGATAAGAATTTTGGCATATACTTATATATCTTTATGGTGATACTTATTTCTTGGTTATTTATTTACCTTATGGTGGTTTATTTCTCTGTTTTACTTAGTAAGAAATAGATTTCCCCCCACTAATCTTTACTGTGGTCTCATGATTAAAGCTTGGATGTACTTCTTATTCTAGCACAGGGAAAAAATACAAAATTATTTTGCCATTGATGCAAAGAAGTAAAATTCCAAGCAGTTTGCATATTGATACTTTTTTAATATTGAGAGTTTTGCTACTACTACCTGTACATTGGTTTCTTATATACACCAAGCCCTATTTTGTGTGTTTACTCGTTAGAAAATTCTTAAAGACATCATACATTACTAATTGAAAGGTACCCTGATATCCTATAAACTGTTTGACCCTGATCTGACCTGATGCTTGCAGTTATGATATGAGTCTAGATATGAGCCGTGTCTTGAGAAAACCTGACTTTTTGCACGGCAAACAATGTAGATCAAGCCAAGCTGCTGTGTCAAAGATGTGACGGCTTGTCTTGATCTACACTCACATGCATCTGAAGCATTTTATGTAGCTGTATTATAATGGGTATTAGCAGTGTAGACCAAACTCAGATACAGAGCTGGGGTGACAATGGTGCTTGGTCTGTACAATGTTGCAGTGTAATGAGGCTGGTTTTGTCATGGCACGGCTCATATCTATTTCAGGCAATAGGAGTTTGACAAACAATATCATAAGGATAATCATACTATTAGATAACAGGAGTATTTTAATATGGTCAAATTTGTATTGTATGACCAATGAATGATAAAACTGGGTAATCTTATTAAGTCTCATTATGATGGCATATATATTTCTATGGTGTGTTTTATAATGTTTACTTAGCAAAAGAAAAAAAGAGACAGATTCATATGATGATCTGTTAAAAATTCAATACTATATTTTAACATTTCTCCCTAGCTAGTTTTCTGTTTTAAATTTTAAGACAGGTTTATGCCTTAAATAGGCTGAAAGTAAGGAAGAAAATCCTTGAAGCGATTTCTTCTTGAGCTTTAGCCTGAGTTAAGCAGCCATCTGTCAGGATGTTGAGAAAGTTTCCCTTAGTTAATTTATTGGAAATGGATAGAAGTAAGATAGGTTATTTCTTTGACAGAAAGGAAAACTGTGGATAAGCATTTCTATGAAGAGAAGGTTTGATATAGGATAGAAACTACAAATACATGAAGCTTCTTTTCATCCATCATCAGCGCACCTGACAGTTATCTTTTCAAATTCCAACCAACCAACCCTTTCATACAAAGCCATTAGTGCAAATGACCTATGTTAAACTGGTAGAGTATAGAAGTTCTTTGTTAAAAACAGGTGACCTCTGAAAGCAAAAGATGAAAATAAAGCAAAAACTCATATAGGAGCTCTCTGCTTTAATTCATCTTTCTTTATGTCACTTGTAAGTAACACAGGTACTCTGCTATTCCTTATTTAAGTGCATTTATTGGAAATGGATAAATGTTTCCAACCGTAATGTTGTGGTGGAAAGGGTTACCCCATTTACGCCATAACATTGCGTGCACCTTTTCCTATATGCTTTTTAGCTCACCTGCACGGGCACGAAGTGCCAAGGTGATCTATTGTGATCGTCCTGTGTCTGTCGTCGTGCGTCGTCAACTTTTTCTTTAAAGATCTTCTTCTTGGAAACTACTGGGTCAATTTCATTAAAACTTCATAGGATTGTTCCTTGTAGGGTACTCTCTTAGATTTCTTGAAATATAGGTCATCCAATTGAAATTGTGGTTGCCATGGCAACCAATTGAAAAACTTTAAAAATCTTCTTGTCAAAAACTACTGGTCTGAATTGTAAATAACTTTACCCAAATGTGCCATTGGTGACCCTCTATAAGATTTCTTAAAATAATGTTCATATCTTAAAAAACATGGCCGCCAGTGGGTGGGGCAGATTTTCCTTATATGGCTATATAGTGAAAACTTTAAAAATCTTCTAGTCTGAAACCGCTGATCCAATTTGAAAATAATTTCACACAAATGATCCATGGGCGACTCTCTACAAGATTTCTTAAAATAATTTTGATATCTGAAAAAACATGGCCACCAGTGGGTGGGGCATGTTTTCCTTATGATATACTGTATAGTTTTAACTTTAAAAATTTTCTTCTGTGAAACTGCTGGTCCAAATTGAAAATTATTTTACACAAATGATCCATGGGTGACCCTCTACCAGATTTCTTAAAATAATTTTGATATCCTAAAAAACATGGCCGCCAGTGGGTGGGGCCAGTTTTCCTTATATTTCTGTATAGACATTTTTCAAAAATCTTTTTCTCTGAAACTATTGGTCTGATTTAAGAATATCTTTTTAAAAAAAAGCAATGATGGGTGACCCTTTGCCAGTTTTCTTCAAAGAATCTTCCTAGTTCAAACAACATGGCTGCCTGTGGGTGGGGGTTAATTTAACGGTGATGGCTTATAGTGGAATTTTATCATTACTGGTCCATTACCATGACCATAAACATGGGTACCAGGTGAGCGATTTAGGGCCGCATGCGGCTCTTGTTTGATGATTTCATGATAGATATAAAAGTGTAATCTAAAGACCAGAGCACCAGATAAGGGTAGTTTTTCAAAAACTAAAATCTTTATTTCTGAATTAAACCCTATGGTGTCACTACTCATTAGAATCGTCTCTTCGAGACGATTCTAATGAGTAGTAACACCATAGGATTTGGTGCTAAAAAGAGTGAGAAAATGTTGAATTTGTTGAAAAAACTACCTCTTATCTGGAGCCCTGCTAAAGACACTACATTGTTTATCTATACAGCAGAGATGAACTATCAAACTGTGCAGACCCTGTCTTAGATTCAGTACATTGCAGTGTCTCATCAGGGTCCTCACTGTTTGCTAATGTCTACTTTTGCAGACGATAGGCTTAACTCTTTCCTCCCTGAGACTTTAAATGGACAATTCCTGTTTCAATTTTAGTCTAGTCCATTTCTGACTTTTAAGGGTTATTTTTGCCAATGTTTGGCATTATGACAAACAGTGAAGACCCTGATCAGAGGGCTCCTTTCGGAGCCCTCTGATCTGGGTCTTCACTATTTGCACAGGACAAGTGTACTAATAACATGTTTACTGTTTGAAAATGACGCCTACATGCGGGACTAGGGTTCAAAGGGTTAAATTGGTTAAGTAGAGAGTGAAGATCACATTGTTATACTTGCAAATAGTTTGGACCTTTACTGAACTTAAAATAAATGGTCAATTGTGATCCACTCTCTAAGTGCATGGTGTTAGTTGGTAAGAAATCATTTCAATGATGCCAAGTAAAATACTCTTAGTAAGATGATATTTTGATTAACATGCATTTGTGGTTAATTTAAGGAAAGTCAGTCAAACTTTCGTTAAGCCTCTGTTCATTTAAGTAGTGTTATGTTAGGTGACTGTGTATTGCCGAATACAAATAATGCAGAAACTCTGATAGGAGCTTTCTGGATTATATTTATCCTGCATAAAAATTTAGCAGTCAAGTGTTCGGTTCGTTCATAGACATATATTGCAGCTACAGTAAAAAAGAATCAATCACCATAGGGATCTTGGTATGTACTTGCTTTAAGGAGGGTGACGATAAAGCAGGAAGTTGCTTTACATTACTCCAGCTCTAAGCTGCAGAATGTATTTACCACTACTCCTGAGCTTTTCAAAAAGACAGGGTTTTACTGTAGTTGATCACAATATTTGTTGCTTGATCATTTATGAAACAGTCTCAGCTGTTTTACACAGGGCTCCAGATAAGGAGAGTACAGTAGAACCTCTCTATTACGACCACTAAAAAGAAGGCTAATTGACAGTATAAAAGACAGATGACAGCTTAAAGCAATGTGAAAGTGAAACAGAAAGCTCCTATAGGAGCTTTCTGTTTCACTTTACATTGCTTTAAGCATTCACCCGTCTAAACAACTTATATTTGACAAAATTTAGTGGTCGTATTAGAGAGGTTCTACTGTATTTCAAAATATAAAATCTTTATTTCTGAATTAAACACTATTGTGTCACTACTCATTTAAATCATCTGTGTGAGACAATTTCAATGAGTAGTCAATCCATCAGATTTGGTGCTAAAATGAGTAAGATAAGGTTGGACTTGTTCAATTTACTTCTTCTCATCTGGAGCCCTACAATCTTTAAGTTGGTCTTCTGTTGAGTGGCTGCTTAACACAATCTGGACTGTAACATGCAGTATTAGTTCAGTTTGATACTTGGCTTCATGTCATTAGCAAGGTGGTCAGAGATTTATTGTATTTACTAGATTTCATTACCTCTTGAGTTTATTGGTCTGTAATATGATATATTACGCTATTATGAATAAGTATTATCCAGAAAAAAATCCAGGTTTAGATAGTTAAAATGGCATCCATTCTTCTTTGAGTAATCATGTTTGCTCTCATTTAGATTTACTGAATATGTATTGTTGAGATGAGTGATTTTAACATTATCATGGTATTTTAAGAACGTTAAAATATATAATTATTATTTCATAGTATTCAAATGTATTTTAATCCATAACTTTTACTTTCATATTTCAGGTTCTTTTACTGTCCATACACTCCTTTCATTATTTACAGAGATAATATAAATATGTAAAAGCAATCCCTTTAGCACCTACCTCAGTTACAAAAATACCAAACAAACAGAAAACAATTCTACTCACATATGTTTAGTACTTAAACCCTTTCCTCCATAGCTAGACCTGCAAATCATCTATGTCCTGTGTTTTAGGCAAGTGATTACTTAAAGAAAGATGTGAGTAAAGTAGAAAGCTTCTACACAAACCACTCATGTAATGAGAAATTGACAGCAGGTAGAGACACTGTAAAGCATTTCTATGGAGGAATGGGTTAACCCTTTGAACCCTAGTCCAGCATATAGGCGTCCTTTTCAAACAGTGTACATGTGAATTGTACACTTGTCCTGTGCAAACAGTGAAGACCCAGATCAGAGGGCTCCAAAAGGAGCCCTCTGATCAGGGTCTTCACTGTTTGTCATAATGCCAAACATTGACAAAAACAACCCTTAAAAGCCAGAAATGGACTAGACTTAAATTGAAACTGGAATTGTCCATTTAAAGTTTCAGGGAGGAAAGAGTTAAGGCAGATGGTTGCTGAAAGCAAGATGTAGGTAAAGCAGAAAGCTCCTGTAGCTGCATACATCCTGCTTAAAGCGACCACCTGTCTTGCAACACCAGCAATGAATCTTTGAGTTGTCATGATAGCAGAACTTTTCTGTTTAGCAATATGTCATTTGCTAATTATATTCTAGTAAGTCTTACTGTCAGCTTTCAATATTAGTAACGCCCAGTGATGCACCTATGACAGATACTTTAGTCTGGAACAATTGAATAAAGATTTAGTGATTAACTGTAGGTGTATACAAAATCAATTTTAGTATTTCTTAAGCCTTTCACTGCCTTATTCAGAGTACAATAGTTATTTGCAAAGTATTTTGATTCTGATCATACACTGTGTAAGTGGCGTCTGGTTCAGATGCAAACTGTTTGAATCTCCTTTCAATATTCCTGATTAAAGTAAAAACACCAAGACTTTAAATTTGAGAACTAAAAGCAGACAACATTTGCTTAAAAATTAAAATTAATGACATCATGGCAGTGATGGGTTAAATGTAAGATATTTTCATGTCATTGTTTGATCAGTTGAGGTTGAGATATGAGAATTTGTCTATGTAACCAGGGCTTGACAAATAATTTGAAATTACCTTCGATAACTAGACCTCTCTTAAATCTAATTATCTCTGTCTTAATCAGATTAAAGAGTGCTGTAATTCCCTTTAGTAAAATATCTGTCTTAATCAGATTCAGAATAAAGAGTGCTGTAATTCCCTTTAGTAAAATATACAAGAGTCAATAAACAGCTAGCTTTAAAACAACAGAAGCCTTAGATTTGTCCAGCCCTGGTGCATGTGACTTATTTATCAGTCAGTATTATTCAGTAATTACAATTCTGCATGGCAAGGACCTGAAAGGAAAACTATTTACTATTGACAACCAACACTGTTGTCTGGCGTATATCGGTACATGTATATGGTTGTCTGGCGTATATGGTTACTAGACTAGAGGTTTTTTGCCCTGTGTGTATTGTTGTATGTAAATAGATATGTTTTATTACCTTTGCCATGATTTCTGTCTTAACTACATCTAGGCTTTGGATTTATGACGCTTGAAAGTGAAGATGCTGTGAACCAAGTATGCAGGGAACACTATATAAACTTCAATGGCAAAAAGGTTAACTATATACTTAGCCATTTCATTTTGACAATTTATGTGTTATCCAATTAATAAAAAGAGAGAGCTGAGTTCTTTATAGATGTTAGTATGATTACATTCACAAGGATTGTACCAGGTCAGAATGCCATCTGCTTGATGTTTCAACTTGTATGATACTTATTGAAGAGCAAGCAAGATTTCATATTTGTTTTATTATGCAGATTGTTGTCGAAAGCAGGATGAAAGTAAAGCAGAAAAATGCACGAACAATGTGTTTCATACTATAATGGTTTTTCATAATTCCACCATAAACATTGAAATTGAGGCAATTGTTTGTAACAATTGCGAAAAAGAAAAAGATTGCAAAACATCATAATGGGTGACTTTTTTCCTGTTATTTGTATGTCGTCTAATATGTAACACAAATACTTTTTTATAGAAATTTTCTTTTAAATAGCTCTTATCATAATTAATCTGTAGGCTTTTATAATTGAGCAGATGGCATAGGCCTGATCTGATCTATGTTCGTATCCTTTTCCTGTCACAAGTTGGCCCAGTCAAGCATATTGCCAGCGGGACATAGTGTCCAGCAAGTATTATCCTCAAACAAACCTTTTGCCAGATGAAATGTATATACTGGTATAAAGGTTTTGTAAGACTAAAATGGCAGTGATAGAAAATATACTTGAAAACAGTATAGACTCTGATCAGAGAGATCCTGATTGTATAAATATTCAGGACAAGTGCCTCATGGGTAAATGTTTAATTGTTTTTATCAAACAATGGAAGAGCAAAGTTATGACTAAAGCTTTGTGTATTTTATAATAAAGAAAACCTTGCTTCTAAGTATCTTAGTATCAATTTTAAAAATGAGTGAAGTTTAAAGTTTATTAACACATTCAACCCAAGTAAAGAATGTGTTTGTCATTAACACACAATACCTGTGAGGAGTACACCTATCCTATGCAAATAGTGTAGAGTCAGATCACAGGGCTCCTGCAGGAGTCATGCTATCAAAGTCTGCACTATTTGACATTTGGCAATGTATTTTAAAAATTCATTTTAAATAGTAAAAAATGGACTGGAACTGGACTCAATTGGAGATTGGAGTAATCCATTAACCCTTTGAACCCTAGTCCCGCATATAGGCGTCTTTTCAAACAGTGTACATGTGAATAGTATACTTGTCCTGTTCAAACAGTGAAGGCCCAGATCAGAGGGCTCCGAAAGGAGCCCTCTGATCAGGGTCTTCACTGTTTGTCAGTAATGGCAACATTGATAAAAACAACTCTTAAAAGTCAGAAATGGACTAGACCAAAATCGAAACTGGAATTGTCCATTTAAAGTTTCAGGGAGGAAAGAGTTAAAAGGTTCAGTGGTAAATGGGTTAGTTAATATATTAACAATCAAAAGCAGTAAGTAGACAAGATTAGGCCAGAGAGAGAGACTGACCACTGGTTGTGCTATGACTGGGTAGAGCTGTGACAGGACAGTTGTAGTTTGGCAAACTTACAATGTATATATCAGAGACTGGCTGCTACTGGGGCACTCCTATGTTTAGTAGACATTGAAGTTACCATCACTTTTTTGTGTTCCAAATTTACATCTATAACCTCCCCACCCCATTCTCTGTCTTTTGCTCAGGTAAGCTTGTCGGTATGGTTGAGGTGAAGATTGTGGTGATATATTATCTTAAAGTGCAACACCGTAGTTCAATTTTGTCAATACACTCCTAGGTTAGGTAATACTTATAATGGTTTCATTTGTAACTATATACTTAGGGTTTTCAGGTCTCAAAATATGACAAAAGTACTAGTAAATTGCATGTAGAAAAGTCTCTTTTATACTTATCTGTCAATCTATCAAAGTCTATGTTGTGACTGCTCATTGGAATTGTGTCCTTTGGGAAAATTGAATGACTAGTCATAACATATAGGTTGGTAGAAAAAAAAAAGATTGATAAATAGATTATACAAAAATAATATAGATTGTCAAAAAGCCACAAAAGCTCTAGATAAGAGGGATGTAAACCCAAGTTTTCCAACATTCTTGCCTTCATGTCTGTACTAAATGCTACAGTGTGAAGAGATGATTCTAATGAGTAGCCACACCATAGGGTTTGGTACAGACATAAAGGTTTAATTTCTTAAAACATTCCCCTTATCTTGAGCCCTGTGTCCACCTTCTTTGGTACTCGTTATTCAATTCATCAAGTTAATATCAATCTGCTTTAGAAATCAGTATTACTTTTGATAGATTATGGCTGACAAGAATTATTGTATAAAGATTTTCAGGGACAACTCTTTGTAATAGCTAGCAGAGATATTTTAAGCTTTGATAAAATAGGTTTTACTTTGATAAAGTTAGATACAGTAGAGTGTAAGGGGTTTATTGACTTTAGTAATTTCTTGCTACTTGTGTGTAGACCATGTCAGTTTGTAAGTTTTGATAGACTATTTGGATGACAATGATACATCTGTTCTATAAACCAGCATTTTGTCGCCACCTTACAGGAAAGTGCTTAGTTCTTGGCTTGATCCCCCTATGTACGCATAGCCAGTATACAACAATCTTATAAATATATGTGTATACACCGGTATGCAGGGTTCAACATTAAATGTTGTCCAACAGTTTGTGACTTTATTGAGACTGAGCAAGTGAATTTTCAACTTTCCAATAAGACAACTTAATTACTGGGAGAAAGAAAATATGTTTTTACGCAATATCCACTTGTTTAACCAATTATTCCATAGATATGCGATTAATTGCCTTACGTTTTTTTTCCACTGAAGAAAATAGTTCCAGGGCCATGCATATGCAGCAATGAAATATTTTCTATTGCCTAGTAAATGGTAGGTTAAAGTAGGCTAGATGTAAAGCAGAATGCGCCTTGAAGCACATTCTGCTTTACTTTCAGCCTGCATTAAACTACCATCTACTAGGCTATATGAAATATTTGTTATGGTAATTGTTCATGAGGGACTACACTGGAACTATTTTCTTCAGTGGAGGAATCAATTAAATACGCTAAAAGTCGCTTCTATAGGGGAAAGGATTAATGTTGAACCCTGATATACTGTATCACTTCCCGAGGACTCTGTTACAGGTAATTTTGTCATTGACACTTGCCCCATTATTGAGATAAGATTTTAGAACATTCACTTATACTTTATGGCCCAATTCAACCCTTTCTCTGTCAAAGACACCCAAAAGATGCATTTGCATTTTGCAATAATTTTGGATCCTGATCAGAATCCAAACTGTTTGATACTCGTTTCAAAACTGTTTCAGTCATACTGCCTTTAATCTAACTTTATAATGATACTGCAGACTACAACATTGAAGCAGATGACAATAAGATGCTGAAATAGTAAAAACCTCACAATACTTTGGGCAATGAGAGGGTTGAGATTCCTATATTTGTTCCTGCTATGTGCATCCTGACAGATGGATACTTAAGGCAGGCTGAAAGTTCCAAACAGAGCTGTATGTTTAACTCTCAGCCTGCCATTAGCAACCACCTGTATTGAACATTGAAAATGAGCTATGAGGGAAAGCGTTAATGATGTTGAGATTTGTAACAGAGTTCAATGGAAATGGCCTTGTTGTTTTCAATTTTGATTATTTTGTCTGTTCAATGCCTTACACAATGTCATTGAAAGTTGCAAGTTTAACTCTTTGCACAGTAAGGGGGATATCGTGATGACATAAACATTTTCAAACAGGCTGAGGTGGTGAAACTGCAGGATCCAAACTGTTTGACTCTGATACTATTTGAAAAAGTACAGTAAATCCTCTCTATTACGACCTATAGAATAAAATACTTAATGATTGTAGGAAAGACAGGTGACAGCTTAAAGCAAGGTGGCAATAAAACAGAAAGCTCCTAAAGGAGTACTGTTGCCTTGCTTGAAGCAGTCACCTGTTGTAAACACAGGTGGTCTAATAACTAACACAAGTAAGTGGTTGTTATAGAGAGGTTTTACTGTAATTTGAGAAAATTTTAACTTTTGAACAGTAGCAGACAACAATATTACTTGAGCTTCAACTTGTTTGATACTGATCCTTTTTTGAAAAGTAATTTTGCAGTTCATGATAATATAACTTAGTGCTCAAAGAGTAACTATTAGTTCATCACAGCAATTAGTTCACCTGATGTCCACTTCGCTACCAAACTAGTCAACTCACATTATAAAGCAAACAGTAGTATACAGACCAGATGTGAGTAACTATGCATCAATCAACATCCTAATGTATCAATGCCTAAAATCTATTTTAGAAACATACGGTGTCAATACAGTTAATATAGTGACAATTATACTTGTCATTTACAAACAGTGTACCTATGAATAGTACACTGAACGTCTCATCCTATGCAAATTGTGTAGACCTAGATCAAAGGGCTCCTAAAGGATGGCTCTTAACTGGGTCTGCACTGTTTGTCAACTAACAATATTTTACAAAGTACAACACTTTATTATCAGAAATGAATTCAACATAATTGGAAACTTTTATTGTTATATTTTTATGCTGTTCATTTACAATCTGAATCACATACAGTGGCACCTCTATATGTCGAATAAAACAGGGCTAATAATTTCTTAAAATACAGGGCCCCGTTTCATAAAACTTCTTACGATAAATGTTGTCGTAAGTCTGATTATAAAAGTCTCAATTTCTTTTTATTTCTCCATCTAATCCTGTCTTGTGACATCTTTTTGGAATCTTCTTGAAAAGACGATTAAAAAAAGATGTCACAAGTCAGGATTAGATAGAGAAATCAGAGATTAAGTGTATTTTAAAGTTTTGACTTACGACAACATTTGTCGTAAGATGATTTATGAAACGGGCCCCAGGTGACCGCTTAAAGCAAGGAGAGTGTAGAACAGAAAGTTCCAAAAGGAGCTTTCTGTTTTATGTTTGTCATGCTCTAAGCAGTCACCTGCATTAAACACCTGCTAGTTAGCACTATTAAGTGGTTGTAATAGAGAGTTTTTACTGTACAAGGAGTTGTATACATAGAGTTGGCCAGGTAGACATTAGTTTATGGAGGGCATTGATTGGATAAGGCAATCTGTTACTGTTCAAAGTTAAGTTCCAGGTTTGCATGCTTTTGTCTGCATTCCTATGTATTTCTAGTTGTAACTCCTGTTGAAAAGGCTGCCTAACACTTTCCTGGTCCAAAGCAAGTCGTTCTCACATTTTCAAACTACATGTATAACTTATTCAATGCCATTCATTTAAAAGGCATGATGAATATTTCTGGTGGCATGTTACTGTTTAATATAGGATAAAAGTTTAAACATAATGCAGACAATTCATCTTATGTCTAGAATTAACACTTACACCAAAGCACCAGATAAGGGAAGTATTTCAAAAATTTAAATACGTATTCTTGAATTTAATCCTATGGTGTTACTACTCATAAGAATTGTCTTTTCGAGACGATTTCTAATGAGTAATTACGCTATAGGATTTGGTGCTGAAATTAGTGAGAAAATGTTGGATTTGTTCAGTTTACTCCCTCATATCTGGAACCCTGCTTACACTGTTCACTTTCCAAATGAACTCTTTCATTTTGGAAATGTCCAGATTAAATTGACACCTGATTCGTCTCTAAAATAGTTAAAATTTTGGCATATTGAAGTCCCAGATCAGAGGGCACCTTCAAGACCTGATCTGGATCAACTTGGTCGAGAATGGCGTATATACTAGTTTCCAACACAGAGTTAACACATTCAGCCCTAATGACTAGTACATGTATATGCATCTTTAACAAACAATGTACATGTCAAATGTACACTTGTTCTATATAAAAAGTGTACTGTAGACCCATATCAGACGACTCCTTATATATGTCGATAGTAACAATAGTTGAAAGTAAATGCTTAAAGTAGACTAAAAGATACGCAGGAAGTTCCTTCCAGAGCCTTCTGTTTTACTTTCAGACTGCTTTAACTCTTCGTATGCTAGGGGCGGAACAATATAAACTTCTGCAAACAGTTTGGATTTTGACGAGATGTCATGTAAAGCAGAGTCGCACAGAGATCCAAACTGTTTGACACTCTGATACTGTTTAGAAAAGAAGTTTAGAAAGTTCTAGTTAGAACAGTTGCAGAGCACAATTTTTGCAGACCAAAAAATTACCTAGTGTCAGTTGAGCATTTTCTCCGACTCTATCAGTACATTATAGTCTAAGCATGAAAAAACATTTCTATTCTGAATAGGTAAAAGTAGAGGCACTTCTGAGAGAGAGAGAGTTAACAGTCGTATACCGTAAAAATTCTAAAAAATGGGACACACTGCATAACCGCTGTAATTATCCTTAAAATTTAAATTAATTGCTTATAACACGAAGTTGTTCGTCTGAAAAGACTCAGACTGAATGGCAAACAGTGTAGACCAAGATCAGACTGCTCCCTCAGGAGCAGTCTGATCAGGGTCTACACTGTTTGCCTAGGCCTGTCTGTCCCTATACTTAGGATCCTTATGGTATTTTTCCTAATTGTCCCGAGTATGCTTGTTATAGTGTGTATGGATTGCACTTGTTTGTTGGTGTTTGGGAATTCATTTAAAACAAGTCATATTGTAGGTATGTGTATCCTTATTAAATGGAGGGCTTGTATATGACGGTCTAGCGTAGTGCTATACTTATTTCATTCTCTCATCAGAGCTCCAGATTAGGGAGAGTAAACTTACCATTTCAAATAATAGATCTCCCATATGTGCTCACTAAAGCCAATGCTTTGACTAGTCAGTAGTGATTAGAATTGAAGAGATGATTCTACAGGAGTAGTCAAAATGTTGGATTTGAGAAAGACATAAGAATCTATATATTTTCAAGCACCCCCTCATCTGGAGCTAAGTTGGATATAATTGGATTTTATTTTTCCATTCACTGTTGTGACAACTAGATATAATTAATTCATAAGTTAACAGTCACATTTTATTATCATCATTAATAATGATTAATTTATAAAAATATGTTTTATCTTTTACTTCTATTTATTAATTTAAAAGTCCTGCGATCTTGAACACTCAAAGAAGGGATGCATCTGATGTTCAACCCTTCGTGCAGAGCTTGTTTGCAATGTTTAACTCTTTCCTCCCTAAAACTTTAAATGGACAATTCAAGTTTCCATTTTAGTCTAGTCCATTTCTGACTTTTAAGGGTTGTTTTTGTCAATGTTTGGCTTTATGACAAACAGTGAAGACCCTGATCAGAGGACTCCTTTCGGAGCCCTCTGATCTGGGTCTTCACTGTTTGCATTGGACAAGTGTAATATTCACATGTACACTGTTTGAAAAGGACGCCTATATGCGGGACTAGGGTTCAAAGGGTTAAACATGCTGAATGTACAGTAGAAGACTTCCATATAAACTGTCTTTTACTTTTTGGGCTGTTTTAAGAATACGTCTGGCTCTTAAACAGGTTATGGCATGAAATAGCATTTCCATGAGGAATATGAAAAAAATGTTCTGAAAGGGCTTGCTGCTAAACCCTTACAATGCCGATTGTTGTCAGTTTCAGATATATACATTGTACATGTAGTCTGCCAAAAGACTCAAACTTAGTTTTCATGCAGTTTTAAACTGAAGAAAAGAACATGAATTACAAACTGTTTGAATCCAGATCAGAAACAGCATGCATGTTGCGCATTGTCTGGTTTTGATCCAAACCATTTGTACTTGTTAGGCAAATCATGCTTAGTATGATAAGGGTTAATCATAATCTTTGAACCATCACCATTTCCCTGTAAAATATCTTTAGATGCTTCTTCCCTGCCCGTGTATAAAGCCATAACCTTTCCTTCATCCTACCATCTACATATACTAAGATATAGAAAAATATTTCTTATATTCATGACTGTATTTTATATAAAGTCACTTTAGTAGATCTCTTTCTCCAGAGGAGGAATAAGTAAAAGTTGTAAAGAGAACATGCCATTTGGTGGTGGGGGGGGGGGATTTATGAAAAGAACAATAGCACAACTAGGGTGAACATTCTTATGAAGTTACTGAGTGTTTGTGATAGTGGGAATTTAACCCTTTACCTGATAGCCTATTTCTAGTACTTAAGATAGGTGACTACTTAAAGCAGGTTGAAAGTAAAGCAGAATGCGCCTTAGGGTGCATTCTGCTTTACTTTCAGCCTGCTTTAAGCTAGCATGTGCTATAATATAGAAAATATTCCCTATAATACATATTCATTGCCAATTAAATTGGAACTATTTTCTTCAGCGGATGAATAAATCATATCCGCTAAAAGGCATTTCTATTGGGAAAAGGGTTAATGTACTTGCTTGATATATGCTTGTCATCATTGTGACTGATAAAGTCTAGGCTACTGACATATTGAGGTGTTGTAATCAGTTTGCATTAACCCACATTTAAAGTAGCAGACTTGTTGATTCAGAACAGGTTGTTTTTTATGTGAAATGTGATTGGGAGATACACTTTATCATTGTCATTTTTTCATAGGATACAGAGTTTAATAAAACACACCTTCAGGTCTACAGTAGATATTTAGTTAGCTTGAAGTTTTCAGAGATAAGATTAAGATTCAAACCTTATGGGTAAATATATATATAATTATTCGAATTGAAAAATGACATAGAACTGGTACTTGTTAAGATGTTCCTGTTTGCATTGTAAAGTGATAATATTGATAAGTTCAAGTCTAATGATACTAACCGTATTTACACAACTGACCATTTGACAAAAAAATAAACCTTTGCTTTCAGGATCTATAAGATACATGTACTATTGTGATATAGCACTTTTATCACTGGGTATTTGTTAACCCTTTACCCCATACCCTGTTTTTAGTTTTGAAAATAAGTGACCACTTACAGCCGGTTGAAATTAAAGCAGAATGAGCCTTAAAATGCATTCTGCCTCAATTTCAGCCAGCTTTAAGCTAACATCTGCTAAAATAGAAAATACTTTTTATACATATTTATCATGACTGTATAAATTGCAATTACGTTCTTCAAAGGAGGAATAAGTTAAAGGGGTATATATGGGATAATAGGTTAAAATCTACTAAAACTTTTGAAATAAGATCTGTATATACACAGCAACAGGATTCAAGTGACAAACAATTTTGATCCTGAACAAGCTCTAGCTGTAGTGAGGCCTGATCTGGATCTAAACTGTTTTCAAGTCTTCTTTTCAGTGTAGATAGGGTTAAGATTAGTTTAATCTTTCAGTCTTTCAGCATATGAATGCTTTTGTGATTCAGTGGCTTTAAGTGATACACATTACTGTATGTTTAATAGTAAAAAACTGATATCTTCCATATTTGAACTCGCTTAACTCTTTCCTCCCTGAAACTTAAAATGGACAATTCCAGTTTCCATTTTAGTCTAGTTCATTTCTGACTTTTAAGGGTTGCTTTTGTCAATGTTTGGCATTATGACAAACAGTGAAGACCCTGATCAGAGGGCTCCTTTCGGAGCCCTCTGATCTGGGTCTTCACTGTTTGGACAGGACAAGTGTACTATTCACATGTACACTGTTTGAAAAGAACGCCTATATGCGGGACTAGGGTTCAAAGGGTTAAGTCAAATATACCAGTACATGTACTTCAAATTTTAACAGTGGCCAAGTCATACTAAGAAATACAAGTAATTAAACTTCTTCAATAAGTCTCTCTTTCAATAATTTTGCCCCACCTAAAAACTATGAAAACACTAAATAAGATCCGATTGGTAGATAGAAGTTCTGTAACATGTAAGAAGTCAATTGAAACTAGAAAGTCAATCTGTTACAATCACTCAAAGACTGACTTCCCATGAGTCTTATTTTCATTGATCACCTAATATTCTATTGAAAGTAAAGCTTAATGGGTTAATACAATATAAGACTACAACATAATGATAATCAATGTTTGTCCTATAAACAAAGACATTTTGATATATTGTCCTGCTCAAATGATTCAGTAGAAAGATTCAAGACCCTAGTGCCAGGCTCTGAGGTTATAATGTGTTTTAGTTGAGTCTGAGTGTGTTCCCAAGCATTTGATTGGTCAGATTTGAGCCTAGGCTCAAATCTGACCGATTAAATGCTTGGGGACGAGTTTAGACGCAAGTCAAAAGCTTTATATCCTCGGAGCCAGGTATTCTGATCATTTACCAACAGTGGACCTGTGAAGAGCAAGCTTGTCCTATGCACACATTTGCTGGCAGTGCTGACAGTTTCAATTATAAAGCAACTTTTTTGGACAAATAGGTCTTAATCTCATCTACTAATGAGGAATCATAACATAGGCTATTATTCAGACATAAGGATTTTAATATTTAAACTACTCCCTGTTTCTATGGCTGAATTGTATTTACTTCTTTCTTTGTTTTTGCTTTGGCCTAGGGGTAGTCATGAAATTTATTACCTATACTTAATATACTAGAAATTTAGATAGATTTGTGGTTTTAATCTGATAATATATTCATGAATTACGATAAAGATAATTAAAATACACCAGGTCCAAGACCAATAAAACTAGAGAACAGACAAGGAAGAGATACATGTATATCTAGAACAGGGCTCCAGATAAGAGGGAATAAACAGAACAGATCCAGCATTTTCTCCATTATGACAGCATCAAATCCTAGTTGTTACTACTCATTAGAATCATGTCGTAGAGACGATTGTAATGAGTAGTGACACCATAGAGTGTAATGCAGAACAATAAAGATTTTAGTTTTTGAAAAAGTCCCCTTATCTGGAGCTCTGTACAAAAGTAACCCCTTGGATATCCTGTAATGTGGGTAAGCCTAGTATGTATTGCATGCTTAGAGTTTAGTTACATTTTGATATTGGCTATATAACAGAGGGTCATGTTTGAAGAGAACTATTTAATTGTAATCTTGCTTGATATGCTGTTGATGTGTTACATATAACCTTGTAAGACTATAAAGTCCTGAAATGTCGGCGATAAATACAATTAGTCAACACCCTTATTACAGTTATAAGTATTCCTTTGAGCCTAATTAATATATTTACCTTAATTTTAATGTACTGATAGTAGGTTGTTAGCTTTGCTTTCTCTGTAGACTGACTTAACCCCTGGTACATCTTTAGTGACAGACATTACTACACATGTACAGGCAATCCTGTGTTGGACAATCATTCAACGTTCTGGCAAAGACAAGCCATCACTAAATGCAGAAACGTAGTAGATGCAGAAAACTCTTGCTGGAGCTTTCTACTTTTGTTAGATCTGCATAAATCTGCAGTTTATATAACCTTTTCCTCTATAGTCAGGGCTCCAGATAAGGAGGAGTAAATTGAACAAATGTATCGTTATGTCACTTATGTTTACACCAAATCCTATGGTGTTACTCATTCGAGTGAGTAGTGACACCATAGGGTTTAATGCATAAAGATTTTAGATTTCGAAATATTCTCCATATCTGGAACCCTGTTATACTATTGGAGTGCATAAGTCATAACAGAGTAGCGTTGTCAAATGGCACTTGTATGTGAGAAATGTAATAAAGATGGCCTGTGCCTCTTTGAATCTGCTCAACACTAGGTTTGACTGTACTGGGTACAAGTTCCTTCTGCCATAGCTCCACATAAGGGGAGATATTCAAAACTCAAATCTTTATAGCACCAAACCTTATATTGTGACACTCAGTAAAATAACTCCAAACAGACCTTTTTAATGAGTAGTTCCTAAATAAGGTTTGGGGCAGACATATAGGAGAGTAGGTAGATATGGTTTAATCCTTTGCTCCACAGTCTGTTTCTAGTTTTGAAGATCATTGACCAAGTAAAGTAAGTTGAAAATAAAGCATAATGTGCAGTGAGGCACATTCTGCTTTACTTTCAGCCTGCTTTATGCTACCATCTGATAGGATAAAAAATATATTTCTAATGTTGCATATTCATTACTGTATCAAGTGGAACTATTTTCTTCAGTGGAGGAATGTATTAAATGCCTAAAAATGTATCTGAAGTAACAGTTAAGATTTAACCCTCTTATCTGGAGCCCTGTTCTGCATGCCTCTTTGAACAGAGATACAGTCTGCTTAAAGCAAATAGGACACTCTGAATTACATTGTATGCTAACTATTAAGTGCTAATTCATTTATATGCTATACCATCTTAGTTACTGAAACAGGATAGCTATTTCATTATAGTTTTACTGACTTACTATTTTATAGTGTCATATATTTCTTGCAGTTATTAGTAATTCCTTTGTAAGTAATTTGTTTTATGGCAACTCAATATTGTTAGGGACTTCTATCTATCAATTATGTATTAGTTGTGCTATATGTAAGTGGTCTTAGGTTTCATTTTCTTAAAGTATTAACCTATTTATACCTGTAACTTGTTAGGTTGAGTGTAAGCGGGCCACACCTCGAGACAACAGGGGAGGCGGAGGTGGACCACCACAGGATGAACAACAGATGCACATGCCTCCACAACAGGTGGTGCAGCACCTAGAGATGGGAAACCACCCAGTTCCTCCGCAACAAGGACCAGGACCTGTTCCAGTACAGGACCCAAACTGGGCCCCGCCGCCTGAAGGCTCCTGGGGTCAACAGCCCCAGCAGGGACCACCACCACCAATGGGGGCTCCAGCCCAGTTCCAGAATGTGCAGTTTCCAGGTGGATACCAAGGGGAACCGCCCCAGCAAGGAGGATGGCCACAGCAACCACCAGTACAAGCTCCAGGTAAACTGGCTGTTTTTGTATTCGATCACCATAACCCATAACTCTAAAGATACCTATTTAGCTCGCCTGTACAAAGTACATGTACAAGATAAGTTTATGCTATACCCGATTGTTATTGTCAGCATCTTCATGAATTGGTTAACCCTTTGAACCCTAGTCCCGCTTATAGGCGTCCTTTTCAAACAGTGTACATGTGAATAGTACACTTGTCCTGTGCAAACAGTGAAGACCCAGATCAGAGGGCTCCGAAAGGAGCCCTCTGATCAGGGTCTTCACTGTTTGTCATAATGCAAAACATTGACAAAAAACAACCCTTAATAGTCAGAAATGGACTAGACTAAAATGGAAACTGGAATTTTCCATTTAAAGTTTTAGGGAGGAAAGAGTTAAACAAATACCACTGTACTCTTTCTTAGGGGGCAATATGGAACATAACAGTCATGCAGTTCCATAGGTAAACACTTGGCACCGATCAAATCTGCTTTCCTCTTGAATCATAGTAACCAACAAGAAATTTACTGGTTTTTCATTGACAGTAAATTTATTGTTGATTACAAGGATTCAAGAGGAAAGCAGATTTGATCATTGAAACCATCAAGAAATTCAGAGTGTACTTTTGAAGTGTAAAATTTGATTTTTGATTATGAATGACATCTTGAACAAGGTGATTAAGTACTATTGTTGAACTATGTTCTATGCTTTTCTGTTTAGGAGGCTGGCCACCAGGTGGCATACCACCCCCACAACAGGGCGCCCCAGCCCCTGTATCAGCCCCAGCCTTCGTCACCCAGCCATCACCCACATTTAGCACCACCCCGGCCTTCCAGCCCCCTCCAGCAGGTGGGGCCCCAGTCTACCAGTGGACGACGAGCCCGCCAGCCCAGCAGTCCCCTCCCTCCAATGGTCAGGCCCCTCTCACTGCCATCGGTCAGTCTCCAGCAGGTAGCTATGCCTATGCTGCACCCACCTATGGCAGTCCTGGTGTAGCCTCACCCCACTCTGCTGCTGGAGTACCCCCAAGACAGTACCAGGAATTTGGCAGTAAGTAGAAAGGCTTCCCGCAGTATTCCAAATGAAAATGATATGGTAACATATTGTGCATAGATGTTTCACACAGTCTAGCATCGGAGCAGATCATGCAGGGCTCCAGATAAGGGTAGTATTTCAAAAACTTAAATCCTTAGTTCTAATTTAAACCCTATGGTGTCACTACTCATTAGAATCGTCTCAAAGAGATGATTCTAATGAGTAGCAACACCATAGGATTTGTTGGATGCTGAAATAAGTGAGAAAATGCTGGATTTGTTCAGTTCACTTGCTCTTATTTGGAGTCCTTAGATGCATGGTAATTTATAGTCATACTCATATCATCCATTGCCAACTGTTTGACCTTCCTTGTGACAATATTTCTGTAAAAAGAACATGTGAGTTCAGTTACAGATAAATACACTTGCTGAAAAAAAAGCAACTGGTTGTTTATTTGTTGGTTTTTTTGCAGACAATCAAGTCCAGCTTACATCATCAGTGGCCCCCGTACAGGCGCCAGCCCCAGTACCGGCCACCACTCAGGGTTACTCTGCCTATGCCAGCCCCTACGTGTCACCACAGAATGCTGGCTCTGCCCCACCACCTGACTCTTATGTCCAGCCTGCTCCAGTGGCTCCACCACAAGGTGCTGTCCAGGTGGCAGCACCAGCACCGGGTCAACCCACACCAGTACCAGGTAACTCTTCATTCCTCACTCTAACGCCGTAAACTACCCGCCTGGTATTGCATAAACTGTAATGACTAAGTTTTGTGACAGACAGGCCTGAGCAAACAGTGTAGACCCTGATCAGACTGCTCCCCTGGAGCAGTCTTATCAGGATCTACACTGTTTGCCATTCAGTTTGCTCCTCAAGCAATTCAAATGGTTTTGAATCTTATATATACACTCTACTTAAAATCTTGTGAATAATTGTACCCTAATTCTTTAATTGAGAGATTAAGTATCAGAGAACTAATCAATCAACATTTGTTCAAACTAATGGCAAAACTGACGATAGAGAAAGAAATGGTAGATTGGGTTTTCTGTAATAGGGCAAATCAGTCAGCACTGGTTTAATAACGGATCTTTTATTTTTATTGAACAAACCAAAATTTCGGTTTCGGAGCTTCTTGTACTCCTATTGTCCTTTTCTTTAGAGATACATGTACAGTAAAAACCTCTCTATTAAGACCACTTAATTGTGTTAACTATTAGTTGTTCCTGACAGGTGACTGCTTAAAGCAAGGTGACAGTAAAACAGAAAGCTCCTTTTATACACTCAATAAGCTTTCTTTTTATGCCCCCGGCATCGATAGATGCGGAGGCATATAGTAATCGTCCTGTCCGTCCGTAACAAGGTTAAGTAGATTTTACCGTTTCGTCTAGCATCAACACCGCTTACCCAAATGCTTGGATACTTATACAGTTGTTGCCTTGGACCATTCCCTATCCACCAATATCACCAAACTGTGATTTTGACCTTGACCTAATTTGGACTTAGAAAATTTTGAATAGGCTACTTCTTGGTTAACTAGATTTTACCGTTCGTCTAGCATCAACACAACTTTCTACAATGCTTTGATACTTGTACATTTTTTGCCTTGGACCATTACAAACTCACCAATAAGACCCAAGCTCAGTTTGACATTGACCTTGACATAATTTGGACTTAAAAAAGATTCAGAATATATTGTCAAGGATGCCACCGGGGGCATAAGCGTTTATTGAACGCGCAGTCTTGTTAGTGTCTGTAATAGAGAGGTTTTACTGTACATGTATATGTTTCTTGTCTGAGTGGCTTCTTAGCACATGTTCTACTGACGTTTTTTTGTCTCCACCAGGTGCCTATGGTAATCCTGTAGCGCCAGCTCCAGTAGCAGGTAATGCTGACCCAGCAGCTGCTGCCAAATCTGTGGACTACTCCAGTTATTACAGTGCTTATGGTAGGACATGACATGGTTACCATAGTTACAGAGTAACACATTGAACCCTAGGGACAAGTATACTTGTCGGTAACAAACTGTACCTGTGAAGAGTACGCTTCTCCTATGCAAACAGTTTTCATGTAGGGAAGCCTTCCAGCTGGCTCGGGGAAGAGAGGTGGTTCTACCCAGCTGCCAATTTGTGCATGAACATATTAATACAGTTGTAGTAGAAGCACCCCTGTGGTTAACTTTAAAACTTTATTATGCTAATTACGTATTAAATTATATAAATGACTTGGCATCTCAGACAGGAACCATTATAGGACTGCGATTGTACTTTCACAGCAAAAGGAACGAAAAAAGATCAGATTGCAACTCTTGTTTATTCATAGACAGGCAAAGTTGTTGAGAATGAGAAGATTATCCCATAAATACGACTTTTACGCCTTTAAATACAACAATAGTGCCACTTGATACTGTCATATAATATTTATTATATACATGTATATACATCGTAAAAAATATTTCCTATATCATTATCCTAGCAGATGGTAGCTTAAAACAGGCTGAAAGTAAAACGGAACATGCCTTGAGGCACATTCTGCTTTACTTTTAGCCTGTTTTAAGTGGTCATCTGTCTTCAAAACTAGAAATAAGCTATGGGGTAATGTGTTAAGCAAACATAATTATAGTATATAGATGGCATGTATATGGCTTACTTGTATGTCATTTACTATGAATACTTAGATTTAAAGAAAATTAGAAATAGTAGGACACTGTAATCAATTGCTCTCAAGGAGTAATCCTTGCAATGAAACAAAACTGGGAAACCAATGTTATGTAATGGTTTATGTTTTAGGATATGGTGCAGAGGCCAATCCTGCTGCAGCTGCAGGAGCCTATGGGGCCCAGCCAGCCCCCACTCCAGCCCCTTATGGAGGACAAGGTGACAGCCAACAGGCAGTAGCTTATGGTGGAGCCCCAGGACCCTCACCAACATTCCAGCGCCAGGGCTCAGGCTCCCAGGGCTATCACCCCTACGCCCGCAGATAATTACATCACTATTTGCAGTACAACCAGGGCAGATATAGGAGCCACAAATGTCAAGGAGAATTGACAATGACACATCAGTGACTTGTTTTATCTAACAATCAAATGAATGTTACTACAGGTTGTAGTAAGCTCTTAGTGCACAGGGTTCAACATCTTTTCAGAGAGTGACAAGTATTTTAAAATCAGACTTCATTTCTAATGAACTTAAGGGTTGTCTCACCGGCAACAAGACTGATGAGGAACTTGTTTTGAACCAACGTTTACTTGTCTAGACAAATGCTAATGTCGAGCATTGGTGCATAGAGTTGATTGTAGAGTCGTCCACTTCCGTTGTTGTCCAAGTGTACATATGTTTGTTGTAATACTGTGAAAATGATGTTGGATTTTCAAAGTATCTAACCCATTGCTCCATAGCCTGTTTCTAGTAAGACAGGTGTCCACTTAAAGCAGGCTGAAAGTAAAGCAGAATGTGCCTTAAGGCACTTTCTGCTTTACTTTTCAGCCTGCTTTAAGCTGCTATCTGCTTGTATGCAAAAATTACTTAACATTTGTACATAAAACTGAACTGTTTGTTTTGGTAGAAGAATGAATTAAAGGTGTAAAAGGGATATTTATGGAGTAATGGGTTAACATAGTAACTGGTAGTCATACTTGTGTCTTGTGGCCATGCTTTGTAGATACAGGGAGTACTCCTCAAGTTTCTTCAAAGAAGACCACCTGACACAAGTGTGACTATTTTCAAAGCATTTCACTTGAATCAGAGTATTTTGGCACTAGGCTGACGACTTACACCTTATTTTAGTGCATAGATTTAAGAACAAAAACTGGATTTTAATCGTTATTGTTGGTTATGATCTTGTTTGTTAGGTCTTGATACTATTAAGAACAACATTGAAGCATGTTGATGTCTGTAAGGAAGGTGTGAGTGTTAGGCAGCTATAAGTCAATAATGGAAAGTTTGTAATTGCTGGATGCTGAACATTATTCTATCTTTATGAAGTAGGTTTGATTGTATTTGTCAAAGCAAATGTAAAGAGTTTCAGTATTAACCATTTACTCAATAGACACACCTTTTATTCACTCCTCCAGTGTAGAAAATAGTTCCATTTTATAGAGTAATTAATGTTCAAAATAAGAAACATTAACAAACTCCTAGCAGATTGAAGCTTAAAGTAGGCTGAGCGTAAGGCAGAAAGTGCCTTAAGGCACATTCTACTTTACTTTCATCCTGGTCACCTATCTTCAAAACTCGAAACAGGCTATGGGGTAAAGTATTAAAGCAGATGTCATTTTATTTTGAGCAGTCACTATTTATTTATAAAGCATTTAAAGAATAAAAATAAATTAAAACATTTTTCATTCATAATGTGTACATGATAGCTCAAAAACAGCATTAAAGTGAAAATTATTTGTTACAATCAAAATCATCACAAACCAGTATACATGTAATTGCTTAAAAGACATGCACTTGGCCTCTTGTTCATGCTTGCTCTTCTATCCACAGTTAGGCTTATATTAACCCATTACCCCATAGCCTATTTCTAGTATTGAAGATAGTTGATCACTTAAATGAGGTTGAAAGTAAAGCAGAATGTGCCTTAAGGTGCATTCTGCTTTATTTTCAGCCTGCTTTAAGCAACCATCTGCTTGGAAGTAGAAAATGTTTCTTACGGTACGTTTTCTTGAATGTATGAAATGGAACTATTTTATTCAATGGAGGAATTAAAAAAAAGAGTTTTTATGGGGTTATGGGTTAAGCTAACACTATTTAAAAAAAAGACCCTTAAGGAAGCTTAGATACCAATTTTTGCTTATTTGCGGGATAGAAATAATGCAAAGAAGCTCATAGGCGCTTTCTGCACTATTTTTAAACTTCATTAAGCAGTATATATTGTCTCCAGAGACAGATGCTACATCTACAGGTGGTCACTTAATACAAGATTGTATATCAGGTTGTTTATTGAAAGGATTAACTGTTTATTCTGCCAGACATGTCTAGTCATGTTATAGCTATGTTATCCAAAAAAATATGATATATCGTTAGCAGATGGAGATCCATGATCTCAAAGGGAGGAAATATTCGAGTTTGAAGAGGGGATGGGTGCTTTGTGGGTTTCAGAATAGATCTGCCTTTGTATGGTTTCAGTATAGTTAGCTATGATTTGTTAAGCAACCATGGCTGCTAATACAAAATTGGCTGTTCGAGTTTTGTGAGTACATATAGTATACTATTGGGTTATTTGGACACAATGGCTTTACAAGATTGAAAATAAATCATTTGTTTTCACCTGACATGTCATCAAATAAAGTCTCCATGTCACATGATCAGAATCATCATGTAATTATTTTACCATATGGCATATGTACAGTACATGTTCATACATCAATCATATGTATTAAAAATGAGAAACAGACATCTGAACTTTGTTTTTCTTTCTTAACCATTTAGGCATTTACACTTGATGGACAGCTGCAATTTTAGATCAAGTCTGGTCTATTATTGAATTGTTAGCTCACCTGAGCCAAAGGCTCATGGTGAGCTATTGTGATGGCCCTGTGTCCGTCGTCTGTTGTGCGTTGTCACTAACAATTGTTTCAAATGACATCTCCTCCTATACCGCCGACAGATTTCAACCAAACTTTACTGGAATGTTCTTTGGGTCAAGCTCTTTCAAGTTTGTTCAAAGAATTATAAACAAGGCAGAAGTCAGCTGAAAAAAAAGGAAATCTTGAAAATTCTTTTGATAAAAGCTACAAGGGCCAGAGCTCAGATAATTCTCTATCAAGATTATTCAAATTATGTCCCTTGAGTCAAAATTGGCCCCGCCCTTGGTTCACACTTTTACAGTTCTATTGTCACAGGAGAAGATGTTTGAAAATATCACTTAGTGATATTTTCAAACATCTCCTCTGAAAATGATATGGCCAGAGCTTTGATATTTGGCATGGTGACACTTCTAGATGTCCTTTACCAATTGTGTTGAAATGGTTCCAGTCCATTACACATTTAGGTCACATGGGATGTCATCGTTTTACTTGGAGTTGTTTAGTGAAATCTTCAAACATCTGCCGAAACTATTATGGCCAGTGATTTGATGTATGGCAATGGACACTTCTAGATGTCCTTTACCAGTCTGATAGAAATGGTTACGGTCAGTTGTATTTCTAGGCCATGAGCTAAAACAGACTGACTTCTGTGAAACTTGTGTTATAGTACTCTACATACATAAATCATTCTCTCCATTTTGTCAGGTGAGCGAAATATGGCCAATGGGTCTCTTGTTAAGATTGGTTTTAACAATCTATTGAAAAATGACAAACTGCAGACCATAATCGGAGCTCCTGCGGTCAGTCTACACTGCAGAGAACTAGTGTACTGTTCATAAGTACACTTGTGAATGAAGAGTATAGAGATTGTTAGTAATGTTTACACATTCAACCTTAGCAACAAGTATACTCGTCATTAACAAACTGTTCTGCAATTCAGACCAGGAAAATATTACCAGATACTGGGTCCCATAATGTTCTTTAAGCAGACCTACTGGCCACCCATTTTTTATACGCCTACCTTCAGACAGGACATATGTTTATGGCGCTCTGTGTCATTTACATTGTCCACTCTCACTTTCACAAATTTATTCCAATCCTTTTGAAACTTAGAGTATATATATCCAAAATGTCGCGGTCAAGTTCAATAACCAGCAAGATTGGCCAGGACACTGAAGAGTTATGCCCCTTTTATCATAATTTTATTTCTTCATTTTAGTGAATTTTACTTGTCCACTCTTCAACTCAAATTCAAATCCTCGGTCAAGTTTGATAACCAGCTAGATTGCCCCAGACACTTATAAGAGTTATTTCCCCTATATTGTCAAAAATGGGCATTTTAATGAAGTTGCTTGTCCAGTCTCTTAAACAAATAAATTCCAATTCTTCTAAAACTTGGTCAGCTTCTGAAACTGGACCACAAGGTCTTTGTCAAGTTTGACAACCATTAAGATTTCCCCAAACACTCGGGAGTTACGTCCTGTTTATCATAACAAATGACCCTTTTAGTAAATTTTTGATCGTCCGCCCTCTTACTCAAAAATTATTCCAATCCTTTTGAAACTTGGTCAGAATGTATATGACCAAAAAATCTTGGTCAAGTTTGATAACCAGCGAGATTGCCTTCAATATTCAAGAGTTATGTCCCTTTTATCGTCAAAACTGGGAATTTTAGTAGAAAGGCAAAATCTCTTTATCTATTTATTCCTTTCAGATTTGATATGGTGATACAAGAAATGAAGGGGTTGGATATATATTAGTATAATATTACGGATTTTCCATGAGACTTTGTTTTCAAAGTTATGCCCCTTTTTCCGTTCATTAATATGATGAAAACACCTGTCCTATGCAAACAGTGTAGATCCAGATAAGAAAGCTACTAAAGGTGCAGTATCTACACTATCTATCAAATTTTAACTATTAAAAAAAATCCGAAAAAAACCCCAAAAGCCTAGATAGTCAAAAATGATCTCATTGACCTCGTCATGTGAATTGATACTGGGAAGATAAGAGACGACAGCGATATGCTTATATTGAATTAGCCCATACCGAAAGAAAAAAATAAAAGCAACAGGAAAACCAAGTCGCGGGCTTCTCGACATTACAAATGCAGTGTAAGAGAATCAGTCGCTGTTTTTATATATAAAAAAGATTTGATAATGATACACAACATGGCATTTCTCTTCTACATGCGAAACCGCCTAACAGTTCTTTGTGTGATCCATTCGTCCCCAGTCCGTTCGTAACTCAAGCATATGCATCACACTTTGCATATTTCTATTTTCTATTTATTACTTCTTGCCATCAATACTGATGATTATGAGAAGAGACACTTATAAGGTGCTTATATATTTTAAGCCTATTAGTATTATTACCCAATTTGAGAATAGCTGGGGCTCCCTCTATCTTAGTTGCGATATCGTAACTGTATTGCGGATACAGTTACGACACGCTAGGATCTCCACAATGGCGCAGGCCGACAGTGATTCACTGTCGCTTAAATAAGTTTCTATAACATTTTAATTTTTACCGTTTTTGAGAAATAAAAGGTAGGTATCGGTTTGGAATGCATTTTTTGACAATGTGGGTGTGTAAAATCAGGTTACCTACGTCTTTGATTGAGTTTCTTCTATCTATCTACATGGTTTGCGCTGCCGTCACACTTGACTATTAAAGGGCGTTGGTCTGCTCTAGAAAAAGAATAGTATTTGAAATTATAGGAAAGTCAGAAACAGTTAATAGGAAAGATAGAAACAAGAGAAAGGATTAGATGACCAAGGCTTTCACTCTTCTATCCCTAGCCTACGCTCCCGCCAGCATAGCCTAAGGACAGGGGTTTTCTTAGGCCAATCGGGAATGACCCGGTTCCGAGCTAATTGGGAAAAAATTGCGTCGTTTTTAGTCAAATTGGGAAAAATTAGTGTCGTTTTTAGTCAAATTGGGAATCTTGCATGGACCATATGAAACAGTAAAATATATAAAACTCAAACTGAATTTGACTGCTAGCAATAAATTGTCCAAGTGTACCCTCTGTAAGGGTTTGGGTCTTCAGCTGGCATTAGCAGGATTTGCTTTAAAGGTGCTGAAAACAATTGTTAACTCTGCTCAATCTTAACTCTTTGAATTGGGAATTTTATTACCAAAGATTGGGAAAAATGGTCAGTTTTGGCAATTGGGAATCACTCCGTTTATGGGTACCAGTTATATAAAGAGGAAAAACGCTGAAGGATATCATCAGAGTATACTTGCCTAGGTCGGCCCTATTAGAATTTCAATAGAGATAGCTACTGCTTGAAGGATGAGCCTCAGCAGCAGATGCTGGAAGTGTGTTCCAGGTCCTGATTGTACTTGGAAAGAAGCAGTGTTTGTACTGTTTTGTGGAGACAGTAACCTGGAGATAATTTTTGTTGTGTGCTGACCGTGTAGATCTAGAAAAGTGAGCAGGTGCCAGGTAGTCATCAGCCGGGACCACAACCAGACCAATGTATGATTTTAAATAACATGATCTGTGATCAGCCTAGTCTTGGTCCGGGGTGATGATAGTGACTCCTACTCTAAGTGGTCCAACATCTGGGTCACACTGCTGGTACTTCTGTAACTGTTGGTGACATATCTGGCCGATCTGCATTGAACCATCTCAACCTTGTGGATGTTTGTCTTTGGAATCATTGAAGAGGGAGATGTTAATCCAGCCCTTGTAAGGGGAATTTCCATTCCAACTCAAAATTCTGTTGATTTACCCCTTTAGAATGTAGCTATATGCCCATGCTTTAACAGAGGATTTTCTTTGTATTGTTTGCTTTGTTGCTTTTGATGCATACACATTTTGCTGCCAGAGACAAAACATTTCAAACATATTAACAGAACAGAAGGAAAAATGTGACAATTTGTCAATTTTTTGTGTGTATATTTTGAAAGCATTCTTGATTATGATCTTGTTGTTAAGCAGCCACTCAATGATAAGGTACGGTGATCTCCAAATACAAGTAAATGCTTAATGCAGGGAAAACTATGAGCTTTACTTTTACTTATCATAAATGAAGAAGTCATGGTCATCTTCGCTGAGCGATGGACGAACCAACAACATCATAAAGCACAAAGACGACAACGCCAGTTTCAATCACATCTTTTGAAATTTAAATGCCTTCAAAGCTCAATATTGTTTGTCATCTAAATCCAGGAACTAACTTATGAACTTAGCAGAATTTTACTGTGACAAGAATTTATTCTGGACAGCTAGCCACTTCGATAAATTAAACACAGTTTGCATAAGATTGATATAACTGTGAGGATTAAACGTTCTTCATTTCAAACTAAACATATTTTTATATTTCATTTATTTGATTTTAGTTGGATCTGTATCATAATAATCATTGGTCCTCTTGTTAACCCATTCCCCCATAAATACACCTTTTTACACCTTTTAAGTTTAGTATATTCCTCCAATGAAGAAAATAGTTCCAAATTATACAGTGAGTTATTGTGATGAATCTCTATCATAAGAAGTTTTGTCTTTATTCTAGCAGCAGATTGAAAGTAAAGCAGAAGGTGCCTTAAGGCACATTCTGTGTTCCTTTCAACCTGTTTTAAGTAGTCCCATATCTTAAATACTGGAAACAGGCTATGGGGTAATGGGTTAAAACGAAACCTTTTCTCTTCAGTTTAGCCATGTAAAGTGATGGATAGAATAAAATGCTGAAAAATGCTTGAAAAGAATGAAAGGCGGTTGAGGCTGAAGAACGTACAGGGTAAAAACGTTTGTGTGGTGCGTGAGGTGTACCGCCGTGATGATATCCCTTGCCTGAGTGAGCTGTGCTTGAGTGACTGCCAGACGGACAAAGGTCAGCTGCAACAAGAAAAATAAAACTACAGTCGAACTTCGATATCTCAAACACACTTAACTCGAACTATCCAATATTTTGAAACATGAATTTGCCTTATTTCAAGCTCGGTTATGGTAAACATACCAGTGTTTCAAAGTTAAAACGCGGCTAAGCCACGTTTTAACTTTGAAATATGGGTATGTTTGACTTTAAAACCGAGTTAAGATATCGAAGTTGGATTGTATCTTTCTTTCGAAGTTTGAGTTCAATGTGTGATATGCTCATGTCCGATAATCTGGTAAACTTTTCTTGCATCGTTAGTGATATTTGGCTATTTATAGCAGGTCGAAGTATAACAGAAAATTCCCTGCTTTACTTTCAGTCTGCTTTAAGCATGTGTCTGTCTTAAACATAAAAAACAAGCTGGGGAGGAGGAAGTGTTAAATCTGTCGGAAAGTAAAATTAGAAGTACTGCATTCTATTGTATAGTACATAGTACATGTTTAAAAAAAATTTTTTTATAGTATTATGACTTATGGTATGTATGTTTTGTTTTATTACTAAGACTGTCTAGGATTGCTGCCTAAAGATGTTGCCCACTACGTAGTACCAGATCCACAAACAGCCAGAGACTACCTGGAGATCTTTGAGAATCCTCTTTTAAAGGGCATAATCTTCACACAGACCACAGTACATAGTGTAAGTTGTAATTTAATGTAACAATTTAACCCATTACTCCATAAATACACCCTTTATGCCTTTATTTTATTCCTAGTTTCAATTTATAGTCATGAATACTTTCTTTATTCAAACAGATAATAACTTAAAGCAGGCTGAAAGTACAGCAGAAAATGCCTTTAGGCATATTTTGCTTTACTTTCAACCTGCTTCGTTTAATTCAGCAAAACCATGTAATTTTCAGGGGCTGTTGTAGTACATGTACTGTACACAGTGTCTATTGTCTATTTGTTGCCTAATAACTCTTTGAATACCATAGACCTGTTTAAAATATATTCATTACATTTGCAAACAGTGTCGACACAGATCAGAGGGCTCCTATAGGAGCCCTCAGATCAGGGTCTCCACTGTATGTTAATTCAATACAGTGTACATAAAATTACCCAGAATTCCTAGTAGACTGGTTCATGTTTTGATAACTGAAAGGATCCACAAGTGAACCTTACGACCCAAAAGAGATACTTTAAGTTGAAAGAGTTAAATGTTTTCTGTGTAGGTACAGCATGATGGTAGCAGAAGGTTGTACAACAGACTGAAGGCAGTTGTCAGGGACAGTCAACGTCAGTCTGTTATATTCCATAATGAGTTAGAGTTAAATGTTTTCTGTGTAGGTACAGCATGATGGTAGCAGAAGGTTGTACAACAGACTGAAGGCAGTTGTCAGGGACAGTCGACGTCAGTCTGTCATAGTCCATAATGAGAAAGAGTTAAATGTTTTCTGTGTAGGTACAGCATGATGGTAGCAGAAGGTTGTACAACAGACTGAAGGCAGTTGTCAGGGACAGTCGACGTCAGTCTGTTATATTCCATAATGAGTTCCAGACCTACGCACACTGTGAGAGAGAAGCTGGCGAGAGTTTAGCCAAGTGGCATGTCAGGTAAACACACTCTTCTATACATTTCTTCTAAGGTTAAACTTCTACCAAAGAAGCCCTTACAGGACTAAGAAAAATTTGGTTTTAACACCTTACCCCATAGCTTGTCTGTACGGTAGTTTTGAAGAAGGTTGACCTCTTAAAGTAGGTTGAAAGTTAAGCAGAATGTGCCATAAGGCACATTCTGCTTAACTTTCAGCCTGGTTTAAGCTACACTCTGCTGGGATATAGAGAATATTTTTTATGCAGCATATTCATGACTCTGTAAAGTTGAATTATTTCCTTTTGTGGAGGAATAAATGTAAGGCGTATTTATTAAGTCATTGGTTAAAGAAGTAGGCCGATGAAGAAGGTTTTTACCACCATCTAATTTTGTAATCTAATATCCACAATCTTTCGAAAGAGCTTGAATAGACATTTCTTATAACAGACTTAGATATGCAGATAACTCCTAAAGGAATATTTTACATGATTGTTTTCCTGTATTAAACATTGGCAAATACATTTTCAGTATAAAGTGCAATGTTTAATAAGCTTTTATGAGAGAATTGTCAGTTGGATTATCTGTTTGTAGGTCAGAACTGAGTTTGGATCTGAGGATTGTTGATTTTTAGATTTCATTTGTTGTATTAACTTTATTGATGTTTTCCATACAGTAAAACCTCTCTATTATGACCATCAATACGAAGGCTAACTGATTGTATAAAGACAGGTAACAGCTTAAATCAAGGTGACAGTAAAACAGAAATCTTTTCAAGGAGCTTTCTGTTTCACTGTTACATTGCTTTAAATCATTGAGCTCTAGTGACACATATATGTACCCTTTACAAAATGTGCAACTGTGAAGAGTATACACTTGTCCTATGCAAACAGTGAAGTCCCTGATCAGAGGGCTCCTGCAGGAGCCCTCTGATCAGGGACTTCACTGTTTGCCATTTTGCAATTTATTACAAAAATCAACCCTTAATAGTCTTAAATGGACCAGCCTTTATTACAAATTGGAATTGACTATTGGAAGTTTCAGGGGATACTGAGTTAAGCAGTCACCTGTTGTAAACACCAAAAAGTTCACACACTTTGCTGGTTGTAATTGAGAGGTTTTACATATTTCATAATGAGCTGTTCTTACTGACAATTGAACACATTTCAGGGCAACATACAAGACTGCGGACTGGTATTTTAATCATCTTGCTGCCATAATTCCTGTTGTCATGGTAACCAATGATGCTGAGGTAAAGTTTCAGATATTTGTGTCAGCTCTATCATGAATAATATGGACAGCAGAGAATTTCACATACACAATGCATATTTACCCATCCACCATTTTGCACTCAAATTCAAACTTCTTTATTACCGCAGTTTATGATTTTACATGAACACATGGAGACACACAACAGACATAACACGGAACAAGACAGAACAATGGGAGAATGACAGCTATCATGATTGGTTAAAAAAAGCACTTTTACCCATTACCCCATAAAAACACCCTTTTACACCTCTTGTTTATTCCTCCACAGAAGAAAATAGTTCCAATTGATACAGTTATAAATATATATCATAAGAAATATTTTCTTTATCCAAACAAATGGTAGCTTAAAGCAGGATGAAAGTAAAGCAGAATGTGCCTTAAGGCACATTCTGCTTTACTTTCAAACTGCTTCAAGTGGTCACCTGACCTATCTCCAATACTAGAAAAAGCCTATGGGGTAATGGGTTAAACTATTACATCATAAATATAACCCTTTATACCTTTAATTTATTTCTGCACTGAAGAATGTTGTTCCACTTTGTACAGTTAATAATATGTACCATACAAATTATTATTCTATATCCTAGCAGATAATAGCCTAATGAAGGCTGAAAGTAAAGGCAGGATGCACCTGTAGTCAGTCTTCAAAACAAGAAACAGGCTATATGGTAATAGGCTAAAATGTTGACAATAATTAGCTGAATAAGGGCTAATACATGTAGTTAGCATATCAGCCCATTACCCCATAGCCTGTTTCTAGTTTTGAAGAAAGGTGGGAACCCTCTGATCTGGGTCTGCATTGTTCATTATGATATGTGTACTCTCCAAAGGCATACTGTTTGTAAAGGACTCATATACATGTCACTAGGATTCATTGGATTTAATCCTTTACTCCATAGATTCACATTTTACTCATTGAATTTATTCCTCCAATGAAAAAAATAGTTTGACTTCTAAAATCATAAATATTCACCATAAGATATATTTTCTATATCCTAGTAATATGCAGCTTAAAGCAGGTTGGAAGTAAAGGAGAATGCGCCGTAACGCTTTGAACCCTAGTCACGCATATATGCGTCATTTGCAAACAGCGTACCTGTGAGGAGTACACTTGTCCTATGCAAACAGTGTATACCCTGATTAGAGGGCTCCTTAAGGAGCCCTCTGATCAGGGTCTATACTGTTTGTAATTTTTAAATTTATTGTAAAATTCAACCCTTAAAAGTCAAAAATGGACTAGACTACATTGAAAACTAGAATTGTCCATTTGAGGTTTCAGGGAGGAAAGGGTTAAGACACATTCTGCTTTACTTTCAACTGGTTCCAAGCAGTCACCTGCTTTCCAAACTAGAAACAGGCAATATGGGGTAGAGGGTTAAGAAGCTGGCTTTGTTTTTACAGTTTATACAGACATATGGAAACAAAACGGCCAACCTGTTTGTGATGACAATGAAGGAGTACATTGATAGTTTCTGGGCTCAGTTTATTCCTGGCATCGTGGATCTGTTCACCTCACTTAGCGAGGTGAAGAAAAGCAAAGTTAAAGGTAAATCCCCTCTGCTAACATATAAAGTACATGTACAGTGATGCTTGCTTATAACAAACAGATATAATGGAATCTTGGATAAAACAAAAGATGTATTCCCAATGTCAGGTAAATGTAAAATTCACCTGCAGTAAAGAAATTCGGATATATTGAAAGAATTCGGATCTGGGATGGTCCTGAGGACTTTTAATAATCGAACATCACTGTACTGTAATGGGACAGACAAGTCTGCAGACCTTAAAGCGACTCGCAACCAGATGGTGCATTAAAAATAGTAATTTGTAAATATGTGTCAAACGCTTATATAAATGGTAAAGAATTAGTTTAGGATAAGAAATTCTGTTTAAAAAAATGTATTTCAATAAAAAAAAAATATTGGTCTCTGGTGGGATTCGAACCCGGGGCCCGGCATTGGCGGACAGAAGGCAAAATAGGGGAAACCGCTTAGACCAATGGACCACGGAACTATCCGATTATCTCGGACCGATTTAACGTATTTCAATGTGTAGCGATCGAAAGTGCTTACAACTTCGTAATTCGTCTCGTGTTTATGTCTGAGCCCGTGTAGAGAAACAACAACAACAACTATACCGTTAGCTAACGCTATAGAAAAACGATGGAAAATGTCTAAAAATCTAAGATTCGGTGACGATTCTTGAGACTTTTTTTGGACTGATCATATTTTTTTAATGTCAGAAGCCAAATAATGCCACAAATTTGCTTTTATTTGAGTATTTTATTTTATTTTGACAAGTACACCATCCGGTTGCGAGTCCCTTTAAGGAGCAGTCTGATCAGGGCCTACACTGTTTGCCACTCAGCTAGCACCTTTTGGACAAATTACTATGTGATAAAAGCAATTAGTTCAAGTTTTCGAATAATTACAGCAGTATCCAAATATTCAGGATGTTTCTAAAACAGGTTTGTTTCAAACAGAGGACCGTTAGAATAGGTGTCTGTTTTGATTTGCTGTCATCAATTAGTTAGTTTGACTACCCCACAATTTCTGTTACACTGTTACTTCTTTTCAGACAGTGACTATGTGGGTTATCTGCCCTTGGATGTGTTAACTAGTGGTATAAAGACAGGGAAGTTTATTCAAGGTCATCTGCAGGTCAATAAGAATAATGCCTCACAAGAAGCCTTTGTAAGGAGAACGAGGTATGAATTGATCCTTAACCCTTAGTCCTTAGTCTGTTTCTAGTTTTGAAGACAAGTCACTACTTAAAGCAGGTTTAAAGTAAAGTAGAATGCACCTTAAGGCACATTCTGCTTTACTTTCAACCTGCTTTAAGCTACTATCTGCAAGGATAAAGAAAATATTTTTTATGACACCCATTCATGACTGTATCAATTGGGATTATTTTCTTCAGTGGAGGAATGATTTAAAGGAGTAAAAATATTTAAAGGGTCAATACAAGAAAGACTGTGTTTGTAAGAATATTGATGTTATTTCAACAATGCCATGTAAACTAACACTTTCAACACCACAGCCTGTTTAAAATATTCTCATTACATTTGCAAATAGTGTCAACCCAGATCAGAGGGCTCCTATAGGAGCCCTCTGATCTGGGTCTAAAATGTTTGCTAATTTATATACAAGTATTTATTAAACTACCCAGAATTCCAAGTAGACTGGTTCACATTTTGGTAACTAGAACGATCCACAAGGGAACTAAATAACCCACAAGAGTTATTTATTGTTGAATGAGTTAAAGCAAGTGTATCTTGTGTCATTGTGTTTAGGAGTGACCTGACAGAGGGAAGTGACTCAGACATACTTATACCTGGAACCGCCAGTAGGAACCGGGCAGTGCATGGCGACCTTGTAGTGGTACAATTGCTGCCTAAGTCCCAGTGGCAAAGTCGCGCTTCGAGCATACAGGAACCTGCTCAGGGTATATTAATTTCCTAAACTTGTTTGTCCTTGTCTTACACTGTCTGCAAATGTCATCTCATAGTTATACCTTTGAAATACCCCAAAAAGATAATGAGGGTCTACACTGTTGGCATAGGACAAGCATACTCTTCACTGGGACATTGTAAATGACAAGTATACTCATCCCTTGGTATTAATATGTGGCGGAGATCAAGTTATTGAAATTCAAGTAATGAAATACATAGAAGGTTGACATTGGTGAGTTTCGAAGTACAGTAAAATCTCTCTATTATGACCAGTCGACCACTAAAATGAAGGCTAATTGGTTGTATGAAAGACAGGTGACAGCTTAAAGCAAAGTTGCAGTGAAACAGAAAGCTCCAAAGCTTTAAGCAGTCACCTGTAGTAAGCACCTACTGATTCACACAATTCTGTGGTCGTAATAGAAAGGATTTACTGTATCAAGTTATGACTGTATAAGTACAGTTAAACCTCTCTATTACGACCACTTTTCTAAAATGAAGGCTAATTGGTTGTATAAAAGACAGGTGACAGCTTAACACATTACCCCATAGTCTGTTTCTAGATTTGAAAACAAATTACCTCTTAAAGCAGGGTGAAAGTAAAGCAGAATGTGCCCTAATGTGCCTTAGGGCACATTCTGCTTTACTTCAGCCTGCTTTAAGCAAAACTCTGCCAGAATGAAGAAAATATTTCTTATATTACATATTCATAATTTTGAAAATTGGAACTATTTTCCTCAATGGATGAATGAATTAAGGGTGTAAAAAGGCGTATTTAATGGGGAAAGGGTTAAAGCAAGGTGACGGTGACACAAAGCTCCTTACCGTCTTGTTTACTATACAGGAGAACAAGGAGGTGGGGATAAGGCGAGACCATCATCAGACAGTGATAACATTACAGCCACTGGAAAGGTGGTGGGAGTGCTTCAGAGAAACTGGAGAGAGTATGTCGCCTGCTTCTCTCAAGATGAGGTAATGCCTTTTAGTGAGAAGGGCCGACTCTAAGTTGGCAGAACTTGTGGCCCAACTCCTTTTCCTGTAAAAATTTGGAAATAAAATATGTTTAAAATAAAAAAAAAAAGCAGTTTCATTTTAACCTATTATTTAGGGCTCAAAATAAGAGGAGTATTTCAAAAACTGAAATCTAAATTTCGGATTTTAACCCTATGGTGTCACTACTCATTAGAATCGTCTCTTTGAGACAATTTTAACAAGTAGTAACACCATAGGATTTGGTGCTGAACAAGGTGACGGAGACAAGGCGAGACCATCATCAGACAGTGATAACGTTACAGCCACAGGCAAGGTGGTCGGTGTGCTCCAGAGAAACTGGAGAGAATACGTCGCCTGCTTCTCTCAAGATGAGCAGGGCTCCAGATAAGAGGAAGTTATTTTAACAAATCAAACATTTTCTCACTCATTTCAGCACCAAATCCTATGGTGTTACTACTCATTAGAATCGTCTCAAAGAGATGATTCTAATGAGTAGTGACACCATAGGGTTTAATTCAGAAATAAAGATTTTAGATTTTGAAAAACTATCCTTATCTGGTGCTATGAGATGAGGTAATGCCTTGTACATCAAGTTTCACTTTAACCCTTTATTTAAGAAATAATCTATGTTCTACCCTTGTTAAACGGTATTTTACAACAGTTGGGAGTTGTGGTGGGCATGAATTGCCCACGAAGGCTGAAGGCCTGAGTGGTCAATTCCTGCATTACAACGACCAACCGGTGAAAAATACCGTTTAACAAAGATAGAACATAATTATATTATTTCGGTTTTAACATGACCAGATTTAAAGAAATTCATTAGAAAGGAAATCAAATGTTCCATACTTATTTCCACAGCGGATACAATTTTTCGACACAATAACTTTTCCCGCGGCTTTTACAGGAATCTAACAGCCAACAGCAAATTTACATACAGCAGAGAATTTGCACACACAATACATATTTACCGACCCAGCTTCTGGCATAGAACATTACATGAAACAAGACAGAAAAATGGGGAAATTACAGTAACATGACTGGTTAAAAGTATAATGGTCTTTATGGGCTATAGGAATAACGTAAGAAATTTCAAAAACGTAACGTATGAATGCATGATGTCACATCACATCATTTAACCTTGAGAGGAGTGGGGTAGGGAAGAGCTTTGTTAAACGTCTCAGGTATACCACGGTGAGCTTGTTCCAATTTTATAGTGACCAAAACGTGTGTCATGTTAGAATTCATAACTAGGCAATTATGGGGGAGGGGGTATACTGGAATCTAAGGTTGGCATATAGTAATCGCATTGTCCTATCATCCATCTGTTTGTTTGCTTGTTTGTTTGTTTGTTTGTTGGTATACTGTATACATGTGTTGTAGGAGACTGGGCGGGGTGACAAGAAGGCCGGCAAAGTGTTAGTTATACCCTGGGACTACCGTATTCCTAAAATACGTATAAGTACTAGACTGGTAGATGCCTTAAAGGATAACAGGTAAGAGCTATCAATGTTATCAGCCATACAATCACTTGAGCCACTCACACTTTCCCCGTTACTCACTTTCTCATTCAACTCTTTACCCACTCTTTGCATATGCATCATATGACGCCTCTAAGTTCTCTTCCAAGCAAATGCCAAAAATCAATATCGATTGATGTCTTTGAGCAGAGATGGCAGCTATAAAAAAGATGGAAGAAAAGCAGAAAGCTACTGTAGGAACTTTCTGCTGCAATATCATCTTGATTTATTAAAGCATTAACCTGCCTTAAACACACTTAACCCATTACCTGATAGCCTGTTTCTAGTTTTGAAAATAGCTGACTACTTAAAGCAGGTTGAAAGTAAAGCAGAATGCGCCATATGGCGCATTCTGCTTTACTTTCAGCCTGCTTTAAGATATTACCTGCTAGAATAAGGAAAGTATTAAATATGACACATATTCATTACGGTAAATATTGGAACTATTTTCTTGAGCGGATAAATACAATACATGTGCTAAAAGTCGCTTCTATAAGGGAAAGGGTTAAAAAGAGGTGATATGGATATATGGCTTTGTAAAATCAATGATTTGTTATGAACTCAAAATATTTCCATATCCTGACTGTTAAATGGGTGTATCTTTAAGGATTGTTGTCAGAATCGATAACTGGGAGCCAGAGTCTGCCTATCCAAACGGCCATTTTGTCCGTAGTCTTGGGAAAATCGGGGATCTGGAGGCAGAAGTAGCAGCTATATTGGTTGAAAATGACATCAGAGCTCCTCCATTTTCTGAGGCCCAGGTGAGCATTAACCCTGAACACTTTCTTACATATCTATCAATGCAAAACACCTATACATTTTGTATATACCGTCTCGTAAAGCATAAATGTGTTTAAACAATTCACTCATAGCATATTTTTATGTCTCCCCTATATAGGGGGAAGACATATTGATGTTGTGTGGTTCCTAAAGGAGCTTTCTGTTTCACTGTCACCTTTCTTTAAGCGGTCACCTATCGTAAACACCCTAATAATTAACGTAATTTAGTGGTCGTAATAGAGAGGGTTTACTGTAATCTTAGTATTGATTTTAGGACACAGTAGAAGAAATATGTCAAGACATCTTAACCCATTACCCCATATATACACCTTTGTACGCTTTAATTTATTCCTTTACTGAAGTTTTCAGTTCCAATTTATAGTCACAAATAAAAATCATGAGAAATATTTTCTGTATTCTAACAAATAATAGCTTAAAGCAGGCTGAAAGTAAAGCAAAATGCACCTTCAGGTGCATTCTGCTTTACTTTCAACTTGCTTTAAGTGAACATCTGTCTCCAAAACTAGAAACAGGCTGTGGGGTAATGGGTTAAAGCACTTCTTTGTTTTGTTTCCTCAATCCTCACGGGGCAGCTCATATGTTTTACTCAGTTGAAGGAACTCCCAGTGGACACTCCACAACATCCATGGACAGTTTCAGGAGATAAAGAGAAGCGTAAAGACTTGAGAGACACCCACCTCATCTTTAGTATTGACCCAAAAGGCTGTGAGGATGTGGATGATACGCTCTCTGTCAGGTACAATATGAGCCATGGTACATTCATTGTAAAGTGCCCCCTCCCCCCAACAACAGCCCTCGGGACAATGGTTCCCTCCTTACAACAATGCTTGCCGCTGTTCCCAAAAACAAGACAGTTATGTCTAACTTTTTCACTGCTGCGATGTTTTCTGCTTAAAATTGTTGTTTGATTTTTTTTCTCTCAAAGTTACATATTGGAAATTTTTACAGAAACATAAAGACCGGTGACAAACAGCTAGGAATCAGATCTGAGTTCAAACTGTTTGCAAATGTAAACCAAGTCATACTCAAAACTCAAGGTTCTAATATTCCTTCCCTTAAACCACTCCCTGCAAACAACACACAATATCTTTGTTTTGAAATTCTGATAGATATTTTGTAGAGTTTTCTGTATTACTTAGTCCTTCAGTTAGCAGTTATCATCATATTTCTATGTAGCATGGCATCTGTACACATGTTTTACTGCTTTATATAGTAAATTTTATCAATATATAAACTGCTCTTTTCTATTATTTTGACCTATAAGGGCCTGTAAGTTGGAAATTAGAAAAGAGCAGTTTATGTATTGATACTATTTTAATTCCTTATCTGGAATATTGTAAAAATTATTGTGTAATAAATTTTAATTTCAATACAGTCGAAACTCGATATTTCAAACTCACTTAAATAAATCTTACCAGTATTTCATAAGTTTAATTTCAATAAATCGATCTCACTTTAGTCAAACATACCCGTATTTCAAAGTTAAAACGTGGCTTAGCCACGTTTTATCTTTGAAATATGTGTATGTTTGAACAAAAGTGAATTCAAATTATCGAGTTTCGACTGTATATGTACCAGACATCTTGGCAATGGCAACATGGAGCTCGGAGTTCACATAGCTGATGTAACACATTTTGTGTCGCCGGGGTCACTGACAGATATCGAGGCCCAGAGTCGCTCTACCACCGTGTACCTGGCAGACAGACGCTTTGACATGCTGCCTGGAATACTTAGTGCCAACCTATGTTCTCTAGTCAGTGGTGTAGATAGGTGGGTAAAGCTATAGATACATTATTAGTTATACAGTTTCTTCACAGTGTACATGAGGATTTCTTCCCGGCTGAGGTAAATCATGTTGCCCGAGCCGTTAGGCGAGGGTTACATGATTTTACCAGCCGGGAAGAAATCCTCATGTACACTGTGAAGAAACTGTATAACAAATTTATTATACTGCAAAGTTTTCACTGTTCAAACGAAATATTTCTGAATTCGTCGTGTACAGCGCTCATAATAAACTATAACAAAATCGCGCCAAAGCAGATAATGTTGAGCGTAAATGACGTCATGTCGTCACCTCTGATGGTTGTTATTCAAAAGAAAAATGGGCATACTTCGACGTCAAACTTTCCCAGAAATAATGCGTCTGTTGAAAGATCCAAACACCGATTGGTTCTTAGCCGAAATGGACTTAAAACGGAGGATGCACGATTGAATGCTCTCAATCCTGTCGAGCAATCGACCATCTTATTTTCTGCAAATCAACACCCAGAGACCTGTCAGCCAATGAAAACTGCTGCATTTCCATGTACCCTGTCAGCTCACAGGGTACATGGGATTATGTCTAGGGCTCGTTGACCAATGAAAAGTAAGGAATTTACTTTGCAGTATAATAAATATTTATGCCATTGATTGATTCCTCCTTTGAAGTAAATATGTAGTTCAAGTTTATACAGTCATGAATATGTACAATAAGAAATATTTTCTATATCCTAGCAGATGGTAGCTTAAAACAGGCTTAAGTACAACAGAATGTGCATTAAGGTGCATTCTGCTTTAGGGTACATCACACCTGATATCAGTGGCCACCTGTCTTCAAAATTAGAATTAGGCTATAGAGTAAAAGGTTAAGACAGATGGACTTTTTACAGGCAATTGTCACTCTTTATAGCTTTGTCTCATAGCATCAAAGGCGAGAAAGTGAGACCGTGAGGCACCTTTGCTTTACTTTCAACCTGGTTTAAATGGTTACCTGTCTTCGAGAAGAAGAAACAGGCTATGGGTAAAGGGTTTAAGACGTTGATTGAGTTGGGTTTTACTGCACTGCGACACATGAAATGGTCATATGGCGCCGATGGTTAAAGACATCTGACTACTTAACTCATTGTTCCCTAAAACTTCAAATGGACAATTCCAGTTCACAATTAACTTGTTATTTCGTAGCCTTTTTCTAGATTTGACGCCTACAAGAGCTTTGTGCATCACTTTAGCTTTACTTTAATCTGTCGCTTTCTGATAGGTAGATGATATTGATTGTTTGAAGCAGGCTAAAGTAAGGCAGAAAGCTTCTATAGGAGTTTTCTGCTTTACTTTTAGCCTGCTTTCAACAGTGTACTGTCTGACACACAGAAAGCAAAGTTATGGGGGAATTGGTTATGACTGCTTGCTTACATAGTAGAGCTCCAGATAAGGGGAGTATTTCAAAACTTAAATCTTTACTTATCTGCATTAAACCCTATAGTATCTCTACTCATTAGAATCGTCACTTCAAGAAGATTCTAACGAGTAGTCTTACCACATGATTTCGTGCTGGAACTAGCAAGAAAATGTTGGATTTGTTCAGTTTACTCCCTCTTATCTGGAGCCATGCTTACAGTCTGTGTTTTTGCCTATCATAGACCATACTGTAATCTCCTATATATACAGGTATGCTGTCAGTGTGATATGGGAGCTTGACCCAAGTTTTGAGGTTAAAGACGTGTGGTACGGTAAAACTATCATACGCTCCAGATACAAACTCTTCTATGAGGTTAGTCAGCAGTTTATTGCAGGTCACTTGCCATTTATATGGTGTTAGATACAGTTATTATACACAAAGCCATTCACCCTTTCTCCCATAGAACTGCTTTTTGTGCTTTTAATTTATTCCTTCACTGAAGAAAATAGTTTATACAGTTATAAACATGTACTGTGAGAAATATTTTCTATGTTCTAGCTGATTGTAACTTAAAGCAAGCTGAAAGTAAAGCAGAATGCGCCTTAAGGCGCATTCTGATTTACATTCAAACTGCTTTAAGCTACCACCTGCTAGGATATGGAAAATATTTGTTATGTTTTCAAAATAGAAGCAGGCTATTGGGTAATTGGTTAATGTATTGTTCGCCACATTTGCCATGTGTTCAAGTTGGACTACTTCACTATACATTAAATTGACATTTTACCAAGTGAAAAAATCAATCTTATGTTATCGAATAAAAAATGGTCACCTGTCTCCATTACTGGAAACAGCCTATGGGAGTAACAAGTTTTAAGCAACCACTAGTCTGAAATACTATAAAGCCCTATGTGGGAAAGGATAAATGGCTATATTGTCCATACCTTAATAAGTCTAGATGCTGACTGTTAATAAATTTGGATGCCATCGGGATGACGCACCTTTAGCACCTTGGCAGGATGTTAAAACTTAGCAGAAAAAGCAACAACAAGTAAATGGTTATATCATTTAACAACAAGTAACTGCTTTTCATATAATCTATGTGAACTACATCTGACATACAGAGGTTACTAGTTCTCATGTATCTGTACTTCAGCTAGCCCAGGCCATCCATGACGGCAGGATGGATGCAGAGATTGTCCGTGCCATACCAGAACTACACAATCTGTGGGGGGAGGAACTGGAGGAAAAGTAACTATAGCAATATCGCATACTTCTTCTGTTATCGGAACATTTGTCGGTTATCTGCAATATTGTAGACTTTGATTTGTATTTACGTTTTGTAGAAGAAGCTTTCTGCTTGACTTTCAGTCTGTTTTAAGCATTGACATATCAGGATGCTAGAAGAGTTTCTTATGGCTGTTTGTCAAAGCAGGATGGAAGAATCTATGGGGAATATGTAAAATGTGTTCTATCCCCTTTCACATCACATCTAAGTTGGTTAAATTTGGAATTAGTAGCTACATGTACCTTACCATACTACCTCACAACATCAAAAAATATGATACATCTGGTCAGCCCTGTATATGTCAGTTATGACAGTGAGGCATTATCTCCATGTCACTGAAGTACTGTAGGGTGGATTTAGTTCATCCCAAATCACTCACTGGTTGACAAGTTGTTGTATTTCTCATAGCTTGTGTCAGACAGGTGGTTGCTTAAAGCAGGCTGAGAGTAAAGCAGAATGCTCCTACTGTAGGGGGGTAACATAAGAAAGGGAGGTAACATAAGAAATATTTTCTATATCCTAGCAGGTGGAAGTTTAAAGTAGGTTGAAACTAAAGCAGAATGTGCCTTAAGGCACTCTCTGCTTTACTTTCAACCTGCTTTAAGTGGTCACCTGTCTTCAAAACTAGAAAAAAGGCTATGGAGTAAAGGGTTAAGCAACCATCTGTCAGAAAGCAGGAACTGTTTCCTTTTGACTCGAAGTCAGAACATGATGAAAGCTTAAAAAGGTTCAACTATGAGGAAATGGAAGAGGCGTCAGAAGGCACTTTTATAGGGGAAAATGTTAACATTGTAGAATGTGTGAGTTGAAGACGGCTATAGATCTGCTGATGTCTGTGGCCCAGCAGTTGAAGGCTAAGAGAGTGAGGTGTGGGGCTCTAGAGCTGGAGAGTGTAGAGGTACAGGTACAGCTGAGTGAGACACAGAGTGTGGAGAATCTCAACCCCAAACAGGTAGGTCCAGGTCATGTCTGTGTAGGCTGGTTAACCGTTTCAGCCATAGCTTTATTTGAAGACAGGTAACTACTTAACCCATTACTCAGCCTGCTTTAAGCTATCATCTCTAGAATATAGATATTACTTATGATACATGTCCATGACTGTATAAAATGGGAACTATTTTATTCAGTGATGGAATGTATTAAATATATTAAAATTTCTATTGAGTAAAGGGTTAAACCAATAAAAAGCCATCTCTTCGTTTTAGTATATGACTGATCGCTGTGTAAACAGTTCAATATCAGATGAGAGGTGAGTAATTTTCAATATCCATTCTGTTAGTTATATACCAGGTGCTGTACTATTCTTCTGTTTATTACATGATCATTACCCCTGTCTTTTCTCTGTTTGACCAGCATCTAGAGATACATGACACTATAGCAGAGTGTATGATATTTGCCAACCACTGGGTAGCCAAGAAGATAGCCAGCAGTTTTCCCAATCAGTCCCTGGTGAGTTGGTACAAGCCTCTAGTTGCCTGTTGTTATATGAGAACTGCAAGGTCTTAGAGTCTTACATAATAAAGCTTTTTAGCTCGCCTGTACGTAGTACATGACGAGCTATTGCAATACCCCCGGTGTAGTAGTCGTCGTCGTCGTTGTTGTCGTTGTCGGCGGCGTCGTGAACGGCGTAAACAATTTTAAGAAAACGTCTATAACTTCTATGTCCCTTGAGGTATTGCTTTCATACTTGGTATGTGTGTGTATATGGACAAGACCTTCCAATGCACAGAAAATGTTTGACCCCTGTGACCTTGACCTTGAACTTTGGGCCTGCGTTTAGGTTTCAAAATCTGCGTTGAGGTTTTGAAAAATGCCTTTAATTCTATATCCCTTAAGGTATTGCTTACATAGTTGGTATGTATGTGTATATGGACAAGACCTTTACATGCACAGAAAAATTTAGACCCCTGTGACCTTGACCTTGAACTTAGCGCCTGTGTTTAGGTTTCAAAATCTGTGTTTAGGTTTAGAAAAATGCCTTTAACTTCTATATCCTTTGAGGTATTGCTTCCATAGCTGGTATGTGTGTGTATATAGACAAGACCTTTCCATGCTCAGAATAATTTAGACTCCTGTGACCTTGACCTTGAACTTAGGGCCTGCGTTTAGGTTTCGAAATCTGCGTTTAGGTTTCGAAAAATGCCTTTAACTTCTATGTCCCTTGAGGTATTGTTTCCATAGTTGGTATTAGTGTGTATATTGACAAGACCTTTCCATGCACAGAAAAATTTGGACCCCTGTGACCTTGACCTTGAACTTAGGGCCTGTGTTTAGGTTTCGAAATCTGTGTTTAGGTTTAGAAAAATGCCTTTAACTTCTATGTCCCTTGAGGTATTGCTTTCATAGTTGGTATGTATGTGTATATGGACAAGACCTTTACATGCACAGAAAAATTTAGACCCCTGTGACCTTGACCTTGAACTTAGGGCCTGTGTTTAGGTTTCGAAATCTGCGTTAAGTTTCGAAAAATGCCTTTAACTTCTATATCCTTTGAGGTATTGCTTTCATAGTTGGTATGTGTGTGTATATGGATAAGACCTTTCCATGCACAGATAAATTTGGACCCTTGTGACCTTGAACTTAGGGCCTGTGTTTAGGTTTTGAAAAATGCCTTTTACATCTGTGTCCCTTGAGGTATTGCTTTCATAGTTGGTTTATGTGTGTATATGGACAAGACCTTTCCAGTCACAGCAAAATTTAGACCCCTGTGACCTTGACTTTGAACTTAGGGCCCATGTTTAGTTTTCGAAATCTGTGTTTTGGTTTCTCAAAAATTTTATTACTCCTATGTCCATTGAAATATTCCTTTCATATTCAGTTTGCATGTGTATATGGACAACATCTTTCCTTGCATGCAAAATTTTTTAGCCCTCTGACCTTGACCTTGAACTTAGGACCCGCGTTTAGGTTTCAAAGTCTGCGTTTAGGTTTCTCAAAATTTCTTTAACTCATATATCAATTGAGATATTTCTTTCATATTTGGCATGCATGTGTATATGGACACGACCTTTCCATGCATGCAAAAAAAATTAGCCCAGTGTCCTTGACCTTGAACTAAGGTCGCGAAAGGTTTTAGGTTTCGAAATCTGCGTTTAGGTTTCAAAAATTTCTTATAATTCCTATGTCCCTTGAGGTGTTATTTTCATATTTGATTTGCCAGTGTATATGGACAAGACCTTTCCATGCAGCAAAAAGGTTGACCTCTGTGACCTTGAGTGTGCTTTTAAGTTTCTAAAGGTGCCGGTGGCGAGCTTTGTTGTCTCTCTGACAACTCTTGTTAGTTGAGTCTTGACATCGTTCTCAAGCATTTGAATAGTCAGGTTTGAGCTTTTGCTGAGCAAAAGCACAAATCACACGGGATAGTTTTTGACTCATTTCCTCAAATGGAAGAAAATGAGATAAAGGTTCTATTAACTAATGTGATATCATTTGAGCTATTGCCATCCTTGCTTGTCCTTTGTGCATCTAACATTAACTTTTATATATTTTGAGCTTTAACTCTAATTCAGCTGGACCAATTTTGTTGAACACAGAAATGATCAGTGCATGATCCTGGTCAAACAGTGTTACTTTCATGTTGATCTAAAATCCTATTGGCTGCCATGAAAGCCTATTTTACTTTGACTCAAATTCAACAAGACTGATTTTGTTGAAACTATGAAGAAATGATTTATGTATGGTCATGACTAAACATTGTTACTTTCATGTTAATCAGAAGTCCAATATGCCAATGCGGCCATTTTGAAAATCTGTTTTCATCATAAACTCAAAACTCTACTTGACTAATTTTGTAGAAACTTGGTAGAAGAAATGCATGGTTCTGATGCATGGTTCTAAACAGTGGCCAGTTTGAAAATCAGATTTAAGCTTAAACTTACTGGATCAAACTTGTTGAAATGTTGAAGAAATTATTGATGCATGCTCCTGGCTTAACAGTGTTACTTTCACTTTGATCCAAAATCAAATGTTGAATGACCGTATTTCTTACATGCTACAAGATGTTTTTGTACTTGAAATTGTACATTTCAATACCAAATGATTTATGGCATTTCAGCTGCGACATCATCCACTGCCTAAAGAAGTCCAGTTTGGTGACCTACTTAGCTGTGCATCAGCCAAGGGATTTAAAGTGAACACATCAACAAACAAACAACTAGCAGAATCTCTAGACAGAAGTACTGACCCTAATGATCCTGTTGTCAATAAGGTGAATTTTACATTTTTCCACATACAGTTAAACCTCTATGTATCGAACTTCGATAAATCGAATACCCCGTTGTGTCGAAGTTTTTTTGAAGTCCCGATCTTTTCCACTATATATTCTTTGTAAAAACACATCCATGAATCGAAGTTATGTGTATCGAATTCCCCGTTGTATCAAAGTTTTTTTCCAGTCCTTTTCATATAAATCCAACATTAAATAGCACAAATGTATCGAACATCGATTATCTGTCAACTAACATGGATCAACGGATTACATGACTCGCTAGACTGACGCTAATTTTTCACAACTTCGCGTGAAAACATGCTGGGGGTGCTCTTTTAATTCTGCATGCACAATCTGTGTTATCAGTAATAATTGGGTAAGTTTGTCATTTAATTGTTTCACAGTTTTCGTTAATGATATTGACAACGCCGCCATATTTAAAGGCTTGATGACACCAATTTATCCAAATGAGTAAATAAACAGCAAGGGCTGTTTTGGACCGACAATTAACGAAACAAGCCAAACTTTGTGAGAAGTTTAATAATGCTGATAAAACCAGTGGTCAGCGTTCTATTATCAGAGCCACAACATGGCAGATGCGCTCCGATCATGGTCTGTCCGGTGAAAGACCCGGTAACCAATCCGTGGGGATAGCTGGGCAGACCCATCTCACAACGAACAACAACTCTGTTCCGTGGTCGATAACGATATACTGTATGTTCGTATTCATGCACCTGCAATCTTAACAACCTCGCAGTCGAAAATTAATCTTTAAAATCATTATTATTTAATCAAATGTTTATTTTAATTTAGAAGCTAAATTGATGGCAGTTACACTGTAGTACGATTTTTGGCATTTCCGCCGTAGTTTCGCATCTTGGTGTAATTGACAGCATCTAAGTTGAAAGTAAGATACATGTAGTTTCTTTTTCTATGTTTTAATGCGTATAACTATGCATTCTCCTACCTTTGTACACATGTATTGTATTTTGTTATTTATGCCGTTGTTTTTATAAATGATAAAGAACACATCGGATTTATGTTTTATTTCAATATGCCAAAAAGTGACATAGACGTGAAAATATTACACGCCGGGAACGATAGTTCTTATAGATCTTATATGCATTGAAATTCAGTACTCAAATCACAACCCATTTATGATTCGAAGCCCCGATGTTTCGAAGTTTTTTTCACAGTCCCTTGAAGTTGGATACATCGAGGTTTAACTGTAGCTTGTTATAAGTGTTTTAACGCATTATCCTATGCAGCATGTTTCTAGTTTTGAAGATAGTTGACCACTTAAATCAGGTTGAAAGTAAAGCAGAATGCACCTTAGGGCGCATTCTGCTTTGCTTTCAGCCTGATTTAAGCTACCAGCTGCTAGAATATAGAAATTATTTCTAATGTTAAATATTCACAATTGTATAAGTTGGAACTATTTTCTTCAGAAGAGGGATAAATCAAATGCTTAAAAAGGCTTATTTATAGGGTAATGGGTTAAGTGAAGCCATTTTCCTGCCAAGAGGTCACAGTCTGAGGAAGGTTCTCCAATGGAGGAATGAAACTGTCATGGTAATAATAATAATAAAATGTATTAGATATGCGAATAGAGCTTTCAAATAAGTAATGCTTTGCTATCCAGATGAATTCCTTTCAAGAAGATTCCTACTTTTGAAATTATTTACAATTTCTTCCTATGTTTACAGCTGTTACGTAGCCTAGCCACCAAGGCGATGTCCAATGCTGCCTATTTCTGTACTGGCAGTCTACCCAGGGATGACTTCTTCCACTATGGCCTAGGCTTGGATCTGTACACACACTTCACGTCACCCATTAGGAGATATGCTGATGTTCTTGTAAGACTTTGTACCAATATGAATGGATGGTGTTTAATGGCCCAACGACACAATATTGTCATTTAGAGCCAAATGTCTTTATACCAATATAAACACTTAGTTATACAGTAAAATCTCTCTATTAAGACCATTAAATTGTATAACATGTATTTGAAGTTATCTCAGGTGTTTATCGCAGGTGTTTTATCTCTTTCAACACTAAGTAATTCTTGTGGGATATTAGGTTGCCTTGAGGATCGTTTTAGTTACCAAACAATAAACTAGTCTACTTTGAATTCTGGGTAGTTAAATAAATAATACTCTAAATTAGCAAAGAGTGTAGACCCAGAGCAGAGGACTCCTATATGACTGCGTAAAGCAAGGTGAATGTAATACAGAAAGCTTTCTGTTTTACGTTCACCTTGATTTAAGCTGTCACCTGTCTTTTATGTAGTCAATAAGCCTTCTTTTTCATGGTCATAATAGGGAGATTTTACTTCTTTTTTTTCTTAAAGACGTATCTGGGAGTTTTTTCTAGCGCGGAGAATTTTTTTAAACTTTGCATATAAGTAAATTGATATAAATGAAAGTAAAAACAGTCTTCAAAAACATAGGTCGCCTTGCTACTTTTTGTATAATTTACTCTTTTTTAGAAGTACTATATTCAAATTTTCCGAAATTAGGCCTCATAAGAAGAAAGTCCATCAAACACACAAATATCGATACTTCAAGTCCAATTTTAATTAATTACATGTATATGGAATAGTGTTACACATGAATGTAAAATAATTAGATTTGAGTGGCATTATACAGATTTTACACATAAAATATGTGCAAAATGAGCTCGAAAATCGTCAAAAAATCTAGCCTTTTTGCAAAAATAAAAAATTCTAGGGCGGAGAATTTCCTATTTTTTTCTATAACAGTAGATAATTATATAACAAGTATAGAACGAATGAGAAAACAGTACCTCGCCTTGCTCGTTTCAGAGATATGTTCAATTTTATTACCTCCCTTTATCAGTGAATATGCACTTTTTTAACAATTTTGTTTTAAATAGTCTAAATGTTATACTTTATAAAGTAATACCCACAGCTATACAGAAATATCTTGCATTGTGACATATTATGCACTTTAGAAAGTTCTGCTGAAAAATGCAGTGTTGTCATCATCTCAAGTCGGAGTGAAAAATGAAATGCCCCCTCCCACCTCCCCCCTAAATATGATGCTGATGGTGCATAATTCATTCATTCTTTATTCACAACTTTATGTTTATTTCCACACATATTTTCTTTGGCTTAAAACCCATTAAAGCTATATAATAAATGAATAAAGCTACATAGAGCTGCATGCATATTCATACATCAAAGGGAGGTAATACATGTTCAAATATTTCAGTTCAGAATGTAGGAAGTATCCATACTCAAACACTGAATTTGGAATAGGTAACTGGTAAGATATAGGATATATGCTCAGAACAAGCTTTTTGTAAAATGAAGGTCAAGTTCACGGTGACCTGAAAATGGTATGCGACACTCCGCCATCCAAAGATGAACTCACACACCTAATTTGTTATCGGTAGCTGATGTGACAAAGGAAATATACTCTGGACAAAAAGTAGACCCACCAATAAACACATCTACAATCATTATTCAAAGTGGGCAGTGAGTTAACATAACCATTCATAAGATAAAATATCATAACAAGAGCACCGCAGTGCGGCAAAACACGCCCGTCATGGCCGGCGGGTGTCAAAGTCGTCCGGACTCAGACCGACAGGAAAAAGTCGCCCGGAGTCTAGACCCGACTATCGATCTCAAAAAGACTATCACAGGAAGGGGCAATGTCAACACTAAATTCACTCCCTGTCACATTATGATTATTAACGCTGACTCGAGTCGGCGAGTTCCTGGTGAAAAAACTAATGTTTTCCAGAGATTTCGAGCACTTTTTTGTCACAAATGATCCTGATTTGCGTCTCTTCATAGCCCCAGGAATTTTAAAAGGTTTTTTAACGATAGATAACGATAGTTGAGTAAATATTGTATTCGCGAAATCCGATGATCTAGAAGCTGTTGTGATCGTAAATAATTACACCCGCGATAGGAAAATACAGAAAAGAGCGGAAAGGACATGCGCGTTTGGGATGCGCAGTAACAACTCCCGGATACGTCTTTAAATGAATCATATATGTCAATAGTTTGGTGTATACAGGGTACTTAATGATAAAGAGACACTCAGAAATAGATTAATTATTTGCCCTTAATACAGGTAGCTGAATTTTGCAGTACAAAAATAAGGAGCTTTCTGATATTTTTTACTCTTCCATAAACCTATTAATCTTCTCATTAATGAGAAATTTCCTTTATCACGACATGTTTCCTATATCCTAGCAGACAAAAGCTTAACTCATTGATCCCTAGTGACGCATATAGCGTCCTTTACCAAAAGTTTACCTGTAAATAGCACACTACTCTTATGCAAACAGTGAAGACCCTGATCAGAGGGCACCTGTCATTTTGAAATACATTATAAAAAGCAACCATACATAGTCTAAAATGGATCAATCTTTATTGCAAACTCTAATTGTTCATGTGAAATTTTAGGGGATAATGAGTTAAAGCATGCTGAAAGTAAAGCAAAATTCTTCTATTCTGTTTAATTTTCAGCATGCCTAAAGAAACCATCCGTCTTCTATACTTAAATCAAGCCATTGGATAAAAGGGTAAAGACAATTACAAAATCTATCTACAGATATATGTATTTCCAGGTGTTGTACGATTTCTCATGTTTCTGATTGAAGATGTTATGTTTTTCCAGGTTCATCGTCAGCTGATGGCAGTTGTTGCAGATGAACAGAGTGGTTTACATACAAGCAATCAGCTTAATGAGATCAGTCAACATATCAACAAAAAACACAGGGTAAAATATCACACCGTTACATATCTAGGTCACAGAAACTAAAAATAGATTCTTTCAATGAAAACTTCAAAAATGTTCTAAAGCCACCAAGCATACTCCACAGCTTTTCTATCAAGTTTGAACAAATGATTCTCCTTGGAAAAATGGTTCTGCCCAGGGTATTTCCAGATGGGCGGATAGCGCCGTATGACCCTCTTGTTTGATAAGCTTGTTCTGCATTTATTCAGGTTGTTGATATTGTTTAAGTGAGTATACTTGTCCTATACAAACTGTTTACCTGTAAGAGTTACAAACTGTGTACCTGTAAAATGAACAAGTCTTAATAGGAAATTGGAATTGTCCATTAAACATTTTAGGGATGAATGTGTTAAAGTTTTGTACCAATACTTCAGGCTTCTCAGTATGCCCAGCGTGATTCCCAGGAGCTGTTCCAGTGTTTGTATTTCAAGGGCCATGGGACGGAGGATGAGAACAGTATTGTTGATGCTGTCATATACCAGCTTCGAGCCAATGGTGTTTTTGTCTTTATTCCAAGGTAATCTAACATATTTGAGTTAACCCTTTCCTCCATAGAAATGTATTTTAATTTGTTTACCTATTCCTGGACAAAAGTGTCTCGGGATACCTCTACTCACTGATGTTGTATAAGACAGGTGACTGCTTAAAGCAGAAGTATTCGTTGCTTGCTTAACCCTTCCCTACAAATGAAGCTTTGCCAGTATTGTTTAAGTTTTTAATGCCAGAATTATTTGACTAATATCAAGAATTTATGAACCCGGCATCGATACATGAGGCATGTTATGATTGTCCTTTTCATATGTATGAGGTTTACCAGATTTAGCTGTTTTTTTCTAGCATCAACCCAGTTTACTAGAATGGTTGGATATGTGTGCAGTTGATGCCTTGGCCCATTCTCATATCACCAAACCTTAATTTGAACTTGACTTTGACCTAGTTTGAACTCAGAACATATTTATATTAAATGTGCTATTTATCAGTTTACTAGATTTTACCATTACTTCCGACATCAACGCTGCTTACTAGAATACTTGGATTCTTACACAGTTGTTGCCTTGGACAATTCCAAATTCACCCATGTTACCAAAATTTAAAAGTGATCTTGACCTAGTTTTGACTTTAAAAGTAAAACATTTGGTGTATATTGTCAAGGATACTGCCTGCTTCTGTTCTAACATACTTCATCCTTCTGTTAACCCATTACACCACAAATATGCCTTTTAACACCTTTAATTTATTCCCATAATGGAGAAAATAGTTCAACTTTATACAGTCATAAATATGAACTATAAGAAATACTTTATATGTCCTAGTATAGTGAACTTAAATCAGGTTGAAACTAAGGCAGAATGCTCCTTAAGGAGCATTCTGCTTTACTTTCAACCTGATTTAGGTGGTTAACTATCTTCAATACTAGAAACAAGCTATGCGGGGTTATGGGTTAAAAGCTAACATAAAACCTGTTTATTATTTGACCCCCACTGTTTTCAGATATGGTATTAAAGGCCCAGTGTACCTTAGGAACAAGGACGGTCTGGTGGTACATGTGACCGACACTGACGAGACCCAGTGGACTGGAGGTAGTATAGCCAGGACTGATACCCAGCTCACAGTCAACAGTACACTCGGGAACCAGAAGTACACGTTACTTGACCATATCACTGTGAGTACCGATGGCTTCTGTAACAGTATTTACCCTTTACCCTATAGCCTGTTTCTAGTGTTGAAGACACTTAAAGCTGGTTATCTCATTCACCCCTGAAACTTTTAATGGACAATTCCAATTTCAAAATAAGTATTGTCCCTTTTGACTAATAAGGTTGATTTTAATGATATATTTCAAAAGGCAAAGGAGCCCTCTGATCAGGGTCCACACTGTTTGCATAGGACAAGTGTAATCCTCATAGGTTCACTGTTTGTAAATGATGAGTATACTTGTTGCTAGTGTTGAATGTGTTAAAAATTAAGCAAAATTCTACTACAGGAGCTTTCTGCTTTACTTTCATCCTGCTTTTACATGTACCAGCTTGCTTCCTTATAAGTTAAATATGAAAAGTACCTATATATGTAATATATCAGTTAGAAATGGTCCATGGTACATGAATAGTAATAATTCCAAAACAGTGAGTAATTTCAATGTTTTTCATTTTCTAGGTGAAATTGAGTTTAAAAGATTCCTGGGCTCATGCCTCCTCCTTGAAACTAGAGTTAGTGTCCTACAAGGCCCACAAAAAGCCAAGCACAGACATGGAACTGACAGCTAAAAAACAGAAGGACTCTATCATCCAGGTTTGTTTTCTTAGAAATATAGTACATTGCTCCCTCCCTACAGCAGCCTTCTGAACATTCTCATCGTAGAACAATGCTTGTCGCTGTTCCCCAAAACAAGACAATTATGTCTGACCTTTTCATGGCTGCAATATCATCTGCTTCAAATTGTTGTCTGCTTTTCTCTTTTTCTCTCAATGTACTACATTGGACAATTTGACAGAAAAACATAATGAGGGATTGAAAATACAGCGCTCCCTCTCTACAACGGCCCTCCCAACAACGACTCCCTCCTTACAAGGACACTTACCGCAGTTCCCTAAATAGGACATTTATGTCTAACGCTTTTACCGCTGCAACGTCGTCTGCTTAAAGTTGTCGTCTGCTGTTTTACATAATGGACATTTTGACGGAAAAAAAACTTAATGAGGAGTGACAAACAGTTTGATTCCAGATCAGACACCGCGTAACGCGGCGTGTGATCTGGATTCAAGCTGTTTGCAAATGTACACCAATTTTCCTCTCTATAACGACTCCCTCCGAACAACGCACATAATTGTTGTCTCCGATTGGATGTCCTTGTAGAGAGGGAGCGCTGTAGTTTGAATCTAGGTCAGACGCGGTGTAACACCAATGTCTGTCCCTATAACAACTCCCTCCAACCAACACACAGTTTGTGTTGCAGTGTTGTAAAACCCAACTCTCCATCATTGCACACAATCTTTGTCTCCCATTGGGTATTGTAGAGAGGGATTACTCTTTCTCACCTCTCGGACAGAAGTATCCCGAAATCTAGGGGGTGTGATATAACCTTATCTGTCCGGACAGACAAGCCGAACTATCTTATGATTGGTTGTTATTGCCGTTGTTATGACATCGTCATGCATGCATTAGCGCATTAAAATACAACTCGCCACTGTATAGCAAGTTAAATGCGTTTTTAGGGTTGACGAAGTGAGAAAATAAATCTAACACCACAGTTGAGTGTCAGATGAAGAGTGTCGTTTGAAGATATTTTTGGAACACTCGGCACAGCCTCGTGTTCCAAAAATATCTTCAAAACTCGGGTGGGATATTCTTATCTGACACTCACGGTGGTGTTAGATTCACTATATATCCAGTGGGGAACTATGTGTCACTCAGATGAAGACCTTACAAGTGTTTTGTATTGTGTTGCAGGAGGTGTCTATGGAGGCTGTGGAGAAGCGACTACAGTTGGAAGTATATGATCTGGGCGAGAACTTTGAGGAGCTCAAGCAGCAGTATGGGCAGACAGACTCCAGTAAAAGCCTGTACAGTCTGTTTGAAACATTCCATCACAGCTCACTCATAGACTCATGACGAAAACAAACTCTGGTGTACATCTATCAACCCTTTACTCCATAGATACACATTTGGACACTTTTACAGTCATGAAAATGTATCATAAGAAATATTTTAAATCAGGCTGATTTGCTTTCAATCTGCTTTAAGTGATCATCTGTGTTTAAAAATAGAAATGGAGTATAATACTATTCATTAATTATTTATATGTATGGAGTAGCAGGTTAAAAGTCATAATTAAGATTAAATTATAATGAGTACAAATTAAGTATAAATTTAAGTCCTGTTGAAAACCTATTTTCATCAAGCAAGATTATTTTTACTTGCATGTTCATAGATCAACTGTCAACTTTTCCTCCATAACTGTCCGTGCAATTAAAATATATTACTAAGTGATATAGCATGTTATTTGAATAAGACAGGCGACAGGAAAGTAACGGGCCTCCATCAGAAATATTTTCTATATTCTATCTGGTGGTAAATTAATTAGGCTGAAAGTTAAAGGCAGAGGGAGCAGCAGAATGCATTTTGCTTTACTTTCAACCTGCTTTAAGTGGTCACCGGTCTTCTAAACTAGATGTGAGGTAATGGGTTAAGAGTTGAAATGGGTTTCAACTGGACTTGCATGCTCACAATTTTCATTGAACTCACTTTATTTATGATGCATTGTAAATAAAATGGAAAATCTGCAAACCTATTTGTTTGATATCAATTCCAAATATCACTCTATGAAGGCTAAGTAAAATTGTCTGCAACCGTTGTCATTTGCTCCTGTTCTACAATAAGAATGTTCTGAAGTTGCTGATCCAATTAGGGTACAGAAAAACCTCTATTAAAACCACTTAATCGTGTTTATTATAAAGTGATTCCGACAGGTGACTGCTTAAAGCAAGGTGACAGTAAAACAGAAAGCTCCTTTTGGAGCTTTCTGTTTTACTGTCACCTTGTTTTAAGAAGTCCCCTGCCTTTCCAACCAAAAAATTAACATAACTTAGTAGGTTTATAGAGGTTTTACTGCAAATGTAAATATATATAGAACAAAACTCAGCTCGAACATTTCGCAAATAATTTTTATTGGCTTTAAAATAATACAATAACAAGACTCACAGAAATAGTGTTCATTTACAACAAGAACAAAGAATCTGGTACTAACAGATACACCATACTTTCCCACAACAGAACTATGGAGGCAGGCAAACCTAGCTTCATCTCTTCCCAATATCAGATACAGTAAAGCCCCGCTATTACGACCACTAAAACGAAGGCTAATTTGTTGTATAAAAGACAGGTGACAGCTTAAAGCAGGGTGACAGTAAAACAGAAAGCTCCTACAGGAGCTTTCTGTTTTACTGTCACCTTTCTTTTAGCAATCACATGTCGTAATCGACCTAGTAATTAACATACTTTTGTGTCGTAATAGAGAGGTTCTACTGTATAGACAAATCTTAACTTCAATTTTAACCATGCTGAAGGCGGATATGTACCACAGTGATTGCAAACAGTTTGAATCCAGATGAGACACCAGGTAATGTGGCAGCCCATCAGGATCAAATCTGTTTGACACTTTGATTTTGTTAGTTTGAAATTATTTTTATTTTTTAAGAATAGCAGACAACACTTGCTGAAAGTGAAGAAAACAAAAACCAGCATGCAAAGAGTTAATCTAAAACAATTGTGCAAAGAAAACCGAAATCAAGAAGAATTACTTTAATCTTATTTGGTGTATAAAACACAAAAAACCCTTGTTTTTATGGTAGATAGGGGGTTAATGCAGAACAAGATTAATGCATATAGAGCTCCTGAAGGACCTATCTGCATTACTCGTGTCCTGTATTAAGCAACCACCTGCCTTAAGAGATATGTACAAGGTTGACTATCAAAATATTGGGGAGTAATTCTTACCACATATTGTACCTGCCTCTTTCCACATTTGTACCAAACTTACATAATACCCAAAGTACAGCAATACAGAGCTCCATATAGGGTGGATAGTTTCCAATATTTCCCTCTTTATTCTCCATTTACCCATTATCTAATAGCCTGTTTTTAGTTTAGAAGACAGGTGACTTAAAACAGGTTAAAAGTAAAGCAGAATGCGCCGTTAGGCACATTCTGCTTTACTTTCAGCCTGCTTTATGATACTTATCTGCTAGGATATTGACCATAATTTTTTATTTAGTATATTGCATATTCATGACTGAATAAAGTTGAACTATTTTCATCAATGGAGGAATTAAATGCATAAAAAGGAATATTTTAAGGGACAATGGTTTAAACCCAATGTTCTGACTTTCCAACAGTACTGTCTTTGAGACAATTTTAATGAGAAGTCTAAACAAAGGGTTGGTCTGATTCAAACGGAAATTTGCATGTGAACCGCTCGCCTTATTTGGAGCTCTGTATTTAAATATAATGTAGTTTCATTTTCAATAATTTGTCAATTATGTTTATTGTTATGAAAATTTGCTGAAATAAACATTAATCATAGATATAATATACGTTGTTGCTCCTTTATTAAACAGAACAAATATACTATAAAATGACACAATCTCATATCAGTAATTCTTTTTGTTTCTTTAGATATTAACAGCATCAATCCGAACTGCACGGAGTTCCATTTAACCCGTTACCCCATAAATATGCCTTTTTACGTCTCTAAATTATTCCTCCATCGAAGAAATTAGTTCCAATTTAAACAGTCATGAATATAAAATAATAAAAACATTCTATATTCTATAAGATGGTAACTTAAAGCAAGCTAAAAGTAAAGCAGAATGCACATTAAGGTGCATTCTGCTTTACTTTCAACCTGCTGTAAGTGGTAAACTATTTTCAAAACTAGAAATAGACAATGGGGTAATGGGTTAATGAAGTACTATGGATACATCTTAAACAAAAGCTGCTCAATGCAAAGACCAAATAGAGACTACACTAGAACTGAAAGGAGTTTTAAGTACAGTGAAACGCTCAATATTACAGCTATAGTGTATGCAATAGAAGGCTGATTTCTGTGCTAGATTTCAGAGCAATGTAACATTGGGGTTTGACATTTTGCCGCACCTCAACACGACTGTTTATCTCTACACATATTGCGTGGAATGTACTGTCTGTTTACAAAGTAACCATGTCTTTGTTATGTTGGGATTCTTTCATCAATGAACTAAAACCTAAATCTCAATTACAATAGCACTTACACATGGTATGTATGAGGGAGTAACAAGTATTAACACAGTCAATCTTAGCGACGAGGAAACTCGTCATTACCAAACAGTGTACTGGTTAAAAGAATGATAAGTCTGCAAACAGTGGAGAACCAGATCAGAGGGCTCCTGTAGGAGCCCTCTGATCAGGTTCTACACTGTTTGTCACTTTGCAATATGTTGTATGTTTGAGACCAAACACAAGCAAATCTAACACTTCACACATCACTTCCTATTTCTACAAATGTTCATCACTGATTTTTCGTTTTAAAGTGAGGAACACAAAAATCGTAACTTACAATAAACAAGGCATGTTACTCAATAAGCAAACAACCAAAGAAACCAGACTTCACAAATTGATACAAATATTTGTATTTTTGTTTCCTGGTTCTGAGGAAACAGTTAAACTTGTGTTAAAGGATCCAGTGAATGCTTAACGCAGGCAAAAAATAGCGCATATTGAGATAAACGACTATAAAATAATATTTTTTTCTTAATGTTACAGTTGAGATGACATTATTCTTTTCTAGAAACGATTGCCCTAAAACATTTATTTCCACTGCAAATAGTTTGGTGCCTGATCAGACGCCAGGTAAACTGCAAACGGTCTGGTGCCTGATCAGACGCCGGGTTATCCCGCGTCTGATCAGGCACCAAACTGTTTGCCACTGGGATGAAAAATAGACTGTTAGAATCTTCATTAATTACTTTGTGTGCGTTAAGTTTCATTTAAACCTTATAGAATAACATCTTCTCCACTGTACCTCCATACCATAGACTACGTACCCATTAGAATTCTCTCAAAGTCCTAATTAGAAGTCATGGCAAAGACTTTGGTGAAAACATGATTATAACACTTGAAATTCTTACACAACTATTGAAGAAGCCCAGCGCCAAAGAATATTGGTGCACAAATATCAAATCGCTGAAATTCCATGTGGTTATTGCTCGGACTGAAGACGACCCCAACTGACTTCTGGATACCTCAGTCAAATCATCCACTCGTCAGCCTACATACAATCTCAAAGTAACCAAAAACCTCGCCATATGCTCATAAAGCGTATGAGTGAGTCAGAGGTTGTTCTCAAGCTTTTTATTGGTCAGATTTGAGCTTATGCTCAAATCTGACCAATTAAAATCGTGATAACAATCTCAGACTCAACTCAAAACGCTTAATAAGCATGGTTCCTGGGCTCTAGATTAAAGTGAGTTAAATGAACATTTCCAATATTTGTTTTCATTTACACTTCCACAAAAAATAAATGATTATGCTATGATTACAAATTGGAGTGATGATTCTAATCAGTAATAACGTAATAAGTTTTGGGTGAGAAATAAAGCTGATAGTTCTGAAAATACTCGGCATATTGGGCAGGGCCCTAAAATCATTTACAGTCAATCTTCGATATCTTGTGTTCACTTTAAGTCATACTAAACCCTTTGTCTACAGTTGAATTTCATTATCTACATTTGGCTTTCGTTGAACATATCCCTATTTCAAAGTTAAAACATGGGTTAGCCACATCTCAACGTTCAAATACAGATATGTTTGACTTAAGCCAGATCGAAGTTCGACTGTAGTCAAAACCATCTCTACTGTACACCATTATTGCCTATGGAGAAATTAAAGCCTACTAGATTTTTACTGGTACAGAATATGTTCAAACATGATGAGGATTGGTCCCATTTCACCCACAAATCTACAATCTACAGCATACTGCACGACTTATGATACATAATGTTTGCAAAACAGTTTTGGTTTAACATCAAGTGTGTTCAGATATTAATCATCAAAGTATGGGGTATATATATTTGTAACTTGACATACACTATACAGCTCCAGAAAAAGGTAAATGAACTGCAGTAAAACCCCTCTATAACAACTGCTAAATTGTAAGGTGGTTAAGGCAGGTGGCTGCTTAAAGCAAGGTGAAAGTAAAACAGAAAGCTCCTTTAGGAGCTTTCTGTTTTACTTTCACCTTGCTTTAAGCTGTCAATTATCTTTAATGCAATGATATAGCCATCTGTTTAGTGGTCGTAATAGAGGGGTTTAACTGCACTCTACTAATCTGGAACTTTGCTGAATACAATAGGTGTGTTCATAGTTCAAAATATAAAATAGGAAAACTTTATTGTACTTTATCATATACACTTGAGGATTTAATGCTTATATTATATCAAGTCCAGCCATACTCGAGTCAAACAACCGCTGAATGAAGAGACCTGTTAATCTGTGTAACTACAGGAGACTGCTTAACCCAGTAACCCATAAATATGCTTTTTAAGCCTTTAATTTATTCATCCACTGAAAAAAAAAGTTACACTTTATACAGCCATTAATATGTACCATAAGAAATGTTTATTTATCCTAGAAGATTGTAGCTTAAAGAAGGTTGAAAGAAAAGCAGAATGCGCCTTAAGGTGCATTCTACTTTACTTTCAACCTTCTTTAAGTGGCCATGCATCTCCAAAACTAGAAACAGGCTATGGGGTAATGAGTTAACACTGGTTTGGAGGCATACTGACACAATGTTGCTACGTTTACAACATTTAAAATATCCAAAATCAAAGTTGACAAGACATTTATTTACATAAAACCGTAAGATGTGTCACACTTTTTATAACCTCGATTCAATCATGGTTTCATTAGTGATCAAAGATTCAGAGGTGTTAAACACTGTACTATCATACTATGGCAATAGTTGATTTAAATCAGCATTCAGTTAACCTTGTGTTAAGCAACCATTAACCCATAACCTCATAGATGTGCCTTTTTACTCCTTCAACGTATTCCTTCACAAAAGAAAAAGTAGTTTGCATCAATTCAGTCATGAATATGTACCATATGAAATATTTTCAATAACCTAGCAAAGGGTAGCTTAAGGCAGGCTGAAAGTAAAGCAGAATGTGTCTGAATCTGCTTTACCTTCAATGTGTTTTAAGTGATCACCAGTCTTCAAAACTAGAAACAAGCTATGGAGTAATGGGTCAAATGAATCGTTGCGGAATACAATTTAACTGTACACTATGCTGTTACCGACGCTATATCCATGTAATACAATGTATATTTACTACAAAGTAATGACCCAATTTTTTACAATTTATAAATAAATGATTTTAATCTCTCTAATAATGTTCAACCCTACCCCTCCTAAATATTCATCTACTGCACCCACTATGAATATCTATCATCTGATCTTCAACATTAATCATTGGCTACTAAAATAAGAAAAAATATCCACATGAATGAATGCAGACTCGTTTCAAACAGATCTTATTAGAAAACATTGCAGATCCTGATCACACAGGTTTTACTTTATTTTGTGTCTACCTTTTACTTGCAATATTATTAACAGCTGTCTTATAAAAATTTACATACAATTTTGAGTAGTTGCTAAATACAGGTATAATTGTACTGCAAACACAAAAACTGTTAAGTCATATAAGGTTTCCCCACAGAATTTACACATATCACACAGTTTGTGGAGCTTGGATTTATTTGTTTCACTTGGTGTCACTGATGATCAGCCTTCGAGAATTCAGTTCCTTTAAAGCCTACGACATGTTCGAGTCTGTCCTAGACTGGTCAGCTCACCGTGCTGAAACTGTATACACAGCCACAGGTCAGTATAGCAATAATACAGAAATACAAGGCCACTGCTGGGGCCTGGCTCACTTCACCATGCTACCACAACATACATTTGAGACAAAGTACATGGTTTAACCTTAAACATGCTATGTAAATCAGGGCTCCAGATAAGAGTTCTTAAACCACTTATTTTAAAATAATTAAATATTTAAAATGTTTTTCCCCTTTATGTCTCGACCAAACCTTATGTTGTGACTGCTCATTAGAATCGTAATACATAGGGTTTGGCGATGGCATAATGATTTTTGTTTATGAAATATGCATCTTATCTGGAGTCCTGTACCTGTTGCTTGCATTGCTTGGAATAATTTTCTCTTCATTTTCATACAGAAAATATCAGAGTGGCAAACAGTTTGGATACAGATGAGATGACGAGTTACTAAGTGTCTAATCTGGGCCCTAACGGTTCGAAACAGTTATCAGGATTTCGCCCATAGCATGTAATAGGTAAACCAAATAAATGCTGCATAATTTAATCCATATCTGCTTGTTATAATTGTTTAATGACAATTCTTTGTACAATGCTTCAATCCCCAATGAAATACCCGCTAAGCCTTTACCTATTCCTCTCATAACCTGTTCATGTTTGTATCATGTTCTGTTTAAGAAAGACTGGTAAGCATTTACTGCATCCTAATAGGTGGATGCTTAAAGCAGGCTGAATGTAAAGCAAAACGCTCCCTTAAGGGCCTTCTGCTTTGCATTCAGTAAAGCTCCTGCAGGAGCTTTCTGCTTTACTTATTTTTGCATTCAACTCCGACAAGTACTGCAGATTGCCGATAAATAATCATTATGCGGTCACTTAACACGAGCTTGACTGGAGACATACTAGACAACGGTTGAAATCATTCAGCAAGAAGACTCAAGACTCACAATCATGTACTCTAGAACTACACTCATGAGAAATGTTTCTGATATATCCCCCATTCAACCCATTTGAACTTATAGACTAGCAATGATGATGATGAAATTTAAATATATATATAATATATATACATTGTATATGTGGTAGCTACATGCTCAACTGAATGAAGAATGACATCAAATATTGTTTGATACGCTTAATCACAGTGGGTAAGACGTCATTCTTTCCCAATTAAATACTTTTCATACTGAACAATTATGATCATTGCAAAATTTATGCTAACAACATCAAATTCAATTGCAAACAGTTTAGAGCCAGATCAGAAGCCGGGTAACCCGGCGTTTGATCAGGCTCTAAACTGTTTGCCACTCATACCAAAATAAATAGCCAATTCTTTCAAATAGCAGTCATTCTGTACATTTTATTGCATTGCATTTAGTTCTGTTACACTGGGAAGAATGTCATCTTTCCCGCTGTTCTTGCCCCTACACTCTCTATCCTGTGCTTTGCATCTACCCCCATCTTTACACATTTATTTCTTAACTTTTACTTAATTGTCCCTAATAATTTTATGGATGATGGATGGCTTTTCTTCTTGCTTTGATCATTTCATCTTAAAAGCTGCTATATCAAATTTCTTTCAAGGCATGGAAAGCAAAATTTGATGAGAATTACAGATTATATGCAATTACTACTAAGCAAATATTTCTGTGCGTTCATGATTAGATAAATGACAAAAACATTCCCTATTCTAGGATAGAAAAAGCTGTGAATATTTGTTTGGTTTTTTGTTGTTTTTTCCCCCAGCAATTGTCCAGTTGGATGAAACAATTGTCACAAACTATTCCCATACTAATTTCACAGTTTACACCAAGGTTATTTAATTCTTTCTCCAAACACAGATTTCACTAATAAAGTTTCCACCAACCCTGGTATATTCTATATCCATATTTCAGTTTCTACACAATTACTTTCCCTTTGGCGTTTTTTAAACAACAGGCAGTACCCTAGCACTCATTTTTCAGTGTTTGTGTGCAGTAGAAAGCTAATCACAAGTTAACACATCCATATTTGCGCACATGGTACTAGTATTTGTTTCCACCTGTTCCGTACTGCGAGGCAGCTCCGCGGACTGCGCCCGTGGCTGCTGACTGCGCGGCATTAGACACACCACTTTGAACAGCCTCGTTCTTCATAACTCCCGTGGCAAACTCTTGCTGGGCCTTGGCAAAGCTAGCCCCAGTGCTTCTGTAGATTCTGTGAACCTAAACAAATAAATAACCATTGAAGAAACATGTGTTCAAGTTAAACCCCTTCACCATGATATTGTCTACTGAACCCTTCTCTCCATCAAAAATAGTGAACATTACCTACTTGTATATCTAACTGAGTTTAACCCATTACCCTATAAATACACCTTTTTACGCTTTTGATTTATTCCTCAACTGAAGAAAATGTTTCCAAATAATACCTTCATAGAATAAGATATATGCCAAAGAAATATGTTCTGTATCCTAGCAGGTGTTAGCTCAAAGCAGGCTGAAAGTAAAGCAGAATGTGCCCTAAGGCACATTCTGCTTTACTTTCAACCTGCTTTAAGTAGTCACCATCTTCAAAACTAGAAACAGGCTATGGGGTAATGGGTTAAGCAAGGCTACTACTTACTCCATAAACCTATTACTTCAATATACCTTTTTATGCCTATAGTATTGCTTCTACAGAAGGAAATAGTTCCACTTTATACAGTCATGAATATGAACCATTAGAAATAAATTCTATATCCTTGCAGATGGTAGCTTAAAGCAGGTTGAAAGTACAGCAGAACGCATTCAGGTGCATTCTGCTTTACTTTCCACCTGCTTTAAGTGGTCACCTGTTTTCAAAACTACAAACATACTATGGAGAAATGGGTTAAAGCAATATGAAAGTAAAGCAGAAAACCCCTTGAGAAGCTTTCTGCTTTTCTTTTATCTTGTTTCAGGCTGTCATCTGTATTCAAACCTTCAATGACTACTCTTTTAGGATGTTTTCATGGTGATATTCGTAGAGACATTCAAAGGAACATCTGTGGAAGAAGATGTTAACCATATATATTCTCTACATAAATGATTTAAAAAAATACTTTTTAATGTTTAATATGGGTGACACTTTAAACCAAGATAAAAAGAAGGCTTAAAGCACTTTTAGAAGCACTCAGCTTTTCTTCTATCTTAGGAATATAAAGACAGTTGAATATAAGTGATTTGGACTTCAGTTTAATAATCCTTACGGAGAAAAGGGTTTAAAAATTGTCATATAATTTTTTATTAACATAAGCTTAAGAAATCTGATTTGCATGTAAAACAGTTTGAATCAGTATCAGACAACAAGTTAAGGTGTGTAGTTAAAGGGTTAAAAGAAAAAAAATTGTTGAGAATATTTATAGTAAATTTTTCTTTAACCCATTACACCATAAATACACTTTTTACGCCTTTTGTTTATTCCTTAGTCATAAATATTGTACAATAAGAAATATTTCCAAAATTTTACCTGATGGTAGCATAAAACGCTGGCTCAAAGTAAAGCAGAATGCACCTTAAGTTGCATTCTGCTTTACTTTCAACCTGCTTTAAGTCACCTATCTCAAATTCTAGAAACGACCTATGGGGTAATGAGTTAAATAAAGCATGTTTTGTAATGAATCTGAGTACAGCATGTATCATTTAATGAAAAATTACTTGAATGCATGTAAGAAGTATGATAAATGCGAGATTTACAGAATTCAATTAATATAAAGGATCTTTGTAATTACTTTATAGTTATTACTTTATATCAAACTCATGTTCAAATAGATTACAACATATTTTCAGAGACAATATTGGGACTACAAAGATATAGGAATATACAAAGAAAACAGGGTGTGTAGAAAGTGAACAGAATCCTGGGGATAAGCTACAGACATGCATAATTACCCTTCATTAATTGATTATAGTACATGTAGGCAATGTGGCAGTTTTATCATTTCATAATATAGATTGTTTACAGAATTATGGGAGACAGACAGACAGACAGAGAAACAGACAGACAGAAACAGATATTGGGTGAGAGTAGGTGGAAAGGGACAGAAACAGATAAAGAGATAATTTATTAGAAAGACAGACAGATATAAGTGAGAGAAAGAGACAGCTATAAATAGAGATAGACAAACACAGTATGAGAGATAAGGAAATATTTGAACACTGCAGAACTCTATTCTCTGTTCAATTTTTTAAGCCATCAATGCCCTTGACCCTTTCATCCATTAATAAGCCTTTTGACTTTATACAGTCATGAATATGCACCATAAGAAATATTTTCTATACCCTAGAAGGTAATATCTAAAAGCAGGCTGAAAGTAAAGCAGAATACATATTCTGCTTTACTTTAAACCTGCTTTAAGTGGCCACCTGTTTTCAAGACAAGAAACATACTATGGGGTAATGGGAAAGGGTTAAGAACTGAAACACTATCAAGCAACATTAGCGATATGCAGACCTCTAAAGAAAGAACAACTGTACGATTACATTATAGAAGTCACCAAATGAGCTATGTGACAAGTAGAAAGATCTTAAAGCATTGTAAACAATGTAGACCCAGATCAGGAATGTGTTGTCTGATTAGGATCCATGCTATCACTCATCAAAGTCAACAGCATTTTGTCTTCTTCCACTGAAAACAGTGCAGAGCCTGATTAGTGCCTTGTTTTATCACTGGCTCATTCTGGCTGATCTGTGTCTACATTGTTTGCTATGGTCAAAAGTGTTCCATCTCGTCACATACCTTAAATGGTATAACACAATATTAAACCTAGAATATTGCAATCTGCCACATACAGCTATCTAGTGATTTAGATTTCTTAAACCCATTACTCCATAGATATGCATATTAACGCATTTACGTTATTCCTTCACTGAATTATGGTTCCATTTTAAACAGTCATGAATATGCACCAAAAGATTCTTTTCTATATCCTAGCAAGGTAGTAGCTTAATGCAGGCTGAACATAAAGCAGAATGTGCCTTATGGCACATTCTGCTTTATTTTCAACCTGCTTTAAGTGGTCACCTATCTTCAATTCTAGAAATAGGGTATGGAGTAAAGGGTTAACCCTTCCTCCATAGGGAAAAGGGCCAGTCAAATGTATACTGCTGTGCTAATGCAGGTGACTGCTTAAAGCAAGATGAATGAGTGTATGCATAGTTTTACACATGGCTCCAGATAAGAGGGGGTAAACTGAACAAATCCAACATTTTCTCACTTATTTCAACACCAAATCCTATGGTGTTACTACTCATTAGAATTGTCTCTTTGAGACAAGTCTAATTAGTAGTGACACCATAGGGTTAAAAACAGAAATAAAGATTTTAGTTTTTGAAATACTCCCTTATCTGGAGCCCTGTTTACGGCTCATCAACACAAAATGTAATTTAGAGCAGTTAAAGCAAGATGAAAGTGTTAGCAAAAAGCTCCCCAAGAAGCTTTCTGCTTTATCTTCATCTTGCTTTAAGATGTCACATGCATTCGACACCACCAAGCAATACCGGTACTCTTTAGTAAAGTTTTTGTGGCGGGGAAGACAGAGGCAGCTGCTATGATTGAAATGACAGCAAAGAACGATACACATTTATTAGCGAGGCATTTTGCTCAGATATATTTCTTTAGTCCCAGAACCTTTTATTACCATTGCCATTGATATATGCTCAACCACCCTTAGCTTTGGTATTCCTATAACCACCTTAACAGCTTTGTTAATTTTCTTCAAAAGCACTGCATTGTTACATAAATATGTATCCTCTAAATAGTGGCATACAAATCTGAAACAGTATTGGTCATTTTTTTCATCTACACCCTCTGCTTCAATATTGTAGTTAGTTAATGAATACTGTAAACTTGTTACATATAATTCACTGTTTGACTGTTAGCTCACAATAGTTTCAGGATTGCAACAAGGGAGGTAATCAATCATAATGCAGCTATAATAGAGTGCCCTACCTTTATAAGCATTATAATACTTCCTGCTGCAACAATGGAGAAAAACAAGGCAACAAACATCATGACCGCCCCTGCTGCCGGGTGCTTGCCAATAACAGTCAGTGAATTAATCCAGCCACTACAAAATAGAATAGAGGGAGGAAATGGGTGGGTTGATTACACGGGTGGTATGGATTAATGCTAGTGCAAGGAGAATTGTCTAGTGCAGGAACTTGGGTCTTCTCTGTAGCAGGCTACAAAGGGGCGGGGCAAGGTGTCAGTTGTTAGTCCTAAATGTTAGTAGCTGAAATCTTGGAGGTGCCAGAGACAAGATTATTGGGGTGACAGATATGCAAAGAAACATGCGAGCGTACATTGACTGGACTGCAACATACTTGTTATATATTTAACACCACCAAACTACATCTGTTTAAGGTACCAGATCAGAAGTAGTAAAATTTACTCCTTTGTGCCACAACTAAATGCTTTGCTTTGCTACTTTAATGAGTGCTCTCAAATCGATGATTCTAATGAGTACTCACAAAATAATTGTTTAGGAAGACTTAAGACTTTGAAATACTCCAATTATCCAATAGTCACACAATAGGGTTTGGTGGCAAAGTACCGTGATGACCCTGAGTATTGGAACAGACATACCTGAGCAAGCAGTGTAGAGCCCGATCAGACTGCTCCCTCAGGAGCAGTCTGATCAGGGTCTTCACTGTTTGCCATTCAGTTTGCATTTTTCAGATAAATTACTATTTGTATGACAAAAGCAAATAGTTCAACTGTTAGGATAATTAGGACAGCAGTTATAAAGGGTGTCCCAATTTTGGGGATTTTTATGGTAAAGCAGAGTTTTTTATCAACCCTCTCTAAAGTCCTGGAGCACAACTTATAAATGTATCCCCTGATTAACCTATTGTGAGGAATGACAGAGTTTACCGGACTGACATACTAATGACAAACATAGGAGGAGCCAGCAAAACAATGTCATAATCTCGGGAGAAAACAGTAAGGAAGTGAAGCAGAGGGTGTACTTCGTAACACGCGATACTGGTTACAGGTTTACACACAGGAGAGTTTCAACCAAACAGAGACATTGTTAGTACAACACACAGAGCTCAAGAAAAGAATAGCATTTCTTATGTCTCCACCTAACCATACATTATGACTAAGTATTCATTAGAGTTTTCTCTTCGAGACGACTCCAATGAGTTGTCACAACATAACGGTTCACTGAGACAAAATAGGAGAAAAAAATTGAAAATGTTCATACTACTCAAACATTTCTCGAGCCCTGATATGTATATGACCACGTCTATTTTTCTTCCAAGAAGACCATGCTGATGTTAGAGTTAGTTTTGATATTAACAGTGCTATTTATAAGAAAATGCTAGCAAGCAAATACAGAACTGTTCACACTAGACCTAGTCTGGGTCTTGGGGGATATTTGTTCATACCTTCACTAGCATAATCATATCTGCTGTTGCATTGATAGTGAAAAACAGGGCAACAAATAGCATTATTGCCCCGGCTGCAGCATTATCTCCTATTGTTCTAAATGATGTAATCCATCCTCTACAAAAACAACGAAACACAGACACATGAGTAAGAATTACTAGTCACTACTGCTGGAAATTAAATGACTTGGGTCCGAGGGTATAAAGCGTTTGAGTTGAGCCTAAAGTCGTTTTCAAGCATTTGATTGGTCAGATTTGAGCCTAGGCTCAAATCTGATCAATCAAATGCTTGAGAATACACTCAGACTCAACTATAACGCTTTATAACCTTGGAGTCTGTAGTTTTACAACTAAGGTGGTGGGCGGTACTATGGCTGAAATCTGATGCTGCATTCACTGAAAAGAACTGACAACCACAGACAAGAGGAGGGATTAATACACCAAGGTAATGGTAAGCAAATTCCTGATGGAAGCTGAACCAGATAATAAGGTGGCAAACAAGTCATTCTTTCCTGATTAGATAAACTCATTACTCCATAAATATGCCTTTTTGTGCCTTTAATGTATTCCTCCACTGAAGAAAATATTTGCATTATATACAGCCATGGATATTTATCGAAAGAAAAGTCTTCTGTATCACAGCAGATGGTAGTTTAAAACAGACTGAAAGTCAAGCAGAATGTGCCATTAGGCACATTCTGCTTGACTTTCAGCCTGTTTTAAGTGGTAACCTATCTTCAAAACTAGAAACAGGCTATGGGGTACTGAGTTAAACAAACTGCAAACAGTTTTATGCCCGATGAGATGACCAGTTTAAAAGCATCTGATCTGGCTCCAATCTGGCTGTTTGCTATGGATATCTATTCTTGAAGTACAATAATCCTAATGACTATTATTAACTATTATCTGGTTCTACTCCCGTCACCAGGGAACAGGATGGGAAGCAGCCATCTTAATGTTGCTGTAACAGAAATAAAAGTGTCCAGTTTTCCAGTATATGATACTGCTTCAAACTTTGAGCTAAATACAACACTTAAGTATGAAACCCTGTCATTTTAATGTAGGTTGATACAATATAGCTCCAGATGAGCAAATATATGACATAACCTTTGGTTTAAGTAAAAAAAATTGTTAAGTAAACTAGTACCTATATGTTCCATTTTCAAAAATGCTTTGTTTGCAAATGTAATCACTATGACACATATATTGTAAGAGTTAAATGGCTGTTTACTTCTGATTGGAGTACACGATGAAAACGCTAGAGCTGCAAAATTGGAGATTAAAAGCATTGTGTTTCCTGACACAAGTCTCAGTCTGAATTTTTATTTCTTTATTATATTCCTATCTAATAGCCCAGAATCTGATGATACATGTTCATAGTGGGTGGAGTTTTATATATGAATATTAAGTGGAAGAAGGTAAATAACGGGCAGGGCTCCAGATAAGAGGGAGTTGACTGCACAAATCTAACATTTTCTCACTTTGTTAAGGATCAAATCATTTGGTGTTACATCTCATTAGAATCATCTCTTCGAGACGATTCTAATGAGTAGTGACACCATAGGGTTTAAAGCAGAAATAAAGATTTTAGTTTTTGAAATACCCCCCTTATGTGGAGCCATGATGGGTATTCAACAGAGAAGAGTATTCAACTAATTCACATGAATAGGGAGAGAAACAGTTAAACCTGTGTACAATAGCCACTAAAATTAAAAATATCCAGCCTTGTACAATAGCCACATTATTTCTAAATGTGCACTCTTTTATAAAGATTGCTGCTTAAAGCATGGCAAATGCTATATAGAATGGCTCAAAACTCCTATAGGTTCTTCATTACTTTTGTCTTGCATTTAGCAAATGTTTCGAACAGGTCCATGGTGTTGAAAGAGTTAATTACGAGCATACAAGTTTGAACCTTTACTCCTTTAGAGATCGCCTTTTCTTTACTGAATTGTGGCTTTACTAAGGTTTAACCCATTAAGCCATACTGACTCATTTTGACTCATTGTGCAATAGCCTCATACTAACTCATTTTGACTCACTTTAATCAACTAGCATGTATTGAGGTGAGCACTGATAATTGTTAATCGCTTATGAGTTAATGGGTTAATCCTTCTTGTAAAGGTTCATCCATGAATTGTTCATTCAAAATCAGTGGCCCATAGTATGCTGACTGACACTGAAGAGATTTAGCTAGGTGACATGGAAAAACATATACAATGTACACAGAGGATAGAATCTGCAGCAGGATAACTGTGGAAAACGTTACATGTATATGTGAAGAATGTTATACGTTTGGACTTTAGATATTTAAGCTACATTTAGAAACAAGCCTTAAGAGTGTAACTATTTTGGTTTTGATTGAAAGGGGAAAACATACAAAGGATATAATTAGAAGCAGTAGCTATATACTGGAACATTCTACTGTCAAAACATGTGTTACACAGTCACTCAAACTGAAACTAAATGGATAGTCTCTTAGACAGATAGCAGCTTAATGCAGGACTATAAAGTAATACAGAATGCTGCTGATGGAGCTTTCGGCAATACTCTCTTTCTGCATTAAGTCTTTTGAGATATCCATTACTTTTAACTCTTTCAACACCATGGACCATGGGACCTGTTTAAAATATATTCATAACATTTGAAAACAGTGTAGACCCAGATCAGAGGGCTCCTATAGGAGCCCTCTGATCTGGGTCTACACTGTTTGCTAATTAAAACCAGTATTTATTAAACTCCCCGGAATTCCAAGTAGACTGGTTCATTTTGGTAACTAAAATAATCCACAAGGGAACATAATAACCTTCAAGAGCTACTTAGTGTTGAAAGAGTTAAATGACTGACTGACTAATTTTCAATGTTTGACAGTATTGTGCAAGGTTCTTGGTTGACTGTAGCTGGGCTCAGAGTCGCCACTGTACCTTGATCAACATAAATATATTTACTCCTGCACATACGGACAATAGGCCTGCAATAATGAGCATAAATGCTCCCGCCCCATTATGATCGCCTATCGTGCTTAAACCATTAATCCATCCTCTGAAATAAAAGGGATACTATAAGCATGAACTAAGAATGTTAACCCATATCTTGTTGTAATATTGTCTCCCTTAAAATCATTGTCTGCCAAAATATATTCATTTAAGAATTATATCTTTTTTTACTTAAAAAGACAAGTGTTAAATAGTTTGAATCCAGGTCAGATAATGCATTTTGCAGCATCTGATTTGGATCCAAACTGTTTGCACTTATCAACCGAGTTGCGATCAGAACGATAAGGGTTAAATAATGACTGTCTTGTGCTTTAAGGCTGAAATGAAGAAAACAGTATATGACACCCAAAACATGCACATTAAAAACAAAAATCATGGCATATTAAAGTCAAACTGTTTGCATGCATGCATTGTCTTAAAAGCCATACATTTGTTTCTTTTATCTGTTTCAAGAAAAAGTTGTTATTAATTTTCAAACAGTTTTGGATCTTGGTGAGACAATGCGTAACACGGCATCACATCAGCATCCAAACTGCTTGACACTCTGACCCTGATTTGAAAAGAAATTTTGAAAGAGGAAAATATCCAGAATGCAAATAGTTAATGCCAAAGACAATACCCCTTTCAAAGTATGACTTTTAAAGCAGACTGTGGAAATAAAAAGGTTTGTTTTCCATGTACAACTACAAGGAATATGGACAGTGAGCAGTAAACCTGCTTGAGAGATTTGAGATTACTTTACTATACTCCATTCAAAACATACAATGACATCTTGTTAATCAACCCTTTCCCCCATAGAAGCGACTTTTAGCGTATTTAATTTATTCCTCCGCTGAAGAAAACAGTTCCAATTTATTTAAGCAATAATTCGAATATTTATTGTATTCATGGAGGTATGAAAAAAAACCTGGTCACACTGTATGAAACCGCGAAGCGGTTTCATACAAAAGTGTGACCAGGTTGTTTTTTCATACCTCCATGAATACAATAAATATTTCGAATTATTCCTTATAATTTAATATCACTTCTGAATTTAAAAAAGTAGTTAAATAGAGAATCTGACGCGAAGATTCTTTTTTAACGCTTTTAAAACGTAGGTTGTAGTCCCTCCGCCATATATATTTTCCGCCAAAACGCGACGTTGTTATGTAGTAACGTCAACGTCAATGACGTCATTTGGCATCCTGCTTCATGCAGCGCTTGTGAAGAGCAGTTGGACTAAGGGAAAGTAGTACTGACAAGGCGTGGCCTGAATTTTATTTTTTTCATGGAGTTATGAAACAAAAATTACAGCCAATCACAGCTAACCAAATGTAATGAAAACAAACAATATTAAATTATACCCTCATGAACAATATCCAGAACAAATATTTTATATAGCCTAACAGATGGTAGTTTAAAGCAGGCTGAAAGTAAAGCAGAATGTGCCTTAAGGCACATTCTGCTTTACTTTCAACCTGTTTTAAGTGATCAACTGTAGTTAATGTTATAAACGGGTTATTGGGTAAAGGGTTAAAAAGAACCAACAGCTGACTGCAAACTGCTTTTCAATCTAACAGTACATCAATACAGCTAGATACATTACAGTTTTGTAGAATGACAATATACTAATTTCAACATTTCAACATGTACATGTTACTGCCATTAACTACCAGCTGTCCATTTTCCTTGACATTCATGCACCACCTTCATCAAAAAGTACTGCCTGCATCATTTTTCCATAGTTTAAAGACATGAGAATATTTCTAAGTGTACCCTAATGTTTAACTGAAGTGTCTAGCTTCAGACTAGGGAACACATTTCAAATACTATGTTTTGACTAATTATTAGTCATCTAACTTGAGTTTGAGATAGGGAGGCAGCAATTTGAATGATGACGTCACAAAACAATAAATCCACAAGAATATCTATATTGGCTGGTTTCTGGGTCAGTAGTACAGTGATATTGCATCCTTGGTTGTCTCTTCTATGTTGGCATATATATCTTTATTTCCAATCATTTTATCAAACAAGCAATACCTTTTTCACACATATTTCTTATCCATGTGAAATTCTGGCTATGTGAAAGCAAAGTAAAGTTCTGAAGACCATTTTTCACCTAATTCAAGAATGACATGGGCATTATAACACTGATCCAGAAACTAACCACACATGAAATAAACAAATATATGCACAATAAACTAGGATATATCCATCAGTGGGTGGGTAGCAAGGCAACCTGCGATGATGTAACCCCATTGCTTTACCTTGACCAAGATTGCTGAGCTCATAACGGCAATCATACCAAAAAACATGCCAATAAATATCATAATCAGTCCAACGGCTACATTGTCGCCAACCACAGTCAGCCCACCAATAATACCGCTGAAATAAACACATTATAAAGCCCAAGTTCAACAGGGGAAAATATCACAAACCTGGCTGCAGGAATTGTGGGAAATATGTTACTGTATAACAAACAAAAAACTTGTTCAAGCCAAAATACGCAGCCCATTTAAATTAGTGAAAAGGGTTATTAAGCAAGGTCTTAAATTAATGAATGCAGCAGCAATTTTCTAGCATTGACACAAAATGTGAAACATTCTTCCATTAGATCATCTGCTTTTTGCCCAATTTTTTACATAATTTCAACAGTTGAATCTTAAAACTCAAAGTCAAACTGTTTAGATCCTGATCAAACACTGAGTTACCTGATGTCTGATCTGGATCCAAACTGTTGGCAAAGTCAAATCACATTTCACAGATCTGGAATTGACACACCTTGATAACTTGAATTCACATCAGTTTGACTTGCCCTTATTTCAAAGTTAAAACGATTGACTTAAGCAAGACAGACTTAGATCTATAAATTTTTCACTTGCTGAGTTCAGATGGCATACAGAAAGTATGATACCTGATAGACAAACAAATCTGCCTATCTGGTAAGTTGATTTAACTCTTTCCCCCATAGAAGTGCCTTTAAAATATTCTTCTATTGAATAAAATAGTTCCAATATGTTCAGTCATTAACATAAACCAGTAGAACTATTTTCTAAGTCCTATCAGATAGTAGCTTAAAGCAGGCTGAAAGTAAAGCAGAATGCGCATTAAGGCGCTTTCTGCTTTACTTTCAACCTGCTTTAAGTGGTCAACTATAAACTGGCTACAGGGTATAGGGGTTAAGGGAGTTTAAGTGTAATGAGGTATGACTATTTCATGTACCACTAGAACAAAACTAATGTCCCTTGTTATTCGTTGTCTACAATCAATATTTTATTAACACAAAATTCTGGGCAAAAATACAATATATTTTAAACAATACCAATTCAATTGTCTTACACTGAAAACAAATTGCATTCAAATCTATCAATAAGATCTCAACAGTCTACAGTAAGAAACATTTTGACATAATCCGCCTTTTTTACACCTCTAATTATCCCTAGACTGAAGAAAATAGTTCCAATTCATACAGTCGTAAGTATACACCATAATATGTATTTTCTATGTTCTTCATACAGTAGCTTAAAGCAGGCTGAAACCACAATTTTGCTACAACTGAGTATGGACAAAAGGTTAAACAGACTGCAGCCTAAATTAATGCAAGTCAATAGTAATGCAATAGTTTGTCTCTGCATTTAGCAGATACCTGATTATCTGTTAAACACAAGCTCTACTGTACGTGGGGTTAACTGAAACTTTTATTGGACTATTCCAGTTTCCAATTAAGTGTAGTCTATTTTTTGAATATTTAGGGGTGTTTCTTGCACTATATTGCATAATGACAAATAGTGCAGACCCTGATCAGAGGGCATCTTCTAATCACTGTCTACACTGTTTGAAAAGGCCAGAAGTACTCTTACCCCATTACACCATAGATAAGACATTTAACACCTCTAATATCTTCCTCCACTAAAGAAAATTACTTCAAATTAACCTTGTCATGAATTATTTTCTTTATCCTAGCAGATGATCGTTTAAAGCAGACTGAAAGTGAGGCAGAATATGCCTTCCGGCACATTCTACTTTACTTTCAACCTGCTTTAAGTACTGTAGTCACCTGTTTTCAAAACTAGAAAGAGACTACGGGGTAATGGGTTAAAAAACTGCTGGTCAAGAGATGGCTATACATACTTGTTTGTAAAATATAACTTTATATTAATATAACATTTTATTAAATATCAAAACATTATACTTACACTGAGAAGTCTGTGATTCCCAAACACATCAGGACACAAACACAGAATTGGAAGAAAAATATGAAGAAAAACACAAAGAAGTTGAAAGAGCTGTCACTTCTGAAAATAGAAAAGATATACAGGAATATTAGATTATCTTAAAATCTAAACAAGAAATTTAATGGACTATATTTTAAGAACGACAACATATTAATCTAACTTTATCTAACAGCATTCTTTGCTTGATCAGTACATACACAGCTAATACAAGTCCTAACAGCAAACGTTGTGCAACAAAATATGCCTGCCATTGTAAAGTTAACCCTTAGCCCGCCAAATAAATTGTCGTCTGCTATATTTCTCGTCTGCTTCAAGTTTCAAAGTGCTTCAAAGTTGCTCAAAATTGCTGAAAATGTTGTCCGAGTGTCAAACAGCTTGGATCCGGATGAGACGCCGAGTTACTCGGCGTCTCATCCAGATCCAAGCTGTTTGCATATGGAGATATAGTCGTGACTGGCAGGCTAAGGGTTAATGATAAACATATTTGTCTTTTTAAAACAATTACAGGGTATGTAAAGGGGCATAACTACAGCCAAAACTGACCATTTTCCCCAATATTTGGTAATAAAATTCCCAATTGGAAGAGTTCTTTAAAAGCATCTTTAAAATAAATCCTGCTAATGCTAGCTGAAAACCCATACCCTACAGAGGATATAATGGGACAATTTATTGCTAGTAGTCAAATTCAGTTTGAATTTCATATAGTTAACTGTTTCATATTTTCCAAGTAAGATTCCCAATTTGACTGAAAATGACGCAAATTTTTCCCAATTTGACTAAAAACGACGCAATTATTTCCCAATCAGGACCAGAGTCGTTCCCAATTGGCCTAAGAAAAACCCTGCTACAGTAGAACTCTACACTCAACTGCACAACCAGGGGTCCTTAGTTTGATCCCCTGCCTGAGCAACTCCTTTGGATGAGACTATAAACCGAGGCCTGATGTATCATTGCTTTACATCCCTAAGAACCAGAGAAATCTGTCATAATACAGGGCTCCAGATAAGGAGGGTATTTCAAAAACCAAAATCTTTATTTCTGATTTAAACCCTATGGTGTCACTACTCGTTAGAATCGTCTCGAAGAGACGATTCTAACGAGTAGTAACACCATAGGATTTGATGCTGAAATAAGTGAGAAAATGTTGAATTTGTTAAATTTACTCCCTCTTATCTGGAGCCCTGATAATAAGAGTACAGCATCGCGTCTGGGTTTTCTGTATATATTCCCCTCTCTCTGTGGTGTCCAATTATCCCATAGATGGCAGAAACAAATGTTAACGAGCAAACAAATGAGTAGAACTTCTCCATCTCAACCCTTAACAAAAATCAATAGATGTCTTCCATGTATAATAAGAAAGCTCAATATGAAATTTGGGAACAATATGTCCAAAAAAAAGAAAATACAACTGGAACAATCACTAAAGGTGATTAATACCCGCTACCAGCATATAGACAAATGAAAACAATAATCACAGGAATTAATTCCATATACTTAAAATAATGAAATGGGAGTTAATTTAACAACAACAATACATATATTTCATTTTTTTAAATTACAAAAAGGGAAATAATTCAAAAAGACAAAGACAAATCAAAACCAGCATAATCGCAGGAGCACAAATTCAGATGGTATTAAAAAATATTAAAAAGAGATTCTGTTGAGGCATGACAGAGTAAAGCTCAGTATTTAATTTCATACATTTTAACTTACGAAAAGGGAGATTCAAGAACCAAATGACAAATCAAAGCTACAATGGCAGGTGCACAACTTCAGATGCTGATCAACAATAGTGCATCATTAAACAAGGGCAGCAGTCTGATGGACGGACAGAGTGATTCCAGTAGTATACCCCACCCCCCCAACCACCACCACCACACACTAACAACTCCTTGTGGGGAGTATACTAACAAGCGTTATCATTCAGAAACAATTCTGAGCTGTTAGGATGGACAGTTGTTAATAGGCATAACTAGAACGGCTATCACTAAAGGTGATAAATACCCCCACTATGCAGCACTCTGTCACACTCTGCAGACGTTTTCAATGAGGTTTGACAATGGCAGGGTGCTGCCACCATCATGAAAACTTGGAAAATTTATGGCAAGTATCAAGTAAATCAGGTTGAAAGTGAAGGAGTTCGCCGTACAAGATTTTGCCTGCCAATTTCAAGACCAATTTCAAGGCCAAAGGTCAAGGTCACAGAGATTTGAAATGTGTCTTGCACATCTACTACTCCTGAGTAACATTTATGCAAAGTATCAAGTGAATCAGGTTGAAAGTGAAGGAGCAGTTGAAAGTACAAGATTTTGCCTGCCAATTTCAAGACCAATTTAAATGACAAAGGTCAAGGTCACAGAGACCTGAAATTTGTGTCTTGCACATCTACTACACCTGAGTAACATCTATGCCAAGTATCAAATGAATCGGGTTGAAACTGAAGGAGGAGTTGAAAGTACAAGATTTTGCCTGCCAATTTCAAGACCAAATTCAAGGCCAAAGGTCAAGGTCACAGAGACCTGAAATTTGTGTCTTGCACATCTAGTACACCTGAGTAACATTTATGCCAAGTATCAAATGAATCGGGTTGAAACTGAAAGAGGAGTTTAAAGTACAAGATTTTGCCTACCAATTTCAAGACCAATTTCAAGGCCAAAGGTCAAGGTCACAGAGACCTGAAAATTGTGTCTTGCACATCTACTACACCTGAGTAACATCTATGCAAAGTATCAAATGAATCGGGTTGAAACTGAAGGAGGACTTGAAAGTACAAGATTTTGCCTGCCAATTTCAAGACCAAATTTAAGGCCAAAGGTCAAGGTCACAGAAACCTGAAATTTGTGTCTTGCACATCTAGTACACCTGAGTAACATTTATGCCAAGTATCAAATGAATCGGGTTGAAACTGAAAGAGGAGTTGAAAGTACAAGATTTTGCCTACCAATTTCACGACCAATTTCAAGGCCAAAGGTCAAGGTCAAGGTCACAGAGACCTGAAATTTGTGTCTTGCACATCTACTACACCTGAGTAACATCTATGCCAAGTATCAAATGAATCGGGTTGAAACTGAAGGAGGAGTTGAAAGTACAAGATTTTGCCTACCAATTTCAATACTAATTTCAAGGCCAAAGGTCAAGGTCACAGAGACCTGAAATTTGTGTCTTGCATATCTACTACACCTGAGTAACATTTATGCCAAATATCAAATTAATCGGGTTGAAACTGAAGGAGGAGTTGAAAGTATAAGATTTTGCAGACAGACCGACGACCGCCGGCCAACCAACCGACCGACCGACAGGCTGATTCCAGTATACCCCCCTCAAACTCTGTTTGTGGGGGTATAACTAAGGAAACTCATCTAACAAGAACCAAAATACATACCGTATGGTTCTTTAATACATGGTGAAAAAGGTGTATATGAAATATTATTACAAAAGGTGAAGTTGAAGTAAAGTTACTGCCCAGAAATGAGATTTTGTTCAAATTCTATGTTTAACTAAAGGGACATACAACAGACAATGAATTCATTGGACCGGAACCATAACTTCCATGTATGATGAGAAAGCTACACATGAAAATTGGTAACAACGCATCAAATGAGCCTAAAGTTATGATCTGGCAACCATTTTGAATAACCAACCAATCCAGTTGCCCGTCAGTTTCACAAAATATAGCCTGCCAAAGTCAGAAAAGAAAGTGTGCACTTAACTATTTCAACATCACTGACTTGTTTAAAATATACTCTTTACATTTGCAAACAGTGTAGACCTAGATCAGAGGGCTCCTTTGAGGAGCCCTCTTTTCAGGGTATACACTGTTTGCTAATTTAGAGCAGTATTTATTAAACTAAAAGAATTCCAAGAATACTGGTTCATGTTTTGGTAACTAAACAGATCAACAAGGGGACCTAGTAACCCACAAGAGTTACTTTGTGTTAAAAGGGTTAATCTTCATGCTTCCAATGCTGAATTTACAAAAGACTGAGGTGACCAGGTCACATTGACTTGAGGAGTTTTGTCATGAAACAATCAGTATTTGAATTTGAAAGTATGGCAAGCAGGGCACATCCTGATAAGAGAACTCCTTCAAGAGCCCTGGTTCTGATCTGGGTCTACTCCATTTTCAAAGCATGGGTATACTTGAACCAAACACTGTAAAGTTTTTAAAAAAAGTTTATCTGTATAAATAAGTGTATAAATCAATATTTAAAATGCTATACCTTCTTTGATCTATTTATAGATGTGACTAACATTCATAGGTGTTGACTCACTGTATAGGTGTATTAAATACTAAGGGACACGGATTTGCACATAAGCCCAGTACATGCTGATACATCTCTGATTATAGTGTCATACCCTGTATACCTATGGTATGATTGAAATCTTCCAATAGTAACCTGACACAGTCTATTGAACCCATGAATCACAAAAGTAAACATTATACAGTTCTACCTAATATCACAACTAAGTCACACCTGTATTGCTCAGTTGAATTCCACAATTCTATAAATAAGCCTTTTAACACCTATAAAAACTATTATTCCAATGAAGAAAATAATTCCCTTTAACCCTTTACCTCATAGACTGTTTTAAGTTTTGAAGATAGGTGACCACTTAAAGCAGGTTGAAAGTAAAGCAGAATGTGCCTTAAGGCACATTCTGCTTTTCTTTCAGCCTGTTTTAAGCAAAAATCTGCTAGGCTATATAAAATATTTGTAATGGTAATTGTTCATGAGGGTTTAAACTGGAACTGTTTTCTTCAGCGGAGGAATAAATTAAATAAGCTAAAAGTCGCTTCTATCGGAGAAAGGGTTAATAGTCATCAATATGTATCAGAAAAAACATGTTCTATATTCTAGCAGATTACAGCACAAAGCTGGAGTAAAGTGGAGCAATTGTAATGACCACTAAAGCGATAGCTCGGTTTTGATAATTTAAACCAAGTGACTGTTTATTTCTGCTTTAATTTCCTTCTGATTTCAACAGATTTCGGCAATTGACAGGCTTCCTAAGTTCATTATGTATAGGGAAAAAGTGCAGTGAAGGAATAGGGCACTTCTATTGAGGAAAAGATTTTAACTCTGACAATACCCCTTCTTTAAAGTGGTCATATTAGCAGCACTTTGCAATATGTAAGCTACATCTCCTGCCTCAATCTCATAAATTATGTAAGAAATTATCCATCTTGGTAAAAAAAAAAAATTAACACATTATCCCATAGATAAACATGTTAGCCCTTTTTATTTATTTAATTTAATTTATGTCTGTTCTGAAAACAATAGTTCCAATCTATACAGTCATGAAAATGCATCATAAGAGTTATTTGCTATATTCTTGCAAATGGTGTCTTAAGGCACATTCTGCTTTACTTTCAACCTGCTTTAAGAGGTCACCTTTCTTCAAAACTAGAAACAGGCATTTGGGTTGGGTGATGATTTAAATAGCATGAGTAAGAAGTTGTCCATTTTGATGACAATGTTAAGACATATAAGTTGTGTAGAGTTGAGGCAAAGTTATCATTCTTTTTATCTAATCAAAGATTTCTTGGAATCTGTTTTCATCCATTACCCCCTAGCCTGTTTCTAGTTTTTAAAACAGATGAACACTTAAAGCAGGTTGAAAGAAATGCAGAATGCACTTAATGGTGCATCCTGCTTTACTTTAAGCCTGCTGTACACTACCATCTACTAGGATACAGGAAATATTTCTTATTATGCACATTCATTACTGTAAAAAATGGAACTATTTTCTTACGTGGAAAAACTAATAAAATGTGTAGAAATGTGTATTTATTTAGTGATGGGCTAAGGGGAGATACATAAGTGTTTAACCCATTACATCATGAACATGCCCTTTTACGCATATAACTTATTCCTCCACTGAAGAAAACAGTACCCTTTTATACAGTCATGTATATGTAGCATCAGAAATATTTTCTTTATTCTAGCAGATAATAGCTTAAATCAGGCTGAAAGTAAAACAGAATGTGCCTTAAGGCACATTCTGTTTTACTTTCAACCTGCTTTAAGTAAACATCTTTCTTTAAAACTAGAAACAGGCAATGGGGTCATGGGTTAAGCAGCTATAAACTCACCTGAAGGCTTTGTATAGTGGCCTGTACCAGCACACGAAGGAGCAGGGTGTGAAGAGAATCAGCCATAGTATAGACAGACCAAACGTAGCACCACCATCAGAATCAACGATGAAATATGCTAAACTACCCAGAAAATTCAGGAATAACGTAAACGCATAAACTGAAAAAGAAATAACAGGATTCAATTAATATTAGTAACTGTTACAGTGGAAAATACAATTTTGCTTCCTGTTTAAACAAAACTAAATGTAAAATTTTTGTTTTTTAAAAATATCACCTGGCAAACAGTTCGGAGCCTGCTCAGTCCAAGAATCTGATCTGGCTCTAAACTTTTTGCAATCGTCTTGTTTCAGTATAAATAGTTTTTTGGGAAAGAATGTCGTCTTCACTACAGTAAAAGCTATTAAAGAAGGTTTCTGCATTACTTTTTGGAATTCTAGGTAGTTTGATAAATAAAGATCTAAATTAGCAAATGGTGAAAACCCAGATCAGAGGGCTGCATTAGGAGCCCTCTGATCTGGGTCTACACTGTTTGCAAATAGAATGAGTAAAACTGGCTGCATGACTCAGTGGTAGAGCATCCGCTTGCAGTGTGGGAGGTTGCGAGTTCAAACCAAAGACTTGTAAATTGGGGTTGAAATAACTAAGGAGATTATTGCATTCATTTTTTCTGCATTACACTGACATCTGTATTTCTCACATAGCCACCCGTTTTTGTATTTGTCTCCAACATGTGTGAGATCACTTTGATGACGTCACTATTAATAAAGGCGTTTTGACGTCACCGGGGTTTTAAAAAATAGCTTTAAATCGTTGGTAATGTGAGAAAAAGAATCTTTCACTTGTTGATGCTTTAGACAAGTTGATCTCAAACTCGTCTAGAATAGAAAAGTCATTACCCTCGCCAAGGCTCGCTTAATAACATTTCAATTCTAGAAGAGTTTGAGATCAGCTTGTCTTAAACATCGACTCATGACAGATCCTATATATCTTTTTTAAACACTTTTAGTATTTAAGTGGCTGTCTAGTATAAATGGCTCAATAAGAGATTGCAGTTCTCTACTGAAGAATTCCACTTACATGCCCATAAGTAATAAACTATTTTGACGGTTCTCTGGAACTCCATTGGTATATCAACTGAAAAATCCTGGTAGAAACATGGCCCTACAGGAAACCAGGCCGGTAGTGGGGGCCAGTTGTTTTTTCTATCTGTAAAAATAAAAGAACAAATTTAAACATCTACATGTATCACCAAATCTAAATTACAGTTTGGAGAGGCAAAACGGTAAAATCTAGTTAAACAAACAAATGGTCCATTAACAATACTCCAAGTCCAAATAAGGCCAATTTCAAAATCATGTTTGTGTAATAATTGTTGATTGGGAATGGTCCAAGGCAACAACTGTATAAGTATCTATGCATTTGTACAGGCGGTATTGATGCTAGATGAAACAGTAAAATAAATTTAAGCTTGTTACCAACAGACATATACACAACATTTTTTGCTTTATGTGGCTATTTCCCTTGTTCATTTAATGGGGCTTGCCCCATAACCTTAACTTCTCCTGGCTCTAACTTAAGAATAGAGGAACCTGGAAGCTAATCCTAACTCTTTTCCCACTAATGACCTGGCTCCATGGTTATAAAGCTTTTGAGCTGAGTCTTAGTTTGTTCTCAATCACTTGATTGGTCAGATTTGAGCCTAGGCTCAAATCTGACCAATCAAATACTTGAGAATGACTTAAGACTCAAACTCAAAAGCTTTATAACCTTGGATTCAGGTTAATGGCACAAAAGATGGCCAGGTCAATGTTTTTCACTTATGTGGTAAAAATATATAACAAGTTATAGTTTACTTTCAGTTGAATAACTCAGCCGACTGACTCTGTACATATACTCCCCTGATCATTGAGTCATCTTGCCTACAATATTGAGCACTGCTAACATATGGCGCGTAGGCAGTCGCAGTACCGGCTCAGACCCTTCACAAGTACCCATTTAACCCCTGGTAGAGAGGAGCACTTCGCTGTACATATCTTGCTCAAGAACATTCCTGTACATCATTGGGAATTCAGAAAAAAATTCTCTAGTCAGGCCGCTGGTCCGGCGAGGGATTTAACTCACAACCCCTGGTACCGTAGTCCAACGTGTTACCACTGGACTAATACCCCCGATAACTACTACCGCTAGTTATTTTAGCCACATAAGTATTGATTTATAAGCGCCAAAGGGTGGTCAGACTGGACAATCACTCTATGCCTCCCCATCTATGGATGTCGGGGGCATTAAATTTCCTAGTTGGCGAATTCAAGCCACAGATAAAATTAATTCCTTTGATACACCAGAATACCATTTTTCTTCACTTAAGATTTAGTACCTTGAAACTGCATGTTTTTCATCTCTTGTTCTTTTCTTGCTAGTTCTTCAGCCTTCTTCTCAAGTTCCTATTAAAAAGAGACAGTTTAAAAGTTAAACTCATTCACCACTGAAACTTCAAATGAATACAAAATGTAATTCTAGTTTCCATTTAAATCTAGTCCAATTTTGACTATTAACCCTTTCCCCAATAGAAGTGCCTTTAGCACATTCAGTTATTTTCATCCGCTGAAGAAAAAAATTCCAATTCATACAGCCATGAACATGTATCATAAGGAATAATTTCTTTATTCTAGCAGGTTGTAGGCTAAAAGTAAAGCAGATTGAGCCTTATGGCGCATTCTGCTTTACTTTAAACCTACTTTAAGTAGTCACCTATTTTCAAAATCAGAAACAGAGTTAAACTTAAAGGTTATTAATTGTACAATGTAAATCATAATGATGACAACTCAGACCCTGAGCAGAGAACTCCTTCAGGAGCCCTCTGATCTTGGTCTACACGGTTTGCATATGACTATCAGACACCTATTCTCTTTACATGTAGTGAAGTACAGTGTTTGTCAATGTCGTCATAAGGGTTGAATGTGTTGGAAGACAATATGTTTTTTCTTCCATTCTAGGTTAAAGTATCAATCATACTTTTTCACTTATTCAATTTTCTGTACAAATAAAGAATCATGTTGGGTTTTTTCTTTCTTTTGCTTTCAGTTTTTGCAAACAGATTCGTGTTTTATGTTCATTGAAATCCTATCCTTGTGTCAAGACTAAAAGTTGTACAAACAAAACTTTTATATAGTATAAACATAGGACATTTAAGAAATTCAAAAAGTTTGAAATCAGGAATCAAGATGTAAATGCGAAATGTTAGATACATGTACATGAACATACCCAATCCCACTGGACACTTTTTGCTTATCTCATAATTACCCCTTTTTATGCTTTTAATTTATTCCTTCAGTGAAGAGAAAAGCTCCACTTTATACAATCATGAATATGCACTACCCGTATTTAAAATATGTTCTGCCTATATCCTAGCAGATGATACCTTTAAGCAGGCTGACAGTAAAGCAGAATTTGCCTTGAGGCACATTTATTCTGCTTTACTTTCGACCAGCTTTAAGTGGACAACTCCTTCAAAACTAGAAACAGGCCTATATGGGGTAATGGTAAGCTGCCATCTGTGTTCAAGACTTTTAACCCATTACCCCATAAATACACCTTTTTACACGTTTCATTTATTCTTCCACTGAAGAAAATAGTTCCAATTTATAAAGTTAATATGTACCGTAAGAAATAGTTTTTATATCGTAGTAGGAGACAATATCTTAAAGCAGGCTGAAAGTCAAGCAGAATGTGCCTTAAGGCACATTCTGCTTTACTTTCAACCTGCTTTAAGTTGTCACATATCTTCAAAACTAGATTCAGGCTATGAGGTAATGGATTAATCAATCTTCTTTCAAGTGGCCAATGCACTCTTTTACAGTAACCTACCTGCTGTCGTCGTTCTAATTCCGAGGTATCCACCTTCTGGGCGGAGCTCTGTGTGTATGGGGGCGGAGGTTCATTGGAAGGCTGCATGATTGCTGGTGATGACTGGGGAGGCGGGATGCCCTGTCCTGTCTGTAAAACAACACAGTACAATGATGAATTAACCCATTACCCCATAAATACTCCTTTTTACACTTTTAATTTATTCCTCCACCAAAGAAAATAATTCCAATTTATACAGTAATGAATATATATAGTAAGAAAAAGTTTCTATATCCTAGCAGGTGATAGCTTTAAGCCGGCTGAAAGTAAAGCAGAATGTGCCTTAAGGCACATTCTGCTTTACTTTCAACCTGCTTTAAGTTGTCAACTTTATTCAATACTAGAAACAGGCTATGGGGTAATGGGTTTATAATTGATTTGCACACATAATGTTCAATCTAATATTATTTCATGACTTAACCCTTTCCTTCACAGATATGAACCATTTGGAATTACTATTCCAAGTAAGAGCATTATTATGTTTCCATTGCTTAACTCATTCAACATCATTGACCTGTTTAAAACATGCTCATCACATTTGCATACAGCGTAGACCTTTTTCAGTAAAAGTAAACTTTAAATTCTCAGTGTAAATGAACAACAACTAATTTCAAATGGCAAATCAATAAAAAAATTCATGTACATGTACTTAAAATAAGAAATTCTGTGTTGTATCAAAATAGCCTTATTCTCATCTCATTTGTTAAGATTCTTTACTTATATTGAGAGTGCATGGTAACATTGGTTAAGGTAAGGGTTCCAGATAAGAGAACAAAGTAAAACTTCAAAAAGTTTTGCTTAACAACAAACCCCATGTTTTGAAAAATCAATAACTTTGAAACATCTATTAGAGCTTAATCTAATGAGTAATCACTGCATATGGATTGCAGGAGATTGAATACAAATTGAAGCCTCTCTCTATATCTGGAGCTATGACATTAATCCATTACCCCATAAATATGTCTTTTTATGCCTTCAATTTAAACCACCACTGTAGAAAAAGGTTTCACTGTAACTATAGTCATTAATATTTATTATAACATATATTTTCTATATCCTAACAGATGGTAGCTTAAAGCAGACTGAAAGTAAAGCAGAATGTGCCTGAAGGCACATTCTGCTTTACTTTCAACCTGCTTTAAGTGATCATTTATCTGAAATTCTAGAAACGGCCTTGGTTAATGCTAGGCAAACTGACCAGCATGTTCCAATGATTATGTATTGCCATTAAATGCTACCAAGTTTCTTATTCAAGGTTCATAACAAATCTCAAATTTACTGTAAATACTGGTATGAAAGTAATCTCGGTATCCAAAATTCCACAAAAAACTTTTTTTTTTTTTAACAATTACATTGAATCTAAGGTATTTGATGTCTCACCACAACAAGGATATGAAATTGAAGCCAAAATACTGATAATACAAAACAGTTAACCGCAGTATGCACATTTTCATTTTGTAGTGGTGCATATTGGCAATATTCATAAAATTCAGACAATGGGTTGTAGAGAATTAGTTATACAACCTTAACACCAAAGTATTGACATCTCTGTTGCTGCCATCAGAAAAGCAACACCTTTAACCTTAGTTCTAATTTTACTCCTAACCTTTGTCACAGAAACTCAAATGAAATAAAGTTAAAGAAATTTAAAATTAAGTTAAAGAAATTTACATACATGAGCTTTAACAACTGCTGTCAGGGAACCAAGGAGATAAAATTTAATATGATATAAAGGGCTCCAGATAAGAGGGAGTAAACTGAACAAATCTAACATTTTCTCACTCATTTTAGCACCAAATCCTATGGTGTTACTACTCATTAGAATCGTCTCGAAGAGACGATTATGATGAGTAGTAACACCATAGGGTTTAATGGGGAATGAAGATTTTAATTATTGAAGTACTCCCTTTATCTGGAGCCCTGAAATATGTATGCATGGATGATTGCAAGTATAATGTGCATCTGTTTTATATCTAATATATGACATGTGTGTGCATTGTGTTGGAGGGATGGTTTCGACAATAATGGACCTGGGCATCAGGATCTCTAATGCCCTGGTTTATGGAATGTGGTATCTGGTGGTGCTGGTCGTATGTCATGTTGTGTCATCTACTTATGGCTAAAATAGTAATGCTAGTAATATGATCTAGCAATGCCTGTCTATTAGAGAGCCAGCATAGTCAGATATAATACCTGTTTACATATCCAGGATTAGAGGCTTATATCTTTAACCTTTTGCTCCATAGATTGTTTCTAGTTTTGAAGACAGGTGAATACTTAAAGCCCGACACAATTGATTTTTGTGAGAGAAAAATTATCAGAAGGTATATATCATAGTTTAAAATTAATCATGTCGAGTCCCTGTGCTTAAAGCAGGTTGAAAGTAAAGCAGAATGTGCCTGAAGGCACATTCTGCTTTACTTTCAAACTGCTTTATAATATGGTCAACACTACAGTCTTCAAAACTAGAAACAGGTGATGGAGTAATGGGTTAATTATATAATCTTAAAATAGTGGCTTTTTTCCTCACTGTAGATATAAATAGTGGTAACAATTTAATCACTTTAAGCATGTGGTCAAATAGAGGTAGTCCAAGATTGAAAGGGTAAATTAGGTCTGAAGTGAAATGATAGAAACATGTACCTCATACAACAGTTTACTGGTCTCCTCCTGACAAACAAGATAACTACAGTCATTACAGAGCTCTAGATAAGAGGGAGTTACAAGGTAAACAGTTTCTCACTCATTTCAGCAGCAAATCCTATAGTGTTTCTACTCATTAGTTTCGTCTCGAAGAGACGGCTTTAATGAGTAGTGACACCATAGGGTTTAATGCAGAAATAAAGATCTAAAGTTTTTGAAATACTCCCCTTATCTGGAGTGCTGAGTCAAACTTGGGTTAACACATTCAATCCTAGCACCGAACTGCTTGTCATTACCAAACAGTGTAAATGTGAAAAGTGCACTTGTCCTACGCAAACAGTGAGACTTTTTGCAGGTACATTAACTGTAAAGGACACAAATACTCCTCACAAAGTGTCAATGAGTCAAGTATACACTGAATAGGGAAGCATCATGACAGCGTTTTAAGGGATAATATTTCCCTGAGTATAGCATTTAACAGTTAAACCATATCTCAAATGAAGCAGTACATCCAGGGCTCCAGATAAGAGGGAGTAAACTGAACAGATCCAGCATTATCTCACTCCTTTTAGCACCAAATACTATACTATATAGTGTTATTACTCATTAGAATCGTCTCTTCTATACTGACACCATAAGGTTTAATGCAGAAATAAAGATTTTAGTTTTTGAAGTACTCCCCTTATCTGGAGCTCTGACATCATTTTATTTGCTAATGAGACATTTTCCTCATAATTGTCTCAATCCCTATCCTTTGCACATATCAAAGTCATTAATTGCAGAGCTTCAGTTAAGGAGGGTATTTTAAAAACTAAAATCTTTTTTACTGCATTGAACCCTATGGTGTTACTACTCATTAGAATTGTCTCTTCGAGTGTTCTAATGAGTAGTAACACCATAGGATTTTGTGTTGAAACAAGTGAGAAAATGTTGGATTTGTTCAGTTTACTCCCTCTCATCTGGAGGCCTGAAATATATATTATAAATAAGAAATATGAAACCAGGAAGAATTAATTTCTAAGTGAGCTCGTGGTTGACCAATTCTGCAGCAAGTGAAGACAGTAAAAACCGGCTTTAATTGCCACTCAAAAAATAAACAATGGTGACGGTATAAGAAATATTTGTCAGTGAAACTGACACCAGATCTGTAAGCAGGTAAAAGATGTCTTACCGTTGCTGGTTTTGTTTGATTGCCGTCGGCAAATGGATTATAATCGTCCAGCCCCGCTTGTCTCTGGCCCCCGCGGGTTGCTTGCTGTACTGAGGGATCCTACAACAGAAAATGATAAACAATTCAACTATCTTGCTTAACACTTTACCTGATAGAAGCGCCTTTTAGCACATTTTAATTTATCTCTCCACCAAAGAAAATAGTTCAAGATTATACAGGCATGAACATAAACAATTAGAAATATTACTTATATACTTGCAAATAGTGACTTAAAGCAGGTTGAAAGTGAAGCAGATCAACTGCTTTAAGTGATCTGCACCTGCCTTCAAATCTAGAAACAGGCTATGAGGTAAAGGGTTATTCTATTGCACCATAGTGAGTAGTGACATTTATACATGTCACATTCTTTACAAACAGTGTATTTTAAAAAATTACACTTGTCCTATGCAAATGGTGTAAACTCTGATCAGATTGTTCTGAAAGGAACCCTGCATTGTTCGTCATTATGCAATATACTGTACAAACAACCCTGAAAAGAAAAGAATCAAACATAACTACCGTAGAGGTTTGTTTTTGTCACAAAAACAGATGTATCCCCCATTCATCCTCTTTCTAGTACACAAAACGCAGGGGTGCAAAAATTTCAGAATTGTTACTCGCCCTGCTGGGTGATAATGACATTTTGCTCATTAGTTTCTGTTGTAAATTATCAGAAAATCTGCTCGCCCTGATAAAAAGTTACTCGCCATGGCAAGCGGGCGAGTAGAATTTTACACCACTGAAACTGTGCAATGTCTGTATGAGCACGTGTAAGTGCAGGGATTCAGCAGAGATAGTGGGTAGTTACAGTAACTCCAAACTGATTTCCGGAGAGAAAAATGACCTGGGCCCGTTTTACAAAACTTTGTACGACAAAAATTGTTGTATGTCAGATTCTTAAAGTCTCAATTATTATTTATTTCTCGATCTTAAAATCCTGTCTTTCGATATCTCTTTGGAATCGTTAAGACGATTCCAAACAGATGTCACAAGAAACAGTTATATTCGGAAATTAAAATCATTTCAAAGTTTTGACTTAGGACCGTTTTTGTCGTACAAAGTTTCGTAGAGGATGCCTTTCGTAAAACAGGTCCCGTGGTGCACAACAAGTCAACAACACATGCGGGTGAACATTCCTGTTCCATCAACCCTTGATATCTGTACTTGTAAATACATTTGGCAAATTGATTAGTTCTTGAAATCAACATTATGGCGTGCATTTGAATCTTTAACCCCAATTTACAGCAGTTTTTTCATACATTAATGACAATCAAACTAACAGAATACAGAAAATATATATATATGCGACAATTTGTCAATATATTTTTGGTACATTTTGAAAACAAATTTTATTAGTCGATCTACCTGTGTTAAGTGGCCACTCAATATAATATTATTGAAAGGTATGGTGATAAAGACGAAGTCATCGCACTAATTGCTAATCTTGATGGCGAAGTCCACTTGGCACATATGTTATCACCTCTTACCAAAAGGATCTTCAGCCAGGCTTGTAGTTGTAATCTTATATGGCAGAAGCTTAATGCAGGCAAAAGTAAGAGCTTTCTTACGCTTAAAACACAAAGAAGAAAAGGTGACAACTTCTGTTTCCATCACATCCCACAATGGGGGATGATATGGATCTTAATATTTTGAAAAAACAATGTTGTTCTCATAGATGTTTTGAAATCTAAATGTCTTCAAGATTGTCATCTTAATCCATGAATGCTCTGACAAAAATTATAGGATCAAGCAACCTAATACCGGACGGCGGTGTATATGTTATACCGGTGTAATCCGAAAAATCCAAATAGCATTGACGTCACTTCATTTACATAATGGGAAATTTACATAGACTCCAGCGTCAAAAGCCAAATCCATCAAAAGTGTCTAGTATGAGCTTCTTCATGTTAATGTACACTTTTCTCGATAAAAGTTCATATTTGCAAAGAAATTCAACACATTTTCTAACATTTTCAAGTGACCATTTTGTTTTTATGCCGGAAATTCTCTATGTACTAGTTCTGTCTGCTGCTGCGCGTCTTACGAAACTGTTTCCGGTCTTGGACATTATTTTACACGAAGATATTGTTCTATAGGAATTTTCGGCTGATGCACCAGTAATACAGAAGAAATGACGTTTACTCATTACTAGTCTTTAGTGTGTATCGGCAGAAATTAGGTAAAACATCTGAAAACTTATGGAATTTCTTGCTGTTTTGACGTTTGGATGTCATAAATAAAACGTTCAGCAACCGAAAATAATCAGGGAAGCAAGTATAAAAGTTCTATGTAATTATTTAAATTTTTCGATTCCATTAAGACCACCGGTAATAGGAAGCAGAAGCATAATTTTAATCGACTTCTAAATTTCATGTTATTGTTAATGGGGAAATTCTGTAAATGCTAACAGATTGAGTGACAATTGAGCATTTAAAAAAGACATATATATCCTATAACAATTTTGTAACACAGCAATGTGAATAAAAGGTTGATGACAAAAAAAACATTTTTTCATGTTTTATGAAAGAATTGTCTCCCTTGGACAAATCAATTGAAAGTGGGAGGGGAGTGTGAATTTATCAATTTTGAAACTGTCATTTCAGGTTGTTATGTCTATAACACTCTTCTAAACTGTGACTTGACATATGAAACTAATTCTTTAGTTAAGACTCATTTCTGTCCACAAGCTGAAGACAGTTTCCCCACTGTAATATGTTACAACCGGCAAATATGTTGAAATATTTGACAGCTCTGTGCAAAGTTGGGTAAAACCATACTTACTGAAAATGGATTTACCGCCTCAGGATCCGCAAAAGGGTTACTATCGTTGTCTGCCATTTTTAAATAAATCTGCTATCCGACAGGGAGATTATTTCCTCTTGTCTTAGTCAAATACTATAGGTATTTTCACGATATACAATGTTGTTTATCCTGTGAGGTGTCGAGATATGGCTGATAATCAACTTCCGCATCGCGCATGCGCTATTAACCACTGTCACATGGGTATACGTCATGATGGTTTCAGATCGATATTCGGGTAATACACTAGTACAGTGCGACCTTGTTTATGTAGGCGAGTTTCATGCAACAGTTTGGATAAATCTAGATCTAAATAGATATATAGATCTATGTAGACTACTGAAATATTTCTCCTGTAAATTCGTTTTTTTTTCTAAAAAAATAAACAACCCCTGAATTTTGTATAAAATATTGCAGACGATATTTGATCTACGGATGGGTTAACCCTTAGCCTGCCACTCACGACTATAGATCCATATGCAAACAGCTTGGATCCGGATGAGACGCCGAGTAACTCGGCGTCTCATCCGGATCCAAGCTGTTTGACACTCGGACAACATTTTCAGCAATTTTGAGCAACTTTGAAGCACTTTGAAACTTGAAGCAGACGAGAAATATAGCAGACGACAATTTATTTGGCGGGCTAAGGGTTAAAACCACGAATAAAGAACAACTTCGTGGTTAAAACGTATGTGTCAACATCTTTTTTTAAATAGATTCTACCCGAATTTGACAATAATGATCTAGATCTAGATAAGGCAACCTTCCAAACATTAGAATAGATTCTAGATAGATCTGTAGGCTAGCAAGTAGCAACTCTAACTAAACCATGAATTGTGTAGATCTAGACCTAGATCTAAATTCCAATAGAATTTAAATTTTAATTGGTCGATCACATGCAGAATCTATAGATGTCTAGTCTAGATCTTGAGTAGGCTAAACTCGCCATATATCGACACCTTCAAGGTGTCGGTATATGGCGAGTTTAGCCTACTCAAGATCTAGACTAGAGCTCTGAGGCCTTCAGCGGGAAGTCCTGCTCTAGTCATTTAATAGATCTAATCAACATTTCATACAAAATTAGATTTTAAAAATTGTGTAAGAAGTGTGGTGCGATTATTTAAAACGAGACTATTAGTCATTGAACGGTGCTTAGGCATTTACGCACAACTTGACAATTTACGGGCCCTAAGTTTAAGGTTTAACACGTGGTCATGGAAATAATGGCGCGAAATTGTAAGGCAATCTACTAAAGCCTACTGTACTCCAGAAATATTTTGATTTGTTATGATTTTACGTAGCTTTTAACAGTATTTTCAGCGACATGTTTATCATCTAAATTTTATGCATCTTTTAACTGATTTACTTCTGAAACTTCAAATAGAAAATTCAAGTTTCAAGTAAACTGTTATGTCAAGCTAATTTTCGAGTAGCTTGTGGTTTGTTTTATTATACACACCCTGTCGACTTATTAGGCAGCTCTTTTAGAGCTACTACGCTTTAGATGAGAGGCCATTTCCGGGCGTTGATAGAGGCCACTAAAAAGATGACAGAAAGGTGAGTCAAGTTACGATTTTGCTTCAAAACACTATTTTTCTGCTTTTTTCTAGAAATCGGGGAATGTAGTTCCACGTAAAAATGTCCCCTGGATGAATTAGTTATCATCGTATGCTCGATTATTGCAATGTGGCGCCCCAATTTCATTCGGCGCAAACGTAACACGATCATTTTCAAACCGAAAGTGGTCAAAATATTAGCATTTATGTGCATAAAAGTGTAATGCACGAATTTAGCATGCATCTAATGCATATTTAAGATGCACACGGACATTATTGACTGTTTGGTATACTTTATGTGCATCAGAACCCGCAACGTTGAATATTATTTGCCAATTGTCTAAAAGAGGTGCCTCCGATGCTATGAGGTGCTTGATAGGAGCCGAGCAACCTACTAAGAGGAGGGTTCCTGCTGAACAGATTTACGACTGATATTGCCCCAATTGGATTGAAAGTTTACAACGTATTTGCGTTTGGGCGTGCACATTTATATTTTTTCCCAAGCCAAAATAATTTCAAGCTCGTGTCGCTATGCCTCATGCATCGTGTGTCATCACTGTTGAACCATTTCACGTCATCTAGAAATAGAGTAAATGCTACATTTTTCAAAGGAAACCTCCCCCTTTCACAAGCTGGAAAAATGAAAGTATTTCATTTTTTACGCCTTGCTCTTCAAACACTGGCAAAACACTTTCAAGCAGGTCCTTTATATTTTCTTGATTCGACGACTTTGTTTCTGTTCGAAAACTATCCTCTGAGCTATTTTTCATATCTATGTCACATAATGAGTACTCAGAATACAGATATGTTAGTTGGTAGTGTTTGTTTCTCTGGAATTGCCGTCAGGTGGTTGCTTGTTGGTATGTCTGCAGTCTTGTCAAATAATTTTCGTAGTTTTTGAGTTGTTTGTGCTGAAATCAATTTCATCGTTTTTAGATATTGGGGACAAAAATCGAACACGCTTTAGGTCTGGTGAGTATTTACTGGCACTTCTGATATCTTGGATTGTCCTTTTAATCTTTGCTGGGGTACTACTTAGTGGACTATTTGATTTAGAATATGACTATTTGATTTGAGCGGTGTAGCTCTGTCTTTGATGTGCATGTCTAGGTTTTTTCTTCGCCAGGAACAGGCATTTTCTTCTAATACCACGAAACACACCCATCTGAAACGAAATGTAAATGAAGGTGGTCTACTGCTTCTATGTCATTTTTCATGAATTATTAGTCATTTATGTATTTGAGAAGTTGTTGTTAAATCTCACATGTGTACGAAAAAGTACATAATTTTATTATTTAAAGTGTACTTTCCATCTATTTGCAAATCAGAAAATTGTTCATGTTCCAATTTGCAAACAATCAATCCTCTTTATATCCGTTTCATTTCATTTAAAGTTTGAAATAAGATTGTATAAAGCCGTATTATTCCTTGGAACCTCACTTGGAATCATGACAGGTCATGGTTTTGATGAAATACAACCATTTTTGACAATATCAGCCCTTAACCTGTTCAACAGAAAACCTCCTCCTAGAAGGTTGCTCGGCTCTTATCAGGCACCTCATAGCCTCGAAGGCACCTCTTTTAGAAAAATTTGCACATAATATCCAACGTTGCGTGTTCCGATGCACATAAAGTATACCAAACAGTCAATAGTAATCGTGTGAATCTTAAATCCGCGTTAGATACAGGATCAATTCGTGCACTTCACATTTATGCACATAAATGTTGATGTTTTGACCACTTTCGGTTTGAAAATGATCGTGTAACGTTTGCGCCGAATGAAATTGGGGCGCCACATTGCAATAATCGAGCATACGATGATAACTAATTCATCCAGTGGACATTTTTACGTGGAACTACATTCCCCGGTTTTTAGAATAAGGCAGAAAAATACTGTTTTGAAGCAAAATCGTAACTTGACTCACCTTTCTGCCATGTTTTTAGTGGCCTCTACCAACGCCCGGAAATGGCCTCTCATCTAAAGCGTAGTAGCTCTAAAAGAGCTGCCTAATAGGTCGGCAGGGTGTGTTATATATACGATGCAATGCACTCCCTCCGTGCACACAAAGGCCTTCTGGACAACGATTCCATCCTTACACCAACGTTTGCAGATGTTTCCCAAACAAGACAATGATGCTCAAACTTTTCACGGCTGCAATGTCGTCTACTGAAAATTGTCGTCTGTTGATTTTCTCAAAGTCACAAATTATGGACATTTTGACAGAAAAAAACATAATAAGGAGTGACAAACGCCCTTTTTATACGTATTTGACCGTCGAAACATCAACTTGAATATCAACAAGAGGGCCTTGAAGGACCTGACATCGCTCACCTTCTGTACTGGATCCTGATAGCTTTACTTTTGAGTTTCACCCACATTAATCCATAGGACACCTATGCATTAATCTAAATCCATTAATGCATTAATCTAAATCCATTCAAATTTGTAGACTTAAGAGTGAAAATGATATTGGTCTAGAGTAAATTCTGGTATTGTTGAGTGCATCAAGGGAAGATAACTGGACACAGTGACCTGATTTCAACAATTATTGCACTTCAAGATAACCTTTGACCTACTGGTTCGATTTCGACCATAATCAAACTCATTCTAAACCGGATGGTCATATACAATTTGAGCGAATTTGAGAAAAAATTGGTTAAAAGTGTGGCCTCTAGAGTGTAAACACTGTTAAATATGGCATTTTCAGAAATTCAAAGGCAGATTCTCTTGACCTATTTGTCCAATTCCGACCATAATAAAAAATTGAACTCTTATGGTCATATACAATCTGAGCAAGTTTGAGAAAAGATTGGATAACAATGGTAGCCTCTAGATGGTAAACACTGTTAAATATGGCATTTAGACATATATTTACAATCGCCCCATTCAATTCCATTGACAAAAAGTGTGTTCATTTAAAAAAAATTACAATCGCCCCATTCATTTCCATTGACAAAAGGTGTGTTCATTTCATATAAACACCAATTTTCGAGAGGGCTGGACTTGTGGAAAAGTTTCGAAGGGGAGGCGGGGCATATGCAGTTTTCATTCGCGAATTAATATTTGGAACTTGGGGCAGCAACCATTTGGCGGGTTTTTTCAAAATTTGTTCTCAACCGATCTATGCCTTCCTACCAGTGGAAACCATGATTCCCGACTAATATTCTTCTTTATAAATGAGATAAATTGCAAGAAAATTGACACAAGAATCTACCTTATAAACAGCGGCCTATATCTGCGTTTCTTTATGACAATAAAACCCCGATATATTTATCCTACTTTAAAATTACGTCACTTCTAATGACGTCTTAAAGCAGCATTTTTCGCGCCAAACTGTCAAGTTGTTGACAATGGAACTTATTTTTTCTGCTTTCGAATGTACACAGATTCAGTAAATCGGTCATGGCTGTTCCTTATAGGGTACACATTATTCGTGTTATCGACCTCTAATATGGATTAAACATACATGCGTACTGACAAAATGTTTATTTAATGTTAGAAATTACAGCAAATATATTGTAAATATAAGAAATGAACTGATTTTTTTCGGCGTTCAAGCGAAATGAACGACATAAAATTATCGGCAAATCTACCATGAATCGCTAGCTAGCGCGATTCATGGAATTTGCCGATAATTTTCTGTCGTTCATTTGGCTTGAACGCCGAAAAAAATCAGTTCATTTCTTAAATAACTCTTATTGGTCCGACGTCAGCTACAATTAAAGTCATTCGAATTCGTATTGTCATCTAAAGTCTAAGCAAGTTTGAGAAATATAAACCTGATGGTCATATACAATCTAAGCAAATTTGAGAAAAAATTGGTTAAAAGTGTGGCCTCTAGAGTGTTAACACTGTTAACTATGGCATTTTCAGAAATTCAAAGGCAGCTAACTCTTGACCTATTTGTCCGATTCCGACCATAATCAAACAAATTTGAACTCTTATGGTCATATACAATCTGAGCAAGTTTGAGAAAAAATTGGATAAAATGGTGGCCTCTAGATGGTAAACACTGTTAAATATGGTATTTACAGAAATTCAAGGACATATAACTCTTATTGGTCCGATTTCAGCTACAATCAAAGTCATTCGAACTCTTATAGTCATCTACAGTCTAAGCAAGTTTAAGAAATATTGGATAAAACTGTGGCTTTTAGAGTGTAAACACTAAAATTGTTGCAACAAAAGTGTCGGTTCATCAATATCTATTCATGATATGCCCAGATTTGTCCAGATAGGGCGAGAATATACTGATAATCAGTTGTTCCCCTTGTCTCTATATATACCTTCTGACGATATTTGCCTAAAAAATCAACCGTGTCGGATCCCTGTGGTTAATTGCGGCTACGGTATCGGATTAACCTCTCCAGCAGTAAAACCTTTCATAGACAATTCCAATTTCGAATTAAGTCTGGTTCGTTAAGACGTTTGTGATTATTTAGGATTGTTATCTGCAATATGTTTCAAAATTTCATAAAATGCAGACCCTGATCAGAGGGTTTCTTTACACTATTTGTATGTGGCAAATGTACTCTTCATCTATACACTGTTTGTAAATGACGAGTATACTCGTCGCTAGGGTTGAATATGTTAATAACATTAGCTCATGTCATTATTTTACAGGCGAGCAAATATTAAACTGCCAAAATCGTTTCGATTCTGACGTCATTTGAATAAGGCCATCGATTAATAACAGCAACTGTTAGCGATCAAAGATGGAAAAAGAAATATCTAGATAAAACCAAAACAAGGCATCTGATCAGGATCCAAACTCTTTGCCAATCAGATCATATATTCATGTTATGAAAAAAGAGAGGATATTTTCATAAATTTAACCCATTACCACATAGCCTGCTTCAAGTTTTGAAGATAGGTTACTATTTAAAGTGGGTTGAAAGTAAAGTATAATGCACATTAAGCCCTTTTCTGCTTTACTTTCAGCCTGCTTTAAGCTTCCATCTGCTAGGATATAGCAAATTTTTATAATGAGTTATGGTACATATTCATGACTGTATAATCTGGAGTTATTTTCTTCAGCAGAGGAATAAATTAAAGGTGTAATTATGCGTATGTATAGGTTAATAGGTTACAGCAGACGATAATGTTAAGCATACGACATTTCTTTAGAGTTCAAGGGGTGAATGTCATTAACTACACTACTCACCGTTTTTCTTCTTTAATTGGAAAACTAGTATCACGTGATCACTGCTACACAATTAATACCAATTGACTGCCAATTGTCCGCTATATAGATAATTCATAACATAACAATCCTTTAGTATATAGCCTTTATCGACCTTTCTATCACGACACACGAATCATTTGCAGAACAAGCTGTTGCCAAAATAAGACACGAGAGCTGAACGATTATTTTAACAGAGTCTACGATGTTCATTGATTTACCACGAGTGAAAACGTCCTTGAGACTGAGCCATATTGATCAGATATCACGTGACCTGATGCAGAATTTCGCATTGTCGCCTTTTATAGAGATGTTTCTAAAGATGCTAAAAATAAATTCTAATATCATTTTTTGAGGGGAGTAAGGTATAGAGTGCTTAAAGCGGGGAAATGTAATGCAGAAAGGTCATAAAGAAGCTGTTTGTATTACCTTTGTCAGGGCTGCCATTCAGTCTCCGAAATTATTTTTTTTCGGAAATCTTTGGATTTTTATCCTAGCAGATTGAAGCTTAAAGCAGATTGAAAGTAAAGCAGAATGCGCATTAAGGCGCACTCGGCTTTACTTTCAACCTGCTAGCGATTGAAAAAAAAAAAAAAATTGAAAATCTTAGGATGTTTCAAAATCAACTTATGGCAGCCCTGCTTTTTCCTGCATTAACTTGATGGCCAATCCTTTGATAGTTATTTCAAGGTCATGAGGCCATAGTTCAAACCCTCTCCTACTCCCCACATTTATGTCCGCACAATATTTCTTTGGAGGATAGATATCTAGTATTAGTTGAACCATGCGCCTGTGTGTATTAAACTGTATTTAATCCCGCCAACCCATCCATCCGTTCTCGCGTATTCCGTAATGTTCTTTAGTATCTTAATGGTACAGAGATGGCTGAGAAAACAGTATAGGGGCATAATGATCAGAGTCTACACTGTTTGGCATTCATATTGCTGCTTTTGGACAAATGATTATGTGATGAAGCAATAAGTTCAACTTTAAGGATAGTTATATACAGCTAGGGTGCCCACATCTTTAGGATTTTACGAGACCGCATTCTTGTACGTTATGTTCATATTATCTTTTATTATAGATATAATATGCCATATTAGCTAGGGATGCCAAATTTGCTCAGCGTGTCGATCAGTGCATATTGGGATGCTTGAGTGTCGTGATCATATGACCTGTCATATAAAAAAAACAAAAAAACCCCATAGTTTCTCTACCACTTCAGCAGGGACCGGGCCCGTTTCATACAACTTCGTACGACAAAATTTAATGTTGCCAAAAGTCATATTTATTAAAGTCTAAATTATTAATGATTTCTCCATCTAATCTTGTCTTGTGACATCTCTTTGGAATTGTCTTGAAAAGACAATTCGAAAGAGATGTCACAAGACAGGATTACACATAGAGAAATCATAATGAGATAATAAATGTATTTTAAAGTTTTGACTTACGACCGTTTTTGTCGTACGAAGTTTTATAAAAACGGGCCCCATGAGGTGCCAAGTACATCGTGGGATAGTGGATTATCGCGTAGCATTGAAGACCCATGGGACCTTGACCTTGATCCCAATTATAGAAACAAAGTTTTAATGGGAAATATTTCCTATACTACATCAGGTAGTGATATCATTTTTGGATTGTGAGTACTACTTGGCATGGTAGAGGGTTCGTTGACTCCATTTCATCACACTGTGACATTGGACATGACCCTTGGTCTCAGTTATAGAAAAACTTGTTAGAACCATATTTTCTATATCAATTTGGGAAACGTCATATCAAATTTTGTTTTAGAGTACATTTTGGGATGGCGAAGTGTTGCATACCTTCAGGTCACGGTGACCTTGATCTTGATCTTAGTCCCAATTAGAGAAAAAGCTTGTCCGGGGCATATTTCCTATACTCTCTAGTCCAGCACTAGTAAAGCGTTGAGCTGAGTCTTAGTTCTTTCTCAAGCATTTGATTGGTCATGCTTGAGAATGATTTAAGACTCAAATCAAACGCTTTATAAACATGGGTCCCGATCCCGCCGAGATGTGCACGTCGTGAGAAAGGCACACTTTTAAGATTCCAGTCGTCAGCGGAGTGTGGCATATTCCCGACAAACATCGAATGGCGTGGCCGTAAACATCGCAAAAAGGAAATACATCTATCTCCAAGAGTCGCTTTTTTCATGTCTTCGACATGGGACCCAGAGAAGTAACATGAAACTCCAGAATTATTTTTTTGTGTGTCCATCTACCAATTCATCATTGCCCGCAGGTTGAGGGCACCGTCCGTACCACAAATGCCTGATTTATTACAGAGACAGGGGGACGTTAAAGGTACATTAAAAGAAAGAAATACGCCCTTTACCACGTAAGCTAGGGATACTGAATATTGTGTGTGAGTTCAACTTGGGATGGATAAGTAGGCCTTATCGTGTACTATTTTCAAATACTGTGTGTATTTACAGGCTAGCCACAACAACAACATGCCTTTTCACTGTCAATAGCAGCTTTGGGGATATTCGTCACTTATTGGGACATACTTCTTTATTTTACATATAAACTATAAAAAAAATCAAATATACCGGTAGTTATGTAACGAAGTAATAAAATTCACAAATACAATACAGTAAAACCTCTCTATTACGACCACTAAATTGTGTAACGTTTAAGGTGTTTAAGACAGATGACTGCTTTAAGTAAAGTGGCACTAATACTGAACGCTTCTTTCGGAAAGCCTGAACAACAACATAAAATCAAAGGTAATGTTGGGGTAAGACAAGGAGATAATTTATTTCCTTTCTTCTTTTCAATATTTTAACGATCTGGAGCAGTAACTCTTAGATAATAGTGTCAATGGAGTAACTAAAACACTTTGATTGAAGGTTCCTATATGTATCTTACTGTATGCAGATGATACAATTGTATTCAGTGATAATGAAATTGGTCTTCGGCATGCGTTAGATCAGTTTTTAAAAAGACTACAGCGTCACTGGTATACATCGTACAGCGGATGTTGCTCCAAAGTGATACGGAATCCATGGTGAATTGATGTAAACAATGTCAGGCCAGGTAAGAAATACGTCTATTACACAATTATTGCAACACATAAGTATTAAACGTTAAATCGTACCGACTCAGTACTAATTTCTGCCTGTCGCAAACAAGCCTCTTCTGTTACAAACGTCGAATGGTCCGTGAATTATGAGAGTTTAGTCTGCCCTATCACTAACAACGTGTGCCGACTTTACACAAATTGGTCGAATATGTGCATTATATACATGCAAAGTGTAATTGTTTTTCCTCTACAGATAGATAGTAACTCTATGTATTAGGATTTTCTCCTCATGTTAGCGAAACAGTTTCACGTTTTGTAAATTTGGCCATTTCATTCTACCATCACTGTACCGCGTCTTGCAAGCAGGTGACAGTTAACTGTACCGCATCTTGCATTTCTACTGTACTGCATCTTGGAAAATACAATAGTAAATTTGAACGAAATGGATCGAAAATTAGACCTGGACCCGTATTCTGAAACATTCTACGTATTTTCGCTAAGTAAAATTAGTATCTAACCTTTCCTCTAGGAAAATACGTTTAGCTGAGGCTTTTGAGCCGACGTTTGTGTATAAGTTGCTTCGTGAAATTGGGTCAACTTCGGGGTGGGGTAACGTCACTACAACCGACTGAGGGTATTGTTTAAGACATTATTACATTTTTTACTATACTTCTATTATAGATACAAGGTAAACAGCGCAATTCGACACCTAGTCTTTACTATCCACTTAAACTGATGCTAAAATAGACTCGATCGCCGATATTCTCTTGTGGTACCCTCGGGAAATGATTAATTTATCAATATCTACTTTTTATTTCATCAAATTCCGTCAAATAACGCCACAGTACGTGAATTATAACGAAAATAAGCTTCAAAAAGTTTTCTGTCGTTCTCTTGGTACAGAATTTATTGCCCAAAATAAGGGGTAATCTAGTCGGTTTGCACATTTAACGGCCTTTACGGCTGGAACTTTCACCTAATTTCATTAGAGCAAATGCGTTTGTGTCGGAACATGACCCTCTTCACTATCAGCTATATGAAATATACATGTAATTTGGCATGAAATTGACAAGTGAAAGACTCATTTCATTTTCAATGCCATTTTGAATACCGGAATGAATCGAATGAACGGAGCGATCTCATTGGTCAAAATTAAACAGGTAAAGTTTCTTTTAATTTTGCATTCTATGTAAATTATATTAAACTGATAATATTTCATTTAAAGATGATTTATAATATTTGGTGAAAGTTCCAGTGGCATAGGCCGTTTATTGTGGACAAATAACAGATCACCCCTACATGTACATTCGTTGCTATGTACAATTCTGTACCAAGAGAACGACAGAAAACTTTTTGAAGCTTATTTTCGTTATAATTCACGTACTGTGGCGTTATTTGACGGAATTTGATGAAATAAAAAGTAGATATTGATAAATTAATCATTTCCCGAGGGTGCCACAAGAGAATATCGGCGATCGAGTCTATTTTAGCATCAGTTTAAGTGGATAGTAAAGACTAGGTGTTGAATTGCGCTGTTTACCTTGTATCTATAATAGAAGTATAGTAAAAAAAAAAATTTTTTTTTTTTTTTTTTTTTAAGGGGGGAGGGGGTTCATAGATAATAAAGTATGTGTCAAGTACCTGTGGCTTCAATAAAACCATTTCAAATTATAACAAACATTATAATTTGGTTTTGTGTTTCATTTATTTCATGTCTATGGTAGTATTTCTTCATACAAAAACTAATTAGATACAAAACATGCACCAAATGTGAAATTTATAAAGCTCTAAATATCATCGATATGGTACTTATTAAGGGAGATAACTCCTTTTTCGTCCATAACTCAAATTTTTCAACACTGACCTATCAATTTCTTTTCATATTTTGAATTGCATTCGTTTGGATTTTTTCATCTGGTAGAATTTAAAAAAGTACGATACTAGAAATATTATTATTTTTACTTTATCTCATAATATTTTGTTGTAAAAAAATATCATTTCCCATAAAAAACATGTTGTTGATTCAGATATTCATATTTTCCAAATCTGGTGCCTGTTTGGTCTTGAATTAGAGTCTTTATGTAAAAATACTTCCACAGACATTAAATACATAATGAAAAACAAAATTACCATGTTTGTTTTTTCTCTAAAATAGAATTTATTGAAGCTTTGACAAAATTTAAGAAAAAGTCTGAATTTGACACATCTTTTCCAAATAAATACAAAAGACTCAAGCAGGAAACGCAACACAAACAATACACCCACCTCTCAAGCAGAACACACACACAGTCATACCATAACAAACACACACACGCACAATCCCATTCCTTCATCTACACACTAAATAGAAAACAACACGCAAGACAAACATAAAGCAAAGTGAACATAGGGGCCCGCCTTGGTACGGTCAGCAATTGCCGTAGTGCAAAATAAAGCACACCAACATATGATGTTTTCCTTTTTTTTTCATTTATCATAAACAGCTCTTTCGTAATAAACATGAAAGAAAACAGTTAGATACTTTGAAAAATTCGCTTATGGGTTTGATACACCCTTAACATCGGGGTTGTATATCATTGCAGTGGTTGTTTCGTCCAAATCTTACCATTGCACCACATCAAGAAATAATAAAAAGGCAATGTTGTTCACGGAGAATCTGCTTACAGCAAGAAGCCGGTTTAAAGGCAAAATACGCATGAAGTCTACCGGCATTTTGCAGAGTATCAACAACGGCAGGAAGAAGGAGTTCAAGTTGTCGAAGCAATAACAGCAAACGAAACTATACATGAGAAATAATGTGTATTTATTTTAATGTGTGTTTAACAATCATATCAGAAATGATAAAAAGTCAAACAGTATTCAATTTCAGCTCATTTCATAACGTTACGGCGTCGCTTTAAAGACTGTTAGTATCAAAAGTAAAAATCCACAAATGCCATATTTTTGGCACCACAATATCGATGAAACAATTCAAGTTTATATCCAGTTATGTGTAGCTAAAATCCACTCTTGTATGAAAGTCTAGTATGGAATATGTCCTCCGCTGACACTAGACGTCTACGCATAAAATCAAAGTAACGTTGGATCTGCTGTGCAGCGAATGGGTAGATGTCAGTGTGCATACAAATGTCCGTGCAATCTCATTTATGCATATATTGCACCTACACTGTAAGCATGCTAATGGCGCGTTCGTGCTGTATTTGGTTTAGTCTAGCCATAAGATTAACTCTTTAATTTTAATAAAATATTGTTTTTCCTGTTACTGTTTCGTCAATAACGTCAATGACACAAAATGTTCAACACGTGGACTTTTTATGAAACGCGCACGTGCGATTCGTGGAGAACTGTTTAACAATACCCTGTGGCTAAACGGTTGACCGATTTCAAAAATGCACGTGCTATAAATGGCAGGCGTTAATTAAATATAGGAAAGAAAAACAAAATTTACGCTCTTGTATACCGATTGTAATTATTCATTAACTTTACATATGTATAGTTATTTTTGCTGTTCAGCATATTTTGACAGTCGCTGTTTGTTTCTTCTGGTAATGATTCACAACCTAAATCACAGCTTGATTGGTAATCTATTTTAACACTGCCGTTTACTTTCATTATTTTTATCCGTGGACTGTCTTTCGGGATCGTGCCTTCTCTTGGTAAGTGTATTTTTCTCTCTAATTCATTTACAGTAATAACCCGTCCTTGCTCACGACATAAATCAGGGATAATTTTAAAATTTATTGTCTTTTTTTGGGTATTTTCAACAACACGAATTTTTATTTCTCTACTTGGATGGTCTTCTTTGGTGTGTTCAATTATTCCTCTAAATGTTTGGAATGAATCTGCGCAGTAAGCACACTTGTAATCAATAGCTGAACTGAAAATAGACGATTAACGGCCATTTAGTATTAACAAGAAGCAGTACAGTTAATATCACAGCCTCTGCAAGAAACAGTACATACGTATTGCAAGACACAGTACAGTAATGCTTCAATAAATCGATCAAATTTGCAAACTGTAGATCATTTTAGCCAACACTGTGAGATATTACAAATGCATGTAGTTATTTGCCATCGATCCAGTGAACAACAATTATATTTTAATTGAATATATTGCACATATTCAGTCAATTTGTGCAAACTCGACACACATTGATAGTGATAGGGCAGACTAAACTCTCATAATTCACGGACCATTCGACGTTTGTAACAGAAGAGGCTTGTTTGCGACAGGCAGAAATTAGTTCTGATTCGGTACGATTAAATGTTTAATACTTATGTGTTGCAATAATTGTGTAATAGACGTATTTCTTACCTGGCCTGACATTGTTTACATCAATTCACCATGGATTCCGTATCATTTTGGAGCAACATCCGCTGTACGATGTATACCAGTGAGCGTTCCCTCTCTACAACGACATCCAATGGGAGACAAAAAATGTGTGCGTTGTTCGGAGGGATTCGTTATAGGGAGGGAAATTGGCTTACATTTGCAAACAGCTTGAATCCAGATCAGACGCCGCGTAACGCGGTGTCTGATCTGGATTCAGGCTGTTTGTCACCCGTTATTAAGTGTTTTCTGTCAAAATGTCCATTATGTAACTTTGAGAAAAACAGCAGACGACACTTTTAATCAGACGACATTGCAGCAGGCATAATTGTTCTGTTTAGGGAACAGCGGCAAGTGTCGTTGTAAGGAGGGAGTCGTTGTTGAGAGGGCCGTTGTAGGGAGGGAACACTGTATTGTGATCTATGGAAACTTAGCATCCACTCTAGTAAAACCAAAGTTCTTGTACTTAGTAAGGGACGATTTAGTCATACGACTTTGTTAATGAACACACATTTTTAATACTTGGGGTTATTATTTTGTAAAAAACTGGCAGTTTTTTACAAAATTAAGTTAAGAGAAGCAAACAGCTTGAATCCAGATCAGACGCCGCGTGACGCGGTGTCTGATATTGATTCAAGGTGTTTACAAATGGAAGCCATTTCACTCCCTATAACTACTCCCTCCGAACAACGCACTAAATCGTTGTCTAAATCGTTGTCTCCTGTTTGGTGTCGCTGTAGAGAGGGAGCACTGTAGTACGAAACGTAACCTGCAATAGCTTTTAATTTTAAATTAAAGTTATTTAGGGATGAAAATGTAAACATGGGGGTCAGACACTTTGGATCCTTATCAGAAATGAGCTGCTACGCTTTGTTCGGCGTTTGAATTCGATCAACATTTTTGTTCGTGGTTTTAAAAAGCGACCTTTCGAAAGAAAATGGACTGAATCAGGGCCGCCTTAAGTTGATCTTAAAATTCCTAATATTTCAATTTTACAATTTTTCAGACGCAATTTTACTAATCGTACCTTTACCCCATATTCTGTTTCTTGTTTTGAATACACGTGGTTGCTTAAAACAGGTTGAAAGTAAAGCAGAATACGCCTTAAGGCGTATTCTGTTTTACTTTCAGCCTGTTTTAAGCTACCATCTGCTAGGATAAAAATCCGAAGACTTAGGAAAAATCCGGAATATGGCAGCCCTGCTGAATATATTCTTAAGAAGTGACTGCCAAACGCAAAATAAATGTAATGCAGAAAGTCCATAGTGATACTTTCTGTTAAGATACGTTCAATATTTTATGACTGGACTATTTTCTTCAGTGGAGGAATAAATGAAATGTGCAAACAGGTATCTTTATTGCTATGGAGAAAGGATTAAGTGTTCATGTTAGCATTCAGTTTAGTATGATACAGTGGAGAATCTGTTATTCTTTCCCAATAAACGCGTTTACGCTAAAACTATTATTTGCAGTGCAAACAGTTTGGAGCCAGATCAGACGCCGGGTAACCCGGCGTCTGATCAGGTTCCAAACTGTTTGCAACCAAGATAAACAAGAATTATCAGAATTGTCCAAAAGTTGTTCTTTTCTACGTTTTAGTGCTTTTCGTTTGCGTACGTTTGCGTTTAAACGGGAAAGAATAACAGATTCTCCACTGTATCTTACATTTGGGAATGCCTTACCCGTTGGCAATAAAGTTGAATAAACGCGTTTGTGCTAAAACAATTACATTACTTCCTTGCAAAATTTTAAACAATTTCGAGCCACAGATCATACACCGGATAACCCGGCACGTGTCTGATTGCTGTCCAATCTGTTTGCAGCACTCAGGAAAAAGTTGACCGCCAGAAATAGAACAAGTCTGTCGAATTTTACATTTCATTGCGTTGCAACCATTGGAATCTAAACTAAAGTCAGACCGTCAGATAACTCATATGTATGCAGTTCCAAATTCCCTAATCAGTTGGATACGGCAGCAGTGAATAGCTAAGATCCAAAGTGCCATATCCGACTGATTAGGCAAAATCTTTTACCTGTGTTTCCTATTACATGCCCCCAAAAATTAGGGACGGACGGTCGGAAAGTTTTTTTGTTTTTGTTTTTATAAAAAACATACAATAATATATCATTTGAATTTCAGTTTAAGTATTTAATTATAATTATACGAAAATGTATGAATATATTCTATTGTGCAGAGCCCTGGGCTATACATAAAAACCTTATACATATCCATTCAATTGTTGACTTTATTGATAGGTCCCATAACCAAAATCATCTTAAAAATCTAAACCGCTATGATTGTTTATAAACTGATATACCAAGACGGCAAAGTAGTGAGTGAGAAAGAGAGAGAGAGAGCGTGAGCAAGCAAGGGAGAGAGAGAGAGAGAGAGAGAGAGAGAGAGACAGAGACAGACAGACAGACAGACAGAGACAGAGACAGAGACAGACAGACAGAGACAAACAGAGACAGAGACTGAGACAGAGACAGAGACAGACATACACAGAGACAGAGACAGGCAGAGACAGACAAAGAGAGACAGAGGCAGACAGAGACATACACACACACACACACACACACACACACACACACATACAGAGACAGATACAGATACAGAGAGAGACACAAAGAGAGAGACAGACAGAGACAGAGGGAGAGACAGAGACAGACAAACAGAGAGAGAGAGAGAGAGAGACAGACAGACAAACAGAGACAGACAGACATACAAAGACAGAGGGAGAGACAGAGACAGACAAACAGAGAGAGAGACAGACAGAGAGGCAGACATAACGACAGACAGAGACGAAGAGACACTGAGAGCGACACACCTAAACCACAAAGGCAGTGACAGACACAGAGACTGACAGACAAACAAACTAACAAACAAACAAACAAACATACATACAGAAAGACAGACAGGCAGACAGACAGACAAAGAGAGACAGACATACAGTCAATATATAGAGACATATGGATAGAGATGCAAATAGAGATAGAGAGACAAGAGAAGAAGAGAGAGATAAAAAGATAGAGAGAAATAGAGAGAGACAGAGAGAGAGACAGAGATACAAAGAGAGACATACAGACAGACAGACAAAGTGAGACAGAGACAGGGACATAGAGAGACAAAAGGAGGCAGAAACAAAGAGTCTAGACAGATATACTGACTAAAACAGAGACAGATAGACAGACGGACGGGAGGACATACCTACATTTAGTGTAACAACGAGAGACTGGTCGTTAGAGAGAACGAGACAGCTAGAGACCGAAAAGCGCTGGTTTGTAGTTTTGACAATAATGCTAAAAATACGAACACCGCTTTAACAAAATTTTCTGAAATGGCAACGCTTGAAGATAAAGCGATTTGGGATGATGGAGAGGTAAATATTATGCCGCTAACTTTAAAAAACAATAAATGAAACTACATTTCAATAGTTAAACCTATTGTTAGCATCATCATTTAGATGGAACTTGTAATAGTTTCAACCCGGCTTCACCGAATAGGTCAATGAGCTGAATCATCCCGTTGTAAATTAGTGGGTGGAGAGTCAAAACACTCGAAATATCACGTTTTTTTCTTCTTCTTTGTTGATGCAATTATACTTTCTTGTAATTCCAAGTATTCAAAAACGAAATATTATTTGATATGTCTGTGTTGCCATTAACTAATAACTTGTCACTAGCATGAGAAAGAAATTACTGAAAATTTAGTGCAAAAAGTGTCAAAACATAGAACCAGAGACAGTGTATAGCCAGAGATACACGGCTCCCTTATTTTCCTTCTTTCCCCATATAACAGGTGTCCGTTGAGAGGCAGTGACGTATGTTGATGCGGTCACGTGACCAGCACAGGTAATGACAGCGTCGCGATAATGGGGAAAAAATACACATATCGACCAGTTGACTTATAAATATTGACTTAATTTCGTTTTTATACGATATTTTGTGATTCTAATCGAGTGAAACCAAAATATGAGTTGTGGATTAAACCGAGAAAGTGTATTCATGGATCAACGGAATATATGTTGCTGGTAAGTTCCAAAAAAATGAAGATCGATTCAATATCGTCTTGCCATAAACGCTTAAAACTTCAGTATGAACATTCAAACATGAATAAGAATGAATTATCCATGTAGTTCAAACTAAGATACAGTTATGGCGAAATTTTCATGTCAATCAGTCAACGCATTTTGCTATAAATTAAATTTTAATGAAGCCACCCTCTGGTGCTTCGATGGAAGATCGATGCAATTTCGTCTTGCCGTAAACGCTTAAACTTCAGTTTGAACATTCAAACATGAATAAGAATGGGTTGTCCATGTAGCCCATATTAAGATACAGTTATGGCGAAATTTTCATGTGAATTTGTCCACGAATTTTGCTATAAATTAAATTTTAATGAGGCCACCCACTGGAGCTTCGATTGAAGATCGTTGCAATATCGTCTTGCCGTAAACGCTTAAACATCAGTTTGAACATTCAAACAATAATAAGAATGGGTTGTCCATGTAGCTTATATTAAGATACAGTTATGGCGAAATTTTCATGTCAATCTGTCCACGCATTTTGCTATAAATTAAATTATAATGAGGCCACCCATGGGTCCATTCACACCTTCGTGCAAACTGCCGTCACATTCAATCGGCTTCTTTAAAGAACGTTTGTATTGTAAAATAACTGTAGACCGTATTAAGGAAGCAACTGGATAAGTTATTCCAATTAAATATCGACTTTTTTCCCGATCGTCGCTAACGCTTATATAACTCGCGAGGACCTGTTCTCGCGAAATCTCGCTCAACGGTCTCGTATGTATAAATCATTGGAGCCGTGTATCTCTGGCTATACAGTATACACTGTCTCTGATAGAACTTACCAATGACAACTCTGACAGTTCTGTGACTGTCACACCCTAATCAGAGTCAACCACTATATGGATAGAATGTACTTTACCTGTACAAAATTTGTAGGTTAACAGCGTGTGCGGGATCATTGAATGAATATTAAAAATTAAACTTCTGAATTTTACCATCGTCCAGGTCCTGTATCAAAGAAAAAGTTGTTCAAATTTTGCCCCTAGGGTAAAAAAAGGCCCGCCCCGGGGGTCACAGTTTACATAGAGTTTCATATAGTGAAATCTTCAAACATCTTTTTAACAAAAAACCACAAGGGGCCTGGGCCAGAGCTTAGATCTTGGCACATAGTTATCAAATATCAAAGCTCTGGTTCTATTAGTTTCAGAGAAGAAGTAAGTTGTTTGAAGATTTCACTATATTATAGCTCTGTGTAAAACTGTGACCCTTGGGGCTGAGTCTGTTTTTTACCCCAGGGGCATAATTTGAATATTGTTGATAGAGGATCTTCTAGAAATCCTTAAAGTTACCAATGTGGAACTGGAGAAGTGCGAACGTCACAGCCATCTTCAAGAAGGGAGAATGATAATTGCCCAGTAACTATAGGCCCATCTCTCTTACATCAATATGCTGTAAGCTACAGGAGCACATTCTCACTAGCAACATTCTCGGTCATCTGGATAATCATAAGATCCTTACAGACTGCCAGCATGGATTCAGAGCAAGAAGAAGCTGTGAAACACAACTCCTCACATTAGCAGATGAACTCATGGCTGGCTTAGACGAGAGGCTCCAGCATGACTTGATAGTTCTGGACTTTTCCGAAGCATTCCACAGAGTCCCACATGAAAGACTTCTTTGAAAACTACACCCCTATGGAATTCGTAGAAATACTCTGATGTGGATCCGAGCCTTCCTCACTGATAACAGTGATAAGGCACAGCAAGTCACAGTGGAAGGATCTACATCAGAGAGTCTCCATGTCCTCAGCGGAGTACCGCAGGGAACAGTCTTGGGCCCACTCCTTTTTCTCGTTTTTATAAACGACCTCCCAGACGGTGTCCAGTCACGGATCAAGCTCTTCGATGATGACTGCATCCTGTATCGATGTATTTGAAGTAAAGAGGACAGTGCTAATAAATCCTACAGGATGACCTAGCGCAATGGGAGAAGAGATGGGGCATGACATTCCACCCAGAGAAGTGTAGCCCCATAAGAGTGACAAGAGCCAGGAACCCAGTATCCGCCACATACTTCCTTAAAGCTCACACACTTCCCATGGAAGACTCAACAAGATACCTTGGTGTGGAGATCCAGGCAAAGATGTCATTGAACAAACACATTGACCAGACTACAAGAAAAGCCAACAGTACACTAGGATTCCTCCGCCGAAATCTAAGAATAAGGAATGAGGACACCAAGTCAGCAGCTTATTCCTCAATGGTGAGACCTCTCCTAGAGTACTGTAGCACCGTATGGAGCACCCACACCAAGGAGCACATACACAAGCTAGAGATGGTCCAACGACGAGCCGCCAGGTATGTCACCAACAGATACCATAATACAAGCAGCGTGACTCAAATGTTGGAACATCTCGGCTGGGAGTCGCTGGAACAGAGACACACAAAGCATAGTCTGACCATGCTCTTTAAGATAGTGCACAGACTTGTGAGAAGAACCTCACACCAGCCAGATCCAACACACGATCTTCTCACAATCTGAAAATACGCCTGATCCCAGCTTCTAGGGATTACTACAAATACAGCTTCTTCCCTAGAACAGTTGGGATCTGGAACACACTTCCAGCGAATAACGCTGAGGCTCCTGGTTTGGTACACTTCAAACAGGAGCTCCAGTCATTCACTGTTTAATCGCACTGACCCGGCCAATGCAAGTACACTCCTATGACATCAATGAGCTATGCTGGCGGGGACTTGTGTGCCCAGGTAATGCCACGGAAGCCAGACAGGTCAGGATAGAGGAGCGAAAGCTAGGCCAAATCCTTCTCTTTTTTATGCCCCAGGCATCGACAGATGCGCAGGCATATAGTAATCGTCCAGTCCGTCCGTAACAAGGTTAAGTAGAATTTACCGTTTAGTCTAGCATCAACACCGCTTACCCAAATGCTTAGATACTTATACAGTTGTTGCCTTGGACCATTCCCTATCCACCAATATCACCAAACTTTGATCTTGACCTAATTTGGACTTAGAATATTTTAAATAGGCTCTTTCTCGGTTAACTAGATTTTACCGTTTTGTCTAGCACCAACACATCTGACTACAATTCTTTGATACTTATACAGTTGATGCCTTTGACCATCCCCTATCCACCAATATCACTAAAATTTGACCTTGACCTTGAACTTATTTTAACTTAGAATATTTTAAATGCCCCCGGCATCGACAGATGCGGGAGCATATAGTAATCGTCCTGTCCGTCCGTCCGTCCTTCCGTCCGTCCGTCCGTAACCAGGTTAAGTAGATTTTACCGTTTCGTCTAGCACCAACACCACTTACTCCAATGCTTGGATACTTATACAGTTGTTGCCTTGGACCATTCCCTATCCACTAATATCACTCAACCTTGATTTTGACCTTGACCTTGACCTAATTTGGACTTAGAATATTTTGAATGGGCTATTTCTTGGTTAACTAGATTTTACCGTTTCGTCTAGCATCAACACTACTTACTACAATGCTTCAATACTCATACAGTTATTGCCTTGGACCATTACCAACCCACCAGTAATACCCAAGCTCAGTTTGACCTTGACCTAATTTGGACTTAAAAAAGATTCAGAATATATTGTCAAGGATGCCACCGGGGGCATAAGCGTTTATTGAACGCGCAGTCTTGTTGGTTAACTAGATTTTACCGTTTCGTCTAGCGTCAACACTGTTTACTACAATGCTTCGATACTTATACAGTTATTGCCTTGGACCATTACCAACTCACCAATAATACCCAAGCTCAGTTTGACCTTGACCATGACCTAGTTTGGACTTAGAAAAAATTCAGAATATATTGTTATGGATGCCACCGGGGGCATAAGCGTTTATTGAACGCGCAGTCTTGTTTTTATGCCCCCGACATCGACAGATGCGGGAGCATATAGTAATCGTTCCGTCCGTCCGTAACCAGGTTAAGTAGATTTTACCGTTTCGTTTAGCATCAACACCGCTTATTCAAATGCTTGGATACTTATACAGTTGTTGCCCTGGACCATTCCCTAACCACCAATAATACCCAACCTTGATTTTGACCTTGTCCTAATTTGGACTTAGATTATTTTGAATGGGCTATTTCTTGGTTAAAGCCAGAATGTAAGCCAAATTTATGTTTAAATCGCGCAATTTCTTATATAAGAACATTTTTTATGTATTAAAACTAAGCGAAATCCGTTGTCAGGTGCCTGGAACATGCCCCCCTTTCTTTAAGAACCATACATAAATGTGCTGATTTCTTATCGAGATGGTTGGAAAAATAAGCTTTTTGTTTACATAACAAATCTTCGTGTCGGCTTCCGAGAGTTTCCGCAAGATCGAAGAAGAGTCACGAGCAGAATAGTTCATAACCATTAAGGTTACGGTGGAGATAACGTTATTCTTTCCCGTTTAAACGCAAACGAAACGCAAACGCATCGCAATAATACGCATAAATGGACAAACTTTAGACAATTCTGACCATTCATGTTAGTCCGAGTGGCAATAGTTTCGTGCGTGATCAGACGTCGGGTTACCCGGCGTCTGATCTGCTCCAAACTGTTTGCAATTGAAATCATGGTTTTAGCGTTAAGGCGTTTATTGGGAAAGAATAATATTTTCTCCACTGTAAGCAAGGTAACATCGACTACATCGTCGTACACTTTCCTACTTGAGATAAGTATGGTTCCCGTGCAGCCCGAGACCGCTGCGCTAACTTTACTGATATTTTATTCTCTCCCAATAAACACATTTGTTTACAAAACTATTATTTCCATTGCAAACAGATTGGAGCCAGGTCAGACGCCGGGTAACCCAGCATTTGATCAGGCTCCAACCTATTTGCTACTCAGATTAAAAAATAATAGTTAAAACTTCTAAAAGTAAATTTCCACAGTTACGTGCATTGCGTTTAAACGAGAAAGAAAATGCATTCTCTACTGTATACTGAGCACAATAAACACAGCTATCAATGTTTCTTGCTGAATGTAGGGAATACTCATCCCTTTTAAAGTTTTAGAATGTTCCAATCTAAAAATAACTCCGACAGGTCATCAGAAAACATCTTTACCGGGCGCAACCCGAACGAACTCGGAAAATCTCCGTTGTTGATCGGATGTCAACAAACCGATTTAAAAGTCGACCTTTTTCCATCAAATTCATGTGTTTAGTCAGATTTATTGCCTCTATAATCATCGCGGATTACTTCTTTTTATATGTTAGATTACGCATCTGCCTGAATATTCAGGTTTTAAAAAATGCGCTATTTGGCTGACATACTGGCTTTAACTAGATTTTACCGTTTCGTCTAGCGTCAACACTACTTACTACAATGCTTCTATACCTATACAGTTATTGCCTTGGACCATTACCAACCCACCAGTAATATCAAGTTCAGTTTGACCTTGACCTTGACCTAATTTGGACTTAGAAAAGACTCAGAATATATTGTCAAGGATGCCACCGGCGGCATAAGCGTTTATTGAACGCAGTCTTGTTTCTTCTATCTTTACTTTACAGATGTCTACCTTTTTTAACACTTCTCTTTTTCTTTTCTTACGCAAACCACCACCGCGCTATAGTAGTCAAGGATGACGACAGCGTGTAACCTGTAGATGTGGAAGAAATTGTTCCGGTCCGTTGCATATCTAGGTCACCTAAGTTCAAATTAGATTTTTCAATGAAAACTTGAACAATATTCTTGTCTTAATTTAAACCACTTTCGCCACTCATAGAAAAGTAGTATTACACAAATGATTCATAGGTGACACTCTACCAGATTTCTCAAAATAGATTTCTTAGTGTAAAAAACATGGCGGCCAGTGGAAGAGGCTGATTTTGTAAAAACAATTTACAAATCTTCATTCCTGAAATCATTTGACCTATCGTAGTGTCACAATGGTCAGGTGAGCAATTGAGGGCCATTCTGGCACTCTTGTTTATTTGAATGCCTCTGTAAACCTGTATTCCTAACCGTAATCAATGATCTTTTGATTGTAATTTTGTATTTGCTCATTGTTTGTATTTTGTTGAAGGAATCTCTGGGAGAAGAAGTTCTACGGATGTCAAATGATGAAATCGTTAGCAGAACTAGGCTTTTGGACAACGAAATAAAGGTATGGCGGGATGGTGTCTGGATGTCTGACAACTGTCTCTGTATATCTATAATACTGATGATGTATTTCAGGGGATATTTTTCCAATTTTGAAAATTGGTAACCACTTAAAAGCAGGTTGAAAGTAAAGCAGAATGCGCCTTAAGGTGCATTCTGCTTTACTTTCAGCCCGCCTTAGACTACCAGCTACAAGATTAAAGAAAATAATTACATGTGTATTATGAATCATATTTACCACTGCGTAATTTGAACTATTTTCCTTATTGGAGGAATAAATTAAAGGCTTAAAAAGGCGTATTCATGGGGTAATGGGTTAAAGCAAGGTGACAGTATATCAGAAAGCGCCTAAAGAAGCTTTGTCTAATTGTCAGTCACCTTGCTTTAAGCAGTCACCTGTTGTAAACAACTTATTATTAACACACAATTTTGTGACCGTATTGGTTTTACTGCATACAGTGTTTGGCCATACAGCAGATGATTTCATAAGAAATTCTTAACAGTGCAGACCAAGATGAGATGTCACAATTTTTCTACACTCTTGCTAATTATGTCTATTTTGTAGGGGACATGCATTGATAGGTTAATAATCAATTACTTTATTTGTATATTTTAAGAACACTGTAAAATTAATAAAAAAAGGGGGGACATTTTATCATATATAAAATCTTAGCAGAGTTCTCACATTCACAGTTTTCTTTTACCATATCATCATTTGGTCTTGTCTTTTCAGATAATGAAATCAGAAATAATGAGAATTTCACATGAACTTCAAGCACAGAAAGAAAAGATAAAAGAGAACACAGAGAAGATTAAAGTCAACAAAACACTGCCGTATCTCGTGTCAAATGTGATTGAGGTAAGTTTTTATTTGCAATAGTTTTTTGTCTTCACCAAACATTTTGTTGAGAATACTCGTGACATAGACACACGTTCAAGATTTAGTGAAGAAACAAGAATTTTAGCAGGGCTCCAGATAAGAGGGAGTAAACTGAACTAATCAAACAATATCTCATCATTTCAGCACCAAATCCTATGGTGTTACTTCTCATTAGAATCATCTCGTTGAGACGATTCTAATGAGTAGTAACACCAGAGGGTTTAATGCAGAAATAAAGATTTTAGTTTAGCTCCTTATCTGGAGCCCTGGTTTTAGTATTTGAAATACTCCCCTTATCTAGAGCTTTATTTTACATTTAATATATTTTTTTAAATCAAGTTTAACTTTGAAGAAAGGTGACCACTGAAAGCAAATTGACAGTAAAGCAGAATGCTGCCCCTCAAGGCGCATTCTGCTTATTTATACCCCCACAAACAGAGTTTGAGGAGGGTATACTGGAATCAGCCTGTCGGTCGGTTGGTTGGCCGTCGGTCGGTCTGGCGGTCCGGCCGTCATCTTGTACTTTCAACTCCTCCTTCAGTTTCAACCCGATTAATTTGATATTTGGCATAAATTTTACTCAGGTGTAGTAGATGTGCAAGACACAAATTTCAGGTCTCTGTGACCTTGACCTTTGGCCTTGAAATTAGTATTGAAATTGGTAGGCAAAATCTTGTACTTTCAACTCCTCCTTCAGTTTCAACCCGATTCATTTGATACTTGGCATAGATGTTACTCAGGTGTAGTAGATGTGCAAGACACAAATTTCAGGTCTCTGTGACCTTGACCTTTGACCTTGAAATTAGTATTGAAATTGGTAGGCAAAATCTTGTACTTTCAACTCCTCCTTCAGTTTCAACCCGATTCATTTGATACTTGGCATAGATGTTACTCAGGTGTAGTAGATGTGCAAGACACAAATTTCAGGTCTCTGTGACCTTGACCTTTGGCCTTGAAATTGGTCTTGAAATTGGTAGGCAAAATCTTGTACTTTCAACTCCTCTTTCAGTTTCAACCCGATTCATTTGATACTTGGCATAGATGTTACTCAGGTGTACTAGATGTGCAAGACACAAATTTCAGGTCTCTTTGACCTTTGGCCTTAAATTTGGTCTTGAAATTGGCAGGCAAAATCTTGTACTTTCAACTCCTCCTTCAGTTTCAACCCGATTCATTTGATACTTTGCATAGATGTTACTCAGGTGTAGTAGATGTGCAAGACACAATTTTCAGGTCTCTGTGACCTTGACCTTTGGCCTTGAAATTAGTATTGAAATTGGTAGGCAAAATCTTGTACTTTCAACTCCTCCTTCAGTTTCAACCCGATTCATTTGATACTTGGCATAGATGTTACTCAGGTGTAGTAGATGTGCAAGACACAAATTTCAGGTCTCTGTGACCTTGACCTTTGGTCTTGAAATTGGTCTTGAAATTGGTAGGCAAAATCTTGTACTTTCAACTCCTCTTTCAGTTTCAACCCGATTCATTTGATACTTGGCATAAATGTTATTTAGGTGTACTAGATGTGCTAGACACACATTTCAGGTCTCTTTGACCTTTGGCCTTAAATTTGGTCTTGAAATTGGCAGACAAAATCTTGTACTTTCAACTCCTCCTTCAGTTTCAACCCGATTCATTTGATACTTTGCATAGATGTTACTCAGGTGTAGTAGATGTGCAAGACACAATTTTCAGGTCTCTGTGACCTTGACCTTTGGCCTTGAAATTGGTAGGCAAAATCTTGTACTTTCAACTCCTCTTTCAGTTTCAACCCGATTCATTTGATACTTGGCATAAATGTTACTCAGGTGTACTAGATGTGCAAGACACAAATTTCAGGTCTCTGTGACCTTGACCTTTGGCCTTAAATTTGGTCTTGAAATTGGTAGGCAAAATCTTGTACTTTCAACTCCTCCTTCAGTTTCAACCCGATTCATTTGATACTTTGCATAGATGTTACTCAGGTCTAGTAGATGTGCAAGACACAAATTTCAGGTCTCTGTGACCTTGACCTTTGTCATTTAAATTGGTCTTGAAATTGGCAGGCAAAATCTTGTACTTTGAACTCCTCCTTCACTTTCAACCTGATTCACTTGATACTTTGCATAAATGTTACTCAAGAGTAGTAGATGTGCAAGACACACATTTCAAATCTCTGTGACCTTGATCTTTGGCCTTGAAATTGGTCTTGAAATTGGCAGGCAGAATCTTGTACGGCGAACTCCTTCACTTTCAACCTGATTTACTTGATACTTGCCATAAATTTTCCAAGTTTTTATGATGGTGGCAGCACCCTGTCATTGTCAAACCTCATTGAAAACGTCTGCTGAGTGTGACAGAGTGCTGCATAGTGGGGGTATTTATCACCTTTAGTGATAGCCGTTCTAGTTTTAGTCTATTTTAAGCTACCATTTGCTAGGATATAGAATTATTTTAAAAACTATTTTTCATGGTACATATTCATTAGTGTATCAAGTTGAACTGTTTTCTTCAGTTGAGGAATAAATTAAAGGCTTAAAAAGTAAATTTATTGGGAAACTAATAGTTTTAGTCTATTTTAAGCTGCCATTTGCTAGGATATAGAATTATTAAAGATACCACTTTTCATGATACATATTCATGAGTGTATCGAGTGGAACCCTTTTTTCTTCAGTGGAGGACTGAATTAAAAGCTTAAAAGATGAATTTATTGGGAAATGGGTCCATATCTTACCTGCCTGAACAGAATATTTTCTTTAATTTTACTATGCTGGTATCGTATGTTTTGACAGCTGTTAGACATGGACCCCCAGGATCAGGGGGAGGAAGACGGGGCCAACATAGACCTGGATGCACAGAGGAAAGGCAAATGTGCAGTCATCAAAACTTCTACCAGACAGGTACATGCTGTATAATTGTATGGAAGGGAATTATGTGTGTGTGTGTGTGTGTGGGGGGGGGGGGGGGGGATACCTTTTAGAGGGAACAAATAATGACATATTCAGACAGGTGGCCACTTAAAGCAGACTGGAAGTACAACAGAGCTTTCTGTTGTACTTTCAGTCTGCTTTAAAGACATCTCCTGACGACCTTTCGATCATAACGCCTTGCCAGACAATTTCCTTGCAAAAAGCATTGGTTGTGAACATGTAGGTAGCAAAGAACCATTGGAGCTTCTCATGTGAGACCCGACCTTTTTATTTGATAATTTGGTTAGATATTAACCATTGAAAATCACTAGAGCATGAGTATAATCTGGGCCTCACCAGGTAAACTGAGATCGGTATAATTTGTGATGCATGCTTTGACATTCAATTCTCACACTATCTAGACAAGGGGGGGGGGTTAGTCCATCTGAGGAAAAGTCTTTAAGCGGCCACGTGTCAGAATGATAAGGGAAAATATGGAAGAAAATTTAAGTTTGTGAAATAATCCCCTTATCTGTAGCACAGCAGCTTCATTCTTGGATACTTCATGTACATTGTAAAAAAAATCCCAATTCTTGTCAAAAGAAAATCCCAATAATTTTGTTTTAAATTTTGATAAAATGTGCAAGTTGTGGGAATGCTGTCATGATACACAGTGTTGAAAGAGTTAAGCTTTGAGATGATCAGAGAAATGTGTTGTATTTCAGACCTACTTCCTGCCAGTCATTGGACTTGTTGATGCAGAAAAACTCTCTCCTGGAGATCTTGTGGTGAGTCAGTTACTATAGCTCCAGTTTTTGTGTCGGCTGCTGTAGGCAGAGGTGACAGAAACTCAGGAATCACTTTTCCGGCATTTGTCAGTCCGTTTGTCCGTCCGTCACGCTTTTTGCGTCACACCTCATAACTCCTGTTCTACTGAGGCTTTAAGATGAAACTTCAGTTATGGAAAGAACTTGACAAGTGGAAGAGTATTGTACAAGGGTCATAACTCTTGTATCCATATTGTGAGAGTTATTCCCCTTTTCAACATTTTCTTATCATACAGATTTCTGATGTTTTACTGAAGATTTTGAAATGAAATTTCTTTTATGGAAAGAGAATGTTATACTGATGCTTGCTTGCAGGTGATACGCGTGTTCCGAGGAACCCAACTATTTTTATAATCTATGAAATTATAAAAAATGTGGCTTAATTTATCAGCCGGGCAGGGATAGCATATTCTGACATTTATAGCCTGTCTTGCATTATGATTAAAGACAATGAAAGCAAACCAAAAAACCTCAACTGTCCTTCACAATAAACAAATTAAGGACCAAAGTGGCATGCAGGGAGAGCACATGACCCCTGTTTATGCTGAAATTTCATATAACACGTAATTAATCCACTTTGGAAAAAATGACGAGTTCAGGTTAAATTTAAGAGCGGTTTGTAAGTAAATATTTCAGAAAAATAAAAGTAAAACAAATAGTATATATTCATGACTCTTTGAAGTGGAACTTTATTCCTCAGTGGATGAATAAAATTGAGGTGTAGAAAGGCTTATTTATGGGGAATTGGGTCAAGCAAACAGTGACAGACGTATCTGGTATATAATGTTACTGATTTACTGTAGTGCTAAATAAGGATGTGTTTTGAACCATTATTTCCACCAAACCTTATGTTGTGACTTCTCACTAGAATCGTCTCGAAGGGTTGTCGTGTACAATAGTGTTAGTTGAAGATGAAGGAGAAAATCTGAAACCATCTCAACTTTAATTATATATTTGTCAGTCTGTTGAAATGCCTATGTATATTGTTGCATTATGGTATTGTATATTTCAGGGTGTTAACAAAGACTCCTACCTGATTTTAGAGACCCTACCAGCTGAGTATGACTCAAGGGTAAAGGCCATGGAGGTTGATGAGCGTCCTACAGAACAGTACAGCGACATTGGTGGGCTTGACAAACAGATTCAGGAGGTATGCCTTTTACTCCATAGCCCGATTTTAGTATTGAAGACTGGTGACCACTTAAAGCAGGTTGAAAGTAAAGCAGAATGTGCCTACATTCATATCATGCAAAACAGGTTTAAATAATATTTCCAGAACATGCAATTTGACAAATTACACAATCAAAAATTACAAATCAACCGTTGATACAGAGGACTGCCAAATACAGGATAAAACTAATGCAGGAAGCTCTATATTAAATGCTTATTCGTCTTAGATTTGGGTGTTCATTTAACCCTTTACCCCATAGCCTGTTTCTAGTTTTGAAGGCATATGAGCAATTAAAGCAGGTTGAAAGTAAAGCAGAATGCGCCTTAAGGCGCATTCTGCTTTACTTTCAGTCTGCTTTAAGCTACCATCTGCAAGAATATAGAAAATATCTCTAATGATGCATATTTATTATTGTATAAATTTGATCTATTTTCTTCAATGAAGGAATAAATCAGAGGCGTAAAAGGGCGTTTTTATGGGGATATGGTTTAACTACAGTTTGGCTGTAACTTAATATATGTAGGCTGTCTGTTATACATGTATACTGTTTTAACATTTCAGCTAATTGAGGCAGTAGTGCTCCCTATGACTCACAAAGAGAGATTTGAAGCTTTAGGAATTCAGCCCCCTAAAGGTGAGATCATGCGTTCAGACCTAGCTTGGGATAGAATGTGTGTTTGTGTGTGTGTGTGTGGGGGGGGGGGGGGGGGGGGGGGGGTCAGATCAAGGTCAAGATCACTGTAATTAAAAATAGAAAAACTATTTCTGCTCTGACAGTAACTTGTGTAAGTTTTGAGGAACTGCTTTGAAACTTTGTAAGTGGGTAGCTGACTTAAAGACCGGGCTTGAGATTGCATTTATAGTCAGTCGGATAAAGGTCAATGTCACTGTTGCTAAAAGTAGAACACTGTTTCTGCTCAACAATTTGAGTGAGTTTTGAGGTATTTCAAACAATCTCTGTATGTAGGCAGCTTATAGAGACCTGCCTTGTGATTGCATTTGTGTTTTTCTGCTACAGGAGTGTTGCTATACGGTCCACCTGGCACCGGCAAGACCTTGCTGGCTCGAGCTTGTGCTGCACAGACAAAGTCCACATTCCTCAAGCTTGCTGGACCTCAACTAGTACAGATGTTCATTGGAGATGGAGCAAAACTAGTCCGAGATGCATTTGCCTTGGCTAAGGAGAAACAACCAGCCATCATATTTATTGATGAGTTAGATGCTATAGGTAAGTAGATGATTTCATAAAAAAAAAAGTAGGTACATTTTGGGCAACAGTTTATTATATATTCTTCTTATCCTTTATATATTAGTTTCAGTTTTTCAGACAGGACACAGCTTTAGCCCATAGCCTGTTTCTAATTTTGAAGATGGGTCACTACTTAAAGCAGGTTGAAAGTAAAGCAGAATGCACCTGAAGGTGCATTCTGCCTTACTTTCAGCCTGCTTTAAGCTGCCATCTGCTAGGATATAGAACACTATTTCTAATGGTATATGTATATAACTGTATAAATTGGAACTGTTTTATTCAGTGGAGGAATAAATTGAATGCCCTTAACTAAATATCCCATAGCTTGATTCTAGTTTTGAAAATAGGTGACCACTTAAAGCAGGTTGAAAGTAAAGCAGAATGTGCCATAAGGAGCATTCTGCTTTACTTTCAGTCTGCTTTAAGCTACCATCTGCTAGAAAATAGAAAATAGGTAATACATTCATAACTATATAAATTGGAACCATTGTTCTTAGTGGAGGAATAAAATAAAGGCGTATTTATGGGGTAATGGGTTAAAAGCGCTTCTATGGGGGAAATGGTTAAGCAACCTGCTTTCAGTGTAGGAATAAATTAAAGGTGTATTTATGGAGTTATGGGTTAACATGAATTGCACACATTTACAGTTGTCTGCTGTTGATTTTCAGGCACAAAGAGATTTGACAGTGAGAAGGCTGGGGACCGTGAGGTTCAGAGGACCATGTTAGAGCTGCTCAACCAGATGGATGGTTTCCAGCCTAATGCAATGATAAAGGTAAGCCATGTTTCAAATTGCTAAGTACAATACTTTAAAGGTGTATCAGACACATGAGCATCTTCAGGACTTAACATTCTTCGGTCAAGCCTCACAATACTGGGACCAAGTATTGACATTTTTTGTGCAAACAGTGAATACCTTGATCAAAGGGCTCCTTTAGAAACTCATTGATCAGGGTCTGCAGCATTTGTCTTACTTTTAAATATTTTGGAAACATACCCTCAAGAGTCCATGTGAACTGGACTTTTATCACAAAATGGAGGTGTTGATTTGAAGATTAGATGGACTTCCTCTGATCTGAAGCCTTGATTATTTAAACTTCATAGTTATGTATCATGTGGGAAAGCCTTGCAGCTGGCTTGCCAAAGGACGATGGTTTTTAAATACCCAGTTGCTGATTTGTGCCTGAAACAGTGCATAGGGGGCTTCTGGGTCTTCCTTGACCTGTAATTAGCTGGACATCACGATATGACTGAAATACTGTTAACCCATTACTCTATAGCCTATTTCTAGTTTTAAAGAAAGTTGATCACTTAGAGCAGGTTGAAAGTAAAGCAGAATGCACCGGAAGGCGCATTCTGCTTTACTTTCAGCCTGCTTTAAGCTATTATCTACTGGGATATAGAAAATATTTCTTATGATATATATTCATGATTGTATAAAAGGGAATTATTTTCTTCAGTGGTGGAATAAATTTAAGGCGTAAAAAGGTGTATTTATGGAGTAATGGGTTAAAGCGACATAAATTCTTAACAAATGTAAATCATAATTATATGAGGATATATACATGTTCTGCAAAAAATTTCAGGTGATTGCAGCAACAAATAGAGTAGATATCTTGGATCCTGCCTTGTTACGTTCAGGTCGTCTTGACAGAAAGATTGAGTTCCCCAACCCAAATGAAGAAGCTAGAGCAAGAATTCTACAAATTCATTCCCGCAAAATGAATGTCAGGTAGATGGATCTTATTTTCTAAGTCAGGGCTACAGGTAAATGGAGCTGTCAAATCTGTATAATTTGAACTGACATGAGTCAAACATAACCTTATTTCAAAGTTAAAACGTGACTTAGCCACGTTTTAACTTTGAAATACGGTAATGTTTAACTAACTCAAATATGTGTAATGAAAAATCAACTGTTTGAAAAACAATTAGTTTCACATAAGCATGTTACAGATGGATGTTTGACTGTAGATCAGTGTTTGTTGCTGTAAGTCTGTCTGTCTTGTCTGTCTGTCTGTCCAGAAGTTAACCCCCAGATTACTCGACTTGAGTAAGAGATTTAATTGAAACTTGTTGCTGTTGTATCAAATGAGTATATCAAGTTTGCACTTGGATCAAAAGTTCAACCATTAAGGTCACTGTAAAAGTGTTACTAAAATAACTATTCAGCACATTGATTTTGTTATGAGATGAAATCTTGAGTTCGGGATGGCTGAATTGATTGAAACTTGGAGCAATGTTGACTCAAGAGAATATCAAAAGGTCAAACACCAAGGTCACTGTTAAATAAGACTTTCATCAGGGTTCACCCTGGCTTAAAATTTTCTTGCGCCAGCACTTGCGCCAAATGAAAAAAGTTTGCGCCAAAATAATATTTTTGGAGCCAAATTTTTCGCCATTTTTTTATGTATGTTATACATACATGTGATATTTTCTTGGACCCAAATAGGGAGATTTTGTCATTTTAATAGGGAGATTGGGGTGCCAAATAGGGAGCTTTTTTCGCCACACCTTTTTCGCGATTTTTTTTAAATCGGTGAATCTAGATAAGTCTATAGACCACTAAGACAGAGACAATTTTCACCCAGAGATATACTTTTTATAATACTGATTCTAGCATCTAGGCTGAAAATTAAGCAGAATACTCTTCAGGAGCATTCTGCTTCAGTTAAAGTTTAAGCCTGCTTTAAGCTAGATCTTACATCTGCTAGGATATAAGAACTATTTCTTATGGTTCTTATATATATTATTCATTCATGACTAGTAAAGGTAAACTGGAACTATATCTATTTTCTTGAGAGAATAAATGAAGTGTTTCAAATGGTCTAGATTTCTATCTATGGAGTAGATCTAGAAAGAGTAAGCAACTTAACAATCTGTTATTCATTAAATTATGCAAACAGTATGGATCAAGATGAGACGCGCATCATCTTATATAGATACAAACTGTTTGACACTGATATTTTCTGAAAAAAAAATGCACAAAAATTAACTCAGAGAATTGTTGCAGATGACAAAGGTTGCAGACGACAAATTCTGCAGACGATATTTACTAGCGCCATAAAGTGGGTGTGGTTTTAACAACGAAATAACACGTCTTAATTTTCTACCGCGAAAACTGATTGCAACTCAATTTTACGAGCGTAATTGGTTGTAAAACCTAACTTAATAATTATACATTTGCACAAATCGTATGTAACAAACAGAAGAATTTAGGTCCAATGTTTAATTTTAATTTATTGTTAGAAAACGGCGCTGGGGAATACTTTTTAGACTAACAAAATATATGTAGTTCTCGTAGCAAATGTTACGGCGCCCCGTCATTTTGTAACGGTATCATTTTCGAATTATTTTGCTGTTACGTGAATATACAAATTTTTTTGTGGTGGAAATCAATTCATGAATGATAAATTCTGATCAGCTTTCATATAAAATGTGTGTTTGTCCAGAACTTACGGATAATTATCTGATTTTAATCCGACCCGTATCGGCGACATAGATCTTTATCCTTCGCATCACCGCTTCTAAAAATTGTCGTTGAAAAGGTCTCCGATTCGGGGCGAACCTGTCAATCACTTATTTTGATAACCAATTAGATCTACAACACATTAAAAGCAATCTCGGCACATGTGGTCAAACATTGTTTGGCAGCCTGCCATTACACATGCCGTTATCGACGATTGCGTAATGTGTTTACACGCATCAGTAGCGTTTGGTGATAGGCTAAGCGTGTGTATGGATTAGCCGAACTCTGAAGCCAATTTTAAGATTTTTAGAGTCGGCGAGAAAATAAACTGTACTATTATACGGCGACAATTCCGAAATTTCTCCGCGCCAAACACTTTCGCCGATTCGAAATTTCTGTCGCCAGAATTATTTTTTTTGCGCAAATGGCGCCGTTGGCGATGCCCAGCGGGAACCCTGCTTTCATGGTCCTATTCTTATTTTATACTGATAATTACAATAACTGAATGCTCAGTACAAACCAAAAGGATGTATTCCAATGCATGTTGATGTAAAGCCAGTTTATGAAGTAATATCAATGAAAATAAGACTGATGATATTCAAGACAGATGTCTGCTTAAAGAAAGATGAAAGTAAAACAGGAAGCTCCTGTAGGAGCTTCCTGTTTTACTTACATCTTGCTTTAAGCAACCACCAGTCTTAATCACACGAAAATTATGTGGCATTGAGTGGTCATATAAGAGAGGTTTTACTGTATAGTAGAATCATATATGGGGCCTCTGTCTAACTTGTGTATATATGAGGTTTACTGTATGTCTTTGTCACTATGTGATTTCAGCAAAGAAGTAAACTATGAGGAGCTTGCCCGCTGTACAGATGACTTCAATGGAGCCCAACTGAAGGCTGTGTGCGTAGAGGCTGTAAGTAAACAGTTGAACCCCACAAGGCTCTTTTATACTTTACATTCATCTGGAATAGTTTGTTTTCCTCAGGCTCTGCTCACTTTGAATAGGAAATTTATACTTTGCATTCATCTGGAGTAGTTTGTTGTCATCAGATTCTGCTCACCTTGAGTAGGAAATGCCCGTTTCATTTACATCCTGTTTAAAGCTGTATGTCTTTATCTCTTTACAACATAGCTTGTTTCTCTTTTTGAAGACAGGTAACCACTTAAAGCAGGTTGAAAGTAAAGCAGAATGCGCCTGAGGTGCATTCTGCTTTACTTTTAACCTGCTTTAAGATACCATCTACTAGGATGAAAAATATTTCTTATGGTTCATACCTTTGACTGTATAAAGTGGAGCTGTTTTTAGCTCACCTGAGCCAAAGGCTCAAGGTGAGCTATTGTGACCGCTCACCGTCCGTAGTACGTCTGTCCGTTCACTTTTACTTCAAACGACATCTCCTCTGAACCCGCGGATTGTAGGGCGGATTCAAACTGCTCATGATGTTCCTTGGATGCTTCTCTACAGAAGTTGTTCAAATGAAAGAGAAAAAGCAAAAACTCTGCTTGAAAAAGCAAAAAAGCAAAAAACTTTAAAAAATCTTCTTGCTAAAAACTACTAGGCCCTAAGCTTTGATATTTTTACAGTAGAATCTCCTGGTCGATCCCTCTATAGTTTGTTAAAATGAAATCCCTAGGGTCACACTTGACGCCACCCTGCGCAGTTTAAGTGCTGCTCTAGGCAGGTTTCACAGTATTTTTGATGAAGCAGAAGCAGAACTGTATTTTACCTGAGTTACTCTTAATATACTAAGGGCAAATAGCCAATATTTGCAAACATTTTGGATCCAGATCAGATGCAACATAATCATAATGCTACATCTAATCTGGATCCAACCTATTTGCCACTCATTTACCAACTTAACATTTTCTAAATTGTTTTTTTGTACACTTTTCACATACAGTAGGTTTTAAGCAGACATCATTTCAGTCAGGTAAGGGTAAGCCCCAGAGCTCTAGCCACTGAGGTCAAATATTATGCAACTGGTATACCGTCTTTAGCTATGTATTGTGCGCACTTTTATCATAAAATCTTTTTTCTGCAATTTGGGGGTGCGTACAATACAGTGGAACAAGACTCTAAAGCCTACCTTGACCAACGGTTAGCGCCCGTAGACCGATGTGTTAAGATTGCGCAATACGCTGCAGGGCTTTAATTGACACCTCCCATACATGATAGCCGGGGATTAGGGCTGTTTATTGGAGATGACACGCTAGTGACCCCAATTATAATCAGTTATGATTGTCCGGGTGTAAACTGTTGATGTTATGACACTTGATTGCTTATAAGTTATTAAAATTAGTCTTCGATCTGAGAATGCAAGCCCTCGATTATTTGAAGCTTCTTTCGAGGGAGCATGTTAGTCGCTACGTATGTATCTAATACAATCTAAATCAGTAAGGCATTTTGAACTGAGAGAGAAATAAGTAAATAAGCAAGTTGTTATTCATAATTATTGCGTGAAATCGCTCAAAAGGAAGTAAACTTAGCTCTGGTTGCATCGTAGAAACAAAGCGTCACTGTATAAACACCCGCCATTTCCGGGCCTGAACTGCGCATAATCGAATTACTATTTCCGGATTATTCTTTTGATAGGCGGCACACGATTTTCAGAGCGAAACTTTTTGTAACTTTTTCGGAACATTCGTATTCTACCGTATTTTTTCATAATTCAATAAATGCTAGTGATGAAATAATTCCATACAATAAATGTTTAGTATTTATGTATTTTAATCCTAATAAACGCATCTACAAACTTACACAGAATAATGCGGGGTGATTCTAATCAGGAACATATTCCGTTCCTGTTCTAATGTGACGCTAGAAATGAAAATTAAGTATGCCCATAAAAATATGTCTGGTTTCGTTTCCAGCATTTTAAACACAGTCGCAGCTCATTTTTTGGAACTTCGAGGTCGGATTTAACCCCCTGACTATCAGAATACTTGTAATTATCACATATTTAACGGATTTTCTTGGTCCTAAAATATGCCTACGGAACTCTCTTCATTTAAAAACAACTGGGTTCAGCAGCAGAAATCGTGCGTACGACCGCTGACCAAAACCTTGGGAAAAGTTTTTTTCCAGACATTTAACCCTGAAAATAAGGGTGCGTTTTATACACGGATGCGCACAATACTCGGGAAATGACGGTAGGGAGTATCACAGAACTGGTCATGATCAGCTGAACATGTTGTCTGCTAAAGTTTAGATATGGTTCAGTCTGCTTCATACTTAGAGAAACAGGATCTGGAAGTGATCCACTGACAGTTATGTAATTATGTCTTATGCCATATTTATACATATGTTTAATATTGGTTTTGTCAGAGTTATCTGTATGTCTTGTCATTTTTTCTTGTCCAGGATTCAACCCTTTCCCCCCATATACTGACGTTTGTTAACCCATTACCCCATAAATGTGCATTTTTAGGCCTTTGATTTATTCCTCTACTTAAGAAAATAATTCCACTTTAAACAGTCATGAAAATGTAAGATGCGAAAGTAAAGCAAAGCAAAGTGTGCATTAACCCTTAGCCCGCCAAATAAATTGTCGTCTGCTATATTTCTCGTCTGCTTCAAGTTTCAAAGTGCTTCAAAGTTGCTCAAAATTGCTGAAAATGTTGTCCGAGTGTCAAACAGCTTGGATCCGGATGAGACGCCGAGTTACTCGGCGTCTATTCCGGATCCAAGCTGTTTGCATATAAAGCTATAGTCGTGAGTGGCAGGCTAAGGGTTAAGACACATTCTGCTTTACTTTCAACCTGCTTTAGGTGGCCACCTATTTTCAAAACTAGAAACATGCTATGGGGTAATGGGTAAAATGAAATTGCCTATTTGGAAAGAGCCTGATGAGAGGAAGTGCCATTTGCAAAGGCCATAACTCTGACATCATTGTTTTTTTAGTTATTTCCCTTTGTGATATTTTCTTGTCAAGAAGACAACTTCAGTTCTACTGATGCTATTGTACTGAAATTTTATGTATGGAAAGAAACTGATGAGAGAAAATGCCATGCACAAGGGCAGCAATATTTAGTTTTTCCCCTTTGTCATATTTTATTGTCAGGAAAATAATTCCAGTTCTGCTGACGCTAGTGAAATAATTATCATTTATTGGAAATGGAAATAGCTTGATAAGAGGATGTGTCATGGATAAGGGTCATAAGCTTGGCAACAAAATTCACTTTTGTCATGTTTTCTTGTCTGGAAGATAACTCCATTTATAGTTATATTAAAATGTTGTCTTGCCCAGTCAACTTAGGTACAAACTTCAATGTCCTCAGGTGAGCGAATTTAGGGCCATGGCCCTCTTGTTCTTAAGTAGAAGAATAGAATAAGGTGTAAAATGCATGTCCCTGTGTTAATTGATTAATACAATCAGTAAGATTCTGTATTTAAAAAGCAATTTACCTCTTAAGACAAGGAATGTTGATGACAGAATTTTTATTTGACTACAGGGTATGATAGCCTTGAGAAGAGGAGCCACAGAGTTGTGTCATGAAGACTACATGGACGGCATCATAGAGGTTCAAGCCAAGAAGAAAGCTAACCTGCAATACTACGCTTAGATCTGTCCCTTGAGCAATTCACATAGTGGAAAACATTTACACATTCAAACACTTGATATAATATGTGCTACGCCATGAGAAAATCAGACATTGTTTTGCAAACAGTGAAGACTCTGACCAGGACCCAAGGGTTAAAAAACATTTTGAGACAAGTCTGAGATGAGTAAGATTTGAGGTTTGTTTCAAGTCTGACCAATCAAGTTTGAGAATAATCTCAGATTTGACTTAAATGCTTTATAACATTTAGATCAGTTTCAACATCTAGTCTGGGTCTACACTGTTTGACAGTCATCATTGTTGTCGAAGTGTACACCCTGACTAAATTCAGAGCCTTGGTTAGAGACGTGCTAGTTCTATACCTTTCCAGCAATGCAAACAGTTTGGTTTCTCATGGCACAGATTGGAGCCCAAGTTTATATTGAGTTTGAGTTGAGTCTGAGATTGTTCTCAAGCATTTGATTGCTCAGATTTGAGCTTTTGCCAGCAAAAGCTCAAATCTGACCATTCAAATGCTTGAGAACTATCTCGGACTCAAATCAAACTCTATATAACAGTGGACCCTATTGTACATTCAATCCTTGGATATATATATTTATAAATATGAAGCAGGTTTGCAAAATGATGGCGAACATCCCAGACTATTAGTTGACGTTTTAAGAATCAAAGTACTGGCCTTAACATTGTTAAGCCTTTGAGTTGAGTCTGAACTCGTTTTCAAGTATTTGATTGGTCAGATATTCAAAACTGACAATTCAGATGCTTGAGAATGATTTCAGACTCAACTAAAAAGCTTTATAACCCTGGACCCTGACTTCTGATAAGTGGCTAGAAAGTGAATGAAGTTTTTTATAAAAGAAATGCTTATTCAACAGTAAGTAATGAGGTGTAAATTAACCTTTTCCTCCATAACTATCAGTGCAAGTTGCCTATATCCAACTAATACAGCATACATAGTACCTCTGTATATAAGACGGGTGACTGCTTGAAGCTAACAGAAAGTAAAGCAGAAAGCTCCTTTGCTTTTCTTTCATCATTCTTTAAGCTGCAACCTGTATTAAAACCCATCAATGACATTTTTTGCATTTTCATTTGAGTTCATTTATTAGAGTTCATATTCTAAGGTGCTTAGTTTGTGGTATAGGTAGACCCATCATTCAGAGCTTTTATGGAGGAGAGGGTTAAATAAATTGCAACATCTATTTGATTGACTTATTTGTTCAACATAAACTTGGTCAAAAATATTGTAATTTTTTGTCTTTATTTGTGTCCATGGAATGGTATTTGACGTTGGAGGACAAAAGCATAAAGTACAAGTAAAACCTGATTTCAATATTTATTAAATCTCTGAAAATTATATGTACAAGCAAATCCAGATAAGGCAACCATTTCTAGCAGAGCCCCAGATAAGGGGAGTATTTCCAAACTTAAATCTTTATTTTTGCATTAAACCACAGGTACTTGACACATACTTTATTATCTATTTAACGATTTAAATGAGTAGTAGCACTATAGGATTTGGTGCTGGAATAAGTGAGAAAATGTTGGATATACAAAGGTCCTATGCTCACAGTGTTTGAGTTGAATCTGAAATTGTTCTCAAGCTTTTGATTGGTCAGATTTGAGCATTTGCTCAAATCTGACCAATCAAAAGCTTGAGAACAAACTCAAACTCAACTCGAACACTTATACAGTGGAGAATCTGTTATTCTTTCCGGTTTAAACGCAAACGTACGCAAACGCAAAACACTAAAACGTAGAAAAGAACAACTTTTGGACAATTCTGATAATTTTTGTTTATCTTGATGGCAAACAGTTTGGAGCCTGATCAGACGCCGGGTTACCCGGCGTCTGATCTGGCTCCAAACTGTTTGCACTGCAAATAATAGTTTTAGCGTAAACGCGTTTATCGGGAAAGAATAACAGATTCTCCACTGTAAGCATAGACCCAGTTTACTCCCTCTTATCTGGAACCCTTAAATTACTTATGTTTCCAACAAATCCTATGTAGTGGTATAGGGTCCTTTTGAGATAAGTCTTAATTAGGTGTAACATGAATATTTTGTGTTAAAGGGAGGTAACTACATGTTTATAACTCATATGTATGCAGTAAACCATACCAGTACAGACCACCACCCCAAACTGACTGATTGGGGTAGTGGACTGTGTGTGGTATACTGCAGACATCATAGAGTTTGGCTGAGACATAAAGGAGAAATGGTTGAAAATGTTCAGTTTACTTACTCTGGAAACTTTTTATAAAAAATTCTTTGCTCAAATGACCATTTGTGTCGATGGACATAAAATATTATTCAGTCAATCTACATATGTATACCAGGGTTGTTATTTAATTTCATAGACTTTGTCATTATTCCCTAACCTCAAGGAAGTGAGGCGGGCTTATGCTAAACCCTCTGTGTTTGCGTCTGGACTGTATCTCAGAAACTAGAAGGAAACTTCAGCCAATGATGCACCTTAACAAGTACAGCATTTTGAAACTCTCAATGACCTTTGATCTTGACCTCTGTGGGCAATGTTTCGGTTTGTGATTATAGAAGGTTTTTACTGTACATGCATTATCTGAACAAGAACTGTCAAAGTTAGTCACAAATGCACCTCAAGTGTTCTACAGACACTAAAATACATTTAGTTGTAAACAGACCTGTAAATATTCTCATACACCACATTTGGTATTCCTTTCTGTTGTGAGGTAGAAGATTTATGCTCTTGGCAAGCTTTTCCTATTACTGAGGTCAAGGTCATAGTGACCTTGAAGTGGTAGATCATGCTCTGACACCCAGAAATGCGCTTGACATACACCAAATTTGGTCACCCTAGCTGATGTATTGGAAAGGTGCCCTCTACAATAGGGGTACACTCACACATGCATACACAGACCCACCCCTAACGCATACATACAGTTTATAAACTACACGTCACCAAGCCATGCTTTGGAAGCTAAAAAAGTATCACATTCATTTAAAGTGTACAGTAAAACCTCTCTTTTACTACCACTAAAAAGAAGGCTTATTTGATTGCTTAAAAGACAGGTGATTGCATAAAGCAAAGTGACAGTAAAATAGTAAGCTCCTACCAGTAGTCACCTGTCCTAAACACTAACTAATTATGTGGTTGTAATAGAGAGGTTTTACTGTAGATGCATCCAAGCCTTGCTTTGGAAGCTCAAAAGTTATCACATACATTTAAACTGTTTCTGAATATGGCAAATGATGAGGAGATATGTGACTAGTGAATGTGAATAGAATAGTAGATGTATTTGTTCCAGGGTGTCTATTATTGCTGGTCTCACTTTCACACATTATGTCCCAAACAGCAGGGTCAACTGGCTCTAAGGTTTCTCTTGTTCATTTCTGTGGTATAAAACTCTGTGCCATAAGGATCTTTTGGGTCACTGAAAGGAAAAATGTTAAACTTGAGTTCCCTTTTTAATCACTGAAAGAAAAGATGTCAAACTTGAGTTCTCTTTTGGGTCACTGAAAGAAAAAATGTCAAACTTGACGTACAAGGATGAAATGGGAGGTTTAATGGTCTCATACACCCCTGAAAAATTTAATGGACAGTTCCAGTCTCCAATAAAGTCTAGTCTGTTACATGATGTCTTTGGAAACATATGGTAAAAATTGACAGTGCAGACCCTTGATCTTAGTCTGCACTGTTTGCATAGGACAAGTGGAATCTTTACTAGTACGGTGGTAGACTCATCACCAGGGTTGAATGGGATCACTATTTCAGGTGAATGGCAATGCAGGTCTAAAGTAATGCAGAAAGATCCTAAAAGACTCAATTATTTCAATTAACCCTTTGAACCCTAGTCCCGCATATAGGCGTCTTTTCAAACAGTGTACATGTGAATAGTACACTTGTCCTGTGCAAACAGTGAAGGCCCAGATCAGAGGGCTCCTTTCGGAGCCCTCTGATCAGGGTCTTCACTGTTTGTCAGTAATGCCGAAATTGACAAAAACAACTCTTAAAAGTCAGAAATGGACTAGACAAAAATCTAAACTGGAATTGTCCATTTAAAGTTTCAGGGAGGAAAGAGTTAAAACCCTAATTATCTTCTAAGGAAGGGGTAAAAAGATCCTATTAAAATCATTAACATTATAATGATAATAAATACAGTAAAATGTTATATCACCCAATTGATATTTGAAAAATACCCAATCAATTGTATCCAATACCCAAAACATTTTCATTTCAATGCCCATTTACAATGAATCCTTATTTTTTCTCTAAAGATAGTAAACAGTTCCTGCTTTAGCCCATTACCCCATAGCCTGTTTCTAGTTATAAAGACAGATCACTATACTTAAAGCAGATTGAAAGTAAAGCAGAATGCGCCTAAGGCGCATTCGCTTTACTTTCAGCCTGCTTTAAGTCGCCATCTGCTATAGTAAATATACATGACTGTATAAAGTGGAGCTGTTTTCTTCAGTGCATTAATAAATAAAAAGGTGTATTTATGCAGTAATGGGTAAAGCTATTACCAGCCTTTCAACTAATCCTCTTTAGGTTCATTATTTATTGCACAGGTTTTTATACGCCCACCTCTAAAAGTGGTCGTATATTGGTGTGGCCCTGTCCATCCGTCCGTTCGTTCATCCGTCCGTCAACATTTTGTTTGTCCAGAGTTTTTCTGGAAAACTATTATAGGGATACTAATGAAACTTCACACAAATGTTATATGCATCAAAATCTAAAGCTGAGTTGAGTTTGAGGTTCATTCCAATTTTCGTTACAGAGTTATCTGCCCTTGATGTACTCAGATATGCTATAAAAGCTTGTCCGGAATTTTCTGGGAAAACTATTGAAGGGATATTAATGAAACTTCACACAAATGTTATATGCAACAATATCTAAAGCTGAGATGAGTTTAAGGTTCATTCCAATTTTCGTTACAGAGTTATCTGCCCTTGGTGTACTCACATATGCTATAAAAAGCTTGTCCGGGGTTTTCTTGGAAAACTGTTTGAAGGATATTAATGAAACTTCACAGAAAGGTTATATGCATCAAGATCTGAAGCTGATTTAAGTTTGAGATATATTTTATATTTCTTTACAGAGTTATCTGCCCTTGGTGTACTCAAAATATTCTATAAAAGGCTTATTTGACAGTGTTTACACACTTAGCAACTACAGTTCTGAATGGATTTTGATTATGTTTGCCCACAGTATAATTATAGAAGTATAAGTTCATGAATGGGTTGATTATTATTGAAATCTGATCATTGTGTCGAGTTATCTGCCCTTGGTGTACTCAGATATGCTAGGAAAGGCTTTATTTCTGTATTGTTTATGCTTTCATAGCTCTAAAAGTCTACAAATTAGAATGAATTTTAATGAACTATATATTTCTTTGCCAGTGGGTGTATAATGTACCGCTTGCTGTGCTCTCGTTATTATACTTACGAAATAAGAACATCGCAGCTGTTGTCCATATTGTATCTGTAGTTGCCAATATTACCATTAGGCCAGCGAACTAAAACTACCCCACCAGGCTGTATACCATAGACGGTTCCCAGCTGGTCACTGCCACCATCATGGTTCCCGAACTGCCAATCTGGACCTTGAACAATATCAACAAGGTAATTATGTCAAATTTTGTATTTAACCATTCCTCAATAGCTGATAGTGCATTAACTATGATATCCAGCTGTGTTTCAAGCAAGTGACATTACAAAGCAAGCTTGATGCTATAAGTGCTTTCTAATTTATTGCCTTGGGACAAGTTATGTTTTCAAATAACTGCATAGGCGGAACATATAGCTACTGTCCATCCCTGCCAATGTTTACAAAAGGTCAATGACAGGTGGACATAGTCGATGGGTAAAGCACCAGCTTACAACGTCGGGTTGCGAGTTTGATCCTCCGCTGAACCAAGTTATTCGGATGAGACTATAAACGGAGTCGGATGTACGAGTGCTTTACCCTTGGCATCTAAAAGAACCAGAGAACTCTAATGATTATAAGAGTAGGGCATCACACCCAGGTTCTCTGTATCCTCTCCCCTCGCTCTGGGACATCCAATTAGCCCATAGATGGCACAAACGGATGTTAACAAACATAACAAAAACAAACAAACAAATGGTCAATGATTACGGGTACAGTGTTTCAAAAATAAAATTCTGCCTCCTCCAAACTCTAAGTTTGTGACGACTCTAATAAGTAGTAACTACATAGTTTAAAATATTTGTCGCTGTTCCCCAACTACATAGGGTATGGTGGAGGCTTAAAGTAGAAAGCGTAGGATAAAAATGTATTTTACCCACTCTAATCTGGAGCTCTGTATAATTGTCTGATTTTCTATGGTGTGAAATAACCCTATACTCAATGGCATGTTTCTTCATTCTGAAGATAGGTGATCACTTAATGCAGGTTAAATAAAGCAGCATGCACTTTAACCCTTTGAACCCTAATCCCGCATATAGGCGTCATTTTCAAACAGTGTACATGTGAATAGTACACATGTCCTATGCAAACAGTGAAGACCCAGATCAGAGGGCTCCAAAAGGAGCCCTCTGATCAGGGTCTTCACTGTTTGTCAAAATGCCAAACATGGACAAAATCAACCCTTAAAAGTCAGAAATGGACTACTCTAAAATGGAAACTGGAATTGTCCATTTAAAGTTTCAGGGAGGAAAGAGTTAAGCTACCATCTGCTAGGATAAAGAAAATATTTCTTGTTGCGAATATTCATGATTGTACATAATTATATATAGTAAAACTATTTTCTTCAGTCTAGGAATAAATTAAATGGGTAAAAACTTTTTACTAAAAAGGCATATTTATTAACCCTTAGCCTGCCACTCACGACTATAGCTCCATATGCAAACAGCTTGGATCCGGATGAGACGCCGAGTAACTCGGCGTCTCATCCGGATCCAAGCTGTTTGACACTCGGACAACATTTTCAGCAATTTTGAGCAACTTTGAAGCACTTTGAAACTTGAAGCAGACAAGAAATATAGCAGATGACAATTTATTTGGCGGGCTAAGGGTTAAGTCATGGGATCATGATTCATGTGCTGTTTGGTTGATGTGTTCTCACCTCTACGGACTGTGCAGCCTACTGCTATAGGATCGTCAATACTACATGCATGTGCCTTGGGGTTTTCATCTGGTAAAACTTCATACTTATTGTCATTACCGTAGGAACATTCTGTTTTAAAACCATTATCCCAGCGTACAAGAACGTGACCTGAAATATTGAACAAACAGTCAACATGATCATGTTCAAAGACCAATTCTTGACAAAGCATGACTGTTCCTAAAGACAGATGCTTTCTACATGGACTCTATCAACTCAAAGTTACTCTTGTGGTTTATTATGTTTCTTTTTGGATCTTTTAGTTACCTAATCATGAATCTGTCTGTTCGGAATGGGTAGTTTTAAAAATACTGCTCTAAATTTACAAACAGTGTAGACCCTAATCAGAGGGCTCCAATAGGAGCCCTCTAATCTGGGCCTACACTGCGAATTTAAAGAGTATATTTTAATCAGGTCACAGTGTTGACAGAGTTCAATTACTTCTAAGAGTCCACCTATCATAAAGATTACCACTTAAACATAGCTGTACACAAGTTACACATTCACTGTATCAGTATACAACTGACATCTTGAAAACAGAAATTCCTTCTTTGTTCCATTCTCGGGCTTAGGCAGGGATTACTTTAAACAGGGCTACCATAAGTTGACATGAAAAATACTAAGATTTCCAAATTTGCATTTTTCAAGAGTGATTTTACGAATCGTACCTTTACCCCATAGCCTGTTTCTAGTTTTGTTGACACTTGACTACTTAAAGCAGGCTGGAAGTAAAGCAGAATGGGCCTTAAGGCGCATTCTGCTTTATTTTCAACCTGCTTTAAGCTACCATGTTCTAGAAAAAAATCCAAAGATTTAGGAAAAATCCGGAGAAATGGCAGGCCTGTATTCGGGCTTAGGCAGGGATTACTTTTCTTAGTGTAGAAATAATGAGAGGCATGAAAAGGCATATTTAGGGAAAAATGGATTATTTCCCCTGACTTCAGTGTAAAATATGAGGAATGAATTATATAATACTCCCTCCTGTAGGGTAACAGAAGTATATGCAGGAAAAAATGTGACTTTTGTTGGGAGTACTGCATTACTTATGACCTGCATTAATCTGAATTTTCTTTAAAGATTAAAATGTTGGGGTTTTTGTGGGTTATTTATGGAGAGGCCACTAGCTTTATACAGGCAATTACATTGTATTTATGATGAGTGACTTAACTGTATGAGATCTTATTCTTAGGTTTGCATAAATTCATTTATTTCAATATGTTTCCTAACCCGTTTCCTCCAAAGATACCCCTTATATGCATTTACATTTGATTCATCCCCCCTTTGAAGAAAACAGTTTAAGGCATATTCTGCTTTACTTTCAACCTGCTTTAAGTATTCAACCTGTTTTTAAATGTAGAAACAGGCTACGAAGTAAAGGGTTGAATTTGTCTGCTAAGGAAATACAAAGTTTTATAACCCACCTTCATCTTCACATCTGTGGTTTATGACTATTCCACTACCAGGAATAAAAAGTCCTGATTCAACATCTAAATCAGGACCCTTTTGGACTTTTGTGCCCAAGGGAAGTAACTCTTCATTCTCAAAGTACATGTCAGCTTCAAGTTTATCTCCCCTACTATCTGTTTCTTCCTCTCTCCTCTCAACCTCCTGTTGGATAATTTGTTTCACCTCAGACTACGGAATAAAGAAAGTAACACATACAATGTAATTCTTTTGAACACAAAGTATGGTAATTTTGCATTTGGAACAATTGTTATCAGCAAAACAATAAAAGTTCTGCAGAAAGTTCCTATAGGACCTTTCTGCATTGTTTTCAACCTGCATCAGTAATGTATATTAACACAATTAGCTCTAATCTATCATTCCTGCCTGCATTATCCCATTTATGCCTGCATATTACAATGGATTTCACCTATGTGCTTGCTAAAAAGATTTCATCATAAATACACAAATGCGACCTAAAGCCACTACTGTTTGTCCATAGAGCAGAATATTTCAAATGAAATACAGTAAAACCTCGCTATAACGACCACTAAAACGAAGGCTAATTGAGTGTATAATAGACAGGTGACAGCTTAAAGCAAGGTCACAGTGAAACAGAAAGCTCCTATAGGAGCTTTCTGTTTCACTGTCACCTTGCTTTAAGCGGCCACCTATCTTAATCACCCTAATAATTAACATAATTTAGTGGTCGTATACAGTGCAGACCCTGATGAGATGCCACATCATGCATCGTCTCGTAAGGATCTACACTGTTTGCAAATGTGTAAACTGGGTAGAAGAAAAGGCATTCGCCCATTACCCCATAGCCTGTTTCTAGTTTTGAAGATATGTATCCACTTCAAGCAGGTTGAAAGTAAAGCAGAATGCACATTAAGGAGCTTTCTGCTATACTTTCAGCCTGCTTTCAGATATTATCTGCTAGACTAGAAAATATAAAAAATATTTCTTATGATTTTTATTTGTGACAGTATAAATTGGAACTATTTTCTTCAGTAGAGGAATATATTAAAGGTGTAAAAAGGTGTATATATGAGGTAATGGGTTAAGCAGTCACTTGTCTTTAAAGTTCCTCGTGCTATTTCAATGAGTGGTTGCATTACTGGCTTATTACAATATAGACTATATTGATATTAAATACCATAGCAAATTCTAAGTTATCCGTCTCTATTACAACCACACACATAAGGCTAATGATTTGTTTAAAAGAGAGGAGACAGCTTAAAGCAAGGTGACAGTCAAACAGAAAGCTCCCAAAGGAGCTTTCCTTTTCAACTGTCAACTTGCATTAAGCAATATACATTGTATTTCAAAAGGGTAAACAGTGTAGACCCTGATCAGAGGGCTCCTGTAGGAGCCCTCTGATCAGGGTCTACACTGTTTGCATATGGATAAGTATTTTTTTCACTAGAACACTACATGTATTTAGAAATGACTCATAAACATATCACTAGGAGTTAACTCTTTCAACACCATGGACCTGTTCAAAATATACTCATTACATTTGCAAACAATGTAGATCCAGCTCAGAGGGCTCCTGTAGGAGCCATTTGATCTGGGGCTACACTGTTTGCTTATAATTTATTCAGACAGACTAAGTATCTATTAAACTACCTAGAATTCCACATAGACTGTTTAATGTGTTTGTAACTAAAATAATCCACAAGGGAATCTTATAACCCACAAGAGTTACTAAGTGTGGAAATGGGTCAAACAGGTGATATAATGCCTTCACCATTGTACCACAGGACCTACCATTTGTCTTGAAGCTATGCTGGGGTATAGTGTACATACAAGTCTCTCAAACACCTTCAGGTCAACTTCGTCATCACCTTTCTTTAACATTGGACCCCCTATATGGGCTGCTATGTACTGAAATGATAGGTCATCACTCATCAATGTTAAAAGAGGAAGATCTAGGAAAAATAATCTATTCTAGTTTACAATAAAGATGAAAATATTCAAAATAGGGAATCAAAATAGTATTGAATTATAAATCGCTCTATTATAATATTTCAACCTGTAAGGGCCTTTATCAAAGACAATCATGTCCAAATACACATCACATGTTTGTTACATGCAGTCAGCCATACAATCAAAGACAGTAACAGAGCTGCCATAAGTTGATAAAAAATCCTCAGATTTCAAAATTTTCAATTTTTCAAGCAAGATTTTTCGAATTATACCTTCAACCAATAGTCTGTTTTTTGTTTTTAAGACACATGAGGCTTAAAGCAGATTGAAATTAAAGCAGCATGCACCTTAAGGTGCATTCTGATTTACTTTCAGTCTGCTTTAAGCTTCCCTCTGTTGAAATAAAAATCAAAATCTGGAGAAATGGCAGGCTGCAGCCCTGAAGTACTGTTTCAGAGGTCAAGGGAAGCTTTACTCACATGACTGTAGGTGTTAGTGGCTAGTTGTGCCACATCTAGAGATGGTACCAGAGTTCCCCCAGTCCTTGCGCAACACTCTTCCAGTAAATCCTAAAGAAGACAAAAACAAACAATCTTGATACAAGTTTTTATCTCGATCCAAATAATTACATCGTAAGGCTTAACCCATTACCCCATAAATACGCCTTTTAACACCTTCTACTTATTCCTCCATTGAAGAAAATAGTTCAAATTCATACAACATAGAGTATGTACATTAAGAAAGATTTTCTATATCCTAACAGATTGCAGCTTAAACCAGGCTGAAAGTAAAAAAGAATGTGCCTTATGGTGGATTCTGCTTCTTTACTTTCAACCTGCTTTAGGTTTTCAGCTTTTTTCAAAACTAGAAACAGGCTATAAGATAAAGAGTTAAACACCAAACAAATCAAATAATTTAGTAGTTGAAACAGCTAGGTTTACTGTAAATGAAAAGTCTTGTAAGCAGGGCTCCAATTAAGAGAGAGTAAATGGAACAAATCCAACATTGTCTCACTTATTTCAGTACCAAATCCTATGGTGTGACTACTCATTAGAATCGTCTCGAAGAGACGATTCTAATGAGTAGTGACACTATAGGGTTAAACTCAGAAATAAAGATTTTAGTTTTTGAAATACATACTCCCCTTATCTGCAGCCCTGTGTTAGCACTAAAACTACTAACCATATTGGTTCCCTCTGACACAGACACACAGCTGACTGTAAACAGTGGCTTGATATCCTCCATGTCTAGTTCTGAGATAGCCTCCTCTGCTTTGGCACACTGCTCCTCTGTAACATGGGCATCTTCTCCGATAACATTGGCCGGAGTAGGGTGTCCATCAGTAAATATGATTACTCTTGGCTTTACTGGTATTCCGTTCAGCTTTAAACTACACTTTCCACCTTCTACAAAGTTAACATTGTCATATTTTCAAAACCAGAGCTCTAAATAAAGGGAGTACATTTACATGTATTTAAAAAAATAAAAATCTTTATTTCTGCATTAAATCCTTTAGTGTTACTCCTCATTAGAATCGTCTCACCTGAACAAAAAGTGGACGAGGTATTAAATAATACCACCGGGACTGAAAAATGGAAGATACAAATATTGCATAAAAACAAATTCTCTTCGTGCGTAAAATGAATTCAATAAATTCAAAATGCATTCCCGTTCTCAACATGCTAAAGCATTAGAATCTGGATAAGTATATCAACTGAATGTCTATGTGAAGACAGAATAAATTGTAGTCAATGTAGTAGTTATATCATAGGATTTGGGGCTGAAATTAGTGAGAAGATGTTGAATTTTTAAAGAAGATTCATTAGAAAACCAGTGCACTACATGGTTCTCCCATTAACCCGTTTACGTCCAGTGGATTCTTCCATGTTTATATATTGGATAAGTCCATTTTTTATCAAAGGGATGCCTGGTCAAAATTTTCATTTTCATTTTGTTTTATATTGAAATTCCTATCAGCAAACAGTGTAGACTCTGATCAGACGCCGCATAATGCGGCATCTGATCAGAGTCTACACTGTTTGCCTATGTCCAATATATGGGATCGTGGGCACAAATGGGTTAACTCAGTCAACTCTGAGATTTCAAAATGGACAACTCCATATTCAAGTCAATTTTTACATGTATATAAAGGGTTAATTTAACAATAAATTGCAAATGGTTGCTTTAAAGTGGGCTTAGGTGCATTATGCTTTACTTTCAATCTGCTTTAATTGGTCACCAGTATTCAAAACTAGAAACAGTTTATTGGGTAATGGGTTAACCCTTTAATCCATAGCCTGTTTCTAGTATTGAAGATAGGTGACCACTTTCAGCAGGTTGAAAGTAAAGCAGAAAGTGCCTTAAGGCCCATTCTACTTTACTTTTAGCCTGCTTTAAGCTATCATCTGCTAGAATATGGAAACTATTTATTATGATACATATTCATGACTGTATAAATTGGATCTATTTTCTTCAATGGAGGAATAAATTAAAGGTGTTAAAAATATTTATTATAAATTGAGTAAAGATTAAATATAAGATTTGACAGTCATTGGGTTTGTATTCCTACCTATCATCACACCATACAACAAAACACACAGCTTTAGTCCAACTATGAGCGGAGAGCAGCCACCAGCGACCAGACTCCCTGAAAGTTACAAAACATTCTGTTTACATGTAATGCAAAAATGTGAAAAAGTTTTAACTATTCTCTTCCTATTAGTTAGTGTATATTGACATTTCTAACACATCTCCCGCATGCCCCTATATAAACAAAGAACGGGCATATCTGTGTTTGAATACTCAATAAAACACATGCGCTGTAGTGTTCTAACGTGACGTCATATGGCTTCTAAAATGTGTACGCCAAGAAATGTAGCACCATTGCTTCGGTGCAAATTAAGGTCAAATTATGTGTTAGAATCGAAAACAATAAATTAATACCAGTTTTTTATCTTGCAATCGAACACAGATAGGCGTTGAGATGCTTGTAATTAAACCACTCGTTCTAAAGGCCTCGTGATTAAATTAATACACATCTCAACTCCTACCATGCAGTGTTCGATTGCACGATAAAACACTGGTATGAATTTATTATTTCTTAAATAATAAAATAATAATAACTGTTTGTAAATTTTTTACTTGATTTTATTTTGGAAACAAATCCCTTGAAAATCAATGTAAACTGGTCAGTTATTAAATTAAATTAGAAAATGGACTGGCGTAAACTTTGATGTGTAATTAAATAATTTGACCACTATGTAACTCTTGTGGGTTATGATCTGCCCCTGTGGATCATTTTAGCTACCAAAACATGAACAGGTCTACTTGGAATTCTCAGTAGTTTAATAAATATTGCTCTTAAAGTGACTCGCAACCAGATGGTGCATTAAAAATAGTAATTTGTAAATATGTGTCAAATGCTTATATAAATGGTAAAGAATTAGTTTAGGATAAGAAATTCTGTTTAAAAAAATGTATTTCAATAAAAAAAATATTGGTCTCTGGTGGGATTCGAACCAGGGGCCCGGCATTGGCGGACAGAAGGCAAAATAGGGGAAACCGCTTAGACCAATGGACCACGGAACTATCCGTTTATCTCGGATCGATTTAACGTATTTCAATGTGTAGCGATCGAAAGTGCATACAACTTCGTAATTCGGCTCGTGTTTATGTCTGAGCCCGTGTAGAGAAGCAACAACAACAACTATACCGTTAGCTAACGCTTTGGAAAAACGATGGAAAATATCTAAAAAACTAAGATTCGGTGACGATTCTTGAGACGTTTTTTTGGACTGATCATATTTTTTTAATGTCAAAAGCCAAATAATGCCACAAATTTGCTTTTATTTGAGTATTTTATTTTATTTTGACAAGTACACCATCCGGTTGCGAGTCCCTTTAAGTAGAAAAACAGTGCAGACCCAGATAAAAGGGCCCCTTTAATCTTGGTCTACACTGTTTCCAAGTGTATTGAGAATATTTTATAATTGTCCACCATGGTGTTGAAAAAGTTAAGTAACTGTTGAAAATGATGTTGAGTGTGTAGAATACAGCAAAAACAAACCAAAGAGATCCATAATCTTGTTGTACTGGTTGGTAAATGGCAAGGCTACCCTCGTCTCGTTGCCAAATAAGATCACAGCTATCTGCTCTTCTACGTCATTGTTCTGGCGAACATCCTCCAATGCTGAAATATTCATGGTAAATGCTAGATAAAGTGTAGGTTTCAACCCTTTATCTCTTTCAATACTGAGTAAATCTTGTGAATTATTAGGTTCCATTGTGGATTTTTTTTTATTACCAAAATATGGGCCAGTCTATTTGGAATTCTGTGTAGTTTAATAAATACTGCTCTAGATTAGCAAACAGTGTAGACCCTGATCAGAGGGCTCCTATAGGAGCCCTCTGATCTGGGTCTACACTGTTTGCAAATGTAATGAGTATATTTTAAACAGGTTCATGGTGTTGAAAGAGTCAAATATTACAGTAGGTTGCATAACTATACAGCATGTGGCAGCAAGATTAATACAAATTCATCCCTGAAACTTTAAATGGACAATTCCAGGGTTTTTTTCTGTAATAAACATGTATTGCAAAATGACAAATAGGGTATACTCTTATCAAAAACCCTCTGGGTAAACTCAAGTGCCTTGCATTCATAAGCTGAGTCGGAACTATAATAACAAGGGCCACTATGGCCCTAAATCGCTCACATGGTACACCATGGCAAACTTGACCTATAGTGACCTAGATTATGACTGGACATACAATCAACCTATAGAGTGTAAACAAAATTTTCCAATGATTTGACCTAGTGACCTAGTTTTTGACCGGACATGACCCATATTCAAACTTGACCTAGATATCAATGCGACAAACATTCTGACCAAATTTCATCAAGATCCAATGAGATTTGTAGCCTCAAGAGTGTTCACAAGGTTTTTCTATAATTTGACCTAGTGACCTAGTTTTTGACCAGACATGACCCATATTCAAACTTGACCTAGATATCAATTAAACAAACATTCTGACCAAGTTTCATCAAGATCCAATGGGATTTGTAGCCTCAAGAGTGTTCACAAGGTTTTTCTATGATTTAACCTAGTGACCTAGTTTTTGACCAAACATGACCCATATTCAAACATGACCTAGATATCAGTTAAACAAACATTCTGACCAAGTTTCATCAAGATCCAATGAGATTTGTAGCCTCTAGAGTGTTCACAAGGTTTTTCTATGATTTGACCTAGTGACCTAGTTTTTGACCGGACATGACCCACATTCAAACTTGACTTAGATATCAATGAGGCAAACATTCTGACCAAGTTTCATTAAGATCCAATGAAATTTGTAGCCTCTAGAGTGTTCACAAGGTTTTTCTATGATTTGACCTAGTGACCTAGTTTTTGACCCGACATGACCCACATTCGAACTTGGCCTAGATTTCATCAAGACAAACATTGTCATCAAGTTTCATGAAGATCGGATGAAATTTGTAGCCGCTAGAGTGTTCACAACCAATTGTGGACGGACAGACAGACAGACGACGGACGACGGACATCCAGCGATCCTAAAAGCTCACCTTTGCACTTCGTGCCAGGTGAGCTAAAAACTGTTGGTCAAACATTTAGGGAAGGAAAAAAGAAATTAAATAATGATGCTCATATATTTCAAGGTTATATGAGAATTAAACAGTCATGTACTCAATGGTTCACTTCCTGTTTATGTATAAAAGTCATCAAGTAGAAGTAATACAATGTTCCCTCCCTGTAACGTCCCTCCTTACAATGATTCCCTCCTCACATCTTTGTCTCCCAATGGGTGTAGTTGTAGAGAGGGAGCACTGTAGCAGAAAAACCCCCAGTTAAGGAGCTTTCTGCTTCACTTTTTGCCTGCTTTAAGCAGTCATCTGTCATGATGTAGGAAAAAATTCCCTCCCTATAACAACTCAATCCGAACAACACACACACAATCTTTGTTTCCCATTAGGTGTTGCAGTAGAAAGGGAACAAGTATTTGACAATAACCTTTTAACCCAGTACCCCTTAAAAGTGCCTTTCAGTTTATTCCTTTACTGCCAAAAATAGTTGCAGTAGAAAAAATAACCCAGCATGCAATGAGTTAAAATTTCTATGATGGTAGTTGAACCTGCCTTACACAGAAATGTCAAAGGGCACCAGGACAATTTAGCTACTTATCAGGGATGCCATTTCTTCCAATTTTTCAGAAATCTTAAGATTATTCTTAATTTCGGAAGACCTAAGGGTTTATTTCCGAAATATTTGGATTTCTGCTCTTACTTTTACAATTTAGAATGTTATGCTTTTTGTACTTAGGAAACCTTAATTGATATGGGCGTCAAACAGTTAAATAGCCATTGATATTTTCATGCACTCTGACAGGTTGATGCTTAAAGCAGGTTGGGAGTACAGCAGAAAGCTCCTACAGGAGCTTTCTGCTGTACTTTCAGCCTGATTTAAGGAACCATCTGTCTCTAACACTAGATAAAGACTATGGGGAATTTTTTTTAATTGTTCTTGATCCAAACTTTAAGTTGACTATTGGTAAGCATTACCTGTGACAAAGTTGTGAAGAGCTTTTCCCATTTCCAGCCAGGGTTCACCAGCCATACTTGCTGAGATATCAAGACACAGTATTGTACATCTGCTGTTAGCTGGCAACTCAGTCCCGCTCAGGACTGGACATGGGCAAGAAACAGAAAAGAATATAGTATTACAGTAAAACCTCTCTATTACTACACCTGAATTGTATTAACTATTAGGTTTTTAAGACAGGTGACAGCTTACAGCAAGGTGACAGTAAAACAGAAAGCTCCTAAAGGAGATTTTATTTAACAATCGCATTGCTTTAAGCTGTCACGTGTCTTTTTTACTATCAATTAGCCTTCAATTTAGTGGCCCTTATAGAGAGGTTTTACTTTACATGTATGAAACCTTAACCCATGACTCCATATATACCCCTTTTTACCCCTTTAATTTATTCCTCCATTGAAGAAAGTAGAAACAGTCCCATTTTATACAGTCCCAAAAAAACCATGGGGTAATGGGATACTCAAGATACATTGTATTATATAATGTCGTCACTAAAGTCTAAACTGTTTCTAGCTCATTGGAATTGTCTCTTTGATAATGCAAATAGCAGAAAAGGAGTTAACCCTTAGCCCGCCAAATAAATTGTCGTCTGCTATATTTCTCGTCTGCTTCAAGTTTCAAAGTACTTCAAAGTTGCTCAAAATTGCTGAAAATGTTGTCCGAGTGTCAAACAGCTTGGATCCGGATGAGATGCCGAGTTACTCGGCGTCTCATCCGGATCCAAGCTGTTTGAATATGGAGCTATAGTCGTGAGTGGCAGGCTAAGGGTTAAGAAGCTTTTACCGGCTGTACTTTCGAGCTCTAACTCTTTCAACACCAAATAACTCTTGTAGGTTATTAGGTTCCCTTGTGGATCTTTTACGTTACCAAAACATGAACAAGTCTACTTGGAATTCTGGGCAGTTTAATAAATACTCCTTTAAATTAGCAAACAGTGATCAGAGGGTTCCTATAGTATCTCTCAAATCTGGGCTTACACTGTTTGCGAATATAGATTTTAAACAGTTATCTGGTGTAGAAACAGTTAAGGAGCTTTCTGCTGTACTTTTTGCCTGCTTTAACCAACTGCTCATCTTTCCTCATTATATTTATTTTTCCATAGAAGAAAATAATTCCAATTTATACCTGTGAAGAGTACACTTGTCCTGTGCAAACAATGAAGACCCAGATAAGAAGAGTGCTTAAAAAGAAGCCCTCTTACCAGGGTATGCACTGTTTGTAATAAACTAATAATACAATACACTGATAAAATAGGACTGACTTGTCAAAGATGGAGCAGACTAAATTTGAAGCTAGAAGACTTAGTATCCATTTCTAGTTTCAGAAAGGAAGGGTTAAATGCATTTGAAGGTGTTTAAACCCATTACCTCATCAATATGACATTTTACGCTTTTGATTTATTCCTCCACTGAAGAGAATAATTCCACTTTGTACAGTCATGAATATGTTCAATAAGAAGTATTTTCTATTTCCTAGCAGATTATAGCTTAAAGCAGACTGAGAATAAAGCAGAATGCGACTTAGGGCACATTGTGCATTACTTTCAACCTGCTTTAAGTGGTCGTATGTCTTCAAAATTAGAATCAGGCTATGGGGTACGAAGACAGGCAACTACTTAAAGCAGGTTGTAAGTAAAGCAGAATGTGCCTTAAGGCGCATTCTGCTTTACTTTCAGCCTGCTTTAAGCTACCATCTGATGGGATATAGAAAATATTCCTTGTGGTATATGTTTATGACTAAATGTATATAAATTGGAACTATATGTTATTTCTTCCAATGAGGAATATATTATAATATTTTATTATTATGTGCTAAAACGCTGTCATTGGGGAAATGGTTAACTATAACGGCAAGGTCTAATGTTTATGGTTAGAAAAAAGGTTGGATATCAGCATAAAGGAGCAACCACATTACAATACAGTTGAATAAACTGAGTTTATATGCTGGTTTTGAATACTGCATGCCAATCAAAACTGTTAGAAACTTGTAATTTGTACCTATAGCATCCACAGCAATACTAGTATGGAAGGAAATAACATTTGCTGATATAAAGTAAACTTTTTTATTTCAAGAAAGGCAACTTGTTGCAAGTGAAATAAAGGTATAAATAATATTATTTCGATGGATCTTTTTTAAAAAGTCAACTTGTTTAAAAAGAAATGCATGTATGAATATTATTATCTTTCATAAAAAATGACAACTTGTTCAGCATCTTGAAAGGTTAATATTTTTTTTTATATCAATTTGTGGAATGCAAACTTTCTGACAGCATACCATCGCCAAGAATGACAGACACAATACAAAGCCAGTACCTTTTTCTAGTTCTGCTTTAAAGATTTCCAACCACATCTCATCCTCGGGCAATTCATTAACATCACCTTCTCCTGTGTCTGTCAAGACCTGGCTGTCAATACGTTCAATTGTCTGGCTCTCCTCCGTTGTCTGTTCATCCCTGCAGCGAAGAAATGACAGGCATTAGCAAAATATCGCAGCACTAATGAATACAAATTGAGTGCAAAGAAGCGTTGTAACATACAGTCTAACTTGTAATAACCCATTGCTCCATAAATATGCTTATTTATCACATAATCTGCAGTCTGGGAGTGGCATAAAGCCATTCTGTAAATATATTATTGCACTAGTAATAAATTATGGATTTTAGTGCTCCGGTCCAACCCTTTCTTTCATAAAGTGCTGCATGAAGCGGGACACCAAATGATGTCATTTATGATGACCTTGCCATAAACAATGTAACGTTTTGGCAGGAAATATATAGCACCGGCTGAGGAACTACAACCTACGGCTTCAATTAACTGAATTGGTTTTTAAAATGTTTATGTGATAAATAGAATCTCACATTCATGCTCATCACTTATCATCTTTAATAAATGTGTTGACTAAAACAGGGCTCCAGATAAGAGGGATTTCACTGCACAAATCCAACATTTTCTCACTTATTTCAACACCAAATCCTATGGTGTTACTACTCATTAGAATCGTCTCTTCGAGACGATTCTAATGAGTAGTGACACCATAGGATTAAAGCAGAAATAAAATTTTTAAATACTCCCTTTATCTGGAGCTCTGCTAAAATAAACATGAGGCTGACGACAAGGCTCACATCATATCATATTAGTCAACTCATTTTTTATAAATTAAGTAATGAGAACTCATGTAAGAGTCACTATATCTTTGCCTTGCCTTTATTCCTTCATGAAGCAAAATAGTTCACTTCTATGCAGTCAAGAATATACACCATAAGAAATGTACCCGGTATTCAATATATCCTAGCAGATTGTAGCCTGAAGAAGGCTGAAAATAAAGCAGAATGTGCCTTATGGCACATTCTGCTTTATTTTCAAGCTGCTTTAAGCAGTCCCCTTTTTTCAAAACTTGAAAAAGGCTATGAGGTAAAGGGTTATAGCAAGATCTATATTGTATTGTTTAGGCCAGATTACAGCTTAACGCATTTTTAACAAAAGTAGTGCAGAAAGAAGAAAATAATTTTCTGAATTTTCTGGTTTAAATCCATCACTAGTGGCCCTTAAACACAGGTTTTATTGCACTATCTTGTTCAATTCTTATATTTCTAGCGATTTCGCTATGAAAAATATTATCTCGTTCAATTCCCATTATTTGGTTGATGTGTTGTACTTAGAGTTTATCTTGCTTCATCAGAAGTTTAATTGAATATGTTTTAAGGGACAATTAACTTTTGAACCAATGAGATTGGTTCTGCACTTTTATGAGGCAATTCCACAGACAAATTCCATAAGCAATTAATCAACCGTTATGTTAAAATTACTACAAGAAAGTACAGTCAAGCCTGTATGAAACCCATTACTCCATAGGTCTGCCTTTTTACACCTCTTATATATTCCTCATTAACCCTTTACCTCATAGAAGCGGCTTTTAGCGCATTCATTTGATTCATCCGCTGAAGAAAATAGTTCCAAATTATACCGTAATGAATATGTGTCATATTAAATACTTTCCTTATTCTAGCAGTTAATAGCTTAAAGCAGGCTGAAAGTAAAGCAGAATGCGCCTTAGGGCGCATTCTGCTTTACTTTCAACCTACTTTAAGTAGTCACATATCTTCAATACTAGAAACAATGCTATCAGGTAAAGGGTTAAATGAAAATAGTTCCACTTTATTCAGTCATGAACATGTACCATAAAAAATATTTCTTTATCCTAGCAGATGGTAGCTTAAAACAGGCTGAAAGTAAAGCAGAATGTGATTTACCTAATAACCTGTTTATAACATTAAATACGGGTGATCACATAAAGCAGGTTGAACGTAAAGCTGCTTTACTTTCAACCTGCTTTGAACTACCATCAAATAGGCTATATAAATATATTTATTATGGTAATTGTTCATGAGGGTTTAAACTGCAACTATTTTCTTTGGCGGAGGAATAAATTTAATACGCTCAAAGTCGCTTCTATTGGGGATAGGGTTAAAAGGTGCATCTTTTACATTCAACCTGCTTTAAGTGGTCCTTTATCTTCAAAACTAGAAACAGGCAATGAAGTAACGGGTTAACTAAGCTATTCAATTCAATGCCGTATGGCAGTCTTTTTTACAGATGGCTGCTAAAGGCAGGATAAGAACAATCCATGTAGCTTATAACTATTTGCATGCTAGCGGCAGATATAACTTCCACAGGCATAACCTTTGCAAACAGTTTTGATCCAGATGAGACGTCGCATAATGTGGAGTCTCATCAGGATTCAAACTGTTTGCCATTCTGACATTTAATTTAAAAAGAAATTTTCTAGTTTTGCAGACAGATGACTGCTTAAAGCAGGTTGAAAGTAAAGCAGAATGTGTAGTAAGGCTACTATTTTCTTCAGTGGAGGAATAAATTAAAGGCATATTCATGGGGTAATGGTATAGCTTTTAGCAGGCATGTGGTGAAATAAATGAAAATCTTTGCAAACAATTTAAATCCTGATGAGAAAGCGGTGTTTCATCAGGATCCAAACTGTTTGACTACCTGATCCTGTATTAAAAAGAAATTTTGAAAATCATATTTCTAGAACAGTAGCAGACAACAATTATTGTTGCAGACAAAAAAATTGCCCAGCATGCAACAAGTTAATGCAGGCTTGGCAGTGGTTCCAATCAGAAAATCTCTAATGACTGCAGTTATTGAAATGAGATGATGAGCCCATGAGGCTAACATTCACGTACTCCTGCACTGTCATGCTAAACTACATGTACGGTATATTGGTATTTGAAAATAGTTTGGATCCAGATCCGTCTTTGAATCTGAACAGGATTCAAACTGTTTGAAACTCATATACAGGGATCCAGATAAGGGGAGCATTTAAAAAAAAAAAGAGATCGGTTTGTTCAGTTTACTCCCTCTTACAGTAAAGAAAACGTTATTCTTTCCCATTTAAACGCAAACGTACGCAAACGCATTACACTAAAACGTAAAAAAAGACATCCTATTGACAATCCTGACCATTTATTTTAATCTGAGTAGCAAACAGTTTGGAGCCTGATCAGACGCCGGGTAACCCGGCGTCTGATCTGGCTCCAAACTGTTTGCACTGGAAATAATAGTTTTAGCGTAAACATGTTTATTGGGAAAGAATAACGTTTTCTCCACTGTATCTGGAGCCATGGGTTATTACAAATATGCCCCTATATCAGTGTGCAGATGGTCAAATGAAAACATCTTCACAAGGAAATGCACTTCTAAATATTGAGGATCTTACAACATTGATTGTAGCTATCCATGATGCAATCCAAAGATTTATTTTCATGATCATTTTAGTCTCTAATTACAATATTCCTCTGCATATAAACAAACTTAACAAAACGCTCCATAAATATGTATTCCTCCACTGAAGAAAATAGTTTCATTTTATACAGTCATAAAAATGGACAGTAAGAAATAGTTAATTTCTATATCCTAGCAGATGATAGCTTGAAGCAGGTGGAAAAAACAGCTGAATCTGTGGGCATATTCTGCTTTAAAAGATAACTTAAAACAGAATGCACCTGAAGGTATATTCTGCTTTACTTTCAATCTGCTTTAAGTGGTCACATTATAAAGCATAAAACAACTAGCTAAATGGTTTATAAAAATGCAAGCAAAATATTTTAATTCAACTAAAGTACGGGAATTGAAAAGAACGTACAAAAATTGTGATTAACAAAAGGAGATACATGTATGTAAAACTACAGCTGTATGTAACAATAATGTGATATGCTACAATAAAAGAGATATGTAACAATCAAGTCATAATGTAACACTAAGGAGATATGTGATACAGGGCTGTTATTTCTCCGGATTTTTCCTAAATCTTCGGATTTTTTTTCTAGTACATGATAGCTTAAAGCAGGCTGAAAGTAAAGCAGAATGCGCCTTAAGGCGCATTCTGCTTTACTTCCAGTTTGCTTTTAGCAGCCACATGTAAAAAAAACTAGAATCAGACGATGGGGTAAAGGTACGGTTCGTAAAATTGCACTTGAAAAATGCAAATTTGGAAATCTTAGGATTTTTCATGTCAACTTATGGTAGCCCTGGTGACATAATAAACCGATATCAGAAAAACAAAGCAATATGTAACACTAAACCAAACAGTCAAGCTATATGTAACAATAAAGATATTTGTAACAATAAAGTAATTAAGAAATATGACCCAATAAAAAGATTTGCAACACTAAAATGATGAGTAACAGTAAAGCTATACACATAGGAGCCTAAAGGCACATTATGCTTTACTCAGGGCCCAAGATAAGGAGGAGTAATCTTTACAAATTCAACATTTTCTCACTCATACAAGACCAAATCCTATGGTGTTACTACTCATTAGAATCGTCTCTTCGAGACGATTCTAATGAGTAGTGACACCATAGGGCTTAAAGCAGAAATAAAGATTTTAGTTTTTCGAAAACTCGCCTTATCTGGAGCCCTGTTTACTTTCAACATGTTTAAGAGGTCATCTGTTTTCAAAACTAGAAACAGGCTGTGGGGTAATGGGGTAATAGGTTATTAACTTATTTCTGACAGTTATCTAGAGGAGTCAAAGCAGGGTATTATGGCACTTCTATGGAGGAAAGGGTTAACCCATTACCCCATAGCCAATTTCTGATTTTGAAGACAAGATCACTTGAAGCAGGTTGAATGTAAAGCAGAATGCGCCTTTAAGGCGCATTCTGCTTTACTTTCAGCCTGTTTTAAGTTACATATTGCCAGGAATAGAAAATATTTATTATTGTACTTTTTCATGAATGTGTAAATTGGAACCGTTTTATGCAGTGGAGGAATAAATTCAATGTGCTTCAAGGCCCTTTTACCATTACCCCCATAGCCTATTTCTAGTTTTTAAGATTAGATGACTATTTAAAGCAGGTTGAAAGATAAGCAGAATGTGCCTTAAGGCACATTCTGCTTAACTTTCAACCTGCTTTAACTCTTTCCTCCCTAAAACTTTAAATGGACAATTCCAGTTTACATTTTAGTCTAGTCCATTTCTGACTTTTAAGGATTGTCTTTGTCACTGTTTGGCATTATGACAAACAGTGAAGACCCAGATCAGAGGGCTCTGAAAGGAGCCCTCTGATCTGGGTATTCACTGTTTGCATAGGACAAGTGCTCTTTTCACATGTATACTGTTTGAAAAGAACGCCTATATGCGGGACTAGGGTTCAAAGGGTTATAGGCTATCAGCTGGCTAAGTAAATTGTTCGTCCCCCTCACCCCGAAAGGTAGAAAATTTCAACATATACCATGATTCAGTATGCATATAGGCGACCCCATTTAGGGTGGATGACAAGCCTGAAAGTGGTGCAGATTTTTTTATTTGGCGTTTCCATGGCAACCGCTCAGTTTTACACAGTGATTCAGGAAAACGTCTGTAACTTGGTCAATTTTTGTAATAGAAGAATGAAAATAGTACAGTGATGAAGCTTAGACATTGAGCTTTAATAACATGAGAGTTTGTGTAAATTATCTCATTTGCATACTTATGAATATTAATGAGAATATTAAAATACTCATAGAAATAGGGAAAATAATATCAAAATCATACTTTCAACTAAACATTAAACACACTCAAAGGACACAAAATGTGCCAACTTTGCTTAAAAAACATATCTGAACATTCCTTGAAAGAATGAGGTTGGTTTGATTAAACACTGGCTACTGTATATGCCCCAAATTCCGTTTCTATGACAGCAGCCCATTTCTGTCACAAAAAACATGGCAATTTCTCAAACTTGCCCCTTCCTCCAGAATATCATCAGTAACTATGTTACTTTTGGTGATATAAGTATGAAAATTGTACAGTTATAGAGCTTAGAAGTTGGCCTTTAATTCAATGATTTTTTTAAATAAATTATCTCATTTGCATAATTATGAATATTAATGAGATTATTAAAATCCTTAAAAATGCAGGGAAAAATCATACTGAGTATGTAGATTTTGAACTGACTCGAAGGACACAAACAGAGCAAATCCTAGTTATGATATATCAGAGAATATTTCTAGAATAATTGAGTCGGTTGGCGGGTCATAACCCTTTGATCACACGTGCCACGAGTTCCGTTCCCATGACAACAGGTCCACACAGATTCATTATTGATTCAGGAAAGCCACTGTATCTTTGACGTTATTTGTGAAAAAAGAATGAATATAAATTTTCAATAGAGCCTAAACATTTGCTTTTAATTTGTTGAAAACTGATGCACTTTATCTAATTTGCATACTGATGAAGGTTAATGAGATAATAAGAAAAACAGAGATAATTTATGAACATGTATCAAAGCCATATTTCGAACTAATCCTTAATCTGGCCCAGGGGTCACAAGAAGAACATGTTGTAAATTGAATACTAGTATTAAAGGTCATACATAGAATGAATGAGCTGGTTTTGTTCCAACATTATCTGCCATATCTATTTTAGCTCACCTGAGCAAAAGGCTCAAGATGACCTGTTGTGATGGCCTTGTGTTCGGCATGGTGCGTCGTCCGTCGTCAATAACACTTGCTTCAATTGACATCTCATCCAATAGCACTTGACAGATTTCACTCAAACTTTACCGAAATGCTTCTTGGATAAAGTTCTTTCAATTTTTTTCAAAAGATGAAAAAGATGCAGAATTTTGGTTGCCATTGCAACCGAAGTAAAGTTCAAAAGGAAATCTTGAAAACAATTTTTAACAAACCTACAAGGGTCAGAGCTTAGCTATTTGACACATAGCAGCAGCTATAGGTTCTCTATCAACGTTATTCAAATTATACCCCTGGGGTCAAAACTGGCCCAGCCCCGGGGGTCACAGTTTTAAAAGGAATTATACAGTTAGAATTTTACCAGATTGTCCTCTGATGCTAATGTAGCCAAAGCTTTGATATTTGGCATATAGTAGTTGACATGTAGCGAACATGCTAAGGTATTGAAAATCCAGGCTGCCAAAGGTCCTGGAATCTTTCAAAACCTTTCAAAATAGGTGAACATGTTGTCTGAGTGACAAAAAACTTGGACCTGGGTATGATGCAAAGCAACTCGGTGTCTTATGCAGATCCAATCTGTTTGCAAATGTCACTACAGTAGCCTTTTGAAAGTTAAGGATTAATGAGTGATTGCATTGGTGGATGAGTTGGGTTTTACAGTACTGCGATACAAAAAAGGTCATATAGCGATGAGGAATGATAAGATGAGATGATGATGATTTTAGGAAGAAGAGCGTATCCCATTGGTCCGAAGCAGAGCATGGGATCAAAACAACCGATGACATATCAGTTCAGATTTCGATCTGAACACGTCCAGTCAGAAGTACTTAAAAAGATCACATATACGCGGATTAGTCTACATATTGAAAGCCTGTACATCATTTGGAGTTGATGCCAAATCGGAAATCTTTGCAGTGTTACACATTGAAGCAAAATACAACGATATGTCATTTCAGATAAGACTATTCTGACATTAGCTCATAGTTACATGTGCTATGTCGAGTGTAGAATATCTTAACACTCAAACCGGCAAGAAACGGCGAAGCTAAAGTTGATTAAATGCCAGTCTGAAAAAGACAATACATTGAGAAAGGCTACGTCTCAAGGGATAGAAACATTCCTTGGTGCTTTACTTTCTAGAAGGAGGACTCGTGATATAGAATTCGCTGATACCATAGACAGCTATGTTAAAAGGGTGTCTGAAAATGAGTACAAATTGAAAGAATCTTTTGAGGATATTCACTGGCATAAGGATAATGGGTGTTATTCAACATACACTACGTAGTAAAACAAACATTGCAAGATCACACATTGATCCTGACACTGATAGTGATGAGAAACGAGGTCCTTCTATATATGAACATCAGAGGAAAGAATGTTTATTTTGTGAGAAAAAGTCTTATAAAAGAGACAAGAATCTCACAAATGTGGCAATATTTGAATTTTGTTCCATATTGGAGAAGAAACACAGGAAAAGAATGACACAGAAAATAGCTGTAGGATTAGTGACTACAGCAAGCTCATTGCAAATGAAGCCAAATATCACAAAGGCCAACATAGCAAGTATATCAAGCAAGAAAATGGTACAAAAGATTTGTCTGAAGCAGGAAATGTTTGTGATGCGGCCTTTGAAAGCTTGTTGACGGAAATAACAGCATAACAAGAGGCACGTGGGCCATATTTTTCCCAATTGAGAAAAGCTGAAGAATGAAGAGAATGATTTATGTCCGGTACGGGTCATTTTTACCCCCAGAGGCATTTTTTGAATAATCTTGATAGAAAACCTGCTGATGATGATATATATGCCAAATATCTAAGCTCTGTGTACTAGGACTTCGGAAAAGAAGCATTTTTAAGTTTTCATTGGGAAAATCAATTTTTGTTCCTGTTACCTAGATATGCATTAGACCAAAATCATTTCTTTAATATTTTTAAAGGCCATCTAGAAGTGTCACCGCGCCAAATAGCAAAGCTCTGGTCACATTAGTTTGAGAGAAGAAGATGTTTTAAAATGTCACTAAATAACGTACTCTATGTAAAACTGTGACTCCCGGATGGACCATTTTTGACCCCAGAGACATAATTTGAACACTCTTGACAAAAAACCTGTAATTTATACTATATGCCTAATATCTAAACTCTGTATACTAGAGTTTCAGATCAGAAAGTTTTTTGAAGTTTTCATTGCAATATCTATTTTAGCTCATGTGACCTAGTTATTCAATAGACCCAAACCATTTCAACAATATTGGTAAAGGACATTTAGCAATGTCATCCATGCCAAATATCAAATCTTTGGCTACATTAGCTTCAGAGGACAAGCTGTTCAAAATCTAACTGTATATTTCTTTGTAAAACTGTGACCCCCGGGGCGGGGCCAATTTTGACCCAAGGGGAATACCGGTAATTTGAATAATGTTAATAGAGAACCTATAGCTGCTGCTATGTGTCAAATAGCTAAGCTCTGACCCTTGTAGGTTTTGTTAAGAATTGTTTTTACGATTTCTTTATGATGTTTACTTAAGTTGCAATGGCAACCAAAATTCTGCATCGTTTTTATCTTTTGGAAAAAATTGAATGAACTTTATCCAAGCAACATTTCGGTAAAGTTTGGGTAAGCAAGTGTTAACAATTATTTTTCTAATTATCTCATTAATATTCATCAGTATGCAAATTAGATAAAGTGCATCAGTTTTCATCAAATTAAAAGCAATGGTTTAGGCTCTATTGAAAACTTATTTTCATTCTTTTTTCACAAATAACGCCAAAGATACAATGGCTTTCCTGAATCAATAATGAATCTGTGTGGACCTGTTGTCATGGGAACGGAACTCGTGGCACGTGTGATCTAAGGGTTATGACCCTCCAACCGACTCAATTATTCTAGAAATAGTCTCTGATATATCATAATTAGGATTTGCTCTGTTTGTGTCCTTCGAGTCAGTTCAAAATTTACGTACTCAGTATGATTTTAATATTTTTTCCCTGCATTTTTAAGGATTTTAATAATCTCATTAATATTCATAATTATGCAAATGAGATAATTTATATAAAATGTTCATTCAATTAAAGGCCAACTTCTAAGCTCTATAACTGTACAATGTTCATACCTATATCACCAAAAGTTACAAAGTTACAGAGGATTTTCTGGAGGATGGGGCAAGTTTTAGGAATTGCCATGTTTTCTGTGTCAGAAATGGGAGGTTGCCATAGAAACGGAATTTGGGGCATATACAGTAGCCAGTGTTTAATCAAACCAACCTCATTCTTTCAAGGAATGTTCAGATATGTTTTTTAAGCAAAGTTGGCACCTTTTGTGTCCTTTGAGTGTGTTTAATGTTTAGTTGAAAGTATGGTTTTGATATTATATTCCCTATTTTTATGAGTTTTTTAATATTCTCATTAATATTCATAAGTATGCAAATGAGATAATTTACACAAACTCTCATTTTATTAAAGCTCAATGTCTAAGCTTCATCACTGTACTATTTTCATTCTTCTATTACAAAAAATTGACCAAGTTACAGAGGTTTTCCTGAAACACAGTGTAAAACTGAGCGGTTGCCATGGAAACGCCAAATAAAAAAATCAGCACCACTTTCAGGCTTGTCATCCACCCTAAATGGGGCCGCCTATGTGTAAACTACATCATGATATAAGTAGAATTTTTCTACCTTTCGGGGTGACGTAGCTCCTTAAATAGAGCTCTTTTTCAACTTGGCTGATAGCCTATTAAGGCACATTCTGCTTAACTTTCAACCTGCTTTAAGCTATAATCTGCCAGGATAATGAAAATATTTCTTATGGTGCATACTCTTGACTTTATGAATTGGATCTATTTTCTTCAGTAGAAGAATAAACTAAAGGCGTAAAAAGTCTTATTAATGGGGTAATGGGTTAATAGGGGAAAGGGTAAACACAGGTTTTTCTATACTTACAACTGAATTCCTGGCCCTGTCTCAGCTGGTTCCTCCCTCTGTCTCCTCAAATGTCTATGTCTCGGTCTGTCTTCACTGTTATCTCCCCTTCCAAATACACCACAGTATTTGTGAAAAACATCAGGTTTCCTTGATACATGGCTACCAGCTTTCTGTGCATCTGCTACAACTCCTTGTACTATTTCAGGAATATGTCTACCAAACATGCTAGAGATATCTAAGTCATCTGTATCGCCACCAAAAAGTCCACCCAAGTGTCTCAGCCAATTTGTATTAAGTGATCTCAGCAATGTGTCCAAGGATTGTGAATTAGATTCATCATCAGAAGAAGTTGAAATATGTGACTCTATCTGCTCGTCTGATGAGCTGACAGAGCTTGCTATAGACGTGACTATGCTGCTGTCATCATCACTTTTATCACTGACTTCTTCATCTTCAAAGTTAACAAGTATGGCTTTATTGCCGTCTATTACAACCCTGTTATCCTCATCAATGTCCGTTCTTCTTCTGTGAAGAAATCTCACATCTCCTCCATACCTTTCAATGATCTTTTCTGAGTAACAATCAGAGCATCTATGAAACCTTCTGTCCTCAGTCATTATGCTTTCATTGCTGGTCAAAGAAATATCCACACTGTCGATACTGTTGTCATCGAAATCATTGACAACTGAATTAAAGTCTGACTCACTGTGAGACTTGTGTGGTGTCCTAGGCCCTGTCACCTGTCCTTGGAATGAAGGCAGGTTGAACTCTAGCACCATTCTGTTGTCTTCCCCAGGCTGAGTTCTCACTGACCTTAGCTTCACTGCATACCGTGCCTGCCTACTCCTCAACCTTGACCAGTCCAGGTCTGGAGCCACACTGCTCTGTAACTCACTGACAGCAGTCTTCACTGGTACATGGTATGTAACACTCAACTGTTGTCGATCAACACAAACTGTCTCTTTTGCTATCTTCTCCTCACTGCATGATCGTAATGATTTCGATTTTTCTCTATAGTCTTTATTAAATGAGCTATTCTGTCCATTGTTTGATGCTTGACAATTCCTCTGTATTTTATCAACTGGTTTGATATTAGAGACACATATATTGAAATTATCCAAGTTTGTTTTCTTTGGTACAACTATATCATGGCAAATATATTTGGTATCTTTCACATCTTTAGGGATTTCCTGAGCTTCTACTTTCAATGGGGAAAGATCTGTTACAGGTGGACTAGTCTCAAATTGGCTTATTTCACTTGGAACTGCTGATTCTACATTGTTATCAATGTCACCATTTACCTGATTGTCATTTGTCCTAGTACATACCATTGTAGTTTGTTTTTCTGATTTTGGTACTTGTTTTGTTATGTTAGGTTTTGTGGAACTGTTGTTTTCTGATTTTGCTACTTTTTCTGTAATGTAAGGTTTTGTGGTACTGTTGTTTTCTGATTTTTCTGTAATGTAAGGTTTTGTGGTCCTGTTGTTTTCTGATTTTGTTACTTGTTTCATAATGTGAGGCTTTGTGGTACTGTTAATTTCTGATTCACTATGTGAACTGCTGCCTGTGTCAGCCAACTCCCCCTCACTGTCAGTATGGTGTGTATCATATACACTACCTAGACGTTTGGGTCCATATCTTTTAGGTGCAGCACCCTTACTTTTGTCAGGAAAAAATATGATATTGGAATATGGAAAGCTTTGAGAGTGATTTCCCTTATTTTCTTCTTCAAGAACAAACTGAATCCTGTTATCCTCCTGTACTACTGTAGACGTCTTGTAAAACTGATACAACTCTGTCGCATACTCTATTGTTTCTTCATCACAGAATTCTCTCACACTTGTCATTTTTTCCTCCAGGTCTTTTGTATCTACCTTCAACATCTTGTTTCTTTGGAGTGGTTTTTGCTTTAAACAGGACTGGTGTTGCCCACTGCCATCACTGAGTTTGGGAAAACTCAGCTTGTGAACTTTTGTTGGTCTTGCATGTTTTCTTGATCTTACAGGAGAGGATATAGGCTTAATATTTGACATTATGTCTTTCTGTTCCAATGGCCAATCAAGTTTAGTTGGTTTGCTTTTGTGTAATTCCCTTCTCTTTTGATTTGACCTTATTTTATTTCTTACTATGTTTACTATGTCTAATTCATTATTGTTTGCATCTGCATGTTCACCAGTTTCATTGACTGTCTGGCTATAAGAAACTGAAGATTTAAGGTCTGGTTCCTCAAGCCTTGCAGACGATGGACAATTTTGTTCCTCCAGTGTGACTGGAGATTGGCAACTTGATGAGTTTCCTGATTCATCAGTTTTTTCACTTGATTTTGTTTCCCCATTTGCCCTTTCATTATCTTGAGCTACAGTGTCACTCCTGAGGCAGTCTTCTGACTTCACTGCTATTTGTGAGGATGTGTTCTCACTTTGGCTGGGAGCCTGATTCAGTGACGTCTCACTTCCCAATGCACATGTGACTGTCTCCAAAGACGAGAGTGAGCTTTTCTGTTAAAATAGAGTCCAAGAAAATTAATTAGACATCAAAAGTGAAGGAAAAGGAAATATGACAACTGAATAAGTTTCCTCCAATTAATGTTATTTTGTCTGTTTTTTACAGCTCTTTCAACACTAAGTATCCCTTGTAGATTGTTAGTTATTCCCATGTAGATTCTTTTAGTTACCAAAACATGAACTATAGTTTTCTTGGAATTCTATGTAGTTTTATAAAATTTGCTTTCGGAGCCCTCTGATCTGTGTCTACACTGTTTGCAAATGTAATGAGTGTATTTTCAACAGGTCCATGGTGTTGAATGAGATAAAGCTGTATAAAGCGACTATAAAAATGGGCCTATTCCTAACCTATTATTATGGTGGCAGCATAATGCAGGAAAAAAGTAATACAGAAAACTCTATTAGGAGTTTTCTCTATAACTTTTGTTCTGCATTAAGCAGGCACCTGTCTTTAAATATGAACAAGCTGCTTAATTCAGTGGTTGCTTAATACAGATTTGACTATGTTCTGAAATCAACTTGTTTCCAGTAGGATACTGCTATTTACACCATCAATTAATTCCTCCACTGAAGAAAATAGCTCCATCTTACACAGACATGAATATGCACCATAAAATATAATTGCTTTATTCTAGCAGATGGTAGCTTAAAGCAGTCTGAAAGTAAATTAGAACGTGCCTGAAATTAAGGCACGTTCTGTTTTAATTTCAACCTGAATTAAGTATTGTTTCTTCAAAAGTAGAAACAGGCTATGGGGTAAAGGGTTATAGTGGTACCTGTTCTGGAACTTCAGCAAGTTGACTGCTGTGGTCCCTGTGGTGCTGAGGATCAACTGAAGAACCATCCTTATCTAAAGCAGGTGCTCTAGAACTGTTACCACGGTTACTAGCTGCTGAAAAAACAACAAACCTCAGTTAAAACATTGAGCCTTATTAAAATAATTGTAATTTGTATATATATATTTTTCAAACAGTGTATGACATTGTATGAAGAGAACACTTTCCCTATGCAGTTCAGGGTTCAAGGTTATAAAGTTTTAGAGTTGAGTCTAAAGTTGTTCTCAAACATTTGATTGGTCAGATTTGAGCCTAGGCTCAAATCTGACCAATCAAATGATTGAGAACAAACTCAGACTCAGCTCAAATGCTTTATAACCTTGGACCCTGGCCCTCATCTATAGCCTGATGCCAGGGGAAGTGATTTCTGATTCCAGCAAATCATATTTGCATCAGAATTAGGCATTTTACAGTGCAAAAAGCAGTTTTTGTCAGCTTCTGGCTAGTGGTCTGAAACTATTACGGCAAAGACTTGTAGCTAAACTTGCAATCAATTTGCAATCAATGTTGGAAAAGAACCTTAGTGAACCTTCACCATGCTACAGGATAGTTGAATTACGCCACATTTCATCTGGATCCTAACTGTTTAAATTTGACACTCTTGATGTTTCTGAGGAAGAAAAAACTGATACATCAGTTTTGAGCATTATTGTTGCAGACAATAATTTATACTGTTTGTTAGGTAACATTTTTTGTTTCAACAGTCAGGGCTTTAGATAAGAGGGGGTAAACTGAACAAATCCATCATTTTCTCGCTCATTTTAGCACCAAATCCTATGGTGTTACTACTCATTAGGATCGTCTCAATTAGACGATTCTAATAAGTAGTGAGACCATAGGGTTTATTGCAGAAAAAAAGATATTAGTTTTTGAAATACATGCTGTCCCCTTATTTGGAGCTCTGAACACTGACTTTCATCTTCTGAAAGTGTCTGCTAAAGTAGATATCTGCTTTACTTTAAGCATTCTTTAAGTAATCACCTGTCTTAAAAACTGAAAGCAAGCTATAGGGGAAGGAATATTGAAGATACCTTTGTGAGTTTGTTTGCCTTTTTCATGTGACTGTTTTTGACCCATGGCAATTGTTGGTAGTTTCAATCACTCATTTTTCCCCACAAAACTGAACTCACTTTAGTTGATTTATGTAAGAACTGAAAATAGAAAAAAGATCATGCAAAGACTACAGTTCTAACTTTTCTCATGCTAATGGTTTATGTTGAATACTTTTGTGATGAGTTAACCTATTAACTCATAGACTACTTCTAGTTTTGAAAAAAAGATAACGAGCAGAATTGCACCTTTACTTTCAGCCTGCTTTAAGCTACCAATGACTACCGGTATAATATTATATAACATAATTCCAATGATAAATATTAATAAGGTGGAATTTCTTCAGGGGAGGAATAAATTAAAAGCCTATAAGGCTTATTTATGGGGTAATGGGTAAAGATCTAGATAAGGTGCAAAGAAACACTATTTCACCTGCAGTAAGCTACTACCTGTCTTGAAAACTGCCAAATGGAATTAATTGAAAAACAGCAGTTTTCAGTACAACAATCTGTTTTAATACTCCATAGATACTCATTTTTACCCATTTAATTTATTTGTCCTATGAACAAAATAGTTCTATTTTATAAAGCCATGATTATGTATCATAACAAATATTTTCTGAGAATCTAGCAGATGGTAGCTTAAAGCCAGCTGAAAGTAAAGCAGGATGCACGTTAAGGCACATTCTGCTTTACTTTCAACCAGCTTTAAGTGATCACTTGTCTTCAAAACTAGAAGCTGGCTATGGAGTAATGGGTAAACTTTTTTTTTTACAAAGTACAATAAAAACTTACTTTTTTCTGCATGAGAAGGGCTAAAACCATAACCCAAAAGTGTGATATTGTAGGGATACAGAAGATTGACTGTTGCATACTGATGCAAAAAAGAGTTCTATAACTCTTTGAATCCTTAGTCACGCATATAAATGTCATTTGCAAACAGTGTACATGTGAGGAGTATACTTGTCCTATGCAAACAGACCATCATTGAACCAGCTTGACCTGGCCTGGGATGGCCTAACCTAGGATCGACAGTATAGAGATATTTTGAGTAAATTGATCAAAAACAAGTTATTTGTGATGAATATATATAATCATACTTGAGATTACACTAAAAACCTTATTTTAAAACATGTGATTCTACCTGACTCTACCTGACTAGATACAGGTGTACCCTAAAGAAGAAAAACCTCTGGACACATTTGGTTGCTTAAAGCCAACTGAAAGTAAAGCAGAATGCATCAGATTTATCCCTTTGAACCCTAGTCCCGCATATAGGCGTCCTTTTCAAACAGTGTTCAATGCAAACATGTCCAATGCAAACAGTGAAGACCCAGATCAGAGGGCTCCTTAAGGAGCCCTCTGATCTGGGTCTTCACTATTTGTCATAATGCAAAACATTGAAAAAAACAACACTTAAAAGTCAGAAATGGACTAGACTACAAAGGAAACTGGAATGGTCCATTTAAAGTTTCAGGGAGGAAAGAGTTAAGGTGCATTCTACTTTACTTTCAGTTTGCTTCCTTCCATGATACTGAATACAATCTGTGCAGGCCTTAAACAATAAACACAAAGAGACAATCAAAATAAATTATAATCACATATGAATATATCAGGTCAAACCAAACACTTAATTGAACCCTTTCCCCCCATGGAAGCGCCTTTTAGCTCATTTGCTTTATTCCTCTGCTCATGAAAATAGTTCCAATTTATACAGTCATAAGTATGTATCATAAGAAATGTTTTCTATATTTTAGAAGATGATAGCTTAAAGCAGGCTGAAAGTAAAGCAGAATGCGCCTTAAGGCGCATTATGATTTACTTTCAACCATCTTTAAGCGAACATATATATTCAATACCAGAAACATGCTATGGGGGAAAGGGATAATTTCCTTTGTTGTCCAGCATATCATAAATTTTGTCAAATGTTAGATTGTCACACTCAACCTCAGCGATGAGTATACTCTTCTTTAGCAAACAGTGCAACTGAGAATAATAGTTAAACTTCTGATATCCTTTGCAAATTTGTAAAGAAAAAAACACTACAAAGAACAAACAGTGTAGATCCTGATAAATGGGGCTCTGTCCTGTTTGTCATGTTGCCTTATATAAGAAAAATTCAAGCAGAAATAGTCGAAATGGAGTGAACTATTTCCGAAAATGGAAGTTTCTTTAACAAGTTTCAGTGGTGAATGATTTGTACGTATAAACTTAGCTGGCAATTATCCGTCAATTATCTGATTTGAAAACGAAAGTAGACTCACAAATCACGTTTATGTTGAGATAATGCTTACCTTTATACCTGATTATGACAGAAATGCGCCACACAGCAGTTCAAGATTGTGACATGCTCACATACCATGTTCTACTATGGTTTCACACCATTATTGTCTTCATTATTTCGTTGAGCAAATCGAAATTCCAAAATCGAAACCGAAAACGGATGTACTTTTCACCTAAGGCATAGGCTAAACCTCTTCCGCAAAGGGTATGAATAAAACGATTACGAGTTGGAGTTGGCGAAATAGAGAGACTCTCAATAGCCATGGTTATACTAAATTCTTTCTTTTATACTAACACTTAGCCAAATTTGTTGTAAATAACCAAATACTGTTTGTGTCTATTAATTCTTTAAGCGATTCCCTAAACAAGGCAAATGTTTAGATATTCCTTGTGTTGTTATTTAGGACCTTTCTGACAGAAGTAAACCTTTCCGGTCATTTACGATCATTCGCAGAATTTAAGCACATGTATTTCACGCATGCGCATTCCGGTACAAGAAGCATTTTGTCGCCGCGGATCAATTGCCAAGCCCTTTCAAAAGGCAGATTTGCCCCCTCATGGTGTAAGTTCTATATTGACAGCTCTATAACTCAATTTTATAATGTACGCTGGTTCTGTTTATACCTAAATTACCGGATTCGGTTCTGTATTGGTCATGTTTTAGTCGATCTTACGTTCGGCCGTATTCAATTCGCACCTCCTCGTTTACGTACTTTGACTCGTTCGGCCTTTTATTTTGTATGTTCAGGCCAATTTGCCTTGCGTTTTAGTGTTTCTAGTCATCTTATTAATTCTAGTCAACTTGTGAATATGAGATTGAAATGCTGATCGGTTATTTTCATACCAAAATGTATTTTAAGCTTGATATGGCAGAATCCAGTTAGAATAAGAATGAACCATTCTCTTTTCCAGTCATCCGGGTACTTTTTACCTTACGCATCCTCTCGGTCATTTCTTTTTTCACCTTACGCATACTCTCGGTCATTTCATTCGAATGACGTCGGACCCTATCGTAGAAAACTCGCGTCATTAGAAACGTTGACATCGGACCGAGAGAAATGCCCAAAAGCTGCGGTTGCACATCTGGCATGTGATGTCTCACAAACGACACGAACCATAACAACATCGATACTTATTACGGAGACTTTTATTCAGTTTTCGAAATAGATCGATCGGTTTTAGCTTTGTATTCGTGGCATTTATCATACCTATACCCAGGCCGACCCAGAACTGAGATATTCTACGTATGCTCCTACATCTCTATGAATTTCTATCTAGATCTATTCATAGATGTACACAGGGGTCCTTTCTCCATGATGTACATGAATGTAGTTTATGTCGAAATAATAACGAGACTCTAATAAAGATTTAAAACTACATCCTGTCATGCAACATCACGGCTATTCTTGTCTCAGACGGTACCATTGGTACGGTCGGATTTGATACGGTAAATTGTTAAACGAAACGCGTGTCTATTGACGTTATAATTGGTATTCAATGTGAAGAAAAAAACATTTCTCTTTCTACCGTAACCGACTAACCGTGATTATTTGGAAGTTCTGCATGATAAGCGAAAAAAGTACGACAGACTCGTCTCTGTTAGGGTCGCCCTGTCCGTGAAGAAGATCTAGATTCTAGATTCTACACCCAAAAAAACTATTCTTTGGAGCCTGACACCTATGGTGATCACTGACAGCTGTGTGTGATGGAAACGTTTATAATGATGTTAATTGTTACAGTGGAAAAACCGTAATTCTTTCCAAATAAACATGTTTAATCTAAATCTATTATTTCCATTGCAAACAGTTTGGAGCCAGATCAGACGCCGAGTAACCCAGCGTCTGATCAGGCTCCAAGCTGTTTGCCACCAAGATAACCATGAATTATCAGATTGTCCCAAAGTTGTACTTTTCTACATTTTAGTGCTTTGCGTTTGCGTTTAAACAGGAAATAATAACCTTTTCTCCACTGTTAGTGATGATAACCGATCAATAAATCCATATTACCTGTCCTAATTTAGTAAAAACACCAATATCTATATCATTGATTCTCATACATCAGAACCCTCCCATATAATTTTCCTTAGTCAACTAATTTTTCACTTTGAAATGCTGGTAATGTATTAATGGTCGTTTCTGTCTGGCCAAATTGAAAGTCAAGTGTCAAAAAAGAGAATACATGAGTCATATCACAAGAAAATTATTATTTAAAGACCTTGACAAAATTCAAAATAAAAAATCAAGCCATTGTGAATGCCCAATCTGGTCATGACACCTTAACTGTTTCAGTCTGTTAGTCACTTTTATCCACAGTCTTTCCCTGTAACAAGACCATTCAAATTTTATTTCAATGTCTGTTAAAACTAAACATGCAAAGCTTTCTAAGTAATATTATACATGATTATTCCTTGAATATCTATATTATCAAGGACTATGAAATATGTCACACTTTGACAGATATGTACAGTCAATCTTGATTAATAGTTGACCACTCACTGAAGTAGATCTGTGTGATTGTTTCATTAAGTTATTATTGCAAGATAAAAAAAAAGAAGAAAGAAAGCTCCTACTGGAGCTAGCTTTCTGCTTAATTATTATTCTCACACCCTGTGACCCCTAATTTGAAAACAAACCTATGGTGTAACCTACTGAATGGATGCATAATATAAGTACAGTCAGTCTTATATTGAAACAACCTATGGGTCACCTACTTAATGGATGCCTTATATAAGTCTGACTGTTGAATATTGTAAATTATGCAAAATAAAATCAACATACTATCATAAAATGATGCATTACCCGGTACATGTTTATGGATCCAGGATCTGTTTCATAGGAATGTGCTACTGATCTTAGTGGTCAGATAAACTCAAAGTTCAATTCCAAGTACATGTTGATGTTATGCCTTTTTATGTTCATGTACATGTAAAATGATTGACAAAATGGTATGTATAAATACATGTACATGAATTATACTAGCAATTCATAGTTAATTTGCTGATCATTTCCTATCTTTCAGGAAAAATGAACGCAGAAAAAAATCATGATATTTACAATATTTCTTGTACTTTCAAAATTAAAAAATAAACAGTAATTTGCAATTGTGAATTCTAATAGTTTTAGTCTATTTGTAAAAATGTGATTTTACACTCCTATATTAAATCATCACTAATTGAAATAGCAGAAATATTTTAGAATACAGGTGACTGCTTAATGCAGGGTTAACATAATTTAGACAGCAACCATCTGTACTTAAGATTGCATAGTGATCTTCTATTGATTACTGTCTTGATGAATGGTTGACTGCATATTACTAATTGAAGTTAAAGGTTTTTTTTAATTAATGCAGGTGCTATAAGGCAGCAGCTCATATAGGGTTTTTCTTCATTCTTCAAGTTTATCCTGCATTAAACAACCATCTGTGTTTAAGATTGCCTTGTGATATTCTATAAAGTGACTGCTTAATAAATGATTGACTATATTTATATTAAGCTGGTCAGTTCAGAACCTCCTTGTGTATCCAAAACAATAAACAGTTTCAATTTCAAATTACAGGGAAAGCAACATGGTTGCATGCTTCAACAAGTCTAGAAAAATAAAAATACATGTAAGTTGTATTCTGTTATCAATTACAAATTTGCCAAGTGGCTGTAGTCATGGTACATTAATCTACAGTCAATCCTGTAATAAGTGACATCTCTAAAGAAAACATATGGTAAACATAAATACAGGTGGTTCTTTAAATGCTGGGTGAAACTTATGCAGAAAACTCCTGTAGATTTAATAAATGCATTATTGCCAGCTTACATTCAGCAACCATGCACCTGCCTTTTGAGATTGGCATGTGAGGTCAAGTAGTAGTGGCTACAAAATTGACTATTTATGCTTCATTTCCAAAAGACATGTACATTTATTTTACAAATGGACAACCAGTGCAGATCAGACCCAGATTCAGGGGGCTCTTTTAGGTCTGTACTGTTCAGTAGGATAATATAGTCTTCACAGGTACAATATAGTTGTAAATAATGTGTAAAATAATAAAGGACACCATTAAAGGTTCTAAAGATTAATTGTGGTTAAAATTGCTAGTTTATTGCTGATTAAATTGAGGCATGCATGGATATGAAATAAAACATATGCAAGCAAACAAAGTGATCATCTTTTCACTTGAAAAACCTTTATTTCAATTGGATTTACATCAACAGTCAGTACCTGACATACCCTGGCATTCAGTTAAAAATGAATTGCTTAGCAAATTTAAAACTACCTCACAAAAACAAAGAAAATGAGTTCAAACTATTTCTCTTTACTTATTTATTACATAAATAGTTGTAGATCAAAATCAGCAAACACTAGTGTCAGTTGGAAATATTTGACAATCTTCATAATTTTCAAGATATTTGTATTTGGGACAGGGTAATCCAATTCTTAATTTTATCTGGCTATAAAATTACAATGGGCAGTTGAAATTATCCCCTCTTTTATCATAGCAACACAGGGATGGTATGGTTCCTATGTTGACATCAGACTTAAGGATCACAGATATAGACTGTTCTCCTGTCTGTAGCCTAGCTCAAAATAGTCTGTACATTACCAACCAGACTTGAAGAAGCTATTACATAATGCTGCCAAGCTTCTATAATTCTTCAAATTTTCTTTTGTAAAGACACCTGAAATGGTTCAGTGAAATGTATAGTATTCATTGAATATACAAGTACATACATGTATTAACCCTTAGCCTGCCACTCACGACTATAGCTCCATATGCAAACAACTTGGATCCGGATGAGACGCCGAGTAACTCGGCGTCTCATCCGGATCCAAGCTGTTTGACACTCGGACAATATTTTCAGCAATTTTGAGCAACTTTGAAACTTGAAGCAGACGAGAAATATAGCAGACGACAATTTATTTGGCGGGCTAAGGGTTAACAAATAAGTGTAGCTTGTAGGAAACCCTGTAGTAAATATCCATGTCTACATGTACTTGCAAAGCAGAAAAAAATAAAAATGCAAATATTTCTATAATCTTTTATATATATATTCTTCTGTGTGTATGTATTAATCCTTACACTTTAACCCTTTACCTTATAGAAGCGACTTTTAGCACATTCATTTTATTTATCCGCTGAAGAAAGTAGTTCCAATATATACCGTAATGCATATGTGTCATATTTAATACTTTCCATATTCTAGCAGGTAATAGCTTAAAGCAGGCTGAAAGTAAAGCAGAATGCGCCATATGGCGCATTCTGCTTTACTTTCAACCTGCTTTAAGTAGTCACCTATTTTCAAAACTAGAAACAGGCTATCAGGTAAAGGGTTAAGCATATATTTAAAGGGTAAATGAAAGATGTAAAATGTCTTATTTCTTCAATTTCAGAAATATCCCCATATAAACATTCTAGATCTGTTTAGTCTAATAAATATTAGATTTACTGTCATATTGATGAATATATTGGTGCTCTACTCTGATAAATGAATCTAAAAGTCTTATTTTAATCATGTAGATCTAGATCTAGAAATCTTGTAGATATGTAATCTACAACTGTAATTAAATACATACCCATTTCAAATGAGATGCGTGTACATGCTATGCATGATTAGCATAAAAAATATTCTCATTTTAATTTGACAAACAAATTTGAATTAGAATCTCTGTATATATTGTAATTGGTTGTAATTAATCAGTGTAAATCTAGATCTACATATTAATAATAGAATAATGAAGGACAACAATCAACAAAGGTTTCAACGGAAATGCCGAGAGATTTTACTTTTTTAACTCAAAGAACATGACTAGAACTACGGAGCAGATACTTCAGAAGTTCTCTCTTCCTCTCTCTCTCATTAAGTGGATTTTGGGTGGATTCGGATGGAATTGGGTGTATCGTTACTCTCTAAAAAAATAATTGAAATTTGATATGTCAGCACAAGAGTTCAGAATAAGGAATAAATTCAACGTACACGGCATTTATTTTTAATCATTCATACATTATTATATCTTATTGACAACCACCTGTTGCCGTGTTGGGGAGTCCAAGTGTGATAGGACTCTCGCTTTTAAAAAAGCATTTAATTCTATTTTTCGGTAAAATCGCGCTTTTGCAACTTATGTAAGACCTTCCTAGTATTTATAGGACCTATCCTCCCTTTTCGTTTTTCTTATTTACAGGTAATAACGCGTAAAAAAGAATGAGATTTAACGCCCCGCTGCATAAGCTTATGTAGATTTCGGGTTTGTTGTCCCCGAGTGCGCGTGCTCGCTAAGTGTAAACAAAGTGAGGGATGCCGAATGAAGGGTGTATGACGTAGGCCTGGAAAAGAGAATTGAAAATCATATGTTTTACGTTTTTATGCATTTAAAAGGACGTGTTTGAAATCTCTAGTTATTTTGCACCTTGCTTTATTTGGAAACTTTGAACTTTAAGTGTAGATCTGGTTCTATATTCTATCTGGAACTGCCATTTATCATTTAATTAGACCAAATACTTATGATGCCTTATGTATCTTTTCAGTCTTTTACCATCACTACGTCATCACTGGATGAAGGAAAATAAAGAATATAATCAGCAGAAAATGAATGTTTAGAACTTTTCCCTTCACCCCAACGTAACGGTTAACTGGCTGTCGTAGCTGCAAAAGCAGCCGCATGCTATGGGCAGTACAGTAAAAGAACCATTGGCATCGACACCTTTCAGAAGAATTCGAAAATTAACAGAAAAGAAAATGGAGCTGTATGAACAACGCAGAGACCAACTTAATGGCAAACAGGAATCAGCATGGAAACTAGTAGAAAATAGCATAGAAACAGACAATTCAAACATTAAAGAAGTTTACTTCAACTACACTACAGCAGTTGACAACTATCTTGGATTTCTATTAGACACTTACACCGATGAAAGTTTAAATCTCAGATCTAAATCAATAGACACTTGTGATGATAGAAAAAGACTTTACTCAGAATATATTAAACAACAAATTCTTGAACAAACAATGAGGAAAACAACATCCAGTAGATCCAGCAGGAGGTCTACTAGGTTAGAAGACACCCTTGCATTTAAGTATGCAGCTGCTGAAGCAGCGAAGGCGAAAATCGCATTCGCAGAAAGAGAAGCCGAGCTGAAACGTCAAACAGCAGAGCTCGAAATGAAAAAGAATTTTATCGCCGCTGACCGAGAAGTGTTGGAGACTCAAAAAGAGGCAGCTGCAGCAGCCGCCGAAGCAGAAGCCCTGGAAAGGTTCTCCGAGCTTGGTAGTATTGGTAGCCAGGCGGGTTTTCCAGAGCTGCCGAAGGAAGAAACCAACAAAAGCGTGCAAAATTACATTAACAAACTCCCTCAACAACTCGAATTAACCAAAGGAAAAGAAATTACACCAAATCCAGCCTTCCTTGACTTTTCTCAATTTTTAGTAAAGAAAGATCTGCTAATTTCTCGCCTTTCAAAATTTGACGACAAACCAGAGAACTTTGTTAGTTGGAAAGGCAGCTTTCAGAACATTATGCTGGAACTGAATTCAACAGAAGCAGAAGAGCTGGACCTGCTGACAAAGTATCTTGGCCCCCAATCGTCCAAACAAGCTACGACACTTAGATCGGCCTATGGCACATCACCAGGAAAAGCTGTGAACGTAATCTGGGAACGTTTGGATGAGCGATATGGCGCACCAGAGCTTGTGGCTGAGGCCTTGAACAAGAAACTGTCAGACCTCCCCCACATCAATGCTAAAGATCCGAAACTCCTTTACAACCTGTTAGACATTTTAACTGAAATTGAATGTGTCCAGCAAGATCAAAAGTTCAAACCCCTGTTAGCATTCTACGACTCGTCGGCAGGGGTCTCTCCAATTATCTTAAAGCTTCCATACAACATGCAAGAAAAGTGGATCACCCGAGCATCATCATACAAGGAAAGGCGTGGAGTAGTGTATCCACCTTTCTCCTTGTTTGTGTCTTTCATCAAAGAAATGGCGAAAATCCGGAACGACCCAAGCTTTAAGTTTCACGGCGCTACCCAAACGATTCCCAAAACAACGTCAGTAAGCCGTCCTACAGGGATATTCACCAAGAAAACGGAAGTCGAGTCGGAGACCAGAAAATGCCCGATTCATAAGCTGAATCACAGCCTGAATGAATGTAGAACATTCAAAGCCAAAAGCCTAGAGGAAAGAAGAAATTTCCTAAGAGAGAACAATTTCTGCTACAAGTGTTGTTTGAGCAACCAGCACAGAGCAAGAGAGTGCAAGGCCAATCAAAAGTGTAGTGACTGTGGCAGTGCAAATCACGCAACTGCCATGCATGTTTCAAACACATCGCCATCAGCCAACGCCAGAAACCCAGAAGCTCAAGGCGGGGAGCAAGTGAACAGGTCTCGAACAGTTGACGCTAGATGCACAGAAATAACCTCCCCAGACCACGGAAAATCATGTGCTAAACTTGTACTAGCAAATGTATATCATGCTGATTATCCTGAAAACGTAGTAAAATGCTATGTGATGCTAGACGAACAAAGCAATAAGTCTCTCGTTAAGCCAAAAATGTTTTCTCAGTTAGGTATTCATAGTGAAGAGTATCAGTACACCATTAATTCTTGTACAGGGTCAATGGTCACAGATGCTCGCATAGCAAATAGATGCATTGTTGAGTCACTTGATGGGGCTATTCATTATGAACTTCCCCAACTCATTGAATGTACACAAATACCCAACAACAGAGATGAGATTTGTTCTCCTAGCAGTGCCAGGCTTTTTCCTCATTTAGAGCAAGTAGCAAATTGTATGCATGAAATAGACACAGACGCTGAAATATTGTTGTTGCTAGGCAGAGATGCTCTTGAAGCTCACCATGTGCATGACCAAGTGGTGGGCCCCCCAGGGACACCATTTGCTCAGCGCATTGGTCTGGGTTGGGTAGTTGTAGGGGAAATTTGTATGGGGGATATGCATGTAGGCCAGTCTGTAAATGTGCACAAAACATACGTCCTAGACAGTGGGCGTCCCTCTCTGTTTACACCATGCCACAACAAAGTTACCGTTGAGGCCTTTGATCCTATATTTGTTAGAAATGTTGATGATGACAAACCGTCTTTGTCGATAGAAGACAGAGATTTTTTGAAAATCATGGACAGTAGTTTCCGTAAAAACGAAAACGGAAGATGGGTAGCTCCTCTTCCCTTCAAAGAGCTTAGGGAGAAGTTGCCTAGCAACAGAGAACAAGCCCTAAAAAGGGCCAAGATGTTAGATTCTAACCTTAGTAAGAATCCTGTTAAGGCTCAGCATTTTACCGAGTTCATGGACAAGATTTTCAAAAATGACCATGCAGAAATTGCACCCGAGCTAAAAGCCGGTGAAGAGTGTTGGTACCTGCCTATATTTGGGGTGTATCACCCTCAGAAACCAAACCAAATAAGAGGTGTTTTCGATTCGTCCGCTACATGCAAAGGCTTATCCTTGAACTCGGTAATGCTTAGCGGGCCTGATCTGACAAACAAATTGATAGGAGTGTTGATGCGATTCAGACGAGAGGTTGTGGCGGTCGTTGCAGACATAGAACAGATGTTCTACTGTTTCAGTGTTGCTGATGAGCACAGAAATTTTCTCAGATTCTTTTGGTACGAAGGCAACGACCTAAGCAAACCTCTGGTTGAATACCGCATGTGTAAACATGTCTTTGGGAATAGCCCGTCCCCAGCTGTTGCGACATATGGGTTAAGAAAATCAGTTGAAGGTTGTGAGGCAGACGTTCAAGAGTTTGTACGGAGGGACTTCTATGTCGATGATGGCCTTACCTCTAGGGGTAGTACTGCTGAAGCTGTGGACTTGCTACAAAGGTCCCAGGCAGCATTGGCAAAATATGGTTTACGTCTGCACAAAATTGCTTCAAACGACCTTGAGGTGTTGAAATTCTTCCCAGCAGATGATTTGAACAAGGATCTCAAAAGCGTAGATTTTGACGAAGGTGATTTGCCTTTACAACGTAGCCTTGGTGTAGGGTGGGACCTGAGTCTAGATTCCTTTGTTTTCAAAGTTGATCTGTCAGATAGGCCTCTTTCCAAACGAGGTGTTCTTTCAACGGTGAACAGTGTGTTTGACCCCTTAGGTTTTGTTGCCCCTGTTGTCATCCTTGGTAGGTTGGTCATGCGAGATGTAGTTTCAGTTTGCAGTGGTTGGGATGATTCCTTGCCAGCAGAGCTTGAAGCCAAGTGGATCAAATGGAGAGCTGATTTGCGAAACCTCTCGGTTGTTCAGATTCCTAGAAGCTACTTCGGTAGGTCACCAAAAAGCATGGACAGGGTAGAGTTGCATGTCTTTTCAGATGCATCAGAGTCTGCAATAGCAGCTGTCGCATACCTGGTTGGGTTTCCAGTCTCTGGTGAGAGAAGTGTTGGGTTTGTTTCTGGAAAGGCCAAAGTTGCACCCGCTAGTGGTCACACTATACCCCGTCTTGAGTTGTGTGCTGCAGTCCTCGCAGTTGAGCTGTACAAGTCTATATTTGACAACATGGATATGGACTTTTCAGATGTCAGGTTTTTCACAGACAGTCGCATTGTGCTCGGTTATATCAATAACCAGACTAGAAGGTTTTTCACATACGTGAGCAATCGAGTTCAGAAAATCAGAAGTGGTAGTAGCCCCTCGCAGTGGAGTTACATTGCATCAGAGTCAAATCCCGCAGACGTGGGTAGCAGAGGTATTGACCCAGTCCACCTGACCGACAGTCTCTGGTTAAAGGGACCACCTTCCCTTTACAGAGATCCCGAGCCTATTCCCGAGTTCTTCCCACTTTTGGAGCCAGATTCTGACACAGAAGTACGGCGTCAGGTTACAGTATCTGCCACCAGTGTAGATTTTCAGGATAGTCTATCTTTTTCTGACAGGTTCAAGAAATTCTCAACTTGGAGTTCTCTGATTTCAGCTATTTCTGTCCTAAAGCAAAAGGCAGAGTCGTTATGCAAAGGGTCCTCATGTTCAAAGGGTTCAAATCAGTGTGAGCTTTCTGGGAGTGTTGAGCTTAATAAGAAAACTGAGGCTTTCATCATTCAGAAAGTTCAAAGCGAGGTCTATGCTGATGAGATATCGGGTCTTAGGGTAGAGAAGAGAGTAAAAAGGGGTAGTTCCATTGTGTGGTTGAATCCCTTCTTGGATCAAGATGGTTTGTTACGTGTGGGTGGGCGGCTCAGTCGCAGCAACTTGTCGCAGAGTGAAAAGCATCCGCTCATCTTGCCAGGCAAGCACCATGTAGCCAAACTTCTAGTGCAGCACTACCATTGTTGCGTTCAGCATCAAGGTCGTCAGTACACAGAAGGTGCGGTCAGAGCTGCAGGGTTTTGGGTCACAGGTGGAAAGCGTCTGGTATCATCAGTTCTTTACCATTGTGTAAAATGCAAGAAATTGCGTGGCCAGTTTGCATGTCAGAAAATGTCAGACTTGCCACTTGACAGAGTGGAGGAAGTCACCCCTTTCACAAACACTGGTGTTGATGTTTTCGGTCCTTGGCATGTCACCTCCAGACGCACACGTGGAGGCCAGGCATCCTCAAAACGTTGGGCAGTGATTTTCTCCTGTCAAACTATTCGGGCTGTGCATATAGAGGTCTTGGAGGACATCTCGTCCAGTAGTTTCATTAATGCCCTGCGTAGGTTTGTTGCAGTACGAGGTAAGGTCAGACAGTTTCGCTCTGATCGAGGGACCAACTTCGTTGGGGCCACTGACAACATACGGGTGGAGGCCATCAATGTAGAAGATGCACCTACACAGGCCTACCTCAGGAAGGCAGAGTCAGTTTGGATGTTTAACCCTCCTCATAGTTCTCATATGGGTGGTTCATGGGAACGCATGATAGGGCTTGCTCGTCGCATACTCGAGTCGATGTTAGCAGATGTGAGGAATTTGACCCATGAAGTCCTTGTTACTCTTATGGCTGAAGTAGCTGCCATAATGAATGCTCGACCCATTGTTGCTGTCTCAAATGATCCAGAAAATCCAACTGTTCTGTCTCCTTCTGCTCTGTTAACTCAGAAACTGCAGTGTGATCAACAGCCGTTAGGTGATCTTAACATAAAAGAGTTGTACAAGGACCAATGGAGAAGGGTTCAGTTTTTAGCTGATCAGTTTTGGTTGCGTTGGCGACAAGAGTACCTACAGTCTTTGCAGCCGAGGCGTAAGTGGACAGAAGAGCAAGACCCTGTGCAGGTTGATGATGTTGTTCTTGTTAGGGATCGCGAAGTTAGTCGCAACAGTTGGCCCATGGGCAGAGTTACTCGTGTATTCCCTAGTGAAGACGGCAGAGTTCGCAAAGTAGAGGTCTGCTTGATAAAGAATGGAAAACCGACCTGCTACATTCGACCGGTTGTCGAATTAGTTCCCTTGGTTAAAACACAATAGGGCTTAAGGCTCAGGCCCAAACTTGTAAATAGTCTGTTATGGTTCTCAGTGAAATCCTAATTGATAGTATTAATGATAAGTATTAAGCAGTTGTGTGTACACAATTGACATAGTAGTTAGTAAACCCATTTTAGTACACCTACAGATTTACTGTTTGTTTTTACCTAGATAGTATTTTGTTTTTCATGTGTTTATAAATGATTTAAACAGAATTTGTTAAAAATGTTCACTGGAGAACAATTTCAGTCTCATTGATCAATGCTAAACATTAATAATGGCAAGTGTGTACAGCCCAAGTGAAATTAAGGTTTATATACAAAGATTTTACAAATATGTCTCGTTTTTAAACTTTCAGATTTGTTCAAGGGAAATAACCTTGCAGTAGAACTAAATATTGTTACTAGTATCTTTGACTTCGTTAAATGTTGACACCTGTCTCGCATAAACAAGAACTCAATAGGAATCTTTAGTTAGAATTTCCTATTTATTTTTTCTTTCTGCAGAGAAAAGTTATGTATTTAAGAGATCATGTTGATTTCATCGGTTAATTGTTAAAAATGTCTATCTTTGTCAAAAGTCTTTGGTGTGCATCAAGTGTTTTGTTTATAGGGTATGTTTATATCTTTTATAATGTGTATTAGGAATTAGTTTGTTTTAACCCATTTAGCCATAGTGACTCATTTTGACACACTTTAATCCACTAGCTTGTATTGAGATAAGCATTGATAATTGTTTAATCGCTTATGAGTTAATGGGTTAAAGAGACGAATATTGTGATATCTACAGATATCAGGCGAGGAGTGTGTTGTTATTTAGGACCTTTCTGACAGAAGTAAACCTTTCCGGTCATTTACGATCATTCGCAGAATTTAAGCACATGTATTTCACGCATGCGCATTCCGGTACAAGAAGCATTTTGTCGCCGCGGATCAATTGCCAAGCCCTTTCAAAAGGCAGATTTGCCCCCTCATGGTGTAAGTTCTATATTGACAGCTCTATAACTCAATTTTATAATGTACGCTGGTTCTGTTTATACCTAAATTACCGGATTCGGTTCTGTATTGGTCATGTTTTAGTCGATCTTACGTTCGGCCGTATTCAATTCGCACCTCCTCGTTTACGTACTTTGACTCGTTCGGCCTTTTATTTTGTATGTTCAGGCCAATTTGCCTTGCGTTTTAGTGTTTCTAGTCATCTTATTAATTCTAGTCAACTTGTGAATATGAGATTGAAATGCTGATCGGTTATTTTCATACCAAAATGTATTTTAAGCTTGATATGGCAGAATCCAGTTAGAATAAGAATGAACCATTGAAAATCATATGTTTTACGTTTTTATGCATTTAAAAGGACGTGTTTGAAATCTCTAGTTATTTTGCACCTTGCTTTATTTGGAAACTTTGAACTTTAAGTGTAGATCTGGTTCTATATTCTATCTGGAACTGCCATTTATCATTTAATTAGACCAAATACTTATGATGCCTTATGTATCTTTTCAGTCTTTTACCATCACTACGTCATCACTGGATGAAGGAAAATAAAGAATATAATCAGCAGAAAATGAATGTTTAGAACTTTTCCCTTCACCCCAACGTAACGGTTAACTGGCTGTCGTAGCTGCAAAAGCAGCCGCATGCTATGGGCAGTACATTCCTACTTCATCAGTAAAGTTGTATTTTCGGTTTTCCATTGCCATTGGCAGGGCTGTCATCTCTCCGGATTTTTCCTAAATCTTCGGATTTTTTTTCTGGTACACGGTAGCTTAAAGCAGGCTGACATTAAAGCAGAATGCGCCTTAAGGCGCACTCTGCTTTACTTCCAGTCTGCTTTAAGTAGTCACATGTCAACAAACCAGAAACAGGATATGGGGTAAAGGTACGATTCGTAAAATCGCACTTGACAAATGCAAATTTGGAAATCTTAGGATTTTTCATGCCAACTTATGACAGCCCTGCATTGGTATAAACAAATATTTAAAGAGACTGAACACCAGATTTATAGAGAAAACAAATGTAAATAGATGTCAGGCGCCTTTAAAAGAGGGTAAATATTACTTTATTGAAAGGGTTTATGAATAAAAAAAATATTTTAATGAGCTCGGTCAGGATTCCAAATCAGTAAAGTCTTATCCATTTTTTTCACTTGGAATTGTAAACAGGACAAGCCGTGACCATAGGACTCTTGTAGGGGGCCCTCTGATCAGGGTATACATTGTTTGCAAAAGACATGTGAAGCAGCTTCACGGATATATTTTGTAAAGGATGCGTATACTCGTCTCTAGGGTTCAGCACCAATCGGTCATGCTTCTTCGAGTGGCCGTTTAGGACAGGTTTAACAATAGCCTAATATAACCCATAACTCCGTAAAAACGAGCTTTTACACCTTTTGATTTTTCATTCACTGGGGAAATTATGCATTATATTTCGCTTTCAACTTGCTTTAAGTGGTCTCCTATATTCCAAACGAGAATCAAGCATATAAGCCTTCTTCACTGCTTTACCCCGAGTACAAAGGATACATACAAACAGTTTGGATCCTGATCAGACGCCGCGTAACTATTGGACTCTCAATCTAAAAAAAACAACAAAAAAGAGTCAAAAGATATAAAGTTTGAATTTGAAAATACAAGCAGACGACAATTTGTTAAAATCAGATGACGTCATGGCAATGAAGGCTTAATCCTTATCATGCTAAATTGTCGTCTGCTTCAAATACCGGTATATCGTCTGCGTAAAAATACTAAAGTTAGTTTCCATGCTTTTGATACAGAAAACACTTGAATACGTGACACAAACAGTTCGATCCAGATCAGATATCGCCCTTAGCAAGATAATGGTTATAATGGGGTATTTCAAATAAAATTTCCTTAGGTGTCCACCAATCCATATGTTGTGACAACTCACTTGAGATGTCTCTTCGAGAAGATCTAGTATACTTTTATAGTAGAGGACATCTAACGTCAAAAATCGAAATAAAGGAAAAAAAATGCACAGAATTGATTTTTGTGTTTTCATATGCTCCAATATGTACCGAATGACAAAAAAAAAGTCTATGAAAATCAAACGATGCGAAATATGATTTTTGGGGTAAAATGGCTAAAATAATAGGTGAAAGCACGAATTTTTGGGATTTCCAAACTGCGACCGTAGAAATCAACATAAAAGCTTGAAATCTACAGGCTAGATAAATATTAATGTCAGCTGTGGAATGGTACTTGTAACGATAAATAAAATTTTCAAAAAACTGATTTTTGGGGTGAAATTGTCAAAATATTAAACCAAAATCACAAATTTGAGGATTTCAAACAGACCCTGACATCTCATAGCAAATAAAGGAAATGGTGCACAGAGTTTATTTATATGTTATTATTTGCCTAAATATGTACCAAATAACAGACAAAAAGTCTAGGAAAATCAAACGATGCGAAATATGGTTTTGGGGTAAAATGGTTGAAATAATAACTGAAATCGCTAATTTTTGGGATTTCCCTTCTGTGCTCGAGGATATCGATATAAAATCTCGAAATCTACAGGCTAGACAAATATTCATGTCAGCTGTGGAATGGTACTTGTTAAGATAAATAAAAGTTTCAAAAAAATGATTTTGGGGTGAAATTGTCAAAATATTAAACCAAAATCACAAATTTTAAGGATTTCAAACAGACCCTGACATCTAAAAGCAAGTAAAGAAAACGGTGCACAGAGTTGATTTATACGTTATTATCTGCTTAATTATGTACCAAATAACAGACAAAAAGTCTAGGAAAATCAAACAATGCAAACTATGTTTTTTGGGTAAAATGGTTGAAATAATAACTGAAATCGCTAATTTTTGGGATTTCCCTTCTGTGATGGAGAATATCGATATAAAAGCTCGAAATCTACAGGCTATACAAATACTCGTGTAAACTGTGGATTGGTACTTGTTAAGATAAATAAAAATTTCAAAAAGCTGATTTTTAGGGTGAAATTGTCAAAATATCAAACAAAAAACACAAAAGTTGAGGATTTCAAACAGACCCTGACATCTAAAAGCAAATAAAGGAAAAGGTGCACAGAGTTGATTTATATGTTATTATTTGCTTAAATATGTACCAAATAACAGACAAAAAGTCTAGGAAAATTAAACGATGCAAAATATGATTTTGGGTAAAATGGTTTAAATAATAACTAAAATCACTAATTTTTGGGATTTCCCTTCTGTGATCGAGGATACCAATATAAAATCTCGATTTCTACAGGCTGCACAAATATTCATGTCTACAGTTGAATGACCCTAGTTAAGATAAATACAACTTAAAAAAAAAATTGGGGGTAAAATCGTAAAATTATTTAACCAAAATTTCATATTTTGGGGATTTTTGACAGATTTTGAGATTGAAATCAAACTAATGGTAAAGATGCACATAATTGATTTATCAGTAATGATATGTTTCAATATGTACCAAATAACAGACAAATAATGTAGGAAAATCAAAGAATCCGAAATATGATTTTTGGGTAAAATGGTTGAAATATTAACTGAAAAGCTAATTTTTGGGATTTCCTTTCTGTGGCCATGGATATCACTATAAAAGCTCCAAATATCCAGGCTAGGCACATATTCATGTCTACTTTAGAATGGTCCTTGTTAGGATAAATAAAGGTTTCAAAAAACTGTTTTTTTGGGGTAAAATTATCAAAATATTAAACCAAAATCACCAATTCTTGTTTGTAAAACAATCTAGGAAAATCCAACAAAGCCTAATATAAAGTTTGGGGTATACTGATTAAAACAATTAATGTAAATGCATGTTTTTGGAAATTCCACACTATGTCCTTAGACAGGAATATAGAAGCTACAAATGTACAGGTAATATACATATTACTGTGCACTGTAGCCTTGTACTATTAAGGATGAATTAAGCTTTAAAATGAAAACCCTTATCTTTTCACTTCACTACGGTGACCTTAGATATGAAACCAAACGTTCAAAGTCTATAACTTACACACATACACCATTTTAATGTAGCTTAGTTAAAGTAAAGACAAATCAACCGGTAAAACATTTCAACAGACACATGTTTTTAATGTATTGTGACTTTAAATATGATTAAAAAAGCTCCAAATCCATTTAAAAGGAAACAGGCACCATGAAATAAAGCCTATAGCACTAGTACAAATAAAATATGATTTCTAAAATTAATAAATTTTGGTGATAAGATATAAGTTAAACGAAAACAGTTTTCACTGAGGATTTTTACAGTGGCATTGGATGTGACCATCAAGGCACTACAGTGTATTTGTTAGCATAGTTATATAAGTTTCAATGAAGTAATATACATGTATAACTTATAATAGTTAAACAAAAAGACAATATCTTCAGTATATTGTTACAGCAATATAACATGAATGTAAAACTTAAAAATATAGTTAAGACAAATATATAAATGGAAACTTTTTATAAGTAAGGATAACTACCATTTTGAATTTCATTACTATAGTCAAACAACTAGGTCTGACGTGTCAAAGGGTGGCCGAGTCCATTTATAAGGGAGATCAGCATTTCAGATGTCCCCGTGTCAAGTTTTAAAGGAAAAGGTTTGGTTATCGGTACAAATAAACGAATTAGTTATTGGAAAATAATTCTATCGCAATACACTCTGTGTACCTATATTTACCTACTGCTCTAAAGTGCTAACAATAATATCGCATTCATTTGTATCTAATATTTATACTAATTTTGATTGTATGAAAATGGTCAGAGAGCATGCAGAATGCTGCTCTCCTTAAAAATGGACTCTGCTGACCTTTGACACGTCAAGCCCAGTTGTTTGACTATATGACTGTGGATATGACCAGTAAAGCTTCAAATGCTCAAATAAGTTATATATTCTTTCCAAAACAACAGCTTACTAAAGATGATAAAAACAAAGTTTGAAAATAACTTTTTGAGGAAAATATTAAAAAATATACATAAAACAGCACATTTTTAATTTCTGTATATGGGGGAGGATATGAATTAATAATAAAAACTCCAAATCAATAGGCTTGACACAGTCCTTTTAAATGAGATATGTAACTAGTTTATCCAAAATCACACATAACAATTTATAAATATATAGGGTTTTGGAAAAATACACCCCTCCACCAATAAAAAAAATCAAAACATAAACGAACGAACAATTTTCTGCCATGTTGGATTATTGCGCAAAACTGGTTGGTTCTGATGTTGGTTGGAAACTAATAGACATGAGCTATCCTGTACTTTGAGCTGTAATAATGCAATCTGACAACTGTATGAAATATCAGCAAATCATAGTATACGCACATTGGGCATACATCGTACATGTAATTTATGTAATTAATTGATCTAACAGTGCTTGCTATGAAATAACTGATAGTGTATATATCACCAGGTCAATAACATTCAATATTCGTTTTGTGGTGCTTATTGTCTCCTATCAATGCACACTCTGGTTTGACAAGCGGCATTTTAAATGCTGCCTCTAAGCTAGTACACTGGTTTAATTGTCAAAATGCTGTAATTTAACCCTTATTGTGTGCGATGCCAAATATAGGTTGTTACTTAACCCTAGTTGTATGCGGAACAAGAATATATATCATTTGAGGACCCAAATCAGAGTGAGTATACTACAGTACAAAGTATAATGTGTCTTACCTGTAAATTTGAAGCTTTTACATTTATATCTTAAAAGCCATGTTGTGGAAATTCCAAAAATTCAAATTTAAACTAATTTTTTTAACCAGTTTACCCCGAAAAGTCATATATGGCTTTGTTGGAGTTTCCTTTATTTTGCTGTTATTTAATACATATTGAAACATACTAAAACATATAAATCAATTCTAAATACTTTTCCCTTTATTTGCTTATAAGGCTTTATTTGGAATTTTCAGGTCAGGAGATCTCTGCTAAATCTCGAAAGTTGGTGTTTTTTTGTTTAATTATTATAACAACTTTACTGCATAAATCAGTTTTTGACAGTTTATTCATCTTTATCAGTACCATTCCACAGCGCAATTGAATATTTGTTTAACCTGTAGATTTGGAGCTTTTATTTTAATAGCCACCATCACAGTAGTAAAATCCCAAAAAAGCTCATTTACATTTTATTTTTCAACGATTTTACCTCAATACACCATATTTGGTATTGTATGATTTTCCTAGATGATTTTTCTATTAGTTTGTACATATTAAAGCATATGATAACACATAAATCACTTTTGATTTCGATGGCAGGGATTGTCTACGAAAATCTCCAAAATTTGGTGATTTTGGTTTAATATTTTGACAATTTAACCCAAAAAACCAGTTTTTTGAAAGTTTTATTTATCCTTACTAGTACCATTACACAGTAAAAATGATTTTTTGTCTAACCTGCATATTTGGTGTATTTATATTGATATCCACGTTCACAGTAGGGAAATCCCAAAAATTCGTGTTTTCATTTATTATTTCAACAATTTTACCCCAAAATTCATTTGTCAAAGTTTAAGCTATCCTTAATAGTACTATTTCACAATAGAGATGTATAAGTATCTAGCCTGTAAATTTGGAGCTTTTATAATGATAACCAACGACACAGTACTGAAATCCCTAAAATTGGCGTTTTCATTTATTATTTCAACAATTTTGCCTCAAAAAACATATTTCGCATAGTTTGATTTTCCTAGATTTTTCTTCGGTTATTTGGTACATGCTCTACCATATGAAAACACAAAAACTATTTCTGTGCATCTTTTCCTTTATTTGGATGTTTGACACCAGGGAAGCTCTACTAAAATCTCCAAAAATTGGGATTTTGTTTGATATTTTCATGATTTTCACCCAAAAAGTACCATTTTTTGAAAGTTTTATATATCCTAAGTACATGTAGTACTATTCCACAGTGGATATAACTGCCAGTCTAATTTGTAGATTTGAAGCCTTTATGTTAATACCCAGGGTCACAGTATGGAAATTCCAAAAATTATCATTTTCGTTTATCAATTCAACCATTTTACCCCAAAAAATCATATTTCGCATCGTTTGATTTTCCTAGACATTTTTCTGTCATTCGGTACATATTGGAGCATATGAAAACACAAAAATCATTTCTGTGCATTTTTTTCCCCAAATTTTTTAAATGCCCTCTACTATTAGGTGATGGAGGCAAAAGGAGAAAATATAGAAAATCTTTAGTTCACTTTCTTATATCTTGAGCACTGCACCATTGTATTTGGATCAATCTAATATCACCACGGTTTAAAACTTTCCGTCATTCTCCTGAAAATAGATATACCCCATCTAAAACAATTAACATCAAACCCATTAACCTAGTCTGTTTCAAATTTAACCCTTACAATGCCGAATTGTCAAAATGAACTCGTCCATTTCTGTAATAAATGACTAATTTATATCAACTTTCAAGGGATGTGTGCTCAAAATATTTCAAAGTGTGACAAACAGTGCAGACCCATTTCAGAGGGCTCCCTCAGGAGCCCTCTGGCATGGTTCTGCACTGTTTGCATTGGCTGTATAACGTATTCGGTGCCAGCATCGTAATGGTTATGTAAGATGTAACACCTGATCAAATTAGGGGACGTATTCTTGCTTCAATAATTACATTTGTAAACATTCCACACATTGTCAAGATATACACTCACAATATATGAAAGAAGAAAACGAGTTTATTGGTAATTAGAAATTTGTCTCTGTACATCTATATTCCCCATTATTCCCAATTAGGAAGTCTGACCTAATTCCGACAAGAAATGGAACACTAAAATGTCTCCTTTCTCCGAATCTTTGTACATTGTACATGGAAGTTTGTTTTACACAAGGCTACCATAAGTTGCTAATAAAATTCCTAAGATATCCAAGTTTTCAAGTGCGATTTTAGAAATTGTACCTTTAACTCTTTCTCTGCCAGGCTCTATAACACTACAGTGGAGAATGTATTATTCTTTCCCAATAAAAACTATTATTTCAATAACAAACAGTTTGGAGCCAGATCAGACGCCGGGTAACCCGGCGTTGGATCAGGCTTCAAACTGTTTGCCACCATGATAAACATGAAATATCAGAATTATCCAAAAGTTGTTCTTTTCTACGTTTTAGTTCTTTGCGTTTGCGTACGTTTGCGTTTAAACGGGAAAGAATAACGTTTTCTCCACTGTAACATAAGTATACATACGCGGCTTTTGATCGTGATCTAAACGGTTTGATACCAATACCAATGTTTCTAAGTACAAATCGCACAAAATTCCAACTTTTATAAGTAAGAACAGAAATCCGAAGATTTCGGAAAGCAAAACCTATCATGACGAGGTTTCTGTTTTACTGTCATTTTGCTTTAACCCTTTACTCAATAGCCTGTTTCTAGTTTTGAAAACAGGTGACTACTTAAGCAGGTTGAAAGAAAAGCAGAATGCGCCTTAAGGCGCATTCTGCTTTACTTTCAGCCTTTTTTAAGCTACCATCTGCTATAATATAGAAAATATTTCTTACAGTACATTTTCATAGCTGTATAAATTGGAACAATTTTCGTCAGTGGAGGAATAAATTAATGTCGTAAAATGGCGTATTTATAGGGTAATGGGTTAATGTCACCTCTATGTAATAGATGTACAATCATTTAACCTTCGCTTTAGTTATCGCAATAGAGAGATTTTACTGTAGTTTAAACTGAAAAACAGAATATGTCCTGCTTCGAGGGCTCCTGTTAGAGTCCTCCGAGCAGGGTCTTCACTGTTTGCATATAAATAAGTTCACCATTTACAAGTTTACTTTTTCTTATTTTGAGGACAGGTGATCACTTAAAGCAGGTTGAACGTAAAGTAAAATGCGCATTTAGGTACTTTCAATCTGCTTTAAGCTTTCTGCTAGAGTATGGGGGTAATGGGCTAAGTCTAATTTCATTAGAGAGACAAACCAATATGGATTAATTGAGATCTGCAAATTCCAATTTCGTATCAAGTTTTATCTTTGACGTTCCAATTTCAATGGCTGTTTTCTGCTTGCGGTTTATTGCAAAATGACAAGCATCGCAGGCCCTGACCAGGTGGTTCCTTTAGGATCCTTCTGAGATGGGGTTACACTGTTTGAATAGCACACATGTAATATTTACAGTTATATTGTTTGTAAACGACGAGTATACTCGTCGCTATGGATGAGTGTGTTTAAAGCAGGACACAAGCAAGAAAGCTCATCATTTATCTGTTCTAACCCGTCGCATGTCGATCTCGACACGACCTTGACAAAACACGGAAATTTACGGAACGCACGGAGACTCACGGAACCTATATTTTCTTAGAGAAACAAAGCGGAAGCAGTCCTAAAAATTGAGCAAAAAGAATTTGACCAAGATTAAATACCGCGTCCCACGGCGTTTGATATTGATACGAACTGTTTGACACTCGGTTGTTTGGCGTCTATAATTCTAAAAATGCATAAATCTGAAATTCACTAACTTTGCAGAGGTTCATTTAAAGCAGACGATATTTCGACAGAGGAAGGGTTAAAGAGACTTAAAACCAGATTTAACACAAATATTGTAAATAGATGGCAGGTGTTTACATAAACACGTAAATATTAATTTAGGAAAATGATTTATATAAAAAATGCATGTTAGTCCTTATCGTGCGCGCGACTTAGTTTCCATTTGCAAACAGTTTGAATCCAGATCAGACGCCGCGTCACGCGGCGTCTGATCTGGATCCAAACTGTTTGCCATTCAAATTCCACTTTTCCTTAGTAAAACATTTACCATAAAAGCACATTTTGATTTTATGCGCAGACGATGTTTTTGAAGCAGACGACAAGTCAGTCGCTGATGAGGGTCAAAAAGAAATTTAAGAGCTCGGTCGGGATTCAAACCCACGAGGAGATGACAAACTACATAGTCCTATACAGTGCTCCCACCATTCGATCACAGTCATTTGATGGTCTATGTTATCATATTTTGATTTTGTATGCGAAATAATATGCGCGAAGCTTTTAAAACCAGATCTAGACCTACCGCATCTAATGTCGGATTAGAAAAGGGCGATCGATTTATTCTAAAATAACTAAAATGCAGTGCTATTTCTTGAGAACGTTTTTAAACCGATCATATGTATTTTTTAATGCCATATGCATGCAGGAAATACAATAAAACTGCTTTTTTTCTCTCATCAAATATATAATCTTTTTTCAGTCTCTTTAACCATTTACCCGCCTTTAATCTATTCATCCACTGAAGAAAAATAGTTCCAATTCACGTATTTATGAAATTGTATCATGAGACATATTTTTGTATACGAGCAGATGGTAGATTAAAGCAGGTTGAAAATAAAGTAGAATGCTCCTTAAGGCGCATTCTACTTAATTTTCAATCTGCTTTAAGTATCCACTGCCTTCGAAACTAGAAACAGACAATGGGGTAACGGGTTAAAGGCTCAAACTACAAGATTCGGGTTTATAGATGTTTTCCTGTGTAACACACCCTGTGCAATCATGTACTATGTTGACGAATTTTACACCTCGACATTGCGATCAAGGCGCTGTTGGAAATAGAACCTGAACGGCTTGGAATTATTTTTCTATCCGGGTGCTCGTGATTTTCACCACCTTTTAGATTAGCAACATCTTTGTTTTGTATACCTTTCTGTTTCTCGTCACAATTGATACCGCCAGCCAAGCCATTTCTGTCAATTTGTTTCACATTAACACATTCTACCATAGCAACGAATATACATGTACTTTATTCATTTACAAATAGTATACCTATGAAAAGTACACTTGTCCTTTGCAATCAACTTGTACACCCTGATGAGAGGGCTCTTAATCAAAGTACTGTAGTACTGCAGGCTCGGGCTTTCAGTTGCATGTTGAACAAAAGTAATGCAGGAAGCTAATTATGGAGTTTCGGCATTACTCTTGCTATGCATTAAGCAGTAACCTACTTAAAGACCCTCAAGATTTTCGTAATGTGCATGTCTTATAATGTATCGTCTGCTATGACACGTCCTCCAATCAGTTGCTACTTCTCCGAAAAGAGTAGCAAAGCATCTGAGCGCTTGATACTTCCGATAAGTAGCGTGCGTACATAAATATTGACAACAAATGGAAAACGGCGAGTAGTGTTTACCTATTTTCACTATTAAACTAACTTTAACCCCAAAAACTAAAAAAAGTAAGAATGTCATGCTTCGGGGAATTCTTTTTACTATTCATCGAGCATAGTATTTCCACACAAAAACTGTTTTTGTACACTTGAGAGCTTATGTCCCGTTGGACAGTGATCCGAGAAACAAGGGTTCCGGCATGGTTTTGTCTTCTAAGCAACCAACTAGTAGCTAATGTGCCATTAAAGAAACAATGTTATGATAGACTCGAGAAATAGGAAACTCAAAACGAGATAGAACCATACTCGAAAATGTAGCCCCATAAATAAGCCTTTTACGCATCTCATGTATTCCTCCGTTGAAAAATTCAGATCCAATTTATACACTGAGTTGAGACTAATATACGAAAAAATGTTTTTTAGCATTGCCTATGGTGGTTTAAGGCAGGCTGAAAGTAAAACAAATTACGAACTCTGTTTTACTTTAAATCTGCTTTAAGCTGGCATCTCTCTTTAATCCTGGAAATAAGCAATGGCTTAAATATGCTATGGCGTAAAAGGATGATCTCAAATAGGGGGTAAAGCATATGACAATTGAGAAAATTGGAAGGGGCAAAAGGGCATTTTGAATGACCGACTTGATCCCGAGTGCCTGTGTTTAGAAAAGCTTAAACTTTTTCTTGGCTGTTTATTTTCATTTAACTCCTTACCCCTTCCCCTATTATTATAGTAAACAACTGTATATATACTATGATTCGCATTCTAGAAAACATATAGATGATCCAGAGTATTTGCATAATCATTGTGGATTGCCATTGTATTTTATCCTTAATAATTCGAAACCATGAATTGAAGCTGATAATGCCAGATAGGTCGGCGCATATTTAAGTTTTCTACCTATTGATAACATTAACACTATCATTTCTCGACACATTTTTTGTTAATCCGGGGAAATGAGAAAACCTATACTCATTGCAAAACGTATATTGTACGAACATGGCAACACATTAAAATTCAATGAATATGAAAAAGGTAGAAGGATACAGAATAAACTGATCGAAAACTAATAACCAAACATTAAAAATATACAGTTTGCAAAAGTTTGATTTTTATTTAAGCGTTTCAATGATTAAGTTAAGCTTTTCAAAATTATTATGAGTTTGGATATAAAGTACATGCGATCTAATACGAGCATTACTGTTTTGTAAAGAAAAAATGTCTCTTTTGTGTGACCAATTAACCTTTCAGTTGGTTTTGTTTGAATGCGCCTCTGGCACTTGCCTTTTTCACAAGGAAATTGGCTGTGCTCTTCTTTACCCTTTTCTTTCTACCATTTGCAAAAATGGTACAAGCAACAGACGTTCGACATATGGTCGTCGAATTCTGAAAGTTTCTTTTACCATAAATGACAGTTTTGATCCTGATAGGTTGCCTCTCAACTCGGCTACTAAGCAGAATCCAAGCTGTTAACAATAATATTCACTAGGTAAATCAATACTTTCTGATTTTAAATCCGAAGAAAAAACCCATAAAGGTATTTTTTTAGTATACTCCCCATTTTTTTTCCGTCTGCAATCTTATTACAATTTGTTGTCGTTGAAATTTTTATAGAAGAACTATTAACGAGCGCGGCGATTGATGGTTTACAATATCGAGTTATTCCTTATCGTGCTATGCACGGCTTGGTTAATATTTGCAAACAACTTGGATCCATGTGCGTTTGAACAGGATCAAAGCTATTTGCCACAGTCATACTAACATTTCCTCAAGTTTAAAAAGGATAAACATTCATAATTGTTTTCATAGACGATATATTTGATGCAGGCAACCATTCAGCATTATAATCTAAAGTTGAATGTCGATAATCCAGTCTCATTTTAAATACAGTGGAGAATCTGTTATTCTTTCCCGTTTAAACGCAAACGTACGCAAACGCAAAGCGCTCAAACGTAGAAAAGAACAACTTTTGGACAATTCTGATATTTCATGTTTATCTTGGTGGCAAACAGTTTGGAGCCTGATCAGACGCCGGGTTACCCGGCGTCTGATCTGGCTCCAAACTGTTTGCAATGGAAATAACAGTTTTAGCGTAAACGCGTTTATTGGGTAAGAATAACAGATTCTCCTTTGTAGGTAAACATATCCGTATTCTAAGTTAATTCATTGACCCTAGTGTCACTTTTTTGCGTGTGCTACAGGAGACCTCATATAAGAGTCTACACTGCTTGTCATTTTGCAATTTATTTCAAAAGTCACCCATTAAAGGTCATTATGAGCTAGACTAAAAAGGAAACTTGAATGGTTCAATAAAATTCCAGGGGTCAATTTATTACCTTTGATGTAGGAATAGAATCGACAAAAATGAGATCTAGTTTAAACATATATGTATTTTATTGCCCAATATTTATACAGAGGTTCATATAACAATTTAATTCAAATTATAGTAATACACATACTTACAAATTTATGTGGAAAAGGGTCAGGCCACAAGTTTTCTCCCAACGGTATAAACATCCCTCCCCTTCTAATAGGTTTTTACAATACTGCAATGTACATTTTTAAAGATGAACAATAGCAATGAAAAAGAAATGTATTGAAACATAGTCAAAGTACTGTAATACTGCAGGCTCGGGCTTTCAGTTTAATGTTGTTCAAATGTAATGCAGAAAGCTTATTATTGAGTTTCTGCATTACTTTTGTCACGCATTAAGCAGTAACCTACTTAAAGACCCAAATATTTTCGTAATGTGCATGTCTTATAATGCATCGTCTGCTATGACTTATAGGTGAATGCTTATAACAAGTAACACCAGGAAGGGAGTAAATACAGCGTTTAAATCACCACAGGTACAGACTTAGGATCAGTGCTGTTACACAGTTCGTCTGATAGTGGTGAAGCTCCTTAAGAAAGCATATGTAAACCCCGTATGACAGAAATTTGTGTAGGGGGAGCTAGACTCGCACACCTTTCAGAACGTATCATTCCATAGAGGCTCGTCCGAGCCAAAAAAGAGACTCTTGAAAGAGACATCTGATCAGGATATACATGTACACTGTTTGTCATTTTGCAATGTTTCGTTAAAGTCAATTTCAAAATGTAAAAAATGGGCTAAGCTTAATTGGAAAAAGGAATACCGATCAGATACCGATACACCATGCGTCTGATTTGGATCCAAACTGTTTGTAAAGGTCTATAAAGTACAGTAGAAACTCGATAATTCGAACACGCGCTAGTTTGAACATACCCATATTTTAAAGTTAAAACGTGGCTTAGCCACGTTTTAACTTTCAAATACGGGTATGCTCGACTTAAGTGGGACCGAGTTATCGAACTTCAACTTATGAAATATTGGTACGATCGAATTAAGAGAGTTCGAAGTATCGAGTTTCGACTGGATGCCCGTTCTCTGAAAGTGCAGTGGCAGAATGGTTTACCCAGCTTCTGTCAATCGTCACATGACTCGAATCTGCGTACATTTTGGATCCAGATAAGACTTTGGGTAAGTCGCGGTAACTGATCTATATCCAAACTGTAAGTCAGCCGTCTTTTTAGTTTCTTAACTCAAACACGAATAAAAACTTCATTTGGACAAAATTTGCAGATAGCAATTCTGAAGCGGACTGTGTTAGGGTGGTCGAAGGGTTACAGTGGAAAATATGCTACAATTATGTTCTTCCCGTTTAAAGCGACTCGCAACCAGATGGTGCATTTGCAAAAATAAAAGAAAATACTCAAATATAACCAAAAGGGTAGTATTATCGTGTATCTGGCATTGGAAAAATATGACCAGTCTAAAAACACCATCTAGAAAAGTCTTCAAATCTTAGTTTTTTACATATTGTTCATCGTTTTATGTATAGCGTCGAAAGTTGCTATAGAAAGTGATCACGGGCTCAGACATAAACCCGAGCCGAATAATGTAGTTGTATGTACTCTCCATCGCCAAACACGTAAAATCGATCCCATACATGAATAGTTCCGTGGCCCAATGGGTCAAGCGATTTCCTCATTTTGCCTTATGTCCGCCCATGCCGGGTCCCGGGTTCGATTCCCACCAGAGTTCAATATCTATTTTTTATTGAAATGCATTTTTTAAAACAGAATTTCTTATCCTCAACTGATTCTTACCCGTTTATATAAACGTTCGTCACATATTTACAAATTAATATTTTAATGCTAAATCTGGTTGCGAGTCTCTTTAGACGCACACGGAACGCAAACGCATTTGCAATAAAATGTACAAAATTTCTAGATCTACATTTTTTTTAAAAATTTCTCATGCTTTATTTTAATCGGAATGACAAACAGTTTAGAGCCTGATCAGACGCCGGGTTACCCGGCGTCTGATCTGGCTCCGAACTGTTTGCAATGGAAATAATATTGTTTGTGTAAACGCGTTTATTGGGAAAAAATAACATCTTCTCCACTGTAACAGACCCTCAGAAGACTAAATACATTTTGTGAGCGGCGATACTTCGTTAATGAGCAAACATCTCGATTTTAATCTTCCCCGCGGAATCAGCTGAACATACCGTAGTTTTGATTGGTGTCTTTCTTATACCGTCTGCTATAAGCATACTAAGAGGTTTTGAAATGAAAACAACGTAGACCCAGATCAGACATTTCTGTAAGGATCTGTCTGGCCAGGGTATGTCCTTATTATAGCCCATATAGTTGTTAAGAGGATAGCTATTCGTGGAGAAGACTTTATTCTTAATACAATATAGAAATGATTTCGTTTTGACAATTCCGCTTATTCATTTCAATTTGAGTGGCAAACAGTTTGGAGCCTGACCAGACCCCGGGCAACAAGCTTTTTTTTTTTTTATCTGGCTCCAAACTGTTTGCACTGGAAGTAATAGTTTTAGCGTAAACGTGTTAATTTGGAAAGAAAAACGTTTTCTCTACTGTATGCATATTCAGCAAAAGCAAGGTTAAATGGATATAAAAGATTGTGAGACGCGAGCCTTGCGTCCTCGCTTGGTCAGATCTGTTCTGATATGAGAGAGAAAACATTATTGTATTTCACTTAGAATGTCGTAAAACGTGCGATATCTGATTTTATTGATTTCCTCCATTCATGGAGATACATGTAACCCATTTGTGCACTGGTAAACATAATAAAAAAAAACTCAGTTAAGGGTATATGAAACTCATGAATTTGGGAAATTTTCAAAGTATATGAAAACATTCTATGATGGTTTTGTATTGAAGAGCTATTTAAGATGAATGAAAAAATAGAAAAAGTGTATTACTCTGGGGGCCAGTGGGGTCTACCGTGCACCCCCCCTAGACATTTTTTCATGGGTACCAAACTGTTCAGTAGGGTCTTCTGAATCAGAATTGCGAATGTACTAAAAAATAAACTCTTTTAGGCTATGTGTATTTTAACCGTTTCCATGGCAACCCCCCGTTTTTTGTTATGATGACCAATACTTAAAAATGCATCCATATCACAGTCAGTTTCTGTCCTAAACATATAAAACTGGTACCAAATTAAAGATAAGACATTGGGCTTTTATATCCAATTTTTTTTTAAATATCTCATTTGCATATTCATGAATATTAATGTTAACATTAAAAAAAGTGGAAAAATGAAAAAATTAACGTAATCTTTTAACTTTTTTATCCTACAAGTATCAGAAAACAACTTCAAATGTAGTTTAAAAGGATGACAAAATCATGGGAAAACAAAATATCCAACTTAAGGACCAACAAATTAACTTTAAGTAATTTATTTTATTTTTTTCCATGGCAACCCCCCAAATTTGCGTTATAATGAGCAATACCTACAAAATCGTCCGTATCACAGTAAGTTTTTGTCCTAAACATATAAATATTGTACCAAATGGAAGATATTACAAATTGTGGTATTATATTTTGCTTATACATTAAAATTACCTAATTTGCATATTCATGAATATTAATGAGCACATTAAAAGTAGTAGGAAATATATAGAAATAACTTAATTTTTTCACTTTTTAGCATTCAAAAATCAGTAAACAACTGCAAATGCATTTTAAAATGATGACAAAGTCCTCAGAAAATACAGTATTCAAATTGAGGACAAAAATTAACATTTCAGTAACATTTTAACAGTATTTTAATTGTTTCCATGGGAACGCCCAAAACTGAGTCATTATGGTCCATGCCTGTGAAAAATGCCCATATCACAGTCAGTTTTTGTCCTAAACATATAAATCTTGTACCAACTTGAAGATAATACAATTTGTGGTTTTATTTCTAGCTTCTACTTTGAAATTACCTAATTTGCATACTCATGAATATTAATGAGCACATTAAAAATAGTAGAGAAAATATAGAAATAACTTAAATTTTTCACTTTTAAGCATACAAATTTCAGTAAACAGCTTCAAATGCAGTTTTAAATGATGAAAATATCCTCAGAAAACAAAAGTTTAATTTGAGGACACAAATTAACCTTTAAGTAATGTTTTAGCAGTATTTTATTGTTTCCATGGGAACTTCCCAGTGTAGGGTTATGATGACACATACCTGCAAAATCATCCATATCTCAGCCATTTTTCGTTCGAAACAAATAAATCTTGTACCAAATTGAAGATAATACAAATTGCAGTTTTATTGTTAGACTCTACCTTGCAATTACCTAATTTGCATACTCATGAATATTAATGAGAACATTTCAAATTGTAAAGAAAATATAGAAATAACTTTAAAATTTCACTTTTTTGTCCTATAGATATCAGAAAACAACTACAAATGCAGTTTAAAATGATGACAACATCCTCAAATAACAAAATATCAAACTTAAGGGCGAAAATAACTTTCAGTATTGTTTTATCTGTATTTTAATTGTTTCCATGTCAACCCCCACTTTTGGGGTTTCATGACTCATATCTACAAAATCGTCCATATCACAGCCAGATTTTTGTCTTAAACATATAAAATTGGTACCAAGTTAAAGATCAGACAAGTTGTGCGTTTATTTCAAGCTTATGTTTTGAATCTATGGATATTAATGAGAACATTAAAAAATATCTACAGAAAATATAAAAATAACATAAACTTGCCACTTTTTATCCTACCCATATCAGAAAACAACTTCAACTGTAGTTTAAAATGATGAAAAATTGCTCAAAAAGCAGAACATCTAAATAGAGACCAAAATATAAATTGTAAGTAACATTGTAACTGTTCCCATGGTAAGTTGGTTACTGATTATTCAACTGTTTAGGAACTTTTCACCTACCCAGCAAACATGGATAAATGGGTCCAATGTGGGCTAAATCCGGGCTAGCCCATATGCGCTTACCATGCGGGGCCCATACATGCCCAATATACCCAGCAAACACAGTTAAATGGGCCCAATGTGGGCTATATCCAGGCTAGCCCATATGGGTTTACAATGCAGGGCCCATAAAGGCCTATCATACCCAGCAAACATGGATAAATGGGCCCAATGTGGGCTATATCCTGGCTAGCCCATATGGGCTTACAATGTGGTGACCATATACGCCCAATATACCCAGAACACATAGCTAAATGGGCCCAATGTGGGCTATATCCTGGCCAGCCTATATGGGCTTACAATGTGGGGCCCATATCGGCCCAATATATAAATGTGACTGTCTTAAGGTAGCCAACATGACTTGTCATCTAATTAGTGATACGCTTAAATGGATTAACGAGGTTCCCACTGTCTTTATCTAGTACCAAGCGAAACCACAGCCAAGTGTGTAAAGCATTAACCTATTAGTGTGTCACTTTTTTCCTGTGTTGAAATCAGGGCATTTAGGCTGTCACTCTTGATAAACCATCATCTGCCTAGAACTGATAAACCTCATCTTCATAGATACCTTGCAGGGAAATTGGTTATTATTGACATCAATGGTAAATTTTAAAGACTTGAACATTTACAGATTCCAAATTGATATGTTTACAGTTCTGGTATGAAATAAGAAACAGCAGCAGAGGGTTTTGGTACTGGAAAGCAAGGATATTTTAGTACAATCAACTTCATGTTTGTAAATTCCGCCTTGCATGCATTTGGCAAGTCAGTTGAGTGGCCTCCAACTGCTGAATATATTACTGAGAATACAAGTAATGATGTTCTACTAGATCCTTTTAATGTCCTTAAGTTAGTATTCTCTGAGAAATCAGAAGCCAAATCCACTAAAAAAAACAAAGAAGCGATGACAGTGGTCGTCACACAGTTGATGCAATACAAGGATTCATGAACATGATATTCTCATGGAGGAGACACTTGACAAAGGGGCCAATAATGTATATATAGAGGATATATTAGAACCACATGAGAAGTTTGTTAAGCCTCAAAATCTCAAATTAAATAGAAGCAATGGGAATGAAGGTCAAAGTTTGATCCAGTAGAAATAAAGAAGTTGAGCATTATATATATTGTCAGCATTGGAAATGTAGCACTTAAATTATTATTGCATTCGTAAAGACCAAAGATGCAGATTTTATATAGATGAACTGATGAAGTATCCGCTGACACCAGTTCCTGGTGGTGACTTAGCAAACAGAGAAATCAAAGGGTCATACGTACATCATTGAAGGGATTGATATAGATAATGAACCAGAACAAGATAAACTGCTGGTAATAGAAGATGGGGATGCCGTTGGTCATTCCATAAAAGAAGTCCAAGGCAACTTCAGACAGATGTATGAAATTGTTTTCAACATGATGCTACACAGAAATTATGTTATTTTCAGTACAGACATGTTTAATGATACCTATTAAAAGCATGGAATGGGGAGAGACAATGTTGTTCAGAAATATTGTTCATAATCATTCAAGGTGAGAACACGAAAAAACCAGACAAATGGAAATTGTGTTTGTAAAATGTAAACAATAGGAAATACCATGCACATGTTATGTGTAAAACATTGAGATGCGTTTCTTATGCTAAAATCTGCAATGCAGAAATGTTCTCAACTATAAATATGCGGTTAATCAGTTCCTGGCAGACGATGGTACATGTATAGCAACAGTGAGAAACAGCCTTAATGCCCTGATTTTCGCTAGATAATATATAATGGGACAGTTGGAATCTCGTTTATCCATTCATGTGTATCACTTATAAGATGACACGGCATCAGGCTACCTTAAGACAGTCATACTTGGGTGTAAATTTCCCAAATATGTGAATAATCAGTTACCATGGGAACAGTTACAACATTACTCACAGTTCATAATTTGGTCTCTATTTCGATTTTTTGCTGTCTGAGCATTTTGCCACCATTTAAACTACAGTTGAAGTTGTTTTCTGATATGTGTAGGGTAAAAAGTGGTAAGTTTATGTTTTTCTATATTTCCTGTAGTTTTTTGTTGCTCTTATTAATATTCATGCGTATGCAAGAAAGTTGATTTTAAAACGTAAGATGGAAATAAACGCACAACTTGTCTGATCTTTAACTTGGTACCAATTTTATATGTTTAAGACAAAAATCTGGCTGTGATATGGACGATTTTGTAGATATGAGTCATGAAACCCCAAAAGTGGGGGTTGACATGGAAACAATTAAAATACAGATACAACAATACTGAAAGTTATTTTCGCCCTTAAGTTTGATATTTTGTTATTTGAGGATGTTGTCATCATTTTAAACTGCATTTGTAGTTGTTTTCTGATATCTATAGGACAAAAAAGTGAAATTTTAAAGTTATTTCTATATTTTCTTTACAATTTGAAATGTTCTCATTAATATTCATGAGTATGCAAATTAGGTAATTGCAAGGTAGAGTGAACAACCTTTGGCTCTACGGGGCCATGTAAAATTTACCCCAGCCACTTTTTCTTATTTTGTCCTTTTCAAACAGCCCGTTTCAATAAAATCCATTTCAAATAAAAACAAATATGATCATTTGGTTTTGTGTTATTTTAATTCCTGTCTATGGTAGTATTTCTTCATACAAAAACTAATTTAAGAGAATGTGAAATTTATAAACCTCTAAATATCATCGATATGGACATTCTTGTGTAAATTTTGTAAAAGGAGATACACGTAACTCTTTTTACTTTAATAACTCATTTTTTTCAACACTGACCTTTCAATTTCTTTTCGTATTTTGAACTGCCTTAGCATGGACTTTCATCTGGTAGAATATAAGAAAAAGTTGAATACTAGAACTAATTCAATTTCAAACTTTTTTACTTTTTTTCATAAAATAAAAAATCTAATAATCATGCCCTATAAAAAGCAACATTCAAGGATCCATATTGTTCAAACCTGGTGCCTGCTTTGCCTAAATTTGGTTTCTATATGTGAAAATACAACCATAGACATGAAAAAGATAAAGAAAACCCAAATTACCATGTTTGTTTTGTTTTGAAATAGATTTTACTGAAGCTTGTACTCTGAATGGGTAAACTTTGAAAAAAAAGTCCAAATTTGACATACCTTTTTCAAATCGCTGTAGCTAAAAAGAAAGGACACCACCATATATATTTTTATTTTATTTTTTCATTCATCATAAACAGCTCTTTAAAAAAAACAACGATAGAAAAAAAGTTTAATCCTTTGAAATAAAAGCATATGGGTTTGAAAAACCCTTAAACCATTCATCCCTGAGACTTCAAATGGAAAATGCCATTTTTCAATAACGTTTAGTCAGTTTTCACTGTTTGTGTTTTTTTCTTACAATTTATCACAAAACGAAAATAAGTGCAGAGGACTCCTCGAGGTGCCCTTTGATTTAGGTCTACATTGCTTGCGTTGGACAAATGTTCTCATCATAGGTACATTGTTTGTACAGAACAGAACAGGACATTCTTTTATTTCTCACAGTTTACAAATATTTTGTAAAAACATGTGAACAAATACATATCAATACTGTCATGTAAAAGGTTGACATTTTTCAAAGACAGTGGTAATGTGGTTTGATATCTTGAGCGTTAGCTCCTAATTCGATATAGCAATAACAACAAGTAAAGTAAATGGGAGGGGGAGTGAGCGAAAGGTGCAAAAACCAAAACAACGAAACACAAAGAAAAAGAAAAAGATTAACTTAGCTATTAGGAAAAGTCAAATTTGGGACAAAGATACTGTATTTAAATAGAATCTTCATATTAGTAATCGCCTTGATTACAAACGATTTTTATTCTTCTTATTATTATTATACCAGATTTATATAGCGCTCTTTTCACACAGGGATTGTGCGTTCAAAAGCGCTTTACATGAAATAACACATATGTACCTATAAATCGTGAAAAACCCCCAAAATAACTACAATTAGATCTGAAATAAAACATGAATAAACATATAAAAGACAGTCCCCCAAAACGGCGATCACATTACCCCCATCAATCAGCAATGAACCGACCGGCTAAGTATTGCCGACTGATATAAATAATGGTAGAGCGCCCAATGCAGGACATCGACAAAACACAAATAACTATAATTAGATCTAAAATAAAAAAGCAATGAACCAACCGGCTAAAGATTGCCGACCAATAGAAATAATAGCAAAGCGCCCAATGCAGGCCATCTAATGTAACATAACTAGGAAAAATAGCATGCGACCATAACTAAAAACTCTATAGAAGATCAATAACATTTAAAAATGGTGAAAGCTGTCCACGAATTGTACCACAGACCATTCTCCTTTTTTTATTTGGGGGACAGCATAAAAGTTAACACATACAACCATTGAGGCGAGTATATCCGTCGTTTACAAACATTGTACCTATGAGGAGTACACTTGGTCTATGCAACAAGTGTAGACCCTTATCTGGAGGCTACTGACAGCCCTCCGATCAGGGTATACACTGCTCGCCATTTTACACTGTTTTGTTAAAATAAATCCTTTTATGTAGAAGTGGACTAAACTTAATTGGAATTTGTGGACAGTTCATTTAAAGCATCAGGGGTGAATGAGCTAAGGTCGTAAATGATGAACGCACTCGTCGATAGGGGTAATGTGTTAAGAACAAGAAAAAAAGAATGATCAATTTGTTCTGCAAAGGATATTCACTTTTGATTATTTGCATATCAATCATCAGTTGATTGTGTTAAATTTGATTTTGTAAGCATAACGTTTCTATAAATAACAAAAATACGCAAAATGTTCCTATAGACATACATAGTAAGCCGCCCTATGTTACAGTGATAGCTCGGTCCTGACGGCCAAACCCATATTTCAAAGTTAAAACGTGGCTATAAAACGTGGATTAGCCACGTTTTAACTTTGAAATACGAGTATGCTCAACTTAAGCTAGATCGATTTATCAACATTAAACATATTAAATACCAGTTGGTTGATTTAAGCGAGTTCGAAGTATCGAGGTTTTAATGTATTTTCATTCTGTTTTTGATGGATTTAATCTTTGAAACCATCTATAGTCAGCGTCGAGTTTCCAAAACTTTGACATAGTCTTCATCCGCCGAGTCAAGAAAGCAACACTCAATAATATCGTAGGATATTATCAGTTCTACGATAGTATCAGTTCCTTAAAAACGAAAAAAAAGCGCGCATAAACAGTGAAACGATTTAAAATAATACACTTCTGGTGAATATATTTACACTCTGAAGTAAAAACATGGTATGATGATCATATAAATACAAAATGTAACTTTCTTTTGTGTACAAATTATTTCGGGACACGGAAACTGTCATTCGGCTTTGAAAATCGGCGGTACCGAGGGTGTCGCCGCGGTCGTATCTGCGATTGTTCGAAAAGCTTTCTTGAGATTGTTGAATGACTTTTAAAGGTTACAGTAAAACCTCTCTATAACGGCCACTAAAACGAGGACTAATTGGTTATTTAAATGACAGGTGACAGCTTAAAGCAAGGTGACAGTAAAACAGAAAGCTCCTACAGGAGCTTTCTGTTTTACTGTCACCATGCTTTAAGCAGTCACCTGTCAAAAACAACTAATAAATTAGCACACTTTAGTGGCCGTTATAGAGAGGTTTTACTGTATATGTAGATATAATCTCCAAATATTCTTGAAAAAGTATTCATGTTTTTAATCATTTATAAAATATGGTTTAGACCTAATCCGGTGTTTACAGTCTTATTCAATGTTTTAAATTCATGTTTATATAATAAACATACAAAGAACTTATTTTAAATAGTTTCCATTCCTACTATCAAATACATTTAAAACTATAATTATATTACATTCTCACAGCATTTTCACTATTAGTAAACTAACTAAACATTGGTTTTCTTTTTCAGCAGAGCTGCATGGCATCTATTTAGATCAACATTTTCAACCACTCATATTTGATTAGAAATTTAGAATCAAAAGCACCTGTTGAAAACTGAATTGTCTGATGGAATAGTAGCCAGGGCTCCAGATAAGGGGGCTATTTCAAAACTTAAAATCTTTATTTCTGCTTTAAACCGTATGGTGTCACTTCTCATTTGAATAGCCTCTTCGAGACGATCCAAATGAGAAGTAACACTATAGGGTTTAGTGGTGAAATGAGTTAAAAATGTTAGATTTGTTCAGTTTACTACCTCTTATCTGGAGCCCTGTAGGCTGTTCTATGCACTGTTACAGTTTTACCAGATATGAATTGTGAGTGTAAAATTTAGAGACACAGACTGAATATTGCAGATTGTTTAGTACTTAGCTGGTGACACCATGCTTCTATTTTAAGATATGGCATCTGATGTCTTTTTACAGATAGACTGGTAGCTAAGGTGTTTTGCTATGGTTTTCTACCAATTTACTTTAATTGTTAACTATTTGTACAAATGTATCATACATTGATAGCAATATAATATATGGTCTCAAAAATTGAGTTAAACACAAATGTGTTGTGTCATCATTTATTTACAATTTGAAAAGCAGACTGCTGATACATACTGCAGTATCTGTATGAGGTAGCATGTACAGTTTATTTATAGTTTGTTTCAAGAAACTCAATGAATGAAGTTTGATATATAGACCAATAGTTTAATCGGAGGATATGGGTTAAATTGTTGTTTTGCATTTCTGTACATTAAAGTTTTTTAGTCAGAGTTATGCTATATCCTTGAATGTGTTCATTTAGTAGGTCAAATCCATTTGCATGTGAACGACATCAGTAGGTGTCGAAACTGTCGAGAGTAAATAATTTGTTCAAGTAGTGTAAAAAGAACTTTCTATACAAAAAGGGTTATGCTATATTTTAAATAAAAGTTACTGTTTCCACTGTATACTTGTATTTTTTGCTTTTCAATCCAAGATATTACAATTCTTTGAAAACCCCCAATTTCATACAATTTTGCACACCCATCAGCATGACAGCATGACTTCCACCACCCATTCCGCTGAATATCTCTTTTAAAGATACTTCTTGTTACTCCATACCTCTGTATGTCAATTTGAAATATTCACCAGTGCTCTAAAGTACTTTGATTATTGATAGGCAGTTCTGTATTCTACAAGTGATGCATAGTGATTCCAATTTTCTCATCCAAATGCGTTATCTGAGAAAAAACACATATCTCACAGTACAATACACGGTATACCTAAAGGAGAAATAAAACCGTTGGTGCCGGAGGCTGTAAGGCAGTTTTGTCTGCAAAATAAATGTCGTCTTTAACAATTCCCAGCGGAGATGTCATATATCAGTCATGTACTTCGGAAAATTCCTCAAAGTGTCAATCAAGACATCTCATCGGTATCAAAACTATTTGTAACAAATACAGTGGAAAAGACGTTATTCTTTCTCATTTAACGTTTATCGTGCTAAGAGTGTCTTAGCTAATATTTGCTAAGCGCTACTTAGCTAACATTTGCTAAGCGCGACTTAGCTAACATTTGCTAAGCGCGACTTAGCTAACTTTTGCTAAGCGCGATGTAGTTAACATTTGCAAACAGTTTGGCTCCATACCAGACGCCGCGTAACGCGGTGTCTGGTCTGAATCCAAACTGTTTGTTACTCATATTTAACTGTTATTCTGTTTAAAAAAGAATTAAACTAATATGATTTTTTTTCGCAGCTGATATATTTGAAGCTGACGGCAACTCAGAATGATAGGGGTTGAAAAGACTGAATACTTGATGGAAAATTGATATTTGTTTAGAAAAAAGATCACGATTAAAGAACATTTTGAATTTACATGTATTGTGCAAAAGTCATTCAAATTTGATTGTTGACGTAAAAGTTATTCTGAGGAACATTACTTGGTGGTACATGTATTTATTTGACTCATTTTTTAAATCGAATATTTTTTCTCCGTTTAATTACATTACCTCTTCAATATCCATATGCACTTTAAACGGGAACGTAACCAAAGCTTGTCCACCCAATACAAGTGTTGGATAAAATACAGAATCGTTTATTGATTAAATTCGCTCAACAAGCACATTATTAGATAAAATGTTCTTTTGAAATGTATTCTTAACATAAAATTAATTATTTTCCTTACTTAATATTTACGTGTTTACATGTATATAGATTTCTGACATCTATTTACAAAATTAATATAATCTAGGTCTTAACCAGGTGTTCGGTCTCTTTAAAGTTTAAACAAAAAGAAACGCACACAATATACTTAAATGGAGAAACTGGTACGTTTTTGAAAATATCTATATTAACTACAGTGTCTGTTTGCTGAAACAGGGCTGCCATAAGTTGACATAAAAATCCTAAGATTTCCAAATTTGCATTTTTCAAGTGCAATTTTACGAATCGTACCTTTTCCCCATTGCCTGTTTCTGGTTTTGTTGACACGTGGCTGCTTAAAGCAGGTTGAAAGTAAAGCAGAATGTGCCTTAAGGCGCATTCTGCTTTACTTTCAGCCTGCTTTAAGCTACCATGTACTAGAAAAAAAATCCTAAGACTGAAGAAAATCCGGGGAAATGGCAGCCCTGCTGAAACAGAAGCGCGCACTACATACACATTACCAGTTGGCAGTGCGCAACAGAGTGATGTATTTAGCTCGAGACGTTTTTGGCGGAAATAGCCGATCTGACGAGCGCCTTGGCGCGAGTCTGATCCGTTGTTTCCGCCAAAAACGTCGATGTGTAACTGTTTATTATATGCCTTGAATACAAACAAGAAACAACTAAATAGTCGTTTAAATAATTTTATAGCCAAAATGTATTAGTTTTTTGAAGCAGAACAAGATTTTTTGTATGCCACAAAGAATAACGCGGCACTCGTAAATGTACGTAAATGACGTCACGTCAAATCGAAAGCGACGTCAGAGTAAAATGCAAAGTGGCTGATACAAGGTGGCTGATACAGACTTTTGTATTTTACTCTGCAAATACACGCGGAAACGCTCGATATCACTCGAAGGCATATAATAAAGGTATATATCATCTGCTATAAATATCCGTCTGCGAAGTTGGTACATTTCAGTTTTATGCATTTTGAAACTTAACAACGAGTATTAAAAAGCTAAAAACGCGTATCAAGCTTTGTAGACTATGATAATATAATAGGGTCCCTACATGAATACTCTGGACAGGACATGCACTAAGTTTAACCTATTTGCACCCTGTGGATTCGCCCATGCGTATATAATGAATTAGTCCATTTTAATCTAAGGGGTGTCTGGTCTAAATTTTCATTTTCGTTTTGTTTTATATTGAAATTCCTGTCAGCAAACAGTGTATACTCTGATCAGACGCCGCATAATGCGGCGTCTGATCAGCGTCTACACTGTTTGCCCATGTCCCATATATGGGATCGTGGACATAAATGGGCTTATTTTGTGATATACCATTTAAACCAACGCTGATCATTTTAAAGTGAACTTGACTTAATTTGAACCTGGAATTGTCCATCTGAAGTTTTATTTAGGGGTGAATGGTTAGACATATATCTGACTGAGTAATAAATCATGTGAAGACTTGACAATTGGCGGCAAATGTATCAACAGTAGCTGTTTAAATGACTAAACATAAATATACGTTTTTATGACATAAACATAGACACAGACACAATTTTATTTGGTAAGTTATACACATAGTATCTCGTTACATCAGCATCGTAAATCAAATTATCTAAACAGGTCAAAACGCCAAAAACATATTGAGTAGACAGTAAACTATTTGCAACAATGATACAATCTTGTTTTAAACGTCCGTCTTCCATTACCTATCAAATTTAGATTTTTTTTATATCTTGATTGAAGTGACGTCATGTCAAACTGTTTAGACTGATCCTGATCAGACGGTGTTCTTGAGGTCTGATCTGGATCCTAACTATTTACTAGCAATAGTATCATAGAATCATCAGGGTTGACAGGGAAGGGGCTAAACGCGATTTGTGTATCTCAATATAGTAACACCTCTCTATTACGGCCACTAAAAAGAATGCTAAAATTGATTGTATGTATACAAGTCAAGTGACAGCTTAAAGCAAGGTGACAGTAAAACAGAAAGCTCCTACAGGAGCTTTCTGTTTTACGGTCACCTTGCATTAAGCAATCACCTGTTTCAAATACCGAATAAATCACACGATTTCATTATCGTTATAGAGAGGTGTTACGGAACAGTAAAACCACTCTCAAACGGCCACAAAATGAAGGTTAATTGATTTTATAAAAGTCAAGGGACAGCTTAAACCAAGGCGACAGTAAAACAGGGATCTCCTACAGGAGCTTTCTGTTTTACTATCACCCTGTTTGAATCAGTCATCTGTCTTAAAAAACTTAATAAATGCACACACTTGAGTGGTCGAAATAGAGACATGTTACTGCATTAAGACTACAAATGTACACACTACAGTCACACCTATGTTAAGCGATCACTAAAATATAAAAACACATATTTATAGTTCAAGACAGGTAGCAGCTTAAGGATTGGCAAAAGTCATGCAGAAGGCACATAGGAGCTTTCTGCATGACTTTTACCCTGTATTCATATGTCCTTAAAGATTACAATACAGTCGAAACTCGATACTACGAACTCGCTTAAATCAACCTTGCCAGTATTTCGCAAGTTGAACTTAGATAATTCGATCTCAATAAAGTCGAACATACCCGTATTTCAAATGTTAAAACGTGGCTAAGCCACGTTTTAACTTTGAAATATGGGTATGTTCGAACAAACGCGAGTTCGTAGAATCGAGGTTTTTACTGTACATTTTCAATAATTGGTCGCTTACTAAAGGTTTGACTGTTAGAGCCTCGGCTCCTAGAAATTCCTCATTTCTTTACGACTGTTTCATTTAATCCTGCGTAATAGACAATTTAAGGTCTCTGTTTTATGCAAGGACAGAATTGTTCTCAAAGGAAAACTAAATAAAAGAAGTACGCTTTTGTGGCCCCTAAAGACATTGGCTAAATGGCTATTTATGGCAGAAACGAATTACAGAGGCTTGCTCCAAATTGTTATGATGCCGCGAAGATAAAAGCCTGCAAAACCCATGTGCCTGTCTCTGTTTTATCTGAAAATTGTTCGAACATGTAAAAACGGGGAAAATTTAATTATTGTTGGCTAGACGCATGGCTGAAATCATTTTCATTTTACCCAATTACTGTTTACATAAATGTCATACAATGTATGCTAGTGTTTGAAACGTCACTATGAAAAAACAACAGATTGCATTGAGAACTATGAACGGCGTAGGTTCGACAGGTCCAGTGTTTCTAACATCATTTACCCTTTCATTCTCAATGACGCATAAAAGCGCGTTTGAACACAGTTTGGATCCTGATCAGACACCGCCTTACGCGGACCCTGATCAGGATCCAAACTGTTTGACACTCGTGCTGAATTTTTCTTTAGTCATATTGCCTTTTTGTTTAATTTTGAAACGATATTGCGGGCAACAAAATTGAAGCAAAAAAACCCACAATGAAACGGTGAAGGGGCAAACATCTCCCGAATATTTTGATCATGGAAAGGCTAATTGCTACATCAACCCATTCATGCCTGGATATTGCAATTGACTTTCCTTTAGTTTTGTACCTCGCTAGAAGAATTTATTGTAGAAACAAGGGTGATCTAAAGACACTGCAGTGTTCGTTCATATAACAAACAGTTCATTGATCTACACATTTTTATTTAATTCCTTTACTGAAGAAAATAGTTCCAATTGATACAACCAGGAATATGTAAAATAAGAAATACAGTATAACCTCTCTATTACGACCACTAAATCGTGTAAATTATCAGGTGTTGACGACATGTTACTGCTTAAAGTAAAGTAACAGTAAAATAGAAAGCTCCTTTAGGAGCTTTCTGTTTGACTGTAACCATTCTTTAAGCTGTCACCTGTTTTTATACAGCTACATAATTGGTCCTCTTTTTAGTGGTTTTAATAGAGAGGTTCTACTGTATTTCTATTTTCTAGAAGTTGGAAGCTTATAGCAGGTTGAAAGAAAAGCATAAAGCTATGCTTGGATTTCAACCTGCATTAACCCCTTCACTGCCTTACCCAAAACACAACAGTTTTTGCAAACTGTTTGGCACTCATTTCAATATATTTTCAGCCAAAATAGCAAAAAATTAAAATTTAAGAAATAAAAGCAGACGACAATTGTTGATGACGTCACTTCAGTGAAGGGGTTGATACTTGACACCTATTATCGTCAATACGGGGGGGGGGGGGGGGGTCGAGTTACTCTACATCCGATCTCGTTCCAAACTGTTTGCAATGTACATTAAGTTTAGGGGTAAGCTAAAGTATACTCGTCGTTTACAAACAGTAAACCTGTAAAGGGTACATTTATGCAATGCAATCGGCGATAAGAGTCTATATTGTTTGTCTTTTGCAACCTATTTCAGACAAACACTCTTAATAGCCATTACTAGACTAGATTTAATTGGATTTTTGACTTTTCTAAAGATAGTTTCAGGGATGAATGAGATCAGGGTTAAGGGGGTTAAGGGGTTAGCATAGCATCTAAACTGTTAGCAGTTGTCAGTCACGTTGCTGTCAGGGTGACATGGAATAGAACCAACTGTTGCATAATATCGGGTTAAACACATTCAACTTTATCTGTTCCTATGCAAATAGTGAACACCCAGACCAGAGGGCTCCTCAGGAGCCCTCTGATCAGGGTCTTCACTCTTTGTTATTTGCAATATATTTTAAAAATAAACCCTAAATAGTAAAATAAAATGGACTCCATTTAATTGGAATCTGGAATTTTCCTTTCGAAGTTTCATGGGGTGAATGGGTTAGATATGTCAGTGCGCAACCCAGTTGCAGAGCGGACACACATACAAAAATGGTGATTGAGAATGGCAAAGCACGAACTTTCTTAATCCCCTAGTGTAACCTTGAGCAGCGAGTTGATGGATGTGAGTTTCGCACGACACAGTGTCATGGTTTGGGGAATAAGATTCTAGAATTACAATCAAACACTGGAAAGAAACCTTGTTTATGATGTTTAAAAGCATATGAACGCTAAGAGCAAGATGAAAACATGAAGAAGTTGAACGTTCCAAACGTGTGTTTCTGCTCAAATGTCACATTGCTTTAACCTTTTTGTCGTCATGTTTTATCTTCTTCATAAACGCTTTCATCACCATGTTTTCTCGCCTGCTTTATGACCTTCTTACCCTTTTGGCTTCATAATTCCCTGTCTGCTTTATTACTTTTAATTGCGATGCTCTTCTGTCTGTTTTACTCTTCTTAAGGTACGGCCATGTTTCCCGATAAATTTAAATTAACCCCTTCATCGTGTTTCCCTGACTGCTTTATGTTTTTCACCGTCATGTTTCCTCATTTGCTTTAAGCCTCTTTCATTGATATGTTTCCCCGTCTGCTTTAAACCCTTTAACGCCATGCTTTCATGTCTGCTTTAAGCCATCATTGCCATTTTCCCCAGTCTGCTTTACCACATTGGCTGTCATTCTCCCCCGTCTGCTTCGATCCTTCCTCGCCATGTTTCACGGTCTGCTTTAATCCCTTGATCGAAACCATTCTACAAAAATGCTCTTTGTCTCTCATTGGGTGTTTAGTGGTTATAGGGAGGGAAACTTAATACCCTTAGAGTGCAAACAGTTTGAATCCAGACCAGACGCCGCGTCACGCGGCGTCTGATCTGGATTCAAACCGTTTGTCAATTGTCATTTTGTTTCTTCAACTTGGCTAATATGTAACTTTGAGAAAAACAGCAGACGACAATTTTAAGCAACAAGGCAGACCATATTGAGGCAGTGAAATTGTTTTGTTTTGGGAACAGCAGCAGACAAAATTGTACGGAGGGAATCGTTCCTGGGAGGACTGCTATAGGGAGGAAGCACTGTATAACACTTTTACTGCCATAATAACATACGTTTTGAATCATTTTCACCACCGCTACCTCCTTTCGATTTAACCTTATCCATTCATAAGTTCTGATTTTACCACCATATTGTTTTTGTGTGTTTTAACTAATTTACCGTTATTTTAATCCACTACACAATTATTTTATGGCAAAAAGGTCGTGGGCCCTTTTACTGACTTCCTAACGTCTGATTTAACAATTTAACCGTCACACATAACAGTCTTAACCATTTAACGTCTATGATGTCGTCGTCTTGAACCGTTTTACTGCCATTATAAAAATAATGTCTGCAGCACTTTATTTCCAATAGTTTGTTCATCCTTTACTTTATATAAGCCATTTTACGCATTTAATTAATTCCTCCACTGAATAAAGTAGTTCCAATTTATATACGTGTAGCATAAGAAATAGTTTCTTTATATTAGCAGATGGTAGCTTAAACCAGGATGAATATAAAGCAGAATAAGCCTTTGGGCGTTTTATGCTTTTCTTTCAACTTTCTTCAAGATGTCACCTGTCTTCAAAACTAAAGCAGGCTATAGGGGTAAACGGTTAATTCATTGACATGGAACAAACATTGAAATGATTGCACAGCAATTTTGAATTATTCATACTCTGATTTTTCACTCTCTGTGACGCTAAAAAACGCGTTTGCAAACAGTTTGGATCCTGATCAGAAGCCGCGTATCGCGGGGTCTGATCATGATCCAAACTATTGACACTCGTATCGATATGTTTTGAGTCATACTACATAGAATCTGACTTTCAAACGAACTTGCAAACGACAAAATTGAATCAGACGACAATTAAACGGTGAAGGGGTAAAAAACTCAAGGAAAATTTGGGAGTGAAAGGAATAAAAGAGAGATTGTTTGGCGTATGAGGACATTTCAGACCAGAACAGACCAGAACAGAACATACATCTTATTTCCATTGTTTACTATGTTCCTCGTTGCATGTACACGTAGCAAGCATATTTCATACTAAGTTATATGACGTGATTTTGTATATATATATTTATATGAAAAACGAGAAAATTCCATGTTACAATTAAGAAGTCATCTTATATATAATTAATTAAAGTCCACGTATTAATTTACGGAGGATGGAAGCTTCCTGGATATACTTTGCCAGATTGAAAGGTAATGCTTTATCATTTGTTTGCAATAATGCGGTGGATTCTAGCATATTTGGTCGAAAATAAAAGTATCTTTAAATGCATATATTTTTGAGCTCTTTGAAAATAGAACAAAACACATTAAAATGAGTTTTGCTTTCAATATCAACTAAATTACATATCAAACATAATGATAAATTTCGTTTACGTCTTTTTGGACAATAACTTTTATTTTGAATGATCCCAGCCTAGATATAAAATACACATACAATATACATGTACCAATAGCCTCTGGAATTTGAAACAATAACTGATTTTATGGAACCGTCTGTCCGTTGTCACAGTGAAAAAGACGTTAATCTGTCCCAATAAGCGTGTTTACGCTGAAACTATTATTTCCAATGCAAATAGTTGACCCGGCGTCTGATCAGGCTCCAAATGTTTGCCGTTCGGTTTTGGCAAAAAGTTGTCATTTTCTACAATTAACTGTTATGAGTTTGTTGAATTCGTTTGCGTAAAACGAGAAAGAAAACTGCATTCTCCACTGTAATTGAAATAGGTCACATATTAATGATGTACAGTACTAGAATTTTGTTTAGGACAATTAGTAACTAATAATGTATTAACAAATGATTCACTATTTAGAAATGAACCATCATGACGGCTTTTGAAAATGGATTTCTTTTCTTTGCTAATGGGTCCAGTATTAATTTGGATCTGCATTAAAGCAGTGGAATAATTAGGGTAATTTGATATCAAAGAGCAGTAAATCAGACACACATCAATAAAGCTTTAGAGATGAAAGACATTCTAGATCGCAGAAAAACGATTCCTCTTGGTATTCCAAACTTTCCATTAACCCATAACCAGTAAACCATTAACACTCTTTTGTGATACTCATTGCAAAACAGTTTGGATCCATTTGAGACGCCGAGTAACTCGGCGTCTCAACTGGATCCAAACTGTTTGACACTCTAACAATATTTCTATCTATAATTTCGGAAGTGGAGTTTTGAAGATGGCATGGCATTTTACCTCAACTTAATATATTTATATAATAAAAGCTCTCTATTATGAGCACTAAATTGTGTTAATTTCAGGCGTTTATGGCAGGTGATTGCTAAAAGCAAGATGAGGGTAAAACAGAAAGCTCCTTAAGAAGATTTGTGTTTTATGTTCACCTTGCTTTAAGCTGACATTTGTCTTTTATACAGTCAATTAGCCTTTTTTCTAGTGGTCGTGATAGAAAGGTTTTTCTGTATACGGTACTAGACATTTGTGTAACTTCACATAGCTTGCCAATCTGTACAATCGAAGAGCAACGTATACTCGACTCTGAAACTTCAAATGAACCCTTCTAGTTTCCGATTACGTTAAGTCCATTTTTGACTATTTAGGGTTGTTTTCTGATATAGTTTCAACATGACAAAGGAGCAGTCTGATATGGGTCTACACTGTTTGCATGCGGCACATTTACCACTGTTTCAAAAGGACGCCCTTGTACATCAACATGATCCAATGAGTTGACTGAATAATCGCAGTACAGTAAAACCTCTCTATTACGACCACTTAAATGAAGGCTAATTGGCTGCATAAAAGACAGGTGACAGCTTAAAGCGAGGTGAACGTAAAACAGAAAGCTCCTCCAGGAGCTTTCGGTTTTACGTTCATATTGCTTAAACCAGTCACCTGCATTAACACCTGATGATTAACACAGTAACTGGTCGTACTAGAGAGGATTTACTGTATTTTGGAAATTGTTATTCAGAACGCCAGCCAAATAGTTATCAACACATCGAAGCAATAAATTGGGAAGAAAACTTGTTTCTCAGCAAAGGTCTTTAGACACAAGGACAGGTGCCAAAGACATAGTATCTTGACGTCTGGTGGTTCAAACACCTTTTTATTGTTTATACAGTGAAAAGTACGTTATTCGTTTCCGTTTCAACGCAAACAAAACGCAAATACATTGCAAAAAGTGCAGAAAAGGAAAAATTCTTTGACAATTCTGACTTTTTAAAATTGAATATGAGTGGCAAATAGTCTGGGTCCCGTTTCATAAAACTTCTTACGACAAATGTTGTCGTAAGTCAAAACTTTAAAATACATTAGTTTCTAATTTTTCTATCTAACCCTGTCTTGATATATCTCTTTGGAATCGTCTTGAAAAGACGATTCCAAAGAGATGTCACAAGACAGGATTTGATGGAGAATTGAATAATAATTGAAACTTTTATAATCTGACTTAGAAAAGCATTTGTAACCCGGCGTCTTATCAGGCTCTAAACTGTTTGCCACTCAGATCAATATGAAATAGTCAGAATTGTCTACGAATTGGAATTTTCTACGTTTTATTGCATATTTATGCGTTCGCGTTTCGTTTGCGTTTAAACTTGAAAAAATAACGTCTTCTCCACTGTATTATAATTACATTGTCTACAGGGAAGAATACTGCTTTCCCAATTTAACGAAAGGAAAAACGAAATACAAAGAAATGGAGAAAAGTTACTGCCATGGTGTCTGGTGTAAACTGTTTGCAGTGAACACAAAGGCTTCAGCATAAACTCGTTTATTGAAAAAGAACAATATCTTCTCCACTGTCTTCGGCATGAATATTTTCAAGAAACTTTCAATTCTACAACTTTTGCAAATCTATTCATTTAAACGGTGAAGATTAATGTTTTCGTCAGAGTATATATATACTGTCCTTGATATTTACTTGGTGGACAGTTTAACGTCTCCGGACAAAAACGACTATTTTTTGTTTTTTTGTTTTTTTGCTTATTAACTCTTTCACTGCCAATGACACCAAAAGACGACTTTGCAAACAGTTTGAATCCTGATCAGACGCCGCGTGACGCGGCGTCTGATCAGAATTTAAAACTGTTTGACACTCATATCGACATTTCTTTAGTCAAATTTTATCCCTAAATCTGACTTTAAAAATATTGCAGACGACACTACCTATGCAGACGATAATTTGGCTGTAAAAGGATTAAGGCAGACGATAAAACTTGGCGATGAAAGAGTTGATAGGTGAAAATAAATGTTTTCGTCAGAGTATGTATATGCTGTCCTTGATCTTTATTTAAATGGGAGAATTTTTAACGTCTCCGGACAAAACGACTATTCTTTTATTGTTTTTTCTTGTTAATCATCAGACAAATGATGGGTACTGGAATTGAGAACACTTGTTAAATTTACATCAAAAATCAATTGTGATGCCGCCAAGGAACTATTTATTTTCCATCGCCTGGTTTACATGGAACGAACCAGGAGAGATGGAACACATTATAACAAAACCCTCATTACCGGCGGCATATAGCCTCCAGCTTCACTTTTTGAACCCAATTTCCCACTGAATTTTCTAAAGTAATTACGGAGCAGTGTTTTCCCTGTCTTCGTACATTGCATCTGATTCTGGAAACAACATGGCACCAACGGGGGGAGACCAGTGTTTACCCTTACCCTGTTATAATATCGTCATCTAAATTATCGCTTGTACGTTATTTTAAGCTTCTTGTGCAGTTATTTCACCATACCTAACTACGGACATCAGTCAGTTTTCATCATGATTGCACAAGTGTCGCCGAGTTTATGCGGCCAGAAAAGGATCCAATTTATTGGCAAATATCACTGAAACTTTTTTCGGCAGGAAAGAGAATTAATCCCATTATAAGAACACATTTTGGCTTCATAGACAGACTTTTTTCTGCCACTGTATCGCCTTTTTCAAATTTGTCCGACTTAAATTCAAAATAAAATTCTGTTTACCCAGAAGGGTCCTTTGTAATTCCGCTGGACGTGCAGTACGTGAACTACTGAAAGATACAATAGAAAACGGCAATGTAACAGTAAAACAGAGAGCTCAAGGTAAGAGGAGTATTTAAAAAAAACTAAAATCTTTATTTCTGCATTAAACCCCATGGTGTCACTACTCATTAGAATCGTCTCTTCGAGACGATTCTAATGAGTAGTTACACCATAGGATTTGGTTCTGAAATGAGTGAAACGTATTGGATTTGTTCAGTATACAAACTCTTATCTGCAGCTCTGGTAAAACCCCTGTAAACTTGTCCTTTTAAGAAGACGGATTGACGATATGAAAGACAGTAGTCAGCTTCACATGTTGAGTCATAGCGACGAGTATACTCGTCATTTATACACAGTATACTTGTGACAAGTACACATACCCTATGCAAACGTTATAATTATACCCTGATCAGAGGGTATTTTAAAAACCCTCTGATAAGAATATGCACTGTTTTCAATTTTGCAATATAAATGTACATTTATTGCTATAATCAACCCTAAAAAGTAAACAATAGACTTAATTGGTAACTGGAAGTGTCCATTAAATGTTTCAGGGCTGAAGGAGTTGAAGCAGGTGTAAAGGTTGCCTAAACCCGTTCGTGATCAAATTATTCAGGAGAATTTTACCCCTACACCGCTTTTTTGTCGTCTGCCTCATTATTGTCGCCTGAAGGACACGTTTCAAAGTTTGATTAAAGATTTTACGACTGAAAAATATCGTTAAGAGTGTTAAATAGTTTGGATTCTGATCAGAACCCAAAACTGTTTTAAAACGCGCTTTCAAGCGTCTTTGAGAGTGAAATGGGTTAAAACATAATTATATAATATATTATTACATATAATGTAATTAATCATCAACAAATGAGGAGGCCTAAATATAACGAAACAATACATTTTATTATATGCCTTCGAATGATATCGAGCGTTTCCGCGTGTATCTGCAGAGTAAAATACAAGAGTCTGTATCAGCCACCTTGTATCAGCCACTTTGTATTTTACTCTGACCTCGCTTTCGATTTAACGTGACGTCATTTACGTACATGTACGAGTGCCGCGTATTCTTTGTGGCATACAAAACTTCTCGTTCTGCTTCAAATAACTAATAAATTTTGGATGTAAAATGATTTAAACAACTATTTAGTTGTTTTTGGTTTGTATATAATAAACACATTACCAGTTGGCAGTGCGCAACAGAGTGTTGCATTTAGCTCTCGACGTTTTTGGCGGAAACAACCGATCAGACTCGCGCCAAGACGCTCGTCAGATCGGCTATTTCCGCCAAAAACGTCTCGAGCTAAATACATCACTCTGTATCGCACTGTCAACTGGTAATGTGTATATATGTAACAGGATCCCTGTGTGTAACCAGAGGTCATAACTGTAGATTTAACTGACAACAATAACGTTTATAAAAAATTGAAAATCTTTTTGTTGTAGTTTGCTATTCTCATTTCGATTAGCTAAATATTTGCACGTTTTGTTACATATTATAGGGTAAGTTAGATAAAGCGCATAGTTACGTATATTGCTGTTGGAAACATTTTCTCCACTCTAGCAGAAACACGTGGGCCATGCCATACTCTGTTGCGTCTTCTATGGCTACACAAATTGAAATATCATTTTGCACTTATTGGCGACAGCAGCTTACTATTAAATTGTCCATAATTACTACCACAAAAGCAGGAACATTGAGAAATTGAGAGGTAGCCTCGCTGACTCATTGATTTAGATCAAACGGGATATATATAAGTGATGTAATTCTTTCTGAATGGACTCTTTACTTGCCTACAATATACAATGTTCCCTCCCAACAACAACCCTCCTAACAACGACCCTCTCCTTACAACGACCCTTGTCGCAGTTCTTTAAAAAGGATAAGTATGTCCAACCTATTTACGACTGAAATTTCGTCTGTTTAAAATTGTCGTCTGCTGTTTTTCTAAAATTTAATATAATGGTGATTTTTACAGAAAAATAAATAACGAATGCCAAACAGCGTGAATCCAGATCAGACGCTGCGTGACGCGGCGTCTGATCTGGATTCAAGATGGTTGCTATGGTAGCCAATTTCCCTTCCTATACCGACTTTCTCCAAACAACGCACATCGTCTTTGTCTCCCAATAGGTATCGTTGCAGAGAGGGAGCGCTGTATATCTAAAATGCAATATTCAAGCAAACACACCGGGCAAGCTCATTGCAATATTCAGACATAAAAAGGCTAATTTTTCCTTTAAGGAAGAAATTACAACTGTTCTGAAAAACAATTCCTTTGCAAATGTCTCTCCCTATAACGACTCCCTCCGAACAACACACACGCTTTATGTCTTCCGTTGTAGAGAGAGAGAGCGCTGTAATGCCCAGTTTAAAACAGATTAGACTTCGCGTTATTCGGCGTTTGACCAGGCTCCAATTTATCTTTTTATTATTACTATTACATGTATCATCATTATAATTTTATTTTTTAAGTTTTACGTTGTTTTCGTGCCAATGTGTATAATTCGGTTCAATACGGAACAAAAATACGTATTCACATATGTATCATATCAGGTCTAGAGGAAAATTACTCATAGTCGTTACTATACAGTTTGGTACTTAATCAACCTCTACCCAAGGTAAGCATTCTTATAGCTTGGTATCTATGCTGCTCAAAGCAACGGCCTGTCAAAATATATAAAAATAGCATTAGAACATAAAAAAACACGAAACTGCTTTACTTCGGTGATTAGGTAAAGACGGAGAAAGGCATCCAAGTGTAAGAAGATTACCGTCTAGATGCTTTGTTGCTATTCAGTGAAGAGGACGTTATTCTTTCCTGTTTAACGCAATCGAAACGCCAACGCAATGCACTTAAATGCAGAAAATAACAACTTTTTCATATTACTAACGCTCTATTTTATTTTCAGAAGCAAACAGTTTGGAGCCTGATCAGACATCGGGTTACCCGGCGTCTGATCTGGCTTCCAAACAGTTTGCTAAACAAATAATTGCTTTAGCATAAACGTGGTTATTTGAAAAGAAGAAAGTATTCTCCACTGTACCACACCCACATTCTATCACATAAAATGTTGACTGTATAAAGACTATAAACGTTAAACCGAAGAAACACGTTGACCAGGGTCTATATTGTTTGAAAATATGGATAGTCAGGTCTCAAGCATTGACAGAGTAATAAAATTACGCTCGTATGAGGTTTTAATTGAATAATAGCGATTTGCTATTAAATTTGATTTGGAATTTAATTATAGCATCTAATTCAAACAAGGCAATAGCTGCCATAGGGTCATTTAAAAAACAAACAAACCAGGAGATAATAGCAAAACAATCAAGAAACATCATAACCAATTAGAAGAGGCCTCTGTCTTCAGTACTTAACCCTTTCCCCCATAGGAGCGACTTTTAGCGTATTTAATTAATTCCTCCGCTGAAGAAAATAGTTCCTGTTTATACCCTTAAGAACAATTACAATTACAAATATTTTATATAGCCTAGTAGATTTTAGCTTAAGGCAGTCTGAAAGTAAAGCAGAATGTGCCTTAAGGCACATTCTGCTTTACTTTCAACCTGCTTTAAGTGGTAAACTGTCTTCAAAACTAGAAAAGGCTATGAGGTAAAGTGTTAACTCTTGAAATGTAACCCATTTGTGCCTAGCGACCTATAAAAGAGACATAGGAAAACAGTGTAGATTCTGATCAGACACCGCATCATGTGGCGTTTGATCAGAGTATACACTTTTTGCTGACAGGAAATTTAGAATAAAACAAAACGAAAATGAAAAATTATACAAGACTCTCCTTACATTAAATATGGACTGGTCAAATATATAATCATGGAAGAATCCACTTGGCATGAAATTGTTAAAACGGTCGAATCGGGTTTTCTCACACAGTTGAAGTTCAAACGTTTGACGCCGACTAGCCTGGCGTCATATTTGGTTCAAAGTTCTTGGATCAGTATTCGTATATTGCGTGCAGTAGGTTAAACGAGGAACTCAAATAGACTTGTAATAACCAGCTCGGGAGTTCTGTGAAGACAAATACTATACATATGTCTTACTTCTAGGTCGACAGGAGACACATATGAGAAATAATAAAACAAATATATGTATAACCCATTTATGTTTGGATGTAACAATGAACTCTCTCTCATTGGGTAAAGCAGAAAGTTTTCTGCTTTAAGTTGTTTTTGATGCAAGAAAATCACATGTCTGGGGGTAAATTGCTCCCAAACGAAGATACATATGCAAATGCAGTTGCTAGAAAAAGGGATGGCTTAACCCTTTGAACCCTAGTCCCGCATATAGGCGTCCTTTTCAAACAGTGTACATGTGAATAGAACACATGTCCTAAGCAAACAGTGAAGACCCAGATCAGAGGGCTCCGAAAGGAGCCCTCTGATCAGGGTCTTCACTGTTTGTAATAATTCCAAACATTGACAAAAATAACCCTTAAAAGTCAGAAATGGACTAGACCAAAATGGAAACTGGAATTATCCATTTAAAGTTTCAGGGAGGAAAGAGTTAAGGGAGAGCGAAACACTATGGAGAACATGTTTCAGGAGTAAATGATTTTAATCATCTGGGCACAGTATTTAATTACACCGGGATCTTTGCCTTAAGTCAAGAATTTATTACAGGGAAGGGATTACGGGCCTTAAATACGCTAATGGCTAATACGAAAGGATTAAATCTTAAGCGCAGTGTTGTGTGTCAGCTATTTGGTTATTTCGTAACTTCCATTCTTAACTATGGTTGCGAAATATGGGGTTAAAGTAAGTCAAACAAATGGAATGAAATCATCTAAATATTTGTAAAACTCTATTACATCTTAAGAAAAGTACTTCCTTTTAGTCTATTCGGTAAATTGACCGATACCCACTGCATATATATCGTAATTCCAGAATTATTGTAAATATTGGCTAAAACTTAAAGCAACTGAAAAAGGAAATCTTTCTACTGTATATAAATCTTTTTTTAGAGGATTGCAGAAATAGGTATATTATCTGGGTGACTATAGATGTTAAGTCGTTACTAGAAGCAAACGGGTCACAGGTTTATGGTGGCTACATGTACCCAATGGGTGTTAATACAAACATTTTTCTTTCTTTTTTAAGCAAATGTCATTGGACGGTTTGATAAAAACAAGGTTTGGATGAACACGCCATATTTATTTAAGATTTGAACCATATGTGGATATTCTTACCAATAATCTATACACATTACCAGTTGACAGTGCGATAGAGAGTGCTGTATTTAGCTCGAGACGATTTTGGCGGAAATAGCCGATCCGACGAGCGCATTGGCGCGAGTCTGATCGGTTGTTTCCGCCAAAAACGTCGAGAGCTAAATGCAACAGTCTGTAGCGCACTGCCAACTGGTGATGTGTTTATTATATGCCTTGAATACACATCAGAAACAACTAAATAGTTGTTTAAATCATTTAATATCCAAAATTCATTAGTTATTTGAAGCAGAACAATAATTTTTGTTTGCCACAATGAATAACATGGCACTTGCACATGTACGTAAATGACGTCACGTTAAACCGAAAGCGACGTCAGAGTAAAATACAAAGTGGCTGATACAAGGTGGCTGATACAGACTCTTGTATTTTACTCTGCAGATACACGCGGAAACACTCGATATCATACGAAGGCATATAATAAACTTTTTTATCTAGCTAAGTTAAGATTATCATCTCATTTCTTCAGGATTGAAACTGGTAGGTAGGGTAAAATAGAATCGCAAGGAAGTAAAGATGTTGTATATGTAGCGTTTGCGATTGTCGGGATATTGAAGACGGATATTATTTTATCCTTATCTATGAAACATTCGAAGACGTCCGTATGAAATATGTTAAAATATGTTTATGCAAGACAAAGCTTTGTACAATTTAGCCATTTACTTCAAAGCCAAAATAGCGTGGAACTTATAAACCTTGCTCTTTACATTAAATAATTTTCTTTTAAAAGGAGAAATAGTTTTCTACACTCTACTACGTGAATAATGACAACGTTTGTCGTACGAAGTTTTATGAAACGGGCCTCTTACCTATATGTATTAAACTGTTTAATATGCTATTGATAACGATGTGCCATGTGACAAGTTGAAGAAACAAAACATTTGTTTGTCTATCTGTATTAACCTATTGATCCATTTACACGCCTTTTACGCCTCTAATTATTTCTACACTAAGAGTTGTAACCCCCACCTACAGTGGAGAATCTGTTATTCTTTCCCAATAAACGCAAACGTACGCAAACGCAAAGCACTAAAACGTCGAAAAGAACAACTTTTGGACAATTCTGATAATTCTTGTTTATCTTGGTGGCCAACAGTTTGGAGCCTGATCAGACGCCGGGTTACCCGGCGTCTGATCTGGCTCCAAACTGTTTGCACTGCAAATAATAGTTTTAGCGTAAACGCGTTTATTGGGAAAGAATAACAGATTCTCCACTGTATGAACTGTTGAAAATATGACAGAAGGCAATTCCAGTATTTTTCTAGATTGTAGTTTAAAAGAGATTGAAAGTAAAGCAGAATGCGCCTTAAGGCGCATTCTTTTTTAATTTCAACCTATTTTAAGTGGGTAGATGTCTTCAAAACTAGATACATACTTTGGGGGTAAACTTTGGTTAAAATAAAAGAACTATTTCGTTGGTTTAGTGACTGATATGGTTGATGCTACTGTAAGTTGCCCTAACTAAGATACATCAAGGGTGTCCAATGTTTTAGCTAAACTATGTAGGAAGACGTTATTGTTTCCCGAATAGACGTCTTTGTACTAAAACAATTATTTATTGAGCATTTCATATAAGGTACAATGTACATGTATGTTTTCTTTTGAATAGATAAACTACTATGTAGTTTAAGGCAACATCTACCTTATATGCAACAACTGTACTCATAAAACATTATTCAACAGTTTGACAGGATTTCATTGAACAGTTTTCAAAGTAATGTACCGTGGCACTGTTCTGTCTGCTATATAACTGAGAGAGTGTCGTTCCGGTGGAGTGTAGCATTCACAGTTAACAGACCGCGTATGATTGATCATGGCTGCAGGATAGACCTCAATAAGTATGTCTTGATCCGGAATGTTTTAAATTTATTCTTAGTTTCATTCTCTTACAGTGGGGACAGACATTAACTCAGACTCAGCTGAAACTCTTTTTTACTTTGATGAGCTTTAGCTTTGAAGCACCAATACGTTCAATGTGAAATACTTATTGCCTTCTATCACCTTTTTACAAGGTAATTTTACTGACTTTACATTGATGCAAAATATGAACCAATGTGTGTCAGGGTATTGCAATGAACTCTATGTGCTTGCTACAATAATTTATCATAAGTATACAGCCCAAGTATACAAGGGACGTCTACAGACACTACGTTGTTTGTCCATACGGCAGATCATTTCATATGTAAAAGTAAACAGTGTAACCCCTGATGAGATGACACACTGTTTGTTAATGTCTGCTGTTGTAGACTACAGACGTAAATGTGGTAACCCGTTGGTCCCTAGAGCAACGTTATCACGTCTTTTACAAACAATCTACATGTGAAGTGGTACTACAGTAAAGCGCACTTACATGCATAACGAAATCATCGAAACTGTCTGAGTTGTTTCGTTATATTCAAACTTCGTAATATAAGGTGAATTTACAATACGTTTATTACGGTAGTTCAAAAAGTTTTGATACTGGGTCAATAACTTCATTATTATAAGTGCAAAATGCATGTGTGATATATCATTTTAAAGATCCATTCTTTGCCGACACGGTGATTCATGAACGATACGATCGTGAAACTCGATTTGCCCCAACATGAACCTTTTCTAAACACAATTAAATACTATTATTATCATTACGGCTTTTTTTAATGAGTTTATGAAGTTTTCTGTCAAATACAATAAGACTATTATGCAAACACTACAAAGTTTGAAATGTTATTATTACATAAAATATCAAAAATAGAGATAATTCTAAACACGTACTGAAAAATTAATAAAAAAAATGATCTCCTGTTATGTATAAAAATAGTTAGGGAAACTACAAACTTTTTTTTTATTATTAAACCAGGCTAGAGGTGAAGCCATTGAAAAAGGGTTTCATGTTTTAAAACCAAAATGTAGATATACTGATCTAGAGCATTTTCATAGCGTTCGAAAAAACATGTCCACTTTCGTTATTAACACAATAAGAAATGTTGATTTTGAAGAAAAAAAATGAGATTTTAGACAGTTAACTCTTTCAATACAAATAAAATTTTATTTACATTTAAATTTAGACATAAACTGATATATTTCCAAAAACAATCTAGAAAGTGTACTCTTAAAGAAGTTATTACGTCAAAAAATAATGTCTGAAAAGTGCTATGTTCCAGTGTCCTCGAGTAGGGGTCTTTTAGGTTCATGTTGTGACTCATCGAGTTATGTGATCTTATCGTGCATTATACCATCGTGTAGGGGGAAGAATTGCTCTTTAAAATGATATATCACACATGCTTTTTGCCCTAATTATATAAAAGCTATTGTTCCAGTATCACAACTATTTGAACACCCCTCGTAGAAATGGGGAATAAGATTTGTTTTGTTAAATCCATTTTTTCGTTACAGCGCTCCCTCTCTACAACGACACCCAATGGGAGACAAAAATTGTGTGTGTTGTTCGGAAGGAGTCGTTATAGAAAGGGCACTTGACTTACATTTGCAAACAGCTTGAATCCAGATCAGGCGCCACGTCTGATCTGGATTCAAGCTGGTTGTCACTCGTTAAGATTTTTTCTGTCAAAATGATAATGATGCAACTTTGAAAACAACAGCAGATGCCGATTTTAAGCAGACGACATTGCAGTCGAGAATACAAGTATTTACCAAACTCTACTAAATAGGATAAAGAAATAATATACTTGGTTAATTATTGCCACCAGTAATGCTGGGGTACCCATATAAAAAAGCGTCTCCAGTTTTGGAGAAGAAATACAGGCACATGCAGCAGTCTACTAAACAAGAGTAGTATATGCGAACATATAATTATGTTTACCAACTTCTCCAACGAAATAAAACTTGGGGATTATCAATTTTACTATGCCCCCACTTTACAACGACACCCAATGGGAGACACACATATTGTGTGTGTTGTTCGGAGGGAGTCGTTACAGAGGGACTGGCAGTTAAGACTTGGTATACATTTGCAAACAGCTTGAATCAAGATCAGGCGCCGCGTTACGCGGCGTCTGATCTGGACTCAAGATGTTTGTCACTCGTCAATATATTTACTCATTAAAATGTCCACTTATAGGTAATTTTGAGAAAAAAAGACGACACTTTAAAGCAGACGATATTACAGCATTTAAAGTCTTAGTCATAATTGTCCTGTTTTGGGAACTGCAGCAAGCGTCGTTGTAAGTAGGGAGTCGTCGCTGGGAGAGCCGTTGTTGGGAGTAAGCACAGTATGACAAATTAATTCACTATGTGACTGACTCAGACGATGTACAGTGGAGAATCTGTTATTCTTTCCCGTTTAAACGCAAACGTACGCAAACGCAAAGCGCTAAAACGTAGAAAAGAACAACTTTTGGACAATTTTGGTATTTCATGTTTACCTTGGTGGCAAACAGTTTGGAGCCTGATCAGACGCCGGGTTACCCGGCGTCTGATCTGGCTCCAAACTGTTTGCACTGCAAATAATAGTTTTAGCGTAAACGCGTTTATTGGGAAAGAATAACACAGTCTCCACTGTACGATATATACACATTACCAGTTGACAGTGCGAAACAGAGTGATGCATTTAGCTCGAGACGTTTTTGGCGGAAATAGCCGATCTGACGAGCGCCATGGCGCGAGTCTGATCGGTTGTTTCCGCCAAAAACGTCGAGAGCTAATTGCAACACTCTGTTGCGCACTGCCAACTGGTGATGTGTTTATTATATGCCTTGAATACACACCAGAAACAACTAAATAGTTGTTTAAATCATTTTATATCCAAAATTTATTAGTTATTTGAAGCAGAACAAGATTTTTTGTATGTCACAAAGAATAACGCGGCACTCGTACATGTACGTAAATGACGTCACGTCAAATCGAAAGCGAGGTCAGAGTAAAATACAAAGTGGCTGATACAAGGTGGCTGATACAGACTCTTGTATTTTACTCTGCAAATACACGCGGAAACGCTCGATATCACTCGAAGGCATATAATAAAGAACATGAGTATTGTCTAGGACGTTGAAGGTTAACTCCTTTACTGTCATTGTATTACAGTAGACTCTTGATATCTCCAACTCGTTTAACTCATTCGCCCCAGAAAACCTTTCATGGACAGTTCCAATTTCAAAATAAGTCTAGTCCATTTTTGACTAATTAGGATTGGCTTTTACAATAAATTTCATAATGACAATCATTCTAGACCCTGATCAAAGGGCTCCTTAAGGAGCCCTCTGATCAGGGTATACACTGTCTGCATGGGACAAGTGAAATCCTAACAGGCATATTGTTTGTGTTAACCTATTCAAGCCTCGTGTCTGAACATTGGCAAACCGTGCAGACCCTGATAAGACGCCGCGTTACGACGTGTCTCATAAGGATATGACATATTTGCTATATCATATGAAATGCTGTGCTATATAAACAAACACGGCTGTTTCTTTACAACACCCTTGTCTACAATGAAATCTTCCAGCAAGTATATGTACAGCGAGAGTTCTTTGCATTATCTATAGGCAAAAATGGGCAAAATCCAACTACATATACATGTACATGTACGTATGTTTGCTACTTAGATAGAAATTAATCGTTAAAATTCAAATACAAATTTTCTATATTTTGTTGTTATGTATTGTATTTAGTTTCAGTTTTGTTTAATTAAACCATTTGTGCCCACGATCCCATATATGGGACATAGGCAAACAGTGTAGACTCTGATCAGACGCCGCATTATGCGGCCTCTGATCAGAATCTACACTGTTTGCTGATAGGAATTTCAATATAAAACAAAATGAAAATGAAAATTTTAACCAGGCATTCCTTTGATAAAAAATGGAATAATCCAATATAAAAGAAAATATAAAATATGGAAGAATCCACTGGGTATAAATGGGTTATGGGCCACTGTAATGACACTACAGTGGAGAATATGTTATTCTTTCCCAATAAACGCGTTTACGCTAAAACTATTATTTGCAGTGCAAACAGTGTGGAGCCACATCAGACGCCGGGTAACCCGGCGTCTGATCAGGCTCCAAACTGTTTGCCACCAAGATAAACAAGAATTATCAGAATTGTCCAAAAGTTGTTCTTTTCTACGTTTTAGTGCTTTGCGTTTGCGTACGTTTTGCGTTTAAACGGGAAAGAATAACAGATTCTCCACTGTAACGATGGATATACATGATTGGCTATCATGTGTTCAGGACGTCATACCAAAGTTTGAATTAAGGAATAGGTCCTATCCTTATTTGTATAAAAACATTATTCACTTGAGTCAGAAAATTACAACATCAGTGACTATTAAAGTTAATAACTAACCTAATCTTAAAAACAAATTACTTCATACTGCTAAAGCTACAGGGGGTAAAATTTTGTATTTCTTATTTGAACCTCAAACACTGATGTCCATATTACATAAGTTTTCTGTAGGATCAGAGTGTGTCGGCGTCTGATTAGGCTAACGTCGATTTGACACAATGGGTCCAAGGTTATAAAGAATGTGAGTTGAGTCTGAGATCGTTCTCATGAAAGTGATTGTTCAGATTTGGACTTTTCTGCTGTACTTGCATTTTGCTTTAAGCCCTTACGCCATACCTTTTTTTTAAGACAAATGACCACTTAAAGCAGATTAAAAGTAAAACATGCTTTCAGCATGCTTAAAGCTTACATCTGCTTAGATAAAGGAAATAATACTTACGTGGCACATTCACTACTGGATAATTGAATGGACCTATTTTTTTTCAGTGGAGTAATAAATAAAATGCGCTAGAAGGCGCTTCTACAGAGGAAATGGTTAAGCAGCAGCTAACCAAACAGTGCTAGTTTTTAGACGGGGATTATTGCAGGGCTGCCATAAGTTGACATGAAAAATCCTAAGGTTTCCAAATTTGCATTTTTCAAATGCGATTTTACGAATCGTACCTTTACCCTATAGCCTTTTTCTTGTTTTTTTTTTACATGCAACTACTACTTAAAGCAGGCCTAAGGGTGCATTCTGCTTTACTTTCAGTCTGCTTTAAGAAACCATGTAGTGAAAAAAATCCGGAGATTTAGGAAAAATCCGGAGAAATGGCAGCCCTGTTATTGTATTAATTTTCCATTTATGTTGCATTGAACAGTCCAGTTCTCCTAGATCTTGGAGTTATTTCCGGTATTTCACTGATTCGTGTGATAATGTGATTGCGATCCCAAAAGATGTTGCTAGTCGCTCTATTTACACAGTGGAAAAGTCGTCTCTTCTTTACTTATTTACACATTTGTGCTAAAAAAAATGTTTCCGTAATAAACAGTTTCAAACCAGTGCAGACGGCGTAAACCGGCGTCTGACAAGTCTTAAATGTTTCGTGGCCGCCTAAATAAAATAGGCTGTAATTTTATTCTTTTATAATTTACAAAAAATGTAATTCGCGTTTACACGTGTATTTTCGTTTAAACAGTACAGAATGGCGTACATTGAGACCGCTGCTTCGTTAACCTTTTTTCATGATCAAAATGTTCTGGATATTTTACCCCTTCACCGCTTTATTGTCGTCTGTTTCAGTATTGTTGTCTGCGAGACACGTTTCAAAGTTAGATTCAAGGTTGTATGACTTATTAAATATCGATAAGAATGTCAAACAGTTTGGGTCCTGATCAGACGCCGCTTTACGCGGCATCTGATCAGGACCCAAACTGTTTGCAAATGCGCTTGATGGCGTCATTGAGAGTGAAAGGGTTAAGCAACACATCATCAATATCACACTAAACAATACACGACTCAGCAAAAAACCAAGGGAACACTTAGGTTTCTGAGCGACTGTAAACAAACTATATCTTTAAAACTGTTCCTATGGAAGCAACAAGTACATTTACATTAGTATAATATAGTACCTAGATTTCTCAATTCCAAATGTGCTATCGCATCAATTTGGTATACCATATAAGAAACATTTATTATCTGTTTCAAATTGAAGATTCATTTCCAAAAGGCGCCGGAACATCTAATATTTTACGTCTTTACGCCGCTGTTTCTAATGTAATGTTTGCCTTATTTTGATTTAAATGTATTTCCTAAAATTGAATCATCGGATGGGAGCATATGATACGATTTTCCATTGCATGGAAATAACATCTGTGTCGTAATTCAATTTTTAAGATAAAAACCGTTCAACGAAATAGCTACACCAGTATCTGTAATTATTTAAAAAAAAACACCACAACTAATGTTACTGTTTATTAACACTTGATGCACCGTTCATAGAATGTAGAGGACGTTATCATTTCCCGTTTAACCCATTACCCTATAAATAAGCCCTTTTACTGCAGGGCTCCAGATAAGAGGTAGTGAACTGAACAAATCGTACATTTTTCCTTATTTCAGCACCAAATCCTATGGTGTTACTACTCATCAGAATCGTCTCGAAGAGACGATTCTAATGAGTAGTGACACCATAGGGTTTAATGCAGAAAAGAAGATTTTAAATTTCGAAATACTTCCCTTATCTGAATCCTTGCTTATATGCAGTTAATTCATCCCTCCACTGAAGAAAATAGTTATATTTTATACGAACATGCATATGCACCATAATAAGTACTTTCCGCATCCTAGTAGATGGTAGGTTAAAGCAGGCTAAACGTAAAGCAGATGCGCCTTAAGGCGCATTCTGCTTTACTTTTAACCTGCTTTAATTGGTCACATATCTTCAAAAAATTCAAACAGGCTATGGAGTAATGTTAAACGCAGACAAAAAGCAAACACAATGCAATGTAGAAATAATAAAACTTGTTTAAAAATTTGACGACTCATTTTTAGCTGAGTGGCAAACAGCTTTGAGCTAGATCTAACTGCAGATAACATCATTAAAACAGAGGACATTATGACGAAGGAGGAATAAAGCAGATGACGCACCTTGGCGAAGAGCAGGATGATACAAGCAGATACTGAATGTAGGGAAAGTATGAACAAGAAGTTCCAACGGGCGTTTTAACTTTAGTTTGGTCATACATATACCTTAACACACCCAACTCTGGTAACGAGCATACTCGTCATTAACCCATTTATACCCAGTGGATTCTTCCATGTTTATATATTGGATTAGTCCATTTTTTATCAAAGGGATGCCTTGTCAAAACTTTCATTTTCATTTTGTTTTATATTGAAATTCCTATTAGCAAACAGTGTAGACTCTGATCAGACGCCGCATAATGCGGCGTCTTGTCAGAGTCTACACTGTTTGCATATGTCCCATATATAGGATCGTTGGCACAAATGGGTTAACAAATAGAGTACATGTAAGGAGTACATTTGTCCTTTGCAAACAGTGTAGATCCTGATTAGAGCTCTGCACTGTTTGTTGTTTTGCAATATATTGTTAAAATCAACTGGAAACAGTCTAAAATAGACTAAACTTAATTGGAGAACGGAAATGTCCATATAAAGTTCCGTGGGTAAATGAGTTATTTTTGCTATCCGTTTATGCAGCATGTCGGTGCTACTAATTTAATATCTCCATACAAGATTGACTTTATAGTGTATAATTCATCGGTTTTATAGCACAGTGTCCCATTCTACCATGACCGCTTTCTGAGATTTCAGAGATACGAATGTCTTGAACAGTTTGGATCCTGATCAGACGCCGCTTTAGCATGATAAAAAACCCGTAAAGCTACCTAGGAGCTTTATGATTTACTTTTATTTTGCTTTAAGCTAAAATCTGTCCTTGGATACCACCACTTAATCTTCTTTTCACTAGTACTAATTGACAAGTTTTACTGTATTGTTTTTACAAGCATAGTCATGCTTTTGGAGAATAATCAACGTTTGAGAATACTTAAACACAATAAGAAATTTAATGTTGGATTATGTTACCTGTGGCAATTAAAACATGTTTTATGTGCCCATAGGTAACATTTGATCCACTTTTGCTGAATTTGTCCTAATTTCTGCACAGTTCAGGGAGGGTTTAAAGGCGTTTCAACGTTTTGGTAAGGATGTAGAAACACTTGATGCTATTGGTAATGATCCTAAGTGTTGGGCCTGATCGAACAGTGTATATCCTGATGAGAGTGTTCCTGTGGTAGCGGTCTGATCAGAGTCTACACTGTTCGCCATTCAGTTTGCAGGTTTCGGACCAGTTACTATGTAATAAAAGCAATTTGCTCGTTTATGGTAATAACAGCAATCATACAAGGTGTCCAAAATTGTATGAAAAAGAAATAATGTCTTCAAAATGGCAATATCAGGCAGTTTTAAAATCATTTTACAACGTAGTTGTATTTTCAGAATAATTTCATTTTGTTTAGATCCAGTACAAATATTTTGTGTTTATTTGGAAATGATAGAATCTACCGTCCTTCCAATTGTATGAAAGCAAAACATTCCTATGGCCATTATTTGAATATCATATTACAGCCTTACATGCATATCTAGCACATTTATCGCCAAAATACAGTAATACAATGCTCCCTCCCTACAACGGTCCTCCCAACAGCGACTCCCTCCTTACAACGACCATTGCTGTTGTTCCCAAAACAAGACATTTATGTCCAACCTTTTCACGGCTGCAATATGGTCTGCTTAAATCTGACGTCTACTGTTTTTCTCAAAGTTAAATATAAATGGACATTTTGATAGAATAAATTATAATGACGATTGACAAACAGCTTGAATTCAGATCAGACGCCGCGTTACGCGGTGTCTGATCTAGATTCAAGCTGTTTTCAAATGTAAGCCAGGTCTTAATGTTCCCTAGATCTATAACGACTCCCTCCGAAACACGCACACAGTCTGTGTCTTCCACTGATTGTCGTTGTAGAGAGGGAGCACTGTAATGAGTTCAGTCCCATATTAGGTCAGTCTGCTTCTACATGGTTGTCTGCAATATCAACCCAATATACGATTTCAGGAAGTCTGGCAAACGAAATTTCGTTAAGACGTTGCTTGACGAAGAGTCTGATCTGGATTCAAACTGTTTGCACAACCAGCTTAACATCAGTCAACGGCGGCGTAAAAAGGGTAAAATGAACGTAAATTTTTATATTCGTGTGTTGAAATACTATTTGGATACGTTTGCAGTTAAAGAGTTTCTATCTTAACCCTTTCACTCTCAATGATGCTTAAAAGCGCGTTTGCAACCAGTTTGGATCCTGATCAGACGCCGCGTTAAACGGCGTCTGATCAGGATCTAAATTGTTTGACACTCGTTTTGAAATATTTTAGTCACAATGCCTTATTTCTTAACTCTGATACGACATTGCAGACTAAACAATTGTAGCAGACGACAATAAAACGATGAAGGGGTAAAATTTCACTAAACAGGGTTAAACAATTGCTGTCATGTCCCATTAATAATTCCACTACCATTATTGACGTCATAATCTGTGTGACAGATTCACATGACGTCACAATATCGTTGGATCGCAAACGTGTCATCTGCTTTTATTTATAAAGTTCAGAACTGCATCCAGCTCCAAATGACTCAAAATCATTATTTCAAAGAGTGCAAAATTGATCAGATCCATACCAGTGGCCCGTTTTATGAAAAGTCGTACGACAAAAAACGTCGGAATCTTTAAGATACATGTATATCTAATTTTTGAATTCTCCATCAAGAATCCTTTTGTCGTATGCCGTTTCATAAAACAGGCCCAAGACGTCGGGAAACGCAGCATCTGCTGAGGATAAACAGTTTTAATATACCAGTGATAACGAGCCTGATGTTAACTTGGTGGTTGTATGTAAAACGGAATATGTTCAATATTTGTATTTTGCCTGTGCAATGCTCTTGATAACTGATAGTAGATAAATAATAATCTAATATAGTGAAAAAGACGCAGAATTACGTCATCACTTCTGTAGGAAAAACGTGTTTTTCGAAAGAACTTATTCCCTAAAATGGCAGATAGTGCACTGTTATATATTAAAAACTGTACAGTCAGCATTTTTGCCTCAGAACATGTGGGAAACCGCCCTCAGCGTCATAAATCCATTACACCACTAAATAAAGTAGTTTTACGCCACTAAGAAAAAGGTGCAATTTCTACAGTTATGACTGTGCACCATTAAGAAATAGTTCCTATATCCTAGCAGATGGTTGCTTAAAACAGGATGAAAGTGCCGGAAGGTGCATTCTGCTTTACTTTCAACTGTTTAAGTGTTCACTAGAAACAGGCTAAGGGGTAAAAGGTTAATTCATACTCAAGTAACCTTTCCTATAAGGGAACTGTCTTAACAGCGTCTTGGCTGCTTACGCATGCCCTTACGTACATGTACATGTATGTACTCGAACTTGTTTTGAAATATTTTATTTTTTTATGCAAAGAAAAAATTCAATTTGGAACATAATAAATTTAAAACAGCGGGTCTGCACATGTAGTCATTTATTTCGACCTGGATAATTTCCTCTGCGTATATCTATCACAGAATTGCCCGCATGAGTATCCTTACAGTCAAAACTCGATACTTCGAACTCGCTTAAATCGGCATTCCCGGCACTTCATGTGTTTAATTGCGATCAGTCGTTCTCGCTTGGGTCGAACATACCCGTAATTCAAAGTTAAAACGTGGCTAAGCCACGTTTTAACTTTGAAATATGGTTTTGTTCGAACTAAAGCGAGTTCGAATTCTCGAGTTTTTACTGTATATATTTGTACGTGCTGTAAGAATACTGTTAACATGTACTGGAAGGAGCTTTCTCAAGCAAAAGGTGTAATATATTCTGAGCGAAAAAGTTTAACATGGGATTTTCCATAGACAACAATCCCAGTTTTTGTAGGTCTGGAAACAATATTAAAGAACTATCAAACAGCAGAAAATAAAGAAATTTATGTACACAGTTCAGGCGATTGCATTGAGAGATATCCGTTACAATAATTTGTTTTCGTGTATTATTTGTTCAGAGTTTACTTTTTCAATGCAAAGGGTGGTAATATGAAAATATTACCATTTTAAACGAACGATTGTACACACAGTGCTAAAGAATGATTCTCCAAAATGCTAGGTTTTCGTTCCTGCCTACTTTTTCAACATTACTGCTAATTTTCATGAGAAAACCATGACATAAATCACGTTTGTAAAGCAGTTAAAATACAAGGGGAGTTACCTCCCTATACACAGATGTTAAAAGCACAGTCAGTAGCTTTTTTCTCTTCTGTAACGTTCGGTTACAGTTGTCAGATCAGACGCTGGGTAACCCGGTTCCAGACCATGCTCCGATATTATAAAGCGTTTGACTTGAGTCTTAAGTCGTTCCCAAGCATTAGATTGGTCAGATTTGAGCCTAGGCTCAAATCTGACCAATAAAATGCTTGGGAACACACTCAGACTCAACTAAAACGCTTTATAACCTCGGTGCCAGGTTCCAATGTATCTGCCGCTTTGCCATTCCAATAATCATTTAGCTGCTATATTTGATTGAATTGTGTTTGCTCACAGTTTCGTTTAACCATTTTACTAACGCTTTACCCCAGCTATTAGCGCACTTAACCCTTTCACTACCAACTGTTCGTGAGAATTTTATCCCTTCACGGTTTCATTTTCATCTGCTTTAATTTTGTTGTTTGCAAGATCGTTTCAAAGTAAGATTCAACGTAGTATGACTTAAAACATATCGTTACGAGAGTCAAACAGTTTGGTCCTGATCAGATTCCTCTATCGAATAAAATACAGTGAAACCCCTCTAAACCGGAACCTCTAAATACCGGAATCCTCTCTAAACCGGACAAAAACTTTGGTCCCGTTTCCAACCCTTCTTTATCTTAACCCATTTCACCATAAATATGCATTTACGTCTTTGATTTATTCCTACACTGAAGAAAATAAATTCATGAATATGTATCATCAGAAATACTTTCTATATTCTACATGTAGTAGATGATAGCTTAAAGCAAGTTGAAAGTAAAGCAGAATGCGCCTTAAGGCGCATTCTGCTTTACTTTCAACCTGCTTTAAGTGATCATCTATCTTCCATACCTAAAACAAGATATGGGTTAAAACCCCTCTAAACCGGAAACCCCTCTAAACCGGACATTTATGTTGTCCCCACACATGTCCGGTTTAGAGGGGGTTCACTGTAGTTCCAAACCAGACAATCATAAGTATATGTACTAAAGAAATATTTTCTATATCCTAACAGATGATAGCTTAAGCCGGTTGCAAATAAAACAGAATACGCATTAAGGTGCAATCCGCTTTTCTTTCAACCTACTTTAAGAGGTCAATTGTCTTCAGAACTGAAAACAGGATAAAGGGTAAAAGGTTAAACCATACTAGACCCAGAAAATTTTTTTCTCAGTACTACAGTGGAAAAAACGTTAATCTTTCCCAAAAAACGCGTTCAAGTTAAACTATTATTACCTTTGCAAACAGTTTGGAGCCAGATCAGACGCCGGGTCACCCGGCGTCTGATCATGCCTCAAACTGTTTGCCATTCAGATTAGAATAAATCTTTAAATGTTTCCAAAAATGGTATTTTTCTATATTTTATTACAAAGCCTTTGCGTTTCGTTTGCGTTTAAACGGCGAGAATGGATATCATCTTCTCCACTGTAATTGACCTGTTATATAAGGGTATTTCTTACAGGCCATAAAATAGTAGTGTCCAGGGCTGCCATAAGTTGAAAAATACTTAAGATTTCAAAATTTTCAATTTTTCAAGCGCGATCCTCCGAATTGTACCTTTTACCCATAGTCTGTTTTTAGTTTTTAAGACATGTGATGCTTAAAGCAGGTTGAAAGTAAAGCAGAATGCGCCTTAAAGCGACTCGCAACCAGATGGTGCATTAAAAATAGTAATTTGTAAATATGTGTCAAACGCTTATATAAATGGTAAAGAATTAGTTTAGGATAAGAAATTCTGTTTAAAAAAATGTATTTCAATAAAAAAAAATATTGGTCTCTGGTGGGATTCGAACCCGGGGCCCGGCATTGGCGGAGAGAAGGCAAAATAGGGGAAACCGCTTAGACCAATGGACCACGGAACTATCCGTTTATCTCGGATCGATTTAACGTATTTCAATGTGTAGCTATCGAAAGGGCATACAACTTCGTAATTCGGCTCGTGTTTATGTCTGAGCCCGTGTAGAGAAGCAACAACAACAACTATACCGTCTACTAGTCGGTATAGAAAAACGATGGAAAATATCTAAAAATCTAAGATTCGGTGACGATTCTTGAGACTTTTTTTGGACTGATCATATTTTTTTAATGTCAGAAGCCAAATAATGCCACAAATTTGCTTTTATTTGAGTATTTTATTTTATTTTGACAAGTACACCATCCGGTTGCGAGTCCCTTTAAGGCGCATTCTGCTTTACTTCCAGCCTGCTTTAAGCTACCATGTACTGGGAAAAATTTAGGAAAAATCCGGAGAAATGGCAGCCCTGAGTGTCTACGCGTCTAATTTACACACAGTTTGATACTTTTTGCTCTCACGAAAAAACTCACAGGTACCATCGTTCTAACTTATTTTTCAACACAGTAGGCAGTTTTGCCAGCTATTGTCTGTTGATTTATTTGCCATTTCATAGAGAATAGCATTCGAACACAGAGCCAAGAAATATGAAACAGAACTCTGTAAGTCGGTATTGTCTGTTTAGCTAGTTTGTTTTATGGTTGAACAAGTTATGTGATGTAATAAGGAAACTGTTATAGCGTAATATGATAATGTTTGATATAATTTATATTACAGTAAAATCCCACTATTACGACCTGTTTACGACAGGTGACTGCTTAAAGCAAGGTGATAGTAAAACAGAAAGCATCTTTAGGAGCTTTCTGTTTTACTATCACCTTGCTTTAAGCAGTCACCTGTTTTTTCAAAAAGTAATTTAACCTTCGTTTAAGTGGTCGTAGTAGAGAGGTTTTACTCTATTTCAACGGATTAAAATGTAAGTTATTTCCTAGATTAGTTGTTACATGTTAATATATTTCTCATGATCTATAGCTAGATATTATCCCTTGTAAGTAATTGGCTTTACAATACATGTGTTTATAGCGACGATAATAAGGTTAACTCCTATACAGTAAAACCCCTATATTACGACCTATACCATAAGGCTAATTTGTTATATAAACTGAGACAGATGACAGCCTAACGCAAGGTGACAATAAAACATGCAGAAGCTCCTAAAAGAGCTTTGTAGTCACATGTCATTAACACCTTATAATGGACACATTTTAGTGGTCGTAATATAGAGGTTTTACTGTAGTACTTAAGACGAATTCGTATTCTAAGTTAGATCAGCTCTTGTTTGAAGCAAAGAGACAGTCAAACAGAAAACTGTTTCAGTTTGCTTCCTCTTTTATGACCCTAAAACAATATTACTTTTATTTTACTTTGAGCTTATAAAGTAAACCCCTTTATTACGAAAACTTAACGATGTTTAGTTTGATAACTGGTTAAAGCAAGTTGAGAGTAAAGTAAAAATAAAAACTAAATTTAAAGCTGTCAGCTGATTTTCATACTATTGTTTCGTCTTACAGACTCTTGTATTTTACTCTGCAGATACACGCGGAAACGCTCGATATCATACGAAGGCATATAGTAAACTTTTTTATCTAGCTAAGTTAAGATTATCATCTCATTCCTTCAGGATTGAAACTGGTATGTAGGGTAAAATAGAATCGCAAGAAAGTAAAGATGTTGTATATGTAGCGTTTGCGATTGTCGGGATCCTTATCTATGAAACATTCGAAGACGTCCGTATGAAATATGTTAAAATATGTTTATGCAAGACAAAGCTTTGTACAATTTTGCCATTTACTTCAAAGCCAAAATAGCGCGGAACTGATACACATTGCTCTTTACATTAAATAATATTCTTTTAACAGGAGAAATAGTTTTCTACACTCTACTACGTGAATAATGACAACGTTTGTCGTACGAAGTATGAAACGGGCCTCTTACCTATATGTATTAAACAGTTTAATATGCTATATGTGCAATGTGACAAGTTGAAGAAACAAAACATTTGTTTGTCTATCTGTATTAACCTATAGCTCCATTTACATGCCTTTTACGCCTCTAATTATTTCTACACTAAGAGTTGTAACCCCCACCTACAGTGGAGAATCTGTTATTCTTTCCCGTTTAAACGCAAACGTACGCAAAAGCAAAACACTAAAACGTCGAAAAGAACAACTTTTGGACAATTCTGATAATTCTTGTTTATCTCGGTGGCAAACAGTTTGGAGCCTGATCAGACGCCGGGTTACCCGGCGTCTGATCTGGCTCCAAACTGTTTGCACTGCAAATAATAGTTTTAGCGTAAACGCGTTTATTGGGAAAGAATAACAGATTCTCCACTGTATGAACTGTTGAAAATAAGACAGAAGTCGTTTCCAGTATCTTTCTAGATTGTAGTTTAAAAGAGATTGAAAGTAAAGCAAAATGCGCCTTAAGGCGCATTCCTTTTTATGTTCAACCTATTTTAAGTGGGTAGATGTCTTCAAAACTAGATACATACTTTGGGGGTAAACAGAACTATTCCGCTGGTTTAGGGACTGATATGGTTGGTGCTACTGTAAGTTGTCCTAACTAAGATACATCAAGGGTGTCCAATGTTTTAGCTAACTTTGTAGGAAGAGGTTATTGCTTCCCGAATAGACGTCTTTGTGCTAAAACAATTATTTATTGAGCATTTCATATAGGGTACAATGTACATGTACGTTTTCTTTTGAATAGATAAACTACTATGTATTTTAAGGCAACAGATACCTTATATGCAACAATTGTACACATAAAACATTATTCAACAGTTTGACAGGATTTCATTGAACAGTTTTCAAAGTAATGTACCGTGGCACTGTTCTGTCTGCTATATAACTGAGAGTGTGTCGTTCCGGTGGAGTGTAGCATTCACAGTTAACAGACCGCGTATGATTGATCATGGCTGCAGGATAGACCTCAATAAGTATGTCGTGATACGGAAAAGTTTTAAATTTATTCTAAGTTTTATGCTCTTACAGTTGGAACAGACATTAACTCAGACTCAGCTGAAACTCCTTCTTGCCTTGGATGAGTTTTAGCTTTGAAGCATCAATAAGTTCAACGTGAAATACTTATTGCCTTGTATCACCTTTTTACAAGATAATTTTACTGACTATACATTGATGCAAAACATGAACCAATGTGTGTCAGGATATTGCAATGAACTATATGTGCTTGCTACAAGAATTTATCATAAGTATACACGGGAAGTATACAGACACTACTTTGTTTGTCCATACGGCAGATCATTTCATATGTAAAAGCAGGGCTGCCATAAGTTGACATAAAAAAAACCTAAGATTTCCAATTTTGCATTTTTCAAGTGCGATTTTACGAATCGTACCTTTACCCCATAGCCTTTTTCTTGATTTGTTGACATGCGACTACTTAAAGCATTCTGCTTTACTTTCAGCCTGCTTTAAGCTACCATGTTCTTGGGAAAAATTCGGAGATTTAGGAAAAATCCGGAGAAATGGCAGCCCTGTAAAAGTAAACAGTGTAACCCCTGATGAGATGACACACTGTTTGTTAATGTCTGCTGTTGTAGACACCTTTACAAACAATCTACACGTGAAGTGGTACTGCAGTAAAGCGCACATACACGTATAACGAAATCATCGAAACTGTCTGAGTTGTTTCGTTATATTCAAACTTCGTAATATCAGGTGAATTTACAATACGTTTATTACGGTAATTCAAAAAGTTTTGATACTGGGTCAATAACTTCATTATTATAAGTGCAAAATGCATGTGTGATATATCATTTTAAAGATCCATTATTTGCCGACACGGTGATATCATGAACGATACGATCGTGTTACTCGATTTGCCCCAACATGAACCTTTTTCTAAACACAATTAAATACTATAATTATCATTACGGCTTTTTTTTAATGAGTTTATGAAGTTTTCTGTCAAATACAATAAGACAATTATGCAAACACTACAAAGTTTTAAATGTTATTATTACATAAAATATCAAAAATAGAGATAATTCTAAACACGCACTGAAAAATTAATAAAAAAAATGATCTCCTGTTATGTATAAAAGTAGTTAGGGTAACTACAATTTTATTTTTATTATTAAACCAAGTTATAGTTGAAGCCATTGAAAAAGGGTTTCATGTTTTAAAACCAAAATGAAGATATACTGATCTAGAGCATTTTCATAGCGTTCGAAAAAACATGTCCACTTTCGTCATTAGCAAAATAAGAAATGTTGATTTTGAAGAAACAAATGAGATTTTAGACAGTTAACTCTTTCAATACAAATATAATTTTATTTACATTAAAATTTAGACATAAACTGATATATTTCCAAAAACAATCTAGAAAGTGTACTCTTAAAGAAGTTATAACGTCAACAAATAATGTCTGAAAAGTGCTATGTTCCAGTGTCCTCGAGTAGGGGTCTTTTAGGTTCATGTTGTGACACATCGAGATATGTGATCGTATCGTGCATTATACCATCGTGTAGGGGGAAGAATTGCTCTTTAAAATGATATATCACACATGCTTTTTGCCCTAATTATATACAAGCTATTGTTCCAGTATCAAAACTATTTGAACACCCCTCGTAGAAATGGGGAATAAGATTTGTTTTGTAAAATCCAGTTTTTCGTTACAGAGCTCCCTCTCTACAACGACACCCAATGGGAGACAAAAAGTGTGTGTGTTGTTCGGAAGGAGTCGTTATAGGAAGGGCAATTGACTTACATTTGCAAACAGCTTGAATCCAGATCAGGCGCCACGTCTGATCTGGATTCAAGCTGTTTGTCACTCGTTAAGTTTTTTTCTGTCAAAATGATAATGATGCAACTTTGAGAAAAACAGCAGATGCCGATTTTAAGCAGACGACATTGCAGTCGAGAATACAAGTATTTACCAAACTCTACTAAATAGGATAAAGAAATAATATACTTGGTTAATTATTGCCATCAGTAAATGCTGGGGTACCCATATAAAAAGCCTCTCCAGCTTTGGAGAAGAAATACAGGCACATGCAACAGTCTACTAAACAAGAGTAGTATATGCGAACATATAATTATGTTTACCAATTTCTCCAACAAAATAAAACTTGGGGATTATCAATTTTACTATGCCCCCACTTTACAACGACACCCAATGGGAGACACACATATTGTGTGTGTTGTTCGGAGGGAGTCGTTACAGAGGGACTGGCAGTTAAGACTTGGTATACATTTGCAAACAGCTTGAATCAAGATCAGACGCCGCGGAACACGGCGTCTGATCTGGACTCAAGATGTTTGTCACTCGTCAATATATTTACTCATTAAAATGTCCACTTATAGGTAATTTGAGAAAAAAAGACGACACTTTAAAGCAGACGATATTACAGCATTTAAAGTCTTAGTCATAATTGTCCTGTTTTGGGAACTGCAGCAAGCGTCGTTGTAAGTAGGGAGTCGTCGCTGGGAGAGCCGTTGTTGGGAGTAAGCACAGTATAACAAATTAATTCACTATGTGACTGACTCAGACGATGTACAGTGGAGAATCTGTTATTCTTTCCCGTTTAAACGCAAACGTACGCAAACGCAAAGCGCTAAAACGTAGAAAAGAACAACTTTTGGACAATTTTGATATTTCATGTTTACCTTGGTGGCAAACAGTTTGGAGCCTGATCAGATGCCGGGTTACCCGGCGTTTGATCTGGCTCCAAACTGTTTGCACTGCAAATAATAGTTTCAGCGTAAACGCGTTTATTGGGAAAGAATAACACATTCTCCTCTGTACGATATAGAACATGAGTATTGTCTAGGACGTTGAAGGTTAACTCCTTTACTGTCATTGTATTACAGTAGAAACTTGATATCTCCAACTCGTTTGAACTCATTCGCCCCAGAAAACCTTTCATGGACAGTTCCAATTTCAAAATGAGTCTAGTCCATTTTTGACTATTTACGGTTGATTTTAACAATATATTTCAAAATGACAAACATTGTAGACCCTGATCAGAGGGCTCCTTAAGGAGCCCTCTGATCAGGGTCTACACTGTTTGCATGGGACAAGTGAAATCCTAACAGGCATATTGTTTGTAAATGACGAGTAAACTCGTCGCTAGGGTTGAATGTGTTAACCTATTCAAGCCTCGTATCTGAACATTGGCAAACCGTGCAGACCCTGATAAGACGCCGCGTTACGACGTGTCTCATAAGGATATGACATATTTGCTATATCATATGAAATGTTACGCTGTATAGACAAACAAGCACTGTTTCTTTACATCACCCTTGTCTACAATGAAATCTTCCAGCAAGTATAAAGCGAGAGTTCTTTGCATTATCTATAGGCATAAATGGGTAAAATTCAACTACATATACATGTACATGTATACGTCTGTCAGGCTCCAAACTGTTTGTCACTAAGATAGAAATTAATCGTTAAAATTCAAATACAAATTTCCTATATTTTGTTGTTATGTATTGTATTTAGTTTCAGTTTTGTTTAATTAACCCATTTGTGCCCACGATCCCATATATGGGACACAGGCAAACAGTGTAGACGCTGATCAGACGCCGCATTATGCGGCGTCTGATCAGAGTCTATACTGTTTGCTGATAGAAATTTCAATATAAAACACAATGAAAATGAAAATTTTAACCAGGCATTCCTTTGATAAAAAATGGAATAATCCAATATAAAAGAAAATATAAAATATGGAAGAATCCACTGGGTATAAATGGGTTATGGGCCACTGTAATGACACTACAGTGGAGAATATGTTATTCTTTCCCAATAAACGCGTTTACGCTAAAACTATTATTTGCAGTGCAAACAGTGTGGAGCCACATCAGACGCCGGGTAACCCGGCGTCTGATCAGGCTCCAAACTGTTTGCCACCAAGATAAACAAGAATTATCAGAATTGTCCAAAAGTTGTTCTTTTCTACGTTTTAGTGCTTTGCGTTTGCGTACGTTTTGCGTTTAAACGGGAAAGATTAACAGATTCTCCACTGAAACGATGGATATACATGATTGGCTATCATGTGTTCAGGACGTCATACGAAATTTTGAATTAAGGAATAGGTCCTATCCTTATTTGTATAAAAACATTATTCACTTGAGTCAGAAAATTACAACATCAGTGACTATTAAAGTTAATAACTAACCTAATCTTTAAAACAAATTACATCATACATGTACTGCTATAGCTACAGGGGGTAAACTTTTGTATTTCTTATTTGAGCCTCAAAGACTGAAGACCGTATTACATAAGTTTTCTGTAGGATCAGAGTGTGTCGGTGTCTGATTAGGCTAACGCCTATTTGACAAAATGGGTCCAAGGTTATAAAGAGTATGAGTTGAGTCTGAGATCGTTCTCATTTAAGTGATTGTTCAGATTTGGACTTTTCTGCTGTACTTGCATTTTGCTTTAAGCCCTTACGCCATACCTTGTTTTTAAGACAAATGACCACTTAAAGCAGATTAAAAGTAAAACATGCTTTCAGCATGCTTAAAGCTTACATCTGCTTAGATAAAGGAAATAATACTTACGTGGCACATTCACTACTGGATAAATTGAATGGACCTATTTTTTTTCAGTGGAGTAATAAATAAAATGCGCTAGAAGGCGCTTCTACAGAGGAAATGGTTAAGCAGCAGCTAACCAAACAGTGCTAGTTTTTAGACGGGGATTATTGCAGGGCTGCCATAAGTTGACATGAACAATTTTAAGATTTCCAAATTTGCATTTTTCAAGTGCGATTTTACGAATCGTACCTTTACCCTATAGCCTTTTTCTTGTTTTTTTGACATGCAACTACTACTTAAAGCAGGCCTAAGGGCGCATTCTGCTTTACTTTCAGCCTGCTTTAAGAAACCATGTAGTGAAAAAAATCCGGAGATTTAGGAAAAATCCGGAGAAATGGCAGCCCTGTTATTGTATTAATTTTCCATTTATGTTGCATTGAACAGTCCAGTTCTCCTAGATCTTGGAGTTATTTCCGGTATTTCACTGATTCGTGTGATAATGTGATTGCGATCCCAAAAGATGTTGCTAGTCGCTCTATTTACACAGTGGAAAAGTCGTCTCTTCTTTACTTATTTACACATTTGTGCTAAAAAAATGTTTCCGTAATAAACAGTTTCAAACCAATGCAGACGGCGTAAACCGGCGTCTGACAAGTTTTAAATGTTTCGTGGCCGCCTAAATAAAATAGGCTGTAATTTTATTCTTTTATAATTTACAAAAAATGTAATTCGCGTTTACACGTGTATTTTCGTTTAAACAGTACAGAATGGCGTACATTGAGACCGCTGCTTCGTTAACCTTTTTTCATGATCAAAATGTTCTGGATATTTTACCCCTTCACCGCTTTATTGTCGTCTGTTTCAGTATTGTTGTCTGCGAGACACGTTTCAAAGTTAGATTTAAGGTTGTATGGCCTAATAAATATCGATAAGAATGTCAAACAGTTTGGGTCCTGATCAGATGCCGCGTTACGCGGCGTCTGATCAGGAACCAAACTGTTTGCAAATGCGGTTGATGGCGTCATTGAGAGTGAAAGGGTTAAGCAACCCTGTGTAAATAAAACATCATTTATATCAAACTAAACAATACACGAATCGACAAAAACCAAGGGAGCACTGTAGGTTTCTGAGCGACTGTAAACAAACGATATCTTTGAAATCTGTTCCTATGGAAGCAACAAGTACATTCACATTAGTGTAATATAGTACCTAGATTTCTCAATTCCAAATGTGCTATTGCATCAATTTGGTATACCATATAAGAAACATTTATTATCTATTTTAAATTGAAGATTCATTTCCAAAAGGCGCCGGAACATCTAATATTTTACGTCTTTACGCCGCTGTTTCTAATGTAATGTTTGCCTTATTTTGATTTAAATGTATTTCCTAAAATTGAATCATCGGATGGGAGCATATGATACGATTTTCCATTGCATGGAAAATAACATCTGTGTCGTAATTCAATTTTTAAGATAAAAACCGTTCAACGAAATAGCTACACCAGTATCTGTAATTATTTAAAAAAACACACAACTAATGTTACTGTTTATTAACACTTGGTGAACCATTCATAGAATGTATAAGACGTTATTATTCCCTGTTTAACCCATTACCCCATAAATACGCTCTTTATGTATTTAATTAATCCCTCCACTGAAGTAAATAGTTCTACTTTATACGTTCATGCATATGCACCATAATAAATATTTTCCGCATCCTAGTAGATGGTAGCTTAAAGCAGGCTGAAAGTAAAGCAGAATGCGCCTTTAGGCGCATTCTGCTTTACTTTCAACCTGCTTGAATTGGTCACATATCTTCAAAAAATTCAAACAGGCTATGGAGTAATGGTTAAACGCAGACAAAAAGCAAACACAATGCAATGTAGAAATATTAAAAATTGTTTAAAAATTTGACGACTCATTTTTAGCTTAGTGACAAACAGCTTTGAGCTAGATCTAGCTGCAAATAACATCATTAAAACAGAGGACATTATGACGATTGAGGATTAAAGCAGATGGCGCACTTTTGCGAAAACAGGATGATACAGGCAGATACTGAGTGTAGAGAAAGTATGAACAAGAAATTCCAACGGGCGTTTTAGCTTTAGTTTGCTCATACATGTACCATAACACACCCAACCCTGGTAACGAGCATACTCGTCATTAACCCATTTACACCCAGTGAATTCTTCCATGTTTATATATTGGATTAGTCCATTTTTTTTATCAAAGGGATGCCTTGTCAAAATTTTCATTTTCATTTTGTTTTATATTGAAATTCCTATCAGCAAACAGTGTAGACTCTGATCAGACGCCGCATAATGCGGCGTCTTGTCAGAGTCTACACTGTTTGCCTATGTCCCATATATAGGATCGTGGGCTCAAATGGGTTAACAAATAGAGTACATGTAAGGAGTACACTTGTCCTTCGCAAACAGTGTAGATCCTGATTAGAGCTCTGCACTGTTTGTTGTTTTGCAATATATTGTTAAAATCATCTGAAAATAGTCTAAAATAGACTAAACTTAATTGGAGAACGGAAATGTCCATATAAAGTTCCGTGGGTAAATGAGTTATTTTTTGCAATACGTTTATGAAGCACGTCGGTGCTACTAATTTGATATCTCCATACAAGATTGACTTTATAGTGTATAATTCATCGGTTTTATAGCACAGTGTCCCATTCTACCATGACCGCTTTCTGAGATTTCAGAGATACGAATGTCTTGAACAGTTTGGATCCTGATCAGATGCCGCTTTAGCATGATAAAAACCCCGAAAAGCTACATAGAAGCTTTATGATTTACTTTTATTTTGCTTTTCTGTCCTTGGATACCACCACTTAATTTTCTTTTCACTAGTACTAATTGACAAGTTTTACTGTATTGTTTTTACAAGCATAGTCATGCTTTTGGAGAATAATCAACGTCTGAGAATACTTAAACACAATAAGAAACTTAATGTTGGGTTATGTTACCTGTGGCAATAAAAAACATGTTTTATGTGCCCATAGGTAACATTTTATCCACTTTTGCTGAATTTGTCCTAATTTCTGCACAGTTCAGGTAAGGTTTAAAGGCGTTTCAACGTTTTGGTAAGGATGTAGAAACACTCGATGCTATTCGTAATAATCCTAAGTGTTGGCCTGCTCAAACAGTGTATATCCTGATTAGAGTGTTCCTGTGGTAGCAGTCAAGTCATAGTCTACACTGTTAGCCATTCAGTTTGCAGCTTTTGGACCAATTACTATGTAATTAAAGCAATTTGCTAATTTATCGAAATACAAGGTGTCCAAAGTTTTAGGAACCTTTTCATAGCTGCAATTACGTCTACTTAAATTTGACGTCGGCTGTTTTTCTCAAAGTTAAATACAAATGGACATTTTGATAGAATAAATATAATTACGATTGACAAACAGCTTGAATTCAGATCAGACGCAGTGTAACGCGGTGTCTGATCTAGATTCAAGCTGTTTTCAAATGTAAGCCAGGTCTTAATGTTCCCTAGATCTATAACGACTCCCTCCGAAACACGCACACAGTCTGTGTCTTCCACTGATTGTCGTTGTAGAGAGGGAGCACTGTAATGAGTTCAGTCCCACATTGTGGTCGTCTGCTTCTACATGGTTGTCTGCAATATCAACCCAAGATACGAGTTCAGGAAGTCTGGCAAACGAAATTTCGTTAAGAGTGTAAAACTGTTTGGTTCCTGATCAGACGTTGCTTGACGAAGAGTCTGATCTGGATCCAAACTATTTGTTAAATCAGCTGTACATAATCTTCTATGGCTTAAAAAGGGTTAAAATGAATGGAAATTTATATCTTTGCATGTTGAAATACTATTGGATACGCGTGCTGTTATACGTTTTCTGCCTTCACCCTTTCACTCTCAATGACTCTTAAAAGCGCGTTTGCAAACAGTTTGGATCCTGATCAGATGCCGCGTAACGCAGCGTCTGATCAGGAACCGAATTCTTTGACACTCGTTTTAAAACTTATTCAGCCATACTGCCTTATTTCTTAACTCTGATACGACATTGCAGACTACACAATTGTAGCAGACGACAATAAAACGATGAAGAGGTAAAATTTCACTAAAAATTTGGAAGTGAAAGGGTTAAACAATTGCTGTCATGTCCCATTAATAATTCCAAGTGGTAGTTACCATTATTGACGTCATAATCCGTGTGACAGGTTCACATGACGTCACAATATCGTTGGATCGCAAACGTGTCATCTGCTTTTATCTATAAAGTTCAGAACTGCATACAGCTCAAAATGACTCAAAATCATTATTTCAATGAGTGCAAAATTGTTCAGAATTAGACCAGGGGCCCGTTTTATGAAACGTCGTACGACAAAAAAGGTCGTAAGTCAAATCTTTAAAATACATGTTTATCTTATTTTTGATTTCTCCATCTAATCCTGTTTTGTGACACCTCTTTGGAATCGTCTTTTCAAGACGATTCCAAAGAGATGTCACAAGACAGGATTAGAAGGAGAAATAAATAGTTATTGATAATTTTAGAATCTGACTTACGACGTTTTTGTCGTATGACGTTTCATAAAACGGGTTCCAGAAGTCAGGTAACGCAACGTCTGCTCAGGATCAAAACAGTTTTAATATATCAGTGATAACGAGCCTGATGTTAACTTGGTGGTTGTATATAAAACGGAATACAGTAAAAACCCTCTAAACCGGAACCTCTAATTACCGGAATTCTTTCTAAACCGGACAAAACTTTGGTCCCGTTTCCAACCCATGTTTACGCCTAAAGTTGATTTATTCCTTCACTGAAGAAAATAAATTCATGAACATATATCATCAGAAATGTTTTCTATATTCTAGCAGATGATAGCTTAAAGCAGGTTGGAAGTAAAGCAGAATGCGCCTTAATGGCGCATTCTGCTTTACTTTCAACCTGCTTTAAGTGGTCAGCTACCTTCCATACTAGAAACAAGCTATGAACCCCTCTAAACCGGAAACCCCTCTAAACCGGATGATTTTGTTGTCCCCACACACGTCCGGTTTAGAGGGGTTTCACTGTAATTTCAATATCTGTATTTTGCCTGTGCAATGCTCTTTATAACTGAGAGTAGAATAAATAATAATCTAATATAGTGAAAAAGACGCAGAATAACGTCATCACTTCTGTAGGAAAAACGTGTTTTTCGAAAGAACTTATTCCATAAAATGGCAGATAGTGCACTGTTATATATTAAAAACACTACAGTCAGCATTTTTGCCTCAGAACATGTGGGAAACCGCCTTCAGCGTCATAAATCAATTACACCATAAATACGCATTTTACCCTTTTCCTCCACTAAATAAAGTAGTTTTACACCACTAAAGACAAAGGTGTAATTTCTACAGTTATGACTGTGCACCATTAAGAAATATTTCCTATATCCTAGCAGATGGTTGCTTAAAACAGGATGAAAGTGCCTGAATGTGCATTCTGCTTTACTTTCAACTTTTTAAGTGTTCACTAGAAACAGGCTAAGGGGTAAAAGGTTAATTAATACTCAAGTAACCTTTCCTATAAGGGAACTATCTTAACAGCGTATTGGCTGCTTACGCATGCCCTTACGTACATGTATGTACTCGAAATTGTTTTGAAATATTTTATTTTTTTATGCAAAGAAAAAATTCAATTTGGAACATAATAAATTTAAAACAGCGGGTCTGCACATGTAGTCATTTATTTCGACCTGGATAATTTCCTCTGCGTATATCTATCACAGAATTGCCCGCACGAGTATCCTTACAGTCAAAACTCGATACAGTAAAACCTCTCTATAACGACCACTAAAATAAAAGCTAATTAGATGTATAAAAGACAGGTGACAGCTTAAAGCAAGGTGACAGTGAAACAGAAAGCTCCTAAAGGAGCTTTCTGTTTAACTGTCACGTTGCTTTAAGCAGTCACCTGTCATAAACAAAAAATAATTAACATAATTTAGTGGCCGTTATAGACAGGTTCTACTGTACTTCGAACTCGCTTAAATCGGCATTCCCGGCACTTCATGTGTTTAATTGCGATCAGTCGTTCTCGCTTGGGTCGAACATACCCGTAATTCAAAGTTAAAACGTGGCTAAGCCACGTTTTAACTTTGAAATATGGTTTTGTTCGAACTAAAGCGAGTTCGAATTCTCGAGTTTTTACTGTATATATTTGTACGTGCTGTAAGAATACTGTTAACATGTACTGGAAGGATCTTTCTCAAGCAAAAGGTGTAATATATTCTGAGCGAAAAAATTTAGTCAGTTGTTTAACATGTAATGGGATTTTCCATAGACAACAGTCCCAGTTTTCTGTAGGTCTGGAAAGCAATATTAAAGAACTATCAAACAGCAGAAAATTAAGAAAATTATTTACACAGTTCAGGCTTCGAAGTTATAAAGCTTTTGACTTGAGTCTAAACTCGTTCCCAAGCATTTGATTGGTCAGATTTGAGCCTAGATTCAGACTCAACTAAAGCGCTTTATAACATTGGAGCCAGGCGATTGCACTGAGAGACACCCGTTACAATAATTTGTTTTCGTGTATTATTTGTTCAGAGTTTACTTTTTTCAATGCAAAGGGTGGTAATATGAAAATATTACCATTTTAAACGAACGATTGTACACACAGTGCTAAAGAATGATTCTCCAAAATGCTAGGTTTTCGTTTCTGCCTACTTTTTCAACATTACTGCTAATTTTCATGAGAAAACCATGACATAAATCACGTTTTTGTAAAGCAGTTACAATACAAGGGGAGTTACCTCCCTATACACAGATGTTAAAAACACAGTCAGTAGCTTTTTTTCTTTTCTGTAACGTTCGGTAACCTATGTCAGATCAGACGTTTGGTAACCGGCACCAGACCAGGGGCCCGTTTCATAAAACTTCGTAAAACAAATGTTTTCGTAAGTCAGACTTTAAAAGTCTAAATTATTATTTATTTTCCATCTAATCCTGTCTTGTGACATCTCTTTGGAATCGTCTTGAAAAGACGATTCCAATGAGATGTCACAAGTCAGGATTAGATAGAGATATCAGAAATTAAATGTACTTAAAAGTTTTGACTTACGACTTTTTTTGGTCGTACGCAGTTTTATGAAACGGGCCACAGGCTCCAGTGTATCTGCCGCTTTGTCATTTCAATAATCACTTAGCTGCTACATTTGAGTCAATTGTGTTTGCTCACAGTTTCGTTTAACCATTTTATTAACCCTAATCAGGGCTGCCATTTCTGCGGATTTTTCCTAAATCTTCGGATTTGTTTCCAGTTTATAGTAGCTTAAAGCAGACTGAAAATAAAGCAGAATGCGCCTTTAGGGCGCATTCTGCTTTACTTACAGTCTGCTTTAAGTAGTCGCATGTCAACAGTACTAGAAACAGGATATGGGGTAAAGGTACGATTCGTTAAATCGCACTTGAAAGATGCAACTTTGAAAATCTTAGGATTTTTCATGTCAACTTATGGCAGCCCAGACCCTTTACCCCGTAGTTAACCCTTTCACTACTAAATGTTCGTGAGAATTTTATCCCTTCACGGTTTCATTTTCATTTGCTTTATTTTTGTTGTTTGCAAGATCGTGTCAAAGTAAGATTCAATGTAGTATGACTTAAAACATATCTTTACGAGTGTCAAACAGATTGGTCCTGATCAGATTCCTCTATCGAATAAAATACAGTGAAACCCCTCTTAACCGGAACCTCTAATACCGGAATCCTCTCTAAACCGAACAAAAACTTTGGTCCCGTTTCCAACCCTTCTTCATCTTAACCCATTTCACCATAAATATGCATTTTACGTCTTTGATTTATTCCTACACTGAAGAAAATAAATTCATGAATATGTATCATCAGAAATAATTTCTATATTCTAGTAGATGATAGCTTAAAGCAAGTTGAAAGTAAAGCAGAGTGCGCCTTAAGGCGCATTCTGCTTTACTTTCAACCTGCTTTAAGTGATCATCTATCTTCCATACCTGAAACAAGATATGGGTTAAAACCCCTCTAAACCGGAAACCCCTCTAAACCGGACATTTATGTTGTCCCCACATATGTCCGGTTTAGAGGGGTTTCACTGTAGTTCCAAACAATACAATCATAAGCATATGTACCAAAGAAATATTTTCTATATCTTAACAGATACTAGCTTAAACCGGTTGTAAATAAAGCAGAATACGCATTAAGGTGCAATCTGCTTTTCTTTCAACCTGCTTTAAGTGGTCAATTGTGTTCAGAACTGCAAACAGGCTAAAGGGTAACAGGTTAAACCATACTAGACCCAGAAAAAACAATTCTCAGTACTACAGTGGAAAAAACGTTAATCTTTCCCAAAAAACGTGTTCAAGCTAAACTAGTATTATCATTACAAACACTCTGTTTACCACTCAGATTAAAATAAATCTTAAAATGTTTCCAAAAATGGTATTTTTCTATATTTTATTACAAAGTGTTTGCGTTTTGTTTGCGTTTAAAGGGCTGGAATGGATAACGTCTTCTCCACTGTAATTGACCTGTTATGTAAGGGTTTTCTCATAGGCCATACAATAGTAGTGTCCAGGGCTGCCATAAATTGATAAAAAAAATTCCTAAGATTTTTAAAATTTTCAATTTTTCAAGCGCGATCCTCCGAATTATACCTTTTACCCATAGTCTGTTTTTAGTTTTTAAGACACGTGATGCTTAAAGCAGGTTGAAAGTAAAGCAGAATGCGCCTTAATGCGCATTCTGCTTTACTTTCAGCCTCCTTTAAAGGGACTCGCAACCGGATGGTGTACTTGTCAAAATAAAATAAAATACTCAAATAAAAGCAAATTTGTGGCATTATTTGGCTTCTGACATTAAAAAAATATGATCAGTCCAAAGAAAGTCTCAAGAATCGTCACCGAATCTTAGATTTTTAGATATTTTCCATCTTTTTTCTATACCGACTAGTAGACGGTATAGTTGTTGTTGTTGCTTCTCTACACGGGCTCAGACATAAACACGAGCCGAATTACGAAGTTGTATGCACTTTCGATCGCTACACATTGAAATACGTTAAATCGATCCGAGATAAACGGATAGTTCCGTGGTCCATTGGTCTAAGCGGTTTCCCCTATTTTGCCTTCTGTCCGCCAATGCCGGGCCCCGGGTTCGAATCCCACCAGAGACCAATATTTTTTTTTATTGAAATACATTTTTTTTAAACAGAATTTCTTATCCTAAACTAATTCTTTAACATTTATATAAGCGTTTGACACATATTTACAAATTACTATTTTTAATGCACCATCTGGTTGCGAGTCGCTTTAAGCTACCATGTACTGGAGAAAAAAATCCGAAGATTTAGGAAAATTTCCGGAGAAATGGCAGCCCTGAGTGTCTACGCGTCTAATTTACACACAGTTTGATACTTTTTGCTCTCACGAAAAAACTCCCAGGTATCATCGTTCTAACTTATTTTTCAACACAGTAGGCAGTTTTGCCAGCTATTGTCTGTTGATTTATTTGCCATTTCTTAGAGAATAGCATTCTAACTCAGAGCCAAGAAATATGAAACAGAACTTTGTAAATCGGTATTGTCTGGTTAGCTAGTTTGTTTATGAACAAATTATGTGATGTAATGCGGAAAACTGTTATAGTGTAATATGACAATGTTTGACATAATTTATATTATATCAACGGATTGAAATGTGAGTTATTTCCTAGATTAGTTGTTACATGTTAATATATTTCTTATGATCTATAGATAGATATTAACCCTTGTAAGTAATTGGCTTTACTAAACATGTGTTAATTGCGACGATGATAAAGTTAACTCATATACAGTAAAACCCCTATATTACGACCATTAAAATTAAGGCTAATTTGTTATATAAACTGAGAAAGATGACAGCCTAAAGCAATGTGACAATAAAACATGTAGAAGCTCCTAAAGGAGCTTTGTAGTCACCTGTCGTTAACTCCTAATAATGAACACAATTTAGTGTCATCAATGTCATGAATTTTACAAATTTTCAAAGTATATGAAAACACTTTATGATGGTTTTGTATTGAAGAGCTATTTAAGATGAATGAAAAAATAGAAAAAGTGTACATTTTGGTGAACAACAGTTGGCTCAATGGCCATGTAAAATTTACCCCACCCACTTTCTCTTATTTTGTCCTTTTCAAACAGCCCCGCTTCAATAAAATTCATTTTAAATGAAAACAAATATGATAATTTGGTTTTGTGTTATTCATTCTCTATCTATGGTAATATTTCTTCATACAAAAACTAATTTAAGAGAAAACAGGCACCAAATGTGAAATTTATAAAGCTTTAAATATCATCGATATGGTACTTTTTTGTAAATGTTGTAAGGGGAGATAACTCTTCTTTACTTTAATAACTCAAAATTTCAACACTGAACTTTCAATTTCTTTTCATATTTTGAAGTGCCTTAGCATTTGCTTTCATTTGGTAAAATATAAGAAAAAGTTTAATACTAGAACTATTTCATTTTCAAACCTTTTTACTTTTTTTTCATAAAAAAAAAAATCTAATAAAATCAAGCATATTTTTTATATTCGAGGATCCATATTGTTCAAACCTAGTGCCTGCTTTGTCTAAATTTGGTTTCTATATGTGAAAATACCATAGACATGAAATAAATAATGAAAACCCAAATTACCATGTTAGTTTTGTTTTGAAATAGATTTTACTGAAGCTTGTACTCTGAATGGGTAAAATTTGAGAGAAAAAGTCCAAATTTGACATCCCTATTTCAAATCGATGTAGATCTAGCTAAAAAAAAAGGACACCACCATATATTTTTTTTCCATTTTTTCATTCATCATAAATAGCTCTGTCATAAAAACAATGATAGAAAAAAAAGTTTGATACTTTGAAAAAATCGCTTATGGGTTGGATACACCCTTAAGGGTTTACTGTAGTACTTAAGACGAATTCTTATTCTAAGATAGATCAGCTCTTGTTTGAAGCAAAGAGACAGTCAAATAGAAAACTGTTTCAGTTTGCTTCCTCTTTTATGACCCTAAAACAATATTACTTTTATTTTGCTTTGAGCTTATTAAGTAAACCCCTTTATCACGAAAACTTAACGATGTTCAGTTTGATAACTGGTTAAAGTAGTTTAGTAAAACGGGCCCATGGTACATAGGCAAACAGCGAAGTCTTTGAATAGACGCCGCATAATTACACTGTTTGCTGTTAGGGGTTCCAATATAAAACAAAAATAATAAATTACGTAAAAAAACAAAAATGGACTGATATAATAGATAATGGTAAAATATAAATAAATATAATAGGTGCAAATGTATTAATAGAGGGGTTATTTCAGAAATAATCGATGTTCTACCGTTGTGATTGTAGGAATTGACATGAGCATCACAACGACCACAACGACCACCGGTTGTAAAATACCTTTTAACAACGATAGAACATCGAAAATTTCGATTCTAACATGACTTACCTAAAAATATAATAAGAAATACAAGCGAATGTTTCAGGCTTATTTCCTATGCGGGTGCAGTTTTCGACCGAATTACTTCCCTTGTATGGCTATTACAGGAAACCAATATCAAAACGTCATATATAAGAAAAATATAAAATAGTGACGAAATTATTTATTCTGTCATAGAACCATTTAGTATTAGTCAGATTAAATATAGCTGAGACAAATCAGTAACAAAACATGAAAGAAAAGACATTTTACGTCACATGACTTTTCATTGAAAACTGCGTTTTACCGTAGGGCGGGTACAGGAAGAGCCTGTATAGAATGATAGAATCGTTGGTTTTGAATGTTCGTACGCCAGTTAAAATATTAAATCTAATGGTTACAATGTCTTGTTTGAGGAACGGCTGATAAAATAAAAAATCTTAATGGAATGTAAAAAAGTGTGACTAAAATGAAAACTTCAGAATGGTATAGCGGCATGTTTGATTGATTAACTGCTCAAACAGTTTTACATAAAACGTATGGAAATACCAACGGAAATGAAAAAAGCAACCAGCAAGAAATTTCGACAGAAAACAACAACAATAATACAAGCAGAAAATAAGATAAATGAGCCATGTTTCGAGACAAATGAATAATTTAACAGTTAGACTGGTTTTACATGGATAAACAGTAAAACCTCTCTATTACGACCACTACATTGTGTTAATTCTTACGTGTTTACGACAGGTGGATGCTTAAAGCAAGGTCACGGTAAAACAGAAAGCTTTTTATATTTTACTGTCACCTTTCTTTAAGCCCTTATCTGTCTTTTAACTCTTTCCTCCCTGAAACTTTAAATGGACAATTCCGGTTTCCATTTTAGTCTAGTCCATTACTGACTTTTAAGGGTTGTTTTTGCCTTTGTTTGGCATTATGACAAAAAGTGATGACCCTGATCAGAGGGCTCCTTTCGGAGCCCTCTGATCTGGGTCTTCACTTTTGCATAGGACAAGTGTACTACTCACATGTACATTGTTTGAAAAGGACGCCTATATGCGGGACTAGGGTTCAAAGGGTTAAACGATCGATTACCCTTCGTTTTAGTAGCTATGATAGAGAGGGTTTGCCGTATCAGTCTTTGCAGTAACTTTACACTTTCATCCCTAGTGACGAGCATATTCACCATAATCAAAACGTGCACACGTAAAGAGTACACTTTTTCTATGCAAACAGTGAATACCCTAATTAGGAGCCCTCTGATCAGGTTCTACACTGTTGTCATTTTGCAATATAAAAATCGAACTCAAGAAGTCAAAAATCGACTGAGATGTAATTGGAAGTTGAAAAACTATCAAGTTTTTTCAAAGGTTATATTTTTTCTCTGATTAATTCGTGGCAAAAAAAGTCAAAATCTTTCTTTATGCTCCCGATAGCAATCTTTAAATTGCTTTTGATGACAGTTCTATAATACGAACATGCAATAGAAATCACTCGCATCTACACGTGCTTGTTCACAGTCCAAAATCGAGTGCAAGAGAAGGCTTTAACTCTTTCCTCCCTAAAACTTTAAATGGACAATTCCAGTTTCAATTTTAGTCTAGTCCATTTCTGACTTTAAAGGGTTGTTTTTGTCAATGTTTGGCATTATGACAAACAGTGAAGACCCTGATCAGAGGGTACAATTCGCATGTACACTGTTTGAAAAGGACGCCTATATGCGGGACTAGGGTTCAAAGGGTTAACCTTTCCCCAATAGAAGCGCATTTTAGCGCGTTTAGTTTATTCTTCCACTGGGGAAAATAGTTCCAATTTATACAGATATGAATAATAGTAGATAAAAGTATCTCTCTACAGGTGGTAGTATTTAAATAAAGAAAAACGTAATGGCAAGCATGTTTTATGCATTTATTTTACATGTTTAATGATACCGCTACCGGTTTCAATATACATGTAGTGTTAAGCGGAATATATTGAAACCGGTAGCGGTATCATTAAACATGTAAAATAAATGCATACAACATGCTTGCTTTGACATTTTTCTTTATTTAAATACAGATATGTTTATAAAGAATATTTTCATTATTCTAACAGGTGTTAGCTTAAAGAAGGCTGAAAGGAAAGCAGAATGCGCATTAAGGCGAAATCTACTATACTATCAACCTGCTTTAAGTCGTCCCCTGTTTTCCAAACTAAGATGATGATGATGGGTTGGATTTTACGGCACTTACGACACAAAGTAGGTCATATAGCGCCGATGATTGATGAGGGATGATGAGATGAATTGATGATGATCTCAGGAAGATGCTTTCGGCTAATCCCATTCGTTGACCAGCAGCGCATGGGATCAAAACCACCGACCTGCCTTCCTTTTAGTTCTTGCCAGAGGGAATAATCTCGGTCTAATAAACAGAAACAATTCCCTTTGACAATTAAGCCTCAGAACTACGGCAAAGTAGGAAGGTCCCTGAGGTCCAAACTAAGAAACTGGCTATGGAGTAAAGGATAAATAGAGGATAATTGTTTTTTTCAGTATAAGATAGAAATTTAATCCATTGAGTGAACATCAGACGTTATAAAATATAACAGTCTGATGTTTACGAAATGGATTAAATTCGATCTTATACTGAAAAAATACAGTTATTCTATTTATGCTTTTAAGCCACTTTTTAAACGAAATTGTTCGACAATTGAGAAAGCGAAAGTAAAAGATTTACCCCGTGTTGAGCCCCAACTTTATATCGAACACATTTTCGAAACAGTTTCCCGTACGATGACGTCACTTATCTATTGATTTGACGTCATCCGAATTACTCCGTTGCTCCCGAGTTTGGATTCGTGCTCTTCCGGTGAGTAGTTCGCGACAAATCGGACTGCCGGAATTTAACGATAAGACACGATTGACTACGATTCTTGGGGAACCCTACGGGGAAAATTCATAATAAAAGCGATTGGTGATAATCCACTGCAGTGGATTACCAAGTGATAATCCACTGCTATTTCGTGGTAATCCACCGAAAAGCATAAATAAAAGTTATTCTTTCCCGTTTAAACGCAAACACAATGAAGCGCATTGAAATGAAATGAAATAAAAAAAAAAGATTACTTGTTGACAAGTCTGACTATTTGTTTTAATTTGAGTGTCAAACAGTTTGGAGCCTGATCAGACGCCGGGTCATCCGGTTTCTGATCTGGATCCAAAGTGTTTGTCCGGAAAAAAAATAATTTTAGGGTTAACACGTTTATTGGGTAATTATATATAACGTTTTCCGTACTTACAACGAGGAAGACGATACGAGCCCATGAAACAAGTTTACATTTATAATAAAAAACGTCATGCCCATTGCAAACAGGGTGTTGACAGATCAAACGCTGCATAATACGGCGTCTTATCTGGCTCCACATTATTTCCATTTAGAATAAAGAAAATGCCATCATTTTCAAGACACAGTATTTTCTACATTAAAGTGCATTGCGTTAACTCCTGTTAACGTTTAGACGGGATCGAATGATGCCTATACCACTGTACGTCTGTGGGTCCGTTTCATAAAACTTCGCACGACAAAAGCGGTCGTAAGTCAAAAGTTTTAAATACATTTTGGTCGTACGAAGTTTTATAAAACGGCCCCCTGATAGTTATCCCCAATGTTAAACCTTTCGCCGCCAGGCTCTACAATACTAACATGTGCAAACAGTTTGGATCCAGATTTCTTAGGTTAAAAAAATACGCTTAAAATTCCACCCGCCTTAGACATTAAACTTAATTTAGTGGTCGATATAGAGAGGTTTTATTGGATGTCATAATGCTCCGAGGTCTGACAAGATTACTGAATTTTGTATATGTCGTCCACATAATATATATCGAAGTTTAAAACATATTCAACATTTGACGTGTATACTCGCCATTTACTAACAGTATACTTGTGGAATGTATATTTGTGCTATGTAAGCAGTGTAGACTATGACTAGAAGACCCTATGACCAGGGTCCGCACTGTTGATCATTTTATGAATATAAAAAGTAAAGTTCCATTTATAGTCTTCATTCAGCCCAAACGACAGTTCAGCCGACTTTGCATTCTCTCCCATGACCATTGAGCCATCTTGACTACTATTCATATAACATTGTTAAAACGCCCTTAAATAGTTGAAAATGGACTGGACATAGTTGAAAACTGGACTTGTCCATTAAATGTTTAGGAGAATAATGAGTTACACGTTACTTAACCGTTTTCATGCTGAATGTTTGCAGATACAGCGCTCCCTCTCTACAACGGCCCTCCAAACAACGATTCCCTCCTTACAACGACCATTGTCACAGTTCCCTAACGGGACAATTATGCCTAACGCTTTTACTGCTGTAATATCGTCTGCTGAAAGTTGTCGTCTGCTGTTTTGCTCAAAATTACATATTCGACATTTTGACAGAAAAAAACTTAATGATCAGGGACAAAAAGCTTGAATCCAGATCAGACGCCGCGTTACGCGGCGTCTGATCTGGATTCAAGCTGTTTGCAAATGTAAACCAGTTTCCCTCTCTATAACGACTCCCTCCGTACAACGCACACAATCAGTGTCTCCCATTGGATGTCGTTGTAGAGAGGGAACGCTGTATTATATTTTTAAGACTTTATTTAGAAAATATTGCAGAACGAACCGTTCATTGCTCATAGGAATTTCAATATAAAACAAAACAAAAGTGAAAATATAGACCAAGCGCCTTTGGATAAAAATGGACAAATCTATTATTTAAGTATAAATTAAACCATTGGACGCAAAAAGGTTTAAATCGAGTATTGAAGAAGATAATTTACCAATCTTCTATAAAGTTTGCTGCTTAATGCATGGCAAAGGTATTTCATTAAACTCTAAAATAAGATTTATGTGACTCATTTTTTTCTGCTTTAAGCAGTTTCATACCGTAAAGACAGTCATACTTCTTCAATAAACAAGTGGTTTGAATGAGGTTTTAAATAATTGCGCAACTTTCTTGAGATTATCATTTTTTAATTTCAAAACATGACGTCACAATCCTTTAAGATAATAGACAACATTAAGTAAGTTTGGAATGGGATATTAAATTTGAAATAGCCTTATATATTGTATAAATGTGTAAATAGATATTTCGCTTTTATCATACACCACAGACACAATAAACATCTATTACGGATATATGTTATACTATTTCATTTTTAGCTTTAAATAATGGTAAGGTTAAGTAAATATTACGTTCTAAGCGCTCCCTCTCTACAACGACATCCAAATGGAAGACAAATATTGTGTGCGATGTTCGTGGGGAATCGTAATAGGGAGAGAAATTGGCTTACATTTGCAAACAGCTTGAATCAAGATCAGACGCCGCGTAACGCGGCGTCGGATCTTGATTCAAGCTATTTGTCGCTCGCCATTAATTTATTTTCAGTCGGAATGTCCATTTTGACCCTTTGAGAAAAACAGCAAACGACACTTTTAAGATAGCGATATTGCCGCAATAAAAGCGTTAGACATAATTGTCCTGTTTTGGGAACTGCAGTAAGGCTCGTTATAAGGAGGGAGTCGTTGTGATGAGGGTCGTTGAAGAGAGGGAGCACTGTACTTCAACACCATAAAACAATAGCTATCGGGATCTGTTAATAAAGAAAAGACACAGTATTTTTATTGTGCCCGTCGGTAACATTTTGTCTCACATCATTCTGTGTAATTTCCTTTTGAGTGTTCAGTGGAAAGTTCGTTCTTTTAAGAAAAAAACACGGATTTAGTTTGTTGTTTAATTTTAGGTTTGGTTGTAGAGAAATAAAGTATTACAGTGCTCCCTCTCTACAACGACACCCAATGGGAGACACATATTGTGTGCGTTGTTCGGAGGGAGTCGTTATAGGGAAGAAAATTAGCTTAATTTTGAAAACAGCTTGAATCCAGATCAGACGCCACGTAACGCGGCGTCTGATCTGGATTTAAGCTGTTCGTCACTCGTCATTATGTTTTTTTTCTGTCAAAATGTCCAATATGTGACTTTGAGAAAAACAGCAGACGACAATTTTAAGCAGACGATATTGCAGTCGTGAATACGTTGGACATAATTGTCTTGTTTAGGAAATTACGACAGGGGTCGTTGTAAGGAGGGAGTCGTTGTTGGGAGGGCCGTTGAAGGGAGGGAGCGCTGTATAACAGTACCTCTTTTGAATAGTGTATTAACCAGGTCATTATGATGTCATGACGCGTCTAACAGTTAAAAACTTTAATTGCCATAATTCTAATATTTTTATTCTAATAAGACCCAACTCTAAGTGACGTCTGATTAGGAAGAATATAGAAAGTATTTCTTATGATACACATCCATGACTATAAATGGGAGATATTTTTAGTGGAGGAATAAACAGTACAAATGAACATCTCACTTACTGTACATTTGTGTTGCGATCCCACATTTGGATCCTATGTGAATATGTTATATACATTTGCTAGCCAAAGCCATTAATTTTGTGTCTCATTAATTTTTAACGTGCAATAAATGTTTATGGAAACACAATTGCGGTATTTTATGGTCCTTAAATTATTTTGAAGAGAAAATTATACGTTTTCTAATCATCCTCAGAAGACACTTGCTGCCACGAGAGAACCCTGGAAATTACAGTATTGAAGAAACTTGTTTCAACACGGACCTGAAAAGTAATATAATTTCAGACTTCTAAACGGTGCGGGAGAACTTGTGGTATTTTTTGCAAACAGTATGAATTCAAAACCTTTAAATCTGTCCTCCATAGAAGTGCCTTTAGGTTGATTTTATTTATTCCTTAACTGAAGATATCGAAGATGCCGAGCACTTTGCAAAATGTACGCCCCCACAACACCCACATACATTGAATACTCATATTGTATTACTCGGCAACTCTGATATGACACAACAAAACAATTCGCTGTTGTTTATGGAAAGAAACAAACGTTTTCGAACACACCTTACTTTCTAAATGTTTACCGATGTCCCTAAATTATATAGAAAACATGTAGTTTGATCTGGGCAGGGTGGTCATATGTGATTTGTTTGGTATGTAAGGATGGCAAACATAATTGGTTTTACAGCATAACATTCATACCTGTACTTATCTTTGACGTCAAGGAAAGGGTCTTTTCTTATGTTTGAATACCTTGTGGATTAAGGCTTTTACAGGATCTTGTATAAACGTGCCAACTATTGTTCATGTGTAAATATATGCTGTAGAAACTGATTATGTCGAAAATTGTATATGTTATAAGATATTTGTGATAAAATATAATTATATATGAAAAATAAAAAAAATGCTTAAGGGTAAGATTTTTGTTTACTTAATTAGGAATCAAGACGGCGAGTTACCATTTGGGAATGCGTTACAGTGGAGAAGACGTTATTATTTCCCGTTTAAACGCAAACGAAGCGCAAATGCATATCAGTAATATGACAATACTGGCAAACTTTTGAAAAGTATGACTATTCTTTTTTATCTGAGTGGAAAACAGTTTTGAGCTCGAGCTGTTACTTACCCGGAGTCTGATCTGGATCCAAACATTTTGCAATGAAAAAAGTAATTTTAGCGTAAAGGCTTTTATTGCGAAAGAATAACGTCTTTTATAACATAACAGACGGCGTGAGCGTTGAATAACAATCGTTGTTTAAATGTCATATATAACTTGTTATATAACTATGCAAATGAGGTACGCTACGACGTCGTTTACTTGTGACGTCATTAAAATGCGTTCTATGCGTTCGATTTCCAACGTCTTCAGTCCATCATGTAGATTCAATTTATAGATTTTCGGTGTAAATAATCAATATTAGATCTACTTGAAAGTGTTTATTAATACATATAACAATATAAACATTATGCTAGTGAACGGGGTTAATTTGGAACAACTTTTTTCCTGTATAGATCTACTTATATCGCGCTTAGCATTCACTTGAACTCAAAGGCTGCGATAAATAACATTTCTAGATTATGTTATAAAAAGAATATAACATTCGTGTTAATAATTTATTGGATTTATCAAACTCGTCGTTTTAGAAAATAATAAAAACTCGGCAAAGCCTCGTTTTTATCGTTTTCTAAAAGACTCAGTTAATAAATCCAATAAATTATGAACACTCATGTAATATCCTATGTTTTCACTGTACTAGTTTAAAAATGTATGATATTTTCGTCAATAGCGACGAAATTGACCACATTTTCGATAAAAGTCGTTTCTAAAGTGGTGTTGGAATTTAAGCTTAATTTCTTCCAAAGTTGACATAAGCGAACATTGTAGAACCTGATGAGACTGCTGTATGGACACAGGCTGTAGTATCTTTAGATAACCTTGTATATCTATATTGACATCTTCCAGCAAGCTCATAGCACCATTCAGGCATAAATGGGTTCACTTTTCCTTTTAGAAAGAAATTACAATTGCTCTGAAAAAGCACTGTATTTACTCTACGGGTATTATATTTATCGAATAACTCAATTTTCACCCAATCCTTCAGAGTGGATAAGACGGTATTCTATCTTGATAAACGAGGTTTGAGCTAAAATATTATTTCTCTTACACACAGTTTAGAGCCAGATCAAGACAAGACAAGACAAGACAAAGTTTATTGTGATACAGGCTTCCAGCCCTGCCACAGATACAAAATATACAATCAATACATACGGTGGGGTGTGTAACAATATGAAATCAACAAACATTGGCGAAATTCAATTTACAAATGATTAGATTCTTTGCGTAATTGCAAGGCATGGTAAATGTACATTGCAAGATTTCGCACTGTATCAATATTTGTACGTGTCATAAGTAAATTGAACTTGCACATATCTGGATAAGTTTAGAGCCAGATCAGTGTCTTATTGGGCTGCAAACTGTTTGTCGTTCAGATTAAAATGAACAGTGCGAATTGTCAAAAAGTTGTCATTTTCTACATTGTATTGTAATGCGTTTGCGTTTCGTTTGTGTTTTAACGTGAAGAAAGAATAACGTTTTCTCCACTGTAACAAACAACATAAGGAACTTGGCGGTTAATTCTATTAGGATAAATGTAAAATTGCCAGACACTGGTAATTAGTTCAATCAGTACATTTAACCTTTACTCGCAAACTTTTTACTATTTTTTAAGACAGGCGATAACTTAATAAATAAAGCGGATTGAAAGTAAAGCAGATTGCGCCTTAATGTGCATTCTGCTTTTTTTCGGCATGCTTAAAGCAATACTTTACCAGAATATAGTTTTTTGTTCTTATGATATATATTCATGAATGTATAAACAGGAACTATTTTCTTCAGTGGAGGAATGGAGTAAATGCGTAAAAATGCGTATCTATGGAGTAGATGGTTAAGGCGATTTTTTTTTACCGGAGTACCATTTTTATTTGCAAACAGTTTGAATCCTGATCAGACGCCGCGTAACGCGGCGTCTGATCAGGATTCAAACTGTTTGACACTCAATTTTATATTTTTCAAGTCAGTATACCTAAAAAATTGTTTGAGACATAAAGGAAACGACAATTTTTTTAAATTGATGACGTCATGGCATGAAGGGGTTAAACTTGATACTGTTGGCGATTTATTAATATTTGGGTGACAGACAGTTTGCAATGGATATATCGTTTGAAGTAGAAACGTGTTTATTGAGAAATAAAACGCGTCTCGCCAACTGTACAATATAATCATAACTGGTCCCAAGGACACAATACAGACGTGATTCTGTCTCATTAACCCTTTAACTGCTATTACCCGTGCTAACACCACTCTCTTTCACTTCCGGATAACACTTTATCCTCTGGCGTAGGCTAGACACTACTTTTGCGTAATATTCAGAAGCAGGACTGCCTTTTCTATGGATATTTCCGAAAACTTCAGTTTTAAGCACACCTGGCACAAAGTGCCAAGGTGAGCTTTTTTGATCGGCCTGTGTCCGTCGTCGTTCGTTCGTTCGTCGTCTGGCATCCCCTCCTTAACTGATCGATGGCGTTTACCAAACTTGGTAGAAATGATCCTTATCTGGTCCTCTTTGAAATCTGTTCAAATAGTTCTGGTCCATAGCATGTCTAGGTCATAGGAGCTAAAGAAAGATCGTTTCAGCTAAAATCTAAAACTAATATATTTTTGTCTGAAACCACTGTGTCCTGAGCTGAGATATTTGACACATAACACACAAAGCATCATCTACAGGTCGTATACAAGATTGTTCAAATTTTGTCCCTGGGGTAAAATAATTACCCCACCCGGGTATCACCCTTTAACACTGCGTTATATAGTACAGTTTCAAACATTTTCTTCTCTGAAACAAACATGGCCAGGGCTTTAATTATTGGCATGGTAACACTTCGAGAGCTACTTTACAATATTTCTTCAAATGGTTACAGTCCGTTGTATATCTAGGTCACAAGAGCTTAGCATAGATTTATTCAATAAAAACTCCAAAAATCTTCTTGTGTGAAACTACAGTGCTCTGAGCTTAGACATTTGCAAAAAACATGATCTACAGGTCTTTTGTCAAGGTTGTTCAATGTATGTTCCTTGGGTTCCCAATGACCCCGCCCCGGGTACACAAAATTACAAACAGTTACATGTATATACATGTAGTGATATATTTTACATCTTCTCTGAAACTAATATGGCCACAGCTTTTTTTCTTCTATTTATTGCTTCTCTCTATCAATACTGGTGATTATGAGAAGGGGTACTTTTTAGGTGCACCATTGGGACTGCATCGGCCGGTTACTTTATCATGACATCAACGAACCAGTCGTAGTGCTAACCCGACAGCTTTAATCATTGTCATGGTTAAACGTCTAGATGTACTTTACCAATATGAAATCAAGTAGTTTCGGTCCTTTGGATACCTAGGTTACAGGAGCAAAAATGGATTTTATCAATGAAAATTCAAAAAATCTTCTTGTCATACACAGTACCCTTACGACAGTACCCTTAGCTTAGACATTTGGCACAAAGCATCATCTACTCAACAATTTGTACATTCATATTGTCACACTTTCTCAGAATTCAAATATATTCTACATTTACTTCAATGTTTCAAGACACAGGTGCCAGACGCATGCTTTACCTCACTATGACGCCTCAAAACACAAATAAAGGGCATCAAACCATGAAAAAGTCCTTTTCTATGACCAAACACCATATTCTGCCCAAAAGCTGGATTAGAATATTATTAGAATACAGTAATAGTTTTTTAGGATTTTCACAGTAGTGGACGAAACAGTCAGCAACAGTCAGCGATATATAAATAGTAAGTGTTGCGATTTGAAGAAAAACTATTAGAAATACACAATGAACACATTCAATGGTAAATATATAAAAAGCACTAAAGTATACAAGAAGTAGCTTTAAGATTTATACTAAAATCTTTTTAGCGAGGGCTTTATTTTCGCTTTATTCGCGAAGACAAAGACTTCATTCGCTAAATAAAAAATCGTTAAAATTACCAAATAAACTGTCGGCATAATATACCAATACTACCAAGCATTTTAAAACATGTTCAGTTATACGGTATATGTGTAACCTGAAGCCTGAACAGGCTCGAAACTGTTTTCCCCTCAGACTAAACGTAATCCTCAATATCTACAAAATACTTGAAAACATTTGGTTTAAAATGGAAAGAATAACGTTGTCACGACAGTAACATAGAACAGATGATTCTTCACACTGTCACCCAGTTAATATAATCAGAATCTGTATGTAAACAAACAAATTCAAGAAAAAAACATACATGTATTGAGAAATACGCGTAGACCAGATTGACAAGCATTTGGCAAACGTTCGGTTTTCAAATTTCGGAATCGTGACTCGGCCTTGTCTGCTTTGTAATTGTATTCGTTTAGTTCCTTCACTGCTTTACCATGACTACAATGGATATTTTGAAAATAGTTCGGATCCTGATCAGACACCGCGTCATGCTATGTCTGATCAGGATCCAAATTGTTTGACACTCATTTCAATATTTCTATTTTCTTATTTCAAAATACCTTAAAATTAAATTTTAGAAAAAAAACCAGAAGACAAAAAGAAACATTTTGTTTGAAGCAGACGTCTTGGCAGTAGACTTGTTAACCCCTTCACTGCCTTATCCCAAGAAAAACGGTTATTTGCAAACAGTTTAAATCGTGATTAGACGCCGCGTAACGCGGCGTCTAATCAGGATTCAAACTGTTTGACACTCATTTCAATATTTCTTAACTCAAAAAACCTAAACATTGAATTTGAGAAATCAAAGCAGACGACAATTGTTTAAAATTGATTACGTCATGGCAGTGAAGGGTTTAAGTATAAAGTTCTTTGCTCACAGACCGAATATAATTGAGTATGTCTGCAATAACAACCTCAATTATTAGTTTGTGATCCGGAAATGTTGAACATTGTTTTTGATTTCGGGCTCTTAACACGTTCAATCTCAATGAAGTCATAAAGCGAATTTGCAAACAGTTTTGACACTGATCAGACGCCTTGTAACGCGGCGTCTGTTCAGGATCAAAACTGTTTGCCCCCTTTTTTGAAATAACGTCAGTATTTCTGCCTTAATCTAACTTTGAAACGATTATTGAGGACAGCAACATTGAAGCAGACGACAGCATGGTAGCGAAGGGGTACACACCTCACGATAAATTTGATCGAGGTAGGGTTAAGCTATTCATTCCTGAAATTTTTTATGGACCAATCCAGTCTCCAAATAAGTGTTGACAATTGTGCATTGATCTTAACATAATATATTATATTGCAGAGTGATGACAAGTGTAGACCCTGATCAGATAGATCATTAAGGAGCCCTCTGTTCAGGGTATACAATATGTGTGCATAGATCAAGTGTAACCCTCACAAGTACACTGTTTGTAAATGATGAGGATAATCGTCCCTGGGGTTGAACGACTAAATGACAAACGGTGGTTGTAAAAATCTTACAGGCTTGAAGTGCATTTTAGAATTGTTGAAATATGCTGATTTCGATTCAAATTGGTTTACGCGTAGTCTCAATTTCTGCATTTACAAAACTATGGATTCTGACAAAAGAACTTTGTCAAGTACTTGTAAATCATTGAATTAAACCAACACAGTCAACACTTTCTCCCCTAGGGACGAGAATACTCGTCATTTACCAACAGTGTACCTGCAAAGTGTACAGTTGTCATATGCAAACAGTGTAGACCCATATCAGAGGGCTCCTGTGGGTGACTTGTGTAAGAAGGTATGCACTGTTTGCCATTTAGCAGCATGTGTTACAGTGGAGAATCTCTTATTCTTTCACGTTTAAACGCTAACGTACGCAAACGCAAAGCACTAAAACGTAGAAAAGAACAACTTTTGGACAATTCTGATAATTCTTGTTTATCTTGGTGGCAAACAGTTTGGAGCCTGATCAGACGCCGGGTTACCCGGCGTCTGATCTGGCTCCAAACTGTTTGCACTGCAAATAATAGTTTTAGCGTAAACGCGTTTATTGGGAAAGAATAACAGATTCTCCCCTGTAGAAAACAACCATTTACATGTACAGTATAAAATGGACTAGACTCTTTTGGAAACTGGACTTTTCTTTTTAAAGTTTCAGGGACGAATGAGGTAAACAACCCTGCTGGTATAAACTGCATGAAGGCGATAATTATACAATTTTATTTACTTATGTTACGGTCAATATGTGTTTTTATAACATTTAAAATTTCATTCTACAAGAAAGAAATTGAGATTGTAATAAACAATTATTGCGCTATTATTGGGTCGATATGAAACTTTACGGAGTGAAGAAAAACAATATCGACCGAGAGCGAAGTGCGACCTCGGTCGATATTGTTTTTCTTCACTCCATGAATTCTCAAATCGACCCCAAAAACAATTGCAATAATTGTATATTACAAACCTGTTAAACTGATATTGACCGAGGACGCAGTCCGAAGTCAATATTATTTTTACAGGTCCGTAAAACACATATTGACCTAAACATATGTGTAAAAGTTATAACATGTATATTAATTGCCCTTATCAAAAGCTCTCATATGATTAATCCAACTTTTAAAATTACAAAAACAAAATGCACATGAGTGAACATTTTCGTTCAAATGGTTTAAATCTTCCTTAAACATTCTTCCAATTTGTCATTTGGTAGAATTTCCTGCCATTTGTTTGTTGAGACAGTGTCCGTTTTGTTTGCAAGTTTGTGATGACAAGATTTATTATCACTTTTGCGGGTCAATATGGCTTTTTTCTGGCCCTCGACCAATCAAATAGGCGCATTTCAGTAGGATATATGATATTACAGAATCAGATAAGATTGATGTAACATGCTTGTGTTACGTTCAACTACCATGGAATCCTAAAAATGAGGACACTGTGTAACTGCTGTAAATGTCATAAAATTTGACCAATATGCTTTTTTCACACTATAATTTGTTCAAAAGAAACTGAGGGAGCAGTCTGATTATTTTCTATACTGTTTGCCTAGGCTTGTTTATCCCAATAGTTAGAATCATTACGGTTACTATCAGCTGGACTATAACATGACCGTTAACATAATGTACATTTTACAAAGTTTACTATGCGCAAATACACTGACACTGCCATGACCTGAGAATAAATAAAAACGTATCAAATCACCTTTCTAAAAAGACAACAATGTTATAAACATGAAGGAAGATATATTTTTAACTCACTGTTAAAATATGTATTACATTACTTTTCAAAGAGCCTTTTGAGGATTGACACCTTGCCGCTACTGTAACAATCGTGTTTTTTAACCAAAAACCAGGACATTACAATATTGCAAAATGACAACCAGTGTAGACCCTGGCTAGATGACGCATGGGGAGTCCTCTGATCAGGGTCTACACTGTTTACAAAAAACATGTGTACTATTTATAGGAACACTTATGCTCTTCGCAAGGGTTGAATATGCTCACCTATTTTCCGAAGATACATTATGTTGAATTAAATTGCTCTGTAGAATTATGAAAATGATATACAGTAAAACCCCTCTAAACCGGAACTTCTAAATACCGGAATTCTCTCTAAACCGGACAAAAAATTTGGTCCCTTTTTCCACCCATTTTTGCGCCTTTGATTTATTCCTTCACTGAAGAAAATACATTCATGAACATATATATCATCAGAAATATTTTCTATATTCTAGCAGATGATAGCTTAAAGCAGGTTGAAAGTAAAGCAGAATGCGCCTTAAGGCGCATTCTGCTTTACTTTCAACCTGCTTTAAGTGGTCAGCTACCTTCTCATACTAGGAACAAGCTATGGTTTAAAACTCTTCTAAACCGGAAACCCCTCTAAACCGGATGTTTTTGTTGTCCCCACACATTTCCGGTTTAGAGGGGTTTCACTGTAGTAGTAATATTTGTACAACATCTATAGTTCATATAAGCCAAGCTCTAATCTCGACATCAACGGGGATACCTAATTGGTTATTAACTTTTCATTCCGCTAAATAAACTATTTCACCCACGGAACGTTTAATGGAAAATTCCAATTTCCAGTCAAGTCTAGTCAATTTATGACGTTTTGGGGTTATACTTTGCAGTATGTTTCAAAACGAACATGCAGAAGCCCTTTAATCAGGATCTACTGTTTGCACAGGACAAGTGTAATCTTTACAGGTATAGAGTATACTAATCGCTAGGGTTAAACAATTTGTTTATTTGTTGAAATAAATGTTTCAACCAAATGGGACATTTACACAATTAATAACTTAATAACAGTTCACCAACTTAATCTTCAAACAACTTGCATAATTCTGATTAAATTCAGCAAACCGATATGCAGTATAATTGGTTATAAACTTCCTTACGTGGCGTCAGTTTATTACATAAACCATGCCATAATTCAACCCATTACTCCATGGATATCCTTTTTGCGCATTTAATTCATTCCACCACTAAAGATTTAGCTCCACGTTATACAGTCAAAAATATGTACATTAAGAAATATTTTCTATATTATATTAAATAGTAACTTAAAAACAGACGAAAGGTAGAAAATGACAAGTTTGTGACAATTTCTGACGATTCGTTTTGAGTTGAATGGCTAACTGTTTGTGTTTAATAATAGGGACATAGAATTAGACATTCTCCATCATAAACATGGCACAATCAGTTTGTGTTCGGTTGCGTGTGTGACTCGAAAACAATATGGTTTTTAGTCTGGGCGATTTGTCACCCTTGGCATAGTGGTACATTGCCCCTCAGGGCACACAACACTTCTGCTGCCAAAATACAAAACTATTTCATTTCTGAATAAGCTTGATGCCCCTTTTTTGACTGCAAATTAAGGAGTTGAGAAAACCTAAAGGAGTGTGAGAAAACCTAAAGGAGTTGCATTATATTTGGGATAAAAAGATAGTCAATGTAAATTGCGTTTTGATTTCAGCGTAAACAACCGAAAAGCTTTCCGATTCACGGAAGTAGGCGGAAATTAACAGTCAGCATAACTATATTCTCAAGTCGCGTTTTACTATTCTAAAAAGAACGGTTGGTAAGCTTTCTTTCGTAAGTCATTTAAAAAACTTAAAAAACATAGATCTAGTAGTTATTTAATGAAAACAACGGAGCGATTTACAGATTGATATACAGGAAAGAGAAAACTGTCATGATAAGTATTGCAATTAAAAAGTGCTTGTTTCAATGACCAGCGTTACATAAGAGGAGTACTGAAGATACATGTAATTAAGCCAGTCTAACGTATTCCATGCCAAGCAAATGAGGGTAACAAGTGGATGGATGAGTTAGGTTCAGGTACTGAGACACAAAATAGGTAGCATAGCGCCAATGAAGGATGAGAAATGATGAGATGAGATGCTGATGATTTCAGAACAAGTTATGCTGGATGCTAAATAGAGTAGTATTGACCTGTAACTGAAATAGGTAACTGGCCAGGCCTTCAGCGCTGTTGAGCACTTTGATTGCTACAGTGAAAAAGACAACACATTTCAGTTTAAAGCCAAACGAAACGCATACGCATTGGAAAAAAAAGGTAGAAAATTACAACTTGTTTTAATCACAATGACAAACAATTTTGAGCCTGATCAGACGCCGGTTTGATTCAAATCTGTTTGCAAGTAGGAAATAATAGTTTCAGCGTGAACGCGTTTATTTGCACAATCCGTCTTTAACAGCTTGGTCTCAGATCAGATATCGAATTACTTTGTTTTCAGGATGTTAACCCAAAAAATTTACAAAAAGCTTTTACATTCTCAATGGCCTGTCATTTTCTACATGTGTTCGTCTTGCGATAGCATTTAGCACCATTTTTACGGGAAAGAGCAACACCCTCCTATCTGTAGCAGCAACATTATTCACGTTAATCACTAGTTGACCTGTTTAACACGACACTTTGTTTTAGTTCTTTTAATCCTTTGCCTGTCGATGACAAATTCACGGTTTTATTCAAACAGTTTAGAACCAGATCAGACGCCGCGTTAATGGATCCAAACTGTTTGACACTCGGTTTTAGGCTTCTTTAATACAAAATTGTATAAACCTTTAATGTCCTTTAAGAAGTTTTGCGGCCGATAATTTCAAAGCAAGCGATATACTGCAAGGAACGTTGTGCTGATGTTGTTAAATTTAAATTAAAGTCGGTGTGCATTTTTTCTAGGAAAAACAACCTTGGTAGAAACTTTCCATTTAATTGTCATAGTTGAATTAGTTTGAGATTGTATCTTCAGAATTTGAACAACTAAAATCAGTCTATTCACCCGTCTACATACAGTGAAGAATGCGAGATTATCTTCCGGTTACCCAACAAATACGCCTTTTTACCCCTTACTTTATTACTCCACTGGAAAAAATAGCTCCACTTTATACAGTTATGAATATGCACCAGTTAGAAATAGTTTCTATTTTCTAATAGATAGTAGCTTAATTTCGACTGAATGTCAATATTGACTTTCAACCTGCTTTAAGTGGTTAACTTCAAAACTAGAAACAGACTATGGGGATGATGGGTTAAACAAAAGTAAACACGATCGCAATATACATGTAATAAAATGTAAAAAATAACATTTGTATTTAAACGATAACGATTAATTGTCCCATTAACAACAAACAAATCGGAGTCTTGGTTCCGCACATTTTTCCATTCACATTTGGTAAAAAGTCAATATTAACAAAAGTCTGCAATTTTCTACATTTTGTTTTATTGAATTTGGCTCCGTGTTAAGTGTAGTTTAAATTACGTAGAAAAGGGGCATTTATCGCGCTGAAATCCTTATCATGCGACTTGCCTAACATTTTGCAAACATTATAGATCCAGATAATACGCTGCGCATCGCAGCGTCTGATCCTGGTCTAAGCTGTTTATCACTAAAATTTAACTTTTCTTCAGTTTAATTAGCATAAAATCTAATTTTGATTGTTTCGACGATATATCAGAAGCAGACGACAATTCAGTCTAATAAGGGTTAAGGTAAGAATTGCTTCGACGATTAATCTCGTTGAAAAGACAAACAGTATTTCCAGCACACACAAATGCAGAGCATCCAACCACAGCTAAACATGCAAATCAAATAAATTTTGTATTGAACTTCCTATATATGTTCTATTCTGCCTCACATTTATATTCACAAATTTGCACAAGATCTGGAAAGGCCAGGATAAATTTACGGGAATTTAATTTACTTTTGAATTACAGTAACATTTCTCTATTACGAACACACAAACCAAGGCGAATTGACTATATAAAATACAGATTACAGCTTTAAGCAATGTAACAGTAAAACAAAAAAGCTCTTTTAGGAGCTTTCTGTTTTACTGTTACATTGCTTTAAGGAGTCACCTGTCGTTTAAACCATATACTAGTAAAGGTCACAATTTTGACGACGTTATACGAGAGGTTTTAGTGTACTTTGTACGCTTTGGGCTGACGCATGATGTGGTACACTCGAATCAACTCGGATATTTCATTGCTTCTGGCAGGTAATGTTTGTACAAAATCTGCTGATGCCGAGGTAAGACAAACTTTACAACGGTCACAACTTTCTTGAAAACATTGAACCCTAGCGACGAGTATACTCGTCATTTACAAATCATATACTTGTCAACGTAAACTTGTCCTGTGCAAACAGTGTAAACCCTTATCAGAGGGTTCCTTAAAGAGCCCTATGATCAGAGTCTACATTGTTTGTCATTTTGTAAAATATTGTTAAAATCGTCTCTAGTCATTCAAATATGGACTAGATTAAATTGTGAACTGGAATTGTCCATTTAAAGTTTCAGGGGTGATTAAACAACCTGGCAAAATGATTTCTCGATTTAATTTAAAAATTATACAGTTTATGTATATTTTCTGCTTCGCATTTTGTCTTTGGTCTGTCAGTGCGTCTGATGATTTGTTTGTATGTCTTTCCACAACTCTTACCTTGGCAATACTTTTGGGACTAGATGTTATAGAGACTTTGTATTTGGCATGTGTACTCAAATCGAGAAGCATATGAGCCAAATATAAAATAGGTTGTCAGACTAAAGTCAATGTCATTTAGCGGTAATGACCGCACTGGGAGACAAACTCGTGTCATTAACATTAAGATATATCGTGTCTTTTTAGGTTTTTAACTTTTTCTTTGAAATCACTTTAGCTGCAGACATAATAAATATTATACAAAATAATAGCACTTAAAGTAGGATGCAAATAAAGCAGGAGCAGATTCTGCCTTTGTTTCAGCATGCTTTTAGCTAGGATCTGTTAGGTTATAGCAATTATTTCTTTTGGTACATGCTGACATAACATGACTGTATAAAGTAATAGTCTCTTCTTAGGAGGAATACATCTAATGCGCTAAAAGGCGCTTTTATTGAGAAAAGGGTTAAACGTATTGCCAATCTGGATATAAACAGTTTAACACTCGTCTGTAGTGATTTTCTTTCTTTTCATAAATGCATAAATCTGAAATCGACAAAATATGCAAACGACAATATAAAAGCAGACGATTTTTTCTGTAGAACAGTTGTCCCTCTCTACAACAATACCCAGTGGGAGAGAAGTATTGTGTGTTGTTCGATGGAAGCTGTTAAAGGGAGGGATAATCAAAACCCTTAAAGTGTTGAGCACTTATATGCTTAGATCAGCCATTAGATTTAATCCAGATCAGCCGCAACGTTATGTGGCGTCTGATCTGGATTCAAATTTTTTGTTACCCCTAATTATGTTTCATTATGTTTTATCTGTCAAAATGTCCAATACGTAACTTTTAGAAAAAATCATCAAACGACAATTATTGCAGACCACTTTGCAGCAGTGAAAGCTTTAGAAATAAATTTCTTGTTTGGGAAACAGCGGCAAGCATTGTTGTTAGGAAGGAATCGTTGTGCGGAAGGACGTCGGAGGGAGGGAACACTGCAAACGGATTTACACTTGATTGGCGAAAAACAAAGTTTCTATTGTAATTCTATGGTAATTCATCATGAAGGTACCACGTCTTTCATGTGTTATTATTAATGGAAATTGGTCGATAAAAACGTCTAATTAACCTATATCCAACTTAATTATCGTGTGCATTAAAGTTATTGCCTGCAAAAAAGTTCAAAGTCAGTGTTATAAGTACAGTGGAGAATCTGTTATTCTTTCCCAATTAACGCGTTTACGCTAAAACTATTATTTGCAGTGCAAACAGTTTGGAGCCAGATCAGACGCAGGGTAACCCGGCGTCTGATCAGGCTCCAAACAGTTGCCACCAAGATAAACAAGAATTATCAGAATTGTCCAAAAGTTGTTCTTTTTCTACGTTTTAGTGCTTTGCGTTTGCGTACGTTTGCGTTTAAACGGGAAAGAATAACAGATTCTCCACTGTATGCTTATCTGGTGAAACATCAATACGAATATCATAGTGTTTGATCCTAGTCCGAGGTCGAATGATTTGGCACCTGAACTTGACACAAATATTTGCAAAAAGCAGGTCAAGTTGCTTATTTTACTTGTGCATTAACCGTTCTTCTGCCATTGGTGTATAATAAGGCTTTTTGAAACAGGGTAAACCCAGATCAGACAGTCCATGAAGGAGTGCCCTGTTTTATTTATAGTATTTGTCTGACATGATTATTCACTCTTTCTTGGAAAACAAACGTCAATGTAACACACTTACACTTCAGATGAAATTTGTTCATATGGGGCAAAGTTATACATAAGTTTATATTCACCTTGAGAAGTGTTAACGATGGTATATAGTTATATACTAACTCATCTTAGTTCTAAACAGTTTAGTTTAATAGTTTAGTTTAATAATATTTTATTGTTCAATTAGTTTACATATTCACACACGCATCATGTAATTTCTAAACAATTAAGTATCAAGACGGTTCATTGTTAACAAATGTTACAGTTTTCGTAGGAAAAAAAACCTCAGCCATCCCCAAGTTAAGTCTATTCAAGTATTGACTAATAAATATTTTTCAATGTGAATATGGCAAACAGTTCAGACCTTAGTCCGAGGGTTCCCCTAGGAGTTAGGACCCCTCTGATCTGGGCCTGAATTGTTTGCCTAGGACAAGTGTACTGTTCACAGGCATACACTTTCTAAATGACTAGGGTCCAATGTAATAAAGCTTTTGAGTTGAGCCTTGAAATCTTTCTTAAGTATTTGACTGGTCAGATTTGATCGCAGCTTGAACTATCTGACCAATCAAATGCTTGAAATCGTTTTTAAGTATTTGACAAGTCAGATTTGATCTAGCAAAAGCTCACATCTGACCAATCAAATGCTTGAGTTGAGCCTGATTAGAATCCAAACTGTTTGCAAATGCGCATTTAAGCGTCATTCAGAGCGAAAAGGTAAAACATTAAAATGATTGAAATACCTCTTGTGGAATAGTGACTACATGGTGACAATTTACGGAACTACAAACGCATCACTCGGAGAATTCTTCCAATAAGTTCAGACAGAGTCCTTAAGGTAGTAGTAATACAAATAAATAAGAGTTATCACAGAGACAAAATGCTCGTCGGCATTACAACTCGAATTTTTAAAGGCAAGGTCGGAGGTCAAGGTCACAGGGATCAAACAGTTTTTGTGCATGGAAACGTTTTTTCCGTATATTCATGCTTACCAAATGTGAAAGTAGTTCCTCAAGGGACGTAGCAGTTACGCTCGTATAAGCAGTTTTCGAGATCTAAACGCAGTTCAAAACGTAAATGTTCCAAGATCATGTTCATAAAGGTCACACTTTTTGCGCGCATAGAACAAAAAATTGTCCATATATATATGCATACCAAATTTGAAGTCAATTAATAAGTACAAAGGAGTTATAAAGCATTTTCAAACCATAAATGCAGTTTTCGAAACCTAAACGTGGGTTCTAAGCTCAAGGTCAATGTTAGAGGGGTCAAATATTTGGCGTTTATTGAAAACTTGTCCATTATACACGTGCATTACAAATGTGAAAGCACAACTTTAATGGATATAGGAGTTGTAAGCAATATTCGAACCCTTAACACAGATTTCGAAACCTAAACGTCAGTCTTCCATTTAGGGATCGTAATAGAGAGGTTTTACTGTAGTTTTGTACATGTTATTTCCTGTGGCGCATGCGCATTTAGGTCGGCAAAGGAACACCGTTTGTCGAACCAATGAAAACTGGGAATGGTCCGTCAAATGACGTCACTTTAGTCGAACCAACCGGTGTTCAGTTGAATCTATAGTCACTATAGACCGGGCTATAGTTCCGTTTCTAATTAATATATCGTAAATTGGACCTGATACATGTATTGCGAAATTTGGATATAAACGAAGAAATCAGAAATTTAAAGTGAGATTCACTATGTTCAAGTCGCGATCGAAAGGATAAGCGTTACGCAGTTTGTATGCTGTCTGGAGGGCTTAACCCTTTCGTGACCAAAATTGTCGAGAGTTTTTTTACCCCTTCACCGCCATAGTGTCGTCTGATGCAATATTGTTGTCTGCAATATCGTTTCAAAGCAAGATTTAATTCAATATGACTGACGAAATTTCGAAACGAGTGTCGAACAGTTTGGGTCCTGATCAGACGCCGCGTGACGCGGCGTCTGATCAGGACCCAAACTTTTAGATAACGCGCTTTATTGCGCCATTGAGAGTCAAAGGGTTATTATTCATCGTTATTTCTTTGTCTATACTTAAGGAGTCATTTACAGCCACATGTCAAAAAAATAATTGTCCAATGAATCTTTTTGTGTCTAGTTTGGCGCCCTGTGAAATGTGAAGGGCGACATTTTGATAGGCAGGATCCGTCAATTCGAATTCCATACGTTGTTTGTCTTTGTAAAATACAAAACTTTTCTTTTATCTAAATAAATTCTGATATAAAATAAAAATGAAAGTCGTGTAGGTCGACAGTAACATGTAAAAATGGGCGAGAGATAAGTTGTTTGTCCATAAAGGCGTTCACTTCATAGACTGGCATCTGTCCAGGCTCCAAATATATTGACAGTAGGGTGTAGAATAATCTTCGGTTTTAAAGAAAACTGTCTTTTTTCTCTTTTGCATTTTATTGTTCATGTCAAATAAAAATACTTCCCTAAGTACTGCTCTGTAAGTTTCAGTACAAAGGACGTTATTTTTTCGTTGAAATAAAACTAAACACAAAATCAGTGAAATGAAAAGAAATGAAATGTAGAAAAATATATTTTGAACATTTCATCGATTGAATGTTATCCGAGAGGCAACTAGTTTGGTGCCTGGGTCCGTTTTACTAAACTACTTACGCAAAATGTTTGCGTAAGTCAAGATTTTAAATTTTAATTTATACATTTTATTATCACTTGCTACAAACAGTAAATAGCCAGATCAGTGGACGCGCTTTTAGCGCGTTCTCTGATTTGGCTATTTGCTGTTTGCAAACGTTTATGATCGAAAAATAAGAGTTAAACGATTTTGACTTACGCTAAAAATGTGCGTAAGTTGTTTAGTAAAACGTGCCCCTGATGAGGCAACAAGCTTTACTGACCTGGATCTAAAATATTTTTTAAAAATTGGGCGAAATTGCCTATAGGGCAATTATGGTTAACTTCATTCATTCTTTTTTAGTAACATGATTGATTTATTTCAAACTACAAAATGTCTAACTTATATATAAGCATTTCAATTTCGTACTTATAATAAATAACATAACTAGATATACATGTATGTACCCTACTATATCCCAATAAACGCGTTTGTGTTAAATTAGTGATATCCATTACGAATAGTTTTGAACAAGAATATACGCCGGGTAACTCGGCAACTGATATGGCTCCAAACGGGTTGCCACTAAGATAATATTTGATAAAAAGTTATTTTCTACATTTTATTGAATTGTGTTTGATTTTTTCTGCGTTTTAAACGGTAAATAATAATATTTTCCCCGCTGTATCTTAATTTCTGCTGTTTTAAAGGATATGTAGAGTTCAATAAACGGACTAGATTTAGAATAAACAAGTTTTCGCTTAGTTTCAATATACCGTATGGCTTTAACACTTTCCCCGCCAAATCAACCGTGAGTGTTATACCCCTTCACCGCCATCGTATTTCCTGCTGCAATATTCTTGTCTTCAATATCGTTTCAAACTTAGATTAAAGATTAAAATTGCGAAACTAGTGTTATCAAGTTTGTATTCTGATCAGACGCCGCGTGACGCGGCGTCTGATCAGAATCCAAACTGTTTTCAACGTCGACTTTATTCGAATTCGGCGACGAAAGTGTGAATTGCGCAAGCGAGCTGTAAATTAAATTGTCCATACGAGGTAGAAGACACTTGCACGATTGAAACGTGTTGATATTGTGGCTCCTGGCGTATTTGTCACCCAGACAAACCATTGCCGAGCACACGGGTATTCTCTGACAAAAAGTAATAAGGTTAAACTCTACAAATATCCACAACGCGCACAGCTGCTAGACATGTTTTGCGGCATTTAAGCTATAAATTGTATAGCGCTCCCTCTCTTCAACGACACCCAAAGGGAGACAAACATTGTGTGCGTTGTTCGAAGGGAGTCGTTGTAGGGAGGGAAACCGGCTTACATTTGCAAACAGCTTGAATCAAGATCTGGGTTTAAGCTGTTTGTCACCCTTCATTATATTCATTCCATCAAAATGTAATTGTTAGAAAAAAACAGCAGACGACAAGTTGAAGCAGACGATATTGCAGCAATAAAAGTGTTAAACAGTTTTGTCTTGTTTGGGGAAAATGCGACAAGGGTCGTTGTACGGAGGGAGTCGTTGTTTGGACGGCCGTTATAGGACGGGAACGCTGTATTAGAGAATACCTGATTCTTATCTATGTCTGAACCCGTTCGTCCATTGCAAACCGTTTGGAGTCATTTTGAAGTCTGATCCAAGCTGTTTGCCACTCAAATTAAAACTAATTTCGTACAATGTCATGTTGAAAACCCCTGCTTTTGGCGATGGAGAATATTTAAGAATTTGATGCATCCTTCTCCGTTACCGTCTTTTACTAAAACCTCATCTTCCCCCTTATAAAACAAAAATAACCAAATGCAATAAAAACAATACCCCAATCACACCAAAAAACAACAACAATATAAACAAACAAACAACAACAAAAAGACCCCACAAAAACAACAACAAAACAATTCTTACTGTCAATACTCAAACTGTATTTCTCATTATTATCGCGGTCCATTGGCCAGAAGCAGAATCGTCCTGTTTGATGGAAAACTAATTAATACAAAAACTTCTATGTTTTGAGGTCATTCAATTACAAATAGTAGAGACCTCTAAAGGCAAGATATTGATCAAGCCGGACAAAAACAATCAAGAAGGCTCGTCGTGTACAATAGCTTTCTGCATTGAGTTTGTCCTGCATTAGCATCGCAATGTCGTCTTTCTTTTAGCCTTAGAATTATTCTATAGTATAGTAGTAATTCAACCGATATATGTCCAGTGGAGTCTTCCATGTTTATAGGTTGGATTAGTCCATTTTTAACTAAGGGGTGCCTGTTGTAAATGTTCGTTTTCGTTATGTTTTAAAATAAAAGTCATATAAGCGATCAGTGTAGACTCTGACCGGACGCCGCAACATGCGGCGTCTGGTCAGAGTATACACTGTTTGCATATGTCCTTTATACAGCACGGTGGGCATACATTGGTTAAACAAGAATTTACTTCAATGGAGAAGACTTTTGAAATTTCTAGTGATTATCTTATGGGCAATCAGTTAGAAGTCTGACCAGACGCCTGGTTGCTTATTGTTTACCCGGTGCTGGTCGGATGCAAGACTGTTTGTCGCGGACATACGTATTCATCTTGGAAAGAACAACTTCTTCTCCCTGGTATATATGTTACAGGGATTAAGTGTAATCAGGGATTACGCGTTACCCCTGAGCTTTTGAGGGATAACGCGTAATCACTGGGCGTTTTAGAGAATTTATGAAATGTCCTTTTTTCATCAAATTAATAGATTTGTACAGTCATGGCATTTCTACTGGTTTTAAACATCATGCTTTCTTGAAATACCATGGTCTAATGAACGTTCATACACATTTTCTCACACACGTTAATAAAAATAAGTGAACAGTGTGCATTTAAGTCAGGACAATTAAAAAAACCAATACATCTGTCTTGTTAATAAGGTTAACAACATATTTTATAGCGTGGTACTTGCCTTTGAACTTAATGAACTAAACGAGGTAAGATTCATTACTTTAACCAAAAGTAACTGCCAAGTATTTATAAAAAAAATCAACGAAAAGCTTCAAAATTACGCCTTTTCCTTGGGAGGTTTAGGGTTTTTCGTGAAATCCCTGATATTGCAGGGATTTCACATATTTCCTGATTACACTTAATCCCTGTAACATATACATAAACATGTATAAGCGACCTCGGATAAAGATTATGTTTGGGTTCAGTCAATTACGAAAAAACATATCCAGCAACACGTTAGTGACTTGTAAAACGCATATATAGTAGAACCCATTATGAGGATACATGAGTAAGTTGGATTTTAATTCAGGTGGGTGCTTTTACCCATTTTCTCCCAGTGGATTATTCGATGCTTATATATTGGATTAGTCCATGTTTGATGTATGGGGTGCCTGGTCTTAATTTTCATTTTATATTAGATTGGAATTCCTATCAGTAAACAGTGTAGACTCTGATCAGACGCCGCATTATGCGGCGTCTGATCAGAGTCTACACTGTTTGTCTATGTCCAATATATGGGATCGTGCACACAAATGGTTTAAGTTAGATGAAAGTAAACAAAAAGCTCAAGGAAATGTATTCACATGTTTTACCATGTCGAGATAATGAACAATGGTAACCGTTTACTGTATTCTGCGAATCGGCTGCTTTATGAACGCTGAAAGTTAATCATCAATGAGCTTTTTGCTCCAATTCAGTCTGCTTTCAGCAAACATCTACTAGTATTTTAAACCCTGAAAGCAAGCTATTGGAGAAAGGATAAAATAATTATAATTATTATTCATGTATATGTTTTCTTTTTAAAAGTACAGTAAAACATATCTATTACGGCCACAGAAAGAGGGCTAAAGCAGGTGACAGCTTAAAACAAAGTGACAGTAAAACAGAAAGCGCATACAGGAGTTTTCTGTTTCACTGTCAACTTGCCTTAACCCTTTACCCAATAACCCGTATATTACATTAAATATAGGTGATTACTTAAAGCAGGTTGAAAGTAACGCAGAATGTGCCTTAAGGCACATTCTGCTTTACTTTCAGCTTGCTTTAAACTACCATCTACTAGGCTATATAAAAATATTTGTCATGGTAATTGTTCATGAGGGTATAAACTGGAACTATTTTATTCAGCGGATGAATAAATTAAATACGCTAAAAGTCGCTTCTATGGGGGAAAGGGTTAAGCAGTCACCTGCCTTAATTAACCTTTCAATTAGCACATTTTAATGGTCTTTATAGAGAGGTTTACTGTACTTACAATGTATTTTGTTTCATTTGATATTTTTAAAGCATTAGACATATCTCTCAATTTTTGCGTAGCGCAACTTGATAATCATTTGAAAAACAAATTTGATTTAGATGAGTCGACGATGTCTTCACATGGCCTGGATCAAAACTGTTCCCCTGATTCTGATGTGGGTTTGGTTTCAGAAACAAAACGTGTATGCAACACATTGGAACGACATGTTCTTTTTTCCACAGACGTTGATATGGCAGGATGCGGGCCACAAAATGTCAGAAAAGTAAAAACATTAACCTCTGTCTGTTAAGGGGATCTGATTTATGGAAGTTTTCACGCGAACAAAATTTCACAGACACAACAGTATCAGTAACACAATCCATGACTGTCCATATACGAAGAAGGAGGAGATTGACTTATACATGCATCTTAACCTTTCTAGTACAGTGGATAATATGTTATTCTTTCTCGTTTAAACGCAAACGAAGCGCAAACGCATTCCAAAACAGAATACTCGAGTTTTAATTCCATATTCGGTGATTTACGCTTTTCATCAATTCAAATTGATGACGTTATGTTTCTATTGTCATGAATTTTCATTCTCTCAGATATTTAACTTTTACTTTAAGTTACTTTATGAGACCCATATCCTATTCAAGCAGTTTTGAGCTTGGTCAGACGCAACGCAACCCGATGCCTGATTAGGCTCCAAACTGTTTACCACTCAGACCATAAAGCATTGTCGTGAATTTCACTAGAGTTGTCATTTTCTACATTGGTTTGTTCTTAATTTTTATTTGTTAACGGGAAAGAATAATGTATTATCCACTGTATCAGAGATGTAGACAGTAGATGACGTATAGCAGAAATGTCTGCCGTAGACCGATGTCAAGTTCCAACAAGGCTTACCTCTCGCAGCAAACAAACCAACAATTGCAGTTTTCAATTTGATCGAGTGTTGCAATGCCAAACCTTATAAAGAAAGGATATGTCGAACGACAGAGAGATTTACCAACAATAATTGTCAAAATTTGGTATGCACGTCTAGATTGAATGTTCTTTCCATAAGTACAGTGGAGAAGAAGTAATTAATTTCCAAAATACGCAGTTATGCATAAATCACTATTTCCATTGCAAACAGTTTGGAGCCAGACAAGATGCCGGGTATTTTACTTAGAATGAAGTGAAACGTCATTTTTTTTTGCAAGAAGCTGTAATTTCTAAAATTATTTAATCGAAATGCGTTCGCGTTTCACATTGTTTAAACTGGAAAGAATATTGTCTTCTCTACTGTATGTATACAGTGGAGAATCTGTTATTCTTTCCCGTTTAAACGCAAACGTACGCAAACGCAAAGCACTAAAACGTAGAAAAGAACAACTTTTGGACAAATCTGATAATTCTTGTTTATCTTGGTGGCAAACAGTTTGGAGCCTGGTCAGACGCCGGGTTACCCGGCGTCTGATCTAGCTCCAAACTGTTTGCACTGCAAATAATAGTTTTAGCGTAAACGCGTTTATTGGGAAAGAATAACAGATTCTCCACTGTATTTGAAGGAACATATATATTAAGTTATCATAACTTTTAAAATTTGAGAAATATTTGCTCACCCTTGGATAATATACAGTGTGAGTTATATACATGTACCTATCATGCTCTGAAGAATTTATTATCTGGATATTCCAATATTCTTTAATAAGCAAGGACTTGTTCGTACATGTAACCAGAACACACGTATTTGCCTATTGTTCTTACTCAAATGATAGAGACCGTGATTGCCAAAGTAATAGTAGAACGTTTTAACCCGTAAATACTTTTAGTGTAACAAAAATACAGTTAAACCTCTCTATTATGGCCACTAATTTGTGTCAATTATAAGTTTTTACAGAAGGTGGCTGCTTTAAGCAAGCTGGCAATAAAACAGAAATCTTCTTTAGGAGCTTAAAACGTTTCCTGTTTTACTGTCGCCCCGATCAAATCAGTCACAAGTCTTTTATGCATCAATTAGTCTGCGTTTTAGTTGTTGTAATAGAGAGGTTTTACTGTTGATATTTACAAACAGCGAAGACGTAACTGTTTGCCTCTTAGAATTCAACAAAATGCCAACCTTTTCTAAACACATTCTTTCTAGTCCAGCGAAGAAGATGTTATTCCTTCACGTTAAACGGAAACGAAACGCAAACGCATTGCAATAAAATGTAGAAATTGACAATTTGTTGACAATTCTGTGTATTTGTTGAATCGGAGTGGCAAACAGTTTAGAGCCTAATCATACGTCGGGATACCCGGCGTCTGATCTGGCTGCGAACAGTTTGCAATGAGTATGATAATTCTAGCGTAAACGCGTTTACTGGGAAATAATAAATTCTTCTCCACTGTATACTCATTTGACAGATTTGCGTTCGTGTTTAGTTGAATTTCAACACCGAAGACTTATAATTTCTCCTTATCACACGTCGATGTTCCCGAAATTAGATAATCTCAAGTGTAAAAATAGGACAATGCCCTCTTACAATATAGATACCATTATTCAATTCTAAAACCAATTTGTTCCACAGATTACAGCATCTATATTATATTAGATATATTCAAGAGGGACCCCGACAGTGAAGCTATTACAGAAATGAAGACGTCACTCTTTCCCAATAAACGCGTTTACACTCAATTTATTCCTTCCATTGCAAATAGTATATAAAACCATTAAAATCACACCCTTTTGAATAGTCGGACGATTTATTTTTATCTGAAGAGCAAACAGTTTGGAGCCTGTTCAAAAGCCAGGTTACCTGGCGTTTGAACAGGCTCCGAACTGTTTGCAATGGAGATAATTGTTTCAGGATAAACACAATTACTGAAATAAGACAATCTTCTCTATCATACTCTCATCTTTGCTCATATCAAGATGCTGCTGTCGAAGAACTACAGGGGGTAAGCATTTTTTTTCCCAATAAACGATATTTTCTTCATATATAGTATTTCCCCTGTAATCAGCTTTGGACATGGTCAGTCGACGAACGTACATGAAATCCGGGGCCTGGTTAAACTTCCAGCTGCTTGCCGCTCAGATTTAGATGATTAGTAACGTGTTTTCAAGTATTGGTGTCCAGTGTCGTTTAAACGGTAAAGAATAACATATACCTAATCGTACTTAAATACATTACCCCAGTCCATTCATTGACCCCCATTATTCTCACTAGGCGTGAAAGTTACTGTAAAGCATGAGAAAAGCGCGCTCGGCCAATGTCAGCAATCTCAAGTTTTCTATAGAGGCCCTGGCATACTCACACTCAAGGGTTTTTTCAATGGGTTTACTAACCAAACTATCAAACATAAGGTATGGGCCTAATGAGAGGCATCAATAGGTTTCTTGCCTAGACATGTATACAGGTAAAAGCATGTTGCTTTAACTCAAATTTTCTACGATACTAGATCACTGGCAGTAGGTGTTACCACCTAAGCTAGGTCAAGTAATGCCTTTAACTCTTTCAACACAATGGACGTGTTTAAAATATGCTCATTACATTAGCAAACAGTGTAGACAAAGATCAGAGGGCTCCTATAGGAGCCCTCTGATATGGGTCTACACTGTTTGCTAATTTTGAGAAATGTTTATTAAACTATTCACAATTCCATGTCTGGTTCATGTTTTGGTGACTAAAATGATCCACAAGGGAACATAATTTACCACAAGAGTTAATTAGTGTTGAAATAGTTCATTTCATCTTTGCTGATCCATACCTGCTTGCGTGTTTCGTGCTTCAGTATTGTTGTCTGCAAGGCACGTTTCAAAGTTAGATTTCAGGTTTATGATTTAATAAATATCGGTAAGAGTGCCAAACTGTTTCGGTCTTGATCAGACGCCGCACTGACGCGGCGTCTGATCCGGACCGAGACTGTTTGCAAATGCACTATAAGGCCTCATTCACAGTGAATGGGTTGAGTATGTGCACACCAATTGCGAGTTGACATATAATTTCAAATCAGCTGCAAAAGTCGTTCCCTAATCTGAGTCTTAATTTTTTAAATTATCAAATTAAGATTTCTTCTTTAAATTACATAAACTTTAATTTGATTAACTTTTCCAGCTTCAATGATAATTACAACTAGTATATAGGTTAACATAAAATTTACTATGACACATCTGCATGTACTATGGTTCGTGTATCTCAAAATTAACACTAATAGACTGCAAATGTATTAACACCTTCATTGCCATGACGTCATCTCATTTAAACAGTTGTCGTCTGCTTTTATTTCTTGAATTAAGATTTGAGATATTTTGTCGTAAATATTTGATCATATAACACCGATGAATGATGATGAGATGGGTAAAAAACTATTTGCAAATAACCGTTGTATAATCGGTGTAAGGCAGTGAAGGGGTTAATTATTTATAAAAGTAAAGCTTTATATGACAATACTTTCAGGCGTTGTGTACAATTGTTGCTAAATAAAGAATTTTACTGTATTTCTAGTCTCTTCGAAACGACCATAATAATAAATCGTCAAAGAAACTGTTAAGACAGATAAAAAAGGTTTCTACGTTCGCGCCAAATTCTTTCGTCTGCTGTTAACACTTTATAAAAATCTCGTCTGCTTTAATATTGATACCTGCATGTGTTTCTAAATAAAATTAACCCCTTCACTGCCATGTCGTCAGCCGTTATTATTTCTAAAAAGTGTCGCCTGCTTCTAGATTTACTTCTTAAATTTAAACTTTTTTTTAATAAAGAAAAAATGAAATGAGTGTCAAACATTTTTAATCCTGATTACTATCCAAACTAAAGCAGTGATGGAGTAAAGGCAGTATGACTAAAGATATTGATTCGAATGTCAATCAGTTTGGATTCTGAACATATACCGCAAAAACGTGGCATTTGATCTTAACCCATTACCCCATAGCCTGTTTCTGAAATTGAAAAATAGATGACCACTTAAAGCAGGTTGAAAGTAAAGCAGAATGTGCCTTTAGGCACATTCTGCTTTACTTTCAGCCTGCTTTAAGCTACACTCTGCTTGAATGTAGAATGGATTTCTGTCAATACATCTTCATAACTGTATAAATTAAAACTATTTTCTTCAGTGGAGCAATACAAAAGGTGTAAAAAGGCGTATTATTGGGTAATGGGTCTATTTGCCAATATCGTAAACGGCGTCATAATTTCTTAAAGCATTTAATTAAAAATTATCTGTTTTGACATACGTGTCAGATCCATTGTATTTTTAACTGTTGTAGGTCAAGTGGAAATTGTTTCAGTTTGGCTCTGGGGTCCCTTATGTATAATGAAAGACACTACAGAGGAAAGATAATCTTTCTTTAATGACCTGCGGGATAGTCAGATCAATGATGAGAAAAGGAATAAAATTGTTCTTTAGATACATTAAACGGATTCAAATGTCAGCGAAGATTGGATAGTAATTGGAATTAGCTTCCATTGTCGGTTTTACATACAAGCGAAACTATAGAAATAGGTTTTACAAGTAAGTGTAAACCCCACTTATATTCGTACATGTACAAGTGCATGCACACTATATTGCACTATTCTTTCCCGTTTTCTAAAGCGCCAAAGTAATCAAGAGGTGTGAACTCATTCACCGCCATAGTATCGTCTGCTTCAATATTGCTGTCTGCAACATCATTTTAAAGTTAGATTTAAGGTGCAGTACTCCCTCTCTTCAACAACACCTAATGGGGAGACAACTATTGTGTGATTTTCGGAGGGATTTGTTATAGGCAGGGAAAATTAATACCCTTAGAGTTTTTACTTTTGTGATCAATTTTAAACCATAATAGACACCGCGACACGCGGAGTCTATCTGAGTTCAAACTGTTTTTCAATCGTCTTTATGTTTCTTCTATCTAAATGTCCAATACGTAGCTTTGAGAAAAACTAAGCAAACGACAATTTTATGCGGACGATTTTGCAGCAGTGAATTTCTTGTTTGGGGAAAAGTGGTACATGTTGTTGTAAGGAAGGACTTGTTGTTCGGAGGGCACTATAATGCTTTTAGAACAAACACGTTATTGTGAAAGAATAACGCCTCCTTCTCATTGTACAATGTTTCCTCCATACAACGGTCCTCTCAACAACGACTACATCCTTACAACGATCATTGCCTCAACTCACTAAACGGGAAACCCATGTCTAACGCTTTTACTGCTACTTAAAATTGTCTTCTGCTTTTGTTTTTTCTCACAGTTACATATAAGTGGATATTTTGATAGAATGAATATAACGACGAGTAACAAAAAGCTTCAATCCAGATCTGACGCCGCGTTTCGCGGCGTCTGATCTGGATTCAAGCTGTTTGCAAACGAAAGCCAAGTCTTAATTTTCCCTCTCTATAACGACTCTCTCCGAACAACACACATACTCCGTGTCTCCCATTGGGCGTCGTTGTTGAGGAAGTACTATAGTACCAACATCAGCATTCATTTGAAAGGTCATAATAGAATAATCTGACTGTAGTACGTTTGGAATAAATGGTGTATTAGACATTTTATTGGACTGGTATGATGTATGTTACATTTGAATGTCAATGTAGCGTAATAATAATGGCTTCATAAGCAATCTTCCCTGTGGGAATATGACTTGTCGAATAATAAAGTGGTGTATGGACTGTTCAATATAAAACAAGACGAAAATAGAAATTGACACCAGGCACCCCTTACATCAATTATGGAATGGTCCAATATATAAACATGGAATAATCTACTGGGCGCAAATGGGTTAAAAAAATCATGCATTATAAAAACCTAATCTGTTTCCTAATCTGCATCCAGAACCCAAGTAGCCCATTTAACAACCACACTACTATGCACAATGTCTCCGAGCGTTATACCATACTTTTTAACATATCTATTTTCATTGCATCGTACTCCTTGACGACAACGTCCTTTCAATTGACATGGTAGAATATTGACACATGTATATCATAGCAGATGGTAGTTTTAACCCTTAGCCCGCCAAATAAAGTGTCGTCTGCTATATTTCTCGTCTGCTTCAAGTTTCAAAGTGCTTCCAAGTTGCTCAAAATTCCTGAAAATGTTGTCCGAGTGTCAAACAGCTTGGATCTGGATGAGACGCCGAGTTACTCGGCGTCTCATCCGGATCCAAGCTGTTTGCATATGGAGCTATAGTCGTGACTGGCAGGCTAAGGGTTAAGCATGCTATAAGTCAAAGCTTAAAAATAGGTGCAGTATGTCTTACTTTTAGCGTGCATCAAGTGATCACTTAAAAACGTTGGGGGTAAAGGGTAAACTAGGCAATGTAATCAGAATTCTGCTGTTACAGCTTGTGAATCAAGACTCAGATAATTGCTTAAGACTGACTCCTGGTACAATGGGGACCTCATTCTTCCCAATTTTTAATCAAATCTAAACGAAAACGCAAACCAAGAGAGACTTATGACAGTTTGTTTAAATCTGAGTGACATGGATAATTCGGCGTCTGATCTGACTCAAAACTGTTTGCAATGGAAATGTTTTCTCTTGTACCACCGCATTAAAGGAACAAGAATAACGGTTTCCCCTTCTGTAGCGATGAGCTGCAAATCTGGCGATGAAGTGGAAATGGCATTGACCTTCTGTTGTATGACTGAACACCTTATATCAATATCTTAGAATTGGTCGTCGATGTCAGGAAGCGTATGATTCTTATTACTATCAATATTATTTCCAGAGAAATGCGTTAACGCTAAAACTGTTATTTCAATTGCAAACAGTTTGGGGCCAGATCAGACGCCGGGTTACCCGGCGTCTGATCAGGCTCCAAACTGTTTACTACTTAAATTCAAATAAACCATTAGAATTTTTTAAAAACTATTTTAGTGCAAAATGTTTGCGTTTCGTTTGCGTTTAGACGGGAAAAGTATAACGTCTTCTCCACTGTGATACAGGGAAGTGTCGATATTCTTTCCAAATAACCCCATTGTGCTGAAACAACCACGGTTTGTCCGTTGCAAACGATTACGATTCACTGATCAGTTGTTGAGTATCTCGACGTCTGGTCAATTTTCAAACTGTTCGTCACTGAGATTAAAATAAATTGGTTGTTTTCAAAAAAAATATTTGGCATTACGTTTGTTTTTAGTTTCGTTTGAACAGCGACGAAAGAATAACGTTTTCTATATTGTATTATTTGCAATTCAGGTCCAAGTGTTGATCTCTAAAGGGTGTATAATATCTCATAAGCATTGACGAATACACGTACTGAGGAATAATTACTCAATTGGTCGTAGGTTGATCATGATAGCTTTACAGTAGACCCTTCATTGGAAAGCTAGATGAAACTGGCTTTAAAACAGTATGGATCCTAACTATATATCGGGTATTTCGGCATCTGGTCATGATAAAAACTGCTCGACCCTAGTATTAATGCTGTTTAGATAAAGTGCATAATTTCTGAATTCAGGAATATGATCCGATGATAATTTCTACGTATTATACCATGCCCATCGGCGACATTTTAGTAGGTAACTCTTTGCATGCTGGGTATTTGTTTTCGTCTGCAACAATATCGTCTGCAATTGTTCTAAAGATAGATTTTTTCTACATTTCTTTTTGAAACAATGTCAAAGTGTCAAACAGTTTGGATCCTGATGAGACGCCGCGTTACGCGGCGTCTCATCTGGATGCAAACTGTTTGCAAAGGTAATGTCTGTGGCACTTATCCGCCGCTAGCATAATAAAAGTTAAAGAATTAACCTTAAAATGATATGGGACTAATCTCATGTAATTGTCTATTAAATAGGATTATTGCTGACACCAGCGTAATATCCACGTACTAACCCTTACCATGCTAAAGTGACGGCTGCTTAACAAATACCGTCTGCGAACTCATCAAAACCAGGTGTTTAATGTTAGTCAAACGGATTCCATACGAAAACCGTGCAGACCATTGTCATACGGCCCCTGCTAGATCTGTTTGTTCTGGGTCTACATTTTGTTAAGAAAGAGTCAATATACGTTTATTACTGCAGTAAATATAAAGTATATCGATCCTATATGACCCTAAAGTACCTACTTCAGTCACGTATAGATAATACGTTGTTAATACATGTTAACTAAACCCAAAAAATATAATAAAATGTAGACTATTGCATAATTGATATGAAGACAGTTTGTTTAATTCTAACGTTGCCCTAACGGCACTTAACGGCGACATTGCAAACAGGTCGGATCCTGATTCAAACTGTTTGACACATGCATTGCTATTTTGTTTTAGGGAAAACTACATTAAATCTTACTATGAAATGATCTCGAAAACAACAAAATTGAAGCAGATGACAATGAAAGCGTGAGGGTGTAAACATCCCATGATTAATTTGGCAGTGAAGACTTAAACCTGAGTGCCAAACAGTTTTGAGCCTGATTTGACTTCTACGTGTTAGCAATTGAAATAATTGTTTTAACAGAAATGCGTATATTGGAAAGAATCATATACAGTAAAAAAAACTCCATTCTACGAACTCGCGTTAGTTCGAATATGCCCATATTTCAAATTTTAAACTTGGCTTAGCAATTCAAATTGATGACGTTATGTTTCTATTGTCATGAATTTTCATTCTCTCAGATATTTAACTTTTAATTTATGTTACTTTATGAGACCCATATCCTGCAGATTTGAACTTGGTCAGACGCCGCGCAACCGGATGTCTGATTAGGCTCAAAACTGTTTACCACTCAGATTATAAAGCATTATCGTGATTTTCAAAAGAGTTGTCATTTTTTACATTTGTTTGTTCTTTGTTTTGTGTTTTTAAAACGGGAAAGAATAATATCTTCTCCACTGTATCAGATATGTAGATACTAGATAACGTATAGCAGAATTGTCTGCCGTAGACCGATGTCAAGTTCCAACAAGGCTTACCTCTCGCAGCAAATAGCCAACTATTGCAGTTTTCAATTTGATCGAGTGTTGCAATGCCAAACCATATTATGAAAGGATATGTCGAAACGACAAAGATATTTACTAATAACAATTGTCAAAATTTGGTCAGCACGTCTAGATCGAATGTTCTTTCCATAAGTACAGTGGGGAAGACGTTATTAATTTCCAAAAAACGCAGTTATGCATAAATCACTATTTCCATTGCAAACAGTTTTGCTCAACCTTGGATTAAATACAGCGTCAGTTATATACATGTACCTATCATGTTCTGAAGAATTTAATGTCTGGATATTCCAATATTCTTTAATAAGCAAGGAATTGTTCGTACATGTAACTAGATCAAACGTAGTTGCCTATTGTTCTAACTCAAATGATAGAGACATTGATGACCAAAGTATCAATATCATGTTTTAAACTGTAAATCTTTAGTGTAACAAAAATACAGTTAAACCTCTCTATTATGGCCACTAATTTGTGTCAATTATAAGTTTTTACGGAAGGTGGCTGCTTTAAGCAAGCTGACAATAAAACAGAAAGTTTCTTTAGGAGCTTAAAACGCTTTTTGTTTTACTGTCACCTTGCTCAAATAAGTCACATGTCTTTTATACAATCAATTAGTCTTCGTTTTAGTGGTTGAAATAGAGATATTTTACTGTTGATATTTACAAACAGCGAAGATGGAACTGTTTGCCTCATAGAATTCAACAAAATATCAACATTTTCTAAACACACTCTTTCTCGTACAGTGAAGAATACGTTTTCTCACATAACTAGTCTGTTTTCTATAGCGAACAACGATGACGAATACCCTTATCTCAAACATGTGAAAGATCACTTTGATGACATCACTATAACGTCACTGTTTATAACGGCGTTTTGACGTCACCGGGGTTCTAAAAAATGCATATTGCTTAAAAATAGCTTAAATCGTTGGTAATGTGAGAAAAAGAATCTGTTACTCGTCGATGTTTAAGACAAGTTGATCTCAAACTCGTCTAGAATAGAAAAGTTATTAAGCTCGCCAATGCTCGCTTAATAACATTTCAATTCTAAACTCGTTTGAGATCAGCTTGTTTTAAACATCGACTCATGAGAGATCCTATATATTCGTTTCCGTTAAACGCAAACGAAACGCAAACGCATTGCAATAAAATGCAGAAATTTACAATTTGTTGACAATTCTGTTTATTTGTTGAATCAGAGTGGCAAACAGTTTAGAGCCTAATCATACGCTGGGATACCCGGCGTCTGATCTGGCAGCAAGCAGTTTGCAATGAGTATGATAATTCTAGCGTAAACGCGCTTACTGGGAAATAATAACTTCTTCTCCACTGTATACACTTCTGACAGATTTGCGTTCGCGTTTAGTTTAATTTCATCGCCAAAGAATTCTAATTTCTCCTTATCACACGTCGATGTTCCCGAAATTAGATAATCTCATGTCTAAAAATAGGACAATGCCCTCTTGCAATATAGATACCATTATTCAATTCTAAAACCAATTTGTTCCACAGATTATTACAACATCTATATTATATTAGATATATTCAAGAGGGACCCCGACAGTGAAGCTATTACAGAAATGAAGACGTCACTCTTTCCCAATAAACGCGTTTACACTCAATTTATTCTTTCCATTGCAAATAGTGTATAATATGATTAATATCATTAAAATCACACCCTTTTGAATAGTCGGGCGATTTATTTTTATCTATAGAGCAAACAGTTCGGAGCCTGTTCAAATGCCAGGTTACCTAGCGTTTGAACAGGCTCCGAACTGTTTGCAATGGAAATAATTGTTTCAGGATAAACAAAATTACTGAAATAAGACAATCTTCTCTATCATACTCTCATCTTTGCTCACATCAAGATGCTGCTGTCGAAGAACTACAGGGGGTAAGCATTTTTTCCAATAAACGATATTTTCTTCATATATAGTATTTCCCCTGTAATCAATTTCGGACATGGTCAGTCGACGAACGTACATGAAATCCGGGGCCTGGTTAAACTTCCAGCTGCTTGCCGCTCAGATTTAGATGATTAGTAACGTGTTTTCAAGTATTGGTGACCAGTGTCGTTTAAACGGTAAAGAATAACATATACCTAATCGTACTTAAATACATTACCCCAGTGCATTCATTGGGCCCCATTATTCTCACTAGGCGTGAAAGTTACTGTAAAGCATGAGAAAAGCGCGCTCTGCCAATGTCAGCAATCTCAAGTTTTCTATAGAGGCCCTGGCATACTCACTCTCAAGGGGTTTTTCATTTCCAATGGGTTTACTAACCAAACTATCAAACATAAGGTATTTGCCTCACATGAGAAGCATCAATAGGTTTCTTGCCTACACATGTATACAGGTAAAAGCATGTTGCTTTAACTCAAATTTTCTACGGTACTAGGTCACTGGCAGTAGGTGTTGCCACCTAAGCTAGGTCAAGTAATGTCTTTAACTCTTTCAATACAATGAACGTGTTTAAAATATGCTCATTACATTAGCAAACAGTGTAGACAAAGATCAGAGGGCTCCTATAGGAGCCCTCTGATATGGGTCTACACTGTTTGCTAATTTTGAGAAGTGTTTATTAAATTATTCATAATTCCATGTCTGGTTCATGTTTTGGTGACTTAAATGATCCACAAGGGAACATAATTAACCACAAGAGTTAATTAGTGTTGAAATAGTTCATTTCATCTTTGCTGATCCGTACCTGCTTGCTTGTTTCGTGTTTCAGTATTGTTGTCTGCAAGGCACGTTTCAAAGTTAGATTTCAGGTTTATGATTTAATAAATATCGGTAAGAGTGCCAAACTGTTTCGGCCTTGATCAGACGCCGCACTGACGCGGCGTCTGATCCGGACCGAGACTGTTTGCAAATGCACTTTAAGGCCTCATTCACAGTTAATGGGTTGAGTATGTGCACATCGATTGCGAGTTGACATATAATTTCGAATCAGCTGCAAAGTCGTTCCCTAATCTGAGTCTTAATTTTTTTAAATTATCAAATTAAGATTTCTTCTTTAAATTACATAAACTTTAATTTGATTAACTTTTCCTGCGTCAATGATAATTACACCTAGTATATAGGTTAACATAAAATTTACTATGACACATCTGCATGTACTATCATGGTTCCTTTATCTCAAAATTAACACTAAACTACAAATGTATTAACTGTTTCATTGCCATGACGTCATCCCATTTAACTGTTGTCGTCTGCTTTTATTTCTTGAATTAAGATCTGAGATATATTTTAACCCAACAATTTTGTCATATAACGCCGATGAATGATGATGAAACTATTTGCAAATAACCGTTGTATATTCGGTGTAAGGCAGTGAAGGGGTTAATTATTTATAAAAGTAAAACTTTATATGACAATGCTTTCAGGCGTTGTTTTCAATTGTTGCTAAATAAAGAGTTTTACTGTATTTGACGTATTTTCGAAACGACCACAATAATGAATCGTCATCGAAACTGTTAAGACAGACAAAAAAGTTTTCTACGTTCGCGCCAAATTCTATCGTCTGCTGTTACCGCTTAACAAAATCCCCGTCTGTTTTAAAACTGAATCCTGCATGTTTTTTCTAAATCAAAATTAACCCAATTCACTGCCATGTCGTCAGCCATTACATATTCTAAAAAGTGTCGCCTGCTTCTACTTCTTAAATTTAAACTTTATCTATTTTTAATAAAGAAAAAATGAAATGAGTGTCAAACATTTTTAATCCTGATAAGGATCCAAACTAAAGCAGGGAAGGAGTAAAGGAAGAATGACCTAAGATATCGATACGATTGTCAATCAGTTTGGATTCTGAACAGATACCGCAAAAACGAGGCATTTGATCTTAACTCATTACCCCATAGCCTGTTTCTGAAATTGAAAAATAGTTGGACCACTTAAAGCAGGTTGAAAGTATAGCAGAATGTGCCTTTAGGCACATTCTGCTTTAATTTCAGCCTGCTTTAAGCTACCATCTGCTCGAATGTAGAATGGATTTATTTCAATACATCTTCATATTGTATAAATTAAAACTATTTTCTTCATTGGAGCAATAAAAAAGGCGTAAAAAGGCGTATTTATTGTGTAATGGGTCTATTTGCCAATATCGTAAACGTTGTGATAATTTCTTAAAGGTATTTAATTAAAAATTATCTGTTTTGACATACGTGTCAGATCCTTTGTATTTTAACTGTTGTAGGTCAAGTGGAAATTGTTTCAGTTTGGCTCTGGGGTCCCTTATGTATAATGAAAGACACTACAGAGGAAAGATAATCTTTCTTTAATGACCTGCGGGATAGTCAGATCAATGATGAGAAAAGGAATAAAATTGTTCTTTAGATACATTAAACGGATTCAAATGTCAGCGAAGATTGGATAGTAATTGGAATTAGCTTCCATTGTCTGTTTTACATACGAGCGATACGATAGAAATAGATTTTACAAGTAAGTATAACCCTACTAATACTCATACATGTCAAAGTACATGCACATGTACATGTATGGGCGGGTACTATATTGCACTGTTCATTCCCGTTTTTTATAGCGCCAAATTAATCAAGAGGTGTGTATCCATTCACCAAAATAGTATCATCTGCTTCAATAGTGTTGTCTGCAATATCATTTCAAAGTTAGATTTAAGGTTCAGTACTACCTCTCTTCAGCAACACCTAATGGGGAGACAACTACTGTGTGTTGTTCGGAGGGAGTTGTTATCGGGAGAGAAAAATAATACCCTTAGAGTGCTTACTTTTGCGATTTATTTTAAACAATAATAGACCCCGCGTCACGCGGCGTCTGATCTGAGTTTAAACTGTTTATCACTTGTCTTTATGTTTCTTCTGTTTAAATGTCAAAAACGTAGCTTTGAGAAAAAGGCAGCAATCGACAATTTTATGCAGTCGATTTTGCAGCAGTGAATTTCATGTTTGGGGAAAAGTGGCTAATATTGTTGTAAGGAGGCACTCGTTGTTCGGAGGGCACTATAAAGTTTTTAGCACAAAACATTTTTGTGAAATAATAACGCATTCTTTTTATTGTACAATGTTTCCTCCCTACAACGGTCATCTCAACAACGACCCTCTCCTTACAACGATCATTGTCTCACTTCCCTAAACGGGACACTTATGTCTTACGCTTTTACTGCTACTTAAAATTGTCTTCTGCTTTTGTTTTTTCTCACAGTTACATATAAGTGGATATTTTGATAGAATGAATATAACGACGAGTAACAAAAAGCTTGAATCCAGATCTGACGCCGCGTTTCGCGGCGTCTGATCTGGATTCAAGCTGTTTGCAAACGAAAGCCAAGTCTTAATTTTCCCTCTCTATAACGACTCCCTCCGAACAACACACATAATCTGTGTCTCCCATTGGGCGTCGTTGTTGAGGAAGTACTCTAGTACCAACATCAGCATTCACTTGAAAGGTCATAATAGAATAATCTGACTGTAGTAGATTTGGAATAAATGGTGTATTAGACATTTTATTGGACTGGTATGATGTATGTTACATTTGAATGTCAATGTAGCGTAATAATAATGACTTCATAAGCAATCTTCCCCGTGGGAATATGACTTGTCGAATAATAAAGTGGTGTATGGACTGTTCAATATAAAACAAGACGAAAATAGAAATTGAAACCAGTCACCCCTTACATCAAATATGGAATGGTCCAATATATAAACATGGAATGATCTACTGGGCGAAAATGGGTTAAAAAAATCATGCATTTTAAAAACCTAATCTGTTTCCTAATCTGCATCCAGAACCCAAGTAGCCCATTTAACAACCACACTACTAGGCACAATGTCTCCGAGCGTTATACCATACTTTTTAACATATCTATTTTCATTGCATCGTATTCCTTGACGACAACGTCCTTTCAATTGACATGGTAGAATATTGACAATGTATATCATAGCAGATGGTAGTTTTAAGCATGCTATAAGTAAAAGCTTAAAAGCAGAAAGCGCTAATAGGTGCAGTATGTCTTACTTTTAGCGTGCTTCAAGTGATCACTTAAAAACGTTGGGGTAAAGGGTAAACTAGGCAATGTAATCAGAATTCTGCTGTTACAGCTTGTGAATCAAGACTCAGATAATTGCTTAAGGCTGACCCCATGTACAATGGGGACCTCATTCTTCCCAATTTTTTAATCAAATCTAAACGAAAACGCAATTCAAGAGAGACTTATGATAGTTTGTTTAAATCTGAGTGACATGGATAATTCGGCGTCTGATCTGACTCAAAACTGTTTGCAATGGAAATGTTTTATCTTGGACAACCGCATTTACGGAAAAAGAATAACGATTTCCCCTTCTGTAGCGATGAGCTGCAAATCTGGCGATGAAGTGGAAATGGCATTGACCTTCTGTTGTATGACTGAACACCATATATCAATATCTTAGAATTGGTCGTCGATGTCAGGAAGCGTATGATTCTTATTACACGGAAACATCGGTATTCTTTCCAGAGAAACGCGTTTACTCTCAAACTGTTATTTCAATTGCAAACAGTTTGTAGCCCGATCAGACGCCGGGTTACCCGGCGTCTGATCAGGCTCCAAACTGTTTACTACTCAAATTCAAACAATCCATTAGAATTTAAAAAAAAATATTTTAGTGCAAAATGTTTGCATTTCGTTTGCGTTTACACGGGAATGAATAACGTATTCTCCACTGTATTACTGGGGAAGTGTCGATATTCTTCTCAAATCACCCCATTGTGCTGAAACAACCACGGTATGTCCGTTGCAAACGGTTACGATTCACTGATCAGTTGTTGAGTATCTCGGCGTCTGATCAATATTCGTCACTGAGATTAAAATAAATTGGTTATTTTTTAAAAAATTATTTGGCATTACGTTTGAGTTTAGTTTCGTTTGAACAGCGGCGAAAAAATAACGAATTCTCCATTGCATCAGTTGCAATTCAGGTCCAAGTGTTGATCTCTAAAGGGTGAATAATATCTCATAAGCATTGACGAATACATGTACTGAGGAATAATTACTCAAATGGTCGTAGGTTGATCATGGTAGCTTTACAGTAGACCCTTCATTGGCAAGTTAGATGAAACTTACTTTAAAACAGTATGGATCCTAACTATATATCGAGTACTTCGACATCTAGTCATGATCACAACTGCTCGACCCTCGTATTAATAATGTTTAGATAAAGTGCATAACTTCTGAATTTAGGAATATGATCCGATGATAATTTCTACCTATTATACCATGCCCATCGGCGACATTTGAGTAGTTTACTCTTTGCATGCTGGGTATTTGTCTTCGTCTGCAACAATATCGTCTGCAATTGTTCTAAAGAAAGATTTGTCTACATTTCTTTTCGAAACAATGTCAGAGTGTCAAACAGCTTGGATCCTGATGAGACGCCGCGTCTCATCTGGATACAAACTGTTTGCAAAGGTAATAAGAGTGGTACTAATCCGCGGCTAGCATGATAAGAGTTAAATATTTAACCTTAAAATGATATGGGACTAATCTCATGTAATTGTCTATTAAATAGGATTATTGCTGACACCAGAGTAATATCCACGTAATTACCCTTACCATGCAAAATTGACGACTGCTTAACAAATACCGTCTGCGAACTCATCAAAATTAGGGGTTTAATGTTAGTCAAACGGATTCCATACGAACACCGTGCAGACCATTATCGTACAGCTCCTCCTAGATCTGTTTGTTCTGGGTCTACATTGTCTCAGAAAGCGTCAATATACGTGTATAACAGCAGAAGATATAAAAGTATATCGATCCTATACGACCCTAATGCACCCACTTCAGTCACACATATAGATAAAACGTTATTCTATCCTGTTAACCCTTTCCCTTATAGAAGCGACTTTTAGCACATTCACTTTATTCATCCGCTGAAGAAAATAGTTCCAAATTATACCGTAATGAATATGTGTCATATTTAATACTTTCCTTATTCTAGCAGTTAATAGCTTAAAGCAGGCTGAAAGTAAAGCAGAATGCGCCTTAGGGCGCATTCTGCTTAACTTTCAACCTGCTTTAAGTAGTCACATATCTTCAATACTAGAAACAATGCTATCAGGTAAAGGGTTAACTACACCCAAACACAATACAATAAAATGTAGACTATTGCATTATTTTGAAATGAAGACAGTTTGTTAGATTCTAACGTTGCCAACGGCGCCAAAAGATGACATTACAAACAGGTCGGATCCTGATCCTAACTGTTTGACACTTGCATCGATATGTTTTTAGGGAAAACTACATTGAATCTTACTTTAAAATGATCCCGCAAACAACAACATGAAGCAGACGACAATGAAATGGTGAGGGTGTAGACATCTCATTATTAATTTGGCAGCGAATATTTAAACCTGGGTACCATACGGTTTTGAGCCTGATTTGGCTTCTACGTGTTACTAATGGAAACAATTGTTTTAACAGAAACACGTATATTGAAAAGAATTATGTATGTTCCACACACGATAACAGTTTGATAAATTGCGCGTTAACCCTTTCGGCGTCAAATAAACCTTTTACCCCTTGACTGCTATATTGTCGTCTGCCTCAATATTATGGTCTGCAAGAAGGTTTCAACGTTACATTTAAGACAGTATGACCTTAGAAATATCCCTACGAGTGCCAAACAGCTTTGGTCCGCAATGAATTAAGAAGAAACATCCAACAACTCTTAGGTGCACTTCGGTCTCGTATCAAGAACGAACATCAACCTTTAAACTGGTTTTATTATGTAGACTTCGTGTAATATTGGTATTTGCAACGGTATCCCAAAAGCATAACCTTTAACAAAATTACATGCTATATCAAAATTAAACCATTTTTGTTGCATTTAAGCAGAATGGTCCAACAGTGCCTACAGTTTAGCTTTTCTGGCGTCATCAAAGACTACCAGCTAAATACAGAAAATGAAATACATAAAGTGGTTATACGAGGCCCATTCCGATATTTCCTGGAACATTTTAACGACAATAAAATGTGTTCAAACTTAAAATGTATATTGTACCTACTGTTGCAATTGGACGGTTGATAGGGTGGGGGAAGACTACAGAACAACACTCAATGGGAGACAAATATGGTGTGTTAATAGGAGGGAGTTGTTATAGGGAGGGAACATTATACCCTTAGAGTAAGTTAAAGCCTTGTCTAGCATTACTAAATACATAAAGGGAAAATAACTCTTGCCGAAAGTATCATTGTTTATTACATCGCTAACATATTTACATAAGTTAAATCAAAATCTATTAAAGACTGTAGTTGCTAGATGGTAAAAACTGTTAAATATGGCCTTTTCGACTCATCAAGGGCAGATATCACTGTACTTAATTCCCTGTTTTCAAAAATCACAATTATTTGAAAACTAATAGCCATACATAGTTTAATAATTTTTTTTATCAAAATCCTTGCATATTTATAGATACTACTATGTAAACAATATTAAAATAAAGCATTTCTGAGTACATCAAGGGCAGATACCTCTTGCCACAAGTATCCTTTCTTGGCAATAATTGCACACCTTCAAGAACTTGTACTTATAGACATTGTGTGCAAGTAAAATTCAAATCCATTCAAAACTGTAGTTGCTATTATAGTAATAAAAACTGTTAAATATTGCTTTTTTGACTTATAAAGGGCAGATAACTCATGACTAATTTGTCCGTTTTCAACAATAATCAAATTCATTTGAAAACTAATAGCCATACATAGTTCAAGAAAGTTTTTATCAAAATCCATGCATATTTATAAACACTAGTATGTAAACAATATCAAAATAAAGCATTTTCTAGCATTTCTAAGTACATTTAAGGGAGATAACTCTTGTTACAAGTATTCTTTTTTGTAAATAAGTGCACACCTTCAAGAACTTGTACTTATAGACATTGTGTGCAAGTATTAACAAAATATGTTGAATACTGTAGTTGCTAGAGTGTAACAACTGTTTAATATGGCATTTTTAACACAAAAAGGGCAGATAACTTATAAATTCCTAAATTTTTCTGAAAAAAAATAATTTCCCACGGTGCTCCTATGATGACAAATAACTATACCAATTTTTAATCAAATCTGTTTATCGGTTTCAGAGATACAGTTGCGGACGGACACCGTGACGGACGGAAGGACAGCGGGATGGACGGACAGCCGTGCGGACATATCTCAAACAGTATCCCTCTGCATTTCGGCAGGGGATAACAATAGAACCATTGCAAAACATACATACAATGAACAATATATTCGAAACAAATGTCTTATTTAGGGAACTGGGGGGAGTATAATTGTAAGGAGGGAATCGTTGTTCGGAGGGCCGGTGTACAGTGGGCGTACAAGCGCCTTGGCACCACAGCATTTTGTTCCTTGCAAAACGTTTTTGAATCATGACTGTAATTTGAGCTCTTTCAAAATGCGACTTTGCAAATAGTTTGGATCGTACGCAAATTTAAATTCAAATTCAAATTCTTTATTTCACTCAGGTCATGTTTTTGCAGTTTTTATCCTACACAGTTTGTTAGCAGCAATTTCTGTCATAAATAAAATGAAATACTTAGTTCAGGTACCACTAGAAATATTGACTAATACAACAAATAAACATGAAAGAATGAGTTAAACTCTAGTATGTTCGAAATAAGATGACTCGCAAAGGTCGAATGTATCCGTAATTATATTTTAAACATGGTTTAGACACGTTTTAACTTTAATCCTTTCAACCCTACAGCCCTCTGTAGAGATTACTGATAACATATGAAAACAGTGTAGACCCTGATCAGAGGGCTCCTATAGGAGCTTTTGATCAGGGTCTGCACTGTTTGATAGTTTCATTCGTTTATGTTGTCATATAAAAAATGCAAATAAATTCATGTAATAGATGAATCCAAAAGGATAATAAATACACACAAGAAATATTTAGGGTTAAGAGGGTTAAACGGATATGTTTGACTTAACCGAGGCTAGGTTATCAAAACTCAACCAATGAAATTCAGATTAATAGAATCAAGCACGGCTTCTGGTCAATACGGACGAGTCTAGACCCTCGGTTTGTCTGTTCCCAGTCGGAATCGAGCTTTAGCGAGATTCCGACAGGAACAGACAAACCGAGGGTCTAGACTCGTCCGTCTTGACCAGAAGCCTTGCTTGATTATTTTTCTCGCTTAAAATTACCGTTAAAACGAGTAAATTAAAGGAATTGTAAAGACCTACTTTTTATCCGAATCACACATTCCATATCCAATAGCAACAAACAGCTGTTTAAAAGTCGCGCTATTTCAATTTGGCTTTAACATTTATTTGTACACACGTTTTAAGAAGAAATCATGTCCCACTTTAGATCACAACTCAGAAATACAAACGTTTTTATTGAATCCAAGCGATTTTGTATAGCAAAATTTATCAAAACGTCCATTTGTTCCTTTATATGAGTTCTACTTTCAAGCCATAACAACAACCGACGTCAACGACGTCACGGAAGAACGTGACATTACGCGTATACTCGATCATGTGAAACAATCAACAACAACAACCTAAATTACTGTTTAAACATCGGATCATTGAATTGTCGAAAGCCACAGACAACTGTAGAGTCTACTGTAAAATTATAGGTTTCAGCTCTCTCTGTAAACGTAGTTTATGGTCCATTTTAAGTTTTAGGGAATTTCTGTAAGAGTTACGTCCCTTTCCCTTGCTTTTACCCAATCGGGCGGAAGGATACCGTACCAGACAAGGTTTGCCGCACTGGTATTTATAGTAACAAAATGTGGTCTAGCACCCCTGAAAAGCGAGAAAATATTGACTGCACTGTTTGCTTCATCACATGAACTGTTTTGCTACATGTAAAAACACTGCCGTGTCTTTAGATCACCCATGTTGTATTACCACCATGAAATATCCCAGCAATTATACAGGAATAGTATATTGCAATATCCAGGCATAAATAGGTTAATAAAATACGCCAATATGTTTTAAAAAGATATTTTTTGTTCATTTCAGCTCATTGCCTTTGTCTTAACTCATTAAGCCCTAGTGACGCATATATGCGTCATTTATCAAATGTGTACACGTTGGGAGTAGACTTGTCCTACGCAAACAGTCATATCCCTGATCAAATGGCTCCTACAGGGGCCCTCTGATCACAGACTTCACTGTTTCTGTCATTCTGCAATTTGTTACAAAAAACAACTCTAAATAGTCCAAAATGGACCGGTCTTTGTTGCAAACTTGAATTGTCCATTGGAAATTTAAGGGTATATTGATTTAAGTTTCATTCAAATGGGACAAGTGATGTCTTCCCTACAGAACATGTTGTATAATTATTCTCATATTGGCAATAATTCTTTTTACTATAACTGGAAGAATATCCGTTCTTTTATCATGAATTTGAAATATTAGAATCTCTGTGGTGATTTGCTGGTCATAAAATCTGCGAGGCTTTTATTTTGGGCGGACCTATTTTTTTTAGCTTCAGGATATTTTCTCTTCCCACTGCAAATTTTTGATGTTTTAATGAAGTTTTATTGAATTTGCCTTTTTTAAGCCGTTGGTGAATGTCTCATGACAGTTGCAAAAGCCAGTCTGGATCCAGATAAGACGTTCAGTGACTGGACTTTCATTTGGATCAAAATTGTTGCAACCCCGTATACATGTATAGGGGTGCACGGAACTGGCTTAAATAAACTGTGAGAACTGTTAAAGGCGATCTACCTTTTTTGAAGACAATAGTTAAACAGCGTGGGGAAAGTTAAAAGTACATCGGTTATTGCTTTTATCATTCTTTGAATTATCAGTCGTGCTGTTGGGGATTACAATGATGAAAATTGCAATGAGATAATCTTTAATAACATCATCACAAAATCAATTAAAACATAAGACTGCAAACAGTAAAACTCAATCATTCAAAAGTGTGGGGTTTATTTCTGAAAATGTTTGAAGGAAGTGAAAAATAGCAAAATAAAAGATGTGAAGTTTTAATGACTGTACCACAGTCAACCTTGCTTGAAGCGGTTTCTAGTTTTGAAAAGCGGCGATCAATTTAAGCAGGTTGATAGTAAAACAGAATGCGCCTTTAGGCGTATTCTGCTTTCCTTTCAGCCTACTTTAAGCTACATGTACCATGTGCTAGTATATATAGTATATTGTTTATAATTTATTTTTTTTAATGTATAAATTGGAACTATTTTTTAAGTGGAAGAGTAAAATAAATGCTCTAGAATGCATATGAATGGAGCAATTGTTTTAAAACGATATGACTAGCCCAATGGTACGATACAAAACGCAAACACAGTGAAGTTTAATATAGAAAAGACAGTTTATTGCACACATTGACGATGTTTTACTATCGACAATACAATTTAAGCACTGGGAATATAACGTTTACTCCTTACTGTTTTGTTTATATAGTTTCATGCTCAGTGGGGCTAACTACGTATTATGTTCAAATGTTTGGCTACGATCATTTGTATGAATATTATAACTATTCTTAAGCTTTTATCGTTTTCTTCATTTTTGTATTGACTTTGTACATGTTTTATACCGGTAAACTAGAGCTATCCCCTCAATATAACAGAGGTATGAGATAACCTTGCTGTTTCAAATGTATAAGATAACTAACATTTGGTAATGAAACATTTGTTAGATCAATAAAATCCTATCTACGATGAAGCATTTTATTGAAACTGTTCATGCAGATATGTAATCTTCTTCGTATACAGTGTAACCTCTCTATATTGACCAATAATAAGTACGAGATGATTCCATAAAATGCTGGTGTCAGCTTAAAGCAATTTGAGCGTAAAACAGAAAGCTCCTACAGGAGCTTTCTGTGTTACGTCCGTCTTGCTTTAAGCAGTCACCTGCCTTAAACACATGTTCAGTCATTTATACTATTTTGTGATTGTAATAGAGGTGCTACTGTATTGGGAGAACAAATGACGTTGTACTATGGAAAGTTAAATGATTTACAAGGAGAGAGGGCGTCTCTTGTTACAGAACAAAGCAATTATTGCGTTTTACGTTTAATTTGAGCTAATGGTTCGAGCATTGATCAATTTCCATTTTGTTGTCAAGCTTAATTAGTTTATGGTAGAATGTGTACTTCGTTCTCTGCTTATAATTTCTGCCATGGAAAATAATCTGCTCTTTTCCATTATGTACAAAGGTACTAGATCTAACAACCTTTAACTTAGGAATGTTAAGACCACGTAAACATTTGTTTGGATAAGTTTACTTGTTATAAAAATACTCGAACCTCTATAACTCAAACTAGTTTGGTTCAATTCGATTTTCAATTTGAATTTTATTGACATATGCAATTTTCATAGCCGTGTAACATATCATTATGCACATTGCTAACAATAATCACTCTATATTACTAAACCTAGAAATTCAATCACATAAGCAGGAGAAAAGTATAAAGAAGGTGAGATGGCAGTGATTTTTGCATTCTGTACTAAACATATATAGTACAATATACATTATCTACTAATATTACATGCTTATCTTAGATAAACTAAGGTATTTAACCCTTCATCGTTTCATTGTCACCTGCTTCATTTTTGTTGTTTGCAAGATTGTTTAAAATTAAGAATCAATGTAGAATATTTTTAAACATATCGATACGAGTGTCAATCAAGTTGTTAAAAAGTGTTAGAAAGGACTAAATAACTAGAAGTATTTACTATGCTCAGCACTCTGCTAAATTTTGATCGAACATACACGTATTTCAAAATCAAAACGAGGTTATGCCACGCCACGGATATGTTCAATTTAAATGCGTTCGAATTATCGAATATTAAATGAAGAAAATATGGGGAAATCTGACTTAAGTGATTTTGAGCTATCGAGTTTAGACTGTACCTTGGTGTAACCCCGTAAATACCAAGTGGATTCTTCCAAGCTGATATATTGGATAAGTCCATTCTTTAAATAAGGAATGCCTGTTATAAATTTTCGTTTTCGTTTTATCTACACTTTTTGCCTATGCTGTTAACCCCTTCAACGTCAAAACATCACAAGCTTATATAATTATTTAATTGCGGATTGAATTCCATTCCTCAACTTGGGAATGTATGAGTTTTAACTCGTTACACATTAGAACGAATGCCAAACAGATTGAACCTTGATCAGACACCTAGTTACTCGGCATCTGATCAGGAAAAAAAAAAACCCGTTGGATAGTAAAAAAGATAAACTATATTTTGTAGTTGATGTATTTGACAATGGGATGTATAGTAAAATGTAAAGACGTTTTCGTTTTTGTTCAAACGCAAACTAAACGCAATTTTCTTAAATGTAAAAAGAATATTTTTGACATTTCTTATTATTTATTTCAATGTGCGTGGCAAGAAATGTAGCCCAATCAGACGCCAGAGAATGGCAATAATAACCTTAGTGTATAGAAAGAATAACATTTCTCTGCTGCATCTGGCTATGTCAGAATATCTGCTCTCATAAATAACAAGGAAATATGTGATAATTTCTTCAATATAATAATTTAATTGAATAAAAGCTATAGTTGAATGCCGAAAATTCAACTCGCTTACCGGAATACATTCTGAATGTTTGACAAAACATTGCATGTCGTACGTTTAACCCTATCTCTGGCCTTAAAGCGCGTTTGCAAACAGCGGCGGCTGATCAGGACTCAAACTGTTTGACACTCTTATCGGTATTAATTAAGTCAAACAACCTTAAATCTAAGTTTGAAACGTGTCTTGTAGACAACGATACTAAAGAAGATGACACTAAGCTGTGAAGGGGTAAAACATCCTGAATAATTTGATCATGAATGGGGTAAACTGTAAAATACTGGTAATCTAAAATAAAGCAAATAAGTTTGATCATAAATCTACTATAATAGTGGGTTACTGCCTGCACGCCACTCACATCCGACTTTTTCGAACTGCAGGGATCAATAACCTTATCGTAAACAAGAAATAAAGTTGGAATCCCGTTAACACCTTCTTATCATCAGTCGGGAGCAGAAGGCGTTCCATGTACAATTGAGCATAGCGCCGTGTTTCCAAGATCTATGGTTTGTCTTATAAGCAAAGGGAACAAAGGGATGCCAGTCAGGTTATAAAGCTTTTGGGTTGAATCTAAAGTCGCTCATTATTGGTAAGATTTGAGCCTAGGCTCAAGTCTGATCATCTGACCAATCAAATAATTGAGAACCATGTCAGACTCAACTTAAAATATGTATAACAATGGAACCAGGAGGCTCAAAAGTTACATATAGTTCGATTTGAGTCTATGATCGTTCTGAAGTACATTGTATTTTATTGTTCAGAATTGAGCTTTTGCTCAAACCTTTTCAACCAAATGCTTCGTTATGAAACGGCACAATAAGACGTTATTTGCAATTGGACAAATGACCGTTTGTCAAAGATCTATTGTTTGTGTTTTAAAACAAGGAAACAAAGATATACTGTGAAGAAAATGTTATTCTTTCCCAACGAACACAATTACGTTAAAGATATTACTTCTATTTCGAACAGTATAGAAACAAGACAGATCAGACGTCTGGTCAGGCTTTTAGGTGTTTGCCACTCAGATTAAAATAAACAGTCAGAATTGTCAATAGATTGTTCTAATCTTATAGTAATGCGTTAGCATTTTGTTAATGTTTTCGTAGGGAAATAATAAAGTATTCTCAACTGTCTTTAGATCACCCTTCGATGTTCAGTATAACCGTCCTTAAAGACTTTTCTTCAGTCTATTGATGGACTACCCGCCCATTGCAAGCTTTCACCGGGTATACCAATCTCAGTTGGTGTGAAATTACAGGTAACTAATCTCAAGTTGTCTAGAGAGGCCCTCACATAACTCACACTCAAGGGTTTTTCAATAGGCTTTACTAACCAAACTAACAAACTTAAGGTACGGGCCTAACATGAAACGCTTGGATGAGTAGATATCCCTCGACAAGATAGCAGTAAGGACATGATAGCTTGTTAGGTGTTATGACTGAAAGGTCGTCAGGAGATGCCTTTAACAGACATCCTTGGTATCCACTGATGATTTCGGATAAAGCAGTGTGACTGAAAAAAAAATGTTTTAAATATACAGCGGAATGTTGATATTTCAAACTCGCTTAAGTGGAACTTGCCAGTATTTCAAAGTTAAAACGTGCCAAAGCCACGTTTTCACGTTGAGATACAAATATGTTCCACTTAAGCGAGCTCGCGATATAGAAACTCATCGAAAGAAATACGGGTTAGCCCGACTTCAAAGAGTCAAATAGAGCACGCGTCTAGCTTAACCCTTTACCTGATAGTCTATATCTAGTGTTGAAGATAGGTGACTTCTTAAAGCAGGTTGAAAGTATAGCAGAATGCGCCTTAAGGCGCATTCTGCTTTACTTTCAGCCTGCTTTAAGCTATCAAGTGCTAGAAAATAGAAAAATATTCCCTATAATATATATTCATGACTGATTAAAATGGAACTATTTTCTTCAGCGGATGAATAAATCATATTCGCTAAAAGGCGCTTCTATGGGGTAAAGGGTTAATCATGTGTCGGATAAGCCAGGTTATACTATATATAATTGATTATTCCAGCAAACACAGGGAGAGTATATTGCAATATCAAGGCATAAATGGATTAAGCGTTTGCACTTTTCACCATTCACCATTCACAGATGCAAATAGATGATTTGGAAGTCCATGCATTTGTCGAAATATGTTAGACAAGTGATCAATCAGAGGATGCCTTTTATAACGCCAGCTTCGTCGTAAACTTAAATAAAGGAAATGAGATACGTAACAGAAATGTATCGCAAGATAAGACGGAATTAGTTTCTTGCACTCAGTCGAGAGGAACCCTGCAGCCGTAATAATGCGATAATATATGGTGCAAAATTGGTTTCTTACTACTTGCGTTGGAAGACGTAACATTCAATCAAGAAATCTTTCAATCAGACAGACAGAATCCCTCCAAACATGCTAAACGCTATTGTATGCAAGTCAATACAGATACATACAGTGGAGAATCTGTTATTCTTACCCAATAAACGCGTTTACGCTAAAACTGTTATTTCCATTGCAAACAGTTTGGAGCCAGATCAGACGCCGGGTAACCCGGCGTCTGATCAGGCTCCAAACTGTTTGCCACCAAGATAAACATGAAATATCAGAATTGTCCAAAAGTTGTTCTTTTCTACGTTTTAGCGCTTTGCGTTTGCGTACGTTTGCGTTTAAACGGGAAAGAATAACAGATTCTCCACTGTACATAAATTTACATTAATCACTAGAATCTGCAAACACCATAAAAATATTAAAAATCTGTGGCCCGTATCATAAAACTTTGTAATACTAAATAAATACGAAAGACTTACTTACTAAAGTTGTCGTAAGTCTGATTATAAAAGTCTCAATTATTTTTTATTTGCCAACTTATCCTGTAATTCGACATCCTTTTGGAATCGACTTGAAAAGACGATTCCAAATAGATGTAACAAATCAGGATTAGCTAGAAAAATCAGGAATTAAAAGTACATGTATTTTAAAGTTTTGACTTAAGACAACATTTGTCGTAAGAAGTTTTATGAACCGGGCCCCAGGACACGCTGTATAACTTATGTAATTATCCTAAGATTTGAACTAATTGATTTAATCACAAATTAATTTGTCCAAAATGTAAAATCTGAATGACAAAACGTGTAGACGCTGATCAGAATGTTCCCTTAGGAGAAAAATGATAAGGGTTTACACTGTTTGTAAACGCCGATCTGTTCCAATACTTAGGATCTTTACGGTTACTTGTATTTCATCATAAGCCCTATCACTGTTGGCCAACTACGTATTATCATGGTACTACACTTTATATGGGAATTATGATATTGGTCAATGCATTGAAAGCGAAGGGTTGAATGCGTAAACGTTTACTATTTTGACATTTATTGAAGATAAAATGTTGTGTAGATGATTAACGGTCTAAAACACTGAAGCTAAGTCAGTCATTTTCTGTTTTAGTACTAAAATTGCCTGACCATGGACCTTTCTACATTGTCGTGATTCTCGGACTTAATTGTCATAGGGAATTGTATAAGACCGAGATTATCCCTCTACCAAGAACTAAAAGGTCATCTACCTGAAATTAATATCATCTCATCTTAACACCCCTCATCATTTATCGGCACTATATGGCATATTTTGTGTCGCAGTGCCGTAAACTCCAACTTATCATCATCGCAATCTGTCCATGGAAAGACTGAAGGTACATTTCTCATATCCTCTCGAATCTTTGCATTCAGTTTGCGTATGTCTATTTATGTATGTTTGATTTAATAATTGTCGTCTAATCAAGGTCAAATTATTTACAACTGTCACTGTAGAATATAAATTTAATAATGTTAAAAAACATCCACATGTACTTGCTCTGACGATTTTAACTCTTATCATTCAATATATCGTCTGCTAAAAAACTAGAAATTAAGTTTCATTCTTTTTTAAAACAGAAGCAAATATGAATACAAGTGACAAACACGGTTCGCGGCGTCTGATCTTGATTTCAACTGTTTGCAAATGTTAGTCGAACCGCGCTTACATGTAGCATGATATGGGTTACAGCAAGAGACGGGTAAAAACGGATGAGAAAGCCACAAGCTGCAAAAGACATGTTCACCTGCTACAATTTCACCTGCTTTATACATGTACTTGTCGTCTGCAATAGTGATAAAAATAATTTTACAGATATTCTATTTAATATAACTAAACACGAAGTTTCATTAATGTGTATCCTAATCAGACGCCGTGTATCGCAGCGTCTGCTCTGGATACAAAATATGAATAATTCAAATAAAACCGTGACTAGCACACAAAAGATTTAACGTATCGTATTCCTATTGAGACAAAAACGTTTTCACTTTGTACGTATTATCTTACAATTAATGTCTGCAAAACCATTTAGTGAAATATTGCATTTACCAAAAAAACTACCAAGACACATTATGTGTGATAACACCATCTTTTTCAGGAAATAATGCAAAAGAAGTATAATGTTAATCGTTTCATTGCTACAGTGGAGAATCTGTTATTCTTTCCCAATAAACGCATTTACGCTAAAACTATTATTTGCAGTGCAAACAGTTTGGAGCCAGATCAGACGCCGTGTAACCCGGCGTCTGATCAGGCTCGAAACTGTTTGCCACCAAGATAAACAAGAATTATCAGAATTGTCCAAAAGTTGTTCTTTTCGACGTTTTAGTGCTTTGCGTTTGCGTACGTTTGCGTTTAAACGGGAAAGAATAACAGATTCTCCACTGTATGACTTAAAACTTTAGCCTCGGAAATATTAAATCCTGTTGTGCAACCGATCCCACACCGAGTCCAGATATGGTGCATAGGCAAACAGTTTAGACTCTGATCAGACGCCACAAAACGCATAACTGTTTACTACTATAACTATTCATTCAATCCCGTTTTGTGATTGGAATTCCAAAAGAATGTCACAAGCCAGAATTAGATGGAGAAGGCAGACATTAGATGTGTTTTATTAAAGTTTTGACACTAAATGCACTTTTAGTCGTACAACATTTCAAATGACGGCCTCAGAATTAAAGAATTTAAAACAAACGATGAGTTTGCAAGCAGTCAACACTGTTTGATGATACGAGTTTCAGTATAAAAGACACAAAATTGAAAATTAAACCAGTCACCTCTTCGATGAAAAAGGAACTTATCCGATATATAAGAATGGAAGAATCAAATGGGCTCAAACGTGTTAAGGCAGACAGTATAGTGGCGCTGAAGTGTAAACGGTTAAAGTTGTAAACAAATTAAAATACGCTGAAATTAAAAAGTAGAAGATGAATTCATGCGCTAAGTAATAGTTTCAGATGCTATGCGAAGTGTTTCCCTACCGACTAAAATTTCTAGCTATCTGATTGGTCGAGGCACATTATGTGATGATGACTTGTGCATTACAAAATGACGTCATCGTTGTTATCACTTGAAACATGGATCGACTTTTTGTCAGCTTGAATTTAATTTTAGAGGCCAATTTGTTTTTTAACTCTTTCATCGAATTAAAAGAACCCAATATAGTTTTTAAATTATTAACAAGTATCACATCTAGTCATATATTAAAAAGAAACAAACCATAATATGTCTATAAACAAACAAAAATGGGCCATTTAGGTCTATTACAGCACGAGACATACGCAATTGATAAGAGTTTGCATGGCAAATAATGCAATAATAGTGCTACAATTACTTTAAAACCGAGTAGTGTAGTGGTATAAAGATATTAATATCAGTTTGCAAAGATTGTTCTCGCATTGAACCCTAGCGACGAGTATACTCGTCATTAACAAATGGTGTACGAGTGAAGAGTTCACTTGTCTGGTGCAAACAGAGCAGACCCTAATCAGAGGGCTCCTGTATCTATGAACAGAACAGAACATATGTTTTATGCGATGAAGCATTCAAACTCATTATTGTTATATTTAACATAGACATGGTAACATAAACATGATGGTACTAAAATATGATACAAGACATGTTTAACATAACATAACATATCTACCATCATGTACATGTACCATGCTTAACGAGAGTGTTCAGCATTAGCAACCAAACCGAACAAACATTATCTGGGCCGAAGATTAAACGTGTTACGGTACGATATATACGTCAGTCTAACACATTAAACGTGTAATAACGATAACTTTGACACATACAAAAAAGAAGGTAGTTCTAAATATAGATATAGGGTATGTGTTGATAAACAAAATCAAAGAAAGCCTCAAGTTAATAGAGTAACATCGAAAACACCTGCATATTAACATCCTTAATGTCATTATAACGCCACTGGATTCCAACAAATAAACGGGTAGTTTCGTTAACTGAATTCCTTAAATTTTATTTTTCTGACAACCAACTATTTTCAGCTACATTTACCGTTTATAATAAATGTATAACGACAACATAGACGTCACTACATGACAGTGATAACGGTTAACGTATATTGAATCCTCGTCACAAATGAACTCGCCATTTACAACACTGAACACGTGAAGAATGCACTTTTATTATATGCCTTCGTATGAAATCGAGCGTTTCCGCGTGTATTTGCACAGTAAAATACAAGAGTCTGTATCAGTCACCTTGTTTCAGCCACTTTGTATTTTACTCTGACGTCGCTTTCGATTTAACGTGACGTCATTTATGTACGTGTACAAGTGCCGCGTTATTCATTGTGGCAAACAAAAAATCTTGTTCTGCTTCAAATAACTAATAAATGTTGGCTATAAAATGATTTAAACAACTATTTAATTGTTTCTTGTGTGTATTCAATGCATATAATAAACACATCACCAGTTGGCAGTGTGCTACAGAGTGTTGCATTTAGCTCTCGACGTTTTTGGCGGAAACAACCGATCAGACTCGCGCCAAGGCGCTCGTCAGATCGGCTATTTCCGCCAAAATCGTCTCGAGCTAAATACATCACTCTGTATCGCACTGTCAACTGGTAATGTGTGTGTCCTATGCAAACACGTGTAGACCCAAATCATACAACTCCTTAACTCATAAAAGAGCCATCTGACCAGAGTCTGCACTTTGTCATTTTGACATTTGCTATATTAATCTCGATATAGTCTTAAATGGACTTGACATAATTGGTCACTCGAATAGTACATTAAAATTCCAGGATGACTGACTTAAAGCATCCATGTACTTTGTGTACATGATTTGTTTCTGTATTAGGCATTAACGGTTTAAACAACTAAAAGCGTTTTCTTAAAGAGTCTCAGTCTCCGTATTCTAGAAACATCCATAAGGGCTACCGTAAGTTGCTCGTAAACATCCAAAGGTTTCCAAATTTTCAAGCGGGAATTTAGGAATCGTTCATATTACTGACATGATTATGCAAACAATTTGGCGTTTCGCGGTGTCTGTTCTGGATCTAAACTGATTGACACCCTTATCGATGTTTCTTAAGTAAAAACGCATACGATTACAAATTTTAACAGTAAGAACAGAAGTCGAAGATTCGGAAAAAAATCGGTAGGTCCAGAGAAATTAAGAAAAGTCAGAAGATTTCGGAAATATCCAGGCCTTGAACCCTGGATGGAAGTAGTGCTCAATTGTCAAAGGTTGTAGTACAATGTATACAGTAACAGCAAGGTATATTTCTAAGTTTAATTGAATAAGGGCCTAATGGCTACTGCAATGAAGAAACCAATTACTAAACTATTGCTGTGAACTGTTTGTCACCTGTTCCTGTGCTAGACAATTCTCTGTGACTCTAATTTGATTTTGTTCAGTTTGTTCGTTATTCAATATTCCCTTCGGCAGAAGAAGAGAAATTATGGCAAAGATAATGAAAAGATTTATACATGTAACAAAAATGCTTTACATGCGAACATATGTACTTAAAACAAACGGTTGAATACGGTATCACAGCACTATTTAGTTTCTGTTTTTAGTAAATTATAAAATGCAATTAGCTCTAAGGTACTAAAACGTATTAGAATAAATGATTTAAGCTCAAAACAACATTTTCTAGAAACTTTGGTCTTTTATCATGTCTCGCTCAGGGTTAACCCCTTCACTGCCCTACCCCTAGTGTCATAGACATTTGTAAACAGTTTGTATTCTGATCAGACGCCGCGTCTGGTCAGATTCCAAAAAGTTTGACACTAATTTAAATATTTATTAAGTCAAAGTACCTAAAGTTTAAATGATAAAAATAAAAGCAGCTGACAAGTGAGTAATACTGATGACGTCATGGCAGTGAAGGGGCGGATATCGTAAACATGCTACCCCTTTATACTACATAGCACGACTTGACTTACCTCTATTAACAGTTACATTCTTTTAAAACCCCTTCACTGCCTTACCCCAATCACAGCAGTGTTTTGCAAACAGTTTGGATCATGATCAGACGCCGCGTTACGCGGCGTCTGATCAAGATCCAAACTGTTTGACACTCATTTCAATAGTTCTTCAGTCAAAATAGCAAAAAATAAAATTTAGGAAATAAAAGCAGTCGACAATTGTTTAACTCTTTCCTCCCTGAAACTTTAAATGGACAATTCCAGTTTCGATTTTAGTCTAGTCCATTTTTGGCTTTTAAGGGTTGTTTTTGTCCATTTTTGGCATTATGACAAACAGTGAAGACCCTGATCAGAGGGCTCCTTTCGGAGCCCTCTGATCTGGGTCTTCACTGTTTGCACAGGACAAGTGTACTATTCACATGTACACTGTTTGAAAAGCACGCCTATAGGCGGGACTAGGGTTCAAAGGGTTAAAATTGATGACGTTACGGCAGTGAAGGGTTTAATCGGACCTCTGATCAGAAGCCTAACTGTTTGACACAATAATCCATGCCGGTATGAGTGTCCAAACACTTATAATAGGAAATAAAAGCAGACCACATATTCATAGCAGACCATATTTCATTAGAGAAGAATTAATTTCTTGCCTTTGGTTTTAATAGGAAGTAATTCAGTGGCGGATCAGATGTTTTGTTTCTACAATTAAATTGCCAAGTGTTTAAAGCCTTCAAGTGTTTCTAGAAAGAATAGTTGACGTTTTTTCTTGATAATTCATGATTTAGCTATAATTCCTTTGTGATTCTACCTTATCACCCTCAATAATACACATATTTTACATAAATGTATATATGTAACGGTCAATGATATTTTTCAAAAGTTCAAAATTTCCTGCACAAAACGACACATTTATTTCACACCTTATTTCAGTAAATTTATGAAATGATGTTTAAGACTTTGAACACTGTAAATAGGAAAGAATTGAATAATTTTCATGTAAAGCTACAGGCTATATTTTGTTTTGTTTTTAATTTTAAAAACATTTTTGACAAATTGAGTGGTTTTGTAGTGAGATTGTGGTGTTTTGTGCATGAATTATTTGACCTTTGAAAAATATCATTGTATGATTATCATAAATTGTAACATTAAAGGACTATGTGAGAAAGTCATTTCACAGATTGACTAGTCATTACGCGTACTGACTGATTACACAGATTGACTGTAACATATACATTTGAATTAAAAGCACTAGTTTTAAGTATATAATAAAGAGAACAATGCTGGTGATATCCTAAGAGTAAACATTTGTTATATTTAATTTGGGAGATAAAATTGTTAAAACTCTAGATTAAGTTGGTATTATTATACCCAAACCAACTGACTACAGTTGAAACTCGATTTCATAACTCGAATACGTTTTTGCCGAATTGTCCAGTATTTCTATATTTTGAATTCGGTGTCGTGGACTCGCTTAACCCATTACCACATAAATACACATTTTAACGCTTTTAATTTATTTATCCATTAAAAGTAATAGTACCAAATTATACCTTTATGAATATATATCAGAAGAAAATGTTTTAATACTCTAGCAAAAGTAAGCTAATATCAGGCTGAAATTAAAGCAGAATGTGCCTAAAGGCACATTCTGCTTTACTTTTAACCTGCTTGAAGTGGTCACCTATCTTCAAAACTAGAAACAGGCTATGGGATAAAGGGTAAAAACATACTTGAACTGATGATGTGTTTATTATATGCCTTAAATACACTCCAGAAACAACTAAATAGTTGTTTAAATCATTTTATATAAAAAATGTTTTAGTTATTTGAAGCAGAATTTTTTTTTTGCATGCCACAAAGAATAACGCGGCACTTTTACATGAACGTAATTGACGTCACGTTAAATCGAAAGCAACGTCAGAGTAAAATACAAAGTGGCCGATACAAGGTGGCTGATACAGACTCTTGTATTTTACTCGGCAGATACACGTGGAAACGCTCGATATCATACGAAGGCATATAATATTGGAATTATTAAGTGTATGTCTACGTATCTGTTCTCTGTGAAGCATTTTTATCACATAATCTGCGGTCTGAGAGTTGTATTAAGCCATTATATAAATATCGTATTCAACTAGTAGAATATCGTTTCTAGGCTCCGAAACTACCTGTTCGTCTACAAGCGCTGCATGTAGCAGGACGCTAAATGACATCATTTGCGACGACGTTAATGTAAACAACGTTACGTTTTGGCGGAAAATCTATATAGCGGAGAGTCTACAAAGTACGGCTTCCATCAATTAAATACATGTAGGTGCTTAAACTTGTTATGTGATAAATATAATATCACATTATTGCTCATTATTTATCATTTTAATAAACTCGTTGCGTCATATTATTTTAGTCAACTCGTTTATTAAAAATGATAGATAATGAGCACTCATTCAAGATCCTCTATTATCGATACAACTGCAAACTTACACAGCTATTGCCTCTCCCCAATGATCATATCCTTTATCCAGTCATGAAATATATTTAAAGCAGTGTGCATTTAAAACTTAAGAAATACCTATAACCGCGTCAAACAGACTTTATCTGAGTTCTTCTGCAGTGCAGATTAGATTAGCAGGTTAAGGGTTCCATTATTCTGAGCTTTGTTGAAATTTACTTATTATCATGGCCTCAGAGTTTCAACGAACAGAATAAATATTCCTCAATCGGCAATGACCAACTCATACTATATGAAGATCCTTAACATTTTGTTACTTTAGAGTTTTGCTTCATTTGCATATTATTTGAAAGAGTTTTTCTTGCGTCTACATTAATATACATGTGCATTATATAATAAATTGACAACTGTCCAATTCATTGTAAAAAATAGACAAAGATGGAATCCAATCATTGGTAATTTTCCATAATTGCTACTGACATTAGTCATACTTTAATAAAACTCGCAATTGTTTGTTGAAATTTTACAGAAGTTATAAATCACCACGTACAGTGGAGAATCTGTTATTCTTTCCCGTTTAAACGCAAACGTACGCAAACGCAAAACACTAAAACGTAGAAAAATACAACTTTTTGACAATTCTGATAATTCATCTTTATCTTGGTGGCAAACAGTTTTGAGCCTGATCAGACGCCGGGTTACCCGGCGTCTGATCTGGCTCCAAACTGTTTGCAGTGAAAATAATAGTTTTAGGGTAAACGCGTTTATTGGGAAAGAATAACGTTTTCTCCACTGTACTGTTAGTACTTACAATAACATTAAAATATGCAAACACATTTAAACCAGGACAGATGCCGCGTATACACAGTATTTGATCCGGATCCAAAATGTTTGCCATTCGTATTTACATTGCCGTAACTAAAAAATATACAACAATTTACAGTGTGCAGACGACACATGTAAAGGATATCATACTACTGCAAGTGAATGGTTAATTATGTTATCGCTCAGCGAAGTATGATATAATACTGCCAACAGTAGAATTCAAGTATTGAAATAATGTGTGTTTAGTTCTCTTATAGCATGGTTGCAAGACATCAAACTTTGGTAGCCGTTTGCCTGATAGGAGTAAAGCGGAACACCATATGCTACTTTGCTGTTACCGTACTTTAAGCATTCTTTTAACAATCTTAGTAGCGTCGTATAATTATTATGTAATATTTTCATCATATGGCTTAGAAAAAAGTGCCACACCATATCTCAAACTCGCCCTTGTTTACTAGATTTTTTTTTATTTTAATAATTTTTATTTTATCATATTACATATTATAAACTTTTCATATCATACAAGATACATTTTACACGTGAGAATAAAACTCCTTTTTTCAGTGGTGAGAATGAGAATGAGAGTGAGAGTGAGAGAAAAGAGAGATATAGATAGATAGATAGATAGATAGAGAGAGAGAAAGAGAGAGAGAGAGAGAGAGAGAGAGAAGAGTGGTGGAATGAAAGTTGGACTTTTAATGGGTAAGTATCAGCCTAAATGTTTATTATAGATTGGTAACATTTTCCCTATTATTATTTTGCTATTGTTGTTGTTAATTTATATATTTTCTAAGAGAGGTCGCCATTTGACGTTGTGTATTTCTAGTATATCTCTGTTATGTGCTATTTGTCTTTCAATATTAATTTTACGTGTCAGTGTGTTTTTGAAGTGGTTAAAATCGGTATTTCTTTATTGTTTTTTGTTTGGAAGATGTATTGTTTTGCTGTTTAAAAATTATAAATGGTTGCTTGAATTATCATATTTAGCTTGTTGTCTGTTATTTCTGGTGTAAATGTTTGATGATTTTAATTCATGCTTAGATTCGTGTTTTCTAACCAATTTTATATATGTAACATGGTGAGAAATATATGCAGTTAGATCGGGCCTCGAACCCGGGACTTATTGCTTACAGGGCAAGTGATCTACCGACTGAGCAACCGGACCGCTTACACAAATCTCTCACAATTTAATCATAAACTCAACCCGGATACATATGTTATTCCAAAGGTGTTTTATATGGTTGCACTCCCAAACAAGGTGGTTGATCATTTCTACATGCATATTACAAAAATCACATATATTGCTTTGTTTGATATTTAATTTCATCAATGATTTGTTTGGTTGGAAGAATCTATGAATAAATTAATATTAAACATTTCTGAGTGTATTGTCAATTGTAGAAGCATACTATTATATGTTTTTTGGCGACATCTGTTCAATTTATTTCGGTATTGTCTAGGTCTTTCTCCCACTTTTCTTGTGATTTTGGTTTATCGATTTTTAGCTTTTCTACCTGAATATTGTATAAGAATTTATTGGTTTGTTAAGATTTTGTATCAATTTGTTACGAGTGATTTTTAAAATATCATACAAACTAGGACATAGGTTTGCAAAAAACATACACATATCATATTGTGCAATACTTTAGTTGTAAATTTAACAAATGTTAACTTTATATACATTGTATGAGTATCGTATTCATCGGCAAACTACAGTAAATTTTATGACGTTGTTTAGAAAGTGTCACATAACATCAGATAAACATTACTGTTGATACTTTAAAGCAAAACACTAAACGTGACACTTAAACGCATCACACCAATAATTTTAAACTATACATGTAAAAGCATGTATGGTTTTTGTATCATTATGTGTGATGTTATTGAAATAAATCCTTTTAAATGATCTATCATACATGGAAATAGTACATGGAAATTTCAAGAAAATGCCAAAGTAAAACAACTTTTTGAAAGGACCCTCGTGTCGATGCTTTTCACAGTTAATGTAAGGAAAGAAGATTTCTCCAGGAGTGAGATTCTATCCATATCCGCGAGGGACAGAATGACACATCGTTGTATACTTGAAGGCTCCTTCACCGCTTCTTGATCTTAAAGTCATTGTTTCATGCGGCGCCTGCCGACTTCATAGTTACCCTTTTGTACTCGTACTGCAACTTTTCTAATCCTGATTTATGGTCAGCACCGAAATAGATAAAGAAGATATGCCCCCTCTAGTTAGCCACAGTAATTTGTTGTGTGACGTGATCATAAATATTAAGCAATGTCCCGTCAAACGACGGTTTGGCCCGTTTGCTTGCACGTAAATGTCGCATTTACAGGCAAGCACTACAGATAGCAAGAAAGTAATGGTTCATGTTATAGTACAAAGCAAACATTGTAGTATACATAAGAAAACGTTATCTTTCCCGGCTGAACTGAAGAAGACACGAACAAAAATATGCAATGAATAAATAGATTTATTCTGCAAAAGATGGATGGATGAGTTTGGTTTTACGGCACTGTGACACAAAATAGGTCACATAGCGCCATTAATCGATGAGGGATAATGAGATGAGATGATGATGCTCTAAAGAAGATAACTTCGGCTTATCTCATTCGTTACGGAGCAGTACATGGGGTTAAAAGCAGCGAAATGCCTCCCTTTCAAAGTTCTTAGCAAAGGGAATAAGGTCAGTGTAATAAACAGAAACAATTTAATTAAGTCCCAGAACCACGACAAGACAGGAAGGCCTATGTGGTCTTCTGCAATAGACTATACAGTCCATGAGCATACGTGATATTGTAGAAAATTAACATACACTAACTTATTCGGTTAAGGATACATATTTCTGTTGTTCAGTGGGGAAAAAAACCGTTATCATTTCCCATTTTAAAGAAACCAAACATTACAAAGTTAACGTAATTCAAGAATGTAAAACTCATTGGGCCCTAGTGACGCATATATGCAGGAGCCCTTTTATCAGGGACTTCACTTTTTGTCATGTTGCAATATATTATAAAAAAAATACCCCCGATAGTCTAAAATGGACCAGCCTTTGTTATTAACTGGATTTGTTCATTGGACGTTTCAGGCGATAATGGGTTAAAGCCTGACAAGGCACCTGGTTACCTAGCACCTGGTCTATCTCCACACTATTGACAATAAAAATAATAGCTTCAGCTAACAAACGAGTGTAATGGAAAATTCATTAATCTAGAAAAATATTTACCCAAAATATTTAAATTGTTTTTATCTGGATTGAAAACAGTACGGAACCAGATTCCACGTTGGTAGTAATTCAGTGGTACACGTACTGTACCAGAGGTCGTGAGTTCGACCCCCTTGCGACCAGCGGTTTGACTAGTTTTTTTTCCCGAATCCTCGATGATGAAACGGAATGTTCTTGAGCAAGATATGTACAGCAAATTGCCCCTCTCAACCAATGGGTTAAAATGGTTATATGTGAAGGGCCTAAGCTTTAACTGCGGCTGCCTAGAGTAAATGTACAGTCGGCTGAGCGATCATTCGGACTGAAAGTAGACTATAACTTGGTACTTTACTTTTTACTTTACGTCGAGTGTTTCGGTGTATGATCTCGCACACTATCGGGGTGATCACACTCCAAGCTGTTTGAAATGACAAAAAAGTTTACAGCATAAACTTCGCTACCATTGGAATTTACATTCGAACTGTTGAAGCATACGTTGAGAAGACGTTATTCTTTCACGTAACGCAAACAAAACGCAAACGCATTTAAATAAACATGTAAAAAGGACAACTTACAACTCTATTTATCTTAAAATGAGTTGCAAACAGTTTTGATCCTGATCAGACGTCTGGGAACCCTGTGTATGATAATACTCCAAACTGTTTGCAATGAAAAGAATATATTTAGCGTAAACGCGTTTATTGGGAAAGAATACCATCTCCTCCACGGTAGATAATTTCCTGTTTAGAGTTAATGTCAACTTTTATCGGTGTTTGATATACATGTCATACATTCCTATATATTCTTATGATTAAGAAATGAGACCTCAGTATGAGGACAGATAACCCTGAGAAACAATGTAGAAGCAGTCCAATTAGAGTCTACGGTAAATGGATTGTGCGTGTGTGTGTTTGTTATGGTATGACTGTGTGTGTGTTCTGCTTGAGAGGTGGGTGTATTATTTGTGTTGCGTTTCCTGCTTGAGTCTTTCGTATTTATTATATACTACATTTATTTCTTTGCATATGATTACCGTAATTTCCCGAAGTATTCGGACATACCGGCCTGAGCAAGTATAGATCATGATCAGTCTGCTCCCTGAGGAGCAGTCTGATCAGGGTCTTTAATGTTTGCTATTCAGTTTGCATCTTTTGAACAAGTATATTGGTGATAAAATCAATCAGTTAAAATTTAAGGATAATTACATTTTAAAACTGTTCTAGCTGTTTGTCACTCGTCGTTAAGTTTTTTTTATGTCAAAATGTCCATTATGTTACTTTGAGAGAAATAGTAGACGACAGTTTTAAACAGACGACATTGCAGTCGTGAATAGGTTGGACACAATTGTCTTGTTTGAGGGAACAGTATCAAGCGATGTTGGGAAGATCGTTGAAAGGAGGGGGCACTGTAGTATGTTTATGCGTAGAAAGGCTATACACTATGACATCTCTGTACTGTACGGCTACATTATATACTACTAAACAAGAAATAAAACTGGCATGTCATAAAACGACTTTGGTAATTACATTCATGGGAGGAAGGCGTTTTATGTATATTGATCATAACTTCCTGTTGCCAGGATTAATGTTTTGGGCTGGTTAAAACGTTGCTCAAGAATATAACAGGGCTTCTAGTGTTTTGTTTTTAACTTGTTCTTACACAAATTATGTATAGTCATTTTAGAGATCATTTATTGAGTAAGGAGAAGGGCCTTTCGGGGAGGGTTTTCACTAATAGTGTAAGAACTAGTTAAATATGTAGATACAACTGTATTACATGTAAATAAGTAATAAAATATATTTAAACTATTTATTTAGTAACAACTAAATATAGAAGCATGCCGATTTCGAAGGACTATTTTCTTCTTGATGTAGGACAAACGAACTACAAATCAACAGTACGTCGATGCTCCAGAGGGGCCCTGCACTTAATGGGAAGAAGAAATCAAACGATCATTCAATAGAAGATCCAGATGTAGTCCTAAATACATTTGTTTATTTAAGCAGAATTAATATTATATACATGATAACAGTACTTCAAGTGTAAGATCAAATTTCGATCTTTCACTGAAAAAATACAGTTATTCTGTTTGTTTCATGCTTTTAAATGAAGACTTTTTTATACTAAATTATATGTCAATTTTAAAGAAGATTCGCAAGTTTTCATCGAATACCTTTTTTCGTGACATTTTAGCCTACCATGAAGTCAATAATTCATTGTTTTGACGTCATCTGTAATTCGTCGTTACTTCCTGTCTAGGGTTCGTTTTCTTTCATTTTGTTGTTTTCGACCAAACGGGCTGTCGGAATTTCATGGTAACTCACGATTGACTGTTGGGGAGCCCTACGTGAAAAAAAAAGAAGCAACAGTTGGTTAATCGGGTGGCGATAATTCCACTGTTTGAAACATTGAGATTACCAAGTGATATTCTTCTATTATTTCCCAGTAAACCAACGGAAAGCGTTGCCTATAAAGAAAAACTCTCATAGCGTTATTTGTATCATGCATTAACACATTGAACCCTAGCGACACGTACACTCGTCTATTAATATGCATGTAAAGAATACAATTGTTGTATGCGAACCAAGATCTGAAGGAGTCCTACTTTCATTTAGTATTATGCTGCAGAAAACATCATTAAATTGTCCAACATGGAATAAACTTAAAATGAAAATTTGAACTGTCTGTTAAAAGTTTAAAAAGTGCACGAGTTACGCAATTGGTTGTCATAATATTTGAATTATAATGCTACTTGAATAAGGAGTCGCCATAGAAGCGGCGGCTGGCCTTGATCTACACTGTATACGATATAAAAGTGCAATAAGGCAAGGTTTCTCATGGCACGGTTCATATGTACTTAACTCATTTGTGCCCACGATCCCATATATATGGGACAAAGGCAAACAGCGAATACTCTGATCAGACGCCGCAATATGCGGCGTCTGATCAGAGTATACACTGTTTGCTGATAGGAAGTTCAATATAAAAAAACGGACTAATCCAATATACAAACATAGAAGAATCAACTTGGCACCAATGGGTTAAAAGGGATCGATGTACTGGTTTGCTTCTGTCTAATATGTATGACAAAAATAATTAGCTAATGATAAAACATATAGATCTAGGACTGTCGCAATCACTTTAACTATTGATCAGTCATTTGATGCGTTTTATAACAGTTATTTGGTCGTAAACTTAAATAAAATAAATGAGCTACATACATGTAATAGAAATACTCCGCGGGATAAGATGGAATTAGTTTCTTGCACTCTGTCGAGAATGGCCCTTGAGCCTTAATAGTACTGAGGAGTACATTGTGTCACGGTTTCATACTACTTGCATTAGAAAAGCTTACAGTGGAGAATCTGTTATTCTTTCCCAATAAACGCGTTTAACCTAAAACTATTATTTGCAGTGCAAACAGTTTGGAGCCAGATCAGACGCCGGGTATCCCGGCGTCTGATCAGGCTCCAAACTGTTTGCCACCAAGATAAACAAGAATTATCAGAATTGTCCAAAAGTTGTACTTTTCTACGATTTAGTGTTTTGCGTTTGCGTACGTTTGCGTTTAACGGGAAAGAATAACAGATTATCCACTGTACATGCAATTCGGCAACCCTTTAATTGGACACACAGAAGACCCATCAAGCGATTATTTACGTTCACAAGCAAATGACGAGGCTTAAAATGACAGTCGAAACTCAATACTTCAAACTCGAATGAATCGATCGTACCAGTATTTCCAAAGTTGAGTTTCAATCAACAGAGCTCGTAAAAGTCGACCATATCCGCATTTTCAAAGTTAAAACTTGGCCAAGTCCCGTTTTATCTTTGAAATATGGATATGTCCAACGAATGCGAGTTCCTATTATTGATTTTCGACTGTATAGCAAATTTACCATTTTCTGTGGCGTTTGTTTGGATCGAAATCGGCATCAAGCCAACAACAAACATGGGATCCAGTCGTTGGGAGGTAGATCTATCTTCAATTAGATCACATAACTCTAAAAATAAAAAAGACCTGCGGATATCATTTTTTTTAATTTTGACGAATAACTTGTTTCAAACATTTTCTCTGTTCAGAGTAGAAATCGATCCATAATTCAGATTATGTTCGTTTATTGATTTTGCTTAAAATACACTTGAGCCTTATTGTATTGAAACATTGAACTCATTCAAGCACGGTTGTCATCATATGCTCTGTATCTGAGTTTGGTAGACACTATATATAATACAGCTGCATAAATGCTTAAGATACATGTGTATGTCTAACGGTGTAGATAAAGACCAGCCACTGCGTCTTAACCCTTTCCCTTATAGAAGCGACTTTTAGCGCATTCATTTTATTCATACGCCAAAGAAAAAAGTTCCATTTTATACTGTCATGAATATGGACCATAATAAATATTTCTATATCCTAGCAGATAGTAACTCAAAGCAGGCTGAAAGTCAAGCAGAATGCGCCATATGGCGCATTCTGCTTTACTTTCAACCTGCTTTGATAGGCCACACATCTTAACTACGAGAAACAGGCTATGGGGTAATGGTGTCCTTGATCTTCACTGTTTGCAATGAAATGAGGCAGGTTTTCTCATAACACGGGTCATTTTAAAATAAGAAAAATACATACGACGATTTTGATACAGGCTTTATCAAAGTAACTGCGTTTGTCTATGAGACAAACCCCTAGAATAACAACACACCGAATATGATCATAAAAAGTTAGTTTGGAATTATTGATGGAACAAATTGTGGCGTATATTGTGTTAGAGTTCTGAAATAATCAGTAACCCCGTTCAACTATTTTCTTTTTAAATACTAGATTGCCCGTCTAAGGACAGACAGGACGCACAGTGTCTGTTATCTCGGCCGTAGTAGTTCGGTGGTAACGTACTCGATTACGGTATCAGGGGTCGAGAGCGGGATCCCACACAAGACTAGCGGCCTCACTAGAAATGCTCAATATTAAAGGCAAAAATCGTATAATGATCAGGAACGTGAAGGTAGTCGGCTTAACGGTCGTTCGGACTGAACGTAGACTATAACTTGGCCCTTAACGTTTTTCTCCTGTCTAGTATAGTTACTTGGATGACCAAAACGGTCGTCAGGATCCAAATCCTATGTTCTAGGTTTTTCGATTTCAAAACTCGTAGCATCCAGTACGAGAATGGTGTGCCAAAGCGAAAGATGCATACTACACTTTTACATGTAATCCCTAAGGAATAAAAAATCTTTGGTTCTGTGGATCATGTCATTCAGTTGTTTGACATCAGAGCAAAAAGTACGTTTTTATTTATAAAACTACATGCCCAAGACAAATTCAATATGGCAGCATTGTATCATTACTTCAAGCACGCATGTAACCGAAAATCATGAAAACATGTTGGTATTCAAATGTAACAGAAAATGTATATACAGCGGAAAAGACGCTATTCTCTCCCGATCAATGCGTTCACGCTAATTCTATTATTTCAATTGCATACATTTTGAAGCCAGATCAGACATTGGGTAACCCGGCGTCTGATCAGGCTTAAAACTGTTTGACATTAAAGTCGAAATAAATTGCTAGAAATTTTAAACAATAGTTTTTTAAAACATTGTATTAGGCCTACAATGCGGTTGCGCTCCTTTTGCATTTAAACGGGAAAGAATAACCCCCTTTCAACTATAGAATTGCATCATTGTAGGAAACTTGGTTAAACAAAACATGCGTTTTAACATCGACGCAGTCACCCCTGAAACTTCGAATGGATAATTCCTATGAAACACATTCAACCATAGCGACGAATATACTCGTCATTAACAAACAAGTGTAGACCATGATAAGAGTGCTCCTGGTCGGGACCCTCTGATCATGGTCTACACTGTTTGTCATTTTAAAATATTTACATTCGCTTTATCTCTTTCCATTGTAAGAAACGGTGTTCATTTCTTATAGACACTCAAACCTTAGGAGGCGGAGCTTAGGGTTAAGTCGCTGCGCATTAATCTTCACTACTCTAAAATTAGAAATCCACGTTGTATTTGACCTAGATTGAAACTAGTTTATTTCCCAATCTATTTTTTAAACACTAAAAACCAATATATATAGATTTTATATTCATATTGATATAAATTATTTACATTCATTGTGAAAAAACCCCAGCCATAAGTGCTCTTCACTGTTTTCTTTATGTAATAAGTTTATTTTAAACTGTTCCATGGTGTTGAAAGAATAAACAACGACCCTCTCTCACAAACACAGTGTTGTAGTATCGATTTTAAGTCCGTTGCACACATGACATATAATGGCCAGACTGTATTGTAACATGGTGGATAATGACGATATACAATAAAACCCCTCTAAACCCGACACTGTATGAGTAGAAGTAAGATCACAAAATACTGGTGACAACTTAATGCTGGATAACAGTAAGGCAGGAAGTTCCCTTTGGGAGCCTCCTGTCTTTCTTTTATCCTGCATTTAACCGCCACTTGAATATTACCAATTGGTTTAAAGACTTAAAATGTCGTTCTATACGTGTCTGGTTTATAGCGCTTACGCTGTACACCATTCGAAATGTTCGTCTTTAAATGCGACTCAAAATATAGAAATTAGTCCTAGCTGAGCACATACAATAGCTTGAGGGCATGTCATTTTTCAGTGAAGACATTCTAAATCAGTTCCATTAGCAGAAGAATGTTGGTTTATGCAAACGCATTTTATGTACGTCTGACCTCAGAACATTCAAGCTATTGTTTGTGTCTCAAGTTCCCCTCTGAAGGCCACGATTGCTAGATGATGTAATTACTGCAATCAGCATTTTGTCATGCAAGCGCTGCAGGGCTGATGACTGTCTGCTATCAATAATGTCTACGGCATTGCATCTTTATAGTCCAGTGGTCCGTTTCATAAAACTTCGTACGACAAAACGGTCGTTAGTCAAAACGTTACAATACATTTAGTTTCTGATTTATCTATCTAATCCTATCTTGTGACATCTTTTTGGAATCGTCTTTTCAACACAATTCAAAAGAGATGTCATAAGACAGGATGAGATGGAGAAAAAAATAATAATTGAGAATTCTAGAATCATACTTACGACGATATTTGTCGTACGACGTTTAGTAAGACAGGCCCCAGCAAAGTTAGGATCAAAAGAAATATTTGTTCAAGGAAGAATCGTGAATAGTATAAAGGACAGAATGGAGGTTCGAAAGCACACATTGGCAGATGCTTCTAAGGCTACTCTGATATTTGTTATAAAAAGTCAATGATTTGTTGGGTGATGTTATGGTTATATGCTATAGTAAAGCTTCAAAATATCACTGACTTGAAAACAAAGTTCATTAACTTTATCTGTAAGTTAGGCCTCGACAGTGGTGTTAAGAGAAAAAGGGAAAAGTTGCGACACCCAATATAAGAACTTGGAATAAAGAGAAAAGCTCATGTATGCAGTATAACCTGTCTGATCCGATATCCTTCGGTGCCAGAGGATGGTGTCGGATAAATGTGTGAATTTAGATATTCAACCAAACTTTATTCAAGGTTTTACCCTTTAGACTTTCCTATCATGTCGTGGTTTTGGGGCTTAATTGTCATAAGACATATTTCTGTTTATCTTCTTTGCCAAGAACTAATATATAACGTATTCTAACATGACACGTGAATCCATCTCTATAAACAAAAAACAAATTTACCGCGATATATCAGTATGATAAACAATGACCGGAAACTGATATACAACGATGTGAAAATTGTTCGGTTACAATGGCTGTTCCTGTGTCCACCCTACGAAAAATCCCATTTTAAGAATGCTCGATTGAAATAAAAAATATGCAAATATTAAAACGTTTTGCTAATAGTTTGTAAGGTAGTTGAAATATTTTAGTGATAAATAGTATATTCAATGTATTTAGATGTTAAACTTGATTAAAGCGGGGGTTTAAAACAAAACTTCAAAACGTTTTAAGACATGATGATTTTTGAATGGGTAGAATTGAACAGCCATAGAAGGGAAATCCTAATAAAATAAGGCGATTGTTCCCCTTTAAAACTGAAAACCTAACAGTGTAAACCCGGTTAAATCCTTTTTGTAATGTTAGAATCAAGATAATCGTTCTGACGCGTTGCAAATTAACAACTTGGGCCTTCGGCCCTTGTGGTTAATTTGCTACGCGTCAGATCTCCAAATCGTGGTATATGAGGCGATAGAACACCATGGAGCGAAGATTATTTCTTAAATACAACATAACAAACAATGTGTACCATGTATCGCGAAAATGTTCATCATTAGCAACATGCCGAACACACATCATCTCGGTCCAAGGTTATAAAGCTTTCGAGCCGAGTCCGATACCACTTCCAAGCATTTGGCCGATCGGATTTGAGAACAATATATGTTATTTGAAAAACGAGATCAGGTGGACAGACTACCATCAAGAGTAGACCAATAAACAATAAAGAGCTTGACCGAATTATCTTGTCTGATAAAAAACAATTTTCCATGGCCAACTATCTTGTTGTGACATGCTTTAAGAAACCATTGTCTGTTTTTATTTCCCAAATTAATTTTCTAAATATTTAGACTTTATGAAATATTTCAGTTTAAAACGAATGTCAAATAGTTTGGGATGCAACCAGACGCAGCGTTAAGCGGTGTCTTACCAGCATTCTGTTTTCAAATAAACCATTGCACTCTTGGAAAGGCAGTCGAAGGGTTAAGAAAGTGAATATTTATCTCCGACAACACGTAAACTCGCATTGTACACTTTAATTTTGTACAAGCTAGTGTGCTGGGGCCCGTTTTACTAAACTACTTACGCAAATTGTTTGCGTAAGTCAAAAATTTAAACTTTAATTTATATGTTTTATTATCACTTGCTACAAACAGCAAATAGCCAGATCAGAGGACGCGCTTTAAGCGCGTCCTCTGATCTGGCTATTTGCTGTTTGCAAACGTTTATGGTCGAAAAATAGAGTTAAACGATTTTGACTTACGCAAATTTTTTGCGTAAGTTGTTTAGTAAAACGGGCCCCTGGGCCCTGTAACAAGAAAACAAATGAAAGGCAAACTATTGAAAATTGATACACAATATATAATATCTAAGCAGATAAGTAGATCTATATGCATTTGAGAAGACGTTATTCTGTTCCAAATATACGCATTTAAACCAAAGCTACTATTTCCATTGAAAACAGTTTGGAGCCAGATCAGATGCCAGTCTGATCAGGTTCCAACCGATTTTTCACTCAGATTTACGTGGGTCGTCACGTGTCTGAAAATGGACATTTTCTACATTTCATTGCAATGCGTTTGTTTCCGTTTGCGTTGAAACGGCAAAGAATAACGTCTTCTTCACTTTAACCTCTGCAGGTTACAATTGAATACAGGCCCCGAGGTTATAAAGCTTTTTAGTTGAGTCTAAACTCGTTCCAAAGCATTTGATTGGTCAGATTTGAGCCTAGGCTCAAATCTGACCAATCAAATGCTTGGAAACACACTCAGACTCAACTAAAAAGCTTTATAACCTCGGAGCCTGGACAATGATACTGCAGAAAGCAAATGCAGTTTGGTTACCGAATTTGTTGCTTGATACGATCGAAACATGTTATATTGTACAGTAAAACCTTATCATAACGACCACCAAAATGTAGGATACTTGATTTTGATTGTAAATAAACCAGGTCACAGCTTAAAGCAAGGGGAGAGTAAAACAGAAAGCTCCTGAAGCAAACTGTTTGCCACTCAGATTAAAACATATCGTGAGAAATTTCAAAATGTTGTCTTTTTCTGCATTTTATTGGATCGCGTGTCGTACGCATTTAAACGGGAAATAATAACGTCTTCTCCACTGTATCTAGTTATTATTGTAATGAGGGAATCAACTCTTGTATAGCTCCTAAAAGTATTGACACTGTGTCAAAAGACGGATATTTGTTTAGGAAACTCGCAAATGAATTTCTGCATTACTTTCGGCCCGTGTTTTAAAGCAGAACATATTCTTAAGTTGAATAGTGACACAATGACTATTTGGGGAATGAATTTACCAGTTACAAATCCATTGCAGTGAACTGTTTATTATCTGACAGAGATAGAACATTCTTTGTCACTTTGGTTTTTATTGTGTTTCGTAAGCTTGTTATCGAATAATGATCTCTCTGGCATATAAAAAATCAAATATTAAGATGCAGCGGGGATTAATTCAATAAATGTTAATACGAGAAATTACAAATAATCTTAATATCTGCGGAAAACAATTTTAATACTGTTTTGTTATAAGTAGATTCTGGCCCTAGGTTTCAAATACAGCGCTCCCTCTCTACAACGACATCCGATGGGAGACAACAATTGTGTACGTTGTTCGGAGGGAGTCGTTATAGAGAGGGAAAGTGGTTTACATTTGCAAACAGCTTGAATCCAGATCAGACACCGCCTAACGCGGCGTCTGATCTGGATTCAACCTGTTTGTCACTCGTCATTACGTTTTTATCTGCCAAAATGTCCAGTATGTAACCTTGAGAAAACAGCAGACGACAACTTTAAACAGACGATATTCCAGCAGTCAAGTGTTATACATAATTGTACTGTTTCGGGAACTTTGTAAAGTGTCGCTGTAAAGAGGGTGCCGTTGTTGGGAGGGCCGTTGTAGAGAGGGAGTACTGTACAGGGCTCACTCTCTACAGCGACATCCAATGGGAGGCAACAGATGTTTGCGTTGTTCGGAGGGAGTCGTTATAGGGAGGGGAATTCGATAACATTTACAAACTGGTTACATCCAGATCAGGTGCCGCGTAACGCGGCACCTGATCTGGATGCAACCTGTTTGTCACTCGTATTTCAGTTTTTTTTTCTGTGAAAATGTCCATTAAATGTGACTTTGAGAAAAACAGCAGACGATAAATTTAAGTAGACTACACCGCCGTCGTGAATAAGTTGGAAAAGTTTTTTGTTTTGGGGAAAAGCGGCAAGTGTTGTTTAAAGTAGAAAATCGTTGTTGGAAGGACCGTTGTTTGAAAGGAACACAATATGTTCAATAGCCACATTAACTCGGAATTGCCTAAGTCTATCACACCGGAAACATCGCAACATGTGATAATTCTTTGCAACTGCAGCAATTATCCTGAGACTTGATCAAGTTGCTTTTTACACAAACTAATTTGTCCAAAATTTGATTTGCAAACTGAATGGCAAACAGCATATATTCTGAGCAGGAACTTCAGGAGCAGTCTGATTATGGTTTACACTGTTTGCTCTTGCTTAGTTGTTCCAAAAACTCAGGAACATTACGGTAGGAATACCAAATCACTGTAACATGTTTTTTGCTTCTTCTTTTACCATAGGATAGTAGCATTCCACTAGTATGGTCTCTATACAAAAACATGTTGAAAGTACAGGCGAACTCCCCATAGGAACGTCATGTTCAACACGTTTAAGTAAGAAAACACATTCAAATCACGAACAAATAACAATGTCTTAAAATACTTACAGTGCTACCTCTCTACAACGGCCCTCCCAACGACTCCCTCCTTGAAACAGTGTTCGCCGCTGCTCCAAAAACAAGACAATTGTTCTAACACTTTCACTGCTGCAATATCATCTGCTTCACATTGTCGTTTGTTGTTTTTTCAAAGTCACACACTAGACATTTTGACAGAAAAAACATAATGACGAGTCACAGACAACTTTAATTCAGATAAGAATGTAATCCAATATTTACTCTCCCTACAACAACTTGCTCTGTACAACACACACTATTTGTCTGAAACTGGGTGTCGTTGTAGAGAGGAAGCACATACGTTCATTCTATATTTAAATTGCGCTTGTTGTGGTCAAAGTACTTAAGGCTGTCTGATGCAGAATGGCAACAATGTAAAATCTAGAAATTTCTGCGAGGGTTTCCTGCAGTTTCCTGCAGTTTAAAGTAGAATACACTCTTTAGATTTATAAGGACCTTATGGCTATTGTGGTCGAAACTGCCAGTTACTGTAAAATGTGTGTTACCTTAGGTAGGACATTCTTTGTCACTATCAGATTTCATTGGTTCGTTAGTCGATGTTGAATAATCTTTCGGCATTATAAAACAAACAAACAACTAAGTAGCCAAAAGATGCAGCGAGGATTAATTTAATAGTTACAAATACAAGGATTTGCTAACATTAAAAAACCCGAGTTTAATAATTTTGAATTGGTTTTGGTATTAAGTAGAGCCTGTCCTAGGGTTAACCGTACAATGCGCACAGTTAAACCTCAATGTGTCAAAATACCATCAGTGAATCATATCTTCCAACTTTCAACCCTAGCGACGAGTATACTCGTCACTCACAAACGGGTTCGTTTCACTAAACGTAATCAAAGTAGTACAATTAAACCTTATACATTGATGCCTACTGTCCTATATAAAGCACAAAGACAAACAATGTAGACTCTTCACTGTTTGTTGATAGGAATTTCAATATTAAAATAAAACGAAAATGAAAATTTAAATCTGACACCCCTTAGATAAGAAATGGGTTTACCCAATTTTTAAAAATGGGTGAATTCAACTGGAGCAAAATGGTTAAGAATGCGACTGAAAGCAAGTTCGTGATTAAATTGTAATATGTACATGTATACGAGACTTTCAAGATGACAACGTAATCATTAAGGTTTGTGTATGTTACAGTGTATGTACGTATTGTTTGCCAATCAGATTCCAATAAATAGGCAGAATTGTTAACAAGTTGGGTTTTCTACATTTTTTTGCATTGCGATTGTGAGTTCCGTTTGCGTTTAAACGGGAAAGAATAACGTCTTCACCACTGTAAACTGATGTAACTTATTTCACTGCCATGACACAATCTGCTTCAAACAATTGTTCTATGCTATTATTTCTCAAACAAACAGTAAAACCCTCTCTAATACGACCACAAAAGTTTGTTATGTATTCATCTGTTTACGACAGGTGATCGTCAAAAGCAAGGTGACAGTAAAACAGAAAGCTCATTCAGGAGCTTTCTGGGTTTTTTCTGTCACCTTGCTTTAAGCTGTCAACTGTATGTTCAACAGTCAATTAACCCTATTTTAGTGGTCGTAATAGAGAGGTTTTACTGTACATGCTATGTTTGTTATATTTAAGATATATTGACATGAGTGTCAAACAGTTTTTATCCTTATCAGATGCCGCGTTACGTAGTATCTGATGATGATCAAAAACTGTTTGGAAATATACATGTTTACTCGGAGCAAGACAGTGAAAAGGTTAATTACGAACACAACTTCCATTTAGTGTGACTTGTGGCGAGAGTGTTGTCGTTCTTCCCGTCACCGTTTGTCTTAATTAGTCCAATGATGACGGAAAGCGGGACAAGACCGGGCTATGAGGACAGTTGACACAAAAAGAGCTTGTGAAATGCAAGGGACACTTCTACACAGTTTTATTCTATTAACCCAATTGTGACCAGTGGATTCTATTAGATTAGTCCATTGTTTTATCTGAGGGGTGCCTGGTCTAAATTTTCGTTTTTTATATTGAAATTCCTATCAGCAAACAGTGAAGACTCTGATCAGATGCCGCATTATGCGGTGTCTGATCAGTTTCTACACTGTTTGCCTATGTCCCCTATATGGGATCATGGGCACAAATGGGTTAATTCTTAACAGCCATGACTTCGAGCAGACCTATTGCTACACGTACTTTGGCTCCTTTTCAGACGACGAGAAGCCTGGCGTGTGATTATGGCTTCATCTCAGTGTCACGTATAAGCTAAAAATAGTAGGGTATTTTATTAAAATGAAGTAAAGCCACATTTAAAAATGTTTTTGAGATACGGAGTTGCCCGTTTATTCGGACGACAATTTAGCAGATGGCCGATGACTGCATTACGCAGTTTGCGTCTGCTAACGCTTGCATCTGAAAAATGTGATCAAATTTGTTTTTTATGATTATTCGTGAAAAGACTCGCCTCATTTACTATCCAATATTAACCCATTTGTGCCCACGATCCAATATATCGGATATAGGCAAACAGTGTAGACTCTGATCAGATGCCGCATTATGCGGCGTCTGATCAGAGTTTACACTATTTGTTGATAGGAATTTCAGTATAAAACAAAATGAAAATGAAAGTTTTGACTAGGCATCCCTTTGATAAAAAATAGACTTATCCAATATATAAACATGGTAGATTCCACTGGGCTTAAATGGGTTAATAACCAGACGAAGTTCCGAGTAACTCCGTGTCTCAATTGAGTTAAAACTGGATGCCAAAGTTTTTTGTTTTTTTTTTAAAAAAAACCTGTTTTTTTTAAGCTGATGAAGATTCAAACAATACGTATTCAATGTAATTTATCTAGCTAACTTATCTAGTAATCTGTACATACAATTAAATTATGTCATATTCCTTGTGTTTGCGTTAAATTGTTAAGATGTAACAGGTACTATATTTTAAAAGTATATTATTGAAACAGTTCCTGAATTTACGTCGTTTAGGCAAAAACATTTCCCAATAACGCCTAAAAGCAAAGTAATTTTCGACAGCAGCACGGTTATTCAGCTAAACTTGATTGATTTTGACCAAGTGTCCGTAAGTCAGATCCTTTTTGGTAATGGGGCCTTCACATACACGATATTTTCTTACGATTCCTTACGGATCGCCAACTCGTAGTCAATCGTAAGCATCCGCAAATGGTCCGTTAGTGTCCGTAAATAACTTGCAAGGATACGTAAGGATGTGTGGAAGAAGATGCCCATATTTTTGTGTCAAAAATTTTCTTACGATTGTCCGCGGATATATTCTTCCGTAAATCAATCGTAACGATCCATTAAGTATCGTAAACCGGTTGTAACAACACGTAATCCTCCGTAAACAACCCGCAAGGATCCGTAAACAGTCCGCAAGGATCCGTTAACCGACCATAACATGTTCGTAGTCATCCGTGGTATTATCGTGGAGGTTTTCCGTCCAAACAGGCATAATCTTGCCAAAAAGACCACAAAAATCTAAGTGAACTATTATTTCAGTCATATTCGATGTTCTATCACTTCATGCCAGTTGTCGAATGATGATACTTTTTGGTACTGAAAAGGTCAAACACGTCAGTGCTCTTAGGTAAATCGTAACAACTCATAAAGGTGCGTTCAAATACACGGATGTTTCTTACGAGTCCTTACGGATCTCCAAACCGTAGTCAATCGCAAACGTCCGGAAATAACTCGTTAACATCCGCAAACACATCGCAGACGTCCGTAAACAATCCCTTACCATCCGCAAAACTCGACGACATCCGTAAGCCTCCGTAAGACGAAAATCTTTTTTTTTGACATGTCAAAAACTTTTTTACGATAGACTACGATAGACCACGGATGGACTTCTCCGTAAACAAAACGTAAATAATCCGTTACAATCCGCAACTTAATCGCAAATCGAACGTAACAACACGTAACCCTAACATTTGCAAAGAGTTTATATCCAGATTAAACCGCACGTGGCGACAACTCACATCAGGACCTACTCAAATTGAGACTCTAATCTTATATTTTGAGAAATTTTTGAAGAAAAAAATAATATTATAACAGTAATTTGCAATAATTGTTGCAGGCGGTAATATTACGTATTGTTTACGATAAAGCCCCTTCACTGTCATCACGTAACGAGCTTTGAACAATTCGTCTACGTTTATTTCTCAAATTTTAATTTTAGGTTTTTTTATTTAAGGAGTATAAAAGTGAGTGTCAAGCAGTTTGGAACCTGACCAGGTGCCGCGTCACGCGATGCCAGATCTGGATCCAAACCTTTTGCCAGTATCATTGTACTCGGGCTATGGCGGTGAAGGGGCAAGTACAGTCAAACTTATATTGAGTGACCCTTTAACTGAAAGAGCGTGCAAGTAGAGAAAACCAGGTGCGACTGCTATAGAACGCGGAGTTTTGTCGTAAACATATCGTAATAACTCGTAAGATACCGTAAATAGCCCGTAACAACTCGTAACACATCTTAATTCACTCTTAAAAGAGGCATATATCGTAAGAAACCGTAAACGTTTACGGATGAGTGCAAATGTGTGCCATCCGTAAGAAAATCGTAGAAATTCCGTGTATGTGAAGGCCCCATAATTAAATGGATCAATTCTATAGTAAGAAATGTGCTCGTATAGGAGCGATAAGTTGGCATTCTCTTTCCAAATGGTAAGGGATAAACATTTATTTAGTTTTTGTCTTTTCGAAAACGATGGACTTACGTAGTAGTTTTGAGAATTTTCTGTTTTATGTCATCGACTTATTCTATGCTATGTAATGACTTCTAATTTGAATCGTCTTTTTTAAGTCAAATATTCTTTTGGAGACAAAACATTTTCAATGTAGTCCCCTTTCTCTCAATAGAAATCAAGGATGGATACATACATAGGCAATTCGGCTGTACTGATTAATGTATATAACCGCAACTTTCAGTTTAAAGCTGAACACTTGAATTTGTCTTTGTAATGAAATTATAAAACTATCTTACTTGTTTATTCAATAATAAAGTTTACTATACATTGCCATTTTTCTGTAACTAACCGTACTTTACAACAATCCTAGGGATTATGCTACAGTGGTTCCTCCCTACAACGGTCATCCGAACAACGATTCCCTCCGTACAACAATGCCCATTGTTGTTCACCAAACCCAACATGCAGTATTATCTACATAAATATTAACGTCGTCGTCTGCTTTTTTCTTAAAGTTACATATTGGACATTTTGACAAAAGAAACACAAGGACAAGAGACAAACAGTTTGAATCCAGATCAGACGCCGCGTTGGGTTCAAACTGCTTGCAAATGTAAGCTAAGTCATGTTCAGCAAACTAAGGGTAATAATTCCCCTTTCTATAACATATCCCTCACCACAACACATATAATCTTTCTCTCCCTTTAGGTATTGTTGTAGAGAGGAAACACTGTACTCTCACCATTACAATTATTACACGATCACACTGGTACATGTCTACCACCACATTTTCCCTATTGGTACCAAAACATGTTCTTACAATTCTCTTTCTAGGACTACTCTTTCGAGGCAAATACTAAATTACAAAACATTATAGTTATTCAGAACGCTAAAAAGATCGGTTTTTGCTATATAAAGATACGGTTATACTGGAACCGTATGTTTTTATATAATTAAGATGAAATTCATATTTCCCTATAGATCTATATGTTCCTATTAAGTTTAAGTTTTGTATCATAAAGATTACTATAAATTAAATTTGAGAAAGTCTTAAGTTGCAAATGTGATGTTTTCAAGTTGATGAATGGATTTGAATTTGGCATTATTATATATTTGCAGATGTGCTGTTTTGTTTATATTTCTTAGATATCTTTAAGCACGGGTAAATTAAAGATGTACTGTTAAATTGTCCTCAATCTATGAGAGAAAATTCCAAAATGTTAACTGTTTTACCAATTTGTGCCAACGATCCCATAAATGGGACATAGGCAAAAAGTGTAGACTCTGATGAGACGCCGCATTAAGCGGCGTCTGATCAAAGTCTACACTGTTTGCTTATAGGAATTTCAATATAAAACAAAATGAAAATGAAAATTTTGACCAGGCATCCATTCGATAAAAAAATGGACTAATCCAATATATAAATATGGAATAATCCATTGGGTATAAATGGATAAACCCTTTTCCTGCTGAAGTTATTATACAGAGAACTTCATGTTTGAGATAACGACCTGTTTTTGTTGACTAGTTGATGGATAATGGAGTTGGGTTTTACGACACTGCAACACAACGTAGGTTGTAGAGCGCTTATTAATGATAAGATGATATCGAAAATAATTCAGGCAGCAGATTTCGGCTAATCACATTCGTTGCGAAGCAGCGCATGGGATCAAAACCAGCGACCTATCTTCCTTTTAGTTCTTGATATAGGGGATAATCTCGGTCAAATAAACAGAAACATCCAACAAGACAAATAAGTCCTAGAACCACGACACGGTAGGATGTTCTCTGGGAAATGTGGCATTGGTTTATAATTATTTTCACCGAAAAAAGAGTAAACAAATGTAAGAGTTAAGCAAAACATTCTAAGAATGCTCTAAAACTAACCATCTGATCAGGATCATGAAAATAGAAAATAACTGCTTTTCTGGTATGAAAGAGTTATTCACTTCACTACCATGACTACCAGCAACTTTAAACAGTTGTCGTCTGCTTAGTTGAAATATAAGTATTTAAACTATAGAAATGTTGAAATGAGTGGCAACCAGTTTGGATCCTGATAAGACACCACGTTACGCGGCGTCTTATCAAGATACAAATAGTATGCATATAACCGTTTGTGTAAGGTTATGATGGGGTTAAAAGTACATTTGCTAGTTAAAGAACGAGAGAGTGAAATAAAATCTAGCAGGTGATCAGAAGTCTTGGTCGGGATGCAAATTGGTTAAAATAAGCCATTACCCATCCTCTTTAAGCTACCATAATGTTTCCTTTTATGTTATATACTATTGACAAATATCTATCCGAAGTCAACATTTGACAGAATAACCCATTCGGACCCTTTAAGCAAATTACATTTAAAATAGACTGGCTACCGTTGGCGACAAACGAGGGAAAACTTTCAGACTAATCAAAACACTGTCATACCTTAGACACATGAAATTGTAATTTGATTACAAAAGTCTAACCAATGTCTCGCTAAATTACCAACTGCTTAAAGGTGCCGTCGGAAAAAACTACAAATCTAGTATCTTCAGTATATTCCTATGCCCCTCCCTACAACGACCCAACGAGCAACGATTACCTGCTTACACCAGTTGCTGCCTCTGTTCCCCGAACAATACAATTGTTCAATCTTTTCACTGATACAACATCGTATGTATAACATTGGCGTCTGCTGTTTTACCTAAAGGTAAACAAAAATATGATCATTCGACAACAAAAAACAGAGTGGCAAACGGCTTGAATCCAGATCGCGGCGTCTGATCTTGATTCAAACTGTTATCAAATGTAAACCAGATCGTGCTCAGAACTCTAATGGTATTTATTGTCCTCCTCTATTACAATTCCTTCTGAACAGCGCACACCATATTTGTCTTCCATCGTGTGTTGTTGTATAGAGGGAGCACTGTATACCGATATTTCAAGAGAGGAAACTCTATACTAACGTCAAAGTGCATGATAAGATTTACTTCAGGGGCCCGTTTTACTAAACTACTTACGCAAAAAAGAAATTAATGTTTTTTTTTATTATCACTTGCTACAAACAGCAAATAGCCAGATCAGAGGACGCGCTTATAGCGCGTCCTCTGATCTGGCTATTTGCTGTTTGCAAACGTTTATGATCGAAAAACAAGAGTGAAACGATTTTGACTTCCGCAAAAATTTTGCGTAAGTAGTTTAGTAAAACGGGCCCCAGGCGTCGAGTTACTCGGTGTCTTTTCTGGATCAAAAATGTTGAAAATGCATGTCAAGACAATGAGAGCTAAACGTTTATTTTTTGTTAAATGGTATCCGTTAATTTAACATTTCTTCTATCGCATTGCGATGTCCACGTAAATGACAAAAGTCAACGTGTGAGGTCAGTACAGTTGGAAATACGTTAGTAAACCTCTAAATCGAAACCAAATACAAACGCAATACACTAGAAAATGACAAGTATTTGAAAGTAATGACAATTTACATACATGTAAGAATTAAATGCAAACTACATGTAGTTCTGAACCTGATCCGATACCACAAACTGTTCTAAACGGTCATAACTGTATATATACTAAAATAATGACTTTGTCTTCCTTAAGCATGAATTAAAGAAATACGATCATCCGCTTCCACCGACCAAGCGCAGTCAGCAAAATATCCTTAGAAATGTCACTGTATCACAATTGTTTTGCTTTGCATGTCCAATGCCGTTAGTCACGGTCTATTAAAAAACGAAGTAGCCCTTTATTGCCTTCAATCTACAGAGACATTATGAACATAAAGGTTTATATTACCGCGTAATAAAATCAAGGACTCCATAGCCCATAGGGAAAATGAATGGACATAAAATGTTGACATAAATGTTCGTCTCTTTATGTTCAATGCGGGCTCGTTTTAAATCACGGCTCCGATGCAACAAACATTTATTTTCTGTAAATTGACTTATTTTGTTGTTCTGTAATATGACCATTTCAGGGACATGTACCATTTTTACATTTTACCCATAGCCTGTTTCTAGTTTTGAATACAAGTGCCCACTTAAACCAGAATGAAGGTAAAGCAGACCGCAAGAAATGTTTTTTTACCTTCTTGAAGGTAGCATTTTTTCCTTTACGTACATATTCATGACTTCATGAAATGGAACTATTTTCTTTAATGGAGACATAAATAAAATGTGTAAAAAAAAAATCTATGGAGAAATTGGTTAAAGAGTTGTAAAGTAAGTCAAATCCGGTAATCAATTATTAAAACAGCATGCTTTTGAATTGCCAATGTTTTGTAGTATATTCATTAGTTACTGATTATAAATATGTTCACCACATAATAGTTCAATATTGTTTGTTGTTATTTCTTTTGGTCAGCTGTGATTGATTTCTTTTGATATATTTATTAGCAAAACTAGGCAACGCCTTGTCGTGGCTTCTTTCTCTTAGGCCAAGTGTTCTGTACAAACGCTGCACGAAGCGGGACGCAAACCCTGCGATGACGTTACTACAAAATTTCGTCATGTTGAGGCGGTAAATATACGAGTGAATGGCGGAGGGCTACACTAAACGGCTTCAAAGGGATAAATAATGAGCACTCTCGTCATATTCCTTATTTAATTTATTTTCTTAAATTAAGTAGTGAATTATAAGTAATACATAGACTATTTTTGTTTTCATGGAGGTGTTAAAAAACCCTGGTCACAATTTAGTATAAAACCACTTCGCCGTTTTATACAGTGTAACCGGATGTTTTCGTACCTCCTTGAAAACGAGCAATATAGGCAGACACTACAACATCTTTTTGCCGTTTACGACGGTATGAACACATTAACTTCGCAGGGGGTAAGTTCCGTAAGCTAATTTGTACATTTTTTCCTTTTCCTTATATTTATATATTAATTTTCTGTCTTGTCCATTTAATGTGTACTTTGACAAGATTTGTTTTTCTATATCATATACCGGCCAAATAGGATTGATAGATGTTATACCGGATTTAATAGCCATCCGATCTCTATAATATATGGTATGAAAAGTAGTCCTACATACATTTTCGGTGTTGCATTACAAATTCAGGCTTTTACCTAGTAAACTGTTGTGTGCTTAACGAACACTTAGAAGACATAAACTTGAATATCTATAATTAAAGCAAATTTAAAACAAAATGAGTCGCGGATGTGTATTTCAACCTAGTAACACGCCATAGCAACCACGAGCTGGTCGCTTGGTCGGTATCTATCCGGCGGAGACTCCGCCCTCTTTCTAACTGGTTTGAACCAGTTTCGATATGTAGGGTTATAGGGAAATAGTCTGCATATTTTTAATACGATTACATAAAAACTTTACAGGGTGAATGTAAATATTATTCTATATATTCCATCAATGTATATTCGTTGTATGACTTATTTGCAATATTGTTTACATGGCCGTCATTGAAGGTGGTCAACGTGAGACTGTATTACTATGTTGAGTCACAGTGACAAATCAGAAAAAAAGTTATATAAAAAGGCTACATAAGGTCAAGTATTGACAGAAAATGTAAATAAAATGTTTCCGAATATGTTAGTTTAAACAATTTGAGGAGTTGCTGTATATTATTTATGCAAGATGTGCGTATTGTGCCTCTTGACAAGATTTTAATGCCACGACGTCGTCAATCATAAACAATATTATTGCCATCTGCTTTAATGTCTCAAATTTAAAATTTCGTTTTTTATTTAAGAAAAATTGAAATAAGTGTTAAACAGTTTTGATTCAGACCAGAGGACAAACATTTTGCAACTATCTATTATATTTTGGGTAGGGCAGTGAAGAGGGTTAAGAGTATGAAAATTGAATGACACAGTTTTAAGGGGTTGGGCGCCCCTAAACCCAGGTTTAACCCCCCAGTGGTTGTTAATAGTTAATTAATTTATAATTGATTATTGATTGCTACTGACCGTACCAAGGCGGGCTCCTATGTTCACTTAGCTTTATGTTTGTCTTGCGTGTTGTTTTCTATTTAGTGTGTAGATGAAGGAATGGTATTGCGTGTGTGTGTGTGTGTGTGTGTTTGTTATGGTATGGCTGTGTGTGTGTTCTGCTTTAGAGATGGGTGTATTGTTTGTGTTGCGTTTCCTGCTTGAGTCTTCTTTCGTATTTATTTAAACAGAATGTCAGAATGTGATTGTCTCGGATTTGGAAGGTAATGATAATGTGTGTCAAGAGCTTCGGTCAAATTTCACATGAAGTGTCAATATTAAAATTAGAACGGTAAAGGATATACTATCAAGTTCAATGTCGTAATACTTGTAAATGCCCCAATTATAAATGAGAGTATGTCACTGAAAACAACCAATCGAGATATTGAATTTTATATCCTGGTTTCGTAATTCAAAGAAATGTAATCCATAACCCCGTAGATACACTTTTTACGCCTTTAATTTATTATTCTACTGAAAAAAAGTTCAAATTTACAAGTCATAAATACGTATCATAAGAAATATTTTACTATATTTCAGCAGATGATGGCTTACAGCAGGATGAAAATTAAGCAGAATGCGCCTTGTGGCGCATTCTGCTTGAATTTCAACCTGCTTTAAATGGTCACATATTTTCAAATCTAGAAACAAACTATGGGGTAATGGGTTGAAGTGTGTGTACAAATCATAGCAAAATACATCTTTAGCTTTTTCAGAGCCAAATGATTTTTACCCCTAATCGCTTTATTGTCATCTCCTTCAATATTGTTGTCAGCAAGAAGGTGTCAAAATTGATTTCAGGTAGCATTACTTAAACAAATATCGACATGAGTGCCAAGCAGTTGGACCCTAATCAGGCGCGGCGTTACGGGGCGTCTAATCTGGAGCCAAATTGTTTGCGATGTCTACTGTATGCGATTGATGGTGGAAGGATTAAAACACTATTTGTTAAATCTGAAAAAGAGGTCATATATTTTTTATTGACTCTGAGTGTGTGACGCAAACCATTTTGACAGTATTGTAGGCGGACATTGAACACCAATTAATATGGAAAATAAGTTTGATATTGGCGCGTTTACGTGATTACTAGATGTTGATGCTCGGCTTCGCACTTTCATCATTTCAGCGTGAAATACTATTGCTTCCGCCTCTGTTGTAAACAAAGTCAACACACCAATTAGTTTACTCGCTCAATGAATTTCAAGCACGCTATTGTCACAGTTGTGATTATTTCCGAGAACAGATACTTATGAGACGCCGTGAATATGTACATCTCATATAGAGTCGACCTGTTTGTCTCTGATCATAGTTCCTAATAGGAATTCACCATTATTTAAATTAAAAAAAGTACTAAGTTATAGCCTACTTTCAGTCCGAATGACCGCTCAGCCGACTGAATTTTCACTTCCCTGATCATTTAGCCATCTTGCCTACAATACTTAGCACTGCAAAGATATGACGCGAAGGCAGCCACAGTACCGGATCAGACCCTACATAGGTACCCATTTCAACATCTGGGTGGAGAGGAGTAATTCGCAGTATATACTTTGATCAAGATACTTCCTTTTACATCAACAGGTATTCGAAAAAATCCCCTAATCAGGTCTCTGGTCCGGCGAGAGATCTAACTCACAACCCTTGGTACCGTAGACCAGGGGCCCGTTTTACTAAACTACTTATGCAAAATTTTTGCGTAAGTCAAAATTTTAAATTTAAATTTATGTTTTTTATTATCACTTGCTACAAACAGCAAATAGCCAGATCAGAGGACGCGCTTTTAGCGCGTCCTCCGATCTGGCTATTTGCTGTTTGCAAACGTTTTTGATCGAAAATGTTGTGCATAAGTAGTTTAGTAAAACGGGCCCCTGGACTTTACAACAAGACTACTACCGCCTAGAACAGCTAAAAACGAACAATTGTGCATCAATTGACTGTTGTGTGTGCTTAAGGTTTGTGTTTAAGATAATAGTTGATAAAACCTTTCTTTTTACAGTGTTATGTCTGAAGCCTGATCCTCTAAACTCGAAGACTCTGAAAACCACTTACATTTCCCGGTCCTTACATCTTTAACACCATAGCCACTTAAATCAGGTTAAAATAAAGAAGAATAAGTGCACCTTAAGGAAAATTCTGTTTTTTTTTCTATAAGCATGCTTTAGGCTACTATCTACCAGGATATAGAAAACATTACTAATGGTGCATATCCATAAGTGCATAAATTTGAAGTATTTTCTTCAACGGATGAATAAATTAAATTTCAAAATGTCGTATAACAAAACTATATATTAGGAGTGTTTCTTGAATGTTTGCATTGTGTTGGTAAAACTTCTTTTTGAATATCTTTTTCTTCAAATCTCAATATTTCTATGTATTTAATGCTGATTGTTTTTTCAAAGCTACTAGACTCAGCTTATCTTAGAATTTTTTTTCGACATTCTTAGTTTCTTACAGTGTCACCCTAATTTGAGACGGTTTTAGAACAGTAGCAGATGGGCGGTAAAGTATACTGTACGTAGTCTTTGGATCGACAAACACTTGTTTATAGCTCATACCCCATAGGAATAGTTACAGAAAGTATTTCCAGTCTGTTTTAGACATAGGTTAATAATAAAAGTTGATGTCACAATTCTCAGAACATTAAGGTTGAGCACAGTGCGTAAAAGTCAGAAAATAATGTCATTTCTCGCAACCAGCTCTTATTCTCGATATATATTCCAACATTCCTAGATTCTTACTGTCATATAATTATATTTTATTCTTAATTTAATACGTGTTCTTGTAATTAATTTAAAAGTTAATCCTCATGATTAGAATCTTCTCCCGGCATTTAGCCCCGATTCTCGAAATTAGCTTTTATGTTGGGGAAATTAATCATTTTTACCGTAAAGTGCCCTAGATATTAACCCGTTTGTGTTTTAAATATCGTCACTTTTATATTCTATTTTTTCTCAAAATCATTCGTAAAGGGTTAATATAAGCTTCCGTACATACATATAATATAATAATAGTAGTTAGCGTAATAGAAGAAAGGTAAGGCACGACGATAAAGGTTAATGCCAGTGACAAGAATTAATCATAAGGAAATTATTAAATAAAGGTACATGTATATCTATATAAGATAGAAGAATCTACAGTAACCAATATTTAATACTTTCGCTCGTGGTCTTCATCACTAAACATTTATCTACAGAACAGCAACTTTAGCTATGTACAAGTTTCGTCTAAAGTTGTACATGTAATTTGTGCCCACTATGGAAAATATTGGACACTTAACCCTTTGAACCCTAGTCCCGCAAATAGGCGTGCTTTTCAAAAAATATATATGTGAATAGTACAATTATCCTGTGCAAACAGTGAAGACCCAGATCAGAGGGCTCCGAAAGGAGCCCTCTGATCAGGGTCTTCACTGTTTGTCATAATGCCAAACATTGACAAAAACAATCATTAAAAGTCAGAAATGGACTTGACTAAAATGGAAACTGTAATTGTACATTCAAAGTTTCAGGAAGGAAAGAGTTAAAACAGCTTTATGCGATGTCGGACCAGATTCTACACTGTTTGCTGATAGGGAATTTCGATATAAATCAAAAAAAAAAAAAAAATTAGACATGACTCCCCTTAGCTAAAATATTGGCAATTCAATAATATATGCATGGAATGATCCACTAGGTTTTACTCATTACTTCAATTCAATTCAATTCATTTACTCATTACTAATCCTTATTATTGCATTTAACCGCTATCTTAATTATAAAGTCTTATCACTATATGTAATCTCTAATCCTCATGGTCAATCATAATTCTAGTAGTTAACATTTATATTACTAACATATATCTTTCTAATATTATCTTAACCGTATAATAAAGTTACTCAGTCGTGTAAGCCTTATCCGCATGATCTCTTATCTCATATCATTGAAATTTACCCTTTACTTGAAATAAATTATTTTAGAGACAACTGCTTAAACCTAAACCCCTTTAAAGAAGTTATATTTCCTGAGGTTAAACTATGTTTTGAATATGTAAACCATATTCTGGAGAGTATTACTAATGAACTGGGAATATAAAAATCCACCATGAGTGTTGATGTAGGATAGGAATTATCTCCCCCGAGGGGGGGGGGGGGATTTCTATCCTACATCAACAAAACGAATGGTGGATTTTTTCTCCTATTTAAATCATTTAAACATGATAGAAATATAATTGCAGTTTATGTGCACTTTTTCCGCCAAAACACGACGTTGTTTATAGTGACGTCGTCAAAAATTACGTCATTTAGTTACCCGCGTCATGCAGCGCTTGTGGTAAAGCTGGGCAAACAATAAAAGACGTCACGTGGTATGGAGGATAGAGTGATTCAACACAGGGAATATCTCTATCCCACATCGGCGAAAATGGGAGAAACAAATTACATCCGGCTTGTGGGATATAGTGTTCAAAAAGAGAGAACGATGTCTTTGATCTTTGCAATTGGTAGTATGCCATATTGAATGGAAAGGGCATTGTGATTGTGATTGTGCGTGTGTGTGTGTGTTTGTTATGGTATGACTGTGTGTGTGTTCTGCTTGAGAGGTGGGTGTATTGTTTGTGTTGCGTTTCCTGCTTGAGTCTTTCGTATTTATTGGTAAAATATGAAAGCTAAAATTTGAACAGATTTATCTAATTGTACCTAGTGCCCTATAAAAAGGACACAGGAAAACAGTGTAGACTTTAACATGAGACTGCATTATGTTGCATCTAAACAGAGTATACACTGTTTACAGATAGGAATGTCAATATAAATCAACACAAAAAAATAAATTTTAGACCAGGCACCCTTAGACAAAAAATGAACTAATCCAATTTATAAGAATGAAAGAGACCACTAGGCACAAATAAGTTAACAGTTGACACTGGGCTCATTACAAACATTCCATCCACGATATCATGTTCTTTTCTGTTTAAAACAAATTAATCGCAGACGCCATGGCATCTTGAAAACATTGGCGCTCTATAGAAATGATAATGGCAACTAGTTTTTATATCAGTGATAAAGAAAGCACTATAAACTTTTTAAATTAAGTTGTGATTTGGTGCCAAATGAATCCGATGACCAGGGTACTTACATTGCTAATGTTCAGGAGCCTGACGGATGTTATCCGCATAAGGGAAAATGGGAAAGTATATACAGTAAAACCTCTTTACTACGACCACTAGATCGAAGGCTAATTGATTGTATAAAAGGCAGGTGAAAGCTTGTATACATGTAGCAAGGTGCTTTCTTCTTTACTGTCACCTTGCGTTAAGCAGTCATCTGTCGTAAACACCTAATAATTGACATAATCGTGGTCGTAATAGAGAGGTTTTTCTGTAGACCATAGCTGTATCCAGCGGGGTCTCGACTATTAAGGGAATACTTTATTAAAAATAATGTAACAATCGTATATCAATTGGTGATACGCAAACGTTTTATTTATCAACAGGTAAACCAGTCGAAAAAGGATACAGTCGAACTTCGATATCTCGAACTCTGTTAAATCGAACATACCAGTATTTCAAAGTTAAAACGTGGCTAAGCCACGTTTTAACTTTGAAATATGGATATGTTCGACCTAACCGAGCATGAAACAATGCAGTTCATGTATCGAACTATCGGATAGTTCGAGTTAAGTGAGTTCGAGATATCGAAGTTCGACTGTACTTCGAATTCATTGAATCGACCGTGCGAGTAACTCATAACATGAATTTCGATAATACGACCTCGCCTTTGTCGAAACTACCCATAAATTTAAAGTTAGCTAAACAACATTTTAACTTTAGAATATGGGTAAATTCGAACTTACGCGAGTTCGAAGTATTGAGTTTTGATTGTAGCTTACTTATCCTACGCAAACATTGTAGATCAAGATCAAATTACATCTACATGATCATTTATCAGGGTCTGTATTGTTTGTCGTATTGAAATACATTGTAAAAGTCTAAACAAAATTTTGAATAGAAGCCTTAGCTTAATTTGAATTCGTAGCTTGCATTCAGGCTACATTTTAATATGGTTGTCAAATTAAGGCTTTGCATAATGAAATCAACCTAATCGCCAATTTGTTTGTAGACATTATGGTCCTGTCGGCGTTTAAACTTTTCCATCAGACTTGTTTCAGTGTGCATGACAGATAATTATTTAATATTACGGTTTCTCGCACTACAACGGCCTTATGAACAACGCTTCTTTCCTTTCAACAACGCTTGCCGCTGTTCCCTTTACAAAAGAAAGAAATATAATCACGAGTGGCAAACAGCTTAAATCAAGGTCCGTCGCAGTGTAACCGACCTGGATTCAATCTGTTTGAAAATGTAAGCTATTTTCCCTTCCTACAACAACTCCCTCCGAACAACGCACATAATAGATGTCTCCCTACCTATGGGTGTTTTTGTAGAGAGTGAGCACTGAGATTTAAATATACACCAATCTGTTTGTACTTGAAGGGAAAACCTTCGAACTGTAGTCCAAGGCCGATAGGCCGAGGGCAACAGTTCGAAAAGTTTTCCCTGAGAACGAGGGACAATATTTTTGACTGCTCTGCTAACACACATGAAATAACCGTTTTTATACTTAATATTCTATATAACTAGATTTCCAAAAATAACTTATCTAGGCCACAATACAGGATGAAATAAAAAATAATTAGTCATTTGATGTTTTTTGACAGAAATAAATACGAAAGACTCAAGCAGGAAACGCAACACAAATAACACACACACCTCTCAAGCAGAACACACACACAGTTATACCATAACAAACACACACACACACGCACACCCCCATTCCTTCATCTACACACTAAATAGAAAACAACACGCAAGACAAACATAAAGCAAAGTGAACATAGGAGCCCGCCTTGGTACGGTCGGTAGCAATCAATAATTAATTATAAATTAATCATTAACTACCACTTGGGGGTTAAACCTGGATTTAGGGGCGCCCAACCTCACACTTATCTCCTATATTCACCTATAAAGACGAACAGTGTACATAAAATATAAACCCTGTTCCACAACCTCACAATCAAAAAGACCGCCAGCACAGTAAGTAAATACATGTAAAACATTTAACAAAAAGTCTATGACAAGATCATTAGTAACATGGGAAATAATTAAACATTCAAGCCCGTGTTAAAAATAACCCACTATGGCAACGGTCAAATTGTACTCAAGCGACTAGTCTGTAGTTACGAGTAACTGTAAGACATGGAAGAGTCCAGGGTACGACAAAGAGGGAGAGAAAAAACAAAGCACGAAAATCCGACATAACTCTCCCGGTTAAGGACGGCTTTAGAGATACATCATCATGTAGTGCTAAGCCCTGTCTGTCGTCGCACAACCAAAGAGGAAAGCATAGTTATCAATTGTAGATTGATCGATAACCAAACGTGAAGTGCGCAGCAATATAGTTGGATCATAATCTTTTTTGAGGAAAAATCTAATACGTTTCACAAATAGGTTTTGAAAATGTATATGTCCAAGAATCTTACGAAGTCTGTAAATCACATCACCATAAAACTCCGGATGTGAAATACCTTGCCGCAGAAAAGACTTTAAGTTACATTTATACTTATATGAGAGGAAGATTTCTATAAAAGAATTTAGAAAATGTTTTACGAAGTTTATGAAATCTGTACCCCTGTTTAAGAAGCTTTTCAGTAATAGTTTTATTACGAATGTGGAAGTCCTCAACAGAGGTACAGGCCCTAGCAAAGCGAATAAGTTGTGAAATATAAACCCCGTAAGATGTGGAACGGGGAACATCGCCATCTAGATGAGGATAATTTACAATACTAAAATCAAAATCATCTCGTTTATCGTAAATCTTAGAAGAAACAATTCCGTTATTTATAAAAAGATCCAAATCTAAAAATGGTGCCGACAAATTTGACTCGTTAGTTTTATTAAGGCGTAGTTCTTTTGGGTAAATAAAAGGAAACAACGTATCAAAAAATGGGTTGTCTATATTAAAAATATCATCTAGATAGCGCGATGTATTATTAAAGGCTTCGATCATATCTGCCTGTGTATCAGGTTTTAGACTAAGCATAAAGTCCCTCTCATAACAGTACAAAAATAGGTCTGCGACAAGGGGTCTGATGAAATGATCATCGTCTTTTTGTAAGTGCTTGCATGTTTACATGCGCTAATTATGTAATGTTCGGGTCTGGACTTTTATTTCTCGGTATATAAAGGATAGCGGCTAAACTTGATGTGTATTACGAACTCGGGTTATTGATAATAATATTGTAATAAATAATAAAAAAGCATAAAATAAATTATTAAACATTCACCAGACACCAATCAATAACACTTCATGCCGGGTACCGGAAAACTTCTCAATGGCCCTGATTTTAAAACTTCTACGCATCTTTTTTCGCACAGGAGAAACCGTTCGTCCTAGAGGGCAACACTTAAAACTGTTTCCCCCGGATTAGGCAATGTCAGAACAACACAACAAAACAGTCAAAATTAACGAATTACAAGTAATATATAGTATTTGGTAATTATAAAAATTGCTTACGAACAAAACCTGTAGATTACCACGTATCAGAATTTGTTTTATTTGATTTATTATCCAAATACAGTAAAACCTCTCTATTACGACCACTAAAATGTGTTAATTATTAGGGTGTTTACGATAGGTGACCGCTTAAAGCAAGGTGACAGTGAAACAGAAAGCTCCTTTAGGCTGCCACATCTCTATTATACAATCAATTAGCCTTCGTTTTAGTGATCGTAATAGCGAGGTTTTACTGTACTGTCTACAGGTACTAACCGTATGAAACAACGACATACTTCTGAAGAAAACTTTAACATCCACAGATGTTTTTTGCGCATTTAATGTATTCTTCCGATGAAGAAAATAGTTCCACTTCAAATAGTCAATAAGAAGTCGTTTCTATTTCTCTGAGCTAGTATTCTGCTTTACTTTTTAACCAGTTTTAAGTGGTTACCTATGTTCAATTCTAGAAACAGGCTATGAAGGAAATAAATGAAACAGTTTTACTACGAGAAAGTTGATAAATGAGACAATGTAAGTGTTTTTTTTTTGTATCGAGTATTTTGCTGGCATTTTGTTAACCCCTTTACTGCCTTACCCCGAGTGCACTAGTTATTTGCAAACTGTTTGACACTCATTTCAATATTTCTTAAATCAAAATACCTAATATTAAATTTAAGAAATAAAAGCAGACGACAAATGTTTGAAATTGATGACGTCACGGCAGTGAAGGGGTTAATCTCGTAGTATCTATTTCAAAGGCGTGTGGAATTACGATAATTTATTTCTTTTGCTGGGATTAATTTGTAAAGTGATATAAAGATATAATATACAGAACCGCTGATTCATGACAATGATACGAGTATCAATTGAAGTGCATCGCTCTCGGATATTGCAATTATTAACAAAAATATTAACAATCGCAATAAAAACTACCGTAATAATCCTTAATATCGGACAAACAGACCTTAGGGAACTGTGAAGACCCTAATCAGTCTGCTTCTGAGGGAGCAGTCTGATCGTGATTTAAACTGCTTACCATTAAGTTTACCATTTGTAAAGATTAATGATAATTTCAGCAGTAACATAATGTATTCCAATTTTTAGGATTTTACAATGTCACTTCCAAAGACGAGTTAATTAGACGAAATAAGACGAAAATTAACTTAACCCCCCTGGATCTTTAATATAGCAACACCATCCATATAACACATGCTCCTTTCGGTACTGTTTACGACTTAACATTTTTATAAACACATAACCAGAGACCGAACATCGGGATACGAAAGCTCTTTGGAAAGGCGGGCTATAAGTACACTAAATATTTATCGTATTCCCTTCTTTGCTTTATCCCTAGTACACCCATTATTTGCAAACAGTTTGAGTCCTGTTCGTAACTTGGCGTCTGATCAGGTTTCAAACGTTTCGGAAAAATTGTATAGATGGTCTGCACAAAATGCATGAAATCAATACTTGCAAATAAAAGCAGACGGAAATTGTATTGCACCGATGAAGTCACGGCAGTAAGGGAGTTAAAATGAGTAACAATATAACGTTAATACACCTTTTTTCGTGCAATAACATCTGAAGAAGCCCGCGGGCTGTATTTGAAGCCCGAGGCTTTAGCCGAGGGCTCCAAGACAACACAAGGGCTTCTGCAGATGTTAATGCACGAAAGACAGGTGTATTGACACTATTCTTGCATAAAAATATGTCTATTTCCCCTCCTTTTTGGATTTCACCTAACTCTGTTCTCTGATACATTGACAGTTTACGCGCACCTAGAGAGGTCAAGTTTGTTTACAAAATGTTCATGTGTTTTATATATCCGCCGCCTAGATACAGGGCCACATGCACCGGATTTATCAATGTCGGCCATTTTTAAAAGCGACTCGATTCGCATGTGTAATTTAAGCTTGGCATTCAACAGACATCGTGTTGTTCTTCGTCTGTTAATTCAAGGACTTAAAAATGTTACAATATGTCTGGACAAGAGGAGAAATTGTGTAGTTGGATGTTGGAATAACGTTGAATGAGTTGGTTTGGTATAACGTGAGACGTACTGTAGCATACAGACCGGTTAGGTTCGACGCAACACAGAACGTCAGAGGTTTTCTCTAGACCAATTCTATGGAAATACAGGTACACCGATTTACAATTTAGCATGTTTAGGATAGGACTTTATTTATAATGCTATATTTATTAATAAATATCAGACACATGAATGGATTCCTATTAAAATACCAGCAGTCGATTGAAATTATTATTATTATTATGTAGTCTAGCGGGATCGAGTGTATTCTATTTCTATTTCTATTTATTACTTCTACGCCATCAATTCTGATGATTATGAAAAGGGGCACTTTTTAGATGCACCATTGGGACTGTACATGTACCTGTCGAACACAGGTACAGAGGAGATAACGTTATTCTTTCCCGTTTTAAGGCCTTTCGCTACCGGAAGTCGGTCTTGCGGGCGAGCGGATATGCGTCTGGACGACACAGACTTTTTTCGTACGTGTTTATACTAGAACATTTATATAAAGGAAATGTTGATAGGAATTAGTATAATCCTTCATAGCGCAGTTAGTATAGTGGTTGACTAAAGTGGTTGACTAGCAATCCAATGGTCATAGGTTCGAGACCCATCCGATCCAAAAAATTTTTTTAAGTGTCCGATTTATTGACTTGTCAATCCATAACGCAGTAATCAAGAGGAGACATGTTATGTTTAGTCTTCGTTGATTAGTACTAGTGATGTTTACGGTCCAAGTATATGTCAACTTACCTGTACGTTTTAGTTAAATGACTTACAAGTCAATTAAATCGGTATACATGTAAACGATTTGATCGAACTATAAAGCCACACAGTGAAGCTTATCAATACGCTAACCTTTTCAAGATCGATATTGCCCATTATAATTATGTTCAAACAATATAATAAACCTTGTATGCAAGTCCATGAATAAATAATAATACATTTTAATGACAAAGTTTTAATTCTAAGGTAGGTAACTGTATCTAAACAACAAATATCCCACATTTTAATAAGAAAATATGTTATAACAACAAATCATACAAACATCAACCATATATTTGAATAAAATGAAAACAAATATACATTGAATGAGTCAGTTTTTTGTAATTCAATTTTTTAGCATTTTGCAAAATTTAAATAGCTGATAACATCTTTCTGAACACCTTTATTCAAAATGTGTTTAGCTTTTCTTGTAATGAATGTTGTGGACTACTTATTGGGCGAGAATTATAGTCATTAGCTTTATTCATTTTTAAGAAAAATAAAATCATCAAAATTCTAGGTTTTTGTCAGAAAAAAGACCTTAAAGACAAACCACACGATAAATTTTGCCTATATTTACCCACATTGTTTCTTAGGCTATTATCATTCTTCATGAAAAGTTTCATAACAATCGTATGGAAACTACGCGCATATGCGAAGTACCTTCAACGCAAAGAAATGCAAACGCAGTGCACTAAAATGGAGACAATGGCATTTTCTTTATACTTCTGACTGTTTATTTTAAGATGAGTAGCAAACAGTTTGGAGCCTAATCAGACACCAGGTTTCTCGGCGTCTGATTTGGCTCCAAACCGACGTCTGATCTGGCTCCAAACTGTTTGCAATGGAAACAATAGTTTAAGAGAATAACGTTTTTTCCACTGTTATCTTAGTAGAAACTCAACAAGTCCCTACAGCTCAGTCGTTAGAGTGCTAGAGTGTTACGTCAGAGACCCTGGCTCCAAGGTTATAAAGCTTTTGAGTTGAGTCTGAAATCGTCCTAAAGCGTTTGATTGGTCAGATTTGAGTTTTTGATGAGCAAAAACTCTAATTTGACTAAGCAATGTCTAAGAACCATATAAGACTCAACTTAAAAGCTTTATAACCTTTTAATTTTCTATATGTCTAACTGTTATTGTGCTTGGTAACCATTTTTATACTACAGTTGTCTAGGAATTTAGAATAATTTTGAAAATATGTTATGATAATTTTGTAAGCCATTTAGATATTAGGAACGTACTAAGAGTCAGTTACTGAAATAGCTGAAACGTATTTTGGGTTGACATGCTATTTTATCAAAATTGACGTTATAGATTCTAACTGTGTGTGTCTGTTAGATTTACTTGTAGGTTTTAAATAACGATTTGAATTTGAATTGTCTCATAATACATTCAATCAATGCCTTCATAAAAGAATAAAAAATAATTCTAAATAAGATGATAAAACTGTCTAAATGTTTAAACTGTTATTATTTATTTTCATACATGTTTGTTGTTTCAGATTCTATCACCAGATGTCACTGGCAATCAGCTTTGGATGTTGGTCTTAATCTTGGGAAGTCTGCAATATTAACTCTGGAATCATCCTTTCTCCTTGACCGTGAACAGAATGTGTTTGGTGCTTACTGAACAGAGAACATTGACAATAACTAGAATGAACCAGATTTAACAAAACAAAGTTTAATTCATGATGAATTATTTACAAAATGTATGTTTACACAAAGTCATCACCCGGCTGGTCTCAAAATAACAGGAAAAGTCCTAGTTTAATGAGGAACAGCTAACCCGAGAAATCTATTACATGTACATAATTTGATTGCACATTAACATATCACTCAATCAATATGCAGTTTTACCCCTCTTATTTATTTCTCCACTGAGCAAAATAGTTCCACACTATGGAATCATGAATGTATGCACTATAAGGAGCCTAAAGCATTTTGAAAGTAAAGCAGAATATACCATTAGGTACTTTCTACTTTACTTTCAACATGCTGTAATAAAAAACCTGGATAAAGGGTAAAGGGTTTAACAGACATAGTCTGAAAGATCAAATTACTACAGAGCTACAGGTAAAAGGCATGGTTTTATCTTATTTTCAAATATTCTAAATGTCTATTTTTTTCATTTTTAATTCCATTTCTAAAAAATAATTATTTTCAAAATGCATTACTTTGGCTACTCAAACTTAGAACATATCTTACCAAGTTAATTTATTATCATGAGCTATGTAATTTTTAAGAACTTTAAATATGTGTATAAAACCAGCATTTCAAATAAAATATATTTCAATAAGCACAATATTTGCATAGATATATCATAACAAGAATTTTTGTCTATATATTTGAGATCCATTTCCATTTTTTTTTTATTAATATCAGTCATTTTCTTCCCTATCAAAACTTCCTTTATTCTAATTGCACATCAACTGTATATCTTGCAAGTATTATGCTTCACTACAAACAGTGTACTTACAAAGAATGCACTTGTCTTCTGCCTCAGTGTAAACTTTGAACAGAACGTCCCCTAAAGGAGCCCTCTGATCAAGGTCGCCAAACGAAGAATAATGTTCAATGCATCGGTGTACATGTATACTTTAAACAGAACGCAATTAAACAAGATGGACTCAATTTTATTTTGATTTTAAATGTACATTTTAAATCTTCAGTGGTTATTGAACGAGAGGTTTCGCCTAACTGTGGACAACGTATGCAAATAGTCGCTGTCATGGACATTTTACTGAAATGAACTATCTGGTCGTAGACCAATTGGAGTGTCAGATGGCCGATTTTGTCAATTTCAAATTTGATTGATTTGGGTTTACGGCCGCAAACTGCGACACAAAGGTTGTCATAATGTTGGGTCAATTTCATGTCATCGCTGCCGTCGAAAGTTCGGCATTTCAAAAATATGTATATGAATGTGCACAATTACTGTACAATGTATACATAACTCGTATACGAAAAATGGGATTTAAGTTGTTTGTTATCGCTTTTATTAATGAGTTAACTGCAAGTTTTAATAATAAATCAAAACTTACTTTGCCTAGTGTGTTTACTTATATGATGTGTTCTGCTTTGTATCAATCCTACAGTGGAGAAAACGTTATTCTTTCTCGTTTAAACGCAAGGGCAAAACACTAAAATGTAGAAAAGGACAACGTTTTGACAATTCTGACCTTTCATTTTTTTTCAGAGTGGAAAACAGTTTGGAGCCTGATCAGACGCCGGCTTAACCGGCATCTGATATGGCTCCTAACTGTTTGCAAAGGAAATATTAGTTTTAGCGTAAACGCGTTTATTGGGAAAGAATAACGTTTTCTCCACTGTACCTAATAATGTCACCTGTCAACATAATTATTTTGTTGTACAAGTTTTGTTGTACTGTATACTATGGAGAAGACGTTATTTTTCCCCAATAAATTCGTTAATGCTAAAACTATATTTGACTATAGTTTTCCATTGTAAACAGTTTGGAAACAGATCAGACGCCGGATAACTAAGCGTCTGATCAGGCTCCAAACTATTTTCACTCAGATAAAAATGATTGGACGTAATTGCCAAAAAGTAAATGTCATTTTCTACCTGTAAATACATTGTGTTTGCGTTTTGCTTGCGTTTAAACGGGGAAAAATGTCTTCTTCACTGTCTATTTCTTGAAATAGATTTAGAAACTAATCGGACATCAATGGCTAGGCGTTATGCTATGTATCATCATTTTATCACATAGTAATGAGTTCAAAAGGTGAAAACTGAATGTGAAACTGTTTAGATCCCGACCAGAATGCTCCCTCAGGAGTCTACACCATTTGTTAGCTATTGTCTGTCCAAATACTTAGGGTTATTACAGTAATAACCTTTCGCATTTCGCCTTAATGACCGTTATGTGTATTTGGCGCACGGTAATTATTTTGTATTTTCAATTACAATGCATTCACCAGCATCTTTGCACTGACAGTGTAGGCTGAAGTTTGGCCAGAACGCTGTTCAAACCGTCATTGTTATTGTTTTTACTGGGCCCCGGAACAATCATAATTATAATTTATAACCGGTCATTAACGGCGCGTGTGCACGTGAATCGCCTTGTTAATACACGTTAAGTACTCGTTAATACACCCCCTCGGAACGGCTTTTTATGCAAGAATGCGTTTTCACAGTCGATTAGACAACTACAAAATATCTGGGAATACACGGGTCATTAATGAAAGTTATGGGCTACAGATCAACAATTAATATACGTCATTGAAACGAGCTAGCACAGTGTCTTTAATAAGTTCAGATTTCCTAACGCGCAACAAGTTTTCGTTATTCGAGAATATCACTCTAATGTGATTCCTCTTTAATACAAGAAAAAGTTTAATTCCAAGAAAATGAAGAGCTCATGGGAAAACAAGCTGATAGATTTTGCATTTATATTAGATGAAATATGAATACTGTTTTGTAGATAACCACAATGCATACATTCTCAAATTAAATTAAAGGAACCTCGCTTAATTGCTCATTTTCATCATTTAGAGAGGGGTTAATTTGAGAGGTCTTGCTATATATGATCTTACAACTTTGCGTTTGTTTTGTACTTTATACAGCGCTCCCTCTCTACAACTACAATCAATGGGAGACACAGATTTTGTGTGTTGTTCGGAGGGAGTCGTTATAGGGAGGGGACATTAAGAGTTGGCTCACATTTGCAAACAGCTTTAAACCAGATCAGACGCCGCGTCACGCGGCGTCTGATCTAGATTCAAGATGTTTGTCACCCGTCATTATATTTATTCTTTCAAAATGTACTTATACGTACATGTAATTTTGAGAATAAAAACAGCAGACGACAATTTTAAGCAGACTCTAGTATAGCAGTTAATCGTTAGGCATGCTTTTTTCTGTTGAGGGAAATGCGACAAAGATTGTTGTAAAGAGGGAGTCGTTGTTTGAAGGGCCGTTTAGGAAAGAAACACTATCAAGAACTTAACATTTTGCGTTTGTTCTGTATTTGTAAGACATCATACGTCTCTTGTATACGTAGAGAAATGCCGTAACATCAGTCAGAGTTAGTATAGATTTATTATTGTACTGAAACTGAAAAATATCTCTAAGGTTTCTCACTTGCAATTGTAAACGCTTTAAAAGGAAAGGAACATATTTTAAAACAATGAAGGGAAAATTAGCACCTTTTAGAACTGCTGCAGTTTTAAAAAAGAACTAAACCAATATGTTTGAATGCCACAGTAAGCTATTTGTTAGGTGTTAGATGTTTTCTCTCGGAACTGAAACTATGCAATGGTGTGTTAAACAATGCAGTTTTAGTTGCCTAAGCACAAACGTCAATACAACAAGCAGTTCTTTTGTTTAGGAAACACAATGCGATATTTTAAATGTCAAAAGTTTACCAAAAAGGCGGAACTCTGCTTCATAAATATTGTGCCTTAATCTCCTTAGCTGTTTCTTAGTAAGAATGTGACGTTCAGCTTTGTATAAATATTACTTCAGTGATACTTACAACTTTCTGCTACACATAAAGTGTTAATCCTTCCACTTGCATGACGTCATCCATTTTCAACAATTGTCGACTGCTTTTATTTCTAAAATCAAAATTTAGGTATTTGACTTCAGAAATATTAAGATGAGTATCAAACAGTTTGGATCATGATCAGACGCCGCGTTACGCGGCGTCTGATCAAGATTCAAACTGTTTGCAAATACTTATTGTACTCGGGGTAAGGCAGTGAAGGGGTTAAGATAAATAAAAGACGTTAAGCTTTATAGTTTAATTTGGAAGAACATACGCCATTCAATTATAATTGTGACGCTTAATTATACATTAGATATAGTTATAAAAGGTGTTGTTCTGGTAAACAAAAGAAGTTAAAAACTTAAGATTTGCTTACCCAACTACATCAAGCACACGCCTCTTTAAGTTTTCATTTATGCCTTAACTTTATAAGTTACCAAAATGATTCATTAGAAATGATTACTCTATTTTAGGCGACCTTGTTTTAAAGAAGTCTTGAAGTAAAACAGAATATACATTTAGGCACACCTGCTTCTAGCTGCTTTAGGTAGTCACCTGTTTGCAAAACTAGAAACTGACTAATATAAAAGGGTAATGGGTTATGCATATTAATTGTTTTTTTTTAATGTAGACGCCCAACATTAGGTCGCTGCCAATGTCAATAACAGTTGCATAAATGTAAGCAATCAGTTTGAGTCTACATTAAACGCTGCGTCTGTTCATGATCCTAACTACAATAAACGGCGTTTTAACTTCTATACATAGATCTCCCCTTATTCAGATTTATATAATTCACAACAGCAGATGTTAAGTGCTTGTGTGGCGGCTGTAAAAAGTCGCCCCGTACTTCATTCTCAGTGTTGTTATACTTCCTGGTCCTTTGGAATCATTGATTTCAGAGCATTTACAGTTGGAAGTTGAATTCCGCTTAAGCCGGTGCTAGGGGGCGTGAGCACTATTGCATATTTCAGTATTGCTCATGAACAGACCCAATTAAACCGAGTCTGCAATTTTCAGTATTTGCTTTGTTTTCTGTGCTTTCAAAGGATCTCCCCTTATTCAGATTTTGAACTCAGTTTGTAATATATTTAGACTGAGTGTTTCATTTTCATTCTGGATCTAGATAAATTTCGCTTTTGCTGTTTTCAGGGGTTTCTAGCCTGCCCTGGAATATCTGTTTAAGTGTTGGATATCTTGATGATTCTTCTGCTGTGGAAATCTCTCACTGCGTTATGCAGGGTTCATAATATTTTAGTAGATCTATTTTAAAAGCATATGTTTCTTTAATCTGCTATTGAGCTGCTTTCGTCTGTACATATTTAACCCTTTACCTGCTAATCCCGATTTTATTACAATCTGCAAACGGTTCAGATCCAGATGAGACGCTTAGTCAGGCAGCGTTTCATCTTGATACAAACTGTTTGACACTCGTTTTTGGTTTTCTATAATTAAAAATTGCATAAAAATCTGAATGTTACGAAATTTGTAAACGACAATTTCAAAGGAGTCGATATTATAGCAGGATAAGGGTTAAAACTATAGAAAATCTATGTATGTAATACTTTAATGGAGGGCCTCATGGAGGTTTAGTCATGAGACTAAATGGGCTACCCTCTTTAAATAAAGTCTTTCATTCATTTCATTCATTCATTCACTATTTGACACTCGTATATATTTTTCTTGGTCTATATTTCTTAACTTTACAAAAAAAAGCAGACGATAAGATTGCAAATAACAATGTTATGACAGAGAATGTTTAACACGGGTGTAGGCGATACAATGGCAGTGAACGGGTTAAAACACCGTTTATTAACTCATTATCCACTGAAATTTCCAATTGACGGCACCAGTTAACAATAATTGATGGTCAAATTTAGACTATTTAGGTTTTTTAAAAATATTTTTGATAAAGTATTGCATTATGACAAACATTGAAGTCCCTGCAATATGACAAACAGTAAGTCCCTCCTGCAGGAGCCCTCTAATCAGGGACTTCACTGTTTGTATTAGCCCAGTGTACTACTCTTAACAGGTACACTTTTGGTAAGGGACACATGCATGCGTCACTAGGGCTCGATGAATTCATGACCAATTTCACAGTTCACGCTGAACTAGACTCGTAATTATATACATGGTGTTTGGTTATGCATGTAGTTTACCGGATAACAGTTTGTTATGCGCGTTGTTATACGTACCATAATCAATTGGTGGCTATACAAACGCCTTTCAGCTATGTGTACATTTTGTTGCGTTTGTAGTTATACGTTAAACCTTCAGCCATGAGTGTATCTATACACCGTGAGTTTTGTTGTGTTTGTAGTCATACATATGACTTTCAGCTAGGAGTGTATTTATACAGCTTGCATTTTATTTGTAGTCATATATATATTAAAAAGGGATGTAAAATAATAATTTTATAATTTTAATATAGTCATACATATTTCATTCAGCTATGAGTGCAACTTAATAGCGTGAAATTTGTTAAATTTGTAGATCTAGTGATACATAAAGGATATTAAAGGAGTGTTCATAATTTAATGGAATTATTAAACGAGGCTTTTAGAAAAGATAAAAACGAGGCTTTGCCGAGTTTTTATCGTTTTCTAAAACGACGGGTTTGATAAATCAAATACATTTTGGACACGAATGTTATATACTATTTATAACATAACATAGAGAAGGTGTTTCCAATTTTTTTGCAGCACTTATTTAACGCAGCCTTTGAAGTCAAGTGAATTCTATGCGCTAAATAAGTTTACAGGAAAAAGTTTGTTCAAATAAACTCCCTACACTAGCAATATGTTTCTGTTATTATATAAATAAATAAACAATTTCATGTAGATCTAATGTTCTTGCATAAAAAGCCGTTCCCAGGGGGTGCATTAACGAGTACTTTAACGTGTATTAACAAGGCGATTCACATGCACACGCGCCGTTAATGCCCGCTATAGTTATGATTGTTCCGGGGCCCAGTATAAACAATAACAATGACGGTTTGAACAGCGTTCTGGCCAAACTGCAGCCTACACTGTCAGTGCAAAGATGCTGGTGAATGCATTGTTATTGAAATTACAAAATAATCACCGTGCGCCAAATACACATAACGGTCATTAAGGCGAAATGCAAAAGGTTTTTACTGTAATAACCCTAAGTATTTGGACAGACAATAGCTAACAAATGGTGTAGACTCCTGGGGGAGCATTCTGGTCGGGATCTAAACAGTTTCCCATTCAGTTTGTACCTTTTGAACTCATTACTATTTAGTTATCCGGCGTCTGATCTGTTTCCAAACTGTTTACGATGGAAAACTATATTCAAATATAGTTTTAGCATTAACGAGTTTATTGGGGAATAATAGCGTCTTCTCCATAGTATACAGTCCAACCAAACTTGTACAACTAAATAATTCTGTTGACAGGTGACATTATTAGGTACAGTGGAGAAATAGAGGATAACTGGTTTTTTTCAGTGTAAGATCGAAATTTAATCCATTGAGTGAACATCAGACGTTATATTTTCACGAGTGGCGAAGCCACGAGTGAAATTATAACAGTCTGATGTTCACGAAATGGATTAAATTCGATCTTACACTGAAAAAACACAGTTATTCTATTTATTTATGCTTTTAAGCCACTTTTTAAACGAAATTTTTTAAAAATTGAAAGCGAACGTACATTATTTATCCCGTGTTGAGCCCCACGTTTTATGTCGAACACATGTGCGTGACAGTTGGCGGTATAATGACGTCATCCGAATGACTTCGTTGCTCCCGAGTTTGGATTCGTGCTCTTCCGGTGAGTAGTTCGCGACAAATCGGACTGCCGGAATTTAACGATAAGACACGATTGACTACGATTCTTGGGGAGCCCTACGGGGAAAATTCATAATAAAAGCGATTGGTGATAATCCACTGCAGTGGATTACCAAGTGATCATCCACTGCTATATCGTGGTAATCCACCGAAAAGCATAAATAAAACGTTATTCTTTCCCAATAAACGCGTTTACGCTAAAACTATTATTTCCTTTGCAAACAGTTTGGAGCCATATCAGACGCCGGTTAAGCCGGTGTCTGATCAGGCTCCAAACTGTTTGCCACTCTGGAAAATGAAAGGTCAGAAATGCCTTTTCTACATTTTAGTGTTTTGCGTTTGCGTTTTGTTTGCGTTTAAAGGGGAAAGAATAACGTTTTCACCACTTTAGGATGGATACAAAGCAGAACACATCATATAAGTAAACACACTAGGCAAAGTAACTTTATTATTAAAACTTGCAGTTAACTCATTAATAAAAGCGATAACAAACAGCTTGAATCCCATTTCTCGTATACGAGTTATTTATACATTGTACCGTAATTGTGCACATACATGTACATATTTTTAAAATGCCGAACTTTCGACGGCAGCGACCTGCTATTATAGATGACATGAAATTGACACAACATCGGCGCTATTATGACAACTTTTGTGTCACAGTTTGCGGCCGTAAACCCAAATCAATCAATTTTGAAATTGACAAAATCGGCCATCTGACACTCCAATTGGTCTACAACCAGAATGTCCATGAAAGCGACTATTTGCATACGTTGGCGACAGTTAGGCGAAACCTCTCATTCAATAACCACTGGAGATTTAAATGTACATTTAAAATCAAAATAAAAGTTTGTCCATCTTGATTAATTCAATAATTGCGTTCTGTTTAAAGTATACATGTACACCGATGCATTGAAAATTATTCTTCGTGTGGCGACCTTGATCAGAGGGCTCCTTTAGTGGATGTTCTGTTCAAAGTTTACACTGAGGCAGAAGACAAGTGCATTCCTTGTAAGTACACTGTTTGTAGTGAAGCATAATACTTGCAAGATATACAATTGGTGTGCAATTAGAATAACGGAAGCTGTGATATGGAAGAAAATGACTGATATTAATAAAAAAAAATGGAAATGAATCTCAAATATAAAGACAAAAGTTCTTGTTATTATTTATATCTATGCAAATATTGTGCTTATTGAAATATATTTTATTTGAAATTCTGGTTTTGTACACATATTTCAAGTACTTAAAAATTACATAGCTCAAGATAATAAATTAACTTGGTAAATATACTGAAGCACAATGTAATAGATATGTTCTAAGAAGTTTGAGTAGCCAAAGTAATGCATTTAGGAAATAATTATATTTTAGAAATGGAATTAAAAATGAAAAAATTGACATTTAGAATATTTGAAAATAAGATAAAATCATGCCTTTTACCTGTAGCTCTGTAGTAATTTGATCTTTCAGACTATGTCTGTTTAACCCTTTACCCTTTATCCAGGTTGTTTATTACAGCATGTTGAAAGTAAAGTAGAAAGTACCTAATGGTATATTCTGCTTTACTTTCAAAATGCTTTAGGCTCCTTATAGTGCATACAGTCATGATTCCATAGTGTTGAACTATTTTGCTCAGTGGAAAAATAGATAAGAGGGGGAAAACTGCATATTGATTGAGTGATAGGTTAATGTGCAATCAAATTATGTACATGTACATGCAATAGATGTCTTGGGTTAGCTGCTCCTCATTAAACTAAGACTTTTCCTGTTATTTTGAGACCAGCCGGGTGATGACTTTGTGTAAACATAAATTCATCATGAGTTAAACTTTGTTTTGTTAAATCTGGTTCATTCTCGTTATTGTCACTGTTCTCTGTTGAGTAAGCACCAAACACATTCTGTTCACAGTCAATGAGAAAGGATGACTCCAGTGTTAATATTGCAGACTTCTCAAGATTTAGACCAACATCCAAGGCTGATGGCCAGTGACATCTGGTGATAGAATCTGAAACAACAAACATGCATGAAAATAAATAATAACAGTTTAAACATATAGACAGCTTTATCATCTTATTTAGAATTATGTTTGATTCTTTAATGAAGGCATTGATTGAATGAGACAATTCAAATTCAAATCTTTATTTAAAACCTACAAGTAAATCTAACAGACACACACATTTAGAATCTATAATGGCAATGTTGATAAAATAGCATGTCAACCCAAATTCCGTTCCAGCTATTTCAGTAACTGATTCTTAGTACGCTCCTAATATTTAAATGGCTTACAAAATTATCAAAACATATTTTCAAAATTATTCTAAATTCCTAGACAACTGTAGTATAACAATGGTTACCAAGCACAATGACAGTTAGACGTATAGAAAGTTAAAACTTTTAAGTTGAGTCTTATATGGTTCTTAGACATTGATAAGTCAAATTTCAGTTTTTGCTCATCAAAAACTCAAATCTGACCAACCAAACGCTTTAGGACGATTTTAGACTCAACTCAAAAGCTTTATAACCTTGGAGCCAATGTCTCTGAAGTAACATTCTAGCACTCTAACGACTGAGCTGTAGGGACTTGTTGAGTTTCTACAAAGATAACAGTGGAAAAAAACGTTATTCTCTTAAACTATTGTTTCCATTGCAAACAGTTTGGAGCCAGATCAGACGTCGGTTTGGAGCCAAATCATACGCCGAGTAACCCGGTGTCTGATCAGGCTCCCAAATGTTTGGTACTCAGATTAAAATAAACATTCAGAAGTATAAAAAAAGATGTCATTTTCTCCATGTTAGTGCACTGCGTTTGCATTCTTTGCGTTTAAAAACGGGAAAGAATAACGTTATCTCCTCTGTGCCTGTGTTCGACAGTACAGTCCCAATGGTGCACCTAAAACGTGCCCCTTCTCATAATCATCAGAATTGATTGAGTAGAAGTAAGAAATAGAAATAGAAATAGACTACACTCGATCCCGCTAGACTACAGTAGGAGTTAAATAACTGCAATCGACTGCTGGTAATCCATGCATGTGTCTGATATTTATTAATAAATATAGCATTATAAATAAAATCCTACCCTAAACATGCTAAACTGTAAATCGGTGTACCTGTATTTCCATAGAATTGGTCTAGAGAAAGTCTCTGACGTTCTGTGTTGCGTCGCACCTGACCGGTCTGTAATGCTACGTCTCACGTTGTACCAGACCAACTCATTCAACGTTATTCCAACATCCAACCACATTTCTCCTCATATCAGATATATTGTAACATTTTCAAGTCCTTGAATTAACGGACGAAGAACAGCATAATGTCTGTTGAGTGACAAGCGTAAATTACACATGCGAATCGAGTCGCTTTTAAAAATGGCCGACATTGATAAATCCTGTGCATGTGGCCCTGTATCCAAGCCGTTGATATATAAAAGACATGAACATTTTGTAAACAAACTTGACCTCTCTAGGTGCGCGTATTCTGTCAATGTATTAGAGAACGGGGAATCCAACAAGAAGGGGAAATATACATATTTTTATGCAAGAATAGTGTCAATACACCTGTTTTTCGTGCATTAACATCTGCAGAAGCCCTTGTGCTGTCTTGGAGCCCTCGGCTAAAGCCTCGGGCTTCAAATACAGCCCGCGGGCTTCTTCAGATGTTAATGCTCGAAAAAAGGTGTATTAACCCTATATTGGTAACTTAAACAAAAAAATTATAAATTGAATTTTACATAAAGGAATGAAGACGTAGGATATTGAACTCATTGAACGCATTCTAATGACGTCGTAAGTAAACAACGTCGTTGCGTACCTCATTTGCATAGTTATTCAACTAGTTATATAATGACAAATACACAACGGGTGTTATTCATCGCTCACGCCGTCTGTTATGCTAGAAATACATGTATATGTATTACATTTAGCTATGAACTTATCGATACAGCGTGCATTTTATTGTGTTTGTAGATATTTATGTAACATTCAGCTAAGAGTGTTATTATAATGCATGTACTGTTATACATCATTAAGTAATGAGGACACCCACACAGCATGCCCTTTGTTGGGTGTTTAAATATCCTACACGCACAAATAAGGTTACTAATAGTTTAGGAAAATATAATGAACTTGAAGGTTAAACATATGCGCAAGTTATTGCATGATAATATTCATTCTGTGTGTTATTGCATTTCAAAAGCAAAGATCTTATAATTTAGGAAACTATAGTTAATGTGAACGCAAAATGCATTTAAGAAATGTACAGGTTATTTTCAGCGTTGAAGCGAAATAAATGGCAGAAAATGATCGGCAAATATGCCGATCATTTTCTGTCGTTTATTTCGCTAAAATGCCGAAAACATTCTGTTGATTTCTTATATTTACATTATATTTGCTATAATTTCTAAAATTAATTAAACACTTCTTTAGTATGCATGTACGTTTAATTCATATTAGAAGTTGTTAACACGAATAATGAGAACCCTGAAAGAACAGCCATTACTGCCATTACCCAGGAAACGCCACCATATGATTCACGGAGAGCAGACAAATAAGCCTAGCCTCCATTGCAAAGATGTTTAAAATCCCGCCCCTAGAAAAATTGCGTTTATACGAAAAAACGTCAATTTGTTCAATAGAAATGTATTATGCGAATGTAAATATTTGTCCGAATTACGGGCGTGAATAGATTTACATACTTTGCACATGTCGTATACCGTGCTTTATGTTCAAATCGCTGACACCAGGCTATCGTTCTACCTAAAAAATATAACTATCTGCTCTCTATTTATTTTAATAATGCATTTCTTTATATTTTTCCCAAGCGCGTCTTTATGAGATAAAACAAGATATTCTTTAGGTGTCGTTTTGGATAATTAGTTTTTGTTTCTCATCAAAGAAAATTCGAAATAACAATTTTTAGTCCCAATATCCATTTACCAGTATGTAATGCAAGCAATCTCGAAGTATTTGGTGCGAACATTGGTTTTCTTGTTAAGATTAATTTCTGTAACTGTGTTCCAGTGTTGTCAATAAAACCAAAATTGCATTTTTATATAGAGTACATTGCACACATTATCTTTCGTAATAACAGTGCTTACAAGAACAGTATGTAAGTACGACGACATTCGTAGGCTAATAACGCACATTGTTTTGTAAATAGTTTGATCTAGAGGAGATGCCGTGGAATTCTCATTAAGTATGTCTTAGGTAAAAAAAAGGGAAAAAGACAATGAGCGCTATAGTAAATTAACATTTATTGAAAGATACTACTTGTACATTAGGGAACAGTTACAATTTTAATAAATCTAGAAAATCTAATTCAGCAACAGAATAAAATAAAAAATCTATTCTATATAGAAAAGTATGAACAGTTTTTGTTTTAAAAAGGAAAATTATATATTGAGCTTTTATAGATTTCTTTTAAATAAAGTTATGTCGTTACCCTAGGTGGTTCTCTCTAGTTGAGATTTATGCCCTTATTCTTCGATATTTATGATAAGGTATTGTCCGATTTTTCTGAACTGTCGGAGTTATTTTAGAACAGAATAGTTGATAAAGGTAAATAGGTAAGCAAGGTAACATCGAATATGTTATCGCACACTTTCCTACTTGAGATAAGCATGATCATCTTGCAGCACGAAACAGCCTCGCTAATTTTACTGATATGTTATTCATTCTCAATAAACGTGTTTATGCTAAAAACTATTTTTGCAAACAGGTTGGACCAAGATCAGACGCCGGGTAACCTGGCGTCTGATCAGGCTCCAACCTGTTTGCCACCCAGATAAAAAAGATATAATTAATTTTCTACAGTTTAGTGCATTGTGTTTGCGTTTATTCGGGAAATAATGATGTCTTCTCTACTGTACATTACACACACTAAATATACAGCTTTCCGTATCCCTAGCTGACCGTACGGAAATAAACGAGTACGGTGATCATCCCTTTTAAAATTTTAGAATGTTCCAATCTAAAAATAACTCTGACATGTCAGAAGAAAACACTAGTATGCAACTTGACATTTCTACTGAAACAAAAACAGAAACACCTTTCATTTTCTTGCCCGGTTACATTTTGTTGACACGAGCTCGACCTCGAAATACCAATGTATCATACCTGTGAAATTATTTATTACATGTACTTGCAATTGCATTGATGAAAGTCATTAAACAAACACAAAACGAATATGAAGCTTTATTTATTTTAACTGGTTAATGTCAAAAAAGAGCACTGTGGACCAAAGATTGATTAATCTAGCCCTTACATTTTGTTGAAATCGAAATGAAAGTAAATCGATATGAAATAAGTTATGTTATTGGTTGCTGCTACATGCGATGCTTCATTTCTTTATCGATCAGCCAATAACATTGGTCGTTACAAAGATAGAATTTCCAACACTATTTTATCAGTTAGATTTGGTTTTAAAATGATCTGTAATGTAACAAATGACAGATTATTAAAATGTTGATTTATTAAAAACTGAATGGAAAACCGTTTGAAGCCGTTTATAGTCCTATATTAATAAGGGTTATCTGCTATAGATAACCAAATTTATTAGAGTTCGCATCGCCCGCATTTTACTTTGTCCGATCGGCATCAAAGAAAATTATTTAGTCGCGCCCCTCGCTATATCCGGTTTATGAAGGAAAGAAGCAAGGTGAAGTTTTGAAATTGTTGTTTATTTCGGACACATTTTCTGAATCCCACCCGCCTCACCCCCTTTCTTCTGTAGTAGTTAACCTGGTATTATATGCTTCAAGATGAGTTTATTTGTATGACCTTGGTACTGCTTTTGTATTTTCTTTATTTTTCAGTTGTTTGGAATCGACTTATTACAATCGCTGGAGTTGTATATGACAATTCTGCATTAATCGGCGTGGTTCCAGGCGCTGTGTACGATATGTGAATTAGGACATTCAGACGCTTAAATAGTTCTTGTAATACGTTTTAAGGTTAGTAAAGGGTGACCTGGCCAACAGCGAAGTCCGAACTAAAGTTTTAGCTGCCATTCTTATCGCAATACTTAATTTTATTTGTAGTTTCAATATAACTAGGTATGACATTTTATACAAAAACCCGGGGTTTTCGTCGTTGAAGATGGTAGCTTGGTCCTTGAAGTACCCAGGGTCGGGCAGTTCGAGATGACGAAATTTCCGAATTTTAAGCCTTTTGTGGCAGAAGTTCAAGCAGAATTTTAAGCCTTTTGTGGCAGAATTTTTAGCCTTTTGTGGCGGAATTTTAAGCCTTTTGTGGCTTAGCGGATTGCTGATAAAAGGTCGCCCTTTACGACTATTTGTCCGGCGCCCTGTTAATCAAGTGGTTTAACAAGATGGAAGCGGGAACCATGCCAAATAACAGCCAAAACCTTGTTATTGTGTATTTTCGTTTTGTAATCTTTGCATATTAAACATATTTAAACTGAGTTATGATATTGTGGTTATTAGGTTAATCAAGTGATAGGGAACAGTGTTGCATGGGTGGAAGACAGGTTGATGTTTGTAATTTAATAAGTTTGGCTAATAGAGAAAGAGTTGTCTTCATCCATGAGTTACTGATCAACATATTGCTTGTCATTTGATTACCTGCGAATCTCCTAATAAAGGATCATTATCGTACAGAACGATGCTGGTATGGTTTAGTTTCACCAAAAAGAGATTTTGTTAAGCGATGTATCCTGTGACGTGTAACAAGTTCAACAAGGCAACTTACGCACCTACCTATTAACCATAACACTGTATATTAAGTCTTGAACGTTTTATAAAAAGGTGTTCATTCAAATTACTACAATTGTTCCTAAGTCTTGCATGAAGTACCGTAAGGTGTCTATTTCCAACTAGGTAGTACTCTGGAACTCTCCCTGGCTTTGTTCTAGAGACTATATTACTTTTAAAAGAAGAGAAGGTAGGGACATGTCTGAGATCGGAGTCCAGATAGTTCCAGAGCATTACAGATGATGGAATACATGAGTTTTGAAAAATAGAAGTTCTATTGGGTAACATTTCAAAATTTCCTCGGTTTCTTAATGGATAGTTTGACCTTTCACCCACTAATGGGGGAATTATATCACTTATGTACTGTGGAACAGTGTCATGTGAGACCTTATACATGAAAAACAGTTTTTGATTTTCTCGTCACTTGAACAAAGGCTCCCATCCACAATCATCGTATAGCTTTTCAAGGGAAACTGATCTCGTTAGTCCTGTGACAATACGCGCAGCTTCATTCTGAATTTTTTCTATAGTGTTTGTATGTAAATCAGGACATCCATCCCATACAATTGAAGAATATTCAAAAATTGGTCTTACATATGATAAGTATATTTGGTTTAGTGCAAATCTTGAAAGAGTAAATTTTACTTTGCGCATGATATTGATAACTTTAGAAGCTGACTCAATGATGTTATCTATATGGTTAGTCCATTGGCCATTTTTGCTGAGTGTCATCCCTAAGTGTTTATGGTGGTCAACAAAATTTATTTCAGTATTATCAAAGACAAGTCTGGGTAAAGGAGATTGCCTTTTTAAAGTGAATAGAATGGCCTCTGTTTTGTTTGGATTAAAGTTAACCAACCATTGTTTTGCCCAAACTGAAATGCAACTTAGATCATGGTTAATAATACCTTCGATATCATTTATATTACTTGCAGAATAGTAAAGTGAGCTATCATCAGCATACAACCTTGTTAAGCTAAGTAATGAATCGGTTATGTCATTCACATAAATGAGAAAGAGTAACGGCCCTAAAACGGAACCTTTAGGAACACCCGCATTGACGGGCTTGAGGTTAGATTCAGCTGACTGAATTACTACTTTTTCGTGTCTGTTATTTAAATAACTAGAAATCCAATGTATTAAGTTTAAGTTTATACCATTTTGTTTAAGTTTGAAGAGTAGACCCTTGTGCCATACTCTGTCAAAGGCTTTTGAAATATCACAAAAAAAAACATACAAGAATATTGATTATGCTCAAAGCTTTGACAGATATGGTGATATATATCAATAAGTTGGTAAGTAGTTGAGTGGTTTGGTAAAAAACCAGACTGGTATTTGTATAATAAGTTATTGTCTAAAAGGAAGTTGTACATGTGTTTAAAGACTTATCTTTCTAAAAGTTTACCGCAACAGCTTAACAATGATACAGGCCTATAATTAGAGGGTGTTGATGTGTCCCCTTTTTTAAAAATTGGCGTTACTTGGGCAATTTTCCAAGAATCTGGAAAAAGTCCTTCTTGTATGGATCTATTAAATAACACAGCTAGTGGAACTGAAATGGCTTTAGCACAATTTTTTAACATTTTGTGACTAATGTTGTCAGGTCCACTAGCTTTGTTTACATTTAAATTCAAAATAATCTCTTCTATTTCTTTTTGGCTAATATTAAAAACTGATAGTCTATTAACCGTTTTTTCTTCAAATAATGGGAGATTTATATTACTTTCATCAACATTTGATATTGATGTGAAATACGTATTCAAACATTCTGCCTTTTCTTCATTTGTTGTATACCAAATTTCCTGTCCATTGGGTAAAGTTTCATGAATCGGGGGGAAGCAAGCTGAAGACGAATTATTTTTAACAAAATGTCTTATAATTTTCCAGAATCCCCTTTTATCATTACATTGAAGTTCGGCCAAACTTGTTTCTAAGGTATTATAACATTTCTCCTTTGCATGTTTCTTTAAGTTATTAACTTTATTTCTTAATTGTTTGTGTTTTAACCAGTCTGATATTTTACCAGAAGATCTTGCAGTTTTTTTCATCCTATCTCTTTTTCTAGACATTTTCCTTATTTCAGAATCATACCATGGCTGGTCATCAGGGCGGACACATACTTCTTTAGAGGGAATACAATGACTAATAAATAACATAAAAGTTTCAGTAAAGACATCAACTGATAGTAAAACGATAGATACAGTAAAACCTCTCTATTACGAGCACTACCACAAAGGCTAAAAACTGAACTAAAGGAACTATTTGTGTTACTGTCACCTTGCTCTAAGCACCCGATTGCCCTTAATATAAAAAACTAAATAAAGTTTTAGTGGTCGTTATAGAGAGATTGTACTGTACATGGTATACTAAGTAGCTTCGCACGCAACCTTTGCCGCTTGTTCAATTTTCAGAGTGCAGAATAGTCATCCATTTCTGTAAGGGCATCTAGTTTAGAAAATCAAATAAATCGGATCAAGATCAGAACCAATTTACCTGGTGTGTTATCTAGATTGAAAATGTGAAGTGGTCGCCAGAAACCGCCTTAACCCTTTACCGCATAGCCTGTTTTTAGATTTGGAGGCAGGTGACCACTTAAAGCAGGTTGAAAGTAAAGCAGAATGCGCCCTAAGGCGCATTTTGCTTTACTTTCAAACTGCTTTAAGTCATTTCTTGCTAGTATATAAGTAATATTTCTAATTGTACATGTTCATGCCTGTATAATCTTGAACTATTTTCTTTGGCGGAGGGATAAATTAAAATGCGCTAAAATGCATTTCTATCAAGTAAAGAGTTAAGCATGCATATTGATAAAAAACGTACACAAATAATATCATTTTATCATTTGAATTTTGTCCATGTTTAATAAAAGTAAAAAAAACGAACCAACGTCTTTAAAAATATAAATTTCCTAATTTTCCGTGTTCCAGTTTCTACGCTCTTGGCCAACATTAAGAAAAAAGAGTATTTGCCTTTGTGTAGGTTAATCTAATTAGTAGAGAGCACAGCGGAATTATTCAGCATTTAATAATTTCTTTGTGTCCTCACTGGCTGTAGAAAAACCGTCTATACCCTCTAGAGATTTCCCCGGCATTAATCTAGGAATCGCATTGCATGGTACGATACGCACAATCTATTGCAACACATCGTTTGTTTTAAGGTCGCAGTTGGTATGGACTAGATATATGTATGTTGCCGCACAAACACAATTATGAGATCAATAGAGCTATAAATTTGCGCCATTAACGACCGCGATAAAAGTATTATACCATTGAAGATGAATTAGCAGAGCCAAATCTTTAGTCGATGTCGCATGCAAAATAATTCTAAATTAACCATAAGAAGGGGAATATTACCTTTTAAAATCATAAACATTTAATCGCATTATACAGTGGAAAAAGTGTCATTATTTCTTGTTTACACGAGCTTAGACTCAAACGCAATTGAATTGTAAAAAATTACAAGTTCTTAAGATATTCACGATTAACTGAAAGCTGAGTGGCAAACAGTTTGAAACCTTCTTCCAAGGCTATAAAGCGTTCGAGTTTTGTCTGAGATCGTTCTCAAGCTTGTAATAGGTCAAGCAACTTTAGTTGGTGAAAAACAGTAAACTTCAATGTCATTCAAATTCACCAGCGGTCTTTTAACCAAAGTGACGAGTAAACTCGTCATTAATAAACAGTGAAGAGTAGACTTGTTCTTTCTAAATTGTATACACACTGATCAGTGGACTCTTGAAGCGGTCCGTATAAAGACCCCAAACCTCCCAACACTTATCCAAACCTCCCAAAACCACTTTTAAAAGCAAGTTTTTATAATTCTGGCAGATCGTAGCTTAAAGCAGGCTGAAAGTAAAGCATTCTGCTTTACTTTCAACATGCTTTAAGATAATACTTGTCTTCAAAACCAGGAACAGGCTATTAGGATAGTGAGTTAATATTTAGAGGTAACTGTGTAAAGTGATCTTAAGTTTTGTTCGAGTTGTTCCCCTTGAAAAGAAAATTATGGAATATTTAATTTTAAATCAACATTTTGTCATTGTTTTAGCTCTTTTTTGATGAGATATTAAGGATTTTAAGTGGTTTGGATTGTTTTTAAGTGCTTTAGGCAGGTTTGGAGAGGTTTGGAGTGGTTTGAGGAGGTTTGGAGTAGTTTGGGGAGGTTGGGGGTCTTTACACGGACCCCTTTTGCAGGATATCTCTGATAAATATCTGCACTGTTTGTCAAATTGCAGTGTACTGCTTACATAATCCATAAATAGTGAAATATAGACTAGACTTAATCACAAAAGAGAGTTGCCGACATCAAGTTTCAGGGATGAATCTGTTAACTCATTCACCCCTGAAACGTTTAATGAACAACTCAAGGTCCAAAAAAATATTAAATTAAGTGTCAAACATTTCAGATCATGCTGAGACGCCGAGTGACGCGGACCAATACTTTTTACAAATAACATTGTACTCCGCATTATATACCGAAATACCAAAGACAAAAAAACTTTATTTTGCCTAAGTAGCAATTCTTTGTTTGAGTAAGTGGAGTTGAATAATATAGCTTTGCAAAATATTATAATACTATGTCAATTAATGTGGCAGTTACTCGAGATGATTGTGTGGTATAAGATGACAAATATTCATTTCATTCACAGATTGTTTTAAATTCGAAACCTATGTGTCTTAACATTTCTATTTCAATGTTGTTTTTTCTAACTCGTCAAATCCTAATTGCTGTCCTTTTAACCCATACATGATCAACTTTATATAGAGGTTTTTACCATTCCACGCCATTTTGTCGTCTTTTTTATATTATTGTATACAATATTATTTCCAAGTTAGATTTTAGGTAGTATAATTAACGTAATTTTAAAACAAGTGACAAACAGTTTTGTTCCTGATCAGACGCCGCAATATGCGGCGTCTGATCAGGATCTTAAACTGTTTGCAAATGCACTTATGACGTCATCTAGAGTGTAAGGGTTAATGATGTATACATGACGTAAACTTAACAAGTTGTGGTCCTAGTGATATGTAGTTTCACCTCACGACAGTAATCTTTTTACAACATGGAAATACATACCTGAGGAATGGATTTTGAAGTTTCGGCTTGCATTATGGAAAGTGTCTGCATTGCTGCAGCGTATAATCTATGTCCGTTATTATCAAAGTACTGTCGAAACTCGATACTTCGAACTCGCTTAATGGATCGTATCAGTATTTCATAAGTTGAATTTCGATAAGTCGATGTCGCTTAAGTCAGACACAATCTCGAAAGAAGTTCATCAGGATAGTAATATTCTTCTTTGTTTAGGTTCTAGTTACTTATACATAATTTTGTTTACCTTTGTGACAGTGTCGGTACTCCATTGGAGCTCCTTCATCAGACTGTGACTTCCGCAGGAAAGTGACGTCACAGGGCGGGTTTACTACAGGACGGGTAACTATAGGATAGTAATATTCTTCTTTGTTGAGGTTCTAGTTACTTATCCATAATTTTGTTTAACTTTGTGACAGTTTCGGTACTCCATTGGAGCTCCTTCATCAGACTTTGACTTCCGCAGGAAAGTGACGTCACAGGACGGGTTTACTTTTAGCATTCGCATGTCGGGATGCAGAAAAAACTTTTCTATTTATTATTCTAACAGAGCATGGTCCAAACACGAAAAGGTATCAGAACCTGAAAAAAGTAACAGAGCTAATTGGTAAACATGGGGTTTTATTAACCCTTTCAGTGCCGAATTTGCATTAAGTCCCTTTTGCAAACAGTTTGAATCCTGATCAGACGCCGCTCAAAGTGTCGTCTGAATAGAATCCAAGTTGTTTGACACCCGTAACGTCATATTTTATGTCATACTACCTTGCATCTGACTTTGATACGATATCGTAAACGATCATTTTGAAGCAGTCGACATGAATCGGTGAAGGGGTAAACCCCTCACAATGAAGTTCGCGCCGAAAGGGTTAAAGCTCTTTTTGCCCTCAGTATATATTTAATATATTCAAGTGTACCTACGTGAAACAGAAATTTTGTCCTGCCGATTATAGTTTAGGTATGTTGCGCGTCCTACTAATAGTAAACGTAGGACAAACTTGAGTGATTAAAATACAAGAACTCCATGGAGTATTTGGTATTTTTGATTTAACGGTTTAAAGTATATGCAAAAGAATGCCTGAAGGTTAAAGTGTAACTTAGATCGTAAAAAATGTATCTGCTATTTTACAGTGGGGAATACGTATTGCCCGTTAAATTGAAATTTTGTGCAAACCCAATAGAAAAGATGTATTGTGTAGCACCGATAAGTATGGAGTTTCTCATTTGCAGTGTTGCTCCAACACTTTTCTTTTAATTCCAATCATTCTGGCATCAGCTGTTTGCAAGTAAAATTTGGTGTTAATACTATGACAACATGTTTAATCAAAGCAATCATTGTTTGACATGTGCATTGTGTTTCATATCATCAGTAATAAGGAAATCACAATTGGAAGTAGTTAGTGTCTTCATATGTATCGCCCAGTCAAGCCGGGATTAAAATATGGCACTATCTACTAAAGCTGTCACCTTTTTTGTCTCTCTACATGAGTTCAGTGCCCACACTGCTGGAGTCACGTGGTGCGAATGGGACGTGACTTAGCCGGTGTAGGCACTGTATTAGTTTAGATTCAGATTTCGACAGATCTAAATGTATTTCGGACATTACATTGAGGAATTCCTTAACAAACGAAATTATTGAATAGTTCGTTTTTATACATACTTATGTTGGATTACCAAGTTGTTAATAACGGTACACTGCATTTCCTGGATTAAAAAAAAGCAATCAGAAAAAGACATCAACTCAGTTTTCATTTACTACCCTAACAAGAAATGTCACGGAGGGACACACACAAAACACACTTAGTACAATTGGCAGTGTTTTGAAAATTATGACAATTATTTTAATATATGTGCCAAACAGTTTGAGCCTAATCAAAGGCCAATATAGCTTGTGTTTAATTGAGAATTAAAATATTTGAAACTGATATAACTAATTTATGAACAGTATTTATGTGGCATTTGTCTTCCCATATTAGGAACTCAGAATGCATTGTTTGTAACTTTGCATTTAATCGGAAATGTGTTCTGTTCGTTCTGTACAGCTACCTGTATAATAAATAAAAGTGTATAAAAATATTATAAATGTATCATAAAAATGATAAAACAACATAACCAAAATAATCCATCAAATTCAAAGTGAATTTCTATCTATTTGTAAAAAAAGGAGAAAGTACGGAGGTGTACTGCAACATAAACTCAATAGCGATATAGTACTTTCTATCTCGTTTAAAATAATGGCTCGATGTCTTTTATAAGTTAATGATTTTGTTGACTAAATAACATAGTGCACCTAAAATACCCACCATACAGTAAATAAACAAATAAATGAAGATATGACCATATCATGAAAAGGTTAATGGCTGTATAAAATCCAAACGGTTAATTAGGTGAATGTACTAATGAAAAAGTGAGTTTATTGAGAGTACAGTAGGTCGCATTGCCGTTCCCGATTTTCAACTATTTTTATTGATGAAATAAAAACCTTAATTAACCAAATAAGCACTCGAGAAGTTAAATTACTACCAGATACAAGTCAATTACTATTTCTTATGTTTTCCAGATGATTGAGCACTAATGTCGTATACTGTACATAGCTTACAGAAACAACAGCTTGCCATATTATCACACCTTTGTTATACTTATAAATAAAACGTCAATGATAATAGAAGCAAACTTTTATTCTTAAAAAAAGGTAGGAAATCATCAAAATTTGAATAATGGACAAACAAAAGTAGTAATTGCATTTGGTTATGTTGGCTTTACATTAACACGGCAACTTTCACTTAATGATGTGGTTCATGATCTATGTTTTAAAGCGACTCGCAACCGGATGGTGTACTTGTCAAAATAAAATAAAATACTCAAATAAAAGCAAATTTGTGGCATTATTTGGCTACTGACATTAAAAAAATATGATCAGTCCAAAAAAAGTCTCAAGAATCGTCACCGAATCTTAGATTTTTAGATATTTTCCATCGTTTTTCTATACCGACTAGTAGACGGTAGAGTTGTTGCTGTTGCTTCTCTACACGGGCTCAGACATAAACACGAGCCGAATTACGAAGTTGTATGCACTTTCGACCGCAACACATTGAAATACGTTAAATCGATCCGAGATAAACGGATAGTTCCGTGGTCCATTGGTCTAAGCGGTTTCCCCTATTTTGCCTTCTGTCCGCCAATGCCGGGCCATGGGTTCGAATCCCACCAGAGACCAATATTTTTTTTTATTGAAATTCATTTTTTTTAAACAGAATTTCTTATCCTAAACTAATTCTTTACCATTTATATAAGCGTTTGACACATATTTACAAATTACTATTTTTAATGCACCATCTGGTTGCGAGTCGCTTTAAAGATAAATGTGTTTCAATATGTATTTTAAAATTCATTGAATGAATATTGTCAGTTGCCAGAAATATATTTATTAAGAATTTAACACAAAGATTTGCCAACGATTAACATAATGTTCCGAGAAATGAGCCACAAATGGTTTTCAAGAACTACAGCGTTGTCAATATCACGACTGTAAACGTTTTAAGAGCGCTAAATTAAATGCCAGAAGCTAGTTTGCACTTGGTGAGAGATAACCTTTTTCCCCATTTTATACAAGAGAAGCTTTTATTATTTGTTAAAGATTCTTAAAATGGATGATACTCGTTTAGTAAGCGTTATGTAAGAACACGTTATGCCATGATGTTCTTGGTGGTAGCAAAGGTGCAGACCATTGGGTACAATCGTCAATCGAAATATGTTAAAGAAAAGCCGAATTTTATTTGATTTTAGAGAACCAGTGCGCTAACAATGAAACCTATATTGTTATTTGATAAACGCTTAAAAGACATATTTAAAACAGCGATGCGAGTCAATAAGAAAAAGCCTTACCTCTATGCTACAGTGTTATAAATTATATAGCAAACCTTCCAATATGAAAAAAACATTGACTATATTTAACCCTTACAACCATACATACCTCTGATAATTAACTGAATACATATGCAAACCGTGTATACCCTGATAAGAGTGCTCCTATAGGAGGTTTCTGATCAGGATCTGAACTGTTTGATATTTGCATTGTTTTTGTAGTCATACAAAATCTGTAACAGTAGACTGGTTCAAAATACTTGTAATAGAAGAGTCCAAAATAATTATAAATACCAACAAGGGGAATTCAGGATTGAAAGGGTAAAAAATGCTCCAGGACAAAATTAAATATGTCAACTTTGCTTTAGATATGTTGTAGAATACCAGTTTTAGCTATGTTGCTAGGTTACCCCTTTCACTCTCAATGACGCCTTAAAGCGCGTTTGCAAACAGTTATGTTCCTGATCAAACGCCTCTAAACGCAGCGTCTGATCAAGACCCAAACTGTTTGACACTCTTATCGATATTTTTTTAGTCATACAACCTTAAATCTAACTTTGCAGATAGCAATATTAAAGCAGACGACACTAAAGCGGTGAAGGGGTAAACATATCCCGAATAATTTGATCATGAAAGGGTTAAGTCAGACTTAAGAAAACTTTACCTACCTACAGTGGATAATCTGTTATTCTTTCCCAAAAAACGCGTTTACGCTAAAACTATTATTTGCAGTGCAAACAGTTTGGAGCCAGATCAGACGCCGGGTATCCCGGCGTCTGATCAGGCTCCAAACTGTTTGCCACCAAGATAAACAAGAACTATCAGAATTGTCCAAAAGTTGTTCTTTTCTACGTTTTAGCGCTTTGCGTTTGCGTACGTTTGCGTTTAAACGGGAAAGAATAACAGATTCTCCACTGTACCAGAAAACTTTTGTATAACTGTATATGTACGTAAATATTACATCTTGATGGCGTCATTACAAACATATAGGATCTGTCATGAGTCGATGTTTAAGACAAGCTGATCTCAAACGAGTCTTTAATTGAAATGTTATTAAGCGAGCCTTGGCGAACTTGTCTGAAACATCGACGAGTGACAGATTCTTTTTCTCACATTACCAACGATTTAAGCTATTTTTTAAGCAATATGCATTTTTTTGTACCCCGGTGACGTCAAAACGTGTTATAAACAATGACGTTGTAGTGATGCCATCAAAGTGATCTTACACATGTTGGAGATAAGGATATTCGTCACCGTTGTTCGCTATAGAAAACAGGGGTAGTTATGTGAGAAAAATCATTATTAAAAAAGTAGCAACATTTCTATACCATGCGTTCAAGAAACGACAAACTATATAAACTCAGACTAGCAAACAGCTTAGCGATATTTATTTGAGAGCGTATCTCTATTTATGATAAGTATAATAAATGAGTGGTTGTAAATGAAGTACATTATGCACTTTTATACACATATACGTGATTTTGGTTTGTCATTTTTTTTTCGTGGACTGGAGGCCTTTAAACAAATCAAATAATTGTCGTCGTCATTCATTGAAAAATTAAATGCCATTTGCACTGTAACTGAGTAGTATATCTAGAGCATGAATGTATCTTATACACCGAGAGAGCATTACCAGGAAAAAGTATGTATCAGAATGAATGATACAAAATTTAAAACACTGATGTAGATACAGCGCGTAAAACTCTATTACACTTTAAACTCTATACACTTTATTGCATTTTCTTCCCTTTCCTAGCTTCATTCTAAAGAGACTCGCAACCAGATTTCGCAATGAAATTAATGATTGGTAAATATATATGTCAACCGCTTATATAAACAGGTAAGCATTAGTTAAGGATGCGAAATTCAGTATAAAATGCATTTCGATCAAAAAACAATATTGGGCTGTGGTGGGATTCAAGGTGAAAATAAGGCAACGCCTTAGCCATCTGAACTAACCGGATTACTCATACAACGGCCATCGATTTAACGTAGTTCAGTGGTTATTACACAACTCGTTACGGTTTATATCTGAGTACGTGGCCACTTTCTGTTGCATTCTTGCACTTCTATAACTCTTTCTGCCATTTATCAGTATTGTTGTTATAATTACATCATGCTTTCTTTATATCCCTTCTTGTATACGTTCATCTTCTATTCAACATTCTGCATTTGGACAAATTGTATTCTGCTAAATTCTCGTATTTCAGCAACTAGAAATTATATACGCTCGTACATGTCATAGATGGTATGTTATTGACAGAAAACCCTTTTCATCTCCATCTTGAATTAAGAAGCCACCTTCCTTAACCCTTTACCTGATAGCCTATTTCCAGTACTTAAGATAGATGACTACTTAAAGCAGGTTGAAAGTAAAGCAGAATGTGCCTTAGGGCACATTCTGCTTTACTTTCAGCCTGCTTTAAGCTATCGTGTGCTATAATATAGATAATATTCCCTATAATACATATTCATTACTGATTAAATTGGAACTATTTTCTTCAGCGGATGAATAAATCATATCCGCTAAAAGGCGCTTCTATTGGGGAAAGGGTTAAACAAAGCCAATTGGAAGTGTTCAGTGGTCGAGTAATAAGATATATACAAATCCTCATTGAATGTCAACATGATTCATGCATGTCTCTGATTTAGAGACTAGATTAAAGTTGGAAAATGTATTGCTTATTTAGTATGAGTGTATGTTTGAAAAATTTCAGAGCTATGGTTCGAACTTTAGAAGTTAGAATACAGTCATAGTTGTCCAGTGAACCCATTTTGAATAACCGTACAAAGGATTCTATCTCAACGATGCTAAATATGATTGAATAAAGAAACCCTGGTGACAATTTCAATAACACATTAATGAGTGGCGTGTCTCCTACTGACTTCTTCTAAAAGACTTAACCCGTTTATGCCTGGATATTGCAATGAGCTGTCCTGCATACTTGCTGGAAAATTTCGTTAAAGATGTACAAAGAAGATCTAAAGATATAGCAGTGTTTGACCATACGTAAACAATATTTCATATATTATTGCAAACAGTACAGACCCTGATGAGGCGCTGCGTTACGCATTGTCTAATCAGGGTCTACACTGTTTGCTAATGTCCTCTTTAGTAGACATCAGACTTAAATGGGTTAAAATTTCAAAAGCTTCCTAACATTCAGATCGGTAAAATCATATACAAATGAATGGAGGCTAACATTTGATTAACAGTTACTTTAAGAAGCACTTTTTGATGCCTTTACCTTTTTTCTAATATACGTGCATGTACATTGTTTCTTATTCCTATGCGACTATTTTAAACCACTTTAGTATACCCTGCATCCTGTCTGCTAAACTCAGCTTGATACATACACTTAGTAGAGTAGTAAAAACCCATGCCAGCTGTTTGTATTTTATTACAAAGTGTAAGTTCCGAGTCAACGCTGCGGAACGCCGTATCACCAGAAAGAACGTACACAGATATATCATGTAGTTGAAATGTATTTTCCTAATTTGTTTAGTTACAATTGTGAAAGCTTTAAAAGGAAAGGTACATATCTTTATGCAATAAAGGGGAACACAGCACCTATTGAAAAGCTGCAATAGCCAATAAGACTTAAACCAATCAGTTAAGATGTCACAGAAACCAGTTGTTAGTCGCCTAATTTTTCACTTGGACCTCAAACTATTTTATGGAGTGTAAAGAATTACTACTGATTTAGCTCAGACGTTAATACAGCAAGCAGTTAATTTGTTAAGCGAACGCATTGAGCTATTTAAATGTCAAACACTACATGAAAACAATAGTCACTTAACCCCTTCACTGCCTTACCCCGAGTACTATGGTTATTTGCAAACCGTTTGAATCCTGATCAGACGCCGCGTGACGCGGCGTCTGATCAGGATCCAAACTGCTTGACACTCATTTCAATATTTCTTAAATTAAAATACCTAAAAATTAAATTTCAGAAATGAAAGCAGACGACAATTGTTTAAAATTGATGACGTCACGGCAGTGAATGGGGTTAAAAGGCAAAAGGGCTCAACAGCATATGAATTAAATATGCTGTTGAATCCTTTTGGCTTTTAGACGAACTGCTGTTTTCTCATTTTAGTTCTGTATGATACATCTTATTGATTTTGATATGACATTGTGACGTTGAGCTATGCATCTCAACATCTATTGTTAATAAGACATTCAGTATTCTATACGTTTGACCAATCACTTTCCATTGAAAAGAAAATAACATTCCGTATGAAAGTATTTTACATAGGAAGAGGAGCTAACGGATCGGCAGTTTTGACATCGAAGGGAATCTGACTGTTTCATCAAATATTTACTGTTCGAAAGTTCTCTCAGAACAGTACTTTACCTTTCGCAACTAGAAGAGCGATATTTGGCCTTAGAATTGGAAAATAAATACATGGTTATTAATAGAAATTAAATGCTCTTTTTCGGCGTGTGAAGAAATAAAAGACATAAAAATATCGACATACAAGCGATGAAATGTTAGTTCAATTCGTGTATATACCGACCATTTTGTTTCGTACATTTCGCCGAACGCCAAAAAGTATTACATTCCGAAATATATGTGACGCTTTGATAAGATATACATTGGATAAACAGTTAATATATGCGGACATTTTGTTAAAATACGATATTTGCAGACTTAACTATTTCATGGCCAAATGTTTTCTTCGTTTTCTCCCCTTCACCACCATATTGTTTTCTACTCCAATACCATAATTGCAATACCGTTTTAGTTATGTTTAAGACAGTTTGACAACAACAAAGTAAGTCTAGTGCTCCTGGTAACGCTGCAACATATTGCATAATGACGTTACCATTTCACATTTATGTCTGTTTTAACCTTTTCACAACCACGAAATGAAAATCTGCTTGAAAAATCAGGTGTGCACTTATTGAAATTAGGTTTTAAACAATCTGTATAAAAGCATTTAACCCTTAGCCCGCCAAATAAATTGTCGTCTGCTATATTTGTTGTCTGCTTCATGTTTCAAAGTGCTTCAAAGTTGCTCAAAATTGCTGAAAATGTTGTCCGAGTGTCAAACAGCTTGGATCCGGATGAGACGCCGAGTTACTCGGCGTCTCATCCGGATCCAAGCTGTTTGCATATGGAGATATAGTCGTGAGTGGCAGGCTAAGGGTTAATACAAATTGGAAAGAGTTTGGTTACATTACAGACGCTGATATCAAATGGACTAACGTATGAAAGAGAAATTATCTAATAATTGATATTATTTTTTTTGCTTTTAAAACGCGTTTATTGAAAGGAATACCGTGTCTGCTTAGCCTAACTGTCTTGTAAACTTAGGATTAAATAGAAGCGAAGTTTAATTGATGGAAATAAAGAAAAAAAGAACGCATGGATATATGTTCAAAGTAATCCCTTAATGTTCCCTATTAAATAGACATGTTTCCATTCAGGCTTAGACACCACACTAAAATAGCTTGATGACAGTTTCAATAACAACTTCATCAGTAAAATGTTTTCTTTGAGCTATTTCTACAAGTGCTGAAAGACTGTACTGTGCATCAACAGTGTTCAGTTTAAAATGCCAATCTATCGAACTGTTCAATATTAAATGTTATTGTTATTAAACTTTGGTCAATTCCAAAGTAAAAAATAAAGATATATCAAACAGTTTGAATCAAGGCAAGAGACCGAGTCTCACAAGAGATGATTAGGATTTTAACTGTTTGCATAAATGAGCTAAATTACAATCGGCAGAAGACGTTTAACCATTTCACTGCAAATTCTGATTACAACGGTTATTTGCAAACAGTTTTGATCCTGATAAAACATCGCGTTACGCGGATTCTGACCAGGATTCAAACTGTTTGACACTCCCTTAAAAATGTCTTAAGTCAAAATATCTAATATTCGTATTTGAGAAATAAAAGCAGACGACAACTGTTTGAAGTAAATGACGTCATTGAAGTAAATGGATTGAGAACTAATTGCGGTGCTTGGTTTTTGCTAAACATAGCTGTATAGACGCTATAAACAATGTTGTTTCTCTGTCTGAACAACTTAAAAGTCCATTCACACTGAGGATGTTGGTTAGAATTACAATTTAAAAGTAGGTAATTATTTTAAAACTAGCCAATAATGTTTTAAACGTGACACGTTTTTTTTTTTTCATCTGAGGATTCATTGCATTAACCCTTTAAATGCAAGAAACAGCAGTGTTTATACGCTTTTGTTTTGTGAGTCTTTAAAGATCTTGGGGCCCGTTTAATGAAACGCCGGACGACAAAAACGGTCGTAAGTTAAATTTTGAAAAGACAGCTTACTTTTTGGGTTAATTTTGTTCTTGTTCCATGTACGACCAAACACATGTTAATGTACTTTGATCAGGCTGCAATTTGTGTTGTAAAACCAAGACTGTTCATGAGACATTATAGACCTATTTTTTTTCTCTTAAGAAATGTATTCCATATAACTTTTTCAGTCTAATGTCCCTGTACCAATATATTATACTAATAGGGTTATTTTCAGTTTCAAATGAATAGGCGAAAGAAATTTCTCTCGTATTCAATCTTTGTTCATAACACCAAATTGTCTAATCCTGTGGGATGCACATAGCAAATGTTGTAATAACAGTATATCATAGAACATAACATATACGATAATGACCTGCCTTTGCTTATCAAATAAATTAAATAAGTTGAGGTCTGAATATGCCGAATAATCTGGCATTTATCTCAGATCTAGGGCTACCATAATTTGCTAATAAAAGTCCTATTTTTTTGTTTGTTGCCATAGTGGGTTATTTTGAACACGGGCTTGCATGTTTAATTCTTTCCCGTGTTACTAATAATCTTGTCATATAATTTTTGTTAGATGTTTTACATGTATTTACTTACTGTGCTGGTGGTCTTTTTGATTGTAAGGTTGTGGAACAGGGTTCTGGTCCTTTGGAATCATTGATTTCAGGTCGTTTACAGTTGAAAGTTGAATTCCGCTTAAGCCGGTGCTAGGGGGCGTGAGCACTGTTGCATATTTCAGTATTGCTCATGAACAGACTCAATTAAACCGAGTCTGCAATTTTCAGTATTTGCTTTGTTCTCGGTGCTTTCAAAGGATCTCCCCTTATTCAGATCTATATTTTATGTACACTGTTCGTCTTTATAGGTGAATATAGGAGATAAGAGTGAGGTTGGGCGCCCCTAAACCCAGGTTTAACCCCCAGTGGTTGTTAATGGTTAATTTATAATTAATTATTGATTGCTGCTGACCGTACCAAGGCGGGCTCCTATATTCACTTTGCTTTATGTTTGTCTTGCGTGTTATTTTCTATTTAGTGTGTGGATGAGGGAATGGGATTGCGTGTGTGTGTGTGTGTTTGTTATGGTATGACTGTGTGTGTGTGTGTTCTGCTTGAGAGGTGGGTGTATTGTTTGTGTTGCGTTTCCTGCTTATGTCTTTCGTATTTATTTCAAGTGTGATTTGAGGAATTGTATCTAGTTCTAGTAGAATGTGTTTAGAAAAATCCGTAGGTCCGGAGATATTAAGAAAAAACGAAGATTTCGGAACATTCAAGAGAAATGGTAGCTGAGCATATCAAACCTTTGACACTTGGATTATATTTAAAGTGCCCGTTTTTATAAAACGTCGTATGACAAATGTTGTCGTAAGTCAGGTTATAAAAGGCTATATTATTTTTTTTCTCTCCATCTAATCCTGTCCTTTGACATCTCTTTGGAATTGTCTTGAAATACAATGTCAAAGAAATGTCAAAAGACAGGATTAGGACGAGAAATAAGAAATTAATTGTATGTCAAAGTTTTGGCCTACGACTATTTTAATCGCGTTTTAAAACGATTGGCTAATCAAGCACACCCAGTTTTGTCTCATATGTGGCAAAAAAATCCGTGTTATACATATAACATCAAACAATAGGTTCGGGTGTTTTTTGTAAGCAAATAACAATGCCCTGACTAATATAAATGATCTATATTTTACAGTCAGCTCGTAAATATCGTCAATGTTGGAAACAGACAGGTTCTCATGATACATTTCAAGCGAGGGTTGTGTTATTTACAAAACAGAAAGGCTTCCCAACTTGCGTATGTTAATTATTCTTGTACAATAACCACTGATATTTAGGTTATTCACAATACTGATGGAATTGTAAAGTGTGAGAAAGATTCTTCTGTTTATATAAAGATGAAAATGAAACAGAAATGTTACTTTTGAAGTGTTATAATATTCCTGCTAGCAGATTGTCTTCGTAATGTAATTCACACCGTTTGATAGATCGTGAAGTCAACGATTATTTGTATTTGACTGGCAAAATGTACTGATCAAAACAGTTTACAGAATTCTATTACAGTCAATCTTTTCTAGATTTATTATCATGCAAAAAAAAACCGGCAATCTTTATAGGTAAAAGATAATGTAGAAAGCTCTTTAAGTAGCTTTGTGTGTTTCTTATTGGAAGCCCCCTTCAGGGGGCTTCCTCAGTGTTGAGGTTGAATGTAGCCATTTTCTTGGAAGGCACTTCTATTTATTGCGAAACGGTGAAAATAATTGACGCAATATTGTACAACCAGTCAAAAATGCATTGTCTGCGCATATGCCTGAAATTAGGTTGCATACATTTTCGCAGCAACCAATTTTTACGAAAATCAAATATTGTGGTTAGGAATAAAACCCGTACCGGAACTTATCACTTCGATAAAGAATAAAACTCATAACTTCACTACATAAGATGTTAAATGCGTGTGTGGCGGCCGTAAAAGTCGCTTACAACTACTAAACTAACGCTAATTGATTGTATGAATGACAGTAGGCAGCTTCAAGCACGGTGAAAGTAAAATTGAAACCTTTTACAAGAGTTCTCTGTTCACTTTCACCTTCTTCCTCTTCCGCTGCAAGGTCAGGAGTCAAAAATACTGTAGTGTTGACCTGCGATGAGTGATGGGACAGCCATCACCTTGTCTTATAAGCAGCATTGTGTTAAACAGCGAACTGTCTAAAACAACAGTTATACTGGTGTCTCCTATTCTAAGCCTTTAAAAGTCAGTAGAAACTCTGAATAAAGTATTACATCAATATGAATAATAAAAATAAAATCTTATCTAGGTCATTACTACGTTTGAATACACCATCCTGTATAATCACAATCAGTCAAATGTTTCCTTTATATTCTCGGGCTTTCTGATTGGTTGTCAAGGCTTTTTGCTATGGAGGGGGTAAACTCTTTCAGTTCAGATAAGTATTTTTAGAGTCAATTTACATCTATCATATGGAAAATTTCTGCATCTGTGGCATCATTTTTTGTTTGTTTATTGAGATTTGAATTATGCACAAATTTTAAATAAATGACACTGTGCAGCAGGTTTTACATGTGAAATTTCGAAAATAGAGAATTCAAATCCAATTGATGATTTATGGGTCCATGCAGCATTTTCCAACAGAAATTTATCGGAAGAAAAAAGTTGATATATTTCTGGATGTAAGGAATGGCCATTTCATCTGATTTTGTAGGCATGAGATTATGAGAAACCCTGAGAATACGATAATTGACGTTAACGCAATTTACTGTTCGCTATATAAAGAGAGGTTCATTTTACATAAAATATCTTCTCAAATATCTCAAGTATACCTTTCACCTATATTACTCTTTTCCCGAACCCTACCTAGTTTTGTTTCCTACCACATATACATGTCTCTTCATTAAAACTGCTCGGCTTCCCTGGCTTCTTTTTTAAAGAAGCCAACTTGTCTTCTTCACATTAAGTGAGCGTCTGTTTTAACCCATACCCCGCATATATGCATTTTAATTCATTCCTCAGCTGAGAAAAAAAGTTTTCCGCATTATACAGTCATAACTATGCGTCATAAGTTGTTTGTTATATATCCTGACACATATTGTAGCTTAACTCATTACCCCATAAATACGCCTTTTTACTCCTCTGATGTATCCCTCCACTGCAGAAAATATCTCAATTTTATACATTTGTGAATATTTAATATTACAAATAATTTCTATATTCTAGCAGCTGGTAGCTTAAGGCAGGCTGAAAGTTAAGTAGAATGCGCAGGCGCATTCTGCTGAACTTTCAACCTGCTTTAAGTGGTTATCTGTTTTCAAAAACACAAACAGGCTATGGGGTAATTGGTTAAGGAAGGCTGAAAAAAGGCATTAAGGCGCATCCTGTTTTACATTCGAACTGCTTTTAACGGGTACTTGTCTTTAAAACTTGAAAATGGGTAAAGGGTCATAAATCAACAATGGTTTTGTTAATGCCACTGAAGAGGTATTCAGTACCCCCAGTGGTAGTTAATGGTTAATTTATAATTAATTATTGACTGCTGCTGACCGTGCCAAGGCGGGCTCCTATATTCACTTTGCTTTATGTTTGTCTTGCGTGTTGTTTTTTTCTATTTAGGGTGTAGATGAAGGAATTGGAGTGTGCGTGTGTGTGTATGTGTCTGTTATGGTATAACTGTGTGTGTGTTCTGCTTGAGAGGTGGGTGTATTGTTTGTGTTGCGTTTCCTGCTTGAGTCTTTCGTATGTATTTATCGTATTTGATGTTACATGTGAGTGATGTTCTGACATTTAACATTTCATAGTAACTTACCTATTAATCATTCCATTGTATACTTGGCGTTAACCTTTCGTCTGCCGTTATATAACCCGGTTTTTAAATTGGCGACTGCAAAACGGTCATGTAGATCTTCAACGTTAAAAAAGAAACATTAGAAAGTATTAGGTGAGAATGACAAGATTTAGATAATATTAGATGTCATGTTAATCGACATCCATATAGGACCCAAACTGGGGGCATGTAAATCAACATTATACTGTATCACCTTTTAAGCCCCATTCATAACTAACATTTCCGTGAGTTTTTACCCCTTCATCGTGTCTTGTCGCCTGCTTCAATTTTGTTGTTTGCTAAAACGTTTCACCTTAAGATTCAATGTAGTATGACTTAAAACATGTCAATACGAGTCAAACAGTTTGGATCCTGATAAGACGCCGCGTTATGTGGCGGCTGATCAGGATCTAAACTGTTTGCAAACAAGCTTTCAAGCGTCATTAAGAGTGAAAGGGTTAAGCATGATTAGCAGTTTCGTCTGCCAATTCTGTCGCCTAAAGCAATGCTCAAAATAGTCATTATTACATATTGATCAGACCGTTAACTAATTTTAATCAACATGGCACCCTAATTTACATTGCGTATCACCTAGATCAAAACTATTTGCAACACACACCTTAACTAGGCTCTTAGCCTGCTAAATTTTGAAAACGGTAACTACAATTTTTATTCGTGTGTTTTTTTTGTCAATTTAATCAAAGTCAAAACATATTTCACCAATTTCGTTAAAAGAAAACAACTTCTAGTTTTAAACTTTTAAGTTTCCATGCTTCTGGCAAAAAATTAAAATTCTTCGTCTCTGTGTAGTTTAATCTAATTAGTAGAGAGCTGTGGAATTATTCAACGTTCAAACTTTGCCTTGTCTTCTTATTATCTATAGTGAACAGGTCGATACCCCTTGCGGATATTCCAACAGCACAACTCTTGGAAACAGATAGCATGTAAAACTCTCCTGTTTTACTCTTTCAGCACTAAGTCAATCTTGTTAGTTTGTTAGATTCCCTTGTGGATTATTTCAGTTACGAAAACATGAACTAGTCTACTTGGAAATCTGGATAATTTTAAAAATATTGGTCTGAATTAGCAAATAGTGTAGACTCAGATCAGGGGGGTTCTATAGGAGCCCTCTGATCTCGGTCTACACTGTTTACAAATGTTATGTGTTTATTTTAAACAGGTCCATGGTGTTGAAAGACGCTAACAAACAGTTTGAAAAAATGATTTATTTCCCTTCTTTTTAAATAATTATACGTTTCATAAGTCAAAATATGTAAAATCTAAATTTGGTAAAAACAGTTATTCTTCTCTAAAATAACACCTAATAAGAGACAAAAATGTGTATGCTGTTCGGTGGGAGTTGTTAGTGGGAGGAAATTAATATCCTTAAAGTACTCAGCATGACGGTGCTTACATTAGCAAACCGTTTGAACCTAGATCAGAGGCCGCGTAATGTGGCGTCAGATATGTGTTCAGACTGCTTGTTACTCATTTTTATGTTTCTTCGGTCAAAAGTTTCAATATATACAGTGGAGAATGTGTTATTCTTTCCCAATAAACGCGTTTACGCTTAAACTATAATTTCCCATACAAACAGTTTGGAACCAGATCAGACGCCGGGTAACCCGGCGTCTGATCAGGCTCCAAACTGTTTGCCACCAAGATAAACATGAATTATCAGAATTGTCCAAAAGTTGTACTTTTCTACGTTTTAGTGTTTTGCGTTTGCGTACGTTTGCGTTTAAACGGGAAAGAATAACAGATTCTCCACTGTACCTCAGAAAAAACGGCAAACGACAGTTTCACGAAGACGATATTGCAACAGTGGAAGCGTTACTGTTAGGGACCAGTGGCTTGCCTTGTTGTAACAAGGGAGTCGTTGTTCAGAGGGCCGTTGTTCAAGCAAAGGCACATTCTAAGGCGACATGCTGACTGTGGTCAGGCTTCCACGTATTCAGGTTTGAAACTGTTAAATAACTTCATTAACAAATTATATTGGATACCCATAATTTTATATATATATACGAGCGTATGTATTTGTTTCTGTTATTACGACCGCAATAGGGAATTTGTTAATGTAAATAAGGAACACCTGCACAAAAAATACATACCACACTTTCATCCTGTGCACAAGATGGTATGTTTACATTTTAAATAAAACAAAACGCAAACATATTATAATAAAACAAAAAAAAACCGTGGATGGCTATAAAAAGAAGTTAACGATTGTTCTTAATCAAGACGGCAAACAAACTGGATTGCTCCAACTGCTTACAATGGGTACAACTGTTTTAACGTTATATATTGGAAAAGAAAAACACGTCCCTCGTGTGCAATTATTATTGCTGCAAGTTGGATCGTCTTAGAAGCAAACGCAATCACCTAAAATGTATGTTAACCTTAATGAAATTGTTCAACTCAAATCATCATTAAAGATTACATGTCGTCGTATCAACTACTGTTTTACTATGGCTATAAATCTTAATGTAAGTGTTAAACAGTTGACACGGGAGGCCGAGATATTAAATCCGGATCCAGATTGATTGCAAATACAGTGAAACCTCTCTATTTAAACCACAAAATCAAAAGCTAAGATAATGTATAAAAGACAGTTGACAATTTAAAGCAAGGAAACAATCACCTTGCTTAAAGCAGTCACCTGCTTGTAAAATCTTTAAACTATACACAATTAGGTGGTCGTAATAGAGACGTTTTACTGTAATCAATATACAATCGAATTGTGATTTATTAAACTCGCTTAACTCGAAATTGTCGATATATAGTCGAAAATAAAAAATAAAAGTTATATACCAAGTTAAAGTCTACTTTCAGTCCGAATGGCCGCTCAGCCGGCCATCTTGCCGACAATATTGAGCACTGCTAACATATTGCGCGTAGACAGTCGAAGTACCGGCTCAAACCTTTCACAGGTACCAATTTTAACTATATTGTGGAGAGGAGCAATTCGCGGTACATTTCTTGCTCAAGAAAACTCCTGTACATCATTGCAGATTTTGAAAAAATCGTAGTCCAACGTGTAACAACTGGACAACAAAACCAAATTTAAGCTTTGACATACGATTATGTTGGACTTATGTGAGTTTAGAGATATAAAAGTTTCACTGTATGTAAATGTGGGAAAACAAGTTTATTTTCCATTGCAAAAGGTTCTGCTAATGAAGCACTGTAATCTAAACTCAGTGTGCGTGTACAGTGGAGAATCTGTTATTCTTTCCCAATAAACGCGTTTAAGCTAAAACTATTATTTCCAATACAAACAGTTTGGAACCAGATCAGACGCCGGGTAACCCGGCGTCTGATCAGGCTCCAAACTGTTTGCCACCAAGATAAACATGAAATATCAGAATTGTCCAAAAGTTGTACTTTTCTACGTTTTAGTGCTTTGCGTTTGCGTACGTTTGCGTTTAAACGGGAAAGAATAACAGATTCTCCACTGTATATACGAGTACAACACATGATATTATAACTCGCAATGTTATCGCAACAAATCGTTTGTTTCACGCTTTTTTGTGATAGGAGCTAGAAAACACAATTGCGAGATCAATAAAACTATAAAACTGCGACATGAGTGATATGAACAAAATATCATGTCATTGAAAATGAATTATCGGAATATTATACCGTATACTAGTATTCAGTCGGAGCAGCATGAAAAATAGTTTAAACACATTCAACCCTAACGACGAGTATATTCGTTACAAACAAATGGAGTGCCTACGCAAAAAGTGTAGACCTAGAATACAGGGCCATTGAAGGAGTCCTGTGAGCAGGACCCGCTCTGATTGTCAGTTTGAAATATATTGTTTGAATAGACTTTAGATGGCCAGGTCTTGACTTTACTTAATTTGAAACTAGACTTGCCTATTAAAGTGTCAGGGCACAATTAGGTAAACAAGCAAAACGAAAAACACGGGTTGATTTCGAAGCAAAAATAATTTGTGATTTATCATGCGGTTTTTCAAAGTAATCATATTGTAAACGTCTTTATTTCAGTTAGGTTAAAAATGAGGTTCCGGTAGTATTTATATCTAAAAAATTGGGGCCTTATACGAAGCCGACTTACGCAAGTTATTACCATTTTGCAAACACTCCTCAATATGCGTGTACGTTAGATGAAATTTGGTTGAATATGATAAAGTGTTTAGTTGTCTATAGGCAATAGCTAAATTCACCGAAAAAAAGAAGACTAAAGTGTTCACAATTATGTGGTAACAATTGCACCCCATTTTGAACCCCATTTCGGACCTTGATATTTATAAATATATTTAGAATGTTATCTACGCAAATTGTGCAACTGGTCACTCAAAATTTATAAATATGTATTTAAAATGTTTTTATTAAATTTTCGCGAAGTAAGATTATAGCAACAGTCAGTTGAGATCAATAAGAAATGCTAAGCTATTAGCGTGTACTTCAAAGTGTGTGCGGCAGTTATCACAGTTTAACAATGTTTCGCCCAGTGGATTCTTATATGCCTATTTGTTGGGTTAATATATTTTTGATACAAGAAGTGCCTAGTCTCAACTTTCAATTTCGTTTTGTACATAGTGTAGACTTTGATCAAACACCGCATTATGCGCCGTCTTATAAGAGTCTACACTGTTTGTCTATGTTTGTTTTATTAATTGCTAGGCATAAATTGGCTAAGCAATAATGAATTCCAGGTTAAAAAGGTATATCTACATTATTGTCTTATATTTGAGTATGTCGGTTTTTATACCCCTAAGTTGTGTACATCGAAATACTTATAATGATGCAACAAGACAGACTTCCAAAACAGATCCTGTTCTAAGTCCTGTCACGTGGTCAAATTACGAGATGTCTACGATATAAGGCTACCATCAATAGAAACTTGACCCAGAAAAACAGCAAACTGCATTCCTTGGGTTAACTATCACGACAGAGAAATAAATGCATGGAGATAAGCGTTGAAATCAAAATATGAAAACAGACATTGTCGCTTCGCGACCGTCAGCATAATAGTAGTAGTAACTTTTGTACATCGTGTGTTCTCTGATGGGTATTCGAAGGTTATGGCACCAAGGTAAACCAAGAACTCTACATTACTGTTTTCTTTTTTAGAGACAATTCTTTGAAAAAGAAGATAAGAAAAAACAGAGAACGCTATTTGTAAGTTTCAACCTATTATGTATGTGTATATTGTCATTCTGTCTGGTGAATTCTCTTGATAGTAATAACTACGATGAACAACCTAGTAAGAAATGACCATATGCTCAGCGCGTTTATGATAGCCTTAGTGGGAATATAAAATGGTTCGTATGAAATTATCCACCTCTAAAAACGGATGTTAAGTCAAAAAAGGTTTAGAACCATATAAAACACAAATGTCTGCATAATTACAGTTCCCGACAATAACACTTATTATAATATGGAAAAGGGAATTTCAGATCAAAGTGACTCACATTGAATTGATTTTATACAGTGTAAAAAATGAGTAAATGGCTACCGCGCATAATAACAGAGCTTATACTTAACCCTTTACCTGATAGCCTATTTCTAGAATTGAAAATAGGTTACTACTTAAAGCAGGTTGAAAGTAAAGCAGAATGCGCTTAAGGCGCATTCTGCTTTACTTTCAGCCTGCTTTAAGCTATCCTGTGCTAGAATATATTGAAATTTTTTCCCTATAATATATATTAAATTATTAAATTGGAACTATTTTCTTCAGCGGATGAATAAATCAGATTCGCTAAAAGTCGCTTCTATGGGGTAAAGGGTTAAAAGACATTGAGAATAATTCCATACTATTGATTGGGCTGAATTTAGAAGAATGCTCAATTATGACAAATTAAAAGCTTGAGAATGGTCTCAGGCTAAACGTTTAGTTGTTATAAAACGTGACCAGGTATTTTGCACAGAGCTTACAGTGCTTTACTATAATATATTAAGCATGAAGTTAACAGACATTAAAATAAAGGGAGAAAATAGCAAAAGTATAATTATCTTTGAAATTCCGTCTGCCCACGGAATATTTATTGAATTATGTTTGTTTTTCTTGCCCAAAGTAATTCTTAAATTAATGCTTGTGTTACTGAATGTACCCTTGATTTCTTCTTATTGCAAAATTAAGTTTTCTACTGACTACATTAAAATAGTATTGAACTATTTTTAACTCTAGAATAAACAGTTAAGGTACATGATACAATTGCAAGTATTGTAGGTCGTTATAAGCACATGTGCTTTACTTCAATGACAATTAGTATCCCCGTTTAAATGAAACATGTAGGCGTAAACACAATACTACAAAATGGAGAAGATGACAACTTTTGAAAATATAAATGAACTTGAGTGGCAAACAGTTTGATATATACATAACCAACGGATTATTTGCAATAGATATAATTATTTTAGAGTCAATGTCTCAATTGGGAAATACTTATATAATTTTCACTACTGTGGTTATATTGTGTGTTAACACCATGATTGGCGAGGTATATACACGTACACGTTCTGTGAGATACCCTGATGAACTAATACAGTCGGAACTCGATGCTTCTAACTCACTTAAATCAATCGTACCATTTTTTAAGCTATCAAATTTTTAAAAAAACTATCACTTTAAACTCATTGCAAGTACATATCTAACAACGCTTCTATTGAGGAAAGGATAAAATATATATAACCACGCCTCTATGGAGGAAAGGGTTACACATCGAACAACACCTCTATAGAGGAAATGGAAAAAATCTAACCACGCCTTTAAGGTGGAAATGGTTAAACGTCTTACCAAAGCATACTATAAACTAGAAGACTATATACATTTACGAAAGCCCAAATGACAGTCATTATAAATCAAGTAATTATCTACGGTCCTCAATCCCACATTTATACCGGCATATGTCTAGTACGTATCTGCTGTCATATAACAGTGAGCACAGGGTCCCGAAGAGATCCTTAGTATTGGGACAGACACGCCTGGGTCCGAGTCTAAAGTAGTTCTCAAGTATTTGATTGGCCAGATTTGAGCCTAGGCTCAAATCTGACCAATCAAATGCGTGAACAAACATTCAGACTCAAGTAAAACGCTTTATAACGTTGAAGCCTGGCACAATAGTGTATACTATGATCAGACTGATCACGAGTGAACAATCTGATAAGAGTTTACACTGTTTGTTATTCTGTTTGCATCTTTAGACAAATATCTGTATGATAAAAGCAATTTGTTAATTTTTTATGATAACACTGCAGTGTCACATTGTGTATCAGTTCTTAGGGCTTTTTACGGTACATTAAAGTAAGAGTACGTATTAGTACATGTTTTGTGTTGGAAATTGTTGAGAACACAAGATAGTAGATATTCAATGAATCTCACTTGAACCATCGTTGATTACAGAGTCTTCTATCGCAACAAAGTCAACATAATTGAATCAAGAAACCTTGGTGACAGTTTCAATAACAATTTCATTATTGACGTGCGTTCTGTTGGCTTCTTCTATTAGCACTCGCAAACTGAAATTCACGGGACAAAACAGTGAAAAACAGGCAGGAGAAAATAGCACTTTAAACTGTCCTTAGATCTCCCTCTCGGACTAGTTTCCTGACGCCCTGTCATAGAAATGCGTTTTTGTAGTTGTATCCAGTCGTTATAAATCGGTATATAATTGGGGCCCGTTTAATAAAACTTCGTACGACAAAAACGATTGTAAGGCAAAGCGTTAACCCCTTCCCTGCCTTACCCCGAGTACGATGGTTATTTGCAAACAGTTTGGATCCTGATCAGACGTCGCCTGATGCGGCGTCTGATCAAGATCCAAACTGTTTGACACTAATTTCAATGTTTCTTTAATCAAAATACCTAAAAACTAAATTTGAAAAATAAATAATGACGATATTGTTTGAAATTGATGACGTCACGGCAGTGAAGGGGTTAAAATACATTTAATTCCTGATTTCTCTATCTAAGCCTGTCTTGTGACATCTCTTCAAGGAGATGTCACAATACAGGAATAGATAAAGAAACTTATAATACTTGAGATTATTGTTATAATCTAACTTACGACAACATTATAAGGGTTCGAAGTTTTATGAAACGATCCCTGTTCTTCACTCGACAGGCGGATGTTTCAAACAGAATACAAATAAAGCAAAACAGCTCAAAGATGAGTTTCTTCTTAATATTTAGTCTCATGTAAGCAAACAGCTATCTAAGAGTTCACTAGGGGATGTACAATATGATTGAGAAACTGACGGTGTTTAACAATGATTATGATCTATTCAAATAAGAGTTGCAACAGAAAAGATTCTGATCAGACTCTGTTTGCTCTAACTTCAAAATATTCTTTAATGATACGATTGTTTTTAGCACTCATGTTTATTGGCAAATAATATCGTCTGTATCACTGTTACTCAATTGCACACATACAATATGAAGATAAACATTAAAACAGGGAAAAGCTCACCAGCAAATAACATTTTGTCAAAATCTGTTCGGTAAAGAATGAACTAAAGTATAAAGCATGCTCAAGAGACTAAAAACAAAATGGCAAAATGTCATCGTGATAACTGTCACGATAAAATAACAATAATTACGATATTATTGTGCCAGGCTAATTTGATTTGATTTTTGACACAACTTACACCCTGAGGAAAATTTCGTTGCACTTATTTTGACACTTAAATTGCAAATGTTCGCTTTTACTAAGACGGAGTACCTTGACCTTTTCATCTGTTATCAATATTTGTCAATTTGCCGAAAACCATCTGATGTGGCAATGGTTGACTTGAAGAATGTTGTTGGAGTGAATGTAAAGCCAAAAGCAGGTAACGTTTATAAAAATTAACAAATAGTATATATTATATGGTACATTCTAACACGCACAAAGAATACCGAGATACATTCTCTAATCCGCGATAATGTATTGCACTGCGCAACATTCGCTCGGTTGTTCCTTTTTTCATACACGTAATTTATGAGTGAAATATCTTAACTCGTTGCATGCTTGTGGCGGACACATCTGCCACAGTGGTTATCTTTGCAAACAGTTTGGATCCAGATGAGACACCGCATAATGCGGTGTCTCATCAGGATTCAAATTGTTTGACACTCTGACCATGTTTTGAAAAGAAAATTAGAAAATTTTATTTTTAGAACAGTAGCAGACGACAAATGTTGCAGACCAAAACAATTACCCAGCATGCAAGGAGTTGAATTACGTGATGTTAACACGTAGTAAATCTGACCTCACTGAGTTTAGTCATTACACACAGTCTAAACTTTTTTCCAATTTAAAATATGTGAACATGATGGTTCTGGCATGAAGATAACCAGTCATGATTTAAACGGTATCGTTTTTCGCTTCTTTTTTGTAAAGGTGAATCATCATCGACTTTGACTTTTTATTTCTGTTGAGCTTTTGCTCTTTACTGGTAAAACATAAGAGAAAAATCGTGTAAAATAAATGAAACAGCCAAAATGGCGTAGCCACTGAGAACGCTCTCGGTTTTTAGTATTCTCCAGGAAAGTTATTCTTATTAAAAAGTCTTGTTGGTACTTAAAAAAAATCGTAGCTACGCATTATCATGCATTAGATCACAGTTAGTCGATGGTCTGCTAGTAATTAGATCAGCGGGCCTAAATACCTCTTGATCTAATGACTGCACACCTCAATACCTACCAGTGATTTAATGAACGATATATTCACCACTACGAATTTGTATTTTCTTAAATAAAATGTACAACACTTTTAAAATAGGAATAGGTAAGTAAATATTAATGATCTGCTTTATTTGGAACATCTGTAATTTTTCTGTAACTTAAGCCATTTCACTCTCAATGACGCATTAAAGCGCGTTTGCAAACAATTTTGGTCCGCGGCGTTCGATCAGGACCAACATTATTTGACACTCTAGCGATACAACCTTAAACCTAACTTTGAAACGTGTCTTGCAGACAACGATACTGAAGCAGACGACAATAAAGCGGTGAAGGGGTAGGACTCTCTCGAATAATTTAATCATGAAAGGAGTTAAAACATTGAACTGGTATTCATCGGCACCCTTCGAGCGCCCACAGCAAATGTCTTCAACCTGTGAATTAGTTTCACATATAAACAGACTTGTGAGAAAAGAGATATTATAATATTAATGCATGTTACACAATTTGTTTTTACTTTAAAATAGAAGACATCTACGTACACATGACAAATGTATAAATGTATTATAATCTTAGATCGAAACTAAGCTGCAAGTAATAACTGAAATGAACGCTAGACGAACCTAAGGATTCCGATTTTAAATAATTTGGTTCGGGTGCAAATGAGTGAAATTCTCGTTTTTGAAGCTTTTTGTTAGATTGAATTCTACACCAGTCTTCACTGAGGATGACATTCGCAGAATTTGTACAACGCAAATCATTAACCTTTTTTCACCCATGACGTCATCAGTTTTAAATTATTGTCGTCTGCTTTTATTTTTCAAATTTCAATTTCAATTATTCTAACTTAGCAAATATATATAATTCATTGTCAAACAGTTAGGATCCTGATCATATTTAGTGTCACGCGGTTTCTGATTAGGATCCATACTGTTTGAAAATAACTAGTGTACACGGGATAAGGCACTGTGGTGGTTTATGCCTTTTGCCTCGATTTTGAAATGAAATGAAATCTCACTATGAACTTGTTACAGTGGAGAATCTATTATTATTTCCCAATAAACGCGTTTACGCTAAAACTATTATTTGCAGTGCAAACAGTTTGGAGCCAGATCAGACGCCGGGTAACCCGGCGTCTGATCAGGCTCCAAACTGTTTGCCACCAAGATAAACAAGAATTATCAGAATTGTCCAAAAGTTGTTCATTTCGACGTTTTAGTGCTTTGCGTTTGCGTACGTTTGCGTTTAAACGGGAAAGAATAACAGATTCTCCACTGTAGGCAGTACAAGTACAGTGGATAAGACGTTATTCTTTCCTGTCTAAACGCTCATGAAACGTAAATGCATAGCAATGAAATGTAGAAATTAACTTTTGACAAAGCGTGATGCGGTGTCTGATCAGAGTTCAAACTATTTGAAACTCATTTCAGTAAACGATTTTCAGTAAAAAATACCTAAAATGTAAATTTGAGAATTAAAAGCAGATGACAATTGCTTAAAATTGATGACGTTATTGCAGTCAATATGAAACAAATGTAGAATAAAATCATTTTGGCGTTCAGATAATTGCAGTTTGCTTCTTATCCTTTACGGGCATTTAGGGGCAATTTTAGTATAAATGTTCATTTTTATTACATCATTACGTTATGTGTATATAGTTGATGAAATAGAAAATGATCTATTTAGCTTTGGTGAATCATTGCCCATTTAAACAGAACGTCTTATTTTGTCAATATAAAAAGCAAACACTAGCCATTTACCTCTAACATCTAGTTTGGCATCTCCATGAATTGTTTTGCCTGTTCTATGTTGTTTTAAAGTTATAATTTAAGGCTATGGCTGACGCAATTTCGATTTGAGTGTCAAACAGTTCGGGTGCTTACTAAACCCTAAACCATTATTATATTGAATAATAGAAAACATATAAATGACAATCCAACAATGCTTAACATGGACGTTGAGGGTAATGATTGCAACAATTAACTCAACAAAACAATTATGAGTCAGGTGTATTCAGAAAGATCCTTCAGGGTTTACACTGTTCACATAGGACAATTCTTCTGTTTTTAAATGGCCAATATAGTCGTAACTTGTTTTCCATGTGTTAACTTATAACCCCATAGTCTATTTCTAGTTTTGAAAAACGTGACCAATTTAAGTTGGTTGAACTTGTTTCTAATCTTTATATTTATATGTGAAATTGTATTTATTGTCAGTCACGACTGTATCTTTTTTTAAATAAAATACTGTTTAAACTAAAGTTGGTTGAAAGTAAAGCAGAATATGCCTTAATGCACATTCTGCTTTTCTTTCAACCTGCTTTAAGCTTACATTTTTTCTCAAAATATAATACATAAATTTTTATTACACATATTTAAGACTGTATCAATTGGAACAGTTTTCTTTAGAACAGGAATCAATAAATGCTGTAAAAGTCGTTTTATGGTGCAATGGGTTAAATGAACATAAGTTACTTACTACGGAGTTTTATCGGCGACATACCTTCTTTACAATGTCTGGTAGCAAACGTTTCATAAACATAATGCCCTTCTTCGTCCAAGTAATACTAAAAATACAATAAAGAATCTCTAAAAGTTAACATAAGAGGCACATCAAATATCATTTAGGACATTTCCGCATACCGATTATGTATTGTTAATATTTCTCCCAAGTATCCCAAACTATTTGTGTTAACTAATTACCTCCGCTATATCTTTTCGCATTTGATGTATTCCTAAAATGTAACGTATATCGTTATTTAAAACATTTTTGCTCATATAATTGCGCGCCCAGACTTTTAACACTGCCTAATATCAATTCAGCAAAACTTCAAAATAGAATTGTGTTTGTCCTGACGGTTAAATGGCATTGCTTTATAGGCCCCAAGAGGAAACTGTGCAGACTTGTTAACGTTTAATTACTTAAATGCCCTACCCCAAATACAATGGTTATTATCGTAACCAACAGCCAGGAACCAGACCTGAGAGAAGGATCTACACTGTTTAATGCTCTTTATAATAGATCTAGATTTTAAAAACCTAAAATGTTAATTTTAGAATAAAAAGCAGAATACATTTGCTTAAAGTAGGCGATGATATGGCAGGGAAGGGGTTAAGGGTGATAAGGGATATCAAAAACAAGAAAAACAAAAACAAATTCTGAGCTAAACAGCACATTTGCTATTGGCTTTCTCATGTAAAGCTCACACCAGTACATCGAGTATTTTTTGTGTATAGAAGCAATATATTGGAAATCATTAAAGTAAAATATTTAGGACCTTTGGTAGTTTCTTTAGTGCGGCGGGACTCTAACCAGCGACTAATGTGCTACCCGTCAAGCGTGTGCCGCTTAAACACTAATCCGCCACGAGAAAGCACTATTGCGAAACAATAGTTAAAACTTTATATATATACATAGTATAATGTTTTATTTCATAATGTAGAATGTTTACTTTCTTTCACAACGTGAAGCAAAACTGCAAATCCTTTCGCGTTAAAAAATGCGTTTTCAGGTATTATGTAAAGAAAATTTAATGCAACCCGTATATGGAATGCATGTATTTAAGAAATGAAGTGAGAAAAAAATGAAAGATAGTTAACGGCAAATTTTGTAAATAGCAGTTGCTATTCATGGTTAATTTGCCATTCACTTTCTGTCGTTTATTTCGCTTAGTTTTTAAATTGAATGAGTAGTCATTTTTAGTTAAAACCATTTTAGAGGTTGCTAACACGAATACTGTATACTCCGAAAAGAACAAACATAGCCGCATTACTGACGCTGGTTTTTATTCAAACGCAAATAAATAATTTTCAATGTAAACATAAACGTCATGAGTTTGGCGCGGTGATGCCGATTCATTATTAAATGCTACCAGGACGGCTTACATCGATATAGGAAGCGTTTTTGAAAATGCCGCCAAATGTCTGCAGTCCTACTTCTTATATTTTTTCGCAGAGACAATGTTCACAAGCCCCGCCTCCTCTGATCAAGATATCCATAAGTCCTGCCTCCTCAAGAAATTGCATGTATACGAATTAATCGTCAATTTTGTCAATTGAAATAAATGGGGCGAATGTAAATATTAGGAAACACTATCATATCGTCGTCAAGTAGACTTACGACTGGTTGCGACTGCACTGGGTCTTCAGTGAAGGTCGAAGCCACGTTTTACGGATTCTCTTATATCCTAGCCATATCCCTCTTTATATCTCAAGGACGTCCGTTATTATACAGTGACATCAGTCAAATATGGTATTATTATCTGAGTCACGGTCTTAACACAATCAACCCTAGTGATGAGCATACTTGTAAATTAGGGCCTCACCGAGAGGTCAGTGCCCTATAGAAATCGCCTTGTCCGTCAGTCAGTCCGTCAGTCAGTCCGAGAGGGTACTTATGTGGCTAAGCTTCTTAGCCCCGTACTTGAAAAACATTAACCTGGTCGTCTCTTGTGACATTAACCTGGCCATTTCTTGTGACATTAACCTGGCCAGTTGTGGGACATAGGGTTAGGGGTAGGGTTAGCCTACAGATCATTTTTTCCAAGTTGGAGCAAAAATAAATTATCTGTTCGGACGTCCATCCGTCCGTCAGCCAGTCAGTCTGTCACACTTCTTCTTGTCCGGTTCTAACACGAATATTTTTTATCCAAATTTCACCAAACTTGCTGAAAATGTGAATTGGTATAAAATCTAGGCCAAGTTTGAAACTAACCCGAATCGCAATGTTGGAGTTATTGCCCTTGAATTATTAAAAAAATGGCCTTTTCAGCCTTGTCCGCTCTCTTACTCGAGTAATGTTCCCCCCAATCTTCAACAAACTTTATGAAAATGTGAATTGGTATAAAATCTAGGTTAAGTTTGATAACTATCCAAATCGCATAAGGCATGTTGGAGTTATTGCCCTTGATTTATTAAAAAAATGTTTCAGCCTTGTCCGCTCTATTAATCGAGTAGTTTTTTCCCAATCTTCACAACATTTTATGAGAGTGTGTAATGTTATAAAATCTAGGCCAAGGTTGATAATTATCCCATGAGGCATTTTAGAGTTATTGCCCTTGAATTATTACAAAAAATGTTTCAGCCTTGTCCGCTCTCTAACAAAAACACTTTGTATCGGATATTCATCAAACTTACTGAAAACGTTTATTGGTATATACGCTAGGTTAAGTTCGATAACTACCCAAATCGCCAATGGTAAATCAGAGTTATTGTCCTTCAATTATTAAAAGATAGCTATTTAAGCCATGGGCGCTCCCTTACTCAAATAGTTTCAATCTGATATTCACTAAATTTGCTAAAAATGTTTAGTGGTATAAATTCTAAGCCAAATTTGATAATACTGAAATCTCATAAGGCACTTCAGAGTTATTTTCCTTGAATTATACAAAAATGACTGTTTCAGCCTTGTCCGCTCACTTAACACAAACATTTTATATCGGATATTCACAAAACTTGCTGAAAATGAAAATCTGCAGTTTTTTCTTGTGCCTTCCTACTCCTGACTCCTTTTGTGGGTCCGTTTCTGACTGGTCAGTATTCAAGTTATTCACATTATACCAGTGGATACTACACTGATCCTATGCAAACAGTGTAGACCCTGATCAGAACATAGCTTTTCGAACACACTTAAGTCGTTCATATTCGTATATCAATGTTTTCTTTGAAAATACGGGTATGTGCACCTTAAGCAAACTAGAATTAACCCATACGTGTCCAAGATTTTATATACAGGTCATAGCTAAATAGTGTAGACTGATCAGACGCCGCATAGTACAGAATGAATTAGGCGACGTCTAATCAGAGTGTACACTGTTCGCTGATAGGAATTTCAATATAAAACTAACGAAAATGAACGTTTTGAACAGGCACCCTTTAGATCAAAAGTTTACTCATCACATTTATATACATGGAGGAGAATCTATTTAACAGTTGCAATTCGCATTTGATCGATTTAAGAGAGTTCGGGGTGCTGAAGTTTAATCTGTACAAATCATGTTTGAATTATGGCAGATGTCGTTGAATGAAATAGATAAGATGTTTAGTTGCTTTAGTAAATGTTACCTTGCTACACAAAAACTACATTTGCCCCTTTCATTTCCATTGACAAAATGCCTACTCACATAGGCAAACACGTTTTTATTACAAAAAAACCGCGCTTTTATTGAATATCATTTGCAAACATATTATGCACCGAAAAGATGTACTTTTTCTACATTTACGTATTGTGTTGATTTAATTTAACGGCAGACCATTTTAATTTTGTCGTTATTTTAAGCATACAATACAACTAGTTTGCAGCCGTTTAACAATTATAAATGTTGGATTATGTAAGCATTGACGACACTGCCTTATTAATGTATTTCATCGAAAATAAATCCCGTAGATACAAATTTGATAATTTGAAAGAAACATAGATACATTCTCCACTAAGACATGTTTTAATTGTCGACCGTACTCCCAATAAAAGTAGTGTATAGCGAGTGTACGTATAAAGATCCGTCAATGTGCAGTATTTAAACCATTTACACCATAGTTTGTTTCTAATTTTGAAGACAGGTGATCTCATAAAGCAGGTTGAAAGTAAAGCAGAATGCGTCTTAAGGCGCATTCTGCTCTACTTTCAGCCTGCTTTAGTCTACAATCTGTTAAAATATAGAAATAGTTTTTAGGATACATACTCATTACTACTCGTATATAAAAGGGAACAATTTCTTCTGTTGAGGAATTAATTAAATGTGTTAAAAGGCGTTTTCTTTTGGGTAAATGGTTAATGCTACAGCGTTCAATGACACGATTGTCGAAGCATGATATATAAAACCAAAAAGATTAGGGTCAATAACCCTTTATGTCACGAAACGTTTATTTCTTTCTATAAATAGGATATCCAAATTAAGCATCTAGGTGCGTAGTTAAAGGGACTCGCAACCGGATGGTGTACTTGTCAAAATAAAATAAAATATTCAAATAAAAGCAAATTTGTGGCATTATTGGCTTCTGACAATAAAAAAATATGATCAGTCCAAAAAAAGTCTCAAGAATTGTCACCGAATCTTAGTTTTTTTTAGATATTTTCCATTGTTTTTCTATACCGTTAGCTAACGGTATAGTTGTTGTTGTTGTGTCTCTACACGGGCTCAGACATAAACCCGAGCCGAATATGTATAAATCAATCGCTACCAGTGAAGTACGTTAATTCGCTAACATATAGATAGAGAGCCCCAGTAGCCGCGTGGTTAAGGCGTTTGCCTTTGTTTTCCTGTTTGTCTCCGCATGGAGGGTCACCGGTTCGAATCCCACCAAAGCTTCTTCCTTTTTATTTTTTTTAAAATGCATTTTTTAACAGAATTTATTATCCAAAACTAAAGCTTACCCATTTATATAAGCATTTGACATATATTTACAAATTACTATTTTGAATGCTAAATCCGGTTGCGAGCCTCTTTAATACAAATGTTGTTCCGAGAACAAAGTTTATCAAGTAAACAAAGCGCAAAACCATGAGTAATAAAAACAACACCACAGAGAGCTACATATAACTGTGGGAAAATAGTTCTTGTAATTCTTTTCAATTAATATTTCTACATTTTATGGGAATTAGGTTGCGAAACAATCTGTTTTAATGTTAAACTCAGTGTTGCTTACACCATTGACATCTGAAACTTCAAATATATACAGCGCTCCCTCTCTACTACGACACCCAAAATGGAGACAAAAAGTGTGTTGTTCGGAGGGAGTCGTAATAGGGAGAGAAATTGGCTTACAATTACAAACAGCTTAAATCCAGATCAGACGCCGCGTCACGCGGCGTCTGATCTAGATTCAAACTGTTTATCACAAATCATTATGTTTTTTCTGTCAAGATGTCCAATGTGTGACTTTGGGGGAAACAGCAAAGGACAGTTTTATGCAGATGATATTGCGTTAGTGAAAGTATTAAACATATAATTGTATTGTTTAGGGAACAGCGGCAAGGGTCATTGTAAGAAGGGAGTCGTTGTTCGGAGGGCTTTTGTAGAGAGGGAGCGATGTACTTCTATTACACAATAAAGTCTAGTAAATATTTAGTATTATTTTTTTCAACCATTTATATTACAATACGACACACATTGCATGTGACTGCAGACCCCTGTTGTACGCGAGCCTTGTGATTTTTCATCTACATTTGTTAAATAGTTATGTTCATTACAAGTACACTGTTTGTAAATGAAGTAAACACTCGTCGTAAGCGGGAATTAGGTACCAAACTATGTTCTCAATGAATATTCCTAAGGTGAGCACATTATACATTCGTTTTAAAGGGACTCGCAACCGGATGGTGTACTTGTCAAAATAAAATAAAATACTCAAATCAAAGCAAATTTGTGGCATTATTTGGCTTCTGACATTAAAAAAATATGATCAGTCCAAAAGAAGTCTAAAGAATCGGCACCGAATCTTAGTTTTTTCAGATATTTTCCATCGTTTTTCTATAGCGTTAGCTAACGGTATAGTTATTGTTGTTGCTTCTTTACACGGGCTCAGATATAAACCCGAGACGAATAAAGTAGTAAAAGTACTATCGATCGCTACTAGTGAAGTACGTTAATTCGCTACTATAGATATAGAGAGCGCTGGTAGCCGAGGTAGTATAGGAGCTTCCTCATTTTTTCACGTTTCTCTCCGCATGGAGGGTCACGGGTTCGAATCCCACCAGGGCTTCTTCTTTTCTTTTCTTTTGAAATGGATTTTTTAACAGAATTTATTATTCTAAACTAAATCTTACCCATTTATATAAGCATTTGACATATATTTACAAATTACTATTTTTAATGCTAAATCCGGTTGCGAGCCTCTTTAAAAGGAAAACTGTTAAGTACGGATTTTTTGCGAAATTGATCTTAACTCATTTAACCAATTTGTGTAAAGTCTCTTTCTAGTCTGAATATAAGTGATCACTGAAAGCAGGTTGTAAGTACAGTGGATAATCTGTTATTCTTTCCCAATAAACGCGTTTACGCTAAAACTATTATTTGCAGTGCAAACAGTTTGGAGCCAGTTCAGACGCCGGGTAACCCGGCGTCTGATCAGGCTCCAAACTGTTTGACACCAAGATAAATATGAATTATCAGAATTGTCCAAAAGTTGTACTTTTCTACGTTTTAGTGTTTTGCGTTTGCGTACGTTTGCGTTTAAACGGGAAAGAATAACAGATTCTCCACTGTAAGAAGAATGCGACATTCTGCCTTGCATTCAGTATTCTTTAACCAATAATCCTTCAGACAATAGAGTATTCGAGCTAGATTCTATATCATTCAGTAGAGGAATTATTTAAAAGTGTAAAATGAGTATATTTAGAGTAAATTGTTAACCCATTTCCGCCCACGATCCCATACATGGGACATAGGCAAACAGTGTAGACACTGATCAGACGCCGCATTAGGTGGCGTCTGATCAGAGTCTACACTATTTGCTGATTGGAATGTCAATATAAACAAAATGAAAATGAAATTTTTGACCAGGTATCCCTTTGATAAAAAATGGACTACTCCAATATAAACATAAAATAATCCACTGGGCACAAATGGGTTAAGCTTAGTGTCTACTAAAGCAGACATTAGAAAACAGCCAAGACCCTTATGAGACGCCACAAGCAGCATCTCATCAGCGTGTCCTGTCTTCGATATTTCACCTTACAATTTCCAGGCATTAATGGAATAATCACAAACCGGTGTGATTTCTAGAGTTCTTACAAATTCTAACAAATTATGTTGAATTGGCACCGAAAATATTTCATCAAAACAAACAGTTCACAGGGTGTGGTCCATTTCGAGAAGTATTCGAACAGATATAGTGTATGTATTATAATTATGGTCTAAGCCCAAAACAAAATGTGTATGTCTGAGGGCTAATTTCCAGAGAAGCTTACATTTCCCCCCAAATCAGTTGTAATTTATCACCTCCTTATTGTTTGATATTTGCTACCCAATATTTGTTTTATAACTGCTAAACCACGTCATTTCTAATATTCAAAATGTTCCTTTGTCTACAGACGCCAATTATATTTGAAAGAAGTGTCTTACCAACTAAATAAGTTTTGTTCTCGTGTGATCAACTGTATTTTGTCTGTATAATACATCTTTGTAAATTGCCAGGAATATATCATATCTAGGATTGAATGGTCCTTTTGGGGGCTTTACGTGTTTATGACTGCTGACTCATACACTGTTAGTCCTTGCCAATGTTCTTATACAGTGCCCTCTGTAGAACGACACACAGCGGGAGACAAAATTGTGTGCGTTTTCGGAGGGGGTATTTTAGGGAGAACCATTTTCAAACAGCTTGAATCCAGATCAGACGCCGCGTTACGCGGCGTCTGATTTGGATTTAAGCTGTAAGTCACTCGTCATAAAGATTGTTTTGTAAAAATGTCCATTGTGTAACTTTGAGATAAACAGCAGACGACAATTTTAAGCAGATGGCATTGTAGTCATGAATAGGTTGGACATTATTTTCATGATTCGGGAGCTGCGAGAGGGGTCGATGTAAGGAGGGAGTCGTTGTTGGAAGGGCCATTGAAGGGAGGGATCACTGTATATATACATCAGAAACAGAAACTCAACGCTTGAAATGCCTACATATTATCAAACCGACTGCAGCACTCTCTGTTTTAAGTAACAGTTAACAGTCAAGGAAATCCCTATTGATGAAGGGAGGTTGTAGCGACGATTGATTAAAACACAGTATTATATTTTGTATACTACGTTTTTTGATACACTTCTTACCTTTAAACAATTGACGATCCTTTTATTTGTTTGCCCATTGTTACATTACATTTTTGTGTCGTTTGTCGTCAGACAACGCCACAATGTCAGTACTGAATTTCAACAATCGTATCACATGCTACAGTCGGTCTTTAACGACCATCAAAATGAGGTTATCTAGGTGACTGCTTACTGCAGGTTGGAAAAAATGCAGACCGCTCCCATAAGACCGTTATTCACTACATCTGACCTGAATAAAAAGCCATCTGTCTTTTATGTGCACGTTGCTACCTCATTGCATGCTCGCTAACACCAGGCATTACTGTGGCCCAGTTTGATACCTTATAACAGCTAATATTCCGACGTTTTTAACAAATAGACCCTGAATATATGGGCGATTGCTTAACTAATTTATCACATAAAACGTAGCAAGTAGGTCTGGAGCATAAATCCACTCAGGTACGCTTAAAAAAAATTGTTTTTGTGATAAAAACAATTACAAGAAAAACTCAAATAGAAATTATGCTAAGAAGTGGGGTCGCGCCGTGCGCGGAGCGATACAACAGGACGGGGCCCGTTCGATTCACTGTCCGGAACACGTTCCAAACCTGTTCCAGAACAGCTCTCAATCGAACGCAATTTTTCTATTTAGAACAGGAAGTTGAAAATTCAAAATGGCGTCAAAATAAAATAATGATTGCAGTTAACCCAAAGTTGTTATTGTTTTTCTTGCTATCCCGTCCAGAGAATAGTTTTGAATCAAAGAGCAGCACTAAATTAGTACCACTGGCTAAATTTTCATCCTCATTATACTGAAGAACATTTGTGCACCAGTCAAATTGTAGCGCTTATAATGTAGCCACGTCTGTGTCGGAGCACAGGAACTTAACACATTTATTTTTGTAAAATAATGTTCGTTTTTTACTATATCATATAAAAAAATTGGTATAACCAACAAGAAACCCGGTATAAAAATTAGATAAAATATGTCATGTACGTGTGCATCGGGGTTGGTGTCAGTTAAGGTTTTGATGCAATTGTTGAAATTCCGCTGGCCAATTTGACCCAAAATATTACTATGCAGAACGGGGCTGATACATTTAAATGACTGTGCACATTTGTGCTTGAATGTTGCTTCAGGAGTGGTGAAAAACACTCCAAAGCAACATTTATAAAAAAATCTGGCGTCTCCAATTGCTCCGATTGCCGCCATGTTGATGACGTCACTGTTCCGATTGCACCACCTCGAAAACCAGAACAGTTGGAACATGTCCGGAACACTGTTCCACTGCATTCGATTGATGTTCCGTCTGTCAGCAGTGAATCGAACGGGCCCTTTAGTTCCAAAAGTCGGCAGCAGTTCGTAAGTAAAAATGTCAAATTTTCGTAATTTACTCCAACATACACAATTTCAACTGATCAGTCAAATTCTCTATGTAATTTATTAATGTTTTATGTACTGAATTTCGTTGATGAATCAGTAATAAGGCCTTATGAAAACTTATAATATTGCCCAGCCTTAGCTCGTTACGGATTGGGTAGGGGAAAAAGTGACAGTCGGTAACCATCTTTTCACGGATGCAACTTGTCAAGCCTTTTGGATCCTTATCAGAAGCTGCGTAAAGCGGCATCTGATCAGGATCCACAATGGTTGACATTTTTTTATTAGTTTAAACCACAGAATTATACACTGACGGAATTGAAACCTCGCGCTATATCGCAAATCTCGTGCGGCGCATACGAGACTCGCGAGACTTGATAAGAGAATTTCTATCGGTAGTTAATTTGATAAATGTCTGTTTCGAAGCATTGTTCACGTGTTTATATTCCCGTGAATTGATAGGAATGTACACAAAGTCATTTATATTCTATAAAATGTCAATAAAAACACTCGAGTCCGTAAATTTTCACCCCACAAATGACGGACAACGAGGCAAAAAGTGAAGATGTTGTCACGTGACACATAATCTCAGATGCTCGCCTATTCAACTTCACTGAGTTGCTATTCCGTTTTGAATAATTCCGTGTTTAAACTTTTAGAACAGACGACTTTTCAAGAAAAGCTAGTTGATCAAAAGCCACCTTTTAACGGATGAAAGATTTGCTTTCATACATTTTAGATCGTTATCAGAAGCCGTGTAGAGCTTAAGATCCACAATTATTGACACTTAGTTTTAGAACAGACTATATTTGCTTTAATGCTTTTTAGCTCACCTGGCACGAAGTGCCAAGATGAGCTTTTAGGATCGCTGGATGTCCGTCGTCCATCGTCTGTCCGTCCGTCCGTCCACAATTGGTTGTGAACACTCTAGCGGCTACAAATTTCATCCGATCTTCATGAAACTTGATGAAAATGTTTGTCTTGATGAAATATAGGTCAAGTTTGAATGTGGGTTATGTCGGGTCAGAAACTAGGTCACTAGGTCAAATTATAGAAAAACCTTGTGAACACTCTAGAGGCTACAAATCTCATTGGATCTTAATGAAACTTGATCAAAATGTTTGCCTAATTGATATCTAGGTCTAGTTTAAATATGGGTAATGTCCGGTCAAAAACTAGGTCACTAGGTCAAATCATTGAAAAACCTTGTGAACACTCTAGAGTCTACAAATCTCATTGGATTATTATGTTACTTGGTCAGAATGTTTGCCTATTTAATATCTAGGTCAAGTTTGAATATGAGTCATGTCGGGTCATAAACTAGGTCACTAGGTTAAATCATAGGAAAACCTTGTTAACACTCTAGAAGCTTCAAATCTCATCCGATCTTCATGACACTTGGTCAAAATGTTTTCCTCATTAATATCTAGGTCAAGTGTGAATGTGGGTCATGTCTGGTCAAAAACTAGGTCACTAGGTCAAATTATAGACAAATATTGTGATTTCTCTCGAGACAACAAATTTCATTGGATTTTAATGCAACTTGGTCTGAATGTTTGCCTAATTGATATCTAGGTCAAGTATAAATATGGATTATGTCTGGTCAGAAACTGGGTCACTACGTCAAATCAAAGAAAAACAGTGTTAACCCTCTAGAGGCTACAAATCTTATTAGATCTGAATGAAATATTTTCAGAAAGTTTCCATACATCGAATCTAGGTCAAAATCAAACATGGATTCTGTCTGGTCAAAATCTAGGTCACTAGGTCAAAGCTTTGAAAATTCTTGTTTACACTCTAGAGGTATATTGTGAGACATGTCCAGTCGTAATCTAGGTCACTATAGGTCAAGTTTTATATGGTGAACCAGGTGAGCGGTTTAGGGCCATGGTGGCCCTTGTTAAATATATCTGGTAGTGACTATTACTATTACTTTTTGATCAATTTGGATCCTGATCAGAAGCTGCATGAAGAAAGACTATCTATTGCATGATAGGTGCTCAAATTATTTTCAAGCAGTTTGGATCCTGATCAGAAGCCGTATATGGCGGCATATTCTCTTTTCCAGTCATCCGTGGGCATTTAATGTCATATGCATACTCTTGGTCCTTCATTCGGATGGCGTCGGTCTTACTTGGAGAAAAAATTAAATCTAATTTTCGGTAAAATCACGCTTTTGCAACTTATGTAAGACCTTTGTAGTATTCATAGGACCTATTCAGATAATAATGCGTAAAAATGAATGAGATGAAAAGCGACGCTGTATACTAGCTTATATGTAAATTTCGGGTTTGTTGTCCCCGAGTGCGCATGCTCGCTAAGTGTAAACAGACAGAGTATGACGTAGCACTGGAAAACAGAATTGTCAGGATCAACATAATTGTTGACACTGACACTAATATTAATATTTTGAAACATTGTGAACTGATGACCATAATGGCAAATGTGTTCCTAATTACTAAATTTTCAAAGATAATGCTTTGTCTTCGCATCAACTTAAAACAAATTGAATGTTTCCCTATATGTATATCCTTTTATCCTCTATGTGGTACGCTTCGACCAAAAATGGTATGTTTTGAATCGGTACGCTTTGACCATAACCCGCTTAACCCATTGCCCAATAGCTTGTTTCTAGTATCATGATACAGGGATAACAGAAATGGAATTTGTCACTCGTCCTCAATTAAAGTTTTGACCCCTTTGAGTTTGAGTTTGACGCTAACAAAAACTATAAAACTGGAATGACATTTAATTTCTATGGCAGCCCAGTTTTGTGACATTTTTGGGGTCCGGTAAGCGATATTCGGCCCCCTTTCCCAAGTAAAAAAACCAACTTTTCCTAACATTTTGTAAAATACCACAGTGCTTAAAGATTTCTTTGCAAATTACATTAAAGCTACTGTTTTTACATATTTTACAGATTTTACATCACTCTTGAGGTAGATGGTGAATCTACAACATACCTTGCAGATGCATCATTAGTGGAGATGATGAATTCAGAAGGTAAATTAAGCATTATATCTTTTCTAGAATGTTGTTATAATGGGTTAAATCAGGGCTCAAGATATCATAAGATGCAGTACTACGGTACCAGGGGTCGTCAGTTCGATCCCACGCCGGACGAGCGGTCTGACTAGGGGATTTTTTCTGAGTCCCCGATGATGTACAGGAATGTCCTTGAGCAAGACATGTACCGCGAATTGCTCCTCTCCACCCAGGGGTTAACATGGGTACCTGTGAAGGGTCTGAGTCGGTACTGAGGCTGCATTTGACTGCGCCATATGTTAGCAGTGCTCAATATTGTAGGCAAGATGGCTAAATGATCAGGGGAGTAAATGTACAGTCGGTTGAGCGGTCATTCGGACTGAAAGTAGACTATAACTTGGTATATTACTCTTTTTTTGTCCTGCAGGAGGAGTGGAAAATAATGTGTATGATCTATTAAATTGTTGTTTTCCCCCATAAATTAGCTTTGACATGTTTGATTTTTTTAGCTCACCTGGTTACAAATCTCATTGGATCTTGATGAAACTTTGTCAGAATGTTTGTTTAACTTATATCTAGGTCAAGTTTGAATATGGGTCATGTCTGGTCAAAAAGTAGGTCACTAGGTCAAATCATAGAAAAACCTTGTGAACACTCTTGAGGCTACAAATCTCATTGGATCTTGATGAAATTTAATCAGAATGTTTGTCGCATTGATATCTAGGTCTAGTTAGAATATGGGTCATGTCCAGTCAAAAACTAGGTCACTAGGTCAAATCATTGGAAAATTTTGTTTACACTCTATAGGTTGATTGTGGGTATACATGTCCAGTCATAATCTAGGTCACTATAGGTCAAGTTTGCCTTGGTGTACCAGGTGAGCGATTTAGGGCCATAGTGGCCCTTATTTCATAAACCTTTTCTGTCGGTTAATCACGCTCAAATCAGATGTTGACTTATCTAGGACCCCATCGTAACATCTTGGCCAATTCCAAATTCTGTTGGCAAAGCACTCTGAACAGGAGTATAGCAGAAACTTGTGAGGTGTTCCGACTGAGCCAAAAAGACCTAGGCCATTGTGTAAAACACGGACCTTTCTTGCTACCAGCGGATACCGTAATAACGCCTACACTATATCAACAGCCACCATTAATGTATCAAATCTGAAGTAGTTTATATTGCTTATTTCATTTATACAAACTTAAAAAGTCTCTCGATTTCATACTGACCAATTATTAACGTTTTATCACAAGAATAACGTGACCGGACTGGTCCGCCTTGAAGACACTACCGCCATTTTGCGAAAATTACTTCTGTACGTCTGTATAACTGTAAAAATGTCCGATCTGTAAGAAGGTTTTTGACACAAAAAGGAGTAGTGTTCTGCCATAATACTTTGCATAAATGTTACTCAGGTGTAGTAGATGTGCAAGACACATATTTCAGGTCTCTGTGACCTTGACCTTTGGCCTTGAAATTGGTCTTGAAATTGGCAGTCAAAATCTTGTACTTTGAACAACTCCTTCAACTTCAACCTGATTCACTTGATATAAATGTTACTTAGGAGTAGTATATGTGCAAGACACAAAGTTCAGGTCTCTGTGACCTTGACCTTTTTCCTTGAAATCAGTCTTGAAATTGGCAGGCAAAATCTTGTACTTTGAACTCCTCCGTCACTTTAAACCTGATTCACTTGATACTTGGCATAAATGTTACTCAGGAGTAGTAGATGTGCAAGACACAAATTTCAAATCTCTGTGACATTGACCTTTGGCCTTGAAATTGGTCTTAAAATTGGCAGGCATAATCTTGTACGGCGACTTCCTCCTTCACTTTCAACCGGATTTACTTGATACTCGGCATGAATGTTACTCAGGAGTTGCAGAGTGTCATATACCATTTTGAAATCATTATGACCTTGGCTTACACCTTTGACCTTATTGTAAAACCTTATTGAAAACGTCTGCAGAGTGTGACAGAGTGCTGTATAGTGGGGGTATTTTTCACCTTTAGTGATAGCCGTTCTAGTTTTGAAAATAGGTGACCACTTAAAGCAGGCTGAAACTAAGTAGAATGCGCCTTTAGGCACATTCTGCTTTACCTTCAACCTGCTTTAAGCAACGACCTTCTAGGATATAGAAATACAGGTATTTCTTATATTGATACTGTATTCAGGACTTTTTTCCTTATTGGAAGAATAACGTAAAGGCATTAAAAGGTGTATTTATCTTATTCAACACTGAATAACTGCCATATGAAAATGATGAGTGCTATACTTCTAAAACTTGGCTCAACCTTTATTTTATAGAAACAGGAACTTTGTGACATAGTTTGGATTCTGATCAAGTCTCAAGTTCAGTGGGGCCTGGTCTTGATCCAAGCTGTTTGCAAAAGTTTTTGATATTGGTATTTATTGCTGGAACCAGTAAAGCTAGGTTAACCCCAACCCTCCTAGCTCTGAAACTATCGCCGTCTGCTACTGTTCTAAAAATAGACTTTTCTAAATTTCTTTTCAAAACATGGTCAGTGTGTCCCGCATTTTGGATTCTAATAAGACACCACATTACCTGGCATCCCATTAGGATCCAAACTGTTTGCATATGTTACTATGGTTACAAGGTGTGCATTCTAAGAGCTAATCAGGTAAAAATGGTATTGATGAGTTTTGCAAATTGTTATGAGTTGTCAAGTAACTCTTATCTACCGGTAGATGAAAAATGTGTGACAAATTGTACATGCATATCCCATGTCAGAGCTCCAGACAAGGGAATATTTTGAAAACAATTTTTTATGCCTGCTCAAAAATATATGGTGTGACTACTCATTCTCGAAGAGACAATTTTATGGAGTAGTCAAAACAAAGTTTAAACGTTAAGGAGGAAATGCTGAAAATATTTAGTTCAGTCACTCTTATCTGGAACCCACTGGTAGGCATGGGAAAGTAAATTTCAGATATATAGAAGACTCTATCTTTTCAGACACCTTTTAAAAGTGCATATCAAAGTCAAAAGTCAGGGCTCCAGATAAGAAGGAGTAAACTCCAGTTTTTAAACATTTTCTCCTTCATTTCTGCACCAAATCCTATGGTGTGACTAAAAGAGACACTTCTAATGAGTGACACTGTGGGGTTTAATGCAGAAAAAAAGATTTATGTGTTTAAAATACTTCCCTTATCTGGAACTCTGAAAAGCTAATTTCACAAATTGCCTTCATTTATTTTTTATAGGAGCAGAAAAGAATGCGCAGCCTGTACGAAAAATTCCAGGCGGAATCCGCACGGATTCCGGGCGGACAAAACTATGATTTTCCGTGCGGAATAAATGTCCGGGTGAAAGCAGCTCAGTTGACACGGACTACTATTTTAAGTAACATTTGGACACGAAATATTTAAATTTGTCCGGGTCATGTGACCATGTCCGTACGGAATTTTTAAAAATCCGTGCGGATTTTTGTCCGGGCGGATTTTGAAATTCCGTACGGAATTTGAAAATGTCCGGGCGGAAAAAAATCCGTGCGGAATAAAATTCCGTACGGAATACGTCACGGAAATCTTTTTTTAGTAACATTTTGACACGAAATATTTAAATTAGACGGAATCCGTGTGGATATTTGTCCGGGCGGATTTTGAAATTCCGTGCGGAATTTGAAAATATCCGGGCGGAAAAAAATCCAGGCGGAATAAAATCCGGGTGGAATATATGACACGGAATGCTATTTTTAGTAATTCCAGGCGGAATATCACACGAAATATTTAAATTGGTCCGGGTCATGTGACCATGTCCAGGCGGAATTCTTCAAAATCCAGGCGGACTTTTGTCCGTACGGAATTTCAAAATGTCCGGGCGGAATAAAATCCAGGCGGACTTTTGTCCGTACGGAATTTTAAAAATCCGTGTGGAATAAAATCCAGGCTGACTTTTGGCCAGGTGGAACTTTAAACAAGAGGACCAAGATGGCCTAGAGTGCTCACCTAAATGGACCATGTAAAGCTTGACCTAGTTTTTGACTGAACATGACCCACATTTAACCTTGCAGGTCTAGCAATTCAATAAGGCTACCATTTTGAGAATGTATAATTAAGATCAAATGGGATTTATAGTGACCTAGTTTTTTACCAGACATGACCCACATTCAAAATTATTAGACCTAGATATCATTCAGGTAAACATTTTTACCAAGTTTCATTACAATCAAATGAGATTTGTAGCCTCTAGAGTAATATCAAGATATTTCTATGATTTGACCTAGTGACCTAGTTTTTGCCGCTAGTGAGCATTTTCGAACTTGAGCTAAATTTCATCCAGGGCAGTATTCAAACTAATTCATTGAAAGATAAAGTTGGAAATGTGTTCAATAGAGTGTTTACAAGGTTTTTCAAGATTTGACAGTGACCTAGTTATTGACCAAACATTAAACACATTTTGTTTGCCAAGATTTTAATAAGGTAATCATTTTGACAAATTTTCATTAAGATATAATGAGATGTATAACCTCTATAATTAAGACAAGGTTTTTTAATTATTTAACCTATTGACCATGTTTTAAACATTACATAACCCGTATTTGAACTTGACCTAGATTTAAATGAGATAAATATTTTGACTAAGTTTCAATTACTGGTAAGATCTAATGAAACTTGTAGCCTCTGGAGTGTTAACATCAATGTTTTTCTAGGATTGAACTAGTTTTAGACCCAACATAATCCACATTCAAATTGACCTAGATTTTATCTTGTCACGCATTCTAAGTTTCATTAAGATCAATGATAAGATTTGTAGTCTCTAAAAGAGTTAAAACTTTTTTCTATGATTTGACCACGTGACCTAGTTTTTGACCAGACATAACCCACATTTGAACAAGACTTAGATTTCATTGAGACAAAATTATATTTCATGAGTTTTATGAAGATCTGATGAAATTTGTAGCCGCTAGAGTGCTAAGGAATCGATTTTGGACGACAGACGAACCCAAGAAGACAGACATCCAGCAATTCTTATAGCTCAAAAATGTAACAAGCAGTAAATTCATTATTTGCCAAGAATAAATCACATTTGTAGCTCACCTGAGCTAGCTCAGGGTGAGCTTTTGCAATCCTTGAATGTCCGGCGTCCGTTGTGTGGTGTGCGTCGTCAACAATTTTAGTGTTTACACTCTAGAGGCCACAAAATTTATCCAATCTTTCTCAAACTTGCTCAGATTATATATTACCATAAGAGTTTGAATGAGTTCGATAATGGTTGAAATCAGATTGATAATTCAGGAGTTATCTACCTTTGAATTGCTGAAAATGCCATATTTAACAGTGTTTACACTCTAGAGGCCACAATAATTATCCAATCATTCTCAATCTTACTCAGATTGTATATTACCATAAGAGTTCGGATGAGTTCGATTAAGGTTGAAATCAAGCTACATGTAATAGGTCAAGAGTTATCTACTTTGAATTGCTGAAAATGCAAAGTTTAACAGTGTTTACACTCTAGAGGCCACAATATATATCCAATCTTTCTCAAACTTGCCCTAATTGTATGTTACCATAAGTGTTCGAATGAGTTTGATTTTGGTTGTAATCAGGCCAATAGGTCAATAGTTATCTACCTTTGAATTGCTGAAAATGCCATAATTAACAGTGTTTACACTCTAGAGGCCACCCTTTTTATTTAATCTATCTCAAACTTGCTCAGATTGTATATGACGGTAAGAGTTCATATGAGTACGATTATGGTTGAAATCAGACTAAACGATCAAGAGTTATCTACCTTTGAATTGCTGAAAATGTCATATTTAAGGGTGTTTAATTACACTCTAGAGACCAAAATTTTTATCCAATCTTTCTCAAACTTGCTCAGATTGTATATGACCATAAGAGTTCAAATAAGTATGATTATGGTCGAAATCAGACCAATAGGTCAAGAGTTATCTGCCCTTGAATTGCTGAAAATGCCATATTTAACAGCGTTTATACTCTTGCAACTCCAGTTTTCAATGGATTTTGATTATACTTGCACACAAAGTATATAGCTATACGTTCTCGAAGGAGTGCAATTATTGTTGAAATCTAATTTTTGTGGCAATAGTTATCTGCCCTTGATATACTTTGAAATGCTAGAAATTTAGGCTTCATTTCGGTACTGTTTAGGCTCTAGTTACCTGCCCTTGATGTACTCTACTAGAACTATGAGGTTGTATTCCAAAATTGTTTACATGCTATACTACAAATTTGAATAGATTTAGATTAATACAGGTGAAACAGAAAGGTAAAAGCTATCAGGCTTCAGTACAACAGGTGAGCGATATCAGGGCCTTCAGGCCCTCTTGTTTTTGTACACAAACTATGGCAAGTTTAATATACCTCAGGCTTTGAAAGTTTTAGTGCATTATCCAGTTATTATTGTCATTATATCCACCATCATTTTAAATTAGTAGTCTTTTTTATCTAAGAATATACAAATCTTACACAAAGCCCCCCTTCTGGAACCCCTTTCAAAAGTGCTTATCAGAGCTACAGGTCAGTTAACCGCAGACTACTATGTACAGTCAATCTTGTATTAAGTGACCACTCAGCTCAGTATAAAGCTAATGTGCAGTATTTAATACAGGTGATGGCTTAATACAGAATAGAAATAATGCAGAAATCTCCTTTATATCCTGCATTTAGCAGTCACTTGTCTTAAGATACATGACTTATTAGCTACTCCACAGAGAGTGGTCACTAAATACAAGATTGGCTGTATCTGGCTGCACCGTCTATAAATAAAATCTCTTGGAATTCAGGCAGGGGTTGTAATGGCTATGACCTTTAGCTGCCAATCAGTTATTTCAAATTCTGAGAACTTTGCTCTGCAGGATCAGGTTGTAAACAACTGGTTATAGATGCCTAGCAGCCTTTATGATTCAAATATGCAGCAAGCTTGTCATTGTGTTTCAATAAAACACTAAAAAAAGTGAAACACCAATTTGATTACATTTGTGCAATCAAACATTTTACTGTATTTAAATATCAGTATTACGCCATAACAGACATCACATGCTGTTGCTATCAGAACCAAACAAACCCTATGTAATCATAATTATCAGTATCATGTCTTAAAATTCACACAATAAAAGACAAATTAATCCATATTCTTGAGAATATATGGTATATTATTATCATCTAGCTAGAAGAAAAACAGCCCTTAAAACAGTCATATGTACTGTTATGAAAAGTAATTTGTAAAAACACAATTTAAAAGATTTGAAGGCAAGAATTAGTATTAATTAATCAATAAATTAGATAACAATGTATTTTCTTACCAGCTTTCAATGTAAATATCCCAATAAAACAGAGCTTATTTAATATATCTTACCTGCTCTATGCCAGTCGGCACATACACATGTTCCACTTTTTCTCATTTGAAATAGGCGCCTGTCATGAGTGAGAGGTCCTACAAGGGGAACTTTTGGCATAGAACTTAAGACTAGCTAGGGTCAATGGTTAAGCATCTTCACATACCCATTCATAAGTTCAGCGTGTTGCATTGCAGTATGGTGACCTTGACCTTTGACCTTGACCTCTGTGTAGGATATTTTTGGGGGATTCAATCATTTAATTACTAAGTATTGCAGATAGGGCCATTCAACTTTACTTATTCCCCTTAATGATTTCAAAATGTTGCATTGCAGTTTGGTGGCCTTGGCCTATTTCTTTGACCATAATTTAGTTTTTGCACTTAACCCATTACACCATAGACTGTTTCAAGTTTTGAAGACAGATAACCACTTAAAGCAAATTGAAAATAAAGCAGATGCCCCTTAAAGCACAATGTTCTTTACTTTTAGCCTACTTTAAATAACCAGATCTGCTAGGACATAGAACAACTATATCTATGGTACATATTAAGGACAGTTTAAATTTGAAAGTGAAGCAATAAATTAAAGGTAAAAGATGTATATATATATATTGAGTAATGAGTTAAATCATTTTCCAAGGACTAAGGCTTATAAAGTACCCCTCAACTTATAATGCTTATTTGCCAGAATAATTACAGAATGTTGGTATTGAAAATTGAGGACCTTGACCTTTGACCTTGAACAATGTGACCTTGGTGAAGTGTTTTGATTTTTATTCAGCTATGGACTATTAGAACTGAAGCTATAGTCCCTCAATTCTGCATGCTTGTAGCACTAAATGAGTACAGCATGCATGTTGCCTTGCAGTTTTAGGTGACCTTGACTTTGACCTTATTGCTTTACTTGCTTAAGCTTCAGTACTTAACTCCGTATTGGACTAAGTACACATTGTAGTTAGAGTCACAAATCTGCATTTGCGTATGTCCCTTAATGAGTACAGCATGTAACAATGCATTGTAGTTTGTTGACATTAACCTATGAACTTGACCTTGATTAAATTTTTGCCTTAAGGTCATTTATGGACATATCTAGTATTGCATTTTCATGTTCAAGGAGGCCCTGTGGCATGCATGTTTTACAAACATGTTGCTAGTTCATAACTTATATACATGTATCTATTACCACTAAAGTAACCAGATGTGGTATATTGGACAAATAGACTATATGAAAATTCTAGATCCAAAATAATCAATACTGAAAAAACTGTAAGTATTAAATGTCCATGCAGATTTATATTCCTGCTTAATTCTCAATTATTAAAGTACGAAATTTCCGTGTTCTTAAAATATTCAAGTAATAAAAATCCGTGTCTCAAAATGTTCAAGTATAAAAAATCCGTGTCTCAAAATGTTAAAGTATTAAAAATCCGTGTCTCTGAATGTTAGAGTATAAAAAATCCGTGTCTCAAAATGTTAAAGTATGAAATATCCGTGAGGGGAAGACATTCCGTGTGGACAAGATAGAAATTCCGCACGGAAATTTATTTTGTCCACACGGAATTTTGCTCTGAATGCAGAATTTCCGTACGGACATTTTTCATAAATTCCGTGTCCGCCCGGAATCCGCCTGGAAAATTGGGATTCCGTGTCAATTCCGCCCGGAATCCGCCCGGATTCCGCCTGGAATCCGTGTGGATTTTTCATACAGGTAAGAACTGGAGGATAAGGGCAAAGCTATGAAATCTCTGGAACACTTGCTGAAGAAGTTCCTCAAAACACAGCATCAGCAACAGACAACAAGTCAGGTTGACATGGAAACAGAAGACAGTCACTTTTGATGGCGTGACGACAGTATATAGGTGTAATAGCTAGACACTTGTTTGTATATGAGGAAAAGAAAGGAACTGAAGCATTTATTTAAATACCCGAATCACTTTCGTAAGACTGTCGTGATAATGGGATGTGTAGTATTTATTACAGTTAAACCTCTGAAAATCGAATGCCTTTGGACTGAGAAAAAAATATCGGATTAGATAGGTTACCGGTACCCGAATCAATGACATTCGTAAGACTGTCGTGATAATGGGATGTGTAGTATTTATTACAGTAAAACCTGAAACTAAGATCGGGTTATATAGGTTTCTGGACTGAGGAAGTTTAGCAGCCACTTGGAAGGAGTTAAATCGTCAATTATATGACCCTTTCCTTCACATTGGAGCGCTTTAACCCATTACCCCATAGCCTGATTCTATTTTTGAAAATTTTTGAAAATAAAATATTCAGTAATGTGTTGAAATTAAGTTTCAGCTTAAAGCAAGATGAATGTTAAGCATGCTGCTTTACTTACAACTAGCTTTACGTGGTCACCTGTTTTCGAAACTACAAAATGTACTGCCATGCTATAGCTACTAGCCATTAACATAAACCTATGGCAGAAATCTATTGAAGCATTTGCGTGTTTACACGTTTTATTGATCTTATAATATCTATTACTTTACATGTTTTTTTTGGCTGACTCAATACACTAGTTTCATGTAGAATTATTACTTTATTAAAATTTTGAGAAGACATATGATATTGTTGTTTAGTAATGCCAATATGCGTTTTCCCTGTATGAGTTGAAAAAAAGCATGTTTATGCCACGCTACAAAGTAGTGCATGGCATATAGTGTTACCCACATTTGTACATCTGAAGCTTTAAAAAGAGGATTTAACTTTAGCTCTGCTGTTGACGTTGACATGATACATTGCCGGTTAGTTCAGATTTTATCCCTTTGACCTTCACTAGCTTTGTTTTTAGCTCACCTGAGCACGAAGTGCTCATGGTGAGCTATTGTGACCGTGCTGTGTCCGGAGTGGGCGACCGTCGTCCGTAAACTTTTCCTTGTGAACACTCTAGAGGCCACAATTTTGGGCCAAACTTCATCAAACTTGCTCCAAATGTTGGTCCTGACAAAATCTAGGTCAAGTTTGAAAGTGGATCATGTGGGCTCAATAACTAGGTCATTAGGTCAAATCATAGAACACTCTAGAGACCACAATTTTCGGTCAAACTTCATCAAACTTGCTCCAAATGTTGTTCTTGACAAAATCTAGGTCAAGTTTGAAAGTGGGTCAAAATGTAGGTCACTAGGTCTAATCATAGCAAACCCTTGTGAACACTTTAGAGACCACAATTGTGGACAAATCTTCAACACACTTGCTTCAAATGTTGTTCTTGATAAAATCTAGGTAAAGTTCGAAAGTGGGTCATGTGGGGTCAAAAGGAAGGTCACTAGGTCAAATCATAGAAAAACCTTATGAACACTCTAGAGACCACAATTTTGGGTCAAACTTCATCAAACTTGCTCCAAATGTTGTTCTTGACATAATCGAGGTCAAGTTCGAAAATGGGTCATAAGGGGTTAAAAAGTAAGTCATTAGGTCAAATCTTAAAAAAAAATTGTGAACACTCTAGAGGCCACACTTTTGGGCAAATCTTCACTAAACTTGCTCCAAATGTTGTTCTTGACAAAATCTAGGTCAAGTTCGAAAGTGGGTCATGTGAGGTCAAAAAGTAGGTCACTAGGTCAACTCATAGCCAAACCTTGTGAACATTCTAGATGCCACAGTGTTTACACTATATAGCGTCTAGAATCAGTGAAAGTATGACAAACTATATATTTATATATGACTTTAAGTCCTCAGATGATTTGGGTTATGGGCGAAATCCAAATATAAAACTATTTAGTTCATTTTACTCAGGGAAGGGATAAAGGGCCATCATGACCCTCTTGTTCTTCTAACCATTTCACTGACATGACTTCATCCATTGTTAGTTTTTTTATTTCTCTAATTTAGTACTTATGATTAGGATACAAACTGTTTGCAAATAAACATAACTTTTGGTAAGGCAAAGAAGCGTTTAATATTATGGACCAAGTATTGCAGTTGGGATTCAGATATTGAGACATCTTCGTGATTTTAGTTACATGAATGACCCCATTGGCCCAGTGGTTTTAAAGTCATTGTGACAATCACTCATCTCTGAATTCCAATTTCCATGAGAGTAAGCCTTCCAGCTGACTTGCAAAAGATTGGAGGTTCTACCCAGTTGTTGATTTGTACCCATAAGTGTATAAAGGACATCTTAGGTCTTCCTCCACCTGTATTTAGCTGGATGTTTCGATATGACTGAAATCATGGAGAAATGATTTGTTATTTCTCCATGCTGAAATAGAAGCGACTTTGAATTCTAAGTTTTTCGAGTTTTTATCACTTTTGGACTGCTGGTAAATTCCGCAACTTTACAGACAAACGCCACATCAGTACTATCAGTACTTTGATTTATATATGTACCTGTATGTGTGGTTTTAAAACTTCAGTTAGTGTTCGTTATTTAACAATAAGACAATATTGGGTCATTAAATTAGATTATACCGATGAAAAATATTTGCGAGAGGGGATAAGAGAGAATAAGTGTATATTTCCTTATTTTGAAAATTTTCTTTTTTTCTTTAACCCTTTACCTGATAGCATTGTTTCTAGTATTGAATATATGTGACTACTTAAAGCAGGTTGAAAGTAAAGCAGAATGCGCCCTAAGGTGCATTCTGCTTTACTTTCAGCCTACTTTAAGCTATTAACTGCTAGAATAAGGAAAGTATTAAATATGACACATATTCATTACGGTATAATTTGGAACTATGTTCTTCAGCGGATGAATTAAATGCATGTGCTAAAAGTCGCTTCTATAAGGGAAAGGGTTAAAGAGCGTAGCGTATCTACTACCTGACTGAAATACACTAAATACTTACAAGACAAATTCAAACATATTCCTTTTCACTGCATGTACGTACATGTAAACAAAGTTGAATGTATATAGTTATACACTATACAAGCATCAAATCAAAGCACGGTGTGTTTGTAATAAACGTACGCTTTTATTGTGTCTCATAGCATACCAGAAGTGGAACGAAGGATTAAGGCAGGCAATTAGGATTGTTGACGATTTGTCGATACAATATATTACTGTATTGTTTTTAAAATAACATCGACTACTGTTTTACCGAATAGATTTTATGGAATGTAGGACAATTGGTCTTACAGAATTTGTCCAAAAAAACCAGCAATCTTCTTTTGCCGGATTTGATAACTCTATAAAGCTCAATACACCACGACGTATATATTTAAACTCATTTCAAAGCATAAGAATAGTACAATATAAATAGTTAGAAAATCAGGTCCAGGAAATTAAATATCAGTGTTTGTGTCAAATACAGGTACGATACGACGTACAGAAGGAGTATATCAGTAACACAGTCTATAAACATTCTTTCTTTTACTATGATATCACTTAAAAACGCCATTTATCTTAAACACCGAGTACAAACATGGAATGGTTATACATTAGTGGTTTAGTAATATTGTAAAGGAAAAAAAAGATAAGGAACAGTCATTGAAAAGTAGAGTGGGTTTCTTCATATGTTTTAAATACAGAAATCGTGCACTCAATTTTAACTGTCTCTGTGTCGTATAAAAGACACTGCAGTGCTGGTATATACTGTTATTACACTGTTATTTCTATCAGTCGGCATTAAGAAGCATTTATCTTTATTGCTAATTGATTGATGGAGTAACGTGATCGCCATTTTGGGGCTGTCTTTTGTATGTTTACTCATGTTTATTTTAGATCTAATTGTAGTCATTTGTCGTTTCCTGGCGGCCTGCATTTTGGCGCTCTACTATTGTTTCTATCGGTCGACAATCAGAAGCCGGTCGCTTCATTGCTGATTGATAGGGGTAATGTGATCGCCATTTTGGGGGCTGTCTTTTATATTTTTATTCATGTTTATTGTAGATCTTATTGTAGTTATTTTGTCTTTTCTTGCTTTGTAGGTACATTTGTGTAATTTTATGTGAAGCGCTTTTAAACGCACTACCCCTTGTGTGAAAACAGCGCTATATAAATCTGGTATAATAATAATAATAATAATAATATACTGCAGAAAAAACAGAACCTATTGAATAATAGGGTGTGTTACTTAGTTTTCTACTTTTCCCCAGAGGTCCCTTAAATATACTTAAAATGAAAATAAGAGTTGAACTGGATTCGAAGATTTGCTGACTTACAGTTTTAAAGCTGTCACATTATTACAAATAGCATATTAACCATCAGCTTAATGATGTTTATCATGGTTCAAATCGTAGTGTGTAAATGTAACCCGGTGCATCAAAAGCATGTCTTAAATTATAATGACAGCAGTTAAACCGTAGGTCACAACTTGTAGAAATGTTAGTACGTGCATTTCCATTACTTATACGAAACCAAACTTACATTTAATGCAAGAAAATGCAGCAAAAAACATGTTATTGACAATACTGACGATTTATTAAACTCTAAGTGGCAAATAGGGTTGAGCTTGAGCAGATCCCGGGTTACTCGTTGTCCTCTGATCTTATTGAAAACCATTAAAAGTGGACATCATTGTTTAACAAAAACACGTGTTCCCGATACAACAACGTCGTTCCTTGTTAAAATAGCAATTTTGTGTTTCAATTCTGTATGGGAATCAAAAGACATAAGGTCGGTAGATAAATATAATTGTACCAAGAAATCAATATATATATTTCCCTAAACACATGTTCTACTATTATGTATTTCAGGTAAACAACAAAACAAACGCAAAAACCTCTTAGGACTTAACAAGGAATTATATCTTAAGAGAGAATACTGTGCTGTACCCTATCGAAAAATTGAAAAACGTTTATTAAGCTTAGAAAAAATAGTGCTAGGTATTTTGCTATGTATTATATCTAAAAATTATATGATGACATGATGAAAAAGGCTGATATTGTAGTACAGTTTAAATGATAACAACATAAACGGCTGAGAGGGTAGGTATACTGATATTACTCAGGGTAAGTTTGTGCTATTTTAACTCATAACACGTGATGACCTTAATTTATATCATTTTATTATAGATTCCGTTGGTAAAATATTTAACATTTTTTCCCCTATCAACGATAATACTCGTCATTTTAAAACAGTAAACGTATGCAATTTTCACTTTTTATATGTACAGAGTGAAAACTCAGTTCAGAAGGAACCCTTTAATAAGGTTCTGAACTTTTATTTTTAATTTGCAATATATTACAAAACAAACCGCTACTTAAATAGTGTTTCCTCTATTTAACAGCTGTGTTCAAATGACGATCTCCCTCCTTACAACAATGCTTGCCGCTGTTCCCCAAAAATAATATTATTTTGAACACTTGTACTGCTGCAGTATTGTTTGCTAAAACGTGTATTCTGCTTTTTTCTCAAAGTCACATATTGGACGTTTTGGAGAAAAATATCAAAACGAGTTACAAACTGTTGGAACCCAGATTAGAGGCCGCGTTACATGGCGTCTGAGCTGGGTTCGAACTGTTTACAGATAAACACTTAGGTATTTATATTTTACTCCCTTTAACAATTTCCTCCGAACAACACTAACAATATCTGTCACTAATTTGGTAGTGTTGTAGCTCGAGGTGCACTGTATATGCAAATTAGTTGGATCCTGATAAGATTGTTAAAAGAGTTTTGATTCTGTTTTCCAACGTGTCGAACGCCTTAACCCATTACACCATAGCCTGTTTCTAGTTTTGAAGACAGGTGACCACTTAAAGCAGGTTGAAAGTAAAGCAGAATGTGCCTTAAGGTACATCCTGCTTTACTTTCAACCAGCTTTAAGCTAAAATCTGCTGGGCTATATAAAATATTTGTAATGGTAATTGTTCATGAGGGTATAAACTGGAACTATTTTCTTCAGCGGAGGAATAAATTAAATACGCTAAAAGTCGCATCTATAAGGGAAAGGGTTAATAGTGAAATTCAAATTTTAAGTATTAGGTTATTGAGCAGTAAACAGTTTAATTCAGCATGACCAAATACTCAGACAACCATCTGTATATAGATCTAATTCAATACAACATTCAAAACTGACAGTGAATACCCTTTCCCCGCCAATAAAATCATCGCCTTTTCTCAGACAAAGTAAAGATTTCTAAATGTTGTGGTATTTCCCATGTTTGCATATATTGATACTTACAACAAACAGTTTTGATCCTGTTTAAACGTCGAAGTTCGAGGCGTACGATCAAGATCCAAACTTTTTAAAGGGTATAGTTTAGTTGCTTATGGTTGTGAAAGTGTTAAAAACTAAATCATTATGAATTGTAATTTTGAAATACTTGTGTAGATCTATACAGTAAAAAAAAAGGTCGGTGGTTCTACCCAGTTGCCGATTTGTGCCTGAAACAGTGCATAAAGGACTTCTGGGGTCTTCCTCCACCTGTAATTAGCTGGACGTCGCGATATGACTGAAATACCGTTGAAAGCGACGTAAAATCAAAACAAAATACAGTAAAAAAGGTTGTTAAACTTCTGTAACAATAAGTTTATTTGTCGGACTATGAGGAAAAAGGTACATATATTTTAACTCATTATCCCCTGAAACTTCCAATGGACGATTCTACTTTTCAATAAAGGCTGATCCATTTTAGACTATTTAGGGTTGTGCTGGTAATAAATTGCAAAATGATAAACAGTGAAGTCTCTGATCAAGGACTTCACTGTTTGCATAGGACACGTGTACTCATCACAGATACGCTTTTGGTAAAGGATGCATATATGCGGCACAAGGGCTCAATGAGTTAACTCATGACAATGTAACACACATTGGCAATAACGCATTCAATGCCTTGCCTCTAAGACCAATCGGGTCCAGTGGACTGCCTTACCTCGAATAGAATACTTATTTGAAAACTATAAGGATCCTGATCAGACACCGTGTCTGATCAGGTTCAAAATAGTTTGTCACTCAAAAAGCCTAAAATCTAAATTTTAGAAATAAAGGCAAACTACAACTGTTAAAAAGTGATGACATCATGTCTGTTAATAGAATTACAAGCGGTCTCCGATACAATGGTAATAAGTAGAGCAGAGGCATGTCTTTGTGGATTTGAATTCTCCTTTAATTTTTGGAATGTATTCGTCGTAAGACAAATAATGTAGATGTTCAGATTCTACAATTCTCATTTTTTTATTACCTTAGAGAAACATTACACATGAGTTCCCAACATTGAAGCTATAAGTGACGATAAGTCTGCGGATCAAGGATTCTCCATCTAATCCTGTCTTGTGATATCTATTCGGAATTGTCTTGAAAAGACAATTCTAGAGAGTTCACAAGATGAGATTATGACAAGAAATTATATGTCTTTTAAAGTTTTGACTTACGATCGTTTTTGTCGTGCGACGTTTCGTATGATGAACCTCTGGAGTTTGCACCTCGACTAAAGATGTATATTAAATTGTACTCAGTAACGTTCAGAAATTCTTTTGATCGAGTTCGATAAAAACTCTAAACATTTCTGGTTACTTATTTAAATAACAATCGCCTGTTGCAATCACATTGGTGAATGTGATGAATTCAAAACGCTTTTCTACAACTATCTTACGGACTTCATAGTATTTATGTCACAGTTTCTCTTAACTAATCGATCGCATTGTTTTGAAACGTATATTAATAAACTGTTAGATAGATAATTGGTTTCATTGGACAACGATGGTCATATATTTTTCATCTTAAGGAGCCCTCTGATACGGATCTACATTTAAATCAAAATAGGTTTCTATGTTCTGGATCCGGTATGAGTAATTTTATTTAGAACATAACGGAAATATTGAGCCAACATTTTTCACAAGCCTTAGAATACCATCAGACAACATGTCACCCAAGATCGAACAGATGAAAACAAAAGCGTAGTGTGGATTATCATATAAAGTGTGAAAACTGAAAATTATTATCAGGGCAAAACATCCAGACAATTTGACACTAGAATAAAGGGACACATGACAAGAACTTCATCCGTCATACATGAAAAGTGTGGAACAACAGGGCACATTATCAACCAAAAGCACAAATGTATAGAAGACAGCTATTGGACACGTTAAGTCAAGGAAGCTATTAAAATAAACCAGCTAAGACCAACACTCAACTAGGACGAGGGGCTAGACCTACCGCAGGTGTGTGACGGTCTACTCGCATAACCTAAATTCTCAGGATCTACACGGTTCGCATAAAACAAGTGTACTCTTCCAATGTGTATTAATTGATAATTACGAATAAACTTGTCGACAGAAATGAATGTATCCAACAGTATTCTGAAGTTTGTTTTTATATACCTACAACATACCAACAATTGCAGTGCATGTTAACTATCTTTCTTAAGAATTTATCGATTGCTCCTACTACAAACAGGAACGTACAGCTTATATGACTTGTTCATACTGACAGTTTCAGTAGAGAACCTTTTCCGAAGGTAATAAAAACGTCAGGATTGTTATTTAAAGCTGTTTCTTATGTTAAATCTTAATAAACTCTTTGCAAATGAAAAAAATATTCTTTACTGTGGGAAATTGTTTCTATAGCTTCATAAATTACAACCCTCTGACATGTTAACAGCATGTGTCTTTACAATGATGTTATATAGAAACCCAAAACCTAGGACAAATGTATGATATATTGAATATTTGACAAATTCATAAACAATATAATTTACCATGAATATAAGTAAAGTATACCCAAATTGCATAGATAATAGATAAAACGAATGGTATGTTGAAAAGGTGATCAAATAAAGCAGGGGCCCGTTTCATAAAACTTCTTACGACAAATGTTGTCGTAAGTCAGATTATAAAACTCTCAATTATTATTTATTTCTCCATCTAAGCCTGTCTTGTGACATCTTTTTGGAATCGTCTTGAAAAGACGATTCCAAAAAGATGTCACAAGACAGGATTAGATAGAGAAATCAGAAATTAAATGTTAAAATTTTGACCTACGACCGTTTTTGTCTCACGAAGTTTTATGAAACGGAGCCCTGGTGAAAAGCTGTAAGTAGAAGTTAAATGGTACTATCATGATGATGATGACGACGAAAGTTGTGATACTCGCACTATAAACAATGTTTAAAAAATTGCCATTTCCTGTTGTTCTATTTAATAGTCGTGTGTCTTATGACATTGCTTGCCTAAAATCTGATCTGTATGTCTACTTGTAGTTTAAAAGCAAGGAGCAAGATGTGCCAACACGCGAATGTGATGTATCAACAACTACTAATTAGCCATTAAGCACGGCGAAACGATGCAAATTTCTACTGTTCAGTTCAGCAACATTCGATCCCTTTGTTAGTACAGCCACTGCAGCAAAGCAGTGGTAAATAATTAACACAAAATCAATTTTCAAGTACAGTTGGTGTGAAGGGTTCTACTGGCAAACACATTTGTTCTAACTTTGATGTCGTTTCCCAAACTAGACGTGTTGAACTATTCTAAGAAATGTCGAGAACGCTAATACTGTGGAAAGAAAAGCATGCAGCAATTCATTTTAAGCGCCACTCGAAATTATAAGAACAGTAGTCAACATTTAAGAACGCCAACTATGAAACAAATATATAATGTAAATTGTTTAAGATTTCATCATTTGTTCTTACTCGGTAGATATATGATTGAGCTTTACTATTCTGTCTATATATTATATAATGTAAATTGTTTAAGATTTCATCATTTGTTCTTACTCGGTAGATAGATGATTGAGCTTTACTATACTGTCTATAAACCATTAATGTATACATGTATATGTAAAACAAATATTGTATGAACAGTATGATTTTGCTTAATAAGAGTGTAAATAGTTCGGTGCCTCGTAAGATATTATAACTGCTATACCAGAGTGTCTTAAAAAGACATGGCACTGTCATTTGCCGTATGTTTTCATTGTTAAACTCGCTGTTTGTCTGGCATACACTTAATATATCAATTTTAGTAATGTTAAGATTCACTACCACGTCTACGGTATATACATGTACTTAAAATTTACCATTTTAATGGTATTGCTAATGGCGTTTGAATCAAATGTAACGGATGAAAGAACTGTCAATAAAACATATATATATGAAACTTGTAACACGGCTGCGGCATTTTTCTATAGAAAAGCACCCCAGTTTAATTTGGATACCGCACACTTTGTAGTGGGCGGAGTTTCCCCGCCCATGCAATAACTGGTAGAAAACCATGCAGTTAACTAGTTAACCGCACAGTAATGGCGGACATCTAGTTAACCGCACAGTAATTGCGCACATCCGGTGTGGCAGATATCTGCATAGCAAAGCCCCAGATAAGAGAGAGTAAATGGAACAAATCCAAATTTTCTCACTCATTTCAACATTTAATCCTATGGTGTTACTATTCATTAGAATCGTCTCGACTAGTTTGGATCCAGACCAGACGCCTTGTACAACGCGTCTTATCTGGGTCCAAATATTGTGCAAAGGAAAAATTGCTAAATATAGCACAAAGCCGTTGATTGAGTAATGCAAACGTGTTCTCGACTGCAGATCGTCCCGTCATCACTGTGCCGATATCCATATTAATCATTTTAAGTAAACACGCGCGAAAGCTAGTGACGCAAATATTCCCAGAAACTAGGACATTCGTCTTTACAGCACAAATTTATTAACACATTGCCCGCGAAAGCGATCTATGCTGGAAGTTGTCGGATTGGTTAATGAGTATACGTTCCAGGCTTGATTGGTCTCTTTTATGGGGTTTACACTACCTTTGATTAGCAAAGCGCTCAACATTTGGTATAACTTGTTCCTGTCACTGATTGGTCGTTCAAATGGGGATTCTAATGGATGTCAAAAGCGCTCAATAGTTGATGTAAACTGCACAGAGCCCAACCTCTTGGTCTATATTTAGCCATGTTACTCGTTATCTAATTAAACACGCACACATACACTCGTGTGCATGCGCGCACTCATGTACAGTGCGCGCGTTTAATTGAGATAACTCGTGGGAGCTATGCAATATATATAACTTAAAGTTATGAGCTAGAACAATGGAATACAGTTATATCTAAATACATGTAAAACATAGCGGTTCAATGAAATTTAAAATATGTTGCTTAATCGGAATGTAAAGCACTATGGACCTTGTCAGACATTCTATAACTCAGTTTCTGTAAAATTAAAATTATTGTATTGCAATTTTTGGCTTGTTCATATTGTTAACCCAACCGAATCTTGAAAGTATAGATCTAATTCATGTCACAATGTACATTGTTTGTGCCGTTAAACCAAAATCAAATATTTTGTTGAACATTTCAGATACTCCTCGTCATGTTAAAATAAAAACACACGTTGCACAAACTTGGAAATTCCATTTACAATAATTTGTGTCGCCTGCAAGTCAATGCAATTCTCGTGTTTGAATTTGATTATCCCCGTCTTCACTGAGACTGACTTTTTAGAGCACGGACAACGCCGTGCACAGGGGTGAACACTACAATAAAACCTTCGTTAGGCAAACCTAGAGTGAATGTCAGGGTGGTTCCTAAAAACTTAATGCCAAAAAGGCAAACAAAAGTTCTCAAACCCAAAACTTTCTGTTGAGGAGTTCGTCAATACTGTTGTACAGTAATATACTGTCAACAGCCTTTAGAAATACCAATGCTTTATTACAAGCAACACTTTTAAGAGAGGTTTTAATACTGTGGCATAACAAAATAGACGCCCTTTGTTTTTATTGTTGATGGACAATTAAAGCATTCATGCCAGTATTGATTACATTAATACGTTGACAATATCGCTAATGATATTAGAATGTTCCAGAGAGCATTGGTTAATCAATGTCCACTTAGACAGACATTGATAAACTTTGAAACACAATCTAAAACAACTTAGATCTTATTTTCAGTTCAATAATGATGTAGTTTGTGCTTTGAAATGATTTGGAAAGGAAACCAATATTGCCTTTTTTCTTATGTTATTACATTATTCCCATTGTTTTTTTAATTGTCAGCTTCTCGGTTAAAGGACGATCATCTAGAAATGTGTCCTTGTACTGATTGAAAAACAGACGTCTGAGACAGTCCTTCAAACCGTCTTCTTGAGGACAGGGTATCATGTTTGCAATTAAGGAAAAACAACTTTGCTATTTAACATAACAACAAACATGAGCATCACCACCGCACATCATAGCAATCACATCCCATTACACCATGATGTTTTACTTAACTCATTATCCCCTGAAACTTCCAATGGAAAATTCCAGTTTGCAATAAAGGCTGATCCATTTTAGACTATTTAGGGGTAACTATCGTAATAAATTGCAAAATAACAAATAGTGGAGTCCCTGATCAGAGGGCTTCTGCAGGAGCCCTCTGATCAGGGACTTCACTGTTTGCATAGGACAAGTGTGCTCTTCACAGGTACACATTTGGTAAATGACGTATATATGCGTCACTAGGGCTCAATGAGTTAACATGTTTGATTTTTTTCACTACACCCTATGCCTCGTATGGTATACTAGAATAAGGCAAATGTGTTGATGCGCCTTTGTGATCTTTTTGCTAAATCAAATGTATTTCTCAGCGTTTTCCTTTTGACATATGAAGTTTTCGAATCTGTATTTTACTATGCATTAGGTTTCCTATGGGACTTTTGCAAACATGATACATCAGTTTTCTATCACGGGTAAACACAGTTGTCTCACTAAATACGGCTAATACCGAAATATGTTTAAACAAAGAACTATCTCCGTGCAAATATAGATAATCTGATAGATCCTCACTCTTGTATGAAAGAGTATGTTTGAATGAAGCTGGTCTATAATGGAAAGTGAACACATTTGTACATATAAACATATATTGAAACTCGTGTGCATTATAGTAATTCATGTGGCCCGAGGTAAAGTGCACTATAATGATACCGATATATTATAAAATTGTACAGACACTCTGATTAGCACTAAGCATTCGCATGTCTTAAGAACATAGACATAAATAGATATTCTTTATGTCAATATTAGAAGGAAATATGAAAATCCGCAACATGCAGTATAAAAACATTAACATAATGAAATACAATGATTTTAAGGCTGTTACTAATCGTATGGTGTCCAGTTGCATTGTAGAAAGAAAGTCAAGCAAAATTTGAAGGAGAATAGTGAAACAAATTTCTCGTAATAGCTTATAAAACGTATTCAAGCAATTTCAGATAAACTCTTATATGTAGAGCTGATATGACCACTTATACATTCGAACTTAGATATTTCAAACTCGGTTAATTCGAACATATCCGTATTTCAAAGATAAAAAAGTGGCTGAACCGAGCATACACAAATGCAGTTCATGTGTCGAACTATCGGAGGGTTCGAATTTAGCGAGCTCGAGATATCGAAGTTCGACTGTACTTCTAATTACAGTCGAACAACGAAAAATGCTTAGAGTAAGGAGTGAGTAAATGATATCCCAATTGTAAAAAATAACCACCTTAAAGGCATTTCCTCAGTCCTTTGATGGAGTCCCCCATTGTTTTCGATAGGCGTGAAAGAAACTGTAATGCAGGAGTAAAGACGCAGCGTCTGATCAGGATCCAAACTGTTTGTAAACGCTTTGAATCGCGATTGAGAGTGAAAGAGTTAGTTAATATGTGCGTACGGTACAGGACACAAGTTATGCAGACATGACTAATGTTATGACTTAAGGTACTTGTATAATATGTTTCAACAACTACAAAGATTTTTTACTGGTTGATGAAACTAGACTTATCTTGAGAACTCTTTATACAGAATACTTTGAAAATATATACTACACACTCAAGTACTCTACCAACACAGATAATCATGCGTTTGGGTATTTCTGTATCAATATTTGAGTGAACTCTATCATTGCTAGAATGTCAATGCCATGCCATTTAACCCTTTCATGATCAAATTATTCGGGAGATTTTTACCTCTACCGCTTTATTGTCGTCTGCTTCATTATTGTTGTCTGCAAGACACGTTTTAAAGTTAGATTTAAGATTGCATGACTTAATGAATATCGAAAAGATTGACAAACAGGTTGGATCCAGATCAGACGCCGCTTGATGCGGCGTCTGATCAGGACCAAAATTGTTTGCAAACGCGCTTTAAAGCGTCATTGAGTATGAATCCTCGATATCGTCTAAATGTATCTGATTGTAGAACTGTGTTATCTGCCTGTTGTGCAATTTTAGCGAGACTTTGAAAATAAAACACTTTTTTGTCCTGACGGTCAAATGGCAGTTTTTATATTTCCCAAGAGAACTAAATGCAGACTTTATTAACGTTTTAGGATCAGATGGGAAATCGGAAACTAAAACACGAAACACGTATATCCCTAGACTGAACAGAAGTTTTAATGTAGGCTTTCTCACCATTCAGTCTGATAAGGTATTTATCGTTCATAAGTGACCAAAATAACACGTTTGAATTATCGAATTTCAAAAGTAGAAAAAAGCCAGGTAAGTTTTACTAAACCAATTTGTGCATAGCGTCATATGCAAGGGACAAAGGCAAACAGAGTAAATTTTGTAGAATGTTGCGTCTGCTCAGAGTCTACACTGTTCGCTGATAGAAATTTCAATATTTAACATAATTTAAATGAAGTTTGAGTAGGAACCCCTTATATGAAAATGGCCTATTCGAAAACAATGGAATGGAAGAATCCACTGGTCATAAATGGTCCAACTTAAGCAACTTTGAGTTGTCGAGGTTCGAATACAAAAATATCCATTCCTAACTATTTGCCAGCGACAACGATTTTACATGGTGACCTGGGGTCCGTTTCATAAAACTTCGTACGACAAATATTGTCGTAAGTCAGATTATAATTAATTTCTCCATCTAATCCTGTCTTTATACATCCCTTTGGAATTGTCTGGAAAAGACGATTCAAAAGAGACGTCACAAGCGAGATTACATAGAGAAATCAGAAATAAAATGTATTTTAAAGTTTTACTTACGACCGTTTTTGTCGTACACAGTTTTATGAAACGGGCCCCAGATGTTTTGCCTTGAATAAAATCTCATTTGTAGTCTGATATTTAACCCTTTGCATGCTACGCGCAACATAGCTTACATTTGCAACAGTTTGGAATCTGATCAGACGACGCGTAACGCGACGTCTATTCAGATTCCAAACTGATTGCGACTTATTTTCAAAGTTTCCTCTGTCTAGAAATAAACAAAATGTGACGTAATTTCTTCTCACGGACGATATTATTGAAGCAGACGACAGCTCAGCGTGATAAGGGTCAAACTAGTATTTTGCTTCGTGATATCATCACAGTTACATTTATCTTGGTTTGGTATAAAACATAGCATAATCCCTAAGATTTTCTCGGGCGAAAGTAAGTTGTAATTGAAAGTACGTAAGGGAAAAATAAAAAATAATCTATATGTAGATCAAATAATATAGGTTAACCTTAAAAGTTTCGTAATCAACAGAACATGTTGTTTTTTCTTTTAATCGATAGTTTATAAATAATATGACTTTACACAAACTATTCCTTACTTAAATTTTCTTAATAGAACGTTAAACAGTATAATTATGAGTTCGATCGACCGCCGGACCAAGTCCTTCGAATGAGACTTTGTAAACCGAGGTCCGATATATCAGTGCTTTACACTGGGCATCTAAAAGAACCAGAGAACCCTTTCGATAAGAGTAGGGCATCGCGCCCGGGTTCTCTGTGTCCGCTCCCCGCATTCTTTGGTGTCCAATTAGCCCATAAATTGCAGAAACGGACTCTAACAAAAAACAAACAACAGTGTAATTACTATCGATAGAGTTGCTATTGAAGTAGCTAAGGGCTTAGGGTTTTATAAAACTAGCCCTCACGTCTTTCAGGCTAATAAAGTAGAAATATAGATAAGCTTGAGTTCAGATGATGCGTCAAAATTAACTTTCTGAATTAAATTAAACGTTAAAACTTAACTATAAAACACATTTGTAAATATAACTTGCAAAATATTTGTCCAGTGTATCCCAGAATGGGTACAGCTAAATAGAAGTTACGCGGATGACATAGACGTTTGCTTGAAATAAACATTTGCATGTCAAATACTGGAATGTAATTTGCAAATCAATTAGTAACGCATCGTCTGACCTGGATTCGAAGCGTTTAGTTTCTCGTTTGTAGGTTTCACTGTAGGTGAACTTAACAAAATGTGCAGGCGACAAGTTTAAAATTGCGGGAAATGGATTAATTGGTTATATTCATGCACCCCTTAAACTTTCAATTAACACTACCATCTTCCAATTAAGTCCTTTCCGTTTTTTAATGTTAAGGGTGTATGAAACTAATGAATTTGGGAATTTTTCAAAGTATATGAAAACACTCTATGATGATTTTGTGTTGAAGAGCTATTTAAAATGAATGAAAAAATAGAAAATAGAACAACTTTTGGCTCTACGGCCATGTAAAATTTATCCCACCCACTCTTTCTTATTTTGTCCTTTTCAAGTAGTCCGCTTCAATAAAATCCATTTAAAATTAAAACAAATATGATAATGAAAATTTTGGTTTTGTGTTATTTATTTCCTATCTATGTTAGTATTTCTTCATACGAAAATTACTTAAGAGAAATCAGGCACCAAATGTGAAATTTATAAAGCTCTAATTATCACCGATATGGTACTTTTTTGTGGAAATTTTGTAAAGGGAGATAACTCTTTTTACTTTAATAACTCAAAATTTTCAACACTGACCATTCAATTTCTTTTCATATTTTGAACTGCCTTAGCATGGGCTTTCATCTGGTAGAATATAAGAAAAAGTTTAATACTAGAACTATTTCATTTTCAAACTTATTTACTTTTTTTCATAAAATAAAAAATCTATTAAAATCATGCAATATAAAAAGCATATTTTTGATATTCAAAGATCCATATTGTTCAAACCTGGTGCCTGCTTTGTCTAAATTTGGTTTCTATATGTGAAAATACCACCACAGACATAAAATAAATAAAGAAAACCCAAAATACCATGTTTGTTTTGTTTTGAAATAGATTTTACTGAAGCTTGTACTCCGAATGGGTAACATTTGAAGAAAAAGTCCAAATTTGACATACCTTTTTCAAAAAGCTGTAGCTCCAAAACAAGGACACTACCATATATATTTGTTTTCATTCATCATAAACAGCTCTTACAAAAAAACAATGATAGAAAAAAAGTTTAATACTTTGAAAAAATCGCTTATGGGTTTGATGCACCCTAAGAGATGACTTTTGCAATAAATTGCAACATTGCAAACTCTTTATACCCTAATCAGGGGAGTCATACAGGAGCCATGTGGTTTTGTTCTACATTGCTCGCAAGAGAAAAGAGTCTTTGCAATAGGTACACTGTAAATGACGGGTAAAACACTGGTGTTAAATCAGTTTAATTGAATGGACCCAGTCGCTTGCTTTGATATTTTCCACCAATAAAAAAACCTCACACTAAGAAGTATCAGAATACAATATGCCAAAGTGAATACGGCGCTCCCCTCTACAACGCCACACGATGGGAGACAAAATGTATGTGCGTTGTTGGGAGAGAGCCGTTATAGAGTGGGAAATTGACTAACATTTGACAAACAGCAGAGGAAAATGTCAAGCGGAGGCTATTGAAGCAGTGAAAAAGTTGGACAAAAAGTGTTTTTTTTTTTGGGGGGGGGAATAGCGGCAATGGTCGTTGTAAGAAAGGGGACACTGTACTGCAAACATTAAAAAATAAATTGAATATTACCTATTGACACACCTGCATTTATATTATTTTATAGTCTATGTATGTTATTCTTAATTCTTTATTTGTTCATATTGACAAATGTATAAGTTTGGTTACTGTTAAAGGATCAAAGATGAGTTTCATTCGACAAACAATATAACTAAAAAGGCATTTCTCTCCGAATGTTAATCCGTTCGCATCTATTTAATTTTTGTATTATTTTTGCTGCATTGGACGTTACACTATAAAGGCAACCTCAACGCCATACATATTTAGTTGTCACTGAATTAAGCCATTATGCCCTGAAACTTTTAATGAACAATTTCAGTTTACAATCAAGGCTGATCCATTTTGAACTATTTAGGGTTGTTTTTATACTTTATTGCAAAATGACAAACAGTATACTCTTAACAGGTGCATTTTTGGTAAACGACGCATATATGCGCCACTAGGGCTCAATGAATTAAGTCGATTCCTCCGTTAGACCCGAAGCATACGTTAGCAGATTGGCTATAGAATGTCAGTATGGAAACACGGACAATATAATACTCAATAAAGCTCAACAAGTGTAGTTTACAAACAATAATGTTCAAATTTATACATGTACTTAAATGTATTTATTAAATTTCCAGATACATTCAATTCTATATAATAGTTTGCTTTTTTATTTGAAAGAAAACACCACCAGTCTTAACGAATATTTGATACCTACGACCACGCCGATTCTCTTAATAAGGTCGGTTTACAAACAATTAACTCACTATTCCTAGGTAATAACCTGGTGGCGCTGTCGTTGTTGTCGTCATTATCTTCGAGCAAAGTAAACGTCTGTTTCATAGCTTTAGTAATTGTTTACTATTAGCTTGTTACAGGGAAGAAAGCATTTTCCTTCACAATAAACGCGTCTTTGTTGACGCTTATAATGATAAGCGCGTATCGGCTAATGTTTATAACACGTTTTGATCCAGATCAGACCACGCGTGATGCGTCGTCTGATATGGCTCCAAACTGTTTGCCATTTTATTCTTCAATTTAAAAAGTATAAAATATGATGTTTTACAGTTTCGCAGACGAACTTTTTTAAGCAAACGACAATTCAGCATGATGCATTTTACAACATTTATACTCATTGTAAAAACGTGTCTGATCAGACGCCGTTTTGCTACTACTGTTAATTCTTTCACATATATTCTATAATGCATCAGTACTTAAACCTATTATATTGTTTTTATTGCATTGTGTTTGCATTTTAATTCGTTAGGCCCCGAGTCGGATGGGGTAGAATAGAGAACACCTACTGTCCGAACTGTAAGAGAGGCAAGTGTTCAACAAATAGTGACCCTAATCCATTCACACACATGCAAGCACACATGCGCTGACTGTCACTATTTGTGTTTCAATGTCGTTAAACCTAATCAAACACTAACTGTGTTTAAATGAGGAAGATTGCTAGAAGATAGGGTTTCACTACACTACATATTCAATAGCGCCGAAGAACGATGCTGATAAGGGATGATTTCATGAAGATTTCGGCAATTCTCAATCGTTGCAAAGGAGCGCATTGGATCAAAAACGCCGACCTGCCTTCCTTTCAGTTCTTGGTAGGGGTGGATGGGGGTAATTACAAGCATAGCCTTTTGACAATAACGCCAGAGAATTGCGACAGGGTAGAAAGGCATCTGGGGAAAATAGGGGAAGAATAACTTTCTTACTAAAGTCAGTTACTATTCGTGATATATCATCCTTAAACTTTATAGCAACAGTGGATTAGATTTCAATTTAGACTACGACATTATCAAAACACTTTCAGTCTATATTTGAATTCGCATATTTTATAAAAGGTTTGTTTAAATACGTCTTGGTATCGAATTTCAAATAAAAAGGTAAATGACGTCAAATTATTATAGATACATTGACTAAAAATAAAAATTTGACATCAATTTACAGTTGAATGTCTTGTTGATAAACATATTTAGAAGACAGTAATATGTAAAATTCGAGTCTATACAAAAAATATTGCAATTTTGTGTTGAAAAACTTATACAGTACTCCTTCTCTACAACTGCCCTCCCAACAACGAATCCTTCCTTACAACGACCCTTGTCACAGTTCCCTAAACATGATACGTATGGGCAACCTATTCACGGCTGCAATGTCGTCTGCTGTTTTTCTCAAAGTTACATCATTGACACTTTGATAGAAAAAAATCAATGATGAGTAAAAAACAGCTTGAATCCAGATCAGACGCCGCCTTACGCGGCGTCTGATCTGGTTTTAAGCTGTTTGCAAATATCCCTCCCTATAACGACTCCCTCCGAACAACGAACATAATTTGTATCTCCCGTTAAGTGTCGTTGTAGGGAGGGAGCGCTGCACCTTATTTATAGCGCCATCGGTCAATGTCACTGTCCTGTTAGCTAACATTTTATTAAAATCCACATCCGACCGCGTAACATGGCTTCTGATCAGGATTTAAACTGTCTGCTTTTTATATCAATGTTTCTTAAGATCAAAGTATGAAAATTCCAAGCGCTGTATAAAACCAGACGAACAATTTAAACAGTTGCTATCATTGTTATGCATGTGATAGATGGATTATGTCTCGTCATCTTGGCGAAGTACGGTCAATTGATAAAGCATGGGGTATTTGTGATATAAATCAGGTGTTCACTATAGCATCTCGGAATCCTTTTAGAATTCCGAGATGCTATAGTGCACACCTGATAAATATTACAGATATCCCACGCTTTATCATATTACCTACTTTAGCATATGATTAATTCCCTTCACTGTTAACATCACCTACGAAAATAATATTTCGAGAACTTCTATTTTCTGAATTGAAAACAAAAACAACATTGGGACCACTGCCAAACAGTTTGACTTGTTCAGTTGACAAGTAACTTGGTATCTGATCTGCATTCAAATTATTTACGTATTGTCATTGTAGCACAACCTTGCAGATTTATACACTTACTACTTCGAAGTCGTTTAAATCGACCATACCTGTATTTCATAGTTTAGTTTTGATTACTCGAATTCGCGTTAGTTCGAAAATACCCGCATTTGGAAGTTAAAACATTGGCAATCCATGTTTTAACTTTAAAATATCGATACGTTCGAACTTACGCGAGTTAAAATTATGAGTTTCGAATGTATTTAGTCCGTTGTTTTGCTTTAAGTATTGAAATTACAATTATAACCTAAAGCTGAAAATAAAATTTGCACTTTCACCTTCACTTGAAAGTTCTATACCAAATGGATATTCTTCATCGTCCAGTTTTTTTTTATATAAAATACGTACACTTTCTGTTTTCTAAATGATCTAGACATATAACTTGTAAAAGAAAAACTCTTTCTCTCTAGGGATAATCAGATGTTTGTATTTTTAAATATTAAGATACACAATGACTTATCTCTGTCTACGTATTTATGAAAAAGAGCACAACGCGGTAACATGACAAAATAGGTATAGGAAAAAGTAAAACCTCCTGGTTAAATAAATGTTTCAGATATTGATATAGTCTTAAAACATAAAATATTGAATTCAACAATCAGCTATCGACTGTAATGATCCTAGAACTGGGACCAAATGACCTGAGCAAAACAGTGTTAACCCCCATTAGACAGCTGCTAGCATGGAAACAGTCTGATAAGTTTGTTTGATATATTTGATATTAGGCTTGCACTATTTGGACAAATTACTGTATCATAAAAAACAATTTGCTTAAACTCATAATAGTTACAGCCGTTACACAGCACATCCAAATTTTAAAGTATTTTTTTTACAGTATAAAACAGTGATGATAACGAATGTTTTGTTAGGGGACTAAATTTATACGCTCCATTCGCATCACCTACCAATGTATACTCTGATTTGACACATATGTCCCATAATTAGAAAGTCGGCACAAATCGGTTGAGTATTTTGATTTCAAAATATTTTTGTGAATTTCAAACGATATAAGCTCTAAAGTTAATGTACTAGATCTAAGTTGTGTTCAGATGTTCGTCTCAATCATGAACATATTTCATATCAACAATTACAACACAACTGTGCATGTAAAAATATTTACATTCGCACCATTCAATTCCATTGAAAACAAATGCCATTCAATTCGTATAAACACCATTTCTCGAAAGGGCGGGACTTTTGGATAAGGTTCGAAGAGGAGGCGGGGCTTATTCAGTTTTCATTCGCGAATTAATCTTTGGAACTTGGACACCAAACATTGGCGGATTTTTCAAAATTTGTTCTTAACCGATCTATGCCTTTCTATTAGTGAAAACCATGATTCCCGACTATGATTCTTCTGTATTAGTGAGATAAATTGCAAGAAAATTGACAAACCTTATAAACACCAGCTATCTGCGTTTCTTTATGACTAACAATACCCCGATATATTTATCCTTCCTTAATAAAGACGTCACTTCCAAATGACGTCAAATCGGCATTTCGCGCCAAACTGTCAAAGTTGTTGACCTTAGAATGTAAACAATAGAATTTTTTTCTTTGCATTCGAATGTACATAGCTTCAGTAATTCGGTCATGGCTGTTCTTTATAGGGTACACATTATTCTTCTTATCAACCTCTAATATGGATTAAACATACCTGCGTACAAACAGCAAAAACATTGTAAATATAGGAAATGAACTGATTTTTTCGGCGTTCAAGCGATTCAAGGTATTTGCCGATAATTGGCTTTCGTTTATTTCGCTTGAACGTAGAAAAAATCAGTTCATTTCTGAAATGTCTTTCTAAAGAATACAGGAGTCGATCGCTCCTTATACCAATAGGACGATGAACTAGATATAGAGCGCTCATACGACTATCTCAAACTGACAGTTTCAGTAGCGAACCTTTTCCGAAGGTAATAAAAACGTCAGGATAGTGATTTAAAGCTGCTTCTATTGTTACATCTTAATAAACTATTTGCAAATGAAAATTGTGACATGCTTTATTGTGAGAAATAATTTCTATAGCTTCTAAAATTACAACCTATGAAATATGAACAATATGTGTTCTAACAATTAAGTCCTACCAAGCTTCAATATGAATATAATATATAATAGTAACTTCCGTTAGACACACTACCATACCTTATGGTAACTACGTGTCTGTAAAAAGTACTCTTATGTTAAGCTGTATTATAAAAACACAAACTACACATTTAACCATAGAGATTAAATTTAAGAGTTCCTTAATTAATTAAATATTAATTTGAAAAGAAAGAAAACAAATATAAATCACCCTTATCGTAATATAATCAAACCAAACGTGCAATATGTGCAATTATAGAAAAATCATAATAATTATGCTGATGACGATTATTTAAGTTGAGAATGTTGATAATGTTTATAATCCAAAAAAAATAAGAAAATCAATTAAGATGATGGTGTTGATACCGATAATGAGGATGATGAAATTGCTGCTAAACTTTATGATGGTGATTATTAGTATTGTGTTGAGGATACTGATGTATCATATACTGTTAACAATCATATCTGTTATAGTACTAATTTTAACTATTAATTATTTCTATAACTATTAGAAAATAATAAAATTATATCGGTTTATAAGCCTTAGTGTATTATTACACTGCCTTTTCTTGTTTACTCACAAACAACTTACAAAATATATTCCATACTCGTATTAGATACAACTTATACAGTTGAACTTCGATATCTCGAACTCGGTATGGTCGAACATACCCGCATTTAAAAGTTAAAACGTGGCTAAGCCACGTTTTAACTTTGAAATACGGGTATATTCGACTTGACCGAATATGAAAAAATGAAATCCATGTGTCGAGAAATCGGATAGTTCAAATTAAGCGAGTTTTCAAAGTGCGAATGTACTAATATAACATAGTTTTATCATTACTTTTCGAAGGATTCTGACACACCATTACGCAATAGTTTCGTCTATAGTTTTCATTACTCTAAATATATTCAGCTGGCAATCACAACATTAAGCTAATTCGTAAACACTCGGTAGATGAAATCCAATTGTGATGAATAACGTTAATTGTCCTTCTGAGAGATATAAACTGAAACGTGATAATAGGCTAGACAATGAAATGTAGTTTTGCTATTTCGTTCTCACAAGTATTGGTTAAACATTAACTCATTCCCCCTTCAAATGCAAAACTCCATTTTCCAATTAAGCCTATTCCAATTTTAACTATTTAGGGGTATTTGTTTCAATGAAATGCTATCAAACAAGTAGTGAAATCTCTTACCAGTAAACTACTAAAGAATTCCCCTCATCAGGAGCCACACTGTTTGCATGTTTAAAATGTACTATCTACAGGTACAATGTTTGTAAATGACGACTATACTCGTTACTAGGGGTTGAATTCGTTAACATTAAAATGTCGTTGCTCATAGTTTACATGCGAGGTCTATGTAAGCTGTTTCCTTCGATTCTGTGTTGAACGAGAACCCAATAGAGCGATTTAGAAGTTTAACACGTATCCTGTCATAATGTAGTATACTTTGAAATTATCCTCTACAAAGAATATTTAATAAATATATATTTTATTATTTTAATTAAAGAAACTAGAAGGCGTGTGTCAAACAGTTTGGAACTAGATAGGAAACTGCAATAACCAATTAAGTCGTGATCGGCAGTATAAGAGCTACGGTAAACGTCGTAATAACACGATATTACATTTTGTCAATAACATACGGTTTTCTGCTTTTGCCTGAAACCCTAAAAAAATAACAATTCGTAATAGAAAGACATCGACTGTTTGAACTGTTTGTGACAAAGTAACTGACTCGGTATAGCAAGATATATGTTAGTGTTTGTTCGGTGTTAAGTAGTCGTCTCTTAGGCATTAGTGTCCGTTTATGATTATTTTGTTAAATGAAATTTCGTACTGAACGAAATCGCACTGAGCTATAATTAAAAAATGACGGAATTTTGAATCGGTTGTTCTGACAGAGTAACCGTTGGATGCTTTTCAGTTCAGATGAAACTAAACGTAAATGGTAATATGTAAAACATGACATCTAACTAAAAATGTTTTCAATTTAGCCATATTAAAATTTCGTTGGCAAACAATTTTGAACAAAATCCCAGGCGACTATTTTGGCGGACACATGTGTGGTGCATGTAAGTTTTTTTTTTATTCGCTGCAACTTGACTCGAACAAACATCGTAGAAAGATATTGATCCGAACTAGATGCCGAGTTATCCGGTGTCTGATTTTCATCAAAGCTGCTTGCGAATACCAGTGCACTATGACACATTAGTAGAAGGGATTATAAAGAAACTCCATGAATGATATTAATACCAGGTCAGACATATCGTAATAACCATGAATATAGGTTTTAACGCAAACATGTGGAATACATTAAAGTATTCTCTATTTTGACAAAAACCTGAAACATTTGATAAACACTGCTGAAATTGAAATTATATATATAATATTGTTGTAAGGATATTCATATAAAAAATGGGATAATTATTAAAATAGATCAATATTTACCAATCTGAATCCTATGTGTTGTCTCGAAAAAAAATTCTTCAGCTCTTTCACTGCCAACTACGTAAAAAAGCGACATTTCAAACTATTGGATCCTGATCAGATGCCGCGTCACGCGGCATACGCTCAGGTTCCAAACTGTTTGGCATTCACATATATAGTAAATATTTCCCTAAATCTGACTTAAAACATATTTGCAGATGACACTATCTATGCAGACGATTGTTTGTCGGTAAAAGGGTTAAAGCAAACGATAAAACGTGGAAGTTAAATTGAGTTGAATGTATTGTTAGAATCGTTTCCATGTAATATGTACGCCTCTGAACTGAATAAATACCAGTCTGCGTGTATATATCAATTATTATAGATCCCCTTAAAATGCAGAAGACTTTTTTCTGATCCGATCCTAAAACTACGCAAATGACAATGCAAAGATACAGGCATTGTAAACAGGAACTGTATCGCAGTGAGTAAAGGAATAAACAACATGTTTGCCGTTTACGACAGTATGAACACATTAGTCAAGGTCAGTGTGTCTTAAGAATGGTACACTGTACTCACTAAGTCATATAAATATATACTTTCGCATTCGTACAAAATATGGTGTGCCTATCTGATGAGTAATATGATTTAACAGTTTCCTCCGGAAAAAAGTACCCGTAAGACAAAACATCCAGGAGATGGTGGGATGAGGGAGGCGGTATACGCACAGTTCAATAAGAAGTGTGCGACCAAAGCTATGCATTCTGGGCCTAACAATCTGTAACTAATTGAAGTTGATGTCGGTAACGGCCGATCAACTTTTAACCCATAGCGACACTTATAAAACATTGTTAAGACTGATGATACAACATAATATCACTAAGTGACATTCAAATCAAGTCCAGTCGTCGGTATTATATTTTAATCGTTATACAGAGCCTTTTTTGTCTTGTTTCGACGAAGGTTATACTATAGGGCAGGTTGAAAGTAAAGCAGAAAGCGCCTTAAGCCTAACTCTGCTTAACAATCAGCCATCTCTAAGCTACATATACCAACTGCTAGAATACAAATGGAACATGTCGCTGACGGGGAATATTTATAACTGTATAACTTGGAACTATTTTCTTCAACGGATAAATAAATAAAAGGTGTTACAATGCATTTCTTTGAGAGTAGTGCTAAGGAAAATAGAACTTAGCCTTTGTAATTGTGACAAACATTGACCTTTGAACAACAGATTGTGTTTACTGACGATTGCAAACAAGTACGATCTTGATATGACGCCGGCTTACACGATATCTGATCTAGATCTGAACTGTTTTGTAATTTGTTTTTCGTTGTTCCAAAACACTGATTAAATATCGAATTAAAAAAGCGTGCAGGCAACAATTTCGAAGTAGACGATAAGTCTGAAGGTGAAGTTTAACTAGTGTCATCAATTATAGTGCTTTTCAAAATCTGGTGCAATAATTGTACCTTAAAAAACGCTGATAGGCCGTTTGTTTTATTTTCCCCATGTCAACAAATAACAAATCACCCGAACTCTACTTGCTATCTTTGGTCTGGAAGAAATAAACTTGAAGTCCAATCGCACGCAGATGTGTTAAGCAAATTACTAATTATACAGAAAACTCGGTGAAACGATCCTTTTTTCTTATTTCGGTTCAACAACATTCGACAACTTTGTAAACACAGCTACGGAGCTGGTAAATAATTGATGCAAAACCAGTGTTCAAGGACAATTGGCATGAAGGGCTCTGCTGACAAACATTTATTTTAACTTTGATGGCGACTCCCAAATAAGAAGTGTTGCAGTTTTTTCCAATGCCAACACTTATAAAACATTGTTAAGACTGTTGATACAACATAATATTACTAAGTGACATTCAAATCAAGTCCAATCGTCGATCGTATGTATTTATCGTTATACAGAACTTTTTTATGAAGTACCAGTATTCGTTTTGTCCTGCAATCACATGGTTTAAAAAAACATTTTGTCTTATCATAATGTAATAGCTTGCTCAAGAAACGCAGTGTAGTATGCTCTGTATCAGTAAAATTGAGACACTATTAATATATATTGATAACCTTAGTATCGCTTACCTTTCCTTAAGATAATGTGTTCAGAAAGAAACCAAACTTCAACCTATGCGTCTTGTTTAGATGTTTGCATTGGTTAGTCTGTTTTTCTAGGATGTTTGACTGCATATCTGTCAGTGAATAAGGTCGCTCGTCGGTAAGTGTTTCAAATTGATTTCTGTCCTTTCTGTGGTTCTCACTGAAACGTCTAAGCCATTGAAGCGGTGGCAAATGAACGTCATGATTTTACTTCTTAACTGGGAATAATCTTTTAAACTAATGGGTTGTTTCTTTATAACCTTTATCAACCTTATAGCATTGTGTTTATTAAACCTTCTTCTCACGAAGTACGATTCACGTAAATTGTTAATAACTGCTCCGTTCAAAAATGGTTGATCATTCTCTAGTTTAGTCCCATTCATTGCTAATATTATTATGGATTTTAATATAATATATATAAAGGTTTCATGAGCTACACAATATGGATGCATCATATGATCATATGTTATCAATAACTACATTTAGAGTTTGGTTCGTGTTGACACTTTTCCTTTGGCTCGAGTCAAAGGCATGAATGCCAAACAGGCAAATATTTATCGACACTATAACACCTTTAAGAATTGTCCTTGCGTGTTGTACAAACATAAATTCACGGTAGTGTTCATTTTTTTCTGACAAACTAATTCGTTTTTGTCAGCGACCAATGACCTGATGCTAAAGTAAGCTCCCGTGGGTATAAAGCTATATATGGCACACAGGATACTGTTACACAATCGGCGTGAGTATATTCTTTGGTAATCAGTTCTGTAGCTTAATATAGATTTTGTTTAACTTTGAGAATAGTTGTATTCTTGATGGTCTTCTTAAGAAAATCTCGATCGGTTAATCGTTCAGGAGCTAATGTAATTCAGCTTTTGAATTGAGTCTGATATTGTATTGAAGCAGTCGAACGTTCATATTTGAGCTTTTGCTCAGTAAAGGCTAAAATCTGACCAATCAAATACTTAGTATGTATTGATCAACTTAACTACATGTAAATTTGCATATTCAATTATTTATTTGTAATATTATACTCTTCTTACTGCTATGAAATATGTACCGCTTGTGTTTTTACTTTGTTTATAGCGATAAACATGCACATCATGTTTGAGATGAAAAAAGCCCAACTGAAACTGAAACTTATGAACGATCGTAGACTGAACTCAAAGTCTTTACAAGGCCAGTTTGATTGACGGTCTGATATTGTTCAGTAAAATCAAGCTGTAGCTGACATAGTTTTGGACTGCAATTTCAACGTTAGAATGATAACTGTCAACAACATAGTCGCATATTTCATAGGTCTTTATAAACACAATGTACTGACAACCGACTTTCAAAACACATCGGTATTGATAGTTTTTAACCTCGAAGATCAAAGGTAATACCTTTGATCTTCGAGGTTAAAAACTGTCAATACCGATGTATTTTTAATATATATAAATAGCCCTGCCCTCACGTAGACTGCTAGAAAATCCATGGGTTACCGTAATGATCCCAGGTAATAGGACAGACAGGACTGAGCAAACAGTGTAGAACCTGTCCAGGCTACTTCCTCATAATAAACACATACAATGCAAGGCTCAAGATGGTTGGATGAGTTGGGTATTACGGCACAGCGACACATAATAGTCCATATAGCACCGATGAATGACGAGGTATGATTAGGTGATATGTTGATGATTTCAGGATGATGATTTCGGCTAATCTCATTCGTTGCTAATCAGCGCATGGGGTCAAAACCAACGACCAGCCTTCTTTTCAGTTCTTGGCAGAGGTGATAATCTCGGTCTTAAACCATTCCGCTTGGCAATTAAGCCCAAACATCTTCCCACTATAAGTCTGCAGTATTTGCGCGTGTCGGTGGTTAAATAAGTTATGTTGCATTAACACACTGTGGTTCTTATTTTAAGATCTTTGCGAAACATCCTGTCAGGAGTCGAAGAAGCCTTACGTATAATTAATTAGTATTTATTTCACATTACCTAACCTTTGATTACGACAACCTATACCAAGCGCACAAAAAATACAATGACTATACAGCGCTCCCTCGCTACAACGACATCCAATGGGAGACAAAGATTAAGTGCGTTGTTCGGAGGGAGTCGTTATAGAGAGAGAAACAGGTTTACATTTGCAAACAGCTTGGATCCAGATCAGACGCCGCGTTATGCGTCGTCTGATCTGGATTTAAGATGTCTGTCACTGGTCATTAAGTTTTTTTCCTGTCAAAATGTCTATTATGTAATTTGAGGAAAACATCAGACGACACATTTAAGCAGACGATATTGCAGCAGTAAAAACGTTAGACATAATTTTCCTTTTTAGGGAACTGCAGAAAATGTCGTTGTAAGGAGGGAGTAGTTGTTGGGAGGGCCGTTGTAGGGAGGGAACGCTGTACTAGTAACGAATACCTTGTTCTTTCCAATAAACGAGTCTATACTAGAACGTATATGTTAATTGATATCTTTGTAAAGCCAAATCATATGCCAGTAATTGTGTGCCACTCATAAAAACAATTTGTCATACTTTTAAAACAATTGTCCATTTCCTAGTTTTATTGCATAATGTTTCGCGTTTAACCCTTTCGCAACCAATATTTCCGTGATATGTTTTACCCCTTCACCATTTCATTTTCGTCTGCTTCAATATTGTTGTGTGCAAGCTCGTTCCAAAGTTAGATACAGTGTAGTATAACTTAAAACATATCGGAACGAGTGTCAAACAAACCGCATTACGCAATGTCTGATCAGGATTCAACCTGTTTGCAATCGCGCTTTTAAGCATCACTTAGAGTGAAATTATTTAACATTAAGAATAACGCATTATCTACTACAGTTGCACAGTTCCCTTGCAGCTTGGTGATTTTCTTTGATCGTTAACTATACTTACATTCCGAGTATAAGGACATTATTTTGGGAATCATAATGCCATTTTCATGTCTCCATGCCAAGCACACAGCGGACATTATGTTTTAAATCCCAATAAAACGTGTTTATGCTTTAACCCTTTCATGATCAAATTTTATTTTGAGATGTTTACCCTTCAGCGCAATATTGTCGAGTGCTTCAATCATGTTGTCTTAAATCTTGTTTCAAAGTTAGATATCAGACAGAATGACTGATGAAATTTCGCAAATGATAGGCAAACATTTTTATACTGATCAGACGCTGAGTTACGCGGCGTCGGATCAGGATAAAAATTATTTGAAAATGCGCTTTATGACAATTTTGAGAGTAAAAGGGTTTAAACCTTTTGCCTACTTCAAACCGTTTGGAACCACATCAGAAACCAAACATTTTGCCACTTAGACTAAAACATGATTGTTTACGCATTCAGTCATTGTTTAAAAATATTTGAATTGCGTTTGAGTTAAGTTTGTTCTTAGTTTTGTTTAAACGGACAAGAACAATCTCATTCGATCTGTTTAGTCAAAAATCTTGTTTTGTCCTATCGTCAGAAAATTTACTTCTTCCCATGAAACTCTGAACCAAGTCCATTATCGACTTATGGCTTCACAATCAAACAAGCATCACTGAGAAGAAAATTTCTATTATTCCTGTGTTTTGAACAGACATCTTATCAAATATTCATAGGACATGTACAAACAATAACTTTCTAAATACCAATAAATGTCTGCTCCCAAGCGCGCCTTCTAGGTAATCAACTTTAGGAACCATCTCCAGTTTGTGCTTATTGAATTATATGAAGATTGCTTTATTGAAGATCATACTTATGTAGCGACTAGTCTGGCAATTATTTCAGGTTTAGTCGTTTAGATTCCATAATTGTTCACCTAGTCCTTACCATATGAAGTTTTGGAAGTATTAAATTATAAAGTAGATCATATTAGTTTCTTTAACGAACCTAGATGACTCGAAACCACTCCAGTCAACCTTATCCTATACTTACAGGGGAGAAAACGTTATTTTGTCCCGTTTAAACGCAAACATAACGCAAACGCATTGAATTAAAATGGAAAAAACGATTACTTATTGACAATCCTTATTATTTTTAATCTGAGTGGCAAAACAGTTTATTGCCTGATCAGACGCCGGGTTACACTTGTGGATCATTTTAGTTATCAAAATATGAACCAGTTTACTTGCAATTCTGGGTAGTGTTATATATTCAGCATTAAATTAGCAAACAGTATAGAACCGGATTAGAGGGCTCCTATAGGCGCCATCTGATCACGGACAATACTGTTTGCAAATGTGATGAGTTGATTTCAAAAGGTCCATGGTGTTGGAAGAGGTAAACTTTAAAAGGTGTTTGTTTGATAAAACCCTAATGCATTAAAACCCTATCTGATTTTGTATTGATGTGGTATAGGATATGTGGTCCCTAGAACAGGCACGTGTACACGGATATACTGACATGCGAAATGTAGTAACGTTGTTAAAGATATTATGTTTGCGATCTTTTATGTTTATGACGACCATCTTGGACGTCATATTAAATAGCGGTATTGGTCAACTATAGGTGTCTGATAGGTCTAAGTTTTCCTTATACATACATACTCTTAATACAACGCCCATAGACCACATCTCACTTGAAATCAAGTTACAGGCTATGATTGACATACTTTTACAACTCCAATGACATTTCCCCGTCAATTGAGACCAAAATCAATAGCAACACATTTGACCCAACCATTTCAATGAGCTTTCATATCCATCCGCCACTGAAAAAGGTGTTGACATGACATCCTTAAAACAATATCATATATAGTTCATCAAGCAAGCTAATTAAAGTCACTCAAATGCAACATCTAGCATTGCGAAACTTTGAATTTGTATTTTTTAAGGGACGTCGTGTGTAAACCCTACGACCCGGACGTTGTTTCTGAACAAATGTATTTCAAGTTCGTTTAACTGTTTTTATTATTGCTGTCAAATTACATAATAGTGTGCAATTAGTTTTGGAAGGGAATGTAGGTCATGCATACTGTATGTTTCTCAGAATTTGGACATGTGTCTATTAAGACTTATTTACATTAAAAGCATTTTATTAGTAAAAAGGGGAATTGCGTGACACGTAATGACTTAAATGTTAGCAAGCATATTTATGAATAGACTAATTTGGAAAGCTGGTTTCCGTAAGACATTTCGTTGAATACGTTTGAGACAGAACTTTTGAAAAAAATCCCTGTCAAAAAATTAAATGGTTTATTTTACAAAGATACAATTAATGAAAGATGTATGAGTAGAAGATTCTTGTTTTTCTTTTCAAACAGTGTAGACCCGATGAGATGCAGAGCTACACAGTTTGCTATATTATATGACTTTGTTTCTGTGTGGACAAACGCTACAATGTCTTTAGGACACCCTTGCATATCTACAATGAAACCTTTTTGTAGTTACACAGAAATATTTTATTGCAGTATCAAGGCATAACTAGCTTTAAGTTTCTTCAACTCAAATGACTCTGTAATTTTATGTATTTTCTTTTAAACTGACCGGAACCATATCTAAATGAATGTCAAACGGTTAGGATCCTGTCCTGGTTCCGTGTTACACGAAGTTTAATCTGAAACTAAACTGTTGTCATGTCGACTACAGTAGCTTCTTGCTCAATATACATTTTTCAACTTTTAATTGCATTGCTGTTTAGTTTAGTTTGAACAGGATATACAGTGGAGAAAATAACGTTTATGCATTTCTTTTTATAATTTTGACCGAAGACATATCTAAAGTATTGTCAAACGGTATTGATCCTGTCCTGTTTCCGTGTTACACGACGTTTGATCGAAACAAAACTGTTGCAATGTCGACTACAGTAGACTATGCTGAACAATATTTTTTCAACATTTAATTGCATTGCTGTTTCGTTTAGTTTCGTTTGAACACGATATAAAAAAGTATATTATTTTGTATATTTGCATAATATCTAAATTCAAAGCGTATCCTTCTTGAGTAGAAATCACATATCGCACGGTTGATTGAAGTTGAGCTATTTTACCTACGAGTTCATTGCCATTCTTGTATCGGGCATTCGCGTTTTGGCGGAAAATATATATAGCGGAGGAACTACAAGCTACGTTTTAAAATAGTTAGATTATAAACACTCGTGTCAGATTGTCTCTGTAACTACTTTCTTAAAGTCAGTAGTGATATTAAATTATAAGAAATAACTCGGAATATTTATTGTATTCATGGAGGTATGAAAAAAAACCTGGTCACACTTTTGTTTGAAACAGCCATGAATACAATAAATCTTCGAATTGTTCCTTAAATAATAGAGTATTTCCAGCTTTAGTTGATTTTTTTCCATCTAATATTTTGGACTTTGAATTAAGAAATAATCACCCCTAATCGTGCAAAGGGGAACTTGGCTAACATTTGCAAATAGTTTTGAACTAGATCAGACGCCGTATAACGACGTCGGATATGTATCAAAAATGATTGTCTTTCATATTCAAATTTTCTTTAGTTTTAAAAAGCATAGAAATTAATTTTGACTTTTTGGCGCACACGATATATTTGATGCCGACGACAATTCATCAAGCTATTGGTTAATTGAGTGTCGAAAAATATTCGTCCTGATCAAATGCAGTGTCACTAGGCCTTTAATCTGGATCCAAATAGTTTAAAAGTGCTAGCAATGTGACAATTGGCAGTTCAACAACAGCGCTTCCTCTCTACAACGACATCCAATCTGAGGCAAATAGTGTGTGCGTTGTTCGGAGGGAGTCGTTTTAGGGAGGAACAATTAAGCATTGACTTACATTTGCAAACATCGTGGTTCCATACCAGACACCGCATAACGCGGCGTCTGATCTATATTTAATCTGCTTGTCATCTTAACTTAGAAAAAAACCCAGCAAACAACACTTTTATGAAGCAGTAAAAGCGTTAGACATAAATGTCCTGTTTCAGAAACTGCGGCAAGGATCGTTGTAAGGAAGGAGTCGTTGTTTGGAGGAGTGTTGTAGGGAGGAAACACTGTAAATGTATTCAACGTTGTGGTGAAAAGCGAGAAGGGTTTAGGCTCATTATTCCTTATAAAACTTCTACGCTGGATCAATAAAAGGTAATCTCTGGTGACGGCTGATTTTAGATTTTATTTACATTTCTATAGACAAATCTCAAATTTTCTCAAAATGATATTTTCTCTCTGATTATCATCTTTCAAGATCTAAATATATACAAAGAAGTAATGGGAGAATATGTTCCTCAAGGGAAAACAATTTTGAAAGTTAGGTTATTACTATCAATGATCTACATAGAATTCTAATTTAATGTGTTTTTAAATCACTAATGTTTAAGTGAAACAAGAAATATCAAATAGGACTCAATCAGCTCATACGGGATGAGAAACTAAATTCATGCTCAGTAAATGGGTCTAGGCTTAGTACCTTATGACAAAAACGATCAGTTTGGAACCTGATCTGACGCGGAAAAACTAGACATCGTTTGACCAAGTGTGTGTGTATGTGTATGAGAGAGAGACAGAGAGAGACACATAGAGACATAGAGAGAGACATAGAGAGAGAATAAGATACAGAGAACGAGAAAGAGAGAGAGAGAGAGCGAACAAATTAGGGATATTGAGAATGAGAGAGATTTAAAGTAAGAAAGGAGAGACGGGGGGAAATGGAGACAGACAGTAAGAATGGCAAATAGATTCAAAGTACTTAAGAGAATTGATGATTGTTTCAAACTGAAATACTGAGCTACAGAATGGAAGGAAAACCTAGAAATTTCTGAAAATAGTTTCTTTTAAGTGTCTTCGACAGTAGGATTCGTAACAGTTAATATTAAGATAGAGAGCTTGTAACATTTAGTAAGATTGTAAAGAGCCAAAAAACCAGGACTTGGCCTAAAACCTTTTTTTCAGACATAATTATATGGACACTATCTGAACATATTGTTTTCCAATTTCATTGAACAATCTTATTGAAGCTATTTTAGACAGTAACGGAATCCACAACCCTCTTTGCCGCCGCTTATTCAAAGCTGTATGCCACTTTCCTGATCCGAAAAATTATTCATACACCAAAAAGTTGAACTAGAATTAACCTAAATTAACGATTATCATATTCACATCAGATATTACGATTTATCCACTTGAACTTCGACCACAACTTTTAATTATTACGTTTCATTTCACTGCATTAGTTCCGTTGTTTCTTTAAGACATGTTTTCCCAAATTTATAATATCTTGTTTGAGCTGACATTTGGCATACGATCCCGTCTGCTATTGATTATCAATGGAACTGCAACATCTTATCCAGCATTATGATTAATTCAAATGCACCATGAAACCCAGTCTTATGTTAAATATTATTAACCCTTAAACTGCAGTTATGTTTCGTCTGTACACACTGTTCAATTAACAGCTATGTACATGCATACTTTTTTCAATTTAAGAAGCTTCATGACGAGAAACAAACAGTTTGGATCCACATTAGACGCCGCATTACGCGGTGTCTGATCTGGTTCGAAACTGTAGGCAAATTCTAGTCAAGTTGCGTATGTCAGACTAAGGGTTAATTACATCGAAGCATATCATTCCTGAACCATGAATTGTAGAAATCTGTGCATATCCAATATTATTAAACAAGCCATGTAGTTGATGTATTCGTACAGTTAAGAAACTGATATATAACTACCCCTGTTTTCTATAGCGAACAACGATGACGAATATCCTTATCTCCAACATGTGTAAGATCACTTTGATGACATCACTATAACGTCACTTTTTACAACGGCATTTTGACGTCACCTGGGTTCCAAAAAAAGCATGTTGCTTTAAAAATAGCTTAAATCGTTGGTAATGTGAGAAAAAGAATCGGTCACTCGTCGATGTTTAAGACAAGTTGATCTCAAACTCGTCTAGAATAGAAAAGTTATTAAGCTCGCCAAGGCTCGCTTAATAACATTTCAATTCTAGAGGCGTTTGAAATCAGCTTGTCTTTAAAATCGACTCATATAAGATTCTATATATATCTAAAACTATCGTATCGTATCGTATCGTATATGTCCAAATAAACGCATTTAACCTAAAACAATTATTTCCAATGCAAACAGGTAAGAGCCAGATCAGTCATCAGGTAACTCGGCGTCTGATCGGATACCAGATGGTTGCCTATCAGATTTAAAAAAAATTTTTTTGACAACAATGATTTATAGCAATGCGTTTGCATTTCGTTTGTTTTTAAACGTATTAAAAAAATACCATCTCCACTGTACCTGCGTTCACCAACATTATGCTGCAAATACGCGCGTTAGGCGGCGTTTGATTAGGAATAAAACTATTTGCAACCGCGCTTTATGGCGTAATTGAGAGAGAAAAAGGTAAACCCCTCGTTAGAGAGGAGCAATTCGTGATGCATATCATACTCAAATACCTGTACTTATTTGGGGGTTGGAAAAAAGCCTTGTCATACCCCTGAATCGGCGGGGGATCGAACTCCCATCCCTGCAATGAAGACCAAACGCCCCACAGGCCTGACATGCAATGTATCACAACTTTCTATTTCTAACAGATACTACATGTTTGAGACTAGAAACTACTAAACTATGAAAGAAAATACGTTATTTTTTCAAATTAACAGTGTTATTTTAAGAACAGTAATTTCTATCACAAACCGATTAGAGAATGATCAGAGGCTAGGTAACACAATTACATTGTATCAAGAAGTCATTTTCATCATGTTAAAGCAATGCGTTTGTGTATAAGCGGGTAGGACTAATTTCGACTGCTTTGTATAATCTTACTGCCATATAGATCTGTACATGTATATACTATGCGAGTCGTTTTTTCAATCCTTTAAGGGGGTAGGTGCACCTTTGGAAAGTAATTACCAAATTCTTCAAACTTTGCATACAGACAGTAAAATTAGTTTCTATGACAAAACTGGTGAAAAAAGTGGGGGTACCGGACCTTTCTTTTTCACAATTTTAGATTTTTCAGGGCTACCCACCTAAAATTGAAACTTCACAAAAACTCCTACTTTTTTGTACTACGGTTTTTCAATCTTTATTTAAACAAACTATTTGTACAAAAAGTATCCTAATTTATATTACCATAGTAAGAATAAACTCTGAAAATAATGTTTTGTCAAGATTCAAAATAAAAATGTTTGATTTCACCGAAAAGGAGTAAAATTTACCCCACCCACTTTTTTATAATGGGAGAATAAGGCACAGTGAAAATTGCCCTACAAATTGTAGCAAACTAATTACCAAATTTTTTATTTGTTGATTTTAGCCTTCCAAACATAAAGTTTTAGTGAAATAGCAAATAAAAACACAGGGTCCCGGATCTTTTAAAAAAGATATAGATCGTTTTATTGAAAAAATCCATTTTTTCTCATTTTTTCACTTTTTGGTGTATTTTTACCAAAAGTTTTTTTTTCAAAAAAATATCATTTGATCTTTTGAATTATCTATAATTTATACTAAAACTGTACTTCCATGAAAATTTCATGCTTATATTCTGAGAAATTGAAATGAAATCGGATGTAACAAAATGCAACCTACCTATGAAAACGGTGTATGCTGTAAACTACGAATAGGACATAAAACTTAAAAAGTCCCTTCCGGAACGAAAAATCTAATTTTTTCCCGGGAAAATAGTATTTTATGACTGTTTGCATTCACCAAAAATGAGTTCTTAACATTTTTCGGAAAATGAGTTCGTAAAATGTTTCGGAAATTTCATAATGCTCAAAAAGACAGGCCGACATCCTTAAAAAGAAATGAAACGCAGCACAATGAAATGAACAAAACGACAGGTTCTTAGATTATTAACGATAAATTAATGTTGGAGTTGCAAACAGTTTGGAGTGTGATCAGATACAGTGGAGAAACTGTTATTCTTTCCCAATAAACGCGTTTACGCTAAAACTATTATTTGCAGTGCAAACAGTTTGGAGCCAGATCAGACGCCGGGTTACCCGGCGTCTGATCAGGCTCCAAACTGTTTGCCACCAAGATAAACATAAATTATCAGAATTGTCCAAAAGTTGTTCTTTTCTACGTTTTTGTGCTTTGCTTTTACGAACGTTTGCGTTTAAACGGGAAAGAATAACAGATTCTCCACTGTACCAATCAATCAATCCATTTACTCTGTATACAAATACATATACAGAAACATTTGATAGCGCAAACAGTATAAATATTAAATTGCGCTTTACAATTGATCCTTCTAATTATAACATAATTACAATATCAGGCAATATGTGTCGAAGTCACCGAGAACACATAAACATTAGTCAATCAATATAGAATTGACTTAACAAGTGTGTGTGTAAAGTGTTTTTTCTGAAAGCATTTTCAGTTTTTCTGCTTACAAGTCTCTTAGAAGCATATTCTACCATTTCGGACCAACCACCGCTAGTGGCCGTTCAACGATCTTCGTCCTATGTCTAGGTACAACAACTTAATGTGTCTAATTAGACTACAAACCGTTTGCAACGGGCAACATGGTTTTAGTTAGTTAGAAAAAGTTCCGTCTTCCATTGACTTGGCACTAGTCTGTTAAATATAAGTTAACACGTATCTTGTTTTCAACTGTTTTTTTGACTGTGCTCTATTACTGTTACAAGGTCCAGAACCGACGCAACCCCGTTATCTCAGTTAGGAAAAGACACGTCTGTATCAATAAAATGGGTCCATGCTCATAAAGCGTTTAAGTTGAGTTTGAATTGTTTGTATATGTCTTGTTTGAAATGTTGATGTAATTACTTGCTGTTTTATCCCGTTATACGGTACTTTGCGGTTGTTATCAATAAAACTTGAAACTTGGAACTTTTCTAGGCTCAAATTTGACCAATCAAATGCTAGAGAATGATTTAAGACTCAATTAAAACGCTTTATGAGCATGGACTATTGTGAGCAATAATTAAGAATTACTGGGTCGAACACTTAGCCCTATGGGTACAATATAAAAAGCATTTTAGCTTAGTCTGAAATCATTCTCAAGCTTTGATTTGCCAATATTTTAACAACGGCTCAAATGCTTGCGGACGAACTCAGACTCATATCAAACGCTTTACATGTATCACAAAGGGCTTTGTCTATGCTCTCCACTGTACCACATATGATTTATGCTAGTCTGTAGAAAAAGCAAATAAAAATACATTGTCTCGTGTTGGTCTCCATAAGCACCCATTACCGACCCAGACAATGAAAATATCCCCCGGATCGCTCCAAAGCATACAGTGGAGAATCTGTTATTCTTTCCCGTTTAAACGCAAACGTACGCAAACGCAAAGCGCTAAAACGTAGAAAAGAACAACTTTTAGTCAATTCTGATATTTCATGTTTATCTTGGTGGCAAACAGTTTGGAGCCTGATCAGACGCCGGGTTACCCGGCGTCTGATCTGGCTCCAAACTGTTTGCACTGCAAATAATAGTTTTAGCGTAAACGCGTATATTGGGAAAGAATAACACATTCTCCACTGTAACAGCAACACTACATAGTCAATCGTATATAAAGCGACAATGAATTACATGTAGAGCAGAGTGTGAGTATCTACATAACTCATTCGCTCTCGAGAAAGCAAAAAAAAGCGCGTTTCCATTGGGTCGTGGTTGTTCAAAGAATGACCCTTCAACTCTTTTCCTCTAAACGCAGCATTGTGCACAGCGTATTTTCGAACAGTTTTGATCTTGATTAGACGCCGCGTGACGCGGCGTCTGACAAGATCAAAACTGTTTGTCACTTGTTTTGAAACAAAGTCATGTATACTGCCTTATATGTAAGTTTGAAACGATATTGCAGACATCAATATTGAAGTAGACGTCTATATTGCGCAATACGTACATTCAGAGATTAGTCTGTAATGTTTGCATTTATAGAACCGCTTAAGGCTAAGGAGAAGGTAAATAGAGCCAATATGACATTTGGCTGCTTAAATCAGGTCAACAGTAAGGAGCAGATGACGCTGAAGGGGCTTTCCAACTTACTGGTGCCCTGTATTAAACTGATACTTGTATTACATATAACCGACTGCCAGTTCAACTTTATTTTAATTTAAGCTTAACAGCTCTGAACCGAAAACCTCTAAACCGGATTTATTCTTGGTCCTGAAAGATTCGGAGTTTAGTTTGTAATCTGTTAATCATCATCTTATTTGAATAAGTGTCTTGGGATTAATTGTTGGAAGGACTTTGTTGAATCTGAACTATCTCTCAAAAGAGCAAATTACAACAGCGTTTCCATATCAGTAAGTCTAACGTACTCGTATTCCAAAGTTAAAACGTGACTTAAGCGAATCTTGGCTAAGCCGCGTTGCAATTTTGAAAAAGGAAACTGTCGACCTAACCCATTTGTGCCTAACGCAAAATAAAAGGGACATAAGCAAACAGTGTCGAATTAGATCAGACGCCGCATTATTATGTAAAACAAAACGAAAACTGAAATTTTAGACCAGGTACTCCTTTCCAACTTACTGGTGCCCTGTATTAAACTGATAATTGTATTACATATAACCGACTGCCAGTTCAACTTTATTTTAATTTAAGCTTAACAGCTCTGAACCGAAAACCTCTAAACCGGATTTATTCTTGGTCCTGAAAGATTCGGAGTTTAGTTTGTAATCTGTTAATCATCATCTTATTTGAATAAGTGTCTTGGGATTAATTGTTGGAAGGACTTTGTTGAATCTGAACTATCTCTCAAAAGAGCAAATTACAACAGCGTTTCCATATCAGTAAGTCTAACGTACTCGTATTCCAAAGTTAAAACGTGACTTAAGCGAATCTTGGCTAAGCCGCGTTGCAATTTTGAAAAAGGAAACTGTCGACCTAACCCATTTGTGCCTAACGCAAAATAAAAGGGACATAAGCAAACAGTGTCGAATTAGATCAGACGCCGCATTATTATGTAAAACAAAACGAAAACTGAAATTTTAGACCAGGTACTCCTTATATAAAAAATAAAATAATCCAAAATAAGTTAGCATGGAAGAATGCACTGGGTGCAAATTGGTTAATCCTTCACTCCCTGAAACCTCAGATGGACAATGCTAGTTTTCAATTTAGTCTAGTCCATTTTTTATTTCCTCTTAAGGGTTTTATTTTACAATACATTTCAGAATGACAAACAGTGTAGACCTTGATCAGAGGGCTCCGTAAGGAGCCCTCTGATCAGGGTCTACACATTTGCATATGACAAGTGTACTCCTTACAGGTACGCCGTTTGCAAATGACAAATATATGCTTGTCTAAGGTTCAACGACTTTGGGTATCGTAATTCCACTGTACGTCTTCGTTAGAAAACCTTCAAAATCTACTTTATTGTAAGAGATATGGTCCTCTGAGAACGCAGCAGACAATTGATTACTTTACAGTCTGCAAGCTCTAACAGAAGAATCAAAGAGAATGCATTAAATTGATGAAATTGTAATTGCAAATGTTACTGGGATTCATTTTATTTATTTCTATAGGAGCTTCGCCGTACTGAAGAAAGTCTATATTGGTTGAATATAGCAATTTTCATATAGTACAGTGTTCCCTATCTACAACGGGCGTCCAAACAACGACTCCCTCATTACAACGACTCTTGTCGCACTTCCCTAAATCAGACGAGTATGTCTAACGCTTCTACTGCTGCAATATCGTCTGCTTAAAATTGTTGTCTGCTGTTTTTCTCAAAGTGACATAATGGACAATTCGACAGAATAAACTGACTAGGGACACAATACTTGAATACAGATCAGACGCCGCGCTGTTTGCAAATGTAAGCCAATTCCCCTTTCTGTAATGACTCCCTTCGAACAACGCACACACTATCTGTCTTCTATTGAGTTCCGTTGTAGAGAGGGAACGCTGTATCAGACACTCCCTTTCCATATATACTAAAAGAAATTAGAAACGCAACTTTTTTAAACGTAAGATATTTGTGTACAAATATATTCTAAATATTCTGCACGACTTTTCCGTTACTGCAACGAGACACACTTACCCAGTGATGGAAAAACGTCGTCGAACGCCCACTGATATCACGAGTAGCACGGGCTTAGCGTAAACTAAAGGTCACGCGACTATAGGTAATTGTATAGAGTAAATATTTTCGGTTACATTACAAAAATCATCAGTAAGACCAAGTTAGTAAATTTTAAAAGAAAAATCTAATCTGGTCAAAGATGGCAATACCGCACTTACGTAATGATCAACGCTTAGCAGTTGTTCATGTGCTGATTAACGGACGTTCTCAGAGTAACGTTGTAAATCATCTTACTGTGCAAAAAACACTATTTCAATGCTGTATGATCATCTGCGTACCATTGGTACAACGAGCGACCGTCTTCCACCTGGTCTACCCCGAGTAACGTCACGTCGTGATGACGTTTTTATAAGGCTGACACACTTACGTCACAGGTTCCAGACACCCGAAGAACCCGCCAAAAAATTTAGAGGTCCTTATAACACCAGACCATGCGCACGAATTGTGTCAAACAGGCTCCGGAACTCCGGAATCACAGCAAGAAAACCATACGTAGGATTGCCGTTAACAAGGCTTCGACGTCAACGTCGTATGAATTGGCTGCAGGTACATCGTCTAAAATTGTTGTCCATGCATCGATGAAGGAGTGCGTTGTTCATGGACTAATACAGCCCGAAGTTTCGCCCCTTGACATCTATGGAACGTTTTGGACAGACGTGTTTTGAGACGTCATCCAACACCGACAACGCATGGCGAATTGAGACGTGCGTTGCAAGAAGAGTGGGAAAACATCCCACTTTGTCAAATTAAAGGACTCATCTACTCTCTGCATAGGCTTATTCGGGCTGCCATGGCGGCACATGAGGGTCATACCAGATATTGACCAAATCGTTGTGACTTTACACTGACGCGACTTGCTCAACGTCATCTCTCCATCACACTTTTTAAGTATGCGAATGTCTTAGGATGCAACATGTTAATAAATGTTGAACGTTGAAAATGATATATAACTTTTATAACCAAACCAGTCAACCCGTGTATAACCGAGTATACCGTATTGGAACCGTGTGCCCAACCGTGTTCTGTGTGAGACAGGCTTTTAAGTGCAGTAAGTATTTTTATTTCATACAGTCAAAAATACACTATAAGCAATATGCTTTCTTCCTTCAAAGCAGTTGGTAGCTTGAAACAAGCTAAAACTAAAGCAGAATGCGTATAAAACTGATTGCAGCCAGCGTTAAAAACAAGCCACAAGCTATGGAGTAGTGATTTAAATCAAAATATGCTTAATTAATTCGTGCTAAGAACTCTTTGACTTCGAAAGCTGGTTTTACCATAATTACATTGGATCATAAGACATATTTTCAGTTTTAAATCATCGATTAAAGGTACAGACAAACCGATTATAGTGATACTAAATGTTTGTCGCAAAGTGACAGAAAGATCTGTGCGTATAAAATGATGAATATGCATGTTTACCGTGGGGGGAAAGTTGTTTAACCAATATGTCCGTAGCTGAAAGCGAACTCTATGCTATTAAATGTAGAAAATGCAAGTTATTCGAAATATCTGACGGTTTCATTTTATGCAGGAAGGCAAACCGACTGTACGGAGGTTGACCTGACACCAAATTGTTTGCAATGGAGCTAAGAATTTATATCACACACGTCTACATTTGGAAATGATAGTGAACGTAGTGTTCAGTGTACAAATAACATGTAGCTCCGAAGTTTGAGTTTACTTAACCCTCTACATGATCAAATTATTCGGGAGATTTTTACCCCTTCACTGCTTTTTATCGTCTGCTTCAATTTTTTTACTTGCAAGATTTTTCAAAGTAAGATTATATGTAGTATGACATAAAACATATCGATACGAGTGTCAAACAGATTGGATCCTGATCAGACGCCGCGTTACGCGGCGTCTGATCAGGATTCAAACTGTTTACAATTGCGATTTTAGGCGCCATTGAGAGTGAAAGAATTAAGCAACCCTAACGTTGTTAGTTTGCTGTGCTCTGCAATAGAATATCTCTATGACAGTCACGACATGGTGTGTACAGCAGGTGGCTGTCTAAATCAGAGTTAAAGAACAGCATAAAGCTCATGTAGGAGCTTTCTGATTTACTTTAATCCTGATCCAAGCGGATACCTGCCTTTAATGCCATCAGTTAGTTATATTTTCAGTGGTCATAACGGAGAGAGTTAACTGTGTGAATTCAGTGTTGTGCTGACATAGTTTAGAATCCCGATTGTGACAAAACTGTTAAGAATTAACTTTTGGAAATGAATAATTACATGTGACAAATTAATGAGTAGGTATTCCCAAACAAGTATATGAGGTTACACGTGTTGTAACATATATGAACTCTTCTCCTGCTGAATAATGCTATATATAACTCCGACCACTTCAAACATCTATCATCTGAACTACATGTTTTATATTGACAAATACAATTACGAAACCTTCCTTAAGGAAACCATGTGGACTCATGTCAGACTGGTCCTTTGAGAAATTGTTCTTAAGGAGCGATATTGGGACCGTCTTACGAAATGTCGTACAACAAAAAATTGTCTAAATCGGATAATAAAATTTCAATTTATAATACTTTCTTCATCTAATCCTGTCTTGTGTCATATCTTTGGAATCGTAGACGAAACAGGATTATATATATAACTTAGAAGTTAGAGATACTTTAAAGTTTTAACTTACGACAATTTGTATCGTTCTTTTCGTCAGACGGACCCCTGATTTGATGCTATACTGTTTCCAAAAAAATACTAAAATAACAAGAGCAGGGTTAAAAAGACGTTTCGGTCGTCACAATATACGTCTAGCACTTCTATACGAATGGGATTGGTCAGTCTTGAATATAGCAGGAGTGGTTCTAATCTATAATCGTCTAGTCTGTAGTGAAATAATTAAACGAGTGCACGTTTTCTAGGTTAACATGTTACCGAAGAGTGTACTGTCAAGGCTATAAACATCACCAATGATATGTTAGTTAACCCTTTAGCAGTCAAGTGCAACCGTAACGGCATTACCAAACAGTTTTGATCCAGATCAGACGCCGGATAACCCGGCGTCTGATCAGCATCATAACTGTTTGTCACTCTGAAATATGTATTTTGAATTGAAAGTGCGTCAAACATGGATTGAAAAAGGAATAACAATCAAACACGCAGACGACAATACAAAGGCAGACGATATTATTGCTCTATACGGCAGACGGCTCTTATAACGTGTACGGATTCCTTTAATCCTTCAACAGAAAAGTCCCAGTGATATCGCTGGATACTTAGTGCTTTAATATGCTAAGTACGCTGATGCATTTTATTACGTATGTTAGATAATAACATTAAAGTTCTGCAAATACTATACCATCGTTTTCTCACAACTAGCAACATGTCTAAACCAATCTACGTACTCTCATATCTTAGCACACACTGTCCAAGCATTTAGATTTTTGTATGTAAATCGTCTTTTCAATCTTTGTTTTGCCGAGAAACATGAAGCCATTTAAGTTCGATTTTCTCTTTATTGCTGCGTATGATTTCCCTTAAGAAAACAAAACATTTACCACGCTTGTGCTTCGTATCTTTGGGGAAATATAAAGCCTGACTTTATTATACAGACAACGCGAAGTTTTGGCGTACCTATTGTTTCTTTGCAGTAAGAAAACCTAGCAATGTAATGGAGGAATAGTCTGTTTTATATTGCTTCGGTCTGTAACAACTCTTAAGGCTGCAAAAAAACAAGCAGCTAACAAGAATAGCAAGACACAATCGACTGTTTCAAACACTTGCTGATTCCGCCACTGCCAAACACGACGAAACTGAAAATCGTTAAAGGTTTTGGCCTAAACCAATGATCCTAAGTAATAGGACAGACATGCCGGAGCAAACAGTTTATACCCTATTCAGACTTACTGAGTGTGCAGTCTGATCAGTGTCTACACTGTTTACTATTCGGTTGGCACTTATTTGACAACTTACTTTGTGATAAAAGTTCAAATTTAAGAATAATAACAGCAGTTACACAGGGTGCTCTAACTATGTACAGTGGAGAATCTGTTATTCTTTCCCGTTTAAACGCAAACGTACGCAAACGCAAAGCACTAAAACGTAGAAAAGTACAACTTTTTGACAATTCTGATAATTCATCTTTATCATGGTGGCAAACAGTTTGGAGCCTGATCAGACGCCGGGTTACCCGGCGTCTGATCTGGCTCCAAACTGTTTGCAGTGAAAATAATAGTTTTAGCATAAACGCGTTTATTGGGAAAGAATAACGTTTTCTCCAATGTACGGTAGTAAAACACCTAGTAGAAAAACAATCACCGTTTGAACAGAATCCAAACTACCTTGCCATCATATCGATGGAAAAACATACCATCTAGATCTAAGAAACAAAAACCGATGTATTTCTATGGCGGACAATAGCACGATATAAAATGGGTTGAAATGAAATTGTGAATTATGCCATTTTTCATAATTTTGACCTTTTACGCCTTTCATTTGTTCCCCCACCAAAGAACAAAATTATAAATATGATACATAAGAAATATTTGCTATATCCTTAAATCAGGTCGAACAAGAAATATCTTTAAAAAAGATATTCAGCGGAATGGGTGGTGGAATTCATGCTGTAGATGGGTGTGCAAAATTGTATGAAATTGGGGGTTTTCAAAGAAATGTTATATCTTGGATTGAAAAGCAAAAAATACACATTCAAGGATAACTATAACTCTGACTAAAAAACTATAAATGTACAGAAATGCAAAACAATAATATAACCCATATCCTAGCTACTGGTAGGAGATCCTCAGATTAAACTACTGTTCTATATATCAAACTTCATTCATGGGGAGTTTCTTGAAACAAACTATAACTAAATAAACTGTGCATGCCCTTACAGAACAACAGTTCTATAACACCTCACTCTTGTGAATAAATGATGAAACAACACAATTGTGTTTAACTCACTTGATGCCATTTATTATATTGCTATCAATGTATGGTAAATTTGAACAAATAGTTAACAATTAAAATAAATTGGTAGTAAACCATTATTTAACAAAACACCTAGCTGCCACTGTCTATCTATAAATAGACATCTGCTATCATATCATAGAAGCATGATGTCATCAGCTCAGTATTACACACTGCCTGTGTCTCTTAATCAGTCCATAAACAAGCCAGGCTACAGTTACAGGGCTCCAGATAAGAGGGGAGTAAACAGAACAAATCTAACATTTTCTCACTCAATTCAGCACCAAACCCTATGGTGTCACCACTCATTTTTATCGTCCCGAAGAGACAATTCAAATGAGTAGGACACCATAGGGTTTAATGCACAAATAAAGTTTTTAAGTTTTGAATTAATTCTTTTATCTGGAGCCCTGGCTACTATCCAATCAGACAATTCAGTTTCACCAGGTGCTCTTAATTCTAAATTTCTGATCAAATATGATTGGTTGAAATGTTTGTCTAAATAAAAATGTAGGTCTAAATAGATAATAGTCAGCTCCGCTGAAAAATACAGAAGAAAGCCTATCTTCAAGTTCAGAAACATGCAATTGGGTACAATGTATACCGTTAAGAATTATTCTAGATAACGTTTATCAACATGCATACATTTTTATGGATTAATCATTTCATCACCATAGCAGACTACAATCTACTATTGCAAACAATCTGGATCCTTATCACACCCCGTGTAACATTAATTTCAATATGTCATCAGTCACATTGCCTCAAATATAGCCTTGAACCGATAGAACAGATCACAATATTTGAACAGGCGATATTAACCCCTTTACTGCCAAACCCCGAGAACGATGGTTATTTGCAAACAATTTGGGTCCTGATTAGACGCCGCGTGACGCGGCGTCTGATCAGGGTCCAAATTGTTTAACACTCATTTCAATATTTCTGAAATCATAATTCCTAAAAATTAAATTTGAGATATAAAAGCAGACGATAGTTGTTAAGAATTGATGACGTCACGGCAGTGAAGGGGTTAAGGCAAAGAAAACGTTAATGCATACCATTCAATTTGGAGATAAAGGTCTTTAAAGTTGTTGCATCAGCCAGTCTGGCAGAATCATGTAATAACTCAGCACCGAGCATATACCGTACAGGGAAGAATTGGTTATTTTCCCAATAGGGCCAGGGTTTTAACCGTTTGTGACTGCAATTATTGAAAAAAAAAATGGACACGACTTTTTTGGAGACTGGAAATGAGATGATAATTATACAATACAACGAAACCTCTCTATTACGACCACTAAAGCGAATGCGTATTGACTGTATAAAAGACAGGTGACGGTTAAGGCAAAGTGACAGTAAACCAGAAATCTCCTAAAGGAGCTTTCTGTTATTTTGTCACCTTGCTATAAACAGTCACCTGTCGTAAATACCTAACAATAGCACACATTTAAAGGCCGTGATAGAAAGTTTTTTCTGTACACGTACAGAATGCCTCAAATCTACATGCCTCAAATCTAAACTGGTGCTGGCGGCATTACAACAGTGATGGTAAGAAATAAGACCATACATTTCACTCTTTGCATGCTAGGGGCGGATATATCTGCTACAGTGATTGCCTGTTCAAACAGTTTGGATCCAGATGAGACGCCGCGTAACGCGGCGTCTCATCAGGATCCGAACTGTTTCACACTCTGACCATGTTTTGAAAAGAAATTTTAGAAACAATTTCAGAACAATACCAGTCGATAAATGTTGCAGACGAAACAAATTAACCAGCATGCAAAGAGTTAAGCAAGCTGACCCCTGAATTTTCAAAAGAACCATTCTATTAGGTCTAGTCCATTTTTGATTATTTAGGGTATGAATTCTGAATATATTGCAAAACGACAAACATACTCTTATCAGATAGCTTATATACGGCATCTGATCAGGGTCGACACTGTTTGCATAGAGCAACTTAATTGTACTCTTCACAAGTTCCCTTTTTCTAAATTTTCGGGCACGTCCCACTAGGGATTAATGGGCAAATTGACGGTAAAGTTAATGGTTAACTATGAGGTGTTGCACAATAATATTGGAATGGAGGAAGGGGTTAAGTTATGTGGTTGTCTGCCCTTATATCCCATCTTATACATAAAGAATCCCAAATAAAGCTTAAACGACAATCATCATTTAAAGATTATGTTAGTTCCAATACAGTTCCTTAATAACCATACAGTGTATTTCATTAATGTCTCGTTTGCGAATGCTTTATCCTGTCTTTAGTCTCTATAATGACAGGAAGCTTAGGTAATGCTATATAAAGCATTCTGGTTTGACTTTTAAACGATCCTTTATATGCATACTCAGCTATTTCCCGTCTGATTTTGTCTCGGTAAATAAGTATGCCGACGATATTTATCAGAGAAATAGACAACATAAATATGCAAAAAGCTATGATCCATCATCCCCGAGCCATTTGATATCCTTTCAGCATGAATTATAAGAACAATTAATTCAGTAGACCCGAACATCAATGGTTGGCATAGAGAAATAATCTTCAAACTAAACTACTGTCGGATCTCTTGAATGCGAGCTCGTTTAAATTGAACTTAACTAAATTTGTTGTTACAATTCGATACCTTGTGTTCGCTTTAGTTAAGCGAACTCGTTTTTAAAGGTTCTTTTTTAAAATTTGAAATAGTGTAAATTCGACTTTAGTGAGACTGAGTTCACAAACTTTTATTTATATATTATTTCTCCACATTTGATAATATTTTTCAAATACTGAAAAGGGGTTAGTGCCTGTTCTAGCAGTTTTGAAAAACCTATCGTCATGCTTTTACCTGTTTTTCACAAAATTAATGCTTTCTTATACAATGTACAGTGGAGAATCTGTTATTCTTTCCCGTTTAAACGCAAACGTACGCAAACGCAAAGCACTAAAACGTAGAAAAGAACAACTTTTGGACAATTCTGATAATTCTTGTTTTTCTTGGTGGCAAACAGTTTGGAGCCTGATCAGACACCGGGTGACCCGGCGTCTGATCTGGCTCCAAACTGTTTGCACTGCAAATAATAGTTTTAGCGTAAACGCGTTTATTGGGAAAGAATAACAGATTATCCACTGTACTATCCTGAAATGACAGATGCATAGGAATAAATATTACTTCGCATATATTCAATATAACCTACATATCGGGTACTCGGTTTAGTTGAACTAAGCCTTATACAAAGGAACCTCTACAATTGAAACTCGGTCTAATTTAGCGTACCATTATTTCGAAGTTAAAGCGTGGCATTTGCTTTTAAACGGGAAAGAATAACATCTACACTTTTGATTCAATTCTATACAGCATGTATCAATACATTGCTTCAAATGAATGTGCAGACAGTATTATTCAATATATAATGTTCAGTGATTGTGTTAAACAAGGCGATAAATTCTGTGATGAAGGAGATTTAGTCATCAATGAGGGAATATGTTGAAAACACTAGATATATAAACATGTGGTTTTTGTTGAATCATTACTACAAAATATTGTTTTGGATCAACAAGTGATGGTTTTTAGTTTAAACATATTTTATTTCAAAATTGTTTTACAGGAAAAGGGTTGGGTCACGAGTTCTACCAACTTAGAATCGGCCCTTCCCCTACAGTTTTACAAATGATACAAACACTATTGGAAAGTAAGAAAGAGTGAGAGGAATGGGAAAGAGAAAGGGAAGGGAAAAGTGTTGGTTATAACTGATCCAATGGGAGTAACAGTTACTGTAAAGAAAACGTTATTCTTTAACAAAATACGCATCTGTGATAGAACAACTGTTTTTACAATCTGATAATTCGTCTTATAAAGCTCAAAACTGTGTTAATACAAGAATGTCAGCATTGTTTGGGAAATAAAAATAAGCAATAAAATGCAATAAAAAGTATAAAACAAAAGTTTGTTTTAAAAAGAAATAGTTTTTCGTCTAATTAGGCTTGAAACAGTTTTCTATTGGTGTAATTGTTTAAGCACAATATGAATGTTTTTTTGTGGGGATGGTTTGGGTTTGGTGGGAGTGGGGTAGTGAATGATTTTCTTCCGCTGTAGTGGATCATACAGTGGAGAATACGCTATCCTTCCAAAACTCGTATACGCTGAAAATAATACCGGTATTTCCATTGTAAAACGTTTGGAGCAAGATCAGACGCTCTGTTAAAATGAGTCGTCAAAATTTTAAAACACGTGTCATTTTTACCGTTTATCATACAGTGCGATGGCGGTTTTTTTGCGTTTAAATGGGGAAAATAACGTCTTCTCCACTGTATGAGTTGTTTTAGCCTTGAAGATAAAAGCGCTGGCCATTAACTAACAAGGCTTCCTCCAATGTTCTCTTATGGGTTAGCCGTGTCAATTCAATAAACAAAGTTAATTTTCTTGTGGTATGTGGGTGCATATTTATTTTAGCACAACTAATCGAATTTAGGCTGGTTTCCGAGTATGATAAAAGACAATGTTATGTATATGAACACAAGCGTATGTATACCAAATGCATCTTTATGTACAGTGTAGAAGACGCTTATCTTTCCCGTTTAAATGCAAACGATACTCTATCCGCATCTATTTTTATATTAGTGGCAAAAAGTTTGGAGCCAGATCAGACGCCGGGTTTACCCGGCGTCTGATCTAGCTTCAAACTGTTTGCAAATGGACATACGAATTAAAGTATGAACGCGTAAATTTTGGGAAAATAACGTCCTACCACTGTATGAGTAGGATTAGTTTGAGGAAATGTGTTTCATAATGTGTCTTTTATAAGACATGCAGCTAAACTTATATTGGCAGACACCCAAAAGAAGATGAATAGTCAGGCTTTCTTAATGTGGCCAGTAGCATCATGACATCGCTTTACTTTCCCCCTGTTCAGATGGTTTTTGCTTTAGAAAGTTATGTGCGTTTCGAAAGTGTGTCTGTTTAACCCAGGTTTGACAGCAAATGTATTATAGCGCTCCCTCTCTACAAAACCACCAAATGAGAGGAGTCGTTATAGAAGGGCAAATAATATCCCTAGAGTGCTGAGCACGACTTACTGTTGCAAAGCAGTTTAATCCAGATCTGGGCCCGAGGTCATTAAACTTAAATTGAACTCTGTGCTCAAAACTCAATTTCGATTACATGCTCTAGTTTTTAAAAATGATGCTTTATTTGATTTTAGTAACCCCATTAAGGAACATTTTTACAATATAATTATGTATGCAAATACTAGTTGAATTGGCAAAAAAACCTATTCGAAACTTTGAGTAAAATAGCAAATGGCACCATTAAGCAAACGATATTGCAATAATGAAACGGTTAGACATAATTGTCTTTGTAAAACTGGGGGAAGCATTGTTGTAAGAAGGGAGTCGTTTTTTGGAGGGCCGTTGTAGGAAGGGAACACTGTATTATAATGACACTACGTTCGTTGCCATACATGTTCTATAAAATAATTACACTTCTATTGTGAGGTTTCCAAAGTACATTGCAGTAAAGTACACTCTTCAAATTAACCGTCTGTGAACAATTATTAATTAAAGGGCTGCAATAAGTTGATATGAAAAATCCTAAGATTTCGAAATTTGCATTTTTAAGTGCGAATTTACGAATCATACCTTTATCCCATAGCCTGTTTCTTGTCATGTTGACAGGTGACTACTTAAAGCATGCTGGAAGTAAAGCAGAATGCGCCTTATGGCGCATTAAGCTTTACTTTCAGCCAGCTATAAGCTAGAAAAAATGGCAGCCCTGTAATAAGTGTTTATGCTTTTAAAATTGCGAAAAGAGACTGGATCAATACCAGTCGCTAGTTTATTGGTGTTGTTGTTTCCAAGAAGGATGTACGCCCACTCTAAACCATATATTATTGTGATCAGACGCCGCGCTACGTGATCTCCTACAGTGAAGAAAAAGTTATTATTTCCCGTTTAGACGCAAACGAAACACAAGCGCATCGCAATAAAAGGTAGAATATGACAATTTGTTGGCAATTCTTGTCATTTTCTTTAGTCTGAGTGACAAACAGCTCGGAGCCTGATCAGATGATAACCATTGCAAAGATTTTAGATCCAAGTCAGATCCAGATCAAAAGCCGGGTAATCCGCCATCTGATCAGCCCAATCTGTTTGCACTTCAGATTAAAACTTTTTCAGAAAGTTGCCATTCTATATATGAGCCTTTCTATGACAGAATCAGTCTTATGACAATGTAACATAGTACGTTTTATAAGTATGTTCGAACTAACGCGAGTTCGGAGTATCGGGTTTCGACTGTATGACCTGGTTAGATAAAACTGAACACAAACGATACACAATAGTATATGCAGTAGACAACATTTAAACAAGTGTGATGATTAATTTATCTGAGTGCAAACTGTTTGAAATAAATATGAATATGGGGAGATCCGTTGAAAGCACAGAAAACAAAGCAAATACCGAAAATTGCAGACTCGGTTTAATTGAGTCTGTTCATGAGCAATACTGAAATATGCAACAGTACTCACGCCCCCTAGCACCAGCTTAAGCGGAATTCAACTTGCAACTGTAAATGCGCTGAAATCAATGATTCCAAAGGACCTGAAAGTATAACAACACTGAGAATGAAGTACGGGGCGACTTTTTACAGCCGCCACACAAGCACTTATATGCTGTTGTGAATTATATAAATATGAATAAGGGGAGATCCTTTGAAAGCACAGAAAACAAAGCAAATACCGAAAATTGCAGACTCGGTTTAATTGAGTCTGTTCGTGAGCAATGCTGAAATATGCAACAGTACTCACGCCCCCTAGCACCAGCTTAAGCGGAATTCAACTTTCAACTGAAGCTTGGTAAGACACCGTACTACCCAGTGTCTAGATTGGTTCCAAATTTCTCACAAAAGAAATGATTCCTTTTTAAATACTCGTTTATTTAGACAAAGAGTAACATATCTGCTGTATCAAGTTTGAATTTACATGGCCGTATTTTTATTTTGAAATCATGTTGTCTGTATCAAGTTACCAATCTCTTTCAGCTAGAACTTTTTTAATAGGACTGTGTCATACGTTAAAATGTAAATGTCTACCCATTCATCAATGCCTTAACCTTTTGAATGCTACATCATCGTCTGCCTTAAAAATGTTGTCTGCTTATTACTAAAACACGGAGTTTTCCTGCTTTTGAGTTATGAAAGCAAATTCACAGCAAGAGTCAAACAGTTTTCATCCTAATCAGACGCTGATTTACTCGGCGTCTGATCTGGATCTTAACTGTTTGCAAATGTCAGCCATTATGGCTATAAATATTGTATAGTTTAATGCCAATAAATAATTTGAATTGAATTGAATTGATTACTATAATAAGAGTTAGCTATAAAACTCAACACCACAGAACCAATTAAGCAGATATTGATATATACGATCAATATAATGTAATAGAGTTGATAACTTAACAGATATGACCCTAACAGGATAAGCCACAAACCCTGCTATTTAAGCTGACAAATGGGTCTGGTTAAAGATGATTGGTAATCAGTCAGACAGAAAAACGGAGGGACATGTCTGGATGCGTCTCACTTAGCAATTGTATGTGAATTGATGGATCACTAGCATCCAAAGAGATAAACAGTCAAACATTTGTAAAATATCGTAAATATCCTCAAATTGGAAAACCCTGTGTTTTATCATAAACTTGGAAAAACTTACTTTAATCATTTAGTAATGTGTCAAAACGAATGTTAAATGATTGGCAAACAGTGAAAACCCTGATCATACTACTCCCTCATGAATGGTTTGGCTGCCCGAGTGGTTAAGACGTCTGACTCAATTTTTCATTTTCGGCCCCACCTTCCAGATCCCGGTTTCGAATCCCTCCCGAGCTAAATATAAGTTTCTTTGAAATGCACAGGCTTTCTTATGCTAAACTTATATTTATGTGTTTATATAAGCGTTTGATATACTTTTCCAAATTACGCCTTTTTTGCTAAATCTGGTTGACAGTCTCTTTTACTTTTGAAATATTACTTTGAAGAAGATTGTTGTCTTTCCCAAACTGTTTGCCACTCAGGGTTAAGAAATAATTCGGCAATATTTGCAGACTTGTCATTTTCTATATCTATTTTTACGCTCAGTTTTGTATACTCTAGGGTATTTCGTCGGTACTCCCTCCCTACAACGGCCCTCTCAACTACGATTCCCTCCTTACAACAACCATTGTCGCAGTTCCCCACACAGGACAGTCATGACTAACGTTTTTACTGCTGGAATATCATATGTTTAAAGTTGTCGTTTGCTGTTTTTGTCAAAGTAACATGTTGGATATTTTGACAGGAAAAACTTAATGACGAATGATAAACTGTTTGAATCCAAATCAGACGGCTCATTACGCGGCGCCTGATCTGGATTCATGCTGTTTGCAACTGTAGGGAGCGTTATTGTTCAATTATGAACACTTGGCACAAGTTCGACTGTATTATGTTTTAATCAAGACAGCTGTCATAAAACCACTGTCTGGATTAAATTAGCAAACGTTATCGGAACTGTAAAGCATGTGAAATGTTTGTACATTAGTTCTGCTATAGTTTTATGATTACGTGTAGACTGGTATTAACAACCACTGATCGACCAGATCTTAGTCTCTTTGCATTGTTATAGCCATCAGTGTCTTCAATTTACTTTCCATACAGTAAAGAAAATACATAATTCTCTCCAAATTAACGCGTTTATGCTTAACCCTTTACCCCATAGAAGCGAATTTTAGCGCATCTAATTTATTCCTCCGCTGAAGAAAATAATTCCAGTTTATACCCTCATGAACAATTACCATAACAAATATATTTATGTAGCCTAGCATATGGTTGTTTAAAGCAAGCTGAAAGTAAAGCAGAATGTGCCTTAAGGCACATTCTGCTTTACTTTCAACCTGCTGTAAGTGTTCACCTGTATTCAATGTTATATACGGGTTATTGGGTAAAGGATTAAACCATTGTGTCCACAGCACACAGTTTGCAACAAGTTCAGACGCCGGGAAACCCGACATCTGATCAAGTATCAAACTGTTTGTTACTCACTAAAATGAGAATATATTATTTAAGTTTTAAAAAACCTGTTATTTCTACATTTTATCGCACTTCATTTTGGTTTTTGAAATTTTGGAAATATGTCGTAATTACGCCCCAGGGGCCCGTTTCATAAAACTTCGTACCATAAATGTTGTCGTAAGTAAGATTATAAAACTCTCAATTATTATTCATTTCTCCATCTAATCCTGTCTTTTGACATCTTTTTGGAATCGTCTTGAAAAGACGATTCCAAAATGATGTCACAAAACAGGATTAGATAGAGAAATAAGAAATTAAATGTATTTTAAAGATTTGACTTACGACAACAATTGTCGTAAGAAGCTTTATGAAACGGGCCCTAGGAGATTGAGCTCAACGGGGAAAGTAACGCCTTCTCCGTCGTACAGCATACAACTCTCTCTCTCTCTCTCTCTCCCTCTCTCTCTCTCTCTCTCTCTCTCTCTCTCTCTACAACGACAACCAATGGGAGACAACGATTATGTGCGATGTTTGGAAGGAGTCGTTTTAAGCTGTTTGTCACTCGTCTTTAAGCTTTTATCTTCAAAATGTCAAATACTTTAAGAAAACAGAAGACGGCAACTTTAAGCAGACGATATTACAGCAGTGAATGCGTTAGACATAATTGCCATGTTAAGGGAACTCTAGCAGCAATCTATGTGATCGCTAATCAACTATTTCGGGAGTGTCCAAGAGCGACTATCTTCAATCTTAATGGATTGACTCTTATCAAGATGAATAAGCGGTGGTTTTAAATATGACGTCTTAACCAATTTAGACCTGAAACTTTTAATGGGCAACTGAAGTTTCCCGAAGCAAATCCCTATAACAATATCATATAGCAAAGAAAAGGAAAAGGATTGGGCATACATTGAGAAGAAACTAGCCCAACATAGCTCGTTGTGCCCTTGATTGGAACCCCCAGGGAACAAGGAGAAGAGGTAGTCCAGCTCTCACGTGGAGCGAACCCTTATCACTGAACTCCAGAAAACACGGATGTCATGGGGAGAAGCTAAGCACGCGGCCCAAGACCATGCCCGATGGCGAGCTGTGGTGGAAGCAATATGCCCATGGTGGTGTGGTAGGGTTGAGTGAGTAAGTAAAAAATGTTTCCAATTAAGATAGTATATTTCTGACTATTAAGGGTTGTTTCCAAAGAAAATGTAGCGAAAAATAGCTCCTTTAAAGGCCCTCTGATCTCGAGTTTCACTGCTTGCATAGAACAGGTATACAGAAGTAATTGTTTGTAAGATTAATGACGAGTAAACTCGTCGCTAGGGTTGAACGCGTTGAAGAAACATATATTTATCAATGTGAAAGCAATTTATATTTAAACCAATATCATACAATGGTCCGACGTTGATTTTATATGTAGTTGATCTGAATAAAAATCCGTTTGCAGATTATACCGTAAAATACTTTAATTAGGAAATTGAGCAAATTAATATTATCACACAGTACATATCCAAAAGGTGCACATTGTATGGCGAACTCTAGACACTGACCAGACTGTTCCCTTAATAGTAGTCTGATAAGGGTCTACATTGTTTACTTAGACTTGTCAATCCTATTACATTGATAATTTCGGTAGTTTAGTAGAACTTATCATGGTAAGGGGTGTATGCGGGGAATCAAAAATATATGCCAATGGTTCCAAAACGATAGAGGATGATTGAAACTTTTAGCATCCGGGAATATATTTTAGGTTTAATCGAACGTCGCCATCTCGCACTCGATTAAGCCGAATTTACCCGTATTAACACATAATTATACAGTTTAATTTTTATATTTCATGCTCGCTTAAGTCAAACATATTCGTATCTTAAAGTTAAAACGTGGCTTAGCCACGTTTTAACCTTGAAATACGGATATGTTCGACTTCAGCGAATTCATTTTATCGAAGTATATTTGTACTTATTTAAATTGCTGCTTACTACAACTTCTAAACTGACGAAAAACAGACAGTGATTCGTGTCGATCTCTGAGGGAAAATGTAAATAAAATATGTAATCGATATGTGAAATAAAGACTAATGTTTACAGAACCGGGTTTAGAAACGGTCATAAAACTCAAATTTAAATGTATCGTTAGTTTAATTTAAAAGGTTTCGTTTACCTTGGAGAAGAAGATTTTACTTTCTTATCAAACGTGTTTATGTTAAACTCTTTTCATTCATACAGTGGAGAATGTGTTATTCTTTCCCAATAAACGCGTTTACGCTAAAACTATTATGTCCAATACAAACAGTTTGGAGTCAGATCAGACGCCGGGTAAACCGGCGTCTGATCAGGCTCCAAACTGTTTGCCATCAAGATAAACATGAAATATCAGAATTGTCCAAAAGTTGTTCTTTTCTACGTTTTAGTGCTTTGCGTTTGCGTACGTTTGCGTTTAAACGGGAAAGAATAACAGATTCTCCACTGTAGCAAATAGTTAATAGCCAAATCAGATGCAGAGTAATTCTGCGTCTGATCAAGCGGCAAAATGTTTGCAATTCCGATTTAAATGAGCCGTTATCAATTAAAAAGTGGGACACAATAACGTTATCTCTACGGTAAAGAAATGGTTAAGCTTGTACAGTGGAGAGTCTGTTATTCTTTCCCGTTTAAACGCAAACGTACGCAAACGCAAAGCACTAAAACGTAGAAAAGAACAACTTTTGGACAATTCTGATAATTCTTGTTTATCTTGGTGACAAACAGTTTGGAGCCTGATAAGACGCCGGGTTACCCGGCGTCTGATCTGGCTCCAAACTGTTTGCACTGCAAATAATAGTTTTAGCGTAAACGCGTTTATTGGGAAAGAATAACAGATTCTCCACTGTTTAGAAAATTGAAACTGTTTAACAGTGGTGAGGACACGATGGAATATGTATGCTCTAAGACCGAAACTACAACATAGAAGACATTCTAATTTCTAAATAAATGCGGTAATGCTTAATTATTGATAAATATCTATTGCAAACAGTTTGGAGCGAAATCATACGCCGGTGTAACGCAGTAGAATGACCCACCCCTGCTGAAATGACCCGGGTGGGTCATTCTACTGCGTTACACCGGCTAACCCGGAGTCTTATCTTGCTCCAGATTCTCCATTTAAATTTAATAAACCGTTTACATTTCCAAGAAACTAAAATAATTTTGCATTTTATAACCTTGCGTTTATTGTTTTGTTTCGATTTAACTTTTTCACTGCCAATGGCGTCATAAGACGACCTTGCAAACAGTTTCAATCCTGATCATTTCATCAGTCAAAATTGCTCTAAATCTGACTTTACAAATGATTGAGGATGACACTATGAATGCAGACGATTATTTGGCGGTTTGAATTTTGAAGCAGAAGATAAATCTGGACAGTGAAAGAGTTAACAGGAACGAACTTAACCCATTCCCCCATAGAAGCGCCTTTTAGCGCATTGAATTTATTCATTCACGGAAGAAAATAATTCCAATTTTACAGACATGAAAATTAATCATAAGAAATCTTTTGTAAATCTTAGCAGATGATAGCTTAAAGCAGGCTGAAAGTAAAGCAGAATGCACCTTAAGGCTGTTTGCCAATTAACTCTGATCTGGGTTCAAACCATTTCTTAATTCAATCGAAGGCATGTTCAGTACTCTAAGGGTGTTAATTTTCCCTCCCTATAACACCCCTGGACAACACGTACATACATGTTCATAGTTACATAGTTGATTCTGGTAGATTGTTAGTCCTGTAACTTCAGCCCTGGTTCTTCATTGACATTTGTTTGGTATAAACTGAGATCCGTGATTGCTGTTGCCCTATAGTCATATTTAATGTTGCTCCGAAATTTATCTACTTTCAAACGATCTTACAGTTTGCGCCTTCGATATTTTGGCTGTAAACTGTTCCTGGTATCCACGTATCTATAGCTGAATGAATGTTTTATTATATCTTGCCGTGCTCTTTACTATCATAAAAAGCACAATATTTGTCCCCCATAGGGAGTTGTTGTAGAGAGGGAATATTTTACATAGTCTGTATTGAAAGTGTTAAAACCTTGTGTAAACTTTTATTTAAAATTAATATTTAAAACAGTTGGACCGTAGAAATATCGCATTGAAATCGCGTTAGCAATAAAGAGTTGATGGACATCAGTTAACAGTAAGAAGTAAACAGTTGTCACAGCCATCACAGCCATGTACAGTGGAGAATCTGTTATTCTTTCCCGTTTAAACGCAAACGAACGCAAACGCAAAAAGCTAAAACGTAGAAAAGAACAACTTTTGGACAATTTTGATATTTCATGTTTATCTTGGTGGCAAACAGTTTGGAGCCTAATCAGACGCCGAGTTACCCGGCGTCTGATCTGGCTCCAAACTGTTTGCACTGCAAATAATAGTTTTGGCGTAAACGCGTTTATTGGGAAAGAATAACACATTCTCCACTGTACCTATTAGCTAGGTTTGTTTGAAAACATTAAGGCAATCAAAGGCAAAAACAAATGCAAGAACGTTCATAGAGATTTTCGATATTTACATCGCGCATATATCAATTACATACACAGGAAGAATAATTATTGACTCGTACTGAATAGTCGTTTGATACGAGTTTTACTGTACTTAAAAACAAATATGGCTCATTTTCAAAAATCTTTCAACAGAAGCTCGTCTATAGAGACATCGTCATTAAGTCTCTTTACATGGATTTAGTTTGGGAAGTAAACCAGGGAATTAAATATACAAATCCCAACTCTGTGCATTGTACTGCTTACTGCCAACACGAATGACTAACGACGTGCTGCCAACGGTTTACTACCAAATGCTAAATGTTTACTGATAACTGTTTATTGATATTTACCGCCTGTTTAAAGCTGAATAGATTTTGAATATTTGAAGGTAAGCATTTGGCAGTTAGCAGGAGACAATTGGCTGTCGTGAATGGAAGTCCATACAATCTGGCTCATGTCTTGGAGTTATGTATAGGGCTTCTGTCACTCTTAGAAAACAGCCACTTTTGGTTTGGATCAAACAGTTTTAAGCTTGATTCAACATCGAGTTATCAGGATTAGCTCCGTTCCACTTCAGTAAGAGCAGTCTGTATCCTTATAATTGCAGTGAAGAATACATTGTTATCTTTAATTTTTTTCAACCGTTTGTATAATGTAAACATATAGGATTCTGGCAATGTGTCTGATCAGATACCTGGCCATAACAGTTCATAAACTGTTAAACAATGTTCTGAATTTCTGTCATTAAATAAGGAAATAATATGATTGACGTTATATGGTCGTGTATGTGTCGCAGTGCCGTTCGTCATCTCACTCACCCAAGAAGAAAAGACATCTCCATGTGTATATACAGTGCTGCCTCTCTACAACGGCACCCAATGGGACACACAGATCATGTGTGTTGTTCGGAGGAAGTTCTTTTAAGGGAGGGGAAGTAAGACTTTTCTTACATTTGCAAACATCTTGATTCCAAAAATCAGACGCCGCTGTTTGTCACTTCGAATTATATTTATTCTATCAAATTGTCTACTTATATGTATCTTTGAGACAAAAAACAACTATATATAACAATTTTAAACAGGCGATGTTGCAGCAATAAGTCTTTTGTTTAGAGAACTGCGACAAGGGTCTTTGTAAGGATTGAGTCGCTGTTCGGAGGGCCGTTGAAGGGAGGGAAAGCTGTACCAGTATAACAGAAGTTTTGCGTCTAGTAGTGTATGAAGAGATTCCTCATTGATTGTTTAGTGAAACAAAGAAGACCTACCTACGTAATGTTTTCTGCGGAATGTCTGAGGCTGCAGGTTGATTGGAGCTATAAGTCAGTGCAAATGCAATTTAACCTAGCAGCTGGAATGCATAAATACGATGGATGTAGAATTGAAGAAGCTATGTTTATAAACAAGAACGTGCATACGAAACTGAGCAAGACAATCATGCGTTATTAAAAAAAATGTACATTCACAATTGTTTATGTGTATTTGTGCGTATTCGTTTTTTATGGAGACACTTATGTGGTGAGAGATGCCGTTTTTCTTTTCCAATTAAACGCGTTTCAGCGAACTCTATTATTTTAATTGCAAACAATTTTAAGAAAGATCAGACGCCGGATAACCAGGTATCTGCTCAGGTTCCATACTGTTTACCTGTCAGAGTAAAGCGAGCATCTAGAATTGTCAAAATTTTGTCATTTCTACAGTTTAGTGTATTGCGTTTGCGTTTAAACGGGAAGGATTAAACATCTTCAAAATGTGTCTGATAAGGCTCAACACTCATTTTAACCAATTACCCGATACATACGCCTTTTACGCCTATACCCTACTCTCCACTGAAGAAGGTTTTTTAGTTCCCTTTTATACAATCTTGAATATGTTAAGGGGCATTCTGCTTTACTTTCAATCTGCGTTAAGTAATCATCTTTCTTTAAAACTAGAAACAGGCTATGGTATAATGGGTATTATTTTGTATTATATTATGTGTTGCATTGCGCTGGCATTATATTTAATTAAAATGGAAAGATACAGTGTCATCCCCACAGCATGTGTCTTTGCCGTTGTATTACAGTATTAGTCTAAAGTTAAAATACCCTATCGTTTCCAAATCCTTAAAATTGGTACACCCTGCATATTTAATTTAGTTATCAAAAATGTCTAACTAATTGCTTTTATCACACAACAACTTGCTAAGTTCTTTAACAACACAGTAACTTGTCTAAAAGTATGCCTGCCCTTATACTTAGGTGCATTACGGTACCATTGGGTTGCATTTATAGCAGTAACAATAGTAGAGGTAGTATTAGTAGTCATAACTATGCTAATAATACAATTGTATTAGTAAAACTGATAAGGATACTACTACTACGACTACTACTACAACTCCCACTACAACTACTACTACTGCTTCTACTACTACTACTTCTACTACTACTATTTCTACTACTACAACAACTACTACTACTACTACTTCTGTTACAGCTATAACTTCTGCAACTACTACGTCAACTATGATAATAAACATGATACTTATCATAGTAATAACACTAATAATAAAAATAAAAATGATGCTGATAAAAATAATAATGACAATAACAAAAATTATAATAACAACAACAGGAATGTTATAATGATAGTAATAACAAGGATAAAATAACTGAGTTTATTATCACTTTGATAAAGTTAGTAGTAATATTAGAGGATTAGCGAAGAAACTACGATGTGTTAAAAATGACTCAACGTTTTTATTCAGTCAGTTGGTTAAAAAAACAAATTAGATATCGTTTTATCGATAAATCAAATTACAGCCATTACCATGCAGGAAATCATCAATCTGCAGCTGATTCCGTCTGTCTACGTATGGCTTGTAGGGTAATATTCTGTCTATGCCAATAGGAGACATTGCAAAATGACATGCAACGTCAAGCTCGTTTAGGATGATGTGTCATTAATGTATCAAAGCAAACCTGCTCTCATCCATAAGATAAATGTTCTGTTTACCATACTGCTGGTAGTTGAAGTTATCGGACAATTGCTATACTTTGAATGATAGAGCGGGAGCGAAAGATTATTTTTAAAAAACACACCCAAAAACCCCCAACAACAACAAGCCAACATTTATACTAAAAGGCAAGGTCAATTGCAAAAGGATTGGAGTCAGATCAGACTCCCAGTAAATGTTAGTTATTCAGACTGTGCTACTACTTCTGAAATGACAAGTTGTTTTTGTCGATTCGCTAGAAAGATACAGTGTGAAAAACGTTATTCTTTCCCGTTTAGACGCAAACAAAACGCAATCGCACTGCAATAAAATCCCGATATTGACACCTTTTTGACTTTTCTAAGTGTTCATTTTAATATGAGTGCCATACAGTTTTGAGCCTGATCAGACGCCGGGTTACCCGGCGTCTGATCTGGCTCAAAACTGTTTAAATTTGAAATAATAGCTTAAGCATAAACGCGTTTGTTGGAAACAACGTCTTCGCCACTGTACACAGATGATGAGGAGGACCTAAGCACTATCGCAGTGCATTTAACGATGTACCATCTGCATGAGATATGCACGTTATACAGTACCCCCTCCCTACAACAACACCCAATGGGAGACAAAGATAGTATGTGTTGTTGGGAAGGAGTTTTTTAGGGAGGTTAAACTAATATCCGTAACGCGCTGCACATCACTTTGCCATATTTGCAAATAAATTGAATCCAGATCAGACGCCGCGTAACGCGGCGTCTGATCTAGGTTCAAAATATTTGTTCCTATCATTTATGTTTCTTGTTTAAATGCCCAATGGGCAACTTAGAAAAAAACAACAGACGACAAGTTTCAGCAGACGATACTACAGCAGTGAAAGCGTTAGAGACAAGTGTATTGTTTGAGGAACAGTAGCAAGCATTGTTGCATGTTGAAAATATTGAATGTGTGTGAGGGTTAGTTCTCAGGGTTTTTACATAAATGCAAATTGAGAAAATAAAAGAGTATTTGTATTATATTCGCAAGAAACGAATCGTCGTTCGGAGGGCCAATGTAGTATAAAGGTTAGTATCATTTTGATGTGGCTGTGTCATTTTGTAGTATCTTGTACTGTGAAAAATACTTTTTCACACTTTATGGGCTTTTGCTAGAAATCATTATGTCCATTGTAAAACAATTTGGAGCATGATAACAAGTAGGGTTACCTGGGTTCAGTGGCCCGTTGCATAAACATTCGTACGACAAAAACGGTCGTGCATGTAAGTAAAAACTTTAAAATACATTTAATATCTGAATTCTCTATCTAATCCTGTCTTGTGACATCTCTTTGGAATCGTCTTTTCAAGACGATTCCAGCGAGATGTCATAAAACCGAATTAGATGGAAAAATAAATAATAATTTTGACTTTTATAAACGGACTTATGAAAACCTTTGTCGTACGAAGTGTTTTGAAACGGGTCCCAGACTACTAACTGTTTGCAAATCAGAGTTGAAAGTAAACTCTTTTTCAAAAGCCATAAAACAACGTTGAATGACATCATATCCAAAGACATAGCTCTGAGACACGATCAATGAGCAACGCGAATAACGATAATAATAATACTAATACAATTGAGAAGACGGTATTTATCCTTGTTTAAACAAAACGTAACGAAAGGCTATGCAAAAACCCGTAAAAATTGAAGAAAACAATTTAGATTTTAATCATTCTCAAGGTTACCCAACGTCTAATTTTGCTCGAAACTCTTTACAATGAAAATAATAGTTTGGGAAAGAAACACGCCGTCAAGACTTGTGTCTACTGTTAACATATACATGATATATATACAAAAAGTGTATAATATGACAACTTGACGTTTCTGACTATTCATTTTGATTTGAGTTGCAAACAGTTTGGAGCCCCCAGAGGAGAAGCCGAGTTAACCGACGACTGGTCTGGTTCTAAACTGTTTGCACACTCAGAGAATAATAGTTTTAGCGTAAACGCGTTTATTGAGAAAATAACATATTCTCTATTGAAAGCCTATATATGTATCAGTTTTACATAGCTCATTTATGATAAGTTACCTTCATTCAAATGCAATTCTCGTGAAAATATTCATTTTTTAGAAAATTATACAAGCCATCTGATACGAAAAAAGATTGTTTGGTCTGTATTTGCTTGTATTTATAAATAGGTATATAACAAATATTTATACTTTTATTCATTAACGCGTTTATTTGAAAATACATGTAACGCTATGCGCAATTATGAAATCAGCTGTACATGATATACTTGCACTAGTACTGCCTACCGTTTTACACTACTAGTATCATAGTTCCTTTCTATAGATAGTATACTACATGTATAAAACATAGTCAAAGTTTCATACTATCATATAAGCGTACGTTACTAAACGCTCGATATCTATCGCCACCGTCAAGAGAAATTAAGAAATATTTCTATAGAGAAAAATAACTACAGATTAATAGTTATGTAATATCTATCTTGCATAGCGTTTTATCGCACACATCCTGTAAAAGCTATACACTAACACATTAATGCATACATAACATGCTACTATCCAACTATCCTACATCAATCACTAATCCTTTATACCACAATCTAGCACCTACAGGAAGATAGATATTGTCTTCGAATAAACACAAGTTTGCATACGCACTTATGTTTTTATAAACTGTTTTGAACAGGATCCGACGTCGAGTAACTCGACGTCTGTTAACACTCTGAACTGTTCGTCTCTCTGCAGTATAAATACATCACTTCTCATGTCCAAGATTACAGGATATGCCATTTCCTAAAATTCATTTCATTGAATGTGTGATTAATTTTAATATATTAAGAAAAGCGTACAGTGAAACCTCTCTCTATCTTGTTAAATCATTTTTGTTTAAGACTGATTGATGATTACAGCAATGTTAACGTAAATCAGAAAGATCCTTAATGTATTTTCTGTTTTACTTTCACCTTACTTCAATATTCCACCTGTCTTTTATACATTCAATTAGCTATAGTTTTATTGTTCGTAATATATAGGTTTTACTGTACATATATTCCACATTCTACCAAGTTGTAACACCCATTATTTATCCTGGAAGCTTCATATCTCTACCAGTCAATGTGTTAGATCAATGCAATAGTTGTTCATTTGTAGATGAAAGAATATTGTATTAAAACATTCACGCGAGGAAAATCATTAAGATTTATCTGTGTTATTTACTCATTTATTTATATTTGAATCGAAGCCAGTTCATATCTCTGACTTGCCTAATTGTTTTGACGATCAAACATTCACATAAGCTTTTATCTGATCACTTGGCAATTCCTGGTATGCACTGGCATGACAGAAAAAAAACTTATTCGGAGCAAACATGCTGCACCACTGCAAAACTATTCATGTCTGAAACCGAACACAACATACAGCAATATTTTCATTAACCCATTTGTTCCCACGATCAAATATATAGGACATAGGCAAAACAGTGTAGACTCTGATCAGAGTCTACACTGTTTGCTAATAGGAATTTCAATATAAAAAACAAAATGAAAATGAAAATTTAAGCCAGGCACTCCTAAGATGAAAAATGGACTAATACAATATATAAACATGAAAGAATCTACTTGGCACAAATGGGTTAAGATTTTATATGCTATGTAACTGGTGTCTGCAAAATGTACCGTCTCCGAATACTGCATTAGTTGAATAATATTGTTTGAGTGCGAAGCAGGTGGGATTCATATAAGGTGCAGATTTCTTACTCGAAAAACAAACAATGCTCGTAGCGTGCAAATGGTTATTTCTGTTACAACGTTTTACCTGAACGAAATGTCTGCAAATATTATACCAAGAATGCTGTTAAACCGTTGATATGACTTGGTATAACTAATCAAGTGTTAGTACAGAAAGGTCATCCACGCAGGACCATATAAAATGGTGTCGGTGATGTACCATTTCACCGTCTTAATGTCGCCTGCTTTGGCATTACTGTCTGCATTATCGTTTCGATGTGTCAGAATTCAGGATGTGTCACTTGAGATATACATGTCATAATACCAGCAAAACAGTTTTGATTATTATCAGACACCGCATTACGCCGCGTCTGATCAGGATCCAGTATGTGTGCATAGTCTATTTGAGACGCCTATGATAGAGAAAGGGTTAAATCCATTACTGCCATACATGTTATCCAATTGACCAACATTTTATTTTCAGAATCAAGGCAGATACATTGTTACTTTCGTCTAGATCGGACTTTGAAAACATGTGTACATTGTACACATGTTTTCAAAGTCCGATCTAGACGAAAACTATTTTACACTAGTTTATATATGTTAAGATAAAAATTAGAATTGTCATTTAATGTGACATATAATACTCCCAAATACTAATTGACTCAGAACAGAGACCCATAACGCACCTCACTGAAAGTTTTAAAGGAATAATTCAGTTTCAAATAAGTCTAGTCCTTTGGGACTATTTATGGTTGTTTTCTGCAGTTTATCTCAAAATGACGAATAGTGCAGACTCTGATCAGAGGGCTCCCAATAAGTCCCCGTCCTAATGTATATCTACAATGATTGTATAGGATAAGTGCATTCTTCACAAGTACACCGTTCGTAAAGGACGATTAAACTTGTCTCTAGGGTTGTATGTGCTAGTTGTGCTTGCCTACATGGTATTAGTGTCAACTATGCCAGTCAAAGCTATTACTCATGGTGTTCACATTTTCATTTTTAATGTTGTCATCTCGGAAGCTGTGGAAGTAATTAAGCAATAAAGTATTGTTGTTGATTGAGTAGCAGACTGACAAACTGATCGTATGCTTTATCCAAATATCCCCGTCTCACCGTAGTTAGAGGGTGTATATTTACATAAAAATATAAAATAATGAGGCAGGCTTAAGTTTTCCAAAAATATTTTTTATTACCAAACAAAACCATTCATTACCAAAACCATTTTACAAAAGAACTTAAGTTTGACCATTACTATCATTTTAATAGAATTTTCCAATGCATTTGTTGAATGCTGATTTTTAGTGAAAAAAATACATACGGGGATATTCTAAGGTCTGCGCTACTACATGTACCTCATCTCCAAATTTACGCGGTTTGGGTCACGAGACCTACCCTTCATCCAGATTTTAAAGTTAATTTTAACTCCCGCGCCTTTCTATGCTAAAGGTACAAACACATGTACATCTTTATTCAAAGACGCGAGCAAGCAGTTGTTATATAATAATTCATAATCAAATACTGTTTTGCTCGCACTATTTAGTAGGACACAATTTCTACGTACTAGTAAAAGTAGCAATTGATAATGACGAAATAATTACCTGGATTGCGGGAATCACTTGATGTGCATAGCAGAAACATCATCATTCGCCCAGTTATAGCTGTCATGATGATAGTCAAAGTTGCGCGTGCTTCACCTAGATAGTGATTCAAATAATTTCCTACATCGAATTAAAGCAATATCTAAATAAAACTGTTCAATAAAATAATGAAGTTCTTGATCCTGTTGCAACCAGTTGCGTCTTTTCGGTGGGTTGTGACTTGTTACAGGAATGAGTTTGCGTTTTTGACTGCCTCTCATGTTAACTGTCTAGTGCAGGTCTGACTGTAAAAAAACACACGATGTATCTCATAAAACTTTAATACAGTTGAACTTTGATATCTCGAACTCGGTTAGGTCGAACATTCCCGTTGGCTAAGCCACGTTTCAACTTTGAATCACGGGTATGTTCGACTAACCGAGCATGAAAATATGAAATTCTAGTGTCGACAAATTGGATAGCTCGAATTAAGCGAGTTCGAGATATCGAAATACGACTGTATGTATAATTCAACAGAATTGCACTCTTATAGTCAATACCAGTTGTAATTAGATGTATTCGTGCATGTGACCTTTATACATAATTATATCTTTGCTGTAATCTGTGTTGTTTATATATATCGTATTTTGTCACCATATATTCAATAACTATGTTCTGATGTCGTTCTCCCTTATAAGATGTAACAAATATCCACTGCTAGTACTTTCTTTTTCTTTGTTAATGTTTAGCAAATGTCAATTTTGTAGCAATTAATCTGAATGTATATTTGAACGGAAATCAAACTACATGTACAAAAGAAAACCCCAGTTATCCAGTAATATGTAAGTGTTTGGTAACTTCTATTTATAGCAATCAACAGATCTTGACAAGGCGTGTATTTCAAATAGTTCCAGTCTTACGTAATCCGATTTATGACGTCTTGTTAGACTGTGATTAATTTGAGTTGTCTACGGTTGATTGCTGTGCGTTAATTAACATTTTACACATGATGCTTGATAACCATTTTATTTATTTTTATCACGCTAGCCAATGGTCTTCAACACTTGTAGACTCGTGTTTGATTTACCTGATTTTACTAAATCCTTTTAATCCTAGTCCCGCATATAGGCATCCTTTTAAAACTGTGTACATGTGAATAGTACATTTGTACTTTGCAAACAGTGATGACCCAGAGCAGAGGGATCCGAAAGGAGCCCTCTGATCTGGGTCTTCACTGTTTGTCATAATGCAAAACATTGACAAAACAACCCTTAAAAGTCAGAAATGGACAAGACTAAAATCAAATCTGGAATTGTCCATTGAAAGTTTCAGGGAGGAAAGAGTTTAGAAGCTTACTCAAATTTTGCGAAGAACAACAAGGAACAACAAGAATCAGGAGTTAAACCATTTGCGCCCAGTGAATCAAGCGCTCATATATTGGATAAGTCTTGTTTTTGTGTAAGGGTGCCTTAGAGGGGTCTATATCTTTATTTTCGTATATTTTTATATTGATATTCCTATCAGTATTAGCAAACAGTGTAGACTCTGATCAGACGCCGCAATATGACATTTAACCCACTTCCTGTAGGTTTTCATCGGTATAAGTTAATATACGTATATACTCCAACACATAGCTACGGTTAACTACGACAGTGAACCTTTAAACATTTGCTTAAACATAATTAACCCATTTGTGCCCACGATCCTTTATGTAGGATATATGCAATCAGTGTAGACTCTGATCAGACGCCGCATTATGCGGCGTCTGACCAGAGTCTACACTGTTTGCTGATAGGAATTTCAATATAAAACAAAATGAAAATGAAAATTTCGACCAGGCATCCCTTTGATAACAAATAGAACAACTCTATACATAAACATAGCAGAATTCACTGGGTATAAATGGTTAAAAATAGTACCGAAACGTGGCAACTCGTATTAAAAAAAGCTAAATGTTATAAATCCCGCAGTGTACGAAATTCGTTTCTTCTATATTTAAGAAAGTTTTAATTAAGCGCTTTTGAACACACTGCCCTGTGTGCAAAGAGCCCTTTATAAAGCTGGTTTAATGATAATAATTACTACTTTGTATTACATATGTTAACGCTTTATCTGATTTTCACGTAGTGATACCAATACCACCTCAGAACATGACATTTCTACTCGGAATTAAGGTTGTTTAAGATCAGCTTTATATGTATGTTTGATAGAGTGGGATTTTGTTTCTCGTATATCAGAGATACGACTGCAGATAAGAATAGTATTTCAAAGAATAAACACTAATGTGTAGCTTTTCTGTCGTAGTCGCTAGCGTCGTTGTCGTGAACATCAAGCATTGGGAGTTCGCTCAAACGATGTTTCGGTTTGGATCTGTCGTTAAAATGAAAGTGCTAGGTCAATAGATGTTTAAAACCTAACTAATGTGGTCATTTTGTAGTAGTTGTTGTTTTTTAGTTTATCTTACCAATGGCCTCATCTGGGTCTAAATTATTTGCTATTCTTATTTAAGTGCTCCCTCTACAACAACAATAAATGGGAGACAAAGATTGTGTGTGTTGTTCGGAGGGAGTTGTTTAAGGAGCACACTTAAGCTGTGTCTGATTTTGTTTCAAGCTGTTTGTCACTCGTCAATCTGGTTTTTTCTGTCAACATGTATCTTGTAGTCGTACATTTGAGAACAACTACAGACGACAGCTTTATGCAGACGATACTGAAAAAAAAGTTGGCCATAAATGTCTTGTTTCGGGAAACGTGGCAAGCGTTGTTGTGATGAGGGAATCATTGATCGAATGGTCGTTGTGGGGAGGAACACTGTTTATGTTTGACACGGAAACTTAGACTAACAATTGCCACAGACAGACGCTGCCTGACGTGATAAAAGTCAATCAGTGAATAACAGACACATCCATAATCTACAAGTGTGATGGATAACGAATATTCTGTAATGCAAAAACATATGAGCTGCCTTAATCGTTCACTACCATACGATGGTAAAGACGTTAACCTATTTGTGCCCACGATCAAATATATGGGACAAAGGCAAACAGTGTAGACTCTGGTCAGACGCCGCATTATCTCTTTGATAAAAAATGGACTAATCCAGTATGAAGTGTGGAAGAATCCACTGGGCGTAAATGGGTTAATATTATCTCTTAAGATGTCACAAAATCCAAATACAGTGTTATGATACGTACAATATGATTGTTTTCAAAATCTATTGGTTTTATATTTCATATAAGTGGCAAAAGGTTAAGAGTACGACAATACTCCGGGTTACCTGGCATCTGATCTTGAGCTTAATTGTTTGTAACGAAATATTGATTGAACAGAAACACATTTATTGAGAGAGAGACTAAAGTTTTCCCCGTTGTATTATTATGCTGTATGCGTTTTTGGCAATAACGAGTATAGGCATTTTGATTGAAGAAATATTGATGATAGAAAAATATGTTGCAGTGTTAGACTTTCTGATTGTTTCATTATGTTTCAAAATCTATCTCGTATAATATTACTGATAATTATGTTGTTGACAAAGATCCTCTTACTAAATGTCATTGTACACTTGAGAAAACGTTATTCGTTCTCGTTTAAACGCAAACTTAAATCAAATGCATCACAAAAAACGTAGAAAAGGACAATTTTTCGACAATTCTAATTGTTCAACTTAATCTGAGTGACAAATAGTTTTGAGCCTGATCAGGCGCCGGGTAACCCGGCGTCTTATCTGGCTCCAAACTGTTGCTTTGGAAAAAATAGTTTAAGCCTTAGAACGTTTACAGGGAAAGAATACCGTTTTCTCCACTGTATTAACCCCTGAACTGCAAGAGTAACGGTTGCTTAACTTATGTCATATGCCCTTTCTTCTAAATTTCTGATTTTATTTTTTTGATTGAAGAAACGACGATTCCATTGTCAAATTTATTTGATCCCAATCAGATGCCGAAATATTCGGCCTCTGATCAGGATCTTTACTATCTAAAATGCTAGAGAATTTTGGCCAAGGCAGAGAAGCGATCTATTTCTCACCACAAATGAATTTTTATAGATATTTGAACTGGCAAGGAGCTCAAATTCAATTGAGACACGATCAGTTACAAATCCGATGTCGGTATAAAGATAATTATATTGGCTTGCAGTGAAAAAAACATTATTTGTTTTCTATAAAACACGATATGCTTAAAACCCGATATCTGTTGCAAACAGTTTAAAGCTGGGACCCGTTCCATAAAACTTCGTACGACAAAAACAGTCGTAAGTCAACATTTTGAACTAAATTAAATTTCTGATTCTCTATCTAAGCCTGTCCTTTGACATTTGTTTGGAATTGTATTTTGAAAAAGAGTTTACTTTGCAAACAGTTAGTAGTCTGGGGCCGGTGTCATAAAACTTCGTACGACAAATGTTTTCATAAGTCAGTTTATAAATGTATAAATTATTATTTATTTATCCGTCTAATCCTGTCTTATGTGACATCTCGCTGGAATCGTCTTGAAAAGACAATTCCAAAGAGATGTCACAAGACAGGATTAGATGGCGAAATAAATAATAATTTGAGACGTTTATAATCTGACTTACGACATCATTTGTTGTACGAAGTTTTATGAAACGGACACCAGGACCAGACGTCGGGAAACACAGCTTCTGACCAAGCTTCAAATGTAAAGCATTTTAGATGAAAACAAATTGTTGACAATTTCTGAAAGAAGATATTATATACCTTCTTATACAATTAATTCGCATTTCGTTTAAAGTAAAATAGTTATTTTTTTTTTCACGTTAAATCATTTATTTGTAAAATGTACATGAGTGGAGGAGCATTCCGTTTCTTTTACCCCTCATTCTCGAAACTTCAAAAATAAGCAAGCCTGTTTCATAAAACTTCGTACGATACAATCGATCGTAAGTCACAATTTTAAAATACATTTAATTTCTGAATTCTCTATCTAATCCTGTTATGTGATATCTTTTTGGAATCGTCTTTTCAATACGATTAAAAAATAGAAGTCACAAGACAGGATTAAATGAAGAAATAAATAATCATTGAGGCTTTTAAAATCTGACTTACGACAACATTTGTCTTACTAAGTTACCTATCAAATATATTTACTATTAAGGGTTCAATTGTACCATATATTTTGCAAAATGCCAAACAGTGCTTTATTTGGAAATCCTGTATACACATGTAACTGCTATAACTATTACACACTCTATCTAACTGCTTGTATCACAAACTAGTTTGTACAAAGGATGCAAACTGAACAAATTACAATATAGACATTGACAAAACTGTTCCAGGGGGAATAGTTTTATTAAAATATTCACTGCTTGCTAAATTCTGTCTGTACAAAATAAATAGTCATTGCAAGCTATCTGATGTGTCGCACTACTTGTCCGTATGATTCACGTAATATACATGCACATAGCAAATTTTTATGCCAATCGCATTTTGTATTTACATACACTTTTGATGCAGTCCAGAGGCGATGTAATGCAGCATCTGATCCGCATCCAAACTATTTTACATTCATCTATAGGTATTAGAATGGCTGAACCATTGGACAAAACATTAATTCAATATAATGTTCATTTCGATTTTTATACGTATTTTAATAAACAAGAAAACTATGCGTATATAGCATCTATCTATATACCAGTTCCTTATTCACAACATAGTACGCGGCTGATCATCCTTAATAGGTTGCTCATCTAGGAGAAGAAAAACTCCAAGCTCTAACGTTGAATCAATGCCCCTTATGATTGTGAATGTAAAAATTGCAAATGGAATATGTATGTCATATAACCACAAAACAGTTAATGAACAATTTCTCTCACGCTGAGCAAATTTTATCTGCCTTCATTAGACGCTTTTAACCATTTCCCTAATAAAAGCGCCTTTTAGCACATTTGATTTTTTTATCCACTGAAGAAAATAGTGCCAATTTATACAGTCTTGAAAATGAACCATAAGAAAAAAAATTCTAAATCCTATATGATAGCTTAAAGCAGGCTGTATGTAAAGCAGAATGTGCCATTCTGCTTTACTTTCAACCTGCTTTAAGTGGTCACATGTCTTCAATACTAGAAACAGGCTATGGGGTAAAGGGTTAAAACCTTAACCTGCATACACGTATGACTTACATTGTACTACAATTCAAATGCAAAAGAAACATGACCGAATCGATTGGACATGTCTGGCGAAAAAATATGTCTGTAGACATCGGCGAATATAAAATTTGATGTCAGTATATATCATTATCTCGGAATCTGATGCATGGAATAGAACAGCGGCCTCATTGCTTATATGTATATTTCTATGCTGTAATTCACTTCATGTATATTGTGTAAGCAGTGTAGACTCTGCAATCTTTATCATTTTTCTTAATTATTTTTTAAATAGCTGTAACAGTCAACTATACAGATGCTTTCTAAAGGTGGAATAGTCCATATGAAACAAAAACAGCAAAAAGTAGGCGAATGTATCTGACCATTGTCTTTATATTAGACAAAAGTATAAACTTCTGGATAACACATTCATTTCTGGATATTGAATTGAAAATTCCATATATTGTTCTTGGAAGATACCTTATATAGGATCTGTCATGAGTTGGTGTGTGAGACACGCTGATCTCAACCGAGTATATAATTGAAATGTCATTAAGCGAGCCTTAGCGAGCTTAGTTTTTTTCTATTCTAGACGAGATTGGGATCAGCTTGTCTAATACACCCACGAGTGACATATTCTTTGTCTCACATAGATTTTAAGCTATTTTTAGAGCAAAATACCTTATTTGGAATCCCTGTGACAGAGGCCATGCCTTTAAAAACAATGACGTCGTATAGTGGCGTCATCTGATTGATCTCACACAGTCATGTTGGAGACAAGGATATTCGCGACCGCTATTCGCTATTGAAAACAGTGGTAGTTTGATCCAAAATAATTTCCCCAGTGGAAACGCCTTGTAGCGTAACTAAGTTATTCTTCCTCTCAAGCTTTTTTTGATTCACGCAGTCATGAATTTGTACCGAAAAACAAAATTATATATCCTACTAGTTGGTAACTTCAAGCAGACTGAGAGTAAAGCAGAATGTGTCATTAAGTCGGCACACGTCTTCAAAACTAGGAACAGGTCATGGGCTAAATGGTTAAAGATAATCAATGGTAACCTATATACACTACAGTGTGTGTCCATAGAAAAGCTAATTTCATATCATACAGAAATGAGTGCGGACCCTTATGAGATCCCGCAATTTGTGGCGCCTCATTAGAGCCTACTCTATTTTCTTATATCTACTTTTTTATGATATACAATTATTGGTTAACTCGATCCTATTCTAATATGTGATCAAGGCGTTCTACATATGCAGTGTTTTGTGCACACTTGTTTGTTACTGCGACGGGAGGCTATACATTTCTGATACATGCTCACAAATGGTCACTTCAAAGCCTCCAGTTACATAATGGTTTACAACTTTCTTACAGTAAAGTTTGGAAGATGTTATTCTTTCCCAATAAACGCTAGAAGAGTTTAAAGCTTGATTATACGCAGGATAATCCGGAGTCTAATCAGGTTAAAACCGTTTGTCACTCACATTAACATGAGTACTAGTAGTCAGAATTATCGAAAAGCTGTCATTTTCTACGTTTTATTGCGATGCGTTAGCGTTTCGTTTGCGTTTAAACGTGAACGAACAACACCTCAACTGTAACATCATGTACTGGCTTTAATAGCTGAATTACATTGTCACACTTAAATAAAGGTTTTCCGACAAAATAAACATTGATAACATAGTCGATATGTTGCTTTCCTGAAACTTAGCATTATCCCAGTATCTAAGGGAAAATTGGCTTAGAATGAAATGGTGTTAAACAGTTTAACTTATTTTCTTTTCTGTTAGATTTACGTCAACGATAAGCCTTAATGGTACATATCCCAATGAGGAAATCAATGTATACTTTACATCATGTTTGTGATTTACATACCAATACCATGGCTTTTGAAATGGCATTTTAACATAGGCAAGCCATTATTTGAAGACAAGTTACTACCATGGGAGTTCGTGTCTTTGTCTTGTTTGAAAAAGTGACATGTTCCATTAGGAATTACAATATACTAACACCGCAATTTTCAGGCAGCATAATTTCAAGGTAAGACTTGAAATGTGATATTGTGGAAATGTGGTAGCCATTATTTGTCAATAGTAATAAGTTTTTGGCGAAAATTTTTAAGAAGCGTTTATTTTAACAACTGTTATGCGTTTATCGTTGTCATATGTGGCGTCATTTCTTTCTAATAGGTTATAAAGATATATACGACAACAAAGGGAAATCTAAACAATGACTAGATCTTAATTAACAATTCAAAACACATAAGTATTGTTTTAAACATTCGTTTTACGATTTGTGAACTACTCTCCGGCTCTGCACTGTAACAAACAAATAAACAAACAAACAAAAATCACTATTTTTAATCATGCCATTGATCTTTTGTTTGTTCTATGCATTAGGCGGCCTGCATTGGGCGCTCTATTATGTTTTATCTATCGGTCGGCGAATTCTTAGCTGGTCGGTTCATTGCTGACTGATAGAGGTATTGAATTTGCCGTTTTGGGGCTGTATTTTTTATCTTTTGTATGTTTAGTCATGTTTATTTTAGTTCTTATGAGCTTGGGCAACCAAAACGGCTCTCCTATATAACTTATATAAAATGCGTCATTTCCAAGGTCCAAAAAATACAATTTTTATTCCAACCACAGGTGCCACCCTATATTTCCCACAAAGATACACCCTTGCACAAGTGAAAAATGCAGAGAAAACAGGGGGTCATGTGACATATAAGAAAATTCTCTTGGCTTCAGTGACATGACTGGTGTTTTGCTACATTTTGAAATAGGCACCGGCTAAAACAGGGCCATGTAACTTCAGCTCACATAATGTCTCCAAAAACCCATCTATCATGACAGAAAGTCTTTGTATCTATTCTCTAACATCCATGTATTACATAAAAGGCTCAAAAACAGTACATATTTCTTGACAAAAAGCTATTCTGAGGCAAAAAGTTTGGCACTATTTCTTTGCCGGACTTCTTTCGACTACACCATGAAGCACTTCCGGTCTATTTGGTGGCCCTATACCTTATTGTAGTTATTTGTCTTTTCTCGCTTTGTAGGTACATGTATATAATTCCACGTGAAGCGCTGTTGAAGGCACAAACCATATGTCAATGAGCGGTATATGAATCTGGTATAATAATAATAAATGAATAATAACAATAACCAATAAAACAATACAATACATATACATCCATTCAGGGTAAGTAATTATGTAAAGTCCGTTTGATGTGGCATGCGGTGTTCAAATAACGGTAGTTTCTAACAGTACTGCTCATAAACTGTTACGTTATGTTGGGGTCTCCGACTGCAAATCTTACAAAAAGTAAATCGATATTCTTGCAACGAAACAGGTTTGGAATTGTATTTAAATCAGATTGGAGATAGAACAGAAGCCAAACCTTTGAACGTCTAACCATGTTTGAAACATTCGCCATACAGCTTAGAAAAAATTGGCAACTTTCCCAATCTTGACAATGTCCGTTTTTAAAGTTTGATGAATTTCATTTGAATTTTGTTTTTGTTAAACAGACTATTAACACCCTTCTGCTTTAGACTACTTGGATCTAGCACATTTTATGGCAATGGTGGAATAGAGAATTCTGAAGTAAAATTTAGGTAGAGTTTGGTTTAAACAGTGCCTTACCCTATGATTTAGCACGCAATTAATTTACTTACAACTACCTACCTATACCTCTCTACCTTAGTACAATACCCCATAAATACGCCCTTTTAAGCCTCTAATTTATCATTCCGTCTAATAACAACAGTCCAACTTGATACAGTTATGAATATGATAAATACTTTTTAAACAAAAGTAGATTATAGCTTAAAGCATTTGAATGCAGGGGGCGTTTTATAGAAATATTTGATACATTTTGAGCCTTTGAAATTTACGTGTCACATATCAATTAGTAAACCAGCAACTTTTAACCCTTTCAAATACAGTTTTAATTCGTTACATGTCTAACACAAGCACTGTTACATACCGTCTTTTTAAAATTTTCAATCTGCTTAAACACATAAAATTCAAAATTATTTGAGGTTTTGCCTAATTGAAACAAAATATTGATATGAGTGTTAAATAGATTACATTACGCGGCATCTGATCTTGATTTCAACTGTTTGCAAATACAAATATTGTAATAAATCCCCCTCCACAAAATGATTTTTTTACTTAAAAAACACTTAATCACTTAACGAGTCATTTATGTATATTGGTCGTATAGTAAAACACCGTACGCATATACAGAAATTACTGTGAACGACACGTTGATACATAAAACACCCAGTCAACTTCCTTGAAAATAAATCGATACGCCTACATGAACTACAAAAGCTGATCCAAATCAGAGATTACATAAAGTTCGTGTGTTGGACATTCTAACACATTATTAAGTCATCATATCAAAGAACTAGGGCTATTTATATGTGCATGTAGCGCAAGATTAACAGCTATTGTAGGATTAATTAAAAGATAAGCTGGTGAAAGCTCTTTGTGATGTAATGACCTCGAACATGTGCGTGTTGACCTTTCAATGCAAATAACAGCCATGAGTTCAGTAGAGAAATCGATGGCCAACGATGACCGTCGATTGCGAGTTGGCTATCAGTATGAAATACAGTTGAGAAAACGTTATTCTTCCGTGCAAAGGCAAAAGCATCGAAATTAAATATAGAAATTACAATTTATTCTGACTACCATTTTTAATCTGAGTGGCAAACAGTTTGGAGCCTGATCAGACGCCGGGTTCCCCGGCATCTGATCTGGCTCCAATCTGTTTGCAATAAAAATAATAGTTTAAACGTAAACGCGGCTATTGGAAGGAAAACGGTTTGTTCTGCTGTACTCTGCACGCTGCACACGGGGCACAAACTGATTACCTTAACAGCAAACAGTGGTAACTGAACACGCTACTGTAACGAACGATACAGCTGATTACCGACGAAAAACAATTCGTTTTCTTACTAGATCCAATGAGAAGAAATATCTGATACTTTTTTATTTGTCAATAAGATTTACCTTTCTTGATTGAACTGATACTTCAAACTGTTTGTACGACATGTAGCAGTGTAAGTCCCTCACTGTCAGCCTCATTAACATTTCCAAATAGTTTGGACTCAACTCAGACCCTTCATAACCCATGGCTGATCAGAATCGTTTTTATTTGGCATTCACATCAATGTTTCTTTAGTTAAAAACGCACGATTTGTGTTAAATATAAGCAGATAAAACAAGAAACATTACCAAAAAAAACCAGTTTTGACGACTACTGTTGTATATATCAAGAATTACACTGTGACGGTCGGCTTCATGCTGCGTTGTCCCTAAATTTTCGGTTTCGTTGAAACAACGAAAGTCTGAAGGCCTCCTCGTTCCTGTTCATGACCGAGTTTTTTCTCCAAATATGAATTGCCTCTTTGACCTAACGGAACATATTTTCGCAGTGCTTTTATTGATAAAGAAACGTAGAAACTGTCGAATGTAAACCAGTAAAACATTTCTAATACGACCACTAAAAACACCTAAAGGAGCTTTCTGTTTTACTATAACATTGCTTTAGGCAGTGACCTATCTGAAACACCTAATAATTAACACCCTTTTGGGGTTATTATAGCGAGCTTATACTGTTTTAATTCAAGTAGTAATGTAATAGAACATTCTATATATTGGCCTTGACCTACTTCATAAACACATTAAAGGATATTATAGGAATCTATCGTCTGCAGCCATTCTCAAAATTGATTTCAGGGCATTTCCTTTCCAAAACAATTACGATAGTGTCAATCAGTTTTGATCCAGATGAGACACTGATTTATCCTAAATATAATCTGGCTCCAACCTGTACGCAATAGTTATAAATGATTTGTCCACAACTTGCAGACGGTTAAATTAAGTTTATGTACGTCAGAAATGTTCGATCAGAGATGTTAGTGTACCTCAAACCTTGAACAGTTCCCTTTCCTGATAAAATATAGGTTGATTATGACAAAGTATATAGCCTGTTCTGAAGAAAATTAAACAATAGCTTTACTGGAAGACACGTGTTTGTTGGCTGGCTTTTAAGTACGTTAAAAATTAAGCAGAAAGTTTATTAGACATTTTCGTAGTAGATATTTAACACTTGTCAGTATTGGCGAACGGAGTGGAGTTAATGCAAATACTGGATACTGTAACGCAAAATCTGTATAACTATTAATTAAACACTTATTCATGAGTTCCCTTCAACAATTCATAGATATCGGGGTTTTCAGCTATGACAAAAAAATATTGTAATGTTTAAGAGATCGATCGGATTTAAGGATTTTGAGACTTAGTAAAATGTCCCCCCTGTGGAAAAGAAGGCTTTGCTTTCGCGAAAAACTTGATGTTCTTTGTCAAATCTGAAGGAACTTTTCTGTTTTTATGTGACGTTTATGAGCTTTAAATGTAATGGTCGATACCTAACAACAAGAACATAAAAGATTAATTCTACTGTGATGAGAAGTATTAGTGTTTTCTTCTTTTGACATGGCAGAGTTATTTTTAGATTGGAACATTCTTAAACTGAAAATGGAATTATTATTGTGCTCGGTGATTTACGTACATCCTGCTAGAAGTATAGATTTGCGGAATGTACAGTAGAGAAGACATTATTCCTTCCCGTTTAAACTGTAGGAAATAACAACTTTTCTGTTTATTTTATCTGAGTGGCAAACAGGCTGAAGCCTGATCAGACGCCGGGTAACCCGGCGTCTGATCTGGCTCCAACCTGTTTGCAAATTAAATAACAGTTTTAGGGTAAGCGCGTTTTCAAATGGGAAATAATAACATACCAGTAACATCAGCGTAGCGGTCGCTTGTTGCATGAGGGTAATGCTTATTACAAGTCGGGAAGTGTACGAATATATATCCCATGTTACCTTGTTACCTTTTTACCATTTTAAACTTATATGTTCTAAAAATAACTCGGCCATGTCAGAAATATCGGATAATACGTATGTTCATAGTCTTTAACCATATTGTAAATGGTATTGTGATTAACCAATGTTATGCTTTTTGAGTAATTTCGGTAACGTTCGCAAAATGATTCGATCACTAGGAAATCCTAAATAATTCGCTGTCTCAAACGTTTTGACACACATAATTATTTAGCAGCAATAAGAAATGTTCAAGTCATGACATTTTAATTTTAAAAAACAACTATTTTTAATATTCGAATTTTTTTTTTTAAAAGTTATCGTTTTTACAACCAACCTATTCGCAGGAAACAGTAAGATCGCACAATTAGAATAACAACAATGTTTTATATAACTAATTTAGGAATCCCTGTACAATAAGGAATACATTCAATGCCAAATACAACAGTTAGTTTGTGATCAGCTCATATGCCAAGTAACGTGGTATCTGGTCAGGCTCAACAATGTTGAACACGAAGAATATAAGAGTCCATTTTGTTTTTTTTACAAAAGTGTATATTAATTATATTAATGTGTTAAATTCATTGAACTCTAACGACGAATACAATTGTTCTTTACAAACAGTGTACCTTAGTATATTCCTTCTATTCTATGGAAACCGAGTTGACCAAAATCAAAGGGATCAGGGTTCACACTGTTTGAAATTCTATTGTAAGAACTCCCTTAAATATTATTAAATGACAAGACTTATTTCGAATCCGGAATCTTCCTTTAACTCATTGAGCCCCAGTGACGCATATATGCGTCCTTTACCAAACGTGTACCTGTGATAAGTACACTTGTCTAATGCAAACAGTGATGTCACTGTTTGTCATTTTGCAATATATTAATAAAACAACCCTAAATATTTTAAAATGGACCAGCATTTATTGTAAACTAGAATTGTCAATTGGAAGTTTCAGGGGATAATGAGTTAAAATAATTAGGCTTGAATGGAGCAAAAAATCTTTCCCATTGTTGCTCACCAGTTACCTTCCCTCACATCAAACAGTAGATAGTTTATTGTATTTGGAATTTGCAGAAGATTTAAGGTTTCTCATGAGGAGAATAAACATCCCGTAGTTGACATGAACATAGTTTAAAAAAGACAATAAAGAATCCCACAGAAGAAATTTTGTCTTGTAAAATATGATCCTTCTCACGAAATAGTTTTATGACCCTGAAGAATCTGTTTTTGCAGCATGTAGTAATTGGATTGTTACATGTGCTAGTCTGTCCATGCTTGCATTTCCTTGTCCGGCGTATAACTCATACACCACATGTGTATGTAAATGTATGTGATGTACAGTTTGGGATATCGGAATGCGGCATACCGTGTACAAGCAAATGTTACATTGACTATGAGTATGAGCTTGACGCTTACCTTTGACCCAAATCAATGAACGACCTGTCCTAAGAATATTTTCTATACGCACCAGCTAGGTATACCAAATGCGATGTTTGAGTACCCTTTTGGATGGCGAAGTGTCACCTACGCTTTTTAAATGTATAAGTATGTTTACAGATCTTCCTTCAGAGACTAAAAATCATTTTAGTGCCAATACATCACTGTTGGTGCAAATTCACTACATTTCATTCGGTTCTTGTTAATTATCTTTGCATCAATTAACTTAATCATTTTGCATCCGCGATATATAAGGGACATATACATCAGAATATTCACTTTTTTATTTCGTTCCATATAAAAAACGAAAAAAACCCAAAACATTTTAGACCAGGCATCCCAGAAATAAAATGGTCCAATCCAACAGTAAGCATAGAATAATCCACTAGGCACAAATGGGTTTATAGGGAAATGAAAAGTCCCCCGAGTGTAAATAATCTCAAGGTTGCCATAAGTTGATATAAAAAATCCTAAGATTTCCAAATTTGCATTTTTCAAGTGCGATTCTACGTATCGTACCTTTACCCGATAGCCTGTTTCTTGTTTAGTTGACATGCGACTACTTAAAGCAGGCTGTAAGTAAAGCAGACTGAGCCTTAATGCGCATTCTGCTTTACTTTCAGCCTGCTTTAAGCTATAATATACTTGAGAAAAGAATCGGAAGATTTAGGAAAAAATCCGGAGAAATGGCAGCCCTGTAATTCAACCACCAAGGGCGACATCATTAGCAGTTGTGAACGGCTAACGTCTAATTAAGATAGGATTTTCGACCGTTCGTATCAATCTTTCTTCATTAAATGTCAAAATATCAATTTGGAAAATTGATGTACTCAAGATTTATACTCAGAATTATAATATATCGGTTAAGCGAAATTGAATCATACTGTTTGGTTTTAATGGTATCTATTCAATCTGAAAGCTACATATACCATACGTCTATGTATGTAATTTAATTACCTTCAGCAAGTGTGACTTTTCTAATATTTCGACCTCTAAGGGCCTTTTTCAAAGAAAATCATGTCAAAACATACGTCACGTCACATTTTTGTTACATGCATTCAGCCATAAAATCAAAGAGAATATGGCTGAATGCATGTAACAAAAATGTGACGTGTGTTTTGACGTGATTTTCTTTGAAAAAGGCCCTTAGAGGTCGAAATATTAAAAAAGAGCAGTATATATATTAATATTAATTTAATTCCCTATCTGGAATATTGAAAAAATAATTATAATAAAAAGGTCTGATTTAAAATAAATAGATACCCGTATGGATAATTGGCTACTGTCATTTTTTAAAAAGGAGATTTCAAGATTTCAACCCTGTCATATATAGTTGTTGCGGATCAAATAATAAATTAATAATACTATACAAAGTTATAGTCTACTTTCAGTCCGAATGACCGCTCAGCCGACTGTACATTTACTTCCCTGATCATTGAGCCATCTTACCTACAATATTGAGCACTGCTAACATATGGCGCAATCAAAAGCAGCCGCAGTACCGGCTTAGACACTTCACAGGTACCCGTTTTAACTCTGGGTGGAGAGGGGGCAATTCGCAGATCATGTTTTGCTCAAGAACATTCCTGTACTTCATCGGGGATTCAGAAAAAAATCCCCTAGTCAGACCGCTGGTCCGGCGGGGGATCGAACTCACGACTCCTGGTGCCGTAGACCAATGTGATACCACTGAACTACTGCCGCCGGATCAACTTGAGATAAAGTTCTAAGATAACTGACATGTTAGTCATGTTGGTCTTTGAATCGGTTCGCGAATAATAGCCATTACCGTTTGCCCTAGATTACCAGCCAATGGTAGGGCTCCATTTCAGCGAGAAATGAAAAAATATATCGCATATTCGTTCAATTTTGTACTTGGGTATGGCAGAGAAATAAACAAGTGATGAACCGGTCAAGGACACCGCGTGCTAAGGAGGAGCGTAGCGCATCATTACGTCATACAGCAACCGCTCAGCTGCGAATTACAGTATAACCTATGTACTGCGGCCTTTCAATGAAGAGGCCCGAATAAATCAAATATTTCTGTAGACAGGAGACTATAGTTAGTGCATAATGAAATTAATATGAAACGCATTAATCATGTCCTGCATTAACTCATTGAACCCTAGGTGACGAGTACACTCGTCATTTAAAATGTACCCGTTACACTTGTCCACTGCAAACATTGTAGAACCACATCGTAGATCTCCTATTACAAAATGGCCTAGACTCGAATTGTTCATTGTATAAGTGTTGGGTTGAGAGGGTAAAGCAGTCGACCTGTGGGTATTGTCTTCTTTTGTGTAATCGTTTTACAAATATGACTGTAAAACGTCTCGAAAGAAATGTGCTTATTTTCAATATTGTACTAAAATACGGTTGCTTTTCATCAATGCAGAAGGCAAACAATACAGAGGCTCCTATAAGCGTTTAATTCTTGCGTTAAACAGCCACCCGTCTTCAACCCCTTCGGTGACATGTGCATTTTTGTCATTTATAGTATAATGCACTAAACAACACAGTCCAGATGAATGTCATTTAAAAACCATGAATGCTCTTGACTTAGGATGTTTTAACCCTATAATTTGTGGGGGGTTTTCTAAACTGAATTTAAAACAATTATTGCTTGGCTCCATTAGTGCATGAATGAAGAAAGGACTCGAATCTTGGTTGATCAGGTGCTGCTTAATGCTTGGTATTTTTTAGCAAATCAATTAATGAAGCATTTTCATGTCACGCCAGACCACAGCAGCTCTTTCACGCCAGTTTTCAAAACTTTACTGTCGGAACACAAATAAAAATCGTCCTCAATTGAATCTATTTTTAAATTCCATTTGGGTGACACGCTAGCCCATGCTCGGTTTTGTTTCTAATTGGAAATGCCTACAGCGAGCCCTACACGCGTACAGGGTTCCCGGTCGATTTTCTAGTTTTTCGTGTGACGTCATATGTAAAAGTGAACTCGCCGGCTTCCGAAAATACAAAGCACCGCCCATCGCCCTTTCATTGGCTGACAAACTAGGTCGAGCGGTAATTTGGGTTGAGCGATAACTTAGTATAGGTAAAGTAGGTTGAACGGTAACTGCCATACACTAGCCAACGTGCCATATTTGAGGCAAACGGTAAATCAGTTATAGTTCATTTGTTTGAAAATTATACAACATAACCTGTTCGCTCCCTACGGTCGCTCCAGGTTATATTGCATAATTTTCAAAAAATGAACTATAACTAATACTTATTCAGGACTATACACTGAAAGTTTCTACCAAATTTCCTTACATGTGTTTCTACAGAATTCGAGTTTAAGTATGGAATAAATAGACAACGCACTACGGTACTATAACTGAATGTCATTTTCAGCGCCTTTGTATTTATTCCAATTATTGTCAATTCAACACGTCATATCTCATAAACACGGAAATGAAAATTTTGGTTATGACTATGTACTGATTAACACTACCGGGTTCACCAAAGTACATCCGAGGGAAATTGCGTTTTACTTTAAGGTTGCTATAAATTATTTCGAATAACAGAAACAAGTAGATGATACTAGATCTCATGATGGATTCATTCAACCTAATATAATATGCAGGTGATGTGGATTTGTTATATAAATGGAGAGTGCAATTGCACTGGGACAACAGGGATACATAAACCATATCGCATGCATGACGGCAAGGTATTGCGGATTTTGTACTGAAATTGCAAGAAAATAAATGTTAATCTACTTCTAAAATAATACTGTCACGTTTCCGTGTCTCTTGCAAAACATTAACACTAAAGAATAAAACCTAATAATGTGCCATAATAAATCATACATCACAGCGAATTTACTCCATCAGGGACATGTTCTAGTTGAGGAGTAAAGGGAAATTATAAAAGTTATAATTCATGATGACGTACAGGGGAAAAGACGCCAAACATTATGAAGTTGTGTTATAATAATTCGTCATTTTCAACAGTACATGCATTTCAGTCATAACCGGGCGCCTTTTCAGAGGCATACTACAGAAACCTGTTGTACACTGTTTCGGCCACAAATCGGCAACCTAGTAAATGTAAAACTGCCATCATTCCTCCGAACAACAAACAAAATACCGTCTCCAATCTGGTGCGCTGGTGCTGTTGTAGAGCGGGAAAACTACAGAGGCCAGTTTCATCTACCGTCGTACGACAAAAATGGTGGTAAGTCAGATTCTAAAATTATCAGTTATTTATTTCTCGATCTTATCCTGTCTATTGACATCTCTTTGAAATTGTGTTGAAATGACAATTCCAAAGAAATATCACAAGACAGGATTAGATGGAGAAATCAGAAATAAGATGTGGGTTTTTTTGTAAAATTGCCACATTTTTGTCGTACGACGATTCGTAAAATGGGCCCCAGAGGAAGAGGAGTAAACACAAGAAGAGGTAGTCATTAATGACGTTGTAGTAGTAGTAGTCGGCGTAATTAGTTACTAAATGAAATAGTTGAAGCGAAGAAGAAACAGCGATGTTTATAGTAGAATTAGCCATAGAAGTAAAACTAATATTGATCGTAAATGCTAGCATCTCATTTAAAAGGTTATTTAGTTAAATTCCTATATTTCTTTTATTCAACATGGATTTCACATATCTAACAACGATGTGTTCAGTCTGCCAATCATTTCTGTCTTACAGCATTTTATATTTTAATAACAACTATATATCTGGTTCTAAGATATACTTAAAGAGCCCTTTTTGACATTTATTTGTAAATGAAACCTTTTTACTCAGGCACGTATCTATTAAAACCATTTTATTCCGATATCTTCAAATGTACTACTTATCCAACGTTTGAAAAACGACACCTTTATGATAAATTTAGTGCTGTTTTAAGTAAATAATTAAGGCAATAGCAATTGAAAATCAAACAGTGGAGGCCCTGATCAGATGGCTCCTTAAGGAGCCATCTGAAGGAGCCATCTGATCAGGGTCTACACTGTTTGCTAAATGAACATATCCTTGTTTCTAGCATTGAAAGGGTTACTTCTGTTGAATCCATAAAATTGTCTAGACTCAATGTCACATTCACCATCAATCGTTATCTGTATAGAGGATTCTGACAATTGGTCTAACAGTTTGGATATAAGACTGATCATTATTGTATCGTGTCGAGGGTCAATAGCTACGTTATACCTTATTTTTACTAATGAAAACTATGTATGAAAGTAACCACGCGACTATTTCACATTGTCTAGTACCCGTCGTAACTACTGATTACTTTAACTTTGTCCGACATAGAAACGCCTCTTAACGGCTTTTACCACTTACGTATAGAATTATAGTTTCCATTTTTTAGTCTTATCTTGGAATCATGAAATCAGGACCAATGGACAATTGTCTGGCTATCTGCTAGTAAGATGATTAAATCAGACTGAAATTGAAGCAGATTGCTTCTGTTTTGCTTAATGACTACTTTGGCGTGATATTTGTGTTAACGATGAAACGAACTATTTGGCGATTAATGATTTAGCGTATATATTTATCAACATCAGGTGCAACTATAATGGTATTGCATATATCATAACTCTCAATTAGACACTAAATTACTTTGAGTCTTACCAAACTAATGATGTTCATAAATTAAGCACTTGACTTTGCAAACAGTTTGGATTCGGATCAGACGCCGTGTCAAGCAGCGTCTGATCAGAATACAAACTATTTAACACCTAATTTGATATGATGTTAGTTATACTGCTTTAATCCAATCTTACTTTGAACCAATACGAAGACAATAGGTTTGAAACAGACGATAATTTGGCCATGAAGGGGTAAACACCTCACGGTCAATTTGGCCATGAAAGGACTGAATCTTTTACAGACATCAATGAACTCGGACGATGTTACATGAACGATGGTGCCAAGCAAGCTTTATCGTCTCTTCACTGCCATGACGTCACCGCTTTTAACTCTTTCCCCCCTGAAACTTAAATTGACAATTCCAGTGTCCGCTTTAGTCTAGTCCATTTCTGACTTTAAGGGTTGTTTATGTCAATGTTTTGCATTATGACAAACAGTGAAGACCACGATCAAAGGGCTCCGTAAAGAGCCCTCTGATCTGGGTATTCACTGTTTTCATACGATATGTGCATTTTTTCACACGTATACTTTTTGAAAAGGACGCATATATGCGGGATTAGGGTTCAAAGGTTAAACAATTATCGTCCGCTTTTATTTTTCAAATTCAAATTTAATGTATTCAGACAAAGGACATATTATTACGAGTGTCAAAAATATGTATCATGACAAACACCAAAACATGAGTGATTGCATTGCAAACAGCAGTTTATTATTTCAATTACCTATTTCGCAAAAAATACTGTAAAAATTCTTATAATTAGGACACCCTGTTTTAATGCAATAATTTCTTGAATCACACTAAGTAATTTGTCAAAATAGCAAACCATGTATACCAAGATCAGTCTGTGTACGAGGAAGCAACCTGATCAGGATCTACACTTATTATACAGTGTTTGCTCAGCCCTGTCTGTCCCAATACTAAGAACCATTACTGTAAATTAAGACGATATTTGTATAGTTTGAAGTGTAAAAAATCAATACTTTGTTACCAAAATTAGGCGATGCCTTTGTATGGGATTCGTTTTTGACGTATCCCTCAAGAAATGAAAGAATAATTTGTTACAGTCGTGAGAAGAGAGCCGGGGGTCTGTCGAAACAAACACCTCTCTTTGCTAATTACCGTAACTGCTCCAGGTTGGTCGTGACATTTTATTCCTGGAACTCCAATTGTCAAAACTGACAGGGAATTCAGGGCTGCCATAAGTTGACATGAAAAATCCTAAGATTTCCAAATTTGCATTTTTTAAGTGCGATTTTACAAATCGTACCTTTACCCCATGACCTTTTTCTTGTTTTGTTGACATGCGACTACTTAAAGCAGGCTGTAAGTAAAGCAGAATGCGCCCTTAGGGCGCATTCTGCTTTACTTTCAGCCTGCTTTAAGCTACCATGAACTTGGGAAAAATCCGGAGATTTAGGAAAAATCCGGAGAAGTGGCAGCCCTGGGAATTGGTTTTGATATTATCATAGCGTTACGTAATACCACATAGCTACAGCGGAGAAGGCGTTCTTCTGCCCCGTTTAAACGCAAACTAAACGCAAACGCATCGTAATAAAACGTAGAAAAGGCCAATATTTCGACACGTTCGACCATCTATTAAAATCTGAGTGGCAAACAATTCAGAGCCTGGTTAAATGCCAGGCTTACCAGCGTCTGATCTGACTCCAGACTGTTTTCAATTGAAATAATGGTTTTAGCCTAAACGCGTTTACTGGGGAAAATATTAAAGTATTCTCCACTGTAGCTTGTAAATCAAATGTAAGAGTTTTAATCAAAGGAATGCAATCGTTCCATCAATATAAAAAACAACCTAATAATACAAATTTTTCATGAACCTTGACACTATCAAGCAGTGTAGATCCTAGTGAGATGTTTAAGTTTGCAGCGCCCATCAGGATCTTAACCATTTGGTTCCGTAAAAATCCTTAATATTAGGATATCCTGTGTAACTGATGTAGTAAGCATACGAATTATAAAACATGCATTTTATCACACAATAATTTGTCCAAAATGTACATGTACAAACAAAATGGCAAACAGTGTAGATCCATATCAGAATGCTCCCTGATGAGCAGTCCTATCAGAGTCTATACTGTTTTTTCAGGTCTGTCTGTCTCAATACATGTGTAGAACTATTACGGTATGTCGTATGACATGTTTTACTTGAGGGATTGACACACACTGCAACGTCTACATATAACAAATATATGTTTCTAATAAACCATCCGACACACACATTGGGAAGGAGCGATAGAATCTTAAGATATGAATGGGTAACGACCAGGTTGTAAAGATCAACACCAGACGGCCACCTAGTATTTTTTTTACCTCTATTGTCTCTGAAAACAACCTTGCCAACACAGTGAAATAAAATACATATGTAGGTGTCCCCCTGAAGTCGCCTTTACGTGTGTACGTTATAAACACCTGCTGCTGCTTTTGTCAATTCTTTAATTTTTCTTACTGATGGACTTGCACTATGAATCCGATAACTATGAGGTCACCGAGGGCCACGAGGACGGTGACAGTCAAGTGGTTCTATCGATTTTTTTGTCTCTTTTTTATTTAAGAAATATTCTATATTCTACCGTTGTTGATCGGGTAATTAACAACGGTTGGGAGTTGTGATGCGCAGGAATCCGCTACGAAGGCCGAATGCCAATTCCTGCTCATCACAACGACCAACCGTTGTTAATTACCCGATCAACAACGGTAGAACATAGCTTATTTTGATTCTGACATTACAAATAAGGGTCTTACCGGGTCTTCACTGGTTCCTTTATAGTAATAAAGGGCAACAATTTCATTGGACCATTTTCACAACGAATATCTACATTTAGAATATAACCTACATTTTTAACCAATCAAACTGCCTTTTGCGACCTATTAAGTATGGCACTTAATCATTAAGTATTTTGTTGTGTTTCGATGTCGCGTGGTGTCTTCGCGCGCTATATAGATAACTCCGCCTCGTAGCAACTACAGTGGAGAATCTGTTATTCTTTCCCGTTTAAACGCAAACGTACGCAAACGCAAAACACTAAAACGTAGAAAAGAACAACTTTTGGACAATTCTAATAATTCTTGTTTATCGTGGTGGAAAACAGTTTGGAGCCTGATCAGACGCCGGGTTACCCGGCGTCTGATCTGGCTCCAAACTGTTTGCACTGCAAATAATAGTTTTAGTGTAAACGCGTTTATTGGGAAAGAATAACAGATTCTCCACTGTAGTTGTAAAGACTGCCCTATTTGGGCGATCTCACAACCAGAATAAGCCAGCTTTGTTTACGTTACGTGGGAATTATGTAGTCTTCGGCCAATAAAAATATAGGTTATATTCTAAGTTATTTAGAACATATTTAGTGAAATCTTAATGGTTAAGAAGGGGCCACTCGCTAACGCTCGTTACGCCCCTTCTTAATCATTAAGATTTCACTTAATATGTTCTAACTATAACGAAGTAGGAACAAGATTCTTTTGCTGTCCCATTCTACCCATTCAAAAACGTCATACCTAATAAAAGTAGCATGTTTCTAGCTTTGTCCTGAACAAAGGTGACCACTTAAAGCTGGTTGAAAGTAAAGCAGCAATAGGCTTAATTTGCATTCTGCTCTAATTTCCACCTGCGTTTAAGCTACTATCTGCTAGGAAATATTACGCCACATGCCTTTCATTGAGGACGGACTAAGAATGAGCCTGTATAACGGACTATTTTCACAGCATGGTATACATGTATCATACATTGTACTAGATATATCACGGTAAATGTGTACATGAACTTTGTTTTATGGTAGGGCGGACTTAGGATGAGCCTGTATAACGGACTATTTTCACAGCATGGTATACATGTATCATACATTGTACTAGATATATCACGGTAAATTTGTACATGAACTTTGTTTATAGAGACGAATTCACAAGTCATGTTGGAATTGATAATATGTATACTTTTAATGTAATATAAAATACTGTTTTTAGAAAATACTACTGATTTCATTATGCACTAACGTTCGAATTGTTAATCTTTTGATTTAGCTTCCAAATGTTCTTTTTGTAAAGGACGAAAGCAATAATGTAAGCAAGCCCGTTGACGACCAGATACAGCAAGTCTCTATTAGTGCACCAGGTACTTGCAATCCTGTCAAAATGTTCAACTGCTTTGCATATTCTTACAAATCCCTTTCACGCGATAGTCTGTATACAGTAGACCCAAAAAAGCTTTCCATAAGAAGGAACAGGTACGGTTGGATTTGTGTACAAAGAAGTTTTGACAAAAGTCGACCTATACCGACATAGCAAAGGTGTGAACACGAATATGAAGCTTATGTACAAAGTAAATTTAAAGTGTTTTAAACGTATTTTCTCTCCGACTGCATTGAATGATGACACAGACTGGGGAATCTATCGAAGTACTAGTGTTTCCTTCCTACAACGGCCATCCGAACAACGATTTCCACCTTACAACAAAGCCTGCTGCTGTTCCCAAAACAAGACAATTAATTAACCCTTTCTCTGCAGCAACATCGTGTTAGAATTATGTTGTTTTTTTTTAAATTTTATTCAAAGTTACACATTGGACATTTTTGGCAAAAAACACATAATCTTGAGTGGCAACAGCTTGAATCTAGATTAGACGCCCCGTTACTGCGGCGTCTAATCTGGATTCAAGCTATTTTCTATCGTGCTCAGAGGCCCGTTTCATAAACTTCGTACGACAAATGTTGTCGTAAGTCAGATTATAAAAGTATCAATTATTTTTCTTTTTCTCCATATAATCCTGTCTTGTGACATCTTTTTGGAATTGTCTTTTCAAGACGATTCCAAAAAGATGTCACAAGACAGGATTAGATAGAGAAATCACAAATTAAATGTATTTTAAAGTTTTGACTTACGACAACATTTGTCGTAAGAAGCTTTATGAAACGGGCCCCAGCACTGGAAGGAAATTCCCATCACTATAACAACTAAACACTACATTTGAACAACACACACCAACGTTGTCTCCCAGTGGGTGTTGTTATAGTGAGGGATCACTGTACTAGTATACAGTTATTTCATGGGGAACAGTCAAAACTCTTTGCCCAAGGTATCTGGGAGTTGTTTTCGAATTGTTTTGCTTTATAAAGAGGGTCAATAGTTTTGACTGTTCCTTTATCACAAATGATATAACTGTTGTATTACTTATAACTCGATATAAATAGATTTTTTAAAAAATAACTAATCTGAGCCAAACTACTAATAAAATAAAATTTCATAAGTCATTTTGAGATTTTGACAAACATCTAATGAATGATCAGCGTCGTCTTGTAAGCGCTTGCAGGTTTACACCTGGACATTATTGTCCGTTTAGGTTTTTGGTATAAAGGATAGGGGTAATACTTGATGTGTATTACGGACTCGTATCATTGTATTATTGTTATAAACTATAAAAAAACATGAATTAAAGTATTTAATATTTACCAGACACCAATCAATAACACTATTTCAATACTGTACCATTACAATACGGGAATCCCGGGTACCGGAAAACTTCGTAAGGACCCTGATTTTAAAACTTCAACGTATTTTGTTCGCGCATGAAACAGTTCGTCCTAGAGGGAAACTGTTAAAGTTAAAACTGTTTCCCCCGGATTAAGCAATGTCAGAACAGTACAATAAAACGGTCAAATAAAGAATTACAAGTTATATAGAGTAGTATCTTTTAATATACGTTATGTAGCAAGAAGTTTTACGAGAGCGGTAATTACCTTGGCCATTTAAACAGCCATGTCAAAGCAAATCCATACCCAAGAAAGATTTGAAGGAACGGTTTTGCATTTAAATTACAGCCAGAAGAGACGCACTCTAGGATGTGGAAAGCATTGTAATATGCATATGTTTAACATTTGTGACAAGGAGCTAAACTGTGAACCCCCTTAAGGTTTATATCAAAGGTGTTCATGGTACAAATGATGAACAGTCTTCCTAAGGAATGTCCTTCTCATGGCCCCGTGTCTTAGCAAGACACGAACATGTGCAGAAGATTGAAATAAACTGTTAAAAGCTCGTCTCCTATGATTTCTATTGAACTTCATAGAAAGTATCACTGCCAAATTTGGTAGGGCAAGACTTGTCTGATTTTGAAAAGTTAAGTTATTTATGTTCCATAATATTTTGATTTTATTTTCGAAGTAGAATGTAAATACATGCGTATGTGACGTGAAGAAAGAATCGTGCAGTACCATATTTGCATCAGCATCCTAAAAACTTATTGATGACTTGAGTTGGTATTATAAACACATAAAATGCACTTCGTTTGGTAACGTAATATACAAACTCTGTGCGGCATCAATACATGTACATAGGAGATTTGTTAAAATCGGCCTAAAACATTAATTTTATTATTACACATTCTTTACAACCCAAAGGAATTTCCACTGATATTCATATAGTGCTAAACATCATTGTTTACAAAAAACAAGTGAAGCATTCTACATCATGCGAAATTGATAATTAAACATAAAATTTTGCAAGCAATAGAAAAAATAACATGATATTTGTACAATTGTTCAATTACAAATTTCTACTTACAATCTTGATTATATGGAAATACGTTCCGGTGTAACGAAGTATTTTGACCCCCATCGAAAAATGACCCCCCGGTCAAAATTCGACGACGTAGAATGACCCCCGGTCATTTTTCGATATCGTACAATGACCCCCCGGTCATAATTCGACGTCGAAATTTGACCCCCCGGTCATAGTACTATGACTCCCCTCATGAAGTGTTTTGACCCCTCCTGAAATATATCGACCCCCATCGAAAAATGACCCCACCCCTCTTTAGCAATTAACAGACATAGTTTAACCCATTTGACCCTTGCGACGAGTATATTAGTCATTTACAAACAGTCTACATTTGTCCTTTGTAAACCGTATAGACCCAGATCAGACTAATCCCAAAGGAGCTCTCTGATATGTTTGCAATATATGTCAGTTTTGAAATATATTGTATAAAACAACTCTAGCTAGTCAAAAGTTGACGACATAACTAGAAAAAAATGCATTGTCCACTTGAAGTTTCAGGTGTGAATAAGTTAAAAGATATATAAAATTTAGATGATAAACAAGTCAAAATTCAGACTTATGATAAGCGCGCCATGGAAACGTACAGTATACTAAATGCTGTTCCCGATGGGTTACGTTAACCTTGTGCCTATCTGTTGGATACTAATGGTAGGGAAACAAGGTGGCTGCGGGTCTGTGGTATAATTCGTGGACAGCTTATTTATAAATAAGTTAATGTAGTAATTCAGCCATGGAGTATGCAGGCCGGTGGGCCGGGAACAGGCATGGCGTGAATTACTTGAGAAAGTTATACATTACATTACAAGTGTCACCATTTACATTGCTAAAGAGTGTATTATATTACAATTATTATTACGTTTACATTTGTAATGTATTAAATTACAAGTACGTTGGCAAAGTAATGCATTACATCACACATTACATTTTTGATAACAGTCAAAACATTACTGAAAAATAACTAATAAGCATATCATATATAACTGATAGGTTATCATTTACAAGTTCTTTGTCAACTAAATAATCTAAGATTCTAAACTTAAGAATACATGGATGCAAGTTTACAGTTTGAAAAGTCACAGCCTTTTTATAGTGCCCACTGGGTAAGGAAGAATACTTTTGTAAGCAAGTGAGCCCTTAACCCTTTCCTCCACAATAGCGCCTCAGGCCGCTTGCATCTACATCTGCAAATAAGATTAAGATACACTAATAAAATCCAATAATATTTTTTAATTACAGGCGTCAGCTAACAACAAAATGAGTGTAAAGCAGAAAGCATACATGAGCTTTCTGCATAAAATTCATATTGCTGTATGCATTGTCCTGCCTTAATCACAGTTAAACGTAGCTAATTTGCAAGCTTGCCTATGGAGCAAAGGGTAAATAGAGACCAAAAGTTTTGTACAAAGCTCTTTGAAGTGCTTTCTACATATTAAACCTGTTATATGAAATGGCATGTCTTTTTTACCTTTATACTTCTTAATTGAATTACTGCTAATTACCAAGACAAAATGTATAAATGTTACTGTTGCACATAACATCATTAAAGTTTCAAATACTTTGTCTGTTAGATGCATTATGTCAGACCTGATTATTTAACCCTTTACTCCTTAGCGTGTTTCTATTCTTGAAGATATGTGACAATTTATTGAACGTAGTTTACAGTCTATCAGTGGTACTCCATACCAATAAACGTTACGTGAACGAGTGCAACTATGTATCCCCCTTTTACAGAACATGTACATGTATATGTAATATTTACATCGGTCCCAATGCCATTCTTCATCTAACAATGTGTCGCAACGGAAACATTGCGGCATGTGACTATGAAAATTGATAATATTATTGACAGTATATTGTACAACATAGAATAATCCAATGATTTAGGTAATTAGCAAACCGATATGAATTTACCCTCAGGGAGCTGATATCAACCATGGCGGGGGTTATCCTACGACATTGAAAAATGACAAGGGGTCTTTGTTTGACATCAAATACGGTAATTACCATATCGGGGCAGAGGTGGCATTCTATGAAATAGAATTATATCAGGGGGTCATTTTACGACATCGAATAATGACCAGGGGTCATTCTACGACATCGAATAATGACCGGGGAGTCATTCTACGACATCGAATAATGACCGGGGGTCATTCTACGACATCGAATAATGACCGGGGAGTCATTCTACGACATCGAATAATGACCGGGGAGTCATTATACGACATCGAATAATGACTGGGGGTCATTCTACGACATCGAATAATGGCCGGGGGTCATTCTACGACATCGAATAATGACCGGCGAGTCAAACTATGATATCGAATAATGGCCGAGGTGTCAAAATACGAGCTAGAATAATGACCGGAGTCTTTCTACGACACTGAATGGTGTGATGTGCAATGAGGCAACATAAAACAGCTTCCGATTTTGATTTCTTTTTTTTGCTTGTTTGTTTGTTTGCTTGTTTGTTCAGTAAATGCAACTTTACACTTAACATGGTAAACTATAAACGCACAGCATAGCAAGTGTTGACAAAAGACAAAAACGCCCACTCAAAACAACCGACCTGCATTCTTCTTATTTCTTGACAAAAGGGATAAGTTCCGACAAATCAAAACATCCTCTATGAAAATATGTTAGGACATTATCTAAAACGAATTGTACGCCTTTGATCTTTTTATTTCTCTACTGGAGATAAAAGATCAAATTTATACAGTCATGGATATATACCAAAAAAAAGCGGCATAAGAAAATATTTTCTATATCCTAGCAAAGTGTACCTTAAAGCAGGCTGAAGTAAAGCAGAATGCGCAATCTGCTTTACTTTTAACCTGCTCTAAGTGGTCATCTGGCCTTAAAGCTAGAAAAAGGATGTGGTGTAGTTGGTTAAACCAAAGAAACCGCGGCAAGATAGGAAGATTTCTTGGAATGAATGTCAATACGAACGTATTCTTAATTCTGATCATACGCTTTCTCGGAGACGTGGTACATGTGTGATTGAGGTTTACTCAGCCTGCTACGTCGAAATTCAATCAATAATTGAACAAGAGTAATTGGTAGATCGTAAATGAATACTTGTAAAAGGGTAAACGGTTCTGGGTTCGATACCCATAAGGTTGTCCATTGATAGGCAGACACACTTACAATTCAATCAATATAATTTATTCACTCAAAACTTAGTAAGGTTTAAAACAACTTTAACATATGCAAAACTGATTTTAAACAAAATATCAAGGAATTTTAAAGGGGGGTCATATTTCGACAGAGGGGGTCATAATTCGACGATGGGGGGTCATAATTCGACGATGGGAGGTCATTCTACGACGTCGAATTTTGACCGGGGGGTCACTTTTCGATGGGGGTCAAAATACTTCGTTACACCGGCTATGGATACGCGAAAATTGAGAGAAAATTAAGTAAAGTCGTGTTTAACATTTGTTTTGTTAACCGAAAACATGCATTTTTTAGGTGCGAAATATTAAACAGGATTTCATTGTGAAATGGTCGACGTCATAAATCGCTGGCCCCAGTGAATACGAGCATGCACACACGGCATATGATCAGGGTATACACTCTTCATCAATGACCTCTTTGATGGACACAAGGTTTAAACCACTTCGACTAATAAACCCATTTTTCCTATAGCCGGATTCTTGTTTTGAAGACACATGACCACTAAGTAAAGCAGAATGCGCCATGAGGCGCATTCTGCTTTACTTTTAGCATGATTGAAGCTAACATCTAATAGGATTGTGGAACTCACCACATAATATAAGTATCTAAATGTCTCCTGCATGTAGTGTACGTAGTCAGAAAAAAGGATTATCAGGATTTTACAAGTAATCTACGAAATCCCTATATATCATGGGGTAAAAAGTAGAATTTCTGCTTAAATTATTGCCCGTGTTCTCCCAATGGGGAATTCTACAATGACTATTATATTTACAGGCAATCTAAAAAAAATGAATTACGAGCTATGATAAGTTTTATTCAAGATATTGCGTCGACCAAAAGCTGCTACAGTGGAGACAACAGCATTATTCTGTCCCATTTAAACGAAACGCAAACGCATTGCAATAAAACGTATAAAATGACAACTTGTAGACAAGTATGTCAATTTATTTTAGTATGAGGGGCAAACGGTTTGGAGCCTGATCAGACGCCGGATTATCCGGCGTCTGATCTGGCCCCAAGTGTTTGCACTGCACATTTTAGTTTTAGCGTAAACGCGTTTATTGGGAAAAAATAACGTTTTTCTCCACTGTATTATCCTACTGAGCACTCGCCTGGTACTACCTTATTGCAAAACAATTTTGTGATAAATAATTTCTCTCTAGGCTAAGGTTAATTATCTCGTATGATTTATCTATAATTTTAATGCCAGTTAGCATTAAATCCTTTACCCGGTTGTATCTACTTTGAGAGACAGGCCGTTAGTTACTTCTTCTTAACATATCTTTTTTCTTAATTAGATAATGGGGATATTGTTTATGGATCTGTACGATTAATGCGCCTTAAGCTTGACTTAAGCGGCTACAGCTTAGAGCACAGTCAACCTTGCTTTAAACCAATACATAAAAAATATATATGGCCACTAAAGACAGGTTGTAAACAAAGCAGAACGAGCGAATTCTGCTTTACTTTCAGCTTGCTTGAAGTTAAGATGTGCTGGGGTACAGGAAATACTTCTAATGTTTCACTGGCATTACTGTTTGAGTATGGCTATTTTCTCCAGGGAGGAATTAATGAAATGCGTAAAAAGGTGTCCTTATGGCATAATTGTTAAACATCGGATTAAGAGAATGAGTATACTATTACATGTACCAATTTAGATGGCATACATGTATCAAGGCAGAACAAATCTAAAGAGATAGGACCAGTGGGGTTTGCTTAACGTTTGCTTTGCATTATACAGTCAGTTTCTGTAGACATAGATTTCTATGAGAAGGATCGAGTAACACACGTTTGAAATATGTACTAGAATGCGACAGCCCGTATTTGAAGCAAATTAATGCTCTATTCCATGTGGACATTGGCCCATTAAGTTTCTTATGAGTCTAGATTTTTTCAACGTACAATTCAGACTGTGTTGATGTATTTTATCCACGTAAAGGAGAAAAAGATTGGACCACGGCATTTGTTCTGACAAAAACATTATAAAACAATCGAGTTTAGCATCTTTTAATGGAGTTTTTTCTACAATCGCAGTAGAATATCTAAAAATATTTGACTATATTCCTTGCATTTATTTTAATAATTCTTCGCGTAATTTTCTTCGGATTTGTAAAAAAAGGATCTTATTTAAACTTTCTTTACATTGTTAACCTAAGCATTAATTAAATTTATTAATGTTGAAAGTTTTAATTTTGTAAGGAAGTTTTCGTCTGTGATTTAAGCCATTGAACCACGAGAAAGCATTTACACATCTTTCAACACTTTGTTTATGTTACAAATACATGTGAACCGTGGAAATAATTGATTCGTGTAAATGCGGTTATTGGTAATTGTTTCCCTCTATAAGTCAATGATTGTGTAACCCATTTAAGACAGTCAAGTGGATTCATCTATGCTTATATATTGGATTATCCCATTTGTTATAAATTATTTTTTTCGTTTTGTTTTATAAGAAAAGAAATCATATCCGCAAACAGTGTATACTCTGATCAGACGGCGTATTATGCGGCCTCTGACCAGAGTCTACACTGTATGTTTCTGTCATTTTTATGTGACGCTTGGCACAACTGTGTTAAACTCAAATGGCTAATATCAAATTTAGTTTCCCTTGAATTACACGGAATAAAAAACCAAACGCATTGTGTGAAATACAGGATAAAACATGACAGAGTATCATATGACAATGTTCCATGTTCTGTTCTGTATACATGTCATATTATATGTGAACTTTATTTGTCATTAAAAAAAGAATAATCGAAAAAAACCGGAGCGACAATAACTCATATGTAACCAATATTTCTCCGAGTAATAGCAGCTTACATGAGTTTCTCCTCTTTTTTCGAAACAGCAAAAAAACAAAATTGAAAAGTTAAATTAAATTAAAGCAGTATAAGTTGTACATGTAACGTTCTCGACTATCTTTACCCAGTTAGATGACCTATTTCAGCTTTGGTGAGAGGAGTCAGCTTTGCTCTGGCGATTACAAGTTTTTAAGGTTGAACTATGAATGTATTGGATAAATAGAATTTTCTCTGTGTAGACACCTTTCTCTCACTCTCTAGAATACCGCTTAAAGTCAGTGACTGATCAATATCCATGTGCTGTGGTTTCCTTGTTCGATTTGTTCGATTTAGTTTTGTTCGATTTACAGTGATGCTCACTTATAACGAACTTGGATAAGATGAAAAACTGCTTAATACAACATAAAAATAATTCCCCGACTGCTTCCTTCTTTATTTCAATGGCATCATGCTTGCTTAAGATGAATAATAATAACTGGATATAACGAAAGACTGTATAAGACAACATGATTTTTAGGTCCCTACCTGTAAAATGGTTCTGTTAATACAACATGCCGGTCATTATCACAGTTTGACAAGTTAGTGGCTTACAAAGGTGACAGTACTTAATTGCTTAGCTGCTCATCACCTCTGATAACAAAACATTACCCAACCAACATGTTTTGTATAGATAGATACTGTATATATGCTATTGATAGGATATTCAAACAACTGGAAATAATTAGTTTACTGTGCACATTATTTGTTTGGATCCAGATCAGATGCTTAATAACTGGGTTTCTGGTCGGACTTCTTGCTGTTTGACATCCTTATTCTGCAAAAGATAACAACCACTGATGCTATATCAACATAGTAGATCTATATAAATAAACCTTTTTATGCTAATAAAGTTTAATTATTAAATATTCATAATAGGTTGAGATTTCTATTAATACAAAATGGTGAACAGGCTAAATGTTCAAGAAGAAATATGGTATTTCTTATGTCATAGCCAATCTTATTTTGTTATCATTTATTCTATTTGGTACAAGTAAAATAAAAGATTTAATATCTATGCCTTTTACTATCTTTCTTCTTTCTAATGAATTCTGTACTAAAAGTATGATGAGTAAAAATTTCTTTATATGCAAACTATTCACAAAGAAATTTCTTTGTTTGGATAAGACGAAATTTGGATAAGACGAACTAAATTGCAAGGTCCCCTGAATTTCGTTATAAGTGAGCATCACTGTATACTTTTTGACACTGCAACATCGAATGTCAATCTCTTGATGGTGAAACTCCACCTAATATCTACTCTACTCTAGTCATCCTGTCTGGCAGTATACAGTTGTGAAGACGTATTTTTCCCGTTTAAACGCAAACGAAATGCAAACACAGTGCAATGAAATGTAGAAAATGGCATTCATTTTATGAAATCTAAATGCTCTTTTAATCTGATTGGCAGTTTGGAGCCAGATAATGCGTCGGGCTACCAAGCATCTGTGCACAATGGAAATAAAAAAGTTACCTTAAACTCGCTTGTTAGGTATGAATAACGTCTTTGCCACCTGTGCGAAATACCTAAATACAGACACGTTTACAGCATTCAAGATAAAAGGGGTTTTACTGAACAAATCCAGCATTTTCTAACTCATTTCAGCATCAAATTATATGGTGTTATTACTAAAAAGAAGTATCTAATGAGTAATGACAACATATCATTTAATGCAGAAATAAAGATTTTCTCTAAATAGTCCCATTTTCTGGAGCCCTGTGACTGTTATCTTTATCTGAATGTCAATCATCTACTGTGCAGTAATGATATTGCAAATATTCAATGGTTACTAATGTTATGTAATTTAATATATAGTATATACTGTAGATAAATCAACGGAATATCACCACAGTGTGTGATCTGCGGTTTTGTACCAGTTCGAGTTGGTTGTGAAATCCAGATCACACCCGAGACTACGCTTTTCGTGTGATCTGGATTACACAACCACCTCGAACTGACACAAGCCCGCGGATCACAACCGAGTGATATTACTTTTATTATATACCTAAACTGTTTGGGACACGATCTATATAAGGTTCAACCAAACAAACAAATAGATCTATATGCAGACGTGTATGTTAAAACTTCTCCGGACACGTATATGCAATCTGAAGCTAATTTTTTAAGTCATGTGACCACCAAAAAATTACGTCATATTTTAAATTGATGACGAATTTATTTGTTGTTGATATAATCCGTTATTTTAACCGGTTCGATTGAGAAGTAACTTTTGGCAATTTACGTTTATTTAAACGTTTCAGGGTATGAATTCAACTGTTTTAAGCTTTATCATATAGAGTAAAGCATACAAGTGAGTGTTGTGGTTTATTCATGCTTAAAATGGAAATGTTTTGATAAAAGTTTATCAATGTCTGGTTCAAACATTTTTAAAATAAAATTACACTGAAACCTGGAATTCCGAAACACCCCGCACAAGACGTCTATATATAAATATATCGTGTATAACTTGTTTTGAATATAAGCCGTGACGTCATCATCTGATACGAAGCATCTGATACGGGAGAAGATCGTTGGGTCTGTATCTGCCTGTCGTATGAATAGGTTTATAAAAAAAAGACTTATATAAAATGTAAATGTAACAGAGTGAATATTTTATAAGGCAGCCATTCCTTGATTTTTTTAAAGTCATTTGTTTATTTCGGTACTGTAGAGTTTTGTTCTGTTTAAAAAAGTCCATGTTTTTCCTCTGCGATTTGATGTTCTACTGTGGCATGTGATCGTCATCGCAGAGTGTCGTCGATAGTGCTCAAAAGCATGACTAAGAACGGGTTGCGGTTCCAGCGGTCGTTGCCGGTATAATGCTTCAGAGCCAAAAGCTGATAAAATTTGCCGGAAGACGGACACAATTGTATCTTTGTATGGAAATTTGTTACTTGTTTTGGTAAGCTATGTACATGTATTATATTAACTCTTGCACTGCCAACGTCTAGTAAAGTTATTTTTTTCAGACAATTTGGATCCAAAATTAGATGCCGATCCAATGTGTTTAATAATCGTTCGTAATTTCTTGAGTCATACAGCCTTAAAACAGAATTTTAAACGATAATGCAGACAGCAATGATAAAACAGTACATATACTTAATATGGTATTGAAAGGCCAAAACATATTTTAATAAGACGATGAAAGGATTAATTAAAAACTTCCAGAATGTAATTATACAGCCGTACACAAACAGCAATACCAACACATAAGTGATACATGTAATTAATATAAGATTATAGGGAAAGTAATTAAAACTGAAAACAACCCGTTATTGTTTCCTATTAAAAACTCAAACAAAACGAAAACGCATCGCATTTAAATATGGAAAACGAAGACGTGTTGTCAATTGTGATTATTTATTTAAATATGAGTGGCAAATAAGTTGGTGCTTGATCAGACGCCGGGTGAACCGGTGTATGTTCTTGCTTTAAACTGTTTTGTAATGGAAATAATAGTTTAAGAGTAAACATGTTTATTGGGAAAGAATAACGTCTTCTCCTCTGTGAACTTTCAGTCAGATTGTTTTAATGACTAAACTCATCACTTTACAGATAAGACAAATGCAAATGGAGAACGTAATTGAATTTCAATTGATATGCAGCATTAGTCTATGGTTTTGAAGTTTGATATTGCAAATTTCAGTGCAGTCATTACACTATTTTGAATTCCTGATGTATAGATGATATCGTCAGCTGTTACCAATTCGTTCAATTCATCTGTGCAGCGAGACGTCCAGGTGTTCTACAGCACTGTATATGTCCCTTGATTTCAACCCTATACCCCATAGCTTGTTTCTAGTCCTGCAGACGGTTCTACTTGCAAATATTTGCCAAATCGCGCTTAGCACGAACATAGTTAAATTTGACCTTCACCCTTTCAACCCTAAATTTCTCTTGTGAGCATTTAGGGTCCTCTTCGACACTTCTAGTACATGTATTTTGAACCAGACTACTGTTGCATTTTCGAAAGTCAACAAAAACCAATAAAGATATCAAACAGTGCAGACCCTGATCAAATATAGGAGCCCTCTGATCTTGGTCTACACTGCATATGTAATCAGCAATTGTTACAGAGGGATGTAGGGTTGAAAGGGTTAGCTAGCCGGGGTTATTAGAGTTCATATTAAAATATAACACATTCAATTCGAGTTACTGGTATTCTGAGAAATGTAAAGAGAACACTTGGCATATGCAAATGTTATAGACCCAAATCAGTGTGCTCCTAAAGGAGCCCTCAGATCAGGCTCTATACTGTTTGCCATTTTGCAGAACAAATATACGGTAAAAATTGAACTCATCTAATTTGGAAACTAGAATGTTCCATTGAAAAATCAGGGTAGAGTGAGTTAAACACATTTTTTACAGAAACCAAATCAGTGTTTTTTCATATTAACCCCTTCACTGCCGTGACGTCATCGATTTTAAACAATTGTCGTCTGCTTTTATTTTTCAAAGTTAATTTTTAGGTAGATTGACTTAAGAAGTATTGAAATGAGTGGCAAACAGTTTCGATTCGGATCAGACGTCGCGTTACGCGGCGTATGATCAGAATCCAAACTGTTTGCAAATAACCATTGTGCTCGGGGTAAGGCAGTGAAGCCGTAAATATAAAAACACGTATTTTCCCGCTATATTACCGCTAAAAATCAATATACCCTGGAATTTCATTTGCTTATCAATTTAAGTGAAGATGAAATCATTAAATAGTGAAGACTCATTAAACGGAAAATTATCTTCGGAATTGATATGAAAACTGAGACTGCAAACAGAAGTGTTCAAATCATTTTTCTATACTACACAAGCTATTACATGAACTGATATCGCCGAGGCGTGTTATTCCACATCAGTTCGGTAACAAATTGAGTCATTCAATTACGTATTATCTGTATAACAAGGCAAATGCATTTAAATGATTTATTTCACAGGCATCGTTCGATATCAGTAATTTCTATTCCAGTTGCACTTGGTGAAAATTCACACAGTTGGTAGGACGACAATAAACTCATTCATCGCCGTAACTTCTAATGACCAATTCAATTTCTGATTTAGTTCTGTCCATTGTCGATGATTCGGTTACTTACAGTGTGTGCAAAGTATGTTTGAATGAATTACCAATTAATACCTAAATGGGTAGACAGCGAAACGGTTTCAAACCTCTGTATTACGATCATTTAAACGAAGCCTAATTGATTACATGAAATACAGGTGCCCGCTTAAAGCAAGCCGATAGTAGAACAGAAAGCTCCTACATAACCACTCTGTTTTACTGTCGCCTTGCTTGAAGCAGTCACATGTCGTAACTCCTGATAATAAACACAAGTTTGTGGTCAAAATAGAAGAGTTTTTACTATAGGTATATTGTTCGATTTTTCTGACCTGTCGGAGTTATTTTTAGAACAGAATAGTTCATAATGGTAAATAGATAACAGGGTAACATCGGATCTATATATATAGTCGTACACTTTCCAACTTGAGATAACATGATCCTCGTGCAGCACGAGACCCTTGCGATAACTTTACTGATACTTTATTCTTTCCCAACAAAGGCATTAATATACTAAAACTATTATTTCCATTGCAAACAGGTTGGAGCCAGCTCAGACGCCGGGTAAGCCGGCGTCTGATCAGGCTCCAACCTGTTTGCTACTCAGATTAAAGATATAATTAAAATTTCTTTAAGTAAATTTCCACAGTTTAGTGCATTGCGTTTGCGTTTAAACGGGAAAGAATAAGGTATCCTCTACTGTATATTGTGCACAAAAATTAGAGCTATCCGTATCATTAACCGTATGTAGAGAAAACTCATCCCATTGAAAGTTTTAGAATGTTCCAATCTAAAAATAACTCCGACAGGTCAGAAGAAAACACTAATATCTAACAGTGATAGATCGACAAGTTGTCATTGAACGTCACGATAGAGGTCACCGTGGGTATTTTCTAAATACATTGTTTATAATTTAACAGGTAATGAAACAGGTTTCAAAATTGAATCTGTTATGATTGTTCTAGTTCTCACGGAAATCGACCAGTTTGTGTACCACAACCTCGATATGTTCCTAATAAAAAGTATATTTACAAATATATTTTTGAAAAAATAATGAATTATATTCTAACGTGACACGTGAATTCGTCTCTATGAACAAAGAACAAATTTACCGTGATATGTCTGAATGATATACCATGGTGAGAACATAGCCCGGAGACAACGGCTGTTCGTGTGTTGTACGCTCGATTGAAATAAAGATATGCAAATTTTAAAACGTGTTGCTGATAGTTTGTAAAGTAGTTGACATATTTAAGTGATTAAATAGCCCATTCAATGTATTTAGATGTTAAAGTTTTTAGCGGGGATTTAGAATAGTTCTTCAAAACGTTTTTTATATTATGTTTTTGAATGGGTAAAATGGAACAACCATAGAAGGGGAGTATTTGTTCCTGCTATAGGTACATAATAAAATAGTCCGAGGCGAGTGTTCCCATTTAAAATACTGAAAATCATCAGTGTAGACCCGGTTAGATTCTTATTTGTAATGTCAAAACCGAAATAATCTTCTTTCATGGTTTTCTGCGGCCTCGTATACCACGTTTTGTCGTTCTGACGCGCTGCAAATTAACTGTTAATTTACTACGTGTCAGATCTCCAAATAGTGGTATATGAGGCCATAGCAAACCATGGAGCGAATATTATTTCTAAAATATAATGTACAGAGAGACCATCATTTAATGATAGTTATATCGAAAAGCGAGATATTTTAGTGTTTTTACATATAATCGTTTTAGTGTGACGTTTGTCGGCGCCATATGACCATTTCATGTGTCGCGGTGCCGTAAAACCCAACTCAATCAATCAATATCGAAAAGCAGTGTTAAAAAGGGATGTTAATTTCTGAATTTTATACAAAACGAATGTGATATATTTCAATCTCCTTTATATGAACAATTGAAACAAATTCCAGAGTTCAGAAGACCACGGACTGGTGTTAATTAGACAATGTCAAAGAATAGCAGACCACTTTGTTAGGTATGCTTTGAGCTTGATACTTGAATTTTGAAAGGACTTTCGGAACTCATGCAGAGCTACTACAATAAATCCATCAGTTAATAATGATTGTTGTATCGCTTAATTTCCGAATTATCATATACTTGTTATTCTTAAAATATCGCTCGATGATTACAACAACAGCACCTTTTCTAGAGTATACTCAAACCTCAACTTTTTTGAATTCCCGTTACATAATTGTGACATTTTATTTAGAATTGTTTTAGACAAAAACCACTACAGTAATACCATCTAATACAATAGCGCTACATAGAGGTTTATACGTCCTTCTATACTAAACACAGAAACTAATAAACTTATCAGCCCAAAATGTAAAAGAAATTACAGGACAACCGGTGTCAGATGAGGCATTAAACTTATATAAAAATCATTATAAAAAATTCAAATTGTTATTCATTTCTAATTGTAATGCGTCCCGTTTAGTTTCGGTGGACACGGGAAAGATGGACGTCTACTTCACTGTTTGGACTAGTTCCGTCTCGAAAACAATCAAAAGAGAATGGATTTAGTGTTCCAGACAAACTAGATAATACAAGAGAGACAAAACCAGTATAAGTGTGTTAACGTAAATGTAACCTAATTGTTATGCTTATAAATTTCTCTGAAACAACCCGGAAATCAATTGAGCACAAATACCGTAACAATCCTAAATATTAGAGCACTATTTGTAGCTGCTGTATTTACCCTACAATATGAACTTTGTTGCACTTGCTTTTAACACAAATTAATTTGTCTAGAAGTTGCAAACTGAATCGAATACTGTGTAGCACTGATAAGACTACTTCTTCTTGAGGCAGCAATCAATATTTAGCCAGGCATGTCAGTCCAAACACTTACGTGATCATTTTTGGCTCGGAGAGCCTATATCGAATCCTAACGAATAAAATTGGTGCGAGTCTAGCTCCCCCTACTACCAAATCCTGTCATACGGGGTTTACATATGCTATCATCAGGCTAACGGAGCTTCAGTTACTGGGTACGTCAGATAAACCGTTAGCAGCATTGAGTTAAACTCAGGATCCTGAGTCTGTACCTGTGGTGATTTAAACACCGTATTTACTCCCTTGTAATAAACATTCACCTAGTGGTCATAGCAGACGATGCATTATAAGACATGAACATTACAAAATTATTTAGGGTCTTTAAGCGGTGCAGGTTTCTGCTTAATGCATGGCAATGGTAATGCAGAAACTTCATAATTAGCTTTCTGCATTAGATCTACTTTGTTCTACATTAAACTGAAAGTCCGAGCCTGCAGTACTACAGTACTTTGATTGTATCTTGGGTTTACCGGGAAATATAGGACATAATGCTATGTACTTCTGTATATAAACTATTTATGTCTCGACCCTTTCACTCTCAATGGCGTCATCAAGCGCATTTGCAAACAATTTTGAACTTTATCAGACGCCGCGTAAAGCGAATTCTGATCAGGTTTAAAACTCTTTGCCATTTGCTTTAAAATTACGTCAGTTTTACTTTAAAACGATATTGCAAACAAGCAGACGACCATATGTGTAAAATTGTGTTAATGTGTATCGTTTAGAACTATTTCACAAAGACAGGTACTTTATAAGTCTTTGAAACAAGATATGTCACATCAAAATACAGATGTATGTGCAATGCATGTAAGACTAAATTGCCTCGATACTTATGTACGAACTTGTGATACAAATCATGTGTACCTTATATATTTACACGTTTCTAAAATACCCTTAAATCAATAGTAGTCACCTTTTGCAGCAAAACTATTTAAATCTCTGCTAATCCATATCACATTCTCCCAGAAGATGCTAGAATGCTATTTTTCTAGATTTTCCCGATTTTTCTTAATTGCTTCTGATCTGCAGATTGTTTTCTCGTAATCATCAGATTTCTTCATTGACTTTTAAAACATGGAACTGTATGCATTTTGACAATATTATAATGGGTGTCAAGCAGTTTAGATCCAGACCAGACGCAGCATTACGCTGCGTCTTATATAGTTCCAAACTGAATGCACAATTTTATTAGTATTATAGAGCCTCGCAGCGAAGAGGTAAAATGTACGATTCCTTAAATCGTGCTTGAAAATTTGGAAATCTTAGGATTTTATGAGCAACTTATGGTAGCCCTGACGCTATTAGAAACCATATGACAAATGAGGTATGGTGTTGATATAGTTATGCTGAACACATTCAACCCTAGTGGCGAGTATACTCGTCATAAACAAACATGTGAAAAGTAAACTTTCATTATGTAAACAATGTATACCCTTATAGGAGGTTTTAGAAGGAGCCCTTTGATCAGGGAATGCACTATTTATCATTTTGCACTATCTTGTTAAAGCCAACATCAAATAGTATAAAATGAACTAGAATAAATTGGAAAATAAAAATGCCAATATAAACTTTTCATAGGGGCATAAATAAATCATATAAGTTCGTTTTAGATGAAAAAATGACACTAACTAGTAGGGTTTACGTTATTATTGTGCATTTAAATCTTGTATATATATTTTCCGTAGCTTATTTGACTAAGGTTGACGTTTGCCATTACAATTTAAACACTAGTATAGTAGACGTCGTACGTTATATGTGTACACCATACCGTGTGTGTATCGTTTGCCATTAATTTCATTAATCCTTAGCCTGCCACTCACGACTATAGCTCCATATGCAAACAGCTTGGATCCGGATGAGACGCCGAGTAACTCGGCGTCTCATCCGGATCCAAGCTGTTTGACACTCGGACAACATTTTCAGCAATTTTGAGCAACTTTGAAGCACTTTGAAACTTGAAGCAGACGAGAAATATAGCAGACGACAATTTCTTTGGCGGGCTAAGGATTAATCGGGAAAGAAAACGTCTTCTCTACTGTAACAAATAACAAGCATAGCGTCATAGTCGACGCATGTTTCATATGCTTTGAAGGTACTAGATAAAATTTGCAAACTCTATTGCTATCTCTTAACGTCATAAAGAATTCTTGCTCGTGGCAAATTCTTACGCAGGGGAGTGTTCACAGAAGAATTGTATTATTCAATGCAATTTACTATTTAGACAGAGTTTCGCAACTGCTTTAGGCTCAAGCGGCTCATTGTTCCATAATTTATATATTTCTGTCTGGCATTTAGAACAAACAGTTTGCTTTGTTTTTAAAAAACAGAAACTTGTTATTAATGGAATATTCACCACTCACCATATCGTAATTACAAGTTATTAGTCTGCCGTAACACACGGGTTTACTAAATTCACAGGTCCGAAGAGTTTAAATAGTTTTAAGTTTTAAAACTTAAACGTCAAGCCTATATCAAGCAACCACTAAATGACGACGCATGAATCTTTAAAGCATATGACAGCGGAATGCAGGAAAAAAGTACTGCAGACTGCTCTAACAGGAACTTTTGTCTGTTTTTTCCTACATTAAGCTGTCAAATATCCTAGAGGGAACAAGTAGGTTCTAAAGTAAATGACCGATTGGTACCAGCGCGACTTTATTAACATGAACGGGCAAATCTCTCTTGGTGTTTCGTGGTAATTTAAGATACAGCAATATGTAAGAATATTAAACCTTTCACCACTGCTATAAAGACGTCATCACCCCTTTAACGCCATCAGTGATATTATAGTATCTGCTTTGATGCCTCGCGTGCTTTTATTTACAAAAAATAGTTTTATGAATGTTTGACTAAAACATAATTGATATGAGTGACAAACAAACTGATTTCTGCTAATCAGGATCCAAATCGTTTTGTAAATGTTAATGTTGTCGGAATTTGGCAGTGAAAAGGTTAAACAAATAAAACATTTGCCAGCTGATAGCGACTTAACATGTTTTTCCAAACGTTTTGGATCCAGATCAGACGTCGCGTCACGCGGCGTCTGATCTGGATCCTAAACGTTTGATACTTGTCTTTAGGTTTGTTTCCTTAAAAATGTATAAATCTGAATTTTATAAATTTTGTAGACGATAAAGTCGAGGCACACGATATTACAGCAGGATTTGTGCTAAGATGTCCACATATATCAAAATGAGATGGTTGGCATTTTCACGTTTTAGGCATCAGCCTCTAATAAGGACATAAAACTGTCAGCGAATGTTTGAGTTCGGTCGCCGAACTTTGCGGTGACACGATAGAACACTATCTATGATTCAGTTATTTCAATCATTTCAATTTAAAATGTATTATACATGTAGGTGTTCCATCTTTGAATCTTTGTTAAATCTTTGAAGCTTTAATTGATAGCTTCAATTATGCATTTAGTATCGCAATCTTCTCAAATGTTTAATACACAGGGGAAATTGAACGATTGCACCGAATCTTTAAATGCCAAATTAAAACTATGTTTTCCGTCCATGTTTATCAATAGAATGTTCAATAAACAGATTTAACTCTTACAATATCCATCCAGGCAACATTGACATTGATAAAACTGTTACACTGCACATGGCCAGGAACAAAGCTGATTGACACTTAGACTACAAGTTATTCAGTCTTTATATCATTATTGTAAGTGCCTTATTAATTCAATCATTAACCCAATTGCCCCTCTTTTAAATACATTTAAAGGCAAAACGTAATTTCGATCCTACAAAGATATCGTTACGTTAAGCACTATGTTATGTTATAAATGCTCTAATAAACTGCACTAAAGCCATTAGTGAGACGGTATAATTCAGTCATGATATTCACAAAGGAATAAACGTCTATGGCAAGATGAGCTAAATTGAAATCATGTGTGTTACATCATTTGTTTCCAGAACTTTTACAGTGAAGAAGAAAATCGTAATTCTTTCATAGTTAACTCAGTATCCCCTGAGTCTTCAAATGGACAAATCCAGTAAATAATAAGACTGTTCCATTTTAAATTATTTAGTGTTTTTTATAATATATTGCAAAAAGACAAACAGTGAAGTCCCTGATTAGAGGGCTCTTGCAGGAGCCCTATAATTAGGGACCTCACTGTTTGAATTAGACAGGTGTACTATGCACGGTGTACTTTTGGTAAGAACGCATATATGTGTCACTAGGGCTCAATGAGTTAACGCGTTTATGATAAAACCTTATGTAAAGTTGAACCTCTATATTACGACAACATTGTTTGGTTTAACTAAGTGTTTCCGACAGGTGCCTGTTTGAACATTAAGCTGTCACATTTTCTTATAAAATCAATTAGTCGTCATGTAAATGATCAAAATAAAGATGTTTTATTGTATATTGCAAACAGATTGGAGAAAGATAAGACGTCGGTATACACAGATCAAAATTATTTCTCATCACTTTAAAAACAATCCATTATTTTCATATTGCTACATTGCTTTTCGTTATGTTTCATTTAAACGGAAAGTAATAACGTTGTTTCCACTGTTTCAACCTAATATGAGACAATTTAAAACTATTTTGATGACATGAGTTTGTTGTGTTTGTAATAAACTACATTGTACTCTAGTAAAACACGAATATTCTATATTTTTATTAAACAAAATGATACTCCTCGTTTCATTGCAATGGATTAGCGCTTAGTTCATCTTTATCGAGATATACCTACAGTCGAACTTCGATATCTCGAACTAGGTTAAGTCAAACATACCCGTATTTCAAAGTTAAAACGCGGCTAGGTCGCGTTAAACTTTGAAACACGGGTATGTTCACCTAAACCGAGCTTGAAATAAGGCAAATTCATGTTTCGAAATATCGGATTTTCGAGTTAAGCGAGTTCGAGATATCTAATTTCGCCTGTATTTCCCATTGTTACACTACTACTTTATCTCTTCTCATATCATATAACCTATTTTGTCGGTGCAGTGAACTCATTACCTCATTGAATATGACTCAAGTATAATATCAGGTAACATGACCGCGTTACCTGACATCCAATGACTATTTGCTGAATAAGAGGATAAGCTTGCAAATCACGTGCATTTCGTTCATAGAAATCACTATTTGTATTGTACAAAACGTATTTATTGAAGGAATAATTCGAACATTTATTGTATTCCTGGAGGTATGAAAATAACCTGGTCACAAAAATGTGACCAGGTTTTTCCATACCTCCATGAATACAATGAATGTTCCGAATTATTCCTTGTAATCTATCACGACTGAACTTAAGAACGTAGTTAGACAGTGAATCTGACACGAAATTTTATTATTTACACTTTTAAAACGTAGGTTGTAGTCCCTCCGCCATATATATTTTCCGCCAAAACGCTACGTTGTTTTGTAGTTATGTTGTCATCAATGGCGTCATTTGGCGTCCCGCTTCATGCAGCGCTCATGGAGAGTAGTTTGACTAACAGAAAGTAGTCCCGACAAGGCCTGGCCTGAACTTTTCATGGGGTTATGCAATAAAAATTACAGCCAATCACAGCTAACCAAAAGTAATGAAAACAAACAATATGAAATTATAAATTATTAGAAATAATATCGTATTTTCCTTTGTACGTTTATTTGCGATAGGTATAAATGCAATTGCAAGTTACAAGTTGAGGTTGGCGAGGTTGTGGAGCACGTTCAGGGTTCTAGAAACTGTGTAAGCACAGTACAGAGTAGCATTACGCTATTCCGATTATTTAAAACTGAACCCATCTATGAAAATGAAAACAGAATCAATATCTCAAACAATCTGCAAATTGTTCTCGAGTTTATTGGTGAATGCAAGTAGCTAAATAAGACATGCATTTGGAATTGTTATAATTTAAAACGCCCGTGAATGCAGAATAATTTTTACGAGTCCTTTCTGTATTAATAATAAAAATAATATTGTAATTTGCTTTCCATTTGTTTTTACTGTACTATTTTTCGGCATTATTATTAGGGTAATCTAAAAACATTGCATTGCTTGTATTTAAATCAGATCAGCTGATATGAATTAATAAACAGGTAAGACCATTTTAAAACGTGACTATGTCGGTGTCTTTTCAGACTTTTCACTGTTTGCTAATATAGAACATGCTGTTGGGGACGGACATAAGGACCGCGGTGTATATGGCTTATCATATCAATGTTATATTCAGCTTTTGTTATAATGTATCAGACTTCTGCTGCATTCAGTGCATACATTGGACGGGCACGTTATACTGTCCCGGTTAAAAAGTGTATTCAGTGATCTCTCTCTACAACGACACCAAATGGGAGGCCATAACTATGTTCGTTGTTCGGAGGGAGTTGTATTAGGGAGAAAATCGGCGTCTGATATGGATTCAAGCTGTTTGTCACTCATAGTTAAGTGTTTTACTCTGAAATGGTCAAATATGTAACTTTTAGAAAAACGATAAGTTTAAGCAGACGATATTGCAGCAGTGAAAAGGTTGGACAAAATGGTATTCTTTTGGGGAATATCGGAGAGTGTCGTTGTAAGAAGGGAGTCGTTGTTCGCATGACTGTTGAAGGGAGGGAGCACTGTATTTCAAACTTACTATTAACCCGCTCACTGCCTTACTTCGACTAGAAAAGTTGTTTCAAACAGTTTGGATCAAAATTGTTTGAGACTCAGTTCAATTCAATAGCTCTTAAGTCATAATACCGAACATTCAAAATTGATAATATAAAAGCAGACGGCAAATGATTAAAAATGATGACGGCATGGTAATGAAAGGATTAAATACAATAGTAGCGTTTTCAAAACACTACAAATACTAGATTTAAATTTAATCTAACTGTGTTTGCTTTTAGTTTCACAAAAATGGCACAGAATATCAATTTTCCCATCCTATCGTCTCATGATTCATCCCAATTTCTCCAAATCGGCACTACGTCTTTGTTTGATTTTAATTCAAATATATATTGCACCAGTATCCACTTTGTCTTAATTAAAAATTAACGTCAACTCCGGAAGAATTTAAACAGTAGTTGTCATACTGACATTACAAGGTACAGTTAAACATAAATTGGCTTTTAAAAAAAGAAGCCAGGGAAGCCAAGCAGTTTTAATAAAGTGATATGTATATATGGATTGAAACAATGACATAGGTTAAATGTATACTCGTACTTGAGGCATTTGAGAAGATATTTCATGTACAATGAAACCTCTCTTTTTGCAACCAGTAACTTGCGTTAATGTGTTAGTGTTTAAGGCAGTAGGCTGCTTAAGACAATGCTGCTTTTAAGGAAAAATGAAAGTACACATAAAAAGAAAGCTGTTGTAGGAGGTTTCGGTTTTACTTTAACGTTGCTTTTAAACCAAAGTGATAAGTACCGGTATGAGTTCTATTCTTACCAAAATATTTTGTTTTTGTCCAGTTGCTGCGAAAATTTATGCAACCCCAATTTCAGGCATGCGCAGACAATTTATTTTTGACTGATTGTACAAAAGTGCTCCCATTTTTTCACCGTTTTGCCATAACCCGTAGTTCCTTCTAAAAAATGACTTCTTTCAACCTGAGCACTGGAAAAGCCCTCTTCAGGGGGGCTTCCAATAAGGATCTTCTCAGAGAATAGTTACATAAATAGTATGACATGTGTCTGGTATTTCCAAACGATTGCAGTTATAACTAAACGTTATGTAAATTGCAAGCAGTTTTTATCCAATAAAAGACGCCGAGTAACCCTGAGTTTCCTAAGGATCAACATTTTTCTCAATAAGACAAAAAGGAACCTTTGTCATATTTACAAAAAACAACGACAACAGAAACCGCCAACAAAATATAAACAAATTCTATATTTTAAGGTCCAACTTCGATATCTCGAACTCGCTTAACTTGAACTATCCGATATTTCGAAACATGAATTTGCCTTTTTTCAAGCTTAGATAAATTGAACATACCCGTGTTTCAAAGTTTGAAAGCGGCTTAGCAGCGTTTAAGCTTTGAAATACGGGTATGTTCGTCTTAACCGATTGCGAGATATCGAAGTTCAACTGTTAATTTTTATATTTTATTTGTATTAGCATTGTTTGCTTGAAACTGAAAAAATGTCATTATCCCACTGTAATATATTTTACGAGTACTTAGTGAATGTTTCAATCATTTAGAACATTTTGTACATGTCTGTCAAAACCAAATAGGATTAATCCAATTCAGGTAAAATATTGTTGTAGTGTAATTAAGGCAATAATAAATGTATTCCCTTCTCCATCTCATACACAAAGGAATTTTACAGGATTTAATAAATGCTTGCTGCTTTCTATCAAATCAACCCCATTATTTCTCCATGTTAGGCACGCAAATATTCCGCCAAATATAAGTAATTTATATCTCATAACTTATTTATATATAAGATAAAGTACAGAAAAAAAACTCGTCCATCGGCCATCCAATAAAAATACCATGACCAACCTCTACGCTGCCTTGACATCATCGCCTTATACATGTAATCTGGTTTGTTGTCTCAAATTCAAAGACAACGCATTTAGACTCGAGGATACCATAATGAGTGTCAAACTGATTGGATTCTCATCAGAAGTAGTGCTCTTTGGCGTTTGATCAGAATCCAAACTGTTTGAAAACAACCATTGTACTCGCAGTAAGGCAGTGAAGAGGTTAAGTGCTTGTAGCGTGATATGTTTTGTATAGAAAGCTGATAGAGAAACTTCTGCGATACAATTGATCTCAGTTGACCAGCTAAGCCCTAGTGACACTTTCACGAACCATTTGTTAACAATGTAACTATGAAACATTTTACGGAATACATGTGCCCACGGTTCAGAATTTATACTGTTTTTTCCATTTTGTGATATAATATAAACAATTGATAATGTAAAATTTGGTTCAGATTAAATGCAAAACTGAAAATTTTCACCACTTTGTTTCAGCGACCAATGCATTAAGCTGTCCTCTTTTCGCAAATAATCAGATGGTAAGGAAGGTACTGATAATTATATTTAAATAGATACGATTGACAACAATAACCAGTGACAAAAAATACTGATTATTGTGTTTTTTCGAACATGTATTACATATAATCAATGTACACACAATGTGATACCCATTGGCGCAATTACCATCTGTCAGCACAGCGCGCCACTGCTACAATAGATACTACCAATTAACACAATGAGTCCTACGGGCGAGCATACACGTTCTTTAAAAACATTGTACAGTAAAACCACTTTTACGACCACTACAAAGAAGGCTAATTGATTGTAAGAAAGACAGATGGCCGTTTAAGTAAAATGAGAATAAATCAGAAAGATCCTAAAGTAGCTAACTGTTTTATTGTCATATTGCCTTCAGCAAACATCTCCCTTTTACGCCAAATATTTAATTTATTTTATTAATCGTAATGTAGGGCTTTTACTGTACATGTGAAAAGTACAGTAGTCTTGTCTTATGAAACAATGTAGACATAACCATAGGGCTCCAACAGAAGCCCTATCATCAAGGTTTGCATTATTTGTTCTTTTGCAAGGTGTAGTACGACACTTAACTCATTTGCGCCCAGTGGATTATACCATGTTATATATTTGATTAGTCCATTTTTATCAAAGGGATGCCTGGTCAAAATATTCATTTTCACTTTGTTTTATATTGAAATTCATATTAGCAAACAGTGTAGACTCTGATCAGAAGCCGCATTATGCGGCGTCTGGTTAGAGTCTACACTGTTTGCCTCTGTCCCGAATATGGGATCGTGGGTACAAATGGGTTAAAAAGGCTAACGTGTATTGCACTGTCATTTCAAAGATTCGAGAACGGATGAGGTAAGTACATTATGATAAATTGTTGAGTTGATTGGACAAATCCAATAACACTAGTGTATAAAGTTGCTATATATTTTGTCACTTACTGTATTTGTCGGACAGGGAGGGGGTTTCTATATCAGTACATGAATCAGTTATAAATAATAAACAATGGTCCTGCTTGGACAAAGATCAATACATACGCGATAACTATACCAGGCTGATTATGGAGATTTGGTTATGAATAATGTCCCTAGTAATTGGACGCAATATCAAAATTCCAAGTTATGTATTGATCATTACAGACTTGAACATATTGCCGCCTACACATTCTGTAGTAGGGCTAGACATACTGATAACGTCCCATCTCATCTTCACAGCTTTGTAATTAACATTTGGATTCTAATTCCAAAATTTGCAATTCTGAATAAATACAATGGCGTTTATCTAAAACATATTATATAAATATAAAACAACACATTGGTATTAATTTCATCAAAATATGATTTGATAAAACATATTATGTAACTACGAATATTGTTGCTTGTGAAAAGAGTTTTCCAAACCTTATACTCGTACTGCTTGGTGAAAGTGAACATTAGTTCCACATGCACATTCTTGCTTTACCACTTCAGTTCCAATATGGAAAACATAAACCTTTGCAAACTGCAAACCCACAAAGCTCCAACATGTCTGTTATGCATATAAATGTTAAAAACAAACACTTAAACTTCTAAACATTAACCTATTGGTGCCTATACTCCTATACAACGGACATAGGCAAACATTGTACAGTGCTCCCTCCCTACAACGGCCCTCCGAACAACGACTCCCTCCATACAACGACATTTGCCGCTGTGCCCAAGAAAAATTATTCCAAATGCTTGCACTGATGCATTATCGTCTACTTAAAATTGTTGTCTGCTGTTTTTCTTACATAAATGACATTTTGACAGAAATGAACATATTGACGAGTGATCAACAGCTTGAATCCAGATCAGACGCCGCATTACGCGGCGTCTGATCTGGATTCAAGCTGTTTGCAAATGTAAGCCAAGTTACCTCCCTGTAACGACTCCCTTTGAACAACACACACAATTTGTGTCTCCCATTAGATGTCGTTGTAGAGAGGGAATACTGTAACACCAAATTAGGAACAGATTCTGCATTGTTTGCAAATAGGAATTGCAATGTACAACAAACTGAATTTAAATATATTAGACCAGGCATTACTTTTATCAAAATTGGACTTAATTTGACTGTTGCCATAGTAGGTTATTTTTAGCACGCGCTTGAATGTTTAATTATTTCCAGTGTTACTAATAATCTTCTTGTTCTAGATTTTTTGTTAGATGTTTTACATGTATTTACTTACTGTGTTGGCGGTTGTGGAACAGGGTTTATACTTTATGTACACTGTTCGTCTTTATAGATGAATATAGGAGTGAGGTTAGGCGCCCCTAAACCCAGGTTTAACCCCCAGTGGTTATTAATAATTTATAATTAATTATTGATTGCTACTGACCGTACCAAGGCGGGCTTCTATGTTTATTTTGCGTTTTGTTTGTCTTGCGTGTTGTTTTCTATTTAGTGTGTAGATAAAGGAATGGTATTGCGCATGTGTGTATGTGTTTTTATGGTATGACTGTGTGTGTGTTCTGCTTGAGAGGTGGGTGTATTGTTTGTGTTGCCTTTTATGCTTGAGTCTTTCGTATTTATTAACAAATATATAAGCATGGAATAATCCACTGGACGCTTAAGGATTTAAAATAAACACACACATTGTTTGAAAGCAGACGATACCATTTTAGTGAAAGAGTTAGACTACTTATGACGTCACTATGTGTATTGAAGGGTTACAAAAATAGAACCAGCCACTTAGATGATGGAAAGCCTTCGTTGAAACAAATATTTTATGCTTGCTTAGACGCGGATTTAAACGGCGTCTGATCTGACTCCAAACTATTTGCAAAGGAAATTATATTTGATTTTGCGTGAACCCATCTAGTGTAAAACGATTACATTAACTGTCTTAGGTATATATGATAGTTCGTTTGAAACATTATATTCATGGTGGATATATAGGATTTGTCATGAGTCGATGTTTAAGACAAGCTGATCTCAAACGAGTCTAGAATTGAAATGTTATTAAGCGAGCCTTGGCGAGCTTAATAACTTTTCTATTCTAGACGAGTTTGAAATCAACTTGTCTTAAACATCGACGAGTGTCATATTCTTTTTCTCACATTACCAACGATTTGAGCTATTTTTTTCTAAGTAATGTGCATTTGTTTGAACCCCGGTGACGTCAAAACGCCGTTATAAATAGTGACGTTATAGTGACGTCATCAAAGTGATCTTACACATGTTGGAGATAAGGATATTCGTCATCGTTGTTCGCTATCGAAAACAGGGGTAGTTATGTGAGAAAAGACCTCCTTCACAACATTTCAACGTTTTAACCGCTGTTATACAGGGGAGAAATCGTTTATCTTTCCCGATTAAACGCAAGCGAAACGTAAACGCATTGTAATAAAATAGAGAATTTGACAACTTTTTGACAATTCTAAATGTTCAGTTTAATCTGAGAGGCAAACAGGTTTGAGTCTAGTCAGACGCCGGGTTACCCGGCGTCTGACCAGACTCAAAAATGTTTTCAATCAGAATAACATATTTAGCGTATATTTAGCTGTTTCAAGTTTGATTTAATGCAGCAAAACTACTTAAATAGTCTATTGATTATCAGGTGTTGCAAGCAAGTGACTGCCCAAAACACGGTAAATGTAAAAGAGAAAACACCTTCAGGAGCTTTCTGTTTTAAATTCACATTTAAAGTTGACACATGTTTTATGTAAGTTAATAGCCTTCTTTTTAGGTGTCGCGATAGCGCGTTTTCACCGTAATTTGACAGATGAAATATCGGTACTCGTATTATTGTCAAACTGTACTGCTCACATGTCAAATACAGATTCGGCATTTTAGTTGGTGCCAAGCTGTTTGCATGTGCAACAAAACCATACAGCATTGTATAACTACAAGATATATAAGTTTGTATTTCATTATAGAATTAGTTGTGCTTCATTAATATTTTGTGTAAACCCGGTGTTTGATCGGGACCGAACACGTTTGCAAGTACAAAATAAATCGTTTAACCTGTAAAAAGGCCGTCATTTTTTACATTTAATTGAATGGCACTTACGTTTCGGTTTGTTCAAACGGAACAGAATTTGTGTCTCCTAGATCATTGTATACGTCCTGCAAAGTGAATGCAAATGTATGAATACTCACTTTCACTATCGAAATATCTCAAATAAAACAATGTCAGTCGCTGGCAGTAGGTGACACATGTTCTCGCGTTCTATTTGCATTTTGTTGTGTAGGCAGACATGTACATAAGATATGCTTAAATACATATCAAATTAAGTTTCATATCAAGATATGGTATAAGAAACATGCCCAGGACAAGCTTTTTCTAAAATTGAGATAAAACGTCATTTACCTGAAACTACTTCTTTACACTTTGCCATCTTAGATATACTTTTCTCCCATTGACTATGTGGGATAGGGATTTCTCCCATGTGGAATCACTCTATTCTCCATACCACGTGACGTCGTTTATTGTTTGCCCAGCTTAACCACACGGGTACCGAAATGACGTCATTTCTTATGACGTTACTATAAACAACGTCAACATTTTGGCGGAAAAAAGTGCACACAAAATGCATTTTTTTAGTTATTTGTATCATGTATCATTATGTTTTAATGATTTAAATGGGGGAAAAAAATCCACCATTCGTTTTGTTGATGTAGGATAGGAATTTCTCCCCCTCGGCAAGCCTCGTCCCTGCCTGAATTGTCTAACCCTCGGGGGAGAAATGTCTATCCTACATCAACACTCATGGTGGATTCTTATAATATACCAATTTTAAAAGCTCTAGGTTTTGTTATATGTGAAATTTTCATCGGATAAGATTTGTCTTCAATTTAGTTCAAAGGTTAATGGTATAGCTACAGTGACCTGAATATGATACGCAACATTCCGTCATTCCATGATATCCTCGTTTACCAAAGTTGGTATTATTTATTAATTTTCTTTAGGATATTATGCTCCAGACATGTAAGTGTCTATACTTGAGGCAAAAGGTCAATGCAATCGACATACTAAACTTAACACATGGTATGTCATAATCCATCTTCTCAAGGAGTCCTCACAAATTTACAAGAAAAGAGCTACTCATACAGACAGGCGGAATAACGGACACATATATACACAGATACATACACATTTGCACGCACGCTAGTTTGTTATTACGATAAGCAACACAATGTATTCTCTTGATATCTTGATACATTCAATCAGCATCTCATATGAATAAAAATTGTTTGTTATTGTGGTTGTACATAGAAAAAACATTTCAAAGCAACATTCCAGAAATAATACAAACATGTTAATAAGTTTAAACGAAGACATCTTGTTGTGCAGGCGAAGTGTTAAGGTGATGTCATAAGTGATACTTGAATACAGAAAGTTTCTTGTTTCATAGGGTAGGGTTAATCCTTTACCCCAAACACGTATATAACATTAACTACAGGTGATCATTAAAGCAGGTTGAAAGTTAAACAGTAAATTCTGCTTTACTTGCGTCCGGCTTTGAACTACATGTACCATCTACTTGTTAACGGTAGTTTTCATTAGGGTATAAATTGGAATTATTTTTTTCAGCGGAGAAATAAATGGAATACGCTAAAAGTCGCTTCTATGCCATCTATGGGGTAAAGGGTTAACATGAGGACAATGTGTTTCTTTTCAAGTCGCAATCGCGGGATTAGGAAACGGTTTAAACTTCTGTTAGCTATTTGGGTAAAAAACGAAGATTAATAGAATTGTTTAGGAAGATTTGTAGTAATGATTTATGATATTGTGAAAGGAAATATCGACAGAAACAGTACCATCTCTTTAAATCCAACACTCAAAACTGCACGATTGTTTGTCATAGGTTTAATGTCAATACATTGTCAGTTTTAATCTTTAGACTACATTTTCAGCATTCATTGGAACAGAACTATAGTAAACACTGTGATATAATACATATCATGATATGTGGTGTATCCATGATTTTAACTTCAAAATGAGGGCTAGTTCGATTCAAAGTAATTCAAGTAGTCGAGAATCAACCCATTGTTTTGCATCAGGTGTTTGTGATAATTTGCAGACATAGTGGATATAGAAGAGGTACAGTGTAGAATGCATTATTCTCTCCCGATTACCCTTTTCACTACCAAAGTTTTCGTGAGGCTTTTTACCCCTTCTCCGTTTCATTGTCGTCTGCTTCAGTGTTGTTGTCTGCAATGCTGTTTAAACGTTAAAAATTAAGACAGTATGACTGAAGAAATTTCAAAGCGAGCGCCAAACAGTTTTGGTCCTGATCAGACGCCGCGTTAAAGCGGCGTCTTATTAGGATAAAAATTGGTTGCAAACGCGCTTTTAAACGTCATTTAGAGTGAAAAGGTTAAGCGAGATCAACACCAACTACCTGTAATTCATGACAGAGGGGATATCGAAGTATAATAATCAGAACACATTCCTTATGCTAATTATTTCCCAGAACCACAACAAAGTAGGACGGTCTTTGAAGATTTGTTTTAATCTAAATATAACCATATATCCCGTTAAAATTGTTGAAAACATGCTAAAAACTCGAAAAGAATGCATTTAGAAAATTATATTCCAAGCTGATACCTTGAATATTGTACTATTTTCGACCTAAGGATCAAGTTTAAAAGTGCTTTGTTTTACTATAATTACTATATAGTATTTCCGAAATCGCAAACACATTTAAACCCTTACCTAGCCACTTTAACAACTTGTCTTATGCTTTCCTTGTCATGATATAGCTAGGACACACGTGTGATCTTTACTATTATTTCAAAGTAAGATTTAAAACAGTATTACGAAAGATATATCGATACGAATGTCAAATCGCTTTGATCCTGATCAGACACCGCACAACACGGCGTCTGCTTCTGAGCCAAACGGTTTGCAAAGATGAAATCCAGTCGACAGTGAAAAGGTTAAAGTTTTCTTTGTTTTAATATTTTACGAAAAAGGTTATGTAATTTATCAAGGTTTGTGGAATGTGGCGGCTGATAAACTACCCGTATAGTAAAAGCAGTCAGAACTGCCACTTCACATCTCCCTCTGGAATAAGCCATTACGTGTGTCTGGTAAAATACCAAGTTTTGACGCTTCCCATGTTTGGCTTGCTATTTACTCACGTCAGTCTTAGAATTAACGGGGAAAAGTTAAGGCGCCTAGTTGGTCATAAATCGAAATAACTTACCACTATTTGTAGCTTTGAAGATTTCATGTTCGTCATTTAGCCAACGTCTGCGTCTGGAGGACAGCCATTCTAAAGAAAGCAGTTTAGAATACTACAGTAAATAGAGGATATTGTATGAGTGTTCATTATTTATCATTTTTAATAAACGAGTTGACTAAAATAATATGACGCGAGCCTTGGCGAGCGTCATATTCATTTTAGTCAATGAGTTTATTAAAAATGATAAATAATGAACACGAATGTGATATTCTATTTATCACATTACAAGTTCAAGCACCTATTAAATTGATTTGAAGCCGTAGTTTGTAGACCCTCCGCTATATAGATTTTCCACCAAACGTTACGTTGTTTACGTTAATGTCATAGTAAATGACGTCATTTGGCACCCCGCTACATGCAGCGCTTATGGACGAACAAGTTAGGCAGGAGCCCAAAAATCGATATTCCACTAGTGGATTACGGTATTTATACAATCGCTTTATGCAACTCCCAGACCGCAAATTATGTGATAAAGCATTTTACAATTGTATGTTTGTATTTATTTAGTAAACCATCAGGATTGTACCAAACCGTTTTCCTGTTTACCAGTTGACCCATAAACCCTAAAATATGTGTTGATATTATGTTAAACTGAATGACCCGCCGATAATGTTCTTCTTTGTATTCATGATATATGTATTTTTGTTTACAGGTCAGCAGTTTCTGAAAAACTCGAGCAATGAAGGAGCCAATGGTTTAACACGTTTGCGCCCACGATCCCAGATATGGGATATATACAAACAGGGTAGACTCTGATCAGACGCCGCATTATGCGGCGTCTGATCAGAGTCTACATTGTTTGCTGATAGGAATTTCAATATAAAACAAAGTGAAAATGAAAATTTTGACCAGGCATCCCTTTGATAAAAATGGACTAATCTAATATATAAACATGGAAGAATCCACTGGGCACAAATACTAGGCGTCTATGTTGTACAAAATATGCTTTAAAATGGTTTTAGGGTTCTCCTAAATAAAATCTCAAAACTTTGAACTTATAAAGTGATCCCTCCCTACAACAAAACCTGATAGTAGACAAACATTGTGTATGGTGTTTGGAGGGAGGTGTTATAGGGACAGTATGGGTTCAAACTGTTTGTCCCTCGTCATCCTGTTTCTTCTGCCAATTTATTTCATACGAAATTTTGAGAAAAAAAGCCGACAACATTTTAGGCTAATAATATTGCAGCAGTGAAATAATTAGACATAATTGCCCTGTTTGGGGAACAGGGACAAGTGTTGTAGTAAGGAGGGATTGGTTGCTCGGAGGACCGTTGTAGAGAGGGAGCATTGTATACACAAATCGCAATTATACAACATTTCCGTCGATAATTTCAAAGCAGGCGATATATCGGAAGAGGAAAGGTGAAAGTGTAAGTAGCAGGCTCTTTTGAATGTTGTTAGTATTACACCTTCAACACACATAAACACTTTCATGCTGAACCGTCGTCTTCGGCAAGTATATCGTCTACGAAAAATAAATAGTTTTTGTTTTAAACAGAAGTAAGGTTATAAATGATTATCAAACAGTTTGGATCAAAATCAGACGCCGTGTAACGCAGCGTTTGATCTAGATACAAATTGTTTGCAAATATTAGCCAAGTTTAGCTGGTTAAGGGTTAACGTTTAAGTAGAAAAGACAATCGGAATGGTCTGAACGAACGAAACAAGAATATCGAACCTGCGACTTTTTTCTCGCTTTTCAGGGGTGCTAGACCACATTTTGTTACTATAAATAGCAGTGCGGCAAACCTTGTCTGGTACGGTATCCTTCCGCCCGATTGGCTAAAAGCAAGGGAAAGGGACGTTACTCTTACAGAAATTCCCTAAAACTTAATTGGACCACAAACTACGTTTATAGAGAGAAATGAAACCGATAATTTTACAGTAGACTCTACAGTTGTCTGTGGCTTTCGACAATTCAATGATCCGATGTTTAAACCATAATTTATGTTGTTGTTGTTGATTGTTTCACATGATCGAGTATACGCGTAAGGTTACGTTCTTATATGACGTCGTTGACGTCGGTTGTTGTTATGGCTTGAAAGTAGAACGCATATAAAGGAAGAAATGGACGTTTTGATAACTTTTACTATTCAAAATCGCTTGGATTCAATAAAAAAGATTGTATTTCTGAGTTGTGATCTAAAATGGGACATGTTTTCTCCTTAAAACGTGTGTACAAATAAATGTTAAAGCCAAGGTGAAATAGCGCGACTTTTAAACAGCTGTTTGTTGCTATTGGATATGGCATGTGTGATTCGGATAAAAAGTAGGTCTTTACAATTCCTTTAATTAACTCGTTTTAACGGTAATTTTAAGCGAGAAAAATAACCAAGCACGGCTTTTGGTAAAGACGGGGGATTCTATACCCTCGGTTTGTCTGTTCCTGTCGGAAACTCGCTAAAGCTCGTTTCCGACTGGGAACAGACAAACCTCGGGTATAGAATTCCCCGTCTTTACCAAAAGCCGTGCTTGATTCTATTATGTATACCTGCTTTCGAAAACGTTTATCGATAATAGAAGCACATTTTATTTCGTGTCAATACTTAGTTAGATTACTTTTAACTGCTTTTAATATATTAATCTGTCTAAATGTAATGGTATAATTCAGCTGCAGACAAACCTGACATCCTAAAAGTATTAGTCCTGCCTTTTTTCGGTAGTCGCCATACACGCTGGACAGTTTACTTTGAAAATATGTGAGATATATTGTCTTAACCCTTTACCACATAAATACGCCTTTTTACGCATTCATTTATACCTCTACTGAAGAAAATAGTTCGAATTTATATAGTCAAAAATATAAATCAGAATAAATATGTTCTATACCCTAGCAGATGGTAGCCTAAATCAGGCTGAAAGTAAAGCCTTACTTTCAACCTGCTTTAAGTAGTCATATGTTTTCAAAACTAGAAACAAGCATTGTGGTAATGGGTAATGGTAATGGGTAAACCTATTTGTAAACCTATTTGTGAAACGTATTAGATTTTTCCTAAAAAAAGATTATGATCCAACTATATTGCTGCGCACTTCACGTTTGGTTATCGATCAATCTACAATTGATAACTATGCTTTCCTCTTTGGTTGTGCGACGACAGACAGGGCTTAGCACTACATGATGATGTATCTCTAAAGCCGTCCTTAACCGGGAGAGTTATGTCGGATTTTCGTGCTTTGGGTGTTCTCTCCCTCTCTGTCGTACCCTAAACCCTCCCATGTCTTACAGTTACTCGTGACTTCAGACTATTCGCTTGAGTACAATTTGACCGTTGCCATAGTGGGTTATTTTTAACACGGGCTTGAATGTTTAATTCTTTCCCGTGTTACTAATAATCCTGTCAGAGATTTTTGTTAGATGTTTTACATGTATTTACTTACTGTGCTGGCGGTCTTTTTGATTGTAAGGTTGTGGAACAGGGTTTATATTTTATGTACACTGTTCGTCGTTATAGGTGAATATAGGAGATAAGTGTGAGGTTGGGCGCCCCTAAACCCAGGTTTAACCCCCAGTGGTTGTTAATAGTTAATTAATTTATAATTGATTATTGATTGCTACTGACCGTACCAAGGCGGGCTCCTATGTTCACTTAGCTTTATGTTTGTCTTGCGTGTTGTTTTCTGTTTGGTGTGTAGATGAGGGAATAGTTTTGCGTGTGTGTGTGTGTTTGTTATGGTATGGCTATGTGTGTGTTCTGCTTTAGGGATGGGTGTATTGTTTGTGTTGCGTTTCCTGCTTGAGTCTTCTTTCGTATTTATTTGAATAATTCGTCGAAAATGTACCTTTTGAAGACAGAGAGCTTCTGTTGAAATTGTCTATAGTACATCACAACTCGTAACTTATTCATTACATATTATGTTATGTACCCCACATTCATATAAAGGGAATGGTTGGCAGATATAAGTTTCTAGTATCTTGGTCCGCATGACCTTCAGAGTGCCATACACCAATTAAATGTAAATAGAAAATATATCTGAAATAATTTTCCGTAACATATGATTGTTTTCTCCTACGCTCTATCTCTTACATTTAATCGGAATCTCGTCTTTAGCATCAATATTGACTGAAATGTTTCGTCTGGATGTTCACAGTTGACAAATGTATTCGCAAATAAAATATAATATGTAAATAGTTCAAATATATTTTAAAATAATATTCAAAGTAAACATTTAAATCAGAACATTGCTGAATCAATATAAAGTGATCTTTAATTTGTCTAGCTGAAAACAAAATCAATGTAGCTACAGTATGCTCCTTCTCCCACAACGACAGCCAAAGGGAGACAAAGATTATGTGCGTTGTTCGGAAAAGGTCGTTGTAGGGAGGGAAGGTGGCTTACATTCGCAAATAGCTTGAATCCAGATCAGACGCCGCGTAACGCGGCGTCTGATCTGGATTTAAGCTGTTTGTCACTCGTTATAATGTTTTTTTTCTGTCAAAATGTCCATTACGTAGCTTTGAGAAAAAAGCAGACGACCATTTTAAGCAGACGACATTGCATCCGTAAATAGGTTGTATTAATAAGGGAACTTTGATAAGGGTCGTTGTAAAAAGGGAGTCGTTGTTGGGAGGGCCGCAATAGGAAGGAGCACTGTATGTGAATTGTGTGCCTTATATAAGAAGACCTTCGACAGATCAAAATCGTGAAGTCGAATGTATCACTTTCGTAAATTTTGTGGTTTTGCCATTTTAACTTTTAAACACCGGTATGTTCGACCTATATGCATTAAAGTGCTTAAAATTCAAATTTAGGAATACGAATGTATTCGAAAAAAGCATGTTTAAGTTATATGATCCAAACAGATATTATCACATACACGTGGAAACTATTCAGTGCAACATTAATCGTACAACACAGTTTGAATATAATATACTATTTTATGGAACATTAAACTACTATATTACTTCCGACCGTTAACATTTTATTTAACACACTGTCAACATCATGGTTTGACGAAACATTTCTAAGTATCCAACTGGTCTAAATAAATCTTTGTTTTCTCTAACCATCCCGCAAAAGGATAGTTTACTTAAACAAAGTGACTCATAATGTGCATGCTTAACCAATTGTAACATATAGAAATATTTAGTTTTTTTTCTAATTCAGAGGTTACATCATAATTACATCATGTCATTATACAAACGTAAATCTAAAACAAAACCGAGAGTCAGAAAGTATTTTAGTCAATCAGAAAAATAAGATTATGATTGAATATTTACTAAAAATTATCAGACAGTCGTTTTAGAACAGTTGATGTCGTTTTTCTTTATCTTTTTTTGGTACGGCTTTTATCTATGTATGAATAAAACCAACTTTAGTGTTATTGCGAATAAGTTTATTGATGCTGAGGGAAAAGGTGAAAGAAGGAACTCCCTGGGTTTGTGCCATTTGTTGTTTATGTGTAAAAAGAATATCAATATAATTATTCCAAAAGAAGAGCATTGATCAATTATAATATCAAATAAAGCAATTTATTTGCCTTGTGTAATATGCAGGTAGAACCCATTAAACACATACCTTGGGAGTGCAGTCACACAACACTTGTAGAATAACATATCTCATTGGTAAATAAACATCCATCTAAACATGAGTTTAAATTACCAAACATTTACATTTGGAATAATAAATAGCATAAACAATATGACATATCATGCAAAAAGTTATGCACTTATATCAGCAAAATGCTACATCTTCTAAACACGCAATGATAAAGAAATACCGACATTCAGCCATTTGAAACATACATTAGCATGAAAAACTAATATGGATAATAAGAACACAAAACAGAGATAAGCTAGAAATACACAATATAAAATGGCAGAACATTTATATTTTATTTGCTCGCCAAGTATGGTTATACTCCAAATATCAATAAATTCAAATAAAAAACCACATTGATTTAATGTTCTATATGTATTAAATGACAAAATGCTACGTTTAAACTCAAATTTCACCCAATTTCAAAATTTGAGAAAAGCCCTAGGTAAATTTTTAAAAGTAAATATTGGCAACCTCGGAAATACATATTTACCGCACTGCGTTGGCAAATTCTATCAACTTGAAATATTACATTACATTGATATGACGAAAAGATATTCGATATTAACATTCTATGTTAGCGTTGCATGTGTCTGCTAAATCAGAAAGATTTGCATCAGATTTGCATTGACTTCAAGGCTTTCGAAAGACTTTGGCATGCAACATACTGGAAAAGTGTGCGGAAGTACCCCGGCGTGCCGTTGAAGACAGTACAAAAAGGTTAGATAGTGTCATGCAGTCAACTTAGAGGTCCCATGACATATGAGGTCAAGATGTAAATGAACTGAAGTTATGTCTAGTTTGCACAATATATTAAATGAGCAAAAGAACTATCATGTTCCTAGTAAGTGCACTGTGTTATGTATATGTACTATAACAAACGCCTTACTATACTTGAACTATATCTTGTTTACTCAGCATGCTGTGTCCACGTGTACCCGGGTAGAGGGTATGGTGAAATGGTTGATAGGCTTCACTTTGCAGCTTTATAGCTCATTCGATGGCATAATGAGCAAATGCATTGGGTTTGAGCTCTGGCTGATTCACATCTTTTACTCGGTTACATTTTGCGCCAGACGTAAATAACTCGCATGTGGAAAGGGTTTACATGCTTACATGCTATACTTTGTTGCTTGACAGGTTAGTGTGTTGGAAAAGGAAACTACATGCCCTATGTTCTATTGCCACTGTACCTAAATTGTTTGTCGAGTTTGTCGTTTTCTTCAAAAGTAGTTTATCAGAAACTTTTGGTAATATTTGTTCAAAGCAGACTTAAGAGAAAGTAGAATTTCCATAAAGAAACCTTCATTTTTACTTTCAACATGTACCCTCCTGTCATGAAAACGAAAGCTTCCTTATGTTTGTCACGGTAGATACCTGTATATGAAAAGGCAATCCTATGAGAAATCAAGACGTCGAATGCAATTTATCGGGGAAACGCCAAAACATACAGAAAAGCCATACTGTTCCGAGTACTAAAACGAAGGGGTCAACGAGTTCACTTTTCAATAATCTTAAGAGTATGCAATATTATTAAACTTAAAGTTATGTTACACATATTGAAACAAACGTATTAAGCCAATGAACATCTAGAAAAGGACATCTAAACACAAAATATCAAACCACGTCTTGAATCATGTAAGTTGTTATAAATCATTCTGGTAAACGATGCGAATGAGTTGTCTTATTGTATACATGCGTGTACTACCGTTGTCCACTATCGCTCGAATGTTTTTCATTCCCTTCGTCTTGTTATATATATATATATTAATTACAATTCATTCAATTTTAATGAACGTCTAATGTAAAGCTAATGAGCTTTGGGTATGTTTAGGTAAAAACTCTTGATATACTTGTAGCTGGTTTGACGTGGACAGATACCGTTAAGCTATTTCTGGATTTCCTTTGAACATGAATTATCCCGTTGCCATCGTTTAACCTCAAACTAATTCGAAAACCATCGCTGTTCAATATTTTCACTTAGGATAGTCCTAAAGGTGTACTTCAACTAATAGCACAATTTATTTTTTTCTAGTGATGTAAACGTCAAACCTGGGTGCTTTATTGTTAGTATAAGCCACAGATGAAATAAACATCTACGTTGTAACTAGGTAGTTATATTAAAACCCTGCCATATTTTGATTTCAGGTTTATTTTACATAACAATCTTATATTGATAAAATGCATACGTTTATACTTTGTACTTATTTTATACCATTGTGTTACAATGTACTGTTAACTAACTGAGAGTTGTATAAGCTTTATCAGAATTGAAGTACGCACATGTATGATGGTTGCTAGTTGAAAACTATAGATATCACTAGAATTTCTTAAATTTAACATAAACTAAAGTCTGATTTTAATGTGGCAGGTGACACATATAGAACACATATGTTGTATGAGAAAACGAGATGCCAAAATAAAACGTCTTCAATATGCTGAAGATTTAGAAGGATGAACGTGTTTTATACATTACACAGCAATCCAATTGTGTAAATTGCCGATGCTGATATCTTTTTTGTGTGTGTTTGCCTTCACTTTACCTTAACTCTTTCAATTCAACGTTTCTCTTGTGGGTATTTATAATTTTTGTGGACACTTCTAGTAAAGTATGTTGAACCAGTCTACTGTTGCACTTTATGTATGACAACAAAAACCAATGAAAATAAATATCAAACAGTGCAGACCCTGATCAGGGGGCTCAAATAGGTGCCTCCTGATCAGGGTCTGCATTGTTTTAATATGTTATCAGTAATCTCTTCAGAGGGCTGCAGGTTTGAACGAGTTTATCTTTAGAATGCCACGTAAATGATGTCTTCTAGCAGTGCAGCTTCAAACAATTTTATTAAATTGACTACTCTGAAGATAATTTTTACATATAATCACCAGTGCGTCAAGTACTTTGGATTTATGCAAGACGCCGATAAACACGGTCTCTGATCTGGATATGTTTTGCAATAGTTATCAGTAATTGGTCTGTCGAACTCGCGTGCAGCAGGTTAATTGAAATAGTAAACTCAGAACGTGCCCTCTGAAGACATGCGTTGCGATTAGCCCTTCCATTGCCTAACCTTGAGTATATTGTTATTGGCAAACATTTTGATGCTGATCAAACGCCGATTAAGGTCGCATCTGAATAGGTTTCAAACTGTATGACAATCATTTCAATATGCCTCAAGTCGAATTACCTAAAATTAAGATTTAAGAACCAAAAGCAGACCTAAATTGATTAAAATTGATGACACAATGGCAGTGAAGGAGTAAACATTCAAACATTGCCTATAATTGAAACACGATATTCACAAACAACTTTCTATCTCAAATTGTCGGTTAATAATAACAGGCATTTGTGACAAGAAACACTAAAATATCATGCACGTTAGTGTTAACAGGAAACCTCTATTGGATTGAAACAAAAGTATGCACAGAAAACCAAAAGAATTTGTTCAACTTTGGATGCAACCTCAATTTTCCTTAAGTGCCGTTATTACGATCAAATAAAAAAAGATGACCCTAATTCGATCTATTCATACGATAATGGCATTCTGCTGGTGATATTGATAGCTTAACACATTTATGCCCACGATCCCATGTATGAGACATGGGCAAACAGTGTAGAGGTTGACCAGACGCCGCATTATGCGGCGTCTGATCAGAGTCTACACTGTTTGCTAATAGAAATTTCAATATAAAACAAAATGAAAATGAAAATTTTGACCAGTCATCCCTATGATAAAAAATGGACTAATCCAATATATAATCTTGGGAGAATCCACTGGCGTAAGAGGGTTAAACAATTGTTTGCTCTACGTATTGCTACATTTAAAGTTTTATAATGAAACATGGATTTTAATTTATTATCAGGGTGATACTGCAAACCAGAGAGCTAATATCAAAACAAACACTTGGTTGCTCGCTTTGTCAGGTTTGAATAGAAATCTGGTTCAATTGTCGACTGTTTTTATATCTCAGAAGAAGAATTTACGCATGCCTATGTCAGAAATTAAGCCTATTGTCAAACAGTATGCATCATGATCAAACGTCCAATTACGAAAGGGATTTTCCAATTTGAGTATTGTCGCGCACCTGTTGATAACGGTTTTTGAGCGCTGACGTTTGAAATGGACTGGACAATTCCGGTTTCAAATTAATATAGTTTTGACATGCTTTAGCAATGTATTGCAAACTGAAAATGAGCAAACGCCAGCTTTAAGAAGAGTGTGACTTTAGTGTGCATCTATCTTCAAAACTAAATACAGGCTATGGGTAACGGTTATCTCAGTCTACAGACTGTGTTTTGTTTTAGATTGATGTATATAACACCAGCGGTACTCGAACAGTGTGATTTATGCGGGACCTGCCTAATCTCTTGTTTTATTGTTTATTTACATATCTCACGTGAGAAAAAATAACTGTATCGAATTTATTTTATCTAATGCGTTTATATTGATTTATATAAAAAAAAGAATGCTAAGTTTAGATGATACGTTTTGATGTTAATGTGATTCATGAAGAATTACGATGGCTGTCTTCCTCTACAGTTCTAATATTTAGGTACAGTGGAGAATCGGTTATTCTTTCCCGTTTAAACGCAAACGTACGCAAACGCAAAGCACTAAAACGTAGAAAAGAACAACTTTTGGACAATTCTGATAATTCTTGTTTATCTTGGTGGAAAACAGTTAGGAGCCTGATCTATTTAGGTTTTGGTTGATAATGGTTATGACCATTTGGGAGAGGGTTTGGTGGATTTATTCTCAAAGTGATGAGACTAAATATTGAATGGTCAATCGATTTTTATTAGGGGTATGTTAACGATACGGTGGTCAGTTTAGTTTTAAAGGACGGTTTATTGAGTTTATTTCCTAGCTTGATATGATAATCCAATGTTGCACAAGTAGGAGTAACACAAAGTTTAATACCCATATCACCCTTTATCAAGGATTTTGATTGGTCAATATTATATTTATCTACTCCCACTGCAGTGACAGGGGGCAACCTAGCACATGTAAATCTTTTTGACAGCAATGTACAAGAGTTGTTAACATGCAAACACTTATGGGTTTCATATGATTGTACTTTATAGACATCAATGAAAGTGCAACATTAAAATATTGACGACGAAGAAAGTAGTTTGACGTTGACGTTTCAAAATTTCTAAACAGATTCAATCTCGATCTAGCCATGTAGTTTTCGTTTCCTCGTACATCTAGAATACATATATAATAGTCCCATTCACATACTGAACTTATGACAAATTAATGATACATTTGCACATCAGTTCATCCATCCGTCCGATAATCAAACCAATAACCTTGCTCATGAGAGATTTAAGGCTAGCTGTCACCAACAGTATGCACATTGTGTTCTCTGTCGAACGTAGGTGCTGTATTTGTAATTTGTTACTCTGTTTACCCCTGGTATTCCCCTAAAGCTTTTTATTTCAACCAAAAGGAAGAGACAAATTTTATAAACGATTTTCCTTAACTCAAATACAAACTCAAAAACACTTATATATAACAATTATGATTTGCTATTAATCTACCAACATTATTTGAATAACCTCTTATTACTTTCGACCACGGTTTGTGTGTATGTGTTGTGTGTTAGTGGTAAAATGACCGTTAAAGCGATTATTTTATTAAAACAATTATTGATTACATACTTAAATATTTAAGAAGCTTTAACAAAATTATTCCAGCATTTTCTTTCAATCCACCGTAAACGGGACTAAATATGGTATTGACCGTTGTCTGTCCTTGACCGTTGTGTTATAATTGTACTAGAGACACAACCGGACTGGTGCACAAATTGACCATTATAGATTAGATCGTCAGTAAGAGACATTCATTATCTGATTGTAGCGATTGCAAAAGCTGCAGACTGTAGGATAAATTCATTGATTTGACATTATTGTTGTAGAATGTGCAAGAGGACTTTACTAGCTGTTCATGTTTTTTGTCTGCTGATAACAGTGCGTCAGTGCTTGCTTGGCATTGATAAAGTCTTTGAACTAGATTTAATTAAGATTTAAAGCATGACAACAATTGTTTGTTGATTCAAGCTGAGCAACTACTTTGGCAATTGAGTTAGACCAATCGATTAAAAATAAAAGTGGAGTCTCTATTTAGTAGAGTATGAAACAGAAATCAGAAAATGTCATCACATATGAAGTTCTTTTTGATAAATTTGAAAATTACTAGCGTTCATGTTTTCGTAAATTGATTTAAAATCTAATTTAATTTTAAAAATCAGTGACACAAATATTCACGAAAAGCTTAGAACTCTCTCGTATACTTGTCCTTTTCTCCGTCAGTAGATCTTCTTTATTACCCTTTAATGCTCCAAATTGATAGGTTTGTATCCCTTCACCGCCATATTGTCATCTGCTTCAATATTGTTGTCTGCAATCACGTTTCAATGTAGTTTTTAGTCAGTATAACTTACGTTATTTAGAAACAAATGGCAAACATTTTTTTACTGATCAGACGCCGCGTTACAAATGTTTGGAAATGCACTGTAATGCCGTCATTGAGCGTGAAAGGGTGAAAGGCTTACAAAAAGCAAAAGATAAACCTTGACGTTGATATGATTATGTACATAATTATACTCATTTAATGGTTTACGCGTATTGCCCGATTTTTCCGACCTGTTAGAGTTATTTTTAGAACAGAATAGTTAATAATGGTTACAAGGTAAGCAAGGTAACATCGAATATGTAATCGACACTTTCCTACTTGAGATAAGTATGGTCCTCGTGCAGCACGTGTCCGCTGTGCTAATTGTAACCAACCTAAAATGCGCAATACTTCTGGGTTGATGTGGGTTCTTTCTTAGTTGGGTGGGTTGCCTGAAATGTAAGGCGGGCACGCTAGAATGGGAAAATGGCCTGTGCAACAAGAAACATGCGACCTTCGTCAACAGTAGTTTATTACCAAGTGCACAGGTGACTGCTAGGAATTGTGGGATATGACGTAGCTTCCCGCCACCAAAGGTCAACTAGGGTTAGAGGTTAGGGTTAGCATCAAAACGAAAGTAACTCAATGAGGTGATGAAATAATGAGATGAAATGACGGACAAAGATGGATAACTAAGCATATATATGAATAGATAAACAGGTAAATCTGACTCTGTGACATAATTTTACTGATATTTTATTTTTTCTCAATAAACACATTTATATTATTATAAAACTATTATTTCCTTTGCAAACAGGTTGGAGTCAGAGCAGACGCCGGGTAACCCGGTGTCTGATTAAGCTACAATCTGTTTGCTACTCAGATTAAAAATATAGTTAAAATTTCTAAAAGTAAATTTCCACAGTTTAGTGCAAAATGCGTTTGCGTTTAAACGGAAAAGAATAATGTATCCTCTACTGTACATTACGCACAAACATTACAGCTATCCGTATCTCTAACTGGATGTAGAGACAACTCATCCCTTTTAAAGTTTTAGAATGTTCCAATCTAAAAATAACTTGGACAAGTCTGAAGAAAACACTAATAATAGACGGCCATGTTATATTGTTGTTTAGCGATTAGTTTTGTCTTGTAACATGCCCTATGGAAGAACACTTTAATTTGCCACAAGCGTGGGGTAGAACACGGGGTTTCATTAAGTTATTTATGGTCGTCGCTAATTACAACTGTTCAACAAAGTGAATGACCATATTTTCTTCCAAGCAAAACTATTAACATTTTGAGCATCACTTTAGGCGCCTGTTGCCCACTCAAATTACGGTCAAAGTAGTGACTGTTTAAAATCATGGCTGCAGTATCTTTTCAAAGCTAACTTTCATACAGCAAGATATTGAGGGTTATACTTTTTGATTGACTTGAGACGCAGTGTTACGCTTATCTCGCTTCAAACTTTTTGAGAAGTCGATCTTGTCCGCCTCTGGCGTGGCAAGGGTATAACACATTTATTCTCCACATAGACGTAACGTCAAAAGCTCATGCCCCCTTTGAAATATACTCACATGACCGTTCATTTTGCCTTTCAAAGCATGTAAAGATTTAGAACAATACTAATGTTATATATCAAAATGAACGTCCCAGATTGCTCAATGTCATGATGCATTCATATTTTAGAAATATACAAAATGCGATTAAAATGAGTCGTCATTACTAGTAATAATCAGTAAAAAATCCAATGTCCCTTGTTACATTTGCATGCAGCTTTTTGTGAAGAAACGTGTGTGGTCCGTTCAAACTCGAGTAATTGCTTACATTTCGTCTGCAGCGTTGACGGAAATTATATCCGGATATAATGCACACATTTATTTGAAAAATCTACATTAATGGAAGACAGATTGGGGGCAAAATCAAAGTAAGAGAATTTGTCCCATGCACCAACAAAAGTGTAAGCACCGTTTTTAATCAAATATCTGACATATAAATAATTTATACCAGTTCATTTATTCTTGTTGACAAAATACACTTTTTGTCTTGTTTTGAAATATAGTGTCGTTTTACCAAAAACGCTTCAGATATTTCTGTAATCCGTTGAATGGATTGTCCATTCAAATGTCCCAATGTAAGAAATCAATGTGATATTTACTTATTCCGAAAAACTGGCGCTGTTTTATTAAATTAATAATGAGTTTTAGCCCAAAAATAGTCAGATAGGAAAAATACACTTTTTCTTGCGATTATTTTGATATATAAATTATTGCACCTTTAATTTTCTAATTTTGTAATTAAACAAACAATTTGTCCCTAAGAAATGTCCCAGACGCTAGTTTATGACGTAACTTTGCTTTTCGAATAATTAGACGTTTAAACATTTTTCGGGGTTGTGTTTGTTTGTTTGTGTTTGTTTATATTTAAAGGAAATTTGCAAATATAAAAAAGAAACTTCCGTGTAAATTGAAAAAGAAACAAACTGGTATATTTGTAACAGAAAAGAACACCGGCGTGTCTCTACAGAAGCAGAATGAATATCCGAAAGAACGCATGTATAAAATATGAATAACAACAGTTTTTTATTGACTAGCTCTACAACTCTAGATATCCAACTTCGAGTGAATTTCAAATTATAAAACGTAGCAAACTGTGTAAACAAAGATACGTTACCACATTGAAAATGCCGCAACTGATATTGGTATGCATGGGTCTAGAACATGGTACGTAGGCCTACCCATGAATTGTAAACAATGTAGACCTTGATCAGACGCCGCATTTTCATACCGATGAACATTGACCTGAGACTGATTGTCATATTCTGTACTCTAAATAGATGGACTCATTTACAATATGCACAACTGCCTACAGTCAACAAACCAAACTCTGCTTTCCTCTTTTATTTCTTCAAAGTCTCGACAGTCTGACTCTCTTCATTTTTCAACTCCTCAAAAACATTGAATATGACAGGTGCACCTACTGGGGTCGTGGGGGAAAACCAACCTACCAATATAGCCAATATTGATTTTTCATGGGGAAATTGATGTCATAATTGACGTCACCAGTATTTGTATATCTACGTCATCAGTGAAAAAACCCACGATAAATGGAACATATATAAGCGGTTCATTAGCCTGGTAGATCTAGTAGAACTGTATTCGACGTCATGTACGTAACGCCTTGGGGCATGAGCTTTTGACGTTACGTCATAACTGTGAACAATTGATTACCAGCTATCGCCAAAAAGAACGTTAATATATGTCATATATAATACTTAGGCTAAACATGTTAATATTAGCTATTTATTTCTGGAAACCGGGGGCAGATGAATTTTTGATTTGCTTTCACAACTAAACTCCAACCTAGGACCTCTCAGTGGGATTGCCACTTTCGGTTTGAATTCTTATCGTAAAGATCGCGTCTTCACTGCTTCATATAGTTGCAAACAGTTTAGATGCGTAACGCGGTGTCGACATCCTAACCCTTTCACTCTCAATGATGCCTTAAAATACGTTTGCAAAAAGTTTGGGTCTCGTCATGGCCCAAACTGTTTGACACTCTTAACGATATTTATCAAATTATATAACCGTAAATCTAACTTTGAAACGTGTTTTGCAGACAGCAATAGTGTAGCAGACAACAGTAAAGCTGTGTATATGTCAAAATGTCCCTTGCACTCTCAATGACGCCTTGAAGCCCGTTTAAAAACAGTTGGGTCCTGATCAGACGCCGCGTCAAGCAGCGTCTGATCTCGACCCCAACTGTTTGAAACTTTTATCGATATTTTGAAGTCAAACAACCTTAACTATGATTTTGAAACGTGTCTTGCGAACAACAATACTGAAACGGACGACAATAAAGCGAAACAGGGGCAAAAATCTCCCGAATAATTGCATCATGAAAGGGTGAAACTGAGCTTTGCTTATGCTATCCTAATTGCTGTCTGCACCGTACTATCATATTACATTTGCCTCGCTTATGTTATCCTTATTGCTGTCAAGTTGATGATCTAGGAGACAACATTCGGATTGATATTTATCAGGACAGTGACAGTGAGGAAACAGTATGTTTTAGAATAGTAGCATCATCCGTTCCCGAAAGTTGACGATTCTCGCCGATTAAGGGTATGTTTATTAAAAGTCTTGAAATATGTAACACGTACTTATTTTAATGATAGGACAACATCGGTTACTTTGTTGTTTCTAGTAAATAATTTCTATTAACTTGCTGATTCCTATAATTACAAATGGTAACTTTCAATTTCGATATATGTCTTAGTTTATATTTTAGAATATTAAGGACAAAAATATTGATCAGATGACTCCTATGAGAGCATTCTTATAAGGATCTGCAATTTGTGCATAGGTCAAGTGTAGTTTTACCAGGGCACTGTTTTTAAATAAAGCACTTACGGATTGATAGGGTTTATTGTATTTCAACATACTGGCTATACATTAATTTTACCTTGGAATATTACATGAATATGTGTTATTAACTGTAATATTTATGCATATTGCAATTTGTTTTTCATGTTAACGTTAACTTATTCTGGTAACAACTTTAACGCTTTTATATGCTTTCTTTATCTTAACAATGCGCCGTAGTTTAAACTGAATAAGTTTAGTGATGCGATTACATACAAATACATAGATTTAACAGAGTTACAGTAAATGCAGTCTAATACAGTCGAACTTCGATATCTCGAACTCGAGTAACTCGAACTAATCGATATTTCGATACATTAATTACACTAATTCATGTTAGGTTAAGTCAAACATACCCGTAGTTCAAAGTTAAAACGTGGCTAAGCCACGTTTTAACTTTGAACTACGGGTATGTTCGATTTAACCGAGTTCGAGATATCGAAGTTCGATTGTAGTTTATTATGGTAGTATTTGTTTATTTGTGCATTTTTGATTTGGTATTTGTGTGTACAAGTGTGCAAATCTTTGCGTGTATTTGAAATCGCTCAGATTTGTGCACACTAGCTTGTAGAGTGATCTCTCCTATCCGATATTAGCCGTGCGGTCCGCCCATTATAACAACATAAGTTAATTCCGTCATTATGCTACAGAGATTTTATACATTGATGACAGAGATTGATTATGTAAGAAATCGTCCAGTATGACGTATGTAATTTGAGCTCTGATTGACCGATTAATATCGCATGGTGGTGGATATGTATCTTATAATTTGGTAGGCTCCGCGATACCTAGATAAAATCTAATTATGGAATAATTTGATAGTCAATTGTAGTTGTCATCATAGAGATTGTATGCATATATTTCGACATTGAATAAAATAATTGATGCCTAGCCTAGCTCTACATACGCGACAACGGCATTAAGTTCGATTGTATCTTTGCACAGCAAGCAGAATATCCCATGCCAGTAGTTAAACAGGAACAGTTCTATTGCTTCGTTTAACATGTAGGTTTGGAGTCTGGTCAGACGCGGGGTAACATATTGTCAGAATTCTCAAACGCTGTATAAACAGTCTACTTTCGATATCTCGAAGTCGGTTTTGTCGAACATAGCCGTATTTCAAAGTTAAAATGTGGCTAAGCCACGTTTTAACTTTGAAATATGGGTATGTTCGACTTAACCGAGCATAAAATAATGCAGTTCATATGGCGCACTACCGGATGGTTGAGTTAAACGAGTTCGAGATATCGAAGTTCGACAGTACTGAAATAAATATTGTTTTGAATTATCAAGTCATTGTTGAGAATACTGCATGGTAAACCCTATCTACTAACTTATATATGTCGGTATGCGGCATTTATTGAAATGTGTTCAAATGGCCTTATCCTCATAGTATACATTTAGTCTAGTCTAAATCACAAGGCACATTTTTGGAATATTAAATTTTAGGTATGTTTGTGTAATGAAACATTGTTAGCTCATGGCAACGTGCATTATTTTATTTTATACTCTCAAAATATTCACTGTTTTGAAAATGCCTTAAGGGTGCATCAATGTCATGACTTTAAGAAATTTTCAAAGTATATGAAAACTCTTTATGATGGTTTTGTAGTGAAGAGCTATTTAAGATGAATAAAAAAATAGAAAAAGTGTACATTTTGGTGAACAACAGTTGGCTCCATGGCCATGTAAAATTTACCCAACCCACTTCCTCTTATTTTGTCCTTTTCAAACAGCCCGCTTCAATAAAATCCATTTTAAATGAAAACAAATATGATAATTTGGTTTTCTGTTATTTATTTCCTGTCTATGGTAGTATTTCTTCATACAAAAACTAATTTAAGAAAAAAAAGGCACCAAATGTGAAATTTATAAAGCTCTAAATATCGTCGATATGGTACTTTTTTGTAAATTTTGTAAGGGGAGATAACTCTTTTTACTTTAATAACTCAAAATTTTCAACACTGACCTTTCAATTTCTTTTTATATTTTGAACTGCCTTAGCAATGGCTTTCATTTGGTAGAATATAAGAAAAAGTTTAATACTAGAACTATTTCATTTTCAAACTTTTTTACCTTTTTTTTCATAAAATAAAAAATTTAATAAAACCATGCCCCATAAAAAGCATATTTGTGATATTCGAGGATCCATATTGTTCAAACCTAGTGCCTGCTTTGTCTAAATTTGGTTTCTATATGTGAAAATACCACCATAGACATGAAATAAATAATGAAATCCCAAATTACCGTGTTTGTTTTGTTTTGAAATAGATTTTACTGAAGCTTGTACTCTGAATGGGTAAAATTTGAGAGAAAAAGTCCAAATTTGACCTACCTTTTTCAAATCGCTGTAGCTCAAAAAAAAGGACACCACCATATATTTTTTTTTCAATTTTTTTATTCATCATAAATAACTCTTCCAAAATAACAATGATAGAACAAAAGTTTAATACTTTGAAAAAATCGTTTATGACATTGATACACCCTTAAGTAAAATATTTGAATAAATTCCTAGAAATTTCCACAGTAGGCTGATATTGGTAATGTAAAACCTCTCTATCTCAACATCTAAATTGTATTAATTTGTAGCTGTTTATGTATAGTGACTGCTTAAAGTGATGTGGATGTAGAACATAAAACTGTTGTAGGAGCGTTCTGTTTTACGTCCATATTGCTTAAGATGTCACCATTATTTTATAAAAATGAAATCTAGTCCTGTTTTACTAGTCGTTATAGACAGGTTCCATTGTATACCGTTGTATTGATGAGAACCAGGTTCGAGAGATTGTCGCCATCTATATTTTACAGTGGATAATACATTTATTAACGCAAACAAAACGCAAGCGCAGTGCAATAAAATGTAGAAAACAACATTTTTGGTATTTCTACCGACTTATTTTGATCTGAGTGACAAACACTTTTGAGCCTGATCAGACATCATTTAGTATAAACGCGTTTACAGGGAAATATTAGCGTCTTCTCCACTATAAAAAGAAGTTTTCCAGTATTGGAAACAGAATTCACCTGGTGCTGGATCTATGAAATTATGTGAATGTGATCACACAGTAATCTTCTCCGGCTTTGAAATGTGTGTAACTCTACTAGAGGTGTGCGCTGCAGCACTGTCGATTTACAATCGAACATGTTTGAAATTTATGACTTGTTGACTTTCCCAATAAACAGTTTTTGTTCTAAAACAAGTATTTAGTTTGAAGATTAACCCAGTGTCTAATCAACAGTGTCACTCACGTAACCATAGCTTAAAATGTTTCAAAGGGCAAATATTTTCGAAATTGCATATTTTTTTAAAAATTTCATTTAAACATAAAAGAATAACGTTAATAAGTATGATCATCTATATATCTATTAATCGTAAGTATTTTAGTCATATAGATATAATATATAGTTTAAAACACATGCGACAGAACGTTGCCTTCAGACATTTTCTATGACAAACTGTTTTATTCACATAAAAACTGATGCCGTACAAGTCAAACCTGATACGACTGACATAAAGAGGTGAGCCATTCATTGAAATATTATTGATTGTGTAATATCATAGACGCAGAATGATATAACTGTAAAACCCACATCGACTTAATTATCCTAATTGAAAAATAGCGACAACCTCCATGAAACGCATAAACGTTTGGCATGCTATCGTGGTATCGTTTTATCTGATTGATGATATCAAACGACAATTCTGTGAACCTATAGTTGCTACATGACTTTGGTAAACCTTTGATCGGAGCGTGATGAATTTTACACAGTTGTTATAAAAGTAGTAGCAGCAGAAACTACAACAACAGTAGTAGAAAAAGGAGTAGTCGTAATAGTAGTGATGCTTCTAGCAGCATGAGTAATATAAGTAGTATTGGTATTGACCCTAAGCCCGCCAGATAAAATGTTGTCTGCTATATTTCTCGTCTGCTTCAAGTTTCAAAGTGCTTCAAAGTTGCTCAAAATTGCTGAAAATGTTGTCCGAGTGTCAAACAGCTTGGATCCAGATGAGACGCCGAGTTACTCGGCGGCTCATCTGGATCCAAGCTGTTTGCATATGGAGCTATAGTCGTGAGTGGCAGGCTAAGGGTTAATAGTTTAACCTTAGCAATATCACTAGACTAAATATTTTGGTATATAATTCTGACAATGACTGTGTTAATTTAAAACTGAGGTAAATGTGCTAATCAAAACACTCAAGTTTGTCGTAAAAAACTCTAAAATATTGAAAATTCAGTCAAGGTACTTTAGCACATATTTTAGGAAATAATCGTAAAAAATGAGATCATGATGATGAGATCAACGCGAATTGGACTCGCAAGAATAACTCAAAATTAGAACAAAGATACATACTGGCAATATGCTATGTATACTCATCTTCAGGAAAATACAACTAACTTACAAAAATGTGTTTTTAGAAGTATAAGGAAACAGATTTTCGCACACAATGGCATAATGCATGGATTGGTAAATAACAGAATACATTATAAGGACCTGAGAGTGAGGGACAATTGCTGTTAAAGGACGTTTGCAACAGTCCTATATAAAACTAGTCCTGTAGTCCTGTATGGAACGAAGGGGATCAAATGTAGTTAACCCATTTATACCCGGTGGATTCTTCCATGGCTATATATTGGATTTGTCCATTTTTTATAAAAAGGGATGCCTGGTCAAAATTTTCATTTCATTTTGTTATATATTGAAATTCCTATCAGCAAACAGTGTAGGCTCTGATCAGGCGTCTGGTCAGAGTCTTCACTGTATGCCTTTGTCCCATATAATGGATCGTGGGCACAAATGGGTTAAACGGCCACATACGTAACTAAACTATCAAAATTGAGGAGACCACAATGCCATTATAGTTCGTTTACAACAGTATCAAAGAAAGGTCAGACTTGTTGAAACACTCTTTTCTGGTAGAATCAACCTTGGAATGAATTTAACTAAATGTTGCTCTATGTCCAATAGGCAAAATTACCTTGCAATGCTGTTAGTTATGCTCAAAATGCTTAATACATGTCTGAAAGAACAAAATAAATATGCACACTATATTCTTTAACAAAAAGTGAATATCATATTTTCATAATGCCAGAACAAATTGTTTTTGGTTGATGTACTAGTATCAATTGTTTATTTTTTTAGAAATTTACAGACAACAAGAACCATTGTGTACATCACATTTTGGGAACTGTGAAGAGGACTGCATCCATTTTCACTGTACTGATCGTACACACACATAATCAGTCAAAACATCTGCATTGATGTAGTTTTTCAATTTCAACGTTACTTTTAATATGATATATTTGTTCAGTATTAAATTCTTGATCATTGCTAAACAATGCTGATATACGACAAACTAATATATAATGTAATACTTGTGCTAAGAGTTACAAGTATGTGTATTGGGTGCAAGCTTTTCAGTTGAGTCTTAAGTCGTTAGCAAGCAATTGATTGGTCAGGTTTTAGCCTAGGCTCAAATCTGACCAATCAAATGCTTGAGAACACACTCAGACTAAACTCAAACGCGTTATAACCTTGGATCTTGGCCAATATGAAAGACACTGTAACAAAAAAGAATCTTATCTACATAACATGAGTAAGACAGAGAATGTATCCAGTCAGTTTTAATAGTGCATGGCCTATATTGATAAAGAATTTTGAGTGCTGTAAACTCCTTGTGTCACCGTCTCTATAGAAAGTCATCAATCAAAATCGTAAGTTGATGAAAACATGAAATATTGCATTGAAACTTCAAATGAGAAAGGTTATATTAAATAAAAGATTGACTTAGATTTTGCACTCAGACTGTCAATATTACTTAACGAGACATTCATACAGTCGAACTTCGATATCTTGAACTCGGTTATGTCGAACATACCCGTATTGCAAAGTTAAAACGATCGTTTTAACTTTAAAATACGGGTATGTTCGACTTAACTTCATGTATCGAAATATCGGATAATTCGAGGTATGCGAGTTCGAGATATCGAAGTTCTTCACGATCGAACTTGTTCTATATGCTTTTCTTAAGATTAATACAGACAGTAATTTGAGAGAAAGTTGCCTATTTAAACATGATTTATTCACCCCTGGTTCTTCACATAGACAGTTTCAGATTCCCTTATAGCCTTTTCCGTTATCGACTTATTACGGATAATTTATCATTCATTGCAAAATTACAAACAGTGTAACCCTACTCAGATATCTGCCTCAGAATCTCTCTCATCTGGGCATACATAGTTTGTATAGGACAAATGTACTATTCATAGGTATACTGTGTAATATTTACATTCACCCTGTAAAGTCTCTATGTAATCGTATTAAAAATATGCAGGTCAATTCTCGATGAACCTACGAATCGAATCCGGTTCCAGCCAGTTAGAAAGAGGGCAGAGTCTCCGCCGCGAAGAAAATCTTCCATACGGCGGAGAGATACCGACCAAGTTAGGATCTACTTTTAGATTATCCGTTTGGGTATCTCGAAACCCCTATTTAAAGTCGCAGACAGTTCAATTAAAATTAAATTGCGATAAAAAAAAAAAAATGCTGTTTTTAAAGGAGGTTATCATATCACGCTCCGTCATTAAAGCTGTACGCGTTCTCTCCTTTCTCCGAGTGACTGGTGTTCTATTTATAGATTAGACAAGTTGTCTTCCAATTACGGTTTGAAATTGACAAGTTCAAACAATGTGTTCACCAGAATTACATAGGAAAGTCGCTCAAACATAAAGCAAACTAGTGCATTCACACTTACTAAATTGGTAACGTAATGTTCCGTTATGACATATTGAAACTAGCCTATGTGTATTGGATATGCCACGGATAGCCGCGGGTGTGTGTACACGCTGACTGTGTAGTCGCATTTCAGCGTTGCTATTCGCGTTGCTATGTGTAAAGCGTGTATAAAAACTTGCGCCACATAATTGTTTAAAATATGCTTTGATAATGGATATTCAGATTGAAATCTTTGTTTTAGTTTCTTACGAGCGTTCTTAAAGCACAGCGAGAAAGTGTACTGCGTAAAACCCTGAAATTATCATGCAAATACAGTACATGTAGTAAGGACTACTTTTGACACCATATTTAGAAACTGGAATGGCTATTACATCGATATTACATCTATCAAACCCATTTGGCCGGTATATGATATATTCATATACATGAAAACAAATCTGGTCAAACTACACATTAAATGGATGACAGAAAATAAAAATATAAATATAAGGAATAAACAACATCTTTTTGCTGCTCATGACGGTATGACTACATAAGCTTCGGGGGTAAGTTTATTGAAAACGCCCTAGCTTCGGGGGTAAGTTTATTGAAAACGCCCTTCGGGCGTTTACAAAACTTACCCCCTGCGAAGCTAATGTAGTCATACCGTCATGAACGTCAAAAAGATGTTGTTTATTCCTATAATAAGGAGATAGTCGACGCTAAAACCGAAAAAGTACCAGAACAGTTTCTTCTCAAGAAATAGCATCCTTTCTTATATTTACCGTTTCCAATTTCTGACTGAAGAAATCATCAACAGTCGAACTTCGATATCTCGGTTAAATCGAACATACCCGTATTTCAACGTTCAAACGTGGTTTCAATATGGGTTTGTTCGACATAACCGAGCATGAAACAATGCAGTTCATGTGTCCGCCTATCGGATAGTTCGAATTAAGCGAGTTCGAGATATCGAAGTTCGACCGTACATGTATTTGAATGACAAACAATCTGATTACTAAGCAGAAAGCACAGTGTCTGATCTAGATCGAAATTACTTTAAAAATCCTATAGAGTCGGTTTGATAGTATATACAAGCCAGTAATGGAAATATCCTAGAAAAAAGCGAATAAGGTTGCAATCATATTTATACGACTGATAACCAAGCATATATAGCATTTTCCGGCCGATGTGAAGTTTTAGTATAACGAAATGTTCGTATACTAACGGTCGCTCTCAAAAGACCTAAATGGCTTCTCATCATGTTGTAGTCTTTTCTGAAATATATAAATAATTCCCGCGCAATCGTGTTCTAATTTTCAATTCCATGTATAGACAGACAATAAACAGACAAACAGACGACAAGCCAGACATATGATAAAAAAGCTAATGCTACAATAAAACAAAGACGCCATTATTTGGTTGAATGAGTGAGTGAGTAAGTGAGTAAGTGAGTGAGGTGGAATTTACGGTACTGCACCGCTGAATAAGTCATATAGTTCCAATAACAATTACACTTGTATTTCTTAATATTACTATTGAGCATTGATTAGCAATTGGCAATACAGGTGTTATGGTCATTTCGAATGATAACGGTGCTTGGCAAAACGTCTCAATGGAAACTCATCGCCGACATCATTGGATACACATTCATGTCCGAACTCATGTCTGAAAATTAATTTTAATTGACCCTTGACGTTGTTTTTGTACCATTTTCATTTGACATTTTCAACAATCAGCAACCATTCATCTTACCTCCTTAAAAGCTATCCTGCTCAGTCTTTTGCAACAGTGAGATAAATGTTATAAGCATAGCTGACTGTTTTGTTTCCAATGCACGTTTCAAATAGTAGTTTAATTGGTGGAAAGTAGCACTAACTGCTGTTTGAAATCAACAGACTGTTGATATAGATTTTTCCCTACGTCTATAAAAGAAAACCGAGCGTACACCAAGTGAAAATGTATTTTTCTTGCAACGGATACATCCATGCAAAAATCAGAAGTCCCCTGCAAACGGTACGGTACCCCGGCGTCCAACAAGGTTTCAAACTATTTGGCAATTATAGGAGCTAGCTTAAAAAATAAACATTTTAAAAAAAGCTGTACTTTTCTACATTTTATAACATGGTATTTGCGTTTAGTTTATATTTTCTCGTTTACAGGCATGTGGTTTAATACGTCTGAAACTTTGAGAGATACTAAGAGAAAAAGGCCGAATTTAAATCAATAGCATGTTGAGAATAAATTTGATTATAGCTTTAAAAAGGCTTTTAACGTAGGATCTCATAAAGTAGCATCGTTATCTGTTTGAATCGTGGTTGTACACATGTGAATTACACATTATATGTCTCTTTTTGTTCTACAATTGCGAGACTGTTCTATTTTATACTCTGTTTTGAAGTACATAACATGTTTTGAATATAGGTAATTTCATGTTAGATGTTCATTTTCATTGCAACACTTTGTCATTTGATTTAACCCCTTCACTGCCGTGTCGTCATCAATTAAAAACGATTGTCGTCTGCTTTTGTTTCTAAAATTTAACTTTTGTGTGTTTTGATATCAGAAATATAAAAATGAGTGGCAAACAGTTTGGATCCTGATCAGACGCCGCGTTACGCGGCGTCTGATCAGGATTCAAATTGTTTTCAAATTACTCTTACATTCGGGGCAAGGCAGTGAAGGGGTTAACCCTTATCAAGGTAACCGCGTCTTGGCTAATATTTTCAAACATTTTAGATCCAGGTCAGACGCCACGAAACGCGGCGTCTGACCACGAACAAAACTGTTAGCCACTCATATTCACTTTTTCTTTAGCTTAAAACTCATAAAAACTGATTTGCAATTGATTTGGCAGACGATATATTCAAAACAGACGACAATTCAGCGTTATAAGTGTAAACCCCTTCACAGCCATAGTATTGTCAACTGTAACATCATTATCTGAACTGTTATTTCAAAGCTAGACTAATGCAAAGTACCGTGCTCCCTTTCTGCAACGGCCCTGCCAACAACGATTCCCTCACTACAACGACCCTTGGCACTGATCCCCAAACAAGACTTAGAACCAGGTTAATGATGAGTGACAAATAGCTTGAATCCAGATCAGACGCCGCGTTACGCGGCGTCTGATCTAGATTTAAGTTGTTTGCAATTGTCAACCAATTTCCCTCCCTATAACGACTCCCTCCGAACAACGCACACTATGTTTGTCTCACATTAGGTGTCGTTGTAGCGAGGGAGCGCTGAAACTATATACTATCCATCTAGTTAATGAACAGTTTAGATTCTGATTACGTGGCATCTCTTCAGCATTCAAACTATTGGCAAACTATACTATAGTCGACTTTGTCAATTAAACATTTGAAACCCATAAATAAATATATAGATAAAACTTCCGGTATGGTATCAAAAACATTCATTTGAATTGGCATAAACAGTATTTCTAAGAGACAACATATCAAGGAAAAGTGAGATATACAAAAGTACTTTAGTTGTTTTTGTATCCGATCAGTTACGATGTCTTAAACAATTCGTCCGATATAAATTATAACCGTTTTGCCCTAGATTGCCAGCCAATAAAAGGGCTCTATTTCAGCGAGAAACTGAAAAATATATTGCATATTGATCAGATTTGTAGCTGGGTATGGCAGAAATAAACAAGCCATGAACAGGTTATGGACACCGCGTGCTAAGGCGGAGCTAAGCGCAGCATTACGTCATACAGCAACCGCTCAGCTGGGGATTACAGTATAACATGTGTACTAAGGCCTTTCAATGAAGAGGCATGAATAAATCAAAGAATTCTTAAGACAGGCGACTATAGTTAGTGCATAATGAAATTAATATGAAACGTTTTGAATTGACCTTTCTGTATGAACTATGTCCTGCATTAACTCATTGAACCCTAGGTGACGAGTACACTCGTCATTTATAATGTACCGTTACACTTGTCAAGAGCAAACATTATATAACTACACAGTAGAGGTCCTATTACAAAAATGGACTACACTAGAATTGTTCATTGTAAAAGTGTTGGGTTGAAAGGGTTAGGCAGCAGACATGTGGGTCTAGTATTCTTTTGAACAATCGCTTTACAAATATGTGACTGTACAACGTCTCGAAATGGATGAGTTTATTTTCAATATTGTACTTCAATGCGGTTGCTTTTTTCAATGCGTTATGCAAGCAATACAGAGGCTCCTATAAGCGTTTTATTCTTGCGTTAAACAGCTACACGTCTTCAACCCCTTCGGCGCCATATGCATTTTGTCAATAAATAGTATAATGCACTAAATAACACAGTCCTGACCAAATTGATGTCATTTAAAAACCAATAATGCACTTGATTTAGGGTGTTTTCACCCTGTAATTTGTGTTTTCCCTTTTTTTTTCAACAGACTTAAAAAATAAGATTGGCTCCATTAGTGGGTTAAAGGACTCTAATCTTGGTTGATCAGGTGCTGCTTAATACTAGGTGACTGATTTATACGGTCAATCTTATTTTAGCAAATCAATTGATCAAGCATTTTGATGCAACACCAGTCCACAGCTGATCGTTCACGCCATTTTTCAACACTATTCTGTCGGAACACAAAATAAATCGTCCTCAATTGCATATATTTTTAAATTCCATTTGGGTGACCCGCTCATATTTGATTTTGTTTCAAAATGGAAATGCCTACAGCGAGCCCTACACACATATAGTCTCCCCGGTCGAATATTCTAGTTTATTGTGTGACGTCATGTGTAAAAGTGAACTCGCCGGCTTCTGAAAATAGTATAGGTAAAGTAGGTTGAACGATAACTGCCATACACCGTCCAACGCGCCATATTCGAGGCAACGGTAAATCAGTTTTAGTTCATTTGTTTGAAAATTATACAACATAACCTGTTCGCTCCCTACGGTCGCTCCAGGTTATATTGCATTATTTTCAAAAAATGAACTATAACTAATACTTACATATCTAAAATATTGAAGACCCTTCTATTCCATAGCACATTTTTTCTTTCACCTCTCGATTACACGCTTAGACTAAAGCGTACCAGTATTGTAAATCCAACCCTTCCTCGGCGTCTGATCAGGCTCAAAATTGTTTGCAATAGATGTAGTACAGATATGGTAAACGCGTTTAATGGGAAATAATAACATTGAAAATGTATATTCTCAACTGTGTCAATCCGTTATAAGTCAACTATCGAAATAAGCATTGAGCATATACGCATTTCTTGAGAAAGACAAGCGCCTATTCCATACATATAAACACAAAGTTCATTCAATATGATTTAAGAAATTGATTTAGACAAAGTGAAATATAACAAAACAACTGCAGTGTTCGGAAGTAAAACATACTATCGAAATACATGTGTTAAACTTACAAGTAGTATGACATCATTTCTTACTATATCACCACGTCAATGTGATATAGCCATTCATACAGTACAGAAGACGTTATTCTTTCCCAATAAACGCGTTTACGCTTATATCAAATGCAAACAGTGTTGGGCCAGATCAGACGCCAAGAAAACCCGGACTCTGCTCAGGCTCAAAATTGTTAACCACTAAGGTTAACAATCATTATCGTCAACAAGTTGGCTTTTTTATTGCAATGCGTTTGCGTTTCGTTTGCGTTTAAATGGGGAAGAATAGCATCTTCTCCACTGTACCAAATTGTTTATTACATTACGTTACAATTCTTATTCACAGAAATGACACATGGATTTTGATTGGATTACATTTTATGGGTTATTTGCATGAGCAGATACATCAATATTAATTCTTCATTACTTTTAGTATCATGCGGAATAATTGTCCGATGAATCAAGAAATTGCAACCAGGAAGAAATAAAGAATTACATTTATTTTCGAAGCCATTTAATTCCACTCTAACAGTTTGTTTAATGCCGGTATTAGTTCAGCGCACCCGACACAGTTCAATTGAAATTGAATTGATTCAGACAATTTGCAACTTGCTGAAGGCGAGTATTGAGTTGCCTTTGTCAGATTTTGTGAATTAATAGTAGGAATAAATATTTGGCTTATAGCTTTAAGTTGTAGTATTCATTGTAGCGAGTTTTATGTAAGGTAATTTATGCAACATTTTTGCACTGACATGTTTTATCAATCTTTTAGCTCATTTCGAATGGAGATTACCAGTTTCTAGTTAAATATTACTTATTTTCAATACTTCGTTTGGTTATTTTAACACTGACTATATATAAAAATAACCCTGGCCAGAAGGCTCCTGTAAAAGTCCTCGGATCTGACTCTTCACTGTTGGCATTATACACAAGTCGTGTGCTCTTCACACTTGTACGTAAGAAGTGCATTATACGCGTAACTGTCACTACGGTTCTATTGGTTACCTTAGAATGTTGTCACAGAACTTCATTTGTAGTAAACATGCAGTTATTCGATACATGTACACATGCAGGTTCTTGAAATAATTTGATATTATTATCTTTTCTAAACATAAACTGAATACTATACATGTCAAATTTATCGTGAAGTTTTTAGCCCTTCACCATCATAGTGTTGTTTGCTTCAATGTTGCTGTCTTCAATATCGTTTCAAACTTAGATTTAATGTAGTCTTGCTACAAAACAAGTATTTAACATTTGAACCCTGGTCAAACACCCCCAAGCACGTCTTCTTATCAGAATCCAAACTGTTTGCAAACGCGCATTTCGTAGTCCTTGATATTCAAATGGGGATGTGCGTAAATATACACTATACTACAACATGAAAACCAGTGAGGAGCTTTTGCATAGGTATATACATCACCCCCTCTCTACAACAACACAAAAAAGACACACAAATGTGTGCGTTGTTCGGAGGGAGTCGTTATAGAGAGGTAATGTATTTACATTTGTAAACAGATTGTATCCAGATCAGACGCCGCGTAGGCGTCTGATCTGGATTCAAGCTGTTTATATTTATTCTATCAAAGTGTCCAATTATATGTATCTTTGAAAACAAACAGCAGACAACAATTTAAGCACACGATATTCCAGTACCCGGTAGTTAAATCCTTAGATATAATATTCCATTTTAAGAAACTGCCACGATGTTCGTTGCTAGGAGGGAGTCGGTGTTGGGAGGGCCGTTGTAGGGAGGGAACAAAGTAATCGTTTCAATGATATACTGTTTGTTATGACCGCGTATTTGGGTAACCAGGATTAAACGAGTCTAAACAGCCTAAGAAGCGGAAGCGAGTAATTGTTATCACTACCGCTTTTCAACCGTTCCCACTTCCGTTCCGGGTCATGATAATAATTTAGAAGCTACATTAGTTAAATATTTCAAATTTCTGGGTTTTTCCAAATACTCTGGTGCTTCTTTGTGCAAGTAAATGACAAGGAGTTAAATGATATGTGAGTAATTTGTGAGGAGTTGGTTTTTACAACCAATGTAAATTTAATTTTTTTTTATATTCAAGTTAACTATTATATCATTTCAGTGAAAAACATAGAATTCATAAGAAAACTATTGCTGCGGTCGATTTAAATACTACTATAGAAATGCATAATTATGTTTGTCCTGGTAATGTACCGTTAATACATTGTCGTTAGCCTCTGCCGGTCAGTATCGACTATGGATTAGTTCCTACCTTTTGGTCCGGCAGAAACACCACCGCCTGTGGCTGACCATGTCAAAGCGCTAAATGTCAAGCAAGTCACATAATTAAGATTTTGCTGGGCTATTGGGGCCCGTTTTACTAAACTACTTACGCAAAAATTCTGCGTAAGTCAAAATCGTTTAACTCTTTTTTTCTATCATAAACGCTTGCAAACAGCAAATAACCAGATCAGAGAAGGCGCTAAAAGCGCGTCCTCTGATCTGGCTATTTTCTGTTTGTAGCAAGTGATAATAAAAAATATAAATTAAAATTTAAAATTTTGACTTACGCAAAAAATGTGCGTAAGTTGTTTAGTAAAACATTACTAACGACAACTCGATCAGTTATTGCAATTGAATATATTCTATTTTATTGTACATGAAAAACGAAGATAAAAATATATAATACTTACACTTTTCATCCTATTTTTAAAGAATCTCAGGAAATATAATTAGCTTAAAGTGCAGTAAATTCGTTTTCCGTAGTTTTTGAACGTTTTTTGGCACTTGTTGTTCATCCCACCCAGAGCGGTGATTAAAGGTAATGTACCATGAAAAGTAGAGCATTAGCGTATGAAGGTGTGTGTTCAAAACCTGTATTACCCCACTATCAAAACACTTAGTTGTTTTATTTAACTCTTTCCTCCCCGAAACTTTAAATGGACAATTCCAGTTTCCATTTTAGTCTAGTCCATTTCTGACTTTTAAGGGTTGTTTTTGTCAATGTTTGGCATTATGACAAACAGTGAAGACCCTGATCAGAGGGCTCCTTTCGGAGCCCTCTGATCTGGGTCTTCACTGTTTGCACAGGACAAGTATACTATTCACATGTACATTGTTTGAAAAGGACGCCTATATGCGGGACTAGGGTTCAAAGGGTTAAGTATTTCACTGCCAAATTTATAGTGAGGGTTTAACCCCTTCACCGCCATATTGTCGCACACTTTAATATTTCTGTCTGCAAATATTGTTTCAAAATAAGAGTTGAGGCAGTTTGGCTGACAACATTTTGAAACAAGTGTCAAACAGTTTAATTTGGATCCTGATCAAACGCCTAGTTACGAGCTTGTTGGTGTCATTGGCAGCGAAATACTTAAGACCAGATTCGGTGTAATGCATGAAACATGTATTCAGAGGACGCTCTAGCTTTCTACAATATTTACGTTACGTAGTAATCAATCGGTGTTCTACATAGAATACACGTGTTCTCAACTTGAAATTAAGACAAAGTTTATAGTATAATATGTATCCTATCTGTTGTGGTTGTTTGAACATTTGCTAGATCGTAATAAGTAAGAAACCAAATGTTCAATATCGCCTGTACAAACTAGAACTGCTATCACTAATAGTGATAAATACCCCCACTATACAGCACTCTGTCACATTCTGCAGATGTTTTCAATAAGGTTTTACAATAAAGTCAAAGGTGTAAGCCAAGGTCAAAATGACTTAAAAATGGTAAATGACACTCTGCAATTCCAACATATAATAACACACCAGCTTTGGTAATCGTGGATGATAGGGTAAAAGAGATATGCTCTGGACAATTGTTTTTGATAACCAAGGTCCGATGTCAATTTCACGATCAAATATTAAGTAAATCAGGTTGAAATCGAAGGATGAGTTCGCCGTACAAGATTTTTTCCTGCCAATTTCAAGACCAATTTCAAAGCAACATGTCAAGGTCAATGTTACATAGACCTGACATTTGTGTCTTACATATCTGTTACGTCTGAGTAACATTTATGCCAAGTATCAAATTAATCAGGTTGAAACTGAAGGAGGAGTTGAAAGTACAAGATTTTGCAGACCGACCGACGACCAACCGACAGGCTGATTCCAGTATAAATCTGAATAAGGGAGATCCTTTGAAAGCACAGAAAACAAAGCAAATACTGAAAATTGCAGACTCGGTTTAATTGAGTCTGTTCATGAGCAATACTGAAATATGCAACAGTGCTCACGCCCCCTAGCACTAGCTTAAGCGGAATTCAACCTTCAACTGTAAATGCGCTGAAATCAATGATTCCAAAGGACCAGAAAGTATAACAACACTGAGAATGAAGTACGGGACAAACTCTGTTTGTGGGGGTATAACAAGTATATTCAATAAATCTAATGTAGAGTAATGTGTTACTTTTTAACTCTTGTCCAGTTTGTTTACGTATATAGAGTTCCGTTCTTAAGGATAAATCAATAAGGCATGTACTTTGGAAATACTATTTGCAAGGATAATAGACTCAGCAACCTATGTTTATATTCGTAAAACTATCAAGCACGACAAATAAAGTATGGTGCGCACGAAAACAAATGGAAAGTAAATAGACAAAGATAGGTAGAAGAAAAAAGCACGGATAGGGCACGCAATAGAATCGGCAGAAATACAGATAAGGTTGGTTAGTTGCTACATCCCAATAGAGACTATACATGTGACACTCCCGGAGTGTGAAGCACTACAGCACTATGATCAGCACTTTTTTCAATTAAATCTTTTAACTGACGCTCTCTGCTTTAACAATTCTCGTCTGCGTTTATTTCTGAAATTCATACTTTAGAGTTTTGATGAAAGACATTTTGTGATGAGCGTTAAACAGTTTTGCCCCTGATCAGAATTTACTGTTTAGCCCAGAGTACTAATCAATTAATAGTTTCTCGTAAATTAATATACATGTTGTGCAGATCCTTCCGCTCTACCTTTACTCTTCATCTGCTACAACATCTTTATTCCTGTCGTCTGCAGCAAACTTTTATGGAATAAAAATTCAAGCCATTACAGGTTTACAGAGGTACCCAAGAGGGTCAACGGTTTGAATCCTGATATGACGTCACGTTTGATGCTTCTGATCTTGATCAAATAGGTTTGCCAACTATATTAAGGTCTCCACTAGTAGAGGAGGGGTTAATATCTTGGCAAAACAATGAATACCATAACCTATTCATACCTTGAACCTGTGAATTCACAATGCCAGTTTTCAATTTAGTCTCGTCCATTTTTGGCTATTTACAGCTGAGTTTTACAATACGTTGCAAAATAACAAACAGTGCATACTCTGATCCGAGGGTTCCTTAAGGAGCCCTCTGATCAGTGTTTGCACTGTTTGCTGAGGACAAGTGTACTCTTCACAGGTACATTGTTTGTTAATGCCGAGTAATACTCGTCGCAAGAGTTCAATGTTATTAAGCTCTACAGCAATATACAGATAGCAATAAATGAATACCACACAATTAATTATTGTCGTTGTTAAGCTCGTTAAGCTCAGCAGAGAAATGAGAACCATAAATCATGAGATAAGTAAATGCACTTTGTTCAGATAGAGGCTAAGCAAACATTTATGAAAATGTATGGCATTTATGATATATCCCTGCTAAGACGAGAATGCCAGATAACGAGAAGGAATTGTCAATTAATACGTGGTTTATCTATGGGGGTCATATCTATGTTATTAGAGAGGAAGTGAATATAAAAGACGAGATTGAGAACTTTGCAGAAACAGAGACACCTTTTGAATGGAAAATGAAAGAACACATAGGGAAAAAAAACACCAATATAAATTAAAAACGAGAATGAAGAGCTATGATAATTATTATTATAATATAGAACGAAATTAAACTAATTAACGTGTGAAATTTTAAACCAGTTTTGAGAAAACGAGAAATACATAGGAAGAGAGCGAGAGACGGGCTAACAGAGAAAGAGCGAGAGAGAGAGTAAGACACACATAGACGGACAAACATACATACATGGACAGAGAGAGATATACATAAACAGTGAGACAGTAAGTGATAGAGAGGGGAATAGGGAGAAGGGCGGAAAGGAAGATATATATATATATATATATATATAATAAATAATGTCGGCGTGATGCCGGAAACTACCGGGAAAAGCTGTATATATATGAATTAAAAAAATAAATGATGTATTATAGGCTTTAAAAACACAATTTTATTTCTTCAAACAATGCGCGACGCGTTTCACTATAATTCATCAGGCGCTATACAATTGTTTATGACGTCATGACGTTGTTGTCATGATATCGACGTCGTCACTTCCTGTTGACGTACATCTAAGATAAATAACTGTGTTTTATTAAAGGGAGATAATTATTGAGAATTAAGAATAGGTTTAAATTTAGCTATGAAATATTCTTCTTTTGCTAGCCTAGCTGAAACACTATTTGTCTTTAATTTAAAAAAAGGAAACATTTCATAATTTAAGTTTTTCTTTCCGCATTTTTCTAAATGGGCGCTTAAAGGAATTTGTCTTGTTGAAGGATCTCTTATCTGTTGTGAGTGAACTGTTCTTCTTGACCTCAGTTTGTCTCCAGTTTGACCAATATAGTATTCTCCGCATCCAGTGCATGTAAGAACATATAATACGTTTTGAACATCACATGACATTGATTGGTTTACATAAAATTTCATTCCTTTAAAATTATAAAATTCGCTTTCTTTAATATGTTGACATAATGAACAGTTAGATTTATTGCATTTTGTTACTTTATAACGTACATGTTGTTTCTCTGTAAATTTAGCTCTGGTAAGTAGTTTTTTTAAGTTTGGAGCTTGTCTTTTACTTTTGATAAGTTTACATTTATTTAAAATTTGAGACATGTTTGGGTCTGCTTGTAATATTGGTAAATTAGCTTTTATGTTGTTAAAAAGTTCTTGGTTGTTTGGGTTAAATGTTGAGATGTATGGAAGAGTAGTTGTGTTATTATTTGGTTTTGGTTTAAGAAGGTCTGACTTTGTGATTTGTTTTGCTTTGTGAATACTGTCTTGTAAAAGGGATTTGGGATAACCTCTTGTTCTTAAAGTGTCGTGTAATTCTTGTAATCTTTTATCTTTAACTGTTTCACATGAAACTATTGTGCAAATTCGTCTGGCCAAATTATATGGTATGTTAGTTTTTGTGTGTTTCGGATGACATGATTTAAAATTAAGGTATTGTTTTGAATCAGTTGGTTTATGAAAGATGTCTGTCGTTAACTTTGTGTCTGTTTTTTTAATTAGTACATCTAAGAATGGTAAATCAGTGCTGCTATATTCTACTGTGAATTGGATGTCAGGGTGTAGTTCATTTAATAGCTTATGAAAACTTTTTAACTCATCAATAGAATATTGCCAGATGATGAAACAATCATCCAGAAATCTTTTCCAGAAAGTTTTTATGTAATTTGAAAAATCTTTGCCGTGGGAAAATTCCCAACAATACCTTAATTTTAAATCATGTCATCCGAAACACACAAAAACTTACATACCATATAATTTGGCCAGACGAATTTGCACAATAGCTTCATGTGAAACAGTTAAAGATAAAAGATTACAAGAATTACACGACACTTTAAGAACAAGAGGTTATCCCAAATCCCTTTTACAAGACAGTATTCACAAAGCAAAACAAATCACAAAGTCAGACCTTCTTAAACCAAAACCAAATAATAACACAACTACTCTTCCATACATCTCAACATTTAACCCAAACAACCAAGAACTTTTTAACAACATAAAAGCTAATTTACCAATATTACAAGCAGACCCAAACATGTCTCAAATTTTAAATAAATGTAAACTTATCAAAAGTAAAAGACAAGCTCCAAACTTAAAAAAACTACTTACCAGAGCTAAATTTACAGAGAAACAACATGTTCGTTATAAAGTAACAAAATGCAATAAATCTAACTGTTCATTATGTCAACATATTAAAGAAAGCGAATTTTATAATTTTAAAGGAATGAAATTTTATGTAAACCAATCAATGTCATGTGATGTTCAAAACGTAGTATATGTTCTTACATGCACTGGATGCGGAGAATACTATATTGGTCAAACTGGAGACAAACTGAGGTCAAGAAGAACAGTTCACTCACAACAGATAAGAGATCCTTCAACAAGACAAATTCCTTTAAGCGCCCATTTAGAAAAATGCGGAAAGAAAAACTTAAATTATGAAATGTTTCCTTTTTTTAAATTAAAGACAAATAGTGTTTCAGCTAGGCTAGCAAAAGAACAATATTTCATAGCTAAATTTAAACCTATTCTTAATTCTCAATAATTATCTCCCTTTAATAAAACACAGTTATTTATCTTAGATGTACGTCAACAGGAAGTGACGACGTCGATATCATGACAACAACGTCATGACGTCATAAACAATTGTATAGCGCCTGATGAATTATAGTGAAACGCGTCGCGCATTGTTTGAAGAAATAAAATTGTGTTTTTAAAGCCTATAATACATCATTTATTTTTTTAATTCATATATATATATATATATATATATATATATATATGGTTGAGATATAAGTTACTCTTACAGTGCTGCAATATTCTAACTATAGATATATTCCCGAGCGCTTTCGACAGTTACGTCTTCTTCAGGGGATATGCAATGAACTCGTTTTGATATTAAAACAAGTCAGACCTTTTTATAAAATGTCGTTGTACACAATGACTCTCTGTGCTGAACGCTTAATAACAAGTTTGCTCTTTTAAAAAAAATACTTTCAGGTAGTGAATGATGGATGAATGAGTTTGGTTTTACAGCACTGCGACACAATAGGTAATATAGCGCCGATGATAAATGATGGACGATGAGATGAGACGATGACGACTTCAGGTCATCCAATACCTGAAATCATCACCATCCCACCCCATCAACCCTCATTCATGATTTCATGTCATTTAATAGCCGAAATCATCATCTATGAACCTCTGTGATTGGTGAACGCTTGAAAACAAACAAGTCCTTTAAAAAAAAATTACTTTCAGGTATTGAATGATGGATGGATGAGTTCGGCTATACGGCAAGTTGCAACACAATAGGTCATATAGCGCCGATGATAAATGAGGGATGATGAGATGAGACGACGACGACCCCAGGTCACCCAATACCCGAAATCATCACCATCCCACCCCAATATCCCTCAACCATGATTACAGGCCATTCGATAGCCGAACTCATCATCATCCCATCTGATCAATGACTCTCTGTGATGGCTGAATGCTTTGAAACAAGTTAACTCACAGGTATCGAATGAAGTCATTATTGTCATTATGACTTCATTCGATACCTGTGAGTTAACTTGTTTCAAAGCATTCAGCCATCACAGAGAGTCATTGATCAGATGGGATGATGATGAGTTCGGCTATCGAATGGCCTGTAATCATGGTTGAGGGATATTGGGGTGGGATGGTGATGATTTCGGGTATTGGGTGACCTGGGGTCGTCGTCGTCTCATCTCATCATCCCTCATTTATCATCGGCGCTATATGACCTATTGTGTTGCAACTTGCCGTATAGCCGAACTCATCCATCCATCATTCAATACCTGAAAGTAAATTTTTTTTTAAAGGACTTGTTTGTTTTCAAGCGTTCACCAATCACAGAGGTTCATAGATGATGATTTCGGCTATTAAATGACATGAAATCATGAATGAGGGTTGATGGGGTGGGATGGTGATGATTTCAGGTATTGGATGACCTGAAGTCGTCATCGTCTCATCTCATCGTCCATCATTTATCATCGGCGCTATATTACCTATTGTGTCGCAGTGCTGTAAAACCAAACTCATTCATCCATCATTCACTACCTGAAAGTATTTTTTTTAAAAGAGCAAACTTGTTATTAAGCGTTCAGCACAGAGAGTCATTGTGTACAACGACATTTTATAAAAAGGTCTGACTTGTTTTAATATCAAAACGAGTTCATTGCATATCCCCTGAAGAAGACGTAACTGTCGAAAGCGCTCGGGAATATATCTATAGTTAGAATATTGCAGCACTGTAAGAGTAACTTATATCTCAACCATATCTTAAAACCATTCTTATTCTGCGAATCAAAAATATTTTTTGATCCAGTGCTACGTAAGGTCGTTTGTAGATGTCTGTTTATATATTTCTCTACTTTATATATATATATATATATATATATATATATATATATATATATAGAGAGAGAGAGAGAGAGAGGGCGATATAGAGATAGAGAGAGAGCGAATGTGAGAGAGAACCAGGCAACCGTTTCCTTCATAGGTTTTTGTGTCATCACCAGCTGGTTACTAAAATTAAAGATAAGAACATTTTGGGGGAAATTCTATTTTGCTTTTCATCTGCTTTAAGTGTCAACTTGTCAGAACGTTTTGCTTTATTTTAAACTCACTTTAGGTAACCACCGATAAGGACGCAGGAATAAAATGTATGACACTTAGACAGTGCTCGTTTCTAGTCTCATTGAGGCATAAGATTTATGCACTCACATGCACTTTATGAGGAAGGGTAACAATAAGCAGCCAAAGAAAAAGATATGACATTTTGAAATCAAATCAAATTGTATTTCGTTTGCAATAATAAGTTCTCATTGATTTGCATTGTTCAACCCACGTGCGGTGGTGAACATGTTATAATTTCCACATTAACCATCTCGGCGCCGGAATCGCATAAATTCGACGTTGCAAACATGATTGAATCCTGATTAGACGCCGCGATACGCGGCGTCTAATCAGGATCCAAACTGTTTGACGCTCGTATCGATATTTCTGAATACATACTAAATTAAATCTTACTTTTAAATGATAATATAGCGGTGAAGGGGTAGACATCTCCCAAATAATTTGGCGCCAACAGGGTTAAACAAGACTAGAGACCAACATGACAGTTTTTTGACAGTGTTGACGATGTAATGTAATCCGAATGTCAAACAGTTTGCAATGGGAAAATTGTTCAAGAACACACGCGTTTATTAGGAAAACAATAACGTCTTCTACACTGTGATACAGCGCTCCCTCTCTGCAACGGCCCTCCCAACAACGATTCCCTCCTAACAACGACCCTTACCGCTGGTCCCCAAATAAGACAATAATTTCTAACCATTTCCCTACTGCAGTAACGTCTGCTTAAAATTGTTATTTGCTGTTCTTCTAAAAAATACATAATGGACATTTTGACAGAAAAAGCTTAATGACGAATGACAAAAAGCTTGAATCATCTGGATTTAAGCAAATTTAAGCCTATTTCCTCCCTTTAACGACTCATTCTGAATACCGCACATATTTCTGTCTCCCGTTGGGTGTCGTTGTAGAGAGGGGGCGCTGGAGTAAATTCTCTACCATTTCCATGTCTCATCCTTTGCTGCAAATTAGTCAAGTTATCCAACTTTACGCGTTACCTCGATCATGCATGCCAATAACAACAACACAAACAAATAATGTGTTAAGTTGTGAATCAGTGCATTGATAAAAGCCAAAGCTAGAAAAAAAACCGTTCCTACTGAGACAGCATTGTAGATACCTTGATTACAATGAAAAAACGTTATTTCACCGTTTCAACACAAACAATACGCACACACAATGCAATAAAATATAGAAATGTGCAATGTTTTGAAATTTCTAAGGATTTCTTTTTATTTAAGCGGCAAACAGGTTGGAGCCTTAGGGTATTCCGGCGTCTGCTCTGGTTCCAACTGATTTCAACTGAAATTATAGTATAAGCGTAAACGCGCATATTGGGAACACTTAATGCTTCTCCATTGTAATTCGTAATTGAATTATTTTTGGATAATTCTGAAAAACATTTCCCTCGATTTGATTTACTAAATCTTGCGAATGAATACAGTGCCAGATACGGATTTTAAGAACACCTGTTTTAAGTAACACAGCTTATCTGGAACTCTTAGAATGTAAATTCTCTTTTGTTTTCATCATTTATCAACAACTACGAGATGGTCTACAATGTAATTCTCTAACGTTATCCCATGTTTATTGAAAGAGACAATAGCAAACAGTGTAGATTGTGATGAGACGTCGCGTTACGTGGCGACTCGATATAGTCTGCACTGTTTGCTTTTGCATATGAAATGTTCTGTTATATGGGAAAACGCAGTGTCCTTAAATCTCTCTCGTATATCTTTAATGAACTCTTCTTGCAAGCACACAGGGAGGGTTCACAGAAATAGCCATGCAGAAATGGGTTGAGCTAAACAGCACAGTTAACAGACTTCCACCTGGAACTTATAGGTCACGTATGGATTTTTTGCGCGTTCTTATAGCTGTCTGAAAGATAATTAACTCATTCATTGCCTTGCCCCGGGTAAAATAGGTATTCGCAGACAGTATGGACCCTAATCAGACACCGTTAGACGCAGCGTCTGATTAGGGTCAAAACTGTTTGACATTTATTTCCATTGTTCTTTAGTCAAAATACCAACATTTTAAATTTTGAGAAATAAAAGCAGACTACAATTGTTCAAACTGATGACGTCATGGCCGTGTGAAGAGGTTAATAGTGGTTACATTTATGAAGTTGTTTGTAAAATTGAGAGATTAGTTTTGCAGAGACAACTTTAAGATTCCAATCAGCTGATATGATTAAAAAAACAGAAGTTGATATTTTGAAAAGTAAATAATTTGGATTTGGGCCAGGCGCATGGTTTTGCGATGTCTGCGAATGATATAGAGGGAATGACACTGTTTTTCCCACATTTAAATAAAATTAAACGTTAATACAATACACAAAAATGTAACAAATGGTAAATTCGTAACTCTTTGCCCCATACTCAGTTTCTAAAGTTGAAGGTATGTGACTACTGCAAGCAGGTTTAAAATGTATACAGAATGCGCCTTAATAAAAGGCAAAGTTTGCTTTACTTTCAGCCTGATTTAAGCTATCATCACGTAGTATATAGGTAATATTTCTTATGGTAAATGTTTTTGTTGTATAAATTAGAACTTTTTTGTTCATCGGGGGAAAAATAAAGTCGCTAAATAGCGCTTCTACGGGAAAACGAGTTAAAAAGCATAACATTATTATAAATATGCAATATTTATGTTTAAGTGAGCTGCAAACAGTTTAGAGCCAGGTCAGACCACAGGCAGATTTTAGCATAAACTGTGAATTGGTAACAAATACTATCTTTCCAGTACACTTCATTTAAAAATATGTTTTGAATAGCGCCAAAAATAAAATTTCTAACTTCAAACAAGTTTAATGAATATAGATAAAATATCATCGTAAGGAAAGATCTATTGTAATGTTGATATCATCAATATTTTTTTTTTGAGAATGATTGAGATTATTCATTAGTTAATAATTAAAAGCAAAATCTGTTTCCCAAATAATCACCAAGATAAAAACAAATTCTAGAGCATCAATGTAAATCAAAAAGAATATCTGGTATTGTCTATGATTAAGTCCTTACGAATTTCTGCTTCCCTACTATTAACTAAATTGACGACGAGCTGATCAAAGGACCAGTTCTTTTGACGTGACAGGTTTATGGGTTATTAATATTTCGACAGAACTCCATTTTGCGTGCTGACTGCCATTTGTCTTTTATTTCCGGGTTAGTTATTTTGAAAACTGATTTTTTGTGCAAACTAAAATTGAAATAGGTTTTATGCCTCAAAGTGTAGCTTTAAAGTGTTATAGCGATTGAAATAAGCGTATGACAGTCTCAATATGTCCTTCCGTCCGCCAAAGTGTGCTTTTTGTCCGGGGGCTATGTCCTACAACCCAGCAGCTGGGGATCCGTCTAAAGACCCCAAACCTACCCAAACCACTTTAATTTGCCTAAACCACTTAAAAAACAACCAAAAGTACTTTAATTCCTTAATTTCTAATCAAATAAAGCTTATAAAAAAAGTTTTTTAAGGTAAGAAAAAAATGTTAAATTAAAATTAATATGCGATTTTTCATTTCAATGAGGAGCAACTCGTACACATCTTAAGGTAGCTTTACATAGTTACTTTTAGATGACAACCCATCCAATAGCCTGGTTTTGATAACAGGTATCAACTTAAAGCAGGTTGAAAGTAAAGCAGAATGCGCCATAAGGCGATACTTTAAGCCTGCTTTAAGCTACCATATGCTAGATTATGGAAAACTTGTTTTTAAAAGTGGTTCTTGGAGGTTCTTGGAGGTTCGGAGAGGTGTTGGGTCTTTAGACTTACATCAACTGGAGATATATTTAGTGTGAGAGTACTTCTTCAGATGGCTGCAAGTTACATACACTTTTATGTTACTGTGACAATGACTTTTAGCTTTCCGTTTTAATGTCCATATAGGCAAACCTTTTAAAGTGTTTATTATTTCAAGTTTGTCTACTATACCTGACTCCATTCTTTTGGCATCTAATTTCGCATGGACATCGGATATTCTACAGAAACTCAACGAAAATACTGTCACTATCGAACATTTAATCGGCAACCACTAAATTTGTAACACATAATTATGTAATCTTCAATACACGTGGCGGTTTCATTTTGGTAAGAAAGAATGCAGAAAACCCCGTTCTCTGTTGCATTAGCAGGCATTTGTCTTAAAAGTGTTGATGCAACATTAGTTTTTAATAATTCAACTAGGACTAGTACGGGTCATGTTTAAAAACTAAGATCGCTACAAATATTGGCAATTGCTTGAATTTGTAAACCAGCCGTACTTGTGTTAAACGGGCATTTAAAGAAATTTTGTAGCGCCAATAAGTTATTTACTCCTGAATACGACGGTATTAGCAATTTCATACAAGTTGGATCCAGGTCATAAGCATGGTAATTTGGCGTTTAAAAAGGATCCAAATTGTCTGATCCTATATCAATATTTCATTATTCAAAATGACTAAATTCTAAATCTATGAAAAACAGCTGACAGTATACCGTAAAGCTCATTAGATTGGGACAAAGTGTAACTGCTGTTAGAACATGTATCATTAAATATTCAACAAATTGCCTCTGTCACAAAGGTATAGAAAAGGTACGAGAAGCAGTAAGACAAGGGTCTACACGGTTAATTCTGTCCCAAAACTTAGAATTAATGCAGTATTACGAAGACAATCAATAGGCGAAGAAGGCTATGATACAGTGGAGAATCTGTTATTCTTTCCCGTTTAAACGCAAACGTACGCAAACGCAAAACACTAAAACGTAGAAAAGAACAACTTTTGGACACTTCTGATATTTCATGTTTATCTTGGTGGCAAACAGTTTGGAGCCTGATCAGACGCCGCGTTACCCGGCGTCTGATCTGGCTCCAAACTGTTTGTTTTTAGCGTAAACGTGTTTATTGGGAAAGAATAACACATTCTCCACTGTATCTGCAATCAGGGTTCAAGTCACTGGGATGGTTAACCCTTTCATGATCAAATTATTTGGGATATTTGTACCCCTTCACCGCTTTGTTGTCATCTGCTTCAGTATTATTGTCTATAAGACACGTTTCAAAGTGAGATTTAAGGTTGTATGACTTAATACGTACATAACTATAATAGTGTCAAACACTTTGGGTCCTGATTACGCGGCGTCTGATCAGGATCCAAACTGTTTGCATACGCGCTTTCAAGCGTCATTGAAAGTGAAAGGGTTATTACAGTAGATTAAACGTTATTCCATTCTCTTTAAACAAACCGAAACGAAATGAAATGAAACGCAACCCAATTCAATTCAGCTAAGAAAATGACTATTTCTTGGAGATATGATTGATCCTTTTTAATATAAGAGCAAATCGATTGGAGCTTGATCAAAATCCATGTTACCCCGGTGTCTGACCTGTCTTTAAATTGTTTGAAAAATGAAAAAATAAGGGTATACCATAAACGCGGTTACTGGGTTCTTATAACATCTTCAATGTACAACAGAATATGGCCAGTTGCACAAACGGCGTCAATGTTTCTACTACAATAGATTGTTATCGGATAATCTAGTAGATTTATCTACAAATACACTCGCATGAAAACGTAATACGGTGTAGCAGACTTCATTCTATTATACGTTTCATTTCTAATATGCTTCTTGTCATAACTTCGCCCGCTTAGATTGTAGCCTGTCTCCATTTCTCAAAGACAAAATTAAATATTCAGGCGAAATAATCATCAATATTAATTGATGCAATGTTCTAAAATATATCTGTTGAAACGCTTTTATAAAAGTAAAGGGACACTTTGTCTGTATTCCCATATTCCTAGTTTTTAATAGATACCAAAAAGTAGTAAATTGAAGGTGTTTTAAAAGAAGGCCAAACTTTGGGTCAGCACTGTTTGCTAATATATACGTCCATGGACGATATACATCAATCGGTTAACATTGATAACGGAAGGTTCCTAGACAGTATCTGCAAGTAGGTTCTGCTATTTAATGATCAGCAATGTGACGCATAAGTTTTGGGCCCTATTGCAACCAAGTTGGTGTACTGAATGTCTTGCATTTGATATTTGCATACTGTATGATAAATCTGTTTCGAATTGATTTGGGTAAATAACACATTATATTTCCTAAATTAATAATCTTGGTTTTAATTAATGTATGTTTGAATTAAATTCATAATTTCATATGTCATCCATTTCACGTCCAGAATATCTTTCATTCAATACAGATGGAAGAGCAATGAACTTAAACGGCAGCAGAATGGAAATGGTGATTAATTAACCATTTCTACCGTAGAAACGTATTTTATTTCAGTTGAACTTCGATATCTCGAACTCGGTTAGGTTGAACATACCCGTATTTTAAGGTTAGAACGTGGCTAAGACTTAACCAAGCATGAAATGCAATTCACATGTCGACAAGTCGGTTAGCTCGAATTAAGCGAGTTCGAGATATCAAAGTACATTTAGTTTCTTTCTCCACGAAAAAAATCAGTTCAAAATTATACAGACATTAAAATATACCTTCCAGAATATGTTCCGTATCTCAGTAGATGGTAGCTTATAGCAGTCTGTACGTACAAACAGAATGCGCATTAAGGCGCATTTTGCTTTACTTTCAACCTGATTTAAATGATCACCTGTTTTCAAAAACTAGAAACAGACTATGGGATAAGGGGTTACTAAAGACTGAAGTAATGCAAAACGACCCACCGAAAATCATTTAACGCACAATTGTCGTATTTAGCGATACGAATTTAACTGTTTAACCTAAATATCACTGAGTGATCTCTCGGCTATCCTCGGCTTTGCCCGTTAGTGCAGATGTTGATATAAATGTGTATTCAAATATAGTTGGTATTGCGTTAATACTTTTTGAGTCTTATAGTTAAAACGAAACCTTAAGGCTGCATCTAAACAAAGTAGTTCACTCTTTAGCCGATCACAACTACGTCACGGCCAAGTACATGTAGCAGGTGTATTGTGAGTGTCGCTGAAGAGAGATATTTTATAGTTAAAGCAAACTATGGATGGTAAAAATATATTAACAGTATAAAGATGCTTTAGTAACTAACCCCAAATACTTTTTATGGACAGTTCGTGATTCCAATTAAACTCATTTAAGTAGACTATTAAGCTAATTTTTGATATTCTGAAAAGTAACAAGCAGTTTATGAGAGCGCTCATGTAATAATCTCTATTCTAGGTCTGCATTGCTTGCATTTGGGAAGAGTACTCGCCAAAAATATACAGGTTGCAAAGGAAACGTACATGTATACTCGTCGTTGAACGATGCGGGATGGACAAACAATAATAATTCCCATAAAAAACTTATAGAAAGGATATTGATAAATTTTCCTTCGTTAATACGTAAGAGAAAGAAACTGCAAAGCACAAAGGTGTAAAAAGATACACAACACCACACAATGGGAGACAAAAATTATGTGCGTTGTTCAGAGGGAATCGTTACAGAGAATGAAATAGGCTTACATTTGCAAGCAGTTTGAACCCAGACCAGAAGCCGCGTAACGCGGCGACTGATCTTGATTCAAGCTGTTTGTCACTCGTTATTATATTTGTTCTATCAAAATGTCCACAGATATGTAACTTTGAGAAAAAAGCAGCTGATGACAATTTTAAGCAGACGATATTGCAGCATTAAAACGTTAGACATAATTATCATGTTTAGGGAACTGTAGCAAGGGTCATTGTAAGGAGAGGTCGTTGTTAGTACGTCCGTTGTAGGGACGGAGCACTGCATTGAAAACTGTAGACGATTTGCTTTAATCTGTGAGGCAAACAGTTTGGACCGTGATCAGTCACCAAGTATCTCATTGTGACATCTGACCAAAACGTGTCGCAGTTGACATACGGTTGTTAGCATTAACGCCTTTATAATGAAAGAGTGACAACATCTTCGCTGTACTATGACCATCGAGAAAAGTCTAGAGTCACGTCGAACGTCATAAACATGAGCGTCAACTCAAGGTCCATACAATTTGACACTCAGAAAAATCAATCAACATTGTAACTCGTCTCAAATTTTACCATTTGCGTTAATACTCCTACATCTCTGACAATGTTAAACTAACAAATTCACAAACAAGTGTCAAAAGGTTTTAATTCTTTAGAGATGAAGCGTTTCTTGGTGCCTGATCTCGATCCAACATTTTGTCAAAGTAAACCCTATTTGCTACTTGCGGTTAAAGAGTTAAAAAAGTTATATGTACATAACAGTTTTAATTGTGACATATAGCAATGGACCCGTGTCGCATCATTACGTCATATATTGGATCGAAACACAAACCAAAAACTCGTCCATCTTGCCCGGTTTCCGTTTGCTTTTAAGCTTGAAGACAATTTTAACGTTTCTGCTAAATATTTCAAATAACTTGGATGATGAATGTGTAAAATGACATTTAGCCTAGTGAGACTGGCATATCTTTTAAGATAACTAATTGGTAACCGAACCCGGTTGCTGGGCTTATTGATTCGTTTCTTCTTCATGATTTGTAACTTTAGACATTTACCACTCCTTAACCCTATCATCCTCTTACACCGAGTACACTCAGTCTGGTTATTTGCAAACAGTTTGGAACCAGATCAGACACTGCGTTACGCGGTGTCTGATCAAGGTCCAAACTGTTTGAAACTTATTTCAATACTTCGTATGTTAAAATTCATAAAATTAACTATAAGAAATAAAAAATAGACATATTTTTAAAGTAGGTAATATCGTATTAGTAAATAGGGTTAAACGAGAATACCTCAAATTGGCGTTTCTCAAAATGAACCCAGTTCTTGGCGTAAAACATAAATTAATATGCTTGCTCATCAATTTAATGTTAAGATGTATTGTGAACTCTAAGGACGGGCTGCTTTACGTAGGTCAATAGTAATACAGATATCTCCTACACGGACGTTTGCATTGCTGTTGTACTGTATTAAGATGCCATTTTTCTCCAATGACTTTCAAAATGTATCTTTAAGGACTGCCTTACTTCTCCCTTCCGAAATGCTATCTTGACCGTAACTTTTCTCAGTCCATCTTGGTTCCATTTCTGCAGATTTTCGGCAGACAATACGATTCTTTACATTTGTGCTTAAATTTTTAAGTTCATTGCAGACAATATGCGTTGATACCAGTCATTAGAAAAATTCTATTTAAAAACTGTCTCCATTTCATTGCAAATTACGTCGATGGTTCATTTCGTTGAAACTGGCAATAACAACGCCTTCTTCGTCATATTGTACTTTGGACACAGTGAAGCATGTGTTGAACCCTTTACATCATTGCCTGTTTCTAGTTTTGAAGACAGGTGACCACTTAAAGCAGGTTGAAAGTAAAGCAGAATGTGCCCTAAGGCACATTCTGCTTTACTTTCAACCTGCTTTAAGCTAAAATCTGCTAGGATATATAAGATATTTGTAATGGTTATTGTTCATGAGGGTATAAACTGGAACTATTTTCTTCAGCGGAGGAATAAATAAAATATGCTAAAAGTCGCTTCTATAAGGGAAAGGGTTAAGAACTATCAGCAGTGGAAGGTTTAACCCTTTCACTATCAAATTTGTCGAGAGTTGTTTACCCTTTCACCGCCATATTGTCCTCTGATTCAATATTGTTTTTTTCTGAAATATAGTAACAAATATACTGCTCTTTTCTTATGTTTCGACCTCTAAGGGCCTTTTTCAAAGAAAATCACGTCAAAACACACGTCACATTTTTGTTACATACATTCAGCCATAAAATCAAAGAGAATAATAACAAAAATGTGACGTGTGTTTTGACGTGATTTTCTTTGAAAAAGGCCCTTAGAGGTCGAACTATTAGAAAAGAGCAGTATATATATTAATATTAATTTAATTCCCTATCTGGAATATTGAAAAAAATATTATATAGTAACAAAGTTAGAATTTAGGCAATATGACTGACTTTATTTCGAAACAAGTGTCAAAAAATTGGGTCCTAATCAGACGCCGCGTAACCAGGATCCAAACTATTTAAAACGCGCTTTTAAGCGTCATTGAGCGTGAAAGGGTTAACAAATCTATCACACTTTTGAAAAACATAATTTCTTAGATGTTCGTCTGCTAAAACTTGTTGTCTGCAATGCTTTGTTGAATTTAAATTTGAAGTTTGAATAACGAAATGATGATACGAGTGTCAAACTGTTTGGATCCTGTTGAGGAAGCGGATACCCGGTATCTGATCAAGATTAAAACTGTTTGCACAAGTCGACTGTTTTCGATTATGGCTATGCAATAGTTAGTACAACTGCGCAGAAGAACTTTCCGTCCGATTGTCCGACAACTATTTGCAATGCCTTCGCCAGTGCTTTAACACTAACATAATTATGTCGCGTATAGTATAAATTACCTACGTGCATTCTTAGAAGTGCCGCTTAATATAAAGTTTACTGTACATCTGAAATTTCTATCGGTACTCTTTGCTGTATCTGAAACTACACTCATATTATGGTATCCTTCCATTGGTTTCTCACTGGAATTAGCTCTCATGATGTACAAATGTATCAGTGTCACCTTGTTTTGGAAACGTCACCGCCTTCACGTCACCTGCTTTAAACACTTGTCGGTTGCTTTATTTCTCTGATTTGAAACCCTATATATTGAAATGAATGCCGAATAGTTTAAATTTTGATCGAATGCCATGTTACGTGGTGTCTGTTCAGGATATTTGCATATAACCTCAGACAAGGCAGTGCATAGGTTAAACATGACGCATGTCATTCGTTGCACGACGCATGTTATTCGTAGCAAAAAAGAAATTGATTTACCTTGCATAGCTGTCATATAGATGTAGTTTACAATCCATTATCAATTTGCAGTGCCGCTTCTTCTACAAACAAACAAACAAAATCAACAGCAGAACAGGCAATGCTGGTTTTAGATGATACTGTGATACAAATTTTGTCATCGACAATAATCATATTCAACTGTCAAAAAATAAAACCGGTCAGTTTGAATTTGCGAAACGGTCATTATTACCTATATTGAACGTAACTTTAAGGACAGACACAACTACTGAGGGAGCAGTCTAAATAGGGTCTACACTTTTTGATATTCAGTTTGACCCCTTTTGACAAATCACTGTGTGATAAAACGGCAGTTATACAGTGGGGCTGTATAACACCTACAGTGGAGAATCTGTTATTCTTTCCCGTTTAAACGCAAACGTACGCAAACGCAAAACACTAAAACGTAGAAAAGAACAACTTTTGGACAATTCTTATAATTCTTGTTTATCTTGGTGGCAAACAGTTTGGAGCCTGATCAGACGCCGGGTTACCCGGCGTCTGATCTGGCTCCAAACTGTTTGCACTGCAAATAATAGTTTTAGCGTAAACGCGTTTATTGGGAAAGAATAACACATTCTCCACTGTATTTAGACCAAGCATTTGCACATTCTCATCCAATGATAAATGGTCGTCTGATTTGATAGGGAGCAAAACGCATGTACCCAATTACAAGTTTTAATGTGGATGAATTGTGAGTGTAAAATTAATGGCAGCATGTTTCTATTGTTAGATATGACATGTGCTCAAGTAAAGTATGATTTAAGAAACTCCAAGAAAGACGTGTGATGTATAGAACAATAAATTCATGCAAGAATCTACGATCAGCAGGATAAGGTAAAAAGATAGCTACATGTATTTAGATGTTATGCTATATTTAACATACACACCACTGTAATTGGATTTGTTGCTTTTTAATCCAATATTTTTCACTTCTTTGACACCCTCAATTTCATACATTTTTCACACCCATCTACAGCATTACTTCCAAGCACTCAGATTAATATCTTTTTTCAAATATATTTGTTTTACGGGATGTCGCCACTTTTAGATTGTTTATGGTTTACTATCTGCTAGTTAACTACTAGACAAAAAAGCCAAATTGTACGTGATGGAACTCAAACTGAAACACAAAGAAAATATACAAAAAACTAAAAATTAAATTGAGAGTTTTGGGGATAGAGTCGTCGAGATAACATTTCCTGTGCTGTAGGCGTAGTATCTAAAGAGAATCTTTTTCAAAACAGTACCGCATGGTATATCCAGGAGCAGGGATCCAGATAAGGGGAGTATTTAAAAAACTGAAATCTTAATTTTTTCTTTAAACCCTATGATGTCACTACTCATTAGGATCGTCTCGAATCTAGACGATTCTAATGAGTAGTAACAATGTAGGATTTGAAGTTCAAATTGGTGAGAAAATTTTGCATTTGTTCAGTTTACTCTCCCTTATTTGGAACCTTGCAGAAACAAGCTCAATTACAATCGTATACAACCTTTATCCAGTCATATTACCTGGAATCTACCTTCAAAACCAATGTACAAATTACGGTGCCATTCAGACGAGTTGATATTTTTTCTGTGAAAAGGTTAACGCACACCGTAAAATATTTAATTAACAATAGCGAGAAACAATTTAAAGCCTGATCAAAAGCCTAGTAGCTCGGCCTCTTACCAGTTTCCAAACTGTTTTCCAAAATACTGATAAAAACTATAAGATAAAGACAAGAAGCCAAACAGTAGACATCTTGGTGCAAGGTTATATATCTTTGTATTTGAGTCTGAAGTCGTTCTCAAGCACCAATCATAGACTCACTTCAAACGCTTTATAACCTTAGACCCTGGTCGTAAGCCAATATGTTTCTAAAATTTTGTTTAGTCGGACTTGGCAGCGAAAAGGTTCGCAAAATATAAGGGAGGTGAAATAATTATTCTGTGGGAAATTGATAAATAATTGGTCACCAAAGTCAATGATTAGCTTCAGGTTTTAGGTTGACAATTAAAACACTAGCTGGTACCTGGCGGCAGAAGTAGTTGGCGTCAATTTACCACTACAGTAGATATTAAGGGGGACAAACCATTAATCAATATAGTATTTATAATTTGACTAGGTCATGTTACATTCACACATCAGACAATAGGTCCGCACACTGCCTAAAATTAATTCAAAACTCGTTGACCCCTAAAACGCAAAATGGATAGGTCTAGTTTGAAAAACCGTCTGGCCCAGCTCGTATAAAGCGTTTGAGTTGAGTCTGCGTACGTTCTGACGCATTTGTTAGGTCACATTTGAGCCTAGACTCAAATCTGACTGATCAAATGCATGCCGTGATCAAACTGCAGAAACCCTCTAATCTTAGTAGTCATTGTTTGTATAGAACAAGTGTACATTTAGCAGGTACACTGTTTATAAATGCCGCATATATGTCACAACAAGTGGTAAATAGGTCAGCAATCTGTAAACATATAGTAAATACTACTCGATATAATATTAATTGACTAGATTGATTGCGAGTGACGATCTAATGCAGCAGCAGAGTAAAGTAGAAATGCTTTCTATTCTAATTCCACCTTCTTTTAACAAGTCATATGTCTGTACGTAAAATACCCAAAACAGACAATCTTTTAATATATCGCAATGGAAGATTCAAGTGCAAGTTCATTCCCATGATGTCTCTACGAAACAGGTAATGTGACATATCCCAGTATGCAATGCGTTTTGTATGTTCAATTTTACCTGTTCACTACAGAAAAAAGCATTTTGATGCGTTTACATATCAAATGTTCATGCTTCTACGTACGAGTTTTTCTGAACGGAAACAGTGACATCCCATTTCTAACATTCTGACAAGAAAGCAAAATAAATATAACCATCGGCAGACAAATATAAAGACATCACTGATCGTGTTTTTCTAGTAACTGGGTGTTGAAACACAACTCTTCCGTACTTTCCGTACGGCGAAATGGTTCTGTTTATAAAGGTGTCTTGATAAAGTGGGTTTAGCGACAATTAACCTATTTACTTACTTAAATGGTAAATGCGAACTAGTGTTATTTCATTTGCTATTTTATTTTTCGGTAATCAAATTAAAAAGTCTGCAAACAAGAATAATGTCAAATCAGTCTCTCTTTTTGCCTGTTCAACCTCATAAAAGGGTTGTAAAACTTCGATAGAGGAAAGACACTTTATCTGTACATGTACTAGTTCACGCTATTTGGGTGACAACCTAGTAAAGCAAGGACAACGCCACGATCAAAGAGAGAATGAAGGTAAATAACTACACGTTACCAGTTGGCTGTGCGATACAGGGCAATGTATTCTTCTTGAGACATTCTTGGCGGAAACAGCCCGAGTGTGTTCTCAATCATTTGATTGGTCAGATTTGAGCCTAGTCTCAAATCTGACCGATCAAATGCTTTAGAACGACTTAAGATTCAACTGAAAAGCTTTATAACCTTGGACCCTGACGAACGCCTTAGATGCAGCCAAGAACATGATACAAAGCCCTGTAGCACACGCCAACTGGTGTTATCTGTTTCTTACATTATCGATGGCCATAAACACAAACCACGAGTTTTTTTTAATGTAGCTAAACTCGTTCGCTTCGCCCATGACACTTCAAATCGACAATTCCTGTTTCTAATCATGCCTAGTCCATTCTTGACTATTTTCTAAATATTGCAAATTACAAACAGTGCGGACCTGTTCAGAGGGTTCATCTAGAATCCATCCGACCAGGTTCTACACTGTATACAGATGACAAGCATACTATTAACATGTTTGTTAATAACGAATGCACTCGTCGCTAGGGTTGAGTGAAATTAATAATTATTTATCTACACGGTAATTTTTGTTCAGTTTCATCTATGTGGGTTTAGTTTCATCATGGGGGAAAGTTGCCAAATATGTGGGATATTTAGCCCATGATGATTCCAATCAAGTGGCATTAATTTCTGTCACGATTCTCCATGGGATATTCAGCTAACACAACCTTCATTCTATGTCACATTACCGCAGCTCTGAGTCCCCCTCTGCGTTGTAAAACACATTACACAGAGAGTAGCCACTTTACGCGTAATGGGTTCACCTACATTGAAAGTCTGAATACAGTAAAACCCAGGGCTGCCATAAGTTGCCATGAAAAATCCTAAGATTTCAACATTTGTGTTTTTCAAGTGCGATTTTACGAATCGTACCTTTACCACATAGCCCGTTTCTAGCTTTGTTGACATGTGACTTCTTAAAGCAGGCTGAAAGTAAAGCAGAATGCGCCTTAAGACGCATTCTGATTTACTTTTAGCCTGCTTTAAGCTACCATGTACCAGAAGAAATCCGAAGATTAAGGAAAAATCCGGAGAAATGGCAGCCCTGAAAACCTGAAAATCGAACAAACTGAACAATTTATTCGGTTTTGAGCGGTTTTCGGTTTTGGAAGAATAAGCAGTCTTCCTCACAGATTTGTATAATACGTTTAGCATTTTCAGATAGATGTCCGAAGCTAAATATAAAGTCTAACGAGCGGGTGTTCGAATAGCGCAGTGGATGCGCATCCACTTCTCACTAAAGCGGTCTCGAGTTCGATCCCGGGTCGAGGTGGTAAGTTTCAGGGAACGTTGGTCGCCGGTCCGAACACGTGGAATTTCCCCGGGGTCTCCGGTATCATCCCAAAGAAATAACCAAATACGCCACCATTTTCGCCATCGAACGTGAGTTGTTAGAATTTGTTTCATAATCGATGTAACATAAATAAAGGTTTAACTAAATAGTTTAACCCTTATCCTGCGGTGATGCCGTCTGCTTCGAAATTGTCGTCTGCAAAGTTTGTTAAATTTAGATTTATACACTTTTTAAGTAGAGAAACCTAAAGAAGAGTGTCAAACAGTTTGGATCCAGATCAGACACCGCGTGACGCGGTGTCTGATCTGGATCTAAACTGTTTGAAAAAATCAATAAAGTCGCGACCAGCAGGCAAAGGGTTAATGCAAGACGGGGGCCTCCGTGGCCTAGTGGTATAGTCACTGTGACTAACATCACTAGGCTCCTAACTGCTGTGAGTTCGAATCCCAGTACGGTCGTTCGGATTTTTCATGTGAGGAAGTATTCCAGCTGGCTTGCGGAAGGTCGGTGGTTCTACCCAGTTGCCAATTTGTGCCTCAAACAGTGCATAAAGGGCTTCTTGGGTCTTCCTCCACTTGTAATTAGCTGGACGTCGCGATATGACTGAAATACCGTTGAAAGCGACGTAAAATCAAATCAAATTCATGCAAGACTGTACATGTAATTCTGCTTTACTTTTATCCCGCATAGAGCAGCCATGTTGCTTAATTAACTCTATATGCGTCTCTCATTACATAAAATTAATATTTGGTTTTCAAAGTCTTCCTTCATTAATTAAAGGGTCCGTTTTAAAGGATACTAAGCATAACTAATTGAGCCATAGTGGCGCAAATATGCGTCCTTTACCAAATGATTACCTGTGAAGAGTACACTTGTCATATGCAAACAGTGAAGTCACTGATCAGAGGGCTCCTGTAGGAGCCCTCTGATCAGGGACTTCACTGTTTTTCATTTTGCAATTCATTACAAAAAGCAACCCTATATAATCTAAAATGGACCAGCCTTTAATGCAAATTGGAATTGTCCATTGGAGGTTTCAGGCAATGGTTCACCTTTTAATGTACGTACTAGGCGTTCACGTTCATCAAGTGTCTCGGTATATAAAACGTTTATCTTTTTCATCGCGTAATACATTAATCTAAATTAGGTGTCTCTATAATTATATATAATTAGTCAGTGGAGAAGACGTTATCCTTTCCCCATAAACGCGTTTACGCTAAAACTACTATTTCCAAGGCAAACAGTTTGGAGCCATGTCAGACTCCTTTCTGTCTGCGCTTAGATTAGGTAATTTCGTAAGAATTTTCAAAAGGTTGGACTTTTCTACATTTTAATGCAATGCGTTCGCATTTCGTTTGCGTTTACATATTATCCACTGTTTATGAAACATTCACCTAATTTATTGCGTAAAACATTAATCTAAATTATGTGTCCCTTTATATAATATTATTTTCAGGCAGTTGAACTCTTCCAACAGACCACTGCTTCGAGACAGTATTAACGATTATACTGCAAGAAAAGTATTCGCTAAAACTGTATACTCTGACACAACTTCTGAAACTGAAATTATCTGCATTTTTTTTGTCTAAATACACATCGATATCAGTGTCAAACAGTTTGAATCCAGATCAGACGCCGAGTAACTCGGCGTCTGATCAGGGTTTAAGCTATTTGTACGCCAGTATACTTGGGCCCATGTCAAACGTAAGGAATCGAATCAATTCAGATACGCAAACATTAAGGTCAATGAATGTTTTCCTGGTACAACACGTTGGTTCTTATTTACTTAATTGACTTTTGATTTCGTATAATATTACTTACATAATAAACACTACAGCTAATTTAATTATACAACATACATGCGTAGTCACAAGGGGTTGTGACGCGCCCATGTAACGATGTTGTAAGGTGTTGGACGTTGTCATTGTTTTTATCGGCGATATAAGAACTAGTTAGGCGGACACGCCATGCTGAGTAAGGGTTATTCCTTGATCTACGTTCATTAGTTGCCGCAACAGTCACTGATTGATGTATTCACCGTTGATTTATAAAGCGACATCATTACCAGCTATAATACGGTTCAATTCATCTCCATTACTGCAGCATTGATGAAGCCCCGAGGGATGGCTCCTCGTAAACCCATTTACGTGTTCCAAAGTACTTGTATATCGACCGTTCATAGACCAACTTAATGATTATTTGCATTTTATTATATTTTTCATTTCACATATGCTTTCAGGACATAGACTTGATTTTGTATTGCACTGACCTATACATATTCTCAAAGATTACATGTACTATTACAGGTCACCTACTGGAAGTAGATACTACAGTGACTAGGAGAAAGGTATACGTCTCTTGTCCATTTTTAACATCACAGACTTTGGCTGAGAAGTCTAATCGACACTTCAGAAGGTTACATAAAATATCCCAACTAGAAACTCATGTTGACGTCTTAATCCAATTTTATAACAAAAACCAAAACAATAACATTTTGACGCCTTTGGTAACGTGTTGTAAATCGAAAAAAAATCGTTATTTGTACAAAAGGTGTAGAGTGAATTACAAACAGTGTAGCTCTGATTAGACAGTTCTCTCAGGAGAAGTCCGTTCAGGTTCTACATTGATTTGCTCAGGTCTGTATTTCTCTCATAACTTCCACTGTTTTATATAGCGAATAGCGATCACGAATATCCTTGTCTCAAACATGTATGAGATCAATTTGATGACGCCAATATAACGTCGTTATTTGTAAAGGTTCCGAAAAATGCATATTGCTTAAAAATGGCTTAAATTCGTTGGTTATGTAAGAAAAAGCATCTGTCATCCGTCGATGTTTAAGACAAGCTGATGCCAATCTCGTACAAGTTATTGAGCGAGCATTTCAATTCTGGACTCGTTTAAGATCAGCTTTCTTAAACATCGACTCATGACAGATCCGATATGTCCCACTTAGGATCATTACGGTATATGCTGCATTGTTGGATAACGGAAAACAAAAAATGTAATACATTGGACAGAACGTTTAAGAATAGTAAATGAAATATGACCAGAGTGTACAGTAACATATGCAAATGCAATCGTGCAATCAAGATAAGCTACAAAAAATTACTTATATATTGTCATGACAGCTAATATGTTCACACAAAAAATAACTCAAAACATATCGACCATCCGATCAAATTCAAACGAGATTTCAAGATACATGTACAAGATAATGACAAGGCAGGAAATCTAGAGACACTGATCAACAGAACAGCTTGCCAGAAGTGTACAGGGCTAACAAACGGAAATAATGAAGACTGGCGAACATCAAATGGGCAAAGCTATGTTCCTGTTGGTCGAAAAACAACTATAAACAATATACTGCCCGGACAACCAAGCCTCGTAATTGTCGGCCAAGAAAACTAATTATATAATCGTAGAATGTAAGGTGAACTGTTGCAACTGACTGTAGAGCTACCTCGTTTGACCTTAATTACGCAGGCAATGTTCCTATGAATACTACACTTTTTATGCAAAAATTTAAGACCACTGTTTCTGATGTTGCAATACATTAACAAAACAACAATAAATAGTTCAATAAGGAAACTGAACCTATCCATTTGAAGAATAAGGGTAGAAATGATTAATTGAAACGTCATGCAAGTCACACACACAGATTGTTGACCTGCAAGGCTTCGATGCTCTTGGGGAAATTATTGCTTGTAATGTAATCATTACTAGTAGAAAAACATCTATCGAGTGTATATTGCGTTCTACAAGAAATTGTAACGATTCTAAACATTGCGACACCCTGCGTAACTACTTTATGTAACCAAATTATTGATATAATTGCTGTTTCAAATAGTATTCTGTCAAAACGGTGCACACTGAATGATAAACAGTGTATACGATTTGACTGTTCATGAGGGACCAGACATGTCTGTCCAAATACTGAGAATCATTACGGTATTTTTTGTATCATAAGTGCATTAGTATGCCTCCACTTATTGCAGTGCATAATATGCAGCATAACGTAGAATGAAAGTTACATCAGCAACATCATGTTTTATCATTCTTATTTACTTTTATTGCTTTAAGCAATAACATGTCCTTAACACCGAATTTGAAGATGTAGTATAATTAAAAACGAGGCCTTACCTTACAATATGATATAACATCAAATGAATTGGGTATAGATGTATAGGTCGAGGAACGACTAGCGAAATCCGTGACGTTAAACCTTTGCTTTCATATATTATGCTTGTATTGTGTTAATACAAATCTACCATCTAACAATGAAAACTACTACCTTATATTTTCCCAATTTGATGGAATGCAAACCAAAATGCCTAAACTCTAGAAATGTTTACTTTCCTCAACATTGCAAGAGGTTTGGAAAGTTTGATCAGACTTGAAACCATTTGCAACGGACATAATAAAAAGCGTTAAACCATCTGTGCCCACGATTCCCTATATGGGACATAGGCTAACGGTGTAGACTCTGATCAGAGTCTACACTGTTTGCTGATAGGAATTTCAATGTAAAACAAAATGAAAATGAAAAATTTGACCAGCCATCCCTTTGATAAAAAATAGACTAATCCAATATAAAAACATGGAAAAGTCCACTGGGCGAAAATGGTTTAAATGGAAAAGATAATATCTAAGTTTGACATTTGCATTAACAGTATGGAAATAAATTCTTCTTATTTTCAGATTGACTAAGCTTTATTTGTCGACTGGTAGTTCACTTCACTTAACGAACACTTAACTCCTCACAGCATAACTTCTACTTAGACAACTGTGTTGTATATGTGAATTACAGTGGAGAATTCCTTATTTTCTCACAATAAACGCGTTTACGCTTATATTATTATTTCCTGTGCAAACAGTTTGGAACCTGATCAGACGCCGGGCTACCCGGCGTCTGATCAGGCTCTAAACTGTTTGCCAATTCCATTAAAACAAATAGTCAGAACTGTCAACAAGTCGCCATTTTTATACAGTATATAACAATGCGTTGGCGTTTCGTTTGCGTTTACACGGGAAACATTAAAATTCTTCTCAACTGTCGCTATTTTTATACAGTATATAACAATGCGTTGGCGTTTCGTTTGCGTTTACACGGGAAACATTAAAATTCTTCTCATCTGTCGCCATTTTTATACAGTATATAACAATGCGTTGGCGTTTCGTTTGCGTTTACACGGGAAACATTAAAATTCTTCTCAACTGTCGCCATTTTTATACAGTTGGCGTATCGTTTGCGATTAAACAAGAGACAATAAAAGTCTTCTCAACTGTATCCTTCCGATTGGACGTAAAGAGATTATCAGAGTGTTACAATGCTTGAGTTGTTTTTTCATTGAGCCTTGATACAGTCGAAAAGACGTTATGCTTTCCCAATAGACACATTTATGTTAAATTTACTATTTTATTTGCAAGCAGGAGACTGAACAGACACCAGGTACCCGTCGTCAAATAAGGTTTCAAACTGTTTGCCATCCAGATTAAGATAAATGGTCAAATTGCCAACAAATTGTTATTGTCTACGTTTTTAGCTAACCTGGCACAAAATGCCAAGGTGAGCTATTTTGATCGTGCTGTGTCCGTCGTCCGTCGTCGTCCGTCCGTTCGTTCGTCCGTTCGTCGTCCGTCGTCAACAATTTCTTTAAATGACATCTCCTCCTAAACTATTGGATGGATTTTAGCCAAACTTGGTAGAAATGATCCTTATATGGTCCTCTTTAAAAGTTGTTCAAATGTTTCCGGTCCGTTGCATATCTAGGTCACGTGAGCTAAAAATAGATCGTTTCAATAAAAACTTAAAAAATCTTCTTCTCTGAAACCACAATACCCTGAGCTTAGATAGTTGGCACTAAGCATCATCTATAAGTCCTCTATAATGTTCAAATTATGTCACTGGGGTCAAAAATGGCCCCGCCCCGGGGGTCATAAATACATGGAGTTATATAGTGAAATTTTCAAACCTCTTCTACTCTGAAATTAATATGGCTAGAGCTTTGATATTTGGCATGGTGTAACTTCTAGAGGTACTTTACCAATATTGTTCAAATGGTTCAGGTCCATTGCATATCTAGGTCACAGGAGCTAAAAATAGATTGTTTCAATAAAAACTTAAAACATCTTCTTCTCTGAAACCACAGTACCCTGAGCTTAGATATATGGCACAAAGCATCATCTTCATGTCCTCTACCAAGATTGTTCAAACTATGTCCCTAGGGTAAAAAATGACCCCACCCCGAGGGTCACAAATTTACATAGAGTTATATAGTGAAATCTTCACACCTCTTCGTCTCTGAAACCAATATGGCTAGAGCTTTGATATTTGGCATGGTGTTACTCCTAGAGGTACTTTACAAATGTTTTTCACATGTTTCCGGTCCGTTGCATAACTACGTCCCAGTAGCTAAATATAGATTTTTAAAAACAATAATTAAAAAATCTTCTCTGAAACCATAGTACCCTGAGCTTAGCTATTTGGCACTCAGCATCATCCAATCAGCAAATTGCACAATCATATTGTCATAATTTCTCAGCATTCCAAGATATGTTACATTTACATCAATGGCTCCAGGTGAGCGATTTAGGGCCGTATACGACTCTTGTATATTAATGCGTTTGTGTTTTGTTATGTTTAAACGGGAAATAATATTACTAATATCTTATCCACTGTTGTAAAACTTGTTTTTCCTTCAATTATTGCTTCTATTTTAAACCGGTCGGGGCCAGACCAGAAGCAGGATAACCGTGTCGAATCAGACTCCAAACAACTTGCCACTCATAAAACATATCCGAAATTATTGGTTGATATCTGAAATTTGTTATATTTCATTGCATTAGCGTTTGGATTCATCTCCTTAACTTATAGCCTGGTTTTAGTTTTGAAGACAGACAACCACTTAAAGCAGGTCGAAAGTAAAGCAGAATGTGCCTTAATGCGCATTCTGCATTACTTTTAGCCTGCTTAAGCTACCATCGGCTTTGTTAAAGAACGTATTTCTTATGACACATATTCATGACGGTAAACATTTGAACCATTCCTAAGTTGCGAAATAAATTGAATACGCTTAACCCTTTACCTGATAGCCTATTTCTAGAATTGAAAATAGGTTACTACTTAAAGCAGGTTGAAAGTAAAGCAGAATGCGCTTAAGGCGCATTCTGCTTTACTTTCAGCCTGCTTTAAGCTATCCTGTGCTAGAATATATTGAAAATGTTCCCTATAATATATATTAAATTATTAAATTGGAACTATTTTCTTCAGCGGATGAATAAATCAGTTTCGCTAAAAGTCGCTTCTATTGGGGAAAGGGTTAAAGGCGCTTCTATGAGGAGATAGGGTTAATGCTTACGTCTTCTTTTCTGTAAGTGCATTATTATTGGGACTTGTGGTCGGAGCGTGTGTTCAATAAATATGAGTATGTGTAAAAGGGCTAACCCCGATGTCTCATGAGAAATGCAAACCCTTAGAAAAATGAAAATACGCATGCGCGAAGACCGGTATGTATTGCGGGTATTATTATTTAGAGTTTTTGCAAGCTCTCATTAACATTTGCTGTATTTTGTTTATGAAAAATAAATTAAATTACATGTCTGAGTGTTTTTAATTAAAGACTGAAGTGGTCATTATCAGTGCTTCTAATTAAGAAGAAAGTGCTTCTACCGACAGGCAAGTATGTATAGTGCATTTTCCCCTCCTGTAAAAACACTTCTTACCGTAAATGGATAATAAAAACACCTCGAAAATTTCATAAAAATGAACTGATTGCTTTTATCACACGATAGTTTGCCCAGAAGTAGCGGAATAAATGGCAAGCAGTGTAAACCCTGATCAGACTGATAAGCGTGTACACTGTTTACCCAGGCATGTCTGTGATAATACTTCAGATCACGGTAAATATAGAACAATAGCATGTGTAGAGCTTATTATTATTTCTGTTAGTTTTAATTGCACTGTTCCCTTGTTTCATTTGCAGATTTGATCATGATAATTGGTCTCAAGGTTACATGTATAAAGAGTTTGAATTTAGTCCGAAATCGTGCTCAAGCATTTGATTGGTCTGGTTTGAGCTTTCGACCAACAATAGTACTAGTCAAAGCAGTGCTAACTCATTGAGCCCTGAAACTTCCTCTAGACAATGCAAGTTTCCTATTAAGTACATATATAGTCATATTTGTTTATAGATAGTGTTTATTTGACAATATATTTGAAAAGGAAAACACACTGCAGAACCTGAACATAGGAATGTGGAGGAGTAGTCTGGTATTGTTTTACGCTGTTTGTGTAGGACCGGTGTAACTTCCAAAGATTTTAGTGAATGTCATTGCTGCGAATGCCAAACAGTTTGGATCCTAATAAAACGCTGCCTTACGAGGTGTCTGATATGGAAACAATCCATTTGCAAAGTCCACATTAGGCGACATCAGTTGTTTAAGAGTTACCTGCCAAATAATAAGCAAACCACCATGGGACACCGATGTCAGAGAGAAACAATAAAGGCGCCCTACAGCGCTTTCTTCGAAGAAAGTGAACCAACGAAGTTCTGTAATAACAGACCATTAGCGTGTTCAATTACCACTCTTTGCTGTTAGGTTAGCTATGTGCCCCGTGCGCAGCGTACATATTATAGAAGAGAAAACATTTTCTTTTCAAATATCCCCGCTTACGCTTAAACTATCATTTTATTTGCAAACAGTTTGGTGCCAGACGTCTGATCAGGCTACAAACTGTTTGCCACTCAACTTAAAACTGGTAGTCGGAATTGTCAAAATATTGTCATTTTCTATATTTTATTACAAATACGATTGCGGTGGAACGAAAAGGTATTTCAGACCGGTAGCCAATTCGTAATCGAAGGCCACCAACGGTCATCGATTTCTTTACTGAACTCATCACATATCGATCGCATTAATCCTCGTTAACCCATGTCCCAGCATTTGTAATGTCTATAAATGCCAGACTTTGAACATCCACAGCCTGACAGAAAATGTCTAAAGTAATTACCAATAGATCATCAGAGCTTAATACAGAAAAGTCTCTGGTTCAATCAGGATACTGAATGTCTGGTTTGTATCGATCTTTGTCTGACAATTTCTGTCATCTTTGGAAATATTTTTATTCATTAGGTTTTTATCGTAACTCAAGTTTTATGTCAATTTAAATAAGGAGGATAAGACGGCAATCCTTGGAAGGCACGCACACAATGGAAGAGGCTTTATTCTTTGCCAGAAATGTGTTTTTGTTAAAACCAATATATCCATTTCAAACAGATTGCAGACAGATTAGACGCCGGGTAACTCGGTGTCTCAAACAGGCTCCAAACGTTTTGCAATTTAGAAATAAATATTTTAACTTTTTAAACGGTGAAGATGTTTGACATTGGTTATATTCCTTTTTAGTTCATATGTTTTGAACTGGGAAATAATAACATCCTTTCCACTGTTACTGAACCTTACAGTGGAGAATCTGTTATTCTTTCCCGTTTAAACGCAAACGTACGCAAACGCAAAGCGCTAACACGTAGAAAAGAACAACTTTTGGACAATTCTGATAAATTTATGTTTATCTTGGTGGCAAACAGTTTGGAGCCTGATCAGACGCCGGGTTACCCGGCGTCTGATTTGGCTCCAAACTGTTTGTACTACAAATAATAGTTTTAGCGTAAACGCGTTTATTGGGAAAGAATAACAGATTCTCCACTGTATCATGACGGCAACCCAGATGATGATCTGCAAAGGCAGCTGGCAGAATAAAACACGATATAAAAACAGATAGGGCTTCCAAAGAGAGCATTCTATTTCACTTTTTACCCTAATTTAAGTAGCCACTTGACTTATTTAATCTTCCAAACCTCGTGTATTGTAACATACATTGTAACTGTAACATATTTTTGAATTCAGGAGAACCTCTCTTTCACGACCATGTTGACATACTTTTATATACATGTATATTATAGACAGATTTGGTCGCTATAGTTCGGTTGTGCTTGAACACAAAAACAACGTTTCGCCACTCAACAATATGCAATTTTGAATGTACATTTATAGTTATGTGAAGAATAATTTTGAATATAACATGGCACATTGCCCCAGATACCTTCCTACCTTGTCGTGGTTCGGGGCCATTTTGTCATTGCGGAGATTTTTGTTTGTTAGAACGGGATAATCCATTCTGCCAAGAACTAAAAAGAAGGCAGGTGGTGGTTTTGATTCTATCCGATGCTTCGCAACGAGTGCGATTAGCCGAAATCATCATCCAGAAAACATGTTATATCATCTAATCATCCCTCATCATTCATTGGTGATATATGACTTATTGTGTGTCGCAATGCTGTAACACCTAACTAATCCACCAATTCATCGATTCCTGGTCAGGGTTTTACTTGAGATTCTGCATTGGTTAAATATTTGAAAGTTCTGGTTTTCTTCTAATATGGTTGTGTTTATTGAGAAAACCGTGACAAGCATTTAATATTACATCAGTTATTTGACAGAAGTTTGTTTTCATAACACATGTAAAGTTTTATGTTTTACATTTAAGTTCACTTTATCATTTCAATAAAAGGTATGGTATTCAAAAACTATTTCTGCGGTCAAATTTATATCAAAGTCAAAGTATGGAAATGTTAAAGTAATTTGGTCCTAGTCTTGTACTGTTTGAACACTGTCGTAACCTGTAACCTCTGTCTATCAATTATGCCTGGGTCCAAGTTTATAAAGCCATTCAGTTGAGTCTAAAGTCGTTCTCAAGCATTTGATTGGTCAGATTTGAGCCTAGGCTCAAATCTGAAAAATCAAATGCCTGAGAACACACTCCGACTCAGCTCAAATGCTTTATATCCTTGGAGCCAGGTTCCTACTTTTCGACCGCTGGCGCATCGTCGACTGAGGCTGATCAGGAACATGTGTGAATTGCAATATTTTACAGATCAAGCACATTTTTCATTCCAGGATCTGCATCTGAGTTTGGTCTACTCTGCCAAATATCACATATAATACAGCTATATAAATTTCCTTTGATGCATGTAGTTTTCAAACAGTGTAGATCAAGTCTAGTCGCCAAGTCGTGGATGCGGCGGCTGGCAATGTTTGCAATATAACAAGTCAGGTTTTCTCAATGCACGGTTAGTATATGTTTTTGTGACGTGAACATATTTACCTCTTAAGTTATGTTTATCAATCACCATCTCCGCGATGAAGTATTTGCATAAGCTCCTTCCTGCAGAGATGAGAAATTATGTGTGAAGAAATATAATAAGATGGCGTAAACACAGGTGAGCCCATTAGTTAAACGCTTTATGAGAAGAAATAAATGACAGAGTCACATATTAATGTTGAACACTAATTATTTCAAACTTTGTTTATCCTATAAGATGACGCCTAGTGCATAATAATATTATATTCTGTTTACTTATTAGAATCATGTTTTTATTCGATTTTTACAATCATTCACAAAGTTTTCACTATTGACGTTTCTCCATGTTCTTGAGACGATCACTTATATACTACGGAGTCTAAGACAGATAGAGTAGAATTTTATAGAAATATTTTATAGTAGTAGTGAAGGGTCACATGTTAAAAAGACTCAAGAGTATTCATCTGATAATCTCTAATCTAAAGGATATGTAAAGATCTTCCTCGGTGTCTTTGTTCGGCGTAAATAATAGAAATAAATTGGTTTATAATACACGCTCCCTCTCAACAACAACACCTAATAGATGTTTTTTGTGTGTACTGTTCAAAGGGAGTTGTTATTAGGCGGGGGAAAATTAACCTTACATTTGCAAAAAGTTTAAAACAAGATTAGACCTCGAGTAACGCGGCGACTGACCTGTGTTTGAATTTTTGTCACGTTTTATGTCTCTTCCGTCAAAATGTCCAATACGTAACTTTTAGAAAAAAACGTTGAACAGTAGACGACCATTTTAAGTAGACGATATTGCAGCAGTGAACGCGTTAGACTTTATTGTTTTAATAAAGACCAACTGCAAGCGTTGTTGAAAGGAGGGAATCGTTGTCCGGTGGGCCGTTGTAGGGTGGGAGCACTCTGCATTGTATAATGACGTTGATTTACAAGTTTTCAATAGCGTATCACTGGCCGACAGTAAGATGAAGTAGTGTGTGCAACAGTTGATCTGCCAAGGGGAAACGAAGATGGATCACTGGTCTATAGTGGCTCATACAACTCACAAGTGCATTCATAGTTGTTACAAGCACATCATCTGATTATTTATACACAGACAATAAAATGTGTACACAAGAGGCCATGTACAAAAGAAACATGCTGATCTTTAAATATATGTAGCTGCTATATGTAAAACAAAAACATTACAGCAATCTCCTTTTTGAAATAAGTTGCGGACTTTGAGTTGCTTAAATCCATTGTATAAATATCGTACTTCACTAGTGAAATATCGTTTTTTAGGTTCCGGCCCGACCTGTCCGTCAAGAAACGCTGCATGTAGCGGATACCAAATGACGTCATTTGCGATGACGTTACCGAAAACAACGTCACTTTTTGGCGGAAAATCTATATGGCGAAAGTGACTACAACCTGCGGCTTCAATTAACTAAAAGGTTTTTGAAATGTTTAAGTGATAAATATAATCTCACATTCGTGCTTATTATTATCATTTTTAATAAACTAATTGACTAAAATAAGTATGACGCTCGCCAAGGCTCGCGTCATGTCATTTTAGTCAACCTGTTTATAAATTTTTTTATAAATAATTAGCACGCATGTAAGATCCTCTATGAATGAGCTCTCTGTAATATATTTGCTCTGTATAAAACTGCAATCTTTATTCAGGACTGCAAGTTCCTATGTTCAAATGCTACTAAACACAAAGGTGAATTAGTTAAACTTCCCACGACGTTCACTAATATGGGACAAGGGCGTACCTCACCTCGCTTCCAAAGGTTAATAAGAAAAACCTAAATACACAACTACATCAGTTATGAACTGGATTGTTATAATGTAATAATTTAACCAATTACCTCACAGGCGTGCCTCTTACGTCATCAATTAGGAATAATGATACCACCAACGCCAATATGCATTTTCTATAAGGAGGATAGTATCATCATAAAAAAAAATATTTTTACTAGTAGCAATTTCGTTACACGTTTATCACGTTATGTTGAGCAGACTTGTGTTTCTATTTCCGATCACGTGTTCAACGAATACTAGAAGCTACAGTATAAACACGGTTTTATATGCTCTACCAAAATCAGTAAGTATCATGATAGGTTTTATCAACTGATATATTATTTCCTATTACTCAAATGACGTTGGAATAAGAAATAACTGACTTTAGTTCACAGCGCTACTTATGTATGGTACATTCCGCGGTGTTTGTTTACTATTTGCTCTATAAATACGCCCGTGTGTGCCTTTAATTTATTCATTCATAAAGAAAATAGTTCCAAAATAGTTTATATGCGATATTAAAATAAGTCCTTTATTGTTATAGACGGTGTCTTAAATCAGGTTGATAGTAAAGCAGAATGAACCGTACACGTTCGTAAGGGGTAATCCGTTTTACTGTAAATCTGATTTAAGTGGCCACCTGTTAAAATATTAGAAGCAGAATGTGGGGTAATATAGGTTTAACCCTTTCCCTTATAGAAGCGACTTTTAGCGCATTTATTTTATTCATCCGCCAAAGAAAATAGTTCAATTTTATACTGTCATGAATATGTACTATAAGAAATATTTTCTATATACTAGCAGAAAGTAACTTAAAGTAGGCTGAAAGAAAAGCAGAATGTGCCCTAAGGCACATTCTGCTTTACTTTCAGCCTGCTTTAATAGGTCACATATCTTAACTACTAGAAACAGGCTATGGGTTAAAGGGTTAAAATCCCTCTCTATACAGTGGACATATATACCAGTTATATAGAGATATATAATCAATAAATTATACAGTTTGGATTTATTTTGGACGCCGAGTAACTCGATGTTGGAAAATAATATTGCTCGAACATGCTGTGCCCACAATTTCGGACTCAGTCGTGACTCGATAAACTCATGACTCGTGAGCCCGTTTCATAAAACTTAATACGACAAATATTGTCGTAAGTCATATTATCAAAGTCGCAATTAGTATTTATTTCTTCATCTAATCCTGTCTTTTAAAGACGATTCCAAAGAGATGTCACGAGACAGGATTAGATAGAGAAATCAGAAATCTATTGTACATGTATTTGAACGTTTTGAATTATGATCTTTTTTGTCGTACGACGTTTTATGAAACGGGCCCCCGAGCTCGATGGGTATAACCTACAACTATTACAAAGATTAAACATATTACATGCGCATCAGTGGTGAGTTCAGTAAAGAAATCAATGGCCGTCGATGGCCATCGATTGCGAGCTGGCTAACGGTCTAAATTATAGTGGAGAAACCGTAATTATTTCGTTCAAACGCAAACGCACTGCAATGAAATATAAAAAATGACATTTTTTACGATTCTGACTACCAGTTTCAATCTGAGTGGCCCGGTGTCTGATATTGGTTCCAAACTGTTTGCAATAAAAATAATAGTTTAAGGGTAACCGGCGTTATTTGGGAAAAAACATTTTCTCTATTGTAAACTACACGTTGGACGCGGGGCACAAACTGCTAACCTTAACAGCAAACAATGGTAATCGAACACGCTACAGTGGCCGTCTAACGAACCGTCGTACTCCAAAAATGTAAATAAGTCGGATTTAAAAATTCTCAGTTTTTCTGGTTTGATTACGAGTTATCAATGCTCAGCTGTGTATAGAGTTTGGAGATACGAGATAAGAATTATTGCAGATGTGTCGGTAGTTGCGTACACATTTTTCTACGGGGTGAGTGCAATTTATCCAAATTAACGCAAAACATTCCAGAATAATGAATCCAAAAAACTCTGAGCTTATGTAAGATTGCTGAAGTCAACGGGATTCAACACACTATATGAATTCATTTTATTTTAGGATAGCATATACATTAGAACTTCATAAAATCCAATCCTTCCGAACTGAGAAAAACATTTGACTCAGAGAAGTTTCCGACTAGGGATGTTTTGCGGCAAACAATATTTCCAATGATCAGTCTTTTAAGATAGGTGGTTGCCAAATGCAGGGAAGTATCAATGTAGAAAGCTTATTTTTGATACATTCACACATTATTAGTGGCCCATTCACTTGCCGTATGATCTCAATACATGTATATCTTATCGTTGATTGATCGATTTACCAAGCTATGGGAAGTGGATTCTTTCATGATGGAATATTGCATTTGTCCATTTTGATGTAAAAGGTGTCTGGCCTAAATTTCCATTTTGGTATATTATATTGAGATTCCTATCAGCAATCATTGTAGTATCTGAGTAAATGGCGTACACGTATCATGCGGCGTCTGATCAGAGTCTACTTCACTATTTGCCTATGTCCCCTTTATGGGACACAAGACATAACTATAAGTAGACTATGTCTTTAGGACTGGGAAATTTGTCCGGTTTTCAGAGAATTCCGGTGTTTGGAGGGTACCTTGTACATGTTTATAACGGCATAATTTCTTTCTAGTCTAACTACAGTGGAGAATCTGTTATTCTTTCCCGTTTAAACGCAAACGTACGCAAACGCAAAGCGCTAAAACGTAGAAAAGAACAACTTTTGGACAATTCTGATAATTCTTGTTTATCTTGGTGGCAAACAGTTTGGAGCATGATCAGACGCCGGGTTACCCGGCGTCTGATCTGGCTCCAAACTGTTTGTATTGTAAATAATAGTTTTAGCGTAAACGCGTTTATTGGGAAAGAATAACAGATTCTCCACTGTAGATACCCTGTATCACTACCGTAAAATACCTAAATGTTTGGATATAATTTAAACAAATCGCTTTAATGATACCTAAAATATGTGAACAGAAAGGCAAACAGTGTAGACCCTGATCAGTCCGTTCCCTTTGGAGCAGCCTAACCATGGTCTACACGTTTTGCTCAAGCCAGTCTGTCCAAACACCTAAGGTCCTTACGGTATTATTGAGGATGCGAGGACTATCGTAGAGAGCACATTAAACCTACAATTATTTACTGAAAAGTTATATGGTTATGTCTGATTAACTTGAGACATACGTGGGAACGTGTGTAATTATATTACAAACTATTGTTATACATGTCCTTAAGTAAAAGTGCTGTTAAATATCCTTATAATTTTCATTTCTACATAATGGTAACTGAAAATGTCTGGATTTCCCAGTATGTTTTGCTAACTTAAACATTCTGTTAATTATACCCGTATCTCTCCCGGAATATAATAGTAAATAATCTTCTAAAATTTAACTAACTGATAATGCACTAAATTAATTGTTTGTCAATATGTATGTTTTGTCTATGTATATACAATGTATAACGTTTTCCTCATGTATTCATGTATATCATGAACTGAGTGTAATAAAGGAAATTGAAATTGAATTGATTAACTTGAGGATGGATATTGAAATCAAAATTATTGAAAGCACCGATGATGGTTTCAAACTGAACTTCATAGGTATGGTTTGATTTGGTTGGGAGTGAGACAACCAGGAGGAATTTTCTAAAAGTAATCATTCTGAGAAAACACTTTTTCTTTAAACGTTGCACTATACTGCCAAGAGTCGAGAAATCGGATTTGGCATATATCCTAGTTTGTAAAAGAGTTCACGAAACACGTGAATATTGTTCAAGCTTAATTAAACATGTATAAGTAAGATCTCTTTCACCCAAGCGTCAATCCGTTTCCAATCAGATCAGAAGCAGACCAGATGCTGAAAAAATCTCTGGCATATTATTAAGCATCTTGTCTAGATGCAACTACTCGTAAATGCCGTATTTCTGCAGTTTTGATCTGATATCAAACTCAGACTTTAACAAATAAAATAAATATTTATTACATTAAAAATATCATTAATTGATCTTATTTTCAAAATATTTTAGATCAGGTTTTACAATGTTTGTACAGTATGTATACTCTATCGCAGAGCATATGCGTTAGATATTAATATAGGTTAAGGAAATGTTAGACCGAAAAGGGACCCCCAAATGGGTCGAAACGACATATCACTATTAACAGGCCGAAACAATCTAGATCGAAACAATTAAGGCCGGAGCGACCAAGAGCGGAAAAGACCCGTTACATGTACTATTAATCTCCTTGTAAGAGAGTGCCGCTACCATTCGTAAACAACGAAAATGAAAGAACTTTCTATATGTACTGTGTGATAATCATATTTACATCATAGTATTATGTTTATTCACTAGGAGTTTATTACTTTAAATCATATAACTATTTCTTCCATTACAGTTTTTAAAAGAAATCGATTTTTCTTTTGAAGCGATATTACTAAGCGTTGCTTTGTCGAGAGGGTGAATATCTGAGTCAATGTTTTGGCAGAGATTGAAACAATCACAAATGAACCGAGAATGTGTCTGAAATTGAACAAAATGGGACTACACAGAGTTTTGTAAAATGTCTGACAATTTGTTTGTTTGTTTGTGTTTAAAATTCATAAACCACTCATTTAAGATTATATTAATCACATTACTCCCCACATTAAATTTGTTCAATGCCTATGGAACAAGCGCCTCTTAGTTCTGATTTAGTGTGGATTAAAGTGGAATGCAATAAGGACAACAAGTATAAAAAGGTAGTTTATAAACTCTTCACTTTTTGCTAAAAACAATTCTAATAACTTAAATAAACCTAATCGATAAAAAAAAGTAATTCAACGGATCACTTAAAAATGTGCCATTTTAGCAAAACCAAAACCAAACTAACAACAGTTTCGGGCAAAGTAGAAGGATTAACATGCATATACCAAAATTCAGTGTCGATTAACCCTTTATCTGATAGCCTATTTATAGTACTTAAGATAGATGACTACTTAAAGCAGGTTGAAAGTAAAGCAGAATGCGCCTTAGGGCGCATTCTGCTTTACTTTCAACCTGCTTTAAGCTATCATGTTCTATATTATAGAAAATATTCCCTATAATACATATTCATTACTGATTAAATTGGAACTATTTGCTTCAGCGGATGAATAAATAATATCCGCTAAAAGGCGCTTCTATTGGGTAAAGGGTTAAGACCAGTTTGTGGCCAGCCTAGACGTCGAGTAAGCTGGTAGAGTAACTCGACACCTGATAGGTAAAATTGTTCGCCGCTCACATTTTATATTATATATTGTTTAACCAAAATGTGCCTACAGTGGAGAAAACGTTATTCTTTCCCAATAAACGCGTTTACGCTAAAACTATTATTTGCCGTGCAAACAGTTTGGAGCCAGATCAGACGCCGGGTAACCCGGCGTCTGATCAGGCTCCAAACTGTTTGCCACCAAGATAAACATGAATTATCAGAATTGTCAAAAAGTTATACTTTTCTACGTTTTAGTGTTTTGCGTTTGCGTACGTTTGCGTTTAAACGGGACAGAATAACGTTTTCTCCACTGTAACATACAATAAAAGGAACATAGACAAATAGTGTATACTCTGATCAGCCGCCGCATGCATAATGCGGCGTCTGATCAGAGTCTACACTGTTTGCTGATATTAATTTCAATATAGAACAACACGAAATTTCAATTTAAATCAGATACTTCTTACATTAAATATGACCGATCTAATATATAAGCTATTAAAAATCCACTGGGCAAAAATTGGTTCAAATAAAACATTTGTCCCTTACAACATTTTATAGCATTGAGTTTGTTGCGTTTTGTTTCGTTTTGAACGGCAAAGAATAGCGAGGTCCCTACAGGAGAGAAGAGCGGGATGTCCATTACTTATCCTGTCAAAATGTTAACTCTTGTCATGCAAAGCGCGAACTGGCAAAATCTAACAACCAGTTTGGATCTAGATCAGACGCCGCGTTAGGCGGCGTCTGATCTTGATCCAAACTATTTGTCACTGATATTCAATTTTTCTTCCGTTTGAACAGGCGTGCAACTATTTTGTTGCAGACGATATATTTGAAGCATACGACAATTCCGCATGATAAGGGTTAAACAGGAATTCTGCTGCGAGTCATTTATCAATCTGCTCATGAAATAAGCTCATTTTAGTTGTGTCAAAATAGAATGAAGATGGATGGTTAAACTATGTAATGTGAATTGACAAGAAAATATCCACATCAATTTTTCAGAATATGCAAAAAATGTATAATATTATAGAGTTCTCGTTTGATATACGGGGAAAATGCACTATAGTTGCACATTTTAAGGAAACTAAAAGCAACACACAATGTAAAAAACTGACAAACATAACTTTGTTATATATATATATGATATATTACATAGCATACACTTCCAAGCCTTATCCGATACAGAGCTGTTCTGCGTTTAATCATGCCAAACTTAACGCAATAGCCACAATTGTTAAACATTAAAGCGCTTATTTGGCAAACATAATGTTCCACTCTATATTTTGTACAAGATGTTTCATAATATCGGTTACCATTTTGCAATCTCAAATTTTTCATCATTCTGAATATATGTAAAACTGAAAGTCGCTAAGTGATAGAATACCAACGAGTCTGCATTTGATTCTTAACATCAACATATCGTCGTGAAATGCATTTAGGTACATGTAGAAGTGAGAATCGTCGGAATACAAAGCATTGTCTGCTATTTCGGGCCGATCTTTCATCCATTTCGCGAAAGCATGTGTTTATGTCAGAATATTTCAAGTGTTGCTTGATCGAAATAGTGTATGGTGTCAATTTTATGTCATACCTTAGCATCCTGTATACATGTGAAACACTAGCTTCTAAAGACTCGGCGCACGGACTTCTGTGGTGTTTCAGCAATTACGGATTTCACCTGCTCCAATGACTCCGTTGATATGACTGCTATCGGTATCCCGGCATTATCATGTATTCTGTCTTTACCGATCCTGACTGTTCAAATCGATTCACAATTCTATGTACATTTATGCGGCGTCTGATCAGAGTCTACACTGTTTGCCTATGTCCCATATATGGGATCGTGGGCACAAATGGGTTAAACTATTATATTTGGGCAAAATCAGTCCCTGGGGTACACGGCAGCTGATCAGGCTCTATACCTTTTTGCCACTCAGATTAAATTGATGGTCAGCATTTTCAACGAGTTGTCATTGTCCACATTTTATTGCAATTCCTTGCGTTTCATTTGCGTTTAACACTTTCACTCTGAATGACGTCAAAAGCGCATTTGAAGACAGTTTGGATCAGGACTTAATCTGTTTGGCGCTCTTATCGATATTTAATAAGCCATACATCCTTAAATCAAATTTGAAACTTGTCTTTCAGATAACAAAACTGAAGCAGACGACAATAAAGCGGTGAGGGGGTAAACATCTTCTCCACTGTATGTAGTGTTATACTTGAAATATACAGTCGAACTTTGATATCTCGAATTGGTTATGTCGAACATACCCATATTTAAAAGTTAAAACGTGGCTTAGCCACGTTTTTACTTTGAAATATGAGTATGCTCGACCTAACCGAGCATGAAATAATGCATTTCATGTGTCGAACTGTCGGATAGTTCGAGTTAAGCGAGTTCGAGATATCGAAGTTCGACTGTAGTTTATTTTACTAGTACGTGCATGCTAGGCATTGTTGCTTCTCTTACTGCAAATTGTTTGGAACTAAATAAGACGTCCGTTCAGACTCCGGTATTTTTTTTCTATTCAAATTGTAATAATTCATGAACATTTTCTGCGTTTTGCGTTTAACCATTTACCTGATAACCTATTTCTAGTATTGAAGATAGGTGACTACTTAAAGCAGGTTGGCGATAAAGCAGAATGCGCCTTAAGGCGCATTCTGCTTTACTTTCAGCCTGTTTTAAGATATCCTGTGCTAGAATACAGATAATATTCCCTAAAATATAATATTCATGACTGATTACATCGGAACTTTTTTCTTCAGCGGAGGAAAAACTCATATTTGCTAAAAGGCACTTCTATGGGGAAAGGGAAAACCGGGGAAAACGTATTCCCTATTGCAAAAGGCCGCGTTGGGTAATCTTTTTACAGACCAATTGCACACAGAGCAATTGCATTAGCTGTTGTTTTAGGTTTTCTATGTTTTGAAACATGACAAACCAATCAGTTACCGCCGAAAGTTACAGTAGTCATTTCTCTACACATATTTCGCCGTTAAAGGCACGTCTTGCGCTTTCAGAACCAGTTTTCAGTGTCATTCTTCACCCCGTGCTGTTAATTACGGGACCGAATGATAAATGGAAAATGTCTGCCGCTAAAAAATCTAATTTGTAACGGTCAATTTGTGCATCACCCCTATTGTGTCGTCACTACAGCAATCACGGTACTGCTTATAGTCTAATGGGTGTCTCAGACTTCTCGTCCTGGAAGCACAGCTACATAGGAAAAGACGTTAGCCCTTATCCTGCGATGATGTCGTCTGCTTCGAAATTGTCGCCTGCAAAGTTTTTAAAATTTAGATTTATACATGTTTAAAGTAACGCAACCTAAAGAAGAGTGTCAAACAGTTTGGATCTAGATCAGACACCGCGTTACGCGGTGTCTGATCTGGATCTAAACTGTTTGTAAAAAATCAATAAAGTCGCGACCAGCAGGCAAAGGGTTAGTTCATCCCGTTAAACGCAAACAGATCGCATTCCAATAAAATAGAGAAAATTACAAACTTGTTGTCAGTTTGGCAATTTTTTTTTAGTAAGAACAGATATCATTTTACCCAGAGTCTGACCTGGCTCCAAACTGTTTGCAATTGAAATAAACGTTTTAGCGTAAACGCATATTATATTGGAAAGGAATAACGTATTTTCCTCTGTATCCCCTTCTCTGTCAAGTCGTATGGAATGGGAAGATGACGCTCTTTCCATGTAAACGGAAAACAAACGCAAACACCTCACAATAAAATGTAAAAAAAAAAAAAAACTGTTTGAACATGTTAATATTTTTACTTCATTTTGCCTCAGTTTGATCGGGTTACGAACTGTTTGCAATAAAAACTATTTTATCTTAACACACGCACGTAGTTCCATCGAACAATGTCATTATTACCTAACAGCACTTGACCAGGAAATAAACTGTTTGACATTTACATGGGCGATGTTTTGACGACGGTCAAACGTGCCTTAAAATTGCTGTTAAAAATAAGAATCAGGCTGAGAAAAGATGAAGACACCGCGACATGCACATATAAGAAATTAAGATAGATAAAAACCTGTACTAACTCGTCTAACACAGACGATGTCATATTATCAGTGATGTGAGTTCAAAACGGTTTGGGCTTCTGATCAGACACCGCGTTACTCGACGTCTGATCAGGATTCAAACTGTTTGCAAACTTCAGCGCTTTCAGCATTAGCAATAAAAGTAGTAAACATTGCTATTGTTAGATACGTATTTGCTTGGGGTCATATAGTGATTTTGGTTTTGTATACGTGTTTATTGAAATAGTGGTAGATTAAATGTTATAAACAAATGTGATAATATTTACAACTAAAATACGGTTCACATTCTGTATTCAAGTTTATATTCAGGTTCAGCAGAATCATTTACTGTGACTCAGAGTCTTATAACGATACCTATACGTTTGACATTTGTATCTGCTTCACTGATTCCCAGTACAAATGCCAACGGTCTGATACAATAATCAAAAACATGTTCTAAAGAGTTTTCTACGTATATACAGTCGAAATTCGATATTTCGAACTCGCTTAAGTCGATTATACCGATATTTCATGAGTTAAATTTAAATTAGTCGATCTCGCCTAAGGTAAATATACCCGTATTTCAAAGTTAAAACGTGGCTTAGCCACGTTTTAACTTTGGAATATAGGTATGTTCGAACTAACACGAGTTCGAAATATCGAGTTTCGACTGTACGTGTCTTTAGGCGCTTAATCTTGATATCAGCTGTTTACCAATCAGACCAAACCCGTCATTGGTTTACTCGTAGTTAATAATTTACTCTGTGTTTGTCTACAGATTCTGTAGATATATTCATAACGTTTGATAATGCATGAAGCTGTCTTGTTTGGAAAAGAAATACAAACGAATTGAGACAGACAACGCTAACCATTTTTAGTAAAAAATATCTTATCATAATAAACAATATCTTTATGGCAGTCACGCGACGTAAGATAATGTAAGAGTTTACATTCATAAAGTGAAAGAAGACGCTTTTTCTGTCACAATAAAGCGAGTGCGCTAAAACATTACAATGGTGTTTTTAGACATTGTTCGTTTTACGTTTTGTAAATGTCTTTCAATCAACAACGCAGTCAATGAATAGAATAGCGTTTTTTTTTTAAACATTGATCATTATACGTTTTGAAAATTTCTTCCCACCAACCACGCCGAATAAACAGATGATGTATACATTTACAAAGATATTAATATCATTGTTAAAGAAAATCAAACGAACACCAAATTTAGTCAAATGCCCAAATATGGTTACGTTTAGAAAATGCTAAAAAGCTGAAAAAACTAATATGATTAAATGCTCGATTATTCGGTTTCTGATTTGCTCCTTACTGACTACAAAGAGTATAATATTATGTTTTACACACGTTTATTCGGACACATTAACATCTGCCTCACTAATTCACATGATTTACCGGAGACAATAAACTGTACAGGTGGCCAGATGTCTTTAACATAACAAAATATAATAATTCCTACACAATTATTAACGTATAAACCTCGAAGAGAGTTGCGGTCTGCAAGTAAATCAGTATCGCTGGTTGTACCGAGAAGTCGTTTGGTGAAGTTTGGAGATAGAAGTTTCATGCATGCAGCCCCAAAGCTCTGGAACACTCTACCATCAGACATCAGAGATGCGAGCTCAGTTGCAGTCTTCAAAAAACGTCTGAAAACACACTTCTTTAATATTTATTATTAGAACACATTAGGAAATGGATGACTGCTACCTCCGAGCTATGTTCTTGCTGTTAATATTGTGGGTCTAAATGGGAGTTCTGGAGTTGTACCGTTTGCCCGTGCCTGTTTGGTGGATCTTGATGGTAGGGATTGCCCCTGATCTCTTTGAAACCGACTGGCTTGGGGTCTGCGGTATAATTCTAGGACAGCTTCCTATCTTTATGTTTTATAAATCAAGGGTGTAATTTCAGCCATGGAACATGTAGGTCCCGCGGGTGTGAGGTGGAGAGGGTAAATGACTGCTACCCAGGGCTGTGTTTATTCTGTATATGTTATGAGTCGAATTTTTAATTCTGGGGTTGTACCATCGACCTATGCCTGTCTGGTGGATCTTTGATGGTAGGGATATTGACTCTGATCTCTTTTGAAACCAGCTTGCGGGGGTCTGTGGTACAGTTCTTGGACAGTTTTCACCATTTTTAATCATGTCATTGATCTTCTATAGAGTTTTTAGTTATGGTCGAATGCCATTTTTACTAGTTATGTTACATTAGGCGGCCTGCATTGGGTGTTCTGCTATTATTTCTATTGGTCGGCAATCTTTAGCCGGTCGGTTCATTGCTGATTGATGGGGGTAATGTGATCGCCGTTTTGGGGACTGTCTTTTGTATGTTTATTCATGCTTATTTTAGATCTAATTATGGTTATTTATGTTTTGTCGATGGCCTGCATTGGGCGCTCTACCATTAATTATATCAGTCGACAATCTTTAGCCGGTCGGTTCGTTACTGATTGATGGGGGTAATGTGATCGCCGTTTTGTGGACTGTCTTTTATATGTTTATTCATGTTTTACTTCAGATCTAATTGTAGTTATTTTGTCTTTTCTCGATTTGTAGGTACATCTACGTTATTTCATGTAAAGCGCTTTTGAACGCACAACCCCTGTGTGAAAAGAGCGCTATATAAATCTGGTATAATAATAATAATAATAGCGAACCTAGCGAGAATGATAGTCATTTAAGACGAGTTGTACCTATTACATGTGTCACTGGCCTGTGAAACAATGTTGACCCGTATCAGAGTACCTATTACATGTGTCACTTGCCTGTGAAAACAGTGCAGATCCGTATCAGAGGCTCCTTTGGGAGCCGTGTAAGTAAGGCGCTTCTTAACCCTTAAATCAACTATTTAATTCTGATTTTACCCCTTCACAGCCATATTGTGACCAGTTTCAATACTACAGCGCTCCCCCTCTACAACGACATCCAGCGGATGACAAAAATGTGTGCGTTGTTCGGAGGGAGTCGTTATAGGGAGGGACATTTGCATACATCTTGAATCCAGATCAGACGCCACGTGACGCGGCGTCTGGTCTGGTTTCAAGCTGATTGTCATTCGTCATTAAGTTTGTTTCTGTCAAAATGTCCATTATGTAACTTTGAGGAAAACAGCACACGACAATTTTAAGCAGACGACATTGCAGTCGTGAATACGTTGGACACAATTGACCCTTTAAGGGAACTGCAGCAATGGTCGTTGTAAGGAAGGAGCCGTTGTAGGGAGGGAAAACTGTACTGCCTGCAATATCATTATAAATTAGATCACACATTAGATTAAAAGCAATATGACTGACGGCATTTCGAAACGAGCATCAAACAATTAAGAGTCTGATCAAACGCAGCTATATGTGGCGTCTTTGGTTCTAAATAAAAACTTTGCAAAGTCGAATTCAGTCGACTACTGAGGTCAAATGGCTGACTATTTCGCTTACATGCTATTTCTCTTTCGACCTACAAATATTATTTACACATTTAGATGTATTATTGCACTGAGATTACAGAAACGGATTTTGTCTGATTAGACACTGATCTATTGACGTCTGATTTTGAGCTTTGCTAGTAAAACATTTGACATTAGAGTTGTGTGTGTTTATATTATAAACAACATTTGTAGTATGATTTGTAGTACCATCCGCTAGGGTACTACTTTTATATGTTACGGTGCATATCCATGACTGTTTAAATAAGAAATGTTTTCTTCGATGGATGGATACATTAGAAGTGTAAAATGCGTGTTTATTAAGCAGTTGGTAAAACCAATATTCTGTGATGTGAATGTAACGGAAATCCGGGATTAAAATACACGGAAAATTGTTTGCGTTGCCAAATACCCATGTAACCTATAAACAATGATTAGACTAAAGTGGATGACGTAAAAGCTACCATTTATTTGTTAAGAAACCCCACCTGTTTTACCCATCGACTCATAAGTAACGCCTCTCCATTACTTCACCTACGTTTATTAATCAAATCTGTTTGTGCTGAAGACTATTGCAAACAGTTTGAAATAAAAAAGACGCCGGCTTACCAAGTCTGATCAGGCACCAAACTATTTGCCAATCAGTTGAAAAACAAAAGTAGATAGTCAACAATTTGAAATATCAATCTTTTTGATTGTTTCAATCTTTGAAAACATCTAAAGTTAGCGTCAATTTTCCAAAACTTTTACACAGTCGGTTTCCGCACGATTTAATAATATCGTAGGATAGTATCAGCTCATACAATCCGAAATATCGATTAATTTTGAAAACTGTATAAGAAGAAGAAGTGACACGATTTAAAATACTTAACTTCTTGTGAATAAAAATTACACTCTAAAGTAAATATGATGATCATAAAATAAGTAGAATCCAATTTCACTTTCTTTTGTGTACGTACATGTATAATTAAGGGCACAGGAAAGTGCCAAGTTGCTTTTAAATGCGGCGGTACCAAGGTTTTCGCCGCGGTTGATTATGTGGCTGTTGAAACAGCTTCCTTGAGATTTTTAAACGACATTTAAAGGTAATATGTCAATATACTTTCTAAATATGCCTTGAAAAATCATTCACGTTTTTCATGAAATTATTATCAAAAACTGATACAGGTCGAATCCGGTTTTAAGATTCTTTACAGTTTTATTCAATGTTTCAAGTTATCTGTGTATATGATATACTTACAGAGAACATTATTTTAAATAGTGTCAAACCCTACTACTAAGTACATTCTTAAATAAATATTGTTCTCTCAGAAATTTCACTTTAACCCTATACCCGGTAGTCTATTTCTAGTTTTGAAAAAAGGTGTCTACTTAAAGCAGGATAAAAGTAAAGCAGAATGTGCCAAAAGGCACATTCTGCTTTACTTTTAGCATGTTTTAAGCTACCACCTGCTAGAATTAAGAAAATATTCCTTATGAAACATATTTATGGCTGTATAAATTGGACCTGTTTTCTTCAGCGGAGGAATAAACTGAATGCGCTAAAAGGCGCTTATATGGGAGGAAAGGGTTAAGTAAACATTTAACTCCATACCTCTGTATTTCAGTTGCAACCTTCATCAGTGCTCTCAGGTACTCTGATTCACATAGTGTTGCATTGTGTTAGCATTTAGTTTCTTTAAAATGAGAGATACAGCGTTCCCTCTCTTCAAAGACACCCAATGGGAGACACACAATACGTATATGCGTTATTCGGAGGGAGTCGTTACAGGGAGGGGCAATTGGTTTACATTTACAAAAAGCTTGAATTCAGATCAGACGCTGCGTGATGCGGCGTCTGATCTGGATTAAAGCTGTTTGTCACTCATCATTTAATATTTATATATCAATGTCGAATATGTAATTTTTGAAAATAACAGCAGACGACAATTTTCAGCAGACGATATTACAGCAGTAAAAGCGTTAGACATAATTGTCCTGTTAGGGAACTGTGACAATGGTCGTTGTTAGGAGGGAATCGTGGTTAGGAGGACCGTTGTAGAGAGGGAATGCTGGAATAGCATTTTCATTTTGTATCGAATATAAATCCACATATACATCTCATATGCAAACTATGTCGACCCTGATCAGAAGGCTCCCACAGGAACCATCTGATCAGAGTCTGAACTGTTTTTGTAAGGCAACAAAAGTTATAAAACAACGCTTGATAGAGTCGAAACTTGATTTATATTGGAAAGTGTTTTTTCTTAATTTTAAATATCAGGTGAACATGAGGTAATTATTAAAACAAGCGCTAATGGAAAGGGTTAATTACCATCAGCATGAATACACATATTTTGTCAGCGTGAACTGATTACAATGTATTCACATACCTTGTTGGATGTTTCCTAAGATTACAAAAGGGACAGATGTTATTCTCTCTCGTTTAAACGAATTTACATGCAAATACAATGTAATAGAATTTAGAGAACTACAGGATTATAAATATACAATGTATTGAGGTCTTATACAATATGAGAAACAAACAGTTTCGAACCTTATCAGACTTATATCTAAACGGCATCTTAATGTTTATTAACATTATACAAACCGTTACTAGGATAGAAAAACCTTTCCGGTGGTGTACTGAGAAATAACAGTAGCTTATTACTTGATAATCTGAATGTTCCAAACCATGAGATTGTCGCTAAGCGATTCGATTTCTATAATGAGTTTTCCCGTAGGTCCCCAAGAATCGTAGTAACTTGGTGGTTATCGTGTACTCCTAGATCGGAATTAATGACGAAATACCGAGGACGTCATATTAATGAATCAGTGACGTCATGGTAGGGCAAATGTCACGAAAAGGTGTTAAATGAGAACTGTGGGCTCCACAAGGAGGAAAATGTGTATTTTTGCTTTACAATTGACAAACAATGTAATGGGGCCCTACTGCATTTCAGAGTTATCCCAATTTTCCTCCAGAGTGAACTCCCCTGATAAGGAAAAGGTTGTTTCCGGTTTAGTTAACGCATCATTGAGACGGTGTCGATAACGGTCATAAACGATTCGGAAAAGAATAGATCGAATGCGGTTTATTAGTTTAATACCTATATCTATATGCAGTCAAGCTCCCGTTTTTCCCTATGTATTTTAATGTATTAATCTTGTTTACTGTCAAATGCGACGGTTATTTATTTCATCGTTTTTAGCAAACCGAAAGTAGCCCTGATCATACTTTTTCTATATAACAAAGAAGCTGACATTTAACATACTTAACAGACACGGGTTTTCACCTCCGTAAAAGAACGTTAATATGGATTAATATTTGAAACAATTGTCAATTTTTTTAACGTATTCTATACTGTTTATACCACTGGAATGTGATACCGTGCATCTTACCTGGATCCAAATTGTTTGGCAAAAGTCGTCATGAACTCTGTTGAGTCGCACTTAGTGTTAATCCTTTCTTTACTTCATAGGAATGTTTTTTCACAACTTTGAAAACATAATAGACCCTGTTCAAAGAGCTCTTTTAGTTATAGGAGCCATCAGATCAGGCTGTTATCTGTTAGCTTGTAAACAGTATTGGTCTTAATCTGCAAAAACATAAGTCTGACATAAATCTTTGTTGCTCATAAGACAAAGTGGCACATTACTTATTATCTTCCTTCTTTACATCAGTAGTTGTGCATTTCTTAATAGTTAATACGTAAGTAGATCCTGATCAGATGGTTACTATAGGAACATTCTCTATAATCAATGACTGTCCTCTCTGATTCTTAAATGGCATTATAGGTCTTAATAAATGCTGCCTATTACAGGTGAAAAAGGGGATATTTATTAAGACATTACCGGTATTAAACATAAACTTTGTATTATTCAGTTATTAATAATGACATGAATATTCATTAGGCAAATGGTTAAACTGATCTTTTAAAATATGTTGAATGGTAAACAGTTTCTTCAAAAATGTATATTTTGTTTGTTCATTATATACCAGCAGATTTTAGTTGACAGAAATTTCATAGAAGCACATGGATTTCACCTCTCAAGGCTTCTGCCCAGGGACCATAAAGCGCAAAGCATCATCACAACTAAAAACAGGAATTGAAAAGTGCATGCTACTTTACTTTCAGCTTGCTTTAAGCTACCATCTGCTAGGATATTCAATGTTTTAATGTTGCACATTTATGCTAATAAAGACTTTGAATTAGATTAGAACTCTTTCCCTCAATGGAGGCATAAACCAAAGGCGTATTTAAAGGGTTAATAGGAAATACATACCGTTTTAACAACATAAATACTTTAGAACCCCTCTCCTATCATTAAATGTGTACTATATGTATATTGAAGACTCAATGTTGAAAGTAAAGCATGTATTCCATCGTTTTAGTAGATTAAAACTTTATTTCTGTTGATCTTTTACCAGTTCACTAATTATAATAGGCTTAAAACACTATCATTTATAAAAAGTTTGGAACCAGATTAGATGCAGCATATATACTAACAGGCTGATCAGGGGTAGAACTGTTTCGCACTCATATATGTTTTAAGACAAAATTAATATTATCATGTTCTAAACTTTTATCAAGAAATTAGGAAGTCTTGTTTTGAAATATCAACCCTTATCATGCTATTAGCATAATTGATCATTCCTACGAGATTTTTCCTTATTTAATCAGATAAGTATTAAATCAAATGATAGGTACTCATAGCGGGTAGGGTTTATGGTTGATTAACAGCAACCAGAATGTTGCTATGACACATCCATGTAACAAGGTTTAACCCTTTACCCAATAGATGGTATTAGTTTTGAAGATAGGTGACCCCTTAAGGCAGGTTAAGGTACATTCTGCTTTAAGCTATCATCTGCTGGGAGGTATAACATATTTATTGAGGTGCAGATTGATGACTTATTGTAATAAGCATATGAATAAATGATATGCATCGAACGGTATATCTATGCAAGTTTTTGTAAGTTTTATTGTAGGCAAAGTAAAGGCATGTCTTAATTCTATTTTTGAACAATATGAGAGATTGCGCTTTCAACAATGTATAGCTAGGTTCTACTGTATATAATATAAGCTCTACACTAACAAGCAGATGAACTCCTCAAATTCGTGTTTGAGGATAAAGGATTTTCGATACTATGTGTACTTCACTATTGAACCGGAAACAACCTCTCATTCAAGGGGCACTACTCTAAACGCACGTTCCATGCGGAGTAACTCTGTATATCGGTAGGGCCCCATTAATAAAAGTGTTTTAAATGCATAAAAATATAGATTAACTTCATTTTAATAATGAAAGATCTAAATGTAATTTATTCGTGAACACCAGACTGTTATATTTTACTCCTGGCTTCGCCACTCGTGAAAATATAATGTCTGATGTTCACTAAATGAACTAAATTTCTACCTTACACTGAAAAATCTGCTACCATTTTCTAAGGTAAAGAAAATATTTCTTATGATGTATGCTCATGATGGTATAAAGTGGCTATTTTTCTAGATAAACCTTAATATATAAATGATTAAATGGCTAAATGGTTACCTTGTTAGTGAAATAATGTCCAGATATAAATGCTATGTTTCTACATGAAGATGGCTGACTAAAATAATGTAAATGACCGCAGTGGCCAAAATGGCTTATCACGGGATCAGAAAGTTAGCATGCAAAAGTGCTTAGCTTCCTCCAGCTGTGAAGGATTAGAACATAACGATTTGGACCGGGGTGAGAATTAAGGGAACCAAAAAAATAACAAACACACCAAATTTAATGTTTAAATCTAATCAAGTTGAATAAGAATGACACTTTGTGTATTATATTGTGTCGATACTTTCACGCAAACACAAATGAATAAAACATCGGAAAACAACTTTTGAAATAAGATACATTTATTTTTAATTATAAGTGGCAAACAGTCTAAAACCTGACTTTGTAATATTGTCTTCTGTCTGAATAATGTAATATACTATATATTACTAAAATTGACGGTTTATTATTATTGCTTTTTGTTTAGTTTTATTTTGTTTTCAGTAAAAATGTGATCGTCCTTTTAATATTTTCATCAATCCTTTTAAAGAATTCCTTTAGTTTTTGTTAATAAAAACCTTGTTTTTTGCGTTTTTGCTCATCCCAATCGGGGTCAATGTTCATAAAGCGTTTTAGTTTCAGTCTTAGTTTGTTCTGATGAAACCGATTGTTCAGATTTGTGCCTAGATTCAAATGTGACCTATCCAATGGTTGAGAACGAAATAAGACTCAACTCACACGCTTAAAAAGCGCTCGGCCTGGTCTTGCTCAAAATACAATGCAATGGACCTGAGTATTTTCAGCAGCAGTTTACACCCTTCCCCCCATAGAAGCGACTTTTAGCGTTTTTGATTTATTCCTCCGCTGAAAAAAATAGTACAGTTTATATCCTCATGATCAATTACCGATAACAAATATTTTATATAGCCTAGCAGATGGTAGTTTAAAGCAGGCTGAAAGTAAAGCAGAATGTGCCTTAGGGCACATTCTGCTTTACTTTCAACCCGCTTTAAGTGATCACATGTCTTTAATGTTATAAACAGGTGTATTGGGTAAAGGGTGTACGTTCTGTTACAGAAAAAAAATGTGTTCTTGTAAACTATGTTATAAACAAACAGCGTATTTAAAACAACAATACAATGCGAAACCTTTTGACACAACGATATTTAACACACACGAACGAGAGCTACAATAAACATAGATATGTCAGAATGTGATTAAACAATGTCGTGTCTCGTGCATTTCCAGTGACATTATATCGTTTTACAGTAAATTGGTCAGACATTAACGCCCATGAGGCAAATAGAAAATTGTTCTAGCTTAGCTGGGAGTAATGTGGTATGCATAATTTGTTTATAGTAAATTGTGCGTTGATAACATTCTGGCGCCAAAGCAAGTGCTAGACAACTGTATTTGCATTTATGTTCATAAATGTACCGTGTACATGATGTGAACCGGCTAATGCACATAGTGCAAGAAAAGAAGAAAATCGTTAAATATTGGTAATAATCCTCAAATTAGAACTAATAGATATTTCTCGAAAATGAGCCAACTGAATGGTGCACAGTGTTAATCCTAATTAGACTGCCCCCGATTGAGCTGTCTGATCAGGGTTTACACTGTTTGCTCATGTGTGTAAGTCCTAATAATTAGGGTCATTATGGTACCTAACAAGAGTTCGATATTTAATGTCCCTGAGACCTTCCTAACTTGTCTTGGTACTGGAGATTGATTGTCACAGGAAATGTTTCCGCTTATTAGACAGAGATTATTCCCTCCGCCGAAAATTAAACGAAAGGTAGGTCGGTGGATTTTTCCCATGAGACGCCTCACAGCGAGTATGATTAGCCAACAGCATCTTCCTGAATTTATCATTACATTGGAGAAACCGTTATTCTTTCGCGTTTAAACGCAAACGCATTGCGATAAAATGTACAAAATGGAGTGCGTTTTAACTTTGGAACACGGATATGTTTGACTTAACCGAATTCAAGATATCGAATTTCGACTGTAAATGCGTTTGGGAAAGAATTAAGTCTTCTCCCCTGTACGTACTGCTCTCTCATCGGATTGTACATATTGTTTTATCAAAATCAAAGTTTTTATTGAAATATATGAAAAGCATTTTATACATCTAGTCTTCTGTAGTCATTTATTTTTTATTTTCTACAGATCGAAACTTGCTACAATAAGATATGTTACAAAATGCAGATTCAAACATATCAGTTGTCGCTGCTGTGGCTCGCCTCTTGTTGGTTCTTAATAAGACTTATTAGCTACATGAGTTTTGCGTTATTCCACAAAGACCAGGACATAGAATAAATTAAATAATTAAAAGACCAAAATTAGTCAAATAAAAAATAATGTTACAGTGAAGAAAACGTTATTCTTCCTGTTTCATCGCAAACGAAACGCAAACGCATTACAGCAAAGTAAAGACTATTTGACATTTCTATTTATTTGTTAGTGGCATACAGTTTGGAGCCTGATAACACCCGGCATTTGATCTGGCTCCATACTGCAATGCAAAAAGTAATTAAAGCGTAAATGCCTTTCTTGGGAAATATTGACGCCTTCTGCTTCGTATCTTCTTACAATGAATGGAATGAAAGTTTGTCATGTCATCATGTAATAAATGTATATGTTAATAGGTCTATCTTTCTGGGGCCTGTAGCGCGTTTAGTTACCGTATCGATGGCCATCGATAGCCTCACTAACTTAACAATTTAATGAAAACGGCCAGTTTGCACGATATCGATGGCCAACGGCACGAACGGCCTCAGAGGTAGTGTGCCAACGCGAACAAGAAAAACAAAATGGCGACCAAATGAGGATACAAGAATTAGCGACCAGTTCCGAGTTAAAATCTCATCAATAAACCAACATTTACCGATACCAAATGTATCAAACAAAACAGCTAACATCTAAGCGGCTAAATCTTATTTTTATAAGCTGTAAAATTGATGCATTTCAGTTGATTAGTACTCGTTTGCCTGTGTGTTTTCGATTCGTACATAATTCGTTTGTACCCTTGAAAAGTAAATAATTATTGGGCGCAATGAAGTATATCTGAGCAAAAATAGAAACGTCCCACCCTATTACAGGGACATTTTCTTGAAAGTTATAAGGTTGATGGTAGTAAAACCTATACAGAAAATGAAGTTCATTCATTTTTGAATCCATATCAGTTGACCTCATATTGCTGAGAAAAAAACTTTTCGAGTGATGTAGTGAAGTTGGTAGGGGTCAAAATAAAAAATCTGAATCAATGTTGTTGTTTTTAAAAATGTTTAGTTGATTACTGAATTCTCATAAAAAGTCCCAAATTTTATTCAGTAAGATTAATATCGTGTACGGCCACCGTTTGCACCAATATACGCTTCATTTCTACAGCGTAACGTAACGTTTAATGAGAACGTCAGACATTCACTCTTGCTGTGAGGTCTGTGTCAAATATTGAATGCTGAATCTTAAATGTAATCAATTTGCGTAGTCTACCATCTGAATTGTTAAGTATGAATCAAGATAAAAAGAACTTGGTACCAGCCAGTTTGCTTCAATTTCAAATGACGTCGTGACGACAGATAATTTAGCCCACGGTGACGTGTCGTCCAAATTTGACCGGATTATGGGCGTCATGCTCTGATTGGTTTAGCGTTGGATTGCAAGCGATTACAAAGGTTTGTGACGACTCACCGTGTTCACCAGCCGTTCCGGTGGCTGGAAAATGACGTAGACGTTAGTGCGTTAACGTGCCGTAGTGATCAGTTCTGACGGAGGAAAAACGGGATGACCAAGGCAAAAACGACTGTGAACAGTCCCAGTCTGATGGTACCGGGTCGCAAACCTCTGTTTGGTTTCTCTATAGCAGCCGAACCAGCGGGCGACGTCAATGGCCGTCATTGCCTGATTTCTTTCAACTTCAGACGAGCGTGGCATGATGCAATAATTGAATTCATATGGGTTTTTTTCAATTTTTTTATTACCATGTGTCGTGAGTATTTTACGACGGTGACATAATTACTTTATTGAAACGCGTGTACCGTGCACGTGCAAAACGTGAAAATCATCATTCCGTTACGTTAGCGGTTTTTATCTGTGTTATTTTGTGAAAACTTTACACATGTGTAACTCCAACTAACCAGTATCCCATAACTACATTAACTTGATGTATAACTTAAATAACGTCAGAGATATGTCCGTTCAAAATGTGGGACGTTTCTATTTTTGTTGAGTATATTATTGGAGAGTTTTGAGCAACGTTAGATGTCGTACAATAAGGGTTGTTTGCATCGGTTAACGTTATTGTTTTCCGATACGGTACTTGGACACGCTAATGGTTTACTTGTTCTGCGACTAAATACATTAACACAATATCAACTTTGACTTTTAAAATACAAGAGACTTGGCCCTATGTATAGAACTTACTTTACCGTTGGCTTGCTTTAGTTGTTTTAAGAACTAGTTCTTAAATTTATAAACATAAAGAACTTCGTAAACTCATATTTGATTGTAATATTCTTGCATAAGATATTAAAACGATAAATAAATAAAAAAAAACAACAACAACAAAACCTTCGTTAATTAGACTACAATTTAGATGTTCATGCTTTAAGTTTGTTAAATGTTATATAAAATGAATAGATTGTTAGACATTTGATGGGCTATATAGTGCGTTCCTGATCATATACCGAGTTACTCGGATTCCTATATGATGTCAATCTGTTTTAATAACTATTTGTTTATGTGACTAAGCATGCTAACAGACGAAGGGATGTTATTAATTCCCAACAAACGCGTTTATGCTAAAACTATTTTTTTCATTATTTTCATTGTAACCCTTTGGTCTGATCAGGCTCAAAACGTTTTGCCACTAATACTTAAAAATACTCAAAATTGACAAACAAGTTACGTTTTGCTGAGATGCGTTTTCGTTTCGTTTGCATGTGCATGGGAAATCAATAATTGTACTTGATTTTAATTTGGGCTGTCAAATATTGCTTTCTAACTGCTAGTTGACAAACATGCAGCTACGGTGTTCACTAATGACCTCTGAAATTTCAATTGGACAAATACTATAAATCCTATTCCATGTTTACCTATTTAGGGTGGGTTTTGCAATGTATTGCAAAATAACAAAGAAGAAGAAGAAGAAGAAGAAGAACGTTTATTTGACTTAAACTATACAGTTTCTCGTCATAACACATAAATATTTACAATATAACATATAATACAAGGTCAAATTTGATATGTAGATCTAGATCTACTAACTTTTAGCCAGAATTATTTTACATGAAATAATTTCGAAAATATCACGAGGATGGTATCAAAAGCATCGATTCATTTTTATTTATTTTTTTAGAATACTAACGTATAGAGAAAGAAAGAGGCAGTCTTTCACACAATTAAGGTCCAAGTGAAACGCCGAGTTACTTGGCGTCATTAATGGACCCGAATCGCTTGAATCAGCCATAACAATTGTTCACCGCGTGCAGAATATTTGACCCAGGCCTAGATCTGCATAAGTTATTTACGAATGATACAAATGCAAACACGATTTAACCCTTACTGTGCGTGAAGCAAGTATATTCTATCTGCGCAAATAGTGTAGACCCAGATCAGAGGGATCATGATGGATCCCACTTATTTAGGTCTTCAATACTTGCAGTATGGGTTCAGAACAATAAATAGTCGATTAGGTACTGGTCATCATTCCAGAATCTGGAATAGTCAGTTTGCATAATCGGCATAGTAAGGGTTAAGTCTTGCAGAGAGTGACAGTTGTCACCATGAACACATGCGAATCGAGCATACTGCCCGTTTCACTCATAAAATCAATATGTCCAAACGCCCAGTCAATGACCGTGTGGCGTCATCACATTCCTGTCCTGTCCCAAACTCATTGATTGGTGCTATTTTCGCGCTTGAATTTAACAACCAATCAACGCTTGAGACACCGATAGTAATAGTATAGATGCCAAATATGGATTATATAGTGCGACGCTAAATGCAAGTTCTGCGCAACCTTTTGCGCAGCTCGGCATCAAGTATTAGTCTTTCCTTCTGTTTTGACTGGGAGCCGAATACACAAATTATGTCTGGCGCTATCAGTTTGGAATAAAGTGATTTAGGACAGAAATCCACATGACAAGTAAGTGCAATTAAGTGTACCAATATATAAAGGACATATATGTTACTAACAATTATAATGTCACAAACCTCAATTGGCAGAATATCGAGATATAGTCACGAGACCACGTGCTGTTTTTGTGTCACACATGTGACAATATCAGGTTACACAGTAGGTCAACACATTTTTTACCAAAACAAAAACAAACACGTTTTTGTCCAACTATAGTAAATTCCTGCGCCAGCTTAAAAGCAAATTGAAAGACAAGCTGAAAGCTTCTAAGGAAACTTTCTACTTCACTTTCACTCAGCTTCAGGCATTCAGACTCGGTTACAAAATCACAGCCGTGTAAATATAGGTCATTTGATACAATGGACTGTTAATATCCCCAGATTTATCTTGAATAACTATTTGTACATTTTATACAAAGTTAATACAAAACCCGAGTTTCCTCATCTTGGAATCAGATCTTTACATACTATAAACATTATATACAAATATGGATACAGTGCGAATCAAAACATAATTAACGCCCTAGACAAAACAGTTGAGGACATGATCAGTCCCCATGTAATGGCTTCTGTTTTGGTTCAAATACTGCTCACAGACATATTATGAGCAGACACATCATATTATTATGTGCTCTACAATCATAGCAGAGGTAGCTTAAGACAGGCTATAAGTAAAGCAAGACACACCATGTGTACACTCTGGATTACTTTGAACCTGTCATAAGTGGTCACATATCTTCATAACTAGAAGCAAACCATGGTAGGTACCTTGAAGTAGATCCAAAGTAAAGCAGAACACACATTGATGTGCATTCCACTTTACTTTCAATCAACCTTAAGTGATTATCTGTCTTCCAAACTGGAAGTGTACAATCAAGACTAGTTTCCTAGCACCTCACATTAACTCTCCCCTTAATGCAAATGCTTCAAATATGAATGTACTTAAATTCCTTACTGTGGCATTACCATCAGATTTCATTAACTCAATAAACTTATGTACACTAGGATTTCTGTAGTAATAAGGTTTGATATATAAAATTCTGAGAGGTTGATATGCCTCACAGATTAAAGTGAAATGGTATTCATCTTCTATATCTCTTTTGTTACAGATTGTGCAGTACCGCTGGTGACGCTCTGTTCTGTTTCGAGCATATCGACCAGTTTCAATATGAAGTTTGTGAGATGCTAATCTTAATCTTGTCAATGGGATGCGAAACTTGCTGGTTAAAACACTCAGGTATGGTTCATATGCAAATGTGTTCTTAAAATTTCTGTACAGAGATAGAGAACTAGAATTGTTTACACCATTGACCCATGTCTGTACAAATACATCATAAACTCTCTGTTTGAACAACAAATGAAATGTGTTCAAATTTACAGACTGCGGATTATTCCATACATATGAAAAACCATAATCATTTAGTAATGTCTTAATATTTGATGCCCAGTTTCTATTGTTCACACCTCCGATCATATTACACAACTCATTATACAGTGTGCTAACAACTACATTTTCAGATTGAATTACCTTGGTCCAAAACTTTATCATTCTTGTATATCTATTTATGTACAGTGGGTATCTCCCTAATTCTCCATATACAGCCATGTTACTTGTTGAGCTTTTAACCTGTAAGAGTTGTTTACAAAACTTTAAATGGATTCTTTCAATCTCTTTTGACTTGGAGTAACCCCATATTTCGCATGCATAACTTAGAGTTGCTCCAACAAATGCATCAAATAATTGACACTTAGTCTTAGGGTTCAGCTGGTACTGTTTAAGTTTAGACATCAAAATATTAAGTGCTTTAAGCCCTTTGCCAGCCAGGTACTCTTGATTCAAGGAATAATTTCCTGTATAGTTAAAAATGGTTCCTAAATAATTAAAATCATTTACATTTTCTAAAATACATCCTCCATAACTCCATCTTTCATTTTCCCTTGTACTGCCACGTTTTCTAAAAACCATAACCTTTGTTTTATTTATATTAACAGCTAATCCCCATTTATCACAATACACTTTCAGCATGTCTAAGCTATTCTGCAAGTCCTGTGGTGACTTACCAAAGACGACCATGTCATCGGCAAACAACATCAATATAAAGGTAATATCATCAAAAGAAAGACCACTTGATTCGTCATTCCGTAGATATGTCTCTAAGTCATTTATAAATAGGGAAAAAAGCAGAGGGGACATAACTTCCCCCTGCTTAAGTCCTACTGCACATTCGAAAAATTCCGAATAAGAATTGCACCCCTGTATACAGGATTTTACTTTGTTATACATACTTCTGACAATATTAAGCATTTTACCATTGATACCTAAATTGAATAGTTTAAACCAGAGTCCATTTAAATATATACTATCAAAGGCTTTTTTAAGATCTATGAAAGCACAATACAAGCGGCCTTTCTCATTCAGAACTTTCTGTACAATGGCATTTAAAACAAAAATTGCATCTACAGTGGATCTACCAGATCTAAAACCAAATTGCTTATCACTAAGAACATTATTAGACTCAGCCCAAAGATTCATTCTAGCATTTAAAATACCAGTGAAAATTTTTGCTAGACAACTGACTAATGTGATACCCCTATAATTATTAACATCGTTTATATCGTTCTTTTTATGCAATGGTACTATAATGCCCTCTGACCACTTGTCTGGGAAATGACCCGAATTTAATACAGCATTAAACAAGTCTAACAAATGTACATTTATGATGTCATATGACTCAATAAAGTATTCATTTAATAACCCGTCAATGCCACTTGATTTATTCTTTTTCAAGGATTGAATCGCAGAGGTTAATTCTGCAAGAGTAATGGGAGCATCAAGCTCTTCAAACAAAATGTCACCCAAATCACTGGGATCTGAGTTGCAAAAGTCTTCAGCCTCAGGGACAGTTGTACCATATAAATCATCATTAAGCTTAGAGAAATATTCAAAAAAGTCTTCCAAATTTATATTACCTTGTTTAGATTTCTTCTTGGTAAACAGTTTCCAAAAGTCCCTGGGCTTAGAATGTCTAAGTTTTTCTATTTGCTTTAATTTACTATGCTCAAAACTCCTTTTCTTTTTTCTTACCAGTGCTTTATAAGTTGATTTTGCCTCACACATAATGGTTCTGTTTTGATTAGATTTACATTTGTTAAATTGAAAAATACTTGATTTGTATATTGTCTTAGCTGTAATACATTGGTCATCAAACCAGTCTGCCTTATTACCTAATCTATTGTGATGCTCATATTTGGGCAGTTCACTTCCAGATTTCTGTACCTTTGAAAATAAGGGGTCTGTTACATCTCTAAGTACATTGGTAAACATATTAATACTGTTATTGACAGAGTCTTTACTAGTAGAATCAATATCTTCCACTATAGAGTTCAGTTCAGGCAGCTTCGAAATGAGTTTACTTCTGAATGTATCCTTATACATGTCTCTCCAGTTAAAGTGGGTCCGGCCTGCACCTTGCTCTTTGCTACACTCTGCTGTATCATACATACCACAGTGTATATCAAAGGACAAGGGTGCATGGTCTGACCATTCATTAAAATCATTAACAACGAATTTATTAATCACGTTAAAATCTTTTTCTTGTATTAGAAGATAATCTATTACACTTGAACCTGTTGTGTTAACATAGGTGAAGGAGCCAGACTGATCACTATGTAGACGACCATTGGCGATTCTCATTGATGTAGCTTTACAGAGATCCAAAAGCCTTAGTCCATGTGCATTGGTGCCATTGTCCATTGATGACCGTGGTAATGGATTATCAGGTATATACTCCTCATTATCTAAATAACTTACAGGTCTATCTAAAACAATATAATCATGCCTGGTGTTTCCCACTCTTGCATTAAGATCACCACAAAGTATTACTTTACCCGATTCTTGGTATCGTGTTATGTCTGCTTGTAATAATTGAAAGAAATCACAGTCAATCACATTATATGCTGGAGAGTTTTCGACCCATAAATAAGCCCCTGCTATATAAATATCCTCATCGTTTCCAAAGAACTCTCGGTCAAGTTTCAACCAGATGATTGAGTCATGGACTGATTTTATTACCTTAATTCCCATTTCGAGATCATTCCTAGTGTATACAGCTACCCCTCCACTACATCTCTTGGCTCGCCTATTTTGAAATTTTCTGTAGTAGTTAATACATTTAAAACCCGATATGTCAAAAGCACTATCTTTATCAGCCCATGTTTCGTAGAGAAAAATTATGTCACTTTTACCTAAATATTGTATAAATTCACTGTCTTCCAGTTTGTTCCTGCTTAATCCATGGATGTTCCACGAAAGAATGCGAAGATCCACCCTCGGGGACCCCTATTGGGCACTGCCTCGCCTGCCTCCACGACCCCTACGTCCGTACCCACGACCACCTCGACCACGTCTACTGCCATTACTACGACCTCTGTAACTCCTATTACCTGATGTACTCTCATCAGCAGCAGATGAGTCGCCAGCAGCCGGACCACCATATTCGTTGGTTGGATTCTGTGGGGCGTTTGGAGATTGTGGACGCCCATCAATGTATAGTTTGTCGTAACTGATCCATGCCTTGTGTCCATTGTTAACTGCCTCTTTGAGCCTTGGGACTAATGCCCTCCTACGATCACTCACAGACTTCGGGAATTGTTCGTGTACATAGTAGCTGGTGCCTTTCAAATTCCTACTTGATGTGCGTACTAATTCACGATCTTTGAATGAGGAAAATTTGACTATGACATTCCTAGGTTTACGTGGCGGGCCATAAGCACGGGAGTTATCATGTGAATTGTCATGAGTGTAGTCTGCATTCATTGTACTTACAGGCTGATGTGTAGCCCTGTGTGCACGCTCTATACTGAAATGGTCAACCGTGTATTGATCGATCTTCATTTCGTGTACCATGAACTCACGCACCTTTGATTCTGTGTCGGCGTACTTTTCGTTCCGATCCTCTGGAATGTTACAGAATATTAAATTGTTGCGCATAGACTGCGAACGCATATACTCCATTTCTCCCTCATATTTTGACTGCTGATCAGTCAGCCTGGTGATACAATCATTAGCCTGTCCAAGAGCAAACTGTAACTCGTCTACTGTGTCTGTACACTTATTGACATTTTCCGCACTGGACTGTATATTATCCTGCACATAAACCCACAACTTATTAACTTCGCAATCAATATTTGAAACTTTTTCTTCTAGGGAATCAAGCTTTGTTAATTTCTTTTCCACGTTTTGAAGTCTGGTGTCAATGCTTTTAACAAACTGTAGTATCTGTGAAATTTCTGTCGACGTAGATAAATCAGCGGCGCCCCTTGTGGGTGCTTGTGTACTAAACTCATTGTTTGTGCTTGTGTTTTTATTTACCTTGATATTCTCAGGGTTGTTGTTCACAATAGTTGCCATATTTCCACATAATTCCTGAATTGAATCGTCTAAAAGCACACTATTTGCCTCCCTTATAGAGTCAATAACGTTTTCTGGAGATCCGCCATTTCGCGCGTTTTTGGCCTCCGGAGTCTCGCCAGAGTCACTAGAATGTTTGCGTTTATCCATCACTTGCATGCATAATCTGCACAAATCCTTTTAAATATCACTGACGAAACACTTCATAACCATTCTTAACACTATTCCGCGATTCATAAAGACAAATTCTATCCACAAATTCAAAATAAGCGACGAGCAATTTTCGAACGACCTGCCATTACAGATTTGACCTTGACAGTGCACACTCGGAACAGTGACTCCTGTTCAATGGCTTAACTGTTCATCGTAAAAAAGAGCATGTATAATAATGACAATGGAATTCGATATCAATATCTCACTCAACTCCAATATTTCGACACATTGATTGCAATACCCGTAGTTCAACATTAAAACTTGACTTAACCACTTTTTATGTTTGAAATACCGGTATATTCGACTTAATCGAGTTTAAGAAATCAACGTTTGACACTATATCATGGTTTAATCGATAACGACGAATACACACCTACATACATATACTAAAACTTGATTATTGCCAGCGTACGGGCCAAACTATTTCTAATGTACGTAGCAATTTGCCCTCGGTATTTTGTCAGGCAAATATTTTAAATCATCTATAATTATTCATTACTTAATAGGAAAATATGATGAGATATTGATTTTCCCTTTATTTCTCCAATTTATCTCTAATGAGATATGATAATCTCCGATGGCAATCTTCGGTTTGCACGCTGAAGAGGATTTACGAGAAATTGACTTGCATGAATGCAAATAGTTTATGCTGAATCATGAGGGTTAGTTCGGAACTCATGGATTATGTCTTCAACCCTTTCGTGATCAAATTATTCAGGAGATAGTTTACCCCTTCACCGCTTTATTGTCGTCTGCTTCAGTATTGTTGTCTGCAAAATTAGTTTCAGAGTTAGGATTTAAGACTGTATGACTTAATAAATATCGACAAGAGTGTCAAACAGGTTGAGTCCTAATCAGACGCCGCGTTATGCGGCGTCTGATCAGAATCCAAACTGTTTGCAAGCGCTCTTTAAGGCGTCCTTGAGAGGGAAAGGATTAAACTCAAACGTTTCTTGAAGCAAACACTTTGTGACATTTAATCTGATATTGTAATTTACTTAAAATTTAACATTTATAGTCAGGCCCTTTTATGTACAATGAAAATAGCAAAACATATCGTATTAATCTTAATAAAGTATTAGGTTTAACAGGCCGGAGCAAACAATGTAGACCCTGATCAAACCAGAACGAGTGTGATTATGGTCAACACTGCTTGCCATTGAGCTTACACCTTTTCGGACAAATAACTGTATAATATAAGCAACTTTTTCATATCTTTATATAATTCCATCAGTACCACTTTTATGATTTTTACGGTAGAATCTGAACTCCATAACCCCTTCACATCATTACGCCGAATACACTGGTATTCACAAACAGTTAAATTTACCCTTTTGGCGCCAAATGAATATTGAGGATTTTACTTCTACCCCATCACCGACTATTGTTTTCTGTTTTAACAGTGTTGTCTGCAAGAACGTTGCTAAGTTTGGAAGTGAGGTTGATAGACTAAAAACTATCGTAATGAAAGTCAAACATTTTGGATCCTGCTCAGTCCCGCGGAGTCTGATCTGGAACCGAACTGTTTGCAAAGTCAACCTCGGCCATGTAAGTGTTAAAACATCCATTTCCACACGGTTATTTTGCTATTTGATAAGTGTTTGCATTAATCACATAGCATTTAAACTATACGAGTCAGAGGGAAATGTCTGATTAAATCTCGATTAAATCGTTAAACAAAATCAATGCACTGAATCGAAGAAAATAACAATTATAAGAGAAACTTTTGAGGATCATTTAAAATCTAAATTGCATACAGATTGGTGACCTATAGCATTTATGTCTTTTTTTTAAATAATAATTGTTGTCAAATAACACTCAGAGGAAAATATAATAAGAATTAAGTATACGGAAATATCTAAATAAGGTGATATCAGAACTCATTAACCTTTATCATGCTGAAATGTCATCTGCTTCAAAAAATATATTCTGCGAAAAAATGTAAAATATCATGTAATTTCTTAAATTGAATAAATACTACGAATATGACTGGCAAACAGCTGGGGTCCAGATCAGACGCCGCGTCATGCGGCATCTGTTCTGGATTCTAACTGTTTGCAAATTGTTTGCAAATATAAGCAAAGCTACGCTTAGCATGGTAAACATGGATAGCATCCATTGCTTTAACATGTTGCCATGCTTACAGTTGCATCAATAAAAATATTGCAGAAGTAGCTTTAGGTTTTTTGGGTTTTTTTTGTGTTTTTTTTAGTTATAGACAAAGTTTATTTGGTAACCCATACACATTGTACCTCGTTACATCAACATACATAAATCAAATTGTTTTAACAGGTCAAATCATATCACGTGACAAAATTATTTTCATGTACAAATCCAAAAAAGAGAGATCATATGATTGAGATCAATAAAAAATAAAGAAAAAGCAGAAAAAGATTCCTCGGGTAAAATATGAAGAGAATGAACACCTGTTTTTTCGTTAAATTAGCTAACTTTACATCGACAACCGAACTTGGCTGTACCTAGTTTATAGTTTACACATATTTTATTATTCATATATATATATGTAATGCAGTTATACATATTTACAGAAAGTATAACACCATAAAGTATTATATAAAAATGGGTTGTACCTGAAAGTGTAAGGATCCAAAATGTTTGACCCTAAAAACTACTTCTTTTTTAATGCCTTTAGTTCTGTATTTTGACGATATTCTGAAACAGACCGTTCTGTGACAATGAATGTTTTATAGAGTAATTAAATCATTATGGCAGTGAAAAGATATTGTGATTTTCTTTTTTTAGGGGGGGGGGGGGGGGGTCTGATGAGTGTCTCCAAACCAGTTGATTATTGTGCAGATAGCAAAAAAAACTTGAATTTCAAAAAACACAATACATGAAGCAAAGATATAATTAAAAAAACACAACATTTGAAACAAACGTTGATTAAAAAAAACACAAACACAACATGTGAAGCCAAAAAAAGAGTTTTAAAAAATCACAACACTTGGAGCAAAAATTAGAATTTAAAAAAAGATCTCGACATGTGAAGCAAAACTATAGTTTGAAAAAGAAAGACGACATGCGGAGCGAACATTTTTGTTTTTTTTAAAAAGCTCAACATTGGCCCGATCTCATTGCCAAATTAGTTTAATATTAAGTTGTTTTCACAAACGCATTTGGCAGAATTATAACTTCTTTCCGTGTCATATGTTTATTCATGAGCAATCAAATCAAAATCGAGAAATGACTCCGCGTATTCATATAAGAATAACCAACTGCAATAAAATCTAGAACTTATATGTGTTATGTGTTGTAGATCCAAGCCGTGGCGCGAAGTTAGATACTAAAGTAATTTGTTACCAATACTTCATGAAAGTCGAGACGCTTTAATGGATTGGTTTCGGACCTGCAGTATCACTGTTAACTTCCCCGATTCACTTGAATACACAGATATTGTCCAAAGCACGCAAGAAAACAATTAATCTGTCACCTTCAGCGCCACTTAGATATCCGATTTAGACAATGTGGAAGGGTTGTGAAAAATAGCACGATCACTAATATTTAAAAGCCTAAACACTTGATAAACGGTTATGGCAAAATAAACTCTTTGATCCAGACGATACGTTGTATCACTGAGGCAACGCGAACGTGCAGGGCCAATATGTCTGATTTCAAGTGACAAAAACGAATGGCTACCTCTTATTACACTAAGTTCAACTTTTATTGTATTTAAGAATATCACGCGGTCGATGTCGATAGTCCACGTGAAGCGACAGTCAATGCTGAGCCAAACTCAATCGTATTACGATGACTTTGTTTATAAATCACTGTTAATATATCATTAAATTAATATTTTATCTTTTAAAAGTCGATTGATGTTAATAAAAGGAAAAATAATTCTGACACTTTCGCTCCCATTGATCGACGTTGGACGATATTTTCGTAAATTATTAACACGGACAATACTTAAGACTTTTAACCTAAAATGAAAACTATAAATAACATGAAGGGTTCGTTTCATATATACACTATAGATTCGTATAATTAAAACAACCGAATCACGATCGTTCATAAGAATGCTTGGTATATGCATATTCTACATGTTAACGGTATGTGGAAAATAAGATCTAAGACTTTACTGCTTTAAACATCCTTACTTTGCATTATCTTCTGTTCAAGCCATGTATGCCTTGATATTTCAATGACTTTATAACCAGGTGTTTGCCGAGTATTTCAATCGAAATAGCAGTGAGTGACCAATCTGATGAGACGCCGGCTATTGTGGTGTCTCAGCATTGTCTATATTGTTTGCTTGTGTCTACTATATGCACGATGCACTACTGACATGGCTCCAGATAAGAGAGAGTAAATTGAACAATTTCAACATTATCACAAGCATTAATCACCTACTCCTATGGAGACGATAGTGACACTATAGGGTTTGGTGAAGAAATAATGATTTTAGTTTTTGCAATACTCCCCTTATCTGGAGGTTTGCTAATTATTTAAAAAATGGATAACCCATGTACGTCTAGTGTCACCATAAATGGGACTTTGGAAAACAGTGAAGATTCAGACCAGACGCCGCATTAATCATGTTTTGGTACAGAAATTTCTATAACAAATGGAAATAAGTAATTGGACAAGGCTCCCCTTGAGTGAAAATTTGGTTGATCTAACATATGATCGTGGAATAATCAACTTGGCTTAAATAGACTAAAGTCTCTCTATAACAGCCATTCAGAAGAATACTGTTCCATCTAACTATATAACATGACTTCGCTCTACATTGAAAGCGAGCGTGGGAGAGAGGTTTACTATATTATCTTGTCTAACTTATAGATCTATTTATAAACGAATTATTGTAATAATTTCCCCATAGGTTGTGATAATGGAACAATTCTTAGACTGGTGCCTTGAGAAATATTATGTAGTAATATAATACAATCTCCATTGTGTTAAATAGATATAAGCACGCATGTGAACTATTACAAAATAAATGATCTCACCTTCACAAAGAAGTGCCAGATTATACAATGAGCAACCAATCTCTGGTTGGACATGCTAACACTGCCGAACTGCTATATAGATATTTTGCCTTGAATTAATTGCTATAAAGTCACAAGTTTCAACAAAATACATTTACTTCTGACAAATCAGTATTGCAATGCTAGCAGAAATAGTTTCAAATACTCTTTGACAACTGTATACACCAATTATTTGTATTATGTCTTTATTTTTAATAAAGCATGCGACTCATTGGAAGATTTTGTACCTTCTAACAGTTGCTTTAAACATGTAATATCTTTTTAAAATGATAAATTAATTTTGAAATACAGGTAACTGGGTATTAATAACCCCTTTTTAGCCTAGAATGCCATAAAAGGGACATAGACCTAAAACATAATATGCTCTGATAATGCGGCATTTAATGAGAAGCTTCATCGTTTGCAAACAAGAATTACTATGAAAATAAAATAAAACTGAACAAACAGACCAGGCACCCATTAAATGAAAATTGGACTTATACAATATACATGTATCGACATGGAATATTCAACTTGATTAAAAGGTTCAATAGTGTTGTAAACGTGCCTTAGAAGGTGACTATATATTGCCACCAATATCGATAAGGAAACATGCCATTAAACGAATCAATTAATGACATACGACATACGAAATTAAACAAAATTGACTTGATCTGCTCGGTTATGCTACTTGAATAAAATTACATTAATAGTTATTTACAGTGACGAATGTACTATAATTTCCCAAAAAACATTACTGCTTATACTTGAGGTATATTGCAAACAATAAAGCGCTTGACCTGATTGATCGGATCCCGGTATTTGAACAGTCTCCAAACTAACTATTTGCCACTCTGGTTAAAACAAAAGTTTAAATTAAATATACGTCATTTTCTACATCTTTATACTGCTTATGTGCTTAGTTTCGTTTAAACGCAAGGGTATAATGTCTTGTCTTCTGCATAGCAAACTGTGCTCTTCAACTTAATTTCAACTGTGAAAGTTTTATGGCATCATCTTTATTATGTCTGTACCGTAACTTAACGTATGCAAACACAGGACAGACTGGCCTGCATATTCCATATTATACTAGTCAGCACTTTCAGCATATTTGACGTATAAGCATGGGAACTGTCAGCGTAGCATACCCTAGTCAATACTGACAGTTCAATTTTGAATTATGCATGAACCCTACACGACATCTGTTTCTTCCAGTTTCTTCACCTTGAGCCGTTGGTCCCAAGGCTATAAAGCCATTGTAAACATGTCATGCTATACTGGATTCTGACTGTATACTGTATCATGATCCTAAGTATTTGGAAATATATACCTGAGCAAACAGTTTGGACCCTGATCAGACTGCTTCTGAAAGAGTAGTCTCAATAGGGTCTACATTGATTGTAATTCAGTTTGTAGCTTTTGAACAAATAACTATGTGATAAACCAATGTGTTCACAACTACAGTGGAGAATCTGTTATTCTTTCCCGTTTAAACGCAAACGTACGCAAACGCAAATCACTAAAACGTAGAAAAGAACAACTTTTGAACAATTCTGATATTTCATGTTTATCTTGGTGGCAAATAGTTTGGAGCCTGATCAGACGCCGGGTTACCCGGCGTCTGATCTGGCTCCAAACTGTTTGCATTGCAAATAATAGTTTAAGCGTAAACGCGTTTATTGGGAAAGAATTACACATTCTCCACTGTATAATAACTATGGCAGTTACACGGAGTGTCCCAATTTTTAGGGATTTTACGATTTTGGCCGACATTGTTATGGTATTGCATGTTGTTTGTATTTACATACAGTTTGTTCTTGCCTGACAAGTGTCGTTTTTGATTTAACAAACTACTGATACACTGTGAATACCTCTTTCAACACTTTAAAGTCGAAACAAAACACGTGCCTAACCTAAGACAGATGACAGATAACGCACGACAATACTAATGTAGAGAAACTGCTTATGTAAATTATTTCTATTATGTTCGGCCTCCTTGGAACAGCTACCTATATCTAAAGATTACCATTTAGGTCCTCTTTTGCCTAGAGGTTATAGTCACGGTGACTTACACTCACTAAGCCCCTCATTGCTGTGAGTTCGAAATCCGATCTTGGCATTTCGGATTTTCATGTGGGGAAGCCTTCCAGATGGCTTGTGGAATGTCAGAGGTTCTATACATTGTCGATTTGTGCCACTACCTGGTGCATAGTTTGCTTCTAGCATATTCATCGATTTGATAAAACTGCCATTTATTATGCGCAATATTTACATATATCCGGCTTTCTTAATTGGATTAAAAATTCTTACACTTCCATGAAAGTATATCCTAAGAGACAATGCATCGTAGAAATTGCCTGAGGCTTACCTAAAAATAAATGCATTGTTTTTTAATTCTAAATTTTATCTGAAACCTTGTATAGCGAATTAGATACGACATTGATTGTATACAATGTTATTCGTAATACTGTCAACACTTGTCAAGTTGTTGTGTTCTGGTTTGTTCACTTGCCATTGTCCTTGACACTTGTTCATGTTTGTCAGGGTACAATATTTGGTTTGGTATAAGCGGTATGCGAATAAGAGCTAGCTACTATATGCTATGCGGGGGTTACAAAATCGCGCATTTTACCGTCAATAGTTTTATTCTAAAAGTATTTCCGCTCTAGAGCGACATCCTAGTAAAACTGAGACGTCATTTTGAAACAAAGGCGACAGCTGATTGAAGGGCAAAAGATATCGCGCTCCCTATATACAACGGCCCTCCAAACAACGACTCCCTCCTTACAAAGATCCTTGTCGCAGGTCCCTTAACAGGACAGTTATGTCCAATCTATTCATGAGTGCAATGTCGTCTGCTTAAAAGTACCGTCTGCTGTTTTTCTTAAAGTTACATAATGGACATTTTGAGAGAAAAAATCTTAACGACGAATGACAAACAGCTTGAATCCAGATCAGACGCCGCGTTACGCGGCGTCTGATCTAGATTCAAGCTGTTTCCAAATTTCCCTCCCTATAACGACTCCTCTGAACTACGCATACAATTATTGTCTCCCGTTGTGTGTCGTTGTGGAGAGGGAACGCACATGAATACGGTTTCTGCATTACTTATGTCCTGTATAAACTTTTTCCATTGCTAACGTCGCCAAAAGGCGAGTTTGCAAACAGCGTTGATCCTGATCAGACATCGCGTAACGCGGCGTCTGATAAAGATCTTAACAGTTTGACCCTCGAATCGGTATTTCTGCAGTCAAAGTAACCCTTAAGCTGGATTGAAAAATATTGCAGACGACACTACCAATGCTGACGATATGTTGGTGGTAGAAAGGTTAAAGCAGACGATAAAACTTGGCAGCGTAAACGCTAAGCAGGCACATGTCTTGAACAAGACCAAACGAAAGTTTCTAAAGTTTGTTCTGATTTTTCAAAACCATTCATCATGTAAAATCAGATAAATAGTGTAAATGATATCATTTTTTCCCTTCACAGATGAGGACACCAACGAAAACATAACAGTAAGGATTTTGACTGCAATTACTTCAGTTATTATCCAAATGCAAATACCAAAGTTAGCTAAAGCACAGTTTTATGGCTGAATGCTACTGGACAAGCTATTCAATTAACTAAGTTCACGGCTGGCTTTGCTTGGATGATGTTCGGTGCTTTCGGCTATTTTCAAAGTAGGTTTTAATTAAGATGTTACCTCTACCACGGCATAAAGATTGTATCGGAAATATAAATTATTCATTACACCGACACTACTCATTCATTTGAATCACAATATGTATCGAAACCAACATGTTTTGCACTGTTCACGCAAACTTGCAATAAACAGTTGGACAGCGGCGGCTTGAAGACTTAATCAGTTTATAAGGTCAGACAAACCAGTGCACAATCAAGAGGAAATCGATAAAACAATTTAAAGAATTGAAAACAGTTTCCTCAACGACTTTCTTTAATCGTTATTTTCCCACTGCTGATCCTTAAGGGTTGAGAAAATATTGTAACTTGGATTAGATTTTCTAATTGTTAGCTCGAGAATTGATTCTAATTGCCGACATCTTTGACATATCTTCGCCTTGGGCGACTGAAGCAGACATTGCGATCAGTTTACATTCTTAAAAGTTGCCGCATTGCGCACTTTTGATCAGGATCCAAAAAAATTGACACTCGTATCGATATCTTTACTGTTAGATATTTTAAACTCATACTTTTAATTAATATTCAAAGCAACAATGTAAAGCACATATTAAACTAGAGTTAAACTAGAATCTATAACCGAATATATCTTAATCTGCACACTATATAATAAAGTTCTGTTAACTTATAATCTGTATTTGAAACTATTTGTTTCAAATCTAACATATTTCAGCCATTCATTATAAACCTTATGTCCTTAAAATATTCATATCTAGCTACATGTACGCGTAGCTTCACCTTAAACAACCCATGTGAAGAATACACTTGCTCTATGCAAGCAGGTTAAACCCTTATCAGGGGGTTCATGCACTGAATGTCATTTTGCAATATATTGTTAACACGAACCCTAAATATTTAACAGTGAACACTACTTGATTGAATTTTGATTTGTTAGTTAAACGTGTCAGGGATGAGTGAGTTCAAGGGAACAGTGCAGTAGCCAACTCTACTGCACCAGATCAGCTAATAGTTGAGAGGTTTTACTGTACAATGCCGTCCAGCAAATCATGCAAGGCCAGTGGAACCGTCATTATTTTCTGAAGCACGTATAGCTATACAGCTAAAATATATAGAATCGTGATTATTTGTCATGTTTGAAGCTCAGTTGAAGCTCAGTTGCTCATGTTTCTTTTCCTTTTCTAAGTACGACTGTAAATCTTCTCATTGCTGAACCTGCAGCATAAAAAAGACAATGTCCTCTAAGAAATCACTTCAATATGTTATGTTTAACCCTTTCACCTACACTGTACATATGTATTGTTACATCCCACACACTCACCTTACTATGTGTCTTATCAATAGCATAGCATGACGTATTCAATACCGAACTCCTTAGTTAGGGAGTATACCTTTTAGTTCAGAGGTTTTGGACTGTAACGCAGGCGTTTCGCATCCGATACCCGCCCTTGATTTTTCATAATGTCCAATGCGCATGACTTTGTTAAGATAGGGTGTTACATGTACATCTCGCACACTCAACTGTCTGTTTGATCTATTAATACATAGAGCATACCGACGACGAACGAGGTATTCAATACCGATCTCCCCGAGTAAAGTAGTCGACTTTTAATCTCAAAAGTTAAGGTATGGATTGACATGCAGGCGTCACGGGTCCAATCCACACCTGGGAATTATTCATAATAGCCAATGTTGATTTTTCTGCTACCCCGTGAAGAATATTGACTGTGTTTATACTTTTGTCTGCTATATCGTATTATGTTACATGTAAGATACGTTGACGCATCATTAATATGATTGCCCCAAAAGTAAAGGTGATCATAAGCTTCTAAACGCGGTCTCTGATCGGAATCTAAGCTGTTTGCAAAGTCTCCTCGTGGAGTTATTGCGTTGAATAAGTAAACTTTGAACTAAACTCTTTTAAATGTATCGTCCTTAAAAAGGTATATAGGCAAACAGTGTAGACTCTGACCAGACGCAGCAGTATAGGACGTTTGATCACAGTCTACGCTGTTTCCTGGCGGGAATTCCAATAAAACCAAAACGAATCTGAAAATTAAGACCAATCCAATATATAAGCATAAAATAATCCACTGGACAACAATAGGGTAAATAGCGGACGACCGTAAGATTTGACTTTTTTTCAGACATAAGAATAAGTGTTCATTACCCATCTACTGCTTATTATTCATATTTGAAAAATTACCCACTAGGAACATTAATTAATGGTCACAGTGGCTCATAGAGTTAGGCAAACTCCCTCCCTTTCCCAAATAGGAGCGCCTTTTAGCGTATTTAATTTGTTCATCCGCCGAAGAAAGTAGTTCCAATGTATAGGTCGTAAACCTGACCACAGGAAATATCCTGTATAAATAAAGCAGAATGCGCCTGAAGGCGCATTCTGCTTTGCTTTCAATCGGTTTTAAGCAACTATCTGCATTCCATATTGAAAACATGCTATAGGGTAAAGGGTTAAAGATTGCAGCAATGTTTTAAGACAGCGGCTCATATCCTTATCAGAAATATGGATAGCCACCGCTGTTAACGTATGAAGGGTCAACATTTTGCAATAATATATAGTCAGCGACTACAGTAAAAATCTTAAGAAATGTGACATCCTGTGTAATTTTTGTAATTGTCATAACTTTTGAACAAATTGCTGTTATCACATCGTAATGAGTCCAAATGGTGCAAACTGAATGGAAAACAGTGTAGACCCTGATCAGAATACTCCTGATGAAGTAGTCCAATCCGGGTCTGGACTGTTTGCTCTGGTCAGTCTGTCCTATTGCTTAGAGCATTACAGTAAGAACGTACAACTTGCGTTAAATGGTCAGCAAACTGCAAATGTTTACTGGTATAAAATCCATACTGTTTAAATGAATAACTATTCCACGTTATCCTAAGCAATTTTAGAAATCACACACAACAAAGGAAATCAATTTCTGTTCTAACACTCCGGTAATTAAGTGATGTTCGTCAGCAATTCAAATGAGTCATATTTGAAACCGAGTGCAATAAGTCGATAGGTCGGTAGAGGAACTGCTTTTATTTGCAAATACTTGTTTTAATTCTTAATCGTGCATTAGTGTTATGATTTAAATACACATATCACACTTGCATTGGGTTTCATTTGAACCGTATATTTTGTACATCTATTTTGGTAATTTAATGGTCCTAAGTTTTTGGAAAACCAGTATTGAGCAAAAGGAGTTTAGCCCCTGATCAAAGTACTCCCTCAGAAGCATTCTGACCAGGCTATGCATTGTCTGCCATTCAATTTTCGCCTTTTCGAAAAATTAGTGTATGATTCAAACAATTTGTTGAAACATTTTAATAATTACTTTATTCACACAGGGTGTTCCATTCTCTTAGGATTTTACTGTATTACCTTGGACATTAGTAGAGGTTGGCTGAAATAATATGTTAAAGTTACTTTATACCGACAAACGGCTGATGAACTATTCAGCATCCCTTGTACACGCATTGATAACAATTAGATTTAGCCTATCAATTATAAGTTCAACTATACCTGTAATGCACATACATGTCAGCGAGGACCATACTGTATCATTTAATCATTACACGTATATTTCATTTAAGATATACACTTATAATTATAAGCACCAATAAGTCAGGATTATGTCACAAACGATTGCAATGGGTGCATCAACGGGTACCTATAACAGAGATCCAGACCGGGGGATAACCAATTTTTTCCAGCACGACGGCCCAACTTGAAAACACGGGGGTCGTTGTTATTCGAGAGCGCAGCCGTGGATATGGTGCGATTCCAGCCGGTTTCACTCCAGGGCAGATTAGCCGCGGTTCATTTGCTTCTTCCCGAAATTTTCAATTAAAACAATTTAATATATTGGACACGGTACCACTATGTTTTCTTATATTGCTTTACCTTTGCTTGATGTCGCTCTGGAATTTAACATCGCTAAGAGCGACGAGCACAGTACATCAGTGTTATCAACTTTATATTTGTTACGCGGAAAGTCTTTGAAGAGCCACGTGATTGTCGAGTGCTTAGCGCTGGACATATATCAAGCAGAAAACTCTTGAGGAAGCGTTCTGTTTTACCGTTGTCCTAAATTAAGTTGCTACATGCATAACCGTTAACAAAGTATCTAAAATCTATTAGATATATTATAGACGACGATATCAATGCAGATTGTGTTTTTTAAATCAGACGTTTTAATAAGAAGCAAACCTAGAGTTTTGGGAGTATTATACTCGATTGTACAAGTATGTCAGGAATTCGTACAAAATACGAACACACGAGCATGCATCCAAATGAAGCTTTTTGTCCGTAGACAACTGCTCACATGTAACAGAATCCAAATGTTTACCTTATCACTGTCAGCATTTATCGATGTTTTCCAGCTTCAAGGAATTCTAATCAACTTTCCATTTGCATGGGTAAACAGGTAAACGCACGGGTATCTCATCAGCTGTGTATTTTAACTTACTATCTCTTCTTACCTGCAGCGAATTTTAGTTATCTGACCTAGGTTTTATTACTCATAAATGTTAATGAATGATTTTACAGATGTCTACCATTGCTTGGGTCTAGGGTGTTTTAGTTGCCTTGTGAGTTTCTGCTAAACGATTGTACATTTGCCAAACAAGTTGTCATAACAATTTTAGATCGTTTATAGCCGCTCTTGATTCTAAATAGCATCAAAGCGAGCCAAGTAGTCCTGAAAAAGCAGATAACATTAAAACTGATTTGTTGATCTAGGTTGTCAATAACATCATAATATCAAATTGTCGCGGGTATTTTTAGCCATTACACTGCTGTAATGACGTCATAACTCGTCTATTACAAAAAACTGACATACTGTCGTCTTCTCGAAAACATATTTACTGCTTTTGTTTCTAAAATTTACCCATTTGTGCCCAGTGGATTATTCCATGTTTGTATATTGGATTAGTCCATTTTTTATCAAAGGGATGCCTGGTCAAAAATTTCATTTTAATTCTATTTTATATTGATATTCCTATCAGCAAACAGTGTAGACTCTGACAAGACGCTGCATATTGCGGCGTCTGATCAGAGTCTACACTGTTTGCCTATGTCCCATATATGGGATCGTGGGCACAAATGGGTTAACATTAATAAGCTTAAGCTGTTGGCAAGATCAGTATTGAGCTGAGTTTCAAATAGTTTGAATCCTTCTTAGACGCCGTTTGTACACAATTTCCTTTCTGGATCCAAAATGGTTTGCATAACGACGTAAGTGTTACAAAGCATTGTGATGAAAGCGTTAAAATGCGACGATGCTTAACCTATTAACCCCATAATGCATTAATCCACGATTATATATTGGATAAGTCCTTGTTTTCATGTAAGAGGTGTATGGTCTAAGTTTTCATTTTCGTGTTCTTTTATATTGAAACTCCTATCAGCAAACAGTGTATACTCGGCTCAGACACCCCATATATTAGACTGGTATGCGTTTATGCGCTCACTGGGGTTAACAGAATAACGTTTTATCTACAGTATAGCTGTGTAAATAGACGTTTATATACGCTTCAGAACTTAGACGTCGTTGTTGCTTTCTGTTTACCGTCTAATTTGTAATTACACTATTTTTTAGATATCTGAAATTCAACCAAGGTTACTATATTGTTTAAATATTATAACGGGAAATACCGATAAAAATTGTGTCGCAAAATGAAGAGTATTTAATGTTTTTGATAAAAGAAGTTATAAAAAAAGTAGAATACTTGCGACCTTTTAAATGGGATCAAACACAATTGTCTGATTCAGGCTTTCTATTCTGTTGTTCAATAGCAATACATGTATATCAAAGAGTGCTATTTGCTAGAAATAAAAACTGAAACATGACCAATAAAATGTTGCGAATGACCTCAGACTCAACTCAAACTCGATATAACATTAGCCAAGGGCTTTAAATAAGGAGAAAATTTAAAAATCTAAAACATTTATATATGCATTACACCCTATTGTGTCAATATTCATTAGAATTGTCTTCTCGATGCGTCTCTAATGAGTAGTAACACCACAAGATTTGGTGCTGACATAAAGGTGAACATATTGTTTGTTCAGCTTACTATCTTTAATCTGGAGCCCTGGCTATGTAACATATATATTTATATTCAAAACGTACACACAGGTAGGGCATAATTTAAAAAGCTTGAACTCATTCGGTGCGAAGCTCAAACACACTGATGAAATTATGCAAACAGTCAACTGGTAAGAAGCTGCACCAGTGATGCGTTCAGTAAAAAAAAGGATGGCCGTCGATGGCCATCAATTGTGAGTTGGCTACCGGTCTGAAATACATTGGAGAAACCGTGATTGTTTGGTCTTAAACGCAAATGCATTGCAATGAAATATAGAAAATGACAACATTTTGACAATTCCGACTACCAGTTTTAAATTGAGTGGCAAACAGTTTGGAGCCTGATCAGACGCCGGGTAAACCGGCGTCTGATCTGGCTCCAAACTGTTTGCAATGAAAATAATAGTTTAAGCGTAACCGGGGTTATTTGGAAAGAAAGTTTTCTACTGTACTCTGCACGCTGCACACTGAGCACAAGCTGCTTACATAAACAGCAAACATTGGTAATTGAACGTGCTACATGCAGTGTCTAGTCTGAATCCAAACAGGTTAGTACATGTACTCATATAAATGCCTTTGAAGCCAAACTGCGTTAGCTTAAGAAAATGTGTTCCTGGAAGCAGACGACATGCGATAGACAGATTTAGTTGAGAAAATGGAAATAAATGGGATGCAATCACTGCAATGTCAGACCAGCAGCCGCTGCACGCCAAGCATTAAGAGAAACATAAATAGTAAGTAACTTATCATAAGCATGCATTGATTATATATTAAACCTGGAGCTTACAGAATCAAAGAAAGGTGTCAATGTCCTTATCATATGGCTTATAAACAAACGAGAAATATACTGTTATGCATAATGGATGAATATATACGCTTAAAAATATGTTATCCTGAAATCACTCATACACACACCAGGTGCCCGTCTTACGAACAGTCGTAGTCTACGACAAAAACTATGGTAAGTTAAAACTAAAAAATGCATCTAATTTTTATTTCTCCGTCGAATTCCTGTCTTGTAACTTCTTTTTGGTATTGTTCTATCAAGAAAAATTGAAAATATGTGTCGTGCGACGTTTCGTAAACCAGTTAACTGATGTTTTGAGATTGAATGTGTAAAATAAACCAAACCGCATAATTCAAATTCCATTATCAGACAATCAACATCATTAAGCGATTAGCGTGGTCGATTGCAACGGAACATCTGTATATTGCTAGAACCCCAGGGTAAAGTGTCAAGCATAGTGAATCAAGCGAGAGTGAATCGTCTTGTTTGGGTATTGAAATGAGCTATCCTTATGTATTTGCTTTACTACGGTCGAACTTCGCTATTTCCAACTCGGTAAAGTCGAGCATACCCGTAGTTCAATTTAAAACGTTGCTAAGCCACGTTTTAACTTTGAACTACGGGTATATTCGACTTAAACGAACATGAATTAATGCAATTCATGTGTCAAAATATCGGAAAGTCGAGTTAATGGACCTCGAAATATCGAAGTTCGACTCTATGTTATTATGGATTACTATTTGTGGACAATAGGTTTGTCCATACAGCAGACATTTTTATTGTTACACGAGGCCTCATTAGGTATTTTGACTTAAGAAATATTGAAACGAGTGTCAAACGTGGCGTCTGATCAGGATCTAAAATGTTGGCAAATAACTACTGTACTCGGGGTAAGGCAGTGAGAGGGGTTTACAAGCGTGTGTCGAACATCTTACGGTTGGTTAAGAACCACGGATATTCAGAATAATATAAATGTCTAATCACGTTGGATCCTAGCGACGTATTTACTTGTCCTTTACAAATTATGTACATATCAAGGATACACTTTTTTCAAGCAGTGTGTACCCAGATCTTTGTGCCCCTACAGAAGCTTCTTCTCAGGGTCTTCAATGTTTGGCAGTCTCGTGATATTAACAAAACAAAAAGCACATAACAAATGGACAAAACCTTACTTGCCATAGGTATTGTGTATTAAATACTGTTGTTTTCTATAGTTTATTGCACAGCGTTGGCGTTTACAGTTCTTCCTCCTTACACCGGCCCTCCCCACAATGAATCCCTCCTTACAACGACCATTGTCGTAGTTCTCTTAACAGGACCAATATATCCAACCTATCCACGGCTGCAATGTCGTATGCTTACAATTGTCGTCTGCTGTTTAACTCAAAGTAACACATTTGACGAGTGACAAACAGTTTGAATCTAGATCAGACGCCTCGTAACGCAGCGTCTGATCTGGATTCAATATGTTTGCAAATGTAAGCATACGTCCCTTCCTACGACGACTCCCTCCGAACACCGAACACACTTTTTGTCTCCCATCGGGTGTTGTTGAAAAGAGGGAATATTGTACTTTCGGAACGAATACGATATTCTCCACTGTGTTCTTTACCGATGTTCCCTTTTTATCTATCTATCGTGCGAACAAAACATGTGCGTACCGTAAACCTCCTAACAATTGGGACACCCTATGTTATTGCTGTAACCATCATCAAAGTTTAACAATTTGCTTTTTTCACGCAGTAATTTGTCAAAAAGATGCGAACTGAATGTTAAACTGTGAAAACCCTGAGCAGACTATTTCCCCACGAGCAGTCTAATCAGGGTCGACAATGTTTGCTCAATCCTGTCTGTCCAAATTATTAGGATTGTTACGGTACTTGGAATGCCGAACGTATAAGGTGACATCGTATATGTTCTCATTAGTGTTAAACACAGAAGCTTGTTACTGTTCTACAGATCTGATGGTCTCATTAAATCACTAATTGCCAGAAACGTATATCAGAAACGCTCCTGAAAACAAAAAAACAAAACAATTTACCAAGCTGCGTCTCTTAATCGACAAGGCCGCCTGACTTTTAACCGAGCGATCTCTACCATCACAATATTGAGTAATACCCAAACCTTCTGAAACAGACTTCACCCCTTCACTGCCTTACCCCGAGCGCAACAGATTTTATCAAACAGTTTGGATCCTGATCAGACGCCGCTTTAAGCGGCGTCTGATCAGGATCCAAACTGTTTGACACTTATTTCAATATTTCTTCAGTCAAAATAGCAAAAATTAAAATTAAAGAAATAAAAGCAGACGTCAATTGTTTAGAATTGATGACGTCATGGCAGTGACGGGGTTAATATACAGACTAAATGAACACCTCTCATTTACATGTCAAATCTAGAAGCGGCTCATCATTGCTACTACAAACCAAAACTAATTGGCCGGCTGTACGGTGTCTGGAAAGTTTAATCCAATCTAAGTTGCTCAGCGCTCCTTGAATGTTGATATTTGATAGCAATACTAGCAAATTACAATTTTCAATAATGGCAATTACTATCATGTACGTTCTTCACTGTGAGAGCAAGGTTCATTACTCCCTCCCGATACAAGCACTCTGAACAAAAAGTTCATCCTTACAACAACGCGTGTGGCTTTTCCTTAACAACAGCTGCAACATCGTCCGCTTAAAATTGTCATTTGCAGTTTTTCTCAGTCACCTATTGGACATTTTGACAGAAAACAATACCATAATTAAAGGTGACAAACAGATTGAATCCAAATAAGTCGCCACTGTTTGCAATTCCCCTCCCTATACCAACTCCCCTCAAACAACATACAAAGGTTTCCTCTCCCATCGGATGTTGTTGTAGAGGGAGTACTGTATAGACCGATTTTATTAACCTGGCCGTGCAAAATTTCGATTCGGACCTTTGCATTTCAACTTTAGGGGCGGCAGCACGTTCTTTTAATATCGGAATTTACCGTTGTCGTCTGTCGTATTCGTGGACATTTTGACAGAAGGAAATAATGCAGAATGACAAACAGCTTGAATTCAGATAAAACGCCGCGTCACGCTGTTTTTCAAGGCAGTTCCCTAAACAGGGTAATTATGTCTGACGGTTTTACTGTTGTAATATCGTCTGCTCTCAGTTGTCGTCATTTGTTTTGCTCAAAGTTACATATTGGACATTTTGACAGAAAATAACTTAATGACTATTGACAAACAACTTGATTCCAGATCAGACGCCGTTGTTTACAAATGGAAGCCAAGTTCCCTCCCTGTAACATTTCCCTCCAAACAACATACAACTGTTCCTTTCCCATTGGATGTTGTTGTAAAAGGAGCACTGACTCAACATAATACGTTAACCCTTGAACCACCATTATGACGTAATACACCGTCTTACATATTCGCTGCCATATTATCGTCTGCTTACATTTTTCGTCTGCCTTTATTTATTAAATTTAGAACTATGCGTGTTTGATTTAAGAAAATATTATTTAAATGTCAAACAGTTCTTGATCAGACGTCGCGTTTTGCAGCGTCTGATAAGGAAACAAACTGTTTACAAATTGTAGTTGGTAGTTAAAGGGTTAATGTAAGAAAAAACATAGTATTGTACTGTCGACAGTTGAAGAGGAAATCTTTTTAAAGACGAAACATGGTGGTCTACATGACGCAATTAACCCATTTGTGCCCACAATCCCATATATGGGACGTAGGCAAACAGTGTAGAATCTGATCAGACGCCGCATTTGGCGGCGTCTGATCAGAGTCTACACTGTTTGCTGATAGGAATTTCAATATAAAACAAAATGAAAATGAAAATTTTGACCAGGCATCCCTTTGATAAAAAATGGGTCAATCAAATGTTTAAGAATGGAAGAATCCAGTGGGCATAAATGGGTTAAGAACAGACATGCTGAAAACTTCTCGTATGTGTTTTATGCAGTATGTTGTGTTCAATATTAAACCGTTATTTTTACTTATGCATGGCTGTTTCGTTTAGTACCGTACAAGGTCCGAAACATTAGACATGAGAAAAAAAATACTTTTACTACAATTGAACAAATAGCTTGTATCGTACAGTAAATTGTCCAATGTTTGCAAACTGAATAGCATCAGTCTAAACCCTGATCAGATTGCTCTCTCAGAATAAGTGTAATCTGGGTCTGCGCCGTTTGCTCAGGCTGTTTTGTCACATACATGAATCATAACGGGTAATCACTTACTCACCGGTTTGCCGTGATTCAATGCTTGCATGACAAAATCAATAAATGACAATAGCAACTTTAGACAAACAACAGAGTGATGAATGTCACTATCTCATAATATTGCCATACATGACGCTTCTACAGTACTCCCTTCCTGAAATTGCCCTCACAATAACAACTCTCTCCTTACAACGACCCTTGCCGCTTTCACTACTGCAATATTATCTGCTTAAAGTTATCATCTACTGTTTTTTTCCTCAAAGTTCCATATAAGCAGAGATTTTGATAGAATAGATATAATGACGAGTGACAAACAGCTTGTATCCAGATCAGACGCCGCGTTACGCGACGTCTGATCTGGATGCAAGCTGTTAGCAAATGTAAGCCATGTCTTAAATTTCCCTCTCTTTAACGACTCCCTCCAAACAACTAACACAATATGTGTCTCCCATTAGATATCATTGTAGAGAGGAACCATTGTACTATAATACAATTATGATCCTACATGTAAGTGTTTGGACAGACATGCCTGAGCAAACCGTGCATACCCTTATCAGACTGATTATTACGTAGCAACATGATCAGGGTCTGCACTGCTTACCAATCACTTTGTACCTTTTGGAAAAATCGCTGTGTGATAGGAGCAAGCTGTTCAGGTTTTATAACAAATACAGCAGTAGTGTGTCCCAATTTCAGGGGATTTTTTTGTAGTGTAGTAAGTGCAGTTTATATGGACATCAATCTGTTTATGCTTAGAGTTAGTGTATATGTTTAACTAGAAAACATGATAGATCCCGATCGGTGGGTTCCTATTTTTTTTTTTTAACTATTTTCTAAACACAAAACTTTAAATGAAATACTAAAAGCTGAGTATTAACTTCAACATAACAAAATTAACCAGTGTTTCATTTACTGAACAGTTATGATTTTTATGAACTTGAATCTCATCAGAAAAATTAAACGAGTAATTCAAATTACCTCAATGATCCTTAGTAATAGAAAAGACAGACACGAGCAAACAGTTTTGCTCCTGATCAGGCCCAGCGCTTATAAAGCGTTTGAGTTGAGTCAGTGTGCGTTCTCAAGCATTTGATTGGTCAGATTTGAGCCTATATTTAAATCTGACCAATCGAATGCTTGAGAACTAGTTCAGACCCAACTCAAACATTTTATAAGCATGGACCCAGACTGCTTGTGAGAGAGCCGTGTAATCATGGTCTACACTGTTTGCCATTCCGTTTGCACTTTTTGGACAAAGCACTGAGTATTAGAGCAATTTGTTCAAATGTTTTATAATAACAGCAGTCACACAGGGTGTCCCATATTATGCCTGTCCCAATACTTGATATCATATAGCCTATCACTTACTCAACAGTTTGCAGTGATTCAATACATTACAGAATCAATAAAATGACAATTTCCACGTTAGACAAACAAGAGAGTGATGAGAGTCACTGACTAACAATACTGTCATACATTACACTGCTATAGACCGATTATATTGACCTGGCAGGGCGGAGTTTCGATAAGGACCATTGCATTTCAACTTGGGGCGGCATCACGTTTGTTTTATAATCGGAATTTACCATTGTTGTCTGCTGTTTTTTCTCAACGTTACATGTTAGTGGATATTTTAACAGATGGAATATAATGGCGAGTGATAAACAGCTTGAATCCACATCAGACGCCGCGTTACGCGGCGTCTGATCTGGATTCAAACGTTTTGCAAATGTAAGCCAAGTCTTAATTTTCACTCCCTATAACAACTCCCTCCGAACACACACATACTCTTTGTCTTCCATTGAATGTTGATGTAGAGGTAACACTGTATATACCATTTTAACGTTGATAAGGCCGCATGCATATATTGTGTTTCTCCATGTTGAAAGTATCGGACAATAACGATACGTATAATACGGAACTATACCTATCAACCCTAAAATCAAATGTAAATTAGTTTATATTTTCCAAAGGTAAGCTTCGCCCTGTCAGGTGAAACAATGGCCTACACTGGAATGGAACTTTTGGTTGATAACAACGTTAACCATTTCTATACTTGAAATGAATATGAACATGTATACTTAATCAGCAAACAATGTAGACCCTAATCGGAGGATTCCTATTTATTTACTCTTATATATTTTCTAAACGAAAGCCATTACATGTATATTAAAATTAATTTTTCATTTACTAAATAGTGATTAGTCCATATGACAAGTTAAAAAACAATGGGTTAGCCAGTGTTTGTGATCTACTGAAAAGCTGTAAGTGTTTATTTGTTTGAATTGAAACCTTATTAGAAACCAATTACCAGTATGATCCGAAGTATACGGACAAACATGTTTGGGCACATATTGTAGACCCTTACCAGACTGCTACTAAGGATTAATTCTGGTAAGGATCTACACTAGTTGCCAGTTAGTTCTCCCTTTTGAGAAAATGAATTTGAGCGCGCATATACTGGAATAAAAGAAATAAATGTTTAAAAAGTTAAAAAAAAAAGAAGAAACTGCGTTAATTGCGAAAATACTAAAAATGTCGAGGTTTGAATGTATAACATGCCCTTCTAAAGTACAGTTAGTTTGATTACCTTGATCTGCACTGTTTGCAATGCAATTAGGCAGATTTGATTGTTTTAACTCCCTGCTTTGTGGTCTACCAATGACGAATTTAAACAAACGGCACATTGTGGAATGAACTTCCGATGGGAATGCGGAACGCCAATACACACCACTTTTTTAAAGATGTTTTTAAAAGATAGTTGATGGCTTGTGTAAACATTAAGCTAAAAATGTTGTTACATGTATACATGGAAAGCTTAAGCTGTTTATCTTTTTATTTTAATCATCGTACTTTACTTTGTCAGGCACACATATCTTAATTTTGAAGTTAAACGAAAATAATTCTTGCAATACCTTAGAAATGCAATGTTGTTTTCGATCGTTTCTATTTTTTATTTAAAAGTGTATTTATAGTATTTGGTATCTTTTTCTGTATCCGACTGTATAACTGTTTTAATTACAAATCACTTTTTGAACGTATTTTAGATATGGAAAGAATGTTATAAAAACGGCATTATAAATACGATAATACTAATAATAAGTTTAACAATTTACTGTGTAATATCAGCAACCTGTTAAAATATAACAATAACAGCAGTTGCACAGTGTCCAACTTGTTAGGATTTGTACTGAGGTAATTTCAGTTTGTAAAATATATTTACCATTTCTAAGTTTGATATTATTTTATATGCTTATTTGCAACAATGTAGAACCTAATTAGAGGATTCCTTTTTTAATTTGTGAAATGTTATAAAACAACAGCCCTCATATTAAATTTAACTGCTATTTTCTAAGATTTGAAAGTTCATGCGGCACATGCAGCACACAACAGCTAGCAAACGTTTTACATATACTGATATGTAATGATTTGTATGAGCAGAAACTGTATTAGAAAAATATGTAATTAGTCACTTAAATATGCAGCTTGTTTGTATGTCATTAAGCTCTATCTCTAATACGGGTTTATGGTTTAACACTTGGTGGGACTAAATACACGTCGATTTGAAGAAAAAAAACAGCGAAAAGGTATATAAAGAGTATGCACTGTTACCAAACACAGGTGTTAAGAACTACCATGCATATCCTTAACGTTTTGTCATCTCGTGTAATTGTTGTAATTTTCAAAAACTTTTAACAAATATTATTTTATCATAGTGACAGATGAAAAAATATTTGATTATTTGGTTTGCTTTTATCATACAGTGACTTGTTTGAAGATGTACATGTAATTAAGCAGTCTGATCAGGATCTACACGTTTTGCTCAGGCATATCTGTTCAAATGCTTAGGATAATTCAATTCAATCGCTTACTCACCGGCTTGATGTGATTCAATGCTTGCATTACAAAATCAATATAGTAACAATTAGCACGTTAGACAAACAACAGAGTGATGAATGTCGCTCTCTCACAATATTGCCATACATTAAATTGCTACTAAAATAGGAATGACCAAGAACAATTTCTATGCCTGAAAATGAAGTATACATGCTTATTTATAGTATAGACTCTTATCAGAGGGCATTTTCTTTTCTTAAATGTTTTCTAAACGACAACCATTAAATATAATATCAAAATCTACTAATCATGGTAAGTTCTGCAAGTCTCGTTTCAAACAAGGCAGGTAGAATTCCATAAGTCACAAAACTCAGTTTCTGATATGCACACCACAGCGTAGACCACATGATGACAATACTGGTGCGCCTACGTTACATTTAAGAAAATGAACTTGTTTATCAGTTATTTTTTGAAATGCCCTTTGTGTGTAACATAAGAACATACGTTGTATGATAATAGCCTGAACGGGGGCGTCTTGTTTACAGAAAGTGACTGTATTTATTCCTGAAATTTAGAATGGATTATTTCTAGGCTTCTTTTAAATACTGTAGACTGATCAGATTTTCCCGAAAAGATCCCTCTGAGTTCACATTGTTTGCATAGTCATTTATACTGGTTACAACTTACAATGCATACTGTTCCAGTAAATATGTCACAAGGCCCAATGGTTGTAACGCGTTTGACTTAGGTTTGATATCGTTCTCAAGTTTCTGATAAGTAAAATTTGAGCAAATCTTTATTATATTATACATAACCTGGGTCCAATGATTTTACCAATTTGTGACTCTACACTTAAGCAAGCCCCTTTATCAGACGGGTTGATGTATAAATTCATATAGCGCAGATGAATGGTGAGGGTTAATGAGATGAGATGATAATGATTGTTTCATGAACATGATTCCGCTAATTACATTCGTTGCGAAGCAGCGAATGGGATAAAAACCACCAATCTGGCTTTTTGGCAGGAAGGATACTCCTGGTCAAATAAATAGAAACATTCCCTATGACAATTGGGACCCAGAATCGCGATAACCCAGTAGGATAACCATACTTGATAGCAAAATATGAAAGTCACTCAGTCAGAAACTTTTCATGACATTTTAACAGAACAGACTTTCATTAAACTAGTTAGATGAGCACGTTCGTGTGTCGTCATACCGGCCGCGAATATAATAGCTGTTAGAGAATAATGCAATACAGTGCTCCCTCTCTACAACGACAAACAATTGGAGACAAACAATGTGTACGTTCGGTGTTCGGAGGGAGTCGTTATAGGATGGGAATTTGGCTTACATTTACTAACAGCTTGAATCCAGATCAGACGCCTCATAACGCGGCGTCTCATCTGAATTCAAGCTGTTTTTTACTCGTCACCAAGTCTTGTTCTGTCAAAATGTCCATTATGTAACTTTGAGAAAAATAGCAGACGACAAATTTAAACAAACGATATAACTGCAGTAAAATCGTTAAATATGATTGACCTGTTAAGGGAACTTAGGCAAGGTCCGTTGAAAGGAGGGAGTCGTTGTTGGGAGGGCCGTTGTATGTAGGGAACGATGTATTACAATTACAGTCTTGGACAATTCTCTTATAAGATGATATAATATATAATGAGACGGTAATACTTTTGATGTTTCCTTATTAAGACTACCACATATGCTTAATGGTATATTGTTTTGCTATAGACGATTTCAAATCTTTGCATAATCGACACATTTGCATGTTTATAAGATGGATTGATTGATGAGTTAGGTTTCACGCCACTTTTATACAAAAAAGGTCATATAGTGCCGATGAATGATATGGGAAGATGAGATGAGATGATGATAATTTTAGAAAGATGCTTTCGGCTAATTACATTCATGTTTATATAAGAATACAGTGGAGAATCTGTTATTCTTTCCCGTTTAAACGCAAACGTACGCAAACGCAGAGCACTAAAACGTAGAAAAGAACAACTTTTGGACAATTCTGATAATTTTTATTTATCTTGGTGGCAAACAGTTTCGAGCCTGATCAGACGCCGGGTTACCCGACGTCTGATCTGGCTCCAAACTGTTTGCGCGGCAAATAATAGTTTTAGCGTAAACGCGTTTATTGGGAAAGAATAACAAATTCTCCACTGTAAAGACTTTATGATTACTCTTTTTGGAAAAACCAAGCAGTATGATAAAATAAAACAGAACAGAAGTGCAGCATGACTGGAAATTATCTTAATTATCGAGGTTTTACCGACTTATCAAAAAATGAAAATTGCAACAGTTTGACCAAAGACTTGCACATCCCTTATCGCTAGTGAATCACATTTTCATGTTAACCCTTTCCCTTATAGGAGCGACTTTTAGCGCATTCATTTTATTCATCCGCCAAAGAAAATAGTTCCATTTTATACTGTCATGAATATGTACTATAAGAAATATTTTCTATATACTAGCAGATATTAACTTAAAGCAGGCTGAAAGTAAAGCAGAATGTGCCCTAGGGCACATTCTGCTTTACTTTCAGCCTGCTTTAATAGGTCACATATCTTAAATACTAGAAACAGGCTATGGGTTAAAGGGTTAAGTGCAATACTTGAAAATCGTTCATTTTACTTTAACAACGGATTAAAAAAAAATGTTCTGAGATATAAAACCTAGCTTGTATAACTGCATTTTTAGAGTCCTTAAAAATTCTAAAATTTGAGATACTCTGTGTAACTGTTGTATCTCCCGTAAAATATAATACAACATTGTGCAAAAATGCAAACTGAACGGCAAGCAGAGTAGACCCTGAGGGAGCAGTCTGGACATGGTATACACTGTTACCCAGACCTGTATATCCAAAAACATGCACTTAGGATCTTTACGGTGTACCGTATAACACTCGTTTTACATGTAATTAAACCCAAAACTCATCGCCGATCGGACTGTTTCTTGAGCGACTGAACTATCGCTTTCTACTAATAAATATTCCTACTCGAGCGACTGTGGTGCCGATATTGAATTGAAAATCCTGCTTTTGAAAATTACAGTTACAAAGGTTATGCATTGGAAAATAACTTGCAGACTCAGTTTTCTTATTGTATCAAAATTACAATTGGAAAAAACTAGCTCATTCGCGTTGCATGTTCAAACAAGGGGTTTTGCCAATGTATTTCTAAACTGCCTCCTTCAGCATTTAACTGAAAGCCTGATTCTAGTTTTGAAACAGATGACCACTTAAAGCAGTTTGCAAGTGAAGCAGAATGCGTTTTTATGTTAAGCCTATGGTATGCTTCTATATGCTTTGTTATAGATATATGCAGCTTATATTTCTTATGGTGAAAGTGCATCCCTGTTTCAAATGGAACTATTTCCTTCAGTTAACAAAACAATTAAATACATGAAAAGGACGAACTTATGAAGTAAAATGTTAAAACAAACATGGCTGGAACACTGCTGTGCCAAATCCATACCAGAACGGAAATGACTTATATATCCTTGTTGTTAGCGTCTTTGGTCGCATTAGCAATAATTATCTGTTATTACTTTTCTGTGAATAGTTTGAGGATTAAAACACGTCTATTACTTTCTATAAAGGTGGAATAGTGCATATCTAAGTGAAAATTAATGCCCAAGTTCATTCTATAAGATTAATTCCGATCCTTTGATGTCAGATGTCTAGATTGAACAATATGAAGAATATTAAGGATCCAATGTCCTTTGTGTACTGTATCTACAGTATAAGCACACTATTACGACCACATAAAGAATGCTATTTCTTTAAAAACAGGTGTCAGCTTAAAACAAGACGACCTTCTTTAGGAGTTTTCTGTTTTGTACCCACATTGCTATAAACAGTCACTTGGCATAAACACTTAATACTCAAAGAATTCAGTGATCATGGTAGAGCTTTATTATAACATTTGCCGAATAATTTATCTACGGTACTGATTAGTCATTGCAAGATAATTAAGATATTTGGAAAATTAATTCACGTAGATACCCTTATGAAGTATTATGACAACTTCTATGACAAGAATAATGCTGATGTTGATTCGTTTTACTCATTACCACATAGATTCTCCTTTTAACGGCTTTTATGTATTCCTCCAATTTTCAAACAGTTTCATTTTATGCAGTCATGAATATGTTCCATCAAAAGTTTTTGCGGGAAAAAATTGTAGCTTATTGCAAGGTGAAAATAAAGCAAAATGTGCCTTAAGGCACATTCTGCTTTACTTTCAACCTGTTACATTCTGCTTTAATTTCAACCTGCTTTATATGTGGTAATTTATCTACAATACTAGAAACAGCATTTGGAGTAATGGGTTAAATACCTGAACGCTTTTATTGTAGCTTCGTCTTAAACCTGTTTAACCCCTTTGTACAATAACAATAATCGCAATTCACCAATAATCAAATGATGCAGCATATGGAATCTTCCTGAAGCGCTTAGATTGGAAAATGTAAAGGCGCCTAATTGGACTTCTGTGGAGGGAATTGTTTATTGAATTATCCTCGACAATGTGCGTATATATAATTAGCATATGGTTTTACGACAGTTTCTAGTAGACGTAACATAAACGCATCGAAATAAAGTCAAATATAACTTTTGATTTTCCCAACAGAATTTTGAAGCTCCAAAATTTGAAATAAAGGAAATATAATGTAATATATATTATAGTGATTTATCTACTACTGTGCATGTTTCATAAAACGAGTGATGACGTGAATTATTTCACTTAAACTTCTTCGGTACCTGACCCCGAATATAAAAGTTATTCTTAAAATTCTTAAACATTTAAGATCCTTTTCGGACGCCGCCTGACACGGTATGTGATCAGAATCAAAACTGTTTGACACTCATTTCATTATTTCTTTAGTCAAATAACTCAACATTTGAATTTGAGAAATTAAAATCAGGCGACAATTTTACTTATTAGTGACGTCATGGTAATGATAGGGTTAAACTAAACCCACATGAAACAAACTGTAGATTCTGTACAAAAAAATAAAGTATTACCCTTTTCGTGCTAAGCGCGACATGGATAACGTTTGCAAACAATTTGAATGCAGATTAGACGCAGCGAAACGCGTATCACTAACATTCAATATGTGTTCAGTTTGAAAAAATATAAAATCCAATTTTGACTGTTTTTACAGACGATATATTTGGCCAAGACGACAATTCAGCATGATAAGGTTAAAGTCATGGTTAAAAACAGTTTGGAACCTAATCGAAATAGAGTTACTCAGTATATGACCTTGCTTCAAACTGTTTGCAATAATTATGTATATACTTTTTAATCACAGGTGTGTGCATTATAATGCAATAAAACAATACGGAGCAGATTATGATTACATTATTTTATAACCAAACGATATTATAAGTATACTCGCTAAGAAATCGTAAACCGTATATCGTTATCATATTGTAGGGAATTACGTGTCCGGAATTTAGCGAAAATGCATTGTTTACAGATTTGTATATATGGGTAAGACTTTTTATTTTTATAATAAAACTGTTTATACTGAAACAAATACTCCCATTGTACGCAGATTGTAGTAAGAGTAACCTGGCTTCTTATTAGGCATCAACTTGCTTGTTTTGAATGGGAATATATAGTCAGTGTTTTCAAAGTGTAGTCATTTTTACATATTGATGCGTTTTGATTGCATAACCTTCCTTTCAAACGTGGAGGAAACCACACGGAAACCTTTCTTTTAAAATAAGACCCATTCATGTTATAAAAAAACAGGTGACAGCTTAACCCTTTACCTGATATCCTATTTCTAATACTTAAGATAGATGACTACTTAAAGCAGGTTAAAAGTAAAGCAGAATGCGCCTTAGGGCGCATTCTGCTTTACTTTCAGCCTGCTTTAAGCTATCATGTGCTTTAATATAGAAAATATTCCCTGTAATACATATTCATTACTGATTAAATTGGAACTATTTTCTTCAGCGGATGAATAAATCATATCCGCTAAAAGGCGCTTCTATTGGGTAAAGGGTTAAAGCAAGATTTAAAGAAAACAGAACGCTCCACGTGGAGCGTTCTGTTTTCCTTTCACCTTTGCTCTAAGCAGCCACATGCCTTAAACACTGAATGATTAGTACAATTTATTTGTCGTAATACAGAGGTTTTATTGTACCTTCTATTCTACTGTGTGCCGATGCGTTCCAGGGCTAAAGTACGGCAAATGTTCCCTATTCTCATTTGTACATTCAGTAATGACAGCGTGGGTAGACACAACTGGCTTCTGTTACTTAACTCTTTGCACGCTGGGTATTTATTTCGTCTGCACATATTGTCGTCCGCAACTATTCTAAAAACAGAATTTTCTACATTTCTGTATAAAATAGGGTCATAGTGTCCTGATGAGACGCCACCTTACGGCATATCCACCGCTAGCAAAGTAAGAGTTAAACATACAGTAAATAGTATTTAACGTTTTGAAAAAATGTTTACAATAGTCACGCTCGAAAGAAACATGGCGACCTCTAAAGGCAAAATATTGTTTAAAAATGGTATAGGCACTACGGAAAGAAACTACAGTCACTTCATAAACTTACGTTTGTCCTGCATTAACCCTTTGCCTGCTGGTCGCGACTTTACTGATTTTTGCAAACAGTTTGGATCCAGATCAGACGCCGCGTAACGCGGCGTCTGATCTGGATCCAAACTGTTTGACCATAGTCTTTAGGATTTTTTACTTAAAAATTGTATAAATCTATATTCAACATATTTTGCAGACGACAATTTCGAAGCAGACGATATTGCCGCAGGATAAGAGTTAAGCTGTCATCATTATTGTTCCGCGCCGTTTTGAGTGGATTCAACACACATGTTTTATTGGATGTACAGTAGTGTGAGAAAGAAATTATACACTGATGCTAAATTTGGTATATACCAATAATTTCTAATGAACAAAAAACAACTGATATTTTGTGTCGAATGTATTGGACTGTAATTGCTAAATAAACTTCACCACGCCATAAATACTGTAAATAGCACAACCATTAATAATTTAAATGAAAATATTGCGAAACCAAGCAGTATTTTATATTAATTTCACATAACAATGTGTTTATCCCGGTTTCAATATTTAACATACAATCATTATAATAGAAATAATTTTAAGCTTTTCAGTGCAAATGGCGAAATACCAATATTCGCACAAAGCTTGGATCTGGAGCATACGCTAGGTAATACGGCGTCCGTAGTATTAAAACTATCTGACCCCTGTCTAAACCCTGTTACTAGAATTAAATAAATGTGAACACTTAAAGCAGATTAAAAGTAATGCGCATTCTGCTTTACTTCCAATCTGCTTTAAGATTCCATCTGCTAGAATAGTTTTTCTAAAACATATTTGTGACTGTATATATTTGAACTATTTTCTTCAGTTGGTGAATATACAGTGGAGAATCTGTTATTTTTTCCCGTTTAAACGCAAACGTACGCAAACGAAAGCACTAAAATGTAGAAAAGAACAACTTTTGGACAATTCTGATGATTCTTGTTTATCTTGGTGGCAAACCGTTTGGAGCCAGATCAGACGCCGGGTTACCCGGCGTCTGATCTGGCTCCAAACTGTTTGCACTGCAAATAATTGTTTTAGCGTAAACGCGTTTATTGGGAAAGAATAACAGATTCTCCACTGTATAAGATGTGCTAAAAGGCGCTTCTATGGGGGGAAATGGTTAAGATAACAATAGAATCAGACGATAAATTTGCAAGCAGACGAAGAGAAATGTTTTGGTGCAGTGTATGACTACACGTGTTATGATATCATAATGGATATTGATTACTATCAGATAATTTAAACGTTGCACTAGTTTTGACTGTAGAAATGATATTATAAACTGAATCTTATTGCAAATACATTGTTCTGTGAAAATGTACGACCATATTTGGTGTGTTACATTTGTTCATGATGTCAATTCTATTGCATATCAACAATTATAATGTGGAAAACAGGTAGGAACAACATGACATTGTGTCTTTATCTTTTGTCTATGACAAGATATTCATTTTTGTAAAGAGCTTCAGGGGCTAGTTTGCCAGGTAAATATTTCTTCTTATGGCGCAACAGTTTAGTTTTAGACTAGCTGCTTTGCATAAGAAATGCATCGCCTGATCAGTTTTAAATGTTATACTTTATTCGCTTGCTACAATTTATCATTGTGTACATGACGCAACAGTGTAGTTTTAGACTAGCTGCTTGGCATAAGAAATGCATTGCCTGATCAGTTTTAATGTTATACTTTATTCGCTTGCTTCAATTAATCATTGACTGTACACAATACAAAAGTGTAGTCAACGACCAGTTCCCGTCTTAAAATCATGGCTCTTAAACTACCTTTAATTATTTTGAATGTCTGATTATCCATAGAGTTAAGAATATTGAGATGGTCGAAATTCACTCAGAACACTACTACTTGCACTGTTATATATTTTATAAAAGTTTATAAAGTATCAAACTAGCCATAAAACAGGTATGTTTACACAACCAAACTAAATAAAGAATAACACGCAAGTCAAAACATTTTATATTTTCTTCTTGTTATTTTTTCCTATCGCACTTTCAATGATCGGTACGATTTTCTATTATACCGTTACATACCAATACTGTGATGAATGCGGGTACGATACTTATAGGTGCATATAGGAGATAAGTGTGAGGTTGCGCGCCCCTAAACCCAGGTTTAACCCCCCCCCCCCCAGTGGTTGTTAATAATTAATTAATTTATAGTTAATTATTGATTGCTACTGACCGTACCAAGGCGGGCTCCTATATTCACTTTGCTTTATGTTTGTCTTGCGTGTTGTTTTCTATTTAGTGTGTAGATGTAGGAATTGTATTGCGTGTGTGTGTGTGTGTGTTTGTTGTGGTATGACTGTGTGTGTGTGTTCTGCTTGAGAGGTGGGTGTATTGTTTGTGTTACGTTTCCTGCTTGAGTCTTTCGTATTTATTTATATCATACCGGTACAAATCTCTATTGGAATGTGTACAGGTACAGGGGTCCGTTTCATAAAACTTCTTACGAAAACATTAATGTCTAAAGTCTCAATAAACATTAATTTCTCCACCTTATCCTGTCTTGTAACATCTCTTTTGAATCGTCTTTAAAAGACAATTCCAAACAGATGTCACAAGACAGGATTAGATAATGAAATTATAAATGAAATGTGATTTTAAAGGTGTTACTTACGATCGTTTATGTCGTACTAAGTCTTACGAAACGAGTCCCAGATTCAAACACTTAAACACAGCACCAGAGGTCATCTGTACATTGATACTTACAGTAAACATATTGCTAAGTATACGTACATGTCAATGAAAGTGTTCAATTTGGTAAGGTTATTTATATATGCGACAGATGACAGCTTAAAGTCAAGTTAAAGCAAAACAGAAAACGGATCTTTCTGCTTTACTTTCACCTTGCAATATTCAACAATCTGTCTGATGCATCCAAACATTACCACAAATATTGGTCATTAAAGAGGGGATTTGACTGTATAATACTTCAGAATAGTAGACCTCGTTCTATGTCAGCAACACTTAAATAAAGCAGGTATAATAATAAACAAAAGTCAGTGGATGTGTAGTACATGATATTTATTTACAGTTCAATGACACATATTTAGATATTATATTAAAACAGGCATTGAAACAATTGTACTAACTATAGTACCGGTATCTTGTTTGTAAAAAACACACAGCTGCTTGCAAAATAAAAACAAAATAATAACATTGTCTCATAGTTTCATATGTACAGTCGAACTTATATATCTCGAACTCGGTTAAGTCAAACATACCCGTATCTCAAAGTTAAAACGCGGCCGAACCGCGTTTTAACTTTGAAAAACGAGTATGTTCTCCTTAACCAAGCTTAAAATGAGGAAAATTCATGTTTCGAAATATCGGATAATTCGAGTTAAGCGAGTTCGATATATCGAAGTTCGACTGTATTTTACATTCCTCCCTGGCGACGAGTATACTCGTGATTTACAAACGGTACCTGTAAATAGTATATTAATCCTAGACTCTGATCAAAAGATTCCTAAAGGATCCCTCTGACTAGGATATGGACTGTTTGTCATTTTGCAACATACGATCAAATTGCAGAAAACAACCCTTAATAGGGCTAGATTTAATTTGAACTTGTATTGTCTTTTTAAAAGCTTCATGTATGTATGGGGGCATTAATAAGCAAACGCTGCTGTTTTTATGCATATTATAATAATGCAGAAATTATAAACTGACGATAACGGCAATTGTTGCAGCGATTTAGTTCTGACATATCCGTTTCGTAAGCATACTCTGAAAGTGTCGTGATTTGTTTTATGATGCACAGTATATGCTTAACCTATTACCCAATAATACGCCTTTTTACGCCTTTAATATTTCCATCAACTGAAGAATATAGTACCGTTTCGTACAGTCATAACTATGTACAATAAGAAATATTTTCCATATCAAAGTAGAAGGTAGCTTAAAGAAGGCTGAAAGTAAAGCAGAATGCGCCTAAAGGCGCATTTTGCTCTACTTTCAACCTGTTTTAAGTGATCATCTGTCTACTATATTAGAAAAAGATAAAAGCAATTTGTTCAAATTTTATTTTCATTACAGCAGTAACACATGGTGTCTCCATTTCTAAGATTTTAAAGTAAATAACTACACTGCTTCTGTGTTTAGAGAACTTGGATATCTAACCATCGGCTATATTCAAGATATATCAGCATATCGAACAAATAGTATCTTACCTAATGCAACCAAATGTGTGTTTTACAAACATGAAATCAGACCATATTTACAAAACAACCATTATATATAACGTTACAAACAATGTCGCCCTATAATCCGTATTGAATTTCTTTTGCAAATCGTTAATTCTTGCACTGCTCTGCCATAGTGACGTAATAACCCGTATTGAACAGTCACTTTCGTGATATCGTCTGTTCCAAGTTGTCGTCTGCTTTTTAAAAAATAAAAATTTGAATTGTGTATGTTTAAGAACTTAACGCATTCAACCCTAGCGACGATCATACTCGTCCTTTACATAATATGTACCTGTAAGAATTACACAATCATGGTAGACCCTGATCAGAGGGCTCCTTAAGGGTCTACACTGTTTGTTATTGTGAATATATTGCTAAATTAACCCTAAATAGTCAAAAATGGACTAGGTTCTTTTTAAAAATTCGGAACTGTCCATTAAAAGTATCAGGGGTGAATGTGTTAAGAACCATTGATTATTATGTTTGTCAAACAGTTTGAATTCTAATCAGACGCCACGACACGCCGTATCTGATCATGATTGAAAGTGTTGGCAAACGTCAGTGTTGTCTGTATTGGCAGTAAAAGGGTAAATAGGCGAGAGTGAGGTGGTTCTGTTAAAGGTATTTCTAAAAATCAAGTGAACCATCTTTTAGAAAATAAATGTACAAACAATAAAATAACGTTTCATGAAGACTTTATTGCGAAACAAAGTTCTATAGAGGATAACTGGGTTTTTTCAGTATAGGAAAGAAATTGAATCCATTGAGTGAACATTTGACGTCATGTTTTATGAGTGGCGAAGCCACGAGTGAAACTATAACAGTCTGATGTTCACGAAATGGATTAAATTCGATCTTATACTGAACAAATACAGTTATTCTATTTATTTATGCTTTTAAGCGACTTTTTAAACAAAATTGTTCGACAGTTGAAAGCAAAAGTACATGATTTACCCCTTATTGAGCCCCAAGTTTATATTAAACACATTTTCATGACATTTGCCGTACAATGATGTCACTGATTTATTGATTTGACGTCATCGGAATAAAGTCGGTACTGCCGATCCTTGATTCGCATTCCTCCGTTTAGTGGCTCGTGACAAATCGGGTTTCCGGAATGAAACGATAGGACACGATTTACTACGATTCTTGGGGAGCCATACTGGGAAAATTCATAAAAGAAGCACGCGCGATGATAATCCCACTGCTTGAAACAGTGAAATAACAAATTGATAATCCACTGCTATTTCCTAGTAATCCACCGAAAAGCATAAATAAATAACAATAATGTTAATTGCTAACTGTTCACAAATCAGATTTTAAGTACCGGTTAATACATTGATAATAGAGCTATTTTCTACTTTAAATGCACTGAATTTGTGTTTCGTTTCGGTCAAACGGTAAAGAATAATGTCCTTCCTAATTTAAGACAAGCGATACAGGTACAGTACCAAGCGGCCTTCTTTGAAAGAATAAAATAAAAAAGCAGATAGCTCATAAATGGCCTTCTACCGCATATGATGAATATTACTTTCAGAGACCGTTTCGTTTGCACTGTTTTTTATGATGAAACAAAATATAGTTAAATGTCTTGCTTTATTTATAGATAATAAGAAAAATTATGAGTTTAACATATTTGCGCCAACGATCCTATATATGGGACATAGGCAAACAGTGAAGACTCTGATCAGACGTCGCATTATGCGGCGTCTGATCAGAGTTTGCACTGTTTGTTGATAGGAGTTTCAATATAAAGCTAAATACTAATGAAAAGTTTGACCAGGCATCCCTTTGATGACAAATGGACTAATCCACTTGGTATAAATGGGTAAACTTCAAGTAAAGATCGAAAATACAGTCATTTCGTAATAAGTAAAAGCATTTTTATCGGCATAAAATGTTTAAAATGTTGAGGAAAAGCAGTCTGAAAGTGTAATAATCAGTGAATGAAATAAATACAAACCAATAACAAGACTGAGGTAGACTTAACACTAAACCACTCACAAAAAAACACAAAACAGCTCATGTTTAATGCTGGGACCTGCAACCGAAACAGTTATTCTTTGGAAAAACTATCTTAACATATTTCCAAAATATACAATTATAACAATTAGTTGATACATCATTATTTGTAAACGTCATTTTATAACAAATTAACAAAAAATTCATAGTTTGTGACAAAAACGTATTATTACTTACCTGGTAAAAACTATGTCAACATGTTTTTATTGTATATTAAAATAATCACCCCCGTGCATTAACTGGGCAATATAATGTCGCATATGATGTTAATTCCACAGATAAATGCAAGCCAGAATAAGAAATCTTTAAAGACCTTAAACACGATGAAAGTACAGTTAGACCTTCTTTTATAGTCAGGAATTGAGTGAATTGTTTGGTGTTCACAAACAGTGAGTGTTTAAAGCAAAATAACAGTAAAACAGAAAAATCCTTATCATTAAGCATATTTCTGTTTTATTGTCACATTGCTTTAGGATGTGATCTGTCTTTAATATAATATATTAGCCTTCTTTTAAGTGTCGGAATATAAAGGTTTTTACTGAAGTTGTATCAAATGATACTTAATAACAACTATACATATACGGTATGCTGTGTGTTTCTGAAACAATGTAATACTCATAAGCGTACGTTTGCAACAAACAGAACGCACATTAAAGTATCCATAGATACATTGAAATGAAAACTGCTACAGCTTGTAAAATAGGTTCATGTATAGACGATGGATGTTGGTTCCATATACGCTATAACCTGTCTTATCCGACATAATTCGGATGCTATTTATGACATCGGATAAGCAGTGTGCCGGTGAAGGAAGGTTTTAGATATAAAGCCGAACTTTGATATCCCATACTCGCTTCAGTGAAACATATACCCGTATTTCAAAATAAAATGTGGCTTAGCGACGTTTTAACTTTGAAGAAACGTGTATTTTACACTTAAGCAAGGTCGAGATAATAGAAGTTATCGAAAGAAATACGGGTTAGCTCTACTTAAACGTACTGGATTTGGCGAAATTCGATTGTATGGCATTCGACATTTAGGCCCCAAAGTCATTGTCAGATAAAGCAGGTTTCTGGCTTAACCAGGTGTCAGATAAGTGTCAGATAAACACGTTTATACTCTGTAACTAATTTGAATAAATATGCACTCGAACTTAGATAGCTCGTTCTCGCTCAAATCCAGCATAGCCATGTTTCACAATTCAAACGTGGCTAAGCAATGAAAATCAGTAGAATTACAGGGACCCGTTTGATAAAAAGTTTGGAATGGCAAATGTTGTCTTAAGTCAGATTATAAAACTCTAATTGTTATTATATATTCCTCCATCTAATCTGTTTTGTTATATGTCTTTTAAGACATTTCTAAAGAGATGTCACAAGACAGGGTTAAATGAGGGAAATACATACTAATTGAGACTTAAATAATCTGACTTACGACAACATTTGTCGTTCGAAGTTTCAGAAACCTGGCCCAAGGTTATCAAATGACGAATCATTGTAGAAATACCGATGTTGTTTAAATATTAAAGAATGTGACCGGCGTTTAATTTGTCTTTTTGATGAAATGACGCTTGGGGCAAACATTCAATATGCACTAAACGCATAATAATTACTGAGCTATTGCTAGATTTAGCAATATCACTCCCATGTCATCGTATACTTGGAACTTGTTTTGTTTTACTAATATTGCTATGTTGACAATTTGACAATTTGATAAATAGAAACATGAACATGTATATCGAATACTTCGATTACAATTCGACGTCGTTTAACTCTGTGTCTAAATTGGATCCAAACAGTTTGAAATTGTACGTTCAATCGGTTGATTCCAGAGAAGGGACGCGGTCGCGAAATCATAATGTAGCGAAATAATACAAACTCACATTTACGCGAAATACTCATGACGCGAATATTACCTGCTTATAGAAATGAGTGTTCAGTGGAAACCGTCTTAGTGACAACCCTTTTAACAAATTAGCCGGAGTTGCATTTATTCTTTCACTGCCAAGTATGTCTGCAGTCGACATCATATTAACCCCTTTATACCCAGTAGATTCTTCCATGTTTATATAATGGATTAGTCCATTTTTATCAAAGGGATGCCTGGTCAAAAATTTCATTTTCATTTTGTTTTATATTGAAATTCATATCAGCAAACAGTGTAGACTCTGATCAGACGCCGCATCATGCGGCATCTGATCAGAGTCTACACTGTTTGCCTATGTCCCATAAATGGGATCGTTGACGTAAATGGGTTAAGACAAAAACTTATCAAATTATTATTTCTATAAATATCTTAGTCAAATTCCAACCTTAACTTTTTCCAGAGCTCTTAATAAATGTAAAGGGAGAATTTCAAAAGCACAAATCTTTGTTTCTGCATTAAACCCTAAGTTGTTATTTCTCTTCCAGGTGATGAGAAAGGACAACATAGGATTTGATGCTAAAATGAGTGAAAATATCTGTACTCCTGTCTTGCAGAAAGTAGTTTAACCCAGTTGTGCCCACGATCCCATATATAGGACAAAGGCAAACAGTGTAGACTCTGTTTAGATGCCGTCTGATCAGAATCTACACTGTTTGCTGATAGAAATTTCAATATAAAACCAAATTAAAATGAAGTTTTTGACCAGGAACCCCTTAGATAAAAAAATGGACTAATCCAATATAAAACATGGAATAATCCACTGGGCGCAAATAGGTTAATAGCAGACAAGAGTATGGCGGTTCACTAGTAGTGTCGACAGCAACTTTAGCAGTGAAAGGGTTATTTGCATTTAAGTTTGATCGCCAAATACCTGTATATACCTGTAATGAAAAGAATTGCACACATATATCACATGAACACATGGTATTGCATAACTATGTACAAATCTACACTTCCAGAGATGACGTCAATTATATCACATAGTATATGATAAGCATATAAACAGAAAAGACGTAAAACAATGTAAAATGGAATTATAATATATGCATTAAGCAATTCAGTATATGAATATATCTCTGGAATCTTTCAATGCATATCACTCTTTGTAAAAGAGGTCTCATGAAATCGCTACCTCCACTGGTTTCACACGCGAAGAGTTTCTAGTTTCTCTATATTCTGGTCCTATGCTTATAAAACGTTTGAATGAATCTGAGATCGTTTTTTAAAGCTTTTGATTAGTCAGAGTTGAGCTTCTCCTCAAATCTGACCAATTAAAAGCTTAAAACGATCTCAGATTCATGCAAAACGCTTCACACGCATGTACCCTTGTGTGTCCGACTTGATGAAACATTAACCCATTCCCCAACAGAAGCTACAATGCTTCTTTCACATATTTCTCCATTCATGTGCCAAAGTGATTAGTTCTTGATGATGTTGACTACATATGGCAGATTATTTCAAGATGAAAGTAAAGAAGATCGATTCCGAATGAACTTTCTTCTTTATTTCTATCCATCTTACTTTAAGCAGACATCTGCCTCAATCAAATTGGATATAGGCGATCAGCACATATGTATATGGAGGGAAGGGTTAAATAATCCAATTTCAACCAGAATTCAGCTGTGTAAGATGAAATCCCAGACATATTGTATCTAGGAACACACTCACAAAAGTCAATCATCGATCGATTTATTGGTGATTTGTGAATAACTTCCTATCTCGTGATACACATTCGCAGTTATGAATGCAGTCACTCGTAGAGCCGTATGCCATACATGTAAAGTAGAGTACGAGTATCCCGTGCTCGGACGCACGACCGTCTACAGAAGGCGTGCATGGCATTTTTTCAAATCCATTTCCATAGCGTTAAGATAGTGAACGATGGAATAAAGCGCTTATTGTGAACAAGATGATCAGATGCACCGAGGACGTGCCGACTTGCTTTATGGTTTATGCTCACACTTGCTCTACGTTCCAATTCCGCACATGCCAACAGATGCAACCGTTACTAGATTTCCAATGTTCACAATTGGCGCACCAATATAAGTCAAGATCCATGCGTATAAAGCGTTTGAGATGTGTCTGAGATCGTTCACAAGCTTTTGATTGGTTAGATTAGAGCAGAATGCTCTAATCTGACCAATCAAAAGCTTGTGAACATTCCGAGACTCGACTCAAACGCTTTATAAGCATAGAGCCAAGCATTGGTGTTATAACAATAATTGTTGATGACTGTTTTTGCTGATACAACGTATCACCGTGTTGCATCATCTGAAATGAGTTCGTTCCACACTAAAGGCTGTCAGCAGTAGAGTCACAAGATATATCTGCAAGTCAAGTCTGTAATTCGACGAGGATCCATTCCATACAGGTTGTGGAAGATGTTCTATACCCTCTACACCCTCTACAATAATAGAACATAAATATATAACCCTTCCACAGCCAATTTTTTTCGTCATTCTTTGTTTCATTGTTGTATACTTCAATTTTGTTGTCTTCAATGTCGTTTCATAGTTAAAAGATAAGTTTGACTGAAGAAATTTCAAAGCGAGTTTCAAACAGTTTGGATCCTGATCATACGCCGCGCTACGCAGCGTCTGATCAGGATTCAAACTGTTTGCAGACGCGTTTTTAATCGTAATTGAGACTGAAAGGGATAACATCCAATAAATTAGTGCCTGAAAAAGACATAAAATCGACCTTCGAAATTTTAAACTCGAACGTTTTAACTTTGAAATACGAATATGTTCGATTAAAGTGGTGTAAAGAATAAGTCATTTAGCTTAGCAAATGATCCAACATCGATAGCTCGCGCTTAAGTTACACATACAAAATTGTTTTAATATTAAAGCGATTTTCAAATAGTCAAATTCAATAAGGAAATGTTTTCATGAAACGATTTTCAAATTATTAAAACATTTTCTTATTTAATAAAGTGAAACAAAATTAATCAAACTCAAATTCGGAAATGTTTTATTAAAGCGATTTTCCAATAATCAAATTCACATAATATTATTGAAGTTAAGGCAATTTCGACGTAAACGTGTTTGAGATATCGGTATACGATTACCTTTTCTAAAGCCATGTGTGACAGCGTTGCAATGCAAAAAAACAGTCGAAATTCAATACGTCGAACTCGCGTTAGTTCAAACATACCAATATTTCAACAGGTATGTTCGACTTAACGAGATCGAAGTAGCGAAATTCAACATATGAAATACTGGTACGATCGATTTAAGCAAGTTCGAAGCATCGAATTTCGATTGTAGTTTAAATCAAACTAGACTACCGTGCTGGTCAGTGTTTAAACTTGATCCAAGATGTTTTGCACTATACAGAATAGTTTTCTCATGCAAACTGATTTTAAATATATAAATCTTACATATAAACTCATTGAGCCCTAGCGACGAGTATACTCATCTTTGTTAATCAGTGTTCCTTGGAAGGGTGTAATAGTTCTATTCAAAAAGTGTAGACCAAGATCTAAGGGCTCCTAAGGATCCCTCTGGTCAGGGTATACACTGTTTGTAATTTTGCAACATATTGCAGAACATTTCCCTTAATAGTCATAGATAGACTAGACTTAATTGGAAACATGTGTATACATTTAAAAGTTTCATGGGTGAATGAGTTAAGTCAAGTCACTGGTGTCTGTTTTGGTAGCAACTGGTATATATGCTGTTCAATGATTATAATAGACGTTATTTGTGTGACAATGAAGCCAAAGAGAGTTTGGTTAATCTGGCAAATGAAAAGTGATGATTAAACTAAATCACCCGGAAACTTCAAACGAACAACCCTACCAGTTAGGTCCAAGTTTGACCAATACGTATTTATTTGTTGTTTCTGTTTTTACAATATATATGGCAGACCCGCAATTCTTATTTTACCCCTAATACTTTAAATGGTCAATTCCAGTTTCTAAAAAGGTCCGGTCCAAGTTTTAACGATATAGGGATGATCTTTGACAATATATATGTATTTTCAAAAAGCAAACAATGCAGATCCTGATAAGAGGGCTCCTGATTGAACCCTATTATCTTAAACAACACTGTTTATATGTGACAAGTGTACTCTTCACACGAGTATTGTTTGTGAATTACGAGTATACAAGTCGCTAGGTTTGAATGTGTTACTTAAGAACACAAGTAATTCAGATTCTTTTGTTTCATTTAGCTGAGAATATCATATCAAATTTTCGGTGTAAAGTGCTCCCTCTCTACAACGACACATAATGGAATACAACGATTGTGTGCGTTGTTCGGAGGTTGTTGTAAAACGGAGGGAAAATAAAGACTTTGCTTACATTAGCAAACAGCTTGAATCCAGATCAGACGGGGCGTAACGCGGCGTTTGATCTGGATTCAAGCTGTTTGTCACGCGTCATTATGTCTCTTATGTCAAAATGTCCACTAATAGCTTTGAGAAAAACAGCAGACGACAATGTTAAGCAACGAAAGTGCAGTAAAGCGTAAGGCATACATTTAATTGTCTTGTTTTGGGAATAGCTGCGAGCATCATTAAAAGTAGTGAGTCGTTGATGGGAGGACCGTTGTAGGAGGGAACACTGTAATTTGTAATGATCGTGTAAACCAGTCTAGGATGTTCAGTTCATCCAGCTGCTTAAACCTATAATACGCTACAAAATAATTTACAATAAAATAAAACAACCTGACATTATAACCTTAGATGGCTAAATATGTACATATATTTCGTATTAAGATGTTCATCTGCTCTGACCTTGCAAATACATTCGAAACTCGGCAATTCGAACTGTAGTAAGAGTTAGTTCGAACATACCCATACTAAACCACATTTTAACTTTTAAAAATGAGTATGATCCACAGCAGATTCTTATTTACTCGAATTAAGATCTAAATTCAGCCTAATTGATGCTCTTGTTAAATGCTTAAATTCTAAATTTGAAAATTTAAAGTAGACGACCAATCGTTTTGATCAGGATTGAAACTGTCTGGCACTCAAATTGTTGTTATAGATGGCATGTTGTGCCGCATAACTTAGGCCGAGTACTGGTCAAGCGTGAGTTGAATTCATTGACTGTAAAAACGTACTTACACCGAATACAGCTTACCGTTAATAGTATGTAATAATGGTGATTATAAGTATGGTCTTGTTGATGAAGGTTATGATTATTATGACTAACTTTGATGACTTCGACGATCAAGACATTGAATATGTTGACGACAACGATGTCGATGCGCTTTATAGTAATAAAACACAATTTTTGAAATATATTGAGTATAATTTAATCATTAACATCCTCAATTTTGTATCTGACCATGTGAACTATATATGTTACGCCGACAGACAATTAAAAAGAGCATACGACCGTATAACATACGTTCCGTGTATGTGCAGCATGTCCTCGAATAAAACTGACCATGAGCTGCTGTATAATTTTTAAATCAACGAGTATGAGCCGTGTTATGAGAGAATCTGCCTTATTGCATTGAACTCAGTGCAGATCAAGTTTAGCCGCCGCATCAGCGACGCGGCGGCTGGTGGTGATCTTTATTGTTTTGACACCCAAATACATCGAAAACATTGTATGTAGCTATATTAGATACGGTATTTTGCAGTGTAGACTAAACTCAGATACAGAGGCTGGGATGACAAAGGTGCTTTATCTTTACAATAAGGCAGGAAATGCAATAAGGCAGGTTTTTAATTGCGCCGGTCATTTGTTTTTACGATTATGAAATTACATATTATAGATAATACCGCGTAAGCTGTATTCGACATGAGTTATATACGGTGTAACAATGCCCAAACTCTAAATTTAATAAAATATCTTCTGGCAAAACAATGTAATTAAACCCTATTCTAGCAGTGAAGGGGTTAGTAATATTCGATGTACTGATACTAAATTAACCCATTACCCCATATATACGCCTGTTTCATATTTATCTAAATGTATCCTTTAGTAAAGAAAATAGTTCCTATATTATACAGACTATATACGAGAACAAATATGTTTTATATCCTCTTAGTTGCTAGCTTAAAGCAGGTTGAAATTAAAGCAGAATGTGCCTTAAGACACATTCTGCTTAACTTTCATCCTGCTTTAAGCCGTAACTTGTCTTCAAAACTAGAAAAAAGGCTATGGGGTAAAGGGTTATACGTGAAGTTAAAGCCATAGAGCAATGGAGATATTCCGTCTTTATGGGTCATCTTATACCGTTTACAGTCAAGCTTGTATTAGAGAAAGCTAGTTAAAGTAGCAAGACAAAATTCCTCTAAAGACAGAGGTACTGCTAAATGCATGATAACATTATACAGAAAGCTCCTGTACGAGCCGTATATACTTTTATCCATACTGCATTTAGGAAGATTAGTGTGGTCGCTTACTACAAAATTGACTGTATACTGATAGACTTTCAAGCAACATAGTAAGCTTACCTCTTGGAATCCTTTTGTTCTCTGCTGAAAAATAAGTAGTATCTTCTTTAGATATAATCATAGAGAATAATCTAAATATATCACTCATATATATTTGATAATAGATAAGCATATATCGCATAAGTTTTGTTTGAAATCATAATTTTTAGCAGTTCCAGAATAATCATAATGATGTAATGCATTCATTATTGAGCCACTGAGCCCTACTTTTGGGTTGAGCTCATTAATATCTAGCAATGCACCTGTGATTATTCAAATTACAGTCCAACTTCGATATCTCGAACTCGGTTAAATAGAACATACCTGTATTTTAAAGTTAAAACGTGGCTTAGCCACGTTTTAACTTTGAAATATGGGTATGTTTGACCTAACCGAGCATTAAACCATGCAATTCATGAGTCGAACTATCGGATAGTTCGGAGTCGAACTATCGGATAGTTCGAGTTAAGCGAGTTCGAGGTATCGAAGTTCGACTGTATCCTATACAAACGGTGCATACCAAGATCAGAGGGTTTTTACAGAAGCCAATCGATCAGAGTATGCACTGTTTGTCATTTGGCCATACATTGTATATACACTTCTAAACAATAAAAGTCCACTACTTAAATGGAAACTGGAATTGTTCATTTGAAGTTTCCGTGTCAATGAGTTACAACTAGAAGTATAGATATTGCAAATATTTCAAAGACAAACTTAAAAATACAAGTGCAATCATTTCTACAGTTATAGCATTAAATAAAATAGTACTTTAATTCACTAAACAATTTTGTTGACATTTATTTATAAAACACACTAATGTCTAGCAGTACATCTACTTTCAAATAGAGGATTAAATCTAAGGATAAAGGCAATAGGGGTAAAAACACAACGATCAACTAATTACTCGTTATTTAAGAAAGTAAAACTCAAACGGCCGAAGGACCGAAGTAGTCAGTAGTATTTATAACTAACAATACAACAGTTTTGACATGTAAGTGGTTAGTGTCGAATACTGCACCTTTCAATCAACTCACATGCCGAATGTAAATCAATTAGATTATATTTGTATTTATAACAATTAAATAACTGTAGTTATAACAATAATCCTTGTTCACAGTTTTTCAGTCAAAACAGTTTTAGCTTCAATGCTTAGGGAAGGAGAACTTTTCTTGACCATCTTTAGCTGTTCTGTAAATTTAGTCCTTAACAATTCTACTGATGCTTTGACAAACGTTTAAGAATACATGGTAACAGGTGGTTATGGTAAACACTTTAAGATATATATTTTGATGACATACATTAACCCTGCCACTGCCTAATCCCGAAAACAATAGTTATTGTAAACAGTATTGATCCTGATAAGATGCCGCGAAAAGCGGCATCTGATCAGGACCAAATAGTTTCACAATCAATTTTATATTTCTTCAGTCAAATTATCTAAACTTTAAATTTGAGAAATAGAAGCAAAATACAATTGTTTAAAACGGATGACGTCATGGCAGTGAAGGGGTTAATATTTGTGCATAAACTACAACGATTCATCTACATTGTGTGATGCAGACGTGCACTTGTCATGCTCTGTCTTTGTTTTACACATACCCACTTGGTACTTACCATTTAAAATATGTACATTGACACTGGTGACTTGGTCGGAGGTACGACAAGTGTACGTGCCAGTGTCTCTCATCTTAGAGTTCCGAATTTCTAACACACTAGTAATTCTCTTGGTACTGTATGAATACGTTTTAGTGATTGTAACATGTCCATCGGCATTAGATTCAACTTTGTTACCATTTCTAAACCAGTCAATAGCGTCTGGCGGTGTCGCCGTGCCTGTTGCATTGCACTCTAACTTAATAGTAAGTCCTTTGTCAATATGGAATGGCCCACTTATCTGGATATCTGAAGGAGAAAATAGTCACCTCATTCACGCAAGGAAAGTGGAAGTGTTCTGTGGTAACAGGATACAGAGGCATGACAAGCCCAGTCGCTGTACACGGGGGAGTTAGTTCTGACTGAAGTACTGCTTAAAGGAAGTCTACCTACACTAACTATCATTGAAATAATTTCACCATATATAAGTCGAAACTCTATACTTCTAACTCGCTTAAACCGATCTGACCAGTATTGCATAAGTTGAATTTCGTTAGTCGATCTCGCTTAAGTCGAACATTTCCGCATTTAAAAGTTAAAACATGGCAAAGCTACGTTTTAATTTTGAAATATAGGTATGTTCGAACTAACTGGGAGTTCAAATTATCGAGTTTTGACTTAATCTATTTCTTAAATTGACCAGAGAAATGTTTGATATGATAAATATTGTTCCAAAATATTGTTTTAAGATTTGTTTCAAATTTCAATTGTAAATACTTAGTAAGAATTACAGCCATTTCATACTTTATATCACTCAACAGCAAACTCTAACACCAAGAAAGATGCAGACAAGCGGGGGAAAACAAAAACACTATGACAAAGCAAAGACACATTCTGGTCCAAACACTATTAGTACAGGGGATATTTAAAAGTTTTCAACAGGATTTAATCTTAATGTTTATCCTTCTGATCTGCAGTGTTTACGACCTAAAACCATGTCGGCGATAACTGAGGCAATCCGATGCCTTACCATAAAAGACAATGTCAAAACAAAAGATACACATCTGACACGAAAATGCTTTCATGTCAGATAAATATAGCACAGTCCTTCTGAACACTTGTCATACCATAGGGCCGATTATTCGTATAACACAGTCACCTGGCTCTGTGCTGTTCATATTTTGGATTGCTTAGGACAAGTTTGACAGCTAGTTTAGTCTATCATAACTTTACATGGCTACTATTAATATACCGCAACGAGTTTACATATTGAAACAGAAAGGCCCGAGCAATCAGTGTAGATCCTGATCAGACTGATCATGAAGGAACAGTCTGGTCAGGTTTTTCATTCTTTGCCATTCAGATGCACTTTTGGATAAATAACTGTATAATCAAACACTTGGTTAACTTTTGTATAACCATTACAACATATAATCATAGGTTGTCCTAATGTTTAGGATGTTTACAGTTGTACAGAAACGTTGATTAAAATCACTATTCTCATGTTTGAACAAACACATGCCTCCTCATATTGTGTATACGAGTATATTATAACTATATGGCTTATTGGATATGAGGCCCCTTTACTGCTAAGCAAGACCAAAGAGAAATTGCAAATAGTTTTGATCCAGGTCTTGACATCTGACCCAGTGGCAGACGGGCATTTAAACTGAGTACGTAGATATAATAGAAGGTTGGCATTTAAAGACATGACATTCTATTCGACTGAAATGTCAAGAAACCATAACCATTTGAAATACAACACTGTGATTTGGTCTTATATAGCAAATGTCTTGTCAGTTGCGAGACTTTTATAGAGCAAAAGGCTAAATAAATAAAGTATGCCTGTCAACCGTTCTAAATAAAACATGAAAATAAACGACAATGTCTATTCTATTGCAGCTCATATGTTTCTATAAAGGTTTAGTGAGTGCAGAAACTAAAACTACATGTTTGCGTAAGCTTTTAGGTGGCTAATTCTACATCTATGATAAACTATAAATGTGTCAATCAGATAGGAATTCTATTATAGTTCACTTTGCCCATTTACAAACGTAAAACTGTTTTTTGGCAATTGGAGATTGTTTGCCAATGAACACTTAGAAATATAATAAGGTTACATGGGAATATACATTGAATACTTTAACAAATTAAAAGTCCATAACTATGTCAAGTACATAGGATTTAAAGTTTTGATGTTTTAAATCTGAAACCTATTAGAATAATGGGCGACCTCAATTTAAAATTCCATAGTTTCATATAATCAATGCCTATAACTCTGTCAGTTTAAATGACGGTTGGATAAAAATATTAAGGAGCCACAAACTTTCGTGTCGGGCGAAAAAATAATGTACATCTGAATCCCCCGTTTTTGGTGTGGGCATAACATATTAGATACATGTATTTACTATTTTCAACAATGATAAAAGTGCATTGACAGTTTCAAAAAATTACATGACATCTAATTAATACATGCACTGATTTCAGAAAACAACCAGGCAATATTGTGTTATCTCCTAATTATTTAAACTCTTCAATTTGCTATTATCATTTGCTCAAACGTATTATTCAAATTTATAACTAATGTATTGAAGATCTTTTAATTAATAATCACCGCATGTACTGCCAGTTTATAGTATGATCCGATGCCTAGATACATGTCCAATATCCGGTGATTCCTCTCTATACAGCAGCAACACCAAATGAGACGGTTTTGAGGGAATATAATACCATTTAAGTGCAAATACAGCGTCTGATCTGGATTCAAACTGTTTGTCATTCGTTATTATATTTCTTATGTCAAAATGATCAATATGTAACTTTGAGGAAAAAATAGGCGCTTTCTGTTGTATTTTAGTATTGCCTTCAGCTGCTACCTGTCTTTCAAAAGAAACAATGGGCCGTCTATTCAATAGTCGTAACAGAGACGTGTTACTGTATTAGAACATTACGCTGTAGTGTTAGTTTTGACATAACGAATACTCTAAAACAATAGTTTCGCTCCTGTAATGTGAATGTCTGTTTCCCTCTTCAAACGTGTTCCATTTACGCCTTTCGTTGTAATAGAATTATTTTCTTAACGATTCTTTACAATTGTTTCCACTGTTGTTGTTCGTTGATTGATTAGGTTTAGTCAAAAGGCGCCGAAACATAGTAAAGGTTGTAGGTTGTCCTCCGAAGGTGGAAAGTGCCGGATATATATCACATAGTGTGAAGACGTTATTTTCCAAAATAAACCCGTTCGTGCTTCAGTTCAGCTCAGATTTAAAGGTTATAAAGCGTTTGGGCTGAGTCTGAGTTTGTTCTCAAGCAATTTGATTGGTAAGATTTGAGCCTAGGCTCAAATCTGACCAATCAAATGCTTGAGAATTACTTCAGACTCCGCTTAAAAGCTTTTTTACTTTTGAACCTGTTATAACGAAGTCGTCTGGACTGTCTGGCATCTTTTGTCATATCCAAATTTCTATATATCAGATCCAAATTCGAGATGGGGAATAATATTTGTTTAGTTATATCGAATATGTCGTAATATTCTATTTCGTCATAAGCTAGTTTAATTGTAAAACGATGTCATTTGCAAATGGTCTGGAGCATGATTAGATGCCAATTAAAGCGGCGTCTGACCAGGCGCCATACTGGTTGCCACTCAGACTTTAAGTAAAATCTTTTCTGATTTCCAAACGATACCAATTGCGGAATAGTATTATATTGTAATTGCGTTAAAGCGTCATTTAAACGGAGTAAAACATGGTCGTCCCAAAAGCAGACATCAATATAAAAAATGATACAAAGAGGTCCTATGCCATCAACGCACAGTGGTAGTTTTGTCAACTTCAAACCCTCCAATGTCATTGTATCATCCGCAGTGATACCCAAGTCGGCAACACGTTTTTAAAGTTAGTTTTAAGTCTCTAAGACTCTAATTGAATATATAATACAATTGCGTGTACAATTCAGTATTTTGTGTTTTAAACCCGAATGAAAAATTACACTTTTAAAATAGGAAGCACTGAATTGGCACTTCCCTTGTTTTAAGTAGCATACCGGTAGATACCATTTGTAACCATGATCCCATATATGGGACATAGGCAAACATTATGCGGCGTCTGGTCAGAGTCTACACTGTTAGCTGATAGGAATTTCAATATAAAACAAACTGAAAATGACAATTTAAACCAGGCATCCCTTTGAAAACGAAGGTATTAATCCAATATGTACAAATCAAAGAATCCACTGGGTATATTTGGTTACTGGTCTTGCAAAGTTTTGAATGATTACCTGCATGTAGAATTAACAGGTATTGAACATGTTTGTCGTTACCTGACGACTTTGGAAAATGTTTAATATGTAAACATGCCGGGGTTGTTTTAAATCAAATATGTACATTTCAGACTATATATGAGACATGGCATAGATGTATGTTGTCAAAAGCTTTTAAACTATTTTAGAATGTTATGTTTGTATATCAATCAATTAATCTTGGAAGTTTTGAGTCTAGAGTTCGAATCTTTTTTTAACAGAAAATATTAATTAGAAATAAAAATATTATTTACATTAATATTTAATATTTAACCAAATACTCCTATCATATACGAGTATGCCCTCATCATCGAACGTGTGGCTTCTCACTAGGATATGTACTCTGTACCATTGTTTGTATTTGCAATTTAAATCACCTGTTGTATGGACAAACGAACCAATATTTTAGACCATACTTATATATTTACAATAAAATCTTCTAGCAGTCAAATAATGAGAATGCATTGAAATATTCTACGTAAATACAGCTGCTATTAAATCCATCATCATGCAGTTAAAATTCCCATGACACATATCTACAAAATTGAATTTCCTTTTGCTCGTGATATGTTGCTTATTATATTTGACTTTACTTTCGGCTGCTCTTGAATAAAAATTGTGACGGCCTATATTTTAAGCTAAAATTTAGCAAAAAAGGGAGAATGTTTATCTTTCCCGTGTAAATGACAACGAAACGACAACGCAATACAATAAATTGAAGGAAATACCATAGTTTTAGAGACGTTTGAAAATTGTTTTAAATTCTGATGACAAACTGACAGGAGCCTAACCAGACTAACCACAGGGGCCCGTTTTACTAAACAACTTACGCAAAAGTTTTGCGTAAGTCAACTTTTTAAATTTTATTTATATTTTTTATTATCACTTGCTACAAACAGCAAATAGCCAGATCAGAGGACGCGCTTTTAGCGCGTCCTCTGATCTGGCTATTTGTTGTTTGCAAACGTTTATGATCGAAAAATAAGAATTAAACGATTTTGACTTACGCAAAACTTTTGCGTAAGTTGTTTAGTAAAACGGGCCCCAGGTTACCAGATTCTTGATCAGACTCCATACTGTTTGTAATGAACCTGAGAACTTATGCACAAGCGCGTTTATTGAGATATTTTAACACCTTGTTAGTATCTTGTTGGTGTTCTTTTATATATGAACTTGAATATATTTTGTTTTGAGAGAAAAAAACACACACATTGCAGTAAGGTAAACATACACAAACACAGTCAAAAACACATGCAATTGATTGTTCATCGTTCGTCACATACAAATAAAATCTGTCTGAGATAACTCATTTGCCCTTAAATATATGGTCATTTCCAATATCGAAATACAAACGTATGTCTAGGCCATTTCTACATAATTAGGGTCGGTTATAACAATGCATTTTAAAATGACAAACATTGCAGATCTTGATTAGAGGACTCCTTTAGAGACCCTCTGGTCTGGATATACACTATGCTCAAAGGACAAAGGCACTATTAACAGTTACAATGTTTGTAAATGACGCGTCACTAGTGTTGAATGTGTTACACGTAAAAGGAAACGCCACTACAATTGGTATGTTTAAGGTGCGTGAAAGAAAAATAAAGGCCATATTATCAAAACATTGATAAGATAATAAATCAGAAAATGAGAAATAACCAATCACAACAATTACCACATAGAACACTCACCAGGATCCTTTATTTGTGTGTCCTCTGAAACGAAAGAAATGGGAAATAAGCAAATGTTCACGAGAACGAACGATTGTGTTTTGAAACATTCCAATGCAATGTGTTGCTCACTTACTTAACTACAGTCGAACTTCGATATCTCGAACTCGCTTAACTCGAATTATCCAATATTTCGAAATATGAATTTGCCTTTTTTTCAAGATTCCTTTAAGTGAACATTCCCGTGTTTCAAAGTTAAAACGCGGTTTAGTCGCTTTTTTACTTTGAAATACGGGTATGTTAGACTTAACTCAGTTCGAGATATCGCAGTTCGACTGTACCTGTAAATATGAATATGTATAATATGTATTTTATAAACTCCTTACTAACAATTTTCTTTATAGCTATCTGCACAAACCACCTATCTCTTACAGGTACATGTATAGCATTCCTGATGATGTTGATTATCTATTTTAATTTGAGTGGATAACACTTTGGAGCCTTACCAGACGTCGGGTTATCTGGTTTGCGTCTGATCTAACTCTAAACTGTTTCCAATTGAAATAATAGTATTAGCATAAACGTCTTCCTTACTGAGTTTAGGGAACATGATTGCCTAAAATAGCTTGCGATGACGCATTCACCCAGAAACATTTAATGGACAAATCAAGTTTTCAATCAAGTCTAGTCCATTTTTCTAATTACATTGGTTGTCCTTTAGGAGCCTTCTGATCTTGGGCTTCATTGTTTTCATTGAACAAGTATACTCTTTACAAGTACACTGGTTGCAATGGATAAGTATTGTCGTCGCCACTGCTCAGTGTTTGCATGCATATGATTGCTTAAAGCATCCTACTTTTAGTTGCCACCTTTATTGACAAGTATTAGTAATTATAACTTGTGATAATTTCCCATGAACTGGTAGAGGCTTCACATGGCGCTTATGCGGAAACTGAACAGGTGGTCTATGAATTATGTTTAGAGGGTATTGACCTCAATATCAGTATATTCAGACTAAGAAGAGAATATTTAAGTGTATAATACAAATAATTGAAGTTAAAGTCAATATTTCATTTGAGATCGTACATCAATGTACTTAAATGTAATAAAAATCTGGTCAGTAGTCATTCGTAATTTGTTAAGTATGGTTTATTCAATCCTGGTCGCTAAACATATATATTTTAAAATTACTGCAAAAGTTATATAATAGTTCGTTCTCTAAGTATATTTATTAAAGATACCAATGACCCACTGCACGTCACGTTTTTGCAACATGACTTCAACCGTAAATTCAAAGATAAAGGATTATCTTTGACAAAGGTCATCTGTAATATATCTATTATACAATGTCATATTTCATAATTATACATTATCTTATTTCTCATTTTTGGATATTATTGTCTTCATTGATTAAAAATGCGCGTTATTTCTACTTCTTAATTTTAATAGTTTGATACACCTTTATAAATGAAAACAACAAAGGTAATCCGTATGTTACCGTTATGATCCTTAACCCTTAGCCTGCCAAATAAATTGTCGTCTGCTATATTTCTCGTCTGCTTCAAGTTTCAAAGTGCTTTAAAGTTGCTCAAAATTGCTGAAAATGTTTTCCGAGTGTCGAACAGCTTGGATCCGGATGAGACGCCGAGTTACTCGGCGTCTCATCCGGATCCAAGCTGTTTGCATATGGAGCTATAGTCGTGAGTGGCAGTCTAAGGGTTAATACTTAGACAGACATGCCTGAGCGACAATATTCCATAATACGATCACTCTTTATAGGGAGAAGTCTGACCAGAGTCCACGCTTTTTGCCATTCAGATTTCACCTTATGTAATAAAAGCAGTTAGTTCAAATGCTATGATAATTACAGAAATTTCACAGGGTGTCCCATATTTTCGTATTTTTTCTGCAATTTTCATTAAAATGCAAGTGGATGATCCCTACAGAACTAGGTCATATACAATACAGGTAATTCCTAAAGAGATTGTTTCCTTCAGAGAGCTCACTTTTGAGTTAGCTTTTATACTGAGCCAAAGGGCAGCAGAAGAAATATATCGTTGCACAAGAATGGTAGTTTATAGACAATAAATATGTAGGCCATACCTAACACAGTAAGGTACACAAATCGTGTCATTTTGTCCGAAGTACTGACTTGACATTCGTACTTGTCTGCATGATGAGGCTGAACATTCTTGATAATGAGGTTCCATGCCTTCGAGTCAGGATGGTGCTGTGCTTCATACTCTTTTTCAGAGGTAAAAGTCATTTCTCCGACAGTCAAAACATGCGATGAACGTCTCCAAGTCACCTGCAAATATTCCCATACACATCATGGACATTCAATTAGACGGCATGCTGGTTCAGATAAAAAAAAAAGAGTATAAACTGTTTCACACTTTAAATTTCGTATTTTAACGTTTATCATGCTAATCGTGACGTGTATAAAGAATCTGAATTCCGATCAAACGCTAAGTAAGCTGCTACTGATTTCACGTTTGTGCTCTGTCAAGCATGCCGTTTTCCTTTGCAAGCAATCTGGAGTCTGAATAAGCTCCAAACTATTTGTCACTCTCATATTGAGCATGCTCCCTTTAGAAAACAGATGAGATTTCGATGTATAGTTGTTTCTTAGATAGCGCATACGACGCATATAATAATTAAGCATGATAAATGTTAAGACAGAAACATCCCCGACACAGCAGCTTACATATGTGCGTAATGACATGAGGTGTGAAAACTGACAGATTGCGTATCAAAACATGCATTGCAATGAGAATCAGGGCTGCCATTTCTCCTGAATTTTCCGAAATATTCGGAATTTTTTCTTGTTCATGGTAGCTTAAAGCAGACTGAAAGTAAAGCAGTATGCGCCCGAAGGCGCATTCTGCTTTACTTCAAGCTTGCTTTAAGTAGCCACGTGTCAACAAAACTAGAAACCGGCTATTGGGTAAACATTTGAAAAAATGAAAATTTTGAAATCTTAGGATTTTTTCATGTCAACTTATGGCAGCCCAAGAAAATACACATCTTCTACAAAGAAGATGCAAAGTCTTACATTATGGTTCTATCGAAACTACCAAACAAAGTTGACAGAATGATTTTAACGACGGGAACTAAATAGGTAAACAGTCAATACCTCTACCGACTACATTCCTTATTCAACAACAATTTAGAAAAGAAAACCAGAATGTACGTGTAAGTCTTCAGAGTTTCAAAAAGACTGATATTTGAAAAACAAATTTCCCAGTGTCTCAACCAACTCCTATGAGGGAAAAATTCATAGTTAAACAATACCATTGAAGGTTGTTTTGAACAACTTAAAAAAATTCATTACGTTTATATGTACCATAAACATAGATGAATGCTCATTTTGGAGTCCAATTTTCTTTGAATAATGCACATATACGAGCATATAAATCGATTCTACATGTATGCCTGTATTTCTTCTATTAAATCTATTATATCAAGGCTCCTGATAAAAGCGCGTTAATCACTTACTACAAGCAGTTTTCCTTCATGTCGACATCATAGTGTTTTGGTGGATGCATACTAATCTTATTTGTTTGAATTGTTCTTTGCATTATAGCATTATTAAAACCACCGTTTCAACCCTTCAACGTTTTGAAAAAATTAGTTTGTGATACGTGAAACTATAGACCAATGTGAAAGTATAACACGTCTTGAGCTGTGATGGTATACATGTAAACTTAGGTAACTCTGGCTTGTCCATATTACATGTTCTCTGCCAACGGGGCCAAACGGCCATTTTGCAAACGGTTAAGATCCTGATCAGACGCTGATCAGGATCCAATCTATTAGACAGTCATATCGACAATTCTTCAATCAAACCAAACCTAAAGCTGACTTTAAAAATATTGCAGACGACACTACTACTGCATACGATTTTTTGGCGGTAGGAGGGGCAAAGCAAACGATAGAATTTTTCAGTGAACGAGGAAATAGTTAAAACGTGAACAATCTTGTTTAAACTTCAAAATAAGGTCAAGTTCGAGTTTCAACTATATTAAGCGTGGTAAAAATAAAGCAAATATATTATAAGCGTGAATCACTCCATAAAACTAGCAATGTCTCTCCTATTCATTATAAAGTGTAATAAAGTTGCCATACAATTAGTATAAATTCACATTTCGAATTTTCTGCCATTTATACTAGATAGAAGATCAAGTGAGTATTATTTCTTGAAAGGGACAGCTCAATATTCAGAACATTCTTCTAAACAATCATCTTGCTTTAAATTGTCAGTTGGTCTGAGCACTGAAACCTCGTTTTCGTGATTAGTATAAAACAAGAAATGTTATTTATGTCTATGTAAGTGAGTCCGCATGGAAAGTAAAATCGGTTTTCTTTGGCGAGCCTGTCGGGCAAAGTATGTTAATGTCCATTGCACTGTGTGATAAAAAATATCGGAAATGTTGATAAATAAGTATAAAAAGATGGTCTAGCAAAATTTGAGAACTCGGGAGAAGGACTGTTAAAAGAAAAATATAGACTCCAACATTTAATCCATTTGCTTCATGTTCATTATGTAAGAAGGGATAAGTGTGTTTAATCAGTGTGCGGTTGCTATAGCAGAAATATACAAGCCGGAATAGATGTGATGAAACTATTTCTAAGTGCAAATTCTGAAATGAAAAACACATTGTTCAGGGTGTCGAAAGCGAAATAGCAATACTAATTTTAGACAATTTATGTATCGTAATCGGTAGAGGTATACAACCTAATGTGTCATTTAATTGAAAAAACAGTGAGCATATTCAAAACAATAAAGTAAAAATAAGTTTCACAATGGTTCATAAAGTATAAAATTTCTACAAACGCTACTACAGCCTATTTAAAGAAGACTTATCTATCACATCGCTGTGATGAAAACGTAGTTTTCCCATTCAATACACTGGCTCCGAGGTTATTAAGCTTTTGACTTGAGTCTTAACTCGTTCCCAAGCATTTGAATAGTCAGATTTGAGCCTAGGCTCAAATCTGACCAATCAAATGCTTGGGAACACACTCAGACTCAACTTAAACGCTTTATAACCTCGGAGCCTGATCTCATGTGCAATATATTATATTCAGTTATAACTACCATGATGTCATTTGCTTTAAACAGTTGTCGTCTGTTTTTTATTCGTCAAATATAGAATTTAGATAGATTAACAACAGAAACATTGAAATGAGTGTCAAACATTTTAGACCAACATTTTGGATACAAACTGTTTGCAAATAATTATTGTATTCGGGTCAGGCAGAAACTTTGCTGAAAATGAGACCGTTTGAACACTATTGAATTTGTATTGTAATGTGACTGTCAAATGGTTTGGATCAAGATCAGACACCGACGTAATCTGCGTTTAATCTCTACACAGCTTTAGAATACAAAATTCGTTGGTTGCAAAGAAATACGTATGACTCCCTGTAATATGGGTGCAAGCTAATGAAGGATAAAGCGTCGAAAGGGAACCATACGCCTTGCAAAAACCATGCCTAAAAGTAAACATAAGCAATGTCTTATCAAGGTCTACACTGCTTATTATATAAATGAGCTGTAATGTATGGACACCTACATGTTGTATCTTTATATTATCTTTGAATATATCGCCGAACAAGCACATGGGAAAAGTCCAATATCAATAGAGTTTCAGTACACTGGCATAAATATGTTGAGATAAAGAATGTAAGCCTTTTTTATATAGTCATAGCAGCATAAGTCTACTATACGGTGGAGAAGATTTTATTCTTTCCTGTTTAAACGCAAACGCATTACTAACCATAAAATGTAGAAAAATACATATTTTTGATAATTCTTACTATTTGTTTTACTCTTAGTGGCAAACAGTTTCGAGCCAGATCAAACGCCGGATGCTGGATGTCTGATCTGGCTCTAAACTGTTTGCAATGAAAACAATTGCTTTAGCATCAACCCGTTTAATTCGCAAAGAATAACGTATTTTCCACTGTACATGCCTAAATGAATGTATGTTCTACGTAATCAATGATAAACAAAAACATGTATCGCATTCACTAACTCTTAAGTCAGAAAACAAAATCGTGACAACTTTTTCTGAGGAAGATCTGGGATTTTCCATCTACATACTTTCCTACCCTATATCACAAGAATGTGAATTAAAGACAAACGTATACAAATTGTTTTACCTACACAAGATATGTGCTGACAACAGTGCAAAGACATGTCATACATAGAAAAACATTAAAATCACATGGAACATATGGTACTTAACAGTTAAATTTAAGATAACGACTTACAACATAAGGTGAACCGTCCGCCTGACATGAAATGTAAGAGATGAAATACACATTTACAAAATCATATTTAAATCCTGTTATAACATGACTAACGCTGTTTATGTTCCAAACAGCTATAGCGAAATTCTCTTAGCTCAAATATTGTTTAGAAACAAACTCATGATGTCACTGATAAAGTATAGACGAATATGTTTTAGGCGTCGCAAGTTATACAGTAAAAACTGTTCAATGACGAAATATAGAGGAGTGTCAATATTGACAGATGTAAAACACAGTACAAAGACAATGCTGAAATCAAAAGCACGCGTATGTCCTGCATTTGACAGTCTCGAAGAAGGTCCATGCATCACTTTGAACGGCGCTAAACATAAATTGTGTAATACAGAGATACTGACAAACGTTTGCAATTGAGCTACAAATTTGTATTTATTTTCCTTAATTGGACCGAGACACTCGTACACATAGGCAATTTCAATTTCTATGTTAATCTAGTCAAATTTAAGCTCCTTAGTACTGTTGTTTAAAATATAAGGCAAAATGAAAAGTAGTACAGGTCAGGTGGTCTCTTTAGGAGCTTTCATGACTGGTTGCTCACTATTTGAATAAAACAAGTGTACTTTTCTCAAGTACACAGTTTGTAAAAGACGAGTATATGCGCTAATATGGCTTCAAGAGTTAGGCTCGTGAATTTTTGTTAACTTGCTTTGAGACTTGCTTAATAACATGTCAATTATTTGTTTCGTAAAAGCCTATCACAAATAGCAGCTAATGCAAGATCCAATTTGTTATATAAATACTACTTCCTAACTAATTTGCTAATATTTTATCTACATAACTAACATTCAGAAAAAATAGTTTTGAGTTTGTTAAAATGTAACATGTACAGGGAAACGACTGTCAAATATATACATGTAACATATTTCAGCCTCAAAACCAGCAAAAGGTATCCCTAGCAAGGGCATATTACTTTCATATTACTATTTGTAGCACCCAGTTTTAGAGTTGGTATATTTATTTTATTGGCAGTACTAGAAATTGGTCAGTCGGTTTATGATTTTAGAACAAAAGGAGCCCTTTTTCTCGTCAAATAATGTCTTTAGAGTTAGCATATTTTGAATAGTGCATATAATTATTATTGTCTGAAATAAATGTTGTTTCTTATTACTATAAGGTATGAATTACCTGAAATGTATTTCCAGAATAGTGCAATGATGTTAAGTAATTCCAAATTAGAGCGCAAACCGTTTAACCTTTTTCCTTCCCAGCTGGTTTTAAGTATTTAAAACAGAAAGTGCTTTAAACAGGTTTAAAAGAAAAACAGAATGCGCCTTAAGAAAATATTTGCTAGGTTGTAGAATATATCTATTATGTTGCATATTTATTACTGTATAAGTGTGTTAAGAGCAGGATCGATTAAATGCATACAAAGGCGTATTTATGGGGTAATACGTTAAGAAATTGAAGCTATCTACAATGTATTTTACTGCATCAATATAGTACGAATTTAAAGGTTGTTTAACCAAAACATGTCTTACTATATTGTAAAATAATGTTCACAAACTATTTGTTAAACAGCCAGGCGCTAATGAAAACCACATGCCTTCATTGCGTATTTAAAGACCAAAATAAACAAAAATCTGTAAAAGGATTTAATCGTTTCTGACATTTACAAACAGTTTGAATCCTGATCGGTCAGGATTCAAAATAGGTACACTCATATGAATGCTTCTTAGTACAAATACACATCGATAAAAACAGACAGTAAATCTGAGGAGTCTATAAAACGGGAGTGACTGTGTTGAGGTATCATTTACCATAATGACAGTGAAAGGACCAAAGCATTCACGAACATGTAAGGATCGGTATTAGATAGGAACATCTAATATACGAACACAAGTATCCTTAATTAGACAAAAGACATGTATTGATATTCACATATACGATTCTTAACTATTTCATTTCCTTTCATAAATGAGCTTGCTTTTAGTCTGTATGCGTATTTAACGTCCAATTAATTTCAGAAAACTGTATTCCATAGATTCTTACTACTTATATTCTTCCATCAATAAGCATCTAATTTTAAAAGCCACGCTTCAGCATTGTTTATTTCTCAGATTTGTATATCAACTATGTAAAAATCCCTGCAATACAAATGCCTAGAAAATAAGTTATTTTAAGCGAATGTGTGTTCTTTTTTAAATTATTATTCGAAAGGAATCGTACTAATAGCAAAATGGAGATAAAAAATCTAGTTTCATTCAAGGTGTTTCATAAGATACATGTATATTACATTGACCAATTGTGCCCACGATCCCATATATGGGACATAGGCAAACAGTGTCGACACTGATCAGACGCCGCATTATGCGGCGTCTGATCAGAGTCTACACTTTTTGCTGATAGGAATTTCAATATAAAACAAAACGAAAATGGAAATTTTGACCAGGCATCCCTTTGATAAAAAATGGACTAATCCAATATATAAACATGGAAGAATAAACTGGGTATAAATGGGTAAACTCAGCTATGAACTCACTGTTTTCGTGCCCAAATCGTCTATGCTGCAGAGAAGTGTTGCCTTTTGGCCTTTGGAGTAGTTGAAGTTGGTCTGTGTATTCAGGAATCTTGGTCGATGGAGGTGATCGAGATGGTCGCGAAAGCCAAGAACTGTAAAAAGTAAGACATAAACGTATTAATACAGTATGATATTCGATAGATCATATGTCATTATTCCATAATGCTAAGCGTGTTCATACATGTACAAACACTTCAGAGCCAAATCAGACACCATAGTGTTGGAAATGGTCAGTGTCATATCTATTTGATACGCTAGGGCCGGTTTCATAAAACTTCGCAAGGCAAACCTTAAAAATTAATTTCATTTCTGAATTCTTAATCTAACCCTGTCTTGTGAGATCTCTTTGGAATTGTCTTTTCAAGACAATTCAAAAGCGATGTCACAAGACAGGATTATATTGAGAAATAAATAATAATTGAGACTTTTATAACCTAACTTACGACAACATTTGTCTTACGAAGTCTTATGAAACGGGACCCAGATATGAATAATACGATGAGCAATAAAATCTACAACATTATATTTAACAGATGAACAATTCGTGCGGAAATGAAAGTCAGAGTTGACCAAATATTTGTAACTATCTACATTTTATTGCAATGCGTTTGCGTTTCGGTACGTTTAAATGGGAAAGAATGTCGACTTATCCCATATACCTTGTCGTGCAATAACACTTGTATATAGTCGCAATGCCTAGTGCCTGTAATATCTGCATGGTAATCTATAATTTGTATTCACGACCAAGGCACCGAGGCCTTTTTGCGCTCCATGTGTGTTTGCCAAAGTATCTACCATCAGTAGGTACAACGCCAGGAGATACCTCAGTCTTCTATCACTATCAGTATAAGTCTGGGAGAGAGAAAGTTCAGGTTCTCAACAGGTTGAAGTAATCATAATTTCCACGAGATGTTACATTTAACGGCGTACTTAGCATAGTGGAGTAACAAGTGTTTGTCGGATACATCAATTACAGTACCTATGTCGAACACAAAACATAAAAGAAAAACAATCTAAAACCCATACCGTCTGACATTCTGTGTTGATCTTAAATTCATATCGCATGTGCCGGTAGTCCCTATAGATACGACTTACTGTCTAAGGGGTGTTTACTAAATCCCTGGGGTACAGTTAAGCCAGTTAAAGAGGGGAATACGTTTTTATTTCCCAATTAGCACGTTTGTCCTAAAACTACTATTAACACATTCAACCCTAGCGACAAGTATAGTCGTCATTTAAAAGTAGTGCAACTTTGAAGAAAACACTTTTCCTATGCTTACAGTGTAGATCCTGATCAGAAGGCTCCCTCATCAGCCCTCTGATCAAAGTCCGCACTGTATGTCATTTTGCAATAGATTATTAAATTCAACCATAAATAGTAAAAAAGAAATTACGAAACTTACAGAAAAGCCTGTCTAGTATGACCACTACAAAGATTTTTGGCATAAAAGACAGGTGACAGTTTAAAGCAAAGTGACACTTAAACAGAAAGCTCCTAAAGGAGCTTTCAGTTTTACTTTCATCTTGCTTTTAGCATTTCCCTGTCTTAAACACATAATAATAAATATGATTTAGTTATCTCTATAGAGGGGTTTAATTGTATTTGGAAATTAGAATTTAAGGAATAGTTAGAAGGCAGGTTTAATTCTTCATGTTGAGCAAAGGCGATTAAGTACGCTCCAAAAGAAGTGTTCTGCATAACTTTTGTTCTGTATTAACTGCCACTTTTAATTATTGTATTCTGTGTGACTGCGTTACTAACTTTTCTGTGGAAGACATGTAGCCAGTGGGGAATCACATGCTAATTGCTAGAAACAATACGATAAAGCCAGAGTTTGCTGACCCTAAACCTATTTACATCCCACAATATCGATAGAGTTTGGCAGTTTAGTGGCAAATTTGCTGTACAGATTAGCTTGAAATGTTAAAGATGGCCCGACAACGTGTCAAACCTTGTGTAGAGCATCGGCAATATGAAATAGCCAGAATAACATTATCCCTTGCTTTATTATACATGTACCAGATACAGAATGCCATCATTAACAATCAACCTGTTCTTCAAGCGTAAAAATTATACACAGTAAAATCTTTCTTTTACTACCACTACAACAGAAAGTAGTTGATTGTTTAAGAAACAAGTGACTGCTTATAGCAAGGTGAATATAAAACAGACAGCTCCTAAAGGCGCTTTCTGATTTATTGTCACCTTACTTATAGCAGTCATCTGTCGTTAACAATTAATAATTAACATAATGTATAGGGCGAATTAGAGATATTTTACTATAGTTAACTCATTTATGCCGATGATCCCCTATATCGGATAAAAGCAGCCATTGTATAACTCTGGACATTCTAAAAATTGGGGCATCCCGTGCAACTGCTGTAATTATACTGAACGTTGATACAAATTGCTTTTATATTACAATTATTTGTCAAGAAATGCCAATTGACTGACAAACAGTGTAGACCCTGATCTGACTGCTCCAGAGGAGCAGTCAGATCAGGGTCTACACTGTTTGCTCCGACCTGTATGTCACAATACTTAGAATCAATACAGATAATCAAAATGTCCGTGACCAAGATACTGAGTTACAGTTTTCCATGTGCAACATGGCAATAATACCGTCTAGCGTTTTCAGCATCTGTGTACTGTGCAAATACGCTCTTGCATTACCATATAGTTCTCGTTTATAACACTGATCTGTCAAACATTAAACAGACATGCATCATTTTGAAAATTGATGTCAACAGCTAGCACAGAGATGAACACTGAAACCAGCACTAGCTTCAAGGATACTGTTCTATAAAACATCGTTTATCTCAATATTTTTGGTCCTGTAAAAATGATAATTTTATATCCGTAAAGAGTCAACGTGTCTGATGTAAACAATGATGACCCAGATCAGATCTCCGATTTGTGTCCTCGCTATTTGTCATTATTGCGACATATTTTAAAAGGCCCACATAGTATGTCAAAAAGGCCTTGACCTAATTTGAAGCGAGACTACGTAGTCTTCCATCCAGTGTGCACTTTTGGGACAAACTACTGCGTGATAAAAGCAATTGGTTCAAATTGTTATAATAATTACAGGAGTAACACTGGCTGTCTCCGTTTCAGGGATTTTGCAGGTTAAACATATTGCATACAGTGGAGAATCTGTTATTCTTTCCCGTTTAAACGCAAACGTACGCAAACGCAAAACACTAAAACGTAGAAAAGAACAACTTTTTGACAATTCTGATAATTCTTGTTTATCTTGGTGGCAAACAGTTTGGAGCCTGATCAGACGCCGGGTTACCCGGCGTCTGATCAGGCTCCAAACTGTTTGCACTGCAAATAATAGTTTTAGCTTAAACGCGTTTATTTGGAAAGAATAACAGATCCTCCACTGTAACAGGAAATTCCTGTTTTACCTTCCCCCTGCAATAAGCTGCTACAGCGATAAGTACTTTTCTTTCCCGTTGAAACTGAGCTATACGTACTCACAAAACAAAATAACTTTAAAAAAGACAAGTTTTAGGAAATGATGAATGATTATAAAACTTTGCGTGGCCAATTTGTTGGAGGCTGTTTAGTCGCATATTTACGCAATGTCTAGTCAAGCTGTTTGCAAAGGATACATTTGCTTTAGGTTTAGCTTATTAATCAGAAAAAGTCTGATTCACAAGTTACTGTGTTTTGGATCTACTTACTGTAATTTGTAGGAACTCGCTGATTTACTTGAGGCTGAATTTGGAGGGAGTTTGTCTTTAGAGAATATTCCGATGCTTCAAACAACGAAAACCTGCAGTTTCTGTCCAATTTAAACGCATACGAAACTCAAACACATAAATAAAATGTAAATATGTATAACTTGTTGACAATTCTGACTATTTATTTTATTTTAATATGAGTAGAAAACAGTTAAGGACCTGAACAGACGCTGGGTATCTCAGTCTCTGATCTGGTTCAATACTTTTTTCAAAGGAAATAATAGTTTTAACGTAAACGCGTTTAATGGGAAACAATAATGTGTTCTCTATTGTAACACAAGCGAGACGGCAATTGAAAAGTACTTCATCTGGTGAATGCTTTTATTTGTGTCACACTTGCATTGTGATATAATCAGATTTTAATACATTAACACGTTCAGAAACCAAATTACAGAGTTGAGGCTCGAGCCCGCAGGTCAAAATGTTCATCAACATCACCAAACTTCTTCACGTATTTCATGTAGAGTGAAGAAGACGATATTCTTTCCCGCATAAAAACTCAATCGAAACGCAAACGCAATCTAGAAAATGTACTATATAACACACTTTATAATGTTTTCTATTTAATTATATTAATTTGAGTTGCAAATAATTCGGAGCTAGATCTGACACTGGGTAACCCGGCGTCTGAGCTGACTCAAATATGTTCGCAACAAACATAACTGTTTTAGCATAAACGCGGTTGCAATATCTCCACGTGATACAAGATAGTAATCATTTATTAAAAGAATGCCTTTTATTTGTCAATAGCGCCTTACATCGTGCATGTACATAAACCAATTCACTACCATACTGTCGTCTGATTAAAATGTATTATGCTTGAAATGTCGCCTGCTTTATTTATAAAATTCATATCTAAAGGCTGATCAGACGCCAGGTTTTCGGGTTCAAAACTCTTTATAAATACCGGTCTATATATATTCCTGATATGCAGTGAAAGGGAAAAAACATTCTAAACAATGTAATTGTGAAGAGTACGTGTAAAGCTATACAAACAGTGTAGATCCTGATTAGAGGGCTCTTAAATACGTTGGTCAGTGCCTGGGTTGTTTGTAATTTTGCGATATATATTAGCAACCCAAAATAGTCGAAAAAAGACAGACGTATTTTGAAACTTGTCCGTTTGTTGTTTATGGAGTCCATGATTTAAAATCTCGATGACAAGATGTCCTTATTAATCATGATTTGTCTGTTTTGTAATACTTTATATTGCATGTATATTTGCAATAACTGTGCCGATTAGTCTTATCGCGTGATCTAAAAGTATTCGGAAAGTCGTAGCTTTTGGATAATTTAATCAACTTTACAAGGAAAAAGAGGACATTCTTTCCAATTCCAAGGCAAACGTAACGCAAACACACTGCACTTAGATTAAGTGAAAACATGTTGACACTTCTGACTATTCATTTTAGTTTGAGTGACAACAGTTTGGTGACTGATCAGACGCCGGGTTACCCGCGTCTGATCTGGCTCCAAACTGTTTGCAATGCAAATACATGTAACCGTTTTTAAAATCAATTATGCCAAAGCGTTTATTGTGAAAGAATAGCGCCTTCTGCACTGTTATATCAATGCATTTACTTATGCGGCTTTGGTGTACGCATACGTTAAACCATTTACTACATGCATTTTACTGCCGATGGTGATATAAGCTGTATTTCCAACTATTTCGGATCTACATTAGACGTTGAACAAACCTGTTTTAGATCAGAATCAAAACGTTTGGACTCTCATGTAACAATACTTCGCTAAACTGCCAAATACATGTATTTTGCGAAATATTCATTTGATGTGTTTTTGAATATGTAAGATAATTATAAGAATAAATAATGGCTATATTAAAACTTAATGGCATGTGTTATATAACAAGTAACCAAATTGAGATAAAAATGTTGGTTAGCCATGACAGACAAATGAGGAAATGGAGAAAAAGAAGAAAAAAGTTTATTATTCAAATTCCTTAAGGTACAATCTTCTTTGCTTTTATAAATCAAATGTCTTCAACACTTAAAAATCAAGCAATAAGGGGGGTGGTTATGGAGTCTGGTTGAGAATGTAGTCAAATAATAAAGTTAAGTTGCAACATAAGAAATTAGTATTTGAAATAACCACCCATTCTGGAGCTGTAGTAAGAACAATGTTCATAGGAAATGTATAAAATACCCTATAAACTTTGGGTAATATCCTGAGATACCATCTTACCACTGTAAGAAGAATGTAGGCAGCCACTGTATGTGGCCTGTTTATGTCCAATCGGATTAACTCTTTCACTGCCAAATCTTTCGTGAGGTTTTTACCCCTTCACCGTTTCATTGTCGTCCGCTTCGAACTTGTTGTTTTTAATATCGTTTCAAAGTGAGATTTCAAAGTAGTATGAGTTAAAATATATCGATATGAGTGCCAAACAGTTTGGATCCTGATCAGATGCCGCGTAACGCGGCGTCTGATCAGGATCCAAACTGTTTGCAAACGCGCTTACAGGCGTTATGGAGAGTGAAAGGATTAAGTCTTTGCTAGGCATTAGTACATATACAAGGTGTTCGCTCCAATTACAGGTTACAACACAGAATGCCACAGTTGCTTATTCAATGGAGAACCCATTATTCTTCCCCCGTTTAAACGCAAACGAAACGCAAACGAAACGCAAACGAATTGTAATAAAACGTAGAAAAGTGTATATTTGACATCTCTGATTATTCATATTAATCGGAATTGCAAACATTTTGGAGCCTGATCAGACGCCGGGTTACCCGGTGTCTGATCTGGCTCCAAGCTGTTTGCATGGGAAATAATATTTATATCGTTAATTGGTAAATAAAAGGTATTCTCCACTGTATTGTTCTACAGCTGAGGAAGGCGTTTGTTGTTTTCAGATTTAGATAAGACGAAATGCAAACACAGTACAAAATTATGTAGAAAATGGCAGGTTTCTGGGATTATTGACTTTTTTATTAGATGTAAGCGGAACCTTGTCAGACGCAGAGATATATAAAAATATATAACATATCACTATTAAAATCAATACGGGTATCAAACAGTTTACTTTGATTTGTATTGCGTATTTTGCATTTTACTGTGTAGAAACAAGTGTATACAGTTGATTAAACCCTTTCACTGATATTTTTATCCATTCATCGTTCATTGTCGTCTGCTTCCAATTTGTTGTCTGCAATTTGGAGCGAAATGGTTAAAAGTATATATCACTGGAAACCTGTTTTTATTCCTGCATAGATGAACATTTTTGTAGATCACTGTTACTGTGCATACGGCTTTATTATGTTAAGAATCAATGCTTCAGTGTTATACAAACGGTCTTGGTGTAAGATAGGCGTAGATTAAATTAATCGTTGAAAGCACTCAATAAAGTTGTTCATGTTCTACAACGTATTGTCTTACTTGTGCGTTTAATATAGTTTAAAACGGAAAACAATAATGCCTTATCCATTGTATAGACAAATTGCATTGTTTTGTACAGAGTAAAAACAGCTAGTATGCACAAATCATATAGCCCACATTCGTTTGAGCATAAGTTTGTTACAACAGTTTATGCAGAAAAGAAACCTTATTCTTTCACAGTTAACGCATTTGCGCTAAATCTATTGTTTTCCGTGCAAACAGTTTGGAGCCGGATCAGACGCCGGCGTCTGATCAGGCTCTAAACGGTTTGCCACTCAGATTAATATAGATAGTAAGAATATTCAACAATTTGCAATTTTCTTCGTTTGATTGCAATACCTTTGCGTTTTGTTTGTGTTGAAACGGAAATAGTAACGCGAGTAGTATCGTTTAAACGGGAGCAGTTATGTGTTTCTCCATTGCCTGAAAACATGTCATTATTTTGTCTAGAGTGGAATAAGTTGGTATGTCCAGACTATATAACCCATATTTACCGTTTGAGCAATAGTTACATAATATAACGGTTTATATATCCGCCAAATGACTAGTGAGACTTTGGCTAGGGCTACTTTTCTGTTTATTAGTATGAAAGAAAATAATGATATAAACTGTAAGTGGATGCTTTACAATCAATACAACGACTCGGACAGAATTGCCTGTCTTCTAGAAGAAACTATTATTTTTCCGTTTCAAATACTCGATCCTAGCGACAAGTATATTTGTAATGTACAGTGTACCTCTTAAGAGTACATATGTGCTATTCAAAGAATGTAGAACCAAATAAGGAGGCTCCAGCAGGATCTTTCTGACCAGGGTCTACGCTGCTTGTCATGTTTTAAATATATTCTTAAAATCAACTCCTAATATGTCATAAATGGACTAGAATGAATTGAAAACAGGAATTGTCCAAATATTCTTTAAAGTATGGTCACTTATCACAAGTTTATCTGTATTCTTTATTGCTTAATAAAAGTATATGTTAAAGTAGGCCACCTAGACGACATCCGTCGTGAACTCAAGTAGACACACTTGTTAGATCCGTTTAAAAAATAATTGATTTTCACGAAACTCGCTTTCGATGATGGGCACGTGCTTTCTCTAGCTTTCCATTATTCAAAACATTCCAGAGAATGACTGAAACATAATTATCACTACACGTTTCGGCACCTCCGATGGAAACATACTTGAAATCGTTCCATCTGGCAAGTAAACCTCAGAACGTTCTCCAAATTCAAACTACCGTACGCTTAGTAGAACCTCGAGCGCTCCAGAATACTTAGTTCACTAAATCCGTATTTCTACATTTTATCCTTGATTACTTGAGCTCGTTTAAAATATAACTTAACCGTATTGTAAAGTTAGAATATTATGACTTTTCTCTTTAGAATACGGGTAAATTTGACTTAACCGAGTATTCGAGGTATTGAAACTCGATTGTATGTACAATTGTATAACGAGTTCAATCCCTTCACCACCTTACCCCGATTACAATGGTTATTTGCAAACAGTTTTGAATCCTGATCAGACGCCGCGTGACGCGGCGTCTGATCAGGATCCAAACTGTTCTAGACTCATTTCAATATTTCTTAAGTCAAAAAGACTAGATTTAAAATTTAATAAATAAAGACAGACGACAATTGTTAAAAATTGATGACGTCACGGCAGTGAAGGGGTTAATATCAGTTCATCTCCGTGTCTGTCTATCACCGTCACATTTGCACAAGTCATTCTAAAGCATGCGCTACCTGATGGCGTGCTGATTATTGCATAGGAAAATAAACTTAGTGCGTGTTCTCCTCTAAACATAACCAAAATGTCGCCTGCTTAATACGAGAGCGTCTGGGCCGCTCAGTGAAGAAGCTTAACGATGCTTTCTCAGTTCTGTACAGGGCGAAAAGTAAGCAAAATGCAGATTATTGTTTTATTACGTATTCATAGTATTTACTAATCTGCTTGACAAATGTCATATTTCTCAATTGCAAGGTAGAACAAAACTATTCTCATAAAAGTTTGAAATGCAAACGATTCTGGTTGGAATGATTTGTGTTTAACAAAGGAGAAGAGGCCATTGTTTCAAATAAAATGTGTTTTCTCATGAACAGTAATGTCCATTTATAACAGTTTTAAACCAGATCAGACGCCGGATAACCCGGCGTCTGATCAGGTTCCAAACTGTTTAACACTCATATTTAAATAAATGTTCAGTTGTTTCTTCAAAATGAATATTATTCTGATTGTATTGCATTACGGTTACCTTAAGTTTCTTATAAACAAACATAACACTTATATCTCGACTGTAGCTCCTGAATCACATAAATAAGGCACTGTGAAAAGTCTCTGTTATTTATTAGGTGTATAAAGTAGTTGTTAAATTGTTCAGATATTAAAATTCCATGTTTATATATCTTCATCTGAACTTTAATACAAAGTATTTAACAACTGAGATACATCTACACATACTACTATAGATACGTGTAAGATAAATACCCTTCTTGCTATTTTAGAGTTTTAATTTGTCTGTAGTTAAAAGTCGTTTATCTAAAAGACTCTTTTGGGGATCACAAGTTAAGGCGAACGGATTGCAATGAAATTAGATAGAATGGGTAAATTGTTTTGTATCCGTGCAATAACGAATACAGACCGTGACAAACCATTCGTACATTCCGTGTGGACTCTAGAATAAACAATTTGTCACTGCAATGCATATTGCGTGATTCTATACCTATTACGTTTTCAAAATGTGAATTATATAGCCATGCCGTGCGGTTTCAAAGCGAAATTTAGAAACAGTCAAACCGGAAGAAGATAGTGCAATCCAGGCGACAGCTTAAATCTTCTGTAGACTTGTGGACTTGATTTTTACCTGCATTTGGCACTTATCTTCTTTTCAAGAGCACCAAACCTCCTTAAATGACAAGCACTCAATATGGTCGGACAATCATAACACGCACATCAAAGTTTGCTAGAAACGGACACGCATTACATGTATAAGGATATATTCAAGCACTTATAAACTTGTGGGGTTTTGTTGTTTTTGTTGTTTTTTGTTGTTGTTGTTTTTTTTGGGGTTTTTTTTTTGGGGGGGGGGGGTGTTATATTTTTTTTATTTCGCTTGATTCATTAAAAGCATAATTGCGCACTAGATAGTCCAACGTTTATTGAGATTGTAAGAACCCATTACCGTGGCCTGTTTCTATTTCTGGAGACATGTGACTATTTAAAGCAGGTTGAAAGTTAAGCAGAATGCCCATTATGGCACATTCTGCTTTACTTTCAGCCGACTTTAATCTAACATATGCTATGTTATAGAAAAAAGGTTTTATGACGTGTCATGACTGTAGAAACACTTTCTTTAACTGAGAAATAAATTAAAGGAGTACAAATAAGTAGCAATGGAATAGTGTCGAAACACACGTATAGAGCTATATCATATTATAACTATGATTATACAATACCTCAGCCGTTTGACCCCTATAATTATGATAGGCACTAAAACTTCTTATCTGTTATACATAGTCTCTACTAAAGAGGACAATGCAAGCGGAGTAAACATTGAGAGGACAATGCGCCTCACCAGGTTCTGGGGCCCGTTTCATAACACTTCGTACGTTATAAACGGTCGTAAGTCAAAATTTTAAAATACATTTAATTCATTATTTCTCTTTCTAATTTTATCTTGTGATATCTCTTTGGAATCGTCTTGAAAAGACGATTCCACATATATGTCACAAGACAGGAGGATTAGATGGAGAAAAAAATAATAATTCAGACTTTTATAATTTGACTAACGACAACTTTTGTCGTACGAAGTTTTATGAAACGGGCCCCTGTTGTTTGTTATCTAATATAAAATGTTCTGCCTTGAAGACAAACACTGCAATGTCGTAAAATCGCACTTTGTAAACCTATCATGGGCTCTTCCAGAAAGCCGACAGTGGGGGAGAGAATATTACAATATCCAGTCATAAATGGGTTAAAAGCAAATAGTACGTGAGATGTTACATTTACAGGACTTCCATAAGTAAGATCATTATAATTCATAAGGTTTCTAAATCTTCTATTTTACAAGTGCTATATTAGGATCGCCCTTTAACCCTTTATCACATAGCCTGTGTCTACTTTTGAAGACATGTGACAATTTAAACACTAAAACAGATGGAAAATAAGCATTCTGATTTACTTTCAGTCTGCTTTAAGCTACCATCTGCTAGGATAATAAAAACAGTTACGTTGGTGCGAATCCATGGAAATGGGTTAAAACGCGATATTCTAGTATGTTTGTGTTCAATGCAATCTTTTAATGTTTTACAGCCACAATCTTTTAAAACACATATCTACACAAAATAACAAAATAAACTCTATTTAAATAATTTCTGAATATTTCGGGAAAAATCCCTGGGTCCGGAGCAATAAAGAAAAATCCAAAGATTTCGGACAAATCCGGAGAAATGACAACCCTGCATTTACTGTAAGTTTGCCAATATTTCCTTAGTGTTAGGCCTTGACAGCGAGGCATGAATATCATGCTCTTACATACAGTAAAGGGTAGGACTGTTTACAAAAGCTAATAGAATTGCTGCTAAGCTTTATTAGAATACGATTATATTGGCGACTGTTAACATGAAAACTAACTTACATAACCGTCATACATGCATGTATAAAAACTGTTTCAGTCGTCAACATTGACAAATAGATGAAACAGATCAACCTGATAGAGACAGGCAAATCAATAGTCTTCCTTCATCCGCGCATATTGATATTCTTGATATGGTGTCTGTAATTGCATTAGCAGATAGAAGCACTGGGCTGTTTGAGCCCATATGGCTTTTATAGTGGTTTTATTGCCCGCATATTTCAGCGTTAATTGGAGGGGCAGTGTATCGGAGCGATTTATAGAGCCTCAAAGCTAACTACTACTTTTGCTTTACAGCATGCGGTATTTATAATGTCATTGGCAATGCATCATTCTCGAGGGCCACCATGAAACAATATACAATCTTGGCTGGGATAAACGACCTCTGAGAGAAGTCGTGTTGATGATGTTACAAAACGGCGGCAGCTATAACTCTCTCACTGCAAAATTGTATCGTCTGTTTTGACTGTCATAATGTCAGTTTCAATGATACAGATGGAAGAAAAATAGAACGACCATTTGGGAGAATTAAGTACCCATTTGCCTGAAATATCGAACACACGTAAAGATACATAGCTCCGGTCCAAAGTCAAACCACCATTCTGAAATTAACCCTTTCTCTGTCAGGCTCTACATGTATAACACTTACATCTATATATAATAAACAGTTTTGAATGATTCAGACGCCGCGTAAGGCGGTGTAAGATTGAGGTCCAAACTGGTTGTCACTCTTATAAACGTTCCCTTAAGCTAAACATTCATACATGTATTATTCAGTTTTTTGTCAATAAAAGACAACGATAAATACGCAGCGACTCTTTTAGACGGATATTTCCGTCATGATGGCAGTAAAACAGTTAAAGATCGCCATTCTCCCCACACGGGATTTGACGAGAGATTGCATAGTATACTGTTATCTAATCATAAACAAGAGGGTTATTTCCTGTGGTGTCTGGCTGAAAGTACATACATGTACACGCAGAACTGTGTCACTGATATCTACTTTAGTCAATCGTTTTCCTTTTAGAGAAGGTTTAACTATATAATACCATCTATATACCTACATTGATATGACCATATTTCGTCACAGTCTATGCGACAATATGTACTACAATTGTACTGGTCCCACAAGACATTAAGTCTACTAAAAGCATCCGCCTGACGGACCATAATATTTCTATGGCTTTGTAATCAGGACGCTGTATCGAAAATATAAAACACATAATAATAATAATAATAATAAAAACACGTTTATATGAATTCTGGGTAATGACGTCAAAAGGAGCTTCTTTTGGGAAAGTGTTAATCGAGATGAGATAAAAGTAGTAGAGTGCCTACTGGTCTTGCCGTCATGGTTTGATGCACCTTGTTGAAAACAGTATCCTGTTAATTTGTGTTAATACCGTATGTTACGTGACGTATGAATTTATTCATTCAATGAAACCTCGAATGGAAAATTTCAGTTCTTAATCAAGTCTTGTTCATAACTTACAAAAAGTTAATGGTTGCATTTAAAAATATTTTTGCAAAATGACAAACAGTGAATATCCTGATCAGATGTCTTATCAGGATATAAACTGTTTGACTCCTTGGCGATATCTTAAAATGTCATTCAGATACACCAAATTTTAAAATTGCTGATGATGATAAACTGTTACGATGACTTTATACAGTGGAGAACACGTTATTCTTTCCCAATAAACGCGTTTACGCTAAAACTATTATTCCAATACAAACAGTTTGGAGCCAGATCAGACGCCGGGTAACCCGGCGTCTGATCAGGCTCCAAACTGTTTGCCACCAAGATAAACATGAAATATCAGAATTGTCCAAAAGTTGTTCTTTTCTACGTTTTAGTGCTTTGCGTTTGCGTACGTTTGCGTTTAAACGGGAAATAATAACAGATTCTCTACTGTAGCATGATATAGGTTAAAACATTGACCCCGGGTTAATTCATTCGTTCTGCCTTTGGAACCATCAAGTGTTTTGACAGATATCTTTATTTGTAACTTTATCTTAATTGCCATGTTAAAGATGGATCTCAAAGGTCCCCATTTCAATTAGTTGAAACGATACTGTTATGTTGCAACACTAAGGCTCCCGTCAACAAGTCTGATCTATAATGGGAGAACAAACGTCGCTTTGATAGCATCTCCAATTAGTCTCTTTAGGCAGCGTCACATTTTTTATCAATTATGATAACTGGCATTTTGTAAGATGTAGGAAGTCTCCAGAAATCGAATTACAACGTTAGCAACGATATTAAACTGAAGTACCCGTTGTTAATATCATGCTTTTCTTTATTCCGGTATGTAGTTTTGGATGTTGTAGGGAGCAATCAAGTGTGTTCCTAGCGGTCCATCAAAGGACGATCAATTTGTATTGAATATATGAGGATGTCAGCATGATACTGTCCATACATATTATTTCAATAAGAGTGGCTCATGCATGTAGAACAAAAAACAGGAATGCCCTACTGGCGGTTTCTGCTTTCCATGTGTTCTAAATTCAAGTAGTCTCTCAAAAGTCTCTAAACTCTCCAAGGTTTCTTTATATTAATCCATCCTTGGCACTTCTAATGGACACTTCCAATTTCCAATGACGTCTAGTTCATATTATACTGTAAGGAATTGATTTTACATTATAATTATATTGCAAAATGATAAAAATGCAGACCCTGATCAGAGGGCTCCTAAGGAGCCCTATTGATCAGGATCTGCACTGTTTGCATTTGTATTCTTCACAAGTACATTGTTTGTTAATGACGAGAATACTCGTTGCTAGGATTGAATGTGTTTACACAAGATTGTCTATAAATGTACAGTATTTGTAAGAGTAACATTATTGCAAGTGCTTGTATCAGTGACCCCGTGGCTATCAATATATTACCTCTCATAGTAGACAATTATTGGAAATGCTTAGTTTCATAAAAGCACATTGTGGCATGATTATAATATTTATCGTCCAGGAATATTGGGGGAAATGTAGTATAGTCGGGCACGTTGCAGTGAGGAACGTTATTATTGCAAGAGAAATACGTTTATGCTAAACAAATATTGATATATGACATTTGCAAACAGTTTTGAATTAATTTCGACGCCGAGTAATTCGGCATCGAAAACGACTCCAAACTGTTTGCCTCTAAAATTTTAAGAAATCGTAAGCGCTCTCAAAACCTTTACTGCAATGCGATTGCGTTTAGTCTGGTTTCAATATTAGAAAAAGTACGTATTTTCAACGAAGTGTTATTAGCTTGTACAGTTGAGAGGGCATTATTCTTTCCCAATTAACGCGTATGCGCATATATATCATAACCATTACAAACAGTTTGGAGCCAGATCAGACGCCGGGAAAGCCCGTGTCTGGCCAGACTCTAAGCTGTTTGACAATCAGAGTAAAATAAGTAGTCAGAAATGTCAAAAAATTGTCACATAACCCATTTTGATACATTGCGTTTGCGTTTAAACGGGAAATATTACGTCTTCTCCAATGTATTTCTTTTATGAACACAGTACTGGAACAATTAGTCATTTCTATTGCCAGCCTGTCTAGCATGCTGTTGTTATTTTAATTAAGAGAAAATAATCAAACATAATGTCTAAGGATTCCTTTTTATTGCTGTTAGCAAATACTATGTTTTTTCTGGTAAAAATTTAAAACCGTTGTGCTTCCGAAGAAATTAATTGATTAAATGCTTTGTTTTCCAGTGGAACTGTGTTTTCAGAAAAAGTGTTTTATTTGTGAAAATCAAGTGTTATTTTTTGTGCATTTAATGCAAGTTTGCACATGTTTATCCGTCCAAATAGGTTGTCTGATAATATAAACAATAGTGTATTGAATGTCATTATATCGCTCATCGATGTAGTTTAACCTTGGATTTTCATCCATAATCAAAATCATTATATAACATTAAAATACACTTGTTGTAGACACTAGAGAGTAAACAAGGTAAATCATTTCAAAACAATTTGTTAAAGGGCGTATAACTATTTAACATCTTGGTTTATCTCATCCAAATGTATTAAAAACTTACAATTTATAATATTTTTTAAAGGTGTAAATTAAATCAAAATCCATTCGAAACCCATAATTTTGATTTCTCCCATACCAAACTCTTTTCAGAACATGTTGCCATATAAGTATGTCCGAGTTTTAACCTCAATTATTGGACTTTGTAGATCAGATAATGTTAACGTTATTAGAATATGGCTTATTGTAGTATACAGTAGAGAATGTGTTATTCTTTCCCAATAAACGCGTTTACGCTAAAACGTTTATTTCCACTGCAAACAGTTTGGAGCAAGATCAGACGCCGGGTAACCCGGCGTCTGATCAGGCTCCAAACTGTTTGCCACCAAGATAAACATGAATTGTGAGAAATATCTAAAAATTGACATTTTCTACGTTTTAGTGCTATGCGTTTGCGTACGTTTGCGTTTAAACGGGAAAGAATAACAGATTCTCCACTGTATATATCTGAGTATATAGCACAACCGTCTGATTTCATCAAGAATTAGATGTACATGCATTCATTGATCGTGTGCAAATACTATCACAATTCATTTTACTGACGTTGCAAGTGTCCTATGAAAAACAATGAAGTTGCAAGGATGTAAACTATAAAAAAAACAACGGCATTTCCGAATTCAAACACGCTCATGTAAAACAACCTATTCGACCAATTTAATTTATACTTTATTTCAATCACGTATTTATTGCTAAATATAGTTTTGCCAAGTTTGATTAAAATCAAATCAGGTTTGAATACTTTATAGTGTTAACCGTAATTAAATAATGCCTTTTAAGCTTTTTGCAATTTCGTTTCGTTTAAATTTAATTTAAACGGGAAAAAACAACTTCTTCGAAACCTTCAAACTTCTTACAAAGGTTACAATGCATATTACATGTACCTATACGCGTCGATTGAACATCTTACACTAACAATATCAATTAGGGCGAATAGAGCACACCCTGGTGTTCACATTACCAGTATATCAAACGTTGAAGGTACTGTAAACTGACACTACTGAAATATGTGCCCAACGACGCCAGCTGCGCCCTGCGATATACGAGCACTGATACAGTAGAAAAGACGTTATTCTTTTCCGTTTAAGCGCAAACGAAACGCAAACGTATTGCAATAAAACGCAGAAAAGAATTGCTTTCGACGATTCTGACTATTCATATTAATCTGATATGCAAACAGTTTGAAGCCTGATCAGACGCCGGGTAACCCGGCGTCTGATCTGGCTCCAAACTGTTTGCAATATAAATTATAGTTTTAGCGTAAACACGTTTATTCGGAAAGTATAACGTCTTCTCCATTGTAGATATCTCATGTTTACAATTGTCTGAGCCGTGCAAATGTTAAACCCTTCTATTGTCATGGCGTCATCTGCTTTAAACAATTGTCGTCTGCTTTTATTCTAAAATTTAGATTTAAGCTTAATTGATAACGGTAATATACGTTATGATTGGCGAATAGTATGAATCCGCGGCGTCTGGTCAGGAACAAACTGTTTTCAAATAACCATTATACTCGGAATAATTCAATGAAGGGGTAAACCCTTGGAATACTCATAAAACACAGTCTGTTCTGCAATTTTAATATGTTTAGATAATGCAATTGAATTCCCAGGCAAATTTCAAGGAAACTGTTCAAGAAACAAATAGTATGGAGTATATCCCTGTCTGATCAGGATCCCAACTCTTTGCAAATGCGAGATCATCCGCGATACGCACACTAAAGAGTTACCCTTTCATCTCCATAATAATGTCTGCTTACATTTTCGTAAACTAAACGTTAAGCTGGTTACAATGAGGAAATTTCAGTTTAAGTTTCAAACGGTTTTGATTCCGATCAGATACCGAATTACTCGACGTTTATTAGAACATATACTTTTAATAATTGCCTTGTACTAATTTATGGAATAATAAAGTTAAGGGGTTAACCGAAGATACGGCCTGGGGATTTTCCAGCAGTTAAACGAAATGTAAATAATATGTTCGATTGCATAATTGGTTAGATAAACACAATATTCCTGTCCATTTCCCTGCTATTAGCCTTATCATGTATTGACGCTTTTTGAAGAAAAAATAAACTATATCAAACAGCTCCTGAAAAGTATTATACTGTGGAGAATTGCAAACAGTTTTGAGCCAGATTAGAAGTCGGGTAGCCTTGTGTCTGATCAGGCTCAAAATTGTTTGCCACTCTGATTCATGAATGGATAAACTGTCGAAAGGTTGTCCTCTTCAACGTTTTATCACACTGCTATTGCGTTATGTTTGCGTTGAAACAGGAAATAATAGTTTCTCCACTCTTTGATAAGAGTTAGCATTATTTTCTTACAGAATCTGTGTGAAATGAGTCTTGGACAAATTCCTAATTTTCGATAGCCGATGCAGAGGTTCAAACGATTTATGTTTTAGTAGAGACAGTTTTTATATAAAAATTCAGTGGTAAATTTGTCGTTGGGTGTTTACATATGTACTCCTTTACCGCCATAGCATTGTCATCTGTGATATTTAAGGCAGTATGACTGATGAAATTTTAAAACGAGTGTCAAACAGTTTGGTTCCTGATCAGTCGCCGCGGTACGCGGCGCCTGATCAGGAGCCAACCAGTTTGCAAATGCGCCTGTTGGCGTCATTGGCAGGTAAAAGGTTAAATCAATAACTTTATTTGGACAGAAAGACAGCTGTGAATTCTGATTCGGCTCCCTTATTGATAAAATAATGTTAAATGTTGCATTATTATGTATTGTAATGTATACATGTCTGCAAATACATTTCTTTTCAGCAACAATTGATAAGTGTGTGTGTAGATATTGATAGAAAGAAGCCTGCTTAATACAGGATAAAAAATTTCAAACATTTTTATGACGTGAAGCTTGTGTTAAATAACCATCTGTATGGATCAGAATGTAAAGGGAAAACACTTGTTCCCTTTTCTGAGCAATTCTTGGTATTGGTGGGCATATCATGAGCATTTTCGTGTATATGCATTATTTGTTATAAATTACATTATATATACATGTATAGGTATTTGCATTGCCATGTTATGCCACTGTTGCCAAAACAAAATCAATCAGTCAACCAATAGGAAATTCACCGCGAGCATGATCGCTTAATAGAACTTCGGTCGTATTATCAAAACCACTCGAAAGAATACGTGTATTATGATAGCTTTAATCATAACTTGATTTCACCAATGTTATAAAAATTGTTTCAATTTCCGCCCATCAAAATCGAGCTGTACACAAACAAATTGTGTTAATAATAAGTTTTGCTCAATTTGTTCATAGAAATATTTCCTAGCTTCTTTAAAAATATGAAAACATTTCTAGATAAGGATATCTTGTCACAATACTTTTATTCATGATAAAAGTCTTATACATGTACCCATTTGTAAACAGTTTGGAGTCAAATCAGACTCCAAACACTAAAACTTATTTTCAGGACGAACAGCTTGGAGCCAGACCAGACACCGGGTTACCCGGCGTCTAGTCAGGCTCTTTCACTGTTTGCCACTCAGATCTAAATGAATGGTCAGACTTATCAATAAGTAATCATTTTCTGGGTTTCATAGCAATGCCTTTGCCTTTCGTTTGTGTTTAAACGGGAAATAATAACGTCTTAGTCTCTGTATATTTCGTTCAACCAGGAAAGAATAATACTTTTACCACTGTATTGTTTTCTAACTACGAAACACAACTACAACCATGTTTCTTCCCTAATTGATTACCACTGCAGAACACATGTTACTGATTGCAGATTGGCGATGTGCTTCCTTTTATTGAATTTCAGTTTTTGCAGAACCTAACCTCGTTTAATCAGAAAAAATGCCAGTGTAGTAAAACGTGAATGGCAGTTTCTGTTGGGTTTTATGCCCCAGGCATCTATGCTTGCGGATGCATTTAGAGCGTGTCCTGTCCATGCATCCGTTCGTTACTGTGTGTGTATGTTAACCAGAATGTACCGTTTCGGCTAGCATCAAAACTGCTTACTCAAATATTTTGATATTTTATACAGCAATTGCTATGGACTTTTCCCAACCCACCGATATCGACCAGCCACGTTTGACCTTGACCCTAACCTAATTTTGACTTAAAATAATGTAACGAAATGTATTGAAAATATCTACATGTAATTTTCTTTGGAAACGGTGAGATTAATCTTATTGTGAATGCCAAAGAGTTTTGAATCTGGTCAAGCACCAAACTAGTCAACTTGTGATGATATTCCACATAGTGTACGATGTAATGGAACAATAATCTAGATGTATCGTGGAGAATAAACGCGTTAGGCTTAAACTATTATTTTCGTTGCATACTGTTTGAAGCCAGAACAAACGCCGGATAACCCGGTGTCTGTTCAAAGCTCCAACTTGTTCACCACTCACATGAAAGTAAATGTAAGAAATAAGAAATGTCAAAACATCTTCAATTTCTATATATGATTTAAATTCGTTTGCGTTTCGTGTGCGTTCTATAAGAGACGGGAAAGGATAGCGTCTTCGCCGCTGTATATGTAGTACTGCTGTAAAAGTGTTTTCTACTTGTATATTCGTTATTCTTTCCCAGCAATTCAGATATTATTAGTACACGGAATTTCCATTACAGGTGGTTTAAATCAGCTAAAACTTTCAGATCACTTGACTGTGTTGTTGTTGCCTCGTGTTGACCCGTTTATGCCTGGGTATTACAATAAACTCTCCAAAAGTGTTTCCTGAAAGATTTAATTATAGATATACAGTGTACCCTCCCTACAACGGCCCTCCCCACAATGACTCCCTCCTTACGACGACCCTTGTCGCATTTCCCTAAACGACACAATTATGTCTAACTCTTTTACTGCTGCAATTTCGTCTTGTTTAAATTGTCTTCATATTGGTCGACGTTTTGATAGAATGAATATAATTATGAGTGACAATCTGCTTGAATCCAAATCAGACGCCGCGTTACGCGGCGTCTGATCTGGATTCCAGCTGTTTGCAAATGTATGCCAAGTATTAATTTTCCCTCTCTATAATGACTCCCTCCGAACAACATACACAATATGTGTCTTCCATTTACAAACAGTGTATTTGTGATATTGGAACAGTGTAGACCAAGTTCAGTAAGCTCCCGGAGAAGCTCTGTTATCAGGGTCTGCATTGTTTGTTATATTGAAGGCTTTTTCAAAACCCTACCCGATATGGTCGCCTTATGGACTGGACATAATTGTAAATTGGAATCGTCCAATTAAAGTGTCCGAGGTAAATGCCAATTGAATTATTCCAGGCTTAAACAGTTCTTTCTCCCTACAACGGCCCTCCCAACAACGAACGACATATGCCGCTGTTCCTCACACAAGAAATTATGTCCGACATTTTTACGTTTGCAATATCGTCTTCTTAAAATTGTCGTCTGTTGTTTCCTCAGAGTTACATGTATGTGGACATTTTGTTAGAATAACTATATTGACGAGTAACAAACAGGTTGAATCCAGATTAGACGCTGCGTTACGCGGCGTCTGATCTTGATTCAAGCTGTTTGAAATGTAGGCCAAGTCTTAATTTTCCCTCCCTATAAGGACATCATCCGAACAACGCACACAATATATGTCGCCAATTTTGTGTCGTTGTAGAGAGGGAGCACTGTAAATCGGATTGGTACTCGAATGAAATGAGGAAAACGTTAAATGAACGTCAGTAAATGCTGAAAAAAGGGCAGTTTTTATAAGTTAAAACAAAAACTGGATTCACTGTTTTGTGCCAACAGAAAATGAGCGCGTGTTTATTACTTGTACTATTGATACAGTATCTTAACAAAATAATTAGCATCCACTCACTGTGTAATAGAGTTGCATCGAATTTCGTAATTGTTGGCAAACGATGACATAGTTAGTTATGTGTTTATGATTCCAAACCCTCTAATCGCCTGGAAAACACGTTCAGAACAATGCCCCAGATAGAACGAGTAAAGCAATTAAATGCAACATTTCTGGTGAAAGTTAAGCTGTGCTGTCAGATCTATTTTGTTATATTTTTAAAGTTGTCGAACATCAGATTATATCTTTTGTGCATTCACGCAACCCTGTTTCTTCACGTTAGCAAATAATGTGACTACACATCATTTCACTCTCAATGACGCTTTAAAGCGCATTTGCAAACAATTTAGATCCTGATCAGACGCCACGTAACGCGGCGTTTGATCAGGATCAAAACTGTTTGACGCTCGTTTTGAAATTTCTAAATAATATAATAATACAGTGAATACGGTATTTTTCACCGTTCAAATACAAGCGCACTACAATAAACGTAGAAAAAGACACATTGTTGAAATTGTTGACTATCAATTTTAATCTGAGTTGCCAACACTTTGGATCCAGGTCAGACACCGTGTAAGCCGGCGTCTGATCTGGCTCAAAGCCGTTTGCTCTTGAAATAATAGCTTTAGCGTAAACGCGTTTATTAGGAAAGAAAAGCGTCGTCTCTTTATACTGTATCAATAAATAACTCTAATAAGCTCTAAAATGTGACGACGCTATGGTTTGTGAAGCTTTGTTGTTTGCAAGTGTTGACTACCAGTGCTTTAGACACGTTTTAACTTTGAAAACGGATATGTTCGACATAACCGAGTTCGAAATATCGAAATTCAACTGTATCTATATCATCTGTAAAGTATTATATCAGAGTACCAATTTTTGGCCGGTTGGGTAGACGATTTTCTGGGCCTTTCATCTAGTTTAAATGGGTGAGAATAAACAAATTGTTTAACTCCTAAATAGTCTGAAATGGATCAGCCTTTATTGCAAACTGGAATTTTCCATTAGAAGTTTCAGGGGGTAATCAGTTAAGCTTGTAAGAATTGTCGAAGCTGAGCTGTAGGCACATCAATTTCTCTTTGAAAATTCTTGCCCCCGCTCACTGAAGGTTTTTGGTGTATGACTAAAACATACAGTATTTTACTAGTTGTTACTCGCATGCTCCATCTCTCACAAGCCCCTGTAGACTTGTATGGGTAATCAGGCAATTAACAGAGAGGTTTTTCGTATACAGGAATTTTCATTAGTCTTTCAGTAATAGGAACCCGTTAGGGCTGGAATCTGGGCCTGCAGTTAGGACACCTGGAATTGTTTAGCTCAGATTTCAAGCCATGCATAAAACCTGCAAATTTGCTGCTTATCTGCTTAAATCAGGCGTACGAAAGTCGTTTTCTGACAGGCATTGCAGATATATAGAAAGTATGTTCCAATAAATCAGTTATGTTTTTCGAATTAAACTAACTTTTTCTGATGTTCCGTTACATGTATTTGTAAAGGTACAGTGGAGAAAACGTTATTGTTTTCCTATAAACGCGTTTACGATAAAAAATATTATTTCCGATACAAATAGTTTGGAGCCAGATCAATGTCAAGATATCATAATTTAAAAGCGATTTCTGACATGAGTTCAGTAAGGAAATCAATGGCCGTCGATGGACATCGATTGCGAGTTTGCCATCGGTCTGAAATACAGAAGACAAAACGTTATTCTTCTGTTCAAACGCAAACGCATTGAAATGATTTATAGAAAATGACAATGTTTTAACAATTCTGACTTCCAGTTTTACTCTGAGTGGCAAACAGTTTTTAGCATGATCAGATGCCAGGTTATCCGGCGTCTGATCTGGCTCCAAACTGTTTGCAGTGAAATAATAGCTTAAGCGTAAACGCCGTTATTTGGAAATAAAACGTTTTCTCTACTGTACTCTGCACGCTGCACACGGGGTACAAACTGCTAACGTAGACATCTTTTACATCTTGATTTGATTGGTCATATTACATTTACCGCTGAAATTAATCGATGTTTTGATAGCATTACTTCGCAGCGGTTTTTTCATTGTGATTCAACTTAACTATATTTATAGATTCTTTATTTAATGTTCTTTACCGGCACATTTTAACCCTTTACCTGATAGCCTATTTCTAGAATTGAAAATAGGTTACTACTTAAAGCAGGTTGAAAGTAAAGCAGAATGCGCTTAAGGCGCATTCTGCTCTACTTTCAGCCTGATTTAAGCTATCCTGTGCTAGAATATATTGAAAATTTTCCCTATAATATATATTAAATTATTAAATTGGAACTATTTTCTTCAGCGGATGAATAAATCAGATTCGCTAAAAGTCGCTTCTATTGGGGAAAGGGTTAAGTAAGGTATTTGGTTAGACCTAGATTTGATTGATTTTAACCCCTTCACTGCCTTACCCCGAGTACAATGGTTCTTTGCAAACAGTTTGTATCCTGGTACAGTGGAGAATCTGTTATTCTTTCCCGTTTAAACGCAAACGTACGCAAACGCAAAGCACTAAAACGTAAAAAAGAACAACTTTTAGACAATTCTGATAATTCATGTTTATCTTGGTGGCAAACAGTTTGGAGCCTGATCAGACGCCGGGTTACCCGGCGTCTGATCTGGCTCCAAACTGTTTGTATTGTAAATAATAGTTTTAGCGTAAACGCGTTGATTGGGAAAGAATAACAGATTCTCCACTGTACATGTAACGCGCCGTCTGGATCAGGATTCAAACCGTTTGACAATAAGTTTTATCTTTCATAAATCAAAATACCTAAATTTAAAATTGAGAAACAAAAGCAGAGACGACAATTCCTCAAAACTGATGACGTCATGGCAGTGAAAGGATTAAAGTCCTAAATTAATAGCTGCGACAGATGCCATAACAAAAGCACGTGGTTATATTAAACTGCCTTGTTTAACGGCGTATTGTTGGTGTATATCGAGTTTATTACATGGCATGTGCGGTGGAATACATTACTGGACTTCGAATATAGGTGTTCTTAACTAAGTTACTCCTTAAACTTTTAATAGGCGATTTTAAATTCCAATTAATTAACTCATTGTGCCCTAGTGACGCATATATGTGTCCTCTATCAATAGTGTACCTGTAATGAGTACACTTGTCTAATGCAAACAGTGAGGTCCCTGATAAGAGGGCTCCTGCAAAAGCCCTCTAATCAGGGACTTCACTGTTTGTCATTTTGTAATATATTATAAAGAACAACCCTAAACAGTCTAAAATGGACCGGACTTTGTTGTAAACTGAAATCATCCATTGGAAGTTTCTTGGGATAATGAGATAAGTCTTTTCCATGCGGAAACGCATTTAATAGGAAATAATTGCATCTTTTCCACTGTAAATGAAGACTTAAGTGAAAGAGTTCACTTTCGGCACGTATTAACCTTACTCAAAACCTACATTTCAATATTGGGATAGGCAATTATTAAACTAAGTAACGTTGTAATAAGTAAAACACGTATTAGCAATTATCTTATCTCCAACGTATTATAGATAGACAATATTCATGATGATGTCACTTATTAATACGACAAAACCTCTCCGTTACGACCACTAAAAAATCATTGTATTAAATGCTTGTGACAGCTTAAAGCAAGATGACAGCAAAAACAGAAAGTTCCTAAAGGAGCATTCTGTTTTACTGTCATATTGCTTTAAGCAGTCACCTGCGGTAAACACCTAATAATTATCAAAATTTAGTGGTCGTAATAGAGAGTTTTACTGCATTAATAAATTAACTACGGCTGTGCATATATATTGCAAAACAGTTACCGTAATCCCATAGTAAAATCTCCGACACATTGCTAAATCTTTGAATGTCTAAGACATAATGCAGATAGCTACTTTAGGGTATTAGTTTTGAGCTTCTATAAACATTATTTTTGTTCAGCATTAAACTACTTACTACTTCAATTAAGGCATATACTTTGGTCGATTTCTAATTACAATTTTTACTGCATGAGCTAACTGTTTACATGTGTACTAAACATTCCTATATTAAATAGTGCAGTGTTCCCTTCCTATAACGACTATCCGAACAACGGTTTCCTCCTTACACCAATGCGTTCCGTCATTTCCCCAAACAAGACAATTGTTCAACCTTTTCTCAGCTGAAATATCGTCTGCTTAAAATGGTCGTTTGCTTGTTTTCTCACTATTGTATATCGGATATTTTAACAAAACAAATCATGAGTGGCAAACAGCTTGAATCCAGATAAGAATCCGCGTTACGCGGATTCTGATCTAGATTCAATATATTTGCAAATATAAGCCAGGTCGTGCTCAGAACATTAAGCATATTAATATCCCTTCCTATAACTGCTCCCTCCAAACAACTCATGCCATTTTTGTCTCCGACAGTGTGTTGTTTTAGAGAGTAAGCTCCGTAGCTCACTCATAACGTCGTCCGTTGGCCGTCTGATTTCTTTCGTTATATCTAAATATTGTTATAGATCAATTACTATACGTAAGAGATATGAAATAAGTTTTGTTTTGTTATATTCAATATATCTTTATATCCAAGATATCGTTATATCCAATTATCGTTACACCCAAGTATCGATATATCCAGTTATCGGTATACATGTATCAAAGTATCGGTATAAGTAAACTTCATTGTAACTATCTCCAACCGCGTATTTAATAACATCGTTATTCCATATAGAAACTACTGTATTGTCAGATCCAATAAACCAACATATTATAAGAACAGAAAAACCACTGCTTTTGCAAAGATCTTTTATTCAAGTTGTCTGCGTTTCTTTATCTATAAAAGATGCGTATCTCTTTGATTTAAACCCATTCACTGTCCTGACGTCATCGGCTGTAAACATGTGTGGTCTGCTTTTTTCTCAAATTTATATTTTAGGAATTTTGACATGAACATTTTTTACATGAATGTCAAACAGTTTGGAGTCTTATCTGTTACACGGCGTCTGATCAGGATTCAAACTGTTTGCAAATAAGAAATGTAATCATCAAGGTACGCCAGTGAATGAGTTGATATATTGTGTGTCTCTTTTATCAAATGCTGTGGAAATTTAGATGTCCGCGCACACTTCAATCATCTGTCGGTTCTACATGTACATGTATAATCTGTCTAGTGCCGTTATCTGAAAGTCGAATAAGCCTAACATGCCCATATTTCAAAGTTAAAATGTGGCTTAGCCACGTTTTAACTTTGAAATATGGGCATGTTTGACCTCAAGGAATCTGAGCAATCAAAACTCAACAATTGAAGAACGGGAAAGATATCTATGATAGAGTTCGAATTATCATGATTCGACTGTATGTTGATATGATTAAGTAATTCTGAGATAAACTTGAGATAATTCAAGGCGAAACAGGTACGCATACAGTCACTCTTGTTGCAAGCGACCTTTAAAATCATTAAATTTAGGTAGTCATACATAAGGTAGTCATAAATAAGGTAGTCATAAAACAGACAAATAGGTAGTCATAGATATAGACAACAACTTTATAATGCATGACAAAGAAATACGGCTAGCTACCAGATCTGTGTATTGTTTTAGCGTTGCATTAAGTTGTGATCTGATTAAACTTTTCACAGGTTTCTTCGTTTAGGGGTGAATGACATGTTACATAACAAGCTGCATGCGTAGCCCTTGTGATTCTAAGTTTTTTAAAGGTATACTTAAATAAATTGGATTAACGGGGTAAATTACATGTTACATAACAAGCTGCATAAGTATCCCTTGTAAATTTATTTTTACAAGTCTGAGTTAAATCAATTGGATTAACTATTCCACAATTTCGTGTGACTTTTAAGGCTAAATCCGAAGGTACTGTAAAGCAGAACGTAATAGCAAATTATGGTTGCTTGTTATATAATGTAGTAAGTATGGGAAAATAAGAGCTGATGAAAATTGCAAATTACAAGAGTGATTATTTAGCCTCGTTCTCTACAAACGGGATTGAGATGCCTTGATCTTATATGACAAAACTTATTCGCTAATGGTGTTAGGCGCAACTAATCGTTTAGAACAAGTGAAAGGTTAAGCAGAAGGTTCCCATGAGACCCTTCTATTGTAACTTCATATTGTTGTTAGCAACCACCTGGCTCTAAGACATTCAACCCTGAAAGTTCGAAATTGAACATTCATATGTTGGTCGTTTCACAATATAGGCGTCTAATTATAGAGTGATAAACAGTGCAGACTCTAATCAGAGGACTCCTTTACCCCTTCACGTTCAATGACGTCATAAAGTACATTTGCAAACAGTTTTGATACAGATCAGATGCCGCGTGACGCGGCGTCTGATCAGGATTAAAACGTTTTGCCACTTGTTTTGAAATGACGTCAGTAATATTGCCTAAAAACCTAATACATGTACATACCTTTGAAACGATATTGAAAACAACAATATTCATGGCGATGAAGGGTAAAAACCTCATAATATATTTGATCATGAAAGGGTTAAGGAGCCTTCTAATCAGAATCTACATTTCTTGCGTAGAACAAGTATACATTTCTCAGTTACACTATTTGTTTGTGACGAGCATACTCGACACTAGGGTTTAATATGTTAACCAGCATACACAATCTAACTTTTAGACATCGCTATAGCCGGATTATACTGTATGGCATATGTTATATCAATCAGACTGATATAGATGATTATACACTGGTGATTTCGGGAAATGGTTTTAAACAGGGAGATTACAGCTAGGAATGCGTTAATATTGCCCGTTCAAACGATACAAACTCCGAAAGGTAAAATGTAGAAAATGACAATTTTTTTATAAATATTAACGACTGCCAAACAATATAGAGACCAATCAGACGCAGGGTAACCCGGCGTCTGATCTGGCTCAAAACTGTTTGGAATGGAAATACATAACTTTTTAAGAGGTTACTCTTTCCGGTTTAAACACAAACTAAACGCAAACACATTGCAATAAAATGTAGAATATAATAGAGGATAATCAATTTCTTTGTATTGATATGAAAAATATATCACGAGAATGGGTTGTTATCTGGTTAAAAAACGAGTCCGCAGGACGAGTTTTTTAACCAGATAACAACCCATTCGAGTGATATATTTTTCATATCTATTCAAAGGAATTGATTATTCTATTTATTATATATATTTTAATGACGTTTTACAGAAAAAAACACACAAAATTGATTATTTACGCGTGGCGACGTCACAAAAATTACTATGACGTGAGGTCACAAAAAGTGATATCATCACTAGACAGAGTGATGATATCAACAGTGACGATATCAAATTTATCTAACTGAGAAATCTCTATAAATCATCGATAGGTATATAATGAAAACCTTCCAACAATTCTGACTAGTTATTTTAATATGAGTGGTGATTTACCCAGCGTCTGATCTGGCTCCAGAATGTTTGCAATGGAATACATGTAGCTGTTTTAGCATTATCGCATTTATTTGGAAAGAACAGCGTTTCTCCATTGTAACGTATCGATTGATTGGGGGAGAAACATGTAAATAGGGAAGCCATCAAATGAAGTGTTAGGTGAATATCAATATAATTAACAAACATTGTAACGAGCTATGATGCAGTTGGCTGGGTTGTTAAAGAATTCAATACTGTCTTCCCGCTGTTCAAGCCATTCTTTATATCTAAGCTAAAGTTTCATTTGCAGTGATAGTACCTTGACAGTTTCTATACAACCTGACAAGAACGCATTTATTGACTGAGGCAATGCAATACACCACCGGCCCAATAAAAACTGAAAAACACCGGATTGTTCTCTGGGAATAGATTTGAGAAACATTATTTGCCAAGTCAGTTGATAAATACGCCAATTCGAAACTGTATGTCAAATAAATCACATCTTCAATTTGTTTGCGCTGCTAATACCGTCAAATTTGTGCTAATCGACCACTCAAATGCACATTTATTTATATCAATTGACAGCTTAATACGGATCAAAAGTAAAACAGAAAGCTCCTGTAGGAGCTTTCTGATTTACTTGTGTTCTGTATTAAACACTAACCTATTGCTTGATATTATAATCTTTCCTTATAGACTTGCTGTTAAGTAAGGTTGGGTACTTTGTTCGAGAACGTGTGGGGAGAAAACATCAATGTCAGTTTTAGCATTTTTTGTTATTCAAATATCACTGTTCAAACATGGCTAGGCTATGATGAACAGCGTTTCAACAAGGCAGCGACGTATATGGTTAATATTGCATTAATCAAATAAACTGATTAATCCGATGTTAATTGCGCGTCATCACCGTCACTCATAATAAAACTGCATTGCCCATCATTATTTGAATCTTTAATCTAGCAAAGCGCGACTTGGCTAGTTCCAAACTGTTTTAAATAAATTATGACTTATCATAGCACAAGCGCTTTTATTGGGAAAGAATATGTTTTCACTGATATTCGGACCTCTGGAATTGAATTGAGCTCGCTCTATGTTGCATCAAGAGTGTTCTGCCATGTGTTTACCATAAGCGGAGACGACGGAATTCGTTCCAGTTTGAAGGAAACAACAGTACACGCACCACAATAAATTGTAGAAAATAACAGCCTTTTAGAAATTATCACGATTCAGTTTCTCTCTGAGTGGCAAACTGTTTGAGGCTGACAAATTTGAATTATATCAAACTTGCAAACAAAAATATCAAAGTAGATAATGGCACGACGGAATAACGGTTCTACCGAGTACAATTGCATGCTAGTTGTCCGAGTAAAATGTAGCTGGGCGACTATTGGGCTGTTGGTCTGAGCATGTGAAGAGTTCTTGTCATCATTTGAGAGATATATGAGTCAGCAAAGCACTCTATAATTATACCAACATGTGGCATTATATTAATTAGAGGGGCGTTCTGTGAGTCATTTAAGGGCTTTAAGTGTCCGTCAGGTATTGTAAACGCCCGGCAGGCCCTTTAAACGTCGGTCAGAAGTCTGTTACATTTTTCATGTTCTTTTAACACCAATCAGGTGTATTTAAACATTAGTCAAACGCTTATTGGGTAAGTTTGAAGATATGAACGTCAGTCAGGTATTCTAAACATCATTCAAAAGGATATAAATATGACGTAAGTCATGGTCCAAGGTAATAAGGCTTTTCAGTTGAGTCTTAAGTCTAGGTTCAAATCTGACCAATCAAATGCTTGAGAACACACTCTGACTCAGCTCAAACGCTTTATAACCTTGTACCCAGGGCTTAAACGTCGGTCACGTTTTTGTTAACGTCGGTGAAATGATTATAAAGCTTGTCGAGATCTTGTTTTTTGTTCAAAGAACTGTTGAAGCCTTTCAGGACATGTTTTCGTAGGTTTAGTCTACTTGTACTGACATTCAGCACATTATGGGCGACTTCGGTATCTCTATGTAATCGCCGGCCCATGTGTTCAAAATAGTTTAAGAACCTAATAACATTTGACATAAAACACAACTCACATCTTTAAACTGCAGTGGACAAGTTTTGTGTACAGGGATATTGTCTACCGTGTTAAAGGTAAAAGGATGCATTTCTGCAATTGCTGTAATAACTCATGGATAATGTAAGTAATAAAATATTATTAAATTGTTGAGGCTTTCCGCTGGTGCGGAGATAAACGTTGTTAATGTGTGTGCAGTTTGAGATGTTATACTTTCCCAAAACAAATACAGCATCTTTGCTACATCAATTACAAATGTATGCCAACTGCAAAAAGCGTGGTACTTTCAGACGCCGAATTTCACGAAGTCTTATCTGGTCCTAAACTGTTTGTCACTCAGATTTTAATAAATCGTCAAAAGTTGCGATATCATTTAGTATTATGTACTTTAGTGCATTACAGTGGATAATCTGTTATTCTTTCCCAATAAACGCATTTTACGCTAAAACTATTATTTGCAGTGCAAACAGTTTGGAGCCTGATCAGACGCCGGGTAACCCGGCGTCTGATCAGGCTCCAATCTGTTTGCCACCAAGATAAACAAGAATTATCAGAATTGTCCAAAAGTTGTTCTTTTCTATGTTTTAGTGTTTTGTGTTTGCGTACGTTTGCGTTTAAACGGGAAAGAATAACAGATTCTCCACTGTATGTCGGCGTTTTGTGTTGTTGAACCTGTTACCCTATAGTCTGTTTCTAGTTTTAAAGACAGGAGATCATATACAGTAGGTTGGAAGTTAATCGGAATGCGCCTTAAGGCGCATTCTGATTTACTTTCGATCTACTTTAAGCTACATGTACCACCTGCTAGACTATAACATGCATTTATTATACATCAGCGCCTTTGCCATTTTATGTGTCGCGGTGCCGTAAAACCCAACTAAATCAATCTTACAAGGTGCATACATGTAGTCATGACTATAAACGGAACTATTTTCTTTAGCGGGGGAGTAAATCAGAGACTTTACGTGCGTATTTATTGAGTAAAGGGTTAAACGAAGACTGATAACATCCTCCACAACTCGTATATGTTTATATAGGCAATATGTAAGTGTCTTTATCAATTTGCTTTACGCCGGTGATTTATGTCAAGCGAAATGCACCAGTCAAAGATGCTACGCTGCTAATGAGATTTAAACAAGCCTCTTAGAAAGACCGTTTCAAATCTTCTAGAAAATAATATTCGAATTAGAGAAGAATTCAAAAAACATCGGAGGTAAATTAGTCCTCAACTCTTCATGCAGATTACTGAAGTATTATTACGAGTTGGAATAACAAGGCCATTAAAGCTCTAACCGAGACAACACAAGAGTACATTGTCGGAAGATGCAATTATATCTAAATAAACGCGTTTGTACTTTTACATTCATTTCCATTGCAAACAGTTTGGAGCCAGATTCAGACGCCGGGTTATCCGGCGTCTGATCAGTATCCATACTGTTTGTCACTCAGATTCAAAATACATAGTCAGAATTTTCAACTAGTTGTAATTTTCTACGCTTTATTGAAATGCGTTTGGGTTTCGTTTGCTTTGTAACGGGAAATATTAACGTATTCTCCACTGTATATTAATCGATGCCGTATAGTCCCATTTGTGCATGTTGACTCTAATCAGATAGAGTAAACGAAATCAGAAATATAATTAACAAGCGAGATTTCGACTAGATTGTTTATGTATCTTTAAAAACAATCTTGTATAATAAACATTGCCATTAGATTTAGATTATTGACAGCCAGTCACATAGCCAAGTTACAACAAAATCCAAGACGAAAGTCATTCGGAAATAGATTAGTTTTGTATTATAATAAAACTTCTCTATTCTGACCACTAAATTTAAAATAAAGGCTAATTGATTGTTAAAGAAAAAGGTTGTCAGCTTAAATTAAAATAAAAGATTAACAGCAAGTTAATAAAGGAGCTTTCTGTCTTACTTTCATCATGCTTTAAGCTTTCCATTTGTCTTAAACATCTCATGAATTTACACGTCGTTAAAGAGGGGTTTGCTGAATTTAGCACGCATTGGTATTACGTAACGACCACAAACTTGAGTGTATACGCAGTGGAGAATACGTTATTCGTTCCCGTTCAAAAGAAATTAAAATCAAACGCAAAGAAATAAAGTGTTAAAAACGGCATAATTTTGAAATTTCTAATTTTATACAGTAAAAAACCTCTTTATTATGACCAGATTAATGTGTTAATTATTAGGTGTTAACGACAGATGACTACTTGAAGCACGGCAATCGTAAAACTAAAAGTTCTTTTAAGCTGTCTCCTGTCTTTTATACAGTCAATTACAGTGGAGAAAACGTTATTCTTTCCAGTTTAAACGCAAACGTACGCAAACGCAAAACACTAAAATGAAGAAAATGACAACGGTTTGATATTTTTCAGGATTTCTGTTAAGCTGAGTGGCAAACAATTTGGAGCCTGATCAGACGCCGGGTTACCCGGCGTCTGATCTGGCTTCAAATTGATTGCAATGGAAGTAACAGTTTTAGCGTAAACGCGTTTATTGGGAAAGAATAACGTTTTCTCCACTGTATCATTCACTGTTGTGGTCGTAATAGAGAGTTTTTACTGTATTTTACCTGATCAGACGTCGGGTAACCCGGCGTCTGATATGGCCGAAATTGATTGTTATGGAAACATTAAATTTATCACAAACACGTTTATTAGGAAATAATAACATTGTCTCCACTGTATAAAGATGCTCTGCCATAAAGGCATCCTACATTACTCTGCACTTACAACAATAGATTTTCTAACATCAGTTCTGCTTTTGTTAATAATTTTGAATTCGCCAGGGGGGTATAAACGTCGACCATTTCAGCGTTTTAATTCTACATAGAACGTACGCATTGTACAGTGGAGAAAACGTTATTCTTTCCCGTTTAAATGCAAACGAAACGCAAACGCAATGCATTAAAATATAGAAAATAACAATTTTTTTGACTTTTAATAATAAGCTTGGTGGCAAACAATTAGGAGCCAGATCAGACGCCATGTTATCCGGCGTCTGATTAGGCTCCAAACTGTTTGTACTGGAAATAATTGTTTAAGCATAAACGCGTTTATTGGGAAAGAATAACGTCTTCTGTACTGTACCATATCGATCAGAATAAGAAGCTGCTCGCCAATAAAGATTATTTATAATGACAACATGTTGTTGTTTCACAGTAACTATTAGTGATGAAATAAAAATATCATGACTATAAATGCCAATTTACATGTGAAGCTAAACCTACCTTAAGAAGACATTATGTTAGGACGAATGGAGATATTTAAAGACACATTATTGTTTAGCCATTCCCTTCATATTAAGAATTAATGCATATCACATTGAACTATAATTGCTTCGTGCAGATGATTGCTCATTCCTCCTTAAAACTTCAAATTGGCATTTCCAGTTTCTTGAAGATGCCAAATAAATTCAACATTATGAATGAGTATTCTGTTGTGATGTGCATATCAGGGCTTCAGATAAGAGGGACTAAGCTAAATAAATCAAACATGTTTTTACTTATTTCGGCACCAAATCCTATTGTGTTACTACTCATTAGAATCGTCTCATCGAGACGATTCTAATGATTAGTGACACCATAAGGTTTAATGCAGAAATAAGATTTTAGATCTTAAAATACTCCCCCTATACATGTATGGAGCTCTAGTATATGGAGACCTAGGTACATGTATACATGCCTTAAGTCGCTTTTGTGGAGGAATGGATTTACATTAAGAGAAATTCAAGTTTGGGTTCAGATCAGAAATTTACTTAACGGGTGACTGCTAAGGATACAGTGAAGAAGACTTAATTAGTTGCTAATAAACGCGTGTTTGCTACATGTATAGCTACATGTATATTTCACATGCAAACAGTTTTTAGCCAGATCAGACGCCGGGTAACCAAGCGTCTGACCAGGCTCCAAACAGTTTGCCACTCAGATTTAGATAAATCGTAAGGAAATTCAAACAGATTGACTTTTCTGCATTTAATTGCAATGCGTTTATACATTTATAAATGCTATGTAATACACAATAAAACAGTTTTTGCATACTTCAATTCAAACATTCTTACTACTACAATACTGTCTTGCTTAAGACTGGTTAACTTCGTGTTTGTCTTATTTGGATACAGTGAAACGTGTATTACATGTAAGCAACCGCGCTAAGAACCTTTATACATTGTACATGTATCTAGCCTACAGTACAGAAAACGTTATTTGTTCCCGTTTAAACGCATACGAAACGCAAACGCATTGCAAGTATACATGTATATAATAACTTAATAAGCGTCACTTTTTCGATAATGTTTATTATTCATGTTCATCTGAGAGGCAAACAGTTAAGAGCCTGATCAGACACTGGGTTAAACGGTGTCTGATCTGCCTCCAAACTGTTTGTAACTGAAATAATTGTTTTAACGTAAGAGCTTTTATTGGGAAAGAATAACGTTTAATCTACTGTATATGGAAGATGACAGCTAGACGCAGGCTAAAAATAATGCAAAAATCTCTTATATGAGCTTTCTGCATTACTTTTGTCTTACATTAAGCGGTCACCTGTCTTTAGGTATCACCAGTTTCGTTAATAAAGACTCAACTGTAATTGTAATTTTGATACATGTAAATGTATCCCACAAATTGGCTATGTATAAGATCTGTTTAGAAACTTTCAGTAAACACAGGTCAATGCACCGAGTGCATTAATACATGTACAACTCTGTTAGGATTAAGAAAACGCCTTAAATCACTATAAATGCTTCACGTTTTGCAATCGCTTAAACTAAATGAGCCTTAATTGCATTTAAAGGCAGGCTGTTTGACTAGAAAATAGGTTTGGCCTTTCCTCGACGATTATCTAACGAAAATATCAAATCCATAGAAACATAAAATTGACACAGAAGCATTTATGCAGTTAAAACCTGACACAAAGCTGTGAAGAAAAAGACTTTCACCCCTTCACTGCCTTACCCCGAGTACAGTAGTTATTTGCAAACAATTTGGATCCTGATCGACGCCGCGTTACGCGCCGTCTGATCAGGATCCAAACTGTATGACACTCGTTTCAATATTTCTTAAGTCAAAATACCTAAAAATCGTTTATTAGAAATATAAGCAGACTACAATTGTTTAAATTTGATGACGTCATGGCAGTGAAGGGGTTTAATATCTCTCATTATCCCCTGTACGTTGGTAGTACAGTTTTAATGACCATTTAGAATACGGATGTTGCCGGTGTTTTAAGATCATGTGACAGCTTAAAGCTTTGTGCTTCGCTTTAATCTTGTTTTCAGGTGCAAACTGTCGGTAATAAAATCTTCAATGAAATGTTTCGTTTGAACGGACACACTAATACTTTCTATAATATTATTGTGTCATCTAAAGGGGAGAAGACGTTTGTCTTTTCCGTTTAAACGCAAACGCATCGCCATAAAACGTAGAAAGGGACAACATTTTCGATGATTACGACTATTCATGATAATATAACTGGCAAAAAGTTTGGAGCCTGACCAGACGCCGGGTTATCCGGCGTCTAATCAGGCACCAAACTGTTTGCAATGGAAATATTATTTTTAGCTTAATCCCGTTTATTAAGAATAACGTAGTCTCAATTAAAGGTCACGAAGTAATTGTAAGCTAGGACAATATTTGCATACGAAATCAAATGACGGATGGGTGGTAAGGTCACCTTTTAAAAGTGAGGTCATAAAGGAATAGACTCTATGTTTATATATATTATTTTCATGTTGTCTCGGTCATCAGAATTGAGGGACTAGGGGCCGAGCACGCGGTCCATGTTCTACAAAGCGAGCACCTTAACAACAACGCCATGAAGACACCTCCATAACGATGCACGTAACACATATTCATGTGGTAACATATATTGTATAAATTTGGAGGTTTTAATAAGTTAGTGGTACACACGCTAGGAAAGTTTTAGTTAAATGAGGTATGATGCCCCTCAATAGATAAGTGTGGTCGCTGAACCTTTCCATGTACATGTAGTTCCATATACCCATACTGCAATGTAACCACTCTCTCCCATGTTTCTTTCCACCCTTAAAGGGTGTGTATCTTAAATATGTATGTCTATTTTACAAAAGAGTTGAGAGCCAGATTAGACGCCGATTAAGACGAGCATGCTCCTCACTGAAACAGTATTCCATTTCGATTCAACATATTCAGAACTATTTTCAAAACAATCTTAATTCTTCTGTTTATTCCATAGCATTTAGGGTTCGTTGTTTGAAATTGGGAAATAACGTTTGACAGTATAACCACTCTAAAATGACCAGTCCTTTAGGACAAATGTGAATATCAAGGTAATTAGTTGTTACTGCTTAATGCATGACAACAGTATTGAAGAAAGTTTTAATTTTTAACTGTTGATCTACCAAATGTCAAAGAGACAGATGAGAAACAGTGGCGAAAACGTTATCACTTCCCAATAAACGAATTTACCCTTGAACTATACTAACACAATAAAAAACTGTAATCTGGTTTGAGAGACTTTTGTTATACTTATAAATACAAACTATAGACAATATTGGTATTAAAATGCGCAAAACTGTATTGGCTATGGAATGATGTAGTTTTAATTGTGATTAGATAATTTGCAGATCGTAATTTTATGTGTCAATGACGGTGGTGTGATAAGTATAAGTTTTAATGTTTTGTAGCTGTCGTTTGGCTATCGAAAAACCGCAAAACTTAGAACTTTGATATTTGATGTGTACATGTAGCATTGTTTAGGAAACCTCTACTTACAATTTTAGGATTATGCACTTGGGGTAAAAAATGGTCCGCTCCGAGGGGTCACAGTTTTACACAGAGCTATCAAAACATTACATTTCTGCAACTTTCACATCATCGTCATTCATACACTAAATTATGATCTGCAAATTACTTAATCACAATTAATAATACACCATCGTGTCAAGAAATAATAATTTCATATCAGTGTTTTATCGTGTAATCGAACACTGGTACAGTTTGTAGGAGTTGGGATGCGTAGTAATTTAATCACGAGGTCTTTAGGCCGAGTGGTTTAATTACAAGCATCTCAACGACTACCAGTGTTCGATTGCAAGATAAAACACTGGTATTAATTTATTATTTCGATTTTAAAACATAGTTTAACCTTACTTTGCACCGAAGCAACGGCGCTACATTTCTTGGCGTACGCATTTCGAAGCCATATGACGTCACGTTAGAACGTTTTAGCTCGCGAGTGTTTTATTGAAAACTCAAACACTGAAACGTTCGTTCTTTGTTTATATAGGGGCGTACACGAAGTATGTTAGAATTCTTTTTTTTTTTTTCATTTTGAAATCAAATTTGTCTATGGTTTGTTATTATAAATATAATAAACGTAACAAAATATACAGTTTCTTTGTCGTGTATATTATTTCCGTTGCAAACAGTTTAATATAGAACCAGAACAGACGCCGTGTTACCTGGCGTCTTTTCAGGCTAAAATATGTTTGGCACTCAGATTAAAATAAATCTTAAGAAATTTCAAAACATTGTAAACTTGTACATTTCAATGCAATTCGGTTGCGTTGCGTTTGCATTTAAATGGGAAAGAACAACGTCTTCTCCACTGTATATACTTTAACCCTTTCGCTCTCAATGTCGATTAAAAGTGCGTTGTCAAACAGTTTGGATTCTGATCAGACGCCGCGTAACGCGGCGTCTGATCAGGATCCAAACTGTTTGACACTCGTTTTGTAATTTCTTGAGTCATACTGCCATATTTTTTAACTTTGAAACGACATTGCAGACAACAAAATCGAAGCAGACGACAATGAAACGGTGAAGGGGTAAAACTCTCACAAAAATTTGGCAGTTAAAGGGTTAAGTGTAGGAATGTTACACAGTAGAAATAGGATGATGTAGTACTGTAGTAGAAATACAACGTGTGATGCTGCCGAGCAATGGTGATATTTCTACCATTTGCAAGACAATTTTCGGAATTGTCTCTTTACTGTGTTACACTCGCTCCAAAGTGGGAAAACAGTAATTTAGGTTGTTAACCAATTTTCGTTTACGATTTCGCTGCAAAGTTGAGATGTTTGTTGCCGCCGGTATCCCTTTAGTCTCATTGCATAACATGCATTACAAACATGAGCTCTGTAAAGAATACATGCACATGCATTCCCTATTTTGAAAACACGTACAGTGGAGAATCTGTTATTCTTTCCCAATAAACGCGTTTACGCTAAAACTATTATTTCCAGTGCAAAAAGTTTGGAGCCAGATCAGACGCCGGGTAACCCGGCGTCTGATCAGGCTCCAAACTGTTTGCCACCAAGATAAACATGAAATATCATAATTGTCCAAAAGTTGTTCTTTTCTACGTTTTAGTGCTTTGCGTTTGCGTACGTTTGCGTTTAACAGATTCTCCACTGTAGGTGAATGTGTTAAACTCGAGTACAGAGTCTGATCTGGATCTAAGTTGTTTGTAAATTGTAGCTGTAGTCACACTTGAAAGTGAAAGGGTATAACTATAGTGCACACTTGCACGTGTCTTGAAGTTGTACAATTTGAGATCTTGGCGAAATACATGTAAAATCTCTCTGTTACGACGACTAAATTGTGTTACATGTACATGTACAATGTGTTTAAGGCAGGTTGCTGCTTAAACCAATGTGCATATAAAACAGAAAGCTCCTATAGGAGCTTTCTGTTCTATATTCATCTTGCTTTAAGCCGTCACATGCTATTGGTGTAATCAAATAAGCATTCCTTTTAGCGGTCGTTATAGAGAGGTTTTACATGTATAGTGAGAATCAGTCTGAAGCTCAAGACAAATCAGAAAATTTACATATTCCTACATGGACGTGAATACATGTAGTTGTAGACGTTACTCTGAAATTCAAAATATATTACATCGTCTCTGTCACAAAATAGTCTGTTTGAAGCATGTCGTATAAAGTGGTTTGGTCAATTTCCGAGTTAAGATAGTGTTACTGAAGAAATATTGATTCAAGTACCAAAACAGCTACATGTAGGAATCTGATCAGATGGTGGTTTACTGGCGTTAGATCTTGGTCCAATTTGTTCGTAGATACAAGTATACGTGCAGTCTCCCCTGGCATCCAAACGAACAGTGGAGACTTCGTCGTTATTTCCCGTTTAAATGCAAAAGAAACACAAACGCATTGTAGTAAAATGGAGAAAATGGCAATTGAAAGTGTTGAGGAAACTTGTTTTTGAGTGGCAACCATTTTCTAGCCTGCAAACTGTTTGCAATGGAAATAAACGCGTTTATTTCGACAGAATAACGCCCCACTCTATAGTATTGGACCGGGTTATGATTGTTAGCTCTGTTCATGTATGCCTGTGTTATATTATCATGTTCATAATATGGCGGATGTGATCGAAAGAAATCCATCAATAGCCCGTATGTAGATATCGCGTGACAATTAGATACGCTTGGAACATGACAAGTGCATTTGAAGTTGTATAGCTGAACGAAAATAAAGCATCCTGTGTCATTGTTAGACAGCAAGTCAGAATTGGTCACAGTAGCATAAACTTTACTAGAGGGATGGTAATTAGTGTGCGTGTCTATCGTAATATGAGAGATGATTCAGTGACGAAAACATGAATATTTCTTGTTAAAACGAAATAATTCTAAAAGGCTATGAAAATGAAATTTGTTACAGAGAGCAGCACTCATTTGATAACGTTTCCTAGTTATTTTAACCCATTTGTGCCCTCGATCCCATATATGGGACATAAGCAAACAGTGTAGACTCTGACCAGACGCCGCATTATGCGGCGTCTGACCAGAGTCTACACTGTTTGCTGATAGGAATTTCAATTTAAAACAAAATGAAAAATTTGACCAGGCATCCTTTTGATAAAAAAGACTAATCCAATAAGCTGACAGGAATGTTTCATTGTAGGTACAATGGAGAATCCGTTATTCTGTCCCGTTTAAACGCAAAAGAAACGCAAACGCAAAACACTAAAACGTAGAAAAGTGCAACCTTTGGACAATTCTAATAATCCATGTATATCTTGGTGGCAAACAGTTTGGAGCCTGATCAGACGCCGGGTTACCCGGTGTCTGATCTGGCTTCAAACTTTTTGCAATGGAAATAATAGTTTTAGCGTAAACGCGTTTATTGGAAGAAAATAACGTTTTCTCTACTGTATACAAGGTTTATCTTATGACAATACAGTATTTGTCCATGCAGAATATCATTTATGTGTAATATGAGGCGCCGCAACTTCTACTCTGTTTGCTAATGGCTAATCTTAGACGATGTGCATTAATGGGTTAAAATACTAAATGTCTTACGGACTTACATGTTGTTTTGAAAAACTTCTCTCAATAGAACTAGGCATCTTCATTACCCGGATTAACAGAAGTGGGTCAACATTTTCCAGAAAGTGTCGTTTCCTTTATTTTATTACATTCCGCTCGTTTTGTGTCTGGGTTAAAGAGTTTCCGACACTCCACATTAGCGCTCGTTTCCCCCACTCCAAACTCTCATACCAAATATCTATACCATACTCATTTCGGTCTAAAAATGCTATCATGCGGGATAGCTCGCCTGTCATTATTATAAAGCCATTAAATACACACGAACCTCCAAATTACCTCCTGGCAAACAAGCCAGTTGTCTCCTAGAACCCAGTTAATAGGTCATCATTTCTGATCGTCGGGAAGTTATACTAGTTAAGTGTTGAAACAGACATAACACTTTGACTGCGAGGGCAACACTAGTAAAGAAACCCTTTCATAACACATCTTCCAAATAAGGCTTATTAACCCTTTACTCCATAACCTGTTTCTAGTTTTGAAAATAAGTGACTACTTATAGCAGGTTAAAAAAAGCAGAATGTGCCCTAAGGCGCATTCTGCTTTACTTTTAATCTGCTTTAAAGTACCACCTGCTGGGATTAAGAAAATATTCTTTCTGATACATATTCATGACTGTATAGATTGGAACTATTTTCTTCCGCGGAGGATTAAACGGAATGCGCTAAAAGGCGCTTCTTTAAGGTAAAGGGTTGAGACAACGACAACTGAATGCAGGTCTAAAAGACAGTTCTGTATTACTTCCTCCCTACAACGGCCCTCCCAACAAACACTCCCTCCTTACAATAACGTTTGCCCCAGTTCCCGAAAAAAGACATTTATGTATAACGCTTTACTGCTGTGATATCGTCTGGTAAATAGTCTCGTCTGCTGTGTTTCTCAAAGTCATATAATTATTATATTAGTGGACATTTTTACAGAAGAATTATAATGATGAGTGATAAAAAGCTTAAATCCAGATCAGTATGCCATGCAGAGGTCGGAGGGGCGATGTAGTATAGGCAGTATGTGTTTGGAACAACACTGACTTTTAAATTACTGGTTTTAATAATGCCATTAATCTTTTTTAACTCATTTTATAAATTGAGTTTATAAACTTATAATAAAAATTCTTATAAACTTAGTAACAATATTGAAAGTAGGATATCTTTACCTTATTGTACAGTGGAGAATCTGTTATTCTTTCCCGTTTAAACGCAAACGTACGCAAACGTACGCAAACGCAAAACACTAAAACGTAGAAAAGAACAACTTTTGGACAATTCTGATATTTCATGTTTATCTTGGTGGCAAACATTTTGGAGCCTGATCAGACGCCGGGTTACCCGGCGTCTGAGCTGGCTCCAAACTGTTTGTAAAAGAAAAAATAGTTTTAGCGTAAACGCGTTTATCGGGAAAGAATAACAGATTCTCCACTGTAAATGTAGTTACAATGTACTTGTCTTTTTTCATTTTGAAAATACATTTGAAGCGCTTTTGAACGCACAACTCCTGTGTTAAAAGAGCGCTATATAAATCTGGTATAATAATAATAAATTATAATATTTCTAGATATGATATCAATATTAAATCCGAAAAAGAGAAGATTACTTGAAAACATTAAATACAAAGCAAATATGGCAAATTGCAGACACGATTTAAATAAGTCAGTTTATGAGCAATACTGAATAGTGTTACGTTGCTCGCGTCCCCTAGCACCGACTTTTGAAAGCGGGATTCAATTTTAAACTATAAATGCTCTGCAATCATTGATCCCAAAGGACCAGAATATAATATATAACAATACTTAGAATGAAGTACGGGGCGACCTTTAACGACCGCAACACAAGCACTTAAGAGCTGCTGTTGTGAAGTGACACGTTCTGAATAAAGACATATTCACTAAAAGCATAAGTTGACTGTTAAACCTTTTCACTGTCAATGACCTCATAAAGCGTATTTGTAAACAGTTTTGTTCCTGATCAAAACTGTTGCAACATGTTTTGGAATTACGTAACTTAAACTGCCATAACCCTTTCACTCTCAATGACGCAATAAAGCGCGTTTGCAAATAACTTCGTTCTTCATCATTTACTGAATGAGTCTATTTTTTTTATCTTTTTATTTTTTATTTGCGTCTGGTCTATATTGCAATTTTTTTTTTATATTTATATTTAATTTCCTACCAGAAATAGTTTAGACTCTTATTAGAGTCTACAAGGTTTGCCTATGTCCCATATATTGGGAAAATGGACACAAAAGGGATAAAATGAATAGAGTCGCGTCATATCATTAAGTCAAATCGTTTCAAAGTTTAAAAATATTAAGTGATAAGGTCTCATCTAATACACTTTCTATCTATATCAATTTGGCCAACATTTCTAGGTTAAATAATATAATACACATGCATGCAGACGCTTTTGTTGATATTGTATATCGTTGAGTTCTCTCTTCTAACCAAATCAAATATAGAATTCACAGCTGTGTTTTCACCAAATCGAATTCCATAGTGAACATAAATACTTCCTTTGACATGTAAACCTTTACTCTATTGTAATATCGTCTGCTTAAATAGTCGTCTGCTGAAAGTTCCAAATCACCCAAACAGTGCTCCTCCCTCCCTACAACGACCCTCAGAGCAACGATTTCCTCCGAACAACAAGGCTTTCCGCTGTTCCCCAAACAAGATCATTATGTCTAATTCTCTCACTGCTACAATATTGTCTGCTTTAAAGTGTTGTCTGCTGTTTTTTCTCAAAGTTGCGTCTTGGGTATGTTGACAGAAGAAACATATAGAGAGTGACAAACAGTTTTAACCCAGATTAGACGCCGTTCTAACTGTTTGCAAATATTGCTTTAGCCAAGTTATACTTAGCACTCTTTGGGTATTAATTTGTCCCTCCCTATAGCAAATCCCACCAAACAAAACAAATAAGCTTTGTCTTCGAATCGTTGTTGTTGTTGAGAGGGAGCTCTGTTTTAGACATTAAGATCGAAGATAAATCAATAGTTATGAATTTGATCAAACACCACGTTCGTTTGTCTAATCTGGATCCAAAATGTTTCAAAATGCTACCCGTGTAGCACTCGTCACCACTCTAAGCGTGAAACCAAATTTGTTTGTATCTATACAATGAAAAAGACATTATTCTTGTGTCTGATTTTGCTAAAAACTCTTTGCCATGGAAATACCGTAGTAGTTTTAGCTTAAGCGCGTTTATTATGAACGAATAACGTGGTCTCCACTGTACATTTGATCATGTACATAAAATACTTTGACTTTACATCTACATACTTGATCTCCATCATTTCCTTGCTATTATATGTACATGCACACCTGTTATATGCAAAGAGTGTGTGGCTAACAACGTCTGTAAAACGCACTTACATGTATATTAGCTGAGCCTTTATCGCAAGTCTGAAAGTTACGATAAATAGTTTTTTGATAAGATTATTTTATGTAACTGCCTCTAGGATTCAATTTTAATTTCATATGACATGTACGAGTTTTTGAGTGCATAACCTATTTCAATACAATTTGAAAAACATTATTGTGACGGGCGTGTATTCAGCCGATAATATTTTACAACAAGAAAGAAGGTATTGTTTCACAATTAGCGAGTTTACGATTTCCCATGCTAACAGTTTGGAGCAAGATCAGACACCGGGTAACCTGGTGTCTGATCTTGCCTTAAACGTTTTCGACTAAAAAATGAAAGAACGTATTCGGAATTGTCAGAAGTTTTTGCACGAATTGCTACATCTTAATAGACAGATTCCTTGTGTTTGGTATTGACGTTGTTTTAACTATTTCAAAGCTTTATTATCTGTTTATTCAAAAAGAGTTTTGAATCTGATTTAACTAGGCGTCTGATCTATATAAAAACGTATGGCAAATATAACAAGTTGCAACATCTGGCGGTGAATAGTTAGTATACTGTTTTACCCTCTCTATGACCTTGGTGTCAAACGAACATACACCCACACTCACAGTGGAGACGACGTTATTCTTTCCCAATAAATGTGTTAATTTTTAAACTATTATGTCCATTATTAACAGTTTGGAGCCAGATCAGACGCCGAGTAACACAACGTCAGGTCAGGCTCAAAACTGTTTTCCATTCAGAGTGAAAAAAACTACAGCATTTTCAAAAAATTGAAATAATAATTATATAGGTTTTAGTAGATGGCGTTTGAGTTTAAATTAGTTTAATAACGAATTCCCTCTGTACCAAACGATCAGCTAATCAATCAAACAACAAACCAATGAGACAATGCCAGTAGTGGCATGTTTCATGCTCCGTCCTTACAACGGCCTTTCTAACAACGACTCACTCCTTACAACGACCCTTGTCGCAGTTCCCTAAACAGGACAACTATATCAATCGCTTTTACTGCTGCACTATCGTCTGTTTCAAATTGTTTTCTGCTGTTTGTTTTTTTTGGTTTTTTTAATAATTGACATTTTGCCAGAAAAAATCATAATGAGGAGTGACAGTTTGAATCAAGATCAGACGCCGCGTTATGTGGCGTCTGATCTGGAATCAAGCTGTTTGCAAATGTAAGACAATTTCTCTCCCTTCAACCTCTCACTCCGAGCAACACACATAATCATTGTCTGAATTGGGTGCCGCTGTAGAGAGGGATAGATAGATAGATATATTTATTTCGGTAAAAAATGTAACTAACATGGCAAAGCATAACTAAAGCAATCATATAAGAGTCAAGTAATGCGCACTAGAAACCAAGGATAACACAAAAAAGGAAAGATTTCCTTATTTCCATTGTGATCCTTGTACTATATTAGCACTGTTTACGTGAGCACAAAGAGGGTACTACTCAGCACCTGCCTTTCTCACATGTCTATAAATAAAGTGGGAATTCCTGCTCCGTTGATTCATGTGACATTTCATTAAAAGAAACAGAGACTATCACAAGTAGTTCATGTAAAATCATCCATCATGCTATCGTGCTTAACCCTTTACCCCCCCCCCCCCCCCCCCAATTGGCATGTTTTACTTTGAATACAATGACCACTTAAAGCAAGCAACTGATATGACGCTTTAATGCATGGCAGAAGTAATTCACAGTTCTAAACTACATGTACATGTACTCGTATATGCATTAACTGCATGTACATCTAATCCTTTCTTCTCTTTTTTAAGCAGTCATTTCCAATATTTCCTAACTGACTGTGTCCATGCTTATAAAGCGTTTGAGTTCAGTCTTAAATCATTTTCAATCATTTGATTAGTCAGATTTGAGCCTAGACTCAAATATGTCCAATCAAATGTTTGAGAAGGAACCCAGACTCATTTCAGACGCCTTATAAGCGCTTGGCATTGTCACTGGACACAGGTTGTACTGTTTTAGTGATTTCATTCATTGCTAGCAAGTGTTATCGACTCATTCTCATTCCTTATGTCAAGGCTGTGTTTGCACGTACCATCTGGTGTAAGTGTCTTCAGGCAATTTCACTCGACTGTTTGAAGAACGCAACCACTTGAAAAATCCATTTACAGCCGGTTTACTTTGAGTTCAAACGCGATTTTTTGCCACCAAAATCACAGGAACGCTAAGTAATGATGTGAAATGCAAAGAGTTTTGAGCTTGATCAGACGCCGAGTAACTCGGCGTCTGATCGGGCTCCAAACTCTTTGAAACCCAGATTTCACAACAATTTACCTTTACAGACCAGTTGGGAAACAATAACATCACCCACTCATTTTAACTTAAGAATTGTCTTTGATTGAATTCCTAGGACCATACTCTCAAGATATATTGCCTGTGCATATCTTCATTTTTCACCTATACAGTCAAACATAGGTTAATGGGCGATTCTTTGAATATCTATGGGTCGCCCAAAAGAGAGTTACCATATAGCACAGGACAAATAAAAAACAGAAAGCTTCTATTTAACCTTATACTGACGTCCTAAATAAAAATGTTTGTTCTCTGTAAAATGTTTGATGTATTTTTCATCTCAATTTGAAAGCAATCTTTACACAAGTCTTACTGTGCTGGGAAAGTGTTTCCCGCCTACCATTTAGATATGTTAAGACAAGTTAGCTAGCTTTTATGTACAATTATACCTGTCACAAATGGCCATTACTTGGTGACTCTATTTGCAGACGCATAGCAGTTAAATGCAGAACAAAACAAACAAACAAAAACTCCTGCAAGAACCTCTTACTTTTGGTTTGTCTTGCACAAAGCTGCTGTACGTATCGACGACAGCTACTTCATCTAATATTGAGTTGCCCTATAACACAAGATAGATTGTTTGTAGAACCTAACGAGATGTTTTCGTCTACATTACAGCTTCTCTCAAAGAAAAACAAGGCTTCTTATTATCATTTCAATTATACATCAAGAAAAACAGAAGCCAGTCTCTGGATCAGTGCCACTTGTTCTGTTAGGTACCTTCTGGGGGCGGACAGGGTGAACTTTTGTTTGTATAGCTAGTTCAGCGGCCTAATAACAACACATTCTTTTGCGGTATATATTTGTTTGTGTTTTAATGAACTCACCCTTGAAACTTTTAATAGAAAATTCCAGGTTCCAATTAAGTTTAGTTTCTTTTTTCACTTTTGAGGGTTGATTTTTACAGTATATTAAGAAAAAATGGCAGATCCTGATCAGAGGGTTCCTTTAAGAGTTCTCTGAACTGGGTCTACACTGTTAACATACAACATATATACGTTCAGGTATGTATATATAGAACATTTGTAAATGACGAGAATACTCATCGCTAGTGTTGAATGTGCTCATTTCAACCTAATCTTTTAATGCCAATCGCGACTTTATTAGCTAGTATAAAAAGCAGGTTAAAAGTAAAGCAAATTGCGCCTTTAGGCTCATTCTGCTTTAATTTCAGTCTGATTTGAGTTATTACATGTATCTGATAAAATATAGAAAATATTTCTTATGAATTTTATTTGTGACAGTATGAATTGGAACTATTTTCTTCGCTACCGAAATTAGATAAAAGCGTAAAAAGGCATATTTATGAGGTAATGGGTTAACATTAAGTGTCGTAGCGGCAAGATAAGTGTTAACATGAGGGTCACATCGATATGTCTAGAGGAGATTCAGATAGTGAAGAATAATCTACAAAGTTAAAAGCACTGATACGCAGTTCTTGAGTAAATACGATCGTAGTAGCATTTCAATTTTCATTTAGATATCAATAAGAATTGTACCGAATAGATAGAACAGAACAGAACAGATAGAAACAGTTCGTTTTCAGACATGCGTACTGAACTACATGCTATCTAATTATGTGGTGCTCACTCAAAGCTTGAATCACGATAAACTTTCATACAATGTTAAAGTTTAGATCTAAATTCGGGATGTATTTAATTGAATGCGCGCCATCTGAAAACATCCTAGACTCGGTTTCTACGTTTAGTTTAGTTTAAACTGGACGGAACGTGTTCTCCACTGTACATAAGGATAAGAGAACCACGTTGTTTACAACTGTGGTAATTCAGATATGAGAAAACATCATGAAAACTTAATGAGAGTTAAGCATTTACAGCTAATGTTGACTTGCAAATGACTCCAAACTACTTGGGTGACCTCATTGTATTATTGACTGTAATACAGACACAAACATTATTCTGACCCGTTCAAAACAATTTATACGTACAGTCATACATCAATATCTTGAATTTACTTAACTTGAATTTCTACGTAGTTCTACCGTTCAATTGCATTTTTTAAAAGCCGAAGATATCATTATATCAAAGTAAAAACGTGGCTTAGCCACGTTTTTACTTTGAAATAAAGATATGTTCGACTTATATAGCGTATTCTAAATATCGAAGTTTGAATGTTACATGTACTACAATACAAGGACATGCATCCAATGTGAATAAGGACAGTGTTTTGAAAACAATGAAGTACAAAACTCATCCCGAGAGTCAAACATCATTGGGCTTGGTCATACGCCAAGGTACTGGTCGTTTGATCTGGCTCCATACTGTTTGCGGGGGTAATAAAGTTCTTAGGGTAATAAAATATGTTAGATATTTAACCTCTGTAGGAAGTGGTTATTTTATTACTCTAACAAACAGTTTCATTCGTCTAACAGGTTGCTGGCCTCTTTGAAGTAATCGTGATGGTTTTACCATCCATGTCTTAATTGTTTCTGAAACTTGTGCTTAGCAGTCACTCTTTGAAGAACATACATTTATAAATCCATTAAACACAGGTGAGTTGTAAATGCAATACATCTATACCATTACGACAGAATGGGTCTCTGAAGAAGCTTTCTCTACTTAAACCATTTGTGCCAAGCATTCCATAAAAAGCAAACAGTTTACAGACTCTGATCAGACACCGCATAATGCGGCGTCTGATAAGAGTTTGTATACTGTTTGCTCAAAGGAACTTCAATATAAACAATAATGCAAATTTATAACAGGCACCTCTTAGATAATAAATGGACTGATCCAATATAATAATCATGGAATAATCCAGTGGATCAATTTGCTCAACTGATACATAGTGACACATACCGTCCTTTACAAACGTTCTGTCTGTGACGAAAAAACGTTTCCAAAGGCAAATAGGTTCAGTGAGCAACATACTATAAACAAAACTCTAAATATTCAAATATAGAATAATCTTAGATTTGGAAATAACAACGTATTCCACTGTAACAAAATAAGCCAAATATGCAGACATTTTACATGCTTGGTTCTAATGCCCAACGGACACAGCCGCTATAATAAGTACAGTGAGTTAGACATTTTCTTTCCAAATAAACGCGTTTACGCTCTTATTACCGGATATTATTTCCATTGCAAACAATTTGAAGCCTGATCAGACGCCGGGTAACCCGGCGTCTTATCAGGCTACAAACTGTTTGTCATTTAGATCAATATTTTTAAATTTAACTGAACTAAACTAAACTAAACGTAGAATTTTTGTGGACCATATTGAAAATTGGTTTGTTTGTTCTATACCAAATATGTAATCCACATGAAATAAAGTCGTTATTATTATTATTATTATTATTATTAATATGAATACTCAGAATTGATAAAAAGTGGTCATTGCCTCGATTTTATTGCAATACGTTTGCGCTTCGTTTGTGTTTAAACGGAAAAGAATAACGTCTTCTCTGCTGTTTTGTGGTGAAGGGTTCTGTTGAGTGTTTATTATAGTCATAGGATTTCTGCTTGTATTTCAACTGAACAAGTGCCAATATTCTTGACGCACAATCGACGGCAATTCCCAAGTAAATATTACTACATGTATGTATCGTTATCGCAGATAAAAATGACAATAAAACTTACATACTGCAAATAGTATGCTATACCACATATTGCAACGGACACAAACGGTATGTTTTAGAACATGAAAGGCAACATAGTATTATACATGGCTAAACGTACATGTAACAGGTATATATAGAAGTTGAAAACTTCGTGTTGTAATAATTCATTAGAATCGTCTCCAAGAAACACGTTTTTAATGAGTACTCAGAACATAGGGCTTGATGTAGATGTTGCAAGTGTTATAGTTGAAATGTTAATTCTGGAAGTGGGGATTAGTGTTACATGTAAGTATTAACATGGAAGTAAGTGATTTTCCCAATAAACGCGTTTGTCCGAAAACACTTATATAAATTACAGACAGTGTTGAGCTAGATCAGATGTCAGATATCGGTTGCAAACTGTTTGCCCCTCAGAAACAAAGTACTTATCAGACTTTTTTTAAAATGTACAATAATTTACTTTTTTAATCGTATTGCGTTAGCGTTTTATTTGCGTAGCCGTTACATTCCTAAAATAGGGACATCGTGTATAACTGCTGCAACTTTCCTAAAAATTAAACTTATTGCTTTTGTCATATAGAAATTTGTCCAAAATGTGCAAACTGATTGGCACACAGTGTATATCCTGATCAGACTGCTCCTGGTGGAGCAGTCTGATCAGGGTATACTCTGTTTGCTTAAACATGTTTGCCCCAATACTTTAGGTATTTACGGTAAATTAGAAAGAATGACGTTTTCGCCACCGTAGAAACCGGGGGAGGTTGTGTAATTATTGGCAATGAGCACACCAAGAGCATTGATACTATCTAAATAACTGACGCGTGTAATAAACTCGACAGATGTAAAATAATCGTGCATTCAGATTATCAGTGCAGCACGGTGTTTTTTAAATCCTATCAACATATGCTATCTGTTCAAATCTTCATCCTATACTCCAGATCCAGAAATATCACATGAATCATTTAACAGACGTACTTCAATATTTTGTAAGCTGTACAACGTTCAATCGTAGCATGTAGGAGACTGTGTGTTCACGCAAACAATATAGAGACACTTAAATACTATGGTAACCTTTTCCCCGCTTAAGGGGTAAAACTTTCATTACATCAATAAGTTTTCAATCCAAATTGCATAGGCATTGAAATATACATTTGTTTATAGCCGTATAATGACAAGAAGGGATAATGGTATGTTTAAGAGAGTTAATGCACGTCAAATCTAATTTTATAAGCAGTTACGTTTAGATTGATACTCATAATTCGTCTTAATGAACCGTGGATTCCTGTTTAGACGTAAAACCGGCATAATACAGGGTATCAAGTTCTGCATTAAAATTTCAAGCATATTCATTTGTCTTCTGAGCAGTGGCATTTTACAGTAGAGAATGCATAATATTTGGGGTTTTTTGTCATTTATAGGAACACAGTGCAATATAATGTATAGGAAACTAAACGCAAACGCAATGCAAAAAAGTATGAAATTATGCTTTTCTAAAAATGTTGCCGAACTATCCAAATCTGAGTGGCTAACAGTTTGAAACCTGATCAGATGCCGAGTTACTCGGCGTCTGATCAGGTTTCAAAGTGTTTTCAACGGACCTCCTCATTTCAGCACAATCGCCTCTACTAGGAAAGAAAAACTATTCTGCACTGTACCTTACAGATAGCTCACCGCTGTCTGAGAGCACGATGCCACCTCGCTATGATGTAATTAGCATCCAGGGTCAGAAGGAACCAATTTCAATGCAAACCAAGCTAAGCCATTGCCTTATGGTTTTTGTTGGTCGATAAGCCGTTCATTGTTTTTCTAACCTACAACTCTCCATTTCAACCCCCTTCACTGCAATGACGTCATCCGCTTTGAAACATTATCGTCTGCTTTTATTTTTAGAATTCGAACTTTCGGCATTTTGATTTAAGGAAAATATCAAAATGAGTGTCAAACAGTTTGAGTCCTATTCAGGCGCCGCGTAACGCGGCGTCTGATCAGGATTCAAACTGTTTGCATTATAACATTTTGTACTCGAGAAAAGGCATTGGAGGGGTGTGTCGCTTTCTCACACCAAAGTATGGCTATTGTTGGCATTTTACATGGTTTAGAGCAACCCAGGAGCCGAGTGATTTGGTGCTTGATTTGGATCAAAACTGCTTTACACACACAAACGTTTTTTATCAGTCAAAATATTTATAATTCAGTTTGAAAACTAACAGAAGTCGACACATTTCAATCAATCGGACGTTTGAAGGATAATGCAAGGGTCACAGACGGGAAGCTGTTATGCTTTACAAGTAAACATGTTTTTTGCTAAAACAAATCTATTGCAAACAGTTTCGAGACAGTTCAGACACCGGGTAACCGGGTAATCGGGCGCCTTATCAAGCTCTTATTTTATCCCACTCAAATTGAAAACAAAGTGTCAAGACTTCAAAATCTTCCATTTGTCTACACTTTATAGCGATTTGTTTGCGGTTAATTTTGTTAACTGAGAAAGAATAGCATCTACAATGAAGGTGTAAGACAAATAAGGACGGGGCGGAAAAACAACAACTGTTTTTTCTCTCCAGCAGCAATGTTGACACAAATATTAATAAGATATATTCCCAATAGTGCTATCTTAAAAACAATAGAATAGTTTGCCTTTTGGTCCTTTCACTGTCAATATGTCATAATAACTCGTATAATATAGTAAGTACTACTATAAACTCTACTTAAATGTTTTGTATCCTTTTTATTGACTTTTGGAATTTCATGCCAGTTTTTACTTAAGAAACATGCGCCGTGCCATGACAAAACCGTTTTTATTGCATTGCAACATTGTACGGACCTACATGTACATGTACAGTGGAGAATCTGTTATTCTTTCCCGTTTAAACGCAAACGTACGCAAACGCAATACACTAAAACGTAGAAAAGAACAACTTTTTGACAATTCTGATAATTCTTGTTTATCTTGGTGGCAAATATTTTGGAGCCTGATCAGACGCCGGGTTACCAAACTGGCTCCAAACTGTTTGCACTGCAAATAATAGTTTTAGCGTAAACGCGTTTATTGGGAAAGAATAACACATTCTCCACTGTAGTACCGTTGTCATCTCAAGCTCTGTATCTGATTTTGGTCTACAATGCCTAATACTGTACCGTATATACATGTAATACAGCTACATGTATATACATGCTCTAGATGCATGTGGTTGCCAACATTGTTAACAAACACCTTAAGATAACTTTTTTATCTAAAAAGGCAAACCGTTTCGGGCAACCCGGCGTCTGATCGTGCCCCAACTGTTTGCAATGGAAATAGTCGTTTAAACATATAAACGAGTTTATTTGGAAATAATAATGTCTTGCTCAACTGTAACTACAAGTGTGTAAAGATCGGTATTAGAGGTCGGTGACAATATGTTATTTTGCCACGCGCTATAACAAAGGTCATTATTTTCGTCATTCTCCAGATAGCACGGTTATATGGATAACTACCTAGTAATTTCCGTTGTATTGTCACCTCTGGAACTTTCTCGTCCTTTTATATGCATCAGCTGACTCCCTAGAGACACGTTCTGGCGAAGATATATTACTTGTCGCCTTGCTACCAGTTGTATTCTCTGAGATATACAGTAGGAAAGGCTTAAATGCATCCCCATTAAACGTTGAAGTCAAACGTAAACGCAATTCAGTTAAACGTATAAAATAACTTTTGACAATATTTACGATTTTTTTAATTAATCACTTATAATAAGAGTGGCAGATAGTTTGGTACTTGATCAGACGCCGAGTTACTCGGCGTCTGATCTAGTCCCATACTATTTGCAAAGGAGTTAAGGTGACAAGGTATGGCGAAGATATATTACTTGTCGCCTTGCTACATGTACAGTGGAGGAAATGTTATTCTTTTACGTTTAAACGCAAACGAAAGGAAAATGCACTAAAATCAAGAAAATAACAATTTTTTGACAATTCTGACTTTTAATATTAAGCTTGAATGTAAACAGTTTGATGCCTAATCAGACTCCAAACTGTTTGTACTGGAAATTAACGTGTTTATAAGAAAAGAAAAACGTTTCCTCCACTGTATTACTTGTCGCTTTGCTAGCAGTTTTATTCTCTAAGATACAGTAGAGAAGCCTTAATTGCTTCAAATTTCACCGTAAACACAATTAACTTAAATGTAAAAAACGACAGTTTGTTGACAATGTGTACGACCCATTTTAATCAGAGTGGCATATACTTTGGGACTTGTTCAGACGCCGAGTCACTCGGCGTCTGATCTAGTCCCATACTATTTGCAAATGACTTAATGTTTTTGAAATAACGCGTTTTTAGGGAGAGAATAATATATTCTCTACTGTACAGTAGATTTTCTTGTATTGGTGTTAAGTAAGACATCACCAATCTGACACGTAGGTCTATACGTGAGACCTTTCTCACACAGTTTAACTTATGTTTATCATTATTCGTCCATTATTTTTTAACATCACATGAGGTGTGTCTGTGGGGGGACTAAAACTACTACAGTTGTTAAGAAGTTATTCTTTCAAGTTTAACCCTTCGGTCTAAATGACGCTTCAAAGCGCGTTTGCATTTACAGTTTGGATTCTGGTCAGACGCCGCGTCTTAAATGATTGAACATCACATGAGGTGTGTCTGGGGTTGCTTCAACTACTGCAGTTGGTAAGTAGTTGTTCTATCCAGTTTAAAAAGAAACTAAACGCAAACGTAACGCAGTAAACTGTAAAATAACAACGTTTTTAAATTGTCAACAATTATGTTAATTCTAAATTTCAAAACAGTTTGGAGCCTGATCAGACGCCGTGTCACACGGCGTCTGGTCTGGATAAATACTTTCTGCAAGACACATACGGTTTTTAGCATAAATACGTCTAACTTTACTGAGAATAATGACTTTTCTACTGAACATGTACTTGAACATGAGCTATTGTCACAGTCCTATAATAATCTGCTTAACCAATAGCGATTTGCATTATACTTTAGGAATTAACTGTTTCTTATTCTGACAGAGAATAGGATACTGATTCAAGATCTTGATCAGAACCGTTTGCAAATACAATGTACCATTAACATCGTTAAACGTAAAATGCTGCTGGTATCCTTGTTTGTAACAATATAACAATCAAACTTTAATATGATATAAAACTTTCATTCTTGCAATGAGTTGTATGGGTTTTTTTTGTTTTGTTTTTTTATAAATGAACATGCATATTCACCACCAACTTATATCAATTGTATGTTTTAAAATGTACATAATTATGATAACAGTATGTTCAAAGCAATGCTGAAATACATCGGTGATTTCCGTCAATTTATTTTCACATTCCCAGTAGAAGCGCACTTCACACTTTAACCAATACGACCTGGAAATTCAGTTTCTTGTTTATCTCTTTGAGCCCAAGTTACGCATACACTGTATTTGCGTCATTTACCAAAATGTACCTGTGAAGAGTATACCTGTCCTATGCAAACAGTGAAGTCCCTGATCAGAGGGCTCCCACAGGACTTCACTGTTTGTCATTTTGCAATTTATTACACAAAAAACCTAATTATTCTAAAATGGACCAGCCTTCTTTTGCAAACTGGAATTGTTCATTGGAAGTTTCAGGGGATAGTGTATTATACAGTACAGTATATGTATTTTATACATATGTACAATGTTCTGGTAAAGAGCCACCATGACTTCACCTTGCATCTTGACATGTTCATGCTCGAAGTACGTGTGGGATAAGCGTGAAACGGCAAGTTCCTCGTGGGGCACTCTGCTTTACAGTGTAGTAAACCTCAACATTTTCAATAATTTGCCATTTCCTCCATTTTACATGTATCACCATGTGTTTCCGTTTAAACGGGAAAGAATAATGTCTTCTCAACTGTACAATGTAACAATCGTACAGTGGATACATGTAATACGTTATTCTTTTCTGTTTAACGAAAACGAAACGAAACGCAACACATTGCATTAAAGCGTACACATGTAGATAATGAAACGTTTTGACATTTCTTATTTCTTTATTCTGATAGACAAGCAGCTTGGAGCCTGATCAGATGACGGGATACCTGGTGTCTGTTCTGGCTCAAAGCTGTTATCAATGAAAAATAATAATTTTAGCGTAAACATGTTTACTGGGGAACAATAACTTCTTTTTCATTGTACATGTACCATCTTACCAGACACCGAGTTATTTCGCGTCTACTCTATTTCCCATACTATTTTACTGGTCATCTATTTCTAAGAGTTCAAACGCTTGTGCTAATAAATCATAGGCGCGTTTGATGTCTTTCTAAATAATCAGTCATCTCATATTCAACTTTTATCTAGGGAATAATTAGGGTGTAAAACATCATATCTAACTTCTCCCTGTGAAAGCAGGAAAAAATGTAATAACTTATCTAGAAGCATTGAGGAAAGCCCAGAGCGTCCCTTAACGAGAAAGTCGTAAATAAAAAGCAACTAAGTTTCCAACTGATACGGCAAATATATGGGATTAGTTACAAACACGTTTACGCTGAATAAATAGCTTTCCGCAAAACTGTTATAAATGTATCACATCGTATATAGTTTTACTCATTGTCCGTAGAGAATACGAGAAAATGGCAACAATAAGTCTGTCTCTGTTTTAGTCTCTACAGTGTAGATCTTTTTACATTACGTATCATCACATTTAGTTGACAGGTGGTAGATATTTCTCTGCAAATGCCACTATAGGGACTTGACCAGTCTGCAGATTGTGACAATCAGAACATATTATATCTCGGTCATTAATCCTTTACCCCATAGCCTGTTCCATCGTAGTGCAGACAGTTGACTTCTTAAAGAAGGTTGACAATGCAGCAGAATGGGTTGCAAGAAATTTAAAAGCAAAATGTCTCTACAGATGCGATCTGCGTTTCTTTCAGCCTGCCTTAAGCTTACCGGAAATACAATGTAGTTCTTTTTTTTATATAATTTCAGCGTCTCGCCAAGAGCTACATTGTTGACTAATGTCAACTATAGTGGACGATAGGTAATTATTGGTTAAGTTTGACATAGAGAATGTACTAAGATCTGAAAGTGCAAACATCTTGAATACAGCGCTCCCTCTCCACAACGACATCCAATGGGAGACAAAAAATATGTGCGTTGTTCGGAGGGAGTCGTTGTAGGGAGGGAAATTGGTTTACATTTACAAACAGCTTAAATCCAGATCAGACGCCGCGTAACGCGGCGTCTGATCTGGATTTAAGCTGTTTGCCACTCGTCATTGTGTTTTTTTTCTGTCAAAATGTCAAAAATGTAAATTTTAGAATTTTTATTTGGATTTTGATTTGACTATAATTGTTGCAGCCGTGAAAAGGTTGGACATAATTAAATTGTTTTGGTAACAGCGACAAGGGTCGTTGTAAGGAGGGAGTCGTTGTTGAGAGGGTCGTTGTAGAGAGGGAATGCTGTAGTACATTCTCCGGTTGCTTTGTTGTCATGTATAGATAAATGCAAATGAACTGTTCACATATACGTACGACAAACTGCATATAACAACAGAGGATAGACCTTTAGCTTATAAATTAACCAATATTGTAATCATATATTAAACTACATGTACTAAAACCTATTCCGCGTTCAACTTGACATCAACAGCAAAGTACGAGGACATGTAAATATATCATATACATTGTACAACAACACTATCATGTATATTTTAATCAAATCAGATATTCACTGTAAACAATGGCTCAATGTGAGCCAACAAGAATTATATTTAGCTGCTGAAAGCTCCTGCTATAGAATGACACATTGATACATACGACGGCGTTTAAACATGTTTGAAATTAATGACGATATCTCCAAATTTTTTTCTTTTTATATCTTCAATTCTGAACATGACCTGGCGTACCTCTGTGAACAGTTTGCCCAAGACCAATCACAGCATACATGTAAAGCGTTTGAAAATAATCAAAACTGTTTGATACTCGTATGGACGTTTATTCGCTCAAAATGTCTGTATGTAACATCTACATGTACAGTGGAGAATCTGTTATTCTTTCCCAATAAACGCGTTTACGCTAAAACTATTATTTGCAGTGCAAACAGTTTGGAGCCAGATCAGACGCCGGGTAACCCGGCGTCTGATCAGGCTCCAAACTGTTTGCCACCAAGATAAACATAAATTATCAGAATTGCCCAAAAACTGTTCTTTTCTACGTTTTAGCGCTTTGCGTTTGCGTACGTTTGCGTTTAAACGGGAAAGAATAACAGATTCTCCACTGTAACTTTGATAGAAAAAAATACGACAATATCGTACAAATGACAGGATCGAACTGACTAAGCAGTTACTTACAATGGTGAAGACGTTATTCTTTCCCATAAAACGCGCTTAGGTAAACCATTTTTCCATTGCAAACAGTTTAGAGCCAGATCAGACGCCGGGTAACCCGGCGTCTGATCAGGCTCCAAACTGTTTGCCACTCAGATTAAAATGAATAGTCAGAATTATCAAACAATTGTCAGTTTATACATTTAATTCCTTTACGTTTGCGTTTCTTTTGCGTTCAAACCGCAAAAATAAAGTTTTTCTCTACTGTATAATACAGCCACGTTAGGAGTAAAACGCATTCAGTTTGAAAAGACACAACATTTTACATCATGTACCAAAACATTATCTAGAAGGCACACTCTCAATAAAGATGGATCGGTCTCTGCAAAAATCTGCAAACTGTAAAACGACATGAAACATGTTGTGTATAAAAAATAATACCCGACTGACAACACATTTTATCTTTGACAAATGATGTCTGGTGCTGTGGTAAGAACGCGTCAATCTTTATTTCTATTTTAAAACATTCCAAAGAAAGAAAATCATATTTTCGTCAGAGCCTTAACTGATTCAGTCCTAAACTATTCAATGGAAAATTGCAATTTCAAATCAAGTCTAGTCATTTTTGCATATCAACAAACAGTACAGACCCTATTCAGTTGGCTCCTGCATAGGACAATTATTACTTGTTTAACAAGTGTATTCTTCACAGACAAAACTGAAAACACCAAAATACAAAATATCAGATCAGTGTGTTTTTCTGTTTATAAAGCAGGCTTACTGTTTGACACTCAAAGAAAAAGTAATTGTATACAAAATTATATATTCTTTAACAAAAAATTGTTTTGTTCACATTTTATTTCATTTACATGTAACACGTCTAAGCCTAATGTCTACTAAAGTGGACACTAGCAAACAAGAGTCTCCACTGTTTGCTATATCATATTACATATTTTTTCTGTATGTACAAATACTACAGTGTCTTTAGATCACCCTTGTATGTCTACAATGAACTCGTCCAGCAAGTAGGGAGAGTTCATTGCAACATCCGTGCATAAATGGTCAATTCAGACTAACCCATAACCCCATAGCCTGTCTCTGGTTTTGAAAATAAATGACAACTGAAAGCAGGTTGAAAGTAAAGCAGAATGTGCCTTAAGGCACATTCTGCTTTACGTTCAGCCTGCTTAAAGCTACCATATTCTAGAATATAGATATTTCGTGCGATATAATTATATTCATGACTGTTAAAATTAAAACTATTTTCTTCAGATGATGGATAAATTAAAGGCGTTAACAGGCTTATTTATGGGGTATTGAGGTAACTTCGAAATAATGGCATGTCTTGCACCAGTCTCCGGGGCCATGGGACAACTAACATGACCTGTGGGAAAGGTTTTTTTTTATATTCCATGTCCGAAACCTTTCCATTATAAAGCAAACTTGGTCATATTGGTTTTCGATAAAATCAACATCAAAATATCCGGATTATTAGGTTCCTCTGGTTTTTATGACAGTTTTATAGTTCCCGGCTTCTGTACGTTATTGCAGGTCTTTCTTCACCGGGTCAGTGCATGATGCCTGGGGAGAAGTCATTATCCGTTCATTGTTTAACCCCCTCAATGACCTATCCCCAGTACAACCGTTATTTGCGAACAGTTTTGATCCTGATCAGACGCCGCGTCACGCGGCGTCTGATCAAGATCCAAAACTGTTTGACATTCATAATTATGTTACTTTAGTTAATTTTACTTAAAATTTTGAATTTGTGAAATTGAAGCAGACGACAACTGTTTAAAGCTGATGACGTCATTGTAGTGAAGGAGTCATTTAAGGACTGTTTGGACAACATTACAGAAAACTGCAGTTAAGCAAATGACCCTGATCAACGGGTTCCTCCAGGAGCATTCTGGTCAGAATTTACACTTCTAGCAGATTACACTTACATGTTAGTGCTTTCCCGTTTATAGTGTGCAAAAGCGCAGTTCAATGATGTATGTTTAAAATTGCGCGATGCTGTTGCTTTGTAAAACAAAACCAATCAAAACAAAAAAACAGCAACAACAGAAACATACGTTGACGGTCTATTCAAATATTGATGACAAACAGTTTGGTGCTGATCAGACGCTGTCTAATTCATGGTTCCAAACTATTTCCAAACTAACAATTTAGTTTAAAACACAACAATTATTTAACCCATTACCCTATATTCGGTTTCTAGCTTTTGAGACGTGACCACTTAAAGTAGGTTGAAAGTTAAGCAGAATGCGCCTTAAGGCGCATACTGTTTTACTTTCAGCCTGCTTTAAGCTACATGTACCACCTGCTAGAAACAAGAAAATATTCCTTATGATACAAATGGAATGACTATATAAATTGGAACTATTTTCTTCAGCGGAGTTACATGTTAAAACTGAATGCGCTAAAGGCGCTTCTATGGAGGAAAGTGTTAAAGCGAGGTTGCACATTCCTTGCTGCAGATTTTTGTTTTATATGATTAATATACCATTCCCGACATATGCGAAGTGTGCTTTTAATGAATTTCCACTTTAATCATAGATTTAACCAATACAATACAAATATCTCGGCGACTAAAAACTAGTCATCTCCTTTGGCATTAAACGTAGTTTTTACTTTTTAGGCATTTACTGAACAAACATAGACATGAGCGTCAGACCCTTTGGATGCTTATCAGACGCCAAAAATTTCCGAAGTCTGATCAGAACTGCACTTTCTTTGCAAGTGCCAATAATGTTAAGCCGGGGCAGTTAAAGCGTTGATATTTTCCTGAAATTGCCAGTGCTTGATACGGGTCTTTGGAGAATATTTCATTTGTCTCGGATCGACTAGCAATCTTTTTCGTAATGGATGTTTAATTATCAGATCCATGTGCAACAGCAGAGAATGTGTTATTCGGCCCTGTTTAACTCTTTTAATGTCAATGGCGGCCAAAGGCTATTTTGCAAACAGTTTGGACCCTGATCAGACATCGCCTAAGAGAATTCAAATTGATTGACACTCGTTTCGATATTTCTTCAGTCAAGAAAGCCCATTAAATACTCCAGACGACGTATAACTGTTTTTACAGAGGAGAAAACACTATAGTTTCCCGTTTAAGTGCAAACGAAATGCAAACGCATTTTAAGAAAATTTTTAAAAAAAAAGACAATTTGTTGACAATTCTGGCGTTTTACTTTTATCGGAGTGGAAATAGTTTGGAGCCTGATCAAACGCCGGGGTTCCCGGCGTCTGATCGGGCTCCAAACTGTTTGCACTAGAAATAATAGTGTTTGCGTAAACGCGTTTATTGGAAAAGAATAACGTCTTCCCATTTCCCAATAGTTGTTTTTTTCGGCTGTCTTTTTTCCCATGTAATTATGTTTTCCGGAAATACATCTGGAAATAAGATGGAGCCACGGGCATTTCTAGGGATAAAATAAGGTCAATTCGGTCAGATGTAAGAAGCTTTTTGTTTTTATGTCACCTTGCTTAAAGCTATTATCTGTCTTCTTTACAAGCAATTAGCCCACGCTTAAGTGGTCGTAACAGAGAGGTTTTACTGTATATATATGATACAAGTATTGTGAAAACAGAATTAACATTATATATCAAAATGTCAATTGTGTACAAATTACTTCGATTACTAAAACATTTAAAAATGTTTGAACTTTAACGTTGAAGTTTCTTGCAATGAATCTTATTGCGTTTAAGTAAAATTGGTTTAAACAGTATTTAATTCGACATATTACAAACATTATATCATATTTTGCAAAACATAATATAAAAAAGCATTCAAACATGATTTAAAAAACAAGTTACAGAAAACTTATGTGAATTCTTCTCAATGGTAAGTAGATCTAATATTTACAATACATGATCTATGGTAAGTTTAAATCGACATACATGTAGTTGGTTTATGAAAGATATGACAAGTAAAATTGATAAATGTATCTGACAGTTTACTACCGTTCGCACAATAAATGAATAACATAATATAATGATTATCGGGGTTCGTTGCTGTTGTACGCGAAATATGATATAAAATGCTTATCATAAATATGATATAAACTACAGAGGTTTTTGTTATCTTTTGACATCAAAGACATAATCACAAGATAGATGTACAAACCTTATCCTTATATGATACACATGTAATGATGAAGTCGAAAAAATGAATTTAGAGTTACAGTAAAACCTCGCTATTACGACCACTAAAACGAAGGCTTATTGATTGTATAATAGAGAGGTGGCAGCTTAAAGCAAGGTGATAGTGAAACAGAAAGCTCCTAAAGGAGCTTTCTGTTTCACTGTCACCTTGATTTAAGCGGTCACCTACCGTAAACACTATAATAATTAACATAATTTAGTGGTCGTAATAGAGAGGTTTTACTGTACTATATAAATGAATGTCGAAAAACGCAAAGGTCTTCCAAACGACCATCATCCCTGTAGACGTGGAAGCCTGCCAAAACGTTCACTGCACTAAAGAATGAAGGTAAACTATTGGGTTCGAAATAAAAATAATCTCAATCATAAAATTGATAAGTGTATAATACAACTGAGAAGACGTTATTCTATCCCATTAAACCGCAAAAGAAAAACAAGCGCAATTAACTAAAATGCATAAATTAACATTTAAGAAAATAATGAAATAAAACATACGACTCATTTACATCTGAGTGGCAAACAAAACAATTTGAAGTTTGATCAGGTGTTGTGTAACCTGGTGCCTAATCTGGCTCCAAACTGTTTGCTATTGACATAAAGTATTTTACCATGAGCCCTTTGGAAAGAATAATGTATTTTCTTCTGTATTAGACACGAACCAACATTAACGTTCGCTCTGGTGCTTGACGCTGCAGCTTTAATGTGCGTTAATGAATGCATGTACTAATGAACACCGACCTTAACAACATATCTTAGGGATTGTTTTTACAGACATCTATTATTTTTTGGAAATAAACACGGGCTATACAATTTGAAGTACAAGTAATGCCTTTTTTCAGAAGTCTGTTAAGAGTGCAAGCGACTCTATGTACAGTGGAGAATCTGTTATTCTTTCCCAATAAACGCGTTTACGCTAAAACTATTATTTGCAGTGCAAACAGTTTGGAGCCAGATCAGACGCCGGGTAACCCGGCGTCTGATCAGGCTCCAAACTGTTTGCCACCAAGATAAACAAGAATTATCAGAATTGTCCAAAAGTTGTTCTTTTCTACGTTTTAGTGTTTTGCGTTTGCGTACGTCTGCGTTTAAACGGGAAAGAATAACAGATTCTCCACTGTACTCTTTGCATGCTGGGTAAATTTTTCGTCTGCAACAACTGTCGTCTGCCACTGCTCTAAAAATACAGTTTTCAACATTTCTTTAAAATCAGAGTCAGAGTGTCAAACAGTTTGGATCCTGATGAGACGCCGCGTCACGCGGCGTCTCATCTGGATCCAAACTATTTGCACATATAATCACGAGTCCGCTGCAAGCGAGCAAAGAGTTAGGGAAATTGCAAAAACATGTCTGTGTCAAAATGGAATTTCACGCACTGGCTCACCAGTTATTAACCACAGCACCGCCAAGCACGAGTACGCTGTCATCTGCGAGAGTGTTACACCGGCTTTCCCAATAAATGCGTTTATGATATAACAATTACATCTATTGAACACAGTTTGCCATTACGAATAAATGGTAAAATCAACAGTTTTAAGACTGTGTCGTGTTTCGCATACGATATTAATTTCAGTTTAAACCTCTTTCATTTCAATATACAGTATATTATACAGAGAATCAGGATTGGGCCTCACCTTCTCACAACATTAGATTCGGCCATGTTCCCCTCTTGTGCGTAAACATTCAAAGTAGTTGTACACTGGCTCTGACATTTTCTAAGTTTTTAATGATAACTGTTAGAATAAGTTGGACTATTGTAATAGAATAAAAAGGGAGAAGAAGAAAGGAAGGAATCAAATAGAGAGTTTTCATTTTACTTATTTTCTTGTGGCGTGGCACTATTGTATCTATCTACTGAATGCAGCAGTCAAGTACATGTACAATCAGTCCTGTATTGTGCATATTTCATATCATTACTTTTGCGTTTAAAATCCTTTAAACGGGAAAGAGTAAAGTCTTCGACATGGAGTTTGGTGCATAATAGCATAGTACTTTATTTTAAAATCTTCCATTATCTTTCATCGGCCATTATTATCTTTTATTGTCGATCTATTTGCGTGTATCAAGACATTTTGACAGATTAAAACCATCGGCAGGGGTTTCAAACAATATGGATCCAGATCAGATGACAAACTGATACACGTCTGGTCTAAGCCTACACTGTAAACAAATTTCGGCCAAGGAGCGATTCGTAGAAATGGTTTAAAGACCCCTTCTTCCATTTGTCTCAGGTTTCTATTTTACTGCTACTAGGCCAGTTACATTTAACCCTTCACTGCCTTGAGTCCAATGACCATTTGCAAACAGTTTAGATCCTGATCAGACGCCGCGTGCAGCGGCGTCTGATCAGGATCCAAACTGTTTGACGCTCATTCAAATATTTCTTAAGTCAAAATATCTAAAAATTCAATTTTAGAAATAACAGCAGACGACAGCTGCTTAAAACAGATGACGTAATATCAGTGAAAAATAGGTTAAAATATTCCAATTAAGGCAAATCTCCGTAACAAACAAGGAAACAGATTCGACAAGATGAATTCGATAAAAGTTCGGTGTTCGCATTGAAAGTGTAATTTTTCTGGTCTAATTCACAAGAAGTATCGGCGATGTGCCCCGTGATTCCGAGCTGATTGATTAGATATCTAATTCATGGAGTAAATAATGTAAAACTATCTCTGGAGTAGACTGGTGCGTGTGGCAATCTTACATCCGATACGTATCAATCTACAATCGAACCTAATTAAATCGAGTACCATACTAGTAAAATATTACCATTATTTCGAGGTTAAAACGTGACAATGTCACGATTTAACCTCGAAATAAGGGAAAATTTGACTGTAGTGATTAAGTAATATTGAAATTAAATCGAAGATACATGTTTATGCAGATTTTGACTTAATAATTTTGAGATGTATCCAGTTTCGAGTTTATACTTGTACAGTGGGAATGTTATTCTTTCCCAATAAACCCGTTTAAGCTTAAAACTATTATTTCCTATGCAAACAATTTGGAGCCAGATCAGACGCCGGGTTACCCGGCGTCTGATCAGGCTTCAAATTGTTTGCCACTCAGATTAAAATAAAAATTCAGAAATGTCAGAAAAGTTTCAATTGTCTTCATTATTTTTACTGCAATTCGATGCGTTTCGTTTGCGTTTAAATAGAGAAAAAATAACATCGTCTCCACTGTACGTGTACCAGGGGGCGTGTTAAGTTAAGATCAGATGATGAAGAACTTAACTAGCTTTAATTAACCCTACCACTGTATGGATAGGTTGCAAAGGGGGTTGCAAACATGATTGCAATCTGTTTGATCCTCATTTCGAGATTTACAGTCGAACTTCAATATCTCGAACTCGTTTAACTCGAATTATCCAATAGTTAGACATATAAAATGCATTATTTCATGCTCAGTTAAGTCGAACAAACCCATATTTCAAAGTTAAAGCGTGGCCTAGCCACGTTTTAACTTTGAAATACGGGTATGTTCGACAAAAACAGACTTCGTGATATCGAAGTTCGACTGTTCCATGTCAAAATGCCTCTACCTATTCACCCCTGAGAAATTCAAATACACAATTTCAGTTTATAATCAAGTCTAGTCTATTTTGTTTTTTATATTTACGGTTTTTGTTGTTGTTTTGTTGTTGTTCTTGTTGTTGTTGTCTTTATCAAATTGCTATATTTTACTATTTCGACTTCGCTGGGTCTTACAATGTAATGAAACTATATCCAAGAAAAAGTCCTTACAGGTCGAAATATTAGAATAGGGCAATTTTATAAGTTAACACCATATATTACTATTCCCTAATGGGAATATTGTATGCCTCCTTGGTTTTTTTATTTTTGATAACCTGCCGAATGACAAACAGTGCAGGGTCTACACTGTTTGCCCAGGACAATTGAAATTTTCATAAATATACTTTTTTGTAAAGAAAAAGGACATTACATACTCGTCGCTATGGTTCAACACTGTGAAATGCGGGCGTCACGTGTAACTCCTTGTACCACTTAGACGTCAAATGGCGTTATACGGCGTCCGAATATGATCCAAACTGTTAGACTCTCATTTGCTCGTTTTGATACATTTTCAATCGAAATGCCTTAAATCGTACTTTTAAAGATGCAGCAGACAACACCTTAATGATACGCATTCTACTTTACTTTCAGCCTGCTTTAAGTCACAATCTTCTAGGACATAGAAATAAATTGGAAATGTTTTCTTCAGTAAAGGAATAAATTAAAGGCGCTTCTATATGGGGGAGAAGTATTCAGCAGAAGCTAACATGGTGGTGAAAAAGTTTCTTGTTAAAACAAACCACGTAAAAAGTAGTGCAAAACATTCTGCGGTTTGCAAAACCATACTAGTTGGTGCATCTCAGTTGATATTTTATTCATAAACCCAGAGCTTTAATCGAATACGGTTCAATTTCTGACATCTGAATCCTTCTAGTTTGGTTTAACCCCCTTCACTGCCATGACGTCATCTGTTTTCAACAGCAATTGTCGTCTGCTTTTAATTATCAAATTTTAATAATGTATTTTAACTTTAGAAATATTGAAATGAGTTCCAAACAGTTTGGATACAGATCAGACGCCGCGTTACGCGGCATCTGATCAGGATCCAAACTGTTTGCAAATAAGTAGTGTACTCCGTGTAAGGCAGTGAAGACTAAAGGGCGACAATGCGAAACATTTGCACTCAACTCAGAAGTCATTTAAAGCTGCGCCTTATCAGGATCCAAACTGTTGGTCAAATAAAATTCGTATCAATATTATTCAAACATTCAAAAACATGAAAACGACAAATTTAAGCAGATGATATTTTGTCGTCTGCGGACTTATTGAACCAGACGTTTTAATTTGACGGTGGAGTGGTTAAACCATTCCCTGGATTTGGTACACGTTGTCTTAGCGGACATTTGGAAGAAGGTTTAATTGGCAGGCACTAGAGTCTGAGACAGGCGATAGCTTAACTCATTATCCCCCGAAACGTCAACTGGAATATTCTAGATTCCAATTAAGTCAAGTCTATTTTTGACTAACAAGTATTGTTTTTAACTATGTATTGCCCATAAGTATTGTTTTTAACTATGTATTGCAAATTGACAAAGAGTACAGATCCTGATCAGATGATTCCCTCAGGAGCCCACTGATCAGGATCTATAGTTTCAGTCCGATTGCATAGGACAAGAGCTCTCATCACTTGTACATGTACAGTGGAAAGAGAGTCAATCTTACCAATAAACACGTTTACGCTAAATCTAATAGTTCAATTGCAAAACGATTAAAGCAAGATTAGGCACCGGGTAGTCCAACGTCTAATCAGGTTCCAAACTGTTTACCAGATTAAAATAGATAGTTGTAATTTTAGTGAAAAGCGTTTGCGTTTCGTTTGAGTTTAAATGGTAAAGATTAACGATTTGGCTTTTCTCAGTTACATGTGTACTGTTACATGTAACCCTTTCACTCACAATGACGCCATAAAGCGCGTTTGCAAACAGTTTGGGTCCTAATCAGACCCAAACTGTTTGACACTCTTTATCAATATTTATAAAGTCATACAACCTTAAATTTAACTTTGAAATGTGTCTTGCAGACAACAATACGGAAGCAGGCGACAATAAAGCGGTGAAGGGGTAAAACTTTCCCGAAAAACTTCATCATGTAAGGGTTAATAACGCGTATAAGCGTCATTAGGGGGTTAATAATTTTTGTTTCCGAATGATTCACTGTATTGTTATCTCATTGTTTGAACGCTTGTTACGACGAAAAACCGTAGGCCTACAGGACCGGTATACGATAATGCAAGCCGCCATTTTAATCAAACCAGATGTACTGTTTGCATTATCATGTCATATTAACATCTTAATGGTTGATACAGTGGAGAATCTGTTATTCTTTCCCGTTTAAACGCAAATGTACGCAAACGCATAGCACTAAAACGTAGAAAAGTACAACTTTTAGACAAATCTGATAATTCATGTTTATCTTGGTGGCAAACAGTTTGGAGCCTGATCAGACGCCGGTTTACCCGGCGTCTGATCAGGCTCCAAAATGTTTGCACTGCAAATAATAATTTTAGCGTAAACGCGTTTATTGGGAAAGAATAACAGATTCTCCACTGTAGAAACCTGACATAAATAATTGGTTCTAATAGGAAGAAAGACAAATATCTAGATATCACGATATGTTCGTGGATCTTCTATAGTGGAGAAAATGTTATTCTTTCCTGTCTAAATGCAAACGAGACGCAAACGCAATTCACTAAAATCTGGTAAATAACAATTTTTTGACAATTCTGACTATTAATGTAAAGCTGGATGACAAACAGTCTGGAGCCTGATCAGACGCCGGGTTACCCGGCGTCTGGTCTGGCTCCAAACTGGTTGTCCTTGAAACAATAGTATTAGCGTAAACGCGTTTATTGGGAAAGAATAACGTTTTCTCAATTGTATGGTGGAAGTTGTTAGTCTAAACGCACGCGCCATGCTATCAAATATAGACGAATCAATGTTATTTGAGATGCTAATGGTTAACAGCCTGATCAGACACCGTGTCCAGTGCAAACAATGTGGACCTATATCAGAGGGATCAGGGTTGACGCCATTTGCTCTTATGCAATATAGTATAGAAAATAACCCATACATGGACTACACTACTGGAAGTTTCCATTTAAAGTTTTAAGCGGGAAAGGATAACGTTTTCCCCACTGTATATAGATGGCAACTTAGTGTAGAACAAAAGTCTCGTATACAGTGGAGAAAACGTTATTCTTTCCCAATAAACGCGCTTAAACGTTTATTTTCATTGCAAACAGTTTGGAGCCAGATCAGACTAAAAACTGTTCGCCACTCAGGTTATAACAAACAGTAAGAAATGTAAAAAAAGTGTCTTTTTCTACAATTAAGTGGTTTGCGTTTGTGTTTCATTTGCGTTTTACGGGAAAGAATAACGTTTTCCCCACTGTAGGAAGGATTTCTTTGCACTACTTTTTGCCCTGTGCTAAGCCCATGTACGGTTTGCTATACTATTTCAGCGTTGGTCTTCTTTCTTTATTGACTGGCCGTTGGTTTATTGGTATATGTATTACTAGTATCGATCTGCAGTCCTGTTAATCACATTACTGGTGTTCTTTATCTATATGTTAGTATTTAATGGTGGTACTGGCTGAATAGTTAATACATTCAACCCTACCGACGAGTATTCATTCACAAACAACGTACCTGTGAATACAATGTAGTTCACTTGTCCTTTGTGAACAATGTAGATCCTGAATACGATATATTGTTCAATACTTATAATTAAAATTGGAAATTGACCATTTAAACGTTTTAGGGGTGTATATGTCTGTATTAGGCAAGTTTACCTTTTTATTGTTAACTTTTAATGTAGCTTATACTTCCTTTGAAAATTGATATTGATTTTTAGTATGTATCCGCCTATAGAATAATTTGTTCTCGTCTAAACGTAAACGAAACGCAAAAGCATTGCACTAAAATATAGACAATTACAACTTTTTGGCATTGCTTACGAGTTACGCATGTTAATATGATTATCAACCATTGTGTAGCCTGATCAGACTCCGAGTAACCTGACGTTTCCTGACTCTAAGTTGTTTGCAATAGAAATAACAGTTTTTACTAATTAATGCCTTGCATATTTTTTCATGTTTATATGTGGATGAGTACATTTTTCATTAAAGGGTGTCTAGTCTATTTTTATGTTTGTTTATTGATGATACAAATTCCTGATACATGAAGCAAACAATGAAGACACAGATCAGACGCCGCATGATGCGGCGTTTGATCTGTGTATACACTGTTTGTCCATGTCCCATTCTAGGCACAAACGGGTTCAACATATTATTGTCCACAATTTTTTTGCAATCGAGACAAAATGACGTTTTCTTCATATTAGTTGCCCCCAGAGACCTTCGTAAGTTGACGTGGTACTGAGCTTTAAATGTCATAGAGAATTATTTCTGTTTACTACTGTACACCAAGAGTGTTCCCTCTGCCAAGAGCTTAAAGGAAGGCAGGTCAGTGGCTTTGCTCCCATGCGCTGCTTCGCAACGAATGACATTAGCCGAAATCATCTTCCTGAAAGCATCTTTGATTCATCATCTCATCTCATCATCCCTCATCATTCATCGGCGCTATATAACCTTTTTTGCGTCACAGTGCTGTAAAACCAGACTCATCCATCAATCCGTAGTTGATCTGGTTATCTAACTATTCTGGAAAACAAGGAAATATCCCTCTTGTGTCGGAAGTGTAAGCGTCTACCGACCCTGACCAATTAGGAGAGAGTTTATTAGCACTCACAATGTTCGCATTAATCACACTTGAAGTGTTAATGTTGTCTACTAGACAACCGGGAAAACTCTCTGTCTGCAATGCTCCGTACAAACAGGGGAGAAGAGACAATATTGTTTCCCGTTTAAACGTGAACGAGCGCACTTTTTGCAATAAAATGTAGAAAATTCCATTTTTTCAAAATTGTACCATTTATCTTAATCTGAGTGACAAACAGTTTGGAGCCTAATCAGACGCCGAGTGACCCGGCGTCTGATCTGGCTCTAAACCGTTTCCATTGGAAGAATAGTTTTAGCGTAAACGCGTTTATTGGAAAAGAAATAACGTCTTTCTCCACTGTACCTCATTGCAAATAAGCCCTCCAGGGCGTGTCTCAGACTCTACACAGGAACGTCCCGTCACTAAAATATCCAAAACGGAACTTTGTTTCCCAGTTTAACCCATGTATGCACATAGTCTATCAAAAAAGACATTCAGGGCTACCACAAGTTGTTCATAAAAATCCTAAAATTTCGAAATGTTCAAAAAGCGTGATTTAGGAAACATACCTTTGACCTGCCCAGCTATATAACACTAACATAATTATGCAAACAATTTGTATTCAGATCAGACGCCGTGTAACGCGGTGTCTGATCTGGATACAAACTGTTTGACACCCACTTCCGGAGGAATTTAAAAATAAAATCAGAAGATTTCGGGAAAATCCGTAGATGTGACAGCCCTGGACGTTGACAAACAGTTTAGGTCATGAAAAGACGCCGCTGCCAACGTCGTCCCCACTGTAAACTAAACAGTGAACATAGCACAGTATCGTACTTTCGCTTTTAATTAGTTTATCTTTAGGTGATGACATAGGTGTGGATGTATTGACCTGACACTTATGAATATTCGCTCAACTCCGTATGTAAATGACACCAACGATCTTCATCTTACAGCTGGAAGCATTATTACTCGTGTTCGTGCGACCGGAGAGACACGAAGATTACCGAATTTTAGTTTGGTGTCTTTCCAGAGCAAGACCGTTTCAAAAAACTTCGTACGACAAATGTTGTCCTAGGTCAGATTATAGAAATATAAATTATTATTTAATTCTCCATATACAATCCATTTTCAAGACGAGTTCAAAGAGATGTCACAAGACAGGATTAGATAAAGAAATCAGTAACTACATGTAAATGTATTCAAAAGTTTTGACTTACGACAACTTTTGTCGTACGGAGTTTTATGAAATGAGCCCCTGGAATTCCTTCTTTAACGATTATTTCAAAGAGTACTACTGTATACATGTACAAGTAGTTAAATACAAATGGAAAATTAAAGCAGTGTGGGTTAAGACATAACACTCCCAAATTTGCTTTGAGTGAATCCATGACTTCAATTTCAAACTTGTAGCCAAATCCCTTGGGTACCCGTAATAGCAGTTTGTTCAATTCACATACATGTACGTTTAAAGGCACATCAAACCAGAGTAAATAAACTCTTGTATGCCTTGACATTTCAATGAGTTCTCCCTAAATGCTGGCTGAAAGGTTATATCTTAGGTAAACAATGGATGACGTAAAGACGTCTGAAGATCTATATTGCATGTATATGCAAATACATGTATATATTATTGTGATAGGGTCAGTCCTACATGTTATTAAAATATCTGAGAAAACGAGTTAAGAAAAATCAAAATTAAATTCGTAAATAATAAAATTAACTATCTCAATATGATTTCTTGGTGTTCGTCTAGGTTTTGAAATAGAACATTTTAAGTTTTCACACGGAAATAAGAAAAAAACATTCAGACACCTGTCATGAGTTGTGGCACTGACAAGCAGGTAATTGAAAGAATTTCCCCTATAAAAACAAGTGTATATAAACACGTAAGATAACTGCATCGATACAGTGGAGAAGACGCTATATTTTCTCCGTTTAAATGCAAACTAAACGCATTGCAATAAAATGTAGAAATTGGCATCTTTTTGACGATTCAATTTACTTTCACCTGAGTGATAAACACGGGTTATCCTATGTCTGGTCTGGCTCCAAACTGTGTACATTGGAAATAAGAGTGTTAGCGGAAATGCGTTTATTGGGATTGGATAACTTCTTCCCCGCTGTGCAACCCCTCCGCCCACAATATTGTTTTATATTAAACATTAGCAGCTGCAGATAAAGTTTGGATACCGTTATATCCTAATTATTTGGACAGACAAGTGTGAAATCTGATTGGATAGCTCGTCTTTGAACAGTCTTATCAAGGTCTTCACTGTTTGCCATTAAATTGTTCACTTTTAAGACAAACTACTGTGTGATAAAATCAATGTGTTCAATTGTATGATAATAACAGCAGTTGTACAGTGGAGAATCTGTTATTCTTTCCCGTTTAAACGTAAACGTACGCAAACGCAAAGCACTAAAACGTAGAAAAAGAACAACTTTTGGACAATTCTGATAATTCATGTTTATCTTGGTGGCAAACAGTTAGGAGCCTGATCAGACGCCGGGTTACCCGGCGTCTGATCTGGCACCAAACTGTTTGTATTGTAAATCATAGTTTATGTGTAAACGCGTTTATTGGGAAAGAATAACAGATTCTCCACTGTATCAGATGTCCCCTTTTTAGGATTGTTACGGTAACATCTGCAAACTGTCTGACACTCTGGATAACCCTAGGAATTCCTGCAAAGGACAAAGTTTACAGACATATTCTGTCCTCGCATGCAATTTACGTTTCCCATTAAATATGTCGTGCTAAACCATTACTCCATGGCTTGTTTCTAGTTTTGAAGATATGTGACAACTTAAAACAAGTTAAAAGTAAAACAGAATGCGCCTTAAGCTTTAAACTACAATAATATAGACATAATTATTGTTATGTTGTACATTCATTACCGTATAAAATATAACTAATTTCTTAAGCGGGGGAATTTATTAAATTCGTAAAATGCACATCTATGGAGTAAATTATTTTCATAGCAAACAGTTTAGAGCATAGCAAACAAATTCGACGTCTAATCAGGCTCCAAATTGTTTACCAGTCAGATCAAGATTGGATCGTCAACATCTTAATAAAGCTGCCATAATCTTTATTAATGTAATACGTTTGTCCTTAATTCCGTTTAAACGATAAAAAATAATGTCTTAACCATAATACTGTCATTTGAAAACAATGCTGACATATAAAACGTATTAATACATTAACATGCGCATTTATGGGGTAAAGGGTTAATGAACAATTAAATAACGTTGTTCACTTGAAACAGGTATTTTCTTCTTCTCATAGTCTACCCGGGGAACGTTTTTCTTCTAAGATTGGTCTCAACCATATCATCTCTTTTCTACATGAATAATATATGCATGTCACGTGATATGGTATGATCTTTTTAAACAATTTGATATATACATATGTATATGCTGATTTAACGAGATGCAATTGTATACGTTACCGAATTAACTATGTCTAAAGTTCTAGTTCAAACGCCGAGAAAGTTTGCGTCTGACCAGAATCCAAACTGTGTTTAAATCGCATCATGTTTCTTCCATCATTGTCTTAAGCCTAAATTTGAGCATAAATATATCTGAAAAATGTTTAACTCATTTCTTTATAGATAAGCCTTTCATTTATTCTATTACTCCATAAATGCATGTACTCATTTTACGCATCTAATTTATTCCTCTACCGAAGAAAATAGTTTCAATTTATACAGTCATGGATATGTATCATAAGAATTATTCCCTATTGTCTAGCAGATGGTAGCTAAAAGCAAGCTTTAAGTCAACCAGAATATGCAGTTAAGCGCATTCTGCTCTACTTCAAATCTGGTTGAAAAAAAATCTTAATAAGGGGAGAAGTTGTCATCTACTTTCAAACTAAAACAGGCTATAGCGTAATGGATTAACCAAACAGTACGATAGCAATTGAAGGTGTAATGTTGTAAACACTAGATACATTTGAGGCATATCGTTATAAATGAATAAGCGGAGGGATAGTTTAGAATTTGAAAAGAGCCAATTTGGGTTGTTTTCTTGCTAGATGTGTCGGACAATGTTGACTAATGGGGAGCTCATAGCGTGAATCGGATTGAGAAAAGCCGTATTTGTGGCACACATTAGTTGACTCTCATTTTAATCCCTTCAAGTACATGTACACTGCCTTGCCCCAAGTACAATGGTTACATGTATTTGCCAAAAGTCCTAATCAGCGTATGATCATAAACCAAACTGTTTGACACTTATTTCAATGTTTGCTTAGTCAGATTACCTCCAATTTAGAGAGAAAAAACAGTGCATACTCAGATGAAACGCCAAGTAAAGCGGATTATCATTAAGGTCTACACTGTTTGATAGTTTGATAATGCAAACTTTATGAGAAACTAGGCTTGAATGGGGTTCCCTTTTAAAACTTGCCGTTTAATCCATTGTCCTTTTCTTAATTTGAAGATAGGTGAGCCCTTAAAGCAGCTTAAAAGGAAAGCAGAATGCGCCTCTATGCGCATTCTGCTTTACTTTTAGCCTGCTTAAAACTATCATCTGTTTGGATATAGAAAATACTACAGTAAATGGAAGAGTTTTCGTCAGCTGAAGGATAAACTAAAGGCGTAAAAAGGTGTGTTTATGGAATATTGGGTTAAACATCAATTCTAGCAGACCTGCTGTTTAACCTTTTCCTCTACATTTCTAGTTAAAAATATTTCTATTTTACCTCATGTTCTCCTCGTTAATTAAAACATTCCATTGCAAAATCAATAATTTAAAAACTACCAATGATTTGTCCGGTTGAAAGTGCAATGCTTGTAACGCCTGTCTAAACCAATATTGTTATTAGCAAATAGTTTTGTTCCATATTAAACGTCCATTGATCGGCATTATGATTAAGATCCAAATTGTGTTCTATTCGCAATCATTGTTCGTCAGTTTGATATAATATCATATGTATTCATAAACACTAACTCTGAATATCTGAAACAGACAACACTTTTAAAGCATTAACAGAATATAGGTTAAAGATTTCCCCGATGAATATCGCCCGTGTGATATCAAAACAACTACAGAATAGAGGCATAATGAACTTGCAGAACAATGGAGAAAATAAATAAAGAGATAACCAAATCAAACAGTTAGAAATATGTTATTCTTCTCCGTTCAAACAAATATTAATGCAAATGAAACGCAATAGATTGTAGATTTATGACTGATTGGGTTGGGTTTTACGGGTATATTTATGATTGATATAGTTAGGTTTTACAGCACCGCGACACATAGAAAAGGCGCCGATATTAAGCATGCTGAATATTAGAGATGTTATATGATTGTCGAAACGTTTTGAACCTGGTCAAATACCGAATTGCTCCGTGTCTGACAGGAATGTACTTCCTGTGCATGTTTGTAATGAGTCGTTGCCGATGTTTATGCATGTCTTGTTTTCCGTGTTGTTAATTTCCAAACTCAAGGTATTTTCGGGTCATGGTCATAAACAGGTTTTCACGTTTGGGTGGCATTTGCTTTGGTATTAATCCAAAATCTTCCCGAATCTAACTCGGTTATCTATGATATGCTGCCGACCTTTGTTTCACGTCCAATGTTATTTTCTATATTGCTGTTTTTCTTAAGCCGACTGTAAACAATAAACACAAAAAAGAACACACTGAGCTGAACCAAGATTATCTAATTGTCTGTCTCTAGTTTTAAAGACAAATGGCATTTAAAGTACGTTGCAAGTAAAGCATTCTATTCTAGTTTTAACCTGTTTTAAGTTACCGTCCGCTACATGTAGGATATAAAAATACTTCTTACACTGAATATGTACGAGTGAATAATGAAAAAAGATGCGTAAAAAGTCGTATTTATGGAGTAATAGGTTAACAGAAAGACAGACTACCAGACACACAGGTGAAAATTCAATCAAACAGACGGTCCGGTCATGTAGTGCTGACAGCAAGAAAATCATACAAATAGACAGACAGATAAAACACAAGTACAAAGACGCATGAATAAGCATATGCGTACAAATATACAGGAATATAGAGACAGAAATAGAAGAAATAGAAACATTTAGTAAAACCAGTCAGTCAGAAAAAAATAAAACACGCAATGATGAAAACATCAGTCTTTCCCAATAAATGTTTTGTGCTCGAACATTCATTTCCATTGCAACAATTTAGCGCAAACATTCATTGAAATAATGAAACATGTGGAAAACGACAATATTCTAATAATGTTGACAATCTCTGCTGATGAGAAGGAATAGCGTTTAGCCACCCCCTCTTCTTACCAAAACGCAGCGTGAATAATGTTCATTAAGGCCTATTCATATTAAACCCTTCGCTTCCATGACGTCATCAAATTTATACAATTTTTGATAAAAAATAAAACAATTTTTAGGTATTTTGACTTAAGAAATATTGAAACGAGTGTCAAACATTTTGGATTCTGATGAGAAGCCGCGTTGCGCGGCGTCTCATCAGGATCCAAACTGTTTGCAAATAACTACTGCACTCGGGGTAAGGCAGTGAAGGGGTTTAACGATATGAATTAGCATAATTGGATCAAATGACAGGGCAAACTATTTCAATGAGAGACCACATGTATTTGTGAATACCATAGAAACGATATCATTGACTCCATAGAAACGAATTCATGACTAATGGTAGACAATTTGCAGGTTCTAAACACTAACATCTGCGAAAAGTCATAGATAGTGTTTACGATATGTAGAAATATAAAGCTGGATGAAAGTAAAGCAGACAACTATCATGTTAGTGTGCTGGCTATCTGGAGCAAAAGGTATATTGCGTTTAAGCCAATCTTTCCTCCACTAACGAAATTTGAAAAAGTTCCAATTTATACAGTAACGAACATTTACCATACCAAATAGCTTCTATATCCTAGCAAATGGTAGCTTAAAGCAGGCTGAAAGTAAAGCAGAATGAGCCTTAAGGCACATTCTGCTTTACTTTCACCCTGCTTTAAATGATCACATGTCTTCACATTTAGAAATGGGCTATGGGATCAATGGTTACATGTAACACCAGTCATCGACGTTACCTGACATTGTTTTTTCACTTCATCAACTAGGCGAGTAAGTTTTATTGAGTGTATGAATAAATGCACGATGTCCAATATCCTCCGAAAGTTCATGTGAATTGATGTTAAACAACGAGGAAGAAGTCTCAGCATGATAAGTATTACATAAAGGGACATAATTCCGTAAAATGGCAAGAAAGAATTATGGTTCTTATGCACTGAGATCTCGATCTGTCTCAATGTACTTGATATGTATGTTGAATGTAATCGAATTATCTGAACCCATTACCCCATAAATACGCCTTTTTAGGCCTCTTATTTGTTCGTCTACTGAAGGAAATAGTTCTAATTTATACGGTTATGAATATGCATTATCAGACTATTATTCTATATACTGACATAGGGTAGCTTAATGCAAGCTGGAAGTAAAGCAAAATGTGCTTTACTTTAACCTGCTTTAATTGGTCATTTGTCTTCAAACTCGAAATAGGCTATGGGGTAATGGGTTAATCGCACTTTGGGTTATACTCTAGTCAAACATATAATTACAAATGGTCATAACTCCGTTCAATTGCCAACTAATGTTACGGTTATTGAGCATTGCACTCCGCCTCGATGCATTTGATTCATTTACATAATTATGTATGTGTAAATAGTTTCATTCAATTATCTTAATTGGTCTTGGAGTTATTCCCCGGGCATGCTCTGATAACACAGGCATAATTTCGTCAAATGGCCCACAAGAATTACTGTTCTTCCAAACTGCACGCTGCCTCGCAGTACTTGTTACGGTTACATGTACCAAGTTGTATTAATAATGTTACCTCATTATCGGTAAAGTTATATGCTCCTGAAAAGTTAGGAACTGGTTGAATTTTTCTAGAAGTATAAAAAAAAAATTAAACAAACGTATCTTATAAGCAGACACCATGTTATAAGTAGAAAACCTTTCTGGCATTAAAGGTGTTTATCATCATTAGCAATTTATTAACTTATTCGACCCTTGTCACCAATAGTAATTATAATGAAGGGGCTTTATTAACAAACAATGCATCTGTAAAGAGTACACGCGTCCTATACAAACATTGTAGACCCTGGTCAGAGGGTTCTGCACTGTTTGCCATTTAGAAATATTTCAAAATAACATCAAAAATTGTCATAAACGGACTAGATTTTATTGGAAACTAGACATTTTTCATTAAAAGTTTCCGGGGTGAATTGACAATAGATGTTAAGTAACATTCAATTGTGGTTAACGCTTGTTATATCGGAACTTGTCGCCGACCTTAAACCAATAGTTATGTTTGGCGCGAGATTTTATCCCCTCCTGCCAAGTGGTTTATCCAGTGTCAATGTTTTGATACAATTATTAAGAGTTTAACCCCTTAACTATCGCAATATCATATGTTTAGTTAAAGTCGCCTTCTATGAATTTACCAATATACATTTTAGACAGGATGACCGAAGAAACATGGCCAATGGATTCATTTGGGATTCTGGGTTTTTGATCTAGTTACTCGGGCTTTGGTTAAGATCCGAATCTAATACAAAATATCAATGTAGTTGGATTTTGAAGTGAATGGGCTAACCCTATCTAGTTAAGAGAGACTAGACATAAATTTGCAATCAACTTGGATCCAGACCAGGTGCTGAGGGAGCTGGTTTCTTTTTCTGGATTTAATTGTTTTAAGTTCAAAGTTAAGTTTATTTGCCATTCCTGAAAGCACGACAAACTGGTTTTGGCTGGTTTGCCCAGACGACATAATTGAAGCAGGTACCATTTCAAACATGACAAAGTGTTAACCCCTTCACTGCCTTACCCCGAGTACGATGGTTATTTGCAAACCAGTTTGGATCCTGATCAGACGCCGCGTCAAGCGGCGTCTGATCAAGATCCAAACTCTTTGACACTCATTTCAATATTTCTTAAAACAAAATACCTAACAATCGAATTTGAGATATAAAAGCAGACGACAATTGTTTAAAATTGATGACGTCACGGCAGTGAAGGTGTTAATGTTGTTGGTTCAGATTAGAACAGTGAGCCACTGTTATTGATTATACGTACCTGAGACATATACAAGTGTGACCGTCACCTACCGGATACCATAAAACCATTCTCCTGCTTAACCTCAAACCCAAAACAAATTCTCATTTCAAAACAGTTTAGATCCTGATCAGACGCCGAGTAACTCGGCGTCTGATCAGAATCTTAACTGTTTGCGACAAACCTATTACTAAATTTGAATTATCCGTGATTCAAATTATTATTTGGCTGACGATAATTTTTAAAGCAGACGATAATTGTAAAGAGTGGTAGACTGGTTAAGGCAAACAATGGAAGAAAATCACAGCCAGAGATAATGGCGCAGTCTACATGCGATGTGTTGTCGGAAATAGCCACTCAAGGACAATTCTCGACATTTATTATTCATAAAGATTTTGTTGAACTAGTTAAGTCAAAAAGAATTAAGGAACTCTACAGTAGACTGTCGCTATAAAAGTCCTCACAGTAAAATTGTCAACCATATGCAAACTCCTTGACTGTCAGTAGTTGCTGGTATAGTCGTAGTATTAAGTGGATCCAGATCAGCCGCTAAATAACTGAGAGACTAATAATGGTCCAAGCTTTGTGACGCCCATACTTGTTTTCCTTCAATTAAATTTTTGAATTTAGTTTTGGGAAATAAAAGTGAGCGCCAATGTTCAAGTAGAATCTAGGCTTGACGTGACAGCGTCAAGATAGGTCAATGTCTGCTCAAAGCAAGATGAATGATCTCTATGAAAGTTCTGTTTCTTCTTCGTATTGCTATACTATTTGCAAGATAGACTGTTTGTAGTTTTGAAGACAGATGCATTCGTAAAGCAATTCTACGTAAAGACAATATGTTTTATTTTCATCCTGCTTTAAGCTACCTTCTACAAGATTACATGTACATGTATCAAACCATTTCTTTTGGTGCATATTCATCATTGTACATAATTATATAAAAACTAGTTTATTCAGTGAAGGTTTAAATCAAAGGCGCAAAAAGGTGTATCTATGGGTTTTTGAAGGGCGCTGTTACAGTGGAGAATCTGTTATTCTTTCCCGTTTAAACGCAAACGTACGCAAACGCAAAACACTAAAACGTAGAAAAGAACAACTTTTGGACAATTCTGATAATTCTTGTTTATCTTGGTGGCAAACAGTTTGGAGCCTGATCAGACGCCGGGTTACCCGGCGTCTGATCTGGCTCCAAACTGTTTGCACTGCAAGTAATAGTTTTAGCGTAAACGCGTTTATTGGGAAAGAATAACAGAATCTCCACTGTATGTAGTAACGAGAATTAACGCAAACGTACTGCAACAAAATGTTGAAAACACTTTTTATCTAAATAGGGTTTAATCATATGTTTGTCTGAGGGACATGCAGTTACGAGCCTGAGCAGACGCTGATCTGGCTGCAGACTGTTTGCAATACAGTGGAGAAACTGTTATACTTTCCCAATAAACGCGTATACGCTAAAACTATTATTTGCAGTGCAAACAGTTTGGAGCCAGATCAGACGCCGGGTAACCCGGCGTCTGATCAGGCTCCAAACTGTTTGCCACCAAGATAAACATGAAATATCAGAATTGTCCAAAAGCTGTTCTTTTCTACGTTTTAGTGCTTTGCGTTTGCGTACGTTTGCGTTTAAACGGGAAAGAATTACATATTCTCCACTGTATATATAACTGTTTAAGCATAAGCGCGTAAACTAGAAAAATCAACATTTTCCCTCGTTGCATTCTAAGTTCTCGTCTATCTAGAAATTGTAGATTTGGTATGTCAAATACCACAGAATTTCCGCGTTGAATTGATTAAATATTTACCGTAGAAGTTTTAAAGTAATTTCGACAGAGCAACACATTTCACGGCAAAATGCTTCAGCGGAAAATTATCTTCTAGTTTTCCAGTTATTGTGCATGAAAGGGTGATATTACCTTTAAAGATAATCAATACTGCTAAAAAATCAATTACATTTTATCAAGATACATGTACAGGGGAGGCAACGTTATTCTTTCCCCGTGAAAACGCTAACGCATTGCAATAAAAACGTAAAAAATGACAACTTGTTTGCAATTTTGATCATTCATTTTAATCCGAGTGGCAAACAGTTTAGAGCCTGATCAGACGCCGGGTTACCCGGCGTCTGATCTGGCTCCAAACTGTTTGCAATGGAAACAATGGTTTAGGCAAAAGGCGTTTATTAGAAAAGAATAACGTTTTCTCTACTATACATTTTATCAAGATTCATGTAGCACGTCTTGTTACAATGTAAGCACCGTGCCACAGCGATTTAACTTATGCACCATCGCACTTCGAATAGTTCCGGTCAAGTCTTGTCAATATTTGACTACTTATGGTTGGTTTTAATAATTGATCGCAAAATGACAAACAATGCAGACCCTGATTAGAGGGTTTCTTTTGGTGTCCTCTGATCAGAGTATTTTACTATACAATGTTTGCATAAGACAAGTTGCTGTTCACAGGTACATTAAACCCTCTCTATCACGACCACTAAAAAGAAGGCTAATTATTTGTTTAAAAGACAGGTGACCCTAAGAAGCGCCGTTTTTGGAAGACAGCTACCTCATGGAGTCGACTTTGTCTTTTTTCCTCTTCGCCACTGGATCCATCAACAACTTAGAAATTCTACAGATGGATGCCAGCCACCAACCAAATTCAACTTTAGAAATCCATCATCTGATGTCGAAAAACAGCCACTTCGGGAACCAACCTTTAGACCTCTCCGCCGGCTGAGGAGACGTCCGGACGATAATAGCGCAAGCTGCGGGATCCTAGAACGTTGGGATGCGGCAGCTATTAGACGCACGAGGGACGCTAATCCTTAGCAGAACAACAACAACCACTAAAAAGAAGGCTAATTATTTGTTTAAAAGACAGGTGACAGCTTAAAAGCAAAGCGGCAGTAAAACAGAAAGCTTTCGGGTTTACTGTCACCTTGTTTTAAGCAGTCGCCTATCGTAAACAACTTATGATTAACTCAATTTAGAGATCGTAATAGAGAAGTTTTACTGTATACTGTTTGTACATGATGAATATACTCGTCGCTGGGGTTCATTCAGGGCTCCAGATAAGAGGGAGTAAAATGCAGAAATCCAACATTTTCTCACTTATTTTAGCATCAAATCCAATGGTGTTACTACCCATTAGAATCGTCTCTTCGAGACGATTCTAATGGGTAGTGACACCATAAAGTTTTAAGCAGAAGTAACGATTTTAGTTTTTGAAATATCCTCCTTATCTGGAGCCCTGGTTCATGGTGCTGTCTACCAAGATATACGAAATAAAATCTTATAAAACCAGGAAGTCTTTGAGACACGAAATAAGATGTCGGAATTAAATAATACGTGCTTTGTTTTATCTATATAAAAACTAAAATAAAACCTATATATGGCATACATTTAAATAAGAAACATTAAAAATGATTTAAGGATGGTTTTTCCTGAGTGCAAGAAAAAACATAATTATAGAGAGCTCTAAAAAGTCTTCTGAACTCGTCTATTCTACATGAAACTGCCCACTTGTTGTTGGGTGTGTTTTTTTTCAACAATTGTTGCACACAATTATTTTAAAACTACATCCCTCAGATACCTTCCCTTTAGATAACAGAAACCTCTTTTAACCCTTAACCTCATACAGTGTAGTATGTTTCTTCGTTTTAAAGACTGGTGACAACTTAAAGCAGACTGAAAGTAAAGCAGAATGCTCCTTAATGCTTTACTTTAAACCTGCTTTAAGCTACCATCTTCTAGGATAAATCAAATACTTTATACATAATATCTTATTGTGCATACATGCGTTCATGGCTGTCATAGAAAGGAACAATTTTCGTCAGCGGATGAATAAATAAATGCTGTAAAAATGAGTATATGTGGAGTAATGGGTTAACCAAACCTTTTATTCAGTTAACCCTTTATCCCATGGTCTGTTTCTAGTTTTGAACACAAATAACCACGTAAAGAAGGTTGAAAGAAAATCGGAATGCATATTATAGTGCATTCTGCTATACCTTCAGCCTACTTTAAGCTATTATCTGCTAGTATAAGGAAAATAGTACTTATGGTTAATATTCATGACTGTATAAATTGGAACTTTTTTATTCTTTGGAGGAATAAAAGGAATGCGCTAAAAGGCGTGTCCATGAGAAAACAGTTAAGGTGGGGTTCTGTTTGGCTGAGGTTTTACAGTGTAATTATACCCTCATTACAAACGTTGAGGAGATTGAGGAAAACATCGCAGCGGTAGTTCTTCTAGGGCAAATAACAGACAAGATGATTATTTTCAAATATCTTACAAATGATAACTAACGTGCTTTAATATATAAGACTGATAACGGCACTCCGGTGATATGTACAGTCAGAGCATGTTATACAGTGGAGAAGAGGTTATTTCTTCCCCGTTAAATGCAAACGAAACGCAACCGCAAGGCAATAAAATATAAAAACTGTCAATTTCTTACACTTTGTTTTACTTTGAGTGACAAACAGTTTGGAGCCTGATCAGACGCCGGGTTACCCGGCGTCTGCTCAGGATCCAAACTGTTTGCAATGGAAATTAACAGTTTCAGCGTGAACGCGTTTATTTGGAAAGAATAACGTCTTCTCCACTGTACCTACATGTATACACTGAAACAGTCAATCTTAGATATATCGAACTCGCGTAAGTCGAGCAAATCCGTACCTTAGAATTAAACGTTGTTAGATCACGTCTTAACTTTAAAATACAGATAAATTAGACTTGAGCGAGCCCGAAATAATGAAATTCAACTGTATAAATACGGTAAAGGTTCGAGTTAAGCAAGGATGAGATATCGACGTTCGACTGTAGTTAGTATCTGACATAAAAACGACTTGGATGAAAACTAGTGGTATAAGTGTTATAATTACAAGAAAACTTACACCAAGCACATATCAATAAAATACCTGTTAACAATATTTGAGACTGGGTATTTCTTAATACATTTACGTTTATTGAAAAAAAAATGATCCTTTTGCAACAGTTTTAACCAGTATCAAATATCTACCTGTCTAAAAACGATGGTCATGTTCATTGCTGATTGGTTACTTGCCACAAGTTTTACTATTGTAAAAAGGGTCGGTTTAAATAGCCTAATCAGTTTAACGTTACAAACAGTCGGGAATCTAGCCCCTCATAGAGAAGAGGATTGACTGTATGACGTGGAAAAGTCGTAAATATTTCTCGTTTAAACAAAAACGTAACGCAAACTCAAAACACTTAAATGTAGAAAAGAATCACTTTTTTAAAATTTCTCACGATTTATTCTAATCTGAGTGGCAAACAGTTTGGAGCCAGATCAGACGCCGGGTTACCCGGCGTCTGATCAGGCTCCAAACTGTTTGCATAGGTAATAATAGATTCAGCGTAAACGCGTTTATTGGGAAAGAAGAACATATCCACTGTAACTACACATTTGTTGAGATTCTTATCAGGTTAACAATTGCTTAGCATGTTATTACAGCGAGTGCTAAATCACAAGCTCGAAGGAATGCCGCGTGCCAGAAACCAGCAGGTGTCGTTTTTGAAGTCGACTCACTGCCGTAGCAGGTTGAAGCCATTTTGTCAAGAAACAGGTTGCTTCTGAAAGAAGAGTATTTGTTGGGTGTTTAGTGAGTGTTAAAATAAAAAGCCCTGCACTTGAATATCTGCACTTGCCTATTATGCAGTTTGTTTTGGGTATTTCTATGTGAAAAGTCAAAACATATGTAAACTTGATTCCTATGAATTTACAGATATGTACCACCTGTGTTACATGTACAGTGTTCACTCTCTTCAATGACCCTCCCAGCAACGATTTCCTCCTTACAACGACTCTTGTCGCTATTCCATAAACGGGACAATTATGTATAACGCTTATGCAGCTGCAATATCGTCTGTTAAAAATTGCTGTCTATTGTTTTTCCTTAAAGTTATATATAAATGGAGATTTTGATAGAATAGATATAACGGCAAGTGACAAACAGCTTGAATTCAGATCTTACGCGGCGTCTGATCTGGATACATGTACAAGCTGTTGCAAATGTAAACCAATTCTTAATTTCCCCTCCATTTAACGATTCCCTCTTTACAACACACGCAAATTGTGTCTCCCATTGGGTGTCGCTTTATTGAGGTAGCAATGTATTACGATAAGCAAGGTCGTAAGTGAATTCGTAATCTAGCGGCAACTCACTTGCCTAGTAGTACTTGGTTCGAGTCCCGCTGCACTTCAATTAACGTCCTTGTGGTGATATCTTAAATCAAGCTACACGTACAATTTATTGGTGCTATAAACAGGACATGTAAACGACCAGTTTTTTCATCAGTGGGATTCTGTCTTTATCCGAACTTGCACCTCTCATTAAAAAAACTCTAACACAATCAACGGAAGCGACTGTGTGCGTCCCAAAAGAAAGAGTCCCCTGCGGACCGCAAAGGATGGAAAAGCGTACCATTAACCCATTTGTGTCCACGATCCCATATATGTGACAGGCAAACACTGTATACTCAGATCAGACGCCGCATTATGCGGCGTCTGATCAGAGTCTACACTGTTTGCTGATAGGAATTTCAATATAAAACAAAATGAAAATGAAAATTTTGACCAGGCATCCCTTTGATAAAAAATTGACTTATCCAATATATAAACATGGACTAATCCACTGGGTATAAATGGGTTAAGAGTCTGGAGGAATGAAGACGGTATATTACGTTTGTATCGACATCAATAGCAATAACCAGGATAAGCTAGTGATCGTAACAGCGTGAGTTCGCTGTACATTTGGTAAAATAAATTTAATTTGAACACTGTTAGTGAAACATGGCTGAAGTCAGCTCAACTTGCAGCATTGATTTTAAGAGTCACACGGCGATGTGTAGCAGCCGCTTGTACAGTTGAGAAAACTTTATTCTTTCCCAATAAAAGCGTTTACGCTAAAACTATTATTGTCATTGCAAACAGTTTGGAGCCAGATCAGACGCCGGGTAACCCGGCGTCTGATCAGGCTCCAAACTGTTTGTCACTCAATTTAAAATCACCAGTCAGATTTGTCAAACAATTGTATTTTTTACATTTTATTGCAATGCGTTTGCGTTTCGTTTGCGTTTTAACGGGAAGGGATTACGTCAACTCTCCGTTCGGTAGTTGACATTTACTATGTGCCATTATATTTTCCCCATGATTGCAGTAATTTGCGGGCTGTTAGCGCGACAGAAATTCGTGGTTAGCCGCGGAGGAACATTGATGCTATTTACAAATATATTCAATCTGCATATTATCGGGGTAATATCAAATAACTTACTGTTTAATCACTGTAATTATCATTTTTGAGAAGGTTAATTTCTGGCGGTTATCAAACACATAGCTTTAACGCCTTCGCCCCTACAACTCTTAATGAACGATCCCTGTTTCCAATAGGGTCTAGTCCATTAATGACTATTTAGGGTTTTTTCTGAAAATGATTGCAAAATGACAAATAGCGAATACCCTGATCAGAGGGCTCCTTTTGGAGCCCTTTGATCAGGGTCTACACGGTTTGTATTGGACACGTGAACTTTTCAAAAGTGCACTGTTTGTTAATGCCGAATATACTCGTCACTAGGATTAAATATGTTAGCCTTTACCATGGCTTACTGTTATATTTCAAACTATCCGAATGCAGATAAGAATAGGATCCGTGTTGTTTAACATTAGTACTTAGATCTTCTTCATTTCAAAGGCTTGCACGTTAATTTTTAAGTTGGTTGGAGACGAACTTTTAAATTAACTTTGACAATTAAGCGGGATAATAGTTAAACCGTCATATGGAAAAAAGAGCTGTCCCCTATCAACAGTAGCATGTTGCAATATGATGTGGGCTCATTAGATACACTCATCACAAAACAATGTGGCCTTTATTGTCTGACACGTGTTTAACTATTTTCCCGCCAAATTGTCGTATGCTTTAAACCCTTCACATCCATTATAGTGTCTGCTTTGAATAGCATTAGTACGTCGCGAGTATATACATGTAACTCCTTTACAAACTGTGTATTTGTGAATAGTAGACATGGCCTATGCAAAAGTTTAACTCTTTCCTTCCTAAAACTTTAAATGGACAATTCCAGTTTCTATTTTAGTCTAGTCCACTTCTGACTGTTAATGGTTGTTTTGTCAGTGATTGGCATTTTGTCAAACAGTGAATACCCTAATCAGAAGGCTCCTTTAGGAGCCCCCTGGTCTGGGTATTCGCTGTTTGCATAGGACATGTGTACTATTCACATGTACACTATTTGCAAAGGACGCCAACGTGCGTGACTAGAGTTCAAAGGGTTAAAACATAGTCAGAGTATTCCTTTTGGGATCAGAACAGTGCCTGCACTGTTTGTCATTTTGCAATTATTGTTAAAACAACATATATGACCTCGACTCAATTTGTAGCTGAAACTGTCCATTTAAAAGTTCACGAATGAATGAGTATGTTGTTTATTGCATGCAGAAGTGGCGTGTCTTCAGATGCCATCATGCGTTTTCCGTCGATGGAAGTTTGGTATTATGTTTGACATTCAATCAATCGAATATTGATACATGTATAAACTGTATATGAATCCATCAGTCTATAAACTAGTTTATAACGATACAGCAATCAAGTGGTCGATTATTTAATCATCCAAGCATCAATTAAACAGTAAATCAATCAAATTACTGGTAGATCAGGTATGATATACCCACTGATTGTACGGCTGGCTAGCTATGAATTCGCTCGGTCATACTGATAAGTTGACAGTAAGTATCCTTCCCTGCTTAACCCATTACCCCATAAAACGCATTTTGAGCATGTTATTGAATTCTTCCACTGACGAGAAAAGTTTCAATTTTATAGTCATAAGCATGTACCATTAGAACTATAATTTATATCATAGCAGACGGTAGCTTAAAGCAGGCTGAAAGTAAAGTATAATTGACATTAAGATACATTCTGCTTGACTTTCAAACTTCTTTAACTAGTCAACTGTCTTGAAAACTAGAAACAGGCTATAAGGTAATGAGTAGATTCTTTTACTGTCATTATGCAGTCATAAACCATATAACATATTCACTACCAAAATTTCGCCCGATTGCAACCGTATTGTCAACTTCTATTTCTAAAGTTTACCATTTTAGGCAGGTTGTCATTAAAATATGTTTTTTGCATATCAAACAGTTTGTTTCCTGATTAGTTGCCACATGATGCTGACTAGATCTGGATCCAAAGAGTTTGCAAACATGTATGTCATGTTTGCCTAATTGGCACTACAAGGGTGGATCGACACTAATTGCAAACACAACGTCAAGCAATAAAATGCTAGCAATGACAGGCATTTAGCAATTGACATTTGGCAATGTCGACAATTATTTCAAATCTGAGTTTGAAATAGTTTGAATCCCATAAGGACTATTTTAATTACTTTACTCTTCTTTTAACCCTTTACTACATAGCCTTTTTCTGGTTTTTAAAACACATGACCATCTTAAGCAGGCTGAATGTGAAGCAGAATGCGCCTTAAGGCGCATTCTGCTTCACGTTCAGCCTGCTTCAAGCTACCACCTGTTAGCATACAGAGAATATAATTTATTCTTTATGGTACATATTTATGATTGTATAAAGTGGAACTATTTTCTTCCGCGGAGGAATACATTAAAGGCGTTAAATGCGTATTAATTGAGTAATGGATAAGCTGCCGACAATATTTCATACCATCGTTAAGTCACGTGGGAAATGTAATAACCGAGATTTATTGTTTCGGGTACCTGTAAAAAATCTACGAACATTATTAAACGCTTGATGTTCTGTTTTGTACATTACATGTTGTTGTAGGTATTTGGATTAATGGTGCTTTGCATATCAATCGACCAGGCTTTTGTATACAGCTTAAACTAAGGCGCATTGCCGACAACCATGTCTGATAAAGCCATTTATTTTGAAACTTTACACTAATCACCATTGTTTTTGACCTGTAAAAAGCATGAATGTTAAACCATTTGATACTGGGAATAAAACGCTGATATGTTCCATTCAATACCATTTTCTATTGCACAAAAAGATTTGCAAATAATTTGGATTCAGATCTGACGCCGATTTATTCGGTGTCTGATCTGGTTCCAAATGGTATGCAATGGACATAATTCTTTTAGCGCAAACTCAGTTATTGGATATTAAGATATGGCATTCCAAACTTCATATAGTATAATTGTTTTGAGACATACAGCGGAGAATACCTTTTTCTTTCCCAATAAACGCGTTTACGCTTATACTGTTATTTCCATTGCAGATCCGTTGTCTGATCAGGCTCCAAACTGTTTGCCACCAAGATAAACAAGAATTATCAGAATTGTCCAAAAGTTGTACTTTTCTACGTTTTAGTGTTTTGCGTTTGCGTACGTTTGCGTTTAAACGGGAGAGAATAACAGATTCTCCACTGTATTCAGGAAACCAGGTTTCAAAGGTTGCACTGTGTTCTCTCGTGATGACGTAAACGGTCAGTTAAGATTCGTTTTGTGAATCTCGCTTGTCCTATAAACATGCGTAAGACCAAATTAAACTGTCATCTAATAGACGTCTTGATTGCAAATAGCAGGCAGAGAGGTGATCAATTTTCGTCATCAGAGTCTGTCCTACTCACCGAGGCAGCCTACAGCACGGTACTGTGATGTATCGTATCACTAGAACTGTATTACACCAATCCACCATAAACTTATGATTAAAATCTGATTTACGCCCTTTTATAGGGCGATTTGACAGCAATGCCGGGCATGGCAGTTTATTTATAGTATAACGATCCCAGCTTATAGTTAAATTCAGCCAATACGATTTTGCAATCGAAGCCTTGTTTAAGAAGGAAGACACTATATTTTGTAATTATAAGGTCGTCATTAAAACATACGTAACCAAATTGGTAATACGTGATTGCATTGTATTTCACGTTTGAACGAAATTGAGCGCAGAAGCAATGCAATGGAATTAAGAAAATGACACAGTCTTTGTAAAATATAGACGATTAAAGTCTAATAGGCAAAACGTTTCAGCAAGTGCAAATGCTGAGTTACGCGCTGTTCACAATGTGAATTAGCTTATTTGAAACAAAGTAGACGACAGTTGTTTAAAATTGATTACGACATGACAGTGATTGGCTTGACGTTGGGAGCCAGTCATTTAGCTGGTTTTACCTTGGCGACGACTTGCGTCTCCAAACTGTCGACCCGAACTCAAAATAAATTTATTCCCGCACGAACTGAACTGTGGAACGTGAAAGGCACGTAACTCGATTATTCAAAAATGATAAATAACAGCTTTAGTCGTGATACACGCAGGTTGCACAAAACTATGTTATCTTTAACAGTGGCAGGCGCGACAATACTGGCATTAGCTACATTACCAGTTCAGATCAGGTTTCCAAATGCTTGCCAAATATCTTTTTCTTTTCTGGAAATAAGCTATAGATATTACACATTACACACTCCCTGATAATAATGGTTCCGAGGAAGACACCGTTCTGCAAGCATTGAAAGGTTTTACCAGACTAGGTGTCAAGGGTGCCTATAAAATAGTTGTGGAAATATTTCTGTCGCTATTTTCAGATCAGTTCTATTGCGACCATCAACCAGGGCTCCAGATAAGAGGTAGTTATTTCAACAAATCAAACATTTTCTCACTCATTTCAGCACCAAATCCTATGGTGTTACTACTCATTAGAATCGTCTCAAAGAGACGATTCTAATGAGTAGTGACACCATAGGATTTAATTCAGAAATAAAGATTTTAGTTTTTGAAAAACTACCCTTATCTGGAGCTCTGATCAACGTTGTAAATTAAAAGCTAATATTATTATACAGTACTATAAAACGTCACAAATACAACCACTTCAAACAAGGTTTATTTTCTATACTTAACCCCCATGATATCGTTCTACATAAAATGTCATCTGCTTTTATTTCTCAATAGTAGATATTGTAGACTATATGACATTAGGAAATTAAGGTTCTTTAAACAATGTATTACTAAATAACAAACGCTACAGGTCATGATCAGAGAGCTCCTGTATGGGCCCTCTGATCAGGGTTTAAACTGTTTGTATAGGACAAGCGTTCTCTTCATAGGTAATTTGTAATTAAATGAGTATACTTATCGGTAGAAATGAATGTAGTAAAATTAACCTTTCTACTATTGGAATGCCATTGGACTCTTCAACATACTCTTTAGCTTTTTTTATGAATAGTCATGGAGTGTTTAGTGGTAATTCAAATTAGGGCAAGAATTGAAACAGAAACAATATTTTAACTATACTCTCACACACTTGTGAAGTGCTTTTAGTGTAAACGCTGCTACATTTGGTATGTTTAAACGATTTGGCACCAAGTACATTTAAGTGTCCAACCAAACCCCGGAAAAGGCTCCATAATATTAAGGCTAAAGCTCTGACCAATCAAAGTCTTGATATTGATCTCGAACTAATCTCAATCAATTTACAACCTTTGACGAAGGACACACTGCTTGTAACTCGTGTCGATTTATATCCAGTCAAAAGTCTAGAATGCTTAGCTCGAAAACAAACTTCAGACGAGTCTAGTATATCTTTCTAGTATGTTAGATGTGTTACCACTAAAAGCAGGTTGAAAGTAAAGCAGAATGCGCCTTAAAGCGCATTCTGCTTTTCTTTCAACCTGCTTTAAGATATCATATGCTAGAATGTATAAAGTGGAACTACATGTATTTGCTTCAGTGTATAAATAAACCAAAGACGCAAAAGGCGTATTTATGGTACATGTATTATGGGTTTAAATATAAAGAAGAATTGGAAACGGGACCAAATTTTTGTCAGGTTTAGAAAGAATTCTGGTATTTGGAGATTCCGGGTTTAAGGGATTCCACTGTTTATTGGTATCCGTATATATCGAGTATATGGGATGTAATTTGAGTCCTGGCTCAAATGCACGGGAAACATAAGTTTTAAGGTAAAAACTTTTATCGGGAAAGAATAACGTTTTCTCCACTGTACATATATAATGTTCTGGAAATAGCAAATTTTAGCTTAAAGCAGACTGAATGTAATGTAGAATAACGTCACCGGGAATGAATAAAAATCTGGGTTAAACTGGCACTGACAAAGAGGTAATTTTGCATTGGTATACACATTGTAAGGTTGACAGCTTTATGCAGATCAAACAGAACGTATGCCTTCTTTTGGGGGGCTTTGTACATTTTGGTGCACCCTGAACTAAGACAGTGATATCTCATAGACTCGAAATTAACTTTACTAAATGACATTTCTTAAAGGATAATTAGATTTTCATCATTTCCAAGATTTTGGCTTTTGCATTTTTTATTGATTAAGACAATATCATATGTCATAAAAGCAATTACGAAAAAGGCCTGATCGTAATCTGACTATTGTCGTAGAGTAAATAAAATGGTACTCTTTCCAAGTAAACATGTTATTCTTCAAATATGTATGTCCATAGAAAACAATTTGCAGCTAGATCAGACACCGAAGACTGTTTTCCAGGCAAATCAAAATACAACTTCTACGATTTCAAAACAATGTCAATTTAATTATTTTCTTGCATTGCGTTTGCTTTGATGTTTCTAGCGAGGAATATAATCGTAATTACCAAACAGTGTACATGTACCTGTGAATGATACCACCATAAAAAGGAAACAAGTGTAGAACCTGGTCAGAAGCTCTCTCTCTTATACACAGTGTGTCGCTTTACAATGGATTGTTCAAATGAATCCAAAATACCGATAGTCAGAAATTGACGAAATGTACAGTTTATTTAGAAAGAATTACATCTTCTCAACTATCGCAACTGGGTTTAAGGGTTGATCGAGTTAAACTAAGAAGAATAGCATCTTTCTACTGTAACTTAACTCAATTAAAAACGACGACTGAGCGTAATCTGTCTATTATCATATTTTCAGTGTTTCTCTTTCATCTTAGTTAGAATGTAATTACCCACAGCATAAACCATCCACTCCTTCGCTCCTGAAACTTGTTATGGATAATCTCAATTCCCAATTAACTCATTGTGCCCTAGTGACACATATATGCGCATATTACCACAAGTATACCTGTAAAGAGTACACTTGTGTAATGTAAACAATGAAGTCCCTGATTAGAGGGCTCCTACAGGAGCCCTCTTATCAGGGACTTCACTGTTTGTCATTTTGTAATATATTATAAGAACAACCATAGATAGTCTAAATGGACCAGCCTTTATTGTAAACTGGAATTGTCCATTAGAATAATGACACACAATGACCAGAGGGCTCCTGTATGAGCCCTTTCTGATTAGGCTCCATACAGTTTGCATACGACAATTAAACTTTTCACAGGTACACTGTTTGAAAAGTTCATCTCCGCTGTTAGTGTAGTCTGAAATGAAAAAACTAAAAATCAAAAAAGGAAGAAACCTTATTAATGGTTATCCGGTGACTGATCTGGCTCCAAACTGTTTGCAATTGTTTCAGCACAGGGATGTTTATTTAGGGAAAATAAAGTATGTAGAGATATGTGTTTTATCATATATAATATTATATATAATATTGATCGACCTACTAACAGTTGTAACCGACAAACCATCGCACATCTCTCTTCACCCTATCAACTAAAAAAGGGTAACGTGCAAAACACATGCATTTAATTCCCACAATTCCGGTCCCTCAACACTAGGTGCACATGTTGTATATGCTTTTATTTAAAACGTTTCTATGACGACCACTAAATTTTGTTAAATATATGGTGTGTAGGACAGGTGACTGTTTAAAGCAAAATGACAGTAAAACAGAAAGCTCCTTCCGGAGCTTTCTGTTTTACTGTCACCTTGCTCTTATCTGTCGCTTGTCTTTTATACAACCAATTTACCTTATTTTTGTGGTCGTAATAGAGGTGGTTTACTGCATTTGGATGCTACATGTAAGCGTATTACGAAACTAAATCAGAACGTTTCTTTAGACTTTCGTATTGCTCTTTTGGGATTTTATTTTAGCTACACACTATATTTAATCTATTTACATGTTCAATGTATGACTGAATAATGCTTTGAACTATCCTTATGTGCCTTTTGGAAGATTTCATTGTAGACGGGGGAGTTGTATTTGTATTGAATTTGCGCCAAGCGGGAGGGGAAAATGTTTAAACCAAATCAACGAATTTTCTTTTCAATACCAGTAATTCTGTGACTTTAATGTATAAATAAGGTTTACCTATCTTCTAATTTATATAATATTAAACATTATAACTTGTTTATTTATAGTCTGCATGTTTCTATTGATGTGGATCTCTTTACATCAGCGGAGACGAGTGATGTTAATTAACCCAAACAGCGCCTCTACGCCTAACTGTAAACCGGCAATTTCATAAATAAAATAATTCATAAACCATCTGCAAATATTTGCTTCACTAAATTGCTTTGAAACGGAACTTTACCGCTATATGCAATTAATTATAAACACGTACTCCGTTTTAATTAGCGGAATCATTTGCAGTTGTTTCTATTCGGCTACAGTGGAGAGAATGCTCCTCTTTCACATTTAAACGCAACGGAACGCAAACGCATTATAATAACAATTAATGTCGAAACTTACATTATATTTAATTTCAAACGACATATTTTAATCTGAGTGGCAACCAGATTGGAGTCTGATCAGACGCCGGGTTACCCGGCGTCTGATCAGGCTCCAAACGGTTTGCAATAGAAATTCTTGTTTTAGCAAAATCGCGTTTATTATGAAACAAGAACGTCTCCATTGTAGTTTTGGAAATCAGGCACAAGACATAGAGTCGTCCGCTAAATCTGAAACTATCTGCAATTCAACATAATATCCATACATGCAAATCAACAGACCGACGGTTTAGTTATTTTCCGGTTGTGCAATCAAAACGATAACAAAAATAATGGACATATTTGAAAGGTTTCATCTTGAAGGATTATTCTAAGGTTAAGCAGACATATTTACTACAACAAAACTAAACCTTATCATGCTAAAGCACGACTTGTCTAACATTTTGCAAACAGTTTAGATCCAGAAGCGGCGTCTGATCTAGATCCAAACTGTTTGTCAATCGTATTCAACTTTTCTTCGCTTTCAAAAGCATGAAAACTAATTTTAAGTGTTTTAGCAGACGATATTTTTAAGGCAGACGAGAAGGATTGACTCGCATTGTTTTAGTGGGAGAACTACAGTAGATTAGACTTTATATTCCCAATAAATGCGATTACACTAAAAATCACTGATGAGAATGTTTCTGTAAGATCATCTCCAAACTGTTTGCTACACAGATTAAGAAAAGCTGTGTTTTTCTCAACATTTTGGAATTGCATTGCGTTTGCCTTTAATTTGCGTTTTGATTGCGTTAAAACAGGAGAAAACCACTGTATCCACTGTAGCAGATATCAGACAATGCCAGAGTATGCCTCTGTAGGTTATATTAGAGCAGACAATAAGACATTTTTATATATTCGCATGTAGCGCCCTAGTCTTATATTGGTTATCAAGCAAACGTTGTTACGCTAATAAAAAATTCTTTCCTCATACTTGCCAACAGACCGCACTTGCAACCATCAAAAAGCAATTAAGCTGCACGAACCTGGACAATACAGCAGGCGACTTTTTAATACATCATATACAGAGAAAAATACATTATTCTTTCCCGTCTGAAAGAAACGAAACGAAAAGCAAATGAATTGCGAAAAAATAGAAAAAATCAACTGTTAGAAATGTCTTACACGTTACACGTTACCCGGCATCTGATCTGGCTTCAAACTATTTGTATAGGAAGTAATAGTTTTGATGTAAATGCGTTTATTGGCAAAGAATAACGTCTTCTTCTTCACTGCATACATACACATGGTAAAGCGCTATTCGGTCCCACCACAACGGCTTCATGTATACATGTACAATAGGAAACACATGTTTCTTTCCAAATAATAGCATTTGTGCTAAAACAATTATTTCAAAAGCAAATGATTTTGGCCCCAAACTGCCCTGCCACTCAGATTAAAACAAAACGTCTCTATTTTCGCAACCATGTCATTTTCTAATTCCACTGCATTACGTTTGCGCTAACATATAGCTTCGTTTTGAAATAAAAGAATAATGTCTTCCATGTTGTATTCCAAGTAAATAGTTCGTGTTGGAGTCAGATCAAACGCCGATTAACTTTATGTTTGATCAGGCTCCAACAATTTTGGATTTCAATCGAACTGAATAATACATCAAGAGTTTAAGAAACGTTAGGATTTTCAATATTGTATTAGATGTACGAGCGTTTAAACCTATTTAACTATTATATATAATTTATGGTTCCAGATAAGAGGGAGCATTCTGAACAAATTCAACATTGTCGCACTTATACTGAACCAAATCCTATGGTGTTACTACTCATTAGAATCGTCTCTTTGAGACGATTCTAACGAGTAGTGACACCATAGGGTTTAATGCAGAAATAACGATTTTTATTTTTGAAATACTCCCCTTATCTGGATCCCTGATAATTATTCCGCTATTCTATCACCTCGATTATATTTTGAACTTATCCGAACCTTATGCACTAAGTGTACTTTGTCTGATCAACATACAATTCGGTATGCATGTGTGTTGTTTTCATTCTATTTATTATTTTCTTTTTGTTTGTTTGTGGGTGGTACATTTGTAGGTTAGTTACGCCGGCGATATGAAACCAAGATTAAAACAACATTTTCCAGAAAATAATACAACAAAGACAACCGTTTTATGCACAAGACGTTACATCAATTCACTGATTAAAACATTCAGGGTCTTCTTTCAGTGGAGAAGACGTTATTCTTTCCCAATAAACATGTTTATGCTAAAACAAATATATTCGTTGCAAACAATTTAGAGCCAGGTTAGACGCCGACGTCTGTGATATGTTCCCAAGATATTTGATATTCAAAAAATAAAAAGCACACGTTAACATGAATTGTCCAAAATGGATAACATTTTCAACATATGATAACATTACTTCTAGTTTCGCATAGGCCGGAAGAACAATGTCTTCACTGTCAATAGAATGAAAATCGGATTTGGTACATTCGCACATAAATAGCACAACTGTCTTCTAGCCAGAGAGAAAACAATTCTATTTTTACAATTCCACATCTGGTGGCCGTGTCTTCAACCATTACATAACGTGATTGATATAAGAAAGCATGTACAGAGGAGCAGACGTTATTCTGTCCTAATGAACGCGTTCACGCTACAACTTTTATTTCTAGTGCAAACAGTTTGAAGACAGATCAGATGCCGGGTAACCCGGCGTCTGATCAGGCTCCAAACTGATTGCCACTCAGATTAACTTGAAATGTCAGAATTATCGAAAAATTGTCATTTTCGATGTTTTATTGCTAAGCATTTGCGTTTCGTTTTCGTTTAAATAGGAAAGAATATAAACGTCTTCTCCACTATACATAAAGATCACGGCGGAAAATACATTTTCTTTCCCGTTTAAACCAATTTAAACGCAAACGAAGTTCAATAAAAAAAAAAAAGATATCGTAGTTCGACTGTACATTTTATTCTACTTCTCATTCCTCGTAAATCAGTTGAATTGATAATGGTTTTGTCTCTATTTATTCTTTTACCCTTTTTATACTAATTTTATTCTGGTTGCACGCTCCCTGTGTTTTTTCTATCCTGATATTCAATGCGTTTGTTTTTCCATCCCTTGTTTTCCGGTTTTCTCTTTATTTTTTCAGAGACTGATTAATGGAGATTACTTTATCGAGCTTCATTTTAGAATTTCGAGTTAAAAGTGCCGCACACGTGGAAGTCGTAAAACCTTTTAACTCTTCACTGCAATGGTACCGTTTGTTATTATATTGTCATCTGCTTTCTTTCTCAATTTATATTCTAGATAATATTATGTTCACTAGAAACACATTCATTTGTAGATATGAGTATCAAACAGTTTGGAGCCAGATCAGACGCCGGGTAACCCGGCGTCTGATCTGGCTCCAAGCTGTTTGTATGATCCAAATCACGCGGCCAAGGACATTAAGGGGCTATTAGGTTAAGAGGTTAAATCTTAAGTGACATGCGAGTAGAGTTAATTAGTTTTAACCCATTACCTAATCAATGACCTGTTTCTTTTTTTTTGTGAAGACAGGGGTCACTAAAAGAATGTTTAAAGTTTAGCAGAACGCGTTATAAGGCATATTCTGCTTTACTTTCAGCATACTTTCAGTAACTACATTTTAGGGTATAGAAAATATTTTGTTTTAACCTGCTATAAGCTGCATATACCATCTGCTAGGATATAATTATATAAATACAGTCTTATGGTGCATATTTATGACTGTATTAAGTGGAACTATTTTCTTCAGTGTGTGGATGATAAATTAATGACATAAAATGTTTCAGTGAGTAAAAGGTTCAATAATATGTACATGTACATGTATTCAATCGTGATAAGTAATTTTTAACAAAATTTGAGCGGAGACAACGTTAACCCTTTACCTCATAGCCTGTTTATAGTTTTGAAGACAGGTGACCACTTAAAGCAGGTTGAAAGTAAAGCAGAATGTGCCTTAAGGCACATTCTGCTTTACTTTCAGCCTGCTTTAAGCTCAAATCTGATAGGCTATATAAAATATTTGTAATGGTAATTGTTCATGAGGGTATAAACTGGAACTATTTTCTTCAGCGGAGGAATAAATTAAATACGCTAAAAGTCGCTTCTATAAGAGAAAGGGTTAATCCATACATATTCTATTAAATATTATATACTATTATTTTGCAGTTACACGCGTTTGTCTTGATACAACATAAAACTATTGCTAAAAGTTTGTTGCCAGATCAGAAAACGAGTAAGTCTGCGTTTGATCTGGATCCAAACTACATGTATCTACCAGTCAGATATTCATTAATTGCCTATTTCTTTATACCATTTTCACTTACACCATTTAATTTACATTCTATTGCATTGTGTTTGCGTTTGACTTCCTTTAAACCTTTACTCCATATTCTGTTTCTAGCATTGTACAAGTAGATTGGTAACTATTTAAATAAAGTGACAGTAAAGCAGAATTCGCATTAAGGCGCATTCTGCTTTACTTCCAGCATGCTTTAAGCTATAATATGCAAGAACATAGAAATAGTTGGGGTTTTATATTCATTACTGTACTATTTCCTTCAGTAAATGAATAAATGAAAGGCGTACATTTGTAGCTAGCATAACATATTCCCCACCTATATGTATAGATAAATTCCGTAGTATTCTGGTTCAAGAAATTCTGCCATGATTCAATAAGAATACTAATATAACATTATACATGTAATAACAATTCAGCCTGTTGCTAAAATATTCGGAATAAAATTTTCAATACTATTTTCGCTATACATGTACCTTTCATACATGAAGCACTGTAAATAAATAAATCACAACTTGAGCTAGCAGTATTTAAAGATTGATTTAAAAACCTGGTCAATGACACCACTAAATTATTCACCGCAATTAGCTATATGTACATGTAGCCATTGTCTTCAGCTTTGCGATGCTTGAGCAACAGTTTTAACCAAGATCAGACTTCGATTAGGACGGCGTCTTACAAGTATCATAATCAAATGTTTGAAAACTCATGTATATGTTATGTGAAATCACAAATACACATTAACTTAGTTTTCGGCAGACGACAATTTCTAAGCAGACGATATAATTATAGAGTCTAGTTTGCTGCATGTTGAATATATTCAGTCTGGTACTAACCCCTTTACCGCCTTACCTTCTTGTATACTGGTTACGTATTTGCAAATATTTTAATCCCGATCAGACACCGCGTAACGCGGCGTCTGATCAGGATCAAAATTATTTGCCTCATTTTGATATCTCTAAAGTCAAAATGCCTAAAATCTAAATTCGAGAAATACAAGCCAACGACAAATACGCGACTATTCGGTGAAGAAACGTGGATAATTGTCTGATTAATGAAGGATACATTGTACAAATAATACAGAGTGGTCCTATAGGAACTTTCTGTATTATATTTACCCTGCATTAACCAACCACATACATCTATATTAACCTATTTATCCCATAAAACGCGTTTCATCCATTCCTTCATTGAAGAAAACAATTCCTATTTATACAGTTGTAAATATAAGCAATAAGAAATATGTTCTACAGTATATTCAATCAGATCGTAGCTTAAAGCTGGCTGAAAGTAAAGCAGACTGGCGCCTTTAGGCGCATTCTGCTTTCCTTTTACCCTGGTTTCAGAGCTAGCTTATTTCAAAATTAGAACTATGCTAAGGGGTACAGTGGAGAATCTGTTATTCTTTCCCGTTTAAACGCAAACGTACGCAAACGCAAATCACTAAAACGTAGAAAAGAACAACTTTTGGACAATTCTGATAATTCTTGTTTATCTTGGTGGCAAACAGTTTGGAGCCTGATCAGACGCCGGGTTACCCGGCGTCTGATCTGGTTCCAAACTGTTTGCACTGGAAATAATAGTTTTAGCGTAAACGCGTTTTTTGGGAAAGATTACAGATTCTCCACTGTAAAGGGTTGAATACTGCACATTGGTATTCTATGTTAGTGGTCCTTGTATACATGTACTAAATAGCTGTGGTTGAATATGTGTACAGTCGAACTTCGATATATCAAACTCGTTTAATTCGAACTATCCGATTTGTCGACACATGAATTGCATTATTTCATGCTCATTTAAGTCAAACATACCCGTATTTCAAAGTTAAAACGTGGCTGTGCCACGTTTTAACTTTGAAATACGGGTATTGTTCGACCTAACCGAGTTTGAGTTATCGAAGTGCAACTGTATTGTAAGGCTCGTCTTGTGTGATCAACAATGACGGCTTAGACATAACTACTCCTTCAAACCAAAGTTGTTGTCCACAGTTTCAATGCTGGACTGGGTGCATGTGTAATGTTTTATCAGATACAAATGTAGATCTACATATCAAAATATAGAAGACGTTATTCCTTCCCGTTTAATCATTTCAACCCTACAGCCCTCTATAGAGATTACTGATTACAAACGCAAACAGTGCAGACCCTGATCAGAGGGCTCCTATAGGAGCCCTCTGATCAGGGTCTGCACTGTTTGATTTTTTCATTGTTTTTTGTTGTCATATAAAAAATGCAACAGTAGACTGGTTCAAAATGTTTATACTAGAAGAGTCGAAAAGGATTCTAAATACCCACAAGAGATATTTGGGATTGAAAGGATTAAACAAAACGCAATGTACTAAATATATACGAAATGGCATTTTATTTAAAGTGTTGGTTTTAGAATCCTAATTTTGTGTCGTTTAAAATCACGGGGAAGTGGTTTCTGACAGTACGTATGCGGAGGAAATGGTATTAGTGGCAAACAGTTTGAAGCCTGATCAGGCACCGAGTTACTCGGTGTCCGATGTTGCTACAAATGGTTAACAATGGATATTGTAGTTTAAACATAAACGCGTTTATAGGGAAAGAATATCTTCTTCGATAGTTTGAATCACTCTAAGTCGAACTTGTCTATTAACCAAATTTAAAACATGGCAAGGCCACGTTGAGACACTGAAATGTTCGACTTAAACTATTTCCGAACACAGTGAACTCCCTCTATTACGACCACTATTTCAGATCCAATTTTAACTCTTCAATGCAGAAGGCTGCTTAAAGCAAGATGAAGGTAAAGCAGAAAGCTAGGAGCTTTCTGCTTTACTTACACCTTGCTTTAAGTTGCTACTTATCTTAAATATCATCATAAAGTCTAATTCTCAGTGATCGTAATAGAGGGTTTTTACTGTACATGTTCTGAGTTCGGGCTAAGCGTGCTTGAGGTACCGCCTGTACTACAGCGCTCCCTCTCTACAACGACATCCATTTGGAGACAAGGATTGTGTGCGTTGTTCGGAGGGAGCCGTTATAGGGAGGGAAATTGGTTTACATTTGCAAACAGTTTGAGTCCAGATCAGACGCCGCGTCACGCGGCGTCCGATCTGGATTCAAGCTGTTTGTCACTCGTCATTAAGTTTTTTTTTTCTGTCAAAATGACCAATATGTTACTTTGGGAAAAACAGCAGACGACAACTTTAAGCAGACGATATTGCAGCAGTTAAAGCGTTAGACAAATTTGTACTGTTTAGGGAACTTCGGCAAAGGTCGTTGTAAGGGATTCGTTGTTGAGAGGGCCGTTGTAGGGAGGGATCACTGAATCAATGTATTCAGATTCAAATGCATTGACACTTACATGCGCGTCATTCTATATTAAATTGCTGTCTGGTTCATTATTATCGTCCACAAAAAATAAAAAAATAAAATAAAAACTTAATCGGTGGTATGTGTTATCATTTTCCATGGGAGGCATTACTACAGAGTGTCCAAAAGTTTTATCCTGGTCAGACGTCGAGTAACTCGGCGTCTCATAGGGATTCAAGCCACGGAACGAACTATTCACAGAGTGTATAGTGCCGTGTTCGAACGTTTGCCATAAAGGCATATCAAAGTTGTTTTTGTAGTGACATTTTATCATAAACAAATAAATAACCCATCCATATTCGCAAAAAAGATACAATCGAACTTCGATATCTCAAACACGCTTAAGTTGAAAATATTCGTATTTCAAAGTTTTAACGGTGGTTAGTCCGATTTAAGTTTGAAACAAGGGTATGTTCGACTTAAGCAGTATTTAAATAATGGACCTAAACTTCATATAAACGGGTAAGTTTGATTTAAGCGAGTTCGGAAAACAAGATTTGACTGCACTAAACCAGTATGGGAATTAAATGGCTCCAAAATGCACCTTTTCAAACATTTTGGATCCTGTTTAAACGTCGCGTCATTCGGCGTCTGCTCAGGTTAAAACATGTTTGACACTCGTTTCGAAATTTTAGCTTTGACACGATACTGCAGACAACACTATTGACACATATGACAATGTAGCGGTGTACAGTGGGAAAAACGTTATTCTTTTGCAATAAACGCGTTAACGCTTAAACTAATACATGTTTTTCCATTGCAAACAGTTTCGGAGCCAGATCAGACGCCGGAAAACCCGGCGTCTGACCAGGCTCCGGACTGTTTGCCATTCAGATTTACATGAAAATCAGAATTGTCGCAATCGTGTCCTTTTCTATGTTTTATTGCAATGCGTTTGCGTTTCGTTTGCGTTTAAACGGGAAAGGATAGCGTTTTCTCCACGCTGGCGGTAAAAATCTCATGATCAATTTGGAAATGAAAAGATTAATTCTTACCTGAAGCCAGAGCCAAGAGAGTGTTGAGGATGAAGAAGAGAGTATTTTCAGGCTGAAGCTTGGCAATCAAGGCACACATGATTCAGGTCATATTCTAAATACCACCGTGAATAATATTCCACTGTTCACACTGCTCTTCTTTGTCAGATACCCAACGTTAAACAATTTCAGGACATCTCCATACGGAACTGTTACACTAATACCATCCTTTCGGCACAGTACACTGGCTAATGTTGAATTAACAGCAAACACTATGTTGAAATCCTATATATTTTGTAGCGCTTAATCTTCTGTTTTATTACACTTATAATCAAACCCGTTTAATTATCCATTGTTTCGTAAATTTATTATATGTGTCATTTACACACATGTTTACGCACAGGTTGTTCTGTTTCATTGGTCTCCCATACGCGCTTCCATTTAATTACACTTTCATGAATTTATTATGCAAGTATTAAACACACTTTGTGATTTAACTAGAGATTCTTTTTATATTTTATTACCTCACACAACCGGGACTCACATCACTAATGAATCAATTAACATTTAATAAAGGTAGACCGACAATCAGGTTTTAACTTAGCGACAAAGCTGCCGACCATGCGCCTTGTTTACTCAGATATTGGCGACTGTCGGTGAAGTTGTATTTCAGGTGATAATCAATAAATGAATAATCCACGAAAAACTAATATTTTCTCCGCACTCCGACCATTTAAATATTCGTCTTTGTTTCCGGTTAATGGAAGCGGCAAACAATAATTAAACACTGGGGACCCCTCGGCCGTTCTCTCTACTCTCCGGAAAATAACTTTGCCGATGGGACTTGTGTCCGAGATTCATTGATGGAATCTGAAACAACAAAAGAATGGCCGAGTGCTTTAGACAGAGAAACAGTCTCTACAGCCATAGATATACACCGTGGGCCCGTTTTACTAAACTACTTACGCAAAATTTTTGCATAAGTCAAAATTTTAAATTTTAATATATATTTTTTATTATCACTTGCTACAAACAGCAAATAGCCAGATCAGAGGACGCGCTTATAGCACGTCCTCTGATCTGACTATTTGCTGTTTGCAAACGTTTATGATCGAAAAATAAGAGTAAAACGATTTTGACTTACGCAAAAATTTTGCGTAAGTTGTTTAGTAAAACGGGCCCCGTGTCTATTCAAGTAATACCATTTACTTTATTTTAGTACATGTACTCGTTTTCGTCCAACAAGCCTGTTTGAAACTTCAATTTCCCTGGAGAGAGCCTATGCCAGCAGACCATATATGTATTTTGAATTTAGTTAAAAGGAAACTGACATGTGACGGTCTTAGAGGTTTCTTTTCAAGTTACTATTTCTTCGATCAGAATTTCTTTAGGTTCACACGGCAGTTGTATTGTGAAATACTCTATGCCATTTTTAAGAATCAAGTTAAGGCATTTAAACACAGTCATGTCTCCGACACAGACGAATCTTGTTCTTGCATTGTTCAACAGTTTTGATCTAGATCAGACACCGCGTAACTCGGCGTACGGACTGGATTAAAACTATTTGATACTGTTGTCAATCGTTTTTCTGTCAAGTTGCCTTTATTCTAAGTTTAAAAATATCTTGCATACATAATTTAAAATAGACGCGACTATAGCTGTGACTGCTTCAAACAGACGGAAATATCATTGAAAAACTTAATAATGTATGCCATGTAAACGAACAATTTAATTCCGAAAAAAAAACTTTTTTTCAAACAAGAAAAAAGAACTTAATATATTCCTAGAATATATTGAATAAAACATTTAAATTGACAATGCTTGGTTTTACCGTCTGATATCCTGTTTAAAAGCCGGTCGCCTTCGTCCTTAATCCACCACAACGAATACCGTAGAAAATCTTTAACGACAACTAAGTCCTAAATGGGATTTGGTTATGGATCAACAAACACACGGAACATATTACAACAATGTCCCACTTAAGAAAAGTAACGTCCTTATCAAAGTTTTATACAGCCCATTTAAGCCGTTCCCTTGTTACAACTTCGTTAAAGAAAAAATCTGAGTGACACACGACCAAAGAAGCTCGTCAGTCAGTGTGCTTAGCAAAATACCATTAAATCTTACTCAATAATTTATACACACTAATCCCTTTCAAATCCATAAACACTGTAAATTATTCCTTTGTGAGCGTTTCTCGTGTGCAGTTCTCTTGTTCGTACATGAACAGTCATTAGGAACAAACGCTCAATGAACAAACGAACACTCGCATTAAAACTGACGATGTAGTCTGTCTAATGGATTCATCGCGCTCTTACATAGTTTTTCCGATAGCTACGATTTTCCCTCGCTGATGGTATATACCTGCCCGATTAGCACAGAACGCATGGAGGAAAGGGAAACACGCTCTGTTGCGAGGCTGGGAGCTAGCTAGAACCTACAGATAAGATCCCATAGCTTTGATCAGCACGGATAGACAAAGGCAAAACAAAAATAAGTTAACACCAAGCCAACTGACGGCTTACAACAAAAAGAAACTATCCGGTTGACAGCCATCAGCATTTATCTTACATGCAACAACTACTTTACATTTACGGGTCGGGGAAACTATCCCCTTTGAAGCAAAACTTCGGAGGAGAAAAAACTCTTCCCGGAAAGGCAAAAATGTCTTACAGGAGAGTGAAAACATTTATTTTAGACAGGATCACTGTGGTTCTGATATAGTGGATAAGACACTAATCTTTCCCAAATAAACCGGACCCCAAATAAACGCGTTTACGCTAAAACTATTATTTCAAATGCAAACAATTTGGAGCCAGATCAGACGCCGGATAACCCGGCGTCTGATCATGCTCCAAACTGTTTACCACTCAGATTAAAATGAATTGTCAGACTTGTCAACAAGCAATCATATTCTAAGATTTATTGTAATGCATTTTCATTTCGTTTTCATTTAACCGGAAAAACAATAACGTTTTCTCCACTGTTATTGTAGATAAGATCGTAGGTACGTTGGCCGTGTTTTACACTCTTGTTATCCAGGAAGATTGTTTCAATAATTCATGGCACATTATTTAATCATAAAGACAATGAAACAGATTTAGCCTAATCAGACAAGGGCGTTAGGTCTGTTTCAGCGCCACTGTCTTGTTTCCCCTATGCACACAGTCTGGTAGGCCCACACCGTCGACTGATGTGTCTGGTATAGTAAAGGCGTGCATACCTTACATGTAAAACGAACAATGATTTGAATAGTTTTTATTTGTTTTGATTTTACGTCGCTTTCAACATTATTTCAGTCATATCGAGACGTCCAGCTAATTCTAGGTGGAGGAAGAGACCCAGACGTCATTTATGCATTGTTTCAGGCACAAATCGGCAACTGGGTAGAACCACCGACCTTGCGCAAGCCAACTAGAAGGCTTCCCCACATGAAAAATCCAAACGACCCTACTGGGTTTCAAACTCACAGCGGTGAGGAACTTACTGATGTAAGTCGCAGTGACTATACCACTAGGCCAAGGAGGCCCCTCAAATGAACAATGAAGGAACCTGTCTGTAAAGATTCCATTACTATCGTAAATACACCTTCTTCTTCTTCTACCACTACTACTACAACTACACTACTACTACTACACTACTACTACTACTGCGACAACTGGTAAAACTACAACAAATACTAATACTAATACTTCTTCTACTTCTAAGCTTTAATCTTCGGATCTAATCCTTTATTTCGTATATACGTATGTATAATCATTTTGGTTTGTAAATATTATTGACATACTTTATGTTTGAACTAAATACCACTACTTCTATTAATTTTATTTCTTCTAATTATATACTACTACTACTCCCACAGCGGCGACTATTATTACTACTACAACTACAGCTTCTAGTATTTATATTACTGCTACTACTACTATCACTCCATCTGCTGTAAATAATACAGTGGATAATCTGTTATTCTTTCCCGTTTAAACGCAAACGTACGCAAACGCAAAGCGCTAAAACGTAGAAAAGAACAACTTTAGGACAATTCTGATATTTCATGTTTATCTTGGTGGCAAACAGTTTGGAGCCTGATCAGACGCCGGGTTACCCGGCGTCTGATCTGGCTCCAAACTGTTTGCACTGGAAATAATAGTTTTAGCGTAAACGCGTTTATTGGGAAAGAATAACACATTCTCCACTGTACAATAACTTACAATAATTTATAATTAATAATACAGTAAAACTGGGAGTTTTTCTAGAAATACGAAGAAAACTGCAAAGGCGTTGTGCATATTGAGTTTACCTTAACACGGATGGCCCCTATAAATAACATATCGTGTACAATAGCTAACATTCTGTCCAGGGAAAACTATTGCTTAAAGTCCACTGTAAATAGATTGGAGGCATATATCATTTCTAATCAAGCTTCAAACAGCGTGAATCTTAGATTTTAACCCAAAAAAAAAAAGTTTAAAAAACAATTGTCAGTTTTCTAAATGTTGTTGTGCTGCGTTTCATTGCGTTAAAATTAAGAAGACCGCCGGTTTTGCCAATGTATACCTGTAACACAACCACAACACACAATTTAATTGATCTCTCCGTGATAGGCATTGACCTTTTATAGTAAGTACTCAACACAAGCGATTCTTACAGTATTATACATCGGCATTTTGAATTATTTAGGTAGCTTAACGGCCGTTTCGGCCCTGAATATTTGACCTAATGCGCATAGCTCATTATTTCTGAACTCTTTGTATATATAGGGCGAAACTGCGGCGTCTCATCAGGATCCAAACTGTTTGTCACTCTGACCTTATTGTGATAATAAAATCTAGAAAATTGTTTTAGACTAATGACACTTGTTGCAGGCGGCAATATTACTTAGAGTTCATAGAGTTAACCCCTTTACTGCCGTGACGTCATCAGTTTTAAACAATGGTCGTCTCCTTTTATTTCTTAAATTTTAATTTTTACTATTTTGACTGAAGAAATATTGAAATGAGTGTCAAACAGTTAGGATTCTGATTAGACGCCGCGTCACGCGGCGTCTAATCAGGATCCAAACAGTTTGCAAACTACTGTTGTACTCGGGGTAAGGCAGTGAATGGGTTAATGTGTGGCGTAATAGCTGGCCAAATAAAACATACACACATTCATTATAAATTATCTTGGAAAAACATCAGTACACAGAAAGGAGGTGCGTTAAAAACACATATGCTAATAACAAATGTGTGTTTCAGAGTAGGAGACGTTATTCTTTCCCGTTCAAACACAGACGAAACGAAAATGCATTGAAATAAAATACAGATCATGACAAATTTCAAACTCTTCTAAATGTTTGTTTAAACCGAGTAGCCTGAAAACCCGGTGTCTGGTCTGGCTCCAAACTGTTTTTACGGGAAATGAAAGTTTAAGCGTAAATGCGTTAATTGGTTATTCATTCTGTGCCAAGTTGAACATTACTTACATTTGCAAATCGTTTAAATTATGGCAAGAATCCGTTGAACCCCGTCCCAGTGTTCAAGATAAAACCTGCTTGTAACGAGCACCTTAACTATTATCAATATTCATTCATTACATGTAACAATGCCAACAGTCTAGTTTGAGCGACAATTTTTATAAGTTAGATTGTTCTATTTACGCCCGTTTGTGCAATCTTTGGACAATTGGACCTCCAAGACTAGAGAGGGCCAAGCGGATACAAAGTAAGTCGGACAATGCCCTACTATTTTTTCGATAGAGTCCTCTGCTGTTATTGTATGCTCAGTGCACAGCACTAATATAGTGCTTCCTCTCTACAACGACCCTCCAAACAACGACTCCCTATTTACAACGCCACGTGTTGCTGTTTCCCCCAAACAAGACATTTATGTCAAACATTATCATGTCTGCAATGCCGTCTGTTTAAATATTTGTCGTCTGCTGTTTTTATCAAAGTTACATATAAATAGACAGATTGGTAGAATAAATATAATGACGAGTGACAAACAGCTTGAATCTAGGTCAGACGCCGCGTTACGCGGTGTCTGATCTAGATTCAAGCTGTTTGCAAATGAAAGTCAAGTCTTAGTTTTGCCACTCTATAACGACTCACTCCGAGAACAACACTCACAATCTGTGTCTCCCACTGGGTGTCGTTATAGAGAGGGAGCACTGTACATGGTGTATCGGTTGAAAGTCTCATCCTAAGGACATGGTCTGGCGGAAGATCGAACTAACGACCCATGGATTTGCAGTCTAATGCTTTACAATTTAACAACGTCCGCCGGTACAATTTTATAAACGACGGTAAATTAACAACTGTTTGTATTGGAAAAACAGTGTGAAAGTTTAAGCGTAAACGGTTTCATTTGGAAAGAATAAAGTCTCCTCCAACGCAAAACTATAGTATGTAGCGACAAAACAATAAAAACAATTTCAAGAAATTCACACAATTTTAAATCAGACTATTTATGGCGTAGAAATAGACAGACACCATTATTTAGGCTTCTATTAAAGATTTAGATATCTATTTTCATCTTCCTATTTCTTTTATTTAATGGGCAAAACTGTTCATTCTCACTATTGTAGTTGCATATTTGTGTATGAACTAACGTTTCATTACTATAATGACAATGCTGGGAATAATTCTATCCATTAACCTATTTGTGCCTAGCCTCCTATAAAGGGGTATAGGCAACCAGTGTAGGCTATGTTCAGACGCCGCATTATGCGGCGTCTGATCAGAGACTACACTGATTGCTGAAGGAAATTTCAAAATAAAAAAAAAAAACGGAAATGAAAACATGGAACATGCATCCCAATGGACTAATCCAATAAACAAGCATAGACGAATTCACTGAGCCCATATTGGTTAAACAAGTCTAGGCCTTCAACCCTGTCCAAGAGGAATAAATATTCTTCATTAACCTTCTAGGCCCATCAAACGGATGTGTTATACATGTAGCTGCTGCGACATCTCGTCTGGATAAAAACTGTTTGGTATTCTGATGGGTTTTTTTTTTATCTTAAATCATTATTCCCTGATACTTCCAATGGACAATTCCAGTGTACCATAAATACTGGTCCATTTTAGACTATTTAGGATTGTTTTTATAATATATTGTAAAATGACAAACAGTAAAGTCCCTGATAAGAGGGCTCACTATTTGCATTAGACCAATGGTCTTATGACAGGTACACTTTTGGTAAAGGACGCATATATAGATCACTCGGGCTCAATGAGTTAATGAGAATGATTAATAAAGGGGATGTAGTGTCAAAAATCCAAATAAAGAGAAACATGTCAACAATTGATTTTTGCGTTTTTTCATATGCTACGGTATGTATTTTTCTGAACGTTTAAGATTTAAAGGCTAAATATTTACTTTAAAAATCTGCAGCTGATTTCTTAGCATGTAAATTTTAACAATTTTAGTTATAAGAATATCGTCTACTATCAGTGCAAACTCAGGGTATATTTACTGCATTTTCAATTGTGCTGCTAATCTAGGACACTGCTTCAATTGTCAAGGTTGATATTTAACTCTATTTGTGTGGAGAACGAGTCTATATACACCATTTACAAACAGTGACGATCCAGACAACAAGGTTCCTGCCACTCTGGGTAAACATTCCAAATAACTTGCATTTTGATTTATTTATTTGAATTTTTAAAAATGATATTTATTTTTGCCATTTTTATTTATTCGTACCAGAATTTCGGTACATCCAAAGCAAGTTTGCGCCTTATTACTAGAATAAGGTGTTTTCGTTTACCGTTTTCGTAATTTTTACCCCAAAAGGTTAGTCTGTTTTAAAGTTTTACTTATCCTAACAAGTACTTACCTTTAGTGTAAAGTAATATGTGAATTGCCTGTAAATTTGGAGCTTTTACATTCTAATATCTAATGTCACAATATGGAAAATAACATAAATTCAAATTTTACATTTATTGTATTAATCAATGTACCCAAATTTGGCATTGTTGGATTTCGCTAGATTTTGTTTATAGGATTTGAAACATGTCCTACCTTATGAAAATACATACATCAATTTTGTGCACTTTATCATTCATTAAGAGTTTTAGATGCCAGGAGCTCTCTACTAAAATCCCAATTTGCACTTCCACAGTGAAATTACATATGTGTCTAACAAATAAACCCTGGAGCTGTTATATTGACATCCAAGGCTACAGTATGGCTATCCAAAAATACATTCTCATTTATTATTTCAACCATTTTAACGAAATTGGTGTTTCCATTCAATATTTTTACACTTTTTAACCACCCCTTTTTTTTTTTTAAAGGTTTCATGTATCCAACAATGTAGGTAGTGCACTTCCACGGGAAAATTAACCCCATGTGCTCCTGGGCCGGTGGAAACCACTGCCTGGCAACCAAAAGGTGTAACATTTTTGGTGACTCCGATTGAAAGATAAATCTATTATAAAATGATGTATTTTTACATCACCTAATGACATAAATAGTTTTAAATCCAGAATAAAACCGTATTTCAAAAACAACAACAGGGACTTTAAATAAGTGTCGTACCTGTAAACTGTGGTTGTTTTATATAAACATCTAAGGCTTCAGTTCGAAAATGCTAAACATTTGCATATTACATATTTTTCTTTGTGCCGAAATCCTATCGATAAATATACGGTCAAAGCCAAACATGACTCTTATGTATGTTCATACCCACAAAATGTAAACACTGGGCTATATAGTGCCCTGGCACCGAGGTTATAAAACTTAAAATGAACTATGTCCTCAAAACTCAGAATTATTCTCAGCTCATAACGCTTCAGCGTATATCTAACATATGATTTATATTTGCATACAATAATTCTACTGTAAACGTTTATCAGAATCAGGTTACTGAAATAAGTTTAGGCATCTTTTGTAAAAACTATTGAAACTTATTGAACTTATTGAAATTGGGTTGTGAGCACAGAGTTCGTTTAAGTTTAAGTTAAACCTCGGGCCCTGCTGATACAAAGTATCACAGGGCAGACAAGGAAATAAAACGTTTTCTGTTCTATTCTGATCTAAATTAAAGGTGCAAACATCATGCATAAGAAGGTTAATAACGACTAACGGTTGGTGAGCAGATATTGTAGACAGCATTGCTATGAACAAATATTTGCAAGTAAATGTGCCAATAATATTTTGGCTGAAACTTATATGGCATTTCCAAAACTAATTGATAAACATTTTGTAGTTAAGGACGCCATTCAAGATTACTCAATATTTTATAACCACTTGATTTAAGTTGGACACAAAATGTGTTTTATTTAAGGAATGAATCGAATATTTATTGTATTCATGGAGGAATGAAAAAAAAACTGGTCATACTGAATGAAACCGCGAAGCGGTTTCATACAAAAGTGTGACCAGGTTTTTTTTTCATACCTCAATGAATACAATAAATATTCGATTCATTCCTTATAATTTAATATCACTTCTGAATTTAAGAAAGTAGTTAAATAGAGAATCTGACGCGAATGTCCTTTTTAACGCTTTTAAAACGTAGGTTGTAGTCCCTCCGCCATATATATTTTCCGCCAAAACGCAACGTTGTTATGTAGTAACGTCGACGTCAATGACGTCATTTGGTATCCTGCTTCATGCAGCGCTTGTGAAGAGCAGTTGGACTAAGGGAAAGTAGTCCCGACAAGGCGTGGCCTGAATTTTATTTTTTTCATGGAGTTATGAAACAAAAATTACAGCCAATCACAGCTAACCAAATGTAATGAAAACAAACAATATTAAATTATTAAGGTCATGGTTTCAACATTGTTTACATTGCTTTGGATACTTGGAAAATGAAAATTGTGTGATCATGACTTTTAATGAATTGATAAGTACATGTTAATATAATCTACCTACCAATTTCCCTAACGGAATTAAAGTTGCCATTGAAAGGACTTACACATATAAAAGTAGGAAAAGAGACTTAAATTAAATTCAGAAACAAGTTTTTCCTGCTTATGTTAAATCAATTTTACGAGATGCTGAAGATTTGAGATCCATTTACAACTGCTTAAATAGAAATACAGTCCAGCTGAACTGTAATAAATACGAAAGAGTCAAGCAGTAAACGTAACACAAACAATACACCCACCTCTCAAGCAGAACACACACACACAGTCATACCACAACAAACACACACACACACGCAATACCATTCCTTCATCTACACACTAAATAGAAAACAACACGCAAGACAAACATAAAGCAAAGTGAACATAGGAGCCCGCCTTGGTACGGTCAGTAGCAATCAATAACCAACTATAAATTAATTAATTATTAACAACCACTGGGGGGTTAAACCTGGGTTTAGGGGCGCCCAACCTCACACTTATCTCCTATATTCACCTATAAAGACAAACAGTGTACATAAAATATAAACCCTGTTCCACAACCTCACAATCAAAAAGACCGCCAGCACAGTAAGTAAATACATGTAAAACATTTAGCAAAAATTCTATGACAAGATCATTAGTAACATGGGAAAGAATTAAACATTCAAGCCCGTGTTAAAAATAACCCACTATGGCAACGGTCAAATTGTACTCAAGCGACTAGTCTGTAGTTACGAGTAACTGTAAGACATGGAATGGTCTAGGGTACGACAGAGAGGGAGAGAAAAAACAAAGCACGAAAATCCGACATAACTCTCCCGGTTAAGGACGGCTTTAAAGATACATCATCATGTAGTGCTAAGCCCTGTCTGTCTGTAAACCTGCAAACCTGTACACAAATTAAGAATAAAGCATAATAAGAATAAAAATTAAGGAAATTTAGAGGAAATACATATCTAAGATACCTTTCATGATAAAAGGAAATACAGAATTTCAGTTTCAGTTCCGAATTACTACGTGTAGTTATTTATCAAAATGTGGAATAAAATTCAAACGATTTCGGCCAACCTCAGTTTTTTATTTTTCCATCCGTCTGTCAACAAAACATTGAAATTATAAAATACAAAATATAAAAACATTCTTGTATTGGCAAAAAATTGGTAGACTGTAGCGACCGCGCTTAAACTACATATTTATTACACTTTTATTACACTTTATTACATTTTATCAGACTTTACTACCATCTTTACGTATGTCGCTACTATACAGTAACGTTGAGCGAACTTTGTTTTAAAGTAGAAATTGCTTCAGGGAATAATCGTGATAACATCATTGGCTTTTCCGTCTCGTGAATCTACATGCTTTTTACGTCTTTGAACGGTGCGACCTAAGTAATAGTATTGATTGATCTTAAGTTTTCTAAACAGAATTATACATGAGGTATGCATTTAAGTTTAAAAAGTGTTCTAAGCATAACTGTCGTCACTCTTATCAACCAATCCATTACCTTACCTTGAGTACAATGGTTATTTGCAAACGGTTAGGATCCTAATCGAACGCCGAGAAACGCGGCTTTAAGCTCATAACCCTAACTGTTTGACACTCTTTTAAATATTTTTCAAGTCTGATACATGTATACTAAACATTTCAGTTTAGAAATAAAGGGGATGTTGACTGCTTAAGATTGATGACGTCATGGCAGTGAAAGGGTTAGTGAGCGACCACTAGGTAAATAATAATGTGGACCTTTCAACTCATAACCCTGAAATGTGTAATGGACAGTTTCCAATATTCAAGGGAGTTCAGTTAATGATTGACTATTAAAGGTTGTTTTGAAATGTATATATTCATAACTTACAAACAATCCATGGGCCCGTTTAATAAAACTTCGTACGACACATTGTTGTCGCAAGTTAGATTATAAAAGTATCAATTATTATTTATTTCTTAATTCAATCCTGTCTTGTGACATCTTTTTGGAATTGTCTTGAAAAGACGATTCTAAAGAGATGTAACAAGACGGGATTAGATAGAGAATTCATAAATTCCATGTATCTTAAAGTTTTGACTTACGATCGTTTGTTTTTTCGTACGAGGTTTTATGAAACGGGCCCCTGACCCTGATCAGAGGACTCGAACATGAGTATACACTGTTTGCAAAGGACAAGAGTACTATTCACAGGTACATGTACACTGTGAAGTACACTAAGTCTTGTCGGACTGAAAGAGTTTAATGTAGAGGAACATTTGATGTGAGATAAAAACCAATTATTTGCATAACTGTTACCAATCAGCTGGCTTATGTATGTTTTAGAGTCTTAACCCTTATAATGCTTAGTTCGACTTGGCTATTGGTTGCAAACTGTTGGGATCCAGACAAGAAGCCAATGTATGCAGGTCTGGTCTGGATGCAAACTGTTTGGTACTCATATTTAACTTTTCTACAGTTTTAAATGCACACTAATTAATGCCATTATTTTCGCATACGATAATATTTAAGCAGACGATAATTCAGTATAGTAAGGGTTAAGTATTCTTAATATTTTCTCTATAGCCATAATTGTAATTTACGAATTCTTAGCATAAGGTAAAACCTCGCTATTACGACCACTTAATCGAAGTCTAATATATTGTATAATTGAGAAGTGACAGTGAAACAGAAAGCTCCTAAAGGAGCTTTCTGTTTCACTGTCACCTTGCTTAAGATGGTCAACTACCGTAACACTAATAAATAACATTATTAAGTGGTCGTAATAGAGAGGTTTTACTGTATATATAATAAAATTGCTATATTACGACAACTGAAAAAGAGGCAAATTGATTTAATAATGCTTTCTGGTTTACTGCAACCTTGTATTTAGCAGTCACTTGCCTTAAACACATACTAATTAACACAATCAAGTGATTGTAATAGAGATTTTACTATACTAGTGTATTAGTACATTATAGGAATAAACAACATCTTTTTGACGTTCATGACGGTATGACTACATTAGCTTCGCAGGGGGTAAGTTTGGTAAACGCCCGAAGGGCGTTTACTTAAAAGTTACCCCCGAAGCTAATGTAGTCATACCGTCATGAGCGGCAAAAATATGTTGCTTATTCCTTATATTTATATTCTATTTTCTGTCTTGTCAATTTAATGTGTATATTGATCAGATTTGTTTTTCTGTATATGAATATATCATATACCGGTCTATGAGGTTTGATAGATGTAATCTCGATGTAATAGCCATTTCAGTTTCTAAATAAGGTGAGAAAGTAGTCCCAACTACATGTACTGTAACTGTAGTATAAATTCAGGATTTTACCCAATAAACTTTCTCTCTGTGATTGGAAAATACTTACAAGACAAACAAATAAACAGTGCAACTTGAATATCTATTGCCAAAGCACATTCTCAAAATATATGTCGCGGTTGTTTTCTTTACCCATTTACCCACATAGAAACGCGATAGCAACGACCTATATAGGCTTCGTAGTCGATCAACTGGGTCTGTATCACTCCGCTAGCGTCATATGACCGTCGACCAATGGGAACTTAGTGTTAAGTGCCTGATGTAGTCTATTTTAGGAAGTCCACGAATAGCACGGGGGAAATCCGAACTGGCTGAAACCAGTTTCGAGTTGTAGGTTCACCGGCAGATGACTGCATATTTTTTAATAGGATTACATAAAGACTTTACAGCGTGAATGTAAATATATTCATTTGACCCATATGACTACATATTCCAATAACTGTACAAGGTTGACCTAAAGACGCAGTACATGTGTGTCCATACAAGTATAACATTTCATATGCAAAATAGCTAGCAATAGCAAATTGTGTAGATCCGGATGAGATATGAAAATCATAGCGTCCCATCAGGGTCCGCACTGTTTGTCAAAGACTAAGGTTTTTTATTAAAACAGGTGACTGTTTGAAGCAAGGTGACAACACAAAGTGTTAAAAAACGTAATATGCTAGTAGACAGACAGACAAACAGTCAGACAGACAAAACAGACATATATAGATGGACAGACAGACGGACAGACGGTCAGACTTAGGAACGGTCGGGCAGATATACAGATAGAACAATTTATATCAGTATTTAGTATTTCATGTAATCCTGGCTGTTTCCCGGTTTTTAGCTTTGTGACGTACATTTATCAGGGGATACCCAGGGGTTGTTTTTGTTTCTTCGTAAGAGTACATGAAAATTCCCTCTTCTTTTTCACGCAGACACAAAACACAAAGTGGATAAATTAATTGTCAAGATAGTGTTTTAAGCTTTAAATAGGGGATGATATATGTAATATAAGTTGGCTCGGCAATATGACAAAACATTGTGAAATATCAATTCCTGTGAGGTTGAAAAGACTAAAGCAACGTGAACTTTTTCATCCATGAAGTCGACTAAATTCGACTTTGCAAACAGTTTGGATTCTGATCAGACGCCGCGTTGAGAGGTGTCTGATCAGGATCTAAACTGTTTGACATTCGTTTCAAAATTTCGTCAGTCATAACGCCTTTTAAGATATTGCAGACAACAATATTAAAGCAGACTACAATATGGCTGTTAAGAGGTAAAAAGGTCAATATAAAATTGACGATGAAATGGTTACATTGCGGGTTTTTTTCACAAGCCTGCGACAAATATACGATACAATTAAAACTATGAAATTATATATCTAAAACAGTTCATAATCTTATCCGAATCCTGGAATATTTTGGTTTAGTACAAGTGCGCTTCTTTGGTGATACGAACGTCTTCCCCAGCGTGACGTATATCGAAACCAAGATTTTGCTGAAACCACAAACTTTTCTTTAATGGTAAAAATGTTATTATTTTACATTTAAACGAAACGCAAACAAAATGCAAAATTTGTATGGAATACTCAAACCCAAGATCGTAGGCCGATTCGAAATCTAGGGCCTTTAGGTAAACACTGGGCCGTTATCTCCCAAATCGCGGGCCGATTTTTAACCAACGTCGTCAAAATAGATGACGTTATGTGTAAATGACGTCATATTTCTGATAGTTGATATTCAAGCTTTTAGAAGACGACAACAAACTTGTCTAAAGATCTAAACCCGAAAGGTTCTAGGTTGAGATGGACTTAATATCGGAGCTTGTTAAAATAAAATGCCTAAATGGAGAACAACACGCCAAGATTATATCGTTGTATGCCGAGTGATACAAAGTCGACAATATTTTCTCTAAAACTATTAATTGAAACATACACTTGTATCTTATTTGGTAACAATGCCACCCCGTCTTTTATCTTTGATTTGTTTGAGATATATGACTCTTTTGTTTAGGAACTATGACGATTACCCTCCTTTATAGTTCGTTTGGCTAATAAATGCAAAACTATGCCTTTTCAGCCTTAAATTTTTCCTCCACTGAAGCATATATTTCCACTTTATACGAGGAGTGTTTGAAGACTTTTTCAAACGCACCGTATACTCGATGAGGTTTTACAATATTTACGTGACTGTATTAGAGACCTAAGACAAACTGCTAGTTCACCGCTTATCGTTGTTTTACAATTACCGGTATGTGTATAAATACAAATTGGTCTGCTTAAAAAGGAGACCAAAGCAAGTCAACAGCCTATTAAAGATGTTCGATGTAATTGGGTATTGGTAATAGTTAACTGGAGTTAAGAAATTATTTGAACATTAGCGTCCACATGCACTCGGTGTCAGGAGTCACTCTATAGCTGATTCCGTATTAGTAAACGTGTTTATACAAACAAAGATTCAAATTTATCAATCGAACCTTAACACACCTTTAGTCATATGTCTAATACAATTCGAAAAAACCGAAACGAACTATAGCTCGACTCCTGACGAAAAGTCTAAAGGCTCAAAAATTAATTGGTCGATGGATTCCATTTTAACTCACTGACGATCAGAAACGTACATGTACACGGGGAAAAATGACTAAGAATCCCAAAATATCATAAATGATATTTGATAGCTTTATTACGGGTCATGAGACATATCCATTTGTATGGGCCTAAGAGTAAAATTTACAATAGAATAAATAAACGTGCCAAAAGGATCAATATTGCTAATTAAACACTGACAGCAAAAAAGGTGTTACATGTATACGCAAATTTCTTTAAAGCAGTTGACTAAGCAAGTAAATTTCTTTTCCTTAAGATAATGGTGTGTCTGGAAGTTTCTATAAGAATATTTTCATAAAGAAGAAATGCGAACAAAACACACCTGAGAAGAATACGTTTTTAAACAGGTAACCATCATGTCAATTGGTCACAAATTATATCATCAACTGTAGTACAAGTGCCCGTTTCATAAACTTCGTACGACAAATGTTGTCGTAAGTCAGATTATAAAAGTCATAATTATAATTTATTTCTCCATCTAATCCTGTCTGGTGACATCTTTTTGGAATCGTCTTGAAAAGACGATTCCAAAGAGATGTCACAAGACAGAAAAAGACAGAGAAATCAGAAATTAAATGTGTTTTAAAGTTTTGACTTACGACAACATTTGTTGTACGAAGCTTTATGAAACGAGCCCCTGCTTTTTAAGTTGGAAAAGGTCAATGTATTACCATACCCTCCATACAGCTCATACATGTCCCCGTGCGATATTTTTTCCACTTTCCGAAATTGATAGAACACCTATCTTGTAGAAGATACATGTATATAGGTCGAGACGTGCGATGGAATATGCAGTTTACCAGTTTGTGATTTGTGTAACCGAGGAGGGGTATGACACATGTTCCAAAAAGTTTAAATCTGAGAAAAAGGCTATTTGAAAAAGTTTTCGAACATTCCTCAAATAGTCAAAATATGAACCATAAGAAAACAATTCTATAATCACGCAGAAAGTACGTCAGAATATGCCTTAAGACACATTTTGCTGTACTTTAAACCTACTGGTTACCTCTCTTCAACAAGTTTGAAGGTACATTTATGTATTAGGTAAAGCATTATGTCCATTAACGACAACAGTTTCAAACAGTGTACACCATGATGAGAAGCAGTGTCAACATTGTTTCTTTTCCATATGAAGAGGCCTATTGTACGAGTGGTAATTACGCTATTCCTACCCATTTACGCGTTAATCTATGCGTAAGAAACGCATAGTGAACGGTTAACGAACGCTTAACGAACGGTTAACGCCTAACGATATTTAGGCGTTTAAACGCGTTAATAAACGATTATACCAGATATGTTGCGATTGGCGCGTCAGTTATCCGTTTCACGCGGAGATTTCGGATCTTATTGACTTGTGCGAAGGTAATTTAACCATGCATTTATGTTGATCATATTCCAAAGTATGGTTACCCTGCTATCAAAAATAGTGCAGCGCCAACCGTGTACATGAAGGTGTAGATTAAAGTATCACACAATTAGTTTAAGAGCTAGCCGCATTAATCTGTCATCAATCAATTACAGCAGGCACTGGCCACCCGCCTGTAACTAATCAATTAGAACAAGCATTGACCACCCGCCTATATATGCCACTCAGCTTTCGGGGGATTAACAGTTTATTGCCAATTAAAGATAGCAATGTTATCGGCGATACCACCTAATGTTCCGTAATACACATGTCATAAAGTGGATGTGTAAACCGCTGAAGCTAAGGGGTCCATCGGCTAAGTGATGACCCTTTCATCCGGGCTCTTTTAAACGCGTAAAGAAACGCGTAAAGAAATGGCTAGGAAATGCGTTTAACGAAACGGATAATAAACGCGTAAGAAACGCTTAAGAAACGTGTAAGAAAAGCGTAAAGTGGGTAGGAATAGCGTATTTACCGCTGTATTTAGATATACTACAATGTCTTTTGAGTAGCCAATATGCGTTCATATATCATTCCTAGCGATGAGTACGCTCATCAATCACAAAAAGAGTACCTGTGTGAAGTACACTTGTTCATTTCAAACAGTGTTGACCCTACTCAGATAGAAGTCTTAAAGAGGAAATTTAATCAGGGTCTACACAGTTTATTATGGGGGCCTCCGTGGCCTAGTGGTATTGTCACTGAAACTTACACCGGTAGTTTCTTCATCGGCAAGGGTTCGATCCCGGTGTGGTCATTTGGATTTTTCATGTAATTTTCATGATGTTCTCAACATTCAAGCTTGCTTTGGGAAGGTCGGTGGTTCTACCCAGTTGCGGATGTGTGCCTAAAACTGCTTTAAGGACTTCTGGGCTATCCCTCCATCTGAAATTAGCTATACGTCGCGATAGGACTAAATATTGTTAAATCGACTAAATATCCAAAAATAGGTTTGTCATCAAGATGGATCAGATTTCTTTGGAAATCTGGAATTGTCTTTTTACATAGACCGTCTGATCTTGGTCCAAACTGTTGACACTCGTTTCAATAGTTCTAACATCAATTTACTGACATTTAAAATTGCGAAATAAAAGCAGACGACAATTGTTAAAAATTGACGAGGTCATGGCAGTGAAAGGGTTAAAAGTTCCAGGTACGAATTGGGTTTAATAATTACAGCTGGTCTGACACCTGAGCCATAAAGGCCTGTAATGAATGCATATGTTGCAACCACCCCTGAATCCTTATCAACCATGATGAATTGTCGTCTGCTTCAATGTATCGTCCGCGAAAATAAATCAAAATTAGTTTTTTCAGCATTTAAAACTGATGGAATGTTGAAGATGAGCGGCAAAAAGTTCGGGTCCAGATCAGACGCCGCGTCACGCGGCGTCTGTTCTGGATCCAAATTGTTTGCAAATGTAAATCCAGTCGCACTTAACATGATAAGGGTTAATTATAAAACATGTTACGTGTATCAATACAACGCTGATTTATTACATTTCTCGATAACAATCCACGTAATATTCAATCTTCTTTGTACTCAATTCAACCCTATCATCGCCATAATATCGTCTGCTTTGACCTTTTTTCTCTTTGTAGTTGGGTGATTATTTCGCCTGCAACAATTGTCGTCTGCTTTTGTTCTAAAAATAGATTTTCCCCTTATTTTATTTTCAAATCAGGATCAGAGTGTCAAACAGTTTGGATCCAGGTCTCATCTGGATCCAAACTGTTTGCAAAGGTGATCACTGTGGGACATGTCCGCCGCTAGCATATTAACTCATTATCCCCTGGAACTTCTAATGGAAAATTCCAGTTTGCAAGAAAGGCTTTACCATTTTAGACTATTTAGGGTTGTTTTTTGTAAGAAAATGCAAAATGCCAAACAGTGAGGTACCTGATCAGAGGGCTCATGCAGGAGCCCTCTGATCATGGACTTTTACTATTTGCATAGGACAAGCGTACTCTTCACAGGAACACATTTGGTAAAAGACGCATATATGCGTCACTAGGGCTCAATGAGTTAAGAGTCAAGTACCATTTAACACTCTGCTTCAATCAGCTGTACTCACTTTGCTTACTTTAAACTTTAGAAAGGTTTACAGATGTTTGAGCCAAATAGTTTGGATCATGATCCGTTATCGAATAGTGCAACGTTTTATCCCGATCTTAACTATTTGCATTGCTACTGTTATGGCTTTTGGAGGGGAGAAGGTTAAATAAAATAAATCAATACGCAGTCGGTAAACCCGTATCCTGCAGTAGATCTTATATCGTCTATTTTACATTCGTCGTCTGCAGAATTTGTAAAATTATTAAATATAAAAATTATATATAGACGACTTACAAACAATTTGGATCCAGGTCAGACGCCGCGTCACGCAGCGTCTGACATAGATTCAAACTGTTTGTCAAATACAAGTAATGTGTCATAATTGGCAGGTCGTTAGCACAGGTCGTTATAACCATAATAGCATCCGTCTAATTAAGTATGTATGTACAATGTAAGTTATGGTTTACCGTTCGGGTTTAACCCTTTAACTACTGCAAGTTAGTCTTTTTCGATACTATCTTCCGCTTAATTCTTCAGATGTAGGTTTTAGATATTTTAAATAAAAACACAACGACACGAGTGTCAAACAATATAGAACCTAATCAGTGGTCTGATCAAGATCCAAACTGCTTGCAAGAATTAATCAAGCCATGATTAATACTCAAAGGGTACATTATCAGAACAGAACAGAATAATTCTTTTATAACACTCAGAACACATACATGTAATCACATGAGGAATATTAATATATGTACAATAGTATCAGGTACGGATTTTTGATTGGTCTTTCCGTCTTGTTTAAACCTTTACCATATAAACAGGAATTACATTAACATTTACAAACGTTTAATAATATTTTATTGTTCAATTGGTTAACATATTCACACAAGCATCATGAAATTTGTTTAATATAAACAAAATGATTGGGCCACAAGTTATTGCAACATTCGGCCCTTCCCATAATGTTACACACATGTCGGTAAACAATATAAATGTTATTTCCTTTCGATGTTCTGTCTTCAATTAGTAAAGAGGAAATTCGGGATGGAGACAATAATTATATTGAGACAGAAAGGAACTTCATTGAATTGAAACAATTGTTTGACAATCAAATGGAATAAGACTAAGGTAACTGTAAAAAAAAAAAAAAAAAAAAAGGAAAACGAGGAAAATTACTGACATTTGTCTTATTCCCAACTCTGTTCCCAGGATCCCTACCCAAAATTACTATTAACCAATCTATCAACAAACACATTCGTCAAATAGCATTGAAATAAGCATCGGTAGTCGTTTTCAATACTATTAGTATACAATAGTAAACTAAAATACAGAAGTTTGCACATGTGTATAATTAACTGACTCATCGTTGTGTGGACTTAATAAATCTTTGAATTTCAATAAACAAAAATTCATTTTCTTCCAAAGTTAGTTCAACAATACCAAACAATACCCTTTTAGTAACAGTTAAAAACAGTTTGGATAAACATCAAATGTCTAGTAAAGATTCGGCGTCTGGTCATATTCTATATTACTTTATACTCACATGTATAATTTATTGATATGAAGGACACAACACTTCAACTTGCTTTGACTACATGTACCAACATCGGATTGAAACGTCAAATTTGTGAGAAGTGGTCACTGCATAGAAAACGATATATTTCAAACTTAACTATCCGGCGTCTGATCTTGCTCCAAACTGTTTCCAAACTGGCTTCAAACTGACATATTCACATATTTTTGTATTATCAATTAGTTATATTTAAGATTATTTCATTCTATAAGATTCAGGATGTCTTATATAATTTAGTCCGGAAGAGATACGGGTATAGTTACGGAAAGTTTCAGTTGACAACGTTCACCGGACAACATTATATTTAACACAAATAAAAAACTTACCTTGAAATGATAACGCTGATATCTCCTCCAGTCATTGTGGTTTACCTAAGGTACATGTACACATAGAGAACACTATTTGGGAGCTTTTTGTTCAACGAGTACAATACTATCTTGTCGAAAAACGATCCCACGCGTTTGGTTAACAATCTGGCGCTTTATACACGTTTAACTGTACTTATAATCAGAACCGGAAAACGAAAGCAATATTAGAAACATACAATTGTATGTTAAACGTATGTTATAGTACTTATAGTGTTATATAAGATCAATATACAGTTGTATGTAACATTCTAACCAAAATAGACATGATACAATGATGTGTAATGTACAAAGTGGGTCAACAAATGATTTAGACCAGTTTTATTTATATGAACGTAATGAACCTTGTAAAAACAGCAACTTTGAAGTCCTTTTATATGTTTCAAGGTGTTTTTCTGTTTCTGGCTACCGTACAAATTCTACAAACTGACACATTCTGTGTTACTACTGCACTTATCATATGATTTGAGTAAGTTGTTACATTGAATGACAATCAATGTAGACCTTGATCAGACTGCTCCCTTGGGAGCAGTCTGATCAGGGTCCACAATGTTTTCTCAAATCTACCATTGCAAATACTAAGAATTATTACGGTAGACGGGTACATGTATATTGATTAGTTCCATGTTAACAGTTGGTAAATTATACACCTTAATATCATCACGTGATTGGGTGTTATTTGTTCGTTTTGAATAATACATGATGGGTAACGTAACAAGAAACATTACGTATACATTGTGTATATGGCTTTGTTAACCTCTATCTACATGGCAATTGTTTTCTCTATTATACGGTCCCGTCGAAGCTACATGTACATCACCCATGTGTGCCCACGCCCCCATATAATTTTATGACACAGGCAAACAGTGGAGGCTCTGATCATACGCCGCATAATAGGAACTTCAAAATAGTACAAAACGAAAATGAAAATTTATACCACGCACTCCTTGTATCAAACGATGGACTAATCCAAAATACAAGGCTGCTTCAAAAAGTAATGTTCCCTGATCAATAACTTCAATATAATACGCAGGAAATACATGTGTGATAAATCATTTTGAAGTGCAATCGTTATTTGTCTATACGATGTGTTTAATGCACGTTAATATCACATTACTCAATAAATCGCAATATACATGTAACCTAAATTACCCCTACTGAAATGATTCTATTCTTTATGTTTAAAAGTAGTTGGTGAAAACTCAAACTCATTTTTGTATATCAAGCCAGGCTGTAGTTGAAGCCATTGGAGTAGGTTTTTATGTTTTAAAATCAAAATATAACTATATGGTCTAGACTTTGTTTATAGCGTTCGAAAATACAAATCGACCTTTGTCATTAGCAAAAACAAAATGTTAGTTTTTAAAAATTGAGATTGAAGAAGATGGCGTTTTCAAATATAAACAATTGACGTCTGCTGTTATTTCTCAAATTCAAATTTTAGGTATTTTTGATTGAAAAAAAAATATTGAAATGAGTAACAGACACAATTTGATTGGACGCTGTGTTCAGGTTCCATACTGTTTGCAAACAATTTTTGTACTCGAGGTAAGGTTTCGACGGGGTAAACCATGTGGAAAACATGATATTGTCTCCATTTTTTCAATTCTGCAATTGAGTGCTAAATTCGATATGGGAGTTTTGACTCAAGAAATATTGAAACTCGTGAGTGCCAAACGTCTTGGGTATTAATTAGACGCCTCGTTTTGCGGTGGAAACGTTAAATTAACCCCAACTTGTAGGTTTACGGATAATAATATTTGGCGGTGAAACTGGAAACAGAGGATGTTTTGTTTCTTCAGAGTCTGGCATGATATATTCACAAAACGGTTTTAAGCATTATTTATCGATAACTACACTGTAAATATATCACCATTAAGTACCAGAAAACAATTTACACCTTCATAGAGAGACTGCGTTCTTTTCACAAATACCTTTTTTCTTTCATCAAGTCTGGTGTTGTATAACGTGCGACTTATCACAAGATACGTGTGGAAATGATTTTTTATACGATGTTCATTAATAATAGATAAATAATCCCGCAGTACTGGTGATGAAAATCGCCTGTCTATGCAATGGCGGTAAAGGTACAGTGGAGAGGACATTAGTCTTTCCCGTTTAAACGCAAACGAAACGCAAATGTATTGCAATAAAAGTAGAAAATGACAAAATTTTCGAATTCTAAACATTTATTTTAATCTGAGTGGCAAACTGTTTGGAGCCTGATCAGACACCGGATTACCCGGCATCTGATCAGGCTCCAAGTTGTATTCAATGAAATAATATTTTTAGCGTAAACGCGTTTATTGGGAAAAAATAACATCTTTCCCACCATATATTAATTGATGAGTTATGTCACCAAAATGAAACCAGATGGCAAATGGAAAATTCTCATTTTTGTTCGAGTTGAGCCTTGTGGATCGTGGACTGACTAGTAGCTGCAAATGTTTGGATCCAGAACAGACGCCACGTATCGCAAATACCTTTTTTCTGTTGATAGTAGCTCTATTTACCTAACTGCTGAAGTGAAGATGCTCATTTAATGGGGACATGCTGTATGTAATATTCTCAACTTGATGGGGTGCAGTCTAGTCAGCGAGAATCCCAATCAGTCAGTTGCCCAATGTATTCTTCCATGCTTATATATTGGATTAGTACATTTTTTATCTATAGGATGGCTGGTCTAAATTTTCATTTTCATTTTGTTTTTAGCTTGCAATTCCTATCAGCAAACAGTGTAGACTCTGACCAGACGCCGTATTGTGCGGCGTCTAGTCAGAGTCTACACTGTTTTCCTACATGTATGTCCCATATATATGGGTTCGTGGGATTTCACTGATTAGCCCTTTCACTCTCAATGACGACATAAAGCGCGTTTACTAGCTGTCCTGATCAGACGCCGCTTATCGATATTTATTAAGTAATACTTAACTTTGAAACAGTTCTTGCAGACAACAATACTGAAGCCGACGGCAATAAAGCGATGAAGGGGTAAATATCTCCCGAATAATTTGTTCATGAAAGGATTAAACAAATACATGTATGTGGATTTCAAACAGTTTGCGGTGATATCTAAAGTCGATTGAGGTAGAAACGTTGTTATCATTTGTTAGTTGAACAGAACTAAACAAAATCACAATGCAACAAAATAGAAATAATTTATTTCAAACTGAATTGGAAACAATGAAGAGCATGATTTACTACATCTTTACCGGGAAACTTATCATTCTCTAAACTTTTTAGAAATGAAATACATTTAAATGTTTTAACACTAACGAGTTTCTATGAAAATTTAATATCGATGACGTATTCTGCATATTCACTCGACGGCTGATCAAGCTGTAACCCTTTACACATAGGAATCGCCTTTTAGCGCATTTAATGTATTCCTCTACGGACGAAAATAGTTTTATTCTATACAGTCATAAACATTATACATGTACCATAAGAAATATCTTCTATATCCTAGCAGGTGGAAGCTTGAATCAGGTTGAAAGTAAGGCAGAATGCGCCTAAGGGCGCATTCTGCGTTTCTTTCAACCTGCATAAAGTAGTCATCTATTTTGTCAACGCTACAACAAAATCTGCCATTTGCTACATGTTTACTGCAATGCGTTTCATTAAAACGAGAAAGATTAACGTCAAATCAACTACATGTATACTTGTTCCCAGCCATCAGATGCGTGTAGTGTGCACCTTGCAGGTAGATTGAAGAAACTATTCTTAACAGTGTTTACTAATTAAGCCTACCAAAGGACAACTTTTCATGGGTGTCTAATTGTTCACTAAGAATCAGAAAGTAAAATGTATCCAAGAATAAGCTCATTCCTACTATGCGAAAGTGTGTTGGTTTCCATGGCAACCAGAATAAATTCGCTAACGTGACTGTATAGATGAAAATTGTTCGTATCGCTGTAACTATATATCAACAATTATAGTGTTACATGAAAGATGAAATTTCGCAGTTTACAGACTATTAAAATATGTACATGTATATCATCGCATTGCATTTCTTTTACATATTCATAAATTTATTGAATTCTTTGTAAAAATAAAATCTAAATCAAAGAATTTCATTTGTTTTTAGGTTCTTAAAGGCTTTTATCTAATTTTTAGAATAATAGAAACGGAATGTACCCTCATATGATCTATCTATGTTTTATGGATTTTGAATGTTTCACTACATGTATGACAATGTAATAATAGTAAAATGTACTCAAGAATAAATGCATTCCCACTTTTCAAAACCGTGTTGTTTCTATGGCAACACACGTGACTTTTGAGATTTGCGGAATAGAAAATGATATGTTTATATCACTGCTACTCTACCGGTCAGGTTAAAAATGTTTACGCCAAATGATCTGACTATTGAAATTTGCAAATTACATCATTTGCATATTTATAAATATTCTTTGAATTATTTATTTATTCGCAAAACCCATTTAATTCAAGCACATTGAACTCATTTTAAGGTCTTATAGGCTGCTATAAGATATTCATATTACTAGAAACTGAAGCTAAAATATTGATTGTATACACTGAACATTTAAACATTCATAAAAACGTGATCTGTTAGGAAAGCCTACGATCAAGCCCGGGTATGGTATACAGACTGATATTCAAGTGACATTTATTTACATTTTTGCAAGTAGTCAAGCAGTTAATAATTATGAATATGCAAATAGCTAATTTGCATAAATATTTACTAAGTTAAAAAGCACGGTTCAAGCTTCAGTATTTAGAGTTCTGACTCTCATTTAAAAGCAATAAAGAATAAATGTATTTTAATCAGACGAATTTTGCAAAGAAACCAAAACCCTTATGAATATAAGTATAAATATGCAAATGTGAAAATTTGAATATTTGCATATTTTGTTAAAGTGTCATGTCTCAACTTTCAATTGACACTAACATTGTTGAACTAACTTTAAAAAATAGCAGATATATTAACAATTTTTATCTATACCCTTACTTTAAAAAGTTGATATAAAGCAGCACGATTTTGCAAAATGTGAATGAATTTATTCTTGAGCAAATTTTAATTTCTGATGGAGGAAGTCTCAGGGAAAATTTTACACCAATGAAAAATTATCCTGCTACAATTTAACTGCTGCCAAACAGGTTATCTAGAAGTACGGACCGTCTGAACAGGGTAGTTGCTAAGGTGAGTATGATTCGCTCTAAATGCAGGGGACTGGTTTATTCATGACAAAGGAAAACTATTTGAAGAATTGCTTAATTTTGTCCTTTTAAAAGTCAACACCTGTATCAAGGCATTTTAACCCTTTAAGCCGCAGTCTACTTTTTTAAAAAGTGACCATTATATCACTGGTGTTTATAAGGGTTTATAAGTATTTTTAAATGGTCGCTTAACATATTCAAGCCTAGCGACTAGTATAAACGTCAATTTCAAACGGTATATGTGAGTATTATCCTACCTCCTTCAAGTTTCTAGCTATCCGATTGGTGCATTGGCGTCACATGAAAGCCGTGTATTTTCCATCCACTGCTTTCAGCAACCTAATATTGGCCCGGGGGGCAACAGATGAACAGTAAAAATATTAGCAACGTAACGTTCAAAATGATCAACGTTAGGTGAAGATGACATCATTTGGTTTCTATAACGGCCGCGCTTATGTAAACATTCAAACCATTTACATATTATTCGTTGATTTGGAACCAGGTACAGTGGAGAAAACGTTTTTCTTTCCCAATAAACGCGTTTACGCTAAAACTAATAGTTCCATTTCAAACAGTTTGGAGCCAGATTATTATTATACCAGATTTATATAGCGCTCTTTTCACACAGGGATTGTGCGTTCAAAAGCGCGTCTGATCAGGCTCCAAACTGTTTGCTATTTGTACAAAAATGAATAGTCAGAATTGTTATTTTGTACATTTTATTACGATGTGTTTGCGTTTCGTTTGCTTTTAAACGGGAAAGAATAACATTTTCTCCACTGTATATAATAAACAAGTCATTAAACGGTTGCTGATTAAGATGTATACAGTATTTGAGCGGTAAACATGACGTCACGCACTAATGTTTAGATAATGATTGATGACGTCATGTTTTCATATTATATGACAGTGACCGCCTTAAATCTATTTCGTCAAGAATAAAAGGTAGTCGGTAGGATAAAAACGTTACACAGTGTTCAGGTGACCTAATATGGAATACACACTGCCAGTAAATTCGAACTCCGCTCTCGTCCCATATGGAATTTACTGGCAGTGTATATTCCATATTAGGTCACCTGAAAACTGTGTAACTTATAGTACACTTGTCCTAATATAAAAATAGTGTAGACAATAATCAGAGAGTCTCTAAAGTAGCCTTCCAGTCAGGTTTCGAAGTGGTTGTCAGTTTACAATGAAGTGTTAAATTCAACCCTAAATACGTACACGTAAACAATGCACTTGACTTCTTTCGAAACTGGAATTGTCAATTTAAAGTTATAGGGGTGAATAAGTAAGTACTAGTTCGATTGTACATTTATTTCATCGTGGTAATCAGTGAAAGGAAATAAGTGCCCTGTGCACTTTCTGTTGTTGATGCAGCGCTATGTGCCCGTGAGGGACGAGGGGTTATTTATAGCTACCATTGTATCTTGGAACATCTATGCGTGGTTTAAATTCCTCACTTGTTGCTGTTGCTGGAAGCTGTAATTGTTGCTATAAATCTTCGACCTTTCTCTTACTGTTAGAACACACAATGCTTGATTTTCAAAAGTCTTAAGGTTTTGTTTGTTTTCAAAAACTAAAATATTCATTTCCGCATTAAATCATATGGTGTTACTACTCGTTAGAATCGTCTCGAAGAGACGAATCTAATGAGTAGTTACACCATAGGATTTAGTGCTGAAATGAGTGATAAAGTGTTGGACTTGTTCCGTTTACTCCCTCTTATCTGGGGCCAAATTCTTTACAATATGGGAATACTTATTCAGTCCAGTTCAATATTCAAACGGTACGGACGACATATTCGGTATTCTTTCCCGTTTTAATGCAAACGAAACACGAACGCATTGCAATACATCGTAGAAAATGACAATTTGATGACTATCCTGACTTTAAATTTCGATCTAGGTGACACTCAGTTTGGGACCTGATGATACGCTGGGTTGTCAGGCCTCTGCTCTGCATCAAAACTGTTTGTGTTATTTTAAGCATAAACACATTTATGGGGAAAGAAGAACGTCTTCTTTATTTGCAATGTACGAACTGATTTATGTGCAAACTCGTTCCTTGGGAAATAATTTCGTTTTCCAACTGTGAATACCTAACTTTCTTTTCTTCTTTAACCTCTTCACTGCAATTATGACGTAATAACCCGTCCTAAACGGTCACTACCATAATATCGGCAGCTTATCTACTTTTATTGATAAACAAAATAAAGAATTTCATAGGTGTGTTTACTTACGAAACATTGGTGTAAATGTCAAACAGACTGAATCCTGTTCAGACGCCGCGTCAAGCGGCGTCTCATCAGGATTCAATCTATTTGCAACTGTCAGTGCTGTACATGTAATACTTGACAGTCAAAGGATACATGTTTCCATTCACAGTAACTCGGAACGAATGAACGCCATACATAACGTTCACTCCCCCGTATACGGTAAACCTAACGGTCATGTAGTGGGTGAGAACCAATTATCGGTGACATCACAGTATGTCACTGTCGTTGTCATTATAACTGACCACGCATTCAAACCGACTCCTGATTTTTCTCATTCTATTGTCCGTGTAATGAACAAAATGTACATGTACGGGTGTACAATTAAAAGTGTGGATAACCCGAACTTAACTCTTTCAACACCATGGACCTGTTTAAAATATATTCATTACGTTTGCAAACAAGTAGATCCATATTAGAGGGTTCCTAAAGGGGTCCTCTGATCTGGGGCAACACTGTTTTCAAGTAGACTGGCTCATGGTTTAATAACTAAAAAGATCCATAAGGAGTGACTTAGTATTGAAAGTGTTGAAAAAAAGTCATTTCTTTAAATCGAGCATCCCTTAATGATGGATGACACTAATGCAGAAAACTTCTGAAAAAAGCCTAGATAAGCTTTTAAACGAGCCTTATTTATCAAATTTCTTCAAATTTACACATACATATTATTACAAAATCGCATGTTTTGATAAAATGATTTTGGAAGGATATCACTCGATGGGGAAATCGGCTTCCCACACAGTCATATGCTTACAATGTGATGCAAAACTATCATGTGGTTAAATTGGCGGGAACGTTGGCTTAATTACAGCTTAATGAGAAAACAAAAGGCCTAAACACTTGCTTTACAACAGCAATATAGTTATTATTATTATTATATCAGATTTATATAGCGCTCTTTTCACACAGGAGTTGAGCGCTCAAAGCGCTTCACACACTATATCAGATGTAGTATACGCTTGGGTAGGATTTTCCCACCAGACTTTTTTTTACAAGTAAAGTACATGCGCATATAGACAGCGCGCATTCTAAGTAAATCCATTTAACTCATTACCTCATAGCCGGTTTCTAGTACATGTATAGCAGATAGGTGACTACTTAAAACATATTGAAAGCAAAGCAGAATGCGCCTTAAGGCGCATTCTGCTTTACTGTCAGACTGCTTTAAGCTTACATCTGCCTAAATATAGAGAATATTTTTTATCATACATATTTATGACTATATAAAGTGGAACTATTATAGGTAAACAACGAGCAGTGAACCGTGTATGTACTTTACAACTTGGCATTTTCCACGATTTAGGGGTGTTTGTATTGCTGCAGTCCATGTTATGCTGACAACATGCTGACTCCCCTAATAAGTGGACTGCGCTAAATGTTATGGTTCACTGCTCGTTGTTTATGGCGTACTTATGGCGGAATGTGTTAAACTTATCAGTGTTGACAGTACACTAATTTAAGAACTTTCCCTACACCATCCTATCAATCTCAATATACCAGTTCCTCTTTTCGCGTGAATCGACTTATTATCCGTCATATTATTTTGTATATATTGCCAAAGGGGTCTACATTCTTCTTTGATATGAAAACATTCTTGCTAACCTTGAAACATACAATCATCTGCATTACAGACAAAACTCTCTCTTATGACTGTTAAATTGTGCTATTTATCAAATATTTAAGACGGGTGACTGCTTAAATAAAGTGACAGTAAAACAGGAAGCTCCTGATGGAGCTTTCTGTTTTACTGTCACATTTCTTTAAGCTGTCACACGTCTAGTAGCACATACAATCAGTTAGTCATCTGCTTGTGGGCATACAGTGGAGAATCTGTTATTCTTTCCCGTTTAAACGCAAACGTACGCAAACGCATTGCACTAAAACGTAGAAAATTATACAACTTTTGGACAATTCTGATAATTCTTGTTTATCTTGATTGCAAACAGTTTGGAGCCTGATCAGACGCCGGATTACCCGGCGTCTGATCTGGCTTCAAACTGTTTGTAAAAGAAAAACTAGTTTTAGCGTAAACGCGTTTATCGGGAAAGAAAAACACATTCTCCACTGTACATGTACATGTAATAGAGAGGTGTTGCTGTAGTAGAAAGGACCGACTTCCAGTTATAGCGGAGAAGTCGTAGTGCTTTCCAAATGAACACGTTTACACTAACACTTTTTTCCATCGCAAGCAGTTTGGGGCAAACTTAGACTCCGAGTAACCCAGCGTCTGTTCAGGCTTCAAACTGTTAACCACTTAGGTTGTAATAAATCAGTAAACATTTCGAAACACTGTAATGTTTTACATTTCATTCAGTTACGTTTTGCGTTTAAACGAAAAAGAATAACGTCGTCTCAACCGTACGATTGTTCTTTAGAGCTGTAATTGCATTTTCACCTAAAGATTTCTCACAGTTTACTTCAAGATTTTTCACAGTAACATTCAAGACTTCTCTTGCAATTTTCCCGATTTCCCAATTTCTCAATTTTTCAGTTGCTCAATTTCTCTTCCAAATTTCCCGATTTCTCAAATTTCGAGCAATCGAAGAGTAAAACCATTGAAAAATGGGAAATTTGGAAGGGAAATTGAGCAAAAGAGAAATCGAGAAAATTTGAAATTGAGCAATTGAGAAATCGAGAAATTGAGAAATTGGGCAATTGAGAAATCGGAAAATTTAGAAATTTCGCAATTTGGAAGTGGAAATCTTGCAAATTTGCAATCACGCAATCGAAATCGTGAATTCCGCCGGTCTTTCGTACTGCTTTTGTATTTTTACTTCCAGCACCAATATGCAACATTCTTGTAAGAGTCTACAATGTTGACTCAGATATGTCTATCATAATACTGTTAAGTTATTTTCCTTTCGGTGGCCGCTTCACAGAGTCATTAAAAAGATGATACTGTCTGTCATGTAATAACCGACCGTTGAATAAAATAGCTTGCTGGTCTTTCAAGACGGGTTACGGCTTCATGCAGTTACTGTCTGTTACAATACTTTTGTTATGCACTACGTTAGTTTTACTGAAAAACAGTGTAAAATCAGTTCTAAATACCAAAGACTGTACAAGCCTTTATTGGCAATTGGGGTTATTATCTATTACATATAACAAGAAATATATTTTAAAAATCTATTCAGCGGCATGGTGGATGTAATGCTGTAGATGGGTGTGTAAAATGTATGAAATCGAGGTTTTCTAAGAATTGTAATATCTAGGATTAACCCTTTACCCAATAACCTATTTATAATATTAAAGACAGGTGATCACTTAAAGCAGGTTGAAAGTAAAGCAGAATGTGCCTCAAGGCACATTCTGCTTTACTTTCAGCCTGCTTTAAACTACCATCTGTTAGGCTACATAAAAATGTTTGTTATGGTAATTGTTCATGAGGGTATAAACTGGAACTATTTTCTTCAGCGGAGGAATAAATTAAATACGCTAAAAGTCGCTTCTATAAGAGAAAGGGTTAAAAAGCATTAATATATTTACAGTAACTTTTATGTAAAATATAGCCTAACTATTGAATGTTATCATCTACAAAACTAGAAATCAATAATTGTAACTTTATCCTGTTGATAGGAGATTCCTCCCTTAATATATACTGTTCTATATATTAAACTTCATATATATTGAGTTTATTGAAACAAACTATTCTTTAACAGTTTTCAGATCTAAAAATAGAAACACGATGTCATTGCATTGCAGTCTGGGGGTAACGGGTCAAATCGGCCCAAAACCAAATCGGACCCCGAGTCAAATCGGCCCAAAACCAAATCGGACCGGGTCAATTCGGACCGGGTCAAATCGGCCTTTTTTTTTTTAATGTCAAAATGGATTTTTTTTTTTATAATTTGTTACGTTATACTAATCTTTAAATGTTGAATGTTTTAATAGTGTTTGTAACATTAATTGGCCCAGTTTTGTGTATTACATTTGAACAATTGCTACATTTCAGTGACAAATGAGAATTAAGAAATAATAATTCGTACCAGTGTATCATGCTATAGAAGTTTTAAGTACTACGCATCACAAATACTCTCTGTGTTCTATTATAGAACTATCTATCTATCTATCTCGATATTTCTGCTGCACACCCTCACGGGTAATTTCGAGCAGTTTGCGCGCCAAGAACACAGATAGTATTTGTGATGCGTAGTACTTAATTATATCACGAGTCCATAGAAATTCTCAACGACTGGTATGAATTTTTTATTTCTTAAATAGAAGACAAAACAAAACAGCGTCTTACTTGAATTGATTTAATATAACAATAATTTTCAGAATTTAAGTAAATAGTAATTTATCAAAATAACAAGGCTATGATAAGAAAACAATGATAAATTTTCGTATATACAATAACATTTTGCTGCAGATCAACTGCAAGGTGTCTACTTAAAGCAGGTTGAAAGTAAAGCAAAATGTGCATGAGGGCACATTTCACTGTACTTTAAGCTTCCTTGAAGCTATCGTTGGTTAGAAAAATAAAGATTTGTTTATGATAAATCATGAGTACTTTATAAATTGGAGTAAAAACAAATTCAGTGGAGTCATTAATTAAATGCGTAGAAATGAGAAAAAACACTGAACACCGAACACCACATATAGTTCTTCAATTACTAATCACTGACTCACCGAACACTGTACAGTTCCCCACATCTTGGGCGTGTTCGTTTATCAGTCCGGAATCTTCCGGATTGATGGAATCGAAATCGAATGGTCCGGAATTCAATTCCAGAACTGTTCTATCAATTCTGCCCGAGGAGGTTGTGTGAGCAGAATTGTGACGTATCATCATGGTTCCCGGCACAATTTACGAACGCCTCGACAGCAAAGTTGTAATAAGTAGGGAACCAGACTAGCATATTTGCAAGGGTTCAATTCCGTTTTTATTTGATTTACTAATTCCATGGAATCGTTCCAAACAGTTCTGGAACTGATAATCGAACACGCCCCTTCTGAGTAGCCGTGAGGTAGTCAGCTCCTTGTCCATGTATTGTTCCCACAGCTTCTCTAATTCAGTGTCCATCTTGGTGGCCGCTAGTCTCCTGTCTCTGCACAGATCACCTCCCCGGACAGCAATCTCCACCAGTTCGGCCTCTCTCCGCAGGAGTGGAACAAACATTGAGATAGGCAGCAAACTGTCGTCATAATAACACATTCATTCGAGTATTCATTATTAGGTGTTAATATACCAATCATGAACTGTTTAAACATTCTACCCAAACAATAAGAAAAATAATGATGATCTAGTTGAAGGGATAACTGTACAAAACAAAATTGTTTGCCATTGACAATTACTGATAGTAAAACAATAAACGCCTTTAATGTTCCAGTTTATGTGACAAACACATATCGTGTCCAGAGTCGCATTTCGTATCTGTTCAGGATCAAAACAATTTTACACACTTATCAATGTTTTCCTCTACAAACTTCATAAATCTCACCAATAACTATAACTAAATCAACAATACTGGGCCGATTTGACCCGGCAATTTTGGGCCGATTTGACCCGGCATATTTTTGGGCCGATTTGACCCGGGCCGAATTGACCCGGGCCGATTTGGTTTTGGGCCGATTTGACCCGGATTCAGTCTGTGCCTCTTAATTTTGCAATCTCAATGTCATCTCCAGTAAAACCAAAAGTAAATATAAAGACCAGCCTGTACCATGCCCAATCAGACAATTCGGGAACCCTTAAACATAGAGTTCTTATTATCTATCACTGTTTGAAAATGTTGGTTTAGATAAATATTATTCAGCTCGGCTGAAAAGCAATTCAGGGATAAATGGGTCAATAATAATTAAGATCGAAACGAAATCACACTCTTGATACAGTTAAATCAAATTGATTCGAAAGGAGGACTTTATATGCAAATAAGAGTAAAGCTCAGACATAAAGGCATTAGCATTGTCTTCAATCCTTAAATCTTAAGGATAATTACAGTGGAGAAGACGTTATTCTTTCCCATTAAACGAAGTTGTGCTAAAACAGTTATGTCAATTACATAAGCCTTTTGAAACAGTTAAAGACGTAAAGTAAGTTGGTATCTGATCAGGCTTTATACTGTTTACCATTCAAATTAAAATGAACAGTCAATATTTTCACAAATATGTGATAATGTACATTTTATATCTTTAGTTTTTTCTTAACCCTTTACCTTATAGAAGCGCCTTTTATTGCGCATTCCGTTTAAACCTACGCGGAAGAAAATAATTCCAATCTTTACGGTCATGAATATCTCTTGTTCTAGCAAGTGGTAGCTTAAAGCAGGCTGAAAGTAAAGCAGAATGTGCCTTATGGCGCATTCTGCTTTACTTTCAACCTGCTTAAAGTAGTCACCTATATTCATAACTAGAAAAAGGCTATGAGGTAAAGGGTTAACCATATTTATGCTAAAACGCGACTAGGCTAGTCTTTGCAAACAATTTGGATTCAGATCAGATGCCAAACTGCTTGTTTGCCACTTGTATTCATAGTTTCTTCAATTTTGAAAACATTAAGTATTATTTTATTATAACAAGGGCCACTATGGCCCTAAATCGCTCACCTGGTACACCATGTAAACTTAACCTATAGTGACCTAGATTATGACTGGACATGAACCACAATAAACCTCGTGAGTGTTAACAAGATTGTTCTATGATTTGACCTAGTGACCCAGTTTTTGACAAGACACAGTCCACATTTGATTCTGACCTAGATTTGATGTAGGCAAATATTCTGACAATATTTCATTCAGATCTAATGATATTTGTAGCCGATCACTGTTTTTCAAAGATTTGACCTAGTGACCTATTTTTTGACCGGACATGATCCACATTCGAACTTGACCAATATATTAATGAGGCAAACATTTTGACCAAATTTAATTAAAATCCAATGCGATTTGTAGCCTCTGGAGTGTTAACAAGGTTTTTCGAAGATTTGACTTAGTGACCTAGTTTTTGACCGGACATGACCAACATTCAAACTTGACCTAGATATAAATAAGGCAAACATTTTGATTAAGTTTCATAAAGATCCAATGAGATTTGTAGCCTCTAGAGTGTTAACAAGGTTTTCCGAAGGTTTGATCTAGTGACCTAGGTTTTAACCGGACATAAACCACATTCAAACCTGACCTAGATATCATTGAGGCGAACATTGTGACCAAGTTTCATTAAGATCCAATGAGATTTGTAGACTCAAGAGTGTTATCAAGGTTTTTCGATGATTTGACAAGTGACCTAGTTTTTGACCGGACATGACCCATATTCGAACTTGACCTATATATCAATAAGACAAACGTTCTGACCAAGTTTCATAAATATCCAATGAGATTTGTAGCCTCAAGAGTGTTAACAAGGTTTTTCGATGATTTGACCTAGTGACCTAGTTTTTGACCGGACATGACCCACATTCTACTAGACAAACATTGTGATTAAGTTTCATAAAGATTGGATGAAATTTGTAGCTGCTAGAGTGTTAACGAACCAATTGTGAACGGACGGACAGACGGACGACGGACGGACGACGGATATCCAGCGATCCTAAAAGCTCACCTTGGCACTTCGTGCCAGGTGAGCTAAAACATAAAACTTATGGCAAAGAACAAACAGTTCGACCATGACCAGAGCACATCGTTAGGAGTTACGACTACACGCACTGTGACTCAAGATATATAGATACGATTGCCAATCAGTTTAGGTCGTGAATAGACACCGAATAACTCATATAGATCCAAGCTGCTTGACAATAGCAACGTTATCACGTATGGCAGTTGTGGAGATTAACCTACATGTATCTATGTAATCTTTTTGTATATATAATGTTATAATATAGTATATACTCTTCTTACTGATATGAACAATGTTTCGCTTATGTTTACATTGTGTTTATGGCGAAAAACATGCACAGCAGGTTTGAGCTGAAAATAAAAACTGAAAAACTGGTCTGAGGAAGAGACTAGTATCATGATAATTATGTTTTGGCAGAAATACAGCAACTCATAATAATAATACACGTGCTAACGAAGGTAAACAAGCATTGGCACTTAAAATAAGTGTTTATGTTGAGTTTCTCATTATAATTCATTATGTGAGCACATTCATAGACAATTGGTTTTTAAAACAAACCTAGGTTGTAGAGGTTAACTAAGATCATCTCAATTCTTGGCAAAAATCCAAATTAGTTTTAATGTATTTTCTAAACCTCAAAGCCCCACTTAACTTAACACCAACACTCTTCTATTTACACATAGCGCCCTTGTACTTCAAATTGTCAATTACTGCATCAAACCTATGTCAAAAACGTTTTTGACTACTAAGGATTATTTTCTATAATATTATTGCAAAAAGGCAAATGGTTTAGACCCTGGTCATATGAATCAGCAAACAGTGCCGACCTTGATGTGACGCGTCATGTCAGGGTCTACTTTGTTTGGTAGTATCTACCTTTATAAACGAGAACCATTTATGGGTGAAAGTTCATGAGTATACGATGTAGCAACAGTACCTCAACGAGTGATAACGATATAATTATTAACTTAGTGAAAGCTTAGTACATTGTAAGAAGAATGTGCATGTGTTCAACTAACTAATGTAATCGACTGCTATTTTCCTATCAATTATTTATAATTATTTTTTATGTTTATATTATTAATTATATAATAAACATAAACTTTCGCTTTGCCAAGTTGTATTTGAATGAAGAGCTTGGTTACAGTGGAGAATCTGTTATTCTTTCCCGTTTAAACGCAAACGTACGCACACGCAAAACACTAAAACGTAGAAAAGTACAACTTTTGGACAATTCTGATAATTCATGTTTATCTTGGTGGCAAACAGTTTGGAGCCTGATCAGACGCCGGGTTACCCGGCGTCTGATCTGGCTCCAAACTGTTTGCACTGCAAATAATATTTTTAGCATAAACGCGTTTATTGGGAAAGAATAACGTTTTCTCCACTGTACCATGCAGTGTCAACTAAGACCTTCTGTCTGTTACAGTGCAGATTAACGCCTTCTCTCTGTACAAAGGTGATAAACGCGGAGCCGGGTGCATATTGTAATTTTTGTATTTAAAACAGAATATGATTTATAACATTTGTATCATGTTCATGTAACAATAAACTAATTTATAAACAGTACAACAGCCATTGTGTATACACACGACGATGATATAATAATACTATTATAAGCTCGAAAAACATGTATGTGAAAGCATCGGCCAAAAGCGGACAACTTCTTCGTAAATGTATACTCTTGAACAGGTTATGACAAAATATTCATTATACTGACGCAATGCATATCCTATTTCAAAGCAACCAGTAATTTGTAAATGTGACAAAATTAAAGGCAATGTAAGAAGCATTGAATGACTAGATGACAACAATGGGCTGGTCTAGAACATGGACGTCAATTTAATGAAAGGATTGTGATTGTCGCTGACTAGACATTTAGTTAAGAAACTAGAGAGAAGCACCTAGACAAAACTAACCTGATATGTTTTGTGACTTGTAATACTATTTCTAGACAAATTATGGTCGAATATATCTTTCAGGAGATAAGCATCAGAATTCCAGCGTCACATTTCTGTACCCATAACTGGTGTGGTATATATAGGAAATTTGCTCCGGGCAAAAAGGACACAAGCGGACGGAGGAATGGACACGCGCGCATTGCAATCACTATAAGTTAGCTTTGGGGGCATAAAAACAAACAAAGCAAACAAATAAGCTTAACTCACAGACACATGTGTCTTCAAGCATAATTTACAATTCAAGTCTCGACCGTTTTGTTAACCCTTTCAACCCTACCGCCCTCTGTAGAGATTACTGATTACATATGCAAACAGTGTAGACCCTGATCAGAGGGCTCCTACAGGAGCCCTCTGATCAGGGTCTGCACTGTTTGATAGTTTCATTCCTTTTTGTTGTCATATCAAAATTGCAACAGGAGACTGGTTCAAAATGCCTATACTAGAAGAGTCCAAAAGGATTATATATAACCACTAGAGATATTAAGGGTTGAAAGGGTTAATATCTAGGTTGTACGATGACATACAGCTCACACCGTAATAGTCGTAAATATCGGGACATACATGCTCGAGAAAACAGTGCAAACCCTGCCATTCAGTTTGAACATTTTGGAAAAGTTATTGTGTGATAAAAGCAAATGTTTTAGATTTTATACAGCAGTTCACAGGTTGTCCCATTCTTTAGCTTTTTTACTATACATTGTTTATACAGTAAAAACCCTCTAAACCGGAACCTCTAAATACCGGAATTGTCTCTATACCGGACAAAAACATTGGTCCCGTTTCCCACCCATTTTTACGTCTTTGATTTATTCCTTCACTGAAGAAAATACATTCATGAACATAATATCATCAGAAATATTTTCTATATTCTAGCAGATGATAGCTTAAAACAGTTTGAAAGTAAAGCAGAATGCGCCTTAAGGCGCATTCTGCTTTACTTTCAACCTGCTTTAAGTGGTCAGCTACCTTCCATACTAGAAACAATCAATGGGTTAAAAACCTTCTAAACCGGAAACCCCTCTAAACCGGATGTTTTTGTTGTCCTCACACATGTCCGGTTTAGAGGGGTTTCACTATATAAGATATGGCACTAAGTTTCAAAAGGTTATTGACATGAACACAGTTGCACATAATTTGGATACCTCGCTTTTATCTCCCGAATAAAGTCTGCAGACAATTACTTATACGTAGTAACCTGACCCAAGGCCAGAACTCTATGTGGAACTATTACACGGGTCAGTTTTCGTTGTCGACAATTTATCAATTGGATCTTGCCCAAGTCGATGTCTTACATGTACCACTTCATTACTTCGAACACAAATACCAACAATACCGCCCGAATATTGTTCAGTGTCTGTGAAAAAAATGAGGCCCTCATGACAATTGCTTCTACATGTAGCATCTGAATGTAGAGCGAAAGTATTTCAAATAAATACGAAAGACTCAAGCAGGAAACGCAACACAAACAATGCACCCACCTCTCAAGCAGAACACACACACAGTCATACCATAACAAACACACACACACACAAACACATACACGCACACAATCACACACGCACACACACATACACGCGCGCGCGCAATACCATTCCTTCATCTACACACTAAATAGAAAACAACACGCAAGACAAACATAAAGCAAAGTGAAAACCTCCTTTAAATAGTTCTTCATTGTATTTGTCTTGCCAAACACATTCATCCGTCAATCAACAAACTCATGCTTTAACCATTACGCAATCAATACACCCTTTTACTCCATTAAATTATTCATCAATTAAAAAATAGATTTAATTTATATAGTTATGAAAATGCATTGTAATAGATATTTTCTATAGATCCTAGCAGATGGTAGCTTATAGCTTAACACCGGATAATAGCAAAACAGAATGTGCCTACTGCCAATGACGAAATTACCCGTTTTATAAGTCGCTGCCATATTTTCGTTTTCTTAAGTTTCGTCAGATTTTATTTAAACATGTAACAATATATAAATATTAGATGGCAGTTTGCGTGACATTCAAATTGTCAACCCGAGAAACAGCATGTCACCCCGAGGCGTAGCCGAGGGTGACATTCTTGTTTTCGAGGGTTGACAATTTGAATGTCACGCAAACTGACATCTAATATTTATTTTATTACACCGAGCTTATCAACCCTGGATTTGGAATCGTCTTATTCGTATTTTATAAAATGTGTTGTGAAAACCAATTCAGCGCGGACATGTATATAACGCGGGAAATGACGTCGCCGTCTTACGACGTCACATTGTTTAATATAACCTTCTAATGTATCCAATAGCGAAAGGCATGTCAATGCTGACAGTACGTTTTCGGACGGAGTAAAAAAGTAATGTCCTTTAGAGTGACGTCACAAAAAGAATATCATAAAGAGTGAAAGTATATTTTGGATAGATGTAAAAGACATGCAAAATGTTAACTGTAGGTCTGTGGGAATTTAACATTGTAACTAAAAGCGAGGTGTAATAATTGGAAATGTTATACCATTTTTTAATCTTAAGAAACTTTGATACATGTATGAGTGCCAAATAATTTCGATCTTGATCAAATATCGTATCAAGTAGCGTCTGAGCAGGATCTAAACTGTTTGTAGTGAAAAGGTTAGAATGATTTTTGAAAAAGAATTGCAGATTATCACCGTGAAGCAAACGATAATTCAAAAGTTAAGTTGGTGGATAGTATTGACGTTTCTTGTATATACAGTAGAAAATACACTTTTCTTTCCAGGGAAGCGCATTTAGAGAGGAGAGGATCTAAAATAAGCTTATGTTTTCGATCTCATCCTTTTTGACATATTTGCATGTACGTAAATGATCTATTGAGAAATAAAACATGTTAAAACGAATATGCGCGATAACGCTTAAGCTATAATTTCCATTGCAAACAGTTTGGGGCCAGATCAGACGCCGGGTTACCCGGCGTCTGATCAGGCTCCAAATCGTTTGCCACTCAGATTGAAATAGATAGTAAGCATTGTCTTAAAGTTTCGTTTCGTTTGCGTTTAAACGGGACAGAATAAAGTCTTCTCCGCAGTCACATCAATACCCCCGTCTGTAGTATCCGCCTCAGTTGCATCGCACCACAAAACACCCGAGGCAGCTACTCAATGCAAGTCTCATTTGGGAGAACGTTATTCGGTCCAATCTAAATCAAATAAAATCAAATCGAAAGACCATAAATGTTAAAAATTACTCTGGTTTTATTTATTTTACTGCATTCTTAAATCCGATGGTCAAACAGTGTGAAAAATCATCATACAACGAATTGACTTTTCGGCCGGTCTGACTCCAAAATTATCTAAATACTCATCCATTCTTGACCTAATTAATGCCTGGATATTGCAAGTAACTCACTCTTTGTGTTTGCTGGAAAATTCCATAATATATCATATACAGTATACATGTATCTCTTCAGTTCATACAGAGTACAGTGGAGAATCTGTTATTCTTTCCCGATAAACGCGTTTACGCTAAAACTAGTTTTTCGTTTACAAACAGTTTGAAGCCAGATCAGACGCCGGGTAATCCGGCGTCTGATCTTGCTCCAAACTGTTTGCCACCAATATAAACATGAGTTATCAGAATTGTCCAAAAGTTGTACTTTTCTACGTTTTAGTGTTTTGCGTTTGCGTACGTTTGCGTTTAAACGGGAAAGAATAACAGATTCCCCACTGTATCATTTCACATGAAATATATTGTAGTTTATCAGGATCCACACTGTTTGCTAATGTGTACATGTGTTAACGATAGGCATTAATTGGTTATATCATACACCCTTGCATCATTCAATTGACAGTTCCAATTTCCAACAAAGTCCAGTCGATGATGTTTTATTTAGTGTTGTTCTAACTATTGTAATGTAAAATGACAGTGCAGACTATGATCAGAAGACTCTTTTAGAAGCCGGCTGATCTAGGTCGTCGACACTGTTGCATAGGACATGTGTACTTTTCATATGTACATATACTATTTGTACATGACGAGTCAATCGGATCAAAGGTCTAAAAGTACAGACGAATTTTGTTAGAACAAATATCCTTTTAATTCTTGTTTACAACATATCAAAATATTTCACCGAAAAGAATGTGCAGTAGAGGTTTAATCGAAACTAAACCGTTTATAAAGTACATAAATGCCTTTAGCCAACACTATAAGTAAACATCAGTAAACAATGAGACGCTGCAATAAACTGTTTGCTTTGCTTTTTTGTGAAATGTTCTACTGCATGGCAAAACACTGCTACTACTTTACTTTACATCATATCTACGTATTTTTGATGGCATTTACAAGCAAGCACATAGGAAGCGTTCAGTACATTATCTGTGATGTAAAAGAGTCAAGTTTTACATCTTATATATCATGAACTCTGTTTTTATGTTTTATATAGTTTTATATTGCTACTTAATTACACGACTTTAATGTCATAAAAAGTATATGTTGAGTCTGAGATCGCTCTTGAGCAATTGAGTGGCCAGATTTGAGACTTTTCTCAAATCTGACAATCAAATGCGTACAAACGGTTTCAGACCAATTCAGACCCTACATGAATTACCTTGAACCTAGTTGTTTTTCCCATACAATCTTACACAAATGAATGTGGCATTCAACGATTCTAAATTCGCCATACATATCACTTATACCACATTAAATGTCTTAATAGACTGTTTTTCTTTGGTCTGGATGTCCCCGTTGAGATTTGCATCAACATATATAAGACAAATTCAATCACGGAGAAAATCTATTAATTACCGTTCTTACATTTGGCTATGAAGTTCCGAGATTTTGTGTATGGATTTATCTTCATGCAACCTTACATTTGGCTTAAAATCAACGATATGATACAGTTAGATAACAGCAATTAAGCAGACGACAATAAATCGCTGCAGGGGTTGAAATATCCCTAATAATTTGATCATGAAAGGGTTAAGGACCAGTCCATGAAATAGCATATACACATACAGTGGATAATGTGTTATTCTTTCCCAATAAACGCGTTTACGCTAAAACTATTATTTGCAGTGCAAACAGTTTGGAGCCAGATCAGACGCCGGGTAACCCGGCGTCTGATCAGGCTCTAAACTTTTTTCCACCAAGATAAACATGAAATATCAGAATTGTTCAAAAGTTGTTCTTTTCTACGTTTTAGCGCTTTGCGTTTGCGTACGTTTGCGTTTAAACGGGAAAGAATAACAGATTCTCCACTGTATACTGTATATTGCATGGATAGCAAACTATGCAGAAAGTTTATATCGCAGTTTTCTGCCATTTGTTTCATTCTGTATTACATGTAAACATTGCGTTTTAACTTCTGCAGATCATTTTCCTGTCGAATGGTCGCTTTTTCGTATAGTGTCTGTAAACGATACACAATAGATTTGAGTTTGCGTTTTGTTTTGATTTAACGAGACATTTCACCCCTGTTTGATTGTCCTTATATGAACAGAGTATCGATATATTATTACAAAACGTTTGGAATCAGTCTAAGATCGTTCTCAAGCGTTTGAATGGTCGGACTTGAGCTTTAGTCTCAAATCTGACCAAATAAAAAGCTTGAGAACCTACTCAGACACTAAACAAACGCTTTACAAGCTTGGAACCTGCAGTTTTGGATATATTGGAAGAGGTGGTCGCTTGACTCTAGAGACTGTATTTATATAATTATGTAGGCTGACGCTGATGAAGATTTATACAAACTTGCTTTATATAAACAGTGCGTTGATCAGCTGTTGCTATAGTAGACGTCATTGTGGTATGTCCCAAAAGGCCGAATTACTTTCTTAACACACATGTAGCTACATGTACTGTATGTATAAACCATTTAATGTCTGATTGAATTTGAGTTTTATAAATGAGCCGTGCCATGAGAACACCTGCCTCGTTGCATTTCAAACAGTGTAGAACGAGGACAGACGCCGCGTCAAAGACGCGGCGGCTGGCCTTGATCTACACTGTTTGACACCAACGTGCATTAAAGCATTTTTAGCTGTATTATATACGGTATTTGGCCGTGTTGACCAAACTAAGATACAGAGCCTGTGATGACAACGGTGCTTGGTCGTAAATCGTTGCAATGCAATAAAGCAGGTTTTATCATGGGACGGCTCATTTTGATAAATTACAGAGTAGAACAAGTTGTTTCTTTTCGAACCAACGCGTTTGTGCTAGATCAAAGGTTTCCATTACTAACACCGAGTAGCTTGTCATAAACCAAACTGATAGCAATTATAATTAACATTAACCGTTACATTTTCAAAGTTCTGCAACTTTCAACCCTATTTCATTAAACTTGCGTTTTATTTTCGCTTAAATGGGAGATGATAACATTTTAACTACTGAAGGTACATGTGTTAACACGGTCAACCCTAGTACGGACTTAACTCGCTACTTTAAACAAATATTGCACCTGTAAAAAGTAGACTTGTCAGATGCAAACTGTGTAGATGCTGATCCTATGAGCCCTCTAATTAGAGTCTGCACTATATGCTGTCTTGCAACAAATTGTTGAAATCAACCCTAAATAGTGTCCATTAAAAGTTTCCGCGGTAAATGAGTTACTTCATTACCCCATAGCCTGTTTTGAAGAAAGATGAACACTGAAAGCAGGATGAAAGTAAAGCAGAATGCGCTTTAACGCGCATTCTGCTTCACATTTAACCTGCTTTAAGCTAACGTCTGTTAGAATGTAGAAAACATTTCCTTTGATAATATGACAACAATATGACGAACAGTGTTGACCTTGGTAAGAGGGCTATTGACCGTCTGTACTATTCAAAGTTCACACGCTTACGCGTGACTAGGATTCGAAGAGTTAACGTTTATCCTAAATTAAGCCCTCGTCAGTATTAACGAGTGCTACAGTGGAGCATCTGTTATTCTTTCCCGTTTAAACGCAAACGTACGCAAACGCAAAGCACTAAAACGTAGAAAAGAACAACTTTTGGACAGTTCTGATAGTTCATGTTTATCTTGGTGGCAAACAGTTTGGAGCCTGATCAGACGCCGGGTTACCCGGCGTCTGATCTGGCTCCAAACTGTTTGCACTGCAAATAATAGTTTTAGCGTAAACGCGTTTATTGGGAAAGAATAACAGATTATCCACTGTAGGCCTTTTCATTTTCTGAAAAGTCCTGAGTTTATATAATATTTCCCCAGTTTATAAGCTCACATTCTTGGCTAGAAGGGATGCATGCAGACATTTCAATTACTGTTTGCAGCCCAACGACAGGTACATTACAGTGGTGAAGATGTTATTCTGTCCCGTTTAATTGCAAACTAAACGCAAACGCGTCACCATAAATGAAATCATGGCAACTTTTCGACGATTATAACTATTCATATCCTTATGAGTGTCATACAGTTTTGGAGCCTGATCAGACGACGGGTTAATCCGGCGTCTGATCTGGCTCCAAATTGGTTAAAATTGAAATAATAGTTTTAGCGTAAACGCATTTACTGGGAAAGAATAGCGTATGCTCAACGGTAAAGTCACTGACTTTATAATGCTATCTTTATTTCCATCAAATGGGATGAGAGCATACAAATAATTAACCGAATAGGAGAAAATTAAATGTGGGTGGTACATAATAAGGAAATAAACAAACATTAAAAGGGATGAAACAAAACATGTGTAATTTGATATTGTATTATACGACCATCAAACGGATGTAAGGATAGGTGGATGAATAGATGAAACGTTGTAGTTCTCTGGTATTACCTTTTATTTACGCATCTTGAAAGCAGTGTAGACCCTTAATCAAACGCATGGCAATCGTCTGCATTTGGTTTCTTACATGATCTGTATGACATGGCCCACTTTCCTGGTGGAAGGATTTCCTTACTTTATTAGCCAATTGCAAAATTTCAGAAGGTAGTTTGTCGTAGTGGGCGGGGATTTTCAGTTTGAGAAATGTTCAATTATCAAACGCTGATCAAATCTGACCAGTGAATAGATTTGGAATACCCTCAGACCTATCTCAAGCAGTTTATAACGTTTGGACCTTGTGAATTAAATAATGGTCACATGCGAAAAGAAACTATTATTTTCATAATCTCATGAAGTGTTTTCGTTTTTAAAAGTTAACCCGATTAAGCATACTATCTCTCACTTCCCATACTAATCCCCTGCATATGTAATTGTCTTTCCTGGTCTAGAATACTTGTTGTATGTCATATACGTACATAACTATATGTTATACTACTACTACTGTGCTGACGGTCGCGAAGCGACAATGTCTGTTTTCATCCTTTATTTCACCGCTGTTCTCCAGCAGATTTCTCCTGTTCTCGTGACAGTTTAGCCCAGGAAAGCAGCTTGATTTTTCTCTGTGTCAAGTTTCTCTTGATGGTATCCTTATACCGTAGACGAGGTCTACCCCTCTTCCTTTGACCAACTGGCAGCACTGAGAACAGGATCTGTTTTGGAAGCCTGTCTTGTGACATTCTCAAAAGATGTCCAGTCCATCGAAGATTCTTTCTGATCAGGAGGTCTTCAATGGGTGGCAGTCCTGTTCTATCCAGTATTTCCATGTTTGTCTTCTTGTCCTTCCAGGATACCCCAAGAATAGTTCGAAGATGCCGCATAATAAAGGCATGCAACTTATTCACATGGCGTCTGTACATTGTCCAGGATTCCGCTCCATACAAGAGGATGCTTATCACTACTGCTCTGTAGATTTTGCCTTTCACCTACATTGACACAATCATGGTGATTGTTCCAGAGTCTCTTACACAGCCTGCCAAATGATGCACTAGCCTTTGCCATTCTTTTCTGAATCTCGACATCAATGCGTCCCTCTTTTGCAACTGTGCTTCCAAGGAAGGTGAATTCTTGGACAGAGTGTAGTTTATTTCCATCTACCATAATGTCTACTTCTTGGGCGCTTGAGGAGTCTGGTTGGTACATCACTTCAGTTTTTTTAATGTTAATGTTTAGACCAAACTTCTTTGATGCATCAGAGAAAGCATATAACTATATGTTATATGGTTATGAAAATTGTATTTGTTAAATCCCAGTTCAAGTTCAACTGAATTGAATTGAATTAAAGAAGACAATTGTTTGATTGATTGTTTTTATTTTGGCATCAGTGGCATACCATGGCAACGCAAAATCAATACATACAAATATCGTGTAATTTATAACAAATAATGCATACACACGAACTTGTACATGATATGTTCACCAACATCAAGGATACATAATAAAGGGAAAATGTAATTTACCTTATTTCCATAGTTGTTCCCGATACTATTGGAAAATCCATGAAAGACATGCATTGGTTGCATATACAGAATTGGAAAAAATAATCATGATGATATATAAGTACTTACAATGTAGCAGGATTTCAATATCACATTATTTCTGGAAAATATCACAAAGTGTAGTAGTTCAATTATGAATAATATATTTAACTTACTTGAAAAGCATATGTAGACTTCTAAACACAGGTTTTTATGATGCTATTGACTATGGATATAAGTTACGCGGTGTCCTATAATGTATCATGATTTGTACAAACTCTGCGGTGACAATCGTTCATCTATAAAACAATATTGAATCAAATGCACAGATGATAATTAATTGCAATATCCAGACATAAATGATTCAACCCATCGCACCATAAATACGCATGCTTACGCCTTTTTATTTATTCCTTTATACCGGCGGACGTAGTCGATGGGTAAAGCACCCGCTAAGGACGTCAGGGTTGTGAGTTCGATCCCCCGCCGGACCGAGTGATTCATATGAGACTTTATAAACAGAGGTCCGATCTATGAGTGCTTTACACTTGGCATTTAAAAGAACCAGAGCACTCTTTCGATAATAAGAGAAGGGCATCGCGCCCGGGTTCTCTGTATCCGCTCCCGTCTCTCTGGGACGTCCAATTGGCCAATAAATGGCGTAAACGGACAATTACAAACAAAACAAATCACTTTATACAGTCATAAATATATACTAAAAGACATATTTCTATATCCTAACAGATGGTAGCTTTGAGCAAACTGAAAGTAAGTTGCTACCCGTCTTCAAAACTAAACAAAGACTACGGGACGGAGTAATGAATTAATCTGGCAAAGAATAACACTCTAGCCAGTATACTGATTTAGGCTCAAACATACAGTGGATCAAATGTTATTCTTTCCCAATAGACGCGTTAACCCTAAAAATAATAGTTCCCATGCAAACAAGTTGGAGTCAGTTCAGACGCCGGGTAACCCGGCGTCCGATCAGGTTCCAAACTGTTTGCCGTTCAGATTCAATCTTATAATCAGAATTGTCAAAAAATGTGTCATTTTCTACATTTAACTGCAGAGAGTATGCGTTTCAATTGCGTTTAAACGGGAGAGTATATAACGTCGTTTTCATTGTACAATGTACTCTTGGTTAAGATAACAAGGCGCAAAGTGGAACCACCATCTAGATAACAAAACAAAAACAATTCATCACGTTTCGGTCCTTTTAACAATCGTCATAATCACATATATTAAGTAAAACTCTTAAGTCTCTATATCGTTTTGTTTGAAGTGCACCTTTAACCTATTTGTGCCCACGATCCCATATATGGAACATAGACAAACAGTGTAGACTCTAATCAGACGCCGCATAATGCGGCGTCTGATCAGAGTTTACACTGTTTGCTGATAGGATTTCCAATATAAAACAAAATGAAAATGAAAATTTTGACCAGGCACCGCTTTGATAAAAAATGGACTAATCCAATATAAAACATGGAAGAATCCACTTGGTATAAATGGGTTAATCGCATTGACTGTCGTGTTATCTTCTTCTTGCATACTTATTTATCGAAACATGTTTAACTGAAGAAAACCGACATGGTCATTAAACAGTAAAGATCTTGATCAGACGCAAACTTAATAGGCTTCAGACGTTACTCTAAACTGTTTGAAAGTGGCTGCGTAAATGACCTTGGTAGTGAAGCGGTTAATGCACGGTGAAACAAAAGGGAATTTTAAACAAACTTTAATTGAATTTTGTTGATTATCATCTTAAAAACAACCTGACATTCACTGCTGTGACAACTTGAAAGGAAAATAATGCAAAATACAGGTGAAAGACGTTAGTATAGTGGAAAAGACGTTAGCAAAATGCTAACGCAATACAGTAAAATTGCGAAATAGCCAACTTTCAGAAATACTAACAATGTAAACAAGGTAAATAACTCTTGTAAAGCCCAAACAGATTTTTCTAGAGACCTATATGGTTTTTAAAAGGTCTTCTGGTGACCTCGGGTGACCAATGGAAGGACTAGAATTTAGTAAGAGGTAAGATTTACAGTGGAGAAAACGTTATTCTTTTCCAATAAACGCGTTTACGTTTAAACTATTATTTCCATTTCAAACAGTTTGGAGCCAGATTAGACGCCGGGTAACCCAGCGTCTGATTAGGCTTCAAACTGTTTGATACTCAGATAAAATATATATGGTGAAAAAATGTCAAACAGTTGTTATTTTCTACATTTTAGTGTTTTACGTTTGCATTTCGTTTGCGTTTAAATGGGAAAGAATAATGTTTTCTCCACTGTACGTGTTAGATACTGTTCCCAATGTACATATAGTGAAGAATATGTTATACTGTTCCAGGAAACGCGTTTAAAACGCTTGAATAATTGTTTCTACTGCAACTAGGTCAGACACCGAGTAACCAGACGTCTGATCAGGTGAGCCACTCAGATACACTTTGTAAATATCAATTGTCAGAAATTCAAAAGTGATTTTGTACGTTTTATAACATTGGGTTTACATTTAAGTTCGTTTAAATGGGAAATAATAGCACCTTCTCCACGTTAGAAGATAGACTATTGAACACGGTGAAAGTATATTAGTCTATATTGAAGACGTTTTACTTAGAGTATACACATACAGCATTACGTTGCTAAGAATTTATGAAGATGGTATAGATAATCCATTACATTGCAGACGAAATATGTGACACGTTAAGATAAAACGTCTTGCTGTATGTAAACCACGAGGTAATTTGAAGTACCACAGACAGAAAAAACTTTGGTCACGATATATAGTGGAAAAATCGTTATTCTTTCCCGATAAATATGTTTACGCTTAAACTAATATTTTCATTGCAAACAGTTAGGAGCCTGATCAGGCTTCAAACTGTATGCCACTCAGATTAAAATGAATAGCCAGATTTGTCAAACGTTGTGATTGTCTACCCTATATTGCAATGAGTTTGCGTTTCATTTGCGTTTAAACGGAAAGAATAATGACTATTCTATTGTATGTAGAAAATACCTATCTCATTAACTAAAATAGGATAACTTGAGATGATAACGAGAGCGTCATTTATTGAAGAACATTTATCAAGAAATATAGATAAAACATAAACGTTGACAACTATAAGATAACATGAGAAAAAAAACAATTGTGTAGGAGGTAAATATATACATTGTAAAGGATATGCCATGAATTTTTCAATTTCTATATAAAAACAAATATATATTCAAGAGAACAGCTGTTATTTCTTCGGGTCATTTTCGTAACAGTAGACTTAATTTAGAAACTTTGTTCGTCACTGGTTCAAATGTATGTAATAATACGGGGTCCTCGAAATGGAATTACTCTTAAAAGACTGGTTTGATGTATATCCCTTATAAGATGCTTTTTCAAATACCCTATCATAAAATATCAGAATATCCCTCCTAAGCTTTGCAGATTTGTTTGTTTTTAAACGGGAAATAACGACGTCGTTTCCAGTGTACATGACTGATTGTTTCAAACAGTACCGCGGCGTCTATAAATTATCCAAACTATTTGCAAAAGTCTGTATTTTCGGCAATTAAAGGGTTAGTTTACTTTACATGCTTCGTCTTTAACGACAGCAATCTGCAAATGTTAAATTCAATTTAACGACTTTACGTACATACCACACATACACGGATATGGATTGGAAACACGAAAAAGCCTATAAATGTCGGTCAATTTGAATGTTTTGCAACCTGTGGAACTGTTCAGTAATTGGATGATGAATTAATAATAACGTAAGAAAATTTACCTATTTATGTCTATCATCCACAAAAATAACATTATCAGCTAGTGTAGACCCTGATGTGACGTCGAAATTGTCTCAACAAGGTCTACACTGTTTGCTTTTTCACATCCCTTTGTATATCTTTACATGTAATTTAATGTCCTAGCGAGCGCATAGAGAGAGTTCATTATCCAGACATTAAATCATTGAACCCTAGTGACGATAAACGATTATACTCGTCATTTATAACCAATGTACCTGTGAATAGTACATGTACAAATGTTTTAGGGGGAAAAGTGTATACCTATATCTATAGCTCATTATTAATTAATCATTTAAGCAGGGTTTGCATTGTTCGTCATTTTGTAATATATTACAAAAATAAACCATGAAATTGTCAAAAATGGACCAGACTTAGTTGGAACTGGAATTTTCCGTTTTATGGTTTAGGTTTGAACGAGTTAATGGATTAATGTATTTATAGCCAGCATTCTGACACATGAGATGACTAAACTGACTATTTAATCCTGTCAAACTATTTATTGCCAATGTTGTTGTCAGCCAGAAGTTGAGTAGTATTTGGCGTACTTATGTTCGTTTTATAGCAAATAACACACAACCAGCACTGCGTACTGAAGCTCGTATACTGGCTAATAATGACCATTTAATCCGTATAAAGTTAAATGTCTGGAAGTGATTTTCAGTTATTTCACGAAATCACTAAACATTTTAGTCATTTCATGCAATGACTAAGTGAAACAGTCATTTCACGAAATGACTATTTTTTTAGTTATTTCCAAACATGATTGACTGCAACATATATACTTGTGTACGCATTTTATTAATTATTCCACTTAAGAAAATAGTATGTCCATCCTCCGAACTAGATTCTCTATCTTAACTTTTTTACAGTCAGTGTAGTAGTACAGTATTTTGGTGAATCAAAAATTATTATAAATTATATGCACAGTGTGCCGTACGATATTTACGGAACACTTAATTTTTAACAATTTTATGATAAATATATGTTCTGTTCAGCATGGGGTATCAGAGTGGGTTTGTAAGTGCATTTAGGGATAATGGAGTGTCGGGTGCCTTAATCTTACTGTAGTACAGTAAACCCTTTCTATAACGACCACTAAATTGTGCTAATTATTCTATGTCGGAGACAGGTGATTGTTTAAAGCAAGGAAACATTAAAACAGAAAGTTCCCTCAGCTAACTGTTTTACCGTACCCTTGCTTTAAGCTGTCACTTGCCCTTATGCAACCAATAAGCCATCATTTTATATGTTCAATTAGAGAGGCTTTACTGTATATGATTACGCTATTCCTACCCATTTACGCGTTAATCTATGCGTAAGAAACGCATAGTGAAAGGTTAACGAACGGTTAACGCCTAACGATTTTAACGCGTTTAAACGCGTTAATAAACGAGTATACCTGTCAGTGAGATGTTGCGATCGGTGCGTCAGTTATCCGTTTCACGTGGAAATTTCGGATCTTATTGATCTACACATATCATCGTAATCATTCGTAATCAGGATCTAAACTGGTTTCGTTTATAGAAATTATATGAACTCAGACAGCTTGGATCTCGATCATAATGCTGAGTGACTCGGCGTCTTAACGAGATTCTTTCTGTTTGATATTTATTAGAATAATTCCTTCCATGTTTATTTCTATGCAAACGGTTTGAAGTCAGATCAGACGCCTGGCTGTATAGATCGGCATAGCATCAGGATCCAAACTGACAGCTTTGAATAAACCCAATTACTTTTCATAATAGTTGGATCTAGATGAGATGCCGAGTTGCGAGAGTCTCATCCGTATTTGAACTATACAGATATTTTTACTTTGATGAGACAGTATGATAACTGACACATACTCGCAGATTTGATTTGGTTTATTTGGTTGATAGTTCAATCAACCCCAATTAGGATACTTACTTTGATAAGCCGCAGTTTTATTACCCCATATCCGGTTTGTGACGCAACACTCTTAGCGGCCTGCCCAGTGATAGTTGTACATGTAACTAACATGCATGTCACACGTGCTATTTGAAATTCCGCATGTTCATAGAAACTCAGCATCTGATCTGGATCCAAACAATACTTTTATGCAAAGCAGACACTCAGTAATTTGACATCTGATCAGGATCCAAGCATTGCTCCGGATCATATGCTTAGTAAGTTGGTGTTTTATAAGATTATATATACTCCACAGTAACGCTATTTGCTGAAATCTTAAGTGGGATAAAACCGCGGCATCCGGGCTCTTTTAAACGCGTTAGGAAATGCGTAAAGAAACGGCTAGGAAACGCATTTAACGAAACGGATAATAAACGCGTAAGAAATGCTTAAGAAACGCGTAAGAAACGCGTAAAGTGGGTAGGAATAGCGTATTTACCACTGTAGCAATACATTGTATTTCAGTGGCAACACTGTGGGTCATTTGTCACTTAAAGTGACATAAATTTTGTTTACAACAAATTACAAATAACCAACCGTGCAGACCCTGGTCATAGGGTTCCTATAAGAACCCTCTGATCTGGGTGTATAATGTTTGCATAAGAAATATGTACTCTAATTATAAAGGCTGGGATTAGACATTACTAGGGTTTATTGGGTTAATACCGGGGCCACGTATCGCATTCCGTGTCTAAGAGACTCTTAACGCATTCAAACCTAGCGACGAGTACAGTCCCCCCTACAACGACCCTCCTAACAACGACTCACTCCTAACAACGACCCTTGTCACAGTTTCCTAAACAAGACGTTGATGTCAAACGCTTTAACTGCTGCAATATCATCTGAATAAACTTGTCGTCTGCTGTTTTTCTCAAAGTTACAAATCATTGGACATTTCGATATAAAGAACAAATATAATGACGAGTCACAAGCAGCTTGAATCCAAATCAGACGCGGCGTGACGCGGCGTCTGATCTTGATTCAAGCTGTTTGCAAATGTAAGCAACGTCTTAATTTTCGCTCCCTATATCGACACGGACAACACACACATATTATGTCTCCCATTTGGTGTCGTTGTAGAGAGGGAACTGTTGATTAGTCCTTAACAAAAATTGTGCAAAGACAGAGAACAATTAACATATGCAAAAAGTGCAGACCCTGACTAAATGTGTTCTTAAGAATGCCTCTGATCAGGGTCTGCACTTTGTGTCATTTAATTATATTTTTCAAAATTTAAGTAACTGCCCTTTATAGCAAAAATTAGACTAGACTTAACTGCAAACCGGAATTGTACATTACAAGTTTCACCCCGGATATGAGCTCGTTGATTTTAGAATGTCATACTGTAACAGTCCATCACTACATCAGCGAATACATACAGCAGGAAAGATTGTATTCTTTCCCAACTAAGGCGTTTATGCTTAAACTATTATATCCATTGCAAACAGTTTGGAGCCAGATCAGACCCGGCAACTGATCAGGCTCAAAACTGTCTGTCCCTCAGATTAATATAAATCTTAGGAAATTTTAAGAAAGAGCAATTTTCTACATTTTATTGAATTGCGTTTGCGTTTAGTTTACCGTTTATTGGGAAGAATAACGTCTTATTAACTGTACCATGCAGAGGAAACTCATTCACTATTCTGTAGATTTACATGATGTTTACAGTGGATAATCTGTTATTCTTTCCCGTTTAAACGCAAACGTACGCAAACGCAAAGCACTAAAACGTAGAAAAGAACAACTTTTTGACAATTCTGATATTTCATGTTTATCTTGGTGGTAAACAGTTTGGAGCCTGATCAGACGCCGGGTTACCCGGCGTCTGATCTGGCTCCAAACTGTTAGTTTAAACATATTTTATTTCAATTATATACATGAAATGGGGTTGGGCCACAAGTTCTACCAACTTAGAGACGGCCCTTCCCCTACAGTTTAACAAGTACAAATTCTTTTAGAGAGCGGGCATTAGTGAGCCAGAGAGAGAGAGAGAGAGAGAAAGAGAGGAAGTGAGAGAAAGAGAGAGATATAGTGAGAGAGAGAGAGAGAGAGAGAGTGAGTGAGAGAGCAGTCGAACAAAGGAGAGAGTATGAGTGTGAGTACAGGTGCCTCCATAACCATAATGTGGATAATTATAATTATGCAAGTACAAAATTACACAGTGTAATCCGCCATCAAATAATTGACTGTGAAAAACAGTTAAGCCCGTATTAAGAAACTACCAGGTTTAGAAAGTTGTTGATATTTGGTGACCAGTGGTCCCCCAATGCACGACAGATCCAATGTAGAAATCCCCATGCAGGGGTTCTCCACATTATTATCATTCCTGCACCAAGGAAGCACTGGCCTAAAAACATATTGGTAGCAGCCAAATACAGGTTCAACTGCAAAACAGATCAATTTTTACAAACAGCAAATAACAAGAATTGCATCCCCGGTGTATTCCCTTGCATTCAGTGCAACCTCTCTATTACGACCACTAAAAGAGAACGATTATTGATTGTATAAGAAATTGTGAAAGAGACAGACTACAGCCCATAAAAAGGCGAAAGCAAAACAGAAAGCTCCTAAAAGAGTCCTCTGTCATACCTTCATCCCGCTCTAAGCAGCCAGCCGCCTCAAACACAAATTAATAATAAAATAATTTACTGTTCGTAATAGAGATGTTTAACTGATTGAGTTTGGCAAAAGATAAATATATAATGGTACAAGCTTATACTTTGACTCTTGCTATAGCCGTACTAGGACATGTATAGGGGGTAAAATAACAAGGAAAAAGGAGAAAATGTCAAGATCTAAAAACGTTTTGTTTCTTTTATAAAAGTTTGGACAGCTGTGAAAATCAGACAATTTTGTTCGAAAGTTAGATTTTTACTTCCAAAAAGAAGAATATTTCTATTAATTGGATGGTAAGGTCTTGTGGTCTGAAAAAGGGTATGTCGAAAATCTATATATTTAGGACATTTAAAAAAATAATGCTCTACATCTTCAGAAACATTCTCACACGAACAGTACGGGTCAATTTTCAAGTGGTTTATAAAAAGGTGTTCATTCAAATTACTACAATTGTTCCTAAGTCTTGCATGAAGTACCGTAAGGTGTCTATTTCCAACTAGGTAGTACTCTGGAACTCTCCCTGGCTTTGTTCTAGAGACTATATTACTTTTAAAAGAAGAGAAGGTAGGGACATGTCTGAGATCGGAGTCCAGAGAGTTCCAGAGCATTACAGATGATGGAATACATGAGTTTTGAAAAATAGAAGTTTTATTGGGTAACATTTCAAAATTTCCTCGGTTTCTTAATGGATAGTTTGACCTTTCGCCCACTAATGGGGGGATTATATCCGTTATGTACTGTGGAACAGTGTCATGTGAGACCTTATACATGAAAAACAGTTTTTGATTTTCTCGTCTCTTGAACAAAGGCTCCCATCCACATTCATCGTATAGCTTTTCAAGGGAAACTGATCTCGTTAGTCCTGTGACAATACGCGCAGCTTCATTCTGCATTTTTTCTATAGTGTTTGTATGTAAATCAGGACACCCATCCCATACAATTGAAGAATATTCAAAAATTGGTCTTACATATGATAAGTATATTTGGTTTAGTGCAGATCTTGAAAGAGTAAATTTTACTTTGCGCATGATATTGATAACTTTAGAAGCTGACTCAATGATGTTATCTATATGGTTAGTCCATTGGCCATTTTTGCTGAGTGTCATCCCTAAGTGTTTATGGTGGTCAACAAAATTTATTTCAGTATTATCAAAGACAAGTCTGGGTAAAGGAGATTGCCTTTTTAAAGTGAATAGAATGGCCTCTGTTTTGTTTGGATTAAAGTTAACCAACCATTGTTTTGCCCAAACTGAAATGCAACTTAGATCATGGTTGATAATACCTTCGATATCATTTGTATTACTTGCAGAATAGTAAAGTGAGCTATCATCAGCATACAACCTTGTTAAGCTAAGTAATGAATCGGTTATGTCATTCACATAAATGAGGAAGAGTAACGGCCCTAAAACGGAACCTTGAGGAACACCCGCATTGACGGGCTTGAGGTTAGATTCAGCTGACTGAATTACTACTTTTTGGTGTCTCCAAACTGTTTGCACTGCAAATAATAGTTTTAGCGTAAACGCGTTTATTGGGAAAGAATAACACATTCTCCACTGTACAATAATAAGAAACACCTGTAACGATTGACGGTGACTGGCCATCATACAGCGGAGAAGACGTTATTCCTTCCAGTTTAAGCGCAAACAATACGCAAGTCAATAAAATGTAAGAAAAACCAACGTTTTTTAATTGATGCCTGATTACCTGGCGTCTGATCTGGCTCGAAGCTGTTTGCAACGGAGATAATAGTTTTAGTTTAAACGCGTTAATTGGGAAAGCATACCATCTTCTCTACTGTATAAACACTGCGCCCACACACAAAGAAACAAATTCCAAAGAAGGACAAGTAGAACGTGCTATTTAAAAATAGACTCGTAGTGTCGAAGATGTTATGCCTTACCGTTTAAATGATCTAAAAGCAAACGCAATCGAATAAAATGTAAAATATACAGCTTCTTTTTTTTTTTACAAAGGTTGACGTTTTGTATCTGAATGTCAGGTTGGAGTCTGATCAGTTACTTTGCGTCTGAACTTACCTTTAACTGTCAGTAATGGACTTAATTGTTTTTAGCAAAAACACATTTTTGAAACGAATAGCGCCCTTGTAGTCCTATCTCTGCGCAATCGTATTAAACGCGTTTATACTAACACCCTTATGCCCAGTGCAAACAGTGTTGCAGCCCGATCAGACTCCCGAGTAGCAGGGGTCTGAGCAGGCTCCAAACTGTTGACAATTATATTGTAAAAAATCATAAACTTTTGTTAAACGAATATGACTTCATACATGTTGTTGCAATGCGGTTGCGTTAAGTTTCGTTTAACATATTCAACCGTAGTGACGAATATATTCAGTATAACAGCCTACCATAACTGTTACAGTGGAGAATCTATTATTCTTTCCCGTTTAAACGCAAACGTACGCAAACGCAAAACACTAAAACGTAGAAAAGAACAACTTTTGGACAATTCTAATATTTCATGTTTATCTTGGTGGCAAACAGTTTGGAGCCTGATCAGACGCCGGGTTACCCGGCGTCTGATCTGGCTCCAAACTGTTTGCACTGCAAATAATTGTTTTAGCGTAAACGCGTTTATTAAGAAAGAATAACGTTTTTTGCACTGTATGTGTACAGGGTTTAGACCCAGATAAGAGGACTCCTAAACGCATCTAGAGTCAAGTACACATGCCAAATATATAGTCTCAATCACATGCAGTTCTAAACATGTGACAAATGCTAAATTCGTCCTTTTTACCTCCAAATTACCCATAAATGAACTTGACATTTGTCGGACATGTCCCAAGTTGTACTGTCCTCAAGGGTTTCTTGAGGTGAGTACATATACAGTGGAGAATCTGTTATTCTTTCCCAATAAACGCGTTTACGCTAAAACTATTATTTGAAGTGCAAACAGTTTGGAGCCAGATCAGACGCCGGGTAACCCGGCGTCTGATCAGGCTCCAAACTGTTTGCCACCAAGATAAACAAGAATTATCAGAATTGTCCAAAAGTTGTTCTTTTCTACGTTTTAGTGCTTTGCGTTTGCGTACGTTTGCGTTTAAACGGGAAAGAATAACAGATTCTCCACTGTACCAAATATGAAGTCTCTATAACTTGCTGTTTCAGAGAAATGGCTACTGTAATGGTAAATTAACCCTACTTGACCTTTAAATGACCTTAGCCTTTTTCGAACATAACCCATGTTGTACGGAGCTCTATACTTTCTTGAGTCGAGTACACATGCCAAATAGAAAGTCTTATCATATTCACTTCCATAGTAATGGTCGATGTTAAATTCACTCTTAATGACCTTGACGTTTCTCGGACATAACCCAAGTTGTACTCATCTCTAGAGCTTCTTGGGGTCAATTTACATACCAATTATAAAATCTGTATCATATGTAGTTCCAAAGTTATGACCAACGTTAAGATTTTAGGCGACGACAACGTAGACACTCGGATGATATCAATAGCTCGTTGTTTTCTTCAAAACAGACGAACTACAAATGAACTAGACTTAATTGGAAACTAGAACATTAAAAGTTTCAGGGATGAATGAGTTAAGTTTAGTTTAAACTGAAAGAAAATCCATCTTATCTGCTGTTTGCTTATTCCACCGTTTATTTATTCCGTGGTACAATGCTCCCTCACAATAACACCCATCCGAGACAAAGATGTGTGTGTTTCAAAGGGAGTTGTTGTAGTGAGGGATAAAAATAATAATGTTAGAGTGCAAACAGTTTGAATCCAGATCAGACGCCGCGTAACGCGGCGTCTGATCTGGATTCAAACTGTTTGTCACTCGTCACTATTTTTCTTCCGAATGGCCAATTGGAAACTTTGAAAAACCAAACAGCATACGACAGTTTTAAGCAAACACAGACGATATTGCAGCTGTGACAAGGTTAGGTATAATTCTTTTTTTTGGAGAACTGCAGCAAGTATTGTTTTTGGGAAGAAATCGGTGCTGGAAGGGTTGTTATAGCCTAGGAAGGAAGCATTGTATACTTAGTTCAATTTCTAAGCAGACAATAATTTGAACTTGACTGCACCTGACTGTCTCAACGTGAATGAATTTGACAGTTCCACTGTTTGAATCGTGTAATTTATTTATTTTCTGAGCACTACAGACAGACACGGGTACTTTTGGCCCAAACGGAAGGCGAAGACAAAGTATTTCTCTAACTCTGGAATGCCGTCTTCTATAGCATGTCACGTTTTTCGTTCTGGGTCACTACTATAACGCTCGCGAGAATGCATTGACAGCATTAGTTTTACATTGTTGTTGCCAAGCTCGTTAACACTAACATATGCGAAAATCTTTTAATATCCAGAGCAGACACTTCGTCACGTCGGGGTCCCAATTGTTTGACACTCATATAAATGCTTTAAGTCAAACTGCCAAAACAAAATGTCTAAACTTTAGAAAGAAAAGTCGACGAAAAGTTTGCAAGCATATTAAGATGAAATGGTAGTACAAGATATAAAATATTGTTCAGTATTTCGTCTTTTTCCCTTTTAACAGTACAGTAAAACCAATTTAAACCGGACATGTGTGGGGACAACATAAATTGCCGGTTTAGACGGTTTCCAGTAAAGAGGGGTTTTAACCCATTAGTAAAAAAAGTCAAAAACTTTTATTCACGTATTTAGGCCACCGGCCCATCATACACACAAGATACATTTTCAAAATACATAGTAATGAGTGACATCAATACCATGGATATTCGCAGTTAATAGAATAACTGCACATAAATATATATATATAGGTTAATACATGCTTCAGTCTTACATTACGTTGATGTGTTTTCAAAAGAACGCAATTCTCTAACTTAGGAGAGAGTTGTCTCCTTTTGGAAGCACACCAGCAAACTTGCAAATGTAAAGTTCAGAATAATTATAGTTACTGTATAATGGGTTTTCTGAGTTCAAACGCAGCGTGTAAAAACTTTGCAAGTTTCAAAATAGCACTTTATTATTTACTCCCATAGTTTGTTTCCAGTATGGAAGATAGTTGTGTTGAGCCGAATTCTTCACACTACGAATTCTTCACACCGACATCAGACGTGTGAAGAATTCGTACGAATTCTTCCACTCGTGTGACCAATGTGTGAAGATTTCGTACGAATATGTCACACAATGGCAGTGTGAGATTTCCGTACCCCCTTTTTTAACGACCTGTTGGTACCTACGGATTCTTCACACATCACCTTCCGTTTAACATTTCTTTATGAAACAAATTCTAACAACTTAGGCAAATCACTTTCCATAGCAAAAAAGATAGTGTATTGCGTCGTATTGTGGGATGACACTAGAGTTCTAGGGAAAACCAACATCTTCGGACAGGCGACCCTCTCACGTACTGTCACGACCCGGGATCGAACTCGGGATGCATTGTTAAGAAGCGGGTGCGCTAAAACTGTTTTATCCATCCTTTTACATGCAGTTTTTACGAATTGATCAATAAAGCTCTTAAACAGCCGACCTAAATCCGAAGAATTATCTGTGAATAAGTGCAGCCCTTTTCATCCCATGATCAAACTTATGTTCCGTTGAGTTTATGCTTAGTTCTTGGCTTCCTTTGAGGCATAATAGGCCAACGACCGACAGATTGCCGGCCGAATGCTGGTAGATTGTTGGTTTTCTTAACGGGATAGGGAGGGATGAGCCCGTGGCCGTGGTCCAGTGCTCATAGTGACTATGACTTACACCCACGTAGGTCCTTACTGCTGTTGGTTCGAATCCCAATCTGAACACTTGGGCTTTTTCATTTGGAGAAGCCTTCAAGCTGGCTATCGGAAATTCGGTGCTTTTACCCAGATGCAAATTTTTACCTGATTCATGACGTGCATCCGGTTTCTCTCCCATCTGCGATTAGCTTTATGTCGAGATATGACTGAAATACTGTTAACATAGTATGAACTCAGAATTCTGGGCCTCGGTTTGATTTTAAAGTGGAGTTAAAAGCTAGTTTCAACGACGGTCATCGAAACGACATCGATTTAAAATCGGTCGATTTCGGGCGCCTTACACGTTGATCGGACCCGAGAAGGCTTTAGACCAAATATACAAACGTATACAAGCGTGTCAGAGGTCGGGCAAGGCCGTCTCCATCCGGCTTTTGCCTATCCTATAACGGCCGGTGTAATGACGAAAAGTGTCCCCACCACTCAGAATTTTTACCCCGGGACATTTTTTGACTCAGAAAACTAACCTCCCGTGTCATTTTACATGTATTATGCCAAAGCAAGTCCCAACGACAGTTTTCTACATCAAAAATTGTCCTCATGTGTCACTCTTTAGAGGGGGACACATTTCGTCTTTACACCGGCGCCCGTCTGGCAACCGGATAACACCGGTTTCCTTTCGGTCTCCCACAGTATTGCACGTTATTTCTGAATGCCCATGATGTGGACTACACGATAAGGCAATCGGTAGTATGATTCCATGTACGAAAGTGAACAACATAACAAAGAAGTGAAATCAGCGCGTCTTTATAAACCTCATTCATATATTGAACCCACGATAACCAATATCGGGCGATGATGGTCGCTCGTCTTAAAACCGTTGCCCGTCCGGTATTTAAGGACTATCGCGGCAGTTTGTTCGAATTTTCAAAACATTCTTTTTTTTTTTTAATTTTGCATATTGCTAGTTTATATCCTGTTGTGCAGAAATATTAAATAAAAATAGGGAGTCCCCGAACTGGTTCTTTTCTTAATAGCTTTCTTGACACGTGCTTTTGATCATAAAATCTTAGAAATTTTTCATATGTTTTCTCAAAATAGAAAATAATAGGAGCAAGTACCAATAAAAACATGGAAACAACATATTATTCCTCAATAAAGGGAACACATCAAATAGTTATTTTTCAAAGTTTTTTCTCTTACAGTTCTTACATTCAGATTTTGACAAATATTGATAAAGCATTAATTTACTGAAATCACTAATAAAAATTATAGGTACCCGAACTATTCTTTTCTTTTTTATTAAAACATATGAATAACCCAATATCTAAGGAAAATTACAAAGCTGAAGAGGGGTGTTCTGAGATTTTCAAAAGCACGTGTCTCTGGATAATTAGGGGTTTACCAAAAAAACAAGCTATTAAGAAAAGAACCAGTTCGGGGACATCCTATTTTTATTTCATATTTCTGCACAACAGGGTATATACTAGCAACATGCAGAATTTGAGAAAAAAAATCTGAATGGTTTGAAAGTTCGAAAAAACTGCCGCGATAGTCCTTAATAAAATTTAATTTCAAAAGCTTCGGAATGGCAGAATCTCCCGGAAAAATGTAGAAAGGGGAATACCTCTCACGGTGTTGATACAAGAATTATGAACTTTGTTTGCAATACACGTCTACTCACTAAACTCTTTAAATGAAATTTCAGCTTAAAAACTTCAGTGGAACAGGCGTTAGAGTAAACAACAAAACCATAACAGTTGGACGATCGGACAGATAGACTACGGAAAAGTGACCGACCCCGACATGTCATCTTTGCCTTCAACTGGTGACTAAGAAACCGGTCCATACGTTTATAAAGTTCTTAGAAAGCATCGTACAGACGGACCGAATAATATCCAATACGACGGAATCGAGTAAATTATATGGTCACCAAAGTGCTATTATTACCATGATATTTTTCAGTTTGATGTGTCTTTAATTAATTATATCGAGTGCTGAAAAATGTGACATTTCTCAACATGTGACCTTGACCTTTTATCATTTAAACAGGCAATCTAGTACATATGTTTTGTCATTATGTGAAATTTAAGACCTCTATCAAGTAAAGCAAACCCAATATGTCCCCTTATCCATTTGGGTGGCTTAAAGCTTTTTGGAAAGTGTGAGGTTTTCGTATGCACACATTTTTTACATGCGTTTTTAAAAAAAATTGACATGTGAAGAATTCGTATCGTACTGTCAGGGGGGCTGAGAGTCAGTACGAATTATTCACACATGTGTGACATATTCGTATGAAATGTCTACGAATTCTTCACAGGTGTGAAGAATTCGTAGTGTGAAGAATTCGGCTCAACATAGCTGACCCCTGAAAGCAGGATGGAAGTAAAGCAGAATGCGCCTAAGGGCGCATTCTGCTTAACTTTCAACCTGCTTGAAGCTATCATCTACTAGAATATAGAAAATATTTCTGATTATGCATATTCATGTATCTACAAATGTATAAAGGGTGTATTTATGGTGTAATTTGAAATGAAGAAGGTTTGGAAACGGGACTTATTCGTTAGGAAGACGTCGAGTATTCGGAGACATAGAACAGAACAGATCAGCTGTTTTATTTGACTAAAGCATAAACGTTCATCAACATTACATAGTAACATATTTACACCCTAACATAAAACGGATTCTACTATGCGTGATACAATGCATGTTTAACAGATCGATCAGCATGGACGATGTATCGCGAGTGTGTTCATCATTAGCACAGGGCTGCTAAGAGTTGATTTTGAAAAACCCTCAGATTTTCAAATTTTCTATTTTTTCAAACGCGATTACTTAAAACAGGTTGAAAATAAAGCAGAATGCGCCTTAAGGCGCATTCTGCTTTATTTTCAGTCCGCTTTCAGCTACAGTCTGCTAGTACAAATATGTACAGCAGATTATTACAAGGCAAAACAATAAAATAATACATTCTTTTAACACACCATCTTATTCTTTTAGGAAATAGATCTGATTTGCTCTCAAGATAAATACGGTGCGGTATCTCCTTAATTTGTCAGTGAGTTTCCCTAACGCTTTATTCTGCTGCCTCATTTGTGTTCTCTTACTAATCTCATTTAAATGATAAAGTCTAACTATACTTCCCATTTTAACTGTGTTACATGTGTTTAAACAATGAACACTCTCGGCACATCTCTCGTTTTCCCATACGTCTTTGAATAGGTTCATGTGCCCTTTCCTTTCGAAAATATCATAAGAGTGCCTATCATTTTTGGTCTTGTTGAAATCAGGACTTACAGAGGAGAAAACGTTATTCTTTCCCAATAAACGCGTTTATGCTCAAACTATTTTTCTATTGAAAACAGTTTGAAGCCAGATCAGACGCCGGGTAACCCGGCGTCTGATCAGGCTTCAAACAGTTTGCCACTCAGATTAACGTGAAAAGTAAGAATTGTCGAAAAGTGTTTATTTTCTACTTTTGTTTGCAAAGCGTTCGCGTTTCGTTTGCGTTTAAACGGGAAAGAATAACGTTTTTCTCCATTGTACGAACTAGTTTGTGCCATTCACAATTCTATAAGAGTTATATCTACACAATGGAATATTTATCAACCACAAATCTTAATCGCGGGTTAACGTACTAAATGCTATTAAGCTACATACAGTGCAAATGTTATTACAGTGGAGAATCTGTTATTCTTTCCCAATAAACGCGTTTACGCTAAAACTATTATTTGCAGTGCAAACAGTTTGGAGCCAGATCAGACGCCGGGTAACCCGGCGTCTGATCTGGCTCCAAACGGTTTGCCACCAAGATAAACATGAATTATCAGAATTGTCCAAAAGTTGTACTTTTCTACGTTTTAGTGCGTTGCGTTTGCGTACGTTTGCGTTTAAACGGGAAAGAATAACAGATTCTCCACTGCACATGTACTTCTCGTTTACCCCTTTCATGATAAAACTTATCGTGAGGTTTTTACCCATTCACCGCCATATTGTCGTCTGCTTCAATATTATTGTCTGCAATATCGTTTCAAATTTAGATATAAGGCAGTAAAACTCACATAGTTTCAAAACAAGTGAAAAACAGTTTTGATCTGATCAGATCAAAACTGTTTGCAAATGCGATTACTATGCTGCAATATCGTCTATTTAAAATTGTCGTTTGCCGCTTTTTCTCAAAGTCACGTATTGAACATTTTACAGAACAATCATAAAGACGAGTGACAAACAGTTGGAACTCAGATTAGACGCCGCGAGACACGGCGTCTGATTTGGGCTCAAAATGTTTGCAAATTTACTCTAAAGGTATACATTTTCCCTCCATATAACAACTCCATCCGAAAAATAACACACTATGACCTCTGATTTAGTGTTTTGTAGAGAGGGGGCACTGAATTGCAATATGACATACAGTGTGAGCCATTAAACAATCGGTTAAGTTATGATTTTCATTGGCCGAGTTTATTCTTCGAAGGTACCTTTTTGGTAAACGACGCTTTTATGCGCGTCGCTAGTTATCGATGGTTTAACAAGGGGTGTCTTAACACTTATATGCGGTGTCTAACTTTGTCTGGTATCGAACCAGCGTAGTCCCATATGTCAGCCCATGGATCCACCGACATCGCTATAAAAATGCTTTCCAATATTACGTAATGATCGAATCAGAAATTGTTCGACTTGGTACAAAACAGAGTATCATAAAATTCTTTATTTCACGTGTTTTAGAATATCTATGTGCTATTGATCTTTGAGTAAAGTAAGTTATGATAAGAGAGCATACACCATTCTCCCTTATTTATGGGTATATTTATTGGTACTGTAAAAGCTGGTTTGGATAAGTTACAAGATCGGCAAATAGATAATTATCGATTTTGGCCGAATACTAGAAATGTTATTGAAACTGAAGTTGAAACAATCTCGATGATAGTAAGGATTAGATTAGTTTCAAATGTTGGATACCGTAAAATCCGAAAAAGGTACACCTATTTTATTCAGAGAAAAGGATAGGACAACAGGCAAAGCAAATATGGGTCTCCGCCAACTACATGTATGCGAGATGATATATACTCTGCTATTCAAGCAGTACTACTTTTTGAAACAATTATATTACATATATTTGTATTTCTCTATTAATAACGCACAGTGTCAATAAACCCTACAACGGCCTCCGACCATCGTAATCACTCATTTTATAAAATTACTAGTCAATCTGTGAAATGACTTTTTCACATAGTCCTTTAATATATGATGATGTACACTGATATTTTTTAAAAGTTCAAAGATTTCATGCACAAAAAAACCCGACATTTTTCGCATATTTTTTCAATAAATTTGTGAAATGACGTTTCGGACATTTTATGCTGTAAATATGAAATAATGTATAATGTTCATGTAATATCACATGTTTTATTTTGTAGAAACAGTTTTTGTTTGAAAACAAATTTGACAAATTGAGTGATACGAGCTTTAGTGAGATTGTGGTGATTTGTGCATGAATCTGACCTTCGAAAAAACATCATTAAATTGTATATTATCATAAATTGTTTCATTAAAGGACTATATGAAAATGTAATTTGTCATTTCATAGATTGACTACTCATTTCGTGAAATGACTGATTTCACAGATAAACTGTAACATATAATAAATTATATGTAACTACTGTAATTATCCTAACATTTTAACAAGATGCATTAATCACACAAACATTTGTTTAAAATGTGCAAACAGTGTAAACCCTGATCAGACTGCTCAGATATGTCTGTCCTAACCATTTGCCTCATTAAGGGACATGTTACATTAAGGAGAGAAACTCAATAAGTTTATTCTTTCGTTTCAATCCTTTTCCTAAGTATTGTAAAATAACGTTATCATGTATAATTGTAATCATATGTACTTCTGGAAATAAATATGTTTAAACTAAGGTACATGTTCATACATATACTATTGTCTATCTGTTTGCGGTTTAGATGCCTAGATTCCAAAATTGTTATTGGAAATGTGGAAAAACGAGATTTTATAATACACATTATGGTAATCAAACTCTTTTCATAAGTAGAAGTTTTGAGATTATCGTGCCTAGCGGCTTACTCGAAAAGATATTTCTGATAATAAGTTCTATTCTTAGATGCTTTTTTGACACGATAGCATTTGTCTTAAATGATGTCTGCTCATATTTTCAAAATCAATAAATATGCTACAGCGCCCCTTCCCTACAACGGCCATACAGTGGAGAATCTGTTATTCTTTCCCGTTTAAACGCAAACGTACGCAAACGCAAAGCACTAAAACGTAGAAAAGAACAACTTTTGGACAATTCTGATAATTCTTGTTTATTTTGGTGGCAAACAGTTTGGAGCCTGATCAGACGCCGGGTTACCCGGCGTCTGATCTGGCTCCAAACTGTTTGCACTGCAAATAATAGTTTTAGCGTAAACGCGTTTCATGGGAAAGAATAACAGATTCTCCACTGTACTAACGACGATTCACTCCTTACAGCAATGCTTGCCGCTGTTTCCAAAGACACGTATGTCCAATCGTTTCCTTGTTGCAATATCGTCTGCTTAAAATTGTTGTCTGCTGTTTTTTCTCTCAAAATAACATATTGAATATTTTGACCAAAAATCATAATGACCAGTGGCAAACAGCTTGAATCCAGATCAGACGCTGCGTTACGAGTATACTCGCCATTTATAAATAATGTACCTGGGAAAAACAAATTGCCACTCAGATTAAATGAAAAGCTGTCATTGTTTCACATGTTAATGTGTTGCATTTGTGTTGGTGTTTCGCTTGCAAATAAATGGGAAAGAATAAGATATTCTCAACTGTTTAGAGGATCGATGGTATGTAGGCTGACAATAAGGGTTAATACAGAGAGTGAATTGATAAATACAGATCAAAAGTGCATCACATCTTATAGACTTGGTGTCTGCAACACATAAGATTCCACCATTAACCTTTATCTTGCTTTTGTAATTGTCGTCAGTAAAGATCTTTTATCTTAAACAATTCTCAATGTTACCGTGGGTAAAACATTATTCTTTCCTATTTCAACGCAAAAGAAACGTAAACACAGTGCAATAAGACAAATTTTGTCTTTCTAGATATTTATTTTAATACGAGTGGCAAACAGTTTTGAGCCTGATCAGACGACGGGTTACCCGGCGTCTGATCTGGCTCAAAACTGTTTGCAATGGAAACTATGTTTAGCTTAAACGCGTTTATTGGGAAAGAATACGGTTTTCATCACTGTAACTTGTGTATGTAATGTTCTCCAAAGCATATCATAAACTTGTCAAATAGTTTCGATCCTGGTGAGATGCTGAGTTAAATGATTATGTCCGCGAGAATTAACCCCACCATCACGCTTTTAATGTTAAACAATTCTCGTCTGCCATTAATTTCTCAAAATTAAAACTAAGGAATGATGACCTTTTATAAGAAATAAAATAATCGGTGTGAAACAATTCAGATCCTGATCAAACGGCCCCACACAAAAGGCGTTTGATCAGGATCAAAACTGTTTGCAAATATTAGGTTAACGAGTTGTTGGTTATGACATCACTGGTGCAGGCAAGCCTATATACTAACATGTATACCTTCAATAAGGAAAAGTTGGAAGTAGTCAAGATAGGTGACTGCTAAATGCAGGATGAAAATATTACAGAAAGATTCTACTTCAGATTTCTGTATCATTTCATCCTGGCTGCATTAAGCGACCACCTGTATAAAAGATTAATCTCAGGCATAAGAAATGAATGGCTGTTTTATACAGGTTTGACTGTAGCAGTTTTGAGGTTAATTGAATAGTTGCGTCTTTGCAGGTGCGCCTACGGTATAAATAAATGGTTAACCTTTACTTCCCTGCAACTTTAAATGAACAAATTCACGTTTCTAATGTAATCTAGTCTATTTGACTATTTATGTTGTTTTTCACAATGTATAACAATATGACAAACAGTACAGTCGCAGATCAGGGTGTTCCTCTGATCTGGGTTTTTACTGTTTTCTTTGGATGAGTGTGTTCTGCACATGTTTACTATTTTACAAAGGACGAATTTATAAGTGACTAAGGATCAAATGGGTAAGTCATTCTACATGTATGAGTTAATTAACACAGCAAATTAACACGTCTAAATAATAAATAGCGTTAATTTGGTTTCGTTTGTACCAAGGTCACAGCAGGATGGGAACCCGTAAGTTGCAAAACAACATAGTATATTGGAGAGGGCGTTATTATTTATTTCCAATAAACATGTTTATCTTAAAACCCCTTTTTGTCCGTTGCAAACATTTTGAAGCCAGATCAGACGCTAAAATATTTACTATTCAGATAAAAATCAGTTGTCAGAGTTCTCTACAAAGTTGTCATTTTTCATGCCGGTTTTATTGCAATGTGGTTGCCTTTTACATGAGAAAGAATAGCATGTTCACTGTATGGGCAACGGATACGCCTTATACATGTACATGTACATGTACAGCGCTCCTTCTTTACAATCGCATCCAACGGGAGACAAATTTGTGTGCGTTGTTCGGAGGGAGTCGTTATAGATAGGGAGATTGGCTTACATTTGCAAACAGCTTGAATTCAGATCAGACGCAGCGATACGCTGCGTCTGATCTGGATTTAAGCTAATTGTAACTCGTCATTATGGGTTTTTTGTCAAAATGTCCAATATGTGACCTTTGAGAATAACAGAAAACGACAATTTTAATCACACGATATTGCAGCAGTAAAACGTTAGACGTAATTGTTCTGTTTAGGGAACTGCGCCTAGGGTCGTTGTAAGGAGGGATTCGTTGTTAGGAGGGCCGTTGTAGGGAGGGAACACTGTACATAAAATAATGATTCTGAACAAAATGGATACACACGGAAAACATCACATTTTAATAAAATCAGCATCACGTCGAGTTGATATGAGTTTTGACCGACCGAAAATACATCAACATAGATGACAGCAGTATTGCCCTATTGTACAGTGGAGAAAAGGTTATTATTTCCCGTTTAAACGCAAACGAAACGCAAACGCAATGCACTTAAATCTAGAAAATAATTTATTTTGACAATTCTGACTATTAATATTAAACTGGGTGGCAAACAGTTTGGAGCCTGACCAGACGCCGGCGTCTGATCTGGCACCAAACTGTTTGTACTGGAAATAATAGTTTTTGCTTAAACGCGTTTATTTGGAAATAATGACGTTATCTCCACTGTTTGCAGTTACATGAACAGTGGAGAAGACGTTATTCGTTCAGGTTTTACTCAAATAAAACTCAGACACAAAGCAATAACATGAAGAGAAATACAATTTTTAAAACAAAACCACATTCGGACACTCCTTTTAAATGACGTGACGAGCAGTCTGACGCCTGATCAGACGTCGCCGTTGTCTTTTCATCAAAGCCATTCTGAAGAAGTTTGTCTTTCAACTCTGTGTGTTGAGACAACTGCACCAAAAGGAACATGCTTAATTAAATTCTTAGCATGTTGAGTGATGAGTTCCAGTGTTCTTTTTAGATCTGTTCTTCTTGATGTTCAATTTTGTTCTGAATTTAATGACATACTTTCTGAAATGGCTCCAATAAGATAGGCAGTTGAGGGTCAACCGGTACTACATGTATTATCATTGCATGGAGTATTCAAAATGATTTAAGCCAATCGCTTCTGACATTACGTATTGAACAGTCAATAATCTAATAAAGTTGAGTCCATACAGTGTGGACCCTGATCAGAGGGCTCCTTAAGGAGCCCTTTGATATGGCTCTACAATGTTCGCATAGGACAAGTGTATTCTTCGCAAAGTACACTTTTTGTAATAACTAGTGTACTCGTCGCTTGGTTTGAATCTCTTTAACTTTAAATTTTCCCAGAAATAAAGAGATTTCTGCTTTATACATGTATTCACTTTGCTTTAAGATGTCACCTGTCTTTCTTTCCATTAATAAGTCGATTTAGTGTCCAATGCATTACGGTAAATGACATTATTTTAAGACAAAAAAAGAAAAGAAAGATAAAATTGGTCGATTGCAAACAGTATCAGGCGCAAGGTTACCCGAAGTAGTATTTGTCTCAAAACTGTTTGCCTTTACTTGGGAAAGAAAAAGTTTTTCCTCAACTGACTATTGAGAATAAAATAGAGCGTATATTCAATAGAGAAAACTTCAGTCTTTTCCAAATAAACGCGTTTACGCTAAAACTGTTATTTCCATTGCTAACACTTTGAAGCCAGATTAGACGCCGGATAACCCATATATCTGCCACTCAGATTAACATGGAAAGTCAGGATTGTGAAAACGTTGTCCATTTCTACGGCTGATTGATATGCGTTTGCGTTTTGTTAACATTTAATCGAAAAAGTCTAACGTCTTTTTCCACTTAAGCTCAACAATTTTTTCAACAATAAAATGAGTACTGTATACTTCCAAACATTTGAACAAATTGCATTCATCACACTGTAAATTGTCCATTAGGCTCAACCCGAATAACAACCAGTGTAGGAAGCTCCCGAGGGAGAAGTCTGATTAGAGTCTATACTGTTCGCACAGGTCTGTTTGCCCAAATACTAAACGCCCATTACGGTAGATGTGTAAAATACAGCTACATTGTACACAATGTACAGTTGGGAAATTAAGCGTTTACGAGAAATCTATTATTTCCAATGCAAACAGTTTGGAGCCTGGTCAGACGCCGGGTAACCCGGCGTCTGATCAGGCTCCAACCTGTTTGCCACTCATATTAAAATGAATAGGTTGAAATTTCCAACATTTTCCATTTTCTACATTTTAGAGCACTGCGTTGGCGTTTCGTTTGCGTTTCGTTTGTGTTTAAACGGGAAAGAATAACGTTTTCTTCCCTGTATGTTGCATGTCAATAACCATTGAGCATAGACAACGGTGATCTGGTTTATAGTTATACTGATATATCTAAAACAGCCCAGACATATTACGCCGTATTGTTTATGGAAAAAATAACACTTGTCTTGATCGATCTATATCTGAGAAATAATTGCCAAAGAGCATACTAAATCTGCAATTTGAACGTAAAGCCATTAGTCAAACTAGGGTTGAATGAGTAAAGGCTTGGACTAATGGCCAAACGTTTAAATTGCAGATTTAATATGCTGTTTGCTAGAAAACTGCGGCAATGGTCGTTGTAAGGAGTGAGTCGTTGTTGGGAGGACCGTTGAAGGGAGGGAACACTGTACGTTCAAATTGCAGATTTAGTATTCTCTTTGGCAATTATCTGCAATTCTAACGTACATGTATAACCATTTGTCCGAGCATTTGCTCATTCAAGCCTAGTGACGAGTAAACTCGTCCTTTACAATGTACATACGAAGAGAACACTTGTCATATCTAAACAGTGCAGACCCTGATTAGAGGGCTCCTACAACATGAGCCCTCTAATCACGGTCTACACTGTTTGCCATTTTGAGATATATTGTAAAATTCAATCCTAAAATGTCAGGCTAACTTAAGTGGACTATTTGCGTAAATAGGTTAAGTTAACTTAAAACAAAATACCTTCCATTGATCAAAAGTTATTATATATTTTCTAAGTATTGGCTAAGGACGATATTTTAAGACACTAATGTGTTTTCATTGTGTTCCTAATACAGACTTGTACCAGTAATAAAAGATGTTGTTTAGATATTCTTCAGAGCTATTCCTGTATTCAGATATAAATAGGTTAAAGTGTTACAATCTACATGTAAAATTACCTTTGACAAGTCACGTAACAGCACATTTCCTCGACGGGCAGATTCGCAAAATGCTTCGCAGTGCCATTACAGTGCTCCCTCTTTACAGCAACACTCATTGGGAGAATAACAGTGTGCGTGTTGTTCGGAGAGAGTTGTTATAGAAAGTGGAAATTATTACCCTTTGAGTGCTTAGTATAAACGCAACTTGACTGATCTTTGTAACAGTTTGGATCCAGATCAGACGCCGCGTATCGCAGCGTCTGGTCTTGGTTCAAACTGTGTCACTCGTCTTTATGTTTCTTAATATTCTGACAAAATATCTAATACGGCACATTGGAAAAGAAATAAAGCGCTCCCTCTCTACAACGACACCCAATGGGAGACAAAACATTTGTGCGTTGTTCGGAGGGAGTCGTTATAGAGAGTGAATTGGCTTACATTCGCAAACAGCTTGAATCAAGATCAGACGCCGCGTAACGCGGCGTCTGATCTAGATTCAAGCTGTTTGTCACTCGTAATTTATCTTTTTTTCTGTCAAAATGTATATTATGTAACTTTAAGAAAAACGGCAGACGACAATTTTTAGCAGACAATATAGCAGGAGGGAAAAGTTGGCACACATTTGTTTTGTTTGGGAAACAACGGCAAGTGTCGTTGTAAGGAGGGAATCGTTGTTGAGAGGACCGTTGTAGAGAGGGAGCACTGTACATCAGAAGAACATTTTCAGCAGGCGATGTTACAGCAGTGTAAATGTTAAATATACAGTGGAGAATCTGTTATTCTTTCCCGTTTAAACGCAAATGTATGCAAACGAAAAGCACTAAAACGTAGAAAAGAACAACTTTTGGACAATTCTGATAATTCTTGTTTATCTTGGTGGCAAACAGTTTGGAGCCTGATCAGACGCCGGGTTACCCGGCGTCTGATCTGGCTCCAAACTGTTTGCACTGGAAAATATAGTTTTAGCGTTAACGCGTTTATTGGGAAAGAATAACAGATTCTCCACTGTAGTTTTCTTGTTTGGTGAACAGCGGTACATGTACAGTGGAGAAGACGTTATTCTTTCCCAATTAACGCGGTTACGCTGAAATTATTAATTCTATTCGAAACAGTTTGAAGCCAGATCAGTTGCCGGGAAGCCCGGCGTCTGATCTGGCTCAAAATTGTTTGCCACTCAGTTTAAAGTGAAAAGTCAGAATTGTCAACAATCTATTATTTTCTACATTTATATTTATTAATGCGTTTGCGTTTCGTTTGCGTTTAAACGAGACAAAATAACATTTTCTCCACTGTAAACATTGTTGTAGGGTGGAAATCGGTGTCCGTAGGGAGGGAGCACTGTATAAGAGAATAGAACATTGCCAATGCAAACGTTTGAGTGTGTTTTAAACTTACCCATCCTTGAAACTTGTAACGGACATGTCCAGTTTCAAATTGTGTCTTATCCACTTTTGCTATTTAGGGTTGCTGATGCAATATACTGCAAAACAACAATCCGTATAAGTGCTAAGTGTGAACGCAAAAGACAAAATGGTATTTTTTTGTTTCTATTATTCTGATTTAGGGAATCAAATTGTGTTTAGTCGGCAATATAAATGCACATTCACTTAAACGTAGGCGTACATGTATATCTGGGGGAAAATAATCAGCATTGTGCCTTAACGGAAAGTAAGAAACAAAGGAGAAGACGTTATTCTTTTCTGTTTAAACGCAAACGAAACGAAACGCACTGCACAAAAGTATTGACAAAAATGACATTTATCACAATTTGTTTTAATCTGAGTGACAAACAGTTTGGTTACCCGCTGTTTAATCTTGCTTCAAACTGTTTGCAGTGAAACTTATACTTTTAGCATTATAAACGCGTTTATTGGGGAAAAATAACGTCTTCACCTATGTACTTGACTTACAAGAGGAAGTAAGGTGTTACTTAATATATATGACGGAATTAAAGTGCAATGCACCTTTGAGACAAATAATTTTGTGATAAAAGCATTTTGTTTAATATTTATGATAACAATAGCAGTTACAGAGGGTGTCCTAATTTTAGGATTTTTACTTTCTTGTCATATACACAAAGTGCAAAACACTCCAGTAACTTTTAACATACCCGTAAGCTTGAATCCTAAAAAATGGGATAGCCAGGAGTGCCGTACATGTACCGCTGTATTTTATTATTAAGTTCGAACAAATTGCTTTTATCACACATTATTTTACCAACAGATGAACATCTACACTGTTTGTTCAAGGCTGTGTGTCCAAATACTTAATGTCATTTTTAACTATACAGGACCCTCCACCGCATACATAGACAGTGGAGAATCTGTTATTCTTTCCCAATAAACGCGTTTACGCTAAAACTATTATTTGCAGTGCAAACTGTTTGGAGCCAGATCAGACACCGGGTAACCCGGAGTCTGATCAGGCTCCAAACTGTTTGCCACCAAGATAAACAAGAATTATCAGAATTGTCCAAAAGTTGTTCTTTTCTACGTTTTAGTGCTTTGCGTTTGCGTACGTTTGAGTTTAAACGGGAAAGAATAACAGATTCTCCACTGTACATGTACATGGTAAATACAGTAAACTGTAAATCCTCTCTACTACGACCACTTAATTGTGCTAATTATTAGGTGTAAAACTTTCAAATACATTGATTTTCTAAATTCTCCTTATAATCCTCTCTTGTGATATCTCTTTGGATTCGTCTTTTCAAGACGATTCCAAAGAGATGTCACAAGAAAGAATTACATGGAGAAATGAATAATGATTTACACTTTTATAATTTGACTTACGACAACATTTGTCTTACGAAGTTTTATGAAAAGTGTCCATGGACACTCCGCCTTTCGAAGATGTACTCGCGCTGTTAATGATTTTTCCCTAGCTGATGTGATATAAGAATCATGCTCCGGGCAATTTTTATCTGTAATTGATATTATGCGTAAAGGACAAGATCACAGCAGATTTGAAATGGAGTGACACACCGCGATTCCAAGGTGTACTTATAGACCAAATTGGACTTACCTAGAAGGTGTGGTAGGTGAAGTTTATCTTGACAAGATTTTTTGTACATTATTGATGTCAAAGGTCACAGTGGAATTGCTACATGTACAGTGGAGAATCTGTTATTCTTTCCCGTTTAAACGCAAACGTACGCAAACGCAAAACACTAAAACGTAGAAAAGAACAACTTTTGGACAATTCTGATATTTCTTGTTTATCTTGGTGGCAAACAGTTTGGGGCCTGATCAGACGCCGGGTTACTCGGCGTCTGATCAGGCTCCAAACTGTTTGCACTGCAAATAATAGTTTTAGCGTAAACGCGTTTATTGGGAAAGAATTACACATTCTCCACTGTACCAAGCATTATCCAACATGTACGCACGCACCAAATTTGGTATTCCTAGCTAATGTGGTATACATGAAATATGGTATAGACAAAAAGTACATAGAGTGACGTACTGTCGGACACGCGGATGTGAAAATGGCGGCATGCGCACATCTCAATCACTATATGCTCTCAAAGCTTTGATTTGGCGTATGATAAAAATAACTATACGAAAACACCTCTTTATATGACAACTACATTAGGTTTCAATGTTTATGGCAGGTATCTGCTTAAAGCAAGATAAAGGTATAGAATAAAAGTCCTTTCATCTTGTTAAAGTTGAAGCCTGTCGTTAAAGTCACCCATGGTTCCCCCTTCGTGGTCGTTATGGAGAGGGTTTACTGTGTAAGTCGTTGAGGTACATGTAGCAACGATATTTTTATCCCAAGATGCAAAGAAACATTGGAGAAAAAGTATGTATACATGTATTAATATATATACTGCTCTTTTCTAATATTTCGACCACTAAGGGCCTTTTTCAAAAAGGCCCTTAGTGGTCGAAATATTAGAAAAGAGCAGTATATATATTAATATTAATTGAATTCCCTATCTGGAATATTGAAAAAAATATTGAAAAAGTATGGGAATAAATAAAAGTCTTATCAAATTAAATCTTACGAAATATAAGTGAATTAGTTTGACTATACCTAAAACAACATTGTTATTTTAATGCACACTGTTTCGTTTCAAGGTTAATTTATAGCGTTTTCCACACTACATTTATTTTAAACAGTTAACTGCAGTATAATGTGCCCGCAGAATTACAACTCCGGTGTTAGATTATGGAAACAATTGGAAAAGACAGCCTTTTCTTTGTGCTGTCATATGTATCACCCTGTTATGACGCATTCTAATCCCTTTACTTCCTTACTGGAGGACAACCGTTATTTGCAAACAGTTTGGTTCCTGATCGGACGCCGCGTAACGCGGTGTCCAATCATAATCCAAACTGTTTGACACTCACTTTTGTACTTGTGTCCAAATTTCCTAAATTTCAATTTGAGAATCTAACGCAGGCGATAATTGTTAAAGTGGATGGCGTCGTGGTAGGGAAGGGGTTAAAACATTAGACACTTTGAAAAAAGATGTTTTCGTGAATTGGGCTTAATTCAACGAGTCTCCTCTTTGCTTTCTAACCCCTCTCCTCAAACCCCTCACACAAAATAACCCTACAGTTTTTAAATTAGGATAGTCAAATAGTAGCTTGACGTCCATGCATATAGTCCACACAAAGTATACACAAGGAAATAGTGTAGATCCTGGCGAGATACATGTACCACACTTAAAGGCATCTAACTAGGGTTTGCTATTTTAAATGAAATAAGATATACATGTATCTATATTAAGACAATATTTTAACACGCACACAGGGAGAGTTGGTTGATTGAATGAGTTGGCAGGAAGAGTTCATTGCAATACACAGGATAATTAATAATTACGCCATTATACAGTGAAGAAGACGTTATTTTTTCCTAATAATTGCGTTTATGCTAAGACTATAATTTTCTATGTAAAGAGTGTCACAACAAGGAGTATTAAATTGACTTGAAGTGGTAGAAGAAGTAGCAAAAGTAGTTATTGTAGTAAAAGTAGGTGTTGTAATAAAGGTAGTAGAACACTGTACATGTAGTTTTTTATACAATCGGTTGTATTTTATAAGTTCAATAATCGGCTTTCTTATCTATATACTATCACGTTCTCTTATAACATGTAACCGCCGGAAACAGCGGGACTGTCTAACCAGTGGGTCAATACTACATATAATTGCCTCTGCAATCTGTGAACGAGTTAGATATTGGTTTATAATGTTCTATTTTAATCGAAAAGTTGACAGCGACATGACCGCTGTATGTCTGTGATACAATCAAACTTACTGGAGCAATCACTTAACCCATTTACGCCCAGTGGATTCTTCCATGTTTTATATTGGATTAGTCCATTTTTTATCAAAAAGGATGCTTGGCCTAAATTTTCATTTTCATTTTGTTTTATATTGAAATTCCTATCAGCAAACAGTGTAGACTCTGATCAGACGCCGCATTATGCGGCGTCTGATCAGTGGCTACAGTGTTTGCCTTTGTCCCATATGTGGGATCGTGGGCACAAATGTGTTTAAAAATTCAGATAATTTCAATTTAAGCGAGTTCGAAGTATTGAGTTTTCACTATACGTCGGTCTTTAAAATAGGTGGTGGGTTAAAAGATCCTGTAGGAGTTTTCTGCTTTCATCTCCTCAAGTCCTGTATTAAACATTCATTCTTATTAAGAGATACCTGTGTTTCTTTAAAGAGTGTTTTATAACACTGAATTGTATTTACACACATATACTGGATATAACTTTTCTGTTTGGAAAACTGCGGCAAGGATCGTTGTAAGGAGGGAGTCGTTGTGTGATAGGCCGCTGTAGGGAGGGATCACTGTGTTACGCGTTAACTCTTCTTATACATGTACTTTACCCCCTCGGTGGCATAATTATTAGTCCCTCGATAAAAACCGATATCATCCGCTATCATTTCCCACAAACACACCAAGACGCCAAGCTACCCGGCCACATATCTGGATACAAACCCTTTGTTAATTTCATTACACTATAACCAACCTAGTTTGGGGCTTAATCTGATCTTATTAACCTTGTTTACTACTTTATTAAACATTCATTGTGTTATTAAGTAAACCCTGTGTGGGGAGACCATAATAAATTGTTTATTAGCGTTATTGAGTCTTAAATACTGAATGCAACTCATTGCAGAATTACTACGGAATTTTTACGGTAGCTTTCCATTCTACATTTGTCCAGCATTAAGTAGTTATCTTACTATTGCGTGATCCAATTTTCGCCATAATAAAGTTTCTCTGTAAATTAATTGCATAACTTTGGTCATTACATAGGTATTGGCGGCCAGTTGGTTAAAATTGCAAGCTAATCGATGTATATTAGCCGACTTTGTAAGTGGATTTGATCAAATCGGGATTAAAAGGTCAGTAGTTATGTCAGCGAGGGTAATCGGGACCAGATGTAGTGATCAAAATCGGGAGAGCTCCCGACCACACTGTGTGAACCATAGGTAATAAAACAGTGGTTGCGGACAAATCACGACTTGAGGACCACAAGATTACCATACCAAATATAATAAGTAATTACCAGGTACATACAGTGAAGAAGACGTTATTCGTTCCCGGTAAGCGCGTTTATGGTAAACACTTTACTTCCAATTGCAAACAGTTTGTAGCCTGATCAGACGCCGGGTAACCCGGCGTCTGATCAGGCTCCATCTGTTTGCCACTCAGATTCACACAAATTTGTTACATTGCGTTTGCGTTTCATTTGCGATTAATCGGGAACTAATATCATAGTCTCCATTGTACATTATAATACATTGTTGACTTAGCTTAAATCTTATCCAAAAATTGCCTTTTTTGTTTTTTCTTTCATTATTTGTGCAAACAGTTTGGATGCAGATCAGGCGCTGAGTCAATCTGTGTCTGTGTCTAACCCGGCGTCTGATCAGGCTCCATCTGTTTGCCACTCAGATTCACACAAATTTGTTACATTGCGTTTGCGTTTCATTTGCGATTAATCGGGAACTAATATCATAGTCTCCATTGTACATTATAATACATTGTTGACTTAGCTTAAATCTTATCCAAAAATTGCCTTTTTTGTTTTTACTTTCATTATTTGTGCAAACAGTTTGGATGCAGATCAGGCGCTGAGTCAATCTGTGTCTGATTAGGGTCCAAATGTTGTATGACATTCTGATTTTTTATTTACCGAGCCGTTAGATATTACATGTTATTTAAAATTAAATCTTACAATTCTAAAACAGACCATGTTGTGGTGGAATAAGTGTAAGCCCTTATCATGCTCAGTTGTCGTCTGCGTTAAATATCTCTTCTGTGAAAAAAGATCAAAATTACTTTTAATGGTTTTTTATCTAAAGAAAATTTGGCCATGAGTGACAAACAGTTTGGGTCCACATCAGACACCGCGCCTCGTGGCGTCTGATCTGGATCCAAACTGTTTTCAAATGTAATCCAACTTGCGCTTAGTATTTTACGGGTTAAGGCGATTATCTAATGCCCACAGTTCAAAAGGTAATAAGATTAAAATATTGAGCCTTGTCAATGCCAGTGATAACTTCGCTGTTTTTTTTAAATAGACTGGAACCAGATCAGCTTTCGATTAACTTTGCGTATGACCAGGTTCCAAATAGTTCGACACTCGTAGCAATGTTTTCTCAACTAAAATCAAAATATTAAACATTCGAAACCAAAGTGTGCATGGCATACATGTACATATACTTTCTGCTGATTTTCCATTGTAAACGAAACGTTATGCCAAATATCTTAACCTCTTCACTGCCATGACGTAATTAGTTTTAAACAATTGCCGCCTGTCTTCATTTCTATTAGCTGCGTTACGCGGCGTCTTATCAGGATGAACACTGTTTGCAAATAACCATTATACTTACGTGTGACCGTGGAGAGATTAAGGCTATATAGATTGTAGATAAGAAATATAAAAATAAACACAAATGTTTATTGTACGCGCATTGGAAAGCTGGTTAAAGTCAGCTTAATCGTTGCGATCCGCGATTATATATCCAAATTAAACCCTACGTGATAAAAATCAAAACTATAGTGATGATTCATGTCATTTGCTTCTATAATTTAAAATAAGAAATGTGCAAAAATAGTAGTAAAACTTTACAGTATAACTTCTTTTTAACCCTAGTCTTTCCCATTTTCGAACCGTGTCTTGGTTAGTTTTACTGTAAGCCAGTACAGTGCAGCAGACGTTATTCTTTACCAATAAACGCATTTACGCTAGTTAAAGCTATTATTTCCTTTGCAAACAGTTTAGAGCTAGATCATGCGTCGGGTCATCCGGCGTCTGATTTGGATCAACACTGTTTGCGAGTCAGGTCAAAATAAATTGTAAGTATAGTCAAAATGTTGTCCTTTTCTACATCTAAGTTCACTGCATTTACGTTTTGTTCGTATTTAAAGGGGAGAGAATAGCGTTTTTCCACTGTACACAAATAACTAAGCCATCAAATTCAAATGAAGGGCGAAGGGATCCACACGTTGCCAACAGTACATTCACACATTCATTGAGCGAAAAACGTGTTTGGTTTATTTAACCTTTGTACTGTTAAAGACGCCAAAAGGCGCATTTTCAAATAGTTTCGATCCTACTCGGGCACCGCCCAACGCGTTGCCTGACCAGGATCTAAACCTGTTTGACACTCGTTTTGGAAATTATTCATCGATGTTTCTTAATTAAAAAATACTGATCACATGGCGCGAAATGCGATCTTTGATCAGGATCCTAACTGCTCGCAAATTCCAGTTAAATCGCCTATTGATACTAAAGGGTCAGTATTATGCAGTGAAGAAAACGTTATTCTTTCTCGTTTAAAACGAAACAAAACGCAAACGCAAACCCTTGATTTTGATTTATCTTAATCTGAGTGGCAACCCAGTGTCTGAACAGACTCAAAATTAATTGCCTATCAGATAAAAACGAATAGTCAAAATTATCAAACATTTGTCATTTTCTATATTTTATTGCGTTGCGTTTCGTTTGCGTTTAAACGGGAAATAATCGCATCTTCTCAACGGTACATTTATACCTATAGAATTTCTCAAAAGAAAAAGGATTTATTTTTATCAAAGGTCTATCAGACTTTGGTTGACTTCGACATCCGTAATAATAATATATACCTACACACGAAAGATAACTCATGGTTTACTATTTTACACTGAGGGTGTATACGAGGGTTGTTCAAGAAGTAATGATACTTGATCAATTACTTCAAAAATATAAGCGCAGAATGCATGTGTGATATATCATTTTAAAGAGTAATGCCTTGCCTACATGATGGTTTGTTTTACGATAAGATCGTATAATTTTATAAGACACTTTACAAGAACTTAAACCACCACTTCTCGAGGACACTGGCCCTTTATGGGCATTTTTTATATTGAACCTGGCTATAAATTAAGCCATTGATGTCAGGTTTTATGTTTTAAAATCAAAATGTATATTATAATGATCTAAAAAAATTCATAGCGTTCGAAAGTACATGTTTACTTTTGTTATTAGAAAAAAATGAAATGTTAATTTTGAAAAATTGCGGTTTTAGACAGTTGAACCTAGAATTGAAATTAAGTTTTATTTATATTAAAAGACAGACATAAACTGATATATTGCAAAACACAATTTTAGACATTGTACTTTTGAAGAAGTTGTTTAGTCAAAAAATAATGTTTGAAAAATGCTATATTCCAGTATCCTCGAGTAAGGCGGTATTAGGCTCATATTTTGACTAATCGAGTTTAGTGATCTTATCGTGCGTTATACCATCGTGTAGGCATTGAATTCTTCTTTAAAATTGATATATCGCACATGCATTTAGCACTTATAATATGGACGTTATTGATCAAGTATCATTGTTTATTGAACCACCCTCGTACAGTTTACATTTACGTTATTCCTTCCCTATTAACACGTGTACGCTAAGACTATGACATGCATTTCAAATGCAAAATGCTTGGAGACAGATCAGGCACCGGGTAACACGGTAAAACTGTTTTTAAACAAATGGTCAGACTTGCCAACAAGTTGTCATTTCTACTTTATTTTGCAATGCATTTTGCGTTTCGTTTCATTTTACACGGGGAAATTAACGTCTTCTCCATTGTAACGCAAGCTGTTTGAAAAAAAACCAATCCTATTCACGACTTGCGTAGCTATAAAGAATGATTCACCCTTCTCTACTAGACCTTATAATCTGCTTTAACCACTTCGCTTATCAGGTATCATTTGACTACGGGTTGGAAATGTTTGGTAAGTCTTGGATAGATAACGGACACAGATTTAAATCTTATTGCTATCATGTTAACTACATGATTTAGATTAAGTAATGATAGGTAAATTGCATAATAATCTACATTAGTCCACGTTTTATTTCTTATGATCAAAGTTTTATAATGTATGTACTAACCCTTATTTATTTCCATTGGTTGTAATCCCTGTTTCTACATGTGTCAGTATTATACTCAGATGGAACTGTTCTAGTAATCACTGTCATGTATGAATTAATTAATTAATTAATCGATGTTGTTTTATGGCCATCGACACGGTTGGTCATTAAGAGCCGAATGTGATTATAGTAGCCCATAGTTGTTTATAAACTAATATTTATTCATATTCATTGATTGCAGTCCATGTGCTAGCACTTACACTCAACTAGAACTGCTTTAGTAATTACCATAGTTCATATTTATCTTTTTGTGAACATTTATTGAACTTCCTTGATCGCATTTCACAGTTCTACATCTATATATACTACAAGTAAAGCTAAAATGTTACTGTCCGATGGATATTGGTTAAGATATGTACGTCGTACTTGTAGGGAAGTATGCATTGTGGCTTTAGTTGCTAAATAAATCATTATCATTGTCATGAAGTATGGTATGTGTTAAGGTCATATATACTTCGTTTAACACGGCTAATAATAGAAGCTTCTATTCCAGGCCGATTTCATCAAGCACATTTGTTTGTAAAATGTCACAAGTAGCGATTCTAGTACATGTAGCAGATTTATATGGCGTGTCTCCAAGGAAGCACCATCAGAGTGTCAAACAGTTTGAATCCCCAGGTGAAATGATGAAATGTCGCGATAAAAGAACTGTTTGTGAATTCCGTAGTATGTACAGTAAAGCCTCTCTATTACGACCACTAACAAACCTACTTATTGACTGCAATGAAGACATATGACAGCTTAACACAAGGTGAACGAAAAGCAGAGAGCTCCTAAAGAGCTTTCTGTTTTACTTTCAATTTGCGTTAAACAGTCATCTGCCTTAAACCCTTACCTAATAGCCTGTTTCTAGGTGACCCCTGAAAGCAGGTGGAAAGTTAAGCAGACTGGGCATTTAGGCACATTCTGCTTTACTTTCAGCCACAATTACAAGTAAGCTATCATCTGTTAGGATGCAGAAGATATTTCTCATTGTAAATGATCTTTTCTTTTTCGTCACTTCTATTGGGGAAAGGGCTAAGCACCTTATAATTATCACAGTTTTTGTGATCGTTATAGAGGGGGGGTTTGCTGTAAAACCTTTTTCAATGTTCAAAAATTTATTTTTCCGAAATATTATATTGCCAAAAACTGTCTAGACCAAGATCGAGCTCTTACAGAGAGGCTCCATCTGGGATCAATACAGTTTAAAGATTTTATCCCGTCACTACAACCTCCGGTGACATAATAAAGGGGTAGCATAATAAACTTAGGTTTATCTGTACAGTAGCAGGTTTATCTGTATAGTAGCTGTATGAATACACCGGAACTATTTTTATTTTCATTACTCAAAGCAAATAGCGAAGACGTTGATTTTAGACGCAAAAAACACCCTTAATATGTTTGATAACGATTTAGCATCCACAAAAATAGAAAAAAAATATTTACAAAAAAAAAAAGTTTGGATCAAGTGGGTTTTGAACGCGGATCGCCGTGATGGGAGACGTCGATGTTAACCGCTGGACCATAGGGGCACATACAAAGCGACGTCGATTTAAGTTATATAAAGTTTGTATATTGACGCCTTTTTTAAAAAAAAATCATTTAGATAGAAACTAACCAGAATAAACATTGTTTTTTAAAAACAAGTTCACAAATAAATCTACATATCCATACATTATTTCTATTCTCATATGGACCTACGCTTTTAGGAACCATTCTGCAGTCGTCTCTGATTCTATTTTTAGCCTACTTCTACTAAAGTAAAGCCACAGGTACTTGACTTCGTTTTCCGAGGGCACCACAAGAGAATACCGGTGATCTACTCTATTTTAGCATCAGTTTTAGTTAATAGTTTAGACTACCTGTTAGATCCTCGTTGTATACCTTGTCTTAATATATACGGTAATAGAAGTCTAGTTTTTAATAGATCTAGATCTATATGTCAAATACCTGTGGCTAAAGCAATACATGTACTGTGTACTGTTGAGCAACAATTAAGTTGAAGGAAACTTTAGGTAGGCTTATAAACAAAGCAGAAAGCCAGCTTTAGTAGCAAATTTCAACATAATCATTGGATGGGATGTAGAGTTTGAATCTTAGCGGTCAGAAAAGAAACTGTTCAAAAACAATAAACAACCTTGACGAGTAACGCGAAAACTGGTGACAATTTCCAGTCGTTATTTTTGGCAATTTTAACTTCTGAGTTGAAGCGTAAAGTATAGCCTATTTGAGTTAAAATGTATAACTTGTCAAATTTGAATCGACTCACTTTTCCAGTTTGTTGCCAGTTAGTCACTCCAAGCATTTTGTTATGGTCATTTTTTTCTGTTGTGTAAGTATAACTAAGCGCAATTCGGCTGGGAGCGGTTATTATTTTTTTGTATGTCAGAAATTACATAAAACTTGTCAAATTAAATATTATTGTACATTTGAAAGGCCAGAATCAGTCAGTGACGGGATAAATCGAATAATATGTCATTGCAGGATATAGGACTTGTTTATTCTGCTCGAGGAGAAATCACTGACCACTCGGCAAGCCTCGTGGTCAATGATTACTCCTCTCGCAGAATAAACAAGTCCTATATCCTGCAATGACATATTATTCTCTATATAAGTTATCATGTTAATGCTATCGAATGTACATGCAATGGTGATGAGCTTGTAATGCTTAAGCAAAATATAAAAAAAAATGTTTTATTCTGTTATTTGATGCTAATCCCAACCAAACAAAACAAATTACTGATCACACCACATATATAACCACATGATAGTGTATATCTTATGAGTAGTATTTCGAGGTAAGTTGTATATTATATGTATTAAGGCAAAAACAATACCTGTGTTTCCTACTAAATGCCAAAAATACAGGGTCGATCGGTCGGAATTTGTTTTGTTAGTTTGTTTTTTAATACCTTATGTAGCATTGGATTATTTAAAGTTCTGTTTTTTTCTTGGGAAAACGTTATTCTTTCCTATATTTCCCAATAAACGCGTTTATGCTTATACAAATATGTCCGTTCGAAACCAGATCGGACGCCGGTGTATCCGGCGTCTGATAATGCTCCAAACTGATTGTCACTCAGATTAAAAAAGCAGTCAATATTTTCGAATAACATTGATTAACACTATGTTTGTGTTTCGTTCCATTTAAACAGGGGAAATAACTTCACAAATCCGTACACAGCCAGCTTAAAGACGTTTCATCAGTCCATAGAGCCCCCCCCCCCCCCCCATTGTTCTGGGGGTGTCAATGTAACTGTCAAATCACGTGCATCACAATGTCAGTTTATCTGGTGAGGGTCAGATTATACTCATGCTCTAGTGATTTTCAATGGTTATTTGTAACCAAACTATCAAATATAAAGGTCCGGTAACGCATAAGACGATTCAATGGTTCAATATGCACAAGACTCATGCTTTTTGCAAGGAAATTGACAGTAAATAGTCTGGCAAGGCGTTATGACCAAAAGGTCGTCAGGAGATGTCTTTAAGGATTCGACTTTACTCCAGCCGAGTGTAGATAATACTTTAGTCTATAAAGCTCGTGCGTTAACCCTTATCGTGCAAAGCAAGACTTGGCTATCATTTTGCAAACAGTTTGGACCCAGATCAGACGCCGCGTAACGTTTGCCATGCATATTAATATGTTGTTGGGTTGGGTTTTTTTTCAACTTTAAACAAAAGTGAAATGACTAATTTACATTTTTTGCAAACCATATAATTTGAGCAGACGACAATTCAGCATGATAAGGTTTATCTGTAAAGAATAGTATGCACCAACTCAGTGTATTCCATTTTACGTAAACTTAGTATCATAAATGCAAACAGTTTGGATTCAAACCAGACGTCACCAAATTCGCCGTCTCATTTGGATTCGAACTTTTTGACGTTTGCGTTCAAAATTATTGCAAAAAAACAACAGTTGAACTTAATTGCAGACGACACTTTCAGCAGACGACAATTATGTAAGATAAGGGTGCAGACTAAATTGCCTGTGATTGATGTGGTCTTGAATCAGGAAAACATATCACGACGTTATTACGCAACAAGGCAACATCATTTCCAAGTCACCGCGGCAGTCAATACAACCTGAAATTGATTTAAACCCTTCACTGCCTACCCCGAGTACGATGGTTATTTACAAACAGTTTGGATCCTGATCAGACGCCGCGTTACGCGGCGTCTGATCAGGATCCAAACTGTTTGACACTAATTTCAATATATCTTAAGTCAAAATAGCTGAAACTTAAAATTTAAGAAATAAAATCAGACGACAATTGTATAAAATTGTTGACATCACGACAGGGAAGGGGTTAAGGTGACACTGATACCGCGGCATTGTGATTCAACCAAAGCGGCAGATCAGCAACGATGAGACACTAATGCCCTAATATGGCAAACCAACCGGTAACGTATTGATTAGTCTAGGGGCTTACAATAATTCAATGGAATCGCAGGAAATTATACGTGGTGTACACATTGAGCAAGTAGAACCCGCTAATACATAGTCAGGTATACAATTGAATAATATTGTTCTTTCCCGTTTATACGCAATCGAAAGGCAAATGCATTGCACTCAAATATTGAAAATGACATTTTTTTGACAATTATTAATATTAATTTTCATCTGAGTTGAAAACTGTTTGGAGCCTAATCAGACGCCGGGTTACCCGGCGTCTGATCTGGCTTCAAACTGATTGCATTGGATATAAAAAAATAGCCTAAACGCGTTTATTGGGAAAGAATAAAGTCAGCTCCACTGCAGCAGAGAATTGCAGGTTTATCTATTACAGTTTGAAAGTCACTCACCTGTGACAAAGTTCAACCATAAAGGGAATATAAATCAGGTTTGCGATATATATGTCTCTGATTTATTCCAGAAAAATATGTGCCTAGGTCACAGATCTATTCTAGAAAATAATTGCTGATCATTCGGATATTACTTGCAGAACTATTCACAAATAGCCATCATTTCGTAATAGGGAAATTACATAATTGTTTGCTATTTGAATGAAGTATAAAATCAAAGACATACAATAAAGTGCTGAAACTTATGGTTACGAAAATATTGACTATTGAACCCTTTACCCCAGAGCCTGTTTCGAGTTCTGAAAATAGGTGACTCCTTAAAGCTGGTTGAAAGTAAAGCAGAATGCACCTAAACCCTTTAATCCATAGCATTTTTCTAGTTTTGAGGGCAGGTGGCCACTCAAAAAAGGTTGAATATAAAGCAGAATGTACATTAAGGCACATTCTGCTTTATTTTCAGTCTGCTTTAAGCCACCATGTTCTAGAATGTAGAAAGTATTTCTTGTGTCGAATATTCTTTACTGTATACCGGTAAATTTTCTTTAGTGGAGGAACAAAAATGCTTATTTATGGGGTAATGAGTTAAGGCGCATTCTGCTTTACTTTAGCCTGATTTAAGCTATCATCTGCTAGAATATAGAATATATTTCTAATTAAATATGATTTTTTCCCTATACGTGCACTGATGAATAATGGGATGAGATGAGATGATGATTTTTTTTCCATGAAGATGAAGCAGCCTATGAGATCAAAACCACCGATATGCCTTCTTTTTAGTTATAGGCAAAAAGGGATAATTTCATTATATCAAAGAAACCAGCTCCTACATGTATGACAATAAAGCCACAACAGCTACAGGGTAGGAAGCTCTCTGGGGATCATAATGAAAGGAGCAAAAAGTGCAATATCACAAACAAAATCTCGAAATGAGTGCCAAACAGTTTTGCTCCTTATCAGGTCCGGTGTAAAACGGCATCAGATTAGAACCGGACCTAAACTGTTCGCAAAGACACGTTTTGGCGCCATTGACATTAAAATGGTTAAAACCAGATGTAACGTTTAAATTGGATAACTTAAAATAGCTGAAGTCGAATTTACCCGCACTTATTTTATAAACGTGCTACAGACAATGAAGAAGACGTTATTCTTTCCAAAATAAACACGTTTACGCTAAAACTGTTATCTCCGGTGCAAAACAGTTTTGCGCCTGATCAGACGCTCAGATAAACATAAATTGTCAGAGTTGCTGAAAAGTTCTTCTTTTCTACGTTTTATGAGATGCCTTTGTGTTTCATTTGCTTTTAAACAGGCAAGAATAATGTCTTCTCCACTGAACAAAACTAAGTTTGAACGTTGATAAATGGATACGTTCGATTTAAGCAGAACAGAAAATAACTTTCATTCACAACTTGTACAGTGTATCTCGTTGTATACGTATGAAGTACATAATAAATCAAATCCCAATTACATGTTTTATAATGAACATACACATTTCTGCTTTATATGATATCTTGTACAATGTTTAGCAAGTGCCAAACCTGGAGTTTGTAGTCTTAACTGTTTGTATTGTGTAAACAATACGAATCTTGAAAATAGATACTTCGTATTGTAGAGTTATATATGTCTTGTAGAACAAATGAACTAAGGCGACAGATTGTCGAGCGAGTGTGCTGATAACAACAGTGTAAAATCATGGTATCTTGTTAAATGTCAACAAAATGTCATTTGTTTCATAGCAAATAGCCGCATAAGACATTTATAGGGATAACCTTCAAAACATTATATTGTGATAAGTTCAAATCCCGTCTGTATGTTGCTAATGGTAAACTGACATACTAACAGTGGAAAAGACGTCAACCCTTCCATGATCAAATTATTCGGGAGATTTTTACCCCTTCACCGCTTTATTGTCGTCTGCTTCAGTAGTGTTTTATGACTTAATAAAAAACGATAATAGTGTCAAACAGTTTGGGGCCTGATCAGACGCCGCTTTATGCGGCCTCTGATCAGGCCCCAAACTGTTTGCAAACGCGCTTTCAGTCGTGATTTATAGTGAACGGGTTTAACGCGTTAACCCTAAAAGAAACTGATGTACATGTATGTTGCAAACATTTTAGATAGCGGGTAACCAAGGATTGGCCAGACTCAAAATTGTGTACTATGAAGATTAATACTAATCGTTAACTTTTCTAAAAGATGCAATCTTCTATATCTAATTGCATAGTGTTTGCGTTTAATTTCGTTTGAACGGTAAAGAATAACATGTCCACCACTATCTCTACACGTACAAACAACACGTCCATTGCAATCCCTAACAAGCTAAATCGTCATCTGCTTAAGAAATATCATCTGGCAAATATGAAAATCAAGTTATACTTATAAAACGGGCTAACATTTGAATGTGAGTACCAAACAGTTTAATTGAGATTAGACACAATGCCATGCGGCGTCTGCTCTCGATCAATACTGTTTTCAAATATTAGTCAAGACGTGCTTAGCCTTGTAAAAATTAACTTAAAGGTAGATATACGTTTGTATTCACAAAAATTAATACTATGCGCACATTTACAGACAATTGCTAACAGATTAGATCCAGATCTGACTCGAAACAACCCAAAGTCTGGTCAGGATCCACACATTGACACTCGTACTAGGTTTTATTTAACTGTTTGAACTTCATTTTATTTCTTAGCAGATGACATTTTTAAACCAGAAATCATTTTTAAAAAAGAGACGATAGTTCAGTCAAGGTTGGTGCCATATAAACACCTCAACATCTAGTTAGTTTGTTTTCATAGCAACCTACCCAAGGGTAAATAAGGCGATTTGGGATTCGGATTTAGACATAATTCCAGGAAATATGGTAATTCTGTTGACGTTAACTTTACCATCAAACACATTCCGCGAATAAATGGTTAATTGTCAGGCTGTTTGACTGAAGTTAAAATTTTATTGAATTATTTATACAGTAGAATAGACGTTATTCTTTCACAAAACTGAACGCAATACAACAAAATGTAGAAAATGGCATTTTTTGACAATGTTTACGATTAAATTATGTAAACCTTTGACTTTCAATGACATCATAAATGGCACTTGCCAACAGTTTTGATCCTGATCAGACGCCGCATAATGCGGCGTCTGATCAGGATCTAAACTGTTTGCCTTTTGTTTTGAAACTACGTCAGTTATACTGCCTCAAATCTAATTTTGAAACGATATTGCAGACACAATATAGAAGCAGACGCCAATAAAGCGGTGAAGGGGTAAAAACCTCCAAATAAATTTTATCATGAAAGGGTTAATCTGAATAGAATCTGACACAACGACTGGTTATCGAGTATTTGATTTAGATCCAAACAGTTTGCGTTGAACATAATGATAAGCATATACAAAATAATGCTCTTTTCCACTACAGAACAACTGCACTGAACCTAGCTGTCGTGGTTTTCAACATCTGTGTTAAAGTGTCACATATTGTTATAATCATACTGGAACAGTTCTGAATTTCTCAGGACCTACGGATTTTTTCAGAAATCTTCGGATATCTGCTTTTACTTTTACAATTGGAACTTTATGTCTTTTTAACTTTGAAACAATCAGCAGAGGCCATGATCAGAGGGCTGCATGAGCCCTCTGGCTAGGGACGCACTGTTTGTAATTTTACATTTGTTTAAAATTAACTATACCTGAGAAATGTCAATGAACATAAACTCACATACAGATGTCATGGAACGGCAATCTATTATTCTCATCTGTTTCGTCTATGATTAAAACGGTAACCGTTACAGTGAAATCCTAAAAATGCCAATTTGGGACACCCTGTATACATTAAACTGCTGTTAATATCATTTTTTCTAACAAATTGCTGTTATCATACAGTAATTTATCCAAACTTTGCAACTTAATGGCAAACATTGTAGACCCTCAGGAGCAGTCTGATCAGGATCTACACTGTTTGCTCTAAAATGTTTGACCCAATACTTTGACAAAGTGTTACGGTTTGCGAATGGGCATATAGTTACACAATGATGATACAATTTCCCTTAAGTCGAACTGACCCTATTTCAAAGTTACAACGTTGCCTAGCAATGTTTTAATTTTACAACAATGATGTGTTCGAATTAGTTCAATGCAAGTTATTTTAACTGCAGAAATTTGGGTTAGTTCGACTAAATCATGTTTGAGCTATTTAGGTTCAGCTGTATATACATGTAATGGTATTTCATCTGTCTATGTATGTCTTTTCGTTGTATTGTAAATGTTGAAGGTTGAACGATGATTCATTCAGCCCCAGGATGCTCACTTCCCAACAATTCCTCGTTGTTTCAAGAGCTCCAATTGCTATTTTCCTCCAGACTTGGGTTATTATTACATGTTTTCCATTTGATATCCCTCGTGTGCGGCTTAAATAAGTTCTGTTTACATGATGGATGGGCATCCGTACCCATATTATGAGAATAATACAAAGTATAAGGCCAAGGACAATCGATATATGACGCCCTGTTCCATTTTACGTGATAAATACTCTTGTCTGCGGGTAGGAACATTGGGATGTCAATTTACATTATTGTTATTTTGCCTCCCAACCCACGTGTAAATAGAATACATCATTTCTCATAAACCACGCATCCACACTCCTCAAACAAACGCCACTTCAATTCAACTTTTGATAACTAGAAATACAGTTAAGGCCTTTACCATATTTTTATTAAGGTCTCAGGCTGATATGTCCATGACTTAATATTGCTTAAACACAGGCTGAACGTAAGTAAACCCCGTCTACAGGCACTTTAATCACAGCAACCACTTGTCATATTCCCTGAAACCAAGCTATGGTGAAAACAGTTAAGCAATATGTTAAAGATATTTATCTTCATTCAAATCAGATACAAACTCATTGAAGGTAATCTTGAGGCGTGTAGGGTCTATTACACAAGTGTCAGCAGTGCATGGGTGGATGGATGAATTGGGTTTTAAGGCACTGTGTTACAAACTAGTTAATATTGCGCCGATTGGAATTGAGGGATGATGAGATGAGATGATGATAATTTCAAAAAGATGATTTGGACTAATATATCAATCGTTGCAAAGCAGCGCATGGATCAAACTCACAGACATTCCTTCCTTTAAGCTCTGGCAGAGGGGATATTCTCGGTCGAAAAACACAATTAACATAAACCATACTGTAACTCATTAAACCCTCAGAAACATTGTATCGACAACTCCAGTTTTAACCTTTTTATTACTGTTTAAGGTTGTTTTCTGCATCATATTTTAAGATGACAAAAACTGAAGACCATTGTCAGAGGGCGCCTAAATGTGTCATTACCAATGCTTTTTTATTATAGAAATTCCGCTTTTTACAAGATCGACAATACATGAGTTGACACAAAAACAAACACAGAAAAAATAAGCACAACGAATTCAAGTTTATAAAAAGGATATGCTTTAAAGTGATAACAGAGAATAATGAAGAATATATTGTATTGCCAATAAACATGATAGCGATAAAACACACATGCCTATTGCAAAACATATAGAGCCAGATCATACATAAAGTAATTAGGCGTCTAATTACGCTAGAAACTGACTGTCATTCATATTTTAATGGATTGTTTTAACTCAAAAACGTTTATTGAGAATGCAAATCGTATTTCCGGTGCACTTAAAATTCAAATTGAAATAACACCTTCAATGCCTTACCACGAGCACAATGATAATTTGCAAACAGTTTGAATCCTGACCAAACACCATTTAACGTGTCGTCTGATCAAGACCAAAGCTGTTGGGCACTCAATCTTATATTTCTTAAATAAAAAAAAAAAAACCTAACATTTAGATTTAAGACATAAGAGAAGACGACAATTGATTACAGCTGATGACCTCATGGCAATGAAGGGGTTAACAAAAGTACGGACACTGAGTACATACTAAACATAGGTAGTTGTAATAAATTGCATGCACAGAAATTTCAAGTGTTATTTTGTTAGATTTAAAGGCGGTTTAACCAAACTTTTGCAGAACACTTGTTTACAGTTTAAATCCAGAGCAAGTCTCCTATATTTTTGACACTAGGATCTACAATTTTAACAATGTATCACCGGAGCGCACAGAGCTGAACACAGTGGTATTTTGCAGTTATGATTAACGTTTAATATTTGGCATCATCCAATAGTTTATGAAATTACAGTCGAAGCATGATATTAGGTCCCGGTGTTATAACGAGCGTACAAAACAAACAGAGTTAATAAAAATACCCTTGTCAATAATCATGGTAGTTTCATTTGTATTACATGTACAGTGGATAATCTGTTATTCTTTTCCAATAAACGCGTTTACGCTAAAACTATTATTTGCAGTGCAAACAGTTTGGAGCCAGATCAGACGCCGGGTAACCCGGCGTCTGATCAGGCTCCAAACTGTTTGCCACCAAGATAAACAAGAATTACCAGAATTGTCCAAAAGTTGTTCTTTTCTACGTTTTAGTACTTTGCGTTTGCGTACGTTTGCGTTTAAACGGGAAAGAATAACAGATTCTCCACTGTACATGTACTTGATTCAATACGTTTAGTTGTCCATTCACACAGGGCTTTTATTTATTTAACAATCATTGCGTACATGATTTGCTGATTGCTGGGGTTTGATTTTTTAAACAAAAGAGATAAATATTATGAATAAAAGTTGAACACAACTTTGTTGTTGGCGGTTTTAAAGAGGTTATAGCTTGTTAGGTAAAATAAAAATTGCGTTGGATTAAGTTTGGATTCTAATCTAAACTCTCAATCATTAGGACGGCAATAAAAAATATAAAAAACTGTCGGTTTGCAATAACTAGAATCGCTTTAATTTTCCATCGTCAAATTAATCGGGTTTTACCCATTCACCGCTAAATTGCTGTATGCTTCGATATCGTTTCAAAGTCATATTAAAGACAGTATGGTTGACGAAACTTCGATACGAGTGTCAAACAGTTAGGATCGCCTTACGCGACGTCTAATCTGGATCCAAACTGTTTGCAAAGTTGACTCTAGTGCCTTGTCGCGGTCAAAGGTTCATTTATGAGTAATGGCGCCTGGGTTTATGAACCAGTATCCCATAAAGGGCTAACCTGGTTAAGAACATTATTTCCAAAAAAAACCGCGTTTTGTGATAAAACTGTTATATCATTGCAAACAGTTTGAAGCCAGTTTTGACGCGTCATTTTCCATTTATTTACTTTGTACTCATTTACTAGGTTTACACATTCTCTGCTGTTGTAGTCAAAACGGCGGTATAAGTCCAGTAAAGCATTGGCCTGCGGTACAAGGCGTCATGAGTTTGATCCCCCACCGGACCACCGAATTCCCGATGTACCTGAATGTTATTGAGCAAGATATGTACCACGAATTGCTCCTCTCATAACATGGGGTTAAATTGGGTACCTGTGAAGGGTATGAGCCGGTACTGCGGCTTCCTTCGCGCCATATGTTAGCAGTGCTCAATATTGTAGGAAATATGGCTCAATGATCACAGGAGTGAACATACAGTCTGCTGAGCGGTCATTGGTACTGAGAGTAGACTGTATGTTGGTACAGTGTACTTTACTTTTGACCCCCTAAAACTTTTAATAGACAATTCCCATATCTTGAAGAAATCAGATTTTATAAGTATTTTTAAACTTTGAACTACGATCGTTTTCGTCGTATGATGTTTCGTAAGACGGCCCCAGGAGTTTATAAATAGCGATAATTCTAAGATAATAATATTTCTTTTTAAATGCATTTGATAGTAGGATTTTAAACTATTTAAGTTAAGTTCTCTGAGTGTTTATTATATATAAAGAGAACTTAAAACATTTTGAATAATACTGTAAAGTCTGAAAACCGGATTCGTCATAAATGATTGTATGAACCACATACATATAATTTATTTATGCTTTTCGGTGGATTACCGGAAAATAGCAGTGGATTATCACTTGGTAATCCACTGCAGTGGATTATCACCAATCACCGTTTTCCCCGTAGGGCTCCCCAAAAATCGTAGTCAATCGTGTCTTATCGTTAAATTCTGGAAGTCCGATTTGTCGCGAACCACTCAACGGAAGAACACGAATCCAAAATCGGGAGCAACGACGTAATTCGGATGACGTCAACTCAATAGATAAGTGACGTCATCGTACGGGAAACTGTTTCGTTAATGTGTTCGATGTAAACTTGGGGCTCAACACGGGGTAAATCATGTACTTTCGCTTTCACAATTGTCGAACAATTCCGTTTAAAAAGTGGCTTAAAAGCATAAATAAATAGAATAATTGTATTTTTTCAGTATGAGATCGAATTTATTCCATTTCGTGAACATCAGACTGTTATATTTTCACTCGTGGCTTCGCCACTCGTGAAAATATAACGTCTGATGTTCACTCAATGGATTAAATTTCTATCATATACTGAAAAAAACAATTATCCTCTATATCAAACATTTTTGGAGATTTGTAAGGTTGTGGAACAGGGTTTATATTTTATGTACACTGTTCGTCTTTATAGGTGAATATAGGAGATAAGTGTGAGGTTGGGCGCCCCTAAACCCAGGTTTGAAACTTTGAAACTTTGAAACTTTATTGAAATATATCTGTATAAGGTCCACTACCGTGGACAGCATTAACATTTATACAAATAGAAAACATACATATCAATAGAGAGGTCATTAGTTGGGAATACGCAAATTCATTTGAAATTTTTATACTGTAATTTATAATAAAGCCTAAATAAAAAGTATTTCTTATGAATAAACAGATGTTAAACAAAATGTGTTCCATATATAGTCATACATATCACCTGACAGTTTAGATCATGATCAGTTCCTAGGTAACTCGGCCTCTGATCGTGGTCTATGCTGGCTCGAGTTCACTCTTTCAATTTGTATATTGATGTGTCATAATAGAAGAAGAAAGCATACAGGTATTTACCAAGCTCTACCTAATAGGATGAATAACAAAATAAATAAATAAATACTTCATTTTTGCCAACAGTAATGCTGGGGTACCCATATGATATGCTTCTCCAGCTAGACGAAATTTGGAGAAGAAATACAGGTACACACAGCAGTCTACTAGCTAAGAGTAGTATATGCGTTTACCAATTTCTCAATTTCTCCAACGAAACAAAATTTGGAGATACATGTAGATATTAGATACGAGTATATAAATAACTAAACCACTGGCACAAACATAAATACAAACTAAGAAACTTACTACATGTACAAATAAATACCCACATGTAAGACTGTACACTTTAGACACTTGTAAAGGGATAGAAAAGAGTAATAGAGAAATAGAGATAGAGAGAAAGAAAAAGAGAGGGAGAGAAAGAGAGAAGGAAAGATGAAGGAAAGAAAGAGAGAAGACAGACGGTCAGACTGACGGACAGACAGACAGACAGACATATATATATAGATAGAGAAAGTGCATCTAATGCCACATAGTTGAAATGCTGACGTGAAGTGTACATTTTATTTTACTCCTATCTTGCTAGCTTGATGTTTACTTCAAACGTATCGTCTGTGTAAGATTTCAAAATAAGTTGTGTGCTTATTAAACTGAAATAATTAAAATTATGTGCCAAACAGTTTGGGCTCAGACCAGACCCCACGTTATTTGGCGTCTGATCTGGATCCAAACATTTTGCAAAAGTTATCTATGTCGCAACTAGCTTGATAGGGGTTTACAAATTAAATCAAAACAAGGTATACTATGTGTCATTACAATATAATAAACTGCAGTTAGGCGTCGTTCGGACACAGTCGGGTAGCAATTTTGTCCGTGCAGTTGTGTCGTAAGCCCCAATTATAACCGTTAAAAGCATGCAGTTCTCGCAATGATTACAAAAGGCAGAATATAGCCATTTGACCGTATGTGGAAATGGATGTACTCTGACGATCAGTAGGGAGGTTTAGCCGAAGTGAGTCCAAGGTAAGCAGCAATTAATTTAATAAAGGAGAGCTTCTCTTACATCTAGTTCCCCACGGACGAAACAGCGACAACGTTTTCAGGTATTATGGGTTCAGATGAGACGCCGAGTAAATCGACGACTCACTAGGATCCAAACTGCCGACCAGTTCGATCGCATGTGGCTAGCAGGCCAAAGGCAAATAACTCTTAACCTACCGATCCGCCCTCGGCAAATTACCATACTGTCAGTTTGGATTCAGATATGACGCCGATCTACTCTTCGTCATATCCGAAGTCACACTGATTGTAGATGGCCGTAAATTATTCTCACACAGTACATTTTGCACGCTTCAACCGTTATAATTGTTACAGCTTAGTTTAATGTATATCTAAGGGCTATAGAAGTATAAAATACATAGAATTACATCGTCGGGCATTTAGCAATATGGAAATAAAAATAAGTGTATGGTATCGCATGTGCGCCATTACCGATTGGTGCGAGACACTAGTTTTGTCGACAGGTTGATACAGATCGCACGCTGACCTAGTCTGTGTATGATATGGATCCAACCTGTCCACAATAAAAAGCACCAGTAGTTCTGTATCAACTCGTATTTACAATTGTTAAAACTTGAAACAGTTTACTATTTACACTCATGTTTACCAAGTATAATAAAGATTTAAGTAACAAGTACATGTATATCTAAGGTAAGAGCTATAGATAGGGAGATTATTTCATAACACAGAATCTTTATTTTTGCATCAAACTCTACGGCGCTACTGCCCACTAGAATCGTCTCTTTGAGACGATTCCAATGGACAGCCACACCATAGGGTTTTGTGCCGGAATGAGTATGGAATTGCTGGATTTGTTCATTTTACTCCTTCCTATTTGGATCCCTTTCAGATGATTAGGTTTTAAAGGCTGCCATAATTTTTTTCACAAGAATTGAAAGATTGTGTAGCGTTTCATAATCTTCAGTATTTAATAGCTCTGTGAATTTCACGAAATTCGGATGTGTGTAGTAATGAGAGGCTAAATATTGTTTTCTAGGATTATTAAACAGTGTACATTCTAAAAGATAGTGATATTCGTCTCCAAGTGTATTACAGGTCATACATTTTCGATCGTTATATGGTGTATTATTCCATCTTCCTATCTCTATTGGGAGTCGGTGATTTCTAGTTATAAAAGCGATGAGTGGTTTACAGAGTGATGTAGGAAGTATATCTATGTATTTACTGCGTTTAAAAACTGTCTTGACATATTTGTACATATTTGTATCTAAATCTCCATGCCACTGTTGAGTATAAATATCTTTAAATTTACATTGAAGGGACTTTTTAAGCCATTTACTGTTAATATAGCTTTGACTATACCATATCCCTGAATATCCACTGTTGCATATAATACGTTTAATGTTATTTATCCACGGAAATTTAGAAGGGGCTGTAGTATATAGTTCATAGAGTACAGTGTACATTTTGGACGATAGCTTTGAAGTATCGTTACTGTTTATGTTGTCTATAATTCTTGACCAGAATGATACGATTCTATTATTTATGTCAACTATTAAGGGAGTTACTCCCAATTCACCATAGATCATATAGGAGGGAGTTGATTTTTTTAAATTAAAGATGTATTTATAGTATTTTAGCTGAACTCTTTCTAAGATATCAACATTACCCCCTGGGGTTGTTAATGATTAATTAATTTATAATTGATTATTGATTGCTACTGACCGTACCAAGGCGGACTCCTATGTTCACTTAGCTTTATGTTTGTCTTGCGTGTTGTTTTCTATTTAGTGTGTAGATGAAGGAATGGTATTGCGTGTGTGTGTGTGTGTGTTTGTTATGGTATGGCTGTGTGTGTGTTCTGCTTTAGAGATGGGTGTATTGTTTGTGTTGCGTTTCCTGCTTGAGTCTTCTTTCGTATTTATTATCAATACGTATACATGTACTACAATGTACCTTTAAACTTCATTAAACGGTTACGTAACGCATCACCGAGTATTTTATACATAAATACACACAGAAAATAACACTAGTCTTTAATCGTTGTACACGTATGATAAAATACAAAGTCCCGAAAAACCATGCGGTTGATAATAAACATCATAAGAGTCCTATGTATACTATAAGCAGTGCATAATTTTCCAATACAGAGCCTGAATTGAGACTGGATTTAATCGTGACCTTTGTGCGATGCATTGCCAGTATGTCCTCATTTCATATCACGGTATATATGTTTTGTCTTTTCAAAGGGTGGTTTTATTCCAAGAAACTTTTTAACTTTGAAAATACTCCAATGTTGGATGACCCTGCAAAGGTTTAACACAGCCTAAACGTTGTTCGTTATCTAAATGCTAGATTCTTGACTAAATGTGATCGAAACTTGCATGGGAATGTTAAGGTCATATGCGGTCTCCTGGCTATTTCTTTTCCCAAAATAACGTATGTACAACTATAATATATACATGTAACCCTTTCACTCGCAATGACGCTTTAAAGCGTGTTTGCAAATAGTTTAGATCCTGATCAGACGCCACTAAACGTGGCGTCTGAACAGGACCCAAACTAGTTGACGCTCGTATCGTTTTGTTTTAGTCATACTACATTGAATCTTACTTTGAACCTACATTGCAAACGACAAAATTGAAGCATATGACAATGAAACAGTGAAGGGGTAAAAATATCCCGAATAATTTGATCGTGAAAGGGTTAAGCATATTGATTGTGCTTTAAATACCGGTAACCGAGCTCACACTTACTATTTTAAGAAACGACCTTCAGATTATTAGATATAAGTTCGCAAGGATTGAAATCCACAATTACGTGTGAATTATACGTCTGAGTGTCGTGTCTAGCTGTAAATGTCAATCGAACATGCAGTTCGTAAAACTATATTGAAAACTCTCTACGAACTAAGACAGTGATGACACTGCAGGAGTAATCCAGGCTGATTTATTACTACAATAAATCAAACTTCCTAACACAGTGAAAAAATACAGTTTTTTTCATGCCCCCAAAGCTTAGTTTTGGAGTGATTAAGTGATTTAGCTTTTTATGTGTTAGTTAAATAGTCCGCCCGTCCGTCCGCGCTAACATTTTGGGTATATGGGACTAGGTGACGTAACAACGAACAAAAGAGAAAAATAGAGCTGTTCATTCCGTTAGTCCATGTTGGGTTTATGTGGCTTTTGGGGGATTTATGTGGCTTCTTTATGTGGCTTTTCACACTTTTTTAACAATGGGAAAGTCACATAAACATGAAATGTTAGAACGTCCGTTCGTCCATCCGTTAGTCCGTGTACCTCTTGTCAGGCTAAATACTTATAAAGCGTTTGAGTTGAATCTCAGACCGTTCTAAAGCTTTTGATTGGTCAGATTTGAGATTCTACTGAAATCAGCTTGAGAATGAATTGAGACTGAACTCAAACGCTTAATAAGCATAGGTCCTGGAGTAAATTTCATATACATGTACAAAATCAGCTAGTTATTGCAAATTTGTTTTATGTACTCATTTGTGTACGGCGGTGTGTTCCGTTCTAATTTTCTGGTCATTGTGAACTTGATATTGACCATTGACTTTAAGTAAAGAAAAAACCTGTCCGGAGTATATTTACTAGAACTAGACAACATCAGCTAAGGACACCAAACTATGTGTAAACGCCATAAATGGCATCTGCTCTGGATACTAAATTAACCCATTTATACCCAGTGGATTCTACAATGTTTATATATTGGATTAGTTAATTTTTTATCAAAGGGATGCCTGGTCAAACTTTTCATTTTCGTTTTGTTTTATATTGAAATTCCTATCAACCAACGGTGTAGACTCTGATCAGAGTCTATATTGTTTGCCTATGTCCCATATATGTGATCGTGGGCACAAATGGGTTAAATGTTTGAGTACATCTTGAAATGCCACAATGTCGAGTACCATTTCCATGTCAATTTGACCTTTTGACCTTGATCATTGGCCGCATTTAGAGATACAAACATGTCTCAGTATATATGTATTTACATGCATCACGCATACATAAAACAACAAAATGCATTTCAGTAATAATACAAAATGTTGGTGCATTTGTCACTGACTACATCACAGTTCTTATATTCCAACTATTATATCCGTATGTGTAACAAAATTCACCAGTTTTGCAAATAGTTTAGGTTTGGGTAATCAAGTGTCTAATCAGGTTAAAGCATTTTCAAACTGTTCGTGAATGATGCCTTCTCAACCACTGTATGATAACAATATCCTGATCTAAACGTTACATTTATTTGAGCCGATTGTAAATTTGCACGAGGTACAGGTACTATTTTAAACACGTGGTTGCTTAATGCAGGATAGACATAATACAAAAAGCTCCTTTATGAGCTTTCTGCATTAATTATATCATACATTTTGCAGTCACCTGTCTTGATTGCTTTTCCAAACTACTTTTATGAGTGGTCGCTTAATACAGGATTTGCTTTAAGTTTTAAGGAAATATAAAAAAGAATTCCGTTGGATCTCAAAGATGCAATGATTCTGCAAAACGTAAGATAGATAACGGAAGATTATCGACTTACCCACAAAGGTATATTCCAAATTCGGAATCCTTTCAGGAACAAGTCACGGTGTATATGTCATATGTCATATGATTGAGTAAATATTTTATGGAGTAATCAGAACAGCAATAACTAGACCAAACTGTAATACTTACCAGGTACGCAGTGGTCTTAACTTTTAACCCATTATCCCATAGCCTGTTTCTAGTTTTAAACAAAGATGATCACTTAAAGCAGGTTGAAAGTAAAGCAGAATGCGCCTTAAGGCGCATTCTGATTTACTTTCAGCCTGATTTAAGCTACATGTATTATCTGCTAGGATGCAAAAATATTTTATATGATACAAATTCATGACTGTAAAAATGGAATTATGTTCTTCAGTGGAGGGATGAATTATAGGCGTAAAAAGGCGTATTTATGGGGAATGGGTTAAATTCACTTATCGAAAAGCGTGTACGAAGCGTATTTACTATACCATATCAGTAAGAGATAAATGGTGGGTTCATCTTGGGATAACGGGGTGTCGCTTTCCATTTTTACATATAATTCATGACTTTATTTACAAATGTAGAGGTATGCATATATCAAACAAACGGTTAGTGATTTAGTTTCCTAGGGACTTCCCCTGTAACGATAAAAGTATAATTATTCAGAAAAAGGTGGAGTAATAAGGTGAAATAAAAACTTCAAATAGCAAACAGGGCGGACCACGATTGGACTTCTCTATTAATGGACGTCTGATTTTGGGCTGCACTGTTTGAACTTACCGTTACTTGTGGTGATATCAGAGTGGTTTATATAAGCTTCAAGTATTTACTTGGCACACCTTTATATAGTCGCCATATTATATTTGTTTGTTTATAATACATTTTGTATGTACATGTATGTTTATAACATAACTATGTAACGCTTAATGTTGTCCTCATGGGCTTTCAAGCCCAATGGATTTATGAAATAAACTGAAACTGAAACTGAAACTATATCTATTACAACAAAAAGCAGTTTAGTGTCAATAAATCACCTTGGGGGCAATTATCGCTTACTGGGGCACACTTCTTATTTCATTATTAACTCGTTTGTCTTAAAGTATGCCTATTGCAAAAGTTTGGAGCTTTATCAGATGCCTATTCATACGGCGCCTTATCAGGTTCCAAACTGTTTCCCATCTAGATCTTGATTTGCCGTCAACACTTTCACAAACTTGTTATTGTTTTTATATTTTTACATTGCGTATGCGTGTGCGAACAAAGTCTTTTCCACTGTAAAGTGGAGAAAACGTTATTCTTTCCCGTTTGAACGCAAACGTACGCAAACGCATTACACTAAAACGTAGAAAAAGGCAATTTATTGAAAATCCTGACCATTTATTTTCAAATGAGTGGCAAACAGTTTGGAGCTTGATCAGACGCCGGGTTACCCGGCGTCTGATCTGGCTCCAAACTGTTTGCACTGCAAATAAAAGTTTTAGCGTAAACGCGTTTATTGGAAAAGAATAACGTTTTCTCCACTGTAGTTGCTATCTCACACTCCATCAATCAAATTCTGGAATCAAAGCCTGGCTTATCTAATTCGTCTGACATCCAGGTTGGTTCCTGGTGCTAAACCTTGCTTCCATGGCGAGAAAACGTCAGGCATGTGCACCTATACCTTACAATATTCCTACCGGGTTGACCCTGAGATATGGGGCAGACAGGCCTAAGTATTTAGACAGACAAGTCAGTCTGAGAAAACAATGAAGGGAGCAGTCTGATCTTGGTCTATACTGTTCGTCATTCAGGTTTTGCACCTTTTGCCAAACTATTATATGATAAAAGGACAATTACTTTAGGGACAAGTGCTGCAGATGAACAGGGTGTCCTTATCTTGAGGATATTCGGTACTTTGGTTATAGGTTAAGAAAAAATGTTATTTAGATTGTGATTTCCAGCAGCTCCTTTTATAGGCATGACACTTACGCATCTGAAAACATATATAGAGACTTTTCTGTTCCAAAATATTATTGAATGAAATCTAATGATCATGCTTTGATACACGACGGGTTAAAAACGATTATTGTTGATTGGTTTTAGAAACGATTACAAGAAAAAACAAAGACACTCGTTTTACAAGGCATTGTTTCCAATTACAAAGTATTCGTTCAATTTTATAATTGTGTAGCCAACGTTGGCTTTGAACAATTTTGTTTAAAATGACTTTAATAGAGTGTCAAATACAGCTTTCGACATTGTTTATGCACAAATAAAGTACAAACCGCATGCTTCTAACGCGTTTGAGATGTCTAAGATCAGTGTCAAGCTTTAATTGGTCAAATATGAGAAGGTACTCGAGTCTGACAAATGAAAATTGTGTGAACAATCTTAGACTCAACTAAAATGCATTATAACAACAGGCCAATATGGCAGTGTTAAGCCTCTCGCGCTCCCGCATAGATGTGTACGTCGTCGGAGAAGAGCTGGGATCGAGTCAGCAGCTATGTGTGGTAGGCTTAGCCATTGATAAACATTAGTTGGAATGGTCCTGAGAAGTGCCGACGAAGATATATAGCAGCTACATTAAAGACGTCTTTGATTTTTCTACACTCTCTGATGGACCTGTTTTACGAAGTGACGTACGACAAAAATGGTCGTAAGTCAAATCTTTACAATACACATAATTTTTTATTTCTCCATCTTATCCTATTTTGTGACATCTCTGTGGGATCGTCTTTTCAAGACAGAATTATATGAAGAAATAACTACATGTACTAATTGAACATTTTATATTCTCCCACTTTCGACTATGTGGGAAGGATTTGCCCCGTAGGGAAATAGTCCATACTACGTGACGTAAATTTTGCCAGGCTAAATCACAAGCACTTCATGACGCAAGTAACTAAATGACGTCATTTCTGATAACGTTACTATAAGCAACGTCACGTTTTGGCGAAAACAGTGCACACAAACTGCAATTATTTGTTATTTGTATCATGTTTTAAAGATTTAAATGGGAGAAAAAAAATCGTATGATAGGAATTTCTCCCCGGAGAATCAGGAAATTCACACAGGGACTCGGCACACCTTCTCCCTACATGAATGTTCTGACCCTGCCGAGAAAAATTCCTATCCTACATCAACACTCATGGTGGATTTTTATAATCTGACTGACGACAATATTTGTCATACGACGTTTCGTTAGACGGGACCCAGGAATCCAGTCAGATGAATTGAATTGTCAACGTTGAATTTCAACCCATCATCGGCTTCAAAATTCGGAAAAACATCGATAGCTGTCAGATGACAGCCGTTTCGCCCATAGTGCAATCGCTTGAATGCTGAATTCGACGTCTACACAACATTGTGCTTATGTTGACCAAAGCTGCAAGGAACGGGATGATGCATCAAAACATGGCTTTGTGTGGAAATAAATCCTCCTTAGAAACAGCAACGACATGTCAACAGTTAGTATACTCCAACAATACTCACTTACTTCAAACTGACCAGTCGTATACTGAACATCTTTATATTGTATAATCTTCTTCCTTTATAACTTTGGTATAAATAACTGTTAGCATATGTGTCTCCATAATCGAAACTAGGTCTACATAACGGCAATAATACATGTGTCTCCATAATCGAAACTGAACGGCAAACGGCCAATACATTTTTCTGTTTGTTCCCTCGTCTATCAGTCTGTCACAAAACTATTAACCCTTTTCCTTCAGCTGTCATGATATTGTATTTTAAAGTTTCGTCCAAATACATTTTACAATTTGAAAGATTGGCATAGAACAGGACCTAATGTACTCTTTACTAGTGCAGTTTTTGTTTAAGACAAGTTTACTCGTCTTCAGGGGTGATTGTGTAAAATGTTTTGAGTACGAATGGATATGCAAAGAGGAATATATGATTAAGTGGTTTTTGTTTCATGATATAGAACCCTATATTTTATTGTATTTTACTGTGGTTTATGTATTAGTTATAGTTCATTTTTTGAAAATTATGCAATATAACCTGGAGCGACCGTAGGGAGCGAACAGGTTATGTTGTATAATTTTCAAACAAATGAACTATAACTGATTTACCGTTTGCCTCAAACAGTGCACGTTGGCTAGTGTATGGCAGTTACCGTTCAACCTACTTTACCTATACTAAGTTATCGCTCAACCCAAATTACCGCTCGACCTAGTTTGTCAGCCAATGAAAGGGCGATGGGCGGTGCTTTGTATTTTCGGAAGCCGGCGAGTTCACTTTTACATATGACGTCACACGAAAAACTAGAAAATCGACCGGGAACCCTGTACGCGTGTAGAGCTCGCTGTAGGCATTTCCAATTAGAAACAAAACCGAGCATGAGCTAGCGTGTCACCCAAATGGAATTTAAAAATAGATTCAATTGAGGACGATTTTTATTTGTGTTACGACAGTAAAGTGTTGAAAACTGGCGTGAAAGAGCTGCTGTGGACTGGCGTGACATGAAAATGCTTCATCAATTGATTTGCTAAAAAATATCAAGCATTAAGCAGCACCTGATCAACCAAGATTCGAGTCCTTTCTTCATTCATGCACTAATGGAGCCAAGCAATAATTGTTTTAAATTCAGTTTAGAAACCCCCTCCCCCACAAATTATAGGGTTAAAACATCCTAAGTCAAGAGCATTCTTGGTTTTTAAATGACATTCATCTGGACTGTGTTGTTAAGTGCATTATACTATTAATGACAAAAATGCCCATGGTACCGAAGGGGTTGACGACGGATGGTTGTTTAACGCAAGAATTAAACGCTTATAGGAGCCTCTGTATTGCTTGCCTTATGAATTGATAAGAAGCAGCCGTATTTTAGTACAATATTGAAAATAAGCACATTTCTTTCGAGACGTTTTACAGTCAAATATTTGTAAAACGATTACACAAAAGAAGACAATACCCACAGGTCGACTGCTTAACCCTCTCAACCCAACACTTATACAATGAACAATTCGAGTCTAGGCCATTTTGTAATAGGAGATCTACGATGTGGTTCTACAATGTTTGCAGTGGACAAGTGTAACGGGTACATTTTAAATGACGAGTGTACTCGTCACCTAGGGTTCAATGAGTTAATGCAGGACATGATTAATGCGTTTCATATTAATTTCATTATGCACTAACTATAGTCTCCTGTCTACAGAAATATTTGATTTATTCGGGCCTCTTCATTGAAAGGCCGCAGTACATAGGTTATACTGTAATTCGCAGCTGAGCGGTTGCTGTATGACGTAATGATGCGCTACGCTCCTCCTTAGCACGCGGTGTCCTTGACTGGTTCATGACTTGTTTATTTCTCTGCCATACCCAAGTACAAAATTGAACGAATATGCGATATATTTTTTCATTTCTCGCTGAAATGGAGCCCTACCATTGGCTGGTAATCTAGGGCAAACGGTAAGTCACGTTATGTGTTCTGTCTAGATCGTCCTGTAATGATAAACAAGCGTAGGGTATACAGAACAATGAACTTTTAACATGAATCCCGATATCTCCCTTCTAAGAGAATTGTTATTGACTACAGTATTCCATCTTTTGTACGACTTCGCTTTAATCCATAAACCAATAGATTCGCCTTTTTACGCCTTCAATTTTTTTATCCACCGAAATAAATATTTACATTTTATATCGTCATAAACATATACAATATAAAAGAATTTAAAGTAAAGCATAATGTGTTTTAAATAAAGCAGGCTTAAATTAAAGCAGAATGTGCCTTAAGGCATAATGTGTTTTAAATAAAGCAGGCTTAAATTAAAGCAGAATGTGCCTTAAGGCACATTCTGCTTTACTTGCAACCTGCTTTAAGTGGCCGCCTATCTTAAATACCAGACACAGGCTATTGGACAATGGGTAAATTGGGTACACCGGCCATACTATTATTAATGGTCGCGTCAGTTCCACTGCAATATCTACCATTCACACATGCTTATTTTAAACGTTATTCATACAGCCTGTTAAGACCATATACGGCATTAACCAATCATTTTTATGTCATTCTCCCATTGTTCTGTCTTTTTTACGTGTTATGTGAACTTCATGTCAGATGATGGGTAGGTAGATATGCGCCGTGTGTGTGCAATTCTCTGCTGTACATATTTATCTTTTATCATTCTTATTCTTATTATTATTATTATCAGTAGTATTTTTTACTATTATTATTTATTATTATTTATCATTATTATTATTATTATTATTATTAGCACGGAAGAACTCTTAGAGAGAGAATTTATCGCTGGAACCCCGCTGGAACGGTTGACATTTATCATTCTCATTTGTCGTCTACTTCCAATTAAATGCTGGCCTATTCATTCAGTAGCTGTTTGATGATTTATAATGGACTTAAGCTGAATATAAGTGATAAAACAGTTTAGATACATATTTAAGGTCTGATTTGGCGGTATCTGGTGTCGATCCAAACCGTAAACAAGTATTTGTCAAGTCGCCCTAATCAATTCAATTCAATTCAATCATTTATTGCATAAAACATACATCAGCATGCTTAGAACAAGATCAAATATAACAAGCAAGAGAAGAGTAAACCCCTTCATTACCATGACGTCATCCAATTTGTCCCATTTATACCCAGTGGATTCTTCCATGTTTATATATTGGATTAGTGCATTTTTTATCAAAGGGATGTCTGGTCAAAATTTTCATTTTCATTTTGTTTTATATTGAAATTCCTATCAGCAAACAGTGTAGACTCTGATCAGACGCCGCATCATGCGGCGTCTGATCAGAGTCTACACTGTTTGCCTATGTCCAATATATGGGACCGTGGGCACAAATGGGTTAAACAGTTGTCATCTGATCTTATCTTTCAAATTTAAATTTTAGGTAATTTTACTAATGTTATACATTGTACCATAAAGTGTTTCAAACATTTTTATTCTAATCAAACGCCGCGTTACGCGATGTCTAATCAGGACCCAATGTGTTAACAAATAAGAATTGTACCCAGGGCAAAGCAGTAAAAAGGTTAATAGTTTTGTTGTTTGATTATTTTCAACATATTTTTCCAGAGTGTCCTTACAAAATAATTATGGACCAACGATATCTTTGAGTAGATAAAATATAAAATTGCAACATTGTAGAGTGATTATGTGCATCATTACTGATACATGAAAGTTAAATTCAGTTATAATTATGGTATTTTTAATAATCTTAGACATTCTTTAGACATTCAAGCTGCATTGATGATACAACGTGAAACTATAATGCAGTTCGACCGTCGATTCATCTCCTGTCAAGAGTAATTAGATACTATTTTACGTCAGTAACTTATATAGAATGGACAATTTAACGTTTGCATATACTTTGATAAGGAACTCAAGGGCACTTCGTCTTTTAAGCTAATGGCGGTGTTCACTTTTGCCTAATTATAGTTTCTTGTGATGACACGCTCAAACCGGATGAGTTGAAACGGCGTACCTGATAAAACTGACTTAAGTTATCTTTTTAACGTTGTCAACAAACAGTCTACGACACTGAACCGAAATGTTTTGACATGATAGCACTTTAGTAGTTCAAATTATCAAAAATAAGTTGTTTGTTGTGGTCATCTCTTCATTATATCATAATAAAGATTGTTATACCCATTACTCCATAGCCTGTTTCTAATTCAGGCGCATTCTGCTTTACTTTCAGCCTGCTTTAAGCTTCCATGTGCTACAATATAAAAATATTTCTTGGAATACTTATTAATGACTGTATAGATTCGAATTTTTTGTTCAGTGGAGGAATAAATTTGGGGTATAAAAAAGCATATTTAGGGGGTAACGGGTTAACCCTCCACTGCCTGCCCCCGAGTACATGTGCAATGGTAACTTGCAAACTATTTCAATCCTGATTATCAGACGCTTCGTAACATGGCGTCTGAACAGGATCCAAACTGTTTGACACTCATTACAATATTTCTAAAGTCAAAATACCTAATATTCCAAATGTGATTAATAATAGCAGACTACAAATTTTTAAAGTTGATAACGTCATGACAGTGAAGGGGTTAAATCCAGCAGAAGACAGGATAGTCGAGTGAATTTTGAATAATACATTCTGTCCGCTTGTTTGGCTTTTTTGCTTGACAATCTGTTTACATAATAAGTCCATCGACTTATGTACGGACAGAAAACGCCATGGACAGAGATGGCCATATATTAACGCAACGACGTCATTCAAAATAAGTATTAACGTTTTCAATACCATTTTAGACATTAAAACCTGTTTAACACGTTCAATGCATAAACATTGCCTTCCCGCTGTGTTTAATCTAGATCTAAACTGTTTGAATATGCAAGTGTTGTAGAGCTTCGGAGCGAAATGGTTAATGGCGATCTGTAGCTTACTTAAGATATAAAGACAATGAACTCTACTTTTTATGCTCTCGAGAACACTGACCCTCCTCTCTTGTGTCAATGCTCATTACCAAATTTCATCTTACAGTTTGTTCTAAGTTGTAATGCCTTAACTAAAATGATTAGGAAATTACAAGTTATACCACTATGAAATTGGATTTTTCTTAAGTAAATTGATACTCGTATTTATATATAAAAACGAAAGTAACAATTATATAAGCTGGCGTAATAATCTGTATTTTGTTATTGGAAATGGTAGAGATTTTACAAAACATGATTTAAGCCAGCCAGCTTGTATTTGGTATAGTAGAGGAGAACTATTTTAGACAGCACATGATCTATCACAATGTAATTTCTTTGACATTGTCAGTATTTTAAACGAGTCATGTCATGAATTGCGTAATGGTTACAAGAGTGACACGTTCCTACCATTGAAAGAACTTCATGCTAAGTGCTTAACTACTATACAGTTAATTTTCTCTATTACGACTACTTAAAATAAGGTTAATTGTTTGATGAAATACAGGAGGCAGCTTAAAGTAAGGTGGAAGTAAAACAGAAAGCTTCTAAAGAAGCTTTCTGTTTTACTTCCACTTTACTTTAAGCAACTACTTACCATAAAACACAATAGTAAACTGAATGTATTGATTTTAATATAGTAGAATTACTGTGTCATAAAAAAGCAACTTGTTCTTGAATCCAGGTAAATGCATTATACGTATATAACCAACTCTAGCACGTTTTAGCATTTATTATTAATATTCGAAGTGTCTATCGGTAAACTCCTATCTCTTGAAATATGAATATTTCATAGAATATTCCGATCTAAAAGATCTCTCATTCTTATCGTAATTATGATTTTATTGTATGTTCTTCAGTTTTGTTTGATAACATCAATTGAAGAATAATGCCGAGTATAATAGCAATTTAACTTTTAGCCTGCCGGTCGCGACATCACCGGCAGTAGTAGTAGTCGTACAGTACAAACAATTTTCATCCAGATCAGATACCGCGCAATGCGGCGTCTACCTAGTTTCAAATTGTTTGATACTTGTTTCTATGTTTATTTAGCTTAAAGAAAACATGTGTCTTAAAATGACATCAGTTGCAGACAGACGATATAAAGACAGAAGGAGCAGTATGCATTAGTCCTTTAACTGCCTGATTCCGAATAAAATGATTATTAGCTAACAGTTTGGATCCTGATCAGACGCCACGTTACGCGGCGTCTAATCAGGATACAAACTGTTTGACACATTTTTTAAATATGTTTTATGTCAAAATATCAAAAAGTACATTTTAGAGCAAACGACGGTTGTTTCAATATCATGACGTCATTGCAATGAAGGGGTTAGTATATCATTAGTAAAGCCAATTAGGCTGATTTGACTCTATGGGAATATAAGACATTGGAATGCTACCGGTAAATTTCTTTACGAGGACAAACAAGCTTTCACTTCCGTTATAGCATTAATTTGTATTTACCCTCTTTTTGCTGGTTTTGTCATATGGAATTATCCACTTTTGGAAAATGACAAGTTTATGTTGTGATTCGGGTATATTTAAGGACATATTTAAAAAAGCAACAAAACACAGTTTAAGTAGCCCTCTGATCAGAGTCTACAAGATTTGCAGAATATACACAATTGTACACTAGTTTCCAGCGCTGAAAATGTTAAAGCAGAGTGTTCTCACAAACTTACCTTTCTATATTTGGAATACCCAGATGCAAATTACTATTAACCCTTTACCTGATAGCCTATTATAATATTGAAGACAGGTCACCACTTAAAGCAGGTTGAAATTAAAGCAGAATGTGCCTTAAGGCACATTCTGCTTTACTTTCAGCCTGCTTTAAGCTAAAATCTGCTAGGCTATATAAAATATTTGTAATGGTTATTGTTCATGAGGATATAAACTGGAACTATTTTCTTCAGCGGAGGAATAAATTAAATACGCTAAAAGTCGCTTCTATGTGGGAAAGGGTTAATATACTGACAGTACCGTAAACTAATGCACTTTAAAACTATGTTACAATCCAAATCTGCAAGCGCATTATCTTTCTGTCAATGTGTCAGCGCCTCTAACGCAGTCGAAAATAAAATACAAACCATGGTAAAGCGTACATATACAGTGGAGAATCTGTTATTCTTTCCCGTTTAAACGCAAACGTACGCAAACGCAAAACACTAAAACGTAGAAAATGACAATTTTTTGATAATTCTGATAATTCATGTTTATCTTGGTGGCAAACAGTTTGGAGCCTGATCAGACGCCGGGTTACCCGGCGTCTGATCTGGCTCCAAACTGTTTGCACTGCAAATAATAGTTTTAGCGTAAACGCGTTTATTGGGAAAGAATAACAGATTCTCCACTGTAGGATGAAACAAAGACAATCTAGCGAGAAGTGTACCATATTAAACATGCATAATAAAGCCGTGCATTGCAATATAATGCTCTTGATTGGTTTATTATTTGAATCACATTCTGTGCTACTAGTTTAATATTTTTGTTTCGCATTTACATTCCCCGGTAGTTCATGATTACAAACATAATAGACGAGCTGCTATGGTTTGTGATGAATTGTTTTCGTATGCGGGAATTGTTTGGGGACTTTTCGGTCACTATCGAGGCAGAAGGGTGATATATATTATCACTCTAGAACTCTTTAAGTTGACAGATGCATTACCATTGCTGTATTTGCCAGTTCTCTTCTTTTTGTAACTTCATTTATCATCCATTTATGCGTTCGTTCTTACGTGGAAAAGACGTTATTATTTCCCAATAAACGCGTTTACACAAAAACTGTTATGTCCGTTGCTAACATAGTGGAGCCTGGTCAGTCGCCGGATTATCCGGCGTCTGACCAAGCTCGAAACTGTTTGCAACTCAGATTGAAATAAATGGCCGTAATTGCTAGTAAATTGTCATTTTCCATGTTTTATTGCAATGCGTTTGCATTTCCTTTGCGTTTAAACGGGGAAAATAGCGTATTCTCCGCTGTATGGCACAATTCCCGAGACTGTCGCTTCATTAACCGTATATATAATTGAAACATGTACATGCGAGTATATATTTTGCAAAAAGTATAAAGCAAGATAAAGGTTAATCTAAAAACTTATAAAGAGCTTTGTGCTTTACCTTCACCTTGGTTTTAGCAGTAATTTGCCTTACATGTAACCACCGATAACTAAACATAATTGAATGTGCATGTATATCAACTATATGCGCAATATATTGTCAGCCCAAAATAGTAGAAATAGACCAGACTTAATTAGAGACTTGAACTGTCTAGTAAGAGATTCCGTTCAATGAGTTAAAACGGTTTCAATAATAAAGATTGTGTTGCTAAATATAGATAAGCTATATAAACTGCTGTAAATAGTACTGCAAATACTGATTCACCGACCATTTTGCTATTTATAGTCGTGTCAATTCTCAACATCATCGACCAATTAGAATTGGTATTTTCTAACGTTCTTTCTATAGCCCGTAAAAACAATATACGGATTTAACCAATTGTGTTAGTTGTCGTTTTCGCTTTATTCAATCTTGATTTGTGTAATGTGTGTTCTGTGTCAGACGTTGTTTTTGTGAAATACTCTTCTGTACAACGATATTGTTACTATTATTACAAGCTCACTAAAATATGCGGCCATATTCCAAGTATACGAACTTTTTAAGCAGTATAGTATCCACATTGACAGTTGGTGCGTACAGTAGAGAAGATGTGTTAACGCTAAAGCCTTTTCAAATGCAAACAGTTTTATGCCAGACCAAACGCCAGATGACATGACATCTGATCAGATTAAAAATCATTTGCCACTAAGATTAAAGTAAATAGTCATACTTGTCAACGAATTCTCATTTTCTTCATTTTATTGCAATGCCATTGCGTTTCGTTGCGTTGAAACGGGATATAATAACGTTTTCTCCATCGTAACAAATGCAGTCGGGTTCAACTTGAAGCTTTGTGGTAGTATTTGTTACCTCATGTTATTAAGACTAGATAAGCATGATAAGAAAACAAAATAATCAACATTTTCTTAATTACAAAGAACGGTCTGTTTTTCAACATGCAATGTGTTTAATTATTGATATAGCATACAATGTGATGTAGACAAACGTTCGGTCTACTACGTTAGTATGCTATAAAATGCCAATGCATCTCACTACTCAGTTATTTTCCCCCATTCTTGTCTTTCACGTTTATTCCTGGTTGGTCAAAAGAGTAATATCTAAAGAGACTTTTTAAATCAATTCGATCCATTTATTTTATATCTAGTGATTATTTCATAAAGAAGATCTTATAGAGCGCCATTTGTCTTTTAAAACCATCACCGATCGTTTAATCTAAACTTGCAAATCACGTCCCCCGTGAAAGACTGCAATTATCTCCCATAAATTTGTTACAGCCGTCCAATTTTATGTGGAACCTATGGTTAAGTCCATCAAATATTGACAGACTTCTTCTTTTTCATCAATTATTGCTGGAAGATTCTTTCTCGTGATATCGTAAATAAGATAATCTGACAATCACGATGGCCAAAACGTCAATTACAAAATACCTATAAAGCTGAATAATGTAGGTAAAGAGAATCATTCGAACACTTCAGTGGGAAAATCCCTGCTTCGAGACTTTCTCTAATGACACAAAACATGGCCAAGCCAGACAAGAGACAGTTTAAATATAGTCGAAACTCGATACTACGAACTCATTTAAATCATTCGTACAAGTACTTCATCAGTTGAATTTTGATCGTTCGATATCGCTTAAGGCGAACACACCTGTATTTCAAGGTTAAAACGTGGCTAAGCCACGTTTTTACTTTGAAATATAGGTATGTTCGAACTAACGCGAGTTCGAAGAACCGAGTTTCGACTGTATCTGCATTTCTACTCTTCCAATATGGAAATAATAATTTTAACAGCATCAACACATAACTCGTGAATTATTATCGCAAGTGTTAGTTTTAAAAAATAATGTGTTACGAGCGTATTAAGAGAATAATAGTGCACGAATTGAATAGAGAGTTTCTTCAATATAATAGAGCGCAGCTTGTTAGACCCATTCACTCCTGAAACTTTAATTGGATAATTCCTGTTTTAAATAAAGTCTAGACTATTTGTAACTACTTAGAACTACAGTAAAACCTCTCTATCACGACCACTAAAACGGTTGCTTATCAATTGTATAAAAGACAGATGACAATTTAAAGCAAGGTGACAGTAGAACAGAAAGATCCTAAATGAGCTTTCTATTTTACTGCATTCTTACTTTAAGCATTCACCTGATATCAACACTTAATAATTGATATACTTTGGATATACAATTTATTGCAAATGACAAACAGTGCAGACCTTGATTATGTGTTTCTGATCATGGTCGACACTGCTCGCGTCATTTAGCAGCGGTCTGCCTGCAGATAGTACACTGGTCTTATTTAAAAAGTGAAGACCGAGATCAGATGGTCCTTAGATCAGGATCTGAACTATTGGTTAATTTTGCTAAACTGGAATGAATTCCCCATTAAAAATTCCAGGAATAGATAAGCCAATTATTTGTCCAACTACATTGTTGTCCATCACAAAACACTTATTCATATAATAAAATAATTAATGTTATCTGGACTGGACTGGCAAACCCAATCTAGACTATTAAATATTTGTTAAAGCATCCACCCCTTACACATTCAACGATAAAATCCAGTTTTTGATTAAGTCTAGTCCATTTAGTATGATTTAGGGTTAGTTTCGTCATTATATTAAAACGGCAAAAATGCAACCCAAAATCAGAGGGTTCGTAAAGTAGCCCACTGATTTTGGTCTACGCATTGGAAACCTTTCTCTTTACAGGTACACCGATAATTAAAAGTACGAGCAAACTCGTCACAAGGATCAAAACCGTAAAGTCCATTGCATGTGTTTTAAAAAGGTAAAGGTAATGGTGATAGGTTTATCAAGTCTGAAATTTATATGTCATATTCTTCCGACTTTTACAATTACCTCCCTGTTCATCGAGTCACAAGTCGGCCATTTACATTCGGCGCTACTAGCAGCCATGACACATTGACTTATTTCCCTCTCAGGTACCCATTTTAAATCACCTGGGTGAAGTGGAGCAATGTAGGGTTAATTTTTTGCTCAGAAAAATTTCCTGACAGGGCTCGAACCAGGAACCTCTCGCTTCCTAGTCGAACGTCCTACCACTGGACCACCGACTCTTACTGACAGAATAATGCTTGGATTATATTATTTCTGTATTCATAGATATGAATCGGACGCTGTCCAATGAAGACACACAGTTTATACCGAATGACTTTTTCTCATCCTACTTAAGCTCTCCCTAGATGTTATTTAGTTGGACATCGATCTGATTGCAAATATATAGCAAAGATAGTAATCGCAATGCAAATTCACAGTGATCTCAGACATTCGGTCTGGCCGTGTTTGATCTCCGGTTACTGTTTTGGTCACTGCTTGTAATTATAGTGGAAATGGTGCTATTCTTTCCCCGTTTATACGTATACATGTACTAAACGCAAACGCATAGCAAACAAAATATGAAAATGTGCATAATTAGAATTGTTTAACGTTTCACTTTAATATAAGTGGCAAACAATTTGGAGCCAGATCAGACGCCGGGTTACCCGGCGTCTGATCTGGCTTCAAACTGTTTGCATTGAAAATAACAGTTTTAGCGTTACCGCTTTTATCGGAAAAAATAACGTATTTACCACTGTTACTCATTCATACATGAAGCTTTAAATGGATAAATCCTTTTTTGGATTAGATTTAGGCCCTTTAATAATTGATAGGTGTTTTTGTGATGTAATGCAAAATGACAAACATAGCAGACCGTTACCAGAGGGCTCCAGGGTTTACACTGTTTACATACATGTATGACAAGTGTACTCTTCTAAGGTACGCTCTTTGTAGATGGCGAGTTCATTCGCCGCTATGGTTGAATATGTTAACCCTGTTACAGTGGAGAATGTGTTATTCTTTCCCAATAAACGCGTTTACGCTAAAACTATTATTTGCAGTGCAAACAGTTTGGAGCCAGATCAGACGCCGGGTAACCCGGCGTCTGATCAGGCTCCAAACTGTTTGCCACCAAGATAAACATAAATTATCAGAATTGTCCAAAAGTTGTTCTTTTCTACGTTTTAGCGCTTTGCGTTTGCGTGCGTTTGCGTACGTTTGCGTTTAAACGGGAAAGAATAACAGATTCTCCACTGTACCGCAAAGGCCGACAACAGTGTTCCTGTGAAAAGTATATTTATATTATGCAAACATTGAAGACCCTGATACCCCCAACATTTATATTGAATCAATGGTTTACATGTAACCCATTCACTGTCGAAGTCGCATACAATCGACTAAAGCCAACGGTTTGGACTCAGATCAGACGCCGCGTGTTGCTATGGTGTACCAAAGGGGTTTAAAGTATAGATGCTGCTCGGGCTATGGTACACCATATTTTGCGGCGTCTGATCAGAATCCAAGCTCGTTGACATAGTATTGATATTTCTTAATCATATAATATTGAATTTTACTTCAAATTTTTTGGTTTATTTAGTCCTGGACCAACCATTATTACATGTTTATTTAATGATTACATAGTGAATGTTCCGGATATCGATCGACCATATTGAAGCATAAAACGTCGTACGACAAAAACGGTCGTTGAGTCAAAACTTTAAAATACATTTATTTTCTGCTCTCTCTCTCTCTCTCTGTCTTTCCTGTCTCGTGACATCTCTTCTCAAGACGATTCCACAGAGATGTAACAAGACAGTTTTTGATTGAGAAATTAATAATAATTGAGACTTTATAAACATTTTTCGCAAGAAGTTTTGTGAAACGGGCCCCAGATGTTTTAAAATACCTAAATGTAGGAAATTAACGGTCATTGTAAATTAAATAAATTAGTGTGATGTGGACCGTAGACGTATATAACAGGTGGAATAAAGATAAGAATACTAGATGAAATAAATAATTCAATATCTCAAAAATTGAAAAGTCATAATTATACAACTGTCGGAACTCAAACCTATGTTAACCTGAGTATTTGTGATTCACTTCCAAATTAATTGTGACTGTTTTATCCCTTCACCGCCATATTTGGGTCCTCTTCGATATTGTTGTCTGAAAATAAGATTTGTTTGACTGACAAAATTTTTGACACATGTACGAGAATCAGACAGTTTTGTTCCTGATCAGAAGCCGCTTTACGGATCCAAACTATTTGCAAAGTCAAGTTTAGTCGCACATGGCGTTGGAAGGGTTAACAAGGGGCAGCTCTTGAGAAAAGGCTCTTCAGTATTATGAAAAGCTATGGTACAGTGTACATTGGTATTCAACTCCTCAATGATAGCTCAGCCAGGTCTCATACGAAATCATATTCATGATATTTGAAAAAGAAGCATGTTCCAGGAATATTCTTGTTTTAGATACAGTACCCCCTCCCTACATAGGCCCTCTGAATATCGATCCCCTCCTTACAACGACGCTTATCAATGTTTCTAAAGCAAGACAACTAAAATGTATGTCCAACCTTTTCACGGTTGTAATATCTTCAGCTGAAAATTGTCGTCTGCTGTTTTTCTCAATGTTACAATTTGGACATTTTCACAGAAAGAAACATAATAACGAATGACAAACAGCTTGAATCGAGATCAGACGCCGCGTTACGCGGCGTCAGATCTGGATTCAAGCTCTTTGCAAATATAAGTTAATTTCTCTTCCTATAACAACACCCTCCGAATAACAAATACAAACAATCTTCGTCTCCCATAGGGTGTTGTTGAAGAGAGGGAGGACTGTATATTCATGTATGATTCGTCAACAAATCAGTAACATGATCCCTAGCGTGTTTCTGCGGATATCTGAAATCCAGTAGTAAAAGTTGATAAATTCTAATGGCTGATATTCGTCCCTTCTCTGCCACGTCACATGGTTGAAAATGACCGTTTGTTTGTATTGGGCAATATAATACTTAAGATATAAACGAATTATTTTGGTCGTTTAAGCGAAATAAACGACAGAAAGTTATCGGCAAATTTATCAGCGATTCATGGTAAATTTGCCGATCATTTTCTGTCGTTTATTTCGCTTAACCCATTACCCCATAGTCTGTTTATAGTTTTGAAGACATGTGACCACTTAAAGCAGATTGAAAGTAAAGCAGAATGTGCCTTAAGCCACATTCTGCTTTACCTTCAGCCTGCTTAAAGCTATCATCTGCTAGGATTTAGAATTGTTTTCTTATGGTTCATTTTCAAGACTGTATAAATTGGAACTATCTTCTTCAGTGGAGAAATAAATCAAATGTGCTAAAAGGCGCTTCTATGAGGGAAAAGGTTGAACGCCGAAAACATTCAGTTCATTTCGTTTTATTACATTGTATTTGCTCTAATTTCTAATATACATGTAAAAAGTATATTTTATTAGTATGCATGTATGTTTAATCGACATTACTAGAGGTTGTTAACACGAATAGTGTGTTTCCTAAAAGGAACAGCCAAACGGCGTTACTGAAGCAGCGCAACAAAATGATTCGGGGAGAGCAGATCCATAAGCCCCACCTCCACTGCGAATATATCCATAAGTCCCTCCGTCTATAGCGTTTACACGAATAAAACGTATTTTAATGGATTTAAATGGGGCGAATGTAAATATATAGGGATGATACATGTATGTTATTTGTAATTATAAGGGATGTTCTAGTATACATACAAGTATTCGCTTCTATTGTATCCTCCGCATAGAACGTCTGTATTTAAAGACAGCCGCATGCATTGTACATACTTAAAGAACACAAACCAAGAGTACTTTCGTCTGTCTAGATACATGCATCTATGTTAACTCTTTCGCTATCAAGCTCGGTAACATGCAACTAGTTTAGATCTAGATCAGGAACCAAACTTTTTTTACACATATACGAGTTAAGTAAAACTGCCACAAAGTCAAAACTTTAGAAATAAAACCAGACTCTAAGTTATATACCAAGAACTATTTGGGAACAGCAAAGCTCGACTATTGCAAACATTTTAAATGAGTGCCTATAAGTAGAAAAGCGCCTATCAAAAATAGCAGCTTAACCCGTTACCTGTTAGCCTATTTCTAGTATTCAAGATAGGTGACCACTTAAAGCAGGTTGAAAGTAAAGCAGAATGCGCCCTAAGGCGCATTCTGCTTTACTTCCATCCTGCTTCAAGCTTCCATGTGCTAGAATATTGAAAATTTTCCCTATACTATATAATCATGACTGATTAAATTGGAACTATTTTCTTCAGCGGAGGAATAAATTAAATACGCAAACAAAAAGTCGCTTCTATGGGGGAAAGGGTTAATGTTAATTTAGAGATTTTCGCAAAGTGGTTAGGTCCAAACAAGTCAAAATTACTGAGAGAATCTTCCTTTTTTATATCAGCTTCCTAGAACAAATATTTCGTGTAACTCATATCAATCTTAACTTTGAGATGTTAGTGAACATATTTAAGTCAAAATCTAGTCAAGCTATGACACACGTTTAAATCATTTTTTTGTCTGTTCTAACTACTACTGTATCGTTGTTTAGCCGATGAGAAACCGTTATTGCAAATATCAGCTTCTTAGTGCAAATAATGCATGTACAGTGGATAATCTGTTATTCTTTCCCGTTTAAACGCAAACGTACGCAAACGCAAAGTACTAAAACGTAGAAAAGAACAACTTTTGGACAATTCTGATAATTCATTTTTATCTTGGTGGCAAACAGTTTGGAGCCTGATCAGACGCCGGGTTACCCGGCGTCTGATCTGGCTCCAAACTGTTTGCAGTGCAAATGATAGTTTTAGCGTAAACGCGTTTATTGGGAAAGTATAACGTTTTCTCCACTGTAACACTTATGTCAAAATATCAATGAAAGGTTTTCAGCCGAAATAGCTTAGTTTTTTTTATCTAACTCAAACAGGAAACATCCATCCACCGAGACCGGAGTAATAACATATAAATAGGCAAGCTAAAGTCTAAATTATAGAATTTAACCTACTATTTGAATATCCTACTAGCAACTGTATGTCCCTCCTAAATTGATGATGGTGAATTAATGCATTCGATCAAACACTTGGATAATCATAGGTATCCAAACTATGATTGATCTAAACTCTTTGAGTTTGTGTCAGTTCTCTGTATAGCTTGCATATATCATTGGACAACACAGGGAATCAACAGCGGAGAGTCATCCATGTACAAACTCATTCGTCCCTGAAACTTTAGATTGGCAATTCCAGTTTCCAATAAATACTGGCCTATTTAGGCGAATGTCTATTTAGAGTTGTGGGACATCCGTGGCCTAGTGGTAAAGTAAATGTGACTAACATCACTAAGTTCCGAACCGCTGTGGGTTCGAATCCCGGTCTGGTTATTCGGATATATCATGTGGGGAAGCCTTCCAGCTGACTTGTGGAAGGTCGGTGCCGATTTGTGCCTGAAACAGTGCATAAAGGGCTTCTGGTGTCTTCCTCCACCTGTAATAAGCTAGACGTCGCGATATGACTGAAATACTGTTAAAAGCGATGTAAATTCAAAACCAAAAATAATCAGGGTCATTTGTTTACAACATAATGCAAAGAGCATACAGTGCAGACCCTGATCAGGATTTCTATGAATAGTCCTGCCATTACAATTTCAACTTATCGTGTGTATTCCTTTAACCTGTCCACCTCTGAAACTTTGAATGGACAATTCAAGTTTCCAGTTAGGTGTAGTCCAGTTTCCATATCTAGGGTTGATTTTAACAATATACTTCACTTTGACAAATAGTGCAGACTCTCCAGACTCTAAGTCCACATTGTATTCATATAATAAATTGATTCTTTACATGTGCCGTTTATAATCACGAGTATACTCGTCGCTAGGGCTCAATGTGTTATTTGCATATTTACATATTTACAATTTAGACATGCGTCAGGTTTTACAATGTTGTTGACAACCATATGACAGCAATATTTGTTATTAACAAGTAAAACAAGCTTGTCAGTGGAGAATACGTTTTTTCCTTTCCGTTTAACCCTTTCGGCGCTAAATTCATCGTGAGGCTTTTACCCCTTCACCGCTATATTTAGACTGCTTCAATGGCGTTGTCTAAAATATAGTTTTTAAGTTGGATTTAAGGTAGTATAACTTGTGAAATGTCGATACGAGTGTCAACCAGTTTGGATCCTGATCAGACGCCGCGTGATGCGGCGTCTGATCCGGGTCCAAACTGTTTGAAAAGTTGACTTTGTGCGACTTTGGCGATGGAATGGTTAAATGAACCTAAACGCGCGTGCAATGAAATAGAATGGAGAAAACGCAGCTGCTTGAAAATATTGAGGATTTATTTCACTTTGAGTGGCTAACCGTTTGGAAGCTGATCGGACGCTGGTTTCCCTGTGTCTCATCAATTTACCAACAGTTTTACTTGAACTAATGAATATTGCGCAAAAATGTTTTTTGGGAAAGAATACCATCTTCCGAAAAATACCATTGTTTCTATAAGCAAAATTGTTTAAAGCACGAAACTGCTGAAAGCGATATGAAAGTAAAGTAAAAGCTCCTTTGGCATATATATATAGTTAAACAGGACTCCAGATAAGGGGAGTATTTCAAAAACTAAAATCTTTATTTCGGCATTAAACCCTATGGTGTAAGTACTCATTAAAATCGTCTCGATGAGTAGTAACCCCATAGTATTTTGTGCTGAAATAAGTGAGAAAATGTTGGATTTCTGCAGTTAACTCGCTCTTATCTGGAGGCCTTGATTAAGTTTGATCTTTCCTCCATAGCCAAAAAACACAGTCAACCCTAGCGACGAGTATAATCGTCTCTACCAAACAGTATACCTGTAATGAGTACATTTGTTGTAAGCAAATAGTGTAGACCCTGATCAGAGGGACCCGCAGTCATATTGAACTATATTGTAAAAATCAACCCTAAAAAGTCAACAATGGGCTTGATCTAATTAGAAATTGGAACTGTTCATCACAAGTTTCAGTCTAAAAGTGAAGAATACATTTGTTCTATGATAACTGTGTAGATCTTGATCAGAGGGCCCTGCAGTCTTGTTGAACTACATTGTAAAAATCAACCCTCTAGTCAACTATGGGCTAGATCTAATTGGACATTGGAACTTTTTCATTAGAAGTTTCAGTCTCCAAGTGAAGAGTACATTTGGTGTATGTAAACTGTGTAGACCTAAATCAGAGGACTACTGCAGTTATATTGCAATATGTTGTAAAAATCAACCCTAAGTAGTCAACTATGGGCTAGATCTAATTGGAAATTGAAAAATTCCATTTAAAGTTTCAGGGGTGCATAAGTTAAAGCAATATAAAATACATTATTGTAGCTTCCTGCTGCTCATCCATTATACTGTCAACTATACTGAACTCCATTAACGTATGTTATTGTGTGACACTTATATGATATATTAGGTGCTAAGTAAAGTGTTAAGAAATGTCATATTTTACAGTGGAGAAGGCGTTTAGTCTTTCCCGTAAGGCGTTTAAACGCAAATGAAACGCATTATGATAAAAATAGAAAAAGTCAAATTGTTGAAAATTCTATTTGTTTTAATCTGAGTGGCAAACAGTTTGGAGCCTGGTCAGATGCCCAGTTACCCGGCGTCTGGTCTGGCTCCGCACTGATTGTTTTAGAAAATAGTATTACCGTAAACACGTTAATGGTAAAGAAGAACGACTTCTCCACTGTATTACAGTGGAAAAGATATTTTACTTTCCAAATAAACGCGTGTACATGTACATGTATGCTGTAACTTATATTCAAGATACAAACAGAATGAAGCCAGAACAGACGCCGGGTAACCCGGCGTCTGTTCAGGCTCCATCCTGTGTGCCACTAAGGCTGAACTAAATATTCAGAAATGTCAAAAAAATATTTTTTTACATTTGATTACTATGCGTTTCTTGTTTGTTTGCGTTTAAACGGAGAAGAATACCTTCTTACCACACTGTAGCTATGACAGTCAAACTGTCTGCTTGTATATAATGCATCCGAGTACTGGGACATACCTTCGTCAATCCGCAACTGATCTCTGACAGGTTTAAATTATTTAGCACCAAGATTTGCATGCTAATAAGAAGCCACAATGCATCGATTAGACCGCCAGCACTGAACGCATGACAGGAGTGACGACAACGAACTGTCTTGTAAAGACTATACATGTACGCATGCCACTGCAGAAAGGAACCTGTTATGTTTCCAAATGAATGCATGTTTTCATTCGACACGAATATATTATACCGGTATTGTAGACATTTTGAAAGTCTTTTCAGGCTCTATACCGTTTGCTACTAAGATATTAATTAGCTGTCAACTGCCTTAGCATTAAGTTTCCTGTAACCTTTTACTCAATAGATGGGTATTTTCTGGATTCAAACTGCTTGCAAAGGTAATCAATGTTGGGACATATCCGCAGTCCGAGATGATGAGTTTCGATTGTAAGTAAAACATCTCTATTACGACCACTAAAAGGAGGCTACATGTAACCGATTTATTAAAGAAAACTAACATCTTAAAGCAAAGTGAAAGTAAAATAGAAAAGAACTTCAAAGAAACTGTCTGTCTTACTTTTATCTTGCTTTAACCAGTCACCTGTCGTTAATACTTAATAATGTACATAATTCAGTGGTCGTTATGGAGAGGTGTTACATAGTTTCATTATATATCGACTGAGGTGCACTGAGACAACCCATTTGGTTCTTAAGCCTTCAAGGTGGAACCACTAGCAGACCATTATAGCTTTATAGTCTAAATGGAAATGCTTAACCCCTTCACTGCCTTACCCCGAGAACTAATGTTATTTGCAAACAGTTCTGATCCTGATCAGACGCCGCGTTACGCGACGTCTGACCAGAATCTAAATTGTTTGACACTCAATTTTATATTTCGACGGTTTAAATACCTCAAATTTTAAACTGGAGAAATAACTGCAGACGACAATTGTTTAACATTCCTGGCGTCATGGCACCAAAGGGGTTAAAAGCAGGTTGAAGTAACGACTCCCTATGGTCTTAAAACATCATCATTCTGAAAACATTAAAGTAAACTGCCTTAACAATGAAACAGCTATCATCTTTCAATGAGATATTCTAATAAACCTAAATCAATCTTCATGACATAGGAGAAAGAGTCTACCATAAAATCCGAAACATATGGGCATCCAGTATTACAAGGAATAATACGTTATTATTTCCCAATAAACGCTTTTACGCTTAAACAATGTACGTTTATTTCGCATGCAAACAGTTTGGAGCCAGATCAGACGCCGGGCAACCCGGCGTCTGACCAGGCTCCAAACTGTTTGCCACTCAGATTTAAGTTAAAAGCCATAGTCTTCGTCACGATTCGAATGCGTTTAAACGAAAGAGAATAATGGCATCTCTACTGTAACTGCATTACTTCTCCTACAAAATAAACGTTTTGCTTATATCAAACAATAGTTTGCCCAAAAGGTGCAACCTGTATATGGAAAACAGTTTAGGGATTGATCAGATTGCTTCCACATGAACAGTATGACCAGGGTCTACACTGTCTGTCCCTATACTCAGGGTTATTACGGTAATGGATGTTCTTGTTGCCATTCTAACACGCATTTCAATAATACAACGCCTGGTTTAACAAGCTTGCAAGAAGCACCATTAATCGATATTCCGTTATGGTTCCTTATTACGAGGAGTACCATAATGACATGGAGTCCGTTTTATGTATCGGCGTACGACAAACATGGTCGTATGTCAAATTCTAAAAGTGTTAATTATTCTTAATTCCTCCATCTAATACTGTCTTGTGACATGTGTTTGGAATCGTCCAATTACTTGGATAAACTATCAGTGGTTTGATTCTTTATCATAAAATCTCAATATTTAAAATGTGAATAGTATCTAACAAAATCGTTAAAAAACATTTCTAATTTATTTATACACAACCAAGCGGGTACACAAAGTTGATTCAACGTTGAAACCAAGTTAAATTGTGGTTGTGACGTTGATCAACCTGGGTCCAACGTTGCATATTTCATATTTGCGGAACAGTTGGAATCCAACGTTGTTTCAACGTTGCATATTTCATATTTGCGGAACAGTTGGAATCCAACGTTGTTTCAACGTTGCATATTTCAGATTTGAGGAACAGTTGGAATCCAACGTTGTTTCAACGTTTCAGTATTCTTGTTTACTCAACCAAATTATGTAAGATTTAAAGAAATTAGATAAAAGTTTGGTTTTTATATTTAGATCTAGATCTACATGCGTTTTATAAGGATTTCAAGATTCTAAATACTGATCTAGATCTACGTGTACGAGGAGATATTTTTATACACATATGAACAGGGGAAATGGCTGTTTCTATTCTCTGCCATTGGTTGACTGATTTTTGTCCATTCGATGTAAGCTTGTGACATTGCAATCTCGTAAACCTTAACTCATTATCCCCTGAAACTTCCAATGGACAATTCCAGTTTACAATAATGGCTGGCCCATTTTAGACTTTTAGGGTTGTTTTTGTAATAAATTGCAAAACGACAAACAGTGAAGTCCCTGATCAGAGGCCTCCTGCAGGAGCCTTCTAATCAGAGACTTCACTGTTTGCATTAAACAAGAGTACTCTTCACAGATACACATGTGGTATAGGACGCATATATGCGTCACTAGGGCTCAATGAGTTAATTTGATATTGGTCATGTGACCAAGGGAGTCGTTGTAAGGAGGGAGTCGTTATAAGGAGGATCGTTGTAGGGAGGTGACACTATAAAACAAAATAACATTTAGACTAGACACCGCTTATACTAAAATGAACTAATCCAATATATAAGCATGGAACAACCCACTGGGAGTAAATGGGTTAATTGAAAACCTTTCTTCAGGCGACAGTTTCAAAGCAGATGGTTTATTACGGCAGTATAAGGGTTTGTGGGCAAACTTGAAATACATGTATAGAAGTTGGATGTGAACATGACTAGCGATTTGTCTGTTGCCCAATCAGAAAGGATTATTTGTATTAGACTTGTCTCGTTCAAACAAGATGTTCTAATTATAGTTACCGTGTCAAATAATATTATTTTAGAAAAACAATAACTATTCCACTGATTCAGCACAAAAACTGTTCGACAGGGGCTCTACGGAGAACTGTCAGATCTCGACAACTTTAGATTATTTAACCATTTGAACCCTAGTTACTGGAAACGTAAACTGTACTATAATAAATACGTATCATAACCCGGCGTCTGATTTGGCTCCAAACTCTGTGCAATGGAAATCATTTTTAGCGTTAACGCGGTTATTGGGAAGAAAAATGTCTTCTCTTCTGTAAAAGATTTACTGTAAGCACAAAGTTAAAAATATATGCAGTACAAATGTTTGTATAAACGGGTTTCTTCGATCACGATGACTTGCAAATGATATGAATTACAAATTTGGGACATACAAATTGGCATGTTTTAAACTAAAGTCTGCGAAACTCGCGATTTACTAGGGTTCTCATTCTACTGTGATATGCAAATGAAAGAACATTTCTGGTCTTTAGATAATTTGAATTAATACCAGAGATCCGATGTGAGATCATTTGAATTTTCAGACGAGGCAGCCAGTTTCAAATAAGTTCCTAAGTCGTTGAAATTATCAGTGAAGCGGACATTATGTCAGAGATATTTAAATGATCCGATAAACTATTGACCCAATAGACAGAATGGAACAGTTTTATGACTCCAGCACGACATGGTTTCGCCAGATACCTGATGTTTTTTACAAACATTCTATTAAATATTGGTCATTTATAAAATAAAGTGGTCTATTGTTTGAAAACGCATCTCATCTCATCATTCATTGGCGCTATACGACATATTCTGTGTCGCAGTGTCGTAAAACCAAAACTATTTCACTGCCAACGGCGCCAAAAGGCGACTTTGCAAACAGTTTGGATCCTGATCAGACGCCGCGTAACGCGGTTTCTTGTCAGGATCCAAACTGTTTGACACCGGTGTTGATAATTATTCAGTCAAAACAGCCCTAAAGCTGACTTCAAATATATTGTAGACAGCATACCAATGCAGACGATATTTTGGCGGTAAGGGGGTTAAAGCAGATGATAAAACTTCGCAGTGGAAGAGTTAAACTTTAAGGATAAGCACAAGTCGCATAAAATGCATGCTTTTTTCTAGCTTCAGATGGATTGATGTTATTATTTCTCTTTCAAACGAAACGAAACAAATGAAAAACATATTACTTACAGTCAAATGTAGAACGTTTTGAAAATTATATCAATTCATTATATTCTGAGTGGCAAACCGTTTCGATCTGATCAGACGCTTGGTTACAAAGGGGTTGCAAGGGTACCTCTTAATAAATAAAAAGGTAGAAGTCTTCGCCAATTTGTGCCTAACGTCCTATAAAAGGGCCATATGCAAATAGTGTATACTCTGATCAGACGCCGCATTACGGCGTCTGTTCAGAGTCTACAATGTTTGTTAGTAGAAAATCAAAATAAAACAATATGATAATTAAGACCAGGAACCCCTGATACTAAAATGAACGAATGTAGTATATAAGCATGGAACAATCCTATAGGCGCATTTGAGTAAACTGCTTATTTTTTTCATGCGACAGTTTCAAAACAGGCGATATATTACGAAATGATAAGGGTTAACGGGCAAACAAAAGGACGACACTTGAAATATAGAAGTTGGATGTGAACATGACTAGCAATTTTTCTGCGGTCCAATCAGGAATGATTATTTGCATTAGACTTGTCTCGTTCAAACAAAAATATCTAATTATAGTTACGGCGTTCAATAATATTATTTTAGAAAAACAATAACTATTCAACTGATTCAGCACAAAAACTGTACGACAGCGGCTCTACGGAGAACTGTCAGATCTCGACAATGTTAGATTACTTAACCATTTGAACCCTAGTTACAAGAAACGTAAAATGTTTGTAATAAATACTTATTATAACCCGGCGTCTGATCTAGCTCCAAACAGTTTGCAATGGAAATACATTGTAGTAGTTTTAGCGTAAAAGCATTTATTGGTAAAAAATAACGTCTTCTCTACTGTAGACTATTTACTGTTAGCACAAACTTATAGACAGACAGACAGATACATAGATTATCAAAGTGTCATACAGTGGAGAATCTGTTATTCTTTCCCGTTTAAACGCAAACGTACGCAAACGCAAAACACTAAAACGTAGATAAGAACAACTTTTGGACAATTCTGATAGTTCATGTTTATCTTGGTGGCAAACAGTTTGGAGCCTGATCAGACGACGGGTTACCCGGCATCTGATCTGGCTCCAAACTGTTTGCACTGCAAAAAATAGTTTTAGCGTAAACGCGTTTATTGGGAAAGAATAACAGATTCTCCACTGTATGTTAATAATTACAATGATTTCAAAAGTTCTACACATTCAACATTAATATCCAGCCTGATAGCGACTATAATGACACTATACAATGTACACAATAAAACATTCACAAACATACAGTTATAAATAAAAATAGAAAGAAACAGAATACTTTATTTGAGACCTTAAAATCTACAATAAAGCAGTTAATAGATATTCTTAAATATAAAAATCACATGTATATTGATTTATTAAATTTGTAAAAAGATGTGAGTTTGCACAAACTTGACCCCTTCACTGCCTTGCCCCGAGTACAACAGCTATTGGCAAACAGTTTGGATGCTGATCAGACGCCGCACGATGCGGCGTCTGAACAGGGTCCAAACTGTTTACCGCTCATTTCAATATTTCAAAATCAAATTACCTTCAATTTAAATTTGAGAAGTAAAAGCAGACAACAACTGTTTAAGGCTGATGACGTCATGGCAGTGAAGGGGTTAAAGATATATGCAGTACAAATGTTTGTATAAACACGTTTACCGAGTTTTTTCGATCTCGATGACTTGCAAATGATATGAATTACACATTTGGTACATACAAATTGGCATGTTTTAAACTAGAGTCTGCGAAACTCGCGATTTACTAGGGTTCTCATTCTACTGTGGTATGCAAATGAAAGAACATTTCTGGTCTTTAGATAATTTGAATTAATACCAGAGATCCGATGTGAGATCATTTGAATTTTCAGACGAGGCAGCGAGTTTCAAATAAGTTCCTAAGTCGTTGAAATTATCAGTGAAGCGGACTTTATGTCAGAGATATTTAAATGATCCGATAAACTATTGACGCAATAGACAGAATGGAACAGTTTTATGACTCCAGCACGACATGGTTTCGCCAGATACCTGATGTTTTTTACAAAAAACATTCTATTAAATATTGGTCATTTATAAAATAAAGTGGTCTATTGTTTGAATACGCATCTCATCTCATCATTCATTGGCGCTATACCAATGTCGCAGCGACGTAAAACCTAAACTAGTTCACTGCCAACGGCGCCAAAAGGCGACTTCGTAAACAGTTTGGATCCTGATCAGACGCCGCGTGACGGGGCGTCTGATCAGGATCCAAACTGTTTGACACCTATGTTGAAAATTATCCAGTCAAAACAGCCCTAAAGCTGACTTTAAATATATTGCAGACAACACTACCAATGCAGATGATATTTTAGCGGTAAGAGAGTTAAAGCAGACTATGAAACTTGGCAGGGAAAGAGTTAAAATTTATAAAAAAACTAAAAAAACAAGTCGCATACACTGCGTGTTTTTTTTTTTATAATTTCAGAGGCTTGGTGATATTTTGTATAGTTTTCTGGAAACAATACGCAAACGTAATGTAGTAAATTGTAGAACTTTGTGAAATTCAATTAGATAATTTTTATTTGGTTTGCAGTTCGTTTTTTAACTTTACTAGACGCTGGGATAGAATGGTTTGCAAAGGAAATCATTGTTTAATACATTTGTGTCTAGTGTCCTTTAAAGGAAAATAGGCAAACAGTGTATACTCTGGTCAGACGCCACAATATGCGGCGTATGATCGGATTCTACACTATTTGCTGATAAGAATTTCGGTATAAAAGAAAACAAAAGTGAAAAATTAGACAATGTACCTCTTACATGTATATAAAAAATGGACTAACCAAATATATAAGAATGGTAAAATCCACTAGGCGCAATTGGGTTAAACATAAACGCGTTCTATTTTGGTCAAGAATACTGTCTTCTCTTATATAGATCTAGCATACATTTAAATTTTAACAATTTCTCAGCAGAAACGCCGTAGAACGCATTACTCTTCAACATAAGGACAACAAACAAACGTGGAGCTGCATACAGATGGCTACTTAAAGGAAGTTTGAAATAAAGCCCACATCTCCAAAATGAGCTTTTTGCTCTACCCTTTGCTCCATAATCTAGTATTGTTTTGAGGTCATGTGACCATCTACAGCAGGTTAAAAGCCTACCATCTGCCAAGATATAGAAACTAATTCTTAGGGAGATATCTAGGGACTGAATGAATTGAAACTCTTTACAACAGTGGATGAATAAATGCTTAATAAAATTGAGCACTGGTTTTGTTTAAGACGGAGGATTCTGTATCTGAGGTAGGTCTGTTCCGAAATAGAAACGAGCTTTAGCGAGTGTCCGACAGGAACACACCAACCGAGTATATATGTATATCCGTCTCCGACTTTAACAAAACCAGTGCTTGATTATTTTCCGCGCTTAAGTACAAACTGGAAACGATTTAAGGAAACGGTAGTGTAAAGAACTAGTTTTAGTTGTCAATTATGTATTCCATATCCAATAGCAACAAAGAGCTGGTCCCTGTTTCATAAAACTTCGTATGGCAAAAACAGTCGTAAGTCAACACTTAAATACACATTTAATTTCTGATTTCTCTATCTAATCCTGCCTTGTGACATTTCTTTGGAATCGTCTTTAATGGAGGAATAATGGAGGAATAAATAAACTACTATTCCTTCCTTCATATACTTTATACTTTGAAAGATAACCCAGTGGTTTGCAAGAAGTAATTTCAAGAAAACTTTGATGACGATGGACATAGGTCGAACACAAAAGCTCACATTGGCACTGTTTAGACTAAATTGGAAACCGGATTTCGGATTTAATGTTTCGAGAAGGAAAATGTTAATAAACGGGCTCCTGTATTTCGATGAACTATACAACGACTCATTTGCAAAGACGAGGAGGGACTGGCATAGTAACGTGTCAAATAACTGTTTTATGAAAACAATCTCAAAGAAAGTCAATGCAGCATCAGACATTCTTGTGGTAATAAATGTCAGATTTGATGTATAAGGTCGCATTTCCGAGTGTAATATAAGTGAGCGGGTTTGTTCGTGTTATTTATAATGGCCTCGTCGTCGTTTCCACTGAATCCATCACATGGTGACATCATGCAATGGAAATGACCCGACATGTTGGACAATGATCAACCATATAATTACTCCTTACGTAATATCTGCGGAATTAAGTGCTGACAATCCTTTGCATATAAAAGTAAACTATAAAGGGAAAGCGTCTTTGTCAATACATTCAGTTTCATTCATAATATACATTGGGGAAGACCTTATTCTTTCTCAATTAAACCGGTATGCCATATAGCCTGTTTCTTGTTTTGAAGACACTTAAATCAGGTTGAAAGAAAATCATAATGCGCCTGAGGGCTCATTCTTTCTTTTTTATTTCAGCCTGTTTTTAAACTGAATTGTGGTAGGGTGAAAAAACGGTTCTTGTGATACATGTTCATTACTGTATAAATTGGTACTATTTCCTTCAACGGAGGAATAAATTAAATGGCCTAAAAGACACTTCTATCGGGGTTAACGAGTTGGCGTTACGCGGCACCTAATCTTGCTTAACACTGTTTGAGTCGACAGTATAGAGGATCTTACATGAGTGATCATTATTCATCATTTTTAATCAACGAGTTGACTAAAATAATATGACGCGAGCATTGACGAGCTTTATATTAATTTTTGTCAACGAGTTTAATAAGTATGATAAGTAATGAGCACGAATATGATATTCTATTTATCCCAAAACAATTTCAGACACATGCAGTGCTTGTAGACGAACAGGTTATGCCGTAGCCCAAAAAACGATATTTCGCTTGAGGAATACGATATTTATATAGTGACTTTATGTTACTCCGAGACCGCGATTTATGTTGTAAAAAGTTAATGTGTCTTGTACAAATACTACACAATCGAAGGAATATCATTAATGTCAATCAGTCTGGAACATCAAACAAAAAATGTCGTCTTGGACATTTCAAAGTTTACCCGGCCGAGCGCTTGGAAAGCGTTTGAGCCTAGGCACAAATCCGACCAATAAAATGTTTGAGAACAATTTCAGACATAACTCAAACGCTTTACAAGCATGGACCCCGGAGCGCCAATGTTTGACCTTGAGAGATCTTATTTGTGTCTTCGAAGTAAATTATAAAGCCTTAACCCCTTCACTGCCTTACCTCGAGTACAATTCTTATTTGCATACCGTATGGATCCTGATACGACTCGTCTGATCAGGATCCAACTGTTTGACACTCATTTCAACGTTTCTGAAGTCAACATACTTTAAAATTGGGAAATAGAAGCAGACGACAAATATTTAAATAAGATTACATCATGGCAGTGAGTTAAAATCATTTGCACCAAGAAAGACAATGCCAAACCTTTCTATTGCTAATGTCGACTATATTTTGTTGCCAAACAGTTGATGCTAGATCTGGCACACACACTCGTATCGATGTTCCAACAGATACAGTGGATTTGACGTAATTAACCCTTTCCCCCATAGAAACGACTTTTACCGTATTTGATTTATTCCTCCGCTGATGAAAGTAGTTCCAGTTTATACCCTAATTAACAATAACCATTATAAATATGTTATATAGCCTAGCAGATTTTATCTTAAAGCAGGCTGAAAGTAAAGCAGAATGTGCCTTAGGGCACATTCTGCTTTACTTTCAACCTGCTTTAAGTGGTTACCTGTCTTCAAAACTAGAAACAGGCTATGAGGCAAAGGGTTAATCCCATTACAAACAATACGCTCATGTATTTGCAATACAGTGTAGAAAAAGTCAATGTTAAGAGTCATTTTAGTCCGAGTGGCAACCACTATGGTCTAACCAGACGCCGGTTAGCCCGGTATCTGACCTGGTCCTAAATGGTGTGCAATAAAAATAATGGTTTTAATTATGGTGAACTAATTGGTAAAATCTTAACTCCTGTTGGTCCAGTGTTTGTTTATGTAAAAGATGTTCAGAAAGGAAATGTATGTGTCTGGATCAAGGCCCAAGCAAATAGTAAGGATCTTTTCTGTTTGCTACTATGAAAGATGTACATAAACGGGGTTACAGTAATCACTTGCCATCATCAGTATTGTGTAAATAATTGCTAGGGGAAGGGTTGTTACTAACCTTTTTGGAACTTGTGCCCCAACCCCATTTCCATGTTGAAATTTTGGAAATAAAATGTTTAAACTGTAATGGTTTTAACACAGACGCATCGACTTGTAAATAATTGTGTTTTCTCCATTGTATATTGCCTTCAATCTAAGTTTTGAATCGGACACAGAATAAAAAACTGCCCACCAATTTCAGAGGGGTTCTTATAATAGGTGATTTTATCAGTCTGTACTATTTGTCATTTTGAAATAGTAATAAACGAAAAAAGCTTAAGCGGACACTGGAATTGTATTTACAATGTTTCAGGGGCAAATAAGTTACAGGGCTAAAATTCATCAGGATTTTTCAGAAATCTTTGGATTTTTATCCTAGCAGATGGTATCTTAAAAAAGGCTGAAGTAAAACTGAATGTGCCTTTAGTAATAGCGCTTGGAAAATAGAAAATTCGGAAATTTTAGGAAATTTCATGATCAACTTATTGCAATCCTTGAGTAACAATGTAATTTGTGCTAATTGTGTCTTGTTCATTGCAAAAGTGACACTTATGTACTGCACTCTACATGCCTCCAGATTAGTGCCAATGAGCGTGTATCTGATTTGAATGAAGACAGATATCTTTAGCATATTGGTTAACCGTTTTCATTATAGCGCAGTGTCATTTGGATAGGGAAGCTTATTGCTTTGAACAGAATATTTGTAGAAAGTCTTTGCTCTATTTTAAGCTTGTGTTATGTATCCCGCTGTCATGGAAATATTAGCCTGGGTCATTTATTTTAGAAATGAATGACGGACTTCCGGTGTTCATGAGGTTATGCAACGTAGAGCTTATAATCTTTGCTAGTAAAATATCTGTGTTGCATAACCTCATTAACACTGAAAGAACGTTATTTATTTATTATATTTTTATTTTCTTTGTCAACTGATCTGAGCTGAGTTGAGCTATATTTAGCGTGCTGTTTGAAATTAAACGGCACGAATAAGTTTGCTCAATGTTTCACTCATTCAAAGCTGGTGGCTGATTAAAGCCCTGTAATTCATTTTGCATTTTCAACTTGGTCTGTGTTGACAAACAGACCATAGGTCAAAACAGACCATATCAATTGCTTCGAAATCAATTGCCGCTACTAGCAAATTGTCGTCGAGCTCAGCCATTGTTCATTCACGGTACAGACGAACGATATACATGTATACTTAACCCGAAGGTAAACATAAACTAAAATAAATAATGTGTTTGGTATTTATTTATACTACTAGATCAAGGTTTTAAGATTTATTTTTGTTTGTGCATTTCAAAATGAACTTTCCACATGTATACTGAAAAAGGCGTAATTTTACCGAGAACGTTTCAGTAGGTGGAGTTTATGTCTACCCTGTCATGTATCGATTTCCAAGTGATCAGTATAACTCCGCCCCTAAACTAATCGGCTAGAACTGGATTTGAAATGAACATTCATAGGGAAATGCATGTGTCTTTTAGAATAGTATTATATAGGGAATATGCGGGGCGAATATAAATAACAATATGGCAGAGGCATACAAAGTATTTCTCTGAGTTAATGAAGTTACAGTTAATTGGCATTTTTATGAGGAATATGGCTGCGCGTTTTAAAGAGAAATAATGTATTCTTTATTTCAGCTCCACGTGAGTCTGGAGGCCAATTTTCAATAATGTGAATTGACATCCCCACTTTCCTACCCGCAGACAGGAGTATTTATCGCGTAAAATGGAACAGGGCGTCATATATCGATTGTCCTTGGCCTTATACTTTATATTATTCTCATAATATGGGTACGGATGCCCATCCATCATGTAAACAGGACTTATTTAAGCCGCACACGAGGGAGATCAAATAGAAAACATGTAATAATAACCCAAGTCTGGAGAAAAACAGCTATTCGAGCTCTTGAAACAACGAAGAATTGTTAGGAAGTGAGCATCCTGGGGCTGAATGAATCATCGTTCAACCTTCAACATTTACAATACAACGACATGACACACATAGACAGATGAAATACTATTACATACAGCTGAACTCAAATAATTCCAACCTGCTTAACCCGTTTCTCTATAAATACACCCTTTTACGCCTTTTCATACCTCTATTGAATAAAAGAAAGGCAACCTTTCACAGGCATGGATGTGTACAATAAGAAATGTTTTCTTTAATCTAGCAAATCATAGCTTAAAGCACCTGTCCACGAAACTAGAAACAGGTTATGAGGTTAAGTCGAACTTACCTGAACTTCAGCAATTATAAAATAACCAATTTACGTCCAGTGGATTCTTCCATGCTTTATATATTGGATAAGTCCATTTTTATCAAAGGGATGCCTGGTCAAAATTTTCATTTTCTTTTTGTTTTATATTGAAATTCATATCAGCAAACAGTGTAGACTCTGACCAGAGTCTACACTGTCTGCCTATGTCCAATATATGGGACCATGGGCACAAGCGGGTTAATGACTCGGGTTGGCATAAGTGGAACATACCCGTATTGTAAAGTTACAGTGGAGAATCTGTTATTATTTCCCGTTTAAACGCAAACGTACGCAAACGCAAAGCACTAAAACGTAGAAAAGAACAACTTTTGGACAATTCTGATAATTCTTGTTTATCTTGGTGGCAAACAGTTTCGAGCCTTATCAGACGCCGGGTTACCCGGCGTCTGATCTGGCTCCAAACTGTTTGCACTGCAAATAATAGTTTTAGCGTAAACGCGTTTATTGGGAAAGAATAACACATTCTCCACTGTACAGAACAGACTAGAACAGAACATATTTCATTCCAATCTTAAAAACCGTCTTTTCATTTGAAACCCATCAATACATCGAATAACAAACAATATATTAAAGATGATTACAAAACAGAACGATGAATAGGTAATATAAAGATCGCGTTTTAACTTTAAAATATGGGTTAGATGGATTTGGGCGAATTTTGGTCCGAAGATCAGGGTTAACATCTATGTCCATTTGTATTTCTGTTGCATTTTAATCATGGACAACATACAATAGTCTTAGAGAAGACATTATAATGAACTAATATACGCGATTATTCTTAAACATATTGCATGTACGGTGTTCCCTTCCTACAATGGCCCTCCCAACAACGACTCCCTCCTTACAACGACCCTTATGGCAGTTCCCTAAACAGGAAAATCATGTCTAACGCTTTACTGTTGCAATATCGTCTGCTTAAAATTGTCGTCTGCTTTTTTTCTCAAATTTACATATAAGTGGACATTTCGATAAATAAATATAATGACGAATGACAAACAGCTAGAATTGAGATCAGACGCCGCGTCACGCGGCGTCTGACCTGAATTTAATATGTTTGCAAATATAAGACAGGACTTAATTTGCTCCCTTTAACGGCTACCTCCGAACAACACACATATTATGTGTCTCCCATTGGGTGTCATTGTAGAGAGGGAGCACTGTCTACCCATTGTAAATAGCTTTGAGCCAAATACAGTGGAGAATCTGTTATTCTTTCCCAATAAACGCGTTTACGCTAAAACTATTATTTGCAGTGCAAACAGTTTGGAGCCAGATCAGACGCCGGGTAACCCGGCGTCTGATCAGGCTCCAAACTATTTGCCACCAAGATAAACATGAAATATCAGAATTGTCAAAAAGTTGTTCTTTTCTACGTTTTAGCGCTTTGCGTTTGCGTACGTTTGCGTTTAAACGGGAAAGAATAACAGATTCTCCACTGTAAGAGGCATGAATATCCGGCATCTGGCCAGGCTCTATACTTTTTCCCTACCTAATTTTATCGTCTGCTTCGATCATCTTACCGCCAAAATATATTATGGTAGTGTCGTCTGCAGTATTTTAAAGTCAGCTTAAAGGCTATTTTGATTGAAGAAATGTCGATACAAGGGTAAAATAGTATTGATCCTGATCAGACACCGCGGTACGCGGCGTCTGATCAGCATCCAAACTGTTTTTAAAGTCACCTTTTAATGACGTTGGCAGCGAAACATTAAACCGGATGCTACTCCGATTAAAAATAAGTCGAATGTTATTATATAAATTTCATTGAAAAGTCACGCACCTATCCTATCCACATTATCACTCTCACTGCTGCCTCCCAAAATTCCCTAAGTCCAACTCCGCTAAACACATCGAACCCTAGTTGTCTCCTTCTCAGAACAGCGTAAGGATTGACAAGATTCCAAGTGTGGTCGACAATAAAAATGGTAATCTATTGCCTGATAGTTGAGATTTTACTGAGTTTCTTTTTATCCAGATCAGGCACCGCGTAACGCGGAGTCTGATCTGGACATGCATTGTTTGATACTCGTCTTTAGGTGTCTAGGAAAAATGTATAAACCAAAACTTAAAAAAGTTTTCAGGCAACAATTTAAAAGCAGAGAATGACGTTATTTCTGGTGTTCATTCAGTCTATTTGGTTTAACCCTTCCACTTACATGATATTATTGTACCCCATCACCGTTTCTTTGTCGTCTGTTTCAATTTTTGTTGTCTGCAATGTCGCTTCAAATTTAAAAAAAAAAAAAAAAAAGGCTATATGGCTGAAGAAATTTCAAAACGAGTGTTAAACAGTTTAGGTCCTGATCTGAGGACGCGTTATGCGGCGTCTGATCAGGATCCAAACTGTTTGTAAACAGATCTGTCTGGAAAATGCTACTCTTTCCAATAAGTAGTAACAACTTTGAGCACGAATGGACCGTTCGGGGACTTAACCCATTGGTGCCCACGATATGCAAACAGTGTAGACTCTGACCAGACGCAGCATAATGCGGCGTCTGATCAGAGTCTACACTGTTTGCTGATAGGAATTTCATTTTAAACAAAATGAAAGTGAAAATTTTGACAAGGCATCCCTTTGATAAAAAATGGACTAATCCAATATAAAACATGGAAGAATCAACTAGGCGCAAATGAGTTTACTGTGATGTTGTTGAGTTTTGTAGCTGTTGTTGATGATGTTGTTTTTATTGTTGTTTATTTTGCGAAGATTATGCCCTGTCCCAAGTGTTGTAAGGAAGACAGGTTTTGATCCTATGGAATTCTACGTAGTGCATATACTCGGCCAAAAGGATCTTACTTAAATCAACCTTCAATATCTCATCTAATCATTCATCGGCGCTAGATATGATCTAATTAGTGTCGCGGTGCTGTAAAACCCAACTCTCTACTATTAGCAGTGAGTTAATATATGTATACCAAATGGATTCTTCTATGTTTATATATTGGATAAGTCCATTTTTTATCAAAGGGATTTTCATTTTGTTTTATATTGAAATCCTATCAGCAAACAGTGTAGACTCTGATCAGACGCCGCATAATGTGTCATCTGAACAGAGTCTACACTGTTTGATCGTGGGCACAAATGGTCTTATATAATTATTTAAACTCTAACTTATAGTTTTCCTATTCAACAATTGTTAAAGAAGGGAGTAAACTGTTATATAAAGTAACATGCGCGGAAAGTGGAGTTACTTCCCTTTTAATAGAGAAGTTCCTCCAAAATCAGGATAAATGACAAACGGCTTGGCGGCCGATCATGCTATAAAGAGTTTGGCACTTATAATGCTTTAACTTACAATAAATTACTCAGAATTTCTACAATTAATTTGTTACTCTTCATTTCAGTTCCACTTGTTTGCTTTGATTTACGCCCGTTTCTGAAACATTTTGGTTAACCCTTATCCTGCTGATCGCGACTTCACTAGATTTTGCAAACTGTTTAGATCAAGACGCGGCGTCTGATCTGGACCCAAAATGTTTGACACTTATATATATACACTAAACGACACTTATAAGTATGCAAGTATAAAAATGTCATTTATTAGTTTATTCCTGGTTTGTTTTCAACCATATTTTTACCAAATAATTGAAACTATATTGCAATAATAACTCGCTATTCATTTTTTAAAAAGCCCGACATCTTCACGGTCCAGTGAGCAAACAAATTAAAACATAAAAATGCACGTAAAATTCGACGCAGCATGCACAATGAAATTTTACATGGCGATCAGTAATGGAATAGCTGACGCTTGTATGAAAAACAGAAAAAATCAAGTATTCTATCCCACAAGGAGACGTAGCCATGGGTTGAATTAAAGCCGATGTCTGTCAATGCGAAGTTTGCATCTTAGTTTTTGATTTACAAATCAATCTGTGGTACGAAAATGATAAACTCACCAGTGAAAAATAAAAAATATTAGTTCTACAGATTGGCATAATTTAATTTTCAAAATTATTTCTCCAATTTAATAAAACATGAGTTTTACTTGCTCTTATATCGTGCCATCTTACACGATACATAGCCCATGTAGGCAATTGATTTTTGAACACAATATTTTTTAAACGTTTTCTAATAAAGTCCAAAAATATTTATGCAACATCGCGCTTAGGAGAAAATCCACAGAGTTCTGAAATTGTTCAAAAATGTTGATTCTATACCGATTTATACTATTGACCTAAGCCTATGCCAGCAGCGGAAAAATAAATAATCAATAATGCCTGCAGGTAAAGGGCGCAAACACTGTGTTAGATGAAATTTAACGCTGCCTTAAAAATCGACACGATGTAAGTTTTTGATATTAAGAATCAACCCAGGGTCAGTTTTCTATGTTAAGAATCGACCCAGGTTATTAAACCTTAATTTTCGATCCCGTTGGGCTCATTTTTAACTTTAAGAATCGACCCATTGTAAAGCAGCTTTTTCTATCGGTTATTAGGTTTTTTGGGAAGTTCGTGTGATTAATCAGTCCTTATTTAACCTCTGTCATTAGTTGGCTATTCATTGATATCAAATAAAATATAAATCAGTGTGAGACATGGTCTCTTAAGCACACATTCTGAAAATTTGACTAAATTCGGTTGATGCGTTAAAAAGATATTTAAAAAATAATACTTGCACACTTATAAGTGTCGTTTAGTGTATTAGACTTTACTTCAAATATGTACAAAATTTAATCTAAATTTTTAAAAATCGTGCAGACAACATTTTCATATCAGACGACCTTGCAGCAGGATAACATTTGTATATTTGACGTTCCAAATGGGAGGGTAGAGTATATTTGCACAGAGAACCCCGGGAGATGCCCTTTTGTTTTTCAACAGGACCCCCTGGTTCTTTGCATGCCAAATGTATAACACAGATACATAAGACATCGGTTTAAAGTCTCATCCGTAGCACATAATATAATCTCACATTGGAACTTCGTGCCTGGATATTTCCTGTACTGCATCAGTTAGGGATACCGAGTTTGCTGTGTTAGTACATCTTGTATTGGCAGTGTGTCGCATACCGTTTTCAGGTCAAATCGACCATGACCATTGACCCCAATTTTAAAACAAGAGGCTCCGACGGCACTGAAGGGCTCGCCTGAGCGACATTTCTCATAATAATTATTGTTTCCAGAAATGTTCATTACTTTTTGACATGCTAATGAGCTTCTTGAACCAATATGACTCTTTATCATTATTGACTCAGCTTTTCGATCACTATTTTTTCAAATTCCTAAATCTTTTTAATTTTGGTTAGAAATCTTCTGTTCTTATTGTTTAGATACTTATATGATGAGATTTACAAAAATAATGCATTTTGGTAGGGTTTTTAGACATAGCATGCGACGAGCAACTGTGGTGGAGACTGTAGAGGGGCACTTATACTATATTTTGATCAAATAAACACGTTTGTGATATTACTTTGAATATGAGTATTTGTTTTTCGAGATGATGAATAAAGATAGGTGTATTTCTATCATCTGGCAGTCGTGGCGCGGAACGGAAATTCAATTTTTTAATAGAACACTAAGATGAACAATTCTGTAAAATTATTTTTATTTGAACTATTGTCTTAGGTACAGGTGTCAAGGTCATTCGAGGTCATGGTAAAAGACTCGTCAGGGGGCATTTTTGTTTAACAAAAACATATTTCTTTATCAGAAAACGTAGATACTTTGATCCCCGATTTTGGCTTAAATCGGGAAGTAAGAAATGAACTAATTATTGTCCGCGTTTAAGCAAAATATACGACAGAAAATGATCGGCAATTTCCATGGTAAATTTGTCGATCCTTTTTGTCGTTTATTTCACTTAAACGTCGAAAAAATTTAATTCATTTCTGATATTAAAGAGGCTCGCAACCGGATTTAGCACAAAAAATAGTAATTTGTAAATAAATGTCAAATGCTTATATAAATGGGTAAGATTTAGTTTAGGATAATAAATTCTGTTAAAAAATGCATTTCAAAAAAAAAGAAAAGAAGAAGCTCTGGTGGGATTCGAACCCGTGACCCTCCATGCGGAGACAAACATGAAACTAAAAGGGAAGCGCCTTTACCCCCGCGGCTACTGGGGCGCTCTATCTATATGGTAGCGAATTAACGTACTTCACTGGTAGCGATTGATAATACATATTCGGTTCGGGTTTATGTCTGAGCCCGTGTAGAGAAGCAACAACAACAACTATACCGTCAGCTGACGCTATAGAAAAACCGATGGAAAATATCTAAAAAAAAATAAGATTCGGTGACGATTCTTGAGACTTTTTTTGGACTGATCAAAATTTTTTAATATCAGAAGCCAAATAATGCCACATATTTGCTTTTATTTGAGTATCTCATTTCATTTTGACAAGTACACCATCCGGTTGCGAGTCCCTTTAACATTATATTGGCAGTAATTTCTACTGTTAAATGAATATTTTCTTAGTTTACATGTGTTTTTTCATCCGTATAATTTACTATTAGAGGTAAACACGAATAATGTGTACTACGAAAGGAACTTACGGCTATAATCACATAACTGAAGCTGTGATTCGCAGAGAAATGATCCGTCAGCCCTGCGTCCTTTGCGTACAGTTCTACGTGCCCCCCCCCCCCCCCCCCCCCCCCCCCCCCCCCCCCCCCCCTCGAGCTCTTGCATTTATACGAATTAAACGTCATTTTTCAATGAAATTGAAGGATAGGATGTAAATATTCAAAAGAATCTACACTACATTTCCTGATAAAGAAATATTAGTTTGTTAAACACTATGCCCCCTGATGAGACTCAGTCCATGGCCTCGAAATGACCTAGAGTTGTGTCTGCTGAAACACACATTGAACTGAACGCAATGGGCTTCTTCGGTGTAGTGGAACTCACATGCGTAATATGGAGTCTCAATCACACGTAGTTTTAAAGTAACGGTCAATGATAAACTCAGCCTATTTTACTATTTGACCATTAATTGGTATTGATCTTTGTCTAGCATGACATGGCTCAATTGCATCTCAGTAAAGGATGCACTTTTCAAAGCTATTTAAAAGGTTAAACTTGAAGACAGACAAACTGACTAACAAACAGACAGACAATGTAAAACATTCTTAATGCCCTAAATAAGAAATAGTACAGCCCGCTGAGGGCCTTCTTGCATTATAGTGACCGACCAGTCAGCCCCAAGGCTGAGGGCCGTAAACTATTTTGGGGCTGACTGGGAGGTCACTATAATGCAAGGAGGCCCGAAGTGGGCTGTACTATTTCTTATAGTATACCGCACATCTGATTTGGATCAAAACTGTTTTCAGCAGTATCTAATTACGTTCCGCTATTACCTCCCTTTAATTCACTCTTACTAGATTCTAGATATTTTCACTTTTCTTAATGAATTTTGGAGATAATGCTATAAAAAAAAATGACAAAACAACTTCTAATAAAACAATTGTATCAAAAGTAAATAATATTTAATTTTCTAAAAATATTTAAAGAGTTTTGGGTTAAATTTTGTTTGAAAATTAATAAAGACAAGTAGATCTTGTTTATGAAAGGAATCGGCGCACCAGACATGTATACGAAATATTGTATCGTTAACATCAACAATCGGGATAATTTAACTACTGCAATTTTATTCAACATGTTCATAGAACAAATAATTACAGTTAAAACAATCAAATGTAGATGTAGATCTAGATCTAGATTTAATTCTAACAGAAATCTACAACAGTCCCCTACTCATAATAATCACAGCATGGCTTGACTTTTTTTTTTATCTTCTTAGGCTAATTACGCAGCACTGCTTTGTTAGATAACTGTCAGTCTATTGCTTTTAACTACCAGTACTGAACCAGAAGCGGCTGTTCAATAGATCTATTGAAAAAACATTTGTATGTGGGTATAGAGGTAAATACTAATTTACATTAGATCTAGATAGTGGTTAATAAATTGTAATATGACTGAGTGAAAAAATCGTGGCCCGACCGGAACTCGAACCCAGGGTCTCTGGGCTTACCGTGCCAGCACTCTAACCACTTGAGTACCGAGCCACCCGGTTTAGGAACTCCCGCTACATTACTCCTCCTTTTTCCAGAGATTCTCACTCATGGAATCAACCGGCGGTCACGGCACCAAACTGTAACAGGACTGAGTGAAAAAATCGTGGCCCGACCGGGACTCGAACCCAGAGTATCTGGCTTACCGTGCTAGCACTCTAACCACTTGAGTACCGAGCCACCCGTTTTAGGACTTATTGATTATCAACCAGATACCTGTACACACCCAAGTAACCCCCGCTACAAAAATTTTGTAACTGAAATCTGGGAAGCCTTTCAGACAAGAAAATATGCTGGTTTTTTTTTTGTTTACCTCCCTTAAACTCAAATTTAGCATTATTGATTTATTTTAATCAAACATTGTATTTTTTTTATTCTATTCTATTATTTGAAAGTTAAAACATGTACACTGTCTGTTAATAACCAAAAATACTATATTTTACAAAATTGCAAAAACTTAGGTATATTCTGTTGTAAATTATTTAAAAAATATAATAAATTAAGAGAGACATAAGTGTGCCCTAAAGCTCCCCCAACATGGCGCAATAAGTCTTTATAGATTAATTCGGGTGAGACGCTAAAAGTAAACAAGCAGCAAGCAACGAGCGGTTCCTCAGCAGCAGCATCATATGACGTCAACATTTCTTAGCGGTCACTATTACCGGGCACTATCGTATAATAGTGACCGGTAGCTTGTACAAAGATAAAGAAGGAGCGTACGTAGGTAAGGTATACTATACTATTATATGCAGTGGTGGATACAATCAATGCGAATGTGAAACAGCTTATATATTGACCAGACGCCGCGTGTATTGGCATCTGAGCTTTATCCAAACTGTTTGCAAAAAATCAGACATTCTTCTACTCATTTGAAATTGAAGTTTGCATGACACTTTTTTCTGCAAATTGTTTTTTCAAAAATGTATGTCACTTTTCAGGTTGCAAATACTACCATTTTAACGAGCTACTCTATTGATAAACATTTTTAAGCCAAGTGGCATTCTGCTTTACTTTCAACCTGTTGTAAGTGGTCACTTTTTAAACTAGAAACCGGCTTTCTTTGCTTAATAAAAATAATGCAAGAAGTTCTTATATTTTAAACAGTCACTTGTCCTTGAGATTAACCAAACACCATCTATTGAGTGGTCGCTTTAACTTCATTTTCTTTTCTACTTCGTCTAAATATCAGCAGAAGCATCCACAGCTTTGCTGCATTGTGCTCGGCAAAGAACTTCTTCTCTATTTTGAATACCTTTGACAGATTTTCTGTTCTTCTGATGCATATTCTCCAAGACTGCATGAAGTGCATCAGAGCCAAATCCGTTTCATTTTCATTCATTGCTGCCCATCCAAGTAAATTCTGTGGAGTCTCGTAATTGTTCATTGAAACAGACTTATTCAGAACATCTTGAAGAGAATGAAGATCTAGGTCGTGCCTGGCAAGATACTTCAGAAATGGTAACATAACTTTCACATCAACAGAGGCCCATTTGTGCCAGTACTGGAGATGTTGCACCATTGAATCAGGCGCAGTTGCAATCGATCGAAACATTTCCAACTTCAGTGCGTCCGGTGTGATGTCAATCTCCGTCGGTAGGAATAAAACAGGAGCACTAAGGAACTGACGCAAAAGTAGACTTGCGCTCAGAGGAAATAGGTTCTTCAAACCATAACTCTTTAACTGACTGAAACAAAACTCTTTTTCTTTCTCAGAGACAGGGCATGCCATTCCATAGTTTATGCATTGGGTGTTTCTGTCGAAGTTCCTATCAAAGTCATCAAGTGTGTTCTTTGAACTTTTAAGATGCCCTGTAAACAAGAGCACACTTGCAAGCTTCAATTTACCAGAATATACATTTCGCTCCAGTCCTTTTGAAAAATGAAAGGCTGATGCTAGCATGAACCAGTCTCTTTTGCTTCTATCGGATTTCATCGCCAGTAAAACGAGATGTGAAGCTAGACTAATGTGAAAGCATTCAAACCCTTGTTGCGAGACATCTTTAATTTCCTGGTCCTGTTCTGCCATAAAGTTTGAAAACATGTTCATGATGTAAAAATGGTTTATGACTGCCTCCACAATATCTTTGCTGTTTTCTGAAATGTAATAAAAGCAATATCCACACATATCGAATGCAGCCACTGCGGTTTTGGTAAGATATACAAGAACGTGTTGAGCAAGATCATTCTCCAAATCATCATAAAACAATGCAAGCTCCTCTTGGTTCGAACTGAGGGAATGCATGAATAACTTGCCAAAAGTGTTGAGTTTGACATTCTTCAGATTTTCAAGGGGATTTCTGACAAAATGTTTGATTAACTTGATAATTTGTGATTTGTGGGCCTCATCTTCTATCTTGCCATCAAGAAGGTTTGCTTTTGGAATATAAAAGTCTGGACAGAACCCATCTTTCAACCACTGCAGTAGAATATTTAAACATAACAGCAAACACTCTATCAATCTTTCTGGTACCCAAATGCTTTGATCGTTTGTTTGTATTGTGTAGAAAAGAGCTGTCTTGCAGTGGTATGTTTTAAGACCTTTGTTGCCATTGGTCATTGTGAACTCTTTTGTTCCAGGTTTAATAATTTCTTCTTTAAATATCTTTAGAAGGAAGAAACATTTCAGCTGAGTGTCGTTGAGGTTGGTCATAATATACTGCTCATGTAGCGTAAACGAGAGTTTCCACTGAACCTCTTGCTCTCTCTGATCACTATGTGAGTGGCCCATGGGGACGACATGACAAGGTATTTGCTCTAGTTTCTCCAAATCATTCGAAGAGGGCCATCTAAATTGGTGGCATCTTCTCAACCATGTGCTTGCTATCTCTGGCATGTAACCACACCTATATGCATATATATTGTCTTCAACGTTAACAAGAGATGGACTTCGGTTAGTTTCTGCTGGACCATGTGATTCAACCTTATATATGAAATCGCTGCCTCTAGATCTTTGGTTAGTTTTTAGTTCTCCTCGGGTAACAAATGAATCTCGTTTATGAAAGATAAAATCAGACTTTGTCAACGAGTCATTTTGAGCAACATTTGCCGTTTCTTTTTTGTGTAGAACTTCAAGTTTGATATAACCTGGTGGTGTTTTTTCATCTGTGAACATCAAATGAAACTGATCACCTTGTGCAAAGCTTCGGTCTTCGAACACAAGCCCATGGTTGTAGATATGTAAACTGTCTATATCCGAATTAAGCCATTCTCTAAATGTACCATCAGAAAAGCTTCCGAGAGTGCGAAATTCAACATCAACACCAAATACTTTGCACTTTAGGTTATTAAAAGAATTGATTGCTTTCACGTTTCTCAGACACCATGCCACCGTGTCAGCATTTACTCCTAACTTGTCTAGCACGGTATATATTGCACGTGATTCCCTTTCCATGGTGATCTGTCATAATTTTCTTCGCCTCATGATATCGTGGCTATGGTCCCGTCTGAAATTTAAATATAAGTCTTAGCCATGAAACCACCAACTTTTATAGCCTACAGTAAAACCTCTCTATTACGACCAATAAAGTATGTAAATTATCAGTTGTTTGCGACGGGTGACTGCTAAAAGCAAGGTGACAGTAAAACAGAAAGCTCCGTCTTGCTTTAGGCTGTCACCTGTCCTTTTTCAAAACAATTAGCCATCGTTTTAGTAGCCTTAATAGAGAGCTTTTACGGTACATGTACTTTAAACCCTTTCGGCGCCTGGTTCGCATAAAGTTGACTTTTCACACAGTTTGGATCAAGCTCATCGCGTAACGTGGCGTCTTATCAGGATCCAAACTGTTTAATACTCTTATCGATAATTCTTAAGTCATACAACCTTAAATTTAACTTAGAAATGGTCTTGTAGACAACACTACTAAGGCGGACGACAGAATGTCATGCAAACCCTTCCAGGGACAGAGGCGATATTATGCGAACACAAAGTTATAAGCTTGAACCCGTCAATTTCAATTGAGTTATCGACTAAGACATGTTGAGATTTGAGTTCTTCACAAAATCTCACTAAGGCTAGCAAGGTCTGCATTGTAAATACTAAGTAAATTGAGTTATTCAGTTTGTGGTTATCATATCAAATTTATTTTAGAATGTGGTGTCAGACAAACATTCTAAAACATGTAATATAAGGTTGTTTGAGTATATGGCCACTAATTAATACATCTAGCTATTATCTAATCGAACGGTTACTTCTTTATACTCTGGCAAACTTTTTCATTATTTTTTATGTATGGTTTTCCAAGTACCTTAGGTGTAGGGGTGAAGTAATGTTCGAATACATCATGGCTGTGCTCGATTTTTAAGTCCGGAATTGACGAAATCGAAATTGAGCGGTCTGGAATTCAATTCCGGAACTGTTTTATCAATTCTGTCCAAGGAGATGGTGTAAGCAGAATCGTGACGTATCATCATGGTTCCCGGCACAATTTACCAACGCTTCGACAGCAAGGTTAAACTAAGCAGGGAACTAGATTACCATATTTGCCAGGATTTCACTTGATTTAAAAATCCCATGGAATCGTTCCTTACAATTCTAGAACTGATAATCGAGCACGTCTCATATGTTACACATGTTGTTGTTGTTGTTTTAAATAATTCTGAATTTAGTCAGGGAAAATGTGTTTAAATTTGCTGGGTTTCCCAGTGATATAATAAAATTCCAAAATGTGCAAGGAATTACGTGTAATCCCTAATATCCCGGTGCTTCAATGAAATCCGGACTGCACATATAACTTGTAACATATATAAGTTACCGGTGTATTTCGAGAAAATGAAATGGCGTTGATGTCACTTAGTTTGCATACATAATTTTCGACATGGACAGATAGTTTGAAGTTTTGTTGTTAGAATAATGTGAATAATACGACACGCTACCTAAAAGAATAGCATACGTATATTCAAATACTTTGCGCTTATCAAAACATTATTGTTTGATTGTCGTTTTTTAATATGAACTCATTCTTGAATCAAAATAAGTCGGAACTGACATAATTTGAAAATAAATTGGTTTATAGATGCAACTTTGGAGTAGTCGAGTATAAGATAAAGTGTTAAGTTATAACACTACAACAAACCATGCACTTGTAGCAAATATCATCATATCGAGCCAAATATATTACTGGTATCCCCAACTGTGTAACAGATTGTACATACATGAACAACTAAACGTTAAAAATAGCTTTGAGAGAAAACCACAATATCCTTAATAAGACATTAGGGTGGACTGATTTAATCCTATTGAGAATCATTCTAACAAATGAGTTTATTTTTTCCTTATTACTGTTTTATTCCAGTAATTCTTACTAGGACACGAACTTGTAGACATAGATGTAAACATAAATGTTTTAAGCTATCGATCTACGTGGTTAAACCATGATCAATATCTGGCAGGAAGTTTATAAGGACAATACAAATAAACAAAAAACGAACTTATTTCAACTAAAACCCTAGATTTTATTGCACAGCCATCTTCTACAAAATTGAACGAATGTTTGAAGCTTTCTTCGCTCTATCTCTCACGAAAATTGGTTATAAATTAACCAATTTTTTAAAAGCCCAGTGTCTACTAAAGTGGACATTAGCCAACAGTGTAGAATGAATTAAATCTTCCAACAAGTATATGGAGACATTTCATTGCAATATCAATGCATAAACGGGAGAAACGAGAAATAAGACGGCCGGGAAGATATAGTTATGTAATTAGTATGTTAAGTCAGTCTGTGTAATCGGTCATTTCATGAAATGGCTGAAAGTATTAGTCATTGCGTGAAAGACTGTTTCACTTAGTCATTTCACGAGATTGAAAAACACTTTGGACAGGAGCTTTCCGTTTTTCATTCACCTTGATTAAAGCTGTGTTGTGTTTTTATGGAACACATTCGTTTTCATTTTAGATGTCGTAAAAGCAAGGTTTAACTGTATTGGGAGAGAACGCGTCTTCGTTACTGCATAGGCAAAGAAAGTTTAACAGCGATGAAGAGAGGGGTGACAGTAGTAAGGCTTATATTTCCTGAATTATCGTCTGCTTCAAATATATCGTCTTAGAAAAAAAATTAGTTTACAGTAATATGTTTTTGTAAACTTAAGAAAAGTTTAATCCGAGTGACAAACAGTTTGGAGCCAGATCAGTTGCCGCGTTACGCGGCGTCTGATCTGGATCAAAACTGTTTGCAAATGTAAACCAAGTCGCGCTTAGCAGGAAAATGGTAAAAATATCGCACGTTTGCTAATCAGTAAGATAACATTATGAAAACACAGTTCTAGAATAATAATTCACTTACTGTCTCTTGAAGAAAAGACAACCACACTTAAACGTATCTTCAGCACATTGTCATGGTATCGTTCCTTATAAAAGCCCCAGCTTGCTTTAAAATCACATGGAGTGCGTCTAGAGTCTGCATAACCTATGTCACCATAGCTATCAGCTCAGCTAGATAGAAACATTTGCGAACGCCGGATTTACAACTAACGTCTGGGTTTTTCCCCGGCATAGTTTTCCAATGACTGTTTCCTTTTCGATAAAGTACATACGCGAGTACTGCGCATACGATCCATAGGCTACACAATCATGTTGCTGTAGACTACAACTCAGTACATGTAACATGTTTACATTGTGTTCCACTAAAATGCTACTACAATGATGCCATTATTTCCTAAGCAACGCGTTTATTCTGAAACTGCTATATGAGCATTTTAAACTAATTATTTTCGTTGCAAACAGTTTTACCCAGACCAGAAACATGGAAACCCTGCGTCTGATCCGGCTAAAAAGTGTTTGTCTCCCTGAGATTAAATTTAAATCGTTAATTTCCTTTCAATGTGTATTATTTTCTAGTTAAATTGCATACCTTTTGCGTTTAGTTTCGTTTGACCAATTTATACCCAGTGGATTTTCATTTTGTTTTATATTGACATTCCTTTCAGCACACATAGGCAAACAGAGTAGACTCTGATCAGACGCCGCATTATGCGGCGTCTGATCAGAGTCTACACTGTTTGCTGATAGGAATTTCAATATAAAACAATGAAAATGAAAAATTTGACCAGGCACCCCTTTGATAAAAAATGGACTAATCAAATATATAAACATGGAAGAATCCACTGGGCGTAAATGGGTTAAAGCATTTGATTATTGACATGATTTGTATCATGCAATTCATGACTAGCCTTATTTTGCCGCGAGTGCAGATCTTGAAGTCGGATGCGTGTGCTGTTGAAGAGGTCTATGTGGGATAAAATGCTGAATAATATAAATAATAATAATTATAACTTGAATTTTTGCTTTAAAAATGAATTTCAATTACAGAAAAACTATTTCAATCCATACTTCATGTGTATTACTAAATTCAGGGACAAAAAGAAATTTTGGAGAGAGACTATAAAATATATCGTGCGTGTAGAGGGTATACACTTAGTACAAAAAGAAACGAGAGTTACATTTAGATGCATTTTATTTCACGTTTCTGTAGTATATTGTCATAAAACACATTGTAACTTTAAAGTACATTTCATTGTTAGTAACTCCCACAAAAAGCATAACAATACAATTAATAAGAACGACGTTTTGTTAATTTGATGAGCGTCACCGTTGTTCTCAATATTCACAGTTTACAATCTGGTATAACTGCCCCTTACGTTGATCAAAGATGGGCATATCTGGTGCATCGAGTTCACTAGATGTGTAACAAAACGCTGAGGAATGGCATTCCACCCATGTGTGGCAGTCATGTACAGTTCCTGAACCGTCTGCGGTGCCGGGTCACGAGAATACATCCTCCTCTTCAACTCACCCCAGATATACTCAATCGGGTGACCAGTACCTTCTTGGCTGAAAACGACATCAACGTGCTCGATTTTCACCAGATATGGCCCCGAATTGTGAATTTTGAGAACAAGGGTGCCGCTCGTTAAATTACCAAAACGTCGTTCATATTAGTTGTATTGTTATGATTTTTGTGGTAGTTACACACTATGAATTGTACTTTATATTTACATTGTGTTTTGTTACAATGTACTACTTTAAGTGAAATAAAATGCGTCTTAATGTAAGTCTCGTTTCTTTTTGTACTGAGTGTATATCATTCAGCTACTAGGAACGGCCGACTGAAGACGTGTTTTACGCTAGGTAGTCTACTGAAGAAGCACGGGCTACATAGCTTTACTTTTAGGAGAGAAAGTTTGCCAGAACTCAGTTCCAAGCCTAAGTCCAGGGCTTCTGCTGCTTATGGTTTACGGAAGGCGGTGTGACGTTTATCTCTCAGTGGATACAGATCTATGCACTAAAGATAAGTATTTTCATGATAAATATAATGAGGTTAAAGATAAGTTTTATGTTTTCAAACAAGGTCAAAATGAAATTATTGTGGAAATTAAATTAAGAGAGAAAATCTATCGGAGCTTATACATTAATTTCTATAGATACTATTCAGAATGCATATAAGATTCCGTACTTTTCTTTGTCCGAGAAAAATGTTTTTGTAAAACAATAAGTTAGAAGAAACAGAGTCAGCATTGCATTTATTAATGAGTGCTAGCATATTTATCAGACAAGGCTTAATAGAAATCATGCTGTTCGCATGTATCTACAGTTGTTTACCCACTGTCTGTTTGAATCCTAAACAACGACAAAACGTCTTGTTTCAGACGTGCGTGCTTTAACAAACATGTTTGAAGCAGTGTGTGAAATATGAGGATTTAGAGAAAGATGGATGGACGATATAAGTTTAACGTTCTCTCTGCTTATCATTTTCTAGTTATATACATTATGTTTTACCCATGAACAGAATATTTAGGGGTTTCTACAAAAGGTGTAAAGAAAAAACATTATATTACATTTTCTCGTTTTTGCATTCGCTCTATTCGAATAACGCCCTATTTTTAAAAAAAACAAAAAAACAACAACAACAAAAAACACCCGTCTACTCACTGCAAAGTTGAGAGGGGAAAGTAAAGAATGTTATTATGTTATAAGACGACTGTTTATTACAGTCGGCTTATGTACATGTACAAAAACGTCTGCTTAAGTAAAACGTGGCTTGCTTCAATCTTGATTTGTTATCAAAGCAGAAATATATCCTTGTTAAATTCTTCCATGGTTTTGTGTTCTGTTGAGTTATTGAGAGTGTATGGTTATCATACCTCAAGAAGAATAGATAAAGCGTTATTAACTATAACAGGGTTGAAAAAGCAAAGGGAGAGTTGTTGTGTTATATGTCGCTTGCTTTGTTGTCGAATCATATTGATGAGTACTGTTATGGCCCGAATTATCAGATCATGTCGAGATATTTATGTATAAACACGTTTTAAGCTCGATCTTGTAATTCTGTCATCAAAAAGGAGCATGAAAGCTTAGATTAGTTGTCGTTATGAAAAAAAAAATAAAAAAAATCTTACTTCTTTGAATGTTTAAATTCCTTGTCAGCCTGTCGCATGTTTAAAAGTTGTATACAGTCACGCTTCAATAAGCGGATATGAAGTTGGCACATTTCATGGGTTTCCCAAGGAACGTGACCGATGAGGAATCGGTTAAATCGTATTTTTAGTGTGATCTTTATGAGGTTTACAGGGTCCTTAAAGACTTTTCCTCAGTCCATTGAGGGACCACCAGCCCATTGATCTGGAGGTGTCAGTGTAACTGTCAAATCATGTGCAAATCACGTGCAGCACAATCTCAGTTTACCTGGTGAGGTCCAGTTTATACTCATGCTCTAGTGATTTTCAATGGGTTTTTTCTAACCTAACTATCATATATAGAGGTAGAGTCTCGCACGAGAAGCTTCAGTGGTTCTTTGCTAACGGTATGTCCACAAGACCCATGCTCTTTGCAAGGAAATTGTCTGGCAAGGTGTTATGACCAAAGGGTCGTCAGGAGATGTCTTTAAGTCATTAAGTATATAGTTGTTTTTGGTGTCCTAAAACCGCAAGTCTTGGTTCCTTTACGATTGATCGGTAATTTAAAAGTATTTGTTCCCAGGTCATTCTGCTGAGCAGAGTAATAAGGAAGATGCATTTTGGTAAAAAAAAAAAAAAAAAAAAAAACCTAGTAGATCTAGATGGGTGGAAAGCGGCTTAATTTTTGCCTTTGATTAATAACAACTTTGTTTTGACTCACAATTGTATTGGATTAAGATCATTCATTGTAGACTGAATAGTTTAGTAAGAATGGTACAGGTATGTTTGGTAATGAAGATTTGAGGTGTAATGCGTACAACCCCTATGTGAATGGGGTGATATATTGAGCAATAGAATCCGATGACTGGTCTGTTAGTGACAGTATTTTAGAATGATTCATTCTAGGAGGGGTCAGTTCGATACAGGTTTTTTCGCATCTGATCATAATGCCAAATTACCTAAGTTCTACTTTAGATTTTTGTGTCATTATTCATCTGGAGTAGATGCGTTTACAGTTGACTGGGGTGATAGTTTGGGTATTTTTGTACCACCAAATACTGTTATTGCTAGAGTTTTAAAGAAAATGCAGTTTTGTAACACTACAAGGGTGTTAGTCTTGCCTGAATGGCGTTCTGAGAATTTCTGGTCGATGATTCGTGATGAAAGTGGTCGGTTTTAACAGTTCGCTAAAGACATTATGTACTTGCCGACTGCAAAGATTTCTATAAACCATGTAAAATGGCGTAGGAATATTTGGTAATGAAGATTTGAAATTCAATGTGTTGACTATCTATGTTGTGTTTTAGTAAATAACCCTGTGTATAGGCAGCGTTTTGTTAAGTCAGTTGATATAAAGCCTGTATGGACTGTTGTTATATAGCCTGTATAGGCTGTTGATATATAGCCTGTATAGGCTGCTGATATATACATTTATAGGCCGCTGATATATAGCCTTATATACTGTTGAAATATAGCCTTATGGGCTGCTGATATTTAGCCTCTATATGGGCTGCTGATATATGGCCTTATAGGCTGCTGATATATAGCCTCATGGGCTGTTGATATATAGCCTTATAGGCTGCTGATATATAGCCTTATAGGCTGCTGATATATAGCCTTATAGGCTGCTGATATATAGCCTCATTGGCTTTTGATATATAGCCTTATAGGCTGCTGATATATAGCCTTATAGGCTGCTGATATATAGCCTTGTAGGCTGCTGATATATAGCCTTATAGGCTGCTGATATATAGTATTATAGGCTGGTGATATATAGCCTTATGGGCTGGTGATATATAGCCGTATGGGCTGCTGATATATAGCCTTATAGGCTGCTGATATATAGCCTTATAGGCTGCTGATATATAGCCTGTGTAGGCTGGAAGGCGTACTGTATGCCTGTCAATTAGCCGAAGTCGGCTTTTTGGGACTATGCGTGGTGTTGCGCATAGGGTTTGTTTTGAATATACATGTATGTTTATTTCAATGTGTCTTAAAAGCTTTTTGCTCGACGTTTTGTAAATTTTATTTACATTTCAAGATTGCTACCTACGGCTTATACCAAAACATGTGTTTTGTCTGTTTATTAAGTCAGTTAACGGTATGAAAAAGGGAACAACAGTTATAATGATATGCCAAACCTTTCTATTGCTAATGTCGACTATAGTTTATTGCCAAACAGTTGATGCTAGATCTAGCACACACACTCGTATCGATGTTCCAACAGATACAGTGGAGTTGACGTAATTAACCCTTTCCCCCATAGAAACGACTTTTAGCGTATTTGATTTATTCCTCCGCTGATGAAAGTAGTTCCAGTTTATACCCTCATTAACAATAACCATTACAAATATGTTATATAGCCTTGCAGATTTTATCTTAAAGCAGGCTGAAAGTAAAGCAGCATGTGCCTTAGGGCACATTCTGCTTTACTTTCAACCTGCTTTAAGTGGTCACCTGTCTTCAAAACTAGAAACAGGCTATGAGGCAAAGGGTTAATCCCATTACAAACAATACGCTCATGTATTTGCAATACAGTGTAGAAAAAGTCAATGTTAAGAGTCATTTTCCGAGTGGCAACCACTATGGTCTAACCAAACGCCGGTTAGCCCGGTGTCTGACCTGGTCCTAAATGGTGTGCAATAGAAATGATGGTTTTAATTATGGTGAACTGATTGGTAAAATCTTAACTCCTGTTGGTCCAGTGTTTATGTAAAAATGTGTTTATGTAAAAGTTGTTCAGAAAGGAAATGTTTGTGTCTGGATCAAGGCCCAAGCAAATAGTAAGGATCTTTTCTGTTTGCTACTATGAAAGATGTACATAAAAGGGGTTACAGTAATCACTTGCCATTATCTGTATTGTGTAAATAATTGCTAGGGGAAGGGTTGTAACTAACCTTTTTGGAACTTGTGCCCCAACCCCATTTCAATGTTGAAATTTTGAAAATAAAATATGTTTAAACTGTAATGGTTTTAATACAGACGCATCGACTTGGAAAAAATTGTGTTTTCTCCATTGTATATTGCCTTCAATCTAAATTTGGAATCGAAAACAGAATAAAAGCTTCAACGCAGTAAAGAAGACAAACTGTCCACCCATTTCAGAGGGGGTCTTATAATAGGTGATTTTTATCAGTCTGCACTATTTGTCATTTTGAAATAGTAATAAACGACAAAAGCTTAAGCGGACACTGGAATTGTATTTACAATGTTTCAGGGGAAAATAAGTTACAGGGCTAAAATTCATCCGGAATTTTCCGAAATCTTCGGATTTTTATCCTAGCAGATGGTATCTTAAAGAAGGCTGAAAGTAAAGCTGAATGTGCATTTAGTAATAGCGCTTGAAAAATAGAAAATTCGGAAATTTTAGGAAATTTCATGATCAACTTATTGCAATCCTGGAGTAACAATGTAATTTGTGCTAATTGTGTCTTGTTCATTGCAAAAGTGCCACTTATGTTCTGCACTCTACATGCCTCCAGATTAGTGCCAATGAGCGTGTATCTGATTTGAATGAAGACAGATATCTTTAGCATATTGGTTAACCGATTTCATTATAGCGCAGTGTCAGTGGATAGGGTAGGTTATTGCTTTGAACAGAATATTTGTAGGAAGTCTTTGCTCTATTTTTAGCTTGTGTTATGTATCCCGCTGTCATGGAAATATTAGCCTGGGTCATTTATTTTAGAAACGAATGACGGACTTCCGGTGTTCATGAGGTTATGCAACGTAGAGCTTATAATCTTTGCTAGTAAAATCTCTGTGTTGCATAACCTCATTAACACTGGAAGAACGTTATTTATTTATTATATTTTTATTTCATTGTCAACTGATCTGAGCTGAGTTGAGCTATATTTAGCGTGCTGTTTGAAATTAAACGGCACGAATAAGTTTGCTCAATGTTTCACTCATTCAAAGCTGGCGGCTGATTAAGGCCCTGTAATTCATTTTGCATTTTCAACTTGGTCTGTTTTGACAAACAGACCATAGGTCAAAACAGACCATATCAATTGCTTCGAAATCAATTGCCGCTACTAGCAAATTGTCGTCGAGCTCAGCCATTGTTCATTCACGGTACAGACGAACGATATGCATGTATACTTAACCCAAAGGTAAACAAAAACTAAAATAAATAATGTGTTTGGTATTTATTTATACTACTAGAGCAAGGTTTTAAGATTTATTTTTGTTTGTGCATTTCAAAATGAACTTTCCACATGTATACTTAAAAAGGCGTCATTTTACCGAGAACGTTTCAGTAGGTGGAGTTTATGTCTACTCTGTCATGTATCGATTTCCATGTGATCAGTTAAACTCCGCCCCTAAACTAATCGGCTAGAACTGGATTTGAAATGAACATTCATAGGGAAATGCATGTGTCTTTTAGAATAGTATTATATAGGGAATATGCGGGGCGAATATAAATATAACAATATGGCAGAGGCATACAAAGTATTTCTCTGAGTTAACGAAGTTACAGTTAATTGGCATTTTTATGAGGAATATGGCTGCGCGTTTTAAAGAGAAATAATGTGTTCTTTATTTCAGCTCCACGTGAGTCTGGAGGCCAATTTTCAATAATGTGAATTGACATCCCCACTTTCCTACCCGCAGACAGGAGTATTTATCACGTAAAATGGAACAGGGCGTCATATATCGATTGTCCTTGACTTTATATTATTCTCATAATATGGGTACGGAGGCCCATCCATCATGTAAACAGGACTTATTTAAGCCGCACACGGGGGATATCAAATAGAAAACATGTAATAATAACCCAAGTCTGGAGAAAAATAGCTATTCGAGCTCTTGAAACAACGAAGAATTGTTAGGAAGTGAGCATCCTGGGGCTGGATGATTCATCGTTCAACCATCAACATTTACAATACAACGACATGACACACATAGACAGATGAAATACTATTCCATATAGCTGAACTCAAATAATTCCAACCTGCTTCACCCGTTTCTCTATAAATACACCCTTTTACGCCTTTTCATACCTATATTGAATAAAATAAAGTCAACCTCTCACAGGCATGGATGTGTACAATAAGAAATGTTTTCTTTAATCTAGCAAATGATAGCTTAAAATACCTGTCCACGAAACTTGAAACAGGTTATGGGGTTAAGTCGAACTTACCTGAACTTCTGCAATTAGAAAATAACCCATTTACGCCCAGTAGATTCTTCCATGTTTGATATATTGGATTAGTCCATTTTTTTTATCAAAGGGATGCCTGGTCACAATTTTCATTTTCTTTTTGTTTTATATTGAAATTCCTATCAGCAAACAGTGTAGACTCTGATCAGACGCCGCATAATGCGGCGTCTGATCAGAGTCTACACTGTTTGCCTATGTCCCATATATGGGATCGTGGGCATAAATGGGTTAATAACTCGGGTTGGCATAAGTGGAACATACCGTATTGTATAGTTACAGAACTGGGGCCCGTTTCATAAAACTTCTTACGACAAATGTTGTCGTAAGTCAGATTATAAAAGTCTCAATAACTATTTATTTCTCCATCTAATCCTGTCTTGTGACATCTCTTTGGAATCGTCTTTCACAAGACGGGATTAGATAGAGAAATAAGAAATTAAATGTATTTTAAAGTTTAGACTGTCGTAAGATGTTTTATGAAACGGGCCCCAGACTAGAACAGAACATATTTCTTTCCAGACCTACATATCGTCTTTTCATTTGAAACACATTAATACATCGAATAACAAACAATATATTAAAGATGATTACAAAACAGTACGATGAATAGGTAATATAAAGATCGCGTTTTAACTTTGAAATATGGGTTAGATGGAATTGGGCGAATTTTGGTCCGAAGATCAGGGTTAACATCTTTGTCCATTACTGTTACATTTTAATCATTGACAGCATACAATAGTCTTAGAGAAGACATTATTATGAACTAATATACGCGATTATTCTTAAACATATTGCATGTACAGTGTTCCCTTCCTACAATGGCCCTGCCAACAACGACTCCCTCCTTACAACGACCCTTATCGCAGCTCCTTAAACAGGGAAATCTTGTCTAACGCTCTACTGTTGCAATATCGTCTGCTTAAAATTGTCGTCTGCTTTTTTCCTCAAAGTTACATATAAGTGACATTTCGATAGAATAATGTAATGACGAATGACAAACAGTTTGAATCGAGATCAGACGCCGCGTTTCGCGGCGTCTGATCTCGATTCAAGCTGTTTGCAAATGTAAGACAAGTCTTAGTTTGCTCCCTATAACGACTCCCTCCGAACAACACACATAATCTGTGTGGCCAATTGGGCGTCATTGTAGAGCACTGTCTATCAATTGCAAATAATTTGTAGCCAAATAAGAGGCCAGAATATCCGGCATCTGGCCAGGCTCTATACTTTTCCCTACCTAATTTTATCGTCTGCTTCGATCATCTTACCGCCAAAATATATTATGGTAATGTCGTCTGCAGTACCTTAAAGTCAGCTTAAAGGCTGTTTTGTTGAAGAAATGTCGATACAAGGGTAAAATAGTATTGATCCTGATCAGACACCGCGGTACGCGGCGTCTGATCAGCATCCAAACTGTTTTTAAAGTCACCTTTTAATGACGTTGGCAGCGAAACATTAAACCGGATGCTACTCCGATTAAAAAATAAGTCGAATGTTATTATATAAATTTCATTGAAAAGTCACGCACCTATCCTATCCACACTATCACTCTCACTGCTGCCTCCCAAAATTCCCTAAGTCCAACTCCGCTAAACACATCGAACCCTAGTTGTCTCCTTCTCAGAACAGCGTAAGGATTGACAAGATTCCAAGTGTGGTCGACAATAAAAATGTTAATCTATTGCCTGATGGTTGAGATTTTACTGAGTTTCTTTTTATCCAGATCAGGCACCGCGTAACGCGGAGTCTGATCTGGACATGCATTGTTTGATACTCGTCTTTAGGTGTCTAGGAAAAATGTATAAATCAAAACTTAAAAAAGTTTTCAGGCAACAATTTAAAAGCAGAGGATGACGTTATTTCTGGTGTTCATTCAGTCTATTTGGTTTAACCCTTCCACTTACATGATAATTGTACCCCATCACCGTTTCATTGTCGTCTGTTTCAATTTTTGTTGTCTGCAATGTCGCTTCAAATTTAAAAAAAAAAAAAAAAAAAAAAGGCTATATGGCTGAAGAAATTTCAAAACGAGTGTTAAACAGTTTAGGTCCTGATCTGAGGACGCGTTACGCGGCGTCTGATCAGGATCCAAACTGTTTGTAAACAGATCTGTCTGGAAAATGCTACTCTTTCCAATAAGTAGTAACAACTTTGAGCACGATTGGACCGTTCGGGGACTTAACCCATTGGTGCCCACGATATGCAAACAGTGTAGACTCTGATCAGACGCAGCATAATGCGGCGTCTGATCAGAGTCTACACTGTTTGCTGATAGGAATTTCATTTTAAACAAAATGAAAGTGAAAATTTTGACAAGGCATCCCTTTGATAAAAAATGGACTAATCCAATATAAAACATGGAAGAATCAACTAGGCGCAAATGAGTTTACTGTGATGTTGTTGAGTTTTGTAGCTGTTGTTGATGATGTTGTTTTTATTGTTGTTTATTTTGCGAAGATTATGCCCTGTCCCAAGTGTTGTAAGGAAGACAGGTTTTGATCCTATGGAATTCTACGTAGTGCATATACTCAGCCAAAAGGATCTTACTTAAATCAATCTTCAATATCTCATCTAACCATTCATCGGCGCTAGATATGATCTAATTAGTGTCGCGGTGCTGTAAAACCCAACTCACTACTATTAGCAGTGAGTTAATATATGTATACCAAATAGATTCTTCCATGTTTATATATTGGATTAGTCCATTATTTATCAAAGGGATACCTGGTCAAAATTTTGATTTTCATTTTGTTTTATATTGAAATCCTATCAGCAAACAGTGTAGACTCTGATCAGACGCCGCATAATGTGGCATCTGAACAGAGTCTACACTGTTTGATCGTGGGCACAAATGGTCTTATATAATTATTTAAACTCTAACTTATAGTTTCCTATTCAACAATTGTTAAAGAAGGGAGTAAACTGTTATATAAAGTAACATGCGCGGAAAGTGGAGTAACTTCCCTTTTAATAGAGAAGTTCCTCCAAAATCAGGATCAGGCGGCCGATCATGCTATAAAGAGTTTGGTACTTATAATGCTTTAACTTACAATAAATTACTCAGAATTTCTACAATTAATTTGTTACTGTTCATTTCAGTTCCACTTGTTTGCTTTGATATACGCCCGTTTCTGAAACGTTTTGGTTAACCCTTATCCTACTGATCGGGACTTCACTAGATTTTGCAAACTGTTTAGATCAAGACGCGGCGTCTGATCAGGACCCAAAATGTTTGACACTTATATATATACACTAAACGACACTTATAAGTATGCAAGTATAAAAATGTCATTTATTAGTTTATTCCTGGTTTGTTTTCAACCATATTTTTACCAAATAATTCAAACTATATTGCAATAATAACTCGCTATTCATTTTTTAAAAAGCCCGACATCTTCACGGTCCAGTGAGCAAACAAATTAAAACATAAAAATGCACGTGAAATTCGACGCAGCGTGCAAAATGAAATTTCACATGGCGATAAGTAATGGAATAGCTCACGCTTGTATGAAAAACAGAAAAAAAATCAAGTATTCTATCCCGCAAGGAGACGTAGCCATGGGTTGAATTAAAGCCGATGTCTGTCAATGCGAAGTTTGCATCTTAGTTTTTGATTTACAAATCAATAATCTGTGGTACGAAAATGATAAACTCACCAGTGAAAAATAAAACATATTAGTTCTACAGATTGGCATAATTTAATTTTCAAAATTATTTCTCCAATTTAATAAAACATGAGTTTTACTTGCTCTTATATCGTGCCATCTTACACGATACATATCCCATGTAGGCAATTGATTGTTGAACACAATATTTTTGAAACATTTTCTAATAAAGTCCAAAAATATTTAAGCAACATCGCGCTTAGGAGAAAATCCACAGAGTTCTGAAATTGTTCAAAAATGTTGATTCTATACCGATTTATACTATTGACCTAAGCATACGCCAGCAGCGGAAAAATAAATAATCAATAATGCCTGCAGGTAAAGGGCGCAAACACTGTGTTAGATGAAATTTAACGCAGTGTGAGACATGGTCTCTTAAGCACACATTCTGAAAATTTGACTTAATTCGGTTGATGCGTTTAAAAGATATTTAAAAAATAATACTTGCACACTTATAAGTGTCGTTTAGTGTATGTGTGTCTTAGACTTTACTTCAAATATGTACAAAATTTAATCTAAATTTTTAAAAATCGTGCAGACAACATTTTCATATCAGACGACCTTGCAGCAGGATAACATTTGTACATTTGTCGTTCCAAATGGGAGGGTAGAATATATTTGCACAGAGAACCCCGGGAGATGCCCTATTGTTTTTCAACAGGACCCCCTGGTTCTTTGCATGCCAAATGTATAACACAGATACACAAGACATCGGTTTAAAGTGATTTAAGTCTCATCCGTAGCACATAATATAACCTCACATTGGATATTTCCTGTACTGCATCAGTTAGGGATACCGAGTTTGCTGTGTTAGTACATCTTGTATTGGCAGTGTGTCGCATACCGTTTTCAGGCCAAATCGACCATGACCATTGACCCCAATTTTAAAACAAGAGGCTCCGACGGCACTGAAGGGCTCGCCTGAGCGACAGTTCTCATAATAATTATTGTTTCCAGAAATGTTCATTACTTTTTGACATGCTAATGAGCTCCTTTAACCAATATGACTCTTTATCATTATTGACTCAGCTTTTCCATCACTATTTTTTCAAATTCCTAAATCTTTTTAATTTTGGTTAGAAATCTTCTGTTCTTATTGTTTAGATACTTATATGATGAGATTTACAAAAATAATGCATTTTGGTAGGGTTTTTAGACATAGCATGCGACGAGCAACTGTGGTGGAGACTGTAGAGGGGCACTTATACTATATTTTGATCAAATAAACACGTTTGTGATATTACTTTGAATATGAGTATTTGTTTTTCGAGATGATGAATAAAGATAGGTGTATTTCTATCATCTGGCAGTCGTGGCGCGGAACGGAAATTCAATTTTTTAATAGAACACTAAGATGAACAATTCTGTAAAATTATTTTTATTTGAACTATTGTCTTAGGTACAGGTGTCAAGGTCATTCGAGGTCATGGTAAAAGACTCGTCAGGGGGCATTTTTGTTTAACAAAAACATCTTTCTTTATCAGAAAACGTAGATACTTTGATCCCCGATTTTGGCCAAAATCGGGAAGTAAGAAATGAACTAATTATTGTCCGCGTTTAAGCAAATTATACGACAGTAAATGATCGGCAATTTCCATGGTAAATGTGTCGATCCTTTTTGTCGTTTATTTCACTTAAACGTCGAAAAAATTTAATTCATTGAGGCTCGCAACCGGATTTAGCATAAAAAATAGTAATTTGTAAATATATGTCAAATGCTTATATAAATGGGTAAGATTTAGTTTAGGATAATAAATTCTGTTAAAAAATGCATTTCAAAAAAAAAGAAAAGAAGAAGCTCTGGTGGGATTCGAACCCGTGACCCTCCATGCGGAGACAAACATGAAACTAAAAGGGAAGCGCCTTTACCCCCGCGGCTACTGGGGGCGCTCTATCTATATGGTAGCGAATTAACGTACTTCACTGGTAGCGATTGATAATACATATTTGGTTCGGGTTTATGTCTGAGCCCGTGTAGAGAAGCAACAATAGCAACTATACCGTCAGCTGACGCTATAGAAAAACCGATGGAAAATATCTAAAAAAAAAATAAGATTCGGTGACGATTCTTGAGACTTTTTTTGGACTGATCAAAAAATTTTAATATCAGAAGCCAAATAATGCCACATATTTGCATTTATTTGAGTATTCCATTTCATTTTGACAAGTACACCATCCGGTTGCGAGTCCCTTTAACATTATATTGGCAGTAATTTCTACTGTTAAATGAATATTTTCTTAGTTTGCATGTGTTTATCATCCGTATAATTTACTATTAGAGGTAAACACGAATAGTGTGTACTACGAAAGGAACGGCTATAATCACATAACTGAAGCTGTGATTCGCAGAGAAATGAGAAATGATCCGTCAGCCCTGCGTCCTTTGCGTACAGTTCTACGTGCCCCCCCCCCCCCTTCGAGCTCTTGCATATATACGAATTAAACGTCATTTTTCAATGAAATTGAAGGATAGGATGTAAATATTCAAAAGAATCTACATTTCCTGATAAAGAAAGATTTGTTTGTTAAACACTATGCCCCCTGATGAGACTCAGTCTATGGCCTCGGAATGACCTAGAGTTGTGTCTGCTGAAACACAAATTGAACTGAACCCAATGGGCTTACTCACATCCGTAATATGGAGTCTCAATCACACGTAGTTTTAAAGTAACGGTCAATGATAAACTCAGCCTATTTTACTATTTGACCATTAATTGGTATTGATCTTTGTCTAGCATGACATGGCTCAATTGCATCTCAGTAAAGGATGCACTTTTCAAAGCTATTTAAAAGGTTAAAGTTGAAGACAGGCAAACTGACTAACAAACAGACAGACAGACAATGTAAAACATTCTTAATGCCCTAAACTAGTATATGCAGTGGTGGATACAATCAATGCGAATGTGAAACAGCTTATATATTGACAAGACGCCGCGTGTATTGGCATCTGAGCTTTATCCAAACTGTTTGCAAAAAATCAGACATTCTTCTACTCATTTGAAATTGAAGTTTGCATGACACTTTTTTCTGCAAATTGTTTTTTCAAAAATGTATGTCACTTTTCAGGTTGCAAATACTACCATTTTAACGAGCTACTCTATTGATAAACATTTTTAAGCCAAGTGGCATTCTGTTTTACTTTCAACCTGTTGTAAGTGGTCACATTTTAAACTAGAAACCGGCTTTCTTTGCTTAATAAAAATAATGCAAGAAGTTCTTATATTTTAAACAGTCACTTGTCCTCGAGATTAACCAAACACCATCTATTGAGTGGTCGCTTTAACCTCATTTTCTTTTCTACTTCGTCTAAATATCAGCAGAAGCATCCACAGCTTTGCTGCATTGTGCTCGGCAAAGAACTTCTTCTCTATTTTGAATACCTTTGACAGATTTTCTGTTCTTCTGATGCATATTCTCCAAGACTGCATGAAGTGCATTAGAGCCAAATCCGTCTCATTTTCATTCATTGCTGCCCATCCAAGTAAATTCTGTGGAGTCTCGTAATTGTTCATTGAAACAGACTTATTCAGAACATCTTGAAGAGAATGAAGATCTAGGTCGTGCCTGGCAAGATACTTCAGAAATGGTAACATAACTTTCACATCAACAGAGGCCCATTTGTGCCAGTACTGGAGATGTTGCACCATTGAATCAGGCGCAGTTGCAATCGATCGAAACATTTCCAACTTCAGTGCGTCCGGTGTGATGTCAATCTCCGTCGGTAGGAATAAAACAGGAGCACTAAGGAACTGACGCAAAAGTAGACTTGCGCTCAGAGGAAATAGGTTCTTCAAACCATAACTCTTTAACTGACTGAAACAAAACTCTTTTTCTTTCTCAGAGACAGGGCATGCCATTCCATAGTTTATGCATTGGGTGTTTCTGTCGAAGTTCCTATCAAAGTCATCAAGTGTGTTTTTGGTACTTTTAAGATGCCCTGTAAACAAGAGCACACTTGCAAGCTTCAATTTACCAGAATATACATTTCGCTCCAGTCCTTTTGAAAAATGAAAGGCTGATGCTAGCATGAACCAGTCTCTTTTGCTTCTATCGGATTTCATCGCCAGTAAAACGAGATGTGAAGCTAGACTAATGTGAAAGCATTCAAACCCTTGTTGCGAGACATCTTTAATTTCCTGGTCCTGTTCTGCCATAAAGTTTGAAAACATGTTCATGATGTAAAAATGGTTTATGACTGCCTCCACAATATCTTTGCTGTTTTCTGAAATGTAATAAAAGCAATACCCACACATATCGAATGCAGCCACTGCGGTTTTGGTAAGATATACAAGAACGTGTTGAGCAAGATCATTCTCCAAATCATCATAAAACAATGCAAGCTCCTCTTGGTTCGAACTGAGGGAATGCATGAATAACTTGCCAAAAGTGTTGAGTTTGACATTCTTCAGATTTTCAAGGGGATTTCTGACAAAATGTTTGACTAACTTGATAATTTGTGATTTGTGGGCCTCATCTTCTATCTTGCCATCAAGAAGGTTTGCTTTTGGAATATAAAAGTCTGGACAGAACCCATCTTTCAACCACTGCAGTAGAATATTTAAACATAACAGCAAACACTCTATCAATCTTTCTGGTACCCAAATGCTTTGATCGTTTGTTTGTATTGTGTAGAAAAGAGCTGTCTTGCAGTGGTATGTTTTAAGACCTTTGTTGCCATTGGTCATTGTGAACTCTTTTGTTCCAGGTTTAATAATTTCTTCTTTAAATATCTTTAGAAGGAAGAAACATTTCAGCTGAGTGTCGTTGAGGTTGGTCATAATATACTGCTCATGTAGCGTAAACGAGAGTTTCCACTGAACCTCTTGCTCTCTCTGATCACTATGTGAGTGGCCCATGGGGACGACATGACAAGGTATTTGCTCTAGTTTCTCCAAATCATTCGAAGAGGGCCATCTAAATTGGTGGCATCTTCTCAACCATGTGCTTGCTATCTCTGGCATGTAACCACACCTATATGCATATATATTTTCTTCAACGTTAACAAGAGATGGACTTCGGTTAGCTTCTGCTGGACCATGTGATTCAACCTTATATATGAAATCGCTGCCTCTAGATCTTTGGTTAGTTTTTAGTTCTCCTCGGGTAACAAATGAATCTCGTTTATGAAAGATAAAATCAGACTTTGTCAACGAGTCATTTAGAGCAACGTTTGCCGTTTCTTTTTTGTGTAGAACTTCAAGTTTGATATAACCTGGTGGTGTTTTTTCATCTGTGAACATCAAATGAAACTGATCACCTTGTGCAAAGCTTCGGTCTTCGAACACAAGCCCATGGTTGTAGATATGTAAACTGTCTATATCCGAATTAAGCCATTCTCTAAATGTACCATCAGAAAAGTTTCCGAGAGTGCGAAATTCAACATCAACTCCAAATACTTTGCACTTTAGGTTATTAAAAGAATTGATTGCTTTCACGTTTCTCAGACACCATGCCACCGTGTCAGCATTTACTCCTAACTTGTCTAGCACGGTATATATTGCACGTGATTCCCTTTCCATGGTGATCTGTCATAATTTTCTTCGCCTCATGATATCGTGGCTATGGTCCCGTCTGAAATTTAAATATAAGTCTTAGCCATGAAACCACCAACTTTTATAGCCTACAGTAAAACCTCTCTATTACGACCAATAAAGTATGTAAATTATCAGTTGTTTGCGACGGGTGACTGCTTAAAGCAAGGTGACAGTAAAACAGAAAGCTCCGTCTTGCTTTAGGCTTTCACCTGTCCTTTTTCAAAACAATTAGCCATCGTTTTAGTAGTCTTAATAGAGAGCTTTTACGGTACTTTAGACCCTTTCGGCGCCTGGTTCGCATAAAGTTGACTTTTCACACAGTTTGGATCAAGCTCATCGCGTAACGTGGCGTCTTATCAGGATCCAAACTGTTTAATACTCTTATCGATAATTCTTAAGTCATACAACCTTAAATTTAACTTAGAAATGGTCTTGTAGACAACACTACTAAGGCGGACGACAGAATGTCATGCAAACCCTTCCAGGGACAGAGGCGATATTATGCGAACACAAAGTTATAAGCTTGAACCCGTCAATTTCAATTGAGTTATCGACTAAGACATGTTGAGATTTGAGTTCTTCACAAAATCTCACTAAGGCTAGCAAGGTCTGCATTGTAAATACTAAGTAAATTGAGTTATTCAGTTTGTGGTTATCATATCAAATTTATTTTAGAATGTGGTGTCAGACAAACATTCTAAAACATGTAATATAAGGTTGTTTGAGTATATGGCCACTAATTAATACATCTAGCTATTATCTAATCGAACGGTTACTTCTTTATATTCTGGCAAACTTTTTCATTATTTTTGATGTATGGTTTTCCAAGTACCTTAGGTGTAGGGGTAAAGTAATGTTCGAATACATCATGGCTGTGCTCGATTTTTAAGTCCGGAATTGACGAAATCGAAATTGAGCGGTCTGGAATTCAATTCCGGAACTGTTTTATCAATTCTGTCCAAGGAGATGGTGTAAGCAGAATCGTGACGTATCATCATGGTTCCCGGCACAATTTACCAACGTTTCGACAGCAAGGTTAAACTAAGCAGGGAACTAGATTACCATATTTGCCAGGATTTCACTTGATTTAAAAATCCCATGGAATCGTTCCTTACAATTCTAGAACTGATAATCGAGCACGTCTCATATGTTACACATGTTGTTGTTGTTGTTTTAAATAATTCTGAATTTAGTCAGGGAAAATGTGTTTAAATTTGCTGGGTTTCCCAGTGATATAATAAAATTCCAAAATGTGCAAGGAATTACGTGTAATCCCTAATATCCCGGTGCTTCAATGAAATCCGGACTCCACATATAACTCGTAACATATATAAGTTACCGGTGTATTTCGAGAAAATGAAATGGCGTTGATGTCACTTAGTTTGTATACAGAATTTTCGACATGGACAGATAGTTTGAAGTTTTGTTGTTAGAATAATGTGAATAATACGACACGCTACCTAAAAGAATAGCATACGTATATTCAAATACTTTGCGCTTATCAAAACATTATTGTTTGATTGTCGTTTTTTAATATGAACTCATTCTTGAATCAAATTAAGTCGGAACTGACATAATTTGAAAATAAATTGGTTTATAGATGCAACTTTGGAGTAGTCGAGTATAAGATAAAGTGTTAAGTTATAACACTACAACAAACCATGCACTTGTAGCAAATATCATCATATCGAGCCAAATATATTACTGGTATCCCCAACTGTGTAACAGATTGTACATACATGAACAACTAAACGTTAAAAATAGCTTTGAGAGAAAACCACAATATCCTTAATAAGACATTAGGGTGGACTGATTTAATCCTGTTGAGAATCATTCTAACAAATGAGTTTCTTTTTTCCTTATTACTGTTTTATTCCAGTAATTCTTACTAGGACGTGAACTTGTAGACATAGATGTAAACATAAATGTTTTAAGCTATCGATCTACTTGGTTAAACCATGATCAATATCTGGCAGGAAGTTTATAAGGACATTACAAATAAACAAAAAACGAACTTATTTCAACTAAAACCCTAGATTTTATTGCACAGCCATCTTCTACAAAATTGATCGAATGTTTTAAGTTTTCTTCGCTCTATCTCTCACGAAAATTGGTTATAAATTAACCAATTTTTTAAAAGCCCAGTGTCTACTAAAGTGGACGTTGGCCAACAGTGTAGAATGAATTAAATCTTCCAACAAGTATACGGAGACATTTCATTGCAATATCAATGCATAAACGGGAGAAACGAGAAATAAGACGGCCGGGAAGATATAGTTATGTAATTAGTATGTTAAGTCAGTCTGTGTAATCGGTCATTTCATGAAATGGCTGAAAGTATTAGTCATTGCGTGAAAGACTGTTTCACTTAGTCATTTCACGAGATTGAAAAACACTTTGGACAGGAGCTTTCCGTTTTACATTCACCTTGATTAAAGCTGTGTTGTGTTTTTATGGAACACATTCGTTTTCATTTTAGATGTCGTAAAAGCAAGGTTTAACTGTATTGGGAGAGAACGCGTCTTCGTTACTGCATAGGCAAAGAAAGTTTAACATTGATGAAGAGAGGGGTGACAGTAGTAAGGCTTATATTTCCTGAATTATCGTCTGCTTCAAATATATCGTCTTAGAAAAAAAATTAGTTTACAGTAATATGTTTTTGTAAACTTAAGAAAAGTTTAATCCGAGTGACAAACAGTTTGTAGCCAGATCAGATGCCGCGTTACGCGGCGCCTGATCTGGATCAAAACTGTTTGCAAATGTAAACCAAGTCGCGCTTAGCAGGAAAAGGGTAAAACTATCACACGTTTGCTAATCAGTAAGATAACATTATGAAAACACAGTTCTAGAATAATAATTCACTTACTGTCTCTTGAAGAAAAGACAACCACACTTAAACGTATCTTCAGCACATTGTCATGGTATCGTTCCTTATAAAAGCCCCCAGCTTGCTTTAAAATCACATGGAGTGCGTCTAGAGTCTGCATAACCTATGTCACTATAGCTATCAGCTCAGCTAGATAGAAACATTTGCGAACGCCGGATTTACAACTAAAAGGCTTACGTCTGGGTTTTTCCCCGGCATAGTTTTCCAATGACTGTTTCCTTTTCGATAAAGTACATACGCGAGTACTGCGCATACGATCCATAGGCTACACAATCATGTTGCTGTAGACTACAACTCAGTACATGTAACATGTTTACATTGTGTTCCACTAAAATGCTACTACAATGATGCCATTATTTCCTAAGCAACGCGTTTATTCTGAAACTGCTATATGAGCATTTTAAACTAATTATTTTCGTTGCAAACAGTTTTACCCAGACCAGAAACCCTGCGTCTGATCCGGCTAAAAAGTGTTTGTCTCCCTGAGATTAAATTTAAATCGTTAATTTCCTTTCAATGTGTATTATTTTCTAGTTAAATTGCATACCTTTTGCGTTTAGTTTCGTTTAACCAATTTATACCCAGTGGATTTTCATTTTATTTTATATTGACATTCCTTTCAGCAAACATGGGCAAACAGAGTAGACTCTGATCAGACGCCGCATTATGCGGTGTCTGATCAGAGTCTACACTGTTTGCTGATAGGAATTTCAATATAAAACAATGAAAATGAAAAATTTGACCAGGCACCCCTTTGATAAAAATGGACTAATCAAATATATAAACATGGAAGAATCCACTGGGCGTAAATGGGTTAAAGCATTTGATTATTGACATGATTTGTGTCATGAAATTCATGACTAGCCTTATTTTGCCGCGAGTGCAGATCTTGAAGTCGGATGCGTGTGCTGTTGAAGAGGTCTATGTGGGATAAAATGCTGAATAATATAAATAATAATAATTATAACTTGAATTTTTGCTTTAAAAAATGAATTTCAATCACAGAAAAACTATTTCAATCCATACTTCATGTGTATTACTAAATTCAGGGACAAAAAGAAATTTTGGAGAGAGACTATAAAATATATCGTGCGTGTAGAGGGTATACACTTAGTACAAAAAGAAACGAGAGTTACATTTAGATGCATTTTATTTCACGTTTCTGTAGTATATTGTCATAAAACACATTGTAACTTTAAAGTACATTTCATTGTTAGTAACTCCCACAAAAAGCATAACAATACAATTAATAAGAACGACGTTTTGTTAATTTGATGAGCGTCACCGGTGTTCTCAATATTCACAGTTTACAATCTGGTATAACTGCCCCTTACGTTGATCAAAGATGGGCATATCTGGTGCATCGAGTTCACTAGATGTGTAACAAAACGCTGAGGAATGGCATTCCACCCATGTGTGGCAGTCATGTACAGTTCCTGAACCGTCTGCGGTGCCGGGTCACGAGAATACATCCTCCTCTTCAACTCACCCCAGATATACTCAATCGGGTGACCAGTACCTTCTTGGCTGAAAACGACATCAACGTGCTCGATTTTCACCAGATATGGCCCCGAATTGTGAATTTTGAGAACAAGGGTGCCGCTCGTTAAATTACCAAAACGTCGTTCATATTAGTTGTATTGTTATGATTTTTGTGGTAGTTACACACTATGAATTGTACTTTATATTTACATTGTGTTTTGTTACAATGTACTACTTTAAGTGAAATAAAATGCGTCTTAATGTAAGTCTCGTTTCTTTTTGTACTGAGTGTATATCATTCAGCTACTAGGAACGGCCGACTGAAGACGTGTTTTACGCTAGGTAGTCTACTGAAGAAGCACGGGCTACATAGCTTTACTTTTAGGAGAGAAAGTTTGCCAGAACTCAGTTCCAAGCCTAAGTCCAGGGCTTCTGCTGCTTATGGTTTACGGAAGGCGGTGTGACGTTTATCTCTCAGTGGATACAGATCTATGCATTAAAGATAAGTATTTTCATGATAAATATAATGAGGTTAAAGATAAGTTTTATGTTTTCAAACAAGGATCAAAATGAAATTATTGTGGAAATTAAATTAAGAGAGAAAATCTATCGGAGCTTATACATTAATTTCTATAGATACTATTCAGAATGCATATAAGATTCCGTACTTTTCTTTGTCTGAGAAAAATGTTTTTGAAAAACAATAAGTTGGAAGAAACAGAGTCAGCATTGCATTTATTAATGAGTGCTAGCATATTTACCAGACAAGGCTTAATAGAAATCATGCTGTTCGCATGTATCTACAGTTGTTTACCCACTGTCTGTTTGAATCCTAAACAACGACAAAACGTCTTGTTTCAGACGTGCGTGCTTTAACAAACATGTTTGAAGCAGTGTGTGAAATATGAGGATTTAGAGAAAGATGGATGGACGATATAAGTTTAACGTTCTCTCTGCTTATCATTTTCTAGTTATATACATTATGTTTTACCCATGAACAGAATAGTTAGAGGTTTCTACAAAAGGTGTAAAGAAAAAACATTATATTACATTTTATTACATTTTCTCGTTTTTGCATTCGCTCTCGGAATAACGCCCTATTTTTAAAAAAAACAAAACAACAAAAACAAAAAACACCCGTCTACTCACTGCTAAGTTGAGAGGGGAAAGTAAAGAATGTTATTATGTTATAAGACGACTGTTTATTACAGTCGGCTTATGTACATGTACAAAAACGTCTGCTGAAGTAAAACGTGGCTTGCTTCAATCTTGATTTGTTATCAAAGCAGAAATATATCCTTGTTAAATTCTTCCATGGTTTTGTGTTCTGTTGAGTTATTGAGAGTTTATGGTTATCATACCTCAAGAAGAATAGATAAAGCGTTATTAACTATAACAGGGTTGAAAAAGCAAAGGGAGAGTTGTTGTGTTATATGTCGCTTGCTTTGTTGTCGAATCATATTGATGAGTACTGTTATGGCCCGAATTCTCAGATCATGTCGAGATATTTATGTATAAACACGTTTTAAGCTCGATCTTGTAATTCTGTCATCAAAAAGGAGCATGAAAGCTTAGATTAGTTGTCGTTATGAAAAAAAAAAAAATCTTACTTCTTTGAATGTTTAAATTCCTTGTCAGCCTGTCGCATGTTTAAAAGTTGTATACAGTCACGCTTCAATAAGCGGATATGAAGTTGGCACAGTTCATGGGTTTCCCAAGGAACGTGACCGATGAGGAATCGGTTAAATCGTATTTTTAGTGTGACCTTTATGAGGTTTACAGGGTCCTTAAAGACTTTTCCTCAGTCCATTGAGGGACCACCAGCCCATTGATCTGGAGGTGTCAGTGTAACTGTCAAATCATGTGCAAATCACGGGCAGCACAATCTCAGTTTACCTGGTGAGGTCCAGATTATACTCATGCTCTAGTGATTTTCAATGGTTTTTTTCTAACCTAACTATCATATATAAAGGTAGAGTCTCGCACGAGAAGCTTCAATGGTTCTTTGCTAACGGTATGTCCACAAGACCCATGCTCTTTGCAAGGAAATTGTCTGGCAAGGTGTTATGACCAAAGGGTCTTCAGGAGATGTCTTTAAGTCATTAAGTATATAGTTGTTTGTGGTGTCCTAAAACCGCAAGTCTTGGTTCCTTTACGATTGATCGGTAATTTAAAAGTATTTGTTCCCAGGTCATTCTGCTGAGCAGAGTAATAAGGAAGATGCATTTTGGTCCAAAAAAAACAAACAAAAAAACCTAGTAGATCTAGATGGGTGGAAAGCGGCTTAATTTTTGCCTTTGATTAATAACAACTTTGTTTTGACTCACAATTGTATTGGATTAAGATCATTCATTGTAGACTGAATAGTTTAGTAAGAATGGTACAGGTATGTTTGGTAATGAAGATTTGAGGTATAATGCGTACAACCCCTATGTGAATGGGGTGCTATATGGAGCAATAGAATCCGATGACTGGTCTGTTAGTGACAGTATTTTAGAATGATTCATTCTAGGTGGGGTCAGTTCGATACAGTTTTTTTCGCATCTGATCATAATGCCAAATTACCTAAGTTCTACTTTAGATTTTGGTGTCATAATTCATCTGGAGTAGATGCGTTTACTGTTGACTGGGGTGATAGTTTGGGTATTTTTGTACCACCAAATACAGTTATTGCTAGAGTTTTAAAGAAAATGCAGTTTTGTAACACTACAAGGGTGTTAGTCTTGCCTGAATGGCGTTCTGAGAATTTCTGGTCGATGATTCGTGATGAAAGTGGTCGGTTTTAACAGTTCGCTAAAGACATTATGTACTTGCCGACTGCAAAGATTTCTATAAACCATGTAAAATGGCGTAGGAATATTTGGTAATGAAGATTTGAAATTCAATGTGTTGACTATCTATGTTGTGTTTTAGTAACTAACCCTGTGTATAGGCAGCGTTTTGTTCAGCCAGTTGATATAAAGCCTGTATGGACTGTTGTTATATAGCCTGTATAGGCTGTTGATATATAGCCTGTATAGGCTGCTGATATATAAATTTATAGGCCGCTGATATATAGCCTTATATACTGTTGAAATATAGCCTTATGGGCTGCTGATATTTAGCCTCTATATGGGCTGCTGATATATGGCCTTATAGGCTGCTGATATATAGCCTCATGGGCTGTTGATATATAGCCTTATAGGCTGCTGATATATAGCCTTATAGGCTGCTGATATATAGCCTTATATGCTGCTGATATATAGCCTCATGGACTTTTGATATATAGCCTTATAGGCTGCTGATATATAGCCTTATAGGCTGCTGATATATAGCCTTGTAGGCTGCTGATATATAGCCTTATAGGCTGCTGATATATAGTATTATAGGCTGGTGATATATAGCCTTATGGGCTGGTGATATATAGCCTTATGGGCTGCTGATATATAGCCTTATAGGCTGCTGATATATAGCCTTATAGGCTGCTGATATATAACCTGTGTAGGCTGGAAGGCGTACTGTATGCCTGTCAATTAGCCGAAGTCGGCTTTTTGGGACTATGCGTGGTGTTGCGCATAGGGTTTGTTTTGAATATACATGTATGTTTATTTCAATGTGTCTTAAAAGCTTTTTGCTCGACGTTTTGTAAATTGTATTTACATTTCAAGATTGCTACCTACGGCTTATACCAAAACATGTGTTTTGTCTGTTTATTAAGTCAGTCAACGGTATGAAAAAGGGAACAACAGTTATAATGATATGCCAAACCTTTCTATTGCTAATGTCGACTATAGTTTATTGCCAAACAGTTGATGCTAGATCTAGCACACACACTCGTATCGATGTTCCAACAGATACAGTGGAGTTGACGTAATTAACCCTTTCACCCACAGAAACGACTTTTAGCGTATTTGATTTATTCCTCCGCTGATGAAAGTAGTTCCAGTTTATACCCTAATTAACAATAACCATTATAAATATGTTATATAGCCTAGCAGATTTTATCTTAAAGCAGGCTGAAAGTAAAGCAGAATGTGCCTTAGGGCACATTCTGCTTTACTTTCAACCTGCTTTAAGTGGTCACCTGTCTTCAAAACTAGAAACAGGCTATGAGGCAAAGGGTTAATCCCATTACAAACAATACGCTCATCTATTTGCAATACAGTGTAGAAAAAGTCAATGTTAAGAGTCATTTTAGTCCGAGTGGCAACCACTATGGTCTAACCAAACGCCGGTTAGCCCGGTGTCTGACCTGGTCCTAAATGGTGTGCAATAGAAATATTGGTTTTAATTATGGTGAACTAATTGGTAAAATCTTAACTCCTGTTGGTCCAGTGTTTATGTAAAAATGTGTTTATGTAAAAGTTGTTCAGAAAGGAAATGTTTGTGTCTGGATCAAGGCCCAAGCAAATAGTAAGGATCTTTTCTGTTTGCTACTATGAAAGATGTACATAAAAGGGGTTACAGTAATCACTTGCCATTATCTGTATTGTGTAAATAATTGCTAGGGGAAGGGTTGTAACTAACCTTTTTGGAACTTGTGCCCCAACCCCATTTCAATGTTGAAATTTTGAAAATAAAATATGTTTAAACTGTAATGGTTTTAATACAGACGCATCGACTTGGAAAAAATTGTGTTTTCTCCATTGTATATTGCCTTCAATCTAAATTTGGAATCGAAAACAGAATAAAAGCTTCAACGCAGTAAAGAAGACAAACTGTCCACCCATTTCAGAGGGGGTCTTATAATAGGTGATGTTTATCAGTCTGCACTATTTGTCATTTTGAAATAGTAATAAACGACAAAAGCTTAAGCGGACACTGGAATTGTATTTACAATGTTTCAGGGGAAAATAAGTTACAGGGCTAAAATTCATCCGGATTTTTCCGAAATCTTCGGATTTTTATCCTAGCAGATGGTATCTTAAAGAAGGCTGAAAGTAAAGCTGAATGTGCATTTAGTAATAGCGCTTGAAAAACAGAAAATTCGGAAATTTTAGGAAATTTCATGATCAACTTATTGCAATCCTGGAGTAACAATGTAATTTGTGCTAATTGTGTCTTGTTCATTGCAAAAGTGCCACTTATGTTCTGCACTCTACATGCCTCCAGATTAGTGCCAATGAGCGTGTATCTGATTTGAATGTAGACAGATATCTTTAGCATATTGGTTAACCGTTTTCATTATAGCGCAGTGTCAGTGGATAGGGTAGGTTATTGCTTTGAACAGAATATTTGTAGGAAGTCTTTGCTCTATTTTTAGCTTGTGTTATGTATCCCGCTGTCATGGAAATATTAGCCTGGGTCATTTATTTTAGAAATGAATGACGGACTTCCGGTGTTCATGAGGTTATGCAACGTAGAGCTTATAATCTTTGCTAGTAAAATATCTGTGTTGCATAACCTCATTAAAACTGGAAGAACGTTATTTATTTATTATATTTTTATTTCATTGTCAACTGATCTGAGCTGAGTTGAGCTATATTTAGCATGCTTTTGAAATTAAACGGCACGAATAAGTTTGCTCAATGTTTCACTCATTCAAAGTTGGTGGCTGATTAAGGACCAGTAATTCATTTTGCATTTGCAACTTGGTCTGTTTTGACAAACAGACCATAGGTCAAAACAGACCATATCAATTGCTTCGAAATCAATTGCCGCTACTAGCAAATTGTCGTCGAGCTCAGCCAAACGATATACATGTATACTTAACCCGAAGGTAAACATAAACTAAAATAAATAATGTGTTTGGTATTTATTTATACTACTAGAGCAAGGTTTTAAGATTTATTTTTGTTTGTGCATTTCAAAATGAACTTTCCACATGTATACTGAAAAAGGCGTCATTTTACCGAGAACGTTTCAGTAGGTGGAGTTTATGTCTACCCTGTCATGTATCGATTTCCAAGTGATCAGTATAATTCCGCCCCTAAACTAATCGGCTAGAACTGGATTTGAAATGAACATTCATAGAGAAATGCATGTGTCTTTTAGAATAGTATTATATAGGGAATATGCGGGGCGAATATAAATAACAATATGGCAGAGGCATACAAAGTATTTCTCTGAGTTAATGAAGTTACAGTTAATTGGCATTTTTATGAGGAATATGGCTGCGCGTTTTAAAGAGAAATAATGTATTCTTTATTTCAGCTCCACGTGAGTCTGGAGGCCAATTTTCAATAATGTGAATTGACATCCCCACTTTCCTACCCGCAGACAGGAGTATTTATCGCGTAAAATGGAACAGGGCGTCATATATCGATTGTCCTTGGCCTTATACTTTATATTATTCTCATAATATGGGTACGGAGGCCCATCCATCATGTAAACAGGACTTATTTAAGCCGCACACGGGGGATATCAAATAGAAAACATGTAATAATAACCCAAGTCTGGAGAAAAATAGCTATTCGAGCTCTTGAAACAACGAAGAATTGTTAGGAAGTGAGCATCCTGGGGCTGGATGATTCATCGTTCAACCATCAACATTTACAATACAACGACATGACACACATAGACAGATGAAATACTATTCCATATAGCTGAACTCAAATAATTCCAACCTGCTTAACCCGTTTCTCTATAAATACACCCTTTTACGCCTTTTCATACCTCTATTGAATAAAATAAAGTCAACCTCTCACAGGCATGGATGTGTACAATAAGAAATGTTTTCTTTAATCTAGCAAATGATAGCTTAAAATACCTGTCCACGAAACTTGAAACAGGTTATGGGGTTAAGTCGAACTTACCTGAACTTCTGCAATTAGAAAATAACCCATTTACGCCCAGTAGATTCTTCCATGTTTGATATATTGGATTAGTCCATTTTTTTTATCAAAGGGATGCCTGGTCACAATTTTCATTTTCTTTTTGTTTTATATTGAAATTCCTATCAGCAAACAATGTAGACTCTGATCAGACGCCGCATAATGCGGCGTCTGATCAGAGTCTACACTGTTTGCCTATGTCCCATATATGGGATCGTGGGCATAAATGGGTTAATAACTCGGGTTGGCATAAGTGGAACATACCGTATTGTATAGTTACAGAACTGGGGCCCGTTTCATAAAACTTCTTACGACAAATGTTGTCGTAAGTCAGATTATAAAAGTCTCAATAACTATTTATTTCTCCATCTAATCCTGTCTTGTGACATCTCTCTGGAATCGTCTTTCACAAGACGGGATTAGATAGAGAAATAAGAAATTAAATGTATTTTAAAGTTTAGACTGTCGTAAGATGTTTTATGAAACGGGCCCCAGACTAGAACAGAACATATTTCTTTCCAGACCTACATATCGTCTTTTCATTTGAAACACATTAATACATCGAATAACAAACAATATATTAAAGATGATTACAAAACAGTACGATGAATAGGTAATATAAAGATCGCGTTTTAACTTTGAAATATGGGTTAGATGAAATTGGGCGAATTTTGGTCCGAAGATCAGGGTTAACATCTTTGTCCATTACTGTTACATTTTAATCATTGACAGCATACAATAGTCTTAGAGAAGACATTATTATGAACTAATATACGCGATTATTCTTAAACATATTGCATGTACAGTGTTCCCTTCCTACAATGGCCCTGCCAACAACGACTCCCTCCTTACAACGACCCTTATCGCAGCTCCTTAAACAGGGAAATCTTGTCTAACGCTCTACTGTTGCAATATCGTCTGCTTAAAATTGTCGTCTGCTTTTTTCCTCAAAGTTACATATAAGTGACATTTCGATAGAATAATGTAATGACGAATGACAAACAGTTTGAATCGAGATCAAGCTGTTTGCAAATGTAAGACAAGTCTTAGTTTGCTCCCTATAACGACTCCCTCCGAACAACACACATAATCTGTGTGGCCAATTGGGCGTCATTGTAGAGCACTGTCTATCAATTGCAAATAGTTTGTAGCCAAATAAGAGGCCAGAATATCCGGCATCTGGCCAGGCTCTATACTTTTTCCCTACCTAATTTTATCGTCTGCTTCGATCATCTTACCGCCAAAATATATTATGGTAGTGTCGTCTGCAGTATTTTAAAGTCAGCTTAAAGGCTGTTTTGATTGAAGAAATGTCGATACAAGGGTAAAATAGTATTGATCCTGATCAGACACCGCGGTACGCGGTGTCTGATCAGCATCCAAACTGTTTTTAAAGTCACCTTTTAATGACGTTGGCAGCGAAACATTAAACCGGATGCTACTCCGATTAAAAATAAGTCGAATGTTATTATATAAATTTCATTGAAAAGTCACGCACCTATCCTATCCACACTATCACTCTCACTGCTGCCTCCCAAAATTCCCTAAGTCCAACTCCGCTAAACACATCGAACCCTAGTTGTCTCCTTCTCAGAACAGCGTAAGGATTGACAAGATTCCAAGTGTGGTCGACAATAAAAATGTTAATCTATTGCCTGATGGTTGAGATTTTACTGAGTTTCTTTTTATCCAGATCAGGCACCGCGTAACGCGGAGTCTGATCTGGACATGCATTGTTTGATACTCGTCTTTAGGTGTCTAGGAAAAATGTATAAATCAAAACTTAAAAAAGTTTTCAGGCAACAATTTAAAAGCAGAGGATGACGTTATTTCTGTTCATTCAGTCTATTTGGTTTAACCCTTCCACTTACATGATAATTGTACCCCATCACCGTTTCATTGTCGTCTGTTTCAATTTTTGTTGTCTGCAATGTCGCTTCAAATTTAAAAAAAAAAAAAAAGGCTATATGGCTTCAGAAATTTCAAAACGAGTGTTAAATAGTTTAGGTCCTCATCTGAGGACGCGTTACGCGGCGTCTGATCAGGATCCAAACTGTTTGTAAACAGATCTGTCTGGAAAAAGCTACTCTTTCCAATAAGTAGTAACAACTTTGAGCACGATTGGACCGTTCGGGGACTTAACCCATTGGTGCCCACGATATGCAAACAGTGTAGACTCTGATCAGACGCAGCATAATGCGGCGTCTGATCAGAGTCTACACGGTTTGCTGATAGGAATTTCATTTTAAACAAAATGAAAGTGAAACTTTTGACAAGGCATCCCTTTGATAAAAAATGGACTAATCCAATATAAAACATGGAAGAATCAACTAGGCGCAAATGAGTTTACTGTGATGTTGTTGAGTTTTGTAGCTGTTGTTGATGATGTTGTTTTTATTGTTGTTTATTTTGCGAAGATTATGCCCTGTCCCAAGTGTTGTAAGGAAGACAGGTTTTGATCCTATGGAATTCTACGTAGTGCATATACTCAGCCAAAAGGATCTTACTTAAATCAACCTTCAATATCTCATCTAGTCATTCATCGGCGCTAGATATGATCTAATTAGTGTCGCGGTGCTGTAAAACCCAACTCTCTACTATTAGCAGTGAGTTAATATATGTACACCAAATGGATTCTTCCATGTTTATATATTGGATTAGTCCATTTTTTATCAAAGGGATACCTGGTCAAAATTTTGATTTTCATTTTGTTTTATATTGAAATCCTATCAGCAAACAGTGTAGACTCTGATCAGACGCCGCATAATGTGGCATCTGAACAGAGTCTACACTGTTTGATCGTGGGCACAAATGGTCTTATATAATTATTTAAACTCTAACTTATAGTTTCCTATTCAACAATTGTTAAAGAAGGGAGTAAACTGTTATATAAAGTAACATGCGCGGAAAGTGGAGTAACTTCCCTTTTAATAGAGAGAAGTTCCTCCAAAATCAGGATCAATGACAAACGGCTTGGCGGCCGATCATGCTATAAAGAGTTTGGCACTTATAATGCTTTAAATTACAATAAATTACTCAGAATTTCTACAATTAATTTGTTACTCTTCATTTCAGTTCCACTTGTTTGCTTTGATTTACGCCCGTTTCTGAAACGTTTTGGTTAACCCTTATCCTGCTGATCGGGACTTCACTAGATTTTGCAAACTGTTTAGATCAAGACGCGGCGTCTGATCTGGACCCAAAATGTTTGACACTTATATATATAGAGGATCTAACATGAGTGCTCATTAATTATCATTTTTAATAAACGAGTTGACTAAAACAATATGACGCGAGCCTTGGCGAGCGTTATATTTGTTTTAGTCAACGAGTTTATTGAGTGATAAATAATGAGCACGAATGTTAGATCCTATTTATCACATAAACATTTTAAAACCCTTTTAAGTGAACTGAATCCGTTGTTTTTTGTCTCTCCGCCATATGTATTTTCCGCCAAAACTTGACGTTGTTTACAGTAACGCCATGGCAAATGACGTAATTTAGCGCCCAGCGCCATGCAGCGCTCGTGGACGAATAGATAGGGCCGGAGCCCAAATATTGATATTTCACTATAGTTTATTGAATGGCTTTATAACACTCCCAGAGTCGGTTTTATGTGATAAATATGTGTGTCTTAGACTTTACTTCAAATCTAATTTTTTAAAAATCGTGCAGACAACATTTTCATATCAGACGACCTTGCAGCAGGATAACATTTGTATATTTGACGTTCCAAATGGGAGGGTAGAATATATATTTGCACAGAGAACCCCGGGAGATGCCCCTTTTGTTTTTCAACAGGACCCCCTGGTTCTTTGCATGCCAAATGTATAACACAGATACATAAGACATCGGTTTAAAGTCTCATCCGTAGCACATAATATAATCTCACATTGGAACTTCGTGCCTGGATATTTCCTGTACTGCATCAGTTAGGGATACCGAGTTTGCTGTGTTAGTACATCTTGTATTGGCAGTGTGTCGCATACCGTTTTCAGGTCAAATCGACCATGACCATTGACCCCAATTTTAAAACAAGAGGCTCCGACGGCACGAAAGGCTCGCCTGAGCGACAGTTCTCATAATAATTATTGTTTCCAGAAATGTTCATTACTTTTTGACATGCTAATGAGCTTCTTGAACCAATATGACTCTTTATCATTATTGACTCAGCTTTTCCATCACTTTTTTTTCAAATTCCTAAATCTTTTTAATTTTGGTTAGAAATTTTCTGTTCTTATTGTTTAGATACTTGTATGATGAGATTTACAAAAATAATGCATTTTGGTAGGGTATTTAGACATAGCATGCGACGAGCAACTGTGGTGGAGACTGTAGAGGGGCACTTATACTATATTTTGATCAAATAAACACGTTTGTGATATTATTTTGAATATGAGTATTTGTTTTTCGAGATGATGACTAAATATAGGTGTATTTCTATCATCTGGCAGTCGTGGAGCGGAACGGAAATTTAATTTTTTAAGGCCGCATTGTGTTTTGGGGAAACCTGCCTAAAACAGTTATTTGGGATCCCATTTGAACTACATGGTACGTGATTCTTCCACGGAAAGCGGCTTTATCTAAGAAATTCGCGTTTTAATATTTTTTTTTAATATCTGGATGTTATATCCAGAAAAGAGTTTAACCTTGTGAATGGGAAGAACGACAACTCTTGTAAAACAAAGTGGTTACTGGTTAACCAATGAGAATCAGTGACAATAACAACAAATATGGCCCCTCCTCGTGGTAGACCTGTACTCAGCCCTGCAGCGAGATTGGCTGCTAAAGAAAGGAAAAGACAACAACAACTTCTTCGTATGCAGAAATTTCATACGATACGACTAACAGAAGATGTCTGGCAGAGATGGAAGGTGATGCAGGCAGAAGTAAATCTGAAGACACAAGATGCTGTGGCCGATTAGGCTATCAGCTGGCTAAGTAAAGTTTTCGTCCCCCTCACCCCGATTTGATTTGTTTAGATTTTACGTCGCTTTCAACAGTATTTCAGTCATATCGCGACGTCCAGCTAATTATAGGTGGAGGAAGACCCCAGAAGTCCTTTATGCACTGTTTCAGGCACAAATCGGCAACTGGGTAGAACCACCGACCTTCCGCAAGCCAGCTGGAAGGCTTCCCCACATGAAAAATCCGAACGACCCTACTGGGATTCGAACTCACAGCGGTAAGGAGCTTAGTGATGTAAGTCACAGTGACTATACCCCTAGGCCACGGAGGCCCCCCCTCACCCCGAAAGGTAGAAAAAGTCCACATATACCATGATTAAGTATGCATATAGGCGACCCCATTTAAGGTGGATGACAAGCCTGAAAGTGGTGCAGATTTTTTTATTCGGCGTTTCCATGGCAACCGCTCAGTTTTACACTGTGTTTCAGGAAAACCATTGTAATTTGGTCAATTTTTGTAATAGAAGAACGAAAATAGTACAGCGATGAAGCTTAGACATTGAGCTTTAATAACATGAGAGTTTGTGTTAATTATCTCATTTGCATACTTATGAATATTAATGAGAAATTTAAAAAACTCATAAAATATCAAAATCATACTTTCAACTAACCATTAAACACACTAAAAGGACACAAAAGGTGCCAAATTTGCTTTAAAAATATATCTGAACATTCCTTAAAAGAATGAGCTAGGTTTGATTAAAAACTATTAACTGTATATGCCCCAAATTCCGTTTCCATGACAACTGTCCATTTTTGACAGAAAGCATGACAATCACTTAAATTTACATCACACTCCAGGATTTCAAGCCATTGTATCTTTGTTAACTCTTTTGATAGAAGAATGAAAATAGTCTTGTAAATGAGCTCAAACAGTTATGATTTATTTCATGAAAAATTATTATATTATTTCATCTGCATACTTATGAATATTAATGAGACTATTTTACTAAAGTATAGTTTTCGTCTACGTCATCGTAGAAAATGATGACTTCATTAAAATTTTAACCTCAACAGTCGAAAGTAGGTCAACACCATTTATATGCGGTTTATTATACATATTTCAATATCGGTTAATCATTTAGGGTGAATGTCAAGTCTGAAAGCGACGCGGTACTGCTTAAATGTGCGATTTTTTTACCCCACCCACCAAATTTAACATTGCACACCGACATTTTCTTATACATTACTGTTTATAAAGCCGCAATGAAATAAAATAAAAATTACTTAGATTATTGAAATCATTTGTCATAAGATGCCATGCCTAAAAGTGTTATGAGGTTTTATTCCATAAAACGCCAATAAAATGTCGTCTGCTAAACTTCCCGTCTGCTACAGTTTTCAGTCTTTTAAAGGTTTACTGGACGTTTCGTTACCCTGTTGCGTTCACGCCAGTCATTTCGCTACCCAGGATGATTCTACCCTGGACCTTTCGCTTCACACACTTTTTATCGTAGTTTGTTTACACTATATGAGTTATATTGTAAGTTTAGCATAATACACGAGTATATTTGATTGATATATTAATAAATATTAATTTCTTAAATGTGGACCGGTGGCGTCTGCACAAATATTTCGTCTAACTAATTATTTCTGTCACGTTTAGTTTGGATCCAGATTAGTTTATAGAAATCTCTTCTTTTATGTCTGTTAGTTAGGATCCAGATTTATAAATAAAACCTTTAAGTTCCGTTAAATCTCTTGAGAATATTGCGTCAAAAATTGAAATTATGTCTGTATGTTAGGTTGTATTCAGATTATGTTTTTTTTGGTGTTTTTTTTTTTTACCTAAAATCACTTTTATAGATATTCAAATGGTTTTGATCCAGATAAATGAATGAAAATCTCTGATGTGGATGCTTGACGTCTGGGCAAAAATTACTTCTGTCCGTTAGTTTTGATCCAGCCTATTAAAAAATCTATTATATGGTGATTCAATTGATTTGATCCAAATTAATGAATAAAATATGTTATATACACGAGTGGCGTTAGTGCAAATATTTGGTCAAAGTTGTATTTCTGTAGGTATGTGTGGATCCAAATAAGTAAATAAAACTTCTATTGCTCTACGTTAGTTTGGGACCAGATTAGTAAATAAAAATCCATTATTAAGGCACACGGTACCTGTATATTAGTAAATAAGAGAGATGTAAAATAAAACTGGATAGCGAAAAAATCTTTGTAGCGAAAAGACCAGCCGCGAAAGCCACAATGTAGCGAAGATGCTAAGGTAGCTAACACCCAGGTGGCCAAAGGTCCTGAAATCTTTCAAAGCCATTTAAAATTGGTGAAAATGTTGTCTGAGTGACAAAAAACTTAGATCTGGGTATGATGCAAGCTACTAGGTGTCTTATGCAGATCCAATCTGTTTGCAAATGTCACTACAGTAGCCTTTTGAAGGGTGATCGCACTGGTGGATGGGTTGGGTTTTACTGTACTGCGATACAAAATAGGTCATATAGCGATCAGGGATGATGAGATGTGATGCTGATGATTTCAGGAAGATGATTCAGGCTTATCCCATTTGTCCGAAGCAGAGTATGGGATCAAAACAACCGATGACATATCAGTTCTGATTTCATTCTGAACACGTTCAGTCAGAGATACTTAAAAATATCACATGTACATGGATCAGTCTACATATTGAAAGCCGGTTCATCATTTAGAATTGATGCCAATTCGAAATTCTTTGCAGTTTTACACATTGCAGCAAAATAGAAATCTACACCGACATTTCAATTCAGATAAGTCTATTCTGACATTAGCTCAAAGTTACGTGTGCTATGTAGAGTGTAGAATGTCTTAGAACTCAAACCGGCAAGAAAAGGAGAAGTTCAGCTTGATTATATACCAGTCTGAAATACACGAGGCATTGAGAAGGGCTACGTCTCAAAGGATAGATACCTTCCTTGGTGCTTTACTTTCTAGAAGGGAGACAGGTGCTATGGAATTCACCGAGACCATAGACAGCTATGTTAAAAGAGTACAAATTGAAATAATCTTTGGATGATATTCACTAGCATAAAGATATTGGGTGTTCTTCAACATACACTACATAGTAAAACAAACATTGCAAGATTACACATTGACCCTGACACTGATAGTGATGAGGAACGAGGTCCTTCTACACATAAAATTCAGAGGAGTATTTTCAACTGGAAAGAACTGTTTATTTGTGAGAAAAAGTGGTATAAAAGAGATTAGAATATCACCAATGTGGCAACATTTGAATTTTGTTCCATATTAGAGAAGAGAACACAGGAAAAGAATGACACATAAATGAGCTGTAGGATTTGTCACTACAGCAAGCTCATTGTAAATGAAGCCAAATATCACAAAGGCCGTCTATCATAGCAAATATATCAAGCAAGAAAATGGTACAAAAGATTTGTCTGAAGCAGGAAATGTTTGTGATGCAGCCTTTGAAAGCTTGTTGACTGAAATAACAGTATAACAAGAGGCACATGGGCCATAGTTCGCCTACCTGACAAAAGCTGAAAAAATGAAGAGAATGATTTATGTCCCAGGACGGGTCAGTTTTACCCCCAGAGGAATGATTTGAATAGTATTGATAGAAAACCAGTGAATGATGATATATTCCAAATATCTAAGCTCTGTGTACTAGGACTTCAGAAAAGAAGATTTTCATTGGAACAATCTATTTTAGTTCCTTTGACCTAGATATGCATCAGACCGATACCATTTCTTTCATACTTGTAAAGGCTATCTAGAAGTGTCTTCAAGCCAAATATCAAAGCTCTGGTCACATTAGTTTGAGAGAAGAAGATGTTTTAAAATGTCACTAAAAACATACTTTATGTAAATCTGTGAGTCCCGAGTGGACCATTTTTTGATCCCAGAGACATAATTTGAACAATCTTGACAAAGAACCTTTATTTGATACTATATGCCTAATATCTAAACTTTGTGAACTAGGGTTTCAGAGCAGATGGTTTTTTAAGTTTTCTTTGAAATATCTATTTTAGCTCATGTGACCTAGTTATTCAACAGACCCAAACCATTTCAACAATATTGGTAAAGGACATCTAGCAATGTCCTCCATGCCAAATATAAAAGCGTGGACTACATTAGCTTCAGAGGACAAGCTGTTTGAAAATATAACGGTATAACTCTTTGTAAAACTGTGACCCCCGGGCGGGCCAATTTTGACCACAGTGGCATAATTTGAACAAACGTGATAGAGAACCTATAGCTGCTGCTATGTGTCAAAAATCTAAACTCTGACCCTTGTAGTTTTTGTTAAGATTTGTTTTTAAGAGTGCCTTATGTTTTTTACTTCGGTTGCCATGGCAACCAAAATTCTGCATTTTTTTTAATCTTTTGTAACAAATTTGAAAGAACTTTATCCAAGAAACATTCCTGTAAAGTTTGGGTGAAACCTGTCAAGTGGTATTGGAGGAGATGTCAATTGAAGCAAGTGTTAACCACGACGGACGATGCACAACGCCGGACACAAGGCCATCACAACAGCTCTCCTTGAGCCTTTTGCTCAGGTGAGCTAAACAGATATGGCAGATAATTTTGGCACAAAACCAGCCGATTCATGCTATGAATGCTCTTAATACTAGTATTCAATTTACAACATGTTCTTCTTGTGACCCAGGGCCAGATTAAGGATTAGCTCGAAAAATGGTTTTGATACATGTTGATAAATTAGCTATGTTTTTCTTATTATCTCATTAATATTCATAGGTATGCAAATTAGATAAAGTGCATCAATTTTCATCAAATTAAAAGCAAATGTTTAGGCCCTATTGAAAATTAATTTTCATTCTTTTTTCACAAATAACGCCAAAGAAACAGTGGCTTTCCTGAATCAATAATGAATATGTGTGGGCCTGTTGTCATGGATACGGAACTCGTGGTACGTGTGATCAAAGGGTTATGACCCGCCAACCCACTCAATTATTCTAGAAATATTCTCCGATAATTCATAATTACGATTTGCTCTGTTTGTGTCCTTTGAGTCAGTTCAAATTTTACGTACTCAGTATTATTTTAATATTTTCCCCTGCATTTTTAAGGATTTTAACAATCTCATTAATATTCATACGTATGCAAATGAGATTATTTACATAAATACATGTAGTTCATTCAATTAAATTCCAACTTCTAAGCTCTATAATTGTACAATTTTCATATCTATATCACCAACAGTAACAAAGTTACAGAGAATTTTCTAGAGGATGGGGCGAGTTGGGGATTTGCCATGTTTCTGTGTTATAAATGGACGGTTGTCATAGAAACGAAATTTGGGGTATATACGCTGTATAGTTTTAAATCAAATCCAGTCCATTCTTTTAAGGAATGTTCAGATATGTTTTTAAAGCAAATTTGGCATATTTTGTGTCCTTTGAGTGTGTTTAATGGTTAGTTGAAAGTATGATTTTGATATTATTTTCCCTATTTTTATGATTTTTTTAAACTTCTCATTAATATCCATAAGTATGCAAATGAGATAATTTACATAAATACATGTAGTTCATTCAATTAAATTCCAATTTTTCTAAGCTCTATAATTGTACAATTTTCATATCTATATCACCAACAGTAACAAAGTTACAGAGAATTTTCTAGAGGATGGGGCGAGTTGGGGATTTGCCATGTTTCTGTGTTATAAATGGACGGTTGTCATAGAAACGAAATTTGGGGTATATACGGTGTAAAGTTTTAAATCAAATCCAGTCCATTCTTTTAAGGAATGTTCAGATATGTTTTTAAAGCAAATTTGGCACCTTTTGTGTCCTTTGAGTGTGTTTAATGGTTAGTTAAAAGTATGATTTTGATATTATTTTCCCTATTTTTATGATTTTTTTAAACTTCTCATTAATATTCATAAGTATGCAAATAAGATAATTTACATATCTTTTCATTATATGAAAGTCCGATGTCTAAGCTTTATCACTGTACTATTTTCATTCTTCTAGTACAAAAATTGACCAAGTTACAGAGGTTTTCCTGAAGCACGGTGTAAAACTGAGCGGTTGCCATGGAAACGCCGAATAAAAAATCTGCACCACTTTCAGGCTTGTCATCCACCTTAAATGGGATCGCCTATGTGTATACTACATCATGATATAAGTAGAATTATTCTACCTTTCGGGGTGACGTAGCTCCTAAAATAGAGCTCTTTTTCAACTTGGCTGATAGCCTAGATGTCTTGTTGGCGTTTTGGTAAGGGGAAACGAAACTTTTATTTAAATTTGAATATGACTGCTGTTTGTTGCAAGCAAACAATATCTATTGTTTGTGCTTCGCAAAAGTGAAATCAACATGGGTTTTGGTGTGTTTGATCGTTCATACATACCAATCGGTAACCGCGGGGTCCTCAAAGGGGTATTTTTGTTGCCCTGAGTTCAATTGTTATTTTCGAAGTGTTTTCCTTGATCCTTGTTTTGATCCTGATAAGACGCCGTGAACAAAGACTGATTGGGAGGCTCGAAATCATTGTCTTGATTAGTAAAGTGTTACATATGCCAAATTAAGAGATCATAGATAACTGATGGATAAAACGAAAAGTACAGTATTGCATCTATAAATTTGCCTAAGATATTCAGTTGAGTTCCACTGGGATGGGGCTTATTACCCCCCCCCCCCCCCCCCCCCCCCCCCCAATTGTATGTAGGGTATGTATTATTTGATATTAGTGCCTATATAAATATTTTTGATCTGCAGTAGTATTAAAAGCAGCTGACAACATTTAAAACAAAACACAGCGTCTACTCAGGATTCAAACTGTGTTTGTAATTTTTTGGCTAGGTGACGATAATTTCCAATATATCTCTGAATACTGCATTCCATATCTAATTTGAAACTCTTATCAATAGTTTCTCTCTCCAAACTTAAAAAACTGAACCAATAAATAAAATTCAATTAATAAGGACATGTCCGCTATATCTACAATATAGGGCCGATTTGACCTAGCATTATTGGGATGATTTGACCATGAGGCATATTATTTGGCCGATTTGACCTGACCCGATTTAGTTTTGCCGGATTTGACCCGGATTCATAGAAATTCAGGAGTTGTCAGGGGAGTTATAAATGTCACAGTGTACGTGTAGGTTTATCATCACTTGTACGGCCTTGCTGTGCAAGCACGCTTTTATAGCGACGTGGTAGCGTGCATGTCTGTGAACCTGGCGACCTGGGTTCAATCCGGATCTCAGCTGGTGTTTCTTTATAAAAACATCTTGGTCCAGGGTAATAGATAATTTCCCATGAACTGGTAGAGGCTTCACATGGCGCTACAGATTCAGTTGACAATTTTCCTAGAGAAACACAAATAGTTAAGCAGATAAAAAAACAGAAAGATAGAAAAGTTAATATTTCAGGTTCCATCTTACATCAGAAGAAAAAGGCTATAACTTTGCCCATAGCTCATACAGAGTGGACATTGAACGGTGTTTTGCCCTGCTAAAAGGAAAATTTCGAAAATCGAAATTTTTAGATGGTCGTAGACTTCGGTTGTACCAAACAGCATCATCACTTGTACGGCCTTGCTGTGCAAGCACGCTTTTATAGCGACGTGGTAGCGTGCATGTCTGTGAACCTGGCGACCTGGGTTCAATCCGGGTCTCAGCTGGTGTTTCTTTATAAAAACATCTTGGTCCAGGGTAATAGATAATTTCCCATGAACTGGTAGAGGCTTCACATGGCGCTACAGATTCAGTTGACAATTTTCCTAGAGAAACACAAATAGTTAAGCAGATAAAAAAACAGAAAGATAGAACAGTTAATATTTCAGGTTCCATCTTACATCAGAAGAAAAAGGCTATAACTTTGCCCATAGCTCATACAGAGTGGACATTGAACGGTGTTTTGCCCTGCTAAAAGGAAAATTTCGAAAATCGAAATTTTTAGATGGTCGTAGACTTCGGTTGTACCAAACAGCATCATCACTTGTACGGCCTTGCTGTGCAAGCACGCTTTTATAGCGACGTGTTGCGTGCATGTCTGTGAACCTGGCGACCTGGGTTCAATCCGGGTCTCAGCTGGTGTTTCTTTATAAAAACATCTTGGTCCAGGGTAATAGATAATTTCCCATGAACTGGTAGAGGCTTCACATGGCGCTACAGATTCAGTTGACAATTTTCCTAGAGAAACACAAATAGTTAAGCAGATAAAAAAACAGAAAGATAGAAAAGTTAATATTTCAGGTTCCATCTTACATCAGAAGAAAAAGGCTATAACTTTGCCCATAGCTCATACAGAGTGGACATTGAACGGTGTTTTGCCCTGCTAAAAGGAAAATTTCGAAAATCGAAATTTTTAGATGGTCGTAGACTTCGGTTGTACCGAACAGCATCATCACTTGTACGGCCTTGCTGTGCAAGCACGCTTTTATAGCGACGTGGTAGCGTGCATGTCTGTGAACCTGGCGACCTGGGTTCAATCCGGGTCTCAGCTGGTGTTTCTTTATAAAAACATCTTGGTCCAGGGTAATAGATAATTTCCCATGAACTGGTAGAGGCTTCACATGGCGCTACAGATTCAGTTGACAATTTTCCTAGAGAAACACAAATAGTTAAGCAGATAAAAAAACAGAAAGATAGAAAAGTTAATATTTCAGGTTCCATCTTACATCAGAAGAAAAAGGCTATAACTTTGCCCATAGCTCATACAGAGTGGACATTGAACGGTGTTTTGCCCTGCTAAAAGGAAAATTTCGAAAATCGAAATGTTTAGATGGTCGTAGACTTCGGTTGTACCAAACAGCATCATCACTTGTACGGCCTTGCTGTGCAAGCACGCTTTTATAGCGACGTGGTAGCGTGCATGTCTGTGAACCTGGCGACCTGGGTTCAATCCGGGTCTCAGCTGGTGTTTCTTTATAAAAACATCTTGGTCCAGGGTAATAGATAATTTCCCATGAACTGGTAGAGGCTTCACATGGCGCTACAGATTCAGTTGACAATTTTCCTAGAGAAACACAAATAGTTAAGCAGATAAAAAAACAGAAAGATAGAAAAGTTAATATTTCAGGTTCCATCTTACATCAGAAGAAAAAGGCTATAACTTTGCCCATAGCTCATACAGAGTGGACATTGAACGGTGTTTTGCCCTGCTAAAAGGAAAATTTCGAAAATCGAAATGTTTAGATGGTCGTAGACTTCGGTTGTACCAAACAGCATCATCACTTGTACGGCCTTGCTGTGCAAGCACGCTTTTATAGCGACGTGGTAGCGTGCATGTCTGTGAACCTGGCGACCTGGGTTCAATCCGGGTCTCAGCTGGTGTTTCTTTATAAAAACATCTTGGTCCAGGGTAATAGATAATTTCCCATGAACTGGTAGAGGCTTCACATGGCGCTACAGATTCAGTTGACAATTTTCCTAGAGAAACACAAATAGTTAAGCAGATCGAAAAAACAGAAAGATAGAAAAGTTAATATTTCAGGTTCCATCTTACATCAGAAGAAAAAGGCTATAACTTTGCCCATAGCTCATACAGAGTGGACATTGAACGGTGTTTTGCCCTGCTAAAAGGAAAATTTCGAAAATCGAAATTTTTAGATGGTCGTAGACTTCGGTTGTACCAAACAGCATTGTCACCTGTTGTATTGTACGCAACTTTATTCGCAACAAAGATTTCAAGTTTGGATGACATGTAATATTGCATCTTCAAGAATCTGAGGATGAGCATTGTACATCAACAGTTGTTGAAGGAGTTCGGGTTAAATTAAGAGAAGTTCAAACATTAAAAACTTCAAAAACGGGATATCCTAAAAGTTTATACTCACAGAGAGCAAGGTTAGACATACAGCAAGTATTTGGAAAAGCTTAACAGAAGAGGTGGAAAATGCAGAAACACTCAAATCTTTCAAAAATAGACTAGATAACTACTGAAAAAATCAAGATTTTAAATACAACTATAAGGCCAAAATAAAAACCGGAACTTAGACAAAAGTACTAATTACACAAAAAGAAGAGCCCAGCATAAAGTATCCTGAGGAACCTGGTCTTGAAATCAACACTAAGTAAGAAAATTCCCATTTTTATTATTCATTTACTTGAGTTAAACAAAAACAGCTACACAAATTGGCTTTGGACATCAATCAGACATCATTTAGATCTTTCTGGCAGTATTTCCGCGTCTAGATAAATTTATCAGCAGATCTTTTTTCCTTTTATGTTACTACGTTTACCAACTATAATACTTAAAAAAACAGTTTCTGGTATTAACCAATTTAGAGTGTGTTTTGCTTTTTGAAAGCCGTTTGCTTTTCGGTTATTCTAGCCACCGGTAAAGGGTGCATATTTATACCGCGTTACCGATATTATTTAGCTTCCAATAGGGGACATTTCAAAGGTAACTAGACCTGTCTCACGTGTTACAATAATAATGTAGCAAATCAAATTCAAATAACAGTAAACCACTATTGAATAACATGTTGCAAGACACTATTATTTATAATTTTTAAAAAGTCGATCGAAATGGTAAGCATCGATGTTTTTCAGTGACAAAATATATCCGAAAGCCATGGCTACACAACTGAAGACTTCCTGCTGGCGAAGTGTGGAGAGCTTTTCTTATGATTTGAACTAATGACCCTTTTTTGGCCCGAAGTAATCCAAATTAGTAGATTGCCTAGATTTTTGTCAAGATGGTTATTCTAAGCAAGTTGTGTGAAATAATGGCCCCTAAGCTATACATGTATCTATGTTTTGTCCTACTGACCTACTTTTAAATCTTATGTAACTCATATTCACACAGTGCCTAGCCAAAAATACGGCAGTTTTCAGAGTGGCAAAACAATTTTCCTGGGAATTGACCTACTAACCTTTTCTATGACCCAATATGACCTACATTCATGTATAAACTCAATTTATTAAAGGCCGTGGCACTTACAAACTCTTATGAAGATATGACCAAAAATACAACTTCTAGAAGGTTCTTCAAATTCTTATTCGATATTAACGTGCACCGAAAATGATCCGCTCTCTGTAGGCTATATTTTTAAACGGATCATTCCATTGAGAAACATTTTGGTGAAAACCAAATTAAATTCGGACCAGTGGTTTCGGAGAAGATTTATGTAGATATTTTGCATAGTTGTCATGGCAACAAAAAAATTAGCCCCACCCACTTTCTTTGACCAACTGTTGAAGCTCAATCAATCAGTATGTATATGAAGAAGTTTGGTTACACTGGGGCTATTAGTTACAGAAAAGAAGTCGTTTGCAATTGGTGACGGACAGACCGACGGAGGGACGCGCCAACATTATGGGTATATGGGATTAGGTTACATAACAAAAGAAAACAATAGGTATTCATTACGTTAGTCCAAGTTGGGTTTATTTGGCTTTCTTTTGTTTATGTGGCTATTTTATGTGTCTTTTCACACCTTTTTAACAATCGAAAAGTCACATATACCTGAAATGTATGAACGTCCGTTCTCACAGAGGGACATTTGTTGGGTACTGTACCCAACAGTACACAAAATACCCAACAATACACAATAGGGTATTAAAGGAATGCATAGACTATTTTCTTCTCCCTACCCAACAAAGGAACTTTCGAACGACGGACAGCAGGGATATCACAAAATTTCACTTGAGCACTTAGTAAAATATTAGCTATTCGATTTTTTTAAATTTTGATATAGTGTAAATGTTTTTCAGGAAAATTACCGAGGATTTTGCTGAAAGAGAAGATTTTTCAGGGATTATTGTAGCAATTGATGGAACATATATTCTAATCGCAAGACCAACAGAATATATAGATTCAGATATACCCCGGTATGTAAACAAGGATGTCCTGCATTTCATTTACAGGCAGTATGTGACAGCTCATTGCGTTTGCTGGATGTTTTCTGTGCATATCCAGGATCTGTTCATGACTCAAAAGTATTTCAAAACAACCCTTTAAATAAGCACCTAAAGAAGGAGTGTAACGATGTGACAAGCACTAATCATCTGCTTGGTGACTCAGCGTATGGATTAACCCCTTATCTTATGGTGCCTTTTAGGGACAATGGCCATCTTACATCAGAAGAAAAAGGCTATAACTTTGCCCATAGCTCAAACAGAGTGGACATTGAACGGTGTTTTGCACTGCTTAAAGGAACATTTCGAAATTCGAAATTTTTAGACGGTCGAAAGACTGTACACAGCTTTATTCTCAAAGAATCAAGTTTGAATGACATGATACCATTGCATCTTCAAGAATCTGAGGATGAGCATTGTACACCAACAGTTGTTGAAGCAGTCCGGGTTTTGGCCTCTATAAAGCGTATCGATATTATGGCCATGTTAGCTTAAACTATCTGTCTGTCTCTCTATTTTTTATCTGTTTTGTCAGGAAGATATACACTACAATTGCAACACAAACACAGGGTCAATTTGTCTTATATACCACCGTTTACATTTTCAATTTGACTATTTTACATTGCAAGTCATGTGCTATAGGATTATAGCAGTATCAAATATAAAGAACATCCTGTTGGCCGATTAAAATATTCTCACAATTTGTACATTGCTTACTTTCAACACTCGTACTTGTTAGAAAATAACCGCTGTTATACTTTCTTTATCTGATAATGAATTACAGAGGAAAGTTAAAAGACGTTTTCTCACCATTGTGCATTGATATTGAAGGTAAAGTAACATAAAGGACTGTTCTGCTGTCAATGCTGATGTTCGTCCCTTGCGCTCCAGCAGGAAATGTCTCCATAAGTTTTAGATATACCAATACCATAATAGAATGAAGAGTACAACCTATGATTCAATCTAGCAGAAGTGATACTCCTTTTCTTCCGTTCCCGATAAAGGACCTTTTGTACGACGAACAGCAGGGATATCACAAAGCTCACATTGAGCACTTCGTAAAATATAGTATTTCGATTTTTAAGAATTTAATATGGTGTAAAATGTTGTTTTCAGGGAATTTGCCGAAGATTTTGCTGAAAGAGGAGGTTTTCCTGGGGTTATTGTGGCAATTGATGGAATATATATTCCAATCGCAAGACCAACAGATTATATAGATTCAGATATGTAGGAAAGGATGTCCTGCATTTCAACTACCGGTACAGGCAGTATGTGACAGCTCATTGCGTTTGCTGGATGTTTTCTGTGCATATCCAGGATCTGTTCATGACTCAAGAATATTCCAAAACAGCCCTTTAAATGAGCACCTAAAGAAGGAGTGTAACGATGTGACAAGCACTTATCATTTGCTTGGTGACTCAGCGTATGGATTAACCCCTTATGTTATGGTGCCTTTTAGGGACAATGGCCATCTTACATCAGAAGGCTAAAAGGAAAATTTCGACAGACGAAATTTTTAGATGGTCGAAAGACTTCGGTTGTACCAAACAGCATTGTCACCTGTTGTACTGTACACAACTTTATTCTCAACAAAGAATCAAGTTTGGATGACATGATACCATTGCATCTCCAAGAATTTGAGGATGAGCATTATACATCAACAGTTGTTGAAGGATTCCGAGTTTTAGCCTTATAAAATCGTCTCGATATTATGGCCATGTTAGCTTTAACTATTTGTCTGTCTCTCTTTTTTGTCCGTTTTGTCAGGAAGATATCTCAAATTTGCTAGGGATATTGAAAATAACCTTTTATACGTAGGGCGTTTAAAAAGTATTGCAACTTAATCAGTATTCAGTAGAATAAGAACAAAATGCATTTGTGATAAATCGTTTCAAAGTGCAATTTGAACGGTGTTTTGCCCTGCTAAAAGGAAAAATTCGAAAATCGAATTTTTTAGATGTTCGAAAGACTTCGGTTGTACCAAGTTGTATTGTACACAACTTTATTCTCAAAAAATCAAGTTTGAATGATATGATACCATTGAATTTCACGAATCTGGGGATGAGCAATGTACATCAACAGTTGTTGAAGGAGTCCGGGTTTTGGCCTTTATAAAGCGTCATGTTAGCTTAAACTTACCGTCCGTCTCTCAGGAAGATATCTCCAATTCGGCTAGGGATATTGAACATAACTTCGGGCTACGTGGGGCGTTTACAAAGTAATGCAACTTAATCAATATTCATAGAAATAGAACAAAATGCATGTGTGGTATATCGTTACACAATGCAATTCTTTGCCTACACGATGTTATAATGTACGAAAAGATCAGATAACTCGATAATTTACAATAAGAACCTAAATGATACTATTCCAGGACACTAGACCTTTTTGTGTATTGTTGGGGCATTTTTAATAACAAAATTTGATAATGTGACTATTATTGCGGCTGAATTATTTTGAATTAGTTTATAAATTTTCGGTAGAATAAAATCAGATATTTATGCACAAACTACACATTTTTAAATATTATTATTTCATCAAATTAAAAAGTATAGCTAAAACTAAACAATTACTGAAAATATAATAAAACAATCTACTGCTATATATAGGAAGTAGTTGGTGAAAGCTCAAACTAATTTTTATAATAAACCAGGCGATACTTGAAACCATTGAACACTAGACTTGTATGTTTGAAAATCAAAATGTAGACATACTGCAAACGTTTTCATTTCTGACTATGGAATAATTGTATGACTATGACAATGGTTCACTTAGATAAAGTCATATGTAAAATACTTCTAACATGGTTCTTACAGGCCACACTACAACTGTCACAAAACAAAGGATCATTTTTTTCTTATATATCTACTATTTACATTTTTAAATGTCTATTTTACATTGCAAGTCATGTGTTATAGGTTTATAGCAGTATCAAATATAACGAACATCCTGTTGGCCGATTAAAATAATCTCACAATTTGTACATGGCTTTCTTTCAACACCCGAACTTGTTAGATTAATTACCGCTAATATACGTTTTGTCTCTTGATAAGTTATAACACAGGAAAGTTAAAATGTTTTCACGTCATTCTGCTTTGATATTGAAGGCAACGTAACATAAGGGACTGTTCTGCTGTCAATGCTGTTAGTTCTTGGCAGAGGGGATAGACAGAAAAGATCCCCGTATGACAATTAAGCCACAGAACTGCGACAAAGTAGGAAGGTATCAGGGGACTTTGTCCTGGTGATGTGCATTTTGTAACACTTGTCTGGATGGAAGACATTCCCAATTTACGTTCCCATTCAGATTTTTTGTAGCTTTATCCTTACCAGACCCTGTTGCTATGTCTCAATCAGCCCCTGTCAAGGAGTGTTCTACTTGTAAGATTTTGGTTGATCAGTTATGTACAATCTTTCCTGAAAAAGCACCTAAAATAAAATAAATTCTAAAATCTGCTCTATCAGGCAAACAACCACCACCAATACCATCAACAACCACCGCCAATACCATCAACAGTTTCTAATCCAAACAGCAACCATCACAAACCCCAACACATTCAGAAGCTTCTCAAAAGAAATCAAAGGATAGAAAATCTGACAAATCACAAATTTGGGCAAGTATATCACGTACAACTCATTCACCAGAAAAGGATTCACCAAAACTGGCTCTACCCAGTCAAAAAAGAATAGGAGTCGAGAGCTGATGACGACACTGTCATCGCTATTAACAATAATTTTTCTGCACTTCAATCTTTTGATGATGCAGATGATTCACAGGCATAATGGGTGCGCCACCATCGTGGTCGGATGATCTTGGCCAATGGCGAAATGAGCCTGCTAATCTGCCTAAATGTGGTACATGAAGCTTGGAGGAAGAGTCGATAGATGTTAATATATCCATCGCCCTTTTCTCATAATCTCCTTTTATGAATATTAGGGACAAAAAGATTATCCCTATTATCCTCCATTTGACTAGAAGATTTTAATTATTATTTAATCATCAATTAATAATGAACAAGAATATCGTTTCCAACGATGGATGCTCCCCACAAAGAAAAAGCCCAAGGTATAGCATGTTTAGTAGGTGGACACAGTAACAAGTTTCATCAACTTACGATGTAACATTCAGGAGATATGCTTCGGACAAAAATGAATTTATTATGAAAAAGGGAGGCAATTCAATATTTGGAGATGACAGAGTTATAATTCTTGTGTACTACACTTCTTTTTGTCATCCGCTTACACAGTATCAAGGTTCAAGTTACAGTGCGGCAGATAATTTGATTTTTTTAAAAATGTATGTTGAAAAAGGGAGATAATTCAATATCGGGAGATGGCAGAGTTATGGTTCCTGAGTACAGCACTCTTTCTGTCATCTCGTATCACTGTATCAAGTTTCATCAACTTACAATGCAATGCTCAGGAGATATGCTCCAGAACAAATGTGATTTTTTTTTAAATAGAAAAGGGGAGATAAATAAATATTGGGAGATGATAGAGTCATGGTTCTTGTGTACTGCACCTCCTTATGTCATCACCTATCACTGTATCAAGTTCCGTTAACTTACGGTGTAGCAGTCAAGAGATATACTCCGGACAAATTTTTTTTTGATTTTTCGGAAAAGGGAGATAATTCAATATTGGGAGATGACAGAGTTACCGTTCTTAAGTACTGCACTTCCTTTAGTCATCCTCTATCGCCGTTACAAGTTTCATCAACTTTCAGTGTAACGGTCCAGAGATATGCTCTATTTTAAGAGAAAGGGGAGATAATTCAAAATTGGGAGATAAGAGAGTTACGGTTCATGTGTACTGCACCTCCTCCTGTCATTCTCCATCACTGTATCAAGTTTCATCAACCTACGGTGTACCGTTCAAGAGATATGCTCCGGACAAAAAAGCGTGACGGACGGACGGTCGGACAAAGCGGCGACTATATGCTCCCCCCCTAAAGGGGAGCATAAAAAGTGCCTTATCCAATGGAATTGTAGAGGACATAATTACAAAGGCAAATAATAATGAAAGTCTTCTGTTATCCTGCCAGCATGTGTCTTCAAGAAACTTTCTTGAAGGACACTGATCAAAACAACTTTAGGAATTAATCTATTTATAATCCTATTTTCACCGATTTATCAATCAAAACTAATTTACAAGTTGTTGCTGTCAGAGTAACCCTTCATAAAGTCATTACATTTTGTTCACTTTACTTTCCGCCAAGGAAAACTATTGATAACAAAAGAACTTGACGCACTGATTGTACAATTGCCTTCCCTTATTATTCTGTTAGGGGCTTTTAATAGCAATAACCCATTATGGTTTTCTGACAAAAAACATGATATTGGTTAGACTGTTGAGGGTTTTGTTGGTGAGCACGATATGAGCATCTTCAACAATAAGTCCCCAACTTATCTTCACCCGGCATCAGGGTATTCTACCTGCAATGATCTTTCTTTTTGTTTTCCAACAGTTTTTTTAGATCATGAATTTGAGAGTTGTTGACGACCAATGTGGAAGTGACCACTTTCCAATATTTCTAAATAATATTGCTTCTCCAATCGAGCGTAATCTGCCGATATGTGGCAGATTGGAGGAAGAATCGATGGATATTGAAACATACACCGCCCTTCCTCATACTCTTATATCATAAATATTAGGGACAAAAAGATTATCCCAATGTATCCTTCATCTGACTAGATGATTTTAACAACTCTTTCATCTTTAATCAATAATGAAAATTTGCGTTATACAATTGAATTGTAAAGGACTTAAGGCAAATTTCAAAAATCTTCTGTTATTGAATAAACATAATATGCCATCATGTTTCATCAAAAAAACTTTAGGAATTATTTCATTCATAATCATATTTTGAATGATTGTGAAAGAGCTGCTTGCGGTTCTTCCATTATTGTGAACAATTCCGGGGCCTGTCTTACTAAATGTCGTACGACAAATGTTGTCGTAAGTCAGTTTCTAAAATTCTCAATTATTACTTATTTTCCAATCAAATCCTGTCTTATCACATCTCTTTGGAATCGTCTTGAAAAGACGATTCCAAAGAGATGTAACAAGAAAGGATAAGATGGAGCAGAAGTTAGGCGTATTTTAATGTTATGACTTACGACCAGTTTTATCGAACGACGTTTCGTAAGACAGGCTCCTGTTGTTCAAAGTCTTTTATCTATCAAAACTAAATTACAGGTTGTTGCTGTCAGTGTAACTCTTAATAAGGCCATTACATTTTGTTAAATTTACATTCCGCCAAGGACAACTTTTGATAAAAGATAACGTGACGCCCTGATTGATCAAATTCCTTCCCCTTTTATTTTGTCAGGGGATTTTGAAAGTCATAACCGTTTATGGGGTTCTAATAATACACATGCTATTGGTAAGATTGTTGAGGATTTTGTTGGTGAGCACGATCTATAAGTCTCCAACAATAAGTTTCAAACTTATCTTCACCCGACATCAGGGTATTTTACTTGCATTGATCTTTCTATTTGTTACCCAACTGTTTATTTTGATTATGATTGGACAGTTGTCGACCAATGTGTCAGTAACAACTTTCCAATATTTTTAAATAATATTGCTTCTCCAGTCGAGGAATGTGTTCCACGCTAGAAACTCAAGAAGGCATATTTGGAACAATTTGAAATTTTACGTAAGGAGAAATTAGATTCAGATGTATTTGACTATTGACGCCCCACTGAAAAGTTCACCTCTATTTTATCTTCAATAGCAGAAGATTGCATTCCTAATGCTCATCAAACTGTAAGAAACCTCCAAAACCTTGGTATAATAAAGCTTGTAAGGAGGTTATTGGCTCTTTGAAGGTTTAGAACTAGTGCTACTAAGGACAATTTAAACCAATGAAGCGAAACGAGATGGCGACAGAAATACGGAAATCAAAAGAAATGCATAGAACAAATCACATTAACAAAATAAATGAAATCAAATTATCTACTAAAGAATGGTTAAAGATGACAAAACAACTACTAAACTGAACAGAATCCATTTCAATACTTATCTTGGTCGAAGACGAAACTCAAGCAACAACAAATAATGAAAAGGCGAAACTCCTAAACAAGTATTTTACTAAACAATCTAATTTCGATTATAGCAATCATAATCTACCACCAGTAGGTCATTCACAAGGAACGTTACTCTCCAAAATAAACATCTTTCCTCAAGACAATGGTGATGACATATCCGTTGATCCCTCTAAAGCTAGTTGGCCTAATGTATTTAGCCCTAGATTGTTACGTGAAGGCTCAGACGAACTGGCATCACCTCTCGCTATATATTTCAACAAATTATTATCATTATCTTGTGTTCCATTCTTATGGAAAAAGCTAACATTACTCCAAACCTAACAACTATCGGCCAACCTCTCTTCTAAGCTATCTCGGAAAATTGATGGAACGCTGCATCCATAAATACATATACAATTTTAGTGCATCACAGTCTATTAACACCCTCACAGTCTGGTTTCATGAAAAACGACTGTACTACTAACCAGCTTTTATACATCTACAACGACAAGTGCAAAGCCCTTGATGATGAAAAGGAAGTACGAGCAGTCTTCTGTGACATATCTAAGGCTTTCGATAAGGTATTGCACCGGGGTCTTCTTTTCAAACTTTCAGCTACTGGAATACGTGCATCTTACTAAATTGGTTCTTGTCCTATCTATCCGAAAGAAAACAAAGCATAGTCATTTCAAATGAAAGTTCTGATTGGGCTATGATAAATGCAGGTGTCCCACATGGATTTATTCTATAACCGCTCCTATTTCTAATTGATATCAACGACATAGTAAACGGAATTCATTCCACAATTAAATTGTTCGTGGATGTCAGACACAAATCTATATATCATTGTCTAAGATCCTCTCCACGCTTCAATCTGTCTTAATCGAGGTCTGGAAACCATTCATCAAGGGGCAACCACCTGGTTGGTCAATTTTAATCCCTCAAAAACTAAATCGATAACATTCACCTAAAAGCAAAGCAAACCAATCAACCTCGTGCTTACTATGAATAACATTGTCATTCCGTAACAGAGCACAAGCATTTAGGGCTCACATTATCTGAGATTGTAAATGGACAAAACACGTCACCTCTTTACTAAACAAAGCCTGGCAAAGAATATAGGTACTTAGTGCTCTAACATTGGCCCTAAAAGACAATGTCTCGATGGATGGATGAGTTGGGTTTTACGGCACCGCGACACAATCTAGGTCATATAGCGCCGATGATTGATGAGGGGTGATGAGATCAAATGATGATGATTTCAGGAAGAAGATTTCTGCTAATCCCACCCGTTGACCAGCAGCGCATGAGATCAAAACCACCGAGCTGCCTTCCTTTTAGTTCTTGGCAGAGGGAATAATCTCGGTCTAATAAACAGAAACAATTCCCTTTGACAATTAAGCCCCAGAACTACGGCAAAGTAGGAAGGTCTCTGGGGACAATGTCTCGATCCATATATCAAGTCTTCATTAGACCACTGTTAGAATATATTGACGTAGTGTGGTAAAACTGCTCAAATGAACTTAAAAACGACATTGAAGCAGTACAAAATGAAGTAGATCGCATTGTCACAGGTGTCACTTAATTTTGTAACTTAATCAAACTTCGTAGTGAACTAAGATGGGACAAACTCTCTGAAAGGCGTAAAAAACAAACTAAGTTCTGTATAAAATGAAAAACAATCTCTGCCCATCTCATATTGCCAACCTGCTACCTCATCGAACTTAAAACACATACAATTTGAGAAATGCAGGAAACTTACCTATTGTGCATGCACGATCTTAACTATACAGGACCAAACTTCCAACGCAACACCCCGGATATTCCCATTACTTCCATGTTAAACATGTCTTAAGTTAGTCTGGTCAATTCTGTAATGTGTGCATATCCTGAATAGATGTCTTCTGCAATTCATAGAGTGATCAATGGACAATACTCTTGGTATACAAAAACAAAACGAATTGGCATTTGGTCCCCAAAATATGGAATTTTGTGATAACAAGTTTTCAGAAATCTCATTCCAATGCATTGTCAATGGGGAATATTAACCAGAAATTAGCGATACGTTTGGATAGATGGTTATTATTTGTCAGAAGTGTCAATGAAAATTCGTTGCCAATATTAACAACTTTGAGAACAGTACATTAATTTAAAAACACAAATAAAAACATTTGATAAGTTTGTGTCAACTTTTCCATCGATTTAAGGTTCATGTAAAGTCCCTGTACGAGAAAAAAATACTGAAATTTGAAAAGTTGTAATACTCAATAACTATACCACATTGGCTAAAAATATTTTCACACAGTATAAATAATTAGTCAATGAAAGGGAGCATGCCTAAATTTCTATAAATTTAGGTGTACTTGTGTATGTCAGAAGCTCAAAAAGTAACGAACATGGAATGAAAATAACCTCTTCAGCAGAATATATCAAATCACTAAATGGTACGTATTTTCGGAAATCTGGTAGAATACATACAAAGAACCCCTTACATACTGGGTAGTCCTACACAGAATGTCTTAAAAAAGTAATGAAAACTCCCTGTAATTGACCCTTCAAATACCCCTTGCTTGATTCAAGGGCGGCAATTAGCATTTTACAATTTTTTAGAAGTTTGCCAACATTTAAAGTCCAGCTACTCCAAATCTACAAAAACCGATTGACGATTGTTATATACGTGCGGACAGAGAAAAAAACAAGCAATATGATTCACGGAATATTACTCGCCCGAATCACTGCATTTAGACAATATATCCGTTCAATCATAGCAATTTCACCAAAAACTGTCGTTTATCCAACACCTTGATTAATCCGCATTTTCTCATTTTTTTAATATCCATATTTTCGACTTTTCTTTCAGTACATTATTAATGTTGGATACATAATCAATAAAATAAGCGCATTGCACATTACTTTCGATCATAAATTCCTCCGAATGTCATGATTCTTCAGCGGATTACTTGCCGCGAAAGTAATTCTGTCCCTGTACAGCTGACCTTTGTTTCAGGAAAATCAAGAGTCTGTCCCTTTAAATCACATTTTCCACCCTTTTAAGTATTCCACATCTTTCCGGCTATTGTAATGTTGATTAATATTTCTCTTTGCATTGAGATCTTTATTATATAAAGCTTTGATTGCTGTGAGAGTATTCCAGCTCTAGTCGGGTCAGGGGTACATCTACATGTATACAATACTGCACGGATTCGACTTTGGCTTTATATGGGGTCCTAGTAGGGACACTTGAGACGATTGCGTTTGGCTGAGACACACAATTCTTTTTTGTCCTTCTATTTTTTCACGTATATTCTGCTTCTGCATTTCACACATACACACACATTAACATATTATATGGTTCATGAGTATATGCAACTACCACCCTGACAGCCTTACTTCAGTAGTTGTAAGTATTTAGAAACACTGATAAGGGCATAGATATTTGAACATTTAGTCAGAAACAATCATATATCAGTTTATCTAAGGCTCAATTTGGTTTTCGCTCTAGGGGATCCTACGTTTTACAGTTAATTGAATTCATAGATTATAAGTCACACTACATTGAAGGTGACGGACTTTTGGAAAGTATAATGTTTATTTAGATTTTGTCAAAGCTTTTGACATCATAGTGCATTAACGTTTTCTTCGCAAAGTATCAGTATTTGGTATCGGAGGGTCAGTTTTGTCATTGAGACGTGATTTTTTTACTGGCCGTAGGCAATATGTATCTGTAGAAGGTGAGTCTTCTTCGTGGGAAGACGTTTTAAGTGGGGTACCCCAGGGAAGTATTCTAGGACCCATATTATTCATTTGTGTATAATAGATGATCCCCTGAAGTTATACGTAGCATTGTGAAATTCTTCGCAAATAGTACCAAACTATACAACAAGGACATTAAACGTGATATTATCCAGCACGACTTAGATATCTAGCCTTACACATGGTCAATATGGCAGTTGCGTTTTAATGTAAAATATTACAGTACACCATACACTTTGGAAGAGACAACCAATTTTACCAGTATCACTGTATCAAGTTTCATCTACTTACAATGCTCCAGACAAAATTTGATTTTTTTAGATAGAAAAGGGAAGATAATTCAAAATTGGGAGATGACAGTCACGGTTCTTGTGTACTGCACCTCCTTATGTCATCAGCTATCACTGTATCAAGTTCCATTAACTTACGGTGTAGCAGTCAAGAGATATACTCTGGACCATTACACCGAAAGTTGATGAAACTTATAACAGTGATAGAGGATGACTGAAGGAAGTGCAGGACACAAGAACGGTAACTCTGTCATCTCCCAATATTGAATTATCTCCCTTTTTATACGCCCGTCATTTACGGTCGTATTATGGTATACCCAGCGCTGTCCGTACGTCCGTCCGTTAACTTTTCTTGTTAGCGCTCTCTCACCTTCATTTATTTACCGATTTTGATTAAACTTCCTACATATATTCCATACCACAATAGTTCGGACGAGTTCGCGTTTCAGACGTTGGCGGCTATTTTTAGCAGAGTTATGTCCCTTTATTGTCAAAAATGGGCATTTTTTTAAAAAAACAGAACTTCTTTTTTTTTATTCAATTGATTTCAAATTTGATATGGTGATACAATGAATGAAGTTACTTAACATATATTTCGGGTTTTTGGTTTAACTCCGTATTTTCAGAGTTATGCCCCTTCACACAATTTTTTTAACAATATATTGTTTCCTGATAATAATTTTACTTACATTTTGTCTATTGAAACCAAATTTTATATTTAGCTTTCTCATCATGCAGGGAAGGCACCTGTGAATTTTGGTTCCTGTTGAATTAATTTTCTATGAGTTATGCCCCTTTACATACTTAAAATTTGAAATAAGCCACACTTCGTCCGTTAACTTTTCTTCATTTATCTACCGATATTGATTAAACTTCCTACAAATATTCCATACCACAATAGTTCGGACGAGTTCGCGTTTCACACGTTGGCGACTATTTTTAGCAGAGTTATGCCCCTTTATTGTCAAAAATGGGCATTTTAAAAAAAAAACAGAACTTTTTTATTTTTTATTCAATTGATTTCAAATTTGATATGGTGATACAATGAATGAAGTGACTTAATATATATTACGGGTTTTTGGTTTGACTGTGTATTTTCAGAGTTATGCCCCTTCACACAATTTTTTAACAATATATTGTTTCCTGATAATAATTTTACTTACATTTTGTCTATTGTAACCAAATTTCATATTTAGCTTTCTCATCATACAGGGAAGGCACCTGTCAATTTTGGTTCCTGTTAAATTTCAGACGTTGGCGACTATTTTTTAGCAGAGTTATGCCCCCTTTATTGTCAAAAATGTGCATTTTTAAAAAAAAAACAGAACTTTTTTCTTGACTATCGCAATACTGTCGGCATAGTACTTGAGCTATCGCAATACTACAGCATAGTCTTTTTGAGATCGATAGTCGGGCCTACACTTCGGGCGACTTTTTCCAGTCGGCCTTAGTCCGGACGACTTTGACACCCGCCGGCCATGACGAGCGTATTTTGCCGCACTGCGGTGCTCTTGTTCTAAAATATAAAACAATTTTGTCCGGAGTATATCTCTTGACTGCTACACCGTAAGTTAATGGAACTTGATACAGTGATAGATGATGACATAAGGAGGTGCAGTATACAAGAACCATGACTCTGTCATCTCCCAATTTTGAATTATCTTCCCTTTTCTATCTAAAAAAAAACAAATTTTGTCTGGAGCATTGTAAGTAGATGAAACTTGATACAGTGATACGGAATGAAAGAGGGTGTGCTGTACTCAAGAACCATAACTCTGCCATCTCCCAATATTGAATTATCTCCCTTTTTCTACATAAATGTTTTAAAAAATCAAATTATCTGCCACGCTGTAACGTGAACCTTGATACTGTGTTAGAGGATGACAAAAAGAAGTGTAGTACACAAGATTTATAACTCTGTCATCTCCAAATATTGAATTGCCTCCCTTTTTCATAATAAATTCATTTTTGTCCGAAGCATATCTCCTGAATGTTACATCGAAAGTTGATGAAACTTGATACTGTGTTCACCTACTAAATATGCTATACCTTGGGTTTTTTCTTAGAGGGGAGCATCCATCGTTGGGAACGATATTCTTGTTATTCCAGGAAATGCCAATGCTCAGCGTTACTTCAATGTTTTAAATAACACAGAGATACAATTCATGCAAAAGTACGGACCTGGTATTTTCCAGCGTTATAATATAAAGCCTCACAAGGCGCGTATCACCTATTCCTTGCCAAAAGCTACGTTAACGTCTTGCCTTGGCCTGATTTATCCTAGGATCTCAGCCCATAGAATACATATCGGATGAATTGGATAACAGGGCTAGGTCAAATCATCAAATTTATACCATAATGGCCTCCAAAGTGCACGTTTGTTAGAATGGCAACGTAGTTGAAGCGTTACGTAAAATCAATGAGGGGACGTAAAATGCAATGCATTCGTAAAATGGAGGTCACAGTGTTTGATAACATCACTTGAAGTGCGCAGGCAGTAAGATTTTGTCTCCAAATGCTGTGTGGTCATTCTCATTTTTATTGACTTAGCACATGGCTTGGAGCTCTCGGCCATTCAGATGCCTCAAAAACCTGTGAATATATCGTTTATTTCAACAAACCTTGGAATAACTAACAAACTGTTCACTTATTCCTCGCTTCCGTCATCTCAAGGCAATTTGACGTCACAATTCTAAAAACAGCTGAGGTCAGAGGTGAACTGCACACGCTTCATGACGTTATATTATGTACAGTGAGACCTAGACTTTAAAGACAATTACTAAGGAATTGTGCTTACATATAGAGCTTCAATAAGCGTTATTTATGTTGGTGTTAAAGCATGCTTAATGTCTCAAACTTATCATTTGAAATAACCTTTCAATTTTAGTAAAATATTACAAACAAAATGACTTTTTCGTCTAAAACAGAAATCAGAAACGAATGGTTTTCTTGTTTTCCTCGAGCCCAAGCCAGTGCTAAATAGGTTAGACCATGGTTGCGCGCGAAAAAACGACATAGTTCTCGGGGGCTACGCCCCCTCGAACTATATCGTTTATTCGCTTGCAACCATGGTCTAACCTATACTTATTCCTTAAAAAATATGCAATATCTGATTCTCATCCACTGAATTACACAGACACGTGAATATGACATTGAAGCTTCGATTTCAAAAATAATTAACCCACCATATAAATGTGTTAACAAAATAAATTATATTCTATTGAATTCTATGTAACATGAAGTGAGATGCGGTTGCTTATAATAATAAATTCTCTGTGAAAAGTGTTGTAATCTCAATTATGTTTTCTAATTTGAAGATGATTTTTAAGGAAAAAATATTTCTGTATGTATATCCTCCATCTCTCAGGAGTACGCTTAGTGGCATGCTAACATAATATTTCAACACATACAATGTCTTCCTTTAAGAATGCATACTATAATACATGATAATATTGTTTCTATATGGACCTGACGAGTGCTTTGTACAAAATTATTAAATATCTTTTCTCAATGTAATCATACATTCTAACTATTAAGGATAATACACTGTTGGATTTGTTATCTTTTTCAGCTATATGACTACTTACTTTTTAGTCCTGTTAAAAGATTAAACCTAAATCCCCATTTTCACTAGCAGACTTAATGTCCGCTAAGTTCAAAGTATACTGGTAAAATTGGTTGTCTCTTCCAAAGTGTATGGTACTGTAATATCTAAGTCGTGCTGGATAATATCACGTTTAATGTCTTTGTTGTATAGTATGGTACTATTTGCGAAGAATTTCACAATGCTACGTATAACTTCAGGGGATCATCTATGATACACAAATGAATAATATGGGTCCTAGAATACTTCCCTGGGGTACCCCACTTAAAACGTCTTCCCACGAAGAAGACTCACCTTCCACAGATACATATTGCCTACGGCCAGTAAAAAAGTCACGTCTCAATGACAAAACTGACCCTCCGATACCAAATACTGATACTTTGCGAAGAAAACGTTAATGCACTATGATGTCAAAAGCTTTGACAAAATCTAAATAAACATTATACTTTCCAAACGTCCATCACCGTCAATGTAGTGTGACTTATAATCTATGAATTCAATTAACTGTAAAACGCAGGATCCCCTAGAGCGAAAACCAAATTGAGCCTTAGATAAACTGATATATGATTGTTTCTGACTAAATGTTCAAATATCTATGCCCTTATCAGTGTTTCTAAATACTTACAACTACTGAAGGAAGGCTGTCAGGGTGGTAGTTGCATATACTCGTGAACCATATAATATGTTAATGTGTGTGTATGTGTGAAATGCAGAAGCAGAATATACGTGAAAAAATGGAAGGACAAAAAAGAATTGTGTGTCTCAGCCAAACGCAATCGTCTCAAGTGTCCCTACTAGGACCCCATATAAAGCCAAAGTCGAATCCGTGCAGTATTGTATACATGTAGATGTACCCCTTACCCGACTAGGGCTGGAATACTCTCACAGCAATCAAAGCTTTATATAATAAAGATCTCAATGCAAAGAGAAATATTAATCAACATTACAATAGCCGGAAAGATGTGGAATACTTAAAAGGGTGCGAAAGGTGATTTAAAGGGACAGACTCTTGATTTTCCTGAAACAAAGGTCAGCTGTACAGGGACAGAATTACTTTCGCGGCAAGTAATCCGCTGAAGAATCGTGACATTTGGAGGAATTTATGATCGAAAGTAATGTGCAATGCGCTTATTTTATTGATTATGTATCCAACATTAATAATGTACTGAAATAAAAGTCGAAAATATGGATATTAAAAAAATGAGAAAATGCGGATTAATCAAGGTGTTGGATAAACGACAGTTTTCGGTGAAATTGCTATGATTGAACGGATATATTGTCTAAATGCAGTGATTCGGGCGAGTAATATTCCGTGAATCATACTACTTGTTATTTTCTCTGTCCGCACGTATATAACAATCGTCAATCGGTTTTTGTAGATTTGGAGTAGCTGGACTTTAAATGTTGGCAAACTTCTAAAAAATTGTAAAATGCTAATTGCCGCCCTTGAATCAAGCAAGGGGTATTTTAAGGGTCAATTACAGGGAGTTTTCATTACTTTTTTAAGACATTCTGTGTAGGACTACCAAATATGTAAGGGGTTCTTTGTATGTATTCTACCAGATTTCCGAAAATACGTGCCATTTATTGATTTGATATATTCTGCTGAAGAGGTTATTTTCATTCCATGTTCGTTACTTTTTGAGCTTCTGACAACACAAGTACACCTAAATTTATAGAAATTTAGGCATGCTCCCTTTCATTGACTAATTATTTATACTGTGTGAAAATATTTTTAGCCAATGTGGTATAGTTATTGAGTATTACAACTTTTCAAATTTCAGTATTTTTTTCTCGTACAGGGACTTAACATGAACCTTAAATCGATGGAAAAGTTGACACAAACTTATCAAATGTTTTTATTTGTGTTTTTAAATTAATGTACTGTTCTTATTATGTCTAACGCTTGCACTACTACAATTTTGTCTGCTTCAGGTTGTCGTCTGCTCTTTTTCTCAAAGTTTAATATTGGACATTTTGACAGGGAAAAAAACTTAATGACGGGTGACAAAAAGTTTGAATCCAGATCAGACGCCACGTTACGCGGCGTCTGATCTGGAATCAAGCTGTTTGCAAATGTACACCAATTTCCCTCTCTACAACGACTCCCTCCGAACAACGCACATAATTGTTGTCTCCCATTGGGTGTCGTTGTAGAGAGGGAGCGCTGTACATATCAAATGCATCATTGCTAAAATCTGTTAAAGGCCGCCGGTATTTTTATTGACTTTCCCTGCTTGCATAAAGAACTGAATCGTTTGAAAAATGTTAGTTGATCGTTAAATAAAGTCTATTCATTCTTATTAGTTACAGTGCTCCCTCTCTACAACACACAATTGGGGAGAAAGAGCGTGTGTGTTGTTCGGAGAGATTTGTTATAGGGAGGGAAAATTGAGACTTGGCTTACATTTGCAAACAGTTTGAATCCAGACCAACTGCCGCGTACGCGGCGTCTGATCTGGGTTCAAGCTCTTTGTCACTCGTCATTAAATTTATTCTATAAAAATGTCCACATATTTATGTAACTTTGAGAAATTCAGCAGAGGGTATGATTCTTTGCCTTGCCTTAAACCGAGTAAGTGCATGCTCTCCATGCTTTGACTCAAACTCCCTATGGGGTTAGGTGTTACCACCCAAGCTAGGTCGAGGAATGTCTTAAAAGACATTACATGACCAAGATTGGGTGGTAACACTTAGCACCGTAGAAAGTTGAGTTAAAGCATGGAGCCAATGCACTTACTCGCCTAGCGTCTAGGCAAAGAATCATTCCCGCGTCTCATGAGAGGCCTGCACCAAATATTCGATAGCTTGGTTAGTAAAACCCATTGAAAAACTTATTGAGATCTATTATGTAAGTGCCTCTTTTCAAAGCTTCAGATGGCTGAGCCGTTGCCTGAACACTTTTCTCATGCTCTACCAGTATTTTGACACCTACTGAGAACAATTGGGGGGAATCAATGAATGGACTGGCGTCTTGTCTTTAAAGACATTACTTGACCTAGCTCGGGTGGTAACACCTACCCCTGTAGATAATTTGAGTCAAATTATGGAGAGCATGCACTTAGTGTGGTAGCGTCTTAACGACCACTAAAAAGTTCACTAATTGATTATATAAAATGCAGGTGACAGCTTCAGTCAACGTGGAAGTATAACAGAAAGCTTTTAAGGAAGCTTTCTGTTTTACTTTCATATTGTTTTAAGCAGTCACCTGTTTTCAACAGCTGGTAGATCACACACGTTTGGGGTCGTAATAGAGAGGTTTTGCAATATTTACATGAATATCTGCTTTACTAGAGCCGGATGAGGGAAATCTGTGTGTCTGCACAGAATGATAACTTGCGTTATCCATGACAATGGCAGACTGTGTATTAGTGTTTTCTTCTGACCTGTCGGAGTTATTTTTAGATTGGAACATTCTAAAACTTTCAAAGGGATGAGTTTTCTCTACATCCAGTTAATGATATGGATAGCTGTAACTTTTGTGCGTAATGTACAGTAGAGGATACCTTATTCTTTCCCGTCTAAACGCAAACGCAATGCACTAAACTGTGGAAATTAACTTTTAGAAATTTTAATTATATTTTTAATCTGAGTAGCAAACAGGTTGGAGCCTGATCAGACGCCGGGTAACCCGGCGTCTGATCTGGCTCCAACCTGTTTGCAATGGAAATAATAGTTTTAGTATATAAATGCGTTTGTTGGGAAAGAATAAAATATCAGTAAAGTTAGCGCAAGGGTCTCGTGCTGCACGAGGATCATGTTATCTCAAGTTGGAAAGTGTACGACTAAATAGATCCGATGTTACCCTGTTTACTATTTACCATTATGAACTATTCTGTTCTAAAAATAACTCCGACAGGTCAGAAAAATCGAACAATACGTTGATTAGGAATGAGCTTCTCTTGTAACCATTTACTGAAGTTTCGTCCATTCATTTCACGAGGGTAGTCTCCAGTTGAGGTTGATGCCTTAAATACAAGCTGTGCACCGGCAGCGAATCCTTTTCTTGAACCTGCATTCACAACAATACGTCTTTATTCAGTGGCGGTTTTCTGCGAAACAGAAGCGCTTAGCCAGCACTTCTTGGATGTATAACTAGTATCAATCCAAGTTTTATCCACATAGACGAATGTAAGCCCCCTTTTTCTAACTTCTTCTTTCTGTCATACATTGAGCAAAAATAGAAACGTCTTACCCTATTACAGGGAAATTTTCTTGAAAGTTATAAGCCTCAGAGACCTTCCTACTTTGCCGTAGTTCTGGGGCTTAATTGTCAAAGGGAATTGTTTCTGTTTATTAGACCGAGACTATTCCCTCTGCCAAGAACTAAAAGGAAGGCAGGTTGGTGGTTTTGATCCCATGCGCTGCTGGTCAACGAATGGGATTAGCCGAAACCATCTTCCTGAAATCATCATCATTTCATCTCATCACCCCTCATTAATCATCGGCGCTATATGACCTATTTTGTGTCGCAGTGCCGTAAAACCCAACTCATCATCATCATCTTGAAAGTTATAAGGTTGATGGTAAAAAAAACCTATACAGAAAATGAGGTTTATTCATGTGGAATCCATATCAGTTGACTTCATATTGCTGAGATAAAATCTTTTCGAGTGATGTAATGGAAGAAGTTGGTAGGGGTAAAAAAAAAATGTGAAAAAATGTTTGTTTTTTAAAAAATGTTTAGTTGATTACTGAATTCTCATAAAAAGTCCCAAGTTGTATTCAGTAAGATTAATATCGTGTACGGCCACCGTTAGCACCAATATACGCTCCATTTCTACGGCGTAACGTAACCTTTAATGAAAACATCCGACATTCACTCTTGCTGTGATGGATGTGCCCAATTTTGAATGCTGAATCTTAAATGTAATCAATTTGCGTAGTCTACCATCTGCATTGCTAAATGTGAATCGACATTCGTCAGTAAAAAGAATTTGGTACCAGTCAGTTTGCCTCCAATTCAAATGACGTCGTGACGACAAATAACTTAGCACCACGTTGACGTGGCGTCCAAAGCGTTGGATTGCCAGTCTGATGGTACCGTGTCGCAAGCCTCTGTTTGGTCTTTCGACAGCGGGCGACGTCAATGGCCGGTGTAACGCGGTAGAATGACCCACCCGTGCAAAAGGACCCATGGTCTTTATACTACGTAGAGAAATGACCTCAGACTGTGAAGGGGTCATTCTACTTCGAGTCAATGGGTCCTTTTCTGTGGTCTGGGGTAATTTTTCTACGTAGTAATGACTGACCCGGGTCACTGTTCTACGTAGTGTCCTGACCCATGGGTCATTTTAGCAGGGATGGGTCATTCTCTTGCGTTACACCGGCATTGCCTGATTTCTTTCAACTTCAGACGAGCGTGGCATGATGCAAGGATTGAATTAATATGGTGTTTTTCAATTTTTTTCTCAGCATGTGTCGTGTGAATTGTACGACGGTAACAAAATTACTTTATTGAAACGTGCAAACGTGCAAATCATGATTCCGTTACGTTAACGGTTTTTATCTGTGTTATTTTGTGACTAACCAGTATCCCACAAGTACATTCACTTGATGTATACCTTAAATAACGCCAGAGATATGTCCGTTCAAAACGTGGGACGTTTCTATTTTATATAAATTTGCTGATTATAGTATGGCATACGCTGAGATATGGGGTTTTTCCATAAACACCTTTTAATTGTTCTCCGTCCTTTTCCAAATGAAGCCAAGTTTCTTCAGTGTCTGTCTCAAAAACCATATGCTGCCAGGGAAGGCTATTTCTTCTTTCAGTACCTTGTGTAGTTTCTGTAGTGTCGGAAGCTGTCTACGGTGAACATAAAAATTCGTGGAACTTATTTCTAATGACAGTTTCATCAAAGTCATCCTAAGGTTTATACAGTCCGTGTTTCTTGGGACGTGTTGGTAACGTCAATCTGCTAGTCTCTCTTAATTCCCTCCGGACTCTGTAAAAGGTTCTTCTGTTGTACCGTGTAGCATTCACCGTCTGTTTAATGAAAAATCCACACCTTTTGTTTTGCTAAAAGTGCTTGGAAACGTCTGCAACTATATCCAAAGAGGTTTCTTTGCTCTGGATCTGGCATGAGTAGAGAGGTTCTTTAACTCAGAGCACAAACGTTTTTCCTTTACCTTGGAATTTTCGGAGATGTCACATCCCCTTCTTCGGCAAGACTGCACTGGCTTGGATCACGTGAGTGGTCACGGGATACGAGGAGACCGTCATATACCCGCGGATACCGTCCCTCGGCCCTGTTAAGTGATGGTCTGCGCTGTTTTATCTCAATAGCTTCCTTAACGTTACGCTTTCAGAAGTCAAGACTTTGGTGCTGTCAGGTCTTATTTTGTGACCTGTGGCCTCACAATGGTCGTGTATGGCTGATGAATTCCTTGTCATGTGTTCTTTTACTCTGGTGTCCAATTGTCTTGCTGTTTCGCCCACATAATCATTTTCACAGTTTTCACAAATGAAAAAGTGTGATGTGATTTATCATATAAAATGTGAAAACTGAAAATGATTATGTGGGCGAAACAGCAAGACAAATGGTGGTCATGTATTTTTTTTATACACGTCTAATTGTTCACTGGTGAATTCTCAAATATTTTTTTCCGTAAGATAAAAATTGCTTACGGGAACGGGGGGGAATATGCATGGGGTGCAAGTTCAAACGTCATCGACAATACCCCCGTATATAGTTTGAGTCAAAGCATGGAGAGCATGCACTAGTGTCTTTGCAAGGAATCAGGCAGGCGTCTCATGTGGGGCCCGCGCCATACATTTGATAGTTAGGATAGTAAAATACATTGAAAAAACCCTTGAGATTTAGCATGTAAGGCCCTCTTTACAGAACTTCAGATTGCTGAGCCGTTACCTCCATAATGTTCTTATGCTCTACCTGTATTTCACACCTTGTGAGAACAATGGGGAAATCAATGAATGGACAGGGATAGTGTCTTTAAAGACATTACTTGACCAAGCGGGGTGGTATGACCTACCCCCGTAGATAGTTTTAGTCAAAACATGGAGAGCATGCACTTACGGTGGTAGCGTCTTGGCAAAGAATCATTCAGGCGTCTCATGTGTGGTCCGCACCATATATTTGATAGTTTGGTTAGTAAAACCTGTTGAAATACTCCTTGAGATCTAGTATGTAAGTACCTCTTTACAACACTTCAGCTTGCTGAGCCGTTGTCTGCACAATAATCTCATGAACTACCTGTATTTTCACACCTAGTGAGAACAATGAGGGGGAAACCAGTGAATGGACTTGGGTAATGTCTTTAAATACGTATTAGTTACAATGCTCCCTATCCTCGACACACAATGGGAGACACATATTCGTGTTTTATTCGGAGGCAGTCGTTATAGGGAGGGACAATTAAACTTGGTTTACATTTAAAACAGCTTGAATCCAGATCAGACGCCATGCTACGCGACGTTTGATCTGGATTCAATCTGAGTGTCACTCGTCATTATATTAATTTATTCTATCAAAATGTCCACATATATGTGATTTTAAGAAAATCAGCAGAGAACAAATTTAAGCAGACTGTATTGCAGCCATAAAAAGGTTTGACGTAAATGTCTTTTTCGGAGAACAGCGGCAAGGGTCGTTGTAATGAGGGGGTTGTTGTATGGGGGCCGTTCTAAGGAGGGAGCACTGTAATTCCTTTTACCAGTAGGTCTTCAATGTGATACAATGCTCCCTCTCTACAACGACACCCATTCGAAGACAAAAAATTGTGTTCGGAGGAAGGCGTTATAGGGAAGGAAATTTGTTTGTATTTGCAAACAGCTTGAATCCAAATCAGACGCCGCGTCTAATCTGGATTCAAACTGTTTGTTACTGGTCATTAAAAAGATTCTGTCAAAATGTCCTATATGTCAATTTGAGAAAAACAGCAGACGAAAATTTTTTAGCAGACATTATTGCAGCGAAAAAAGGGTTGGACATAATTGTCCTGTTTAGGGAGCTGCAGCAATTGTCATTGTAAGGAGGAAGTCGTTGTAGGGAGGTAGCACTGAACATAAGTTAGTCCTACGGAAAGTACTGTGTACAGGGTTCAATTAATTACAGTTTTCCCTTCCTACAACGGCCCTCCAAACAACGACTCCCGCTTTTCAACGACCCATGCCACAGTTCCCTAAACAGGACATTTATAAATGAATGCTTTACTACTGTAACATCTTCTGCTTAATGTTGTCGTCTGCTGTTTTTCTCAAAGTTGCATATTGGACATTGACAGAAAAAAAACTTAATGATGAGTGACAAAAAACTTGAATCCAGATCAAAATTCAAGCTGTTTCCCTCTCTAACACGACACCATCCGACCAACGCACGCCATTTTGTCCCACATTTGGTGTCGTTGTAGAGATGGGGCGCTGTATCGACAATAACATTCCGATTTGCATGTTTAGATGAGAATCAAAGAGAAATCGCCGTTTACATACAAAATGATAAAAAAAAAAAACGTGCAGACACTGGTCAAAGGGATACTCTAGGAGCCCCGGGGCCCTTTTTACTAAACAACTTACGCAAAATTTTTGCGTAAGTCAAAATCGTTTAACTCCTATATTTCGATCATAAACGTTTGCATACAGCAAATAGCCATATCAGAGGACGCGCTAAAAGCGCGTCCTCTGATCTGGCTATTTGCTGTTTGTAGCAAGTGATAATAAAAGATTTAAACTGAAATTTAAAATTTTGACTTACGCAAAATTTTTGCGTAAGTAGTTTAGTAAAACGGGCCCCTGTGATCTAAGTCTACACTGTTTGCAACGGACAAATGAAATTTTAACAGATACACCCTCAGTTTGTAAAGAACGAATATACCTCTCGCTGTGTTCAATGTGTCAAAGTTATTGTTGAATGTAGCGAATGAGGTTCCAGTGCTCCCCTCTTTCAACGGACCTCCCAACAACGATTCCACCTTACAATGACTATTGCTGCAGTTCCCTTAACAAGACAATTATGTCTAACGCTTTACTGCTGCAATATCTTCTGCTTAAAATTGTCGTCTTTTTTTTCTAAGATATATTTGTCGGGCGTTTCTGATAGAAGATTGATAATAAGAATGGCAAACAGATTAAATCCAGATCAGACGCCGCATTACGCGGCGTCTGATCTGGTTTCATGCTTTTTGCAAATGTAAGACAAGACTTAATTTTCCGTTCCTATAACGACTCCCTCCGAACAGCGCACACAGTCTTTGTCTCTCATTGGATTTTTGTATTCTCAAGCTGAACGATGTAAATGTTCCTTTTTCATCAAATTAGTAGATTTGCACTATCATGACATTTCTATTGGATTTAAACATCGTGCTTTCTTGGAATATAATGATCAAATGAATGCTCATACAAAATTTCTCGCACAAGTGAATACAAATAAGTGAACAATGTGCATTTAAGTCAGGACAATTAAAAATCCAAGACATGTGTCTTGTAAATAAGGTTAACAACATCTTTTATAGCGTGGTACTTGCCTTTGAATTTGATTAACTCCACGAGGTAAGGCTGCCAAATATTTATAAAAAAAACAACCAACGAAAACCTTCATAATTACACCTTTTCCCTGGGAGATTTCGGGTTTTCGTGAAATCCCTGATTTTTCAGGGATTTCACGTATTCTCTGATTACACTTAATCCCTGTAACATATACATGTATAGCTAATTTCGGTATCTGATATTCTCTTTTTTTTTTATAAAGACCACGGATATTACTAATTATATCTGTCATGTTTGATAATAACAATCAAATAGAAAAAGAAAAAATTAATTTACATCCATTCTGGTGTTTTATTATCACAATATAATACGCACGGCTATACATTTGATCACGGTATGTCACATACTTAAACACAACACATAATACATGTAATACACAACCGACAATATACATACAATCTATTCTACGGCTAGTCAATTTTGACTATTAAAGATTGTTTGTACAATAAATTGCAAAATGACAATCAATGCAGACCTAGAACAGAAAGAGCTCCTGTAAGAGTACTTGGATCTGAGTCTTCAATGTTATCAATACTCTTGACAGGTATGTTATTTATAACATGACTTATATATATACGTAATTATGTTTAAATGGGTTAACTCATGCATTGAAACAATAACCTCAACGAGAGGATTGTGTCTTTTCTATATTACTTTAATACCGTGGTACCTAGCGGTCTATACACTGGCCAAGACGAACTTAAATTACTAAGCAACCATTGCTTTTGTTCTCATCCTAATGAATACTTATGTATGTGTTACTCTTTATCAAATGAAATATGTTTAAACTAATGGGGCATATGCACTTGTTTTTAGTCTCAATTTCCCCAGATAGAAAACATTTGCTATACTCTCCAGGGGCGACACAATTCAAATCAAAATCAAAACAGTCAGTTAACCCTTTCCTCCCTAAAACCTCAAATGGACTATTCTAGTTAGTCCATTTTTTTCTTTTTAGGGATGATTTTTACAATATGTCAAAAATGACAAACAGTGTAAACCCTGGTCAGAGGGCTCCTTAAGGAGTCCTCTGATCCGGGTCTTCACTGTGTGCATAGGACAAGTGTATTTTTCACATGTACACTGTTTGAAAAGGACGCCTATATGCAGGACTAGGGTTCAAAGGATTAAACCATTTGTGTTGGTAATTTAATTGTAAGCATGATTATACGACATTAAGAAATCCTTGATGTTTGTCTGTTCTCAAGAGTAGTATCCCCACAAGAAAATACCGAATGTCATAAGCACTATGGCGTTGATGTTGACAAACCATTTCCACTTTGATTTCTCATGGATTGACGTTAGGAGGCGCTGCTGTTCTTTCTTTTCCTCTTCTGTGACAGACGTGTTTTCTTGAGGTGTTTCATAGCCACAGATGAGGTAGATAACCTTCCGCCATCTTGGCAACTCTCCTATAGAGAAGACGATAACATGTACGAGTATTTTAAAATATAGTTGATAACAACTCTTACCAATTATATGAGATTCGATTTCGTTTCTAATAACGGAAATGGTTGATTAACCATTTCCTCCATACCCCCAATAGATGCGCCTTTTTGTGCATTTAATTTATTCATATACTAAAGAAATAAACTTATACAGTCATAAACATGTACAAAAAGAAATATTTTCAAAAGCAGGCTGGACATAAAGCAGATTGCGCCTTGGGTTACATTCTGCTTTACTTTCGACCTACTTTACGTGCTCAACAGGGGCCCGTTTCATAAAACTTCTTACGACAAATGTTGTCGTAAGTCAAAACTTTAAAATACATTTAATCTCTGATTTCTCTATCGAATCCTGTCTTGTGACACCTTTTTGGAATCGTCTTTTCAAGACGATTCCAAAAAGATATCACAAGACAGGATTAGATGGAGAAATAAATACTTATTGAGAGTTTTATAATCTGACTTACGACAACATTTGTCGTACGAAGTTTTATGAAACGGGTCCCTGTTTCCAAAACTAGAAACCGACTAAGGAGTAAAAGGTTAACCATTGCGATATTAAAACCTGATTTGGGTGAACCATGATTTGCATATTTAAAGAAATGTACTAGACTTAATTGGAAACTTGGCATGTCAAGGGCCATTGAATCGAAAGATTAAATGGTATGGTACTCAAACGGTCAACACTCCCTGTATATCCAATCATATAATTATTTGAATCAAATTGCTACATTGTAAAGGTATATGTGTAACGATCTTACTCGTATTCTTTGATTCCTCTAAACCTGCCCTGGCAAGTGATTTGTCTCTCTTTTGGGCAAATTCTATTTCTTCCTGAAATGGTTCTCTGTCCACGGCACTGTGTCTGGTCCACCATGTCAATCGATATAGCTATAAGATACATACATACGTAGTTCAGTGCTGTAACCATGCCAATGAAAATAACTAATATTTCGCACTAACCCTTCAATGATCAAATAATTCAGGAGATTGTCATCCCTTCACAGATTTATTGTTGTCTGTTTCTGTATTACTGTCTGCAAAACACGTTTCTGGGTTAGATTTAAAGATGTATGACTCAATAAATATCATAAGAGTGTCAAACAGTATGGGTCCTGATCAGACGCCGTGTTATGCGGCGTCTGATTAGGACCCAAAATGTTTGCAAACGCGCTTTATGGCGTCATTAAGAGTGACAGGGTTATACGACACAAAGAGCAAACGCAATGAAACAAAAATGTAGAAAATGCTTTTTAAAACATTTCACGTTTCATGTTTACTTTAGTGGCAGACAATCATGAAGCCTAATCAGATGTCATATTACTTTAGCGTCTGATTAAGCTACCTGTTGTGTGCTATGGACATGCCGTCGAGACTAGATATTTCGAACTTGTTTTAATCGACCTTACCAGGAATTCAATATTTTTTATTTCGACTTATCGTTATCACATTAGTCGAACATATCCGTATTTTAAAGATGAAACGTGGCTAAGCTATTCGAACTAAAGCGAGACTTAACCACATTTTATCTTTGAAATATGGGTATGCTCGCAACAAAGCGAGGCAATGCCAGGTTTAACCCTTTACCTCATAGCTTGTTTCTAGTTTTGAGAAACAGGTAATCACTTAAAGCAGGTTGAAAGTAAAGCAGAATGTGCCTTAAGGCACATTCTGCTTTACTTTCAGCCTGCTTTAAGCTAAACTCTACTAGGCTATATAAAATATTTATAATGGTTATTGTTCATGAGGGTTTAAACTGGAACTATTTTCTTCAGCGGAGGAATATATTAAATACGCTAAAAGTCGCTTCTATGGGGTAAAGGATTAAGTTTGAAATATGGGGTTGTTTGAACTGAAGCGAGTTCGATTTATCAAGTTTTGATTGTAGTTCGAGCCCACAGACTGTCTGCATGGACTTAAAAAGTATGCTAATCATTAATTACAAACATAGATTTCCATTTCGATTTATACGAGTTCGAGTTATTAAAGTCGAATGCATTTCTCACACACGGTCTTATACATACGTGCTTTGAGTCTATAGATTCGGTCGCCAATGATACTCCTATAGTTACAAACAAGCTGACAAAGAACAAGATGATTGTAAAGTGAAGGAAGTGGACGTCCTTGATGACCATGGGCCTGTTATCCTCCTCTCCACACCCTGGACTGCCATACCCGAAGTCCAAACCCATCCTGATAAGACCGACAACAAGACCTGCCATTAAGCCCCAGAAAGCACCCTGCGAAAAAAGAATGGTAAGTAAAGCACATGTACCATGTTATAGTCTACTTTCAGTCGGAATGATCGTTCAGCCGACTGTACATATACTAGCCTAAGCATTGGGCCATACTGAGAACTGTCAACATATGGAGTATAAGCAGCCGTAGTACCGGCTCAGGCCCGCCACGTGTACTGTGTGAAGAGGAGTAATTCGCGGTTCATATTTTGCTTAACTCTTTGAGCCCTTGTCACGCATATATACGTCATTTGCAAACAGTATACCTGTTAGAAGTATACTTGTCCTATGCAAACATTGAAGACCCTGATCAGAGGTCTCCTTAAGGAGCCCTCTGATCAGGGTCTACACTGTTTTGTCTTTTTGATATGAATTGTAAAATTTAACCTTAAAATGTCAAAAACGGACTAGACTAAATTGAAAACTAGAATTGTCCAATTGAAGTACAATCCTGTATGTCAACGGGAAATCGAAAAAACACAAAGTCATGCGGCTGGATCGAGGGGCCTCGAACTCATGATCCCTGTATTGAATATCAAGCTAGCTTCACCGTCGACCAGCTCCACCGACGGAGTGTAGTTTGATATCCTTCCTAATCGGGTAATGTATAATAATGGTATAAGATGAAAACTGCTAAGTTTCAAGCAATTTCAAGAAAAGGTCACCGCCTTTAATCCATTACTCCACAAATACATATCTTAGGCATATAATGTATTCCTCAACTGAAGAAAATAGTTTCAATTAAAACATTAAATCTGTCATAAGATTCAGCTCCAAATACCAGGGTGTTTCGCATAACTTTTCAATTACGTTTTAAGCATTAGATGTGAAAGGATTCAAATAATGTAACTTTCAGTCGAAAATGAAAAAAAATATATGAGACAAATCTCTTAGAACTACTTCGTGCATTTTGAAAGTAAAACCGTTTACACAAATGTAACCAAACACGGAACACTATCATCCAATCACTGTAAACTATTATATTCGCCTTTCACATGTGATAAAAACATTTGCAGAGACGGCTACATTCATAACTTTGTAGATTACTACACCAAAAGTAGTACCTATCCTACGACAGAAGTGAATTGTGTGGACTTCAGGACTGACATAAGTTGACCATAAACATTTCTAAGATTTCAATTTTTTCTAGCGCGATTTTAGGAATCACGCATTAAACCCCATATTACATAGCTTGTTTCTATGTTACTACTGAAAACAGGTTTAAAGTAAAGCAGAATTCTGCCTGCTTTTAGCTGCCATCTGCTTGGATAAAATAACTATTTCTTATGATGTTCATTCATGAAATGGGTTATAAACGCACTATCCGTGTGTGTTTGAGTTCAAAGCCATCTTTTCGAAATAATATATTACACTACTTACAGCCATGACTTTTATTAAACATACAACGAAAATAATATTGAAAAAAAACACAACTTTATTTCAATAAAATCTGAATAATTCGGGAAAAAATCCGTAAGTCCGGAAAAAATTTCTTAAAAAATCCGGACAAATGGCAGACATGGAACAATGATTCTTGTGTCTATGGACACTTTAGCGAAATATCAACTAACCTGCTCGTTGGTTCTCTTCCACAGTATGGCCAGCAGATAGAGAGACAGGACTGGCGGCGCCAGGTAGCCGGTGACAGACTGGATATAGTTGAACAATTGTCCACCCTGGGAGGCCTGGAGCACGGGAATCCATATCACACTTACCACCACCAGTACCAACACAAATATCCTGGTGACCAACATACAATATATGTACAATACACAGTAAACCCTCACGGGAATCCATACGACATTTACCACCACCAGTACCAACACAAATATCCTGGGGCCCGTTTCATAAAACTTCGTACGACAAAATCGATCGTAAGTCAAAACTTTAAAATTCATTTGATTTCAGATTTCACCATCTAATCCTGTCTTGTGACATATCTTTCGACGGAATCGCCTTTTTAAGACGATTCCAAAAAGATGTTACAAGACAGGATTAGAAGAAGAAATAAATAATAAATGAGACCTTTGAAATCTGACTTACGACAACATTTGTCGTACGAAGTTTTATGAAAATGGTCCCTCGTGAACAACATACAGTAAATGTACAATGGACAGTAAACCCTCTTTATTTCGACCGCTAAAAAGAAGGACAATTGACTGTATGAAAGACAGGTTAGGGGTTTCAAGAGGAGTCAAACGAGAATTTTGAGAAACCTATCATACATGGAGGAATCAAACTTATTAGAGATCTGTAGCTGTTGTTTTTGTTGTTTTAACCTTTTCACTCTCAATGACGCCATCAAGCGCATTTGCAAACAGTTTGGGTCCTGATTAGACGCCGCAAAACGCGGCGTCTTATCAGGAGCCAAACTGTTTGATCTTGTTTAGAAATTTCTTTACTCATATTGGCTTTAAGCTAACTTTGAAAACGATACTGCAGACACAATATTGAAGCAGACGACACTATGACGGTGAGGGGGTTAAAAAAACTCGCAAAAAATATGATCATACTGAAATGGTTAAGGCAGTATACTTCTACAAGATCCGGCCAATACCGGTACTATACGTATAGACTGATTGGCAATTATCTTGAACTTACAGCTCGTACAGTTGCTATGATTGAAGTCAAAAGTTAAAGGTAAGGAAACCGTAAACTGGAACAGGCAGGCGACATTTCACCTTCCCTCCTACTCTCACGCAAAATTTGATTAGTCTAGCCGATGTTTAACAGTAAATATGCACCCCTGGATACCACTTGAGGGCAAGGGCATATACTAGTAGTCACCTACAGGAAAAAAATAAAGATGTAACATTCATTTATCCAAAGTTGGACGCACAAAAAAATCTAGTATCCCTAACTGATGTTGTAAAGATAATATGGTCCAAGTAATATTTTTATATGATTGAAGTCAACAGTTAACGTCTTTGTCTGTTTTTCTTATTTGGGAAAAATTCCGGTTTCCAATTAAATCTGTTCGAGTTTTGACTAGTTATGGTTGGTTTAAAAATATATTATACGAATGGAAATACGTAGAGAGCCTTTTCAGAGGTCTTCTGTATGAGTTGTCTGATATGGGTTTACACTGTTTTTTGAAATAGGACACGTTTACTTTTAGCATGTACTCTATTTGTGAGGGACGGATATATGCCTCTCAATGGTTCAATGGGGTTGAACATTTAAACAACTTTTGAATGACAAGTTATATACATGTAATCAGCAAATGATAGGAAATGCAGCTAAGCGATGATTTAAAGGCAAATCAATTTGTCCGTAACACAGCAAAGAAAATTTATAAAATATTATTTATATGTTCTTCCATTTAGTTGATTTAACCCTTATCCTGCGGCAGTATCGTCTGCATCAAAATTGTCGTCTGCAAAATTTGTTAAATATAGATTCAAACACTTTTTATGTACAACATCCTAAAGAAGAGTGTCAAACAGTTTGAATCCAGATCAGACGCCGCGTTTCGCGGCGTCTGATCTGGATCCAAACTGTTTGAAAAAAACAGTAAAGTCGCGACCAGCAGGCAAAGGGTTAACCCAATGAACCTTAGCCCCGTTTTTTACAACCAAAATTATATGTGAAAAGTGCATTACCCCATACAAACATTGAATACTTAGATCAGAGGACTCCTTAAATGACACTCTGGTCATTATCTGGACTTTTTGCATATCGTAAAACAACCCAAAGTATTTCAAAAATGGACTATACTTAAAAAACTGAGCTTTCCCTTTTAAAGTTCCAGGGTTCAATAGGTTAAATGTCTTACCTGCCAATCACCAATAGCTCACCATCTCCGGCCCCTGGTCGAAACTTGTGCCAGATATCCATGGTGAAAATGGTGCTGGAACTGTTGAAGACAGACGTCAGGGAACTCATGAGGGCCGCCATCATAGCAGCCAGCATCAGACCTTTCAAACCTAGAATAAGGTCAGGGAACTCATGAGGGCTCATGATGCTTAACTTTCATCTCGATTTAAGTTGTCGCCAGTCTTCAATGCCACCAAGTAACCGTCATTTCAGTGGTCATTGTAGAGATAGTTTACTGTACCCTTTGGTTATTCAGTGTGATGAGTGAGACTTGCCATATAAATGTATATTATAAAAATCTTGTAAATTACGACCATTAATTGACGTTCAACGTTAAAAATATTGTTGGTTTTTTTTTTTTGTTTTTTTTATTACTGCGCACAGGACCGAGTTCATAATAGTTGTTTATTAAATAAATTTGATCATTTGATGAAGGACCTCTAAAAAATCTTTTTTTTTTAAATTTTAAGACTTGTGAATGTTATATATCATAATTTATTATGCAAATATTGTTGCAACAACTTTTATTTAGTGATTTTCACTTCTTCTTCCATAGACATGGTAGCTTTCAATATTTTATGAAAAAGTAGACAAGAATTTACTTTTAGAAATATTCTTTTTTATTTCCTCGCATATTTTTCAACCACAAAATTTAAATATATTTCTTTTAATATTTTCTATTAGAAATGGCAAAAGCTGTCATAGTTCACCACATGAATCGAAACAACAGGTAGTATCCAAATTTTCATTTTCGTTCTGTTTGATATTGAAATTCCAATCACCAAACAGTGTAGACTCTGATCAGACGCCGCATAATACGGCGTCTGAACAGAGTCTTCACTGTTTGCCTAAGTCCCTTTTATTGGACGCTAGGCAAAAATAAGTTAAAACTAAAAAGTTTGGAACCTGATGAGACTCGTAGATACGGACTATATATGTATGTTATGACAGTTACGACGCGCACAGCAACGTTTCATATTCACTAGCTTACCTAGGGGCATGAGCTCCACCACAAGTTTCGGGTAGGCGATATTGGTACAACCTGCTGCATTGTCACACACAGCCTTGCAAATATCTGGGTCTACACAGGCCACCTGGTCTGGATTACAAGTAATAAGAGATTAACTAGATGCCGATTGGCATTTCAGTTTAAAAAAGACAAAGTTCACGATAAAAGAAAAGTTAAATATTATTTGAGTTTAGTTCTTGACATAAAACTTAACTTATGCAAGGTCATCACAAATGTCTACCCCGTTTACAAAGCATCGCCGCACCAACAGCAAATGTTACTATAAATTTTACTTAATGTACCGCTAGTATTAAGCATTCTTCAAGTTCATTTCTCTATCTTTTTATACTTTGTTATATGTAGTATAAGGATTTAAAACGCTACTTGAGAGAACTTACTACTGATTCATACACCATAAAATACACATCTATTCAATATTTAACTAACTATTTCAGTGGGAAGAGCAACACTTCTGTAACTTGATTGTTCCTTCGCCAAACATACTCCAGTTATGGCCATGGCAATTATAGTAAATGCATAATGTACTATTAATACTTAAGTGACGCTCAGAAGATGGAGTATGTCTTATTAATTGTATATAATATCATGCTTTTTCTTTGTGTTTGTTTATAAACTTTATATGTTTGTTCATATATGTATTCACAATATTCATGTATTAGAGGAAATAAAGATATGTATACAAAACTTTATTTACCGGTAAATAACACACGGCTTATCATTCCTGGGAACACGGTGGTGAACAGAGGCAGTATCTTGAGGTAGGCGGCAAGAATAGAGCCGCCTTTCACATGGTGCATGTTCTTCGCTGCAAGTGATCGCTGAACCAATACCTAAGTAATTGAAACGTTTTCTTTTAACCATTTATCACATTGTCAAGTTCTTGCTTTAACGATTATGGAGCATACAAAGCAGGTTTAAAGAAAAGAAACTCCGTCTTAATGCACATTCTGCTTAACTTTTAGCCAGCGTAAGCCACTTTATACTGGAATATACAAAATACTACAAGTTTGTAGTTTATCTTATGGTACATATTTATGACTGTATAAAATGGAACTATTTTCTTCAGCGGAGAACTTATTTGAAGGTTTAAACTGCGAACATTGTACATACATTGACTAATATTCCGGTTAGTACAATGGGAAAACGTTAAAACAACCTTTTTCCGTTAAACAAATCAAACAGAAAAGCGTATAAATAGCAGTTTTAATGTATTTTAACCATAGAGAACATCACTTTTGACTCTGCTTAAACAATGAGTTGTTCGGCGTCTGAATCTTACTTCAAACAATTTGAACTGACATTATTTCTTTAAATAGGACTCTTGTAGTGAAAAGAACAGCGATTCGCCCATGTTATATATCGCTCTTCAAGGAGAAGAACTTAATAAGCTTCAGCTTTCGTTCTAATCCTATAATAGATATGTTGTATATTGCATGTATAGTGTACATTTTCTGAAATAAATATGTTTAAACTAAACATCGCTGCCATTACGTTATAATCTAACACATTCACTGTGATAACACGGTGTGCCCGCAACTTGTCAACTGTTTTTGTTTCTAAAGTGTAGAAATCTAGGAAGTAAATTATTTAAGCGTCAAGCAGTTTGAAACTGAAACAGACGCCGAGTGACGCGGCGTCTGGTCTTGATTCGAGTGGTTTGTATTATATTAGTTTTAGAAAGCTCGGCACCAACATGGTAACTGTACATAAAAATGTCAATTAAATAGATTATACCATTTCAGGTTTTGTTTTATTTGTGTTAACGATGGTTGTACCTGATCGGAACAGAAGTACCACGCACTAAGAATAGTGATTCCAAACACATTACCGGGCCACGGTAGATCCCCGGATTTCGGATCCCGGAGCAAATGGAAGGCATCATCTGTGGGAACCCCACATTCCGTGTCATTGATCCTCTGTGAGGGAACTGACAACGGGTACTCCGTGTATAGTTTATTCATTCCACCAACTTTAACAAAACCTGAAGTGACAATTAGAATTGAATGTTGATTCCATAAATACAGTTAAACTTGTGTCAGCTTAAAGCAGGGCAAATATAAAACTAGAATGTTATAAAAGAAACGTTATTGATAGCTAATTTTAGGCTCACTTAGTAATTGTATACAAAAAGTAGAAATCACCATGTACGAGGCATATTCAGATGCAAAATGTTTGTGTGAGAACGTAGTTTGACATACCTTTTTTGAGTCCAACATCATATAGAGATACCAAATTTAATGTTTGAAAATGTAGTGGGATAACGGACTTTTGAACACTTTTTCAGGTGTCTGTTCCCTTCATCCTTGACCTCAATTATAGAAACTTTTAGACGTAATAATTTACTATAACAAATCGGCTAGGTTCGTACATGTAAGTACATGTATATCTTGCAATGGTTAAGTGTCGCGAGTCAGTGGAGATTGCATTATTTTTCCCGTTGAAACCCAAACGAAACACAAATGATTTGCAGTAGAATATAAAAAGAAACCTTTCGGACAATTGTGTCGATGTAATTGAGTCTGAGCGGCAAACCGTTTGGATTTTGATGTGGCTCTAAACTTACAGTAAAGAATGTGTTATTCTTTCCCAATAAACGCGTTTACGCTAAAACGTTTATTTCCACTGCAAACAGTTTGGAGCCAGATCAGACACCAAAATAAACATGAATTGTGAGAAATATCTAAAAATTGACATTTTCTACGTTTTAGTGCTATGCGTTTGCGTACGTTTGCGTTTAAACGGGAAAGAATAACACATTCTCCACTGTAGGTGGTGAGTTAATAATGTCATCTCCACTATACCCTGACTTAAACCTCAATCACAGAATAAATTTGTATTGGGCATATTTCAAAAGCCACATCAAAAGGGATACCATACAGTATGTATTGGTATATTATTTTATTTTTTGATAAGTCGTGTACCATTTTCAGCTCACTGTAACGTTGGCCTTGTTCTCCTAATTATAAAAAGTAATTGTCCGGGATATATTTCATATACTTCATCAGCTAGAAATACCAAATATCGTGTGAGAGTACATGTCAGGGTGGCAGAGTGCCACATGCAATATTCCGTTACCAAGTAACTGTGACTTCATTTATAGAAAAAAACGTATCCTGAGCATATTTCCTATGCATAGACTACTTTCAACCTGCTTTAGACTACCATCTGCCAGAATATACTTTTTTATTATGGTGCATTTTCATGACTGTATAAGGACAGTGGAGGAATAAACTAAAAGCATGAAAGGCGTATTCATGGAGTAATTGGTTAACGTTTTCATGTCACTTTACCTGGCGCAGAGTAGCATAGTTTTCACGAATAGCAGACCATTCAGTTAATCAGTAGTAGTTAACCCTTTACCTGATAGTCTATTTCTAGTATTGAAGATAGGTGACTTCTTAAAGCAGGTTGAAAGTAAACCAGAATGTGCCTTAAGGCACATTCTGCTTTACTTTCAGCCTGCTTTAAGCTATCATGTGCTAGAATATAGAAAATATTCCCTATCATATATCTTCATAACTGATTAAATAGGAACTATTTTCTTCAGCGGATGAATAAATAAAACACGCTAAAAGGCGCTTCTATTGGGGAAAGGGTTAAAGGTTGCAAAGGGTTGCACACGAGAGCATTAACTGTACACACAGCAGACCCTACGTTGACCCAGTCAGTGTCATTCTGCACTTTATCCGTGATCATGAATAATTCGAATTAAACATGCAAACTAGATGTATACTTACTAATTACCATCAGGACAATAGCCCCACCCACCATAATGACTGTTTGTAGTGTATCAGTGTAGATCACAGCCTTCAGCCCACCTGCAAGTCAAGACATAAGTTAAATAAGTATACATGTTCAATCAAACACTTTAATTGAGACCAACATGGACGCTGGGGCTTGTCTTAATGTGAAGCATCAGTAAATACAGTCGTAATTATTATCATTATTATTATACTTTATTTTTATTTTTATTAAGATCATTAAATTCAGGTAATTCAGGGGGCTTCTTAGAGCAAGGTAATATAGAAAGGAAAATCCTTTGAAGCGTTGTTTGGTAAAGAGTAATATCGGTAGCAGAGCAAATAGTAGGATTGCACTAAAGCAGAACGTTATCATAGGAGTATTCTACATTACTTTTTGTACTTTAATTTCGAGCTTTTGGGGTTTTCGTCCACTAAAATTCCATTAGGGGGCAATTCAGAAATGTTTTGGGCTTTGAATCATAAAACAAACTTTTTTTTGAGCCGGTGTTTTAGCAGGGCCTTTAAATTACCGTTTTAAGTACTGGTATATTCAAAAACCAAGAATATAGAATGGATATCAAAACATTGTCAAATGTTTACCTATTCTTAAACTCTGGTTGAAGCGTAGAGAGGATCGGTTTATTTACACAGTATATTCAAACCCGTCCAATCCATCTTCTACTGTTTTAAAATATTAAATATAGGTCACGCTACTTAAACAATATCTGAAACCGATATTGTCTTACCATTCGCCATTAAAGTAGAAACTGTGTCTTAAACAGGTTGAATCTGGATAAAATGCTGATTGACTCGGCAACTCATCGTGGTCCAAACTGATTTTAAAATCTACCAAAATACGCTTTAAATATGATAAGTGGAACGTTTGTGTTTTATCTCCTTCAATAAAATCACACTGTACAGTGGAAAAGATGTTATCCTTTCAAAAAACGTGTTTATGCTAAAACAATTGTTTCCGTTGCAAGCAGTTTGGAGTCAGATCAGAACTGTTTTACAATTACTTCTTTATTGCTCAATTTATTTAGCCATGAAACTATCTTTTAAACAAAAGATCAGACCTCAGTATTGAAGCAGACCATAATTGGTCGTAAAAACTTTAAAACAAGGTAACAGTTGGTGGTAAAAAGTTAAAGCATATTATTGAAACGGAAGTATTACCGGTATGCACATGAATGAGTTTTTCTGTTTTCAATATACTAAACTTTCATTACATTTTCAATTTTTCGATCCTAGGGGCGGGATAAACCGTCGTTAAGACACTGTTTACATATGCAGAGTACACGTGTCCTATGCAAATAATGTAGACCTTGATCAGAGCGTCTGCAGGAGCACTGTAATCAGGGTCTATATTGTTTGTCATTTGGTAATATACGAGTATAATATGTAATCATTAATTAGACTTAACCCATTGGTGCCCACGATCCCATGTATGGGACATTGGAAAACACTCTTGACTGATCAGACGCCGCATGATTTGTCGTCTGATTACTGATAGGAATTTCAATATACAATTAAAACAAAAATGAAAATTTAAATCAGCCAACCCTTTGATAAAAATGGAAAAGTCGAATATATAAGCATGGAAAAATCAAACTGGGCGCAAACGGTTAAGTTTGAAACAGACTATTTGAATTTCCAGGGTGATGAGTTAAACTGTCATCTGTTTATTCAACAATAAATCTTAGAGTCTTCGTTTTATAAACGATTTTACTTGTGAGTTTTACTGTACTGTTTAAACATTTTTATCACAGAAAGTGAATCTTAATTCATCAAATCAAACAAACCCTGTGATCGCGTATATGGCATATATTGATAAAACTGAATGTCAAATTCATTTGCGCCCCTCAAAAACAGTGTAGAAAACGTGATTCTTTCCCGTTTAAACGAAACTACTCTAAATGACATCTTTGTGTCGATGGGCCGTAAAACACTATTCATTCATTCATTAAACGAAACTAATCGCAAACGCATTGTTTTTAAATGCAAAATGTGACCTTTTTGTTGTATTTTTACGATTTATTTTTGAGAGGCAAATATTTTGGAGCCTGATTAGACACCTAGTTACTTGGTGTGTGATCTAGCTCCAACTATTTGCAATGGAGATCAGTGTTTTGCACAAACGCATTGAGTGGAAAAGACTAACATCTTTCATTGAAGATGCGAGCGATGTACAAGGAGAGAATTTCAAGCACAAAACTCTTTAGAATCGTTCTGCGGAAATTTTAAAGATTAGCCACAACCAAACAAAAATTACTGAAATAAATCTTATCTTTATAAATTCGTTAACCATTGAAACTGCATTAAAGTTTCCCTTTTAGTCTTCCCCGTTTTTTAATCTAATACGGACCTTTTTTCGAAAAAACATACAATTTTAGAACAATAATCCCAATTGGCACTTCAACTGGGCTGATCAAGTATACAACTTTGGGCAATTTCACTCTTCAATTCAGACAAGAACTAAACCTCAAGTACTGAATCACCAAGGTCCAACGTTATAAAGCTTTTGAGCTGAGTCTGAAGTCGTTCTGAAGCATTTGATTGGTCAGATTTGAGCCTAGATGCTTGAGAATGAGACCAGACTCAACTCAGGGGCTTTATAACCTCGGTCCCTGGTATCGATGCTAACCTGATATAGTGTAGACTGCAGTGATGGCCAAGAGTACAATGATTCCAACATACATGTTCCACCCTATAGCTTGTTGTATGAATATAGACCCGGCATAGATGTCCGCCTACAAAGGACATATACGTGATGATGATGATTACTAATAAGAAGCGTTTACGCCCACGCAAAATCATATAATGAGGTTAGTGACCCGGCCAACAACAGACCTATCTCTTTAACCTCGGTTTGTAGCAAAGTCATGGAACACATATTGCACAGCCAAATTATGACTCATCTGGAAAATCATCAGATCTTATCTGACCAGCAGCATGGGTTTCGTAAGAGAAGATCTACGGAGAGCCAGTTCATTCTTACACTGAACGACCTAGCCAAGGGCCTTGATGAAGGAGAGCAGATCAATGCAGTCTTACTTGACTTCAGCAAGGCCTTCGACAAGGTCCCCCATGAGCGACTTGCCAGTAAGCTGGAATACTACGGCATCAGAGGCAGACACCTGCAGTGGATCAGAAGTTTTCTGAACAATAGAAGCCAGCAAGTCCTGGTAGAAGGCTAGTCCTCTGAAAGTGCACCAGTCCCTTCTGGAGTGCCACAGGGTTTAGTAATCGGACCCCTTCTTTTTCTCCTGTATATCAACGACCTTCCACTCCAAGCCACATCGACCACACGCCTGTTTGCTGACGACAGTCTCTTGTACAGAAAGATTCGCTCCATAGAGGATGCCCAGGCACTACAAGATGATTTGGAGAGACTCCGGCAATGGGAGCGTGACTGGTTGATGTCGTTCAACCCAACAAAGTGCGAGGTTGTGCGTATAACGAGGAAGAGAAACCCAATGAAGACCCCATACTTCATCCACGGCAAAGAGCTCCAAGTTGTAAAAGAGGGCAAGTATCTTGGAGTTCACCTGGACGAGAAGCTCTCGATGAATACGCATGTAGCATCAACAGCGAAGAAAGCAAATAACAGTCTTGCTTTCCTCAGGAGAAACCTGTCAAGCTGTCCACAAGGCATCAAGGACCAGTGTTACCAGACCCTTGTTAGACCTATCCTGGAGTATGCAAGCTGTGTCTGGGATCCACATACAAAGACCAACATCAGTCAACTTGAGGCTGTCCAAAGACGAGCTGCACGTTTCGTAAAGGGAAACTACCACACCACGAGTAGTACCAGCCAGATGATAGCTGACTTCGAATTGAAGCCCCTTGCCGAACGTCGCTCCAACGCAAAGCTCGTAATGGTCTACCGGATCACCCACTGTCTCATTGACATCCCACCTAAGAGCTTCTTCCACCCAGCAACCCTCAGTACTCGAGGGCACACAGCAAGATACTTGCTACCTTTCTGCCGTACAGAGGTGTACCTCCATTCCTTCTTCCCCTCCGCCATTAGACTGTGGAACCAACTTCCAGAACACACCATGATGACTGATGACGTTGAGGCCTTCAAGAGGTGCCTGGTCTCTACCCCCTAAGCCATGAGATGACTGTTTTTATCTTTTAAAACCTGCACTGTACATATTTGCGCGTCGCTCACACCGTTTGTAAATACGCTTATGTGCGAAATTGCCCCAGAGTGGGATCGGCACATTAATGAAAGAAGAAGAAGAGGCTTCATCTGATCCTTGCGACTTTGGGGTCCGTCTTACTAAACGTCGTACGATATATATTGTCGTAAGTCAAAACTTTAAAATACAAATAATTCCTGCTTTCTCCATCTAATCCTGTCTTGTGACATCACTTTGGAATCGTCTTTTCAAGACGATTCCAAAGAGATATCACAAGACAGAATTTGATCGAGAAATGAATAGTAATTAATAATTTTAGAATTTGACTTACGACAATATTTGTCAGCATCGGCTCATACATTTTTGTAACTGGCTTGACATCATAAAATATACATGTACATTGACTTGCAGTGGATGTTAATGGGAATTATTTCCAAACAAGTACCTCTCTTAAAGAATTATTTAACCTTGTAAAAAGGTGTAAATAACGTGGCAGTTGGCGCAGGTTCTCAACTTATTGACACAAACATCATGTCGAAATTTACGACACTAACAATTGTTGCAGGGGACAGCGTGCTAAAGATGTCTGAATAACTCTATACTAGGCCAATGTCCTTACCATTGTTTTCGTATGTATCATAATATATTTATTAAATTAAAAAAGAAACCACGGTTTATTTTCAATAATAATATACAAGAATATCAATGAATTTGATTTCTATTCAGACGCAACGCGGCATTTGGTCTGCGTCCAAAACATTTGCAAAGTTCAGTTTAGTGGCACTTGGCAGGAAGAAGACAAATGTATAAATTATATATTGCTGTTCACATTTATCAGATGAAAATATTGACAGATTGTATGCCATATTGGTATTTTGGTGAACGCGTATATCAGATGTAAACAATGACTCACTGATATATTGGTGAACGCGTATATCAGATGTAAACAATTACTCATATCACTGATATTTTGGTGAACGCGTATATCAGATGTATACAATGACTCACTGATATTTTGGTGAACGCGTATATCAGATGTATACAATGACTCACTGATATGTTGGTGAACGCGTATATCAGATGTAAACAATGACTCACTGATATTTTGGTGAACGCGTATATCAGATGTAAACAATGACTCACTGATATTTTGGTGAAAACAATATTAAACAAGACTGTGCGTTCAATAAACGCTTATGCCCCCAGTGGCATCCTTGACAATATATTCTGAATCTTTTCTAAGTCCAAATTAGGTCAAGGTCAGGGTCAAACTGAGCATTGGTGAGTTAGTAATGGTCCAAGGCAACAACTGTATATGTATCAAAACATTGTAGTCAGTTGTGTTGATGCTAGACGAAACGGTAAAATCTAGTTAACCAAGAAATAGCCTATTTAAATTGTCTAAGTCCAAATTAGGTCAAGGTCAAAGTTTGGTGATGTTAGTGATATTGGTGAGTTGGTAGTGGTCCAAGGCAACAACTGTATAAGTATCAAAGCATTGTAGTCAGTTGTGTTGACGCTAGACGAAACGGTAAAATCTAGTTAACCAAGAAATAGCCTATTTAAAATTTTCTAAGTCTAAATTAAGTCAAGGTCAAGGTCAAAGTTTGGTGATGTTGGTGAGTTGGTAATGGTCCAAGGCAACAACTGTATAAGTAAAAAAGCATTGTAGTCAGTTGTGTTGATGCTAGACGAAACGGTAAAATCTAGTTAACCAAGAAATAGCCTATTTAAAATTTTCTAAGTCCAAATTAGGTCAAGGTCAAGGTCAAAATCAAAGTTTGGTGATATTGGTGGATAGGGAATGGTCCAAGGCAACAACTGTATAAGTATCAAAGCATTTGGGTAGGCGATGTTAATGCTAGACGAAACGGTAAAATCTACTTAACCTTGTTACGGACAGACACACGGACGCACGGACGGACGTTCTCACAGTTGGACATTTGTTGGGTATATTTTTTGTTTAAAAATACCCAACAGTACACTAAAATACCCAACAAAAACAATAGGGCAATCACGGAATGAATGGAATCTATTGTTCTCCCTACCCAACAAAGGACCTTTCGTGCGCTCGGACGGACGGAAAGACGGACGGACGGACGTTCTCACAGTTGGACATTTGTTGGGTATATTTTTTGTTTAAAAGTACCCAACAGTACACTAATATACCCAACAATAACAATAGGGCAATCACGGAATGAATGGAATCTATTGTTCTCCCTACCCAACAAAGGACCTTTCGTGCGCTCGGACGGACAGGACAATTACTATATGCCCCGCATCTGTCGATGCTGGGGGCATAAAAATAAACTTACTAATGATGTAATGAACATATTTATCCGATGTAAACAGTGACATATATAAATAATGACTTTCTGATGTTTTGGGGAACACGTTTTTCGGACATTCAACAGTGACTTACGGATATCTTGGTGAACACGTATATCAGCAGAGACAGTACAGACATGTACACCTGCAAACGTTGGCCTCCAAACCTCTTCTTTAGATACTCGGGCAATGTGTAGACCTAGAACAGAGTAGCAATGGTCTAAAGCAAGCAGTTTACTTTACGCCATTTTATCTTATATAAAAAGAGGAAAAGACAATATCCATTGCATACAGTTTGTAGCCTTATAAGACGCTATGTAACCCGCTATCTAATCCGGATTAAGACTGATCATTATTCAGAATGAAAATAATCATTAACATTTAAAACAAAATATTGCTTTTACGAGTAACATTTGTATTGGATTACGTCTGGTTTCGTTTCAACAGGAATTTCGTTTAGACGGGAAGTATTAACATCTTCTACTCTGTACAGTAAAACCTCTCTATTAAGGTTAATTGAGTGTAAAAAGAAAGGTGAAAGCTTAAAGCAATGTGACAGTAAAACAGAAAGCTCCTAAATGAGCTTTCTGTTTTACTGTAACCTTGCTTGAGGCTGTCACCTAACAGTTTACAAAATTGGATGGCCGTAATGGAGAGTTTTTACTGTATTTCGGGATTGGACTGAATCGCTTTTCGATCCAACGGAAAAATTTGAACCCAAATACGTAATTGCACTTTGGAACGAGCTCAGACACTGGATAACTCGGCATCTGATAAGGCTCTTGACTGTTTGTCACTCTGCTTAAAATTAACAAAGTTCATTGTCGTCATTAAGTTTGCGTTTTATGTAGCTTATTTGTTTTTCCCCCAACTAAAACTTATTTGTTAACACGTATATAAAACTTCTAACACTTTGAAAAATTCAAACAAACAATCTAGTAAAATCCATCTCAATACTTCGAACTAAACATTATAACATTTATTCCTTTTAACTTAAATATTTAACTGCAAAACTATGCAACAAGTTTGGGTTCATTTGTAAGTCATTATCCAAACAAAAAGTATTTGATAACAGTTTAATTCCAGATCGAACTCTAAATAATTTGATGTCTGATCATGATCTAAACTGATGATACTCGTCCTGGTGTTTATTTGTTTCAAAACGATTACATGTAGAAGTAAAATTTAAGCAAAAATACATATGTGATTGTTAACCCTTTCCCTTATAGAAGCGGTTTTTAGCGCATTCAGTTTATTCATCCGCTGAAGAAAATAGTTCCAAATTATACCGTAATAAATATGTGTCATATTTAATACTTTCCTTATTCTAGCAGTTAATAGCTTAAAGCAGGCTGAAAGTAAAGCAGAATGCGCCTTATGGCGCATTCTGCTTTACTTTCAACCTGCTTTAAGTAGTCACATATCTTCAATACTAGAAACAATGCTATCAGGTAAAGGGTTAAACAAGACATGTCAAGAGCGCAAGGATTTATCCAATCACCGATATTAGCGACTAAAGTCGATATTGCAAACACTTTAGATCCTGATCAGACGTCGCGTCACGCGGCGTCTGATCAGGGTTTAAACTGTTTGACACGTATATCACGATCTTTCAATCAAAACTTCAAAAAATTGAATTTAGTATAAAATTGCTGAGGACATGCTTTAGCAGACGATATATTTTTGTTTTTGAAAGTGTTAAATAGAATTTGGAGTGCAAAGGTTTAAGTGCATCAATGAAGATATTTACATGGATGGTCACGTTTCTTAAGATCAAACCAGCCTTGTATTAAATCCGTGCACCCATGCCTTGTAACACTGTAACCCTTTCTACCAATTAGATGCATTCACTTCATCCTAACAGACTACCAAAAATAATTATCTCAGTCAGATGTAAAAGCTAAAGATTTTGAAATCTAAATTTTATTTTAAAACTTTAAACAAAGAATGACCGTTTTAAGACATTATTACCCTGGTCATTTGTGTGATTCATCCCGATTACATTCAGTTAGAGATACGGATAACTGTATTTTGTGCGTAATTTACAGTAGAGGATACATTATTCTTTCCCATTTAAACGCAAACGCAATGCACTAACCTGTGGAAATATACTTTCAGAAAACTCATCCCTTTTAGAGTTTTAGACTGGTCCAGTCTAAAAATAACCTAGACAGGTCAGAAAAAAACACTTATATAATTGCCTCTCTAGGCAGAATGAGGTGGATTTGCCATGTATATATATATTCGATGTAACATTGCTTACCTATTTACCATTATTCACTATTCTGTTCTAAAAATATCCGGACAGTTCAGAAAAATTTGACAATACTCAAAATCAATGCATATTGCAAATCAAAAAACCACAAATAAGAGACGGGCCTCAAAGGAGATGCTAAACTGATTATTTGCATGGATATTCAGATGCCTTTACATGCTACAGTGGAGAGTGTGTTATTCTTTCCCAATAAACGCGTTTACGCTAAAACTATTATTTGCAGTACAAACAGTTTGGAGCCAGATCAGACGCCGGGTAACCCGGTGTCTGATCAGGCTCCAAACTGTTTACCACCAAGAAAAACATGAAATATCAGAATTGTCCAAAAGTTGTTCTTTTCTACGTTTTAGTGCTTTGCGTTTACGTACGTTTGCGTTTAAACGGGAAAGAATAACAGATTCTCCACTGTATTTGCGCACTTTTCTTTACCTTGCTATGTGAAACAACCCAAGCTAGGTCAACTTTTTATTCCAATGTTGAAAAACGTGATTTTTAACCCATTTGTACCTAGTGAACTATTTCATGCTTATATACGATTAGTCCATTTTTTAACTCATGTGTCCCTGATCTAAATTTTCGTTTTCATTTTATTTATACTGGCGTTTCTATCAGCAAACAGTGTAGACTCTGATCAGACGCCGCATATAGCGTCGTCTAATCAGATTCTACACTGTTTTCCCATGTCCCTTTTTATAGGACGCTAGGCACAAATGGTTTAACCCTTTCCCTTATAGAAGCGACTTTTAGCACATGCATTTTATTCATCCGCTGAAGAAAATAGTTCCAATATAAACCGTAATGAATATGTGTCATATTTAATACTTTCCTTATTCTAGCTGGTAAAAGCTTAAAGCAGGCTGAAAGTAAAGCAGAATGCGCCATATGGCGCATTCTGCTTTACTTTCAACCTATTTAAGTAGTCACCTATTTTCAAAACTATAAACAGGATATGGGGTAATGGGTTAAGCAGACTAAAATTGAAACAGAGAATTCCTTTGCTGGTTTTTCTTGGTTTGTATTTAATTTTCAGTCTGCTTAAAATCCCCTGACAGGATTCAGAGTAAGTTTGACATGGTTTATTTTTCAGTGTTTTGCTGGAAACTTTAACAGTTATTTATAAAAAGAATGAATGACAGTGACTGCTTCAAAAGAAGCTTCTGTGGATATAGGACTAATAGAAGTTATGTAGATATTTAACAAACATACTTACCCCACTTGCAATGTAAACGGGCACAAAAAGCCAGGCCAGCAACAGCAGACAAAACAAACCCTGAAGATACATGTAAAGATACATTTATAAAATTTCTACTTGTCTAGGAAACTTTACTACACGAAATTATTTGCTGTTTAACTCATTACCCCATACATATACACATTTTACGCCTCTAATTTATTCCACCACTGAAAAAATAAATCCAATAATACTGTCCTGAATATGTAACCTAACAATTATTTTCTATATCCTACATATATCTATATTTCAACAGATGGTAGCTTAACGCAGACTGAAACGAAAAATCAGAATGCGCCTTAAGGCGCATTCTGTTTTACTTTCAACCTGCTTTAAGTGTTTCCTTGCCTTGAAATACGAGAAATAGACTATAGGGTAATGGGTTAAACGAAACCTAATGCACACAACAACAATAAACAGAGCACTAAAATATAGAAACCAACAGTGGAGAAGACTGTATTCTTAACCGTTTAAACGCATCGACTAAACGAAAACGCATCACATAAAAACGTAGAAAAGGACAACTTTGCAACAATTCTGACAATTCATAGAAATCTGTGTGATTACCCGGCGTCTAATCTGGCTCCAAACTGATTGAATAAGGAATAATTTAGCGTTAACGCATTTTCTGGGAAATGATAACGTGTTCTCCACTGTACAGATTATTGCTGTCTATTTATTTAAGCTTAACGATTTAGCTTTTACTCGGCGTCTGGTCGACTATTTGCAACTCTTATTTAAGAATCTCGTCAACGTTTTCAAAAACCTATCATTCTCTACATTGTATTGCAATAGGTTTATTTCTGTTCAATCATCATATAATAACATCTTTCGCACAGTTACATGAATAATTGTACCAAAATCACACGCATGCTCTTCCTTTCGGCTCACCACTACATTGTTAAGCTGTTTTAGATATGAGATCGCGCTGTTTGATTTAACTTACATTAAGCTCATAGCTCGCCACGGCGATCCCTGAAGCAGCCCCTGTACCTGCCAGTCCCACGAAACTTCCGCTGCCAATGTTGCTGGAAAATAGCGAGGCCCCAACCTGTAACATACAAATAATTACATGTAAGTGTACTCTGCCTGAAAGAAAACAAAATCTTTAAATAGTATTTAACTAGAATGTCAATGCCAAAACTTGACCTGTAACCCAGTTTAGAAGAGAGGTGACAACTTCAAGCAGATTGAAAGTAAAGCAAAATTTAAATCTGACTAATCTTTTTAATCTGAGTGGCAAACAGTTTGGAGCCTGATCAGACGCCGGGTAACCCGGCGTCTGATCAGGCTCCAAACTGTTTGCAATGGAAGTAATGGTTTTAGCATAAACGCGTTTATTGGGAAAGAATAAAGTTTTCTCCACTGTACACCGGAAGACCTCTGTGGTACATGTAATACAGAAAGCTTCTACAAGAGATGCTGTACAAGACACATAAATTGTTGCTAAAATCAGTGTTGTGTAAAACTATTTTGTCTATAGCAAACTGATTAAAGTCATGTCAAATGCCCAGTATCGCTGCGTCTTGGTTATTCCAAACTGTTTGTCATTTATATTTCAATAAATGTCAACATCGTCGTAAGCCTACAACTGTCCTGATATTTTGTATCGCATTTGTATTTAGTTTCAATTAGTTAATGACAACTTACTTCTTCCCCACTGTAGATGGTGAACAAAATGTTTATCGTCTACATGAAACTTGTTTAAAATTCAGGGTTAAAGGTTATAAAGCTTTTGAGTTTGAATCTAAAGTCATTCTCAATCAGTTGATTGGTCAGATTTGACCCTATGCTCTAATCTGACCAAGCAAATGCTTGAGAACAAACTCACACTCAACTAAAAAGCTTTATAACCTTGGAGCCAGGACGGTCATGGTAAAACGGGTTAAGATGGAACACTTACAGCAAACCACAGCATGTCCCGGCCTGCCAGGAAGTATCCACTGACACTTGACCTCTGGGTTCGCCATGTTGCCTGAAATGTGAACACAATCTCTCATAAGTGAGCATCAGATTTGGGAAAATCTAGTTCTTTAAATGTAGACATTTACTTAATTCAGGTCAACAGTAAACCAAAAAGCTCATTAACATCTAGATAAGATGTCTTCATTTACTGGGTCCTGATAACGCCTTTACGTGTCCTTTGCAGCAGACTTGACTTTGCAAACAGTTGAACCCTTTGGTCAGAGTATACGATGATTTTGGGAAAGAGAGGGGAGAGAGAGGATGTGATCTTTTTGTGTGTGAGAGAAAGAAAGAGAGAGGAAAAAGAGATTAAATTGAAAATCACAGTAAAAATCAGTAGATTGCAAAACAGAATTGGGTAGTCCTACGACGTACCAACTCAGGTTCATATTCAGACAATGGGATACAGACAGGCAAGAGGAATGAAAGAGATTCTGTGAGACAGTTCGATCGACAGACAGTGAATGGGGGATAGTGTATTATATGGAATTCATTACTACATAATGATATATCTCTATTTTTGCACTAGGCGTTTTTAAAAAAAAAAACTTAAAGCCAGCGTGAGATTAGCTACATGTATCGGCGTGCGTTTCTATATAACTCAGTATAACACAGTCAAGTGGTAAAGCGGTATTTGTAATACCTTATCGCGGAAATGTCGCATTGAAAAGATATATAATAAAGGCAAAGGTTTAAGTTTAACCGAAGAATGATAAACGTAGACACGGGTATCGTATCATGTTTGTTGACTTATAAGTATGGCATTTCTGGTTGGGAAATAAACGGTATGAAAGAGTACCCTATCATGCCAAGCCCGACTTAACTAATACATGTATACATATATTTTCAAACACGAAATAGTTCCGATCAAGAATGTATAAGTCTAACCCAATACATTTTAAATCTAAAGCTTTTGAGATGAGCCTCGTCTTCAAACGTTTAATAGGTAAAGATTTGAGCATTCTGCCTAATGAAAAGCTTAAATCGATCCCACCCTCATCTCTACGGTTTTGTTAGATTTTAAAGACATACGATCACTAAATGCATTACACCGTCATCATCATTAGCCTTTACCCCATTTCAGCATTCTCATAACCTTTTACTCCATAGATACACAGTTTACGCATTTAGCTTAGCCACGTTTTAACTATGAAATACGGGTATGTTCGACATAACCGAGCATGAAATAATGAAGTTCATGTGTCGACATATCGGGTAGTTCGAGTTAAGCGAGTTCGATATATCAAAGTTCGAATGTAGTTCCAATTTATACAATCATGAATATGTATCATGACAAAAATATTTTTACCAGATGGTAGCTTAAAGCAATCTGAAAGTAAAGCAGAATGCGCCTTAAGGCGCATTCTGCTTTACTTTCAACCTGCTTTATATGGTCACCTGTCTTCAGTTCTATAAACAGGCTATGGAGTGAAGGGTAAATACAAGTGTGACGGTATATTACAGAACATTTATCCCAGGACTTACCCATAACCCTACGGCAAGACAGAATGCCAGGTAAACGACAATAATCACCAGGTCCGCAGTCCCAACACCCGTATTGGAGAACGCACTCGTGACATTGACGTTCGCCATGGTTACGTATAAGGACTGAGTCCGTCAAGTACTCTCAGAGTAAGCCTGAAACAAGACAAATATATTTTGACAAATATATCAGTCAATTGAACCGAAAAGAACTATGGTTTCACTCTCTACTCAATGGTCTGGCTCTATTGAAGACATGTGGCCATTCAGGTGCATTCTGCGTTATTTTCAGCCTGTTTAAAGTTACCAATTGCTAGGAAATAGAAAATGCTTCTTATGGTGCATATTCATGTATAAATTGAAACTATTTATTTAGATGGAGGAATGAGATTTAGGCGTAAATAGGTTTTCTATTCCTTTTATATTGTAAACTGTATGTATGGGATTGTTATCATGTTTTTGCATGTGTATGCAAACTGAGAGTGAAATAAAGAAATTGAAAACGAATTGAAATTGAGTGTTAAAAACGATTTTGCAGTCGTTAAGAAGATGGCAGATTTACGCAAAGAGATAGTTTCAACAACAACTTTTACAAGTCACTTTTTGCACATTCTTTCCTTGTATTAGTTAGTGGCAAACCATAGAATGATGATGGGATGATGATATTCTTTCCCGGTTAAACGAATCTAAACGCGAATGCCATGGAAATGAATGTAGAAAAGGACAACTTTTTGAAATTCTAGCTAATTGTTTCGACACGAGTGGCAAAGTTTTGGACCAGATCAGACGTCGGGTAACTAGGCGTCTGAAATGACAAAAAAACTGTTTGAAAATGAAATATATGTAAAAGTTTAAGCATACACGCGTTTATAACGAAACAATTACCTCAATTCCTCTTTAAAAAATTAAAATTTTGCGTTTTTGTTCGTCGAGCCAGAAAAATAAATGTTTTGACACAGTATTTTCATCGGACTTAAGAGGTGTCCGGTAATACGGAGTCTGATCTACCTCAAACTGTTTGCAAATGAAATATAGTTTTAGCTTAAAGAGGCGTTTATTTGGAAAGAATAACTGTAAGTAAACCATTAGATATATTCTTATTGTGCCAAAGAACATCAAACATATACCGTACTTGACATTCATTTGTTTAAAACTTTACAAATTTCTGTTGTCCAAGACAGAAATGTTCAAATTTTAATATTAGCATGGTAGCAAATATACGAATTGTAATCCCACCGATGAGTGATACTAACTTACTTAATTCATTGAACCCTAGTGACACATATATGCGTCCTTTACCGAATGTCTACCCGTAAATGATACACGTGTCCTATGCAAGCAGTGAAGTCCCTGATCAGAGGGATCCTGTAGGAGCCCTCTGATCTGGGACTTCACTGTTTGTCATTTTGCAATATATTACAAACAAACAAAAATATTCTAAAATGGACCAGCCTTTATTGCAAAATGGAATTTTCCATTGGAAGTTTCAGGGGATAATGAGTTAATTAATGTTTGCAGTTTAACATTACTACAGAAGAGATGGCATTACTCTTACGCCGGATTACCCGGCGTCTGATCTGTCTCCAAACAGTTGGCAATGAACATCACCTTTTAAGCATAAGCGCGTGTATTGATGAAACGATAACATCTTCTCCGCTGTATGAAACTTTTAATCCATTTGGCCCACGATCCCATTTATGGGACATAGGCAAACAGTGAAGACTCTAATCAGACGCCGCATTATGCGGCGTCTGGTCAGAGTGTACACTGTTTGCTGATATAGGAATTTCAATATAAAACAAAATGAAAATGAAATTTTGACCAGGCATCCCTTTGATGAAAAATGGACTAATCCAATATAAAACTTGAAAGAATCCACTTGGCATAAATGGGTTAAGTTGTATATGTTTGTAAAGAGTACATATCAAGCACTACAAAACACACACCAGACAACATAGACAAACTCGGCAATGGTTTGGACTGAACATATATTTATATTTGTATTCTGCTTTACCTTCAACCCGATAAAAGCTACTACAGTGAAACCCCTCTAAACCGGAACCTCTAAATACCGGAATCCTCTCTAAACCGGACAAAATCTTTGGTCCCGTTTACAATCCTTTTTACTTTTACCCATTACACCATCAACACGCCTTATTACGTCTTTGGTTTTTTCTTACACTGAAGAAAATAGTTTGTACATTCTAGCAGATGACAGCTTAAAGCAGGTTGAAAATAAAGCAGAATGCGCCTTAAGGCGCATTCTGCTTTACTTTCAACCTGCTTTAAGTGGTCAGCTATCTTCCATACTAGAAACAAGTTAAAACCCCTCTAAACCGGAAACCCCTTTAAACCGGACATTTTTGTTGTCCCCACACATGTCCGGTTTAGAGGGGTTTCACTGTATCTGCTAGTTTATTGAAACCATTTCTTATGGAGCATATTCATGACGATGTAAAATTGACCTGTTTTGGGGTTTTCAGTAAAAGAATTAATTGAAATCGTAAAAAGACGTATGCATGCACTAATGCATGTTGAATTGCAAATAGATATTTGCACCGAAGTGGCGTGTCAAAGTGTTAGAGATAACGATGAACGCATAGCCAAGCAGCTAAGGAAACCAGAATCACGTTCTACTTTTGTTCAAAATTCGTCTACATTTGCAAAACAACGCTCAGCATACATTAATACATATGTACCGTGCCCGTTTAACCCATTTGCGCCAAGGCGATTCTTCCATACTTATATATTGGATGAGTCCATTTATATGTAAGTGGGTGTCTGGTCTAAATTTTTATTTTCGTTTTTTTTATATTGTAATTCCTATCAGCAATCAGTGTAGAATCTGATCAGACGCCGCATAACGGTCTGCATGTGTTATTCTTTCCAAATAAACGCGTTTCCACTAAAACTATTATTCTCGTCTGCAACTCAGATATAAAAAAAACCCAGAATGGTCAATGTTTTAGCTTTTTTACAATTGAATGTATTACGTTAGGGTTAAGTTTGCGTTTGAACGGGAAATAATGCATTTCCACTGTATTTACATGTATACATGTATATGTGTTTGTTGAAACTGAGATATTCGGTTGTACGCCGTACTATTATAGTACTCGTTTAAACAATGAATTCACCATATGTAAAGATGTAACGAGGGTTGGCAAACTTGACTTTATATACATGTAAAACACAAACTTGGGGTTATTTATGTAGTAAGATAAGGCTTTATTGACTGAGTTGTATACCAGTCGATACTGTCAATACTTTATCAAGCGACCATTCAGTACAATGCAAACAACCAACGTTTGTAATGGGTACGAAAGGTAAAATAATGATTCTGCAAAAAGCCCCTGCAGGAGCTCTCTGCATATGATTGATTCATTCTTTTTTAATGAATCATCGCTTAATACAACAGTGACTACAATGTATATGTTAGCGAAGCAATACCTTGGTCAAACTAGAACTTCTTTTAACTAGGGGAGCTATCCGTTTGTAATCAAACTTTACACATATCTGCCTGGATGGTGCATTGAAATGTCCCTATATGCTTGCTGGAAGATTTAATTTATATTTATATTAGGGATATAAAGATACAACAGACCATTCATGAACTGCGGCGTCTCATCAATGTGAACATTATTTGCCAAAATCTACTTTAGTTGACCATATGCATATTGGTTAAGGCAAATATAGAAATACAGTCCAACTTCGATAGCCAAAGCTCGCTTCAATTAAACTTATCCGTATAGGTAATATTGCATTGCAATAACTTGATATCATTTTAGTCGAACACATACGAATTTCGTGGTTAAATCATGACAAAGCCCAGTTTTAACTTTTCAATACGGGTATGTTTTATTTACACGAGCTCTATAAATCGCGATTCGACTGAAATGTGATGGAGTGGTTTTGAATTGGCATTATATGTCAACACGTCACAGATAAGTTTAAATATGTTTTATATCACTACTTACATGTATAGTACATACTGTGAAAAGGGGTTGGGTAACATAGTTAGTTTGTCTTAGTGTATTGATCTACGCTCTCATTCAACTTTTTTTTCCTACTTACAAATTGTACTCGACATGTGATTTTGGGTGGGTTTTTTTTCAAATTCAGATATCAGGCAGTTTGAATTAGATAACGTGTCTAACGGTCAAACAGTTTGTATCTTGACAAGATACCGTCAGGTCTGAGTTAAAACTGTTTACAAGTGCATTTGAAGTCGCGATTGACTGCTATTGACCTTGAAGAAACTTAAAGTTTGTGTAATGACTTTAAGACAGTTTTCATATTTAATATACATCAGGAGAATTCTCCTGTACTTTTAACCCTTTAACTATGTCATCAATTTTAAATGTTATCGCCTGCTTTTATTTCTCTTATTCAATTTAAGGTATGTTTGGCTTAAATATTGAAATGAGTGTCAAATCGTTTTGGATCCTTATCAGACACCGCCTGACGCGGTGTCTGATCAGGATCAAAACTGTCGGCAAATAACTTTTGCAGTGAATCGGGTATTTACAGGATTGCAACGATTTTTTTTATTGATTAGTACGGTTGGAAATGAAACGAAATGCACAAGGAAAAAAGGGACATGCTTTCTTGAAACCAATGACGATTGATTAAAATTTTAAACGCTAGCAATATTGAATTAAGCTAACAATATTTTAAATAGTGAATAAAAATAGTATTGAACTGCTTTATTATAATATTTCGATATCGCTTGGCCTTTATCCAAAACAATCATGTCAAAATACACGCCACATTATTATAACATGCATCCAGCCTTTTTTCTATTTGACTTTAGCGCTGAATGCATGTAACAAAATGTGATATTATTTTCTTGATAAAGACCTAAAGAGGTCGAACTATTAGAAAAGAGTAACTTTATAATTCAATAGAACTAGTAATTTTGAGTTCGATCAGATGAAAAGTTGACCTTACATACAAGGTGAGACATTATTCATTTCATTTAACACATTTGTTTTTAACTATTTTGCCATGTAACTAAGAGCATGTAACATTTGACAAATATTTTAGAATCACGTCATATTTCCTCTACACATGTAATCTCAGTACCACTCTGTTTGTCAGTCACTTTTATATGTAGCTGCGATTAAGACATAGGGTTAAACTTGAAATGCCGTGAGTTACACCTAACGTTTTGGAGCATGAAAATATACGTTTGTCGAGTTATATGCATACTGTTACATGTAACAGGAAATAGTCCAAGGTGAGGCGACTAGTATGTATAGGTAGTTAACCTTTTATGAGGTATATGGACTGTAGTAAAACCTCTTTATAACTACCATAACATTATCTTAAATAGTTTGTGTTAAAGACAGGTGACTACTTTAAGCAAATGAAAATAAGATAGAAAGCTCATTTAAGTGTTTTCTGTGTTAACTTTATATTTTTTTAAGCTCCAACCTTTTACGCAATCAATTATTGTGATAGAGGGGTTTTGTTGTTGTTTTTTACTTTTTTTTAATATTTCAGAAAAACAAATATTCTAGCAAGTAAGCAAATACAGCCAGTTCATTACAATATCCATGCATAGATTAGTTAAAAGCAAATGCATAGTATAAACTTTACACAACCAGCCATCACTGTTCCGTATCGACACAGCATATACATGATATGAAAGCAGTGGAGTTTCTATGGAGGAAAGGGTTAAGTAATTTCAATTAGCTTTGTTCAGAGCTAGTGAATTTCCTGCACGAGTGTTAAGTCGTTTCACATGTATATTTCGTAGATATTATGTATCGGGGCCTTCGTGGTAGAAAGAATATTATAGTCACTGTGAGTAACAATCACATATTATTCCATCAGAAAATGTGCACTAAATGATGACGAAAATCGACTTTTACACATCAAAGGGATACTCGCGTCGCGTGCAGACTGCAGGTTGAGGTAAACAAAAACTGAAATATGCCATTAATAGTAACTTTGTGACTGGGATTGATCCTACATGTCAATTCCGACAAAATGCGTCCATCTGCATTGCCTCGTCTGCATACATTTATATAACATCTGCATTTATTATTGTTTATTTTACGAGCCCGTTGTCTATGCACTTCAACACCTACGATGTAGATTTCGACCAAACGCATAATATTAATGAACAATTCCTCGTTTCACAAGTACCTGGATTTTCCGTGGCGAGATCTATCGCGGATATTAAATTTTATCGATTTTCCTACGCAGCGTAACACAGTGCGAAATTGCGGCGGAAATCTCGCTTATCTCAAGCAGTGGGGAGAGAAAAAACGCAGTTTGTCCACGCAAAGTGATTTCATGCCACAGAGGACGAGAGGAATTAGCAAAACCCACGTGAGCTGTACTGTACTTTTGTAAACGAAAAAAGTAGTTCCATCATGGCTTCCTCCATTTTTTAAAATATGACCTCCAAACTTTCAATCACATTTTATGCTTATTACATCAGTAGTTTCTAAATATGACACTCCTTTGTTGACTGGAAGTATATGATCAATAAAATGTGAAGTGAAGAATTCAAATGTTGGCACTTGTAAAAAAGATACATGGACATTTCCAGACTCTGTTAGTGGCACCATACATAGCTTAGTAGTGATTAATTTTACATCAAGACTCCTTTAAAAAACTTCTAAAAGTCCTAACGCTCAAAATGATATATAATATTGGTATGTTGCAGGTAGACATTTTGGAAAAAGTCGGAAAAGGTCGGCCTGTCAAACACTATCTCGGAACCTTAAATGGGATATGGGTAATGAGTACAGACTCTGTTCAGACGCCGCATAATATATAAGCATGGGCGAATCCACTTGGCGCAAAAGTGTTAAAATATTGTGACACGTGTTCAAAATTAGTTCGTGACGCAGTGGTTAAAATATGCGCGTTGCATAAAAGTGCACGTTTAAATGATAGATCTACCCGGAACAAGATAGCAGTTTAGATATATAAATCATGTAGATGTACGTCTGTTGTATTAATATATTATCTAACAACATATGTGTAAAGTTTGTGATACGGTAAGATAATGTTTCAATCATAAAGTGGGAAATACGTTATTCTTTTCCGTTTAACCATTTACCTGATAGCCTATTTCTAGTATTGAAGATAGCTGACCACTTAAAGCAGGTTGAAAGTAAAGCAGAATGCGCCTTAGGGCGCATTCTGCTTTAATTTCAGCCAGCTTTAAGCTTCCATGTGCTAAAATATAGAAATATTTCCTATACTATATATTCATGGCTGATTAAATTGGAACTATTTTCTTTAGCGGAAGAATAAATCATATCTGCTAAAAGGCGCTTCTATGGGGGAAAGGGTTAAATGGTGCTTTACGTAACCGCAGAAAATTGCATTTTATGAAAAATAATAAATTAGTTGAATCTGAATGACAAAGAGGTTGGAGCAGGTTCAGACGCCGGGTTACCCGGCATCTGGTCAGGCTCCAAACTGTTTGCATAGATCATTATGTGTTTTGCATCAACACGTTTATTGGTGGCAGCATCCACTCATACGGTATGTTTTTAGTTAAGATCAAGAACGTTTCTTAATTAACTATGTATCTTGGTTTAAAAGTCCAGGCCCCTTTGACAAACTTCTTATACACGTCCCACTCATTGTAATAAATCCATACACAGTAAAATTAGAATAACACTATTCTTCCGGTTATAAACGAAACGCAAACACAATGCAAATGAAAAATAATCTGTAGGAAATGGCAGATTTCTGAAATGTTATTAAAAACTGATTGGTATACAGCTTGGAACCTGATTCTGTGTTACTCGGAGGTTTGTGTGGCCCCAGACTGTTTGAAATGAACTAAACAAGCGTTTATTAGAAAAATAAAATATTCCTCCTAGTGGTTAGTCATACACCGTACATTTTTTAACAACGATTTTTTACAACACTCTGTAAATTAACATATTCTACATGCATGAATAAATCTACACCCACTGTGACACAGTTTAACCATCAAGCTGTTTTCGTAAAAAATCGATAAAAGGGTCAAAAAACTAGATCTGTATCAGTCACCGAGTTTTTCGGCGTCTTATCTAGATCGTTACTATTTCCAAATAAGTTAAGGCAAGTTACTTGAATCATAAAAATACATGTAAATGAAAGAAAAACGATTTTTGGATAAAACAAAAATACCTGAAGGAAGAAGGTCACATACTATAGGCATTACTTGGGTTTGACCTATGTAAGCCCAGTGTATATGACCTAGGGGTTAAGAGTGTAAAGAGGTTATTGGCAAATGGTGTATTCTCTGATAGGACGCCGCGTTACATGGCGTCTAATCACCGCAATGAAGTTGCATTGCTTTTAATATCATATTTAATGTTTGGCGGTATGGACAAACACTGGACAGTGTCTTAACATGACTTTATACGTGTAAAACCTCTCTAATAAGACAACTAAAACTAAGTCTAATTGATAGTATAAAATACAGATGACAGCTTAAAGCAAGGTGACAGGAACACAGAAAGCTCCTTAAGAAGCTTCTGTTTTACTGTCACCTTGCTTTATGCAGTCGCCTGTCATAAACACATAGTAATCAACACAAATTAGTTGTCGTGATAGAGATATTTCACATGTACATGTATATATCTATAATAAATTGTCCAGCAGGTAAAGGGATATTTCATTGTGATATCTATATATAAAAAGGTTAAACGCTTGCAAGTCGATCCTACACATGTAGGGTCTAGAGTATTATACCACGTGTACAGTGGATAAGATATTACTATTTACCATTTGAACGAATATGATGAAATTAAACGCAAACGCAATTCAATTAAAAGTAGAATAGAAACCGTTTTGACAATGCTACCGATTAACATTGCTTTAACCTGAATAGCAAACAGTTTGAAGTCTGGTCAACCAACATCTGATCTGTCTACAAACTATTTGCAATAGCAATACATGTGATTGTTTTGGCGCAAGCATGTTTTTTGGCGAAGAATAATGCTTTATGCGAAGTGGAGAAGATGTTATTCTTTCCGAATAAACGCGTTTTTACGCTTAAACTATTATATTTGTGGCAAACAGGTTGGAGCCAGATCAGACACCGAGTGACCCGGCGTCTGATCAGGTGCCAAGCTGTTTGCCTCTCAGATTAAGTAGATAGTCAGAAAGTTTCAAAAAGTTGTCTTTTATTACATTTTATTGTAATGCGCTTGCGATTCGTTGAGTTTAAACGGGAGATAATAATCATGTTTTCTACGCTGTTTAAAGCGTGTTGACCATAACTGATGTAGCACAAACATGTTTCATTGGTAAAGAATATAATTTATTATCTTCATTCACTGTATATAAGACTGTGTACCTACCTCACGTTGTAATCATTCCATCCCCGGATCAGTTTTACCTGAATACGGGTATATAGTGAAGTCTGTTTACAGAGCCCAATCACTATCTAGACTTGGAGTGAGGCCCAGATTATGTGCACAGTCGTAAAAATTGATGTGTGCCTACTGCTCAACCCTTCTCCTGTTATAAGGATATCTTAAACTTTGATATCTTGAACTCGCTTAAGCGAACTATCCGATAGTTCGACATATGAACTGCATTTTTTCATGCTCGGTTAAGTCGAACATACCCATCTTTCAAAATTAAAACGTGGCTTAGCCACGATTTAACTTTGCAATACGGGTATGTTTGACAAACCGACTTTGAGATATCGAAGTGCAACTGTATGTTGAAGAGTTTTGAAAAAAGTTTAAACTCTAATAATCCCAATGGAAGACACAAATTGTGTGTGTTGTGTGCAAACAGCTTGAATCCAGATCAGACGCTGCGTATCGCTAAGTCTGATCTAGATTCAAGCTGGTTGTCACTCTGAGAGAAACAGCAGACGGCAATTATGAGCAGACGACTTTGTAGCCGTGAATAGGTTGGCAATACTTGTCTTGTTTGGGGGAAGAGAGGCAAGAGTTGTTGTGAGGAGGGAATCGTTATTGAAAGGGTCGTGGTAGCGAGGGAGCACTGTATATTATACTCTATATTACTGCAATAACAGAGTTAATACTAGTCATGAAATGTTTATGAAGCTAAAACTTAACGACATAGCAAGTTATAGTGGAGAATGGGTTATTCTTTCCCCTTTTTGGCTCGGAGGGCCTATATCGAATCCTTAAGAAAAATATTGGTGCGAGTCTAGCTCCCCCTACAAACAAATCCTGTCATACGGGGTTTACATATGCTATCTAACGGAGCTTCAGTTTCTGGATACGTCACTATCAGATAAACACTAGTAGCAGCACTGAGTTAAACTCAGGATCCTGAGTCTGTACCTGTGGTGATTTATACACCGTATTTACTCCCTTGTAATAAACATTCACCTAGTAGTCATAGCAGACGATGCATTATCAGACATGCACATTACAAAATTCTTTAGGGTCTTTAAGCGCTGCAGGTTTCTGCTTAATGCATGGCAATGGTAATGCAGAAACTCCATAATTAGCTTTCTGCATTACTTTATTCTACATTAAACTGACAGTCCGAGCCTGCTGTACTACATGTACAGTACTTTGATTAACAAAATTAACAAATTGATACCTGGTGACGAGTATACTCCTAATTTACAAGCAGTTCATATATGAGGAGTACATTTGTACTGTGCAAATAGTATAGACCCTGATCAGAGGGCTCTTTAAGGAGCCCTCTGATCAGGGTCTATAATGTTTGTCTTTTTATATAAGTTGTATAATTCAACACTGAATTGTTAAAAATGGACAGGACTCATTAGAAACGTTTAAAGTTAGCTTCAAGGGCGAATGAACGCAGTGCAAGAAAACGTTCCAGATATTGTCATTCTGATGAGTTATTTTGCTCTGAGTGACAACTTTGAACCTGATTAGTAACCCGACTCCTGCAGGAGACATCTGATTAGGGGCTGCATTGTTTTTCAATATTTCGATAATTTAAAAAAAAAAAAAAAAAAAAAACCAGCCCTTAACAATAAGAAAAGGAATAGATTTAATTGGAAATAGAAAGTTTCCATTAAAAGTTTCAGGGGTGATTGAGTTAATGCTAGTCATAAAGTGTTTATGAAGGGTTAGATTGACTCTGTGCGATAAGGTGCAACTTTTATATCAAATTCGATTGAATATGCATAGTCACTAATGCTGGCGATAACCTCTTGAGACAAATTACCGAAGACGGTTGAAATGTGGACTACAGTGTTACCTCCGAAAATTGGACTGCCTTTAACCAATTACCCCATAGCCTGTTTCTAGTTTTTGAAGATAGAAGACCACTTCAAGCAGGCTGAAAGTAAAGCAGCATACTCCTTAAAGACATTGTTTGACCTTGCTTGGATGGTTGCACCTAGTCCAGTAAATATTAGCAAATAAGCATGCAAAACGTGTTGAATATCCTTGCAAACAATCAGTGAAACGTCTCACGTGAGGCCCATCTCAAATTTGTGATGATTTGGTTTGAAGAAGAAAAAACATTGAATTAGAATATGCCAGAGCCTCTCTAACACGAGGAGGCTATGCAACAGGTTTCATGCGTTTACAGTTTTTTCACGTCTAGTGAGAACATTTGGGCTAGAGTATATAAAATATTTCTATAACTGTATAAAGTGGAACTACTTTCTTGAAATTCACAAATTGAGTGTTAAAAGAGTTTATACTGTTAAAATTGTTAACGATCCTCACTGGGAGGAATACAAAATTCGGACAAGGCTAACAAAACTAAACGCACTCTGCGTGTAGTCACACTTACGTTTTATTTCAGAATTTATTATCGGAATATCAATGAATATAGTTACTGATAAAACACAGAATTACAGAGGGAAACAACTCTAACCAATACAACACATACTGTTTGGCGTCAATTACATACCTTGAAAATCAAATCAGTTTTTGATAATGTTAAGCTATATGTACCAATATTCAAACCACCAATATTCGGATGTTTTAATGTGTCATTTCTTTGTTGGCGTAAAAGGGTGTACGACAAATAGATATGCGTGTATTAGATGGGGTTTCTGGTCTTATGGACAAGTGTGCATGTTTACGTAACGACGTGAATAGAGTTCATGATCTGCTACGGTGGAGAAAAACGTTATTCCTTCCCGTTTAAACCCACCGGAACGCAAACGCAAAGCACTATAATATAGAAAAGGACAATTTGTTGACAATTTTGACTTTTTATTTTTATCTGAGTGGCAAACAGTTTAGAGCCTGATCAGACGCCGGGTTACCCGGCGTCTGATCTGGCTCCAAACTGTTTGCAATGGAAAAGATAGTTTTAGCGTAAACGCGTTTATTGGGAAAGAATAACGTTTTCTCCACTGTATAAGCTGACTATATCTGTTATCGATATGTAACCTCTAAAAGTATTTCAGCTCTGTAGTGAATGTACAAAATCATACATGAGTATAACAGTACATAAATATGTCAAATAATACAATTGCAATATGTGATAAATAGACACTAATGAAACAGTAATATAGGAAATACATCCCACTCACCAATTCAATGACTGAAAGTTAGAACCAGGTGTCATTTTGAATGCCATTACGCATCCTCTAAAATAACTCTTTGAACCTTAGTCACGCATATATGTGTCATGTGCAAACAATGTACATGTAAGGAGTACACTTGTCCTATGCAAACAGTGTAGACCCTGAACAGTTGTGAAAATTAACCCTAAAAATTCAAAAATGGACTGGACTAAATTGACAACTATAAATGTACATTTGAGGTTCCAGGGAGGAAAGGGTTAATGCAGTGTACAGTGGAAGATCTATTAGCTGGTCACAATACTAAATTTTAGAAACACCGAGGGTTTTGGAATGGGTTTTTTTTTTTTAAAGTATTGAATAAGCTTATGTAATTTACTCATTATACTTAACAAGTGTTCCAAACTTCAAAAGGATACCTAAGATAATTATTGAGAAATGTTGTCTTACAAAAATAAATAAATAAATACGAAAGACTCAAGCAGGAAACGCAACACAAACAATACACCCACCTCTCAAGCAGAACACACACACAGTCATACCATAACAAACACACACACACACACACGCACACTCCCATTCCTTCATCTACACACTAAATAGAAAACAACACGCAAGACAAACATAAAGCAAAGTGAACATAGGAGCCCGCCTTGGTACGGTCAGACGCAATCAATAATTAATTATAAATTAATCATTAACTACCACTGGGGTGTACATCTAATACGACACCGGCGACAGGGTGACGAAAAAATGAACTGAACATGATAATACAGTCGAACTTCGATATCTCGATCTCGCTAACGCGAACTAACCGATATTTCGACACATGAATTACATTATGTCATGTTCGGTTAAGTCGAACATACATGTAGTCCAAAGTTAAAACGTGGCGAAGCCACGTTTTAACTTTGAATTTCGGGTATGTTTGCAGTAACCGATTTCGAGCTATCGAAGTTCGACTGTATAACAAAAAATATGTTTGTTAACATGATAAATAGGATAAAAAAAACGTTTGTATTTGAAGAGATTCGAACCTCTGACCTTATTTAGTACAGACTCAGTGATAAGAGTTCTTAACCTTAACCACTAGACCAATACAAAACATGTTACTCAGCCCGCGTTGTTTACTATAAAAACTTCTATTAATAATCAAGTGATATCCTTGCGCAGGCTGTATGCGTCCGCGGATTGGCAACTGAACAACATAAGATTTAGTACAGTTTTTGGTATAAATAAAGAAGAAATAAAGCTAAACTAGGTTTGGTTTAAATGGATTATCTAGTAGGCTCTGTTTTAAAGACTCTTTCTTTATTATTTCTTTCCATTGCGAACTTCTTGGTAATGCTAGGTTTGTTCATTTTTTGGAATTGTTATAATTACGTTTTTCCGTTTATGTCAGCAAATAAAAACCAAGCATTTTAACCCTTTCATGGTCAAATTATTCGGGAGAATTTTACCCCTTCACCGCTTTATTGTCGGTTGCGTCAATATTGTTGTCTGCAAGACACGTTTCAAAGTTATATTTAAGGTTGTTCGATTTCATACATATCGATAAAAGTTTCAAACACGGCGTCTAATCAGGACCCAAACTGTTTGCAAACGTGTTTTAAAGCGTCATTGAGAGTGAAAAGGTTAAAGCATATAATTGTAAAAAGAGTAACGACAAGTTCAGACCTATATGAGAGTCTGTGTAACTAGTCGTCTTATATCCGGGTTCAAACTGTTTTACACACTGGTAATATTTTCGAAAAGTTAAGTTGATGAAGTAAATCTGGGAACTTTTACAGACGGTATCTGTTGCAGCCGACAAATATAATTATTCTTAAAGACATCTCCTGACGATCTTTTGGTCATAACGCCTTGCCAGATTATTTTCTGTCAATTTCCTTGCAAAAAGCATGGGTCTATTGAACCATTGAAGCGTCTTGTGTGAGACTCTACCTTTATAGTTGATAGTTTGGTTAGAAATAACCATTGAAAATCACTAGAGCATGAGTATAATCTGGACTTCACCAGGTAAAATGCACGTGGTTTGACAGTTACATTGACACCTCTAGAACCATATGCTGGTAACCCTTCAATGGACTGAGGAAAAGTCTTTAATGTTAAGTGAGAAACTAGTTCACTCTTTTACTGCCAAAGGCGACTTTGCAAACGGTTTGAATCCTAGGCAGACGCCGACTGACGCGGCGTCTGCCTAGGATTCAAACTGTTCGACACTCATATCGACATTCCTTTAGTCAAAACAGTCTTAAAGCTTACTTTAAAATTATTGCAGACGATACTACTAATGCGGATGATATTTTGGCGGTACGAGGGCTAAAGCAGACGATAAAACTGGGCAGGGATAGACTTTAATATAGCTTACCTCTTTTCATTGGGTACTTAACCCTTTACCTCATAGCTTGTTTCTAGTTTTGAAAAACAGGTGAACACTTAAAGCAGGTTGAAAGTAAAGCAGAATGTGCCTTAAGGCACATTCTGCTTTACTTTCAGCCTGCTTTAAGCTAAAATCTGCTAGGCTATATAAAATATTTTTAATGGTTGTTGTTCATGTGGGTATAAACTGGAACTATTTTCTTCAGCGGAGGAATAAATTAAACACGCTAAAAGTCGCTTCTATGGGGGAAAGGGTTAAGCAATGGAGAAGATGTTATTCTTACTCAACAACACGTTTGTATGAAAACCGCTAGTTCTAATGCTAACATGTTGGTTTCAGATCAAACCCCGGGTAGCAAGGTGTTCCATCAGGATACAAACTCTTTGTCACTCAAATAGCATTACATGTTCATAATCCTGTCCATGTTTACATGTTACTGCATTGCTCTTGCGTTTAGCTTTGATGAGACTGGAAATAATGTCTCCTCAACTGAATAAGATGTTTCATTATGTAAGATAGTCCCTTGTTACTGCGCTTCCGTTTGCTCTATCGCACAGGAAATCACTTGTTTGTTTAAACATATTGGACATTTTGCATTTAAAATGGAGCTAAGTTTTCTACAGGGCTGTGTAATAGCTACGATTTAATTTGGAGTATGTGTTGGCTTACCCTGTAACGAAGTGTTACAACCATGTGGCGAAAACTATTGTTCTTGTTGCGAGGAATGGTCGGAGGCATCTTGCGAAAACCATCACAAAAGACTCGACTACATACCAGTTCTTCCGCCGTTCATCAAACACGTTTTCTTTTATAACAACCATCTGCCGAATATAACTAAACACACGTTCAGTAATGTAACGGCACTGGTATTAGAAACGTTGTCACTTGATAGAAACAATATTGTTCACATTTCTCCAGACGCTTTTACAGAATTACGACATTTGAGAAATCTATATCTTGACAATAATATCAAACTAAATAAAGTTAGTCTATCGGATGCGTTCGAAGGTTTGCCGGATGAACATTCCATTGAGTTAAGCCTAGTGAGCATTAGATTAATAAACATATATGAAATATGCTGGGAAAAGTTGATGGGGAAAAATGTAACAGTGATTGATATATCAAAAAATCACTTCAAAGTTCTTAATCTGGATCCTTTTCAACATGTTGATTGTTTGACGGAACTGATTGCAAAAGAATGTCATATATTCAAGCTACAAATAAGAGATCCCGTCCAAAATCTTAGGATCTTAGACATACGAGTAAATAGCATTAGTTCACAGAATTTGTCATTTTGTTCCAAACAAAATAAAACAGTCCCGCCCCTACCGAGGCTTGAGAAACTTAAGCTGAGCAAAAATAATCTGAGCAGATCAAACGCGATGGTGTGGCAATGCCTACCAAATTTGTTGTATTTGGATCTGGAACAAAATGCTATTCATAGATTTGACAACAATGCATTTGCAGGTTTAAGACTTTTAAAAACACTTCTTCTGTCAAATATGAATCGCAGAGTAACACAAGTTGACCATTTGGCTTTTAATAATTCAAATCTTGAAGAATTACATCTGGATGGAAACGCGATCCGATTTTTACCATACATGGTGCCATACGTTCTTAATTACTCTACCAACTTGAAAGTTCTTTTCCTGTCAGAAAACAACTTTTTCGACCTTTCGGAAGTGGATCTTATTAATATGTTTTCACCAATTAAATCACTGCAGAATCTCACCATAGAAAACGCCAACATGAAACTTCCAGACAAATTCCTTAGTTTGTTTCCAAACATTACGTATTTGAACTTGGATTTCAACAAAAATGCCATAACAAATATAGATGAAATTTTCAAGTACACAAGAACGTTAAAGGTAGCTTCCTTGCAAGGTAACAGCATTCGACTAGTGAAAGAAACTGCATTTGATGGGCAGTTGATTGACTCTATACATGAACTCAATCTTGCTGATAATCCGTTCGAGTGTTCGTGTGAATTAATTTGGTTTACAAACGCCATACACGATGGAAAGATTGGGGAAATAAATCTACAGCAATGGCCAAAGCCATACACGTGCTATACTCCAAAATCGATGAAAGGAACTATTTTACAAAATTATAGGCCTACAAAAGCGTCATGCCAAAATAAAACATTAATTGCGTTAGTGTCTTTAGGATCGTTTGTAGTGCTTGCCTTGATCGTCGCCACGCTTGTTTACAAGTATAGGTGGCATATTGCTTACTGGATTTACAAGGCAAGGTCTAAACCGGTGGTCGAAGAGAGCGCACCATTGATACAAGACACGTGTACAGTGTATGACGGTTATGTTATCTACGATTCTGTTGACGATGAGTTTGTGCATAGCACGTTCAGGTTACTCATGGAAGAAAAGTTTGGTTACAAGTTGTTTATATGGGACCGCGATGCCCAAGCTGGAAAAGCGAGAGTGGAAGCTATGGTGGATGCCATATATGCCAGTAGAAACGTAGTTGCTGTGGTGTCAGCTGATACACTGAAGGACAGGTGGTTTCAATTTCAACTTACAGTGGCATTGGATAGACAGGTAGATCTAGGAAGGAACTTTCTTATTCTAGTCATCTTAGAAAATATTCAAAATGATTTGCTCAGTAATTTCTGGTGTGTAATGTTTACAAAGCTAACAACCGCTTGGTGGTGTACCAATGAAGGTGACATCAAGAAACAAGTGTTTGAACAGCAGATTATAAGTCATTTCAACACGCATAAAGACGAAAGTGCGGTATAGCGTGGTGCAACTTCTTTTTAAAGTATAGAAGTTGTCATTCTTCCCATTCAAACAAAACTTTGCGCAAAAGCATTGTAATAAAATAGAGAAAATATAAACCTTTTGCAAATGTTCGTGATTCATGTGCATTTGATTGGCAAACAATTCGAAGCCTGATCAGACATGGGGTTACCCGGTGTCTGATTTTGCTCTAAACTGTTTGCTGTGACCATAATGCTTTTTAGGATAAACGCGTGTTTTTAAAAACGTTAATGATTGTTTAATCTATTTTTATGCTTGAATGTAAAACTGGTTGACCTTGACCAGATACAAAATTACATTGAGCCTGATCTGGCTCTAAACTTTTGATATAATGGCGATGAAAGAGTTAAAACAGACGATAGCAGAGATCCAGATAAGGGGAGTATTTCAAAAATTAAAATCTTTATTTCTGCTTTAAACCCTATGGTGTCACTACTCATTTGAATCGTCTCAAAGAGTAGTGACACAATAGGGTCTGGTGCCTAAATGAATGAGTAAATGTTGGATTTGTTCAGTTTTCTCCCTCTTATCTGGAGCCCTGCGATTGGATATGGCGAAGAGAGGATTAAGACAAACACTTGTTTGGAGACGGATTGAGGACATTAATTCCAAATGACAGAAACTTTGCATGCCACTGTGTTGATTGTCGGAATTGCACCTAACCCTTTACCCCATAGCCTTTTCTAGTTTTGAGGACAGGGGACCACTTCAAACAGATTATAAGTAATGCCAAATACGCCTGAATAGGATGTAAAAAATATTTCTTAAAAAGTATATTCGTTTTTATATCAAGTGGAACTACATGTACTTTATTTGGTGGAATAAAATTTAATTAGATGTGTTAAAAGACCTCACAAATAAATAAAAGTCGGATACAAGTACTAAGAAAAATGATACAGCTTAGAAATTAAATTTATACTGTAAACACTCTCTAATACGACCAATAAAAAATCGTTGTTGTATGAAAGACATGTGACAGCTTAAAGCGAAGTGAACGTAGTGTTTGTTTTACTGTAACCACTCTTAAAGCAACCATTTTAACACCAAATAATTAACTCAATTTAGTGGTCGTTATAGAGAGGCCTTACTGTAACTTAGTGTATATTACTTCCGATCCTACTACTGTAGCACAGATGTTGCCTTTATGTTAAAGAAGGTGTGTATATTTCAAACAGTTTGGAACCACTTTGGGTAGCACGTTTCTTATCAGTCTCCAAATTGTTTGCTAGTCAGATTAAAACTGATCGTTTGTATTTTGTTATTTGTTTCAAGTTGTTATTTTCTCCAATATGATTGCCGCCATGCCGTTTCCATTTTGTTTCGTTTAAACAAAAAAGAAAGTTAACTCCACTGTAAATAAATACATCTCACATAACAACCCTTGTTTTTTTTAAAAACGAACACGAATATCCTTACCTCCAACATTGTGTGATATCAATTTGATGACATCACTATAACGTCATTATTTATAAAGGCGTTTTGACGTCACCGGGGTTCCTAAATATGCATATTGCTTGAGAAAACAGCTTAAAATAGTTGGTTAGGTAAGAAAAATAATCTGTCACACGTCGATGATTAAGACAAGTTGATCTCAAACTCGTCTAGAATAGAAAAGTTATTAAGCTCGCCTAGGCTCCCTTAATAACATTTCAATTCTAAGCTCGTTTGAGATCAGCTTGTCTTAAACATCGACTGATGACAGATCCTATATCTATAAAAACATTTTGCAACAACAATATGCATTCGTAAACCACTTAAAACTTCACTGGTGACGCTAAATTGAACGTTTTCAAATAATTTGGTATCTGATCAGACGCCGCGCACCGCGGCGTCTGATCAGGATCCAAACTGTCTGACGCTCGTTTAGAAATTCCGTCAGTCATACTTTGTTAAATCTAGCTTTGAAACGGTATTGCAGACAATAAAATTAAAGCAGACAACCTCACGTTAAATTTAACCATAAAAAGGGTAACACTTGCGTACCACTTCAGAAAGAAAGCAGAGTAGTTTCTTAACTAAACTTCCCTATTTTTATATGAGTCCTTCCGCGAGAAAAACATTTTTTTCATTGCATACAGTGTAGATTTAGACAAGTTGTCGCATCTTTTGAATCAACACTGTTTAACACTCACTAATATATCGGTCACCGAATGACGACAGTTTGTATATCTAGATATTTACCCCCCCCCCCCCCCCCCCCCATATAAATGCCCCTGACGCCTTTACATGTACCTATTCCTCATATGAAATGTTTGTTCGTGCGTGAATCATGTTCTGTTAAAGGGGCACAAGGAAATAAAGTATGTGTCTTGACATGTGGATGCAAGCTAAAAATGAGTAGAAAACTCCTTTAGAAACAGTTTGCTTTACTTTGAACCTGTTGTAAGCAACTACTTGTCTTAGGTAAACAAGCCAATGGGGAGTGTAAATGCTGTGATCCTATGTTGGTATGGAAAATGCTCAATATATATAACTTTTCATCGTACAACATTATTTTCATTTGTAAAATAACATTATAATACACCATTTAACTTTTGTTTTTAAACAAAATGTTAATTTCACATCTAGTCTTCAATGTCTGTAAAGTATTATGTATGTAAAAGAAGAAATTTGCCCTATTCTTATACTTTTAAGTTTATGAAATAGTTGAAATGATATATAAACTGTAGAGTTTTATATAAGAAATAGTACAGCCTTGACTATACGAGATAGTTTACGACCCGAAACCGAAGGCTGAGGGCCGTAAACTATTTTGGGGCTGACTGGAAGGTCACTATAATGCAAGGAGGCCCGCAGCGGGTTGTACATGTACTATTTTTTTTTATAGTATACCGCACTTCTAATTTGGATCAAAACAGTTCTCGAACGTAAAATTCGAATTTCGTCTCGAGATTACCTCCCTTTGAATGACTTACTATCGGTGATCGTACTAACAAAAGTATCGGGAACAATCTCAACAGCGGAAATGTTATGAAATCAATATTAGAATTATCTCTTTTTCATTTCTAAACCAAATATAGAATTTATATAGATATAACATCTACATGTATACTAAGCTTTGTTTGAAATTTAATAAAAGTTTTGATCTACAGTAAACTCGAACTATCAGCCTCGCAAAGTGTTTATATGAATCTAGTAAAACCTGATCTGACGCATTTAATCTAACATCCAGCCCATTTCGTAGGAATCTCCATTTGGTTTTCTAACTTCTGAGTAAAAGTGAAGTAGACGATTTGTTGAATGTTAGCTAGGTTTTCCAGCATTTATTGATTCTAGAGTCTACGTCTTGAAATTATTCCGATCTAAGCACTGGAATTGTTATACTTCTTTCGCTTTCATTGAACCCTTTTTATTTATGATTTCTTGAGTGTTCGTGTTCGACAGACACACAAATCTGCCTGCTCTTATAAAGAAACACTCTGTCCAGGTTCGCAGTCATGCACTCTACCACGTCGCCATAAAAGCGCGCTTGTACAGCAAGGCCGTAAAAGCCATGATAAACCTACACACTGTGACATGCCATTGGAACTCAACAGTAAATCTGAAGTTAAAACAGTTTTGAGGAAGCCGGGCGTGTATTTTCGAGTTATGTATGTTCATTGATTACCTCCCTTTAATACAATTTTGCATCGGTAGACCGGTAGTAACTGGTAAGCTTCATGATGTAAATCTTTGATTAAATCGAAAACAATCAAAGCTAATATTTGTAAATGTAAAATTTTATAAGAATTATAGTTCAACTTTTATAGTGACAACTAACATCTATGAGTCTTAGATAAATTTCAAAATAAACTTCATATTTTAGTTACAAGTACTCGGACATAATATCAAAAGGCTAATATTTGCTTAAGTCACGGTAAACTTCCTTAAAGCAGTTATTTCAAATATCATAACGCTGTCATCATCTGACGCGGGCACTATCGTATAATAGTGACCGCTAGCTTGTACAAAGATAAAGAAGAGCGTAACTGGGTAAGGTATACTAAATAAGAAATAGTACAGCCCGCTGAGGGCCTTCTAGCATTATAGTGACCGACCAGTCAGACCCAAAATAGTTTACGGCCCGAAGCCGAAGGCTGAGGGCCGTAAACTATTTTGGGGCTGACTGGGAGGTCACTATAATGCAAGGAAGCCCGAAGTGGGCTGTACTATTTCTTATAGTATACCGCACTTCTAATTAGGATCAAAACAGTTCTGTATATTGGCAAGTAATGTACAAGTATATATGTGCATTGATTACCTCCCTTTAATAAAATTGTGCATCGGTAGTAACTAGTCAGCTTCCATATCTACTTGAATCTACTTTCCATATTATGAAACTTATAATGTCACGTGAAAATTGATATTTAAAATTTATTGTATGATCTTTGATTAAATCGCAAACAATCATAGCTAATGTTTTGTAAAAAAATAAAATTACTTAAACGTTTATAAGACTAAAACAGCTAAACTCTTTAAGTCACAACTAATCTCTATTAGTCTTATATTTATCATAGATAAATTTCAATTCAAAATACATGTAGATCTACATTTCACCTATTATTTACAAGTAGATCTCGATCTACTCGGACATGGCTAATAATTGCTAAAAGTGACGGTAACACTTCCTTAAGCAGTTATTTCAAATTTCATTATGCAATCATTACGACGTCATCATATGACGTCAACCGTGCTCAGCGGGCACTATTAGTGGGCACTATCGTAAAATAGTGACCGCTAGCTCGTACAAAGATAAAGAAGGAACGTACGTAGGTAAGGTATACTATATGTAAATATTCAACAGGATAATGGTTAAACATTAAATTAAGTTACATCATTACCAAATATGGGGAAACTAAAACAAGAGTGAACCCTTTCACTGCCATGTCGTCATCAATTTTTAACAATTGTCATCTGCCTTTATTTCTCAATTTTGATTTTTATAGTATTTTAAGTAAAGAAATATTAAAATGAGTGTCAAACAGTTTAGATCCTGATCAGACGCCGTAACGCGGCGTCTGATAGGGATCCAAACTGTTTACAATAAACTACTGTACTCGTAGTCTGGCAAATGACTAAACAAATTATTGTTATTCGTTCCGGATATCGCAACACTCCATGCGACTTAAACAGGGTCTTTTTGTTTATTCATGCATGATCACGATGTATTAGATCTACTAACCGTACCCTTAATAAAAATATTACCTTTTGTTTATTTATATGTTAGATTAAACATTTAGATGGAATATGAAATGCATTTTATATGGATCAGTTTACTATTTACTAGATTTATTTATTTTGGTGTATGTTTAGGTTTAAAATGTTCTGAAGATTTTCAACAATGTTGTCATCACAGATGTTGCTGCTCTGGGAAAATTGCAAAGTGCATGTTCTCTATCTCTCACCGAAAACAATTTATCTCAATTGTAAAAATGTATGTTGTGTAATATGTATTTTTATTTATGCTTTTCGGTGGATTACCACGAAAAAGCAGTGGATGATCACTTGGTAATCCACTGCAGTGGATTATCACCAATCGCTTTTATTATGAATTTTCCCCGTAGGGCTCCCCAAGAATCGTAGTCAATCGTGTCTTATCGTTAAATTCCGGCAGTCCGATTTGTCGCGAACTACTCACCGGAAGAGCACGAATCCAAACTCGGGAGCAACGAAGTCATTCGGATGACGTCATTATACCGCCAACTGTCACGCGCATGTGTTCGACATAAAACGTGGGGCTCAACACGGGATAAATAATGTACGTTCGCTTTCAATTTTTAAACAATTTCGTTTAAAAAGTGGCTTAAAAGCATAAATAAATAGAATAACTGTGTTTTTTCAGTGTAAGATCGAATTTAATCCATTTCGTGAACATCAGACTGTTATATTTTCACTCGTGGCTTCGCCACTCGTGAAAATATAACGTCTGATGTTCACTCAATGGATTAAATTTCGATCTTACACTGAAAAAAACAGTTATCCTCTATATATATAACAAGAAATATGATGGAACAAAATTCATTAAAAGTACATTTATGGGAAATCAAATATTCCACTTCTACCACCATGTGTTACAAAACGCTATTTATGTAACAACTTTCAGCCAGATGTGGACAAAAGATACTTTCTTTAAAACAGCGCTCCGATTGTGTACGTTGTTCGGAGGGAGTTGTTATAGGGAGGGAAATTGTTTTCCATTTGCAAACAGCTTGAATCCAGATCAGACGTGATCTGGATTCAAGCTGTTTGTCACTCGTCATTAATTTATTTTCTGTCAAAATGTCCATTATGTCACTTTGAGAAGAACAGCAGACGACAATTGTAAGCAGACGACATTGCAGCCGTGAATAGGTTGGACATGAATATGCTGTTCAGGGAACTGCGACAATTGCTGCGATGTCCACGATTGACAGAATCGTGGTGAGCGTAGGGGGTCGTGGGATTGAATCTTGGTGATCGTGAGGGAGCTTGGAGGAATCGCGGAGAGCGCAAGGATCGTGGCCAAATTTTTGACGGTCAAAAATTTGGCCACGATGGCCCCGATTGGTTTTATATCTTGAGAGAGCGTCAGAGAACGTGGGAATCTTAGTAGGGCGTAGTACAGCTCAACAGAGCTTAGCAGAACTTAACAGAGCGCATCAAATCGTGGAGCCCAAACGTAGGGCATCTTTGTTAACATTGAAAGGCGATTCTTTAAGTTTGTATTATTAAGTTATAGTGCTCCCTCCCTACAACGACCCTCCCAACAGTGACTTCCTTTTTACAACGGTACTTACCTCAGTTTCCTATAAAAAAAAAAAAAAGACAATTACCATATTTCAAGCGCTTTCACTGCAGCAATTTTGTCTGCTTAAAATTGTAGTCTGCTTATTTTCCTCAAAATTACATATAAGTGGACATTTTGATAATTTATTATAATGAGGTTGTTGTTGGTGTTCCTGATAAGATGAAGCTTCCCACCAAGCACTTTCAGATGCGTCATCCCAATGTCATCAGAGTTTGACAACAGCATCCAGAGAATAAGTGGATGGTCCATACCTCCTTTTCATACCCCAGTCGTGCTCAAAACGCTTTGCTCTTGGTGAAATCGTTGCTTTAAATCGCAGGAGATCTTAACACAGAACGTGATAAAACGTGATAGTGTATCGTGGTTACCGTAAAAGAGCTTGAGAGAACGTGGTGACGTCGTGGCAGGTCCTTATAAGAAACTTGTTGGGTTCGTAACAAACCGCTACAGGAGGTAACTAGACGTGCAGAGAGCGTAAGAAAGAGTGATATAGCGTAGAAAAAGAAAATAAATCGTGAAGCTCTGCGATTTTTCCCAATCTAGGACATCGTAGCTATCGTGGCTGAGTGTAAACGCAGCATTACACCTAACTTTTTGGAGCATGAAAAGATACGTTTGTCGAGTTATATGCATACTGTTAACAGGAAATAGTCCAAGACGAGGCGACTAGTATGTATAGGTAGTTAACCTGTCATGAGGTTTATGGACTGTAGTAAAACCTCTTTATTACTACCATAACATTATCTTAAATAGTTTGTGTTAAAGACAGGTGACTACTTTAAGCAAAATGAAAATAAGATAGAGGCTTATTTAAGAGTTTTCTGTATTAACTTTATATTGTTTAAAGCTCCAACCTTTTACGCAATCAATTGTTGTGATAGAGGGGTTTTGTTGTTGTTTTTTACTTTTTTTTAATATTTCAGAAAAACCAATATTCTAGCAAGCAAGTACATACAGCCAGTTCATTACAATATCCAGGCATAGATTAGTTAAAAGCAAATGCATAGTATAAACGTGTTGTAAAAAAAATTAATGAATAAAAAAGTAATCGTTTGTAGATGTTTAACGGACTCTTTTAACCCATTCCCCCATAAATACGCCTTTTTACGCCTTTGATTTATTCCTCCACTGAAGAAAATAGTTCCACTATAAATATGTATAATAAAAAATATTTTCAATTAGCAGATTATAGCTTAAAGTAGGCTGAAAGTAAAGCAGAATGTGCCTTAAGGCGCATTCTGCTTTACTTTCAACCTGCTTTAAGTGTTTACCTATCTTCAATATTAGAAACAGGCTATGGGGTAATGGGTTAGGGGCAGGTATTTTCGCCTGCTTTAATCTAATCGCCGCCAAAGTAGTATCTGTATTGGTACATGTGTACATGTTGCTGTCTGCAATATTGTCTTTGAGTCAGGTTTAGGGCACGTAATTTGACGGAATAAATATTGATACGAGTGGTAAACAGTCTTGATCCTGATCAGCCGCCGTGTTACTTGGCGTCTGATCAGGATCCAAACTGTTTTCAAGGTCACCTTTTTGCGCCATTGACAGGGGAAAGGTTCCTTGAAACATTTGTGCCCACGATTCAATTAAATGGGATATAGGTAATGAGTACAGACTCTGATCAGACGCCGCATAATATATAAGCATGGACAAATCCACAGGGCGTAAAAGTGTTAAAATATTGTGACACGTGTTCAAAATTAGTTCGTGACGCAGTGCTTAAAATATGCGCGTTGCATAAAAGTGCACGTTTAAATGATAGATCTACCCGGAACAAGATAGCAGTTTAGATATATAAATCATGTAGATTTACATCTGTTGTATTGATATATTATCTAACAACATATGTGTATAGTTTGTGATACGGTAAGATAATGTTTCAATCATAAAGTGGGAAATACGTTATTCTTTTCCGTTTAAATGGCGCTTTACGCAACCGCAGAAAATTGCATTTTATGAAAAATAATAAATTAGTTTAATCTGAATGACAAAGAAGTTTGAGCCTGATCAGACGCCGGGTTACCCGGTGTCTGATCAGGCTCCAAACTGTTCGCATAGGATATAATTGTTTAGCATCAACGCGTTTATTGGTGGCAGCATCCACCCTTACGGTAGGTTTTTAGTTAAGATCAAGAACTGTTCTTACTTAACTATGTGTCTTGGTTAAAAAGTCCAAGCCCCTTTGACAAACTTCTTATACACGCCCAACTCATTGTAATAAATCCATACACAGTAAAATTAGAATAACACTATTCTTCCAGTTATGACGAAACGCAAACACAATGCAAATGCAATATAATCTGTAGGAAACGGCAGATTTTTTAAATGTTACTAAAAATTGATTAGCAAACAGCTTGGAACCAAAATCAGTGTTACTCGGCGTCTGATGTGGCTCAAGACTGTTTGTAATGACCTATATGTACACATGCGTTTGTTGATAAACTATTATTATAGAAACTATTCCTCCTAGTGGTTAGTCATACACCGTACATTTTTTAACAACGATTTTTTACAACACTCTATAAATTAACATATTCTACATGCATGAATAAATCAACACCCACTGTGACACAGTAACCATCACGCTGTTTTCATAAAAAAATAATCGATGAAAGAGTTTAAAAAAAACTAGATCCGTATCAGTCACCGAGCTCTTCGGAGTCTTATCTAGATCTAAGTTAAGACAAGCTACTTGAATTATAAAAATACATGTAATTGAAAGAAAAACGATTTTTGGATAAAACAAAAATACCTGAAGGAAGAAGGTCACATACTATAGGCATTACTTGGGTTTGACCCATATAAGCCCAGTGTATATGACCTAGGGGTTAAGAGTGTAAAGAGGTTATTGGCAAATGGTGTATTCTCTGATAGGACGCCGCGTTACATGGCGTCTAATCACCGCAATGAAGTTGCATTGCTTTTAATATCATATTTAATGTTTGGCGGTATGGACAAACACTGGACAGTGTCTTAACATGACTTTATACATGCAAAACCTCTCTATTAAGACCACTAAAACTAAGTCTAATTGATAGTATAACATACAGATGACAGCTTAAAGCAAGGTGACAGGAACACAGAAAGCTCCTTAAGGAGCTTTCTGTTTTCCTGTCACTTTGCTTTAAGCAGTCGCCTGGCATAAACACATAGTAATCAACACAAATTAGTGGTCATGATAGAGATGTTTCACATGTATATATCAACAATGAAATTGTCCAGCAGGTAAAGGGATATTTCATTGTGATATCTATATATAAAAAGGTTAAACGCTTGCAAGTCGATCCTACAAATGTAGGGTCTAGAGTATTATACGACGTGTACAGTGGATAAGATACTACTATTTACCATTTGAACGAATGTGATGAAACTAAACGCAAACGCAATTCAATTAAAAGTAGAATAAAACCGTTTTGACAATGCTACCGATTAATATTGCTTTAACCTGAATAGCAAACAGTATGAAGCCTGGTCAATCAAACTCTGATCTGTCTCCAAACTGTTTGCAATACCAATACATTTTTTTTTTGGCGCAAGCATGTTGGTTTTTTTAACGAAGAACCACGCTTATGCGAAGTGGAGAAAACGTTATTATTTCCGAATAAACGCGTTTATGCTTAAACTATAATGTTTGTGGCAAACTGGTTGGAGCCAGATCAGACACCGGGTGACCTGGCGTCCGATCAGGCTTCAAGCTGTTTGCCTCTCTGATTAAATAAATAGTCAGAAAGTTTCAAAAAGTTGTCTTTTATTACATTATATTGTAATGCGATTGCGATTCGTTGAGTTTAAACGGGAGATAATAACGTCTTCTCCGCTGTATAAAGAGGGTTGACAATAACTGTTTTAGCAGAAACATGTTTATTGGTTAAAGAATATGATTTATTATCTTAATCCACTATATATAAGTCTGTGTGCCTACCTCACGTTGTAATCATTTCATCCCCGGATCAGTTTTACCTGAATACGGGTATATAGTAAAGTCTGTTTACAGAGCCCAATCACTATCTAGACTTGGAGTGAGGCCCAGATTGTGTGTACAGTCGTACAAATTGGTGTGTGCTTAACCCTTCTCCTGTTAGTTTTTTCCCCGTTGAAAAGATATTAATTCATTCAACACTGGTGACGAGTACTCGTGTATTCCGCATTTACAAACAGTGTACCTTTGAGGAGTACACTTGTCTTATGAAAACAGTGTAGACCCTGATCAGAGGGCTCCTTACGGAACCCTCTGATCAGGGTCTATAATTTTTTGTCATTTGATAATTATGCATTGTAAAATCCATCACTGAATGGTTAAAAATGGACAAAACTTACATTTAAAGTTATCTTCATAGTGAATGGACGCAGTGCAAACACATGTTCAAGATATTGTCATTCTATAGAGTTATTTTGCTCTGAGTGACAATTTTGAATCAGATTAGTAGCCCAATTCCTGCAGGAGACATCTGATCAGGGGCTGCACTGTTTTCAATATTGCAATATATATATGAGCCGTTCTCCAGGAAAACCTGCTATAATGACATCGGTTATGACGTTGGGAAATCCCGATTAAACATGACGTCATGTTTTACATCACGATCAATAATCTTACTGTAACATGTGTACGTAAACAATGTCAAATTTTAACGTTTTGTGATCTAGAGGACTTCAATGTTTTCTTTTGGATATGGATAACGATATCGAGGTATGTATATTTAATTATTTATAGCAATATAAATTTGTTTTTCCTCATCAATCCGTTAAATTAGATCTAGATCTAGCTATCAATATCTAGAGGTCATTCGTGATCGCAATTTAAGCTGATGATATCTCACTGTTTGGGTTCATAAATTATAACGTTGGGAATATATATTTAGATCTAGATCTATTTTACCAGATATCGTTTATTGTTTTGTAAAGTTTTAAGCGATCAAAGTTCATGATAATTCTAATAAAAATGCATGTAAAATACGTAGATCTACCCCCACCCCTTTTTTTCTTTTTCTTTTTTTTGGCGAGGGGACAAATAGGAAGGCTCTCCATAAGAACGGTTAATAAGAAATAATCATTGTGAAATTGTTTTCTATGAAAAATAAAAAAAATATTATTTTTTTTAAATAAAGCACTAGAGTTTAGTTCGTAACGAGACCTGAGGTTTATCAGGGTTAAAATTTTAATAGATATACTAGTATATCCGAATAGCCGAGCGGTCTAAGCGGTTTCCCCATGTAGACGTGTTATGTGTTGACACGGGATCGAAATTCGGTAGATCTAGCAGCACTTTTCTTTTTTTTCTTTTTTTTTTCGCGTTTAGCCTAGATTACATGTATCTAGATCTACACAACATGTATATAGGCTTTTCAGATTCTTTTATCTATAAAATAGTGGCGAAGACATAGATCTAGATAGAGATTCTTTCCCATTTAAATGCAAACGAAAAGCACCAAAATTTAAAGAAAACCCACAAAAACATGTTTTAAATTTCTACAAACTTATTGTGAACTGAGTGGCAAAATGTTTGGAGCCTGATCAGACGCTAAGTTATCGGGCGCCTGGTCTGTCTCCAAGCTGTTTGTACACAATTTTTTAAGCGCTTATAATTAATAACTTAATAAGGAAAGAATCATGTTTAGTCAGTTAAGAGTATAAATGTAAATGATTGATCAGTAGATCTATTACTTTTTCACTTTAACTATTTTTCTTTTTAGGATTTAGAGAGTTTGCTGTCAGAGCACTTTGGTAGAACGCCCACTGCAACACCATTTGGGTCCCAAGAAGAGACAGACCTGGACGCTTTGTCAGCTGTTTGTCTAGATTCAGACTCAGATGATCTAGAGCTTGATGTCAACCAACGGGTCAGAGACTATCTTGAGTCTATTTCGGATGAAAGCTTGTTGAATGATATATCTACTGGAGTCAATGAGGCAGACTCGGAGTGTGTTGGCATACCACAAGACGACGAAGATGGTGCACGGATCGCCCAATATAGACAGAGTGGGTGTGGCTGCAAAAAGAATTGCATTAACGGTTTTAGTGACTCCGATATTTTCCACCATATTTTAAATGTAAAGGAAATGGAAAAACAGGATAAAGAATTATACATAATGGCCACTGTCATTGATAACGCGGAAAGAGGAGTGACTAAACGGGGGAAAAAAAGACAAAAAGGTCGACATGACTTTACCCTGATGGGCAAAACAGTTTGCAGAAGTATGTTTATGTTAGCCTTTGACATCAAGCGTACCAGCCTGGACAACTTATTAGTGCATGTGGACCAGCATGGCGTAGTGCCGAGAGTCCATGGCAATACTGGACGAAAACCCCAAAAGTCACTACAGTTTGACGATATCAAATACTATTTATTTAAAAAAAAAAAACAGCCCTTAACAATAAGAAATGAACTAGATACAATTGGAAATAGAAATTGTCCATTAATATGTTCATTGGTGAATGAGTTAATGCTAGTCATAAATATTTATTAAGATTAGGGTTAGATTGACTCTGTGCGATAAGGTGCAACTTTTATATCAAATTCGATTGAATATGCATAGTCACTAATGCTGGCGATAACCTCTTGAGAAAAATTACCGTAGACGTTAGAGATGTGCACTACAGTGTTACCTCCGAAAATCGGGTTGTTTCTATTTTTGAAGATAGAAGACCACTTCAAGCAGGCTGAAAGTAAAGCAGCATACATGTTCTCCTTAAAGACATTGCTTGACCTTGCTTGTGTAGTTAAACCTAGTGCACTAAAAGTTGTCAATTAAGCATGCAAAACTTGAATGTCCTTGCAAAAAATCAATGAAGCGTCTAACTTGAGGACCATTTCTTATTTGTGATGGTTTGGGTTGAAAAAAACACATTGAATTTGAGTATGCCCAGGCCTCTCTTAAAAACTAAGAAGGCTACATGTATGTCACAGGTTTCATGCTTTTACAGTTACTTTCACGCCTAGTGAGAACATTTGGGACTAGAATATATAAAACTATATATAACTGTATAAGGTAGAACTACCTTCTTCAGTGGAGGCGGGGTTCCGAAATCTTAGGAATTTATCCTATCCGAGGGTAGCTAAAAGAAGACTGAAAGTAATCAGAATGCGCCTTAACCCTTTTCCCAATAACCCGGTTATAACATTAAACACATGTGATCAGTTAAAGCAGTTTGGAAGTAAAGCTTTAAACTAAAATCTGCTAGGCTGTATAAAAATATTTGTTATGGTAATTGTTCATGAGGGTATAAACTGGAACTATTTGCTTCAGCGGAGGAATAAATTAAATATGTTATAAGTCGCTTCTATTGGGTAATGGGTTAATGTGCATTCTGTTTTACTTTCAATCTGCTTTAAGTGACAACATGTCTTCAAAAATAGAAAACAATTTAATGGGTTAAAAGTTGATGGTACAACTCGTAAAGTAGAACATTGGAAAATATTATGATTGTTCATAATAAACGTGCATGGCGGTCATGCATTGGAAACATGTACTCTTCAAAGAAACAATATTTGTGAAACTACGACATAGTCGTCATAAGGGTTCACAGGTTTAAGTTTAGTCATGTATAATTTATCTTTATGGTATTTGTATCCATCAAAACTGCCCCCAAAATTATAAAGTGTTTGAGCTGAGTCTGAGATCTTTCTCAAGCTTTTGATTGGTCATATTTTCTGACACATCAAAGGTTTCAGAACGATCTCAGACTCAACTCACACACTCAACAACATTGGACCCAGAATTTTCAGACACAAGGCTAAACTTTATATGGTTAAATTCACCAATTGCGTGTTATAAGAATGTATAGGGTTAAGGTTGTCAACCAGGGGTCGTGAGTTCGATCCTCACTGGGAGGAATACAAAATTTGGACAAGACTAAAAAACTGAACGCAACCTGCGGATAGTCATATTTACGTTTTCTTCCAGAATTATTTATCGGGATATCAATGAAATATTGTTACTGATAAAACACAGAATTACAGAAGGAAACAACTCGTACCAATACAACTCATACTGTTTGGCGTCCTTTACATACCTTGATAATCAAACCAGTTTTGATAGTTTTAATGTATGTACATGTACCAATATTTAAACCAACAATATTCGGATATTTTAATGGGTCATTTCTTTGTGGGTGTAAAATGGTGTACGACAAATAGATATGCGTGTATTAGATGGGGTTTCTGGTCTTATGGACAAGGGTGCATGTTTATGTAACGACGTAGATACAGTTCATGATCTACTATAGGCTAACTATATCTGTTATCGATATGCAACCTCTAAAAGTATTTCAGCTCTGTAATTAATGTACAAAATCATACATGAGTATTACAGTACATGAATATGTCAAACAATACAATTGCAATATATGATAAATAGACACTATTGAAACTGTAATATAGGAAATACATATAGTGCGTTAAATGGAAAAATACAATGACACCCCACGTACCTATTCAATGACTGAGAGTTGGAACCAGGTGCCATTTGAAATTCAATTACGCATGCTCTAAAATTAATGCAGTCTACAGTGGTAGATCTATAAGCTGCTCATATTATTTAAAGAAACACATTATATAAAAAAAAAAAGTAAAAAAAAAAGAAACCAATGAATTACCTTATGTATATTGCTCATTGTACTGAATAAGCTTTCCAAACTTCAAACGATTATCTTAGATAATTAACGGTATTGAGAAATGTTGTCTTACAAAACTAAATAATCTAAAATACATCAAATACGACATAGGTGACAGGGTGACGAAAAAATGAACCAAACATGATAATACAACAAAAAATATGTTTGTTAACATGATAAATAGAATAAAAAACCTTTTGTATTTGGAGAGATTCGAACATCTGACCTCATATTGAACAGTGCTTAAAGTCCTAAACGCTAACCACTAGATCAGCACAAAACATGTTACTCAGCTCGCGGTTTTTAATATATTGAACTTCTATTACAAATCAGGTGATATCCTTGCGCCGGCTGTATGCGTCCGCGGGTTGACAACTTAACAAACTATGATTTACATGTAGTACAGTTTTTGGTGTAAATAAAGAAGAAATAAAGCCAAACTAGGGTTAGTTTAAAGGAATTATCCCATAGGCTCTGTTTTAAAGTCTTTCATGACTCGTTATTTCATTCCATTGCAAGTGCGAACTTCTTAATAATAAAAATAATATACCAAGTTATAGTCTACTTTCAGTCCGAATGACCGCTCAGCAGACTGTACATTTACTCCCCTGATCCTTGGGCCACCTTGCCTACAATATTGAGCACTGCTAACATATGGCGCAATCAAATGCAGCCGCAGTACCGGCTCAGGCCCTTCACAGGTACCCATTTTAATCCCTGGGTGGAGAGGAGCAATTCACGGTACATGTCTTGCTCAAGAACATTCCTGTACATCATCGGGGATTCAGCAAACAATCCCCTAGTCAGACCGCTAGTCCGGCGGGGGATCGAACTCACGACCCCTGGTATCGTAATCCAATGTGTTACCACTGGAACTTCTTGGTGTTGCTAGGTTTGTTCTTTATTTCTTTTGGATTTGCTATAAATATGTTTATCCGTCTACGTCATCAAAACAAAAAAAGCATTTTAAAGCATATAATTGTAAAAAGAGTTGCGACAAGTTAAACTATATATGAGACTCATATCCGGTTTCAAATTCCTTGATACACTGGTGTTATTTTCGAAAAGTTGATGAAGAAAATCTGAGGACTGTTACAGACGGTATTTGTTGCAGCCGACAATTATATACTTAAGGTTCAGTGTGTGCTATTTTAACTCTCTCACTGCAACGGCGCCAAAAGCGACTTTGCAAACGGTTTGGATCCTGATCAGACGCCGCGTAACGCGGCGTCTGATCAGGATTCAAACTGTTCGACACTCATATCGACATTTCTTTAGTCAAAACAGTCCTTTAAAAATATTGCAGACGACACTACCGATGCAGACGATTTGGCGGTACATGTAAGAGGGTTAAAACAGACAATATAACTTGACAGGCAGAGGGTCAACTATGTCATTTCCTCTATTCATTGGGTACTTAATACTACTTATACAATGAAGAGGACGTTATTCTTTCTCAACAAACGCGTTTGTATAAAAACCAGTAGTGCTATTGCTAATATGTTAGTGCCAAATCAGACGTCGGGTAGCCAGGCGCCCAATCAGGTTCCAAACTGTTTGCCACTCAATTACAATTTCATGTTCATAACCCTGCCATTTTCTACATTTTATTGCATTGCTCTTGCGTTTAGCTTTGTTGAAACGGGAAATAATGTCTCCTCAACTGAATACCGTGTTTCAATATGTAAGATAGTCCGTTGTTACTGCACTTCAGTTTATTCTGTTGCACAGGAAGTCACATGTTTGTTAAAACATATTGGACATTTTGCATTTAAGATGGAGCTAAGTTTTCTACAGGGCTGTGTAATAGCTACGATTTGTTTTGGAGTATGTGTCGGCGGCTTGCAATGTAACGAAGTGAAATTACCATGTGGCGATAACTATTGTTCCTGCTGGGAGGAATTGTCGGAGGCAATTTGCGAAAACCAATACAAAAGACTCGACTACATACCACTTCTTCCGCCGTTCATCAAACACGTTTTCTTTAATTACAACCACCTGCCTAATATAACTAGACACACGTTAAGTAATCTAACGTCACTTGTATTAGAAACGTTGTCACTTGATAGAAACAATATTGTTCACATTTCTCCAGACGCTTTTACAGAATTACGACATTTGAGAAATCTATATCTTGACAAGAATATCAACCTAAATAAAGTAAGTCTATCGGATGCGTTCGAAGGTTTGCCGGATGAACACTCCATTGAGTTAAGCCTAGTGAGCATTAGATTAATAAACATATATGAAATATGCTGGGAAAAGTTGATGGGGAAAAATGTAACAGTGATTGATATATCAAAAAATCACTTCAAAGTTCTTAATCTGGATCCTTTTCAACATGTTGATTGTTTGACGGAACTGATTGCAAAAGAATGTCATATATTCAAGCTACAAATAAGAGATCCCGTCCAAAATATTAGGATCTTAGACATACGAGTAAATAGCATTAGTTCACAGAATTTGTCATTTTGTTCCAAACAAAATAAAACAGTCCCACTCCTACCGAGGCTTGAGAAACTTAAGCTGAGCAAAAATAATCTGAGCAGATCAAACGCGATGATGTGGCAATGCCTACCAAATTTGTTGTATTTGGATCTGGAACAAAATGCTATTCATAGATTTGACAAAAATGCATTTGCAGGTTTAAGACTTTTAAAAACACTTCTTCTGTCAAATATGAATCGCAGAGTAACACAAGTTGACCATTTGGCGTTTAATAATTCAAATCTTGAAGAATTACATCTGGATGGAAACGCGATCCGATTTTTACCATACATGGTGCCATACGTTTTTAATTACTCTACCAACTTGAAAGTTCTTTTCCTTTCAGCAAACAACTTTTTCGACCTTTCGGAAGTGGAACTTATTAATATGTTTTCACCAATTAAATCACTGCAGAATCTCACCATAGAAAACGCCAACATGAAACTTCCAGACAAATTCCTTAGTTTGTTTCCAAACATTACATATTTGAACTTGGATTTCAATAAAAATGCCATAACAAATATAGATGAAATTTTCAAGTACACAAGAACGTTAAAGGTAGCTTCCTTGCAAGGTAACAACATTCGACTAGTGAAAGAAACTGTATTTGATGGGCAGTCGATTAACTCTTTACATGACCTCAATCTTGCTGATAATCCGTTCGAGTGTTCGTGTGAATTAATGTGGTTTACAAACGCCATACACGATGGAAAGATTGGGAAAATAAATCTACAGCAATGGCCAAAGCCATATACGTGCTATACTCCAACATCGATGAAAGGAACTATTTTACAAAATTATAGGCCTACAAAAGCGTCATGCCAAAATAAAACATTAATTGCGTTAGTGTCTTTAGGATCGTTTTTAGTGCTTGCCTTGATCGTCGCCACGCTTGTTTACAAGTATAGGTGGCATATTGCTTACTGGATTTACAAGGCAAGGTCTAAACCGGTGATCGAAGAGAGCGCACCATTGATACAAGACACGTGTACAGTGTATGACGGTTATGTTATCTACGATTCTGTTGACGATGAGTTTGTGCATAGCACGTTCAGGTTACTCATGGAAGAAACGTTTGGTTACAAGTTGTTTATATGGGACCGCGATGCCCAAGCTGGAAAAGCGAGATTGGAAGCTATGGTGGATGCCATATATGCTAGTAGACACGTAGTTGCTGTGGTGTCAGCTGATACACTGAAGGACAGGTGGTTTCAATTTCAACTTACAGTGGCATTGGATAGACAGGTAGATCTAGGAAGGAACTTTCTTATTCTGGTCATCTTAGAAAATGTTCAAAATGATTTGCTCAGTAATTTCTGGTGTGTAATGTTTACAAAGCTAACAACCGCTTGGTGGTGTACCAATGAAGGTGACATCAAGAAACGAGTGTTTGAACAGCAGATTATAAGTCATTTCAACACGCATAAAGACAAAAGTGTGGTATAGCGTGGTGCAACTTCTTTTTAAAGTATAGAAGTTGTCATTCTTCCCATTCAAACAAAACTTTACACAAAAGCATTGTAATAAAATAGAGAAAATATAAACCTTTTGCAAATGTTCATGATTCATTTGCATTTGATTGGCAAACAATTCGAAGCCTGGTCAGACATGGGGTTACCCGGTGTCTGATTTTGCTCTAAACTGTTTGCTGTGACCATAATGCTTTTTAGGATAAACGCGTGTTTTTAAAAACGTTAATGATTGTTTAATCTATTTTTATGCTTGAATGTAAAACTGGTTGACCCTGACCAGATACAAAATTACATTTAGCCTGATCTGGCTCTAAACTTTTGATATAATGGCGATGAAAGAGTTAAAACAGACGATAGCAGAGATCCAGATAAGGGGAGTATTTCAAAAATTAAAATCTTTATTTCTGCTTTAAACCCTATGGTGTCACTGCTCATTTGAATCGTCTCAAAGAGTAGTGACACAATAGGGTCTGGTGCCTAAATGAATGAGTAAATGTTGGATTTGTTCAGTTTTCTCCCTCTTATCTGGAGCCCTGCGATTGGATATGGCGAAGAGAGGATTAAGACAAACACTTGTTTGGAGAAGGATTGAGTACATTAATTCCAAATGACAGAAACTTTGCATGACACTGTGTTGATTGTCGGAATTGCACCTAACCCTTTACCCCATAGCCTTTTCTAGTTTTGAGGACAGGGGACCACTTCAAACAGATTATAAGTAATGCCAAATACGCCTGAATAGGATGTAAGAAATATTTCTTAAAAAGTATATTCGTTTTTATATCAAGTGGAACTACATGTACTTTATTTGGTAGAATAAAATTTAATTAGATGTGTTAAAAGACCTCACAAATAAATAAAAGTCGGATACAAGTACTAAGAAAAATGATACAGCTTAGAAATTAAATTTATACTGTAAACACTTTCTAATACGACCAATAAAAAAATCATTGTTGTATGAAAGACATGTGACAGCTTAAAGCGAGGTGAACGTAGAGTTGGTTTTACTGTAAGCAACCATTTTAACACCAAATAATTAACTCAATTTAGTGGTCGTTATAGAGAGGCCTTACTGTAACTTAGTGTGTACAAAAATCACTGTTACTTCCGATCCTACTACTGTAGAACAGATGTTGCTTTTATATTAAAGAACGTGTGTATATTTCAAACAGTTTGGAACCACTTTGGGTAGCACGTTTCTTATCAGTCTCCAAATTGTTTGCTAGTCAGATTAAAACTGATCGTTTGCATTTTGTTATTTGTTTCAAGTTGTTATTTTCTCCAATATGATTGCCGCCATGTCGTTTCCATTTTGTTTCGTTTAAACATAAAAGAAAGTGTAAATAAATAAATCTCACATAACAACCCTTGTTTTTTATAACGAACACGAATATCCTTACCTCCAACATTGTGTGATATCAATTTGATGACATCACTATAACGTCATTATTTATAAAGGCGTTTTGACGTCACCGGGGTTCAAAAAATGCCTATTGCTTGAGAAAACAGCTTAAAATAGTTGGTTATGTAAGAAAAATAATCTGTCACACGTCGATGATTAAGACAAGTTGATCTCAAACTCGTCTAGAATAGAAAAGTTATTAAGCTCACCAAGGCTCTCTTAATAACATTTCAATTCTAGACTCGTTTGAGATCAGCTTGTCTTAAAAATCGATTCATGACAGATCCTATATCTATAAAAACATTTTGCAACAACAATATGCATTCGTAAACCACTTAAAACTTCACTGATGACGCTAAATTGTACGTTTTCAAATAATTTGGTATCTGATCAGACGCCGCGCACCGCGGCGTCTGATCAGGATCCAAACTGTCTGACGCTCGTTTAGAAATTCCGTCAGTCATACTTTTTTAAATCTTACTTTGAAACGGTATTGCAAACAATAAAATTAAAGCAGACAACCTCACGTTAAATTTAAGCATAAAAAGGGTAACACTTGCGAACCACTTCAGAAATAAAGCAGAGTAGTTTCTTAACTAAACTTCCCTATTTGTATATGAGTCTTGCCGCGAGAAAAAAAATGTTTCATTGCAGACAGTCTATATATAGACAAGCTATCGCATCTTTTGAATCTACACTGTTTAACACTCACTGAATGACGACATTGAGTTTATCTAGATATTAAACACTCCATAGAAACGCCCTTTGGTGCCTTTACCTAATTCCTCATATGAAATGTGTGTTCGTGCGTCAATCATATTCTGTTAAACACAAGGAAATAAAGTATGTGTCTTGACATGTGGATGCAAGCTGAAAATAAAGTAGAAAACTTCTTCAGAAACACTCTGGTTTACTTTGAACCTGTTATAAGCAACTACTTGTCTTAAATACTGTAAACTAGCCTACTGGGAGTGTAAATGCTGTGATCCTATGTTGGTATGGAAAGGCTCAATATATATAACTTTTCATCGTACAACATTATTTTCATTTGTAAAATAACATTATAATACACCATTTAACTTTTGTTTTCAAACAAAATGTCAATTTGAAATCTGGTCTACAATGTCTGTAAAGTATTAGACATTTGCCCCTATTCTTATAATTTAATGAATAGTTTAAATATTATAATAAATATTTATGGAATGTAGAGCGTTATATGTAAATATTCAACAGGATAAGGGTTAAACATTAATTTTTCTTTATCAGCGCGCAGCGTTACATCATAACCATATATGGGGAAACTAAAACAAGAGTGAACCCTTTCAAAGCCATGTGGTCATCAATTTTTAACAATTGGTGTCCTGTCTTTATTTCTCATGTTTAAATGCTTAAGGTTTATGACCTAAAAATATGGAAATCACTGTAAAACAGTTTGGATCCTGATCGGACGCCGCAACGCGGCGTCTGATCATAATCCAAACTGTTTACAAATAATAACTACTGTACTCGTTGTCTGGCAAATGACTAAAGTTATTGGAATTCGTTCCGAATATCGGGTTTTTTATTTTTTGTAGCATGATCACGTTGTATGTTAGATTACTAACCATACCATAAATAGGAAATAACACGTTGTGTTTATTCATATGTAAGATTATTTAGACGTGATATGAAATGCATTTTATATGGAACAGTTTACTTTTTACTGTTTGTTTAGGTGTATGTTAAGGTTTAAAATTTAATGAAGATTTTCACCCATGTTGTCATCAAAGACGTTGCTGCTCCGTGAAAATTGCAAAGAACATTTTTTACATTTTTCCTTTCTCTCACTATCCTTCTTTCTCTCACTCTCCGAAAACAATTTCATCTCAATTGTATAAATGTTTGTTGTGTAATATGAAATTGTATTACATGAAATATGATGAAATAAAGTTCATTACAAGAAAGGTACATTTATGGGAAATCACTGGAGTATTCCACTTCTGCAACCATGTGTTACAAAACTCTATTTCTGTAACAACTTTCAGCCAGATGTGACAAAAGGTACTTTCTGTAATACAGCGCTCCCGCTTTACGACATCCAATGGGAGACAAATATTGTGTACGTTGTTCGGAGGGAGTCGTAAGAGGGAAGGAAATTGAATTTCATTTGCAAACAGCTTGAATCCAGATCAGACGCCGCGATTCAAGCTGTTTGTCACTAGTCATTAATTTATTTTCTGTCAAAATGTCCATTATGTCACTTTACGAAACAAAGCAGACGATTATTTTAAGCAGACGACATTGCAGCCGTGAATAGGTTGGACATGATTGTGTTGTTTAGGGAACTGCGACAAGGGTCGTTGTAAGGAGGGGCTCGTTGTTGGGAGGGACGGAACAATGTATTATAACAAAACTGAAAAGTGAAAAGTTAACATTAAATGTAAATCATTTATCGTAAACATTTCCCGTGGTTCTGCTGAAGAATTTATATAGTGTTCAAACAGTGTAGACCCTGATGAGATGGTTCGTTGAAGAGGTCTCTAATCAAAGTATTCATTGTTTAATTTATCTTTTTCTAAAATAGTTTCTCACAATCACCATAATCAGGTCATAATTCAAATGTGAATCAGTCTATGTAGAATTCAGCATTGTAAAGTCTTATGTCGATGGGCTGTAAAACGCCATTTATTTCATTCATTCATTTCATTTGTAAAGTCAACAATTAAAGACATTACAACGGCCCATTCAATTCGCCTCCCCAATTGTTCTCACTAACAGTAAATCATGAGGAAAATGTGTAAAAAATGGCTCAGCCATCCAAAGTTTTCTATAGCGGCCCTGACATACTCACACTGAAGGTTGTTTTTCAATTTTCCAAACTATCAAATACATGTATACCGTACGGGCCTCACATGAGACGCTTCGCTGATTCTTCGCATAGACCTGGCCTCAGATTTTTGAGCATGTGCTGCACAATATTTAAATGACTAGGTGTAAACACCCAATCTCATTCAAGTAATAGCTTTAAAGGATACAACAGAAAACGTTACAGCTTTACTACTAAAGGCTGATTATTTCACCTAGAAGGGCGGAGCTAACCTTTGGCAAAGGTAGACTAACTTACTTTTGAATTTAGGGGTGATAGATGTAGTGCCGTATTATATCGTTATTGTCCGATACTTTCAACATGGAGAAACTCAATTTATGCGTGCATCCATATCAACGTGAAAACGGTATTTATACAGTGTCCCCTCTCTACAACAACACCTTATGGAAGACAAAGATTGCGTGCATTGATCGGCGGGAGTTGCTACATGGAGGGAAAATTAAGACTAAGCTTACATCTGCAAACAGCTTGAATCCATATCAGACGCCGCGTAACGCGGCGTCTGATCTAGATTCAAGCTGTTTGTCATTCTTCATTATATTCTTTTGTCCAAATGTCAACTAATATGTAATGTTTAGAAAAAACGACAGGCGTTAACAGTAAATTCCGATTACAAAAGAGCGTGCTGCCGCCTCCAAAGTTGAAATGCAAAGGTCAGCATCGAAACTCCGCCCTGCCAGGTCAATAAAATCGGTCTATAACAAGGAAGTTAATGGTTGTGATTAATCATCAGTGAATATTACAATAGGAGATATGACTGATCTTAATTGTTACTCACAACAAGCCAATTAAATTTCATTATTGACCAAATGCTGTATAGAAGTAGTAACTTTAAGAGTAGAACAGGTTGTGTTATACTAACTTTTGGATCAACTGTAGATAAAATGAATTTGCAAAAGAAGGTTTTAATATTGACCTTATAGTCTACCAACATTTCGACCGTTTTTGACCCCTCATGGCATGTCGTGTAGACGGGTTACATCCACCTGATTTGTGTTCAGTGAACGTATCTAAGAAATTCTAGGGGGATGTAAAGTCGAAAAATTCAAATTAAGGTCAGAAATGAGGTCAAAGGTCAACGAGTGCAGATTTTTGCATACCATAATATATACCTAACTTTATTTACATTTCAAATATATCAAATGATCTATTATTGGTTACAATTAGTTCACAAATGTCTGTAATTGCTAAATATTATCAAAAAAGTAAAATATTACAGTCAATGTCTTTTTCCTGGGGCAATAACTCAGATATTCCTCTTTCTTTTTTATATTTTTATAGTTATGTTTTCGTTATTTTTGTCTGTGTTCTTATAACATCAAACTATTTTTATGTTTCTTTACACCTTTGACATAAAGCAACAATTCCATATGCAAATAAAAGTAAATATTACAGCAAATGCTCTTTTCCATGGGTAATAACTCTGGTTTTTCTGTTCCATATTTAATTTTTAATGGTAATTTGTTTTCGTTATTTTTTGACTGTTTTCTTATAACTTCAAATTTGTTAATGTTTATTTACACCTTTGACATAAAACAACGATTCAATATGCAAATAGAAGTAAAAATTACAGTCAATGCTCTATTCCAGGGGCAATAACTCTGGGTTTTCTTTTCCATATTTAATTTTTAACGGGACATTGTTTTCGTTATTTTTTTACTGTTTTCATGTAAATTCTAATGCTTTTATGGGTTTTTTTTACACTTTTGACATAAAGGAGCAGTTCAATATGCAAATAAAAGTTAATATTACTTTCTGTGCTCTTTTCCAGGGGCAATAACTCTGTTTTTATTCCTATTTTATATTTAATGAGAATTGTTTGCGTTATTTTTGACTGTTTTCTTATAATATCGAACTTGTTTGGGTTTACTTAGTACACTTTTAATAAAAGCAGCAGTTTAATAACCAAATAAAATGTAATCTTACAGTCAATCGTCTTTCTAGCGGCAATAACTCTGGTTTTTCTCATTCATTTTTATGGGTTTTCTTTTGTTATTTATTGTCTATTTTCGTATAAAATCAAACTACTTTTATGTACATGTATATCTCACCATTGACATGAAGCAGCAATTCACTATGGAAATTCTTCACTGAAATATGCGTTTTAGGGTATAAATACAGACAACCCCGTTATCTTAAATCAGCCAAAAGATTGGACTGTGTGCGATGCCAAATGAGTATCTCTTAAACTCATTTTGGGGAAATTATCATTATATTAAGTATTACTTTCTTAGGAACACTGGATTGACATAAACATACAGAATGGATGACTATGTTAGGTTCGAATTGCTATAAAATGTCATCGTTGGTTTTGTGACAATTCCAAGGGTTATCACTATGTATCTGGCTAAAACATGGTGTATTTACAATTTTATGAAGGGAATTGTGCTTTATAGTCTGTATACGTGTAATTTTAACACATACCAAATGAATAAGATGTACATATTCAGTATAATTATTCACATACTTTAACATACAGTTTTACAAATGAACGTTTACAATATCAATATCCTTTTAGAGATATTTGAACGAAGAAGAATAATCACAAACCATTCACTCGTGGTATCATCTGACCAAGCTTGCTAAGAACTTTACAGAACTTTCATCGCTAATTCGATGAACTAAGACATGCATAATGCTCCGTTATGAAACAATCTGATCACCGATCTACATGCATTCAGTTTACAATGACGCGTCTTAAGCAAAAGTGAGTACACGAGGATTCTAATACAGAGGCATGCTACCAATTAATCTAAGTTACACAGTTTGTTGCCTCACAGCCACATTCATACATGCATACTTGTTGGCTTTTATAGTAAGCACATATTTCCTAGCTGCACTTTGTCTTGCAATAGCAAGACACGAGTTGCATGTATGCCATTGTGTCGTAGGGTGATCGTGTAATTTAGAAATAAACCAATTTGATGATATGTTGTTTGTTTTATATTTTAGTCTAAATTAGTTAAGATCTCTATTTAAAGCTAACGTCATTTATATTTTCAGGGGAAGTAATTCTAATTTAACTGCATGACTAACATTTTAACTTTTCCCGCATTTGCACGTGCACTTTCACTTGTACGATAGTCCTTGAAGGAGTCAGTCGCCATTTTCTGGCATATTTTCTTAGTGTATATATTTATTATATATACAGATATGCATACATATTTATATGCATAATAGAAAGAATTGGAAATAAACGTCAAAAAACCTAATATATAAATTATAGTCATCAACTGAACCCACCACCACCTTAAACAAGTAATTGTCCCTAAAGCCGGGGAAGGCCGATGACAATGGCGCTCAACGAGTTTTGACATTCCATTGAAATGCTTAAGAGAGTTGTATGCTGCACTTTTTCGTCGTTGTTTACGACGGATTACCCTTAGTCGACTTGAGTGTGGAAAGCGCTGGAGTTATATAGTTATTATCCCGGGAAGGAGAAGAAGGAGTTGAAGGAGAAAATCGATCGGTAGTGTGTTTACGCGTTAAGGGAGCTCTCGTGTCGGAATTATCGCGTAACGAAGGATTGAGTGAACGATTGAACAGTGTGTTAATCTATCATCGATGGATTCAAGTGGAACCGTGACAGACTGGTGATGTGACACTGTGGACAATCGTGATTCTAGTGATGTTATTTATATAATAGTGTTAGATTAATAGTGTTGGATTTGGATTAATTTTGGTGAGTTTTATTAGTTTATATGCATGTTGTTTGCTGACACACATGTAACTTGTGTATTTGCAAAACTTACCTGACATTTGTTTAATTTGATTGTCAATAAGTGAGCCTTTCGTTTATATTGCCATTGATTGTTTATAATTATGTAACGTGCATATTTACGTGCGTGTGATTTATAAATCGGCTATAATTTTGCTCATTTTGATAATCAAATGGTTTGACTTATACACATGTAACGTGAGTATTTGTTAATCATAGTGGTAGTTTGATTATTTAGATACTTATTATTGATAAGTTAGTTTGGTGCTAGGAACGCCGTTATTTCTATGTGATTTGACCTGATCATAGTATTTGCTTATCCGATTGTATTTTGCTCATTTGCTCATCTTGTTTTTCTCACCTGATCGTGTTTTTCCTCATATGTTCATCTTGTTTTTCCTCATCTGTTCATTACATCTCTTATCTTACAGTTTACTCGCTGATCGATTATTTTACATCTGCCATTCAGTTCCCCGTGTATCATTCTATATATATGTATCAGTAGGGTTATTTATTTTGATGAGCAGGGTACTATATAGAGAGTTCAGTCAGTGTTGATTATTTGCAGGTTAAAGGTAAAGGCAACCCACCTACTCTGTTTCACTGTGCATGCTTGATTATTAACCAAGAGTTATCGTTACTAACTGTGTATTAGCATATTTGTAGATTTTAAATCGTCCATGAAATTAGAGAGCCAAGTAGAAAGCCACGCAGAAAGTAAATTTTATGTATAACCGTATTACACTTGCAAAATAATTTTGCACGTGTAATAGAGTTTACATGTGTGTAGATCTTAACTGTTCGTGAAATTTATGTAGAAAGCAAAGCAGAAAGCAGTTTGAAAGCATAACAGTATTTCACTTGCAAAAGTCATTTTGCACGTGCGATAGTGTTTGCGGGTGTGTATAGGTAGTCGCTCGATAGTCATTGCGACGTACCCTTAGTCTACAACAGTCCCTTATGATACAGATCTATCACTTTTGTTCCCGTCGCAGACGGGTCTGTTTTGTCTTTTGACCGCAACTCTATGAAACAATTTAACCAATCAGGAATGATCAGAAATCCTGGTCAATGATCACGTGCTTGAAATGCAGTACTCTTATCGGCCAATGGCCTAGACTGGCGTTCTGTTATTTTTTCACATCAATCTTGCGAGTGTAAACCTGGCAAAACATTGAGATGCAGTCTATGTCATCATTTTCTAAATTTAGCGTGGATAAGCTCTAAATTTAGCATGTGGGACAGTCTGTTTACGAAAGATGTTAAGTCAGAACCCGGCGTCTGATCTGGCTCCAAATTGTTTGCACTGCAAATAATAGTTTTAGCGTAAACAGGTTTATTGGGAAAGAATAACACATTCTCCACTGTACAGTATTCACTTAACCAGAGACAAGTGTATACACCGATTCTGACTTAACATCTTTCGTAAACAGACTTTCCCACATGCTAAATTTAGAGCTTATCCACGCTAAATTTAGAAAATGATGACATAGACTGCATCTCAATGTTTTGCCAGGTTTACACTCGCAAGATTGATGTGAAAAAATAACAGAGCGCCAGTCTAGGCCATTGGCCGATAAGAGTACTGCATTTCAAGCACGTGATCCTTGACCAGGATTTCTGATCATTCCTGATTGGTTAAATTGTTTCATAGAGTTGCGGTCAAAAGACAAAACAGACCCGTCCGGCGTCTGATCAGGCTCCAAACTGTATGCCACCAAGATAAACATGAAATATCAGAATTGTCCAAAAGTTGTTCTTTTCTACGTTTTAGTGTTTTGCGTTTGCGTACGTTTGCGTTTGAACGGGAAAGAATAACAGATTATCCACTGTACCTCACACAAAACTTTAACCTGCTACGGAATATCTTTTTTAAAGATATTTCTTGTTTTTATCATAGACTTACTGCGGTTTATCTGTGATAAAAAAGTAATTTATTTGAATTTATTTATTTATGAAACTTTGATTGAAGACAGTTATTAGCAAATAGTAAACTTTGAATAACTTGGTTTATTCAAGGACGCTATTTGCTCGCGATTTTGCAGCAGAGGTTTATCGGGAGATAGTACGTGATTAAACTTGGAAAGTTTACAGGTAACTGCGTTATTTTACATTTACAGGTAAAATTATTGGAGAAAAAAATGTAGCTGATATCGTTTTGTGCTGGTATTGCAACGGCGTGGAGATAAGCGGGTTTATCTGTAGTCACGTGTTTGGATGGTCGCATAGTTAGCGTATAGCGCAAGGCGCTTTTGACTATAGCGGGCCATAGGTTCGATCCCTGGTCGGGGCAAAATATTTTTTTGTGTTGTTTGAGATTTTCATTGTGAATTTTGGTTGGAGTTTTGCTTTGAGATTTGTTTGGTTGATGTTTGTCAAGGATAAATACTTAACACACATATATACTTGCACTTTTAATGGGTATTTGTCAAGTATAAATACTTTACACATATATATTGGCACTTTGAACAGATATACAGTACAGACATAGTTTATTGACAAGCTAAGCACAATTGCGCACACATTCATTGATAATGGCTGAAAAATTCCCAAAGGAAACACCAGTTCAGTCAGAGAAAGAGAAAGGGAAAGAAGAAAGTCAAATACAAGTTGACCAAACCCCAAAGGAAACACAAAAGCAGTTAGATAAAGATAAACAGAAGGAAGAATTTCAAAAGCAAGTTGAAACACATAGGCAGTCGGAGATAGATAAACAGAAAGAAGAAATTCAAAGACAAGTTGAGTTAGAAAGGGAAAGGCGGAAAGTGGAAAAAGAGAGAAGGAAACATGAGCTAAGTTTTGAGAAACAGAAGTTACTTGAAGAGGAGAAACGACTTATGGAGTTGCATGATGTACAGAACTTCTTTGAAACTGAATTTGACACAAGCAGTAGAAAGAAATCACCTGATTTAGACCATATGGCTGAGAAAAAGACAGAAACCTGGAAATATAGCACATTCAAACGCAAGATGACTGATTTACCAACACCAGGGGATGTATTTAGCAACTTAAACCCGTCTAAAGTTGAAGATGATGAGGCTGAGAGGGTCCTGATGGCAAAGATACAGAGATTAAAGATAAAAGAACAATTCTTGGCAGAAAGAATTAATCAGATACAACTTGAGAAAGAATCGAAGGTGAAGAAAGAAACATTGATGAAAGAAGAAAGGATGAAGCAGCTGAAAGAAGAAAGAGTTAAGAAATTGAAAGAACAGGAGCAGGCTTTAATCAGCAGTCTTATGAAGAAGGAAAGTATGCTTACCGCACTTGAAATGTCGGAGGAAGAAGATGAAGAAGAAGAAAAGGGAGAAATAAAGAGGAATTTTCCGAAAGAGATTAAAGATGGAGACACACCGATAGTACGGAATAAAATGTCTTTGAAGAAACCTACCATCCCTAAATTGACAGAAAAAACGTTAGAGGAATGGAAAATTGAGGTTGAAGTTGTACTGAAGTCAGGTCTTTACCATGACGATATCATCAGACAGGAAGTTCGCAACTCTTTGAGTGGAAAAACAAGGAAGATTTTGTTAAATGTAGATTGTAATGCTACAACAAAAGAACTCATTACTAAACTGGAGAATATATATGGAAACATAAGAACAGGAGAATCAGTAGTTGCAGAGTTCTATACATCGAAACAGAAGGAAAAGGAAAGTGTTGCTGAATGGGGAGTTCGTGTTGAGAGTATTTTGAACACAGCAATTAAGAAAGGACAGGTGAAGAGGAGCCAAGCTGATGAGATGCTGAGAAATAGATTTTGGAGACATTTGAGAAGTGAACAGTTGCGGAATGCTACAAGAGTGTTCTATGAAACTTCAAAGGATTTTGAGGATTTGAGGAAGAAGGTTAGGATAGAGGAAAATGAAATTGCACCCAGAATGGATGATGACAACATCAAGGATAAAGCTGCTACATCGCAACAGGTTTCAGATGGTAAAGAGCAAATTACTCTGATGAAGGATCTGGTACAGCGTATGGAGAAATTAGAAGAGAAGATAGCCAAACAGAGTGTTGAGAAACGTGATGACAGGGATGGACAACAGAACAGTTGGAGAGATAGCAATAGACGAGGACAATACTATGGAAACAGCAGATGGAATAGAAATAGATACAGAGGCAATGGAAGAGGCTATGGCGGAAGATATTCAGACTCCCAATCAAATGACAAACAGTATAACCAGAGGAGCGGAAACCAAGAAGTCAAGCAGAATGAGAATAAGGACAATGCCAATCAAAGTGGAAAGCCTTTAAACATGTAGATGTCTCTATTGAAGGGCAAATAAGAGACAAGAGAGCAAGCCCTAAAATGAACCTTTTACATCGAATAATTGGAGAAGATAATGTCAGTGAGATTACTTTCGAAAATATACAAACAAAGGCATTGATTGACTCGGGATCTATGATTACATCAGTCTCAGAGGTGTTTTACAACACTATGAGCCCGAAGCCTAAACTTTTGCAGATTTCTGGATTTAACTTGGAAGTTAATGCTGCAAATGGAGACCAACTACCTTTCTTAGGTTATATTGAAGCAAGGATGTCAGTTCCAGACTTTAATAACAGGACTTATGATATACCTGTTCTGGTTGTACCAACTACGGAGTACAATGCAAAAGTACCAATCATTGTTGGAACAAATTTAATTCGTCTCTGCCGTGAAGACATTAACGATGACGCCAAGATACCACAGCAATGGAACATAGCTTTCCAAGGGATATCAAATGACAAAGCTGGTATTGTGAGATCTACACAGAGATTTGTTCTTCAGCCTTTTGAAGCAAGAACTGTGACTGGTTTCCTCAGGAAAACCAAGTCCGTATCCACAGCGTTAACGGAAACATGTTCCAGTGGATCTTGTTCGAACAGAGTTGCTGTTTGCCCTCGTGTTGTTTCACTATATCGTCCAGGAACTACAGCCCGTATTCCTGTGAAACTCTTTAACATGTCAGCAAAACCAGTTTCGATTTTGCACAAAGCCAACCTTTGTGAACTGGTTGATGTTAAGGTTTTACGAGGCGCTCCTTTGATAGATGATAGAAAGGAGAATGATAGTATTAAAGCATCTGTACAACAACAAGAAGTGAAAACAGAAACAGAACCAAAGAAGAAGTATTCAGCAAATTTTGAAGCAACAGACTTATCAGAACAAGAAAAAGAACAAGCTAATATTCTATTTAGGAAATGGGACCATGTTTTTTCAAAAGGACCAACAGATCTTGGATTTACAAATTTGATTGAACATGAAATACACCTGACAGATGATAAACCAATAAAGGAACCACCAAGACACATACCACCAGGAATGTTGAAGGAAGTGAAGGAAACTATTCAGGACATGTTGGACTGTGATGCTATAAGACCTTCATCAAGTCCATATTCTTCAAATGTGGTTTTGATTAGGAAGAAAGATGGAACCCTGAGAGTATGTCTTGATTTCCGTAAACTGAATAAACTTACCGTCAAAGATGCATACCCCGTTCCAAAGATTGAGCATACCCTACATCTACTTTCTGGATCGAAATATTTTTCAACTCTCGATTTAAAATCTGGTTATTGGCAAGTGGCAATGAAAGAAAGTGATAAATACAAAACAGCCTTTAACGCAGGACCATTGGGATTTTTTGAATGCAACCGCATGCCAATGGGATTATCAAATAGTCCAGGAACTTTCCAACGACTGATGGAAAGGTGCATGGGTGACCTCAACCTCCAGGAATGCTTAATATATCTGGATGATATAATTGTATTTTCGCAAACTTTTGAGGAGCATTTAGATCGTCTTGATGCAGTATTTTCAAAATTATCTGAACAGAATCTAAAACTAAAAGCATCAAAGTGTGAATTTTTCAAGAGGAAAGTCAGATATTTAGGCCACATAGTTTCGGAGGAGGGAATACAAGCGGATCCAGACAAAATTAAGGCCGTAAGTTCTTGGTCAGCGCCAAAATCAGTCAAGGAAGTAAGACAGTTCCTTGGGTTCACTGGCTATTATAGGAAATTTATCAAAGGATATGCCAGTATTGTTAGACCATTAAATGACCTTCTAATTGGACAAACATCAAAGAAAAAATCAAGATCTAGCAAGAAAGTTCCATTTTCATGGTGAACAGAACAACAATCAGCGTTTGAAAACATCAAGAAAAAGCTCACTCAACCACCAGTTTTGGCCTATGCAAACTATAAGCTGCCATTCGTAGTCCATACAGACGCATCTGGAACCGGTCTTGGTGCAGTTTTGTATCAAGAGCAAGGAGGTGTCAAGAGGGTAATAGCCTATGCAAGTCGAAGCTTGAAACATTCAGAGAGGCATTATCCTGCTCATAAGCTTGAGTTCCTTGCACTTAAATGGGCATTGTCTGAGAAGTTCTATGATTACCTGTATGGATGTCGGTTTCAAGTTTGGACAGATAACAACCCTTTGACATACGTGCAGACTACAGCCAAGCTCGACGCAACATGTCAAAGGTGGATGGCCGCACTTTCCTGCTATGATTTTGATATCAAGTATAGGAGTGGGTTAAAGAATGCAGATGCTGATGGTTTGTCTACAAAAGAAGAGGACTATGACAAGACAATTGAGTCAAAGGTTATTGGAGCGTTGACTTTATCTTCAACAGCCAGATCGGATACAGCACCTTTGGTTTTCAGTCTAACTTCACCACAGACGATACCAGAACTATCAAGTCAGCAAAGTGAAGAACCACCAGAAAAACTCATTCAGGAGTGTTCTTTGTCATCAAAGGACTGGAGGAAAGCGCAGCGAGACGACTCTGTTATTTCAACAGTGATCAAGCACCTCTTAGAAGGTTCAAGGCCTAGTGCTCCGCATGCCTTGCCTGCTGTGAAGAAATTCGGAAGAGAGTGGGACAAACTTGAACTCAGAGATCGGGTTCTTTACCGCCGAGCTGTGTCTGCTGACCTGCCAATTAAACAGCTAGTATTGCCAACTTGTTTGAGAGATGATGTCTTCTGTTCTATTCACGATGATCTTGGTCACCAGGGTCGTGACAGAACTGTTTCTCTCTTCAAACAACGTTTCTATTGGCCTGGTATGGAAGCATGGATTGAAGACAAGGTTAAACACTGCCCAAGGTGTATTCGGAGAAAGTCAACTCCGTCAACTGCTCCACTCGTCAGCATAACATCATCTGCTCCAATGGAAGTGATCTGTATGGATTTCCTGAAAGTTGATCGCTCCAAAGGTGGCTTTGAGGATATCTTGGTGGTGACGGATCATTTCACCAGATACGCCCAAGCATATCCAACAAAGAACCAGACGGCAAAAACAACTGCTCGTGTGATATTTGACAGTTTCATCACCCATTATGGTTTTCCGTCTAGGTTTCACAGCGATCAGGGGTCCAACTTCATGTCTTCACTGATAAAGGAGTTGTGTCAAATTGCCGGAGTTGCTAAAACCAACACTACACCGTACCATGCCATGGGCAATGGCATGACAGAAAGATTTAATCAGACACTTTTGAAAATGTTAGGCACACTGGAAGAAAATCAAAAATCAGATTGGAAAAGCCACATTAACACACTTGTTCATGCATACAACGTAACACCGCACCCTAGCACAAAGTTTTCACCTTACTATTTAATGTTCGGCAGACATCCGAAATTAGCTGTTGATGCGTTTCTTGGCCTCAACAACGATGAGATAGACGCTAAGGACAAGCATGAATACGTCCGGAAGCTACAAGATAGACTGACATTGGCGTACCAGAAGGCAAAGGAAGCTGCAGAGAAGGCGTCGAACAGTCAGAAGACAGGGTATGATGCTAAGGCACATGCTACAGCTGTAAAGCCAGGGGACTACGTTTTATTGAGGAACGTCAGTTTGCGGGGACGGCATAAGTTAGCTGACAAATGGGAAGAAGACCCGTATATTGTTCTGAGACAGCCAAATTCGGATATACCAGTCTTTGAATTGAAGAAAGCAGTTCCCCATGCACGGAAGACAAAGACAGTCCACAGGAATTTGCTTCTTCCTATACGAGTATCGAGAGATACCATTCAATCAACAGGAGATGACGACAAGACAAAGACGCCAAGATACGTCATTCCTGCCAGACGTCCAGGTCGTCAATCATCAGACAGTGATGTAGAGTATACTAACCAACCAAGACGCAGTCAGCGCATTCTACAGAAGAGAACATCACAGTAGTTGTGGAATTATGTTGTTTTATTTGTACATTGACAGGTAAGTATTGTTGTTATTTCAGTTTACTTAGTTCTAATACTAGGTTTGATACTTTTTTGTCCAGGGTAGTTTACATTTACAATGCATAGTTTTTGCATTATTTTGGTGTCAGTATAAGTTGACTTTGCAAACAGTTGAATGTTTCTGACATTCATTTTATTTTGTGTTACTTTATACTGTTTGATGCCATGTTGTTTAGGATTGACATTTTGTTAATGTCATTGTATTTCTGGAAAGGCTTTATGTATCATTTAATCAGTCATTTCATTGTTATAACAGGAATTTATAATTCTTGTTTATATTGCTCGATGTTGTAAAAGTCGAGGACGACTTTTTTTCAAAGCAGGGAAGTATGTCGTAGGGTGATCGTGTAATTTAGAAATAAACCAATTTGATGATATGTTGTTTGTTTTATATTTTAGTCTAAATTAGTTAAGATCTCTATTTAAAGCTAACGTCATTTATATTTTCAGGGGAAGTAATTCTAATTTAACTGCATGACTAACATTTTAACTTTTCCCGCATTTGCACGTGCACTTTCACTTGTACGATAGTCCTTGAAGGAGTCAGTCGCCATTTTCTGGCATATTTTCTTAGTGTATATATTTATTATATATACAGATATGCATACATATTTATATGCATAATAGAAAGAATTGGAAATAAACGTCAAAAAACCTAATATATAAATTATAGTCATCAACTGAACCCACCACCACCTTAAACAAGTAATTGTCCCTAAAGCCGGGGAAGGCCGATGACAATTGGATAGAGGGATTTCTTATCCAATTGGGGGTGATACATAGTTAGTGGGGATCCAAGGCTGTCTTGACTTTCATGAGTTGCCTATACCGGCATGTGTCTATAAAGCAGTAAAAGTATGGAAACCTATGATGTTTTGTCTAACTTGAGTGTCTCATTGATTTTGTTAAGGGAATCATCCCCTTTGCTTTGCTGTACCGGATAATATCCATGTTACCACGTCATTTCCTACAAAGCATCAACAGTATTACGTATGTCTTCTGCATATTACAATCAGACGCTCAAACCCGCTTGTGACAGCATCCTTACCATGGAGTATCATTCTAATGTCAGCTTCTTCATGATCGGCCGACAACTTATCAGCATGGAAGCTATTATACTTTGCATTTATAACGCATACGAACGTTCCCCCTGTTATTTTCAAATCGGCATGAAGTTGACTGAATTAGCGTTCTAGTACATTATAACAATTGTTTTGACACCAAAATGCACGAAAGTTAATCATATATGTCAAATTTAAGAAATGAATTAGCTTAATCCCATATAAAATAGCGGCCATTTTGAAAACAAACACGTTTCTTTATCAAACATTGGTCATTATGCATTAAAATAAGCTTCAAATCAATTTAAGGTTTTCTGGATTAGCTTCCTGATGCTTAAAAACATATATTTCAACACCAAAGTATAAAATTTGGTCATACATGTCAAATGTTAGAAGAGTAATCGTATATGAGAACCGAAAATGGCCGCCATCTTGAAAAAATGGCGGCCATTTTGAACTTTTATGGTGCAAAAGGGCTTTTTGTTGAAAGAAGGGCCATACCAGTATATTATGTAAACCTACTTTGATGCTTGTATCATCAAATTCATGATTTTTTCACTACTGTGCCCAGCTATTTTAGCAGAAAAGAACAGAATACGCGATTTACTGGCTTATTTTAAGAGTTATCGCCCTTGTTTGTGACTAATAATTGCTTTTTCTGTCACTAAAATTCTATTTCTAGATTTTTCGACCAATTATGCATTTAATAAATGAAAGTATTTTAGGTTATCTATGAGTGATTGCAAATAACATAAGAATTAAATAATCATATCTCTAAAATCTGCACCCAATGACCTTTGACCTATTTCTGACCTTAATACGCGCCTAAGAACTTTACATCCCCCCTAGAATTGTTCGTATACATATGCTGAATATAAATCAAGTGGATGTTGTCCGTCTACACGACATGCCATGAGACCCATTTTCCACAGCCTTTTTTTCGATCCGTAGGCAGACTATTATGTATTTCTGTAAGTTTAGGTTTAGACTGTGGGAAAGAGTTTCAACCATGTGGTGATAACAGATGTTGCTGCTCTGGGATACTTGTCACAGCGCATTGCAGGAGTTATGGCAAATTGCTCAACTACATCCCGCTTCTTCCGACGTACGTTACAAAAGTGTTCTTCGGTTACAACTTTCTGCCAGTTGTGGCAAAGGAGACATTTTATAATTTAACAAACTTGAGAATAGATAGACTGGCACTTATTGAAAACCGCATAGTGAACTTTTCCCGTGATTCGTTTGTAGAGCTGAGATATCTGAGCGAGCTGCATTTAGAAAATAATGCCGGTGTCAACACAACAAGCTTATCAGAGGCTTTCGAAAGTTTACCAGAAACAAACAATTTTAAACTAGGCTTAATAAACATTTCACTGAGGAATGTTTCGGACATATCCTGGAAAAAGATCAAAGGCAAAAATGTAACATATATAGATATATCTAAGAACTATTTTGCCGTTCTTACTTAAGAGTTATTTCAGCCCGTTAGTACATTGTACGAACTGCGTGCAAGAAGTTGTGAGATAGGAACATTAAAAATAGGACATGGTCATCAACGATTACAGAGTCTAGATCATTCGCTGAATAGAATTGATCTGAAACCTAATTCTTTCTGCCATGGCCGCAATGACACAGTACCACTATTGCCAAACCTCGGTCATCTTAATCTGAGGAAGAACTCTCTGGGTACGTCCAATGCAAATATCTGGAAGTGTCTGCCGAACTTATGGGAAATGGAATTGCATGAAAATAATATTTAAACACTAGAGGATAACGCATATGCAAACCTTTTTCATTTAAAGATACTCAAACTGTCAAATATGAATACAAGGATTTTCAAATTGGGTGTTTCCGCTTTGAACAATTTCAATCTTGAGGAATTATATCTAAATGGAAACAGAATTAGATTTTTCCCAGAGATGACAAAATATATTTTTAATCTCTGCAAAAACTTAAAAGTAATTAACCTGTCTCATAACAACTTTGCTCGTCTTACGAATGTAGATCTGATGAATATGTTTTCACCTATGCAGTCACTAGAACACATAGGCATAGAACACAGGGAGGCGACACGATTGATGTTTGAGTAAAAATGTCAGAATGTATATATATCTAGAGACAAGGGATACAACTGATCGTCAGTATAGTTTCACCCTATCTCGAGACAACTGGGTATATCATGAAAAATAATTGATGAAACGACACCTTTTTTCCATTTCTGTCTAGCTAATATAATACCCTTCTATAAAAACATAACTTTAAACCAACTATAAGCATGCTCTTTCAACAGTAACTGCGTCTACTAACTGAAATCACCGATTTTTTTAAAACGGGACAGGTGTTCGTTCACAGCCGACACAGCATTGACCACTACTGTACGCTTGTTTAGGCGGTAATATCGAGCCTAAACTCCTACAGTTCCATAGATATACGTTTTTGACACCGATCAAAGCTGATTTCTTCTCAAAACATATGGAATTATACATTCTAACATTTATTTTTCTCAAAAATCAATCGTGTCGCGTCCCTGCGTTCGGTACGAAGAGCTTTACTGGGCATGTAAAAATGCGAATTTGTTTGTTGGTACGGCAATGTTTTGAGAAGAAATCAGCTTTGATCTGTGTTAAAACGTATATCTATGGAACTGTATGACTGCTATGCTCGATATTACCGCCTAAACAAGCGTACAGTAGTGGTCAATGCTGTGTCGGCTGTGAACGAACACCTGTCCCGTTTTCAAAAAATCGGTGATTTCAGTTAGTAGACGCAGTTACTGTTGAAAGAGCACACTTAAAGTTGGTTTAAAGTTATGTTTTTATGGAAGGGTATTATATTAGCTAGACAGAAATGGAAAAAGGGTGTCGTTTCATCAATTATTTTTCATGATATGCCCAGTTGTCTCGAGATAGGGTGAAACTATACTGACGATTAGTTGTATCCCTTGTCTCTATCATATACATTCTGACATTTGTTTTTCTCAAATCAATCGTGTCGCGTCCCTGTGGCATAGAAAGCTCGAGGATGAAGCTACCAAACAGATTTCTTACTTTGTTTCCTAACCTTACGTATTTAAACATGGATCGTAATAAACAATTCATACATACGATAGATGAAGTTTTCAAGCACACCACAAGCCTTATTGTCGCTTCCTTACAAGGTAACGGTATTCAAGTTGTGAAAGAAACCGCATTAGAAGGGATTACGATTCAGAACCTTAATCTTGCTAATAACCCCTTTGCGTGTACATGTGAGTTACAATGGTTTACAAACGCTATCAATGACGGTGGCAAGATTGGAAATATTACGCTTCAGTTATGGCCTAATTTGTATTTCTGTTCTACGCCAACCTCAAAGAGCAGAGTTATCTTACAACAGTATAGGCCAACCAAAGCGTCATGTCAAAACATAACGCTTATTGCTTTAGTTAGTTTGGGTTCCGTTGTTGTTCTGGCTTTGACGGTCGCCATTATTGCTTACCGGTATAGGTGGTACATTGCTTACTGGGTCTACAAGACAAGGGCACATCGAAACGTCAATGAGAGCACTCCACTTATAGGAGACACGTCGACAGTGTACGACGGTTACATTATTTATGATTATGCGGACGAAGATTTTGTTCACAACACATTCAGGTTGCTAATGGAAGGAAAATTTAATTACAATGGGAACGCGATGCCCAATCTGGTAAATCAAAACTAGAAGCTATGGTTGACGCCAAATATTCCAGTAGAAACGTAGCCGTCGTGGTATCTTCAGAATCGCTGAACAACAAATGGTTTCAATTTCAACTTACTGTGGCAATGGATAGACAGGTTGATTTAGGAAGAAGTTTTGTGATGCTGGTTATCTTGGAGAACGTTCAGAAGACTATGCTCAGTAATGTTTGGTGTGTAATGTTTACAAAGCTGACATGTGTTTACTGGTGCACAGATGACGGTGACATCAAAAGACGCGTATTTGAACAACAGATTAAGCACCATTTTCAAAAGACAAGCATATAAACTGAGTGTTGGGCACGGTGAATAACATTAGAATTATTGCACGCTCGTGTCGGGTATGTGTTGTATTAACACTTATGCTTATAGTATACAGTCAAACCTGTTTTTAGAGACATAGTTTCGGAGAAAGCAAAAAGTGCCACATCTCACAGGGTGCCTTTAAATTCAGGTTAACATTTTTGGGGCATTTATAAGAACAGGGTAGATTAAAGGATACTTCTAAGTTATTATTATGTATTAAAATGTGTGTTTTACTTAACATTTCTGCAACAATATGATTTGTTTTATAAACAATATTGAAAAACTATATTACATTATTTACTAAAGGAAAGTGTACACAAAGATAAAATTATGTAATGCCTTTGTTAATTTCACAACTGGTTTGTTATCACTCAATTAATCCCTCAATCGAGCAGAAAACCCCTAGTTCTAATCCACCCTTGTTTGTTTAAGGTGTTATAATAAAGCACTCTGCCAAAAATATTAATTAAACCTTGCCTCTTGCCTATACGAAAAGACAGCTCATTCTTTATCTGAGTCTCATCATGGTTACAACAAATACAAATACAACAGGAAATACATCATGGGTCTAGGGTATGAACTTAATTGCTTTAAATTTCACAAATCCCATAGTTTCCATAATCATAAGGAGTTAAGCTGCATATTGTCTTGATATTGAGAACAAAACAGTCTGGACTTAGATCAAACAGCATTTATATGTTACATGCAATTTGAGCTTTTTTGAAATTGAGAAACTGAAAAATATGCCTAATTTAAAGTTGTATCTCACATCTCTGGTGACGGCCAATTGCAAGGGCATCAGGAAATTACTCAACTACATCCCACTTCTCCCGGCGTACGTTACAAGCCTGTTCTTCAGTTACAACTTTCTGCCAGAGGTGACAAAAGAGACATTTTACAATTTAACAAACCTGAAAATAAAAAGGCTGGCACTTATTGAAAACGACATAGTGAACATTTCCCGTGATTCATTTACAGAGCTGAGATATTTGAGCAGGTTGGATCTCGATAACAATGCCGGAGTCAATAAAACAAGCTTATCAGAGGCTTTTGAAAGTTTACCTGATGCACATCGTTTTGAATTAAGCCTGGTAAACATTGGACTAAGAAATGTTTCAGACCTATCGTGGGAAATGATGAGCGGCAAAAATGTAACATATATAGATATATCTAAGAATTGCCTTTCGATTCTACACTTAGAACTATTTCAGCCCGTTAGAACATTGAATGAATTGCGTTCTAGAAATTGTATGGTACAAACATTAAGAAAAGTGCTTGGTCATCAACGATTATCGAAAACAGATCTTTCAGTGAACAAAATTGATCTTAAACCTAATTCATTCTGCCACAATGACACAGTTCCACTTTTGCCAAACCTCGGCCATCTTAATTTTAGGAAGAATGATATTCATCAATCAAATGCAAATATCTGGAAGTGTCTACCGACATTGTATTTTTTGGAACTGCACGGAAATTATATTGATACACTAGAGAATAACGCATATGCACACCTAGATCGCTTAAAGATACTCAGATTGTCACTTATGAAACGAAAAGTTACGCACATGGGATATTTCTCTTTGAACAATTCCAATCTTGAGGAACTATATCTGGATAGAAACAATATTAAACTTTTACCAAAGATGACAAAATATGTTTTTAAGCTCTGCAAAAACTTAAAAGTAATTGATCTGTCTTATAACAACTTCATTCGTCTTACGGAATCTATTTTCACCACTGCGGTCACTAGAAAGTATAACTCTGGAAAGCTCGAGAATGAAACTACCAGAGAGATTCCTTACTTTGTTTCCTAACCTTACTTATTTAAACATGGACATGAATAGAAAATTCATACTTACGATAGATAAGCATACCAAAAGCCTTATTGAGGCTTCGTTCCAAGGCAATGGTATTCAAATTGTAAAGGAGACCGCATTGGAGGGGATCACGATTCAGAACCTTAATCTTGCTTATAACCCCTTTGCATGTACATGTGAGTTACAGTGGTTTACAAACGCTATTAACGACGATGGCCAAATAGGAAATATCACGCTTCAGTCATGGCCTAAATTGTATTCATGTTCTACGACAACCTCAAAGAGACGAATTCTCTTAAAACAATACAGACCAACAAAATCTTCATGCCAGAACATAATGTTTATTGCTTTAGTAAGTTTGGGGTCCGTTGTTGTTCTTGCTTTGACTGTCGCCATTATTGTTTACCGGTATAGGTGGTATATTGCTTACTGGGTCTACAAGACAAGGACACATCGAGCCGTCAATGAAAGCACGTCACTTTTAGGAGGTACGTCGACAGTGTACGACGGTTACGTTATTTATGATTCTGTGGACGAAGATTTTGTTCACAACACATTCAGGTTGCTAATGGAAGAAAAGTTTAATTACAATATGTTTATACGGGAACGCGATGTCCCAGCTGGACAGGCCAAACTTGAGGCTATGGTGGACGCCATATATGCCAGCAGAAACGTGATTTCCATGGTCTCAGCTGCCACGTTAAAGGACAAATGGTTTCAATTTCAACTTACTGTGGCGATGGATAGACAAATTGTTCTAGGAAGAGATTTTGTGATGTTAGTAATCTTGGAGGATGTTAAGAACAATATACTTAGTAATTTCTGGTGTGTAATGTTTACAAAGCTTCCATGTACCCGATGGTGTTCAGAAGAAGAAAACATTGAAAGACGGGTGCTTGAACAAAAGCTTCAACATCAGTTTAACAGACAACATGAAACAAGATTGGAATGACACTCATCATTGTTAAAACTGAAAGAAGGCAGTATCGAATGAAACCAACTCGAGGTTCTAAATATTTCCTTAGCGTAAACATCTGTAGTTGGTTGCGGGTTTTGATTGATTGAGTTGGGTTTTACGGCACCGCGACACATGAAATGGTCATATGGCGCCGACTGGTTGCGGGTGAAGAGTACTAGTTTAGTTGGTAAAGTGGAGACGACATACTAAACTTGACGTGCGAAATTGAAATAAGGTCAACATTAAATGACATGGGTAAAAGGGTCGCTTTGACCTAGTTTCTAGTTAGTCGGGAAAGCAATATTCTCTCCCAATAAGCGCACTTTTGCTTAACCCTCACTGTTCGGATAACGAGAAAGATAAGATATGCTTCATTTACAAACAGTGTAGACCCAGATCAGAGGACAACTGGGGGAGTCCTCTGATTTTTGTTTAAACTGTTTGACATATGAAATGATGTGACTAAATGCTTAGTTTTCAATTTTAACTTGTATTGATTCAGAAAATGGGATAGTTCATTAGTTCATGTGTATACTCAGCAGTGTGCATATTAAACAATAATATAAGATCAGTCTCCAAAACATTTGCCACACGAACTAGCATTAATCGTTTACGTTATCAGAACATTGTCAAAGCCACATTTTATTGCCATGCGTTTCGATTAACCCTTATCCTGCTGTGATATCGTCTGCTTTAACAGTCAGTGTCGTCTGAAAAATTTGTAAGATATAGATTTATAAAAGTTTACTAAACCAACCTGAAAACGAATGTGCAACAGTTTGGATCCAGATCAGACACTGCGTTACGCGACGTCTGTTCATCCAAACTGTTCGCAATAATCAGGAAAGTCGCGATCAGCAAGCAATGGGTTAAACGAGATAAAATAACGCTTGTTCTTTTATACATACTTGCAATTAAGTCGTTGCTAATGAACAGTTTCCAATTATAAAGTCATGAATATACACCATAAGAAATAATTTAGCGGTATATTATAAAGCCTTTTCTATTTTACGTACTTCCAAATTAAACCACTTCGATGCCATGACGTCATATCTATTATATACAATTGTCACCTGCTTTAATTTCTCAAATCTAATTTTTATTTTATTTTGATTAAAGAAATATTGAAATGAGCGTCAAACAGTTTTGCTCCTGGTCAGACGCCGCGTAACGCGGCGTCTGATCAGGAACCAAACTAATGCAAATAACTGAAAACGGGGCAAGGTAGTATATCGGATAGTACATTTGTTGCTATTGAACAAACATTGAATCTAAATTATTTTAGCAGAGATATTGATGTTATAAGTCAAGTGTATTATTTAATATTGTTTGTTTTCATTATTTTTGATTAGCTGTAATTGGCTGTAATTTTCTTTTCATAACCCCATGAATAAAATGAAATCATGCCACGCCTGGTCAGGGCCACTTTCTTTTAGGTCAACTGCTCCTCACAAGCGCTGCATGAAGCAGGACGACAAATGACTTCATTGGCGACGACGTTACTACAAAACAACGTCGCGTTTTGGCGGCCTACGTTTGAAAAGTGTTGAATAATGAGGACTCGTGTCAGATTCTCTATGTAACTTCATTCTTAAATCAGTAGTGATATTAAATTATAAGGAATAATTCGGAACATTTATTGTATTCATGGTGGTCACACTTTTGTATGAAACCGCTCCATAGATACTCATTTTTACGTATTGAATTTATTCCTCCACTGAAAAATAATTCCAATTTATACAGTCAAGAATATGTATTAAAAATAGTTTCTTTATTGTAGCAGAAGGTAGTTTAAAGCAGGCTGATAGTAGAGCATAATGTACCTTAAGGCGCGTCCTGGTTTACTTTCAACCTGCCTAATTTGATCATATATCTTAAATACATTAAACTGGCCATGGAGTAAAGAGTTAAATGTTACACAGTTTCATTGATTTAATGAAAATCAATCTCAAAATTGCAATTGGCTTAAAGTAAATGCATTTTCGACAGGAGTCTGTTGATGATAAGTCAATCAAAGTTGCTTATTGTCAATTGGTAAACACCAAACACGGCCGATATAGATCAGGGGCACGTCTTTCGAAACGTCGTACGACAAAAACGGTCGTGAGTTAAAACTTTGAAAAACACATAATTTCTGATTTCTCCATCTAATTCTATCTAGTAACATCTCTTTGTGACACCGCCATACAGATATAAGAAGACAGGGTTAGAGTGGGAAATAAATAATAATTAAGTACTGAAGAAGCTGACTTACGACAACATTTGTCGTAAAACATTTCGTAAGACGGGCCCCTGCTGTATCTAGAAACTCGTCTCTTACAATGGAGATGACGTTTTTCCCGTATAACCATTTCATGAACAAATTTATCTGACGGTTTTTACACCCCTTCATCTCCATTTTGTCGTCTGCTTTAATATTGTTGTCTGCAATATCGTTTCAAAGTTATAGTTAAGGCAGTGTAACGGACGTAATCTCAAAACAAGTGGCAAACAGTTTTGATCCTGATCAGACGCCGTGCTACGCGGCGTCTGATCAGCATCTTAACTGTTTGCAAATGCGCTTTATGACGTCATTGAGATTCCAAACAGAAACGCAGTTCAATAAAATATAAAAAGGAATCACGGCTTCTTAAAACATTGCCAATTTCTTTACCATTGGGTAGCAAAGAGTTTGGGGCAAACAACAGAACCCTGGATACCGGTGTCTGACACGGTTTCAAAGTATTTGCAATTGATATAAAAGAAATGGATTATAAATGGCGTTTACTAGGAATACATGACGTCTTCACCACTGTAATTATAGGAACTCGAGATCTATACGGTTTGACCTTTGACTCCATTGCACCACCAAGGAAATGAAACTGAAACATAGTTTCTCTTTTGTCTTCACATAAGTTCCTTCATGGTAAGCCAGAGTCCAAGGTTATGAGCAAAAGCTCAAATCTGACTAATCAAATGCTTGAGAACGATCTCAGAAGACTCAACTCTAAAGCGTTATAGCCTTAGGGTCTGGTGGTCAAGCAGATCGGTTTCGATATATTTATGAATCCAATTGAAATTGTGTTTACCCATTTATACCCAATGGATTCTTCCATGTTTATATATCGCATTAGTCCATTTTTTATCAAAGGGATGCCTGGTCAAAAATTTCATTTTCGTTTTGTTTTATATTGAAATTCCTATCAGCAAACAGTGTAGACTCTGATCAGACGCCGCATAATGCGGCGTCTGATCAGAATCTATACTGTTTGCCTATGTCCCATATATGGGATCGTGGGCAAAAATGGGTTAAAGTGTCACTGAAACAAGATTTATGGCTTGACCACTCCACTACTTAACCCCCCAAATACTATGAAAACTCTTTCAAAGAAAGTAGTCACATGTCCTATCAGAAAAAGTGCAGAACCTGAGAAGACAGTTCCTTCAGGTAATGTCTAGTTTTGGTCTACAATGTTTCAATATACGCTAATAAAATATTATTAAATCATAAGAAACGTTACTTTATCATAAATCTTAAAAAAAAAAAAAAAAAAAAAAAAAACTTTTTAAATCTCAAAGTGCTACTTATGATATGTTTACCGTGTACAATAAGTGATATACAATTGTAAATGTAGTTCATTGTGTACCTTTGTACATGTATAATTCATTTGTTTATCATATGCGCAGCATCGATCTGAGGCGTTGAAGCAAATATTATCAATATCACTGACAAAAAATAAATCGCTGGAGAAGGACTAACAAACTGTTATTTTTCCGCACCGGCATTAAAATGTTCTGTATAAGGGAAGTTCCTTTGAAAGGACCGAAACCAAAGCAAAAATGGAACATTGCAGACTCGGTTTAATTGAGTCTGTTCATGAGCAATACAGGATCCGAGGTTATCAAGCTTTTTAATAGAGTCTAAAGGTGTTCTCAAGCATTTGATTGGTCAGATTTGAGCCTAGGCTCAAATCTGACCAATCAAATGGTTTAAAACACACTCGGACTCAACTAAAACGGTTTATTACCTTGGAGCCTGAACAGTGCAATATTGCTTACATGTCCTAGCATCTTATTGGATGTCAACAAACGTTTACACAGCTGTCTTTGTGCGCTTTGTAAAGAAGTTTTTTCTAAACAACAATGATATTCGTGTTTACAAGTGTTTAGCCATCGCTTAACGCAGTGTCTAATCAGGGTCCAAACCGCTCAACAATCAACTTTATACAGTGTTCCCTCTCTACAACGGCCCTCCCAACAACGACTCCCTCCATACAACGACCCTTGCCGCTGTTTCCTTAAAGGACAATTATGTCTAACCTATTCACGGCTGCAATGTCGTCCGCTTACAATTGTCTGCTGTTTTTCTCAAAATTATATAATGGACATTTTGACAGAAAGAACCTTTAATGGCGCGTGACAAACAGCTTGAATCAAGATCAGACACCACTTTACGCGGCGTCTGATCTGGATTCAAGCTGTTTGCAAATATAAACCAATTTCCCTCCCTATAACGACTCCCTCCGAACAACGCACACAATTATCGTCTCCCATTGGGTGTCGTTGTAGAGAGGGAACGCTGTGTTACCTAAAATTTCAATTTTAGAAATAAAGGCAGGCAACTATTTAAGTAGAAATTGGAGACAAAGACATTGTATGTTGTTCGAAGGGAGTTGCTATTGGGAGGGGTAATTCCAGATAGCAGAGCGACGTTGGCCCAACGTTGGCTAATGGTCGGCATATTGGCACAACGTTGGCGTTGGCATGTTAACGTTGGCCCAACGTTGTACATCCAACCATCTTTCCTACATAGACGTCGTTGGCTATACAACGTTGGCCCAACGTTGGGCCAACGTTGTATAGCCAACCATAAACACACAATTTGATAGAGATCTTAAAACTGATTTTACAAAATATGTTGTCCCATTATATTTTAAAAGCAAACCACAACCACACAAAATATTAATTAAAATTGCATAATAAATGCAGTATCCTAATATTGCTATAGATCTATTATTATATACTAGATTCTATTTATAACAAGTTGAGCTCTTTATTATTTCTTTAAAAAGGGGGAAAAATAATCAATTTACCTCGATCTACATTATTTCTAGATTTTAGCGGGGAAAAACGTATTTTGTGCGAGACGACACTGTATTTTTTAATAGACCGTACCATTCGGTTGTGTGTTTTACCTATCCATTTTAGAAAAATGTCCACATGCAGACGAAAAATTCAACCCAAATGTGAGTATATCTGCATGAAATATAAACACAAAAAGTATAAAGCAACAGATTTCAGTTCATTTAAGACAGTTGGTTCATAAGTGAACATTATACGTACAACTATTATAAAATAAATATGGATGAGTTTGGTTCATAACTTTTGAAAGTGGGTGGGGTATGTCCATATTTTATTGAGTTTTCTCATTGAACTTATTCTTAGTGAATTATTTGTTCATTTAATCATCAGTTATACATTATATTGTATAAAATATATTGCTAGACCTTGATTGTAGAGCCACTAGAGGTCAAAATATGACAATTTGTCTTCTTTGGTTTTGACAGCGTTATAGTCATTTCGTACCCATGCCTTTTCGTACCCTATTTTTTTTTTTTTTACCTTTTCGTACTCCTATATCTTCATTCTAGTTCTTCACAGAGGGGATAAATTCGGTGCCTTTATTTTTCTCCTTTATAATTTCTGACAGTCAACACGCCTCAAGTCGAGGTCCCAAGCAGGGGTTTGACTATTTGGAATTTAGATAGAAAGTATGAAGGTCTCTGGGGCCTGCACTAGGAGAATCAAAAGGCTGCTTTGTCTCTCCTATGCATGCAGTAGCAATGTCAAAATCTGAAAGGTGGTGTGGCTGTTGGCGATCTTATAAATAATATGCATGATTCAATGGCTTCCAAAACAACAATACGCACATTTTATTTTTAGCTTAAAATCCCTTTATTGATAGCGAGATCGGGATCAAACCACAACAAATAGCATTCCGAATGATGTAAATAAGTGCAAATAAGTTGGAAATAAGTTTACCACGAGGCCACTTGAAGTTTTCAATACTGAAAAACTGATGGGAAAAAAAGTTAAATGTGACATTTATATTTAAAACAAGACATGGAGGAAGTATACCCTGGAGAAGAATCATATACACAAATCTGCATTTTCCCGAAAATGTTGTCGTCCAATACCTGTATGCGCGATAACGCTTAATCGATCGATAATTCAACTGCACCGGTACGCCGATAGCGGGCTATCGCGTTTTTTATCGTGTTGAATGGTTACCTACTGTTAGTTTAAGTTACATAAAATCCTTAATTTTTACCCGATTTTCATTATAATGATCTTAAAAGAAGGCTAAGATATTTATCTTTCACTTGTGAAAATAACATAATCTAATTTTTACATTGATCATTTTTATGGCGAGTTAAAGAGCGGTTACCAAATGAATTTGCCGATAAAAGGGAGCAAGCGCTCGCGCAAAAATATATCACGCCCTGTTACAAAACCTTTCATAAAATCCTCAATTTTAGGCCGATTTCCATAACAACGGTCTTAAAGGACAGCTAAGATATTTTCCTTTCAGTTGTAGAAAATGCCAGTGTTTATTTTTGAAATCAACAAATTTTATGGCGAGTTAAAGAGCGATTGCCAAATGAAATAGTCGATAAACGAGAGCAGGCGATCGCGAAATAAATACAACGTCCCGTTTCAAAAACTTGAATTTAATCCATAATTTTCGTCCGATATATATATATATATATATATATAATAAATAATGTCGGCGTGATGCCGGAAACTACCGGGAAAAGCTGTATATATATGAATTAAAAAAATAAATGATGTATTATAGGCTTTAAAAACACAATTTTATTTCTTCAAACAATGCGCGACGCGTTTCACTATAATTCATCAGGCGCTATACAATTGTTTATGACGTCATGGCGGTTATAGAAGGAATGACAGAAACAGCGGTCCGTACTACAATAGAGGCAGAGAACATTCTTACCGACAGGATGAAGAAATGGACATTTCGACCAATACAGAGTCTTTTTTAGAAAACAGACACATGAAAAACAGACAACCGTAAAAGATACTAGCCTAGCTGATTCCTCATTTAATAATAATAAAAAAACAGTAAAGATTTTTAACTTATCCAATCGAAAATTATCTTCAAATGAAATTAATTTATTGTTGAAGGGTCTCAAATTTACACCTACACCAGAACACAAAAACACACAAGAATTAAATAACGATGTATCTGAGTTTCATAGAAAATTACGATTACAAGAATTCTTTTTAAACCATGAAAATAAATCTGACAATTCTATTGTTAAAAACAAAAGTTGTTTTCAACCACCAAAAGGAAGAAATGTTAATTTGGAATTATTTGTAAAAGCTAATGAATCAATTTCCCATAAAACTGAATCTAAACATGTTACTTACAATATTAATTTGGGAGAAAGACATTCAATTAAAGAGTTACAGAATGATGAAAGTATAATTATAAAGGAAGCCGATAAAGGCAATGGCATTGTCATTATGAACAGGGAATATTATAAGTGCAAAATTTTAGAGATGTTAAGCGATGAACACTTTTACCAGAAAGATCTTGCAGATTGCTGTAAAGATACATTGAAGAAAATCAAAGAGTTACTTAAATACAAACATAACATGACAAAGCAAGAAATTGATTACATCTTAAACTTTGAATCAAAGTCAAGTACATTTTACGGCCTTCCAAAAATACACAAATGTGTAGAAATAACTGAGAAATGTAAAATATCAAATTCTGAATATATTGAAATTCAAGACCCGAAAGATTTAACTTTCAGACCAATAGTAGCGGGTCCAATCTGTGAAACTCACAGATTAAGTAACTTAATCGACATTCTTTTAAAACCATTTATACCAAAAGTTAATAGTTTCATAAGAGATGACATTGATTTTCTCAACCAATTACCAGAGTCAGTAAGTAAAAAGGCATACTTGGTTTCATTTGATGTAAAAAGTTTGTATACAAATATATCTCATCAACTAGGTTTACAAGCAATAGAATTTTGGCTAGACAAATACCCTGAACTCATACAAGAAAGATTTTCTAAAGAATTCATAATAAGTGGGATAAAAACAATTCTAGAAAATAATATATTTTCATTTAATGACATATACTTCAGACAAATTAAAGGAACAGCCATGGGGACAAAATTTGCCCCCACTTATGCAACTTTAGTTTTAGCCTACTTAGAAGAACAACTTTACACATCATTGGAAAATTCCCACGGCAAAGATTTTTCAAATTACATAAAAACTTTCTGGAAAAGATTTCTGGATGATTGTTTCATCATCTGGCAATATTCTATTGATGAGTTAAAAAGTTTTCATAAGCTATTAAATGAACTACACCCTGACATCCAATTCACAGTAGAATATAGCAGCACTGATTTACCATTCTTAGATGTACTAATTAAAAAAACAGACACAAAGTTAACGACAGACATCTTTCATAAACCAACTGATTCAAAACAATACCTTAATTTTAAATCATGTCATCCGAAACACACAAAAACTAACATACCATATAATTTGGCCAGAAGAATTTGCACAATAGTTTCATGTGAAACAGTTAAAGATAAAAGATTACAAGAATTACACGACACTTTAAGAACAAGAGGTTATCCCAAATCCCTTTTACAAGACAGTATTTACAAAGCAAAACAAATCACAAAGTCAGACCTTCTTAAACCAAAACCAAATAATAACACAACTACTCTTCCATACATCTCAACATTTAACCCAAACAACCAAGAACTTTTTAACAACATAAAAGCTAATTTACCAATATTACAAGCAGACCCAAACATGTCTCAAATTTTAAATAAATGTAAACTTATCAAAAGTAAAAGACAAGCTCCAAACTTAAACAAGAGCCCCATGGGGCATATGTCGCTCACCTGAGAATAGCTGTACATCAAAATGGAGATAATGATTTAAGTCCAGGACGGGGTCATTTTTTACCCGAGGGGCATAATTTGAACAATCTTGATAGTGGACCTGTAGATGATGCTATGTTCCAAATATCTAAGATCAGGGTACTAGGGTTCTAGACAAGAAGATTTTTTTTAAGTTTCCATTGAAAAAATCTATTTTTAGCTCCTGTGACCTACATATGCAACAGACTGGAACCATTTGAACAAAATAGATAAAGGACATCTAGAAGTAACACCATGCCGAATATCAAAGCTCTGGCTATATTAGCTTCAGAAAAGAAGACGTATGAAAACTGTGACCCCCGGAGTGGGGCTAATTTTGACCCCAGGGGCATAATTTGTACAAACTTGATAGAGGACCTGTAGATGATATGCAATCGACCAGAACCATTTGAACCTTATTGGTATAGGACATCTAAAAGTGTCACCAAGCCAGATATCAAAGCTCTGGCCATATTAGTTTCAGAGGAGAAGACATTTGAAAATTTCACTATATAACTCTATGTTAAACTGTGACCCCCTGGGCGGGGCCAATTTTGACCCCAGGGGCATAGTTTGTAGTTTGATAGAGGACCTGTAGATGATGCTATGTGACAAATGTCTAAGATCTGGCCCTTGTAGTTTCAGACAAGAAATTTTTTTAAGATTTCCTTATTTTTTCACTTGGTTGCCATGGCAACCAGAGTTCTACATTGTTTTTAATTCTTTGAACAATTTTGAAAGAACTTGACCCAAGGAACATTCGTGTAAAGTTTGGTTGAAATCTTTTCAGCGGTATATGAGGAGATTTCATTTGAAGCAATAATTGTTTAAGACAACAATGACTGTATAAAGTGAAATATTTTCTTCTGTGGAAGAATAAATTAAAGACATAAAAAAGAATATGTATGGGTTAATAGGTTAATAAATATCATTATTTACATTTTCTAAATATAAGAAACTATATGTAAATGAGTGGCAAATAGTTTGGATCCAGATTAGAAGCAGCATTATGTGGCATCTGACCTGGATCCATACTGTTTATGGCCAAGAATTAATTGTGGACTGATAGACAGAAAGATAAACAAACAAACAAAACACAAACAAACAAACAGACAGACCAAAAGTAATATGCCTCGAACTAAGTTGTGCTTGAGCATAAAATAGCAGACATCACTTTCATTTCTGTTATGTATCTCAGTGACCTGAGTTCAGAGCTAGCTATGGGTCAGTTATGCAATTGGAGACGGTCTCAGAGAGAAATGACTATTATTATGCTGAACTGTTGTCTGCTCCAAATGTTTGTATGTGAAATATGTAAAAAATAATAACTTATATTTTCTAAATATAAGAAAATATGTAAATGAGTGGCAAATAGTTTAGATCCAGATTAGATGCAGCATTATGTGGCATCTGACCTGGATCCAAACTGTTTGCAAAAATGTTGCATTTAGTATAAGGGTAGCTTCTTAGCCTGGAAGATACAATGCGTCTGTATAAAACGGATCATTAGAGAGTTTTTACTGTCAGACCTGCATCAAAAAGCACTGATATGGCCAGGGTTGAGTCAAATTTGATCCTAGGGTTTTGATTTTTTACAATTTTGAAAGTGATTTAGTAGAAGATACTATTCATGCAATATCTAAGGTGTGGGAACAGTGGTTTTTTACAAAAAACTTGTTTAAAGTTTTTCACTTTTTTTAATAAATTTCAATAAGTAGTCCACTTTAAAGTTTCATTTTAACAATTTCTGTAGAGAAGCATCCAAGGAACACCGTGAGCAAATTAGTTTTTTCCTCAGACTCGCGGTTTCAGAGGAGTTGTCGCTTGAAGTAAATTTGAACGGACGGACAGACGGACAGACGGACGGACGGACAGACGGACAGACGGACAGACGGACAGACGGACAGACGGACGACGGACGGCGGGCGATCACAACAGCTCACCTTGAGCCTTCGGCTCAGGTGAGCTAAAAAACTACTTACCAGAGCTAAATTTACAGAGAAACAACATGTACGTTATAAAGTAACAAAATGCAATAAATCTAACTGTTCATTATGTCAACATATTAAAGAAAGCGAATTTTATAATTTTAAAGGAATGAAATTTTATGTAAACCAATCAATGTCATGTGATGTTCAAAACGTATTATATGTTCTTACATGCACTGGATGCGGAGAATACTATATTGGTCAAACTGGAGACAAACTGAGGTCAAGAAGAACAGTTCACTCACAACAGATAAGAGATCCTTCAACAAGACAAATTCCTTTAAGCGCCCATTTAGAAAAATGCGGAAAGAAAAACTTAAATTATGAAATGTTTCCTTTTTTTAAATTAAAGACAAATAGTGTTTCAGCTAGGCTAGCAAAAGAAGAATATTTCATAGCTAAATTTAAACCTATTCTTAATTCTCAATAATTATCTCCCTTTAATAAAACACAGTTATTTATCTTAGATGTACGTCAACAGGAAGTGACGACGTCGATATCATGACAATAACGTCATGACGTCATAAACAATTGTATAGCGCCTGATGAATTATAGTGAAACGCGTCGCGCATTGTTTGAAGAAATAAAATTGTGTTTTTAAAGCCTATAATACATCATTTATTTTTTTAATTCATATATATATATATATATATATATTAAAAAAAGGTCTTGATATAAAGCCGTGACACTTATCTTTCGGTTGTAAAAATACCAGGGGTTTTCTTGAAGCGAAAAAAGTAATGATGACCTACAAAGGTAATAGACGTTTATTTAAGAATAAAATCATCAAGAAATTGTGGTTAAATAATGAACTAGGGCTATTCATCTGTAAACTACATGTCTACCATATTACACATCACAAAGGAATGTGACACATTACGTAACTGTACACAATTAGCAGGCCATTTATAAGCGTCATAAAACTCTCCCAGCATGAAGTCCATGCTTCTTGAACATGCCGATTATCTATGAAGTGCTTGTTAGGGAACTGGACACCAGGGGGTTTCCTCTTTAATAAAAAAGATCAATGCTACCCGTGCGTGTAACTTTAACATGTGTTTTTGACTTCTGTAACCGCATGATTTTTATACATTATACAAATCACAAAAAATAAAGATAATAGAATTGAATTGAAAAAAAAAAAAGAAAAAAAAAGACCAACATCAATGCACCTGGTTTGGTTGATGACTGGATTAACCCTCTCATTACTGAATACCAGTAACATGATGACTATTGCAATTGCAAACAGTTGTAATCCAGACCAGGCTGCAAAAATGTCGGATTCATAGAGTATGTCTCTTGAAATATAGTTTACCCCTTTTTCAAATTAAGCTCGTTATGACACATTTTATCTTTTCTCCGCATGAGGATCATCAGAGAGAGAGAGAGAGACAGACAGACAGACATTCATACAGAAAGATGGAGACAGAAAAGAAGAAGCGAGAGACTGACAGACAGAGATAAGAGAAAAACAGACAGACAGAGAGACAGACAAGAGGCAAACAGACAGTGGCAGAGAAATATAGACACACACAAGCTTCGTAGGTAAACGAAAAAAATACGTTTTTCTCTCATTTTCAAAACCTCACTATACTAACAATTTATAAGCTATCGCCTCAAATTTTGTACTACGCGTAAGATCATGGTCTAATAAAACATCTGTATTAAAATTTATAACGAAAAGATGACATTAAAAGCATTTCTATTAACACCAAACTTCGTAGGTAAACGAAAAAATATGTTTTTCTCTCATTTTCAAAACCTCACTATACTAACAATTTATAAGCTATCGCCTCAAATTTTGTACTACGCGTAAGATCATTGTCTAATAAAACATCTGTATTAAAATTTATAATGAAAATATGACATTAAAAGCATTTCTATTAAACACCAAACTTCGTAGGTAAACGAAAAAATACGTTTTTCTCTCATTTTCAAAACCTCACTAAACTAACAATTTATAAGCTATCGCCTCAAATTTTGTACTACGCGTAAGATTATTGTCTAATAAAACATCTGTATTAAAATTTATAACGAAAAGATGACATTAAAAGCATTTCTATTAAACACCAAACTTCGTAGGTAAACGAAAAAATACGTTTTTCTCTCATTTTCAAAACCTCACTAAACTAACAATTTATAAGCTATCGCCTCAAATTTTGTACTACGCGTAAGATTATTGTCTAATAAAACATCTGTATTAAAATTTATAACGAAAAGATGACATTAAAAGCATTTCTATTAACACCTAACTTTCAGAAAAACGTTGTTTTCTAGCGGCCAGCGAGCGCCGCTGATTGACCGATTTTGGACGACAAGATAAATCGCGAGCCGGTCGGATACTTCTCCAGGGTATACTTCCTCCATGAACAAGAGTAACGAAAAAAGCTTTTTCTGAGGCACAAATTGTGTCGTTTTATTTTTTCCTCTTTTTTTTTCAAGTGTTGTACTTTAACATCATTTTTTGTTTCTTTTATACATGTTTAGGTCAAGATGTACCCAATAAATTAAACACAAAATATCCCAGAAAATGTTTTTTAAAAAAATCCTTTGGCATTGCTACATGCAGTTCATCAGCCATTCCATAACAGATCATCTGCCAAACCTATCCCTCTCAAGAGTGCACACGTATCAGCACTGCGTAGCATTCCCAATGCGTATACAGGACATGGACCATCAGATCAATATAGCGTGAACCCGGAACTCGTCGGTGAAGGGAATGTGTCCCTAATGCATGACGCGGAGCGTTAAGTGGCAAACGAGCCTAACGATGTAAGGCTGGCAGACCCTTGACACATAACAGGTTCGGTACAGTGTCACCATAAGATATGTTGACAATTATTGCATTACGTGTTATCAACAGTTTCACTGCCTGTATGGTGGCGATTGCGCACGTGAACTGGGCGGATAGTCCTGTGTTAAGGTGAAGTAATGACGTGCAGCGTCACGTTCGCGGTCGATCTGCAAGGGTTCCCATCTCTCATGCATCTGATAAGACGTTCTTTAGTGAAAAAATACACATTGAACTGTCCAGCAACCTGCTGTTGGCCTCGACCCTCCAACAGTAGTTCAATAGCTTGCCCCCTATGAACTTCAGTTCAGTGTACCACACTTCGAAGATGTTGAAAGCAGTTTCAAAACTCAGAAAATCAATGTCACAACTTAAAACTTACCCCATTGACTGATTTTGACAATTGAATATATCATTATCACAATTATGCACAGGTATTTTGCATTTTCATACTTACTCTGGGTACGGCAAACTTTTACAAGGTTGAGTAGTTTAATCCACCGGATATTGTTAGAGATGTCGTTGATAGGAACAATATCGATGTATCGCCAATATTTATTCATAGATTGATTATCGATACACATTTTCAGAGTATCAATAGTTGGATACAATGGAAAAATAAAACTTGACTAGAAATGTACTGTTAAAAAAGTTCATTTTCTGATTCTACACTGTTATATAGCTTTTGCAAATTACACTCTTGTTTACAGTATATTCATATGAAAAAGTTAATTTGTCATGCATTAATGTTGAGAGTTTTGCTGAAAGTTCATTTACAGGTACATGGTAGTAATTAAGTTTGGTAAATGTTTAACTTAAAAGTAAATTCAAATAAGAAATATGTTCCAATAACCTGTCTCTGGAGTTATTTGAATGTTCAAATTGATATATCTATATATCATCGATATTTGTCTCCCAATATATCGATATTGTTTTTATGCTTTTTGCTAAATCAATGACAGCTCTAGATGTTGTGGACATAATGGCCAATATTTGGACTTTACCGAATTTCCTAAATTTAGGCCAAGTGATAAAGTTTTTGTTGAATATTTTAGGTAACCCTGCATATCTTTTTAGCTCACCTGGCACAAAGTGCCAGGGTTTGTGCCAAGGTGAGCTATTTTGATTGTGCCTAATTTGTCCGTAACGTTGTCGCCCGTCAGTCGTCAAAAATTACTTTAAACGACATCTCCTCCTAGACTACTGGATAGATTTTTACCAAACTTGGCAGAAATTATCCTTATATGGTGCTCTTTGAAAGTTGTTCAGATATTTTCAGTCTGTTGCATATCTAGGTCACAGGAGCTAAAAAGTAGATCATTCCAATAAAAACTTAAAAAATCTTTTTCTCTGAAATTGCATGACCCTGAGCTAAGAAATTTGGCACAAGCATCATCTACAGGTTCTCTATAAAGTTTGTACAAATTATGCCCCTGGGGTCAAAATTGGCCCGCCCCGGGTGTCACAGTTTTACATAGGGTTAAACTCTATGTAAAATTTACATAGAGTTTAACCCTTATAATGTAAAACTGTGACACCCGGGGCGGTCAGTTATATAGTGAAATTTTCAAATTTCTTCTCCTCTTAAACTAATATGGCTAGAGCTTTGAAATTCGGCATGGGGATACTTCTATACTGAGCAAAAATAGAAACGTCCCACCCTATTACAGGGAAATTTTCTTGAAAGTTATAAGGTTGATGGTAATAAAACCTATACAGAAAATGAAATTCATTCATTTTTTAATCCATATCAGTTGACCTCATATTGCTGAGAAAAAAACTTTTCGAGTGATGTAATGAAGAAGTTGGTAGGGGTCAAAATAAAAAATCTGAATAAATGTTTGTTTTTTAAAAAATGTTTAGTTGATTACTGAATTCTCATAAAAAGTCCCAAGTTTTATTCAGTAAGATTAATATCGTGTACGGCCACCGTTTGCACCAATATACGCTCCATTTCTACGGCGTAACGTAACATTTAATGAGAACGTCAGACATTCACTCTTGCTGTGAGGTCTGTGTCAAATATTGAATGCTGAATCTTAAATGTAATCAATTTGCGTAGTCTACCATCTGAATTGCTAAGTGTGAATCGAGACTCGTCAGGAAAAAGAAATTGGTACAGGCCAGTTTGCTTCAAATTCAAATGACGTCGTCACGATAGATGATATAGCCCCACGGTGACGTGTCGTCCAAATTTGACCGGATTACGGGCGGCATGCTCTGATTGGTTTAGCGTTGGATTGCAAGCGATTACAAAGGTTTGTGATGATTCACCGTGCTCACCAGCCGTTCCGGTGGCTGGAAAATGACGTAGACGTTAGTGCGTTAACGTGCCGTAGTGGTCATTTCTGACAGAGGAAAAAACGGGGTGACCAAGGCGAAAACGATTGTGAACAGTCCCAGTCTGATGGTACCGGATCGCAAGCCTCTGTTTGGTCTCTCTATAGCAGCCGAACCAGCGGGTGACGTCATTGTCCGTCATTGTCTGATTTCTTTCAACTTCAGACGAGCGTGGCATGATGCAAGGATTGAATTCATATGGGTTTTTTCAATTTTTTTATTACCATGTGTCATGTGTATAGTGTACGACGGTGACATAATTACTTTATTGAAACACGTGCAAAACGGGCAAATCATGATTCCGTTACGTTAGCGGTTTTTATCTGTGTAATTTTGTGAAAACTTTACACATGTGTAACTCCAACTAGCCAGTATCCCATAAGTACATTCACTTGATGTATATCTTAAATAACGTTAGAGATATGTCCGTTCAAAATGTGGGACGTTTCTATTTTTGTTGAGTATAGTTGTCCTTTACCAATATTGTTCAAAACTGTTCATTGCATAGCTAGGTTACAGGAGCATCATCTACTCGGCAATTTGCACAATCATATCTATTTTTACTCACAGAATTACACTCAAACATTAAAGGCAGTATGTAAGCCAACATAGCGCATTTTTCATACCTGAACATTCAGGCACATACGTAATCTAAACATATAAAAAGAAGTAATCTGCTATGTATATGGAGGCAACATTGCTTAGAAACCCATTAATTTGGTGGAAAGAAGTCGATTTTTAAATCGGTTTGTTGACATCCGATCAACGGCGGAGATTTTCCGAGTTCGTTCGGCTTGCGCCCGGTAAAGATGTTTTCATAGTGTTTTCTTCTGACTTGGCAGAGTTATTTTTAGATTGGAACATTCTAAAACTTTAAAAGGGATGAGTATTCCCTACATTCAGCAAGAGACATTGATAGCAAATGTATTTATTGTGCGCAATATACAGTAGAGAATACATTTTTCTTTCCGGTTTAAACGCAAACGCAATTCACTACACTGTGGAAATTTACTTTTAGAAATTTTAACTATTTTTTTAATCTGAGTAGCAAACAGGTTGGAGCCTGATCAGACGCCGGGTTACGCGGTGTCTGATCTGGCTCCAACCTGTTTGCAATGATAATAATAGTTTTGTTTATAAATGCGTTTAATTTGAAAGAATAAAATATCAGTAAAGTTAGCTCAGCATTCTCGTGCTGCACGATGATCATACTTGTCTCAAGTAGGAATGTGTACTACTATGTATTCGATGTTACCTTCCTTACAGTGGAGAATATATTATTCTTTCCCAATAAACGCGCTTACGCTAAAACCATGATTTCAATTGCAAACAGTTTGGAGCAGATCAGACGCCGGGTAACCCGGCGTCTGATCAGGCACCAAACTGTTTGTAACTCAGACTAACATGAATGGTCATAATTGTCTAAAGGTTGTGTTTTTATGCGTTTTATTGTGATGCGTTTGCGTTTTAAACGGGAAAGAATAACGTTTTCTCCACTGTTACCTATTTACCATTATTAACTATTCTGTTCTAAAGTAACACAGACAAGTCAGAAAAATTGGATCGATCACGTGACTCTTATTCGACCATGCGGAAATTCTCGGAAGCCGACACGAAGATTTGTTATGTAAACAAAAAGCTTATTTTTCCAACCATCTCGATAAGAAATCGGCACATTTATGTATGGTTCTTAAAGAAAGGGGGGCATATTTCAGGCACCTGACAATGGATTTCGCTTAGTTTTAATACATAGAAAATGTTCTTATATAAGAAATTGCGCGATTTGAACATACATTTGGCTGACATTCTGGCTTTAATATCGGATCCCTTGCGACTTATCACTCCTCCCCAATGTTGCCTTCTACATGGTGCTGCTTATTGTGGCATCTGATCAGGAAGATGGATCCAAACTGTTTGACAATCGTATCAATATTTCTTGAGTAAAAAAGCCTTAAATCTGACTTTAAAAAAATTGCCGACAACTCTTAAGTTTACAATTCAGATGAAAATCAAATGGTGCTCATGAGAGGGTTAAGACAGGCAACAAAATTTTGAGAGAATCAAAGTACACCAGTAGTAATAATCTTATGTAGTATTTGTAATAGAAGGGTTCTACTGTATAAGAAATAAATGTCTTTCACCATATGCATTCATCAGGGTATTAAAAGAGTGGATGGTGGACATTGCAAAGTTTAATGTGAACCCTTGTGAAATAACCAAATAACCAATTTTAACATTTATTTCACATTTTTGTAGTCCACAGATTAAGGAGGGTCACCAGAAAGAAGTATAACGCCTGTCAGAGGAGAGATGGTGGCGTCTGGACTCCCATTATGTGGCCTGGCCCTACGTCTTTGAGGAAAAAAGAGTCTTCCTGGCTATTGATGGGCTCCATCTGAGTAGTATTGGAAACTGGCTGTTAGCATTAGCCCTCAGATATGTGATCCACTCTTTGTCACCATCAGTCGTCTGTAACTAGGTCTACGCCAACAGGAAACAAGGTAACTTAAGTTCGATGGCTTTGTGATCTCTGATCCTATGTTAATAGATTACCTCTGGTGATGCTGCATGCATGCTTATATGCATCCTTTACAAATGCTGTACTTGTGAAGAGTGCACTTGTACTAATCTATGCAAAACAGTGTGGTCATGTGAGAGTTACCACTAACTCTATGAACAGTGACTGTCAAATGGTGTTTGCTAAAATTCTGAGTTAATCTAGTCTTTTTCATTTACAGAAACAGAAGTCCCAACCACCTTGTAACAACACCATCCAACTGTACTTCATGCCATCTGTTATCAGGTCAACACCATGAAACCATGTAATCAGGATGGATGGATGAGTTTGGTTTTAACCAGGTCTATACCACAGGTCAGGAAACAAGGTAACTAACTTAAGCTTGATAGCTTTCTGTTCACTTATCCTAATTTAACAGACCTCCCTAGTGACACATGTATCACAGTATGTATCCTTTACAATGGTGTACCTGTGAAGAGTGCACTTATACTATTCAAATAGTGTAGACCCTGATTAAAAGGAGTCATGCCAAAGGTACCCCTAACACTTTCAACAGTTACTGTCCAATATTGTTTGCTAAATTTCTGAATTACAGTGTCCCACCATACAACAGCCCTCCCAACAACTACCTTTGCTGCTGTTCCCTATTAAAACAGGACAATTAATTTATGTCCAGTGCTGTTACTGTTGCAATATCGTCTGCTTAAAATTGTTGTCTGCTGTTTTTTCTCTAAGTTACAAATGATTGGACATAATAATTTATTGATACGATGATACAAAAAATATAATAAATGACGAGTGACAAACAGCTTGAATCCAGATTAGACTTGCGTAATCAGTCTCTGATCTGGATTCAAGCAGTATGCAAATGTAAGCCATGGGTGTTGCTTGTCTAGAATTAGCATAACTCTTCTAGGGGTGTCCGTGGGCATAGTCCTCTGCGAAAAATTTGAGTTGTATAACACTGGAAAAATTTATTTCTAGATGGCCTCTGGTGTGTTGTTTTGCACGTTCAAAATCAGGTAAAATTCTAAAATAAATCTATGTAAAAAGTCAACTGAAAATATATATGTTAAAGCCACTATATTACTCCAACATAATCAGAATCAAACATTTTTCTTACATGAAATTTATGTCACTATCGTAAGCGTTCCATATAAAAAGAAGTAATACGTGGTGATATTTGAAGCAATATTGCTAACGAACAGTGAAATTTGTGGAAACAAGTAATCAAGTTTGTTTATTTTTGAATAGCGACGAAAATTTACGGACATACTCGGTAAAGCTCATTTGCATAATTCTATACAACAAGTCGAGTGCTGTACAACCAAAGAGAGACAACTCCTTTAAGTTTGGCCGTTAAACTGATGTAATGTATACACATTGTCGCGGCCGAATCAATCACGTGACCTTTATGCGATCGATCGAAAGTTCTCGGAACCAGCCCGTAATCTTATTTGTAAACAAACCCGCTTATAATGTAAACCACCACGATAAGAATTCGACACATTTAGGTAGGATTCTTTACGAAGTGGGTGCATATGTCAGGCTTCTTACACTCGATTTCACTTAGTTTTAATACATAGAAAATGCACACATATAAGAAATTGCGTGTTTTAAACACCAATTTGAGCGGGATTGTGCCTTTAAATTGTCCGTTTCAGGTTAATACATTTTCCCACTCTGATTTTAGTTTCAAGTTGTTCCAATTTTTATGACAGCGTGTACACAGTTTCGTGTTTTTTAGCACACATGTAGCTAAATGTATGTGCCTACCAGGGAGTGGCTACACCATTCTTATGAGGGGGCGTCAGGGTGCCCAGAGAAAATTCTATTCCTTGATAGTCTCTGCAGATGCGTTCTTAGGACTTTTGGGGCGTTAAAGGCACTAACATAATCATGTAATTGGTAAAGAGAAAATGGGGTTTGCCCCAAACCCTTCTTAGGCTTCAATTTTATTGCATTTTCGGCATGATTTTTGGACTTCTGTTACAAAAGTGTATACCGGTACACATGCCTACTTGCCTAGTAGAAAGCTACGCCAATGTAAGCCAAGTCTAATTTTGCCTCCTTTTAAAGACTCCCTCCAAACAAGGCACTCAAACTGTGTCCCCCTATGGATGTTATTGTTGAGAGTTATTAGTTATTATCATTTACAGGATAAAGATGTTGTCACCACCTATTACGCCTTCCTTACAACATGTGTTACGAGGTCATTGGCTTGTATGCCTTGTGTAATCAGGTCAACACAGTCTGTAAACAAGTCTGCTCCACTAGGAAATAAGGTAACTAAGTTTGATAGCTTTGTCGTCTCTCTTACAGCTATTGTAAATGAAATTTCTCAAAAAACTAAGAGAGGTATTAACTTGAAACTTTTAAAACTTGTCCAGTATCAAAAAGGCAACTCACTTCAATAAGGCATGTTGCTCTGGGATTTGTCCTTCCGTCATTGCCCTTTTTAAAGTTAAAATTTGTAATTTAAAATATCTCCAATTTAATTGGCAATATAAAGTACATGTATATGAAAGTCAAGAGTCCAGCACCCATATGCAGTGCTCCAATTAATTTTTGGTTTTCTGTAAAAAGAAAAGTGTATACACATGCATACTTGCCTAATAGGAAGCTAAACCAAAGTAAGCCAAGTCTAAATTTTCCCGCTTTATAACCACTCCCTCCAAACAATGCACTCAAACTGTGTTTACCGTTGGATGTCGTTGTAGAGAGGGAGCACTGTACTTATTATCATTTACAGGATACAGATGTCGTCACCACCTATTACACCTTCCATGCCATATAAATAATGGGTCAACACCGTCTGTAACCAAGTCTACTCCATCAGGAAATAAGGTAATCTAAGTTTGATAGCTTTGTTGTCTCTTACAGCTCTTGTATGAAACAGCAGTAACTGCAGTACATACCATGTTATTTACTCAAACACATATAGTGTACACCATGGTCAATGGTTATAAAACTTAAAAAGGACACTACTCTCAAAACTCATAACGCTTCAGCAAACATTTTATTAGCTCGACTTTTTCAAAAAGTCAAGCAATTGTCATCACGTTGTCCTCTGTGTCAGCGTCTGCCTTTAAGGTTTTTGTAAAACTCTGTTTAGGTTTCGAAAAATGCCTCTTACTTCTATGTCCCTTGAGATATTCCTTTCATAGTTTGTGTGTATGGACAAGACCTTTTAATGCACAGACAAATTTGGACCCCTTGACCTTGAACTCAAGGCCAATTTTTCGGTTTTGAAATCTGTGTTTAGGTTTTAAAAAATGCCTTTAATTTCTATATCCCTTGAGATATTCTTTTCATGGTTGGTTGGTGTGTTTATGAACAAGACCTTTCTATGCACAGACAAATTGGGACCCATGTGACCTTGAACTTAGGGCATTTTTTAGGTTTCGAAAAATGCCTTTAACTTCTATGTCCCTTAAGATATTCCTTTCATGGTTGATTTGTGTGTTTATGGACAAGACCTTTCTATGCACATAAAAATTTAGATGCCTGCGACCTTGACCTTGAACTAAGGGTCAACTCTTAGGTTTTAAGTAACTACCAGAGGTATTAACTTGAAACTTTAAATAGTTATTTAGTATCAAAAGGGAAACTCATTACAACAAGGCATGCAACCCTGGGATTTGTCATTTGTTAGTTATTGCCCTTGGTTTTTAGCTCACCTGAGCTTTTGCAATCCTTATGTCCCTCTTCCGTCATCAACAATTTTAGTGTTTACACTCTAGAGGCCAAAATATTTATTCAAACTTGCACAGATTGTATATTACCATCAGAGTTTAGATGAGTTTGATTATGGTTGAAATCAGACTAATAGGTCAAGAATTACATGTATCTACTTTTGAATTGATGAAAATGCAATATTTAACAGTGTTTACACTCTAGGGGCCACAATATTTATCAAACCTCACTAAAACTTGCCCAGATTGTATATGACCATATTAAGATTTTGTATGAGTTTGTAATCAGACCAATAGATAAAAAATTATCTACATTTGAATTGCTGAAAATGCCATATTAAAGGCTGTTTACACTCTAGAGGCCACAATTTTTATCCAATCTTTCTCAAACTTATTCAAATTGTATATTACCATAAGAGTTCAGATGAGTTCGATTATGGTTGAAATCAGACCAATAGGTCAAGAGTTATCTGCCCTTGAATTGCTGAAAATGCCATTTTAACGTGTTTACACTCTATAGGCCACAAGTTGTATCTAGTATTTTTCAACTTGCTCGGATTGTATATGACAAAAAGAGTTCAAATAAGCGTGATTATTGTTCAAATCAAATTAATAGGTCATGAATTATCTGCCCTTGAATTGCCATATCAAACAGCGTTTACACTCTTGCAACTACAGTTTTCAATGGATTTTGATTATACTTGCATACAAAGTATACACTAATAAGTTATCGAAGGAATGCAAGTATTGTTGAAATCTAATAATTGGGGCAATAGTTATCTGCCCTTGATAGAATTATGAGGTTGTATTCCAAAAGTGTTTACATGCTTTACTACAACTTTGAATGGATTTAGATTAAAATGGGTGAAACTCAAATGTAAAGCCATCAGGCTTCATTACCACAGGTGAGCGATACCAGGGTCTTCAAAGCCCTCTTGTTTATTCTTTGTGGTACCCAACTGTAGTGATAAGTAGTATGTGATTTTTACAATTTTAATTGTTTAATGTTTTTAAGTCTACAAGAAAATACATGCAAATGCAAGTCACAACGATACACCTCGGTAGGAATATTCAGTTTTTCGCATTTTTTAAGGAACACATTTTTTAAACTTAATCATGTCACGGCTGTGAATAAAAAAACAAGGTCACTTCAAGAGGTAAGTGGTTCTTAACCGTTGAAAAATCTGTTGCAAGCTACTTGAATGGATACTTAGCCCCATACTCCATTATATATAGTTACACATTGTTACACCTTTAATTTATTCCTCTACCAAAGAAACTAGTTCCAGTTTATACTACAGTCATGGCTATGTTTGATAAGAAATATTTTCTATATTCTAGCAGATAGTAGTTTAAAGCAGACTAAAAGTAAAGCAGAATTCCCCTTATGGCACATTATGCTTTACTTTCAACTGGTTAGTGGTCACCTGGCTTTAGTACTAGAAACAGGGTATGGAGTAAAGTGATAATTACCTCAACAGATAGCTCATTTTGTCTCAAGAAAACAATATTAGGAATGTTTGTTTTGTTTGTTAAAGTCGGTTTCTGCCATCTATGGGCTAATTGGACGCCCATGAGAGAGGAAAGCGGAAACAGAGAACCGGGTGTGATGCCCTGCTCTTATTATCGAAAGAGTTCTCTGGTTCTTTTCGATGCCCTTTGTAAAACACTGATACATCTGACCTCAGTTTATAAAGTCTCATCCAAAGGACTTGGTCTGGCGGGGGATCGAACTCACGACCCCTGATGTCGTAAGCAGGCGCTTAACCCTCGACTACGTCCGCCGGTTAGGCATATTGGTAAACATGCATGTATGGTTTATGTTTCAGAGGCAGCACAATCATGTCATAAAGTTTGGATGAGGTTGAGAGAATTGTCAAGGAGTGGCTGAGGTATGCAGGGGACAGAAATGGGAAGATAAAGGGAAGAGAAGAAAATGGCAAGACAACAGCAGGAACAAACCCATGTCACTGATCCATAAAGTTATAAACACCTTATTATTATCAACTTTTCAAATATGTGAGAAGACTGTTTGAACTCTTTAAGAACAATGATTCATAGATGTTTGCTCTTAAGACAGAGACATTTTATTTTCGGTAAGGCCTTTAAAAAGAGACTGAAAACCAGAATGTTCTATTTTATTTGATATGTAAACGAATGTCAGGTGTATAGAAATAGTATTTTAAGATTAAAAACGTAAATATTAAGTTTTTAAGAAATTGGATCAATATTAAAAATATACATTTTTTTCAATAATAATTAATGATCATGTTTGGGATTCAATGTTGTGCAGTGAAAAAAATTAAAAACGAAAAAAGAAGGAAATATCCATCCCAGTGATGTCCTTTGCTATTAAAGTTTATGTTACAATAAAGATAGCTTTTTCACATCAAATTTTCCTTCTATCCTGACATTAATCTTTTTCTGAAAAACATCAACTTGCCATCTGGTTTTCAGTCTTGAACCCTTTATCCCACAGCCTGTTTCTCGTTTTGAAAACAGATGACTACTTAACCTTTTACCTCCTCCCCCATAAATATGCCTTGAATATATTCCCCCTCTAAAGAAAGTAGTTCCATTTTGTATTGTAATGTATGTACACCGTAAGAAATATTTCCTAAACTCTAGCAGATGGTATCTAAAGGCAGGTTGACAGTAAAGCAGATTGCAACTTAACCCATTTCCCAATAAATACACCTTTTTACGCCTTTTATTAATTTTTCCTCTGAAGAATAAAGATGATGTTTGTACAGATATGAATATGTATTATAAGAAATATGTTCTATATTCTAGCACATGATAGCTTAAAGCAGGCTGTAGGTAAAGCAGAATGCGCCTTAAGTTAAGGCACATTCTACTTTACTTTCAACCTGCTTTTAGTGGTCATGTATCTTCAATACTAGAAACAGGCTATTGGGTAATGGGTTAAGGCACATTCTGCTTACTACTTACCTGGTCACGTGTCTTCAAAACTAGGCTATTTGGTTACGAGTTAAAGCAGGTTGAAAGTAATAGAGCAGAATATGCATCAAGGTGCAATCTGCTTCACTTTCAGCCTGCTTTAAGCTACCATTTGCTCTAGGATATAATACAGAAGCTATTTTTCATGATGCACATTTACAATTGCAGAAAGTGGAATTATTTTCTTCAGTATAGGAATAGAGAAAATATTTCTTATGGTACATTTTCATGACTGTATAAATTGGCACATTTATTTTCAGTTTTGGAATAAATTAAATGCATATTTATGTGGTAAAGGGTTTAAGCCTGCAAATAATGGAATTGAAAGTTCTGCATATGTCTAGAAACTTGATGCTTTTATAGGTTTTACCGTTTAGGCATTTTAAAATCAAGATTTGGAGAAAATATATAAATCTCAAAGTCTGACAAATGATTTTAGGGTAGCTAGGGCAGAATTTAAACATTGATGCAGTTTATGGCAAAAAAGGATGTAGTGCCCTTTATATAAGCACATATTTGTGAATCGTTAAACATTTGTTTAATGTATTATCCTATAAACTGTTACTATTTTTGAAGACAAGATACCACTTAAAGCGGGTTGAGGTAAAGCAGAATTCTGCTTTACTTTCACTGCTTTAAGCTACCATCTACTAGGATATCATATAGAAATTTTTTTTCATGATGCATCATATTCACAAGTTCACAACTGTATGAAGCGGAACTATTTGCTTCAGTGGAGGAGTAAATTAAAAGCATATTCATGGGGTAAAGGGTTAAATAGATAGATATTGATATTATAATTGACAAAAAGTGTGCACCAGTATGCTAAGTTTGCCTGGAGTGGATAATTGAATAGAAAAAGTTAAGATGTTTATGTATTTTCAAAGATTTAGACAAACCCTGATAATTAAAGAATTAAATGTTTGATTTTGTTTGTGTTTTATGTCTGGCACTAACTGTATTTCAGCCATATCATGACATCCAGCTTCAGGCGTAGGAAGACCTAGGATGCTAATCTACACCGGATTTCTTTAACTGACTTCCGCTCTGATTTAGCACCAATTTAGAACCACCAATCTTCTGCTCTGCACCCAAGCTGGATGACATCATATGATTGACTCTCATGAAAAGTATTTTTTCAAAATAGAACTGATGGGCTACAAAACATCGTTGGCCCAACATTGGTTCAACACATTTGTTGATGTTGACCCAAAGTTGGCCAAACGATAAATAGTATTTTTCCGCTGTTGGCCCAACGGTCCGCCAACCGTTGGCCCATCAGCAAAATGACGTTGGGCCAACATTGGTCCAACGATGAATTATTTTTTGCCAACATTGGTCCAACGTTGGCCCAACCGTTGGCCCAACCATCGAAATGACGTTGGGCCAACGTTGGCCCAACATTGGTCCAACTATAAATTACTTTTTGCCAACATTGGTCCAACGTTGGCCCAAACGTTGGCCCAACCGTTGGCCCAACCATCGAAATGACGTTGGGCCAACGTTGGCCCAATGTTGGCCCAACGATAAATAACATTTTGCCAACGTTGGGCCAACCGTTGGGCCAACCAAAAGCCAACGAGCATGCATAGTAAGGGCCAACGTCATCCCAATGTTGGGCCAACGAAGTGAACGAATGAACGACGTTGGGCCAACGTTGGGCCAACGAAGTGAATGACGTTGGGCCAACGTTGGGCCAACGTCAAAATGTTATCTGGGAATAAATATCTTTAGAATGCTAAGCATGACTTAGCTTACAATTGCAAACAGCTTGCACCCATATGGGTTCAAACTGTTTACCATTCGTCACTATGTTTTTGCTGTCAATATGTCTAACAAGTTGAGAAAAACAGCAGCCGACAAATTTAGCACACGGTATTGTAAAGCGAAAGCCTAAAACATAAATGGAATTGTCTTGTGTGGGAAACAGTGGTAAGCATTGTTGAAAGGGGGAATCATTGTACGAGACCGTTGTAGGGAGGGTGACTGTATTCTAAACTAACATTACACAGAAACCCAAGCAGTGCAAAAACTGTTACACTAAAAGCTGCTTTATGCACTTATTTCAAAGAGTGTAGTCCGTAGTCAGGAGGCTCCGTAAAGCGTTCTCCCGTTACTTCTCATAAACAGGGACCCGTTTTACTAAACAACTTACGCAAAAATTTTGCGTAAGTCAAATCGTTTAACTTATTTTTCGATCATAAACGTTTGCAAACAGCAAATAGCCAGATCAGAGGACGCGCTAAAAGCAAGTGATAATTTTGCATATACGTAGCATTCTTTATAAAATAATAAGCATATAATGGGATAAGTCCATTTTGTAACTAAAGCAGTATATGAGTAATAGAAAAAGCGTTGCAGCTTCACCGGTTTATGGTGAATTCGCCTAGAGACGAACTCGCCTACAATTAGATATATAGTAACCCAAATGGTGAATTCGCCTATAAACTAATTACATAGTGATTGTATTTCGCACCTATTGTAAGGTATCAAAAACATAATAAAGGTAGTGTTTACTAAGATCGGATGATGAGTGTAGCCCCTGATCATCATATGCAGGTATTAGAATAATTTTTAAGTAGGTGCAAGCGGCATTTTTACTTTCAATATGATAAATGATGTATTGTACGTTGGCATCACCCCTTTCAAACAACTGATCTTTCGTTTTGTTAAAAAAAATCTGGATAAGAAAACAACAAGATAAGTTGATTTTCTACAAATATTTTCATTTTATCTACTGATAAACGGTAGATATACCTGTACTACAAGGTGTGAAATACAATCACTATGTAATTGCTTTCTAGGCGAATTCACCATTTAGGTTACTATATATCTAATTGTAGGCGAGTTCGTCTCTAGGCGAATTCACCAGCACCCGCTTCACCACCATCAGGGAAGTTAATGGATGTGCTTAGTCAATAGTGAAAGTTACAATAGAAGATTTGTTTAAACTTAATTGTAACTCTTCACATACCATTTAGATTCCATTGGTGACGACATACTGTATGGGTTTAATATCTAAATCAGAGGAACGGGTTGTGTTATACTAGTCGTTGGATTAATTTAGGCAGTTGTAAATAAAAATGAACTTTCAATCGAATGGGTCTGGGTAAAATACTGACGGATTCTACTGACGAGTTAAAACAAGAACAAAACGCTGACCAGTTAAGTTATATAGGCTTTTCTCGATTCTACTGACGACAAAGAATGAGAACGAATATCACTGACACTATGTAAACGTATAGGAAAGTGGCTGACCACAATGGATCTGAATAAATTAGAACATTAATTGAAGTTATTAAAATCAAAATATCTAATATAATAGTAGATTAAATACCTTTAAAAAAAAAAAATTTAAAATTTGAAAAAAAATTTAAATCAAGGTTTAAGAAGTTAAATGGTATTTTTTGGGTTTTTTTTGGTTTGTTATATAAACACGTGATTTTAAAAATGAATTTAAAATTTAAAAATTAAATTTTTTTTTTTAATATTTATCTAGATAAAGATATAGATCTAGAATTATAGAATCCATATTAATTTATAAGTGTATAACAAATTCTAAAATAGTTTGAAATAGCTGAAAACGGAGTTGCTGACCAGTTGAAACAGGATCAAAACACTGACCAGTTAACTTATATAGGCTTTTCTCGATTCTACGACATGAAATGAGAACGAATATCACTGAATATCACTGACACTATGTAAACGTATGGGAAAGTGGCTGACCACAATGGATCTGAATAAATTAGAACATTAATTGAAGTTATATAAACACATGAATTTAAAAATTAATTTAAAATTTAAAAATTTAAAAAAAAAATTTTTTTTAATATTTATCTAGAAGAAAAGAAAATCGAAGAAAACGACATTAAAATAAATGTAGAAAAAGTAAGCAACGATACTGAAAAAGATATTTCTAACGATAAATTGCCAAATAATCCAATATTAGATAACAGATCACAAATTTCTTTAGCGTGTAAAACTATCGCCGATAATGCCATAGTCTTAGTGCCAGAAATGGGCTCATTTATGGTTAAAGGGTCAAATAACAAAAAGTATGCGGTAACATTATTTCCCACAGAAAAATGTCAATGTCCTTCGACAGCGACATGCTATCATATAATAGCAGCAAAGTTATCGATTGGTATGGAGGTTGGTAGTGGTAAAAAAGTATATAACTTAACTCAATTACAGAAAAACGGTCGCACAAAAAGTCAAAAACAAATTGGTACAAAGAAGGGACGCCGTGGGGATAGGGATGGAGATTTTTCTATTAACCCTGCGCCAGATTCGGCTGTAAAAACTCGATGTTTGGAAGAAACTTTTGATACGCCCACGATTAAAAACGCTGTAAAAAATAGAGACACTGTTGAAAAAACAAGGAAAAAAATTAATTACGGCAAATCTACACCAAGATCAATACTTAAAGATAGGCCGATTAAGCGCAAAACCCCTAAAAGTACTGGTAAAAAGAGGAAATTACAATTTAAAGACGACGCAAACAATTACGTAAAAACACCGAAATTAGATTTGAGTGATTCAATTAATGACGACTTGATTGATTTAGAACTTTGCTCAGAAATAAAACACATAGAGTGTCAATATTGGTTGGAAAATTTAAAACTCACTACAGACGATAGAGAAGACTTGTTAAATAACCGTAAATTAAATTCCAATCACATGGAGGCTGTCAACATACTCCTCAGAAATCAATTCGGTAAAAACATAAACGGTTTTCAATACACCGATACTGTACCTGTTTATAACGAATCAACTAAAAAATGGCATATGGCCGTTCCATTCGAAAGGGTTGATTCTCCCGCGTGCCAGATTCACCATAACCATCATGATCATTGGGTTTCTTCAATTTATCATAAAAATGTAATATATCTTTTAGATAGTTTAGGTACAGAAAGCAGGAAAAACGACAAACTTATTCCAAACGGATTAAAAATCCAACTTGCGCAATTATATGGCCGGAATGATAAATCTATCCATATACAAATGCCGGTAGTGATGAAACAAAATAACAGTATCGATTGTGGTCTGTACGCGATAGCATTTTTAACTTCCTATTGCTTCCGAAAATCACTCTGTTTTGATGTTATTTACGATACAAGCAAGCTACGTAGTCATCTATTCCACTGTTTCGAGAAAAACGAAATATCCGAATTTCCGTCAACTGAAAAAACAATCAGTGGAAGAAGGCAAAATAAAATGCACAAGATTATTATCGATACATACTGCATATGTAATTTACCAGAATGTGTTGAGAATATGGTGCTATGTACTATTTGTGATCTTTGGTTTCACTATTCATGCGTTAATGCTCCAGCTGATATATCGACTACCAGTAGCGAGTTTGTGTGCGAACTCTGTAAATAATCCTTTTATCTTTAAGTAAGTAGTTCAGAACCACAATAAAACAACAACGTGTCAGATTAAACCGACCATACCGTATCAATTAGCTAAACTCTTAATAAACAGGTACACCAATTAACAGCAGGGTGTTACATTCAATCGGTCACACATTAGGACACGCCCACAATAGAGATAGGCGGCCGATAAACACAGTATATTTTTTCTGATTGGATCCTATGTGCGAAAAGACAAATAACGACCATTTTACTTTCATTGAGATTGACTTTTTCGGCGATATTGCATTTTGGCTTTTTTTGGTAAGTGGCTATTTAATATTATTAATATACGTGCCACCAAAATTCAAAATTATGAGGCTCATGAAAGCAGGGTCCACGATCCCGAGTCTTGGGTACACAATTTATTGTGTAGCGGATGCTTTCAAAACATATTTTTAAATGAATAAAGTAATGGCAAGACATTATTTAGAACTTTTATTTAATGTAATAAAACGACTCAATAATGTATTGAAATTTTCTTTTACTTTAGACAGATATTTAATCTATAATTATATCAGATATTTTGATTTTAATAACTTCAATTAATGTTCTAATTTATTCAGATCCATTGTGGTCAGCCACTTTCCTATACGTTTACATAGTGTCAGTGATATTCGTTCTCATTCTATGTCGTCAGTAGAATCGAGAAAAGCCTATATAACTTAACTGGTCAGCGTTTTGTTCTTGTTTCAACTGGTCAGCAACTCCGTTTTCAGCTATTTCAAACTATTTTAGAATTTGTTATACACTTATAAATTAATATGGATTCTATAATTCTAGATCTATATCTTTATCTAGATAAATATTAAAAAAAAAATAATTAATTTTTAAATTTTAAATTCATTTTTAAAATCACGTGTTTATATAACAAACCAAAAAAAAACAAAAAATACCATTTAACTTCTTAAACCTTGATTTAAATTTTTTTTCAAATTTTTAAATTTTTTTTTTGACAGATATTTAATCTACTATTATATTAGATATTTTGATTTTAATAATTTCAATTAATGTTCTAATTTATTCAGATCCATTGTGGTCAGCCACTTTCCTATACGTTTACATAGTGTCAGTGATATTCGTTCTCATTCTATGTCGTCAGTAGAATCGAGAAAAGCCTATATAACTTAACTGGTCAGCGTTTTGTTCTTGTTTTAACTCGTCAGTAGAATCCGTCAGTATTTTACCCACACCCCAATCGAATCCTGTATTATTGACCATTTGCTTTGGTGTATGTTTAGGTTTATTATGTGAAAAAGATTTTCAACCATGCGGTGATCACAGATGTTGCTGCTCTAAAACACTGGTGACAGCGACTTGCAAGGGCATCGGGAAATCATTCAATTACATCCCGCTTTTTCCGTCGTACGTTACAAAACTGTTTTACATTTACAATTTTCTGCCAGATGTGACAAAGAATACGTTTTACAATTTAACAAATCTGAGAATAGAAAGACTGATGCTTATTGGAAACCGTATAGTGAACTTTTCCCGTGATTCATTTGCAGAACTGAGATATCTGAACGAGCTGGATCTCTACAACAATGGCGAAGTCAATAAATCGAGCTTATCAGAGGCTTTCGGAAGTTTACCAGAAACAAATAATTTTAAATTAAGCCTAAAAAACATTTCACTGAGAAATTTATCTGACATATCGTGGAAAAAGATGAACGGCAAATATATAACATATATAGATATCTCTGAAAATTACCTCGCCGTTCTTGATTTAGACTTATTTCAGCCAATTAGTAGATTGACCAATCTCTCTGCAAAGAGTTGTGCGATAGAAACAATCAAGATAGAACATGGTCATCAACAATTACAGAGTCTAGATATTTCGCTGAATAAAATTGATCTGAAACCTAATTTTTTCTGCCATGGCCGCAATGACACAGTGCCACTATTGCCAAGCCTCGGTTATCTTAATTTGAGGAAGAATGGTCTACAGCAATCAAGTGCAAATACCTGGAGGTGTCTACCAAACTTGTGGTATTTAGGACTACATGAAAATAACATAAAGTCACTAGAGAATAACACATATGCATACTTACGTCGCTTAAAGATACTCAGACTGTCACAAATGACTCAAGGGATTAAACGCATTGATGTTGTCGCATTAAACAATTCCAATCTTGAGGAACTGTATCTTGGTCATAACAGAATAGCATTTCACCGACATATGAGAAAATATGTTTTTCATTTCTGCAAAAACTTAAAAAAAATCAATTTGTCTTACAACAACTTTATATACCTGACATATGTAGATTTGCTGGATATGTTTACACCACTGCGATCACTGGAACAAATAAACATACAAAACTCGAAGATGAAACTACCACACACATTTCTTTCTTTGTTTCCTAACCTTACGTATTTAAACATGGATTACAATAAACAATACATACGTAAGATAGGTGGAATTTTCACGCACACTACAAGCCTCATAAATGCTTCCTTACAAGGGAACGATATTCAAATTGTGAAAGAGAGCACATTTGAAGGGATTACGATTCAGAACCTTAATCTTGCTAATAACCCTTTTGAGTGTACATGTGAGTTACAGTGGTTTACCAATACTATCAGCGACGATGGCAAAATTGGAAATACCACGCTTCAGTCATGGCCAAAACATAAAATGTATTTATGCGCTACGCCACCTTCAAAGAGAGGCCTTACCTTACAACAGTACAGACCAACAAAACTGTCATGTCAGAACATAATGTTTATTGCTTTAGTTAGTTTGGGGTCCTTTGTTGTTCTTGCTTTGACTGTCGCCATTATTGCTTACCGGTATAGATGGTATATTGCTTACTGGGTCTACAAGAAAAGGACACATCGAACCGTCAATGAGAGCACTCCACTTTTAGGAGGCACGTCGATAGTGTACGATGGTTACATCATTTATGATTCTATGGACGAAGATTTTGTTCACAACACGTTCAGGTTGCTGACGGAGGAAACATTTGGTTACAAGATGTTTATATGGGAACGCGATGCCCCAGCTGGACAAGCCAAACTAGAGGCTATGGTGGACGCCATATATGCCAGTAGAAACGTGATTGCTGTGGTCTCAGCTGCCACGTTAAAGGATAAATGGTTTCAATTTCAACTTACTGTGGCGATGGATAGACAAATTGTTCTAGGAAGAGATTTTGTAATGCTATTAATCTTGGAGGATGTTACGAACAATATACTGAGTAATTTCTGGTGTGTATTGTTTACAAAGCTTCCTTCTACCCGATGGTGTTCAGAAGAAGAAAATATTGAAAGACGGGTGCTGGAACAAAAGCTTCAACGTCAGTTTAACAGACAAAATGAAACAAGGTTGGAATAACACTCATCACCAATAAAGCTTAAAGAATTAATGCAGTCACGATTGAAACCAACGCAAGGTTTTAAGTATTTTCTTGCCGTAAACATCTGTAGTTGGATGCGTGTGAAGAGTACTAGTTTAGTTGGTAAAGTGGAGACGACATACTAAACTTGACGTGTGAAATTAAAATAAGGTCAACATTATATGTCATGAGTAAAAAGGTCGCCATGATCTAGTGTTTAGTTAGAAAAGTCAGTGTGATGGATAGATGAGTTGAGTTTTACGGCACTGCGACAGAAGATAGGTTCTATAGGGCCGATGAAAGATGAGGGATGATGAGATGAAATTATGATGATGATTTCAGGAAGATGGGTTCGACTAATCTCATTCCTTGCGAGGCAGACCTTGGGATCAAACCACCTTTTATTTCTTGGTAGAGGGGATACTCTCGGTCTAATAAACAGAAAGGAATTCCTTATGACAATTAAGCCCCAGAACCGCGACAAGGTAGTAAGGTCTCTGGCCATAATCAGTGGGGAAAGCAATACTCATTAAGGGAAAGAGTTAACCCTTTCCCTTATAGAAGCGCCTTTTAGCTCATTATATTTATTCCTACACTGAAGAAAAAAGTTCCAATTTTTACGGTCATAAATATGTATCATTAATAATATTTTCTTTATTCTAGCAAGTGGAGGCTTAAAGCAGGCTGAAAGTAAAGCAGAATGCGCCTTAAGCTCATTATATTTATTCCTCCACTGAAGAAAAAAGTTTCAATTTTTACGGTCATAAATATGTATCATTAATACTATTTTTTTTATTCTAGCAAGTGGAGGCTTAAAGCAGGCTGAAAGTAAAGCAGAATGCGCCTTCTGCTTTACTTTCAACCTGCTTTAAGTGATCATATTTCTTCACAATTAGAAACAGGCTTTGGGGTAATGGGTTTAACGGGATAGACTTGCACATGTATAAGGCAAAAGAAAGTTTTTGTAATTAAAATGTGTCGCTGTTTCATTTATTTCATGAAAATAAATATTACTTTCGTGAATCTGGCTTTGAAGTTAAAAATGTTTTTTGTAATGAGTCAAACCAACGTTGTTTCGTGTTCGTGTTCAAAATGTGTTTGGCTCGTCATTATGTTTCTTTCTTTCAAAATATCAATCATCATGTGACTTTGAACAAAAAAAACAGCAGACGATTATTTTTAAAAGACGACATTGCAGCCGTGGAAAGGTTGGACATAATGTTCTTGTTTGGGGAACAGCGGAAAGTATTTTTGAAAGGAAGGAATCGTTGTTCAGAGGGCCGTTGTGGGAAGGGAGCACTGTATATATTTTCCACGGAGCTGCCAAGGAAATGAAAATGAAACATGGTACATGTAGTCCTTTTTCTTCCCTTTTCCTCAATTGAACTAATGTTCAAGTAGATTTTGATGATTTATGTTTTATGAGTCATATGGCACATTCTTACTAATAACACAATGAAAATTGCCTCTAACTGTCTAAAAAGACTCCGCTGCCCTTCTCAAAGTATATTTAAGAAATAATAAGTTCATACCAGTGTTTTATCGTGCAATCGAACACTGGTAGGAGTTGAGATGCGTAGTAATTTAATCACGAGGCCTTTAGGCCGAGTGGTTTAATTACAAGCATCTCAACGACTACCCGTGTTCGATTGTTAGATAAAACACTGGTATGAATTTATTATTTCAATTATAACATATAATTTAACCTTAATTTGCACAGAAGCAACGGCGCAACATTTCTTGGCGTACGCATTTTCGAAGCCATATGACGTCACGTTAGAACGTTTTAGCGCGTTAGTGGTCTATTGGAAATTCAAACACTGAAACGTTCGTTCTTTGTTTATATAGGGGTGTGCGCCAAGTGTGTTAGAATGGTTATTTGCAAACAGTCGGATCAGGATCAAACTGTTTGACACTCATTTCAAAATGTCTAACATTTGACTTTGAAAAAATAAAAGCAGGCGATAATAATTTAAAGCAGATGGTCATGGCAGTGAAATGCTTAACAGTTGATTACTACAGTGGAGAATCTGTTATTCTTTCCCGTTTAAACGCAAACGTACGCAAACGCAAAGCGCTAAAACGTAGAAAAGAACAACTTTTGGACAATTCTGATAATTCATGTTTATCTTGGTGGCAAACAGTTTGGAGCCTGATCAGACGCCGGGTTACCCGGCGTCTGATCTGGCTCCAAACTGCTTGCACTGCAAATAATAGTTTTAGCGTAAACGCGTTTATTGGGAAAGAATAACAGATTCTCCACTGTACATGCAGTACACATGTAAAGCCAAAGTTCTCCCGTTTGTGCTTTCTGCTTTACAGTGGAGAAAACGTTATATTTTCCCGTTTAAACGCAAACGAAACGCAAACGCATTGCACAGAAATTAATAAAATACAACTTTTTGACAATTCTGATTTTAATCTTGACGGCAAACAGTTTGGAGCCTGATCAGACGCCGGGTTACCCGGCGTCTGATCTGGCTCTAGACTGTTTGCATTGGAAAAAATATATTTAGCGTAAACGCATTTATTGGGATAGAATAACGTTTTCTCTACTGTACTTTCGACTTGCATTAACAAGTAACCCCTTGTAACCTCAAATAGTCCATAATCTGTTTCTCGATTTGAAAACAGGTGATCACTTAAAGCAGGTTGAATGTTTTAAATTATCATCTACTAGGATATAGGAAGTATTTTTTATATTTCATATATATATGCATTTATGTATAATATCTATTTCGTATTTTCTTAATTGGAGAAATTTATGAATATGGATTAACGGGATAACCTATCATCAAAGAGATTAGCACTTCTCCAAAGAGTGGTTAAGTGTCTCGTGGTATGGATTTTTACAGCATGATATACGCCATGGCTTGTACATGTACATTTTCCTTTGTTTAACTAATTACAGCGCTCCCTCTCTACCACTACATCCATGGGAGACCAAAATTGTGTGCGTTGTTCAGAGGGAATCGTTAAAGGGATGGAAAATGGCTTATATTTGCAAACAGCTTGAATCCATATCAGACTCTGCGTTACGCGGCGTCTTTTCAGGATTCAAGCTGTTTGTCACTCGTCGTTAAGTTTTTTTTCTATCAAAATGTCAAAAATATAACTTTGAGAAAAGTAGCAGATGACGATTTTAAGCAGACGATATTGCAGCAGTATAGCGTTAGACATAAATGACTTGTTTGGGGAACTTCGGTTGGAGGGTTGTTGTAGAGAAGGAGCGCTGTAGCTATATATGAAATAAATTATTTATGATATTCGTTGACCACGTTTTGTAATCGTGTGTTGTTTAACCAATTTTCAATCCCAGTCTCTACTAAAGAGGACATTGGCAAGCAGTGTAGATCCTGGTGAGACGGCGTCTCATCAGGGTCTCGCCTGTTTGTTTTACAGGGCTGCCATTTCTCCGGATTTTTCCTAAATCTCCGGATTTTTTCCGAGTTCATTGTAGCTTAAAGTAGGCTGAAAGTAAAGCAGAATGCGCCATAAGGCGCATTCTGCTTTACTTACAGCCTGCTTTAAGTAGTCGCATGTCAACAAAACAAGAAAAGGCTATGGGGTAAAGGTACGATTAGTAAATTCGCACTTTAAAAAAGGAAAATTTGGAAATCTTAGGATTTTTCATGTCAACTTATGGCAGCCCTGTTTTATTGTAAAAGCAATTGTACTTTATGTACAAACACTAGAGTGTTTTAGATCACCATTGTATATCTACAAGGAAATATTCCAGCACGTATACAGGGGGAGTTAATTGCAATATCCAGGCATAAATGGGTAGAAACCCAATAATTTCTTTTCGACACAGGGACTTCACCAACTTCTAAAGAGAGTCCAGGCGTTTGGGCGTCTTACAAAATAAATTTTGAAAGAAAAAAAGGCAGATTTCCAACTCTTTGGTTGTTGCAGCCAAAAAATATATAATTTTGCCATTTGTAATATAAGGTTCAGGTTCGTGTTACTATGCAGTGTTTATAATTATGTAATGTTTCATACGATTACGATTTTTCTATGGTGACATACAATGCAAACTTGGGAGGGTGCTTATCATGTATATTATGTTAATATCATGTTTTGGATGGATGTACGGGGTTATTATACGGTACTGCGATTTCAGGAAGATGATTTTTGGTTATCTCCTTCACTACGTAGTGCTCATCGCATGGGCTCTAAACCACCGAAGTGTCTCCTTTTTAAGTTATTGGCAGAGGGGATTATTTCAAATAAACAAGAGCATCGCTTCTGTTAGGAGGATCATCTTTTGTATGGTACACATACCATGATAATAAAACATTTACTTGCTTAGTGCTAAAGTAAACAGTGCCGTAAAGTTTGTATGGCACAGTGTGCATATAATATTCTAATTAACTCTTTGAGCCCTAGTCCCGCATATAGGCGTGCTTTTCAAACAGTGTACATGTGAACATTACACTTGTCCTATGCAAACAGTGAAGACCCTGATCAGAGGGCTCCGTAAGGAGCCCTCTGATCAGGTTCTTCACTGTTTGTCACAATGCCAAACATTGACAAAAACAACCCTTAAAAGTCAGAAATGGATTAGACTAAAATGGAAACTGGAATTTTCCATTTAAAGTTTCAGGGAGGAAAGAGTTAACGAAGGACATTCTGTATTACATGCACTACATGTAGGCCTACGCAAACTTTAAAAAAAAAACTTGGAACACCAGGAGTCAACGTAAAGTTTCCACGCGTGGAAAAATGATATTATAATTTAGAGGAAAGTCTTATGACAAACTGTGCGTGTATTTTAGGGATTTCCTCTTATTTCGAATTTTGATAGAAAAACTGTAAACCAAGAAAGATAACTGTGCTTTTATCTAAGTTTTGTCGTATGACGAGAGTTATATATCTTTACTCAGTTGAATGCCACTATTTGCACAAATAAAATTTCTCAATTAATATTTAGTCGTTATTGTTTCGTGTAACAACACTAAACGCAAACGCACTTAACAATGAAATAAGGAAAATTATAACTTCTTGAAAATGACAGTGCTTTGATTTTAATCAGAAACAAATCTGGAGCTTGGTGAGACTCCGGGTTACCCGACTTTTAACCTGGCTTCAAACTATTTGCATTGGAAATAATACGCGCTTATTGTGTATAACACCCCTTCTCCATACTGTACTGAGCACCTTTTAACGCACATAATAACCCTTTCCCCTATAGAAAACGCATTTTAGCGTAATCAGTTCATTCCTACGCTGAAGAAAATGGTTTCATTTTATACAGCTATAATTTAATATTGTTTGATTTCATTACATTTGGTTAGCTGTGATTGGCTGTAGTTTTTGTTTCATAACTCCATGAAAAAAATAAAATTTAGGCCACGCCTTGTCAGGACTACTTTCGCTTAGTCCAGCTGCTCTCCTCAAGCGCTGCATGAAGCAGGGCGCCAAATGACGTCATTGACGGCGACGTTACTACAAAACAACGACGCTTTTTGGCGGAAAATATATATGGCGGAGGGACTACAACCTACATTTTAAAAGCGTTAAAAATGAACATTCGCGTCAGATTCTCTATTTAACTACTTTCTTCAATTCAGTAGTGATATTAAATTATAAGGAATAATTCGGAATATTTAATAGTATTGGGTTTTCATTACATTTGGTCAGCTGTGATTGGCTGTAGTTTTTGTTTCATAACTCCATGAAAAAAAATTAAATTCAGGCCACGCCTTTTCAGGACTACTTTCTCTTAGTCTCTCTACAAGCGCTGCATGAAGCAGGACGCCAAATGACGTCATTGACGTCGACATTACTACAAAACAACGCCGCGTTTTGGCGGAAAATATATATGACGGAGGGACTACAACTTACGTTTTAAAAGCGTTAAAAATGAACATTCGCGTCAGATTCTCTATTTAAACTTCTTTCTTAAATTCATTAGTGATATTAAATTATAAGGAATAATTCGGAATACTTATTGTATTCATAGAGATATGAAAAAAAAACCTGGTCACACTTTTGTATGAAACCGCTTCGAATTATTCCTTAAATAAATATGTTTTATAGAAAAAATCTAGCAGAAGCTAGCTTTAAGCATGTTAAAAGTAATTCTGCTTTACTTTTAACCTGCTTTAAGAGGTCACATGTCAAAACCAAGAAACACGCTATGGAATGATGGGTTAAGCTTCGTGTGTAACTGGTGAACATTGGCAAAGACACGGCGCGTCTTCACTGTTTTCTAGATGTCCTAAAAAGTATACCGTAGTATGGATTAACACTGCAATATCATTAGACGAAGCTTGGATATTTGAAATGAAATGCTCATGCAAGGAAATGGGGAGAGTGCATTGCAATATGCTGGCTTATGTGGGTTAACTACTGAAATGGACAACAATAGAGACGTTAGTATTTCCCGTTTAACCCATTACCCCCTGAAAACAGTTTTACTACTTTAATTTATTTCTCTGTGAAAGAAAATAGTTCCAATTGACACTGCCATGAATATGAATCAGAAAAAACATAGCAGATAGTAGCTTAAAGTAGGCTGGGAGTAAAGCAGAATGCGCCTTACGGCGTATTCTGCTTTACTTTCAATCTGCTTTTAGTGTTATCTTGTCCTCAAAACTGGCAACAGGCTAAGGAGTAAAGCTTAAACCAAATTAAATGGAAATACAGTGCAATAAAATGTAGGGAAAAAAACACCCTTTTTTGATAACGTGTCTGTTTTGCTCTTAACTGTTTATAATAGACTTGAGTTTTAGGATAACGTCTTCTCCACTACACATTGAGGAAAAATGTTAAATTATTAGGGCATCCAATATACTATTAAAATGTCCTGCTTTTTATGTGATGAATGGGAAAATGCACTAATTGAAAAGGTGTAATACATCCCTGGCCAATCAGTATCATCTTCACCTTTGATCCCTGGGGCAAAAGCACTGACCACTGATCGTCCTTGCGTCACCGCAACACAGTCCTTATCGCATTGATTTCAATATGTGAACGCTTTAACAAATAGCCTCCGGTCACTTAACACTTCCCCTGCACAGCCGCTTTACTATAGAAATTGCAAACAGTTTGGATCCAGATCAGACGTCGCGGCACGCGACGTCTGATCAGGATCCAAAATGTTTAATCTTCTTGTAATGATTTCTTAATCTAAATTGGCTCAGAAAGTATTTTTTAAAATCAATGACAGACGATAATTCTGACGCAGACCATATTATAGCAGCAGGATAGTGAAATGTCTTAATCAAAGGCGGGTTTTATATACACATAAGCAATGTGTTTATTTAAACAATGAGCAAGTGTGTCCATTAACTCATGCAATGTTTACCAACAAGTTCGTATCTAATTTTCCATACACTTTGGTTTTGGTTGCATTGAGCGTAGATATCTAAATGGTGCATGCTATCTATGGTTAACCCCTTTACTGCCTTACCTCGAGTACGATGGTTATTTGCTAACAGTTTGAATCCTGATCAGACGCCGCATCATGCGGCGTCTGATCAGGATCCAAACAGTTTGATACCCATTTCAATATTTCTTAAGTCTAAATATCTAAATTTTGAAATTGAGAAATAAAAGCAGACGATAATTGTTTAAAATTTATGACGTCATGGCAGTGAAGTGAGAAATATCATGAGAGTCTACATGACGACCATCCTTCTTAAAACTGTCAACAATTAACGAAGTAACTTAAAACAATGAGTACAGTCAATGAATCCTAGTGACGCATGTGTGCGTCCTTTACAAATAATCAACCTTTCAAGACGCTCTTGAAATCGCTCCGTGCAAATAATATAGAAACAGATCAGAGGGTTTCGAAAGGAGCACTCTGATCAGTAGCTGCAGTTTGTACTTTTGAAGTGATTTGTGAAAAACAAATAGATAAAAAAATCTGAAAAAATCCACACCACATAAACTGAAAACAAAAACAAATAAAACAACAACAACAACGGATACAAAACAAAACAGAAAAAGAACCAACAACAACAAAAAAAACTATGACGGACTAAACTGGAAATGTTCAGTAGAAGTTTCATGGGAGAATGCGGTTTTCTTAAAGGGACTCGCAACCGGATGGTGTACTTGTCAAAATAAAATAAAATACTCAAATAAAAGCAAATTTGTGGCATTATTTGGCTTCTGACATTAAAAAAATATGATCAGTCCAAAAAAAGTCTCAAGAATCGTCACCGAATCTTAGATTTTTAGATATTTTCCATCGTTTTTCTATACCGACTAGTAGACGGTATAGTTGTTGTTGTTGCTTCTCTACACGGGCTCAGACATAAACCCGAGCCGAATTGTGAAGTTGTATGCACTTTCGATCGCTACACATTGAAATACGTTAAATCGATGCGATATAAACGGATAGTTCCGTGGTCCATTGGTCTAAGCGGTTTCCCCTATTTTGCCTTCTGTCCGCCAATGCCGGGCCTCGGGTTCGAATCCCACCAGAGACCAATATTTTTTTTAATTGAAATACATTTTTTTAAACAGAATTTCTTATCTTAAACTAATTCTTTACCATTTATATAAGCGTTTGACACATATTTACAAATCACTATTTTTAATGCACCATCTGGTTGCGAGTCGCTTTAATCTCTAAGAATAATGACGTACGTCTGCAAAATGTGTCGCCTGCAACAATTCTATTAATATTTTGACGGTACATGAAATTTGTTAAACCCACTTACGCTTTGTGGATTCATCCATGTTTATATGTTGGATTAGTCCATTTTTTTTCAAAGGGCTTTCTGGTCAAAATTTTCATTTTTTTTATTATCGAAATTCCTATCAGCAAACAGTGTAGACTCTAATCAGACGCCGCATAATGCGGCGTCTGATCAGATTCTACATTGTTTGCCTATGTCCTATATATGGGGTCGTGGGCACAAATGGGTTAATAAGATATAATCAGAATGTACAATATAATCAGGAAGGTATTTTTAAATATTTAAAAGCAGACGATATTATTGGCGAGCAGACGATATTATGGCAGTGAATGTAACAGACTGGTTAATGACGTCGTCATTGACGTGAATGGACTAACAGTGGAGGAAACGTCATTCTTTCCCGTTTCAACGAAACGCACATGCATCGCAATAATATGTAGAAAGTTGCCAAAAAATACATTTTTTGTTTATCCATTTTAATGTTGGGGCAAACAGTGTTGAGCCTGATCAGACGCCGGGTTACCCGGCGTCTGTTCCGGCTCAAAACTGTTTGCAATGGAAATGAGTTTTAGCTATTGAAAATATGCATTTACATGCTTTGGGACAGAATAACGTCTTCTCCACTGTCACATAAACCGCAAATGACATTTTCATTTGACAATAATAGTAAAGCAGCGAATGTATATAAAAAAAAATAAGCCATACATGCATTCGCTGCGTGTACTTTTAATTTATCAAGAAATATGTTAATTAATATTAATTTATACAGGAGGGCCGCGCCATATTACACGTGAGATGTTAGTCATCCTTCTTCACACTCATGAATTCATTTTAAGAAGACGTGTTTTTTTCTGTAATTAAAAGCTTCGCAAATTACAATCAAACTTGTATTAACTCATTATTATAATAAATTGTGCAGATCCAGACCATATCCCAATGGAAGCTTATACTTTTTCCATAGTCAATATGTATACAGATACGCATAATATTTATATCATACGAAGATTCAACTAATTCACCCCGAAACTTTAAATGGCCAATTCCAATTTCAATAATATCTACACACTTTTGACTATTTGTGGTTGACTTTTACAGTATATTTCAAAACTTCTGAAGGAACCCTCTGATCAGGGTATGCAATATTCCCATGAGACAAGTGTAATCCTCACAAGTACTCTGTTCGTTAAGGACGAGTATACTCGTCGCTAGGGCTGAATGTGCTAACACGCAGTGCATGTCTCATGTCACGTTATCTCAATAATAAAGATTATTTACCACTATCTCAGGTAATCATTTTAACATCATCCTGGTTGATAGGTGATTAAAAAAAAGAAACTAGCGATGTAATAAAGTACTCAATCATCGCATTACTGCAGTATTTACATGTAACCCATTACCACACAGCCTGTTACTAGTACTTTTAAAGATAGGTGACTACGTAAAGGAGGTTTAAAGTAAAGCAGAATGCTCCTTAAGGCGCATTCTGCTTTACTCTCAACCTTCTTTAAGCTACAGTCTGTAATGATATAGAAACTTTTTATTATGGCACATATTCATGTCTGTATGAATTGAAATTACTTTCTTCAGTGGAGGAATAAACTAAAGGCGTAAAAAGGCGTATTTATGTGATAATGTGTTAATTTAGCCTGATGCGTGCCTTGGGGTATCTATATTATACAGATTCTCATTTTAAGAAAATCATTGCAGAAGAAAATGTAGGGATCATCTTTTATCTACAGTCGAAATTCGATACTTCAAATTCGCTTAAATCGATCTTACCAGTATTTCGTTAGTTTAATTTTGATAAGTCGACCTCGCTTAAGTCGAACATATCTGTATTTCAAAGTCAAAACGAGGCTCAGCCTCGTTTCTACTTTGAAATATGGGTATTTTCGAACTAACGCGAGTTCGTAGAATCGAGTTTTTTTACTGTATCTGGCTATCTAGATAACCTAACCATAACCTGACTAAAGTGTGACCGGTATGTGTTTTTTCTTACCTCCATAAAAGCAAAAAAAAAAAAATTCTATCCAGATTATCAAGTAGAATAAAAACCACTGGGAAGCATGTAATAAATAGATCTATATCGTATAAAGTCTTCCCCGTAAAAACAATTAGATCCACTTTTCTATTTCGTATGCAAACATTTCGGAGCCAGGTAAGACTCCAACTGTGTGTCATTCAGGTAAAAAAAATCTGGACGAATTTTTTAAAAGTGTTTATTTTCTCCATGCTATTCCATTATCGGCGTCTCGTCAAAATTCAAACTGTTTTCAACAGGTAGATCTTTCACAAATCGCCCGTCATAGCATGTGTACAGTTTGAATATTTCTGAATCTGAAAATTCGATTTGTAAAGGTGTGTGAAAGATACGTTTCGGAGTAACTCTCACGAACTAGCAATTCTTACGGAGACATTCTGCCTCGTTTCGGTGTCGCTTTGCGCGGGAAATGGATGATGGTAAACATGGGTTGTTAGTTTGTTACCAAATAAGTCACAAATTCAATTGTGTTCCCATATCTTTATGATACACATTGATTTGATTGATATAAATCTAGGGTATATAATAGTTTATTTTGTTTGATAAAAAGAATTACTACTGAGTGAGTGTGCTATAGTGCCCGGGCCCTGGAATCGAACCCGGGACCTCCCGCTTGCAAGGCGAGCGTTATAACCATTGAGCAAAAAGTACGGACGTTAGGCTGGAGCACAGGGGACCGTCACAATAGAAGTCTGAACCCCAAAAGAAAAAAATGTAGAAGCACTAGATATATAGACAAGGGGTCGAACTTCCAATTTCCGAATTGTACCCCTCTCCCAAGTTATGCCTCTATCGACATTCGATCAAATGGTATATCGGGTAAAGCTATTTGCCAATACGTAGTAGATCTATAAAGTAATATGAAATAGGCACAGCCTACAAGCGAGCGAAGCTGTCAAATAATGGAGCATTTTAACAAATTAACACATTACCCCATAGCCTAATTCTAGTTTTGAAAACAGAATGAAGGGTTATTTTGAGCAAGTTGAAAGTAAAGCAGAATGCTTAAGTCAGAATCTGCTAGGATATAGAATATAATTTTATGGTACAGATTTTGGACTGTATCAAATGGAACTATTTACTTTTTGAACAGTTTGGATCCTGATCAGAAGCCTCGTAATTAGAGACTATATTTTGCATGGGCGCGAAATTTATTTTTCAAGCAGTTTGGATCCTGATCAGGGGCTGCGTACGGCGGCGAATGATCAGGATCTACCGTACAAAATTGTTGACACTAATGTTAATATTTCGAAATTTTGAGAACTGAATTTCAAAGATACTGTGGTGCATGGGTGCACAATTTATTTTCAAGCAGTCTGGATCCTGATTAGAAGCTGTGTACGGCGACGCATGGTCAGGATCAACATAATTATTGGCACTAATGTTAATATTAATAATTTCGAAACTTTGAGAACTGATGATCATAATGGCAAATTTGTTCCTAATGACTAAAGATTTAAAGATACTGTTGTGTCTGGGTAAAAACTATACATCAAGACATATATTTAATACACTAGATCTAATTACGATATTTACGCGAGGTTATATAATGTGCGAAAAACAATAAATTATCGACTAATAACATATTGAAAATGTTCCCTATGTATGCTTCGACCAAAAATGGTACATTTTGACTTGGTACGCTTTAACCATGGTACGCTTTGACTATAACCCATTAAGGCGTATTTATTGGGTAATGGGTTAATAAACCAAATGATTTAATAACCTGAAGGCCCTGGTATCGCTCAACTGTTGTACTGAAGCTTGAAAGCTTTACCTTTCTGTTTCATCTGTTTTAATCTAAATCCATTCAAATTTGTAGTATACCATGTAAAACTTTTTGGAATACAACCTCATAATTCTAGTATAGTAGAGTACATCAAGGGCAGATAACTAGAGCCTAAACAATACTGAAATGAAGCCTTTTTAACATTTCAGAGTATATCAAGGGCAGATAACTATTGCCACAATGATTAGATTTCAACAATAATTGCACTCCTTTGAGAACTTATAGCTATATACTTTGTGTGCAAGTATAATCAAAATCCATTGAAAACTGTAGTTGCAAGAGTGTAAACGCTGTAAGATATGGCATTTTCAGCAATTCAAGGGCAGACAACTCTTGACCTATAGGTCTTATTTCAACCATTATCACACATATCCAAACTCTTATGGTCATATACAATCTGGCCAAGTTTGAAAAAGACTGGATAAAAATGGTGGCCTCTAGAGTGTAAACACTGTTAAATATGGCATTTTAAGCAATTCAAAGGTAGATAATCCTCAACCTATTGGTCCGATTTCAACCCTAATTAAACTCATCTAAACTCTTATGGTCATATACAATCTGAGCAAGTTTGAGATAGATTATATAAAAATCGTGGCCTCTAGAGTGTAAACACCGTTAAATATGGCATTTTCAGCAATTCAAAGGTAGGTTACTCTCAACCTATGGGTCCGATTTCAATCATATTCAAACTCATATGAACTCTTATGGTCATATCCAATCTGAGCAAGTTTAAGATAGATTGGGTAAAAATTGTGGCCTCTAGAATGTAAACACCCTTAAATATGGCATTTTCAGCAATTCAAAGGTAGATAACTCTCGACCCATTTGTCTGGTTTTAAGCATCTGAACTCTTATAGTCATTTACAATCTGAGCAAGTTTGAAGAAAAAGTGTGGCCGCTAGAGTGTAGACACTGTTAGATATGGCATTTTCAGCAATTCAAAGATAGAAAACTCTTGATCTGATCTATTGGTCTGATTTTAAGCATAATCGAACTCATACAAAATCTTATGGTCATATACAATCTGGCCAAGTTTGAGAAAGATTGGAGACATATTGTGGCTTCTAGAGTTTAAACACTGTTGAACTTGGGTGGATTTGGGTGACTTTGGGTGAATTGATGAATGAGGATAAGTGTATCATAAATTAAATTTAGTTGGCACTAATATTATTACTTCCATATAGCTGACTGGCATTCAGATAACGAAAACTATTACAGAAAATGACTTTTCATGGATATTGGACGGTGGGTTTTAATAGTGGATAACCCTGGGCTGAAACTGTCAACACTGCCAGACTATCTACGTAAATCTACCCCACCTGACATGATCGAGCACAGTGTTGAAATCATCTGTGTATTATACACATGCACTTTGATATTGACAAGATTTAGAAACAACATATCTGATATCACAGAAATAAAGATCTAGGCCTAGTCGAAACCGGTCGAATGTGTGTGACATGGTACTTTTCTAATCTTAGGAAGTGACGTCATAAACATCACAACTGATAAACAAAGGGGGGAAACTCAATAAAACAGTTTTGACTGTGTTGATAATTTCAGTAGGATGGTATTAACGAGCGAGGTTTTTTTATTTAAATTTGAAGTGTGATTCTCGCAATTTAATTTGTTTTCTTTGGAGATAACCGGAAATGTACACTTAAAAAATCTCAAATAGACTCGTCCAGAGCTGAGAGGTCAGTCAGAATAGTCGCGCGTGTTAGGCAATATTATCCGGGTCAACCTATGGGTAACCGGAAGCAAAAATTTTAACGAAACTTTTTTTGTTCAACATGTTCATAAATAAAACGCGAGCAGGGTCGACCAGTCTGTGAAAAATAGCTGAGAGGTCGGAAGTGATAGACAATAACTTCCGGGTCAACGTATGGGTAACCGGAAGCAAAATTTTTAACGAAACTTATTTTGTTCAACATGTTCATAAATAAAACGCGAGCAGGGTCAACCAGTCTGTGAAAAATAATGTAGCAAGTAGATCCGGCGGAAGTACAAAAAACCTAAGAAGAAAAATCTATTCAATGTACATACATGATACAGGTCTAAACATGTGAATTTTAACTTGAAATTTATTGTACACGTAACCGTAGAAGCTCGCTTCGCTCGTTATAAACTTCGTAATTGCAAAGTGAAAAACACCTAGTTAAAACGGTTCTCAGATGCCACAAGGCAGAATCCCGAGAAACACTGCAATTTTGACAGGTAGGCAACAACCTCGTAACCGCCCGCTTACCGACTATAACAGAAAGCGTTCAAATGAGGTCACGTAAAATGGCTGCTCAAAGCGAAACAAATGGTTTGGAGACAAGTTTCATTTGTCAAGCAGTGTACATGAAGTTGATCGAATGCGGTTTTCACAGTAAGTGTCATTTTTGCCTTACCTGCTATTGCATGAAGCCCTGATTTCGACTGGCAAGCATTCTAATAGCCGTATTAATGGGTAAGAGGGCGTTTACGAGGTTGTTGCCTACCTATCAAAATTGGGATGTTTCTCGGGATTCTGCCTTGTGGCATCTGAGAACCGTTTTAACTAGGAGTTTTTCGCTTTGCAATTACGAAGGTTATACTTTATACTACGTATTGGCAAATAGCTTTACCCGATATACCGTTTGATCGAATGTTGATAGAGGCATAACTTGGGAGAGGGGTACAATTAGGAAATTGGAAGTTCGACCCCTTGTCTATATACCGAGGGCCTAACACTGCCTATATTTCACTACACTCCTCCCCATCTTAATTTTGAGGTCCTTTTTATCTCAGAGATCATACCTTTCGACTAACGGTAACTACCACACAGTCCTCATTTCTGACGGTGATCCATGCATCCGGCAAGGACAGTCATCACGATATGGGGCAGAAAAACCAGTTTGCCAACAACTCCATTATAGTGACCCGACCCGGGAATCGAAACTGGGACCTCCCGCTTGCAAGGCGAGTGTTATAACCAGTGAGCCAAAAGTCTGGATGATAGGCTCGAGGGCCTAACACTGCCTATATTTCACTACACTGCGTTGATTAAATTGACTTGCTCATAAGTCTGTAAACAAATCAATTATCCTCTGATCCTGAACCTTTAGAATTCCTTATGGAACCAATAAAAAGTTAAGAGGAATTACTAATGACAGTGAGTCAGACCTTTTGGTAAAATAGTAAAAGTGTGGTTTACTTCAGCATCTCTGTCACTTAAGCATTTTGTCATCAGTTTTCGCGGATTTTTGTTTAAAGAAATGCGGAAGGCAATTAAGTCTAAAGAGGTTTTGCTCTCGCAAAAAGTTATGAGTCCAAAGAGGTTTTGACCTGTCAATCAAATTGAATAATAATACAATAAATGATTTTATAATGATAATTTCACAGAAATAAGTTAAATATATTTAGAATTGCTTATTCACAAGTTAAAGTGAGGTTTAAATGACCAAATTAAACGACAATGTAAACGGCACTTGCAGAACTATTTTGTTCGGCTAGATCTTTCTGAAAAGGGACCCTCGAACAAAAAACTACCGAAATGGGAAGCAATTTACTTTCTTTATCTGTCAGTCTTTCTGGTTATTTTCTCACTCTGTCTGTTTCCCACCCTGTCTGTCTCTTTGTCTCTGTATACATGTATGTTGGTCTGTTTGCATGTCTGTCTTTCTCTCTCCTGTTCTTGCTCACTGTCTGTCTCTGTCTGTCTGTCTATCTATCTCTCTCTGGCTCTCTCTCTCGTTATTGCTGTCTGTCTTTTTGTCTGCCTCTTTTTATATCCCTCTGAGTCTGTCTGTCTGTCTGTCGCTCACTCTCTCTGTCATTCTCTTATTTCGTTTATCTCTCTCTCTCTCTCTCTCTCTCTGTGTGTTTGTCTCTCTGTTTGTCTGTTGTATCTGTCCCTATATCTGTCTCTCACACTCTCTCTGTCTCTTTCTTTCTTTTTCTCTCTCTTTCTCTCTTTTTGTATATCTTTTTGTCTGATGTCAATGTCTATCTCTCACTCAATAATGTTGATGCTGTTCTTTCTTTCTCTCTCTCTTCTCTTTCTTTTCTCTTTCTCTCTCTCTCTCTCTCTCTCTCTCTGTCTGTCTGTTTGACTCTCTGTGTGTATGTTGTCTATGTTCCTATCTCTGTCTCTCACTCTCTCTGTCTCCCACTCTCCCTGTCTGTGTTTCTTTCTCTCTCTCTCTCTCTCTCTGTTTGTCTTTCTTTTTGTCTGATGTCTTTGTCTCTATCTCTCACTGTCCATAACGCTGTTGCTGTCTGTATGTCTGTCTGTCTGTCTGTATGTATGTCTGTATGTCTGTCTGTCTGTATATATGTCTGTCTGTCGTGTCGTTTCTGTCTCTATACCTATAGCTGTCTCTTCTCTCTCTCTTCCTCTCTCTCTCTATATATATCTCTCTCTTTCTCGTTCTCTCTATTTGTCTCTCTGTTTGTCTTATATCTCTGTCTCTCACTCTCTCTGTCTTTATATATGTCTGTCTCTCTGTCTCGCTGTGTCTGTCTCTCTGTGTCTGTCTGTCTGTCTCTTTCTCGCTGTCTCTTTCTCTGTCTCAGACTCTCTCACTCTCTTTTGTATGTTTGTCTGTCTGTTTGTCTTTCTCTGTCTCTCTATCTTTGTCGGTATGTCTCTCTCTCTCTGTCTATTTCACTATCTTTATCTCTCTCTGTTCGTCTGATATATCTGACTGCCTGTCTAGAGCTGTCACTGTGTCTTTCTGTATGTATGTATTCTTTTTTCTGTCTGCATGGATATCTGTGTCTGTTTGTCTGTCATTCTCTCTCTCTGTCTCTCTCTGTCTCTCTCTGTGTCTCTGTCTGTCTCTGTCTGTCTGTCTGTCTGTCTCTCTCTCTCTCTCTGTCTGTCTCTCTGCCTCTGTCTGTTTGTCTGTATGTCTGTCTCTCTACCCCCGCTATAGCTCTCTCTCTCTCTCTCTCCATAGCTGTCACTCTGTCTGTCTGTCTGACTGGCTCTCTCTACTTCTCTCTCTCTTTCTCTGTGTTTGTTTGATGTCAATAACTGCCTGTCGAGAGCTGTCGCTGTATGTCTGACTGTATATGTCTGTCTGTGGCTCTCTGTCTATTTTGCTCCCTCTATATCTCTCTTTCTTTCTATCTCTCTCTCTCTCTTTCTTTATCTGTGTTCATCTGATGTCTTAGACAGCCTGTCTAGAGCTGTCGGTATGTCTGTCTGTCTCTGTATCTCTCTCTGTGTGTCTTTGTCTCCGTCTGTCTTTGTCTGTCTGTCTCTCTTACTACTATATCTCTCTGTTCGTCTGATGTATCTGACTGCCTGTCTAGAGCTGTTGCTGTCTCTCTCTCTCTCTCTCTCTCCCTCTCTCTCTCATTCTCTCTATCTCTCCCTGTTTGTCTGGTGGATATGACTGCCTGTCTGGAATTGTTACTGTGTCTGTCTGTCTGTCTCTCTATCTGTGTATGTATCTCAGTGTCTCTCTCTCTCTTTCTCTCTGTCCCTGTATCTCCCTCTACACCTCTCTCTGTTCGTCTGATGTCGCTTACTTCCTATCTAGAACTATTACTGTGTTTGTCTCTCCCTGTCTCTGTCTCATTCTGTCTATGTTCTCTCTCTTTCTGTCTGTCTCATGTCACTGACTGCCTGTCTAGAGCTATCACTGTGTTTTTCTGTATGTATGTCTTCCTTTTTCTGTCTGCATGAATACCTGTCTCTGTTTGTAGAGATCTATGACTCTCTCTGTCTGTATGTTTTTTCCCCTTCTCCCTCCACACTCTCTCATTCTCTCCCTCTCTATATAGCGCTGTTGCTGTCTGTATGTCTGTCTGTCTGTCTGACTGTCTCTGTCTGTATGTCTGTCTGTCCCCCTCTCTCTTTATCTATCTATCTTGTTTGTCGCTATAATTGTCTCTTCTCTCTCCCCTCTCTCTCTCTTTTCTCTCTTTCTCTCTCTTCATCTCTCTCTCTCTCTCTCTCTCTCACTTTCTGATTGTCCGATGTCTCTGATTGCCTGTCTAGAGCTGTCAAAAAGTCTTTCTGTATGTCTGTCTACACTTTACTGTCTACATGAATGTCTGTGTCTGTCTGTTTCTAGAGATATTCGACTATTTCTGTCTGTATGTTTTAAAGCTCTCTCCCTTTCTCTCCTCTCTCTCTCTATAACTATTTCTGTATGTCTGCCTGTCTTTCTCTGTCTCTCTCCCTCCGTCTCTCTCTCTGTTTCTCTCTCTCCCCTATCTATCTTTCTCTATATTTGTGTTTGTATGATATCTCTGTCTGTCTGTCTGTCTCCCTCTCTGCTTGTCTCTCTCTCTTTCTCGCTGTCTCTTTCTCTGTCCCAAGCTATCTCTCTGTTCGTATGTTTATCTGTCTGTCTCTCTTTGTATGTTTGCCTCTCTCTTTGTTTCTGTATAATTGTCTGTCACTCTTACTATCTCTATCTCTGTATGTTCACCTGATGTATCTGACTGCCAGAGATGTTACTGTATCTGTCTGTGTTTGTCTCGTTCTCTCTGCCTCTCTCACTCTCTGTCTCTCTCTGTCTGATATCACTGACTGCCTTCTAGAGCTGTCGCTGTTTCTGTCTGTCTTTCTCTCTCTCTTTCTCAGTGTGTGTCTCTTTCTCTTTCTTCCTCTATGATCGTCTGATGTCTCTGACTGCCGGTCTATAGTAGTCACTGTGTCTGTCTGATTCTCTATCTGTTTTTCTCTCTCTGTCTATATGGCTCTCACTCTCTCTATCTTCCCCTGTTCCTCTGATGAATCTGGCTGGCTGCCTGTCTAGAGTCTAAACTGACTTTGACAGGGTTCTCTCCCTCATATTAACTGTCCAAATAGATTTTGACAGGCTGCATGGAGAGTCTAAACTGACTTTGACAGGGGTCTCTCCCTCATATCAACTGTCCAAATAGATTTTGACAGGCTGCCTTAAGAGTCTAAACTGATCTTGAGAGGGGTCTCTCCCTCATATTAACTGTCCAAATAGATTTTGACAGGCTGCCTTAAAAGTCTAAACTGACTTTGACAGGGTTCTCTCCCTCATAATAACTGTCTAAATAGATTTTGACAGGCTGCCTGGAGAGTCTAAACTGACTTTGAGAGGGGTATCTCCCTCATATTAACTGTCAAAATAGATTTTGACAGGCTGCCTTAAGAGTCTTCACTGATCTTCAGAGGGGTCTCTCCCTCATATTAACTGTCCAAATAGGTTTTGACATGCTGCCTTAAGAGTCTACACTGATCTCGACAGGGTTCTCTCCCTCATATTAACTGTCCAAATAGATTTTGACAGGGTGCCTTTAGAGTCTACACTGACTTTGACAGGGGTCTCTCCCTCATATCAACTGTCCAAATAGATTTTGACATGCTACCTTTAGAGTCTTTACTGACTTTGACAGGGGTCTCTCCCTCATATTAACTGTCCAAATAGATTTTGACAGGCTGCCTTAAGAGTCTAAACTGATCTTGACAGGGTTCTCTCCCTCATATTAACTGTCCAAATAGGTTTTGACAGTCTGCCTTAAGAGTCTAAACTGACTTTGACAGGGTTCTCTCCCTCATATTAACTGTCCAAATAGATTTTGACAGGCTGCCTTTAAAGTCGAAACTGACTTTGACAGGGGTCTCTCCCTCATATTAACTGTCCAAATAGATTTTGACAGGCTGCCTTAAGAGTCTAAACTGACTTTGACAGGGTTCTCTCCCTCATATTAACTGTCCAAATAGATTTTGACAGGCTGCCTTTAAAGTCGAAACTGACTTTGACAGGGGTCTCTCCCTCATATTAACTGTCCAAATAGATTTTGACAGGCTGCCTTAAGAGTCTAAACTGATCTTGAGAGGGGTCTCTCCCTCATATTAACTGTCCAAATAGGTTTTGACAGGCTGCCTTAAGAGTCTAAACTGATCTCGACAGGGTTCTCTCCCTCATATTAACTGTCCAAATAGATTTTGACAGGCTGCCTTTACAGTCTAAACTGACTTTGACAGGGGTCTCTCCCTCATATCAACTGTCCAAATAGATTTTGACAGGCTACCTTTAGAGTCTAAACTGATTTTGACAGGGGTCTCTCCCTCATATTAACTGTCCAAATAGGTTTTGACAGGCTGCCTTAAGAGTCTAAAGTGATTTTGACAGGGTTCTCTCCCTCATAATAACTGTCCAAATAGGTTTGACAGGCAGCCTTAAGAGTCTAAACTGATTTTGACAGGGGTCTCTCCCTCATATTAACTGTCCAAATAGGTTTTGACAGGCTGCCTTTACAGTCTAAAGCGACTTTGACAGGGTTCTCTCCCTCATAATAACTGTCCAAATAGGTTTTGACAGGCTGCCTGGAGAGTCTAAACTGACTTTGACAGGGGTCTTTCCCTCATATTAACTGTCCAAATAGATTTTGACAGGCTGCCTTAAGAGTCTAAACTGATCTTGAGAGGGGTCTCTCCATCACATTAACTGTCCAAATAGGTTTTGACAGGCTGCCTTAAGAGTCTAAACTGATCTTGACAGGGTTCTCTCCCTCATATTAACTGTCCAAATAGATTTTGACAGGCTGCCCTAAGAGTCTTAACTGATCTTAAGAGGGGTCTCTCCATCACATTAACTGTCCAAATAGATTTTGACAGGCTGCCTTTAGAGTCAAAACTGACGTTGACAGGGGGCTCTCCCTCATATTAAATGTCCAAATAGGTTTTGACAGGCTGCCTTAAGAGTCTAAAGTGATTTTGACATGGTTCTCTCCCTCATATTAACTGTCCAAATAGGTTTTGACAGGCTGCCTTAAGAGTCTAAAGTGATTTTGACAGGGTTCTCTCCCTCATAATAACTGTCCAAATAGGTTTTGACAGGCAGCCTTAAGAGTCTAAACTGATTTTGACAGGGGTCTCTCCCTCATATTAACTGTCCAAATAGGTTTTGACAGGCTGCCTTAAGAGTCTAAAGTGACTTTGACAGGGTTCTCTCCCTCATAATAACTGTCCAAATAGATTTTGACAAGCTGCTTGGAGAGTCTAAACTGACTTTGACAGGGGTCTTTCCCTCATATTAACTGTCCAAATAGATTTTGACAGGCTGCCTTAAGAGTCTAAACTGATCTTGAGAGGGGTCCCTCCCTCATATTAACTGTCCGAATAGATTTTGACAGGCTGCCTTAAAAGTCTTAACTGATCTTGAGAGGGGTCTCTCCATCACATTAACTGTCCAAATAGATTTTGACAGGCTGCCTTAAGAGTCTAAACTGATTTTGAAAGGGTTCTCTCCCTCATATTAACTGTCCAAATAGGTTTTGACAGGCTGCCTTAAGAGTCTAAACTGATCTTGAAAGGGGTCTCTCTCTCATATTAACTGTCCAAATAGATTTTGACAGGCTGCCTTAAGAGTCTAAACTGACATTGACAGTGGTCTCTCCCTCATATTAACTGTCCAAATAGATTTTAACAGGCTGCCTTAAGAGTCTAAAGTGATTTTAACAGAGTTCTCTCCCTCATATTAACTGTCCAAATAGGTTTTGACAGGCTGCCTTAAGAGTCTAAACTGATCTTGACAGGTTTCTCTCCCTCATATTAACTGTCCAAATAGATTTTGACAGGCTGCCTTAAGAGTCTTAACTGATCTTGAGAGGGGTCTTTCCATAACATTAACTGTCCAAATAGGTTTTGACAGGCTGCCTTAAGAGTCTAAACTGATCTTGAAAGGGGTCTCTCCCTCATATTAACTGTCCAAATAGATTTTGACAGGCTGCCTTAAGAGTCTAAACTGATCTTGACAGGGTTCTCTCCCTCATATTAACTGTCCAAATAGGTTTTGACAGGCTGCCTTAAGAGTCTAAACTGATCTTGAAAGGGGTCTCTCTCTCATATTAACTGTCCAAATAGATTTTGACAGGCTGCCTTAAGAGTCTAAACTGACATTGACAGTGGTCTCTCCCTCATATTAACTGTCCAAATAGATTTTAACAGGCTGCCTTAAGAGTCTAAAGTGATTTTAACAGAGTTCTCTCCCTCATATTAACTGTCCAAATAGGTTTTGACAGGCTGCCTTAAGAGTCTAAACTGATCTTGACAGGTTTCTCTCCCTCATATTAACTGTCCAAATAGATTTTGACAGGCTGCCTTAAGAGTCTTAACTGATCTTGAGAGGGGTCTTTCCATAACATTAACTGTCCAAATAGGTTTTGACAGGCTGCCTTAAGAGTCTAAACTGATCTTGAAAGGGGTCTCTCCCTCATATTAACTGTCCAAATAGATTTTGACAGGCTGCCTTAAGAGTCTAAACTGATCTTGACAGGGTTCTCTCCCTCATATTAACTGTCCAAATAGGTTTTGACAGGCTGCCTTAAGAGTCTAAACTGATCTTGAAAGGGGTCTCTCCCTCATATTAACTGTCCAAATAGATTTTGACAGGCTGCCTTAAGAGTCTAAACTGATCTTGACAGGGTTCTCTCCCTCATATTAACTGTCCAAATAGATTTTGACAGGCTGCCTTAAGAGTCTTAACTGATCTTGAGAGGGGTCTCTCCATAACATTAACTGTCCAAATAGGTTTTGACAGGCTGCCTTAAGAGTCTAAACTGATCTTGAGAGGGGTCTCTCCCTCATATTAACTGTCTAAATAGGTTTTGACAGGCTGCCTTAGGGGTCTAAACTGACTTTGACAGGGTTCTCTCCCTCATAATAACTGTCCAAATAGATTTTGACAGGCTGCCTGGAGAGTCTAAACTGACTTTGACAGGGGTCTTTCCCTCATATTAACTGTCCAAAATAGATTTTGACAGGCTGCCTTAAGAGTCTAAACTGATCTTGAGAGGGGTCTCTCCATCACATTAACTGTCCAAATAGATTTTGACAGGCTGCCTTAAGAGTCTAAACTGATCTTGACAGGGTTCTCTCCCTCATATTAACTGTCCAAATAGATTTTGACAGGCTGCCTTAAGAGTCTTAACTGATCTTGAGAGGGGTCTCTCCATCACATTAACTGTCCAAATAGATTTTGACAGGCTGCCTTTAGAGTCTAAACTGACGTTGACAGGGGACTCTCCCTCATATTAAATGTCCAAATAGGTTTTGACAGGCTGCCTTAAGAGTCTAAAGTGATTTTGACAGGGTTATCTCCCTCATATTAACTGTCCAAATAGGTTTTGACTGGCTGCCTTGAGAGTCTAAAGTGATTTTTACAGGGTTCTCTCCCTCATATTAACTGTCCAAATAGGTTTTGACAGGCAGCCTTAAGAGTCTAAACTGATTTTGACAGGGGTCTCTCCCTCATATTAACTGTCCAAATAGGTTTTGACAGACTGCCTTAAGAGTCTAAAGTGACTTTGACAGGGTTCTCTCCCTCATAATAACTGTCCAAATAGATTTTGACAGGCTGCTTGGGGAGTCTAAACTGACTTTGACAGGGGTCTTTCCCTCATATTAACTGTCAAAATAGATTTTGACAGGCTGCCTTAAGAGTCTAAACTGATCTTGAGAGGGGTCCCTCCCTCATATTAACTGTCCAAATAGATTTTGACAGGCTGCCTTAAGAGTCTTAACTGATCTTGAGAGGGGTCTCTCCATCACATTAACTGTCCAAATAGGTTTTGACAGGCTGCCTTAAGAGTCTAAACTGATTTTGACAGTGTTCTCTCCCTCATATTAACTGTCCAAATAGGTTTTGACAGGCTGCCTTAAGAGTCTAAACTGATCTTGAAAGGGGTCTCTCCCTCATATTAACTGTCCAAATAGATTTTGACAGGCTGCCTTAAGAGTCTAAACTGATCTTGACAGGGTTCTCTCCCTCATATTAACTGTCCAAATAGATTTTGACAGGCTGCCTTAAGAGTCTTAACTGATCTTGAGAGGGGTCTCTCCATAACATTAACTGTCCAAATAGGTTTTGACAGGCTGCCTTAAGAGTCTAAACTGATCTTGAGAGGGGTCTCTCCCTCATATTAACTGTCTAAATAGGTTTTGACAGGCTGCCTTAGGAGTCTAAACTGACTTTGACAGGGTTCTCTCCCTCATAATAACTGTCCAAATAGATTTTGACAGGCTGCCTGGAGAGTCTAAACTGACTTTGACAGGGGTCTTTCCCTCATATTAACTGTCCAAATAGATTTTGACAGACTGCCTTAAGAGTCTAAACTGATCTTGAGAGGGGTCTCTCCATCACATCAACTGTCCAAATAGGTTTTGACAGGCTGCCTTAAGAGTCTAAACTGATCTTGACAGGGTTCTCTCCCTCATATTAACTGTCCAAATAGATTTTGACAGGCTGCCTTAAGAGTCTTAACTGATCTTAAGAGGGGTCTCTCCATCACATTAACTGTCCAAATAGATTTTGACAGGCTGCCTTTAGAGTCTAAACTGACGTTGACAGGGGACTCTCCCTCATATTAAATGTCCAAATAGGTTTTGACAGGCTGCCTTAAGAGTCTAAAGTGATTTTGACAGGGTTCTCACCCTCATATTAACTGTCCAAATAGGTTTTGACAGGCTGCCTTAAGAGTCTAAAGTGATTTTGACAGGGTTCTCTCCCTCATATTAACTGTTCAAATAGGTTTTGACAGGCAGCCTAAAGAGTCTAAACTGATTTTGACAGGGGTCTCTCCCTCATATTAACTGTCCAAATAGGTTTTGACAGGCTGCCTTAAGAGTCTAAAGTGACTTTGACAGGGTTCTCTCCCTCATAATAACTGTCCAAATAGATTTTGACAGGCTGCTTTGAGAGTCTAAACTGACTTTGACAGGGGTGTCTTTCCCTCATATTAACTGTCCAAATAGATTTTGACAGGCTGCCTTAAGAGTCTAAACTGATCTTGAGAGGGGTCCCTCCCTCATATTAACTGTCCAAATAGATTTTGACAGGCTGCCTTAAGAGTCTTAACTGATCTTGAGAGGGGTCTCTCCATCACATGAACTGTCCAAATAGGTTTTGACAGGATGCCTTAAGAGTCTAAACTGATTTTGACAGGGTTCTCTCCCTCATATTAACTGTCCAAATAGGTTTTGACAGGCTGCCTTAAGAGTCTAAACTGATCTTGAAAGGGGTCTCTCCCTCATATTAACTGTCCAAATAGATTTTGACAGGCTGCCTTAAGAGTCTAAACTGATCTTGACAGGGTTCTCTCCCTCATATTAACTGTCCAAATAGATTTTGACAGGCTGCCTTAAGAGTCTTAACTGATCTTGAGAGGGGTCTCTCCATAACATTAACTGTCCAAATAGGTTTTGACAGGCTGCCTTAAGAGTCTAAACTGATCTTGAGAGGATGCTCTCCCTCATATTAACTGTCTAAATAGGTTTTGACAGGCTACCTTAGGAGTCTAAACTGACTTTGACAGGGTTCTCTCCTTCATAATAACTGTCCAAATAGATTTTGACAGGCTGCCTGGAGAGTCTAAACTGACTTTGACAGGGGTCTTTACCTCATATTACCTGTCCAAATAGATTTTGACAGGCTGCCTTAAGAGTCTAACCTGATCTTGAGAGGGGTCTCTCCATCACATTAACTGTCCAAATAAGTTTTGACAGGCTGCCTTAAGAGTCTAAAATGATCTTGACAGGGTTCTCTCCCTCATATTAACTGTCCAAATAGATTTTGACAGGCTGCCTTAAGAGTCTTAACTGATCTTAAGAGGGGTCTCTCCATCACATTAACTGTCCAAATAGGTTTTGACAGGCTGCCTTAAGAGTCTAAACTGATCTTGAGAGGTCTCTCTCCCTCATATTAACTGTCCAAATAGGTTTTGACAGGCTGCCTTAAGAGTCTAAACTGATCTTGACAGGGTTCTCTCCCTCATATTAACTGTCCAAATAGATTTTGACAGGCTGCCTTAAGAGTCTTAACTGATCTTAACAGGGGTCTCTCCATCACATTAACTGTCCAAATAGGTTTTGACAGGCTGCCTTAAGAGTCTAAACTGATCTTGAGAGGTGTCTCTCCCTCATATTAACTGTCCAAATAGGTTTTGACAGGCTGCCTTAAGAGTCTAAACTGACTTTGACAGGGTTCTCTCCCTCATAATAACTGTCCAAATAGATTTTGACAGGCTGCCTGGAGAGTCTAAACTGACTTTGACAGGGGTATTTCCCTTATATTACCTGTCCAAATAGATTTTGACAGGCTGCCTTAAGAGTCTAACCTGATCTTGAGAGGGGTCTCTCCATCACATTAACTGTCCAAATAGGTTTTGACAGGCTGCCTTAAGAGTCTAAACTGATCTTGACAGGGTTCTCTCCCTCATATTAACTGTCCAAATATATTTTGACAGGCTGCCTTAAGAGTCTTAACTGATCTTAAGAGGGGTCTCTCCATCACATTAACTGTCCAAATAGGTTTTGACAGGCTGCCTTAAGAGTCTAAACTGATCTTGAGAGGTGTCTCTCCCTCATATTAACTGTCCAAATAGGTTTTGACAGGCTGCCTGGAGAGTCTAAACTGATCTTGACAGGGTTCTCTCCCTCATATTAACTGTCCAAATAGGTTTTGACAGGCTGCCTTAAGAGTCTTAACTGATCTTGAAAGGGGTCTCTCTCTCATATTAACTGTCCAAATAGATTTTGACAGGCTGCCTTAAGAGTCTTAACTGATCTTGAGAGGCGTCTCTCCGTCACATTAACTGTCCAAATAGATTTTGACAGGCTGCCTTAAGAGTCTAAACTGATTTTGACAGGGTTCTCTCCCTCATATTAACTGTCCAAATAGATTTTGACAGGCTGCCTTAAGAGTCTAAACTGACTTTGACAGGGGTCTCTCCCTCATATTAACTGTCCAAATAGATTTTGACAGGCTGCTTTTAGAGTCTAAACTGACTTTGACAGGGGTCTCTCCCTCATATTAACTGTCCAAATAGGTTTTGACAGGCTGTCTTTAGAGTCTAAACTGATCTTGACAGGGGTCTCTCCCTCATATTAACTGTCCAAATAGGTTTTGACAGCCTGCCTTAAGAGTCTAAACTGATCTTGACAGGGTTCTCTCCCTCATATTAACTGTCCAAATAGGTTTTGACAGGCTGCCTTAGGAGTCTAAACTGACTTTGACAGGGTTCTCTCCCTCATAATAACTGTCCAAATAGATTTTGACAGGCTGCCTGGAGAGTCTAAACTGACTTTGTCGGGGTCTTTCCCTCATATTACCTGTCCAAATAAATTTTGACAGGCTGCCTTAAGAGTCTAAACTGATCTTGAGAGTGGTCTCTCCATCACATTAACTGTCCAAATAGGTTTTGACAGGCAGCCTTAGGAGTCTAAACTGATCTTGACAGGGTTCTCTCTCTCATATTAACTGTCCAAATAGATTTTGACAGGCTGCCTTAAGAGTCTTAACTGATCTTGAGAGGCGTCTCTCCGTCACATTAACTGTCCAAATAGATTTTGACAGGCTGCCTTAAGAGTTAACTGATCTTGAAAGGGGTCTCTCCCTCATATTAACTGTCCAAATAGATTTTGACAGGCTGCCTTAAGAGTCTAAACTGATCTTGAGAGGGGTCTCTCCCTCACATTAACTGTCCAAATAGGTTTTGACAGGCTGCATCAAGAGTCTAAACAGACTTTGACAGGGTTCTCTCCCTCATATTAACTGTCCAAATAGGTTTTGACAGGCTGCCTTAGGAGTCTAAACTGACTTTGACAGGGTTCTCTCCCTCACAATAACTGTCCAAATAGATTTTGACAGGCTGCCTGGAGAGTCTAAACTGACTTTGACAGGGGTCTCTCCCTCATATTACCTGTCCAAATAAATTTTGACAGGCTGCCTTAAGAGTCTAAACTGATCTTGAGAGGGGTCTCTCCATCACATTAACTGTCCAAATAGGTTTTGACAGGCAGCCTTAGGAGTCTAAACTGATCTTGACAGGGTTCTCTCTCTCATATTAACTGTCCAAATAGATTTTGACAGGCTGCCTTAAGAGTCTTAACTGATCTTGAGAGGCGTCTCTCCGTCACATTAACTGTCCAAATAGATTTTGACAGGCTGCCTTAAGAGTCTAAACTGATTTTGACAGGGTTCTCTCCCTCATATTAACTGTCCAAATAGGTTTTGACAGCCTGCCTTAAGAGTCTAAACTGATCTTGACAGGGTTCTCTCCCTCATATTAACTGTCCAAATAGATTTTGAGATGCTGCCTTAAGAGTACTGATCTTGAGAGGCGTCTCTCCGTCACATTAACTGTCCAAATAGATTTTGACAGGCTGCCTTAAGAGTCTAAACTGATTTTGACAGGGTTCTCTCCCACATATTAACTGTCCAAATAGATTTTGACAGGCTGCCTTAAGAGTCTAAACTGACTTTGACAGGGGTCTCTCCCTCATATTAACTGTCCAAATAGATTTTGACAGGCTGCCTTAAGAGTCTAAACTGACTTTGACAGGGGTCTCTCCCTCATATTAACTGTCCAAATAGATTTTGACAGGCTGCCTTTAGAGTCTAAACTGACTTTGACAGGGGTCTCTCCCTCATATTAACTGTCCAAATAGGTTTTGACAGGCTGTCTTTAGAGTCTAAACTGATCTTGACAGGGGTCTCTCCCTCATATTAACTGTCCAAACAGGTTTTGACAGGCTGCCTTAAGAGTCTAAACTGATTTTGACAGAGTTCTCTCCCTCATATTAACTGTCCAAATAGGTTTTGACAGGCTGCCTGAAGAGTCTTAACTGATCTTGTCAGGTTTCTCCCTCATATTAACTGTCCAAATAGTGTTGACAGGCTGCCTTAAGAGTCTAAACTGATCTTGACAGTGGTCTCTCCCTCATATTTACTGTCCAAATAGATTTTGACAGGCTGCCTTAAGAGTCTTAACTGATCTTGAGTGGGTTCTCTCCATCACATTAACTGTCCAAATAGGTTTTGACAGGCTGCCTTAAGAGTCTAAACTGATTTTGACAGGGTTTTCTCCCTCATATTAACTGTCCAAATAGATTTTGACAGGCTGCCTTAAGAGTCAAAACTGATCTTTATAGGAGTCTCTTCCTCATATTAACTGCCCAAATAAATTTTGACCGCCTTGCTTGAGAGTCCAAACTGATTTTGAAAGGGGTCTCTTCCTACTATTAACTGTCCAAATAGATTTTGACAGGCTGCCTTAAGAGTCTAAACTGACTTTGACAGAGGTCTCTCCTTCATTTAAACTGTCCAAATAGATTTTGACCGCCTTGCTTGAGAGTCCAAACTGATTTTGAAAGGGGTCTCTTCCTCATGTTAACTGTCCAAATAGATTTTGACAGGCTTCCTTAAGAGTCCAAACTGATATTGACAGGGGTCTTTCACGTACAGTAACTGTCCAAATAGATTTTGACAGCCTTGCTTTAGAGTCCAAACTGATTTTGAAAGGGTTCTCCCCCTGATATTAAATGTCCAAATAGATTTTGACAGGTTACCTTTAGTGGCCGTTATAGAGAGGTTTTACTGTATTTGAAAAATAACCATACTCAAATACTCTGATTACCATGTTTTATTTATGGGCAGTTACATTTACACATTTATTGAACCATACAGAATCAACTTCCATATTTATGTATACATACTGTCAAAAACATAGATTATCATGTTTTATTTACAAGTCAATATATTTACACATACATATCAAATTATCAATTTCCATATTTTTACATTCAGTCAGACCAGTATTAAGACACCTTTCCTTAAAGAAGCATACAGGAAATTAAAGATATGTGACTGCTAGATGCAGGATAAACAGAGATGTTTGTAAAACATGTATTCCCTCCCTATAAAAAAGAACAAACTGGCTATCAAATACAAAGATTGTCGGTTATATGATGAATGGGTTTTTTCATCAGAAAAAATAAACATGATATTACATTATTGAGTGACCTTTTACCTAATGTCCCAAAAAGAAATGGGATTATCTACTCATCATCAACAACCTCCCAACCAAATATGGGATCTGTTATAATAACCATAATATTACATTCCTGAATGACCTTGACTTTATGACTACTCATCTGAATTATAAACTGTCTTATCAAAAGAGGCCTCTAGGTTTAATGAAGGATGAATTATTGATCGGAAACCATTTTATATAAAACCCATTGTATTTTTATTAATGAATGACCTCGACCCTACTTACTTCAACAGAAATATATGCAATCCACTCATGACATTCCTACTAAATAAAATTATGAAAACTACAGTTGGAAGAAATCTGAGTTGAACTCTAGGATGGAGGCAGGGTCAGTTATTGATTGGAAATGCTCTAATGTAATATCCATATTGCATTCCTGAACGACTTGTAAAATCCATCACATTTCATTACTGAATGACCTTGACCTCTCACCAACTGACCTAAAAAGAATTAGGGGGTCAATTATGCACTGTTTACAACATCTGTGCCAAAAATGAGAACTGTTGTAGGTAAGTTATTGATCAGAAAAAAATGGTGTAAAACCATTACGTTTCAAAACTGAATGACCTTGAACTTTGACCTGACTTACAGATCTGAAAAGAAATAGGGTTAATTTCCTCATCATGATTAATGTCCATACCATATTTATATGAGAACTGCAGGTTGAAGGAAAAGAGAGTTACTGATTTGAAACCATTGGGTCTACCAAAACAATATACCCCACTTCATTTAGCAACCACCTATAATGTAAGAGACTGCTTTTGGACCCTGTAAAGGAGAGTTGTTAAATACAAGTTTGACTGTACACTTCGATATTACTTAAAAGGCCTAGTCAAACCCTTTTTAACTTTATTAACTGACGTGTAAACTAGCCAACATATACATGGCTCCAGATAAGGGTAGTATTTCAAAAACTAAAATCTTTATCTATTACAAATCCCTATGGTGTCACTACTCATTAGAATAGTCTCTTCCAGACGATTTTGAGTAGTAACCCCATATGGTTTGGTGCTAATAGAGTGAGAAAATGTTTGATTTGTTAAGTTTACTCGCTCTTATTGGGAATTCTGCATATGGGTTAATTACTTAGAACAGAAGCTTAGTATTATACAAGAGGCCCATGCGGGCCTAAATATCGCTCACCTGGAAAAACCAACACAAGGGTCACATGACCCCCAGGGCGGGATCATTTTTTATCCCAGGGACATGTTTTGAACAATCTTGAAAGAAAACCTTAAGATGATGCTTTGTGCCAAATATCTAAGCTCAGGGTACTACGGTTTCAGACAAGAAGATTTTTTAAGTTTTCATTGAAAAAATCTATTTTTAGCTCCTGTTACCTAGATATGCAACGGACCGGAATCATTCCTGCCAAGTTTGGTAAAAATCCATCCAGTAGTCTAGGAGGAGAAGCCGTTTGAAGAAATTGTTGACGACGGAGACGACGGACACAATCAAAATAGCTCACCTTGGCACAGGTGAGCTAACAAAAGGTACAGTTTTGGAACAAAGATAAAGTTTCTCAAGTTATTTGGAATTCATGTTGGGCAATTATCTATAGAAATAGTGTAGTTGGTTTTGATTTGATTTGTTATGATTTTACGTTGCTTTTAACAGTATTTCTGACTATTTCAGTCATATTGCGATGTCCAGCTTATTACAGGTGGAGGAAGTTGGCTGTGAAAGAAAGCCAGCATTGCTAGATAATACCCTATGACAAACAACCAGCAACACAGAATGCCTTATTCCAATTATAAAGACTTTAATTAAGTTAAAATTTATTTTACAGTATCTTATGTTGGTATTATGGTGTTATCTAGCAAAGCTACCTTTCTAAGAGAGAGCCAGCCTTGCTAGATACTACACTAACACAAACAACCAGCTACACAGGGTGTCATATTTCAAAAATCAAGACTTAAACATATATTACAATGTATCTTATATTGGTAAGGGTATTATCTAGCAAATCTGCCCTTCTAAGAGAGCTAGCATTGCTAGATAATATCCTAACACAAACAACCAGCAACACAGGGTGTCATATTCCAATAATCAATACTTAAACATGTTAAAATGTATCTTATGGTATATATTGTTGGTAAGGGTATTATCTATCAAACCTAATAGAGCCAGCCTTGTTAGATAATACCCTAACACAAACAACAAGCAACACAGATAAGAATGCCATATTCCACTAATCAATACTAAAACATGTTAAAATGTATTTTACGGTATCTTATGTTGGTAAGGGTGTTATCTATCAAAGTTGCCTTTCTAAGAGAAGGCCAGCCTTGCTAGATAATACCCTTACGCAAACAACCAGATACACGGGGTGTCATATTCCAAAAATCAAGAATTAAACATATGTTAAAACGTATCTTATGGTAACCTATCATTATGTTGCTAAGGGTATTATCTATCAAAGCTTTCTAAGAGAGCCAGCCTTGCTAGATAATACCCTAACACATACAACCAGCAACATAGGGTGCCATATTTAAACAATCAAGCCTTAAACATATGTTAAAATGTATCTCATGGAAACTTAAGTGGATAATGGTATTATCTATCAAAGCTGCCATAATACCCTAACATAAACAACCAGCAACATGTACATCTTCTGTTCTATGAACAAGCAAGCTAATGATTGTCACAGTAATATAGATACTCAATAATTATAGCATAAGTTTTAAAGTTATACATGTACCTTATTTTCTGGAAATAGCATGATCAATGAGGCCATATTTTTAAAGCAAAGTCACCACATCATTGCCATTAGTATGCCTAGCATAATAAATGTAGGCAGATAAATAAATGTAGTTTTATTAAATAAATGAGGTTTATGTATTAATTAATACATGAAGATGCCATTATCATTAAACAGAACTCGAGATCATGTGAGTATTTCAAGTATCATATATCTCAATTAAACTCTGTGATGTGAATTAATACTCAATACAATCATCTTGATGTCCTATCATAGCCTTTGTTGACACATACAGTAAACCTTGAATAATGAGCTTGGTTATAAGGAATCCTTTGCAATAAGGAACAGTTTAAAAATCCCAGAATATTACCCCTCTTTTATCTAATAAAGTATGGTTACAACGTACTTGATTGTAAAACTTGGCTATAGCGTACACCAATTTCCGGTACGATTCAACAAACTTCATTAGAATATCATCTGTTATAGCATATCGTCGATTAAGAGAGTTTCAACTGTATAATATGGCTGTTGCAGAGCAATTATCAATCAATAATTACCTCACAGGTAAATTGTTTGCCAGCGATTGTTTGTATGCATTGTGTGTAAGTATGAGCAATATTAACAGACAATTTTTACGCATCACTTTGAAAAGCGTTAAACGAAAGTCATATTTGCTCACACTTCGTACATATATGCCCATGCACAAAAATTACTCTGTCATTACACCATCAACATAGAGAGAAAACGGAAAGTGTTAACCATTGCTAACCATGTCTCCTTCAATATCGTTGTCTGTAGGATCAATTTATAGTGAGATTTAAGGTGGTGTGACATAAAGATGTATCGATACGAGTGTCAAACAGTTTGGTTCATGATCAGACGCTGCATAATCTAACGCAGCGTCTGGTCTGGATCTAAACTGTTTGCAAAGTCGACATTAGGCGTCTTCTGCTGTAAAGACGTCTACAAATGATCTCTGTGTTAATGCCTTCATGTCGAATGTTAACAAGCTTGCAAATTACTGAAATACTATTTCATAAAAACAAAAATATTATTCTTTGCCTAATTTATGTTTCATTTAAATGAATAGGTTTACACATGTACATGACTACATAAATGAATTTGGTGTTCGTTATAAGTCCAAACTGTTCCTTATACCAACCTCGTCTATTCTAAGCAGACTAGTTCATTATTCGATTATAGCAAACTTTGGCAATTACATTCACTGTTTTTGAGGTCCCGAGGTTTTCTTTATAAACCAGGTTTACTGTATATAAAAAGAAAGGTTGGAAATGTTCCATTGAACCACTCCTATTTTAAATCATGGGATGCATTCATTCTCTCTCATCAGAGACAGTCACTATTTTCTCCACTGTATCTGGAGTCCGACAACCACATAATTATCCAGCTCATTGTGAGACTTGTCATCCCTCTTCATGTTCGATCCTTCACTATTAATCGCTGCCCCTGTACAAATATCAATGTCACTGATTATCCATAGAATGCACTATGGAAATGTTTACAAAAGCCTAAAGGTATAAGTCAAAGGCATTACGACTCCATTAGTCAGAATGGGATGAACTACAAACTTTCATAGTCCGGATTTCAAACAAAGTCACCTTAAAATAAGACCTGGTCACAGGACTCAGAAGTTTGGCCACTCCAGAGTCAAGTTTTTTCTGGTAGGCTCTGTAGTGGTCTATAAAGATCGGTGTTCCGATGTCCAGTGAAGTAATCAAGACCAGCTGCTACTGGACTTCACAAACCCCACAAGCAATGCCAGGCCACATTTACTTCATAGCTGGTAAAGAGTCTTATTGAGTGCTTCTCATCGATCGTGTCCTGAAATTAGAAAAAAAACAAGACTGCGCGTTCAATAAACGCTTATGCCCCCGGTGGCATCCTTGACAATATATTGTGAATCTTTTCTAAGTCCGAATTAGGTCAAGGTCAAACTGAGCTTGGGTATTACTGGGGGGTTGGTAATGGTCCAAGGAAATAACTGTATAAGTATAGAAGCATTGTAGTAAGTAGTGTTGATGCTAGACGAAACGGTAAAATCTAGTTAACCAAGAAATAGCCCATTCAAAATATTCTAAGTCCAAATTAGGTCAAGGTCAAGGTCAAAATCAAGGTTGGGTGATATTGGTGGATAAGGAATGGTCCAAGGCAACAACTGTTTAAGTATCCAAGCATTGGAGTAAGCGGTGTTGATGCCAGACGAAACAGTAAAATCTACTTAACCTGGTTACGGACGGACGGACTGGACGATTACTTTATGCTCCCGCATCTGTCGATGCCGGGGGCATAAAAAGTGTACTTTTAACACTTTCACTGCTATATTGTCTGCTGAACCATTTACTCCATAGCATTTTTTCTAGTATGGAAGATAGGTGACCTGTTAAAACATGTTGAAAGCAGAGCAGAATGAGCGTAAAAGGTGCATTCTGCTTTGCGTTCAGTTTGCTTTAACCTACAATCTGCTTGAATACGAAAATATTTCTTATGGCACATATTCCAGACTGTAAAAAGAAGAACCGTTTTCTTCAGTGGAGGAGTTAAGTAAAGGCGTAAACAAGACTGCGCGTTCAATAAACGCTTATGCCCCCGGTGGCATCCTTGACAATATATTCTAAATCTTTTCTGAGTCCAAATTAGGTCAAGGTCAAGGTCAAACTGAGCTTGGTGAGTTGCTTATGGTCTTAGGCAACAACTGTATAAGTATCAAAGAATTTTAGTTAACAGTGTTGATGCTAGACGAAACGGTAAAATCTAGTTAACCAAGAAATAGCCTGTTTAAAATATTCTAAGTCAAAACTAGGTCAAGGTCAAGGTCAAAATCAAAGTTTGGTGATATTGGTGGGTAGGGAATGGTCCAAGGCAACAACTGTATAAGTATCCAAGCATTTGGGTAAGGGGGTGTTGATGCTAGACGAAACAGTAAAATCTACTTAACCTTGTTACGGACGGACTGACGGACGGACGTTCTCACAGTTGGACATTTGTTGGGTATATTTTTTGTTTAAAAGTACCCAAAAGTACACTAAAATACCCAACAATAACAATAGGGCAATCACGGAATGAATGGAATCTATTGTTCTCCCTACCCAACAAAGGACCTTTCGTGCGCTCGGACTGACTGACTGACGGACAGGACGATTACTATATGCCTCCGCATCTATCGATGCCGGGGGCATAAAAAAAGCATATCTATTGAATCATGGGTTAAAAATTGTTGAAATTGAGAATTTAGAGTGACATTATAAATGAAGAAACACACACACACTCGTGTGCCAATATATAACATAGAACATATTCAACATAGAAAATACAGTAAAACAAACAAACTATGGCAATGGAGAAAGCTGATTGGCTGAAATAGTACATGGTTTACTATTCGTTTATACCAAGTACAATGCTTTTAAACTGGAACATTTCAGAACACATAATTTTGGAAATATCGAAAGTACCACTTGTATAATAACGTTCAGTGTTTATACGAAACTGATTTGATTCCAAACCAACGAGTAAGTTGCAGGTTATCTACGCGGTATGCTTCACAAACTACGGTTCTCGTCCGATCACCGAAGTTAAGCAACGTGGAGCCCGGTCAGTACTTGGATGGGTGACCGCTTGGTAATACCGGGCTCCTCAGGCTTTTTCCTATTTGTCTGTTTTTTTGTTGTTGATTTTTGTTGTTTTTCAAATTAGTTTTGTCTTTATATTGGACTTTTTTTTGCAGTTTAAACACAATCAACCCTAGAGACGAGAATACTTGTCATTTATAAACCGGGTACCTGAGAATATTACAACTGTACTAAGCCGGGCGATGGTTGCTGGCAGGTTTCCGTAGTCAGTAACTTGGCGTCTCATATGGATCCAAACTATATAAACGTCAATGATATGGTATGGTTGTTTGACCAATTGATCCCTGATAACGTGTTCACTCGTCATTTTCCGTTATCAAGCCATGTGCACCGTTTACATTTGAAACGTGTGCACTACAGTTTGTAAATGACGAGTTAACTCGTCGCTAGGGTTGAATGTGTTAAACTAGAAAATGTCCAATCTAAAAACAATTAAAAAAGACAGAAATATAGGAAAATTTCTACGGCACTCGTTATTCCTAGGAGGTCACCTATCCAAGTACTAACTGGTCTCGAGTAATAGTTACATAATGATAATTTTGACAGAAAAAGCTTAATGATGAATGACAAACAGCTTGAATCCAGATCAGACGCAGCGTTACGCGGAGTCTGATCTGGATTCAAGCTGTTTGCAACTGTTTACCCATTTCCCTCCCTATAAGGACTCCCTCCGAACAACGCACTCAAGGTTTGTCTTCCATTGGGTGTCTTTGTAGAGAGGGAGCACTGTACATAAAAACTAAGTTATTCTTTCTAAATAAATGGCTTTATGTTTAAAGAGGCTCGCAACCAGATTTAGCATTAAAAATAGTGATTTGTAAATATAATGTATGTCAAATGCTTAAATAAATGGGTAAGAATTAGTTTAGGATATGAAATTCTGTTTAAAAACCTGCATTTCAATAAAAAAAAAAGTGTGCTCTGGTGAGATTCAAACCCGGTACCCGGCATGCAGGACAAACAAGCAAAAACCATGTGTACTGTACCCCTCCTAGCGTCATTTGAGTGTTCCTGGTCCCTCCCAGTGTCTTCCCGAGAGGTATGGCTCCCTCCTATCGTCTCTCCAAGGGCTCCAAAGCCCTCCCAACGTCTTTTCGAGTGTTTCTGAGCCCTCCCAGCGTCCATCCGAGAGTTCCTGATCCCTGCCGGTATCTTTCCGAGTGTACTGCATCCCTGCCAGCGTCCTTTCCCTTGTTCCTGGTCCCTCCCAGTGTCTTTCCGAGAGGTATGGCTCCCTCCCATTGTCTCTCCGAGGGCTCCAAATCCCTCCCAACGTCTTTTCCGAGTGTTTCTGAGCCCTCCCAGCGTCCGTCCGAGCGTTCCGAGCTCCAACGCCCTCCGAACGTGTTTTCGAGTGATCGTGATCCCTCCCAGCGTCTGTCCCGAGCGTCCATGATCCCTCCCAGTGTCTTTCCGAGTGTACTGCTTCCCTCCTAGCGACCTTTCCGAGTGTTCCTGGGTCCTCCCAGTGTTTCCACGAGTGGTATTGCTCCCTCCCATTGTCTTTTCGAGTGATTCCGAGTCCTCTCAGCGTGGTTCTGATCCCTCTAAGCGAGGTTCCGAGCCCTCTCAGCGTACTTCCGAGCGTTCCTGATCCCTCCCAGTGTCTTTCCGAGTGTACTGCACCCCTCCCAGCGTCCTTTCGAGTGTTCATGGTCCCTCCCTGTGTTTTTCCGATAGGTATGGCTCCCTCCCATTGTCTCTCCGAGGGCTCCAAATCCCTCCCAACGTCTTTTCCGAGTGTTTCTGAGCCCTCCCAGCGTCCGTCCGAGCGTTCCTGGGCCCTCCGAGTGTTTTTCCGAGTGGTATGGCTCCCTCCCATTGTCTCTCTGAGGGCTCCAAAGCCCTCCCAACGTCTTTTCCAGTGTTTCTGATCCCTCCTAGCGTCCGTCCGAGCGTTCCTGGGCCCTCCCAGTGTCTTTCCGAGAGGTATGGCTCCCTCCCCGCGTCCTTCCAAGTGTTTATGTGCCCTCCTATATGTCTTTCCGAGTGCTATTTCTCCCTCCCATTGTCTCTCTGAGAGCTCCAAAGTTTGTTACAGACACCTCACAAATGACAATAAATATGCGTAAATATGTTTTTTTATATGTATATATAAAATTATATAGAAAGAGATTGATGTTGAGAGAAAAAAGAAAGATAAACTATTCCAAAGCCGTCTCACACACAGACAAACGCACACACACGCACATACCAAATATGAAAGCAATATCTCAATGAACAAAGGAGTTATAGGCATTTTTCAAAACCTAAACACAGATATAGAAACCTAAATGCAGGCCCTAAGTTCAAGGTCAAGGTCACAGTGGTCAAACTTTTTGTGTGCATGGAAAGGTCTTGTCCATAAACATACACATACCAAATATGAAAGCAATATCTCAAGGGACATAGAAGTTAAAGGCCTTTTGACAAACCTAAACACAGATTTTGAAAGCTAAACATGGGCCCTAACTTCAAGGTCAAGGACATTGGGGTAAAACTATTTAGTTGCTTGGTAAAGTCTTGTCCATAAACACACACACATACCAAATATGAAAGCAATATCTCAGTGATCATAGGAGTTATAAGCATTTTTCGAAACCTAAACGCAGATTTCGAAACCTAAACACGGGCCCTAAGTCCAAGGTCAAGGTCACTTGGTTAAAATAATTTGTATTCATGAACAGGTATTGTCCATATACAACTGCATGCAAGTATTAAAGGAATATCTCATTGAACAAAGGAGTTATAGGCATTTTTCAAAAACCTAAACACAGATTTCGAAACCTTAACGCAGGCCCTAAGTTCAAGGTCAAGGTCACAGGGATCTGTGTGCATGGAAAGGTCTTGCCCATACACTCACACATACCAAATATGAAAGCAATACCTCAAGGGACAAAGAAATTATAAGGATTTTCTTGAAACTGCTAACGCGAACGGGAATGGATACAGGAACGCCGACGCCTGGGTGAGAACATTAGTGCTTGGACACAGTCCGGCGAGCTAACAACAAAACGTATTCTAGGTTAGTGGTACAGGTCATAGGTCAGTGTTACCAAATTGCAACGCATAACATGTGAAGATGTGGGACTGCAGCTGCAGTACCTTGTATATGACTGACCTAAATAGAGAACTCAGTTGAAAACTTAAAGCTGGATCTAAGCACTGAAGTTTGACAATATGTATGTAGTATTGCTTTCGCTTCTTAATTCCAGCGAGACAAAAAATATAATATTACATAGTTGATGGACCTTGACACTTGACTTCAACAGAAATGGGGTCATCAACTCATCATAACAAATTTCACTAACAAATTTGAGAACTTTACATTGAATGAAGGATGAATTATTGATCTGAAACCATTTGTTGTCAAAACCATTTCATTACTGACTGACATTGATCTCTAACCTCAAAGGAAATAGTTGTTATCTTCTCATCATTACAAACCTCCCTACCAAATATGAGCTATCAATCGGAAACCATTTGGTCTATCGACAGACAAGCAGACCGACCAACTGATATGTGCAAAGCATACCCCGTATTCTTTAAAGAAGTGAAAGAATAAATATCCCTCAACACTGAGAGAGGTTTGTTAGGTTTCAAAATATTTTTGTCCAGTTTTTTAAGACGTCAAAGGCACTCTTGACAAAAAAATTACACAGAAATTTACACAAGAAATGAGCATTTTTCGAAACCTAAACGCAGATTTCAAAACCTAAATGTGGGCCCAAAGTTCAAGGTCAAGAGGCTAAAAAAACTTTTGTATGCATAAACAGGTATTGTCCATATACATATGCATGCCAAATATTAAAGAAATATCTCAATGAACAAAGGAGTTTCAAATGCAGGCCCTAAGTTCAAGGTCAAGGGGTCAACATATGTGTGTGCATGGAAAGGTCTTGTCCATATACACACATGTACCAAATATGAAAGCAATCTCTCAAGTGAAAAATGAGTTACAAGCATTTTTTTAAACTGATAACAGGAATGGCAACACTGACGCCAACTACTGGGTGAGAACATAAGCTCTTGGACACAGTCCGGCGAGCTAAAATGCAGTTCAAGGGCATTTGTTAAACTACTGTCACATTTCCTGTTTCTATTAATTTTACCTCTGATCTAGATACAAATTGTTTGCCTCTTGGTCTGTTATTCTGCAAACATACACCAGATTGTAATTTAATTATATCAACAGGCAACAATTTCACACTTTTAGATAAATGACATGGTTGCTTTGCGTACCTTGAAGTATCTAAGCAAGGATATGGGGGTGATTGACCGTGGATCAGTGGTAGTCACCATTGACTGATATCAGTCAGCAGAACTTGAGGCACAGGCTGTATACTGGAAAACATTTAAAACACAACAGAAACAATGTTATGGGGAAAAGACATACATATAATGTACAATAAAACCCCTGGAAACAGAACTCCTTTATACCCTAAGCTCAGAAAATCTTAAAACACAATTCCCTTTCTATTGGCTCACAAACTGCTGAATAAAATAATATGTGTTTGTGAAATAATATGCCCCCTGATGTGATCATGACTTCTAAAACAAGAGTTGTCAGAGACACAACAAAGCTCGCCATAGGCACATTTATGAGAAACCTAAACGCAGATTTAGAAACCTTTAGAAACCTAAACCTGGATCCTATGTTCAAGGTCAAGGTCACCGGAGTCAACTTTTTGCATGTAAGGAAAGATCTTGTGCATATACACATGCACATCGAACATGAGAGGAATATCTCAATGGACGTAGGAGTAAAAGGCATTTTCAGAAACCTAAAACGCAGATTTCAAAACCTAAACATTGGCCCTTACTTCAGGGTAAAGGTCATTGAGGTAAAATAATTTGTGTGCATTGAAAGGTCTTGTCCATATATATATATATATATATATATATATATATATATATATATATATATATATATATATATATATATATATATGTGCATGCCTAATATGAAAGGAATATCTGAATGGATATAGGAGTTATAGGCATTTTGAGAAAACTGAACACAGATTTTGAAACCTAAACGCAGGCCCTTACTTCAATGTCAAGGTTACTGGGGTTAAATAATTTGTGTGCATGGAAAGGGCTTGTCTATGTTCACATGCATACCAAGTATAAAATCAACATGTCAAAGGACATAGGAGAGATAAGCATTTTGAGAAACCTAAACGCAGATTTCGAAAACCTAAACGCGGGTCCTAGGTTCAAAGTCAATGTCACTGGGGTCAAGCTTTTTGCATGCAAGGAAAAATCTTGTACATAAACACATGTACACTGACTATGAAAGGAATATCTCAATAGAAATAGGAGTTACAGACATTTTGAGAAACCTAAACGCAGATTTCGAAACCTAAACGTGGTCCCTAAGTTCAAGGTCATTGGGGGCTAATTTTTTCTGTGCATGGAAAGGTCTTGTCCATATACACACACATACCAACTATGAAAGCAATACCTGAAGGGACATAGATGTAATAGACATTTTCTTAAAATTGTTTACGCCGTTCATGATGACAACGACGACTACACCGGGGGTATTGCAATAGCTTGTCTTGCACTTCGTACAGGTGAGCTGAAAACCTTGACCTTTGACAAACATGATCCAAATTGTACTGAGCTGAATAACTTTACAAATTCACTACACATGCCGTATATGAAGTATCTATCGAATGTAGTTACAATGTTAAATTCAGCCTATGTCAAATTTAAATGACCTCTAGGTGATCTTGACCTTTGTCGGACATGACACAAATTGTACAGAGCTCAAGATCTTCTAAAGTTCAGTATACATGCAGTTCCAAAGTTATGGTCTATGTAAAATTCAGCTTATTTGACCTATAAATGACTTTGGCCTTTGTTGTACTGAGCTCATATGTCAGAAGCTTCGAGATTCTTGAGTTGAGTATATATGCCTAATATGAAGTCTCTAAAACAGATATTCCAAACTTATGGCCAAGGTTTAAGTTGTGTACAGGCAGACAAACAGGACAATGCACTTGACTAGGTCAAAAGCATAAAAAAATATACATGTAGTAAGCTCTAATGAAAGGTAGCTGCTTAATGCTTCTTTAGGAGCTTTCAACATAACTGTTGTCCTGCATTAAGCTGATATGTGTCTTTAAATTTTCGAATCTTGGCTTAACGACACTAATCCCAAAACCTCTCTAAACCAAACGTTTTGCTCAGACCGGAAAAATTAATTTTCAGGTGTTTTAACTGTACTGCCTAAAAGAAGTTGCAATTTTTATGAGTGCATAAGTTTTCAGAAATCTTTTATACAAATAAAATATTTTTATTATGACAGAGTGTCTCCTAACACCAACGATTAAGAAATAATCTAGAATTTGTTTTTTAGAAAAATGCATATCTAGCTCCCACGTAACGTCAAGTCCCAAATAATTTCCGTCAAAATGGCCACAGTCACTAAATGTGACTTTGTCTTGATATATGAAGGCACCAGATTTTAAGTTTTAGATAGCAACAACAGTCAAACACGTACATTCATAGAACTATCTCTTTGGAATTGGTAAGATGCTCATCCTTCCAGCAATAGCTCAAGAAAATACCGTCACTCAGAGAAACTGTAACAAAACTATACAGAGTGAGATATTTGGTTCTCTTTTAGAAATTTGAACTTGGAATACATGTAATTATATAATCAGGATTACAGTCAAACCCAATAAAGGTTTTTGTCACAATCAGAAAAGTCCTGAACAATGATTCAAAATACAAATATACAACAATAATATAGTATTGTCAATCTTTTTTTAGGTGTTTATTGCAGGTAATTTCCATAAACATTAACTATTATAGTGCAGTCTTTAAAAGGCCTTTGATCTAAAACATATGTGTCATCTGCCAGCAAGCATCAGTCTAACAAGAGTTGCAGCTAAAATAACAAGAGGCCCATGGGCCATATGTCGCTCACCTGAGCATAGTTGACAGAATGGAGAGAATGATTTATATCCCGGGACGGGATTATCTTTTACCCCAGGGGCATATTTTGATCAATTTTGATAAAGGACCTATAGATGATGCTATGTGTCAAATACCTAAGCTCTGTGTACTAGGGTTTCAGACATGAATATTTGTAAGTTTACGTAAAAAAAATCTATTTTTAGCTCCTGTGACCTTGATATGCAACTGACTGGACCCATTTCAATACTATTGGTGAAGGACATCTGGAAGGGTCACCATACCAAATCTCAAAGCTCTTGCCATATTAGCTTCAGAGGAAAAGATGTTTGAAATTTTCACTTTATTACTTTTTGTAAAACTGTGACCACCGGGGCGGGGCCATTTTGACCCAAGGGTCAAGATTTTAATTAAAACTTGATAGAAGACCTGTAGATAAGGCTAATGGTAAACAAGAGGGTCATGGCCCTTAATTCTCTCACCTGAGGACATTGTACCTTAGCTGACTGGACAAGACAACATTTTAATACAGCTGTAAATGGAGTTATCTTCTGGACAAGAAAACATGACAAAGGGGAATATCTCAAAATATATTATTGGCAGGAATAAGGCCCTTATCCATGACATTTCCTCTTATCACACAATTTCCATATATGATATTTATTGCACATTCTGCTTTACTTTCAACCTGCTTTAAGCTATCATCTACTAAGATGTAGATAGTATTTCTTATCTTAAATTTTTATGACTGTATAAAGTGGAATTATTTTTTTCAGTGGAGGAATAAAATTGAAGGCGTAAAAAAGCATATGTATAGGGTAATGGGTTAACTAACATAAGTAGAACAGGAGTTATCTCCCGGACAACAAAATATGACAGAGGGAATTAAATAGCTCACCAGGAGATACTATAGACATAATGTCAAAGCTGTGGGCCTAGTAGTGTTTGAGAAGAAGAATTTTTAAAGTTTGATTGAAGTAAATGTGGACCGACGGACAGGTGGAAGTCCGTTCGGACGGACATACAACGGACGGTGAGCAGTCACCTTGAGCCTTCGCTCAGGTGAGCTAAAAATCTAAGTTCTAGCCCTTGTAGTTTTTGACAAGAAGGTTTCCTAAGATTTCCTTATTTTTTCACTTTGGTTGATATTTAGAGCAACCTAGATTTCTGCATTTCTATGCCCCCGCATGACTTAGTCGGGGGTATATTGTTTTTGGTCTGTCTGTCTGTTTGTCTGTATACAACTTTAACCTTGGCATTTGAACTACATAGGATAGAGACTTTATATTCAGTATGTGTACTCACCTCAAGAAGCTCTTGAGCTCAGTAAAATTTTGGTCATGTCTGACAAAGGTCAAGGTCATTTAGAGGTCATTTAGGGGTAAATGAGAAATCAATATGACGTCATGATGCTATTGTGATGATGCATTTGAATAAGCTAGAAAAAGCTTGTTTCTTTGTACAGCAAGGAGTACAATCAAAACCTGCTGTATGATTTTACTTGAAAGCCCAATGAATACATTGCAGTGACTTAACACCTCGGGGGCATTTGTCACTTTCTGTGACACCATTCATCATCATCATCATCGGTATTTATATTAACGTGCAGGAGTGGGAGTGTCGTCCACATCAGTGGACCCCCTTCCAGGCAGCTGGCTAACTGCACGCATAGCAGATCTCACATTGGATCTCCACACATCCTTGTCACAAGGGTCGACTTCAGAAAGTTTCCTTTCTTGTCTATCTCTCTCTGCTAGAGTCTTCCATGTCATCTTGGGTCGCCCTGGACCACGTCTTCCCTCAATCTGTATGGTGCAGACTGTCTTAATTGCGCCACTGGAGCGTTCAACATGTCAGAACCAGCGGAGTCTTTTCTCTCTCATAATGATGTCCAGGTCATCAAGGCCAAGTTGTGTTAACAGCTGATCTGACGTAACAGTAGCCACATCCTCTGGCTTCACATTGCAGATCTGTCTGATCATGGCTCTGTTGTTGCGACGTAAACGCTGGAGATTTGGACTTGTCAAGGGCCAAGTCTCACTTGCATGTAGCATTGTGTTCCTCAAACATGACCTGTAAACACGACCGCGGGTCTTGTAGGAGAGATGGCAGGTTGACAGAACTTGTAGCAGCTCCTTAAACTTCTTCCAGGCGGTTTTCACACACGTGGTTGTTGCAAGTTCACATCCATCGGCTGCAGAGAGCATATCCCCCAGATAGCAGAAGGATGATACCACTTCTAGCTTGTCATGTCTGACCTGAACCTCATTCTGTGGCCTTCCTTCGATGGGTCTAGCAGTTCCTTGGCATCTTCTTTCAGACGCTTGAGGACATTTCTTATGCACCCAGTGTTTGCAGCTGTTGCTGCCTATACCAGTGCGGCAGATGGCGCATGGGAAGTCGTCTGAGCTCTGCAGGAGGTCCAGGCCTGTACCACAGATCATGATCTTGGTCTTCCTGGTATTTACCCTCAATCCTTTCTGCTTCATGCCATCCTTCCAAATGTGTAGCCTTCTGACACACTCGTTTAAGGAGTCAGCAATGATGACAAGATCATCAGCGTAGAGGTCCTCCCAAGGTACTCCAGCCTGGAACTCACGTGACAGAGCCTCAAGTACAATGATGAAGAGCAGAGGGCTGAGCACAGAGCCCTGGTGTACACCAACCTTCACCTCAAACTCTTCACTGAGACCCTCTCCAACCCGAACACGACTCCGCACATTCTCATACATCCCCTGAACGAGCTTCATGATCCACTCCTGAACACCAAGCTTTCTCAATGCCCATCAAATCACTTGCCGAGAGACCCGGTCAAATGCCTTCTCTAAGTCCACAAAAACCATGTAGAGCCGCCCATTTACGGCAAGGTATTTCTCCTGCAATTGACGGACGACAAAGATTGCATCTGTTGTACCCCTGCCTGGGACAAATACAAACTGCGATTCATGTTTTTAATTCTTTGAACAAATTTGAAAGAGCCTGACCCAAGGAACATTCCTGTAAAGTTTGGTTGAAGTCTGTCAAGTGATATAGGAAATTTTTAACAAAGACAAACAACTCACAACAGACACAGGGCAATCACAATAGGTCACCTTGAGCCTCTGGCTCAGGTGAGCTAAAAATATGATCTCTTCTTCATATTTCTTACAAGAGGACTCGCATGACAAAAAGCTTGGAATCCGATTAGGTCCCACATTACCATAAGTGAGGCCTGATTGAGATCCATTCAGTTTGCAAATACATGCAACTTTAAACAGGCCTACAATGTTGTAAGAGTAAAGAATCAAGGCTCCAGATAAGCGGGAGTAAACTGAACAAATCTTACATTTTCCCCTTGATGTCAGCACCAAACCCTATTGTGTAACTACTCATTAGAATCGTCTCAAAGAAAAAATTCTAATAAGTAGTAACACCATAGGGCTTAATGCAGACATAAAGATTTAACTTTTTGAAACCTCAAAACGGTTTTTTTGGTGAAGATAAAGTAGATGATTGCTCAAAACCAAAAAATTCTTATGAGTACTCTAAATATAGGGTTTGATGTAGATATTAGGATCTAAATAGTTGACCTGCTTTCCTTTTCTGGAGCTTTTGAGTTATCTAATGCATAAACTGTACCTTACCTTCTTGCATTGTGTGAACTTCACTCACTCACACTCACTATCCTAGTTTAGCATCTGTGTTCCCTTCGTCAGGGGTTCGACGTTAACTTGAAAAAGTTTTTACAAATTCTAACTTCCTTATGTCTGCACCAAATCCTGTGATGTGACTACTCATTAGAATCATCTCAAAGAGTGTTTGGTAGAGACATAAAGATGATACTGTTGGAAATATTTACCCATTCTTTTTTAGAGCCTTATGTGTATTCAGTACAGCTCCAGATAAGAGGAGTATTTGAGTAACTAAAACCTTTACTTCTGCATTATATCCTATGGTGTTACCACTCATTAGAATCGTCTCTTGATTCTAATGAGTAGTAACACCATGGGATTTGGTGCTGAAATGAGTGAGAACATGTTGGATTTGTTCACTTTATTCTGTCTTATCTTGAGCCTTGAAATTTCAGACACCTTTCACTGCCTGTTACTGGAAGAATTTAGATTTACTTTCAGCCTCCTTTAAGCAACCATGTGCTACGATATAGGAAATATATCTATAATTGTATAAAGTAAAACTTAAAGTTCAGCGTAGGAATGCACTATCTTCAGAGTAACCTTGTCAATGCCAGAATACTAAAGTTCCTGCTTAACCCTTCCCTTGCTGTATTCTAGTTCACTTAAACCTTTCACTCCATAACTACGACTTTTTATGCTTTTAATTTATTTCTCCACTAAAGAAAATAGCTCAATGTTTTACAGTCATGAATATACTTCTAAGAAATTATTCTATATACTAGCAGATGGTAGCTCAAAGCAAGCACATTTTGCTTTACTTTCAACCTGCATTAAGTGGTCAGCTGTCGTTAAAACTAGAAACAGGTTGTGGGGTAAAGGGTTGAACAAGTTTTCTTCATGTAAAATGCTATCTCCTGGGACTATGTACATGGTACTGTGATTTGGCAGACTTCCAGATAAAAGGGAGTAAATTAACAAATCCAACATTTTCTCTTTTCAGCACCAAATCCTATCGTGTGACGACTCATTAGAATCAAAGAGACCATTCTAATGAGTAGTAGTAACACCATAGGATTTCATGCAGAAATAAAGATTCTAGTTTTTGAAATACTCCCCTTATCTGGAGCTCTGAATTGGTTACTGTTTACTGGTTGTAACTGAAATGGTACTATTTACACTCTGTAAACGTGACAGCCTTACTAATACTGTCTGTAGAGAGTAATCATACCTAACTGATTCTTTCATGTCTTTCAGAGCTTCTAAAGTCTCTTTCTTCCAGCATTCTTCAAGCAAGTCCAGCATAAATACCTGGCAATGTCTTTTTCAGCTCACCTGCAAGAAATCAAATACAAAATTCCTTTAAGCGGTCATTCTTAAAAGAAGCATAAACCTCTCTGAAGTTTAGTTTTTATTTTCAGCACATACATGTTATGTATGCTTACTGCTATAAACAAAATGTATTACAAAAGCGGTATATTTTTATAGCACTAATAAGAGTATACTATTATGTTGTACTTAGTAAAAAATGATCTTAGTCGTAAAAAATTTAACCTACGGGATGTATTTACAGTTAACTGAACGTAAATACGAATATACAAACAAGGTTAATTCTATTTACAAAAAGGTTCATTTAGCAGGTATTATATTTCATAGTGAACTTTCTTGAGAGGTATATTTACCTAGACAGTCTCGTTAACTGGACTGTTCACTTGATATTGCTTAAAATTGTCGTCTGCTGATTTTTCTTAAAGTTACGTTTTGGATATTCAGAAATAAGAAACATACAGACGAGTAACAAACAGTTTGAATCAAGATTAGACACCGCCATCGCGCGGCATCTGATCTGGGTTCAATCTGTTGGCAAATGTAATCTAAGGTTATTAATTTTCCCTCACTATAATAAGTCCCTCCGAACAACACCCACACTCTTTGTCTCCCGCTGGGTGTTGTTGTAGAGAAGGAGTACTGTTTTGTACATTTTCCCCTTACTTAGTAAGGTATTGAGCTGGAACAACCAACAAAACTTTTGTTTTCTCCTTTCAACTAAGCCTTGGCGGCCTTTTCTACACACTGTGTACAGATGACAAGGTCCACACAACACTCCACCATGCTGTTGTGACTGATGTGGGCTGAGCACGCCTCATATATCATAGAACCATCCACAGTAACAGCTGAAGTCAAATAGCAAAATACAGTAAAACCTTTCAATTACTAGGATCTTAATACAGGTGACTGCTTAACCCATCCCCAATAGAAGCACATTTTAGCACATTTAATGTATTCCTCCACTGAAGAAAATAGTAATCCTAAGATGTATTCAAAGATGAAATTAGGTGTTCCTATGTGATGTAGTATAAGAGATGTGGCACAGACAAGGTTTTTTAATGGTCAAGAACTTCTGAAAAGCAATACCAAGCTGTAATTTCATATAAGCTACATTGTATTTATATTACAATTTGAAAAAGTTAAACAGCGTTCCCTCTCTACAACGACCCTCCCAACAACGATTCCCTCCTTACAACGACGTTTGCCACGGTTTTATATCTCATTCTGCAATATCGTCTGTTTAAGATTGTCTTCTGCTGTTTTTTTTCTAAAGTTGCATAATCGACAGAGAGAAAACTTAATGACGAGTGACAAACAGCTTGAATCCAGATCAGACGCCGCATTACGCGGCGTCTGATCTGGATTCAAACTGTTTGTATTCAAGCTATTTGCAAGTGGAGTAAATTCCCTCCCTATAACGACTCCCTCTGAATAACGCACACAATGCTTGTCTCCCATTGGGTGTCGTTGTAGAGAGGGAACGCTGTATCACCTATAAGTAAAGTTATTGTCTGGAAATCAAAGTTTGACGCACACATGTCTGCCGACATTGGAATTCTAATAACAAGCTGAGCATTTCGTACATGTAAGAAATTCGGTTTCAATAAGTTAAACAGAAGTAAAGTTATCATCAGAAAACCAGTTTAAGCCATAAAGTACTAAGTATTTAAAGGGCCATTACCCTAGGAAAATTCATTGAACCCATACCAAAATCACTACGCATCTTCCCTGCATAATAACTAAGTAAAATATGAAATTCGGCTACAATAGGTAAAAAAATAACTGAAATTGATGTCTTGAAGCAAGATTTCTTTTAAAACAATTGAAGTATTAACGGTGCATAACTTCAGATAAAACCAAAATTGGGAGGAAAACATTCATGTATAATCACAAAGCTTAATAATTATGAAAGTTGATTATAATAGACTAAATGAAACTATAATTTTTTTTCAGGAAACAATTTTTTTTTAATGTCTAAAGGGGTATACTGAGACACACAAAACACATGATCATCTTCCGATATATCATAAGCACATCCCTACAGTAGTGTAGGAGTTAAATGCACAAATGTGTAACAGACAGATGGACAGACAGACAGACAGAAAGCACAACCTCAATATGTCTCTCCCTACCCCACTATATAGGGGAAGACATAATTGAAAGGCTTAGCAATATAGATGAAAACTCTACCTGCTACTGTCAGTGATGGCATTCTGACAGTCCAGCTTCCCTGTGCGGACAACACTATTACCATGTCATATGTCATTTGACCATTGCACTGCACTATGGTGCTCTTCTGCTACGACTTCACAAAACCTCATATGATCTTCACCATATCCAATCTGGTAACAATAAGAGTTAAATGTTTCAGGCATTGAATGGAATACCAGGTATAACAAAGCACAGGTTAAAACTCATTAGTGTATCAGAAATATCATTACAAAGTAAGCTCAACCTATATTGTTACTAATATATGTAAGGAATAAAGTGACAGTAGCCACTGAAGTATATCAGTAATGATTATAATGATAGCAGCCACTGAAGTGTGTTGCAAATGCGATACATGGGAATTTGGTTAATAAGGTCTCACCCCAATGACTATTTGTAAAGTTATATAATGCAGTGGGGGCTCTTACCAGCAACCCCTGTGCTGCTTGTCAAATGCATTACTGCTAGACCTTGATAACACCACCAATTCAGTGGCTACAGTACTGTGACAGAACTTAGTCACTATCTTGTGGCTATGTGCTCATACTGCCTTCACACTTCAGTGCCTTCTGTGCTTCTATTTCATCTTTCATCTCTTAATACAAGACCAAAAAAACTCTTTGGACTCTCAAGGTACCCTGTCAACAATTATTTAGGCAGTAAATAGTGTGAAAGACCCCTGTCAAGATAAGTTTTGACTCTTAACTCATTACCCCATAAATACACCTTTTTACGCCTTTAATTTATTCCTCCACTGAAGAAAATAGTTTCACTAAATACAGTCTTGAATATGAACCCAAAGAAATATTGTCTATATCCTAGCAGATTATTATTATTATATAGCGCTCTTTTCACACAGGGGTAGTGCGTTCAAAAGCGCTTCACATGAAATTACATAAATGTACCTACAAAGCGAGAAAGGACAAAATAACTACAATTAGATCTAAAATAAACATGAATAAACATACAGATGATAGCTTAAAGCAGGTTGGAAGTTAAGCAGAATGTGCCTTCAGGTGATTTTCAACCTGCTTTAAGTGGTCACCTGTCTCCAAAAATTAGAAACAGGGTATGGGGGAACGGGTTAAGGAAGCCTGTCAAAATCTATTTGGACAGTAAATAAAGTGAAAGACTCCTATCAAGATCAGTTTTGACTCTCAAGGTAGCCTGTAAAAATCTATTTGGACAGTTAATAATGTGAAAGATCCCTGTCAAAATCAGGTTTGACCCTCAAGCAAGGCTTTCAAAACCTATTTTGACAGATAATATGAGGGAGAGACCCCTGTCCAGATCAGTTAAGACTCTTAAGCCTGTCAAAACCTATTTGGACAGTTAATATGAGGGAGAGACCCCTGTCAAAGTCAGTTTAGACTCTTAAGGCAGCCTGTCAAAATCTATTTGGACAGTTAATATGAGGGAGAGACCCCTGTCAAGATCAGTTTAGACTCTTAAGACAGCCTGTCAAAACCTATTTGGACAGTTAGTATGAGGGAGAGACCCCTGTCAAGATCAGTTAAGACTCTTACGGCAGCCTGTCAAAATCTATTTGGACAGTTAATATATGGGAGAGACCCCTGTCAAGAACAGTTTAGACTCTTAAGGCAGCCTGTCAAAACCTATTTGGACAGTTAATATGAGGGAGAGAACCCTGTCAAAGTCAGTTTAGTCTCTGAAGGCAGCCTGTCAAAACCTATTTGGACAGTTAATATGAGGGAAAGAACCCTGTCAAGATTAGTTTCGACTCTTAAGGCAGCCTGTCAAAACCTATTTGGACAGTTAATATGAGGGAGAGACCCCTGTCAAGATCAGTTTAGACTCTAAAGACAGCCTGTCAAAATCTATTTGGACAGTTAATATGAGGGAGAGACCCCTGTCAAAGTCAGTTAAGACTCTTAAGGCAGCCTGTCAAAATCTGTTTGGACAGTTAATATGAGGGAGAGACCCCTGTCAAAGTCAGTTAAGACTCTTACGGCAGCCTGTCAAAATCTATTTGGACAGTTAATATATGGGAGAGACCCCTGTCAAGATCAGTTTAGACTCTTAAGGCAGCCTGTCAAAACCTATTTGGACAGTTAATATGAGGGAGAGACCCCTGTCAAGATCAGTTAAGACTCTTAAGGCAGCCTGTCAAAATCTATTTGGACAGTTAATATGAGGGAGAGACCCCTGTCAAAGTCAGTTAAGACTCTTACGGCAGCCTGTCAAAATCTATTTGGACAGTTAATATATGGGAGAGACCCCTGTCAAGATCAGTTTAGACTCTTAAGGCAGCCTGTCAAAACCTATTTGGACAGTTAATATGAGGGAGAGAACCCTGTCAAAATCAGTTTAGACTCTTAAGGCAGCCTGTAAAAACCTATTTGGACAGTTAATATGAGGGCGAGAAACCTGTCCAGATCAGTTAAGACTCTTAAGGCAGCCTGTCAAAACCTATTTGGACAGTTAATATGAGTGAGAGAACCCTGTCAAGATCAGTTTAGACTCTTAAGGCAGCCTGTCAAAACCTATTTGGACAGTTAATATGAGGGAGAGAACCCTGTCAATATCAGTTTAGACTCTTAAGGCAGCCTGTCAAAACCTATTTGGACAGTTAATATGAGGGGGAGACCCCTGTCAAGATCAGTTTAGACTCTTAAGGCAGCCTGTCAAAACCTATTTGGACAGTTAATATGAGGGAGAAAACCCTGTCAAGATCAGTTTAGACTCTTAAGGCAGCCTGTCAAAACCTATTTGGACAGTTAATATGAGGGAGAGAACCCTGTCAAGATCAGTTTAGACTCTTAAGGCAGCCTGTCAAAACCTATTTGGACAGTTAATATGAGAGAGAGACCCCTGTCAAGATCAGTTTAGACTCTTAAGGCAGCCTGTCAAAACCTATTTGGACAGTTATATGAGGGAGAGAACCCTGTCAAAGTCAGTTTAGACTCTTAAGGCAGCCTGTCAAAACCTATTTGGACAGTTAATATGAGGGAGAAAACCCTGTCAAAGTCAGTTTAGACTCTTAAGGCAGTCTGTCAAAACATATTTGGACAGTTAATATGAGGGAGAGAACCCTGTCAAGATCAGTTTAATCTCTAAAGGCAGCCTGTCAAAATCTATTTGGACAGTTAATATGAGGGAGAGAACCCTGTCAATATCAGTTTAGACTCTTAAGGCAGCCTGTCAAAACCTATTTGGACAGTAAATATGAGGGAGAGAACCCTGTCCAGATCAGTTTAGACTCTTAAGGCAGCCTGTCAAAATCTATTTTGACAGTTAATATATGGGAGAGACCCCTGTCAAGATCAGTTTAGACTCTTAAGGCAGCCTGTCAAAACCTATTTGGACAGTTAATATGAGGGAGAGAACCCTGTCAATATCAGTTTAGACTCTTAAGGCAGCCTGTCAAAATCTATTTGGACAGTTAATAAGAGGGAGAGACCCCTGTCAAGATCAGTTAAGACTCTTAAGGCAGCCTGTCAAAACCTATTTTGACAGTTAATATGAGGGAGTCAACCCTGTCAATATCAGTTTAGACTCTTAAGGCAGCCTGTCAAAACCTATTTGGACAGTTAATATGAGGGAGAGAACCCTGTCATAGTCAGTTTAGACTCTTAAGGCAGCCTGTCAAAACCTATTTGGACAGTTAATATGAGGGAGCGACCCCTGTCAAGATCAGTTAAGACTCTTAAGGCAGCCTGTCAAAATCTATTTGGACAGTTAATATGAGGGAGAGACCCCTGTCAAAGTCAGTTAAGACTCTTACGGCAGCCTGTCAAAATCTATTTGGACAGTTAATTTATGGGAGAGACCCCTGTCAAGATCAGTTTAGACTCTTAAGGCAGCCTGTCAAAACCTATTTGGACAGTTAATATGAGGGAGAGAACTCTGTCAAGATCAGTTTAGACTCTTAAGGCAGCCTGTAAAAACCTATTTGGACAGTTAATATGAGGGCGAGAAACCTGTCCAGATCAGTTAAGACTCTTAAGGCAGCCTGTCAAAACCTATTTGGACAGTTAATATGAGGGAGAGAACCCTGTCAAGATCAGTTTAGACTCTTAAGGCAGCCTGTCAAAACCTATTTGGACAGTTAATATGAGGGAGAGAACCCTGTCCAGATCAGTTAAGACTCTTAAGGCAGCCTGTCAAAACCTATTTGGACAGTTAATATGAGAGAGACACCCCTGTCAAGATCAGTTTAGACTCTTAAGGCAGCCTGTCAAAACCTATTTGGACAGTTAATATGAGGGAGAGAACCCTGTCAATATCAGTTTAGACTCTTAAGGCAGCCTGTAAAAACCTATTTGGACAGTTAATATGAGGGCGAGAAACCTGTCCAGATCAGTTAAGACTCTTAAGGCAGCCTGTCAAAACCTATTTGGACAGTTAATATGAGTGAGAGAACCCTGTCAAGATCAGTTTAGACTCTTAAGGCAGCCTGTCAAAACCTATTTGGACAGTTAATATGAGGGAGAGAACCCTGTCAATGTCAGTTTAGACTCTTAAGGCAGCCTGTCAAAACATATTTGGACAGTTAATATGAGGGAGAGACCCCTGTCAAGATCAGTTTAGACTCTAAAGGCAGCCTGTCAAAATCTATTTGGACAGTTAATATGAGGGAGAGAACCCTGTCAATATCAGTTTAGACTCTTAAGGCAGCCTGTCAAAACCTATTTGGACAGTTAATATGAGGGAGAGAACCCTGTCCAGATCAGTTTAGACTCTTAAGGCAGCCTGTCAAAACCTATTTGGACAGTTAATATGAGGGAGAGAACCCTGTCAAGATCAGTTTAGACTCTTAAGGCAGCCTGTCAAAACCTATTTGGACAGTTAATATGAGGGAGAGACCCCTGTCAAGATCAGTTTAGACTCTTAAGGCAGCCTGTCAAAACCTATTTGGACAGGTAATATGAGGGAGAAACCCTGTCAAGATCAGTTAAGACTCTTAAGGCAGCCTGTCAAAATCTATTTGGACAGTTAATATGAGGGAGAGACCCCTGTCAAAGTCAGTTAAGACTCTTACGGCAGCCTGTCAAAATCTATTTGGACAGTTAATATATGGGAGAGACCCCTGTCAAGATCAGTTTAGACTCTTAAGGCAGCCTGTCAAAACCTATATGGACAGTTAATATGAGGGAGAGAACCCTGTCAATATCAGTTTAGACTCTTAAGGCAGCCTGTCAAAACCTATTTGGACAGTTAATATGAGGGAGAGACCCCTGTCAAGATCAGTTAAGACTCTTACGGCAGCCTGTCAAAATCTATTTGGACAGTTAATATGAGGGAGAGACCCCTGTCAAAGTCAGTTAAGACTCTTACGGCAGCCTGTAAAAACCTATTTGGACAGTTAATATGAGGGCGAGAAACCTGTCCAGATCAGTTAAGACTCTTAAGGCAGCCTGTCAAAACCTATTTGGACAGTTAATATGAGTGAGAGAACCCTGTCAAGATCAGTTTAGACTCTTAAGGCAGCCTGTCAAAACCTATTTGGACAGTTAATATGAGGGAGAGAACCCTGTCAAAGTCAGTTTAGACTCTTAAGGCAGCCTGTCAAAACATATTTGGACAGTTAATATGAGGGAGAGACCCCTGTCAAGATCAGTTTAGACTCTAAAGGCAGCCTGTCAAAATCTATTTGGACAGTTAATATGAGGGAGAGAACCCTGTCAATATCAGTTTAGACTCTAAAGGCAGCCTGTCAAAACCTATTTGGACAGTTAATATGAGGGAGAGAACCCTGTCCAGATCAGTTTAGACTCTTAAGGCAGCCTGTCAAAACCTATTTGGACAGTTAATATGAGGGAGAGACCCCTGTCAAGATCAGTTTAGACTCTTAAGGCAGCCTGTCAAAACCTATTTGGACAGTTAATATGAGGGAGAGACCCCTGTCAAGATCAGTTTAGACTCTTAAGGCAGCCTGTCAAAACCTATTTGGACAGGTAATATGAGGGAGAAACCCTGTCAAGATCAGTTAAGACTCTTAAGGCAGCCTGTCAAAATCTATTTGGACAGTTAATATGAGGGAGAGACCCCTGTCAAAGTCAGTTAAGACTCTTACGGCAGCCTGTCAAAATCTATTTGGACAGTTAATATATGGGAGAGACACCTGTCAAGATCAGTTTAGACTCTTAAGGCAGCCTGTCAAAACCTATTTGGACAGTTAATATGAGGGAGAGAACCCTGTCAATATCAGTTTAGACTCTTAAGGCAGCCTGTCAAAACCTATTTGGACAGTTAATACGAGGGTGAGACCCCTTTCTATTTCAGTTATTACTCTTAAGGCAGCCTGTCAAAATCTATTTGGACAGTTAATATGAGGGAGAGACCCCTGTCAAAGTCAGTTAAGACTCTTACGGCAGCCTGTCAAAATCTATTTGGACAGTTAATATATGGGAGAGACCCCTGTCAAGATCAGTTTAGACTCTTAAGGCAGCCTGTCAAAACCTATTTGGACAGTTAATATGAGGGAGAGAACCCTGTCAAAATCAGTTTAGACTCTTAAGGCAGCCTGTAAAAACCTATTTGGACAGTTAATATGAGGGCGAGAAACCTGTCCAGATCAGTTAAGACTCTTAAGGCAGCCTGTCAAAACCTATTTGGACAGTTAATATGAGTGAGAGAACCCTGTCAAGATCAGTTTAGACTCTTAAGGCAGCCTGTCAAAACCTATTTGGACAGTTAATATGAGGGAGAGAACCCTGTCAATATCAGTTTAGACTCTTAAGGCAGCCTGTCAAAACCTATTTGGACAGTTAATATGAGGGAGAGACCCCTGTCAAGATCAGTTTAGACTCTTAAGGCAGCCTGTCAAAACCCATTTGGACAGTTAATATGAGGGAGAGAACCCTGTCAAGATCAGTTTAGACTCTTAAGGCAGCCTGTCAAAACCTATTTGGACAGTTAATATGAGGGAGAGAACCCTGTCAAGATCAGTTTAGACTCTTAAGGCAGCCTGTCAAAACCTATTTGGACAGTTAATATGAGAGAGAGACCCCTGTCAAGATCAGTTTAGACTCTTAAGGCAGCCTGTCAAAACCTATTTGGACAGTTATATGAGGGAGAGAACCCTGTCAAAGTCAGTTTAGACTCTTAAGGCAGCCTGTCAAAACCTATTTGGACAGTTAATATGAGGGAGAAAACCCTGTCAAAGTCAGTTTAGACTCTTAAGGCAGCCTGTCAAAACATATTTGGACAGTTAATATGAGGGAGAGAACCCTGTCAAGATCAGTTTAATCTCTAAAGGCAGCCTGTCAAAATCTATTTGGACAGTTAATATGAGGGAGAGAACCCTGTCAATATCAGTTTAGACTCTTAAGGCAGCCTGTCAAAACCTATTTGGACAGTAAATATGAGGGAGAGAACCCTGTCCAGATCAGTTTAGACTCTTAAGGCAGCCTGTCAAAATCTATTTTGACAGTTAATATATGGGAGAGACCCCTGTCAAGATCAGTTTAGACTCTTAAGGCAGCCTGTCAAAACCTATTTGGACAGTTAATATGAGGGAGAGAACCCTGTCAATATCAGTTTAGACTCTTAAGGCAGCCTGTCAAAATCTATTTGGACAGTTAATAAGAGGGAGAGACCCCTGTCAAGATCAGTTAAGACTCTTAAGGCAGCCTGTCAAAACCTATTTTGACAGTTAATATGAGGGAGTCAACCCTGTCAATATCAGTTTAGACTCTTAAGGCAGCCTGTCAAAACCTATTTGGACAGTTAATATGAGGGAGAGAACCCTGTCATAGTCAGTTTAGACTCTTAAGGCAGCCTGTTAAAACCTATTTGGACAGTTAATATGAGGGAGAAAACCCTGTCAAAGTCAGTTTAGACTCTTAAGGCAGCCTGTCAAAACATATTTGGACAGTTAATATGAGGGAGAGACCCCTGTCAAGATCAGTTTAGACTCTAAAGGCAGCCTGTCAAAACCTATTTGGACAGTTAATATGAGGGAGAGAACCCTGTCAAAGTCAGTTAAGACTCTTAAGGCAGCCTGTCAAAATCTATTTGGACAGTTAATATGAGGGAGAGACCCCTGTCAAAGTGAGTTTAGACTCTTAAGGCAGCCTGTCAAAACCTATTTGGACAGTTAATAGGAGGGAGAAACACCTGCCAAGATCAGTTAAGACTCTAAAGGCAGCCTGTCAAAACCTATTTGGACAGTTAATATGAGGGAGAGAACCCTGTCAAGATCAGTTAAGACTCTTAAGGCAGCCTGTCAAAATCTATTTGGACAGTTAATATGAGGGAGAGACCCCTGTCAAAGTCAGTTAAGACTCTTACGGCAGCCTGTCAAAATCTATTTGGACAGTTAATATATGGGAGAGACCCCTGTCAAGATCAGTTTAGACTCTTAAGGCAGCCTGTCAAAACCTATTTGGACAGTTAATATGAGGGAGAGAACCCTGTCAATATCAGTTTAGACTCTTAAGGCAGCCTGTAAAAACCTATTTGGACAGTTAATATGAGGGAGAGAAACCTGTCCAGATCAGTTAAGACTCTTAAGGCAGCCTGTCAAAACCTATTTGGACAGTTAATATGAGGGAGAAAACCCTGTCAAAGTCAGTTTAGACTCTTAAGGCAGCCTGTCAAAACATATTTGGACAGTTAATATGAGGGAGAGAACCCTGTCAAGATCAGTTTAATCTCTAAAGGCAGCCTGTCAAAATCTATTTGGACAGTTAATATGAGGGAGAGAACCCTGTCAATATCAGTTTCTTAAGGCAGCCTGTCAAAACCTATTTGGACAGTAAATATGAGGGAGAGAACCCTGTCCAGATCAGTTTAGACTCTTAAGGCAGCCTGTCAAAATCTATTTGGACAGTTAATATATGGGAGAGACCCCTGTCAAGATCAGTTTAGACTCTTAAGGCAGCCTGTCAAAACCTATTTGGACAGTTAATATGAGGGAGAGAACCCTGTCAATATCAGTTTAGACTCTTAAGGCAGCCTGTCAAAACCTATTTGGACAGTTAATATATGGGAGAGACCCCTGTCAAGATCAGTTAAGACTCTTAAGGCAGCCTGTCAAAACCTATTTGGACAGTTAATATGAGGGAGAGAACCCTGTCAATATCAGTTTAGACTCTTAAGGCAGCCTGTCAAAATCTATTTGGACAGTTAATAAGAGGGAGAGACCCCTGTCAAGATCAGTTAAGACTCTTAAGGCAGCCTGTCAAAACCTATTTTGACAGTTAATATGAGGGAGTCAACCCTGTCAATATCAGTTTAGACTCTTAAGGCAGCCTGTCAAAACCTATTTGGACAGTTAATATGAGGGAGAGAACCCTGTCATAGTCAGTTTAGACTCTTAAGGCAGCCTGTCAAAACCTATTTGGACAGTTAATATGAGGGAGAGAACCCTGTCAATATCAGTTTAGACTCTTAAGGCAGCCTGTAAAAACCTATTTGGACAGTTAATATGAGGGCGAGAAACCTGTCCAGATCAGTTAAGACTCTTAAGGCAGCCTGTCAAAACCTATTTGGACAGTTAATATGAGGGAGAAAACCCTGTCAAAGTCAGTTTAGACTCTTAAGGCAGCCTGTCAAAACATATTTGGACAGTTAATATGAGGGAGAGAACCCTGTCAAGATCAGTTTAATCTCTAAAGGCAGCCTGTCAAAATCTATTTGGACAGTTAATATGAGGGAGAGAACCCTGTCAATATCAGTTTAGACTCTTAAGGCAGCCTGTCAAAACCTATTTGGACAGTAAATATGAGGGAGAGAACCCTGTCCAGATCAGTTTAGACTCTTAAGGCAGCCTGTCAAAATCTATTTGGACAGTTAATATATGGGAGAGACCCCTGTCAAGATCAGTTTAGACTCTTAAGGCAGCCTGTCAAAACCTATTTGGACAGTTAATATGAGGGAGAGAACCCTGTCAATATCAGTTTAGACTCTTAAGGCAGCCTGTCAAAATCTATTTGGACAGTTAATAAGAGGGAGAGACCCCTGTCAAGATCAGTTAAGACTCTTAAGGCAGCCTGTCAAAACCTATTTTGACAGTTAATATGAGGGAGTCAACCCTGTCAATATCAGTTTAGACTCTTAAGGCAGCCTGTCAAAACCTATTTGGACAGTTAATATGAGGGAGAGAACCCTGTCATAGTCAATTTAGACTCTTAAGGCAGCCTGTTAAAACCTATTTGGGCAGTTAATATGAGGGAGAAAACCCTGTCAAAGTCAGTTTAGACTCTTAAGGCAGCCTGTCAAAACATATTTGGACAGTTAATATGAGGGAGAGACCCCTGTCAAGATCAGTTTAGACTCTAAAGGCAGCCTGTCAAAACCTATTTGGACAGTTAATATGAGGGAGATAACCCTGTCAAAGTCAGTTAAGACTCTTAAGGCAGCCTGTCAAAATCTATTTGGACAGTTAATATGAGGGAGAGACCCCTGTCAAAGTGAGTTTAGACTCTTAAGGCAGCCTGTCAAAACCTATTTGGACAGTTAATAGGAGGGAGAAACACCTGCCAAGATCAGTTAAGACTCTAAAGGCAGCCTGTCAAAACCTATTTGGACAGTTAATATGAGGGAGAGAACCCTGTCAATATCAGTTAAGACTCTTAAGGCAGCCTGTCAAAACCTATTTGGACAGTTTATATGAGAGAGAGAACCCTGTCAAGATCAGTTTAGACTCTTAAGGCAGCCTGTCAAAACCTATTTGGACAGTTAATATGAGGGAGAGAACCCTGTCAAAGTCAGTTTAGACTCTAAAGGCAGACTGTCAAAATCTATTTGGACAGTTAATACGGCGGAAGACCCCTGTCAAGATCAGTTAGGATCTCAAATTAGCCTCTTAAAATCTATTTGGACAGTTAATATGGAGGAAGACCCCTGTCAAGATCAGTTTTGAATATTTTAAGGTAGCCTGTCAAAATCTTTTTTGATAGTTTATATGACTTAAGATAGCCTGCCAAAATCTTTTTGGACAGTCAAAATGAGAGACAGACTCCAATCAAACTCATTTTTGACTATCAATCAGCCTGTCAAAATCTATTTTGAAAGTAATTATGAGTGAGAAACCCCTGTCAATATCAGTTTGGACCGTTCTTGATGTACATTACCCTGTCAAATTCTATTTTGACAGTTAATATTTAGGAGAGAGCCCTGTCAAGATCAGTTTTGACTCTCAATGTAGCCTGTGAAAATATATTTTATCAGCGTTAGTGAGAGAGAGAGAGAGAGAGAGAGAGAGAGAGAGTGAGAGAGAAATAAAGAAAGAGGGGGGAGAAAAGGAGAGAGAGAGAAAGAAAGAAAGAACAGCAACATAAATTTTTGAGAGTGAGAGATAGAGACAGAGACATCAGACAAACAGAGAGAGAGAGAGAGAGAGAGGGAGAGAAAGAAATGATAGACAGAGAGACAAAGGGAGAGACAGATATAGGGACAGAAACAACAAACAAACATAGAGACAAATAGAGAGAAAGAGAGAGAGAAAGAAATAAAGTAAGAGAGAGAGAATGACAGAGCGAGTGATGGACAGACAAACTCAGAGAGATAGAGATAGAGAGAGAGATATATAAAGAGACAGACAGGCAGATATGGACAGTCAGCAATAATGAGAGAGATAAAGACAGATAGAGAGAGAGAGACAGAGAGACAGACAGTGAGCAAGAACGAGAGAGAGAAAGACAGACGTGCAAACAGACACACATATATGGATACAGACAGAGACAGAGAGACAGAGATCGAGGGAAACAGACAGAGATACAAGCAGAGTGAGAAAACAAACAGAAAGACGGACAAACTGAAAGTCAATTGCTTCCCATTTCAGTAGTTTCTTGTTCGACGGTCCCTTTTCAGAAAGATCTAGCCGAACAAAATAGTTCTGCAAGTGCCGTTTACATTGTTGTTTAATTGGGTCATAATCTCATTTAAACATCCATTTAACTTGTGAACAAGTAATTCTATATATTTATATCATATTTCTGTGAATTTTCATTATAAAATCATTTATTGTATTATTATTCAATTTGATTGACAGGTCAAAATCTGGAATCATTTGTGCGAGATCAAAAGCTCTTTAGACTTCATTGCCTTCCGTCAAGATCATTGGGTATTGGCCAACAGTTTTGATTCACACGAGACGCGTAACACAGCTTCTGATCAAGATCTAAACTTGGCCTGATGTCAAAAACACATGTATTAAATTTTTTTGTTTGTTTAAGTATACAATCGTTTAAAGCAGACGACATCTGGCTAGTTATGGGGATCAACTTAACCCATAGATCTGTTTCAAATCAGCATCCAGTATATTTCTTTAAATAACATAGAAAGAATCGTTGCATAGCAAACTTAAATTTATTTATTTTTTTATACATGTACATGTATATATACTGTTTGTAAATGACGAATATATTTGTTGATAGGGTTGATGTTGTTGATAAGGTTGATGGTCACATGTTAAACATTATAATTACCAATTTATAATTATTATAAGTTTATCTTATCAAACATACTAAGTTAATAAAATAGGGGGTGAAACAACTTGGCTTGGGGGCGAAACGTCTTGTCACCCTTTCAAAATAGATCTAGTCCAACAAAATTGTTTGTCATTGCCATTTATATGGTCAATAAAACATTGATCTTATTTGTTAACAAGTAAGTAACCAGTAAAACCTGCTGCGTGGCTCAGTGGTAGTTAATGTAGTCTGTCCGCTTGCAGTGTGGGAGGTTCCGGGTTCAATCCTTGGCTGGGTCAAACCGAATAGTAATACTTCAAAATTGGTATTAATGGTGTCCCTCCTTGGCGCTCAGGATTTCTGGGTTAGCATTACGTCGGTGTCAGGATAAAGTTATCGCCAGGGTGAAGTCCCTCAATACCCGAAAGAGTTGTATAGCAGTATTGTAGCCGGGTTGAGTATATGATTCAATGACCAGTGAGAGATTTGTGTAAGCGGCCTGCTGGTTCAGTCAGTATAACACTTGCCCTGTAAGCAAGGGGTCCTGGGTTTAAGCCCTGGTCTGGCTGCATATTTTTCTCACAAACTTTTACATTTGGCGCCTAAAAAAAATAACCCGTAGGATAATATGTAACTTGAATAGTGTACAGTAATAAAAATAAGAAACTCATGGAGTGTTCTTTAGGTAAGAATTCGGGACGATTTCTTGTGTAGAATGGGTGCATGTGTGTGGCCAGGTTGGTTTTATGATGAGAGATTTGTGTAAGCGGCCAGGTGGTTCAGTCAGTAGAACACTTGCCCTGCAAGCTAGAGGTCACGAGTTTGAACCCCGGTTTGGTTGCATATTTTTCTCACCATGTTACAGCATAAAGAAAGAAACAAACAAGTATATGCTCAGTACAGCCGGGCGCATGACTTAGAGGTAGAGCCTCTGCTTGCAGTGCGGGAGGTTGCGGGTTCAATCCCCAGCCTGGTCAAACCAAAGACTTGAAAATTGGTAGTAATGGCTTCCCTCCTTGGCGCTCAGGATTTCAGGTTAGCATTACCACTGGTTCATCGGTGTCAGGATAGAATTTATGGCGTAAAAGTAATAAATAGAAATAGAGAATATTGACAGGGGTCGAATTGATCTAGGGCGGGATATCCATTTTTCAGCATTATATTTTGTGTATTCTATTTAGGTATTTTAAGCTACAACTAGACATTTTGATGTAGGAAACTAAATTATAACAAAGATAACTAATATTTTCGCGGAAAATACCTGTGATGTTGATGCATTCAATCTTTTATAAACCACGCGAAAGTTTGTAAACATTTCACATTTTTTCATATCAGGTACCCGGCGCACTGTCCCGTTTGACCATAGCTAGGCTCAATCGAAGGAGACTGGTACCCTCTGTTGAGAGTTACCTCCCTTTGATAGGCGGGGTTAAAGGACGGAACTATTTTCGTCAAAATCTATTTAGACTCTAACTGAACAAAAAGTGTTTGGAATATATTGCCCTCGAAGAAATGCTTAAGGTCAGAGACCACTAAATCATTTTCCATAGACCTCCATTGTAACGTTCAAGGCTGTGTTGACAAAATTTGAACCCGATGAGGGGAACGGTATTTTTCCTTCGAAAGAGCCAACAAAGTCTCATCTAAAAATAAACTGTAAGTGCCAGATTGACCATGCCAGATTTTTGTTACATCCGCCGAAACAGGATGACCCCCGTTTTGCTGTAAATTTCTTAGACCCAACCCGAAATTTACTCAGTGTTCTGCCAAGAAATCCAAAACTATGGGCCCCAGGGCCCACTGGACATGAAAAAAGGGGGCCATTTTTTAAAAGTTGGGGCCACACATTTTTTTCTCATAAAAATGATAGAAAACACAATAAAAATAACTCGTTTTCCAATTACGGCATTCGCCAGTTGTGTGCTCTTTTTCTTAAAGTGATTTAGTCTAGACACAGATTGCAAGTCATAGAATCTGACCCACCATTGTAAGCAAGCCACGTGTGATCTTTTCACCACCTATGCTGAAAAGTTCAACCCTTCTTTTTCTCGGCGGATACACCATTCGTGCGTTTCGAAGAGCGGTCAACTTCATCAAACTAGGTCGTCGGCTGTAGAGGGGTTTCTGTTTTTGAGAATCAATTGAACGTTTTTACTACTTACGGCTGTATTCTGAACCGCGACAGCGTCATGCACGTTTTCTCTGTGGAATACTTAATATTATTTTCGTCTATTTCCTTATTTTTACTCCGCGTATATCGAGAACTTTGAAAAAAGTCTATCAGTGTAGCTGCCTTACGTTTTTGGTCAGCCATCTTTCAACAAAACAAACGAGAAGGCATGAGAGATTATCAGCGATTGGACTATAGCGGATACTTCCGGTCGACGTATCCAATGAAATTAGTCGTTTCAAATGCTCTAATAGTACGGAACGACTAAAACATTGACCGTCGTAGCGGGAATTTATTTTTTTTTCGCGATTTTTTCAGCGCGCCCTTGGGCCCATTTACGGGAATTTTTATGCGCCCTTTGTGATTTTTATGCGCCAATGGCGCAAGGGCGCGGCCTTGGCAGAACACTGTTTACTGCATATTAAATATCACTCCAAAAAATAACCAGAATGCATTTTCACTTCTCTAAATTACACTGAACTTGTGTGACAATGTGTATCGCAAGCATAGAAAACATTTTCATTACATTATTTGATTTATTTGCTGACTGGAGGCCGCCATTTGCAATCAGCTGTCAGGACTCTCTACCGTTTTTTCTTTGACCAATGAAATCGCTCGTTATTTACTGGTCTCTCACCTTAAGTGCCACTTAGAAGACGAGTAACTCCAACCAACAAAAAAAAAATGTAAAAGATTGAAGCATAACTTCAAATTATTATCTGACAATGTGGTTGAATAGCATTTCAAGTAAAATAAAATAATTTCTACTTCAACGTCTTACATTGCCTAACTGAACTTTTGTTGGCCGGATTGAAAATGCGGTCTATAGATTGGCGAATGCCGTCCGTCTGTCTGTCTGTCCGTCCGTCCTCACTTTGGTTGACCTTTTTGTTAGTGTCAGTTTTAGCCAAAGCTTAAGTCCTACAGCAACCAAATTTGGCATGTACAGTAATAGTGAGGTCATCATCACATGCTGTGGGTAACAAGGTCACTGTGACCTAGATTTCACGGTCCAATGACTTAGAGAATTCTTGGTTAACCTTTTCGTTTGCGTCTTGGTTTACCTTTTTGTTAGTGTCAGTTTTAGTCAAAGTTTAAGTCCTACAGCAACCAAATTTGGCATGTACAGTTTTAGTGAGGTCATCATCACATGCCATGGGTAACTAGGTCACTGTGACCTAGATTTCAAGGACTTAGAGAATTCTTGGTTAACCTTTTCGTTTGCGCCTTGGTTTACCTTTTTGTTAGTGTCAGTTTTAGTCAAATTTAAGTCCTACAGCAACCAAATTTGGCATGTACAGTTGTAGTGAGGTCATCATCACATGCCATGGGTATCCATATTTTATATATATATATATATATACAAAGCAAAAGTGCAGACAATCCGGCCATACCGACATTGGCGGTTTCTCGTTGTAAATATAATTGCTTCTTGATAAGCAACTCTAGGTATACATAATGCGCACCTAGGGATGTGTTATTTCTTAATAATAGACAATGTTTATCTCTCCCTCCCCCTCCAATTTTAAATGGACTCCCGTATTTTGAGATGTGTGGTTCCAAGAGGGTTCCAGGAACTCCTTGTTAAAATAGGCGTAGGAACACTGTAAACCCTGCAGCCCGTTGCATTCTTATGGCATCTGGACTATGACCTCAACATCCGGGAAACAAAGGCGTTGGTACATAATTGGGTTCAGTCTTTATCCAGGGTTCGACATTGGCCTACGTCCGATAGACATTCACTAGTAACGGCGATGTTCGGTCTAGTGATCCCTCGCAGTTACTAACCCGAATGGTCTAGTTAAAATCTGAGGATGATTTTTTTAAATTCACGCATTTAGAAAATGACATCATTATGTTCAAGCTAAAAATCCTACCCAGTTCGCCACTGTGGTTTCAGACAAGTACCGTAGGTTGCTCAGACCTCAAAACTGTTTCCGCATCTAAATAAAGCACGCAGTCGGGAAATCCTTGTTCTAAAATTAGCAGTAGTAACTATCCCGCAGTAATTAGGGTGATGAGTAAAATCCGGTTCAGTTACGAAAAATATCGGTGTGATTAATTGATCATCTCGCGCTATACTTAAAACACCTGATTGTGTTGATAACAGTTACGTTTTGAATGTTTTTAGAATTGATCATTTTTAATTAGAAAGGTACAATATCCGAAAAGGTAACTGCAGTCTCAGTTTTTGGGATTGAAAATGACAATTTATTCTGCGAACCGATATTTCTCGGTAGTTACCGGATATTACACTTTCCCACGCTTTTCACTACCATGATTGTCGTAAGTATCTTCAATGCAATTATTTTACCTAAAACACAATTTTGTATCAATTTTTACGTGCGAAACCGAAATCAATCCCAATTCTGATATATTTGTTTTGTTAACGAAAATATCCATTTTTCTGCCAAGTATAAGTACGACATTCAGCGAACGCTTTTTTGTTTGTGTACATCGTAACGTCAAATCATGTCAGATTTATTCAGCTTCGGTTTTAATGGTAAGAAAAAGGAAGAGAAAGGGGCGAGTACAGCTACGGCGGAGTCAAAGACACGCTATGAAAAGCAAAAAAGACAGAAAGTTTTGCGAAATTATTGAAGTTTACCAAAGATTCAGTTGTTTCTGTTTGGTCTACCAACTGTTTGGTCTGGTCTAGTAATGTTTGCAGGCTACAAGACCGAATGTCTAGTGAAAAAAAAAAGTTAAAGTTTCAGGGAGGAAAGAGTTAACACACCATTGAATCTTCTCTTTAGTATTTGTGATATATGTATTTTAACTCTTTCCTCCCTGAAACTTCAAATGGACAATCGCAGTTTCCATATTAGTCTAGTCCATTTCTGTCTTTAAAGGGTTGTTTTTTTCAATGTTTTGCATTATGACAAACAGTGAAGACCCAGATCAGAGGGCTCCTAAAGGAGCCCTCTGATCTGGGTATTCACTGTTTGCATAGGACAAGTACACTTTTCACATGTAAACTGTTTGAAAAGGACGCCTATATGCGGGACTAGGGTTCAAAGGGTTAAGACATTATTTTAGATTGGCTCGGGAAATGATGCCATAGAATACACTCCAGTAAATTATAATAAAAGGGATTCTGGCCTGATTCTTCATAATCTGTTTTCTAATAATATTACCAAATATTTACAGCTGAGTAAACCTTTGTGTTTTTCTTGGCAGACTTATTGCATAAATCAGTGCTGGTATTGCATTATTATTGATCATTAGGCAATTACATATCTATGTAGTATGTATTGTTTCAGTTGAACAGATCCTCCGCAGTCGCTGTGCAAGCTAAGAAGAACAGATTAGCAGAGTTTACCTTGGAGAAAGTGCTATATCAATGGTAAGAGTATGGTAAGTGTGAACAAGTTTTCCAGAACGATAATTTGCGTCAAGTGGATTCTTCAATGCATATTCACTGGATAAGTCCCATTAAATTATTTTGATTTAAGGGTTGCCTGGAATATTGAAATTCCTATAAACAGTGTAGACTCATCAGATACCACATTATGCACTATCTGATTAGTCTACACTGTTTGCCTGTCCCTTTTATAAAAGGCTAGGCAAAAATGGGTTAAAATATTTGTTTTCAATTCAATACATTACCACATAGATACTGCTTTTTATGGCTTTATTTTACCCCTCCACTAAAGGAAATAATTCCCAATTTGAAAAGTTTTGATTAAGCACCATAAGAAATATGTCCTATATTCTATCAGATGGTAGCTAAGAGCAGGCTGAATGTAAAGCAGAATGCTCTTGAAATATAATTCTGCTAAATACTGTTAGACTGCTTTAACTCTTTCCTCCCTGAAACTTTAAATGGACAATTCCAGTTTCGATTTTTGTCCAGTCCATTTCTGGCTTTTAAGGGTTGTTTTTGTCCATTTTTGGCATTATGACAAACAGTGAAGACCCTGATCAGAGGGCTCCTTTCGGAGCCCTCTGATCTGGGTCTTCACTGTTTGCACAGGACGTGTACTATTCACATGTACACTGTATGAAAAAGACGCCTATATGCGGGACTAGGGTTCAAAGGGTTAAGCTACCATCTGTCTTCAAGCTAGGGGGGGGGGGGGGGGGGGGGGGGGGGGGGAACAAAACATATACAGTGAAGAACACATTTATAGATTCATTATTTCCTTTTTTAAACAAAACTAAACAACATGTAATAAAGAAAAAGACAACTCTTCTTAAAACAGATTATAATTTTCTGAGTTTCTGGGTATGGACAAGTGTAAATTAACAAGTTTTACTGTCATGACATCATTAATTATAAACAGTTGTCATTTGCTTTTAATTCGCAAATCTAAAGTTAGGCGTCAAAAATTCTGAAATTTGTCACTCCTCCTGCACCATAGACAAAGATGGGAAAAATCATGCAGGACTTGTCAGTGTAATTTTCGACAGGCAACCTTAAGAAATATTGAAATGAGTGTCAAACATTTTGAATCCTGCAGATCAGATGCAGCAATATGTGGCGTCTATCAGGATCCAAACTGTTCACAAATAAAATTGCATTCTGGGTAAGGAATTAATCCTTTCCCCAATAGAAGTGCCTTTCCGTGCATTCAGTTTATTCATCCGTTGAAAAAAAATAGTTTCACTTGATACAGTCATGAGTATAAAACCTAAGACATATTTTCTATATTTCGACATACTGTAGCTTAAAGCAGGCTGAAAGTGAAGCAGGCTGTGCCTTAACCCTTTCCCCCATAGAAGCGCCTTTTAGTGCATTTAATTTATCCCTCCGCTGTATAAATAGTTCCAATTTATACAGTCAAGAACATGTACCATAGTAGGAAATATTACCTGTATACTAACAGATGATAGCTTAAAGCAGGCTGGAAGCAAAGCAGAATGCACCTTAAGGCGCATTCTGCTATACTTCCAACCTGCTTTAAGTAGTCACCTGTTTTCAAATCTAGAAATAGGCTATGGGGTAAAGGGTTAAGGCACATTCTGCTTCTCTTTCAACCTGCTTTAAGTAGTCACCTATTTTCAAAACTAGAAACAGACTATGGGATAAAGGGTTAAAAGAGGTTGTATAATATTTTAAGACAAATTACGGCAATCCTTTTTCTGCCAAACGGAAGGCATGGTGTTTGTCTCTAGAAGAAAACAGCCCTAGAGGATTGTCAACTATCATGTACCAATCCTAGACTCTTGTTATGATTTTAACCCCTTCACTGCCTTGCCGAGTACTATAGTTATTTACAAACAGTTTGGATCCTGATCAGACACCGCATAATGCGGCGTCTGATCAGGATCCAAACTGTTTGACACCTATTTCATAATATTTAGGTAAAAAATACATCAAAGTTAAACATGAGACAAATAAAGTGGATGACAGTTGTGTAAAAACTGATGACGTCTTTGCAGTGAAAAGTTCAATTAAAATGAGACAGCCATCTCCCACACCAGTAATTCCAGCACATAGTTTGATAAACAGATTGTTTTTCCGAGGTAAACTCTTCTCACGCTGAATGAATGAATGGATGCTGAATATTGTAATATAAAAGTAAGCATATTTTAAATATCTTTCATCTTAATTATAACCCTGGCTTATTAAATACATTGTAAGGAAAATATTCTGTAGGCAGGGCTCCAGATAAGAGGAAGTAAACTGAACAAATCAAACATTTTCTCACTCATGTCAGCACCAAATCCTATGGTGTTACTACTCATTAGAATTGTCTCGAAGAAACGATACTAATGAGTAGTAACACCATAGGGTTCAAATTTGAGCAAAAATAAAGATTTTAGTTTTTGAAATACTCCCCTTATCTGAAGTTCTGTGTAAGGAAAAAGTGCAGTCTGATCTGGGTCTACACTGTTTTATTTTTTTTGGATCCATTTACTCTAATGACAAGAGAAGGGTTAACAAGAATGAAAACCAGATTTGGCCAAAAATGGAATCTGGAAAAAGAAAAGTTTTTTTGTTTTTTTTAAAAAATAAAATTAAAAAAAAAGCTTGGTCGGGATTGGAACCTGTGCAGTGAAGGCTAAACAAAAATGCTCTGACCTTACGACTTCAGGGCTATTCTTAATCATATGAATGTCTATTTTATCCTTTTTGTTTTGTATGTGAAATATTTTGAGCAGCTTTTTAAAAAAAAAACAGGAAAAAGAAAAGATCTACTGCTACCTGTTGAAAAACTGCTGTGGGAAAATATCTAAAAATAATAAAGACTCCGTGTATATAAATGTGGCATCTAATTCCAAACGATTTTGCACTCATGCATAACCAACTTTTCTTTAGTTTAAGTACCTGAAAATTGAATATATTTTTACAGACGATTCATTTAAAGCAGATGACAATTCAGCTTGATAAGGCTTTACCCATAGCCTGTGTCTAGTTTTGAAAATAGGTGACTACCTAAAGCAGGTTGAAAGTAAAGCAGAATGCGCCTTAAGGCACATTCTGCTTTACTTTCGGCCTGATTTAGGCTAACATCTGCTTAAATATAGAAAATATTTTTTATTATACATATCTATGACTTAAAGCCGTTAAAAGTCGTACTTATGGGGTAATGGGTTAAGACTGACATTTCCCTTTTATACACACAGGCTTACCTTTTTCTGACCATGATTACATCTAAGAACAAGGAACCAATGGTAAACCACTGAAAAACAGAAGACTCTATGTAAAAGGTAATATTTTTATCAGACTTCTCAACACTTTGGACCCCAGGCCTGCATATATTGGTCTTTTACAGTGATCCTGTAAACTGTATATTGTCCTTTACAAACAGTAAATCCCCAGATTAAAGGGCTCCTTAGGAAACCCTCTGATCATTGATCAAGGTCGGCAACTGTTTAATTGCAATACGTTTTCAAAAACAGCCCAAAAGAGTAAATACTCAAAAAATGGACTAGACTAAATCTGAGGAAAGAGTTAGCTAGTAGTCCTTATGTCGCTGAAAAATAGTGCATTGATTGATAAAGTTAGAAAGGAAAGATTGCAGACTCTGTCACTCATTCAGACTGGGTACTGTTTTTCAAAAAAGCTTCCATTTATGCTAATAACAAGTGAAGGTTTAAAAGAGGTGAAGTGTGACCTTTGAGGTAGACCTGCTGTAGCCTAATAATATGTCATGTGTTTGTACAGTCTGACCTGAGCACAGGGACCACTCAAAGAAGTGACGAGGTTATAGCTTAATGCAAACTATTGCTTAATGCAGGACAACAGTAATGCAAAAAGCTCCTTTAGGAGCTTTTTGCATTTCTTTTGTCCTGCATTAATCTGCCCTCTTTAATATAGAATTGCACTTTCAGGTACTTTTTGGTCTCTGTATACAGGTTTTACTTTTGAGGTTCAGAAAACTTGCTATAAACTTTACTATATGAAATAAATCCAGATTTATGGGCAAGTCCTTAGCTCGCAATACTTTAAAGGATGTTTTACTAGTACACCAGGTGTCCACCTTCAGCTCTGTCAACATAAATACCCCGGTCAGCTTTTATAGCCCAATTTTTTCTCAGGTGTGTATGCTCACCTTGACGAAAACTTCGCGGGCCACAGCCAAGCAAAGGGCTTCTGGGATTGTTTTCCCAGGCCCGAACAGCTGATTGGAGCATTCGTATTCGCTGTGACACAGTTTTACTATCAGTTTACGATATTTTACTACGAGGTCTGAGGACACGTAGGAAATTACGTTTGCTTGAGCAGGTCTTGCATGACAACCAACTGAATTGTGCACAGCTACAAGAAAAGGTAAGTTTAAACTTGCTTTAAGTGCTTAACCCTTTTCTCCCTGTAACTCTAAATGGACAATCCCAGTTTCCAATTAAAATTAAATTTTTGACTATTTTGGGTGTTTTTTTTGTCAGTGTATTGAAAATATGACAAACAGTGTAGATCCTGATTAACCCTTAGCCTGCCAGTCACGACTATAGCTCCATATGCAAACAGCTTGGATCCGGATGAGACGCCGAGTCTCATCCGGATCCAAGCTGTTTGACACTCGGACAACATTTTCAGCAATTTTGAGCAACTTTGAAGCACTTTGAAACTTCAAGCAGACGAGAAATATAGCAGACGACAATTTATTTGGCGGGCTAAGGGTTAAAGAGCTCCAGGATCTACACTGTTTGCATAGGACAAATTCACAGGTACACTGTTTGCAAAGGAGGTGCATAATATTATGCATGACTAGGGTTCAAAGGGTTGAGCGTATGCATAAATTTGTACAAATCATCAGCTGTTTTAGCAAGGTAACTCCAAGTAAGGCAACAGTTGGTAACTTTTGCTTAAAGTGTAGAAGCAGGTAAAAAATTAAAGAAAGTTAAGTAGACAGTTTGATTAAGAAGTTGTAAACTCAGTAGTGGTGTCCTTTCATTGAATGAGCAAGGACATCTTTAGAAAGCAGCTTGCTGCTTAATGTAGAATGTAGGATGCAGAAAGTCTCATAAAAGAAGCTGTCTGTATGGATTTAAATGTGTGTTAGGCTGCAACCTGCATTTATCTATTCCTCCATAAATTATTTCTACACTTAGTTCTGAGCATAAAACATTTAGACCTTTCTAGTATCTTTCCAGATTGTAGCTTCATAAAAGCAAGTTAGAAGTAAAGCAGAATGCTCCGTAGCTCTTACTCCATAAATACGTCTTTTTATGCATTTTTTTAATTCCTCCACTGAAAAAAATAGTTCCATTTTTTACAGTATTGAATATGCAACATTAGAAATATTTCCTGTATCTTAGCAGATGGAAGCTTTAAACAGGCTGAAAGAAAAGCAGAATGCGCCTTAACCCATTACCCCATAAATACGCCTTTTTACGCCACTAATTTATTGCTCCACTGAAGAAAATAGTTCCAATTTATACAATTATGAATATTTATTGTTAGATATATTTTACATATTCTAGTAGATAATAGCTTAAAGCAGGCTGAAAGTAAAGCAGAATGTGCCTTAAGGCACATTCTGCTTTACTTTCAACCTGCTTTAAGTGGTCACATATCTTCAAAACTAGAAACAGGCTATTGGGTAATGGGTTAAGGCGCATTCTGCTTTATTTCCAACCTGTTTTAAATGGTCACATGTCTTCATTTCTATAACCAAGCTTTGGAGGAAAGGGTTAAGGAGCATTCTGTTTTACTCGCAACCTGTTGTAATCATCCCCCTGTCTTCAAAACTAAGAACAGGCTTTAGAGTAAAGGATTAAAGATTGCCCATACAATATTTAGATTTTTGCTGAGCATGGGTTTGATTGAACTCAAAGGGTTAAGCTGTTTTCCCGGTTGGCTGCACCATAATAAAAGATGGTACATGTTTGTCATTGAAATGATGCTTGGTTTAGATTTGAAATTATGATGAGAGAGCATGTGATCCTATTTTACTGAGGTATTTTATTGAAATGAGCCTCCCAACTACTTAACCCTTTGAACCCTAGTCTAACATATACACGCCCTTTGCAAACAGTGTACATGTGAAGAGTACACTTTACCTATGCAAACAGTGAAGACCCTGATCAGAGTATTGCAATACATTGACAAACAACTACGCTAACAAATTAAACAAAGACTAGATTAAACTGGAAACTGGAGTTGTCCATTTAACCCATTACCCCATACATACACCTTTTTACGCCTTTAATGCAACCGTCTATTGAAGGAAATAGTTCCAACTTATACTGTTACAAATAAGAATCATTAGAAATATTTTCTATATTCTAGCAGATAATAGCTTAAAGCAGGCTGACAGTAAAGCAGAATGTGCCTTACGGCGCATTCTGCTTTACTTTCAGCCTGCTTTAAGTGGTCAACTACAATCAAAACTAGAAACAGGCTATGGGGTAATGGGTTAAAGGTTCGGGGGATTTAAAAGGTTACTGTGTAAACTGTTTTCAGTTTTAACTGCTAGTTTATTATTTCTATGTTAGTTTGCTGTCTTTAATATATCTGGTACCATATCAAAAATCTACTACATAATGTCAAAAGCTTACAGCGTCTGATCTGCAAACTGTACAGCCTAAGAATCTTACAGTTACTGATCTACAGTGTACTGCAAAAACTTTAGTCTAGAAGTGTCTGATCTACTGCATACTTGAAAGACTTGCATCTTTTTAGTGTCTGATCTGTAGCATACTGCCAAGCATTACATCTAGTAGTGTCTGATCCCTTGCATACTACAAAGCCTTACATCTAGTAGTGTCTGATCCCTTGCATACTACAAAGCCTTACATCTAGTAGTGTCTAATCCCTTGCATACTGCAAAGCCTTACATATAAGTAATGTCTGAATTACTACATGGTGCAAAGCCTTACCTCAAGTAGCCTGTGAATGCTGCATACTACAAAGCCTTACATCTAACAGTATCTGATCCCTGCATTCTACAAAGCCTTACACCTAGCTATGTCTGATCTCTGCACACTACAAAGTCTTACACCTAGCTGTGTCTGATCTCTGCATACTACAAAGCCTTACACCTAGCTATGTCTGATCTCTGCACACTACAAAGTCTTACACCTAGCTGTGTCTGATCTCTGCATACTACAAAGCCTTACATCTAGTAGTGTCTGATCTCTGCATACCACAAAGCCTTACACCTAATTGTGTCTGATCTCTGCACACTACAAAGCCTTACACCTAGCTATGTCTGATCTCTGCATATCACAAAGCCTTACACATAGCTATGTCTGATTTCTGCATACCACAAAGCCTTCCACAGGTCTAGCTATGTCTGATCTATGCATACCACAAAGCCTTACACCTAGCTATGTCTGATCTCTGCCTATTCCAAAACCTTACACTTAACTGTGTCTGAGCTCTGCACACTACAAAGTCTTACACCTAGCTGTGTCTGATCTCTGCATACTACAAAGCCTTACACCTAGCTATGTCTGATCTCTGCACACTACAAAGTCTTACACCTAGCTGTGTCTGATCTCTGCATACTACAAAGCCTTACATCTAGTAGTGTCTGATCTCTGCATACCACAAAGCCTTACACCTAATTGTGTCTGATCTCTGCACACTACAAAGCCTTACACATAATTGTGTCTGATCTCAGCATAGTACAAAGCCTTACACCTAATTGTGTCTGATCTCTGCATACTGTTAAGCCTTACACCTAGCTATGTCTGATCTCTGCATACTACAAAGCCTTACACCTAATTGTGTCTGATATTTGTGCATAATCCAAAGCCTTACACCTAACTGTGTCTGATATCAGCATACTACAAAGCCTTACACCTAACCGTGTCTGATCTCTGCATACTGTTAAGCCTTACACCTAGCTATGTCTGATCTCTGCATACTGTAAAGCCTTACACCTAACTGTGTCTGATCTCTGTATACTGCAAAGCCCTATCACCTTTCACTGTCAGATGTCTGCATACTGCAAATCCTTACATCTAACTGTGTCTAATCTCTGCATATTGCAAAGCCTTGCATCTTGCAGTGTTTGCTCTACTACAAAGTGCCAAAGCCTTACACCTAATATTGTCTGATCTACTGCATAGTGCAAAGCCATGCAAATCTAGTAGTGTCCGATCTGGTGGCATGTGACTTCTTAATACAGGTCAGATGCAATAAAGAAAACTTGTGTCTGCATTACTTTGGCGGCTACTACTTGTCGTAAAGACTACAAATTAATCTTCTTTTCATTAGTTGCTTCGTACATTTTGACCATAGTATAGAATATAGACCCTGATTTTACACACATTTTTAACCTGACGGCTGATCTTTGTCTACGTAATTTGCAATTTATGTAAAAGATTCATTTCTAACTGTGCTTAGGCTTGAATACTTGAGTTTTAGACACTCTTCCAGCAATTTCAGTTAGTGTATTTGACACCAAGTCATTGAACCCATGCATAGGAAAACCCTTAAAATCCAGATAACTAGAACCCAGGGCCTACATTCACTCTTGAATTAATCTACCATTCAGTAATTAAAGAATAAAATCCTTAAACAAATCTGACTGCTAAATGCAGAACAAAGTGATGCTAAAAGCTCCTGCAGGAACTTTCTGCATTTTTTCTATCCTGCCCTAAGCTGTCTCCTTTTCATAAAATTCCCATATTTATCTTCTATTAAGCAGTTGTTTAACTCGAGTTTGACAGTATTTTGATAAAGAAAAAGTCAGGTAGATTGTGTATGTCAGTCAGGGGCAATTGTTTGTCCATTATTTTTTTGACATCTTTTTTAATTCAAGAGTAGCGGAGAGGTCTAAGACACTTTTACAGGAGCCTGTAGTCCTGTGGCGACAAGATATAGTAACACACTGTCAACTCCTATAGTGAGCACCGATTAAATACAGGTACATGAAGGTCCATTAAGACAGGTGGCCACTTCATGCAAGACAAAATTAATGTGGATAAACCAATGTGAATTTGCTGAATAACTTTTGCTCTGCATTATACTGCCATTAAACTTCTTGTGTGGATTTTTTTGAATGGCTGCTGAACCTTGATTTGACTGTAAAGGGAAACACTTGATCTTACGACCCCTTTGAGGTCAAGTAGGGATTAACCCTTAAAGCCCCTTTGGGAAAATGTCAGGGCCTGTTTGGGGGCTTTAAGGAGATGACACTTGCTTGTATTGTATTTATAGTGATGGCTATCTAATGAAAACATAACCTATAACCTGTAACGATAACCTTTGCCTGTCTTAACGCTTACTATGTTAGCGGCGGATATATGTGCCACAGACAGTGATTACCTTTGCAAACAGTAGGGATCCAGATGAGATGCTGCGTAATGCAGCGTCTCATCAGGATTCAAACTGTTTGATACTCTGATATTGTTTTGAAAAGAAATTTTTACTCTACTTTTAGAACAGTTGCAGATGACAAAAGTTGTAACAGTTGCAAAGAATTAACTCGTTCCTTCATAGGCAATGGTGCAAATCACCTGGTACTGTGTTTGATTTTTAATTTGTTAGGATTGAGGCAGAATACTGTTTATTTAGCAAGATGAATGTAAAGCAGAAAGCTCCTTTGGGAGCTTTCTGCTTAACTTTCATCCTGCTTTAAACTAGCACCTTTATTCAACCCATAAATAAATATATACACATGTATTTGTTTGTGGAATGTATGTGAAGGGATAGGTAGGGGCAATAAGGTACTTCTGCGGAAAAAAGGGTTAGCCCATTTTCAAATGGACTATCTGTTCCTTATAAATGAATTGGATTGCATTGGCATTTGCATCAACAGATTATAAAGTTTAAGAATGCTAAACAGTGCAGACCCTGATCAGAGGGGTTTCTGCTTACATTCATCATGCTTTAAGCTGTCGCCTGTCTTTAATGCAGTCAATAAGCCTTATTTTTAGTTGCCGTAATAGAGAGGTTTTACTGTATATAGTGGCCATGCTTTTAGATGAGGATCTTGTCTTGCTGTTTGATATTACCAAATGGGTTGTACACTGCTAATATTTGTACAAGAGCTCAGACAGATTAGATGAATTTGTGAAACTTAATGATTTAAAATGAGAAGAAAAGTACAGTCGAACTTCGATATCTCGAAGGAGGCTTCCTAGATGGGGACTACCTTTCATATTGTAGAAATAATCAGAGCAGAGCTCCAGATAGGAGGGAGTAAACTGAATAAATTCAAACTTTTCATAACTGTATAAATTGCAACTATTTTCTTCAGTGTATGAATAATTGAAAGGTGTAAAAAGGCATATTTATGGGGTAATGGGTTAAAAGACTGACAAGTTTTTCTTCTTTTAAAAGGCTACTCAGCAGTCAGCACAAGAACTGTTCATACTGCCAGGTTATCAGTTTGTACAACATAATTATTTTGTCAAAGCACAGAAAAAAAATGTGTCAAATATTCTTTCATTTTCAATTGGGGAAAATCTTTTTTATTTTTCTATCTTAATTATTCTTGTGGGAATGGGATCATGACTTTTGATTTTTTTACTATCTGACATCACAAATTTCCCTCCTACTATACTTAGGAGTTCCATTTTTCAAATGCTTTATTGTGATGTACTTTTAATGCCTCCCCAGTTTTCCATGATAATCTACTCTGCAATAAATTACCAATTTGACTTACAATTTACATCAGTATATATTATTAGTGGCCCACATTATTTGTTTTAAAGTACATTTTTCATCTGTTATATAACATGATGGTACGACATGCTGTAGCAATTGAACTCTTTGAATGCTTAATTTTCGAATGAATTCTTCCATTTTCTTATCAGAAGTAAGTTGATATTTACTCTAAGGGTTTGTCTTTAGGATATTTAAAAGAATGTCAAACAGTGTAGTCCCAGATCAGAGGGCTCCTTGAGGAGCCCTCTGATCTGGGACTACACTGTTCGAAAAGGTTGTAATATTCTTGGTCTGCAAACAGTACAGGTTAACCGGACTATGATAGTTATAACGTGCAGCACTTTTTGACACTCTTTATAACATGGGAAACAAAAACAACACTGCTTTTTTAACCTATTATCCCACAAAGCTTTGAAGATATGTCACCACTTAAAGTAGGCTGAAATTAAAGCAGAATGCGCCTTAAGGCGCATTCTGATTTACTTTCAGCCTGCTTTAGCTTTAATTTAGTAAGATATAGCACATATATCCATGACTGCATAAATTGGAACTATTTTCTTTGGCGGAGGAATAAATTAAAGGCCAGAGGTCAAACATTCTAAAATTTGTCACTCGTCATGCATAAAAGACAACGAAGGCAATCCAAAAAATGCACTTGCCCTGCCCATTAGACAAAGAATGGAAAAAGTATGTAGAAAGAGCGGACGAGTGGAATTTTTGAGCCCTAAAGGCGTATTTATGGGGGAATGGGTAAAGCATTTTGAGGAGACAACATTTTTAAAGCAGATGACATTTATAAGCATTCAAAGGTATCAAAGATGTCAATTAGCAATGAAGACAGTCTGCGGGGGGACCAGTAAGAACAGGTTCACACAATTTTCAGACTGATCAGAGCTTTGATAAGTTGACAAGATAAATACTTCACGTTATTTGGTGAAGCCTTCAAAATAGAATTGAGCGTACTATAATTCATTTTAACACTTTCATATCCTAAACATGTGAAACTTATTAACACTTTGCATGCTGGGTAACTTTTTCCGTCTGCAACATTTGTCGTCTGCTATTGTTCTAAAAATAGAATTTTCTAAATTTCTTTTCAAAACACGGTCAGAGTGTCAAACAGTTTGGATCCTGATGAGACGCCGCGTTATGCGGCGTCTCATCTAGATCCAAACTGTTTGCAAAGATAATCACTGTGGCAGATATATCTGCCGCTAGCATGCAAAGAGTTAAAATCATAATTTGCCTTGTAAAATGTTCACTAAAGTACACCTCCATGAAATATACACTGTAAAACCTGTTTTAATCTTCTAATCAAAAGCAAATGTTTAATATAGACCAAAATTAATGCAGAAAGCATCTTTTATCCTGCATTAAACATCCATCTCTTTATACAAATATTAACCCATTGCCCTCATAGCTTGGTTTCAGCTTTAAAAGCAGGGGTTTTCTGCTTTTACTTTTAGTTGCTTTATAAGTAACTGCCTGTCAAGATGCAGGAAAGTTTTCCTATGGTTCTTGCAATGATAGGTAGAACCATTTAACCCTACACATGTTTACTTTAATTATTCCTCCACTGAAGAAAATAGTTACACTTTATACAGTTATGAATACGTAACATATGACATATTTTCTATATTCTAACAGATGTTAGCTTAAAGCAGGCTGAAAGTAAAGCAGAATGTGCCTTAAGGCACATTCTGCTTTACTTTCAACCTGCTTTAAATGGTCACCTATACAGGGTCAGTGTTGTGCCTAGGTCCAAAATTTTGGGGGACACGGTGGCGCGCTGTCAAAATTTTTGGGGGACATTTGAAATTTTTGGGGGTCACACTAAAATAGCCTTTAAAAATATGATAGGCTTTCCTTTAAAATAGAATTAGTGTTTACGATATTGAACATGTTTACTGCGTCTAGTAGATTTTCGGTAATCCGGTAAGGCTTTTACACGACGGGAAAACTGATGTTCGTCTATTTTTAAATAACTTGTAATGATTGTTTTGGTACATACAAAGTTGGAAGAGTTTGATTAGCACGTTGTTTAGATGGGGGTTTTATTCATCAGGTGTCACGCTTCGCGTTTCGTCTGCTCTTTCCTCTCCAATCCGATGAGAAGTGAAGTCAAGTCATGCGTAAATTTGACTGGTTATCGGGTTTTACCATAGCAATTTAACTGCATTGGCATATAAACCGCGCACAGTCTACCTTTTATTAATAAAGGATAGTAAATCGGCGGAAAGGATAGTTGTAATTTTAAGACTGGTTATCGGGTTTTACGTAGCCATTTAACTGCATTGGTATACACACGCGCGCACAGTCTACCTTTATTAATGAAGGATAGTAAATCGGCGGAAAGGATAGTAAATAGAGCAAAGGTACGGAAGACGAAAATTGCGCCCGTACGCCCGCACCGTTACGAATTTTAAGGGTCCAAGTAAAAAATATTGCGGGAATCCCGCAATGCCGCGCTCTAGGTGCAACACTGCAGGGTTATAGATAAGGTTTTGCATTAATTGGGTATTTACTCCCTCTATTTTCTAAGAATTGGGTTTTCTGAATTTCAATTGAGTATCCAAAAAACCGTTACTCCATCAATTTGATATGAATTGCTTTTTTACTCTATTTTTTTTTTCATTTAATACAAAACACAAGCTGAATGTTTGATGTATTGTACTGTACCCTCGTTTGCCCACACTCGATAATTTCAGTTTCGATCTCATTTCAACACAAATGCAACAGCTCATGTTTGTGTAGGATTCATTAATTTTCAGCCATGGAAACTTTAAAAGCCATTCCAGGATTCCTTTACCGTAACTTTGCTAACTTTAGCACTGTCGTAACAACCTCTTTTTTTGGCTGTTACACGCATCATTCAAAATTTCATTCACAACACCGTTACAAATTATTTCTGGTTCGTTCGCAGAAGGCTGAACGTAATTGAATAATGTTTTTTTGTTGTTGCGCTGTTCGCTTTTTCCGTCCGCGCGCTGCCATTTTGACAGAAGAAATTCTAGCAGATGATGTGACTGGTTTACTACTTAAACGAGGCTAACGAAAAGCGGCGCTGCATAAATCCTATAGGCTATTACTTGGAAATAAATAACCAGTCTAAACGGTGTATCGGTAAAATATTCACCCGGTGTCGTAGTAAACATCCCGTCATTACACTTGAGAAATGCGACTAATTGCGTACGATACGCGCCTGCTTGAATTCTTTTGCGTAAACCCTTTCAATAATTGATTTTCAGTACGCATGGATTTGAAAGCAATTGCTTTTCTACTGTATTTAATTGCGTATTTACGCAAATACGCGCCTTATCTATAACCCTGCCTATATTCAATACTAGAAACAGGCTATGGAGTAAAGGGTTAAGGCACTTCTGTGCAGGAAAGGATTAGAATTCCTTCTTCTATGACCTATTTTGTGTCGCAGTGCCGTGAAACCCAACTCATCATCATCATCTTCTTCATTTATTAACTGCTGAACATAAGTTTGTCTGTATATTAGATCAAAAGACATAACATTGAGATATGTGCCTTCTTTTTATCCCGGAGGGTCAAGAACGCTGTTGAAAAGACAGAAGGTCCTTTGTGTAACCCTCATTATAATTTATTATCCTGTTAGGTAAATTATTTTCACAAACACCCTTGTAAGTGCAAAGGAAATCCATGACAGAAGTTTTCTAAATTTAATTTTCTGACTTGTCATATCAAATATAGTCGTCATCAGAACAAAACAACTTACCGTAACACTTGTATTAGATTGTTTCTTGCTGGCGATGGGTTTATACATTCTAAATACTGAAATAGGTGTATCATACGTTATTTACTGTATTTACAGTGTGTTCATTAGTAACCGATTGCCGATGCAAACCATCGGTTGAAATCGCTTCTGCATCGGTTGTTTTTTGTACAGATACAAAATTGAAGAATCACAAAAAGTGAAGTTTCACTCAAATATTACCGTTTTCGGCAAGTTAATTGAGTAAAACAAAAGCCTAGACCTCTTGAAACTTTGAAAGACGGACGTTAGTTGCCTAAAAATAGCGCCGATTATTGTAATTGTCTGAGTTGTTGCGTATACGTAATGCTCTCGGATCTTATCCTTACGATCTATATAACCTATTAGCTTCCGGTTTAAATATCTTATTTATTTATTATAACCCGTTGTTACCGTTTGAGTTTTCGCAAGTTTCGCATGATGTTTCTAGCTTCTTCAGGGACGTAGATAAGATATATTTAATCTATGTCCCTGGTTTCTTGTTCAGTTTTCATTTACGATATTAACGTGAAACGTTCGATCGCCGTCGGTGTCCGTACTCATGGAAATAGTAAAACTTGAATATATCCTTAATGAAGTATTGTTTCCCCTCGTACTAATTTCGCCAAACATCAAAACGAATCTTCGGCATATTTAAATCAAGGAATTATACACGCACGTGTGTATAGATGCTTTCATATGCTGCTGAAAGTTTGAACAAGCTGTCGGTAAAACCACGAAGTACTTAGGTCTAAGTACTCCATGGTAAAACGATATACAAGATAATCACCTTGAATTCCAGCGCATCCGCGTATTTTGAAATAAATACATTAGCGCGCAATCAAACAAGTCGGCGTTAGTTAAAGAATCCATTTTTTTTGTTTATTTCGTAACACACACCACTGCAGGGTTCGACACTAACGGTAGTCAGGAGTCCGAGACTCCTTATTATCGTGTCGGACTCCTTTGCTGATTTGCATGTTGGCAGTCCCACGGACTCCTTAAATCTGGAGAGAAAAAACTAGAACAAAAATCATGTTCTACCGATTTTCTGTAGCACAAATCTACTTATAGAAAGTTAAAAATCAAACATAAGTCGGCGTTATGTTTTGTTTATTTCGTAACACACACCAGGGGGTTGATTGACATATTAAGTGTAGTTATATAATGAAAGTAGCGCTAAAAATAGTTTTCACTTGCTTGCTTTATTCGTTTAAACGTCTCACCCGAGTTATCGTTATCTGTTAAGACTAAACTATTGCGGGGGAGCGTATAAATTAAAGTCTACGTCACCCGGTATTCCCAGGCGGTCACCCATCCAAGTACTAACCGGGCTCGACGTTGCTTAACATCTACATCATACGTTGGTGCAGTCACTATATATATAATGACTATTACCCAACGGCTTAACTTCGGTGATCGGACGAGAAACGGTGTTTTCAAAGTATTTTCAAACGTGTTCAATTGCTGTTAAAAGATTTTCGGAAATCCGTTCTAAAGATAGCAGGTATTCCCTAAAATGTGTGCGACGGAAAATAATTTATGCGTTGAACTAATGCCGCATAGTCATTCGTTACTGTTCGGTACAGCTCGTAAAAGGCGGGAAAATAATTCCTTTGTCTTTGTCTTAGAAATCTTAATTTATCAACCAATGAAACACGGAATTCCGTACACACCCTCACGAGAAGTCACGTGTAATATACGTCACTATTACACGTGATTTGTTATCTTTCTAGGTATTCCTCTTTCAAAACAATCATGGCAGTCTACGCTTCATTGAACAGAAAAGCGAGACCATAAAAATAGTAGCTTGAGAAAGCCAAATATAGTCATACGAAGGCCCTCCTAATGTGGCAGTTCTCTGACTGTTTAATGCAGTGGGAAACTGAGCCTTAGGTGTGTACAATGTTTCTTAAATATTACGTAATTGCTTATCTCCCGCACTGGTAAATTGACAATCTTGTTAATAACACACACGGCCGAGCACACTTTTGACGAGCATTTACGGAGGTAAGAGAAAGTTGGATCCTGAAAATACGCCGATGATCTCTTACCGGAATTAACGTATATATCTATATACGTTCCTGGTTACATGGTGTCCAAAAACATGGAAAATACTTTTGATCTTGGTGTCCGAAATAAGAGGCAAAAAATAATTTATTTTCATGAAAAATTATAGGTTTCCGAACTCTAAGAATGTCCGAACTGTTGGAGTTAATGCGGTACGGTAGGTTGTGAAATTTGGCCAAGGAGAGCTCTTCTTTGGGGGTGTAAACATGTTTAAAATCGTTTTCGGCCGGGGGGCTTCGCCCCCCCTGGCCCCCCTACCAGGGCTTTGCCCTGGACCCACAGGGGGCCTAGGCGGCCCCCTTGACCCCCCGCCGAATCGGTTGGTTTCACAAAATTATCCCTTGATACAAATCTTATTGACAACCCTGATTTAGCAAAAAGGAAGTTACAATACTGGCCCAGTAGATAATATTATGAATTGATTGTCACATTTAGTTTTTCTTTTACAGTCGAACTTCGATATCTCGAACTCACTTAAATCCAACTAGCCGATAGCTGGACACATCGACTGCATTGGTTTTATGCTTAGTTAGGTCAAACATACCCATATTTCAAAGTTAAAACTTGGCTTAGCCACGTTTTAAATTTGAAATACGGATATGTTCGATTTAACTGAGTTCAAGATATCGAAGTTCGACTGTATATCGAAAGCATCCACTTATGTCACATCACATATTGTAGTGCCATACCATGTATTTATATCAACAAGTTTACATTACGTTTGTTAGGATTTTACATCATGGCTTCTAGTGATTTAGACCATTTGTTAACATTTCCAAGTATGGCATGGCCCATAGTAATGTTTAAACAATATTATTTTCCACGAATATGCACAAAATGGGGCTCCTACCCATTACTTCATAAATATGCCTTTAATTTATTCCTCCCTTGAAGAAAATACAGGGCTCCAGATAAGAGGGAGTTTTCCATACAAATTCAACATATTCTAGCTAATTTTAGCACCAAATCCTACGGTGTTACTACTCATTAGAATCGCCTCGAAGAGACGATTTTGATGAGTAGTGACACCATAGGGTTTAATGTAGAAATAAGATTTTAGTTTTTGAAAAACTCAACTTATCTGGAGCCTTAAAAATAGTTCCACTTTATCAGTCATGAATATTTTTCGTAAGAAATATGTTCTATATCCTAGCAGATAGTACCCTGATGGTAGCTAAAGCAGGCTGAACGTAAAACAGAATGCACTTAAAGGTGCATTCTGCTTTACTTTCAACCTGCTTTAAGTGGTCACCTATCTTTAAAACTTGAAACAGGCTATGGGGTAACCAATTCAACCAATCTGAATACAAAAGGGGGCTTTAAAGTCTATGAACGCACAATTTAAATGTTATTTCATTACCTTTAAAACTGGTTATGGTGTTAACCTTGGGGGTTTGCACTTTAGCTAAAGCTGTTTACAGGTTGTTTTTTGGTAATATATGCAAATCATGTTAACCCCTGTATGCCTGGACAGCTTCAGTGAATATTTCCATTGTGCTCATTAACCCTGGGCTCAAGATAAGGGGAGTACTTCAAAAACTAAAATCAGAGGGCTCGATCCTATAGGACCCTATTGATCTGGGTTTACACTGTTTTCAAATGTAATAAGTATATATTCTAACAGGTCCATGGCGTTGAAAGAGTTGGGGCTTTTCTTTTAAGCTACATTCTGCTAGGGTAAAGAAAATATTTCTTATGGCACATGTTCATGACTATAAATTGGATCTATTTTCTTCATTAGAGTAATATTGAATACGCTACAAGGACTAGTGCTTCTATGAACGAATTGGTTAAATGGAAACTGGAATTGTCCTTTTGAAGTCCTTTTAGTAAGGCAAGGGTAACAGTAGTTTGACGGTAGGAAACTTACACTTGAAAACCCAGACACTTTTGTTAAGACTCTAACAAGCAGTTTTTGGCAACAAATAGCAATTACTGACAAAAAATGCATGATTTCTCAGGTGTTTGAAGGAAGTGATCAACACAAAACAATGGAAAATGCATCTAAAATAAACAAGAGATTGTTTGTTTGGTAAAACAGTTACAACATTAATTGTGGCTCTATGGCCCCCATGGGTCATATAATATGCATGTGGTTTAGACTCACCTGCAAAAGTGCATGGCAAGGTCAGGGAATAGGTGCTGATTAAGAGGCATTATGTCCCAAAATAACCCAAATTGAGGTCACTGAGGTGACAGTACAGATTCTCTATACAATTTAAATTGGGGATCACATAGATTTCAAGTTGTGATATTGTTATAGACACCGTTATAGATCCATACCATGTCATCTGTACCTTTACTCCATAAATATGCTTTTATTAGCTTTTAATTCATTTCTCCACTGAAGAAAATAGTTCCTCTTTACAGTCGTAAATATGCACCATAAGAAGTATTTTCTATATCCTAGCAGATGGTAGCTTTAAGCAGGCTGAAACAGTAAATAAAGCAGAGTGTGTCGCTTACTGAACAGGCAGGGCTCCAGATAAGAGGGAGCAAACTGGACAAATCCAATTTGTTCTCCCTTATTTCAGCACCAAATCCTATAATGTTACTACTCATTAGAATCATCTCGAAGTTACTACTCATTAGAACGATTCTCATTTATAAATAATGTGACTGATGAGTACACTTGTCCTGTGCAAACAGTGTAGACCCAGATCAGAGGGCTCCTGACTCAGAGCTCCTCCATTTTTGTGTCACCTGCTGTAGGCAGAGGTGACACTTAGGGATCACTTTTCCGGCATGTGTCCGTCCGCTCTCATGGGAGGGTACTTGTGATGATACCTACATGTACAGACTGAACTTGTGAGGATATTTGCCACTTGTGGGTTGCACCCCACAAGTGACCCCAAAAAACTCACAAATTTGGACAATTTGTCCCATAAGTATTGGATTTTTTTTTACACCCCACAAATTTTCGGACAGTCGGCCAAATCGGACAGCACGGCCGAGATCATAAATTTCCATTATTTAGAAATCTATAACCCGGTCTTACGCACATATCTCCCCTATGCCGCGAAAAGGGAACCAGTAAACCACGTGATTGCATGGGCTATAGCTAGCTAATCGCCGATTGGTTTATATCCTACCTAGAAGCCAATCAAATGTCTAATAACATGCTAGCGGCCATTTTGAACCAGGCTACAACAACATGGATAGTAACAGTTTAATAAGCTCAAATCGAAGGTAAGTGAGTGTTTGATGCCGCTGTAACGTTCATGTATGTTCATGAAGTGATTTGGAAAAAGGTTGTGGTTGAAATTTTGCAAGCTCTTCGTTTAATCACTTGATTTCAGTGTTCTCGTTAGTTCGTTGTATTCATGTCATCGTGCCACGATTTGTGGGTTAATTTCGTCGATTCATTCAATTATTCGATCGATTTTCGGTTCAATTTGAGAATCCAGTAATAGATTTTATCAGATTCGATAAGAAAAAGTTGTCGGCTCTCATTTCAAGTTAAAAACAAAGATTTTCGAGCATCGGCAACGAAATCAGCTATTTTTTTTTATTTGTTGTTGTCGCTGGAAATTGACAGAAAAGTTTGGTCGCCATTACTACTTGCTCGACGCTAAACCACGTGAGATCTCGCGATAAGCAAGATGGCGACCCTTTCTTCCGGTTTCAAAAAGTTTTCTAAATATGATAGAAAATATGGCATTTTCGGCGCTTTCTTATTAAATTGAAGCCGATATGTGGCTGAAATCGGTAAGCAGAATATCGTGCCACAAGTCAAACAACTGTTTTGATTGATTTTGACTGAAATTAAGTTAGAAAACATTGATCGTTCATAACAACATGGATTAAGATAGCAGGAAGAGGAGATCAAAGGTAGCGAGGTCACATAGTTACATAAATGATTCTAAAGGTCACTGATATTGATAGAAATTGGTTTTCTATCTGCCACCAGCTTAACCTTTGAGCCATTTTCATGTCTGTCTTCATCTCATTATGAAATAATTATAAAACTTAGAAATGCACATGTTGTTTCTCATTGAAAATATACTCTGAAGTTCTAAACCCCGGTTCTACCAGTACCTTAGTCCCGAATCTGTAGAGCGCCCTAAGATTTAGCTTGATTATCTGTATGTAAAGCTCAAAATATGTTCTTACGTGACACTTCCACAGTTTCATGTATCATTTTTAGGTTTGAAGCCATAACAGTCATTTTTCTCATCAAAGCTAAATGTGCTCATAATTACTATGGTCAAATATTTCGTTATTGACATGTTGAGCATGTATAGTCTTGTGTTTGCTACATTTAAAGAAATTATTCATTGGGTCTTTAATTAAAATACGCAACTTGCCAGAGTCTACAATATTTGAATTATTTGGTTACTTTACTTTATTCAAAACTAAATATTTCTTTGCAATGCCTTAAATTCTCAGATTGAACAGTAGAGTTTGAATATTAGAGAGGTTCTATCCACAGTATGCAAACTCCTCTTACTTCCGGTCGAATAGGCATACAGTGTCTTTATGCCTAGTCTTAAGAGCTTTGAAATACTGATATAATTTACCATGTCAATTTCAAATTATGCGACTAGGAATACAGATACTGTATGCCTAATCGACATGAAGTAAGTGGAGTTCGCATACTTTGGTATCATAAAAGAATGAAGACCAAATCAATGATCCACTTTTTATACGCCCGTCTTCAGACGGGACGTATTATGTCGTGGCGCTGTCCGTCCGTCTGTCCGTCTGTCCGTCTGTCCGTCCGTCTGTCCGTCTGTCCGTCCGTTAACTTTTTCATGTCCGCTCTCTAACTCAAACAAATTTAGTCTAATCCTTTTGAAACTTGGTCAGAACGTGTATGACCATAATATCTCGGTCAAGTTCAATAACCAGCAAGATTGACCCAGACATTCAAGAGTTATGCCCCTTTTTGGTAAAAAACGGGCATATTAGTTTGTCCGCTCTCTAACTCAAACAAATGTTTTTTAATCCTTTTCAAACTTTGTCAGCATGTGTATGACCATAATATCTCGGTCAAGTTCGATAACCAGCAGGATTGCCCCAGACATTCAAGAGTTATGCCCCTTTTTTCGTAAAAAACGGGCATATTTTAGTTTGTCCGCTCTCTAACTCAAACAAATTTATTTTAATCCTTTTGAAACTTTGTCAGCATGTGTATGACCATAATATCTCGGTCAAGTTCGATAACCAGCAGGATTGCCCCAGACATTCAAGAATTATGCCCCTTTTTTCGTAAAAAACGGGCATATTTTAGTTTGTCTGCTCTATAACTCAAACACATTTATTTTAATCCTTTTGAAACTTGGTCAGCATGTGTATGACCATAATGTCTCTGTCAAGTTTGATAACAAGCAGGATTGCACCAGGCATTCAAGAGTTATGCCCCTTTTTTTGTAAAAAACGGGCATATTTTAGTTTGTCCGCTCTCTAACTCAAACAAATTTATTTCAGGCCTTTTGAAACTTGGTCAGCATGTGTATGACCATAATGTCTCGGTTATGTTTCATAACCAGCAAGATTGCCACAGACAGTTAAGAGTTATGCCCCTTTTTTCATCTAAAACGGGCATTTTTTAGATTGTCCGCTCTCTAACTCAAACAAATTTATTACAATCCTTTTGAAACTTGGTCAGCATGTGTATTACCATAAGGTCTCGGTTATGTTCTATAACCAGCAGGATTGTCCCAGACATTCAAGAGTTATGCCCCTTATTTTGTCAAAAACTGGCATATTTTAGTTTGTCCGCTCTCTAACTCAAATAAATTTATTCCAATCCTTTTGAAACTTTGTCAGCATGTGTATGACCATAATGTCTCGGTCAAGCTCCATAACCAGCAAGATTGCCCCTGACATTCAAGAGTTATGCCCCTTTTATCGTCAAAAACGGGCATTTTTTGTTTGTAGCTCTCTTTCTCAAACAAATTTATTCCCATCCTTTTGAAACTTGGTCAGCATATGACCCCTAACTTTCAGGGTTCTTCCCCTTTTGTTTTTACCTTGATAGGGTTTTGGTATGACTACATTCTAAGATTGATTTGACGGGCGTATAATGTGCCCGGCTTGCGGTGCTCTTGTTAAACTTAAAATGTCTGATCAATTTAAAAACGAAAATCGACTTCGCTCTCCATGATGTAAACACACCAATGACCAATGATAAACCCATTTGAGCTAGAGCTTTGGCCTCTGTTTTCACTACTTTATCGATTGTTTTCTCCGCCCTCTTCTGAATGCAAAGTATACAATTGGTCTATTGGTCGGATTATAATAAATACAATGCTTAAGAAGTTGGAATTTTATACCGGTGAATTACAGCAAAGCGGAGAAAATATAAGATCTGTTGCCGGTGCGCATGTAATTTTCTCTTAGGTAAAAATACCTTATGATTGAATTTAGTAAGTTTGCTTAAAATCAACCGATTTCAATCGCTGGTTTGCCCGAGTAATCAGTTTCAATTAAAAACTCTGAAAGAACGAAACTTCACATGATATTATATGAAGAGTTCATTGTGAGAATGAATGAATGAATTCAATATATCAAGTTGTTTATTCCAGATCAAAGGTAAAAGAAAAAATCAAACAAGTTGCCATGACATGGCAAAAGTTCCAAAGAGGGAATTCCAGGTAATTGAACATGCTTTTTTCATCTATTATATGGCTGTTCAGTTAAGATTTTTAAATGAATGATACTTATTAAGCTATTTTTAGCTCACCAGACTTTAGTCCAGAAAAGCTAGTGTTGTCGCCCAATCACTGGCGTTGGCATTAGCAAATTTTGCAAAATGCTAATACCTTCTAAGTTCCTTGAGGTATTGCTTTCTAATTGGGTATGTATGTTGGTATGGAAACGGTCATTCAACCTTGACCTCAGACCTTGTGTTTAAGTTTCAAAATCTGCATTTAAGGGCGTTAGTAATTTGGAAAAATGCTCATACCTTATGTCCCTTAAGGGTTTATGTTTCAAAATCTGTGTTTTGGTTCAGCAGAACGCACCCACGATCGAGCTGTATTGTCCTTAGACAACTCTTGTTTTACTCCCTTGACGAAAGATAATAGTCCCTTTGATTGATAAAATTCCGATGTTTTAAAATGGATGGACCCCTTTTCAGGCGTATACGGCCTTTTGGTTTAGAAAAAATGAAAGTACCCATAAATGATGTAAATTATTGCCCAAATAACTATTAGAAAGTTGAGTTATCAATAATGACCAATGCATTTGATAATGTCATCATGACGTCAGGGAGTAAACAAACTTAGCGTTGACGATGTTAAAAGGCTAAAGTTTCAGAAAACAACGGCTCGGTTGAAAATGTTCCGGAAGACCAACCGTGCAATACTTACATGTATGATAATTAAGTGTTTTTTATATTATCTTTGCATGTGTCAAAAATCGTGTCGGTTGTTGGACCTGAAGACCATCAGCAAATAAAAAATACCACTCAAATTTCTCATTTTTTGCTGTTTGACTACGTCAACTCCAAATTTGCCTACTTCGCGACGTCATCGTGACATCATTATGATGATGATATCGATTTCATTGGTCAATATTGGTCATTCAACTTTTAAATAGTCCTTTGAGAAATATTTCCCATAATTTATTGGTACTTTTTCCTAAAACGATGGGCCAAATAGGCGTCAAAAAGGGTCAACCCCTTTGGCTATAACTTTTCAACTAGTTAAGATAGATACTTCATATGTGGCATGCATGTATAACACTCTCATGGAGCTCCATTCTGTGTGGAGACATGTCAGTGTCAAAGGTCAAAATACCATATTTTAATATTGATTGAACTATTCAAGAGAAAAATGAGCCACGATCTGGGAAAAGGGGGCTTATGCCTTTCTTCATTGAAGCCGAGAAATTTTCTCTCAATAATCTGCATACTTTGAGTTGTGTCATGTCAATGTCTATATCAGACACTAAGGTCTCAGTCAAATGTTAAGGTCTAAACTTGTGTTTCGAAAACATTTATTGTTTCTACAGGAAAAGGACTTTGTCTGGATGAAAATTCCAGGAATGCAAATGATGTGGCCGGCGCAAATGGTCAAGCTGTGCAGCAAACTTGTGGTCGCATATGTGAAATCAGATGATGACAAGTAAGAGCTATTCAAGTGAGTACCTATATTTAACTAATTAATGAGATATATCACGAAAGAAATTCATCAGGATAGCATATTATTCAGCTATAAAATTAGTTTCCATTCGCATATCCAATTAAGTTTTAATTGTCATGTAAGTTAAAACTTAATTGGATATGCGAATGGAAACTAATTTTATAATGGAATAATGAGATATAATTGACTTGATTATACCTTTTTTTTTATTAAATACAGTTTGTGCAAAAGGTAGCACTTATTGACAGTTAGATGGCCAGGGATCTCAGTAAACATTCACCTATTAACCCATTACCCCATAGCCAGTTTCTAGTTTTGAAAACAGATGACCACTTAAAGCAGGTTGAAAGTAAAGCAGATTGTGCCTTAGGGCACATTCTGTTTTACTTTAAACCTGCTTTAAGCTACAATTTGCTAGATATTAAACTATTTATAATGGTACATATTCATGACTGTATAAACTGGAACAATGCTCTTCTGTGGAGGAATAATTTAATGGCGTAAAAAGGCGTATTTATGGGGCAGTGGGCTTAATAGGCCTAAAGGCTAGTCCGTTAATAGACCTGCTGTATGGTAGTTGTAATTTTTTTTTTTAATTTTTTCTCAGACACTTCTGGCCTGATCTCAAAATAATTTCACAAAATTTATTGTTGCCATGGTCACCTTTGCCAAATTCCTGCAAATTAATTTAAAGTTAAGAAAAAATATTGCTGCCAGGGAGGGTAAAAGATCAAGGAGTAAATAAACCATACCTGTAACTCTGAAAGACACTGTAAATTAAGATTGATTAACTGTCAAGGTATGAGCATCTCAAAAAAAAATATAGACATATTTTTGCAATTTGGAATTTTTCCTGTCAATTGGGAATTTTTAGTACCGTTTTTTGGAGTCTGCTTTAAAAGGAGATATTTCAACTCATGAGTTTGTCCGATTTTCCCACATATTTGGCAGAATTAACTTACAAGTTCTGACAAAATGAATAATTTTGCAAACTTTAGCTTCTGAGGTACTTCAGTTCAAAAGTTTGTCTCATTACACCCCACAACTTTGGAAGAATCAACCCACAAGTTCTGACCTTTTTAGCACATAGACAAAGTTCAGGGAGGTTGACCTCTGAAATATTTCAACCCACAAGTTTGGCAAAATGAACTCACAAGTTTGTCAAAATGAACCCACAAGTTCTGACATGTTTTTATGTACACAGGATTTATATTATTTAGTTAATGAGTTAGTCTCATTACACCCCACAAGTTTGGAATAAGAAAACCACAAGTTATGACTTATTTTTAGTTCCAGGGAGCTAATGTTATCACGAAGTCGTTGGCGCCCGCGTTAGCAATTCCTCAAAAAATCTCATAACTTGCAATTGGGAATTTTTCCTGTCAATTGGGATTTTTTTAGTACCGTTTTCTGGAGTCTGCTTTAGAAGGAGATATTTCAACTCATGAGTTCGTCCAAATTTCCCCACAAATTTGGCAGAATTAACTCACAAGTTCTGACAAAATGAATATGCAAACTTTAGCTTCTGAGGTACTTCAGTTCAAAAGATCGTCTCATTACACCCCACAACTTCGGAAGAATCAACCCACAAGTTCTGACCTTTTTAGCAAACAGACAAAGTTCAGGGAGGCTGACCTCTGAGATATTTCAACCCACAAGTTTGTCTGAATTCGCCCACAAGTTTGGCAAAATGAACCCACAAGTTCTGACATATTTTTATGTACACAGGATTTATATTATTTAGTTAATGAGTTAGTCTCATTACACCCCACAAGTTTGGAATAAGTAACCCACAAGTTATGACTTATTTTTAGTTCCAGGGAGCTAATGTTATCACTAAGTCGTTGGCGCCCGCGTGTTCTTGCGTTTAAGTTTTGAAAATGCCCATAACTTCTTTGCTCCTTTGGGCATTGCTTTTATATTTCTTGACCTTAGACCTTGCGTTTAAGTTTCAAAATGTGCGTTTATGTTTCGTAAAATGTTTAGTTAGTAACTTGTATGTTCCTGGAGGTATTGCTTTCCCATGTATGTAAAATATTTCACCCCGTGTGTCCTTTACCTCGACCTTAGATGTTGCGTTTGAGTGCCAAAATCTGCATTTAAGGTCAGCAGAATGCATCCACCGACCCTCTTTGTTGTCCTCAGACTCGTTATGAACAATTTATTTATATCATAATTTAGCCTTAACCTTACCTTTTAGTTTAGTTGGCCTTTTAGTTGGTTGTGTTTCTTTTTCAAATTTTGTAACCTGGGATACAACCCACAAATTGGTCCAAATTCACCAACAAGTTAGGCAGAATTAACCCACAAGGTCTAACCCATTTTTAAGAACCAAATTTATTTGCGTTCTCTAGTTTCCAGTTTTGTTAGCTCACCTGAGCCAAAGGCTCAAGCTGAGCTATTGGGATGGCCCTGTGTCCATTGTCGTGCGTCGTCGTTAACAATTGCTTCAAATGACATCTCCTCCTATACCGCTTGACAGATTTCAACCAAACTTTTCAGGAATGTTTCTTGGGTAAAGCTCTTTTAAATTTGTTCAAAGAATTAAAAACAATGTAGAACTATGGTTGCCATGGCAACCAAAGTGAAAAAATAAGGAAATCTTAAAAAAAAAATCTTGTCAGAGCTTAGATATTTGGCACATAGCATCATCTAGAGGTCCTCTATCAAGTTTGTTCAAATTATGCCCCATGGGGTCAAATTGGCCCCAACCCGGGGTCACAGTTTTACATAAAGTTATATAGTGAAATTTTCAAATGTCTTCTCCTCTAAAGCTAATATGGCGAGAGCTTTGATGTTTGGCATGGTGGCACTTCTAAATGTCCTTTACCTATTTTGTTCAAATGGTTCCAGTCTGTTGCATATGTAGGTCACAGGAGATAAAAATACTTTTCAATGGAAACTTGAAATAATCTTCTTGTCTAAAACCCGAGTACCCTGATCTTAGATATTTGGCACATAGCATCATCTACAGGTCCTCTATCAAGATTGTTCAAATCATGCCCCTAAAGTAAAAAATGACCCCATACTGGACATAAATCATTATCTCCATTATGACAGCTATTCTCAGGTGAGCAAAATATGCCCCATGGGGCTCTTGTTAATAAAAGTTGTGGTTTATTTGTATAATTTAGGTGACAAACTTTGAACCAGAGTACCTCAAAAGGCAGAGAAATAATTTGAAAGCTTCTCTCAAAGATGTCACTTGGGCAACCAATTAAAGTTTTTGTGCTGAACTGATGGCGGTCAAACAATTGATTTAGGGGAAAGCATGCAGGAAATGGCAATGAAAGTTTGTGTGCTGATGAGAACAACCAGAATACTGATGGCAGTCAAACAAGTGAATTAGGGGACAAACGTGCAGGAAATGACAATGGGAGTTTGTGTGCTAATGAGAATAACAAGAACCCTGATGGCGGTCAAACAAGTGATTTAGGGGACAAACATGCAGAAAATGTTGTGTGTGCTGATGGGAATAACCAGAACACTGATGGTGGTCAAATAATTGATTTAGGGGACAAACGTGCAGGAAATGGCAATGAAAGTGTGTGTGCTGATGAGAATAACAAGAATACTGATGGCCGTCAAACAAGTGATTTATTAGCTGTAATGTTGAAATCAATCATACAACTTGTATAAGTTTTGTATTGGCACTGAGGATAATGTTTATTCTAGGGTCGTGCATAAGCAAATAAAGTGTACCCTTGTCAGACAACTCCTATAGGAGCTGTCTGGTCAGGGTATACTTTATTTGCAAAAGATGACTCAAGGCGTCATCAGGGCTAAATTGGTTAAGTTCCAAATGTTTGTCTGTTTTACCATAAAGTAGTGATGCACTGTAGAAGTTAAAAACATTCCTAGTGTTCACCATCTGAAACACCCATTATTTGATAACAAAAGGTTAAGTACTGTAAGCATTGTATATCTTAATCTAACATAGAGCATTGGGTTTAGAATTTATTAAGCTACATAGGGTGGATCTGATTCAGTTGACAAATCATTGACGCTGCTGCAGTGTTCTGGCGAGGATTGAAAATATTCGAGACATTGTCCTTTTGGCAATTACAATAGAGGGATATTTTCCATTTTCCAGGGACATCAAATAGCGGATAAGTTCCCCATAATTTTTTAAATGGGACAAATGTCTCACCTCAACAATTGTTTCGGGAACATTTTTTATTTAGAGGGGAGAATGTCCCCAAATCTCGCCCTCGCCAGAACAATGCAGCGGCATATGTTGATCTTCATTGTGTGCACTTTCATGTTTGAAAATAGCATTTATCCTAAACTGAACTTACATAGTAATGGCGATGTTATGCTCTTTTGCTAGTCATTATTGTTGATTTCCTAGCTAACCCTTCCCCCCAAAGAAGCGCTTTTCAATTTATACAGTCATGAATACATGTATGTATCACAAGAACTAGTTTCTATATTCTAGCGGATGGTAGCTTAAAGCAGGCTGAGAGTTATGCAGAATGCACCTTAAGGCAATTCCTGCTTTACTTTCAACCTGCTTTAAGTGTTCACCTGTCTTCAAAACTGGAAACAGCATATGGGGTAATGGGTTAATGTTAAGACAATTATAGTTCACACAATTGTATGTTTATGGTGGCATAAGTTCCTGAAAGCTGTTGTTTTCTGTTTGGTGTTCTACAATAAAAATCAATGTTAAATATCGTGTTAACTCTTCTCTAAAACTGTTTAGCCTAGAGTTTTGGTTCAGTACTGAATCTTATTAAATTAACATTTTTTGTGATTCGCTTGCAATTCGATGGCAATTCGCTTGCGATTCAAAATACTAACTTTACCCTCGGATAAGTTTTCTTGAATGGTGTATCTCACAAATGTTCGCAAATATGCCTTGGTTAATTGTTACGTTTCCAATTTTGTCAAAACCGCTTCGGAAATTTCGCGTAAAATATTCAAACGTAGGATTTGTTTTTGAAGCGTCCGATTCGATGGCAATTCGCTTGCGATTATCAATTTAATTTAATAAGGTTCAGTACTGTGTTAAGCATCTCCTTATAGTCCTCTATCAAGTTTAATAAAATTATGACATGGCCATTAGATCACCCGAGCACAGCTCCGGGGGAACTTTTAGGATCTTAGGATGTCCGGTGTACGTCGTCAGTCAACAATTAGGTTGTGAATAAGCTAGAGGCCACATTTGTTGACCCAATTTACCTCAAACTTGCTCAGAATGATCATCTGTGTCAGGACGATTTTGGAATTGGGTCAGCTCGGATCAAAATGTAGGTCACTAGATCAAATCTTAAAAAAAGCTTGTAAACAAGCTAGAGGCCACAGTTTTCCTATTGCTCAAAATGAATTTCTTGATATATCCACAGATGTTTGACATTGGGTCAGAGTTCAGAAAGTTGATCACTGGGTTAATTCTAACAAACCTCAGGTGAAGTATATAGGGTCATCATTGGCTCTCTTATATTAGTTCACCTGAGCTCTGCTCGAGGTAAACTATTAGGGTCCTTAAATGTATGTCGTTCGTCGTCTATGGTTTATCAACAATTTTCTTGTTATCACTCTAGAGGCCACAATTGTGATCCAATCATCATCAAACTTGCTCTGAATGTTTGTCTTGATAATATCTTGAACAAGTTTGAATATGGGTTGGATGGGGTAAAAAGCTAGGTTAAATAGAGGTCAAATCTTGTTACCACTTTAGAGACCACTATTTTGATCCAATCTTCATCAAGTTTGCTTAGAATGTTTGTTTTGATAACATTAATGACCTGTGCTTTAATGTGTTTATTTGTGGGGTGCACCTCACTAGTTGTATACATGTGTACTTTCAAACTATATATTACATAGTTACAAGAGACTTTTTTTAGTGTTATTCGATTAAAACTTGAAATGGACTGGACATTACTTGCAAAGTTTTCAATTCACGTGTTGGTGTTAATACAAGTATGGTCGATCAACCTCATAAGTTGGATGGGTATCCTCACATGACGGCCAACTAAAATGCACCACACAAGACACCTTCTGACATTTTTGCAACCCACAAGTCGCAGTCCCCACAAGTACCCCCTCATTCGTACGTCCGTCCGTCCGTCCGATTGTCTGTCTGTCCGTCACATTTGATAACTCCTGTTCTACTGAAGCTTTTAAGATGAAACTTCATTTATGGAATGAGCTGGACAAGTGAAAGCGTCTTGTGCAAGGGTCATAACTCTTGCATTAACAATAAACATTGTGAGTTATTCCCCTTTTCAACATCATCTTTTCCTGCAGACTAAAGATTTCGAAATGAATTTTCATTTATGGAAACAGATTGATGAGTGAAAGTGTCTTGCACAAGGTTGATAACTCTTGCAGCAGTACTGTGAGAGTTGTTTCCCTTTCCCATATTTTCTATTTTCAGCATATAACCTCTGTTCTACTGATGCTTTTCAGAAGAAATTTCTTGATGAGTGGACGTGTCTTGCACATGTTTCATAACTCAGTGCATTAATACCATGAGAGTTATTCCCCTTTTCTACACTTTCTTTTGAGGCAGATAACTTCTGCTATAATGAAGTTTGTCATTTTAACTTGAATTCTTGTTCGGCTTCTTACTTGCAGGTGACATATGTACGTGTTCCAAGGAACACCCTTCTATTTTGCAATAACTTGTAAAAACAGTCCTATTTTTGTCAACATGGATTTAGAAAACTAGAATTGTCAGTTTGAAGTTTCAGGGGGTGCATGACCATTTAATTTTATCCATGTTTCAAAGTTAAAACCTGGCTTGGTTAACCTTTTCCTCCCAAAACCTCAAATGGACAATTCTAGTTTTCAATCTAGTCTAGTCCATTTTTGACTTTTTATGGTTGATTTTACATTATATATGTCAAAATGACAAACAGTGTAGATCCTGATCAGAGGGTTCCTTAAGGAGCCCTCTGATCAGGGTATACACTGTTTGCATAGGACAAGTGTACTCCTCACAGGTACGCTGTTTGCGAATAACTCATATATGCGTGACTAGGGGTCAAAGAGTTAAGCCATGTTTTCACTTTGAAATATGGATATGGTATGTTTGGCTTAACCCAATTACCCCATAGCCTGTTTCTAGTTTTGAATATATGTACATTACATGACCAAGCTTGGGTGGTAACACCTAGCACCTAGAAAGTTTGAGTCAAAGCATGGAGCCCATGCACTTACTCGGCTAGCGTCTAGGCAAAGAATCATTCAGGCGTCTCATATGAGGCCCGCACCTAATATTTGATAGCTTGGTTAGTAAAACCCATTGAAAAACCTATCGAGATCTATTATGTAAGGGCCTCTATTCAAAGCTTCAGACGGCTGAGCCGTTACCTGAGCAATTTTCTCGTGATCTACCTGTATTTTCACACCAAGTGAGAACAATGAGGGGGGAATTGATGAAAGGACTGGCTTAATGTCTTTAAGGCAGGTTGAAAGTAAAGCAGAATGCACATTAAGGTGCATTCTGTTTTACTTTCAGCCTGCTTTAAGCTATTATCTGCTAGAATATAGCAAATATTTCATATGATACATTTTCATGACTGTTCAGCGTTTTTTTTCACCCAATTGGGAACGGGTCCGGTACCCCTCTGATTGGGAATTTTTCAAGTCAAATTGGGAAAAACGAGTTTTGAAATGATGACAACGCAGAAATTGGGAATTTAAGTTACTAAACCGTTAGAACTGTTTATGATGGTAAACATGGTGTAAAAACTAAATCTACGCTGGGTGTGTAACTCACAGTAGACGCTGTTGCGGCCGAGACAGAGTTGACGACTTGGTAAAATCCAAAATCTTATCTTATCTATCTCTGAATACTGCCAATCAAGCTCCCGAGTGTTAAGGCAGTGATCTAGATTCAAGTTCTTCATTATTGTCTTTCTCAAAACAATTCTGTAATACTTTGAATTATGGCTCATGATTGTTTTAATTGTAGGTTTTCTATTTTATAAATGATGGTAAACAGAGTCAGACTGGGTTTGTAAACTCTTATCAATTTCAGCGAATTTTGCGATCACGCAACATTAACCAGTCTCGATTAAGGGGCATGTATAAATCTTCGCCCGGACCGTGTCCGAAATTCGGCCGTAATCACTGGTATTGTTTTATACATACTCCCAAAAATGTCAATGGAGTTGCGTAACTTTGTTTACATTCACAAGACCACGGAATTATAAACTTCTGTATATTTCCTTGACGAGACATTCATTGTAGCAAAAGATAAGTTGAAATATGGATGGTTTGCTATGATTTAAAGGGAAAAAGTAATTTGACAATTGGGAAATATGTTTATTTTGATTGGGAACGGGTCCGATATTTGATTTCTTTTGATTGGGAAGGGTCCGGTCGCCAAATTGGGAAGGGTCCGCCTCCAATTGGGAACGGGTCTGTTCCCCGGTACCGTTCAAAGATGAAAAAAAAACGCTGCTGTTTAAAAGGGAACTTTTTTCTTCAATGGACATATAAAATATAGGTGTAAAAAGGCGTATTTATTGGGGAAGGGCTATGGGGAATGAGTTAAGGGAGTTCGAGATATAGAGGTTTGACTGTAGTTTGATTGTAGATGTTTTATTAGCACAATCCCTTGTTTTATATTTATATACCCTTATTGCTCCTGTATTTATTTTGAGCCTTATAAAGCCCACACTGGCAGATAGCAGGGGTTACATACCTCAGCTGATCCTCTGTAGTACAGTCACATAAAACTTTTTTCCAGTGTTTCACCCTTAACCCATTACCCCATAAATACGCCTATTTACGACTTTAATTTATTCCTCCATTGAAGAAAATAGTTTCAATTTATTCAGCCAGGAATATGCAGCATAAGAAATATTTTCTATATGTAAACAGATGATAGCTTAAAGCAGGCGGAAAGTAAAGCAGAATGCGCCCTTAGGCGCATTCTGCTTTACTTTCAACCTGCTTAAAGTAGTGACTTTATTTCAAAATTAGAAACATGCTACGGGGTAGTGGGTTAACCTATTGTGTCGTTGTAGAGGGGGAGCACTGTACAATCAACTTAGCCTTCGTTTTAGTGGTGGTATTAGAGAGGTTTTGCTGTACATATTTTGTAAACAGTGAAGACACTGAAGGAGCCCTCCGATCGAGGTCTGCATGTTTTGTCATACTTTTAAATGTTCTCAGACAAACCCCTCAAGAGTCCATTTAAATTTTGTCATTACAGTGCTCCCTCTCTACAACGACACCCAATGGGAGACACAGATTGTGTGTGTTGTTAGGAGGGAGTCGTCATAAGGAGGGAACATTAAGCCCTGGCTTATATTTGATAGAATAAATATAATTATGAGAGACAAACAGCTTGAATCCAGAGCAGGCGGTTACGTGGTATCTGATCTGGATTCAAGCTGTTTGTCTCTCATAATTATATTTATTCTATCAAAATGTCCACATATAATTATATAACTTTGAGACAAGCAGCAGACAACAATTTTAAGCAGACGATATTGCAGCAGTAAAGGCGTTAGACATACTTGTCCTGTTTAGGGAACTGCAAAAAGGGTCGTTGTAAGGAGGGAGTTGTTGTTGGGAGGGCCGTTGTAGGGAGGGAACACTGTACTAGAAAACAGATGAGTCCATTTGAAGAAATAGCATTACCAGAGTTTAGAATGACCTGGGAAGGCGCATATCAGGACCCCTGACCTCAAATTTATCAGCAAAGCTTTTAGATCAATCTTTCATTTCATCACTAAACATTTAGTGATAGATTCATTGCAGCAACCCAAATATCTGAGGTTTGCAGGGGGTCAGGTATCGGACTAGATTTGGCTGGCAAATACACAGAGTTAGGTACAATGCATGTGTGGATCAAGTTAGGGGGACCAGGGGCCCGTTTTACTAAACAACTGTCAAAATCGTTTAACTCATATTTTTCAATCATAAAGGTTTGCAAACAGCAGATAACCAGATCAGAGGACGCGCTAAAAGCGCATCCTCTGATCTGGCTATTTGCTGTTTGTAGCAAGTGATAATAAAAAATATAAATTAAAATTTAAAATTTTGATTTACGCAAATAATTTGCGTAAGTTGTTTAGTAAAACGGGCCCCAGGGGTATGGTCAAAAGAGAAAATAGGCATATCACCTGTATCAAATTGTCCAAGGCAAGTTTGAACCCTAGTCACCATTTGCAAATAGCATACATGTGAGGAGTACACTTGTCCTCTGCAGAGTTCTGCCAAGGCCGCGCCCTTGCGCCATTGGCACTTAAAATCACAAACGGCGCAGAAAATTTCCCTTAAATGGGCCCGAGGGCATGCCTAAAAAATTCACGAAAAAAATAAATTCCCGCTACGACGGTCAATGTTTTAGTCTGTCCGTACTATTAGAGCATTTGCAACGGCTAATTTCATTGGATACGTCGACCGGAAGTATCCGCTATAGTCCAATCGCTGATAATCTCTCATGCCTTCTAGTTTGTTTCTGTTGAAAGATGGCTGACCAAAGACGTAAGGCAGCTTGTAACACGGATAGACTTTTTTCAAAGTTCTCGAAATACGCGGAGTAAAATTCAGGAGTTGGACGAAAATAATATTCAGTATACCACAGAGAAAACGTGCATGACGCTGTCGCGGATCAGAATACAGCCGAAAGTAGTAAAAACTTTAATTGATTCTCAAAAACAGAAACCCCTCTCCAGCTGCCGGCCGAGTCCGATATAATTGAAGGTTCTTTGAAACGCAAGAATAGAATATCCGCCGAGAAAAAAGGGTTGAATTTTTCAGCATAGGTGGTTAAAACGTCACACGTGGCTTGCTTACAATGGTAGGTCAGATTCTATGGCTTCCAATCTGTCTCTAGACTAAAACACACTACTGGTGAATGTCGTAATTGGCAAATGAGTTATTTTTATTGTAATTTCTATCATATTTATGAGAAAAAATGTGGGGCCCACACTTTTAAAAAATGGCCCCCTTTTTTCATGTCCAGTGGGCCCTGGGCCCATAGTTTCGGATTTCTTGGCAGAACACTGCCTATGCAAACTCCTTAAGGAGCCCTCTGATCAGGTTCCAATTGTCCAAGGCAAGTTTAAACCCTAGTCACGCATATATGCGTCATTTGCAAACAGCGTGTACATGTGAGAAGTACACTTGTCCTATGCAAACTCCTTAAGGAGCCCTCTGATCAGGGTCTACACCGTTTGTTATTTTGACAGATATTGTAAAAACCAACCCTATAAAGTCCAAAATGGACTAGACTAAATTGAAAATTAGAATTGTCCATTTGAGGCTTCAGGGAGGAAAGGGTTAACTTGCTTGTAATTCAGTATCTATGTTCTCGCCAACATAGGGATAATTTTGTTTTGGTCTATTGTCTGTCTGTCTATCTGTCTGTCTTCTCTCTGTCTTCTCTCTGTCTGTCTTTCTATCTGTTCAAAATTTCAACCTTGGTCATGACTTTGGAACTACATGTTTTAGAGGATTCAAATTTAGTGTGAGAACTGGATTCAAGAAGCCAATGAGCTCAGTACATCTTGGGCCATGTCTGTAGGAGGTCAAGGTTATTTAGAGGTCAAATAGGCTGATTTGTTTAACCTTGGTGCTCACTTTGGAACTGATAGAGACTTCATATTTAGTTTGTTTACTCAACTCAAAAAGCCCTTGAATTTAGTATAACTTGGTTCATGTCTGTCAAAGGTCAAGTTCATTTTAGAGGTCAAATAGGATGCATTTAACCTTTGCTATAATTTTGGAACTACATGTATATATGATGATAGAGACTTAATCTTTGTGATGTGCACTCCAGACCACTGAAGAAACCCATTCAGCCCAGTGCAAGTTGGGTCTTATCAGACAAAGGTCAAAGTCATTTAGAGGTCATAGTCACATCAGAGGGCATAGTGTTCACAAACATACCTTGTTTTAAAACAGGTGGTTGCTTGAATCAGACTGAAAGTGAGGCAGAAAGCTTCTTGAGGTCAGAATAGTGAAGTTTCCAATAGTTCTTGAATATGACATGGTATAGAAGCATGAACAGTAAATTCTAAGAGCAAAAGGTAAAGACATCAAAACCCCCCAAAACCAGTTCTATCAGGGCTCCAGATAATGGTTGTAAACTGAACAAATTCAACATTTTCTCACTCATTTTAGCACCAAATCCTATGGTATTACTACTTACTAGAATCGTCTCTTCGAAAGGATTCTAATGAGTAGTGACACCATAGAGTTTAAAGCAGAAATTCGAAATACTCCCCTTATCTGGAGCTCTGTTCCACTGGGGGCCAACGAAGTATTACGACGACTCCTTTCGCACAGAAGCCCCCCTTTATAATTTCAATGACGACTTCAGTTGGTATCATATACATATACAATATACTTCGTTTGATAACGTATACATATTCTCTATACTCTGTATACGGGACTTCTGTGCGAAAACGACCCTCGTGATACTCCGTTGGCCCCCAGTGTGTTCTATGGTAGGAAAGGGTTAAACTGCCACATAATATGTATGCAACCCATTTAAGCCTTGTGTCTGTTAACCCATTACCCCAGTCTGATTTTAGTTTAAAAATAGGTAACAACTTAAAGCAGGTTGAAAGTAAAGCAGAGGGTGCCTTAAGGCACCTTCTGCTTTACTTTCAGCCTACTTTAAGCTACTATCTGCCAGAATATAGAAAATAGTTAGTTTTATAAGTATTCGTAACTGTATAAATTGGAACTATTTTCCCTTGTAGAGAAATAAATTAAAGGCGTAAAAAGGCATATTTATGGGGTAATGGGTTAAAGGGGACATTGTCAAACAGTGTACAAGTAGATCCTGATGATTCGCTGTGTGACGCAACGTGTTATCAAGGTCTGGACTGTTTGCTATTGCATATGAAATGTTCTGCTGTATGGAAAAAACTTTACAATGTCTTGAGATCGTCGTTGTATATCTTTAATGAAATCTTCTAGCGTGCATATAAGGAGAGTTCAGGATCCAGACGTAAATGAAAATTGATCTGTGGTACCTTTATGGAAGAGTAGGTAGTGGTGGGTAAATTTGTGTCTGTGGAAGGAAAAGGTTCTGGGTTCAATCTGGTTTCAGGGTTATAAAGCTTTTGAGTTTAGTCTGAAGTTGTTCTCAAGCATTTGATTGGTCAGATTTGAGCCTAGGCTCAAATCTGACCAATCAAATGCTTGAGAACGGTCCCCTGAGCAAACTAGCTGGATCTGCACCTACAAGGGTGATGGATTAGACTTGCAGGCTTTCAAGTGGTCCCCATAAAAGCATTAGTCTGTATGATAAAGGACTTAAGTCAAACAGAATGGTGAGTCACCCTAAACCCGCTCCAGGGTCCCGTTGTTTGCACTACACCGCTTCTTTACCTAAACCTAAAACTTTCCAGCCCGGACAACTATGCAAACACTGATTTGCTTTTTTCAACCATTCTCTTGGTATAAGCATGTATTAAACTCTTTCAACACTATTGTGGGTTGTTATATTCCCTTTTGGATCATTTTGGTTACCAAAACATGAACCAGTCTACTTTGAATTATGGGTAGCATAATGAATACTGGTCTAACTTAGAAAACAGTGCAGACCCTGATCAGAGGGCTCCTTTAGGAGCCCTCTGATCTGGGTCTACACTGTTTTTAAATGTATTGAGCATATTTCAAACAGGTCCATGGGATTGAAAAAGTTAATACTTTTTCAAAACAGTGTAGACTAATTCCCAACATCTCCTGAAGGAGGTGTCTGACCAAGGTCTGCACTATTGTCTTATAGGACCTGTTTGACACTAGTCTTCACTCTTTCCTGGGAAAAGTTTCCTTATTTATATGCAAATTTAATAGTTCAGATGATAGATGGTCATAGTGGGGGAAGTTTTACAATGTACCGTAAAAACTCCCTACAATGGCCCTCAGAACAGGGCTCCAGATAAGAGGGAGTAAACTGAACAAATCTAACATTTTCTCACTCATATCAGTGCCAAATCCTATGGTGTTACTACTCATTAGAATCGTCTCTTCGAGACAATCCTAATGAGTATTGACACCATAGGGTTTAATACAGAAATAAAGATTTTAGTTTTTGAAAAACTCCCCTTATCTGGAGCTCTGCTCAGAACGATTCCCTCCTTACAACAACACTTGCTGTTGCTGCTCCCCAAACAGAATTGTGAGTTCTGTCTAAAGCTTTCACTGCTGCAATATTGTCTGCTTAAAATTTTGGTTTGTTGCTTTTTCTCAAAATTAAATAGAGGATATTGTATGAGTGCTCATTATTTATCATTTTTAATAAACGAGTTTACTAAAATAATATGACGCGAGCCTTGGCGAGCGTCATATTCATTTTAGTCAACGAGTTTATTAAGAATGATAAATTATGAGCACGAATGTGATATTCTATTTATCACATAACAAGTTTAAGCACCTATAAAATTAACTGAAGCCGTAGTTTTTAGACCCTCCGCTTAATAGAATTTCCGCCAAACGTTACGTTGTTTATGTTAACGTCATAGTAAATGACGTCATCTGGCGTCCCGCTACATGCAGCGCTTGTGGACGAACAAGTTGGGCCGGAGTCCAAAAAACGATATTCCACTAGTGGATTACGATATTTATACAATCGCTTTATGCAACTCCCAGACCGCAAATTATGTGATAAATATTATTATTTATCACATAATTTTGATAGAAGAAATATAATGAAGAGTGACAAATAGCTTGAATTCCCTCCATATAACAACTCCCTTCCAGCAACATTCACAATCATTTGTCTCCCATTGGGTGTGTTTGTAGAGTCTAAAGGAGAACTGTATAGATACAACTATTACAGAATGCTCATTTTACCTGTGAAGAACACACTTGTCTTATGCAAAAAGTGTAAAACCAGATTAGTGGGCTCCTACCCTAAACGAGCCCTCTGATTAGGGTCTGCAGTGTTTGTCAGTTTGCAGTATATAAATCTATTTGTTTGTAAAGAAGTGTTGTTTTAACCGATTATCCTTATCTAGTTTTGCAGACAGGAGAAGGTGACCACTTAACTCTTTGCTCCTTAGACTAAGTTTATGGCTTCCCGGCGAGAGGGTGTATTGCGGGGGGGGGGGGGGGGGGGGGGGGGGGGGTAGGGTAGGGTAGCCCATACTGTGGTAGCAGAGTTGGGTGCATTGCTATTATGACAAATACTTACATAACTTGTTGACTATTCATCCCCAAATGATCAAATTGTATATAAGATCCAATCAATTACCTGAAATATCCGTTGGTCTGGTGTTTTCAGAGATTTTATTTATGAACAGGTTCGACGAAAAAGTACAAATTTTCCTTCAAATCCGTTGTATCTGATAGACAAGTGTCCAATTTAGGATCGTTTTCTCATTCTATTAACTGTATAATTAATATTCAGAATCGCGTATTATGAAGAAAGAATTCGATCCCGGCGTGTGTTGGTTGTTTTTTGTCTTTGTTGTCTCTCTCACACGTAAATCTTTCCCGAAATGTCCACGTTTAGTGTCCTCGATTTTGTCGCGCCGCCATTTTGAATCGAGTCAATTTCAAAATATGACAGCGCTATTTTTAACGCCGTTTTATTTGTCAATATCTCCTATTAATAACACAGTCTTACAAAGTAGAAAAAGAAATAATACTTTGTAAAACCGACGAAAAAAAAGACGCTTTAGAACCATCTTGTTTACTTGTAACAAACGTAATACATGAACTATACATGAATACACATATGCTGTGTGTTCGCGTGGCCTATTGAAATGTGCATAGAAATTCTGCTTCGCAATTTCGGCATATCTCTTTGTTTTCTAAAGGGATTTTTCATAATGTATCGTTGGAAAATCAATTCAAGAAGTTAACTGTCGATCTACATTCATAGAAAATGTTCATTACACGAGTAATTTCGCAGAAATTTACGATTATAATACGCCGGAGTTTATACGACATAATTTCCCCCACCCGTTCTATCGTAATGGAGTGTTGGATGGGGAACGACTTTTTAACCCTTTTAACCGTAAATCATCACCGGAATAGCTATTTTTGGGGTAAGAAATGAATTATTATTCTAGTTCTAATAATATTCTTTATATTTAATTGCTTTTTGGTAGCTCATTTGTCCAAATTCATTCCCGATCGGCGTTGAACCATTTACCACAAATGTCTACGCACAAATTGTAACATGCAGTTTTGAAACGTGAATTACATGTTTATAAAGCAAAATTTCGGAAATCTTTTTTCAGAATGGAATATTATTTAGTATAATATAAATGGGTATTAAACAAAAAGGCTGTAAATCACGTTTTTGATAACTAAATAAGCACTTAAAAGTAGCCTGTTAACATCACGCATAGACCACACGCACAGGCGTGATCCGACGCCAAAGCCAATATTTACATCACGCATATCGGCGTGATTCGACTGCAAAGAGTTAAAGCAAGTTGAATTTAAAGCAGAATGCAGTTTAACCCATTCCCCCATAAATCTGCCTTTTTACGCCTATAATCTGTTCCTCCTCTGAAGAAAACAGTTAACGTTAACACAATGATGAATTTGAATGGTAAGAAACATGTTCTATATCCCAACAGATAACAATAGCTTAAAGCAGGCTGAAGGCGTATTCTGCTTTACTTTCAAACGGCTTTTAGTGATCTTCTTTCATTAAAACTAGAAACAGGCTATGGGGTAATTGGTTAAGCTAACATCTCCTAGAGTATGGGTTAGTTAGGCATAAATTAAAGGTGTATAAAGCCATATTTAAAGGGCAATAGATTTATACATTTCTAGTATGGAGGAAAGGGTTAGTGCTGGCGTATGAAAATAGTTTTTGTTTACGGCCAGTAAATGTTTGTTGTAAATCATGACTGTAAATAAACAGTTTTATGGGCTAGTTTTACACACATAGTGATTTATGTGTCAGCTCATATTTCATATCATTATTAAACAGGTACTTCCTAAAGGTAAACTTTGTTGCATTCAGGAGCACATGCATTGCTCAGACTGACCGAGATTTTTCAGTGTGCATCCCATACTCAGCTAGACAGTTCCTGCTTTATTATGAAGTTTGCACATTTAACCCATTACCCAATAAAACACTTTTTTGCTCCCTATAATTTGTTCCTCCACTAAACAAAATGGTTCCAATTTAAACAGTCATGAATATGTACAAAAAGAAAGAGTTTCTTTATCCTGGTAGATCTTGGCTTAAAGCAGGCTGAAAGTAATTAGCTTCATGATAAAGGAGGAACAGTATTGTAACGTGTAAACCCAGAGATCCAGCAACAACAATCCCCATTGATGCAAAGCCTAAGCAACCATCAAGAGATGTTTGTTGCGCTATATAATTGACTCACTTCCCAACATACATCGGTTTGGCAGGCCTAATTTGTATATACCAACACTGCGTACGTTACATAATGAAGTTTTCACATTTAACCCATTATCCCATATTTTAAGCTTTTTTGCCTTTAATTTAAACAGTGCAGACCCAGATCAGACAGTTTTCTTATGGGATCCACTGTCTTCTTCCAAATAATGAGTTGGGATCTGACCAGACCGTAATTAGTGTCTAACATGGAATCTGTCTGACAAGTGTTTGCACTTTTCCAAGGGAATTTTTTACTTATTTTATTAGCCAATGTTATAGTTAAGATGATAGATCTTAACCCTGGGAGGAATTGTATATAGGAATATTCAGCAGAGACAGAATTCACCATTTTTATTTCTCTTTCCAGATTTGATACCATTTTTATTGTGAAGACAGCCATCAAGATCACTCACAGATGTAGTCAATGTTATAAGCATCATAATAAGGTAAGACACTTTGACAATGATTCATTACTCCATAAATATGCATTTGAAGACCATTGATCTATCCCTCCACTAGAGAAAATGGTTCCACTGCTTACAGTCATGAATTATGAACCATAAGAAATATGTTCTATGTCTTGGCAGATGGTAGTTTAAATCAGGCTGAAAGTAAGAAGAATATACCCCATAGCCTGATTCTATTTTTGAAAACAGAAATGTACCTTAAAGCACATTTTGCTTTGCTTTTAAGCTGCTTTAAATGTTCAGCGAAACAGGCTATGGGGTGTTGGGTAAACCCATTGCCCCATAGCCTGATTCTATTTTTGAAAACAGATGACCAGTTTTAAAGCAGGTTGAAAGTAAAGCAGAATGTGCCTTTAGGCACATTCTGCTTCACTTTCAGCCTGCTTTAAGCTACCATTTGTTAGAATATAGAAAATATTTCTTATAATATGTATTCATGACTGCATAAGTTGGGAATATTTTCTTGGGTAATGGAATAAATTAAAGGCGTAAAAAGGCGTATATTGGTTATTTGGTTAATAAGCAATCAGCTGTTCTCAATACTGAAAACAAGCTATATGGGAAAGGGTAATGGTTGATAACTTTAAGTGGCAAGCTGACCATTCTATTAAAGGGTCCTTCAATACAACAATAAGGTGACGGCCCCATTTTAAGATGAAAAGGCACATAACAGGAAGTGTCCAATAGTCTATTACATAACAGTATAAGGTATAAAGAAGATAAAATCAAAATTGCTTCATCTCCAGTTTTAAAGTGTTGACAGTGTTTAACCCATTACCCCATAAATACGCCTTTTCACACCTTTATTTAATTCATCCACTGAAAAAAATATTTTCAATTTATACTGTCACAAATGAAAATCATAGAAAATATCTTCTATATTCTAGCATATAATAGCTTAAAGCATGCTGAATGTAATGCAGAATGCGCTTTATGGTGCATTCTGCTTTACTTTCAACCTGCTTTAAGTGGTCACATAGCTTCAAAACTAAAAACAGGCTATGGGGTGACATATATTCCCCCTGCTCAACTTGTTTTCGATGTTTAAAACTGGTGGTTGCTTGATGCTGGCTGACAGTAAAGCAGAAAGCTCTGGCTGTTTAAAGCAGTTTTAAGGATGGTTCTGGTTTACACCAGTCTGCTTTTAGCATCAACCTGTCAATATATAGGTATGAAAAGATATTTCATTTCAATGAGGAAAATGGTTAAAGACAGATGCAAGTAAAGCAGAGCGCTCAGTTTTCTGCTTTACTCCCATTTTCTTTGAACAGTCATTATGCAATAAGCAGCCATTTGTCTTTAGCCCATTTCCCTATAGCATGTTTTTAGTTTTGAAGATGTGACAACTGAAAGCAAGTTGAAAGTAAAGGAGCATTCTGCTTTACTTTGAGGGCCACAAGGGAGAATATATTTATGGAGTAATGGGTTAAACACCACAAATAAAGCCTCAAACGGTCATGATTATTAAATAGCAGCATTTTACTATCAAATGTTAGAAAATAATCCTGGGAAGTGTTGTAGCGAATCATTGACAAAGTTTATGTTCATCCGTTGACCTTGTTCCTACCCCTATTGACTTCCTGTGTGCACCTTTGAAATTGTTACACAAGTGTCTGTTCCCCGCTGAGTCCATTTCCTGTGACATCTGGCTATGGAGTTGTCTTCCCTCTTAGTACCCATCACCTTCAGAAGCGATTCATACCTCGCTTCTCTGTATTGCATATACAGTAAAACCTCTCTATTACCACCACTAAAATGAAGGTTAATTGATTGTTCAAAAGACAGGTGACAGCTTAAAGCTAGGTGACTGTAAAACAGAAAGCTCCTAAAGGAACTTTCTGCTTTACTGTCACCTTGCTTAAAGCAGTCTTCTGTCATAAACCTTAAGGCACATTCTGCTTTACTTTCAACCTACTTTTAGTGCTTACGTTGATGGTGTTGAATACTGATTGATAGCCTAATGCAAGATGTTCTACAAGAGCCCTCTTCAATGTTTCAGCACTGTTCATTATTATCTAATATTTTGCCAACACATTTGTCAAAAAAGGGTGAGTCCATTTGATATTTCAGCATCGTAAGTGTTAAGCGTATCATATCAAAATAAGGTCATGAGCTTTTGACAACATGAAATAAAAGAGGTCAATAAATCATCCTTGACCTATATAATTTATCGCCAAAGACTTTATACAGTCAAGTTATGCTATTGCACTCATAAATATGGAGACTTATTTACAGTGTTAATATCAGGTTTATACAGCTTAAAGCAAAATGAAAGCAAAGCAGAAAGCTCCTAAAGGAGCTTTCTACTTTGCCTTCATTTTGCTTTAAGCAACTGTCTGGAACAGAATGGAAACAAACCCTCTTTTGAGTTGGGCTTTGCTGTGTCTACGTTTGGAGATTAGGTTTTATACTGATTGACATGAGTGCAGTTTAAAAGCTCATCTAAAATGATAACGTATGTGTACTCAGTGTACGCTTATCCCATTAATCTATTAATCCATAAATATGCCTTTAAGCGCATTTATTTTATTCCTTCACAAAAGGAAATAGTTCCACAATAAAGAGTCATAATATGTGCCATAGGAAACATTTTCTTGATCCTAGCAGATGGTTTCTTAAAGCAAGCTGATAGTAAAGCAGGATGCTCCTAACCTTCAGCCTGTTTTAAATAACCATCTATCTTCATTACCAAAACTAAGTTCCATACCTCTGATCAGGGTCTACACTGTTTGCATAGGACAAGTGGATTGTTCACAGGTACACTGTTTGTTAATGACAAGTATACTCATCATTAGGGTTGAATGCGTTAAACAAATAGTATGTTTTCACAAACAGTAGCAATCTTTTAATTCCTTCAAAAGTAATTATCTCAAGAAATTAAAACTAGACATTAACCCATTACCTCTTAGCCTAGTTCTAGCTTTGAAAACAGGTGACCACTTAAAGCAGGTTGAAAGTAAAGCAGAATGTGCCTTAAGGCACATTCTGCTTTACTTTCAGCCTGCTTTAAGCTACCATCTGCAAGGATATAGAAACTATTTCTTCTGATACATATTCTTGGCTGTATAAATTTGAACTATTTTCTTCAGAGGAGGAATAAATAGAGGCGTAAAAAGGCGTTTTTAAGGGGTAATGGGTTAACATGCTTTGAAATGGATAGGTTGACCCATATTTTTTTTCCGAAGTTCGGGAAAGCCATAGCAAAGAAGAAGCATGAGACTTAAAATTTGTAATTAATGCCCCTACTTGATTAATTACACTGGATTTCTGCAGATGTAAATACATGTAGCAGGATTGTTCTGTTTTAATAACATGAGAGAAAAGGATTACCACACTAAATTAATCTAACCCACACAATGCAGGACTAAGAATAGATCTTTTGCAAACAGTGTAGACCCTGATCAGAGGGCTCCTAAAGGAGCCCTCTGATCAGGGTCTGCACTGTTTGTCATACTTTTGAATGTTTTTGTGACAAACCTCACTAGAACTGATGTCATTGGTCATTTATGAGTAAATAGAAAAATATTTGTGAAAGTCCAGTGCATTAAGGGGTAAAGTGTTTTTGATATTGCACGGCTTGGGTGTCGTTTTATTCAAATATTTTTATTTTGAAGTCATCAGTGGATTGGGATTGAAATTTTCTGATGAGATGGGAAATTGTTCTAGAGTTTAACCCTTAATTGATATCACACTTCTTTTTTTTATTGTTGGAAAATATTTAAGAGATGTTGCAGAGCGTTATTTTTCATGCCATTATGTTTCACAACAGTACTGAGAGCATTTATTATGATGAAAGACAATTTTGTATACCATTATGTTGCAAGCAGTATTTGGTAACCATAATGTTGCTAAACATTTTATGCAATGTCAGAATGTTATCTAGTATTATTTGGCACATCAAGATGTAACTAAACAGTATTTGGCAGACCATAATGTTGCTAAGCATTATTTGGCACACGATAATGTTGCAGGGGATAAAACTGGGGTGTTTTGCTGCTTTTGAACATCTATTGTTATAATGCATTATTTTGTATGTCACAATAATATTATTGCTGAAGAATACTTGACATATCATGATATTACTTGACATGTTTTCTAAATATATCGTTGCTGAGCATTATTTGGCTCACCATAATGTTACTGAACATCATTTGACATAATCATAATGACACATTACTTGCCTCACTATAATGTTGCTGAGCATCATTTGGTACATTATAATGTTGATGATCATTATTTGGCTCACCATAATGTTACTGAGCATTGTTTCATACATCATAATGTTGCTTGGCATTATTTGGCTCACCATAATGTGCCTGAGCATCATTTGGTACATCATATTGTTGCTGAGCATTATTTGGCTCACCATTATGTTGCTGAGCATTATTTGGCTCACCATAATGTTGTTGAGCATCATTTGGTACATGATAATGCTGATGATCATTATTTGGCTCAACATAATGTTATAGAGCATTGTTTGGTATATCACAATGTTCCTGAGCATTGTTTGGTACATCATAATTATGCTTGGCATTTTTTGGCTTACCATAATGTTACTGAGCATTGTTTGGTACATCCTAATTGTCCTGAGTAGTATTTGGCTCACCACAATGTTGCTAAACATCATTTTACACATCATAATGTTGCTCTTTCCCAAAATGGCAAAACATGTTACAGTGTAGCTCCATTACTTCGCGGTCCGCTATTTCGCGAAAGCCAATATATCGCGGTCGCGGCTTGGACCCCATTTTTTCCTATATGTATACTAAAAGTCAATAAAAGCCGAGTAGCTATCATTTCTGTTTCTTTAATAATTATATCTTCCTTTAACAGGTCGCTATAATTGCGTAATCAGTGTCAATTATCACCATCTGTGGACTGCGCGTGTGTCATCCCCGCTGCGTTGATTGACAGGTGCACTAACAAACAATAGGCCTATACTGAGTGAACTCACGCATGCGAAGTTTCCCTCATTATTTAGCAATAATTAGCTGGAAACTAACCTGATTGAGTTATAACTATCAAAGTCGACTAATCCGTATTAATAGCAGTGGAGAGATAACCACAGACATTAAAAGTCATTCACATTTTGATACATCAATCAGACGCTTACAATCATAACTGCGATTCGTACCTGATAACAACGTACTCGAACAATGTCGGCCAAGAAATAAATTAAATTTAACCTGTAAATTGGTTTCATTGTTCTTTCAATTTCATATACCGCGATACGTTGTTTTTTGACAATTCAACCGAGAAAATCTCATTTTATCCGCGTTCTAATCGCGATATAGGCATTAAGTGTGATTTCCACGAGTAACTGAATCTTACTGACACACGCACATTTAAATCAAAATGGCCGCCGTTGTCAAAAACGTAAGTACGCAATTTGTATAATACACATGAAAACGCTGATGCTAGATATGACAGTGCATATAAAGACTTGTTTTGACAAGAAATAACAAGGTAATCAATCAAGAAACCGTGTTTATTGCATGACATTGATATAATAGAGTTTGGCAATGGAATATACAACAGAATTTAGTTCAGCTCAGAATTGGGCTATATCGCGATCCGACCACATCGCGGATTTCATTTCGTGGACCCCAACTTCCGCGATATAATGGAGCTACACTGTAGTAACAAAAAACTGTATTTTTATGTCAAACAGTGTACACCCAGTCTGGATCTAAACTGTTTGCAATGCAGAAAAGCAGGAAATCTCATGGCCTGGCTCAAATGTTTAATCGCATACTGGTCATACTGTCTCCTCACATTAGTATTAACTCATTCTCCCCTGGAACTTTTGAAGAACAATACCAGCTTTCTATTAAGTATAGTGCACTTTTAGACTATTAAGGGTTGATTTTAACTATATATCCTTAGCAAGCCCGACCGATTTTGTACACATAACACAGTCACTACCGGACTAGTTTTGAGCTCATTTTCTGAATAAACACTACACTCTGACATCTCAAAACTACTCTGACGTGTCAACACGAAACCGAAAGTAACAATCTATTTTTAGAAGCGCTATATTTAAATCGCGTTCACGCAATACCCAAACGACTTAAAATTTAAAAAAAAATAATAGGATCTTGAGCTCAGTTTGAGCTCAGTTTGAGCTTTGTGAGCTTTGTGTTGACATGTCAGTGTTACTGAATTCCAGCATGAGTGCTTTTATAACGGGTTTTGACAAAAAGGTCGCATACATTTTAAACCGAAAGTAGAAAGATGGACCGTTTCGGCCCCTCTGGCATTCGCATTTTTCCAATCTTGCAAATTTGTGTCTGGATCCATTTTCGATGCTGCCTGAAAGTGTCACATTTTGCAGGAGACCATTGATATTCTAGATTTAGGAAGAGCCGAACCTGGCCTTTCAGAAAAGTCTTCCAACGTGATGTGCGAATCATAACTTTTCATTCTACGGAAGCCAAAATGTGCCATAAACGTGGAAAGGATATTGCAGAATGACAAACAGTGTAGATCCTGATCAGAGGGCTCCTACAGGAGCCCTCTGGTCAGGGTCTACACTGTTTGCATAAGACAAGTGTACTCTTTACCGGTAAACTTTTTGTTAATGATAAGTATACAAGTCGCTAGGGTTGAATGTGTTATATGTTGGTTAGGTATCCAAGAACTGCAGACACACCCTGTTACCCGCCATGTTACTGTCAATGTTTCGCAGTCGCCAGATTTTGATATCATTGCTCAGACATCTGGCAGACAATAACCTTGTAGCTTCCTGCCTGTCAATGCATTTACATAACAAGAGAAAAAACAACCATAGGTACAGTGACACTTTATGAAACGGTCAGTCTTTGAAGATATCTGTTGAACTTAGTAATTTTTAGCATTTTGATACAGTACATGCAGCTATGGAGCTTCATTTGTGTATTACAGACAAAGCCGTATACAGTGTTACCTCTCAACAACCGCCCTCCCAACAACAACTCCCTCCTTACATTGACCCTTATCGCAGTTGCCTAAACAGGACAATTTTGTCAAACTGCTGCATTATCGTCTGCTTAAAGTTGTCTTTCGCTGTTTTTCTCAGCTACATATTGGACATTTTAACAGAAAAATGTTAATAACGAGTGAAAAACAGCTTGAATCAAGATCAGACGCCGTGTTACATGGTGTCTGATCTGGATTCAAGCTGTTTACAAAATTTAATGTTAACCCCAATTTCCATCCCTATAACGACTCCCTCATTACAACACACACAATCTGTGTCTCCCAGTGAGTGTCGTTGTAAAGAGGAAGCACTGTTTATCTCTAGTTATCATCCAAAACTAAACAGTTGCTTGTATTTATTATTTTTTTAAAATGATACTACAGTACAGTAAAACCTCGCTATTACGACCACTAAAACGAAGGCTAATTGAGTGTATAATAGACAGGTGACTGCTTAAAGCAAGGTGACAGTGAAACAGAAAGCTCCTATAGGAGCTTTCTGTTTCACTGTCACCTTGCTTTAAGCGGTCACCTATCGTATACACCCTAATAATGAACATAATTTAGTGGTCGTAATAGCGAGGTTTTACTGTACTTCAATTGGTTTTAACTGAATACAAGATTGTCTGTACTTGGATAATTGTCTTCTTTTCATTTTCTTTTTCGGCGGAGCTGTCTGTTATCTATTTAGTCACACATTTCTATTTAGACAAACATTTGAACCAATCATATTTGATCAGAAATTTAGAATTAAGAGCACCTGTTGAAACTGACTTGTCTGATTGGATAGTAGCCAGGGCTCCAGATAAGAGAATTATTTCAAAACTTAAAAACTTTATTTGTGCATTAAACCCTATGGTGTCCAACTCATATGAATTGTCTCCTCGAGACGATAAAAATGAGTGGTAACACCATAGGGTTTGGTGCTGAAATGAGTGAGAAAATGTTAGATTTGTTCAATTTACTCCCCTCTTATCTGGAGCCCTGAAACAGTAGCCTAGCTGTTTATGCACTGATGTGAGTGTAAAATTAGACACAGCCAGTGTGTAATACTGAGCTTCTATTTTAAGATATGCTAGCAGAATCTGATGTGTATTTATAGATAGACAGTGGCAGCTAGGTATTTTGTTTAATAATGGTTTACTTCCAATTTATTTTAATTGTTAACTATTAATTTTGTACAAATTTACCATACATTGATAGCAATATAATAAATGGCCTCAAGTGAGTTAAACACAATTGTGTTGTTTCATCATTTATTTACAAGAGTGAGGTGTTATAGACCTTGTAAAGCAGGGCAGACTGTTCTGTATGGGCCTGCACAGTTTATCTAGTTATAGTTTGTTTCAAGAAACTCCCCATGAATGAAGTTTGATATACAGAACAATATAATTTAATCTGAGGATCTCCTACCAGTAGCTAGGATATGTTTTGCATTTCTGTACATTTATAGTTTTTTAGTCAGAGTTATGCTATATCGTTGAATGTGTATTTTTTGCTTTTCAATCCAAGATATTACAATTCTTTGAAAACCTCCAATTTCGTACAATTTTGCACACCCATCAACAGCATGAATTTCACCAACCATTCCGCCGAATATCTTTTTTAAAGATATTTCTTGTTTCAAATGTGCCTTTTGGACAATATCATTTGCAAAAGTCAACATAATTTCAACAGTCAACAAAAAGGTTCAGTGAAAGATCAAACAAACATACTGCAGTCTTGTTTCTGATTGGCTGTCTTGAATGCTAATTCCATGTTGCTTCAGCTAGCTTCATGATACTTTATGAGGGATGAGAATAATGCAGAAATTTGCTCAGGGCTCCAGATAAGGGGAGTATTTCAAAAACTAAAATCTTCCTTTCTGCATTAAACCAATGGTGTCATGACTCATTGTCTAATGAGTATTCTAACACACCTCGCCCACACCCCTCTATAAGCGAAGAAGGACCGTCTCAGTGTACGAATTTTCAGTAGAACACTCACGCGCTAAACGTTCTAACGTGACGTCATTTGGCTTCGAAAATGCGTACGCCAAGAAATGTAGCGCCGTTGCTTCGGTACAAATTAAGGTTAGATTATGTGTTAGAATCGAAATAATAAATTAATACCAGTGTTTTATCGTACAATTGAACACTGGTAGTCGTTGAGATGCTTGTAATTAAACCACTCGGCCTGAAGGCCTCGTGATTAAATTACTACGCATCTCAACTCCTACCAGTGTTCGATTGCACGATAAAACACAGGTATGAATTTATTATTTCTTAAGTAGCACCATAGGATTTTGTGTTCAAATGAATTAGAAAATGTTCGATTTATTCAGTTGACTCCGTCTTACCGTTGCAATTGGTACTTTCTGAATATTGTTTTATCCTGCATTTATATTTAGGAAAAACAGGAAAAAGTGATCTACGAAGAGAACTGTTATTAAGAATCTGTAAGTTGGCAATAGGAAATTAGCCATTGGTTGGAGACTTTATATGGCAGATACTTAACATGAATAGGAAGTTTAGAAGTACAAGCGAGGGAAGTGTTGGTCTGGGTCAATTGATAAATCATTTCTATCAATTAAAATTTTAATTTCAACAGGAAATGAGGGATGGGTATTGAAACTTAACTTGAGAATACAGTAAAACCTCTCTATTACGGACACTAAAAAGAAGGCTAGTTGAGTGTATACAAGACAGGTGTCAGCTTAAAGCAAGGTGACAGTAAATCAGAAAGCTCCTATTAGAGCTTTCTGTTTTACTGTCACCTTGCTTTAAGCAGTCACCTGTCAGAAACACCTAAAAATTAACACAATTTAGTGGTTGTAATGAGAGGTTTTAATGTACTTGGAGGATGATGCAGATGGGAAATCCTGGTTGATGTTTATTGTCCTTGTTTCTGTTAACCCTTTTCCTGGAAGAAACACCTTCTATCGCATTTAATATATTCCTACTCTGAAGAAAATAGTTCCATTTTATACAGTAGTGAATATGTGTAATAAGAAATATTTTCTATACTCTAACAGAATGGTAGCTTAAATCAGGCTGAAAGTAAAGCAGAATGCCCCTTAAGGTTGTACATTCTGCTTTACTTCAACCTGCTTCAAGTGGTCGATATCTTCATGGTGCAATACGAGAAACAGGCTATGGGGTAATGGGTTAACAAAGTCTGGAATAACGGATGAAACCTTTTTATACGCCCGTCTTCAGACGGGACGTATTATGTCGTGGCGTTGTCCGTCCGTCCGTCCGTCCGTCTGTCCGTCCGTTAACTTTTTCATGTCCGCTCTCTAACTCAAACAAATTTAGTCTAATCCTTTTGAAACTTGGTCAGAACGTGTATGACCATAATATCTCGGTCAAGTTCGATAGCCAGCAAGATTGACCCAGACATTCAAGAGTTATGCCCCTTTTTTGTCAAAAACGGGCATATTAGTTTGTCCGCTCTGTTACTCAAACAAATGTTTTTTAATCCTTTTCAAACTTTGTCAGCATGTGTATGACCATAATATCTCGGTCAAGTTCGATAACCAGCAGGATTGCCCCAGACATTCAAGAGTTATGCCCCTTTTTTCGTAAAAAACGGGCATATTTTAGTTTGTCCGCTCTCTAACTCAAACAAATTTATTTTAATCCTTTTGAAACTTTGTCAGCATGTGTATGACCATAATATCTCGGTCAAGTTCGATAACCAGCAGGATTGCCCCAGACATTCAAGAGTTATGCCCCTTTTTTCGTAAAAAACGGGCATATTTTAGTTTGTCTGCTCTATAACTCAAACACATTTATTTTAATCCTTTTGAAACTTGGTCAGCATGTGTATGACCATAATGTCTCTGTCAAGTTTGATAACAAGCAGGATTGCACCAGGCATTCAAGAGTTATGCCCCTTTTTTCGTAAAAAACGGGCATATTTTAGTTTGTCCGCTCTCTAACTCAAACAAATTTATTTCAGGCCTTTTGAAACTTGGTCAGCATGTGTATGACCATAATGTCTCAGTTATGTTACATAACCAGCAAGATTGCCACAGACAGTCAAGAGTTATGCCCCTTTTTTCATCTAAAACGGGCATTTTTTAGTTTGTCCGCTCTCTAACTCAAACAAATTTATTCCAATCATTTTGAAACTTGGTCAGCATGTGTATTACCATAATGTCTCGGTTATGTTGTATAACCAGCAGGATTGTCCCAGACATTCAAGAGTTATGCCCCTTATTTTGTCAAAAACGGGCATTTTTTAGTTTGTCCGCACTCTAACTCAAATAAATTTATTCCAATCCTTTTGAAACTTTGTCAGCATGTGTATGACCATAATGTCTCGGTCAAGCTCCATAACCAGCAAGATTGCCCCTGACATTCAAGAGTTATGCCCCTTTTATCGTCAAAAACGGGCATTTTTTGTTTGTAGCTCTCTTTCTCAAACAAATTTATTCCCATCCTTTTGAAACTTGGTCAGCATATGACCCCTAACTTTCAGGGTTCTTCCCCTTTTGTTTTTACCTTGATAGGGTTTTGGTATGACTACATTCTAAGATCGATTTGACGGGCGTATAATGTGCCCGGCTTGCGGTGCTCTTGTTCATGCATAGTCTGGTTTTGATGTTTAACCAGTTACTCCATTAATTCACCCACCGAAACCGACAGTTCCACATTATAATTATAGTCACAAATATACACCAGAAAAAACATTTTCAGTATCCTTGCAGATGGCAGCTTAAAGCAGGCTGGAAGTAAAGCAGAATGTGCCTAAGGAGTAAGGGTGCATTCTGCTTTACTTTCAACTGCTTTAAGTGGTCACCTTTCTTTAAAACTAGAAACGGGATATGGGGTAATGGGTTATAGCATGATTTAAGCATCTACCTTTCTGAATGCAGAGAATGTTCCTGATCAGAAGGCTTCTTCAGGAGTCTAGCTATGATCTGGGTCTACGCGGTTTGCAAATGATGAATATATGCTGCTTTAGCAAGATACGGGTAAAAGGATATGAACAGGATTTGATATACATGGGAAATGTATGAGCTTCTTTGTTTGGGTTTTCCAGTCGTATGATCAGTTTCTTACAATGATTTTAATGTCATGACTCAAGTATTGTCTAGTCTGAAGTACCGTCTTACTCACTAGGAACTACCACTAAATCTTTACAGTTAAACCTCTCTATTACCACCACTAATTTGTGATAATTATTAGGTTTTTTTACTATTTACAGCTTAAAGCAAGGTTCTGTTTTCCTGTCACATTGCTTTAAGCAATCACCTGTCCTTTATACAATTAATTAGCATTTGTTTTAGTGATGGTATTAGATAGGTTTTACTGTATTCATGTAGTAATAATGCAACGAAATATATGGCAGGATTAAGATAAGTGGCACATAAAGCATTTTGGTGCCTTTTCCTAGAAATGATGACCTGGAAATGCTTTTACATGTTTCAACGCTATCCTGATAAAAAATAGGGGGAAAATTTCCATAGGAAAAAGTGTGAACTAACATCGTACAAATCTCATAAGAAAACAGTGCAGACCAAGATCAGACAGCTCCTTCAGGAGCTGTCTGATCTGGGTCTATACTGTTTTAACCCATTAAGCCATATTAACTCATATATTGACTCATTGGGCAATAGCCTCATACTGACTCATTTTGACACACATTAATCCACTAGCTTGTATTGAGATAAGTATTGATAATTGTTTATCGCTTATGAGTTTAAGAAAAGTGTCAATATCTGCACATAGCAGAAAAATTAAGAGTTATGTTGTTGTAATAATGAGGTATTTCTTTAATTAAAGAAATGCTTTCCCCACAATCGTTTATTGCAGAATTGCCTTGAGAAGCAATTAGTACCCAATTAGTTCAAATAGTCATGGATGCAAAGAATGTCTTCAGGAGACTGAACTGCATAGAGATGAGTTAAGTTATTAAATTGTTCAGGCAGAAACACTCAAGAATCTTTAAGGGACAATTTACTTCACAATTCTCTTGGGTTAAGTTTATAGAATATGATAGTCAAACTTACATTAATTCAATACTCAAAGAATAAACTGTTAGGTCTCTAATGTATTCCCTCACTGAAGAAAATGAATAAGCACTATAAGAAATGTATTCTGTTTACTATAGCAGAGGGTAGCTTAAAGCAGGCTGAAAGTAAAGCTGAGGGGTAATGGTTTAAGTAGCCACTGAAAAGAAGATTTGTTGGAGTCTCATAGAATGCAAGAACAAAAGAAATGTAGACCACTCTGACATTAATTACTAAGCCTTAACCCTATGGCCTGTCTTCTAGCTAAAAGCAGATTGAAAGTAAAACAGGATGTGCCTAAGGCACATTCTCATTTACTTTCACCCTGCTTTAAGCTACTGTCTACTAGAATGTAGGAAATATTTCTTATGGTGCATATTTATGACTGTATTCAGAGGAGGAATAAATTAAAGGCTATTAAAGTGTCTTTATAAGGTAATGGGTTATATCCATGCAAATATATAGTTTTGTCACTTTAACCCATTACCCCATAGCCTATTTCAAGTATTAGATATACAGGTTACCACTTACAGGTGACCACTTACAGCAGGTTGAAAGTAAAGCAGAATGTGCCTTAAGGCACATTCTGTTTTACTTACAGCCTGTTTTAAGCTACCACCAACTAGAATATAGAAAATATTTTTTATTAAACATATTCATGATTGAATGAATTGGAACTATTTTCTTCAGTGGAGGAATAAATCAAAGGCGTTAAAAGGCGCATTTATGGGGGAACGCTTTAAAGCAGTTTTGTTGGTATAATTTCTTTACCAATTTTATTGACATTTGGTATTTGTTTGGATCTGGATCAGACAGAGTATTCAAGATCCAAACTCTTTGACATTGGGTGTTTGTTTGGATCTGGATCTGACAGGGTATTCAAGATCCAAGCTCGTTGACATTTGGTATTTGTTTGATCCAGGATCCAAACTCTTTGAAATGCACATCCAATCACAATCTCAATGTGTCCAATAAAACAGACCCTGCTGAGGTGGGACAATGTTCTGGAAGTGAAGAGAATCTTTTATCACATAACTTGCGGTCCGGGAGTGATATAAGGCCATTATGTAAATATCGTAATCTACTAGTGGAATATCGTTTTTGGGCTCCGGCCCAACCTGTTCGTCTACAAGAGCTGCATGTAGCGGGACCCCAAATGACGTCATTTGTTACGACGTTAACGTTAACAACGTAACGTTTAGGCGGAAAATCTATATAGCCGAGGGTCTACAAACTACTGCTTCGATCAATTTAATATTTTAGGTCCTAAAACTTGTTATGTGATAAATAGAATCTCACACTCGTGAGGCCTAAAAAAAAAGATGTGTGTTTCCGGTTTCCGGTTTCCCGACCGACCCTATTTTTTACCCCCGACCCTAAAGTTTTTAAAGGAATATTAAAAAAAAAAAAAAAAAAAATATTATTATTTTTTTTTTTTTAGGGAAAAGTTTTTTTGGTGAGGGAAAAAAGATACTGGAGGGGAAGGGGCCATTATTCGGCACCCATTACAGAAGGAAAAAAGGCTTGTGTTTAAAGCAAATACACCACATTTTTATACGCCCGTCTTCAGACGGGACGTATTATGTCGTGGCGCTGTCCGTCCGTCCGTCTGTCCGTCCGTCCGTCTGTCCGTCCGTTAACTTTTTCATGTCCGCTCTCTAACTCAAACAAATTTAGTCTAATTCTTTTGAAACTTGGTCAGAACGTGTATGACCATAATATCTCGGTCAAGTTCGATAACCAGCAAGATTGACCCAGACATTCAAGAGTTATGCCCCTTTTTTGTCAAAAACAGGCATATTAGTTTGTCCGCTCTCTAACTCAAACAAATGTTTTTTAATCCTTTTCAAACTTTGTCAGCATGTGTATGACCATAACATCTCGGTCAAGTTCGATAACCAGCAGGATTGCCCCAGACATTCAAGAGTTATGCCCCTTTTTTCGTAAAAAACGGGCATATTTTAGTTTGTCCGCTCTCTTACTCAAACAAATTTAGTCTAATCCTTTTAAAACTTTGTCAGCATGTGTATGACCATAATATCTCGGTCAAGTTCGATAACCAGCAGGATTGCCCCAGACATTCAAGAGTTATGCCCCTTTTTTCGTAAAAAACGGGCATATTTTAGTTTGTCTGCTCTATAACTCAAATAGATTTATTTTAATCCTTTTGAAACTTGGTCAGCATGTGTATGACCATAATGTCTCTGTCAAGTTTGATAACAAGCAGGATTGCACCAGGCATTCAAGAGTTATGCCCCTTTTTTCGTAAAAAACGGGCATATTTTAGTTTGTCTGCTCTCTAACTCAAACAAATTTATTTCAGGCCTTTTGAAACTTGGTCAGCATGTGTATGACCATAATGTCTCGGTTATGTTTCATAACCAGCAAGATTGCCACAGACAGTCAAGAGTTATGCCCCTTTTTTCATCTAAAACGGGCATTTTTTAGTTTGTCCGCTCTCTTACTCAAACAAATTTATTCCAATCCTTTTGAAACTTGGTCAGCAGGTGTATTACCATAATGTCTCGGTTATGTTCTATAACCAGCAGGATTGCCCCAGACATTCAAGAGTTATGCCCCTTATTTTGTCAAAAACGGGCATTTTTTAGTTTGTCCGCTCTCTAACTCAAATAAATTTATTCCAATCCTTTTGAAACTTTGTCAGCATGTGTATGACCATAATGTCTCGGTCAAGCTCCATAACCAGCAAGATTGCCCCTGACATTCAAGAGTTATGCCCCTTTTATCGTCAAAAACGGGCATTTTTTGTTTGTAGCTCTCTTTCTCAAACAAATTTATTCCCATCCTTTTGAAACTTGGTCAGCATATGACCCCTTTCTTTCAGGGTTCTTCCCCCTTTTGTTTTTACCTTGATAGGGTTTTGGTATGACTACATTCTAAGATCGATTTGACGGGCGTATAATGTGCCCGGCTTGCGGTGCTCTTGTTTATTAAAATATAATACCGGTATTTATTTGATGCAATGGTTTTCAGATTGAAACAAGAACTATTTCACATAATTATATTATGAAATACCTTACAATTTAAACTTGCAAATCAAGATAAATCATTTCAGACACTTTCAATGTTGAATACAACAAGAGCAATGTCATTATTTGTCATATAAAACCATCCTTTGATTGTAAAAAAAATTCGCATATATGCCCTATATAAAAACTTTTTAAAAAATAAAAACTTTTTCCTACCGACCTACCCTAAATTTTTGAGAGGGTGAAACCAGAAACACATATTTTTTTTTAGGCCTGATCATTATTTATCATTTTTAATAAACTCGTTGCCATTTGGCTCGTGTCATATTATTTAAGTCAACTCGTTTATTAAAAATGATAAATAATGATCACTCATGTAAGATCCTCTATTTATTAAGCTAAATTATTATTGTTATTATCTAAATCTAAATATTAAGCTAATGTTATGCCCCATTAGGGAGTAATGGGTTAACCAATTACCCCACAGCCTGTTTCTAGTTTTGAAAATAAGTGACCACCTAAAGCAGGTTGAAAGTAAAGCAAAATGTGCCTTAAGGCACATTCTGCTTTACTTTCAGCCTGCTTTAAGCAAATATCTGCTAGAATATAGCAAGTATTTCTGAAGGTACATATTCATAATTGTGAACTTTGAAACTATTTTCCTCAATAGATGAGTAAACTAGAGGCGTAAAAAGGCGTATTTATGGGAGAATGGATTAAGCAGTGACAGGTGTAAAATATATTTTGAGTGGTCGGCTAACAGAAGCCTGACTGTGGCCAATGTTATATGACTCAGATAATCAAGATTACAAACTTTTATTGTTTTAGTGCTCTGTGCTATATAACCCATATGTCTTCCCTGGTTTGTTTAATTTGTCAAATGATATAACTAAGACAATTAGCAAAACCATTATCTGAATGCTCCATTAGGTTCTGTTTTGCTTTGCTGAGTTTCAGTGAAATTAGCTCGAGCATTTGTTGTACAATTAAGATCAAAGTAGTTTTGGCAATGGGCAGTGGAATTTGTGTCAGGAGGCTATCTATAAGAAAATAAATAGTATTTTATTCAGCGGAGCTGACTGTTTTCTATTTAGACACACTTTATATTTGGCCACACATTTCAACCAATAATATTTGATCAGAAATTTAGAATTAAGAGCACCTGTTGAAACTGCATAGTCTGATTGGATAGTAGCCAGGGCTACAGATAATGGAATTGTTTCAAAACTTAAAATCTTTATTTGTGCATTAAACCCTGTGGTGTCACTATACATATGAATTGTCTTTTCGAGACAATCAAAATGAGTGGTAATACCATAGGGTTTGGTGCTAAAAGAGGTGAAAAAATGTGATTTGTTTAGTTTACTCCCTCTTATCTGGAGCCCTGTAGGCTGGTTTATGTCCCATTACAGTTTTACATGATGTGGACTGTGGGTGTAAAATTTAGAGATACAGGCTGGCTTTTACTACACTGGGCTGATGAATAGGCCACAGAAGTTTCCACTGATATGATCTGAAATCTATTTATAGATATACAGAGGAAGCTAGGCGTTTCGTAATTGTTTACAACCAATTTGTATTTGTACACATTTGCCATACATTAAAAGCAATATTTTATATATGAATAGCCTCAAGTGAGTTTAAACACAATTGTGTTGTTTCATCATTATTTACAAGAGTGAAGTACAGTAGATTGTTGTATCTGTACATTTGTTTATGCTATAGTTTGTTTCAAGAAACTCTATGAATGAAGTTTGACATATAGAACAATAGATTAATGTGAGGATCTCCTACCAGTAGCTAGGATATGAGTTAAATTATTGTTTTGTTTTGCATTTCTGTACATGATAGTTTTGCATTTTAAATAAAAGTTACTGTTTCAATTGAATACTTGTATTTTTTGCTTTTCAATCCAAGATATTTCAATTCTTTGAAAACCTCAATTTCATTCAATTTTGCACATCCATCTATATAGCCTTAGTTCAACCACACATTCCGCCGAATATCTTTTTTAAAGATATTTCTTGTTACACCTAGTTTATTCCTCCATCGAAAAAAATAGTTCTGTTTATTCAGCCAGGATTGTGTACTATTAGAACTTTTTTCTTTACCCTTGCAGATGATAACTTAAAGCAGGCTGAAAGTAAAGCAGAATGTGCTTTCAACCTGCTTTAAGTGGTCACCTGTATTCAAAACTAGAAAAGGGCTATGAGTAACGGGTTAAGACATTTGACAGCTTAACCCATTTTATTAAGCCTAGTGTCTATTAAAGTGGGCATTAGCAAACAGTGTAGACCCTGATGAGATGTCACAGTATGTGGTCTCTCAGGGTCTACTCTGTTTGCTATTTCATATATGTTCTGCTGTATGGATAAAACATTGCAATGCCTTTAGATCATCATTGTATATCTATAATGAAATCTTCCAGCAAGAAACATAGGGAGAGTTCATTGCAATATCCAAGCATAAGTGGGTTAACCAATTACACCATAGCCTGTTTCTTGTTTTAATCAAAGTGCTGAAAGCACTGAGAGATCCGCGATTAGTGAAATGATCTAGTTTAATTGAACGTATTGAAGATTTTACACCTATTAAGTGCACTTAAAGCAATCAGTAAGTATAAACAAGTACACTATCTTTGCCGGCCTTGTTGTAATTAGTTGCCCATTTGATACTTAACAAGTATTGGAAGTTTCAAATAAACAGTAACCTGTCTTGTTGCAACTAGTTATCATTTGATATTTAACAAGAATGCAAGGTTTGAAGTTTAAGATATTTAAATTTTACAAAATTTATGTAAATATAACAAGGGTGATAACTCAGGAATGACAAGTCTCAGTGTGGCCTGTTTTGTTTGGAATGAGCTTGCCGTTTGATACTGAACAAGATCATATGTTATATTGATTTTGATCGATTGATTAGTGTTTTATGGCCCATCGACACCAATGGTCATTTAGAGCCGAAAAATATTGATGGTAGAAAAAAAATCAGAACTGAAAATCAATTTTCAACTTCATTTGATTTTATAGTCAAATGGCATATTGAGGACTTATTTCTAAATTAAGAAATGATCACATGATCAAAGAGTTATGGCCAGCTATGATGAGTTATCTCCCTTCCTATTCACTTGAAATAATATAGGATGGGTTATCTCCCATTTCACCCGATTTTACCTCTAAATGACCTTGACCTTTGCCAGACATGACCCAAGTTGTACTGACCTCAAGAGCTTCTTGAGGTCAGTACACACGCCAGATATAAAGTCTCTATTCACTGTTGTTCAAAAGTTACGACCAAGGTAAAAGTTGTGTACAGACAAACAGACAGATCAAAAACGATTTGCCCCCGACTAAGTCGTGCGGGGCATAAAAATGAAATCTAAATAGATTTATGCTGTGTGGGCAAAACTTGCATTATGTTGCAGTATAAGTAATTTAATTTATTGTAATGAGTAGTCAGTGGTGCACATGAGGTAGTTCAAAGCAAGATAAAAGTTCAGCAAAAAGCTCTGGCAGGAGCTCCCTGCAAAAAGTTACTTTCATCTTACTTTAAGCAGTCAGTGTTTTGACATAATGTAGTTCACTCACTGTTGGATATAGGAGATTTGCACTTTTGGCTATGGAGGAAAGGGGTAAAGCAATGCGAAAGTAATCAGAAAGCACCTAAGGAGCTTTCTGCTTTACTTTTATCTAAATAATCTTGCATAATGCAGCCACTTGACAAGTTGTACTGTAAACCAACAATTGGACCTCATGTAGTGGTTGTAATAGATGTGCTTTACTGTAAATGAAACTATTGTTGGCATCGAGATTCAAAATAAGCATCAGAGAGTGAAATGTCGCATACAAAAAGAACGAGAGCACCGCAAACGGTACATTATACTCCCACTGGCAAAGAAATATATAGTTTTATCAAATTTCATTTTAATTTGTACACACTTAGAGCTCTGAGAGCATAAACAATACTGAAATAGAGCATTTTCTAGCATATCTGAATACACCAAGGGCAGATAACTCTTGGCACAATGATCCGATTTCAATAATAATTAACCCTTTCATGAACTTATACTTCTATAATTATACTATGGGCAAACATAATCAAAATCCATTCAAAACTGTAGTTGCTAAGTGTGTTAACACTGTCAAATAAGCCTTTTATAACATATTTGAGTACACCATAGACAGACAACTCTGTAATAAAATATCAAATAAATCTCAAACTTTACTCAGCTTCAGATCTTGATGCATAAAATCTCTCTTCATTAATATCCTTGAAATAGTTTTCCAAGAAAACTCTGGACAAGCTCTTTATAGCATATTTGAGTACATCAAGGACAAATTACTCTGTAAAGAAAAGTTGAATGAACCTCAAACTTGACTCAGCTTTTGATATTGATGCACATAACACATGTGTGAAGTTTCATTAATATCCCTCCAATAGTTTCCCCAGAAACCTCCGGACAAGCTTTTTATAGCATATTTGAGTACATGAAGGGCAGATAATTCTGTAACAAAAACTCAAATGAACCTAAAATTCGACTCAGCTTTAGATCTTGATGCATATAACATTTATGTGAAGTTTCATTAATATCCCTCCAAAATTTTACCCAGAAATCTCCGGACAAACAAAATGTTGACGGACGAACAAACGAACAGACAGGGTCGCGCCAATATACAACCACCTTTAGAGGTGGGCGTATAAAACATGATCTTGTTAAAATTAAGGTTATCTCGGGCTTTCAATTCTGATTTTATTTACTTGCACTTATACTGTATCAAGATATTATGAATTATCTATAAACACAACAGGAAAAATATGTAATTTATATTTAATTTGCTTTTTTTCCTATTTCATCAGTTCTGATAATACAAAGCAGTTAAAAATACCAACAACAGTGAACACTATAAAGTTGTAAACCTTACGTTTCAATTTAACAGCTTTTTGAGAAACTATATTAAAATCATTAGTTAAAAATCACAGCATAATTTTCTTTCAAATAAATAACATGGATTCAGGGCTCCGCATAAGGGAAGTACTTCAAGAACTTAAATCTTTATGTCTGCATTAAACCATATGGTGCGACTGTTCATTAGAATTGGTTCAAAGAGACAATTCTAAAGATAAGTTTAACCACACCATAGGATTTGGTGCTGACATGGAATTTCCATCCAATTGAACATATCCATCGCTCTAATCAGTTCATATATTTATTACTCAAATTCAGCACATAATTATGTTGTTCGCCCTTGAAAAAAGTCAGTTTTAATTTGCATCATAGTCTCTGACTCTGTTTATGAAAGTCCATCTTGGATAGGAAACTGCTGGATGTCATGTTTACTGCTTGTCCTACATTGTTTACCACTTCAGGCAGGGAAACATTCCAAAAATTGCACTGGTTATGAAACACCACACAGGCTATGATGATTCTGCAATAGATAGTACAAACATAATTGATTGTTATCATATGCATAAGGCTTTCTACAGGCCTGAAACATCTCAGGACTTTTGTGTTGTTTTTTTCTTTTATAATTTTTGTACCACTTAACATATTGACCAAATAGCAGATTTTATTCCACAAAATGACACTAGTGGTCTCTCACAAGTTCCTGCTTTAGCAAAGTTACTTGTGCAAAAGCAGGAGATTATGTTGAAGATTCTTCAACTATTCTTTATAAAGCGTAAGCTGAATTTTGGAGGCAATGTTAAGTTTTATTTGGCGTTATGGAAACATGTGATCAATAAGGCATGGTTGTGGCTTATTTGTACTTTCCCATGAATTTTTCAGCATGTCTGGTATATGTATTCAATCAATGGAGTTAAAGTTCTAAAATAGAATGATTATAAATTAATGTTGACGTAGTTCTACTCATACAGGGTTTCAGATAACTGAAAAGTAAAATTCTTTATGTCTACATTAAACCCAGTGGTGTGACTACTTATTAGAATCCTGTTTTCGAGACAATTCTAATGAATGGTAACACCATAGGCGTTGGTGCTGACGTGAAGAAAAGCTGCATTTGGTCTCATTACTCCAACTTATGTGGAGCCCTGACTCGTAATTATATATCGGAGTTCATGGACTGAAATGAAAATAATTATACTGTTAGTGTCAGGACTGTACACATTACTGTCTTATTATTTTTCAATCTAAAGACCCAAACACATAGTCATTGCCTTTAACTTGTCTTTTAAATGTTTTCTTTCAATTATTTACTATATACTGTACTTTGTAGGCTCTCTAAATTATAACATAACATACGAAACTATTTTGCATTTTAAGGAGACTCAGCTTTTAAAGGCCAAATACGCAAAATGTAACATTGGCCATAAGTCCTTAACTTTGTGACTACATGTGATAGAGACTTCATTTTGGCATGTGCACTTAAGAATCTCTTGAGAACAGTACAACTTTGGTTAAACAGACAAATGTCAAGGCCATGTAGATGTCAACTAAAGGTCAAATAGGATGAACTTGACACAGGCCACGACTTTGCAACTACATTTGATAGATACTTCATATTTTGCATGTGGGTCTACACTGTTTGCCAAGGTAGTTTGTATCTGGTTCAAGTACTTGAAGATACAGCCCTTAACATGTATTATCTATTACACATAGTCTACACAAAATAGCTACATGCTCAGTATTGTATGATAAATTAAAAATCTATTTTACCTAACAGAATAAGAATCTGAGTGTCAAACAGAGTAGATCGAGATCAGGCCCCGCATAAGTGGTGCCTTATCTGTATCAAAACTGTTCCAGATGAGTAGCATGTTTTTTCACCATGTTGCAATTTCAACAAGAGGGCCTGAAGGCCCTGATATCGCTCACCATTTGTAATGAAGCCTGATAGCTTTACCTTTGAATTTCACCCGTTTTATTCTAAATCCAATCAAGTTTGTCGACCTACTGTAGTATAGTAGAGTACATCAAAGGCATATAACTAGAGCCTAAACAATACTGAAATGAAGCCTTTTTCTAGCATTTCAAAGTATATCAAGGGCAGGTAACTATTGCCACAATGATTACATTTCAACAATAATTGCACTCCTTCGAGAACGTATAGCTACATCCTTTGTGTACAAGTATAATCAAAATCCATTGAAAACTCTAGTTGCAAGAGTTTAAACGCTGTAAAATATGGCATTGTCAGCAATTCAAAGGTACATATCTCTTAATCTATTTGTCTGATTCCAACCATAATCACCCTTTTTCGAACTTCTATGGTCATATACAATCTGGGCAAGTTTGAGAGAGCTTGGATAAATATTGTGGCATCTAGAGCATAAACACAAATATATCATTTTCAGCAATTCAAAGGTAGATAACTATTGACCTATTGATCCGATTACAACAATAATTGAACTCATCTGAAGTCTTATGGTAATATACAATCTGAGTACGTTTGAGAAAGATTGGATAAAATTTGTGGCATCAAGAGTGTAAACATCGTTAAATATGGCATTTTCAGCAATTCAAAGGTAGATAACTCTCGTCCTATACGTCTGATTTCAACCATAATCAAACTCATCTGAACTCTTATAGTCATCTACAATCTGAGAAAATTTGAGATAGATTGGATAAAATTTTTGAACTCTAGAATGTAAACACTGTTAAATATGGCATTTTCAGCAATTCAAAGGTAGATAACTCTTGATCTATTCATCGGATTTCAACCAAAATCGCACTCATCTGGACTCTTATGGTCATATACAATATGGGCAAGTTTTAGAAAGATTGGATAAATACTGTGGCCTCTAGAGTGTAAACACTGTTAAATATTGCATTTTCAGCAATTCAAAGGTCGTTAACTCTTGGTCTATTTGTCCGATTTCAACAAAAATCGAACTCATCCGAACTCTTATGGTCATATACAATCTGGGCAAGTTTACGATAGATTTGATAAAAACTGTGGCCTCTAGAGTGTAAACACTGTTAAATATGGCATTTTCAGCAGTTCAAAGGTAGATAACTCATGATCTATTAGTCCGATTCCAACCATAACCAAACTCATCCGAACTCTTATGGCAATATACCATCTGAGCAAGTTTGAGAAAGATTGGATAAATATTGTGGCCTCTCGAGTGTAAACACTAAAATAGTTGACGACGGATGACGGACGACACACGATGGATGATGGACGCCGGACATTCAAGGATTGCAAATCACCCTGAGCTAGCAGCTAACAAAGGCTAACCTCAGCTGACTGGTGTATAAGTTTTAACTTTTTCTAAATTTATGTAGTTTTTTAAAGAAAGAAGCAATAATTTACCTTATTGTATGGCTGTTGAATTCCCCTTGAAAGGTCTGGTACCATGTTAGTGTGATGTTACCATGCCCTTCATCACAATCAATGAGATTAGATGAAATCAGCTGTCCTGAAATCATCTTCATCTCTTCATCCCTCATCATCCATCGGTGCTTACTGCTAAATGACCCATTTAGTGCTGTGGTGCCATACAATCTGACTCATCCATGGGATCCATCCATACCATGTTACCATTTCCCCTGTTGAAATACATGTAGTTAAAAAATATGTGTAAGTTTTCACAATAAACAACCAATATAAATCAAAGAGTGAAGGTCTTGAGAGTTGCCAAGGATGAGGTTTTGCAATTCAGTAAACCACTCTGTAGCCACAACTGAGGCTACAGTAATCATTTATTGTATAAGGCAGGTGGTCACTTAAAGAAAGATGAAAGTAAAGCAGAGAGCATTTAAATATGTTTTCTGCTTTTAATTGTTTCACTGTGCTGTAAGTTGTCAGCTATTTTTGTTCCATCAATAAGTATTGTTTAGTCCTGGTTACAGAGGGGTATACATCAAATGATTAAGCAGAATTCAATTTAAGGTACATTTTGCACCAAGATGGATCTACTGCTTGATTCACAGGGGTAAAGAATTTGAAATGTAGCCAGTGTCAAATTCCATCTTTAAAAGGCAGTTGAATTGCATTTAATTCTTTCATGAATGATGAGAATATTTTAAGATAGATCTATTATTTTTATTCTGTAATTTGTTGATTACATGTACCTGCATGTGTACTTAACTGAGAAGGCTTTTGAGCTTGAGTACAAGTTGGGTAATGTCAGACAAAGGTCACGGTTTTTAAGAGACCTGTCACATAAGGGGGCATAGCGTTTTGCAAACAAATCTTGTTTTCATTTAATTTACTTAACTTAACAAAAATAGAAACTTTACATACTTTAGAGCAGGTTTAAGCGATGTTTAAATGAGGTACTATACGTGTCATAAAATATACGCACATTTCACAATTGAGTTATCGATAAAGACCATAAAGAGCCACACTCTCGCTAATTTGTACTGTGCACAACGTAGCACGCTTTCCACTTCCAGTATTTAACACTGACGGCGAGTTGACCTAGTCAGGTTTTTTGAAAGTTTATTTAATGCAGCACGGCACACACAGACTTTAGCCAAACACCGAAAAAACAAACTTGTAAACACCTGCGTTTCAAAAATGAGATGCCACAGTTTTATGACAAGAGGGCCTGAAGGCCCTGATATCGCTCACCATTTGTAATGATTCCCCGACTAATGAAGCCTGATAGCTTTACCTTTGAATTTCACCCGTTTTATTCTAAATCCAGTCAAATTTGTCGACCTACTCTAGTATAAGAGAGTACATCAAAGGCAGATAACTAGAGCCTAAACAATACTGAAATGAAGCCTTTTTCTAGCATTTCAAAGTACATCAAGGGCAGGTAACTATTGCCACAATGATTAGATTTCAACAATAGTTGCACTCCTTCAAGAACGTATAGCTATATACTTTGTGTACAAGTATAATCAAAATCCATTGAAAACTGTAGTTGTAATAGTGTAAACGCTGTAAAATATGGCATTTTCAGCAATTCAAAGGTAGATAACTCTTGATCTATTTGTCCAATTTCAACCATAATCACCCTTTTTCGCACTCTTATGGTCATATACAATCTGAGCAAGTTTGAGAGAGCTTGGATAAATATTGTGACCTCTAGAGCGTAAACACTGTTAAGTATATCATTTTCAGCAATTCAAAGGTAGATAACTCTCAACCTATTGATCCGATTACAACCATAATTGAACTCATCCGAAGTCTTATGGTAATATACAATCTGAGTAAGTTTGAGAAAGATTGGATAAAATTTGTGGCCTCTAGAGTGTAAACACCCTTAAGGTGGTTCGCGGGTCAGCTTATTCTGTGTCAGAATTCTTTGAAACCTTGATTAAATTGAAATATACCATATGGAGAGTGAAAAATCGTTAATATAAAAAAAAGTTACAGTGCCGTTTTTTTCTGAGAGGACCTTTTGTCGAGAAAAGCTCCTTTTCTAATAAACAGGAATAATTTCTTTATAAAATGATATAACTCAATAATTTCTGTACATTCAAGTAAACTGTACATAGACTATAAGATAGTGGGCAAACAAAAGTATTTCATAACATATTTTCTGGAAATATCAATATTTTAAAAAAGTCAAATTCTGAAAATCTCAAATTACAAAAAATCTAGCTGTTTAACATACACTAATTTTACTCTTATTAGATAGATATAACTTAATTCTACTAGTCACACAAATCTAATGAAAATCTACAGTGGAATTTGCATTTTATACATGCTTTCCTGAAATTCTGACAAAATGTTAACACAAAACGAGTAACCTCCCTTGAGTTCAACTTTAAAATGCCGTCAGCTCTAAATAATACCTTAAGTAAAACCTTTAATAAGGGACCATTGAATACGTTAGCCTGTAGATCTTTAAAGGCAAGTGACTGTTTAATGCATAACAAAAGTAATGCATAAAAGCTCCTTTAGGATCTATCTTTTAGCATTACCTTTGTCCTTTGTTAAGCTGCCATCTGTCATATAGGCTATAATCCTCACAAATTTAGCTGTCACATGACTATACTTGCATCTGATATTATTCATTATTACGTGGCTTAACATAGCCTGTCCATTGATCACTGCGTTATGGATTGACTAGTCACTAAAATCGGAGAATTTGTTAAAAAAAAAGTTTTGAAGCGAGTGGGAATCGAACCTAGAACATTTGGATTGCAAGTCAATCACCGTATCAACTGCGCTAACAGAGAAGACACTGAAGCAGTTCAAACTTTTCTTTATCTACATTTTCTACTATAAGCATGTGCCGCAAAGATCAGGTGAAAGTCATCAGCATTTCCGGAACTCGAAATGCGGCCCGCCCGCTGTCGAACCACCTTAAATATGGCATTTTCAGCAATTCAAAGGTAGATAACTCTCCACCTATTAGTCTGATTTCAACCATAATCAAACTCATCTGAACTCTTATGGTAATATACAATCTGAGCAAGTTTGAGATAGGTTGGATAAAAATTGTGAACTCTAGAATGTAAACACTGTTAAATATGGGATTTTCAGCAGTTCAAAGGTAGATAACTCTTTATCTTTTGGTCAGATTTCAACCAAAATCAAACTCATCCGAACTCTTATGGTCATATATAATCTGGGCAAGTTTTAGAAAGATTGGATAAATATTGTGGCCTCTAGAGTGTAAACACTGTAAAATATGGCATTTTCAGCAATTCAAAGGTAGATAACTCATGACCTATTTGTCCGATTTTAACCATAATCGAACTCATTTGAACTCTTATGGCAATATACCATCTGAGAAAGTTTGAGAAAGATTGGATTAATATTGTGGTCACTAGAGTGTAAACACTGAAATTGTTGACGCCGCACGACGGACGACGGACATTCAAGGATTGCAAAAGCTCACCCTGAGCTAGCTCAGGTGAGCTAAAAATCACAGATATCAGGCCATTTGGCATGCTTACTTTGGTTGCGTCAGTAACTGATGTTGCGCGTCATTTTGGACGCATAAGATAGACAATTCATATCCTAACTACTCGTTACAGACTGAGAGCTACGGGTTATGTCTGGGATCGTCGGACTCGGAGATCGTTGACGTCACATAGAGACGACCACACTCTTACGTCCTATCCGTACCAGTAGACCGTATACAGGGCAGATCTTAACTTATGACTAAACTGTCTTTATGCAAAAAAAGTCGATCACTTAAAATGAAACAGTAAAATGAATAAAACACATCTTGCGTACACGTTCACATCTCTGATAATTTTAAAATCGACCCCTTTGCATTTTGACGTCAAATAACGACGTTGCTTTTGGATTTTTTTTCATCACCATTGTTGAGAAATTGCAGACATTGATCCAAAGTTTCGAATAACACTAACTTAAGCTTCTGAAAAATTGTGTTTGTAGACAGAAATATACACATTAGAATCCAATGTAAAGTTTCTATTTTTGCTGTGTATAGTTCTGAGTTTTCTAAAAATTCTTCTTTTAAATATATTGAAAGCGAAGCGGTTTCATACAAAAGTGTGTCCAGGTTTTTTTTCATACCTCCATGAATACAATAAATGTTCCCAATTATTCCTCATAATTTAATATCACTACTGAATTTAAGAGGGTTAAATAGAGAATCTGACACGAGTGTTCATTATTTAACACTTTAAAATGTAGGTTGTAGTTCCTTCGCCATATATATTTTCCGCCAAAACGCGACATTGTTTTGCAGTAAAGTCAATGACATCATTCGGCGTCCTGCTTCATGCAGCGCTCTTGGAGAGCAGTAACTGTTGGACTAAGAGAAAGTAGTCCTGACAAGGCGCGGCCTGAATTATTTTTTTCATGGGGTTATGAAACAAAAGTTACAGCTAATCAGAGCTAACCAAAGCAATATCAACAAATTAGGAAAAATGGATAGACACTCATTTACATCCAATCAGGACTAGTAATGAGTATTTGTTTACTCGTCGTTTACAAACTGTGCACCTCTGAAGGTACACATGACTATGCAAACAGTGTTGCTCCAGATCAGAGGTCTCCAAAGGCAGTCCTTAGGCAAGCCACCTTGATAAACAATCAATTATGGTTGGACAAGACAGATATTTTATTATGGTGAGTAAGGTTGAGACAGATTCCATTTATAATACATTGATTCTAAATATAGAACAAGAGGGCCTGAAGGCCCTGATATCGCTCACCTTTTGTACTGAAGCCTGATAGCTTTACCTTTCTGTTTCACCCGTTTTCATCTAGATCTATTCAAATTTGCAGTATAGCATGTAAACCATTTTGGAATACAACCTCATAATTCTAGTATAGTAGAGTACATCAAGGGCTGATAACTAGACACTAAACAATACTGAAATGAAGCCTTTTTTAGCATTTCAAAGTATATCAAGGGCAGATAAATATTGTCACAATAAGTTTTAAACAATAATTGCACTCCTTTGAGAACCTATAGCTATATACATTGTGTGCAAGAATAATCAAAATCTGTTCAAAACTGTAGTTGAAACAGTGTAAATGCTGTTAGATACGGCATTTTCAGCAATTCAAAGGTAGATAACTCTTGACCTATTTGTCTGATTTCGACCATAATCACCTTTATTTGAACTTGTATGTTCATATACAATCTGAGCAAGTTTAAGAAAGCTTGAGTAGATATTGTGGCCTCTGGAGTGAAAACACAGTGTTAAATATATCATTTTCAGCAATTTAAAGGTAGATAACTCTTGACCTATTGATCTGATTACAACCATAATTAAACTTATCTAAATTCTTATGGTAATATACAATCTGAGCAAGTTTGAGAAAGATTGGAGAAAATGTGTGGCCTCTGGGGTGTAAACACTCGCGTTAGTTGGAATAGTTGTCAACAAGTTCTATTCGAATCACCACTAACTTGATGTTTTCCGTTGACAAAATGTTAACAAACCCTAAAATCGAGCGATGATTTAGTCACGTGATCATGTTTATACCATGTGATTTGTGTCTCTAGATAAAACAAACATGAAGACCTCAATTAATCGAATGGATCCAGACCGCATGGCATTATATGCGTTTATAAAAGGAAGTGGCTATAGCCGTCCGGTTCCGGAGGGCTAGCCTGCCCTGTGAGGGTAAGCTAGACGTCCGGAATAGATTTTCGTCAGAGCATATACAGGGGTGTCAAATTCCACTTGCCCGCTCGCCAATGCGAGTAGGTTTTGAAGTCGGGCGAGTGCTTTCAAATATATACTCGACCTTAAGGGCGAGTGGATCTTTTGGGCAGTGTAATTAGAGTGCAAATTAAAACGGCTGAAGTTCTCTGCGTGTGTCAACATCAACGACACATTTTCTACAATGTTTTGCATTTCACTATTATCGACAACGAGTTTGGAGGCGTTCCTATTCACAGGCACCTGCTTGTTTCTTCTTTATATTATTCGGCCTTCAAAGTACGAAAGTTTCGGCCCAAAAAGGTTTATTTGTGTTGAAAGTATCGAGGGGTGGTTCAAATATTTATAAAATTAAAGTATGAATAACAGTGTTATAACGTGTTTTATTATTCAATCATCTGTCAAACTGCAAACATTTCTTAATATAAAGCTTCGACGATTTCGTACCTAACTTGAACGAGTCAAAATTTTACATGCCGAAAAAACCGGAAGCACCGTTAGTTCCCGCTACTTGTCAAAATGTAAACAACCTAACAAAACTATCTTCAGTCGTTTTCGTAGTAAAATAGCGGCATTAACAGGGATGTCGAAACGATGACAAGACCCACAAGAATTGAAACAGTTAAACAGTGCGTTTCTATATGTTGATATTTTCGAATTTAAATAAACGAATAAGAAAATTGTGAAAGTTTTAGTACATATGAATTATATATGAAAATTCACGGACGAGCAAAACTTGCAGAGGGCGAGTGGATTTCAATAGCAACTAGTCCTACAGGGCGAGTAGCTTTTGAAAGATTTTTACACCCCTGATATACTGCATAATTTACGTGAGTTAGTGCCTGGATATATATGGCAAACAACCTTAAATACAATTTTGAACTTCAGAAAATCAGCGAGAACAGAAACAAGTCACACTTTAAGGAATTAATTTACCGTCACTATGAGCTACGATCGCATCCGCCATTGTCGTTGTTGCCGTATTTTGTCCCCACCTTAGTAGGAAAACCGCACTCTCGCAGGCATTTTTAATTGATGATTGAAGACCTGTACCTTTCGCTAAACTGACACGTTCGAAAAAATGTACATGACGTCCACGACAGAATGTTTCCCTTTTTTAATTGTTTTCCTTAATGTCAGAGAAATATCTCCAACTTAGAATTTCACAGCGAACTATGGTAATGGAAAGGTCTTCCTTTTTTCGAAATATAATGACCTTCATAAATACATGTATTACTCAAACTTTTACTCTAAATGCCACTTTATGCCGATGCTTAACTGTTAATAACAATGGATTTTTTTTGCATGGCTTTGTTAATGTTATTTCCGATACATTCACAGTTTGCTGCTAGCCACATGGACATGGAGATACCGGCTGTGATAATTAGATTTGGCGATAATCAACGTATTGATATCATACGTAGTCCATCAATTTGAAATACTTTCGGCATATTTAACTTCAATCTCTAATTTTAACATTCAGTATGATATTTACATGCATAAATTACAATAAAATCAACAAAAATGTCCTGCGTGCTAATCTAATAACGACAAAGTCAGGGCAACAGTCTATTACCAATTAAACTGGCGGATGCGAACGTTGGTCTTAAGTGAAGGTAATTTAATTCCTTTATATAAATGTGATTTGTTATTGCTCTCTGTTGTTTTATGGAAAATTAAATGCATTTAGTTTTGTTTCAACTTGTTTTAAATATACCCAGGCACTAACCCACATATAAAGCAGTATATTTCCTGAAAGAAATTTATTCCAGACGTCTAGCCCGTCCTGTGACGGTTGGCTAGCTGTCAGGTTCCGGACGTCTAGCCGCTGCCTTTATCAAAATTGGGGGCATTACGACTGTTTTTAAAGGGTGTTTTATTCATTTCCTTTTGTCCGGAAGTATTGTTCGATGTTTCTGACTTGTCAAAGTTATTTTTAGAACAATATAGTTAATAATGGTAAAAAGGTAAGCAAGGTAACATCGGATCTATATAGTTGCACACTTTCAAACTTGAGATATTCAGCATGATCCTCGTGCAGCAAGAGACAGCTGCGCTAATTTTACTGATATGTTATTCATTCTCAATAAACGTGTTTATGAATCTGAATCTGAATATAGAATGTCGTAGAATCCTATAAAATGCTAAAAACTATTATGTCCATTGCAAACAGGTTGGAGCCAGAACAGACGCCGGGTAACCTGACGTCTGATTAGGCTCCAATCTGTTTGCCAACCTGAACCAGATTAAAAAGATAAAATAAAACATCTACAGTTTAGTGCATTGTCAGTGATTGTGTTTGCGTTTATTCTTCTCTACTATAAAGACTACTGTACATTACGCACAATAAATTATTGTATCTGTATCAATACGTCGTAGAATCCTTAAAGGCTTTTACACGAGGCTTTTTGTGCGTAAATTAAATACAGCTTTCCGTATCCCTGGCTAACTGTACGGAAATCAACGAGTACGGTGATCATCCCTTTTAAATAACTCTGATATGTCAGAAGAAAAAGTTTTCGTTGACCACAATTTCTATTTGAGTCGGGCCAAAATCATTGTCATCAGTAAATCTTCGCGCATTTGCTCCGCCCACTTTTCGATGTCAACAAACTCAATGATTCGAACACGACCAATATCTACGTACTTACTTTGAAGTAATTCCGTCGACAATCTCTCTGAGCAAATAACAATTTGCTTATCTCCTCTTCGTGTTTTTCTTTCTGCTAAGGTTAATTTTCACTTCAGCAAAATGGCATGTTTTATTTACCCACGTAAAATATCTCGTTCTGGTTCCCGGTTAACACGCACATAATCCTACAGTACCGGAAACCAGATTAGACGTTTCCCGTTATAACTGATCGGCTTTCCCCGTATGCTTGTCGATCGAAACTATTGGCTATACGGACAGGACCGAGTATGCTTCGTAAAACGGACATCGGCGATTTTCGCAATGTAATACGAACAGCTGCTCGGCTTTCCCCGTTATACTCGTCGGTCGAAACTATTGGCTATACGGACAGGACCGAGTATGCTTCGTAAAACGGACATCAGCGATTTTCGCGAATGAATACTATTCAACATTTTCTTAAAAATAAAGCAAAAGACATATTCTGACCTTCCGGAAAACATTGAAAAATCTCATATTAAATTAATTAGAAGAGATACAACTTACTTCAACCCACATGTATAGTGCTATCAAAGCATAGATCACTTCTAAAAGCAAGCACTATTTTCTTGTTAGATTTGGTTGTAGTCAGTTTTGCAGTAAGAAATGTGTTACTTTGCGAATTTGGTATACATGAATCCGCGAAAACGCTACGCTGCGCTGCGCTATCGCGGATCAAAAACAGGTTACTACATATTATAGTAGGTTGAAAGTAAATCAAAATGCTCATGAAGGAGCCTTGTGCCTAACTTTCAGCTTGCTGTTAAAGGAGCATTCTGCTTTACCTTCAGCCTGTTTTAAGCTCCTATCTGAAAAGATACTGGAAATGCCTCATATATTCATGTTTGTCATTTATAAGATTGTTTACGAAATGGGGCCCCTAGTGAGTCCATTAGCCTTATTGCCCTATGATGGCATAAGTGAACATTGAGAACATAAATCAAACCAAAACAAGTTAAACTATACAGTAAAACATTGTATTTACCCTTTAATCCATTGCCTATTTCTAATATTAACGATAGATGACCACTTAAAGCAGATTGAAAGTAAAGCATAATGCACTTTAAGGCGCAATTTGCTTTATTTTCAGCCTCCTTTAAGCTACAATCTGCTAGGATGCCAAATACATTGTATGGAACATACAGTGGAGAATCTGTTATTCTTTCCCTTTTAAACGCAAACGTACGCAAATGCAAAGCACTAAAACGTAGAAAAGAACAACTTTTGGACAATTCTGATAATTCTTGTTTATCTTGGTGGCAAACAGTTTGGAGCCTGATCAGACGCCGGGTTACCCGGCGTCTGATCTGGCTCCAAACTATTTGCACTGCAAATAATAGTTTTAGCGTAAACGCGTTAACAGATTCTCCACTGTATTCATGAGTGTATAAAGTAGATTGACTGTACATTTGTACATGTATTTATTATTGTCTTAACTATATTGAAGGAAACACAAATTATTTTTGCTGTTTGTGGTTTGCTTGATTTAGGGAAGACCTTGTACATTCAGACACAGGGCTGCCATAAGTAGATCATAAAAAATCTAAGATTTCCAAATTTTCTTATATTTCAAGCGTGATTACCAAAAGCAGGTTGAAAGTAAAGCAGAATGCGCCTTATGGCGCATTCTGCTTTACTTTCAGTCTGCTTTAAGCTACAATCTGCTAGGATGTCATATATTTTTTATGGAACATATTCATGAGTGTATAGAGTGGACTGACTGGACATGTATTTATTATTGTCTTAACTATATTGAAGGAAGCAAACAATTCTTTTGCTGTTTGTGGTTTGCTTGATTCAGGGAGGGTCATGGGTGGAGAACCTTGTACATTCAGACACAGGGCTGCCATAAGTAGATCATGAAAAATCCTAAGATTTCCAAATTTCTTATTTTTCAAGCGTGATTACCTAAAGCAGGTTGAAAGTAAAGCAGAATGCGCCTTATGGCGCATTCTGCTTTACTTTCAGTCTGCTTTAAGCATCAATCTGCTAGGATAAAAATCCAAAGATTTCAGAAAAATCAGACAAACTGGCAGCCCTGCAGACAACTCAAGTGTAGGACAATTTTTTCCTGTTTGTAAAACATGGTTAGAGAAAAGGTAGAAACTACAGTAATACTATGGTCTGGTTGACAATCTTTTATTTAACCCTTAGCCTGCCACTCACGACTAAAGCTCCATATGCAAACAGCTTGGATCCGGATGAGACGCCAAGTAACTCGGCGTCTCATCCGGATCCAAGCTGTTTAACACTCGGACAACATTTTCAGCAATTTTGAGCAACTTTGAAGCCCTTTGAAACTTGAAGCAGACGAGAAATATAGCAGACGACAATTTATTTGGCGGGCTAAGGGTTAAATCTACCGGTTCCAGTCCTTTCAAGCTACTGCATTGTTTTTGTTTTAAATAAAAGGGTTTTAAATTTACGGGACAAATTTGGTATACATATTCTAAACAGGCATCCAGATCTGAGGCCCCACATCAGTCAGGGATAGATCAGGCCCCAAATCAGTGTTAACTAAACTGTTTGAAGTATGGCTATTAACCCCTTTACCCTATAGCCTGTTTCTAAGTTTTAAAAATGGGTGACTACTTAGAGCAGGTTGAAAGTAAAGCAGAATGCGCCTTAAGGCGCATTCTGCTTTACTTTCAGCCTGCCTTAAGCTACCACCTGCTAGATAAAAGAAAACATTCTTTGATACATAATCATGGATGTATAAATTGGAGCCCCCATCCAAACACTTGTTGTGAAGGATGGGGGGCATTATTGGAATTAGGCCGGAGGCCGAAGATATACAAGCATATCACTCTAGTGATCCATGCAAAGTCGCTACCTTTAAAAATAGATTTTTACCCACGTGACCTAGCCTATATAAGCCGTGCGAGAGCCCGTGCACACTCATATTTTAAAGTAGGTTATGTTGGCTTGAAGTCTACAAAAGATCTTCAGTAAATGTGATCTCGCATCATAAACCAGTTATAATGAAAATAACTCGGAAGATATACAGGGAGGGCAACACAAAACCCCTCTAAAAACCAAGGGTTGGGTGCTTGTATATCTTCGGCCTCCGGCCTAATTCCAATAATGCCCCCCATCCTTCACAACAAGTGTTTGGATGGGGGCTCCATTATTTTCATTAGGCCTTCGCCTCAATATACAAGCATCTTTAAAGCAAGACAACATAACTCCAATAATTTTCCCAGAACACATTTAATAACTCATTACTGATTACATTAATGCCCATGTATCAACTACCAAGCTTAACAGCTCAACACAATACTATCTTATCACTCCCTGATAGTCTATTGTCTTCAATAACCATAATCATAATATTGAACCCACATTCATATAGAAAACGTCTATATCATTGACAGTCACCTGTATATATCTTCAACACACTCAATGTCTTCATGTAGCCACTAGAAACTACCACCTCTGTATAGGAACTACTGTCCTAAAACAGAATTACTAAAAACAGAATCTGCACATTCACTGACCGTTTCAATATCTCTAAGATAAAACTTTTTAAAATTCTTTGCCGATTTCCAATCTGCAGCTTTTAGAATGTCAGAAAGTTTACATCCAACTCTAGCAGCAGCAGAAGAGGAAGCACCTCTGAACGAATGAGCTTTATAAATTTCAGTATTAATACCTGCCATTGATAAGACACACTTTAACCATCTGGCAATAGTGCTAGTAGTAATAGCTTTGAAGTTTACAAATGAAACGAACAGTTGATTATCCTTTCTTAATTGTCTTGTTCGGTCCAAGTAGACTTTGAGAGTTCTAACTGGACAAAGTTGTTCTTTATCAAACTTTTTCAATGTTAACACATAATCACAACCTGGTTTACTAGTCTTCAGTTTATCACCACAAAAGAATGAAACTATACCATTCTGAAAGGAACATCTTTCTACATTTAAGGCTTTCAAAGTTTGAGCACGAGCCGCAGAGGCTAAAGCTATTAAAGCTACTAATTTAAATGTCAAAAGCTTCAAAGTCAATTCCTCTGGACGTGCCCAAGATTTTAATAAATTTAAAACCTTAGACACATCCCAAGTAAAAGAATACTTTGGTTTAGAGGGAATTGTAGAATGAAGACCTTTCATAAATCTACATATCAGAGTATGAACACAGTTAAACTTATTATCTATAAGTTTTAAAGTCTCCAAAATCACTACTTTGTGAGTATTGATAACACTGTATGATTTGTTCATATTCTTCAAATAAGATAGATATGACACTATGATTTCTTCAGTCGGCTGAATGGGATCGCAACCCCTGAGACAACACCACAATTTCCATTTCCTCCAGGCTGAAGAGTACTGCTTTCTCGTCCCTTCACGCCAGCTTGCGATGATCGACGAAATAGCTTCTTGCGGAAGTCCTCTGTTCTTGAGCAAACTCCTGAGACTAACGCTCCAATCAGTTGTAACTTCTTCCCCATTGGATGCAGAGTTCCGTTGTGCGGCAGTGTGAGCAAATCTCTGTGTCGTGGAAGTCTGACAGGAATAGAAATCAACATTTCTAATAGTAAGGGGAACCATATTTGATTCGGCCAAAAAGGGCATACAATCAGAATTTTATCTACTTGATCTTCCTTTATCTTATTTAGCACCTTTCCTAACAAACGAAATGGTGGAAATGCATATGCTTTGTAATGCGACCAGTTTAAACTGAACGAATTGACTGCAACAGCATATGGATCCTGTTCCCAGGACACATACAATTCTGTCTGAGTATTCAACCTTGATGCAAAAAGATCTAGATCAGGCATAAACAAATGGTTGGTAAGACGCAAAAATATTTGTTTCTTCAACATCCATTCAGTTGAATCAGAAAAATGCCTTGAACAATAATCTGCCTGTAAATTGTCTTTGCCAGGCAAATGGAAAGCAGTAATGAATATTTTTCTAGCAAAGCACCATTCCCATATAACCTTTGCTAAACTGTCCATTTTCTTGCTATGCATTCCCCCATAATTATTGATATAAGCAATTGCACAGGTAGAATCTGATTGTATACCAATATGACAACCAAAGCTATCAGACACCCAAGACTTCAATGCAAAAAATATAGCCAATAGCTCTAGAAAATTTATGTGATTTTCTGATTCCTGCAATGACCATCTACCTCCTGCTTTTTCATTTTTCTGTACACAAAAGGAACCAAAACCTTCATCAGACGCATCTGTCTGGATCCAAAATGTAATTGGCTTTGGTCTTATACTCTTGCCATTCTTGTCTTTAACATTTTTCAGCCACCACTCTATTTCTAATTTTTGAGCTGTCTCAAGTTCTATACAAGAGTCAAAATCAGGAGTAACCTTTAGAGCGCTGACCTTAAATCTTTCTAGAGTTCTATAGTGCAAAGAAGCCTCAGCAACAGCATGGAAGGTACTGATTATAACACCTATAAATGAGGCTAAATCTCTGATTTTAACAGATTTCTTGTCTAGCAAAGATTTTGCAAATTTCAAAATTTTTTCCACTTTCTCTTCTGGTAGAAATATCATAAAAAGGACTGAGTCAATCACAAAACCAGCATAGACAATTCTTTGTGTAGGTATCATAGCAGATTTTTCCTTATTTACTACAAAACCTAGAGTTTCAATTTGATCAAACATAATTCTACAGTTGTTTGCACAAGCTTGTCGCAGAGAATTCATATTGATAGAGTCGTCAATATAATAGGAACACCTTATGCCCATTTGACGGAAAGTGGCGTAGACAGGTTTCAAAACCTTTGTGAAGCAATGTGGAGCTGAAGAAATTCCAAATGGAAGGGCAACAAATGAATACAGCTGATTTTCCCACTTGAATTTCAAAAATTTATGAAAATCTTTGTGAATTGGAATAGACCAATACGCCGATTTTAGATCTAGAGACGTGAACCAATCATTTTGTTGAATCAAATCTAGTACAAATGGAAAAGTTTCTTGTTTAAACTTTTGATACTGAATAAACTCATTCAGATATTTCAGATTGATAACTGGTCTAAATTTCCCGTTAGGCTTTGCAACAAGAAACAAATTTGAGATAAAGTCGTCAGGTTCATGTTTAGATTGTATTATTGCCCCTTCATTTAGCATACTTAACACTTCCTTATCAACTAATTTCTTTTCTGAATCATTGAATTTGATTGGATTTGGAATTTTATATTGTTGAGGCTTTGTGTCAAAAGGAATCTTGTACCCCTGAACAGTTTCTAATACCCATTTGTCATTTGTCAATACTTTCCATGCATTAAAGCATTTTTTCAATTTTTCAGAATTGCTTACCTGTTTTAGTTTGGGGCTGCACCAACGGTGCATGTAGGCATTGTTCTTCTCTTGTTGTCTTGGTGTCTGTAACCAAACTGACCATAACCGCCCATCCTGGCTTGGTTGTTGTTCGCCCCACGTCCATACGAATTGTAAGGAGTCTGCCTTGCCCTTCCTCTATACGGTCTGCCCCGAATAGGACCAAGAGTTGAGGGTCTATTGAATTTGCCAATCCTGACACTAGTTTCACACCTTTTCAGTTCCTTATTGACATCATCCCCAAAGAGATACGACGTTAAAGGGGTGTTAATATTGCAGATGCCTGCGTATTTTTGTTTTAGATATGGCCTCAGCAAATATCTACGTCTTACACTCAGATTGAACTGAACCTGTCCTAGTAAGGTCAAAGAGTCTGCAATAAGAGGTTTCATGGCTGGAAACTGATTAGCAACGGGTTTCAGTAAATTGGCCAGAGACAAAATTGGGAGCATTCCCGCCGTGACCAAATTTTGAGTTTCTCTGATTAACCTATCAGTGGTCTGGACTCTACGATATCTTGCCAGGTCCCCCCAAATCTCCTCATTTACCTTTGGAGCCAACATGAATTCGCAATTGGAGGGAACTTTGTATTTATCTACAGTTTCATTCACAGCGCACATTTTCGTGCACGAGTCGTTAATGAGAGTGGCCAAAGAACCAGTAATTGCCTCCCCTCTATCTGGGGCTTTCAGCTTAGCTTGGGGCCATAAATCATCCCCGCTTTGTTGAGGAATGGGCTCATTACCGTTACCAAACAATGAAGTCTCAAAATTAGTCGCGAACGAACCAGAATTGTCGTTACCGCGTGCAAAATCAAAACCGATATTCGCCTCGTCATCTAAAGACAAAATGTCATTTTCCCTGTCTGAAAACTCTTCGTCCTCTTTTTCATTGGGCAAGGGATCGGGAGCATTTAACCCAAGCAGTGCTCTCAGTTTTGCCACATTTTCTGGCGTTAAATTGTCCATATCAACTAAATTCTGCGAATTATTACCTGACTTGCTTTTTCGCTCAGCTGTTTTCAGGTTCCGGTCGCCATCTTTGTCACGTGACTCCGGCTGACCTCGGACTTTACGGTTATCGCGTTTAGGCGAATTATTCTGGGACGCTACTGTTTCGAACCCAGAAAAAGAACTGTCTGAATCAGTGTCAGTATTTGACGACAAGACTTCGTCTTGTCCCCTCACACTCTTGCGACTTGACATCGTCAAATCTTGATTCTAATTCTAAGTACAAGAACGTACAAAATTGTAGCTCTATCAAACAAAGCAAAGTCGTAGAGCTAAAAGATAAAACAGAAAAACTGTATAGAGTCTAGTAAACACTACTAGAAATACGAATGCGTTGACAACGCAAGAGAAACGAAATTTTCAACGAAAATTCAACACGTGGTCACTTACCTAATGTATGTAACGTACACGAGAAGTGTACAAGCGACTGGATCGCTAAAGTAACTATGAGTGTGCACGGGCTCTCGCACGGCTTATATAGGCTAGGTCACGTGGGTAAAAATCTATTTTTAAAGGTAGCGACTTTGCATGGATCACTAGAGTGATATGCTTGTATATTGAGGCGAAGGCCTAATGAAAATAATGGAACTATTTTGTTCAGAGGAGGATTAAATTGAATGTGCTAAAAGGGACTTCTATTGGGTAATGGTTTAAAACCAGTGCCAAATAGACAATGAGTTGTAAGGCTGCAAATTAGCAATATTAGACACACGAGGGTAGCAATAGGTCAAGGGCAGGGAACCGCTTCCAAACCAAAACCAAGAGATTGTTTTGAGGATTAAGCCTTTGTTGCAATGTGCACTCTAGTTGCAAGCGCCATTATCTCTGGTCTTTGTCTTGGGCGTCTAATACGGTAGTTTGTATGCAATGCAGGCAACCGGATACATGTTTTGAATCTTGGCCTAGAAACATTGGCTAGTATCTTATGATACTTGTTTACAAGTTGGTAATGAATCATATTTCATAAGATTGTAAAACTGCATTTGATTTTTAATGCTTTCACTGGGAAAGTTGCCCATAGTTGACTTTGCAAACAGTTTGGATCCAGATGAGTTGCCGCGAAATGCGCCGTCTCATCTTGATCGAAAAAAATATCAATATTTCTAGCCATACCAGAGCACCAGATAAGGGTAGTTTTTAAAAAACTAAAATCTTTATTTCTGAATTAAACCCTATGGTGTCACTACTCATTAGAATCGTCTCTTCGAGACGATTCTAATGAGTAGTAACACCATAGGATTTGGTGCAAAAAAGAGTGAGAAAATGTTGGATTTGTTGAAAAAACTACCTCTTATCTGGAGCCCTGCCATACTACCTTAGATCTAACTTTGAAATGATCTTGCAGACAACAATATTGAAGCACATGACAATATAGCGATGAAATTAATTTGATGCCAAAAGAGTTGTAAGGTTATTTCCTGCTGGTTTTTTCCGTCCTGCTGTCCATCCTTTACATAAACTCAAGGATTTTCAAGAATCTCAAGGAGATCTTGACTAAGTGTGAGTCACTTGTTGTTTTGTGCTGGATTACTTTAACTCTTATAACATTAACAATAATGTCATCTGCAACAATAACATGTCTGCTACTGTTCTCAAATTGTCATTTTTAACCTATTACTCCATAAATACACCTTTTACGCCTTTGATTTATTCTTCCACTGAAGAAAATAGTTTTACATTATACAGTCATGAATATAGTTTCTATAATTATCCTTGCAGATGGTAGTTTAAAAGCTGAATGCTTTACTTTCATCCTGCTTTAAGTGGTTACCTGTCTTCAAATCTAAAATCAGGCTAGGGATAATGAGTTAACCTGGCATTGAAAACAAAGCTGAAAAGAGTTCTGGAATATTACTTTATTTTCCTTTCAATTCTATACATTCCACAGACACATACCCATTGTGCAATGAACTTGCACCTGAAATATATATACCCAGTTATTCAGGAGTCAGACGGATAATCCATCAAAACATGGTACAGTTGAACTTCGATATCTCAAACTCCAGTCCCTTAATTCGAACTATCTGATATTTTGAAATATGAATTTGCCTTATTTCAAGCTTGGTTAAGGCGAAGATACCAGTATTTCAAAGTTACAACTTTTAAATACGGGTATGTTCGACTTAAGCAAGTTCGAGATAATGCAGTTAGACTGTACATTATTCTACTTTTACTAGGACTAATTTCCAAATGCCTCTTACATCGTGCTAGGTAAAAACTTGGCTCCTGGAAATTTCTCACTGCACAAAGATTGAAGCGTGTGCAGCGAAACTGGTGAATGAAGTGAAGACTGGGGGAATTGCAGTGGGTTTCGGAAGACAATAGCTGTAAATAAATGGTTTTTGCTTCCTCTTTGAAACTGCTTGAGGAAAGAAGTCAGTGAGATGTTTGCTGTAGATCAAAATATTATGTACACAGAATTGGCAAAGATTTACCCATTGTCCCATAGCCTGTTTCTACTTTTGAAAATAGGTGATCGCTTAACTCTTCCTCCCTGAAACTTTGAATGGACAATTCCAGTTTCCATTTTAGTCTAGTCCATTTCTGACTTTTAAGGGTTGTTTTATCAGTGTTTAGCATTATGACAAACAGTGAAGACTCTGATCAGAGGGCTCCTTTCTGGGTCTTCACTGTTTGCATAGCACAAGTGTACTATTCACATGTTCACTGTTTGAAAATGACGCCTATATGCGGGACTAGGGTTCAAAGGCGCATTCTGCTGTACTTTCAGCCTGCTTTAAGCTACCATGTTCTTTAATATAAAAAATATTTCTTATAGAACATATTTATAAAGTGGAAATTTTTTTGTCACTGGAGGAATGAATGGAAGACCATGATAAAAGGCATATTTATGGGGTAAAGGGTTAAGCACAGTTTGGAAGAATCTTACTGATAAAACAGCCTTACATTAATTTTGTGCCATTAATATTCATTTTCACTGCTGAAAGATATGTACACATTTTGGTGTATTCAGGTTATGAAGCATGAAAAACATTTTTTGCAACATCTCAAATGACTACACAGTTGTTCATTCACTTTTTACATGCTGTTTTTTTTGTCTGCAACATTAATTGTTGTCTGCAAATGTTTCAAAATTCCTTTTCAAAACAGGGTTAGACTGCCATACAATTTGGTACTTGATAAGATGCGTCTCAGTCATCAGTATCAAAACTTTTTGCATTATGTTATTATGGTTTCGCTGCTAGTATGCAAAGAGTTAACCCCATAAAATGAAGAGCAAAAGTGAACAATTTTTTGCCAATTTCATGCACAAATATCTGCCAAAAATTCTATTTGCTAATGCATTAATTGTGACAGTGACTAATATCATCAGTGTTATCTTGTATTTTGGTTAGTACATATTATTGGATAAGTAAAAAGCAAAAGTCAATAACGCTTTTGCCAATTCCTTGCACAGTATTGCCCCCACACAAAAAAGCTAGTGACTAACGTATTAATTTTGAGAGTGACTTATATACTACTCAAAGTTTGCTAAGCACCAAGGGTAAAACCTGCTACCAATGCATTGACCCTATCACTTCTCATCACATAACTTCCAACATTTTTGTTCAATTTTCTTCCAAATTTTGAGATGTTTTGGCCAAATGTTTAATTACTCTACATATTCTAAACTGTGTACAATTGTTCAGTTCCTGTAGGCGAAACTCGAGGAAATTAACAAAATGTGAAATTTCTGAGAATTCACCAAACTTTTTTAATCCATTGAATTGTACATTGTAATGTATTCGTTGGTAAAAAACAATGTTTTACCTTTCAATGTTCAGTATTGCCCATTATAACCATTATTACCATTGGTGCTTAGCAAACTTTGAGTAGTATATATAATTATACAGACTGTACATCATATCTCGTACTTGATGGCATATAACCTCGGCCACTCATTTTTAGCCCAATATAGGTTTTTTTCAGACATGGTCATTTGCTAATATCCCAGGGGAGGTGACTCCGTAATGATGTAACTGCTTGCCTCTATTATCAAGAGAACTTCCCTTCCGGTACAATAATCACACCCAAGTTTTCAGCTACACACTCAATAAACCAACATGGATTTATAGTTATTTAATGCAGGATAAAAGTAATGCAGAAAGCTCCCAAAGGAGCTTTCTGCATTACTTTTATCCAGCATTAAAAAAAAAATATATATTTTTTTTTTTTAAAAAGGCAGTCTACCTATCATTTAAATTGTTGTTCAACACAGGTTTCGCTGTTGAATCAGCTTTATTATATTAATCTTCCCGCTTCTACGAGGCTAGAGAGAGAAAAAATAAATTAACTAATATTGCTAAGCTATTCTGGGGGTTCATTAGACTCGGTTATGACTTGTCTGAAAATGTTGCATATTTAGGTCAAGTTATTTTTGACACATGCTTCTATTGGGGACTAATTATGTGATATAGACAATTTGCCTGTTCTTTTCGCCTGAAAAGTCAGAAGTGTAGACCCTGGTGACATGTTTTATCCTGAGCAGGGCTCCATGGTTTGGGGGACAAATTGTGTTCATAGGTTATTAACCTCGGGTACTCCTTTAAGCCTGTTGTGAAGACAGGTGACCATTTAAAGCATGTTGACAGTAAAAGCAGAATGTGACAGTGCTTTTAGGTGCATTCTGCTTTACTTTCAGCCTGCTTTAAGCTACCATATAAGGGTATCAAAATTATTTCTTATGATGTGCATTCATGACTGTTAGAAAGTAGACCTATTTTCTTCAGTTGAGGGGAAAAAATTAAAGGCATAAAAAAGCATATTTATAAGTTTTTTTGTCTCACAGCAATGAAGAAGTAAAAACGACTAACGTGTAGCTTTTCTAGTGGCAAAGGTGGTGGCATCAAACTCTCAAGGTTTTGTTTCTGTATTCAGGCTGTTAGTCGCGGAAAATCATGGAACTTGCTAGGATGTATAACAACCAAGTGAAGTTGTGCACAATGCATTTTTAGCTCACCTGGCACAAAGTGCCAAGGTGAGCTATTCTGATCATGCTATGTCCGTCGTCCGTCTGTCGTCAACAATTTCTTTAAACGACATCTCCTCCTAAACTACTGGATGGATTTTTACCAAACTTGGTAGAAATTATCCTTATATGGTCCTCTTTGAAAGTTGTTCAAATATTTCCGGTCCGTTTCATATCTAGGTCACAGGAGCTAAAAATAGATTTTTTCAATAAAAACTTAAAAAATCTTCTCCTGAAACCACAGTACCCTGAGCTTAGATATTTGGCACAAAGCATCATCTACAGGTCCTCTATCAAGAGTGTTCAAATTATGTCCCTGGGGTCAAAAATGACCCCGCCCCGGAGTTATATAGTGAAATCTTCAAACATCTTCTTCATTGAAACTAATATAGCTAGAGCTTTGATATTGGCATGGTGTAACTTCTAGATGTACTTTACCAATATTGTCCAAATGGTTATGGTCTGTTGCATATCTAGGTCACGAGCTAAAAATAGATTTTTTCAATAAAAACTTAAAAAATCTTCTTGTCTGAAACCACAGTTCCCTGAGCTTAGATCATTTACAGGTCCTATATATCAAGATTGTTCAAATTATGTCCCCGCCCCAGGGGTCACAAATTTACATGGAGTTATATAGTGAAATCTTCAAACCTCTTCTTCTCTGAAACTAATATAGCTAGAGCTTTGATATTTGGCATAGTGTAATTTCTAGATTTACTTTACCAATATTGTTCAAAAAGTTTTGGTCCCTTGCATATCTAGGTCACAAGAGCTAAAAATAGATTTTTTCAATAAAAACTTAAAAAATCTTCTTGTCTGAAACCATTAGTACTCTGAGCTTAGATATTTTGCACAAAGCATCATCTTTAGGTCCTCTTTAAAGATTGTTAAAATTATGTCCCTGGGGTATAAAATGACCCCGCCCAGGGGGTTACAAATTTACATAGAGTTATATATTGAAATGTACAAAACTCTTCTTCTCTGAAACTAATATAGCTAGAGCTTTGATATTTGGCATGGTGTAACTTCTAGATGTACTTTACCAATTTGTTCAAAAAGTTTTGGTCCGTTGCATATCTAGGTCACAGGAGCTAAAAATATAATTTTTCAATAAAAACTTAAAAAATCTTCTTCTCTCAAACAGCAGTACCCTGAGCTTAGATATTTTGCATAAAGCATCATCCAATCAGCAATTGGCACAATCGTATTGTCATAATTTCTCCGCTTTTCAAGATATGTTACATTTACATCAACGATTCCAGGTGAGCGATTTAGGGCTGTATACAGCTCTTGTTGTTCTATATGTTATTAGGTATCTGCCATTAGATGTTGTTGTTGTTAAGAAGGTGTTACGTCAACTTGGAGCTATATATCTCTCAATCCTCCCATGCCTTGCAGCCCTAGTCAACATTGGCACACTTTCTGTGGGACGTGGCCATTAGACCTAGATAAATATCTGCCTATATATCTTCATTGTCTGCATGTCGATCAACACAAACATCACAAGTAGGTCATCCTAACATCAATGAGGTCACAGAGCAGCAAGGTTATGGAAACATTCCTGCTTGGTCTAATGGTATTGGGGCAGCAAATATCATCCACATGCAGCCCAGAAAGATAAACAAATACAATCGAACTTCGATATCTCGAACTCGGTTAAGTCGAACATACCCGTAATTCAAAGTAAAACGTGGATTAGCCACGTTTTACTTTGAAATATGGGTATGTTTGACATAACCGAAAATGAAATAATGAAGTTCATGTGTCGACATATCGGAGAGCTCGAGTTAAGCGAGTTCGAGATATTGAAAGTTCAACCATAGGTCTGTTGTTTGAAACTGAATCAACCAATGCAGCCATTATCTCTTTTCATGCTGGGTAATTTTTTGGTCCCCAACAATTTGATAGTATGCTACTCTCCTAAAAATAGAACTTTCAAAAATAATTTTGAAATAAGGATGAGTGTCAAAAAGTTTGAATCCTGATGAGACGCCGCTCTACGCGGCGTCTCATCAGGATTCAATCTGTTTGCTAAAGGTATCATGCAAGGTTTCACTGCAGCTAGCATGCTAAAAGATACCAAGTGAGAAGGTGTCTGTCCATACAACAGAACCACTGTATTCAGCAAGTATACATTTATCCATCTTGCCAATTTCTAAAGACTGGGTAAAGCTTATTGTAGAATAAAGCACATATTACAGTTAAATGCAGAGTAAAAATATATGCAGAAAGTGTCGAACCCACTGCTCCATAATTGCACCATTTTACGCCTTCAATTTATTCCTCCTCTGAAGAAAATATCTTAAATTTATAATCATGGATATGCACCATAAGAGTATATTCTATATTCATGCAGATGGTAGTTTAAAGGAGGCTGAAAGTAAAGCAGAATGCACCTTAGGTTAAAGGAGCTTTCTGTAGTTCTGCTTTATGCTGCAACCTGTCTCAAAGACCAATGCATTCTTAACCCTTTCCCCCATAGAAGGGCCTTTTAGCGAATACGATTTATTCATCCGCTGAAGAAAATAGTTCCAATTTAATCAGTCATGAATAATATTATAGGGAATATTTTCTATATTCTAGCACATGATAGCTTAAAGCAGGCTGAAAGTTAAGCAGAATGCGCCTTTAGGCGAATTCTGCTTTACTTTCAACCTGCTTTAAGTAGTCACCTATCTTTAATACTAGAAAAAGGCTATCAGGTAAAGGGTTAAGGAAGGTTTTGTTTTGAACAGGTTTCCGTTGTTGTTAGTTTATAGACAGGGCTTGTTAACAGGCTCTTCCTTATCAACCCAGGCATCGGAGGTCTACAGGATACAGACACATTTCAATATAAGTAGGATCACCTCATACCAACAGGTCTGAAAGCCGCAATTTAACTTTGTAATACAAATATGCTCCACTGAGATATGTTCCATTTTCAAGCAAAATAATAATTAATTTAATTCAAGCATTAGAAATGTTGTAAAGTTTGAGTTAAACAGTTTGAGATATCGAAGTTTGACTGCTAGAGACAGTGAACTCCTGGAGGCATCAGTAATATAGCAACAGATTAATGTTATATGATGTCCCAAAATGGCAACAGTAATGGCATGCTTACCCAATCAATGCACCCTTTTCTGGAGGAAATTCTTCCTTATTTTAGTATCTCTCCCTCTACCCTCAAACTTAGTCAAGAGTCTGTCTGTTTTGTCTGTAACTGTTTGTTTGTCTATACACAATTTTAACATTTGCTAGGTATTATTTTAACAAATTCAATTTATTCTCTATTGATGAAAATTAAGTTCTAAATTTATACAGTCGTGAATATGTATCATAAGAAATAATTTCTTTATTCTAGCAGATGAATTAAATGGGAAATATTTCGTATGGTGCATATTCATGACTGTATAAAGTGAAATTGTTTTCTTCAATGGAGGAATAAATTAAATGTCGGTAAAAAGATGTATCTATTTGGTAATGGATTAAAGCAAGTTTAACTGTATAGTATAACATTTTAATAAACAAGCTTTAAAAGTGGTATAGGAAAAAAGCTTTGTCATTTGCTGGCCTAAGTGTATACCATTATGATGCAATTAGGTCTAAAGTCAATCTCACCTAATTCCAATTAGGTGTCATATCAAATTTGTGGAGGTGCGGGGATCACACATCATGTTTTAATGTCCGGCCATTTAAGACATTCACCCCACAGGTTGGCTTATGGCTTATTTTTGACTGTGTAAATATTGTTTGACAAAATCTTACACCAATCTTTAACACCCTTTAAATGTGAGATGAGAGTTTTTCTGTTGATTTGTAAGCAGTTTAGACCCAGATCAGATGCCCAGTAAACTTGGTATCTGATCAGTATCCAAACTGTTTGACACTCTGATGGTTAGTTTGTAAAATTAATCAATGAAAAAGTTTAACTTTAGAATTGAAACAGGCAACATGTTGAGTAGATGACATTTACAGTAGAACCTCTCTATTACGACCACTAAATAGAAGGCTAATTGTCTGTATAAAGGACAGGTGACAGCTTAAAGCAATGTGAAAGTGAAACAGAAAGCTCCTGTAGGAGCTTTCTGTTTCACTTTCACATTGCTTTAAGCAGTCACCTGTCTTAAAGGATCAATATTTGACACAACTTAGTGGTCGTTATAGAGAGGTTCTACTGTATTCAGGGTTCAAAGGAGAGTATGTGTCCCTTTAATTGTGACTTTAACGATATATTTTTAAATAGTTTAAATGCAAATCATATACTGAATAATGTACAGTGTTTGATTAGGATGAAAACTGCTTCAAAACTCTTATCACTGTTTCTTTAAGAGAACAAAGGTTTTTTCTTCGTTTGTTTTTAAACAAAGTACCTTCAATTAAAGAATAAGGCAATTGACAGACTAATAGGGAGAAGTCTTTATGTTTCTGACACAGATTTGTTCTTGGTCGCTGTTAATAGTTTAGGACACATTCGGAGAAATTACGAGCTATCCCCACAGGTGAAATATACCCCCTACCACCACATTTAACATAGGATAGGTGTTTAAAGTTCAACCTGGGTAACTTTATGTCAACAAGACTCTTTCTTATGAGTTAAAACAAAGAAATTGCACTTATTTCTTGATCCCTTTCTTCATTGCAATATGTGCAAATAACCAATTTTCAATATGGTCCACTTTGCCCATATCTATTGCCTCCTGCATTTTTCAAGCTTCAGCCATGTTTTTAACCCTTTTCCCAATAACCTGTATATAACATTAAATACAGGCGATCATGTAAAGCAGGTTGAAAGTAAAGCAGAATATGCCTTAAGGCACATTCTGCTTTACTTTCAGTCTGCTTTAAACTACCATCATTCTGCTAGGCTATATAAAAATATGTTCATAAGGGTATAAACTGGAACTTTTTTCTTCAGCGGAGGAATAAATTAGATACGCTAAAAGACGCTTCTATGCGGTAAAGGATTAAGAGTCATTTGAATTTTTTTACCAAGTGACATCAAACTTTGCAAAGTCATTTATTATAAAGTGCAGAATCTGATGTGCATGACATATTTCTAATGTGAGTTGTCTCAAGAAGGACGGCCTGATTGAACTTATAAAATCTTGTGCTGCCAACTGAGATCAAATTTTGAATGAAGTGTAGATGTTCATGAAACAATTTTCTTTACAGCCTTCCAAAGAATTACAGAGTTAATGCCCCTGATTGTGAACTTAGAATATCTTGGGTACATTGCTCTCTATATATATCACATCCTTTGTATCTCAATTTCTAACTTACTATAAATCTGTAGCTGGCAAGAGTTGGAAAACTTCTATTCAGTAGACAACACCCATATGAATATCAGCCAAAAACACCACTTTTTCTCAATATCTATTGATAGCTGAGGGATTTGAGTATGATAAGAGGTCTTGATGATCGAACTTTGGCTCCTTCAAATGCAATATAACCCATAATCATCTGGCAGATAACCTGTTCCTAATATAGATAACCAGTTACTCAAAGTAATGACTTTTTCATGTTTCCTTCCTGTCCTGATAAAAAGCGGTAAATCATCTCTTCCGTTTTTGTTGACATACGTCACATGTGGCCACTTAAAGCAGGCGGAAAGTAAAGCAGAAATTTCCCTTTAAATAAGCAGTTGCTTGTCAATTACTTTGAAGGAATACGTACAGTAAAACCTCTCCATTACAACTGCTAAAACGAAGGTCAATTGACTCCACTTACTTTAAAACATAATTATAACTATTACATTGGCAAATAAAATAAGGAAAAACTTCTGGAAAGAGTACAGGCTCATGACAGAGAGATCCTTTTTGAAAACCTCTCAGATCTGGGTCTGCACTGTTATTAAAAAAACAATAATATATTACAGCGCTCCTTCTCTACAAGGATATCCATTGGGAGACAGAAATTGTGCGCATTGTTCGGAGAGAGTCGTTATAGGAAGGGAAATTTGCTTACATTTACAAACAGCTTGAATCAAGATCAGACGCCGCGGCGTCTGATCTTGATTCAAGCTTTTTGTCATTCAACATTGGGTTTTATGTCAGCATGTCCATTATGTAACATTGAGACAAACAGCAGACGATATTGAAGCAATAAAAGGGTTAGACATAAGTGTCCTGTTTTGGAAACTTTGGAAAAGGTAGATGTAAGGAGGGAGTGGTTGTTGGGAGGGCCATTGAAGAGAGGGAGCACTGTATTAGCTAATAGCAGGAAGAGGGTTAACCCTTTGAACCCTAGTCCCGCATATTGGCGTCCTTGGCAAACAGTGAACATGTAAATAGTACACTTGTCCTATGCAAACAGTGAAGACCCAGATCAGAGGGCTCCTAAGGAGCCCTCTGATCAGGGTCCTCACTGTTTGTCATAATGCCAAACATTGACAAAAACAACCCTTAAAAGTCAGAAATGGACTAGACTTGAATGGAAACTGGAATTGTCCATTAAAAGTTTTAGGGAGGAAAGAGTTAATTATCTTACCTGTCTGAGACTCTGAAAAGCTATTCAGGTTAAAGGTTAACCCCATAATACCTGGCTTCTACAATCAAAGGGCCAAGTAGCCATTGTTCTACCTAGTTTATTACAAGAAATTACAAAAGCCAAGGTACGGAATTACTAGTATGAGAGGTTTGGAGACAAAGTGACTACCTGGATCATCTCATAGCTCTGAAATGATAACTGGTATACAGTGGAAAAGATGTTATTTTTTCATTTAACCCAATACCCCATAGCCTGTTTCCAGTTTTGATTTGATTTGATTTGGTGTGATAGTACGTCGCTTTTAACAGTATTTCAGTCATATCGAGACGTCCAGCTAATTACAGGTGGAGGAAGACCCCAGAAGCCCTTTATGCAATGTTTCAGACATAAATCGGCAACTGGGTAGCACCACTGACTTTCCGCAAGCCAGCTGGAAGGCTTCCCCACATGAAAAATCTGAACGAACCTACTGGGATTCGAACTCACAGTGGTGAGGAGCTTAGTGATGTAAGTCACAGTGACTATACCACTAGGCCACAGAGGCCCTTCCAGTTTTGAAAATAGGTGACAAATAGGTTGAAAGTAAAGCAGAATGTGCCTTAAGGCTCATTCTGCTTTACTTTCAGCCTGTTTTAAGCTACCATCTACTAGAAAATATTTCTGATGATAAATATTTATAATTGTATAATTTGGTACTATTTTCTTCAGTGGAGGAATAGATTAAAGGCATAAAAAGGCATATTTATTGGGTAATGGGTTAAACCTATAATGCCATAGCCTATTTTTAGTTTTGAAGACAAGTGACCACTTAAAGTTGAAAGTAAAGCCTTAAGGCTAGAATATAACAAGAAATATCTTTAAAAAAGATATTCGGCGGAATGGGTGGTGAAGGTATTCAAATTTCCACTTCCATCTTTATAAGCCAATTGAATTGCACTTGCTTCTTCCTAGGATGTGACTGAAAGTGATGAGAATTTCTATCTAGATCACGGAATTATACTTTCATGTCTAGATCTACGTGTATCATTTTTATTTTGTAATTTGTAGATACCATAAATTACTAAAATTCGTATGTGTGTGCTCTTTTGTTAGTTGTTTATACTTTAAACATGGTTTGATTGTTTCAATATTCTCAATCACCTTTGATTTGAGATTTTTGGAAAGCACCCCCGAAATATGCCGAATATGAATTGTTTGAAACGACCCCTCAAATGAGAAATTCATGTTGCCACCGGTAAATAAAGAATTCGTGTATGGAATTTGTCTTGTAGAGTTATTTCTATGTTCTGATTTATTATAAAAATATCTACAAAGTGAACGATGTACGTTTTAGGTATCTACGTGTTGTTGGGTTTTCGCATTTAACCCAGAGATTGCGATCGCGTTAAAAAATCACGGTTTGTTTACATTTGAGGTCACAGAGTTGCGCATGCGCTGGAGGAAAACGGTGTTAACACAAAAATACCCATCATGCTCGAAACCTTTTCGATATCTAGGTTAAATTCAAACGCCAGTTTTCTCGTAATCTCACTGAATTGTTACTGTTATTCTTTCTTTTTCATATACTTGGTATTAGATTAAAATTATGATCAATTCTATTATGAACAATTTCGTTCTGATTTGCAGAACGCATCAAATCATTGCCGAACTTGAGACAATATGTCATATCTTAAAATAGAAACACTATGTCATTCAAATCACTACCTAACGGTCGGGACACGTAAAATTTCTCGGTTATAACTCACTAGCAGTAGCGGAAAAATCGTGTTTACTACTGGTACCGCTACATAGCAAATCAGCCTATAACAGTCTGTGTCTCTTATTTTACAAATTTGTAAAAGTCAGTAGTCAAGTCTAACCGCTACCCAATCAGACTTCGATTTTAAGCACGTGTCCTTAAGCTTTCATTTCTGGTCATTCACGATTGGTTGGGCCATATAAGGTTTGAGGCTCAAGGAGAAATCAGACAGCTCCGCCGAAAAAATAATTATTTGGGTTACATTGTTTATTTATGACTGTAAAAAATTTCTTCAGTGGAGGAATGCATTAGATGCGCTAAAAGGTGTTTCTATGGGGGAAGGGATAAGAGATGACTTCACAATTATCTAGTATGCAACAATTTTTGGATGAAAACACTCAAAACAGGGTATTTTCATTTCTTTGGTTGCTTTGTACAAGTTTTACTGTATGATAAGTAACTGTTGATACCACTGAAAAACAAAAATTATAAAAAATTAATTGATCATTAGGGGTGTATCAGTGCCGACATGATACACCCACCGACTCTTTGGAACAGTTCCCTGGCAGGAAGAACTGTGCTTCATGGTTATTATTAGATCACTAGGTGTCAATGTTATCATCGTCAGTAAGGTTGCCTGACTTCCCTGGCAGTTAAAGCAAAATATGAAACATAATACCCACGTAGCTACCAAATGTGAAATGCCGTGAACAAGTTGTGGCTTTGTAAAACTACAGCTAAAACTCCTCCCTAAAACTTTAAATGGATAGTTCCAGTTTCCAATTAAGTCTAGACCATTTTTGACTTTTAAGGGTTGTTTTTGTCAATGTTTGCCATTATGACAAACAGTGAAGATCCTGATCAGAGGGCTCCTTTTGGAGCCCTCTGATCTGGGTATTCACTGTTTGCACAGGACAAGTGTACTATTTATATATACACTGTTTGAAAATGATGCCTAAATGCGGGACAAGGGTTCAAAGGGTTAACCCATTACCCCATAGCTTGTTTCTAGTTTTGAAAACAGGTGGGCACCTAAAGCAGGTTGAAAGTAAAGCAGAATGCGCATTAAGGCACATTCTGCATTACTTTCAGCTTGCTTTAAACTATTATCTGCTAGGATATTGAACATATTGCTTATAATTACATATTCAGGACTGTTTTAAATGGAACTATTTTCTTCAGTGGAGGAATAAATCAAAGGCGTATAAAGTCGTATTTATGGGGTAATGGGTTAAGGGACTACTGAAGTGTTGATTATGGCACTTTATAGGAGAGATAGTATCTAAATATAGCAAACAAGGAATACTGATGCTTTTTTAAAACAGTATAGACCCTGATCAGATCAGCTCTTTCAGTTGTTGTCTGATCAGGGTCTGCACATATGCCAGACAGTTTCTATAAGGAAACAGTGCAGACCCTGATCAGATAGTGCAGGGGGCTGCCTGAGCTGGGTTTACACTGTTTTCAAAATGTGTCAAATTATTTTCTTCAGTGGAGGAATGAATTAAATTCATAAAAATGGTGTATCTATGGCGTACACGGTAAAAATCATCTCATAGAGTGGTGGAGACATGAAGATTTTACTATCTGAGCAACTCTCCTTATCTAGACGTTATCTTGGTAATTGGAGACAGAATATCAGCCTGCTTTAACCCATTACCTTGTAGCCCATTTCTATTTTCGAAAAAAACACAGGATTCCACTTAAATCAGTTTTAAAGTAAAGCAGAATCACCTTAGAGTAGTGGAGACATGAAGATTTTACTAGTTTTGAAGACAGGATACCACTTAAAGCAGTTTTAAAGTAAAGCAGAATCACCTTAGAGTGGGGGAGACATGAAGATTTTACTATAAGAGCAACTCTCCTTATCTAGACGTTATCGTGGTAATTGGAGACGAAATATCAGCTGTGTCAAAGGGTGTCATTATATATCACATTTATACCCTTACAACTATCGCAAATTGAAACTGATAATGCTTTTTAGTTTAATGTTGTCTAATATTTCCATATCTAAGTATCAGATTCAAAGTTCTTTTCAATATATTGTTTATTTGTCATACCCCCTGGCTTGGATCTACGTGTAACTGTCACTCATACCTTTTTGGCAACCAGAGGGGGACACTATCTCACGGTGACCTAGTTAGAGACGGCCTTGATTGCTTGTGTGCAGTTTAAATTTAAAGTCTTGCGAGTTTAATTACAAGGCATCCCCACCTGATGTTGATCATTTAAAACTTGCGAGACACACTTTTATGGAGGTAATCAGCACTTTGATCAGTTGTTTCCTAACTATGTCAAATCCTGATACTCTTTTCTTTCTGCCTTATGCACAGGTGTCGTAAACTAAAGCTCAGACATAAAGCCATGTGACCTACAATAGAAGCTTCACAGGCAGGTGTTGATACAGGTAGGTGCTTAATGCAGGGTAATAATAATGCAGAAAGCTCCTAAAGGAGCTTTCTGTATTATTATTTCTCTGCATTAAGCCAGTCATCTGTGTATAATCTCTTAATGCTTTCTACAGTTAGTGGTTGGTTTACATAAGCCTCACTGTATGTACTCCTGTTTGATAATTTTTTCCCAATCTTAGCTCCGCCCCCTTCTCCCACTGACCAATGAAATTAAAGTTTGGCTCAGGTCCCAATTTCAAGGAGTTTTACACTTGACTGATCACCAAGTTGTGATTGTAAAGACCTGTGATAGGTTCTATAGTATAGACAACTGGCAAACTGCAATAAGTGTGTGTTTGCCCTAGCAGTGATTGTGATATTGTAAAATCTGCTTGGATATATAACATACTGATAACAGTGATCAAGCTTCTATATGACATAGAGGCAGTGAGTTTATGTAGTAAAGCAGTGAGCACTTCCTTACAGCTGAAGTATCGGGTATTGGATTCTGTTTCATCTTGGATTAAAGCGTTCAAAGGCTGCAGAGAGTAAAACGTGGGGAGTTTGAATGTGTTGAGCAAAGGCTTAGTGTAAGAGATCGGAGATCGCCTTACTTTTCTCTCAGTCTTCATATTGTATGACAATAGTGCTGCATTCTCACTACACTTGGATTTATACCTTACAGTAGTTTAACTGTACTCGGAGCTGATAGGTGAAGAAGGATTTTATAGTGAAATACATTGAAAGCTCTAGTACGTCTACTTGGCTAATTATGATATAAGGAGTACATACGAGTTAGTGGTATAAAAACAAAGGAGAAGTTATTATTAGAAAAGGTATGATACGCTTTTATTTGATTTTTACAGGAGCTAATTAGCGTAGCTGTGTTGTACATGGACTGCCAAGGGGTAGATAGTGCAAATAGTTTGTTTGTATTGGTAAGAGTGTTGGTAGGGTGTATACTGTTTTAACCCATCACCCCATAGATACACCTTTTTAACCACCTTTATTTCTCCTCTAAAGAAAACCGTTCCACTTTATACAGTCATAAATAGGCACTGTAAGAAAAAAGTTTCTATATCTTAGCAGATGGTTGCATAAAGCAGGCTGAAAGTAAAGCAGAATGCTTCTAAAGGAACTGTACAGTAGTAGATCTAAAGTTTGCAATCTACTATCTACAAAATTTCTTCAGTGAATATAAATCTTGTGCTTTTGCAATAGAGAAGACATTACAATGCAATTTGTGTATTCATTTCCAATGAATGTGTTTTCTTGCTCTAAAAACAAACTTTTTCCATTACCAATTGTTTAGAGTCTGATTATATGTAATCTCAGTAAGCATGTTACCCCGCGTCTGATCAGGTAGACTTTTCAAAAGGTTGTCATTTTCTATGCTTTATTTGAATTGTATTTGTGCGTAAAATCAGACTTTAGTTCTGTATAAACAGGGCAGAATAGCGTCTTCCCTTCTTGCAACAAGAATTTGTGAAATGTTCTCAGAAAAGCTCTTTTACTAATGGAAACTGTGTAAGAATTTATAGCTTGATTGTCACATACCGGTAGTCGGAATATATAATAATAAAAAGTTTTCAAGGCTCCACTTAGGGGAGTATTTCAAAATCTAAAAACTTTATACATGTCTGTATTAAACCTTATGGTGTCATTACTCATTAGAATTGTCTCTTAGAAACGATTCTGAGTAGTAACACAATTGGACAATTAACACATATTAAGGCGCATCCTGCTTTACTTTCTACCTGCTTTAAGTGCTCATCTGGTTTCAAAAGTAGAAACAGGCTATGGGGGTAATGGGTTAACACATATTAACCCATTACCCCATAGCCCGTTTCTAGTTTTGAAGATTGGTGACCACTTAAAGCAGGTTGAAAGTAAAACAGAATGCACCTTAGGTGCATTCTGCTTTACTTTCAGCCTGCTTTAAGCTAACATCTGCACGAATATAGAAACTATTTTTACAGTTAGGACTGTATAAATAAGTAAAATGGCGTATTTATGGGGTAATGGGTTAAGCCTACCTAGGTACAACAGGTAACTGAAATGATTAACACCTATCTGACCATCCTGCATCTTCTACCTACTGTTGTGATAACCTGATGGGTAATGTGTGGGTATATGATAAATGTATCTAGTATGTAGGTGTATTACATAATACGTCTGACCAGATACACACATACACAGAGATGGTACCTGTGATAGATAATAGTCAAAATAAGTCTACTCTGACCTATTTATTACCTGGACTTTCCAATTCTAAGACTATATGGTCCATTACTTCATAGCCTGTTTCTAGTTTTGAAGACAGATGACCACTTGGCCCATTACCCCATACATACGCCTTTTTACGTCTTTATTCCTCCACTGAAGAAAATAATTTTGTTTTGTAAAATATGCAGTCATGAATCTGTACAATAATAAATATTTTCATACCCCTAGCAGGTGAGTGCTTAAAGCAGGCTTAAAGTAAAGCAGAATGCGCCTGAAGGCGCATTCTGCTTTACTTTCAGCCTGCTTTAGGTGATCATCTATCTTCAATACTGGAAATTGGCTATGGGGTAACGGGTTAACAGTTTGGAAGTAATGCAGAACGTGCCTTATGGTGCCAGTCTTCGCTCTATCAATATTCTCTTGTACTCAGGACACCTCATTTTTTCGTTTCACGATAACTGTATCATATTTGTGACCTCAAGATCTGAATATTTACGAATGCAAATATAAACATAGAAAATGGAAAGGAGCGTTCTATGTTACTTTCATTTTGCTCTAAGCTTTAGGCTACCAGCTGTTCGGATATAGAAAATATTTGATATGTTACATAAAAGGACTGTATAATTGAAGTTGGAACTCTTTTCTTCAGTGGAGGAATAAATTGAATGCGTAATGGGTTAAAGCAGCCCAGACCAGATTCTCATTTTATTTGTTGATGGAACATGTCAGCAAGGTTATGGCCCCCTTGACATGTCGGCCTGACTTACAAACAATGGAGGGACAAGCCTAATAAACTATTTATGTAAACGTGTCCAGATCATAAGCCAGAGCTTCAACCAGAAACATCCTGTTTACGTAAGCTGGTCTTAATGTATCGTTAACCCTCATCTACATGGTCTCCAGTATAATCAATGCAGGGCTCCAGATAAAAGGGAGTAAACTGAACAAAACCAATTTTTTTCTCACTTATTTCAGCACCAAACCCTATGGTGTCACTACTCATTAGAATCGTCTCTATGAGACGATTCTAATGAGTAGTGACACCATAGGGTTTAAAGCAGAAATAAAGATTTTAGTTTTTGAAAGACTCCCCTTATCAGGAGACCTGTCAATGTGAAGTAAAGTATTCTTAAGTTCAAAGGTTAGAATTTCAATACTTATCAAGTTCAGTTTCCCTCAGAGCAAACCTTTGACAAACTGCAAAAGTAACTACAATAATGTCCCTCAAGAAAGATTTTAAATTTAATTTCTGTATTTCCGACAGGTGGTTTCATATTAAAGAAGTTTCTGTTTTTCAGGCAGGCATCTGCTTAAAGCAGGATGAAATTGAAATGAAAGCTTTCTGTTTTATGTTTAAGCTGTCTGAAACATGTCTTGATTTGAGTGACTTGTCTCCAGGGCTCCAGATAAGAGGGAGTAAACTGAACAAATCCAACATTTTCTCACTCATTTCAGCACCAAACCCAATGGTGTTTCTACTCATTAGAATTGTCCCCCCCCCCGCCCCCTTTACATCTCAGTATGAAGGATAGTAGTCTAAGGAAAAGTTCATCTGGTCTTAGTTTGTATAGATAATAGCAGTGTTTTATTTATATTACAACATCCATATTGCTACGCTCATCTAGAGTTTATGAAGACCCCTTAAACTGTTGATTTATGTTATAATTTAGGAAGCCCTGGTCAAAATCACACTTTAAGTGCTCCGGTCTTTATCTTGTTATCAAATCACGGACACGTAATTGATCCTCAAAAAGAAATGTTTTTATTCGGTGGTTTACAAATTTTGTACTTTATAACAGGACATCAGATAAGAGGAAAACTTTTCACCACTTTCTCTCTTTTTGTAATCACTTGAGAAGAAAGCAGTTCTGAGTGGTTGCAATATGGTGTTTGTTGGAGATTTGTATGGGATTTTAGTATTTTAACCCATTTCCTCATACTGTCATAGACTGTTTTAAGTTTTGGAAAAAGTTCGTCACTTAAAGCAGGTTGAAAGTAAAGCAGAATGTGCTTAAAATGACCATCTGCTGAAATGTAGAAAAAGTTTCTTATGATACATATATACATGACTGTATAAATTGGAACTATTTTCTTCAGTAGAGGAATAAATTAAAGGCGTAAAAATGTGTATTTATGGGGTAAAGGGTTAAATTTCATTTAGATTTTCAGCAATTTAAATTCCCTGAATGTTGAACGAAATTCCGACACACATACTTTCAGTACATATAGGTCAAACAAAATAAAAAAGACATCAATCTATTTAATATTACGTAACTACGCATAGCAGTGATCACGTTAATTTCATGAACACAACCATTGTCATCTGATTGATTCTTTCATATTAGATCCCATGGGGGTTGTGTTAAACGTCAATGGGAAAATCTTGCCTTGAAAATTACATTAACCGTGTTGATTGGCCCTTCGACTGCCAATGACAATCGATTAACATTTGTGAGTACTTTGGATCCAGATCGGGTTGCCAAATAACTTGGAATTTGATCTTGATCAAGCGTGAATTCAGCAAGGATACTTATTTTTAATGTTCTGTAAAGATCACAAAAGTGAATTTCATAGATATTTTTGTAAGTGTCAGTTTTGAAGTAGATGATGCAATGTTTTCAGGGTTTCCGAATCAATGTCATCTTGATGCACAGAACTACACTGAAAAGTGTTTTGAATGACCTCGCTAAAGATGCATGCACAACTTTAGAACATGTGACAACTTAATGCAGAATTAAAGTAATGCAGAAAGCTCCTTTAGGAGCTTTCTGCATTACTTTTATTCTGCATTAAGCTGCTACATGTCTTAAAGAAATTTCAACTAGTCTTTTTTTTACAGTCCGTTCATTGTAATTGACTCGCCATGCCGAAGATTTAATTGCCAGTGGCATTTGATCTGTAAATTGATAGACACATTGTAACTTGATAAAGTTCAGCGACAAAATCAGTGGAAAAAATGCAGTCTTTAAAGTTTTGACAGCTGCGGTCAATTGATTTGGTTACCATGGATAAATCTTGATGATAACAGAACATGTGTTTTTTTGTTGTAACGAATATATTGCCAGAGGGCGGGGTTGGTATCATTGCTGATCAAATTATGTAACAAAGTCATCTCTTTGTTCAATTTTAGTAGAATGTAATATACATAAATGAAATTAGGTTGAAGTAATAACATATTTTTAATTGTTTCTCACTTGTTATTCAGAGTGGATTCTTTTAAAGCAGAGAATGAAGAAATACACACAGTCTCAAAATTGGTATATTTATTCAATTTTTTATTCAATTTTCAAAATTCAGTATTTTTGTTTCTTTAAAAAAGAAACAGTTTGCATGTAATAAACACAATTGAGTAGATCTATTGCCAAAGCAAGTGATATTTTTATGGAATTGTTGTAATGTTAAAACAATGTAGGAAAAATGTTCACAAGACTTAGACTTTAGAGAGGATGTTTGCACTTAACCAATTTCTTCTAAATATTTCTACACTACGGAAGTAGGTCCATCTTGGATGTTCTGAACATAAAACACAGAAGACATTTCCAGTTTCTTTCAAGAAGGTAACTCAAAGCAGGTTGAAAGTAGAGAAGAAAGCTCCTTCAGTAGCATTCTGCTTTACTTTTAAGCTGCTTTAAGTGAAGTCACCTGTCTTTAAGACTAGAAACAGGCTATAGGGTAATGGGTTAATAGTGTTTTATATGTAAATGAGAAACAAATTTTAGTGTTGTTTATTAGAGATTTCCCCTGACTACCTATCTCAAGTAAATTAGCCACCACTGCCTACAGTTCCCTATTGAACAGGATATGGACAGGATGGCCCCTTCACAATCCTTCAAGTCAATTCTGTTATAGTCAAGTGGTTCCTGGCTTCATTAGTTTCACTGAATTATTTCCTGTGTGAATTTTGAGACTTTGGCTGTTAGATGTGGGGGAAACAGTAGCACTAATCAGGGTTTCCAAGAGGCTTGGGTGTACTTGTACAAGCTTCTTAGAGACTTGCAGAAGTACAAAAGGCTGTCACCATTTGACATTTTTCAGCTTTTGGAAATAAGTATTTTAAGTCTTTTGCAAACAGTTTGGACTCAGATCAGGCCCCACATAATGTGGGGCCTGATCTGGGTCCAATCTGTTTGTCACGCAGATACTAATTCTTCAAATATAAAGCTAATGGAGCCAATTTCTGTGATTTTAGTTGCTAACATAGATTGAGAATTCAGGGGGCTAAGGTCAGATTTTCTCAGATTGTTGGCCCAGAATGCCATTGCTCGATCAGGCAATTACCAGCTAAATTTGGTGGGAAAGCTGGGTTGACCATTAGTAAATGACGGTACAAACAATTTGGTTTAATAACAGTCCACAATTTGGTTTAACCGTCCTCGTTTCTCTCACATGGACACCATTGAAGAATGTGTACAGAGTAGTATTGAAACTGCTCTATGAACTTTGATGGTTTCTGAATCGCTGACGACCCTAAAAATCATCAAACACTCAACAGCAAGCAGGTAATCTGAATAATTGAACATGGATGGCGCTCAACTAATTGCAAACGTCGTTACACATTCTCTGTCAAGTTAATGTTGAGGATTGGATATTAAAGATATATAACTTTAATAATTCCCAGTAGAGAAGTTAAGCTACAGTTCGTCTTGTATTAAGCAGCCATTCAATGGAAACTGTAAATGCAGGTGGTTGCTTAATGCAGGATGAAAATAATGCAAAAAGCTCCTGTAGGAGCAATCTGCATTATTTTTATCCTGCATTAAGCAGTTGCCTTTCTTTAGAGATCTCCAAACTACTTCAATTAGTGGTTGCTTATTACAAGATTGACTATATTGTCTATATATGAAATCTCAATATCTATTCTTGTTACAACAGAGCTAGAAATGTACAGGGTGACAATAGTTATATTGGATTTTGTTTGATTTCACATCATAAATTATTCAAACGATTTGGGTCATTATGGCCTAAGACATGGAAGTGACAATTTTGGTTGATCAATGGATTTCTTGTGTTTGCACCCCACAGCACTGCCCTGACACATGGTTGAGGGGCAGGGAAAGAATTTCATAGGGGAAGGATCAGATCAAATGTGGTCCTAACTTGTGACCCAACCCCAGCTCCATGTATGTATGTGGGAATAAAATAGGTATAGGTTTAAACTTGAGAGGAAACTTAAAGGAACTGTGGCTGTAATTAAGGTTAAGAGTTTTTGGTGGACCCCTTAAGCTAATAGCCACAGCTTCCTATGCATTACCGCAAGTACTCCAAGTGACCATGACATCACAAACCCAATCTGTGAGAACAATCTCGAACCCATTGGTTTGGTTCCCATGTCGCTGCCCCAGTCTTAGACTAGAGACCAGTGGTAATGCTGTTTCATGCTGCTACTTTCTCTGGGAAAAAGTTTTCTTTTTTGCAGACATTGTCACAGGTTGCTTCTTTCAATTCACCCTTGGAACTTTTAATGGACAATCCAGTTTCTAATTCAGTCTTGTCCATTTGTGACTTTAGGCTCATGGTTTCTGCAATATATTACTAAATGATAAACAGTTCAGGGCTCTAGACCGTGATCAGAGCGCTCTTTTAAAAGCCATCTTATAATGGATCTACAATGTTTGCATTGGACACAATCATGTATTCTTAACATCATTGCTAGTGTTGATGTGTTACGCAGAACGAAAGTAAAGCCATGAAGATGATGCATGAATTTCAGCCTACTGTTAATTGTCACCTGTCTTGAACACTTAAAAACAATCTGTTCTAGAGTACCAAAAATAAAGCAGATGTCATTTTGGAGCAGATTTAATTCCGAGTTCAACATGTTAAAATCCAATACTTTTGCTGCATGGTGACATTTGTTTCACGCCACACTTCAATGGTGATGATTACAATATGGAATTAAATGGGATTCTAGATCTCAGCAATGTAGACTCTTTGCACGCCAACAAGGAATTGACCTTTGCATACAGTTTGGATCCAGATGAGACGCCGCGTAACGCAGCGTCTCATCAGGATCCAAACTGTTTGACACTCTGACCCCATTTTGAATTTAAGAAATTTTTAGACAAATTGGATTTTAGTATACATGTAGTAGCAGTCAACAACAATTATAGCTGATTGAAGGATAAAGACTTAATGTGGAGAGTTCATGGTTGTTGGCTTAACTTGAGGAATGCAAGCTGCAAATAAAGATCGAAGACCTGTCTACTGAACTGGTCCTTTAAACACAGAATAAATGTCATCTCCTCTAATGATGTCCGCTTAAATTTCTGAAAGCGGCTCATACTTATCTGTATATACAGATTTTATGATTACAAAGAAATAACAGTATGGATCTGAATCTTGTAACTGTAGATATAGTGTGTTTTTAGACCAATGTTCCAAGTAATTAAAATATGACTAAAATCATGTTAAAGAAGCGTAAGATCTGAGGACCAAAATTTAATGTGTTTTGAATTGATGGTGGAAATGAAGGCTTCCATTTATCATGTTTGAAAATGTCGTAATCAATTAAAAAAGAAATGCAGAAAATGGCCTCCTTCTCGGCATAGCAGAATATTACGTGACAACTTGCACTAATGGGTGCAAACTGAAAATAGAAAAGGTACATGATAAACAATGTTCTGATAAAAATTTACACAGGTTGGTGGCAGAGCTTCAGATAAGGGGGTATTTCAACAAATTAAAATCTTTATTTCTGCTTTAAACCCTATGGTGTCACTAGTCATTAGTATCGTCTCTTCGAGACGATACTAATGAGTAGTAACACCATAGGATTTGATACTGTAATAAGTGAGAAAATGCTGGATTTGTGCAGTTTACTCCCTCTTATCTGGAGCCCTGGGTTGCAATGTACTTGTAAGGCCCAAGGGTTTTTAGGTGCATACCCCTTCTACAACATGTACAGTAAAACCTGCGGCTTGCGACCACTGAATCACTTTTTGCATTGAACCAGGAAAGTCTTTAAGAACTCAATAGCCTGTTTCTAGTTTTGAAGACAAATGGCCTTAAAGTAGGCTGAAAGTAAAGCAGAATGCTTTAAGCTACCATCAGTCTGCTAGAATTGAAAATATATCTTATGGTGCATATTCATAACTGTATAAATTGGAACTTTTTTCTTCAGTGGATGAATAAATTAAAAGGGTAAAAAGGTATATTTATTGAGTAATGGGTTAAGAATTGTCATTGGAGTGTTACTCAGCCAATAGCTTTTTTGGGCGGATTTGTACACCCAAAATGTTCATAACCAGGATATTGGATAAGAGTACACTATCGAGTAGAAACACTGACCTTTTACAATGCGGGGTTGGTAAGAACTAAAAGATTACTATAAAAGGAAATTGATAATTCTGTCTAGGAGCTATGGGGTTATATAACTCAAGGTTACTGTGGTATTGTTAAGATTTTCTGTGGACTATTGAAGAGCACTTTGTTTTGAGTAAATACAATTACAGTTGAAACTCGTTACTTCGAACTCGCGTTAGTTCGAATATACCTATATTTCAATGTTAAAACATGCTTTAGTCACGTTTTAACTTTGAAATACTGGTATGTTCGACTTAAGCAAAATCGATGTATCAAAATTCAACCTATGAGTACTGGTATGATCGATTTAAGTGAGTTTGAAGTATCGAGTTTCGACTGTAAAACTTTGTTGTGCTATTCGGGTACACATTTTTGAAGCATGAAGTTATCTATTGATAGGGGAATGCTTTATGCAGAACAAAAAGTAAAGCAGAAAGCTCCTAAAGGAGCTTTCTGCTTTACTTTTAATCTGCGTAATAAGCAGGTACCTGTATTAAACGCTGATTATTTTTTTGTTTAATGCGTGGTTTACGCAAGTTTCTCTGTAAGTGTATTGAGTAACTTTAGTTAGGTTCGGATTATGATAAGTATCATAGAGATTTAGAAGATTAAACTGAGTAGAAAGCTATAATTGTTCACGGTCTTATCTATATCAGTGAAACCCCTGCTGGTCAAGGGATTAATCCTTAATGTGCTAAATTACAACACGGGGAACCATTGCAAACAGTGAATCCAGATCATATGCATGTTATTCTAGTACCTGATCAGAATTCGTATTGTTTGATATTCTGGTACGCTCATATTTCATAAGTTGAATAAGCCAAAAGGCTCTGAAAGTAAAATATGGCTTGCTTATTGAATGAGTGCCATGGCCGTTTTAGCAGGGAAAGGGTGAAGTTTGTATACATCAATAAGTGATTGTTGTTATTGAAGGCAATGTGATTTTGATTAGGAGCTAACTATACAGGTAGATAAAACAAGATGGTAATATTGAGCCAGATTAACCAAAGGTTGTGTATTCAAATTGATTCCTTCAAGGGTGGATGCACAGATCAACTGATTTCTATCCTCTAGATATTTCTTGGGCCTTATCATGATCCATTCTGTTTACAAAAGTGCAGACCCAGATCAAACAGCTCCTGACGGAGCTGTCTGATTAGGGTCAGCAATGTTGGCTTGTAGGATCTGTCAAGTACTCTCCATGGGAAAATGTTCCTTATTTTATAAGCCAATGTTCACATGATAGCTCTATGTTTACAGTGGGCTGAGTTTTATATTTATGAATATTCAGCAGAAGTATTAATGTAGTATACCAGAATTATATAGATGTCAGGTACAGATCTGGATCAAAACTCTTCCAAAAGCATGGAAAGTACAGTCGAACTTTGATATCTAGAACTCACATAACTCGAACTATCCAATGTTGCGAAACATGAATTGCCTTATTTCAAGCTCGGTTTAGGCAGACATACCCGTGTTTCAAACTTTGAAATACAGGTATGGTCGACTTAACCAAGTTCGAGATATCGAAGTTTGACTGTAGTGCATTGCAAAAAAGCACAGTTAATTAGTTTATCTTATATCTATAGGAATCAACTTTTCTTGTAGGTCAAATCCCTAGAGTTAAAATTACACATTCACTGCCTCAATGGAGAGATTGTAATGCTAGTATTTTGTTCTACTAATGAGGTGTTTCTGGATTCAGATTGTCATTATTTTTTCTGCATTACAGTCGAACTTCGATATCTCAAACTTGTTTAACTCGAAATATCCGATAGTTTGACATATGAACTGCATTATTTCATGCTCGGTTAAGTCGAACATACCCATATTTCAAAGTTAAAACGTGGCTGAGCCATGTTTTAACTTTGAAATACGGGTATGTTCGACTAAGCCGACTTCAGTTCGAAGTTCGACTGTATTTTTTCTACATTACCTTGAACTTATGATCATGCTATAGAAATAAGACAGAACTAATAGGGGCAATATACTGTGTGCTATGTCGTCTAATGACATTAATGTTTGTATTGTTCTCCTGTCACAGATGCTATTGTACATGTATGTATACAGTCAAGCCGTTACACAGCATCAACTTGATAATATTTTTTTACGCCTTTGTTTTATTCCTCCACTGAAGAAAATAGTTCCAATTTACAATCATGAATATGTAGCATTAGAAATATTTTCTATATTCTAGAGGATGGTAGCTTAAAGCAGGCTGAAAGTTAAGCAGAATGCGCCTGCCTTAAGGTGCATTCTGCTTTACTTTTAACATGCTTTAAGCGAGTGGTCACCTGTCTTCAAAACGAGTATGGTTTCACCTGTCTATGACACTAAGGCATCAGTGTACGGACACAAAAAAGTCATGGTCGTACAAGTTTTACTACTATGAGTATGGTTGGTGACCTTTTAAATGCATGTATGACTTATGTTTTTGGCAACAAGAATAGCATAAAAAAAATATACTGCATAACGCAGAAAATAAACACAGTGACAGTCATGCTTTTATTTTAAGGCGCATTCTACTTTACTTTCAGCCTGCTTTAAGCTATAATCTGCTTAGAAATAGAAAATATTTATTTGGTGCATATTCATAACTGTTCTTAGTGGAACTATTTTCTTCAGTGAAGGTATAAATCAAAGGTGTTAAAAGGAGTATTTATGGAGTAGTGGGTTAAACACAGGCGTTTCTGTACATAGACTCAGGTATACGTGTACATGTATGTGTGACAAAACTGCCTAGAGTACATGACAGTTTTAACACACACAACAATTTGTCTCACTTGGCCAGCCTGGCAGGTTGATTAACTGCCTCGACCAAGAAACCAGCTTGTTCTAAATTTGTAATTGTAGACCCTATATGACACTATACAAACGCCTCCTCGGTCCTATACGAAGTCTCAAGTTTGACAGCCCTAAATGGTAGATAGAAATTTGATCGCTATAAGTGGTCAGTTTATCAAGACAGAGGCATACGGTAGTGAGATAGCAGAGGGAGTAAGCATACAACAGTAGCATCATAAATGTGTTTCAAAAAGGTCTTTATCCAAACCAGCTGATTAGCAAGTATGTACATGACAAGATCGAGGCTAAAAGACCGTATAGTAGAGTATATAAGCTGGTCTGACCTATTTCTTACCAGGCAATAGGGTTATCAATTATTCAGAATATAGAAGTTAACAGTTACAGTGAGCGGGACTTAGTATATGTTACCTATGCTAACAGGGTAGACCCTGATCAGAGGGCTCCTTCAGGAGCCCTCTGATCAGGGTCTACACTGTTTGTTACACTGTTAAACAAAATCCTATGGAGTCAATTAAAATGGTTCTTTATCAGAACTTTTAAGTGAATGAATCGGTTTGAAGAATTCAGCAGCTTAAGGGTATAGGTTGATCATTCAGTAAATACAGGTATTGGATCATGAGCTTGAGTGTATAGATGTTTCATGTATGGTCCTGATTGCATGCAAGAGACTGGTTTAGCCCCTCTGCTATGTAAATATGGGCAAACAGATACAAATGTCAGAATAGTAAAGGCAAGTTCTTCAGACTCTAGCTGTCATACGAATTTCCCTGTTACTTCAATTCTTTCTTTGACGTAGTCGAGGGGTAAATCACCCGCTTATGACGTCAGAGGTTGTGAGTACAATCCCCCGCCGGACCAAATCCTTTGGATGAGACTTTATGAACCGAGGTCCGATGTATGAGTGCTTTACACTTGGCATCTAAAAGAACCAGAGAACTCTTTCGATAATAAGAGTAGGGCATTGCGCTCGGGTTCTCTGTATCCACTCCACCCTCTCTCTGGGGCGAACAATGTAGGCCCTACGTTACGCAGTGTCTCATCAGGGTCTACACTGTTTGCCAGTTTCTACTTTAAAAGTAGACTCTAGGCTTAAATGGGTTAAAAAAGGCTGAATGTAAAGCAGAATCTTTATTATTTCTTTCATTTTCAGGTTTGTTGCCAATATGTGGGTACGGGTCAAGCACAAAATGACCGTGTTCCTGCGTAGCTCCTGCCTGGTATATGTCTACCTGGTTCTCGTTCTCACCTCGGAATTAGTGCTACCAGTCTACACCTTCAGACAGAGCTGGACACCGAACAACATCATCACTTTTCAAGGTAGGAACAGTTTCTGATATACAAATATCCGAAATACAAATATCAACAAAGCGTGAATCATGAGGAAAGTTTGTGCCAAATTGTGCGATGGCCAAGATCAAACTCACATGCCAGAGCTGTCTTTGACTGTTTTGAATTCTACCATAGTGCATCTTTTTTACCAGCTTTGGCCTATTTAATGCATAGAAAATTAGAAATGTTAATTAAAGACATTTAAATATCTACTGACAACAACCAGACGAGTCAATAAAAGCTCAGTTGAATGCATCAAAACCACAGAGATTAATTATTCAACTGGTGCTACACTTTAATGTCAAAATATTGACAAGAAAAAGGCAGACAAAAACAACAACATAAGGGGGGGGGGGGGGACTAGGCTTCATGAGAATACTACTTGTTCTCTTTGTCCTATTCAGTTGATTTGTATATTAGATTTGAGGATTGTAGAAGTTTATGATTTAGATGACAGACTTGTCCTGATAATTGCTAGTCTATGATAAAATCAACATTGGAAACATCCAGTTTATTTATACACAGCTTCTTGAACAAACATTGCATCCAACATACAAAACAACTGCACAGTAAAACTCATGTATTGCGCAATAATTTAGAAAGAAATTTGACTAGTAATTAAATAAGAAATTTGTTCACAATCTTTTAGACTGTTTGCTTAATGCAGGACTAGTAATTAAATAAGAAATTTGTTGATAGTCTGCTTGACTGTTTGCTTAATGCAGGACAATAGTAATGCAGAAAGCTCCTAGGGGAGCTTTCTGCATTATTTTTGTCCTGCATCAAGCAGTTCTGGGTCACTATCAGTATCTATAGATCTCAATGCTTTGTTCCGAATTGTGGCTTTATTTACTTGCCTGTATGTTTGATAATATGTGCAGCGTCTTGAACAAACATGGTATTTTACGTTCACACATTAATTATTTTGTTAGCACAAACTACAAAACAGTTGTTTGTAGAAAACAGTTTGACCGTCAGCATTAACCCCTTGTGTTTATTCAAGCAAACAATTATTGTAATTCACGCATTGATTTTCACACCATTTGTAATCTGTTTTATTAGACAACCTTTTCATTGGCAGATTTAGTGACGTCAACGTTTAAGCTAGTCAATAACGAAACCATGAGAAGAATATGATCATTTTAGGACCCCTTTGTTTGTATAGGTTAGATTAACATACAGAAGTACTTGATTGTATAAGATTGTGCCCTTTGGTAAAGGGTCTACTCTGTTTGATGCAGTATTGTAATGGATCACATACATATCTTCTAGTGATAACACACCTATTTAATTGAAGGGCTTGCAAGTTCACAAAAGATTTAGTGTTTAACTCTTATTTAACATGATTTGTTTGACGAGTTGCAAGTATTTGCAAGAAGTGTGGATCCAGATCTGACCCTTGAGTTACTTGGACTTTTTCTAGATCCGTTTTCTATTTGACACAGAAATTTCAAGCTCCTTCAATTAAACAGACAAACACTAAGTTTGAGAATATGACAATACTTAGGTAGACAAGATTTTAGCATGATAACGGTTAGAAATAGAGGTGAAAAGAAAAAAAAGTGGGGTGGTAATATTTCGGACAATAACTCCAAAACGGCCCTTCCAAACCTGTTGATTTTCACACAGTAAAGTATTTTTCTCCTGTGCAATGTATTGCTGTATGGCAATTAGTTTTTATTCAGCATTTTCCCAGAGAAAATGGGCATCACAAGCACAGGTGTGTTTGAAAGCGATCTTGAAGCCGGGTTTAATAATGAGATGCGTAAAAAGCAATACATTTAATATGAATTATCATTTCAAAAACCACTTAATTCTCGTTGAAGTATAGAGACGAGATACACCGCTATTAAAATGATAGTTGACATGAGATGTATTAAAAAAGGATATGAAAAGTTGTTGCAGTGAAGCCACCATAGCGTGAAAGTATTTAAATAGGACAAGTTACGCTTCCCTGTTCCCACAATAAACCCGTAGAAACCTTAAGTTAACCAATTTTACCTGGATATTGCAATGAACTTTCCCAGTTTTCTTGCTTGACACAGGGCTCCAGATAAGAGAGAGTAAACTGCACAAATCCAACATTTTCTTACTTATTTAGCACCAAATCCTATGGTGTTACTACTCATCGAAGAGACGATTCTAATGAGAAGTGACACCATAGGGTTTAAAGCAGAAATAAACATTTTAGTTTTTAAAATACTCCCTTCATCTGGAGCCCTGTGGACGGTTTGGTTTTAGATATACAACTTTAATAATGCTGTTTGTCCAATTGACAGAACATTTCATGTAAAATAGCACACCACAGTAGTGTATTTAAAAGCGCTCTGATTAGGGTCTACACTGTTTTCATAGGACAAGTATACTCTGCAAAAGTTCACTGTTTGTAAAGGACCCATGAATGAGTTTCAATTTACAGTGAAACCTGTCTCAACAGCCACATTGAAAAGATCCATTGAGAAAATCTCTCCATAAATAGGTTAATTATGCCCCAAAAACATAGACATGTAAGAACAAGGTCATTTATTTTTTTCATGAAACTTGATAACATGAGGTCAGAAAAATATCTATGAATATATATCATCCCAATGTTTGTTTATCCAATTATCCCATAGCCTGTTTCTATTATTGAAGATAGATGACCACATAAGGCAGGTTAAAAATATAGCAGAATGTGCATAAATAAAGTACATAATGTTTTATTTTCAGCCTGCTTTAAGCTCTACCATCTGATGGAATATAGAAAATATTTCTGATAGTACATATTCATGCATTATTGCATGTATGAATGAAGTGGAACTATTTTCTTCAGTGGAGGAATTAATTAAATGCGTAAAAAGGCATAGCTTTGGGTCAATTTTAGGGTTAAGTGATGTTTTTCACAAAACACCTATCCTGTGACATTACACTGTCACTATGATAATTAGTTGTAAAATCTTGGTGACGTAGATTTATCAGTTGGAGTGGGGAATAGCTTGAAAACTTGGGGATATGACTGATCCAGTTTATACCATCATCCTGCTTAAATTTCATCCGCTTCAAAATTTATGTCTGAAAAAATTGTAATTTTGTGTTTTTGGTTAAAGAAAGGTAATATTAGTGTCAAATAGTTTGGATACAGATCAGACGCCGAGTTCCTCGGCGTCTGATCTGGATCCAAACTATTTGTAAATTCCAGTATAGTCAAGCCGTAGTACACTATGGATTAGTAGTGTTTGTACAATAGAGTGGCTGCCTCATCATCTCATCGTCTTACTCAGGATAATATCCACATTAAACAGTTTGTGGGGTAAAGCTTAACCCTTCTACACCTAAAATATCATAATGTTTAAAAAGCTGATGGTCGCCATACCTTTTCAGTATTATTCTTTATGAAGTGTTTTTTTGTTGCTCACCTGAATATGAATATTGAAAAACATAGATACAGATCAGATGCCAATTTACTCTGCATCTGTTTCCAATATGATATCAGCTACGGAAATAAGCAGGTTAAGGGTTTTATATCTCGCAAATTTACTAACTGTAAACTCCGGAAATGACTACATATTTTGAACCAAACAAAACTGCTTGATTCTAGACTGTTCGTCATTCGGATTGTGTAAGTCTGAACATATGGAATAGTTGATATTCTGTGTTCTGCGTTCTAAATTTTGAATTAGGTCAAATAACAGCGATTTAAATGACAAATTTCACAGTAGTTGAGTATATAAAAAAATCTCCTATGCATGGTTGGCTCTAGATTATGAAATGTAAAGTTTCAAAATCTTCAGCAACAGCTATCGGGTCATTACAATATTTCTTGTATTAAACAATTAAACTGAATTGTAAGTAGAAATGTGTCATTTAAGGACAGGTGGTGGCTTGTTGCAGGTCAAAAGTAATGCAGAAAGCTCCTACAGGAGCTTTCTGCATTACTTTTGCCCTGTATGAAGCAGTCACCTGTCTTTAAAGATGGCAGTTCTTGTTGATTCACTGGCTGCTTCACTCAAGATGTAACTGTAATATCTGATTTAAGATTGATGGGGGTTTACTATATAGTAGACAACTATCTCAAGAATGAAAAGTATTTCTTTTAAAACACGTTGAAATCGTTAGTAGTATGGTCACAGTTTGTCACGAAAAAGGTGATTTTGTCTTTCATATTCATGAGGCAATCAGTTGTCATACCCAAGAGGGAGATTATGTTAAAATGATAACAAAAATAGGATGGTCACAAATGTGACAGGAAAATAATATGAATATCCTTCTACCTTGTTGATAACTAAATTTGAAATTATAACTGATATGTTTCCCTAGTTTGACCATCTTATACCTTTGGTTGATTACCTTGTTATGACCTGACCAAATGGATGATAATCCATGAGTTTCTCTCTGTGGGGTTCCATACGGGGCATGAAGCCGATAAAATGTTTTCCCTCGTAGCTTGTTTTTAGTGTGGTTAACCCATTACCCCTTAAAAACGCCTTTTTACACCTCTCATTTATTCCTCCACTGAAGAAAAAAAGTTCCAGTTTATACAGCCAAGAATATGTACCAGAAGAAATATTTTCCGTACCCTAGAAGATGGTAGCTTAAAGCAGGCTGAAAGTAAAGCAGATTGTGCCTTATGGCACATTCTGCTTTACTTTCAACCTGCTTTAAGTGGTTTTCTGTTTTTAATGCTAGAAATAGGTTAAGAGGTAATGGGTTAACCCATTACTCCATAAATAAGCCTTTCTATATGATCTTTAATCTATTTCTCACCTGTAGAAAATAGTTCCGTTTTTATACAGTCATGAATTATACCACAAGAAAGAGTTTTTACATCCTAGTAGATTTTAGCTTAAAGCTGGCTGAAAGTAAAGCAGAATGTGCCTTTAGGCACATTCTGCTTTACTTTCAACCTGCTTTAAGTGGTTACATGTCTTTAAAACTAGAAACAAGCTATGGAGCAATGGGTTAAACCCCAGCTGATCTGAGATTGTATGCTATTGTAGCAAGATTTAAATGAGGTTAATGTTTTAAGTCTCGTCTAAGCATCGATTTCCCTTCAAATTCATGGACACGTGTTGAAGTTGTTCTTGTGACTTGTGCAGAGGAAGTTGCTCCTTAATTGTCTTTCCACTCCTTAATTGCTGTTTTTGCCAATGTGTGCCACTGTGCGGTGTAACTATGAGGAGTAATAATGGAAATTTGACAAGCATATTAAAAATTATTTTGTAACAATAATTATTGAATTGTGAAAAAAAACTCACAACCTTTGGGTAAATAGCTACTGTCTTGCGATGATATCCATATAAACAAGGCTCCGAGTAAGAGGGAGGAAACTGAACAAATCCAACATTTTCTCACTCAATTTCAGCACCAAATCCTATGGTGTTATACTACTCATCAGAATCGTCTCTCCAAGGCGATTCTAATGAGTAGTAACACCATAGGGTTAAATGCAGAAACAAAGATTTTAGATTTTCAAATACTCTCCTTATATGGAGTCCTGTATAAAGTCTGAAAATTGTCTTTAGGAGTCATTCTGCTGTACTTTCAACCTGCTTTAAATGGTAACCTGTTTTCAAAACTATAGAAGTAGGCTAACGAGTTATGGGTTAAGCCACTGTCTTTGACTTGTGTTGGTGTATAATCTAGTATTTGCTGACTTTCATAGGGAGCCAGTGTTGCTAGATAATACCACATGGAAGCAATTTCGAGCAACACTGCAGCAGAAATTATTTGGGGGTAATAGTGCATTGATATTGTTGTTTTAACCGTGGGCAATAAATGAAATAAAAAAACATTGATCTTGTTTTAAATGCTGCAAGATTGAGTTGTCTGTTCGCTTTCAAAAAGCAAATCAAGAATTCATGCGTTGCAGCCATTAATTTTGTGCAGAGGTGGCTAAAATTCTCATTAATTATTCTACAAGCTCTGGTGATTAATTAGGGCTCTTGTTTCCCCTCATTTGAACAAACTGCATTAACTCATTATCCCCTGAAACTTCTAATGGATAATTCCAGTTTGCAATAAAGGCTGGTTCATTTTAGACTATTTAGGGATGTTTTTTGTAATAAATTGCAAAAATGCCAAACAGTGAAGTCCCTGATCAGAGGGCTCCGTAAGGAGCCCTCTGATCTGGGTGTTCACTGTTTGCATAGGACAAGAGCACTTTTCACATGTATGCTGTTTGAAAAGGACGCCTATATGCGGGACTAGGGCTCAAAGGGTTAAAACAGTGGGCCAAAACAACTATGCTATGCATTATTCAATACCCTTCTATATAATGCTGTCAGGAATTAGTGGACTACCATTAACCCTGTGTTAACCTATTACTCCACAAATATTACCCCTTTTTACGTCTTTAATTTACTTATACACATATTTAAATAGTTCCACTTAATACAGTCATGAATGTGCTCAATAATAATTATGTTCTGTGTATTCCAGTACATGATAGCTTAAAGCAGGCTGAAAGTAAAGCAAAATGCGCCTTGGGCACTTTAAATCTGTGTTAAGTCTTGATCTTGGTTAAGGAACGGTTGCTCAAAATGATTTTGATTTGATTATGTTAGAGTGCCTGTATTATTTCTTGAATGATGGTTAAGAAGAAGAAGAAAAAAAAAGATACATTGGGGACTAATGTTTTATGACTGTTGGCTGTTTGTGAACTTTTTGCTGGTGCATCAAATCTTGGAGGTGTAAATGGCAAAAGACTATAAAGACAACCCCATGGGACTCTGAGAACAAATATCTTTTATGCTACTGCTAAGCTGCCCTGAAAGCCACTCAGTACATGTTGTCATTGCTGGATCCCTGTTGTCAGCACATTACCATTGCTGAATCCTTGTAGTCAGCACATTTATATATAACCATTGCTGATTCCTTGTAGTCAGCATGTTGTCACTGCTGGATCCCTGTTGTCAGCACATAACCATTGCCGATTCCTTGTAGTCAGCATGTTGTCATTGCTGGACTCAAGTAATTAGAAGATAATCATTGGCTGGATCCAAAACAGTTAGAAGAAAATCATTGCTGGACCCAAGTAATTGGAAGTAAACCTTTGCTGAATCCCTGTATTCTGCAGATAACCATTGCTCTACCCTTAGTGTTGTGTGCATGTTATCATTGCTGGACCCAAGTAATTAGAAGAAAGCCATTGCTGGATCCCTGTATTCTACAGATAACCATTGTTCTATCCTTGTAATGTGCATGTTATCATTGCTGGATCCAAGTAGTCAGAAGATAGAATTTGGTGCATTACTGTAACCATTACTTGAAAGTAGAGTTATTATCTGACTATCCCATTGCCAAATAGTGCATTGTCACGGTTTGTTGTGAAGCTACAGTATGTATAAAGTGGCCTTGTAAATTTCAAACCTCAATGTTAGGTAACCGTACCCACTCTGTGCACAACAAGCAACATAAAACCCTTACCAAACTATCGTTCCAAACGAAAACTTCAATGTTTAAAATATGACAAATTTAGGTTGCAATATTTTCAGGTAAGTCCCTAAAATAATTAAAGCATGGCAAACAGTGCCAACCCTGATCAGAGGGCTCTTTTAAGAGCCCTCTGGTCTGGGTTGACACTGTTTGTAAATAATTGAATTCTGGGTTATAGCATAGTCAGGTTTAAGAGCCCAGGGTCAGAGCGGGCTTTTACAGATGTAATTGGGCTCAGTGGGTAACATTGTTGTATAAAGGAAATCAGGGAGCCCAATCACAATAGAACTGCTATCCTTTAAAGGGCTGTTTCAGCCCCGTTTTCAAAGTCATTGCAGTGCTACAGCTAATTGTCTGTTTGAAAGCTGCTTCTATATGCCTACCTGTCTTGGGAAAATGTCTGAATTTATCAAACAGTGTAGATCAGAAAGAGGAAATGTCATAGCCAGATATGGAATTATGGTTGTTGTTAACCCGATCATGTATGCGCATAGTTATGTAAAGGTTGTTATGACCTTACATGGGTGTGTGAACCCCTTATTGTGTTCAGTGCAACTGTTCTTTGCAAACGTTGTAGATCTAGATTAGATGCTGCATTTCTTAGCATCTGATCTAGGTCTAAACTGTTTCATACTAAAAGTTATGATTCAATATGGAAACATACATATTGAAACTTGAATTTGTTGACAAATGTCAATTTTGGTCCAGATAACAGTGTATCGAAGTAAGTGTTTATAATCAGTAGGCAACATCAATAGCATCTGAATGGAGCCAATATAATAAAAAGGAGCTGCCCTTATGTGTTGCCATTGTAATGTCTGACAAGATTGTCAAGGATTTCTTTAACAGTTTTTGCTGTTTGAAAGGGCTAACTCAAATCAGAATATACAAACTGTCATACAATTTTTGTCTTCTTCTTCATGTCCATCTATAAAGTTGAATTACTATATTCCTTATAGACATTTTGACCTTTTCCTCTTAGAAGTGCCTATTCATGCTTTCTACCCTGTTCTGAGGAAACAGCCAATGGAAGTTTTAGTTACCTTTCATACAGACCGAAAGTATGGGTAAAGCATAAAGCCTAAAGCAAGCTTTCAACTATTCAAAATCATACTTGGATTTATTTCAAAGTTAAAATATAGCTAAAAAGCTAATTTTGTTGCTATTGTTCACTTTACTCACATGCCAAATAAAATTATCATAAAAATAAGATTTTCTATTGTAAATTTATATTGTACCGAAGTTGTGAGAATTCCGAGTGCATTTGTGCATGTACTGGGGCTTGTGAAAGGTCACGGCTGGTCTTTGATATGACCCGATAAAGACTTGACACTTTTCATTTCCCATAGGGAGTTAGTAAACCCTAGCAAATTAGATTTCAGGCTACACGTAGGGGACAATGGGGACAGGGCTTAGCCAGCAAATATCACCAAGATTGTCATAAACGTGTGATCGGAACCAGATTGTCATAAACATGTGACCGGACAAGATCAAAGTCTCACATTGTAGTAAAAGATGTGAGGACAATACCAGTTATTGATAAAGTAGCTGTGTATATATGCACTTTCCACAATAGATCTAAGGCGTCCTTATTACAGTAAAGCTCCACTATTAAAACTGCTCAAAGGACGGCTTCAATTGGCGTTTACGCCTGTTTTACACCTACTCTGGTGCTTTACCATGTTTAACCCATTACTCCATAAATATGCCTTTGTATGCCACTAATGAAATTAGTTCCACTTAAGTGACTTTATCAAGTCATAAATAATATGCACCTTTAATATTTTCTATATCCATATGATAATAATAAAAGCAGATGGTAGTTTAAAGCAGGCTGAAAGTAAAGCAGAATGTGCCTTAAGGCACATTCTGCTTTACTTTCAACCAGCTTTAAGTGGTCACTTGTCTTCAAAAGTAGAAACCAGCTATAGGATAAATGGGTTAAAACTTAAAACCACTCAAAGTAAGGCTTGAATTGGTTTTACACCATGCCCGGTTCTTCACAGTGTTAAACACCATGTTTTACACCTTGTCCAGTGCTTCACAGTGTTGAAGTAATTTGTAAGCTTCTTTGAAGTTCAGTAAAATCCCTGTTACAATTATTAATCTCTAAAGAACAAGGTCTGGTAAGAGAGTACACTGCTTAACCCATTACTCAATATAATAAACCCTTTTTACACCTTTAACTTATTCCTACTCTGAAGACAAAAAGTAAGCCTTTAAGCAGCTACTTGCTGAAATCACTGAGAAAAGCAAGCTTTCAGGGAAATCTTAGGGTTAATACAAATGAGACTAATTTGGGTGCAATTATGCCAAATCCAGAGCGCCACAACACTGACCAGCATTGTAATTATGACAGCCCGCTGCAAATACCCAATCATACCCACATCTCCTCTAATGACCACGTGTCACAAGTGTCCTCTACCTGTCAAACAGACCCAAGTGACAAAACTGGCCATTATTTACCCAGGGACCAAGATGTAAACATCGCCCAATCACACCTGGTCCACCGCACAAAGGCGCCCCCTGTCCTTTACAGGACTGAAAAATATACGTAATGTTGCGTTAAATTTCATACTTTTCATAATTTGAATTGTGATCATATATGATTGTGATTTGATTTTGATTGAAAATTTGATAATTTAAGTGGAAAGTTTTGGATTTAGATTAGCAAGTATATGACTTAACTATGTAGTTTTGGTTCAAGTCTGATAGGTTGAATAATACCCATATATATTTTTTCTCTCCTAAAGGGACACTGTGTTTTACTTTTATTTTCTAAAATATTTTCAAAAAACAGCCCTTGAAATCAATAAAAACATTATTTTCAAATTGGAATAGTTAGTATGAAAAATTGAGCATAGCAAGGGTAGATGAATGTGTTGAAATTTGCCTGCTAGTGTTACTGCTGTTACATTTTAGACTGTTTTATATCTGTTTTCAAGGGATGGGGGAACAAAGTGATATTATTTAACAGGCTTGCACCTGGGTTGGTTACTTAAAGCCCCTGTCAAAGACCTTCAATAATAGATATTTTTATGATAATTGATGACTACAATATGTTGAAGTATTATCTTGGTGGAAAAATAAATAAAAGGTGTACATAAGGTAATGGGTTAGAATTAAAGAAGCTTTCTATTTCACTTTCAGCCCTCTAAAAGCAGCGTCTTGTCTGAATTTAGAAAACATTTTCTGTCTTAGGTATCAAGATATAAGCTAGCGCTCAGCGGCCTTAAAATGATTCCATTATGAAAAGGTCTGTTAGTTGATAATAAAAAAAAGATTGTGCCAAAAAAGAAAAGAAAAGAGATTTCAAAGTCTTCAAGATCTATCAGTTTGGTAAATCCCAGATCCACCTGAAGACCAATGCAACTCCTCATATCTTTCTGTATGAAATCTTGATTGATTTTTCGTCTCCATTAAGAACACCAGTGTGATTGGAAAGCAAACACATGACTTAACTCCTAGTGGCGTGTGTTTGCAGGTGTTCCAAGCTTTCTGATAACCATTAAAATCCAGTTAATCTACATGGTTTTCTCCCGAAGGAGAAAAGTCAACACACAACAGCCAGGGTTTTAGCCCTTTCCCTCCGCAAAAACACTTTAATTGAAACCTTTACCTATTCTACAACATAATAAGTGCCTATTGGTTGCTTTTATTCATTGCATGGTGTTCAAGTTTGGTGTTGACTTAAAGCAGGATAAAAGTAAAGCAGAAAGCTCCTTAGGGAGCCCGGGTTTTAGCCCTTTCCCGCACAAAAACACTTTAATCGAAACCTTTACCTATTCTGCAACATAAGCGCCTATAGGATGCTTTTATTCATGGCAAAGTTTTCAAATGTTGTGTTGATTTAAAGCAGGATAAAAGTAAAGCAGAAAGCTCCTGAGGGAGCTTTCTACTTTACTTTTATCTTGCTTTAAGCAGTCATGTGATTAAATATCTAGCGATGACTATGTGTAGAAAAGGGTAACTTTAGGACTTGAGGTCTTGGTGACATCTGGTGAACTTGGAATGCGGACATGTTAGAACCACCAGCCCAGTCATCATGAGTTGACGGAGTAGTTTTATCGCTGACTTATTGACGAAACATCGGTGTCAAAACCTGGAGATCCTGGTACCCGTCTAAATCTGCAGCGTTGCTGGTCAGAGCGTGAATGTTAGTCATATCATTTACAAGGACTCTGTGGCGATCAAGGTCAAGGTCATTTTTGAAAGTGTCACTCTCAAGTTTTGTTAAAAAATAAAACCAAGTTTCGTGACAAAACTAGCACGCTTTTGATACTATTTGGTTTTGTGACCATGCTTAATCTGTGTCAATCATACAACAATTTTACGAATAGCAATGCTGTAGAACCCAACTCAATCAGTCAATACATGGCTTCTTGAAAAGGGATGTAAGTTAGAAAATAGTCTATAGGTCTCCACCAAACTATGTTGTGACTTCTCTGTCACTCATTTCTGCAAAATAATTAAAATAACTATCCACAAAAATCGACAAAAAAAAACTTTGAATAAGAAATAAGATTTTAGTATTTGAAATACTATGCTATGCATGTTTAGATAATGGTAATGAATGTTTCATGAGAAGTGGAATGCAAGAAAAATCTACGGATGTTTTGGTGGTGCAATATTATGTTTCTATTTGACTTTGGATCATTTGGCGCATATACTTGAGTGTGTTTTGCCAGCTTTATTTGTACAGCAATGCCTTACTGTACAGTCTGACCTGTATCATGTAACTAATCAAAGTTTAATACATTCTGTTGTATTCAAGAGAAGTAGCATCTTAATGCTGGACAAAAGTAATGCAGAAAGCTCCTAAAGGAGCTTTCTGCATTACTTTTGACCTGCATTAAGCACCCACTAGTTTAGAATTAATTATTTTATGAAATGTTGTTGACCAAAGGTTTGGCTGTTAACAAGAGAATAATCTTGTGCAGCTCTTTCGAGTGTTTAAATGCAGCTAGGCTTTAATGCGAGTGTTTTAATCTTTTGGATTATCGTCTAAACATAGAGTTTTAAGTATGTAAAGCCTTATCAAAAATGCACTCTGGGCATGATCCGATGTGCCAAATATGGTCACAGACTTTAAAGCAGATTTAGACCATGTTTCGTGCATATCTAGAGTGAGTCACACATGCTTGGCGCCTATATAGCAACCTATCTGTGATGCAAGAACTGGCCAATATGTAATTGGATGTCTAATATTTGTTTTGCACAGCTGAATCACCCTGGCTTTGACCTGACTTTTATTTTTCTAAAAGAAACATGCACATTAATTTGCATATTTGCATGACAAGTGTAAAGAAAGAGCATTACATCGTCGCTCGTTTATGACGCTAAACCAGTTGTTAAGCATTCAATGAATGCATGTCTCGAGATAAACCTGTCAAGATCTCCTATATTGATTTTCATGCGCCCCTGTTGCATGATGAAACTGACCTGCAGGAAAACTTGTGAAAAAGTTTTGGTCGATGGTTACTCATGCTCGTAACGCAGAGCGTGTCATCCATTTGCAGACACTATCCAGTCGTAAATTGAAACATTGACTCCTAGCTATGACTGCAATTGGGCAGTCTGTTACACAAATTGTAAAATCTTGCAAACTTGTCACAATAAGGTCCTAATATTGAATGAAAACAAAGCATGAATTTCCTATTGGAACTAAAATTCTACTTGCCTACCATCAGATCTTGCTTTTAGAAGGAACTCGGCATTTGATCTGGATCCGAACTACAAACATTTAGTAGAAGGGTTTGAGTAAACTTAATTCATGCAAAATAGTAATATATAATGTAAATGGCAACATTTGTTCATATTTGACTTATGATATTTATTTGTTGCAGGATTTGTTATATTACCAGTATACATATAATACAATTTAGTCTATGAGCATTAAAAAACAAATCTTGAAAACCTTTGTAAACAGTTTGAATCAAGACACCAACAGTTGAATAAATACTCGCATAGAGAAAACTTGAGTTAGAAAAGAAATTCATCAGACAGCATCTTTTTTTTTCGCGGGGAACATTTATTAAACATCCGAAGGATTAATTTCCCCTGTTATGCGGAGGGCAAAGAAACCATTGTTATCTCACTATTGCACAAAGGGAAAATACAAATAATGTCAAGTGTCTCACAGTTGGCCTTTCAACTGATGCTCTCTTAACTAACTGGAGGTCAACGCTGAAGAATTGAGGGCAAGACTTTCTATTTATTGCTTTGTTATTGTTTATGTGGAAGTTAATATATAGATCATTGTTATGGTCATGGTAGAAGTAGAATGAATCATAAAGACCTTAGAAAACATTGTCTTTAAACTGCAGTTGAATCATAAAAACACCAGAAAACCCATTTTCAAAACTGCAGTCAATCCAAACTACAAATTGAAGAAGTGTGGAATCTAAAGACAGGTGATTGCTTTGGCATTATTTTTCTCATACATTCAGAATGCACCTTATTCCTGAAAGATCTTTCTTCTTGTTCATCCCATTATGCCCAACACAATGCAATATTTCTGAGGAAGTTATATCTTTCATTATGTAGACTCCATTAGAAGAAGCCTATTTACTACAGCATTTCTTCTGTCATTTAATGTTGTCATTGGTATTTTTGGCATTCTGCTTTCCTTTGGGTTTGCTTTAAGCTACCAATATAAATTTTATGGTATAGAAAATATTTCATATGGTGCATATTAAATTTTATTATATGCCTTCGAGTGATATCGAGCGTTTCCGCGTGTATTTGCAGAGTAAAATACAAGAGTCTGTATCAGCCACCTTGTATCAGCCACTTTGTATTTTACTCTGACCTCACTTTCGATTTGACGTGACGTCATTTACGTACATGTACGAGTGCCGCGTTATTCTTTGTGACATACAAAAAATCTTGTTCTGCTTCAAATAACTAATAAATTTTGGATATAAAATGATTTAAACAACTATTTAGTTGTTTCTGGTGTGTATTCAAGGCATATAATAAACACATCACCAGTTGGCAGTGCGCAACAGAGTGTTGCATTTAGCTCTCGACGTTTTTGGCGGAAACAACCGATCAGACTCGCGCCAAGGCGCTCGTCAGATCGGCTATTTCGGCCAAAAACGTCTCGAGCTAAATACATCACTCTGTATCGCACTGTCAACTGGTAATGTGTTTATTCATGACTGTATGAAGTTTAATTATTTTGTTGTGGAAGAATCAATTAAAGGAATAAAAAGCTATATTTATGGAGTAACGGGTTAAGTAGGATGCAGGAAAAATTAAAAGTTAAATGTTTCTCATTACAGTCTTGTCTGGGATTCCACTTTCTGGGTCATCCGACCAATTCAAGGAGAGAATTTCTACTCCAAAATGATTAGGGGGAAAAAACCTTACCTGTTGAAAATCAATTTAAGTCATTGTCATTAAAGCATGTTAATATTTCAACATTTAAATTCTCACAATAAAAATCATTGGGAAAACATTGCAGTTTCCCTGATGAAGGAAAAAACAATTAATCAGATAATTCTCATCAGGTTTTCTGTGGTGCAATCAGTGTTTTAATCATTCCATCGAGACAGACAAACCACGATCCATGCCTCACCAGGACTCCAGATAAGGGGAGCATTTCAAAAATTAAAAAATCTTTATTTCTGCATTAAACCCTATGATGTCACTACTCATTAGAATGAGACGATTCTAATGAGTAGTAGCACCATAGGATTTGGTTCTGAAATAAGGGAAAAATGTTGGATATGTTCAGTTTACTCCCTGTTATCTGGAGCCCTGCTTCATAATGTAAGTGAATATTCTAAATAACCATGGTCGGCCTTCAAGACAGTTGACAACTTAAAACAGGTATACTAAACTACGGTAATGCTGAATGCCCAATGTGCAAGGTTTCCAAATTACCTATATTCTGTATCAAGGCAGATGCAAATCTTTAGAATATCTCCATGCATCTTCATCAAATAGTTGCGCAATACATGTTCGACTGTTCAGTGTTACAATGAACACAGATTTGCACTTTAACCCTTTAAATGGGCGGGAGCAAGTTGATGGATCATATACAAACAGTGTAGACCATGATCAGAGGGCTCCATGGAGCCCTCTGATCATGGTCTACACTGTTTGCCTATTGCTTCCTGCAACATCATAAAAATTTCCCCAATAAAATTGAAACAGCTGTATCTTGATTTAATATAAGACTATTGATGATCGCTGACAATAAGGATAAGCAATGTTGTAGTGTTATTAATGCTGCTATAGGGTTCGCACTGGTTGACCCCTTGTAAAGATTAATTTATATGCCCCTCGGAGTTCAATAGAGCATATTGACATGTAGCAAAGGGTAGGCACAGGCTAGAGAGGGCATATTACCCTCAACCACAAAGTAGGGGGAAAAACAATTAAAAAACGGAAACCAAACAGCATACACTAGTGCTTATAAGCCTTTTATGCTGGGGGAAATGAGTTTGCTTGGCCTTATAACAAATATTGATCCAGATCAGATGCCCAGCAATAACTAGATGCCTCTTCATTTTCAGGTTACAATCTGTTACTGAAGACTTTCATGTTGACGATATTAAACAAGAAAATGTCAGTATGAGCTGATGACAAAATCGGCAGACAAAAAATATGTATTTCAAAAGGGTGTCGAGCCAAGGACACAAATATTGATTGCCAAAAGGCAAAGAGGGAGGAAAGTAGTTATAAATTAAGGAAAAGGAGTTCCTTAATTGACAGGCAATTTTATAGACAAAGAGGGCCCTAGTCATAGCTGACTCAGAGAATTATAAAGAGTTTATGGTAACTTTTACCGAACTGACAACAGTAAAACCTGTGTTTAGCAAATGAAATAGCTTTCTGCATTACTTAAGTCTTGCATTAAACTGCCACCATGCATTAAACTGCCACCAATTGTCAAGATTGATTGGTAATAGGATTCTTTGATTGACAGCTCAAGTCAGATTTGATTATGAATGATAATTATTATCTTTTTCAGAAGCCACTCAATATCACAGTATGGGGGGTTCATTAGACAGGATCTTCAGCTTTCTGCTGGACAAAACTAGTAGGAGCTTTCTGCATTACTTTTGTCCTGCAGTGGGCTGCAATATTTAGGGTAGGATGTGAAATTGATTTTCTTCAGAGTTCACGACTACATACACAGGATTAACTGTACATGATTTATTTCTCTATTTTGTCAATTAATAACTTTCAAAGTAGACTATATAAGGTTTATTGAGGGTCTGAGTAAGTGTATAATAACCCTTTCCCACATAGCATATCTCTAGTATTGAATGTAGGTGTCCACTTAAAGCAGGTTGAAAGTAAAGCAGAATGCTTTAAGCTATCATCTGCTAGAATATAGAAAATATTTTGTATGATACATATTTATGAATGTATAAATTGGAACTATTTTCTTCAAGGCAAGAATAAACTGAATGCGCTAAAAGGCGCTTCTATGGGGGAAAGGGATAAAAGCACTTTATGTAATATATAATGGTGGAATTAAGACTGTAACAGTAGTTAAAGGGGTTACTGATTGGCTCTTATAACTGGGTTAACTTTCCTTGATTACAGGCATTAAGTCAGCCCTTTGAACTACTTTATGTATCGGTTATTAGCGAATGTTTTTTTGCAGGCTATGTTTAATTAAGATATAGTGAAACATTTGCGGTGTAGTTATTAACTTATTATTAGCTTTTCTTTATATTGATAGTTTTTTTAAACAGTGTAGATCCTGATCAAACAGCTCCTGAAGGGTCTACACTGTTTTGGTCTTGGATGATTGCCATGTGCAAATGAAATGTTAACTTTTGAACTTAGCAGATGATAGTTTAAAGTAGGCTAAATGTAAAGTAGAATGTGCTTTAAAGAGCATTCTGCTTTGCTCTCAGCTAGCTATAAGTAGTCACACTTGTCTTCAAAAGGAAAGAGCATGCTATAGAGGTAAAGGATTAACTGGTTTTGACTCTGCCAAACTTCCTGTAGTCTTGATAAGACCCCTTCCTGCTTCAGAGAGGCAAGGTCAAAGACAAGACTGATAAGTCTTTCTACCTCAAACTAGCCAGCTGATTGGCTGTCTCTACTACATCCTTGTGACCTTGACCCTTCCTACTTAACATTGTCCCCCACAGCCATTGGTCTGTGACCTCTACATTACTTGTGCTGCCTCTTGTCCCAAATACTGAAATCAAATATTCTTTTGAGTGATCTTAATAGTGAGACATTACCATGCAGTATGAAAGTCATTCACTTGGAATCCCTTTTGGGTCCACACTGCTTGCCAGTCCTTGTTTTAAGATGTTTACAAACAAGATCTATTGAAGTTCCTCTTAACCCATTACCGGCCCATAGCTAATGTTAGCTAGGTGACCACTTAAAGCAGGTTGAAAGTAAAGCAGAATGTGTCTTAAGGCACATTCTGTTTTACTTTCAGCCTGCTTTAAGCTACCAGCTGCTAAAATAAAGAAATTTTTCCTTCTGATACATATTCATGATTGTATAAATTGGAACTATTTTCTTCAGCGGAGGATTTAAGTGAATGTGCTTTAAGGGTTAAGCTCGTTATATTAACAGACAGTTTAAATTGTATGGTTTCATATTATAGACAAATGTACTTCATGTTATTCTTAAGATAAGGTTTCTTTTAGGAAAATCTCTTAACTCATCCGTGCTTCCAGAACCTGTCACATTGATGCCGGACCATGTCTCAGTTTGTTTCCTCAGAACTAATTTGTTCCTTATTACTATTGACGCTTGAAATACAATGAAGCTTGCCGATACGTTAACCAAATAAGGACAGCAAACGTGCCTTATTATCGGACAAAGGCAGCACCAATGGCGAGAGTAATTTGTGGGATGAAATTAGTTTCTCGGTGGCTTCACGTCCAGGAAATTCCGATAGTGAATATCGGGTATTATCGCGTTAGGAGCCAAAAAATGATTGGCTATCATTGTCTATGGAGACAGTTAGTTGTCTGTAATTGTGAGCTTCTGTAGGGGACAGATATGTTTTCTGTCGGGGATATGGGCATTGTTGGTAATAATGACCTGTTGTTTTGGGTGATAAAATATAATCAGACATTGTTGAGTGACCAGTCAAATGAAGATGTATGGGCAGTATTGAAACCTTCGTCTCATCATTAATGGTCTTTTTACGCTTCTGGCTTTACCTCACACAAAGTTCATTTTCATGCTTCTAACCAGCTTTGATATACTTTTGACTTGAATGCTGTAAAGCAAACTTATAGTAAAGCTTTCTGCTTTACTTCCAGCCTGCTTTAAACAACCATCTGTTATAAACACTGGAAAAAAGTATTGAAGGAACAACCAATGACTAAGATCTTAACTCTTGTAAACTTAAGTCATTTATGCTAGGATATTGTAATGATCTCTACCTGTATACTTGTTGGAAGTTTCATTCTTAATATATAAGGGTGATTTAAGACAGCAAAACATTTCACATGCAATAGTTAACAGTGCAGACCCTGATGATACTCTGTGTAACACGGCTACTCGATCATCAGTGTGTACACTGTTTGTCAATGTCCCATTTAACAGGCACTAAGTATAGGCTTAAAAGGGTAGCATTACTGCTGAACACAAGTTTGACTATATCGGATTGCTATAAAATTTGGCTTATACTGAAGAAGGAGGAAGGACTTCTTGATGTTGATTGGTTTTCAAGGAGAAAACGTTTTCTCGTTTGCCGTTGGGATCTCGTGAGTGTCACTTTGCGGGATGAAATTCTTATTAATTGCTTGGCATTTTATCATTATTCTGGCCAGTTTCTGAAGTTAAATGTCCCACGGGACGACTCGATATTTCACGTGGAACCTGAGCCCTTACATTGAGACAGAAATGAGACATCTCCGTGCCACGATGTCAACACACAGTGTTAGTTGTAAAACTTGGCACTATAAGTGACTATCACTTGTATAATGGGAGAAGACTATATTATTTCCCGATTAAACGAAAGACAATGCAATGAGATGTAGAAAATGACAGCCTTTTGAAAACTTGAAAAATACGTTTTTATCTGAGTGGCAAACAGTTTGGGGCCAGATCAGACGCCGGGTTACCCGGTGTCTGATCTGGCTCCAAACTGTTTGCAATGGAAATAATAATTGTTATTGTACCAACTTAAAAATGCTTACTGAGAAAGAATCTGAATGATGTCTTCTTTACTGGATATAGCCTTCTTTCACTGAAGAGGCACTCAGGACTTATCAACAAAAGGTGACTGCTTAATGCAGGATACATTTGATGCAGAAAGCTCCTTAAGGATATTTCTGCATTTCTATTTCTTAGTAATTAACTGCCAGCCGACATTTACACTATTCATGACAGATATAGTCGAGAAAGTCGGTGCCTGTTTTAATAATGTCAGTCAGGTGTTCTAAATATGGACTTGAAAAGAAAGTGTCACTGTTTTTAGAAACTATATACATAAGTACCTGTTGCACTTTTCCTCCGCAGGTATAGCGCCTACACAATATTGACAGAAAACAGCTGGTAATAAAGTACATGATGTTAGGTGAAATGACTAATATATTGTACTTGCGTAATATAGTGAGATTTATTAGAAATAAAAAAAGAAATTATTAAACATATGAAACATTGCAACACATAGTCGTAAAGTTTGAACTCGGCCTATTATTTGGTGATAGAGTATTTAAAACACTTAAATTCGTTTTATACCAAGCAAACTCTTGCTATTGTGTGACAAATCTTTAAAATTGAGTCTCTTTTGAAAACAATGTAGACCCAGATCAGACAGCTCCTAAAGGAGCTGTCTGATCTGGGTCTGCATTGTTTTCTTATAAGATCTGTCTGACATGAGTCTGCACTCTTTTCTGGAAAAGTTCTCCTTATTTTATTAGCCAATGTAATAGTTTATATGATACATGTTGGTTGTGGGCACTGTAATATACATGAGGACGGGAGTATTTCAGCGAGAGGACGGGTTGAAATGTCATTGTCTATAACAATAGGGGACACATGTTTGGTAGCTTGTGTGGGCAGCAATTTAGTGACCACAGGCCATTTCATAAGCAAGCATAAATCTCAACCTGGTCATTTAATCCCCATAAAATTGACCGCTCGGTTGTGCTTTAAAATGTTTATTTAACATTTAGTTACATACAGGTTTTCATGCTTGAGTAGCTGTTTCGATTGGATTCTTTAACCCTTTCAAAGCTGAAGTTTTCCAATGGACTATTCCCCTTTCGAAAACTGACCAGTTTATAATGATTTTTACCCATTACCCCATAACTGTGCCATTAGTTTATTCCTCCATCCAAGAAAATAGGTCCAATTTATACAATCATGACCATTTACCAAAATAAATATTTTCTATATCCCAGCAGATAGTTGCATTCAACCTGCTTTAACCCATTACCCCATAGCTAGTTTCTGTTTCAAAGACAGGTGATCACTTAAAGCAGGTTGAAAGTAAAGCAGAATGCGCCTTAAGGCGCATTCTGCTTTACTTTCAACCTGCTTTAAGCTACTATCTGCTAGAATATAGAATATATTTCCTATTATACATATTCATGACTGTTTACATTGCAACTATTTTCTTCAGCAGAGGAATAGAGTGAAGGCGTAAAAATGCGTATTTATGGGGTAATGGGTTAAGTCTTCACCTGCTTTAAGTTGTCACCTGTCTTCAAAACTAGATACAAGCTATGGGGTAAAGGGTTAAGCATGTTTTGCTTTACTTTCCATCTGCTTAAAGCCGTCACCTGCCTTCAAAAAGAAGAGGCATGGTATTATAGGCTAAAGGGTCAGTGCAGATGGTGAAAAGACTAAAAGCTGGATGAAAGTTAAAAACAGAAATCTCTATGGGGGTGTATACAATGTCATGTAGGTAAAGATATGAAAAAACAATGATATGAAAATTAGGAAAGGGTTAAAGGAACAAAAACCTAAGTTTCACGAGTAGAAGTTATAATGTTTGGGTTTTGAATGTAATTAAATCTATATATGTTTGGGTTTTGAATGTAATTAAATCTATATATATACATGTAATAAGGGATGATAGTAATAGCGAGGTGATAAACTGTCTCAGCTGAATGCGCTGGTGATTTTGAAGACACCTCGCTAGATGTAGGGTGTAATTTACCTGTCATAGGAAAAATAAAATAATTTTTACAGCCCGATTAAGATTTGGGAAAATTCTTGCTGAATCATTCGCAATAACAACGGGGGATAATGATATTACAAGTTTCGTTCAAGTTTGAATCGTAATAGATATACAGGTGCACAATGACAAATCGAACTAGCTTGAATCAAATTTACCTGTATTTCTAGATTTTAAATTTTGATTAAGTCGACCTTACCCATATTTCACAGTTAAAATGTGGCAATGCCACATTTTAACTTTGAAATATGGGTAAGATTGACTTAAGGCAGAGTTCAATTGAATAAGATTTAACAGTATTTCATTCTGTAAACTAATTTGTATAGAATTGGAATGACCGTTGTTTGCTGTGTATAGGACAGGGAGAGGGTTCGAGGGTCATTAAAAAGAATTCAATAGATACATTGTAAAGTGAAAGTAGTAAATTTGCACAAAAGACATTTTTATGTTTTCTGTGAAGTACATGCGTATTGTTTGCAGAAAATCTTAATTTAATGCAGTAAGCCCCAAGATAGCTGCAGCCCCCAATATCTGCCAAAGTATAATCCAAAAAAGAAAGAATTTAATTACTAAAAGCTGTTGAACTTTTTACACTGAAACACTGATTTATACTTAGAATTTTTAGATTCTGCATCCTCCGTTATGCAGTAGACCTGCTTCAAGCTATCATCTGCTAGGATAAAGAAATTTGTTCTAATAGTACACAATCATTTCTTAATAAATGTGAACTATTTTCTTCTGTGGAGGAATAAATTAGAAGGGTAAAATGGTGTATTTATGAGGTAATGGGTTAATTGAACACATTACTGCTTTCATTCTTAGATCTATATGTTTGGAATAACTTCCGCCAACTTCCATCTTAAGGCATTTAAACAATGGCAAAGATGATCCTAGTATAAAGCCTGCAGCCAATTATTCAACTATTTAAATAACAACTGACATCCCTATTAGTTTAGTTTGGTTTTTATGTTTACAAACAAGGTAACACAGAACACATTCCCATAGCAATTAAGGCAGTGAAATTGACATATCAAATAGATAGCTGTCAATCTTGACATGGACAAGTTTTTCTAGGCCTAGGGGCAGAAAGTTTTCAAATATCTATATCAGTATGTAAGGAGATGGTTCGATTTTATGAGCGGCTAATTTGTCACCTGATTGGTATAGTACAGAGCAGTCAGTCTAGTGTTTAGTTGCCATTCAATTAACCCTTTAACCCTTTACTCCATAAATATGCATTTTTACGCATTTAATTGATTCCTTCACTGAAGAAAATAGTTCCAATTTATAGTCATGAATATGTGTCTACCTACTTTAACCCTTTCCTCCCTGAAACCTCAAATGGACAATTCCAGTTTCCATTTTAGTCTAGTCCATTTCTGACTTTTAAGGGTTGTTTTTGTCAATGTTTGGCATTGTGACAAACAGTGAAGACCCTGATCAGAGGGCTCCTTTCGGAGCCCTCTGATCGGGGTCTTCACTGTTTGCATAGGACATGTGTACTATTCACATGTACACTGTTTGAATAGGACGCCTATCTGCGGGACTATGGTTCAAAGAGTTAAGTGGTCACCTGTTTTCAATGTTAGATGGGGCAATGGTAAAGATTTATGATGGAGATCTCTAAAGCCAGGCGCCAAATATGTTATCCACTAAAATAAAGTCGTTGTTGTCATTATTATTATTATTATTATGCATGCCAACCATTCAATGAAGAATTATTGACATCTCTAAACTAAAAGACAGGTTGTTGCTTAATGCAGGACAATGGAAATCAAGAGATTATTTAAAGGATCATTGTTATAGAAATAAAGTTGACTATATTAACCCTTTGAACCCTAGTCACGCCTATAGGCGTCCTTTTCAAACAGTGTACATGTGAATACTATACTTGTCCTGTGCAAACAGTGAAGACCCAGATCAGAGGGCTCCCGAAGGAGCCCTCTGATCTGGGTCATCACTGTTTGTCATAATGCCAATCACTGACAAAAACAACACTTAAAAGTCAGAAATGGACTGGACTAAATTGGAAACTGGAATTATTGTCCATTTAAAGTTTCAGGGAGGAAAGAGTTAAATGCCATAAATAGTGTTGTCTTTGCATTAGAATTGAAAGAATGTATTTTAAAAGAGTTTTTTTCTCACAATAATGCATATATCATGTGATGGATATTTTTTCCCATTTGGACATAAAAGGAATTATAATATAACCTTAATTAATTGTTCATATCAAACAATGAACAAACCTCAGCGGTGAAGAAACAATCCAGGCCCAAGTGGTAAACTACAGACTACAGATAGCATTGTTATTCCATCCCTCAATGATTCACCGTCACCACAAGGAAGAAGGATTTGTTTGAAGACAATACAATAATAGTTATGTAAGACTTTGATTAATTTCCTCTCATTCATGCAGACCTTGAACTCATTCACAGGACTTAGAATTAGTCAATGAAAGTTTCCAGAAAACAAAACATGCCATATATTAATACATTGCTTCAAATATATTCCTGTCTTTAGTGTCAGCGATACCCAACAGAATTTTTAAGTCTTCATTTTTGGTCTTCCAAACAGATGGCAAGTTATTGCAGGATAGAAGTAATGCAGAAAGCTCCTTTCGAAGCTTTCTGCATTACTTTTATCCTGCATTTGGCAGTCCACTGGCTGCATTTGAAATTTCTAAATCGTGCTTGATAGATGGTTGTTCAAGAATGCTTATATAACAGCAGGGCTCCAGATAAGGGGAGTATTTCAAAATCTAAAATCTTTGTTTCTGCGTTAAACCCTACGTATGTTGTCACTACTCATTAGAATCGTCTTTTCAAGACGATTCTAACAAGAAGTTACACTATTAGGTTTAGTTCTGAAATGAAAGATAAAATATTTGATTCATTCAGTTAACTTCGTTCAGTTAATTCTTCTTATCTGCAATGAGCCTCGCATGTACACTTGATTTGAAAACAATAACAATTAAGTTATTGAACCTATTGAGATTGTGTCCTTATTTGGCTAACCCAGTTGATTGAACAGGGATGAATCTCAATGGGATGCTTCCGTTTTGAATCATGAATGGTTTATTGTTTAATTATCTGAGGATGACCACTTCTTCCTTCCTTGACCGTTCCTCAATATTAACCCTTTACCCCATAAATACTCATTTTTACGCCTGTAATTTTGTCTTAAGGCACATTCTGCTTTACTTTCAGCCTGCTTTAAGCTACAATTTGCTAAAATATAGAAACTATTTCTTATCGTACATATTCATGACTATAAATTATAGAACTATATTCTTCTGTGGAGGAATAAATTATAGCATAAGAAGGTGTAGTCAGCGGGGTAATGGGTTAAAGGGTTTTAAAAGATCAGGAAGAAAAGTCTCAAGAACTGGTAGTTTTCCAATATCAAAGTGAAGTTATTAGTCACATTTCTTCATTTTATGTGTAGTTAAACTATATTCGTGTTTTACCAACAAATTGTTGGCATACAAAAGAACAACCTCACACTAATTGTCTGCATTATGCAATCTTGTATTGGAAAAGCAGGACTGTTTATCTTTAAGTGTAATTTTTCGTGAAATTTGAGCATTCCAGGCCTTTTGATAGGCACAGAGCCGTCAAGAGTTTTTCACTTGTCCCCAATCTTAACACTTGCCCTGTGGCTTGTTATCAATGCTTGAGAAAGGTAAATGCTTAAAGTAGGCTGAAAGTAAATCAGAAAGCTCCTTAAGGAGCTTTCTGATTTACTTTCAGCCTACTTTAAGTAACAAGTCAGGATGTATGTAAAGGCATTTCTATGGTGGATAGATAAAGGCGCTTTAATGGGGAGAAAGGGGTTAAGGCTGATTTAGGCTGTAAACTATCGGCCATTACCATATTTAATGGATGGAATGTCGTAGTTTACTGACTTTAAAAACCATAAATGATCTTAAAGCGCAAGCTACTGAATATTTGGAGGAATATGATACCAGCGAAGAATTTTCAAACCATTTCGTTGGCTGAAGTTTATGCAATTTTAACGATGTGTTTCCAAATTACCCGTGTTTCGTATCGCAGTGGTGCGGCCTTTTTTCGTAGCTGTGCAATAGACCGACGATGTATGCTTGCTTGTTCAGGCAGCCTTGAGACTTATAGAACATAATCTGTGGTATAAATAGCACTCTTAGCCTTAAAAAGCCGTTGACACAAACCCCAACGTCGCCTAGCCTAATCCTACCATCAATATTTTGACACTCGTTTTCAATGAGGTGGGTCAATAAGATTTTTGATTCCCTTAAGATTAGAGTTTATGAAATGGTCAAACAGACTGTACAGTTACACTTCTCTGATGCAACCATTCTTTTGCAGAAGCAAAGCTCTCTTTGAAAGACATGTGACAGCTGAATGCATGACACAAGTAAAGCAGAAAGCTCCTAAAGGAGCTTTCTGCTTTACTTTTGTCATGCATTAAGTTGCCACCTTTGTTAGATACTGATTACTTGTATTTTAATGAGTGGACGGTTTAGCTGAAACTTGACCATACTTTAATCCCAAACATACAAGATTGAGTTCTGTAGACAGGATCACAGTCCATTAGGTCTAATGTTGTCAGGACAATTTGTCGGCACAATGAAATCTCGATTGACCATATAACCCCTATCATCATAATAAATGGGTCATGATTTACTAAAGAAGACAATTTTTAAGAGTAGAACATTTCTGACAATAACTGTTTTCAGACAATGATATTACTTAAGAGTTCTTAATTATACTAAGAGACTGAGAGTTAAAGAGTATTTGTGTTACATTAACCCATTACTCCATTTCAACGCCACTAATGTATTCCTCCACCGAAGAAAATTGTTCCTATTTGTACAGTCATGAATATGCACCATAAGAAGTAGTTTCTTATATCCCAGCTGATGGTAGCTCAAAGCAGACTGTAAGGCAAATATTGTGATTCAAGGTGCATTCTGCTTTACTTTCAACCTGCTTTAAGGGGCACCTATTTTCAAAATTAGAAACAGGCTATTGGGTAAAGGGTTAAAGATAAAGAGTATTTTGGATTTAATAATTGATCTATATTTATCAACATGGGTAACTTGTCTTTGTTTGTTTCATAAAAAATACAGTAATATCTGTATATGTTACAGCCACACAGAAGAAATTCTATTGTTTGTACATTTTTAAGACAGTAGATTGCTAAATGCAAGACAGCAATAATGCAGAAAGCTCCTTTAGGAGCTTTCTACATTATTTCTGTCCCGCATTTAGGAGAACGATGTCAGTAGAGATCTTCATGTTTTGATCTTCATAATGAGAGAATGATTGCTAGATATTGGTTTGTCTGTTTTGTTATGGTGTTGATTCACTGTGGGGTGTACAAAGTGCTTATTATATGACATTTCAATAATCTTCTCTTAACCTCCCATGCATGGGATATTAAATTAAATCCATGATTCAAAATGTTAAATCCCATGATCAGATCTATTTACATGTTAGTAACTTAGTATTGTTAAACACTTAAAAAAAACCAAACAGGCAATTGATTGGCTTTAACAGTTTAGATTCAGACCAGATGCCAAATAATTGCATGTCTTTTTAGAATCCAACCATATATTGTCAAGCTTATTTTGTTTCTTGAAAATACAGAGTGAAAATGTTTATTTTGTAGTTTTTAAAGGCATCAGGTTTGAAGCAGCCATTGCTTTCTTAGCGTTAAGGGTAAAAATTGGCACAGACTCGGTAAAAAAATCATTAGTTTGAAAAACTTTCCATTTCTCTGCCAATTCAGTTAGGTCATTGTTGCTAATATATATTTCAGTGGACCTGCTTTAAGCTTATCATGTAGAAACTTTTTGCTTTACTTTACTGTTATCTACAGTAGAAACTCTCTATAACAACCACTAAAATGTATCAAATATTAGTCGTTTAAGACAGGTGACTGCTTATAGCAATGTGAAAGTGAAACAGAAAGCTCCTACAGGAGCTCTCTGTTTCACTTTTACATTGCTTTAAGCTGTCACCTGTCTTTTATACAGGCAACAAGCCTTCTTTTTAGTGGTCGTAATAGAGAGGTTCTACTGTACCTTGATACAACAACTCAATAAAATTACACTTTAAGAGGGACACATCAAAATATCTCTTAATTAACTCTTCGCATGCTAGCTGCGGAAGAGTGATTATTAGAGCAAACAGTTTGGATCCTTTTGAGACGCCGCGTTACGCTGCGTCTCAACAGGATTCAAACTGTTTGACACTCTTACCCTGTTTTTGAAAACATGTTTGCAGATTCGATTTATAGAATAGTTCCAGATGACGATTGTTGGAGACGAAAAAATTACGGATAATGGAAAGAGTTATGATGATGACGTACTTGCAGGTGTTAACAGGTAGTCTTGTACGGAGAAGCGTGCAGCAGTAACATTTAAACACCGCATTAGTTACAAAATAAAATAGATTCTCTGCACTATGGTTGATTTAATATCACAGAGTAATGTGGCCTTCATTAACAGTGCAGCGATAATGATAGGAACATGCTTTGTACTTTAACCCTACCAAAGATACGTTTAATTAACCCATTACCCCATAAATACACCTTTTTACACCTTTCTTTTATTCCGAAACTGCAGAAAAAAGTTCCAATTTATACAATAATGAATATGTTTATTAAGAAATACTTTCTATTTCCTAGTAGATGGTAGCTTAAAGCAGGCTGAAAGTAAAGCAGAATGTGCCTTAAGGTGCATTCTGCTTTACTTTCAACCTGCTTTAAGTGGTCACAGATATTAAATAATAGAAACCTGCTATGGGGTAATGGGTTAATTCAGTAAACCTTTACTCCATAGATACATTTGAATTCAGTCTTCTATTAAAAGAAATTGGTTCCATATTATATAGTAATATATTGTGCAACATAAGAAATATTACCTATATCCTGACAGATGGTAGCTCAAAGCAGGCTATACATATAAGTAAAGCAATATATACTCTCAAGGAACATTCTATTTTAGTTTCAACCTGCTTTAAGTGGTCACCTGATTTCAAAACTAGAAACAGGCTATGGAGTAAAGGGTGAACATTTCAACCTGATTCTAGAACTTGAATCCTATCTTAGTTATGGAATAATTAAAGGCATTTAAAGGCATATTTATGGAGTAATTGGTTATAGTGCATTATAGTGTCTTGTCACATCAGAATCTGATGCACAAGTGCAGAGATACTCCCAGATAGTATATATAGGACCTACTAGGGGGATTTCTTTTGTTTTATTACTAGATAATTGCATGCTGGTTTGCCATTAATATTGGCCATGGCTCAGTTAATGTTTGAGGTAGAGACAAAATTTGTTGATAGCTCTGCCAGTGTCACTGTTATCAGCCTGATGCCAATTAGCGTGCGGTTTTAATTACCTGGCTAATTGTTTTTCCGTTATTTCACAAGCACTGCATGTCCTGGTGAACATGTATATATAAGTGTAAAACCCATGTTGTACGTAATAACTGCTGAAAAGAAGAACCTGTTTTCTCGACTTTATTGTTTGAATGCATGTTCCTTTAACCCATAGCCCCCATTGCCTGTTTCTAGTTTTGAAGGCAAGGTGCGGCTTAAAGCAGGTTGAAAGTAAAGCAGAATGCACTTTAAGGTGCCATCTGCTAGGATATAACAATGTTTCATATGGTTTATATTCTTGACTGTATCAAGTGGACTTATTTTCTAAAGAGGAATAAAATAAAGGTGTATTTATAGAATTGTGGGTTTCGGCATAGAGAGGGCATAATAATTATAATGTGTATGAGGGAAAAGTAGAAAGCGTCTGAAACTAATTTACCTTACTTAAATAACCCATTAACCCATAAATACACCTTTTTATGCCTTTAGTTATTTCAGCTACTGAAGAAATAGCTCCAATTTATACAGTCATGAATAAAATCATAAATATTTTCTAAATTCTAGCAGATAAATGCTTAAAGCAGGCTGAAAGTAAAGCAGCCTGCAGGGTGCCCACGGACTCTGGAAAACAGGGAAACAGGGAAAATGGTTGAAAAATATTCCCTGCAGGGAAAAATCAGGGAATTTGAAAATTTGCTAAAAATCAGGGAATTATCAGGGAATTTGGCAGAAATTGGAGAGAGAAAATCTTGACTACTGATAGCCTTTCTTCCTGACTTTCTTTAAAAGCTTTGTTTATTCATACGGTTAGGATCATGTAGTAATTAAGCAATTTACAATGTCTATTTAGCTTCTTGTTTATCCATATCTGATGGGTTAATTTAAATTATTCGTCAGTGCCGACTCTGTTAAAATAATCAGCATCTTAACTGAAGAGAAGGGATAATGGAGTTAAGTAACCCTTGTCCTAGAACTCAAGTGTCAAAGCAGTCAGAGATTGTTATGCAGCTGAAAAGTAAAAGTGATTGAATGTACCCTTTTCATCCTAGAACTCAAGTGTCAAAGCAGTCAGAGATTGTTATGCAGCTGAAAAGTAAAAGTGATTGAATGTACCCTTTTCATCCACAAAACCAAATCAGAGAATGATCAATATCAGCATCAGTAGTTAGCATATCTAAATGAAACTTTATATACTTGGGAAATATTTTGCCCATTTTGAGGCGATTTTTCTACACAGAATTATGTTGGTTTTATACCTGGCTGGAAACGCCCTCAGAACGCACCAGAGACCATCTAGGAATAAAAATTTCTCGGGGGAGCATACCCCCGAATCCCCCTAGTAAGACTAAGTTCATAAATAATAAATGATTGCAATTAAGGTGCTGGATTTTTTAGACCTAGCCATGAACACTACTGATACAGTACTTCTGTAAAATGTGACATGTTACATAAGAAACAGATAATTTTATACAAGACATGACAAAGCTCAATAGGTATGAGTAAAGAATAAGTGTGACTTTATGATGTTGAAGGTATGGCTATAAGGGGAGGGGAGGTTTGAAGCCATCTTACACAGTTGTATTTGAGCAGTGTAGGCCGCGAACAAAGATCAGGGAAAACTGCATTTCAGTCAGGGAAAAGTCAGGGAATTATCAGGGAATTTCAATTTTGAATTTCTGTGGGCACCCTGAGCAGGCTATGGCATAATGGGTAAAATGGCAATAAATGCTATTACTTTTTGTCCTGCACTAAGTAGAGACCATTGCCATGCAGATTATTACAGTTATGACTGTATGTTTTATCAGATAATGGACGTGTGTTTAGGCAGTGGGTAAAATCAATTAAAGTTTGGTCAGTGCCAGGGGTTTTATGATGGCAGTTTGGCATTTTTACAGGTCTTTGATTTAGAAGCATTAGCCCTGTAAGTGGATATAGAATACTGCTGGCCATATGTCGTTTAAGCTCTCTTGGTCTGTTATGTATTTCCTTCGTCATAACTCTTGGCTATAGTTTAAGTCAAAAAATAAAGCAGTGTTTGTGTTGACTTAGTATACTCACAGTACATACATATAAACCACAATTTACAAAATCAACTGAAAAAAGTTTTTTTATGGGTGTTTAAGATATGTGGATGCTTAAAAGTAAGATGAAAGTAAAGCAGAAAGCTCCTAAAGGAGCTTTCTGCTTTACTTTCACCTTACTTTAAGCTGCCACCTGATTAACAGCTTAATTGAGTATTCTTTTTAGCAGTAATAATGGAAGATGTTTACTGTACTGTTATTTTGTTAAATTTATTATGATTGAAATCACTGACTATTATTAAAGGCTGTTGGCGACTTTTGGCAGGTTGTTTTTCATGGGTTTTGTGGTGGCCAACTTATTAATCTTAATGGTCGTAGGGTTGATAGATTTAATAGATTTAGTTCAACCCCTTTAACGTCAACCCTCGCTATATTGGCAACTGTAAACAGTTTGGATCTAGATCAGAATTTGAGGATCTTCCGGTATCCGGTCAAGTACCCATTTGACACACAAAGTGAATTGAAATTTCATTTGTTATACTACATAATATCTTGATTTGAGAACAATAAGAGATGCCAATTTATAAGCTAACTGATATTATAACTGTGAAAGGGTTTATATAAATTAATAATGTTTTTGGATCAATGTTCCATAATCCTGGTTTGGATTTTTATCAGGCGCCAAGATATACTATAGGATCTTAATTGGTAGTCATTCTGATTATAACTCTATTATTGATAAAGAGAAGATTCTAAGCCAATTTCTAAGATTCGGAGCAGACAATATTTTGAGCGTACAAGATTTATTCGGTGCTAAAAGGGTTACTACGGTAGTGTTTGGCAGTTTACTGTACGTGTATTTGGGGGTCACAAGCTCACACTACGATGTTTGATTAATCTGGTTTGACGTCAGTAGCCGATATGAGATAAATACTTATCAGTATTGGTTTGTTTTTGACACATCAAGAACTCATCTCGTACAGATAAAACACTGTTCAAACTACCTAAACTGGCCCAAGAGGTTTTATATCCTTAGGTCGAGTGCAGGGGAAACCCCTATTAAAGAACCTTTCCCAAACCGTTTTGATCAAGATCAGAATCCAAGTGCCTTGTTGAAAAATCAGGATCTACGCTGTTTGAGACCTTTCAAGTGTAGTGAAGAAGCAAACAATGAGAGATTTTGATGCATGCAAAAATTTGAGCAGGCAAACTTTTAGTAGACATTCAAAGGTTTAGTCCCTTTCCTGTTTAGATATTTTCTGCTTGAAAATTGATGCCTGCTTTTACTTCTTAAATCAGAATTTTAAGATTAATTGATAGAAAAAATGTCAGTATGATTGCTCAAACAGTTTGGACCCTGATCAGATGCCGAGTTACTCGGCGTCTGATCAGGATTCAAACTGTTTGCAAATAGAAGTAGACCTGTTTTAGGGCAGTGAAAGGTTTAAATTGAGGTAGTTTGTACCAATTACTTGTTCCTGGTTTGTTTATGAGAATCTGGTGCTGGATGTATCTGAAGTGGCTGGAAACAATGAAAAAAAAAAGAATGTTATAAATAGAACAATCCTTGAGCCATTGCTCCATAAATTATGCCTTTTTTTACCCCTTTAATTTATTCCTTCACTGAGAAAAATGGTTCCCATTTATACTTTCAACCTAATTTCTGAGGTCACCTGTCTTCAAAACTAGAAACAAGCTAAAGTGTAATCGGTTATTTTGGAACAAGTCAATATTTTGGATTTATCCATTGTACCGCATAGCCTGTTATGTTTTGAAGATATGTGGTTAATTAAAGCAGGTTGAAAGTAAAGCAGAATGTGCCTTAATTCACATTCTGCTTTACTTTCAGCCTGCTTTAAGCTACTATTTGCTACAATATAGAAAATATTTCCTATGATACATATTCCTGACTTTATAAATCGAGGGCTTTGTGCATAGTTTTGCACCAAACCCTCGAAATATAAATTGGAATTTATTAATTAAAGACGTAAAAAAGTGTATTTATGGGCTAATGGGTTAAAATTGTCTTGTCTTGGTTCAACAACTAAATTAAAATGACACCCATGTTAAACAAGGTCATGTCTTTATTTTAAGCTTTAATGTTACAGATGAAGCGAAGATAAACAGTTTAAAACAGTTTAAGACCGTTTTGTAACGGTGTCACTTTACAACAGCGTACTACATGAACCACTTGTTTTTCTGCGATTTAGGTCAGCCCATTAATTTTTGCCTCAAATTCTAGCACCTGTCAAAATAAAACTTCAAATTTTGACATTTCAAAAACACCACCACTCCTGGCACACATATCAGTTTCACTGTTGATGGCTGGTGGATTGAACACCCTTACAATACTAAATGACTCTTTCTAATACAAGGCTCAGATAAGAGGGAGTAAACTGAACAAATCCAACATTTTCTCACTCATTTCAATACAAAATCCTTTGGTGTAACAACTCATTAGAATCGTCTCGAAGAGATGATTCTATTGAGTTGTCAAACCATAGGATTTCATGTAGAAATAAAGTTTTTAGTTCTTGAAATACTTCCCTTATCTGGAGCTCTGCAAAGTAACTAAAGATGCATTGATAGTTTAATGCAGAAAAAGGAAATGCAGAAAGCTCCTTTAATTATTGCTTTCTGAACTGGCTTTGGTCCTGCTTAAAGGTGCTGTCACACCTTACCGGATGGCATAAACGGACGTCAAACGGAAAGAAAATTTGTCTAAGAACGATATCCGGTGACAAATATCGTCCTCGCTGCTGCGCGAGGCGCTCTCGTTTTCGGCATGGAACGGATAAAACGCACGATGACCGAACAACTACCGGTAAACTAACGGTAAATAAACGTACATAACCGTACGAGCAACGGAAGAATACAGGATAAAACGAAAGTGGAACGCATGAGAAACTGACGCAACGTTCTTGGAACGTTTGAGAAACGTTCTTGTTCGTGTCGCGATAAAACTGGTAAAAATAGATCGAACAAAAAATGCTCACAGTACATAATACGCCTTTCAGGCGGCATAACTAATGGAAAACTCGGCAAATTTTGACGACTTGCGAAATCAATAGACGATATGTAGTTTATAGAGACAGAATCATATAGAAAAGTTCAGCTTTATGTGTAAAAGCATGAGCAAAGAAATAAGCGGAAAAACAAACAAAATTCTAATATATCAAGTTCAACAAGGGTCATAGCGTATGCATTTCGAGTAATTGTCCGTTGAACATGCGGTTAGTTGCCGGAACACCTCCGATTTGTCCGTTGAACATGCGGTTAGTTGCCGGAACATCTCCGGTTGATCCGTTGGATGTCAGGTAATGGTCCCGTCGGTTCACCGGATATCAACGAATACATACAGGACACGTACAGTACAATGAACGCATGCATTCCGAACAAAACGTATGCAACGCATGTCTACCGTACATCTAACGTTCACTTTTGTCCGGTGACATCCGTTCCCAAGTTTTCAACATGTTTAAAACTTTCCACCGGATTGAACGGACACCACCGGACATGGCCGGACAATGAGCGAATATACCGGATAAGAAACGGACAGCAAACGAATGCGAACGGAGACGAACGGATTGGAAATTTGGTTCTCCGTTAGACGTCCGTTTACGCTATCCGGTAAGGTGTGACTGAGCCTTTAAACATTGAAAACATTATTCTGCCCTGAGAAAACGAGCTTTATTGATTACCTCGTTGCATGATGGCGGTGAAATTTTAAAAATTTGTTCATAACTTTTCAACCAATTTTAATCCATTAAGAATATGGGGTTTGATCTGAATCTTAACTGTTTGACACTAAGATCCAACATGAACAGATACTTCAAAGCTGACACAATCAGACATGAAAATTGTTTATAATGCAAAGAACTAAATGTTGACTTAACTCTATCAACGCTAAGTAACTCTGTAGTTTATTTTGTGTCCTTGTGGATCATTTTAGTTACCAAAAAATGAACCAGTCTACTTGGAATTCTGGATAGTTTAATGAATTTACTGGACTAAGTCAGCAAATGGTGTAGATCCTGATCAGAGGGCTCCTATAGGAGCCCTCTGATCTGGGTCTACACTGTTTGCAAATGTAATAAGTATATTTTAAACAGGTCCACGGTGTTGAAAGAGTAACTAGGTTCCAACACGTTTGTATTTTTTGGGGCCAATAAAATGACAAGGTTGTTGACACGCTCAGTCCTTTATCAGCTCAATATCAAAGTTTTTAAAACCTAAATGAAAACATTTACTAGCCAAGGCTGTTTTATAAAAAAAGTTGACATTTATTCTAGACATCATGACTATAGGCAAATAATGCACATGACCCTACCAGCCAGACATACTGCTTTGATGATATTTACCAGCAATAAAAATCTTCATTATTCAAAACCCCTTCGAATGTAGTGAAATCCAATTATTCTAAACATTTGCAAAGTGTTTGGATCCTTTTCAGACACCGTGTAAACTCTGCGTTTGATAAGGATCCAGACTTTTTGTTACTTGGATTTATCGTATCAGGTAAATACAGGCAAGAGTTGATTTCAGAAAATAAAAGGGAATGACAATTTCCGAAGGGTAACTTAAAGCTAAGGATCAGTGTTAAAAGGGTTAAAAGAACTGTAAAACCTCTCTAATACGATTAACGCGACCGCTAAAATAATTTTTAATGGTTTGTATGAAAAACAGGTGACAGCTTAAAGCATGGTGACAGTAAAACAGAAAGCTCCTTTAGGAGCTTTCTGTTTTACTTTCACCTTGCTTTAGACAGCCATCTTTCTTAAGCACCTAATAATTCAAACAATTTTATGGTCTTTATAGAGAGGTTTTACTGTATTTAAAAAGGTTTCATAGTATTTATGCCTTTATTGGATCATTTGGTTATCATCTGTCTAGTCGGAGATTATTAGCTATTTAGTTATTGTTATTGAATCGGGATTTGATATATTTTTAATCGATGATCCCGATTACTGTCTACTTGCTGTAGAATTCAAATATTTAATATTTATAAATGATAAGCAATCACTTAAGATTTAGATATAGCGATTAACCTCTTTTTTCGTCCATTGCTTATTTGTTGGCGCCTGTAACTGGGTAGGTGGCCAACTACAGAGATATCACTAATCCTTTCCGTCATAGGTATAGTCGAACTTCGATATCTCGAACTCGGTTAAGTCGAAGCCACGTTTTAACTTTGAAATATGGGTATGTTCCACTGAACCCTGCATGAACTAATGCAGTTGATGTGTTGAACTATCGGATAGTTTGAGTTAAGCAAGTTCGAGATATGGAAGTTCGACTGTAACTTGTTGTCAGTGTATAACACAAGTTACTAACCCATTACCCCATAGCCTGTTTCTAGTATTTAAGGTAGGTGATCACTTAAAGCAGGTTGAAAGTTAACCAAATTGCAACTGAAGGCACTTTCTGCTTTACTTTCAGCCTGCTTTAAGTTACCATCTGCCATGATAAAGAATATATTTCTCATGGTACAATAACATTTTCTTGACTATAAAAGGAACTACTTTCTTTAGTAGAGGAATTATGTAAAGGTGTATATATTTATGAGGAATGGGTTATATAAAGCAGGCTGAAAGTAAAACAGAAAGCTCCTATAGGAGCCACCTGTTATGATGTAAGAAATGACACTTCTAATTGTGATGTCGCTTTACCTGAATTGATAGAACAATGATGAAGATATTTCAAGAAGGAATAAAGTTAATAAAAGCATAAAAAAGTGCTTTTATGAGCGACGGGGTTAATTGTCAGTTGAAAGTTTTATGTTTAATTATTGTCATATTCTCACTTTTATGTACTCTTCTTTAGTACATTCAACTGGAATTTGGTTAATTCATCAGTCTGTAGAACTCGGGAGTATAATTTCACCTTGGATTATGGGAAAATTTCCCGATGCTGCATTTTCAGTGCGAACAGTGAAACCGTTGTCACGCCATCTTTCGGTGAACTGAAATAATTGAGAACTTTCAAACACAAATTTGCTTAATGCAGGATAAAAGTAAAGCAGAAAGCTCCTAAAGGAGCTTTCTGCTTTACTTTTGTCCTGCTTTAAGCTTTCTTCGGTCTTGAAGACTACCAGTGTATAGTGTTTTGTTACGTTGTCGGTGAATGCCGGTTGGTCTGTATCGGTGTCTTAGAATTGCAGGACTACCTGACTATGGTGCAGTTGTATTGATTAGCTGGTTTCCGGTTTTAGAAAACCAATCTAGTCAAGGTGTGTACGTGGTAATGAAACGAAATAAATTGAATCTTTCGTAACCTTTAATAGCTGCAGTTTGGCATGACATTTCTTCTATATATATGGCTGTACACAAGACTATTCCTAATAAAAATACAAAGAATTTTTTTTTTATAGTTGAAATGATTTATTATCTTTCTATTTTGAAATAGAAACATTGGATTAGAGTATAAAAAATGTTCCATGATGTCATTAACCGGCTTTTGAAAACAAATTTTGATCCCACTCAAGGTCACTCGATCGAGGACCGCATTCAAATCTCTGTTTAACAACCATCCCTAACAAAGTGACACGCATTTAACCCCTTTCAATGCTAATCAAATACTATCTGTTAAGAAATGTAGCCTGCTAAAGTTTTTGAAATTTACTCTCTGATATGTTTCTTGAATACAATCATTCTTGTGTAGGAAAAGCTTGGATCCAGAGCTGGTTCTATTTATTGGGTTCCATGTTTTATTGGGTATGATCTCGAGCCAAACTGTTGGCAAATTAAGGCGTATTAGAAGTATAACTTTCTGTTTGAAGGATTATAGACTGAAGTGGTATTGTTGGCGAACACTGGACAAAAACATACGACTACGATTTGAGTACTTGTATGCATATTTACCTAACCTGATCTTTAACTATCGCTGAATTGAGACTGAGTTATAGTCTGTTGCAAACAGTGAAGACCCTGATCAGAGGGCTCCTAAAGGAGCCCTTTGATCAGGGTCAACACTGTTCGTCAACTTTCAAATAATTTTGGATTTTTTTCTAAGGAGCAATTTTTTTTAAAAAGTATATTAGAGTATTATAAGGTATATTTAGAGTCTATTTTGACAAATTTATTTGATAGCATAGTAAAGTTAAATAACCCTTAACATACATTTAAGGTGGAAACAATAATTTCCAATTAAGGAATCATTAAAGACCAAGTTCAGAACATCGAAGGTAGGCACAGTGTTGTCTTGTATAAATGCAAGCTGCCTACCGACTGATTAGATTATGTGTAATACATGTTACAGATATAGACCCGGTAAGTAGTTTCAAAATTAGATCTTGAAAATCTGGAACACATTTAAGTAAGCATTAAACCTTTTGAATGCTGATAATAAAAATCTGTTTTATAACATTTTCCTGTGTTTCATTCAGAAATTGTTACTTTCTTCTTTATTGGTAAGCAGATATAGTATCTGAGTGGCAAACGTTATAGATCCTGATCTGATGTTTGGTTACTTGGCATCTGATCTGGATCCAAAGGATGTAGAGCACATGTTTTCATGCATTGTAAAGGTTAAAGAGCATTGAGCTCCTTATATTTACCAACGTACATGAGAAACTTGGATTGAGAGCTCGAGCTTGAGATTTCAAATGTAAACACTGAGCAGTTTATCAACCTTTTCTGTGTTCGAAACGAGTATATTTATTATCCTTCATTTGCAAACAGGGTAGACCCAGATCAGGAGCCCTCTGATCTTGGTCTATCCTGTTTGCCATGACTTTAAGATATTTTTAGGACCCCTCAAGAGTCAATATAAACTGATCCTTTTTCAGAAAGTGGACGAGTCCATTTTGGAAAGTGAGCAGTGTAAGGGTCTATTTTAAGTCGCTGGTGATTTTTTTTCAAGTGCACTAAAGGAAAGGAAAATGTCCACCAAGTATAAGGCTTGGACAACATTGGTCGATTAACTCCTTCAGTACTTACTATTCAACCTAATGTATGTCTGGATATTGCAATGAACTCTCCCTTTGTGCATGCTGGAAGATTTCATTCTAGATATACAAGGGTGATCTAAAGACACTGCAGTGTTTGTCCATACAGCTGATCATTCCATATGTGAACTATGTGTATACAGAGCTCAAGAAAAGGGGGTATTTAAAAATCTGAAAATTTTATTTCTACAATAGACCCTATGTTGTCACTACTCAATAGAATCGTCTCTTCGAGACGATTCTAATGAGTAGTCACACCATAGGATTTGGTGCTGAAATAAGTGAGAAAATATTTGATTTGTTCAGTTTTCTCCCTCTGATCTGGAGCCCTGTGTATAGACTTTTAAATACAGACAAACTTCACTTTTGGCAGAAAGATCATGGGTCAATGCCAAAAATTTGTGATATAAATAATACATTGTATTGTTTCTTGATAAACCCAAAACAAACCTTATAGCCAGCATTCTAAAATTGTAGAATAATTTCTTATGATAGTTGTACGGTACTTCACATAATGCAGATCTTTTTGGCAAGATAAATCATAATTTATATGTCTGAAAATAATGCAAAATTGCTAGAATTTTATGCACTTACACTAAATCACTCTTTGAAACAGACAGAAAATATTTCCGATGTTTTCGTTTTAAATAAAAAACAAAACAACAACATGTTTTTGCGATGTTCTGAGAAGCTAGTATTGGATGTTTGTAATCTTGTTTCTGATTTTGGTTTTTTCCATGAGAGTTGTTTTTGCTTCTGGCAGTGTTTCTTATGTAGCTCGTTGTAAAGACATCACCGTTGTTTATGCCATGAGATGTTTTGTATGCAAAGTTTGTTACATAATATTCGATGTAAATTATCACAGCTTTTCTAAACAATAAGGTGCCCGTGGACTTTGTTATGTATATTCGTGTAAACTATCACAGCTTTGTAAACAATAAGGTACCTGGGAATCTGCTCACTTACAGCGAGCCAGAAATGAATTGTCGCCAATCATTATGTTGTCTTAACCTATTTAATAACTCTCATAATTATGCCTTTTTACGCCTTCAATAATTCCTCCACTGAAAAAACAGTTCTACTTTATACAGTCATGAATATGCACCATAAGATATTTTCTATATCTAATAGCATAAAGTAGCTTAAAGCAGACTGAGAGTAAAGCAGAATGCGCCTTCAGGCGCATTCTGCTTTACTTACAGTCTGCTTTAATTGGTCACCTTATATCTTCATAACTAGAAATAGGCTATGGAGTAATAGGTTAAACAGCTACATGTCTTAACTCATTACCCCATAGCCACTTTATAGTTTTTGAAGACAGGTAACCTCTTAAAGCAGGTTGAAAGTAAAGCAGAATGCTTAAAGCTGTTATCTACATCGATCTAGAAAATATATCTTATACTAAAAATATGCATGATTATATAAAATGGAATCATTTTCTTATTTGGAGGAATAAATGAGAGGTGTAAAAATGCGTATTTATGGGGTAATGTGTTAATGAAAGAAAACAAGCTATAAGGGAATGAGTAAAATATTCAGCAGAAGCCATCAGAACAAGATACAAGGAGAAAAGGGTTAAATATTCAGCAGAATTAGCCATCTGTTCTGTGTTCAGCTGGCTCAACAGATGCCATTGACTGGTTTGGACCATTGGCGAGGAGCAATGAGGCCTACAGGCTGAGGGTAATGGGCCCTGAAGATACATGGCACCGGGCCTTCCATTATACCTCGCCATGACAACAGTTGCTTCTTGCTTCATGGTTTGCTGTTGTAATCACGTTAAAATGGCAAACCAAGTTATACCTTATGTATGATTTCTGCAGAGTTTCAATTTCGGGAGTATTTCAAGAACTAAAATCTTTATTTCTGCATCAAACCCTATGGTGTCATTACATTAAAGTTGAGTAGTCGTACCGTAGGATTTGGTGCTGAAGCAAGGTCAGATTAAGGGGGTATTTTCAAGAACTAAAATCTTTATTTCTGCTCTAAACACTATGGTGTCACTACTCATTAGAATCGTCTCTTCGAGACGATTCTAATGAGTAGTGACACCATAGGATTGGGAACTGAAATCAATGAGAAAATGTTGGATTTATTCAGTTTTCTCCCTCTGATCTGGAGCACTGCCTCTGGCATTGGCTGAGGATCAGTGTAGACCAGGATGGGACACAAAGGAACTGACATCTCAACTGGGTTAACTCTGTTTGCTATTACATGAGTAATTATCAGCTATTTGTAAGTTACAAAGTTTATAAGGCAGATGGTTGCTGTTAGCAAATTGAAACTAAAGCAAAAGAAGCATTCTGTTTCACTTTCATTGCTTTAAACTTACAACCTGCTAGGATATAGGAACTATTTCTTATGACACATATTCATGAATATATGAAGTGGAACTATTTTATTTAGTGGTTGAATAAACTAAAGGTGTAAAAAGGTGTCTATTTAGTTATGGGTTAAAGTACATTATGTTGTATCGGGATAATGTTCAGATGAGACTTGATGCTGACAAGTCACTCCCTGTAGGTCTGGTGCTCCTCTGTTGGCCAATCTGAGAGTAGCATGTGCAGCGCTCATTTGTTACGGAACGACAATAAGCTCTGTTACAAGGCGAAATACTGGAGGCCTGTTTAATGCATTATCCCTTTAACCGATAACTACTGTATGACAAGTGCTATTGCAAACTGTTTGGACCCAGATCACACTCGTATATATAGTAACACAGTATTAGATTAGGTTTAAAACTGTTTGAGACTCTTGTCATTGCTTGTTCAAATAAAAAAAGAAGGAAATTGGAGTTTGAAACGTACCCCGAGATTGGTTTTAAAATGAAACTATTAAAACCGGGACCACTGTATTTCACCGGTGAGTGGGTGATAAGATCTAGGGCATGTGTAACAGTGCTCAGGTGCAAGGGCTGCAGATGCATCATGTCTCTCAGGTCTGTAATTAACCTGTCTCCTGCTGAATATTCATACATTTAACCCATTCCCCCAATAGAAATACCTTTTAGCGCATTTGATTTATTACTCCACTAAAGAAAGTAGTTCCAATTTATTTTTTACAATCATTAAAGTATACCATAAGAAATATTTTCTGTACCTTAGCACTGATGGAAGCTTAAAGCAGGCTGAAAGTAAAGCAGAATGCGCCTTAAGGCGCATACTGCTTTACTTTCAAACTACTTTGACAGGTGCATGTTCAAGGGTCATTTCTAGAAAAATTTAAATGACAACAAACAGTGCAGACCCTGATCAGGGTCTACACTGTTTGGAAAGGACCCTCATACAGGCTCCCCACACAACCTCAAGTAAAAGGTTTAGAATGAGAAATACAACAGGTTAGTAAGTATTATATCATAACGCAGGTAGATTTCTCATCTCAAACCGTTGAAAGTTGCGGTTTGACCAAGCCAGACATAATTTTCAGTCATTATACTGGAGGTTTTTATGTTATTTTACAGCATTATAATAGTTTTGTTAACCCAAACAAAGTGATCTAACAAACTGCCATTTATCTAATGTTGATAGATTATAGGGCAAAAACAGACTGTAAAGCTGTATACCAATTTCCTCCCCCTGTGTTAAAATTTTTGTTTTTCATTTCATGTTAATTTTTGACGGAAATTGAATTCCCAAATGTCAGATAGTTTGGATCCAGATCAGGACCCACTTACGTGGGGCCTGATCTGGATCCAAGCTATCTGCTATGTTCTTCAGAATTGCTTCTACTAATTGATTTAATTGGATACAAAATTAAGATTCAAGGCACAAGTTAATGCAAAATCTGATAAAAATATTAAGATAGCTAACCTTTGATATTCATAAATGAAAAGAAATAATAAAGGAAGACTGCAGTATTCAGTTTCAACTGCTTACTTTGTGATAGCACAAAAGATTTTCTTTTTTTGCCTAATTAGTAATTATTTCTTTATGTATACAATATGTAGCCTCTTTGCTTGATACATGCTAAGGCATTGATCCTTTGCCAGTCAGTCTAGCTCGATTGAGTCATACAATCATGCGATGTATGAAATATTACCAATATTTACATGTACTTGTACAATACCTGAATGAGATACATGTGTAAGTCCTTTCTCCCCATGGCTTGTTTTCTATAATGAAAACATGGCTGTTTAAAGCAGGCTGAAAGTAAAGCAGAATGCTCGTTAAGGCACATTCTGCTTTACTTTCAGCCTGCTTTAAGCTAATATCTGCTAGGATAAATAAAATATTTCTAACGGTTCATATGCTTGCCTGTATAAACTATGAACTATTTTCTTCCATGGAGGAAAAATTAGGGTCGTAAAAAGGCGCATTTATGGGGTAATGGGTTAAGCCGAGGTTTGACTGTAGTTTTATCACTGGAGTCAGTAGTACATCGGCCAGTCACTGTGTAAACCACTCAAGGACTGGTTAGTGCCTTCGTCACGGGGTTAATGATGTACCTTTTTACATGACAATGTTATAAACTCATAAATTATAAACGCTTTATACCTATCACCGATAGGATATAGGCCTGATCATATCCCTGACTCTTGACTGAATTATACCTTTATCATGCTGTCCATGTAATGGGCCTGAATACAAGATATTCCTAACTTTTCTCCTGTTAGTATCATATATGGACTGGTGTGTATTGAAGACAGAGCAGACCCTGATCAGACAGCTCCTGAAGGAGCTGTCTGATCAGGGTCTGCCTTGTTTACTTATAGGATCCGTTTGACGTAGTCTACATTCATACCTGGGGGAAATTTACCGCATTTTGATAACCAAAGTAATATTTCAGAGGGAAGATATTCATAGTGGCAGAGTTTAATGTATGAATATGCTGTAGGACTTGACAGTTAAATCCAGATCTATACTCATTAATAATATTATGCAGTTGTCTATTTAAGTGTCCATCTTGTATAGCTTTTGCTTTCAAGACTTCTTTAGTTGACAAACGTATTTAAAATATAGTGCGTGTTATGTAGAGTCTGTATTAAGGGTTAGAAATTGCTTCAAGTTCTGACTATGTTTTGTTTAAAGGATGGTTACATTGTTTTTCTGAGATTTCAAAAGCGTTAAACAAAACTTGAAGTTGTGAAATGTCAGTGTCCTGAACATTGAAGGAGCCGAAACTCTGGAGAAACAAATAAACAGCTCAGTGACACCGGGGTACCCCCACTAGGAAGGGTTGCTAATTTGTATAAAAAACCTGTGAAAACATAGGTTACAGTTCAAAGCAGCAGGATAAAGCAAAAAGCAGCTCTTGTCTGTCTTCAGCCCTTTACCCTAGTCTCATCAATGAACCCCAGTGACGTCATGCTAAATTTTGCGACAGGTGTCATCTTAGGAGGATATGGTAAAAAAAAAAAAATAGCCCCGTATTATCTCGCTGTACACATGTGGATTACTCTTTAACCCCATCATAAGCTTGGTTCTAGTTTTGAAGATGGGCAACTTAAAGCAGGTTGAAAGTAGATGCACATTCTGCTTTACTTTGAACCTGCTGTAAGCAACCACCTACTAGGATACAAAAAATATTTCTTCTGGTTCATATGCCAGATGATATATAAAAGTAGAACTATTTAAATTCCCAACATATTCTGCTTTAATACCTTCACCAAATCCTATATAAATGAAAATTCTTATGAGTAGTCATATCATAGGCTCTGGCGGAGATATAAAAAATTTAGTGTTTGAAATTCTCCCATTATCTTGAGCCATGTCTGATAAAAGACACTAGGCATTTATATAAAATGTAGTAAACCTCTCTATTACAAACACTAATTGGTGCTAATTATTCAGTGTTTAAAGTAGGTGGCTGCTTAAAGCAAGGTGAAAGTAAGACAGAAAGCTCCTTAAGGAGCTTTCTGTTTTACTTTCATCTTGCTTTTAGCTGTCACTTGTCTTTTAGATATTTGATTTACCTTCTTTTGAGTGGTCGTAATAAGCATGTTTTTACTGTATAATCAAGATATTTACTCAGAAGCTCTTGAAGAAGCCATTTGCTTCATGCTCTGTATTGGGTCTATTGGCCTATTGTGGTTTTAGTGTTTTTTGGCACCACTAGTATTAGATGAGTCGTGACATTGATTTACAGATTGATGAAATGATAGTAGAATGATATTGTACTCCATGCATATTTACATCCTAACTCCCCAAAACAGATCTATAGAGTAGGTCAAACAGAGCTCCAGATAAGGGGTATTTTCAAAAGCTAAAATCTTTATTTTTGAATTAAACCCTATGGTGACACTACTCATTAGAATCGTCTCAAAGAGACGATTCTAATGAGTAGTGACACCATAGGATTTGGAACTGAAATGAGTGAGAAAAAAATTGATTTGTTTAGATTACTCCCTCTGATCTGGAGCTCTGGGTCAAACAGTACAGAATACAACCCTGTAGCATGCTTCCAGTGTTTTAGACAAGTTGTTGATTAAAGCAGGTTGAAAGTAAAGCAGAAAGCCGCCATTATATTCATCTTGATGTAGCCCAATACCCCATAGCCTGTGTCTAGTTTTGAAGATAGGTTACCACTTAAGGTGCATTCTGCTTTACTTTCAGCATGCTTTAATTCTACCATCTGCTAGAATATAGGAAATATTTATATTTATGATTACATAAAACTGATTTTTTTTCTTCAATGGAGAAATAAATTTAGCCTAAAAAAGGCATATTTATGGGGTTGTTGGTTGAACATGTAGTTGCTTTTAATGTAGTTTGATATACATGTAAACATGTCTATGGAGGAAAGGGTTAAGCATGTGAAACCGAAGAACTGTCTAAGCGGATGGATGGGCATACAGTCATGACATTATTTTTCTGTAATGCTATACCCCATGTAGAGGTGATTGACTGTGGCTAGAACATTTGACACCCTCATCTTTGTGTCTTTAAGTAGTTTTGTTATCTTTTAATTATCTGACAGAAATTCACACTTTTGAAAACACAGTTTTTGGAACAAAGTTTTAACATTGTGCCTTTGTTGGAACAAAGTTTTTTTTTGCTGTCCGAAAGGTGGATCACTTGTATTGTTCCAGCTTACAAAAGATTTTAGTACGATCAGGGCATGTGTCTTGTAAAAGGCTGTTTTACTGTGTGACCGTTTAGTTCAGTTTCATGCAGAACTCATATTGAAATACATTTTCATGCTTTTTATACAGTCATAAACATGTTCCAAAAGAAACGTTTTCTCTATCCTAGCAAAAGGTAGCTTAAAGTAGGTTGAAAGTAAAGCAGAATGCGCCCTAAGGCGCATTCTGCATTCTGCATTCTGCTTTACTTTCCACCTGCTTCAAGTGGTCACTGGTCAACAAGCTATGGGGTTACTATACCCGGTATAGGGTTGCTTAGTTCTGCTTTACATTCATCCTGTTTCATTCATGCAATCACCTATATTATATACCTGAAGTGAGGAAAAGCATATAACAGGACTAAAAGGTTTTTTGATGTACTTAGAAGTTGCTTGCACTTCTCCGAAAACAGGGTTGATATTGTCAAAATATATATAGTGTCAGAGAGATAGCCGGAGTTTTATGTTAACTCAAGTAGAGGGACCGGGTCGTATTATCAGTAGGTTATCAAATTATGGCTGTCAAAATTATATCCCTGTGTACATAGGTGAAATGTGATAGCACAGGTGTGGTTAGTGATACCCCCATTTACATACAGTCGAACTTTGATATCTCGAACTCGCTTAACTCGAACTATCTGATAGTTTGACTCATGAACTGCATTATTTCATGCTCGGTTCAGTCGAACATACCCATAATTCAAAGTTAAAACGTGGCTCATCGACTTAACCGAGTTCGAGATATCGAAGTTTGACTGTAGTGACAAAAACAGTGGTCATTCCAACGTAGTTTGGAGCCAGATCTGGGTGCCAGTGAATTCAGGTATTTCATTGGTCAGTTTGAAAATTGGTTGCATGATGGGATAAGTTTTATTTCTTGAAGAAGCAGTGTTATGCAAGTAGTTGTAATGTTAAAACTTTCTTTTAAGAAAAATTCTGATGAAAGATAAATATTTCGCTATTGTCTACGTACTACAGTCGAACTTCTATACCTCAAACTCTCTTAGGTCAAACATATTCGCATTTCAAAGTTAAAATGTGGCAAAGTCATGTTTTAACTTTCAAATACGGATAATCAACTTGCAGAGCTCCAGATAAGGGGGGTACTGGTATTTCAAAAACTAAAATCTTTATTTCTGCTTTAAACCCTATGGTGTCACTACTAATTAGAATCGTCTCAAAGAGACGATTCTAATGAGTAGTAACATCATAGGATTTGGTGCTGATATAAGTGAGAAAATGTTGGATTTGTTAAGTTTACTCCCTCTTATCTGAATGAGTTTAGTATAATTTAATGAAATTCAACTGTAGAAATAGAAGTTATTTTAACTGGTGCAAGTTCGAGATACCAAGGTTTGACAGTATAGGGGGTACCGGATAATGCTGAGATACGATGACAGTAATACAGTAGAACCTCTTTTGAGCAGCCATAGACTAAGGTGAAAATAAATGGTTATTTACAAGGACAGATGGTAGCTTAATTCAGGACAAGAGATAATGCAGAAAGCTCCTGCATTTAGCTATCACCTAATTTAAGTTGCTTCTGTTTTAATGGTCGTATAACACAGGATTAACTGTATACCATTAGTGGGGATCATAAAAAAGTTTTAATGAAATTAATTTTAATGTTCAGAAAGTACAATCAAATGTCTGTTCCAGATGTTTATAGGTTTTTTGGGAGTAATTGTCATAATGTACTTTTAACTTGGGGATTATGTAGATAGGTGAGCTGGGTTGCCAAGTTTTCTAATGTACCATCTGCATGGTCAGGGCCTTTAGCTACAATGTTTTTAACTGTTCTACTGCCAAATATGTCAGAGACTGGTCTGAATCTGCACTGTTTTCAGTCTAATGACTATTAACCCATTACCCCATGAATATGCCTTTTTACCCATTTAAATGAGTTCTCTACTGAAGAAAGTTGTTGAAATTTAAACTGTCACAAATCAAAATCATAAGAAATATTTTCTATATTTTTTAGCTCATAGAAGCTTAAAGAAGACTAAGTAAAGCAGAATGCGCCTTAAGGCGCATTCTGCTTTACTTTCAACCTGCTTTATGTGGTCACATATCTTCAAAACTAGAAACAGGCTATGGGGAAATGGGTTAACTAGTATTACCACAGCATATTTTGAATGGCATACAATCAAGCAAATGTGATTTAAGAAGCATGGAAATATCTTAAAACTATAGCAGCTTTCTGCATTACTTTTGTCCTGAATTAAGCTTAAAGAGCTAATCAGTCATGTCTTTCATGATTGCACATGATTGTCTGTAAGACGTCTAGCTGCTTTTGAAAGTACATGAATTTGTTTTCTTTTGAAAACCAAACCAAAACAACCCCAACAACAACAACTCAAAGTTTGATACTTACTAGATTTCAAGTTTCCTGGATAACAACTAACGAGGATGTAATTCTTTTTATTTTGTGCAAATCTCTCTCAGTTTATATGCTGTGCAAAGAATAGTTATGCGATTTTAATCAGAATAATGTGAGGGGAATCGAAAGGAATATAATTTATCGTAAGTGAAATCACCATTTTGTCAAGTTTATGTCGGTACCTATTGAGAAGAACAAGTTTTAGGCTGTGCATGGATACAGTTAATATTGTATTGAGCAACTTATTTAATAGAAGAGCCATGGGTGGTCTTTAATACAGGATGTGTTTAATGCATGGTGAAAATAATGCAGAAAGCTCCTTCAGGAGCTTTCTGCATTATTTTTATCCTGCATTAAGCTGTCACCTGTATTTAAAAAATCTTTTTGATGGGTAATTGCTGAAGACAAGATTGACTGTCGTTGAATATGAATATTACGATTATTAAGGTGTGAAAATCACAGCGTGAGCTAATAAACCCCATTGCATGATTGCTCTTGTATACAGAGGGATCTGAGATAGTTGTACAAGTGCTTGTAGAACACTGATGGCGACAGGACTGGTATATATACAAACAGTATAAATCTAGATCAGACCCTGGGCACTGATCTAGGTCACTTAGGTTCTTACTGTTTGAACTCTTAGTGATATCTTTTGGCAAGATCCCTAAAGACTAAAAAGTAATATTTAACTTAAGTCAGATGGACGATTTTGAGGTGGACAATTTTGGCACTCGAAGGGTTTATGCTTTTTGGTTAGGTCTTTTTTGCCATGTCTGTACTTTGCGGTTGAGATTTACTGCATATGTCTACTGAAATACAAGTACATAATTGTATTAACACTTAGATGGCTGGAAATGAGAATGATGCATAGTATTGATGATGAATGGGATACGTTAGTAATATGTTGATGAAATGATTAAGTTGGATTATATAAAGCATGACCAGTCTATAGTACGATTCTTGTACAATTATTGAACAATTTTGAGCCATAAATACGCTGTTTAATGACTTCAATTAATTCGTGCACTGAGGAAAATTGTTGCAATTTATGTAGACATGAATCTTTGCAATAAGAAATATTTTCGTCAGACAAATTCTACTTTACTTTCAACCTGCTCTAAGTGGTCATCTATCTGTAAAACTAGTAAAGAGGCTATTGGGTAGAGGGTTAACCCTTTACTCCATAGCTTGTTTATAGTTTTGAGGACGGGTGACTTCTAAGAGGAGGTTGAAAGTAAAGCAGAATGCACCTTAACCCATTACCCCATAGCCTGTTTCTAGTTTTGAAGATAGGCTACTTCTTAAAGCAGGTTGAAAGTAAAGCAGAATGTGCTTCATGTATGTATAAATTTGAACTATTTGCATCAGTGGAAGAATGTATTCGAGGCGTTAAAAGGTGTATTTATGGGGGTAATGGGTTAAGGCATTTCAGCCTGTCTTAAGCTACCATCTGCTAGAATATATAAAAAAAAAGTTCTTATGACACATATTCATGACTGTATTTTTTGGAACTATTTCCTTCAGTGGAGTAAATAATTTGATTTACATAAAAATGTGTATCTATGGAGTCATCGTTAGCTGGCTATTTGAGGACATATATATATATAGTTACTGAATTATTATTGGGAATAGAGAATGATGTGGTGATAAAAGGCTATGATGTAATACAGCTGTATTAATTGCCCCCTCGCCTGGTTCCCAACAGTGTGATTTATATTAATTTAATGATGTTTGATATATTTATTGGTTTATATGGCTACTGTTAGGTTGTTTAATATATTATTTCTCATGGTAATTGTTGATATATTATTTTACATGGGAATTGTTATGTTATATTAACTCTTTCCTCCCTGAAACTTTAAATGGACAATTCCAGTTTCCATTTCCGTCTAGTCCATTTCTGACTTTTATGGGTTGTTTTTGTCAATATTTGGCATTATGACAAACAGTGAAGACCCTGATCAGAGGGCTCCTTTCGGAGCCCTCTGATCTGGGTCTTCACTGTTTGCATAGGACATGTGTACTGTTCACATGTACACTGTTTGAAAAGCACGCCTATATGCGGGACTAGGGCTCAAAGGGTTAAGGGCTCCAGATGAGGGGAGTATTTCAAAAACTAAAATCTTTATTTCTGCTTTAAACTGGATGGTGTCACTACTCATTAGAATCGTCTCGAAGAGTAGTAACACCATAGGATTTGGTGCTGTATGAGTGAGAAATTGTTTGGGTGTTTATTACTCCCCCTTCCCTTAAATTGTGGGTATTTGAATTGCTTAAATCCTTACCAATCATATGAATTAGTACATTGGCTAATTAATATAGTAGGAAACTTTTCACCTGGAGAGGGTACATATTAAAGTCAGATCCAATAAGAAAACAGTGCAGACCCTGATCAGACAGCGAGCTGTCTGATCTGGGTCTACACTGTTTTCAAAATGCATCAATATACTGCTGCAAACAATGTAGACCCAGATCTTAAATGGTTGATCTTGGTCTGTATGGTGTTTTTAAAATCTTGAGTTCGATTTACACTGTTTTGGCTCATTGAGATGTCATTATATTTTATTGCTGTTTATTCCCAATATCTAACCTATAAATATCGCAGGTGGGGAAATTAAATTGAAAATATTAACAACTGATTTGAAACTGTGAACAAATTTGAAAATTTATTGTTTCATTACAAAGTAATGCCAAAATAACTGCTTAACCATAAACTATTGACACATGCTGCTGTGAACTTGATTGAACTTAGATTTTTTTCTGTAAAAATGTAATTATCGATAAAGTACAGAAGAATGTTGTATTTACAGTCAGTTTAAGTGACATTTAAAAAAAGCAGGAAGGCACGTGGCTGCTAATTTCTGGAGAAAGTGCTGCAGAAAGCTTAAAGGGACTCGCAACCGGATGGTGTACTTGTCAAAATAAAATAAAATACTCAAATAAAAGCAAATTTGTGGCATTATTTGGCTTCTGACATTAAAAAAATATGATCAGTCCAAAAAAGGTCTCAAGAATCGTCACCGAATCTTAGATTTTTAGATATTGTCCATCGTTTTTCTATACCGACTAGTAGACGGTATAGTTGTTGTTGTTGCTTCTCTACACGGGCTCAGACATAAACACGAGCCGAATTATGACGTTGTATGCACTTTCGACCGCTACACATTGAAATACGTTAAATCGATCGGAGATAAACGGATAGTTCCGTGGTCCATTGGTCTAAGCGGTTTCCCCTATTTTGCCTTCTGTCCGCCAATGCCGGGCCCCGGGTTCGATTCCCACCAGAGACCAATAATTTTTTTTATTGAAATACATTTTTTTTAAACAGAATTTCTTATCCTAAACTAATTCTTTACCATTTATATAAGCGTTTGACACATATTTACAAATTACTATTTTTAATGCACCATCTGGTTGCGAGTCGCTTTAAAGGAATTAGCTTTCTGCATTCCTTTCTGTTTTAAGGTGCCACATGTCAGACATGAATTTTGACATACATTTTGATTGTTTCCTATCTGCAGGTGTTACTATTTTATAAACCTAAACACTTTGGTACTTAATATTGCGTGATAAGTGAAAGGTGTGTGTTTTTTTGGGAAATATATTATAATGTTTTATTTTATTCCATATTTTTCAGATTTGGAAGATGATGCAGAGAGGCAGGTGTTTCCAGGAGACAAACGTGCTACTGATTTCTTCAAGGTGCTGCTAATGGAAGGAAACTACGCAGTCATTGGAGGAAGGTACGTAACCAGTCCAGCTAGACGTTAACTTTGTTTCAGCTTGTCCAGTCCTTTGAGTATTTAAGCCAAGGTCCTTAGCATGTTTATATATAGTTTTGAAGACAGGTGATTGCTTAAAGCAGATTGAAAGTAAAGAAGAATGTGCCTGAAGGCATATTCTGCTTTACTTTCAAGCTGTTTTAAAGCGATAAACAATTATCAATGCTTATCTCAATACAAGCTAGTAGATTAAAGTGTGTCAAAATGAGTCAGTATGAGAATATTGGGTAATGTGTCAAAATGAGTCGGTATGGCTTAATGGGTCAAGCTACCATCTTCTTGTATAAAGGAAATATTTTTTATGATGCATATTGGTGTATACAAATTGGAACTATTTTCTTGAATATATAATTCAATGTGTATGATCAAGCAACCTAATACCGGTGTATATGTTATACGGGTGTAATCCGAAAAATCCAAATAGCAATGACGTCACTTCATTTACATACCGGAAATTTACATAGAGGACAGTTAAACTCCCGCTTCAACTGCCAAATCCATCAAAAGTGTCTATTATGAGCTTTTTCATGTAAATGTACACTTTTCTCGATAAAAGGTCATATTTGCAAAGAAATTCCAACACATTTCTAACATTTTCAAGTGACCATTTTGTTTTATGCCGGAAATTCTCTATATAATAGTTCTGTCTGCTGCTGCGCATCTTACGAAACTGTTTCCGGTCATTGACTAAAATCGCAACATCTTGGACATTATTTTACACTTAGACATTTTTCTATAGGAATTTTCGGCTGATGCACCGGTAATACAGAAGAAATGACATTTACTCTTTACTCTTTAGTGTGTATCGTCTGAAATTAGGTAAAACATAAGAAAACTTATAGAATTTCTTGCTGTTTTGACATTTGCATTTCATAAATAAAATGTCCAGCAACCGAAAATAGTCAGGGAAGCAAGACAGTATAAAAGTTCCTTGTTAATTATTTAAGTTTTCGATTACACTAAGACCACCGGTAATAGGAAACAGGGCCCCGTTTCATAAAACATCTTACGACAAATGTTATCGTAAGTCAAAACTTTAAAATACATTTAATCTCCGATTTCTCTATCTAATCCTGTCTTGTGACATCTTTTTGGAATCGTCTTTTCAAGACGATTCCAAAAAGATATCACAAGACAGGATTAGATGGAGAAATAAATAATAATTGAGAGTTTTATAATCTGACTTACGACAACATTTGTCTTACGAAGTTTTATGAAACGGGCCCCAGAAGCATACTACAGCATTTCTATCAAGTAAAGGGTAAACAAGAATCAATGAGTTTATACAATTCAACATGTATGTATCTGCATTCTTTTTTCCTACAATCAGGTGTGGATTTTTTAACTACAAATATCATAAAAATCAATCGGGGATAATTACAAACCATTTCTTCATTAAAAAAATAGTATAATAAAATTGTTTTCTATCAATTTTATATAGTGGTACGTTCAGTCTAGGAAAATGGTACATTGAGACTGGTACATTGAGGCATTGGTACGTTAAGACCATAAACCCTCTGAGACAATAGGCACTTGCCCTAATGTACTATATAGTGATAAACGGCCTTTCCTTAACCCATTACCCCATAAATACGCCTCTTTACACCTTTTTTTTCCTCCACTGAAGAAAATAGCTTCAATTTATACAGTCAAGAATATGTACCATGAGAAATATTTTCTTTATCCTAGCAGATATTAGCTTAAAGCTGGCTGTGCCATAGGGCACATTCTGCTTTACTTTCAACCTGCTTTAAGTGGTTACCTATCTTCATTACAAGAAACAGACTATGAGGTAATTGGTTAAAGAAATTCTAGGATTCAGAGTCATAGATAAATGCTTATTTCATGGCAAAAGTAATGCAGAAATCTTGTCAATTACTTTTGTCATGAATTTACCCTTTCACCACTGCATGCCAATAGTCATCATTGCCAATTGTTTGAATCATGATCAATTGTTATGCATGCTCATAGTGGGCAGGGTCCATGGTTATAAAGCTTTTCAGTTGAGTCTAAAGTCGTTCTCAAGCATTTGATAGGTCAGATTTGAGCCTAGGCATAGTAGTCAGGGTCCATGGTTATAAAGCTTTTCAGTTGAGTCTAAAGTCGTTCTCAATCATTTGATAGGTCAGATTTGAGCCTAGGCTCATATCTGACCAATCAAATGCTTGAGAACACACTCAGACTCAGCTCAAACGCTTTATAACCTTGGACCATGCAAGGGCTTGTATATGAAAAGATGCCTCATGAATTTCATTATGATTATTAATTGTGACCCAATCTTCAGCTTTATTCAATATAGACAAATGTTCTATAAATAAATTAATAAAAGGTACCATGAATAAAATGTCATATTTTTTTGTTTTCCAGGAATAGAGCATATAATATTAGTTTACAAACCTTGAGAGAGGATACCAAAAGGGTAAGTTTTGATTATACTCTGCATTATTAATTGTATTAAATGTACAAGGATGACTTTATATCTACTCCTCAATGCAGATGCATTTTCATACTTCTACCCTGTTACTATAAATAGCCATTGTGGGAAACCTGTCCTGCATTCCAACAGAATTTAGCTAAAACTATTAACATTGAAGCATTGATTAAAATTTTGGATTTTGCATCACCATAGGGGGCATTTTGTAGGGGGTATATGGTAATTGGTCACTTTTGAAAGGAGTCATAACTCCAGATAAAGTATTAGAAACCCAAAAATCATTATTATGATTCTACCAAACCCTTGGTTATGACTACTCTTGGAATTGTCTCTTTGAGACAATTCTAATGAGTGAACACAATATGCCATTAAGTAGTTCTATAAAAATGAATAAATTAACATCTTCCTGTTTTGAAACATGTGAACATATCAAATTCATACATTAAATGCTACTTAGTTGACCATTGTATTCTTTGTTGTTCTCAATTCCTGCATTTTTTTTTCAGCAATTGAAATGGGAGCCGCTTAAGTATGACATCAAGAAGTGTGAAGAAAAGAAGCAGGTAAGAGTTTTTACGTTATAAATCAGGATATAAACATTTATTAACACCTGGCTGGCAGGGAGGTAATTTTTATGATAGTATGGAACGGAATATTTATGGTGACATGTTCATGATCCGATGGGTATCTATAGTTCTGTACCCACTACCCCAGATGGATAGGGTTTCCCTATGTTTTTATGCCTAACCACTTTATCTTATCCTTCAGTCCCATTTACCCCTTCCACACCATAACCTTTTACCCCATAGTCTGTTTCTTGTTTTGAAGACAGGTGACTGCTTAAAGCAGGTTGAAAGTAAAGCAGAATGTGCCTAAAGGCGCATTCTGCTTTACTTTCAGCCTGCTTTTAGCATATGGCTAGTATATAGAACACTTTTCTTAAAGTGAAAATTTATTGTGGAACTATTTTTATTAGTGGAAGGATAAATAAAAGGCATAGAAAGGTGTACCTATGGGGCAATGGGTTAAAAAATTAGGATTTCGCCTGGTATTGGAGTAAGGAAAGGGGTTCACTGTTCTTACTGGTGTTTAAAAGCAAATTGAGGGAAGTTAATTGTCTGCCAATTTTCCTGTATTAAGCCCTGTGTGATTAAAGTACATAAATCAAACAGAGCCAGGTCGCCATTGGCAAATTGCTTTAATATTTAATTTTACTTGTCATGCTGTTGTTTATCGTTGGGCAAATTATGGCAGGCATGAATTATGAAGTCTTAAATGATTGTTTACTCATTTCGATTGGAAATTTAACCATGTGTAAGCAACTGTTAAGTGAAAAACCCTAGGGATTTATACATACAGGTAGCAGCTTAATACAGAAGAAAAGTAGTGCAGTAAGTGTGCCTCTAGTTTATTCCTCCACCGAAGAAAATAGTTCCACTTTATGCAGTCATGCATGAGCAATTTTAGAAATATTTCTACATTCTAGCCTTAAGGGTGTATCAATGTCATGACTTTGGGAACTTTTCAAAGTATATGAAAACACTCTATGATGGTTTTGTATTGAAGAGCTATTTAAGAGGAATGAAAAAATAGAAAAAGTGTACATTTTGGTGAACAACAGTTGGCTCTACGGCCATGTAAAATTTACCCCACCCACTTCCTCTTATTTTGTCCTTTTCAAACAGCCCGCTTCAATAAAACCCATTTTAAATGAAAACAAATATGATAATTTGGTTTTGTGTTATTTATTTCCTATCTATGGTAGTATTTCTTCATACAAAAACTAATTTAAGAAAAAAAAAGGCACCAAATGTGAATTTATAAAGCTCTAAATATCATCGGTATGGTACTTTTTTGTAAATTTTGTAAGGGGCGATAACTCTTTTTACTTTAATAACTCAAAATTTTCAACACTGACCTTTCAATTTCTTATCATATTTTGAACTGCCTTAGTATGGGCTTTCATCTGGTAGAATATAAGAAAAAGTTAAATACTAGAACTATTTCATTTTCAAACATTTTTACTTTTTTTCATAAACTAAAAAATCTAATAAAATCATGCCCTATATAAAGCATATATTTGATATTCAAGGATCCATATTGTTCAAACCTGGTGCCTGCTTTGTTTAAATTTGGTTTATATATGTGAACATACCACCATAGACATGAAATAAATAACGAAAACCCAAATTACCATGTTTGTTTTGTTTTGAAATAAATTTTACTGAAGCTTGTACTCTGAATGGGTAAAATTTAAAGAAAAAAATCCAAATTTGACAAACCTTTTCCAAATCGCTGTAGCTCAAAAACAAGGACACCACCATATATATTTTTTTTCATTTTTTCATTCATCATAAATAGCTCTTCCAAAAAAACAATGATAGAAAAAAAGTTTAATACTTTGAAAAAATGGCTCATGACATTGATACACCCTTAAGGCACATTCTGCTTTCCTTTCAACCTGCTTTAAGTGGTTACCTGTATTCAAAACTAGGAACAGGGTATGGGGTAATGCGATCAGCATACAGGTGCCTAACCTGCTACGTCATGGCCTGTTTCTAGTTTTGAAGATGTGTGACAATTTAAAGCAGGTTGAAAGTAAAGGTGTATTATGTCTTTCTCTAAGCTTCTCTGAAGCTTTCATTTGCTAGGATCTGCAGTTCATATTCATGACTTATAAACTGAACTATTTTTTTGAGTTGAGGAATACATTAAAGGCGTAAAAACATATTAGGGAGTAATGGGTTAAATCCTAATTGGTTGAACATGATACTGCAATCATGGGACCAATTGGGCTTTAATTCGTTACAAATAGCCGTGGTGGTTTCAAAACGTGATAATTAATTCTCAAAATTTCTCACAGGCTTACCTACTGAAGAAAGATAGGTAATTGGAAGAAATTGGATAAATTGTGACCGTCTCCCCAATGGGTCACGGCCCGAGGAAATTCGTCTGGTGTTTGTTGGGTAGGGGCGAAAAAAACAGTTGAACAGTCGAACTTCGTTATCTCGAACTCGGTTAAATCGAACATACCCATATTTCAAAGTTAAAACGTGGCTTAACCACGTTTTATCTTTGAAATATGGGTAAGTTGAACTTAACCGAGCATGAAATAATGTAGTTCATGTATTGAACTACCGGATACTTAAGAGTAAGGAGAGTTCGAGATATCGAAGTTTGACTGTAATTCGTCTGGTGTTTGCTGGGTAGGGGTGAAAAAATAGTTTAATTGGGTGGTTAATTCTGCATTTAGACTGTGTCAGTTAAAGTTTGAAGGTGTTCTGTTACATCTGGGGGGTTGTTTTGTAATGCAGAACTTAATAACACCTGTGCGTTGTCATAAATTGGTGAAAAAATTAGGTCAGTGATAGTATATAGTGTGTATATTATATCTTAATCAACTTGAGGGCGTGAGAAAAAAATAATGGAGAAACAAGGCAGATTTCTTTGCTGAATTATTGTTTTATGGTTATTCCCTCTATCTCCCAGGGTCTGCACTGTTTTCTGTGGAAAAGTTAATGTAGATATAAGAACAAATAAAGCATTGTCCATGTAGCAGTAGTATGAATAATTACGAATCTGTCTACAAATACAATGAGAGCATTTATCGAAAATATCCTACACCTAAATAGGTTAATGCGTTGTTGATGCTAGAAAAGTGGGGCTGAATAAAAAACATCCTGCTATATACAGTAAAACTTGTATTAACAGAGCTCCAGATAAGGGAAGTATTTCAAGAACCAAAATCTTTATTTCTCCAATAAATCCTATGGTGTTGCTACTCATTAGAATCTTCTCAAAGAGACGATTCTAATGAGTAGTAACACCATAGGATTTGGTGTAGAAATAAGTGAGAAAATGTTGAATTCGTTTCAACTTTTTACTGCCTCTTATCTGGAGCTCAATGGAAAAACCATTTAACATATTTTGAATAGGTGGTTGCTTAATGAAGAATAAAAATAATGCAGAAAGCTGGTTTACAAAGTATACTGAACTATTTTAATATTTAATTGCTGAAATTGCATGTATCACAGCAACCAGTGCAGACCATGAAGACACCCCATTTTGGTAGGCGGCTCGTTTTCCACTTGTTTTACAAATTTTGATAAGCAAAAAAAAAACATGGTTGACTGTGACGTTTTTGAAACAAAAAAGTAGCCTTTAATCTAAGGTAGTGTACGTCTTTCTCTATGACAGCTGTCAGGTGATATGAAATGTTTTTTAATGGAAGATGAGCAGGGGGGAATAGTAAACAGTCTGAATCTAGGTCAGGCTGGCAGTTGTTTGTATTGCTGGGTCATGCTTCCCCCATCATCACGCTTTTAATATCAAGTGTCATTGTAACGAAGAAGACAGACAGGTAGTAAGGTACAGCAAGGGTTTTTTCCGGTATGGGAATATTGTAAAGTGAAGTTGATGTTAAGTTTTTGCTCCGTAGGAAAGTCTTTTTATGCCAGTTTACCTACTTTTTGTCATAGAGCTGTTTTTCATTCTCATATTTTGTTGCGATTAACCATGTCCCCAGTATAAAGCAGGCTGAGAGTAAGAAGCTTTCTGCTAAACTGTCAGCCTACTTTAAGTTATCATCTGCTAAGATATTGATCATAATATTTCTTATTATCACTGTATAAAGACAAACTAGTTTCATCAGTGGAGAAATATATCTCAAGTTATACCATCTATTGAACAATGGTTTACAAATACTTGATAAAACCACAAAATAGATTCCATATGAATCTTGATCTTGGAATAAACTGGTATGAATCCATTTTGAATTTAGCCTCGTAATACAATAGTAACATAAGTTTTGTGGTTTCCGTATGTGTTTCGCTTTACCCCCCACCCAGAGTCTACCTCATTAATATCCCTGAGGTAACTGCATAATTCCTTGTACATTTGTTACACTAACGCTGCATGCTTAGCAATTTTCCAACACTTTAATTTTGTCTGCTTTGGCATCTTACTAAATGTATGGTTTTCAAGCTCAGTTTTGGAGAAATTCGATCCGAGTGTCAAACAGTTTGGATCAAGATCAGGCCCAAAAAAGTGGGGCCTGATCTTGATCCAAACTGTTTGCAAAGTTTATAAACAATTCTGTGAATTCACCGCCAGTGTGCATCGAGTTAAAAAACCCTAATTAGCCAGTAACACCCACCCAACATGGAGGACAATTAAGGTAGATTGATTGTTATCATATGCAGGGCTCCAGATAAGGGGGAGTAATCTGAACAAATCAGACATTTTCTCACTTATACAGCACCAAATCCTATGGTATTACTACTCATTAGAATCGTCTCTTCGAGACGATTCTAATGAGTAGTGACACCATAGGGTTTAAAGCAGAATAAAGATTTTAGTTTTTGAAATATTCCCCTTATCTGGAGCCCTGATATGGCTAAAGGTTAACATCATGATGTAGCTTTTTGCCGTTTCATGTATTCCTCATCAGTATAGGATAACCCTCTCTACCCTGCACACGTGCTGAAATAACGGGTAAATAATGGGCGTATTGTGACCGTTGACGGGGACCTTGCCCACACTTCAGTCTGCACTTTGCCCCACTATCATCTTAGGAATCTGCAATTCTGTCTTCTAGATCTGGTGTTTTGTTGCCGGCTGAGATTATAGACCAAGCGTTGGCCCATTGTTTTTACGGTTATTCAATAGTATTCATCTTGGTCCACATTTGAATGACTGGTCTGGTTGGGATTACATGACAGCAATTAAGATAGGTCGCTGGCCAAAGACCTTTAATGGCCTTTTAGCTGATACTTTAATCTTAAACCCATTTAATCTAGATATTAACTGTGGATGCATACAATCTGTATGTTGGAAGTTTTCATTATTATTTAATCCTTTTCCCAAAGCTTGTTTTCAGCATTGAAGACAGATGTTTGCTTAACTCTTTCCTCCCTGAAACTTTAAATGGAAAGTTCCAGTTTCCATTTTAGTCTAGTCCATTTCTGACTTTTAAGGGCCGTTTTTGTCAATGTTTGGCATTATGACAAACAGTGAAGACCCTGATCAGAGGGCTCCTTTCGGAGCCCTCTGATCTGGGTATTCACTGTTTGCACAGGACAAGTGTACTATTCACATGTACACTGTTTGAAAAGGACGCATATAAGAGGGACTAGGGTTCAAAGGGTTAAAGCAGAATGTAAGTAAAACAGAATGTTCCTTCAGGGGCAGTCTGTTTTACTGTGTCCTCAAAATATAAAAAAGTTTGACAAATAGATATTACATATAAATATATCATATGGCTCATCCAGGAGCTCTCTGATCTGGGTCTACCCTGTTTGTAATGGATATATATGATTCCAGTATGGTGAAAATCGCCATGGAATCTTTCATTGCAACAATTCAAGCATACATAAACAGTGTTGCACCTAGAGCGCGGCATTGCGGGATTCCCGCAATATTTTTTACTTGGACCCTTAAAATTCGAAACGGCGCGGGCGTACGGGCGCAATTTTCGTCTTCCGTACCTTTGCTCTATTTACTATCCTTTCCGCCGATTTACTATCCTTCAGTAATAAAGGTAGACTGTGCGCGCGTGTGTATACCAATGCAGTTAAATGGCTACGTAAAACCCGATAACCAGTCTTACAATTACAACTATCCTTTCCGCCGATTTACTATCCTTTATTAATAAAAGGTAGACTGTGCGCGGTTTATATGCCAATGCAGTTAAATGGCTATGGTAAAACCCGATAACCAGTCAAATTACGCATGACTTAACTTCACTTCTCGTTGGATTGGAGAGGAAAGAGCAGACGAAACGCGAAGCGTGACACCTGATGAATGAAACCCCCATCTAAACAACGTGCTGATCAAACTCTTCCAACTTTGTATGTACCAAAACAATCATTACAAGTTATTTAAAAATAGACGAACATCAGTTTTCCCGTCGTGTAAAAGCCTTACCGGATTACCGAAATTTCTTCTAGACGCAGTAAACATGTTCAATATCGTAAACACTAATTCTATTTTAAAGGAAAGCCTATCATGTTTTTAAAGGCTATTTTAGTGTGACCCCCAAAAATTTCAAATGTCCACCAAAATTTTTGACAGCGCGCCACCGTGTCCCCCAAAATTTTGGACCTAGGCACAACACTGCATAAACAGGGCTCCAAATAAGAGGGAGTAAACTGAATAAATCCAACATTTTCTTACTTATAAAGCACCAAATCCTATAGTGTTACTACTTATTAGAATCGTCTCTTTGAGACGATTCTAATGAGTATTGACACCATAGGGTTTAAAGAAGAAATAAAGATTTTAGTATTCGAAATGCTCCACTTATCTGGAGCCCTGCATAAAGTTCAGGTAAATCACCCTGTGTCCAATATCCAAAGCAAATGAACAAGGCATCAAATAGCAGCAAGCACAGCTGAGAACCCCAGCAAATCCTCTGGCGCCATTCAACTCGCAGACAACATGCAAAAAGAACCTAGTGATGTGCTAATAACTATACCAAAGCTTGTTGGTATGTGTGCCTTTGATACATGAAAAAGCATGTGCAAAAGGATGAACAATCCAATATAAAGGTATCCCAAGGAGAGGTCTAGGTGTGGGGTTCCCAAGATGAAAGCCTGGCAGCTGATGCACGTAGTAATGCTTGGTTTTACCAATGGATCAAAGCATGGATCAAAACCCAGAAACATGCAGCATACCAAGAGGCCAAAGACTTAACAATCAGCAATAGGGTTGATCATATATAAGGAGCTCTCTGCTTTACTCCTGCTTTAATCACACGAGCCACCTTGAGGTTTTTCTGCTGTACAATGTCTGCTTTAGGCAGTCATCTACAGTACCTAAATTAACTAAAACAAGCATATTTTTAATATCTCCATACCTCTGGTGTTTTACTATTTGACCCTTTACTCCATAGCCTGTTAGGGTGATCACTTAAAGCAGGATGAAAGTAGAGCATTGTGCTTTAACTCTTTCCTCCCTGAAACTTCAAATGGACAATCCCAGTTTCCATTTTAGTCTAGTCCATTTCTGACTTTTAAGGGTTGTTTTTGTCTATGTTTTGCATTATGACAAACAGAGAAGATTTAGATCAGAGGGCTCCTTAAGGAGCCCTCTGATCCGGGTCTTCACTGTTTGCATAGGACAAGTGCAGTTTTCACATATATACTGTTTGAAAAGGACGCCTATTTACGGGACTAGGGTTCAAAGGGTTAAGCTATTATCTTCAAGAATATAGAAAATATTTCTTATTTGTGACCGTATAAATTGGAACTATTTTCTTAAGTATAGGATTGAATTACAGGCTTAAAAAGGTGTTCTTATGGGGTAATGGGTTAAGCAAACAATGTAGACTCTCTTGACAAGCTTCATGGTTGCCTTAGTCTCTTGTAAGAATGGTCAGCCATGAATTGTCTACTATACTCGTGCTGTGCCTCATAATACACGGATATCATGCATCCTAACCCTTTACCCAGTCTGTTTCTAGTCTTGAAGATAAGTGACTCCTTAAAATAACCCATTACCCCATAAGGCACATTCTGCTTTACTTTAAACCTGCTTTAAGCTTCAAACCACTAGAATATAGAAAGTAGTTCTTATGATACATTCTGATGACCAAATAAATTGGAACTGTTTTCTTCAGCGGAGGAATAAATCAAATGCTTGATAAAAATATCTCTCTGGGGTAAAGGGTTAAGTTCTTGTCCTCCCCTGGGTCTATCATTACTCTTGTGAGTTGTTTTAGGTAGTAAAGCTCTCAGCTTTAATTGCCTACTGTGGTCAACAGGGGAGGCATAATCAGGGGATTTATCATTGGCTGAATTAACCCTTACTGGGCCGGGGAAACCAGTAGATCATTGGCTTGCTTATCTCTTACTGAACGGGGAACAGAGTTTATATACAATTGGCTGGCTTTACCCTTCTGTACTGGAACAAGATATAAACATCAATGGCTAGCTTATATCGGGCTCCAGATAAGAGGGAGTAAAGTGAACAAATCCAACATTTTCTCACAAATTTCAGCACCAAATCCTATAGTGTTACTACTCATTAGAATCGTCTCTTTGAGATAATTCTAATGAGTAGTGACACCATATGAATATATAGTTACCATAGTTTGATTATTTTAATAAAATTCTGAAAAGTCCATAACTTACGCAAACTCTGCATTGTAAGGGTTATTTGTTTGAAAAATGTTCTCACAGTTCTATAGAAAAAAAAAAAAAGTTTTCCAAAATGATCATCATTGAATGTTAAATGTCCATTCATTTCTATTTGGCATTTTTTATTGTAAAAAATGATATAGGCGAGTGACTATTGACTTGCAATGAACTCTGGGAAATCTGTAGGGCAAGTAGCCATTTCCTGTTGCAATTTTCTCAATGATAACACGGAGTAGGGTTTCCTCGTTGCAGTCCATTCTGTCTAGCCATTGACTGGTGTTTGTATTTTCAGACTCATTGATAGTATTTAAGGCTAGGTATAAGAGTATCAAAGTGGTATACCGAAAAAATCCTTTAAAAAAATGGGTCACCCTAACTGCTGAAATTATAATGAAATATTAAACTAATTGTCTTGTATCACACTGTTAGTTAGCTAAGAGGTACAAACTGAATGGCAAACAGTGTAGACCCTGATCAGACTGCTCCTGAAGGAGCAGTCTGATCATGGTCTACACTGTTTGCTTAGGTCTGTCTGCCACAGTGCTTAGGGTAAGTAGGGTATGCTTTTGATTTGAAATACCTAGAGTGGTGTCTTTGGAACTTGTTATGATGAAAGCACCCGTAGGGTTTTATTCTGTATTGAAGTTGTTGTTGTTTGGAGCAACCTATTCTGAGCTTGATCTTGCCTCCCTCTTATATTGAATTATAGTTATATGTACAATATGTTTGTATCGTATTCTTCAAATTTTATCTAAATCCAAAATATTTTAGAAGTAGGCCTACGAGTCACTGCTTGTGTACTTGTCTCTCGAGTTCTTTCTATAGAATCTCTGAGCTAAATCTATCACTTTGACGTCTAGCATTTCTGTAAATAGAACAGACCCATTAATATAAGTCACATGAAAAATTGTTGAGGTATTCATCTCTCATTGGTATCATTGGTTTGTCTGCCCCATGCAGTTTTTTCCAACAGGTACTTTTCCCTATGCACACGCACCAGCCTCATATCAGCTCCGTTTCCTAATAAAACATGGCATTAAATACCCAATTTATTCCATGCGGCAGATAAAGGCAATCCTTAAATTGATCAAAGACATGTTTCAACCGTATTAATTGCATAACATAAATATTGTGAATTGTTTGCATGTAGCTTTAAAGTCAATATTGGAATAGTTGTCGGAACAATAGGGCGGTAATGGGTTTTCCCATAGCGATGCCATTAGAGGCGTATTTGCTATGGTTAGGTAACTGTTTGCAGTTTTATGTCACCAATAAGCAGTTATGAGCAAGCTAATTAATTAACTTCCACCGAGTTCTCAGCACAATGTACAGGTAGCATTGGGGACTGTAGTTCAGTACAGTCAAACTTGCATTTGTTGGCTGCCTATATAGTAAAAGGATTTTACAAAGGTCTTAGCGTAATCTTTTCCTCCATATCCAAAATTATAAATCACTTTAACCCATTAACTCATAAGCGATAAACAATTATCAATGCTTATCTCAATACAAGCTAGTGGATTAAAGTGTGTGAAAATGAGTAAATATGAGGCTATTGCGCAATGAGTCCCCCATAAACACACAGTTTTACTCCACATATTTATTTCCATTGAAGAAAATAGTTCCAATTTGTACAATCATGAATGTGTACCAACAGAATTTCAAAAATGTGTTCTTTATCATAGCAGATGGTAGCTTAAAGCTGGCTGAAAGTAAAGCAGATTTAGTTTCATCTTGCTCTAAGCTGCCAAATGTACTTTGAACAGTAAGGCAGAAATCTTTTAAAAATGAAGCAATGTGATCTTTGACACTAAGGTAGGTGGTGAAAGTAAAAGCAGCAAGCTGGTAAAGAAGAAGCCATCAGATTTCTATATAGACAGATGGCATGCTGTTCAGTCATTGGCAGACATAATATTGGCTCCACTGTGAATGTCAGGGCTCCAGATAAGGGGAGTATTTCAAAAGCTAAATTCTTTATTTCTGCTTTAAACCCTATGGTGTCACTACTCATTAGAATCGTCTCAAAGAGACGATTCTAATGAGTAGTAACACCATAGGATTTGATGTTGAAATAAAAGAGAAAACGTTGGATTTGTACAGTTTACTCCGTCTTATCTGGAGCTCTGAATGTGTTAAGATGGCACTTGTAAGCTCTTGGCTTTACTGAACTTGTGCAAACGAAAATAGAAAATTGAAAGAGAATGTGTTTTCACCATGCCATCGCAGGGTTTTGTCTAATGCGATTATTTCCGATGGTTGAGTGTGCTTCTGTCTTGAGGCAGCGTATTGTATTATTGATGAGGGGGAGCAAAGGGTATTGACTAGTAACAGAAGCTGAGAATACATACTTGTCTTCAGATGGTCGGTTGATATTGCAATGTCTGATTTTCTCTGAAAGATACTTTCTAAATGTCACACATTGTAAGTTTTAACCTTTAATATGGGGGAGGAAAGAGTACGTATATCATTTGCAAACAGTGCAGACTCAGATCAGAGGGCTCCTGAAGGAGCCCTCTGATCTGGGTCTTTACTGTTTGTCATCGATTTAAACAGATTTTGACAAACCCCTCAAGAATCAATGTAATGTGTCATTATTTTGAAAATGGAAGAGTCCATTTTGAAAGTCAGTATTTTAAGGGTTAAGGTGTTTAAAATTAATAATGTGGAATTTTCATATGGATGCTTTCATTTTCAAGAAGTTTCTAGTTAACAACTTGAATGTTACAAATAGTGCAGTCCCGAAGAATATTTATCTATCTATTTATTCCAGTCTGCACCATATACAAAGGAACAGCTTCATATTTCATATATGCCCAAAGGAACCCGAAGCTTTCTGTATTACCGATGTCTTGCATTAATCAACCATCAGTTAATATTATTTGCGTTTTAAGAGAAGTCCTGGAACCCGATTTCAACTGCTTTCATTTCAAATTTCCATGGCATAGAACATAGTTACACTCAATTTCCAATGGATTAGCAGTGGCGGGGACTCCTAAATCTGATGGTGTTAGATCATTGGTAAGCATTTGGCGGCCTGTTCTGATTCATAGCTTCATGTAAATTGTCCTGGAGATTGAGAACATGCAATCGAGTGGGATTGGAAATTCAGGATCACTGTGACAGGGTGTAATCCCTCGCACACGCCAGAAATAAATGCATTTTCCAACATCTGAGAGCTGCGAAAAAAAAGTCAAAAATAGGCAGGGCAGTTACATGAAACAGCTTGCTATTGCATTACAAATGCATGGGTGGCAGCAATCAATCATCATCTCCTCTCATCACCCCTCATCACTCTTTGGAGCTATATGACTTATTTTGTGTTGCAGTGCTGTATAACTTAACCCTTTACCCCATATCCTGTTTCCAGTTTTGAAAATAGATGATTATACTTAAAGCAGGTTGAAAGTAAAGCAGAATGCGCCTTATGGCGCATTCTGCTTTACTTTCAGCCTGCTTTTAAACTTCCACCTGCTAGAATAAAGAAAATATATATTATAATACATATTCATGAGGGTATAAAACTATTTTCTTCAGTGTAAGAATAAATATAATGTGCTTAAAGGCACTTCTATGGGGGAAAGGGTTTTAACTCATCCATCCATTCAGGATTTTGGTTCTTGATGACCTATATCTTGTTACAGGTAAAAAACAGGCAACCAGTCTCTGGTTCAGACTAGATATATGGGTCATTAAAGGTGACAGTTCCAGATTAGACTGGTACTTAGAAACCTAAGTTTCCTTCTTCCATTAGAGCTGCCCTCAAGTCCTGCAATAAATGCCAGGATATAGTTGTCCTCCTGTCTCTGTCTGCTCCACTCTTAGACAACTTCGCCATTTACCTCATCATTGCTTGCTCAAGCCCTTTTACACCTTTTGTTTATTCCTCAATTCAAGAAAATAGTTTCAATTTATACAGACATAAATTATGTATTATAGTAAATATTTTCTATATCCTAGCAGATGGTAGCTTAAAGCAGGCTGAAAGTAAAGCAGAATGTTACAAGCTTTTTGTTACTTTTAACCTGTTTTAAGCAACCATCTTGTCTTTATAACTGAAACTAGACAGGGGGAAGGGTTAAATCCCTTGCATATAGGTTTCTGCTCAATGTCTCTTCGAGGCGATTCTAATGAGTAGTGACACCATAGGGTTTATTGCAGAAATAAAGATTTTAGCTTTTAAAATACTCCCCTTATCTGGAGCCCTGGTCTCTCTGTAGGAGATTTCTGCTTTTGTTCCAGTCTGCTTTATGTAAATATAATACAAAAGGGATAAATTTAAGAACTGGAGCAGACATTGTTTTGAAGAAAAAAAATCTTTTTAACCCTTAGCCTGCCACTCACAACTATAGCTCCATATGCAAACAGCTTGGATCCGGATGAGAAGCCGAGTAACTCGGCGTCTCATCCAGATCCAAGCTGAATGACACTCGGACAACATTTTCAGCAATTTTGAGCAACTTTGAAGCACTTTGAAACTTGAAGCAGAAGAGAAATATAGCAGACGACAATTTATTTGGCGGGCTAAGGGTTAAAAAGGTTTTGAAAGGATAAGTCTGTTTGCACTTTAGGTGTATGCAATTGATCCACTAATTGGGTTGTTTAAAAGCTGTTTTGACCTTGTTCTTGTTAAATAATGATGGCTTGCACTCAATAATTGTGTTAATTTGGATGCAATGTACTTAAACTGGATAACTGTACTGCTATGAGTCTCTGAACAGACACAACATTTCTTCGAACGGTTAAACATTTAAAAAACCCTGAATTAGATGCTTCAATGGTCGGCGTCCTATCAGAATAAGTACTGTCTTTTTTAATACGGCCCATTGAAAATGAGACATATTATATTGTACTGCATTGTCTGGCAGTCTATCTTGTCTGTCTCTCATATAAAAACTTTTTTACGCCTTGAATTTATTCCTTCACTGAAGAAAATAGTTCAAATTTATACAGACATGATTATAAATGATAAGAAATATTTTCTATATTCTAGTAGATGGTAGCTTAAAGCAGGATGAAAGTAAAGCAGAATGTGCCTTAAGGCGCATTCTGCTTTACTTTTAACCTGCTTTTAAGTGGTCATTTATCTTTAAAACTAGAAACAGGCTACGGGGTAATGGGTTAAATGGCAGACAACAAAGTATAGGGTTAAAATGGAACTGATATTTAATTTGGCAGTGAAAGTGTTGAAGGTTAACACAGGTCTGAGGCAGTACAACTTGTGAATTAAACGTAACCTATATTCAAGGAAAAAACACAAGAAACAAAACGAAATTGTATTCGAGGAGAAAGCATGCTTTGTTTTTGGTGGATAATAATTACCTTGCTGCTTCTAAGTACTTGTAGTCAGGGAAATGCTGTTTTTTGCCGTCTACAGAATCTCTATCTCTCTCTGCACCTAAACATTAAAATTACATTGAAAAACAGTCGAACTGTGATATCTCGAACTCGGTTAAATCGAACATACCCGTATTTCAAAGTTGAAACGTGGCTTAGCCACGTTTTAACTTTGAAATATGGGTATGTTCGACTTGAACGAGCATGAAATAATGCAGTTCATGTGTCGAACTATAGGATAGTTCGAGTTAAGGGAGTTCAAGATATCGAAGTTCGACTGTACATATTTTAACAGACAGTTTTGTATTCAGTTGGCTAAATACCACTTTAATGCAAAGTTTCCTGAAAGTTTCCTGCAAGAAGCTATTAGTATAGTCAATGTTCATGCCACATTTCGTGATTGGATCAAGAGGGGGGTGCCCGGGCAACAATTTGGCACCAAGCTAAAACTCATTATCAATTTGATATACAAAATAAATGCAGTTGACCTTATATTCCTTTGCATTGAATGAATTAGGTTATTAGAGATGACGCTGATAAAGGTATCTGCATTGAAGACAGAATCCAATTAGTTCTCTTAATTGTTAGTGCCGGGTGGTTTCTGTTAATTAGTTTGGTGTTTTGTTCTTTTTAAAAGGTTTTCTTTCTTTGTTTCCCTTTTCTACCGGTTTGTTTTTGCCAATTTTCATGTGCTGGTATATCTTGCAGACATTTTTCACTCCATTTTGAACTCAGTATTGTCTGCGTCTAAGGAAACATGTGAAGAAAAAATAGAAGGAAAGAGTATTTTTTTCTTCAAAATAATAATTCATTACTATTGTGCATGTGCTGTGATATATTCTAACACACTTAGCGCACGCCCCTATATAAACAAAGAAGAAACGTATCAGTGTTTGAATTCCCAATAAAACACTCACACGCTGTAATGTTCTAACGTGACGTCATGGCTTCGAAAATACATACACCAAGAAATGTAGCGCCGTTGCTTCGGTGCAAATTAAGGTTAAACTATGTGTTAGAATCGAAATAATAAATTAATATCAGTGTTTTATCTAACAATCGAACACGGGTAGTTGTTGAGATGCTTGTAATTAAATTGGGATTATTTTCTTCAGGGGAGGAATAAATTAAGACATACAAATGTGTACTTGTATCTATGGAATAATGGGATAAGTTGGGCTATATGAGGCCATTATGAGTGACTGAAGGCCATGCGCCAGGTATCTAGAAGTTCCGCTATCTCTCGGTACAGGGGCTAATTGGCCCATTTCCCCTGGTTTGTTTTCTGCAGTAATCACCTGTTGACTGTGAGGAATGGCACCACCTGCCAGTGTCTCTGGCCAGACAATTTGCTGCTTCAATGGTGATTATAGGATCATTCCGATACAGGAAAAACATTACATTGAAGCTGATCTGTTCCTTAATGTGAATCCTGTATTGGAGATTAATTTGGCTTTAAACTTCTTTAGCTTTGGAATTATGTAACTGTTGTTTTAGACGTTTTCAACCATAGTGACAAGCATCTTCATCATTCACAAACTTTATATCTGTGTCTAATACATTTGAAAATAAAGTAAAGTCTAACTTTTATATCTTGAAGTCGCTTAATTCGAACTATCCGATTTGTTGACATTATTTCATGCTCAGTTTCAGTGGAACATACCTGTATTTCAAAGTTACTGGTATGTTTGATCTAACCGAGTTCGAGATATCAAAGTTCAACTGTAGAAAGCTCCAACAGCTTTGGCTGCTTTGCATTTCATCTTATTTTAACCCATTAGTCCATCATATAGATGGCAGAAAAGGACACCAAACCAAACCAAACCATTACCCCATAGCCTGTTTTGTAGATTTCAAGACAGATTCTGTTGTACGTTGATCCTGCTTAAAGCTGCCATATCCGTTTTGACATAAAAAAACTTTGCTTATAGTACAGGTATTCATGACCGTATAAAGTAGAACTATTGTCATTAACCCTTTGAACCCTAGTCCGCCATATTGGCGTCCTTTGCAAACAGTGTACATGTGAACAGTACACTTTTCCTATGCAAACAGTGAAGACCCAGATCAGAGGGCTCCGAAAGGAGCCCTCTGATCAGGGTCTTCACTGTTTGTCAGTAATGTCAAAATTGACAAAAACAACCCTTAAAAGTCAGAAATGGACTAGACTTAAATGGAAACTGGAATTGTCTATTTAAAGTTTTAGGGAGGAAAGAGTTAATGGAGGAATAAATTAAAGGTGTGTTTGTGGAGTAATGAGTTCAGCTGTCACCAATGCCTTGAATCCCAGAGTCAATGCATTCTGTGTGTGGAATGTTGATTACTAGGTTGGTTGTATGTATGGGGGGCTACAGGCATGTTATTGTAGATGTTTGGTCATGTTGATCTAAGGCATTCAGTCTCTCCAACATTTGTGACTGCAACTCTATTTGCTAATCAATGCAGTAACATTTGTTTGCATACCTGAATACAATTATAAGGTACACACGGCTCCAGATAAGAGGGAGTACACTGATCTATTCCAGTATTTTCTCACTTATTTCAGCACCAAATCCTTTGGTGTTACTACTCATTAGAATCGTCTCTTTGAGACGATTCTAATGAGTAGTGACACCATAGGGTTTAATGTAGAAATAAAGATTTTAATTTTTGAAATGCTCTCGTTATCTGGAGCCCTGGGTACACTATATAGGCCAGCTGACAAGAACATCTGCCACATTGGCCATGGAAAATGTAGGGCATGGTGACACAATTCAATGCATTCTGGTGCAGCAGGTTAAAAGGCTATTCCATACCCCACCCAACATGTCTGTACTGAAAGAAAATCAAGCTCCAAGGGTATGAAACATTTGAGTTGAGTCTGAGATTGTTCTCAAGCATTTGAATGGTCAGATTTGAGCTTTTGTTCAAACCTGACCAATCAAAAGCTTGAGAATGACCCCAGACTCAACTCAAAACACTTTATAACCTTGGACTCTGATATCCATTGCAAACAATTCAAAGTCAAATTAGATGCTGTATTTTGCATGCATAGAAAACATGGTTATTTTCTACATTACATTGCATTTGCATCTTTATAATGAAATTACGTTCAATCTCTACCTTCCCCCCAAAGACTCTACTTAGCACTAATTTGCTGAATGTTTTAAGTCTTATAGTGCTGGAACTAGTTCAATGCATCCTATGCAAACAGTGTAGACGAAGATCAGAGGACTCTTTCAGAAGACATCTGATCAGGGTCTGCACTGTACAGTTTGTCGTTACTTTTTGATATTGTTTGGACAAACTTAGTCACTGATACTTGACGTGTCCATTTCTAAATTCAATCAGCCTTGTAAGTGTTCAGTGACTGACCGTACATCTTTTGAAACTCAGACTCGAGTTTTGTTTTTACCGTTTGTTTACCTCGCCCATTTATGCAAGGATAGTGCCCCTATTTGCATAGCAATGCATTGGGTCTCTTGTCATCTATTCACTTAGCTATGCCGTCCACGCCTTCCTTTGAAGCCTCAATCAACAATGGTGATGTGTATCTGCATAAACACATGTTTCATTGCTGCAGGATAATGTCTCTTGAACCTTTTGCAAGAGTCAAGTAAATACAAACCTTTAACCCATTAACCCTTAAAAACGCCTTTTTACGCCTCTATTTATTCATCCACTGAAAAAAATAGTTCCAATTTATACAGCCAAGAATATGTACCAGAAGAAATATTTTCTATATCCTTGCAGATGGTAACTTAAAGCAGGCTGAAAGTAAAGCAGAATGTGCCTTAGGGCACATTCTGCTTTACTTTCAACCTGCTTTAAGTGGTCACCTGTTTTCAAAGCTAGAAATAGGCTAAGAGGTAATGGGTTAACCCCTTCTTCCATATAAACTACAAAGGATGCTTTTACCCCTCCCTTCCTCTGCATAAATGTCACAGAATGCCATTACTGTCCTGAATATGGTCATCTGGGGGTCTTCCCTTACCTGTAATTAGCTAGAGATTGTGATGTGACTGAAACAGCAACATAAAAGTCATAACAAACTGATGCATGGTACAGCCCCATTTACAATATCAACAGGGCTCCAGATAAGAGGTAGTTTTTTCAACAAATCTAACATTTACTCACTCATTTCAGTACCAAATCCTATGGTGTTACTACTCATTAGAATCGTCTCAAAGAGACGATTCTAATGAGTAGTGACACCATAGGGTTTAATTCAGAAATAAAGATTTTAAGTTTTGAAAAACTACCCTTATCTGGTGCTCTGTATCAATGCTTATCTCAATACAAGCTAGTGGATTAAAGTGTCTCAAAATGAGTCAGTATGAGACTATTAAGTAATGCATCAATATGAGTCATAGTATGGCTTAATGGGTTTTAAAACAAGATGGAAGTAAAGCAGAAAGCTCCTGGAACTTTCTGCTTTACTTTCATCTGGCTTAATCATCTACCTGCCTATAACACTTTTGAATTTTGCAATACAAGTAGTGGAAGCAAAACAGTTTTATGTAAGTGACATTAAATTTAAATGCATGTAGAACATTTCCATTCTCTACCCCCAAAATGATATCTGGACTTTTATTGTATTGGAATTTGTTCTGCCAGAGTTAGGAGTTTTTCCAAGGACGGTATTCCTAGATGTGATTGAGATTCCACACGTTGCTACTCCGTCATTCGGACATGGTCATTACTGGTGATGATCGGACTGATATTGACAGTTGCTGATGGGAAACTGTCCACTTCTGGACTACAATATCCGCTAAAACTCTCATTTCATGGCATTCTTGATTAGTATCAACAGTAACATCAAGACTGGATAAAAATCTGGTGAATAACTGGTTTAGTAAATTTCACGCAATAATTGACTTGTAAGTTGTAGATTTAGATGGTGTTAAAGACAAATCATAACTTAAAGCAGGATAAAAGTAAAGCAGAAAGCTCCTGTTGGAGCTTTCTGCTTTAAATTCATCCTGCTTTAACACTAGCTCTACCCGCTAAATACACCTTTTAGCCACCAAACCTTCTGATTATTGAATTTCATTCACTAAGAAAAGTTAAGTCCCTGAATATGAAATTTAAGAGGCAGTTCCAGCATCTTTGCAGTTGGTAGTTTAAAACAGGCTGAAAATAAAGCAAATTGGTCATTGTAGCATTCTGCTTTACATTTAAACTGCTTTAAGTGCTCCCCCATTTTTCAAAGCTGGAAACAAGGTTATATGGGTTAATTGCAGCAACCTGTCTAAAATATAAAAAGAAGCGTGATTTTAAGTGGTATGTAATAGCGTGACTTCCCTGTGATTCTCCTGAAATATTGATGGTTTTGATAGGAAGAAACACTGCGGAATATGGAGGTTTGCGTGACGGTCATAAATTCCCCGACAAAAATAAATTCTCCCCAAAAACATGAGAAGTAATTCATTTACGTAAATTATAAAAAATTGCTTTCTCTGTCGGTTAGGCTGAGATTAATTCTAGACAAGAAAATGAGGATGGCACAATGTTGTTGTATATTTTTATAATACACCTATATCATGCAAGCTGTCTGGGATGCTGGTTTAAGGAATGTTTATTGTCTTAATGTCTTGCAGAAAAAGCGTGCAGATTTTTGTCCTTTATGACCTTCACAAGTTTCAGAGCTCCAAGAAAATTAAACATTTCCTGGACTTTCTCATTATGTTCCGACTACTCTTGAACACAAAGCTTATGCCATGACCAATCTCTATGTTGTAACTAGTCACTACTAATGTAGATGTTTGCAGGGATCCAGATAAGAGGGAGTAAACATAACAATTTCAACATATTCTTCATAGAGAGGATTCTAATGAGTAGTCACAGCATTGAGTTTAGTTAGGCCATATATAAGCATGGTAGTATTAGAAATAACCTACTTCTTTTGTCACTGTTTTATCATAAGTAATTAACAAAAGTGTATCGCTTTGAATAGTGGATATTAAAGCGAACATTGGCAAACAATGTAGATCCTCATGAGACTCTGCATTATGCAACGTCTCATCAGGGTCTGCACTGTTTTCTATTGCATATGAAATGTTCTGCTGTGTGTAAAAACATTGCAGTGTTCTTAGATCACCATTGATGATCTACAATAGTATACAGAGAGAGTTTATTCCCATATTCAGGGTATGGATTGAAAGGGTTTCGAAAATTTGACTGCTGATATTTTCATGTGATGATATTTTTGTACTTTCAGAGTAAATGCCAGAATTACATTCGAGTGATGGGATGGATCGATGCCAAACTGTTCGTGTGTGGGACAAACGCATTCAATCCAACGTGTCGAACGTACGAGTATAAGGAGGAAGATCTGCCGGTGAGTAGCAGTATATATGATGATGATGATGATGATGACAGGGCTCCAGGAGTAGACTAATCAAATCCATTACTTTCTTACTCTTTTCAGCACCAAATCCTATGGTGTTACTACTCATTAGAATAATCTCGAAGAGACAATCCGAATGATAAGTGACACCTTAGGGTTTAATTAAGGTTTAAAGCAGGCTGAAAGTAAAGCAGAATGCACCTTAAAAGGTGCATTCTGTTTTACTTTCAGCCTGCTTTACACTACCACCTGCTAGGATAAAGAAAACAATTCTTAACCCTTTACCCCATAGCATATTTCTAGTATTGAAGATAGGTCCCCACTTAAAACAGGTTGAAAGTAAAGCAGAATGCACCTTAAGGCGCGTTCTGCTTTACTTTCAGCCTACTTTAAGCTACCATCTGCAAAAATATAGAAAATAGTTCTAATGATACATAACCAAGACTGTATGATATAAAATTGGAACTATTTGGTGGAATAAATAAAAGGTGTAAAAAGGCGTATTTATGGGATAATGGGTTAAGGTACATGCTCATGACTGCATAAATTGAAACTATTTTCTTCAGTGGAGTAAAAATATTTTTCTATGGGAAAAAGGGTTAAGGATCTGCTGTCTATGGAAATGGCCTCGTAGTACTAAGCCCTGCTTATACTATCAATGTCCATGGAAGCCGCTTATGTGAGATCTGAATACCCCAATATGTCAGTCAATAATTTAATGAAAAAGAAGAAAAAAAGTTTTTTGCTCTGATGAGAGGAGATATTCAGGTGTCAGTCGGTGTAAAAGCGCTTTTTTTGCATCTTTACATAAATGAGGTTTATGGGAGTGTGTTATCTGGTCATTTAAAATTCAAATTAATCCTTTATTCAGCTATTCGTAAAGTGATTTGCATTTGTAAATGGTTCGGATCCTGATCAGACTCAGAATCACCTGGTAATTCAGTGTCTGAGACTCTGATCAAGGTCCAAAATGTTTAGACACCTGTATTAAAAACTTTTTTGTATGTCAAAAGAGAATTACAGAAATCCTGAAAATAAAGTTTTAACAGTTGGATAATTGTTTGAAAGGTAGTTGATTATTTGTGGAGATATGGTTTAATGCAATATCTATGGAATAAAAGATTATTGAACCTCGATTATTCGAACTCGTATCAGCTGAATTTGACCATATTTCTTCATTTGAAATTCGATAACTAAATATTGCTGAGGTCTAACATACTTGAATTTCAAAGTTAAAACGTGGCTCAGCCACGTTTTAACTTTGAAATACAGGTATGTTCGACTGAACGGGGCTCTAGTTATAAGTTGGTTCGATTGTAATTAAAAAAACCCACTATGAGCGGTTGTTAATATTGAGGTTGGATGTAGGTTTATGCTTTGTATTGTGTATGACATTTGAAAGTCTATGTGATGGATGTCTCTCGACGATAATGGTGAGCAAAGTGCAAATTAATCTTTCAAAACACTGATTTATATTCAGACAATTCTAACCGCTATCATGTCGACTTTGTCTAGTGTCGCTGACATTTGCAAACAGTATTGGTCCAGATCATTTGATAAAAGGGTTCCAACTTTGTATCAAATAAGGATCCAAACTTGTAGACACTTAATATCAATACATGTAATTGTTTTTCAGTTAAAAAAGGTGTGAATGAATTTAAATTAAAAAAAAAAGAAAAATTATTAAAAAAAATAGACAAACAGGGCTGTAGATAAAGGGGGGGTATTTCAAAAAGTAAAATCTTTATTTCTGCTTTAAACCCTATGGTGTCACTACTCATTAGAATCGTCTCGAAGAGACTATTCTAATCAGTAGTAACACCATAGGGTTTGGTAAAAAGAATGATTGAGAAAAATTTACTCGCTCTTATCAAGAGCCCTGGACAAAGTTATGTACTGCAGGATTAGGGTTGAGAGGCATGTGTTTTGAAATTGAGTATGCTCCTGTGAAAAAGATCGGAGCATAATAGCCAGGTAGCCCTATCAATGCTGAAGTGGTTCTTTTCAATGAAGTTCATTATTCAACATGCTCTTACTGTAACCCATGTGAAAGTGAAGTTTAAGAGCAGATCTTGCCTAGATTTACTTCAGGTAACTTCTCAGCTGAAGCCATCTTGTCTAGGTCTTCATTGTTTATAGTTTTTCTCAGTCCTTGATATCCCATTTTGACTATGCAAAAGAAGTTTTGTTTTCATTATAAAACTATTTTCCTCCATTACCGTGGCCAATAACTTGTAAAATGTAAGGCAGATTACTGCTTTAAGCAAGATGACAATCATGCAGGAAGCTCTTAAATGAGCTTATACTTTACTTTCACCTTGCTTCAAACTACCTAATGTATTCCAACACCATAAATGAATACAGTTAGAGGTGCTTATGTGGAGACATAGTTTGAGAGAGAAATCCCATAGGAGCAAAATTAATGTTTCAGGCAAATTTTTGCTTAAAGAAGAATGAAAGTAAAGCAAAAAGCTCCTATAGGAGCTTTTTGCTTGAATTTCATTCTGCTTTAAGCTACCACATGTCTTAAACTCATTAATAAATGTTTAAGTTGATATAGGCCGACTTCACTATCAGTAAAAGCATTCTTTTTAGTGTCAAAGGTGAACTATGGATGATCTGTTAGGTAAAGTGAGGGTCTAGGATTTCATTTTAATGCTAGAGGTGGGAATGAAAAATAGTCCAGTGTTGTAAAGTTTAGGTAGTTAGCACTATATTTTAACCTAGCTATATATCTTAAAGAAGCCAACGAGGTCTGCTCACATGTAGGTAGGCTGGGGTATTTTGGGATCCGATTCTTTGCACTGATCATTCTTCGCATGCTATAATGGCAAAGCCAAAAAACCTTAATTTTCAAATGAGCTACAACATTAAGTTTTCGTTTTTATACTAATTTGTAATTTATATCTTCGTTTCACTTTCCCTTTCTTGCGGCAAGACAACTCATTCTTCCACAGTATTCTTGTTTATTTAACCCATTACCCCATAGTCTATTTCTAATATTGAAAATAGTAGACCACTTAAAGCAGGTTGAAAGTAAAGCAGAATACTTTCTAGAAAGTAGAAAATATTTCTTCTGATAAATGTTCATAATTGTATAATTTTGAACTATTTTCTTCAGTGGAGGAATAAATTATAAATGCCTAAAAAGGCATATTTATGGGGAAATGGGTTTTAAAGTCTGCTCAGCTGTAAATTTGTTTCTATTTGAGAAAAGAGAATATTGGACAAGATGGCTGATACAATTCCTTAACTACAATCTTCAAGATTGGCATGTTACAATTTTATTGACAGATTGTGATGTTCATCTTACTATTGTTGAAATGACATCATTGTTAAACGTCCTTTGAAAATCAAAGCTGTGTAAGATTTCTATTACTCGTAAGGAGACATGCTGTACTTATTAAATAGCAGTCGTAGGGATCTTATTGTCCAATAAAAACCCAGTTCATACGAGTATCTATTGGCAGTTTCGAATACCTGAAGTGTTGAAATATAATCAAACCAATGGCTTGTACAAATATCATTCAAAAGATGTGCAAGGCATCTTAGCCCATTTAGACTTAGTGTCTACTAAAGTGGACTGTCAATGATTGGCAAACATTGCAGACCCTGATGAGACGCCACATTACACGGCGCCTCATCAGGGTCTGCCCTGTGTTTGCTATAATAAATATTATAAAATATTTTTCTGCAGTGACTTTATATCACCCCGTTATATCTACAATGAAATCTTCCAGCAAGTAATACAGGGAGAGTTCATTGCAATACTCAGGCATATATGGGTTAAAAACAGATAAATGCTTATAATGCAGGGACAAAAATAATGCTGCTTTAAGAGCTTTCTGCATAACTTTTATGCTGCATGAAGCTACCACTTTTCTATAGAGATTTATACTCTATATAATTGAAATGATGGTAAACACAGGTCTTGTTGTAGGTTTGATTTACCTGAGGGCTTAACCCGCTACCCCATAAATACACCTTTTTATGCCTTATTTTTTTTCCTCACCAAACAAAAATAGTTTCAATTAATACAGCTATGAATATTCACCAGAAGAAATATTTTCTTTATCCTAGCAGATGATAGCTTATAGCAGGCTGAAAGCAAAGCAGAATGTGCCTAAAGGCACATTCTGCTTTACTTTCAACCTGCTTTAAATAGTTGCCTATTTTCAAAACTAGAAATGGGCTATGGGGGAAGGGTTAAGAGCTTAGAGATCTGTACTCTATATGATTGAAATGAAGGTAAAACCCAGGTCTTGTTGTAGATTTAAAATACCTGAGGGGTTAAGGTAGTAGCAGTAGTAGTAAATTTGTAACAAACATGTAGATGATAAGAGACTAGAGATAGTGGGCCGTTGTCTTGGGACGGACATATTTGAACATGCTCACGCCCCTGGCTTGTACGTGATTTATGTCTCATACTGCATGGTCTAACCAAGTCATTCCGGTGCACCGCTAGGAAAACTAAATGTCACATGCAATGGGTTTTTTTCCTCCAAAATGCAGGTAGATCAATAAGCAATTACATTTTGATCTAATGGGGAACTGATTTGTAACTGATTTAGATTATGTAACTTCATTCCCGATCTGGTTCTGCTTGCATGCAGTAAGCAATTTATCCCATAACCCCATAAATACGCCCTTTTATGCCTTTAACTAATCCCTCTACTGAAGAAAATAGTTCAAATTTATAATGTCACAAATAAAAATCATAAGAAATATTTTCTATACTCTAGTAGATAATAGCTTAAAGCAGGCTGAAAGGAAAGCAGAATGCGCCCTTAGGCGCATTCTGCTTTACTTTCAACCTGCTTTTAGTGGTCACATAGCTTCAAAACTAGAAACAGGCTATGGGGTAATGGGTTATACCCATTTTGGCCTGGATTTTTACAATAAACTCTCCCTAGGTGTTTGCTTGAAGATTTCATTGGTGAGCCAAGGACACTAAGTCTTGGAGAAGCTATTTTGTGCAAGGTCTTTCATCCTATGTTGTCACTGGTCAAGATAAATATCTAAATTGAGAATGTAAGATATGATTAATGTTTATAAAACTGTTGCTAGGAAACAACTGTACAAACTTATTTGCAAAGTAATAAATGTATGTAAGATCTACTGTAGTAATTAATAGCTAATAACTGTTACAAGCAGCGTCCTCAGATTAAACAGTAATTAGGACGTCTAACGGGAACTTGCATGGGTCTGATCACGAAGCAGGAAATTTATCACTGGTCATAATCAGCTGTTGACTGTACCCATCAGGGCTCCAGATAAGGGGAGTATTTCAGAAATTAAAATCTTTATGTTTGCATTAAACCCTATGGTGTCACTACTCATTAGAATCGTCTCGAAGAGACGATTCTAATGAGTAGTAACACCATAGGATTTGGTGCTGACATGAGTGAGAAAGTGTTGGATTTGTTCTGTTTACCCTCTCTTATCTGCGGAGCCTTGACCATCATAAATTTCAATGTTAATCACAATCCATGTATCACGATGTCAAGAGATCATGTATTACATAAATATAATTAGTATCCTATCAGTTCACCTTAGAACTGCTGAAAACAGGGTTGCTGGGTTTCTGATAATAGTGTAGATCTAGATCAATGGAGCCTCCTGTAGGGATCAATAGGGATCTTGGGGTCTACATCAGATGCCACTGCAGTGGTTTCTGTGGCCTCTCATCAGGATTTAAGGACTTGTGCTGGTTTTTCTGAAAAAGAGATAAATTCATTACTGCTGTATTATAAGATATGTGGCTATAAAGTTTCAAATCGAAACAAGACTATGCAAACAGTCTGGATCCAGATCAGAAGCCGAGTTACTCGGCATCTGATCAGGATTCAGACTGTTTGTCACGCTGATGATGTTTTCTGCAGATGAAGAAATTGTTTGTTAACTTAATATTCTACCAGTGGTCATGTTTGGGCAACAATTATACAGCGGTGCAAGGGTTAATTGCTTTACTGATTACGTTACAGCAGCGATGGTTGTTACAATCAGAGTTTCGCCCTGATAAATCCCTGACAATACTACAATTTCAAATTGACACATCTATTTTCTGATAAGTGACATGTTCACATTAAATCTTCAGAAGTTTTTGCCAAAAATATATGGAAGAATGACAAACAGTGCAGACCCTGATCAGAGGGCTCCTTACGGAGCCCTCTGATCAGGGTCTGCACTGTTTGCTTATGATGTATTGTATCTGGTTGGGGCACTGTTAGCGTTAATCTGTAATGGTTCGTTTTATCTAGCCAGCTGAGTAGAAACGTTACTGCCGAATGTCCACTAGTTCATTCATACATCACTGTATCTTTTGTTTATATAATTAAGACTGATAAGACTAGTCAAAATGAGATTAGATGTATATTCACTATTATTGTCCCTAATACGGCTTCATGGTAAATTGCATTGCTTATACAGCTTTCATAAAAGTCTGTGCAATACAGTAAATTGTGTGCAGTGGTCAAAACTTTGCAATATGTCTGATGATAGCAGGGCTGCCATAACTTGACATGAAAAATCCTAAGATTTCCAAACTTGCATTTTTCAAGTGCGATTTAACGAATCGTACCTTTACTAATTAACCTTTTTCTTGTTTTGTTGACATGCGACTACTTAAAGCAGGCTGTAAGTAAAGCAGAATGCGCCTTAGGGCGCATTCTGCTTTACTTTCAGCCTGCTTTAAGCTACTATGTTCTGGGAAAAAATCTGGAGATTTAGGAAAAATCCGGAGAAATGGCAGCCCTGTGATAGATTTCAGCTTGATCAGAGTCTGCACTGTTTGCTACTTTTGCAATATGTTGTAAAAAGTGGAATTGTCCTCTTGAAGTTTCACAGGTCAATGACTTAAAACAGGACAAAAATAGTGTTAATGTAGAAAGTTCCAATATGAAATTTGTAGAAATTCACCCATGCTTAGAACCAAGCAAGACGATATAAAATTGGTAGTCAAACCTTTATTGAGCAATTATAGCATGAAATGAAATATACAAGTTTTACAGTTAAATCTGTTTTCTGCGCAAGAAAATGCATGTCAAACTGAATGCAGAACTAACGTAATGCTGACAGCTCCTTTTGGAGCTTTCAGCATTACTGTTGGCCTGCATGACTGGGAATTTTACCCTCTCGGCATGCATCTCACTGAATGGTTTTACCACAAAGGCTAACAGCAACCTGGGAGAATAAATATGCATAATCTATAAGGTCCTCACCTCCCAATAAAACACTAAAACAAACACAAACAACCCTATGAACACAGTGGGTAAAGTACTGTCAATATCAGATTGCTTGTATTCAACAGGCTTTGATTTTTAAAAGGTATGCAAATTTCGGGTGAAACTTAATTCTGGATCGCAAATACGATTTGCCTGTTAACTCTGCTCATTTCCTCCAGGAGATTTGAAGTATTGTTGTCGAACATTGCGCCGTGGTAATGACATTTGTTGCACTGCATGGCAGCTATAAGCGGCCTTTTTTAGCGGGTTGCTGGAGGGATTTTCTGCCCTAATGACGGGACTGATTCTATATACCTGCCGGTCAGACAGGAAATGAGCATCGCCTGTTGAGCGGTATTGATCAGACTCGTAAACCCTTGCATTGCTCAGTGTTTTGTCAAATGGACTCTTCCATTTTATGACGAAGGTCCTGTTTATATAGACTTTTAAAGGATTTATACTGGCACTACTGAAAATTAAAAGTTTGCAAACAATGTAGACCCTTCCGGAGCCCTCTGATCAGGGTCTACACTGTTTGTAAAGAGATTTATATGCTCAGTTTATATACTCAATTCACACTATGAGGGTTAAATCAAAGTACAAAAAAATCATTCAAAATCTTGTAATAATGATTTTTACCATATTATGTCACCATGGGTAATAATGTCACCAATGGGTAACTAGTCAATGTCACATATCCTGATTATCAAAGGCTGAAATACCAGACTTGAGTAGGTTCCATACTGTTAATATAATAACAGAGCTCCAGATAAGTGGTGTATCTCAAAAACTAAAATCTTTATTTCTGCTTTAATCCCTATGGTGTCACTACTCATTGAGAATCGTCTCTTCGAGACGATTCTAATGAGTAGTAACACCATAGGATTTGGTGCTAAAATAAGTGGATTTGTTCAGTTTACTTCCTATTATCTGAAGCTCTGTAGTAAGCATAACATTTATATCACCAGCACTCGGAAGGTAGGCAATCATTGGGCGGAATGTTATGGAAAGTCTTTCGCTGTCAGTTCTATATTCGTCCTTGCCAAAATTGCATTAGGCCAGGTCTTAATGGCCCCAAAGAAATTTTCCTAATTTGATTTGCCATTTTCGTTGATGAAGTTTTATGGTCTGAAATATGCTCATAGTGGAGAGCAGTGAATGGTCTCTTGGTTCCCCGTTTGTTCCTAACGCCATGTGACAACTGACAGCTGAGAACCAACCACAGCAAGACATGGAACTAATGACATGAAAAGTGCCTGTCAGTTTCACAATGGGCTCAAATCAGAAAATAAAAAACTCAACACTTATTAAACTTGTTTTATTCCAGGCTCAAGTGGCTGAGTATGTGTCGATAAAAGAGGAAGATGGAATTGCCAAGTGTCCCTACGATCCAGAACGTAACAGTACTGCCGTCTTCACAGGTAGGTTCCTGACTAAAAAAAATTCTTACATTAACCCTTCTTATATTGAGACTTTTTGAAAAAATGTAGACCCAGTTCAGGAGCTGTCTGATTAGGTTCTGCACTGTTTTCTTAACCCATTACCCCATAAATTCGTCCTTTAATGCCTTTAATTTTGCCCTCCAATGAAGAAAATAGTCCAAATTCATACAGTCATAAATATGTACCAATAGAAATAATTAATATATTCTTATAGATGATAGCTTTAAATCAGGTTGAAAGTAAAGCAGAATGCGCCCTAAGGCGCATTCTGCTTTACTTTCAACCTGTTTAAGTGGTCACATGTGTTCAAAACTTGAAACAGGCTATGGGGTAATGGTTTATGAGAAATTCAAATTCTCACAATAACCCTTCTTTTATTGAGACTTTTTAGCTCACCTGGCACGAAGTGCCAAGGTGAGCTTTTAGGATCGCTGGATGTCCGTCGTCTGTCCGTCCACAATTGGTTGTGAACACTCTAGCGGCTACAAATTTCATCCGATCTTCACGAAACTTGATGACAATGTTTGTCTTGATGAAATCTAGGCCAAGTTCGAATGTGGGTCATGTCGGGTCAAAAACTAGGTCACTAGGTCAAATCATAGAAAAACCTTGTGAACACTCTAGAGGCTACAAATTTCATTGGATCTTAATAAAACTTGGTCAGAATGTTTGCCTCATTGATATCTAGGTCAAGTTTGAATGTGGGTCATGTCCGGTCAAAAACTAGGTCACTAGGTCAAATCATAGAAAAACCTTGTGAACACTCTAGAGGCTTGATGAAACTTGGTCAGAATGTTTGTTTAACTGATATCTAGGTCAAGTTTGAATATGGGTCATGTCTGGTCAAAAACTAGGTCACTAGGTCAAATCATAGAAAAACCTTGTGAACACTCTTGAGGCTACAAATCCCATTGGATCTTGATGAAACTTGGTCAGAATGTTTGTTTAATTGATATCTAGGTCAAGTTTGAATATGGGTCATGTCTGGTCAAAAACTAGGTCACTAGGTCAAATTATAGAAAAACCTTGTGAACACTCTTGAGGCTACAAATCTCATTGGATCTTGATGAAATTTGGTCAAAATGTTTGTTGCATTGATATCTAGGTCAAGTTTGAATATGGGTCATGTCCGATCAATAACTAGGTCACTAGGTCAAATCATTGGAAAATCTTGTTTACACTCTATAGGTTGATTGTGGGTATACATGTCCAGTCATAATCTAGGTCACTATAGGTCAAGTTTGCCATGGTGTACCAGGTGAGCGATTTAGGGCCATAGTGGCCCTTGTTGTAAACAATGTAGACCCAGTTCAGGAGCTGTCTGATCAGGTTCTGCACTGTTTTCTTAAAGGAATTATCTTGTGTTAGTCTGCACTCTTTCTTGGGTAAAAAAATAACTTTCCTTATCTTGTTAGCCGTTGTAATAGTTTTGGTGATGGATATTCGAGTTTTATGAATGAACATTCAGCAAAAAAAAAAGAGGGTTAAAGCAGACTTTTGATCTTCTGTGGATTATGGTTAAGTAGATAACTTCATGAAATGAAGTATTGGTCAAAAGGGATGGATGATAGATCTAGAGTCAATTACTAAAGGTCAGGGGTCACACCAAAAAGCTGAATGAAATATTATCAGTAATAATCATACAACTACCTGTCAATATGGCCAGAGAGAGTGTCTAGTCTATGTGAAACATCACACCACAAAAATCTTCATAACACCATTAGCCTATAGCCTGTTTATAGAAAAAACACTGTTTCTAGTTTTGAAGATAGATGACCCCTTAAAGCAGGTTGAAAGTAAAGCAGAATGCGCCTTAAGGCGCATTCTGCTTCACTTTCAGCCTGTTTTAAGCTACTATCTGCTAGAATATTAAAAAATATTTCTTAAAATACAATATTAATGACTGTATAAATTATCAGTATTTTCTTCAGTGGAGGAATGAATTACAGGTGTAAAAAGGCATTTTTATGGGATAATGGGTTAGTCTCCCACAGGATTGGACACCACGTGGGCCGACAGTGGTCAGCTGTCAATCTATGTCCATCCTCTAACTGCCCTGTGGCTTCCAGTCTTGTCTAGTACTCTTTTATGTCGGATAGATTGGGACGACTAATTGGCGTTATGCGATAGCTAATTTTATGATGCCTTTTTAGTGATGTTTCATCAGATAAGATCACTGAGTGTCAGTAATTGTTTGTGATTGTCCCATTGGCCAAAAGGCAGGGAAAATATTGAGATGTAATCAAACCAGAAATAGCCATGCCTGCAGATACACTGACTTTTCACTTATAGCTTTGTGATTAGAGCTATATTAGTGGCCGTGATAATATAGGCTTTCAATTATGGTTATGTTATGAGGCTATTTTTGGGGTTGTCTGTAATGTAGTCCAACTGACCTTTAGTGTAGTCAAATGTTGCATTAAGTGGCCTTTCAATGACTGCAAAGCATAAAGATTTAACACAGACCATTATACCATAGATGCATATTTTGACACATTTACTTTATTCCTCCCGTGAAGAAAATAGTTCCAATGTATATAGTCATGAATACATTTTGTAAGAACTACTTTTGATCTGCTTTAAGTGGTCATCTGTCTTCTGTATTAGAAACAGGCAATGGAGTAGATGGTTAATGCAAGATAAAAGTAATGCAGAAAGCTCCTTTAGTAGTAACTATGATCAAGATTAGCCATGACTTCCCTGATCAAAGAGCTATTACTTTTTGATATTCTACAATCATAGTCGCCCTTTGTTCCAACTGTCAAAGATTTAACTTTATGATTACATATTTTTAAATCTAATACAAAGATGTCACGTGTAGGAAGAAATGATAGAAATTCATTGCTGTTGGATAGTTGTATTTTTGCCTCGATCAATTTGACTGAATTATCCGCAGAAATATTATTTATAGTCTCCATCTTTGTCACATCAAACGGCATATTTATCTCCCAATTACCACCCACTAATAGCACTGTTCAGTTTGCGAAAGAAACAAACTTCCTCGATATTACTGGGAGAGGAGTCATAATAGCTGTTATTTTTAACAACCTTCAATATGCCCTATACTGTCGAACAAGTGTGAAGCAGTCATTCGTTTAAATAAGAACAGAGATTTAAAAAATCATGTGTCAGCTTAATGCAGGATAAAAGTAAAGCAGAAAGCTCCTAAAGGAGCTTTCTGCTTTAATTTTGTCCTGCATTAAGCATGTGTTTGTATTAAAGATTTGTCTCATTTTGCTTTGAGTGGGCATGTGACGTGTTTGACTGTAATTCTCGGAAGGTTCTCTGGAGAGCTGATCTGATTGGTTCTGAAATAACCTATCATTTTGTGCTTGAAATAAATAAGTATTTCTCCCAAGGCAATGTGTGTGGGGAACTTAAATATTTTGGATAATAGAAATTATATAATTTTAGGCAATTTTTTTTTCATCTTGGCAAATTTGACTTATCTGATATTTGCGAATACTTGGAAGTCCATATTAGATATCCTGGGTTAAGTTGCCACCTTTATGTAAGACTTTGAACTTCATGATGTTGCTTTATGTTAACCCATTACCCCATTGATTTGCCGTTTTAAGCCTCCAATTTCTTCCGCAACTGAATAAAATTGCTTGACTTTGAATAGTGAAAATGAATTTTAAGAATTTTTTTTTTCATCCTAGAATATGGTAGCTTGAAGCAGGCTGAGAGTAAAGCAGAATGCTCCTTTATGTGTATCCTGCTTCAATAGTTTAAACTTGCTTTAAAGCGCATCTGTCTTCAAAACTGAAAACAAACTATGGGGTAAAGCAGCAGGGCTCCAAATAAGAGGGAGTAAACTGAACAAATCCAACATTTCTAACTTTTTTCAGAACCAAATCCTATTGTGTTACTACTCAGTAGAATCGTCTCTTCAAGACGATTCTAATGAGTAGTGACACTATAGGGTTTAATGCAGAAATAAAGATTTAAATTTTTGAAATACCCCCCTTATCTGGAGCCCTGAAAGCAGTAAAGATGTTTATGGAAAGTGGGAGGTACATTAGGTGGTTCTAGTGCATTTCTACTTATTATGGTTGGAAATAACACGGAAGTAAAAATAAGACTGTTTAACTTGTTCTGTGCAATGTCAAGGGATTCAAAGTTGAGATATAATTTAGGATAGGTTTTCTTTTATCTACAAAAAATTCAGCAATTCACAGAATAATGTTATTGGATCTTTCTATCAGGAAGTTCATCGGATTGTCAAATAGTTTGGATCCAGAGGAGATGCTGAGTTAATCCATTACCCCATAAATACGCCTTTTTACGCCTCTGATTTATTCCTCCACTGAAGAAAATATGTCAAATTTAGTCAGTCATGAATATGTATCATCAGAAATATTGTCTATATTTTAGCAGATAATGGCTTAAAGCAGGCTGAAAGTAAAGCAGAATGCGCCTTAAGGCGCATTCTGCTTTACTTTCAACCTGCTTTATGTGGTCACCTATCTTCAAAACTAGAAACAGTGGGGTAACTGGCATCTCATCGGTATCCATGCTGTTTTGTAACATCGTCATAAATTCATGCACCACATACTAAAGGTTTAATAGTAATTTAGTCTATCCTTCTTGGTAAAAGAAAACAGAAATAAAACTTGAGAAACTTCATAAAACATTTCCAGGGTTATTTATCATGGTTAATGTCATTTCGCACAATGAAAATTATATCAACATAGATATATAATGTCTGGGAAAGCACTCAAGAAGACCAATACCATCTTATCATATTATCAACCCTGAAAGTGCTGGAATAGGATATTTGCTATCTACTATTCATTAGAATTGTCTTGAAAAGACAATTCTAATGAGTAGTGTTAACTAGGGTTTAACCCACTACCCCATAGCCTGTTTCTTGTATGGATGATAGGTGAACACTCAAAGCAATTTTGAGAGTAAAGCAGAATGCGCCTTAAGGCGCATTCTGCTTTACTTCCAGCCTGTTTTAAGCTACCATCTCCTAAAAAATAAAGATTATTCCTTATGACACATATTCATGATTGTGTTTAGTGGAACTACTGTATTTTCTTCAGTCAAGGAATAAATTAAAGGCGTATGATTGGGGGGGGGGGGGGGTGTAAAGCAGAAATTTTTTCGATTTAAAAAAAAAATTAATTCTCATTACTCTAGTTGGTTGATCAAATCCCTTTCATGAGCATCATAGCTCAAATATTCAAGATTTGGATACAATGTATAGGTGTAAATATTCAAATATATATTCGAATATTTGTAAGATATTTTTTGTTCAGGGTACTGAGCCGACCTATTTTATCTCAGACAAGTCTGTATTTTGACAGACTTCTGTTATGACAATACCACCATCCATCAACCATTGTTTTCCCCGCCCATTCATTATGTTGTGTCACATGTCTATAGCTTTACATAATATTGATAGAACAGCTCCTGATGGGACCACACTAAACTTTCAATTGGCCCCTTCCCTTTTTACAGGAACAATGAGTGGGTCCCTTTCATTTATAATAACTATCTGAAGAATTTGGTTACTAAAATTTGTTAAAAGTTGAAAGAAGAATACAGAAACCATGGAATGAATGAAACAGAATGAAAAGAATAATAGCAGAATTGTAAGGGATTCTGAAAGCTTGTATTTTAAGTTTTAAAAAAATAAGTTTGCAGTAATGTACTAAATGAAGGACAAAAGTTATGCAGAAAGCTCCTGAGGAGTAAATTAATTTCCGGTACATTTGTTCTTTATTAACTTCTGAATGGCAGCCATTGTATCTAGTGCACCATGGTGAGTCCGCATCTAACGCAAGGTGACTCTTTTAACCCATTACCCCATAGCCTGTTTCTAGTTTTGAAGATACATGACCTTAAAGCGGGTTGAAAGTAAAGCAGAATGTGCCTTAAGGCCCATTCTGCATTTCTTTCAGCCTATCTGATGGAATATAAAAAATATTTCTTCTGATACATATTTTTGACTGTATAAATTGGAACTATTTTTTTCAGTGGATGAATAATGAAAGGTGTAAAAAGGCGTATTTATAGGGAAATATGGGTTAACGAGCTATCTTCATTACTGTTGATCTGCCTTATATGCCATCTGTCCTAAGACTAGCTGTTGGGTACATCATCATGATGTTATGGATGGTCCCTCGATGTTAGTTAGAGCGTATTGACTTGTCCATGTCTATGTCACCATGTCATCTCAATCCCCAAGGGGTATTGTCATTCATGATAATCTGTCATAATCTTTATTATAGAAATGAGGCATAAATAAGCATACTTAACGACCACAATATGATAATACTGGTACTGGAAATACTAGTCTAGTTATTGCATGCTTTCATCAAGATGGGCTGCCCGATTGCAGCATTACTAGGCTCCAGATAAGGGGAGTATTTCAAAAACTAAAATCTTCATTTCTGCATTAAATCCTATGGTGTCACTACTCGTTAGAATCGTCTCTTCGAGACGATTCTAATGAGTAGAAACGCCATAGGATTTGGTGTTGAAATGAGTGAGAAAATATTGGATTTATTCAGAAAACTCGATCTCTCTTATCTGGAGCCCTGATAAGCTGCCCAGTTACAATATGTATTGGTAGCATTGCTTGACATCTTGTCTTTGGTGAATCAATCAGGAATTTGATACTAATAGTTGAGCTGCTGTAAATGAAGAACGAGACCTCAGATTTATATACATCAGTTGAAAACGGGATGAATTATGGTATGGCGTTGACCACTCTTCCATCCATCTGGGTGTATGATTTGTTTAAGCGATAACTTTTTTTGCCCAGTTTCTATCAAACTTTGTTGTATGCTTTTTGCCCAAGTTTGACAAGTTTGTAAATTGTGACTTTTAACTTTATGGAGTTTCTTGACTTGCATAATTATCTGGTGCTCAAATTACTCTTCGTTTTATCGACATGGAGCTTGCAGCATTCTGTGTCTATATTGTTTGCCAATCCTCATCCTTAGTGTTTTGTCTTAAGACTGCTTAGCGTTCCTATATGATGGTGTTAACAAATATTTGGTTGTTTTTGAAAGACAAATTAATGGAAAAATATCCTAGACCTTCAAACTACAACTTCTTGGAATTTTGTATATAGTTTGTTTTATATAGCCATAGGGCATTGTCTGATAAAACCTGAATTACAAGCTGATAAAAACACGTGTAAAAAACACTGGTACAAAGCAGGGAGCATGGGATTTTATATGGGCAGGCTTTTCAACTCATTTGTTATATTACAACGACATGATGGGTTTATGGCTGTAGGAAGCCGTTATGTCATAACTTTAGTGGGAGTTTGACAGACTGACATTATGCTGGACTGTCTGTCTGCGCACAAAATAGTTCACCTGTCGTCCCACTGACAGATCATCCGCTCGCTTTAAATCTCACCTGAGGATATGAAATGCATAATCTCCGAGTCTTAATTATATTATATGCTTAAAGTCACTTAAATTTAATGTTCAACTGAATGGAGTTCAAAATATCGAGGTTCTACTGTGTTTCATTATACATGTCAGAGCTCCAGATAAGAGGAATATTAAAAAAACAAAAAAAATTATTTTTGGTTTAAACCCTATGGTGTCACTACTCATTAGAATCATCTCTTCAAGACGATTCTAATGAGTAGTAACACTATAGGATTTGGTGCTTAAATGAGTGAGAAAACGTTGGATTTGTTTAGTTCCTGCATGTAATTACATATTTACAATTTATATAATCTAAAGTGTATTAAAATCTAGGTTGTTGATTTGTTTGAAATTGCCCTTTGGTAAAGATACAAAAATATCTCTAGCAATTCATCATCTTCTGTTGCCACCGTACATACAAAATAGAAGAGGACAATAAAAAAAGAAAGATGATTAGATTACGTAAATGAAATTAAATGGTAATAAAGTTTAAACACATCCTCAAGAAACTTAATTCTGCAAGATAGTGGCGGATATATCCACCATAGTGATTGCCTTTGCAAACAGTTTGGATCCAGATGAGACGCCGCTTAATGCGGCGTCTCATCAGGATCCAAACTGTTTGACACTCTGACCATGTTTTGAAAAGAAATTTAGAAAATCAATTTTTAGAACAATAGCAGCCGATAAATGTTGCAGACGGAAAAAAATACCCAGCATGCAAAGAGTTAATGCTTGGCGATGGGTAGAGATGCTGGGTCATAATTTATTGTTGCGTTTTAGGTGGAAGATCAAGTGCAGGTTTTACTTATCAGCTCATAGTTTTAGCAGGAAATGTTTTAAGATCTTGAAGGATCTCTCTGTAGGATTTCTGGCAGGTTAGCAGAACGGCTTCAGTCATTAAATTTTATGATGATGACAGAGAGATAATGACACCGAATTACAGCCAATAGATAGTACAGGAAACCTTCTCTATTACGACCACTAAATTGTTTTAATTATCAAATGATAAAGGCAGGTGGCTTTTTAAAGCAAGGTGACAGTAAAACTGAAAGCTCCTTTAGGAGCTTTCTGTTTTACTGTTACCTTGTTTTAAGCTGTCACCCATCTTTTAAACAATCAAATATGACAAGATTTATCTATCTAAAAAACAGGTGGCAGCTTCATGCTGGGTGAAATATAAATATAGATATAAAGCTTTATAAACTTAGAACTTATAAATATAGAAATGACTTACACAGCATTAAAGTAAAGCAGAAAGCTCCTGTAAGAGCTTCCATTACCCTATAGTCTGTTTCTAGAACTGAAGATAGGTGACCACTTAAAGCAGGTTGAAAGTAAAGCAGAATGTGCCTTCAGGCACATTCTGCTTTACTTTCAGCCTGCTTTAAGATATGATAGGCTAGGATATAGAAAATATTTTACATGCTATATATTCATGATTGTATAAAGTTTAACTATTTTCCTCAGTGGAGGAATAAATTAGAGGTGTAAAAAAAGGGAATTTATGGGGTAATGGGTTAATGCTGGATTAGTTAAGCTATTTTTAGCCTTAATTATTAGGCTGTAAAGGAGTCGTTGTCTGAGTTATTGTGATAGCAGAGGTTTTTATTGTAGAAATGTTGGCTTTGTATTATCAAAGAAAGTCTGAAATCTGTCTGGCAATAGACAAACAAAGTAACAATAAACTAGTACGGTAATGGAAACACCGCAGATCTTATACCAGTTTTATCAGGCTCACTGATATAAGCCGATGAGCCCAAATTGCAAATTGATGTTCGTCAGCTGTCGTGGATAAAAGACGTTCTCCTAAACTTGGCATTGTCGAAGTCTGTGGCACAAACAGATACAAGACATTCCACGGCACTGAAAAGAAAATACTCATGGCTTTCAATCACTGGCAGAATTATGTTACGGTATGATGTGATTTACATAATAGGCATACCGAGGAACCGGCATTTAGCAGCCATTTTATTTACGAAGTGTGGAGATTGGATTGTCATAATTGTGGGAAGATATATAAATGCAGGTTAAAAGTAATGCAGAAAGCTCCTAAAGGAGCTTTCTGCATTACTTTTGTCCTGCATTAAACAGCAACCCATCTGATTTGCTGCTGCCTTAATGTTTCCTGCTCAATGGAAGTTTAATAAGGTTTGAAAGTAGTTTGAAGCGAGAGAGAGACAAATTTGAAGGAGAGCATTTTCTGGGAGAAAATGTCCCAATAAATGAGATAGCAATCAACTAGATTTTGATTGGGTTGTTTGTATGTAAAGCATGTAGGCCTGACAATAGTTATATTTGTGAAAGAGAAAAAATCTAATACTCCTGTTCAAGCAATCACATTTACTTCATAAGGGACTGTTAATGGTGAGGCTCGGTGGAGAAATTTCGAAGACAGTTTTGGAAACAATTGATTCGTTTTATGCCTTAATTGAAGATTATGGCGCTGGAACAATCTCCCAGTAGAGTTCTTGTGCGATTGAAATATGTGAAACTTGATTGTGCCCAAACCACACATGTATGCCAGCTTAGGACGAGATTTAAAACTTGGTGCAGTTGAACATTTATTTAACGCGTTGCCCCTAAGTCTGGTTCTAGTTCTGAACACAGGTGACCATTTAAAACAGGTTGAAAGTAAGGCAGAATGTGCCTTAGAGCCTGCTTTAAACTACAATCTTCTAGCATATAGAGTATATTTCTGATGGTGCATAATCATGACTATAAATTTGCATCATTTTCAGTAGAGGAATAAATTAGAGGCATAAAAAGGTGTATTTATGGTTTCAAGGGTTCTAGCAACCATCCCCCCCCCCCCAAAAAAAAAAAAAAAAAAAAGAGAGATGAAAGCTTTATGCAGTTTAAATTTTTGTTTCTCTATTAAACCCTATGGTGTCACTACTCATTAGAATCATCTCGAAGAGACAATTCTAATGAGTAGTAACACAATAGGATTTGGAGCTGAAATGAGTGAGAAAATGTTGGATTTGTTCTAGTTACTGGCTCCTATCCGAAGCACTGTAATTAACAAATGCATGATGGCATTGTTCTGGCACTGGAGAGTGAAATTACTCTTCTATTTTTTACACTACTGCCTCTGATTGATTGGGTAAGGCAGTTGATAATAAACTTGTCAGCTTATTCGGAGTTATGATGAGAAAATGAACATCCCATATGGTAGCACACATCACAAAAGGATTTCTTTGCCTGATGAGATTAGCAGAAAGGCTGTTAAAAGTTTGGGAAGGCTTTCCAAGGGCTGTAAAAAATGGTTCTGAGCACATGCTAGTATTGCTTTTAATGCTTACACTGTCACAGGTATAAACTTGGGAGGGAAGAGGAGAAGAAGATCATGTTTTGGGACAGTCTTTATGCCTTAGCTTTCTTTACCTTGAAGAAATTTCATGTTTTTACCCAATCTTCATTTATCATGATTGTGTTCTCATGTTTTTAACATGTACAAAAAGAAAACATTGGGAAATTCCTCAAAAATAATTTTAATTAACCCTTAGCCCGCCAAATAAATTGTCATCTGCTATATTTCTCGTCTGCTTCAAGTTTCAAAGTGGCTCAAAATTGCTGAAAATGTTGTCCGAGTGTCAAACAGCTTGAATCCGGATGAGACGCCGAGTTACTCGGCGTCTCATTCGGATCCAAGCTGTTTGCATATGGAGCTATAGTCGTGAGTGGCAGGCTAAGGGTTAAGCTACTACAACCATGTTTCTGGAAAGATATAAGGAAAATGCTGTGTTTTATGTTTATGACTTTCTAGGTGGGGTTTACTTTCCTTTCTAAACTAAACGTGGAAACAATGAAATGCCTAATAAGGTGTATTTATGGAGTAATGGGTGATGTACCATTCTTGAGGCCCTTATCTGGATAATTAACTGCTTTCAAAAGTCTTCAATACTCATTAACAGCATTTAACCCTTAGCCCGCCAAATAAATTGTCGTCTGCTATATTTCTCGTCTGCTCCAAGTTTCAAAGTTGCTCAAAATTGCTGAAAATGTTGTCCGAGTGTCAAACAGCTTGGATCCGGATGAGACGCCGAGTTACTCGGCGTCTCATCCGGATCCAAGCTGTTTGCATATGGAGTTATAGTCGTGACTGGCAGGCTAGGGGTTAAGGACCTGACAAAAGCCTTAAAGGTATTGTTTGCTCATGAAAATTTGTGCTAGACATATTACCTATTTATTGTAACTATTTTCTAACACACATAGCACCTACCAAATGTTGCCTAAGGTTTTTGTTCTTCACAGCAAGCTGGTAGGGGACTTGTGTAGGTGGTAAGGGTCGTTTGTGCGAATGTGCCAGGACAGACTTTGAACTGATTATACTGGCATATAACATATGTTGCCATGGTGTGAAAAAGGATTACGGAGGGGCCTTTTCATAAACCGATGTTACGACACAGCGACCCTGTCTTTTGCACTTATTACACACAACAATTCTGACTACTTAACAGAAGATATGGTGATGAACACAGGTGGAGCCTAAAGCAGGAAGAAAGTAAAACAGAAAGCTCCTAAAGGAGCTTTCTGTTTAACTTTCATCCTGCTTTAAGCAGTCATTTGCTTTTGAATCTGAAAGTAAGCATTCTTTAGATAGTTTTAGTAGTAAGTTTTGCTGTATTCTCGTTGATGAAGTAAGCTGTTTGAAAGGGGTCCCAGGTGACAGACTGGAAAACTGATGTCATGCTTTATGTAAGAATGGTACTTAGACTTATGTGAACACTATGCATACAAATCTTTAACGCATTACACCATAGCCAGTTTCTGGTTTTGGAGACGGGTGACCACTTAAAGCGGGATGAAAGTAAAGCAGAATGCTCCTCAACTCTTTACACCCATATGCCATTTAAGTTTGTCTGTTGTGACATAGACTGTGTGTATGATTGATATTTAATTTAAATTTAGCATAACATTGAGATAGCAAAGTGCCTAAATTGTGAGTTTTTGCAGATTTGCCAGAGTCTAGGACCTGCTTATTGTAAAATAGGTAGATTCACATTAAAAACCTGTCAATTTCATGGCTATTTTAAACATTCTTTATAGTAATTGATGCTCTGAAGAATTTCTTATCTGGAGTTGGCTGTCTGTAGTGTTTGTGATAAAGCAGTTTGTGGCCTGACTTTTGACACAAGATTATATTCACATTCAGAAATGCAGGTATTGCTATCTTATCTTGTCTCAAATGATTTCTTCCACCATTTCTCTCATGGCTTGTTGTCGGTTCTGACGCACCTATCAAAAGTTAGCTTGTCGTCACAGGGGTTCATTGATGAGACTACTGGTGACCTATTGTTCCATAGTCTATTTCTAGTTTTGAACAGGTGACCTCTTGGAGCAGGTTGAAAGTAAAGCAGAATGTGCCTTAAGGCACATTCTGCTTTACTTTTAACCTGTTAATTTTTAAAGCTATCACCTGTTATAATTATGGTGCTTATTTATGACTGTATAAAGTGGACGAATAAGCTTACTTTTATATAGATGCCAGCTTTATGCAAGAAAAAGTAAAGCAGAAAGCTCGTTACAAAGATTTCTGCTTTACTTTTGTCCTGCTGAAAGAATTGCTGTCAAACAGAGGTTTGACTGTATTAGCAATTGTATAGAATTATTTGAACCATAAAGTGAGACATCAGAAGTTTTGATTAACGACCAAACAAGTGCCCCAAGGGAGACAATTGTCCAAGGGGGATAACTCTGTTGCCTTTCCATTAGCCACTTGTATCAGCCCTCAATCTCACAGCCATAAGGCTAGAGAGGACTTGTCACGCTGAATATGTATCAAAATTATTGCAAATTTAGTAAATTATCATGGACTATTATACAAATCTACGGAGCAGGGTTATAATTGTGCATGTTTAGGGCATCAAAAGAATCTGATTGGTCTGCCTAAATTTATCCTATTGGTCTTTGAAAGTTAACTGATATAGATAATTGCATTTGCTGGTGTAGGGCTAAGGTGTTGAATGGAGGGAACACTGATTTGTTTGTCCACAGCTTGTTTAGAATGATTGATGAGGTTCAAATTGTCAAGACCTCAGAGTGAAACATTTTACAGTAGCCAGGGGTCAAAGGATAGTAACACTGAGTTGTCCTGATAAAGGACAGTGTCGGGAGGATACCATATGCAAGCCACAGATAACAATTACTTTCTATATAGGGGAACTTGTTTAACCTTTTACCCCATAAGTATGCCTTTAATATTTATTCCTCTTTTGAAGAAAATATTTCCCTTTAGAAGAAAATATTTCCATTTCATACAGGCATGAATATGCACCATAAGAATTATCTATTGTTTCCAAAGAGATATTAGCCAAAAACAGGCTGAAAGTAAAGTGGGGTGCGTTTGAGCATTCTGCTTTACATTTAACCTGCTTTATGGAAACATATGCTTTCAGTACTGAAAACAAGGTAGGGGAGGGGAGGGGCGATTAAGAGTTTGCTCAGCATTGGACAGAAGAGGACATGTACTGATTCCGCAATACCGACTTGTTCATTTGGGTACTTGTATTGTAACGCCGAAACTCGATACTTTGAACTCAGGTTTGTTGGAACATAACCATATTTCAAAGTTAAAACGTGGCCTAGCCACGTTTTAACTTTGAAATAAGGGTATGTTCGATTTTGCGAGATTTCGTTACCGAAATTAATATAGAATACGGGTAAATTTGATATAAAGGAGTTCGAAGTATCAAGTTTTGATTGTATATAGTGCTATGCACACAAGATATATTCTTTCATTAGCCCATGTCTGTCTGAAAAAAGAGAGAGCAATATTAGATGAAAGTCTATAAATGTTTGTATGAAATAAACAAAGCGCTATTACTATATTTACTATTTGGCAATTGAACTCAACCAGTCAAAGTGCATTATGGGAGGATAGTTCATGCAGCAAACCTTAGTTCATGCCCATATGTACTCATTAACCTGGTACATATCTCTCATTAAAGTGTGGCCAACTTCTACAAGTTCCTATCCCTTTTACAAATAGTTTGAATCCTAATCAGGTATCCACCAAGTGTGGGGCTGGATAGCTTATGTGGCCTGATCAGGATTCAAACTATTTGCTGAGCAGATTATGCTAATGTTGAAAAAAATCTCCGAAAATTCATCATAGTCCATTTTCGTAGCTGACACCGTTTTTTCATCTCTGGAAAGATTGATGCCGATGCCAGGAGATAATTCGATAAGATTTTGGAGCTTAGATTAGTACTTGATATAATTTGTTTAAACACATGGTTTGAGTTGTACTACAATCAACAACGATGGAAAAACATACAGACTTGCCAAGAAAATAACGTTCTCCATAACCTTTAGCAGATTCTTAAATTTTCATTTGCAAACTTTGCTGTCTGTTACTAAGCATAACAGTTTTATTAATCATTTGTTGAAGGATCAAAATATCTTCTGAGTCTCAAACAGTTTGGATCAAGATGAGACGCCGCGTTACGCGGCGTCTCATCTTGATCCAAATTGTTTGGAAAGGTTATCAGCAAATCAAGTTTAGCGTGTTAAGGGTCAACTGTCTGTCTGTTATATTACCGTTATCTTTAATCAATGAGATAATTCTAAAGAATTAGTTGTTGTTACAAAATAAGCATCGTTATCTTTGACAACATGATAAGAAAAACATTCTCAATGTAGATGGAACGTTTCTCATTGCAACAAGCGAAACATCTTTCGGACATCTTGTCACGGCTTGGATAAAGTTGTCTTTATTTTGACGAATGAGATTATTTTTTTTACGTTTCTTTGAGAAAATCAGTTAGTTAATGTTCTATTAGTTTTGAATTCTTTTTTTTTTTCATCCACTTTCAAAGCAGACTTCTATTCAAATTTCTATATGACATTAAAATTTTGAATCTTGAGAAAAAAATCATTAATACATCAAATTATTATAAGCAAATAGATAATTATAATGTAACTGAGAATATCCCAAGAAATTGGTTGCCCTGATCAAAGTGCATTTTAACCCATTACCCAATAGCCTGTTTCTAGTTTTGAAGACATGTAACCACTTAAAGCAGGTTGAAAGTAAAGCAGACTGTGCCTTAACGCACATTCTGCTTTACTTTCAGCCTACTTTAAGCTACCCTCTGCAAGGATTTATAAAATATTTCTTATGGTACATGTTCATGACTGTACAAATAGGAACTATTTTCTTTAGCAGAGGAATTAATCAAATGCGCGAAAAGACCCTTTTATTTGGGAAAGGGTTAATCAATGGCCTGGTTAATAAAAAATGGATGATGATGATTGACACAATATAAGGAGAGTATCTCAAATATTTAAAATTTTATGTTGGCACTATACCTTAATTTTATAGTGAACTTGTGACTACTCATTAGAATTGTCTTGAAGAGACAATTCTGATGAGTAGTAACAACATACGGTTTAATACAAACATATTGAAGGAAAAACTATACAGTTTGGTGGAAATGTTGGAAATATTTAGTTTTACTATCTCTTATCTCGAGCTCCATACCATCAGTGTCACTGAATGATTGAACAGTTTTGTCGAAGACCTCACACACACAGCTAGAGCTATCGGACCAATAGTGCATCGTAAAATGTGTGGAATTGTCCGCTATAAAAAAGCAATTGCTTCCCTTCATGCAATGACACTCGCACATGTCGTATGCAAAATACCTTGCATTTACATATAGCTACACTTCGCCTTTATAGATCTCCATTCACGAAAGTCGGTGCTAATGCTTAGTATCTTTGAAGATCTTTTTTTCGGTAAAATTCGCACAATATGAATCCATCAACAGAAATGAGTTTCCAGTTTGATGTGTAGAGAAATGATAACGTTTCCGGCAGGTTTAAGATTCATTGGAAAACGCCTGTCATGAAGTTGTTACATAATCAGAAATATTGATTTCTCTGCAGGTTGCTGGCTCATCAAAAAAAGGTTGACATACAATAACCCTTAACTTCACATGCTCGCCAGCAAGGTGACACCTACTCCTCCACAAAACACTGCAATTTGATATAGTCGAACTTCGATATCTGGAAGTTGGTTTTGTCGAATATACCCGTATTTCAAAGTTAAAACGTGGCTAGGCCACGTTTTAACTTTAAAATATGGGTATATTCAACTTAACCAAGCATGAAATAATGCAGTTCGAGATATGGAAGTTCAACTGTACATACAGTAAACCATCTCTTTTACGACCACTTAATTGTGTTTTGCTTTAAGCTGTCACCTGTCTATTATACAGTCAATTAATCTTCTGTTTAGTGTTCGTAATAGAGAGGTTTTACTTTACATGATGCTGAATACAGTTGACAGCTTTTAGCTTTACTTTAACCCATTACCCCATAGCCTGTTTCTCATATTGATAATAGTTGACCACTTAAAGCAGGTTGAAAGTAAAGCAGAATGCACCCTAAGGCACATTCTGCTTTACTTTCAGCCTGCTTTAAGCACAATCTGCTAGGAAATAGAAAATATTTCTTATAATACAGTTTCATGCATGTATGCATTGGAAGTTACAAGTTTCTTCAGTAGAAGAATAAATAAAGGCGCAAAAAGGCATATTTATGGGGTAATGGGTTAAGCAATCTCCTTTCTGTAATATTTGCTAGTAGGGCAAGGGTTTATAAAGGTCATAATGAACTGATGTGTTTGTGATAGAAATAGAAAACTGGACGACCTTATGCATGACAAAAGTGCTGATTGGTGATTGAAGTGTGGGTGATTGAAGTCAGTGGAATCTATGAAAGCTGCTTAGGAATTCACAGATAGTCACGGCTGGCAGAGCCTCATGAGAGCTTCAATGTTAGGAAGCTACAAAACTGTTTGGTCTTCATTGAAAAATGTTTAACTCAATGTTTAACCCATTACCCCATAGCCTGTTTCTCGTATTGAAGATATGTGACCATTTAAAGCAGGTTGAAAGTAAAGCAGAATGCGCCTGAAGGCACATTTTGCTTTAATTTCAGCCTCCTTCAGCTTCCATGTGCTAGAATATAGAAAATATTCCCTTTACTATATATTCATGACTGATTCAATTGGAACTATTTTCTTCAGTGGAGGAAGAAACTAAATGCGCTAAAAAGCGCTTCTTTGGAGGAAAGGGTTAAGAAAGGAATCAGTTTAAAGTAAGATCAAAGTAACGGGTATGTCCTCATAGATTCTACTGTAGATGGCTTTCTCAGGGGACGTCTTCCCCCACTTGCCATCAAGTCTGGACATCGCTGATGACAATCAAGCCCCGAGACAGGGATCTTGTCATATCCCCTTTCATAAATCTTCGTAAGGGGCCAATTTACAGGTAGCCGTGGTTACCTTTTAAGGTCTGCTTCTTTACCTGATAGGGTACCTTAGAGAATTGACAGCTAGTTATTTATGACAGGTTAATTTTGTCCCTGTGAACTAGGCAAGCTGGCGACAAGAGGGCCAAATCTGGCCGCCCTATGGCCTCGTTGTTCTCACACTGAACAAATCACAGGGACCAATTTTCACTGTTATAATCATCGAAAACACTTAAAATGACTGGAAGCAAGTAATTTGAAGACTTTTTGCAAATATTTTTGCAAACAGTTTGGATCCTGATCTGGCCCCACTAACGTGGGGCCTGATCAGGATCCTAACTGTATGTTAGAAGTTTGTTTTATTTCGGGGGGGAAAAGTGATTAAGAGAAGAGCATTCAATTTGAGAATTTCTGTTGACGATTTTTAAGCAGATGACTTTTTATCCAGGGTTCAAGGAGTTACACTTTATGTTGAGCAGAAAGGAGCATTTTGCTTTACTTAAATTTCAGCCTGTTTGAAGCTTCAATCTGCTATAACGTTTCATGTCGCACATTCATAACTGTATAAATGGAACTATATTCTTCAGTGGCAGAATTAGTTAAAGGCGTAAAAAGGCGTATCCATTGAGTAGGGTTAAAGAAAGCGTAGGGGTAGAATTTTCAGAGCTCTTAAATATTACAGCTTTGAGAAGTTTTCAAATATGTTTCACAGTCATTAGTGGAAATATTTTTTCCCATCAATCATTGAAGGCTGCTCATTTATTAGCCTCATTTTGTCTGTCAGACTGTTTATATCTAATGTTATCACAATACCTAATGAATCTTGTGTGAATGACAGTAGTTTTATGGAAGACCTTGTCGCATGCAACAGAGATTTAGGAGAGAGATAATTGAGATTTTGTACTGAAAAAAGGTACTTAAGCCCCTTAACAATGCTGAATTTTCCAAATAGACTTTTTCGTTTTGGAAAAAATGACCAGATTATTTTGACTTTTGGGGAAAATGGATTGATAAACAAAAATAAAGGTTCGACAAACATTGCAGACCCAGTAAAGAGCGCTACTGAAGGAACCCTCTACTCCGGGTCTAGTGACTACTTAACCCATTACCCCATAAAAACGCCTTTTAACGCATTTAGTATATTCCTCTTCTTTAGAAAATAGTTCTAATTTACGCTGTCACAATAAGGATTTTTTTTCTGTATTCTTACAGATAAAAGCTTAAAGCAGGCTGAAAGTAAAGCAGAATGTGCCTTAAGGCACATTCTGCTTTACTTTCAACCTGCTTTAAGTAGTCACCTATCTGCATTTCTAAAAACAGGCTATGGGGTAATGGGTTAAAACTGGTTAAAAGTAAAGCAGAATGTGCCATAAGGCACATTCTGCTTTACTTTCAGCCTGCCTTAAGCTTCCAACTCCTAGAGTTTATAGCAAATATATCTCATCTTCTGCGTATTCATAACCATAAAGTAGATCTATTTTCTATAGTGGAGGAATAAATTTTACATGTAATAAAAAGGTGTATCTATTGGGGTAGTGGGTTAGACAAATGTTTGGCTCAGTGATTGTTTATACAGTAAATTGATTTAATCAAAGACAGGGGCCTTTATTGAAGTTTAAATAGTGTAATTATTCTCTGCTAGCAGCTTGCATATTGGAAGATAGTAATTATTTAGCTTTCAAAGTGGTTTTTGTTGAGAAAATTCTAATTGAAATGTAATCAAAGCAGCGGTTTTGTTAAGGCATTGATTATCTGTGTACAGACAGACCTGCTCTTGCAAACTATAATATCGAAACAAAATTGTTGGCTGCTTGATTAACCCTTTACCCCATAAATACGCCTTTTAACTCCTTTAATTCATTCCTCTACAAATGAAAATACCTCAAATTTATACAATCATGGATATGCACCATAGGATATATTTTCTAAATTCTATCGGATGGTAGCTTAAAGCAGGCTCAAAGTAAAGCAAAATGCGCCTTTAGGTGCGTTTTGCTTTACTTTTAACCTGCTTTAAGTGTTCATCTATATTTAAAACTAGAAACAGGCTGTGGGGTAAAGGGTTAATGTAGATTAACAGTGTGACTAAAATTAACTTTACCCAAGTTTGATTAAGACTTTTGACTCCCTCTTATCTGAATTTTAAACCATGAATGTTGTTAATGGAGTAAATGTGCCATGGGTGGAGGAATGGGTTAGCAATGTTATATATATGTTTGTATGTTGAGACATGTTTATTTGGAATCAAGTTGCCTGTTCTATACATGCAGATGTATAATTGGCTTCACTATAATGATGAAGACCTGTGGCTGTGTGAGATCCATCTATGTGGCCAATTATCAACGGTTATGACAAGTTCTAACTGGGTAGATACTGTTAACAGATACAGTCTGTCACTTTAGACTGGCACCCGTTACTATTAAACTTGTGTTAAACTGCCCGATAATAAATTAATGACTTCGGTTAAGGATCAAACTTGAGTATCTCGAAAGAGGTGTCTTCTTAATGCAGGACAAAAGTAATGCAGAAAGCTCCTGAAGGAGCTTTCTGCATTACTTCTGTCCTGCATTAGGATGTTTTTCTATAAAAAGGCGTCTTTGGATAGTATTTTGATTGACTTGTTAAAGCAAGTTTGATGTTATAATAGAAGCAATTTTCATAGTTTATTAGCAGCAGTTATTGGCTATATTAGGGTGTCATTATCTTGTCATAATCATCATCATTATTGATCTGTAGAGAAAGACATGTCCAGTCAGGTAGATGTACAGTCACATTATCCATTAGAAACCCTCTGATTTGCATCTACACTCTTTACATAGGACAAGTGTTGTCTTCACAGGTACACTGTTTGTAAAGGACGAGTATACTTGTCGCTAGGGTGCAATGAGCTAATGTTATATATTTTCTATTTCCAGGTAACAGACTATATTCCGCCACCGTAACCGACAGCTTAGCTAGGGAGCCCCTAATCATAGACAGCAAGACCCGTATTACAACAGAGATGGCAAATTCTAACATTTTCAGTGGTGAGTACGAATATATGGATTGATTCAGATTGAACCAAACTTTGCAAAGATCAAGGCAGCTCTCTTTCCATATCAACTCTTTGACCCCCATAGGCCACTAAAATCCACTTTGCAAATAGTTTGGATCCTGATCAGAAGCTGCCTAACGCTGCTTTTGATCTGGATCTAAACTGATTTTCACTCGTTTTGATATGTCTTCAGTTTTTGGCATAAAATTGCAAAAGACATATTTCAGTACATGAAAATAATAATTAATGGGTAAATCAAGCAGTGAAATGGTTAAAATAGATTGGTAGAATATACTGATGAAATGGTTATCCCACTCCCCCATAAATACACCTTATTACGCCTTTCAATAATTTCTTCCCTTAAGAAAGTAGCTCCTTTTTATGCAGTCATGAATATGCACCATAAGAAATGTTTTCTATATCCTATCAGATAGACTTAGTGGCCTAAAGCAGATTGAAAGTAAAGTAGAATGTGCCTTAGGCACATTCTGCTTTACTTTTAACCTGCTTTAAGTAGTCATGTATCGTCATTCCTAGAAACAAGCTATGGGGTAAAGTGTTACAGACATTAACAATCAAATCTGTTAATGAATCTGCATCTAGCTGCAAGGGGTTACACTACATTTCGATAACCAAAATATGCACGTATTTGAGATAAAAATCGAGTGTCTATCTTACATACATCAAGAGGAAAAAAAAACTTCCATGTGATTGATGTAAAAAGAGAAAGAGAGAATCACAAATATCAACTTGTATCCATTTCTTAACCCTCTGAACGCCGTGTTACAAAAATTGGATCCATATGAGACACCTGAGTTACTCAGTGTATCTGGATCCAAACTGTTTGATACTCTGATGAACTTGTTTTGAAAGATAATTGACATTGAGAATTGTTGCGGACAAGAAATTTTGCATACAGCAATTACGTAGCACGTCAGTAATCCATTACACAAAACCGTTCATTTCTTAAACGTTTAAAAACCCGAGCAAATGCTCTCTGCAAGAAACGTTGTCTTCTTATAACCTAAAACTTGTTTTGGTTATCTTTATAATTACAGAAACTTGAAATAAGTGACAAACAGTTTGGATTCTGATCAGGCCCCACTTTTAGTGGGGCCTGATCTTGATCCAAACTGTTTGCTGTTGTCATCAATAAATTCTTTCAAATTGAAAGGGTGGTTAGATAAGTGTAACGCCTCTTGGGTTTAGTATAAAACCAGGTCACATGGAAAATATGCAACACACATGTATAAAATATACCTGAGTTGAGGGGCCGACCACATGTCTTTTGTTACTAATATTTGAGCAATTAAGATTTGTTTTTTCTAGGTAATTATTAACGAAGCTGGTTAACCAACATGCAAATGATGTTATGATGTTTTTTGTTTTTTCCAGATCCTAATTTTGTAAGCGCTTTTGATGCAGAAGAAGATGACTTTGTGTATTTTTTCTTCCGGGAGAACGCAGTTGAGAACATTAACTGTGGCAAGGTAGGCACATGTCTTAACCCATTACCCCATAAATACGCCTTTGTATGCCTCTTATTTATTCCTCCACTGAAGAAAAAAGTTCCACTTCATATGCTACCTTAAGAAATATTTTCTTTATCCCAGTTGATAGTAACTTAAATCAGACTGAAAGTAAAACAGAATTCACCTTAAGGCACATTATGCTTTACTTTCAACCTGCTTTAAGTGAACACCTATTTTAAATACTAGAAATATGCTACGGGGTAAAAGGTTAAAACAGGGCTTGAGACATCTTATTGCCTCTCCATTCGAAGGTTGTTTTTAGCAAGTTTCAATGTAAATTGATATGGACCTAATGCAGTTATTAAACCTGGAATACCCTCAGAATGAGAAAGAAAATCTAATTTTCTGGGGAAATGGCAGCCAAAATTTCATTAAAAAGCAGGCAACAGTTTCGGAGGGAGTTGTATTTGACATTACAAGTCACTTGAGATTAGATTTATCAAATCCTTGCCTGCGACATCCACTTCAGCCTTTGCATTCAGCCCCTTGTACCGCCACTAATTTCAATGCGAATTGCCTGGATGAATATGCCCTTGCCCGATCAGATATGCTGTCTGCTTGAAATACTCCGTCAACTTGAGTTATAGTTACTACTATAAGGACAGACTTGAATTATAATAAAACTTTGATATTTATAATGTAATCTCTTAGATGAATATAAATTGGCAGTTTTTACATACACATTTTTACATACATTTGATGTCAGACCATATAGCAATGCAGAAAGCTCCGATAGGAGCTCTCTGCAGCACTTTTTTCCTGCATTAAAGAGCTGTTGAAGGTGCACACTTATTGCAGAATAAAAGTAATGCACAAGACTACTACATAAGTTTTCTGCTTTACTTTCATCCAACTACCAGTAGCCAATTGTCTAAAAAACATCTGAACCCATTACCCCATAAATACGCCTTTAAATTATTCCTCAACCAAAGAAATTAAGTTATACATTCATAAATATGTACCATCAGAAATTATAACTTTCTATATTCTAGAAGATTTTGGCTTAAAGCAGGCTGAAAGTAAAGCAGAATGTGCCTTAAGGCGCATTCTGCTTTACTTTTAGCCTGCTTTAAGTCGTCACATATCTTGAATACTAGGAATGAGTTATGGGGTAATGGGTTAAACAGGCCTTTATAGGGTCATAAAAGCGCAAGACTGCTCATGTTTTATCGTAAGAGTATTGAATATTAGCATTGGTGGCTTTAAGGGGAATGAGTGAATAATGTTATGAATACAGATGGGGACCTGCTCCATTTGTGCGAGTGTTGAACGCATGCAGTGTTAGGGGTTAATACATGATTAAATAAGTCAAGACATCCACAAAATACCACCAAACCTGTATTAAGCATCCACTAGATTGATGGTGAATTTGCAGTCTTGCTTTTTGGTTACAGCTTAATGAAGGACAAGAGTAATGCAGAAAGCTCCTATAAGAGCTTTCTGCATTACTTTTATCCTTCATTAAGCAGTGGTCTGTGTTTAAAAGATTTTCAATTAATAACTGTGCAATACACATTTTATTGTACTGATTAGCATAAAATATTAGCTATAATGTGGTTGGGTGATCAGTTCAGCTGTAAGGTACTTTGTTATGCAAAACAGCATTTAATTCATGTAATATCCATTTATATTAACCTGCTCTAGGGCTAACTTTGTGAAGAAACACTACCATATTCATTGTTTGTGAACAGGCTAAACCTAGATCAGAAAGCTTCTAGTCCAGTGGAATTGAGCTAATTGAGGACACAAACATACTGAATATAAAACTGTAAACTGACAATTTTGTATTAAATGGAATAGACATCTTGAAAAATTCAGCTCTAAAGCTGTTAACTTGAAGGAAAAAGAAGGAGGGTGGGGGGACAGGTTTGAAGAGAGAGAGAAGGGGGGGTGTAAAACTCATATTGTATATAAACTTAAATCAAGATCTGATTCTTACGTACATGAGGATATTAGCTTGAAACTTTTAGATAAAGTTTCCAACAATAACCTATAGGGGAAAACTGAAAGAATAGGTGACCACTTAAAGCACATTGAAAGTAAAACAGAATGCACTTTAAGGCACATTCTGCTTTACTGTCAGCCTGCTTTAAGATGCCATCTACTAGAGTATTGAGGAATATATTGAAGGGGTAAAAAATGTGTATTGATGGAGTCGTGGCTTTAACCAATCCCTTCAAGGACCATGTATCGCCGACTTAAGTTAATTGCAGTGTGAATAATGAGAAAGCAATGTCATTTAAAAGTAATATTTCTTGATTGTCTGGGCATATAAGGTTTTTTAAAGTCATTTGCATGTATGTAGGATAGTCTTGAGGGGACTGGTAGATCTGCCTGTCTGATGAGGCACATCTCGACTTAACATACGTTTAACCCATTACCCAATAAATATGCCCTTTTAGGTCTCTAATATTGTCATCCTCTCAAGAAAATAGTTCCAATTTAGTCACTCATGAATATGTATCATAGGAAATACTTTCTATGTTCTATCAAATGGTAGCTTAAAGCAGGCTGATAGTAAAGCACATTCTGCTTTACTTTAAACTGCTTTAAGTGGTCCCCTATCTTCAATACTAGAAACAAGCTATGTGGTAATACAGCCAAAGACCAAAATATAATTCTAGCAGGTGGTAGCTTAAAGCAGATTGAAAGAAAAGCAGAATACACCTTAAGGTGCATTCTGCTTTACTTTCAACCTGCTTTAAGTGGTAACCTATCTTCAAAACTAGAAATAGGTTATGGGGTAACTGGTTAAGTGGTCCTCTGTCTTCAATACTAGAAACAGGCTATGTCTTACCAATGCACTACAGCAAGAGCTAACTGTGTGGGCTGTATTGAGTAGATCAGCCGCCTTTGCTAATATTATACAATACTTATATTTTCCAGGCAACTTTTTCACGTGTGGCGCGGATCTGCAAACAAGATCAGGGGAGTTTGATGGACCAAAGATTTACCACATTCTTTAAAAGTCGATTGAATTGTTCTATCCCTGGTGGCAATCCATTCCAGTTTGACGAGCTACGTAAGTGTCTTTCCCATCAACATCTTTTTGTGCAAATAGCCGTGATATATTTGATGACTTTACAAGGCTTATTTACCTTCTATAATAGAGGCCGATTTTCGGCGACTTCCCAATTGCAAAAAGCCTATTTTTTCCCCCAATTTGGTGGAAGAATTACCCAAAAATATATATTTATATAAAAAAATAAATAAAAAAAATATGTTGTATTTTCTGGTATTAAATTATTGCAACTTTCTATTTCCTGTAGGTAAGTAGACTTCATTCAGTTTTTATGTATTTTGGAAGTCAGTCTACGTTTCCCAATTTGGTTGAAAATCACGCTTGAATATCCCAAATGTTTTAATGTATGGCCCAGGGCGTTGCACAATAGAATACATTCATACATTTTCCATTTTCATACTCCATTAGAAAGTTATATGAATTATTGTATGTTTTATAAAAAAAAATAAAAAAAATATCCGACCTTCCGCCCCTAATTTTTTGGGGCATGTAATAGGAAACACAGGTATTTTTTTATTTGGCCTTATCTCTTTGTGAAATGTTAATAACCTTACTATAATATGGGTATTTTTCAATTGCAGAGGGTACATCAGATTTTCAACTTGGAAACTATATGCCTACCAGGATAACACAAAACCGAACAAGAATGATCTACGGGGTCTTTAACACCCCTGACAATAGTATTCACGGCTCTGCAATCTGTGCGTTTACACGAGGGGACATTATTAACGCCTTTAACGGAAAATTCAAGGGCCAGCAGTCTAGTAGTCACAACTGGCTCCCTGTCCCGGCCCCCAAGTCCAAGTCCAAGGACCTGGAGGATACCCATCCCGCTACGACGTGCAAGAATGAAAGTAAAAAATTGTCCTACACCAGGGTGGAGTTTATAAGGAACCATCCCTTGATGGATAGTGCGGTAAACGCTGCCGGCGGGGAACCAGTACTGACACAGACTAGTAACAAAGGGTGAGTACACACGGATTTTGGATGGATGATTTATTAATACAGTTTTTGTGTCACCTGCTGTAGGCAGAGGTGACACTTAGGGATCACTTTTCCGGCATCTGTCCATCTGTCCCTCTTTCTATTTGTCCATCTGTCTTTATGTCACGCTTTTTACTCCACGCCTCATAAAGCCTGTTCTATTGAAGCTTTAAAGATGAAACTTCTGGAAAGAGCTTGACAAGAGGAAGAGTATTGCACAAGGGTCATAACTCTTACATCAATTTTGTGAGAGTTGTTTCCCTTTTCAACATTTTCTTTTTATGCCGATTTCTTCTGTTTTACTGAAGATTTTGAAATGAAATTTCTTTTATGGAAAGATAATGTTATACTGATACTTTCTCAGGGCTCCAGATAAGGGGAGTATTTCCAAAACTAAAATCTTTATTTCTGCATTAAACCCTATGGTGTCACTACTCGTTAGAATCGTCTCGAAGAGACGATTCTAATGAGTAGTCACACCATAGGATTTGGTGCTAAAATGAGTGAAAAAATATTGTTTTTGTTCAGGTTACTCCCTCTTATCTGGAGCCCTGCTTTCTGGCAGGTGACACATATGTTCAGAGGAACCCATCTATTGTTGGGTTAACTGTTTATATATAATTGTTTCCAAGTGCCATAGTTACAGAGAATCTTAATTCATTTCTATACATAGAATCTTGGTAAACATTATATTCTCGATTTTTTTTTTTTTTTTTTTTTTTTTTTTTAAGATAGTATTAGATGTCAAGTTCATTGCCTCTTATCTTGAGCTATTATATACATTGATAGATATTCAGGTATATTACACAAATGAGCTCACAGACACTGCTACAAGAAATCCATTAATCTTGTGAAGTTTGTTGCCAAACCACCTGCCTAGGACAATTAAAGAAGATAAACTAGTGCAGTCTGGTCTTCTTCTTCTTGTCTAGCCGTACTGAATGATAGGTCCACTATTTTGTTAAAGACATCTCCTGACGACCTTTTGGTCATAACACCTTGCCAGACAATTTCCTTGCAAAGAGCATGGGTCTTGTGGACATACCGTTAGCAAAGAACCATTGAAGCTTCTCGTGTGAGACTCTACCTTTATATTTGACAGTTGGGTTAGAAATAACCATTGAAAATCACTAGAGCATGAGTATAATCTGGACCTCACCAGGTAAACTGAGATTGTGCTGCACGTGATTTGCACATGATTTGACAGTTACACTGACACCTCCAGAACAATGGGCTGGTGGTCCTCAATGGACTGAGGAAAAGTCTTTATTATGGTTGAATGGTTAAATATCTGATCAAATTAGTTCTTCATGGCTAATGTCACAGAAATCGTTTCTGTGTTTCACCTGATGGTGTTTCAAAGATTTTGAAAGGGAAATGACCAGGATATTAAAATTGTCTTGCACAACATAGGGTTTAATACAAACATTAGAATTTTAATATTTGAAATTATCTGAATCTTTGTGATATGTATTTTGCTTTGCATACTATCCATCTGATTTGTGACCATGTTTTATGCCATCAGGGTCTTTCTCCACCTGTAATTAGCTGGACGTCCCGATATGACTGAAATACTGTTAAAAACTAGGTAAAATCATAACAAATCAAATCATTTATGCCATCAGTCAAGAAGCTATGTAATCATGAAGCTAGAAACAAATCTAGGGTTACATTCTCTCTCACTTGTTGAACAGATGCATTGCCTCAAACTTTTGAATTAAGATTTTTTTTCTCATATAAATAAACCAGGTTAGGAATATCAAATGATGTGCTGAAAGAATTTGATACCTCATACATTTGAATAAAGCCTTTTACCCCACCCGCTGATAAACCCTGCACAGCTGATTTAACTCAGTAAGCAGTTTTAAATCTAGGTCATTTCATTGGGGTATTTAAAAAACAACATGCCATATCCCTTTCCCGTCTTGTTTTCAGATTTTAAAATGACTGCTTAACCCATTACCCCATAACCTGTTTCTAGTTTTGAAGATAGGTGATCACTTAAAGCAGGTCGAAAGTAAAGCAGAATGCGCCTTATGGCGCATTCTGCTTTACTTTCAGCCAGCTTTAGGCTATCATCTGCTAGAATATAGAAAATATTTCTTATAGAACATGCACAGTCATGTATATAAAATGGAACTATTTTATTGAGCTGAGGAATATATAAAAGGCATATATAAGGGGTTATGGATTAAAGCAGTCTGAAAGTAAAGCAGAAATAATACTTGAGGAAACAAAAGTAATGCAGAAAGCTCATGTAGGAGCTTTCTGCATTCCTTTTGTCTTGTATTAAGCTGCTGCTTCTCCAAAAAGACAGCAAATTAATCTTGTGTTGATTTTCTTCAAGCATACGTTTAGCTGTATTTAACTCATCTTTTATACCTTGTTCATGTACATTGAAATGTATTGATGTAGAATTTTCATTACTTCATTGTCATAGCAACAACAGGGCTGCCATTTCTCCGGATTTTTCCTAAATCTCCGGATTTTTTTCCAGAACATAGCAGCTTAAAGCAGGCTGAAAGTAAAGCAGAATGCACCTTTAGGCGCATTCTGCTTTACTTACAGTCTGCTTTAAGTAGTCGCATGTCAACAAAACTAGAAAAAGGCTAAAAGGTAAAGGTACAATTCGTTAAATCGCACTAGAAAAATGCAAGTTTGGAAATCTTAGGATTTTTCATGTCAACTTATGGCAGCCCTGCAACAAGCAGCTCATTTCATGTTATGTGTTAGATATTGTTATACAAATCCTCCAAAATGGCCCATTTCACATCTTGCATCCATAGGAACAAAAATAAACAAAGTCAATAGGCAGTTTAGGTAATAAACAGTTATACCAATATGAGAAAATGCAGGTAGTCTATCGCTCAGTAAACTAATTAAAGTTTTCATTATCCCTCAATTAAATATCTTTTGTAATGTTAATTTGCTTTGATGTCATTTGAAATGTTGCAAAAACCTGGGGGGGAAATTATGCTAATTATTTACCTCAAAATGAATTTTAATATGATAATTATTAGCTTCATTACGTAATGACGTACACAATGCAAAATCAATGCTTTTAACCCTATCTTTACATTTTGTAATTCTTGGTTCAGATGTCCCCATAAATACGCCTTTTGACGCCTATAATGTTCTTGTCCCCTGAAGAATACAGTTCCCTTTTATACTGATATTTTCTATATCCTGGCAGATAATAGCTTAAAGCAAGCTGAAAGTGAAGCAGGATGCACCTTAAGGCGCTTTCTGCTTTACTTTCAACCTTCTTTTAGTGGTCACTTGACTAGAAACTGGAAACTGACTATGGAGTAATGGGTCGTATATATAGAGACATAGGAAATCAAAATATGGTCGGAGGGACAAACCATTTGAATCTTGATGAGGTGCCACGGTCTTCTCATCAAGATCAGAACCATTTACAAAGAGTGTCATTATTTTACTGACAGCCTGCAAAGTGTCAAATTAAAGTTATAAATTGCAAATTTTACTAACAAAAAATGATGTTGACTATGAAAATTGAGATCACTTGGATAAACATAATATAATAGACTGTTACGTAATGTATGTAGCTAATAAATCTAGGCTGTGTTTAGACATCATCCAAGCATGCTAAATTTCAACATTACAGGACTAGTAAAAGCATAAGGAACAAAAGTAATGCAGAAAGCATTTTTAGGTGTTTTCTGCATTACGTTTGTCCAACATTATGCTGCCACTTGTATTTAGAGAAATTGTTGTTTTTTAATGGAATTTCGATGACTAGATTTGACTGTATTTTAATTACCCCGTGCAAGGTGAAATGTCTATCAAAGTGAATAAAACTACTTCTTTGTGGTATACAGACCATCTATATGCAAATGAGTCATTTATTTTTTCCTGTAATTAACACGGATTCTAATTAATATTAATGAGGATCTACGATCATATCTGTAAGACTAGGGGCATGTCTCGTCTGGTCAATAGACAGAAATACATTATATCATGAATACTTGATCAGAATGGAGGTCAAGGTGACTGCGAAAAACCCCACCAACCCACTAATAACTCTTTATAATGTGACATATCCCAAATTAGTCTTGTCTGTTAAGGGCTTGCATCATTTGTGCCCAGACCTTGCAGTGCAGCCCCTTTTTAACCCTTTACTCCATAAGTATGCCATTTTACCCCATAAATTTATATCTCCACTGAAGAAAATGTTTCACTTTAAGTTTATGCAGTCATGAATATGTGTCATAAGAAATATTTTCTATATCCTAGCAACTATTAGCCTAAAGCAGGCTGAAAGTAAAGCAGAATGTGCCTGAAGGCACATTCTGCTTTACTTTCAACCTGCTTTAAGTGGTCACCAGAGTTCAAAACTAGAAACAGATTATGTGGTAAAGGGTTAAAATTATCAGCCAGTCTTCCACTTTCACTTGAAAATTAACACTACTGTCCAGAAATTGGCTTCATTCATTGGCTCTGCCTCTTGCATTAAACATTTATGCTCTTTAAAATGTTTCTGTTAAAATTTTAAGTTCAGGTTGTGAAGCCATTGATTACTTGGCAGCTTTTCAGAACTAATGTAGCCGTCAGAAATAGCAAGAAAATGTATCATAGTTAACGAACAAGTGACAATCAACAGACATGGTTTCCCCCCAGTTTGCAAATACAGTAAAATCACTCTATTACCACCACTAAATATACGGGAAATTGATTGTGTAAAAGACAGGTGACAGTTTAAAGCAAGGTGAAAGTAAAACAGAAAGCTCCTAAAGGAGCTTTCTGTTTTACTTTCACCTTGCTTTAAGCATGGAGCTTTCTGTGATATTTTTGTTGAGCTTTAATCTGCTTCTCTTAGCTAAGACTGCAAATTTATTTTTATTGAGTGGCGTATTTTGAACATTTCAAACATTCAACTGCTCCTTGGAGCTTTCTGCTTTTCTTTCATTCTGCTTTAAGCTGTCAATTCAATATCAATGAGTGTCACACAGAAATAGATCATCACAAATTGTGATTTTCCACATTTTGTTTCTTGTCATTTCATTTAGTTTTGTTTAAACAAGAAAAATAAGGGCTTGCTGTCTATAACAACCTGACCCCGGATAAATTTGTTCAACTCCTTGATAATTCCAAGTCATGTTACAATTAGTCAGTCATTCAGCTTCTCATGATCCAATTGCTAACCTGAATTAGACGTCAGATCACTCATTCATAAAATGAACCATGATCAAAGTTCACCAGAATCAAACCTGAACAAAATTGGACACAATTATCAGCAAAGAGGAGTTTAAGTTTAGGTCACCTGGCAAATTCAAATGATGAGAAACAACTTTGTGTGGCTGTTAATTAAAGCCATAGTCTTTGAATGTTGAAATACATAAAATAGATCATGGGGGCAGCCCAATAATATATTTTCAGTGTTGGAGACATGTTGTTTAAAACAGGTTTATGTAGTTAGGTGCATTCTGCTTTACTTTCAATCTGCTTTATGTAGTCACCTGTCTTCAAAACTTAAACATGATATGGGGTAATGGGTTAAGCATCCATCCTATATATGACTGAATATTAATCTGCTTTTGAAAGGCCACTATATACACAGGTTATATATTACTTTAATGGCCATTTCATTGACAATCCATAAATATTCGGAACATTAACCCACTAACAATTGTTTTACAATAAGTCGCTCCGTTAAGTCGAACATATCCATATTTCAAAGTTAAAACGTGGCTTAGCCACATTTAACTTTGAAACACGGGTAAGTTCACCTTAACCAATCTTGAAATAAGGTAAAATAATGATTCGAAATATAGGATAATCGAGTTAAGTGAGTTTGAGATATCGAAGTTTGACTATATATCTAAAGTGGCTGCTAGAGACAAGTTTGATTGTAACGATACCAGCATGGTTGGAAGTTGGTGTGTGATGAAATATATATGACAGTTGACATGTGACAACACAAATTTATCATAGAACATTCAGGTTACTATGACAACACTTGTGACAAGGAGGACAAAAACAACAATAAAATAAAGTAAAAAACACAATTTATTGCCAATTTGTACCAAAAAAAGAAGAAAGAATAAGAAGACTTGTAATGTGATACACAAGGTAAAAGGGAAATTGCTAAAGAATTATATTTTTTCTACTTTTATTCTGAAAATGACATTTTCTGTTGTATAATTATGTGTAGAAAACTTATAAAATCTGTATGACTAAAAGTTTGGATCCTGATCTGGATACAAGCTGTTTGCACAGATCTTCAAATCTTGTAATGTGTATTCAATTTCAATTTAACCCATGTTTCTAGTTTTGAAGCCGGGTTTTACCTCATAAAGCAGGTTGAAAGTAAAACAGAATGTCTCATAGGCACTGCTTTACTTTCAGCCAGCTTTAAGCTACCATCTGCTAGGAATAGATATATTTATGGAGTAATTGGTGAACAGCATGTGCTCTGAACCCCCATGACCATCTAATAGAGAAGTATTAAGAGTTTAATGTTGAACTGTCTGACAGGAGGGCATGAGTTATGATTGACACATCTTAATGCATATTTAATATAACCTTGGGTGATTTGAGCCATAAAGAGTGTGAAAGTACAGCACTTTGCTACAAATTACACACACTTCCTTACACTTGGTAGGGTTCAATTAAACTTTTAACCTCAGCTGACCTTAGGATACCGACAGATACATATTTGAAAAGTATCCTTTTCTCAGGATAAGGCCCCCACTTGGGTACAATTTATCAAACAGTCAGGATCCAGATCAGTCACTCATTTTAAGATGTCTACTCTTCAGTGACAAAAGAGATAAAAACAACATTTTGACAGTTTTGTAGTCAGCAGATATAATAGAACACCACTGACTTTCCAAATGGACTCTTTAATTTTCTAAATAATGACCAGGTTACAATAATTATAAATTTTACTCTTAAAGGGTGTGTCCCAAGAATGTTTAAAACTGCTATCAACAGTGCAGGCCCTGATCAGAGGGCTCCTTCAGGACTTTAGGAGAAAGAGAGAAAGAGACATTATATAAGGCAAACAGTGTAGATTCTGATCAAACGCTGCCACTGCACTGTGTTATGTAGCGTCTGATCAGAGTCTACACTGTTTGGTGATAGGAATTTCAATATAAAACAGAACGAAAATTGAAATTTAGACCAGGCACCCCATATATAAAAAAATTGACTAATCCAATATATAAACATGGAAGTTCCACTACTGGGGGCAAATGAATTATAGTAGCTTGTAACAGTTTATAGGAATTTTGTGCAGAGGCTAAACTGGAATTTTACCTGCAGCATTGTTTAAAGCCTGGTTTTGTAATTATGGCATGTAACACATGGGCATGCTAGCAGGCCGCGGGAGAGATAGCAGTTAAAAAGTTGATGTATGTGTTTGGACATATGAGCAACAGCTATCATGATCTACTTGATAGGCTGGGGCATGTGTTCCTAGAACACAATGACTTCACCCCGACCAAGATATATAAGCCACAACAAATAACGAGGAGCCACAACAAAATAACGAGCCATAACAATAGACACTGGCATCAGTCTACTGAAAAGTGAAGTTGCTGTCAAAGTTTTAGTGGTTAGATTTCATAATTTGGATACCTGCACAGGGTTTATGTTAGAATTTCCTGCCTTATTTGCCTTTCAGAATCCTCCAAACACTGTTATGTAACAGTCAGGATCAGATGCGAGGTATTTTAAGTACTAAAATATAAGTCCTTAATCCATAAATGCACCTTTTTACACCTTTAATCTAATATTTTCATCACAATTTTTTTTAGTTGATTCTTTATATACCTTTGCAGCTTGTAGCTCAAAGCAGTCGGGGAAGTGCATTCTGCTTTACTTTCAGCCTGCTATAATTGGTTACTTGTCTTCAAAACTAGAAACACTCGATCAGATATTAATCAGCTTCTTTTAAACAGTTGCTTAAAGTTGTTGCTAAAGTTTTTCTATAAGTGTTATTGGGTATGGTAGAGTAGGGCAGTAGGGAGAAAGGTTCTTGACCAGATGATGAGTTTCTCTTGTCAATTACATAAGTCCTGACAGGTCTTGAAGCCTGGAATGGGGCTATAAGTGTTTTTTGCTGGAATGACAAACATGATGTTGGTATGGAAGGAATGATTTCATGGTACTTCACAGTAAAAACTTACCTTGAAACATGAGAAAAAGTAACAGATGCAGTGAATGAACTATTACAGTGTTCCCTCCCTACAATGACACCCAATGGGAGACAAAATTTATGTGTTGTTCCGAGGGAGTCATTATAGGGAGGGAAATTCGTTTACATTTGCAAACAGCTTGAATCCAGATCAGACGCCGCATGATGCGGCGACTGATCTAGATTCAAGTTGTTTGTCACTTGTTATTTAGTTTTTTTCTTTCCAAATATCCAATATGTAACTTTGAGCAAAACAGCAGGTGACAACTTTAAGCAGACAATGTTACGCTCAGTGAAGGCGTTAGATATAATTGTCCTGTTTGCAAGACTGTGGCAAGGGTCGTTGTAAGAAGGGTGTCGTTGTTTGGAGGGCCATTGTATGGAGGGAACACTGTATTACTGTGGAGAAGATGTTGTTCTTTCCCAATAAACATGTTTGTGCACTTTCTGTTGCTGAACAAAATAACAATTTTTGCTCTTTTATTTCATTTCAGGGGGAGATTCACTTCCATTGCTGTAGACTGGCAACATATGGCAGCCGATCTAAAATTCTATGATGTCCTTTTTGTTGGAACAAGTAAGTAGTAGTGATATTTTTGCAAGCTAGCGGTGAAATTGTGATTATCTATACGTAAAAATAAAAAACAAACAAACAAACAAATCTATGCAAACAGTTTAGATCCTGATGCGGCGTCTCATCAGGATCTATACTGTTTGACACTCTGACACTGTTCTCTTTTGAGAACAGTAGCAAATCGCAATTGCACCATAGGGGTTTAATTTCAGCCTGCTTTAAGATACCATTGGCTAGAATATAGAAACTACTTTATATAATACATGTTTAGGACTATATAAATTGGAACTATTTTTTTCAGTGGAGGAATAAATTAAAGGTGTAAAAAGGCATATTTATTGGATAAAGGGTTAAATATCAACAATGAGGCTGATTGCAAGTGGTCCCTGAGGAGAGGTTTTACAGTATTTATTGTCAAGTTTGAAAGATTATATAAACTTGGTCCAAAACCATGAAATTAAATTACCCGATACAAAGTAAGATAACACAGCAAATATTCTTTTCATCAAATCCTCCCTCGTTATTTATGGTCTAAAGATAGAAATTTCATTAAAATTTGGTGGTAGATCGGTAGTCTTTACACTAGTAACGGGTGTCAATTTCAACGTGAGGATATACGTTGTATATACTATCAGTGATAAAGCACTTTTTCATTTTTGAAAAAATATATAGTGTTCAGCTTACATATAGTGATATACTATACTAAAAACTGTGACAGCGTCTTTGTTTGTAGGGGATGGGAACTTGCTTAAATCTTTCTTTCATAATTTTTTTGTGCTTAACCTATTATCCCATAAATATGCCTTTTTAAGCCTTTAATGAATTCCTCCACTTAAGTAAATAGGTCCACTTGATACAGTCATGAGCATGTACCATAAGAAAAAGTTTCTATATCCTTGCAGATTGTAGCTTAAATCAGGCTGAAAATAAAGCAGAATGCGCCTTAAGATGCATTCTGCTTTACTTTCAACCTACTGGCGCAGATACATTACAGGTGAGCACAGATACATTACAGTGCTTCAAGCAGGCTCTCCAGAAGGCCAACTAAGCACTCTATCTCCCGCTGCGTATATGCTGAAAGGCCCTGCAGCGTAATATCCAGATCCAGATACTTTTAGTGGGTGCTTCTCTTCAAAACTAGAAACAGGCTATGGGGTAGTGGGTTAAGATGAGTTAGAATCAATGATACCCAACTAGTTTTATTGATAAAGACTAATGGACTTTGAGACAGACATTTAGACGGCCAAACAAGCAAACATTCAGCAGATAGACAGACAGAAAGACAGAAAGAGAAGATTTAAGGGATTCAATTGATAAAAGAAAGATAAACCTGGGAAATTACATCCACTTTGCTGCTTTTGGTTTGATTTACCAAAAGGCAATAGACTGCCTACCAATCACCTGCCTGTGTCTGACAACAAAGACGAGAGGGAGACAAACAGATGCAGTCAGAGTCTCAAGACTTTAACCTAAAACCACAAAAAACACATTACCATGTACAGACAAACCTGTATTGCGCAATCATTCAATGTAGACGACCATGTTTTCTATGATTTAGTATATTTTCTTGCTTGCTAAATGCAGTACAAAAGTAATGCAGAAAGCTCCCTTTGGGAGCTTTCTGCATTACTTTGTTCTGTATTAAACTGTCGGTTGTCTCTAAAACTGTCCCTGTACATTTTAAATGGCTTCTGTCTATAGGTTTCACTGTACCATCTAACTCTCATTTTGACCGCAAACTGATAATGCTAATTGCAAAGGATGTGGGAAAAGTTAATGTGTGATTTCTTATTCAGATGGCCTTCATAAACACTGAATTTAAATTCAGTTTCATTTATAAAGGAGACAGGAAAGCTGGTTTCATAAAGCCTGTCTTGCATTTTCAAACAGTTTTGAACATAAATATACATGAAGTAAACTGTTTGACTTTCGCTTTTGTATTTTTAAGTTGATAGACTTAAAACTTGACTAAGATTGATGCATGGGTAGGGTCACACATTTTTCACCAAGACAATATTTATTTTAACATTCTACAGTAGCACATTTCAGAATGTACTGTTTTCTAGATCTCTGAAAATGGTTTTAAAACCCCTCTCCTGCAAATAAGGAGAAATAAGAGAGAGTGAAGCTTGGTCACTGATCTTTAGAGATATTCATGCATCTGACCATTTAACTCTTTGCATACTAGCGGCTGATATATCTGCCACAGTGATTATCTTTGCAAACAGTTTGGATCCAGATGAGACGCCGCATAACGCGGCGTCTCATCAGGATCCAAACTGTTTGACACTCTGACCCTGTTTTGAAAAGAAATTAGAAATTTCTATTTTTAGAACATCAGCAGACGACAATTGTTGCAGACGAAAAAAATTACCCAGTGTGCAAAGAGTTAATGAATGACTAGACTGCTTACCACAAATTTGGCAGTACCAAAAAAACCTTGTCTTAACCATTTCCCCAATAGAAGCCCCTTTTAGCGCATTCATTTTATTCCTGTGCTGAAGAAAATAGTTCCAATTTATACAGTCAATCATGAATACATATCATAAATAAAAGGTACCTTAAAGCAGGCTAAAAGTAAAGCAAAATGCGCCTTAAGGCACATTTTGCTTTACTTTCATCCTTCTTTAAAACTTGAAACAGGTTATAGGGTAATGGGTTAAAGGATACACTACTGAAAATGTTTAGTTAACTGCCATTTATACCTTTGCTTCTGTTTGACTATACAATTCCAGCTGTTAGATTTGATAAATTCAGAGACACGTCTTTAACTGCTCATTAACAGGTAAAAATCGTGCCTGACCCACATTGGTGAGTTAGGAGCCCGCCATGATCACTATAGGGTTAACCTACATAGAATATATAAAATAACTATAAAACTCAGCCCTATTTATCACCCCTCTAGAAAAACCTATTAGAATTTCACACTGGCTATAAAAATGGAGACAGAAAACACACTGCAAGAATACAGTTGTACTTATGTATAGACTCCTGTTTGAAAAAAACCCTTTACTCCATAGCATGTTTCTAGTATTGAAAATATGTGACCACTTAAAACAGGTTGAAAGTAAAGCAGAATGTGCCTTAAGGCACATTCTGCTTTACTTTCAGCCCTTTAAGCTACCATCAGCTTAAACATTTTATGATACATTTATGAAAACACAAGGAAAGATAACAGTAATACGTGTATACAGACTCCTGTTTGAAATATTTATTGGTTGTTCTTTATGACAAGGCTGCTTCTTAATGGTTTTGGAGCTTTTTGGCATTACTTTTATCCTGCATTTAGCAGATACCTTTCTTAACAGATTTCAACACCATTTCTTTGAATTTATTGCTTTTTATAGGTTTTCATAATCCAGTGTTAACCTTGTTTACACAATGAACCTTGCAATCTTATACATCAGAATCTGGTCAATATGTATCAGGGATCCAGATGAGGGGAGTATTTCAAAAACTAAAATCTTAATATCTGTATTAAACCCTATGGTGTCACTACTCATTAGAATCGTCTCAAAGAGACGATTCTAATGAGTAGTAATACCATAGGTTTTGGTATTGAAATAAGTGAGAAAATGTTGGACATGGTATATTCTATTGCAGGTGATGGTAGGGTTCTGAAGTCTCTGAACAAGGGGGTCGATGGCAAGGTGGAGAGTATTGTTATAGAGGATATACAGGTGCTAGGTGCTAACGAGCCCATCCAGGAACTCAAGATCTACCGCAACGGTGACATCGAAAAACTCATTGTGGTCTCCAGGGAAAATGTTGTATCCATTCCACTACATAGATGTCATCGACATAGAACCTGCGGGTAAGTCAACTACTTCTGTTGCTGTGACGTAAATGATTGAGCAATGAGTCCTGGTAGAGAATTATCAGAAGTGTTTCTTACAGCCTGACAGGTAGACCAGTTGCTTAACCCATTACCCCATAAATACACCTTTTAATGCATTAAATGTGTTTCTCCACTAAAGAAAATAATTCCATAAAGAAACAATTTCTATATTATAGCATATTATAGCTTAAAGCAGGCTGAAAGTAAAACAGAATGTGCCATAAGGCACATTCTTGTGCCATAAGGCACATTCTGCTTTACTTTCAACCTGCTTTAAATGGTCACTCTGCAATACAAAAAACAGGCTAGGGGGTAAAGGAGTAAAGCTGAAAGTGTCTTGAGGAGCCTTCTTCTTACTTTCAAATTCTGGAACAACTGCCTGTTGCTTACCCTGTAAAAAACCTTTTTTATTTTTTTAGAGATTTGGCTAGACAACTAAAAACAAGTCTTATTATTCAGTTGTAGTAGTGGCAAAACTCTACTCTATCTGTATTTTTCTATGAAAATATTGTTTTTCAAGCCATTGTTTACAGTTATAAGCAGGAAGAATGTTTGTTTTGTTTGACAGTGCAAGTATATGTCTGACAAATTGTTTAGCCCCACAGTTGCCAGTGTCTGATTTCCTTGTTTCCTACCCTACATGAGACAAGATACCTATAGTATGATCCCCGCATGTGTTAGATCTTCCTGCGGGACGACACACAGGTGATATAGTATGATGACAGAGCTTTTCTTGGGCACCAGGGCGTTGAATATTACTTCTATTATGTTTCCTTCGTCTTGTAGACTTAAAGTCGTAATGTGATACCCGGTATTCATATGGACACCTCTGTCACAGGGTGTTGAGATCGCTGGCAATTAATCAAAACTATATACGTTCTCTACAATTTCATGGTGGAATGACTCTACAGTCCGAGCTATATCACTAAACTTTGATACATGGGAATTCTTAAAAAGCAGGTGGAGGCTTAATGCAAAACAAAAGTAATGCAGAAAGCTCCCAAAGGGAGCTTTCTGCATTACTTTTGTTCAGCATAAAGCAGCAATTTAAGGAAGAGATTTTTCATGTTTCTTCATTAGTAACTGGAATAAAGTTTTGACTGTACAAGAATAGATAACCTTTGACTATAGAACTACATGAAAAAGTTAACTAGCTGCAAAACTATGACAGCATGTATTCATGCTCTGATTTGTCGACATTTTATAATCTTTTTCAACAAAATTTACTTTTCCATCAAAGATATATTAAAACGTGCAATTCCATATTTTCATATTTAAAAACTAACAGCCTTAAAGGTTGACAGTAATGAGTATGACATTATAACTATAAATTTAATCATTGAATATAAATCAAAACCTCATAGTGACATAAAGTAAACAGTCATAAAATAATAGCTAAGATGATTATGTTAGATAAAATTATAGTGAAAAATGGCCACCTTAACCAAGGCTCCAGATAAGAATGAGTAAACTGCACAAATCCAACATTTTCTCACTTATTTTAACATAAAATCCTATGATGTTACTACTCATTAGAATCGTCTATTTGAGACGATTCCAATGAGTAGTGACACCATAGGGTTTAAAGCAGAAATAAAGATTTTAGTTGTTGAAATACCCCCCTTATCTGGAGCCCTGCTTAACGAAATATCAAAACAATTACTTCAGATGAAATACATGTAATACTGAAAATGACTACCATAGATGATATTATACCAAACTGAGTCTTTAACATGTCTGTTTTAGATGAAAAGAAAAGGGAAAATGGTAGGCTACCTTAGAGAAAAAAGGGTGTGTGTGTGTGTGTTAAGTGATTACCTTAAATGAATTAATAGGTAAAATGGTTACTGTACCCATTCAGAGAAACTTGTCAAACCTGAGGTAAGCAGTCAGTCATAAAAAAACCCATGGTAATCTGTGTAGAAAGATGACGGTGTGACTGTTTAGTGCAGGACAACAGTAATGCAGAAATTTATTTTATGAACTTCCTACATTAAACTTCCATCTATCTAAATTGCTTCCAAATGGATTATTTCCCAAATACCTGCTTCAAAAAATGTTTGAGTGTACTCGCCTCGCCTCGTCAATTTTCAGCCAATCAGGCATGCTCTTGTTTTTAATCAGCAAAACGATACTTTGAACCTTGGTAGAGCTGGAGAACTCATCAGTATTCATCAATACTAGAAAGATTATCGGGGACGACTGCACAAGTCACCTATTCAGTGTAATTAATTAACCATGTTTGAACTTCAAGGTTTCGATGGGGGGAGAAGACCGATTGACATCTATAATAGTTTTCACACAAGCCAATAAGTCTAGAAGTGAGAACGAGTGTTACCCTATCGTGTTAATTGCATTATATATATATATATATATATATATATGACTTTTCAGTTATTTAGAAACCTATGGTCGAATGATTAAGGGAGAGAAGGGGTGGCCGTGGGGGGACTCCTGATTAAGAAAACAGACTTACCCGTGACTTAGCTCAAGATAAGGGAATTTTTCAAATAATTAACTTTAAAATTTAAAATTCAATTTTCTAATGATGCCATTAAATCCCATATGTTGTGACTCCTATTATATAGTTGTGACAACTCATTTGAATTGTCTCTTTGTTAAAAAAAAGCTTACTTCAAGCTGTCACCTATCAATTATCCTTCTTTTAAGCAGTCGTAAAAGAGAGATCGCACTGTACAGTATAACCTCTGTATTACGACCACCAAAATGAGGATAATTGATTGATACAGGGCTCCAGATAATGGGAGTATTTGGAATATTGAAAACTTTATTTCTGCTTCAAACCCTATGGTGTCAATACTCATCAGAATCTTCTCTTCGAGAGGATTCTAATGAGAAGTAACACAACAGGATTTGGTATTTAAATGAGTGAGAAAAAGTTGAATTTGTTAAGTTTACTCCCTCTTATCTGGAGCCCTGTTGATAGCCGAATGGTAGCTGCTACTGCTTTCATGGAATATTCTTGCAGTAAACAATAAAAGGCCCTTTCTGCCAGGAACTTTTTACATTTTTATCTGCTACTCCCTGTAGAAGAAATTGTCATCAATGTCTGAAGTTGACACCTCGGGAAAGTCTCGCTGTCATGTGTCATTTGTTTAACTCATCATGCTACTAGCAGATTTGCTTCCTTTCCATTCATAAGAAGCAAAAAGAAAACAGTGAAACAGATCAATACAAAGAACAACGTGTGCGCTATATGAGCTGACAATCCCCTTTGAATTTATGTTATTTTGTTAAAGTGCAGCTTTTGAGACACTGCTAAACAATTGAGTCAATTTTTGCCTTGGTAATTTCATTTGAATTCTCCCATTTTACTTGCTAAAAGAGTCTATTTTTATTTTAAACTCATTACTCCATAAATATGCCTTTTTACGCCTTTAATTTACTCCTTCGCTACAGAAAATAGTTCTAATTTATGCAGTCATATATACACATTTTAAGAAACATTTCTAACCAACTAGCAGTTGTTAGCTTTAAGTAGGTTGAAAGTAAAGCAGAATGCACCTAAAGGCACATTCTGCTTTACTTTCAACCTGCTTTAAGTGGTCACCTGTCTTCAAAATTAGAAACAGGCATTGGGGTAATGGGTTAAAACAAGTGACAGCTATATGCAGAACAGAAGTAATGTAGTAAGCTCCAATAGACTATGATTATTTTCTGTAACACACAGAACATTTGATAATGTTACAGTGTTACAATAATACTAATTCCTGGTTGTTTCGTTTATTTTTTCAGTGACTGTGTGGCCCAGCAGGATCCATACTGTACCTGGAAGGCTGGCTCATGTTTGTCACATCCACAGGGGTAAGTATAATGCCCGAACTGTCCAACGATTTAACAAGACTCCAGATAAGGGGAGTGTTTCAAAAACTAAAATCTTTATTTCTGCATTAAACCCTATGGTGTCACTACTCTTTAGAATCATCTCAAAGAGCCAATTCTTACGAGTAGTAACACCATAGGATTTGGTTGTGTAAGGAGTGAGAAAATGTTGGATTTGTTCAGTTTACTCCCTCTTGTCTGGAGCCCTATACTTTTATAACTGTGCCAGCCTCCGTAAGTATTTTCAAAGTTCTGACTATTTACTTAAATCTTAGTGGCAAACAGTTTGTAGCCTAGATTAAATTTCTATCTTATACGGAAAAAAACACCCCTAGTTATCCTCTATGAAGTCTTCCAGGAATAATTTACTTAGTTGCATAGGAACCTGGTAAATAAGAAAATAATGGTCTATTCAATTAGTTTTGTAGTGTTTATTGGCAGTACTGGTTACAGGGTATCTATTTGTAGATAGATATAATAGGGTGTCAGAAGTTTGTAAATAATTGTGTATATTTAGTATATATTTTACTGATGGTGGTGAAGAAATTAAACCATCTCTGTTGCCTGCATGGCAATTATCTGTAAACAGTTTACAGTTGTTTATGCAGCCTGGTCCAAATGCTTATTGGAGTTTATAACATTTTGCCAGCTGACCCTTTAACCCTTTACTCCTTAGTCTGTTCCTAGTATTGAAGATAGGTGACTATTTAAAGCAGGTTGAAAGTAAAGCAGAATGCGCCTTAACCCATTACCCAATAAATATGCCTTTTAACTCCTCTTATTTATTCCTCCCCTGAAGAAAATAGTTTAGATTTATATAGTCATGAATACGTATCATAAGAAATATTTTCTATATTCTAGTAGATGGTAGCTTAAAGCAGGCTGAAAGTAAAGCAGAATGCGCCTTTAGGTGCATTATGCTTTACTTTCAACCTGCTTTAAGTGATCACCTGTCTTCAATTTTAGAAAAAGTCTATGGGGTAATGGGTTAAGGGATATTCTGCTTTACTTTCAACCTGCTTTAAGCTACAACCTGCTAGAATGTAGAAAATAACTTTTATGATACACATTTATGACTGTATAAAGTGGAACTGTTTTCTTCAGTGGAGCTGTATCTATAGAGTAATGGGTTACAAAAAAAGAGAGAGTGTGGTGTTGGTTGGGTGGAGGGGTGGGGATGTTTAACATAGATTTGCAAACTGTTTGGATCCAGATCATACCCAATTATCTGTTACTCTGATTTTAAATCTGGAAAGAACGAGTTGAACTGGTAGATACCAGAATTCTAGCAGATGTCATGCTTCCAGCAGTATTTGCTCAGTATTGAAATTGGCTAATCAACTAAACTGATCCTGTGTCTGTATATGAACAGCTGTTTTCCGCCAGTTATAAGCAATGCAGTTGGGTTTACTTAGGGATTAATGGAATTCTTGTTAAGATCTCTCTAAGAGCTGATCAATAATGCTCGGTACTGTGTTAAAAAAACTCCACAATTAACCTTGTGGGCATTCTAATTAGCGCAGTTTATACTGGTAATAGGATTGTTACGATTAGAAATTCTGCCATTGCAGTGATAAGTCCCCGCATCTCCATGAGAAACAGAGCTCCAGATAAGCGGGGTATTTCAAAAACTAAAATCTTTATTTCTGGATTAAACCCTATGGTGTCACTACTCATTAGAATCGTCTCTTCGAGACGATTCTAATGAGTAGTAACACCATAGGATTTAATGCTTTAATTAGTGAGAAAATGTTGAATTTGTTCAGTTTTTCTCCCTCTTAACTGGAGCCCTGAGAACTATTTTAGTTTGCATTGACCTATTAACACAGTTAAATAATTTGGAGATCAGATTACATCTATCATATCTGGGTCTGCATGGTCTGTTTTTACCAAAGAGTGTCTAAACTATGAATATTAGTAGAAAAGTGTCTTGTAATTTTTTTCAGTATATTTCCAGATAATAGCTTAAACTATGACAACATAGATACACATTTTAGCCCATTTATTTTTTCTTTGAAGAAAATAGTTCCAGTCTAAAGTCATGAATATGTATCATAAGAAATATTTTCCATATTCTGTAGATGATAGCTTAAAGTAGGCTGATATTAAAGCAGAATGCACCTGAAGGAGCATTCTGCTTTACTTTCAACCTGCTTTAAGTGGCCACCCTCCATCTAAACTAGTAAACAGGCTATGGGGTAAAGGGTTAAGACATAAAAAATTGATTGTCAGACCAGGCAATGCAATGTTTCAACTTTCTATGAACTGTTCTGTTCATGCCAGAGCCATCTAAGAATAGTTACACACCATGGATTTCTTTGAATGCTGAAGAAAGTTCACCTGCTTGAAAATTTCTTCCTAAATTTCCTTATTGACTCCGATCATCAGTATTTTTCATGAAGTTTAAATGATTCAAAAGTTTAAATGATTCAATTGACAAATAGTTTGACAGAGTTACAAAGTGTCTGATCTGGATCCAGACTGTTCTCAAATGTAAATACAAGTCGTGAACTGACACTGTCAGTTAAGAAGTCTGTAGTAGCTCTATGATAATATATGCATCTAATTTAGTTATCAGGTGAGATACTAGATTGTCAGTGAACATTTTGTGAGGGTATCAACATGGATAACCAACAGCTGCCCTACATGTTAATTTATTAACCCATAACTCCATAAATATGCCTTTATAAATTATTAATCCACTAAAGAAAATAGCTTGCATCAAACCGCATCACCCGTTGCAAGGGTCAACAAGGGGCGCGTTCTGCCAGAGGGTCGGCTTTTGCCTCAGCATTCGAAAAGTCAACAGATATAGTCATGAATAATTGAATATGCACTGTGGAATATCTTTTATATCCTAACAGATGGTAGATTAGAGCAGGCTGAAAGTATAGCATTCTGCAATACCTTTAGCCTGCTTTAAGCCACTATCTGCTTGGATATGGGAAATATTTTTATGTTGCATATTCATCACTTGATGAGGCGGATATAATCCTGAGAGCTATGGAAGAAAACCCGGTTATTTATTGAAGTAGCATGGAGAAAATTTAGCACTGTAACAATAACTACAAGATGTAGGAGTTCGATATAGTTAATGCTGGATGATATGATTTTAATTAATTCTGGGTGTTTTTTTTCAGGTTGATTGACATTGCTAAAGGAGATGTATCTATCTGCCCGGACCGCGGCTACAAAGGTATTATAATGCTTTCTCCTAACATGTTTTTGTGTATATTCAACTGTTGTGGATGTATTTTTCTGAAGTGATGTCTCGCCAGCTCTCACATGCATGAGCGTCAGTTTTGGTTTGTGCCAAGTTGGTTTTCACAAGAAACAATGCATTGTGTGTTTCCAATTTTCCCTTTTGCATCATTTGTTTAGAAAAAAATAGAAGAATTTAGCAGAAAATTCATTTGTGAGAAATCATTGCTTTTAAATCATTCATTCCTACCTATAATAATAATAAAATGATTCCAACCAATCAGATTAAGCTTTATTTGAATTTTGACCAATCATGACTGTGATTTTATTTTGAATTTAGACCAATCAAAATGTTGTGAATTTAGACCAATCAAAATGTTGTTGAATTTAGACCAATCAAAATGTTGTATTAGACCTCATGGTGTGAGGGTACCTTCCTGCTATCTTTTAATGTTATGATTTTACTTTCAAACTTTTATTTAAGCAACAATTTAAGAAAGATCATGAATGGTCACAAAGACAGGTAACAACTTAATGCAGAAAAATTGTAACTGCATTAAGTTATAATTAGTCTTTATGAGACCATCATGCTTTTTCATTGAAACTTTGTTGGTTAAATAAACCAAGTTTGATGGCAGTTGTATTACTTCATGTCTTTATGTATAAGTTGCCTGTTTTCCTCCGATTTCCTATTATATGTTTTGAATGTATGTGTACTTGAATGTTTAACTCTTAGCAAGCTAGCGGTGAAACCATGATAATATTTGCAAACAGTTTGGATCCTGATGAGATGCAAAGGGGCGTCTCATCAGGACCCAAACTGTTTGACCATCAGACCTTATTTTGAAAAGAAATTTAGAAAAATTCTAATTTTAGAACAGTAGCCAAAGACAATTATTGTTGAGGAGAGGTTTTTACCCTGCATTCAAAGAGTTAAATGAAAGTAGGATGTTCTTAATTTCTGACAAAATCATTTAAACATGCACATTTGTATTAAATTGTATCTGAATATTGTATCAAAAACAGTTATTTGAAAATGGGCATGTTTCATGTAATAATCTTCAATATATAGACTCTTCTGAGCAGGAGACAACAAATTATTGCATACCGTACACATATTATCTAAGTTTGGTATCTCGAAATTAGATTAAAATTACTTGTGTTTCTATCATAAAATTCTGTTATATTGATTTGGCTTCAGTCAAACATATCCATATTTCAAAGTTCAAACGTGGCTTAGCCAGGTTTGAACTTTGAAATATGGATATGTTTGACTAAAATTAGTTCAAGATTTTAGAAGTTTGACTTATGTGAGTTCTTTTTTGTGTGCTTGAAGTATGTTAATACTTTGCTCAAATTTTGTATACTGCTCAGTCTTTCAAGAAAGTCATTTCAATACTTTTGCATATAGAATGGTAATGAATAAATTGGCAATTTATATTGGTATATCTCTTTGTTTGATGTCTTTTCAAACACGTTGGGACTAGATGTTGTAATATATGTTAGATTTCTCATTTCCATATTTAAATTCCTTTTTTCTTTAGTGTAGCTTTAGATGGTGCAACTTTTGGTCAAATACTTATACAGTCAAACTTTTATAATGCCAGGTTTGAAAACAAAATGTACACACTTAAAGCTCTCTGTTATGACCACTAAATTGTGTTAATTATAAGGTGTTTAAGGCAGGTGGCTGCTCAAAGCAATTTAACAGCGAAACAGAAAGCTCCTTTAGGAGCTTTCTGTTTTGCTGTTACATTGCTTTAAGCTATCACCTGTTTTTCATACAATCAATTAGCCTTTGTTTTAGTGGTCGTGATAGAGAGGTTTTACTGGAGTAGTCTGTAGAACAGACTGTTAATGCAGGACAAAAGTTATGCAAAATGCCTGTCATTTTTGTCCTGCATTAAACAGTCACCTGCCCTTTTAGAATTTGTGGTCATATGACCAAGCTTTGACTGTTGCATAATGGTATTTGACACATTTTGAGATATGTATATGTGTACCAAGTTTTTCTGTAAAAGAAAACTAGACAGCAGTTATTGATGTAGAGTCAGATTTTTATATGCTGGATACTCTTGCCTTTTACTATCAGAACCACAGAAGAAAGACACGACAACAACGTCAACCGCCACGCCTAAAGTCACGGAAAAGCCGTGTCCTGTCTGTGAATGCAATTGTTCCGAGTACGGCATTGATGTGTCATTGACACCTGAAATAATTGATGGTTAGTTGAGGCATTGATACAAATAAATAAATGTCTGATGTCTGTAGGGATTCGCGCAAAGTACCATGCAAGCTCTTGCAACTCGATGGCCTACCTGCAATAATCTCAATGATCTGTTCTTTCAAACTCCCTTCAAATACTACTCTTGTGTTGTGCAGTGGAGAAGACATAATTATATTCCAATTTCAACTATAAGAAATGCAAATTTGCAAGCAATGGAGAGAAATATAGAAAATGACAAAGTTTTGAAAATTCTGACTATTCAGTTTTAGTTTTAAGAAAGTTTCTTTAAGCTGGATGAAAGTAAAGCAGAAAGCTTCTGTAGGAGTTTTCATTTTTACTTTCATCCTGTTTTAAGCAGTCATTTGTTAACATGAGTGTTTGGAAAAGAGGTGTTTACTGTAGATATTAATAGGTTTGTGATACGTTTGTAGGAGTAGACACTCAAAACTATCTTGACCTTTAGTACATTGGTAATTTTAAAGATATGGGGTATTAGATGAATTTATATCTCCTTTCTTGGAATGGGCATTGAAAATAATAACCTGTAGGATCTCAATAAATATAGAAACAGTCTAGCAACCCATCGATCATCTGATTGGTCAACCATAGAACAGATCGTCTAATTGGTCAACCATAGAACAGATCGTCTAATTGGTCAACCATAGAACAGATCTTGTTATTGGTCAACCATAGAACAGATCTTGTTATTGGTCAACCATAGAACATATCTTGTGTTTGGTCAATCTTAAAACAGCTCTTATGACTGGTCAACCATTAGAACATATCATCTTGAGATTGGTCAACCATAGAACAGATCTTGTGATTGGTCAACCAAAGAACAGATCTTGTGATTGGTCATTCATATTGAATGGTGCTTTTACTTAACATTTTGAGACTGAGTTAAGCTACTAAATTCTATGAGCATTTCCTGGATCTTAAATCTATTCTTTTTCTGGACTAGCAGCATGGTCTGTAGGAATATGATGGACATTTCTGCCTATAAGCATGATTGTTTCTAGTTTAATACTCTTCTCATTGTAATTACATTCCAACCAGTTCAGTTTACTTGTGTTAACAGATCATCAAATAAGAAGCATGGGGAATCCTAAAGAATGCAGGACAAATATAATGCAGAATGCTCCTTTAGGAACATTCTGCTTTATGCTTCTATCTGCTAGGATATAGTAATTCATATTCATGACTGTATAAAGTGGAACTATTTTTGATAGTAGGGAGTAAATTAAAGTCTTATAAAGGCTATTTATGGGGTAATGGGTTAAACATTTTCATGCATCTGCATTTCAATGATTGTTTAACACAAGTTGGACAGATTTCATAGTTATGTTTAGAAACCAAGACAAATCTTTAAAGTAGGGTTTCTCAAATATCATAGCCTTTACTTCAAATATTAAGACCTTTAAATAATGCAGTATTGCTTTTCTGTTTTAAATGATAATTAAAAAATGTAAATTTCTTCCTACCTAACTTTAAGCAATATTTGAGTTTTAGTGGAAACATTATTCATTCTGTTAAAAATCCTGCTGTTTTATGTATATGTTGAATTTGTCTTTGTGGCATGCCTTTGACCTTTTGTTCAGTAAGTTTGCGACCTCCGATAAGTTTGCCTCAGTACAACTGTTTCCCCTCACTGTTTCCCTGCTTCTTCACTCCGCTCATCAGTTTCAATCATCATCACATCGAACATTCACTCATTAACCCTTTGAACCCTAGTCCCACATATAGGCGTCCTTTTTCAAACAGTGTACATGTGAATGGTACACTTGTCCTTGCAAACAGTGAAGATCCAGATCAGAGGGCTCCGAAAGGAGCCCTCTGATCAGGGTCTTCACTGTTTGTCATGATGTCAAACATTGACAAAAACAACCCTTAAAAGTCAAAAATGGACTAGACTAAAATGGAAACTGGAATTGTCAATTTATAGTTTCAGGGAGAGCTCCATTTAACCCTGATCATGCGGAAATGACATCTGCTTCAATTATTTTGGCTGCATATGGTCAAATTTAGTTCAAACCTTTTCTCTTCAGAAGTGCATTTGGATTCCTTTATCTTTATTTTCCACACTGGACTCATATTGACGCGTTGTGCAATATTTTCATACTGACTCATTTTTAAAACACTTTAATCCACTAGCTTGTATTGAGATAAGCATTTATAATTGTTTATCGCTTATGAGTTAATGGGTCATAAATCAATGATGGTGTTGAAGACATATGACCCTGCTTTAATCTGCCCCTGGTCTTAAAAATTGCATTGATGACTTTATGAAAGGGTGTATAGTGCGCTTAGATGAAGAAAAATCATACAAGTTTCAAACAGTTTTGATTCTGATCAGATCGCTCGTTTCTCAGTATCTGATCTGGAGCAAAATCAAGTTATCGTGCTAAGCATGTGAAGGGTTAAATATTGAAGTTATCACTCACTATAGATAAAAGACCTGTTTGTTAATGTTGTTAAAAAGGAACCGAGTCCCTTTGCTTTAATAGATGTTTGTCCCCTTTAGTAAATAAAAATCTGGTTCATGTTGTTAAGTAGAAATCAGTACCCTTTTCGGTAACTAGATGCTTTTTCCTGTTAATGGCATACTGTTTTGGCTAGACAAAGCACTTAACCCATTACTCCATAGCTGGTTTCTAGTTTTGAACACATGTGACCACTTGAAGCAGGTCAAAATTAAAGCAGACTGTGCCTTAAGGCTCATTCTGCTTGACTTTCAGCCTGCTCCCATTAAGCCATACTGACTCATATTGACACATTGTGCAATATTCTCATACTGACTCATTTTGACGCACTTTAATCCACTAGCTTGTATTGAGATAAGCATTGATAATTGTTTATCCCTTATGACTTAATGGGTTAACTTAAGCTACCATCTTCTAAGATATAGCAACTTTTTCTTATGGTGCATATTGATGACTATAAATTTGAAATATTTACTCCAGAGGAGGAATAATGAAAGGTTTATTTATGGTGAAATGGGTTAAAGGAGAAGGGAGCACTTAAGGAAAAGGTCTCTACATTAAAATGGCAAGAAATTGCACTGAAAAGTTAGTAAATTTACAAACATGTTTTAAGCAATTAAGAATGTGCTAAGTAGTCCCTCAAAATAATATGAATTTACTAGCTGCCTTTGATATAAGTTACTGGTATGGCTTAATGCAGGATAAAAGTAAATCAGAAAGCTCCTACATTAAGCCATACTGACTCGTTGTGCAATAGCCTCATACTGACTCATTTTGACAAACTTTAATCCACTAGCTTGTATTGAGATAAGCATTGTTTATTGCTTATGAGTTAATGGGTTAAGCTTACAACTATAATAACTGTATCAAAGAATAGCTGCTAAATAGATGGTTGACTGTATATTATAGAAATAAGAATATACGCAAAAAGTTAAACCAGTGAAGAATTCAATGTGAATAATTTTTTTTGCTTTAAATGTTTGTAAAAGATGAAAACGGAGCTTAAACCTAAGAAGTTTAATGTTTATATAGTAAGAAGATATGGTTTTAAAAACTGGTTTTTGGGGTCAGAGTAGATGAATATATTATGGAGCAGCTCTCTCTACCTGCTGAGAGTCCATTAGACGGCTTCAATTGGGAATGGGGATCACATTTTTCCCCTCACTGATCAGTCATACTATATCTACGGTATGTCTGCCATCCCCCACCCCCTACAGGGCCCTTTTAAACAATAACTTGACTTTTGAAATCTAGATTTTTTTCCTTAAATTTTTAAAAACAATCGGTTTATGATAGAAAATATTGAAATCTGATAGAAGATAGCAATTGTTTTATCGATGATAATATTAATTAAAATGCTGTATTTAAGATTTTCTAAAGTGCACCATTTAAGAAATATGTTCAACAGTTTAAAATAATTTTTTAAAAGAAAATTTGCCCTTATAATGCTGAATTCTAAAAGAGTTTCTTGTTTCCTGATAAATGACCATTTACATTGATTAAAGTGTAAAAGTATGACATAGTGTAGACCCAGACTAGAGAGCTCCGCCAGGAGCTCTCTGATCTGGGTCTACACTGTTTGCAAACGATATATCTAGTAAGTCCCAGTTAGAGTTTTAATTGAACAAGGGGATTTCAAGCAATGGAATGTATCGAAATATTTTCATAGAAATTATGACACCTAAAGATGATCCATCAAGACATAACTTAACCGTATAGTGTGGGGACCCTAAAATATGAATTGTATCCTTTGCAACCAGTGTAGACCCTGATCAGAGGGCCCTCTCATCAGAGTCTACAATGGTTGCCATACATATAAGAGAGTATTATTGGGACACACCAATTAGAGTGCAGGTAAACAGGTCATGGTTTGAAACAAACTGGACAAGTCCATTTGAAAAGTCGGCAAAGTAAGGGTTTAATATTTTAGTTTGAATATCATACACAGTCAGCTGTTTGTACTCAATAAAAGAAGAATTTAAAATTTACATAGATCCTGTTGGCTTGGTCATCAATGCTTAACACTCTCAACACAGAGAATATTCTGTTTCCCTGAAAACATTATCTGCTAACAATCTAAAGTTTGCCTTGTTTGGGATATATTTACAGAAACAGGATCAGAAATGCAAATAGTTTGGATCCTGATCAGGCCCCACTAGCGTGGGGCCTGATCAGGATCCAAACTGTTTGCAAATGGCTTCAATACAAGGTTTTATTAATTTATAGTGTTGGAGGGTTTACAAGGGCGTCATCTTTTTCATCAACTTTACAACTAATCTATAACGGTGTGAAGTTAATATGTAGAGAAGTAATATTTTAATCCTTATAACATAATCAGTCGGCATAGGGTTTTTTATTGGCATATATAAAAACAGGAACAGGTTTATCTGAAGAACTAAGTCGGAATTTATGACCTACCCCCATTGAAAATTTATGCCAAGTTCAAATGGTAACCAATGGTTTCCGGCAATTGGAGAGAAATCAAATTTTTAAGAAGTTTTTTTTATGTGAAGATGAAAGGGTGAAAATAAAATCAAGATGAAATTCTGAAGCAAATGTTACTATAGATAATTAGGGCTCCAGATAAGAGGAGTATTTCAAAAACTAAAATCTTTATTTCTGCATTAAACCCTATGGTGTCACTACTCATTAGAATCGTCTCTTCGAGACGATTCTAATGAGTAGTAACACAATAGGATTTGGTTCTGAAATAAGTTAGTTAATGTTGGATTTGTTCAGTTTACTCCCTCGTATCTGGAGCCTTGGATAACTCCTCGAAATCAAGATTAATTTCCAGAACAAATGTTACTATAGATACCTTTTCAAACTCCTTTCAGTGGTAGAGTTTTATCAAATTTTATAAAAATTATGTTGAAGAGGAAGGTCATAGGTCTGTAAAGTAACAAACAGGGGTTTTAACCCATTACCCCATAGCCTGATTCTAGTTTTGAAAATAGGTGACCACTTAAAGCAGGTTGAAAGTAGAGCAGAATGTGCCTTAAGGCACATTTTGCTTTAGTTTGAGCCTGCTTTAAGCTTCCATCTGCTAGTATGTAGCAAATATTTTTTATAATACATATTCATAACTTTATAAATTGGAATCATTTTCTTCAGTGGACGAATCGGTGAAAGGCGTATTTATGGGGTAATAGGTTAATTAGGAACAAAGATCTTCCTCATGAATTGTTTTTCAGTGATAATATAACTCATAGCCTGTTTCTATTATTGAAGATAGGTGACCACTGAAAGCAGGTTGAACGTAAAGCAGAATACACATCCTGCTTTACTTTCAGCTACCAGAATATAGACACTATTTCTTATGTAACTTATTTCTGACTGTTTAAAGTGGGACTCTTTGGCCGGATTTAAGCACTCACCTTCCCAGGGTGTAGAAATTACTTTTAGGATAGGGTTACGGGGTAAAGCATGATTTAACTCTTTCCTCCCTGAAACTTTAAATGGACAATTCTAAATTCCGTCTAAGTCTAGTCCATTTCTGACTTTAAAGGGTTGTTTTTGTCAATGTTTGGCAATGTGACAAACAGTGAAGACCCTGATCAGAGGGCTCCTTTCGGAGCCCTCTGATCTGGGTCTTCACTGTTTGTATAGGACATGTGTACTATTCACATGTACACTGTTTGAAAAGCACACCTATATGCGGGACTAGGGTTCAAAGAGTTAAGTTAGAATATTACTGAAGGTGTTTTTATGAGGGAAAGGGGTAATCAACATGAAGTACAAACTTTTTAGGAATGTGCATCGATTTGAAATTGTAAAACAAATAGGCAGTTAAGTTTGGTTTAGCTTACAAAGCTGAGTTGTTTTTTTCTAACAGTTGAAGAGGGGAACAACATTGCTCTTTGTCTTATTTCCCCTCATCTAGAGTGAATGTGCTCTCTGCATCATGCAATAAACTGAACAGAACATGTGTTTTTTCATATCAAACTAAGAGTTATAGGGGGTTTCATGAAAAAAGTCAGATTTTCATAGGTTTTGAAGTTTACTATTCGAAGGAATCATCATGAATTCAATGCATCTTTGTATAAGTGGAGCAAACAGTGATTCTGTAATAATTTTTTTCACACCTGCGGTGTCTCATCAGGATCCAAACTGTTTTACACTCTGACCCTGTTTTGAAAAGAAGTGTTGAAAATATATTTCTAGAAAAGTAGAGTGGATTAACCAGTATTTTTTTGTATAGGAACTCCTGCTTTATTTAGTTCTTTCAAATTTTGCTTTTTATCAAATATCCATCTGGTGTTGGTATTCTTCTAGCTTAATCTTATACCAAAGATATTTTCTCTTTTCTTCAATACATCTACACTAACAAAAAATCTCACTTTTCAATAGTTTACACTTAATACTATTTAATCAGATCTCATAAAATTATAAGCATATTGGTCTCCTATATCTTTCCTATGCTGAATAGTGAACCCAATCCACTACAGAAGTGCCTTAGCCGAGCTCCTGATAAGGGGCGTATTTCAGAAAAGAAATTCTTTATTTCTGAATTAAACCCTATGGTGTCGCTACTCATTAGAATAAAGATTCTGTTGTAGTTACATAACAGGATTTGGTACTGAAATAAATGAGAAAATGTTGGGATTTATTCAGTTTACTCCATCTTATCTGGAGATCTGCCTTAAGATGCATTATACCTGCACCTGATGAATGCACTCATTGATGACATATATTACATACATTTGACATCTTTGAGCATGGTGAAAGTGAAGCAGAAAGCTCCTACAGGAGCTTTCTGCCTAACTTCCATCTTGCTTTAAGCTGCTACATGTATTCAACATCATGACTGAATATCAGTTTTGGGCATTTACTTGGAGGTGTAGGTAGAGGGACTTCTTTGGCAGGAAACATTAAATGAGGCATGGGGATATTGGTCAGGCTAAAAAACTTATAAAGGCACAGCACCAATGTAATGGTCCTTGTCCGCTTTTTAATATCAAGAATCATGATGGTTCTTATAGGGGCACAGCACTAGCTCCTTCCACCATTTTAAGGTCACAAGGGGGCATTGTATGAACACTTGTCAAATAAAGTGAAGGTCACCAGTTGCTATGTTTTTAAAACAATTCAAAAATTGGGTATCCACAAAAAACAGCCAATAATTCAAAAATAATTACATGGTTGCAATTCCTTGTACTTTACCCCTTCATTTATTGTAAAGTCTTTTAAAGCTTTTCCTATTCTTGTTAGAAATCCCGCTTCATGCTTTTATGTTGTCTTGATTAAAATCCAAATGAATGGTTTCTTGAATCTTGCCAATAAGCTGGTTAAAGCAGGCAGAATGTAAAGCAGAAAGCTCCTACTGGAGCTTTCTGCTTTACATTCAGTCTGCTTTAAGCAACAAAATATGTGTGTTGAATCCTAAACCAAAAAAAAGCTATGAAGAAAAGTGTAAAGTGTATTTAAAATAAATGTCAGCCATATCATTCCCTGTATAATGTGTGACATTATCCTTCCTTGGTATTATGTCATGTTCTACAGTTCCAACCACCAGTTCATCAACTACCCTCTGCCTTTTACCAACCACTTTGTCTAGATTGTACAAAAACCTATCATTTCAAACTAATAGTCAAATCCTGACCTAACCTTTGTCTCTCTCTCCTCTGTCCAACTCACAGCATACCTGTGGCAAACTTGAAAAAACAAACAGTTACCTCCCTTGTTGGGTTGTCTCCCTTGATTGGGTTATCTCCCCTGATTGGGTTTGAGTATGGTCAAAGGCATGTGTACAGGGGCTCAGTGTTTGCGTAGTTATCTGACATGTTTTGCTGTGTATATCTGTCAGATTTCCGACCTGACCAGCGGCCTCGGGGAGATATTGAGACTAAAATTGCAGCGACAAAATGTGGTAAGGTTGCTTATATAATAACAAACTTATACCAAAAGCTTAAAGCCAATTTCCAGCTACAACAAACTTAACATAATAACAACAGCCTGAGATTTAATGTTTTTATATTACAGTCGAACTTCGATATCTTGAACTCCATTAAGTAGTACATACCCATATTTCAAAGTTAAAACGTGGCTAAGCCACGTTTTAACGTTGAAATACGGGTATGTTCGACTTAGCCGAGGCATGCAATAAAGCAATTCATATGTCAACAAAATGGATAGTTTGAATTAAGCGAGTTCGAGATATGGAAGTTCGACTGTATGTACTAATTAAACTGTTACTGATGGTTGCTGTTAGTTTATGGGTCGCAGGGTCTTTAAAGCAAGTTTCTTATTTAGGAGTCTGGTTATTGTCTGAAAAGTTGAAAATGTGAAAACTTTCTGGTGTAGGGTTGCATGCACTAACACATTCTGGGTTCTTAACCTGTTATCCAATAGCATGTTTCTAGTTTTAAAGACGGGTGACCACATAAAGCATATGAAAAGTATAATACTTTCAACCTGCTTTCATTGATCACCTGTCTTCACAACTATTAACAAGCAATGGGGTAATTGGTCAAGAAACTTTCTGCCTTTATTTATTTCCACATGAAACAGCCCCTTGCTTTATTGTCACCATTCTGTTGCAAATGGTTTCTTTACATAATATATATAGATACAAAAAAAACGATCAGAGAAGATTTAAGGAATGACCCTAAGTTTTGAGACAAACAGGTCTTAGCAAATATCGTAGACCTAGATCAGAGGGCTCCTACAGGAGCACACATTGCAAGAGTAAATCTGTTACTTGTCACATACATCTTCATTTCAATGATTGCGCAACAGATCATAAGTTGACTGAAAGTCACAACAAATCACACTGGTGTACTTTAACCTATTACGCCATTGCTTATTTCTAGGATTGAAATACAGTTGACCAATTATAGCAGGTTAAAAGTAAATCAGAATATGCCGTAAAACGCATTCTGCTTAACTTTCAGGCTGCTTCAAGGTGTTATCTGCTTAGACATATAGCAAATATTTCTGATAGTGCAGATTCTTTATTGTGTTACACTTTACTCAATTTCTTTTGATACATAATTCATGACATTTATAAATTGAAATTATTTTCTTCAGAGAAGGAATAAAGTATAGGCATAAAAAGGATGGAGTAATGGGTTAAGACTGTATCCGTGACAACAACATTATCAGACTGGTTGCTAGGCCGTGTACTCTTACATCAGAAAGGTTGCCAGTTCCAGGGCTGCCATAATTTGATCATGAAAAATCCGAAGATTTCTAAATTTTCCATCTTTCAGTTTCAAGCGTGTTTACTTAAAGCAGGTTGAAAGTAAAGCAGAATGTGCCTTAAGGCGCATTCTGCTTTTCTTTCAGCCTGCTTTAAGCTACTATCAGCTAGGATAAAAATCCGTTGATTTTGGAAAAATCTGGAGAAATGGCAGCCCTGCAGTTCTGTACTCTGTGTTTACATCCCCACCCACAGTCATCGTCATCTGTAAACACCAATCACTCAGTGTAACGAATTATTTCTATTGTCTTTCCGTTCACAAGACGGGAGCCATCAGACAAACAATTACCATTTCATGTGCTGCTGGAATGTTACTGTATGTCGATAAATCTCCGTGCAAGTAGACATAGACGTCCGTGCCGGTAACGTTTTCTCACTGACTTACATCACTGTAACAGATGCATTAGGGATCTATAGATGCTGTTACGAAAGAATTCGAGGAAAAAAAAATATTCCAGGTTTCTTGCATCTGTGAAACATATTCAGTACTATTGTCTTAGAGCCCATCACCCCGTAGCCTGTTTCTACATTTTGAAGACAGGTGACCGCTTAAAGCAGTTTGAAAGTAAAGCAGAATGCGCCTTTAGGTGCATTCTGCTTTACTTTCATCCTGCTTTAAGCTACCCTCTGTGAGAATATAGAAAATATTTCTTAGGTGTATATCCAATATTGTATAGAGTGGAACTATTTTCTTCAGTGGTTGAATAAATTGAAGGTGTAAAAAGGTGTGTTTATTGGGTAATAGGTTAAGACTTGCTTATTTTAGATAAAAGGGAGAAAACTTTTGTAACATTGTTGCTTGTTTATCCAACCTAATTCAACAACTAAGTTGTGACTACTCATTATTATCATGTCTTTTGATATGGTTTTAATGAGAAGTTTAGCATAGGTATTTTTATACATCTTTATTCATCCACTGAAGAAAAATAAGTTTCAACTTGTACTGTCGTGAATCATATGCAGCCAAATATTTTGTGTTTATATCTTAGCAGATAGTAGCTAAAAGCAAGCTGAAAGTAAATTATAGTCATCTATCTTCAAAACTAGAAACAGACTATGGGTTAATGGGTTAAAATCGTATGTTTTAGCTGTTTATTGAAGTTCAGTAAAAAGTAATTTGGGTCTATCCTGTTTACCATTGCCAGTCAGTAGTGCTACATTAGTGAAGGAATTTAGTAACAGATGAAAATAGAAGTTTCACACACTTCAGTTTGGCTGCTGTTGTGAATTATAGCAGAATGGGGCCCCTGAAGCTGAGAAAGGAATTAACAGTTTGGCAGAACCTCCTGTCTGCGTTGTTTACAACACTGCACTCCAGAAGGATAAACCTGTATAACAGCTTGCCGTAAACCTTTGCATGCTGGGTAATTTTTTACGTCTGCCAAAATTGTCATCTGCAACTGTTCTAAAAATAGAATTTTCTAAATCAGGGTCAGAGTGTCAAACAGTTTGGATCCTGATGAGACGCCGCATAACGCCGTGTCTTATCTGGATCCAAACTGCTTGCAAAGATAATCACAATTCCGCCGCTAGCGTCCAAATATTTAAATTTTTACTGTGCATTGAAACAAGTTTACACATCATTTGCTCCTTTGTTTATTACAACAATTGTGTGCGTTGTTCGGAGGGAGTTGTTAAAGGGAAGGAAATTTGCAAACAGTCTGATCTGGATTCAATCTAATTGTCGCTCGTCATTAAGGGTTTTCTCTATCAAAATGTCCATCATGTAACTTTGAGAAAAACAGCAGACGGCAATTTAGCAGATGAGATTGCAGCCGTGAATAGGTTTGACAAACTTGTCCTGTTTAGGGAACTGTGGCAAGGGTCGTTGTAAGGAGGGAGTCATTGTTTGGGGGGGGGGGGGCACTGTAATACAAAGGCTCAAATTATGAAGGGAAAAGGAATGCGAAGTCATTATGTAGCTCTTAGTAAATGAGATATGATAGACACAAGGAAAGTGATTTTGTAGTTTTACTAATAACTTTCGGTCCAAAGCACTTTGTGAATTTTGAAGCAGTTTATAATAAAGTCAGCTCCAGACAAGGGGGAAGGGGGATTTCAAAAACTAAAACCTTTATTTTTGCTTAGAACCCTATGGTGTCACTTCTCATTAGAATCGTCTCTTTGAGACGATTCTAATGAGTAGTAACATCATAGAATTTGATGCAAAAATAAAGAAAATGCTCAATTTGTCAAGTTTACTCCCTATTATCTGGAACTCTGATAATTAAGTGTTGGTTTGGGTGGTATGTAGGGAATCTGGCACATACTAGAGAAACATTTAAAACCGTTGGAACATGTTTGTAATTAGCTGTTGGAATGATGATATGCCAAACTTCGGAACTTTTGTGCAAAATTTATGATCATAGATGTGTTACTGCAGTCGTATAAATGGGATGGATTTGTTCTTAGATCAAAGAGTAGTTGAAATAAAATAATTAAGCTACAAAAATATAATATATTCCAATACTATCTTCTGATTCTTTTGTCTAGCCCTATGTTAAGACTACTTATTAGGATTGCCTCTTTGAGACAATTAGTAATCAAATATGATTTGGTGAAGACACAGAAATTAATTTTGCCCTTTTACTGAAGCTATATTTAAGCATGTTGCATTATCTTTATTCATTACCCTTTAACCTGATTCTAGTTATGAAAACAGGACACCACTTAAAGCAGGTTGAAAGGCATATTCTGCTTTAATTTCAACATGCTTTAAGCTACCATCTGCTACAAATTCAATGTCGAAAATATTTATGATACATATTTATGACTGCATGCATATTAACCCTTAGCCTGCCACTCACGACTATAGCTCAATATGCAAACAGCTTGGATCCGGATGAGACGCCGAGTAACTCGGCGTCTCATCCGGATCCAAGCTGTTTGACACTCGGACAACATTTTCAGCAATTTTGAGCAACTTTGAAGCACTTTGAAACTTGAAGCAGACGAGAAATATAGCAGACGACAATTTATTTGGCGGGCTAAGGGTTAAAATTGGAAATATTTTCAGTAGTGGAGGAATAAAGTAAATGCATACAAATGTGAATTTGTCTTTGTAGTAATGGACCAGAGTGTGTTCTAGAAGTTGTAGGCAAAATGTTTCTGTGCATGCTATATTGCACTTCATTTCAAACCCTTGACAACAGAACCTTTGAAAGCAACCAAAAACATTCCAAAGTTTTCTCTTATATTTCAAAATTTTCTTTTATATGACTCCAGGAAATTCTCATGTTGTGACTTACCCATTAGAATCGTCTCAAAGAATCAGTTCTAATGAGTAGTCACATCATAGGATTTGGTTGAAACAAATACAGTCAAACTTTGATATTTCAATCTCGCTTATTACGAACTAACCGATATTTCGACATAAATTACATTATTTCATGTTCGGTTCAGTCAAACAATTATACCTGTTGTTCAAAGTTAAAACGTGGCTAAGCCACGTTTTTACTTTGAACTACGGGTATGTTCGACATAACTGAGTTCCGAGATATCAAAGCTTGACTGTATTTTAGCACCTGAAATCCATGTACATGTACTGTCTTTACCTGAAGCAATGTTGCTATAATGCTCATCTCTAAGGACAAAACCTACCAGTTTTGTGTCATTAGGAATTGATACGCTACACCAATTACCTGGTAAAGTCATCTAGTGTGCATGACAAGACATGGCCTTGGGTTTTCTATCGCAGCAATGCATGTGCATGAAGTTTTTGTTGTCACAACATATCTGCTGTAATGATGAGTTCTGAAGTAACATTCCCCTGGAATACATGATTGTGTATTCAGGGCTCCAGATAAGAGAGAGTAATTTGAACTAAACCAGCATTTTCTCACCTATTTCAGCACCAAATCCTATGGAGTGACTACTCATTAGAATCGTCTCAAAAGAGACGATTCTAATGAGTAGGCTACCACAGGAGTTAATTCAGAAAAAAAGATTTTAGTTTTTGGAAAAATCCCCTTATCTGGAGCCCTCCCATTTACCATAGAAACCTTTAATGGACAGTTCCAGTTTCTATTTAAGTCTAGTCCATTGTTGACTCTTTAGTTGTTGTTTTTTTGCCATATATTGCAAAATCACAAAGAGTGTAGACCCTGATCAAGAGGGCTCCTGCACTCCTGATCAGAGACATCACCGTTTGCATAGGAAAAGAGTGATCTTCCATTTTCACAGGTACACTGTTTGTTAATGACGAGTTTTCTCTTTGCTAGGGTTGAATGTCTGAGCTATTGCATCGGCTAATCAAAGAAGAAAAGTTCCCTCAGTTAAGGAATGATTACATGCTCGTGTCATACAGATCCTGTAAGAAAACAGTGCAGACCCTCAGGGAGATGTCTGAAATGGGTCTACACTGTTTTCAAAATTAGTCAACATACTCTTTTAGCTTTAAGATGCTACAGGGATGCATCTGATATGTAAACTTCAGATAAGAGGGAGTATTACTTGAACACACCCAACATTTTCTCACTCATGCCAGCTCCAAATCCTATGGTGTTACTACTCATTACAATCGTCTCACCATAGGGTTTAATGCAGACATTAAGTTTTCGAAATACTCTAACAGATATACAATTGCTTAAGATACAGTCAAACTTCGATATCTCGAACTCGATTATAAACATACCCGTATTTCAAAGTTAAAACGTGGCCAAGCCACGTTTTAACTTTGAAATATGGGTATGTTCGAATGAACGAGCATGAAATAATGCAGACTATTTTCAGACACATAAAAACAATATTTTAGTTCACTCACACTTGAAACTATCTCGACAATAGAGCCATGAGAGAAATATCAATGCCTCAACTTCAGACATGTAGATGGGTGAGGATTGAATTATGACTTGGCATTCACTGCCTTGTAATTTTTTAGGTTCCTTGTGTCTTGTTTTGTAATCTTGAGTGTTTTTATTTTCATTGCAGAGCCGATGCCGAATGGTCCATCTGGGGATGTATATACAGTAACAACGCTGGCCATCGCCTGTGTGGTATCCATCGTTGTAGCCATTCTGATTGGCTTTGTGATTGGTTACCGTGTCAGCATGTGTCGAAACCACACGCGGAACACGGAGCAGCTTATGCCCAATTTTGAACAAAACTGGGGCTCGCTACGCAAAGGGTCCAACCGACATTCCATCGAGGCATCACAAAACATTTATAATCCTCCTAGCAAGCCCCAGTATAAGATACAAAATGTTCTAGTGTCAAACAATATTCCACAGAAGAACCCAAACTTACCCAATGGCTGCATTGAGAGCAAGACTGTTACGCCAAAACAAGCGAAAACGTACTTATAGTTTTATATCGACAAATAAACGAAAAAAATATGTGATAAAATTGTAGATAGGCGTGTATAAAAGTGTACATATGTAAAATGTGTATACACTCACAGGAATGGGTGTCTAAATACGTGTTTCGTGTCATGTGACGTGTCAGTGACAGGCTGACAGATTCGGGCTGGCGGCGGACACACGATTGCCTAAATCGGAAATTCGGTGGGAGTGATAAAAAGCAAGCGGACAAAACCTGTACAAGATCTGACAGATATATGCTGAATCTGCTGTCTGTGTGAAAGTTTAACCCTTACTGTCTTACAACCAGATATGTGTACATCTCTTTGCAAACAGTGTAGACCCAGATCAGAGGGCTCCTGAAGGAGCCCTCTGATCAGGGTCTGCACTGTTTGTCATATTCATTGAAAAATTTGGAGACAATTTCCTCAAGAGGTAAAATAAACTGGTTATATGTTTTGAAAAATTAATAAAAATGGAAGATTCCATTTTAAAATGTGGTGTAGTAAGGGTTATGGCAGTGGAGTGGACTCTTCCAAAAAGGATAGACAGAAGGATAGAGTGACAAACACTTGAGGACCAGATTTGTTTAGTGGTGCTGTATTAAATGGATCTCTTACACATTAGCAGAGAGTTTTGTTTTTATTAGTGCGGGCCGATTCTATTGCGTAGAACGGTCATCAGCTTTGTGAGAATCAGTAAACCTTATAGTGCAGTAAAATCCTGTGTTAAAGTGGCCACCTTGCAAGATGAATTTGCAGACTTACAAAAAAGATGGAAGCTTAACCCATTCAGCCGTGTAACGATGAGTTTACTTGTCATTTACAAACAGTGTACCAGGAAAAAGTATACTTGTCATATGCAAACAGTGTAGACTGATCAGAGGGCTCATTAAGGAGCCAGCTGATCAAGATCTGCATTGTTTGTTGTTTAGCAATAAATTGTAAAACAAAATACCCAAAATAGTCAGAAATGGACTAGACTTTATGAGAAATTAAAATTGTTAATTTGAAGTTTCAGGGGTGAGTGAGTTGATGCAAAGCAATAGTATTGCAAAAAGCTCTTATAGGAGCTTTCTGCATTAATTGTGTTTTGTATTAACCCATTGCCCCTATAGCTTGTTTCTAGTTCGGAAAACAGGTGACCACTTAAAGCAGGTTGAAAGTGAAGCAGAATGCGCCTTATGGCGCATTCTGCTTCACTTTCAGCCTGTTTTAAGCTACCATCTCCTAGGATTTAGAAAATATTTCTTATGATAAATGTTCATGACTATAAATTAGAACTATTTTCTTCAGTGGAGGAATAAATTAAATGGGCTAAAAGGTGCTTCTATAGAGGAAAGTGTTAAGCAGAGAACCGTCTTTTTAGAGGTGGCCATGTTTGTGTATTGTATGTGGCGACTGTATATGTCATTTGAGACACTTTTATGTTCAATTGGGATATAGTGACGGAACACAGGGTTCTTACAGTAGCTCCATGATAAAATACGTTTACAAGGGACTGAGATAGACAGCTGATTTCAAGACGGAGAGAGAAACACCCCTCATGTTCTCACAGTGCAATAATCGACAGGATTATATCCAAAGACAAACACATGCCAGTCTTAAAATTAAAAGCAACTGGCCATGTATTAAAGGCTTACTGTATGACAGGGACAAGAGTTTTCTTCCTTAGAAGGAGTATTCTCCCTTTAAAGGAGTAATCTCCCTTGATTTCAGCAAACAAGGATGTATCTAGGGCAGTAGAGAATGGGCAGATAGATTGTGTAACATGTACACTATAATCAGCTACTGTATTGTTAGCATACTATCACTCTAGGGTTATAAGTTATAACAGCATTTGTGTTTTATTATTTTCAGTAGCAGACAACTTCGTGTGCGGCTTTGTATGTTGCCAACATCCGTGACTGTTCATTACTCAGTAAAGTTCTGGGGCCTGCCTTACTTAATGTCATACGACAAAATAGGGTCGTGAGTTAAAACTTAAAAATAGGTCTAACTTCTGATATCTCCATTTAATCCTGTCTTGTGACATCTCGTTGGAATCGTCTTTTCAAGACGATTCCAAAAGAGCTGTCACAAGACAAAATTAGATGGAGAAATAAATAATAATTTAGAGTTTTAAAATCTGTCTTACGACAATATTTGTCGTACCAAGTTCTGTAAGACAGGCTCCAGGGTCTTGAGATATTTGGTCAGGTACCAGGTATCATTTGACCCCTAATCAGGCAACAGCTTTAATGTGCTAAAGATGAAGGCTTAATCAGGGCTCCGGATACGGGGAGTATTTCAAAATCTAAAATCTTTATTTCTTCATTAAACCCTATGGTGTTACTACACATTAGAATCGTCTCTTCGAGACGGTTCTAATGAAAAGTAACACTATAGGATTTGGTGCTGAAATAAGTGAGAAAAGGTTGATACCTGACTACCTTAAATTGTAAGGTCTAGGACAAGACTTCTGAAATGAAAGTTGATGAAAAGATTAGACAAGAATATTGTCGACTGCACTATTTGAATTTGATAATAAAGTTCTAAATTGTTAAACAACAACGATTTAAAAAATGGAACAAATAGATGAGTGGGTGGCATTAATGCTGATAAATTTTATTTCGAATATTTCTCGTTATATTACGTTGAGATTGTGCTATTTTTAGCTTATTTAATTGTTGATCTCATGCCATTGTGCTTCTCTGTAGCCATAACGATAGTTGCCATGGATTTGGTAACGATACAACATACATACCATACAAGAAGCTTTTCGTTCATTTTCATTGTTAAGAAACTCGGAATAATGAAGATATAATGTTAGGGTAATTGGTTTTGATATAAATTTTGAAAGTCTTTCGTTAATTTCGAATTCAGAAACAGAATCTAAGTTGAGTAAGAGGCACAGAACCAGTTTTCATTAATCCATTACTCCATAAATACACATTTTTAGGCCTTCGATTTATTCCTCCATGAAAGAAAACATCCAATTAATAGTCATGAATATTCACCATACAAAATATTTTCTATATCCTAACAGATAATAGCTTAAAGCAGGTTGAAAGTAAAGAAGAATGTGCCTTAAGGCACATTCTGCTTCACTATCAACCTGCTTTAAGTGGTCACCTGTCTTCATAACTAGAAACAGGCTATGGAGTATTGGGTTAGGTAAAAAAAATGGGTTTCTTCTCAGTATTTTTTCCGAAGCTCACTGCTGTGTATCGGACCAATTCAATTCATTCAACAATTAATATAAATACTATTCTTATAAAAAGAAAGGAGAAATGGGATTCAGATTGTATTTCTGTCAAATTTGTGTTAAGCACAATAATGGATGGAGTAAGTGGCTATCTAACACAAGCTTGACTTATAATATTGTTATTTCAAAGTGCTCTAGAGAAATATTAATTATCATTTGTGTGTTATTTATACAATGTGCTTAGGCACATTAACAGCTTGTTGATTAGCAGTCACGTGCTACATTTGCAGGATGAATAACCTTATCAGGACTTTTTCCAGTATTTTTGCACATATCATGAGAGTAAGGGCAAATACTATCAGCCCATATTGAGCTTCGTGGTAATATATCCATAAATATAAAGACACATTTCACAATAGTATTGGTAAAATATTTGTTTTTAACCCTATACTCCATAGATACATCCTTTTTACGCCTAATTTATAGCTCCCTCACCGAAGAAATAGTTCAATTTTTGTCAGTTTTGAATTTAAACATAAAAGAAGTATCTCCTCTATCTCAGAAGATGGTACTTTAAAGCTTGTTGAAAGTAAATCAGAATGTGCCTGAAAGTGTATTTTGCTTTACTTTCAACCTGCTTTAAGAAGTCACCTGTTTTCAAAGCCAGAAATAGGTTATGAAGTAAAGGGTTAAAAAGGAATATAATTTCATTGGAATGCCATGACCAATGTATCAGCCATCAGAAGTAAACAATCATTTCTATTTTGTTTTAATACCAGTATACATGTATAGTATTTTGACAATATATTTACCCTTGGAATGCTGTAGTTATAACGGATTTCAAAATAAACATGTGATAAAAATATATAAATAACAACACAAGGTGTTTAGTTTTACAATCTCCCTAATTTTGTCAACCTTTGTGAGTATAATCATTATTTGAACTTAATAGGAGATGGTATTGAATGTAGGTAGAGCTTAAATCAATCTGAAAATAAAGCAGAAAGCTCCTGTAGGAGCTTTCTGCTTTACTATCAGCTTGCTAAGCAGCCTCTTCGAGACGATTCTAATGAGTAGTAACACTTTATGATTTGGTGCTGAAATAAATGAGAAAATGTTGAATTTATTTAGTTTACTTGTCCTTATCTGGAACTTATTAGGTAATTTGGATGTATATCTAGAGAAAAAAGGTTTAAGACTGCCAATGGACAGAAGTAACAAAATAATTAACACAAGTTTTGATTATAATAATTGATAATATTTTTAAAAATCTAAATTAAGACTTGTCAACTTATAAACAATATTTGCCAGTCCTAGTCTTATATGTGACCTGACTAGCGTTGTTTAGAAATACATGTAATAATCCATTAAGATGTCAGCATTTCAAGGGTTGGAGGGATCATTTTGCCAGGCCAGTAACTTGTGTAAATGGCACTAGGTGGCACTGCCTCATTGATCAGCCGCTGTACGGCCTTCATGCCTCTATAACCCATTACCCCATAGCCGCTTTATAGTTTTGAATACAGGTGACCACTTAATTAAGCAGGTTGAAAGTAAAGCAGAATGTGCCTTGAGGCACATTCTGCTTTACTTTCAACCTGCTTTAAGCTACCATCTGCTTGAATATAGAAATTATTTCATATAATACATATTCACTTTATCAATTGGAACTGTTTTCTTCAATGGAGGAATGAATTAAAAAGGCGCTTCTATGGGGAAAAGGGTTAGAATACATGTAATTGTTCAATAACCAATCAATACATACACAAACTGATACCACAACTCCAAATATGTGAGAGTATAATCAAAATACATGTATTGTTTATTATATCTCCACCGAATCCTATGTTGTGACTACTCATTAGAATCGTCTAGAGACGATTCTAATGAGTAGTCACTACATAGGGTTTAACGGAGACATAAGGAATTTAGTATTTGAAATACTCCCCGTATCTGGATTTGTGCGACATATGGTAATATTAGCTTTGTACATAAGCTTTATTAGCTAGTTGCGATTTTATTTGGTTCATTCTGCAAGATCTCAATGTTTTGCTTGTATTAGTTTGGCATTTTGAAAAAAGTTTGATTTGCGATTTTTGGTTCTGACAAATCTGTTTCGTGTGGATGCTTTAATTTTGTGTTTGCCTCTATCTTTTGCAAAACAGTCATAGCTGAAGTATTGAACAACAGCACAGTAACACAAGGCTCTAGATAAGAGAGAGTTTATTGAACAAAACGAAAAAAAATCTCACTCGTTGTAGCACCAAATCCTATGGTGTTACTACTCATTAGAATCATCTCAAAGAGACAACTCTGTTGAGTAGTGACACCATAGGGTTTAATTCAGAAATAAAGATTTTAGTTTTGAAAAACTCCCCTTATCTGGAGCTGTGGTTACAGTATTGCCAAAGAATTCCTGTGCATCCAAATATAAGATTTAGTCCTCACCACTGAGTATCTATAGATAATACAATGCACTTTTCATCTGGGGCAAAGAATAGCAGATGACGTTTTCGAGTAGATATTTTAATCGGTGCTCAAAGGTTTAAATAATCTCAACTAAATTCATTGAGAACAAATTTAATTTGCACAGAGACAGAATGAAATTGTTTTCAATATCCTAGTAAGTTTAAACCCATTACCCCATTAGCCTGTTTCTAATTTTGAAAATAAGTGACCACTTAAAGCAGGTTGAAAGTAAAGCAGGCCCATTCTGCTTTACTTTCAACCTGCTGTAAGCTACCATCTGCTATAATATAGAAACAATTTCTTTTGGTACATGTTCAATACTGTATAAAATGGAACTCTTTTCCTTAGTGGAGGAATAAATTAGAGGCGTAAAAAGGCATATTTATTTTTGGATAATGGGTTAGTCCATCATTTGTAAAGACTTAAGTTCATTTCCAGTCAAACTATTATGAGTGAACAATCTATAGAGAATCAAAGGGCTGTCTTAAATACAAGTGGTTTCTTAATTTATTCACCCCTGAAACTTTTAATTGACAATTCCAATTTCCAATAATGCCCAGTCCACTTTTGACTAGTTAGGGTTGAATTTAACATCATATTGCAAAATCACAAACAGTGCAGACCCTGAGCATAAGGCTCCTTAAGGAGCCCTCTGATCAGAGTCTGTACTGTTTGCATTGGACAAGAGTACTCTGTACAGGAACACTATTAGTAAAACTAAAGAGTATAATTGTCAAAGGTCAAAATACAATGATATAACATTCAAAATGCAGGTTAAAAATAAAAATGTAGAAATCATTATCCTGCATCAAGCAGCCACCTGTCTTTAAGATGAACCATTGGTCTTCAATGATTGTCACTTAGTTCAAGATTTACTGTATTGTTATATAAACTTTGCTTTTGTTGAACTTTTGTATAGTGCATATTAAGCAGGGCTCCTGATAAGGGTAGTATTTCAAAAAACTAAAATCTTTATTTCTGCCTTAAACCCTATGATGTCACTACTTATTAGAATCGTCTCTTCGAGACGATTCTAATGAGTAGTCACTCCATAGGATTTGGTGCTGAAACTTGGATTTGTTCAATTTAATACCTCTTATCTGGAGCCCTGTTAAGTTAAAAGTATAACTTATCTCAATGCCTGTTTCACATTCCCTGTGTTTTCACTCACAACACTAAAGCTCTAAGCCTATTTGTTTTTATCACCATGGTTTCTGAAAAGTCTGTGTTCTGTTCTTGTCTTATACTTGACATAAATGTGTATGAATGCCTGTGGGGATAATTTCATTTTCAACTCTCAATTCGTAATCAAATATCAGTCGTCATTAAAATGGAGGATATTCAATATCAATAGTAATTAGAATAAGGAGTGGGAAATTCAGTAATATAATGTGACAATTTGAAAGTTACTTCTATAAGAAACACCCATCATTTAGAAAGTGTAAATGTATGTTTAGCAACCTTTAATGAGGTTTGAGAATGAAAACTTCCCCATAACATTGATGGTAAACCCTTTCCTCCATAGAAATGCCATAGGACACTTTTATTTACCCCTACATGAGCACCAAAAATGTACACCATATTAATTTAAGATGTTCAATATAGGTGCCTGCTTTAACTCTTTGAACCCTAGTCCCGCATATAGGCGTGCTTTTCAAACAGTGTACGTGTGAACAGTACACTTGTCCTATGCAAACAGTGAAGACCCTGATCAGAGGGCTCCTTTCGGAGCCCTCTGATCAGGGTCTTCACTGTTTGTCACAATGCCAAACATTGACAAAAACAACCCTTAAAAGTCAGAAATGGACTAGACTAAAATGGAAACTGGAATTTTCCATTAAAAGTTTCAGGGAGGAAAGAGTTAAGCAAGGTTTCTGTTTTCCTTTTATCTTGCTGGAAGCAGGCACCTTGCATAGTTGGATATACAGTGAAACTTGCCTGAGTGGAACAAGATTCGTAACTCAAAGTTAAACCCCGTTTTAACTATGAAATACGGGTATGTTCGACATAAGCAAGATCAAAAAGTGAAATCAAGTTGTAGCGATAGGGGTTAATTTGATTTAAACAAGGTAGTCATGGAAGTTTGACCGATAAAGAATGTCACACAAGCTATGGAGGAAAGGGGTTACGGTGTTATTAGTGCTGATAGTGACTAGCTGGACTGGTCAGTTGTAGGCAGTCAGTCGCCTGCCCATGTCTGTCTGTCTGGTCACTCCCATATCATTATTGTATATTGTTTTTAAAATCTTGTACATAACATTTTTACAGTTTTCAACACAAAGTGTGCAAATTGTAGAAAAAAATACCCCTATCATGTAAAGTTTTAATGATATAACGTTTAAAACAAACAAACTGTATCAGTTATAATTGCTTAGTTTTAATGAAATAGTGTTTAAAAGGTTTTCATAAAGAATAAGAATTTAATAAATGATTTGTTCAAAATTACAGTTTTTGTTGTGTTGAAAGAAAATGTCAACATGATTTAAACAGTTTGTCACAGGCCTTATCACCAGTAACAAAGTCTAAAGCTAATTGAACGCAATCAAAATGTAAAGGCTTTGCAAAGAAATGTAGAAGATGACAAATTTTTGACTATTTATTTTAATCTGAATGGCAAACAGTTTGGAACCTGATCAGACGCCGGGTTACCCGGCGTCTGATCTGGCTCAATACTGTTTGCAATGGAAATAACCATTGTAGCATAAGCATGTTTATCAGTAAACTTTCAAATATTTTCACTTTTGTTGTCAGATTTAAAGCAGATGATCGTTTTTACTTTGTTACAGAATTAAGAGAATTTTTAAACAGTTTTTTTTCTCCTGTGTGATATAAAGATATCTTGTTTTTAGCTTTGTTTTTACACTTTTTACCGTTATCACCTGTTATCAGTGTCACATGGTCTTCAATATATGTATACAAGTATTTTTGTAGACACACATATTTTTAATACATGTACATCGTGTATATCAATCTGTCTGTATGTACCTGTACTATCATCAGTTATATTCATTTTAGTTATACAAAGCCCATTTTACACAATGTCATCAATTAAACAAACATTCATTAATTGTCTGCATGCAATTATGAACTCAATAAAAGATATAACAGAATTGCTGTGTTAGAGTTAGACTATAGACCTCCGTTTTCACACACCTATGAATACCAAAGAGAGCATGGCATGCAGCAGCCAACGCTCATCTACAATGGCCAATGTTAAATTCTCCCCTATTTTACCTCTAAATGACATTGACATTTGTCAGACATGACCCAAGTTATACTGAGCTCAGGAGCTTCTTGAGGTGAGTACACATACCAAATATTAAGTCTGTATCACATGTAGTTTCAAAGTTATTGCCAACGTTAAGATTTTGGAGGAAGACGACTAACAACGACAGCGCAGACACCAGAGTGATGACAAACAGAGGAGCTAAAAATGAAATCACACCGAAGAAAAAATTCATCATCACGACCACTCTTATTAAACCCTATCCCCCACATAAACACTAAGTTACACTTTTAATTTGTTCTTCCAATAGTTCCACTTTATACAAGTGCGAATATGCATATACCCTCACAGATTATGGCTTAAAGCATGCTGAAAGTCAAGCAGAATGGACCTTATGGCACACCCTGCTTACTTTTTAACCCATTACCCAATTAGTAGATTTGAAGATGGGGGGCCATTTAAAGCAGGTTGAAAGTAAAGCAGAATACTCGACCTTCTTTAAGCTACAAAATTTTAGGATAAAGAAAATGTTTCATATGGGACATATTAAACACTGCATAAAATGTAACTTTTATTCAGACGAGGAACAAATTAAAGATGTAAAAAGGTGTATAAATGGAGTAATGGGTTAAGTTGTATCCTGTTACCGGTCAAGACTTGTGGTATTTAAGCCTCTCCCATGCATAAACTTCATAGGACGCCTTTAACCCTTCCTCTGCATAAGCACCAGAAATAAATATCAATATTCATTGATGCTGTTGAATACAGGTGGCAGCTTAACCCTTTACTCCATAGACTATTGCTCGTATTGAATATAGGTGACCACTTAAAGCAGGTTGAAAGTAAAGCAGAATGCGCCTTAAGGCACATTCTGCTTTACATTTAGCCTGCTTTAAGCTACCATCTGCTAGAATATAGAAAATATTTCTTATTATACATGTTCATGATTGTATAAATTGCAACTATTTTTATCAGTTGAGGAATAAATTTAATGTGCTAAACAGTGCTACTATGGAGTAAACGGTTAAAGAAAGATGAAAGTATACCAGAAAGCTCCTAAAAGATCTGGTTTTACTTTCATTTTGCTTTAAGCAGTATGTTGCCTTAAACTTAATGATATAGATGATTTGCACTTTTGGCTGAGGAGGAAAGCGTAGAGACAAAAGAAAGCTTAAAAGCAAGACAAAAGTAAGGCAGAAACTCCTACTAAAGTTAATAGAGAGGTTTTACTGTACATTGTATATTCAGACCTACCGTAATATCCTCTAATAGAAGCACTCAAAAGTAGACCAGTTTTCAGTATATTACCCTTTCTCCCATTGAAACACCAAGTCATTCCTCCACTGAAGAAAATACTTCCAATTTAAACAGCCATGAAAGTGTTACATAAATATTTTCTAAACCCTAGCAGACGGCGGCTTAAAGCAGGTTGAAAGTAAAGGAGAATGTGCCTTAAGGCACATTCTGCTTTACTTCCAACCTGTTTTAAGTGGTCACATGTCTTTAAAACTAGAAACAGACTATGGGGTAATGGGTTAACCCTTTCCTTAATTGCAGTCGGTGTCAGTGCAAATCAGCTACCGGTATATATCCAACTGGTGTGGTATATAATTATATAATGCACTTTTGTTTCTGGCAAGTGGCTGCTTAAAAACCCAAAATTTGCACTTACAGGTATATGGAGGTGTAGGTAGTCACTTCTGTGGAGGGTAGGGTTGAGACATAATAAAACCTTAATGGAGAGGCAAAGGGTCTTTTATGGTACCATGAGGTCCTTTCGCAAATGAAAGGGTATACAACCTAGCACCAGTTTAATGAAAACAGAACAAGAAGGATGCTATGAAAGCACTTCTTTTATTTAACCTGGTTTCCCATTATTACAGCCAGGCCCCAAGGTTCAAAAGCTTTCAAGGTTAGTCTCAGGTAAGATGGTTCTCAAGCATTGGATTGGTCAGATTTGAGCCTAGGCTCAAATCTGACCGATCAAATGCTTGAGAGCCATCTCAGACTCGACTCAAAAGCTACCTTGGACCCTTGCACCAATTTATTGAAAGCAGAACTAAAATGGTGCTCTGAAAGTCCTATGATGCACTACCTCTGGTATCTCTCTGTTTCCCATTTTTACTGTCTCATTGGTTCCCAACGTCACTATTTATTCACACCGTCATTGCTCTTTGTTTCTGGAAACTGTGCAGACTGCTGATAATGGGTTAACATCTGCATTACCGTTACCAATGGAAAAGCAACACCTTTGTCTTACTTTCCCTTCTTCATCGGGGCAACAAAATAACCAACATATGACAACAACTTCCATTCAGTTATACAATGTATTCATTATACATACAGGAAAATATAACATTTTATAGGAAAGATTTAACAAAACTTTTATATCAATATCAGCAAAATTTATAACAGATGTCGGAAACAGCCATGTTCAATTTTGGTCAAAGGGAAGCAACAAAATTTTATCACTCATAAAACATTCATCTACAGTTATTTCCCTTATTGCTCATTTATTTATTCTTACACATTTTTTTTGAAAAAGTACAAATAACTTTAAAAAGACAATGACAGTCACACATTCATATTCCATACATGTTTTCCCCAAGTACGGTGTCATCTCTTATACTGCAAGGCTGTGAAAACCAGACAAATTTCAATGCCACACACTCACATATTCTACATGCTCGCCAATCATTCAAGAGGGATATGGAGGTCATAGAACAGGTGGATGTATAATGCAGGATAACAGTAATGCAGAAAGCTCCTGAAGTACTGTTATTCTGCATTAAGCTGTCATCTGTCTTGACCGGCTGCGAAATTTAACCTTTTGAATAACTACTTAACGTCCTTAATTCAGGAACTTCTCTTAACCCTCCCCCCTGAGTTTTTTTCAGTATTGAAGACAAATTGCTGCTTAAAGCAGGCTGAAAGTAAAGCAGAATGCTCTTGAAGGAGTTTTCTGCTTTACTTTCAGTCTGCTTTTAAATACCTTAAATTACCATTTGCTAGGACAAGGATATATTTCTTGATTCATAGTCGTGACTGTATAAAATGGAATAAATTTTTTCAGTGGTAGAAAAAATTTAAAGGCATAAAAAAGTGTATTTATGGGCAAAAGTCATCATCAATATTTTTACTTGGTTCAAAAGGGTACATTTTTCAGATTCCTCTATACATCAAATTGGCTTCATCATTTACATTGTACTATACTGAAAAACATAAGTAACGCATAATGTGTTTAAATTATGTATCGGTTGTATGGGAGTACAACCAAGATTATCGATACACCGTGTGTTGATAATATAGAGTCTCGATTGTCCAACAAAAACGTGTGCATATCCTGCCTGATAATTAGATTCTACAACGACATATTTTAAAACGCTGACGTACGCCATCCGAACAGCTTCTGGTGAAATAAACTCAAAAGCACTCAACTGGTTGACATGTACAGTACTTTAAATCAGCATTTCTGTTAAGCACAACCTTCAGCGCGATGCCAAGGCTGAACGTTAATGATCATGGCCGAGCTATTGATCTTTTAATGCAAGAGCGTTTACAGAAAACTGCCGCTAGACAACTGGGAGCCGTACAATCAACAACTTGTCGATTCCGTTATCGTTTGCTGGAGACAAATACCGTAAATGATCAACCGAAAGGTGGACGCACCAAAGAAACAACGTAACGTCAGGGCCGTCAGATACGCCTTGCGTTTTTAGGAATCCGGTTCCTAACGGCGGCAGAGACGGCCAATAACACACAAGGGCGTCACTGGGACAGGGTACGGTCCATCACGGTTATCAGGCATCTCAGAGAATGCGGACTTCGGGCGTACATACCGTACGTTTGGTTTTCACTAACGCATCGACGTCGTGCTTTTCGCATGGAATGGTACAACGTCACGCACGTCGATTATTCTCTCTTCAACCTTGGCAACCTTACAGCACAAATCTGTCGCCAATTGAGCTTTGCAACCAGTTAGACCGAAATGTCAGACGTCGACGTAACGTCCCGAACTACATCAATGACCTCGCAGCTTTACAGAAGGAATGGGATGCTCTAAGAGAATCACCAGATTGATTAATTCCATGCCAAGGAGAATACTAGAGGCAATATATGCAATACGCGATACTAAAAATGCTGTTTTTTACTCTTTTTGAAAGGGATGGGTTTAGAAATCGTAATTAAGCAATCAAAAGAAATTGAATTAAAGCGTTTTTGTTGTTTTTTGATTGCAAAAATAATGCATTAGTAGTTTCGTATACCAAATTTTTGTTATAATTCCTATAGTACATTCCTTTTATACAAGGAATCCCATTATGCGTTACTTATGTTTTTCAGTATATAATAAAGTTGGTTCCTGAATAAAGTTGGTTCAAAGTTCAGTTCCAGGAACTCAGAACTAGAACTGAGTTTTGTGAACCAAGTTCGGGTAAGAGTTCTGTTAACGAAACTCAAACCTAGAACTAAATTCCATCAACAGAACTACAACAGAGTTCCATTAATGGAACTTGGAACCAGAACTGAGATCCGTTTACGAAAGTCAGAACCATAACCCCTTGTACGGAGTCAATAGCCCAGCTCCTGCATCTCATCTGCACAACATGCACAGGGGAGCTGTCAAGTCCGCAGTGTCACCTATGCATGCTCAGAGTTGATAACTCCAGTCCGCGCTTTACACAAAGTACCTGGAGAGGCAAGTTGTCAAGTCCCCAAGTGTCTCCACGCTCGTACAGAGGCAAACTAGGGTTATGGGCATGTTTCCGTAATCTATTTCCGCCTAAACCGTTTGTGAGTTATAGGTCAATTGGGTCCCTGGGACTACTCAACTCAACTCAACACAAAGGTGCGCTGGCAGGTCCCTGTAGTAAGTTTCTACCCAGAGTTCTTAGTTCCGTAAACTCGAAACCAGAACCATGTTACGTTAATGGAACTCTGAACCAGTTCAGTGTTCAATTTAAGGAAATAATATGTTATCAATGTCAGTTGAATCCCTACAGCTGAAGAACGATACATATAGGTGCGGGCAGGTTCTTGAAGTCAGATTCCATCCTAGAAGTTGAAAGTTATGTTCTAGAAGCCAACAAGACACCCGCTGATTGCTGTGATCTATTTATTATATATATATTTATTGTGAACTGATTCGTGACCTGGACAAGCCAGACAGTGGCTGGATAAGGTATGTTAAACTGTTAATCACTACTTTTTTTTTTTTTTTTTTTTTTTATATTAGATTCTATATTGCTATAGGAAATCTTTAGTATTACATATCCGTACAGTACTTCACTATCTTATCTAGTTCCATGCTTGATTGGCTTTTGAGTTGAGTCTGAGATCGATCTTGAGCTTTTGATTGGTCAGATTTGAGATCGGTCGTGAGCTTGAAATAGATCTCGGACTCATCTCGTTTTGCTTTAAAAGCGTGGGACCTATTGTAAATTTTGTACTTTTCTGTTTTTCCGCAAAACAACGTAACGTCATTGTGCGACGTTATACTGAACGTTGCTATGTGACGTCACGTCCGTTGTTTTTATATTTTATCCTGATGAAGGCGTAAGCCGAAACGTCGATTTTTTATAAAGATGAAATAAGTTGAAATTACGTGTTGTTTGTTGACTATTTTTACATATCTGTTCTAGAAGAAAGAAACATTTAGAAATGATTTGCTAGTTTCGTAAAAAGGAACTGGGATTAGAACCAAGCTAGGTTAACAGAACTCAGAAGTAGAAAAACACTACCACAATGCCTTCATAAGGACATGATAACAGATCTATCTTTACGAAAAGAGAGACAGTTAACTACCCAGTAACATAGTTAAGGGTGGAATTCAGTTTCTGAGTGTATATCCTTTTTGTGAGCATGTGTACACATCTCAACAGCTTCAGATATTATCAGACGTAATTAAAGATGGCAATTGTACCCTTGACTTAGATGCCACAGGGAAAGTAATCGCCGAAATCCAAGGCCAAAGCAAAGGCGTGTTTTACTACTGGCTACAGTTGAAAGAAAGAGAAAAGGTTAATTCACCTATTCTTGTGATTGCAAACAGCCACAACACCACAGACATAATTATGCAACATTTTTATATAGTTCTTTTGGGACTTGAACTTTCAAAGTGACATAAGGCCTTCCCACAAGGATAGAAATAGATTTTTGTTGGGCCTTTTTACACATCATTATTCTGGCTGTGAACCGCGAAAACATGGATGCATCTTTACAGTGTGCATAGGAGATTCTGCTCACGTAAAACTCTACATAAGCTCTGCACATTTGTTGCACAATATCTGCCATCATGTTGCAGAACAAATGAAGGACAAATTGGTAGGAGTATACGTAGAACATACGTAAAACATGTATTTGGCTTGATGATTGAGACCAAAAATATACAAGATCTGGAACATCTAAACATGTTGCTCCTCTGTCAGAATGAAAATGCTCAGCCTGATTATGCAACAGCCAAGAATGCACTGCACAGCAACAACATGAGTCGTGAAGTTGAAACTGATACAGAAGGAAGTAAACCATAAGTTGAAACATAGGTTAACGACTCATAAGAAATTGGTGCTATTCTATGTATATAATTATATCTAGTATTTATTTATCTATATATATATATATATATATTTAGTTTTTTTAGTTTTTTATGAGAGATACATGTACGAGTTGAAACAGAAGGCGCTGAGTTCCGTTTACGAAACCTTGGTTCTGGTTGCGAGTACAGTTGACTGAACTAGTAACTGGTTCCTAGTTCCGTTCTTCTAGAACTCTATTCTGGTTAAGAGTTCTTATCGAAAATACTTGGGTAGAGACTGACTACAGGAACCTGCCCACACCCATACATGTTGATCTCAAGCCACAGGGATCACACTGACATTGATAGTACATGTATATTATTTCATTAAATGGGACTAAACTGGTTCCAATTTTCGTTTATATAACTCGTTTCTGGTTTTGAGTTCCCTTTACAGAACTAGAAACTGGTTTCGAGTTTCTTCTGTACCTAACTTTCAACTGCTTAGGTGGGAACGACTACAGGAACATGCCCACATCCCTATGTGTCAATAGCCCAAGGGATCCATCTGACATTGATAACATATGGTTTCCTTAAACAGAACTTGGAATTGGCTCAGAGTTCTGTTTATGGAATTCAGTTGTGGTCCCGAGTTCATTTTACTGAACTAGGAACTGTTTCCTAGTTCCTTTCTTCTAGAACCCAACTTGAAACTGCTGGGGTAGAAACTGACTACATGACCCTGCATGTTGATCTCGAGCCCCAGGAATCAATTGACATTGATAACATGTTATTTCCTAAATTTTGAACTGGTTCTGAATACCATTTATGGAATTCGGTTCTGGTTCCAATTTCTGTTTACAGTATTAGGAACTGGTTCTGGGTTCTGTTCTTCTAGAACGTAACTCGCAATGGCTAAGGCGGAAAAGGACAATGGGAACATGTCCGTAACCCTTCAATTCGACTCCGTACAAGTCGTAGATTCACTGGGAGACTTGACAGTGCGCCTTACACCGTGTAAAGGGGGGACTGGATCTATTGACTCAGAGCATGCAGGGGTGATACTGCAGACTCAACAGGTCCCCTCCCCATATTGTTCTGATCTGGCTAAACACAGTGTGACACTCAGATCAAATAATCTAGCAAAGAGATAAGGTAACATCATTTAAACAAGGGCCACCATAGCCCTAAACTGCTTACCTGGTACACCATGTGAAACTTGACCTATATTGACCTAGATTACGACTGGACATGACCCATAATCAAGCTTTAGAGTGAAAAGATTTTTCTATGATTTGACCTAGTGACCTAGTTTGTGACAAGAGACAATCCACATTTGATATTGACCTAGATTTGAAGTAGGCAAACATTGTGACAATATTTCATTCAGATCTAATGAGATTTGTAGCCTCTAGAGGGTTAACCCTGTTTTTCTTTGATTTGACCTAGTGACCTAGTTTTTGACCCACATTCGAATTTGGCCTAGACATCAAATAGACAAAAATTCTGAATGATTTGCATTAAAATCCAATGAGATTTGTAGCCTCTAGAGTGTTAACAAGGTTTATCTATGGTTTGACCTAGTGACCTAGTTTTTTACCAGACATGACTCATATTCAAACTTGACCTAGATATCAATGAGGCAAACATTTTGACTGCTTTCATGAAGATAAGTTGAGATTTGTAGCCTCTAGAGTATTAACAAGTTTTTCTATGATTTGACCCAGTGACCTAGTTGTTGACCATACATGACCCACATTCAAACTTGACCTAGATATAAATGAGGCAAACATTTTGACAAAGTTTCATAAAGATCTAAAGAGATTTGTTGCCTCTAGAGTATCAACAAGTTTTTTCTATGATTTGACCTAGTGTCCTAGTTTTGGACCCGACATGAACCACATTCAAACTTGACTTAGATTTCTTCAAGACAAACATTGTCATCAAGCTTCACGAAGACCATTAAGATACAATTAGATTTGTAGCCTCTAGAGGGTTAACAAGATTTTCTATGATTTGACCTAGTGACCTAGTTTTTGACTAGACATGACTCACATTCAAACATGACCTAGATATTAATTAGGCAAACAATTTGACTAAGTTTCATGAAGATCCGATGAAATTTGTAGCCTCTAGGGTGTTAACGAACCAATTGCAGACGGAAGGACGATGGACATCCAGCGATCCTAAAAGCTCACCTTGGCACTTTGTGCCAGGTGAGCTAACAAAAATCAAACCTGTCATTTTCTATACATATATTGCATTGCTATCTCTTTCATTTCACACATTTCCCCATTGCTTGTTTTTAATTCTTAAGACAGGTGGTTGCTTATACTTGTAGCATACTGAAAGTAAAGCAGAAAGCTCATGGTTTTTACTTGCTTTAATCCATCTGTCAGAATACAGGAAAACTCTTCAATGGTTCTTAAACGTTTAATGATAACAGCAAGAAAAGGGATTTATATTAGGAATAGGTAAAGAGGCGCTTCTCTGGAGGAAGATTAACCCATTACTCCATAAAAACACCTTTTTATGCCTTTAATTATTCCTCCATTTAAGAAAAAAGTTCAAATTTAAAGTCATGAATTTTTTCCATAAGAAATAATTTCTATATCCTAGCAGTGGGTAGTGTATTTTGCTTTGCTTTAACTCTTTCCTCCCTGAAACTTTAAATAGACAATTCCAGTTTCCATTTTAGTCTAGTCCATTTTAGACTTTTAAGGGTTGTTTTTGTCAATGTTTGGCATTATGACAAACAGTGAAGACCCTGATCAGAGGGCTCCGAAAGGAGCCCTCTGATCTGGGTCTTCACTGTTTGCATAGGACATGTGTTCTATTCACACATACACTGTTTGAAAACCACGCCTATATGCGGGACTAGGGTTCAAAGAGTTAAAACTGTTTTAAGTGATCACTTGTCATCAAAACTAGAAACAGGCTATCTGGTAATGGGTTAAACCTGCTTTCAGTGGTCACTTGTCATCAAAACTAGAAGCAGGCTATGGGTAATGGATTAACCCTTCACTACATAGCTTTTTTCTAGTTATGAAGATAGATGACCACTTTTAGCTGGTTGAAAGCTACTATCTGCTAGGGTATAGAAAAAAAATCATGGTACATGTTCATGACTCTATAAATCAGGGCTCCAGATAAGAGGTAGTTTTTTCAACAAATCCAACATTGTCTCACTCTTTTTAGCACCAAATCCTATGGTGTTACTACTCATTAGAATCGTCTCTTCGAGACGATTCTAATGAGTAGTGACACCATAGGGTTTAATTCAGAAATAAAGATTTTAGTTTTTGAAAAACTACCCTTATCTGGTGCTCTGATAAATTGGAACTATTTACTTTGTAGGAGGAATTAATTAAATGTGCTATAAGGCATTGGTTAAACAGAACCAAAACACTTTGTCCCATTGTTACATATGACACACATCACATATCTGATTTGATTTTTGTCTGTCTTCCTAATGTTATTTCCAGGACATCAAAACAAAGTTCCTGGGTGATAATTTTGGATCAAATATTGGCATCAGAGCACTCTTGTATCCTGAAAACATAAAACAAAATAATCAGAGCGTCCTTTAACACTCCCCTGTGAAACAATGCAGATTTCATGCCCAGTAAATGTGTTTGTGCTAAAACAATCATGTACATTGCCAACAGTTTGACCCCAGACTCCAAGTAACTCTGCATAAGATCAGGCTGCAAATTGTTTGCTACTTGGATTTTGATAAATCATTAATTATTTCAAGGATTTGCCATTTTTAAACATCATTGAATTTTGTTTGTACAGCAATATCAGCCCTCTGATCTGAGTCCACATTGTTTGCATAGGAAAGTGTACTCTTTAATGGCTTGGTGCAATTATAACAGCAAAAGAAGAGAAGTTATAACATCATGTTTCAGTAGTGACATGCACATTAACCATTTATTCCATAGTATTGAAGATAGATGACCACTTAAAGCAGGTTTGAAGTAAGGCACATTGTTTTACTTTCAGCCTGCTTGGAGCTCCCTTCTGGAAAGGTTCTGCAAATGCCTTTTATATTTCATATTCAGGACTTCCTAGCTGGGCACTACTTAATAGGGCATGAACCATTAGAAAGGTAACAAGAGGGCCTGAAGGCCCTGATATCGCTCACCATTTGTAATGAAGCCTGATAGCTTTACCTTTGAATTTCACCTGTTTTATTCTAAATCCATTCAAGTTTGTCGACCTACTGTAATATAGTAGAGTACATCAAAGGCAGATAACTAAAGCCTAAACAATACTGAAATGAAGGCTTTTTCTAGCATTTCAAAGTATATCAAGGGCAGGTAACTATTGCCACAATGATTACATTTCAACAATAATTGCACTCCTTCCAGAAAGTATAGCTACATCCTTTGTGTACAAGTATAATCAAAATCCATTGAAAACTGTAGTTGCAAGAGTGTAAACGCAGTAAAATATGGCATTTTCAGCAATTCAAAGGTAGATATCTCTTGATCTATTTGTCGGATTCCAACCATAATCACCCTTTTTCGAAATCTTATGGTCATATACAATCTGGGCAAGTTTGAGAGAGCTTGGATAAATATTGTGGCCTCTAGAGCGTAAAAACTTACTTATATCATTTTCAGCAATTCAAAGGTAGATAACTTTTGACCTATTGATCCGATTACAACCATTTTTGAACTCATCCGAAGTCTTATGGTAATATACAATCTGAGTAAGTTTGAGAAAGATTGGATAAAGTTTGTGACCTCTAGAGTGTAAACATTGTTAAATATGGCATTTTCAGCAATTCAAAGGTAGATAACTCGCGACCTATAAGTCTGATTTCAACCATAATCAAACTTATCCGAACTCTTATAGTCATTTACAATCTGAGCAGGTTTGAGATAGATTGGATAAAAATTGTGGCCTCCAGAGTGTAAACACTGTTAAATATGGCATTTTCAGCAATTTAAAGGTCAATAACTCTTGATCTATTTGTCCGATTTCAACCAAAATCGAACTCATTCGAACTCTTATGGTCATATACAATCTGGGCAAGTTTTAGAAAGCTTGGATAAATACTGTGGCCTCTAGAGTGTAAACACCGTTAAATATGGCATTTTCAGCAATTCAAAGGTAGATAACTCTTGATCTATTCGTCCGATTCCAACTAAATTCAAACTTATCCGAACTCTTATGGTCATATACAATCTGGGCAAGTTTGAGAAAGATTGGATAAATACTGTGGCCTCTAGAGTGTAAACACTGTTGTATATGGCATTTTCAGCAGTTCAAAGGTAGATAACTCATGACCTATTTGTCCGATTTCAACCATAATCGAACTCATCCGAACTCTTATGGCAATATACCATCTGAGCAAGTTTGAAAAAGATTGGATAAATATTGTGGCCTCTAGAGTGTAAACACTAAAATTGTTGACGCCGGACGCCGGACATTCAAGGATTGCAAAAGCTCACCCTGAGCTAGCTCAGGTGAGCTAAAAAGGTGTATTTAACCCATTACCCTTTAAATACGCCTTTTGACGCCTTTTAATTTATTCCTCCACTTAAGAAAATAATTCCTTTTTATGCAGTCTTTAATATGATATATGAGATATATTTGCAATTTTCAAACAGATGATAGTTTAAAGCAGGCTGAAAGTAAAGCAGAATGTGCCTTAAGGCACATTCTGCTTTACTTTCAACCTGCTTTAAATGGTGACCTATCTTCAAAACTAGAAACAGGCTATGGGGTAAGGGTTAAGGGATGAAAGGTAAAAGTGACTATATGACTATTTACCATTCTCATAGAGGAAGAACATTCTGTCTAGAAGCACGAGTGTCTCTACAACAGGTGCCAGGGAGAGACGTATGGTGTAGAAAGCCACCACGTCTCGCCATCTGTCGGTCATGGCCAGTGCCGTACAAAGTAAATCATCGGTCAGTAGATCACCACAAATACCTAGTTTCTGTAGGCCCAGCCTGGCATAGCTGTAAATAGAGAGTAAATTATATGTTAACTGTACAGCTTCAAAATCTTTGAGTATTTCAAACTGTATATGCCCATTTAACCCTTTACCTCAAAGAAGCGCCTTTTAACGCATTCAGTTTAATCCTCCGCAGAAGAAAATAGTTCCAATTTATACAGCCATAAATATGTATCAGAAGGAACATTTTCTTTATTCTAGCAGATGATAGCTTAAAGCAGGCTGAAAGTAAAGCAGAATGCGCCTAAAGGCGCATTCTGCTTTTTTTTCAACCTGTTTTAAGTAGTCACCTATTTTCAAAACTAGAAACAGGTTATTGGTTAAAGAGTTAAATGCAGCCCCTTCTAATAAATGCCCACTCAAATTATTTGTGCACAAGTTATAAAGCAAATAGAATTGAATACACTATTAGGGGACATAACCCATGAAAAGCAAGACCAATTAAATGAAACAAGAACTTTCATTGTGAAATACACTTCAACTTGTCAAGCTCTTTCCATAAATGAAGTTTCATCTTAAAATCTTCAGTAGAACAGGAGTTACAGTGGAGAATCTGTTATTCTTTCCCGTTTAAACGCAAACGTACGCAAACGCAAAGCACTAAAACGTAGAAAAGAACAACTTTTGGACAATTCTGATAATTCTTGTTTATCTTGGTGGCAAACAGTTTGGAGCCTGATCAGACGCCGGGTTACCCGGCGTCTGATCTGGCTCCAAACTGTTTGCACTGCAAATAATAGTTTTAGCGTAAACGCGTTTATTGGGAAAGAATAACAGATTCTCCACTGTATGAAGCGTCACGCTAAAAAGTGTAATGGACAGACAGATGGACGGTCAGACACTTAAAAAGTGATCCCTAAGTGTCACCTCTGCCTACAGCAGGTGACACAAAAAGTATACTATATGCTAGGGTATATCATAATACTGTATATTTTAACTTTGAATACAGTATGGTTTTGTCTGCGATGCTTCGGTCCTGGACAGGATTACCATAGAAGCAGAAGTGAAAGTTTTATTTATGCAAGTTTGAGTTATCAGTTTGGAAAGTTGAAAGTCCAGCAAGCTCAAATTCTATAAGCTCAAGTTTACCTTTTAAAGTCCATGTTGTTGGTCTTTTTAGCAGGGATTTGTACGGCAGTTCTCTTGAAGTCTGTGTGCAGTTGTTTGGCCAGCCACTCCAGTGCAGCTCTGTAACTGTGGATCTTCAGGTGGGATGAACAGTCTGAAATAAGTTAATACATTCAATCCTAGCGATGAGTATACTGGTCATTTACAAACAGTGTATCTGTGAGGATTACAATTGTCTCATGCAAACAGTGTAGAACCTGATCAGAGGGGCTCCTAAAGGTTTAGATATTGAATAATATTGTTAAAATCAACCCTAAATAGTCAAAAAATTGACTAGACTTATTTTGAAATTGGAATTGTCCATTAAAAGTTCCAGGGGTGAGTGTGTTAAGAATGTGGCTCTTGCTATGATAATTAAGCGTGTGATGTTTCATGAGGCCATGTCACAGACTTTTTACTAATATCTTAAAAGGGCAGCAATTCCTGTAAAAGTTTATACCCCTTACAATTAATGGTGTGAAAAAGCACCTTTGCAAACAGTTTGGATCCAGATCAGAGACGGCTTTAAGCGGCGTCTGATCAGGATCCAAACTGTTTGACACTCATTTGAAATTTCGTCAGTCATTCCGTCTTAAATCTAAATTTGAAATGCTATTGCACACAACGATATTGAAGCATACAACAATATGGGGATATTTCCCGATAGGGCAACAAAAAAAGAAATGTGCAAAAAATCACTGTAATGTAAATTAAATACAGAAAATACATTACCGGTATTCATTATAAAACTGTCAGAGTGACTGACCTTTCAAACGCTGTGAATATGTATCTGCAAAGTGGCATGCCAGTTCTCTTGTATTGTAGTCCAGTCTATGATTGGGCAGAGAACTCACTGTAGCACTCATGGGATAACCAGCTACACTGTTATCTCCCCTGAAAATATTACACATTGCTCTAAGAAAACAACATCCAGGACTTCATTCATATTAATTAGATATTTCCAATGTAAAGTCAATCTCTGATAAAGTACCCTTTTGGACTCAGAAAAAAAGTTTTGAATAGTAAAGTTTTTTTAATACAGTGAAACTTTGATATCTCTAACTCGGTTAGGTCGAACATACCCGTATTTCAAAGTTAAAACGTGGCTCAGCCACGTTTTTACTTTGAAATACAAGTATGTTCAACTTAACCGAGCATGAAATACATGGGTCGACAAATTGGTTAGTTCGAATTAAGCGAGTTCGAGATATCGAAGTTCGACTGTATAAGAGAATTTCCAGAAGGCCTTTATAAGAAGCTGAATAAACATGTGGTTGCAGACAGGTGGCAGCTAAATAGTAGATGAAAAAGCAGTTGTGGCAATTTTGTGTTTAAGCCAGGTAACTCCTTAAAGCAAGTTGAAAGTACTGTAGAAAGGTCCTTGAGGAGCTATCTGTTTTACCTTCATCTTGCTTCAACTCATTTTCCCCTGAAACTTGCAATAGACAAATCCAGTTAACAACAAAGTCTGGTCCATTTTAGAATATTTAGGTGTTTTTTTTAATAATATTTTGCAAAATGACAAACAGTGAAGTCCTTGATTAGAGCATGGAATTATACACTCATGGAATTGCAACCTCGCGCTAGATATCCCAAATCTCGTGTGGCGCAAACGGGACTCTACGAAACTGAATAAGATAATGTCTATCGGTAGTCAATATGATTAATGTCTGTTTCGAAGCATTGTTCACGGGTTTATATTCCCGTGAATTGATAGGAATGTCCACAAAGTCGTTTAAATCCACTAAAATGTCTATAAATACACTCGAGTCGGTAAATTTTCGCCCCAGAAATGACGGACAACCAAGCAAAAAGTGAAGATGTTGTCACGTGTCACAAAATCTCGTAAAATTCAACCGCCGCAAGAGCTCAGATACTCGCCTATTCAACTTCTCTGTCTTGTATACTTCTTTGATTAGAGAGCTCCTGCAGCAGCCCTCTAATCAGGGACTTCACTGTTTGCATTATACAAGTGTACTCTTCATAGGTACACTTTTGGTAAAAGGACACATATATGCGTCACTAGGGCTCAATGAGTTAAGCTTCCAACTGACTTTTAATTGTCAGTGAATTTATTGTGACAGAGTAGAGGAGTCACCTGGGGCCCATCTTATGAAAGGTCGTACAACAAAAACAGTCGTAAGTCAAAACTTTAAAATATATATAACTTCTGAAATCTCCATCTAATCCTGTCTTGTGACATCTCTTTGGAATCGTCTTGAAAAGACGATTCCAAAGATATGTTACAAGACAGGATTAGATGTAGAAATAAATAATAATTGAGAATTTTAGACTTACGAAAATATTTATCCTACGATGTTTGATAAGACGGGCCCAAGGGGCTTATGTGGAGAAATGGATAAAAGCCTCCCCAATGTGCCTACTTTTTTACCCAAAAGAGACCCCTTTTTCCTCACCTAGAAACTCTTGAACATGAAACTTTTTTTTTGCCAGTATTTTTCTATATGTTTTTTTTAAAGCAGGTTGAAAGTAAAACTTAAGAAGCATTCTGTTTTAATTTCAGCCTGTTTTAAGCAACCATCTGTCTACAATTATGAAATCAAGCTAGGGGGAGGGGGTGTAATGTGAAGGAAAGCAAAAATATAAGTTTGACTTTTTAGAAAAGATAAATTATTCATAGTTCACCTTTTATCTGTTGAGATCTTCATGTAGCAACAACCTACAGAAGCTAGTCCTCTGGCTGCTTCACAGTTGACAAAAAATCTCAGGAAAGTTGGCGTGAGATCTCCACAAGCATGTAAACCAGTCAAAATAAAACCAGCTTCCTGTAGCTCTCTGGACTGGTTCCAGTTCATAGAATCTTTATTGTCTTTTTCTTCACCAAATTTTCTCTTTCCTTTACTGAGACTTATATTCATTTGTTTTATCTCAGTTTGGAAATGTTTTTGACAGGAATCAGTTGATAGGCTAGTTGACTTTTGTTTAGAGTTGAGGTCTGTCTGTATACATGTGTTATGATTATCACTGGTGTTATTCAATTCTGAAATATCAAACGTATCACATCCTCTGTTTGTATCACTGACTTTTTGTTTTGGCTCCTCTTTATCACACAAACATGTAGCTTGGCCATTTTCTGGATTACTTACACTTTCACTCCCTACTCCAACTGCTACTGAAGTTCTACATTCAGCATCAACACTTTGTTCAAGTTTTGCAACTTTCAAATTAATATCACATTCATCAACACTACTCTGTCTCTTTAAAGTGTCATCTGTGCCTGAAAGGAGAAGAATTTATAGAGTTAAACCTCTCTATTATGACCACTAAATTGTTTTAATTATTGGATATTTAAGATAGGTGGATGTTTAAGGAAGATGGCAGTAAAACAGAAATCTCCTTTTCCTTGCGTTAGGCTGTCACCTGATTGTTTGTTTGTTAATGTCTGTTTCTGCCATCTATGGGCTAATTGGATGACCCAGAGAGTGGGGAGAGGATACAGAGAACCCAGATGTGATGCCATACTCTTATATGCTGTCACCTGTACAATTGAGCATCAAGTATCTCGAACTTCAGAACCTGGACAACATTGCCTATCTCGACAATTGCCACAAGTCCGAAAATATTATTTTGTTCTTATACCTATGTAATCTTACCTGTCCTATTTTGAGTCGACTATAGCATAATCTCAATTACCCCCGATTTTTCAACTGTAGATTTTGGCCAAAGCCGCAGCTGATCTGGCTCCAAATTGTTTGCACTTGTACTTGCTTCAGCAAAAAACAAGTTTAATGGGAAATTATAACATATTCTCAACAGTATCATGGTTTGAACACATTAACCCATAGTCTGTTTCTAATTTTAAAGACAGGTGACAAATTAAAGCAGGTTGAAAGTAAAGCAGAATGTGTCTTAAGGCACATTCTGCTTTACTTTCAGCATGCTTTATGCTACTATCTGATAGAATATAGAAAATATGATATACAGTAAACCTCGCTTATAAGGAACACCTCAGGACCTAAAAAAGTGTTCGCTATAGCCAAAGTTTGTTATAACCGTATAGCGAACTAGTATGCTATAGGCGAGGTTTGTATAACGAACTGATCGGACTTATAACGAACACCAGTCAGTTACATGTATGTGTGTACACGTATAAACCTGTGTTTAAATGAAACATTATAGATTTGGCAAACAAGAATATTAATGTTTTAACGAAATAGTATTTCAGTAATTTGCAAGTTTGTTTACCTTCAACATGACAGCTCGTGCGGAGGTAGTCTTACTTTCATTGTTTATCGGACAAAACTTTGACGACTGGTTGCCATTTGCATCCATATGCCTCAGTTTCATGTTAGGCTAAAAATTCATTCACTTTCGGAAAACCCCTAACTTGCAGGTGACTGAGATACCGAAAACGAGGCTCTAACATTTCCGCATTACGGGGCAACAAATAAATAACTAATACATGTAAAATATTTTTAATCAATCAGTCAACCACTTTACTTGGAGGAACAAACACAGAGATCATTTGTAGACTTATTCAACCCGTTTATCGCTTAATGTTGACTTTTTCAACTTTTTTGATCCAGACCAGACGCTGCGCAATGGGGTATGTGGTCAGGATTCAAACTGTATGACACTCATATCTTAAGTCATTCCAACATAATAATTGTCTGTTTATATCGCTCACACCTACACACAAAGCATGAAGACGATCGCTGACAAACATTTTACCTGTGAGGTAATTATCGATCGCTAATTACTCGGCGACATACAGTTGAAACACTCGAAATCGACGGTACGCTATAACCAATGATATTCTAATGAAATTTGTTGAACCGGGACCGAAAAATGGTGTACGCTATAGCCGAGTTTTCGTTGTAACCGAGTACGCTATAACCGTATTATTTTACATAGAACAAAGAAGGTTAAGATTCAGTGATTTTAAAATTGTTCCTTAAAACCGAGTGTACGTTATAACCGAGTTCGTTATAAGTGAGGTTTACTGTATATAATCATGATTGTATAAAATGAAATTATTTTCTTCAGGGGAGGAATAAATTAAAGGTATAAGAAGGCATATTTATGGGTTAATGGGTTACCTCTTCACCTTCTGCCTCTTTCTGAGAGGAGTTTGGATCAGCATTACAGGGCTCCAGATAAGAGGGAGTAAACTGAACAAAATCAATGTTTTCTGACTTATTTCAGCACCAAATCCTACTGTGTTACTACTCATTAGAATCGTCTCTTCTAGACGATTCTAATGAGTAGTGACACCATAGGGTTTAATGTTGAAATAAAGATTTTAGTTTTTGAAAAACTCGATTTATCTGCAGCCCTGGTATTACCCAAGGGTTTATCAGTTGGTTGACTTGCTGATTGTCTCTGGGAATTGACAATGGCAAGAAAGTCCTCCATGGTTGTATCAGGGCAGATCATACTGGTAATGTGACAAGGGAGACAACTGGCAACCTCTGTGAGTTCTTCACTCCCTTCAGCTATCTGTAAGTAAGAGTTGTCTAACTTATACTACATAGATCATACAGTAGCGCGTTCAAGTACTGTATCGATTGCATCAGAAAACGGTAACAATTTACCTTTATCCAACCGTTTGGCTGTTACCGATTGCTAACAGCACGAACGGCCTCAGAGGTAGTTAGCCATCGCCAACAAAGGAAAACAAAATGACGACCAAATGAATTTAATAAAACCAGCGAACAGTCCCGACTTTATTTCTCATCAATAAACCAACATTTTCCGATACTTAATGTATCAAACAAAGCAGCTTACATCTGAGCAGCTAAATCTTATTTTTATATGCGGTAAAATTGATGCATTTCAGTTGATTAGTACACTTTTGCGTGTGTTATTCCGATTCGTACATAAATCGTTCGTACACTTGAACAGTTAATAAACATGGGAGGCTGGGAGCGCAATGAGTTATTATTGAAGAGTATTGGTGAACGTTAGATGTCGTACTATATGGGTTGTTTGCATCGTTAACGTTGCTGTTTGCTGATACGGTACTTGAAAGCGCTACTGGTAATGTGACAAGGGAGACAACTGGCAACCTCTCTTAGTTCTTCACTCCCTTCAGCTATCTGTAAGTAAGAGTTGTCTAACTTGTAATATGCAACCCAATCACCCCAGAAACTTCCAATGATCAATTCAAGTTTTCAATAAACCAAAGTCCATTTTTGACTATTTAGAGTTGTGCTTACCACATATTAGCAAACTGTCAAACTGTGTAGACTCTGATCTGATTAGGAACCCCATGTTCTACTTCTACACCGTTTGTATAGGACATTTCTGATGTACTATACACAGGTATACACTTCGTAAAAGAAAATAATATTCACCTTGATAAGAAACAAACATGGTCCATGACTCAGTGTCCAAGAGACCTTCCTACCTTGTCATTGTTATGGGGCTTAAATGTCATAGGGAATTATTTCTATTTATTAGACAGAGATCATCCCCTCTGCCGAGAACTAAAAGAAAGGTGGGTTCGTGTTTTTTATCCCATGCAATGCTTTGCAACGAATGAGATTAGCAAAAATCATCTTCCTGAAATCATGATCATTATCCCTCATCATTCAGTGTTGTATGACTTTTTTTGTGTCCCAATAAGGTAAACCCCAATTCATTATCATCGAAACTCAGATCATACAGAAATCTTACTGCTTATTAAACATTGCTGAGATTTTTATCTTTTAGTCATGATAACCTTTGCAAACAGTTTAAATCCCAATGAGACATTACAAAATGTGTCTTTAGAACTGTAGCAGATGACATTTGTTGCAGACAATCAATAAAAAATTCCTATTACCCAGCATTTCATGTACCTTTGTTCTCTTCTTCTTTAGCTCTCTATCTATCTCCCTGTGAATAGAATTAATTCTAGGTAATATTCAATCCACCATAACTTTTCCCATGTACATGTAGTTTATTTTCAGTAGTTCTGACAGATGGTTGCTTATAGCAGGCTGAGAATTTAGCAGAAAGCACCTTTTGAAGGTTTCTGTATCATGTTAAGCCTGCTTTAAACATCCATCAGAATGCACGGAATGTTTCATATGGCTCTTTTACAGGGCATGGTCTCAAAATTGTTTTAGTTTAACTTTCGGGTATTTCTTGAGTTTAATTTCAATATCTTAACATTGCTTAAAAGGCTCATATTTTTATTTACCAGTAGTTGTTAAGAGTGATATTTATCTGCCCGATCTCATAAACTGGCTGTGGTTGTAATGAACTTAGTTGTGCTTGATTACCGGTATGTTCAGCTCAATAAAAGCTATAAATTGATTTCCTTGACTCAGCACATGTACAGACATCTTCTGTGGTGAAGTGACCTGACCATGTCACCTGGACTCCTATGACAATTTGCGGAAAAAGAGAATGAGATACTCTTGAACATCACAAACCAGGTTACTTTTGCTTTGAAACTAGAAAATCTTTACCAAAATAGATCATCCAGAGCATGTTTCAAAATTTACAGTTGTACATGTGTATATATAACAGATGTTTACTCTTTGAACACCAAGTGATATAGTCATCTGCAAAACTAACTGTTGTCTGCTACCTTTAGCAAATAGAATTTTCAAAAAAATATTTTCGAAATCGTGACAGAGTGTCAAACAATTTGGATTCAGATGAGAAGCTATGTGATGCAGAGTCTCATCTGAATCCAAACTGTTTGCAAAGGTAATCACTGATCAGCCATCAGCGTGCTAGGAGTTAATAGTTCGTTCTAATAGCTATCACTTAATCCTTTACACCATAGCTTGTTTCCAGTTTTGAAGACAGGTGACCACTTAAAGCAGCTTGAAAGTAAAGCATTCTGCTTTACTTTCAGACTGTTTAAACTAACATCTGCTTGAATATAGAAAATATTTCTTATGATACATATCCATGACTGTATAAATTGGAAAAAATCAAATGCTTAAAAAATGAGTATTTATGGATTAATGGGTTATAACATGTTCCACCTACCTGTCATATTTGTTGGCTTTTGGAGCGTGTGTATCTGCTGCCTCTACTGAAGTCACACTGAGCCCATACCCAAAGGACAGGAGGCGAGACAGGTGTCCCAAGCCTGAGCCCACATCTACAACACATCTGCAGCCAGTGTATCCACTCAGCTTGTTTATCACCTGTTAAAGTTAATCAATTTATGCACTTCAACATGGCTGCCATAAGTTGATCTTGAAAAATCCAAAGATTTCCACTTTTTCTTTTTTTCAAGCTCGATTACTTAAAGCAGGTTGAAAGTAAAGTAGAATGCACCTTAAGTCGCATTCTGCTTTACTTTCAACCTGCTTTAAGCTACCATCTGCTGGATAGAAATCTGAAGATTTTTGAAAAATCCAGAGAAATGGCAGCCCTGCCCTGCTACAATGGCAGTTAACTAACTGACTCCTGAAAATTCAAATTCCAGTAAAGTTGAGTCCTTTTTTTTTTTTTACTTTTTGTGCCTTTTGAAAGAATATTGCAAAATGACAAACAGTGCAGAACCTGAACAATAGCTAAAACAAAAGTCCACATAATCAGGTTCTAAACTGTTTGCATAAGACAATGTAGTAAAGGGCATGACTGTAAACAAAGTGAAACTACATACATGTACATGTATTTTATTTAGTGGATGAATATATTGAAGGCGTACTCAAAGTCAAAAGTGTTTATATGGAGTAATGGTTTACCTTAGCCAGGTTCTGTATTTCATGCTGTTTCTTTGGCTTCACATGTTTCCTGAAGAATGTGGGCAATTTGCCATCAACCTCTGCTGGAATGTTAAACAAGAGTTGTCAGAGAGACAACAAAGCTCGCCACCGGCACCTTTAGAAACTTAAAAGCACACTCAAGGTCACAGAGGTCAACCTTTTTGCCTGCATGGAAAGGTCTTGTCCATATACACTGGCAAATCAAATATGAAAATAACACCTCAAGGGACATAGGAATTATAAGCATACTTAAAACCTAAACGTAGATTTCGAAACCTAAAACCTTTCGCGACCTTAGTTCAAGGTCAAGGACACTGGGCTAATTTGTTTGCATCCATGGAAAGGTCGTGTCCATATTCACATGCATGCCAAATATGAAAGAAATATCTCAATGGATATATGAGTTAAAGAAATTTTGAGAAACCTAAACGCAGACTTTGAAACCTAAACGCGGGTCCTAAGTTCAAGGTCAAGGTCAGAGGGCTCAAACATTTTGCATGCAAGGAAAGATGTTGTTCATATACACATGCAAACTGAATATGAAAGGAATATTTCAATGGACATAGGAGTAATAAAAAATTTGAGAAACCAAAACACAGATTTCGAAAACTAAACATTGGCCCTAAGTTCAAAGTCAAGGTCACAGGGGTCTAAATTTTGCAGTGCCTGGAAAGGTCTTGTCCATATACACACATAAACCAACTATGAAAGCAATACCTCAAGGGACATAGAAGTAAAAGGCATTTTTCAAAACCTAAACACAGGCCCTAAGTTCAAGGTCAAGGTCACAAGGGTCCAAATTTATCTGTGCATGGAAAGGTCTTGTCCATATACACACACATACCAACTATGAAAGCAATACCTCAAAGGATATAGAAGTTAAATGGATTTTCGAAACTTAAACGCAGATTTCGAAACCTAAACACAGGCTCTTAGTTCAAGGTCAAGGTCACAGGGGTCTAAATGTTTCTGTGCATCGAAAGGTCTTGTCCATATACACATACATACCAACTATGAAAGCAATACCTCAAAGGACATAGAAGTTAAAGGCATTTTTCTAAACCTAAACACAGATTTCGAAACCTTAACACAGGCCCTAAGTTCAAGGTCAAGGTCGCAGGGGTCTAAATTTTTCTGTGCATGTAAAGGTCTTGTCCATATACACATACATACCACCTATGAAAGCAATACCTCAAGGGAAATAGAAGTTAAAGGCATTTTTCTAAACTTAAACACAGATTTCGAAACCTAAATGCAGGCCCTAAGTTCAAGGTCACACGGGTCTAAATTTTTCTTTGCATGTAAAGGTCTTGCCCATATACACATACATACCAACTATGAAAGCAATACCTCAAGGGAAATAGAAGTTAAAGGCATTTATCTAAACTTAAACACAGATTTCGAAACCTAAACGCAGGCCCTTAGTTCAAAGTCAAGGTCACAGGGGTAAATAATTTTCTGTGCATGGAAAGGTCTTGTCCATATACACACACATACCAACTATGGAAGCAATACCTCAAGGGACATAGAAGTTAAAGGCATTTTTCGAAACTTAAACGCAGATTTCGAAACCTAAACGCAGGCCCTAAGTTCAAGGTCAAGGGGGTCTAAATTTTTCTGAGCATAGAAAGGTCTTGTCCATATACACACACATACCGACTATGGAAGCAATACCTTAAGGGATATGGAAGTTAAAGGCATTTTTCAAAACCTAAACACAGATTTCGAAACCTAAACACAAGCCATAAGTTCAAGATCAAGGTCACAGGGGTCAAAATTTTTCTGTGCATGGAAAGGTCTTGTCCATATACACACACATACCAACTATTGAAGCAATACCTCAAGGGACATAGAAGTTAAAGGCATTTTTCGAAACCTAAACACAGATTTCGAAATCTAAACGCAGGCCCTAAGTTCAAGGTCAAGGTCACAGGGGTCTAAATTAGGTCTTGTCCATATACACACACATACCAACTATGGAAGCAATACCTCAAGGGACATAGAACTTTAAAGGCATTTTTCGAAACCTAAACGCAGATTTCGAAACCTAAACGCAGGCCCTAATTTCAAGGTCAAGGTCACAGGGGTCTAAATTTTTCTGTGCATGGAAAGGTCTTGTCCATATACACACACATACTAACTATGAAAGCAATACCTCAAGGGACATAGAAGTTTAAAGGCATTTTTCGAAACCTAAACGCAGATTTCGAAACCTAAATGCAGGCCCTAAGTTCAAGGTCAAGGTCACAGGGGTTAAAAAATTTCTGTGCATGGAAAGGACTTGTCCATATACACACACATACCGACTATGGAAGCAATACCTCAAGGGAAATAGAAGTTAAAGGCATTTTTCTAAACTTAAACACAGATTTCGAAACCTAAACGCAGGCCCTAAGTTCAAGGTCAAGGTCACAGGGGTCAAAAATTTTCTGTGCAGGGAAAGGTCTTGTCCATATACACACACATACCAACTATTGAAGTAATACCTCAAGGGACATAGAAGTTAAAGGCATTTTTCGAAACTTAAACACAGATTTCGAAACCTAAACGCAGGCCCTAAGTTCAAGGTCAAGGTCACAGGGGTCTTAATTTTTCTGTGCATGGAAAGGTCATGTCTATATACACACACATACCGACTATGGAAGCAATACCTTAATGGATATAGAAGTAAAAGGCATTTTTCAAAACCTAAATGCAGATTTCGAAACCTAAACGCAGGCCCTGAGTTCAAGGTCAAGGTCACAGGGGTCTAAATTTTTCTGTGCATGGAAAGGTCTTGTCCATATACACACACATACCAACTATGGAAGCAATACATCAAGGGACAAAGAAGTTTAAAGGCATTTTTCGAAACCTAAACGCAGATTTTGAAACCTAAACGCAGGCCCTAAGTTCAAGGTCAAGGTCACAGGGGTCTAAATTTTTCTGTGCATGGAAAGGTCTTGTCCATATACACACACATACCAACTATGAAAGCAATACCTCAAGGGACATAGAAGTTATAGACATTTTCTTAAAATTGTTTACACCGTTCACGACGACGACATAGCTACGTACAGGCGAGCTAAAAACACAGTAAACAAGCCAAGAGATGATGAAATTCAACATTACATAAAGATGACTTTTTAAATATTGAGTTTTTCAGTTTAGCATGAAAGCAATTTAACCCTTTACCCCATAGCCTATTTCTAGTTTTAAGAAAAGTGGCTACTTAAAGCAGGTTGAAAGTAAAGCAGAATGTGCCTTAAGGCACATTCTGCTTTACTTACAGCCTGCTTTAAGCTATAATCTGCAAGGAAACTGAAAATAATTCTTATAAATTACATTAATGACTGTATATTTTGGAATTATTTTCTTCAGCGGAGGGAACAATAAAATGCGCTAAAAGTCGTTTCTATTGGGGAAAGGGTTAAGTGTTATGTATTGAAAGAAAATATGATATATCAAATCAAAGTCTACCATTAAACATCAAATCAACTGTCTGCCATTTAACTCATGCCGTCCCTGTGCCAAGAGCATTTGTCACTTGAAGCTGCTACTCATAAATATGCCTTTTATGCCTACAATTTATTCCTGAACTAGAGAAAATAGTTTTAATTGATACATTCATGAATATGCACCATAAGAAATATTTCCTATTTTCTAGCAAGTGGTAGCTTTAAGCAGACTAAAAGTAAGGCAAAATGCACCTTAAAGCACATTTTGCTTTAATTTCAACCTGTTTTAAGTCATCACCTGTTTCAAAACAAGAAACAGACTTTGGGATAAAGAGTTAAGCTACCATCTGATTTCAATACTGAAAACAAGAGGCCCAGAGGGCCACATTTCGCTCACCTGAGACATTGTACCAAAGAAGCTGCCTGGGAAAGACAACATTTTGATATAACTGATAAGCCCGGGGCGGGCCAAATTTGATCCAGGGGTTATAATTTGATTAATCTTGATAGAGGACCATCGGGCAAAGCTACATGTCAAATATAAATGATCTGGGCCTTATGGTTTCAGAGAAGAAGATTTTTAAAGGTTTTCCTATATAAGTCTATGTAAAACTGATAAGCCCCGGGGCGGGACCAATTTTGACCCGGGGGTCAAAATTTGAACAACTTTAGTAGAGGACTATAAGGTAAAGCTACATGTCAAATATAAATGATCTGGGCCTTACGGTTTCAGAGAAGAAGATTTTTAAAGGTTTTCCTAAGAAAAACTTATAAGCCCCAGGGCGTGGCTATTTTTGGCCCAAAGGTCAAAATTTGAACAATCTTGGTAGAGGACCACAAGGCAAAGCTATATGTCAAATATTAAAGATCTGGGCCTTACAGTTTCAGAGAAGAAGATTTTTAAAGGTTTTCCTATATAAGTCTATGTAAAACTGATAAGCCCGGGGCGGGGCCAATTTTGACCCGGGGGTCATAATTGGAACAATCTTGGTAGAGGACCATAAGGCAAAGCTACATGTCAAATATAAATGATCTAGGCCATACAGTTTCTGAGAAGAAGATTTTTAAAGGTTTTCCTAAGAAAAACTGATAAGCCCCAGGGCGGGTCCATTTTTGGCCCCAGGGTCAAAATTTGAACAATCTTGGTAGAATATCATTAGGTCATGATACATACCAAATATCAAAGGTCTGGGCCTTTGGGTTTTTGAGAAGAAGATTTTTTAAGATTTTCTTATGCATTAAAAGTTGTCTATACGGTCATGTTAGAAAACCTGATCCCACAGCAAGGGGAATAACTCTAGCCAAAATCTTTGAACAAAATTTCATTCCTCCTTGTCACTGATGCTTCTGACAAAGTTTGGTTGAAATCGGGTCAGTGGTTTCTGAGGAGATGTTGTTTGAAAATGTGAACGTACGACGTACCCCGGACGGAATGGGATCACAATAGCTCATCCTGAGCCTTCGGCTCAGGTGAGCTAACAAGCTATTGGGAAATGGGTTGATCATGACAAAAATTCATGTCTTGATAGCCCTTACCAAGCCCCTCCCCTTCACTCCTGGAGTTACTCTGTGTGCCAGTTGGATCACTCTGCAAGCTAGGACACTCATCATTGGAAGCTGATGTCGAATCTCTAGCAGAATCATTATTAGAGAAAAGCTCTTTGAAAGGCTCGTGGAAACTCTGCTTGCACTCTCTGTTGATAGAGAATGTCTTCGTACACCTGGCAAATGACAGCAGTGATAGAGGAAGCACCTGCCTGAAATATAATACTCATTATGCTGCTTATGCATGACATAAATGATAAGTTAACCTTTTACCCATAAATACACCTTTTTACACCTTTAATTTATTCCTACACTGAGGAAAAATAGTTACACTTATACATTCATGAATATGTACTCGAATAAATAGTTTCTGTATCTGAGAAGATTGTAGCTTAAAGCAGGCTGAAAGTAAAGTAGTATGTGCCTTAGGGCGCATTCTGCTTTACTTTCAACCTGCTTTCAGTGGTCACCTATATTGAATATTCAATACTAGAAACAGGCTAAGGGGTTATGGGTTAACCAATTCCCCAATAGCTTGTTTTTACATGTAGTTTTGAAGACAGGTGACCACTTAAAGCAGTTTGACAGTAAAGTACTTTCAGCCTTCTTTAAGCTAACATATGCTAAGATATAGAAAATATTTCTTATTGTGCAAATCATGACTTTATAATCAATAATGATTTTGCTACAGTGGAGGAATAAATAAAAGGTATTAAAACTTAAAAGGTGTATTTATTGGGTAATGGGTTAAGCAGAACCTACTCAAATAAATAGCTAAATACAATGTACACTCAAATGAACATCTATTATTATGAGATGGAGACAGTTGACAGCTTAAAGTAAGATGAATATAAGGCAGAAAGCTCTTATATTGAACCTGTTTTAAACCTTAACTCCATAGCTGGTTTTTAATTTTGATGAAAGGCAACTTCTTAAAGCAGGTTGAAAGTAATGCAGAATGCACATTTAGGTGTATTCTGCTTTACTTTCTTAAGCTACCATCTGCTGGGATAAAGAGACTATTGCTATGGTGCACAGTCATGACTGTTTCAATTAGATATATTTTCTTCAGTTGAGGAATAAATTAAAGGAATTAAAATGCATATCTTAGGAGTAACCTATTAAGCTGCTTGATGTCACAGTGTTGGAACTAGGATCAGTTTCCAACACCTCTTTTTAGCAGCATAAAAGTATTCTAACCCATTACCCTTGACACCATTTATGACCATTTTATGAGTAATTGAGGATTAAACCAGTCATTCATTACCCAATAGTCAGTTTCTAGTATTGTAAATAGGTGACCACTTAAAGCAAGTTAAAAGTAAAGCAGAATGCACCTTATAAAGGTGTATTCAGCTTTACTTTTGACCTGCTTTAAGCTATTATCTACTTGTGGTTACTATGTGTGGTACATATTCATGACTCTACAAAGTGAAACTTATATCTTCTTCAGTGCCCCTGTGGAGGAATAAATTAGGTGCAAAAAGATGTATTTATGTGGTAATGGGTTAACCAGAAATGTGTTAAAAAAGATATTTTTTATCAGCGAAGCATAGGGTTTAACCCATTACCTGATAGCTTGTTTCTAGTTTTGAAGATATTTGACCACTTAAAGCAGATTGAAAGTAAAGCAGGGCACATTTCTGCTTTACTTTCAGCCTGCTTTGAGCTACCATCGGCTAAGGTATATATTTTTTATGGTACATACTCTTGGCTGTAAAGATTTGAAGTATTTTCTTCAATTGAGGAATAAATAAAAGGCGTAAAAAGGCGTAATTATGGGGGAATGGGTTAACTATTTTCCTGCTAACTGAGGGTCTGCACTGTTTTGTTAAAGGATCTTGTGGGATCTGTCTGACATGAGCAGGGCTCCAGATAAGGGGAGTATTTAAAAACTAAAATATTTATTTCTGCATTAAACCCTATGATGTCATAACTCATTAGAATCGTCTCTTCGAGACGATTCTAATGAGTGGTAACACCATAGGATTTGGTGCTGAAATATGTGAGAAAATGTTGGATTTGTTCAGTTAACTGGCTCTTATCTGGAGCCCTGCATGAGTCTGCACTCTTTCTTTGGGAAATGTTTCCACAGCACACTCTGTAACCCTGAGCTGTACTATCTATTACCTTGACTGTATTACCCCACTATCCAACAGTCCACTCAGTTTGTCAGTTGACAAAGATGCTAATGCGACCTGCCATGACTTGGGGAGTCTTGTCCAGTGATCCAGATAGAAGAAATCCTGAAATTGGTGAAGTAATGAAAATGTCAATGTAACACTGAAAGTATCAAACAAAGTCTCCTGCCTGTTTGGTTTACTCCCAAGTCTCTACCACTTCAATATTAACCCTTAACCCCTAAGCATGTTTCTAGTTTTGAAGACAGGTTTACCACTTATCACCTAAGTCAGTGTTGTGCCTAGGTCCAAAATTTTGGGGGACACCGTGTCCCCCTGCCAAAATTTCAGAGGGACATTTGACATTTTCGGGGGACACACTAAAAAAAACCTTTAAAACACGATAGGCCTTACTTTAAATTAGAATATAGTTTACGATCTTTAGCTGTCTCTGTTCACGGCGGGAAATCTGATTTTCGTCTTTTTCTTAATATGTAGTAGCGATTGTCTTGGTTCAGACGATGTTCGAGGAGTTTCCTCAACACTTTGTTTAGACGACGCATCGTCTGCTAGTTCTCTATTTTAATCAGATAGAAAATCTGGACGCCATTATCACAAAGCGGAACAGATTGGTAACGTTTACATACCGATTCTATATGCCGATATTCTTCAGGTATATTATACCCGCACAGTCTATTTTCAATACTTAATCTATCTCCCTTTGTGATCTCTCTATTCTCCGGAATCGAGTCGGAATGGAGCAGAAACTAGTGGAAATTGTCGAAAATGCCATTTTTTCTCGGGGCGCCCATCTGCCTGCGCGAGGTGAATTTCTAAGGGACATTCGTGAAAAAAAAATGCGGGATTCCCGCAATGCCGCGGCCTAGGCACAACACTGCAGGCTAAGGCAGGTTGAAAGTAAAGCAGAGTGCTGTAGGAGATTTCTACTCAAGTTAATTTTAGGCTATACAAACAGTGTTGATCCAGATCAGAAGGTTTCTAATAGGGGTCCTCTGATTAGGTATTGAAGGTCTTCTTTTTCATGTTGCCATAACTTGTAACAAATTCATTGAAACTTATCAACATTTTACACATGTATACCCGTATATTCATCATTAACAAACAGTGTACCTGTGAAGAGTACACTTGTCATGATAATTATGCAGAGTTGTAGACCCAGATCAAAGAGCTCCTAATAGGGACTCTCTGATTAGGGTATTCGATCACTGTTTGTCATGTTGCATTAATTGTAACAAATGCATGGCAACCTTGTGCCACAAGTGACATATTAAAGGGACTCGCAACCGGATGGTGTACTTGTCAAAATAAAATAAAATACTCAAATAAAAGCAAATTTGTGGCATTATTTGGCTTCTGACATTAAAAAAATATGATCAGTCCAAAAAAAGTCTCAAGAATCGTCACCGATCTTAGTTTTTTTTAGATATTTTCCATCGTTTTTCTATAGCGTTAGCTAACGGTATAGTTGTTGTTGTTGCTTCTCTACACGGGCTCAGACATAAACACGAGCCGAATTATGAAGTTGTATGCACTTTCGATCGCTACACATTGAAATACGTTAAATCGATCCGAGATAAACGGATAGTTCCGTGGTCCATTGGTCTAAGCGGTTTCCCCTATTTTGCCTTCTGTCCGCCAATGCCGGGCCCCGGGTTCGAATCCCACCAGAGACCAGTATTTTTTTTTATTGAAATACATTTTTTTAAACAGAATTTCTTATCCTAAACTAATTCTTTACCATTTATATAAGCTTTTGACACATTTTTACAAATTACTATTTTTAATGCACCATCTGGTTGCGAGTCGCTTTAACATCAGGCAGGAAAAGTTGAAGTTGAAGATAGTGTACCTGTGAGGAGTTACACTTGTCCTAGGGATACAGCGTAGATCCAGATCAAATGTCTATTAGGAGCCCTCTAATCAGGATCTTCACTGTTTGTCATGATGCAATAAATTGTATGTTCAACTCATTGAAATCTACCGCCACTTATTTATGTCATTAACAAACTATACACTTGTCCTAAATGCAAACAGTGTTGATAGAGTTGGGCACCGCGACACATGAAATGGTCACATATGCAAACAGTGTAGACCCAGATTAAATTTAAAATATTCCTAATATGGGCCCGGATCCCCCTTATCAGTAAAATAAAACAGATGCCCGGTTTATTTTGATTTTGTGCCAGGAAACAGTCCTCTGATTTGGAGTTCTAACTGCAAAGGGTGCAATCACTGAATCGCGAAAACTAATGACAATCAACATAATTAACAATAAATAAAAGAAATAAACAAAATAACTTACAGAAACATAAGCCTCTAAAACCCACTCATAGCTTAAGAGAAATTGTGAAACATGAGATGCGTAATTCCTCAGCAAATCATAATTATCTTGGTCACATATAATCATTTTCTCTTTTTGACAAGTTTAGGAACTTTTGTCAAAGTGCGGTACTTTCTGCGGGGCATTTCATTTGTTTCAAAACCAGACGCATTTCATATTATTCCTCGTCTAGAATTAAATAAGCACATACCGCATATGTTAAGGACACACACTTCTACGACATTATTCAACGACAGTTTGAGAGTGGACATGTTTCTGAAACGACCAAGTCCGATACAAATTGTTTGGGGTCGAAACAATTTGTGTCCGAAACGACTGACATCTCTGAAATAGTTGACCGAGAAGTTACGATTGACGAATTGTCATGTTGCAGATATTTTTCTCAAAATGTTGAATTAAGCATTGTCCGAAACATAAGTTTGCAAAACAAAAAACATTAAGTACACTAAAAGATAACAGTTTTATGTTCTGTGCATGCCAGATCTAGTGTCGTTCACTTTCCAGGGCGTACTCGGGCGTTCTAATTTTTAACCCATATCGGTGGACCCAAAACACAGTCCTTAGCCAGGTTAAAATTTGGGATTCATCTATAAGTAGTAAAGTCATAAGGTGCTCGTCACTGAAGTCGTACAGAGGTAAGTGTGATGTTGCTCTTAACCCATTTCTCCATTAATACACCTGTTACTGCCTTTAATTAATTGTTCTAAGAATACTTACAGTAGTACTGTACGTATTAAAGAAATTAATTCACTTTGATTACAAGTCATGGATATGCACCAAACGAGCAGATGGTAGCTTAAAACAGGCTGAAAGTGAAGCTGAATTCGACTTTAGAAGCATTCTGCTTTTCTTTGGACCCAAAACTAGAACCCGAGAGTCTGAGAGGCCTTATAATTCCCACAATGCAGTAATGTTCTGCAGCAGGGTCTTATACATTGTCAAATAGAATTATCAGGGCTCCAGATAAGAGGGAGTAAACTGAACAAATCCACCATTTTCTCACTTATTTGAGCACCAAATCCTATAGTGTTACTACTCATTAGAATCGTCTCTTTGAGACGATTCTAATGAGTAGTGACACCATAGGGTTTAAAGCAGAAATAAAGATTTAAGTTTTTGAAATACTCCCCTTATCTAGAGCCCTGATTATGGACTATATTTTTTATTATTTATCTATCTTCGATTACTGCTGAACTCCCGTTACGGGTATTATAAGGAGAGGAAGATTATTTGACAGATGTATCCGCTCTGCCATGCAAGAACTAAAAGGAAGAAAGGTTATGGGTATTGATCCCATGCTCTGCTTCGCAACGAAAAAAAATCACCTTTCTGAAATCATCCCTCATCCTCATTTCACGTCATCCTTCATTGGCACGATGTGACCTATTCAGTGTTGTAGTGCCTCAAACTAAATTTAAACTCATTAAAAAACAAAATGATATTATAAAATTTATATGGGGTAAATGGTTGAATTTTTCTCATGGTTTTGAATATATGATTGCCTTCAATGCCTTACTTTGAGAGAACAGTCTTGCTCTGTAATTTATTGTAAAGCATAAATGCGGACCACTAGACATTATGTTTTAAGGAGCCTTTTCTTAGATACGGCCTGTTTAAAATATAGGACAACTTTACTGACTTATCAAAATGAATGTTAAATTTTTGAAAAATGTTCAGTTTACATCAACTCTTCAAGGATATATGCCTTTTTGTACTGACTTAAGACCCAGACTAATATTGAAAGTATAGCAAATAGTGTGGCAAGCTGTGCAGATTCTTGCTGAAGACTAGAACTTTGCAAGCGCCCTATGATCAGGGTCTACATTGTTGGTAAATTATTTACGTTCAATAAACGTTTCCAGCACAGTGAGTATGACTTTGATATAACATTAAAATCTAGACATTATGGAGGAGTGTATTCAGAAAACGAAGAACGTTATTGTTCATGTCCCTTATATAGACCAATTTTATTCAACTGGCAGGGCGCAGCTAACCTTTGGGAAAGATAAACTAATTTACTTTTGATTTTAGGGTTGATAGGTATAGTTCTTTATTATATGCCTTCGACGAGTGATATCGAGCGTTTCTGCGTGTATTTGCAGAGTAAAATACAAGAGTCTGTATCAGCCACCTTGTATCAGCCACTTTGTATTTTACTCTGACCTCGCTTTCGATTTGACGTGACGTCATTTACGTACATGTACGAGTGCCGGGTTATTCTTTGTGACATACAAAAAATCTTTTTCTGCTTCAAATAACTAATACATTTTGGATATAAAATGATTTAAACAACTATTTAGTTGTTTCTGGTTTGTATTCAAGGCATATAATAAACACACCACCAGTTGGCAGTGCGCAACAGAGTGTTGCATTTAGCTCTCGACGTTTTTGGCGGAAACAACCAATCAGACTCGCGCCAAGGCGCTCGTCAGATCGGCTATTTCCCCCAAAAACGTCTCGAGCTAAATACATCACTCTGTATCGCGCTGTCAACTGGTAATGTGTATGTATTATATCTTTATTGTCCGATACTTTCAACTTGAAAAAACACAATTTTTGCGTGCACCATGTCCAATATCCACATGCAATTGGTATATCCAGTGCTCCCTCTCTACAGCAACACCCAATGGAAGACAAAGATTGCGTGTGTTGTTCATAGGGAACTGTTATTGGAAGAGAAATTAAGACTTGGTTAACGCGGCGTCTGATCTGGATTCAAGCTGTTTGTCATTATTCATTATCTTCCTTCTGTCAAAATGTCCATTGATATGTAATATTGAGTAAAAACCGGCAGACAACAATGGTAAATTCCGATAATAAAAGAGCCCCAAAGTTGAAATGCAAAGGTCCGTATCAAAACTCGGCCCTGCCAGGTCAATAAAATCAATCTATACTTGCACAGTGACAAGTTAAACCCATGATAACTCACACCAAGTAGGATTACATCCAATGACACAATCATGGCCTGACAAGACTTCGTTGGATTGAGTCTAGATTATGACTAACCCCTTCACTGACCATTGACTTTAAACAGCTTATGTTGTCTGCTTTTATTTCTTAAACTTACATTATAGGTAAATTGACTAAAGAAATATCATAATGACTAATGGGTGGCAAACAGTTTGGATCCTGTTCAGATGTTTAGTTACTTGGTGTCTAGTTTTGAAGATATGTGACCACTTAAAGCAGGTTGAAATTAAAGGGGCTCGCAACCGGATTTAGCATTAAAAATAGTAATTTGTAAATATATGTCAAATGCTTATATAAATGGGTAAGATTTAGTTTAGGATAATAAATTCTGTTAAAAACATTTTGTTAAAAATGCATTTTTAAAAAAAAAAGAAAAGAAGAAGCTCTGGTGGGATTCGAACCCGTGACCCTCCATGCGGAGACAAACATGACAAAAAAGGAAGCACCTTTATCCACGCGGCTACTGGCGCTCTCTATCTATATGGTAGCGAATTAACATACTTCACTGGTAGCGATTGATATACATTATTCGGCTCGGGTTTATGTCTGAGCCCGTGTAGAGAAGCAACAACAACAACTTACCGTCAGCTGACGCTATAGAAAAACGATGGAAAATATCTAAAACAACTAAGCTTCGGTGACGATTCTTGAGACTTTTTTTGGACTGATCATATTTTTTTAATGTTAGAAGCCAAATTATGCCACACATTTGCTTTTATTTGAGTATTTTATTTTATTTTGACAAGTACACCATCCGGTTGCGAGTCCCTTTAATGCAGAATGCACACATTACTGTTTGCAGATTATGATAGCCATTGCAATTAAGATAAACAGTGAAGGGTTAATCAGTATACATTATTAACCCATAACCCCATAGCCTGTTTCTAGTTTTGAAAATAAGTAACCACTTAAAGTGACTCGCAACCAGATGGTGCATTAAAAATAGTAATTTGTAAATATGTGTCAAACGCTTATATAAATGGTAAAGAATTAGTTTAGGATAAGAAATTCTGTTTAAAAAAATGTATTTCAATAAAAAAAATATTGGTCTCTGGTGGGATTCGAACCCGGGGCCCGGCATTGGCGGACAGAAGGCAAAATAGGGGAAACCGCTTAGACCAATGGACCACGGAAACTATCCGTTTATCTCCGATCGATTTAACGTATTTCAATGTGGAGCGATCGAAAGTGCATACAACTTCGTAATTCGGCTCGTGTTTATGTCTGAGCCCGTGTAGAGAAGCAACAACAACAACTATACCGTCTACTAGTCGGTATAGAAAAACGATGGAAAATATCTTAAACTCTAAGATTCGGTGACGATTCTTGAGACTTTTTTTGGACTGATCATATTTTTTTAATGTCAGAAGCCAAATAATGCCACAAATTTGCTTTTATTTGAGTATTTTATTTTATTTTGACAAGTACACCATCTGGTTGCGAGTCCCTTTAAAGCAGGTTGAAAGTAAAGCAGAATGTGCCTGAAGGCACATTCTGCTTTACTTTCAACCTGCTTTAAGCTATAATCTGTTAGAATATAGAAAAAATATCTTATAATATGGAAACATGACTGTATAAATTGAAACTTTTTCCTTCAGTGGAAGAATAAATTTTAGGCCTAAAAGGCGTACCGGTATTTATAGGGGAAAGGATTAAGTGACTTATATGTCAGTATGTAAACAAGAAGGACAATCAGTTAAAAATCATATATCTTCTGAAATCAGCCTCAGTCAACTCCAGTAAGATAGAACTTGAAAGTTTGTCATGACAAACAGTGCAAACATTTATCAGTGCACTTCCAAGAGAAACATCAGCACATGCCAGTTTAGTAAAAAAAAACAGATGGCCATTGTTGGCCATCAAATGCAAGTTGGCTACCTACAGGCTAGTCTGAAGTGCAATGGAAAAACGTTATTCTTCCGATTAATCACAAATGCATTGCAATGAAACATAGAAGATGACATTTTTTTGTCAATTCTGACTAACAGTTTTAAGCTGAGTGCAAATTGTTTGGAGCCTGATCAGATGCCAGGTCACCTGGCGTATGATCTGGCTCCAAACTGTTTGCAATGTAAATAATAGTGCACATCCACATTAGACCACATAGCAAAAATCCACATATAGGATATTACATGAGTGTTGATAATTTATTGGATTTATTAAACGAGTCTTTTAGAAAACGATAAAAACAAGACTTTGCCGAGTTTTTATCGTTTTCTAAAACGACGAGTTTGATAAATCCAATAAATTATTAACACGAATGTTATATTCTTTTTATAACAAAACCTAGAAATGTTATTTATCGCAGCCTTTGAGGTCAAGTGAATGCTAAGCGCGATATAAGTAGATCTATACAGGAAAAAAGTTGTTCCAAATTAACCCCGTTCACTAGCATAATGCTTATGTTGTTATATGTATTAATAAACACTTTCATGTAGATCTAATATTGATTAATTACACCAAAAATCTATAAATTGAATCTACATGATGGAAAGAAGACGTTTGAAATCGAACGCGCATAGAACGCATTTTAATGACGTCACAAGTAAACGACGTCGTGGCGTACCTCATTTGCATAGTTATATAACTAGTTATATATGACATTTAAACAACGGGTGTTATTCAACGCTCACGCCGTCTGTTATGTTATAAAAGTTAATAACCCACAAGAGTTACTTAGTTTTGAAAGAGTAAACCCTTTGATTTGACTCCTCATTAGAATCATCTCTTTAACCCATTACCCCATAGCCTGTTTCTAGTTTTGAAGACAGGTTACCACTTAAAGCAGGTTGAAAGTAAAGCAGAATGTGCCTTAAGGCACATTCTGCTTTACTTTCAGCCTGCTTTAAGCTAAAATCTGCTAGGCTACATAAAATATTGGTTATGGTAATTGCTCATGAGGGTATAAACTGGAACTATTTTCTTCAGCGGAGGAATAAATTAAATACGCTAAAAGTCGCTTCTATGAGGGAAAGGGTTAAGACAATCCTAGTGAGTAGTTACAGCATAGGGTTTGGTGGAGACTGAAAGGAGAAAATGTTGGAAATGTATATACAGCTGACTCATATCTGGAACAAACTCTGTCAATACCGCGGTATTACAACAGTTCAACTGAAAAGAACATGATTATCAGGGATCCAGATAAGGGGAGTATTTCAAAAACTAAAATTGTTATTTTTGTATCAAACCCTATGGTGTCACTACTCATTAGAATCGTCTTGAAGAGAGGATTCTAATGAGTAGTAACACCATAGGATTTGGTTCAGTATGAGTGTGAAAATGTTGGATTTGTTTAGCATACTCCTCCTTATCTGGAACCCTGATTAACACAGTAAAAACTCTCCCATTACAACAAATACATTAAGTTGATTACTAGGTATCTAAGGCAGAGGACAGCTAAAAGCATAGTGAAAGTAAAACAGAAAGCTCCTTTAGGAGCTTTCGGTTTTACTTTCACCTTGCTTTAAGCTTTCACTTGTCTTTCATACTGTCAATAAGCATACATTTTAGTGGTCCTAACAGAGAGTTATTACTGTATGTTCATTGTGAGTGTAGTGCACTTGTATAATATGGAGAAATGTTGGATGAACATGTGATATATTATATATGTATCATTATATTGCTATAAACTTGTCAAATTTGTCATTGATATCAGGTAGCTGTCACATATATGTGATCTTAAATGATCAAACTTTATTATAATGAAGTTTAATTACCCATTACATTGTCTACGGCCTCAATATATTGATATGAAGCTGTTTGTTAAACTGATGCATTTGCATATACAATGCTCCTTCTCTTCAACGGCCCTCCCAACAATTACTCCCTCCTTACAAAGACCAGAGCACCAGATAAGGGTAGTTTTTCAAAGACTAAAATCTTTATTTCTGAATTAAATCCTATGGTGTCACTACTCATTAGAATCGTCTCTTTGAGACCATAGGATTTAGTGCTAAAATGAGTGAGAAAATGTTGGATTTGTTGAAATAACTACCTCTTATCTGGAGCCCTGAAAGACCTTTGTCACAGTCCCCTAAACAGGACAACTTTTGTCAAACGCTTTTACTGCTGCAATATCGTCTTCATATTGGACATTTGACAGTAAAAAACTTATAGATGATTGTCAAACAATGGACAAACAGTTTGAATGCAGATCAGACGCCTCGTTAGTCGTTACTCTGTGTCAAGTTTTGGATTCAAGCCTTTTGCAAATGTAACCCAATTTCCCTCCCTATTAGGACTGACACTCCCTCCCAGAAATGAACACAATTTTTGTCTCCCATTGGACGTTGTAGAGAGGGAGGGCTGTATAATTAAGTTATCTCAATTTGCTAGACGTGAAGATATGATTAACTCTCATAGCACGCTATCCACATAACTAAGATAACCTTTGCAAACAGTTTGAAACCTTATGAGATGCTGTGTAAACCCGCATCCCATCAGGATCTAAACTACTTAAGTGTCTGACCCTCTTTTGAAAAGAATTTTTGAAAATTCTATCTTTTGAACAATAGCAGAGGACAGTAAGTCTTGTTGCAGATGAAAAGATTACCCAACATGCAAAGGATTATTAAACCTTTACCCAATAGCCTGTTTCTTGTTTTGAAGACACGTAGCCAATTTAGTTATTAAATTAAAAGCAGGTTGAGAGTTAGGCAGAATGCTTTACTTTCAGCCTGCTTTAAGCTAACATTTGCTAGGAATTATAAAATATTTCTTATCGTACATGTTCATGACTGTACAAATTGCAACTATTTTCTTCAGCGGAGGAATAAATAAAATGCGCTAAAAGTCGCTCCAAATGGGGAATGGGTTAAGGTCTGATTTGAATGTTAGAAAGAATCAAAGATACGTACGTCAACAGTAAACTTATTGCATTGGAACATTATACATACCAGGCACTGTTGTCATCTGTATCTTTAGTTTTAGTTTACACTGCCAAAAACCATATACAGTCGAACTTCGATATCTTGAACTAGCTAAATTCGAACTATTTGATTTGTCAACAGATCAATTGCATTATTAAATGCTCGGTTAAGTCAAACATACCCGTATTTCAAAGTTAAAACGTGGCTTAATAGCCGTTGAAATACGGGTATGTTCGACCTAACCGAGTTCAAGATATCGAAGTTCGACTGTAAAATACAGCTATATAAAATACTTTAGATACCAGCAGCTACGTTTTTGACGTTGAGACTCAGGTCTGGATCTACACACTGTTTGCAATGCAATAAGTCAGGATTTCTGATGGCACAACTCATAATATAATTATGTATCATAAAAATGTTTTTAGTATCCCAGCAGATAATGACTTAAAGCACCATAAGGTGCATTCTGCTTTACTTTGGACCAGCTTTAAGTGTTTTGGTACCTAAAAACATAATATCCCACAAGAGTTATTTAGTGTTGAAAGGCTTAAGGAGTTAATGATATCAAGTACTAGCTCTGTTTAAAGACATTCGCGACCAAATAAAATTCCCGAAATATCTTTATGAAATTTTCAGTATAGGTTCTTTAAACATATCTAAGTACCATGGCAAAAAAAACAACATAGGTTATAATGGTATTTTTTGTCTATGGGTATTTGAAATATATGATGTAGCCATCTTCGGCAAAGAGTCGGCATGCGTTATTTTGCCTTTCTAAAATGATGTAGAGTTAAAATTGGCATAAACAAACATTAAAACAGTTAAAAAGTAATGCTCACTAAACATTAATGCAAAGAGTATAGTTTGTTACCTGATATATATGCATTTTTCTTAATTGTTTTCGGCTCCAATTCAATGAAAACACTCACTTGATCAAAATCTGTCCGAAATAAATTGATGAAACTTCTCATAATAGAAGCTATAGGTGTGAATAATAAGACAATGGTAAAAAACGCATAAGATATAATGCTTCTTTGAAACTCTAGGCACTTTCATACATATACCAACGGCCTAAATAAACAGACAGTTTTTCTATGTGATCTCGGGTTCACGCTTATATTCAATTTGATTGAAGTTCTCGGTTATTAACTTAGCCTTATTAGATAGAGTATTTGCCAAGTTTCACATAGTTTCATTTATCAAGTACAATTTCATGCATTTAACCTAGTCTATATCACACGATAAATGGAGATTGTTTGAAACCGAAAGTATCTACGGGAGGTAAACAGATATGCACAATATCGTTGAATAACGATGCTTGATTTATCGTACTTCGTTAAAAGCCACTAGATGTCTCACGAATTGGTAGTGTATGCCGTTAATAGAGGATCTTGTATGAGTGCTCATTATTTATCTTTTTTAATAAACAAGTTGACTAAAATAATATGACTCGAGCCTTGGCGAGCGTCATATTCATGTTAGTCAACGAGTCTATTTAAAATGATAAATAATGAGCACGAATGTGAGATTCTATTTATCACATAACAATTTTAGCATGTACTAAATTGATTGAAGCCGTAGATTGTAGACCCTCTGCTATATAGATTTTCCGCCAAAACGTTACGTTGTTTAGGTTAACGTCATAGCACATGACGTCATTTGTTGACCCGCTACATGCAGCGCTTGTGGATGAACAGGTTGGGCCGGAGCCCAAAAAACGATATTCCACTAGTGGATTACGATATTTATACAATGGCTTTATGCCACTCCCAGACCGCAGATTATGTGATAAAACACTTTAGATTTGTTGTAATATCTTTTATCAGTGTTTTAACCAAGGTGTTATACATACAGTGCTCCTTCTCTACAACAACCCCCAATGGGATTGTTAGTTATTCTGAGTGGATTGTTATAGGGAGGGGGAATTAGTACCCATAGAAATGAGTACCCTTTTAGCTCACTGGACATTATTAAAGTCCAGGAGAGCTTTGTTGGTGTTCCTGTTTGCGTTTACAGTTGCAAGAAAAGTGTTCATAACTTCTATGGCCTTAGACCTACAGCTTTTAAAGAAGCACCACACATGCCTTGGGACAAGGGGCCTGTTTTACTAAACTGTCAAAATTTTAATTTTTAATTTATATTTTTATTATCACTTGCTACAAACAGCAAATAGCCAGATCAGAGGACGCGCTTTTAGCGCGTCCTCTGATCTGGCTATTTGCTTTTTGCAAAATTAATGTTTATGATCGAAAAATAAGAGTAAAATGATTTTGACTTACGCAAAATTTTTGCGTAAGTAGTTTAGTAAAAAGAACTTTTCCAGCCATGTGTCATTCTGGTCCCTGTGACCTCGACCTTGACCTCAGAGTTTCATTTTCGAAATGTGCCAGTTTTAAGGTTTGAAAAGGGCACGAAACTACTTTACCCTTTGACCTTCAGCTTTCACATTTGCTGCACAGGTTAAGTGCCAACTTCCTTTATGAAATGGTTTCTCAAAGATAAAGTGATTGTAAATAAATAAACGTACCTGATAATAATTTCAAGGCTGGTCTGATTGTTAATCCTCATTATGCTAGCTGCTAGGAAATTGTCATCTGTAAAAATGATCAGAGTTGTTTTACAGGGCTGCCATTTCTCCGAATTTTTCCGAAAACTTAGGATTTTTATCCTAGCAAATTGTAGCTTAAAGCAGGCACATTCTGCTTTACTTTCAATCTGTTTCAAGTAATCAAGCTTGAAAAATAGAAAATTTGGAAATCTTAAGAGTTTTCAAGATCAACTTATGGCGGCCCTGAATTTTTATTTGGTGTACTTTTCAGAAAATATCATCAATTATTCATTGTTATAAGTGTAAAGCTGTTGGATCCAGATGAGATGCCGAGCTACTCTGCGTATTATATGCATCCACACTGTTTGCAAATATCATCAACATTTTGCAGGAGGCTAATGTGATTAGGACACCATTAGTCAGAAAATTACCATCAAAGTACAAGTACTAATTTAAGTGTTAAATGGTTTTAAACAATAGTTCAGAGCTGTGATGGGCAGGAATTGACCTTGAAGGCAGAAGGCCTGAGTGGTCAATTCCTGCACATCACAATGACCAATAGTTGTCTAATAACAAAGACAGAACATAGATTATTTTGATTCTAACATGAACACCTTTAAAGAAAATTGTTAGAAAAGAAAACAAATGTTCCACACTTGGACCTCTAGGGATGCAGTTTTCCGACCCAATGTCTTCCCTATGGAGTTTTCCGACCCAACGTCTTCCCATTTACAAGAATATACTCTAGTATCCCCACATCAAACTTATCTACACCAGAAAATTCACACACACATTTCATGTTTACTGGTCCACCATATGGCACAGAATTCACATTACATGAAACAAGACAGAACAATGGGAAAGTGACAGGTTACATGATTGGTTAGAAAAGAACATTGGTCTTTACAGGCTATAGGAATAACGTTAGAAAATTAAAAAAAATACAATAAATGAATGCATGACGTTATGTCATAATTACCGGTATATTCATGAACATTTCACCTTTGGAAGAAAAAGGGAAGAGCGTTATTTAATGTCTTAGATATTTCACAATTTTTATTGAACTTCTTGTATTTTTATAGAGACAAAAACAAATGTCTTGTTGAAATTAAGCATAACTCTTTTTTCCAGACACCTACAGAACAGAGATTACAGCAAGATGCCTTCAAAGAGTGACAAGGTGCTTTTAGGGGCTGCAGGGGCTGTGGGAGCAGGAATCGCTTCCTGGCGCACCTTCTTTCCCTGGATTGGCTATGACTTGAAAATGATGAAACATGGCCGCAATGCAGGAAAGAGGATAAATGAAGACATTGAGAAAGGCCGTACCCTGATCAATATGTTTGAAGAACATGTTGCTAAGCAACCAAATAAACCGTTTGTGATATTTGAGGACAGGATATACACATATAAATTCATGGATGAACAGGCAAACAGAACGGCAAACATTGCAATGCAATGGGGACTAAATGTTGGGGATTGTGTTGGCATTATGATGGAGAACGAACCAGCCTTCATCTGGACATTCCTAGGTAGATATACCATTTACTCCCATTTAACCCTAAAGCCTGTTACTCCATAGCCTGTTTCTAGTTTGGAAGACAGGTGACGACTTAAAGCAGATTGAATGTAATTGCAGTTACTTGCAGGGCTCCAGATAAGGGGGAGTAAACTAAACTAATCCAACATTTTCTCACTCGTTTAAGAGCCAAATCCTATGGTGTTACTAATCATTAGAATCGTCTCGTTGAGACGAATCATTAGAATCGTCTCGTTGAGACGATTCTAATGAGTAGTGACACCATAGGGTTTAAAGCAGAAATAAAGATTTTAGGAACTGAAAACCTCCCCTTATCTGGAGCCCTGTACTTGTATAAATAGTTTTGTCATACAGTGCTCCCTCTCTACAACGACACCCAATGGGAGACAAAAAGTGTGTGCGTTGTTCAGAGGGAGTTGTTGTAAAGAGGAAAATTGGCTTACATTTGCAAACAGCTTGAATCCAGATCAGACCCCATGTAATGATCTGGATTCAAACTGTTTGTCACTTGTCATTACTTTTTTTTCTGTCAGAATATCTGTTATGTAATTTTGAGAAAACATAAGACGACAATTTTGAGCAGACAACATTGCAGCGGTGAATAGGTTGGACAAAATTGTCCTGTTTGGGGGACTAGGGGCGAGCGTGGTTGTAAGAAGGGATTCGTTTTTGGGAGGGCAGTTGTAGGGAGGGAGCGCTGTATTTACCCGTCTCTTGCTGATTATTCATAAATTAAACTGTGCTCACTATCATCTGAAAGGGGGCCTCCGTGGCCTAGTGGTATAGTCACTGTGACTTACATCACTAAGCCCCTCACCGCTGTGAGTTCGAATCCCAGTAGGGTCGTTCGGATTTTTCATGTGGGGAAGCCTTCCAGCTGGCTTGCGGAAGGTCGGTGGTTCTACCAAGTTGCCGATTTGTGCCTGAAACAGTGCATAAATGGACTACTGGGGTCTTCCTCCACCTGTAAGTAGCTGGACATCGCGATATGACTGAAATACTGTTGAAAGCGACGTAAAATCAAAAACAAACTATCATCTGAACTTCTGCAATGCACGGTGGGAGCCCTCCCTACAACCACCATCTGAGCAACAATTCCCTCCATACAACAATGCTTTCCACTGTTCCCCAAACAGGACAATTATACTATACAGTGGAGAATCTGTTATTCTTTCCCGTTTAAACACAAAGTAATGCAAACGCTATCACTAAATGTAGAAAATGTCAATTTTTAGATATTTCTCACAATTCATGTTTATCTTGATGGCAAACAGTTTGGAGCCTGATCAGACGCCGGGTTACCCGGCGTCTGATCTGGCTCCAAACTGTTTGCAGTGGAAATAAACGTTTTAGCATAAACGCGTTTATTGGGAAAGAATAACACATTCTCTACTGTATGTATGTCTAATGCTTTCATCGCTGCAATATTGTCTTCATAAATTATTGTTTGCTGTTTTTTTCTCAAAGAAAGTATTTAACATATTGACTAGAGTAACATAAAGACGAGTGACAAACAGTTTGAGCCCAGATCAGACCCCACTTTACACAGTGTCTGATCTGGGTTCAAACTGTCTGCAATTATAAGCCAAGGCATGCTCAGTACTCTCAGGATATAAATCCTCCCTCCCAATAACAACTCCCACCAAACAACATGAGTGCTGCTGTAGGGAGGGAGCACTGTAGAATAAGTTTAACCCTTAGCCCGCCAAATAAATTGTCGTCTGCTATATTTCTCGTCTGCTTCAAGTTTCAAAGTGCTTCAAAGTTGCTCAAAATTGCTGAAAATGTTGTCCGAGTGTCAAACAGCTTGGATCCGGATGAGACGCCGAATTACTCGGCGTCTCATCCGGATCCAAGCTGTTTGCATATTGAGCTATAGTCGTGAGTGGCAGGCTAAGGGTTAATGTTTGCTAGGAAAGAGTGTAGGATCATGTCAGATATACCCTACAAGAAGACAATGAAGACAAACAGCTGCATCAAAACCTGTCTGATGTTGGTCAACACTGTTTTCAGAAACAGTGATATTTTTACCTTTGCACCCTGAGTCCTATACTCATTAAATTTGCCAGGGACTCATTATTTGAAAAATTGCAAGTCCCATGGAACCATAGCTTTTATGGCCTTTATTAACCCATTACTCCATATTACACAATTTTATGCCTTTAATCCTTAGCCTGCCACTCACGACTATAGCTCCATATGCAAACAGCTTGGATCCGGATGAGACGCCGAGTAACTCGGCGTCTCATCCGGATCCAAGCTGTTTGACACTCGGACAACATTTTCAGCAATTTTGAGCAACTTTGAAGCACTTTGAAACTTGAAGCAGACGAGAAATATAGCAGACGACAATTTATTTGGCGGGCTAAGGGTTAATGTATTCTTCCACTGGAGTGAATAGTTCCACATATTATGTAATATCAGAAATACTTTCTATATCCTATCAAGTAGTAGCTTAAAGCAGATTGAAAGATTGACCACATTCTGCTTTACTTTCAACCTGCTTTAGGTGGTCACTTGTCTTCAAATCTAGAAATAAGTTCTGGGATATTGGGTTAGTTTTTCAATTGAAGGATTCAGTGTTAGTCTCAAGGACTCATTGTGTTACAGAATGTGCATCCCGAGGACTCATTCATCTGATTTCTAACATTATCACTGAGAAAGCATCAATACTTCTTTATTATAAACCTATAGCAGAAGGTGATTCTAATTTATTTATGCTTTTCTGTGGATTACCGGGAAAAAGCAGTGGATTATCACTTGATAATCCACTGCTTCAAGCAGTGGGATTATCGTCGCTCATGCTTCTTTTATGAGTTTTCCCCGTAGGGCTCCCCAAGTATCGTAGTCAATCGTGTCTTATCGTTCAATTCCGGCAGTCCATTTTGTCGCGAACCACTCAACGGAAGAACACGAATCCAAGATCGGAAGTAACGACGTAATTCCGTTGACGTCAAATCAATAAATAAGTGACGTCATTGTACCGCCAACTGTCACGCACATGTGTTCGACATAAAACTTGGGGCTCAACACGGGATAAATAGTGTACTTTCGCTTTCAATTGTCAAACAGTTTTGTTTAAAAAATGGCTTAAAAGCATAAAAAAATAGAATAACTGTGTTTTTTCAATGTAAGATTGAATATAATCCATTTCGTGAACATCAGACTGTTATATTTTCACTCGTGGCTTCGCCACTCGTGAAAATATAACGTCTGATGTTAACTCAATGGATTAAATTTCGATATTACACTGAAAAAACCAGTTATCCTCTATATATTTTTACGAAATGTTAACGTTGTGAGGTTGTTTTTACAGGTCTTCAAAAGTTGGGAATAGCTGTTGCCTTTATAAACTACCACATCAAGGGTCCGGCACTTATACATGTTGTGAACGCCTGTGAGGCTAAGGCCCTTATCATTGGAAATAGTAAGTATATTCTACACAGTTCATAGATTCACAGTTTCATATCCCTTAACCCCATTAGAGCCTTTCTAGTTGTGAAGGCAGAACCACTGAAAGCATGTTGAAAGTATTAGGGAAAGGGTTAAGTTGAACATACTGGGATTTAAAAGTTTTGGTTTAACTCATTACCCTATAGCCTGTTTCTAATTTTGAACACAGTTGACCACTTAACGCAGGTTGAAAGTAAAGCAGAATGTGCCCTAAGGCACATTCTGCTTTACTTTCAGCCTGCTTTAAGCTTTTATCTGCTAAAATAAAGAAAATATTTCTTATGATTGTAATTTGTGAAAGTATAAATTGGAACTATTTTCTTTAGTAGAGAAATTAGTTAAAGGCGTAAAAAGGCGTATTTATGGGGTAATGAGTTAAACATGTATTATTTCAGATTTTAATAAAACACCAAAGGAGTAGAAGACAAGATCAAGCAGTATTGTGTTGACTGTTTTTTATTCACCAACGTTTCGGCCTTACAAAGGCCTTCATCAGGGTGGTACACATACCAGATACCAAAATTTCAGATTTTGTACATGAACATAACACAATGAGATAATGAAAAATGATTGGATCGAAAGCTATGCTTATAGAGATCCTTTCCTTTGCAGTATTTGAAATACACTATAGACAGTAGATATTATAGGAATAAATAAATAATTATAGGATCTTTTTGCGGTTCACGACGGTATGAATACATCGGCTTCGCAGGGGGTAAGTTTCGTAACGCCCAAAGGGCGTTTACGATAAACTTACTCTGTGAAGCCGATGTATTCATACCGCGTGAACGGCAAAAAGATGTTGTTTATTCCTTATATTTATATTTTAATTTTCTGTCTTGTCCATTTAATGTGTAATTTGACCAGATTTGTTTCCATGTATATAAATATATCATATACCGGCCAAATAGGTTTGACAGATGTAATCCTGGATGTAACAGCCATTCGATCTCTATAATATGCGGTATGAAAAGTAGTCAAAAATACATGTTTCGGAGTTTATAACAAAGTCAAGATTTTACCCAGTAAACTGTCGCTGTGTGCTTAACGAAACTTATAAGACATTAAAAATAAACAATGCAACTTACATAATATTTTGATATATAAATAACAAAAATAGAAATAAATTATCTATTATTAAAGCATATTTTAAAAAATCTGTCGCGCATGTTTATAATTATGCAGCCTAATTACACTCCATAGCAACCATTAGCTGGTCGCTAGGTCGGTATCTCTCCGCGGCGGAGACACCGCACTCTTTTTAACTGGCTGGAACCAGTTTCGATTTGTAGGTTCATCGAGAATTGACTTGCATATTTTTAATACGATTACATAGAGACTTTACAGGGTGAATGTAAATATTCATAATTGCATGTTTATCATCAATGTCATGTGACTAGATATTCAGAAAAGTATACAAGTTAAAACAGAAAACCAAATGGAAACACAGTTGAAACAAAATATAAGCATTTGGTCATCCAAAGTCTGGCGCCTTGGCCAGTAACATGCTTGTGTCTGAGAAGAAGCAGCCCTGGGTCCAAGGTTATAAAGCTTTTGAGCTGAGTCTAAAGTCATTCTCAAGCATTTGATTGGTTAGATTTGAGCCTAGGCTCAAATCTGACATATCAAATGCTTGAAAGCAAACTCAGACTCAGTTCAAACGCTTTATAACCTTGGACTCAATTAAGTGTAAGGTGGGAAAAGTTCTCAGTTGAAACGATTTGACTTTACAATATATGTCTGCACTGCTTCAAATATCTGCTTATTAGTATCATTATCAATTTAATTAAGTGTTGGATCACCATAGAGGAATAATCAAAACAATGTAGAACTTTTGTTGCCATGGCAACAAATGTGAAAAAATATGGAAATCTTAAAAAATCTTCTATGAAACTGCAAGGGCCAGAGCTTAGATATTTGCCACATAGCATCATATAACAGATACTCTATCAAGTTTGTTCAAATTATGCCCCTGGGATCAAAATTGGCCCCGCCCCGGGGGTCACAGTTTTACATAGATCGAATTATATTGTGAAATTTTCAAACTTCTTCTTCTCTGACACTAATATGGCCAGAGCTTTGATATTCCGTAAGGTGACACTTCTATATATCCTTTACGTATTTTGTTCAAATGGTTCTGGTCTGTTGCATATCTAGGTCACAGGAGCTAAAAATAGATTTTTTCTATAAAAACTTAAAAAACCTTCTTGTCTGAAAGTACATGGGCCAGAGCTAAGATATTTGGCACATAGCATCATCTACAGGTCCTCTATCAAGTTTGTACCAAGTCCAGGACATAAACCATTATCTCCATTTTAGTCAGCTTTTCTCAGGTGAGCGAAATATGACCCATGGTGCTCGTGTTGAGAAAGGCTTAAATTTAAAGAGCTACATTGGTCTTGAGTCTTGTATGGAGAATTTATGCTTTCCTTTAACCTTTAAACTTTGAAATAAGAGTATGTTAGACTTCAGCGAGATCGAGTTATGGAAATTTAACTGAAGAAATATGGATAAGTTCCATTTAAGAGAGTTTGATATATTGAGTTTCAACTGTACTAACAATTGTAAGCTTCTGGGCCCCGTTTCATAAAACTTCGTACGACAAATTTTGTCGTAAGTCAGATTATAAAGGTCTCAATTATTATTTATTTCTCAATCTAATCCAGTCTTGTGACATCTCTTTGGAATCGTCTTGAAAAGACGATTCCAAAGAGATGTTACAAGACAGGATTAGATAGAGAAATCAGAAATTAACTGTATTTTAAAGTTTTGACTTACGATCGTTTCTATCGTACGAAGTTTTATGAAACGGGCCCCAGATTCCTTTTGTAATCATCATGTAATTTTTTATTCACAGGTACCCAGATTGTGCAGAGCGTGGAGGAAGTAAGGAGTGACTTGAACGGCATACCTCTGTATGTGATGGGCCACAATCTAATGCTGGGCGATGGGTTTCAGTCGTGGCAGGAATTAATGGCGTCCAGTCTGCCGGTACCTGTGTGTAGATATAACAGGGAAAAAGTCAATCTCAACACTTGCTGCTGTTACATATTCACTTCAGGAACCACAGGTACAGTTGGAAAAATGTTATTCTTTCAGGTTAAACTCATTACCCTCATAAATACGCCTTTTTACCTCTCTAATTTATTCCATTGAAGAAAAAAAGGTTCAATTTATACAGTCAATTATATTTTCTGACAGAAGAAACAGTTACCAAGTGTCTTATCTGGGCCTAAACTGTTTGCAATGTAAGCCAAGTCTTGCTCAGTCCTAGAATGATATTAATTTACCCTGCCTTTAACAAGTCCCTCCAAACAGTACACAATCTTTGTCTTCAATTGGGTGTTGTTGAAGACAGGGATTACTGTTCATTCATTTCACTTGCAGGTCTTCCGAAGCCTGCCATCATTACACACTTCAAGAGTATCGGGATCAGCAAGTTCTTCGCACTGTTCTTCTTCACGCCCAACGACATATTGTACTCAGTAACACCCCTCTACCACAGTGCAGCTGGAGGCCTCGGCTTGATGAACACCCTTGACCAAGGTAAATAAAGCCAGATCCCTAGGTTATAAAGTTTTTCAGTTGAGTCTAAGATCGTTCTCAAGCATTTGATTGGTCAGATTTGAGCTTTTGCTAAGCAAAAGCTCAAATCTGACCAATCAAATGCTTGAGAACGATCTCATACTCTGACAACTCAAAAGCTTTAAAACCTTAGAGTTTGTAAAGAAAATAATGTGTTAACTCTTTCCTCCATAGCCAAAACTCACATATGTTCAAACCTGTTTTATGTGACTTTCATGGGGTTACAGGTGAGGTGTTTTCATAAGCTATGTTTGTAATTTTTAAGAGGTGAAATATTATACTAGAGAAAATCATTATTCATGGTTCTTTGAATACACTGCATATAAATTCTTTCTCCCTTGAACTTTGACTTAGATCAATACATCATTTTTAGCTCACAGGATGAGTGACCAGGAGAGCTTATGTTATCACCCACCCAGTCATTTGTAAAGGTTGCCGTTGTCATTAAAAGTTTATACTGTTCATAGCTTCTATGCCCTTTGATCTACAATTTCAAAATTCAGACCACATCAGGGTCTTCCCCAGAAAAATTGGAAGGCGCTGGGGCAGGGGGGAGGGTGTGGGAGGGGGTGATACCCCCTTCCATATGTCGAAAAAAATTGAAGTTTTAATGTATAAATGGTGTTCCCTGAGCCACTTTAAGCATTATTTCAATGGTGTCCTAAAGATAAACAGCCTACTAAAACCTTTGTTTTTATTAATCAATTTAAATTTCTTTATGACAAGAACTTGCTAGAATCTATATCATAACGGTAGATACAAGGAGTACACAGAATTACTGATATGTTATTTTGTTTACAAAACACTATACATCTTAATTCTTATATATGAAAGGGTTTGACAGAAAAATATAGAAAGACACATTACCTACATTGGTTTACTTGCTTTCTGATGTTATAATCTATAAATGAGCATTTGATGCAAAAAATATTATTTTTAAAAAATATGTGTGTTTGCTTTATATGTTGCCAACTTGCCACATAATTATGTTAGCATTATGATTTTATGATAATTTGAAGAAGAAAATTGCAAACATCGCAGTACTAGATCAGAGGGCTTTTATAAATAAGAGTTCTCAAATCTTGGTCTTCACTGTTTTCCTATATGTAGATACTTTTTGAAGTTTTTGTACAGTAATCCTGAATGTCATTTGTATTTCCTGTTAATTTTTTTGACTTTATATCTTCATTTCTATCTGCTAGATTAAGTTCTATCACAATTTAGAAAAAACTGCTTTGCTTAATCACGAATGTACAACATGACTAAAATGCTTAAATAAACCACCATTTATCATAAAATCGGATCATCTATGTTATTTCTTATGCTATATTTTCTATCTTATTTGGTTGGGGATACATAACTTTAAGTGGAATATTATTTCTGTTGAAAAATGCTATCGTTAATTCGCGAAAACCGATGACAAAATGTACGTGCACGATTGAAGGAAAACAGATGACAAGCTAACAAAATCATTCACGCTAACTTTGAAGTTACCAACACAGCGATATTTCGGGAACATATATAGCTTTATATCCTATTTCAAACAAATAGATCTACGTGATAATTGAATAAATAGGCTTGATCGATTTTGATTACATTTGATTTCATAAGACACAGAAACCATTTGTCTCGATTGTGGGCGTGGCATTTTCATCACTACAAACTGCTATGAGCTAAAAAATAAACCAACCCAGCGATATTTCGTGAAGAGGTGGGGGGGGACCAATCCTAGAACATGTCAATGAAATCAAAAAGCTCTAAAATCTAGATTTAATCGATTTTGATTTGAACTTAAATAGGGCATACATGTACTTGTATCTTGTTTTCATTTTGCATCGAAATTTGTGGGCGGGGCGTTTCTTCTGCTGTGAATGCTCGCAAGTTGACTACGGAAATTCACGATGCTCTATTGGAAATGTTGTAACTTGTATGATATTGATGGTTACTAACCGCCGAATTCCGAGACTCTCCGAGCATAAATTATGAAGACGAAAAGTTGCGAGTATGTGTCTGCACGAATGAATAACGACGGTCGTAATTCGTGGTGTCTGCGAATCGAAATAGTGCATTATAGGTTTTCCATATTGATGATAGCTTGCTTGCTTTATTCGTTTTAACTTCTCATCCGAGTTCTGTTAAGACTAAATTAATGCGGGGGAGCGGTTTTTTTGGTTGTTTTTTTAAAAAAGTCAACGGCACCCGCGGTCACCCATCCAAATATTAACCGGGCTCGACGTTGCTTAACTTCGGTGATAGGACGAGAACCGGTGTTTTCAATGTGATATGGCCGTAGACAAAACGATGATATGCGAGATATTCAGATTATATATATTATGTTTAAATCATGCACAGTAAAACAATAAGCATGATTTTCTCGTCGTATGAAGTTGAATGATTGACAGCTATTTTAGAACGGTCACGTGAGAGTCACACGTGACACCATTGCAAAGGAATTATAACTGCCTCAGGCGGAACGCGATCAGAGGTATGCATAATTGTCTCCTGCTGAGAGGCCCCATCTACCCCACGCTTTAACTAACATACTGATAAGAATAGTTTTACGACCTTTTAGCAAGTTTGATAATAGCACTGTTTCGCAAGTGGGGATTTTTAAGGCGCTGGGGTCTCGGATTTTAAGCGCTGGCGAGAATTTAAGGCGCTGGGGCAATTGAGGTTCAGAAATTAAGGCGCTGGGGTACCCCAGCGCTTAAATGGCCTGGGGAAAACCCTGCACATATACCATGAAACAACACCTTTCTATCCATATGACAATTTTGACCCCTGTGACCTTGACCTTACCCTCTGCATTTAAGTTTCGAAATGTGTGGTTGAGTTTTGAAAAATGCTTGCAACTGCTATACCCTATGACCTACTACTTTCATACCTGCATCACACATACCCATAGGTCAAAACCTTTCCATCCATATATAGATTGATCCTTGTGACCTTGAGCTTGACCTCAGCATTTGTTCAAGTTTTGAGATTTGCATTTAAGTTTTGAAAAGTGCTCATAAATGCTGTACCCTTTGACCAACAATTTTCATACTTATAGCACACATTCTTGTGAAGAAAAGTTTTCCATCCATGTGCATTTATTTTACCTCTGTGACCTTGAGCTTGACCTCATCCTCTGCATTTGAATTTCGAAACCAATGTAGGCAAGTGGCAGTTTAAAAAATTATGAAAATAAAGCAGGAATATTATTAAGAAGCTGTCTGCTTTACTTTCATTCTGCTGTAACTTGTCCATACACACTGAAGTGCTAATGCACTATAAATTCCACAATATCATAATATTCACTTTATTCTGCTTGTCTACCCTAAGGTGCAACAATGGTGCTAAGAAGGAAGTTCTCGGCCAGCCAGTTCTTTGAGGATGTTCGGCGACACAATGTGACTGTCATACAATACATAGGAGAACTGTGTAGATATCTTCTCTCAGTCCCAGAGGTCTGTAATAATACTTCTTACCCTTACTAATAATCCATTTCCCCATAGCCTGTTTCTATTTTTGAAAATAGTTGACCACTTAAAGCAGGTTGAAAGTAAAGCAGAATGGGCCTTAAGGAACACTGTATATAAATTGGGAAATGCAATAAAGAGTAGAAATGAGAAGTTCAGTGATTATCTAGTCTACTTAGCTCCAAACAATATATGGGACCTTATCAGATTTGGTCCAACAAGGGCTTTATCCAGATAAGAGGGAGTCAACTCAAGTTTTCCAACATTTTCTTCTTCACATCTGCATTAAACCCTTTGGAGTTACTGCATGATGATTCAAATGAAGAGTTACACCTTAGGGTTTGGTGCAGACTTAAAGATTTTTGTTCTTTAAATACTCCCCTTATCTAGAGCCCTGTTTTTAGCTTTATCAGATTTGTGCCTCTGATCTGCCATTAAACTAATGTTTTCTATCAAATTACCATCTACCGGTATTAATGATGTGACATCATGAATTCATCAGTTTGCTGTGGGGATATTAAAGACATTTTCTGATCAGCTTTCGATGATAACGCCTTGCCAGACAATTTCATTGCAAAAAGCATGGGTCTTGTGCACATGCTGATAGCAAAGAACATTGAAGCGTCTCATGTGAGGCCCGACCTTTATATTTGATAGTTTGGTCAGAAATAAACATTGAAAAGCCTCTAGAGCATGAGTATAATCTGGACCTCACCAGGTAAACTGAGATTGGTATACCCGCTGGCAGCTTATGCTGTATACTTTTTCACGCCTATTGAGGACATTGGGGGGACTCCATCAATGGACTGAGGAAATGTCTTTAACCCATTCCCACATAGCATATCTCTAGTACAGAATATAGGTGTCCTCTTAAAACAGGTTGAAAGTAAAGCAGAATGTGCTTTAAGCGCATTCTGCTTTACTTTCAGCCTGCTTTAAGCTATCATCTGCTAGAATATAGAAAGTATTTTGTATTATACATATTTATGAATGTATAAATTGGAACTATTTTCTTCAGGGCAAGAATAAACTGAATGCGCTAAAAGGCGCTTCTATGGGGGAAAGGGTTAAGTTCTTGTTAAAGCAATATTGTACAAGGGAAGTAATTTGGACAGACTGCCTCCTCAGAGGAAATAAGTGTAGAACTATATTGCAGACACTGACATTGAAAGAGTTGATAGTATGGCTTTGAAAGTACAGTAAAACCTCGCTATTACGACCACTAAAACGAAGGCTAATTGATTGTTTAATAGACAGGTGACAGCTTAAAGCAAGGTGACAGTGAAACAGAAAGCTCCTACAGGAGCTTTCTGTTTCACTGTCACCTTGTTTTAAGCGGTCACCTACCATAAACACCCTAATAATTAACATAATTTAGTGGTCGTAATAGAGGGGTTTTACTGTATTGAATAAAATAACAGATTTAAACAGGCTCGCAACCAGATTTAGCATTAAAAAAAGTAATTTGTAAATATATGTCAAACAGTTATATAAATGGGTAAGAATTACTTTAGGATAAGAAATTCAGTTTAAAAAATGCATTTCAATAAAGAAGTATTATTGGTCTCTGGTGGGACAGGCATGCGGGGGACAGGAAGCCAAATAGACCGCTCGACCAGCCGGACTATTTATATCTCGGGATAGATTTAACGGTCTTTACTGTGTAGCGATGGAGAGTACATAATTCGGCCCGAGTTTATGTCTAACCTGTGATCAATTTCTGTTGCGTCTTTCGATGCTATAGAATAAATATAGGATAAAGCAATGGAAAATATCTAAAACATTATGATTTGAAGACTTTTCTTGAGGGTGTTTTTAGACTGATCATATTTTTCTTATGCCAGATGCACGATAATGCTACACATTTGGTTTGATTTGAGTATTTTATTTTATTTTTGCAAATACACCATCTGGTTGCAAGTCGCTTTAAAGGTTAAAGAGTTCAATTCAATTTTGACTGTATTTTTGTCCACAGAGTCCATTAGATAAAGTCCACAAGGTTCGACTTGCCATAGGCAGTGGGCTCCGGGCGGACATATGGAAACGGTTTGAAACCCGGTTTAGAATACCCTGGGTTATTGAATATTTTGGAACGACAGAAGGCACTGCAGCTATGATGAACTTAGAAAATAAGCTGGGTGCCTGTGGGAGATTATCTCCCTTTCTTGTAGGTTCGAGAGTTATCTGCCCATTACCCACAACTAGTCTCCGTAGGCTGTGGTGATTGGCTGGAATCATGGAAGAGATTAAGTTTGAATGAAATGGAAATGAAATTTGATAAGTCAAACTGACCAGTACAGTAAAACCTCTCTATTACAGGCAAAAAACTAAAGGCTAATTTACTGTATAAACGACAGGTGACAGCTTAGAGCAAGGTGACAGTAAAAACAGAAAGCTCCTGAAGGAGCTTTTTGTTTTACTGTCACCTTGCTTTAAGCACTCACCTGCCCTATATACCTAATTAACACAATTCAATGGAATATGTGAAGAACCAAATAAGCTTTTGCTTTTCTTCTCATCCTAATATATATCCATGTTTTGTTCATAAAAGTTGTATATATTATGAAATAGAATAACTTATTCAATGGTAGTTGTGGAGAGGTATTACTGTACTTCTTTTTGCTACAATTCAAGGGACCATTGAATAAGGGAAAACATCAGCTGTCTTTAATGGAAGGGGTTGCTTAATGCAGGATAACAATATTACAGAAAGTCATTTTCCATTGGTCAGATTTAATGTCTTTCATGGTAAATATATGTGATTGTCGACTTGATATGGCCATGAAAAATAGCATGTGTTTCCACTTTAGTCTAATATCAAAACTAATAAGGCACTTTATTATATGCCTTCGTATGATATCGAGCCTTTCCGCGTGTATTTGCACAGTAAAATACAAGAGTCTGTATCAGCCACCTTGTATCAGCCACTTTGTATTTTACTCTGACGTCGCTTTCGGTTTAACGTGACGTCATTTACGTACATGTGCAAGTGCCGCGTTATTCATTGTGGCAAACAAAAATTCTTGTTCTGCTTCAAATAACTGGATATAAAATGATTTAAACAATTATTTAGTTGTTTCTGGTGTGTATTCAAGGCATATAATAAACACATCACCAGTTGGCAGTGCGCTACAGAGTGTTGCATTTAGCTCTCGACGTTTTTGGCATAAAACAACCGATCAGACTCGCGCCAAGGCGCTCGTCGGATCGGTTATTTCCGCCAAAAACGTCTCGAGCTAAATACATCACTCTGTATCGCACTGTCAACTGGTAATGTGTATATATAGTCAAACAACTGAGTATTCATACCATGGTTAAAGCTCTCTATTACAACCACTAAAAAGATGGCTAAGTGAGTGTTTGAAAGACGGGGGACAGCTTAAAGCAAGGTGAATGTAAAACAGAAAGCTCCTGAAGGAGCTTTCTGTTTTACTTTCACTTTGCTTTAAGCAGCACCTGCCTTAAAAATCTATTAATTTACACAATTTTGTTAGTTGTAATAAAAGTTTTAACTGTTTATAAATTGGCTAATAAAATATAGACAATTTTCTTAAGAATATCTTTTCAAAGAAAGTTGAAACACAAGTTATTTTGCAGGCCTGGATACCAAGCATGTTAGATACCGTATTTTCCCTATTTAAAGTCACAGGGGTCATTTTGCTAAAACTTGGCTATTCAAAAATGCATTTTTTTCAAGTTTGAAGTTTAAAGCCTTAATTTGTTTTAGAATATGTTTAACCCAATAAATACGCCTTTTTACTCCTTTAATTTATTCCTCTACTGAAGAAAATAGTTCCGATTTATACAGTAATAAATATATATCATAATAAATATTTTCATTACTCTAGCAGATGGTAGCTTAATCCATTACCCCATAGCCTGTTTCTAGATTTGAAAATAGGTGACCACTAAAAAGCAGGTTGAAAGTAAAGCAGAAGGCACCTTAAGGCACATTCTGCTTTACTTTCAGCCTGCTGTAAGTTATTTAAACTATATAAAGTGGAACTATTTTCTTAGTGGAGGAATAAATAAGAGGCATAAAAAGGTGTATTTATGGGGTAATGGGTTAAAGCATCTAATAGGAAAGATACGGGTAGTCCCTCCCAAGTATATCAAGAAGTAGAACATAGTTTCATTTCCTTTCAGAGCCCACTAGACGGTGTTCACAAGGTTCGCATTGCGGTTGGCAACGGGCTGAGATCCGACATCTGGGATTTGTTCAAGAACCGATACAAAATTCCAGATATAATTGAATTTTTTGGTGCTACCGAGGGAACAGCAGCGTTTATTAATGTGTCCAATCGCACGGGGTCATGTGGCCGTTACTCCCCTTTCCTAGTATGTGTTTAACATCACTGTCAAACTTGTATTTAGGGGTCACTCATTAAAGACACACCAACAGGGCTCCAGATAAGAGGGAGTCTTCTTCTTAATACTGTCCACATTCAACTAACTGAATATTCTGACAGGGTTGCGCGAGAAGCAAAGTCAAACTGAACAAATCCATCATTTTCTCACTTTTTTAAGGGCCAACTCCTATGGTGTTACTACCAATCAGAAATCGCCTTGAATAGATGATTCTAATGAGTTATAACACTGTAGGATTTAATGCAGAAATAAAGATTTTATTTTTTTAAATACTCCTTATTTAGAGCCCTGCACCAATTTGTTAAAACACAGGCACCTACTTAATGCAGGACAAAAGTAAAGCAGAAAGCTCCTATAGGAGCTTTCTGCTTTACTTTTGTCCTGCAATAAGCTGTATTAGATACAGTAAAACTATTATTTTACGACTTATTGGTGGATTAAGCTGTAAGCAAGCTGAAAGTTAAGCAGAAAGCTATTCATATGACATTAGACTCCAGCTATTATGACCACTAAAAAGGCTTAGTGTATGAGAGACAGGTAGCAGCTTAAAGCAAGGTGAAGGTAAATCAAAAAGCTCTTTTTGGAACTTTTTTGCTTTACTTTCATCTTTAAGTTGAAAGTAAAACAGGAGCTTTCGACTGTTTTACTTTCACTTTGCTTTCAGCTGCCACCTGTCTTTCATAAAATCAAATGGCGTTACCTTGAGTGGTCATAATAGAGAGGTTTGACTGTACTGATATTTTGTCTTGTATTGATTAACAGCTGAACTCAAGTTTGCCTACCTTTAAGTAATCCTGAAAACTGTACTAACATGTTACATCCTTTCTTCCATAGCACTCAGTGTAATACTACCTATATCCAACTGACAAACATGTACAGTAAAACCTCTCATTTACAACCACTAAAAGGAAGGTTAATTGATTATATTAAAGAGGCTTGCAACCGGATCAAGCATTAAAAATAGTAATTTGTAAATATATGTCAAATGCTTATATAAATGGGTAAAATTTAGTTTAGGATAATAAATTCTGTTAAAAAATGCATTTCCAAAAAAAAAAAAAGAAGAGGCTCTGGTGGGATTCGAACCCGTGACCATCCATGCGGAGATAAAAATGAAAAATGATGAGGCATCTCCTTTACGCCCTCGGCTACGGACGCTCTCTAAATATATGGTAGCGAATTAACGTACTTCAATGATAGCTATTAATAGAACATTATTCGGCTCGGGTTTATGTCTGACCCCGTGTAGAGAAGCAACAACAACAACTATACCGTTAGCTAACGCTATTGAAAAACGATGGAAAATATCTAAAAAACTAAGATTCGGTGACGATTCTTGAGACGTTTTTTGGACTGATCATATTTTTTTAATGTCAAAAGCCAAATAATGCCACAAATTTGCTTTTATTTGAGTATTTTATTTTATTTTGACAAGAACACCATCCGGTTGCAAGTCCCTTTAAAGACAGATTACATATATAACCCATTACTTAATAGCCTGTTTCTATATTTGAAGTTAGGTGACAACTTAAAGCAGGTTGAAAGTAAAGCAGAATGTGCCTTGAAGCACATTCTGCTTTACTTTCAGCCTACTTTAAGCTACCATCTGCTAGAATATAGCAAATATATCTTGTGATGCAAATCCATGACTGTTTAGATTGGAACTATTTTCAACATTGAAGGAATAAATCAGAGACAGTGTATTAACAGAGATACACGGCTCCCTTATTTTCCTTCTTTCCCCATATAACAGGTGTCCGTTGAGAGGCAGTGACGTATGTCGATGCGGTCACGTGACCAGCACAGGTAATGACAACGTCGCGATAATGGAAAAAAATACACATATCGACCAGTTGACTTATAAATATTGACTTTATTTCGTTTTTATGCGATATTTTGTGATTCTAATCGAGTGAAACCAAAATATGAGTTGTGGATTAAACCGAGAAAGTGTATTCCTGGCTTAATGGAAGATACGTTGCTGGTAAGTTCAAAAAAAAAAAAGATCGATTCAATATCCTCTTGCCGTAAACGCTTAAAACTTCAGTATGAACATTCAAACATGAATAAGAATGGGTTATCCATGTAGCCCATATTAAGATACAATTATGGCGAAATTTTCATGTCAATCTGTCCACGAATTTTGCTATAAATTAAATTTTACTGAGGCCACCCACTGGTGCTTCGGTTGAAGATCGATGCAATATCGTCTTGCCGTGAACGCTTAAACTTTAGTTGGAACATTCATACATGAATAAGAATGGGTTGTCTATGTAGCCCATATTAAGATACAGTTATGGCGAAATTTTCATGTCAATTTGTCCACGCATTTTGCTATAAATTAAATTTTAATGAGGCCACCAACTGGTGCTTCGATTGAAGATCGATGCAATATCGTCTTGCCGTAAACGCTTAAACATCAGTTTGAGCATTCAAACATGAATAAGAATGGGTTGTCCATGTAGCCCATATTAAGATACAGTTATGGCGAAATTTTCATGTCAATCTGTCCACGCATTTTGCTATAAATTATATTTTAATGAGGCCACCCATGGGTCCATTCACACCTTCGTGCAAACTGTCGTCACTTTTCATTCAATCGGCATTTTCCAAACACTAATTAACGTGTGTGCGATGCGCGGAGGGGTTAATTGATGCTCAGACTTTATTCTTATTATTATTTTGTGTTAAACCTCGAAAAAGAGGTTTGTTTAAGGAATGTTTGTATTGTAAAATAACTGTAGACCCTATTAACGAAGCAACTGATAAGTTATTCCAAATATCGACTTTTTTCCCGATCGTCGCTTAAGCTTATATATAACTCACGAGGACCTGTCCTCGCGAAATCTCGCTCAACGGTCTCGTATGTATAAATCACTGGAGCCGTGTATCTCTGTTAATACACTGTCTCTGAATAAATAAAAGGTGTTAAAGACATTACATGACCAAGCTTGGGTGGTAACACCTAGCACCTAGAAAGTTTGAGTCAAAGCATGGAGCCCATGCACTTACTCGGCTAGCGTCTAGGCAAAGAATCATTCAGGCGTCTCATGTGAGGCCCGCACCTAATATTTGATAGCTTGGTTAGTAAAACCTTTTGAGATCTATTATGTAAGGGCCTCTATTCAAAACTTCAGATGGCTGAGCTGTTACCTGAGCAATTTTCACGTGATCTACCTGTATTTTCACACCTAGTGAGAACAATGAGGAGGGAATCAATGAATGGACTGACTTAATGGCTTTAAAAGGCGTATTTATCAGGGAAAGGGTTAAAGCATGGCAACAGTAGGCTTTAAATCAGTCACCACCATAAACACCTAATCATTAACACAATTGTTTAGTTGCAAAAGAGAGGTTTTATTGTACTAGCCAGATCAAGGTCCACACTGTTTTCAAGGTATTCACTTCATAATACATTACATATTTATTCCTAGCAGCATAGACAGGGTATAATGTTCAAGTGGTATTTTGGCAGCTTTTCATGTCTTAGAAACTTTATGCTTTTCAACCTTACTTTTACAAAACTTTAATCTAGCATGTTAAATGCAATTGTAAGTGCTGTTCTGAACTCAAACTGTATCCAAAGACAGTAAACGAAATTCAGTTTTAAATATTCACTGCCAGCATGTAAAGAAATAATAAGTTTTATCCAAAAATGGGCAACTCTGTAAGATTGGCTATATACTTAACCCATTAACTCATAAGTGATAAACAATTCTCAATCCTTATCTCAATGGAAGCTAGTTGATTATAGTGTGTCAAAATGAGTTAGTATGAGGCTATTGCGCAATGAGTCAAAATGAGTCAGTATGGCTTAATGGGAGCCTGATGAAACATGAGGAAAAAGCTCCTAAAGCAGCTCTCTGCTTTAGTCTCATCCTGCTTAAGGCTGCCACATGCATTTACAACCCTCAGTAAATACTCATTAGTTGTGCTTATGTAAAGTTTTAGGTAGAGGTGTCAATAGGCACTTGCATTTAGAGAAGGGAGGTAATTCCATATTCTCTGTTTAATAGCATACTATTTTCCTACCATTTAAAAGTTATTTCCCTTTTACCTATACATCAGTACATGCAGCATTAAACTGCTTGTGACCACTTAACCCATTACCCCATAGCTTCTTTCTAGTTATGAATAGAATTGACCACTTAAAGCAGGTTGAAAGTAAAGCAGAATGTGCCTTAAGGCACATTCTGCTTTACTTTCAGCCTGCTTTAAGCCATCATCTACTGGGATATAGAAAATATTTCTTATAATACATATTTATGACAGTTTAAATTTGAACTATTTTCACCAGGGAAATAGTAAATTTAAGGCGTAAAAAGGCGTATTTATGGAGTAATGGGTAAAAGTAGGTGAAAGTAAAGCAGAATGTGCATCAGCATCTCATCAGAATCCAAACTGGTTGACACTCTGACCTTATTTTCAAATAGGAAATTTAAGAAAATTCTGAATTAATTTAACCCATTACCCCATAAATACGCCTTTTTACACCTTTAATTCATTCATCCACTAAAGGAAATACTTCTTATTTATAAATCATGAATATGCACCATAAGAAATGTTTTCTATATCCTAGCAGATGGTAGCTTTAAGCAGGCTGAAAGTAAAGCAGAATGTGCCTTAAGGAACATTCTGCTTTACTTTCAACCTGCTTTAAGTGGTCACTTATATTCAATACTAGAAATAGTCTATGGGGTTATTGGTTAAGCAGATAGACAATCTTACTTATTTGAAAAAAGTTAATACAATTAATTACTAAAACAGATATTTCATGTACATGTATTATTATTAAACATAACTTCATCAAGGTGAATATGTGTATTGTAGAATATGCTTGATCCAACTCCAAAGCTGCTTGTGAGATGTAATGTTGATACTGGAGAGGCCATAAGGGACTCCAACGGCCGCTGCATACGGGTCAAAATTGGTAAGAAACTACTGTAAAACCCCTCTATAACGACAACTAAATTGTGTTACTTACAGGGCTGCCATAAGTTGACATGAAAAATCCTAAGATTTCCAAATTTGCATTTTTCAAGCACGATTTTACGAATTGTACCTTTACCCCATAGCCTTTTTCTTGTTTTGTTGACATGCGACTACTTAAAGCAGGCTGTAAGTAAAGCAGAATGCGCCTTAGGGCGCATTCTGCTTTATTTTCAGCCTGCTTTAAGCTACCATGTACTGGGAAAAATCCGGAGATTTAGGAAAAATCGGGAGAAATGGCAGCCCTGTACTTATTAGATGTTTTACTATAGGTATGGAAGCCACATGGATTGTGTATGATTTTCTTTCTTGTGTGGGTTGCAGAGGCAGTGCCGCAATTGCATGTCAACTGCAGAATTTTCATGCCATTCTTATTCAATATTTGTTTACTGAGCTAATTTAACCCTTCTCATGCTAAAGGTGTATATTGTCCCATAGCCTGTTCCTAGTATTTTAGATGGGTGCTCACTTATAGCAGGTTGAAAATCAGAATAGGCCTTAAGGCACACTCTGCTTTACGTTGAGCCTGCTTTAAGCTATTATCTGCTAGGATAAATAGAAAATAATTCTCATGGTATATACTCATCGCTGTATAAATTTTGAAAATTCTAATCTTTGAAATTATAACAGATGACAATTGTTGCAGATAAAACAAATTAACCAGCTACTAACTTGACACTATAAACAGTTGTTCCAAAAGAAACAACTTATAAATATGAGTTTTACAATAGAGGTATGCCTATGTAGTAAATCTAATATTAACCCTTAGCCTGCCACTCACGACTATAGCTCCATATGCAAACAGCTTGGATCCGGATGAGACGCCGAGTAACTCGGCGTCTCTTCCGGATCCAAGCTGTTTGACACTCGGACAACATTTTCAGCAATTTTGAGCAACTTTGAAGCACTTTGAAACTTGAAGCAGACGAGAAATATAGCAGACGACAATTTATTTGGCGGGCTAAGGGTTAAACATGGATTGTCCAGAGCTCCAGATAAGGGGAGTATTTCAAAAATTAAAATCTTAACCTATTTTCAAAACAAGAAACAGGCTATCGGATAAAGGGTTAAACAGCATCTCATCGAGATCTAAACTGTTTGCAATATCTCTCATGGTTTTACTGCCAGTATGGTAAGAACTAAGTTTGCCTCTTATTAACCCTTTCATGAGCAAATTATTCGGGAGATTTTTACCCCTTCACCGCTTTATTGTTGTGTGCTCCAGTATTGTTGTCTGCGGGACACATTTCAAGTTAGATTTAAGGTTGTCTGACTTCATAAATATCGAAAAGAATGTCAAACAGTTTGGGTCCTGATCAGATGCCGTGATCAGGACTAAAACTGTTTACAAACATGCTTTAAAGCGTCATTGAGATTGAAAGGGTTAATATCTAAATGAAAGTTTCCACAAAATTAATGTTTTCACTGAATTCTAAATGAAGCTGACATTTATAAAATATGTGTCGATCTGTTTAACTCTTAGCATGCTTAAAACAAAATCATGATTACTTATACAAACAGTTTGAATCCAGATGAGACACTGAGCAGCTTGATGTCTTATCAGGATCTTCACTGTTTGACACTCTGATACAATAAAGATTTTTGTTTAAAAAAAAATTCATTTTAGAATAGTAGCAGACGACAACTGTTGCAGACGGCAATGTTATTTGGCCTTAACCCATTACCCCTTAAAAACGCCTTTTTACGCCTCTATTTATTCCATCACTGAAAAAAATAGTTCCAATTTATACAGCCAAGAATATGTACCAGAAGAAATATTTTCAATATCCTTACAGATGGTAGCTTAAAGCAGGCTGAAAGTAAAGCAAAATGTGCCTTAAGGCACATTCTGCTTTACTTTCAACCTGCTTTAAGTGGTCACCTGTTTTTAAAGCTAGATAAAGGCTAAGAGGTAATGGGTTAAACTCTTACCATGCTACATGCTAGCAGCAGATATATCCCATGGTGATTACCTTTGCAAACAGTTTGGATCCTGATGAGACGCCGCCTGATGTGGCGTCTCATCAGGACCCAAACTGTTTTACACTAACCCTTTTTTTTAAAAAAAAAAAATATGTTTTTAGAACAGTTGCAGATGACAATTTTTACAAAATCAAAAAAAATCCCAGCATGCAAAAAGTTAAGAAATGATTGGTCAATGAAATAAGATGAATGATTGGAGACTGTCAAATTGACGTTTATGTCGTTAGCCGTGTCCTTTATCACGGTAGAGATGAAGATAATACCTTAATTGTCAGAAGATGAAGCATGCTTTGAAAAGTGATGTGACCTGTCAAAAATGACATATATTTAAATGTTAGATAATTGATCAGTATTTATGTCATTTCATGGAACTACAGTCGCTCTGGTATTCAATTCTCCAGAAACCAGACTGCCCTATAACCCTATACCCCATAGCCTGTTTCTAGTTTTAAAGACAAGTGACAACTTTAGGCATGTTGAAAGTAAAGCAGAATGCACCTTAAGGTGCAATCTGCTTTACTTTCAGCCTACTTTAAGCTATTATAGATTTGCCAGAAATATAGGAATTTTTTTCTGGTAAATTTGAACTATTTTCATCAGTGGAATAATAAGTTGAAAGCGCTAAAAAGTGCTTCTGTGTTTAGGGGATGGAGGGGGAGCGGCGTTGACAAACACCAGACACCCCTAAACTGGAATTCCCTGAAAATTGGACAGATTGTTTGGTCCTCCAATAGATAAATACATGTAGTAATAAATAAACTTATGCTTATGGGTAATTGGAACCTGGATTTGTCAAATTCGTTTGTCAGTTTCAGGGTCAAGATAGGTGACTGCTTAAAGCAAAATGAAAGTAAACTATAAAAACTCCTTAACCCTTTACCTCATAGCCTGTTTACAGTTTTGAATACAGGTGACCACTTAAAGCAGGCTGAAAGTAAAGCAGAATGTGCCTTAAGGCACATTCTGCTTTACTTTCAGCCTGCTTTAAGCTAAAATCTGCTAGGCTATATAAAATATTTGTAATGATAATTGTTCATGAGGGTATAAAATGGAACTATTTTCTTCAGCAGAGGAATGAATTAAATACGCTAAAAGTCGCTTCTATGGGGGAAAGGGTTAAGAACTTTACTTTGATTTTGCTTAAACATTTGAAGGTGTTTATTAGACCAGCATAGAAGAGATTCATATGGCTCTTTGGGAAAGGAGGGGTTCAAAGTGTCTTAAGGTGCTTATGGGGAGGAAAGTTCACCCATTTCCCCATAAATACGCCTTTTGAAGCCTATAATCTATTCCTCCACTAAAGAAAATAGTTCCCTTTTATACAGTCTTGAATATGTATCATAAGAAATATTTTTATATCCTAGTAGATAATAGCGTAAAGCAGGCTGAAAGTAAAGCAGAATGTTCTTAAGGCGTATTCTGCTTTACTTTCAACCTGCTTTAAGTGGTCCACTTTTTTCAAAACTAAAACCAGGCTATGGGGTAAAGAGTTAAGGGGTCAAAGTGTCCTAAGGTGCTTATACAGTGAAAAAGATTAACACTGGGCGACTGTATGTGGTTATCAGCTGTTATTAATTGCCTATAAAGTTTGGTGTAATTGCACCTATATGTCACAGGTCATACAGTCAACCTCGATCAGAGAGCCTACTTACTGTTAACTTTCTGACAAGGATGAATTGTGATAATATATGATCATGTCACCGCACAACTTATATCTCCATCAGATACATTATTTCAAAATCGTGTTGATTGGAGTTCAGTCTTTCTTTCAGGGCTTTCATGGCTTCCAGGGCCTCTGGATAAGAGGGAGTGAACTGAACAAATCCAACACTTTCTCACTCATTTCATCGCAAAATCCTATGGTGTTACTACTCATTGAACTTGTCTCGAAGAGACGATTCCAATGAGTAGTGACACCATAGGGTTTGATGCAGATATAACTATTTTAGTTTTTGAAAAACTCCCTTATCTGGAGCTCTGTTTCTTTATATTGTATTCTCCCGTCTCACTGATGCTGTTCAAGAAGAGATAATAATCTGTTATACCCCATTTCTCCATTGATACACCTTTTAATGGCTTTAATTTATTCCTCCGCCAAAGAAAATAGGATACTACTTTATACAGTCTTGCCATACAAAATATTCAACTACAGAAAGGTTAGGCTATCAAAGAAATTATTATATCTGCTGATACGTGATCTAGTCGTAACACACTGGACTAGTAACATGTAGCGTCTCTGGTTGGAGCCCCTGCTACACCAATTAAAATTACTTATGGTTCTTTAGGTGAGACCTTAAACTAAGTTCCCTTGTAATAATGCTTTTCTCACCTCTCGGACAGAGGTATCCCGAAATCTAGGGTGTGTGAGATAACCTTATCTGTCCGGACAGACAAACTGAACTAATGGAACTATCTTATGATTGGTTGTTATTGCCGTTGTTTTGACGTCGTCATGATGTTGTCATGCATGCATTAGCGCCTTAAAATACAACTCGCCACTGTATAGCAAATTAAACACGTTTTTAGGGTTGACGAGGTGAGAAAATAAATCTAACACCACAGTTGAGTGTCAGATGAATATCCCACCCTCGGCAAAGCCTCGTGTTCCAAAAATATCTTCAAAACTCGGGTGGGATATTCTTATCTGACACTCACGGTGGTGTTAGATTCACTATATATACACCGGGCATGTAAAAGAATCAGTGGTTTCTCATGCAGTAAGATTCCTTTTGTACCTTTACTTACATCGTCCCCAACAAACTGCAATACAGTGCTCCCTCTCTACCACAACACCTAATGGGAGACAAAGATTGTGTATGTTATTTGGAGGGTGTTGTTATAGGGAGGGAAATTGGTGTACATTTGCAAACAGCTTGAATCCAAAACAAACACAGCGTAAAGCGGCATCTGATCTGGGTTTTTGGTGTAGATCTATATATATATATATATAATAAATAATGTCGGCGTGATGCCGGAAACTACCGGGAAAAGCTGTATATATGAATTAAAAAAATAGATGATGTATTATAGGCTTTAAAAACACAATTTTATTTCTTCAAACAATGCGCGACGCGTTTCACTATAATTCATCAGGCGCTATACTATTGTTTATGACGTCATGACGTTGTTGTCATGATATCGACGTCGTCACTTCCTGTTGACGTACATCTAAGGTAAATAACTGCGTTTTATTAAAGGGAGATAATTATTGAGAATTAAGAATAGGTTTAAATTTAGCTATGAAATATTCTTCTTTTGCTAGCCTAGCTGAAACACTATTTGTCTTTAATTTAAAAAAAGGAAACATTTCATAATTTAAGTTTTTCTTTCCGCATTTTTCTAAATGGGCGCTTAAAGGAATTTGTCTTGTTGAAGGATCTCTTATCTGTTGTGAGTGAACTGTTCTTCTTGACCTCAGTTTGTCTCCAGTTTGACCAATATAGTATTCTCCGCATCCAGTGCATGTAAGAACATATAATACGTTTTGAACATCACATGACATTGATTGGTTTACATAAAATTTCATTCCTTTAAAATTATAAAATTCGCTTTCTTTAATATGTTGACATAATGAACAGTTAGATTTATTGCATTTGGTCAAACTGGAGACAAACTGAGGTCAAGAAGAACAGTTCACTCACAACAGATAAGAGATCCTTCAACAAGACAAATTCCTTTAAGCGCCCATTTAGAAAAATGCGGAAAGAAAAACTTAAATTATGAAATGTTTCCTTTTTTTAAATTAAAGACAAATAGTGTTTCAGCTAGGCTAGCAAAAGAAGAATATTTCATAGCTAAATTTAAACCTATTCTTAATTCTCAATAATTATCTCCCTTTAATAAAACGCAGTTATTTACCTTAGATGTACGTCAACAGGAAGTGACGACGTCGATATCATGACAACAACGTCATGACGTCATAAACAATAGTATAGCGCCTGATGAATTATAGTGAAACGCGTCGCGCATTGTTTGAAGAAATAAAATTGTGTTTTTAAAGCCTATAATACATCATCTATTTTTTTAATTCATATATATATATATATATACCACAAAAAAAAAATCGGTCGGTACCATTACCTGTGCTACAGACTTGGAGACTTGGAGACAAAGATGTTGTCCGTTGTTCGGAGGGAGTCGTTATAGAGAGGGAAACAGGTTTACATTTTCAAACAGCTTGAATCCAGAGCAGACGCCGCGTAACGCGGCGTCTGATCTGGATTCAAGCTGTTTGTCACTCGTCATTATATTTATTCTATCAAAATGTCCACTGACTTACATGTACATTTGAGAAAAACAGCAGACGACGAATTTAAGCAGACGGTATTGCAGCCATGAAAAGGTTGGATATAATGTCTTGTTTTGGGAACAGCGGCAAGAGTGGTTGTAAGGAGGGAGTCGTTGTTGGGAGGGCCGTTGTAGGGAGGGAACACTGTAATATCTAACTGGGGTGTCCTTACTATACAACTTTGATGTTGACCTTAAAGGACTGTAATACATCATATACTCACTCACTCACTTTATATATGATTTATTTCCCAGGGGAGACGGGGCTGTTGCTAGGCGGAATCCCACATTACTATTCAGACCTACAGTTTTACAAAGGAGGCCGTGAGATCAACGAGAAGAAGATACTAAGGAATGTACTGAAGGATGGTGATGCCTTCTTTAACTTTGGAGACCTAATGTCCTTTGACAAGGACTACTTTGTCTACTTTAAAGACAGAGTTGGAGATACGTTTAGGTAATACAGTAAAACCTCGCAATTTGACCACCAAATTGTGTTATGTATAAGGTGTTTATAAAACCTCTCAATTATGACCACCAAATTGTGTTATGTATAAGGTGTTTATAAAACCTCTCAATTATGACCACCAAATTGTGTTATGTATAAGGTGATTATAAAACCTCTCAATTATGACCACCAAATTGTGTTATGTATAAGGTGTTTATAAAACCTCTCAATTATGACCACCAAATTGTGTTATAGCTAAGGTGTTTATAAAACCTCTCAATTATGACCACCAAATTGTGTTATGGCTAAGGTGTTTATAAAACCTCTCAATTATGACCACCAAATTGTGTTATAGCTAAGGTGTTTATAAAACCTCTCAATTATGACCACCAAATTGTGTTATGTATAAGGTGTTTATAAAACCTCTCAATTATGACCACCAAATTGTGTTATGGCTAAGGTGTTTATAAAACCTCTCTATTACGACCACTAAATTGTGTAATCTATAAGGTGTTAATAAAACCTCTCTATTACAACCACTAAATTGTGTAATTTGTAAGGTCTCCAAGACGGATGAATGCTTAAAGCAAGGTGAAAGTGAAACAGAAAGCTCTTTTAGGAGCTTTCTGTTTTACTTTCACCTTTATTTAAGCTGTAACCTAGCTGTCATTGACAATCAATTAACATTTTTTAGTAGTTGTTATAGAGAGGTTCTAATGCAATATATACTGTTTTTAAGACAGGTGACTGCTTACAGCGAGGTTAAAGTAAAACAGAAAGTGTAGGAGCTTTCTGCTTTACTTTCAACTTGCTTTAAGATGCCACCTATCTGTTATACAATCAATTAGCCTTATTTTAGTGGTTGTAATAGAGAGGTTTTACTGAAATACAATAAAAACCTCTCAAATAAAATGGCTAAATGTTTTTTTTGCATTTCCTATCTTTTAAACCATTACCTCATAAATACACCTGTTTATGCCATTAATATATTCCTCAACTGAAGAAAATAGTTCTACTTTATACAGTCATGAATATGCCCCATAAGAAATATTTACTACATCCTAACATATAGTAGCTTAAAACAGGCTGAAAGTAAAGGTGCATTCTGCTTTCCTTTCAACCTGCGTTAGGTGGTCACCTGTTTTCAAAATTAGAAACAGACTAGTGGTCAATGGGTAAAATATATGAATGTCATCTTTCCCATTGAAAGAGAACATGTTGGACATTTTCAATTTACTCAGCCTAATCTAGAACCCTTGTTCTTCAGGTGGAAAGGGGAAAACGTAGCTACGTATGAGGTATCCAATGCTTTGACTCAGATGGACTGCGTTCATGATGCCAATGTCTATGGAGTAGAAATTCCAGGTAAGCACAGTCTTTTAACCCATTACCCATAAATACACCTTTTATGCCTCTAGTTTATTCATCCATTGAGGAATATAGTTCCAATTTACACAAGTATGAACATATACCATTAGAAATACATGTATTTCTATATTCTAGCTGAGTTTTGCTCGGAGCAGGCTGAAAGTAAAGTAGAATGCGCCTTTAAGGCGCATTCTGCTTTACTTTCAACCTACTTTAAGTGGTCACATGTCTTCAAAACTAGAAACAGGCCATGGGGTAATAGGTTATCCCTTTACAATTAGGAAAATGTAAGACAAAGGCCAAGGTGATTTAGAGGTCAAATATACTAAATTGAACATTGGCAATTATTTTGAAACTACATATGACAAAAACTTTATATTTGGCATGTGTATTGCAACAAAAAGGCCCTTTAGCTTATAACATGTCAGACAAGGTCAATGTCATATAGAATTCAATAGGCTAAATTTAACATTTGCCAGAACTACGGTACATTTGATAGAAAGAGACTTCATATTTCATAATTTTGCATGTGTACTCAACTCAAGAAGCCTTTGAGCTCAGGTAACTTGGATTATGTCACACAAAGGTTTACCCTTTACCCCATAGCCTGTTTCAAGTTTTGAAAATAGGTGACAACTTAAAGCAGGTTAAAAGTAAAACAGAATGCGCCATAAGGCGCATTCTGCTTTACTTTCAGCCTGCTTTAAGCTACCATCTGCTAGAATATAGAAAATACCTTTGACTCACTACTACCAAGTATTTATTTGTCACAGTGAGACTTCTAATGGCTGAATTCTGTTATGATATTTTAGGTTCCGAGGGTAGAGCTGGTATGGCAGCTATCCACCTTGAGGGTGACCAGCCTGTTACACCAAAGATTCTCAAGGATATATACCTACACTGTAAGGAGGTCCTACCCAGTTACTCCCGGCCTGTCTTCCTCAGATTTCCCAAGGAGCTAGCCATTACAACAACTATGAAGCAGCAAAAAACACATCTGCGGAAAGAGGGGTGTAATCCAGAGATAATCAAGGACCCTCTGTACTACTATGATGAGAGAGGACAGACCTACTCTCCTTTGACTGTTGAAACATACCCACAGTTTATGGCCAAGTCTAAATTGTAACAGAAATACACAAGCTTAACAAAGAACTTAACTCTTTCCTCCCTGAAACTTTAAAAGGACAATTCCAGTTTCCATTTAAGTGTACCGGTAGTCCATTTCTGACTTTTAAGGGTTGTTTTGTCAATGTTTGGCATTATGACAAACAGTGAAGACCATGGGTGAAGATCACTGTTTGCATAAAACAAGTGTACTATATGTACACTGTTTGCAAAGGACACCAATATACGGGACTAGGGTTCAAAGAGTTAAAGCAAGGAGATAGTTTCTTCCTTCATTCATTTCTTTCATATACAGACAATTTTCAATCTCATACTCGCTTAAATAGATTATATTCGTATTTCAAAGTTAAAACAGGGCTTAGCCACTTTTTAACTTTGAAATAAGGATATTTTCAACTCTAAGGAGTTGTAATAGTTGAAATTAAACTGTAGAAATTCGGAACGATAAGATTAGCCAGTTCGAGGTATCGAAGTTTGGCTGTATTTTGTTCCAGTTTTTATGACACTTGATTGCTTTATGCAGACTGAAATTAAAACAGCTCCTGTAGGAGCTTTCTGTTTTTTCTTTCAGTCTACTTTAAAAAGACCTCCTTCATGATTCAAGGAAATGCTCCTATAACTAATTTTATCACATAACTTGCGATCTGGGAGTGGAATAAAGCCATTATATTAATGTCGCATTCCACTAGCAAAATTTCGTTTTTTGGGCTCCGGCTAAACCTTTTCATCCCAAAGCACTGCTTGTAGCGGGACACCAAATGACATCATCTGCAATGATGTTAATGTAAACACGTCAAGTATGGTTGGAAAATCTATATAGCAAACTTCAGCTTTGATTGATTTAGTAGGTGTTTGAAATTGTTATGTGATAAATAGAATCTCACATTTGTGCTCATTACTTATCATTGATAATAAACGAGTTGGCTAAAATTGACATGATGCTTGCCAAGGCTCCAATTATATTATTTTAGTCAACTCGTTTACTAAAAATGATAAATAATGAGTACTCCTGTTAGATCCTGCTTTGTAGGACAGTATAGATGCACTTAAAAGTGTCTATGAAGGAAAGAGTGAAAGCCACCTTTTGTTTTCATATATTTTTGTGCTGAACCATGAAACAGCAGAAATCAAACCTGCTGAGAGAAGGTTGTAATCCGGAGACAATCTAACAAAAGTTGAATTTCAAAGATTATTGTCTTTGAAGAGCTTTAACCAAATTTGTATTGTTTTAACATACAGTAAAACCTCTCTATTACGACCACTTAAACAAGGGCTAATTTATTGTATGAAAGGCAGGTGACAGTTTAAAGCAAAGTGACAGTAATACAAAGCTCCTAAAGGAGCTTTCTGTTTTACTGCCACTTTGCTTTAAGCTGTCACCTGTCGTAAATACTAATTATGAACACAAATTTGTGGTCGTAATAGAGAGGTTTTGTTGTATTTTTATCGTGGTGAATTTGTGGCTGTGACTTTACTTTCTGCAGGTATTATGTTTACCATTCTTATGCTACAGTTGAGAAGACGTTATTCTTTCCCGTTTAAAGACAAACAGAACACAAACACATCGCAATAAATTGTAGAAAACTACAACTATTTGTAAAATCTGAGTGGTAAACAGTTTGAAGCCTGATCAGACGCTGGCGTCTGATTAGGCTCCAAACTCTTTGCAATGGAAATAATAGTTTTAGCCGAAAACAAATTTTTGGGGAAAGAATAATGTTTCCACCACTGTATTAGAGTATATTGAGGTTTTGAAAAATAGTGTAGACTTGCTTAGAAATAAAATCTCATGACTTTAATTATACTGGCATGAAATTGCTATGCTACATTTATTCAGAACCTTTTATGTTCAATACCATTCACGAGTGATCATGTGACTATTTCTACATGTATATAATTATTGCTTGGTATTTATATAATGTTATACACTCAGGGCTCCAGATAAGAGGAGTATTTCAAAAACTAAAATCTTTATTTCTGCTTTAAACCCTATGGTGTCACTACTCATTAGAATCGTCTCGAAGAGACGATTTTAATGAGTTGCAATTCCTTAGGATTTGGTGCTGTATGAGTGAGAAAATGTTTGATTGGTTCAGATTACACCCTCTTATCTGGAGCCCTGATACACTATGGGTTGTTAACCATACGTTATATATGCAGTGACATATTCTTTCAGGAATTCACAATATTTTCCTTTTTCTATTGACACGCAAGGGTTCAAATTGTTGTTGATTTTTAATGTTTTACATTTTAGCTCATTCATCCCCGAAACCTTTAATGGACAATTCAAACGTTGAAGAAAACAGTTCAAATTCATACAGTGATGAATAAGGAAATATTTTCTTTTTTCTAGTAGACTGTAGCTTAAAACAGGCTGGAAGTAAAGCTGAATGCACCCTACTTTCAGCCTGCTTTAAGCTACCATTTCCTAGAATGCAGAAAATATTTCTTATAGAACATATCCTTGACTGTATAAATTGTAACTATTTTCATCAGTTGAGGAATAAGTAAAAGGCATATAAAGGTGTATTTATGGGGGAATGGGGTAACAATGTTATGGTTGTAGAGCTACTGAGAAATTGGTTGTGAGGTTGGTAGGTGCTAATTTTATATTAGAATGTTAGTATACATGTACTTTTTAACCCTTTACCCCATAGCCTGTTTCTAGTTTTGAAAATAGGTGACCCTCTAAAAGCAGGTTGAAAGTAAAGCAGAATGCGCCTTGAGGCGCATTCTGCTTTACTTTCAACCTGCTTTAAGTGCATTAAGCTACCATCTGCTAGGATATCGAACATATTTTGATTGGTTCATGCTCATGTCTGAATAAATTGAAACCATTTTCTTCAGTGGATGAACATATTAACTCCGCTAAAGGGCACTTCTATGGGGGGGAAAGGGTTAATCATCATAATGCCATTTTGCTATCTTAGTTAACCCTTAGCCTGCCACTCACGACTATAGCTCCATATGCAAACAGCTTGGATCCGGATGAGACGCCGAGTAACTCGGCGTCTCATCCAGATCCAAGCTGTTTGACACTCGGACAACATTTTCAGCAATTTTGAGCAACTTTGAAGCACTTTGAAACTTGAAGCAGACGAGAAATATAGCAGACGACAATTCATATGGCGGGCTAAGGGTTAACTAGATATTAAAACATTTGTTGATTATATAAGCCATACCGCAACAAAAAGGTCTTGGAAATTTTTGTAAATAGTGAAGAAACCTATTGCCTGTTACTTGCTGTCTGTATGAAAAAGCATCCTTTGAACAACTTATATCTAAAATTACAGTGAAACATTCTTTTATGGCCCAAATAAAGAATACTCAATTATGATATAAAACACATATGACAACCTCAATGTAAATACATGTTTAAGGTTATCACCTGTCTTAAACAGAAAAATAACAATCTTGATTTCGGGTGGTCATATTTGAAGCTTTTTACTGTATTTTCCCATGTATAATACCATGGGTCAAGGTACAATATTAGTTATACAGTTTCTTCACAGGGTACATGAGGATTTATTCCCAGCTGAGGAAAATCATATTTCCCGAGCCATTAGACGAGGGTTACATGATTTTACCAGCCGGGAATATATCCTCATGTACCCTGTGAAGAAACTGTATAACGAATTTATTATACTGCAAAGTTTTACTGTTCAAATGAAATATTTCGGAATTTGTCGTGCACAGCGCTCAAAGTAAACAATAACAAAATCACGTCAAAACATATGACATTGAGCGTAAATGATGTCATGTTTCTGACGGTTGTTATTCAAAAGACATCCACGTCAAACTTTCCCTGAACAAACGTGACTGTTGAAAGATCCGGCCCCGATTATTTCTTAGCCGAAATGGACTTAAACCAATGATGCACGATTGAGTGCACTCAATCCTGTCGAGCAGCCGGCCATCTTATTTTCTGCAAAGTTTTTTAAGACTCGAGGACCTGTCAGCCAATGAAAACAGCTGCATTTCTACGTACCCTGTCAGCTCTCAGGGTACTTGGTGTCACTTCTACGGCACTGTAGCCTATCAGAAGTATGGAATTTACTTTGCAGTATAATAAGTCTCTATTAGTGTATATCCAGATCAGAGCTTCCCTTTCATACTGGATCCAAAGTCATAAAGAGTCTGAGTAGAGTCTGACATCACTATCAAGCATTTGATTGGTCAGATTTGATCTTTTCTCAAATCTCACCAAGTTACCAATCAAATGCTTGAGAGTAATATCAGACCCAACTTAGACTCTATATAACTTTGGATTAAGTATGAAAGAGAAGCTCTGATCTGGGCTTGTATACACTAATTAGGACTGACAGATTAACCCATTACCCCCAAAATACAACTTTTTACGCCTTTGATTTATTCCTCTGCTATACATTTTTTTACAGGCATGGATATGTACCAAAAGAAATATTTTCTAAATCTCTAGCAGATGTTAGCTTATAGCAGGCTGAAAGTAAAGCAGAACTTTCAATCTGCTTTAAGTGGTCATTTATCTTCAAAATTTGATACAGGCTATGGGATAATGGGTTAAATAATAAGTCGAAGAAACAGTGTGTGATTGGGGTCATTTTTATTTGCAATCCTTTAAAGGGTTTTTATTTTTCTTGCATGTAGTTCAGATGATATTGCTTGTCATTTATTTGGGTGAAAATCAGATATATTACAATAATAGTTTCATGTTTTACCCAGGACTCATATGTGTCAAGAGTGCTGCTTGGTTGTTCGAAGTTTCCAAGGGTCCTGCTTGATTGTTAAAAGTTTCTAAGGGTCCTGCTTGGTTGTTTAAAGTGTCCAAGGGTCCTGCTTGGTAGTTAAGAGTTTCAACGTGTCCTGCTTGGTTGTTAATAGTTTCCAAGTGTCCTGCTTGGTTGTTAATAGTTTCCAAGTGTCCTGCTTGGTTGTTAATAGTTTCCAAGTGTCCTGCTTGGTTGTTAAAAGTTTCAAAGTGTCCTGCTTGGTTGTTAAAAGTTTCAACGTGTCCTGCTTGGTTGTTAAAAGTTTCCAAGGGTCCTGTTTTGTTGTTAAAAGTGTCAAAGTGTCCTGCTTGGTTGTTAATAGTTTCCAAGTGTCCTGCTTGGTTGTTAATAGTTTCCAAGTGTCCTGCTTGGTTGTTAAAAGTGTCAAAGTGTCCTGCTTGGTTGTTAAAAGTTTCAAAGTGTCCTGCTTGGTTGTTAAAAGTTTCAACGTGTCCTGCTTGGTTGTTAAAAGTTTCCAAGGGTCCTGTTTTGTTGTTAAAAGTGTCAAAGTGTCCTGCTTGGTTGTTAATAGTTTCCAAGTGTCCTGCCTGGTTGTTAATAGTTTCCAAGGGTCCTGCTTGGTTGTTAAAAGTTTCCAAGGGTCCTGTTTTGTTGTTAAAAGTGTCAATCTGTTTTTATTATTATTTGTGTTTGTCACCCTTAAGCATAGTGTATATTGTCTTCCTCAGTTGTACAGTAAAAACAAGTAGTATTATTTTCTGTTTCCCTTTTCTCCATAGCCCGTTTCTTCATTTTGAAAACAGGGGACCACTTAAACAGGTTGGAAATAAAGCAGAATGCACCTTAAGGCACATTCTGCTTTACTTTTAGCCTGTGTTGAGCTTCCATATATAAGGCTACAGAATATATTTCTTGTTGTGCATTTTTTTGACTGAGCAAATTGGAAATATTTACTTCAGTGGATGAATGAATAAGATTCGTTAAAATGCATACCTATGGAGTAAAGGGTTCAAATGACCTATGTTCAAGACTGGAATAACTGGACTGGTATTTGCAAACAGTTTTGATCCAGATTAGATTCCACATAATGTGGTATCTGATATGAATCAAAGCTATTTTACATGTCAGGGCTCAAGATATGAGGGAATAAACCGAATAAATCAAAAAAATATTCCTTCATGTCAGTACCAAATCTTATAGTGTAACTACTCATTTCTTATGAATAGTGACACTATAGGGTTTAATGAAAACATACAAAAAAAGTTCTTGAAACACTCCCTATGTCTGGACCCCTGCTTGTTTGAGTGTTTTTTGTAATTTAAACATGTATAAATGTGAATTTTACTAAATTCGGCAGGAAACGGGTTGATGGATAGATTGTGATAGAACTGTATAAATACACATGACTTTGAGATATATTTTGATTTACAACATTCCCAAAGAACAATATTATTTTGTCATAAATATATTATTTACAATGTGTATGGTACATGTAATTGATTTATTTTGTTACGAATAATCGGAATCAAGAAATAAAATTTGAAATATAAATGAATTTGTCATCTTTTTGTTTACTTATGAATATCCAATGAAACTGGTATTTTCTTGTCATTGTTTATGTATTATTGCTTTTGAAAACAGTAAAACAGTGTAGACCCTGATCAGGCAGTTATCGATTAAGATGTCTGATCAGACTCTGCACAGCGGAATCAGTGTGGTGGGGGAACAATGGTTAAATTTTGCCAATGTACGTCGTATGTTCACATTTCAAAACAACATCCTCTCAGAAACCACTGACGCGATTTCAACCAAACTTTGCCAGAAACATCAGAAACGATTGGGAACTAAATGCTCAAAGTTTCTGGTTAGAGATATTCCCCTTGCTTAGGGGCCAGTTTTTCTAACATGACCGTATAGTCAATTTTTAATGCATAAAAAAGCTTTTAAAATCTTCTCAGAAACTTAAAGGCCCAGACCTTTGATATTTGATATGTACCATTACCTCATTGTTTTCTACCAAGGTTGTTCAAATTATGACCCCTGGGTCAAAATTGGCGGGGCCCTTTGGCTTATCAGTTGTTTCATAGGAAAATCTTTAAAAATCCTTTTCTATGAAACCGTAAGGCCCAGATTATTTATATTTGACATGTAGCTTAACCCAATGGTTCCCTTACAAGATTGTTCAAATGATGACCCCGAGTCAAAAATAGTCCGCCCGAGGCTTATCAGTTTAACATAGACTTATATAGAAAAACCTTTAAAGATCTTCACTGAAACTGTAAGGCCCAGATCTTTAATATTTTACAAAAAGCTTTGCATTGTGGTCCTCTACAAAGAATGTTCAAGTTATGAGCCTGTGGTAAAAATGACCCCGTCCCGGGGCTTATCAATTTTTCACCTTTAAAAAAAATTCTTCTCTTAAACCGTAAGGCCCAGATACTCAATATTTGAAATATAGCTTTGCAATGTGGTCCTCTACCAATATTATTCAAATTATGACAGCTATATCAAAATTTTGTCTTGCCCAGTCAGCTACAATGTCTTCAGTTTAACGAAATGTGGGCCTCTGATCCTCTTGTTTTTATGCCCCCAAAGTTGAAGTAAATAGTAATATCACTGTCCAGCATCTGTCGTGAGTGTCTATCGCTCTGTATGTCTTTCTGCCCCACACCATGTCGCCCTGTAACTCCTAATTGCATAAATGGAATCTAAGTAACTATGTAGAAATGATCACCACCTTAAGATTAAGACCGGGTTTCCTATCTTATAGGTCCGTCACAATTTTGATAGAAAAGTTAAACATTTTGTGCGGGCTCTAACCCCATCATGCATGGATTGATTTTAAAATAACATGGCACAAATATTCTTCTAGTGCATATGATGTGTCGTGCCCATGACCCAAGTCTGTAGCTCAAAGTTCAAGGCCACATTTTAACATCAAAGGTAAAAAAGTTTAACAATTTGTCGTGTCCGAGCTCTTAATCTATCTTGCATGGGTGGATTTTAAAATTACATGGTGCAAATATTCGTTTCGAGAATATGATGTGGGGTGCAAGACCCAGGTCTCGTTGAATATTTTGCCATGTCCAAGCTCCAATTCCATCATAAATGGTTGGAATTTATGATAATCTGGAAGGAATATTCTTCTAAAGAATACTTAGTGTCTTGCCCAAGACCCAGATCTGTAGCTCCAAGGTCAAGGTCATAATCTCGGGTCAAGATTCAAATGTCTTATTTAAGCTCTATATCCATCATGCATGGCAATAATTTAACATGAACTTTCTTCTAGCAAAGACAAAGTGTCTTTCACAAGACGTAGGTTTGTAGATCAAAGTTCATGGTCACAGTCATGAGTAGAAAAACCGGGTTCATGGATGCAGTTTATTACTTAGCACAACTATACCCCAATATAAGACATTGTGGCGGATGTCAGGCCAAAGTGCTCATTAGCCAAGGTCACAATCATGGGTCAATAGTTGAAAAATGACACTTTTTTCTGTGTCAGAGCTCTTAATATTGTTTGACATAAACTCTTTTGAAAGTACTTGGCACAAATATGTTCCAGGTATGAGGCACATGAACTATCCATGTTTGTAGTTTAAAAAGGCAAGGCCACAATTAATCAAACTTTGAAGGTATATACACATGACCCTGAGATTTTAATGTCAGTTATTTCTTTTGGCGTCATTTGTCACCGTGACTTTGACAGCTCTTGTTTTAATGGCAACCAATATGATTTGGCATGCCCATTTGATGTGTCAAACATCGAAAGTTTTTTTTAAAAAAATCTTTAAATAATTGGGTGGTCAGATTTCAAAACTTTTTCACAAAAGCATCTATCACATGATAGTTTTTCACATTTTTTCGAAGATTTTCATTCTGTCAAAAAATAGCCACCAGGGGGTATGGTCATTTTTGAATACGGTAAAACAGAGTTTAAAGATTAAAATGGCATATCCCTTGAAACATATGTTTGGAAGTTAATGAAATTGGCATTAATATTCATTTGGTGGTTCCGTGCAAAATTTAACCAACTCAAGTGGAACCATGCAGAACTCTGACTGCCATGGAAAGTGAAAAATGTTTAAAATCTTCTTGCCAATAACCAGAAGGTGGAGAGCTATGATATGTTCACTGTATAACAGCCCCTAGTTGACATACAGCATGCAAGTTTGATAAATTGTGAAAATAGGTCAAAAGTGGCCCTTTCCCGGTTTCCCGGAGTGACTAATTCTACATAGACTTGCTATTGGAAATAAACTTACAAAACCTTGTCATAGTGTTTAAATATTTAATGTATAACATCACATAGTAAACGTCTACCAATGTTTTTGTTAAATCATAGGCCTAGAAATAAAAACTAGCCGCCCGGGGTCACTGATATAATGCTAAACAGTAAATTTTGAACATCTTGTCAGAATCTACGAGGGACAGAACATTAATTTTTTCGTGGCCCTGTATCAAGGTTCATAAAAAATTGATCAGTGATACATTTGTACTATTACGATATATGTAAATTTTGTCTGATTATATTATTTTTAGATTAATGTTAAACATTTCATAAGTTTGTAGCTAACAAACATATTTACATTTCGCAATAACTAGGTCGTTAATTTCACAACCATGACTAATATAATTCTATGGACTTCATAGCCAACGCAACAACAACATGACAAATTCATTAATTTGTTGTTTTGAAATGTTTACATAACATCAGGCAAACCGTATCTTTTCTTGATAAACACGTTTGTGTCGCACAATAATGCCTACTTCAAACAGTTTGGTGCAGGACACCATAAATTGCTAATAAAAATCCTAAGATTTCCAAAGTTCAAACGCCATTTAGGGAAACGTTCCTTTAACTATTTCGCTGCCAGGTTCTATAACACTAACATAATTATGCAAACAGTTTCGATCCAGATCAGACGCCGCGTAACGCGGCGTCTGATCTGAATCTAAACTGTTTGACACCGACATTAATTAATGTTTCCTAAGTGAAAAACGCATAGAATTCAAAATTTTAAAAGTTAGAGCAGAAATTCAGAGATTTCGGGGAATTCGTCGGTCGGGAGAAAATAAGAAAAATCCGAAGATTTCGGAAACAAATCCAGAGAAATAGCAATCCTGTTTGTGCCAGATTACGTGCGGAGTAATCAGAATCTGACCAGGTTCAAAACCATCGGGCACTTACTTTTGAATAAGCTTCAACGTTTTCAAAAACAGGCCATTTCACAATTTTACGCTTGGATTCGTTTTGGTTTGTTTTATGCCAATTTCTGTCAACTTTGGGCTAATTGGAAGTCCTAGAGAGAGAGGGAATCGGATACAGAGGAATCTTGGCGATTTCCCATTGGTTCTCTCGTTATGCCCTCTAGTTCTTTACCCATTTATACCCATTGGATTCTTCCATGTTTATATATTGGATAAGTCCATTTTTTATCAAAGGGATGCCTGGTAAAAAAATTCATTTTCATTTTGTTTTTTATTGAAATTCCTATCAGCAAACAGTGTAGACTCTGATCAGACGCCGCATAATGCGGCGTCTGATCAGCGTCTACACTGTTTACCCATGTCCCATATATGAGATCGTGGACCTAAATGGGTTAATTAAGTATACCCAGTACATAATATCATTGACAGGGTATATCGGGTTAAAGTATCATCCGAATGACTTGTCCATTTGTCAATACAGTGCTTGCTCTATACAACAACACTCAATGGGAGACAAATAGTGTGTTGTTTAAAGGGAGTTTGTTATACTGAATAAAAATTAGTTATCTTCGAGTGATGAACATGTCTTAAGTGGCATACATTTGCAAACAGTTTGAACCTAGATAAGACGCCCCGTGAAGCGGCGTCTAGTCTGGGTTCAAACTTTTTGTCATTTGTCTTTATGTATGTTTTGTCAAAATATCCAATTACGTAGCATTGGGAAATAACAGCAGACGACAATCTTAAGCAGACGATATTGCAACAGCGAAAGCTTTTGACAACGTCTCGTTTTTGGCACAGCGGAAAGTATTGTTGTTTGGAGGGAATCGTTGTTTGGAGGGTCATTGTAGGGAGGGAGTGTTGTTTCTGTTTCAACTCTTGCAACGCTGAAACTTAAAATGAACAATTTCAGTTTCAAACTAATTATAATCCTTGTTTCCCTATTAACCCCTTCACTGCCATGACGTCATCAATTTTTAACAATTTTCGTCTGCTTTTATTTTTATTATTTGAATTTCAGGTATTTTGACTAAGGAAATATTGAAATGAGTGTCAAACAGTTTGGATCCTGATCAGACGCCGCGTTACGCGGCGTCTAATCAGGATACACACTGATTGCAAATAACTATTGTACTCGGGGTAAGGCAGTGATGGGGCTAAGGAACGTTTCTTGCACTATTGCAAAATTATAAACGGATACAGCATGAGCCATCTGATCTGGGTCTACAATGTTTACATAGGACACGTGTACTCTTTACAGGTACACTGTGTGTAAATGACAGTAAACCCGTCGTTTGGTTTCAATGTGTTAATGATCCAGTTTGTCAAGCTTGTACAGGAGCGTGTTTCATGCCATCTATCTAGGAGTGACAAATCTATTACTGCATCTGTGTTTTATTATAACTCTCGTCGCGCTAAATTACATATTGTTTCAAATTGTCGTCAGTAAAATTATCCAACATTTATGGATATCATTTAGATGGATAAAATATCAAATCGAGTCAGTGCCAAACAGTTTGTGGTCAGGATCTGACAGCGAATGACTCGGCGTCTGATCTTGATCCAAACCATTTGCAACTACAAATACTTGTGTAGCATAACGATTAATAGAAAGGAGCCGACTCTCGATATATCGAAATCGCTTACAGTCTAACAAAAGCGTATTTCTAAATTAAAACATAGCTATAACTATAGCTCTATGTCCTTATTTCCACCACGTTTAAGTCGAACACACCGTATTTCAAAGTTATAACGTTTTGAGTTAATAATACGAATATGTTCGACCTGAGCAAGTTTGAGTTATAGGAGTTCGCCTGTACCTGTATAATCATTTATTCAGTGTTTCACATAAGATTAAGTGAGCAATTAGTTTGAAGATATATACAACAATTAATTATCTGCCTAGTATATTATAAATGGATATGCTTTTCTTTCTCGTTTAAACGTAAACAAAACGCAAACACAATGCAATAAAATATTGAAAACTAAGATGTTTTTAAATCTCAGACGATTATTTTCATCTGGGTGGCAAACAGTTTTGAGGCTAATCAGACGCCGAGTTAAAACAATTTGCAAGGGGCATACAAGGTTTAGCATAAATGCGTTTATTTGGATATAATTTAACGTGCCACATTGTATCCACTGTAAATGAAGAAGACACAGAGGTCAAGGACGCCCATGTTTTTTTGTGTTTATTGCATTGGTCATCACGCGCTTGTTTTTACTGAAAGCGTTTTTACCGAAATGCAGATAAAGAGACTATGGTGTTATTCTTATCGATATTGAATAAGTGCGTTTACAGTATTGGATTTTGTGAACGAGTTCGATAAAATAATATGCTGCGAACCTTTGGCAAGCAACATGTCATTAAATTGACTATCCAACGAGTTAAATAATTATACTAAATGATGAAAACACACGAATTTGATACCCTATTTATCACATAAAAAAACAAGAAATATCTTCAAAAAAGATATTCCGTCGAAAGTTAAAGTTTCTTTTGGGAGTGAACAGCATTCATTATATAAACTTATCAGGAATTATAGACAAGTTGGCCCAGTGTATAATTCTGTGCTTAAAATGTCTGTTCAAATTTGGTCAGCACAGCGTTGAACATTATAATGGAGGTCTATGGAAATGTTTTGGTGGTCTCTGACCTCTAGGCATTCGGCATATGAGAGTGATGCATTTCAAGCAAGCGGTCATTGACCAAGATTTCTGATCATTACTGATTGGTTAAGATGTTTCAAGCAGTAGGTTAAAAGAGATAACATTCCCGTCTTCGACGGGAATAAATGACACAAAGCCCTGAACGTATCTACTTTAAGTTTTGCTATACTACAAAAATGATTCTCTGATAATATATTCAATTTATCAATTAAGATTTGTGATATAGACCAGTTGAATTTTGAATAGCTTCGTTGACTCGTACGGTTCCAAACTGTTTAAGCAGTAGTGTAGTAATACAGTATTTTGTAACAGTGTTCCGTCCCTACAACGGCCCTCCCAACAACGACTCACTCCTTACAAATACCATTGCCGCAAATCTCTAATCAGGACAACGCTTCCACTGCTGCAATATCGTCGGCTTAAACATGTCCTCTGCTTTTTTTTAATAAAGTAACATATAAATGGACATTTTGATATAAAATAAATATAATGACGAGTGACAAACTGCTTGAATCCAGATCAGACCCCGCGTAACGTAAAACTGTTTGAAAATGTAAACCAAGTCTTAATTTTTCCTCCATATAACGAACTCCCTCCGAACAACCCACATAATCTGTCTGTGTCTTCCATTGGATGTCGTTGTAGAGACGGAGTGCTGTACTTCGTAAATTAGTATAACTATTCTGTATATATGAACATAATGCCATACGATTTTATGGCAATGTAACGTGAAAGTAAAACATAAAGCTGAAAGTCATGTCAGAGAGGTTGTACATTGTAGTTGGTGTATGAAACAATAGTACACGGAACTCGAGACGCTACTTTATTAATGTCGTTATCCTGCATTAAGCAGTCACTTGCCTTTGGATATAAAACACGAACATTCATTTTATGTGGTTTAACCAAAGAACAAGTTTTTTTTTTAAAAAAAAAAAAAAGAGAAAGAAAGAAAGAAAACAGGAAAAATAAAATAAAAAACCGTTTTATCAGCCATATAAATGTAGGTGAAATACTTGAAATACGTTCCCACAACAAGAAGCCGACTTTTACAAGGTGACTGATCAGGCTCCAAGCTTTTTGCCGCTCACACAGTTATTCATGTTTTCTGAATTTTATAACCGATTGGGTTTCCTTCAGTTGGGAATTATTATTAGTTACACTACCAAATACAGAGGGAATTCTTTATGGTATGGACAAAAGAACACATATGTGTATTTTCATAGGAATCAGACTGATAGTACAAAATGCTGGAGGATTTACATTGAGAATGATTGTAAAGAGTTTGGACCCAGGGGCCCGTTTAATAAAACTTCGTAAGACAAATGTTGTCGTAAGTCAGATTATAGAAGTCTCAATAATTATTTATTTCTCCATCTAATCCTGTCTTGTGACATCTTTTTGGAATCGTCTTGAAAAGACGATTCCAAAAAGATGTCACAAGACAGGATTAGATAGAGAAATCAGAAATTAAATGTATTTTAAAGTTTTGACTTACGATAACATTTGTCGTAAGAAGTTTTATGAAACGGGTCCCTGTTCAGTAGCAAAGTTGATTGGCTACCGTTCAAGATCAAAACTGTCGTTTATAAGAAAAGGAAACCTATAGAATTCGACGACCATATGTTACTTGAACCATTTTTGCAAATGGTAGACAGAAAAGCACGGCCGATTTCCTTGTGGAAAAGGCAAGTGCCAGAGGCGCATTCAAACAACACCAATTGAAAGGGTATAGGTGTTAACTTGGTACCTCAAAAGAGACATACTTTCTATACAAACATAACTGCTCGATTAAGATCTCATGCTATTTATATCCGAATTCAAAATAATTTTTGAAAATTTTACTAAATCATTGAAATACTTACACAATTATCAAACTTCTGCAAACTGTATATTTTCAAAGTTTCTTTTTTAATATTCTACCTGTTCATTCTTGATCCTTCTACTTTTTCGACCTTAATTCATTTCAATTCGGTGCCATGTACGTACTATATGCGTTTCGTAATGAGTAATGATTGTGTTTCCCAGATTAGCAAAACTACGTCGAGAAATGATATTTTGATTGTCATTAGAAGATAGAAATATTAGATATGCGTCGATCTAACTGGTCTTAACAGTTTCATTTCACGGTTTCTATTTATTAAGGATAAAATACATTTTCAAGTGTCAATGATTATTGAAATACAATCGACTCTTTGTATGTTTTATGGAATCCGAGTCAAATATATAAACATTCGTTAGCTACTACAATTGGGCGAAATGTCGGATACTACTTCGAAAATTCGGGCTACGGTCGGGTGATGGTCGCACAAGCCATGGTACTGTTTGTTATTTTAAAGTGAAGTAAGTCAGAAAGTGAGTTTGGTAGAAAAGGGTTGAAACGATTATTCAAACGTAGAGAGAACAACACACGCGAGTTTTCAGTATCTTCTTTGTTTTGTATCCATGTTTGAATGATTTTGCTTTATAATATTACTTATGACAAAATGCTTGTAATATTTTTGAAATAGATACTGTTTTAAACAACGCAGACACACTGCATAAACCTTGGAAATCGACAGATTTTTATTTTTTCTAACCCATTGGTGGATAGTGCCAACGATCCAATAGATGGGACATACATGTAGGCAAACAGTGTAGACTGTGATCAGACATCGCATCATGCGGCGTCTGACCAGGGTCTACACTGTTTGCTGATAGGAATTTCAATATAAAACAAAATGAAAATGAAAATTTTGACCAGACATCCCTTTGATAAAAAATGGACTAATCCAATATGTAAACATGGAAGAATCCACTGGGCATAAATGGGTAAATTAGTGCGTTAACTAATTTAGAGCTAGACAAGACGCAGAGTTACAGTCGAGAAACTGTTTCTCCCAATAAATGCGTTTGTGCTAATATCCTTTTAAACATTGCAAACAGTTTGGAGCCTGATGTGACGCCGTGTTACCCGGCGTCTGGCAAGATCCCAAACATTTTGCAATTGAAATAAAAGTTTTAAAATAATTGCACTCATTGGGAAATTATTGCGTATGTATTCCATTAATGACGTGTCATACTTGTCACGTTTTGAGACAACGTAGCATTATGCCCAGCGTCAGGTGATCACCGGAAAATATGCTTTGAAATGCAAAACAAATGATTATTTTTGATTGGTATTGATTGCACGTCGCTTAAAGAGCATTTCAGTCATATAAGGACGCCCAAGAAAGACGTTGTTTCCCAATAAACTCGTTTAACCAATTACCCTATAAATACCACTTTTTACGCCATTAGTTAATTCATCCACTGAAGAAAATAGTTCCAATTCATACAGTCATGAAAATATATCTAAGAATGATTTTCTATATTCTAGCAGGTGACAGCTTAAAGCAGGCACATTCTACTTTACTTTCAACCTGTTTTAATTGGTAAACTATTTTCAAAGCTAGACACGGGCTATGGGGTAATGGGTTAAGCTAAAACAATTACATGTATAATTTCCATTGCAAAGTGTTTAATAGTGACCTTGCGTCTGAAAAGGTTCCAAACTGTTTGCAATAGAAATAATTATTTTTACATTGGGAAAGAAATGCGTTTGTATTCTATACATTACTTGTCATACTTGTCACGTTTTGAGACGACATATCATTAAGTCGAACGTCAAGTGATCACCAAAATAGTTTTGTTTATGAATACGCTTTGAAATGCAAAACAAATTATTATCTTTGATTGGTATTGACTGCACGTCGCCTTGAAGAGCATTTCATTCATATAAAGACGCCCAAGAAGACGTTATATCCCAACAAACTCGTTTAACCCATCACCCCATAAATACCCCTTTTTACGCCATTAGTTACATGTAATACATCCACCGAAGAAAATAGTTCCAATTTATACAGTCATGAAAATATATCTAACAAATAGTTTCTATATTCTAGCAGGTGATAGCTTAAAGCAGGCTGCAAGTAAAGCAGAATGTGCATTCAGGCACATTCTGCTTTACTTTCAACCTACTTTAAGTGGTAAACTATTTTCAAAGCTAGAAACGGGCTATGGGGTAATGGGTTAAGCTAAAACAATTATATGTAAATCCATATAACATAACATAACATAATGTTATTATGATATGTTATGTTATGTAAATCCATTGCAAAGTGTTTAACTCTTTCCTCCCTAAAACTTTAAATGGACAATTCCAGTTTCCATTTTAGTCTAGTCCATTTCTGACTTTTAAGGGTTGTTTTTGTCAATGTTTGGCATTATGACAAACAGTGAAGACCCTGATCAGAGGGCTCCTTTCGGAGCCCTCTGATCTGGGTCTTCACTGTGTGCATAGGACAAGTGTTCTTTTCACATGTACACTGTTTGAAAAGGACGCCTATAGGCGGGACTAGGGTTCAAATGGTTAATAGTGACCTGGCGTTTGAGCAGGATCCAAATTGTTTGCAATAGAAATATTTATTATTACATAAATGCACTAATTGGAAAAGAAATGTGTTTATATTCCACACATTTTCTGTCCTGCAAATCACGTTTTGAGACGCGTATCATTATGCGCAACGTCAAGCGATCACCGGAAGAGGATTGTTTATACATTGTAAAGTGTTTGCAGGTGATCTATATGCAGACGCAATCAATGCTGTGATTGACATGAATAGAATCTTAACCCAAGCTCGACTTGGCAAGATTTTTCAAACAGTTTGGATTCAGATTAGACGCCGCGTAACACGGCGTCTAATCTGGATTCAAACTATTTGTCACTCATGCTCGAATTTTCTTCATATAAGAAACCATTGAAACTTATTCTGATCTATTTTTTTCGCAGATGATATACTTGAAGCAGACGACAATTTAGCACGATAAGGGTTAATAATTCTTTTTCTGACGGAACACCGTCTGCTTAGATATTGTCGTCTGCAAAGGTTTGTGAAATTGAGATATATATTTTTAAGGATAAGAAACATCGAAGATGGGCGTCAAACAGATTTGATCAGAAGCCGAGTAATACGGCGTCTATTCTGGATCTAGACTGTTTGTAAATACGGGTTATGTCGCGATCGGCAGGTATAAAGTTAATTTAATTAATTAATTGCATATAGTATATGAATATTAAGATGGCAATGCGCGTATGATGAAAGATGACAACCTACTTGAAATTCTGTTGAAGTTGATTACACCTTCTGTTTTGTCTTTCCCCTCATGAACTGTGTCAGCGTTTGATCTATTACATTGTTCCTAATAAATACCCCTTTTGACGTCTTTCATTTACCCCTCCCCCGTCCCCTCCCCACTGAAGAAACTGGTTCCATTTCGTACAGCCATGAATATGTACCTAAGTAAAAGTTTCTTTATGCCAGTTAAGTTTAAACATATTTTTATTTCCATATTTATTTTTGTCCTTTCCTTCATAAATTGTGCCAGCGTTTGACCTATTTCTAAATAAAGACTCCTTTAACATCTCGTATTTATTCCCCCACTGAAGAAAATAGTATTATTTTGTACAGCCATGAATATGTACCATAATAAATAGTTTCTTTATTGCAGTTAAGTTAAAAAAACCCACCTTAATTCTATGAACATGTAATTGATGAAATGAGGACGGGTCACAAGTTCTCACAACATTAGATTCGACCCTACCCTAGTAGATGGTAGCTTAAAGCAGGCTGACCGTAAAGCAGAATGTACATTTTAATTTAGCTTTTCGTTCAACCTGTTTTAAGTTATCACTTGTCTTCAATTCTAGAAACAATCTATGAGGTAATAGGTTACGATTGATTATTGCATATATACACATGTCGAGAGTGGAGCAAGCAAATTGCTGTTTGACAAAAGACATGGATCAAGGTAGGGTTGGCATGAAGGAAAGTTTAAGAATATCGATGAGATTGGGTTATCAGGGGCCCGTTGTATGAAACGTCGTACGACAAATAATGGTCGAAAGTCAGATTCTAAACTTATCAAAAATTATTTATTTCACAAGACAGGATGAAATGAAGAAATCAGAAGCTAGCTGTATTTCAAAGTTTTGACTTACGACCTAGTTTCTGGATAGCAAATCTTTCCAGCAAGCACACAGAGATAGTTCATTGCAAAGGGGTAAAGGCGTCGTTTGTGATGCACACTTTTATGAAACAACGTCACACAGCTTATTAACGATAGTAGAGGCAATATTACAGTGCTCCCAACTAAAACAACACCCAATGGGAGACACAGAATGTGTGTTGTTCGGAAGAAGTTGTTTTAGGGAGGTAAATACGCTTAGAGTGGTGAATATGACTTGGCTTAAATTTGCAATCAGTTTGAACCCAGATCAGACGCCGCGTCACGCGGCGTCTGATCTTGATTCAAACTGCCTGTCGCTCGCATTAAATTTTCTCTTTTAAAATGTTCAATATGTAACTTTAAGAAAAAACATTAGGCGACAATTCTAAGCAAACGATATTGCAGAAGTGCAAACGTTAGATATATCTGTCTTTTTGGGGAACAGCGGGAAGCATTGTTGTAAGGAGGGAATCGTTGTTCGGAGGGCCTTTGTAGGGAAGGAGCACTGTATTCTCTCTCAATGAAAGAGTTTGTAAAAGAATAATTTTCCTTACCCGAATAGGCTCATATATGTTTTTACTCAGATATAAACAAATTACCAAAATATTTTGTTGGTTGGGATTTTGTTTTTGCAGAAAAAAGAGGACAATTTCTACATTAAAATGAACTGCGTTTGCATTAAGTATCAGTAAAACCCCTCTATTACGACTATTCAATTCTGTTAAATTTTAGGAGTCCAAGGAAGGTGACTGCTTAAAGCAATGTGACAGTGGAACAGAAAGCTCCTTTGTTTTACTGTCACCTTGCTTTAAACTCTCCACTGTCTTTTATACAATCAACTAACCTTCGCTTTAATGACCGTAAAAGAGAGATACCCCTTCACTGCCTTACCTCGAGCACAGCAATTTCTTGCAAACAGTTTGAATCCTGATCAGACGCCGCGTTACGCGGCGTCTGTTCAGGATCCAAAATAGTTTGCACTCATTTCAATATTTCTTCAGTCAAAATATCAAAAATTAAAATTTAAGAAATAAAAGCAGACGACAATTGTTTAAAATTGATGACGTCACGGCAGTGATGGGGTTAAACGGGAAAGATAAACACCTGCTTCAATATACTTCAATCTGCTAATGTTTATATTAATCTGATAACTGATGCATTATTGCCAGATTGCAGTGATACAAATGCACAGCACGTAACTGTAAATATCTAATGAAGATCGCGTGCAACATACTTGTTATAAATGATTCATGTTATTGTCCCAATCTAAATAACTGCATCGCAAGCGACCGATATCAACAGTGCAGCCATGACATGCATACCTAATTTGGCTGCAACATGCACCAATTTAAACCATGATTTCGTTCACTTGTTACAGTTACAGTGGAGAAAACGTTATTCTTTCCCGTTTAAACGCAAATGAACAGCAAACACACACACTAAAATGGAGAAAATGACAACATTTTGATAATTCTAACTATTCATTTTAATCTTAGTTACAAACAGTTTGGAGCCTGATCAGACGCCGGGTTACCCGGCGTCTGATCTGGCTACAATCTGTTTGCATATGGAATAATAGTTTTAGCGTAAACGAGTTTATTGGGTAAGAACTTTTTCTCCGCTGTAAGAGGTCGTTATTATTTCATGTTTCAACGACTCTAAACGCAAACGTATTGCAAGAAAAGGGAAAAACGAGTCTTGATATTGTTGACGATTTATGTTTTTCTGATAGGCAAACAGTTTGGAGCCTGCTTAGACGCCGTTTTACTCGGCGTCTTATTTGGCTCGAAACTGTTTGCAACGGGTATAAAGGTTTTAGCATTCATAAAAGAAACATAACGTCTTCTCCACTGTCCATCTGTTTGCAAAGGTGTGGAAATTTACTGACTGATGATTCTATCCCCTTCTAACATGATTCATGTTGTCTACATGTTGATGTTTTTGTGGACTATATTAAAATTGGTTATTGGTACTAAATATATAAATCACGGAAAATATGTCGTTATAATTACAATACTGTTTCAATGACAATTTGTGTCTTCAGGGCTGCCATAAGTTGATCATGAAAAATCCTAAGATTTCTAAACATTCTATTTTTCATGCTCGTTTTCTCAAAGCATGTTGAAAGTAAAGCAGAATGCACATTAAGGCGCATTTTGCTTTACTCTAACCCTGCTATAAGGCAAAATAAAAACAGTACCTGTTTTTCCGGAAACCCGACCGACCCTAGTTTTTTTACCCCCGACCCTAAACTATTTTTCCACTTTTCGAAAAATGTGTTGGCAAATGTCGGTCATTTTTGCGACAATCGTTTTTTGAGGAGCGTGTAATAGACTATATTCTCCGTAAAATTGTTTACAAAGCTAATTAATAGATGTTTAAGTGTTTTACAATTGATTTTTAAATAAGATTTAGCAAATATCGAAGTGAAATTTGATCTAAATCTGTCATAAAGTAGCTTCCTTGAAGATGTGATATGCTAGTTAGTTTACCATAAACACATTCAACATGCAGTCGGCACATATCAATGGCACATTTAACATTCATACAACACATTTCAAAACATCATTCATTCCATCTGTCATATATGTCACTACTTTGCCGTCTTGGTATATAGATTTTATAAACAATCATACCGGTTTAGATTTTTAAGATAATTTTGGTAAAGGGACCTATCAATAAAATTAAAAATTTGAATGGATATTTGTAAGGTCTGTTATATATGGCCCATGTCTCTGCACAATAGAATACATTCATGCATATCCATGTAAAAATACTCCATTAGAAAGATATATGTATTATTGTATGTTTATATATATATAAAAAAAAAGATTTTCCGACCGTCCATCCCTAATATTTTTGGGCATGTAATAGGAACACACTAGTATTTTTTAATTTGCCTAAGCTACCATCTGCTAGGATAAAAATCCGAAGAGTTCGGGAAAATACGGAGAAATGGCAGCCCTGTGTCTTAAGCGCGTTTTTTGAAAAGAATAACGCATTTACTACTGCAACAAAGGTCAAGGTCAATATCGTTTTGCTACGGTACAGGCTAACTTAAAATATAATCAAGTACTTGACATACACGATTTATGTAACTGCCCTTTCTAAATGACAATATCGTTGGTTATAAACGGTGCAGTAATGTCATGAGTACCTAATTTGATTTAATTCTCAATAGGATTTAAATACCATGCACCAATTAAACATTTCATTGATATGTCCATGCAGCAATATTAGCCCATGAATCATCGTGAATTACATGTAATTTGTAACTTAATTAACAGAGCAGTCATGACAATATTACACCACAGATCACTCAGAACTACATATATTGATGTGACAGACATCGTCACCGATGCTAGTGTATCATGTTACAAGGTGTTATTCTTTACCATTTAAACGCAAGCAAAACGCAAACACAATGCAATGGAATATAGAAGTTGCAACTTTTAGAAATTCCTATTTATTTTCAATTTGGACAACAAACAGTTAGAAGCCTGAACAGAACTGTTTGCAATTGAAATGTATGTACATGTTTTAGCTTAAGCGGGGTTATTGCTAAAGAAATAACGCATCATCTATCGGTACATGTAGCAAAGGTGAATGTCAATATTGTTCTGCTGAAAACATAACCAAGAACATGACATACATGCTTTCCTAAATGACAGCATCGTGGGCGTATGGGGCCCGTTTAATAAAACTTCGTACGACAAATGTTGTCTTAAGTCAGAATATAAAAGTCTTAATCATAATGTTTTTCTCCATCAAATCCTGTCTTGTGACAATGTTTTGGAATCGTCTTGAAAAGACGATCCCAAGAGATGTCACAAGACAGGGTTAGATAGAGAAATCATGAACTAAATGTATTTTAAATTTTTGACTTACGTCATTTTTGTCATAAGAAGCTTTATGAAACGGGCCCCTGGTTATTAACAGTGCAGTAATGGCATGGTTATCTAATTTGATTAAATTCCAGATAAGAGTTAAATAGCATGCACCAATTTAGATATTTCTTTGATTTCCACATGTTGCAATATTGCACCATGAAATGTATTTAATTTTGTAACATAATTAACGTTGCAGTCTTGACATTACTATACTATGAATCATTTAGAACAAATGGTGGCAAACCTATTTGTTATAGCCATTACCAGCGACACTAGTTTTGCATATACAGTGTTCCCCCATACAACGACCCTCCCAACAACGAGTCCCTCCTCACAACGACCCTTTCCGCAATTCCCAAAAGCAAGACAGTTATGTCCAACGTATTTACGACTGAAATGTCGTACGCTTAAAATTGTCTTATTTTCTGAAATATACATAATGGGCATTTTGACAGAAAAAACTTAATGAGGAGTGACAAACAGCTTGAATCAAGATCCGGTCACGCGCCGTCTGATCTTGATTCAAGCTGTTGGCTATTGTAAGTCAATTTCCCTCCGAACAACGCACATCATATTTGTCTCCCATTGGATGTTGTTGTAGAGAGGGAGCGCTTTACTAGATAACAGAATACATACCAATTTTTGACAACTACCACTTTGACAAAGAAGAAGGCGTTTTGCGTCTCCTTAAGGAGCCCTCTGATCTGCACTGTTCGTCATTTTGCAATATATTACCAAAAAAAACCAACTCTAAATTGTGTAAAATGGACTAATTCTGATTGGAAATTGGAACTGTCCATTAAAAGTTTCAGAGGTGAATGAGTTAACGCGCTTATTCTAAATACAATCAGTCCAAAAACAGTTTGGGACTTGGTCTCACGCTGTGTTATCCTGCATCTGAGCTGTTTGCAACTTTTATTAAACTAAATTATCAACACTGCCTATATTTTAACATTTGCGTTTGCCAATAGTTTAGTTTAAACGGGAAATAATAACGTTTTCTCCACTGCAAGGGTCGGGACGGTGATCGGGCAAGTATTGACGTCTTACACAGTGCTCCAGATAAGTAGAGTTTTTCAAAAACTAAAATATTTATTTCTGCTTTAAACCCTATGGTGTTACTACTCGTTAGAATCGTCTCTTCGATGCGATTCCAATGAGTAGTAACATCATAGGATTACGTGCTGAAAGAAGGAGAAAAATGTTAGATTTGTTCGGAACACTCCCGTTTATCTGGAGCCCTGTTACATAATTGGTGACGGAGGAAAGCGTATGTCATTGCCATATTTGTTTGCAGTTATATACGTAAGCATAAAAAAAATACATATAGCATGTACCGATTTAAACATTTCATTCACTTGTCCATCATCCATAATACACCATGACTCACCACGAATTAATAATAGCTACAATGGGAAAGACGTTATTTATTCCCAATAAACGCGTTAATGCTAAAACAGGTAAGGCCATTGCAAACAGTTTGGAGCCAGATCAGACGCCGGGTTACCCGGCGTCTGATCTGGCTCCAAACTGTTTGCTTTTCATATAAAAACTTATCGTTCAATTTTTCAACATTTTTGGCCTTTTTTACTACTTTTTATTGCATTGCGTTGCTTACATTTTATATATAAACGGGAAAGAATAACGACTTCTCAACTTCACATGTACCTATTTGTGACAAACATCGCCAGCAACACTGGTTTTGCATATAACAGATGTATATCAACCATTTGTGACAACTATATTTGTTAAACAACGGCCGCGCAACCCTTGTACTGTTAAGCATGACCTGTCTGGAATTTTGCAACCAGTTTGGATCCAGATCAGACGCCGAGTAACTCGGCGTCTGATCTGGATCCAAATTGTTAGTCACCCTCATCAGTATTTTACTTCAAAAATATCTAAAGTTAAACTAAACATCTGATAATCGCAGAGAAAATATTGAAACATGGCAATTATTAGGGCAGAAGAATACGTTCAAGGCTTACATGTACAACGCTGTTTTTAGTTGTGCGCTCTAGAAATGCATGCACAGATAACACTGCATAATAATAATAATAATTATTATGATAATAATAAAAAAAGTCATAATTATGATAATAATAATGATAATAATAAGTATAAATAATAATAATAATATAATACAAGTAATAATAATAATAATAGTTATAATAAAAGTAATAATGATAATACGAATTATAATAATAATATTTAATAATTAAAATAATAATAATAATAATAATACATGTACAATAACAATGATCATAATCAGAATCAATAAGTTACATTATTCAAAATAGACTTACCAAAAGTCTTAAATAAAGGTGGTTGCTAAATGTAGTATAAAGTAATCAAGAAAGCTCATTTTGGAGCTATCTACATTATCTATGTCATACCTTAAGCAGGTGATCAACTGTCTTTATCTCGAGAGATACTGAGCTACTGTGTTCGTCTGTGCGTTTATTCTCTTCAGGGTGTAAAGGCTTTTACTTACTTACTTATTGTTACTTATTGTTGATTTCCAGCTCAGGTTCCTGGTGGATCCTCTATGCTGGACTCCTCTTCTTGAGTGGTTTTTGCACTGGTTCCGGTTTGTATTTCAAGAAGTTATACCATTGCAAAATAAAGTCAGACATGGCATTAAGTAACTTAGCTTTAGAGCAATAGTCAATACTAAATGTTCAAATTAATATTGCTATTACGAGACACTTACAGGTATTGAGTTTGTTACAGAAATATTACAGCTTACACTAAACAGTATAAAAATAAAGCAAACATTTCTGTTGAAGCTTTTTCTCAAACTGATTCAAGCAGTTGCCTACCTTAACCCCTTCACTGCTTAACTCCGAGTAACAGTTTTGATTCTTACCAGACGCCGCGTAACGCGGCGTCTGATCAGGATCAAAATGGTTTAACACTCATTTCAATATTCTGAAATCGAAAATTCATAATGCCTAAAACTTAAATTTGAAAAATAAAAAGACAAACTTTTGTTTGAAATTGATGACGTCATGACAGTGAAGGGGTTAAACAATATAAACCAAACCTTCTTCTGAATGCATGCAGTCGTACATGTTATTTAGGCCATTCCTGAACATAAAAAGAACATTGAATTTTAATGGCATGCAGATTGTATGCTCTGTTGGTGGGTTTTGGTTTGTGTATATATCGTTCCGCAATGATGTTGCAGAAAGTTTAGTTATATTTAGAACATTGCTTGATCATAATCCGTCACGTGTTTCAGGGAAATGACATGCTCCAATAAATATGGAGTTTGCATAATCGTGCCAGTTATGATTAATGCATGTCCACTTGAAAATGTAATTGATGTTCGTTTTCAACCCTTCGCCTCTCGAAATATCGCCTGCTTTGAAATTGCCGTCTGTAAATTTGGTAAGATTTAAATTAATATATATTTCTAAACTGAAGATACCTAAAACAAGTTTCAAACAGCTTTGATCCAGACCAGACGCTACATTACGCGGCATATGGTCTTGGTCAAAACTGTTTGCAAATACAAACAAAATCGCGATCTGAAGACGAGGGTTAAAATACATTCATCAAAAGGAGGATCATGTATATTATGCTTAATATAATTTCATTATGGTTAATTATGCTTAGATATGTGTATGACGTCATTGTGCCGTTTGATATGTGCGTCATGCGTGTACTGTTAAACCTGTATTGAGCGACATTAACCCTTTAATGATAAAATTATTCGGGAGAATTTACCTCTTTACCGATTTATTGTCGTCTGCTTCAGTATTGTTGTCTGTTAGACACGTTTCAAAGTTAGATTTAAGGTTATATGACTTAATAAACAACAATATGAGTGTCAAACAGTTTGGGTCCTGGTTAGACGCCGCGTTACCCGGCGTCTGATCAGGACCCAAACTGTTTGCATACGCGTTGTATTGCGTTATTGAGAGTGAAAGGGTTAACCATTCCCTCGCCGAAGTAAAGCGTGCTTTGAAATTATCGTCTTTAAATGTGACACAATTCAGATATAAACATTTTTATGATTGAAGAAACATGGAAAACTTAGCTATCAACACACCATACATGTAACTGTTTGCACTTCATGTCGCAATTGACAGGCGAAGGGTCAATGTATGATAACAAATAATAGTGCAGGACTAGGCCTCTAGACCCGTTTGCAAAATGGTGTTGAGAGAGTTTCTCACTTGATGTGAGTCAACGAGACCCTAGACATCACAAATCACCGAGGTGCTTGTCTGCCACACTGTCACGTTTCCCATAATATCCAAATCCAATATGGCCGCCGCCAGCCATTTTGGAAAAGCTAACTTTTTTGTTTTTTGGAGAATAAATAAGTGTAATACCTCTAAATTGATTGTTTTTTGGCGTGGAACTCATTTCTGCTGCCCTTTGTGCAATCTGGGGTGTCTTTGATTTGGAAAGGTCAAATTTCACATTAGTCAAATCTAATATGGCCGCCGCCAACCATGTTGGAAATGCTTTTTTCGTTGTTTTTTAAAGAAAAATCAAATATAATACTTCTAAATTGATTATTGTTTAGAGTATAACTCATTTCTGATGCCCTTTGTGCAATATGGGATGTCTTTGATTTGGAATGATCAAGTTCCACGATACCAAAATCCAAGATGGCCGCCGCAAGCCATGTTAAAAAAGCTAACTTTTTTCCTTTTTTGGAGAATAAACCAATGTATTACCTCTCAATTGATAATTTTTGGGTGTTGAACTCATTTCTGATGCCTTTTTTGCAATCTGGGATGTATTTGATTCGGAAAGGTCAAGTTTCACAATCGCCAAATCCAATATGGCCGCCGCAAGCCATGTTAAAAAAGCTAATTTTGTTTCTTTTTTGGAGAATAAACCAATGTAATACCTCTCAATTGATAATGTTTGGGTGTTGAACTCATTTCTGAGGCCTTTTGTGCAATCTGGGATGTCTTTGATTTGGAAAGATCAAGTTCAACAATAGCCAAATCCAATATGGCCGCCGCAAGCCATGTTAAAAAAGTTAATTTTGTTTCTTGTTTGGAGAATAAACCAATGTAATACCTCTCAATTGATAATATTTGGGTGTTGAACTAATTTTTGAAGCCTTTTCTACTATCTGGGATGTTTTGATTCGGAAAGGTCAAGTTTCACAATTATAGCCAAATCCAATATGGCCGCCGCAAACCATGTTGAAAAAGCTAATTTTGTTGTTTTTTTGACAAAAATCAAATGCTATACTTCTAAATTGATTATTTTTTAGAGTAGAACTCATTTCTGATGCCCCTTGTGCAATCTAGGGTGTCTTTGGTTTGGAAAGATCAAGTTCCAAAAGAAGCAAAATCCAATATGGCCGCCGCAACCATGTTGAAAAAGCTATTTGTTTTCTTTTTTGGAGAATTATCAAATGTAATACCTCTAAATTAATAATATTTTGGTGTGGCACTTATTTCTGAGACCCTTTGTGCAATCTTGGGTGTTTTTGATTCAGAAAGGTCAAATTCCACAATAGCAAAATCCAATATGGCAGCCGCAAACCACGATGGAAAAGCTAATTTAAAAAAATTATAATTAAGAAAGATCAAATATACATGTAAAACATGTATATCTTAATTGGTTATTGCCTGTGTTTAACTCATTTCCTCTCTGAGGTCCTTTGTTCAATATGGAGAGTCATTGGTTTGAAAAGGTCAAGTTCAATGTCTTTTTGATACATTAACGACCTTTGGCTTAGCTTGAACAGCAGTAGTCAGTATGTAAACAAGATGTAAGTAAATGGCAACTCTCTGACATTAGACAGAGAACACACGACAGTGAGCGGGACTCAATCCTACGTCCTGAGGTAAGAGGCTTTTATCCTAACCACTAAGACTACCACAGGCCCATGGACAGACGGTAGGACCGGGGCAGAATATATAACACCTTGTTCCACATGCATAGAAAGATACATCAATAAAGCATAAACAATTGATTAGATACACATGTAGTTCCAAAGTCATTTCGTGCCGATATTGTGGGAAACGTGACAGTGTGGCAGACAAGCACCTCGGTGATTTGTGATGTCTATGGTCTCGTTAACTCACATCAAGTGAGAAACTCTCTCAACACCATTTTGCAAACGGGTCTTCAGGTCAGGTACAGGACTATAATGCAGGAACTTTTTGCAGTGTTTTTGTTATGCATTTAGCAAGAACACATATAAGAGACTGCTAATGGATATTGCTTTTAATAGTGGTTGCTTTTGAATTACACGATTCTAAGTATTGCTCGATTAAACTGTTTAACTCCCTTTTCACCTCTAAATTTCATCACCCTGTTTAAAAGCTTTAAATTGCCTTAATATCATACGCTTAAAAAAAGTTGCTAAAATTAACCGTACTAAAAACAGTATTATGTTCTCAGGCAAGGAGAGTGAATGGATTAAAACATATCACTTTTGACATTATTTAGCGTCAACAAATTCAGATTTGATGCATCTTCTACAGGAGATATCTTGATAATAATTGCAATTAATCTAAATCCAGATGACACTCAGGTACTATTCTTAGACAATGCAGATTAATCAAACCATTTCCCCCATAGAAACGCCTTTTAGTGAATATATTTTATTCTTCCGCTGAAGAAGATAGTTCCAATTGAATCACACATGGATATATATTATGGGGAATATTTTCTATATTCTAGCACATAATAGCTTAAAGCAGACTGAAAGTAAAGCAGATTCCGCATTCTGCTTTACCTTCAACCTGCTCTAAGTATCCACCTATCTTCAATACTAGAAATAGGCTATCAGGTAAAGGGTTAACCCATTCACTATCCTACCTCGAGTACAAAAGTTAAATGCAAACAATTTTGATCCTGAACAGACGCCGCGTAACGCGGCGTCTGATCAGGATAAAATATGTTTGAAATTCACAAAAGTAACTATAATTTTAATTTGAGAAATAGAAGCAGACGACAACTGTTTGAAATGATGACGTCATGGCAGTGATGGGATAAAAGTTATTGCGGACGAAATACAATTACGTGCTGAAGATAAAGTATGACACCGGGAGTTGTGACCTAGATAAGCCATAAATATTTTGAATGGACTAGATCTAATTCGTCAAAATTCAATTCATCATAATTTTATAATGTTTAATTCATAATTTTTTAAAATATTTGACGTATCTTAACCTTGATTATGATAAATCGCAGTACAGATAATTGACCTGGATTTCAAAATTAAACCCTTTTTTGCGATATAGGTGACAGCAGTTGATTTTATTAGCAGTTTGGATCCTGATGAAACCCTAATATCTACATTCGCTCCATTCAATTCCATTGAACAACATTTTAATTTGTATAGACGCAATTTCTCTAGGGGCGGGACTTGTTGATACCTTTCCGCAGAGGAGGCGAGGGCGAGGCTGATGGATCTGCTCTCCGCGAATCTTTTTTGTTGCGTTGCTTCAGTAATGCCATTTTGGCTGTTCCTTTCAGGGTACACATTATTCGTGTTAACAACCTCTAGTATGGATGAAACATACATGCATACTAATAAAATGTTCAATTAATATTAGAACAGCAAATGTAATGTAAATATAAGAAATGAATTGAATTGTTTTGGCGTTTGCGATTATGGTAAATGCCGATCATTTTCTGTTTTTTATTTATTAAACGCCGAAATGAATCAGTTCATTGCTTAATTACTGAACAAGATATATATACGCCTTCAAATCAGATTGACCAACAGGGCTCCAGATAAGTAGAGTTTTTCAAAAACTAAAATCTTTATTTTTGTATAAAACCCTATGGTGTCACTACTCATTAGAATCGTCTCTTCGAGACGATTCTAATGAGTAGTAACACCTTAGGATTTGGTGCTGAAATGAGTCAGAAAATGTTGAATTTGTTTGGAAAACTCCCTCTTATCTGGAGCCCTGGACCAAAATCTAACCCTTTAGGCGATTGCAGCATACTTTACTATCTGCTCTAATCCTGATCAAACGCCACAAACAGTCTTCCATAATGTATATGAGCTTTATGTTATGGAAACAATTGTTTTAAAAATTCTTTTAACATTAATGCGCTTATTTTGGGAAGGAAAAATGTACTCCCTAATGTGAATCCAAAATGTTTGCAAAAGCTCATTCAAGGGATGTGACTCGTTGCATGCTGGGTACCAATTTCGTCTGCAACAACAATAATTGTCATCTGCTACTGTTCTAAAAATAGATTTAAAAAGTGTTTTTAAAACTGGGTCAGAGTGTCAACCAGTTTTGATCCTGATGAGACGCCGCGTCATGCAGCGTCTCATAATTATCCAAACGGTTTGCAAAAAGGGGTCACTATGGCACAAAACCGCTAGCATAGTAACCTGAGTTAAACAGAAGCTTTTAAAATTCAGATTGAAATATTTTTGTGTCATTTAAGCTTGACATTAAATATGAGATTCGGTTTCATTAAAGCCAGGTGCCGTTTTGTATGATATATAACGTATGAGCGATGAGGTACAGAGGATAGGACTATGTTTATTCCCATTTAACGCGTTTATGTTAAAGCAATTACGCCATATGTGAACAATTTTGAGCTTGATCGATTGGTAACCCGGCGTCTGATAAGACTTCAAACTGTTTGCCACTCAGATAAAAAATAAATAGTCATTTTCTTTAAAACACTGCTTAAGAATAACGTCTTCTTCACAGAAAGCTTAAAACTGTCTTGAAATACAACTGAACGACCAAAATAGAATTTGCGGTAAAATTGCGCTATTTAAAATGTTTGGTTTTCAAGTTTTAAGGCAAGCAGCCATAAAAAAGTTTTCTGCTTTTCTTTCAGTCTGCTTGTATTTGTTGCAGTTAAAAAGCTGTTTATTTAACCGTTTAAATTTAAGCAACTGAGACATTACGAAATGTAGAAAAGGGCAGCTTCTTAAAAATGTGGTATACATGTACATTGTATTTATTAAATCTGAGGGGCAAAAAGATTGTTTGTTTTGTTTGTTAACCTCCGTTTCTGCCATCTATGGAATAATTGGACGCCCCAAAAAGAGGGGATGCGGATACAGAGAACCCGGGCGCGATGCCCTACTCTCATTACCGAAATAGTTCTCTGGTTCTTTTAGATGCCAAGTGTAAAGCACTCATAAATCGGACCTCGTAACGCGGCGTCTGTTCTGGATTCAAGTTGTTTGTCGCTTGTCATATTTATTTTATAAAAGTGTCTACTTATATGTAAAATAGTAGACGATAATTTTAAGCAGACGATATTGCAGCCGTAAAAGCATTAGACATTATTGTCCTGTTTAGGAAAATGCGACAAGGGTCGTTGTAAGGAGGGAATCGTTGTTGGGAGGGTCGTTGTAGAGAGGGAGCGCTGTATTTGGAAAGAATAACGGTTTCTCAACTGTAAACATAAATGTTAGAGCTGATTTCAGCTGTCAAAGGATATTCTCAGTTTAACTCTTACAACACCATGGACCTGCATAAAATACTCATTACTCTTGAAAAAAAAACCCAGTGTAGACCAAGATCAGGGTCTGCACTGTTTTCTAATTAAGACCGGTATTTATCAAACTACCCAGAATTCAAAGTACATGTAGATTGGTTTATGCTTTGGTAATTTTGAAAACAGTGTAAACCATGATCAGGGACTCCCATAGAAACCCTCTAATCAGGGTATGCACTGTTTTCTAATTTTGACCTGCATTTATCAAAATGCACAGAATTCCAAGTAGACTGGTTAATGTTTTGGTAACTTTAAGGATCCACAAGAGAACCTAATTACCCACAAGAGTTACTAAGTGTTAAAAGGATTTATTTTCTTTAAAGCAGACGATATGCATTTTGTTTGCGAGCAGAATATTATGTTGATAGAAAATTTTATAGACGTGTAATGACGTCATAATGTTTGTAAATAGCTCATTATCAATTTAAACGCGTATTTTATAGACAATGTATATGGTCCATAAATCTGACATTAACGACAGTAATCAGAATATAAAGTGATTTTTTCTCATCACCACATAGATATAATTGATACAGTGTAACAGTCATGTCTGACCTTGTGCTTAACTCTTTCCTCCCATATGAGCGCTTTTTAGCATTTGATGTATCCCTACACTGAAGAAAATAGTTCCGTCTAGATCACACACCATGAGAAATATATCCTTTATTCTAGCAGTTGGTAGCTTAAAGCAGGTCGAAAGTAAAGCAGAATGCGCCTCCAGGCGCGTGCTCACATGTCTTTAAAACTACAGCGCTCCCTCTCTACAACGACATCCAATGGGAGACATAAATAGTGTTCGTTGTTCGGAGGGAGTCGTTATAGAGAGGGAAATAGGCTTAAATTTGCAAACAGCTTGAATCCAGATCAGACGCCGCGTAACGCGGCGTCTGATCTGGATTCAAGCTGTTTGTCACTCGTCACTAAGGTTTATGTCAAAACGCCCAATATGTAATTTTGAGAAAAACAGCAGACGACAACTTTAAGCAGAAGATATTGCAGACGTAACAAGGTTGGACATCATTTCTTGTTTCGGGATCAGCGGCAAGCGTCGTTGTGAGGATGGAATCGTTGTTGGGACGGCCGTTGTAGAGAGGGAGCGCTGTACAAACAATCTTTAGTGTAAAGGGTTAATGGTTGTATTCACTGTAAACATTTGGAGGAAGATCAGGTGCAGAGTAAATCGCCATCAGACCAATCTCCGAATTGTGTGCAAATGATCTATTTTATTTATAGAAATGTTGTTTTGCACAGTATTTTCAATGACGCTAGCGTTTCGTTTCGTTTAACCCATTATCTATACCCACTCATTTTTGTGCGTCTAATAGTTTCTACACCTACAAAGGTAGACCCCATTTATTGGCAGCCCTGAATATTAAACCTGCAAGGCATGTTTTCAGACAATAGTGTTAAGCAGATTGAAAGTCAGGCAGATTTTATTTTTGCAGAAAACTTAAAAAAGAAAGGATGTCACATAACATTGCAGACTACAAATTTTAGTAGACGATATATTCTTGACTGTCTGCGAAACGATTAAAAAGTTGGTTGTATTAAAAAGTGAAATTTGGCTATGTAAGGGTTAAGCTCTGTTTATCATCTTATGTTATGATCAACTGGTATATACTTTGACATTAATACTACTTTGTGATGAAAATACTAAATAAAAAGGTCACGTATGAACTCTTTCGCTGTCAAATGCAACATACTCATAGAACTGGTAAGCTCCTAACCAATCACAGAATAACTAGAAACTTCTAGACAGAATTCAGACTGCCAATTTAAATGTTCCTTCAATCAAAATGCAAACAGTCTACGACAAAAATGTTGAAAAATAAGATAACGAAAACGCTGAAGCAGAAGACGATGTGGCAGTGAAAGAGGAAAGAAAACAAATCAGAAAAAATTAAGGTGACTTTAAATGTGTGAATATAAATGGTTGATGTCAAGACTGGCGGTGATACTAAGTGGATACAGTGGAGAATCTGTTTTTCTTTCCCATTTAAACGCAAACGTACGCAAACGCAAAGCACTAAAACGTAGAAAAGAACAACTTTTGGACAATTCTGATAATTTTTGTTTATCTTGGTGGCAAACAGTTTGGAGCCTGATCAGACGCCGGGTTACCCGGCGTCTGATCTGGCTCCAAACTGTTTGCACTGCAAATAATAGTTTTAGCGTAAACGCGTTTATTGGGAAAGAATAACAGATTCTCCACTGTAAGTTTATTAAAGTCACTAACAGGTCGCCCACACAAAACTTAAACCCGTTTACAGCGGCTAAGACATTATTCTTTCCAGTGCAATCAATAAGAAACACAAAAGCAATGCAATAAAACGTAGAAAATGACATGCTTTGAAATTCTAACGATTTATATTTTTTTCAAGTGGATTATCCGGCGTGTGACCAGGTTTTGACAAACTGTTTGTAATGGAAATAATTGTTTTAGCACAAAACTATTTTCATGGAGATTGTAATTCACTCTCCAGACGTGTTTGCTTGAATCAATTCTTTTGAAATAGCAAAAAAGTACAGATCTTTGATTGATTTGTTGTTGTAATCACACGATTACTGTACAATGGCCTTGTAGACACGTGCCTGATGCACGATCAAAGTATTATTACTAAGATAACTGTAATGCTAAAAGCTAATGTATAAATTTTATGCATTACAGTTACCACGCATTGACCTATTACTCCACATCCTGTAGACACCTGGCTTAACACATTACCCCATAAATACACCTTTTAACACCTTTAAATTATTTTTCCACTGATGAAAACAGTTCCAACTTAAAAGGTCATGAATATGTATCATAAGAAATATTTTCTATAATAGAGCAGATATATCTTCAAGCAGGCTGAAAGTAAAGCAGAATGCGCCATAAGGCGCATTCTGCTTTACTTTCAACTTGCTTGAAGGGATCACTTGTTTTCAAAATGTAGATATATGCTATGGGGTAATGGGTTTAAGCAGGTTAAAAACTACAGAATGCGTCTTAAGTGCTTTACTTCCAGTCTGCTTGAATCTACAATAGGATCTATCTGCTAGGATATAGATACTATTTTGTACGATACGTATTCATGACTGTATAAAGTTTAACGTTTTCTTCAGGGGAGGAATAAATTAAAGGTGTCAAAAGGCGTATCTATGGGGAAATGGGATTATTAAGCACTGTGTTAAAGTCTGCCAATACGTCGCCTTTGTAATAATCGCTTTTCCCCCATAAAAGTATCGGTAACTATAGTTGGTTCCAAGTAAGATCATGTCGGATGCTGTTTTATTACATGTGTGGTATATTTTTCATATTCAATCAAAGGAATTTATTATTCTATTGTTATATACATTTTCATGACGTTTTATCAGAGAAAACACTCAAACATTTACAGTTTATGCGCGACGTCACACAATATATTGTTATGCGACGTCACAAAAATGATATCGTCACTGCAGAAGTGATATCATTACTAGTGATAGTATCAACTGTACCGCATGTGAAATTTATCTAACTGAGAAATCTCTTTAAATCATTGATTGGTATATAATAAGAAACAATACTCGTTTTGTTATAATAAAACCCTCTATATGTATAAATATAGTTTGGTTCAAAGTCAGATCATATCGAATGTTGTTTAATCATTGTAAAACCATCAAGGTTTTATTATATTAAACTATCTAGATCTATAACTACAGTTACATTTTGTACCAATTCGGATCATATCGGATGTTGTTTATTGACATAATATATCTTCCAAAACCATCAATTAAGTTCTATAGTTTGGTTCCCAGTCAGATCATGTCGGATGCAAAGTACCTGTGTTTCCTATTACATGCCCAAAATAAATAGGGACGGTAGGTCGGATTTTTTCATTTAACAGAATAATACATTTAACTTTCTGATGGAGTATCATATATAGTTATATTTATATATGAAAACATATGAAAGTATTTCATTGTGCAGATCCCTGTGGTTATTCATAAAAAAACAACTTCTAAATATCCATTCAAATTGTTATTCTTTCGGTAGGCCCCATAACCAAAATTACTTTAAAAATCAAAACTGGTATCATTGTTGTTCAATATTGGTGTAATAAAACAGCAAAGTAGTGACATATATGATAGATTGAGTTAATTATGTTTTGAAATGTGTTGTATGCATGTCAAATGTGTCAATGAAATGTATTGTCTGCATGCTGAACGTTTAAATAGTTAATTCCCTAGCAGATCATAAGTCCCAGGAACGTACTTTATGACATATTTAGAGCAAATTTCAATAAGAAGTTTGCTTAATCTTATATAACAATCAATTTTTAAACACTTAAACGTATATACATTAGCTATATAAACAATTAAGTGGAGAATAACATCTATTACACGCTCAGCAAAAACGACAGTTTCAAGCGCAGCAAAAAATTACCGACATGCGTTGATATATTTTTCGAAAATGGAAAAAAAAAGTTTAGGCTTGGAGGGAAAAACTAGGGTCGGTCGGGTTACCTGAAACACATGTATTTTTTTTTTATTTTGCCTAATATAATAAAACCATCTATAACTACAGTTATTCTCAGTCAGATCATGTCGGGTGCTGTATATTCCGTCATCGACTGCCTTTATACATGTATCGAATTTTAGCGTCCTCTTTGTATTATACACCTACTTTCTGTACAATAATTGTGCATTTTTAAATATATTTAGATCTAGTTCTCGTATGTGTTAAATAATTTGAACCTTGTTCAAACACCAACATTTATTTCTACAATAAAATGTTGATTACATGTAATACAATGTCGTGTAGACATTAATTAGTCGATTTTCACCTACGCACCGTAAACCTTTTACATGCTAGGGGTCAACTTGTTATATCTCTTATTAGCAGTTTGGATCCAGATGAGGCGCGTAGTAACTTGGCGTCTCAGGTGGATCAAACCATTTTGACAGTATTGTGATATTTTCTAAAGAAAATGAAAAAAAAATTAAACTCTTAAAATTGATGCAGACAACATTTTTTGCAGACGTCACAATCACACTGTATAGACGTAACGGGGATGCTGCCGTCATTACGTTGAAGCTCGAGTCAAGTCAACGTTGATGCTGGTAGACAAAGATGGCACCGCCCATTCATTTGGACGAGGTAAGCACATAAATTGGATATTTGAGAGAGTGTTTCTTTAAAATATCAAAAAAGGATTAGTGTCACGGAATGAACCGGTTCTATCCCCATGCTCCGGTGTTGTCGTCTCGTTGGATAAACACTTGTTTACGAAGTTAAGTCAGAAAAAGTTTTGACAGATACAGGAAATCTTGAAACACTTGGTGTCTAGAGCTCTAACAAAGATGTTGTTTTCTCATTTCTGGATTGCTATGCCTACCAAACGATCCCCTAACGGACTTTTTTGATAATTTGACACTAAAAGGCCTGCTGTAGTGCGTAGTAAAACATATTTGGTCAATTTTAATAGGGAACGCACTCCGCTGCCGAACACGAGGCAACGCTGATACTGCTGGATGAAAAAATGGCAATCTTGTTTAAGTGTTTTTTGTCTGTTTGAGACATGTCAAAGACTTATCATTTTTAGTTTGGACTACGACGCACATATGCGACGTCTATCTTTTAAACTGGCACTGTCATATAGGAGATACCTTAAATAATCTAGACTTATCTGTTCCTGTATGCCACTTTTTATGTAATGTAAAATAAAGAGTGTCTTCTTTGCAGTTATTGGTTATCATTTGCCTCAACTTACTCTTGTCAATTTGTGAATACAAACATCTTCTAAACCATATGTCTTTGAATCGAAATTTAAACATATTGCCATATTGGTATAGCAAAATGAACTTTTAAATGACAATTCAAATTTCAATATAAGTCTAGTCTATTTTGACTATTTAGGGTTGAATGTAGCATAATATTTCAAAATGACAAACATTGTCGACCCTGATCAGAATGCTCATTAGGAAGCCCTCTAATCAGGGTCTATGCCGTTTGCATTAGACATGTGTAGTCCTCATAGATACACTGTTTGTAAATGACGAGTATACTCATCGCTATGGTTGAATGTGTTAAAGATATGAAATTAGATATATATTTTTTCAAATTTCAGGTATAGTAGATTTAGTTACGCAGATGGATGGGGGAGTGTTAACAGAAAGTCAGCCTTTGGCTGAACCGGCCAAAGAAACGTCCAGTGACATGAATTCACGACAGCTCGAAAAAACATTTGTGCTAGTCGCACAAGAACTCCAAGCACTATCAAATATGGGGCAAATCCATTCAAACCACATGGAACCGTTAAATAAACCCAATCAAGAAATACCTCGAAACACGCTCTTTCACCACAGTCATGACATAAAAGCACAAAAAAACTTAATCTAGAGTTCGAAGAAGTTGAAAAACATTTTGTGCCTGAAACGTAGATTCCATATGGCGCAAAATAATTCATTGAATTAGCAAGTGATTTCGAAGTGCTTAAAAACTTGTCGAGCGCGGGATTACTGATATACTTGATTCAGTTTCTTACTTTAGTTACAGAAAACAGGCACCGTATGAAAAAAATCGCGCTTCTACTGTTGCGAGAAACTGTACGATGGTATAATTCTTTGACCATCCAGTCAATGTGGTACTTTGAAGAAACAAAGCGGTTTTGGCGTCCCGGATATCGACTATTTCACTGTAAATTTCTTTGTTTCATGTCGGGATCGAAGTCTGTTGGAAAGTTTACTTCAGAAAGTAAACGATATGGAGTGATAGATACTCAACAATCAGAAATTAATTTTGCGGTACCAAGCGGGGGTAATTATTCATGTCTGATATTTTCTAGAACAATATAATAGAAAGGAATCATTGTAGGCCAACCTCAGGGCATATTCTTTGCTTATTTTAACTATTAAATAATATATGATTCGTCGATTGAGCGTTGGGCTAGGGCTAGGGCTTGTGAACGCGCTTTATTCCGCCATCCTCTCTCCGCACATCTTAATTTCGATCTTTGAATGCATAAGGGTTAAGTCCGAACGATGTTACACAGGAATTATTACTCGTTGTTTGGTAAACTATACTCTTAAAAATATAAATAGGTGCACAGCATTATAAAATGGTCTTTAAACAGACAAAAAACCACTTAAATTAAATTGCCATTTTTTCATCCAGCAGTAACAACGTTGCCACGTGTTCGGCAGCGGAGTGCGTTCCCTATTACAATTGACCAAATATGTTTTACTACGCACTATAGCAGGCCTTTTTGTATCAAATTATCAAAACAGTCCGTTAGGGGATCTTTGGGTATGCATAGCAATCCAGAAATGAGAAAACAACATCTTTGTTAGAGGTCTAGACACCAAGTGCTTCAAGATTTCCTGTATCTGTCAAAACTTTTTCTGGCTAAAATTCGGTAAGAGGCGTTTATCCAACGAGACGACAACACCGGAGCATGGAGATAGGACCGGGTCATTCCGTGACACTAATCCTTTTTTGATATTTCAAAGAAACACTCTCTCAAACAAGCAATTTATGTGCTTACCTCGTCCAAATGCATGGGCAACACCATATTTGTTTACCAGCATCAACGTTGACTTGACTCGAGCTTCAACGTAATGACGGCAGCATCTCCGTTACGTCTATACAGTGTGACAATTGTAGCGCGTTTAGTGTTAACCCCTTCACTGACATGACGTCATGAATTTTAAACAATTGTCTTCTGCCTTTATTTCTAAAATTTAATTTTTAGGTATTATGACTTAAAGACAAATAGAAGTGAGTGTCAAACAGATTAGATTCTGATCAGACGCCGCGTTGCGCGGCGTCTGATCAGGATCCAATCTGTTTGCAAATCATTATTGGACTCGGGGTAAGGTAGTGGATGTGTAAATAAAGTGGTTAAAGTATATTGCACTTGTCAATTCAGGGCATCGTGATCACTATATAGTGTGCAAATGGTTTTAAAAGTCATTACCGCATGAACCACATCCCTTGATGACATTATTTCCATTGACAGTTTTATTTTCACTAGTTTATACATGTATCTATTTTGTAAACGCCAACACAGAGTGATCATTTTATAGTATGCAGGTGTCTTAAAAATTCACAACCACAAGAACCACAGTCCTTGTTGACATTATGTTCATTTTGACATCTTTATTCAAACCAATCCATGGTAACAGGTACTTTTCAAACACCCACACTTAAGCAGTTTTAAAATATGAATTTTAGGCCATTGATTGTAAATAACATTAATACAATAGAAAGGGCGATTTTCTTTCCCGTTTAAACAATGCAAACTTAATGCGACAAATCTTAGAAAATGACAGCCCTTTTTTTTTTAAAAAACAAAACAATTGTTTAGTGATTTAATGACGACTTCAGTTGGTATCATGTACATTTACAATGTACTTCGTTTGATAACGTATACATATTCTGTATACTAGATGAATACGGGGCTTCTGTGCGATACTCTGTTGGCCCCCATTATTACAGTGTAGACCCAGATCGGAGGACCCATATAGAAGACTTCTGATCTGGGTCTACACTGTTTGCTAATCTAGACCAATATTTATTAAACAACTCAGAGTTCCAAGAAGATTTGGTAACTACAAAGATCCACAAGAGATCATAATAACCAACAAGATGTACTTGGTGTTGAAAGAGTTAAACCATGTTAACTGTGTCCCAGTGGGTACGACGTACAGTGGAGAATCTGTTATTCTTTCCCGTTTTAACGCAAACGCAAAGCACTAAAACGTAGAAAAGAACAACTTTTGGACAATTCTGATAATTCTTGTTTATCTTGGTGGCAAACAGTTTGGAGCCTGATCAGACGCCGGGTTACCCGGCGTCTGATCTGGCTCCAAACTGTTTGCACTGCAAATAATAGTTTTAGCGTAAACGCGTTTATTGGGAAAGAATAACAGATTCTCCACTGTATTATGGCATTTGCAAACAGTTTGGATGTAGATCGGAAGCCGAATTTCTCGGTATCTGGGGCCCGTTTCATAAAACTTCGTACGACAAAACGATCGTAAGTCAAAACTTTAAAATACATTTAATTTCTGATTTCTCTATCTAATCCTTTCTTGTGACATCTCTTTGGAATCGTCTTTTCAAGACGATTCCAAAGAGATGTCACAAGACAGGATTAGATAGAGAAATAATTAATAAATTGGAATTTAACAATCTGACTTACGACAACATTTGTCGTACGAAGTTTTATGAAACTTGTCCCAGATCTACATCTTAACTGTTAGATCTTCGGTTCAAGCTTAAGATATATGTACAGTGGAGAATGTGTTATTCTTTCCCAATAAACGCGTTTACGCTAAAACTATTATTTCCAATACAAACAGTTTGGAGCCAGATCAGACACCGGGTAACCCGGCGTCTGATCAGGCTCCAAACTGTTTGCCACCAAGATAAACATGAAATATCAGAATTGTCCAAAAGTTGTTCTTTTCTACGTTTTAGTGCTTTGCGTTTGCGTACGTTTGCATTTAAACGGGAAATAATAACAGATTCTCCACTGTACAATGCTCCCTCTCAACAACGACACCCAATTGGATACCTAAACTGCGTGCGTTGTTCGGAGGGAGTCATTATAGAGAGGGAAATTGGTTTACATTCGCAAATAGCTTGGATTCAAGATCTTTGTCACTCGTCATTAAGTTTTTTTTTGTCAAAATTTCCAATATGTAACTTTAAGAAAAACAGCAGACGACAACTTTAAGCAGATGATATTACGGTAATCAAGCGTTAGACATAATTGTCCTGTTTAGGGAATTGCGGCAATTGTCGTTGTAAGGAGGGAGTCGTTACTCGAGGGCCTTTGTAGGGAGGGAGCACTGTATAAACGAAACTTGACTGTTGCTGCGGACAACTTAGATGCAGACGTTACAGTGGAGAATCTGTTATTCTTTCCCAATAAACGCGTTTACGCTAAAACTATTATTTGCAGTGCAAACAGTTTGGAGCCAGATCAGACGCCGGGTAACCCGGCGTCCGATCAGGCTCCAAACTGTTTGCCACCAAGATAAACAAGAATTATCAGAATTGTCCAAAAATTGTTCTTTTCTACGTTTTAGTGCTTTGCGTTTGCGTACGTTTGCGTTTAAACGGGAAAGAATAACAGATTCTCCACTGTACATGTACGACAGGTAGATAGATTTTGTGGATGTACAATAAACTCTTCTTCGAAATTAAATTGAAACACCTGCCTGTAGCGCTGCGAAATTTCATCAAATTATTTTAAGAATGAGAATGAGGAACATTTATTTGAATACAAAAACGTTCAACCGAAGATGTTATCATTTTTGTTTTCCATCAACGGAATGTATTGCAATTAGGAACAAAACACAATTATCCACTCCCGAATACATTTACAGTTAAACCTCGCTATTACGACCACTAAAACGAAGGCTAATTGATTATATAATAGAGAGGTGGCAGCTTAAAGTAAGGTGACATTGAAACAGAAAGCTCCTAAAGGAGCTTTCTGTTTCACTGTCACCTTGCTTTAAGCGGTCACCTATCGTAAACACCCTAATAATTAACAAAATTTAGTGGTCGTAATAGAGAGGTTTTACTGTATTTTCTTCTACATATGGAAAGACGTTAATCTTTCCCATAAACGTGTTTGAACTAAACCAATTACTTGTCTATACATTGCAAACATTTTAGATCAGACCCAAAAAACTGTTTGTCATCCTGAATAAGATAAAGTTTACAATTATAAAATTAAACATGTAATTATGTAAAAAAAACAACATTGGATTACAGCACGTTTGCTTAAATGTTTGGTTTATACGGGAAATAAATAGAGGACAATTGTTTGTTTCAGTGTAAGATGGGAATTTCGCCACTCGTGAGAATATAATCATTGCTTTTCACAAGATGAAAGAAAACCCCATCTTACACTGAAACAAACAATTATTCTATTTCTTTTATGCTTTTAACAGAGAAATATTAATATAAAGCCGCCAATTAATCCATTTCAAAAACCCCGTATCCATGGAGCCTCTCAAAATCAAAGCGCTCCCGACTAAGTGTCATTTTGATGGCGTCGTAATCTGAACGTGCGACGCCAAAATAATCGTGTATGGCATATTCAAGTTAAAAGGAGGTTATAGCAATAAAAAAATCCTGGCAAAAAATTGTTCCGAAAAGTTATAATTCACTGTAGATTATAACATTATAATCTACTGAGAAAACTCTATAATTCACTGCTTAGCATAAAAGAATAAAGTCTTGTTCCCTATAACAATTCGAAGACATTGAGAGAAAACACAAACAGCTAAAAGGAACATTGGAGAGACAAAAAGAAGTACAGTCGAACTTCGATATCTCGAACTCGGTTACGTCGAACATACCCGTTTTTCAAACTGTTAGGCAGCGAAATGGTTGTTTATTCAGTCAAAATATGTTTAATGGAATCATTTATCTCTAGAGTCACGTATTTAAGTCTTTTACAAACAGTGTGCATGTGAAGAGTATACATTTTACCTGTGCAAACAGTGTATACCCATATAGGATAATGGCCTTTATTATATGCCTATTTTAAAATCAAGCGAATACAGGCCATACAATCTTTTTCCGTATCAGATGGTCCGTATCAGATGGCATATATGCTACACAATGTTGACGTCACTGCTTTTATGCAACACAAGTTGTACACGATCTATAAATATAAAGAAGCGTTGCGCCTGACGTTTCGGAATTCCAGGTCCGATTCTATTTTTAAAAAAAGTTGAAACTAAGAATTGGTCAACTCTGAATAGTTAATTTCCATTTTAAGCGTGAATAACCGACATCACCCACTTTTACTAATGTTTTCCTCCAAAGGATAAAGCTTAAAACAGTTCAACTCATGCTCTAAAACGCTTAAATGACCGTTATTTGCAAAACGCCACTTCTTTAAATAACGGATTCAATCGAGAACAAAGTGATACGTCATAAAATAATGACGTAATTTATTGGTGGTCACATGACTTCCATAAATAGTTTTGCATAGAACTCCGGATATTTAACATATAGGGGCCTACATGTATGCGTATATTTGATTATTCGGTTGAACAATATATAGATCTAGATCTAGTCCCAAACAGTTTAGGTATATAATAAAAGGAACATCACCACATTGTGTGATCCGGGGTCTTGTATCAGTTCTCGTTGGTTGTGTAATCCAGATCACACTCGAGGCTGCGCCTCTCGTGAGATCTGGATTACACAACCAACTCGACTGATACAAGACCCCGGATCACACACTGTGGTGATATTCCGTTTATACTGTTTGTCAGTTTGCAACCTATTGCAGAAACAACAATAAATCGACAAGTTTTAAGAAGACGTATCCTAGTACAGTGTTCCCTCTCTACAACGACACCTATTGGGAGACAAAAATGTGTTCGTTGCTCGAAAGGAGTCGTTTTTGGGAAGGGACATTCGTTAGCATTTGCAAACAGCTTGAATCCAGATCAGATGCCGCATAACGCGGCATCTGATCTGGATTCAAGCTGTTTAGCACTGGTCATTATTTTTTTTCTGTCAAATGTCCAATATGTAACTTTGAGAAAAACAGCAGACGACAACTTTAAGCAGACGATACTACAACAGTAAAAGCGTTAGACATTATTGTCTTGTTTAGGGAACTGTGTCGTTGTAGGTAGGGAATCGTGGTTGGGAGGGCCGTTGTAGGGAGGGGGCACTGTAGTCACGTGGTGTTAAGGAAATAAAACATGGCCGCAATGACAGTCTGTCAAACCAACACCATACTTGCAGGTACTGTCATGATAAGATTTTCTAAATGACAACTTACATAAAACCATTCGACAGTTTAACGGGTCTTTTATTTCCAATGAATTAAAAACATAAAATGCGTACGTCATGGTTCTTTTTGGTACGGAGTTGACGTCATGAAGAAGAGGCGTTCAATAATGTCGTCCCAAAACTCGTTCGTATTTGAAGATCAATTAAATTTAAACATTCTGTAGACAATCACATGTACATGTAGATCTATATGGTTTTTTGTTTGAGAAAGTTATTTGAGGTTGTTAACTGTCAAATAAACATAATTCAAGTGTTTACCCTTAATATGTATACATTTCCGTTTTTTCAATACGGTTGCCATGGTAACGAGAGTTCTGCATTGATTCATATTTTTTGAAAAATGTTGAAAGAGCTTAAGTCAAGGAACATTCCTGTGAAGTTTGGTTGCCATCAGGCATGTGGTTATGAGGAAGGAAGGTGTTTAACCCTTTCCCCTATAGAAACGCCGTTTAGCGGATATAATTTATTCCTCGGCTGCAGAAAATAGTTCCAATTTAATCAGTCATAAATATAAAGAATAAGAAATATTTTCTACATTCTAGTACATGGAAGCTTAAGCAGGCTGGAAGTAAAGTAGAATGTGCCTTATGGCACATTCTGCTTTACTTTCAACCTGCTTTAAGTGGTTACCTATCTTCAATACTAGAAATAGGCTATCAGGTAAATGGTTAAAGAAATTAGGGACTATTCCTTTATTTTTATTATTTATCGAGTACTTTAACAATATATTGTTGAATGACAAACAGTGCAGCAGTCCCTTATCACAGGACCCCTTTACGAGTCATTACAAGTCATCTGCGACCCGTTTCATATAACTTCGTACGACAAATGTAAATAAGAATTTTTGTGTAGTTTAAAGTTTTGACTTACGACCGTTTTGTTGTACGAAGTTTTGAGCGTGTCCTATGCAATGATATTAGAACCCAAGGGCTTCCTGGGGTCCAAACATCATTGCACAGGACACGCGTAATCTTTAAAAGTTACATTATGTAACCGCAACCGTGGCCTAGTGGTTAGGGCGTCCGCCTTGAAAGCGGGAGGTCGAAGGTTCGAATCCCGGAGTCGGATACGGGGTAAGGACCAGAGACCATACATACCCATCTCTTTATATTCGGCACTCCAGTGGGTGGTCTCTTTAGAATTAAAATTTGTAGCAGAATGCATGGACATATGGATATGAAAATTAGGCCACAACTTGAAATAAGTCCGAGCTACATCGAAAACTCATTTCTTATGAAATTTTAAAAGCTCACACTGAAGTTTTAAGCCTTTATGGCAAGGCGCCTGTTTTATCTTTTTATATCCAGCTTCAGCAGATGGTCTCATTAAAATTAAAATTTGTAGCAAAATACATTGACATATGGACATGGAAATTTGACCAACACTAAAACTAAGTCTGGGCTACGTGAACAACAACTCTTTTTTAATATTTGAAAGTAAAAAAAAAAGTTTTAAGCATTACATCTACATATGGACAAGAATATAAGGCCACGACTTAAACTAAGTCTCAGCTACATAAAAAATTAATTCTTATGAACATTTGAGACCTGAAACTGAAGATCCAAGCATTACGGCTGGCCATTTTGCTTCTACCACTGGTACGCGAGTCGCCATTTTCCACATCATTTTTTATGCTCATTTATTCATCATTTTTTCACTTTAATGACGCAACACATCGTCAATTACATAAAATAATTAAATAAAAGGTTTCAGATAATCGTGAATGAAGAAAATGCCGCGTTCACGCCGTCGAAAAGCCAGTTTTTCATAAACAAGTTAAGCAAAAAAAATCAAAATCAACACCGAGTACTCATCGATTGAACAGCAAAAACACGGGAAAATAGCTTCTCTTTAATCCACAACTCAGATTTATTGAGTTTAATACGAATACAATCACAAAATATCGTATTAAAACGCTATAAAGAGAATATCTGTAACACAACTGATCACTGTGCGGTTGTTGTTTTTTCAATATGGCAGCGTTGTTAAATAAGCGCGGGTGAAGGCAAAGTCACGTGACTGCCATAAACTACGTCACTGCCTTTCAACGGACACCTGTTGCGAAGAGAAAGAAGGGAAAATCCGGACCTAATGGTCCCTGGTAAGGACTGATGTGGCCGGTTGGTGAGCCGCCAGCTAGTTAAAAGAATGGTTACCGTAGGTCCGTCTCTGTCAGGCGCCCGGCAATAAGAGAAGGGATTCGAGAGGTACTGTTCTTCATAAGTCAAAACTGTCTGACCCTTTCAATAGGGGTGATACTATAATAAACAAAGCCTTTTTATGTGTAAGAGATGAGTTTACTTGTCGCAAGGTTTGAATGGGTTAACTGTCGATTATGAATCGATTATCGATGGTTTTTAATTCAAGGACATCTTGGCCTACGCTACATGAATAGTGGTTCTGATCATGCATTGCCAGGAGCCACCAAGAAAGGCTAATGGTATAGTGGTTATTATTTCCAAGAAGGCTTTAAGTCCGCACAGAGCAATGCAAATGAGTCTGAGATTACTCTCGAAATTTTGAATAGTCAGAAACATTGCAAAACAATGTAGACCAAGCCGGTCTCCAGATAATGGAAATGTTAAAAAACTAAAGTCTTCATTTCTGTTTTAACTCTTTCCTCCCTGAAACTTTAAATAAACAATCCCTGTTTCCATTTTAGTATAGTCCATTTCTGACTTTTAAGGGTTGTTTTTGTCAATGTTTGGCATTATGACAAACAGTGAAGACCCTGATCAGAGGGCTCCTTTCGGAGCCCTCTGATCTGGGTCTTCACTGTTTACATAGAACAAGTTTACTATTCACATGTACACTGTTTGAAAGGACGCCTTTATGCTGCACTAGGGTTCAAAGGGTTAAACTCTGTGGTGTCAGTAGTTACACCATATGATTTGGTGCTGAATGTTTAAGAAACTGTTTGGTTTGTTCAGTTTACTACCGATTGTATGGAGCACTGGGTTTGTTTCATAAAACTTCGCACGCCAAATGTCGTCGTAAGTCAAAACTTTTTAAAATACATTTAATTTCTGATTTATTTTACAATCCTGTAATGTGACGTCTTTTTGCAATCGTCTTTTCAAGACAATTCCAAAGAGATGTAACAAGACAGGATTAGATGGAGAAATAAATAACAATTGAGACTTTTGTTATTTGACTTATGACAACATTTGTCGTACGAAGTTTTATGAAACGGACCCGGATGACCAAGGCTCACATCTGTCTTGGCTTCTGACTTTTGAAGAAGATAGTCACAAACACTCTGTACTCGCTATCGAATTTAAAACCATGTAGACCCTAGTCAGATGCCGCATACATGTATCTGACGTGGCGGTTTGGTCAGAATTTACACTGTTTGCAATGCGTTATATTTCCTTTTCTTAGAACGGCTCAATTAAACCCTCATGAACCATGATTTAATTTCTTTGGGGACATATATAAATGAACAAGTTTACGTAAATCTGTTATTTGTAATCATTTTATGAAGCAGTCATAACAAACTTCAACAAACAACTCATACATGTCTAGCAAATCACTTATTCCAAATAAGTAAGCTTGTCACTAATACACATAAATCGTAACCAATCATACAAATAGTGGTAAACGCGCCATTCTTTGTGCTTAAAACAATAGTTTCAAATTCAAACAAGTTGAAGCCAGATCATACGTCAGGTTACCCGACGTTTGATCAGGCTTCAAACTGTTTGCCACTCAAATAGAAAGCAATCGACAGAATTGCCAACATATCGCCATTCTATTTTATAGTATTTGCGTTTAGTAAGCATACGCGGGAAATAATAACATCTGCTCTGTACATACATATGTAGCACTATATAACTACTGTCGTACTTCGAAGTCTCGAACTCGCTTATATCGAACTATTCGATATTTCGATACATTAATTGCTTTATGTCATGCACGGTTAAGTCTAACATACCAGAATTTCAAAGTTAAAACGTGGCTCAGCCATGTTTTAATTTTGAAATACGGATATGTTCGACCTAACCGAGTTCGAGTTGTCGAAGTTTGACTCATGATAAGATGTAGTTACAATAAACCACAAGCATTTAAGAAAGCCCTGTTGCACCGAATATTGTTCATGCAACAATTACGAATATGTAATGTTAAATATATTACATCACAATGATTATACAGCGGTTTTTTTGGGGACCCGTTCCCAATTGAAAACAAGGGTTATTTTCCCAAAATGAGCATTTCACGGCACACTTTTTTCCCAAAATGAGCCTTTTACGACTCAATTTTTTCCCAAAATCAAGTATTTTACGCCGTTTTAGGGCATATTTTTCCCAATTGAAGGGGTACCAACTCATTCCCAAAGTGGGGAAAAAAACCACTGTGATATAAACAATTTTTACATTCTTCGTAGACATTCAATGCAGCCCCTATACGAAAAATGCAACAATTGTTATTTCAAATAGAAACTATATCTTCAAATCCGAAACTTTGTTTGTTCGTTTTCTTCGAAATGCACCCTTAATTCCTGATTAGAATGAACAAATCTAACACTCTGACTATACTTAACACGCTACTTTCACTTAATACTCTTCTATATGTTATTTTCTTTACTTAAACAACACTGCTGACAGCCATTACTGCCATAGCCACCGGTACAAAATGGAAACTCGGGCGATGTTTTAAAATAAAACAATGGTGAATTGAGACGATCCTGATGGAACTTTCTACTTTTACCCTCTACTACTACTTTAACCCTTTCCCTTATAGAAGCGACTTTTAGCACATTCAATTTATTCATCCGCTGAAGAAAATAGTTCCAATTTATACCATAATGAATATGTGTCATATTTAATACTTTCCTTATTCTAGCAGTTAATAGCTTAATGCAGGCTGAAAGTAAAGCAGAATGCGCATAAGGGCGCATTCTACTTTACTTTCAACCTGCTTTAAGTAGTCACATATCTTCAATACTAGAAACAATGCTATCAGGTAAAGGGTTAAGCAGTCATCTGACTGTAACACTGTCAGTAAATGAAATCGTTGTAAGTTATTATACGGGAAAGGAGAACCTCTCTCTACAAAACAGATTTACCACAATAAATACACATTACCAGTTGACAGTGCGATACAGAGTGATGTATTATTGGCGGAAATAGCCGATCTGACGAGCGCCTTGGCGCGAGTCTGATCGGTTGTTTCCGCCAAAAACGTCGAGAGCTAAATGCAACACTCTGTTGCGCACTGCCAACTGGTACATGTAATGTGTTTATTATATGCCTTGAATACAAACTAGAAACAACTAAATAGTTGTTTAAATCATTTTACTTCCAAAATGTACTAGTTATTTGAAGCAGAACGAGAAGTTTTGTATGCCACAAAGAATAACGCGGCACTCGTACATGAACGTAAATGACGTCACGTTGAATCGAAAGCGAGGTCAGAGTAAAATACAAAGTGGCTGATCTATACAAGGTGGCTGATACAGACTCTTGTATTTTATTCTGCAGATACACGCGGAAACGCTCGATATCATTCGAAGGCATATAATAAAACCTTAGTTTCCCGGGGATTCATTTTCAAATAGCATAGAAACAATATAAGAATTGCGAAGATTAATTGTGCATTATTTTTCATATTTTATTAAGTGTTTACCTTAAAGTAAACGATTCAAATGTACCTTCCTTTGAATGTTGCATCACACATATATTTTCTGTACGCTCGTACATATACAATTAGACATGCAGCCAAACCTTGATATCTCATTTCGTTTATGTCAAATTACTCGTCATTCCCTTTCAGTTGAATTTCGATAACTCGAACTTAAAATGTTTAACCCTTTCCCTCATAGAAGCGACTTGTAGCGTATTTAATTTATTCCTCCGCTGAGGAAAATAGTTCCAGTTTATACCCTCATGAACAATTACTATACCAAATATTTTTATATAGCCTAGTAGATGGTGGCATAAAGCAAGTTGAAAGTAAAGCAGAATGTGCCTTAAGGCACATTCTGCTTTACTTTCTACCTGCTTTAAGTGATCACCTGTATTTGATGTTATACACGGGTTATTGGGTAAAGGGTTAACTGTAATTAACGGATATGTCGACTTAAGTGTTTTTGAGATTTACATTTAATTTAAGAAATACATGTAAATTCGACTAAACCGATTTGAAATAATGAGATTCGTCTAGGTTTTGACATACATGTTTATTATTATGCATTCCCAGCAACAATGCCTTTTAACTCTTTTACCTCCATTTTTCACTACCTACATGATCAAACATGTTCAAATGTATGCAGCGCCTGGCTAGAATCTAAACTGTCTTCGTAGTCCACTGTTGTCGGATTTGACGGTGACACATTTTTCCAACGTCCTTACATTGACTTGACTCGCCTTGGCAAACATTGTTGATCTTTATTCCCCAAATTACACTCCACCCGACTTTTTGACACTGTCACTTTTAATATAAGCTTCAAAGCTTTTGAGGAAACTAAACGATTCTGAAGCAAACGCAATCATTGTAATATAAAAAGGACCAATATAGTTTCCTCGTCATATAACTTTTACGTATCATGAGAAAAAAGGACTTTATGTATTGCAAATACATGTATTATAGATGAAGACAATCTGGAGTCCTTCTTACGAAACGTCGTACGACGAACATTGTCGTCATAAAGATTAATTTTCTCAATTATATTTATTTCTCCTAATCCTGTTTTGTGACACATTTTTGGAATTGTCTTTTCAAAAGGATTCTAAAGAGATGTCACAAGACTGGATTAAACATAGAAATAAGATTATTTTAAAGTTTTGACTTACGACGGTATATGCCGAAGTTTCGTAAGACGGACCTCTGATGCTTTTCAACAGTGGTAATCTAATTATAATCTGTTACTACAATATCCGAAACCAATTTCTCATACTTTGAGATTACAATACAACCCTTCTTGAGCAACCAACAAACAATACATGATAAGAATATATAAAGGCGGTGGCAGTTTACCCGCTTATAATCAAGATATTCCGCAGATTTTACCCGTCATCGCTTAATGTCGTCTGCTTCAGTATTGCTGTCTGCAAGACACGTTTCAAAGTTAGATTTATGGTTGTATGACTCAAAAGATATCGATAAGAGCGTTAAACAGTTTGGGTCCTGATCAGACGCCGCGTTTCGTGGAATCTGATCAGAACCCAAACTGTTTGCAAACGGGTTTAAAGACGTCATTGAGAGCGAAAGGGTTAATTATATAGAACGAAGGTATCGCAAAAAAGGAATTTCCCCATGCCGCTATATTTAGCTACCACAAGTCTTCCAGGCAGACATTGAGACTAATTCTCTGTGGCGCTTAAAATGTGCCTTGCTGCATGTTGTATCTATTCATGGCCAACCAACCACATATTCAGAGCTACCATAAGTTGCTTATAAAAATCCTAAGGTTTCCACATTTTCAAACGCAAATTTAAGAATCGTACTTTTAACACTGCCAGGCTCTATAATTTTTCATAATTACGCAAACAGTTTAAAAACGAGGCCTGTGATCTGGATCTAGAGTAAAAAACCGCATAAAATTCCAAATTATAAAAATAAGAGCAGAAATCCGAAGATTTCAGAAAAAATCCGTACGTCCGGAGGAAAATGAGAAAATCCGAAGATTTCGAAAATTGCCGGAGAAGTAGCAGCGCTGCACATTGATCCATGAAATTTCAAACGGACAAATCTAGTTTCCAATAGAAACTATACCACGTTTGACTATTTAAGGTACGTTTTACACTATATTGCAAACTTACACAGGGAATACCCTGATTAGAGGTCTCTTGCAGAAGACCTCTAATCTGGGAATACTCTGTTTCCCAAGGGAAATATACTATACATACATAATCATTTGTGTAAATTCTTAATATACGTTGCAAGTGTTATTAGGTTTTGACATTTCTGCTTCATAGCCAAAGTTGTAGAAAACACCCTTCTGGTCAAAACCATAGGCCTCGGGCGAGGCCCGTTATCACTGGGGACCAACAAGTTATTATCATCAAATGTTTCGCTACGACAACTCTCATGGGTATGACAATAGATTTGTATAATTTTATGATACCCTTATGAGTTGTCGTAGCAAAGCATTTTGATGGTAATACGTAGTAGGTCAAAAGTGGTTATTGCACCATTTAAAACAACACGAACATACAGTGAAGCCTGATTAAAGCGGCCACCTACAATGAGAAAAAACAAACCGATAGCCATACCCCTTTACCCCATGGTTATTTCTTGTTGGAAGACAGGTAATCGCTTTTTACTACATGCATGAAAGACAGCTATAAAACTATACGTTATGCGTTTTACGTTTAGATCTTTCCTAGCTGGGACTACTGTTCCATTATTGTATGAATAATGAAAAGTGTAAAAAGGAGTATTGGTAGGAGTAAAGGGTTAAACAACGATTGCAGCTTAACCCTTTCCCCAATAGAAGCGAATTTTAGCGTATTTAATTTATTCCTCCGCTGAAAAAATAGTTCCAGTTTATACCCTCATGAACATTTACCATAACAAATACTTTTATATAGCCTAGCAGATGTTAGTTTAAATCAGGTTGAAAGTAAAGCAGAATGTGCCTTAAGGCACATTCTGCTTTACTTTCAACCTGATTTAAGTGATCACCTGTCTGTAATGTTATAAACATGTTATTGGGTAAAGGGTTAAAGCATGACATAACTCTCCTGAAGGTGATTTCTGCATAAGTAACCTCTTTTAAGGGATATTAATTATACTTTCAATGAATGACCACTAAGCAGAAGTAATAGAGTATAACAAAAGCATTCCTCCATCTGAAAAATTATGTTGAGTAACCACACACGCATAAATCCGATGGGCAGTTATTTTGTTTACAATTGGCAACACACCAAGTGTCCATAGATGCCCCCTTAGTTCTGTCAACCGCCCTACAGCCAGACCCGGCTCCCCATGAGCCCCCACCACCCCCGGGACACGTGCAACTACACATATTTGCTGGACACTGATTCGCTGCACATGACATCATACACCACGAGTCAAAATCAGAATTTCCATGTAATGATCCACCTGCGACACATTCACGAGGAGCGCCGCCGGGACACACCGACGGGCTGGTTTTCACACCCGCTGCAACATTTGGCTTCCTCGCTTCCTGCATAGTTACTGATATTTCGGAGAGTGCGGTGTTTATTTTGCCACCATATGCATTGTTTCCACCTGATAAACCTAGCCGTTGTTTCAGTTGGGCAATGGCGTCACTGAAGCCCTTCTGGTAGCTGTTGCTCGATGATTGGCTGTACTGGTTTGTATTGCTGTGACCTTGTTCACCTGGTGATGGCGTTTCTCCGACTTCCGGATATTCACCAGGCTCGAGTCCGGCGTATTCACCGTTCTGGTACTCACCGTTCTGGTGCTCACCTGTCTGGGTTGGTGGCAGCATATTTTGATTCCATCCACCAGGTTGGTTATAGAAGCTGGGTATGGTTGGTGCTGGAGTTGGAGGTGGTATCGGATTACTAGGGGGTAGGTAGTTATTGTTAATAGATGGCATAGGGATTGGGTTGGTAGGTGGTCGATAATTAGTATTACTTGATGGCATAGGGACACGGTTGGTAGGTGGTCGATAATTATTATTACTTGTCGGCATAGGGACGGGGTTGGCAGGTGGTCGATAATTATTATTACTTGATGGCATTGGGACTGGGTTGGTAGGTGGTCGATAATTATTATTACTTGTCGGCATTGGGACTTGGTTTCTAGTAGGGAGCTGTATCGGGGGTCTCGGTTGAGCCCATGTGTTCGCTGGTTTTTGCCATTGGGGTGGGTTGAGCCAGGAAGCTGTGGTTGTCATATACTGCGGTGTTGTAACAACCATTTTAGGTACTGGAGGCGTAGGTTGGTTCCATACAGGAGCTGCCTTTGGTGGTATTCGGTTAGCTTTGGAAGCCATTTTATATACCTGTGCAATGATTTTTGCCATGTTAGCATCCATTCCTGGGAGACCGCTTATTTGATAAGCTGGTCCTTTAGGAATGGCAGGTGCCGCGGGTTTTGGTGCATGGTTGTAGGCGTGACGTGGCTTGGCGGCGGCAGGTGGGGCGACTGGTTTGGGCTCTGTGAACCCACCGGCTGGCATTGGTAGAGGCTGTACAGGTGCGCTGCCAATAGCGATGTCGGCACAGTTGATGAAGTGTTCTTGGTTGCCACAGCCAAGACACTCACCACCATATCCATCAGGTCCCATGCTTTGACCTGTAATGAGAATACAATTTAGTGTAACCCATTCACTGCCATGTGGTCAGCATTAAAAAAATCCAACAGTGTTACAGTGAAGAAGACGTAATTCTTAATTGCTGAAATCATTATTTTTAGAGCAACAAGTTTGTAACTCCTTTTTCAACTCAAATAAGAAACAAATTCAGTGTATCTAAGATGCTTCAATTTCCCACCTTTTACGAGTTGCATTGCATTGAGGTTCATGTAACCCTTTCCTCCCTGAAACTTTAAATGGACAATTCCAGTTTCCATTTTAGTCTAGTCCATTTCTGACTTTTAAGGGTTGTTTTATCAATGTTTGGCATTATGACAAACAGTGAAGACCCTGATCAGAGGGCTCCTTTCGGAGTCCTCTGATCTGGGTCTTCACTGTTTCCATAGGACAATTGTACTATTCACATGTTCACTGTTTGAAAATGACGCCTATATGCGGGACTAGGGTACAAAGGGTTAACCCTTTCACGATCAAATTCATCGTGAGGTATTTGTCATGTCACCGCCATATTGACGTCTGCTTCAATATAATTGTCTGCAATATCGTTTCAAAGTTAGATTTGATGCAGTATAATTGACATTACTTCAAAACAAGTGGCAAATATTGTTGATCCTGATCAGGATCAAAACTGTTTGCAGATGCGCTTTATGATATCATTTATAGTGAAAGGGTTACAGTGGAGAATCTGTTATTCTTTCCCGTTTAAACGCGAACGTTCGCAATCGCAAAGCACTAAAACGTTGAAAAGAACAACTTTTGGACAATTCTGACAATTCTTGTTTATCTTGGTGACAAACAGTTTGGAGCCTGATCAGACGCCGGGTTACCCGGCGTCTGATCTGGCTCCAAACGGTTTGCACTGCAAATAATAGTTTTAGCGTAAACGCGTTTATTGGGAAAGAATAACAGATTCTCCACTGTAAACATGAAAGACAACAATGCAGGAAATGCTGATGTTTTCACTAATATTTTACATATCATGACATAGATGAAAGTTTAACAGTTATATGCATGAAGGCGTGAATATCACAGCATTTTGCTCATTGGTAAACAACATAATCCCGTTAAGCCAAAACTCATTTATGTCAAACTTATCCGTATTTTAAAGTTGGCACGCAGCTTCGAAATACCGGGTATGTATGCTCGACTTAGATGAAGTCGATTTGTGGAATTTTAATATCAAAATACGAGAAAGTTCGAAGCCCATCCTATTAAGGTTTGACTGTTTTAACGTTTAAGAGGAAGTTGTTGTCCTTGATAGGTTTACTGCCGCATGTGGCGGAACGGCTGTCATAATTTCATACATGTCATGGAAATATGTCCTACAGTGGTAAAGACATTATGTTTTCCTGTTTTAAACAAAATGAAACTCAAAAGTATTGCAACAAAATGTAGAATAAGGCACTTTTAGAAATATTCAGATTATTTATTTCATTGCTATCGGAGTGGCAAACTGTTCAAGCAAATGTAAACCTAGTCGCGCTCAATACTTAATGTTCCCTCCCTATAAAACTCTCCCCGAACAACACACACAATCTTTATCTCCCATTGGGTGCTGTGTAGGGAGGGTGTACTGTATAACGTTGGTGAAAAATGAATTCTTCTCCACTGTAGCATTTTGTTTTGGATAATGTAATTAAATTAAGAAATGAATTGCGTACTTCCGGCATTCATGAGCTGATGGCACTTCCATGCTTTTACTAGCAAAGTGCGTGAAGCCCGAAGGGCTTCTCGCTTAACTTTGCTAGTAAAAGCATGGAAGTGCCATCAGCTCATGAATAACGGAAGTACGCAATTTATTTCTTATATTTATATTCCATCGTTAGCTGAGAAATGAACCAGAAATGTACATAACCGTTCTAATAGACACTTTGCCCGTTGCTATGCGTTGCTATCGTAGTAACGATCTCTATATATGGATATATTTACTGGATAAATTTAGACTTTTAACCGGTAAACTTTCTCGTTATGTTTAAAAATCTGAATAAGGGGAGATCCTTTGAAAGCACAGAAAACAAAGCAAATACTGAAAATTGCAGACTCGGTTTAATTGAGTCTGTTCATGAGCAATACTGAAATATGCAAGTGCTCACGCCCCCTAGCACCAGCTTAAGCGGAATTCAACTTTCAACTGTAAATGCGCTGAAATCAATGATTCCAAAGGACCAGAAAGTATAACAACACTGAGAATGAAGTACGGGGCGACTTTTTACAGCCGCCACACAAGCACTTAACATCTTTTGAGATATTTAAAAACACACGAATTTACGAAATACTTGTATGATAAGCATCTTAAATTTAGGTCGCGTTTTTTAAAACCGATTTACTCACACGCCATACTTGATTACTCCGCGTTAACCGCGCCTACCATACGGACTTCTCTGTATCGATTTGAAAGTGATCAGTATAGCTCCGCCCCTAAACCAGTCGGCTAGAACTGGATTTTAAGTGAGCATTCATTGAAATATGCAAGTCTCTTTTTAGAATAGTGTTATATAAGTACAATGCGGGGCGAATGTAAATATTATGAGATGAACACAAGTCAAATGTGTTTACTTGTGTTTCATTCTTTCAAAACATATTAAGCCAAATGTCAACTTGACGTACTTTTATTACTTTTATATGTATTTCTTATTAAAGCGACTGCCAACCAGATTTAGCCTAACTTGATTTTAAATGGATATCAGCTGACTATGCAAACACGTAAACATTTGTTTAGATAGACAATTAACCCTTTACTCCATAGATACGCATTTTAATGCATCTAATTTATTACTCCACTGAAGAAAATATTTTATATAGTCATGAATATCCACTATGAAAATATTTTCAACATTCTACGCGAGATCAGAACTGTTTGCAGACGTCGTTAAGTCGCCCTTAGAATGATAAGTGTAAATAAAACATAAAGGAAACATCAAAACTGTTGCGTGGGGAGTTTTTGTATATATTATTTGACCAAAAGTGAACTACCTACCCGCAACCCATTTCCATTGCAGTACGCACTGTGAACATTTCAAGTTTGGCGGCAGCTGGACATAGAGTTCAGAGAAGATTGACGTATCTCTGCGCTTGATGAAATACCGCCTGCCATGGCCTACAATATTCAACAAGTGTCTATTCATACACGCATTTGTAGCCTTCTTGCGAGGATTGTTCACTGGGCAGATCCGGAACTCAAAATAGCCCATGTGGTTACTGGTCAACTCGACTGTAACATTTATGTACGATCCCTGAGCGTATTTGCGAGCTACAACGCCTCGTCCATATCGGCCGCCGGCCTCGTGCTCACCAGGTCCTTGGTATGGATCACCACATACTCCACACTGGCCTCGATTACGTTCAAACTGGTTCTGTAAATAAAGACATGTCAAACGTGAGAATGAAAATCGTACTGAAGAACCAGTTGGTACAAAAAGGTAAACAGATGTCATACGCTCATATAAACACATAAATATGTGTTTAAGAGAAGGATTTATATAGAAAAATGCATTTAAAAATATAAATGAGTTTGTTCAGGCGAACTCATGGGAACTTGGAAGTACATGCTGTACATGTAATATGCTCTTACCGCTCTGCCACCGGACCATTCTTATATGCCGTTCTATGTTATCCTATTTATATTTTATGCGGAATATTAGAGTGAAGTTTAAAATAAAATCTACTCTGTCTATAAACGGAGAAGAAAAAGCGATGGAAATAAAATATAGAATTCTTCTTGAGTATGTTTTTCTACCGATTTATAATATTTTTATACCATATATACAATTATCACGCAAATTTGTTTTTCTCTGAGTATCTTTATGCCAAAAGTTACTACACCTGGTTTTCAGTCAACTTTTTACCGCCAAATTAATCGTCTGCATAATTTTTCATCGATATTGTATAGTATATTTTAATAATATTGTCTAAGCTATTATTTCAAAGTAAGATTTAAAGCATTTGACAGAAGAAATATTCATCCTCATGTCAAACAGTTTAAATAGTAGCATCTTGCGTATATCATTAACAATTGTACAAATTGGTCCACAATCAATATACATTGCCGCTATATTGTGTTAGTTTATTGCAATGGTTTACTATTTGAACTCGTAATGTGTCCTCGTCCAACCTTTCTGATATCGCTTAAACTTTTTGTGATAGCTAGTGATAGCTAGTGGTCTGATTATATTAACCATAAGTACATATACCATGTATTATTGTCGTCTTCATAGTTGTTCTCTGTACCAAATCTTAGAGTTAATATTTTAATGCAGACTGTTTTTAGAAAATATTATCCGAATGTCAAACATTTTGGAACCAGATGAGACGTCAATTTACTAGGCGTCTGAACTGGACCCAAGCAGTTTGTGCAGTATTGAAGAGACTAATCACAAAGCATGGTTATTTATTGTTAAAATGATAGCCTGATAACTCAATCAACTGATGAAGCTTTATCATACAAAGTATTAATCACTTGATTTGTTGATTGTGAACGAGCATGACCCTATATTTGTTATAACTTATGGTTACAGTCGTGAAGACGTTATTCTTTCCCGTTTAAAACTAACAAAAAGCAATACCATAAGATTTTAACAATGATTTTTTATCTGAGAGGAAAACAGTTTGAGGCCAGGGGCCCGTTTCATAAAACTTCGTACGACAAATGTTATCGTAAGTTACATTATAAAGTCTCAATTATTATTCATTTCTCCATCTAATCTTGTGCTGTGACACAATTGAAAAGACGATTCCAAAGAGATGTCACAAGTCAGAATTAAATACCGAAATAAGAAGTTAAATGTATATTAAAGTCATGACTTAAGACCGTTTTCGTCGTACGAAGTTTTATTAAACGGGCCCCTGGTGCGACGCTTGTTAGGTCGACTTACCCGGAGCCTGCCATAGTCTGACTCCAAACCGTTTGAAATGGAAACAATTGTTTGAGCACCCACTTATTTAGTGGGAAAGAATAATATCTTCTTTAAGATAAGTAATAACATGACCTTATATTTGTTTCTATATTTTGTTAGCACGTAAAACATTTGCATCATGGCACTGTACACATAGGCTATGGATCAGTGACAACAGTGCAGACTCAAACCTGTCGATGGTACATGTATGTACATTTAGCAAGGGTCTTGGTTGTTTGTTGAATAGTATTGCTATTACAGTTGAAAATAAAACACACAGTATAACCTAATCAGAAAGTATGGGTGTCATAAAGAGAGATGGTTGCTTAAAGTTAAGGACCCCTAAAAAGGTCGGGCCAATTTTGGTAATTATTGGTACTTTCGTGAGAGCGATGGACCATTCTCGTCAACTGTAGACCAGTTCCGAAATATGCCTTAACACGACTCGGAGCGCTTTGACAATAATGGGCAACCGATGTACGTAAAGAACCGCTTTTGGTCCGATCGCATTTATATGATTATGATTAAGGTTCATCAACCTTAACGAAGGAAACAAGTACACACCTGTATTGCAAAAAGTTTCAGCAAAGGTTTTCTGCATTATTTTGGCCATACCATAAACTATTGATTTAAACCTTAGTATTGTCGGGCTTGGTGATATACTAATCATAATTATGTACTTTTATTTTCATAATTCATATTCATGACAAACATCTCAGGACATATTCATAATCTTGAATTAAGAGAACTGATCTAATTTATATGGCGCCCGATTAGCGCAAGAACACATTCAAAATTTCTTAAGGACCAAAGTTCTTTATAATTTAAGACTATTAGGAGTAAACTATTCAAAATTAAAACATAGTCGATACAAATCATATTTGGTTTGCATATTTCAATTTAAAATAAAAAATTCAAATGTTGTCGAACAAAAAACGCGTGCATGACTTTCACTGCTAATCGCACAGTCTCTTTATTTGCAAACAGTTCGGATCCAAGTCCGACGCCGCATAACGTGTTACATGTAATAGCCAGAAAAATTAAGACGAGTTACAAACAGTTCGAACCCAGATCAGACTCCGCGAACTTAGAATTAAACTTTTTAAAACGTGTATAAAAACGGAACATTACTATACTTTGCATATCTTATGCACCGCATCACTCTCGTTGTGTGTGTAAAGGCTATATCCAACGAGACCGAATGTCGAGTTGGATATAGCCTTTACACACACAACGAGAGTGATGCGGTGCATAAGATATGCAAAGTATAGTAATGTTCCTTTTATTATATACCTCATATAATAATAATAAAATAAAAAACGATAGAAATGTTTCGAGCTATTTTCTATGCCCCTGTAGTGTGTAAAGTAGTTCCGAACTTCCGACTACACAGTAAACGTTCTTTTCCCATTACACAAGGTACATTGGTAATACGGAATTTTCAATCCGTCAAGGTGTATTTGTTCGATAAAATACGGAAATATTTCGGGCAGAACATTGGTAGGTATATAATAAAATGAAAACCTTATCACCATTGCAAACAATTTGTAGCCTGATCCGAGACGCTGGGTAACATAGCGTCTGATCAAGTTAAAAACTATTTACCATTAGGATTACTAAAACTATATGTGCATGAAACTCTTAACAGTTGAAAGAAATGTCCACTGTTTACATGCGTTTGCATTTCATTTCGCTTTAACGGGCAAGAATATATTATCATCCTGTATATAGACGAAACATTCAAGCACAGTAAAACCTCGCTATTGCGAACATTAAAATGAAGGTTAATTGATTGTATAATAAAAGGAGCTTTCTGTTTCACTGTCACCTTGCTTTAAGCAGTCACCTTTCGTAAACAACCTATAATTAACATAATTTAGTGGTCGTAATAGAGAAGTTTTTACTGTGTATACTGTTCTGACAGTGAAGGGGTTAAGTACCAAGCATTTCCTATATCGGTCGTGGTTAATAACTTCATTGTCTTACCTCGAGTATACTATAAATATTGAACTGTTTGTACCCTGTTGAGACGTCGAATTTCTCGGCGTTTGTACAGGATCAAAACTGTTTACCATTAATATCGATGTTCAATATAAATGTAAGTGCCATATTATTCTGAATTTGAGCCATTAAAGCATTTGCCATTTTGAAATCAGGCAATATTACGGCGACGAACGGGTTAAGGCAAGACTAGCAAAAACGCTATCATCTCAAAGAAGCGGAGAAGAAGTTATTCTTTGCCAAATAAACGCGTTTGCGCTAAAACTATCATTACCAATGTAAACATTTTGGAGCCAGGTCAGACGCCGGGTCACCCGGCGTCTGATCAGGCTCCAAACTGTTGCCACTCAGATTTAAACAAATAGTTAGAAATTTCAAGAAGTTGTAATTTTCTACAATTTAGTGCATTGCGTTTGCGTTTCGTTTGCGATTGAACTGTAAAAAAAATAATGGCTTCTCCACTGTGCATACACTGTCAAGTATATTGGCCACAATAGTCACATATAGACAGATAAGGTGTCAGGTATGGGGGAAGCAATGGTTTAACGCTTACAATGAGGAACTCAGTATATACATCATTCACAAACAGTGTAGATCCTGATCAAAGGGCTCCTGAGGAAAATCTCTTTTAAGGATCAACACGGTTTGTTTTTATTTCAAATATTACTTGGAAACAGCCTTGAAATCAACATGAACTGTCGTATTTTCCCGAAAGTAGAATAGCCTATTTGGAATATTTATCAAAACAAGGACTAAACTAGGTTTGTGGTTTTCATGCATGGCTTCACCTATCCGAAACGTATACCGCATAAAACACCAAGCAACATTTATAGAAATGTGCTTGACAGAACAATCGGTCTTCAAATACATGTAACCCTTTCACACATGAAACGTATAACCCATTTATGCCAAGTGGATTATTCCATGTTCATATATTAGATTAATCCATGTTTGATGTAAAGCGTGCATTATGCAGCGTCTGATCAGAGTCTATACCGTTTACTTATGTCCCTTTTATGGGAAGATAGGCAACAATTGGTTAATGATTGAAAGTAAAGATACTGTATGTAAAATCCACTTATGACTATACACGTATACATGTATGTGTATTTCATTTATTATATTGACAATAGAATGACAGTGTAGACCTTGATCATAGAACTCCTTTAGGAGCTTTCTGATCTGGGTCTACACGGTTTGTACATGACAACTCAATGCTTTCTTTTCACGTATACACGTTAGTTTAGACGAGTAAACTCGTCGATAGGGTTCAATGTGTTAAAAGTTCTCCCAATATAAGACCCATGCATGTACACATTAGTGTCTACAGACATAAATATTAATGAACAGGGTACAGTGAAACCCCTCTAAACCAGACATGTGTGGAGACAAAATAAATTTCCGGTTAAGAGGGGTTTCCGGTTTAAAAGGGTTTTTAACCCATTACCCACTAGCTTCTTTCTTGTATGGAAGATAGCGGACGCTTACAGCAGGTTGAAAGTAAAGCAGAATGCGCCTTAAAGCGCATTCTGCTTTATGTTCAACTTGCTTTAAGCTTTCATCTATTAGAATATAGAAATATATTCATAATTATATTTCCTAAGTGTAGGAATAATTCAAATGCGTTAAAATGCCTGTTAAATAGTGTCACGGGGTAAAATAAAAAAAGGTTGGAAACGGGACCAAAGTTTTTTGTCCGGTTTAGAGTGAATTCCGGTATTTAGAGGTTCCGGTTTAGAGGGGTTCCATTGTATGCATAGGCGTCTTATCAATGGGTTGCACTGATTGCTATTTCGTATAAAATAATCTGTTGTTTGAATCAAAATACTTAAATGATTTTAGATCACAATATCATAATAGCTTTGATGAAATCTTGAAGCAACAACAAATTAATACATGTGTTAATTAAGTATAAAAATTACACAGAAAGTTTTGGGAGGGGCTTATTGCAAAATCTCTATCCGGCATTACATTGTAAACATAAAACATGTGCTAAGAAATACCCACGCTCCTTACCGAGTAGTCTCTTAAAGACTTTTCCTCAGTCCATTCAGGGACTCCCCCCACATTGTCTCGACAGTGTGAGAATTTAACTGTAAAAGCATGCATCACAATCAGTTCACAGGGCTGCCATAAGTTAACATAAAAAATCCTAAGATTTCCAAATTTGCATTTTTCAAGTGCGAATTTACGAATCGTACCTTTACCCCATAGCCTTTTCTTGTTTTGTTGACATGAGACTACTTAAAGCAGGCTGTAAGTAAAGCAGAATGCGCCTTATGGCGCATTCTGCTTTACTTTCAGCCTGCTTTAAGCTACCATGAACTCGGGAAAAATCCGGAGATTTAGGAAAAATCCGGAGAAATGGCAGCCCTGAGTTTATCTGGTGAAGCCCAGATTATACTCATGCTCTAGTGATTTTCAATGGTTATTTCTAACCAAACTATCAAATATAAAGGTCGGGTCTCACATGAGAAACTCTAATTGTTCTTTGCTACCTAGATGTCCACAAGACCCATGATTTTTGCAAGGAAATTGTCTGGCAAGGCCTTATGACCAAAAGGTCACCAGGAGATGTCTTTAATACAAGCTTGAATGTATACAGCAAAGAAGATGGTATTCTTTCCCGTTTAAATGCGAACAAAACAGAAACGCAATGCACTGAAATGCAGTCAATTACAACTCTTTGAAATGTCTAACGATTTGTTTCATATTTGTGGCAAAAAGTTTACCCAGCGTCTGGTCTAGCACCAAATGATTAACAAGGTTTGCAATGAAACCAATAGTTTTAGCGGAAAAACATTAATTGGAATATAATAACGTTGTCTCCGCTGTAAACTGTTACCATGGTATGACGGTTTTTTCTGTCCCGTTGAAGCTAAATGAAAACGCAAAAGCAACACAAGAAAATGAACTGAGAAATTGACAGTTTCTTAGAAAAAAGTTGACACATTTGATTTTAATCTGAACTACAAATAAAAGTTAAATCAGATGCCATGTTATTTTTAAGCGACACACTAGTCTAGGACATATGAATTTTTCAAGACTGCTGAACTTAAATAATAAATTTTTGCGATACATTTTCGTTTGGTTTCCTTTAAACGGGAAAAGAATAATGACGTATACAATGCACAGTCTGCAAGCCAGATTTATAATTATGTGACAAACAGGGCTATATCTGGATATGAATGTATACACGCGAAAAGTCCACATATTCATAGTGTTATTTGACAAGGTTTATGGCTCGCTCGTAGCACAGTCATAACAAATCTAGACAGCCTGAACTTATGAGTTTTATAAATAACATGGCTTTTGCAACTCGTTTCACTGTGATTAATAATTCGTCTCACTAATACGTTTGTCAGACGCGACAGTTAAATAATTAGACGGTGTAAATCGTGACGGCCATTTTTGTATTTTGTTTTTTTTTCTCTGCGTAGATATTCTGTGTTTCATCTGAAAAAAGAGGCACTGTGTATATATTTACAAACATTTTAATCCTTTGCCCTAGATCAGACGCCCTTCTTGTCAAGGTATACACCTATTTCCAGTGACATGATCTGCAGTGAAACCCCTCTAAACCGGACACCTATGGGGACAACATAAATTTCCGGTTTAGAGGGGTTTCCAGTTAAGAGGAGTTTTAACCAATTACCCCACAGCTTGTTTCTAGTGTAGAATTTACCTGACCACTTACAGCAGGTTGAAAGAAAAGCAGTATACGCCTTAAGGCGCATTCTGCTTTACTTTCAACCTGCTTTAAGCTATCATTTGCTAAAATATAGAACATATGTCTGATGATACACATTCCTGAATGTATAAAATGGAACTACTTTTTTTAGTGTAGCGATAATTCAAAGCGTGAAAGGTGTATATATGGTGCAATGGGTTGAACTAAAGAAGAATTTAAACCGGGGCCAAAGCCTTTGTCCGTATTTAGGAGAAATGCGGTATTTAGAGGTTCCGGTTTGGAGGGGTTCCTCTTTACATCACTGAAAACAATGTAGACACCGATTAGAAGCCATATTTTGCATATAGATACATGTACCAGTGTTTTGATAAAAAGTCTGCCGCTTTACTTTTGTCCGAGAAGAGCATATACCTTTGTACCTGATCAGACCCCGGATTAGTGGGCATAAAACCCCGCGGTTCATTTGGGAATTGCAATGGGATCTTTTTTTAAGATTTATCAAGAAATATTGCAATTATGTTTGTACGCATTCAAATATATAGTTATAATCCAAATTCGTTCAATTGTTATTGTAAATAACTGAATGTGGTGATATGGTGTTTTATATGTCCAGTGTATTTCATTGCCAACCAACCGCATATATGTACATAGAGGTGTTTGCATATTGGGCTTAGTCTTTTCCTAAACGTGTGTCAAGCTAATAATGTCCATTTGCGCCCAGTGGATTCTCCATGTTTATATATTGGATTAGTCCATTTTTTATCAAAGGGATGCCTGGTCAAATTTTTCATTTTCATTTTGTTTCATATTGAAATTCCTATCAGCAAACAGTGTGGACTCTGATCAGACGCCGCATAATGCGGCGTCTGATCAGAGTCTTCACTGTTTGCCTATGTCCCATATATGGGCTCGTAGGCACAAATGGGTTAGTGTCCATTGCAAACAGTTTGGGGCCTGATCAGACGCCGGACAACCAGGTATCTGACCAGGTCCCACCTGTTTACCAATAAGATGAAACTGAATTATAGTGCTTATAAGAATTTTATTTTCTTCATTTGGTTGCAATGCGTTTATTTCAACTTAAACGGGAAAGTATAATAGTACGTGAACTGTTTCCCCTACTGAGTTTCAGGTCGAAAAAATGGTTTATCGTTTTGAAAAGTCTCCAGGACTGGATCACTTAAAGTACTTATTGATTTGATATAGTATGCATTATGCTGATTAGTGATATCATACAACATGCATTTAGCAGTAATACGTGCGAGTCGAAACCCAGTAACTGCAAGTTGAAAACGCATATGCCGACCGATACTGTCAAATGTGTCAATCAAAAGTCGATTAGCTGTCACATGAGCTCCGAAATGAACACAACTGTATTGTCACATCCAAGCGTCTACAATTTATGACAACTGTATTGTCATAATCAAGCGTCTACATTGTACGAGTGATCTCATAAGTGATAATAAAACGTGATCTTCCGTGTTAGTCACAAAAATCTATACGATATATTTAATATGTGACACTGATCAGTTCTGATATATTGAATGACCTGAGCAGCATAAATTATAGTACTATGTATTATCCATAGCTTATCAATCAGATTATACATAACCATACTGTCAAACATTTTAGATCAAGATGAGACGCCGAGTGTTACTCGGCGTTTCATCTTGATCTAAACTGTTTGAAATCGAATATAATTTACTAAAGGTAAACCTATGGCAATAAAAAATCGATGGCTTATTCCAAGAAACGGACTGATGATGACGTCATTTCCATTGTTGAATAATATATGCACATAAATCACTTGTAACCTCGGTCACAAATCAAGGGAACAACTTTAATATGATCCATATACTGTTTCTAGCTGATGAAGCAGTTTAAATGATCGCATTTTATTATTTTAAACTTATTCTTTTTTATTTTATTTGAAGATTATCATTAAAAAAGTGTCAATTGATAAAGATACCTTTATCTCACTTTAGCGGTTATTAGCATGATAAATGTACCGGTTATCCGTCTCATTGACTTACTTTTTAATGGATAATTCCAGTTTCCAATTAAACCTAGTCAATTTATGACTAATTAATGGTGTTTTAGAATTGCAAATAACACACAACGACGCCCCATGAACAAAAGGCTCTAGCAGGAGTCCTTTGCTCTGTGTCTACACTGTTTGCAAATGACATATATTTATATGTACACTTTTTTAAGTAGTGTATAAGACGTATATATGTGGCACTAGAGTGTAAATGAGTTGATTTTATAGATTTTATTTGAGTTAGTCACTTAAATAGTAATGCCTCTTTCGATTTTGGAGGGCATTACTTGTTTGGCCCCAGAAAATTCCTACTTTGCCATAGATCTCGGGATTAATTGTCATAGGGAATTGTTTCTGTTTAGTAAACTAAGTTTGCCCCCCCCCCCCAACTGCCAAAAACTAAACGGAAGGCATGTCCCATGCGATGCTTGGCAACGAATGAGATTAGCTAGAATCATCTACCTGAAATCATCTTCATCTCATCTCACCACCTCTCATCATTCATCTGCGCTATATGGCATATTTGTGTCGCGGTGCCGTAACCAACTCCCAATTAATCAATCAAAAATTTAATCAATCAATAAAACAATAAAGTGTTTTGCCCTTTCCCCTCTGCCGTCCGTCCGTAGCCATTGTGGTTACATTTGTACATGTACCTACATTTCTCTGGTTGACCCTTTCACTCTCATTGACACTTTAAAGCGCGTTTGAAAACAGTTATGGTCCTAATAAGACGCGGCGTCTGATCAGGACTCTAACTGTTTGATACTCTTATCGACATTTATTATCCCCTACAACCTTATATCTAACTTTGAAAACGTGTCGTGCAGACAACAATACTGAAGCAGATGTTAATATAGCGATGAAGGGGTAAAACTATCACGAATAATTTGATCACGAAAAGGTTAAACTACGTTTTCCTACATTTCCTAGATTCTCTGGTTAAACTTTTGGTTTAGCGGGGAGCATGTAGTTTTGCATGTTTTTACTACGACATGTTACATGCAAACTACATCAAAACAACAGGTGTCTACTTGAACCAATTCACCCCTAGACGTTTTCATTGACACTTTCAGTTTCCGATTCAGTCTAGTCCATTAATGTACATGTATACTTAGGGTTGTTTTCTACAATATAATTGCAAAGTCGCAAACAGTAAAGACACTTGTCAGAAGCATCTGTAGGAAATTAGAATTTGAACTATGTAAGCGTCGTCTGCAAATTTTGTCTGTAACAATTCACAGGAGGTTCCTAAATATTTTCAATAGAAATGCATGTGCTTAATTTGGCACAAAGCGTGTATATACAGTAGATCCTCTCTATTACGACCACTAAAACAAAGGATAATTGATTGTATAAAAGACAGGTGACATCTTAAAGCAAGGTGACAATGAAACAGAAAGCTCCTAAAGAAGCTTTCTGTTCCACTGCCACCTTGCTTTAAGCAGTCACCTCCCTTAAACATCCAATAATTAACAAAATTTAGTGGCCGTAATAGAGAGGTTTTACGATTGGGAAAGTATAACGTTTGTAATCACTGTTACAGTTAACAACTAAAAGGCGAATTAACTTGGCCTTTTGAACATTAGTGACGCCCGTACTCGATATTTTCAAACAATGTACCTGTCAGGAATTCACTTCTCATAAGCAAGCAGTGTAAAACCAGATGAGAGGCTTTTAAAATATCGGGCTCCAAATTGATTTGAAGTTTGAACACTCGGATAACATAAATCTAAAACAAAACCGGTATTTTCTGCAAACTATCGCATTGTGTCTGTCTTTAGCTCCGTTTATCGAGAACGAAAATTCTCATTTCCGCTATACAACCAACTGGGATCGAGGTTGGCTTAAGGTTACAGAACACCAAATAGACCGGAAATGCTCCATGGTCCAGTCAAAAGTAGCTCCCCCGAGATATAGTGCCAACTTTTTTAGCCTCAAAATGGTATTTTGTCACTAGATATGCACTGCATTTTGCTTTTGGTGTACTACATAGGTGCCAGAGAATATATACAAGGCATTCCTGTTATCCTAAAAGGGGTTTACATAGAAATTAATTGGGCTGAAGTGACATGTCCCTGTTTAAGTCGGACCCTCTGTCAAAAGGTAGCAAAACACCAGTCACGTCATTGAAGTCATGATATTTTTCTTAGATAACAAATGACTCCTTGTGTTTTTTTCAATTTTCAGTTGTGCATAAATGTATCTATTTTGAAAATATAGAGTTGCACCTGGCTAGGCTGTAAAAGTTGGCACATTTTGACCTTGAATATGACAATTTTATATAAATTATACAGGAGAGCCTATTTGGTGTTCCATGCCCTTAATGTTTTACATAATTTAACCAGCGGGCGTTTTTTTTTGTATTTTGTGGTATCACACATCTATAGGCTGTTAACCGCAATTAAAGGCTTGAATTCTCGAACAGTTCAGACCCTGACAAGACTCTTAGATACCCTGCTTCTGGTCAGGGTCAACACCGTTTGACACTCATATGACTGTTTCTTCACATAGAAAGATCACCAGTTTTAGTTTTAGGAAATAGCTGACTACTAATTTGAAGCAGATAATATATTTACAATTTAAGTGTTAATAAGAAAATAAACAGAAACCGACTGCTATATTAATTTAATTAATTGCAAAAACATGTTTCATGGAAATTAACCCTTTCTATCCCAATGGCGCTTTAGAGCGCGTTTGCAAACAGTTTGGGTCCTGGTCAGACGCCGCGCAACGCGGCGTCTGATCAGGACCCAAACTGTTTGACACTCTTATCGATATGTATTAAGTCATACAACCTTAAATCTAACTTTGAAACGTGTCTTGTAGATATTAATAATGAAGCAGACGATAATGAAGCGGTGAAGGTGTAAATATCTCCTAAATAATTTGACCATGAAAGCGTTAATGAAACAGTAGTAAAGACGTTAGTTTTTAACATTTAAACTAAATTAAACGCAAAGACAGTGCAATTAAAGATCGAAAATGACCTTTTTGTGGTTTTTTTTTTTTTATCATTCTTACGACCTATATTTATCCAAGTTACAAACAATTTTTGAGCCAGATCAAATGCCAGGTTATCCAGATTCTGATCAGGCTTGATGCTATTTGCATAGAACATATTTGTTTTAACCTCTTTTTTGTTACCTGAATGACAACAGTTAAGAGTTTGATCTGGCTCCAAACTGTTTGCAATGGAAATAATAGTTTTAGCACATACGCGATTATTTGGAAAGAAACTAACTTTACAAGTACAACGTTCCCGTCTACAACGACACCACAAAGGGAGACAAATATTGTGTTTGTTCGGAGGAGTTGTTATAGGGAGGGAGATTTGTGTACATTTGCAAACCGCTTGAATCCAGATCAGAGGTACTTGTCAATTTGTTTTCATGGCAAAATGTCCGTTATGTTACGTTTAGAAGACGATAATTTTAAGCAGACTATATTACAGCCGTGAAAAGTTTGGACATACTTGTCTTGTTTTGGGTTTACTCGTCACTAGGGCCCAATAGATTACTGATGGTATTGTAACCCATTTATGCCTGAATATTACAATGAACCCTCCCTGTAAACTTGCTGGAATACTTCATTATAACTATACAAGGGTGATCCAAAGACAGTGTTGATCCACCCAGCAAAATACTCATAATTTTTATGATATAGCAAACAGTGCAGACCCTGATAAGACGCCGCGTTACGCGGCGTCTTATCAGGGTCTGCACTGTTTGCCAATGCCCCCTTCATTAGACACTTGGCTTTGACAGGACTTACAGTACTGTTACTTATGTTCTTACCGTAAAACCTCCACAGTTTAGACCCATATCGTTATAGTTCCTCGGCGTCTTGTATCCATACCGCCACATGCTGTTCCTGGCCGCGGGTTCGACCATACGTCCGTGCCCGCTCACGTGACCCACGAAACTGACCACCGTTGCGCATACAAGCACACAGCTTGTAATCATAGTCATGCCAAATTAGTTATATTATAAAAAAAATCCTTGGTATATGAAACAGTTAGTCTTAAACAAGCACGAAAATAACAGCCTTAAATTGTAACAATATATCGAACTATATAATCCTCGCACACGTTTAATACTAGTCCAATAGTCACCGGGTTAGTCGCAATGATAAACGTTATCAAGTTGATTCCGTCGTTACGTTTGTTACGTCAAAAGACTTAATGCTCGTTAGTTTGAGGCACAACTTCTTTTGACGTTGTCTTATCGCCCTCGCACGGTAATCACGACTGTTTGCCTTACCTCACACTCGACTGCATATAATATGATGATAGGTCATAACGAGGCCCTGACAGGAGGCAAGTCAACGTCATACGACGTTAACACCTTGCGCCAAAACTGTCGTCTGCTCAAATTTGCCGTCTGCTTAAATATCACAAATTAGTTGCAGCCGATTTCAGAAATTATCATTTGATTGTCAAATATTTTGGATCTAGATGAGACAACGAGTTACTCGGCGTCTCATCTGGATCCAAACTATTTGGAAAAATTACCATGAATTTGCCGTTAGCGTGATTCAAGATTCGAACGTTCAGCGTAATGTACGTACGGTAACCCTTTCGACCGATCTTCCGGTAATTAAACCTTTCAGACAGCAGGTTTGATTTCCTTAAAAGGTGTCGAGTTTACATTTTTTAATTTTCAAACAGTTAATTAACATATCAATGACATATCATATTGACCTAATGAGAACGTTCGTAACCTCAGCATACTTTTAGTGATTTGATTGACACTTGCACACGATTTTGGATTCAGATCAAACGTTTTATACCATGTGCATGTATACCGGTAGACGCGAAGATCCAGATCAAACGTTTACTTACATCCAACGACGTGTAGCACCAGATCACACTCTTATTTACATATACAAACATGTAGATCTAGATCATAATCTGAATTGAATGTATAAACGTGTTGTTCGAGATCACACACATAGTCACATTTACAGACATGAAGATCTAGATCACACACTTACACGTAGATACAGATTACACACTTAAAAAACAGTAAAACCTCCCTATTACGACCACTAAATTATGTTAATTATTAGGGTGTTTACGGTAGGTGACCGCTTAAAGCAAGGTGATAGTGAAACAGAAAGCTCCCTTAGGAGCTTTCTGTTTCACTGTCACCTTGCTTTAGGCTCTCACCTCTCTATTATACAATCAATTAGCATTCGTTTTAGTGGTCGTAATAACGAGGTTTTACTGTATGTTTTAGTTTTAGATCCAGATTATATTCTAAGTTGCATGTACAGACGTGTAGATTCTGATCACACATTTTTCACAACCACATACGTGTATATCCAGTTTATAAATTTAGTTGCATATACAAACGTGTAGATCCAGATCATAGACTTAGTTACAAATACAAACGGGCAGATCAGATCGCACACTTAGTTACATCCATAGACGTGTAGATCAAATTCACGCATTTAGTTACATATTTATAAAACATGTAGATCCAGATCAGGCACTAATTGACATATGCGAGACCCTGATCAGGCTCTAAATTCAGTGACATGTACAAACTCTTCGACACTGAGCAGGCTATAAAATATAATATATAATTTATGTACAAAATGTCAGATTCCAATAAAACCCTTATTGACAAAAATCCCCTGACATGGCACTAATAGACATGTTAGGGCTGCCCTTTCTTTGGATGTTTACGAAATCTTCGGGTTTTCTTTATTTCTCCAGACCTACACTGTAAAAGCAGGTGTTTTGAATCCAAACACATATGAAATCACCTTTCTGTAACACTTTGAGAACGTGTTTTGGTGTTTTGTGAAAAACACTAGTGTTTTAGATTAAAACATTAGGTGAAACAGTGTTTTGACTGAAAACGGGAAAACGCGTGTTTTGGGCTTGTAACGAGTTGAGAACGCAAAAACACGTTTTAGTACAGTTAATGTTTTATTTCAAAACACATCAGTTTTATTTTAAATCACATAATGTACACTTCATGGTTTACTTCAAAACACATCTATGATGTATTCAAAACACATCAGTTTTATTTTAAATCACATAACGTACACTTCATGGTTTACTTCAAAACACATCTATGATGTATTTAAAACACACCTGTTTTATTCGAAGTACAATTACATATACAGTAAAACCTCTCTATTTCGACCACTGAAAAGAATTCATATTGATTGTATTAAAGTTAAGTGACAGCTAAAGGAAGTTGACAATAAAACAGAAAGCTCCTTAAAGATTGTTCTGTTTTACTGTTACCTTTTTAAGCAGTCATCTGCCTTAAAGACCTAATAATTAACATAATTTAGTGGTCATATTAGAGAGGTTTTAACTGTAGATACGCATTTTACAATTTAATTTACTCCTCAAATGAAGAAAACAGTTTCAATTCATACAGTTATTGATATGCATTTTAGAAAAATGTTTTCTATATTCAATTGATTATAGCTTAAAGCAGACTGAAAGTAAAGCAGAATGTGCATTAAGGTGCATCTTGCATGCATTACTTTCAACCTGCTTCAAGTGCTTACCTGTCTGTAAAACTAGAAACCAGCTATGGGGTAAAAGGTTAACAACCATTTGTAAAAAAAGAAAAATATACAGGCATTGTTTATACAGTCAGGAATAAACTAAATGCTTAACCTGCTAAACGCGACTTGGGTAACATTTACAAATAGGTTTGATCCAGATCAGACGCCGGGACACACGTCGTCTGATTTGTATCCAAACTATTTGTCACTCAAAGTTTATTTTTCTTCGGCTTAAGCATAAAAAAATATTTTTGATTGCAATAGAATGGTGAAAAAAACAACTTTTTGAAATATCTCACATGTATTCTAATCTAAATGGCAAAGGCAAACAGTTTGGTTCGCGTTACCCGGCGTCTGATCTGACTCAAACATGTTTCCAATTGAAATAATAGTTTTAGCAAAAACGCGTTGAATGAATGAATGAATGAATGAATGACTTTATTTACCGAGGGTAGCCCATTTAGTCTAATGACTAATCCTCCATGAGGCCCTCCATTAAAGTATTACATACATACATTTTCTATAGTTTTAACCCTTATCCTGCTAGATCTATAATATCGACTCCTTTGAAAATGTCGTTTACAAATTTCGTAACATTCAGATTTATGCAATTTTTAATTATAGAAAACCAAAAACGAGTGTCAAACAGTTTGTATCAAGATGAAACGCTGCCTGACTGAGCGTCTTATCTGGATCTTAACCGTTTGCAGATTGTAATAAAAATCGGGATTAGCCGGTAAAGGGTTAAATATGTACAGACGAAAGCAGCTCAATAGCAGATTAAAGAAACATATACTTTTAAAATACTAAAGTATTATAAACCCTACATGACGCAGTGAGAGATTTCCACAGCAGAAGAATCATCAAGATATCCAACACTTAAACAGATATTCCAGGGCAGGCTAGAAACCCCTGAAAACAGCAAAAGCGAAAAATATCTAGATCCAGAAAGAAAATTAAATACTCAGTCTAAATCTATTACAAACTGAGTTCGAGTCTATAATTATATAGAAGTTAAAACGCCATTTATCGTGGCACAACGGGAACCAGACTAAGCCAAGCATGCGACATATGTGTACACAATTATGACATCACATAATCGTAGTTATATGACGTCATAATGATGACGCTATGGAATGTAGAAATTTCCCACGGTCGTATGTAGAAATAGTTTAAAATACAGTAACACATCTGAAAACCGGACACCAACACCAGCGGTTCCCCGACAGGCTGACGCCTAGAGCAGCACGATGGTATTACAGAAAGCTCATATAAGAGCTCTCTGCAACACCATCATAGCCCACAACGCAATAGTTCGTCATTAATTCCCTCTTTCAACCCACAAAAGTGTCCAGATTTCAGACGTTTAACTGTAATATATATTATCAATACATGTTCGAGCTCCAAATAAGACAAGACGACAGACCGCTTTTTATGCAAACAGCTCACCAACAGATCAGACCCTGAGTGTCTCAACACCTGCTGTGGTTATATTGAGCACCATATTTTATAACACATTTAACCCTAGCGACGAATATAGTACTTGTGATGTACAAACAGTATACTGGTGAGGATTACACTTGGCCCATGCAAACAGTGTGGACCGTGATCAGAGGGCTCCTGTAGGAGCACTCTGATCAGGACCTACACTGTTTGTCATTTTACAGTATATTTTTAAAATCAACCCTAAATATTAAAAAATGGACTAGACTTAATTGGTAATTGGAAATTATCCATTGTCACTGCAGTCTTCAGTTATAAGCAGCTCAGAACGTATGAATGTCGGTAGATATCTACTAAGATAATCAGCAATAGCAAATTGTTTTAATATCATAAACAAGAACTGTAAATATTAACCAGCTAATAAGATTTAGCTATAACACAAAAGAAAGCAACTCTTGAACACTATATAGATCTACACCATGTAAAACACATGCACTGACACCCCGCTGACGGTTCTACCTCAAGAACATGTCTCCAAAGCTTATGAGATCCTGCCTTGAACCAAAACCGCCAGCCAGATGAAAGTTACGGAGAAGGGGTAAATCAAAATAATCTGCCAGACAATTCCATACTAGCTGATCAGGATTTACACCATCACCGTATTGGCTACAAGAAGATCAGAAATCTAATACTAGTAAACCGTAACAAATATTATGTACAATAACGCAATTATGTACAGTCAAAATTCGATATTCCGAACTCGCTTAAGTCGAGTATATCTGTATTTCAAAGCCCAAAAGTTGCTAAGCACGTTTGAACCCTGAAACACGGACATGTTCGACTTAGAAAATCTAGAAATAATAAAATTCAGAAACGCAAGAAAATTCGGGTCAGGCGAGTTTGGGATATCAAAATCCGTCTGTAGATCTAGTAGATCTAGATATACACTACACATTTTACATAACACCGGACACTCCATAAATAGATCTACAGATATATAAAAAGTTATTAGATCTAATGTGGGTGGAGGGATATCAAATAAACTAGAATCTCTTTGCTTTAAGCCATTCAATTAAGTTCACGGTGAAGGAATCAATGGTCTTTAAATCCCTGATTGAATTGGGTATTGTATTCCATAACACTGGACCTGAATATCCTATGCTTTCTTTAAATTGTTCCAATTTTGGTATTGGTATTCTTAAGTTCGTATGACTGAAAGATCTTAAGTTTGTTTTGTAAGGTCTGTTGTCTTTCTCAAACATATTTGAGATATAACCAGGCACACCGCTATTGTGAACTTTATACATAAATTTTGCCTTGTTTAGTTTGATTCTTTCATAGATATTAAGACAATTCATATTTTCTAATGCATCTGCTACAGATGTATACTCATTGCCAAATATTATTCTAGAAGCTCTTTTTTGTAATTTGTATAGTTTTAGAAGATTAGCTGAGGTGGTGCCACCCCAAACAATATTGCAGAAATCAAAATGCGGTTGTATATAAGCTTTGTAAAACAGAATTCTTGCACTGAGAGGGATGAACATTTTGATACGAGACAACAGCCAAAGATTTGTCGACACCTTCTTTTTAATTTTGATGACATGGTCACTCCATTTCAGATTTTCATCAATGAAGACGCCTAATAATTTTTCTCCTTTTGACATCTTCAATTTGGCATTTTTGAAAATTAGAGAGAAAGAGTTTCCTGGAAGTTTAGACCTTCTTTGTGGAGTTGTTATGAATAAAACCTTGGTTTTATCAGTATTTAGAACCATACCGTTATTTTTGCACCAGATTTGTAAAACATTTAATGAACGCTGGAGATTATTTTCAATAACAAGTTTTGATCGATGAATGTCACATATAGTTGTATCGTCTGCATACATATCAGTGCTACTAACAAAATTTGAAAGTGCGAGAGAAAGATCGTTAATGAACAGAATGAAAAGAAGAGGCCCGAGAATGGAACCCTGAGGAACGCCACATGAAATGTTTTGCTCTGTTGACATACTACCATTTATACTAACCATTTGCTTTCTGTCGCTTAGATAAGATGTGAACCAGCTTACCGTTCTATACGAACATTTATATAACCCAAGTTTCTTGATAAGAACACTGTGATCAACAAGATCAAACGCTTTTTTAAAATCTATCATTATTACTCCAACAATGTATCCATTATTTACTGCTGTTAACCATTTATCAATTAAATGAACAAGAGCTGTTTCACAGCTATGGTCTTTCCTAAAACCGCTTTGTTTTTCAACAATTAAATTGTAATAATTCAAATAGTAAATAAGAGTATCGTGTACATGTTTTTCAAGGAGTTTTGATAGAGTTGGTAGGATAGAAATAGGCCTATAGTTATTAACGTCATTCTTAGACCCGGCCTTGAATATTGGGGTTACCTTAGCCGATTTCCATGCAGCTGGAAAAATACGTTGCGATATGCTCTGATTAAGAATAAAGTGAATAACAGGGGAAATTATATGCGCCGACATTTTTAGCAGTTTCGGGCCGACCTCATCAAGGCCTGTAGCTTTAGAAGTGTCTAAGTTTAAGAGCATTTTTTTTACTTTAGCACTGTTTGTAAGTGGAATATTAAAATACATAGGTTTTGGAACATGAGAATCTACAAAGTTCTTCACATCTTCAAAACTGCTCGGAGGAATATCCTCCTTTAGATTAGAAGCAACATTAGTAAAAAAAGAATTAAATTCGTCCGACATCCTTTTTGCATCATTTATTACATTGCCATTAATATTTAGACTATTTATGCTATCTTTAGAGTGGTTTCCTGACTTCAACTCATTGAATAATTTCCAGACAGTAGATGGGTTATTCTGACCGTCAGAAATTTTCTTTTCATATGAATTTTGTTTTGCCTCATCTATTAATTTATTAACTTTATTCCTATAAATTCGGTAATTACACATATCATTTCTTGCTTTGAATTTGTCCCTATCCTTCATTGCATCTAAAATATCAGAGTTTATCCAGTCAGGTTGACGGATCTTTTTTACTCTGTGTTGTCTTATAGGAACATGATTGTCTATAATAGATGTGAAAGTATCAGTAAAATTTTTTACAGTTATATCTACATCAATGTTTTTCATAAATTCGGACCAATCAACACTGTTCAATTCTGCTATGAAAGCTTTTTCATCAAAATTTTTGAAAGACCTGTATTTTATCTGATGATGTGTCTTTTTCACACATTTACTATTTATTTTCCTAGCACAAAATATTGGAAAATGGTCGCTTATACCAAGTTTTGGAACCGATGTCCATATTAAATTCTGGGGGTTGTCGGAGTAAATATGATCAATCAAGGTTTTCGAAACGTCACATTCTCGGGTGGGTTCCTTAACCATTTGTGTCAAACCTAATGAAAATGTGTAGTCTATCCATTCTTGCTTTATACTGTCATTAGTTAAGTCCCTGTTAAGATCACCTAATACTAATAATTCTTTGTCTTCAATTTGTGCTTTTTCAATATTTATTTCAAAAAGATCTTTCCATTCTGAAAGAGCGTCAGGGGGTCTATAAATAATGCTTAATAGAAACGGTTTAGAGCCAGGCTGCTTAAATTCAAGCCAAATGCTTTCTAAATCATGTGATTCCAGGTCATCCCTTCTAATGCAATCAATACTTTCTTTAACATAGATTAGAATCCCTCCACCCTTATTTTGGGTTCGATCTTTTCGGAAAGGTAAATGATAACCACCAATTCCAAAATAAGTGGTAGGATTATCTTCATTCAATTTGGTTTCACTAATACCGAAAACATCAATTTTGTTTGCTGATAACATAAGTTGCAGTTCATCAAGTTTTGTACGTATACCATTGATATTTAAATGACCTATTATCAAACCCTTTTCATCAAGCCATAAACTACTTGAAGAAACGCTTTTAGTTCTGAAAGTTAAATTGTTATCAGAACACAAACAGTTTAAGTCATTACAAATCGAGCAAACATCAGGCACACTTTGCGATAAGATGGCCTCATTGCCTAATTCCTATCTAAAAGAAAAGCAACTGCCCTGTTTGTGACCTGTATTGCCACATAACCAACATGTGACTAGAGTTCTGTGTCTACAAGAGGAAGTGTCATGGTTTGTCTCCCCACATTTAAGACAGTGGAGAAAACTTTATTCTTTAAACGCAAACGAAACGCAAACGCAAAACACAAAAATGTAAAAAAGGACAATTATTTGACACATCGGACTTTTCATTTTTGTCTGAGTGGCAAACAGTTTGGAGCCTTATCAGACACCGGGTTACCCGGCGTCTGATCGGGATCCAAAATGTTTGCACTGGAAATAATAGTTTTAACGTTAACGTGTTTATTGGGAAAGAATAACGTTTTCTCCACTGTACAAGTAGCTTTGATCCAGATTCGACACCGTGACACACGGTGTCTGATCTGGATCCAAACTGTTTGTCAATCAAAGATTATTTTTCTTCGGCTTAAAAAAGGATAAACAACTATTTTTGAATTTTTCGCAGAAGACATATTTAAACTCGGAAGATGGCAATTCAGCATGATTAGGGTTGAAGTCAATGTTCCACCCTGACACAGTAAGAAAAACCCTGTCACTTTGTCACTTCAATGTCAATCATTGTCACATCTAAATCCAGTGACGACATCACATAGGCTACTGATCCTGCTGTTCCAGTGACATTATCCGGTTCGGGCGATGTTTCAGATCCATGAGCGCATATGGAATCATAGGGGCCCCCGAATACCATTTCCGATAAGTACATGCCCGTGTACAATTAGGTCGACCATTACACACCGGTTACTGTCCAATCGTGCTAGACAGTATTTGCACGTGGAAACGTAGTTTAGGTTCTTGTCGACGTTATAGGAGAAATATCAACAGCAACAGTATTACCAATTGCAGCCTGAAATATCAGAAATAAACAATCATAAGAAAAGTGTACATGTGAAGCTTTCAGAGCTGTGGTTGGAAGGTCATCAATACATGTATATAAATACACTGTGAGTCACATTACACAAAAGTATTCCCTAACAATGACATGTACAATTAAGTAATTCATTTGTAAATACTGCTGGAATGAATAATTGTTCCAAAAGGTGATGATGATAATGACGATGAGGTACATGTATGACAACAACTTCTGTATATTTACCTTGCAATAATAAATATTCCTATGAATCTAACATAATCCAAGCGGCAGCCGCTTCTCGTGCGTAACCAAATAGTTGCAAAGCCCGTCACGTGGTGTTAGTGATATATCTCCGGGTTTTTGGTCACGTGACATTTTTCTAAAAATAAACACCAGCACACTGAGCTGTTTTCCACCGCAACGCTTAGAAAACGCTAGCGTTTAATAAGCGTTGTAAAGTTCTCATTCTTGACGAGGAACATTCTGAAAGGCTTTGATTTTAAGCCAATCTCTTTAAATTTGCAAAAATTGCCATTTAAAATGGATTAATATCAAATAGTAGAAAGATTAATATTCATCGCATGTCAATGAAAACGCCAGTGTTTTATTGAAATAAAGCTTGTAAAACACTGGCATGAAACTTTTAAACGTGTGTAAAACAGTAACGATTAGATTAAAAATATTGGTGTTTTTCTAGAAAGCGCTAGTATTTCGACAGGAAACACAATTAAAACACGTGTAGTGTTCCCCAAATTTACAGTGTACGGAAGTTTTCCGAAGTATTCGGATTTCTGCTCTGACCCTTCAAGACTTGGATTTATTTGCGTATTTTACTAAGGAAACATTGGTATGGATTTCAAACAGATTAGCTCCAGATCAGACGCCGCTTAAGGCGACGTCTGATCTGGATCCAAACTGTTTGTATAATTATATTAGTGTTATAGAGTCTGGCAGCGAAAGGATTAAAAAAAATTCGAAATAAGAGCAAACTATTGTATCCCTGACATGTACAAATGCCAGAGACTGATCAGGCACTATTGGCATGCACATAATCAGTATAATATATACAACGACAACCAATATGAGACACTGATTATGTGCGTTGTTCGGAGGGAGTCATTAAAGGGAGAGAAAATTGGTTCACATTTGTAAACAGTTTGAATCAAGATCAGACGCCGCGTAGTGCGGCGTCTGATCTTGATTCGACCGTTTTGTCACACGTCATTAAGTTGTTTTCCGTCGAAATTTCTATTTTGTATCTTTCAGAAAAACAACTGACGACAATTTTAAACAGACGACATTGCAGCCGTGAAAAGGTTGGACATACTTGTCATGTTTGGGGAAAAGCGGCAAAGGTCGTTGTGGGGAGAGAATTGTTGATTAGAGGGCCGTTGTAGAGAGGGAGTAATGTACATAATCAAAAACCTGTACAAAGTGACATATACAAATATGCCGACACTTTCAGGTACAGTGGAGAATCTGTTATTCTTTCCCGCGTTTACGCTAAAACTATTATTTGCAGTGCAAACAGTTTGGAGCCAGATCAGACGCCGGGTAACCCGGCGTCTGATCAGGCTCCAAACTGTTTGCCACCAAGATAAACAAAAATTATCAGAATTGTCCAAAAGTTGTTCTTTTCTACGTTTTAGTGCTTTGCGTTTGCGTTTAAACGGGAAAGAATGACAGATTCTCCACTGTACTAAATAACACGTATATACAGACGGCGGATGCAAATTAGTTACAAATTGACAAGTACAGTACTATAGATCAAGATAATGATAAAGTGACGTGTACAAAAGCGCAGACCCAGATCAGAAATCATAAAACGCAGCTTAAAATATTTCCAGTATGAGATTATTTATTTATTTTCGTTTAGAAATGCTAGTCCTGTTTAAAGAAAAATGTAAGAACGCAAATTTATTTACATAAAACATTACAGAACAATTCTGATATAAAGCCTCGGCACGGCTAACATACATGTACATGTAAATCAGGGCTGCCATAAGTTGATAAAGAAATTCCTAAGATTTCTTTAAAGTTGGTATTCCTAGTAAGTGTTGTACAGTGCTCCCTCCCTTCAACGGCCCTCCGAACAACGATTCCCTCCCTACAACAATGTCCGCCGCTGTTGGCCAAACAAGATATTTATGTCTAACGCTTTCCTTTTTGCAATATCGTCTGCTTATAATTGTCGTATGCCACTTTTCTCAAAGCTACGTTTTGGATTTTTTTATTTCAAGCATTCACAAAAAACTTATCCAGCCAAGCGCAGGCGTTTATAATCCTATAAACCGCACAAAAACCTTTTCTTTCAGTTCTTAACTAAACACAAACGCAATACAATAGACTGTAGCAAATGACAAAATTTTAAATATTTGTTGATCTGATTGGCAAATAATTTAGAGACTGGTCAGGCCCTGGACGTATGATGAGATTCTTACAGTGGAGAAAACGTTATTCTTTTCCATTTAAATGCAAAAGAAACGCAAACGCATTACAATAAAACGTAGAAAAATGACAACTTTTCGAGAATTCTGACTATTCATTTTAATCTTAGTGGCAAACAGTTTGGAGCCTGATCAGACGCCGGGTGACCCGGCGTCTGATTTGGCTCCAAACTGTTTGCAATGGAAATAATATTCTTAGCGTCAACGCGTTTATTGGGAAAGAATAACGATTTCTCCACTGTAACTGTTTGAAATAGAATGTAATGTTTTTGCGTTTATTAGGAAAGAATAACATTTACCCACTGTACATGTATATTAGGGTAATCTGACTGCTTAAGTTGTATTTGTACAATAATGTGCCATTAGTGTGTTTGTTTATTTAAAAAAAGATGGAACGTTCAAGTGGCTTACCAGTGCATTCACTTCTTAAATGGACTTCAATGCATAAAGTACATTTATAATTGAATTCCGAAGGCACTGGCTGCCATCTGTGTCTGTGATTAACAAAATAAAATCTGAAAATTGCACCCCAGTGATATAGTTTGCTGTAATGATTACATTTAATAGCCTCATAATAGCCTCATTATTCTCTTCTAATTGTCACGGTTAATCTTATTTGTATGTATTTATTTCGAACTACATGTACGCTTAAACTCAAAGGAAGAATGTTGTAGGATTAACAATAAACAATCCGGCGTCTTATCAGGCACCTAGCTGCCATTCAGAAATAACTTAATTGTCCGCTTCTGCCATCTTCTTCTTCTTATTGTAATTTCATCCGATATGTGCGGAACACCTAATAATTTCTTGGTAGTCACATTTTAAAGTTTGTATCACTATAGTCTATAAGGAAAACTATTTGCGCGCGTGAGTCAGTCGTTATCAGGGGCCCGGCTCACGAAGAGTCTGCAGCGCGCCGGGTGTATTTTCATTAACCCTTTCCCTTATAGAAGCGACTTTTAGCGCATTCATTTTATTCATCCACTGAAGAAAATAGTTCCAAATTATACCGTAATGAATATGTGTCATATTAAATACTTTCCTTATTCTAGCAGTTAATAGCTTAAAGCAGGCTGAAAGTAAAGCAGAATGCGCCTTAGGGCGCATTCTGCTTTACTTTCAACCTGCTTTAAGTAGTCACATATCTTCCATTCTAGAAACAATGCTATCAGGTAAAGGGTTAAGAATTCTCTGGAAATTGATCCCAGGTTGGCAACATCAAAGGAATGCCTTGTCAAAATTTTCATTTTCATTTTGTTTTATATTGAAATTTTATCAACAAACAGTGTAGACTCTAATCAGACGCCGCATTATCTGATCAGAGTCTACACTGTTTGCCTATGTCCCATATATGGGATCGTGGGCACAAATGGGTTAAGTTTCATGATTACACGTATGTCTATTTACAAAAAAATAATTTAGCTGAACAATTCCAAATGTGTAATAAATATTAACATGAAGGATTTTTATTTATAATAATAGCATGTCATGTGATGTTCATAATGCACATTACCGGTATTAAGAACACCAGTCATGGATTTTTACAACTTGTCTACAGTTGCTTAGCAACAGACTAAAATCAGAAGCATATAAAACTTAACCTCTAAGTCTGGTCGGAAATGAATTCAGCTTTTGGTAGATATTTATATCTTCTTATTATTACATCTCTCCATCACGATTGATGAATATGAGAAGCGGCACTTGTTATGAGGTTCACCAGGGACTGTATCCGGCCGGTCACTTTATCCTGACACCGACGAACCATTCGTAATGCTTACCCGAAATCCTAAGCGTCATGAAGGGAAGCCATTATTTTCATACATATCGAATCCTAATGTATGAAATTGGTGCGAGTCTAGCTCCCCCTACAAACAAATCCTGTCATACGGGGTTTACATATGCTATAACGGAGCTTCTGTTACTGGGTACGTCACTATCAGATAAACCGTGTAGCAGCACTGATTTAAACTCAGGATCCTGAGTCTGTACCTGTGGCGATTTAAACACCGTATTTACTCCCCTGTAATAAACATTCACCTAGTTGTCATAGCAGACGATGCATTATAAGACATGCATGGAACAAAATTCTTTAGGGTATTTCAGCGCTGCAGGTTTCTGCTTAAGGGGGTAGGTGCACCTTTGGAAAGTAATTACCAAATTCTTCAAACTTTGCATACAGACAGTAAAATTAGTTTCTATGACAAAACTGGTGAAAAAAGTGGGGGTACCGGACCTTTCTTTTTCACAATTTGAGATATTTCAAGGCTACCCCCCTAAAATTGAAGCTTCATAAAAACTCCTACTTTTTTGTACTACTGTTTTTCAATCTTTATTTAAACAATCTATTTGTACAAAAAGTATCCTAATTTATATTACCATAGTAAGAATAAACCCTGAAAATAATGTTTTTTCAAGATCCAAAATAAAAATGTTTGATTTCACCGGAAAGGAGTAAAATTTACCCCACCCACTTTTTTATAATGGGAGAATAATGCACAGTGAAAATTGCCCTACAAATTGTAGCAAACTAATTACCAAATTTTTTATTTGTTGTTTTTAGCCTTGCAAACATAAAGTTTTAGTGAAATAGCAAATAAAAACACAGGGTCCCGGATCTTTTAAAAAAAGATATAGATCATTTTATCTAAAAAATCCATTTTTTCTCATTTTTTCACTTTTTGGTGTATTTTTACCAAAAATAATTTTTTTCAAAAAAAATTCATTTTATCTATTGAGTTATCTATAATATATACTAAAACTGTACTACCATGAAAATTTCATGCTTTTATTCTGAGAAATTGAAATGAAATCGGATGTAACAAAATGCAACCTACCTATGAAAACAGTGTATGCTGTAAACTACGAATAGGACATAAAACTTAAAAAGTCCCTTCCGGAACGAAAATCCAATTTTTTCCCGGGAAAATAATATTTTATTACTGTATGCATTCACCGAAAATGAGTTCTTAACATTTTTTTGAAAATGAGTTCGTAAAATTTTTCGGAAATTTCATAATGCTCAAAAAGACAGGCCGACATCCTTAATGCATGGCAATGGTAATGCAAAAACTCCATAATTAGCTTTCTGCATTACTTTGTTCTACATTAAACTGAAAGTCCGAGCCTGCAGTACTACAATACTTTGATTAAGCCTTTAGTTTGTATTCGCCACTAGGGCTCAATGGAATAAGACCAATTAGCTTCTCTATGCTGTCAATGTATGTGAGAGACAGATAGCTTGATTGGGGCTTATTAAGCCATCTGCATGGCTTCTGATCGGGACTTAACCCATTTATACCATGTGGGTTCTTTCATGTTTATATATTGGATTAGCCCATTTTTTATCAAAGGGATGCCTGGTCAAAATTTTCATTTTCATTTTGTTTTATATTGAAATTCCTATCAGCAAACAGTTTAGACTCTGATCAGACGCCGCATAATGCGGCGTCTGATCAGAGTCTACACTGTTTGCCTATGTCCCATATATAGGATCGTGCGTGGGCACAAATGGGTTTAGTAAAAAGTCATCATATAACAAATTTATTGTAGAACAACAATCTTATTTTTCAGTTAATGACCTATGCTGGCCCACAATAAAGGGAATGCTCTTTCTCAAAGTAAATAGAATAAATTTATATAGTACAGTTCAAGAAAGATTTGAAAGCGATAACACATGACGGAAAATTAGTATTTAATGGGTAATGCCCCACTGCGAAGTCCCTGGAACTGAGAAGGCAGATATTCTGACCAAGCTTGGAGCCACTGGAACTCAGCCAACAACACCAGTACCACATGAGGAGAAAGCAGCAGCTTTCATTTCGTTAATGAATAAGAAGTCTACCAAAGATGACTACCACCTACTAGACAGATGGGAACAAGTGATCATCATCAGGCTACGCACAGGGCACAGCCGTCTAAATTCCCACATGAACACCAAACTTAAGCTGTCCCCATCTACCCTGTGCTCCTGTGGCCTTGAACACCAAACTGTAGAGCACACCATCTTTCAATGATGTCTACATTTGGAGGGAAAAGGAAAACATGTGTGGCCAGTATCTACCTCGCTAAAGACGAAACTGTATGGAAAGATGGATGATCTCAGGAAGACCGCATTCTTCAACGCTGTATCTGGCGTGACCGTGTAGTCGGTGAACGCCAGTACGTAAGTAAGTGCCTTTAAGAGCGTTTTGATTTATTTTTGATTTGTTGCTATGTCTATTGAAGGCATAAAGTTCTGTCTTATTTGAGGTTGTGGGGTGCCCTGATCATAACAGGCAGTTATGAGTGACAAAAGGCTTGTAGAACTGTCAGTATCTGTAAGTTTGACTACGTTTGAACACCGTTCTAGTGATCCTTCAACAGTCTTGATAGCCGGTAGTATTGCTTCTACTTCAGCTCTGTAGTTTGTGCAGTGTTTGCCTGTTGGTATGTTGACTGTCTCTGACTTTCCAGATATGTAGGATATGAATATCCCTGCACCCAAATATTTTGTTGCAGCTGAAGCTGAGCCGTCAGTATATGCACGTGTCCATGTTTCTGACGGGTATCTGTCATCTACAGTGGATTATTAAAAATGACCATTTCAGCCTTGCCGGTGTAACGAAGTATTTTGACCCCCATCGAAAAGTGACCCTCCGGTCAAAATTCGACGTCGTAGAATGACCCCCTGTCGTCGAAAAAGGACCCCCATCGTCGAATATTGACCCCCTTCTGTCGAAAAATGACCCCCTTTATACGTACCTTTACATTTGGTGTAAAGTTAGTTTTGCAAGTGCTAAATGTGTATTTATACCCCAAAGCTCAATTTTGGGCGTATGTAGTGACAAAATTGCGCGTGTCTGGAAGTGATTCCGTCTTCACATGTACCTTTTGTTTAGAACATATTTTCTTTATTACATCAACAAGATTTACATGTACCAAAGTTGGTGTGTGAGTACAGTTTGCCATGGCAAAGTGGCCTATAACATAGCCTGTAAATTTTTCACTTTTCAGGTCACTGTGACCTTGACCTTTTACATTATTTTTCGATCAACAACTTGTATGGCATTTATTTGGTACCACTGCGCTCATACATGTACGTTCTACTGGTTTAGAAGGATACCTGTCAGTTGACAAGTCAATACGTTAGTGCCCAAAGTTGGGAGATTTTGAGGGGGCTCCGTGACAAAAGCTTTGAAATTTTCTTAATGCATTTCTTTTTAAACATGACTAAAGGTTTACGTTTATTTTCTCGAAAACACAACAGTACTGTTGAAAAGTATCTCAGTTTGGCCAACAAACTTTGATCTAATCTGTGCTTTGGTTTCAGGTTTCGTTTCAACTGTTCTAGTCTCAAGACACTGACTTGGGCTTGATCTCGGTCGTTAAATCTGAAGTAAAGTTGGTATCAAAACAACTGTAAAACCTTTATTAAACTGCACTTGCAGGTATAGTTTGATCATCTTTTTATTACCATTACTTGTGTTTTTAGTGTTCTCCGGCTTTACATTTTAATAAGGTAGTGTCACTTCGAATGACTTAAGTATTATAGTATTGTTTACTTGTAAGACTCTTTACCTTGCATAACTTAGCAACTGCGAAATGTACTATTGTCGTATTTAGCTGTTGCCTCAGTTTGACCTTGAATTCTGTAGTGACCAAAAGCTCAAGATAATAAAGAGTTTGAGTTGAGTCTGAGATCGTTGCCAGGTATATGATTGGTCAGATTAGCGCAAACGCCCAGACTCAACTCAAACTCTTTATAACCTTGGGCCCTGAAGTACCTATCAAATTGTCATCATTCAAATAAAGCCACTACAAGCGGGTTATGTTGTGTTTTGCCAACTCTTGCTGATATGATTTAACAGTTTATCATGTTTATGTGTACATTTAACACCATCTGCAAACAACTTATATCCAGATCGGACGCTGCGCAACGTTGCCTCATTACCATTGTCACCAATCAGTGTCGTTGAATAACTCCGGTCATTATTCGATGACGTAGAATGACCCCCGGTCTTTATTTGATGTCGTAGAATGACTCCCCGGTCATAACTCGATGTCGTAGAATGACCCCCGGTCTTTATTTGATGTCGTAGAATGACTCTCCGGTCATTATTCGATGTCGTAGAATGACCCCCGGTCATTATTCGATGTCGTAGAATGACCCCTTGATATTATTCTATTTCATACGATGACACGCCCTGTCCTGGTATAGTAATTACCGTATTTGATGTCAAACAAAGGCCCCTTCTCATAATTGAATGTCGCGAGCAGCACCCTGAGGGTTAATTCATGTCAGATTGCTAATTACTTTTAAAAATCTTTGGATGGTTCTATGTTGTACAATATACTGTCAATAATCTAATCAATATTTTCATAGACACATGTTTCGACACATTGTAAGAAGACGAATGTCATTGGAATCGATGTACATATTATATATACGAGGTACATGTAAAAGGGGGATAAATAGTTATACTTTAAAACTACGTTCAATAAGTGGTCATATATCTTCAAGAATAGAAACAGGCTATGGAGTAAAGGGTTAGTATTCATGTTTGACTTTATGCATCTACCAGACAATGCATTTGAAACTGTAATGGTGTTATATGCAGCAGTGACATTTAAACATTTTGTCTTGGTACAGTTGAACCCCTCTATAGCAGTAATTCAATCAAGAAGTGTACAGACAAAAATGCTTTGACTTTACAAACTGTATACTTGCATACATGTATTCTTAAGTTTGCATCTTTAATTATGTAGTTGACAAATGACTTGTAAATGATAACCTATCAGTTATATATGATATACTTATTAGTCTTTTTTTAGTAATGTTTTGGACTGTAATGTACGATGTAATGCATTACTTTGCCAATGTTGTTGTAATTTGATGCATTACAAAATTTTATGTAAACGTTGCGTAATGGTAATTGTAATATAATGCACTCTTTAGCAATGTGATTGTAAACTTGTAAAGTAATTTATAAGTTTCTCAAGTAATTCACATCCTGCCTGCCCCCGCCCAACCGACCTACATACTCCATGGCTGAATTACACCCTTAACTTATTTATAAATAAGCTGTTCACGAATTATACCTCAGACCCGCAACCAGCTTGTATCAAAGAGACCGGGTAATCCCTACCATCAGCACCCAACATATAAGCACCAGGTTACATGTAACGGTATCCCTCGGGAACAGCATTTAGTATACTGTACGTTCCCATGGCGTGCTTATCATGTCTGAATTTTAACTTGTTTTTATTATCTAAATTTTATGTATTTTTTTAAATCATTCACACCTGAAAATGTAAGTGAAGAATTCAAGTTTTCTAGTTATGTCAATTCAATTTTCGACTAGCTAGAGTTGTTTTATACAATACATTTCAAAACTGACACATATCAGAGGGCTCCTGTGGGTAAAGTCTGACTTGGGTCTACACTGTTTACAAAGGACAAGTGTACTATTAACATGAACACTGTTTGTAAATATCTAATATACTCGTCGCTAGGGTCCAATTGGTTAAACTGTGTCGCTTAATTGCTGGAGAGGGTAGGGGTCACTATTCGATGGGGGTCGATATATTTCAGGAGGGGTCAAAATACTTCATGAGGGGAGTCATAGTACTATGACCGGGGGGTCAAATTTCGACGTCGAATTATGACCGGGGGGTCATTGTACGATATCGAAAAATGACCGGGGGTCATTCCACGTCGTCGAATTATGACCGGGGGGTCTTTTTTCGATGGGGGTCAAAATACTTCGTTACACCGGCTCTCTGACACAAACACTTGATATCCGATCTTCACTACACTTACTGAAAATGTTTATTGGTATGTAATCTAGGTCAAGGTCGATAACTACATGTACTTAAATCGCATAAGGCATGTCGGAGTTACAGTCCTTCAATAAATAACAAAGGGCTGTTTCAGTCTTGTCCGCTCTCTAACACAGTTTTTATCTATCTGATCTTCACCAAACTTGCTGAATATGTTTAACTGTATAAAATGTTCGATAAAATCTCGCATTGCATAAGACATGTCATAGTTATTGCCCTTTAATTATTATGCTGAACTTTGCAGCTTCCTCTTGTGTCTTTCTCTTCCAGTCTCCTTTTGAGGGGCCCTTTCGGACTAGGTCAGTATTCTAGTTACTGTATTCTTAGTATTAGGACAAAAGGCCTGGGAAAACAGTCTAGACCCTGATCAGACTGCTCCTGGCCTAAAACTGTTGTTATTAAGGTTAAAAGTATTCTCTGCAATTTTCTCTTTGTTTCAATGTGTTTCAAATGATAGTCTTTTCTGTTTAAATGAAACTAAGCGCATAAAAAGTGTCGATAATGATTTACCTAGGGTCTGATCTGGCTCCTTGACTTTGGAATACAGTAAAACCTTTTCAATACGACAACTTAAACTAACACTTATTGATTATATAAAATATAGGTGACAGTGTAAAGCCATATGACCGCGTTATGCGGCGGATCCAACTGTTTGCAAAAACGATTGTACTCGGGGTTAGGCAGTAAAGGGGTTACTTTGTATATTTCTTTTCCGTGTTTAAGATAAAGTCGTCAACCTCATTGTCGGTTAAGCCTTTTTTCAGTATGGGTTGCATACATTTGTGTCTACGTTTGTGTGCATGTGTGCATGTGTGCATGTGTGCATTTGTAATGTTTCCAAGTGTAGGGTTTTCGTGCTTTTTGATTTTTCGTGCTTTTCGGAGTTTCGTGCTTTGTTTTTTCTCTCTCTCTCTCTGTCGTACCCTGGACCCTTCCATGTCTTACAGTTACTCGTAACTACAGACTAGTCGCTTGAGTACAATTTGACCGTTGCCATAGTGGGTTATTTTTAACACGGGCTTGAATGTTTAATTCTTTCCCGTGTTACTAATGATCTTGTCATAGAATTTTTGCTAAATGTTTTACATGTATTTACTTACTGTGCTGGCGGTCTTTTTGATTGTGAGGTTGTGGAACAGGGTTTATATTTTATGTACACTGTTTGTCTTTATAGGTGAATATAGGAGATAAGTGTGAGGTTGGGCGCCCCTAAAACCCAGGTTTAACCCCCCAGTGGTTGTTAATGGTTAATTTATAGTTAATTATTGATTGCTACTGACCGTACCAAGGCGGGCTCCTATGTTCACTGTGCTTTATGTTTGTCTTGCGTGTTGTTTTCTATTTAGTGTGTAGATGAAGGAATGGTATTGCGTGTGTGTGTGTGTGTGTGTTTGTTGTGGTATAACTGTGTGTGTGTGTTCTGCTTGAGAGGTGGGTGTATTGTTTGTGTTACGTTTCCTGCTTGAGTCTTTCGTATTTATTTGCGTGCATTCGTACATTTATGCATGCAGACATACACGTTCGTTTATATTACATATTTACGTGTCTTTGATAATCATCATTAGAGCATTGATAAAGAATGATATATTAGTGCATATTTCACAATGTATGTATAGATAAAACAAGTTCTTTAATGGCATCTATTCTAATCGTTAAACAGTTTAGTTTTAAGTCTATTTAAAACAGGTTAAAAGCAAAACTGAAAGCTATCGCATGAGCAATTAATTTGCATTCATCCTCCTGCTGTCAAATGTTAGGTGGCTTTGACAGTATATATCGCCAATGTTATAACAACAGACTTATCTTATGTCAAATAAATATATTAAATTGAATTGAATGGAATTGCTATAAGATGCCACACAATTAGCCAGTTCACTATCTTAACCAGATAGTTATTTGCAAATAGCTTGGATCCTTATAAAATAAGACACCGCGTGACGCGACGTCTGATCAGGATCAAACTGTTTAACACCCGTTTCAATAGTTCTTCAGTCAAAATACATAAAAATTAAATTTGGGAAAGAAAAGCAGACGACAATTGATGACGTCATGGCAGAAAAGAGGTGTCATGTATTTTCAGATGTTTTAGGTAAAATAAATTTTCCGAAAATTTTCAAAAAGTTGATAAACGAATGTCGGTAATTTTTGCTGCGCTTGTGACAGTCGTTGTTTGCGGAACGTGTTATAGATGCTACTCTCCACTTAATTGTTTACATAGCTGATTTATAGACGTTTAAAGTGTTTAAAAATTGATTGTTATACAAGATTTAGCAAACATCTAATTGAAATTTGCTCTAAATCTGTCATAAAGTACGTTCCTTGCACATATGATCTGCATATGAATTTCCGACCTGTCGTCCCTAATTATTTTGGGCATGTAATAGGAAACACAGGTACTTTTTTTATTCGGCCTTAGGTGGAAATGATGTGACTGGACTATAAATAATCAGTGTGAACACGGGAATAAATAAATGAGATATTCTGTAACAGGAAATAATTTTTCTTTAACCGCAAAATCACAATTTGAGAATGGCACGTAATTTGGTATTTATAATTAAAGAAAACAAGATAGCGACACATTTTTGTACTTCAAATATTACCTTACAAATTGGTGCAGGAAATAACGCACAGCGTTGCCTTTTTACAACGACACCAAATGGGAGACACATATTTTCTCACATAACTATCCCTGTTTTCTATAGCGAACAACGATGACGAATATCCTTATCTCCAACATGTGTAAGATCACTTAGATGACTTCACAATAACGTCACTATTTATAACGGTGTTTTGACGTCACCGGGGTTCCAAAAATGCATATTGCTTAAATAATAGCTTAAATCGTTGGTATTGTGAGAAAAAGAATCTGTCACTCGTCGATGTTTAAGACAAGTTGATCTCAAAATCGTCTAGAATAGAAAAGTTATTAAGCTCGCCAAGGCTCGCTTTTTAACATTTCAGTTCTAGACTCGTTTGAGATCAGCTTGTCTTAAACATCGACTCTTGACAGATCATATATGTGTGCTTTGTTCAGAGGGAGTCGTTATAGTGAGGGAAATTTACTTACATTTGCAAACAGATTGAATCCAGATCAGACGCCGCGTTACGCGGCATATGATATGGATTTCAAGTGTTTGTTACTCGTCTTTAATTTTTTCCTTATCAAAATTTTCCTTTATTCAATTTGAGAGAAAAAACACCAGCAGCAGACGATATTGCAGCAGTAAAACGTTAGACATAATTGGAGGGAGTTGTTGTTTGGAGGGCCGTTGTAGGACGGGAGCACTGTATCTGCAAATTGCTTACAGTGGAGAATCTGTTATTCTTTCCCGTTTAAACGCAAACGTACGCAAACGCAAAGCACTAAAACGTATAAAAGAACAACTTTTGGACAATTCTGATAAAAGTTGTTTATCTTGGTGGCAAACAGTCTGGAGCCTGATCAGACGCCGGGTTACCCGGCGTCTGATCTGGCTCCAAACTGTCTGCACTGCAAATAATAGTTTGAGCGTAAACGCGTTTATTGAAAAGAAAAACGTTTTCTCCACTGTAGTTGTCGGTGTAGGTACAATAGATAATACCTTATTCTTTCTCAATAAACGCGTTAACGCTAAAACTACAATTTCAAGTGCAAACAGTTTTAAGCCTGATAAGACGCCGGGAAACCCGGCGTCTGACCAGGATCAGAACTGTTTGCCACCCAGAGTCAATTAAATAATTAGAATTGCAAACAAATTGTCATTGCCACGTTTAATTGGAATGCGTTTGCGTTTGCGTTTCGTTTGCATTTCATTTGCGTTAAAACGGGAAGGAATAACGTCTTCTATACTGAACAGTACAGACGCACCGTTTAATTTGAAACTAAAATCGTAAGATAGATTGTAGAAAATTAATTTTTTTTTAAATTCTGACGTTCGATATTTGACTGTGTTGCAATTTATTTGGAGTCTGGTCAGACGCCGAGCTTCCCGGTGTCTGGCTTGGCTCTGAACTCTTTGCATTTAAAATAACAAACACGCGTTTATTTGGAACAAATTACGTCTACATAGAAATCACTGCTCGATAATTTATAACAATTAGATATTGATGCTGGTTTTTCCTTATTCAGGAACATTGATGCGTGTCGAGCCCATTACACCATAAATACGCCTTTTTACGCATTGAATTTAGTCCTGCATTGAATAAAATAGTTCCAATTGATGTAGTCATGAATAAGATTTATAAGAAACATTAATTGTATACAAGATATTAGCTTAAAGTAGGCTGAAAGTGAACAGAATGTGCCTTAAGGTGCAATTTTCTCTACTTTCCACCTGCTTTAAGTGGTCACCTACTTTTAAAAATAGAGACAGGCTATGGGGGTAATGCGTTAACTTTGTTCAGACGCCACATCATATAGCGAGCGTCTGATCAATATTCAAACATGTTTAATCCTGATCAACTGCTGCAACATAGATCAAGATTCAAGCTGTCTGCAAATGTAAGTGTTGTCTAGCTTGGCAGTGTAGGGACAGACTGCACTCGAATTTCAAATTTCAAAAACCATCCAGACGAGAAGCACGCGCTGTACAAAAATTTTTCATCTGAAACTTCACATGTTTTATTATTTTAATTATGTATCCACGAACTAGTGCTTGGACGCAGACCAGATCAGTCATGAAATGAAACCGTCCGCTCCTGTCTGGTTAACCCATAACCCCATGGTCTGTTTAATTAATTTGAAAATAGGTGACCACTTAAAGCAGGTTGAAAGTAAAGCAGAATGTGCATTAAGGTGCATTCTGCTTTAACTTCAGCCTGCTTTAAGCTGCCAGCTTCTAGAATACAGAAATTATTTCTAATGTTAAGTATTCACAACTGTATAAATTGGACATTTTTTCTTCAGTAGAGGTATATATTAGAGGCGTAAAAAGGCGTACTTATGGGGTAATGGGTTAACCAGTTGCAGTGGGGAAGATGGTATTCTTTCTTAATAAACGCGTTTACGCACAGAACAATTTTTCATAGCAAATAGTTTGGAGCCAGATCAGACGCCGGGTTACCCGGCGTCTGATCAGTCTCCATACTGTTTGCCACTCAAATCAAAATAAATTGTCAAAATTGTCAAAAATGTCAAAACGTTGTCATTTCCTACAATTTGTTGCAATGCGTTTGCGTTTCGTTTGCGTTTTTACGGGAAAGAATAACGTCTTCTGCACTGTATTACGAGTCCTTTGTTTCTTGAAAAATTTGTCTGGGCCACCCTTAAAACGACTATCTGTATTGAAGTTTCTGAACGCAGTTTCCAATTAATTCTAGACCATTTCTGACTATTAAGGGGTGTTTTCTGCAATTAATTGTAAAATAACAAACGCTGGTCAAAGAGCTCACACAGGAGTAATTTGATATTAATTAACACTGCATCGGACATAACTATGAACTCTAAAATGCATGTACTTTGTTAAAGACTCAAAAACGTTGATTTTTATTAAGCGCACATTGGAAAAGTTAATTTGTCATATGCAACAGTATAGACTCAGATCAGAGAGCTGCGAAAGGAGACCTTATATCAGGATTCTGCACTTTGTGTAATTTGGCAATACTTTGCTATACACATCAATCAGTCTAAAAATGAACTAGTTTTAATTTGAAACAAGAATTGACCATTTTACTTTTCAGGGGTGTATGCATTGACTTTCGGATCTTCTTTCGCACGAAGTTGTCTTTATATTACAGTAGGGGAAACGTTATACTTTTCTGTTTACACCGCAGTGAGACAATCATTATATATTTATTGGAAATGGCAACTACAGGTCTAAAAATGTAGGACGTTTTGTTTTTTTTCAATAAAAGAGTAGAAATAGAAGAAAATATTTAATATAAATGTTATGAGATAACCTAGGTATTACTCGTATTCATAGAGGTTTTAAGTAAACTTTTACCTTAGTGTATAGTTACATATATTCTCACCATTAACAGACATTTTATTATGTTTTATTATGATTTAGTTCAACAGGCCCAAAAGGCGACCCAACATGCCTAGTAGGGTCCGGGGGCATGCCCCCTTCCTTGAAATATTTTGAAATTGGGTGCTTTAATTCCTGCAATTTCGGCCATTCTGCGGGTGCATTAGACTTATTATATGTGAAAAGTAGGAATAGCAGGTGGTTTTGGTAGAAAAATAGGAAGTACGAAGGTGATTAAAAGTAGGGAAAAGTAGAAAAAGTAGGAACAAGCAGGAACGGTTGAAGGCTTGCAACTATTTGCAATTATTGAGTGTTTTTAAGATTTTAATCTGATCTATCCCAATAAACGAGTTTACACTAAAACTATTATTGCCAGTTCAAACAGTTTGGCGCCAGTTCAGACGTCGGGGAACCCGGCGTCTGATCAGACTCAAAACTGTTTGCCACTCATATTAAACATCATGGTCAGAATTGCCAGTAAGCTGTCATTTTCTACGTTTTATTGCCATGCGTTGGCGTTTGTATGCGTTTAACCCATTACCACATAACCTGTTTCTAGTATTGAAGATAGGTGACCAGTTAAAGCAGGTTGAAAGTAAAGCAGATTCTGCCTTAATGCACATTCTGCTTTACTTTCAACCTCCTTTTAGCTAGCATCTGCTAGAATATAGAAAATATCTCTAATGATACATATTCATGACTATAAATATTGGAACTACTTTCTGCAGTGGAGGAGTAAATTAGAGGCGTAAAAATGCGTATTTATGGGGTAATGGATTAAAGTATAATCTGCTAGAATATAGAAAAACTATCTTATAATACTTATTCATGACTGTATAAATTAAACTATTATCTTCAGTGGAGGAATAAATCAAAGGCGTTAAAAGGCGTTTTATGGGGTTATGGGTTAAACGGGAAAGGAAAACGTTTTCTCCTCTTTATAATCTGAGGGTTCATGAACTCCTGAATACAGTTTTTGTATAAGGACAAGGATTAAAACACTATAGAATGGTGATACTTTTTTATTGAGCATTTTTGTCATGGAAACAACAAAAAATCAAGAATGGTTCTATACAATGAATATTTTATCATTAGTTTACATAAACAGAGTGGAATTGTCAAGCTGTAGAGCAAATCTGTTACCACCAACATAACAACGAAATAAAGTGATTCAATAAACTTATATACAGATACATTTTATATTCGAAGTAGAACAAACAGCTCTTTTATTGCCATAAACGTGAACATGAACTTGTAAATGTACATAACGCGACGCTTGTAAACGTGCACACAACGCGACGTTCACGTGCACATAACGCCACGCTTACGTGAATATAACATCACGTTTATTGCAAAAGAGATCTGATGAAATACAAGCAGTCTGATAAAAATGAGATATAGGCCAATTTTTTTCACCTGACAGGGCGGAACTAACCTTTAGCAAAGATAACCTAATTTGCATTTGATTTAAGGGGTGATAGGTTATAGTTCCGTATTGAAATTTGTTGTAAATTGAGAAAAAACGGCGGACAACAACGGTATATTCCGATAAAAAAGAGCGTGTTGCCGCCCCCAAAGTTGAAATGCAAAGGTCCGCATCGAAACTCTACCCTGCCAGGTCAATAAAATCGGTCTATACAGACTCTTGTTGTGAATCGTATGTACACAGATACAAGTGGAAATGCTCGATATCACAGGAAGGCATAGTATAAAGCTCCAGGGGATCGTTTCATAAAACTTCGTGCGACAAATATTGTCGTAAGTCTGATTATTATTATTTATTTCTCCATCTAGTCCTGTCTTGTTACATCCCTTTGGAATCGTCGTAAAAATCAGAAATTAAATGTATTCTAAAGTTTTGACTTACGACCATATTTGTCGTACGAAAGTATATGAAACGGGCCCCTGCACCCTAAGGTTATAAAGCGTTTGAGCTTCTCAATCATTTGATTGGTTAGATTTAAGCTTTTAACGTTCACGTTGAGTCTGATATCTTTCTCAATCATTTGACTGTTCAGATTTGAGGTTTGCTCAAATCTGATCAATACAATGATTGAGAACGATCTCAGACTCAATTCAAACACTTTATTACATTGGACTCTGATTCGTAAAGTATTTCAAGTAGATTAAGTAAATTAAGGTCAGTCGAACTTCGATATCTCAAACTCGTTTAACTCGAACTATCCGATAGTTCGACATATGAACTGCATTATTTCATGCTCGGTTAAGTCGAACATACCCATATTTCAAAGTTGAAACGTAGCTTAGCCACGTTTTAACTTTGCAATATGGGTTTGTTCGACAAAACCGACTTCGAAATATCGAAGTTCGACTATAATCGACAACTTGTTGACTATTCATTTTAATTTGAGTGGCAAACAGTTTAGAAGGGAAATAACATATTTAGCGTAACCTCTTCTCCTCTGAATGATAAGGCCTATGAATGAAAGAAAAGCAAATACATGTACACTGGAGAAGATATTATTCCTTAAACGCATATTCTTATTAAACGCAAACAAAACTAAAACGCACTGCAATAAAATGTAGAAAATTCATTTTTTTAGTCTTGCGATTCATCTAGATGATTCATCTCTGATCTGGTCCCGAGCTGTTTGCAATAGTATTGATAAATATATATCGTTAATGCGTTTATAGATCTACAATAATTGTAGACGATATATTTTAGCAGATGTTTTGTATGAAATAGGGTTAAACATACCGGTTAAATTTGATGATGAAACGGGTTAACTGCATGTCGCTTATCATATACTACAGAAGAACCTATCTAAAACGACCATTAAAAAGAAGGCTAATTGTCTGTATAAAAGACAGGTGACAGCTTACAGAAATGTGAAAGTGAAACAGAAAGCTTCTCTAGGAGCGTTCTGTTTCACTTTCACATTGCTTTAAGCAGTCACCTGTCTTAACCCTTTCCCCCATATAAGCGCCTTTTAGCGAATATGATTTATTCCTCCGCTGAAGAAAAAAGTTCCAATTTTAATCAGTCATGAATATATATCATATGGAATAGTTCTATATTCTAGCACATGATAGCTTAAAGCAGGCTGAAAGTAAAGCAGAATGCGCCTTAAGGCGCATTCGGCTTTACTTTCAACCTGCTTTAAGTAATCACCTATCTTCTATACTATAAATAGGCTATCAGGTAAAGAGTTAAACGACTCATATTTGACACATATTGAAAGCGTTCGTAATAGAGAGGTTTACTGTATTTCACTGTACATGTAGTTGTCCGATGGGTTGTGGAATAATTATCACAATATAAGTACAGCAATGTTCAACTATTAACAATCGAAACGACTGGTACATTGTGTTATGTATATATTAGCCAAGGCGCTTTAATTTCCCGTTTAACCCATTTGTGCCCACGATCCCATAGATGGGACATAGGCAAAAAGTGTAGAGTCTGATCAGACGGCGCATTATGCGGCATCTGGTTAGAGTCTACACTGTTTGCTGATAGGAATTTCAGTATAAAACAAAATGAAATTGAAAATTTTGACCAGGCATCCGTTTGATGAAAATGAACTATTCCAATAAATAAACATGGAAGAATCTACTGGGCGTAAATGGGTTAGTTAAACGATTACAAACCGCATTGCAGTAAAATGTAGAAGATGAAGCAAACTTCAAACTATGAGCAGCTTTGCGTTTGACTAGCGTCCAAGGCTATACAGCATTTTGTGCTGAGTCTAACATCGTTCTCAGACTCAACTCAAATTCGGTATAAGCTGAGACCCAGGTCGCTTCCCCGTTTTAACTCATACATATTATCACTAACAAAATCAGTCATACAGTAATGATTTATCACGACAGGACTCTCGATAAGAGGATACAAACCGAACAAATCCAACATTTTCTTACTCATTTCAGCATCAATTCCTATGTGTAACTGCTCATTAGAATCGTCTCGAAGAGACGATTCTAATGAGTAGTGACACCATAGGGTTTAATCCAGTAATAACGATTTTAGTTTTGAAGTACCATTATTATCTGGAGCTATGCAAGTGTTATTATGCTTAAAACAAGTAATTCCAAACGCAAACATGTCCAAGAATGCAGGACATACGTCGTATTTACGTAGTTGTCGTACTTGATCACTGTTGTTCATGATACGTAAACCATTATCTCCCTTGGTCCAAGAGATCAATAATCGATTCGTTAGTCAGACTATCGAGCCCCGCTTGATCACCTTTAGCCTTGATAAGAAGTAGGAATTACAGTTTCTCAACAGTATATCTCTATAACATAGGCCTATCTCAAAGATGATTTTTTTTAAAGGCAAAGCCATATTTATATTTAAATTTAACTATAAAATTTTAAAAAGGCGACAATGTCGCTGTATGATAGCATAATACTATACATTAATACGCATTACGCTGAACAGATATCGGTAGTCGGGAGGTGGGAGCCTCCTTTGGTTCGCACCTTACGCATACCGATGTCTGGAAAAGTCTATTACCGGGCACAGCCCCCTCCCCCCCCCCCAATCACCTTATTAGATATTAGTTAAAATTAGTTAAATATAAAAACCACGTGACAGTAATTACTCATATTATATTCTATGTTATGTAGAATTCGAGAAAATAAAGTTCTGTTCTGATAAGAAATCACGAATGCTTCGTTATCATTCGGCTGCCTCCGGAACACTGCTTCTTAAGTCGTTCTCTTTGATTAGCCATTCGTGTGTATGCTAAAAAATTATTACCAAACATTCGCGTTTTACAACTATTCTACCCCGACCAGCATGATCGATCGAATCGATCATACAGTTGTATGAATAATGAGCAATTGATCAAGCTAAGTCTATTGTCGTATATTAAATGTTGAAAATGCTGCCGAGTTTCTCGGCGACAGACCTGCAACAATGGTAAGCTGGTGACACAGAACGTTACTATCTTAACCCTCGCGTTTTATCACATTTAAATAATAATAATAATAATAATAATAATAATTCTTTATTCAATCAGTAACTTGAATTAACAAATTCCTCAAATGGAAGCAAATAGTTCCACTTTTTCAGTCATGAGTATGTACAGTGGATAATCTGTTATTCTTTCCCAATAAACGCGTTTACGCTAAAACTATTATTTGCAGTGCAAACAGTTAGAAGCCAGATCAGACGCCGGGAAGAAAGAAATAACAGATTCTCCACTGTAGTTCAGTAACCAATGAACTTTCGTTCAAGTTCTTAAATTAGCCCATGGCACTGGTGTATTACAAAAGAAGTTATTCTTCCCCGTTGAAATGCAAACGAAACGCAGACGCATTACAATAAAATGTAGAAAAATAAAACTCGTTGACAACTTTGACTATTTGTATTTGATTTAAGTGACACACATTTTGAAGCCTGATAACACGCCGTGTTACCTGGCGTCTGATCTGACCCCTAACTGTTTGAAATGGTTATAATAGTTTTAACGTAAACGCGTTTATTTGGAAAAAATAACGTAATCTCCTTTGTATACATTGGAGAAAACGTTAGTATTTCCCAATAAACGCATTTACGCTAAAACTATTGTTTCCATTGCAAACAGTTTAGAGCCCGATCAGACACCGGGTTACCCGGTGTCTGATCAGGCTCCAAACAGATTGCCAATCATATAGATAAGCAAGTATTAAACATGTCAAAAAATTGTAATTTCCTACAATTTAGCGATTTGCGTTTCGTTTGCGTTTTTAAAAACGGGAAAGAATAACGTCTTCTCGACTGTATATGACGTGTTCTCTGCTGAAGTGCAGTGACCTTTGCTGTTGTTCAGTAACCGGTGCTTTTTAGTTCAAGTTCTCAAACTAGCCAATGATATCTTGCAAGGAATTCATGTTTTTGACGTCTTACATGTCTGTTCGTACGACAAAAGGTCAATATAGTTTGGATTTGTCAAACACAGACGTTCTAGATGACTGTGAATCATTTTCATCACCATTCGTTCCTGTGGTTGTCTTTTCCAGCAAGCCATCATGATTTTCCACACCTCCTCTGGACAATTTTGTGGACAGTCCAACAAATGACCATTAGTTATACACTGAATAACCTGAAAAACACAAAAACATAAACTACGTGACCTCCCTAAAACCTAAATCCGGAAAGCTCTAAACAAAAATACAGTAAAACATCTCTATTACGACCGCTAAAAAGAAGGATAATTGATTGTATACAAGACATATGCCAGCTTAAAGCAACGTGCCAGTAAAACAAAAAGCTCCAAAAAAAGAAACGATCTGTTTAACTGTCGCTTTGCTTTAAGCAATCACCTGTCTAAAGCTCCTAATAATGTACACACTTAAGTGTTCGTAAATTTAAATCATGAAAGCCGGAAAGCTTTGAAAACACAAAACATGTACAGTTTAACCTCCAAAGACCAGAATACTTAGCTTGAGTTATTAACCCATTTGTGCCCAGTGGATTCTTCCATGCTTATATATTGGATTAGTCCATTTTTTATCTAAGAGGTGCCTGGTCTAATTTTTCATTTTCTATTTGTTTTTTATATTGAAATTCATATCAGCAAAGAGTGTATACTCTGATCAGACGCTGCATAATGCGGCATCTGATCAGAGTCTACACTGTTTGCCTATGTCCCATATATGGGGTTGTGGGCACAAATGGGTTAAGGGTTGAATGTATATTTATAGAGTTAATGCTTTACCCATTATCACATAGAAATGCGCCTTTTAAAGCCCTTAAGTTATTCCTCCACTACAATTAGTTCTACTTAATATGCACCATAAGAAATGTTTCTTATATTCAAGCAGACAGTAGCGTTGTGCACCATAAAAAATGATTCCTATCTCCTAGCTGGCGGTAGCTTAAAGCAGGCTGAAAGTAAAGCAGAATGTGCTTTAAGGAGTATTTTGCTTTTTTAACCTGGTTTAAGCAACATTCTGTCTTCAATACTGAGAAAAAAACCCAAGCTAAAGCCAAACTCATCTATACACGTTCAAACAGGTTAAATCATGAAATTACAAATATGTTTATAACATGTTTATATTCTAACAATATCTTGTCATGTTGTAATATTTGTGTATATACAGAACACAGTATCATTCGCCATAACTAGATATCTTTTTTTTAAATGACGCTACGTTAACGATTTTTTCCAGGATGACGTCAGATATAACAACGTCAACATTCATGATGCAATTTTGCGCAAATTCAAATTCGAAATTGCTTTGTAGGAGGTTGTAAAATGTACCTCTTCAACTCTACCTTTAAGATTTTGGCGTGCGCCGCATAATCTAACCCACAATGAATATTTACAAATAAAATAGGGTCAGGTTTGTTCAGGAACCTTATTATTTCTTTTTCAAATGTAAAAATGTTTGAAATAGCATTGGTAAAAAAATCAAAGAAATATTACGTCGGGTTCTTCAAAAATAATATCAGTCCACGGTGTTTTGGGACAGCCCTCGTATTATGTATGTAACGAGAAACATTATATGTTTAAGTTACAATAAAACTTTTGAATCTTGAATGAATCTTATAAATTATTCATCGAGTCTGATTATTTTCCTTTTATTCAAATTTTGTTGTATCAGGTCCATCTTTATTTTCGTTTTAGTTATATACATATCGATGATTTATAGAGATTTCTCAGTGAGATAAATTTGATATCGTCACTGTTGATATCATCACTAGTGAAGATATCACTTTTTTGACGTCACGTCATAATATTTTTTGTGACGCCGGGGTTAATAATTAATTTTGTGTGTGTTTTTTTCTATAAAAACGTCATTAAAATATATATAAAAAATAGAATAATCAATTCCTTTGAATAGATATGAAAAATATATCTCTCGAATGGGTTGTTATCTGGTCCTGTGGACTCGTTTTTTAACCAGATAACAACCCATTCGAGTGATATATTTTTCATATCAATCCAAAGAAATTGATTATCCTCTATTTATTAGATTGGGGATACATTTTGTTTTTTAATATCAAATATTTCGTTATTTCCAATTTCGTTATAAATGAGCTTCACTGTAATAGGTAAAGGGTTTACATAAATACCTACCTCCCCGTTCGTCATTTCATACCACGGTTGTCGACCAAATGTAAATATTTCCCACAACAGAACGCCGAAACTCCATATATCGGACTCCACGGTAAATGTTCGATACAGCAAGGACTCCGGGGGCATCCACCGCACCGGCAGCATGGCACTTCCACCGACCTGGAGAAAAAAGCAAACCACAGTGTACAGTAGCGTGTTCAGTAAAGAAATCGATGGCCGTCGATGGCCGTCGATGGCCATCGATTGCGAGTTGGCTACCGGTCTGAAATACAGTGGAGAAAACGTAATTCTTTTGTTAAAACGCAAACGCTCGCAATGAAATATAGAAAATAATAACATTTTGACATTCAGACTTCTAATTTTAATCTGAGTGGCAAACAGTTTTGAGCCTGATCAGACGCCGGGATACCCGGCGTCTGATCTGGCTCCAAACTGTTTGCAATGAAAAAAATAGTTTAAGCGTAACCGGGGTTATTTGGAAGGTAAACATTATATCTACTGTACTCTGCGCGCTGCGCACGTGGTACGGACTGCTAACCTAAACAGCAAACAATGGTACAGAACATGTTATCCTTTCCCGTCTAACCATTTCATGGTCAAATTGGTCATGAGGTTTTAACTCCTTCACCGCCTTATTGTCGCCTGCTTCAATACTGAGTCTATACTGTTTGCATATTTTCATTGTACTGCTATTTCCTATGGGCGTAATTTGGTTAAGAGTGTCCTTTAGAATTGTCTTGTTTACAAGATTAATCGAGTATGTAATACCTTTTATTTTCTATATACTCGTATGTGTTAATGTATCAGTAATTATTTGTCAAATTGTGATAGTCTATCACAAGTTAACATTGCGAACGGCGTGATATACATATACAGTGAAAACTCTCTAAACCGGACATGTGTGGGGACATCAACACTTTTCGGTTTAGAGGGGTTTCCGTTTAAAAGGGGGTTTAATCCATTACCAAATAGCTTGTTTATGTAATGGAAGACAGCTGACCACTTAAAACAGGTTGAAAGCAAAGCGGAATGCGCCTTAAGGCGCATTCTGCTTTGCTGTCAACCGGCCTTTAGCGGTCATATGCGTGAATGTATAAACTATTTTCTTCAGTGTAGGAATAAAGTAAAAATGTAAAAAGGCGTATTTATGGTGTAATTGGTAAAATAAAGAAGGGTTAGAAAAAGTGTCCGGTTTAGAGAGAACTCCGGTATTACATGTAAGAGGTTCCAGTTTAGGGGGTTCTATTGTACTTTGCTTATTGCGAAAACAGTGATATGAACACTATGTAAAAAATCATAACGAGACAAAAATATTAAATAAAAAACTTTTAATCTATGGCTTCCATGGTGAACGTAATGAATAACTGTCTGGAAAACAGCATTTCATTCACCCGAAGACGAGAGAAATCACCAGGAAAGTGCAAACGACCTGTCTCAGACAACCTTGAGACGACGGAAATTGGTTTCACCGGAGTAGCTGTTGAGCTCATTTAACCCATAAACTTTTAACCCCTTCACTGCCTTAACCCGCGAACAATTGTTACTTATAAACAGTTTGGATCCTGATCAGACGCCGCGTTACGCGGCGTCTGATCAGCATTCAAACTGTTTGACACTCATTTCAATATTTCTTAAGACAAAATACCTAAACTTTAAATTTGAGAAATAAAAGCAACCCTTGTTCATAATTGATGAAGTCATGGTGGTATGAGTAAATGGTTTGGATTATTCTTATTTCCAGAATAAGTCCATTGTTCATTATTTACCGTTGTGTTTTGTCAAAATATTGCTCTATGATAAACAGTGAAAGAGCCCTTTGTTCGGGGTTGTCACTGTTTGCATAAGACATGTGTACTTTTCGTACGCTGTATTCTAATGGCGAGTATACTCGTCGCTAGGGTACAGTACTGAACCTTATTAAATTAAACAATTTTTGCGATTCGCTTGCAATTCGATGGCAATTCGCTTGCGATTCAAAACTTTACCCTCGAGTAAGTTTGCCTGAATGGTGTATCTCGCAAATATTCACAAATATGCCTTCGTTAATTCTTTCGATTCCATTTTTGTCACACCCGCTTCGGAAAATTCGCGTAAAAATATTCAAACGTAGGATTTGTTTTTTGAAGCGCCAGATTCGATGGCGATTCGATGGCAATGCGATGGCAATTCGCTTGCGATTATCAATTTAATTTAATAAGGTTCAGTACTGTAGAATGTGTCCAGTCAATGACATCTTATATTCGGAACATACAGTGGAGAATCTGTTATTCTTTCCCGATAAACGCGTTTACGCTAAAACTATTTTTTCTTTTACAAACAGTTTGGAGCCAGATCAGACGCCGGGTAACCCGGCGTCTGATCAGGCTCCAAAATGTTTGCCACCAAGATAAACATGAATTATCAGAATTGTCCAAAAGTTGTACTTTTCTACGTTTTAGTGCTTTGCGTTTGCGTACGTTTGCGTTTAAACGGGAAAGAATAACAGATTCTCCACTGTAACAACCAATAACTCAAGATCCCGAATGACATCTAGCATCCATATAACGGTATCCATATTCAAGGTAGAGCAAATATTGTCATATTTACGAGTATATTACATGTAACATATTAGGGATAACACTAGAGAAGGCGTTATTCTTCCCCTATAAACTGGATTATTTTCAAACACTCGTGTCCATTGCTACAGTTTATAACCAGATCAGATGCCGGGCAACACGGCGAATTATGAGGCAGTTTGACTTGAAACAAATTTATAAGAGTTTCGTACATTTACTTTTAGCATAATGCAGTGCTCCTTCCCTACCTAGGTACTCATGTACTTACGCTGTTCCCAAAACAATACATAGAATTATATGTCTAACGCTTTCTCTACTCCGATATCGTCTGCTTAAAAGTGTCGTATGCCGTATTTTCCTCAAAGATACATAATCGACATTTTGATTCGGCAATATAAACATTAAGACTAGTGACAAACAGTTTGAACCCAGATCAGACGCCGCATCATGCGGCGTCTGATCTTGGTTCAAACTGTTTGCAAATGAACCCTAAGGATATTTATCTTTCCTCCCTATAACAGCTCCCTCCGAACAACACACATACTAGTCGTCCTCCACAGCTGTCAAGCTTGGCACTGCATTGTCTAACCCTTATCATTCTAAGCGTGACTTTGCAAACATTTGCAAACAATTTGGATCCAGATCGGACGCCAAAAAACGCGGCGACTGATCTAGATCCAGACTGTTTGTCACTCTTTTTAAAAAGAAAATCTACTGTGTCAATGCATTTACATGTGTGTTTTTTTCTAGTTTTATAAAAATTGATACGTATATTTGAAACAGACAATTCAGGATGCTAAGACTTACTCCTTATCTTTCTAAACACGATTTTGCTAGTTCTTGCAAATATAATGGATCCAGAATAATTGACACTCAAACTGAACTTTTTTTCACTTTCAAAACATTAAAAAAATAATTTTAGCAGACGGTATGTTTGAAGCAGACGACAATTCATCATGGTAGGAGTTAACATGAAGTTCTTTGAATCTCAAAATCTATACATCAAATTGATTTATTAACCCTTATGTCATATTTTGCGTCATTTTGAAACATTATACATATACAAGTTGGCTTCTTTAAAAAAGTAATCTAGGGAAGCCAGCAGTTTTAAAAAAGTGACATGTTTATGTGATCAACCATATCTATACACAAAATTAAATAATTGACATTTTACGGCCGCAACTCAAGAATTTAACAGCTGTTGATATTAAGTGATACATTCGGGTATTAGTTTTATTCCTAACCGGGACAGTTATTTTTCGTCTAAAGTAATGCGAAAATCTATTCAACTGAGTTTAAGACATGCACATACACTGCATTTTAGACCAGTTACGCAAAAATTGCTCCCATTCTTTTAACTGTTTTGTCACACATGCAAGCAGAAGTTCAACATTGTGGAAGCACCCTGATAGAGGCTTCCGATAAAGAGTAAACATGTCCGATGGTAACATTGTAGATCCAATTCAGAGAGTTCCTGCAGGAAACCTCCGATCAGGGTCTGCACTGTTTGTTATTTTGACATTTATCGCAGAGGTCACAAATAAATACAGTAGAACCTCTCTATAACGAACACTAAGTTGTGTCAACTATTAGTCGTTTAAGACAGGTGACTGCTTAAAGCAATGTGAAAGTGAAACAGAAAGCTCCTACAGGATCTTTCTGTTTCACTTTCACATTGCTTTACGCTGTCACCTGTCCTATATACGGACAATTAGCCTTCTTTTCAGTGGTCGTAATAGAGAGGTTCTACTGTAGTAATAAATGGTCAAACTTAATTGGAAACTGGAATTGGCCCATTGAAAGTGTCATTGGTCAATGGATTAACAACCATATAGACTATGGTAAACAAAACATGTCCGTTATTCATATATTTGAGAAGGCGTTATTATTTCCCTATAAACGCATTTACGCTCAAACCACCATTTCCTGTGCAAACAGATTGGAGCCAGATCAATCTCCAAACTATTTGCCACTCAGATGAAAATAAACTGTCAGTATAAAACAAAATGAAAATGAAAATTTTGACCAGGCCTCACTTTGATAAAAAATGGACTAATCCAATATATAAATATGGAAGATTCCAACGGACGCAAATGGGTTAAACGGGAAAAGGTAGTCTTCTGGTCTGTAATTATTGTCTAACACTTTTAGTATCAAGCGCTACAACTTGGAAAATTTGACACTGTCTGAACCCCGGTCAGACGACGAATTGCTCGATACCCGATCTGGATCAAGAATGTTTGCACAATTCCAATCAGGTTGCCGTCCATCGAAGAAGAATTGATATACCAGTAATGATCTTAAAGGGACTCGCAACCGGATGGTGTACTTGTCAAAATAAAATAAAATACTCAAATAAAAGCAAATTTGTGGCATTATTTCGCTTCTGACATTAAAAAAATATGATCAGTCCAAAAAACGTCTCAAGAATCGTCACCGAATCTTAGTTTGTTTTTAGATATTTTCCATCGTTTTTCTATAGCGTCAGCTGAGGGTATAGTTGTTGTTGTTGCTTCTCTACACGGGTTCAGACATAAACCCGAGCCGAATAAAGTACTATCAATCGCTACCAGTGAAGTACGTTAATTCGCTACAATATATAGAGAGAGCGCTGGAGGCCGAGGGGGTAAAGGCGTTTCCTCATGTTTCATGTTTTTCTCCGCATGGAGGGTCACGGGTTCGAATCCCACCAGAGCTTCTTCTTCTTTTTTTTTGGAAATGCATTTTTTAACAGAATTTATTATCCTAAACTAAATCTTACCCATTTATATAAGCATTTGACATATATTTACAAATTACTATTTTTAATGCTAAATCCGGTTGCGAGCCTCTTTAAGTACTGGGACAGACAGGCATGAGCAAAAAGTAAATACCTTGATCAGACTGCTCCTGAGGAGCAGTCTGATCAGGGTCTACATTTTTGGCCATTAAGTTTGCACCTCTTGGACAAAATATTATGTCCTAAAAGCAATTTGTTGATTTTTTCATGATTGCAGCAATTATACTGGGTCTCTTCTTTTGCTTCCTCTACTAATTCCTATACAGTGGAGAAAACGTTATTCTTTCCCAATAAACGCGTTTACGCTAAAACTATTATTTGCTATGCAAACAGTTTGGAGCCAGATCAGACGCCGGGTAACCCGGCGTCTGATCAGGCTTCAAACTGTTTACCTCCACGATGAACATGAATTATCAGAAAGTTGTACTTTTCTACGTTTTAGTGCTTTGCGTACGTTTGCGTTTAAACGGGAAAGAGTAACAGATTCTCCACTGTACTTAAGACGGAACATGATGCATATAATAGATAGTTATATACAGTGCTCCCCCTCTACAACGAGGGAGTCGTTAAAGAGAGGGAAATTAAGAGAGGCTTACATTTGCAAACAGCTTATACATGTATCAAGTTCAGACGCCGAGTCACTGTTTGTCACTCGTCATTAAGTTTTTTTCTGTCAAAATGTCATTTATATTACTTTAGAAAAAACAGCAGACGGCAATTGGAAGCAGAGGATATTACAGCAGTAAACGCGTTAAACATAATTGTCTTGGTAAGGGAACTGCGGCAACCGACGTAGTAAGGAGGGAATCGTTGTTGGGAGGGCCGTTGTAGGGAGGGAGTTCTGTAGATATTTATTGGAGCTTTACGTGCAGACATACGTGCAGAGTTATTTATGTGTCTAACAGTGGAGAAGGCGTAACTTTTTCCCCGTCTAACCCTTTCGGCGCCAAATTTATCGTGATGTTTTTCCCCTTTATTCACGCCGTTTTTTGTCGTCTGGTTTAATATTGCTGTCGGCAATAGTGTTTTCAAAGTTTGATTAAAGATATTATGACTTAAGAAATATCGATACAAGTGTCAAATAGTTTGGATCCAGACCAGACACCGCGTTACGCAGCGTCTGATCTGGATCGAAAACTGTTTGCAAAGATGACTATATGCGACTTCGGCGTTAAAAAAGGTTAGGCAAACTAAACGCAAATGCAATGCTAAAATGTAGAAAAATACACGCTTTTGAAAAGTCTAAACAAATATTTTTATCCGAGTTGCAAACAGTTTGGAGCCTGGTCAGACATCGGGTTACCCGTCGTCTGGTTTTACTACAACCTGTTTGCAAAGGGAAAAAGTTTTTTGTTTTTTTTTTATATATACGTGTTCATTTTGAAAGAAAAACTGTTTCACATAAACGTGCAAATATAGAGTTCCGTTAATATCCTACGGAGGACTGTGCATATATTTTATACTAATGTTCGATTCACCAAAATAATGTACATGTACTACTACGCTGACTAAAATCTGTTTACAGTATCTAGGCAAACTTAGTTCATCACTAGGGATTGAAACATTTCCAAGTGTCCTAAAACATTCTCCCGAGAAGTACCGCAAAAGCAGACAGTGTATCAGGCTACGTAGAGCTCTAGTATTCACAGTAATCTAGATATGACCATAATACTGACGTCATGTTACAATAATGAAGTAATTTTGAAAACCGATCTAATGTCAAATGATACTTTTTAGTCAAGAAGAACAATTTTAGATCAATTATTAATCTAAATTTGAATTTGAAAGATTCACAACACCCAATCTAGTTTGATAGGTGTTTTTATCTATGGGTGAATAAAACCTTACAATTACAGTCGAATTTCCGATATCTCGAACTTGCTTAACTCGAATTATCCGATATTTCGAAACATGAATTTGCCTTATTTCAAGCTTGGTTTAGGTGAACATACCCGTATTTCAAGGTTAAAACGCGGCTTAGCCGCGTTTTAACTTTGAAATACGTGTATGTCCTGTATGACGAATCGTTTTCCTAATAGCTGAGGATAAAAAGAAAATAAGAACGTTCGGATTTTTGTGTCAGTTGTTACTTATGTGATAAATACAATACTTAATTCGTGTGTTTTCAGTTTTAAATTTATAGAACTTGCCTAGGCTCGCAACATATCATTTTATCCAACTCGTTCAATAAATTCCCTACTGAAGATTAACCCATATATTTTTGAAACGTCAAATAGACAGTTCCAGTCTGTCATAAAATTTGATCTTTTTTGACAACGTTGTGTTGTTTATTGCAAAAAGAATAAAATGTTGCAAACTTGCAAATAGGGAAGAGTCTGGTCAGAGGGCTATTTCAAGGACCTGGGTCTACAATGTATAATGAATGCATAAGACTAGTGGACTTTTTACAGGTACACTTTTTAGATTAGAGTCGCCCAAACCATTTGAGAATATGTTTTCAATAAAAACTGATTCAAATTTACATATTAAATCTTTCACTGACATATCAGTACTGAATCTTATTAAATTAACAATTTTTGCGATTCGCTTGCAATTCGCTTGCAATTCGATGGCAATTCGCTTGCGATTCAAAGTACTAACTTTACCTTCGGGTAAGTTTTCTTGAATGTTGTATCTCACAAATGTTCGCACATATGCCTTAGTTAATGTTTTCGATTCCATTTTTGTCACAACCGCTTCGGAAAATTCGCGTTAAAATATTCAAACTTAGGATTTGTTTTTTGAAGCGCGCGATTCGATGGCAATTCGATGGCAATTCGCTTGCGATTATCAATTTAATTTAATAAGGTTCAGTACTGTATGCGCCTATTGGCGACTTTGCATACAGTTTGGATCCTGTTTATATGCCGCGGTCAGGATTCGAACAGTTGACACTCATATTTTTTGTCAAAGAGCCTTATTCTTACTGTTTGTATAGGGCGCGTAAACACGTCTATAGTGTTCAATGGATTAACTCATTGTTCCCTGAAACTTCCAATGGACAATGACATTTTACAATAAAGGTTGATCCATTTTCGACTTTTTAGGGTTGTTCTTTTATAATATATTACAAAATGACAAACATTGATGTCCCTGATTAAAGGGCTACAGCAGGAGCATTAGACAAAGTAAACGCTTCATAGGCACACTTTTGGTAGAGGACGCATATATGCATCACTAGGACTGAATGGATAATGTGATAACAAAGCTATTGAACAAAAGAACAGCAAAGAAAACAATTTTGCCTCTTACGTAAGCAACACTCAGAGATGTAAAAAACATAGCAATTGAAAGTGTATTTAAACTGTTGACAATTTATTACGACATGATTTTTAAACAATTTATAGCTTTATAAAACTTATGCAATAATAACTATCGCTGATCGCATGGTTTGACATTTGTTCAGACACATACTTACTCGGCATTTGTTCTCGCTCCAAACTGTTTGCAATCAATCATATCGTTTGAAAAAAAGCAAATTTACATGTTTTTATTCCACTGTATGGCGTTTTTTATCAACTGAATTGGTGCTATCTGAGTAATGTACGATTGTCAGTAACAGCATATACACCTACAATGTACAACTGTAAATGACATGGGGGAAAAAGACGATACTCTTTCCCAATAACATAGTTTGTGCTAAACAATTACATGTATATACATGTACTTACAATGTAAATAGATTGATGATAGATCAGACGCCGGGTAACCCGGCGTCTGATCTAGCATCAAACTTTTTGCCATTCAGCCAGAAACAAATGTCAGTGTTCAATCAGTTGTCATTTTCTAAACTTTAATTCATTGCGTTAAGACCAAGTATTTTTATTCAATGAGAAATAATATATCATTCTCCAATGTATCCATCCAACCGTACATTAACCTCAGTTTGTGACGTCAAACTAATGTCGCTGATCTCAATTGTTGTTTTTTTCAATTTCAATTTCTTTTATTACACCCAGATCATGATAATACATGAATACATGAGGGAAACGTAATACATTGTATATACACAGACAAAATATACATATTGACAAACAAATAATTTTGTGTATTATCAGTTAGTAATTTTTTTAGAAGATTGTTTACTATTAGATCCCGGGAGAGATACGGGTATAATTAACAGAATGTTTAAGTTAGCAAAATATAATATATGAAACGGACCTTTGCCTCAATCATACCGTATTTGAACAAAGCGATTAAGACATGACGTAAAATAACATGTGTGATCTCTACAACAGATGATTTCTTGTGATGGAGTACAACAATACAGAAGGCTTTAGCAGTAGCTTTCTGGGTCGCTTTAACTTAACATTAAGCAACCATAGCTTTTTCTAATGATCCTGTTAATGCTTCTGTCCGCTTATTGCAAGCACCAATTAAACTACTAATTTTGATACAACTAATCGTATTCCATTTTATCAAGTGGCGGTATAATTCGTCCTTACTGTGTATAAGAATATTTGAGTAAAGTATCAGAAAATGTGTCTACGATATAATATTATTACTTGATGATTTATTTATGCTTCTCTGATAAACTGTTATTTGTATGTGTAATTTACATGTCTACTCCGATGAACCTTGATGTCTAGAAGAAGCAGTTGAACTTAATGTCAATAAAGTAATGTATTGTATTTAGATCTACAGCAAATAAAACCGTTTTCCCGTTTTAAACATACTAAATGCAAACACAATGCAAAAACATTTAGAAAAAAAGCAAATATGTGAAAGTGTTAACTATTAGTTTGGATTTGAATAGCAAACGGTTTGAAGCATGATTGGACGCCAGACCTGCAAGGTGTTGTCTGTATTTCAGTTTATTTTAGGCACTACAACTACAGACACATCAAATAATATGTCGTGTGCTGTGTCTATGGCAATATTTTCCCTCAATAATTAAATTTCAATAAGTCAATCTCACACTAAGCAAACGCTTGATATGTTTGTATATAATACAATGAATAATTATAAAATATTCTAAAGGAACTCTGCATCATCTAATTAGTAAAACCTCTCTATTACGACTATTTAACGAATGCTTATTGGTTGAATAAAAGGTAGGTGACAGCTTACAGCAAAGTGAAAGTAAAACACAAAACTGAACTTTCTGTTTTGCCGTCACTTTTCTTTAATAACTCACCTGTCTTAAACACTTGATAATTCACACATTTTAGCTGTCGTAATATAGAGGTTTTAACGTATTGTACATTAGACAGACACCTGTCTATGATGGTATCCTAGCTTCTCACAAGTTGAAATGTGACAAAGTTTTGTCTTATTCTGATAAATAGTTTTAGAAAATTAATCGTCTGGCTGTTCATTATTTTAAGAAATATAGTTTAACCAATTACCCCACAGCCTGTTTCTAGATTTGAAAACAGGAACTATTTAAAGCAGTTTGAAAGTAAAGCAGAATGTGCCCTATGGCGCATTCTGCTTTACTTTCAACCTGCTTTAAGCTTTAATCTGTTAGTATAATAAGTAATATTTTTATGGTACATGTTCATGACTGTATAAATTGGAACTATTTTCTTCAGCGGATGAATAAATTATATGTGCTAAAAGGTGCTTCTATGGAGTAAAGGGCTTAAGGGAGAACGCACTTAATGAGATGGAGCCAATGAAGTTTACTATCGGTTTTCTATGTGGAGCGATTAGCCATTCTCGTCAACTGACCCGCCGTATGGGACCATGCTCGATCATAGTTCAGAACGACCGTCAGTTGACAAAGATGGCGGACCGTTCTACATATAGTATCACTATTAACATATTGGCTGATATTAGTACGTCTAATAAGGGCGTTTACTCTTAACCCATTAGTATCTAGCGTTCCATTCAATGGACAAAGGCAAGCAGTGTAGACTCTGATCAGACGTCGCATAATGCGGCGTCTGATCATTGTATACACTATTTGCTGATAGGAATTTCATTGTAAAACGAAAAGAAAATGAAAATTTAGACTAGGTAATCCCTTACCTAAAACATGGACTAATCCAATATATCAACATGGAATAATCAATAGGACGCGAATGGGATAAGCCGTCACTCAGAGAGGTAGCATAGAAACGTTTTACAATGTACATGTACAACAAATGGTTGCCTAATAAAGGAGCGTTCTGCGACTGTTTTTATTCTGCAGCAAGCAACCACATATTTTTGAAAACAACAAAACCTTTAATGGGTCTTCTATAGACAGTCGCCATATACGAGGTTGGAAAATATACAAAATATACTATGGAGAAATTCGTTCCCAATTGTCTGTGCTAAAACAATGTTATTTCACATGCAAACATTTTGGAGCCAGATCAGACGCTGGGTACCCGGTATCTGATCAGGCTCCAATGTGTTTGACAGTAAGACATTAACAAATTCAAACATTTAAAAAATGCTGTCTTTTCTATACATTTTATTGATATGAATTTGCGTTTAGTTTCCTTTAACCCATTACCCCATACATGTAGCTTGTTTGTAGTTTTGAAGATAAATGACCACTTAAAGCGGGGTTGAAAGAAAAGCAGAATTCTGCTTTATTTTCAGCCTGCTTTAAGCTTTTATCTGCTATAATATAGAAAATATTTCTTTATTTGTGACAGTATAAATTGAAACTAAGTTTCTTCAGTATAGGAATTGATTAAAGGCATATAAAGGCGGGGTAATTGGCTAAACGGGAATGAATTACGTATTCTCTGCTCTGCGATAATTTTACCTTGTAATAATCGGTACTGTAAATATCACGTGACATTCCGAAATCGCCGATCTTTACTTTCAGTTCTTTCCCAACGAGGCAATTTCTGGTGGCTAGATCCCTATGTACAAAATGCTGTGACGCCAAATACGTCATGCCGTTTGATATTTGATTGGCTGAAATTAAATGACGTGGAAATAGAGACAAGTTTCATTTGTTCGAGTTTGAATAAGGCATACAATAGTGTATTTCAAGCTTAAAATGTTTTAAAATAAATAAACCAAAAGGTCCATATCCTGATTAAAATTTTGAAGACAGGTTATCGCTTAAAGCATGTTAAAAGTGTGCTTCAACCTGCTTTAAGTTACTTTTTGCTAGGATAAAGGAAATATTTCTGATGCTGTATATGTTTTATTGTACAAAAGGAAATATTTTCTTCAGCGGATGAATAAAGTCAATGCGTAAAAAAGAGTAAAGGGTTAAGACCGCTCAAAATAAGCATAAACACGCTATAGACTGTTATCAGCAAATAGGTTGTTAGCACCAAATTGGTTTTTATCAGCATAATCATTTCAGAATACAGTGAACCCCCTCTAAACCAGCTACATGTAAGTGTTGGTACCACAAAAATTCCGGTTGAGAGGGGTTTCCAGATAAGAAGGGTTTTAACTTATTAACAAATACATGTAACTCGTTTCTAGTATGGAAGATAGCTGACGACTTAAAGCAGGTTGAATCTGTTCAATATTCTTTAAGCTATCATCTTCTAAACTATTTTCTTCAGTGTAGGAATAAACCAAAGACGTTAAAATACGTATTTATGGAGTAACGGGTTAAAAAAAGAAGGTCTGAAAACGGTACCAACGCTTTTGTCCTGTTTAGAGGAGAATTCCGATATTAAGAGGTTCCAGTTGAGAAGGGTTCAAGTTGACTGTATATTTAAAAATGATGACACACAGTAAAGTTCAGAGGAAGCCATCCGGTCTTGGTCTAAACTGTTTGCATGGGACAAAAGTACGATATACATGTTTACTTGTAGAATATGACGTGTATGCTCGTCCCCAGGGTTTAATGCCCTTTTTACAAAACAAAATACAGCGAGGAAGGTGTAATTCTATCCCATTTGAGTATAGTTAGAAGCAAAGCAATAAAGTGTTATTATTTATACAATAGTGTAATTCAAGTTTAAGTTGATTTAAAATAAAAAAATAAAAAAGCTCGTTTTAACCCAGAAGTCCATAGCTATCATTTAAAATAGAGTGGCAAAATATTGGTAGTTCAACTCAAAATTGTATGTCATAGACACTTTTTGAAGCTCACTTCTAACAAATTTGGATGAAACGAAATACCGGATATAACGATTTAATTTTTTAAAAACGTACAATCAAACTTCGATAACACGAACTCGTTTAAATCAAACATACCCGTATTTCAAAGTTAAAACATGGCTTAGCCACTTTTTATTTTTGAAATATGGGTATGTTCGACTTAACCGAGCGTGAAATAATGCATTTCATGTGTCAAACTATTGCAAAGTTCAAGTTTAGCGAGTTCGAGATAACGAACTTCCACTGTATAGTGAAATAGACCAGATATAACGAAATTTGGATATAAGAATAAATCAGACGGCCTTGTTTTACGTGACATTCACTTAATAGTTATAGTACAATGCGTTGGTTATGAAATATACTTATTTCTAAATCATAACCTACCGATATGCAAGAGCTGGACTTCTGACAATATGAACCCTATTTTTTCTGGTCTACACAGTACGGCAGCGTCTGGACCGTGGCTCCTGCAAGTATAAAAAAATAGATACCATAGTGCTCCCTCTCTACAACAACGTGTAACAACGGGACACAAACATTGTGTATGTTGTTGGAGGGAGTTGTTATAAGGAGGAAAATCAATACCCTTAAAGTGTTAACAATTTTAATCCAGATCAGACGCCGCGTAATGCGGCGTCTGATCTGGATTCAAAATGTTTGTCACTCTTCCTTATATTTTTCCAATATAGACGGTACATGTATATTTTATGTTTAGGACATTTAGCAAAAGAACAGACTATATGGCAGAAGTGAAAGAGTTAGGCATTATTATCTTGTTTTGGGAACAGCAACAAGCGTTGTTGTACGGAGGGAATCGTTGTTGGAAGGGGCGTTATAGGGAGAGAGAGAGAGAGAGCTGTATAATGGCTAATTGCTTTTAACCGATTCACCGCCAGAGTATAACGCCTTTTCTTACCATATAGATGTCATTATATATGTATCATATGCTGTAAAAGAAACTGCCATATCTTTTATATTAAAAGTATTCTTATTTATTTCTATATAAACTTTTGCGGTTTATGCTTGTTGTTACATAAGTGAAATATATATGTTTTGAAATACAGTTGTGACGAAATAATTTTTAAATTAAGGGTTTTACGCTAAGATGAATATTTATATTGCAAACAGTTTGGACTCCAGAACAGACTACAAACTGTTTGCAACTCAGAGTAAAAATAAATCGTATTTTGTTTTTCCCAATAAAACTATTACTTCCCATGAAAACTGTTTGAAGCCAGATCAGACATCGGGTATTCCAGTGTCTGATCAGAATAAAAACTGCCTGCCGCTCAGATTCATGATCACAATTGTCAAAACGATATCCGTTTCTACACTTTACTGCAATGTGTTTGCGTTTTGTTTCCGTCTAAACGGAAAAGAATATCGTATTCTCCACTAAAAAAGATAAGCCTGTGAAAACGACATCTAATCTTAAACATACGATGTTTTTATGGCTGAGAATAATAGAGAACAAATTGAAAATGAAAAAAAACACACAAGAAAAACAAATCTCTGCGACAATTCGCAATATAAACACGTAAATATTTGTTTAGGAAAAGAAATTATATCAACTCATTTTTGTCTATCATTCCATTCATGTAAAAGGGACAGAGGTAGCGCGTCGTCTGATCAGGACCCAATCTGTTTCACACTTGTTCGAAATTATGCCAATCATGCCAATCATGCTGCCTTAACCCTTTACCTCTTAGCCTGTTTCTAGTTTTGAAGACAGGTGACCACTTAAAGCAGGTTGAAAGTAAAGCAGAATGTGCCTTAAGGCACATTCTTCTTTACTTCCAGCCTGCTTTAAGCTAAAATCTGCTAGGCTAAATAAAATAGTTGTAATAGTAATTGTTAATGAGGGTATAAACTGGAACTATTTTCTTCATCGTAGGAATAAATTAAATACGCTAAAAGTCGCTTCTATGGGGTAAAGGGTTAAATCTAACTTTAAAACGATATTGCAGGCAACAGTATTGACACAGACGACAACATGGCGATGTAGGGGTAAACACTTCAAGATAAATATGATGATGAAAGGGTTATAGATCTACTTCTTTTGGGTGACTTCTTAACCTTTTCGATCCGGACAGCTTCTAATTCGAGTTTTCTCTGTAAAGATGTTTTGGGTTTCCAAAAGTTTAACTGCAACTGTCATGACTCTTCAATATTTTTTTCATAGATTGTCCAATGGAACATGGGCTCAAATACATGTACGTTCAATCATTTAAAGATAGCTTTAATTCAATAAATCCTCAAACATTCATAACATCACTTTATCTGAATATGTTTTTAATTCATTTGGGGATATCTACAACTGAATTAAAAATATCTTTATTGAAATTGAAGATACACATTGTATCAATAAAAGAATTGAGAATGTCTTCAACGTATTTAAATATATTTTCAACTGATCGGAACCAATCTTTATTTCAATTCAATGTATTTTGTATTCAATTGCATATTAATTGAAGTTTTATTTGCCACGAAAAATAATATAGCCTGTTTACCTGTGTTTTCGCCACCCTAAGCTATATTTTTCGCGCATGCGCTTTCTGGTGTAACATTTCTTACTTGTTCACAGATATAATTCTGAACTGAACCTTCAATAACAGGAATATATACAAATAAAACTTGTGAAATAAATACAAATGTAGATAATTGTACCGTTTTCGAACGAGGTCATTGCTCTGGATCACCTGGATGCTTTCTTGTCAATTCGCCACCTCTGATTGGTCGTTCGATAATTAGGTCAATGTAGGCTCTGTCAGTATGTTATATAGTTTGTTTCATGAAATTTGAACATTTTTAATGAATTTGAAATATTTAATTTTCTAAAAGAAAATAATAACTTTTACAACTTTACAATAAAAAAGTAACAACGGGCATGTAGAGTTCAAATTACCAACATGTCCGTTGATTTGAAACTTATTTTGAATTATTGTTATTTTTCCTGTTTCTTTCGCATTTTCAGCGGTTTAAATCTTCCTTAGTGAAACTGTCCAAGTATTCGGATATCCTCTGTAGTTTTCGGACATCCTCAGTAGCCTGCTCGTGACGGAATTCTAAGTTTGCTTAGGTGGCGAATTGACAAGAAAGTGGCGAATTGACAAGAAGCAAGGATATATTAAAGATATCTTCAAATGGACATATATACTTGTTCATTGAAGGGATCTTTAACTTCTAATTAATTTGAAGATGTATTAAACGGCGTGTCATAGTCTTATGCTACCTTGGAGGAATACTAATAGTTTCCGTTTAAATGAAACGCACTGAAGCGCAAATGCAAACTAATTTAGAAAATAACATTTTAAAGAAACAACAACAAACATTAACATTGGTTGAGTATGAGGTTACTCACTTCAAAATTGTTTGTAATGAATCTAAGAGTTTCAGCATACACGTATATATTTGGAAAAAATAACAATTGTCCACTATATACTCACCTCAGGTAGTTATTTAAATCACCATTTTCCATGTATTCAAACACCATCATATATTTTTCGTTTTCTATGCAAATTCCGTGAAATGTAACTATATTATTGTGTGTAATATTGGTCAGTAGTTCAGCCTCTCTTTCAAAGTCTTTTTTCGCGTCCTCAGACATATTGTTTTTGAGCATTTTGATGGCGACCATCACTGTTTCCCCTTCCTTTGGTAGGTTGTCGCACCGGCCAAGGTAGACTCGCCCAAACGCTCCTTCTCCGAGCTGTTCTATACAGCTGATAAACTCCGCTTGAATGTGGCGAATAGCTAGGAAAGATAAAATCAATCAGTTGATCAATCAAAATCATTCAATATTACATAAATATCACATGTCTAACAGGATGACAGTAAAATTGTCAACTTTCGTTCGCCTCGGTTGACAGTATTTTTCCGAAAGTTGACAATTTTACTGACACCCTGTCACACATTTGCTATTTATCTTATTATACCAAATTCATGGGCTCTAAACAGGGAATCTAGAACTTACCTAAAGCTTGTTTGAATCATGAATGTTACTAGACCCGCATACGATTCATAATGAAATTCACTGGTTATAAAATTACTTGATTTTTTAGGGATTATGCAAATTCTGTATAATAAAACGTGAATAGATTATAATATACCCGTCATGTATAGGTTTATCTGTTCGAATTGGACTGTTTATTTGCATCATTTAGTCAACTTAAAACTTCAATCTGAAATGACGCTTTGGCGCGATAAAGTGGATTTGACGTCATTTCCAGTTTGACGTCTTTTACGACATTCGATAACCTATGGTAACAGGAGAAATTGCTTTAGAGACAGTAATTTTCCCGCTGAGTCTGACAGTATTTTTATATCACGGTGGCCTATGGGAGATTAACATTGTAAATGAAAATGAGGTATAATAATAATCTTTTTTTGTCTTGAATTTCGGTTTACAAACATGAGAACAGTTCCTAACATATAAACATTTGTTTTTCAAGTTCAAGGAATTCAGCCATAAAGATATAAAGAAATGATGAATACTTTTGATGATAATAACAATGATAATAATAGTAATTCTATAAATGCTCATACATGTAACAGAATAATGATGATAATAATAATAATTATGATTCACAGTTGTTCAAGCGTATAGTATTTCTCTTTTAAGTAAACGTATTTAATTTTGGGTTTGCCAGAAATTATAAGTTATAACATAAGAAACGGTGGTTCCCCCTTCATAATACATACATTCCGATGATTCGTCAGATATGATATATTATTACAACCACTGAACGAGATAAAGACACTAGTAATTATGTATCAATGAAAAATGTCAGCTTAAAACAAGATAAAAGCAAAATAGTAAGCTTCGACAGGAACCCATCTTGTTTGATTGGAAACGTTATTTTCCCCGTTAAACAAAACTAAATGTAAAACGCAATGCCACAGAATAAAGAAAATGGCGATTTCTTTTTAACCCTTTACTCCAGTCTTTTTTCTTATTTTGAAGATGGGTGACCACATAAAGCAGGTTGAAAGTAAAGGAAAATGGGCCTTTAGGCGCATTCTGCTTTACATTCAGCCTGCTTTGAGTTACCACCTGCTAGAATGCATGTTGATAGCTGTATAAATTGGGACTATTTTCTTCAGAGGAATAAATAAGATGTGCTTAAAGGCGCTTCTATGGGGGAAAGGCGCCTGATCCGACTCAGAAATGTCCGCATTGGAAAACTTTAATAAAGCACAAACGTAATATGTTTGGGGGGAAAAACGAACCCTTCATCGAAACTGCAAACTTATGTACACTCTGTATTTAATATTTATATCTTCATAATTTCTCTGATTGTATACATCGTCAAGTAGTCTACGATAAAATATTTTGATTAGTGGACGAAAGTGAATTACTTGCATACAGCATTAACACTATGAATGATTGTTTTTATTACACGAGATAAGAATATTCATATATCTTCCCTGAGAATCAAAATCTTTACCATTTTCTCCATTTGATTAAACTACATTTTACGTTAGCTTTAAGTGTCGAATAACGTGTTCTAAAATTTACCTTGATCTGACAGCGAAGTATCGTTCTTCACACAGTAATTAGGGTTTTCCACAATATGATATGACGTCAGCGGCATGTTCTCACGTGACTGTGGCATCCCAGGTCTCTTGTTGATGTTCTTTTTATACATGTGTTGATATTTTCGGTAGCAGAGGGTGGATGTTACCATGGTTATAACAAATAATACCGCAGCTACACCAGCAATGATGTATCCCTGTGGAAATAACTAAAATATACATATCATTTTTAAACGTCTTATGACTATAATTGCAAACAATTTGAAGTCAGATCAGACGCCGGTTTGTCCGGCGTATGATCGGGCTTCAGATTGTTTGCATTGAAAATAAAATGCAAACTTTCTCACATAAACGCGTTTATGGGGAAAAAATGAGGCCTTCTCCAATGTTCTCTTATTTTATATCATAAAAAACCCTTACTAACAGAAAGGTGCAAACATATTAGTGAGGTTTCTATCTAATTACATTGAGCGTACAAAAAGCAAAACTTGCATAAATTTCATCTAACAAAAACGTTCTAGTCATATAATTTTCTCATAGCGCACAAAACATGCAGTCAAACTTAATTCTTATTCTAAGTCAACATCATTCAAATATGTTAAGCTTCTTCGCTGCTTACACCTTAAGAACAATGTTTTTTAACAAACAGTTTCTATACTGATAAGACGCCACGTTACGCGGTGTAAAATCAGGCTTCATACTATTTGAAACTTGTTATATACTACTTATGTCAATTTACTAATATATAAAAAATCAAGAAGAATTTAAGCAGACGACAACTGTTTAAAGCTGGTGACGTCAAGGGAGAGAAGCGGTTAAATATAGTATTCAGAAAACAATAGGGGCCAAAACTCTCACTGTTCTATACATAAAGATTCATTAAACAATTACCCCAAAGCCTATTTCTAGAATTGAAAATAGGTGTCCACTTAAAGCAGGTTGAAAGTAAAGCAAAATGCGCATCAAGGCGCTTTCTGCTTTACTTTCAGCCTGCTTTAAGCTACATGTAATATCTGCTAGGATATGGAAAATAGCTCTTATAGTACATTTCATAACTATATAAATTGGAAGTAATTTCTTTATTAAAGGAATAATTTAAAGGCGTATAAATGCGTATTTATGGGGAATGGATGAATCATAAAATGCATGCGCTGCTTGACATGCTAGTGATATATAGTATCTGTCATGAGTCGATGTTTAAGACAAGCTGATCTTAAACGAGTCTAGAATTGAAATGTTGGCGAGCCTTTATAAATAGTGGCGTTATAGTGCCTTCATCATATTATTGATCTTACACATGTTGGAGACAAGGATATTCGTGATCATTGTTCGCTATTGAAAACAAGGGAAGTTATGTGAGAAGAAGAAAATACAGGTGATTCATGTAACTATTGTTGCAGATGTCATTAACACAGCAGACTATACAATAAGCTTTTCTGAAGCTAATATATTGACAATGAATGTACTATATTATGTATATCTGTTACAGTCAGTATGAGTAATCTGTTATTTCTCGGTATGACTGGCCAATCTGTGAAATGACTTTTATACATAGTACTTTAATCCTTTAATCCATAGCCTTTAAACCATAGCCTGTTTCTAGTATTTAAGATATGAGAGCTATTAAAGCAGCCTGAAATTAAAGCAGAATGTGCCCTATGGAATATTCTGCTGTACTTTAAGCCTACTTTAAGTTACTATCTGCTAGTATATAGAAAATATTTCTTCTAGTACATATTCATGACAGTATAAAAATGAACTATTTTCTTTGGCGGATGAATAAAATGCGCTAAAAGTCGCTTCTATAAGGGAAAGGATTAATAATACAATTTATGATGATATACAATAAATTGTTTTAAAAAGTCAAAGATTTAATATACAAAATACCACATTTAATTCACGTATTATATCAGTCAATTTCTGAAATGATGTTTAACACGTAGGCCTTGAATGTTGTAAAAATGAAAACATGCAATGGTTTCGTGTAATGCTACATGCTTTAATATGTTTTCATGTTTAAAGATACATTTGATAATTTTGAGTGACATTGTAGTTAGGTTGTGGTGGTGTGTGCATGAACTCTTGGGCCTTTTAAAAATATCAATATATATCATAAAAAATTGCATCATTTATTATGACATTTACCCCTTCACTGCCTTACCCCGAGTACAACAGTTATTTGCAAACAGTTTGGATCCTGATCAGACGCCGCGTGACGCGGCGTCTGATCAGGACCCATACTGTTTGAAACTTATTTCAACATTTCTTTAGTCAAAATATCTGAAATTCAAATTTGAGAAATAAAAGCAGACGACAATGTTTAAAACTGATGACGTCATGGCAGTTAACGGGGTTAAGGACTACGTGAAAAGGTCATTGCGTGAAATTATTGATTACACAGAGTGACTATAACGTAATATAAAAAGAATCGGAGATGGAGCACGTGTATCTAAAATTGTTTGATACTCCGACGGTATTCTATGAAAGAATGTTTCATTACGCCATCTTTGAAAATGGTTGAAGACGACAAAGATTGCAGACGGAAATGACGCAGGTTATACGCTTACCTTGGTATCGGTTTCTGGTTTGGTTACCCCTTCTGTTTTGACATTGCTCACGTTCTCTACCGAGACAGGTTTAAAATAGTGTTTGAAATTAATACCACCTGAAAGAAAAATAACAACAGTCATATAACGAGATTCATAAATAGTCATACAAGAAACAAATACATGTTTAGTGGAATGAAACCTACTCTTGCAACTTTCCCGGTATTAAGAGCATGAGTTAACTCTTTTAACCCTAAAACCTCAAATCGACAATTTAACTTTTCAGTGATTTTGAAAATATCGTGCGAAATAAAGATAGTTAAGACAGCAAGCAGGAGACCTCTTTTTAGGGTCTATACTGTTAACATGATACACAGTACTATTCGCTGGTAAACTGTTTGTATATGACGAATATGTGAATATGTACATGTTTACCCGCCACTAAGAGTTAATCCTTCCCTCTCAATGACGTCATAAAGCTCAATTGCAAACAGTTTTGATCCTGATCAGACGCCGCGTAACGCGGCGTCTAATCAGAATCAAAACAGTTTGCCCCTTATTTTGAAATTACAACAGTTATACTGCCTTATATATAACTTAAAAACGATATTGCAGACAAATATACTGAAGCTGACGACAATAAAGTGATAAAGGGGTGAAAGCATCACGATGAATTTTATCATGAAAGGTTTAAATAAATCAATGAATATTCTTCAGGGTAGTAATAAAATAATAGTACCAACCGTAACTTATCTAATTGATACCTGCATCTTCAACTGGATAATTCCAAATTCCAATTTAGTGTGATCTATTTTTTTTACAATGTTTGGTATGTTTTACAATATTTTGAAAAACCTGACAATTAATGCGAACCCTGATTAGTGAACTCTGTACCTGGTGCTGGTTTTATGAAAGTGACGGTTTTGTTGGTCGAGCCATAAGTATTGCTGGCCACCAGAATGTAATGTCCATTGTGCCGAAAGTTGTGCATGGTGAAGGACAGACAACCTTGAACCAACTTCCTTCTGTTTCCTGGAAGGACAGAGAAACGAATTGTACTAGGGTGATAAATAGAGGATAATCAATTCTTTGTATTGATATGAAAAATATATCACGAGAATGGGTTATTATCGGGATAAAGAACGAGTCCGGCATTCATGTGTTTAATGCAATACGACTATTTTAGAAAATGTAGACATAGCCTTCTAAACCATAGATAAACCTATTCACACCTTTAAGTTACCCCGCTACTGAAGAAAATAGTTCTACATTACAAAGTCAGGAGTATGTACTGTAAGAAATAGTTTCTACATCCAAGCAGATACATGAACAAAATACTTTTTTTTTTTATATTTTAAGTAAATATAAATGGTAGCTGTAAGCAAAACAGACTACGCATTGCTTTACTTTCAATCTTTTTTAAGGGATCACTTGTGTTTAAAACTTTAACAGGCGTAAATGGGTTAATACATGAAACTAACAAGAAATCTTACCTAACAGTTTGTCTGTTTGTTGAAGTCTTGGAATGTGCACAATGGACGTATCATTACCAATGTCTGTGAGTGGCTTGCCGTCTTTCAGCCAGGTCAAGGTCGGTTTGGGGTCACTGATGACAGAGTAGTCTATACAGTCGTACACTCGCTTGTCCGTTATGATTTTCAGGTCAAGGATAATGGGAGCAGCTGAAGAAAACATACAGTCAAATAAAGAAATCTCTCTTCTACTACTACTACTACTACTGCTACTAATTCTACTACTACTACTAAAATGACGGCATTTAAGATATGTGACAGATAAAAGCAATAAGAAAATAAAGCAGAAAGCTGGTTTAAGCATCATCTTTCTGAAACGTCGAAAAGTAGGTTATACTCAGTTTTCAGGAAAAATTAAAAACAATACGTCGCCACTCACATAATTGACTGTACTACTTTATCACACTGAAATCTAGCGATGAGTACCGGTATATACTCGTCGTTTACAAACAGTGAACCAGCTAAGAATACATTTGTTAAATGCAAACAAGTAAGAAACAGATCAGAAGGGTATAAAAAGAGTATTCTGGTCAAGGTCTGCAATATTTTTATCATTTTGCAATCAGTTGTAATTCCAACTCTAAATAATCAAACAATTACTAGATCTTATAAGAAACTTACATTATCCATTTAAAGTTTTAGGGTTTAATGAGTAACATGAAAGAACTGGTAATATCGGACATTAAATGCACTGGCATGATCCACATTGACTATTCAATCTGCTCATAAAGTCTAACGTATATCTACTATTCAGAGTGGTTTTAACAATTCATTGCGAATTAATAAACAGTGTAGACCCTAATCAGAGGGCTCCTTAAGTCCGCTAGGGCTCAATGAGTATAAGAGAAGTTACTATCATTAATTAACCCTGTCACTCTCAATGATGCTTTAAACGCGCGTTTGCAAACAGTTTGGATCCTGATCAGACGCCGCGTATCGTCTGTTTGACACTCTTATCGATATTTATTAACTCATACAACCTTAAATCTAACTTTAAAACATGTCTTGTAGACCCTATACTGGAGCAGACGACAATAAAAGCGATGAAGGGGTAAAGATCTCCCGAATAATTTGATCATTAACGGGTTAAAGCTTGACAAACACTTCACTCACCTTTAACTTCAAATCTAAACGTCATTTTTGTCCTCTTTGCGACATTCTCACCGACACAGGTGATCCAGCCATTGTCGTAGGGGCTGGCACTGTTCACGTGCAGGATCTGGGTCAGCCCCTGGTCATCTGTCCTGACGGACACGTTAGACCTTATATCGGTAAGGTTCCAGGAAATGTGTGGCACTGGCTTGCCTGATCCTTTACATGTTATTGTAGCCGTCTCTGTAGCATTAATGATGACCATACCCGGGTGGATCTCAAGCTCGGGTGGATCTGAGTGATACAATGACACTTAAGTTATAATAATGATAATAATGATGATAATATAATATAACATAATATAATATAATATAAAAATATAAAAATAATTATGATAACGACTTTATTTCATTTGAGTTACATATCAGAAGCCGGTCGCTTCATTGCTGATTGATGGGAGTAATGTGATTGCCATTTTGGGGGCTGCCTTTTATATGTTTATTCATGTTTATTTTAGATCTTATTGTAGTTATTTTGTCTTTTCTTACTTTGTAGGTACATTTGTGTAATTTCATGTGAAGCGCTTTTGAAGGCACTACCCCTGTGTGAAAAGAGCGCTATATAAATCTGGTATAATAATAATAATAATAATTTCGCATCAAGAACTTATTTTCAACATGGTCCACAAAACGTTATAGATTATCATAATAGTAAAACCTCTCTTTAAATTTAAATCATGTTGTACAAGTATGACGATGTATCTTGTGTACAGGTCAAATACAATTATTGTTATGTTCTGTTCTATAAGTACGACCACAATAATGTGTTACGATAGGTGATTGCTCAACCAGTTTTCTGTCACCTTGCTTTAACGCTGTTAATCAATCAATCAATCAATACATCCAACTAGAGGTTTCACTGTATCGTATTATTATGAGGAATTAGTACATTTGTATCAAACAGTTTGGATCCTGATCAGAAGCCGAATTAACTGGATCCAAACAGTTTGCAATCAGTATACCAAAATCGCGCAAAGGGGTGAAAATGTTGGTCGTACCACAATCAGTGATGTTTTTGTTTTGCAAGCTTTCTCCCCCTTGACACCTTAGATCAGCCCAGTAGCTCCCGAGAAAGTCGAGCTTGTTCTGTATGGTTCTCTGTAGCCAAAGAGTACTGCAGTTGCAGATCAGGGGATTGTCGTGTAACTCCCTGAAATAGAGGATCTTGTATGAGTGCTCATTATTTATCATTTTTAGTTAAAACATATGTTATTCTTACAAACGTACAATACATGTTAATACATATCATAGTACAAAAGGATTAGGTCGAAAGCATAATGATTATGGAGACCCTCTCCTCAACGCTGATATTTTACACAGGTGGAACAAATTTGTACATTAACCCTCTTCTGTTAGATGTTCACAGTAAACGGCCTATTGTTTAGATATGACATCTTTGTTTTAAGAAACTCCATTCATGTAACAGTAGATTTTTGCAGCAGGATACGGTTTAAATTATTGTTTGGTTATTCTGTAGAGGATAGATTTATAGTAGCTATATTTTACATGAAATTGAATGTTTTGCTTTTCAATCCACGGTACATTATATTACAATTCTTTGAAACCATCAATGTTATGCATGCATTTTTCACACCCATCTACAGCATTACTTCCAAAATGCTCTCCGCTGAATATCTTTTTTAAAGATATTTCTTGTTTTGGTATGGTCCATCGGTTGACCGATCACTCCACGTAGAGAATTGATATAGACCGACATTGGTCTCAGTGGTGGTATCAGCCGTGTTGGATTCTTCAATGTTTATGTATTTGATTAGTCCATTTTTTAAGCAAAGGGTTGCCTAGTCAAATTTTCATTTTCGTTTTGTTTTATACAGTGTATTGAAATTGCTATCAGCAAACAGTGTAGACTCTGATCAAACGCCGCATGATGCGGCGTCTGAGCAGAGTCTACACTGTTTGCCTATGTCCCATATATTGGATCGTGGGCACAAATGGGTTAAGTTGGTTAAATGTACAGTTAAACCACTCTATTACGACCACTAAATTGCATGCGTGATTAGGAGTTCAGAACAGGTGAGTGCTTACATGTAAAGCAAGGTGACATTAAAACAGAAAGTTTTTTTTTAAAAGCTTTCTGTTTTACTGTCACCTTGCTTTAAGCTGTCACCTGTCTTTTATACAGCGCTCCATCTCTGCAACGACATCCAATGGGAGACCAAAATGTGTGTGTTGTTGGGAGGGAGTTGTTATAGGAAGGGTTATTTGCTTATATTTTCAAACAGTTTGAATCCAGATCAGACGCCGCCTAACGCGGCGTCTGATCTGGATTCAAGCTGTTTGTCACTCGTTATTAAGGTTTTTTTCTGTCAAAATGTCCATTATGTAACTTTGAGAAAAAACAGCAGACGGAAATATTAAGTAGACAACATTGCAGTCGTGAAAAGGTTGGATATATTGTCATGTTTAGGGGAACTGCGGCAATGGTCGTCGTAAGGAGGGAGTCGTTGTACGGAGGGAACACTGTAAAATCAATTAGCTATCCTCTTAATGGTCGTTATAGAGAGGTTTTACTGTACTGTTATTTCATTCTTAATCTCCCAACGTAATAATCCGATTTGAATATCAGTGACATCCCAGACATATTCTTTTTTCAAATGCAGCAGATTAATAGTCACTGTTGTCTTTCACGGCCATCGAAATCAACATTATAATGCTACTTGTCCAGACAATTTGACACTTTAATGCAGAATGAGATTAATGCAGAACGCTCCTATGGGAGCATGCGGCATTAATTTTGTTTTGCAATAAGCAGCTATCTGTTTTAAGGCATATTTTGCAATCTCAATTAATGGTCGCTTAACGCACTTTTGAGGTTTCCAGAGAAGGCATGTCTGGTATTGTAAGAATTCTCTCAGGGTCTTTGGTGTTCATATCGTCAGTAAAATTAGGAATTCAGGTGTCTGCACTGTGTCATAACAGCATTTGGCTAATTAATAAATGGTATTGTCACCATATGTTCGAGTTTCACCAACAGTGAGCGATAAACTAGTGGACTGATACATTTTCTATATTGCCTAAACTGTGTTTAGCTGGCCTCTTAATATAATAGTATTTAAATTCAGATTAGACTGACAACTTATGATCAGAGGAGGATTAATAGTTTCATGGATGCCATAAGTTGACATAAAAAATCCTAAGATTTCCAAATTTGCATTTTACAAGTGCGATTTTACGAATCGTACCTTTACCCCATCGTCTGTTTCTAGTTTTGTTGACACGTGGCTGCTAAAAGCAGGCTGGAAATAAAGTAGAATGCGCCTTAAGGCGCATTCTGCTTGACTTTCAGCTTGCTTTAAGCTATCATGTACAAGAAAAAATCCGAAGATTTAGGAAAAATCCGGAGAAATGGCAGCCCTGTGAATGCTACAAGCCTTGTATCAGGCTGCCTTCTCTACCAATGCTATTGTCGGACATGTTTTGCTGACGCTTGCAGTCTGCTAAATGTTTTACTGAATGCATGCATACTTATTTTCTCACAGAATTAATACTGTTTTTCAAAAGCGGGTTGCAACCAGATCAAAATCTAAATAAGAGAGTTATAAATCCGGATACAGCCTTTCGGTAACTAAAATAAAGACTGATAAAAAAGTAAGACGCATAGAAATAGTTTTATTGTGTAAGGAGTTGCGACAAGGGTCTTTGTAAGGAGGGAGTCGTTGTTGGGAGGGCCGTTGTAGGGAGGGAACACTGTAATAGTTTTAGAGAGCGTAAACGAGTGAGAAAGTATAGCGCAGGGCTACCATTTTCTCCGAATTTTTCCTAAATCTTCGGATTTTTTCTACCACATGATAGCTTAAAGCAGACTGGAAACAAAGCAGGATGCGCCTTAAGGCGCATTCTGCTTTACTTCCAGCCTGTTTTAAGCGGCCACGTGTAAAATAAACTAGAATCAGGCGATGGGGTAAAGGTACGGTTCGTAAAATCGCACTTGAAAAAAGCAAATTTGGAAATCTTAGGATTTTTCATGTCAACTTATGATAGCCCTGATAGCGTCACCCGATCAGATTTCATTGTAGACATTGTACTTACAGACTTATTAGACTTATGTCGTTGTTGATCTCCCAGGACAGCCGGTTGATACTGTTGTTGCTGAGGTTTCTGCAAAGATAATCACACGTTAATAATAATCCATCCAACCCTTAAACTTCAAATGGACATGTTCGTAGTCATCAAGTTTAGTTCATTTTGACTTATTTACTGGTCGTATTGCAAAATGACTTACAGTGCAGATCCTAATCAGAAGGCTCTTAAATCTGATCTAGGTCTATATTGTTTGCACAGGATAGGTCTACTCTTGAAACTGTTAACCCTTTTCCTCATAGAAACGTCCTTTAGCGGATATGATTTATTCCTCCGTTGAAGAAAATAGTCCCAATTTAATCAACCATTAATATATAGTAAAGGGAATATTTTCTATATTCTAGGACATGGACGCTTAAAGTAGATTGAAGGTAAAGCAGAATGCACCTAAATGCGCATTCTGCTTTACTTTCAACTTGCTTTAAGTGGTCACCTATCTTCAATATTAGAAATAGGTTATCGGGTAATAGGTTAATAGGTACATGTACCTCGTTTGTAAAGGACGAGAATGCTCCTCGCCAGGGTCAAAAAGTTAACCCATTCGTGCAATGAACGTTCCCTATGTGCTTTCTGGAAGATTTCGGAATAACTTTACAAGGATGATCTAAAGACGCTGGAGTGTCCGTACATACAGCAAAACATTTCATATGAGCTAACAAACAGTGTATGTCGACAAGTACTTGGCACATTTATTATTTTCATTTTACCAAACATGAACATGTATATAAATGGTATATAGTCATTGTCTGTTTTACTATAAAAGTCCCTATGCTGGTTGATTAGGCCATTGCTGACCAGTGTGTATAAACTCTTTGCATGCTAAGCAATGTGTTCATCTAAAACAATTGTCATCTGTTTCTAAAATTTCTTTTCAAAATCTTGATCCAAACTGTTTGCAAAGGTATGCCTAATCAAGTGTTCGCCACAAACGTGATTTGGCTGCGGTAGAATATCATCTGCGTATCTTAAATGCAGATGACGTCATTGCAGTGCGTTAAATCTAACTTAGTAACAAAATGCTGACAACAGCAGCCATGAAAGTATATGATACATGAACTTACAAACTTCGCAACGCCTTGTTGTATTTAAAGGCATCCTCGGCCACATACTTCAACTTCCCTCCTGACAGTATTCTGAAAGTAGAAAAGCAAAAAACATTACTCCCTCGCAATAGCCACATCCAATCGGAAACAAAAATTGAATGTGTTGGGCGGAGGGAGTCGTTATAGAAAGGGACTTTTAATACCCTTTAGAGTTCTGAGTATGTCCTGGCTTACATTTGCCAACAGATTGAATCAAGACCAGACGCCGCGTACCGCGGTGTCTGGTCTGGATTAAAGCTGATGGCCACCTCTGTGTTTAGTTTTTTTCTGACAAAATGTCCCATGTGTAACTTCGAGCAAAAATCCCCCAAAAGCACACGAGAATTTTAAGCAGACGATATCGCCGCAGTAAAATGATTAAACAATAATTATCTTGTTTGGGGTACAGCAGGCGGCAAGCAATGTTGTTAGGAGGGAATCGTTGTTCGGAGCACTATATAGGCAAACTTGAATAACTATTGGGTATAGTTATAGCCTGTAAAGTAAAGAAGACGCTGTTTTTACCGTTTGAACAAAACAAAACGCATACACAATGAAAGCTGTATAGAAAATGAAAGTTTAGAAAATTCTAACGTTGTGGCAAATAGTTTGAAGCCAGGTCATCAGACACACGGTTGGCCTGCGTCTGATCTGGATTCAAGTTGTTTTCAGTGGACTGGGGTTTCCCCGTCAAAAACGGGAATGTTATCTCTTTAAACCTCTTGTGGCTGAACCGATTGAACCATGATCAGAAATATTGGTCAATGATCGCTTGCTTGAACTGCAGCACGCTCATTGGCCAATATGCAGAAATGACCTAGAGGTCAGAGACCACCAAAACATTTTCCATAGACCTCCATTATAACGTTCAAGGCTGTGCTGATGAAATTTGAACAAACATTTTAAGCACGGAATTACACATTGGGCCAACTTGTGTTTAATTCCTGTATTAAGTTTATATAATGAATATTGTCACGAATGAAGAACAACGTTTTTCTTCTTTCGTGATACTGTTCACTCCCAAAATAAACTTTAACTTTCGACGGAATATCTTTTTTGAAGATATTTCTTGTTTATCTTCGACGTGTTTGTTGGGAAAGAATAACGTCTTTTCCACTGTATTACAATTGACAGCAGAATGGCAGACAGAAGTAATATTACTACTTCTACTTTTACTACATGTACTAATAATAACAACTATCATAATATAAAAATATACGTGTAAAAAGGATAATAACACATGGCTACCATAAGTTGATCATGAAAAATCCTTAGATTTCCAAATTTTCTATTTTTCCGCAAGCGCAATTTTACGAATTGTACCATTAACACTTCCCAATAGTCTATTTCTAGTTTGAAGACATGTGTCCACTTAAAGTATGCTGCAAGTAAAGCACAATGCGCCCCTATTAGGCGCATATTGCTTCACTTTCAGCCTGCTTTTAAGCTACCATCTGCTAAAATAAAAATCCAAATATTTCGGAAAAATCCGGAGAAATGGCACCCTGATAACAATACTTATATAATATAACACATTGAAAGAACAAGATACATGTATCTATCAATGCCGCAGTGTGAAGATGTTTTATCATATTTTCTTTTAAAAGGGTATATCAAACAAGTATTTGTTTCATACTCGGTGTATATGACAAGTTATTAACTCTTCGAGAAATTCGAAAATATTAAATAGACCATTTAGGTGCTAAATATCCCTTTAATTACAGTTCAGATTACAATTTGTCTCAAACATTAATATATCTGATCTTTTATTAACTCTTTCAACACTGAGTACATTGGAGAGTCATTATTCTTTCCCAGTTTCACCCTTTTAATAGTGAGGTTGTTACCCCTTCAGCGCTATAGTGTCGTCTTCATCAATATAAATGTATTTGTCTGCAAGAACGTTTCAAAATTAGATTTTAGGTAGTATGACTTAAGAAATATTGATACGAGTGTCAAACAGTTTGGATCCTGATCAGACGCCGCTTTACGCGGCGTCTGATCAGGATCCAAACTGTTTTCAAAGTCGACTTTACGCGACTTCGGTGTGGAAAGGGTTAACGAAACGCAACTAAACACAATTCAATAATCCAAGTTTTTATTTATCTCTTATTGGAAAACGTTTTGGGGTGAGATCAGCTATACGTTCAGTAAAGAAATAGGTGGCAAAGTATGGCCAACAACCCTGAACAAAAAATTACATAAAACTGCCTGTTTGCCGAAATAGTTGGCAATAATACTCTAACAAGCCTCGAAGGGAACGTGGAAACAACAACAAACCAAAATAGCGACCAACTGAGTCAAAAGTGCAATTTTCTCTTCAATGAACCAACCTTTCTCGAAACTTGATTTATCGAATAAAGATGCTTACACTATTATTCTTAAATATCTTATTTTATGTTGTAAAATTGATGCATTTCCGATGATTAAATGCCTTTTGTGTTTATGATTCGATTCGTATATATTTTATTTGTTCCAATGGAAAGTACATTGACATGGGACGCAATGATGAACTCAAGAAAATAAGTGGTCGGTCATTAAGGGCGTTATCAGTGGCGAACTATGGTTGGCCACCGGTTTCTTTACTGAACTCACTGCAGACGCCACATAGTTAGACAATTTTAATGATATTTTTATTGTAAGTTGTCCTAAAATTGAATTCAAGAGTTAAACGTAGACGACACTTGTTAAAGCGGAGGCCGTCACATAAGCGTGCAAATATATAATGACTTTAATCCGAAATCAAAACTACATGTAAATGTCATATTTAGCCCATAGGAAGCAATATTAAGTTAAGAAATAAACATATATCGTACCAGACAAGTCTTTTTCTCAACATTATTGATGTTGTTTGTTAAGACTTTTTCTTTAGTTTTTTTTTATCTTATCTAAGGATAAATAAAACCCAATAACAGATATGGCGAATCGTTTTTCTAGTATAGCTGAGGAAAATTCGAAAGTAAGAACGTATGGATATTAGTGTTACTTGTTGTATATATGGTAATAAAAATACAAAAAACGTACCTTTTCCGTATGGAAATTTTTGAACTCCATGGATAAAATGACATATTGTTAGTCCTCGTTTCAACTAACGAGTTCAATAAATTCACTACTGAAATGGCACTCGTTCAATATCCTCTTTATTTCTAACTATGTCATACAAAAGCCGGATTCTATAACCTGTTATTAACTTCGGTAGTGATCATCGAAATATATTTTGTCGTAGATATCGTATTTTTTCAAATATTGTATTCAACCCTTTTTTCTTTGCTTGTTTACCCATTCATCGCTACATTGTGGTCTGTATCGATATTGTTGTCTTTAATATCGTTATAAAGTTAAACTTAAGGCGGTCTGACTGACGAAGTTTCGATACGTGTTTCAAATGGGTTTGATCCTGATCAGACGCCGCATGACGCGGATCTACAGCTAAAATGTTTGCAACGTCGACTTTAGTCGACTTCGGCGTTTAACCCTTTACCTGATAGCCTATTTCTAGTATTGAAGATATGTGACCACTTAAAGCATTCTGCTTAACTTTCAGCCTGCTTTAAACTATTATGTGCTAAAATATAGAAAATATTCCCTATAATATTTATTCATGACTGATTAAATTGGAACTATTTTCTTCAGCGGAGGAATAAATCATATTCGCTAAAAGGCGCTTCTATTGGGGAAAGGGTTAAAGGGTTAATGGACCTCGTCTCTTGAATCATTTCACTCTTAATGACGCCATAGAGCGCATTTTCAAACAGTGTTGATTCTGATCAGACGCTGGATCAATATTGTTTGCCACATGTTTTGATATCACTTCAGTTATACTGCCTTTGATTTAACTTTGAAACGATATTGCCGACACAAATAGTGAAGCAGACGGAAATATGATGTAGAAGGGGTAAAAACCTCACGATAAATTTGATCATGAATGGGTAAACACTGCCATGACGTCTTCAGCTTTTAACACACTGTTGTCTGCTTATATTTCTCAAATTTGAACTTTAGCTAAATTAACTAAAGTCATATCGTACGGAATGTCAAACAGTTATGGCCCTGATAAAATGTCGCTTTTCGGATACAAACTTGCAAATAACCATTGTACTGTGCGGTAAGGTTGTGAAGGGATTAACCCTTTACCTGATAGCCTATTTATAGTACTTAAGATAGATGACTACTTAAAGCAGGTTGAAAGTAAAGCAGAATGCGCCTTAGGGCGCATTCTGCTTTACTTTCAGCCTGCTTTAGGCTATAATGTGCTATAATATAGAAAATATTCCCTATAATACATATTCATTACTGATTAAATTGGAACTATTTTCTTCAGCGGATGAATAAATCATATCCGCTAAAAGGCGCTTCTATTGGGTAAAGGGTTAAGAAGGGCTTTTCAATCCCTTCACTGTCATATGCAGTATGTTAACCCATTTGCGCCCAGAGGATTCTTCCATGTTTATATATTGGATTCGTCCTTCTTTATCAAAGGGAAACCTGGTCAAATTTTTCATTTTCATTTTGTTTTATATTGAAATTCCTATCATCAAACATTATGCGGCGTCTGGTCACTCTTTGCCTTTGTCCCATATATGTGATCGTGGGCAGAAATAGGTTAAATATGACATTGGCCAATGTACAATGTACCATGGCTGCAATTTGCGCCGCATGTAAATGGCCGACTTGTGACTCGATGATCGGGGAGGTAAATGTCTGCAGAATATTACATAATTGTAGACTTTATAAACCCATACCTTTACCTTTTACCTCTTGTTTTAACGTATCAATTTCAGATACATGTATCAAGCCTTTTTTAATCTTAAACCGTTTCGATCCCGATCAGTCCACAAGTAAACCGACGTCTGACCTGTGTCCAAGTTATGTCCAAACTGTTTGCAATAACAGCAAGGCTGGGAAAAGATCTCCAAGTCTCCAAGTTTTATTGATAACAACCGCAAAAGTATAATGGGATACATCAGCAAGTAACTACATTCATAATATATATACGCAAGATATATACATGTATTAGTCTAATTTTATTCAAACAGCATTGTCTTAAAAGTTTTTAGATAGAGTACAATTGATACTAGTGACACAGTTTTGAAAACCGAATGCGTAACTACTGTGAAGAAGACGTTATTCTTTCCAATTTAAACGCAAACGAAACGCAAACGCGATGCAATAAACGTAGAAAAAAACCCCAACATTTCGACAATTCCGACTATTGATGTTAGTCTGAGTGGCAAACAGTTTGGAGCCTGATCAGACGCCGTGTTACTCGGCGTCTGATCTTGCTCCAAACTGTTTGCAATGGAAATAATAGTTATGCGTAATGCGTTATTATGAAAGAATATTGTTTTCTCCACTGTAGTAGTAGTATCAACAGACTTGTAACATATGAAGCTAGTCTGATTTTAGATCTTCAATCTCGTGACGTCAACGATTTGAAATAATTGTCGTCTGCTTTTATCTCTAAAATCTAAATTTAATGTATTTTACATAAGAAAGATTGAAATGTGTTTCAAACAATTTGGATTCTGAACAGACGACGCGTTAGGCGGCGTCTGATCAGGATCCAAACTGTTTGCAACCAACTATTGTACTCGGGGTGGGGTAGTGAGGGGTTGGCAGATTAACATTGTGTTCAATGTATAGGAGAATCGTAATAACTGTTTAAACAGTTTGGATTCAGATAAGACGCTGAGAACCTCGGTGTCTCGTCTGAATTCAGACTGTTTGGCATATTTATGATAAATTATTTCCTTCCAGCAAACTAAAAGAGAACTGTTGATGACACATATTTTCAGATGAACTTTACGTTGCGTGTTGACGGTAAATCTGTCATTTTTATCAACAAAATTATACAAGCACCAAGTGCCCATCCTCTTCCATGCTTATACATTGAATGAGTCCATTTGTCATCTAAGAAGTGCATGGTCTAATGTTTTGATTATATCTACAATTCTTGTCAGCAAACAGTGCAGACTCCGATCAGACGCCGCGTTATTTGACCTATTACCTGAGTCTACATTGTTTGTACGTGTCCCAAATATAGGATTGCTATAATAAATGGGTTGACTGGGTTAACTGGGTTAACTTTTATTTTATCTAACTGAGTAATTGTCATCTGCAATAAAGTCATGAAAAGTTTTTCTACATTTTCAGGAAAATACCACGAGGGTGAATTTTAGAATTGGGTCTAGTTGAGACCTTTAGCTAATCCAATTCCAATCTGGATCCACACCGTTTGCAATAATTATCCAAATATATTCGCCTACAAAGGGAAGAAGGTTAGCGACTTAGAGAAGACGAAAAGTGATTCTTTATGCAAATTAGTTTATTTTTTCCACAGATATATTCTCACATTACGCATTCATTATTCATACGCATGTACAGAGGAAAAGACGGGGTTCTTTCCCAATATATCGTTTACGAAAAAACTATGATTTCCAACGCTAATAGTTTGGAGCCAGATCAGACGCCAGATATACTGGCGTCTGATCTGGCTCCAAACTGTAAGCCACACAGAGAAAGATAAATAGTAAAACTGTTAATAAAGTTTAATTTTTTCTACATTTTATTTCAATGCGTTTGCGCTTTGTTTTCGTTTAAACGGGAAAAAAATAACACTATCTCTACTGTATGTCAAATGTAACACCTCGAATAACTCACTTTACTCAGAAAGTATGTAGAATATTGGTCCGGGTCGAATGTTCGAATATGTCAACTATATGTATCTATAGATGGTACAGTGGAGAAAACGTTATTCTTTCCCGTTTAAACGCAAACGAAACGCAAACTCAAAGCACTGAAACGTAGAAAAGTACAACTTTTGGACAATTCTGATAGTTCATGTTTATTTTGGTGGCAATTAGTTTGGAGCCAGATCAGACGCCGGGTTACCCGGCGTCTGATCTGGCTCCAAACTGGTTGCAATGGAAATTATACAAGTAGTTTTAGCGTAAGCGCGTTTATTGGGAAAGAATTACATTTTCTCCACTGTAAAATGAGTTCTTGAAATAACCCGTTACCCTATAAATGCCTCTAATATATATAATTGACCCTTTTAAGTGTTTCCTCCCCTGAAGAAAATAATTCTACTTTATAAGTATAACTGTGTACCATAATAATTATGTTTCGCTAGTGACTGCTGCTTAACGTAGTTTTCCGTTATTTTAACGTTCACGTAATAACCCGTTCGAAACCGTAAATATCTCGTAATTTTAAACATGTAACAAATCTTAATTCACAATGAAAAGTGGCATAAACCGCAAGAATATGTTAAACCATATGGGTGGGTGCCATACGAAGAATCCGTCTATTTGAAGGGACCATAATTCTGCATTTTCTCAAAGTTATAAAAGTTATATACTATGGAGAAGTCGTTAATTTTTCCCATTTAATGAATCTAAACCAAGAATCAATTACATAAAACGTTGAAAAATGATGTTTTTTAAAAATTCTTACAACGTTTTTCTAACAGTAGCTCAGGCTCTAAACTATTTGCATTTGACAAAACAATTTTATCATAAACGGGTTTATTGGGTGTGAATGTATTGTAAATAAAAGCGTGACCCGATTTACAAACAGCTTCGATCCAGATCAGACGCTACGAAGCGCGACGTTTGATCTAGATCCAAAAAGTTTGTCACTCATATAGATATTTTCTCAGGTATGAAAAACATCAGAATTAATTATTATACTTTTCGCAGACGATACATTTTAGGCGGACTACAAATCAGCATGATAAAGGCTAGATGCAGAGTAATTTACTGTGAATAATTTTATTTCAACCATTATTCTGCTAATCGCTCAACTTAACTAAACTCAACTCAATTTTATTTCGGCTTTGGTTCACAAATTGCATGAACAGCTAAAGCATCAAGTAATAAACATACATAACAAAGAATATCAAAAGAGGTTGTGTCAGTGAGGTCTTATAAGGATTAAAAGTAATAATCATTTAAGTACAGGAAACGTCTACTATAAATATTTGCATTTATATTTAAAGGGCATTCTACTCATCCGTTTGGATCCTGGTCAGTCAGACAGTTCTAGATCCAAACCGTCATTCTGTTGTTTATATTTTCGAGGAAAAAAACCGGCTTATGATAAACCCTGATTATTGCAAAACAGTAAATATCCACATCAGACGCCGCGTTTATTGTTTGCCACTCCTCTTTAGGGTTTTTAACATGTACATAAACAATGTACATGTATTAATCTATATTCTTATCAGTTTTGCAAACGACAATTTCCAAACAGACGATGTCAAAACAGAATAAGGATTTATACAATGATACTTACATTTCATCCACGCTTTTATAATGGCGTAGATCCTCGCTGTCAAGATGGGTAATGGCTGGCTGGTATAGGATTTTTCTATGAAATAAAAGAAAAGAATGGCGATAAGCTTTATATAAAGAACTATCAAATATTGACACTAAAACCTCTCATTTAACAAAACTAAAACGAAGGATTACTGATTGTAAAAAAGACAGGTGGCAGCTTAAAGCAAGGTGACGGTAAATCAGAAAGTTTTACGTTCACCTTGCTTTAAGCAATCACCTGTCGTAAATACCTCGTTCTTAACACAATTTAGTTGTCGTTATAAGGATGTTTTACTGTATAAACAGTCAGGTCACAAACAAAGTTCCTTATTTAGTTTCAGTCGGCCATCTTAACAAGACATGAATGGCAATTGCTATTAATCTGTCTCAAATTCTGCACATCGCATTGTCAACACGAAACGGTACATATACCTATCACCATATCAGATTTACTACCAGTCAGAACGATTAAAAGAGTAACGAAACAAGATATATGAAGTCTAGTATGGGAATAGTTTTTGAATTTATTTGCGCCGCTATCACTTGGCAATATTTAAATGAATGATAGTGTGGTAAAGCGCAGGCTCTCGCGCTCACTTCCGCTGTGTTGAAATATTGCTAGCGGCGCGTATAGCGAAAGTGTGTTAGTACATGGGTTTGCTTTACGATCAGTCAACAAAGAAGACAGGACATGTTTACATGTACATGTATAGTGTAGTTAACTTTTTAAAAACATTGTAGACCCCTGTCAGACAGTTTCTTAGGGGGAAATGTCTGATCAATATATGCACTGTTTTCTGATGGTTTTTGTCTGACAAGAGTCTACACTGTTTTCTGCAGATCTTATCTTATTTATTTGCCACTGTAATAGTTTCGATTATAGCTGTCCGTAGCTGGTTGCTTTTTACTGTTTCAACAACTCAACTTTAATAAACTCAATTCAATTCGATGTTTAATTTCCACTATATAGGAGATATTCGTAACACTTCAACTTCGTACATGTAAATGATGAAAACATTTTAAATATAAGGTATATCGCAATTCAGTATTTACAAAACAGAGCAGCTATGGTTTAGAAGTATCCGAATATGCTTTCATCCAAGGCAGATTAAAAGTAATCATTAACATTTTCAGAAACTTGCCATTTTCTACATGTTATAGCATTGCAAACTGTTTGCCACTCAGATTAAAATAGATAGTCAAAATGAGCGAAAAGTTGTCATTTTCGCCATTTTACTGCGATGCGTTTGTGTTTCTTTTGCGTTTAAACGGGAAAGAATAACGTTTTTCCACTGAACAACTTAATCATGCTAAAAAGAAAATCACCATTTACTAACGAATTAATTAATTCCCAATTTCCGGACAGTCAGAAACAGAATAATTGGAAACATCCTACTAGGAATGTTCCTTAAGAGAACACTACATCTCACTCATTTTCACATTTTATTTTGATTTACAGGCGAGACTGTCTTGGCGAATTTGTGTGTAGCGACCCTTTGTCTACAGTGACCTTCTTTCCAACCTCCCTCGGAAGGTCGCTGTAGCCAGTCTCGACAAAATCCCTTCACACCCTCCTCTGTAATAGTCAACAGACATGAACTATTCTGTATCTTTGCATGATTCATAAAACAACAGAATACAATAAAACCTCTCTATTAAAACCATTAAAACGAAGGCTAATCAATTGTATAAAAGACAAGTGATAGCTAAAAGCAAGGAGACAGTACAACAGAACGTTTCTAAAGGAGATTTCAGTGTTACTGTCACCTCACTTTAAGCAGTCACCTGTCTTAGACACCTAATAATAATCCCAATTTAGTGGTCCTAATAGAAGGTTGTACGGTATTAAATTCGTAGGTATTAGGATATAAAACAAAAAGCCCTGCGAAGTCTCACTTTCAGTTACTTTCGTTACCATAGCAATCAGATATGTAAGTTTGGCATGCAATAACCCCCTCAGTTACATTGCAGTGTTTACAACTTTGAATAATCTTAAACCTAGTAACACTTCGGTTTCCATGGCCACGAGACGATATTGCTAATATGTAAATTAACTTATTCAACCCAAAAACTTTAGATGGACGATTCCAGTTCCAATTAAGTAGATATTTACTCAAAAGATAGTTTTAAAAGTGACAAACATTACATACACTGATCTGGGTCACTTTGATTCATAAATGACGAATATACTAGTCGCTAGGGTTCGATACAGAACTGAAACCTCTCTATTACGGCTAGTTAAGCGAGGGCTAATTGATTGTTATAAATGTAAATAAAAGACACGTGACAGCTTAAAGCATGGTGACAGAAAAAACCAGAAAACATTAAATGCGCCAAACACTTAACTTCGGGACATAAACCCCTTAATAACCAAACTTGGACTAAACTGAATTGGAAACTAGAATTGTCTATATGAAGTACCAGGGGTTAAAGATACAGAAAACACTTTTTCTGTTCTTAATATCTGGTTTAATGTTACAAAAATTGCTTTAAGCAGTTGCCTGTCGTATACACCTTATGATTACTACAATTTAGTGGTCGTAATAGAAAGGTTTTAATATATGTTAACAAATGGTGTTCTTATATCTACCAAGTAGATCCTACTGTCAGAAAGACGTTATGTTTTCCTTATAAATTCAACTATTCCCGTTGTAAACAGCTTTGATCCGTCAGGTGCATACATGTAGTTGCCCGTTAATCAAACCAAACATATTATAAGGATGTGTAATGTTCACTCCACCTTAATCTGTCTTAGTTAAATGAACTTGTGTTTAATTTATGACACACACACAAATGGTATAGAATACTTTAGGTTCAATTCGCAATGCCAGCCTAATTATGAAAGATAAATGTTGAGATTTAAATACCTGAAATATAAAAAAAAATGCAATTCTGCATTTGATAAAAAAACATAATCGACTTTCGTTGTTTGTCATTAATTACATTTGCATCATTAACCTCTTCACTGCCTTGCCCAAAGTAGATCTACAATGTTTAATTGCATATCGCGAGGACTGAACAGGAACCGAATAAGTTGACATTTATTACGATATTACCTTAATCAATTTACCGTAAATCTAAATAAGAATAATAAAAGCAACGATTGTTAGAAGCAGATGGCGCCATGGCAGTGACGGGGGCTTAAGGCTTCTGCTCTGGGAACGTAGTGATATGTTTATATCTCTCGACAAAACATAAGCATGAAGATATGAAACTCACAGGAATTCGTATAAAGTTACATAAAGCTATTAATAATGTGCACAACATATGCTAATAAATAGCTTTGAACATGAAACAATGCTATTCAAATCAAGAACCGCATAACATCCTCTCTGCTATAGTAGTGACTGCCAAAAAATGTCGCAAGGATTTTTTCTTGATTTGTACTGTAGTCCTTCATTGGAGAAAACGGTATTCTATCCAAATAAATGTGTTTGAACTTATACATTTATTTCCATTACAAACAGTTTGGAGCCAGATTCGAGGCGTCGGATCTGGCTCCAAATTGTTTGCCGCTCAGATTAAGATAAATCGTACGGCATTTAAAAAACTCTTCAAGAAGCCATTCTTATACTGAGGGAATAATTTCTTATTCTCATTTTAAACAAATTAAACGAAAACACAGGGAGGGTAGAAAATGACATTTTGCTTTTGAACTGGTTACGATTTATTTGAACGGAGCGACAAACAATGTTGGACTTAATCGTACAAGTTACTCAGGTTCAGTTTTGGTGCAATGCTGTTTGCAATAAACGTTATTGTGAATTATACCGGTAGTAAGTGACATATACAACCATAGCGTTCATTGTCGACGAAATTAAAGTTGTTGTTGTCTGCAGACCTTTTAAGGACACTCATAAACAAAAATGGAACCTAACACTCCGTCATCTGAAGATGTATTCGAATTTTTATCTGTAGCTGTTGTAAAGGTTAAGGTCATGGTACATGGCAATGGTTTGCGATACCCAATACCAATCCTACTCACACACAAGTAAATACGTTCCAGAAAGCTTTCCTGTAACTGAAGTGGACGGTTAGTGGCATAGTTACTGGACCATTTGCCATCCAAAGTTAGGCAAAAGGGAGACGGATTGACAGGCGGGCTGACACACTATTCACTCTCTAAATGCACACAAAGCAAAGTTTTAGGGGCTTTAGACATCTCAAAAGTCAAACATTGAATAAACTTTATTGTAAACAAGAATTGTCTAACTAACGTTTCATGAGTCAAACGATGTAGACATTTGCATCTCACTTTTAATCAAGATTAGAAGCTGAGAAACTCTGTGTATGATTTTGATGTGAATTTTATCAGTGCGGTCTTCAATCTGTAGATACAGAGCTGAAAAGGTCAATTGCAGCAAGAAATCAAGCAGACGACGTTCAGAGTAGATAATATTTATCTACAGAGTTATTGTTCGTAGTCCGAGTATGATATAACGAGCTGTAATCGAGCCACTTCGGCTTTTCCCGCAATTATGTCCTCCATTACAACTTCCTAGGTGTTTTACGTCTATGTAGTATTAGCCACATACAATGTAATACACATTTAAAGCGGATCACGCGTTTATGGCGTGTTACATGTATACAGTTGATAAACTTTTCAGATTAAGAGAGTAGAAACGGATTTATATTCGGGAAATGGGGATAAACATGTAACGTTAAGCTTGTGTTAAGTAATCACTGAATGAAAATGCATAGTGATATTTAACCCTTTCGCTGCCATTAAGAAGTAAATACCTGTCTTCATTGTAACACAGTCGCAATATTAACATCTGTTTATATTTTTCTACCTACTTTATGCAGTTTTGACTGAAGAAACATTAATATGAGTGTCAAACAATAAGGATCCTCATCAGAGGCCACGATACTGTTTGCAAACGTCTGTGTTGTTGGATCGGGTAGTGAATGGGTTTAAACTCAGTGGACCGCTTAATAAATGTATCTTACAGTATGTGTATAGATAAACTGATAATCGTACGTTTAAAACTTATCGGGCCAATTTGATGGAGCGTCGTTCTACCTATAAGGAAGTAAAGCTAATATTTCTGTGTACATTCTAAAATATCTATTTCAAATGGCGCATAGCAAATCGCACATAGATTTAAGTGTCTCTATTCTCGCGGGATCAGAGGAACTTTTTGACTTTTTCTGTCAGCCGTGTAGCTCAGAACAACATTTAGAAGCTGTCGGTTACTGTCAAGAATGCTGTGAGTATTTATGTGCATCTTGCATCAGATATCATGGAAAACTGGCCGCAAGTAAACATCATACAGTGCTAGACAAGTCAGCCATGCCTAAAACGAAAATACCGCAGAAAATTCAGAACACTGACGTGCTAACGGAGAAATGTCGAAAACATCCTGACAAAGTACTGGAATACTTCTGTAAAACACATAATCAAATATGTTGCAGCGTTTGTGTTACCTTGGACCACAATTCCTGCTCGGGAAAGAGTTACATACCATATATCTCTGGCGGAAAAGCCAATAGTCAGGAGCATCACGCACTGAAAGCAGAAATAGACCGGCTTGTAGGAGAGATAACAAAACGAGAGAAACAGATACAGGATAGCGGCAATAATAACGGAGAGTTCTACGATAAAGCACTGACCGATATTAGAGACTTCAGAAAACAAATCAATGACCTGCTTGACAAAATCGAAGAAGAAACGAAAAAGAAGGTGACCAAATTTCATCAAGAAAATGTCAGAATTATCGGGACTGCTTCTGATAAATGCCAGTCATTGCTCTCAGAGGTAAACTCCATGGCATCAAACATGGATACATTAGCAACAGCTGGAAAAAACAATCAGCTGTTTGTTCGAGTCAAATTGTTCTTCACTCGTATAGCCAATATAGACAAAGAGATGAATGAAAATGGAGAGTACAAATTAACGCGATACGCATTTGATCAAATTGAGAAAACGCAACAAATTATGTCTACACTGTCCGACATATGGTCATTATCCTTGGGACAGGATGCCACACCAACCAATGCCCGCTACGTGAGAGAGGTGAAAGTGAAGGCGGATGACGATATTGAGGAGTGTATAATATCTGCCGTGACCATTGTGACCGACGATCGCATGATAGTTACCGATCAGAAAAATGTGAATGTCAAGTTAATCGACATGAAGGAGAGCAAAGTTGTATCTTGCCTAGCCCTGCCATCACAGCCATTTGATATGACATCAATAAATCCAAATCAAGTTGCTGTGACGTTGGGAAATGCAAAGATAGGAATAATTACCGTGACAAAAACCCTACAGCTAAGTAAAACTGTTGATACACATGATGCTCGCATTAATGGACTTTGTTATGATGGATCAAACTTTATTGCATGTTCCAAATCAGCCGCTATCAAAGTCATCGGTAGATCAGGTAAGACTTTAAACATAATGAGCACTACTGACAACGGTGAGCAGCTCTTTACGGAGGTTTTGCGTATTGCTCTAAATCGTGATAAAGACGTCGTCTATGCCTCTGATTACAAGGCCAACACGGTAACTAGTTTGGCTCTCAGTGGCCATGTCATCTTTGTATATCGACATGAAAAATTAAAATGTCCAGTAGGAGTAACTGTCGGCAAAAATGGTGAAGTGTACGTGTGTAGCCGTGACAACCACACCATCCACCAACTGACCGCTACAGGAGAGCTGAAACAGATCATACTGGGACTTGACAATGGACTAGCATATGGACCATTTGCTATAGCTTACAATGATGACTGGCTGTATATCAGTAGTTACAGCAAGACACCTGCTTCAAAAAACTACATCAGACTGTTTAAGCTGGAATAAATATAATTACAGGGATATATGGTATTAAATTTAGAATTGTATCTTTGCAAGTAAAATACATTTTAACTTTGCCAAAAGTAAAGATCCTGATCAGACACCTGCCGTCAAAATGCGGCGTCGGATCAGGGTCTGCACTTTTTGTTAATCTTGACACATAGCAGAGCATCGTTTTTACTCCACCACCCAGCTTCAAAATGTTCGGCTCGTATAGTTCATTGTCAAATGATTCGTTTTAACGACGTGTTTGGTCTAGACTCAACCTAGAATTCAGTCACACTGACATGTCAGCACAAAGTTCAAAAAGCTCAAACTGAGCTCAAATTATGCTCAGAATTATTATTTTCGCTCCATGCACAGAACATTCTAAATATAGCGCCTCTAAAATATGTTATTATTTTCTGTTTCGTTTTGACACGTCAGAGTAGTTTTGAGATGTCAGAGTGTAGCGGCAACTCAGAAAAAGAGCCACAGATAAGTTCGGAAGTGTCTGTGCTATGTGTACTAATGGACCAGGCTTCTTAAGGATATACGTACAATGGTGATCTAAAGACACTCTTCCTGGATATTGCAAAGAACACCCAGTCTTGCTGGACGATGTCATTATACGTACATATCGATATACTCAGGTGATCTTTTGATGTTTCTGACTGGATGTTGCAATTAACTCTCCTTATAAGCTTGATGAAATATTCTATTACATTGTATATATAAACGAAGATGATGTCATGACATCTATGCCTGCATATTACGATTAACTCTCCCTATACGTGTACTGGAAAGTTTCATGATAGATATACATGAACAAGATTGATATAAATACATTCTTCTTCTTCTCCTTCTTCTTTGTGTTCTCTTTACACGGATGAACTGCGTTCTCCGTATAAAGACATCTATGCCAAGAAGCTTCTATGAACTATCCATATCATGTGCTTGCTTGAATGTTTCGTGATACAGCACTCCCTCTCTACAACGACATCCAACGGGACACAAATTGTGCGCGTTGTCCGGAGAGAGTCGTCATAGAAAGGAAACATTTGCAAACAGCTAGAATCCAGATCAGACGCCGCGTAACGCGGCGTCTGATCTGAATTAAAGCTGTTTGTCACTCAACATTAAGTGATGTTCTGTTAAAATGTCCATTATGTAACTTTGAGAAAAACAGCAGATGAAAATTTTAAGCAGACGACATTGCAGTCGTATATAGGTTGGACATTCTTGCACAGTTTAGGGAACTGCTACAAGGGTCGTTGTAAGGAGGGAACTCTTGTTGGGAGGGCCGTTGTAGGAGGGGCACTGTAGATGACAAATGCTTTTGTTAAGACATGTGTGCCCGGATGTTGTAATGGACGCCCCGTATGAGCTTACTGGTCAAGCTCTTATAAAGCGTTTATGTTGAGTCGGTGTGCGTTATCAAGCATTTCATTGGTAAGATTTGAGCCTAGCCTTGAGAGCGATTTCAAACTCAACTCAAACGCTTTATAAGCATGGACCCTGGAATATGTAAAAATAATAAATTCATATCAGTGTTTTATCGTGCAATTGAACACTTGTATGTGTTGAGATGCGTAGTAATTAAATCACGAGGCCGCAGGCTAATTTAACCTTAATTTGCACCGAAGCAACGGCGCTACATTTCTTGGTGTACGCATTTTAGAAGCCATATTGACATCAAGTTAAATTACAGTGCGTGAGTGTTTTATTGAGAATTCAAACAAGGATACGTCCTTCTTTGTTAATATAGGGGCGTGCGCGAAGTGTGTTAGAATTCATTATAGATCTAGACCCAATTGGTCCTGGATATTGTAATGGACTATCCAATTGTGCTTGCTCGTAGATATGCAATGGTTATCTAAAGATGCCACAGTGTTTGCCTATATAGAAGCAAATTTAATATGAAAAAAAAAATCAAATAGATCGGACCCAGTTGACACACTAGGTAATGAGGACTCTTTTTAGTGCCAATGGTCTCCTTATTAGACACTAGGTATAAAATGGATTAACCTAAAACGAATATCTAGCAGTCGCCACCTACCCGTCACACAGCTTATCTCAGGTTGTACGACGTATTTTGTTTACTAAATTATTGTACTACTCATATCGAGGGATATATGCAAATAATGTGCTTTTAGAATTCATGTCATTTAGAACTCTTTCGCGTTCACCCTTAGATGTAAAACTATGCTATCTTTTCAAGATATACGATATGTAAGAAAACGTTTATAAATTTATTCACCCATGAAATTGTTAGGGGACATTTACAAATTCCAAGGAATCCTTGCCAAGGTTTTGAATATTTAGGGCTAATTGTAACAATATATGCAAAATAAAAACAGTAATGATCCTGATCAGAAGGCTCCTATAGGAGCCCTGCTATCTGGGTCAACACTTTTTGCATAGGGCAAGTGAACTTTGTACATGTTTGTTAATTGTAAATGGCGAATATACTCGTCGCTATGGATGAATATGTCACAAAAACAACACTCAACGAATCTTATTTCTTTCCCTGAAAATTTCTGATTCACTCGTCCAGAGACCTTCCTAACTTGTCACTTAATTGCCAAAGGGAATTGTTTCTCTTTATTATCCCCTCTGTCAAGAACTAGAACGAAGGCAGGTCGGTGGTTTTGATCCCGTGCTCTGCTGCGCAACGAGTTCGCATCCGATTCACTCGCACCTGCAAATAGTTTGAATCTATATCAGGCCCTGGGTGACTGAAAATAAGGATCCAAATTGTTTGCCACTCTTTTCTATTTTCATCTGTCAAAATGCGATAAGTTTAAAATTGAAAACCCAAAACAAAGGAAATAACTGTGTAACGGTAAGTGACAAACGCCCCAAAAACGGTTTTTGACACTGAAATGCTGTTGCTGTTGTATATGTATGCAAAACCGTAAATACATTTGTATACGCAAACATGTAGCTAGTATTTGAAACCTAATTGCGGCAAAGTCGTTATTCTTTTCCGTTTAACCCATTACTCCATAGATACTCATTTTTACCCATTTAGTTCATTCCTCCACTGAAGAAAATAGTTCCAACTTATGCAGTCATGAATAAGAATCATAAGAAATATTCCTATTTTCTAGCAGATGGTTGCTTAAAGCTACCAAGCCTTCAGGTGCATTCTGTTTTACTATCAACCTACTTGAAGTAGTCATCTGTCTTCGAAAACTACTAACATACTACGGGATAAAGGGTTAAACGAAGCTTAACGCATGTGCAATGCCGCAACATGCTAAACATAACAGTCGTTTTTAAACTAATGACACTTTAATTAATCTGAGTGGTAAATAGGCTCATACCTGATCAGACGCTTGGTTCGCGGAATCTTATCTGGGTCCAAACTGTTTGCAATGGGAATTACTGATTTAGCACAACCTTGTTTATTGCGAAATAATACATTAACGTCTTTACCATTGTAATTTGCCATTTCAATTATTGTTAAAATTTCCCATGTGACAACTTGAAAGACTAATCACTTAATCATAAGCAGATAAAATGTGTAACTGGAACTTACCTTTTCAACCCCCTAATGGTATAAACTTATTTCTTAAATATGTAATTATATAAAAACTATTTGACGAGTTTTTGTTAAAGAAGGAAATGTTTTGAAACTGTCTGATAAAACAAGGCCAATTTACGAGTTTTTTAAAAGAAGGAAATGTTTTGAAATAAACTAGTGAAATAATAGGTAAAGAGTTATAAACGAAATATCTGTTCTGTAGCGACAAATCAGTATGGAAAAAAGCTGATCTTTAAATACATATTGACAATTAATGGATATGAAATGTAATGCAGAAACCGCTAGAGAGGGAGCACTGTATTAGATACTTGATAATGCTGACTATCTGGTCCCAAACTGTTAGCAGTATAAATAATGTTTTAAGTACAAACGTTGAAAGTAATGTTTGTTAGCATAAAAGTGTTTATAAGAAAAGTCGCTGGATCAGCAAATTGTAGTAAGATGTCATTTTTATAGTACAATTTTTTTTCTCTCTCTCAAATACTTCCTTGTTTTGTACATGTTTGATTTTTGCTTGTATGTTTATATATAAATAATATCAATTATTGGAGGAAATAAATTTTGAGATAATGTATAAGTTGGTATTCATTATTTATAGTATTCATTATCCGTGGACATTTGATAGTCTTTATTAATAAACGCGCTTATGCTAAAACTCCATATGTTAACATCAAACAATTTAAATCCAGCTCAGATGCCAACCTTGCGTCTGATCAGGTCCAAAATTGTTTGACGTTCAGATAAAATGAAACGAAATAATTTTCATAAATTTTCATAAATTTTTAGCTCACCTGGAACGAAGTCCCAAGGTGAGCTATTGTGATAGACCAGTGTCCGTCTTCGTAAGTCCGGCGTCGTCGCCCGTCCGTCGTCAAACTTTTTCTATAAAGATCTTGGAAACCACTGGTCCAAATTTGATGTCCCAATGACCGTTACTTTGGGTACCAGGTGAGCGATTAAGGGCCAGATAGGACTCTTGTTCTACGTTATGCTACTTTACGTGTCCATTTAACTCTTTACCCCATAGAAGCGACTTTTAGCGAATCTGATTTATTCCTCCGCTGAAGAAAATAGTTCCAATTTAATCTGTCATGAATATATATTATAGGGAAAATTTTCAATATATTCTAGCACAGGATAGCTTAAAGCAGGCTGAAAGTAAAGCAGAATGCGCCTTAAGCGCATTCTGCTTTACTTTCAACCTGCTTTAAGTAGTAAGCTATTTTCAATTCTAGAAATAGGCTATCAGGTAAAGGGTTAATTAAGACTACGAGTAAAAGGGGAAAATAATAAATTCTCAACTGTATATCAAATGCTTTACTAGGCGTACATTCGTTAATCAACATATCGATGGTACTCTGTCATGCTCTGGGTCCAAGGTTATAAAGCTTTTCAGTTGAGTCTAAAGTCGTTCTCAAGAATTTGATTGGTCAGATTTGAGCCTAGGCTCAAATCTACCAACCAAATGCTTGAGAACACACTCAGACTCAGCTCAAAAGCTTTATAACCTTGGACCCAGCCCACTTAGGGTATTGACTTTCTCTCTCTGCAACAAATCCCTCCGAACAACACACACAATCATTGTTTCCCATTCGGTGTTGTTGTTGTACATTTATTTGTCATGCATAGTTCTGGCGACCAAAGTTTAGTGAGTGTCTTGAACGTTTGCTTATACAACTCATTATTGGATGATATTCGTATACAGGGAGGGAAATGATATTCGTAGGTTATGGCTTCTTTAGATTAAACATTTATTTCTACTGGAATCAGTCTGGGTGAGAATCAAAACTGTTCGCCACTCTGATTTAAACAGATTGTCAGTTTTCCCAAAACGGTTGTCCGTACAACAATTAGAATCTTTCTGTATTAATGTTGTCCTGTTTTAGTCTAATACAACTGTACCTGGTTTTACCTGCCAATAACGTTTAACAAATCAAATGCACCATATTTTGAGTAGTCGCTTAAAACTACATGTAGTTGTATTGTAATAAACCTTAAATGCCCATTACGAAAATAACACGTTTCCTTTAATTCTTAATAACCCTTTCACTGCCAAACTTTTCGTGATATGTTTACCCCTTCACGGCTTCCTTGTTGTCTGCAATGCCGTTTCAAAGTTTCCTTAAGGAACCTTCTGATCACCCTCTGTACTGTATGCTGCTATTTTACGAATATACGTAAAGTCTGGTAAAACGTCTTCAAATTTAAATAAACTGGTATATTTTCAAAAGTGTAATAGTATGTTTGAAGTGATCCACAAGTGTTCTTTCAATACAGTAGTTTGTCTTTCAAATTGACTATTCATATTTAGTTTCTGTACATTGGTGTCCATCATAGAAAGTGTAAACTCGTTGAACCCTAGCGACAAGTTCGCTCGTCGTTGAAAAATGGTGTATACATGAGAGAACATTTGTCCTAATGTAAACAGTGTAGTCCCAGTTCAGAGGGCTCATAGAAAAGCTCTCTGGTCAGAATCTTCAATGTGTGCCATCTTGCAATAAATTGTAGAGACAAAAACCCTAATTTATACAAATAGACTAAACCTTATTGGAAACTTGAATAGTCCATTTGAAGTTTCATGGCTGGATGAGTTAAACATGTGATATTATGATAGTACAGTAAAACCTGCATATTATAACCACAAAACTGTGTTGATAATCAAGTGTTTACGACAGGTGGCTGCTTATTAAAGCAATGTGACAGTAAAACAGGAAGCTCCTTTAGGAGCTTCCTGTTTTACTATCACCTTGCTTTAAGCTGTCAATGTCTTTTAAACAGTCAATTATCGTTCGTTTTAGTGGTTTTAATAGACAAGTTTTACTGTATTGATTCTTCATAGATAAATGGATCGCTTTATTTCAATAAGAAGTGTACATAACACGGCAAAGCATAATTAAAGCAAAACATATAAGAGCCATGTAATGCACACTAGAAACCAAGGATAACACAAAAAAGGAGAAATATTTTCTGTATAAATGTTGTCCTGTATTAGTCTAAAGCAGGTCTGCCAATAAAATAGTCAAATACACCAAACATGTTTTTCTTATTTCCATTGTGGTCCTTGAGGTTGTCCATGAAGGTTGTTGTCCTGTATTCTTAGAAACTGTAGGATTTATTTCCGAAACTTAATGGACACCGAAGGATGCGCAATTTCCATAAATGATTACACCAGATAATTCATACTTTGAGACTATCCTCTCAATAAATAGCAATAACAGCGACACTAAGAAACAGTTTATTTTATATCAATATCAGCCGCCAAATTATGCGGCGGTTGGTCAAAGTGCAATCTGTTTTCACATTTTTGTTTAGATTCCTCTAAACTTAAACAACATAGTATGGTTAGCTATTTAAAACGTTTTAAACAGTCGATACTATTACAAAGAAAGGGTTTAATTGCTGCCTGAGACATCATTCATTGTTAAATTATCGTGCATAATGACGCCTAAAATGAAAACGATTAGATAGAGTTCAGTGTTATTAGGTTTCTCAAAATTGATAAAAGTATGTTAGTAAAATGAACTCGTCTAACCTTACATGTACAAACAGTGTAGACGTTGATCAGTGTGCACACTGTAATTGCTGTGGCTAAATAAGGATCTTCACGTATTGTCGCATGATTAAAGCATTATATTGAACACTCCTACTGCCAATACAGTCTAAACTCATTTCAATCGCAGCGACTTGTTAACCCATTTGTACCCTCGATCCCATATATGGGACATACGCAAACAGTGTAGACTCTGATCAGACGCCGCATTATGCGGCGTCTGATCAGAGTCTGCACTGTTTGCTGATAGGAATTTCAATATAAAACATAATGAAAATGAAAATTTTGACATGGCATCCCTTTGATAAATCAAAGCGCTGAAAGCGCTAAAGGCCTAGGGACTGGCATGATTAATGAACTAAAGAAATTGTAGTGATGATATTGAAACAAAACATCATTTTTTAAATCAATATCTATTAAGAAAATCACAATAGTATGCCAAGCAGTTGTTCTCAGTACCCGGATGCCGATAGAGAGGTGGGACAACTTTCAAAGTGACCCTGATCAGAAAAAGGGTTTGTATATCTATTAGCTGGGACGACTTTCAAAGAGACCCTGATCAGAAAAATGGTTTGTATATCTATTAGCCATCTGAAGGCTGGACGAAATAAAGAAAATATGGACGCTTTAGAAATTATCCGTCGAATGAAGACTGTAGAGGCATTTTCACAACTCAGGATTCAGTTCAGGAAACGAAATTTGGTTAGTTTTTGTTAGCATTGATAGAATGCATTACTTGTAGTTGTTGTAAGGGTGTGAAATGCACGTGTATCGAATGAGCATCTATCCATGTGTAGTGGCGAAAGTGAAAGTACTTAAGGAGACTTCGATAGTATACACATATGGCAGGGGTAACATGACATGACAACACTCGTTGTGCGGTGTTTGGTTAAATACTAATAATTTTTATAAATATTTCATCGACTCTGCGTGTAAATTTGCATATGTAAAACAATTGAACGTGTTTTGTGTTACTGTACTTCAAATATGAGCTTATTTTTAGATTCTTACATGCCCTGTGCAATAGATTAGATCTATATTGTATTGCATTTATTTTGAACTGATCCCATGAGAGATGGTAATTGTTAAGCATGTCGAGTTTGGGGTGTTACTAATATTAGTCCTGTGTTTTAATTCCAGGATGAGCACCAGCACTGAGGAGGCTCACACATATATAGCCAAGGCATGAACGAAAGAAAATACCGTATTTACCCTAACAGTTCGGACACAAAAAAATAATTATATTTTTTGCTGTCCGAATTCATTATAAATTATTTCAATTCTTTTTAGGTGGTGTCCGAAGACATAATAATCTGTAACATGTATATTCTAAACGAAAAATTGTTTCCCCTCACACATGTTTTCTAAGACCAACATGGCGGCCGCGGTACATCAAAACGAAAGTACGGAAATTCTGATGCATTCCAATACCGCTGAAAGTTTTATTAAGCTGGCAGTTAAAAGAAGTGACAACTAAAATTAAATCTGATAATCACCTTAAATGTCCGCTAATAGCATCCATAAAGTATCCCCTCTATTCAGAGACCAATTTATACAAGAATGGAATACTTCAATAACAAATATGTCCAAACTGTCATTTTATTGCAAATTTAAAAAAGAATTCTGTTACGAGCCATATCTTGATAAAATAAGATATGACTCTAACAGAATTCAATTTACTCGGTTATGGTTATCGTCCCATTCGTTAGAAATAGAATCAGGAAGATATAGGGGTATTGTAAGAGAGGATCGTTTTTGCAGGATGTGTAATTTCAACTGCGTTGAATCAGAATATCATTTTGTATTATGTTGTCCAAAATATGCAAGTTTACGTCGACAATATTTGGGAAATGTTTCTTGGCCATCTATAGGAAAATTCAATTCATTGCTTAGTTCTAAAAATAGAAATGTAATAAATAAGCTTTCAATTTATATCAAGAAGGCAAATAGTTTACGCCAAAAAACCCTAGAGTCTTTAACTGTTTCGTAATTCTGATGGAAAATCTATCTTGTTGGATGAAGTGTTTGTATTTGATATATGTGTTTGTGTAAGCATATTTATTGTATTATGCCATGTTCTTTATATGTATGTAATTAGCCAAAGGCAAATTGTTGCCGATATGCTAATAAAGCTGAAACTGAAACTGATTCATACTTGACAAACACATACATGATTTACACCTGATGTGTTGAAAACATCACAGCATAATTGAAGAGCTCTCCCAGGTGCAGTAACTAATGACGCAGTGTGATGTGATTAGCGGCACCGGCCTTTGTCGTAACCAAACTGTGAAAACAGTAGGTGAGTTTGTCTGTTTTATTTGTTAAGTGTTAAGTGTTGTCGGCGTTCTATTTTATTTACCAATATTGTCAGTGTTCTCTGTAATAAGCATATTTGAAATCTGTATGTAAATTATTTTTTGATTGGCTACTAGATTAATTATCAATTAATCCAATCAATTCTTCTGCAAGATATTATCCAATGAAACTCTCTACGGACTCGACAGAAATGTTTAAAAACGATGGGAAAATCATATTTGTTGTTCAAAATGGATAAGTTTGTGCAACGTTTTAAGAGTAGTGAAGACGCCTTGCTTCAGGCGTGGAAGGATAATCCAATTCCAAAGGGTCAGCCAAAACGTCCTGTTGGGAGGCCAAAGAAACGGAAAGCAGAAGACCAGCTAGAGGGAGCTTCCAAACGCCCAAACAACAGAGACATCAATGAAGACCACTCGGACCCACTGCTTACGTCCTCAACACCAACAAAACGTGGAGCGTACAAAGCATTCACTTTGAAGCAGAAGCGGGAAGTGGCTGACTTTGCATGCCGCCGAGTTGATACAGCCTCTGAACAAGGAGTTCAAAGCCAGCCGTACCTGGGCAGAAAAGTTCATGAGACGCCACGAGCTGGTATTACGCGCAAAGACCTCAGTAGCCCAACGCCTTCCAGCTGACCTTGAATCCAAAATTGCCAGCTTCCATGAATTCATTGTTCAGCAGCGGGAGCTAGACGAGTTTGACGACAGACTTATTATCAACATGGACGAAACCCCCATGTACTTTGACTTAGTTTCTGGTAAGACAGTTGAAAGGAAAGGACAAAAATCTGTACGAATCAGAACCACTGGAAGTGAGAAGCGTCACGTGACAATTGTGCTTGCCTACTCTGCAGCCGGTGACATGCTGCCTCCAATGATAATTTTCAAAGGAAAGAGGCCCTTGGACATACCTCACCCACCAAAATGGATAGTGTGTGTTCAGGAGAAGGCGTGGATGGACGAGACCCTGGTGCTGAGATGGCTGTCCGACATCTACTTACCTTTTACCCAGAAGGATCGTTCTATGCTTGTTATGGGCAGTTTCCGAGCTCATCTGACAGAGAAAGTTAAGAAGTGTATGAGGAATGGCAACATCGTACCGGCAGTGATTCCTGGAGGCTGCACGTCGAAGGTCCAACCCTTGTATGTTTCCACCAACAAGCCTTTCAAGGGGGGGCTGAGGAAGAGCTGGACTAGTTTTATGCGCAACGCCACTAGGGATTCTGCAAACACCGGGGAACGCATCAAGACAGCTTCTAAGGCTGAACTTGTGTCATGGGTTGAGGGTGCGTTCCAACACATCGCAGCAAATAGGACACTTGTGATCAAATCATTTCATGTGTGCGGGATCAGCAACAGTCTGGGTGGGAGTCAGGACGAATTAGCCCGTAGCAACAGTGACAGTGACTGTGAGAGTAGTGATGGGGAAGAGTTTGAGGGGTTTAGCCCTGAGGATGTACCAGACGATATGTTCGATTGAATTTAGTGTGGAATGATCAGGCGTTAATCTTTCACCTGTTTTGCGCGTCATAGCAACTTACAGCATCTTGGATCCAATTAGACGCCGCGTAAATCGGTTTCTAATCAGGATCCAAACTGCTTGATAATCGCTTAATCGATTCTTATGTTTGATTAATGCTTGACACTTTTTAACAATACTGCAATAATATATATAATATTTGCGTATCTAACAGGGGAAAGGTTACGCGATTATCATAAAGTGCTGCTCTGCCATATGGCTATTTGGTGTGGTTTTGAATGTGCTTTCGACGAGTGCTTTCTTTTGGATTACATATATCAATTAGGAATAGTTATTAGTGAATGAAATAAATGGCGAGGAAGAACCCCGGTAGTGGCCAGTCACAACCTCAAGTTGTCTGGACCCGGCGTTTTGCGCACCGGAAGACAAAATCAAAATTTGCTACGTTAATTTCGCACCTAGGTTCGACTGTGTTGCATTGTGAATAGTTAACCCTTATACTGCGGTGATATCGTCTGCTTCAAAATTGTCGTCTGCGATGTTTGTTAAATTTTAGATTGATCCATTTTTTAAGTTCAGAAATGTCGCGTGTCAAACAGTTTTGATCCAGTTCAGACGCCGCGTAATGCGGCGTCTGATCTGGAACAAAACTGTTTGCAAAAATCAGTTAAGTCGCGATCAGCAGTCAAAGTGTTAACTCTGAGCGCTAAAGGTAATATCGTCTGCAATTATCACCCACCGGTGCTTAGATTGTTTTGACGGTGTAGTTTTAACAGTTCGGATCCAAATGCAACGTCACATTACACGGCGTCTTATCTGGATCCACACAGCTTATATAAAATATTTTGCCCCATGCATTCGAAAAGCTCCGAATTCTGATATTTGCTGGTATTACACAAACCTCAACAAAATAAAGTTGAATAGGTAAAACAACATGATACTGAAAAACGAAACTCAGTTACTCGGCATTTGATTCAAATCAATGTTGTTTTGCAAGTTATATAATGTATAGTTGCGAAAGGCAGGCGAAGGTTTACAGTGGAGAATACGTTATTATTTCCGTTTAAACGCAAACCCAGACGTAGAAATTGACAATTGCTGACAAAATATATTTTCCTTTTGAGTGCGGAACACAGTGAGTAGTGCGATCAGGCGCCCGTCAACAGGCGTCTGATCTGGCTACTAACTGTTTGCAATTGAACCAATAGTTTTAGGTTAAACAGGTAAACTGTGAAAGAATAACGCCTTCTCCACTGGGTTATAGACATCTACGTATCAATAATTTATTGCATTCAACATTTGTTTTGGTGTTGATCTTTTATGAAGCATATAGTATAGGCATAGTCTGTTTAAAAAAATAAAATATGAATGTGAAGCTTATTTCTTGCGTTTGTTGTCTGTAGTGCATTCCTCGTGACTGCACTTTGCCAATTTTGTTTGTTTTTCACAACCTAATAATCTTGTCGTTATGAAATATAACCACTTAAAATTTCTTAGCAATGATTGAGTTTCAAACAGCAGGTATCCAGGCCATACGTCGAGTAACTCGGCGTCTGATCAGGATCCGTGTTCTGTGACACGTTTACGTGAATGTGAATTTTTTTAACAGTACAACATGAATTACAGCCGTAGCGATCAAAACAACAGGCGAAGGGTAGAGTAAAAGAATTTACTTTATTAGAAAAAGTATTTGCGTATGACACAGGTTCAGTTAGGATCCAAACAGTTTGCAAGTCATACGTGTCAGACAAAGACCCGTCTATTACTGCCCAAACTTGAAAACAACATGTTGATTAGACAGCTGTCAACTTTCTGTTACGTATAAAAATAACTGCACTGGCTAGCTACCCTGCTCAAAATAACCTCCTGTGTTCTCATTCTGTACTTCATTTCGTCTGCTGTAAATAAATGTGGACTTTATCAAACTCAAATTTATCAGGCGATTTCGTTTAATCATATTAGATTAGATTTCCGCACATCATTTTTATAAGGTCAATTTAGACAAGAATTGGGGAAACGTATACACAATTCTATAGCAGACGGGTCGATCTAAAAATAGAATTGTGTTGTGTCAATCCGCTGCCTCGATCTCCCTGTGTCGCGCCGTCTGCTGTCTCCTGTGTAAGAAACAAAAGGATAAACTGGCTGAATGGCATAGACATTTAGGAATAAGCTACGAGTTATGGTAAACAGTTTGAACTTATTTTGGCAGTTGTAGAAAAGGTGTAAAGTTTAACAATTCAATAACTCGATCTACCCGTGCCGTATTGTCGAAAGAGAAAAGCCTCGGCGTCTCTAAATACAGTTCTATATTTACAGACCTTAATTGCACAGCATTAACCATTTACCTCTGTCCACGAGATCGATCTCAGCAAACAGTTTGGATCCTGAAAAAAAAGCTGAATATACTCTTGTCGGCTTAACGTTGGCTACTTAACATTCGGGATTATTTTACGTGGAATCACTCCGCTGTCGTTCTACCGCGGACTATGCTAGTAGGCGGTAAATGGGCGATTGGCAATAGGAATAGCCTTCAATCTGCTGTATAAAAACGGAGTCAGCTTGATTTATCCGTTTAAATCCACAGCCTGATGCCATTTTCTCATGATATTGTGTAGCGTTTCAATGAATAAGGTAAAAAGAAAGCCTCAAGCTTTTTCTGAAAAAAGTATTTTTGGGTTTTAGCAGCATAAATGTTGTGTGCCGTGACGGCTACGTGAAGGACGAAGTTGGTATACCTACTAAGGCCTTACGGGCCCTAACGGCCCCTAGGCCAAAAAGGTATTATCCAATATATAAAGATGGAAGAATCCACTGGGCATTAAAGGTTTGATGTTTACAATGTCGGTCATTTTGCTCATGTTATTATACAACGAAATTCCTCTAAACCGGACACGTGTGGGGGACAACATAATTTCTGGTTTAAAAGAGTTTCCAGTTTAGAGTGCTTTGAACCAATATACCATAGCTCGTTTCTAGTATAGAAGAGAGCTGACCACCTAAATCGGGTTAAAAGTAAAGCAGGATGCGCCTTAAGGCACATGCTGCTTTACCTTCAACCTGCTTTAAGCTGTTATCTGCTAGAATATAGAATCTATTAAATATTCATGAATGTATCAAGTGAAACTATTTTCTCGAGTGTAATAATAACTCAAAAGCGTTAAAAGGCGTATTTATGGTGGTTTGGGTTAAAATAAAGAAGGGTTCGAAACGAGATTAAAGTGTTCGTCCGGTTTAGAGAGAATTCCGATATTCAGAGGTCCCGGTTAAGAGAGGTTCCTCTATACTGCGTTTATGTTTAGTTTTTTGTTTATTCATTTGCATTGTTAAATTTCTGTATTAAAGACACATGGTTGTTATAAGCAAAGTGAAAAAGAATACATGTATCCCTTAATTGTTTTGTTTTGCTTTCCAGCCATAATTAAGTAACCATCTAATAGGATATTGACAATATATCTTATGGTGCATTTTCATGGCTTTATACAGTAACGTGAAACCGTTTCTTCAGGGGAAGAATTAATAAATGATATAAAAGGGCATGCATGTATATGTAACAGTCTATCTGTGTAATAAGTCATTTCACGAAATGACTAGTCAATCTGTGAAATGACCTTTTCTCATAGTGCTATAATGTTACAACTTATGATGATAACAACGATCACAAAAAGATGCCATAAGACAGGATAAGGCGGATATATAAATAATAATTAAGATTTCTAGAATCTGACTAACGACAATGTGTGTCGTACGACGTTTCGTACGGCGGGCTTCTGGTTTGTACATGTAGCACCGATACATATTAATATATATAAGGTTTAAGGTATTATCAATAGACCAATTACATGTACGGTAGTCTTTTAGAGGTAGAGCGGGGAATCGAACAAGCGGCCTATGTGTTACATGTACCAGTGTACTAGTCCTGATGGACTGCGATTCCGCTACAAAATACGGGTTAAACACGTCCATGTACACTAAACTACTACTTTAATCACCTACTTTGGTTGGGTGTTTCCAATAATGAAACTTAACTACTCTTATTACATGTTAAATGGGGGTTTAATGTCCTTTTCATAAGATTGGCTTCGATTAGAAATTTACAGCGAGGATGTTACTCTGCCCTGTTTAACTCTCTAACTACCAAAGTTGCCAAAAAGTGACTTTGCAAACAGTTTGGATCCTGATCAGACGCCGCGTCACGCGGCGTCTGTTCAGGATCAAAACTGTTTGACACTCGTATCGACATTTCTTCAGTCAAAACAGCCCAAAATCTGACTTTGAAAATATTGCAAACGACACTACCAATGCAGACGATATTTTTGCGGTGAGAGGGTTAAAGCAGTTGATTAAACTTAACAGTGAAAGAGTTAACAAACGTTGTACATGTATGATGTAAAACTGTCTGATGCAAACTGTAAACCCTGACCAGAGAACCCAAAACGGGCCCCTTTGACCAGGGTTTTAAATGATTTTTTTTTGCAATCTATCAGTAAAATCAACCTTAACCCTTTACTCCATAGAAACACTTTTTAGCGCATTATATTTATTACTCCACAGAAAAAATAATTCCAATATAAACAGTCATGAACATTGTATAAATATATATTGCTATATCATTGTAGTTGGTAATTTAAAGCAGGCTGAAAGTAGAGCAGAATACAACTTAAAGCGCATTCTGCTTAACGTTTAATCTGCGTTCAGAGGTCACTTGTATTCAAAGTTAGATAACAGGCAATGGAGTGAGGGTTAGATTGTAAGAAACTAGATTTAGATTTAAATTTAAGTTGCAAATTAAAATTTTCCAAGGGCGATAATTTTAACGCACTTCTCGATAAATTGCGTTCTTTATCAGCCTCATTATAAAATACTGTTAAAGTGCCCCCTCCCCACAACAGCCCTCCCAACAACTATTCTCTTCTTCCAACAATGCATGCCTCTGTTTCCCAAACATTAAATTATGTCCAACCTTTTCAAGTATGCAATATTGCCATCTGTTGTTTTTCTCAAAGTCACATATTGAACATTTGGACAGAAAAAAATCCATAATGACGAGTGACATGGCGTCAAGTCTGGATTTCAGTTGTTTATTAATCTTTATTATATTTCTTCTGTCAAATTGTGCACTAATATGTAACTTTGAGAAAAAACAGCAGACGACATTTCAAAGCGGACGATATTGCAGCAATGAACGTTTTAGACATATACATGTATTTCCTGTTTAGGGGAACTGCAACAAGTGTTTTTGTATGGAGGGAATCGTTGTTCGGAAGGCCGCTGTAGAGAGGGAGCACTGTAGCAGCTCATTGAATAAATTGATGTATTTGGGCAAGTTCTACAGCTAAAAAGTAAATATACATGTACATTACTACAGACTGACTAGTGACTATGCCACACTTAATTATGAAGTTCAAACGCAATGGTTTTGTATGGAACACGGGTGCACTTAACAGCCTACAAACAAGTACTCTATATATGAAAGCCTGGACTGACAAATGTGTAAAACAAGTTAACCTACAGTGGATAATGTGTTATTCTTTCCCAATAAACGCGTTTACGCTAAAACTATTATTTGCAGTGCAAACAGTTTGGAGCCAGATCAGACGCCGGGTAACCCGGCGTCTGATCAGGCTCCAAACTGTTTACCACCAAGATAAACAAGAATTATCAGAAGCGGCCAAAAGTTGTTCTTTTCTACGTTTTAGTGATTTGCTTTTGCGTACGTTTGCGTTTAAACGGGAAAGAATAACAGATTCTCCACTGTACCAGTTTATTCTTCCACTGAAGAAAATATGTACGCTTTATACAGCCTTGAATCTAGACCAAAAGAAATTGTTTTTTTCTTCTAATTAACAGTTGGTAACTTAAAACAGACTGAAAAATAAGCAGAATGTATATTTTGCTTTACTTTCAACCTGCTTTAATGTGTCATCTATCTTCAAAACTAGTACCAGGCTATGAAGGAAAGCGTTAACAGAAAACAGACTGGGAATTTGACCTCGTCATGAAGAAATATAAGCGAAATATGACCAACACTGTTGGTAAACAGTTTTTATGTCCGTCAAAAAAAGCATAGACTTCAGACAAAATTAGAATTGCAAATTGCTATTCCAAAGCCTGTAATAACTAAGCGAGACCAACTCTTTCGCTACAAAGTTTTATCGTCTGCTTTGAATCTATTACCCCCAAGAGATCGGATGCATTGATAATCTCGTATGCAATATTATCAAAGTCAGATTTAGGACTGTTGTGACTGAAGAAATGTCGATACGAGTGTCAAACAGTTTGGATCCTAATCAGACGCCGCGTAACGCGGCGTCTGATCAGGATCCAAACTGATTGCAAAGTCGCCTTTTGGCGCCGCTGGCAGTGAAAGAATTAATGGTGAGTTGATATAACGGTAATCACGTAATCGATATTTTGCTGCATACTATTACAACGGCGATTACGTTACCGTATCAGGGCTACCATAATTTTATCATGAAAAATCCTAAGACTTCTGAATTTTCTATTTTTCAAACGTGATTACTTAAAGCAGGCTGAAAGTAAAGCAGAATGCGCCTGAAGCAGGCTGAAAGTAAAACAGAGTGCGCCATCAGGCGCATTCTGCTTTACTTTTAGCCTGCTTTAAGCCACCATCTGCTAGGATAAAAATCCTAAGATTTCGGAAAAATCTAGATAAAATGGTAGCCCTGCCGTATCTGAATATTTGGACAAGCATATCTAGGCAAACAATGTAGACCCTAACCAGACTGCCCCCGAGGAAGCAGTCTTACATGGGTCAGGTCTACAGTTTTCCATTCAGTTTGCACCTTTTGGACGAATTACTGTGTGATAAAAGCGATAAGTTCAAATTGTATGATGATTTCTGCAGTATCACAAGGTATCCAAGTTTTAGGAATTTTACAGGTTTATCGATATTTCGCAGCGTAATATACATGTAACATTAAGAATACGTTATTATCTCCCAATAATTGCGTTTATGCTAAAACTCTTGTTTTCATTGCAAACAGGTTGATCAAGCTCCAAACTGTTTGCCAACCATTTAGAAAATAATTCGTAATCGTTCTCAATAATACTTGTTACTTTCTACATTGTGTTGCCATGTTAACCGGAAATAAAAACGTATTCTATACTGAACCAAATAATATTTGTAACTAGTTGTTGAGACGATGTAAAAAAACTGCGATCACGTTCTTTTCACTTGTTTTTACAAATCTGTTGCAAATTAGGTCTAAAAGAGTTCCAAAGTGTCCAAATGTGTCCGAAAGTGTCCATAAATGTCTCCCAATTGTCCCTCGAGTACAGGGAATGCTGCCTTATATACTAATGGACATTGATTCCCTCCCAAATTGCTATACTTATCATAGTTGTGAGTAGACTTACCAACAACACTGATCACTGTAACCAGACAGAAATATGGTCAAGAGACATCATAAACCCCTTCACTGCCGTGACGTCATCAACTTTAAACAACTGTCGTCCGCTTTTATTTCTCAATTTTAACTTATTATTTTGATTTAATAAATATTGAAATGAATGTCAAACAGTTTGGATCCTGATCAGACGCCGCGTCACGCGGCGTCTGATCAGGATCCAAACTGTTTGCAAATAACCATCGTACTCGGGGTAAGGCAGTGAAGGGGTTTACAAACAGTATTGATCACCTCTCTACGTCATCAAAATATGTGACCAAATATACATGCTATACACATGAAATTTGGCAATCTCGTGACTTTAACCACCATTAAGCATGAATTTCAAATATTAAATATTAAAAGTGAAAAGAAATTACATTGTGATATAATTGGTTACTTTTTGTTTTATACAATGTGATGCTATGAACGCAATATCGATTGTTGCGATAAACAGCAGGGAATAATCCATGATTCCAGGCACAGAATGACTACAAGACAAAAAATAAACATTATGTTTGCCCCAATTTATTGTTGTGCGTTTAGTTTCATTTAATCCTTATTCCAATAGAAGCGCCTCTTAGCGCATTCCGTTTATTCCTGCGCTAAAGAAAATAGTTCCAATTTATAAAGTTATGAATATGTATAATAAGAATAGTTTCTTCATTCTAGAAAATGGTTATTTAAAGCAGGCTGGAAGTAAAGCAGAATGCGTCCTAAGGCGCATTCTGCTTTACGTTCAACCTGCTTTAAATATTTGCATATTTACAATTATTCAATGTTAACCCATTCACTGGATTTTTAGTTGTGCCGGTATACGACATTCCCATAGCGAAACTAATGTCACATAGAGACAGTATTATTTTGGATAGATGTAAAATACATACACAATGTTTCATTTGGGTCTATGAGAAATAAACATTGTAACTAAAGACGAGGTGTAGATCAAATATTATATTATATTTTCATTATATTTACATTATATGATATAATATGATATTTGCATTATATTGACATTATATTATACTTTTGTACATAAAATTATTGACCTGTATTTGTTCAAATGTTTTTACAAAATATTTGTAAACTGTGAGAAATAAAATAATGTTCAGTTCTTTTCTGTTCTTCTGTGCTGGTGTCAAACAGTTAATCGGTGTCTGATAATTTCTTAAACTAATAAAATAAGCATCATGTCGCTTACGGTTAATTGAAGGATAATTGAATTCATACAGAGTGGGTTTAACAAATTCCTAATTCTCTAATAGAATGATAGTTATGTAATAGAAAATATTTAACCAGACTGTCTAACAGCTGCATGAATAATTGGACAAGCTATTACGTCTTAATTCCTAAAGCTGCCAACAACAATAATGAGACAGACAGACTCATTTAGAAATGTTAACCCATAAACCAATAAATACACCTTTTACGTCTTTAAATGTATTCCTCCACTGAGATTTTTTTTTCCAATTTATACAGTCATAAACGTGTACCATAAAAAAAATCTAAATTCTAACAGAGGGTAGCTTAAAGCAGGCTGAAATTAAAGCAGAATGCGCCTTAAGGCGCATTCTGCTTTACTTTCAACCTGCTTAAAATGGTCATCTGTCTTTATATTTAGAAAAGGGCTATAGAATAATTGGTTAGTTAAGAAATTACTATAATTGGATGGGTTGTTTTGTCCAGCAAAATCATTAATCGTGTTCTGTACTGAAGGGCAAATCTGAGAAAGAATTTAATCTATATTGTCCTCATGTTTTAATGTAAAATCGTGAACTGAGAGTATTAAAGACATTTGAAATTTGTCACTAAAATTAAAATAAATCACGATGAAATTTCACAACAAATGTTTTGTTATGTAATCGATTCCAGTGTTTTGTATGGTGTACAAAACGCAGCATAAATCAAGATGAAAGCAAAACTGACACCTCCAACGCGAGCTGTCTGTTTATTTCAACATTGCCTTTAAAATCCACCTGTCTTATACACTAACTAACTTACAAAGTTTACTGGTCGCAATAGAGAAGTTTCATTATACATAAAATATCTTCTCAAATACCGCAAGTAAACCTTTCACCTATATTCTTGTTTTCCCAAACCAAGCATATTTTTTGTTTTCTACTTCATTAAAACTGCTGGGCTTCCGTGGCTTCTTTTTTTTTTTAAAAAAAGAAGCCAACTTGTAATAAGATAGACAGACTCCTTTTTATTCGTTAATAAATAAATAACTATTATTAAATGGTGTTTTTTCACATGAAACACATTTTTCTCCTAGCACGAAAAGCCTGTCTAACGCCTTTACAGTTGAGAAACAATTTGATTCCAATTCTTTGCCACTAAAATAAGAATAAATAATGGACATTTTCGCAAAAAAATACATTTTCAGTTTTTTAATCGCTTTTCAAAAAATGGACATCATGATGAACTTGTAAATGACAATATCGTTTACTATCTGCTACCATTACGTCATCTTATTAAGCCATTTCACTCTCAATGACGTCATAAAGCGCATTTGCAAAACAGTTCTGATCCTGAACAGACGCCGCATAACGCGACGTCTGATCAGGATTAAACTGTTTGCCACTTGTTTTGAAATTTCGTCAGTTATACTGCCTTAAATATAACTTTAAAACAATATTACACACAGCGATATTTGAAGCAGAAAACAATATGGCAGTGAAGGGGGTAAAAACCTCACGATAAAATTGATCTTGAAACGGTTAATTGTTCAATATTTTTTTCAATATTCCAGATAGGGAATTAAATTAATATTAATAATATATTATACTGCTCTTATCTAATATTTCGACCACTAAGGGCCTTTTTCAAAGAAAATCACGTCAAAACACACGTCACATTTTTGTTACATGCATTCAGCCATAAAATCAAAGAGAATATGGCTGAATGCATGAAACAAAAATGTGACGTGTGTTTTGACGTGATTTTCTTTGAAAAAGGCGAAATATTAGAAAAGAGTAGTATATATATTAAGGTTAATTGTTCCTCAAATGAATATCATTAAGAAGTAAATGCCAATATCCTTAACTCTCTTTTGTCATTGTTTTATAAACGTGTTTATCATTTCTTTATAATTTAAATGCTTTCAAATGCGTTATTCTATCTTTAAAACATTAAGAAGCTCTTAGAACCGTCTAGACGATTGTTCTAGAAGTTTATATTCACTGGTAAACAAGTTGAGTCGCATGATCTTATTTTGTTGACAGAATGCCCCTGAAAGTCTGTATTTAGTAATTTTATGGTACACAACTGTTAACATGGTCTTCAAGAAATTCTATGACTGTTCAATACATTTCTAGATTGGTAAAACTGTGTATATATATAGAACTTAAAATTAGCTGCTTTATCTTGGGTATTTTGGCAGTAATCAATGCAAAAGACGTTAACTTGTGAATAGTTAGGGTACAGATAGAATCTCTTGATTATTAAAAGTGTGGGAAATTTAAATTAAACGTGTATTGTTTTCTTATTCGAAAAGGATAGGGATTTTGATAATTTTAGGACTTTAAATAACAGGTATTTACGTGTGCCTTCAACTTGTAATTTTAATTAAATCAAATTCGTAAAGTTTGCTGCTGGCTTTGTTTTTCTGTTGCGCCTGGTTCCTTACACAATTACATTATCTCCTTTAACCCTTTCCCTTATAGAAGCGACTTTTAGCGCATTCATTTTATTCATCCGCCAAAGAAAATAGTTCCATTTTATACTGTCATGCATATGTACCATAAGAAATATTTTCTATATCCTAGCAGATAGTAACTTAAAGCAGGCTGAAAGTAAAGCAGAATGCGCCATATGGCGCATTCTGCTTTACTTTCAACCTGCTTTAAGTAGTCACCTATTTTCAAAACTAGAAACAGGCTATGGGGTAAAGAGTTAAACAATTTCTGGCCTGCATTTATTTCACATATTTAATTTTGAGGAGGTAAATTGTCAAACCAAAGTAATTTCATGATTTCATACAGAGTACCTTATCCGACTTTGACTAAAGTACATGTAATATCGTAATTAGTGTCAAACGAATTGGACCCTGATCAGACGCCGCGTCACGCGGGATCTGATCAGGATCCAAAGTGTTTGCAAATAACCATTGTACCCAGGCTAAGACTTGATTGATTAATTAATTGAGATGGGTTTTACGGCACCGCGACACATGAAATGGTCATATGGCGCCGAGTAGGCTAAGACAGTGGATAAGACTGAACTATTTCACCGCTGTTTAAAAGTGACACTCATATCGCTTTTTATTTATTCAAACTGCTTTACCCATTACCCTACAGCATGTTTCTAGCTTTGAAGACAAAAATCCTCTTAAAGCCGGTTGAAAGTAAAACAGAATGCACATTAACCCTTTCCCCCATAGAAGCGACTTTAAGCGTATATTTAATTTGTTCCTCCGCTGAAGAAAATAGTTCCAATTTATACCCTCATGAACAATTACCATTACAAATATTTTATATAGCCTAGCAGATTTGAGCTTAAAGCAGGCTGAACGTAAAGCAGAATGTGCCTTATGGCACATTCTGCTTTACTTTCAACCTGCTTTAAGTGGTCACATGTCCTCAAAACTATAAACAGGCTATGTGGTAAAGTGTTAAGGTGCATGCTTTACTTTAAGCCTACTTTCATCAACATATGCTAGAATATGGAATGTATTTCTTATGATACTTATTTTTTGACTGTATAAATTGGAACTATTTTCTTCCGATGAAGAATAAACTCAATGCATAAAGGCGTATTTATGGTGCAACGGAATAACCCTTTCATTGTCAAATTTTGTCGTCTGCAGCAATCCTTTCATCGAATCTGTTTTATTCGGTGGCATGTACGATTGTTTCGAAAGGGTTCAAGACCCATTTACAGAAGGAATGTGAAAATGGCTTTCAAACAGTAATGCGACGCCTTCGGAACCCAAAGCCGTTAATATTTCCAAATAAGAGCGCATGCGCTAAAATCATTATTTCCAACGCAAACAGTTTGGAGCCAGATCAGACGCCGGGTAACCCGGCGTCTGATTAGGCTCCAAACTGTTTGCCACTCATATTGAAATCAATACATTGTAGTGAAACATGTCAAAAAGTTGTTATTTTCTCGGTTTTGTAGTGAAACATGTCAAAAAGTTGTTATTTTCTCGGTTTTGTAGAGAAACATGTCAAAAAGTTGTTATTTTCTCGGTTTTGTAGTGAAACATGTCAAAAAGTTGTTATTTTCTCGGTTTATTGCACGTCGTAACGTTTCGTTTGCGTTAAATGGGAATGAAATACGTCTTCTCCGATGAGGCATAGTCGACTGTGACCGCCTTACCTATGACTGGAAATGTTCAATCGAACATTTACATAGCATTTTTCTAAGGAATGTTCAATCGAACTTTTGGAAAATAGTTTCCATAGCATTTTCAGAAGGAATGTTTAATCGAACATTCAGAAAATAGTTTACATAGCATTTTCTTAAGGAATGTTCAATCAAACTTTCAGAAAATAGTTAACATAGCATTTTCTTAAGGAATGTTCAATCGAACATTCAGAAAATAGTTTATATAGCATTTTCTTAATCGAACTTTCAGAAAATAGTTTACATAGCATTTTCTTAAGGAATGTTCAATCGAACATTCAGAAAATAGTTAACATAGCATGTTCTTAAGGAATGTTCAATCGAACATTCAGAAAATAGTTTACATAGCATTTTCTTAAGGAATGTTCAATCGAACATTCAGAAAATAGTTTACATAGCATTTTCTTAAGGAATGTTCAAACGAACATTCAGAAAATAGTTTACATAACATTTTCTTAAGGAATGTTCAATCGAACTTTCAGAAAATAGTTTACATAGCATTTTCTTAAGGAATGTGCAATCGAACTTTCAGAAAATAGTTTACATAGCATTTTCTTAAGGAATGTTCAATCGAACTTTCAGAAAATAGTTTACATGGTATTTTCTTAAGGGATGTTCAATCGAACTTTCAGAAAATAGTTTACATCGCATTTTCATAAGGACTGTTCAATCGAACATTCAGAAAAAAGTTAACGTAGCATTTTCTTAAGGAATGTTCAATCGAACTTTCAGAAAATAGTTTACATAGCATTTTTTTAAGATATGTTCAATCGAACTTTCAGAAAAAAGTTTACACAGCATTTTCTCAAGTGGACGATATAATGACCGCGGACGGGTTATAACTGTCGATAATATATGACAATGAAATGGCTGCACAGAGTAATTCAGGCATGATGCCAAGAATGTGCAATACTTCCACATGATTAATAGTTAGATACAACTAAGCATGAAAACAATATATTGCTGTTTTATTATCCCATTGATTATAGATGAAGGACAGGGACAAATCCGTGAGCCATTATGATGCTGAATTATCGTCTGCAGCAATACACCGTCTGCGTAAAAAAACACATACTCATTTTATTGTGCTGTCTAAGCTTAAGAAATGTTGAAAATGAATGGCATGCAGTTTGGATCAAGATCAGACGCCGCGTTAGATTCAAACTTTTTGCAAACGTTAGTCAGGTCGCGATTAGCATGTTTAGGGTTAATACCTCCTGTTGTTTTTTTATACATATGCGTTAATTCTCTCACAAAGAACCTCAGCTTATGAATATTTTCACATAAATGCCTTATTCCCTAAATTAAGTTTCATAAACATTCAACTCATGAACACATAAATACGCTTTTATACGCCTTCAATATTTTCCTAAACTAAAGGAGAGGGTTCCAATTGATATAATTGAAAACTCTATTCCTCTTCATGGAATACTGACTAAAACGAGATTGAATGTAAGTTAACAGTATCCATCAACATTACCACAAATGCAGAGAGTACGCATAAACGGTATTCAAGATTTGTCGAAGCTTCATGCAGAATGAAGGTAAAGCAGAAAACTCATACATGATATTTTTGGATTTACTTTTATTTTGCTTTAACCCATCTGCACCAAAGAGATTCTTCCATGCTTTATCATATTGGAGTAGTTCATTTTTGATATAGGAGATGCAAGGCGCCGGGGTTATAAAACTTAAAACGAACTCTGTGCTCAAAACTCAGAATTTTACTCAGCTCATACCACTTCAGCAAATATTTTATTTTACAACTAGTATTTGCATACATAATTATACTGTAACAATTTATCCGAATGAGGTTACAAATATCACATAAAAAATGTTTTGTAAAAACAAGAGTCTGTTATCGAAACTGAGTTTTGAGCAGAGAGTTCGTTTAAAGTTTTATAACCTCGTTTTGTTTTATATTGAAATTCCTATCAGCAAACAATATAGACTTTGACCATGACGACGCTTCATGCTCCGTCTGATCAATGTCTACACTGTTTTCCTATGCCCTTTTCATAAACGCAAGGCCATTTGCACAAAAATTGAACAGCTGTTGTATTTGATGGGGGCTTTACTGTATTTTCAATAATTGTTCGTTTTAATTGAGGCAGTTTTAGGAGCGCTTTAATCTAAAAGAATGTGCAACATATTGAATTTCACTTCACCATTCCGGAAGATAATTTGATGTCAGTTATTTTGAACCTTTTCTAAGTGCGTTTGATCGACTGTTAAACCCATTACCCCAAAAGCCTGTTTCTAGTTGGTGTCAAACTGAACGCACGTTGAAAGTAAAGCATAGTGCGCCTTAACCCTTTGAACCCTAGTCCCGCATATAGGCGTCCTTTTCAAACAGTGTACATATAAATAGTACACTTGTCCTATGCAAACAGTGAAGTCCCTGATCAGAGGGCTCCTGCAGGAGCCCTCTGATCAGGGTCTTCACTGTTTGTCATAATGCCAAACATATACAAAAACAACCCTTAAAAGTCAGAAATGGACTAGACTAAAATGGAAACTGGAATTGTCCATTTAAAGTTTCAGGGAGGAAAGAGTTAATGCGCATTCTGCTTTACATGTACGTTCAACTTGCATTTAGCTACCGTCTGATAGAAAACAGCAAACATTTCTTATGGCACAAGTTCATGGCTGTAAAAATGGAACTATTGTCTTCAGTGGAGAAATGAATTAATAACGTTAAAAGGCTCTTCTTTGGAGGGAAAAGTTAAAACAGAAAAGCAACACTATATACATGTAATTGTATTGTGTGTCCTACTTTGAGGCAACATATAAACGCCTTCTCATAATCATCATTCTTGATGGAGAGAAGTATCAAGAAGAAGAAGAAGAAGAAGAAAAAGAGTAGAAGCTCGCGGGTTATAAACTCCTTCAACACTAAGTAACTCTTGTGGGTTATTAGATTCCTTGTGGATCAGTTTAGTTACCTTAACATGAACAAGTCTAATTAGAATTATGGCTAGTTTAATAAATTCTGGTCTTAATCAGCAATCATTAAAGACCTAGATCAGAGACCCTATAGGAGCCATCTGAGTCGGGTCTTCACTGCTTGCTAATGTAATGATTACATTTCAACCCATTTGTGCCAATGGTCCCATATAGGGGACATATGCAAACAGTGTAGACTCTGATCAGACGCCACACGATGCGGCGTCTGATCAGAGTCTACACTGTTTGCTGAAAGGAATTTCAATATAAAAAAAATGAAATTGAAAATTTTGACCAGGCATCACTTTGATAAAAATTTGACTTATCCAATATATAAACATGGAAGAATCCACTGGGAACAAATTGGTTAAACAGGTCCATGGTGTTGAAAGAGCTAACGATATTGACAATTTATCAAAGTCTATCTAGCAAACAGTTTAGAGTCTAGAATCACACACGAGAACCTTTGTGTCTGATCTGGCTTGAAACAGGCTGCAATGGACACGGGCGTTTAAGCACAAACGCGTTTATTGAGAAAGATTACTTAATTTACCATTTTACACATAAGAGTCGTGTCTTAGTAGACATGTCTTAGCGAGCATTGTTAGCCCTTTTGTCTATAGCTTGTTTTCAGTAGCGAGGGCAAAGGCTTGCTTAACCCATTTCAGCCTAGTATCTACTTAATGGACATTGGCAAATAGTGAAGATCCTGATGAGATACTGCGTAACACGGGACACTGAATTTCAGGAGAGAATCCTTGCAGTTTGACTTGTCACACGTAAAAGACAGGTGGAAAATCGTGGACAGTCGAAGATACTTTTTTCGTGAAAACTTCGAAATTTTATTTTTCCATTGGATACCTTTACATAATAACGTAGCTTAAACTAGCTTTCAAAACTCTTCTAAAACGAGTATGTAAGTTAATTTTAGGCAGACTATTTTATTATTCTCCTGTGTTTCAATAGATTTTATTTACTTGCAATTTAAATTGATCACGGGCTCAGACATAAACCCGAGCCGAATTATGTACTGTCAATTACTACACACTGAACTACGTTAAATCGACACAAGGCATATGAATAGTCCAGTGGCCCAATTGGCTAAGTGGTTTCATTATTTTGCTTTTCTGTCCACGCATGCCGGGTCCCGGATTCGAATCCAACCAGAGCTAAATATATATATATTTTTTTACTGAAATGCATTTTTTAAACAGAATGTTTTATCCATTACTAATTTTTACCCGTTTATATTTATGAACTTGGGACGGATAACATTTGGCGGATTTTTTCAAAATGCTAAAATTTTCCAGCGCGATTCATGGTATTTGCCAATAATTTTCTGTCGTTAATTTCGCTAGAAGGCCGAAAAAACCTTGAGGTTGAGTTATATGAGTGAATTAGTAATGGTCCACGTCATTAACTGTAAGTTTCAAATACAGTCGAACTTCGATGTCTGGCGTTACGCGGCGTCTTATCTTGATCTAAACTGTTTTCAAAAATCAATAAAGTCGCGACCAGCAGGCAAAGGGTTAATTTTCCCTCCCTATAACGACTCCCTCCGTTGTAGAGAGGTAGCACTGTATGGATATCCAGCATTAGTAGGCTTGACAACTTGCAACTTTTGGAAGAACAAACGCAGTTGTCGGAAAAGGAAGCACGTTATCTGTGGTAAGATTTGAACTTAATTAAGTTTTATATTCAAACTGAAACCTCATAACCATGGTTTACAATAAATAACAAACCTTACAGAGTAAACAAAGCAGGCTTTAATTTGGAAAGTTGAGATGAAATGAATGGAACACGTCGTAATTACACGTTTTGCGTTCCCCTAAGTAACAACAAATTTAGTAATTTCGGCTTAGTAATATAAATAACAGACGTTAGAATGAAATTCTATATGTTTTGCCGACTGCAATTAGTATCTTTATTTGAAAAGTTATACAAGTACAACCAAACTTAAATTCAGCAATCAATCTCAATAAGGTTTTAATTCAGTTTTGGCACAGGGGAGGGACACCTTAATGCATGGCATGAAGTAAAATATATATCTTTATATTCTAAATTTTGTTTTATCTTCATGTTGTATTGTCCTGCAATCTCTGCTATATAAACTGCTGATTCGTCACTTTAAGAGTAGCATTTAAACAAAGGTTGCCTAGATCTTAAATTATTTTTTGGTTGTAATCATCTACAGAACAATGGAGTAATATAGGTTTTTAGATTTCTATCTCTCATTTCAATTCTAATAAACTGTAATAAGTATTGTAACGTAAAACATTGAAAATGAAGAATTTTGAAATTCACTTCACAAGCACATTTTATTCTTACATGTACGTAAATGCGACTTTTAGCACATTCATTTTATTCATCCGCTGAAGAAAATAGTTCCTAATTATACCGTAATGAATATGTGTCATATTTAATATTTTCCTTATTCTAGCAGTTAATAGCTTAACGCAGGCTGAAAGTAAAGCAGAATGCGCCGTAGGGCGCATTCTGCTTTACTTTCAACCTGCTTTAAGTAGTCACATATCTTCAATACTAGAAACAATACTATAAGGTAAAGGGTTAAACGTAATCGAAACGCAAACACATTGCAATTAAACGGAGAAAATGACAACTTATTTTGATACATATTAAATCCTCGTAAAGCGGCCTCAAATCTGAATCCGATATGTTCACCGTTAATTTTTAACTTTTCGAAGTTTAAAAAGCATAAACAAATGATTATAAGTTTTTTCACAGACGCTATTTTTTTTAGCAAAAGACAGTTAAGCATGCTAAAGGTGCATATCATCTTTGTATTGTGGCGAAGAGGTTATTATTTCCCTATAAACACGTTTCGCTAAAACTATTATTTCCACATCAAACACTTTGGACCTAGATCAGACACCGGGTAACCCGGCGTCTGATAAGGCTCCAAACTTTTTGTCGCTTAGTTCAAAATATGTTAAATGTTCACCTAATCCTTTAACCTATTATATAGTCTGGTTTTAGTTTTGAAAGCCGGTGAATACTTAAAGCAGATTGAAAGTAAAGCAGAATGCGCATCAAGGTGCATTATGCTTTACTTTAAACCTGTCTATTACGCTACAATCTGCTAGGATACATGTACGATTATCTGTGGTACGTGTTTATGGCTGTATAAATTAGAACTCCTCAGTTATAGAATAAATTAATTGTGCTAAAAGTCTCTTCTAGTTGTAGAAAAGGGTTCCAATGCGCATTAACATTAGTTCTACAAAAGGTATTCATCACAATTCTAAATTACCCTCTGCGTAATGCAATATTCGCATGCAGACATTTTTATTACGAACAGAATGCATTATCTTGATTTGTTATGTACTCAGTGACGTGAATGTCTTTGATTATGTCTTGTTTTTTATACAATCTACAGTGGAGAATACGTTATTCTTTCTCGTTTACACGTAAATAAAACGCAAAAACATTGTAATAAAATGAAGAAAAATGACAACTTTTTGACAATTATGAAAGTCAGTTTTGATCTGATTGTCAAACAGTTTGAAGCCTGATCAGACGCCGGGTTACCCGGCGTCTGATCTGGCTTCAAACTGTTAGCAATGGAAAATATGTATTTTGCGCAAACGCGATTATGAGGAATAACAACCTTTTCTCCACTGTATATGAATGATATATTGTATATGTTAAATCCGAAATGCAGTGTATTCTCATTTGACTCTTAAACGCAATGCAATCATTTGTTACAAATGATAATTGTTATAAAATGTTGTTGATTCTTTTTCAGTCTATATCAACAAACATTTTGGAGCCTGATCGGGAGCCAGACTAAAGTTACCAACTGTTTGCAATGAATGTACTTATTTAAAATTATTTCCGCATAAACGTGTGTTTTGGGAAAAAATAGCGTTTTTTCCGTTGTTACTACTTGTCTGGTATTCACGACTCTACTTTATGGAGCGCATTCGTTGCCAAAAATCCAGACATGCAATCACCCAGTTTTCAATTATTGTTTGGCCAAAAACGATATGTATTTGTATAAATGTCGTTTAGAATCATGCAAACTTAACATGTAAATGTCTGTTTACATGTGTATACTGTATTCCATAAAAAGGTATTTATAGTTTATACTTTAAACACTTGCAATTCTTTCATGTAAAGCTGTTAACAAGGGAACCAAAATCCACGATTTAATGTTACTTTCTAAGACAGAACTACATATAACCAACATTTGAAATAAACATTTTCCGCCTGGAAGAATTGAAAGTACGCTTTGCGAAAGACGTTTCACCTTTTGCAAACAGACACCATACAATGAACTTCGGATATTCGCCAATGTACAACGGACAATGTAGAAAGTAACAAATGAATCACGTGGGCGTGTCTTAGCTACATAAGCCCCTCCTTCGACGCGTCAATTTTCCTTCGTGAAGTTTCGGTATTTCCTAGAACGTATGCCAAGAACTCTGAGGTGTTCCGAGTGACAATAATTCTGCTTTACTTTCAACCTGCTTTAAAGGGACTCGCAACCGGATAGTGTTCTTGTCAAAATAAAATAAAATACTCAAATAAAAGCAAATTTGTGGCATTATTTGGCTTTTGACATTAAAAACATATGATCAGTCCAAAAAACGTCTCAAGAATCGTCACCGAATCTTAGTTTTTTAGATATTTTCCATCGTTTTTCCATAGCGTTAGCTAACGGTATAGTTGTTGTTGTTGCTTCTCTACACGGGGTCAGACATAAACCCGAGCCGAATAATGTTCTATTAATAGCTATCATTGAAGTACGTTAATTCGCTACCATATATATAGAGAGCGTCCGTAGCCGAGGGCGTAGAGGCGATGCCTCATTTTTCATTTTTGTCTCCGCATGGATGGTCACGGGTTCGAATCCCACCAGAGCCTCTTCTTTTTTTTTGGAAATGCATTTTTTAACAGAATTTATTATCCTAAACTAAATTTTACCCATTTATATAAGCATTTGACCTATATTTACAAATTACTATTTTTAATGCTTGATCCGGTTGCGAGCCTCTTTAAGTAGTCACCTATTTTCAATACTAGAAATAGGCTATCAGGTAAAGGGTTAATGTTACTAAGTCTTCACAGGTACACTGTTTCAAAGGACCCATAGATGCACCAATAAGGTTCAAATGGTTAAAGAAGCTGAGCCCACCTTAAAGCAGGATAAAAGTAAAGCAGTTAATCAAAAGCTGCCACAGGAGATTTCTGCTTTACTTTTATCTTGCTGTAAGCAACCACTTTAACCATTTCACACATAGATGTACATGTTGGCAATTTTTTTTAATTATTCCTATTACAAATTTAATGCATGTACCTTTTCATACTTCTACAAATATTATCCTGATAAAGAGTCATTGGAAACCTTGAGTCGTTTTATAAAACTTTGAACGACGAATGTTGTCGTAAGTCAGATTATAAAAGTCTCAATTATTATTTATTTCTCAATCTAATCCTGTCTTGTAACATCTTTTTGGAATCGTCTTGAAAATGTCACAAGACAGGATTAAATAGAGAAATCAGAAATTAAATGTATTTTAAAGTTTTGACTTACGACAACAATGTTTATGAAACGGGCCCCTGCCCTGCATCTGGGCAGATGGATGTTTATAGCAGGCACATGTAAAGCAGAAAAGCTCTTTCAGGAACTATCTGCTTTACTTCAGTCTGCTTAACCTATTACCCCACAGCCTGTTTCTAGTATTGAAGACACGTGACCACTTAAAGCAGGTTGAAAGTAAAGCAGAATGTGCCTTAAGGCACAGTCTGCTTTACTTTCAGCCTGCTTTAAACAACAGTCTGCTAGGAAATAGAAAACATTTCTTATGAAACATATTCATGGCTGTAAAAATTGGAATTAATTCTTTAGTGGATGAATAAATGAAAGGCATAAAAAGGTGTATTTATGGGGTAATGGGTTAAGCAAGCACCTGTCTGTCAAACTGGCTACATACAGTGGAGAAAACGTTATTCTTTCCCAATAAACGCGTTTACGCTAAAACTATTATTTCTATTGCAAACAGTTTGGAGCCAGATCAGACGCTGGGTAACCCGGCGTCTGATCCGGCTCCAAACTGTTTGTCACCAATATAAACATGAATTATCAGAATTGTCCAAAAGTTGCACTTTTCTATGTTTTAGTGTTTTGCGGTTCGTTTAAACGGGAAAGAATAACGTATTCTCCACTGTAAAATCATAGGGCTAGGTAAACCCCCGGCGAACGATTCCGGTAAGATCCGATTTAGTTTACTCCGCCCAAATTAATATTCGTAGTATTCCGTAAAATTCCTTATAAGGTCATAGCAAAATTCGCTAGTTTTGCATTTGGAGAAATGTAATTCTCGACTTGCAAGAGTCAACTGTACACTGGAGAAATGTCAATGTCGGTCGTCAATCCGCAACTTTCGGTTTATATCTGTGTTCAAGTTTATTGAAAACAGATGATTTCAGTTGGATTTTCGGATGTGACGGTTTGAGGAATTTCATTCTGATCTGTAGGATTAATTTGTCAATTTCATGAAATGTAAAGCGGGTGTTTGCTTTGAACAAAGCAGAAAGTCAATTCTAAAAATAGCATTGTATGGTCATGACTAACTTATGGACAAGTCACATTTATATTTTGTACAGTCGGGTTTGTATTTTATACAAACTACAAAATAGATGTTAGCATCTACATTTCTAGATTATTGGCAACGATTGCGCTCCATACTACTTGAACTGCAAAATGCGGCGTCTGATCAGTATCCAGAAAGTTGAACGCACAGGGTTACATTTCTTACGCTAACACAGCTAACCCCTTTACTGCCATGACGTCATCAATTTCGAACAATTGTCGTTTGATTTCTCAAATTTAAATTTGTAAGTATTTTGAGGAATATCGAAATGGGTGATAAACAGTTTGGAAATAACTTTTGTAACCGGGGTAAGGCAGTGAAGGGGTTAGATCAGATTTTAGAAACCATATTTGACGACAATTGTTAAACGAACGATATTGTCACAGACGGATAGTAATAAGTATTTGACTTCCCCACCCAAAATGCAATGATTATATGCAAAAAAATTGGATCAGGATCAATACCACTATTTTCAAAAATCATTATTTTCAATATTGCTCAGGTCAAATTACACAAAATTTAAAGTTGACCAATAAAAGCTGACCACGATTGTTTACTGCAGTTGACGCCATGGCGTTGGAGGGATTAATTCCAATAAAAGTAAAGAGTTTTAGCTGATGAACGAGCGTTTACGAGCTAATTCCAAAATTTGGATTTATTCCTGTAATTAGTCGGATAATTGTAAACACAAAACAAGATTAGTGGGTTTTCTCACGCATTGTTGAATTGAAAATTACAGTGCTCCCTCTGTACAACGGCACCCTATGGGAGACTAAAATATGTGTGTTTGGAGGAAGTCGTTATAGGGAGATAAATTGGCTTACATTTGCAAACAGCTTGAATCCAGATCAGACGCCGCTTAACGCGGCGTCTGATCTGGATTCAAGCTGTTTGTCAATCGCCATAATTTTTTTTGCTGTCAAAACCTGCTATATGTAACTTTGAGGAAAAAAACAGACGACAAATTTAAGCAGACAACATTGCAGTCGTGAATGGGTTGGACATAACTGTTTTGTTTTTTTGAAATGTGACAAGGGTCGTTGTAAGGAGGGGTCGTTATTGGGAGGGCTGTTTTAGGGAGAAAGAACTATAACACATTGGGATAAAACTGATCGGAAACGCAATGCTATAAAAATAAAAGTAAAACATGTCAGATCTTTGTTACTAAATCGCAAAGCAATGCATACAAAACAGTGACACGTTTTGGTAACGTAGCACAGCCCAAATCCAACCAAATGTAAAAAACCCGACATTTTTTGTTATCGTTTAATTTAATTCATAATGTCAGACATTTTTGAGCTTTATCAGACGCCGAGTTCACTGCTTCTAATTTGGCTGCAAACTACTTGAAAAGATAAACATAATTGTTTCCGCACGAATATGTTTAACACTTTCCCCCATAGAAGCGACTTTTAGCGTATTTGATTAATTCCTCCGCTGAAGAAAATAGTTCCAGTTTATACCCTCATGAACAATTACCATAACAAATATTTTATTTTGCCTTGTAGATGGTAGTTTAAAGCAGGCACAATATGCTTTACTTTCAATCTCCTTTAAGTGATCAGCTGTATCAATTGTTAGAAACGGGTTATTTGGTAAAGGGTTAATGGGAAAAAAATGGAATATCGTAAAATGAGCGAACATATATTTTCAAACATACGCGCCTGGTGTAATGCATTCTGCTCATATTCGACCAATCTCAATCGTGCACAAGATCTCAGACTCAATTCAAATGCTTTATAAGCAAGGGACATGGTCTCCAATAACATTCACCTATTACAATGGAGAAAATGTTACTATTTCCCAGTATAACGCATTTGTACGAAAACACATATCCCAAATGCAAACAGTTTCAAACCAAATTCGACGCAAAATAACCTGGTGTCCGACAAGGCTTCACATTATTTGCAACTAAGATGAAAAGAAAATACATTTCGTTGAACGTGTAGACATTTGGAAAACATTGTAGAGCAGAAGTGGAAGCCATTTTACAGGCAGCAAACGCAATTGAAGAAGCAGAAGAGAAATGTCCGAAAGTGGTCATCTTGACAGATGCATTGTCAGTTATCCAGGCTTTCTGAAGTGCCGGACTGTCATCAATGTCTAGGCTGCTACAAAAGCCAAACCAGAATAGAGGGTGTGCCTACAATGGATACCAGCTTCCTGTGGTGTTCCTGTAAACCAGGTTGGCTAAGCTTGGGTTCACTGAAGACCAACCACTAAACATAGCCACACACAAGGAGAAAGCAACAGTGATCAAGACCCTTATGAAGCCAATGACAAGAAGAAATGAATACCATCTGCTTGACAGAAGGGGCTATTGTAAGAAACTCACATAATTATGTTTACCAAAAAGAAGATAGCCCCATCTCCTGTCTTGAAAAACAAACGACGGAGCATATACTGCAATGGTGTCCAAATCTGGACGAGAAAAGGAAGCATGTGTGACCAGAGCCGATCCCTGTACATACCAAGCTATATGGACGGATGGAGGAATTGAGGAGGACCACATCGTTCATGGCAGAACATGGACTGGCGTTGTAGACGGTGAACGCCAGTAAGTAAGTAAGTATACATTTTTGTAATGTAATTAGTTTTCAAGAAGACTCAAAAGAGATATCACAAGTTAAGATTAGATGGAGAAATAAAGAATGTTTATTGAGAAATTTATAATCTGACCTACGGTAGTATATTTGTCGTACGCAGATTCGTAAGATGGGTCCAGCTTGTTGTGGGGTTTTCGTCTGCAAAATATACATGTTGTCTGCAACCATTCTCAGATTTGATTTATATTTACCCTTTCGCTTCCAGGCTCTATAAAACTAATACATCAAAACAGTTTTGATCCAGATCAGACGCCGCGTTACGCGGCGTCTGATCAGGATTCAAACTTGTTTTGCAAACATATCAATGTTTCCTAAGTGAAAAAGGGCATACATTTACATTCCTAATGTTATAAATAAAAGCAGACGAAATCTTAAAGCAGACGAGATCATTGCAATAACTGTGCTAGACAAGTGTTACGTCATTATGGAAGAAATTGGGTCAAGCAGTTTAGCAATATCCTCAGAATGTCAAACACATGCCTGGATTCAGACGGGGCGCCATATTACTTACAGTGGAAAGGAAATTAAACTTTCCCAATAAAGGCGTGTAATGCTAAATATTTACATTTGCACCATTCAAATCCATTGAAAAAAAAATGCCGTTCAATTTCTGTAAAGGCTATTTTTCGAGAAGGCGGGACTTGTGGATAAGTTTCGAAGAGGGGGCGGAGCATATGCATTTTTCATCCGCGAATTAATCTTTGGAACTTAAACAGCAAACATTTGGCGGAGGGTTCTTAACCGATTTTTGCCCTTCTTATAAACGGAAACCATGATTTCCGACTAAAATTCTTCTTTATTAATGAGATAAATTGCAAGAAAATTGATAACCCTTATAAACAGCAACTGTCTGCATTTCTTGATGACAATAAAAATCGATATATTTATCCTACTTTGAAGATGACGTCACTTCCAAATGACGTCAAATCGGCATTTTCGGGCCAAACTGTCACGATGTTTTCTTTAGAATGTAAACAATGGAACTTATTTTTTTGCTTTTGAATGTACAAAGCTTCAGTAATTCGGTCATGTCTGTTTCTTATATAGTACACATTATTCGTGTTATCAACCTCTTACAAAGATTAAACATACATGCGTACTAACAAAATGTAAATTTGATATTAGAAATTACAAGAAATATTAAATTAACTTACGAAATGAACTGATTTTTTTCGGCGTTCAAGCATAATTAAAAAAGACTTCAAAATCATTGGAATAAATACGAAAGAAGACTCAAGCAGGAAACGCAACACAAACAATACACCCATCTCTAAAGCAGAACACACACACAGCCATACCATAACAAACACACACACACACACACAACCACACACACACACACACACGCAATACCATTCCTACATCCACACACTAAATAGAAAACAACACGCAAGACAAACATAAAGCTAAGTGAACATAGGAGCCCGCCTTGGTACGGTCAGTAGCAATCAATAATCAATTATAAATTAATTAATTATTAACAACCACTGGGGGGTTAAACCTGGGTTTAGGGGCGCCCAACCTCACACTTATCTCCTATATTCACCTATAAAGACGAACAGTGTACATAAAATATAAACCCTGTTCCACAACCTTACAACCAAAAAGACCGCCAGCACAGTAAGTAAATACATGTAAAACATCTAACAAAATTCTCTGACAGGATTATTAGTAACACGGGAAAGAATTAAACATTCAAGCCCGTGTTAAAAATAACCCACTATGGCAACGGTCAAATTGTACTCAAGCGAATAGTCTGTAGTCACGAGTAACTGTAAGACATGGGAGGGTTTAGGGTACGACAGAGAGGGAGAGAAAAACCAAAGCACGAAAATCCGACATAACTCTCCCGGTTAAGGACGGCTTTAGAGATACATCATCATGTAGTGCTAAGCCCTGTCTGTCGTCGCACAACCAAAGAGGAAAGCATAGTTATCAATTGTAGATTGATCGATAACCAAACGTGAAGTGCGCAGCAATATAGTTGGATCATAATCTTTTTTGAGGAAAAATCTAATACGTTTCACAAATAGGTTTTGAATATGCATATGTCCAAGAATCTTACGAAGTCTGTAAATCACATCACCATAAAACTCCGGATGTGAAATACCTTGCCGCAGAAAAGACTTTAAGTTACATTTATACTTGTTAATGAGAGGAAGATTTCTATAAAAGAATTTAGAAAATGTTTTACGAAGTTTATGAAATCTGTACCCCTGTTTAAGAAGCTTTTCAGTAATAGTTTTATTACGAATGTGGAAGTCCTCAACAGAGGTACAAGCCCTAGCAAAACGAATAAGTTGTGAAATATAAACCCCGTAAGATGTAGAACGGGGAACATCGCCATCTAGATGAGGATAGTTTACAATACTAAAATCAAAATCATCTCGTTTATCGTAAATCTGAGAAGAAACAATACCGTTATTTATTAAAAGATCCAAATCTAAAAATGGTGCCGATAAATTTGACTCGTTTGTTTTATTAAGGCGTAATTCTTTTGGGTAAATAAAAGGAAACAACGTATCAAAAAATGGGTTGTCTATATTAAAAATATCATCTAGATAGCGCGATGTGTTGTTAAAGGCTTCGATCATATCTGCCTGTGTATCAGGTTAAACCCACTAAAGTGGATGACCTCATACCTGAATGACCGTTACCAAACAGTCGCAGTAGATGGAGAATTATCTGCCCCAGTTCAAATGAAATATAGTGTGCCACAGGGTTCAGTCTTGGGACCAAAAACTACATCATGTACACAAAACCTGTCGGGTCAATTTGCAGAAATCATGATCTGGATCATCATTTCTATGCAGATGATTCACAGTTATACTTGTCATTTAAGCCTAAAGACATATCTAGTCAACAAGAAGCTCTTTCAAAAGTCGAAGGGTGTCTAAAAGACATAGTCTCATGGATGCACCAGAATATGTTGAAGCTGAACACTGACAAAACTGAGGTCATACTGTTTCACTCAAAAAAGGTTAACGTTCCCGGAGATTTTCATGTTCAAGTAGGAAACTCTAAAATCAAACCGTCATTATGTGTGAACAACCTTGGTGCCAGATTTGATTCCCAAATGGATATGACACAGCACATCAACGCTGTGTGCAGGTCTAGCTACGCACATCTGCGGCAAATAGGTCATATTAGACAGTACCTTTCTCCAGAAGCTACAAAGACTTTAGTCAATTCTCTGGTCACATCAAAAATTGACTACTGCAACTCACTGCTATATGGGATTCCCCAAAGCTCACTACGAAAACTACAGCGTGTGCAAAATACAGCAGCCTGCATCATTACCAGGACTCCTCGGTACAATCACATCACTCAAGTCTTGAAGGAGCTTCACTGGCTCCCAGTTCAGCACAGAGTTGAATTCAAAATTCTGACACTCACATACAAAGCCTAGTGCAATGATTCTCCAAGGTACATTGTTAGTATGCTGGACGTGTATAGACATCGAAGAGAGTTGCGGTCTGCGAGTAAATCAGTATCGCTGGTTGTGCCGAGAAGTCGTTTGGTGAAGTTTGGAGATAGAAGTTTCATGCATGCAGCCCCTAAGCTCTAGAACACTCTACCATCAGACATCAGAGACGCTAGCTCAATTGCAGCCTTCAAAAAACGTTTGAAAACTCACTTCTTTAATATCTGTTATTAGAAGAAAGTAGGTAATCAATGACTGCTACCTCTGGGATGTGTTCTTGTTGTGGATATTGTGGGTCTAAATGGCAGTTCTGGAGTTGTACCATAGACCTTGTGCCTGTCTGGTAGATCTTGCTGGTAGGGATTGCCCAATCGCTTTGAAACCATTTGGCTAGGGGTATATGGTGTAATTCTTGGACAGCTTTATATTTATGAACTAAGTGTGTACCACGGCCATGTATTATACAATACTCAACCAAACAACACGGAGAGTATTGTTTTAAACATTCGTTTTACGACTTGTGAACTGCTCTGTAGGAGCACATTTGTCTCGGAACACATTTGTCTTACGTAAGACCGATGCGGTCGCATTTGTCTCACGTGAGACAAATGGGACCGCAAATGTCTTACCGAAAAAATGCATTTGTGCGACAAATGTGTTCCAATTAAAATTTCTAAGGGACAACAAAGCACATTTGTCTCACGCCTTTTTTAAGAAATACAAGCACATTTGTCTCATATTTTTCCAAGATATCAGAATTGAGATCAACCGTTTTTACCCCATGTCATTTGTTATCAATGAGTTTGTTAATGCTTTTATCAAAATATGTGGTGTGCAGAATAGTCAAATTGTTTCAGTTAATTTATGATTGTTATGCAGAGGCAGGGATATTTTGACGTTTCTCATTGACCGGAAGTTTTAGGGTCCAAATAGGTAAAAAACACTATGCGTTGTTTATGAATAAAAACTACACTGTAAAATTATTTCTACATGTAAAAACTATCATTAAAAGTGCGAAATTTCCCAGTTAACACATTTCGAAAACTGACCCTTTTCTTTATTATACTCTTCCTCACTTTCGTTATTGAGTTCATGAGTTGTGTTCCTAAAATGTTGGGGTCGTGCTGTGGCAAACGGACAGAGAAAAGAGTAGACAAGCAGTCAGAATAGTATGTTATTATGTTGAGAAACATGAAAACATGAATATCAGAGAAATAGAATTTAATTTATTTAAGGCAGAAAGTGCGGACCCTAGAGACTCTTAATTTGTTCCTACAGTTTGACGTATTACTAACCCACTCTTTGACTCCATCTAATCCATAACACTACAATGCCAAGATTTCATCAACGTAGTCATTCTAAAATAGGTTTACGGTTTTGCGGCTAAATATGTAGGAGTTCTAAGTTCTGAACTACTGACCTACTCTTGAATCGTATGTAGATCCCATATTGATACATTGCCTAGCTTTTGTGTAGGTGATCTTTTTAAGTAAATTTTAATGGCATACACTACCAATTCGTGAGACATTTAGCGGCTTTTAACGAATGACGATAAATCAAGCATCGTTACTCAACGTAATCGTGCAAATCGGCTACCTCCCGTAGATACTTTCGGTTTCAAACAATCTCCATTTATCTCGTAGTATAGAAGTTAAATGCATGAAATTGTACGTGAATGTAAAGTAAATGAAAGTACGTGAAACTTGGCAAATACTCTATCTAGTAAGGCTAAGTTAATAACCCAGAACTTCAATCAAATTGAATATCAGCGTGAACCTGAGATCCCATAGAAAAAGCCGTCTGCTTATTTAGGCCGTTGGTATATTTATGAAAGTGCCTATAGTTTCAAAAGAAGCATTATAACTAATGTGGTTTTTTTTACCATTGTCTTATTATTCACACCTAAAGCTTTTATTGTGAGAAGTTTCATCAATTTATTTCGGGCAGATTTTGATTGAGTGCGTGTTTTCATTGAATTGGAGCCGAAAATAATTAAGAAAGATGGATAAATATCAGGCAATAAACTATACTCTTTGCATAAATGTTTAGTGAACATCACTTTTTAACTGTTTTAATGTTTGTTTGCGCCAATTATTACTCTACATCATTTTAGAAAGGCAAAATAACTCATGCCGACTCTTTGCCGAGGATGGCTACATCATACACTTCAAATACCCATAGATAAAACATATCATCATAACCTATGTTTTTCTTTTTGCCATGGTACTTGGATAGTTTGAAGAACCCATACTGAAAATTTCATAAAGATATTTCGGGAATTTTATTTGGTCGCGAATGTCTTTAAGACAATTGGGCTGAAAATATGGCCCGGCTTATTCTGAAATTCGACTAACTGGCCTACTTTATTATCTTACATAACCTATATTCATGTATGACATAAATGTTATCAAAGATATAATACTGAACAAAGCGCAGAATAGAGACCACCAAAAATACTTCTAGAGTGTCCTAAACTTTTAATTCAGCAGTACCAAACACGGAAATGAACACGCCCTCTGACGGCCATGTTTTAAACGGATCAACATTTTTAACAGCTTTTAAAGTGTACCGATTGAAACAATTTGGTCATGTTAAAAAGTTAAAGATTAAAAGTCGCTCGGGTACCCCTCGCTTAACTTTTAAGTTTTGTTAAAATCGACTAATGGACACTAATGCCTCGCTCACATTTGCTGCGGCTGCCGTACGGCGGCCGCACGGCTTGTTGTTTCTACGGCGAGTAGCAATTCCCCGGCCGCCGCAGAATTCCTACGGCCGCCGTGTGTTGCGCTCACATTTGCTGCGGCTGCCGCACGGCGAGTTTCTATTTTTTTTTAGGTTAAAAAACCTGCGGCCACCGTACGGCCGCCGTGCGGTCGCCGTACGGCCACCGTACGGCAGCCGTGGAAGCTCCACCAGATTCTCTGCAATCAAAATGCTGCTCCTGCTACATAACTTGGTTTTGCTACATGTTCACGCAACTCATATCAGTCCAACTACACCGTGAACTCAATGGACACATTAGGACAGCACTTAAGAACATCTAAACCCATTTTTGATAATACACATGTTTTACATGTATGAACAAAAGTACAAATGCACAATAAGAAAAGTGACAATTGAGTTACGGCGGCCGTACGGCCACCGTACGGCAGCCGTAGAACCACTCTGCGGCGAGTGTTTTCTACGGCCGCCGTAGGAATTAAAAAATGTTATAACTCCGCGTTATAATTCTACGGCGACCTCTACGGCCTGTGAAATATGGGTATACGCCGTGCGGAAGCCGTGCGGCCGCCGTACAGCCGCCGTAGGATTTCTACGGCGGCCGTGGGAAACTACCGATTTTCCGATTCTGCGGCCGCCGTGCGGCCGCCGTAGGGCAAATGTGAGCGCACTATTACCTATACTAAAACTGTCCTTTTGTTTGTTACAAAATTTAGCAGTGCTGGATATGTGTGATTTTATAGCAACCAATACAACACAATCTAAGAAAAAGCTAAGCATTAAACCATTTCCTGTTTCTTGTGAATTTTCTTATTTCTAACAGCAATCCTCTTTTTCGTCCAACAGTTCTCGAAAGACGTCTAACACTTATGGGTATTGGAATGTGACTCATAACAAGGGAGCTACATGTAATGTAGATTTGTGCTCGCTGAACGTTCATAAGCCTAAACAATAGCCTTAAACGAAATTCCCGTGGTGACATTCCATATTCCCACTTCCAAGTTAAAATTTCCACGTTTAAAAACCTTTTAGTTCCAAGTTCCATGTTCCATGTTCCGACTTCCGAGTTCCATGTTCCGACTCCCAAGTTCCATGTTCCGACTTCCAAGTTCCATGTTCCGACTTCCAAGTTCCATGTTCCAACTTCCAAATTCCAACTTCCAACTTCCGACTTTCAACTTCCACATTTTTACTTGAAAAGTCTTACTTTGCTCGTGACGACATAGTTACAGTGTATGCGCCGTTTTTCTTCACGCATGTCTATTTTTAGACCCCTGACCCTAGGTTACGGGCAAACGGTTTTACGACTGTTTGTGATATACCAGACCGCTAACACATACCCCTCTAATTCATAATTAACTTAACCCGGCTACATAAGGTTATCTGTCTTATCAATGTACCTGGAGTTGGATAAAGAAGTGGGTGAGGCGACATGATTCCATGTCTACTTTACCCAAGTACCCTTTATTATATCCGTTTAACCGAGCAATAATTGATTTACTCATCTGACTTAATACATCAAAGTATTATGAAATTAAATCAACAAACTTATCATTGTTGAAACGAGCGTATAGGTAATGTTTTAAATTTGTTTTTGTCTTCGTGTTTCACTTCCCTTGCAATGTGTTGAACACGCGCGAAATGTCAGTGACGTCATAGTCTATACATGTAGTGGTGAGGATAAACGTGGAAGTCGGAAGGTGGAAGTCGGAACATGGAACATGGGAGTCGGAACATGGAACTTGGAAATCGGAACGTGGAACATGGAACTTGGAACATGGAAGTCGGAACATGGAACTTGGAACATGGAAGTCGGAACATGGAACTTGGAACATGGAAGTCGGAACCATAATAGCAAATTATCTTGGAAGTAAGAAGTAAGAAGTTGGAAGATTGAAGATGGAAGTAGGAATATGGAATGTCACCACGGGGCTTTCGTATTACTTAAACGCTAATGTGGTGCCGCTTTCTTGATTTCTTTGAGCCGATGCTTCTCTCTAATATCATTGTCTGTTTCTGCATTAACAGTGCTGTCTGGCTCTTTAAGGTCTGCTAAATGTTCGGTAAGAATTTATGATAGAATGTGAGACAAATGTGCTTTGAGTGTCCTTTCCTTTGTGTGTCGAACACATTTGTCTCATTTCCAATTTGTCGCAAATATGAATGTTTACGAGCACATCGGTCTCACCTCGTGAGACAAATGTGTTCCGAGACAAATGTGCTCCTACAATGCTCTCCAGCTCTACACTGAAACAAAAAAACAAATTCAACCTAACAACATGGAGAGTATTGTTTTAAACATTCGTTTTGCGACTTGTGAACTACTCTCCGGCTCTACACTGAAACAAACAAACACGCAAACAAACAAAAAACCACTCTGTTTTTAATCATGCCATTGATCTTTTAATTATTTGACTCATTTTAAAAATAATTTTACAAACTTACTATAACAATTTTATAATCTTGGTAATAATATTGAAAGCATTTCCATATTTCCGTGCATCTCAATATTGTATCATTTTTATTGTGAATGTAGTTATTTGTATTTCTCGCTTTGTAGGTACATTTATACATTTATATAATTTCATGTGAAGCGCTTTTGAACGCACAACTCCTGTGTGAAAAGAGCGCTATATAAATCGGGTATAATAATAATAATAATAATTAACGACAGAAAATTATCGGAAAACTTACCATGAATGCGCGATTCATGGTATTTGCCGATAATTTTCTGTCGTTTATTTTGCTTGTACGCCGAAAAAAATCAGTTCATTTATTAAATATATCCCATGTTCATTTCAGTTTCAGTTTATATTACACATAGTCGGTTTGTCCATTGCAGCAAAGTCTGAAGCCATATCAGACGCCGGGTAACCTTGTCTTTGATCGGGATTTAAACGGTTTGCTACTCATAATTAAATGAATCGGTATCATTGTTAACACGCTGTCGTTTAATATATTTAATTGAGTAGCGTTTTCGTTAAATTTCATTTACAATGAAAATACATGTAATAACGTTTTCTAGACTTTAAGATAATCTTACTGCTTGCATAAATAATGTACAGTGGAGAAAATGTTGTTCTTTCCCGTTTAACCGCAAACGAAACGCAAAGCATCATAATAAAACGAAGAAAAAGACGGCGTTTCGACAGTTCTGACTCTTCATGTAAATCTGAGTTGCAAACAGTTTGGAACCAGATTAGACGCCGATTGACCCGGCGTCTATTCTGGCTCCAAACGGTTTGCAATGGAGATAATAGTTTTAGCGTAAACACGTTTATTGGGAAAGAATAACGTTTTCTCTACTGTATAAGTGGAGAATAAGTTTTTCTTTCCCGTTTGAAAGCAAACGAAACGCAAACGCAAATTTATAACTAAAACGTAAAAAAAGATACAACTTTTGGACAATTCTGATAACCCATCATTATCTTGGTGGCAAACCGTTTGGAGCCTGATCAGACGCCGGGTGACCCGGTGTATGATCTGGCTCCAAACTGTTTGCAATAGAAATAATAGTTATAGTGTAAACGCGTCTTCTTGAGAAAGAATAACGTTTTCTCTTCTGTAAATAACACAATCTCGCCTAGCGAGATAGTTAGTTAGTTTCTTTATATCCTCCAATATTGAAGAGTTGGAACCATGGCAACAACTGAAGAAATTTACAGCTGTTTGAAAATGTTAACTATTCTTTTTATTCTTAGTGGAAAACAGTTTTGAGCCTGATCTGACACCGGGTTACCCGGTGTCTGACCAGGCTCCAAACTGTTTTCAATTGTAATAATCGTTTCTGGGAAAACATCTGTTTCATTATTTACATGTACAAAAGGGAAAAGTATAGCAGATTTATTATGATAAGACCACGGTTATCAGGTCACCATAATTTGCGACTAATTATTCCATTTCCGTGATCGGATATTAACCTTCCCGAGTAAAGTACTGAATTAGCAGGAAATTTATTTGAATTCATTGAAGATCTTAAATATTTATAAGTATAAATACACCTTTTACATGAAAACGGTTTGGGTCGAGAAATGTGCACCAACTAGTTTCCCAAAACGAGATCTACTCTATTTTCAATAAACATAATTTTATTTTAGCACAACGCCGTTCCCAAGAGAACTTGTTACCTTGTCGCAGTTCTGGAGCTTAATTGTCAAAGGGAATGTTTGTGTTTATTTGACCGAGATTTCATGTATTCCCTCTGCCAAGAACTAAAAGAAAGACATGTCTATGATTTTGATCCCATGCAATGCTTCGCAACGAATGAGATTAGTCGAAATCAGCTTCATGAAAACATCCTCATCTCATCTCATCACCCCTTATCATTCATCGGTGCTAAATGTCAAATTTTGTGTCGCAGTGACGTAAACCCAACTCATCAATCAATCTATACAAAACCGTTAATACTCTTTTAATATAAATAGAGGAAAGCGTATCATTTAAAAGAAACTACAAGCAAACGCAATGCAGTTAATTGTAACAATTAGTTTGTGAAAATGCTAAATATATGTTTTAACTGCATGGCAAACACTTTAGAGCCTGTTCAAACGAATAGTTAACCGGTGGCTGGTCTAGTTTCAATTTGTTTGCAAAAGATATCAGATTTTAAGCTTATTTGGAAAGAATTACGTGTTTTCCACGGTAACTTTATTAAACGTGATGGAAACTGCACTGAAAATCATTCGTTTAAAAGTGTTTACTTCGCTGTTGATAAGAAGATTTATGTTGTTTTAATTCCTTTCACTGATATATGCGATTGCAGCGGTATTGCAAACAATTTGGATCCAGATACAGCGGAGAAGACGGTATGCTTTCCCGATCAAACGAAACGCAAACGTAATGCAACTTAATGTAGGATATGAGATTTTCTTGACATATATGGACCAAACGTTTTTAATCTGAGTAGCAAACAGTTTGAAGCCTAATCTGACTTCACACTGTCAGCATGGACATAATCATTTTAGCAGATAAGCGCATTTATTGGAAAAGAACAAGGTTTTTCTTACGTCATCTGTTCGAAACCTTTTTGCTCTACTAATTTTGATACTGTTATACTTAAACAGCTTTATATCGCCTATGTGGAGAAAATATAGCAGTAGACAGTGCCGTAATTATCTTAAGTATTGGTATCTGTTCTGAGCAAACAGTGTAGACACTGATCAGACTGCTCCCTCGGGAACAGTCTTATCAGTGTCTACACTCTTTGCCATTCAGTTTACACTTTTTGGATAAATGATTGTGTGCTGAAAGTAATTGTTCAAATTTGATTAAAACAGCAGTTACACTGGGTGACCCGACTCTTAGGTTTTCTTTAATTAAAGCAGACAAAACACTGTGGAAAACTGGGATTTAAATAGACGATACTGTACATCTTGAAGTCAAATAATCAATGTATGTAGCAAATTTTACTACAGTTTTTGGTAATGAGCTAAAGAGTAATAAATACTGCTTAAGAAACTTAGCAGTGATAAAATCAAAATAATTTCCAATTAACTTGAATAAATTGCAACACAATTTCGAACAATGGGTTTTAACAAAATCTTCAAAACAAATTGAACAATTAACCGCTAGTGACACTTACATTTACAAACAGTGTACTCAATGAACAATACACTTGGCCTATGTTATTAGTGTTGATTCAGATCACAAGACTCGTACAGAAACACTTTGGTCAGGGTTAGCCATTTTTCTGCCATTTTGCAATACAATGTATATTGTTAACAGTATCCTCTACATGTAATAGTCAGAAATGAATTAATGTTGAGTACCCCTAATGATATCGCGCCAATGTCGATCAATAACGGAACTCTACGGAGAGCGATAGACCATTCTCGTTAACTGTCGACCTGTTCCGAACTGTTCTAAAGCATGATTCGGAACAGGCGGTCGTTGACGAGAATGGCCGATCACTATACATGTATATAGAGTAACGATTTCGGTCCGATCTCAATAGAAGTCCTCAACATTAAACCTTATTGGGAAACGGAACTGTTCAATATATAGAAGTATAGCGTTCCTTCTCTTCAACGACATCCAATGGGAGACAACAAATGTGTGTGTTGTTCGGAGGGAGTCGTTATAGGGAGGGAAATTGGTTTCCATTTGCAAACAGCTTGAATCCAGATCAGACGCCGCGCAACGCGGCGACTGATCTGGATTGAAGCTGTTTGTCACTCGTTATTAAGTGTTTTCTGTCAAAATGTCCATTATGTAACTTTGAGAAATACAGCAGACGACAAATTTAAGCAGACGGTTTTGCAGCCATGAAAAGCGTTAAACATAATTGGTGTTTTTGGGGGGAACAGCAGCAAGGGTCTTTGTAAGGAGGGAGCACTGTATCTCAGGTCCATTAACGATCTGATTTGTTGATTGAGTCGGGTTTTACGGCATCGCGACACATAAAATGGTCATGAATATGATCGATCTTGGGCGAGCCATCCAATGAGCAAGGACATATACCGTGGACCATCGATTATTGAAGCTCGATAATTCGACCTTATACATGTAGGTCTTCAACACTTACAAATATTCAACACTGAAACACGATATGGGGGAAAGGTTTCAGACGGAATTACATTAACTAACACTATTCTTTCCCAATACAGTCGAGCTTCGGTATCTCAAACACACATAACTCGAACTATCAGCTATTCCGAAACATGAATCGACTTATTACAAGATCTGCTTAGGCTGACATACCCGTATTTCAAAGTTAAAACGCGGCTACGCCCGCGTTTTAACTTTGAAATACGGGTATGTTCGACTTAACCTAGTTCGAGATATCGAAGTTCGACAGTGCAGTCGAGCTTCAATAACTCATAGTCGGCTTAAGTCGAACTGTTACAAATTTCCTTGGTTGTAATTCGGTAATTCTAGCTCGTCTAGGTCAAACATACCCTTATTTCAAAGTTAAAACGTGGTTAAACCACGTTTTAACTTTGAAATATGGATATGTTCGACTAAAGCGATTCCTTTTCATCCAGTTTTTACTGTAAACACTTTGTACTTCAGGAACAGATAAGATAGATAAAGGATATAACACAATTTTTCATAATTTATTGGATTTATTAACCGGGTTTGCCTTGTTTTCTATAACGACCAGTATGATAAATCAAATAAATCAGGAACACTTATGTTATATTCTTTTTATAACATAACCTTGGGAAGTTGTTTCCATTCATTGTCTGCACTTATTTATCTCTGTCTTTGAGGTCAGGCGAATGACTTACATGAGCACTAAGGCTAAGAGTTAACCCATTACCCCATAAGTATGCCTTTTTACGCCTTTAATTTTTCCACCACTGAATATTATAGATCTAGTTCCTCTCTAAACTATCATCAATATTTATCATAACATAAATTTTCTATATCCTAACAGATGGTAGCTTAAAGCAGGTTGAAAGAAAAGCAGAATTTGCCTTAAGGCACATTCTGTTTTACTTTTTACATGCTTTAAGTGGTTACTTATCTGAAATTGGGGGGTAATGAGTCAAATAAGAATATAAAGACAGGAAAAAGGCTGTTTACAACCATTCACTCAGTAGAAAGATCTAGAATAATGTTTTTGATTATGAATCAACCGTTTTGGGTAGATCTAGTACCGATTAACCAAAAATGAATGAGTAATGACGTAGGAAATTGAACGCATTGTTATGACGCCATAAGTATACGATGTCGGCGCATTCCTCATTTGCATAGTCATAGCACTACCCATCTACGAAGCATATGACGATAATAATGGTTCAACACTCGCGCCGTCTGTAATTTTATTAATACATTCCAGTCATTTCCATATACAATGTATATCTGAATTGCATGAGACAATACACTTAATACAGAAATGTCTTACATAATGAATAATATAAACCCTTTCACTACCAAAATGTTCGTGAGACTTTTCACCGTTCATCGCACCTGCTTCAATTTTGTTTTCTGCAATACCGTTTCAAATTAAAAAATAAGTTAATATGTCTAAAGAAATGTCAAAACGAGTGTCAAACAGCTTATATCCTGATCACGCGGCGTCTTATCAGGATCCAAACTGTTTGCAAACGCGCTCTGAAGCGCGATTGAGAGTGAAATGGTTAACTTCTAATATTCACTAAAGTATAAGACTGTACAAAATGTAACAATATTCATAGAATGTGATTAGTATATTTATGCTTAAAGATCCAATGTCACCTAAACAGTAACTGACATAGCCTCACTTTCATTAGCCCAGACCCTATAACCTATTTCTAAGTTTTAAGGATAGATGATAAATTAAAGCAGATTGAATGTATTTTAGTAGAATTCGCCCTCAGCCTGCTCTGAGCTACATGCTAGGAAATAGTACATACTTCTGATGGTGCTTATTTGTGACTTATAAAATTGATATACAGTATTTCCTCTCTACAACGACCCTCTCAACAACGACTCCCTCCTTATACAGCGACCTCTTCTCGCAGTTCCCCAAACAAAGCATTTATGTCCTACCTTTTCATGGCTGCAATATCGTCTGCTTAAAGTTGTCGTCTGCTGTTTTTCTCACAGTTACATATAAGTGGATATTTTGATAGATAAATATAATGATGGGTGACAAATAGTTTGAATCCAGATCAGACGCCGCGTGACGCAGCGTCTGATATTGATTCAAGCTGTTTGCAAATGAAAGCCAAGTATCAATTTTTCCTCCGTATAACGACTCCCTCCGAACAACACCCACAATCTTTGTCTTCCATTTGGGTGTCGTTGTAGAGATGGAGCACTGTAGTTTCTTTAGCGAAGTTGATGCAGTAAAGGCTTAAAATGCGTATATATGGAGTAACGGGTTGTGTAGCCATTCCATTGTTGAATTCCACTTTTATTCTGCACTAAGCGTTCGGCCATTTTTATAAGGCACGTGTCTACCTCAAAGATTGCCTGTTTTAGTCTTTGAAGATATTTAACCCTTTGAACCCTAGTCCCGCATATAGGCGTGCTTTTCAAACAGTGAACATGTGAAAAGTACACTTGTCTGGAACAAACAGTGAATACCCAGATCAGAGGGCTCCGAAAGGAGCCCTCTGATCAGGGTCTTCACTGTTTGTCATAATGCCAAAAATGGACAAAAACAACCATTAAAAGCCAGAAATGGACTAGACTAAAATCGAAACTGGACTTGTTCATTTAAAGTTTCAGGGAGGAAAGAGTTAAAGGACATTCCAAGGATGGAATTGCCCCTTTTACTGCCAAGACGTCTGGTCAGGATCCAAACTGTTTTCAAACGTGCTTTAAAGCGTCATTAAGCGTGAAAGGGTTAAGATATAACATAATTATTAATTTGCTTTTATCTTATATTTCGACCTCTATATTTGATAAACGTCCGCAGAGATCGAAATATGAGGTCAATTTAATAATTCTATACTATATATGTTTTCATATATAGTTTGGATTTGGGGTTACTTAAAATGGATGGAACTCTCAGTACCAAGGGCAAAATAACAAACCAAACCCCTAATTAGGTACCATAACCTGGATCAGCAACGATATACAGAGGAGAGAATACGTTATTCTTTTCCGCTATACAGGTTTATTATTATATATCAAGTGCAAACAGTTTGAAACCAGATCAGACGCCGCCTAATGCTTAAGCTGTTTGTGCTACCAATCAGTATGTCTAAAACTAAAACTTCAAAGAGTTCATCTTTGCATAGAATTGCAGACACCAATTTTTAACAGACGATATTTTTTTCTGCAAAAAGGATCAAATCAGACACTGAAAAGATGACGTTTAAACGATGGTAACAGTTGATTATACTTATTCTAATCGTATAAAAGGAGTTTTACTGCGGCCGTGATATTTTGCCTTTTTTTGAGAAACAGGAAACCATTAATTTTCTGCGGGCAATATGTTTTTTTGACAGTCACGTTTTTAGCTAGCCGGCGTGAGCGTGGGCGTTGGCGTTGGCGTGGACCAAGGTTAAAGTTTGTTGGACGGGTTATTTTAAAGCTTAATACTGGTGCTAGGGTGCTGAAATTTTGTATGGAGGTTTATTAGGGGTCAAACAATTATGTTAAGAAGTTACAATTTAAAAATGATTTATTTTTGGTCAATATTTGACATGTTTTGGACTTAGGCTTTTTACTACAAAAGACGAGGTTAAAGTTTTTTGGACGTGTTGTGTAAAAGTTTAATACATGTGCTTGGGGCTGAAATTTTGTATGGAGGTTCATTGGGGGTCATACATTGATGTTATGGAGTTTAAAGATAGAAATAATTTTATTTTTTTCAATATTTGACAGGTTTTGGACTTAGGTCTTTTCTACGAAAGACCAGGTTAAAGTTTTTTGGACGGGTTGTTTTAAAGTTTAATACATGTGCTTGGGGCTGAAATTTTGTATGGAGGTTCATTGGGGGTCAAACATTGATGTAATGGAGTTTTAAGTTGAAAATAATTTTAATATTTGTCAATATTTGACATGTTTTGGACTTAGGTTTTTTGCTACAAAAGACCAGATTTATGTTTTTTGGACGAATTATTTAAAAGATTAATACTTGTGCTAGGTTGCTTAAATTGTGTATGAAGCTTCATTTTGGGTCAAACTTTTTATAACAAATTTTAATATTTGTCAATTTTACCATGTTTTGGACTTAGTTTTTTTTCACCAGGTTAAAGTTTTTGGACGGGTTGTTTTAAAGTTAACACTTGTGCTAGGGTGCTGACATTTTGTATTGAACTTCATTAGGGAACAAACATTGATGTTATGAAGTTGGAATTACAAATGGTTATAATTTATATCAAATTTTGACATGTTTTGGACTGAGTTGTTTGAACTCAAATCACTAGGTTAAACTTTTACGAGATGTTTTAAATTTTTAAATAACTAGATTAAGACTCATCATTCATTTAATAATCTTTCTAAACTGAAAATTGATTTGTTTTGGATACAAGATGTTTTAAGACTTAAATTTCAAGCAGGCGAGAATCAGGTGGCTTTGACACCCATTTCTGGTTAAAAGTATTTTAATTTTTGCAAAATCAGCAAGTAGTATTTAGGTTACATAAACCAACTTAAAGATTCTGTTTTCGGCACGTCCAACAACAATTCCCTCCTCACAACAACGCTTGCCTCTGTTCACCATACAAGACAACTCTGGCCAACATTTTCATGGCTTCAATATGGTCTGCAAAAATTTGTCGTGTGCTGTTTTTCTTAAAGTCACGTGATGGACATTTCGACAGAAAACATAACAAAGAGTGGCAACAGCTTGACTCAAGATCAGACGCCGCATTATGTGGCGTCTAATCAGGATTCAAACTGTTTGAAAATGTAAGTCCATTCACCTCCCTCTTTTACGACTCCCTCCGAACAACGCACATATTTTTGTCTCCCGTCCGGATGTCGTTTTAAAGAGAGAGCGCTGATTACAATGAAAAGCAACACCTCTGGGATTCAAGTGATCATCACAATATATGGGAAGTCATGCTTTTTGAGTTTCTTGTTGAGGTTAATGTTTTGCAAAATTCAAATTTGCGGGGAATTATATAACCCGCAAATATAGCAGAATTAAAACAGCAAAACCCAAATTTGATACGGTATATAATTCTCTTAGTGCATTTACTGATTTCTTCTGATATTTGATGTAAATTATAGATCAATGTATATAAATTTGCAGAAGGATCAGACGCCGAATTTCTCGTCGTGTACGCAGCGTCTGACCCGGATCCAGATTGTTTGTCATTCGATAAAAAGCTGAAGTACAACTGACGGCATAGTTCATTGTAAACAGGGTTACATCGTCACTAGGGTAACAAAATAGCTATATAGTTCTGTTTTAATTCTAACACCCACTCAGAACATATATCAGCCAATCCTTGATATAAAAAAACTATCGTCTGCTTTGTGATTTTCTGCGGCAAAGTAAAAACAAATAAAATATTATATTAGATATTTCAATGAAAGAAATGTTAAATGTTCAAATGCCAAACAGTTTAATTCCTCGCCAGCCGTGAAAAATGTTGCCAGGGTAAATATTGTCCTCTTATAGTTTGTCGTCTGCTTTAGTATCTCAAAGTTAGTTGTTAGATTGCTGATTCAAGTAGACCAATAGAAGATGATCAATCCCTTTAGATTTATATGAAAATACATCACGGAAATGATATGTTATCTGGTTAAAAAATGAGTCCGCAGGACAAGTTTTTTAACCAGATAACAACCCATTCGAGTGATATACTTTTCATATCGATCAAAAGGAATTGATTATTCTACTTATTATATATATTTTACAGAGAAAACGCACACAATTAGTTGTTTAAAGATATTGTGACGTGACGTCATAAAAATGATATACTCACTGCCAAAGTGTTATCATCACTAGTGATGATATCAACTGTGACGCATATGAAATTTATCTAACTGAGAAATATCTGATATACAATAAACCAAAGTTTCATACTGTTTAGAGTTATTCGGCGCTTGGTCTTGATCCAGACTGTTTGACAGTATTCTTTAGATTTTTAACACATTTGTACTAAATGCAATTCTTCCATGCTGTTATACTGGGTGAGTCCATTTTTTATGTAAGGGGTGCCTGGTCATTTTTTTAAATTTTAATTCTGATAGTATTTATTGTTTGCAAACAGTGTAGACTAATCAGAGTCTGAACTGTTTGGCTATGTCCCCTATATTAAAAACTAATGTATAAAACCATACTTTGACATCTTTTTCAGAAGACAATCTTAAAACAAACAATGAAGATTATAAAATTATTTTTAAAAACGCGTTAAACAATTACGGGTACTTTCGTTAGTTTGTTAACCCGGCATCCTATGGGGCTCCAAACTGTTTGCCATTCAAATTAAAACTAATCGCTAACATTTTCAAGAAGGTGTTATTTTCTGCACTTTATTGCACTGCGTTTTGCATATCGTTTAAACGGGAAATCAGAACGATTCATCCAAAGAAGCAGTTGAAAATAAATCAAGCATACGGCAGTATATTGGATAAGACGTTATTCTTTGACGCAAACAAAACGCAAACGCATTACAATAAAATGTAGAACCCACCGTTTTTGACGATTGTGACTATTCAAATTGACATTAGAGGCAAAATGTTAGGAGCCTGATTAGACGCCGGGTTACCCGGCGTCTGATCTGGCTCATAACCCTTTGCAATGAAACACGTTTATTAGGAAAGAATGACGTCTTCACCAGTCTTCACCAGTGTGGTACATGTACATGTACTACACTACGATAAGGATGACGCGTTCTGCTATGACGTAATTGGCATACATTGCTTGTTAAACATTAACCCTTTCTATGCCATGACGTCATTTCCTCCAAACAATTATCGTCTGCTTTAATTTCTCAAATTCAAAATTTAGGTAAATCAATGAAAACAATATCGTTATGAGTGTCCAACAATTAAGATCCTGATCAGATGCCGCGTGACGCGGCATCTGATCAGGATTAAAACTGTTTGCAACTAGATTTAGCCAATTTAGTCGGTGAAAGGCAGGGCAGGAGTTAGAACAAATAACTAACATAAGATAAGGCCATACCAAATAAAGATATGGAACAATAAATCGTTTCTTCTGTAGTTTTAGACAAGGAAAATGACTGGACGTTTATTGGAAAACATGAATTTACACTTTACTTCTAGAAAACCCCTCAACCACAAACTTTGTCATGGCAAATATTTAGATATTGGTTATGCAAGAGTGTGCCTTTTTGGGGCACTTTAACTCCTGGTTTGCTTCGACGCCATATGACCATTTTTGTTACAAAGCGGGTTAAAAAGCAATATAGTCATTTTTAGATTAACTTTTATTTATCTAACAATCCAGGTTCAATTTTAACATCTTATCGGTCTACTGTCTATTCCTAAACTGCCTACCACTATCTCTACTCTGGTCAGCGCCCCCTGCATCATATCACTGGCATTATTCCACAGATCGGGTGACCTCCCAAATTTGGGGAATCTGTGCTGACCAACACATGCATATAATTATGAATATTAAATAGCCAGGCCGGACGCTGCCAGTGACCTCTTGGAAGGTTTCCCAGCCAGTGGCCGACATATGGCTATTATGTAAATACTGCACCCAGCGTCTTATTGACATATGTCAGATAGTTTCCTGTAATAAGAATATAAGTAATAACACATGTTGCTTTATGCAGGGTCAGCAGAATACATTTTAAGATAGTAGAATGTCTTCTGCTATAGATCTTTATAATTTGTATAATTTTGTTACATTTTCGCGGTGTCGCGGTACCGAAAAAACCGAACTCAATTAGTCAACCAACTGTTAGAAAGCTGTAACGGCGGGTTTCATATAACGGTGTATGTTCTATAAGATAAACTTATTATAATGCCTGAACCCATAACCCCATAGCATAGCACTAGTTTTGAAAACAGATTAAATGTACAACTTAAAGCAGGTTGAAAGCAAAACAGAAAACGCATGCATAGAAAAGCATTCTACTTTACTTTCAACCTGATTAAAGCCCCCATATATAAAAATGTATTGGAAGTGCCACTTTCATCTTCATGACTTCCTAGCTTGGAATTAGTTCTATTAATTTACACGATGATTAATTGTGTTTATAGACGTGTGTGTATTTATGGAGTTATGGGTTGAATAACAATTACCCCGTTATGTTGAATTTCCATGTTGAGACTCTTTGTCGAGTTTACGCATGTTTTCATATAGACACCCTTTGTCGAGTTTATGCATGCTTTTTTCTTCTTTTTTTCTTTTTTGTGGTTTTTTCCCTCTTTCTATTTTTCGGCGGAGCTGACTGTTTTCTATTTAGACACACTTTAATATTTGGCCACACATTTCAACCAATAATATTTGATCAGAAATTTAGAATTAAGAGCACCTGTTGAAACTGAATAGTCTGATTGGATAGTAGCCAGGGCTCCAGATAAGGGAATTGTTTCAAAACTTAAAATCTTTATTTGTGCATTAAACCCTGTGGTGTCACTATACATATGAATTGTCTCTTCAAGACAATCAAAATGAGTGGTAATACCATAGGGTTTGGTGCTAAAAGAGGTGAAAAAATGTGATTTGTTTAGTTTACTCACTCTTATCTGGAGCCCTGTAGGCTGGTTTATGTCCCATTACAGTTTTACATGATGTGGACTGTGGGTGTAAAATTTAGAGATACAGGCTGTCTGTTTACTACACTAGGCCACAGAATTGACAAAATTATGCTATGATCTGAAATCTATTTATAGATATACAGAGGAAGCTAGGTGTTTCATAATACCAATTTGTTTTAATTGTTAACTATTTGTACACATTTGCCATACATTAAAAGCAATATTTTATATATGAATAGCCTCAAGTGAGTTAAACACTATTGTGTTGTTTCATCATTATTTACAAGAGTGAAGTACAGTAGATTGTTGTATCTGTACATTTGTGTATGCTATAGTTTGTTTCAAGAAACTCTATGAATGGAACAATATATTAATGTGAGGATCTCCTACCAGTAGCTAGGATATGAGTTAAATTATTGTTTTGTTTTGCATTTCTGTACATGATAGTTTTGCATTTTAAATAAAAGTTACTCTTTCAATTTAATACTTGTATTTTTTGCTTTTCAATCAAAGATATATATTCTTTGAAAACCTCAATTTAATTCAATTTTGCACACCCATCTATATAGCCTTAGTTCAACCACTCATTCCGCCGAATATCTTTTTTAAAGATATTTCTTGTTTGTGATTGTTTTTCATAAAAAGGACAGGAAAGCAATCATGCCCCTGATAAGAAGACACTTTGGGGAGCACACATGACCTCTGGTTATGACAGTGTGTGCATTAACTGTGGAATAAGCATAATTCTGCTGGTTTTGAGCATAGAAACGTGTAAACGTGTATCGCGGCGTCTAAGAAGATATAATTTATTTGACAATCATTTTCCCTAAAAATGCCTCAAATTTAAAAGAATTGAGAAGTAATAACAGACGACAATAATTGTTTCAAACAGATGCCGTAATAGCGGTGGATGGATTCAGTGCCAATTATGGTACCAGTAACCCATTTGTGCCCACGATCCCATATATGGGACATAGGCAAACAGTGCAGACTCTGATCAGACGCCGCATAATGCGGCGTCTGATCAGAGTCTTCACTGTTTGCTGATAGGGATTTCAATATAAAACAAAATAAAAAAGAAATTTTTGACCAGGCATCCCTTTGATAAAAATTGGAGTAATCCATTATATAAACATGTTAGAATCCACTAGGCGTAAATGGGTTAACAAAGAATAGTGTAGAAGATAGTTTGTAGCTTAACCCTTTTCCTCATAGCAGCGTCTTTTAGCGCATTTAATATATTCCTCCTCTTAGAAAATAGTTCCTATTTATACAGTCATAAACATGTACCAACTGAAATATGTTCTTTATTTTAGCAGATAGCAGCTTAAAGTAGGCTGAAAGTTAAGCAGAATGCGCCCTAAGGCGCATTCTGATTTACTTTCAACCTGCTTTAAGTGGTCACCTGTCTTTAAAACAAAAAACAAGCTATTTGGTAAGGGAAGATAAAAATAAATCTGTTTTTTCTTCATCTTGCTCTAGTTGGGAATGTATATTTCTTCCATCTTGCTCTAGTTGGGAATGTATAATTGTTTCCATCTTGCTCTAGTTGGAAATGTATAATTGTTTCCATCTTGCTCTAGTTGGGAATGCATAATTGCTTTTCATCTTGCTCTAGTTGGGAGTGTATAAATTTTTCCATCTTGCTCTAGTTTGGAATGTATAATATTTTCCATCTTGCTCTAGTTGGGAATGTTGATTCTTTCCTCTTGAAATTAAACTAATGGCAACGCAATAAATTATTGAAAAAAATACAACTTGTTTAAATTCTAAAGATTTAATTTTATCTCAGCGATAAACAGTTTGTAGCCTGACAAGGTGTCGGATTATCTTGCGCCTAGTCAGACAACAAACTGTTTGTAATAGAAATAACTTTTTAAGAACAAACGCGCTCATTTGGAAAGGAATAACATAATCATTTTCTCCACTGTAATACAAAATTACCGTATAAAGTAATACTGAATTCGATGGAATATATGCAATAATGTCCTTTAACCTTCATTCGTAGATTTAATTAGGTTTACGGTGTACTAAAACAAATATCTCCGTTGCATACAGTTTGGAACCAGATTAGATTCCAAGTAACTCGACGTTAGACCAGGCTACAAGGGTATAAAACTTTTTAGTTGAGTCTGAGATCGTTCTCAAGTAGTTGATTGGTCAGATTTGAGCTTTCGCTCAAATATTACCCTCTTTATAACCTTATTCCCAGGATTTAACTGTTCGCCTACGTATAAGAGGAACGATTTAATTAACAGTTTTCTAATAAAAAGCTATTGTTTTAACATTTCTTTAGAGCGATTGTGTGTTTATTTCCTTTTAACATTGTAAACCCTGAACCTTCAGATAGACAATTCCAATTTACTGTTATATCTTGTCCAGTTTTAAGTATTTAGGAATTGTTTTACATTGTAATATCAACATCAAAAACAGTAAAGACCCGTGTCAGTAATCTCCTGAAAGAGTCCTCTTTTCCGTACAATGATCAGTTTGCATAAGACATTTGTTATCTTCACAAGGACACTGTTTATAAATGACGAGTATACTCGTCGCTAGGCTCCAGTGAGTTACATTTAAATGAAAAAATAACACTAATCTTTCCAAATTGTATCCTTGGGGAAAGCATTGTGAATTTTATTTCTACTATTTTTCTACACTGACCTAGTTACACAAGATAACAATTAGTTTAATCATGTTGTCAGATCTAAACTAAAGTCTCAAGGACACATTAAATAAGGTATTTTTTCATGCTGATTAGATCTAAACAATATTTAAACGTACCCTTATCCTGCTGTAATATCGTCTGCTTCTCAATTGTCGTCTGGAAAACTTGTTAACCCCTTCACTGCCATGACGTCATCAAATTTAAACATTTGTCGTCTGCTTCTACTTCTAAAACACAATTTTTCGAAATTTTGACTTAAGAAACATTGAAACGAGTTTCAAACAGTTTGGATCCTGATCAGACGCCGCCTTATGCGGCGTCTGATCAGGATTCAAACTGTTTGTAAATAACTACTGTACTCGGGGTATGGCAGTGAAGGGGTTAAATTTAGATTTAAACATTACTTAAGCAAAGAAACCTAAAGACGAGTGTCAAACAATTTGGATCGATATAAGACACCGCAAAAAAATGTTTGCAAAAAAGTGAAGTCGCGTTCAGCAGGCAAAGGGTTAACATATTGCAAGAGCGCCATTGATCAAAGGCACATTTCAAAATTTCTTTTTCAAACTCTGTTTACTTTCAAATTGTTTTGATCTTGAAGAGTCACTGCATTTCGCGATGCGTTATCTGGAGCCAAACTATTTGCAAAGATAATCAAATATTGCTAAATATCCAGTCTTATTACGCGCTTTTTAACTCATTTACCCCTGAAACTTTAAATGGACAATTCCAGTTTACAATTAAATCTAGTCCATTTTTTGAATAATAATTATTAGGATGATTTTTAACAATATTTTACAAATGACAAACACTGAAGATCCTGATCAGAGGAGCCCTCTGATCAGGGTCTACACTGTGTTTTTGCATAGGACAAGTGTACTCTTGATAGGTGTATGCTTTTCCATGACGAGTATACTCGTATCTAGGATTCAATTTGACGTATTGTAAATATTAGTTGAAATTTGATTTCATGGCTCTAGTCAAACATAAGTTCAAAATAAAATTAGTTTTTAATAATGTTTTAGAAATTAGGTTAATGAACCCATTTATCCCATGAATATTCCAATGAACTCTCCCTTACCCTATGTGTTTTTCATGAAAATTTTATCATAGATACACCGGCTTGGTCTAATGATACTGCAGCGTATACCCATATAGTGGTACACATTATATGACATAGCAAACAGTGAATACACAGATGAGACGCCGCGCCACGCGGCGTTTCATCAGGATCTTCACAGTTTGCCAGTGTCCTTTCTGTAGACACTTAGCTAAAACAGGTTAAGGGTAACAATTGAGATGATGATACCCTAGGGAAGAGTTTCTCTTTTCCGTTAAATCTAAAATAAACACAAGCTCAATGCAGAACATTATAGAAAATGACAGGAAATTGAACAGTATGACACTTTATTTTAATCTGACTGTCAAACAGTTAGTGTCTGGTCAGACGACGCGTCACGGGGCGTTTGATTTAACCCAAACCGTTTACAAAGGTCAGTGTTGTCGGTATTGGCAGTAAAAGGGGGTTAACCCATTTATACCCAGTGGAATCTTCCATGTTTGTTTATTGGATTACTTCATTTTTTATCAAAGGGACGCCTGGTCAACATTTTCATTTTCATTCGTTTTATATTGAAATTCCTATCAGCAAACAGTGTAGACTCTGACCAGAGTCTACATTGTTTGCCTATGTCCTATATATTGGATCATGGGCACAAATGGATTAAGCTGTCACTTGTTTTAAAAGCCATCGGTAGGTATTCTACTAAAACGTCGTAATGTAGGATGCATACTGTAGTTATAAAAAGAACATGTACGTATACATATCTTCAACTACATGTAAGAATGAGAGTAACCAATTATTTCAATCTTTTTCTCCCTTAATTTGAAAACATTTGTTTAGGGTCTACTTATGTGAAATCTCTAAGGAGTGGTAACATTACATTATTTAAAGGAGACAGTAGGATTTTAGATTTGGGATTTCTCCCTAATATCTGATGTCCTAAGGAAGAAATTGAATTGATCGAAATCTAACAGCACCACTTATTCTTCATCAGTAAATGTTCTGTGTACGCATTTTTGTTACATGTATAACAAGTGTGTACATATTTTTTATCAGAGCTATATACATGTACATATTTGTTTTAGCACATCAGCTCCTTTGAGAGTGTAATAAAACACAAAATTGCCTGCCTTTTTCTACTCCATGGTGTTTTTGTAAGTTTTGTCTGGATATTATTGGTGTTATAAACACCATTTCCACGGAAGTAAAACTTGCTCTGTAATCTTATCATAAGATCAACAAACCCTGAGGGAAAGTTTGATTTGTTAATTGCTTTCCACCAAATACAGCTACATGTATCCGTTTGTAGCAAAAGAGAAAACGTTATTATTTCCCAATAAACGCGTTTACATGTACAAGGGCTGCCATTTCTCCGAATGTTTCCGAAATCTTCCGATTTTTATCCTAGCAAGTTGTAGCTTTAAGCAGGTTGAAAGTATATCAGAATGCGCCTTTAACGCGCATTCTGCTATATTTTCGACCTGCTCTAATCGCCCTTGAAAGTTAGAAAATTTGAAAATCTTAGGATTTCTCTATATCAATTTATGGCAGCCCTGGTTTACTCTTAAACCATCCCTAGTCTAGTATTCGAGCGCGCAATCTCCCTTTATTTTTCAGTTACAATGGAACCATTTTTTGAAGCTTTCAAATCTTTGATGTGAACCTGTCTATAGTCAGCTTCGAGTTTCCATATATTTGACTCAGTACCCATACTCTCAAGAAAACAACTCTCAATCAACATGTTTAATTCTATTAATTAAATCGAACAATTTTGAGATCTGTATTAGATAATATGTAACAGAGAAACGATTTAAAATAATCTAATTCTAATAAATAAACATAACATTCGTACGTAAATATGATTATAATAAAATCAGTAGTATCTACTTTCACTTTGTTTCGTGTACCAACATTGTCAGGACAAGGAAAGTGGTATGTTGCTTTGAAATGCGACAGCACAGAAGTTTGTCGAATCTGCGGCTGTTGTAAAAGTTTCATCGAAATTGTTTAATGGGTCATATGTAAAGATATATTTCAAATATATCTGAAATAATATATACATGTTTTATGATAGGGGTTAGGTCAAATCCGTTTTCAGGCGTTTTAGGCTCTGTACACTATTTTACTGTGTTACAAGTTTACTTATAGAAACATTTTCAAATCCTACCATCAAACACATTTAAAAATGAAATACTATGTTCAGACTTTTCACTATTAATCTTCTGGTTTTCTTTTCATTCGTCACAACTGAACTTCCGTTTGAAGCCATCATCAGTACTTTAGGGGCTTTAATCATCACCGTCATTGGTGTGGGAGGTCGAGAAATACCCTCTAGCACACCGTAGAAACAAAAAGGTACTCAAAATAATTCACCCCTTCACTTACTTACCCCGAGTATTATGATTATTTTCCGCGTTTCGCGAACCCAAGCTGTTTGACACTCACTTTTCTATTTCTAAAGTCAAAATACATAAACCGTTTAAATTTGAGAAATAAAAGCAGACGACAAATGTTTGAAGTTGATGACGTCATGGCAGTGAAGGGGTTACTATAATACATATAGATAAATGTAGCATCACAGCCACAGCCCCCTGAAACATGTTGTTGTCACCACCAATCTAGCGTATTGATATGCAAATGGTAAGGAAGTATTTAGTTGTGGTTGCCTGGAAACCCAAGTTAGAATAGCCAATTTATTTATCAATAGTAAATTTGCCGATCATTTTCTGTCATTTATTTCGCTTAAACGCCGAAAACAATAAGTTCATTTCTTAAATTTACATGAAATTTGCTCTAATTTCTAATATTAAATGAACATTTTATAAGTATGCATGCATGTTTGTATCCATATTTGAGGTTGTTAACACAAAATAGGTGTACACTGAAAGGAACAGCCATAACCGTATTACTTAAGCTGTGGTTCGAGTAGAAAATATTCATAAGCCTCGTCTCCTTTGCGAACGATATCCACAAGTCCCGCCCCTAGACCATTTGTGTCTATACGAATTAAATGTCACCCTTTTCAATGGAATTGAAAGGGGCGAATGTAAATATACGTATATAAACGTTCCTGGTGAGAAAAAAAATATGATAACACAGCTACACTTTTGAATGTTGCCAGTTTAAGAATTATCTGTAAAAATGTTTTCAGTGTACACATCCTTACCGAAACAATGCCTTCTTGGTGCTTTCCTTGCACATAACACGTCACGAGATTTTTCAAAGTTAAGCTGTTTGCTGCTGTGAATTTGGCATCAATCAAGAATGTTTTCTAGTCAACATGAACACGTGTAGTTGTCACATGGTCGTCATGACAGATGCCCCCAACAATATAAACCCATTTACGCCAACTGGATTATTCCATGTTTATATATTGGATTAGTTTATTTTTTATCAAAGGGATGCCTGGTCAAAATTTTCATTTTCATTTCGTTTTATATTGAAATTCCTATCATCCTATCAGCAAACAGTGTAGACTCTGATCAGACGCCGCATAATGCGGCGTCTGATCAGAGTCTACACTGTTTGCATATGTCCTATATATGGGATCGTGGGCACAAATGGGTTAATGAGTGCACAGGCTTGGCATCAATTTCTGATTGCTCATGTGACTGTATCTATCAGCCAACATAATCAAGTACTTGGCCTGGAAATATATTTCCTTATCCTTTCATGGTCTAACTTACCCTGTGGTATTCCATCCCCCTTCAACGCCACATTGTCGTCTGCTTCAATATTGTTATCTCCAATATCGTTTCAAATTTAGATTTAAAGCAGTATGACTGCCGACCTTTCGATATGAGTGTCAAACAGTATGGATCCTGATCAGACGCCGCGTAACGCGGCGTCTGACCAGGATCCAAACTGTTTGCAAACGCGCATTTTTGCGTCGTTTACAGTGACAATGGGAGGTAATGGTAGTATGTAATAATGTAGCAGAGTTGATAATATATTTCTAAATGAACCAGCCTTAGTAACAGTTAGTTGCCTGCAGATAACACGCTAGAAGTACATATGTGTCCAGTTTCTATATTGAGTCCCTCTGTTTAATCAAAATGTTGCCACCAAGGTATGTTTTAGTAAAACTCTTTTAGGACATAGAGCACTGAATGTTTCATTTATATAAAAAAAACTATGTTTTCCAATGCAAACCAATTGGAGTCATATCAGGCTCCAAACTGTTTGCCCCTCAGATTAAAATTTACGGTCTGAATTGTCAACAAATTGTAATTTTCTTTGTTTGATTGCAATGCAGTTGGGGTTCGTTTGCCTTTCAGTGAGAAAGAATAATGTCGTCTTCCCTGTTCTAACTGGCAGGTCACAGAAGTTTTTCACCAGCCTTTTCCGCGTTACCATGTTTTGCGAACCTTTGCAAATCAATTTCAAACACTACGTCAAAGTTTTGCAGACGGAATAATTCAAGATGCGTTTTAACCAGACATGGGGTAATTGAAATTGATAATTTAATTAATTAATAATTAATTATCAAAAGTGATTTAATTGGCAATAATTGTTAATTGAGCAATATTTCAATTACTTTAATTGTAATTTAATCATTACTTTTCAAAAAAGTGGGTAATTGTTAATTGAATTTCAATTACTTTTCAATTAATCTTGTAAAATATGTACATGATTTAGAACAATAACATTCTGAACTCATATTGTAAACAAGATTAGCCTATTGATACATTTTCTAAGCATGTTTAAATGTTAGTTTTAACGATTGGCTTCATCTTAGTTTAAACATTTGATTCCAAACGATTTACAAACTGACATGATTGAAAACACATATAATAATGAAAAGGATTAGATTAAAAGTTTAGTGATTCCAGGATCTTCTCCATGTTGCCAATAACCTACAAGTATAAATGCTACAAATGTGGTAATGCTTAAACAGCTTTAATTCTCAGATTTGTTAAAAAAGGTGTTAAAATACATGCATGTTGTTGTTGTAGCTTCATCATGGATGAACTCAAATCTTTATTAGCTACAATACACGCACCATGGGGAAATACCCAATATTTTTAGGTAGCTCTTATTCTCAATTTGCAAAATCGAAATGCTTAAACCTTCCTTGAGTTTAAAATTCACTTTTAACTTTTATGTTACACGCGTCATATATCAAGCACTGAGCTCATTTGATTTCTATGGCTTACTGAATAAAACATTACCTGTTGTTCTCAAAGAATCCGCAAGAATATTAAAGGCATCAATTACTAACTTAAAGTTAACTCTAATTCTATGAGAAACGCATCTTCTTCAAAACTGACGTCGGATAGCGCAAAATGAGATATACAGAATTATTGCACAGCAAACAGTGTAGACACAGACCAGCTGCCGCGTCTCTGACGCGACGGCTGGTGTGTGTCAACACTGTTTGACATTCATCAGCAATGTTTATTGTTATAGTTAAAACATACTTTATTCTCCAATATTGAACGAAAGTCCATATAACAATACAATTCAAATGATTGAAATATATTTACACATGTATTGCAAGAGGGTCGAGCTATAAGCTCTTTCAACGTTAGTAACATCATTCCACTTCTAATAGGTTTACCATATAGGCTTTGGTTGTTTACAATACTGTTGTGTACATTTTCCCTAAAGAACAGAAAAATCAACAATAGCAATGAAACAAAAATGCATTGAAACAGTGTTATGATAGATTCGAGAGTTTATTGTTTTCTTACATGTTAAACAGTTAACAAATTGATCAGAAGTAGAACTGAAATAAGAGACTGGAATTGATATATATTACATTTATTTTGCATTAAGTTTTGTTTTGTCATGGCATGGTTGATACTTTTTCTACTTATCGTGACTGAACTTTTCACGTTTTCTAATGACATGAAACATTTCACGGCAAACTTATCGTGTGCTTTACACATTCAACCCTACCGACGAATATACTGGTCGTTTACAAGTAGTGTACATGTGAATAGTACACTTGACCTTTGCAAACAGTGTAGACTCATAATCCTACATTCTTAAACTTAAATCATTAGGATATATACAATTTTCTGTTTTCCAATACAAACATGATAAGAGACTGTGCCAAACCCTGCTTTCTGATTTTACAGAGACGTTAGTTTTTACTTTGTAAATAATCTTAGTTATTATTATTTATATAAAGACGTTTCATTCATTTTACTTAATCCTGGTTTTGCTGATTACCCTTATTATTAATGTTTGCATTTCAGTGTAAGTTTTATGTTCTCGTAATATATGTATTTTGAATTGTGTACATCAGAGTACTTTATCTAGATAGTGTTGATTACTCTTAGTAATGTTTATACTCTTAATGTTTGCACATATTTTAAAATGTGAAATCAGCATTTGAGCTTTTCCATTATCTGATTTTCGGTATCACAATGTTATTTTATGACATGAGATGCCATTTATACCATCTGTTATAATTCCGTTGAGGACTGGTGTTGCGCTATTTAAAGCTATTCTATATGTTTATATGTATATTGAATGTGTAATTATGAGATGTAAATAAATATTATATCTATCGAATGTATTGTCATCGTTTTAAGAACATATGGTATCTTTCTTACATTTAATTACATCACGTTTGCGTTTCTTTCTGTTTAAAACGGACAAAAACAACGTCATCTCAACTGTATGTAAGTTTATTACCACTTTATTCTTTGGAAAGGTTATACCGTCCAAAGGCAATAATCAAATTTAATATATGATGAAGATATTCACCGCGTGGAACCACGGACAACATTGTGAATATAGCAGGTGTTTGGTAATTAACTCTAACGGCGCTAGTGGTGGAACCGTATTAACATTTCCAAACCATTTTGATCCTGATGAGACGCCGCATAACGCGGCGTCACATCAAGATTGATTAAAACTTGTTTGACACTCGGCCAATGTTTTGAAAATAAATTAAGAAATTAAGAGAATCTTCATTTTAGAACAGTAGCAGACGACAATTGCCGCAGACGAAAATATTACCCAGCATGCAAAGAGTTAATAGAAACACTTAACTACTGTATGCTGTTTGATGGCCTCAAGGAGACCTTAAGCTGTGACACACTCATTATCTAGAAAGTTCGCCTCACGTTAGATCTACGAGACTTTGGCAAATTAATATTTAAAAATACTCTTTAGCGCTTTAACAATTCTATATGTTGAATTTGTTTTCAAACGGAATTCATATATTCAACATTTAAAAAAAATGACAGGTTTATATATGAATGCACTTTGCTGTTTGAATAAAATATGTCGGAAAAACAAAAGAAAACCACTATAGTCCCAGTTAAGAGACCTACTTAATACATTAGACACTAGCTGCTAGTACATTGTATTCTCGTCATTTACAGCTATTGTATATTCCATGAAACTTGCCATATGCAAATCATAAAAGGATCCCTCTGACCAGGGTTAACACTGTTATTCGTTTCGAAATTTATTTTAAAAACATATCCTATAGGCAAGAGTGACTAGACTTAATTCGACTCTGAACTTTTCCATTTAAAGTTAACCCTTTACCTCATAGCTTGTTTCTAGTTTTAAAGACAGGTGACCACTTAAAGCAGGTTGAAAGTAAAGCAGAATGTGCCTTAAGGCACATTCTGCTTTACTTTCAGCCTGCTTTAAGCTAAAATCTGCTAGGCTATATAAAATAGTTGTAATAGTAATTGTTCATGAGGGTATAAACTGGAACTATTTTCTTCAGCGGAGGAATAAATTAAATACGCTAAAAGTCGCTTCTATGGGGGAAAGGGTTAATAAGCATAGAAATGCTAGAAGTGCAATGCAAACTATTGTGCTAGAAGATAATCCGAGACCGACGCCCGGCCAAACTATCTCTACCAACCAAGTTTCACCATGTTAACCCATTTATGCCAAGTGGATTCTTCCATGTTTATATATTGGATTAGTCCATTTTTATCAAAGGGATGCCTGGTTAAAATTTTCATTTTCATTTTGTTTTACAAATGTATATTGCAATTCCTATCAGCAAAAAGTGTAGACTCTGATCAGACGCCGCACAAGTCTACACTGTTTGCCTATGTCCCATATATGGGATCGTGGGCACAAATGAATTAAAGTGAAGTAGACGTTATTCTTTCCAAAATAAACGCGTTTACGCAAAAAACTTATTTCCCATGCAAACGGTTTAGAGCCAGATCAGACGCCGGGTAGCCGGGTAGTCCGGTGTCGGATCAGGCTCCAAACTGTTGGCTATTCAGATTAAGATCAACCGTAAGACATTTAAGAAAGTTCGAAGTGTGTACATTTTATTACAAAGCGCCTGTGTTTCGTTTGCGTTTAACCCATTACCAGATAGCCTGTTTCTAGTTTTGAAAATAGGTGGCTACTTAAAGCAGGTTAAAGGTAAAGCAGAATGCGCCATATGGCGCATTCTGCTTTACTTTCAGCCTGCTTTAAGCTATAACCTGCTAGAGTAAGGAAAGTATTAAATATGACACACATTAATTGCGGTGGAACTATTTTCTTCAGCGGATGAATAAAATGCATGTGCTAAAAGTCGCTTCTATTGGGGAAAGGGTTAAACGGGAAATAATAACGTCTTCTCCACTGTAACACATTTAGAACATTATCATCTGTTTCAGTGGAGAAGACGTCATTATTTACCAGTTAAACGCAAACGAAACGCAAACGCAATGCCATTAATGTAGAAAATAACATTTGTTTTGATTTCTTGAGACTTAGGAATCGGATTAATAATACACTTGCTCCAAAGTGATGGAACAATCCCTTTATCAAAACAAATGTTGAATAATACATGTAGGAAAGAAATAGATGAATCATTATTTAAAACTTCAACAGGAATATTGTCTATACCACATGCTTTTCCTTTGTTTACATTACACAATGCTTTACGTACTTCAATGATTGAACATTTCTGCATAGGCTCTTCAAACATATCTTGGTACCATAATAAAAAGAAAAACATAGGTTATAATGGATTTTTTGTCTATTGGCATTTGAAGTGAATACTGTAGCCATTCTCGGCAAAGAATCGGCATGCATTAGTTTGGCTTTCTGAAATAATGTAAAGTAAAAATTGGCACCAAAAACCCATAAAAAGAGTTGAAAAGTGACGCTTACTCAAAGTATGATTCAAAGTATATAGTCTGTTGCCTGAAATTATATGCATTTTTACCTAATTGTTTTTGGCTCTAATTCAATGAAATAACTCGTGCAATCAAAGTCTATCCGTAAGAAATTGATCAAACTTCACGCTATAAATACAATGTACTTTAAGGGCGAATAATCAGAGAATGGTAAAAAAGCAAGTGTTATAGTGCTTTTTTTTTAAACTTTAGGCGCTTTCATACATATATCAATGGCCTGTATAAGCAGACGACTTTTTCTATGTGTTCTCGGGTTCACTCTAATATTCAATTTGATTGAAATCCTTAGTTGTTACCCAATTAACCTTATTACATGTATATACATGTAGATTCTTTGCAACGTTTACGTTTTTAAATTACTAAGTGAATTTTAATGTGTATAACGTTTATATTTCGGTAATAATAGACTATTCTTTTTGAAATCTATCTAATCATCTATTAATGGATTGAAATACTGTCAAACTCGTAGTAAGCGACCATTAAAAGTTGGGTAGATCTATAGATTGTAGGTCGGATTGCAGCTAAACAATACAAAGGTACATGTGCAGGGATAACTATCTAAGACCATTCAATAGCACTTAATGGGAGACAAATAGTCTGTGGTGTTGTTCGGGGGTTGTTATTATAGAGAGGAAATACTAATACCCTAAGAGTTCTGAGTATGATTTGGCTTACATTTACGAAGCAAAAAGTGTAGACTCTGATCAGACGCCGCATAATGCGGCGTCTGATCAGAGTCTGCACTGTTTGCTGATAGGATTTTCAATATAAAACAAAATGAAAATGAAAATTTTGATCAGGCATCCCTTTCATAAAAAATGGACTAATCCAATATATAAACAAGGAAGAATACATTGGGTATAAATGGGTTAAATATCAGCAGGTACCGGTGCGGTGGCGAAGACTTTATGCTTTCAAAATAAACGCGTTTACGCAAAACAACTATTTCTATAGCAAACAGTTTGGAGCACTATCAGATGACTAGAAGCCCGGCGTCTGATTAGACTCTTAACTGTTCGCAAGTTGTCACTCAGACTAAACTAGAACGTTTCGTTTGCGTTTTAACCCTTTCATGATCAAATATATCGTGACGTTTTTACCCTTTCACTGCCATATTGTCGTCTGCTTCAATAGTGCTGCCTGCAATATGGTTTCAAAGTAAGGTTGTTAAAAGTCAGTATGACTGACGTTATTTCAAAACAAATGGGAAACGCGTCGTCTGATCAGGATCAAAACTGTTTGCAAATGCGTTTTATGACGTCATTGTTTGCAAATGCGTTTTATGACGTCATTGAGAGTGAAAGGGTTAAACGGATAAGAATAACGTGTTCTCCACAGTATTCTATTTCGCGGCTCTTTCACAGGGTTGACGCAAACAAGGTTCACATTGGATTATGCAAATTCTATTTTGAAATAGCTATTAGGCCATTAAATGGCTAGTGTCTGGAGAGTTGTAAATTAGGGATGTTTCTAATACAGAACAACATCTCTATAACGGCCACTTAATGTGCTATTTTTCGACCTTTCAGTCAAGCGGAACTTTGCCTAAAACAAGTTTATATTAAAACAGAAAACCTTACTTGTTCAGGTTATAAGCTGCCATATATGGTCTAAAACTCGTATTAAAGTTTCATTTTCAGTGATTAAAACAGAAAGGTTACCTGTAGTTTTGAGAAAAAACACGTCCAATTGCGATCGTTATCTCTCATTGATTTTCATTTGACATCATAAATGAATATGCAGACTTTTATTTGTCATGAAACCCCGGGGCGCATTAAAGTGGAATTCTCTGAAAAAGCGAACCAACTCCGGTCCCTAACATTTGTAGATCTACGTGGTCACTACTCATTCAACGGATACGCTCATAAAGATCACATGACACCATTTCAGTGGCAAATTTATCTTGAGGTATTTAATCATTCACTGCCATCGTCTACTTCAATATTATGGTCTGTAATAGCATTTTAACGTCGTTAGATTTAAGGCATTATGACTCACAACACTTCAAAACTAGTATCAGACATTTGGATCCTGATCAGACGCCGCTATACGCGGCGTCTGATCAGGATCCAAACTGTTTGCAAATGTACCTTTTGGCGTCATTGACAGAAAAAGGTTCAAACAAGGCAATGAGAATGGAGATTTTTTCTTAGAAATTGTATGTGTGATTATTTTTTTTGTTTGTGTCATTTTTTCTGCAATTATCAGACATCTTATCTTTCTTTACCAATTTACAAGCCAAATTCTGTTACTTAATTCTCGAACGTAAAACTTTCATTAATGAGGGACATTTCGCCCAGTGGTACATTGTAACTTCCTATGGCTCTATGTGTCGAAATCCATTACATATAAATGGGCTAGACCATGATAGAATTCAGTTCAGATATTTCAAGCAGTCTTGTATGACCTTCGATTCAAAAATAAATAAATAAAACATTGTTTAACAAAGGTCTGCATTTATTGCATAAGACTTGTTGCTCTTTCCTAACGTGTTTTTAAATTTGGAAAACAGTGACGTTTCCTCGTGGTAATTAAAAATATTCAGACTTCTTTTTCATACTGAAACTCGGGCTCATAACATACATAGAGGATCTTTATGAGTGATCATTATTTATTATTTTTTAGAACGAGTTTACTGAAATAATATGACGCGAGCCTTGGCGAGCGTCATATTAATTTTAGAAAACGAGTTTATTAAAAATGATAAGTAATGAGCACGAATATGAGATTCTATTTATTACATAACAATGTTTTATATCTAACCTTAGTTTGTAGTATTTCTGCCATTCAAGTTTTTTCGCCAAAACTTGACGTTGTTTACGGTAACGTCATCACAAATGACGTCATTTGGTGACCCGCCAAATGCAGCGCTTGTGGACGAAAAGGTAAGGCCGGAGCCCAAAACACGATATTCCACTAGTGGATTACGATATTTATTAAAGGGTTATATTCCACTCCCAGACGGCAAGTTATGTGATAAAAATACATTACATGTCCATTGTGACTAGTCTGGTTTCTGCTCAGTCGCCTAGTACATTTGTAATTCAGATTACTTTCCAACCGGGTCCTAATTGAAGTCTTTGATTGGTTATGATTTCAAGAATATACCATTTCTATATTTTATTATACGTACTTATGTTTAATTAATTTCAATTAGAAAAAAAAACTTTATTTTACCGACGCCTTAACCCCTTGCTCCATAATCTGTGTCTAGTTTGGAAGACAGGCGACTACTTAAAGCAGATTTAAAGTAAGCAGATTGTGCCTAAAGGCGCATTCTGCTTACTTTCAGACTAATTAAAGCTACCATCTGCTAGGATGGATAAAATAGGTCGTATGGGACATGTTCATGAGTGTATAAGATGGAACTATCTGCTAAGTTGATGGATAAATAAAAGTCGGTGAAATGTGTATCTATGAAACAATGGGTTAATGACACATCGCCGTATGACTCGTTAAATGACTTAACTTGTACACGCTAGTGGTGAATTTGTGGTCCAGATGAGATGCTTTGACAATCTATTGGCATTTTCTGAACTAAAATGCCTTTAAAGCATGTTTTGAGAAATATTGCAGATAGCAAACTTTACAGACGACACTTACACAGGCCAAATAGGCTATATATGCAATATTTCTCCTATCAATATGAGATTAGCCGAAATCATCTTCATGAAATCATCATCATCCCATCCCATCATCCCTGTTTTGTGTCGCAGTGCCATAACCTACCTACCCGTCCATCCCGTCAATATAACTTGACTGTTAATTTGCAAACAAACCAAATTGCTTGCCGTCCATCTTAAAAAAAACACACCAAATTGTTTGCCGCCCATCTAAAAAGCAAACCAATTTGCTTGCAGTACATCTTAAAAACAAACCAAATTGATTGACGTCAATCTTGAAATCAAAATTGAACAAAAATCTTAACCCATTTATACCCAGTGGATTATTCCATGTTTATATATTGGATTAGTCCATTTTTTATCAAATGGATGTCTGGTCAAAATTTTCATTTTCATTTTGTATAATATTGAAATTCCAATCAGCAAACAGTGTAGACTCTTATCAGACGCCGCATAATGCTGCGTCTGATCAGAGTCTACTACTCTGTTTGCCTATGTCCCTTATATTGGATCATGGGCGCAAATGGGTTAGATTAAAAAGATATAGCAGGCGACAGAAAAGCCATACCAGGGCTCTAGATACGGTTTGTATTTCCTACTCCTACACCTACACCTACTTCCGTATATGTTCACCAATCATTAATGGTGTGACAACTCATTAGATTCTTCTATTTGAAACTATTTTATTGAGCAATCACAATAAAGCCCTAAGTAAACTTTGAAATCTGCCAATCACAACTTGACTGGTATTTGCAAACAGTTTGGATCTAGACCAGACGTCGTGTAACGCGGCGTCAGATCAAAATTCTGTATAACGGTTGTATGAAGGTTTGTTTTTTTATTAAAAATGTATAAATTTGAAATATACATATTCTTTTTGAAATTGATATATTTGCAGAAGACAATTTCAAAGCAGAATATACTCCTGTCATTCCTGGCAGTACAAATCTCAACTACCGTAATTAGCGTCTGCAAATAGTAAACTCTTTTACTGCCATGACGTCATCACTTTTATACAGTTGTCGTCTGTTTTTATTACTCATTTTAAATCAGGTATTTTGACTTAAGAAAAGTTGAAATGATTGTCAAATAATTTGGTTCCCGATCAGACGCCGCATTACGCGGCGTCTGATCAGGGTCCAAGCTCTTTGCAAATAACCATTGTACCCGGCTTAAGGTGGACAAGGAGTTAAGATAAAATACCAGACGAGTTTGACAAAAACTAATCCTATTTTATATCCTATATCATGCACTTTGGTTGTCAAGGCCGATGGTTTTACAGACATCAGTAATTAAAGTGAACCCAAATTAGACATGTTAAGCATTTTGTATAGCCGTGTCAATAAATTTCTCGTGTCACAAAACGACAAATTGAAATTTAAAAAAATGAACATGGCCATTTTGCCACCAGATGGTGAAGGAATTAATGATCAAGGTCCGATATTATGAAACCTTCTCTTAAATTTTGAGCATGGAGCCATTAAAGTTCTTCTCACACAAATCTGAATCACTATGTGACTCTATTTTTATGCTAAAAAATTGCAGAATGGTACAATTTAAATAGAAATTGAAAACAAAGAACCCTTCGTTACCTTGGGAACAGTCCTCGTAATTCCGGTTGGTTTTATTTATCTCTTTTAATGAGTATCTGACTATTTCCAGAAGGGGCCAGTGGTATAAGCCCAAGGTTGTGCCATTTCAATGTGAGGAGGATTATACAGCGCCCCTTCTCTTCAGCGACACCCAATGGGAGACAAAACATGTGTGCGTTGTTCGGAGGGAGTCGTTATAGGTTTGGAATTGGCTTACAATTGCAAAGAGCTTGACTCCAGATTAGACGCCGCGATTAAAGCTGTTTGTCGCTCGTTATTAAGTTTTTTCTGTTAAAAATGTCTATTATGTAACTTTGAGTAAAACAGCAGACGACAATTTCAAGCAGACAATATAGCAGACGTGTAAAGTTTCGACATAATAGTTTTGTTTGGGCAACAACGGGAAGTATTGTTGAAAGGAAGGAATCATTGTTTGGAGGGTCGTTAAAGGGAGGGATCACTGTATTGTTTCGTGTACTAATCAGGCCCGGAAATATCCTTTCTTTCCCAGAACTACTGGAGACAGAAATTCTCTATTATCTTGCCAAAAGCTTTTAAATCATTTGAGCTACGTGTAAACTATCTCTGCACTTTCTTTGAAGCACGTTACTCAATCCAAGTTAAACATTTCATGATCACATTTATCGTGAGGGTTGTACACCTTCATCGCCATACGTTGAAAAGTTGCATACAGTACAAACTGCTCTCGGGCGTATGCAAAGAGCGTTGTTATTTGACTTGAATAGTGATAGAAGTCATATATCTATAAAAAAGCAAACCTAAAACAGTGTTCCCTACCTACAACGGCCTGTCCTACAACGATTCCCTCCTTATAACGACCCTTGCCGCTGTTCAATAAACAAAACAATTATATCAAAAGCTTTCACGTCTGAAATAGTATGTGCTTAAAATTGTCCTCTACTGGTTTTCTCAAATTTACATATTGGACATTTTGATAGAAAAAAAACCCATAATAACGAGTGACAAACAGTTTGAATCAAGATCAGACGCCGCGGTACCGCGGCGTCTGATCTAGTTTCAAGCTGTTTGCAAATGTAATTCAATTTCCCTCCCGATAACGACTCCCTCCGAACAACGCACGCAATTTATGTCTCCCATTGGGTGTCATTATAGAGAGGGAGCGTTGTAACATATATCGCAATAACCGAGTGGTTAACGCGTACGACTCTCAGTACTACGAAAACATGAGGTAAGTTTTAAACTAACTCAAGGGTGCCCCGCTGAGAAACAGAACGAGGTCGGAAGCCAAATGATAACGAAGCATTCGTGATTTCTTAGCATGGCTAAAGATGATCAAGCGGTTCCCGATAGTCTGCCTAACGAATCGAATATTGATCTCGTAGACCAAGGGAGATAATGGTTTACGCACCATAAACAAGAGTGAACAAGAACGACAACCCTGTAAATATGGCCTGCATTCTTGAACATACCGTCGACCGCAAAACTTTTTATTGTTTGTTATACTAGAGATATGCTTACTTTTTATGAGCTCAACATTGTCGCCACCCTGTTGCCCGCGTCTTTATGTTGTGTTTTAGGTCAATTTTTCTAAGACAACATTTCTCAATAACTAAGGTAGAATCTCTCTATTACGACCACTTAAAAGAAGGCTAATAAAGGTCTGAATAAAATACAGTTGACAGCTTAAACAAGGTGAAAGTGAAACAGAAAGCTCCTGTAGGAGCTTTCTGTTTTACTTTAACATTGATTTATGCAGTCAGTTGTCTTAAACAACTGATAATTGACATATTTTAGTGGTCGTAATAGAGAGGCTCTACTGTATCTTAGGTTTGATAGTTATCAGTTGTATATTGAGTATTGAAAAAGAAAGAAAAAATAACAAAAACAAAACCACCAAAGACAAAAAAAATAATACCCGGTAATAATAACCCATACGGACACAGGACGATTACAATAAAAGGCATTGACACTGCGTGCTAGATGATGTAAAAAAGCCGTTAAAATATTAACGCCAGCAGGACGTTGGTTATTACTTCAGATCGATTTGAACCTATTATTATACAAAATGAGAAACACATGCAGTACCAGTTGACCCTGGTTAGAGGGCTCGTGTAAATGCGTTGGCACAAAGTGTTTCATTAGGGGAGGATAACGTTTTCCAAATTGTGTTTTACCTTTTCACAGCAAAGTTATCGTGAGGTTTCTTACCCGATCACGCCATAGTGCTTCAAGTATTGTTGGTTGCAATATCGTTACCGAGTTAGATTTAAGGCAATAGGGCTGACGTTATTTTAAGACAAATGTCAAACAGTTTGGATATACTTTACGCGGCGTCTAATTAGCATACAAGAGGTTTGTAAACGCGAATTGGGCGTCATATACATGTACAGTGAAAGGGTAAGAAGAGAGTGAAATCTTAACGTCCTCCTTCATATACAGTGAAACCCCTCTAAAACGGACCTATGTGGGGACAACAACAACATCCGGTTTAGAGGGGTTCTAACCCATAGCTTGCTTCTAGTATGGAAGGTAGCTGACCACTAAAAGCAGGTTGAAAATAAAGCAGAATGCGCCTTAAGGCGCATTCTGCTTTACTTTCAACCTGCTTTAAGTTATCATCTGCTAGAATATAGAAAATATTTCTGATGATACAAATGTATATGTTCATGAAAGTATTTTCTTCGGTGAAGGAACAAATCAAAGGCGTATTAATAGGTGGAAAACGGGACCAACGTTTTTGTCCGTTTTAGGGAAAATTCCGGTATGAAGAGGTTCCGGTTTAGAGGGGTTTCATTGTACCGAAATATCGTTATTCTTTTGAAACCTATTAATAATATGATAAGCGAAAGCGTACTCTTGTAATATAAAATGCTCTTCCCATGTTTGTCTAAGGTTTTAAATTCTCTCAAAAACAAAGGAGTTTGCAAGTCTTTTAATTCATTTCTATTTGTCATTAATAGCTTTATTACATAACGATGATTTTAAATAACGCAGTTAAAGGCTACGACTTCCAGCAGTGCAACCGGTTCATGTTATCTGTCTTTCTCTTTTTCTCTATCTCTTGTTTTCTCTTTATCTCTCTCTCTTTTGTTGTCTATCCGACTGTCTGTTTGTCTCTCTAGTTCTCTCTTTTTTTCTCTTTCTCGCTCTCAACCACTCTTTATTCTTTTGAAACCGTTTGCAGTGGTCCTACTGTTTAAACTTACACGCTTTGTTTTAGAAAAAATAACGTCTCCCCACTGTACGTATGATTATGTAGAGGTCGGTAGGCGTATGGTACTTTTTCTGTGGAAAGTTCGGTCGGACATGATTATTTGTTGACATGCGACAGTATCAAAATCTTTGCACTTTGGATAGGGCTTGAAACTTTATTTTAGATTGATATACAACAGAAAAATGCATCTGTCACTCTTGTTGTGCAGTTCTTAATGGGAGTGTCACTCAAAATAAGGACTATTTTGCATGCGTTGGGAAAACGTATTTGATTTGGAAATGAAGCATGTCTGACACTGAATGATTTCAGTTCAATAAACCCTTCATCACCTATGTTTTTGACTGGAAATTGAATATAGTTTAGATCAAGATTATCCGCAGGGGGAACCCGGTGTCCGACCAAGATCTGAAATTCTTCTACTTCTTCTTCTTCTTGATACTTCCCTCCATCAAGAATGATGATTATGAGAAGGCGCTGTATCCTAATTTTTATTTACATATGTGAAAGTGATAAATATACAGTGAATTGATAAAAAATAAAATAAAAGCAGTACATGTATAGTAGTTTAGATCAGACCTAGATTTAGATTGTGTTACATATTAGATATTTAAGGCAAGTGACTGCTTATAAGGCAAGGTGCTTTCTGTTTTACGTCCACCTTGCTTTAACCTGTCATTTGTTTTTATGCAATCAGTTATTTTTATTGGTCGTAAAAACGAAGTTTAACTGTATTCTGAAATTTGAAATGGCTTTGCTGGGCGTCGCATCTGCAAGTTTCAATCCATTCATTGCCATGGATGGCTACAATAGAATTTGCAACCGGAATTGGTTCTGATTAGGCACCGCGTTGAGCGGTGTCTGATCAGGATGGAAATTGTTTGAAAAATTATTTCGATGTGCCATTAATTAGTTTGCATCATATAACTCGCTATGAAGCAACAGTGCAGTTATAACTCATTGAGCCCTAGTGACGCATATGTGCGTCCTTTACCAAATGTGTACCTGTGAAGAGTGCATTTGTCCTATGCAAACAGTGAAGTCCCTGATCAGAGGGCTCCTTGCCGGAGCCCTCTAATCAGGGACATCACTGTTTGTCATTTTGCAATTTATTACAAAAAACAACCCTATTATCCTTTCCACGCCCATAACGTATTAAATAGTTCTGACGATTATGGCACATTTTGGCTTCCGTAGAATGAAAAGTTATGATTCGCACATCACGTTGGAAGACTTTTCTGAAAGGCCAGGTTCGGCTCTTCCTATTTCTAGAATATCAATGGTCTCCTGCAAAATGTGACACTTTCAGGCAGCATCGAAAATGGATCCAGACACAAAGCAAGATTGGAAAAATGCGAATGCCAGAGGGGCCGAAACGGTCCATCTTTCTACTTTCGGTTTAAAATGTACGCGACCTTTTTGTCAAAACCCGTTATAAAAGCACTCATGATGGAATTCAGTAACACTGACATATCAACACAAAGCTCACAAAGCTCAAACTTAGCTCAAGATCCTATTTTTTTTATTTTTTTTAAGTCGTTTAGGTATTGCGTGAACGCGATTTAAATATAGCGCTTCTAAAAATAGATTGTCACTTTCGGCTTCGTGTTGACACGTCAGAGTAGTTTTGAGATGTCAGAGTGTAGTGTTTATTCAGAAAATGAGCTCAAAACTAGTCCGGTAGTGTCTGTGTTATGTGTACAAAATCGGTCGGGCTTGCTAAGTATATAGTCTAAAATGGAACAGCCTTTACTGCAAACTGGAATTGTCAATTGGAACATTCAGGGGATATTAACTTAAGCAGACACACTCTGACGATGAAAGTGTCCATCCGTTACCCAATTACCTGTTCCTAGTTAACCCCTTCACTTCCAAATATTTCGTGAGATTTTTACCCCCTCAGCGTTTCATTGTCGGCTGCTTTCATTTTGTTGTCTTCTATGTCATTTCAATGTTTAAAAATAAGGCAGTTTACTGAAGAAATTTTCAAACGATTGTCGAACAGTTTGGTTCCTGATCAGATAATGATAGTGTGATGTTTGTGTCAAACATATTACACCGTGTAGAACGCCACCTGTGGGGGTACTGTAATGTGGCGTACGCGGGGTCTGTTACTGTATAGGGAAATACGAAAGTCGGTGAGTAAAAACGAATATTTTGTCTTTTAAAAAACTGCTACAGGTAAATACTATATCGCACGGAACACAGCAATCATTTATCAATTGCCAGCTAACCAATTTTATAACACAGAGTGTCCTGGTGTTTCAAACACTTAAGCACAAAGTTCGTGATCACAGCGCTCAGACAAAATCAGCCTTAGTTTTAGCGTTTTTCTTTGCTTTCAAAGAACTGTTTTCAAATGTTTGATACTTAATGAAAGATTGCGATGTTATACGATACATTCAGGCTGATTTCATGAAAAAAAATAAGCCCAATTAGGCTAATTATAGCCAGAAAAGCGATATGTCGCACGGGGGGTCAATTCATGTGTCGCACGGGGGAGAGGTGTTTGTTTTAGGCAAGAGTGTCATACAGCCTAAAAGTCCATCTCTATCTATATTCTTCGCATTCGAGGGGCAATTCACATAGCTTTACGTGTAACAAAGTCCGTATACGCAGTTTACAGTAGTGTAACACTGTTTAAAACCCCGCGTACGCCACATTACAGTACCCCCGCAGGTGGCGTTCTACACGGTGTATTAGATCCTGAACAGAAGCCGAGTAACTCGGCGTCTGATCAAGATCCAACCTGCTAGCAAATGTCAGTGCAGACTAGCTTGGTATATGTAAGAAATGGGTCACTGTCATTTATCATACTGAATTGTCTGCCTCAAATATATTGTCTGCAAAAACAATCAATGTCTGTTTTAATCATTCTTAAATTGAAGAAAAAATGAGCCTGAGTGACAAACAGGGCGTGCTCGATTATCAGTTCCAGAACTGTTTTGGAAGAAGATTCATCAAGTAAAACCGGAATTGAACCCTTGCAAATATGGTAGTCTGGCTTCCTTGCTTAGTATAACTTTGCTGTCGCCGCGTTGGTAAATGGTACCAGGAACCATGATGATACGTCACAATTCTGCTCACACCACCTCCTTGGACAGAACTGATAGAACTGTTCCGGAATTGAACTCCAGACCACTCAATTTCGATTCCATCAATTCCGTCAATTCCGGACTGATAATCGAGCACAGCCACAGTTATAAGACTAGCGGACGAATATTTAAATGACATTGGAGAAGATGTTAGTATTTTCCTATAAACGCGTTTACGCTTAATATTACTATTATTTCCACTGTAGTTTGTTTGGGGCTAGATTAAACACCGAGCAACCAGGCGTCTGAACAGGCTCCAAACTTTTTGCCGCTTAGATTAAAATGGATAGTCTGAATTATCAAGATGTTTTCATTTTCTAAAATTGATTTTGTAATGTACTTTGTAAAGTCCTCTTCCTTGTACAGTTGAACTTCGATATTAGCCACGTTTTAACTTTGAAAAATGAGTATGTTCGACTTAAGCGAGCATGAAATAATGCATAGCATATGTCGAACTATCATTTAGTTTTAGTTAAGAGAGTGCGAGATAACGAAGTTCGACTGTATGTCGTACACACGAACTTTCGAAGGAATTGTATCATTGTTTTTGCCTTAGGATTGACGAGCAAATATTGAATGACAAGAACATGTTGCATGTGAATCTAAAATGGAACTTTCAATTCAATCATGAGAAGCCGCTTCATTCTGAGTTTTTACTTACCGTGGAGTCGACGTTATTCTTTCCAAATAAACGCGTTTACGCTAATAACTATTATGTCTAATATTAATATATACACTGCTATATTAATATTAATTTAATTCCCTATCTGGAATATTGAAAAAGATATTATTTCCAAAGCAAACAGTTTGGAACCAGATTATACGCCGGGTTACCCGGCGTCTCATCAGGCTCCAAAATGTTTGCCACTCAGATTAAAATAATGAGTCAGAAATGTTAAAAAGTTGTTATTTTCTACATTCTATTGCAATATGTTTGTATTTCGTTTGAGTTTAAACGGAGCGGTTTGCATTGGAAATAATAGTTTTAGCGTAAAACGCGTGTATCGGGAAGAGTGACGTTTTCTCCACCGTAGCCAAAAGGCCTCATTGGACAAGACTAACCATTCCTCCCCTGTAATGTGGGTTAGTTCAAGCAAATTTCACTTACAGTTCAACTCATTCTATCCTAAACCTTTTTCAGACAATTCCGATCCCCTATTTAGTCTAGTCTTTGCTGACTATTTATGGTTGACCTTAACAATATACTGATCAGGGTCTACACTGTTTGCAAAGGACAAGCGTGCGTACTCTCTACAGATAGATTGTTTGTTAATAACGATTATACTGGTCGCTAGGGTTCAATATTTTAAAACACTGACAGCAAAACGGTGAAATGACAAAAGAGGTTGAGGTTATTGCATATGAAAAAGTCTAACTGACATGCATCTCTCAATTGAATTTATTACGACGTTTTGAAGAAAAAGCAAGAATAAAAACATCATGAGTTCATTCGCCTTCTTTAGCGACATTAGAAATTGTTCCTTTAACCCTTTCACTACCAGACTTTATTACACTAACATAATTATGCAAACAGTTTGGATCCGGATTAGACGCCGGGTCACGCGGCATCTGATCTGGGTCTTATCTATATGACACTCCGTATCAATCTTTGCTTAGTAAAAACCGCATAAAATTCCCAATTTTAAAAGTAAGACTAGAAATCCAAAGATTTAGGAAAACAATCCGTAAGTCCGAAGAAATGAAGAAACATCCGGAAATTTCGGAAAAACTCAGCGCTGCATCTCTCAACCGAATTTGATTTTGAAGAAAAAGCAGGAACCAAAAACATAATGAATTCATTCACCTTATTTTTCAATCTTGCAAGATTACTAAACATGTTGATAATACTGTTGATTTCAAAACTATACCGATTTAACGAATTTGGAAATATTATCTTAACAACCTTATATTTATACAATATAAACACGTATTGTACATAAATATATGTTCTCTTGAAAACACAAAACGTGCAGTCCCATAGACGTGATATTTTGTTTTATATTAGTTCGAGTCCTGGAAATTTGTTTTTGTTATTGACAAAACAATTCCTTCGACACTTCACTGGGTGTTATTTCCCTTGAAAACAAGATCAACGGTATCTGAATTCCCGATTAGCTGTAACAAATTGCATCAAATAAAAAAATGCAGTCTTTTTAACATTTGAATATTTGCAAAATCGTCAAGTACATTTGATATTTTTTTACAGTGTGAAATAATGAGGTAATTTCACGAGCATTCGCCTCTTCTAAATATGGATTATTATTACCTTGTACTAGTTCACTATAATTCAATATTGTACTAAACATTGTTTAAATACCTCAAAGTAATTTGGTAAAGATGTTCGATCAAAATTTCACTTGTGCAATATAAATACCTTGCCTAAATTAGGCGACACTCCAGTTTTGATCAACGATATCACGTATTGAGTCTACCCAGCATCTCATCAGGATCCAATCAAATTTGTCTTTGTGTTTAGGGGTTTTATTTCAAATTGAATATACAAGGCTACCTCTCTACAACAACACCTAATGGGAGACAATGATTGTGTGTATTTGTTGGAGGGTGGGACAATTGAAACATGTACACTAAGAGCGCTAAGCATGGCTTGGCTTACATTTGAAACCAGTCCTAACCTAGATCAGACGCCGCGTTACGCATCGTCTGATCTAGGTTCAAACTGTTTGTCACTTAAATACGTCACTTTGAGAAAAAATAACAAATTATTTAAGCAGACGATATTGCAACAGTTAATGCTTTAGACATAAATGCCTTTCTTGTGGAACAGCGGAATACATTGTTGTAAGGAGGGAATCATTGTTCGGCGGGTAGCTGATTGGAAGTAAGTATAGCGGAAAAAATGTTATTCTTTCCCGTTAAAACGCAAACGAAACGCAAACGAAACGCAAACACATCACAATAAAACGAAGAAAAAGACTGACTTTTTATGTTAATCTGAGTTGGAAACTGTTTGGAGTCTGATCGGACGCCATGTTATCTGGCGTCTGATCTGGCTCCAAAATGTTTGCAATTGAAGTAATAGTTTTAGCGTAAGCGCGTCTATTGGGAAAGAATAACGTTTTTCTACTGCACTGTACATAAAAACATGTTGCATGCTGCAGGGGACGTTAAACTTAGCAGAAACAAAGATATCTTCAAAAAAGATATTCCGTCGAAAGTTAGAGTCTATTTTTGGAGTGAACAGTATTCATTATAAAACTTAATACAGAAATTATACACAAGGTTGCCCAATGTATAATTCCGTGCTTAAAATGTCTGTTCATATTTGGTCAGCACAGCCTTGAACGTTATAATGGAGGTCTAAGGAAAATGTTTTTGTGGTCTCTGACCTCTACGCATTGGGCCAATGAGAGTGTTTCAGTTCAAGCAAGCGGTCATTGACCAAGATTTCTGATCATTACTGATTGGTTCATTCGTTTCAGCCAGAGCAGGTTAAAAGAGATAACATTCCCATCCTCGACGAGCAAAACAACAACAATTTCGTGATGGAAGAAGTGTTAACCCTTTTGCTGTCATGATGGCGGAATTACCAGTCTTAAATGTACACAGTCACTGTCAAGTTATCGTCTGCTTATGTTTTTCGTCTGCTTTTCATTTTAAAATTTTGAATTCCATGCGCTTTTGATAATATTGATTTGGGTGTCAAACAGTCTGGATCATGATCCTTTACGCGGCGTCTGATCAGGATACAAACTATTTGCAAATGTCAGTGTTATCGGTGCTTGCAGTGAAATTGTTAATTGAATAAAGAGTGTTGTTATTTATAACGTAGATAGAGTTTGCTGGTTCATCAATATTAATAGAAAACCTTCATTAACACGGTGGAGATTTCTTTCCCGTTCAAACGAAACGAAGGACAAACGTAGCGCAATAATATATAACAAATTATAGTTTTAAGGACCTCTAAAATGAAGGCTAATTAATTGTTAAAAACCTTGTGACATAAAGGAGCTTTCTGTTTTACTATCGCCGCTGTGTATGCAGTCACCTGTTGTGAGCACCTAACAATTAACACAATTTAAAAGTACAATATAAAGTCACTATATATGCTATATTCGGCACACTACACGCTGAGTAACATATAATATAATATTATTACGTTCTACAAGTTAAATCTACCACCTAGATGGTCAATGGTTAAAATGATTCAGTCTAGGAAAATGACCCAATAAAAGTAGACAACTATTATGGTTCGAAACGTAGAACTATATAGTCGAGGTCGATAGTTGACTGGTCGGAGGCCAATAGTCAGTTTCCGAATCTGGATAGTTTCAATCCGTTCACATAGTTGTTTTTATCACATTAAACACCTCTAAAGGCAATCTGATGAAGACCAGAACCATTTAGACTCATTACTATGTCATTTTAATCAATTTATACAAACTCAGATTTGAGAAATAAAAGCAGATGACTATCGTTTAACCCTTTCCCCTATAGAAGCGACTTTTAGCGTATTTAATTTATTCCTCCACCGAAAAATAGTTCTTATTTAAACACTTATGAATATGTTTAAAAAAATGGTTTCCATATTCTAGCAGTATCTATGGAAGCTTAAAGCAGGCTGAAAGTAAAGCAGAATGTGCCTCAAGGCACATTCTGCTTTACTTTCAACCTGCTTTAAGTAGTCACATATCTTCGAAACTAAAAACAGGCTATTAGGTAAAGGGTTAAAGCAGATGGCGTCATGACAGTGAAAGGAATGAGAACATGCAGCTGCGGACAGTCAATCACTGCCCTTTGGGTATATGATAGAACGTGAAATTTGTATGGTCATAACTATTGTTGACTAGAAATACGTGTACAGTGGAGAATGAGTAATTCTTTCCCGTTTAAACGCAAACGAAAAACAAACGTATTGCAATTAAATGTAGAAATAACTTTTAAACAATTCTTACTCTTTTTTAATCTGAGTGGCAAACAGTTTGGAGCCTGATCAGACGCCGGGTTACCCGGCGTCTGATCTGGCTCCAAACTGTTTGCATTGGAAATAATAGTTTTAGTGTAAACGCGTTTATTTGGAAAGAATAACATCTTCTTCACTGTTTTGTTTACTAGAAATACGTGTATGAATAAAAGACTGCAGGTACTCCCTATAGAGAACAGAGTCTGCGAGGGTCTACGGACCTAGAAACTATGATAGGAACTAGATGAAATAGGTGTGATGAAAGTACTGACTTCGACAAAGTTGTGAATAGATCGTTCCCATGCCTCTTAATGTGACACGTGTTACAATAGAGAAGACGTTATTCTTTCCTGCCTTAAAAACGCAAACGAAACACGATTGCAACACACTAAAATGCAGAAAATACCCTTATTTTGACTTTACTCCCGATTTATTTAAATCTGCTTAGCAAACAGTTTGGAGTCAGATCAGACGCCGGGTATCGTCTTATCTGACCCAAAACTGTTTGCAATGGAAAGGATAGTTAAAGCATAGCTGCTTTTTATTTTTGTTTGTTTGGTTTGTTTGGAGTTTTTTGTTTGCTTTATTGGGAAATAATGACGGCTTTCCGACTGTAGTTAACGTTCTTGTCTGCAATATGTCTAGCTCACCTGCAACCAAGTAAACCTGCATGTTTCGGTGTATGATCAGAATCTTACTGCTTGTAAATATATACATGTCGGCGGCTAAAGTCGGTATTGCAAGCTGTTCGAATATTGACCAGAAGTCCGACCATGTTCAAAACTATATGACACTCGTATATATCTTTAAATCTTATCATCACTTTAAACGCATCTGGCAGAGTAATAAAGCCATTCAATAGTTTTGTTAATTCCCTAACGAAATATCTTTGGGCTCCGGTCTAATCTGTTTGTCCGCAAGCGCTGCATGACGCGGGAAAGTAAATGACGTCATTTATGATGACGTTCCCATGAAAAATGTCACGTTATAGCGGAAAATAAATATGGCGGAGATACTCATAAATACGGCTTAGTTTTGTTCGACAATAATTCTCGCGTCGTTATATTTTAACGAACTCGTTTATTTAAAATGATAAGTAGATCTAATTAGCACTTTTGTAAGAGTCTCTATTGCTTCAACATTTATAAAGCAAATGTTAAAATGACGACGAAGAGTTTATGGTTGGATATTATTTGACTGTGTACGGGTTATGAAAGAACAGAAATAACTAAAACATCAATCATGCAACACTAGATATTTACATATCGATCCTATACTAATTAACTTCATTATTTGACTGTCCCATGGACCTTCTTTATTATACACTCCCAGTCCTTGGTGCCAAACGTATTACCGCCTGTGTTAGTGAGTGTTATGACATCAATACATATATAATACCAAACACATAACATAACTATGTTAACCCATTTGTTCTCAAAATCCCATATATTGAACATAGGCAAACAGAATAGACGCTGACCAGACGCCGCACAATGCGGCGTCTGATCAGTGTCTGTAATATTACTGATAGGAATTTCAGTATAAAATTCGAAAATTTAGACCAACCACCCCTTAGATAGAAAATGGACTGTTCCAATATATAAGCATCAACTGGGTGCAGATTTGTTTCTATTGCTTAAATTCAAACTATAAGGAAAGTGACTAAAGTAATCATGGTCGCAATGAGTAAAAAACATTTGGGTCCTGATCAGACGCCTTGTTTACTCTGCGTCTAAACTGGTTGCAAATATTAATTGTATTCTGTGTAAGATAGATAAATGATTAACCCTTTACCTGATAGCCTATTTCTATTACTTAAGATAGGTGACTACTTAAAGCAGGTGGAAAGTAAAGCAGAATGCGCCTTAGGGCGCATTCTGCTTTACTTTCAGCCTGCTTTAAGCTATCATGTGCTATAATATAGAAAATATTCCCTATAATACATATTCATTACTGATTAAATTGGAACTATTTTCTTCAGCGGACGAATAAATCATATCCGCTAAAATGCGCTTCTATTGGGGAAAGGGTTAAGGAGTTTGCATTGGATTTTAGTGTGTGAGCATAAACACGTTTATTGGGAAAGAATACATTATAACGTCTTCTTCAAATATAGCAGTTTCTGCCACTTTCTAGGTCGGTCTGTCAAAGAGCTCTCAGACGCTGTCAGTTGCTTACAGAACAACTCGTGTTTCATAAAAACAATAGTCTGCACAGCGCAGGTAATAAACTTGTCTGGCCAAGATAACAATTTGTGTCGAGGGAAATAACTATATCAGCAAAAATAGAAACTTTACATGTGATTCTGATGCGTATAATTCTGTCTACAAACACAATTTTGCAGAAAACTTATTGTCATTGAAAACTTTGGATCAATGTCTGCATGTTCTCGACAATGGTGATGAAAAAAGTCCAAACGTCACGTCGTAATTTGACGTCAAAATGCATAGGGGTCGATTTCAAAATTCTCAGAGATGTGAACGTGTGCGCAAGATGTGTTTAAATTCATTTTCCAGTTTTATTTTTAGTGACTTTTTGCATAAAATCACTTCAGTAGCGTGCATGCCCAAAGTCACTTCTAATGCACGCAACACTCCAGTCTCTGATGTGCCGTTTAATGACGTCATATGAGATGACATGCAATTTTCGTAATCGAGCATGTCTGAGGTCGTTGGTCGTGTCAATCTGGTAATAATTCCGCATCCGTCGCCAAGTTTAACCCATACATGCTCTATGGGTTTTAGATCAGGTGACACCGCAGCCCATGTCATGACGTTGACATTATTCTGGGCCTTGTGCGTGCAGTTAAGATCTGCCAAGTATACGGTCTACGGGTACGGGTAGGACCGTGACGTTGCTTCAGACGATTCCTTATTGTCTCAGCAGTTATCCCAAACCGCCGAGAAGTAATCGTTGTTGGAATAAAACGGTTGCGTCGGTACGTTAACGTAAGAGTGAGGTCGACTCTACGTGACGTCAACGATCTCGGGCGATCCTGAACTTACCCCGTAACTCTGTAACGAGTAGTCAGCATATGAATTGTCTACAATATGCGTCCAAAATGACACGTAACATCAGTTACTGACGCGTCCGCCGTAAGCATGCCAAATGGTCTGATTTCTGTGATTTTCAGAAAGCTGTGGCATCTCTTTTTTCAAAAGCAGAAGTTTACAATTTTGTTTTTTCGGTGTTTGGCTAAAGCCTGCGTGTGTCTGTTGCATTAGATAAACTTGAAATCAACGCTGATTAGGTCAACTCGACGTCAGTGCTAAATACCGGAAGTGGAAAGCGTGCTACGTCGTGCGCGGTACAACTGAACAATAGTGTGGCTCTGTATGGTCTTTATCGATTTCTCCATTATGAAATGTGCGTATATTTCATAAAACGTCATTAAAACATCGCTTAAATCGGCTTTGAAGAATGTAAAGTTTCTATTTTTGCTAAGTATGTCTGGTCAATATTTAATCATAACCCTTGTTAGCCATACGTTGTCAAATCTATTGGATGCATCCCTAGTCCCTTCAGACCAGATATTGAACATGTTAGAATAATATACTACATGTATTAACCTGTAATTATTCTCACTCGTTTAATGTTACGGAATCACAAGCAGCTCCCCTGCGATATAGTGTAAACATTTTTGGCTTCAATATGGCATTTTGTCACTAAATATGCACTGTTTGTTTGCTTTTGATGTACTACATGTGTGCCAGAGAATAGATGCAGGACATTTCTATTTTCCTAGAATGGGTTTATGTGGAAATATGTAGGCTAAAGTGACATGTCCCTGTTTTAACCGGACCCTCTGTCAACAGGTAGCAGAACACCAGTCATGTCATTGAAGTCATGATATTTTCTTACATAACACTTGGCCCCCTATTCTTTTCTAATTCTTCAGTTGTGCATGAATGTATCTTTGGGGGAAATATAGAGTTGCATCTTGCTAAGTTGGAAAAGTTGACAAATGTTGACCTTGAAGATGACAGATTTTGATGAACTACATGCATATAGGAGAGCCTAATTGGTGTTCCATACCCTTAATGAAATCGGGCTCCGATGTTATAAAGCTTTTGACATGAGTCCAAACTCGTTTCCAAGCATTTGATTGGTCAGATTTGAGCCTAGGCTCAAATCTGACCAATCAAATGCTTGGGAAGACACTAAAACTCAACTGAAACGCTTTATAACATCGGAGCCGGGCCAATGTTGGCCAATATCGAAGCTTTTCGGATAGCTATCGGTCATTTCCGTAAACTGTCGACCATTTCTGAACTATGCAAAGCATGGTTCAGAACGAGTCGTCAGTTGACGTAAATGGCCGAATACTGCTTGTAGAGAACCGACGTTGGTGTGATCTCAAAAGGGGTTATCAGCCTTAAATGAAACCAAACATAAGCGGATGGGATTGTAATAAAGAAAATATTTTTTGAAAGTTATGTCGATTTAATTTTGACTGTGTGGCGAAACGTCTGGACCTTGATTAGACACAAGCGTCTGTTCTGGTTCATAACTGGTTGCAATTGGCAAAAAGGGTAGGGGGCATAAACGCGATTAGAAGGAAAGGATAACTGTGTAATAACGACTTTATTTCATGTGGAGTACATATTTGGTATAAACGTATTTCAGTTGTACACACGTTCAGAAAGTTTGGACCGAAATTGAAGGATATAGAATATATCATAGACCTAAATGTAAATTACAGTGAAGAAGACGTTAATCGTTTCCGTTACATTACAAACGAAATTATTTACTCCCTCGGTACAACGGTCCCAGTTTACAGTTTATTTGTTTTTCTCAGTACATGTAAAATATGTAACATGAGGTACAAAAACATAATAAACAAAACATAATTACCAGGCTGTGTGGGAATGAAATGAAATACGGGCTATCTATTAACATTTAGCATGCTAATCAGACATTATCGCATGGACTATTAGCAACGTGTCAAACAGTTTTGATTCTGATGAGACACCGAGTTACTCGGTGTCTTATCTGGGTCTAAACTGTTTGCAAAGGTTAACACAAAGTCATTCATAGCATGCCAAAGGTTAAAAAGACGCATCAAAAACTAGCATATCACAAAACTACGAATTGAAAAAGACAATAAATATATTCGTATATTGCAATAAACTAAATCGTGTTTTCTACGCCAGGCGGACACCGGCAGTGTTTAAGAATTATTGAAATAAATTTAGATATATTTATCAGTTTTGTTTCATCATTCTCTGACATAATTTTGCCAAAAGTTAAAGTATTCTTATTTCTGGAATTCAGACATGGAATATATTTCCTTCTTTCATTTCTGAAAAAGTACAATTGAAAAGATAATGAAATTCATCACCAAGTTCATTTAAATTACACAAATTGCACTTTCGATTTTGACGTTCTACATTTATCCAACGACCTTTTTCAATAGGCATGTGATTGTTACACATACGAAAGTTAACAAATCCTTGTATATAAAACATAGGCAATATATCAAAATAGTTTTCCAGTTTATGTTCCGTTTTATATATTCTATAATTAAACATTTAGGTAACTCGTTAACATCGCTATTCCAATTTTGAATAAATTGATTCTTTAAGGACTGTTCGACATTGTGAAGTAACATTTTCCTTGATCCATGATACTGCTGGTTTAACCATATATAACTTAAACCACACTCGTCTAAAATGGATTTTACATTATTCAGCCAATGATATTGGTGGTCATTATTATTTGAATCAGAATGTATAACTTTGTATAAGGAGGATGATAATTTATTGTCATTGTAAATTAAATTGTGCCAGAATCCGATTACTCTTTTTTTAATGGCAACTGAGACAGGGTAACGACCTAAATCACCGTAAAGCATAACATGAGGAGTCCCTTTTTTAACATGAAGAATATGTTTAAGAAAATCTGTATGTACTTTTTCTATAATGGCCAAATTACCGAAACCCCAAACTTCGCACCCGTATGTTAATATAGGTAAAATTGTGTTATCAAAAAGTTTAAGCTGACAGTCAATTGGTAGATCTAGGTTTCGCAGTTTCCTATGTAAACTAAACATCGCCTTCCTTGCCTGTTCAACAACATGTCTTTTTGCCACTGCGAATTGTCTATTTTTTTAAAAGAGTACCCCTAGGTATTTGAAGCTATCGACAACTTCTATAACATTATTATTTACTGTTATATTTCTATTTCTACCCTTTTTGTCTCCAAACACAAGTATTTTTGTTTTATCAAAGTTAATATCCAATTTCCATGTAGTAGAGTATTCATAAAAAGTATTCAAAAGTGATTGCAACTCATCTTCTGTATTAGCAAAAATAACAGTATCATCAGCATAGAGTAAGACAACAAGTTTAAGATATATATCTAAGTTATTTTCTAAAATATCTATACCCCCGGTATTGCTATTGTACATAAATTGTTCTAGATCATTTAAGAATAATGAAAACAGTATAGGGGAAAGATTTTCACCCTGTCTTAATCCTCTGCTACATTGGAAGAAGTCTGACTTCTGACCATTCATGACAACACAAGACTTAATATCAAGATACATGTTTCTAATTATGTTAAAAAGTTTACCATTGACATTATACTTCAGTAATTTTGACCATAAGCCTGCACGCCATACAGAGTCAAATGCTTTTTTTAAAATCAACAAAAGCGGAAAACTTTTTCTTCTTTTTATGTTTACAATATTCACACAGCATATGGAGAATGAAGACATTATCAATTGTTGAATGACATTTTCGAAATCCTGCTTGATTTTGGTTCAAAAGTTCATTTGTTTCTAAATATGATGTAAGTCTATTGTTTAAAATTGCCGTAAATAGTTTACCCATGCAGCTCAGTAAAGTTATTTATAATCTATAATTTTCAGGCTGAGTGTTATCACCATTATTTTTATATATTGGTACAATACTTCCAACTAACCATGAATCTGGCAAAATTCCAGTATCGAATATCCTGTTAAATAATTTGTGATAAAATCAATCGAATGTTTTATGTATTCATTAGAAACCTGATCCAAACCCGTTGCTTTACCTAATCTTAAATTATCAATTGCTTTCTTGATTTCGTCAAAAGTAATTTCATTATTCAAATTGTTATCAACATCAACATTGGGCCAAACAGGATCAACGGGGTCATCTTCATCGACATTAGCAGTATTCAGATTCTTGAAAAACTCATAAAGTGATTCTATGTTAACATCGGCTTTTTTTGTTTTTGCATTAAGGCTATTAATGTAGTTCCAGTATTCGCGGGGTGACTCAGTTCTCATATTTTTTATTTTCTTTCTAAAGCTGCGTTTATATTAACAACTGCATCTCGTATATTTCGTTTATATTTTTTACTAGCCTTCAACATATCATTTCTGTTAATATCATTTTTAACATGGTTATATTTTCGCCTACTTTTATGAAATTCGGATCTAGCGGATTTACAACTATTGTCATACCACTTTTGGTTCTTGCTACTGCAGTTACCTGTCTTAACGTTACTTTTACTACTGCTACTGTATTTTCCAAACGTATTTTTAGCAGAAGTGATAAGAACATTTTCAATATTTGTAACAATATCATTTATACAGCATTTATCAATATCTTCACGTTCTAGCGTTTGCATGATGCATTCAAGTTTCGACATATCTACGAGGGCTGTTCCAAAACACCGTGGACTGATATTATTTTTGAAGAACCCGAAGTAATATTTCTTTGATATTTTTACCAATGCTATTTCAAACATTTTCACATTTGCATGAGGAATATTAAGGTTCCTGAACACACTTGACCCTATTTTATTTGTAAATATTCATTGTTGGTTAGATTATGCGGCGCACGCCAAAATCTTAAAGGTAGATTTAAAGAGGTACATTTTACGACCTCCTACAAAGCAATTTCGAATTGGAATTTGCGCAAAATTGCGTCATTAATGTTGACGTTGTTATATATGACGTCATCCTTGAAAAAATTGTTAACGTAGCGTCATTTAAAAAAAAATATATCTAGGTTATGACGAATGATACTGTGTTCTGAAGACGCATGAAATGACGACGTCAGAGGAAAAGGCGGCGCAGCAGAATGTCATAGAATACTGCTTTGAGTTGAATTTGATCCCGAAACAGACGTTAAAACAACTACAATCAAGAGAAATGTATCAATCAGCATCTCGCTTGCTGGTGTTAAAAAAAAATACGCGATTTTCAGAAGGATGGGTTGAGAAAATAATGTAAAGATGGGATAGCCGGAAGAAATTGACGGTTTCATTGTAGAAAACGTGAGGAGCGTCATGATTGGTGATCGGCGTCTTGCGATGAGATGGAATGCTTAACTCCTCGGGGTGAGCAAATTGTTTGTACATCGACTTTTACGTGAGAAATGAAACACGTCGAGAGTCGGTGCTATATGGGTGCCACGCTTGTTAAGTGCAGAAGAAAAAGAATGATGTGTCCAAGTATCAACCCTCTTTTTAAGACGATATTCGAGAGATCAGGACTTTTTCATCAAACAACCTTCACACAGATCTATTGCATACGATACGAGAGAAGTGACCGGGGTTCATTGACAACTTAGAAAAGCAACATATTTCACAAGGTTATCGCTTCGTGCCACATTTCCCAGCATGCACATTTGGAACTTGCCGTGTTGGGGTTTCAAAAGCTTACACATCCGCCTACTACCATTGACCTGGCCCATTAGATTTTGCAGTATTTTCATACCTAAAATTGAGCCTCAATTACGCCGACAAAAATTGAAAACGTTGAAGACAGCTCAAACAAGGAACATTGAGAGTGTTGCGCGAGCTTCATGTAGATACCAGCTTGTTTAAGAGGCTGTGTGTCAGCGAAAATGCATCAATCACCACTACAAGTAAAGGAGTGACGTTGTTCAACGTCGATAACGTCATAACGTTAACTAGTGTGCGCCGGGGTTACACAGGTAGGGTGTTACAAATAACTCTTTGCTGGTGAGTTTTAAAGATAGCGCGTTAAAACTTCACACATGTTTACATAAACCCTATGTTTATATATAATGATGACCGTTTGTCTCTGCTGTTTTAACGAACAATTTTATAAGGAAAGTCTACGATGTTTTGGGACAGCCCTCGTATATTATGTATAAACTGTTGACTATAATTGTCAGACCATCTCTTGATTCGTTCATGGCTGGACGTTTCATGTACATCAGTTGATTTACGAACTGTAAGCTCAAAAGTAACTGGACAGTGTAAATCAGAAAGCAACGGACAGAAATCTATAATATTGAACCCATTAAGTAAGGGTATGGTATTTGCAGACACTACAACATAATCGATAACAGATGTATTATTGCAAGTACATTTTCCAACATTTTGATCGCTAAAGGCTCTACCATTCATAATGACAAGATCATTGCTTTTACAGAAGTCTACTAGATTTCTACCAAAACGGTTTATACTTTTATCTTTGGAGGACGTAGCATATAACATACCTTTTCGTTTCATTTCATTTACAGCTTTAGTATCATATATTAAGTTACTGTCAATATCTATAGCATCATATATAGCGTCATCAATTTCAATTATATCTTGTAGTGTTGCTATCCTAGCGTTAAAATCACCCATTAGTATAACATATTTATATGTAGTGTTAAAATCTTCTATTTCAGAGTAAAACATATCATAAAGATTCTGAGACTGATATTTAGAATTTTCCGGTGGAACGTAGACAGAACCGAATACAATATCTTCGTCTATATCAAATAAAACCTTTGATAGTTTGAACCACTGTATATATTCACAATCGGTATCGATAACTGAGAAATATTTAGATAAACTAGATTTAATAAAAGTAGCTATACCTCCTGACTTTTTTGATGTTTTCTGTTTTCTGTTTTTCATAAAACATTCAAAATTTTCAATATTCACACAATCAAGATCATCAAGGTGTGTTTCAGAACACGAAAATAGGTCATAATTAGAAACAAAATTTCTAAATTCCGGGATATTCAGTCCCAACAACGACTCTCTCCTTATAACAATGCTTGCCGCTGTTCCCCGAAAAAAGACGAATATTTTAACACTATTAGTGCTGCAATATCGTCTGCTTAAAAACTGTCGCCTGCCTCATTTCATCATCATTATTGGAGACTGGAATAGTCCATTTGAAGTGGCAGTGATTAATAGGTATATTGATAATATAATATACAAAGTGGATAGACGTGGCAACTTTTTTCTGTGCGGAGTCATACAGAAGTTAAAACGAGAATAAAACTGTCCAACTAACGTGTTCGAGCTAAAAACAAAACTACATTTATCCATGGCAAACAGTTCAAAGTCAGACCAAACACCGAGTAATTCGGCATCAGACCAGACGCAATGATGTTTGACAGATATAAGTGAAATTAATTGTTTCAAAATTATACATTACATTATCTTGTTGCTGTCTAAGGGCAGAGCGAGTATACTCGTAACTAGGGACGGATAGTTTAAAATTAGTAGACAACATTAATAGAAACAGTAACGGCTGTGTATCATATCCCCATATTTAATGATGATCACAATGCTACAGTGGAGAATGTGTTACTATTTCCCCTACGAAACTAAACGCAAACGCAGTGACATTAAATGCAAAAATCAAAACTGTTTAATGATTCTAAATTTTTATGATTTATGAATGCAAAACAGCTTGGAGCCTGATCAGACGCCGGGTAATCCGGCGTCTGATCAGGCTCCAAACTGTTTGCATTTTGGTAAATCTTTTTCGAATAAACACCTTTATTGTGAAAGAATGCGTCTACTCCTACATTCATGTACATGTAACAGATGTAATGAAGTTCTAAAGATGAAATCATTAATGGCGTTTTATCATAAGTGTTGTATCTATGTTAATATATTTACATATTTTATAAGTCTTAAATACATACTCTAAATACAGACAACAGTCTAGAGATGTTTGTATGAAGAAATGCCTGGCGAGAATCCACATATCTTCGCATACATTACATACCCAGACTGGAAATTATGGTAGTGAAGGATATCACCGAATATATCAGTTATGTTATGTATGCCATATTGCAGCTGTTTATCAAGTTATATAGTAATACAGTAGACATATATCTATTTATCACATAAACGTGCAACATATAGAGGTCCGTAAACATCGTGCGGCCCACTGGGCATATAGTTTATACTATTTTTCGAATCACCTAAAATTTTATGTTTTATCTACAAATGAATAAAACCGAATAACACCTATAACAAATCGTTTTACTAAGAGCCTAGGGCAAAAAAGTACGACCGTTCGGAATTTCGTGTCAATTGGTTTTTACGTGATAAATATGTGTTTTCAGTCGTGAATTGAACTCGTTGGATAAAATGATATGTTGCTAGCCAAGGCTTGCAACATATTATTTTATCTTACAGTGCAGAACACATTATTATTTCCCAATTTTAAAAAGGAAACGCAATAGAAAAGCAATAATATGTACCGTATTTTAAGCTGAGTGGCAAGCAGTTTGGGGCCTGGTCTGAACACTGGGTTGCCAGGCGTCTGATCTGGCTCAAAAGTGTGGGTAATGGGCATAAGGTTTTAATTTAACGCGTTTTCTGGGGGGGGGGACTAACGTCTTCTGCACTGTACATGAGTTTGTTTTTAGAGCTAGCCCTTTCGTGAAATGACTATAATTGACAGGCCACTTCTACACAAATTGGTTAAAATCCTTTAACATGATTCAGGCAATGAGTGAAGTTACTTTTATTTAATTAATTCAACAGCAGTTGTGCATTAATGTCTTTCAATATGCATAATATTGTTTAAAACTTAATATCTAACAATTATTCCAGAAACATTGCACATATTTTTTAAAGATTTAAGAGACTAGATTTGTATTAAATTGTATGTGCATGTATTGTTCCAATAATGTAGTTTGTAATTATTAACATACATCAATCATTACGATTGAATAAATAAAGCTAAAGTTAATTTAGTCATTTCGTATTTTTCTAGTCATTTCACGAAATGACTGACAATTTTAGTCATTTCATGAATGACTGAGTGAAACAGTCGTTTAGCGTAAAGACTGAATTATTTAGTCATTGTATGAAATGACTGATTTCACAAAGTGACTGTAACATATACACATAGTTTAGTTGTCCGTATGTAAAGCGCACTGGTAATTTATTAACACTAATAAGATATTTTGTTCCTAACGTTCGCATACATGAATATAAATAGTATCACTAAAACGATCTTACAGTGCAGATCGCTTTTGCATCTGATGTGCATTTCCTCAGATTTCACTCCAGAGAAATTTGCATTTCAATAACATGGTTAAGCATGAATACTGATCCGATTTGTTAGGTTGATAGATATGCATGTTATATATATGCATGTCACATGGTTGAATAAGACCTGTTAAATATTAGTTTAATATGCGTGAGTATGTAACGAGATATTAAATGTATATTACATGTAGATAATACGTTATTATTTCCCGATAAATGCGTTTACATTAAAGCAATTACGTTGTACTTCTATTGCAAACAGTTTGGAGCCTGTAATATGTTTGTAATCCTTATGTTGCATAATCGGAACATCCCAATTCTTTAAAACATGTACTATCTAACAGACACTTGCTGTCTCATAATCCTGGTACAACGGAGAAGGCGTTATTCTTTCTCATTACGAAATGGAAACACATTGCAATATAATGTAGACAATTTCAACTTTTTGAAACGTCTTACGACTTATACAGATCTGATTGGCAAACAGTTTGGTACCTGATCAGTTACCCGGCGTCTGATCTGACTCCAAATCGTTTGCATTTGAAAACAAAATTTCGTAAACGCATTTATTGCGAAAGAATAACGTTTTCTCAACTGCAAGCATAACACACTGTTGGGATGTTCGGTGTTCACGAAGAAAGGGCTTCCTATGCAAATAGTTTGGAAGAACACGGTGTATGATCAAGCTCAAACAAACCTGTTTCGTGAATGGTTATGTGACACCGTAACACAGTATAGAATATAATTATTGTACCATGCCAAGAGAAAGAGTTTCTATATCCATATATTGTTTACATAGAGATAAAATATGAAAGATGGATATGAATTCTAAAACTAAACTCCTGCTGGAAAATCAGAAACAATGTTATTTCACATTTTTGTGGAACCCATACATGCATAAGCCGACTCTTACGATCCTGCAAAGGACATGCAGTTGTACAAGCTCTTTTGCGATTTTGGCACGCAACAAGACCATGTGGGGCATGGCTGTTTCAATCTCAAATTAAAATTCAATATTTCACATGTAAAATGCCGTTTCTTTGTTTCATTTTATAGCGGTGCTTTTAGAGTGCTTTTCACCACCTTTTCACCGCCGAAGTCGCCCAAAGTCGACATTTCAAACAGTTTGGATCAAGATCAGACGCCGCGTAACGCGGCGTCTGATCAGGATCCAAACTGTTGAACACTCTAACCGATATTTATTATGTCATAATGGATTGAATCTAACTTTTAAACGATATTGTAGACAAAGATATTGAAGTAGACGAATATATAGCGATGAGGGGTAAAACCTAATGAATAATTTGGCACTATAAGGAATATCCTTTCTGAAAGTCACATATAAACATTTGCTTGCCATGTTCTATTATTCTCAAACTGCTCTGACACCTCCGTTATTTGATTTTAATATTGTGCTTGCATCATCGTTAATTCGTATGGTTATGTAAATTAATTATGCTCCCGGGACATAACTAGATACTAATGCTATTTTGCACGAATTAACCCTATCGCTGCTAAATTAACCGTGAGATTTTTACCCCTTCACCATTACATTGTCGTCTGCTTAAATTTTAATAGGTTTGGATAAGCCTATTGATTCACATAAAAGTTTGTATTTAAATTGTATTGTACAAGTATGACGATGTATCTTGTGTACAGGTCAAATAAAATTATTGTTCTGTTCTGTTCTGTTCTTAAATTTTAATGTTTGCAAGATCGTTTCAAAGTAAGATTTAATGTAGTAAAACGTAAAGTGTCAAACAGTTTGGTGTTACGCGGTGTCTGATCAGGATCCAAACTGTTTGCAAATTAACGCGCTTTTAATCGTAATTGGGAGTGAAAGGGTGAAGAAGCATTAAATTTCATGGAAATGAAATTCTATTTTAAGATTAATTGACTGATTCATATGAAAACAATAAAAACACCAACTAATCGTATATATATATACGTTGTATATAATATTTCTATAATGGTAAAAATATGTTTTAACTAAACTGAACGTGTAGTTATGTTAAACATCTGACTAGACATATAATAAATTTACTCATACATGTGAGCTACGCCACTCTTTTCGTATGCGTAATATTATGTTATGCAATAAAATGATGACAAACTATATTTGTTAATGTACCTAATTTTTATTTTTGAGGGGAAAACGTTTGCAGCCTAATCAGACGCAAATTGGCTGGTGTCTGATCTGGTTTCAAACTGTTTATCTTGGATAAAATGCTTAAGCACAGGCGTGTTTATTGGAACAGAATAACATAATGTCTACGCGAGATAAGGAGAGTATTTCAAACACTAAAATCTTCACTTCTGCATTAAATCCTATGGCGTCACTACTTATTAGAACCGTCTCTTTGAGGCAATTTAATGAATAGAAATACCATAGGATTTGTTTTGAAATGAAATGAGAAAATGTGTTGTTTTGTTTCCAGTTAAACCCCCTTTTATCAGGAGACATGTGCAGCATCGTTATGGCCAACTGTAATTTGCATTTCTTAGAGGCATATTAAGTCGTCTAGTGAAATAATCGAAGAGGGCAATCCTCTTTTGATGAATAATTATTAAATTGGTTTAGTTCGTTTTGCTTTTACTTTTCTTAACCCATTTATGCCCATGATCCCATATATGGGGCATATGCAAACAGTGTAGACTCTGATCAGACGCCGCGTTATGCGGCATCTGACCAGAGTCTACACTGTTTGCTGATAGAAATTTCAATATAAAACAAAATGAAAATGAAAATTTTGACTAGGCATCCCTTTGATAAAAAATGGGCTAATCAAATATATTAACATGGAGGAATCCACTGGGCGTAAATGGGTTAATGCTGGTGCGAGAGACAAAACATTCAATGGTCGTTGATTAAGATACAGTTGGAATTACATGTACGATATGCTTTCTATTTTCAAAGCAAAAAAAAGCAGATGTATTGCAATAAAATGAGGAAAAGGACAACTTTTTGAAATATCTTACGAGTTATCTTAATCTGAGTGGTAAACTGTTTAGAGCCTGATCAGACGCCGGGGTACCCGGCGTCTGATCTGGCTCCATACTGTTTGCTTTGAAAATAATACTTTAAGCTTTAAAAACGTGTCTACTAAGGGAAAATAAAGTCTTCTTTTCTGTTTCCGTTTCAATATGACCCATTAACAACAAAACAGGGGGTCAATATAGGTGTTAATGGGTCGTGGAATTTAGATTTGATGTTTACCCACTTGTTTTACTAAAATATTGACTAAAATTGGTCAGCAAGCTGACTTTTATTGGTTTTTAAGGTTAATATTATGATTGATAATACTCTAGTATGTCACTTGTATGGTGTGCAAAATCTGCAAATAATACTTCTTTAGAATTCATGTTTCGATCAAAAGAGAAAGTTGGTGGGCCAAGTTGACCCATTACATTTTCAGTAGGGTTTATTGGCCATTTTAGATTTTAGAGAGTCTCTTTTGGCCTAAACACTGTATAAGTCGAACTTCGATATCTCGAACTCGGTTTAGGTGAACATATCCGTATTTCAAAGTAAAAACGCGGTTAAGCCGCGTTTTAACTTTAAAACACGGGTATGTTCATCTACACCGAGCTTGCAATGAGGCAAATTTTTGTTTCAAAATATGAGATATTTCGAGTTAAGCGAGTTCGAGATATCGAAGTTCTACTGTAGAATGAATTATGGGAACACAACTGTCCATCCATCTAAGCTGTACATTAGTCCAACACACAGTGGAGAACATGTTATTTTTTCCGGTTTAAACGCAAACGAAACGCGAAACACAATTCAATGAAATGTACAATCTTTTAGCAATTACAGCGCTCCCTCTCTACAACGACACCCAATTGGACACACAAAAAGTGTGCGTTGCTCGGAGGGAGTCGTTATAGGGAGGGAAGTTGATTTAAATTTGCAAACAGCTTGAATCCAGATCAGACGTCGCGTCACGCGGCGTCTGATCTGGATTCAAGCTGTTTGTCACTCGTCATTATGTTTTTCCTATCAAAGTATCCAATATGTAATCAAAAAAACCAACAACAGCAGGTGACACTTTTAAGCAGAGGGCAATGCAGCCGTGAAAGCTTTAGATATAATTTTCTTGTTTTGGGAACAGCGACAATGGTATGGAGGGGTCGTTGTAGGGAGGGTCGTTGAAGGGAGTGTCGTTGTAGGGAGGGAACACTGTAACCGTGAATCTACTGGAGTGGGGAAATTGGTTAGAATAGTAAACTTACAGTTGTGTGATATTTCCCATTAGCCATCGTTCCTTCAGTAGCGGAATCCTGCTAAGCGTATTAGGTTTCACGCAAGCTAGCGTCAAGTCATCCAACCGACAAGTACAGTTATAAAAGGGGCACACATCCGTAAATGCTGGTACCCCGGGTACGGTAAAAAGCCCGTCCCCTTTTAAAACAGTTTTCTCTGGCAATGATTCTATAGATGACTCAACGTCATCGGACGTTTCATTGTTCTTGTGTGACGTCAACGTCTCGAAAGTTTCATTGTTCTTGTGTGACGTCAACGTCTGGTTTGACGTCGGAATGGCAAGTGTTGTGAGATTCGCTTTATCACAGAAGTATGTTTTAAAAAGAAACACGAGACTTAACGTCACAGTAAATCCACTTTGTGTAACCATGGTTTGTTGGTTGTTGTTGTTTGTTTGTTTGTTTGTTGTTGTTGTTGTTGTTGTTGTTTTTGTTATTATTTTTTTCAGTTCTCAGCTTGGTACATACCAAACATTTTCAAAGAGTTCTCTCGGTTACCCAATCCCTGTGTGATCCAATTAACAGTTCGAAACACTGATAAGCACACATTCGTTAATCTCCAAATCCGTAGTAATCATATTAGTAGGCTTTTTCTACCATCTTTATTTTCACGTTGACACCTACATTTGTATGTATACAGAATAATTAATATTCGCTATTATACCCCTCACACGAAAGTCTGTTTTCAGTGTTTAACGCACATGGCTGTATAAAGCAAGATCACAATAAAGCGGTAAGCTCCAATAGGAGCTTTCCGCTCTACTAATATCTTTCTTTAAACGAGCTATCCGCTTTAATTTCACCGTGCTTAGAACAACAACCTTTTTAGCGTGATGTCGTTATACAGCGCGTTGTCATAATACCGCGTGTTGTGGTACATGTAATACAGTATGTTTTTATGGTACAACGTGTTGTCGTTATACAGCGCGGTGTCGTTATACCGCGTGTTGTCTTAGTACAGCGCGTTGTCGTAACAGCGCGTTGTCGTCATACCTCGTGTTGTCGTTATACTACGTGCTGTTCGTACAGCGAGTGCTATACTTTTGTATTAAAGTTCCTTACGCCATGTTGATTCATCAATACTGACTAATATACAGCATCGGACGTAATGCAGCACTGACTAATATATTACCGCATACTATAATAAAGCCTGATACCTGACCTTAAGTAACCTGTTAATTATCCAATGAGCATGAATATGAACTCTAGTCATTTTAGAGCCATATGAATCTGTAAATGCTTTGGCTTCCGACCAGACGCCGATAAACTTGAGGTCTAATCAGAATCGAAGCTTTTTTAAATTAACGCGGATCAGAATCCAAAGTGATGGACATTAGTATCGACATTTCTTCAGTCAAAAATGCCCTAAAGCAGACTTTAAATATATTGCAGACGACCAATATTTTGTTCAATAGTTTGACGGTAAGAGGGTTAAAGCAGACGATAAATCTTGGCAGGGCAATAGTTAAATACCCTTTCGAAACGATAGAGCGGATAACAGTATTAAAACAGACGCTAATATGGCAGGCAAATGGTTGAAGCAGATGATCAACTTTTCTGTTAAAGATTCTGGGTTAACCATTGTGTTAAGAGTCCCATAACAGGGACATAGGCAAACAGTGCAGACTCTGATCAGACGCCGCATAATGCGACGTCTGATCAGAGTCTACACTGTTTGCTGCTAAAAAATTCAATATGAAACAAAAAGAAAATGAAAATTTAGATCATGCACCCCTCATGAGCTGTTTGCAATAGGCGTCAGAGTTTAAAAAACATAATGCGGCGTCAAAGCAGAGTCTATATTGTTTACTGATAGGAATTTCAATACAAAAACAAAAGAAAAAGAAAATTTAGACCATGTAGGCATCCTGTATATCAAGGGCCACAATTGAGATTATTTGCTTGTGTGTGCAAATTGTACTACCCTCTTAAAATAAAGTCTTTATTCTTCTTCTTCTTCTTCTTCTTCTTCTTCTTATTATTATTATTATTATTACTATTATTATTATATTATTAGTAGTATAATTATTATTAGATCTAGTAGTAGTATTAGTATTATCCTTATAATGAGATCAAAAATCATCAAAATCATATTATTATTATTATTATTATTATCAATATTATATTATTAGTAGTATAAGTATTACTAGTATTAGTATTAGTATTATCCTTATAATGAGATCAAAAATCATCAGTGGACTAATCCAATATACAATGTATAAGTATGGAAGAATCCACTAGGCGCGAATGGGTTAAACCTTCTGTACAACTCAAAATAAAATCGTCTACTTTTATTTCTCAACTATAAATGTTAGGTGTTTTGGCCTAAGGAATATATTAAAATGAGTGTCAAAGTTTGAAACAGTTCGGATCTTGATCAGAGCCGTATGATTTTTTCTGAGCAAACGTATTTGGATTTATAAAACATTGAAGAAGAATGTCAATAATGTTTAAATGATTTCCGCCCTTAAACTGTTAATAACAACTCAATTTTCAAGGTAAATCCAGTCTAATTATGACGTTTTATTAATGTTGTTTTACTTTAAATATACAGTCGAAACTCAATACTTCGAACTCGCGTTAGATCGAACATACCCATATTTCAAAGTTAAAACGTGGCTTAGCCATGTTTTAACTTTGAAATGTGGGTAAGCTCGATTTATGCGAGAAAAAATTATGCTAACTTAACTTATGAAATACAGGTTCGATTAATTTAAGCGAGCTCGAAGTTTCGATTTTCGACTGTATTGCAAAATGTCAAAACAGTGCAGATGATGGTCAGATGGTGCGTACAGGAGCACTCTGATTGTAGAAACCCTCTGATCTGATTCTACACTTTTTGCATAAGGCAATTGTACTTTTTACACGTACACTGATGAAGAACTGAAGGTAAAAGAGAATAATTTATGTGTGTTTTGAACTTTTCAACCAAGTCTTCTTTTTCTAATCCTAATATCTATATATGAAATTGTATGAATTTACAGTTCTGGTTGTATCTATTTTGAAATAAAATAATGTTTAAACAAACACGTACACTACTTGCAATAGACACAGAATGTCTGCGAGATAAAAGCTTACAACACAAATCATCCTCACAGACGAAAATTACAACAATAGCTGTTTCTTGATGTAGGAGCTCGTCGCGAGAAACAGAACGTGCTAATCGGAAACACAGTCTAAACCCTCTATCGAATATTGGTTGTATAAAATATAGGCTACAGCGTAACCCATTTTTTTTGTGCCAAGCGTCCCAAAAGAGAGACTTAAGCAAACAGTGTACACTCTGATCAGACGCCGCATAATGCGGCGCCTGATCAGAGTCTACACCGTTTGCTGATAGGAATTTCAATAGGAAACAAAAATGAAACTTTACACCAGGTACCCCTTAGATAAAAAATGGACTAATCCAATATAAAAGCATGGACTAATCCACTGGATGCAAAAGGGTTAAAGAAAGATAACAGTAAAACAGAATGAGCTTTCTGTTTTACTATCATCTTGCTTTAAGCGGTCACTTGTCGCAAACACATATAAATTGACAAAATTTTGGTTCTAAAAGAGAGGTTTTCTCATATACAGTAAAATTTCTCTATTACGACCACTAAATTGTTTTAAATTACTGGTGGGTTAGGACAGGTGACTGCTTAAAGCAAGGTGGCAGTAATACAGAATGCTCCTTTAGAGCGTTCTGAAGTACTGTCACCTTGCTTTTACATGTAGCTGTCACCTGTTTTTAATACAACCAATTAGTCATCTTTTTAGGGGTCGTAATAGAGAGGTTTTACTGTACTATATTCACGCAGAAATCAAAACCACAAGAATCTGTGTCAAACCACATGTTACATCCACTAAGTTCACGAACTCCTCCAGGACACAATACATTATTGTCCCTTACCACGCTAAGAAATTGTCTGCTGTCAATTTTGTCGCCTGCTGTAAATTCACAAAATTGTCTTATCTGCTATTTTCTTTTAGAAAATAACATCCGTTTTACAAACAATATCCATGGATACAATCGCCCGTATATAGTGGCAACGGTTAAACATAATATCCCGGCTGTGCATGCCAAATGACTATCTTATTTACGACAACGTATATACTATTTATTTCAGAAAAACTTATGACTTGTTAACTCTCTCTCACACATCAGACTGTGTGATGCCTAACTTTGGACCTCGACGATCATAGCTGTTTCTTTAATATGAACGCTTTGGGTTTTACCATAAACCAATAGTTATATGCATTATTGCTGTGAGCCTTACTTAGTCGCCTACTCGCGGGTGTTCATGGTATTTAGTACTGGCGGTAATGGTTACTTACTGCCGTTTATTTATTTAGATGTGTTTCATACAACGTTCCCTCTCTACAACGACCCTCTCAACAACGACTCCCTCCTTACAACGATCATTGCTGCAGTTCCCCAACAGGAAAAATCATGTCTGACACTTTTACTGCTGCAATATCCTCTGCTTAAAATTGTCCTCTGCTGTTGTTGGTTTTTTTTTCTCAAAGGTACATGTAAATATAAGATAACATGTTGATAGAATAAATATAATGACGAGTGAAACTGCTTGAATCCAGATAAGACGCCGCGTTACGCGGCGTCTAATCTGGATTCAAGCTGTTTGCAACTGTAGTCAATTTCCCTCCCTATAACGACTCAATCCGAACAACGCACACTCTTTATCTCTCCCATTGGGTATCGTTGTAGAGAGGGAGCACTGTATATGTACGACCATCGATATCTCAAACACTCTGTTGAAGAAATTACCAACATTTCAAAGTTAAATCGTGGCTGAGACGATACGCACGGTGTTGGTACCAATCTCAGAATTGCAAAGACATCGCGGTTTCATTACATCGAAACAACAAATATATTTGACGTAGCATCATGGTTTATACCTCAAAACAACCACATTGAAATTATCCATCGCAATATGTTATTGAAATTATGATTTGAGTATATGCCTTTAAGCAGCATGCAATTGATAAAAATGAAATTAACGTCAAAATTGCGTGTAGACGTGTAACAAAACATGACGGCTCATAACATAAAAAATCAATACACCGAATTCTATTGTACATAAAATCGTACAATACTCGTATTTGGTTAAAAGTCACCGTTTATATGTACGTATAATGAATTAATGTTGTTTTTACGGTATCTCATGCATAAATCAAAACATAGTGATAGATAAATGTATAAACACCTTGTAGACACTCCGTTATTTAGCAGAACAATAGAGTGGTGGGTTTTAGCTTTATGTTTAGTTAAAAAGAATTATTATTCAATATAATAAAAAAAAAAGCATTTTTGAATAGTCTCAAACCATTGTTTATAGATATACAATTGTTTTTAAAATTGTGTTTTATATCCGCGATTTTTTTTTTAGCGTCTGCAGAAATGTCCCTAAATCTAAAATGTAACGTAATTTACGTCAAATTTAAAGGTTATAAATTTTTAAAGGGTACAACACAATCGAAAAGATGGGAAATTTTGATTGTTATCATTGTTTTCTAAATAGTATTTCATTTTTGTCTACAGAACAAATGCCAGTATGCTGATCTTACATTATATATAATTATGTTTGTATACCGTCTACAAAAATGTCCACAAAACGTAAAAGTGTCGGGTTCGACGTCAAATTTTGACGACACGACTGATACATAAAAAAAATAAGACGGCATACGGATAATATCATTTTTATGATTTTTATGACCATATAACCCTTTACCGCTATATTTAGTTACATGTACATGTAGTTTCTTTATATTCCCCAATACTGAGGAGTTCAGGCATACTAACAAACAAAATGATTATATACATATCAATTTGAATAAATATACACATGCAAATAATAATGGTAATAAATATTGTAATGAGATAATACTCATATCTTAACATGTCCACCACATCAAATATCAATGACATTCTAGAAATGACGACGGTGAAAACCGTTATTCGCTCAATCATCCCTGAAGCTTTTAACTCCTTTCATGATCAAATTATTCGGAAGAGGTTTTATTCCTTCGCCGCTTTATTGTCATCTGCTGCAGTATTGTTGTCTGCCAGGCACGTTTCAAAGAAGGATTTAACCCTTTCCCCCATAGAAGCGACTTTTAGCGTATTGAATGTATTCCTCCGCTGAAGAAAATAGTTCCAGTTTATACCCTCATGAACAATAACCATTACAAATATTTTATATATCCTAGCAGACTTTTGCTTAACCCTTTCCCCCATAGAAGCGACTTTTAGCGTATTAAATTTATTCCTCCGCTGAAGAAAATATTTCCAGTTTATACCCTCATGAACAATAACCATTACAAATATTTTATATATCCTAGCAGACTTTTGCTTAATGCAGGCTGAAAGTAAAGCAGAATGTGCCTTAAGGCACATTCTGCTTTACTTTCAACCTGCTTTAAGTGGTCACCTGTCTCCAAAACTAGAAACAGGCTATGGGGTAATGGGTTAAGGTTGTATGACTTAATTAAAATCGATAACAGTGTCAAAAATATTGGGTCATGGATCTGGGGCCCGTTTCATAAAACTTCGTACGACAAATGTTGTCGTAAGTCAGATTATAAAATTCTCAATCAATTTTTATTTCTCCATCTAATCCTGTCTCGTGACATATTTTTGAAATCTTTTTCAGATGGGTTTCAACCTATTACCCCATAGCTTGTTTGTAGTCTTGAAAATAGCTGACCACTTACGGCAGGTTGAAGGTAAAGCAGACTGCGCTTTAAGGCGCATTCTGCTTTACTTTCAATCTGCTTTAAACTATGATCTGTTAGAGTACAGAAAACTATTTCTGATGACACATGTTCATGAATATATAAAATGGAATTATTTTCTTCGGTGTAGGAATAAATTAGAGGCGTCAAAAATGCATGTTTACGGTTTTATGGGTAAAATAAAGAAGAAATTGAAGCGGAGTTTTTGTCCGGTTTAGAGTGAGTTCCGGTATTTAGAAGTTCCGATTCTGAGGGGTTCCACTGTATACTGTATTACATATGTAATGACGTGTTGTTACATTTTGATGTTATCTGTGAGTAATAAAAAGCATGACCTTGTCTGATCTGTTAGATTTAACATGTAACTGGATTGTTGATAGGCTTATGAAGCACAAAGTGCAGAAGAAAGCAGTATTTCCCGTTTTAACCCTTTCCCTTATAGAAACGACTTTTAGCGTATTTAATTTATTCTTCAGCTGAAGAAAATAGTTCCAGTTTATACCCTCATAAACAATTACATGAACAAATATTTCTATATAGCCTAGCAGATGGTATTTTAAAGCAGGTTGACAGTAATGCAGAATGTGCCTTAAGGCACATTCTGCTTTTCTATCAACCTGCTTTAAGTGATCACCTGTATGTAATGTTATAAACGGGTTATTGGGTAAAAGGTTAAACGAAAATATAAGCAAACGAAAATGTACTAGAACGAAGAAAATATCAGCTTTTGATAGTATTTTTTCTATCTTAGTAGCAAACATTTTGGAGCCTGGTGAGACACCGGTTTAACTGGCGTCGGGTCTGGCTCCAAACTACAATGGGAGTTATTGTTTTAAACAAGCACACAGACCGAAATACACTTTACTTTACTTAATTAAACATTTCAGTTTCTCGTCATTCCATTGTCATTTAACAATATATAATTATATAATATTGTACATGGTCATAATAACGTGTGAAAATGGTAACAACTATTTTGTTCTGAGCTTAGGTATAAATATGAAGGTTTACACTGTTTGTCATTTTGAAATAAATCGTTAAAATCATTTCCAAAAAGGCAAAAATGCACTAGAAGTATTTTGAAATTGTAATTGTTCATGAAAAGTTTCAGGGGTGAACAAGTTATAGGAGGATTGACGTCTATGCAATATTCATAACTACATGTTATCTGTACATAATAGATATGGCTATGAGAGTTGCAATAAACGTTTGCATATCCGTTATACCTACATAAACAATAGGTTCCTTTAATAAATGGATAATCAATTGTAAGAGTGAACTTCTAACAGACATAGCTTCATGAATATAAAAATCTACATTACAAGGTTTTATTGGGGTTTTTTGGTTGTTTGTTTTGGGTTTTTTTTTAAAACAAACAAACATCTATTGTTCTTAATTTTAAAAAAAACAATGTCATGAAAGTTTGAAATAAGCGTGTTTATTGGGAAAATAATAACAAATCGACTGTGGTATATCGTTGAATTTTCAATTTCAAACATTGATGAACTGCGTGGTGTCTGAAGCCCTGAGCTAAATAAAAGCCACAAAAATGGCTATGTCTAGAAGATAAATGAACAAACATTACCTTTTCACTGACATGCTATCATCTGCTGAAAATGCACGTCTCATGTAACCTATTTAGCTTTGATTTTAGGCTTAATATTTTTAAGAAATGTTAGTTTGACTGCCAGACAGAGTGAATCCTGACCAGACGCCGAGTTACTCGGCGTCTGGTCAGGATCCAATCTGTTTGCAGTATTGCAAATGTGTGTGTGCTTGGATTTGGTCAGTGAAAGCGTTAGACAGACGGAACGAGCGATTAATTGGATGCGTGCGATTCTTTTATCCAATTCTTCCATATAAGAGAAATCATTATCAAATAAAAGATGGTTTGCCTATTATCCTATAAATATAAATACGACTTTTATGCCTTTAACTTATTTCTTCACTAAAGCAAATAGTTTTTCTACGATAAAAAGTTTTTAATATATCCTAGCAGATTGTATTTTTTAAGACAGACTGAAAGTAAAGCAGAATGCTCCTTAACATGTTCTGTATTTTTTTTTTAATTTTCAATCTGCTTTAAGCAACCATCTATATTCATTACTGAAATCAAGTCCCGAGGCAAAGGGTTAACCCATTAATGTCTGAATATTGCAATGGACCCTCCCTACCTCCTTGCTGGAATTTTTTATTATAGATACAGTGGAGAATCTGTTATTCTTTCCCAATAAACGCGTTTACGCTAAAACTATTATTTGCAGTGCAAACAGTTTGGAGCCAGATCAGACGCCGGGTAACCCGGCGTCTGATCAGGCTCCAAACTGTTTGCCACCAAGATAAACATGAATTATCAGAATTGTCCAAAAGTTGTTTTTTCTACGTTTTAGTTTTTTTGCGTTTGCGTACGTTTGCGTTTAAACGGGAAAGAATAACAGATTCTCCACTGTATAAACGGAGGGGTCTAAAAACAATTCAGCGTTTGTTACTTCAGCCGATCATTTCGTCCAAAAATAAATTATGCATAATTATACTGATAAAACGCTGCAATTATCTGCGTCGTCTCATCAGTATCTACATTGTTTGTAAGTGTCTACTTTTATAGAAATAGACATTAATGTTGGGATAAATAATCAACAATTATCATTCAGACTACTTGATGACAACATATTGCAGCTTAACTTGTTTATGCCAAGCGGGTTCTTCCATGCTTATACATATATAGAGTTAAATATCTAAATAAATACTTTTTTCAAAGATCTTCAATGTTCAAATTTATTGAATTGATGAAATTAACAAATAAGCATGTTTTGTATAATTTAGTTATGTATATAAGAGATGCTCTTAGATTAAGACAGTCTTACAATGAAAACTAACTGATGTATTCATCCTCGTATTGTTACGTGATGTTATATGTTTGTGAATATTTATATGTGACTAAGATGATGTACTTTGTACAAATCTGAATAAAATTATGTTCTGTTCTGTTTTGTTCTGTTCTATATTGAATAAGTCATTTTGTTTTATCTACGGAGTGCCTGATCTAAATTTTCGTTTTGTCTTATATTGACATTCCTATCAGCAATCAGTGTAGATTCTGATCAGACGCCGCATAATGCGGCATCTGATCAGAGTCTACACTGTTTGCTGATGTCTGTTTTATAGGAAGCTAAGCACAAATAAGTTAAATATACCTAGGTGAATAATCGGACAGAAACTCTTTAGACGTTTATGTTTTAATTCCTTTTTGCTTTTACCCATCGGTGCTTATCGCCCACAGAAGTAGACATATTACATGTAACGAACAGTGTAAACACGTGTGATAAAGAACGTGCTTGACTGTTAGTTCATCAGTCTGTTTTGCACTAGAAAGTCCACAGAGCCAAACTATCAAATAACTAGATGTGCCTCGCGCGAGGCGCTTCACAGATTGTTTGCATGGCATTCAGCTGGTGTTGCATGTTTTTTTTCCTGTTTTCCTGACTAGGTGTAATTATCGAAACTAGGTCAGAAAATGTCTTATAAAAATTACACTAGTTTGACTGCATTCCCATTATTTCGGATTCTAAACCACGTTATAAGGGCTGAGCCTACTTTAAGAGGTTGAAAACCAAATTTGACTTAAAAGCATTTTTTACTTAATGGATACAAGGCGCCTACATATAAACACGTAAATATTATTTTAGGAAAAAAGATCTATGTTAAAATTACATTAATAAGAAAAACCTTGTGGAAATGCCTTTGCGCACTCGACCAAAGTCTATTCTTACCTAGTGTAAATCACTGATGCATCGGACTTCGGTTTATAATGTCTTATCCGAAGGACTTGGTCAGGCGGCCGAACTCACGAACCCATTACGGATGAGACTTTATAAACCGAGGTCCGATGTATCAGTGCTTTACACTGGGCATCTAGAAGAACCAAAGAACTCCTTCGATAATAAGAGTAGGGCGTCGTGCCCGGGTTCTCTGAATCCGCTCCCTTCTCCCTGGGGCGTTATATTAGCCCATAGATGGCAGAAACGGACATTAACAAACAAAACAATACCGGTACTATTCTTATCTAGCAACGGATATAATTTATCCTTTGTCAAACTTGTATGCATTGGACAAGACGCTATTTTTTCCAAAAACGTGTTTACGCTAAAACTATTATTTCCTATGCAAACAATTTGGAGCCAGATGCGGCTCCTGATAAAAAATGTCGCCACCCATCTGCTCGACTTACAGGAGTACACAAACGTTATGTTTGTCACTTGATATTACTTTAGATGTATAATAAGACCAATCTTACGGAATGTCTTAGATTGGTGCATGTGTGCGCCCAGTTTGCAGGAGACAAGTTCGGAGATAATGATTAGCTTAAAAAAATCGACAGTGAAAGCTATTTCTGAGGAAACTGGGACAGTTTTACCATAAGTTGCTTTATAGAGGCCAAAATCATCACTGACACAAACTACGCCAAACAGCATATATACAGTCGTCAGCTACATTATTATAGAAAGAGTCAATCTTACTATAAAACAAATTTTAAAAAAATGTTGTTGTTTTTTATTTACAACGAACGAAGCTCCAGTTTTGTGAAAAACGAACATGCCCCCTGTCAACATTCTTTTGGGGGCATTTAAAGTATAAAGCGGCGTCAGATCAGAGTCTACACTGTTTGCCTATGTCCCATATATGGGATCACGGGCACAAATGGGTTAAGCATGCGCGAACCTAACTATTTGTCAGATCTTGAATTGGTATTTACTTTTGACAGACCTACTATCAATACTGGACAAAATTACATGTCATATGATAGTTCATGTATAAACAATATACCTTTTGAATGGAATATTATAAAGCTATTATATCAGCCGAAGGGCCTGTTTCTAAACTTATACCTTTTTATTGAAAGCGCTAATAATCCAGACTTCAGTAATTATATGTATTTAAGTTAACTGTCATAAAAACAATAATGTTGATTAATATTAGAGGTTAATATTATAGTTATGCTCAGTGTTCACCCTTAGGTACCGGTCATTTTATCCAATAAAAAACAAGAAACTTCCGTAATCTGCAACTCTGGCAAGCAAACTAAAGATCTTAAACATTCTTGACTCACAACGACGATTAACCTCTTGGGGTATACAGAGTAACAGAACGTTCAATTCTGGTGCAGTCTACACTAAAATAATAGTGTAAATGGTGGAGAAGACGTTATTCCTTGCTCATAAATGCGTTTAAGCTAAAACTATCATTTCAATTGCAAACAGTTTGGAACAAGATCAGACGCCGGGTATGCCCGGCGTCTGATCAGTCTCCAAACGGTTTACCGCGCAGATACACTGAAACAGTCAGAGTTGTCAAAGTTACTTTCCTACATTTACTGCGTTTCTTTTTCGTTTGGACGAAACCTTTTTACAGAAAATATCAAGCACGTATTGTCCGATTTTTCTGAACTGTCCGAGTTATTTTTAGAACAGAATAGTTCATAGTGGTAAATAGATAACAGGGTAACACCGGATCTGTATAGTCGTACAGTTTCCAACTTGATATAAGCATGATCTTCGTGCAGCACGAGACACCTGCGCTAAGTTTACTGATATGTTATTCATTCTCAATAAACGTGTTTATGCTAAAACTATTATATCCATTGCAAACAGATTGGAGCCAGATCAGACATGTTTGCCACCTAGATTAAAAAGATAAAATTAATTTTCTACAGTTTTGTGCATTGTGTTTGCGTTTATTCGCGAAATCTCTACTGTACATTACGCACATTAATACAGCGTTCCGTATCCCTGGCTGACTGTAGGGAAATCAAAGAGTACGGTGATCATCCCTTTTAAAATTTTAAAATGTTCAATCTAAAAATAACCCTGACAGGTCAGAAGAAACCCTTAATACTCTATCTTTATCAATGATTTATATTAGATATACATGGTCCCTGTCTTTATGGACCCTTACTTCTACACATAGAGACGAGTAACAATACTTATAAAGGATTCTTACTGCATATTTGACAAGGATGTGTGATGGGTATATCTAAGAATTGTCCCAAAAAGTTGAATTCGGCAGCGATTTAGAAAGGCTATGACAAAAGCAATCGAGTGTATATTTCAAGGCGACAAACGTTTGCTTTTCACAAATCAGCGTGCCCTATCAATAGCTAACGCATTTGAAAATTGATTTTAAAAATTAATGATGACAATTCTCTAAATTTTCATACCAAAAGAATTCCCATTATTCAGGCTTTTCTACAGTGATTATCCAATTAATACGCCCTTTTACGCCTTTATGTAAATCCATAAGGCATAATGTTGTATTTTTTACTTTTTTGTAAATACATGTATAGTTATTTGTCATTAATCACTTTGTAAGTACATGTACATGTATATTACATGTAAAACGCTTTGAACGCAAAACTTCTGTGTAAAAAGAGCGCTATATAGATCTGGTATAATAATTATATTAATAATAATACTAAAATAATAAAATTGAGAATAATATTTGACAAGAAAGAACGCAAAAAGACCAAATGCACTAGATGACACCGGTATCTCCAATACAACAAATACCAAAACAACACTATTTCCTGATGTGCGTTGGCTGAAAGGTTGTTTTTTTGTTGTTTTTTTAAAAACTGAACTTCTTTTAATAACAACAGAGTCCATAAAAACATTTTAAAACTAATAACTCATTGGAGACTAAAACATACACCACAACTTGTAGATGCAATGAGCGACGCCGAGTGATATTTCTTGAAGTAAAATAAAGATTTACCCCTTAATTACCATTCCCCGAGTAAAATGGCTATTTGCAAATAGTTTGGATCCTGATCAGACACCGCGTAACGCGGCGTCTTTTCAGGTTCCAAACTATTTGACAGTCAATGCAACATTTCTTCACCAATTATCCAATTAATACGCCCTTTTACGCCTTTAATTTATTATTCCTCAAAAGAAAATAGTTGTAATCTATACAGACATTAATGTGCACTATACGAAATATATTCATTATCCCTAGCAGAACGTACGATAAAGTAGGCTGAAAGTAAATCAGCATGCACATGAAAGCACATACTGCTTTGCTTTCTACCTGCTCTAAGTTGTCACCCAATCTTAACACTAGAAACAGGCTATGGGGCAATGGGTAGGTCAATATACCTAAACTTTAAATTTGACAAATAAAAACGGACGAAAATTGTTTAAAATTGATGATGTCATTGCAGGGTAGTTGTTAAATAATTCTGGAAAGGATAGCAGACACTATTTGTATAGCGTGCTATGGTTGATAAATGTTCTCGTGGGCTATGATCTGGAAATTTGATAGTTTCCTTCATAGGTTCAGTAAGTGCTGAGACTTAAGACCTGTTGTCGCTTAAAGGACGCTAAGGTCACTAAGAATTTGAAATAACTTTTCAGCTTTCTTTGAACCCTAGACACGAGTACACTCGCAATTACAGTGTAGCATCGAAGAGAATATTTGTCCTATGTAAATATTGTGGGGTCCAAGGTTATAAAGTTTTTGAGTTGAGTCTGAGTTTTTTCTCAAACACTTGATTGGTTAGAGTTGAGCCTAGGCTCAAATCTGACCAATCAGATGCTTGAAAAGACTTAAAACTCAATGCCAAAGCTTTATAACCTTGGACCCTGGTGGCTTCTGAAGCAGCCCTCTAACCAGTATGGATAAATAAGTTGGGGTTTTACGAAATTGCGACACAGAATAGGTCATATAGCGCCGATGAATGATGTGGATGATGAGATGATGATGCTTTCAGGAAGATGATGTCGGCTAATCTCCTTGGTTGCGAAGCAGTGCATGGAATCAAACCACTTACCTTTTAGGTCTTAACATATGGGATAAGCTCTTCCAATTAGGCAAATACATTTCCCATGACAATTAAGCCCAAAAAACTCGAAAAGGTAGAAATGTTTTCAGGGCCTCTAACTAAGATCTACCCGTTTTGTCATTTTGCTCATTTACATCCTTCAAAGAATTCATTGAAACCATATTTTTAAATGATCTTTAGTAAGAATAAATTAGGAAATGTAGACCTAGTTAAAAGAACTATGACTGGAATTCACGATACAAGGGCAAAGGAAGGACCAACTATGTTTTTTAGATTACTTCTATTCTTAAATTAGATATTCGATGCATTATAGATTAATAACAATAATTTTTATCAGTAATCAAACAATAAATTAAACAAGCGTAAGAGCAAACAGCGGCGAAGCTCAATTGGAACCTGTCCTGCTTTCATTAAAGACATCCCTAGATGACCTTTCGATCATAACGCCTTGCCAGACAATTTCCTTGCAAAAATCATGGATCTTATGGACATGTCGCTAGCAAAGTACCATTGAACCTTCTCGTGTGAGAATCTACCTTTATATTTGATAGTTTGGTTAGAAATAACCATTGAAAATCACTAGAGCATGAGTATAATCTGGACCTCACCAGGTAATCTGAGATTGTGATGCACATGCTTTGACAGTTACATTGACACCTCCAGAACAATGGGGGTCCCTCAATGGACTGAGGAAAAGTCTTTAAAGACATCGCCTGACGACCTTTTGATCCTAACACCTTGCCAGACAAATTCCTTGCAAAAAGCATGGGTCTTATGAACATGTCATTAGCAAAGAACAACTAAAGCTTCTCATGTGAAACCCGACCTTTATATTTGATAGTTTGGTTAGAAATAACCATTGAAAATCACTAGAGCATGAGTATAATCTGGACCTCACCAGGTAAACTGAGATTGTGCTGCACGTGATTGACAGTTACATTGACACCTCCAGAACAATGGGCTGGTGGTCCCTCAATGGGCTGAGGAAAAGTCTTTAAAGACTTTTCCTCAGTCCTTTGACAGACCCCCCACCCCCATTATTAGATAGGTGAGAAAAATCGTGAATCACAAGGTGTCACCAATCTCAGTTGGTGTGAACATCCAGGTAACTAATCTCCAGTTGTCTAGAGAGGCCCTCACATACTCAGAGTCAAGTTTTTTTCAATGGGTTTTACTAACCAAACTAACAATTTTAAGGTACGGACCTCACATGAAACGCTTGGATGAGTATATCCCTAGACAATATAGCAGTAAGGACAAAACTTGCACGTGGCTGCATGCTTTGATAGCTTGTCAGGTGTTATGATCGAACGGTCGTCTAGGGATGTCTTTAACGAAGGCGCTTCGTGGCGCTTTGCCACGGCCCGCTTACCTCAAGGCGCACGAACTGGAGTGACAATGTAGAACGACAAACGGGCACGTGAACCTGTGGATGCCTTGAGGTAAGCGGGCCGTGGCAAGGCGTCACAAGGCTCTTTCGTTAAGCCCGTTTCACATCAGCCGTACGACAGTCGTACGAACGGTTTTTATGGTTAAATCGCAAGGTTTCGTACGACAACCGTACGGCAGCCGTACGAATTTTCAACGTCGCACGGCAGCCGCAAAGTCGCAAGCTGGGTTTTCAACATGTTCATTTTCCTTGCGATCACCATGCGATTTTTGCAGGTCGTAAGGCAACCGCACGGCTACCGTGAGACGCCCGTACGTTCGACGTACGATTTATGATAATATCATGGCTACAATTAGTCAAATCTATTCGTTCGTTAGTCTTACGAAGACCATACGAACACCGTGCGACAGTCGTACGTTTTGTCGCAAAATCGCAACAAGGCTTCTGCGAAACGTACGGCTGCCGTACGAAAATTAGTTCACTGAAGCTGTGTAGTATTCAGAGAGTTCACATCAACAGCTGCCTCAAAAATGAGGGAAGGGAAAGTATGTTGTGCCCCATGAAAAATATGAGCCACCGACCGGAGACCCGGCGAGTTCAGGGTCCGACTAGGTAAAACACAGTTTCCTATCGAAGCCACGCAACTGGATGTACCTTGTAAGTATATTTCGTACTATGTTTACAGTAGGTCAGTAACAATACGTCCAAAACGTATTGCATTATATTGTAATATATTGTTTCAAATTATAAGTACAAAAATTGGATAGAATTTAGCCTTGAAAACTTATTTGTAGCAGTAAAAGAATAAAAGGAGTGCTCAAAATACAAGGGGAGAGTCCAAAATTAACATAGCCATTTGTTGAGTATGTTATAACCGTCACAGCATTACACTCAAATTTACAGGGCATCCCCTCTCGTATGTGCTCAATTAAAATATAAAATATTGCAATACGAAAAACTGTATTAAAATACGTATATCTAAGAGGACTCTAACAAAGTAATGCCGTGCTGTTACGCCCTTACAGAATAGCATCAATTATTATTGGAAAACATAGTTTATTTTCTGTTCTGGTTCGACTCAAACCTATGACATATGAACAAAAAAATACCAAGAACAGTTCTCTAATTCGCTATAATTCACTGCAAGCGCATCATTCGATCGACCGTGCAATTTATCAATAATATTTCTTAAATCACGTGATGTAAACACGTAGTAAATCTGAGATTCGACAATTCCAGTTGTTCGCCGGTGCCATTTCGTTAAGTAAAAGCACCATTAACCTGAACATTTAAAATTAAAGTTCTGTCTCCGGTAAATACAGTTTAAGGTTAAATTTCAACCACATATGTTTCTATCTGTTCCATGTTAAAATCTAGCACAGTCGACTGAAGTGCTTTCACTTTTCTCAATTTATAATCTCTATAGCTTTGGCATATAGATGTCCAGATTTAATGCAAATGGTATCGTTGTTCGCTTCAAGGTGACAGATAAACCTTAATTGAGTTGATAATTTATTGTTGATTCTGGTGAGTTTACGTCCTTTACTTTTAGAATATTAAGGGTGAAAAGCAGCAAAAGTTGTCGAAAGTTAATGCAGTAGCCAAAATGGCGTAGCATATGCCAAAATTCCGGTGTTGGGTATTCTCCGGGAAATTTTGTTTTAAAAGAATCATGTTAGAATCGAAGTAATAAATTCGTAGTTACACATTATCCTGCATCAGATAATTGTCAGTCGTTGATATTTTGGTAATGATATCACTCGACCTAAATATCCTGTTATACCTCAACGTCTAACTATGATCTAATACACAAAAATGCACAGCTACAAATTCGTTCTTTTTTTAAATTTTACATATAAGTTTTACTACACCTAACATTATCTTCGTTCGCTTCCTTTAAACAGCGGAAAAGCGTCATCTCCTAGAATGAAATAAAGGATATCTTGTTATCGTGTGGGTGTGGTTCGCGGGTTGAAAACCAATGATGCTGTTCTCTTGGGCTGACCGTAGGGAGTTCTCAATGAAGATTCCTGCATCGGAAGCCAATCCGTTGCTTCCCATACTTATCCACAGGAACTTGTACTCTGCATCTACCATACCTAGCAGCACCATGTAGCAAAGTCCCTTGTAATTATAAGACTGGCTTCCAGACAGATGCGGCCTCTTGATGGCTACATGTTTGTTGTCTATGGTCCCACATACAATGTTGAAGTTCCATCGGTTGCAGAATATCTGCGCCTTATCACGTCATCGGTCATGGGTTGAAGGCAGGGCTATGAGTTCATCGTTGAACTGGTTTATAAATAGCCCAACATACCTCACGTACAAAGAGGGGGATTGTGTTGTGTGCAACCCTGAAAACGTACTGTAAGCATTTGAAACTCATTCATGTAGCCAAAATATGAGTGTTCACACCAGATTCTCTCCAGGCTCGATGGAACCACGACCTCTGTTTGACTTGGTGATATGCGAGCTGACACGTAGCAGCAACTCGGCAACCATACTGAAGCTTTTCCTTATGCAGCTGATGTTGTCGTTCTCGAAATCCTTATCAAGCTCCCGGAAGAGGGTATAGTTGTGTCTGAACAGCCTACTTCGCTCAGTCCATGACGTTACTCACCAACGCCTCTCACGCCTTCTCTGGTGTTGACGCTCACGGATAAGAATGACCAAAGTAGCATGATGGCGTTCTTCTTCATCTTGAATTATTCTCCTTGATATTGCAACATCCACCATCTGAGGTTGTATGACCATTATTGCCAAATTCTCATGAGCATGTGACGACAGTTTCAGTTTTGCATTTACATTTATACCCTCATAGGGGCATTATTCGTAAGATAAACGTACGAGTCATTCGTACGGCTGCCGTACGGCGAGCGCAAGAGAATATCCGAATTCGTACGGCTGCTTTGCGGCTGTCTTGCACATTCGCACGGGTGCTGTGCGACCATCTTGCGGCTGTCGTGCGAATTTTGCACCACCTTTTTCCTATGTTCTTGGTAAAAATCGTGCGACTCGTGAGACAGCCGTACGGTGTTCGTGCGGCGGTCTTGCGTTGTCTACGATCGACACGAATTTGAAATCACTTGCTGCGATTTGTCTTGCGATACACTGGACCTTCGAAATCGTACGAAATAAAATTCGTACGGCTGATGTGAAACGGGCTTTAATGAACGCAGGGCTGGTGTGTTTCGTTAGAAGTTCCAGGGGGGTTGATTTAAGCAACCACATCTTGAACTATTTACAGTAGTCAAGACGTTATTATTTCCCAATAAACTGGTTTACGCTAAATCTAGTATTTCAATTGCAAACAGTTTGGAGCTAGATCAGACGCAGGGTAACCCTACATCTGATCAGGCTTCAAACTGTTGCCACGCAGATTAAAATAAACAGTCAGAATTGTCATTTCCGATTTTATTGCAATGTTTTAGCGTTTCGTTTGCGTTAAACGGGAAAGAATAATCTCTTCGCAGCTGCATAAGAAAATGGCATTAGTATATATATAATGCATCTTTTATAAGAAATAAATATAGGTTTAGGTGCGGAACCATGTTGCTTTGCAGGAAAGTCTTAATCAGTTTAACAAATTAGTTCTTATAGAATGTTATGTAAGCCGCCAAAAAACTTATTATGTAAATGATTAAAACCTACAAAATTCAGGGAAGATAAAAAAAAATGTAAATGATAACAGAAAGTGTATTTAGTGCTCGGGCAAATATAAGGCAGATCAAATCCGCGCTTAACCCATTACCCAATATCATATTTCTAGATTTGAAAATAGGTGACCAACTTAAAGCAGGTTGAAAGTAAAGCAGAATATGCATTAATAGTCTATATCTTTTAGATAAGAAACCACCAATCTCTCCATTTATATTTATTTTTTCGTAAATACAACACTCTTGACAAAACCTACGATGTTCTACTACTAAATGGAAAATGAAAGCAAAATTAATTAAAAAAAATAATAAAAAGGTTATGTAAGTCCATTAGAATACCAGGGCTGCAATAAGTTGATACTGAAATGTCCTAAGATTTCCAACCGTTTGGTTTTGCAAGCGCGCTTAAAACAGACTGAAAGTAAAGAAGAATGCGCCTTAATGCGCATTCTGCTTTACTTTCAGCCTGCTTTAAGCTACCTTCTGCTAATATTAAAAATCCGAAGATTTCGGGAAAAATCGGAAAAATGGCAGTCTTGTAAAAGCAAATAAAAACGTTATGTAAATCCATGAGAATTCTGTTGTTTTTTAAGTAAATTAGTATGTGTTGGTTTTGGCGTCTACAGCATTACCTTAGGTCTGTTTTTGTGGTTACAAAAATGTAAAAATCTGAATATTATCTAAGTTAATCAATAGGTCATAGTGACTTATTTTGGGGGACAAAAATGTATGGGTTGTTCGGAGGGAGTCGTTATAGGGAGGTAACGCGGCGTCTGATCAGGATTCAAGCTGTTGTCACTCGTTATGAAGTTGTTTTTTCTGTCAAAATGTTCAATTTTTAACTTTAAGAAAAACAGCAGACGACAACTTAAAGCAAAGGATATTATATGAGTAAAAGCGTTAGAACTAATTGTCCTGTTTCGGGAACTGCGGCAAGAATCTTTGTTCGGAAAGAATCGTTGTAGGGAGGGCCGTTCAAGGGAGGGAACGCTGTAATTACAAATATTACAGAAGTGTGCTCTCAGACGTATTTGAAGGCTGCAACGTGATGGTAGTAGAGTGTTTTAGATGTTTCAGGCTGCATACATTAAACATCTGTATACATGCTTCACAAAACGGCTTTGTAGCAAACATCTCATCTCCTCATGGAAGAAATGAAATAAATATATTTAATAAATCCAGTTAGTTTTAACCCTTCAATACCCATCTATTTTGCTGGTAGATCAGGATCCACACATACTAAAACAATCCTAGTCGTGATAAAGGGGGTTGTGTTATTAAAATATCGCTAAAATGTTGTTCTAAAGTCTGTAGTTTGTGGTTTGGGGTTTGGGGTAATAATGCAATTGGCAAAAGCTACTGAAAGGAACGAGCGTTTTGATTGGATAACACCAAATGCTATAAATAAATGCTGCCCGAGCAGCATCTATACTTTTGACCCCCTCGGTACACCATATCTGTATATGTAAAATCGATTTTGATTGGTTCATTGTAAACCAGGCGAAATCTATAAATAACTGCTGCCTGAGCAGCATCTATACTTAAGACCCCTTTGGTACACCATACCTCAACTCCTTCCGACGTCTATACACGTTAAGCAGAATGACAATGTATTTTGGAGAATCATTGAGCATGGTTTTGTATGTATGTGTCAGAATTCTGAATGCAATTCTGTCGTCTGGTCTGGCACCAACTGTTCACAATAAAAATAATTGTTTTAGCACAAACGTGTGTCTTGGGCAAGAACAACGTTTTCCTTACAGTACCTCTTGCAATAGAATAACCATTCTTGTTTAAGTGTATTAAGTTCTCTAGATCAAGATTTAGGAAAGTAAGCAACTTCATATTTATTTAGAAAATTCCTAAGAACATCTAATGATATGGTTAAACAGTCATATATCAAATTTATGCTCGGTGAAAAATTGTTAATACATTTTTTAACTTAGCAAACGTATGGGAATAAAGTTTTAAAATTATCAGTTTTACTGAAATATTTTAACTCTTAAATGACAGAAATGTAACTATATTTATAAACTTCGGATTATTAATACATTCAAACTTAGCGACAAGTATAATCGTAATTAATAAACAATGAACCTGTGAACAATACACTTGTCCTATGCAAACATTGTAGACCCAGATAAGAGGGCTACTAAAGGATTCCCCATGATAATTATGGTATGAACTGTTTGCCATTTTTCATTCAATATAGGTCAGAAAACAATAATAAATAGTAAAAATGGACTAGACTTTATTGGAAAATGGAATTGTTCATTAACCTTATATTGCATCGCTAGTTTGTAGTTTTTAAGACATAAGACCACTTAAAGCAAGTTGAAAATAAAGTGCAATGCACCTGCTTTATTTTCAGCCTGCTTTAAGCTGTTATGATTTAGAAACTATTTCTTGTGGTACAAATTGGAGATATTTTCTCATACGCCGCGTAACGCAGGGTCTGATCAGGATCCAAACTGTTTGACACTCAATTCAATATTTCTTCAGTAAAAAATGCAAAAATTAAGATATAAAAGCAGACGACAATAGTTTAAAATTGATGACGTCACGGTAATGAAGAGGTTAATATTTTACCTCCCACTGTCCACTCACAATCAATGCGATAGTGTCTTGAAAACAAAACAATCAGAAAAGGAAGGTTCTTAAGTTGAACCACTTCACTGACAAAGACGACTAGACGATATTTTTCCCATCAAAGACGGGAATGTCATCTGATTTAACCTCTTCATGCTGCGAAACGATTGAACCAATCAGCAATGATCAGAAATCTTGGTCAATGACTGCTTGCTTTAATTGCAGCACGTTCGTTTGTCAATAGACAGAAACAGGAACGTACATTTCCTGGCAGAAATGAACTAGAGGTCAGAGACCACCAAAACATTTTCCACAGACCTCCATTCTAACGTTCAAGGCTGTGTTGACCAAATTTGAACAGACAGTTTTAAGCACGGAATTATACATTGGGACAACTTGTGTATAATGTTTGTATTTAGTTTATGTAATGAATACTGTTCACTCTCCAAATAAACCGTATCTTTCGACGGAATATCTCTTATAATTATCTCTGATAATTCTTGTTAAATATATTTTCAAACAGATTATAATATGGACGCATTTGACGGCTACATGTATATGACGTTCTTACGGAAGTCGACGCTTTGCATGTTGAGTACTTTTTACATGTCTCTGGCAGTTGTCGTCTGCTATATTGTAAAAATTAGAAATATCAGCCAAAAATCAAGACACGACGAGAGTGTCACACAGTTTGGATCCTGATGGGACGCTGCGTTATGGTTTTCATGGTTTCACCGCTAGCATTGTAAGAGTAAATTTCCCTTTTACAACTTTTGGTTGAAATAAACCACTGTTTAACAACTTTTGGTTGAAATAAACCACTGTTTAACAACTTTTGGTTGAAATAAACCACTGTTTAACAACTTTTAAAGATTGTCGTCTGCTTTTATTTTTAAAATTTCATCTTTAAGTAAAGTTATATCGTAAAAAATGTCAAAGATAAGAGATTAAAAAAGTTTCTGCCATAGCGGCATCTGCTTTTAATTTTCAAGGAGGAAATAATCTCTGTCTATGACATTTAAGCCCCAGGGGTCTGTCTTACGAAACGTCGTACGACAAATTAACTTTAACATACCTCTAATTTCTGATATCTCCACATAATCTTGTTTCGTGACATCCTTTTGGAATTGTCTTGAAAAGACGATTCCAAAGAGATGCCACAAGACAGGATTAGATGGAAAATGAAATTATTATTGAGATTTTTACAATCTAACTTACGACAATATTTGTCGTACGAAGTTTCGTAAGACAGGCACCAGAACCGCGGCAAGGAACGAGGGTTGTTCAAAAAGTAATGATACTTGGTCAATAACTTCAATATAATAAGCGCAATTTGCATTTTTGTTATAACATTTTAAAGAGCAATTCTTCACCTACACGATGGTATAATGCACGATAAGAACACATAACTAGATAAGTCACAACATGAACCTTAATGACCTCTACTCGAGGACACTGGAACATAGCACTTTTCAGACATTGTTTTTGAAGTACATGTAATAACTTATTAACTTAATGAGTACAATTTCTAAATTTTGGTTTTAGAAATACATCATTTTACGTCTAAATTTTGATGTGAATAAAATTTCATTTCAATTGAAAGGGTAAACTGTCTAAAATTTCTTCAAAAGTAACACTTCTTATTTTGCTAATGACGAAAATGGACATGTGTTTTCGAACGCTATGAATGTGTCCTAGATCAGTATATCTACATTTTGGTTTTAAAACACTTACTTCAATGGCTTCAATTAGATCCTGGTTTAATATAAAAAAAAATGAGTTTGCGGTTTCATTAACTGCTTTTATACATAACAGATGAATACTATTTTTATTGTAGTTTCAGTACGTGTTTACTATACGCTTTATTTTTTTTATGTTTTATAGACAATTACATTTAAAACTGTGAAGTGTTAGCATAATTGTCTGATTTTATTGGACAGAAAGTTTCATAAACTTATTCATAAAACAATAACGCCGTAATAGTTATCATAGTTTCAAATTGTGTTCAGAAAATTAACTCAACAATACACAAAAAAGTTCTAGTGTCCTCGACAAGAGGTCATTTATGTTCATGTTGTGACTTATTGAGTTACCGGTATGTGATCTTATTGTCCGTTATACCATCGTGTAGGCAAATAATTGTTCTGTAAAATAATATATAATAATAATAATAACATGTATTTTGCACTTATCATATTGATGTTATTGATCAATTATCGTTGCTTTTTGAACAACCCTCGTTGGAAGATCTCTCTAGGGGTCAATGTATTTGTCAATAACCAACTGCTAATGCATTTTACACAAAAAACCCTATGTTTTTCTTTTATCTATTTCTTTTTTATCATATAGCTTGCTCATTTACCTTTATCCTTTACTTTCAACCTGCTTTAAGCAATAATGTATCTTATATTCTGAAAACTAGACACATGTGAAGTGGTAAACGTGGAAAACCACCGCGTGTGTATACTTTACATAAAACTACAATGAAACCTCTATATTACAACCACTAAATCGAAGGACAATAGATTGTATAAAAGACAGGTGACAGCTAAAACAAAGGTGACAGTACAACAGTAAATTCATTAAGGACCCATGTTTCACTGTCACATTGTTTTACGCAGTCGTAAACAGCTAATAATCATTACAATTATTAGGTCGTAACAGAGGGGGTTTACTGTATGTCTGTTACTAGCATTGCACACGTAACAGAACTCTTTACCCCTTCACTGCCATGACGTCATCACTTTTAAACAATTATCGTCTGCTTTTATTTCTCAAATTTAAATTTTGGATATTTTGACTTAAGAAGGATTGAAATGGATGTCAAACAGTTTAGATTCCGATCAGACGCCGCGTTACGCGGCGTCTGATCAGGATCAAATCAGTTTGCTAAAAGTATTGTACTAGGGGAAAGGTGGAGAAGGGGTTTAATCATACACCGGCGTGCGCTAAATATGTCCATTAACCGACAATGTAAGGTGCCGAAGAAACTGCTGATTTGCAATTCTAAACCGAAGACAATGTACATTAACCCTTTGCCTGCTGGTCGCGACTTTATTGATTTTTGCAAACAGTTTAGATCCAGATCAGACGCCGCATAATGCGGCGTCTGATCTGGATCCAAACTGTTTGACACTCGTCTTTGGGTTTATTTACTAAAAACATGTATAAATCTAAATTTAACAAACTTTGCAGACGACAATTTCCAAGCAGACGACATCACCGCAGGATAAGGGTTAAAAGCCCTCACTTATTTTGCCAACAAGCATCTACTACCAAATGGATGCATAAATTCTTAACCCGTTAGCATGCTGACTTGTCTGCTTCAAATATATCGTTTACAAACAAAAACAGACACTAAAATAAAAGAGTCACGAGGCCCTAAAGCGCTCATGAGAGAAATGAATAAATGGAATATAAATGTTTGTCTCCGGAAGCATATGTTCTACCGTTTGAGCAATTGACAGTCTTAATGACACATCATGACTAATATGCATATGTGTCCTTGATATTATCAAGGTGACCATATTGAGTAAGATTCGAAAAGTTTGTGCTAAACGTATGATCTTTAGAGCGTTCAGAAGCATTTTTTATGACTTGACCTTGTGACCTACTTTTTGACCTGACTTAAGTCTATTACCACCCAGATTTGGTCATTTTGATTATGTTGAACAATTTTCGTGAACTTTGGGCCAAATTGTTTGCCCATATAATGTTCCGAAACCTTTTCAAGAAGATTGGACTAAAATGATATGGCTCATGGAATGGTCAAAAGCTTTTTTCAGCGACATACTTTATGGCTCAATATAACCTATATTCCTGTATGAACTAAATGTTAACCAGGGTTGGGGAAACGGAAAACTAATTCGAGTCCACAGTTGCCGGTTCATTTATTTGTAGTTGTAGACATATACAAAGAAGACAGCCTGAAACGGGTTAAAACTAAGTCTTAACCCATTACCCCATAGCCTGTTTATAGTTTTGAAATAGGTGACTACTGAAAGCAGGTTGAAAGTAAAGCAGAATGCGCCATATGGCGCATTCTGCTTTACTTTCAGCCTGCTTTAAGCTTTTACCAGCTAGAATATGGAAAGTATTAAATATGATACATATTCATTACGGTTTATATTGGAACTATTTTCTTCAGCGGATGAATAAAATGCATGTGCTAAAAATCGCTTCTATAAGGGAAAGGGTTAATAAATAATTAAAGATGTTGCAATTAAGTGGAAGTGTAACGCGTACAAAGACAATTTTCCGTAAGCATTACTTATTTTACAGTTTGTAAAACATTCAATTTCTAAATATAAATCATACCAGGCAATGATGTAACCATTCTCCAAATGTATGTACATGTAGTAATAATTATTCTACAAAGTAAGATAATTTAAAGTCGGTCGATGTAGATCGGTCGACGTCTAGTGCACGAGTGGTGGTGAAGGTTAAGGATTTAGAGCCGTGCGGGACAGGGATATTTTTAGTAACAAACAGGTGCTTTCACTCATACAGAACTGGTTTTACGACTCTCACACGACCAATGGAAAGGATGAACGTAGTTGTTATTTATGGGTGGATGGATATGTAAATGAACTGATGACGACGGGAGGTCAGTTGTGGCAAGCATAAACATAAGCATAAATGACCTGGCTGACATAAATTTTTATCAAAGACAATGCACTAACAAAATCTCATAGATATAGCCAATTACTTGGCTTATATAGAAGGGTTTCAACTGTTTTACATTACAGAAAAATGGAAAATGACCATGCTCTCTCGCGGCTATCATTTGACCGGTTACAATTCTTTGAACAGCCTTTAAAGTCTATTGATTGAGAAACATTTTGGTGAAAACCAAAATAAAATCGGACCAGTCGTTTCAGAGGAGAAGCTTTTTCTAGTCATTGTGCTCGGATTTATTGACAACGAACAGACGGACGACGACGGCGGACAGAGGGCGATCAAAATAGCTCACATTGGCATTACCTGACAGATGAGCTAAACCAACTAACAAACTAAGTCGATATCATATGATTGTCAAACAAATATCATGATCAAACGCCGATTTACTCGGCGTCCGATCTAGATTCTAAAAGTTGACAAATGACATTCAAGTCAAAATACAGTGGAAAAACATTATCATTTTCTGTTTTAACAAAACAAAACTCAATGCACTAATTGAAGAAAAGAGAAACAAATTAAAATAATGCTGAGTTGTTATAGTCTGAGAGGTCAACAACTAGGAGTCTGGGGCCCGTTTTACTAAACTACTTACGCAACATTTTTGCGTAAGTCAAAATTTTAAATTTTAATTTATATTTTTTATTATCACTTGCTACAAACAGCAAATAGCCAGATCAGAGGACGCGCTTTTAGCGCGTCCTCTGATCTGGCTAGTTGCTGTTTGCAAACGTTTATGATCGAAAAATAAGAGTTAAACGATTTTTACTTACGCAAAATTTTTGCGTAAGTTGTTTAGTAAAACGGATCCCTGGTGAGACGCTGGGTAACCCGGTGTCCAATCTGACAATGCAAACAGTGTTGGAATGAATATTTCAATAGTTCTGTATTCTAATAGTCTAAATTCGCATTTTACGTTTGGCAAACCTGGAAAACACTTTTTTTTAATTAAACAGGTCATGAAATTGTCACCACAAATGTTTAAGCTTTGAAATCAAGTTTTTTTTAAAGTAACGTATAAATACAAGTCGCTGTGAGCCGTTATTTAGTAAAGTGTGTGTAGCCGAGTAGAGAGTGTTATGCACAGTGCTCCTTCTCTACAACAACACTCAATGGGAGACAAAAAATATGTGCGTTGTTCGGAGGGAGTCGTTAAAATGAGAGAAAATTAAGAATTTGCTTTCATTTGTAAACCGCTTGAATCTAGATCAGACGCCGCGTAACGCGGCGTCTGATCTGGATTCAAGCTGTTTGGCACTCGTCATTGTATATCTTCTATCAAAATGTCCACTTAGCAGACAGTACTTTTAAGCAGGTGATATTCAACAGTGAAAGCGTTAGACATAATTGTCCTGTTTAGGGAACTGCGACAAGAGTCGTTGTAGGGAGGGAGTTGTTGTAGGCAGAGAACACTGTAAATGGTGAAAGGATTCATAATGTGACTTGAAAGCTCATTCAGTAGGCGAGTTGATAAAGACAACCAAAGGCCTTGGTTCGAATACATGATGATTTTTTCACCATGTTTAAATTGAATGAATTGGCCTATCTGTCTTGTAAAACGAAGCGGTCAATGCACAAAATATTTTTATTGAGTAAAATCGGACATAAATTAATGTTACATTTGACGCTTAAGTACATTAATAACAAAGGATTCATTGTATCTGTATAAAAACAATGCTTCCGTGTCACAAGACACATCGCTGCGGCGTACTGTTAATATCCGCATTTTACTTTCTGTTTGTTACGTTTTAAAATAATCCGATTTAGTACTCAAGTTTTGTTTTCAATAGTTTCAAGGTAAAGAATACTGTTTAATATTGTTAACCTTGGTTATATTTCAGACATTTTTAAACAATCTGATTGCAAACTTGGGCTTTTAGTGGCAAACAATTAGGAAAAAAAACCAAGCAGATTTGTTTAATATTGTTAACCTTGGTTATATTTCAGACATTTTTAAACAATCTGATTGCAAACTGGGGCTTTTAGTGGCAAAAAATTAGGAAAAAAACCCAAGCAGATTTATCATTTACAAATATCAAATATCGTTTTCAATAAAGTCCGCAAGCAATTCATGTCCGATCACATCTGCCAACAAACTACATGCTCTTTAGCTACTTGAATTTCTGCATTCAACTCGTGCTTTTATAATTAACATTTAGGATCCAGATGAGACGTTGCGTAGGCGTCCTATCTGGATCCAAAATGGTTGCCATTTTGCCAAACGAACTGTACGCTGTGTTTTACCCTTTAGCTCTCAAAGACGCTCAAAAGCGCGTTTGCAAACAGTTTGGAATCTTATCAGAAGCCGCGTTACGCGGCGTCTTATCAGGACCCAAACTGTGTGACACTCGTTTTGAAATTTCTTCAGTCATACTGCCTGAAGCGGCGTCTGCTCTTGGTTCAAACTGTTTGTCACTCATCTTTATGTTTCTTGTCAAATTGTTTAACCCTTTACCTGATAGCCTTTTTCTAGTATTGAAGATAGTTGACTACTTAAAGCAGGTTGAAAGTAAAGCAGAATGCGCCCTAAGGCGCATTCTGCTTTACTTCCAGTCTGCTTTAAGTTACCCCCTGCTAGAATTAAGAAAATGTTCCTTCTGATACATATTCATGAGGGTATAAACTGGAACTATTTTCTTCAGCGGAGGAATAAATTAAGTACGCCAAAAGTCGCTTCTATAGGGGAAAGGGTTAATACGTAACTTAGCAATGAAAGCTTTAGAAATTCAATTCAATTCATCTTATTGTATAATAAGGCCTCCGGTCCATACACACAATATTCTTCATAAGTACACAATTAGCATGCAGTGGACACTGGCAGTGTTTCAATAATATGGCATATAAGCTTATAATCACAATATGTGCAAGACACAATTCAGTTTAAACAAAATTAATAAAAGACACAACGCTTCCTAGATAAATCTGCTAGCAGTTAGTTAACCCTTTCCGGTTATATACAATGTATATAGAATTACCAAAGCAGACAAAGGCATAAGCATGTCGAATGCAAAACCAGAAAGCTCAAATCTCATCTTTCAGCCATGCAGAGGCGCACCTCGGCGCATATTTAATGGAAAGAGTTAATATCGTACACATCATTCTAACATTTTATACACGACCTAATTAAAACTGATGCCTAACGGCAAAAACATTAAAAATGAATATGGCGAGATTCCTTACAGTAGTTACCTTTTTGCATTTCATTAAAAGTATAAAGTTATATAAATGTCTTGTTTGGAGAACAGCGGCAAGTATGTTGCAAGGAGGGAATCGTTATTCAGAGAGCCGTTGAAAGGATGGAGCCCTGTTTGCTCCCCGTGTAGGTAAACTTGTAGATGCCAGGACCTAAGAATCAGACGCCGAAAGTTAAGCAGACGATGCGATAGCAGTGATGGGGTTAACGAACAGATATCTGTTAATATTAGCAAGAACAAATTGCAGTATGATATGTAATTAAATATTAATCTTCTGCACGACATGTGAATATGTGATAACCAGCTGTCTATAAATACAGCGCTCCTTCTCTACAACGACATCCAATGGGAGACACAAACTGTGTGCGTTGTTCGGAGAGGTTCGTAATAAAGAGGAAAATTGGCTTACATTTGCAAACAGCTTAAATCCAGATCAGACGCCGCGTAACGCGGCGTCTGGTCTGGATTCAAGCTGTTTGTCACTCGTTGTTACGTTTTTTAATGTTCATTATGTATATTTGAGAAAAACAGCAGACGACAATTTTAAGCAGACGACATTGCAGCCGTGAATCGGTTGGACATAATTATAATGTTTGGGAGAAGAGCGACAAGCCTCGATGTAAGGAGGGAATCGTGGTTGGGAGGGTCGTTGAAGGGAGGGAACTCTGTTATCCCTTTAGGCAGAACATGTGCATTGAACGTTTTGTACGCAAATGACGAAACCATGAATGTCTTTACAAACAGCCTGGACCGAGATGAGACGCCGAGTAACTCGGCATCTCATCTTGATTCAACTGTTTGTCACTCCGTTGATGTTTCGTAAACGACAAAAACATATGAATCAACTTTTGAGAATTACTTAACAGGACAAATTTTGCATACGACATAATTTAGCGCTGCGTACAAAAGATTATCGTGTCATTGTTCTATACATCTCCACTTATTTTTTACCGCCCACGTGTTGTTTTAATCTCTTGTTTACTTGTAAATGGAAAATGCATTATAGCCCTCTCCTGTTTAAAAGAAACTTAAAAGCAATGTCATGAAATGTGGGGAAATTATTCTTATGAGTTTAATTTTTACTGGTCATTGTAGTTGGTAAAATTAAAACCATAAACATTAAAATCAAGGGCTTGGCTTTTTCCCAAATAAGTATTTTTTTACAGCATTAAAAATAACCCGTTATACGGTATTTATCTCTTATATAAGTGTTTTTTTTTATTAGAGAGAAGTACAGTTTGTAGCCTTATCCGACACTGGGAACCCGACGTCGAATCCGTCTCCAAGATATGTACAACGAACAATTAAAATTGTTTCAGCATAAAAGTATTTATTGGGAATGAATGATGTCTTCTCTACTACATACTAAAACACGTCTCACATGTTTATAAAAGTACAGAGTACCAGTTCACCCATTACTCAATAGTCTGTTTCAAGTTTTGAAGATAGGTTACAACTTAAAGCAGGTTGAAAGTACAGCAGAATGTGCCTAACGGCACATTCTGCTTTACTTTCAACCTGCTTTAAGCTACCATCTGCCAGAATATAGAAAGTCGGTTATATAACAGATTCATGAATGTATAAATTGGAACTATTTTCCTTTGTGGATGAATAAACTAGAGACGTAAAAATGCGAATTTAAGGGGTAATGGGTTAAACAATGAACAACTGACACCATGGACTTGAAGAAAACCAATTAGAACAAACTCGACACATGTTGATAAAACATTAAAAGTAAATAATTATTTATGAATTAAGAGGACCATGTGACCCTAAATCGCTCACCTGGAACAACCCGGGTCGCATGACCCATTAGATGGGGGTCATTTTTAACCTCATTTGGTATAATTTCAATGATCGCGCTCGCTCGGGACTTTGTAATTTCAGACAGGATGAATTGTCATTGATTTTTTGTTGTTTGCTCATGTGACCTAGATATGCAACGGACCGGAACCATTTCAATAATATTGGTAACGAACCTCTAGAAGTTAAACAATGCCAATTATCAAAGTTCCGATCATATTAGTTTCAGAGAAGAAGATATTTGAAAATTTCACTATATAGAAATGTAAATGTGTGACCTACTAGTAGATGATGCTTCGTGTTCTCTAATAGGCTTAGCGTACTGTGGTTTCAGACAAGAATCTTCCTTGTTTTCATTGGAAAAAAATAGTTTTAGCTCCTGTGGCCAAGATCTGGAACAATTTCAACAATGTTGGAAATGAACCTCTTAACCATGCCAAATATCAAAGATCTGGCTTTATTGTTTTCAAAGATGCTTGAAGAGTTCACGTTATAACTCTATGCAAAACTGTGACGAACGGAGTGTGGTAATTTTTACCTCAGGAGCATTATTCGAACAATCTTGATAGAGGACCTGTAAATGATGCATTTTGCTAAATGTCTAAGATCAGGGTACCTTGGTTTCAGAGCAGAAGATTTTTGAAATTATCTATTTTCAACTCCTGTCATATTAGATATGCAATGGATTGGTACTATTTGAACAACTTTGATAGAAGATAATATCAGGAGATTTCATTGTGAAACTGTGCATCCAGGGGAAGGCCATTTTTTTTACTCCAGTGGCAAAGTTTGAACACTCTTGATAGGAAACCTGTAGATGATGCTATGTGCCAAATATATAAGTTCAGCCACTTGCGGTTTTATATATATAAGAGCTTTGAGTAATTCACTATCTCTACATAACTCTATGTCAAACTGTAACCCCAACGGGACAGGGCCATGTTGACCACAGAAGCAAATCTTGATAGAGAACATGTCAACGATATTGTCTGCCAAATATTTAAGCTCTGCCCCACATAGTTTTTTTTAGATAAATGAAGAGTTCAATAATTATATAACTGTATGTAAAACTGTGAAACCTCCGGGCTCAATAAATTCAATATATATTGTCCAATTTTTCTGACCTGTCGGAGTTATTTTTAGAACAGAAAAATTAATAATATACATAATCGTTCACTTTCCTATTTGAGATAAGTATGGTCCGAGCTTGTGCAGCAAGAGACCGCTGCGCCAACTTTATTGATATTTTTTTCTTTCCCAATAAACGCATTTATATACTAAAACTGTTATTTCCTTTGCAAACAGGTTGGAGCCAGATCAGACGCCGGGTAACCCGGCGTCTGATCAGGCTCCAACCTTTTTGCTACTCAGATTAGAAATATAGTTAAATTTCTAAAAGTAATTTTCCACAGTTAAGTGCATTGCGTTTGCGTTTAAACGGGAAAGAATAATGTATACATTACTATACATTACGCACGAACATTACTGCTATCCGTATCTCTAGCTGGATGTAGAGAAAACTCATCTCTTTTAAAGTTTTCGAATGTTCCAATCTAAAAATAACTTTGACAGGTCAGAAGAAAACACTAATACCATATACGAGGTAGGCTAATGATATGTAATTTGCTTATCATTCTAGTGTTGAGGTGAGTAGGGACGTTATCACGAACAGTTGCAAATAAGGACAAACACAATGTTCAGTTACATTTTTGTTTAATCATATACATTAACAACAACTGTTAATGCATTTTTGGTTACATTTAAATAGTGACAAATGTACATCTGTACATACATTTGGTATAATTAACACATTCTATAAAAACAACAATGACCGCAGACAAATGCACACCAATAACATGACAACATCCATGCATGCTCAACAACTTCTTTGTAAAACATATATACATATATACCAATTTCGCGCTGTCACACACACGCGCATGCACACACACGGACTCAAAGGTCAATATAATTTAGGCAGGATTGCATTGCTTATATACCGTATCCTTGCTGAGGAAATGCGGTATAGACAGCATTCTGTCTGCTTAAAATTCATCACAAACAGCATCAATATGCGATATTGTTAATCTGATTTTGATTTTATCAAAGTGCATTTTATATGAGGCAGGCATATTTATCTATTTTAAGTTTTGTTATTACCATCCATATATATTCATCTAAAAGTAGTTTAAAGAAGACTGATTTTCGTAGGCCGTTTTAGAAATGTGCCTTGTTATAAAAATGAAAAGAAATATCCATATAAGAGTGAAACAGCATGGATCTTGGTCAGACGCCGCGTTACGCAACGTCTGATCCGGATCCAAACTGTTTGCAAAGTCGACTTCGGCAGTGAAAGAGTTTAAAACAACATGCTTATAAGGAAGGAAAGAAATTGTATTGTAATGAAATTCATTACCGAATTGGTTACTACAGATGGTTCAAACAATTAGGGCAGAAACACAATGTAGTGGTTTGCGTTTTCTTAGCTTCTCTACTCTATGCCTTCTATGCATTTAGCAAATTGTTCCAATTTCCGAGAAAATTTCAATGACCAGGGAGTGAATGTTTAAGGCACAATTAGCTTAAACTGAATAGGTCAACTCTACTGGCTTCAAACCAATGCTCAGATGATCTGAATTCACATGCATATACACCTATTTTGTCCGTGATGAACAAACTATAATCCATTTACACTGTTCAACATTCACCATAACTTAATGTGGAGAAGAAATTATTCCTTCCTAAAAAAACCAATTCGTACTAAAACAACTGTCAGGAGCAAAATCAGACGGCAGGTAACCTGGCGACTGACAGACTCTAAACGGTTTGCCACCCTGGGACCAAGGTTATAAAGCATTTGAGCTGAGTCTGAGTAAGTTCTCTAGCATTTGATTGGTCAGATTTGAGCCTATGCTCAAATCTGACCAATCAAATGCTTGAGAACGACTTTAGACTCAACTGAAAAGCTTTATAACCTTGGACCTTGATGAAACTATATTGTTAAAATATTTTCTTTTAAAAAGATGCCATCTACATTTTATTGGATATCATTAGTGGTAAGTTTTGTTTACATGGAAAGAATAATGTCTTACCCACAGCATTTTCCATCAAACCATGATCCAGCATGTTGAAACCATTATCAGGCTGAGAACTTGTAATTGCTTGAAAAACACAACTGACCTTGTATTAGGTGACCAATTAATAGCGTGTTGCCCCCTTAAACTCATTATCCCCTAAAACTTCCAATAGACCATCAAGTTTACAATAACGGCTGGTCCACTTTAGACCTATTTAGGGTTGTTTTATATATTGCAATATGACAAATAGTGAAGTCCTTGGTTAGAGGGCTCCAGCAGGAGCCCTCTAATCAGGGACTTCACTGTTTGCATAAGACCAGTGTACTCTTAATAGGTACTCTTTTGGCAAAGGGTGCATATATGCCTCATTTTGGGCTCAATGAGTTAACTTCAAATGGACAGTTTCCCATTCAGTCTTGTGCAATGTTTTACATTTTAGGGTCGTCTTTACAATATACTGCAGCAGCAAAATACAAAATAGTGCAGGTCCTGATCAAGGGGCTCCGTAAGGAGCATTCTACTTTACTTTTAACCTGCTTTAACCCATTACCCATAAAAATCCCTTTATACGCCTTTAGTTTGTTCCCCCACTGAAGAAAATCTGTATAAATTGGAACTATTTTCCGAGAATTTGTATTTGCTTGAAAAACATCATGGATTAACTGGTCACATGTTTTCAAAGCAAGAAACAGGCTATAGGTCAACAGGTTAAATGGTCACTAAATACAAGATTGGTGGGTCCCCTTTTTTATTTGAAGAATCATCAATGTTAGTGTCTAACAGTTACCTGATCAGATGTCAAATAACTGTCATATGATGTAGATCCTAACTGTTGAAAGTAAGTCAATCAAGTATCTCTAAGCTAGATAATGATTTACGATCACACAAAACAACTTTCTTCTCCACAGCAGGGCTCCATACAAGGCTTTAGTATATTGAATATTTTCAATCAATTTTACGTTTAAGCTCATCAAAACTCTATCTTAGGACTCTGCAGTCTAATCCTCTCTATTCTATTGATTAGTTTATAGTAACAGTGAAGAAGACGATGGATTTTCCTGATTAACGCAAATGCATTGCAATAAAATCCAGAAAATGTCATTTTTATATACAGTAAAACCTCGCTATTACGACCACTTAATTGTGGTAATTATTAGGGTCTTTACGATAGGTGACCGCTTGAAGCAATGTGACAGTGAAACAGAAAGCTCCTACAGGAGCTTTCTGTTTCACTTTCACCTTGCTTTAAGCTGTCACCTGTCTATTATACAATCAATTAGCCTTGGTTTTAGTGGTCGTAATAGCGAGGTTTTACTGTATATTCTATGGATTCATTTTAATCTTAGTGACAAACAGTTTTGACCTTAATAAGGCACTGGGTTACGGCTACCCTGTGTGTTATCTGGCTCCAAATTGTTTGGAATGGAAATAATAGTTTTAGTGTAATCCTGTTTATTAAGAAAGGATTACATCTCCTCAACTGTACACTCTTAGAATCAGTGAAGATAAAGTCGAACTTCAATATCTTGAACTCGGGTAAATCGAACATACCCGTATTTCAAAGTTAAAACGTGGCTAAGCCACGTTTTAACTTTGAAATATGGGTATGTTTGACTTTACAGAGCATAATATAATGCAATTCATGTGTTGAGAAAGCAGATAGTTTGAGTTAAACGAGTCGAAATATTGAAGTTCGACTGTATAAGGATTGAAGTATTTCGAAATACTTGCCTTCTATGGAGCTCTGTCACACCACTGCTTAACAAATACAAAACCCAAATTCTTTGCTGGAACATATGGGGCCGTCTTCATAGACACCATAGCCAGTCTCCTCTTTCTGGTTTATTCAGATTAACCCATTACTCCATAAATACACCCTTTAACGCCTCTTATTTGTTCCTCTACTGAAGAAAATAGTTCTGATTTATACAGTAATGACTATGCATTATAAGAATTATTTTCTATATCCTGACAGAGGGTAGCTTAGAGCAGGCTGAAAGTAAAGCAGAATACACCTTAAGGTGCATTCTGCTTTACTTTCAACCTGCTTTAAGTGGTCAACTATCTTCAAAACTAGAAATAGGCTATGGGGTAATGGATTAAGGTTAACTCATTGACTACTGTCCAAATGGACAATTCATGTTTCCTATAGTCTAGTCCATTTTGAACAATTTGGGGTTCATTTTTAGCAATATGTAATGTATTGAAAAATAAGATATAGTGCAGATCCTGATCAAAGAGCTCCTGAAGGAGCACTATGACCATGGTCTCTACTGTTTGTATAGGACAGGTGTACTCGTCAGAGGTACACTGTAAAGGATTAGTATACTTGCGGCTTTTGTTCAATGAGTTAAGACATTACTTGTGGCAATATGGTTTTATGAAACTAGCCCCAGGATTGTGCTGACCTTCTCCAAACTCATGTCATTTCAACCCCTTCTTCCTTAACCATTACTACAACTGACCTGATCTACCATTAACTTTACAGTATTTCTGTTCTTGTGTTTAGTATAGTTTAAACAGAGAATATGTAACTTCTCCACTGTAGTGTGCATTAAGAAGCCACCTGTAACATGCAAGAAGAAACTACACCAGCTTCAAGGGGTTCCATCAGAATTCATTAACCCTTTACACCTGAGCCCGTTTTAGACCAAAGATAGATGACCACTAAAAGCATGGTAAAGTAAAGCAGAATGCATATTCAGCTTTACTATAAGCCTGCTTTAAGTTACTTTTTATAGGGTATAGAAAAAAATATTTTGTTACATGTTTTTGACTGTATGAACAGGCATGGTTTTCTTAAGTGGATAACAAGATTAAATGAGCTAAAAGGGGCGTCTATGGGGGAAGGGTAAAGAAGGTCAGCACAAAGCAAGTTCCCAGACCCTTAGAAATGATACCAGATCATTCCATATCACAGAGATGCACAGGCTAAAATTTAGGGGCCAACACAACAGCTCCCCTTCATCACTCCTGTCTTACTCTGAAATTCAACAATCAACAACCTTTAGGCTTATCACTAGCTGTTAAGCTTCAACTTTATTCCATTATGATTCATATCAAACAAGAACATATTCAATAGTCTTTCAATGCAATCACTTGACATGCTCCTACAGTGTGTAAAATGCTATTTTCCCCACAATTAACACCCCTGCTATGACATCAACTGTTTTAAACATCTGCTTGTATTTCCTCACACCCCTGCTATGACATCAACTGTTTTAAACATCTGCTTGTATTTCCTCACACCTCTGCTATGACATCAACTGTTTTAAACATCTGCTTTTATTTCTCATATAAATTAATTAAAATTTTAGGTCAATTGACTAAATAAATATTTATATGAGTGTCAAACAGTTTGGATACTGAGCAGTTGCAGAGTAACCCGGCATCTGATCAGGATTCAAACTGTATGCAAATAATAAATATAACAAAATTTGAGATAGGGAATTAAAATAGTATTAATATATAAACTGCTCTTTGCTAATATTACGACCTATAAGGGCCTTTTTCAAAGAAAAAGGCCCTTAGAGGTAGAAATATTAGAAAGGAGCAGTTTATATATGAATGCAAATAAATGATAAATTAATGTACTTGGGTCAAGCAGTGAAGAGGCTAAAACCATTTGTATTCTGAGAACAGATTTTCTATTACAAACAGTTTGGAAACTGATCAGACACCATGTAAACTGACATCTGATCAGGCTAAAAACAGTTTGATACTTTTTCATAATATAATGTTTTATAATGTTGACATTTTAAAAACCTGAAAAAAATTGTTGACATTTTCAGAAACCTAAATTTTTTTTTTGACATTTTCAAAAACATGAAAATGTCTAAATCTTATTGTTTAATGTTTTGCATTTTATTTCTAAAATTGCCAAGTGTTATAGCTTGCATTTCATTTCCTCATAATCAGGGGGAAAATAACATTTTATGCACTGTACAACACAGCGTGACATATAGGACTTAAATATTACATAAATGCCATGACGGCAATAGGCTACAAGTACACAACACTGAGCGCCTTGGCAGTAATCTAGATGTCAGAAACACACTCATGAACCAAATGAACCATAGGAAAAACGCCTAGTACAGCAATTCTTGTATTACGCAACCATTATATTGAATATCAATTTTTCATCTTGAAACAGGTGATTGCTTATTGCAGGAAAGAAATAATACAGAAAGCTCCTGTAGGAGCTTTCTGCATTATTTCTATCCTTCATTAAGCAGACATATGTCTTCGGAGGTCTCAATTCTACTAGGTGTGGTCGCTTAATACAATTCTTGACTGTATTACCAACAGCTGTCACAAACAACTTGCTAAGATTGCCAAAAACATAAGTACACAAAATGGGCATTAACCCTATCTGCAAAAGAACTGCATTTCGAAACCTTAACTTATTACTCCACAAAGATGACAGTTTGCACTTGTAGCTTAAGGCAAGCTGAAAGTTAAGCAGATATTCCTAAAGGAGCTTTCTACTTTACTTAAATCTAACCTTAATCAGTTATTGCCCTAAACATAGTTGGACAAAGGAAGTTTGTATTGATAGCAATGGAGAAGAGGGTGAATTTTGTTTCAAAAATAGTTTGTGGCAACTTGTTAATAATACCTGGTACAGTTTTCAAATGGTGCATTCACCCAAACTTACAGTAATGATGAAGTCAATTTTGCCATTTAGAACATAAATCTCACAGAAACAATAAACAAAACCTGAGAAAAACAAGTTAGCTCATAGGAGACTTATACAACGCCATGTCCCAATCGTTATCATTTCGAGGGCTTAGTGCAAAACTATTGTAACTCCTTCACAATTGTGAAGGAGTTACAATAGTTTTGCACCAAGCCTTCGATTTAACATCATTTCCAATGGATAAATCGCAATGACCAAATAGTTATAATATAACACCATGTCCAATGGATTAAACGCAATGACCAAATAGTTATAATATAACATTATGTCCAATCGATAAAACGCAATGACCAAATAGTTATAATATAACACCATATCCAATGGATAAAACGCAATGACCAAATAGTTATAATATAACATCATGTCCAATGGATAAAACGCAATGACCAAATAGTTATAATATAACATTATGTCCAATGGATAAAACGCAATGACCAAATAGTTATAATATAACATCATGTCCAATGGATAAAACGCAATGACCAAATAGTTATAATTTAACACCATGTCCAATGGATAAAACGCAATGCTATAATATAACACAATGTCCAATAGATAAAACGCAATGACCAAATAGTTATAATAATTTTTCAATATTCCAGAGAGGGAATTAAATTAATATTAATATATAAACTGCTCTTTTCTAATATTTCGACCCTTAGAGGTCGAAATATTAGAAAAGAGCAGTTTATATACAAATAGTTATAGTATCACAAACTGACCAGATAATTATTGTATAATGTCATGAACAAATAGTCATTGCATTTATTAGCAACTGTAGCATTGTCGATTTAATACCATAAATTAAAATGTAATATTCAACAATATGACATTGTCAATTCAATATGATACGATCTATCATCATTTAATATTCACAGTATTGCTCCATTTAATATCGTTCAATATGGCATAATTTATTGTTGCTTCAGTATCCTACAATGACATTGTTCATTAAATATGTTACACTATGATTTTGTCCATTTCATATCCTGCAATATGACATTGACCATTCAATATCCTACACTTCATAGTGAACTATTCAAACAACTGTGACAGGCGCAATTTAATTTTCATTGAAAAATAAAATCCAGCAAGAATGCTTTTAGGTCATTAGTTATCCAAATAACTATACATAAATATAACATAGGAAAATGACGCTGTACAAAGTCTCCGTTAAACTATTAACATCAATACTTAAGTGAGCATGGCCACAATATCTTAATATACAAACTAGAAAGTCATCAATATCAGTCACATATATATATATATTTATATTTAATATCTATATACACTGGTACAGGTAAACCTGTTAAGCAACAACATGAAAGAAGGTCCATGATCAATCTTCAAGAAAGGCTGGTACTTAATATAGGACAAGTAATGCAGAAAGCTCCCTCGGGGAGCTTTCTGCACAACTAGTCCTGCATTAAGCAGTTAAATGCCCCTAAAGACATACATGCTTCTTCATTTCAATGGCTGTTTTATTCAGGTTAGACTGTGTATCAAATATTCTCAAGCTACCCTCGGACTATAACATGAATACAGTATATAATTCTGTTAATTACTGAATGCTAGCTACAAGTCTTGTATTATAGTCTCTCTTCTACATAGGCCATTGCTACTGTCTATTTTGTTTGTATACAAACCAAAAAAATAAAAAAATGTAAAAAGTCTATTTTGTTTGTATACAATACCAAAATAACCTATTTTAAATTTGGAAATAAAATATGTTTAAACTAAACTAAAAACCTATTTTAAAAGTCTATTTTGTGCGTATACAACCCAAAAAGAACCTATTTTAAAAGTGTATTTTGGATACAAACCTAAAAGAACCTATTTTAAAAGTCTATCTTGTTTGTATACAACCCCAAACGAACAAATATATTTTGTTTGTATACAACCCCAAAAGAACCTATTTCAAAAGTGTAAGCCATTTTAGTCCTTAATGCAGTGAACATATTCTTATTTAAAAGATAAAATAAAAAGGTTTTGATTTTGTTTGTTACTAAAGATGGATGTCAATGTGATCAAGGCCCAGTTTAATGTCAAGGTCAAACCAACATTTCCTAATCTAGAAAGGAATAGTATAAACACATCCATTTTACAAAATTTGAATTAATATTGAAACTTACCCAGCTTCAGTCTTAACCATTTCTAAAACTTGTTGTCAAACATTTGAAAAGTAGTTTTAACAAGTGAGGCAGAAATATTTGGGCAAAACAGTTGCATTCTAATCAACCATTGAACTATTGAGCATCTGATCTGAATCTAAACTAAACCAATGTCAATCAAGTCTCGTCTTTGTTAGATAAGTGAAGTACGGCCAAAATAGAACAGATACAAGATATAAGAAAAATAGCTTGGTAATTGGGGTCAATGTAACCTTTAAAATAATGTATTTTTTCAAATGAAATTTTCATATTCTGATAAATGACCACACTTTTGAATAGTTCATCCCACAATATATCTATAAGTGCAACAAACTGTAGAACCTAATCAGAGGGCTCCTTTAGGAATCCTCTGATCTGGGTCTATTCTGTTTGTAAAGGATTTATATCCTCGGGTTTTGTACTGTACAGGCTACTGATTGCTGAAAAAAAAACACCTCAAAATTGAGAGAAGTAAGTGCAAAAGGAACCAAGACTTGAATTGATTTTTCTTCTGTAGTATCCTTAAGTGTCATACTTAGTTCAGCTGGATGCCTTATTAACCCTTAGCCCGCCAAATAAATTGTCGTCTGCTATATTTCTCGTCTGCTTCAAGTTTCAAAGTGCTTCAAAGTTGCTCAAAATTGCTGAAAATGTTGTCCGAGTGTCAAACAGCTTGGATCCGGATGAGACGCCGAGTTACTCGGCGTCTCATCCGGATCCAAGCTGTTTGCATATGGAGCTATAGTCGTGAGTGGCAGGCTAAGGGTTAAGTGTCATACTTAGTTCAGCTGGATGCCTTATTAAATAAAATCACCCATAATCTTACATTTCCAAGAAAACATTTGTCAAACTATCATTCATAGAATGCATGAGAATTCTTTATTAAAGGTGGATGCTTAATCCTATATGAGCTTTCTGCATTTCTTCTATTCTGCATTAACCCATTACACCATACATACGCCTTTTTAAGCCTTTTACTTATTTATCTATTGAGAAAAAATACTAACAATTTATACAGTTAGGAATATGTATGATCTGAATTAATTTTTATTTTCTAGCAGATGGTAGATTAAAGCAGGCTGAAAGTAAAGCAGAATGCGCCTTAAGGTGCATTCTGCTTTACTTTCAACCTCCTTTAAGTGGTCACCTGTCTTCAAAACTAGAATCAGGCTATGGGGTAATGGGGTAAACAGTATTTTTTTCAAAAAAAATTCTTTAATGAGTGGTTGTTCAGGACTTGACTTGCTTAACAACTATTTTTGTTCTATGAATTGGTCAGAACATAATCCAGTTTTTAAGTACATCAAAGCAATTTTCCCCTTTTACAGAATGCACAGCAGGGTCAAATGCCACATACTCATGTCACATGTTTCCAGTGGTAGCCTTGTACAAGCTGGAGTTAAATACAAATGAATATACCCTTTGGTTTGATTATTGCACAAAACCCTTTTAAAAAGGAACGATTTTGAAATATCAGAGACAATCAAGATTGTGGTACGATGGAGATATAACTTTTTTCCAATAAACCCTTAGTGCCAAAATGATGATGTTCATTGCAAATAGCTTGGAGCCAGATCAGATATAACCCTGCACCTGATCTGGGCCCCGTTTCATAAAACATCTCACGACAAATGTTGTTGTAAACTTTAAAATACATTTAATCTCTGATTCCTCTATCTAATCCTGTCTTGTGACATCTTTTTGGAATCGTCCTTATAAGACGATTCCCAAAAGATGTCACAAGACAGGATAAGATGGAGAAATAAATAAAAATTGAAAGTTAAATATTCTGACTTACGACAACATTTGTTGAACAAAGTTTTATGGAACGGACCCCAGCCTCCAAACTGTTTGCCACTTAGATTAAAAATAATGTTCATTTTTTTTTAAAAATTGTATTTACATGGGAAAAAATAATTTCTTCTCCATTGTATGGAAAACTAAGAATGCATACTCAGTCACCTAGCTTATGTTAACCAATCCATGTACCTCCCTGAAATCTCAAATGGACAATTCTAGTTTTCAATTAGGTCTTGTCCATTTTTTACTCTTTAGGGTTGATTTTTACAATATATGTCAAAATAACAAACAGTGTAGACCCTGATCAGAGGGCTCCCCATGGATCCCTCTGATCAGGGTCAACACTGTTTGTATAGGACAAGTGTACTCCTCACAGGTATGTTGTTTGCAAATGATGCATATATGCGTGACTAGGGTTCAAAAAGATAAACTAGTTTCTTAATGGAAAGCTTTCCACTATAATCCAATTTACACCTAAACTGAATGTGCTGTAACCTCCTGGTCTATATTTAGCAATGTGTTGGATTTCAATTGTGCTATGTATTTGAAATATGCTGTAATTGACAATGCATGTTAAGGAACAATCACATTTTCAGTAATAGATCATACTTTTCTTTATATCTAATTGATTTCTTAAATCTATTTTTCTCTGCAAGACATTTTATTTCTATTTAAGGTACATACCATTTTATAGTAATTGTACAGATAAGGATTTATGACACAGGGAGATTATTTTCTATCTTATATTTGCATACAAATAACAAGTTGTAGTGATATAAGGTAACTTGGTAAGACCATCTTTTTGACACATAGCTTGTTTGCAGTACAGTACACAGATGGTTGCTAAACCCTTTACTACATAGCTATGCCTTTTTCTGCAATTAATTTCTTTCTCCACTACCGAACATTTTATACAGAAATAAATATGTATTTCAAGAAATAGTTCCTGCAGATGGCAGTTTAACCCATAGAAGCGTCTTTTAGCACATTTAATTTATTCTTCCACTGAAGAAAACAGTTCAAATTTCTACAGTCATGGATAGGTATTATAAGAAATATTTTCTATATTCTAGCAGATACTAGCTTAAAACAGGCTGAAATTAAAGCAGAATGCGCCTTGAGGCGCATTCTGCTTTACTTTCAACCTGCTTTAAGTGGTCAACTGTCTTCGATACCAGAAATCGGCTATGGGGTAAAGGGTTAAAGCAGGCTGAAAGTAAAGTAGAGTGCACCTAAAGGCACATTCTGCTTTACTTTCAACCTTCTATAAATGGTCGACTATCTTGAAAACTAGAAGCAAGCTATTGAGTAAAGGGTTAAAGCTTAAGCAGCATTCTGCTTTTCCTTCAGCCTGCTTTAAGCAATTATCCATCTTCAAAAGTGAAAACAAGCTATAGGATAAAGGGTTAGCCTATATATCAGTAATCCTTAACCAAGCTAGCATTAAAAATTACTGTGTAAAAGAGATGGAAGCTGTTGATTAAATACCCTGAATGTTTTTTCAAAGAGGTTGCCTGTAAAGGCAAAGAACAAAAGTGTTTTAGCATAACACCTTTGCTGGGGGAAAAATAATGTCTTCTTCACTATACATGTACTTAGTAGAGGCTCACATGTCATGAGCAAGTGATATCTAAGGCAATCTTCTTTTTGTAATTACCCTTTACCCCATAGCCTATTTCTAATATTGAAAATAGGTGACCACTTAAAACAGGTTGAAAGTAAGGCAGAATGTGCCTTAAAGCATATTCTGCTTTACTTTTAGCCTGCTTTAAGCTTCATCTGATAGGATATCAAATTATATTTCTTATGGTAACATATTCTTGACTGTATAAACTATTTTCTTCAGAAGAGGAAATTATTAAAGTCGTAAAAAGACGTATTTATGGGGTAATGGTTAATTAAGGTAGTAGCACAGACTTGCCTGGAATCTGTGGCCAGTATGAATCCAGATCAGACACTGAGTAAACAACAGCTTCTGATCAGGATCTAAACTGTTTGTTTTTTGTACTGAGCTTATGGAAATATATAGCGAAACCTCTCTTTTACAACCACTAAAATGAATGCTAATTGATTGTATTAAAGACATACGACAGCTTAAAGCAATGTGACAGTCAAACAGAAAGCTCCGTAAGGAGCTTTCGGTTTCACGGTCACCTTGCTTTTAAGCAGTCACTTGCTTTAAACTCCGAGTAATTAACACAATTTGGTAGTGATGGAGAGGTTCTCTGTATTAAATAGTTTTTGAAGACAACAATTCTGTAGCAGAAGATATTCATTTAGCATTCAAAAATTAAACACAAGAAAAAACTATTCCTTCTCCCAATTGGAACAAAAACATTATGTCCTTGGAAAATAAGGAATTTAATATTTTTACTGTTGACAATGAATCTGTCATAAAAACAATAATAATCTATAGAAGAAACAAATCTAACAAAAACATATAAACATATTTTTTTTGGTCTGCAGCTCAGTTTTGGGTGAGTCGGGAAAACAGGAAACAAATACATTCTATTTTGTGGCCTAACATTTTCCTAACAACACATATAACTAAACAAAATCTGATCATCAATTATATACATATCAATGGTCCTGTGCCAAATACATATTAAAATACACATATATCAATAGACTGGCCTGTTCTAACATTCTAAATCAAGATCACATGCTCAGTGTCCCTCCCTTTGGTCTGGATCCAAACTGCTTGACACTAAAATCTTTGTTTATGTGATAAAATAACAGCAAACTTGTTAACCCATTAACCATAGATACTCAAGGAAAATAGTTCCAATTCATAGTCATAAATATCTATCATGAGAAATAGTTTCTATCTTCTAGCAGATGGTAACTTAAAGCAGGCTGAAATCAAAATAGAATGCACATTCTGCTTTACTTTCAACCTAGTTTAAGTTGTCATCTGTCTTTAAAATTAGAAACAAGCTATGTGGTAATTGATTTAAAGACTTATTCAACAATAAGTTGATTGTTTTTCATTCAACGAAAATGTATAAATTATGCATTCAGAGTATAAGAAAACCTGTGAAGCTGGTTGAAAGCAAAGCAGAATGCTCCTAGATGGAGCATTTTGCTTTACTTTTAACCTGCATGTCTTCAAAATTAGCAACTTGCTATGAGGTAAAGGGTCCAGGGCTCCAGATAAGAGGGAGTTAACTGCACAAATTCTAATGAGTAGTGACACCATAGGGTTTAAAGCAGAAAAAAAGATTTCAGTTTTTGAAATACTCCCCTTATCTGAAGCCCTGGGGTCAATACACCTTTAGTAAATGGCTGTTGTGTACAGGCTTGTCTGTTAACTCAGTGTAATTATAGCAACAAGTAGAGCTTAATTAAAATGATAACATTTTAAAATTAACATACAACATATCACTAGTACATGTAGGTATAAAATCCCTCATTTTCTATTGAATCATGACACTTTGAAAGAGGCTCACATATTCCTATGGTTGAACTCCGATATCTCGAACTCGGTTAGGTCAAACATACCCGTATTTCAAAGTTAAAACTTGGCTAGCATGAAATAATGCAGTTCATGTGTAGAACTGTCAGATAATTCGAGTTAAGCGAGTTCGAGATATCGAAGTTCGGCTGTACTTCAAGGTGCACAGTACAAGAAAGGTCCGATTTGTTTTTAACAGTTAACAAGCATTAGAGTAACACATTCTTACTTTTGGCGGTATTTAACAGTTATGTTAAACAATACAAGAAAAATACTACTATGGTCAGTTTAACAAACCTTCATATTAACCCATTACCACATGTCCTATTTCTAGTATTGAAAACGGGTGACCACTTAAAGCAGGTTGAAAGTAAAACAGAATGTGCCTTAAGGGCATATAAGGCACATTTTGCTTTACTTTCAGCCTGCTTTAAGCTTTCATCTGCAAGAATAAAGATTTTTTTATTAGTACACAATCAAAACTTAATAAATTGGAACTATTGTCTTACTTAGTGGAATAAATTAGAGGCGTAATAAGGCATTTTTATGGGGTAATGGGTTAAAATGGTATAGTAAACTCAACAAGACTAGGTATATAGGCCATCTTAACATTATTAATCAACTTTTGGCATCATAGACAGACAGTGGAGTAGACGTTTTTCTTTTCTAATAAACATATTCGTGCGGAAACAATATTATTATTTTCAATATAAGCCTTTTGGAACCAGATGAGATGCCAGGTTACCCAGCCTCTAATCAGGCTTCAAACCTGTTTGCCATTCAAACTGGTGAGTGTCTTCAACAGGTGTCATTTCTACAATTCATTACATAAGGCTTTCATTTAACCCTTTACCCCGTAGCCTGTTTCAAGTTTTGAAGACATGTGACTACTTAAAGCGGGTTGAAAGTAAAGAATAATGTGCCTCAAGGCACATTATGCTTTACTTTCAGCCAGCTTTAAGCTATAATCTGCTAGAATATAGAAAATATTTCTTATGGTTCTTATTTGTAACAGTATAAAACGGAACTAATTTCTTCAGTAGAGGAATAAATGAAAGGCGTAATAAGGCGTATTTATTGGGCAAATGGTTAAATGGGTAAGAATAACATCTTTTTCACTGTATGGTCATAGATATTTGGCAGCAGTGTAGTTTATACAGACCCTGTCTTCTTTTTACATAATAACGTTTAATAATAACCAGCATTAGGCTAAAATAATACCAATATGATAAAAAATTTAGTGAAAGTCATCAAAAAACAAATGTGATAGTAAATAATTTATCAGCTGCTCGAATATGTTTTGATTTAGATTATAATTACGGTAAATTTCCCTATATCATTAATACTATTGTAACTCGATCAACCCTTAAACTTTAAATTAATATTTCCAGTTTAAATCTATTTCTTGTCCAGTTATTCAGTATTGAGGGATATTTTTGTAATACAGTAGAAGTTTGATACTTCAAATTCACCTTAGTTCCAAAATACCCATACTTGAAAGTTAAAACGTGGCTTGGCCATGTTTTAACTTTGAAAATAAGAGTATGTTCAACATAAGCAATATAGAATTATTGAAATTAGACTTGTGATATACTGGTTATGTTAATTTAGGCGAGTTTAAAGTATTGAGTTTCAAATGTATATTGTAAAATGACAAAGTCGACCAAGACTAGAGGGCTCCTGCAGGAAACCCTGTGATCTAGGTGTATACTGTTTACTTAAGAAAAATGTACTGGTATCCAGATAAAGATTAAAGAGCCATCCTGACAGGGTACTGCTTAAAGCAGTCTGAAAGTAAAGCAGAAAGTATAACTTTTTAGTTTGCTTTAAGATCATGAGTTTTCATACCTCTCTATTTGCTTTAAGAAACGTTTCCTATGTTCTGACTAGTGATTGCTAGAAGCTGGCTGAAAGTAAAGTAGAAAGCTCCTAAAGAACTTTCTGCTTTACATTCAACCTGCCTAAAGCAACCAAATGTCTTAAAACTCAGAAATTAACTTATATAAGAATCAGGTTTACTGATCTGCACAGCTGAAAATGGTTTTATATTTACCAAGTCTCATAAATGATGTGCTTGCAGTATAAATAACCATTATCTTTGACAAATTAGTTTAAATTTCCTTGATTTACGTAATACAGACGGTCAAATGGTTAATCATACTTATAAATTGTCTCTTTTGCGTCTTATTCTGTAACATAATAGGGCAATGGCTTTATTCTACTATATATTACTATTGCAATGTTTTTTGTATAGAACAATAGAGATATGAGGTGAATCTCTCCAGCAAAATGATCGTATAAATTCAGAATAAATTATGCTGTATTGATATAATAATACTAAAGTTGAACTTCTCTAGTATGGCCACTGGAAAAAAGGACTTACTGATAGTACTAACGGCAGGCGACAGCTTAACCCATTAACTCATAAGTGAAAAACATTTATCAATGCTTATCTCAATACATGCTAGTGGATTAAAGTGTGTCAAAATGAGTCAGTATGAACATATTGCGCAATGCGTCAATATGAGTCAGTATGGCTTCATGGGTTAATGCAAGATGACAGTAAAGCAGAAAACATTCTGCCTAACTTTCATCCTACTGTAAGTATATGTAGTCACATACCTAAATATGGAACAATATAACCTCAGTTACAGTTTGTAATAGAGAGATGCTACTGCAGTTTGCTTAGGGTGTTTAGGCCAATGCCTGAGAAATGCATAATGCCAACTAGAAATATGGTTGTGTCTGTTAAGACACATATGGCGCACTCTAGCTGCAAGTACCGTTTATGCAAAAAAAATATGTCTCAACCAGCCATAATTCTTTGAAAAGTTGAAGGGTATCAAAATCCTGTTGTTACGCACATCTGCGGTATTTGTAAAAGACAACTAGTAAAATAAAGGATTAAAGAATGCATGCTGATGATTCCAGCTGTCATAAGTCGCACATACTGGTATGTACTGCTTTGACGGCATTGAGTTAAAGAAATTAACTGCAGAAAGATTCTGAAATACTGATGAGTTTTCGAAAAATTTAACTGTACATTTGTTTCATGCTTAGTGATGAGTGATTGTAAAACCAGTATGGTACAAAAGGGCTCAAGATAAGAGGAAGTAAACTGACCAAATCCAGCATTTTCTGAATCATTTTAGCGCCAAATCCTATAATGTCACACCATTGGGTTTGCTGCAGAAATAAATATCTTAGGTTTTGAAATACTCCCCTTATCTGGACCCCTGTAAACCACAAAATTCCTAAACTTTGGGCATGCTGCTGTGATAACCCTAACGTTTGAACAAACAGTAATTTGTCCAAAATGTACAAACTGAGTGGCAAACAGTGTAGACCCTGATAAGACTGCTCCTCAAGGAGCAGTCTGATCAGGGTCTACATTGTTTGCTCAGGCATTTCTGTTCCAATACTTAAGGTCATTACGGTGGTGTTCATAGATACACATTGTAAAAGGAACAAGCATGCATAGCAGCCAGTGTAGACCCAGTTTGAGTTTGTGAAAAGATGAAGAGATTGTGATTTGTCTGGATGTTATTGAGCACTACTCGTCAAAGCACTGACATTTTTCAAAAAGGTATTTTGTTCTACAAAAAAAAACTCCGAAAACAAAATACCCTGTAACTAATGCTGATAATACTCAACTGACACTTATAATTATACATTTAATATATTAACAGTGGTTCCCTCAATGCAACCAGTACTGACTTGCAGTTACAGTTTGGATTCAGATCAAACACCCATTGATTCTATATCTAACCCTTTCCTCCATAGTCATAAGTGCATTATATAACCTATATTCAACAGTTAGTCATAAAACACACTTTTCTATTGTCTTGTCTTAAGTTATGTAAACCTTGTTCTATATCAGATGGTGGATAATATGTTCTCTGTGTTGTATGCCCTGGATCCATTGGTATAAAGTATTTGAGTTGAGTCTGAGATTGTTTCTCAACAGTTGATTGGTCAAATTTGAGCAAAAGCTTAAAACTGACCAATAAACTTCTTGAGAACAATTTCAGACTCAGAACCTTTTTAACAGAGGGGCCTGCTGTTCACCTCAAATCTCATTTGTGTGCATATCGTAAGTCTTGGCCGTGGAAAAACTATGATAACCTTTGTAAACAGTTTGGATCCTGATGAGATGCAGCGTTACACAGTATTTCATTAGGATTCAAACTGTTCAATATTTTTCCATCCTGTTTTAAAAAGGGAGTTAGAAAACTATATTTTAGATCAGTACCATAAAACAATGGTTTTAGACGAAAATATTACCCAGCATTTAAAAGAGTTCAGCCGTCTTATAGTGCTTATACTGAGGAATTGATATAGGCTTCTAAGGAACTTATGTGGAGGAAAGACCTAAATCAGAATACAAACACAGGGTTCCAGATAAGAGGGAGTAAACTGAACAAATTCAATGTTTTCTCACTCATTTCAGCACCAATCCTATGGTGCTACTACTCATTAGAATCGTCTCGAAGAGACGATTCAAATGAGTAGTGACACCATAGGGTTTCATGCAGAAATAAAGATTTTAATTTTTGAAATACCCCTCTTATCTGGAGCCCTGCAAACAGATCACCACACATAGTGTGACGTCTTTCCCGTCAACTATAATGGAGGAACACCTAATGTCCTGCCTTACAACAGCCAGTATGTTACATGGCTCCAGAAAAGAGGGAGTAAACAGAACATATCAAACATTTTCTCACTTATTTTAGCATCAAATCCTATGGTGTTACGACTCATTAGAATCGTCTCTTCGAGACGATTCTAATGAGTTGTGACACCATAGGGTTTAAAGCAGAAATAAAGATTTTAGTTTTTGAAATACATGTACTCCCCTTATCTGGAGCTCTGGGTCCCGTTTCATAAAACTTCGTACGACAAATCTTGTCGTAAGTCAGATTATAAAAGTATCAATTATTATTTATTTCTCTATCTAATCTTGTCTTTTAAAGACCATTCCAAAAAGATGTCACAAGACAGGATTAGATGGAGAAATCAGAAATTAAATGTATTTTAAAGTTTTGACTTACGAACGTTTTTGTCGTACAAAGTTATATGAAACGGGCCCCTGATGTTATATCAAGCGGACAATATCTTCAGCAGCCTAAGGATCTACAAACACGCCTACTACTCTACTGCTAGTGTTTAATACTGCCTGACCCCCGGCTGCTGTGATAACTAGGATGTCTGTGTCTTCGACTACCACTATACGGGGCACCTGCTACTTGCTGACTGCCACCACTCGTGTGGTGACCTGTACCACTGCTGTGGTGACTCGCGCCACTCGTGTGGTGACTCGCGCCACTCGTGTGGTGATTTGCACTGCTGAGGTGGTGGTTCACACCACTATGGTGATTGGTACCACTATGGTGACTAGCACCACCAACTTGGTGATAAATATCTGTTCCCAGTGTTCTGGTTAAAGTACCGTTAATATCATAACTTACATAACTATCGGTATGTTTGCGACCTATGGATTTCTCCAGACTGGAGCGGCTCTTTCTATCACTATAGGCTCCAGGAAGATGACCTTGCAGCTGGACACTACTAGGCAGCTGGACGCTGGACATTGGTGTATAATTACTGGCCTTATTTAAGTCATTCACTAAATTATTGCTACTTAACTGTTTGTCATACTTCACATAGTTTATCTTATTCTGCCGATCCAGCTCAAAATTATTTATGTGGACCCGACAAAGTAAATCCTGGCTCTCTGGCAGACTGGCATGTCTAAAGTTACGATTACGTATAATATCAAAGTTTTCTAAATCATTCTCTAACTCTTCCCGTGTCAATGTCATTCCATTGTATTCACATTTCCCCTTGTCGAGGTGCCTTTTACCTTTCCAACAGAGCAGGTGTCTCTCACGCGCCTGCAGAAGTCCGAATATAACACCAAACAAAACAATAGCAGCGACACAAAGAACAATAACCCACACAAAGAACCCCAACATGTCTGGGTCGAGGAAATTCAGCAGTAACTTCTTTTGACAAATATCATCACGCTTCTCGTAGCCATCAGTACACTGAAAGCAGTCAGTCACGTGGGGTCCTTTACAAGTCCTGCAGGCTTCATGACAATCATTGCATAGGCCCTGTCGCTGCACTCGAGTGCGGGTAGAGGAAGAGTTTAGAGTGGACCGTACATTAACAACTTGCATAGTTCCGTAGTAATGCTTTGGACAGTTTTTCACACAGCCATCCTTTAATTTGTAGTAGCCAGGTTGGCACTCTGAAATATAACAATAAATACTTATATATACAGTCAAACTTTGATATCTGGAACTCTCTTTATTCGAACTATCCGATTTGTCGACACATAAATTGCATTATTTCATGTTCGGTTAAGTCAAACTTACACGTATTTCAAAGTTAAAACGTGGCTAAGCCACATTTTAACTCTGAAATACGGGTATGTTCGACCTAACCTAGTTCGAAATATAGAAGTTCAACTGTAGCAATAGAAAGTTAACCTTTTCTTTTGTACAATTGAGAAAACATCAATCTTTCCTGCAGATTGTTGCAATTTTTCAATCGAAAAGTAGTCACATAAAAAAACAGTAAAACCTCTCAATTACAACTAATAAATGGTGTCAAAAATAGGTACAGTGGAGAATTCATAATTCTTTCCAGTTTAAACGCAAACAAAATGCAAACGCAAAGCACTAAAACCTAGAAAAGTACAATCTTTGGACAGTTCTGATAATTCTTGATTATCTTGGTGGCAAACAGTTTGGAGCCTGATCAGACGCCGGGTTACCCGGCGTCTGATCTGGCTCCAAACTGTTTGCAATAAAAATAATAGTTTAAGCGAAAACGCATTTATTGGGTAAGAATAGTGTTTTCTCCACTGTGAGCAAAGGTTGAAGTAAAACAGAAGGCTCCTATATAAGCCTTCTTTCTGAGTGACCGCAATACAGTGGTACATAAAAGGTATTTCCAGTAGCTTTCCAGATGGGAGTTTAAAGCAGCCTGAAACTAAAAACAGAATGCAGAATAAAAGGACCTGCTTTTAACAGCAACCTGTCTCCAAAGAGTAAAACAGGCTATGGGGTTATGGGTAAATCTAAATACAATGCAGTAAAATATAGAAAATGACAACTATTTGAAGGTGTTAGTATTTACTTCTGACTATGAATTGCAAACATTTTCGTGCCTTATCAGATGAGTACAGGGTCCAAGGTTATAAAGCTTTTCAGTTGAGTCTAAAGTAATTCTCAAGCATTTGATCGGTCAGATTTGAGCCTAGGGTCAAATGTGACCAATCAAATACTTGAGAACACACTCAGACTCAGCTCAAACGCTTTACAACCTTGGACCCAATAGTTGTCACCTGGGGTCTGATCTGGCTCCAAACTATTTGCTATGGACAAAACTGTTTTTTAAGCATAAACATGGTTATTGGGATAAAATAATATTCTCCCCTGTATGTTGTTTGGAATTTAGCTTCAATGAAGGAAACATTATTATGCTTGTCAAACCCATTTGCTAATTAGGTGCAATTTGATTTGAATTGAAACTGTTTGTGAATTTAGGTCAATTAAATTGCCCCTATAGCACCTACAACCAAATTTAATCCTGGATAGAAACTAATTGAAACTTCCATTAGATACTGTGGAGAATCTGTTATTCTTTCCCGTTTAAACGCAAACGTACGCAAACGCAAAACACTAAAACGTAGAAAAGTACAACATTTGGACAATTCTGATAATTCATGTTTATCTTGGTGGCAAACAGCTTGGAGCCTGATCAGACGCCGGGTTACCCGGCGTCTGATCTGGCTCCAAACTGTTTGCACTGTAAATAATAGTTTTAGTGTAAACGCGTTTTTGGGAAAGAATAACAGATTCTCCACTGTACAGTCAATCCTGTATCAAATGACCATTAACAAATTACCCCATAAGGCCATAACCTATTTCTAGTTTTGAAGATACCCGACTACTTAAAGCAGGTTGAAAGTATTCCAAGTTTCAAACGGATACCTTTGGTAGTTATTGAGAAATGATGTCTTACAAAAACCTTATTCTAAAAACTTAACCGATGCTGCTTTGCAGACGCTGATGCAAGAGTGACAACAATAGCTCTACTTTTAGAAAAAGTCAAGCTAAAAATGCATATTTATGGTGTAATGGGTTAATGTAGGGCAAAGGTAAAGCCCATATACTTTCTGCTTTACTTTTTTATAAGCAGTTCCTTTTCTCTCACAGGGCTTCATGGTTTGTTAAAGAATAACTGTTAACACAAGTTTAACTGTTTTGTCCCATTTCAAGGCCAACACAATTAATATCTAAATATTCAATACAGAACATCAAGAAACCATAGTCACCTGTCAACATTAAGACAAAAGCATTAAAGTATTTCTTCTCTTGAACAATAAATTAGAGCAACAGAATTTGGAACAATAAAAGTAGCCGATTGATAAATGCAGGACAAAAGTAATGCAGAAAGCTCCTACAGGCTCCTACAGGAGCTTTCTGTATTACTTTTATCCTGCATTTATCAGCCAGATTGCTTGAGGGACCAACAATGAGACACATTTTATCCTTTAACCCATTACCCCATAAATACACCTTTTTACACATTTCAGTTATTCCTCCACTGCAGAAAATAGTTCCAATTTAAACAGTCATCAATACTCAGTGTAAGAAATATTTTCTATATTCTACAAGATGGAAACTTAAAGCTGGTTGAAAAAGCTACTTTCTACCTGCTTTAAGTGGTCACCTGTCTTCAAAACTAAAAACATGCTATGGAGTAGTGGGTTAAGTAACACAAGAGAGGAAACACTGTATTTAATTCAAAATAAAGAATTTATTGATTGTCATTTCTAACATAATTATCAGAATCATAATCAACAGAATGAATTCTATAAACCTCAGCGAGAATTTGTACAAAAACAAAGAAACGGTAATTAACAAATTCATGACAACTGTTATACAGTGGAGAAAACGTTATTCTTTCTTAATAAACGCGTTAACATGAAAACTATTATTTTCCTTTACAAACAATTTTGAGCCAGATCAAACGCCAAGTTATCCGGCTTCTGATCAGGCTCCAAACTGTTTGCCACTCGGATTAATATGAATAGTCAGAAATGTCGAAAAAGTTTCATTTTGTATGTTTTATTGCGAAGTGTTTGCGTTTAAATGGGAAAAAATAACGTATTCTCCACTATATAGAGTAAATCAGTAATTCAGCCGTGTGATACAGTAGAGAAACTGCTTTTCCTTCCAATTCAAACAAAAGTTAGAATTCTAACACAACGAAATGAAATATATAATATATTGCAACTTTTTGAAAATGCTATAAACTATAGTGATTATTCTTAACCCCGATAGGAAACAGTTTCGCAACACTGAATTAATTCTCAAGGTGCTAGTTACCAATACAATTATCAATGTAATTGTTCTCTTGGGTTAGAAGGTAATAATGCTCATCCTTAACCCTTTCCTCCCTAAAACCTCAAATGGACAAGTCTAGTTTTCAATGTAGTCAAGTCCATTTTTGACTTTTTAGGGTTGATTTTTACAATATATGCCAAAATGACAAACAGTGTAGACCCTGATCAGAGGGCTCCTGAAGGAGCCCCCTGATCAGGGTCTACACTGTTTGCATAGGACAAGTGTACTCTTCACATATACACTGTTTGCAATTGATGCATATATGTGTGGCTAGGGTTCAAAGAGTTAATTAATCTGGTAAGCAAACAGTTTATATAATGTTGGGTTACTTGAATTTTGATTTTGTTCGACACTACTAGAAATGGAAATAAGGCTTTTGCAACAGCAAGTTTGCTGGGAAAGAGAGAGTCTTGTCCACTGTATAAAAGAAATGTACCGGTATTAGGTGTTGAAAAATTTGTTCCTTATCATCTCAAGGATGTCTACAACGACATCCAACGGGAGACTACAACTGTGTGTGTTGTTCGGAGAGAGTCGTTATAGGGAGGGAACATGGCTTACATTTGCAAACAGCTTGAATCAAGATCAGACGCCGCGTCACGCGGCGTCTGATCTGAATTCAAGCTGTTTGTCACTCGTCATTAATCTTTTTCTTTCAAAATGTCGATTATGTAACTTTTAGAAAAACAGCAGACGACAATTTTCAAGCAGACGATATTACTGCCGTAAAAAAGGTTAGACATAATGGTCTTGTTTTGGAAACAGTGGCACGCGTTGTTGTAAAGAGGGAATCATTGTTCGGAGGGTTGTTGAACGGAGGGACCCTGTATTATTTTAATATAAAATACGGATTTTTTTTCATTACTGCCTTGCAGGCAAATAAATAACTGAATAATATAACAAGAGCCCCATGGGGCATATTTCGCTCACCTGAGAAAATAGCTGAAAAAATGGCGATAATAATTTATGTCCAGGACTGACCTAGATATGCAACAGACCCGAACAATTTGAACAAATTATGTAAAGTATATTTAAAAGTGTCACCATACCGAATATAAAAGCTCTGGCCATATTAGTGTCAGAGAAGAAGACGTTTCAAATTTTCTCTATATAACTCTATGCAAAACTGTGACCCCAGGGGTGGGGCCAATTTTGACCCCAGGTGCATAATTTGAACAAACTTGATAGAGGACCTGTAGGCGATGGTATGTGCCAAATATCTAAGCTCTGGCCCTTGTAGTTTCAGACAAGAAGAATTTTTTAAGTTTTCATTGAAAAAAATCTATTTTTAGCTCCTGTGACCTAGTTATGCAACCGACCAGAACCATTTGAACAATTTTTGTTTAGGACATCTAGAAGTGTCACCATACCAAATATCAAAGCTCTGGCCATATTAGTTTCAGAGAAGAAGACGTTTGAAAATTTCACTATATAACTCTATGTAAAACTGTGACCCCAGGGGCGGGGCCAATTTTGACCCAAGGAGCATAATTTGAACAAACTAAATAGAGGACCTGTAGGCGATGCTATGTGCCAAATATCTAAGCTCAGGCCCTTGTAGTTTCAGACAAATAGAATTTTTAAGTTTTCAATGAAAAAAAATCTATTTTTAGCTCCTGTGACCTAGTTATGCAACTGACCAGAACCATTTGATCAATTTTCGTATAGGACATCTAGAAGTGTCACTATGCCAAATATCAATGCTCTGGCCACATTAGTTTCAGAGAAGAAGACGTTTGAAAATTTCACTATATAACTCTATGTAAATCTGTGACCCCCGGGGCGGGGCCAATTTTGACCCCAGGGGCATAATTTGAACAAACTTGATAGAGGACCAGTAGATAATGCTATGTGCCAAATATGTAAGCTCTGGCCCTTCCAGTTTTTGACAAGAAGATTTTTTAAGATTTCCTTATTTTTTCACTTTGGTTGCCATGGCAACCAGAGTTCTGCATTGTTTTTAATTCTTTGAACATATTTGAAAGAGCTTGACCCAAGGAACATTTCTGTAAAGTTTGGTTGAATTCTGTCAAGCTGTATAGGAGGAGATGTCATTTGAAGCAATTGTTAACGACGACGGACGACTAACGACGCCGGACACAGGGCCATCCCAATAGCTCACAGGTGAGCTAACAAACCGTATCATAAATAATGCCTTTTGTTTACTTAGGTAATCATGTAACTTGACATTTACTGTTTTTTGTAACCCTTGCATTACCCCCAAAGAATTACTGTCAAAGAATTGAGTTCTTCCTTTATCCTTTTTCCTTTGTTGTGTGGACGGAATGGACATATAAACACCAGAAAAAAGACAATAGTTCACCCTGAGGGGTGCTCAGGGTAGCTAAAAATTCTAATTAACTGAATATCAAGATTAATTACAAATTCAGCTAAAGGCATCAACAGTGATGCAACAAAACATAAAGTGTAATTAACCCATTACACCATAAATACGCCTTTTTCAGCGTTTAATTATCCATACACTTAAAAAATAGTCTCTGGCTGGGCAGTCCTGAAATTGAAACATTCAAAACGCTCCCAGTAACTTCTAAGATCGGAGCTGAAAGCAGGTTGAAAGTAAAGCAGAATGCTCCTTCAGGAGCATTCTGCTTTTCTTTCAACCTGCTCTAGAATAATGTAAACCAGTTATCAAAATTATAACCAGGCTATGGGCTATGGGGTATAGGGTTAACATGGTAACTATATTTACCTCATTAGGGGACTATATATACTCATAGTAAGCTAATATTCTATATCAGATTCTACAAATTAGAAATTGTTAACATAGTTTAGCTAACTAACCCCTTCTCCTGCTAGTAGCCTGTATCAACACTTTTAGAAAACAGTGTAGACCCAGATCAGACAGCTCCTGAAGGAGCTGCCTGATCAGGGTCTGCACTATTTTTAGGTCTCGGCCAGAACCTTTAATAATAAACTGTTTATGACATGACATGATGAGTATATTTCCTATATCCTAGCAAATGGTAGCTTAAAGCAGGATGAAAATAAAGCAGAATGCACCCCTTACTTCAATACTGAAACAGGCCATGGGGTAATGGGTTAACCCATTTACGCCCAATGGATTCTTCCATATTTATATATTGGATTAATCCATTTTTTATCAATGGGATGCCTTGTCAAAATTTTCATTTTCATTTTGTTTTATATTGAAATTCATATCAGCAAATAGTGTACACTGTGAGTCTGATCAGACGCCGCATTATGTGGCATCTGATCAGAGTCTACATTGTTTGCCTATGTCCCATTTATGGGATTGTGGGCATAAATAGATTAATATTTTCCTTCATAGCCATTTATCACCTCTATATAACTGTCTTCAAGGAATGATACTACTTAAAGCAAGATGAAAGTAAAGCAGAGAGATCCTAAAAATCCTATTTCACTTTCATCTTGCTTTAAGTTGCCACCCGTTTTTAATACTTTCACTGAATATTCATTTTCTAGCATTTATATTGAGGTAGAGGCACTTTCGACACTAAGTAACTCTTATGGGTTATTAAGTTCCCTTGTGGATCCTTTTAATCTATCAAAATGCGAACCAGTCCACTTGGAATTTTAGGTACATGTAGTTTAATAAATACTTCTTTAAATTAGCAAAACAGTGTAGACCTTGATCAGAGGGCTCCTACAGGAGCCCTCTGATCAGGGTTTACACTGTTTGCAAATTAAAGTAGTGAGTATATTTCAAACAGGCCCCATAGTGTTGAAAGAGAAGGGAAGAGTTAAGGCAACAAAGAGTGCCTCGAGCCCATATTAAATTATGTCCTACATTCAGATGATGATGTTGATCTATTAGGGCTGCAACGGTTCAGGTACTTCACGGTTCGGTTCGGGTTCGAGTAGACCCCTTCGGTTTTCGGTTATTTCGGTTCGGGTATTAGGATAAGAACTTGATAAAATCAACCAGAAAAAAATTCTCATTTACTGGCACATGTCTACGCAGACAATAGATCTACACACTTTTTCGAAAACGATATCACTGTCATCTATAATTTTATCATATGTACGAGAAAGATGTGCATTTCTTTCTACCATTTTAGGACAGATTGTAGCGAATTTAAGGCGTGGTTCGTCCCGACCTGATTTTCATTGAAGTTTCGTAACTAAGCTTTCAGCCTATTTTGTGTCAACGGTCAGTCTGGCTGGTCTTCCTTAAATGCCTCATCAGACGTCTAGTTATAAGCGCTAGAAATAATACCTAGCTCCAATTATATTATTATTTTACTGAAAAAGTCATTAATATTTCAGTTTAATTATTTACATCGCCATTCGCAATTTGCGGTTGCTAAGTAATAGACTGGTTACCCTTTTCTGATGCTGATTCGACTTTGGTACCTTTGAAGCCGGGCTATCAATCGTGCGCATGTGTTAAGTGCTGGGTTTCCCGGAATTATAAATAGCCGATATGAAAAGAATGAGACGGACGAGAAGCGAGCTATTGAACTTACTGCAAGAAGAAAAGGTTAGAACTGTGATTTAACCACGGAATTATACACCGACGTCTTCTGTATATTTCCTTGATTTAACTTTACATTTTGGAACGTCTGACCATCAAAAATATACACGCAGACTGCACGCTGATTGGTAAATTAGCGGTCTAGTGTAATTTACCATACATCGGCGCACCGAACCGAAAATTTGCAGTGCCGACCCGAAACTCGAACCGAGACAAGCGAACCGAAAATAACCGAAATTCGGTGAACCGTTGCAGTCCTATGATCTATGCTCTATAATGATTACATATATAAAAATTATGCAAATCTTCACAAAGAAGGTCTGGGTTTAATTAACTAGATAGCAGTTATAACAATTTATACGTGAATATTAATGGCAGTATTACTGTTGCCATGCTATATAGCCGATCTAATCTTTCAGTTTCCCCTTTCATGTGAAAATGGGATCAGTTGTAAAAATCTAAGTAGAAATAAAAAAATTATCAGGTCCAACAAATGGTCATACAACCAGACTGAGTTCAATAAACTGTTATACCCACTTTGGCATTCTAGACAATATACAGTAAAACTTATTTATTACGAACGCTGATAAGGCCAATTTCGGCTTATAGCGAACTAAATTTAATTCCCGGCCAATCTCTTCATTATTTCTATACAGGATATAATGCTTAGTGTGAATTTGGTTAGAGCAAATTTTCGCTTATGGCCAACTGATTTTCAAGTATCTTTATCAACAAAACGCTTTAAAATACCTTCGTTAACCCTTTCCCCAATAGAAGCGCCTTTTAGTGGATATGATTTATTCCTCCGCTGAAGAAAATAGTTTAAATTTAATCAGTCATGAATATATAGTATAGGGAATATTTTCTATATTCTAACACATTAAAGTTTAAAGAAGGCTGAAAGTAAAGCAGAATGCACATTCTGCTTTACTTTCAACCTGCTTTAAGTGGTCATCTATCTTCAATACTATTAATAGGCTATGGGGTAAAGGGTTAAAGCAAAGTCTCATCTTGCTTCAGTCTTCATATGTAATTCGTGCGATAATCACCGTGACGCATGGGTGTTTAAACGCACAATAAGGTCTGGATGACTTGTGAATCGATCCGTAATTACGATACGGTATAATTAACATGGTACATGTATAACGTAATGCTTGGTTAACTCCATTAGTCCTGGAAGCATAATGTGCGTCTGTACGTGTTTTAATATGCATATTTTTTCTTTCAGTCCTCCTGTTAACAAACATATAATTTTCTCCGTGTCAAATTATAGATATGAGTAAGTAAATGGCCCCATATCTTGTCACTTACCTACGTGTTCAGGAGCAAGATGAAGTAATCCCATTGTCATGTCATTTACATAACCGGGTCTGATTTGTTCGACTTGTTTAATTGGATGTTTAAAAGAATAGATTTAAGAATTTGATAACTCTCAACCGCTGAATAAATCATATCCACTAAAAGGCACTTCTTTATTGGGGAAAGGGTTAACCCTTTACCCAATAACCCGTATATAACATTAATTACAGATGATCACTTAAAGCAGGTTGAAAGTAAAGCAGAATGTGCATGAAGGCACATTCTGCTTTACTTTCAGCCTGCTTTAATCAACCATCTGCTAAGCTATATAAAATATTTGTTATGGTAAATGTTCATGAGGGTATAAACTTGAACTATTTTCTTCAGCGGAGGAGTAAATGAGATACGCTAATAGTCGCTTCTATGGGGTAAAGGGTTAATTGTATATCGTAGCAGTGCATGAAGGTATAAACAACAGTAAGCTCATAATTAATTTTAGAGATAAAATCTCAAGAAATCCTAGATCAATCTCAATTTTCATCTCATAAAAATGAGTTTTTGCTAATTAATGTTGTCTCTTGAATTAGGGTGCTTGGTAACTCTAAGCATGCTAGGGATGAAACCATGGTAACCATATTGCAAACAGTTTGGATGCCGATGTGAAGTCGCATAAAGTGGAATCTCATTCGGAATCCAAACAATTTGACATTCTGACCCTGTTTTGAAAATAAAATTTTGAAATTTCTATCTTCAGAAAAGTAGCAGACGTCAAAGTTGAAGACGAAAAATTTACCCTGCATGCAACCAAAAGAGATAAAAGTATATTCCCATGAATAATCATCTGCTTTAAAATTTTGGGTATAAAACAGATTCTAGATATGTTTTTAATACTTTTTGATTGGCAAATGGGACATCAGTAAATCCAAGTAAATACAGGGCTCCAGATTAGAGGAAGTAAAATGAACAAATCCAAGATTTTCTCACTCATTTTTCAGCACCAAATCCTATGGTGTTACTACTCATTAGAATCGTCTCTTCGAGACGATTCTAATGAGTAGTGACACCATAGGGTTTAAAACACAAATAAAGATTTTAGTTTTTCAAATACTCTCCTTATCTGGAGCCCAGTAAATAGTCAAAGGTGTCCTAATATATGTTCTCTGTCATCATCGGGTGTTATATACTTCTCTTACTGTCACGAAATGGGATAAAATCACCATATGCAGGGCTCCAGATAAGGGGGGCTATTTCAAAAAAATAAAAATCTTTATTTCTGCATTAAACCCTATGGTGTCACAACTTAATAGAATCGTCTCTTCCAGACGATTCTAATGAGTAGTAACACCATAGGATTTGGTGCTGTGAGGTGTGAGAAAATGTTGAATTTGTTCTGTTTACTCCCTCTTATCTGGAGCCCTGAATATGACTTCGCATTTAGACTATTATCGATGCCTGCCAGGGGCAAAAAATGGTTGGCATATAAAATCAAACCAGCATAATAATTCTCCAAAGAGGGGTTTGGAATGAAAAAATTGAACAAACCTATGCAAATTCCATGGGAATCAGTGCCGCTACATTGGAATGGAAGGTCGGGGCGTGGAGTAATGCCAGTATGTTTGGCCTGGGGATGAGCCTGCGTTCCCGTGACAACCAGTGTCCACTCAACAAGCTCAGCTGAAAGGTGAAAGAGAAAACATATAAGAGAAGTGATTATGCAGTCATAAAAATAATAACTTATACTATCTACTAAACATCTCTAGTTATTATTTATGTTAGTTCCATTACCAGCCAATATAAAGCTTGACTCTACCATAACTATCTTTGGCATGGCTCACTTTGATCTAAGGTCCCCTTAATCCATTACTCCATAGCCTGTTTCTAGTTTTAGAAACAGGTGACCACTTAAAACAGGCTGAAAGTACCTGCTCTAAGTAACCATCTGTTAGAAGATAGAAACTGTTCCTTATGCTGCATTCTGCTTTACTTTCAACCTGCTTAATACCCCCATTCCACTGAGCGGCGATTCCCCTACACTTCGAAATTTTGGTAAAATCGCCGCGAATCGTAGTAGGAACGGCAACAGCGCAGTAGAAACGCCCTTATCGTAGTAGAAGCATCACAGAAGCTCCTTGATCGCCATCTCAAGGCGAATGTTTTGACCCTGCTCAAAATTTACGTAGCGGCATCGCCGTGGACTCGAAGCGCCGCAGAAGCGTACTAAGAAATTCATGAGCGTAGTAGCAACGCAGTCGCAGCGTGGTTGACGTAGCGCAAGCGTAGTCGCATCATACTTAAAGCGTCGAGATACTTTGTATTTGCCCGCGATTCCGCTACGTTTCTCGTACGCTCTGTACGATCTAGCGACAATCAAGGCGTCTTCACGGCGATTCGCCATTTATGAATCACTAAAATCGTCGTCCAGTGGAATGGGGGTATTAAGTAGTCATCTATCTTCATTACTAGAAATATTATATGGGGTAATGGGTTAAGCAAACTGCTATCTTACAATAGTGTCAAGCTAAAATATTGAAGGTTTACCAAGCTATAGCAGAATATTTTAGATGAATACTTCAATTTTACTATCAAGTAAGGTCCTCTTTTAACTACAGAAATAATACCGTGATAATTTGTGAATATAACCCTTTCCTCCCTAAAACCTCAAATGGACCATTCTAGTTTTCAATGTAGTCTGGTCCATATTTTACATTTTAGGGTTGATTTTTACAATATATGTCAAAATGTCAAACAGTGTAGACCTTGATCAGAGGGCTCCTTAAGGAGCCCTCTGATCAGGGTCAACACTGTTTGCATAGGACAAGTGCACTCCTCACAGGTACACTGTTTTCAAATGACGCATATATGCGTGACTAGGGTTTAAAGAGTTAATATTATGTTGAATTTTGCATTCATTTTAGCAAACATTGCAGACCATGTTTTACTGTTTTTCTCAGTTTTACCATGGGCTATACTGTTTGCCTACTATATTTTTCTAAAAGGATATTGTGGTAAGGAAATGTTGTTATTGAAATATGGTTTTAGTCGCTTGAACAGTTAGGAAGTAAAATCAGTAAATACAGATGGCAAATTATCTAAACTGAAGCATCCATTATACAAATTAAATTTACATCTTACACTGCATGATTGCTCTGTTATAATGCGACATAATTAAAAAATTCAAAGTTTAATTAGTGACGAGGACAAAACATTAACAAACCGTAGCACCTGCAAAATGAGTAAAGAAAAGACTTGCATATACTCAAACTGTTTTTCAAGAGTGACTTATATTTACTAAAAGATGAGTTACTAAAGGTAATTAAATTACTAAGATGGTTATATAAGACAGAAACAATTCTTGATGGTTGACTCTGAGACACATTCTGCTTTATTTTCAATCTGCTAAAGTGGTCACCTATCTTAAATACAAGAAACAGGCTATGAGGTAATGGGTTAAAGCAGGCTAAAATTAAAGCAGAATGCTCCTTAAGAAGCATTCTGCTTTACTTGAGCCAGCTTTAAGCTACCATCTGCTAGCATAACTGAAATTTTTCTTAAGGTGCATTATATTCAAGACAAAGTGGAACTTTTTCTACATCACTCAAGACAACAGTTACTATATAGCTGGGGCCCGTTTCATAAAACTTTGTACGACAAAAACGCTATTAAGTCTAAACTTTAAAATACATGTAATTTCTTATTTCTCCATCTAATCCTGTCTTGTGACATCTCTTTGGAAGCGTCTTTTCAAGACGCTTCCAAAGAGATGTCACAAGACAGAATTAGATGGAGAAATAAATAATAATTGAGACTTTTATAATCTGACTTACGACAACATTTGTTGTACGAAGTTTTATGAAACGGGCCCCAAATAAGTATAATTTTAACTTTTTAAATACACATATACAGTAAAACCTCTTTATTATGACCAATAAATTATGTCAAATGATAGGTGTTTTTAACAAGTACAAATGTACCTGCTTTAAGCAAGGCTGAACAGTAAAACAGAAAGCTTCTTTAGGAACTTTCTGGGCCCGGGTGCATGACACATAGTTAGTGTCTACCTGTAAGGTAAGTACCTCACCGTTAGTTTATCTATACTGAGTATAGTAGTAAAAAATCAATATTTAACTCTCAGCGATGGAGTTAGCATACAGGTAGACACTATGTGCCATGCACCCGGGCCCTGTTTTACTGTCTTCTTGCTTTAAGCTGTCACCTGTTTTTTATACAATCAATTAGCCTTTGTTTTAGTGGTCATAATAGAAGTTTTACTGTAGATCATGGAGAACAGTAAAACGTAAATATAAAATATTGTATTTCAGGGCGGTGATGGCCTAAAGCAAGAAAAAAGTAAATCAGAAAGCTTTCTGCTTTATTTTTATCTTGTTTTAAGCAACTACATTCCTGTTAATAAAATTAGGCGTAAAAACACCTACAAATTCACCTATCCCAACTAAACCCTAGGTTGTGACAACTGATCAGGGGGCCGTTTCATAAAACTTCTTACGACAAATGTTGTCGTAAGTCAGATTATAAAAGTATCAATTATTATTTATTTCTCCATCTAATCCTGTCTTGTGACATCTTTTTGGAATCGTCTTGAAAAGACGATTCCAAAAAGATGTCACAAGACAGGATTAGATAGAGAAATCACAAATTAAATGTAATTTAAAGTTTTGACTTACGACAACATTTGTCGTAAGAAGTTTTATGAAACGGGCCCCAGAGTTGTCTCAAAGAGTAGAGACATGTATGTAGTAGGGTACGTTGGAAAGTTTCAGTTTGCTTTCCCTTTTAACGGAATATCTCGTAGTCACTATAAAATATCTTACACAAAATAGAAAAAGAAGTGAAAACAAAAACATATCTATATTATATAAATACAGTCGAACTTCGATATCTCAAACTCGGTTAAATCGAACATACCCATATTTTAAAGTTAAAACGTGGCTTAGCCACGTTTTAACTTTGAAATATGGGTAAGTTCGACCTAACCGAGCATGAAATAATGCAGTTCATGTGTCAAACTATCGGCTAGTTCGAGTTAAGCCAGTTAGAGATATCGAAGTTCGACTGTAATACTTTTCTACACACATATTACCCTTTTCCTGCTCAGTGTAATGGGTCTGGCTTTAACAATCAATGTCAAGCCATTGCAGATATAGATCTGATATGGTAAAACCATTTTAACATTTAAAACCACTGTATTAAAGACCTTTCCAAACTGTAATTCTGGTTTAGTAAAATTGTTATCGCCAGATCAATCTAAAAAAAATTAGATAATATTTTCAAAGGAAATAAGGAGTTAACTGAATAAATCGAACATTTTCTCACTCATTTTAGCACCAAATCCTATAATGTTACTACTCATTAGAATCGTCTCTTCGAGACGATTCTAATGAGTAGTGACACCACAGGGTTCAAAGTAGAAACAAAGATTTTAGTTTTTGAAATACTCCATTTATCTGGAGCCCTGTAAGTGTTGAAAAAGCTCATTTATCTGGAGCCCTGCAACTGGTTGAAAAAGAGAAATTCTTTTGATAAAATATAGTCAAACTTCGATATCTGGAACTCGGTGAAATCGAACATACCAGTATTTTATAGATAAAATGTGGCTTAGCTACATTTAAACTTTGAAATATGGGTATGTTTGACTTAACCGAGCATGAAATAATGCAGTTCATGCGTTGAACTATCGGATAGTTCAAGTAGTGCAAGTTTGAGATTTTAAGTTCGACTGTAAATGGCAGTTTTGACACTGGACAATATTTCAACAGAGTAAGGGTTTATATATACCATGAAATGACAATAACTAAAAATTATAGTCAATGACAATATTTACAAAAAGCCAGATTATATAGTTGCTACCCAATTTGTCTGATAATAATAAATATCATATTTCTTAAATCAATAATGATGCATAAATTTCATTTATTTTTTATTTTTGGTTATGCATTTCCAATGTGCATTTCCTTACATGTCTTTAACCATAATCCTGATCTAATTTAAGTTTAGAACTTCGACCTTAACCTCAAAAACAGTTTTCCACCATGTGTGAAGATAGAAAAGAAACAGAATTACAACATTTATTACAAATAAAAACGAACAAAATATTGACAGTGACCAGTTACACATTTGTATATGTATACATGTAAACACATACACACCCCTGCTATTTAACAACCATGTCCAAAGAAAACCTACTACTGGATTCAAGGTTATAAAGCGTTTGAGCTGAGTCTGAGTGTGTTCGCAAGCATTTGATTGGTCAGATTTGAGCCTAGGCTCAAATCTGACCAATCAAATGCTTGAGAACGACTTCAGATGTTTTGGTGTCAGAAGCAGGATCGTGCTTAATCCATAACTGCACAAATATGCCTCTTTATTCCTTTAATCTATTTCTCTACTGAAGGAAATAGATTGATACAGTCATGGATATGCACCATAAGAAATATTTTCTATATCAAAGCAGATTGAAGCCTAAGAAGGCTGAAAGTAAAGCAAATGTTGCACATTCTGCTTTACTTTCAACCTGCTTTAAGTGGTCAACTGTCTTCAAAACTAGAAAACATGTCTGAGATTAAGAGTTAAACCAACACAAGAATAAAGTAGAAAGCTCCTACAGGAGCTTTCTTATTTACTTTTATCTTGCTTTAAGCAACAACTTGACTTTATTACCAAAAGTAAGTCTTGTTTTGAACTGGTGTAATAGCAAGGTTTTACTGTATAATATATATAGTAACATTTAATTTATGTTTACCTCTTCGTTTAGTTGTTTCAGCTGTAAAAATATTCAGAAAAGGTTTAGTAAATGTTTGGCTTAATCTTTAATACAGTTTTTAAGCTGAATTATTTTTTTTTAATTTCTATTTTGTTTGTATTTTTTTTTTTAAATCGACATTTTTTTTCAAATTCACAATACACGTGTAGTAGCTTTAAACAAAACATGGTTTTTTATTCGACAATTGAACCTAAGTGTTAAATCTGAAATAAGTGTTTATACATGTATACTTATAGGAGTTCTTTAGCTCTTATTAAGCCGGACACAAGTATATGAATCATTGCAAACAGTGTAGACCCAGATCAGAGGGCTCCTCAAGAAGCCCTATGATCTGGGTCTGCACTGATTGCTATAATTTGGGATATATTTTAGAGATTAGGTCCTCGAGAGTTAATGTGGACTGGTCAATAATTAGAATGGGGTAGCGTCAATTTGGAAGGTTAGCAGTGTAAAAGTTAACCAACTACCCCATGAACACACCTTTTTATGCCTTTAAATTATTCCTCCACTGAAGAAAATATTCAAGTTCAAATATTCATGAACATGTAGCATAAATAGTATTTTCTATACCCTAGAAGATGGTAACTTAAAGCAGGCTGAAAGTAAAGCAGAATGCGCCTAAAGGCGCGTTCTGCTTTACTTCCAACCTGCTTTAAGTGGTCATCTGTCTTCAAAACTCGAATCAGGCTCTGGGGTAATGGGTTAAACAATAGAATGAACAATATTTGGAAGAATTAGGAAGATTTGCAGCCAAACATGGTTTACCTTTCTTTTCATTTGTGTCCACTGTGTGATTTGAGGAGAAAGGAAAAAAATCAATGTACAGTTAAACTTATGTTCTTTCAGCATTAAAAAATTATATGGCAGTCTTTAGAGCAGGTAGCAGCTTAATGGAGAATAAAAATTGATTCCTCCGCTAAAGCATATTACATTTCCTTTTAATAGTACAGTGGCTGTCATAAATATGCACCATAAGAAATATTTTCTTTATCTAGCAGATGGCAGATAAAAGCAGGCTGAAAGTAAAGTAGAATGTTCCTTAAGGCCATTTTTTTTTTACATTTAACCTGCTTAAGTGGTCTACTGATTCAAAACTTTAAAGACCTTATGTGGTATATCAAATATTTATTACGATTGAACAGCTGTATGATTAATCCATTACCCAAAAGCCTATTTTTAGTTTTGAAGCTAAGTTATCGCTTAAAGCAGGTTGAAAGAAAAGCAGAATGCGCCATAAGGCCCATTCTGCTTTACTTTCAACCTGCTTTAAGCAAAAATCAAGTAACATATAGAAATTATTTCTCATGGTTCATATTCATAATTGTGTAAATTGGAACAATTTTCCTCAGTGGTTAAATATATTTAGGGCCTAAAAAGGCGTATTTATGGGGTAATGGGTTAAGAAACACTGAACTTCAAAATTAATACAGATCAGACAGCATAATGCAGGCCAAAGGTAATGCACAAAGCACCTATTGGAGCTTTCTGCATTACCTTTAAACAGTAAAACCTCGCTTTTACTATCACTAAAACAAAGGCTTTTTGGTTGTATAATAGAGAGGTCACAGCTTAAAGCAAGATGACAGTGAAACAGAAAGCTCCTAGAGGAGCTTTCTGTTTCACTGTCACCTTGCTTACAGCTGTCACTTATCATAAATACCCTAATAATTAACAAAATTTAGTGGTCGTAATAGAGAAGTTTTACTGTATCTTGCATTCAGCCACCACCTTTACCAAAGGCTGCAGACATATTCTCTCTTTTTGTGGTCTTTTATTACAAGTTTGACTGTACATGTACATAATGAAATTTTGAGATTAAATTTCTTTGAATGCACATTCTTATTAGTTTTTTTGTTCCTTGTTCAAATTATTCCAAGAAGTTTCCTTTGAAGAATTCTTTGTCTTATTATTAAACTATAGTGCTCTCCCACAGAAAGATACAGATTCTTCTATCAGTACAAAAAAGCAATTTATGAAGACACTCCCCAATTTTCAATAATCAAATTTCAATTATAAACTCTTCACATACTTCAGTTAAACATGGCTATGGATATCAGTACTCCAGATAAGAGGGAGTAAACTGAACATATCCAATATTTTTTCACACATTTCGGCACCAAATCGTCTGGTGTTACTACTCATTAGAATCGTCTCAAAGAGGGGATTCTAATGAATAGTGACACCATAGGGTTTAATTCAGAAATATAGATTTCTGTTATTTAAATACTCCCCTTATCTGGAGCCCTGTAATAGATTAAAGAGGGATCAAAGTATTAGTGGAAATTGATGTCATCCTTTTAAACCAATATAAAACTTTTATGGTTCATATTCATGACATTATAAAATATTGCACTATTTTCTTGAGTGGATAAATTGAATAAATTAATAAAAGGAATAAAAGTGTCCATTTATGGAGTAATTGGTTAAATGCTTAAGTATGAAAACTGTATTAATCATAGCTGTTCAAAGTTTCAACACAGACATTATCCATCAAATTATTATTGTTCATCTGTGTTGAAGATTTTCATTTAACTCTATTTTTTTGTTTCTTTTACTGAAGAAAAAGAGCTACTTCAAATAAAACCGTATTGTTCTCCATCAATACATGTATACTATATATTTTTCAATCACAACAGTGAACAAATTATATGAAAACTGAAAAACATATCGACACATACAGACAGGTTCACTGATACACACAGAAAGTTCACAGAAAGAAACATACTGCTTACAACTGATAATTGTCTCCCTTTAATAACCACCCAATTAATTGTCTCCCTTTAATGACCAACCAATTAATTGTCTCCCTTTAATAACCACCCAATTAATTGTCTCCCTTTAATAACCACCCAATTAATTGTCTCCCTTTAATGACCACCCTATTAATTATCTCCCTTTAATGACCACCAAATTAAAGAGAAATTAGCAATTTTAAATCAGGTAGCAGCTTAGAGCAGGGTGAAAGCTAATGTAGTAAGATGCTATAGAATCTTTCTATTTTACTTTCCTCATGCCATTAGCAACTACATGTAGATATCTGATTATATAACTTAATGCAGAGAGCTCCAATCAAAATGTTCTGCTTTACTTTAATCATGATATAAGCATCTATATAACAGCCATACAGCTTAAAGCAGGATGAAAATAATGCAGAAATCTCCATTGAGCTTGGCTTTCAACTTGATTTAAACAGCTTGTCTTGTAAAAGTGGAAACTCTTCTTTCGATTGTTCTTGATATTTGTAAGTGATCTTCCAAATGACAGTAAAGTACCATTGTTTTGATTCTAAAGAAATGATAAAGAAAAAAGTAAAGGAAAATGAAAATATCCTTAAGAGCTTTAAACAAAAAGATATATTGAGTTAGTATATTATGTTAATTGTTAAATGTGTTAGGTGCTTTAGTCAGAGTTAAATTTAATCAAAGGATTAGTTTACCATATTGATTCTAATAAATACTCATTTTATTAAACTTTCACTGCCAATGGCACAATCGTCTATATTTGCTAACAATTTGGATCCAGATCAGATGCTGCATTACATTGCATCTGATCGAGATCCAATGCATATTTGTGTCCTTTTCAAACAGTGTATTTGTGGATAGTACACTTGTACTATGCAAACATTGAAAAACTAGATCAGATGTCTCGGTTGCTGTACTGTTTGGCATATATTGCAATACATTGACAAAAACAACCCTATATAGCAATAGAGAGGACAAGACTAAATTGTAAAATGAAATTGTCAATTTGAAGTTTCAAGGAGGAAAGGATTAAGGCCCCCTAAAAACGAAAAATATTGCTCTATGAAATTCAATGCCCTTACAAACAAATCAAATCAAAACAATTCAAATTGCTCATTAATTTTGTACAGAGACTAAATTGCTATTCATCCTGCTGTCCCAACAATGCAGAAATATTTGCACCCCATGTCCCAATTATTAGAATAAATATGGTATGTGGTTATGTTATATTTAGTTGAATGCACACTGGAAATACTAAACCAAAATGAACCAAACTAAAATGTAGTCTACCACAACATCTAACATGCAGTCACATGACCGGTCACATGACATCGGCCATCAGGATATGTTACGTCTGCTTCATCGGGATTGAACATTTAATACACAACACTATCTCATTCATCCGATAGTTTAATAGATTGACGGACAGGAGCAAGGGCTACAAGGGTTTTCTATGATTTGTCCAAGTGACCAACATTTTGAACCCAAATGACCTATTGCCCTAAATGTGGCTGTTAGAGCCTTGACAAGTTGTTTCTATCAGTTGGCTTAGAAACCTACTTTTTGACCAGATATAACCCATATTAAAACTTTACCTAGATTTTGTCAGAAAATAACATTTGGAGCAAATTTGATGGACATTGACCCTAAACTATGGCCACCACTCGGACCACAGTGTTCATAAGGTTTTTTCTAAAACTTGACCATGTGACCTACTTTTGACCCCAAATGACTTCATATTCAAACTTGGCCTACATCTTGTCAAGAACAACAATTGGATGAAATTTAATGAAGGTTTGCCACAATCTGTGGCCTCTATATTGGATTTGACCGAGTGACCTACTTTATTTAACCCAAATGACCTGTCTTGGAACTTGACCTAGATTTTACTAAGAACACTCTTTGGAGCAAGTTAAATGAAGGTTGGTCCCAAAATGTGGCCTTTAGAGTGTTCACAAGTTTTTTTCTACAATTTGACCTTTAGGTGACCTACTTTTAGATAAACCATAACACATATTCTAATTTAGCCTATTCTAATTTTGTCAAGGCAAAATTTGGATGACATTTGATGAAGATTGTCCCAAAATGTAGCCTCTTGAGTGTTCACAAAGTTGTTCTATTATTTGACTCAAGCTGTTGGTCACTCTTCATTATTTATTCTATCAAAATCTCCACTTATATGTAATTTTGAGGGAAAAAAACAGCGGACAAATTTATGCAGGAGATATTGCAGGCTTGTAGCAGTAAAAGCGTTAGACATAATTGTCCAGTGTAGGGAATTGCGGTGCGGGTCATTGTATGGAGAGATTTTGTTGGGAGGGCCTTTGTAGTATTTTCTGACTTTAACCCTTTACCTGATAGCATTGTTTCTAGTATTGAAGATATGTGACTACTTAAAGCAGGTTAAAAGTAAAGCAGAATGCGCCCTAAGGCGCATTCTGCTTTACTTTCAGCCTGCTTTAAGCTATTAACTGCTAGAATAAGGAAAGTATTAAATATGACACATATTCATTACGGTATAATTTGGAACTATTTTCTTCAGCGGATGAATAAAATGAATGTGCTAAAAGTCGCTTCTATATGGGAAAGGGTTAAGAGTACAGGTTCAATAAACCACCTTAATCAAAATTCTTAATCACACTAATTTTTTTCTTATTATTCACATTAAAGCATTCCTCACATGTCTTTCCTATAAGCTCTTGTTGCATTAGTTGAAAACCTATAATGCAGCAACCGAAGCTGTATAAAGTTTCCGAAACAATGCCTCAAATTAACTCTTTGCATGCTCGGTAAATATTTTCATCAGCAACAACTGTCTGCTGCTACTTTTCTAAAAATAGAATGTTCTGAAACTATTTTCAAAACATTAGGTCAGAGAGTCAAACAATTTTTATCCTAATCAGACAACGCATTTTGTGGTGCCTTATCTCGCATTTTGTGACGCCATATCTTGTTCCAAACTGTTTGCAGAGGAAATCACTGTGGCACATACACTAGCAATATCAGAAATCCAGATAAGGAAAGTAATTCAAACTCTAAAATCTTTATTTCCGGCTTAAACCCTATGATGTTACTACTCATTGGAATCGTCTCTTCAAGAAGATTCCAATGAGTAGTTTACAACATAGGATTTTATACTGAAATGAATGAGAAAATGTTGAATTTCTTAAATTCTTATCTGGTGCCCTGTAGCACGCTAAGAGTTAAGCTTGACGCACAAGTCTGACTGGTAAATACTTGGCATCCATATAACAGCGAGTTTGCCAGAGAATGATTTACTTAAGTCTTTGCATGCTAGCAGTGGATATATCTGCCACAGTGATTAACTTTGCAAACAGCATGGATCCAGATGAGACGCCGCATAATGCGGCGTCTCATCAGGATCCAAACTGTTTGACACTCTAATTATGTTTTTAAAAGAAATTTAGAAAAATTCTATTTTTAGAACAATAGCAGACGACAAATGTTGCAGACGAAAAAAATTACCCAGCATGCAAAGAGTTTAAAACAGTCTCAAGTCTTTCCCCAAACAGCTTGCTTCCAGAGTTTCAACTCTTTACACGCTAACTGTCAAACTGCGATTACATTCGCAAACATTTTGTGCCAGATGAGATGCTGAGTAACACAGTGTCTTATCTGGGTCAGAACTGTTGAACACTGACTTAACCCATTCTGAATTTTTTTTCCAGTTCTTATTTCAAAACAGTTAGCAGACATTAAATATTAAAGTGACAATATTATTCAGCTTTAAACCCTTTGCTCCATAGATACACATTTTAACACCTTTGATGTATTCCTCCAAAGAAGAATATATCTAAGACAGCTTAAGCAGTAATGAAAATGCAACATAGGTAATATTTTCTACATGTATATCTTAGTAGATAGATGGTAGTTTAAAGCAGACTGAAAGTAAAGCAGAATACGCCTTAAGGCACATTCTGCTTTACTTTCAGCCTGCATATCTATCTTCAAAATTAGAAACATGCTATGGAGCAAAGGGTTATGTATTTTCAAAATGTTGAGCTAGAAGTTCACTTTTACTTTCAGATTGTCTAATTTGTTCAGCTATATCGAGTGCAAGCTATGGCTTAAAGTGTTAATGAACCGAGCTACTTGTCAAGCTGGAGGTGATTCCAGTACTATAAGGAGCAACATGCGAAAACAAAATGTATATTTTGAAACATGTTTCCCTTTGAAAGCAGACGTAACATATACCCTCGTAAGTTGTCATGTGACTAGTCACATGACCTATTCCTTGCCTGAGCTGAGGTCCTTTTTACTCATCATGCTTTGGTAGTATTCATTCTGTTTGGCTAGCGTCTCAAAATGACAAATATGTTTTTGATCTTGTTTGGAATTACGTCCATTCTGCCGGAAACTGGACTTTTTCTTCCCAAACTTATTTTTTTTCTTCTTAATTTTAGACTTTTTCTTATTTGGCTTAGGCTTCTTTGACTTTCTGTTTTTAGATTTCCCCATTTTGATTTTAGGTATACGAGATTTTTTATGATCAGATCCCGGGTATGGAGGTTCTTTTTGTCGTTTACTTATTTTAGTTTCGGTCGTTGGGATAGGGGTGGTTGAGCTAGTAGTAGATGTGGTGCGTGGTGGCTGGGGGTGGCGGTCCGTTCCATATAGCATCAACACCCATTCCTTCATACTTGCTCCCTTGACTGAAAACAAACCATTGTTAATAGGGTTACAATACAAGCTGTTAGGGCTACAGTTGACACACACATATACAGTGAAGAAGACTACAGTTGAACTTCAATATCTAAAACTAGTTTAACTCGAACTATCCGATAGTTCTACATATGAACTGCATTTTTTCATACTCTTTTACGTCAAAATACCCATATTTCAAAGTTAAAACGTAGCTTAGCCACGTTTTAACTTTGAAATATGGGTATGTTTGACAAAACCGACTTTAACTTTTTTTTTCATGTTTAACCCTTTACCCCTTTAATAAACCTTTTATTTCTCCACTGAAGAGAATAGTTCCAACTTATATGATCATGAAGATGTACCATAAGAAAAGTCTATGTCCAAGCAGATGTTAACTTAAAGCAGGCTAAAATCAAGCAGAATGCGTCTTACACAGGATGAAAGTAAAGCAGAATGAGCCTTAAGGAACATTCTGCTTAACTTTCAGCCTACTCAAAGTGGTCTTCTGTCTTCAAAATTTAACACAGGCTATGGGTTAAAAAAAAGTTAAATGCCAACGGAATGCAATAAAATATGCAGAAAACGGCAACTTTTCGAAACTGTTAACAGCAAGTTTTAATCTCAACAGCATACAGTCAGGTGTCTGCATGGTCAGATGCAGGATTACCTGCAGTTTGATCTGGCTCCAAACTGTTTGCAACAGTCATAGAGATTTTACTGTATCTATTGCACACAAAAAAACTCGTCTTCTCCACCGTAACTAAATAACAAGCCATTTTGTCACAAAGCACTGTACACACAGATAAGAATTAGTTAACTAAACATTTCAAACATTTTCTGCTTTATGTATGTTCATAATTATGTAGACGATGAAGAGACGACTCTAATGAGTAGTCACATCACAGGGTTTAATGCAGAAATGAAAATTTAGTTTTTGAAATACTCCCCTTGTCTGGAGCTCTGTAAAGCACAAATCTCATACATAAAGAATATTTCTGCTTTACTTTCAGCCTGCTTTAAGCAACTTATTTTCTCTGAAAACAGGCTATTGGGGAGAAAGGATTAACCCATTACCCCATAGCCTGTTTCTAGTTGTAAAGTAAGGTGACCACTTAAAGCAAGTTAAAAGTGAAGCAGAATGGGCCTTAAGGCTCATTCTGCTTTACTTTGAACCTGCTTTAAGCTACCATCTGATAGACTATCAAAAATATTTCTGATGATATATTTATAACTGTATAAATTGGAACTATTTTCTTCTGTAGAGGAATAAATTAAGAGGGGTAAAAATGTGTATCTATGGGGTAATAGGTTAAACAATAAGAGAAGATGTGACAAAATGGCCTCAAGATAAATTGGTGAAGATGTTTCTACTACTAAGCAATACTGTAAGCAATTTAACCCTTCTGATGCCTGAATAGTCATGAGTATTACACCAGGATCCATGCTTATAAAGTGTTTGTGTTGAGTCTGAGTTCGTTCTCAAGCGTTTGATTGGTCAGATTTGAGCCTGGGCTCAAATCTGACCAATCAAAAGCTTGAGAATGATTTAAGACTCAAGTCAAACGCTTTATAAGCATGGAACCAGGGCCCCAGATAAAAGGGAGTAAACTGAACAAATCCACCATTTTCTCTTATTTCAGCACCAAATCCTATGGTGTTACTACTCATTAGAATCGTCTCTTTGAGACGCTTGTAATGAGTAGTAACAAAATAGGATTTAATGCAGAAATAAAGATTTTAGTTTTTGAATACTCCCCTTATATGGAGCTTTGTTACACTCACATTTATCATCTGACCTTATTACACAAGCTAATAGAATAAGATAAACTTTCCCCAAGAATGCATTGCAGACTCATGTTAGACAGATACTATTAGAAAACTCCTCAAGGAGCTGTCTGATCTGGGTCTTCACTGTTTTCTAAAAGCGTTGAGAAGCATCAATATATGCTAACACCAGGAGAAGGGTAAAGCAATAATCTGGGTTGTTAGTTTGATTAGTTCAATGCATGTCACTACCTATTTGAATCTTTACAATGTAATACACCGTCTACTGCATGTCTTTTAAAAGGCTTAGTCAAGACAATTAATAATTATACACTTAACCCATTACCCCATAGCCTGTTTTTAGTATTGAATATAGGTGACCACTTAAAGCAGGTTGAAAGTAAAGCAGAATGTGCCTTAAGGCACATTTTGCTTTACTTTCAGCCTGCTTTAAGCTGACATTTGCTAGAATATAGAAAATATTTCTTAAGATAAACATTCATGACTGTAAAAATTGGAACTCTTTTCTTTGGGGGAGGAATAAACTAAAGGCGTAAAAAGGTGTATTTATAGGGTAAAGGGTTAAAAAAAATTATATACTTCAAATTAAACTTTTGCCATTCAATGTTGTAAATTCAATACAGTAAATTAAACCTCTCTTTTACCACCATTGAAAAAAAGGTTAATTGATTGTATCAATGACAGGTGACATGCAGCTTACAGCAAAGTGATAGTAAAACAGAAATATCCTAATTAAGGAGCTTTCTGTTTTACTGTCACCTTGCTTTAAGAAGTCACCTGTATTAAACACCTCATAATACACAATTAAGTGATCGTTAAAAAGAGTTTTAACTGTATTTTCTAAAGTGACAAATGATCCTTTTCAGTAGCCTATATTTTCTTGACTTTTTTTCCCCACTGAAATTGCTATACAAACAGCTGTCTCAAGACAATATTGCGCAATGTTAAAATCTGCAAAGATTGATAAATTTTCAATTCAAATCAACAGTTTTCTCTGATCTATCACCTTCCACTGTGATTGCATAACTAACTTCTTGTTACCAGAAAACCAAACAAAGGAATTGGTTTCTGCTTAAACCCTTTGAACCCTAGTCCCGCATATAGGCATCCTTTTCAAACAGTATACATGTTAAAAGCACTTGACCTATGCAAACAGTGAAGATCCAGCTCAGAGGGCTCCTTAAGGAGCCCTCTGATCTGGATCTTCACTGTTTGTCAAAATGCAAAACAGTGACAAAAACAACCCTTAAAAGTCACAAATGGACTAGCCTAAAATGGAAACTGGGATTGTCCATTTGAATTTTCAGGGAGGAAAGAGTTAACACCTCTAACCAAATGTGTTTGTTGGTTTTTACCCCAAAATAAATCTACATGTAAGAGCAGATTGAACTGAGACTATATAGCTGTCGGTACATGTATATCTTTATCAGCATAGAAATAGAACAATATTGATAATATGAAATATACTTCATACCCCACATCCAACATGCTAATTAAGATATTAATATTTTAGGTTAATACTCTATTAAAGATTTCAGTCCAACTTGCATTAACCCTTTAGTCCATCATAGTGCCTTAAAGCGCATTCTGCTTTATTTTCAGCCTGCTTTAAGAAATTATCTGCTAGCATACAGAATGGTGCATTTTCTTGACTGTATAAAATGAAACTATTTTCTAATTGGGTAATATAAGTTTGACAGTACAAGCATAGACAGACAGAAAGAGTGAAGTCAGAGTGAACATAATTAAAGGCATCTCATTCTGAGTACAAAATATATGGCAAGAGACCTAAAGACCTTGCTATAACCAATAACCAATGATAAGTTAATTCTACAAACTTTTTTATTCATCACTATTGTGACTTCGCTATTTATACAGTACAATTGTTGCATAATATTAACGTCCATGAGTACCCAAACAAGCCTTAACCCAATACTCCATAAAAATCAAATTTGCATTCATTTCATATATCTATACTATAAGAATGAAGTTCTCAGCTATAAAGTCCTGAATATGAAGTATCAAAATAATTTTATGTATATTCCAAATGGGAGCTTAAAGTAGGTTGAATGTAAAGCAGAATGCTCCGTAAGGAGCATTCTGCTTTACTTTCAACCTGCTTTAAGTGGCAGCAACTTGTTTTTTAAATTGGAAATCTGCTATGGGGTAATGGGTTTAAGAATTAAGCTACCTTCAGCGCTCCAGATAAGGGGTGTGTTTCTGCATTAAACCTCATTGGAATCATTCATCTCGAGATGATTCTATCGAGTAGTAACACCATAGGATTTGGTGAAATAAGTGAGGAAATGTTCAGTTTATGTCCTCTTATCTGGAGCTCTATACCTTGAAAACATAACCTGAAAGTTGAATCATCAGAGCTCCAGATAAAGGGAGTATTTCAAAACCTCAAATCTTTATTTCTGCAATAAACCCTATTGTATTACTACCTATTAGAAGCTTTGAGACGATTCTAATGAGTAGTAACACCATTGGATTTGGTGCCAACATAGTGAGAAAATGAAGGTTTTGTTCAGTTTACTCCCTCTTATCTGGAGCCTTGTACCTTGAAAACTTACAACCTGAAAGTTGAATTTACAGGTGCAACAAAGACTAATTACAAGAAGTGTAACATGTAAAAAAAAATTTACTTTCATATAAATGTAAAAGAAAACTCTTGCACAATAGACAAATAAAGAACAAGATCTGCAAACACATTTACACACAAAACATACAAGTTTATACACAGGTCTATAGAACATTCAAACATACATCTGTATAACATAATTATATGTTGAAAATGATACCAAAAATACTGCAGAATAGTAACAGAGCAATCATGCAAAAATCACTTCAAAATCTATATGTTGTATTCTGTAAAGACAAAAATATATCTCCGCAGAAATTGCACAATGCTAGTTTTTGGCTAAAAAATCCAATAATAATTTAATTACGAGGAAAGGAAGAAATGTTGTTGTTTTTTATATAACTTCCAACATAACCTTTCACATGCATTGTAAACAAAATGAACAGTTTCAATTTTATCCCTCTAGCGAAAGTCACTTTTATATTCAACAGTTACTTATAAATCATATATTATTTAAGGCAGGTGGCATGGCTGCTTGAAGCAAGATAAAACCCAATTCTAACACACCTCCGGCACACCCCTACTAAACAAAGGAGGTATGTATCTGTGTTTGAATTCTCAACAAAACCCGCATTTGCTGTAATGTCTTAACGTGACGTCATATGGCTTCGAAAATGCTTCCCCCAAGAAATGTAGCCCCTTTGCTTTGGTGCAAATTGTGGTTAATTGAAGTGTTAGAATTGAAATAATAAATTAATACCAGTGTTTTATTGTGGTAATAAAATAAGGGTAGTCGTTGAGATGGTGGTAATTAAATCATGAGGCCTTTGGCCTCGTGATTTAATTACTACGCATCTCAACTCCTACACGTATTTTATTGCCACAATAAACACTAGTATTAATTAGAGGACTATTTCAAACTGACAAACTTATGGAATGCTTTTAAGACAAAACAAAATATGAAAATGGCCTGCCCCGGGAAGCAATACATGTGTTGCTATGGAGACATTTTTTACCACTTGCAAGTAATTATTTTGTAAAAATAAAGTATCTTCGGAACAAGAAGACATTACATAATTATCAATTATATACCGTTAGATACCACATAATTGATGACATCATAAAATAAGGACAAAAGTCTATGAACTTACATAACAACCCTCGTACTTACGGTTGAACGACTTAATTATTTTGAAGAAAGTAAACAACACCAATACAGCCAGATTTTTATCTTGACAGATTAAGTGGTCATGTTTCAAGATAAATGGATAAGAAACTCACTAAGTGCATATTTCCATTAATTCTTACCCAGAGTCATTAAAATCTAAGAAATATCTACAAATTTCAAACATTGGAAAATAATTTACGACCAGCTAATTGAAACTTTTGTTTAAACCTTTACTATACAGTATAGACATTAGTGGTATGTCGATTTATCCATTTCGTTGACAATTTAAAATTATTTTTTTCAAATTAACAAATCGATCACAAAAGCCTTAGAATTCTAAGAAATGATCATATTTCATCAGATAAAAAACCAATTAGTTCTTTGGATGCAAATAAACGATGCTAAATATTTTAAGAAAATCTTCAAACTGCAAAAAAGTTGTTTTATACTTTTATCTAGTGTCACGATCAATGATGCCATTTTGTAAAATGAAACAAAATTACTACTACTGAGATCATTTGCCCATTACACCATAAAGACGCCTTTTTACGCATCTAATTTTTTTCCCCACTAAAGTCAATAGCTCCAATTTATACAGTCATGAATAAGTATCATAATAAAAAATTTCTATAACCTTGGATATGATAGCTTAACTCTTTCCTCCCTGAAACTTTAAATGGACAATTCCAGTTTCCATTTTAGTCTAGTCCATTTCTGACTTTAAGGGTTGTTTTTGTCAATGTTTGGTATTATAACAAACAGTGAAGACCCTGATCAGAGGGCTCCTTTCGGAGCCCTCTGATCTGGGTCTTCACTGTTTGCACAGGACAAGTGTACTATTCACATGTATACTGTTTGATAATGACGCCTATATGCGGGACTAGGGTTCAAAGGGTTAAAACAGGCTGAAAGTAAAGCAGAATGTGCCTATAGGCACATTCTGCTTTACTTTCCACCTGTTTTAAGTAGTCAACTATCTTCAAAACTTGAAACAGACTATGGGGTAATGGGTTAATGACAGAATTATGGGCAAAGGGAAGTAACTCGTAACTTATTTTTTCAGCACACATGGCACGATAACTGAACTTGGAGGAAATTTCTGAGAAATTAGGCCTATGTCCACCAAAATCTTTCAGATGTCATATTTGATGATCTATCGTTTAAGAGCAACCAATAATCAAACATTATTTTGCAAACAGAGTAGACCAAGTTCAAAGGGGTTCTTCAGAAGCCCTCTGATAAGGGTCTGCAATGTTTGTCATACGACATAAAGTTTTGTTTTAAAGGCAAGAATCTGTTACCCTATAGCCTGTTTTCAGTTTTGAAAACAGGTGACCACTTAACTCTTTGAACCCTAGTCCCGCATATAGGCGTCCTTTTCAAACAGTATACATGTGAATAGTACCAAGTCCTATGCAAACAGTGAATACCCAGATCAGAGGGCTCCAAAAGGAGCCCTCTGATCAGGGTCTTCACTGTTTGTCTTAATGCCGAAAATTGACAAAAACAACCCTTAAAAGTCAGAAATGGACTAGACTAAAATGGAAACTGGAATTGTCCAATTAAAGTTTCAGGGAGGAAAGAGTTAAAGCAGGTTGAAAGTAAAGCAGAATGCTCCTAAAGGAGTATTTTGCTTCACTTTCAACCTGCTTTAAGCTACATGAACTTTCAGTAAAGATACTGGAAATATCTTCTCTATCTCATGTTCAAACTTCCTAAGTTGGGACTGAATTCCTTGGCAAAGAAAAATGTAAGGCATATCTATGGAGTAATGGATTAAGAAGGATAAAAGTGTGGCAGAAAACTCCTAAGATAGCTTTCTGCTTTACCTTTACCCTGCTTTAATCTACAATCAATATTCAAAACCATCAAAGAATTCTCAATTAAGTGCAAGTATCAAAACAGGGTACCTACATCCAACAGGCGCCAAATTACAGAGAAACAAATTTTATATGTTTTAGTTAAAAACTAAGTGCAAACGCAAAGCATTCAAATGTTGAAAATGACCTTTTTGAAAGTGGTTCTGATGTGTTTTTATCTGAGCTGCAAACAGTTTGGAGCCTGATCAGATGCAGGGTTACCCGGCGTCTCCTCAGGCTTCAACCTGTTTGCTATGGAAGTAAATGTTTTAGCATAAACCAATTTATTGGGAAAGAAATATGTCTACTCAACCACGGCATGTGCATGGAGAGTCAAACAATTTCAAGCATACAGTCAAACTTCATAATCTCAAACTTGTTTACGTCAAACATATCCATATTTCAAAGTTAAAATGTGGCTTATAAGCCACATTTTAACTTTGAAATAAGGATATGTTCAACTTAAGGGAGGCCAAAATAATGAAACTCAACTGTAGAAATATGAGTAAGTTCATGTTAACCCATTACCCCATAAATACGCCTTTTTTACGCCTTTGATTTATTCTTCTATTGAAGAAAATAGGTCCACTTTAAATAGTTAAGAATATGTACATAAAAAGAATTTTCTATATTCTAGCAGATTATAGCTTAAAGCAGGCTGTATGTAAAGCAGAATGTGCCTTAAGGCAAATTCTACTTTACTTTCAACCTGCTTTAAGTGGTCAGTCCTTTTCAAAACTAGAAACAGGCTATAAAGTAATGGGTTAAGCAAATTTGAAATACTGAACTTCAACTATATTTCACTTCTTAACTAAAGAACAGAGCTGCATGCCTAAAGATAAACATGTAACAAGTCAGGTACAACACTTATCTGCAATTGTGTATTGAAACACAAACAAGTCGGTAACCGTGGAAACATATCAGTCAAACACACAGGTTGAAAAATAACAACCACTTCCTACTAATACTCACAGGAACGGGCGCCATTTTCTATGGTAAGAACCCATCGCCCTCTTGCCAACTCGCCCCAGTTGTGGGTTGTCATAAACGCCCAGTTGTTGAAACCGTCACGAGAGTTGTCCTGGCTCCGTTTCTCTAGTAGTGTTGACTTTGTGCCCATTGGCGATGTGAGCACAATGCGTATTTCTCCTCGGCGACTCGCCTTCAGCGTGATTCTAGCCTGCACATGTTCCAGATACTGGACATAATTGTTTGTACCCTCACAGCCGGTGGAATCAAGGGGTATAGACACTTTCCCATTCATTGGTATAAGCCTTGAGTGTAATAAACACCAAAATTAGTCAAACTTCCATTTAGTAGACATTCCTTGGAAATATATAGTACAGACGGTTGTTAAATGCATTACAGGATAAAAACAAGACTGCGTTCAATAAACACTTATGCCCCCAATGGCATCCTTGCCAATATATTATATATAGAATAATTTATTATTATTATTATTATTATACCAGATTTATATAGCGCTCTTTTCACACAGGGGTAGTGCGTTCAAAAGAGCTTAGTCTTAATTAGGTCAAGATCAAGGTCAAAACAAGATTGTGTGATATGGGTGTATTGGGAATAGTCCAAGGCAACAACTATATAAGTATCAAACCTTTATAAAAATTGATGTTAGAGTGAAAGTATCAAAGTGATCGCACACACGTTGAAGACAAGGATTACTGTTGGCTATTGAAAACAGGGGTAGTTATGTGAGAAAATAAAAACACTGTAAATTTGGAATGATTCATTAACGGGACTGCCATAACTTGATCATGAAAAATCCTAAGATTTCCAAATTTTCTGTTTTTCAAGCGCGTTTACTTAAAGCAGGTTGAAAATTAAGCAGAATGCACATTAATGTGCATTCTGCTTTATTTTCAACCTGCTTTAAGCTATGACCTGCTAGATAAAAATCCAAATATTTCGAAAAAAACTGGAGAAATAGCAGCGCTGCATTTACCTATTGTGGTCGGGAGAGACTTTCTCACATATATGTTGCTGTGGCACTGCTGACCAATTACTGGCTAGTTGAACCATAGCTGCTGCATCCATCAGCCCATAGCCAAACGAGTGACTCACTGCAAAGAAACAACTACACTAAAGCATCTCTATACAGAGCTCCAGATATAGTGAATCTAACACCACTGTGAGTGTCAGATAAGAATATCCCACCCAAGTTTTGAAGATATTTTTGGAACACGAGGCTTTGCCGAGTGTTCCAAAAATATCTCCAAACGAGGGTGGGATATTCATCTGATACTCAACGGTGGTGTTAGATTTATTTTCTCACCTCGTCAACCCTAAAAACGCGTTTAACTTGCTATACAGTGGCGAGTTGTATTTTATGGCGCTAATGCATGCATGACGTCAAAACAACGGCAATAACAACCAATCATAAGATAGTTCCATTAGTTCGGCTTATCTGTCCGGACAGATAAGGTTATCTCATACCCCCTAGATTTCGGGATACCTCTGTTCGAGAGGTGAGAAAAGGGAGAGTAAAATGAACAAACCAGCATTTTTTCACTCATATAGCACAAAATCCTATGGTGTTACTACTCATTAGAATTGTCTCTTCAAGACGATTCTAACGAGTAGTGACACCATAGTGTTTAAAGAAGAAATATAGATTTTAGTTTTGAAAAAACTCCCCTTATCTGAAGCCCTGCTATACCACCACTGAATTGTGTTAATTATTATATATTTATGTCAGGTGACTACTTAAAGTAAGGTGACAGTAAAACAGAAAGCTCCTTACAGAGCTTTCTGTTTTACTGTCACCTTGCTTTAAGCTGTCGTCTGTCTTAAATACAATCAATTCGCCTTCTTGCAATCTGTTAAAAGATACCATCTGGATAAATATATTCTAGAAATGCTTTCAATGTTTAATACTCAGGACATCTTAGGTGGGGACTATATTCTTTCATGCATGAATATTTGGAGGTGTAAAAAGATGCATTAATGGAGAGATGGGTTTCAGCGGTAATCTATTCATGATATTTCTTTCTAAGCGGTGGCTATTCAAAGGTTTTTACTGTATTCTGACTATTGAAGTTGACTGTTAGCTTGATACATCAATCAGTGATGAATAAGGGGAAAGAAATACTGTTTAAAACATTGACAAAATGCTGACAATTTATCTCCCTTTGTGTTTCACATCTACCGAGAGGTTCTGTTACTATGAGACTCAAATAGGCTAGTTTTGGATATATCTACTCATTTAAGCCTAGGACCTTTGCAAACAATGTAGACCCTGATGAGATGTAGCGCTGTGGGACTTCTAATCAGGGTCTACACGGTTTGCTATTGCATATGAAATATTCAGTTGCAAGGGCAAGCACTGCAGTGTCTTTAGATCACCCTTTGTATATCTAAAATGAACTATCCCAGCAAACAAATAGGGAGAGTTCATTGCAATATCCAGGCATAAATGGGTTAACCCATTACACCATAAATACACCTTTTTAGGCCTTTAATTTATTTCTCTATTGAGAAAATTACTTGCAATTCATACTTTTAAAAATATGCATGATCTGAATTATTTTCTATATTTTAGCAGATGGTAGCTTAAAGCAGGCTGAAAGTAAAGCAGAATGCGCCTTAAGGCGCATTCTGCTTTACTTACAACCTGCTTTAGGTGGACACATGTCTTCAAAACTAGAATCAGATTATGGGGTAATGGGCTAAAAGCATACCGTTTCTGCCAACACCATTTGTGGTCCATGTTGGGTCATGTAGATTGTTTGGCTTGGCTGTCAACACCACTATATGCTGGAGGTCTCGCCAACTCAAATTTCGACTGAAATAAGTAAAATTTGCAATTATCAATAAACTGATCAAACTTATAAGCCCTTCTCCTGTTGCTAGTGTCAGGGCCTATGGTTGTGAAAGGGCTAATATAAGGGCTCCAAAGGGAGTAAACTGAACAATTCCAACATTTTCACACTCATTTCTATGGTGTTATACTTCTCATTAGAATCATCTCAAATAATCATCTCTAAGACACAATACTAATGAGTATGTCACTTGGTAGTGACAGCATAGTGTTTAATTCAGAAATAAAAATTTAAGTTTTAGAAATAATTCCCTTATCTAGAGCCCTGATTGTATAAAATATATTAATATGGATTATTAACAACAGTGTAGACCCAGATCAGACAGTTCCCTCTCTAAAAGAGCTTTCTAATCAGGCTCTACACTGTGTTCCAATTAAATCTGCCCAACAAGAGTCTGTACTCTTTACTGGAGTGAAGATTGTTTGTTTGTTGGAATATTTTCACCTTGTTAGCTAATGTTCAAATGATAAGATGTCGATAGTAGATTGAGTTTTATACATTGTTGAAAGGGAGGTTTTACTTTTTCTTAAAAGTTTCAGGAGCTAATGATTGCAGTCAAACTTCGATATCTCGAACTCTGTTAAATCGAACATACCCTTATTTCAAAGTTAAAACGTGGCTAAGCCACATTTTAACTTTAAAATATGGGAATGTTTGACTTAACCTAGCAAGAAATAATGGAATTCATGTGTCGAATTATCGGATAGTTCGAGTTAAGCCAGTTTGAGGTTCGACTGTATAAGATAATTCAAGATTGACTGTATTGAATACAACAACAACAACAACAAGAAGCAGTGTGCTTGTTTCTTACTTTGCCTGCAGTGCCAGTGCGCACAGACCAGCTGCTAACGGGGCACTGGCAGACGTTCCTGTGTGAGTCTCGGTACAGCTCTGACGAATGTCAGTCGTCACCTGAGAAATAAACACAAATAGAAACATACAACATTAGTTTCACACCTTTTGAAAGGAACAATCAACTTTCACTTAAAGAAGATATTATTTTTACCATTTAAAGATGTTTGACTTAAGCTAGGTTGAGATATTGAAGGTCTACTGTAATTGCATGTACATGTATATGTTACAGGGATTACGTGTAATCAGGGAATATGTTAAATCCCTGAAAAATCAGGGATTTCACAAAAACCCTAAATCTCACAGGGAAAAGGCTGGAAATTGCATCGTATGAGGTTGAAAAATGTACATCTTTCAATCCACCTGTAAGATTTTAGAGTGTATCACATAACCTAACCAGAGTCCAAGGTTATAAAGCGTTTCATCTGAGTCTTGAGTGTGTTCTCAAGCATTTGATTGGTCAGATTTGAGCCTAGGCTCAAATCTGACCAATCCAATGCTAGAGAACGACTTTAGACTCAACTGGAAAGCTTTATAACCTTGGACCCAACATACATAATATTTAAAGTCCACTCAACAATAGGCAAGATGCTGACCACTGTCCCAATCCTGAGACAATGGGATGACGCACCTGAAAAAGCTTATGCGGTACTATAAACCTTATCAGAAACAACAACAACAACTACATAATATTTGCTAACAATTTGGTTCTCTGACGTTGATCCACTGCTGTAGGTGGTGGCGAGGGTAGAGGAGCAGGCCTCGGAGTACCAGGGAACTTTACCACTCTCTGTGACACTGCTGATAGACAGGGTGTGAATACTGTTGGTGTAACCGTCACAGTTACAGTTGTCATCATCACGTCCACCATTACCAGACGCCCACACAAATATAGAACCTAAACCTCCTCGGCCCTGAAAATAGAAACAGACATGGTTATGGGAAACAAAATTACAGTAAAATGGTAGTTATAACAGAGGAAGCCTAGTGATTTAACCCATTAAGCCATACTGACTCATTTTCACTCATTGTGCAATGGCCTCATACTCACTCATTTTGACACACTTTAATCCACTAGCTTGTACTGAGATAAGCATTGAGAATTGTTTATCTCTTATGAGTTAATGGGTGTTTTTTTTTAAACCTGCATTAAGCAATTGCCCCATAGCCTATTCCTAAGTTTCAAAGACAGGTGAGCACTTAAGCGGGTTGAAAGTAAAGCAGAATGTGCCTTAAGGTACAGAATGCTTTACCTTCAGCCTGCTTTAAGCTACCATCTACTAGAATATAGAAGCTATTTCTTATGGTACATCTTCATGACTGAATAAAAGTGAAATATTTCCTTCAGTCGAAGAATAAATTAAAGGTGTAAAAAGGTGTATTTATGGGGTAATGGGTGAAGCCAAGGTGGAATGCCTCTAATGAGTTTGAGCCATTGTTGGTCAAAATCAGTACAGTCGAACTTCGATATCTCGAACTCGCTTAACTCAAAACTATCCAATATTTCAAAACATGAATTTGCCTTATTTCAAGCTCGGTTCGGGCGATCATACCCATGTTTTAAAGTTAATATGCGGCTTAGCCGCGTTTTAACTTTGAAATATGGGTATGTTCGACTTAACCGAGTTTGAGATATCGAAAGTTCGACTGTATTTACATATTTAATCTACTCCAATTTATACAGTATTGAAGGCAGCTGGTTACTTAAGAAGATTGAAAGTAAAGCAGAATGTACCTTACAAAGCATTCAGCTTTTTTATATTCAATCTGTTTTAAGCTACTACATGTTAGGATATAGAAACTATTTCTTATGAGCATATTCATGACTGTATAAAGTGGAACTATTTCCTTCACTGGAAGTGTAAACTTAAAGGCGTAAAAAGGTCTATTTATGTGGTTATGGATTATATAAAGAACAACTAAATGGAATTCTTGTACCATAAAATGTTTATAATGATACAGAACATTTCTTTCATCTCCCACTTGAGATTATACTAAACATATTGTGTGCAGGAAAACCTAAATGCACAAAGAAAGACAACTGAGTGTATCATTTTCTCATTGATGATTTTGCAGTTATCTCCCTTGTATAGTAGAGTATCATTTCAAACACTCTGGATAACTTGTATTTTTATGGGTAATAGTGTACTTTCTTCCAAGTCTCTTGTGAAATGATTACATATTCCAGATGCCTTGCTTGTCCAATGTTTATTGAACTATGATGAGAGTTATGACAGGAGAATCAGTAGAAGTTTCTCGCACAGCTATTAACTTATTATTGACCACTTATAACTAGAAAAAGAGCTTTGATTGACCCTTTCCATATACAGGGCTCCAGATAAGAGGGAGTAAACTGAACAATTTCAACGTTTTCTCACTCATTTCAGCACCAATCCTATGATGTTACTACTCATTAGAATCGTCTCTTCGAGACGATTCTAATGAGTAGAGACACCATAGAGTTTGATGCAGAAATAAAAGATTTTGGAAAGATTTTAGTTTTTGAAATATTCCCCTTATCTGGAGCCCTGCTTAAAGCATTGTTTTCAGAGCTAAAGACAGGTGGTTTTTTAACCCATTACTCCATAGATATTCATTTTTACTAATAAATACACCTTTAATTTATTCCTTCACTGAAGAAAATAGCTCCAGTTTATACAGTCAAAAATATACATAAATATTTCCAATATCCTAGCAGATGGTAGCTTAAAGCAGGCTGAAAGTTATGCAGAATGCACCCTAGGGCGCACTCTGCTTTACTTTCAGCTTGCTTTAAGCTACCATCTGCCAGAATATAGAAAATATTGGTGACACTAAAACATAAAACTCCTATAGTTTACAAGAAATATACTTAGCCATGAGACATCTATGCACATCAGACATATTTATTCAAATTTCACAATAGAATGCTGAATTATTCATTAACCCATTACCTCTTATCCTATTTCTAGCTTTGAAAACAGGTGACCACTTAAAGTAGGTTGAAAGTAAAGCAGAATGTGCCCTAAGGCACATTCTGCTTTACTTTCAGCCTGCTTTAAGCTACCATCTGCTAGGATATAGAAAATATTTCTTCTGGTACATATTCTTGGCTGTATAAATTGGAACTATTTTCTTCAGTGGAGGAATAAATAGAGGCGTAAAAAGGCGTTTTTAAGGGGTAATGGGTTAAGTGATTCTCAAGCCCCTCATAATCATAGATTTAACTTTTTCTATACTGTTATTGAAAATGTCTCTGTTTCACCCACTTATAGAGACACAGGAAGATTTGAAGACAAACTTTTTCAAACAGCAAACAATCTCCTTTGTATTCTTTAGATGACTAAAATTTTAGCTTTGTACCACATCAGTACCCAGATAGAATTTGAATAGATTTATTTTTATTTGCAGTAATTTGGGACCAATACCCGCTAATGGAACATTCTATTTCAAAAGTCAGGGTTGAAAAAACATCTGTTCTGTGAAAAAAATGCTTCAATATTGTTTGCCATATACCCACCAAAGATACTAGATGTTATTAGGTTAAGAAGTTTGACGATGGATCCATTACCCCATAAATATGCCTTTTTTACGTCTATAGTTAATTCCTCCAGACCACTCAAGAAAAATTGGGTTGCTTTAAGTGGTCACCTGTCTTCAAAACTAGAAATAGGTAATGGATTAATGTAGAATTTGAGATTTTCGCTATACAGAATCTGCTTTAACAGCCATTTGTAATACTAGGGGCTAATGTTGAGACTGCTATGAAGAGAAGGGGTACATCATGGTGTGACTGTACGGGAGTTCAGCCAATGACCATTAGGTTGTAACTCTTTACCCCGTGCAGTAGGTCTGGTCTGTCTGTCAGCGGTCATGATACGATCCAGGGCAGCAATCTGTTGTGTACAAACCTATACAGTCGAACTTCAATATCTCAAACTCGCTTAACTCGAACTATCCGATAATTTGACACATAAACTGCATTATTTCATGCTCTGGTTAGTCGAACATACCCATATTTCAAAGTTAAAACGTGACTAAGCCACATTTTTACTTTGAAATACAGGTATGTTGGATTTAACCAAGTTCGAGATATTGAAGTTCAACTGTATATCCTAAGCCCTAACGGTGTTGGCACTGAGTATAAACAACCGCTGCAAACAGTGCAGACCCTGATCAGAGGAATTCTTAAGGAGCCCTCTGATATGGGTCTGCACAGCTTGTTATTGTTTTAAGGCTTATTTGGAGAGAAACCCCTCAAGAATCAGTGGAAACTGGTCAAGCATTAGAAAATGGAAGGAAGAGTCCTTATGAGAATTCAGCATTGTGAGGGCTTAAGCTTTCAACACTCCCCCCCCCCCACCTTTAATTTATTCCTCCGCTGAAGAAAATAGTTCCAATTTATACCCGCATGAACAATTACCATTACACATATTTTATATAGCCTAGCAGATCAGGCTATGAGGTAAAGGGTTAATAGAGAGGCCAAACATGAAATTCTAGCCTTATCTTTCTTTCCAATGACAGGAAGGCTGTTGAGTGATTCCTAACTGCTGTACTTTCCACAATAACTTACTTTTAAAACGTTTCTATTGCTTTTCATATTGAATAAAACCTACTCTGTCAATCTTAAAGAGCATCTTAGTATCCTAGTGCTGGGAAGAGTTATGACAAGTAGAGTCGCAGCTGTGCTTCTAACATGCCTTTATACAGGGGAGCTGAAAACAGTCGTTTTTCCCTATAAACCACATGCCTTACCCATTACCCCATAGCCTGTGTCTAGTTTTAAAGAAAGGTGACCATTTAAAGCAGGTTGAAAGTAAAGCAGAATGCGCCTTAAGGCACATTCTGCTTAACTTTCAGCCTGCTTTAAGCTATTATCTGCTAAGATATAGATACTATTTCTTATGATATATATTCATCACTGTATAAAAGTGAACAATTTTCTTCAGTGAAGGAATAAATTATAGGCGTAAAAAGCGTATTTATGAGGGAATGGGTTAAAGCTATACAGTGGAGCTGTAAATATTCTTTCTTCCCTATAAACCAGTTTGAAAAAAGTTTGTACTAACTACAAAATCCCATTTATTTCCCATGCAAACAGGTTTGAGCCAGATCAGACACCAGGTAATGCAAATTGTTTGCCACTCATACAAAAGTTGTTAGAATTTCAACCAGTAGTTATTTTCTCCATTTTATAGCATTGGGTTTGACAAAACATTAAATGAATAAGAATTGCGATCTTTTATGACACACAGATGGCTGTTATTCAATGCAATAAAATGCAATGAAAAAAGCTATATATTTGCTTCAACTTTTGCAGTCCCTTGTTGAGCAGTAATATAGATCATAACTTTTCCAACACAATGGACTTGTTTAAAATATACTCAATACATTTGAAAACAGTGTATACCCAGATCAGAGGGCTCCTGTAGGAGCCCTCTGATCAGGGTCTGCCCTATTTTCTAATTTAGAGCCATATTTATCAAACTACCCATAATTCCAACTAGACTGGTTCATGTTTTTGGTAACTTAAAAGATCCTCATGGAAACTGAATAGCCCCCAAAAAGAGTTTTTTTTTGTTTTTTTACTAAAAGTTGAAAGAGTAAACCTTTATATTGGTAAATTTTCAAATAAACTATTCAATTTTGTGACAAATGAATGACAAGTTTACACAGACTTTTGGTACCTGTTAATTACTATTTGACATGAAACTTTTTCCTACAGTCCAGGAATAAATTAAAGGCTTAAAAAGGCTTATTTATGGGGTAATTGGCAAAAAGATTGTCATATTTATTAAGTGGCTGCAGCAAACACGTTTTACTGTATGTGTTTGTTTATACCAAATGGCACTACTCAGGCCTGTGTGATTGTTTACAGGGTGCTTTAGAAATGACACATTTAATTGGACCTGGCTCCCCCTGATGACAGACACCATGCTAGATCAGGGCTGCCATTTCTCCGGATTTTTCCTAAATCTTCGGATTTTTTTCTAGTATATGGTACATTAAAGCAGGCTGAAAGTAAAGCAGAATGCGCCTTAAGGCGCATTCTGCTTTATTTCCAGTCTGCTTTAAGCAAGCACGTGTCAACAAAACTAGAAACAGGCGATGGAGTAAAGGTACGATTCGTTAAATCGCAATTGAAAAATGCAAGTTTGGAAATCTTAGGATTTTTCATGTCAACTTATGGCAGCCCTGCTAGATTAATAGGCAGATAGTGTCTAGATTGATGGTAAAAACTTTCTTTTACTTCTCACTGTCTTCCGTTTCTCAGCATAGAATGGACAGCTTCTGCATTTTAAAACCAAAAACATATGTCACTTAGAAGATACAATTTGAAGTACAGAAACTTTAGATGAAAGCTAGAAAGTGTCAGAGGTCTAAATGGAAAGAAACACATTAAGCTGTCTTGTTTTTTTCCAAATATTACGGTAAATATTGTTTCTGGTAAAGTTCAGGTTGGACGATGCATAGCCATAACAATTATCTTTTACAGATATTTGGTTATGATAATATTACAACAAGCACAGTTCAGCCTTGACAATATGACAGAGTTTAGATTAGCCATATCAATATAAGTTTGGTGGTGACAATATTAATACAGCTGTGATAATATTACATTGAGTTTTGTTCAGCTGTAACAGTGTAACAGAGACTTAAGGTATAGTTTAGACGAGACAATATTACAGAGTAAAGTTCAGCTGTGATAGTATTTCATATGGTAAACTATTACATAAGGGAAATGCCAGCGGTCATAATATTACAGAGTAAAGTTCAGCTGTGAAAATAGTTCATAAAGTAAAGTTTGGATGTCACAATATCAAGATAAAGTTCAGCCGAGTAAAAATTACATAGATTAGGGTTAAGTTTAGCTTGGACAAAGTAAAGTTCAGCTGTGATGGTATTTAAATTTGCTGTAACAATATTACATAGGGAAAATTTAAGTGGTAACAATATTACTGAGTAACGTTCAGCTGTGAAATAATTCATAAAGTTTCACCCTGGAGTCTACTAAAGAGGACATTGGCAAACAGTGGAGACCCTGATTGGATACTTCAGGTGTATTCTCTTTTAATTTCAACCTGCCTTAAGTGGTAACCTTTTTTCAAAATTAGACATAGGCTATGGGTAATGGGTTAATTTTGGATGTCTTAAGGCGCATTCTGTTATACTTTCAACTTGCTTAAAGTGGTAACCTATTTCCAAAATTAGACATATAGGCTATTGGGTAATGGGTTTAAATTTTGGATGTGACAATATAAGGATAGAGTTCGGCCATGACAATATTACATATGGTAGAAGTACAGCGATGTTATTTCATCCTCAGTTCACAAACTACTTTCTCCAGCTGAACCTAGTCTGTCTGATTGCTTGCTGCTATTTCTCATGGGATTCTCTATTTGTCCTTTTCTTTTGTTTCAGAAAGCCTCGAAAGGCTGAAAATATTTCCTAACACGAAACAGGATCATCAGTCCACATACAGTCAAACCCGTGTTTAACCCATTACTCCATAGAGGCACCTTGGAGTTCTCCACCTCGACTCCATGTAAGCGCCACAAACGATTTCAAATATTGAGTTAAATACAAGTGGCAGTTTAAAGCAAGATGAAAGTAAAGCAGAAAGCTCCTGAAGGAGCTTTCTGCTATACTTTATCTTGCTTTAAGCAGTATCCTGCATTAAATGTAGATGGTTATACATTATTTGAATATTTGACACCTAATACTTCATGTAAGCGCGACAAATGACTTCAAATATTGAGTTGAATACAAGTGGCAGCTTTCTGCTTTACTTTTATCTTGCTTTAAGCAGTATCATGCATTAAATATAGAAGTTTATAGGTTATTTGAATATTTGGCTTTGGAGGAAATGTTTAAGCAACAATGTTACTTAATGCAGGACAAAAGTAATGCAAAATGCTCTACAAGGAGAGCTCTCTACATAACACATTTGTTCTGCATTACACAGTCGCCTGTCTTTAGAGACCTCAAAATGTCTAAATAAAACGATCATTTTTTACAAGTTTGACTGTACGCGAAACTTCTTTCTGGACGAGACAATAGGAGCTAGGTTTGTCCTACATGGGAAACAGATATGGACCTTTTCTCAGACGCTCAAACAAGGACTAGCAAGATAATTAAGCTAGTAACTGTCAAAACGAATTTATGCTTTAATGTGTTTAGCCCAAGAAACAAACAGAGAATAGTGCCTTTTCTTGCACAGTCAACATAACACAATACTCCCCGCCCATAAAGAATGACTGGAATTAGGCATTGTTTCCTTTGTATAATCGCTGGCATATAACAGACCGCATGGATGAAATACTTGAAATTGTCAGCATTTTTTTAACTGCCAATAAAAATCAATGGCTTCGATCATTATTTGGCTTAAAGACTTGAGTGTATGGTTTGTAACAACAAAAGATTTGGACTTGTACTGTTCAGCAATTTCAATTATAGTTTCTTGACTTTTGGTATATATTCAAAGATTTCAATTTTTTTTTTTTTTTTTTTAAGCATAAACTATTTTCAGCAGACAACGATTTTTGTACATTTTACAAACATCCTGACAGGGAGTTTCCTAAACTAGGGTGACAGTAAAGCAGACAGCACTCTCAGTACAGCATATTACCCCCATAAAATGTTTCTAAGTTTGAAAACAGGTGACCACTAACAGCAGGTTGAAAGTAAAGCAGAATGCGCCTTAAGGCGCATTCTGCTTTACTTTCAGCCTGCTTTAAGCTACTTTCTGCAAAGATATAGGAAATATTTCTTATGTAGCATATTTATTACTGTATCAAATGGAACTATTTTCTTAAGTGGAGCAATGAATTAAATTCGTAGAAAGGAGTATCTATGGAGAAATGGATTAACCCTTTACCAAATAGCTTGTTTCTAGTTTTGAAAATAGGTGACAATTTAAAGCAGGTTGAAAGTAAAGCAGAATGCGCCTTAAGGCGCATTCTGCTTTACTTTCAGACTGTTTTAAGATGTCACCTACTAGGATATATAAAATATCGATTTTGATGCAGCGTTATGACTATAAATTGGAACCATTTTCTTCAGTGGAGGAATAAATTAAATGCGCTAAAAGACACTCCTCCAATAGAGGAAAGGGTTAAGCACCCACTGCAGCCATCTGCAAATAAAGGAAAAAGATGTTCACACAAATCATGGCTCATTTACCCTGGTTATCCCATCATAGAATGCTTTCCTGGCAAGGGTGGCTGGCCCGTCCACTGTCTGGCCGTCATCATCTGGTCCCCAGCTGGCGCTGTAGATATCTATGTGTTGAGGATTATGGCTGAGTGACTGAGCCTCCACAGAGTCCGTCACATCCCCGTCTAACATCCGCACACCTGCAACAACCATTAAATACGTCTAGATCAGTTACTGGAACAGGGCTTCATTAAACCATTAAGAAGGTGATCACTTAAAGCAGGTTGAAAGTAAAGCAGAATGCGCCTGAGGGTGCATTCTGCTTTACTTTCAGCCTGCTTTAAGCTACCATCTGCCAAAATATAGAATTGTTTATGTATTATGATGCATATTTATTATTGTTTAAATTTGAACTTTGTTTTTCAATGGAGGAAGTTTAACCCATTACCTCATAGCCTGTTTCTAGATTTGAAGACAGGTTACTGCTTAAAGCAGATTGAAAGTAAAGCAGAATGCGCCTTGAGGTGCATTCTGCTTTACTTTCAGCCTGCTTTAACCTATTACCTGCTAGGATATAGAAAATATTTCTTATGATTTCTATTTGTAACAGTATAAATCGAAATTATTTTCCTCAGTAGAGGAATAATTTAAAGGTGTAAAAAGACGTATGTATGGGGTAATGTGTTAAGGGGTAAAGTAAAGCATTGCTTTAAGCAGCGACCTGCCCAATAAATATAGAATAACCTTATATAGAATTCCCTCTCTAAAATACCCATTGGGATACAGAGATTGTGTGTGTTGTTTAGGGGGGAGTTGTTAGAGGGAGGAAGAATCAAACGTAATTGTCTTGTGTGGGCAAAAGTGGCAAACATTGTTGTAAGGAGGAAATCATTGTTGGGCGGATCGTTGTAGGGAGGGTCTGATGTCCTCTTCTCTAATGCATTGTCAGTTTGATACAGTTTTGTTTGTTAATGTCTGTTTCTGCCATCTATGGGCTAATTGGAAGCCCCAGAGAGAGGGGAGCAGATACAGAGAACCCGGGCACGATGCCCTACTCTTATTATCAAAAGAGTTCTCTGGTTTTTTTAGATGCCAAGTTTAAACCACTCATACATCGGACCTTGGTTTATAAAGTCTCATCGGAAGGACCTGGTCCGGCTGTGGATTGAACTCACAACCCCTGACGTCGTAAGCTGGTGCTTTACCTCTCGACTACATCCGCTGGTCAGTTTGATACAGTAATCTCAATGCCTCATCAAAGCATAGTATATAACAATGTTATTATTATTATTTTATTTTTTTACACTTTATGGGGTAAATAGAAGTTTTTGACCTTATCAAGTTACAAATTTTGGTTATCACATCCACAGAACATGGCAGCTAGCAGCCTCAGTTCTGACCTTGAATTCTAATCGTTATGGAAAAATCAAAGTAGAGGCAAATATTGGCCGTATTGATTGAGGGCTGTTATTTGCCCAGGGTAAACTTGTCTTCCCATGTCTTCTAGAGTACCCACATGGACTGTTATTATGACCAGACAAAGCTCCATATGATGGCATTTAACCCATTACTCCATTACAAGATACATATTTTCACACAAGTCGTATTTACCCATTACCCCATAAATACACATTTTTACACCTTTTAATTAATTCTCCACAGAAGAAAATAATTCCATTTTATACAGTCATGATTAAGTGCCAGAAGAAATAGTTTCTATTCTCTAGCAGATGGTGGCTTAAAGCAGGCTGAAAGTAAAGCAGAATGTGCCACAAGGCACATTCTGCTATACTTACAACCTGCTTTAAGTAGTCACCTATTTTCAAAACTAGAAACAGGCTATGGGGTAATGGGTTAACCCATTACTCCATTATAAGAAACATATTTTCACACATTGAATTTATTACTCCACTGCTGAAATGTACATGTCATACATACCATAAGGACAATTTTGAATATTCAAGCAGATAATAGCATAAAACAGCTGAAAGTAAAGCAGAATGTGCATTAAGGCACATTCTGCTTTACTTTCTACCTGCTTTAAGAGGTCACCTGTTTTCAGTACTAGAAACAGGCTATGGAGTAAAGGGTTAACCTCCGACCCCTAGTTGGTAAAAGAGCTTTCTGCTTTACTTTCAACCTACTTTAAGCATCCACCTTCAGTATGCAGACAACATTTTCAAGTGTCTCTTTATAACAGAATATATGGTAGAAGCATTAATTAAGAGGGAGTAAACTTAACAAATCTGCCATTTTCTCACTTATTTTAGCACCAAATCCTATAGTGTTACTACTCATTAGAATCATCTCTTCAAGTAGCAAGTTTTATGCAAGTGACTGCTACAAGAAAGCTTAAATTATAGCAAAGCAAAAAGCTTTCTGCTTTACTTTTTCAACCTGCTTTAAGCTGCCACCTGTATCCAACACCATCAATAAATAGTATTTTGGGGGTATTTTTATTAGAGGAGTGCATAGAGCTGCATTTTTTTTCAGACATTTTACATCTATCTACTGAGGCAATGCCCTAATTTGTAAGTCTGGCAAGACCTAATTTACGCTATTATGTTGTTTACAAAAAGAACTATGCAAAAAATGAATATACAAAATAAGACAAAATTAGATATTTTATATCTCAAGGGCCTGTAGATAAAAAATCTTCGCATGAAAAACAACAATAAACTATAGCAGTGATACAGCTAGTATAATGTGAGTAGTAAATATTCATTGAATAAGTGTGAATGTATATATATATCAAAACATAGGTCATTGCTTAACCCTACCCTTTCCCCAATAGAAGCACCTTTTAGCACATTAACTGTATTCCTCCACTGAAGAAAATAGTTCCAATATATAGACTAGTCATAAATTTATATCATAAGAACTATTTTCAGTTTCCATGCAGATATTAGCCTAAAGCAGAATAAAAGTAAAGCATAATGGGCATTAAGGCGCATTTTGCTTTACTTTCAACCTGTTTTAAGTAGTCAAATATCTTCAAAACTAGAAACAGGCTATCGGGAAAGGGCTAATACAGGATAAAAATAATGCAGAGAGCTCCTATAGAAGGTTTACTATAGAGTGGTCACTTAATTAATACAAGTTGAACTGTTAAGTGGCCACTTGTGCTCTTAGCCCTTTTTCTGCTAATATCTTCTGATCTGATGTTGATCCTAATTTGATGCCTCCCACCCACCCCTCGGTATAGCTGAGGGACTTTTAACTTTTGAATGTTCAAACTCTTGGTAAAACCTTCGCCGCTGTCCCCACACAACCCTAATATAAACCCTGTCCTTTACCCATGTCCCTTGACAAAGATAATTGTATTCCCTGCTATTTGGGCAAAAAAACAAAGCCACTGTATCGCTCCGGCACAGCATGGACAACTCGATGACAAGAACACTGCTGTTTTCCCCCTGCAACAGGCCGCGGTTGCAATCGACTGATGCCTAAACACTATCACATTTATTATTATTTTTTGAAGAGCTGGGGCCCATTTCATGAAACTTGGTACCACAAAAACGGTCGTAAGTTAAAACTTTAAAATACATTTCTAATTTCTCTATCTAATCCTGTCTTGTAACATCTCTTTGGAATCGTCTTTTCAAGACGATTCCAAAGAGATATCACAAGACAGGATTAGATGGAGAAATAAATAATAAATGAGACTTTTATAATCTGACTTAGGACAAAATTTGTCGTACGAAGTCCCCTTGTTAAAATATCAATTATTGGGACATTTGCACCGTCTCACCTCCTATTTTGGCATCATACGCAACTCCCACGATGCAATCACTGTTGTTAGCATGTGCTGCCACCTCTCCGGCACACCTTGTACCGTGCCTGAAATAAACAAAATAAACATACAGTCGAACTTCGATATCTTGAACTCACTTAACTTAAACTATCCAATAATTCGACACATGAAATGCATAACTGCATGCTCGGTTTAGTTGAAAATACCCATATTTCAAAGTTAAAACGTGGCTAAGCCAAGTTTTAACTTTGAAATAATGGGTATGTTCGATTTAACCGAGTTCGACTGAAATTACCTCAGCTTAAAGTTCAAGTACATGTAACCATGATAAACTTTGAAAACAAAACATAGAAAACATTTTCTATTTAGCATCTTTAGCAAACCCTATGGTCTAATGAGTGGTCACACTAGGGGTTTTTACTCAGCATCTGATAAGGTTAATAAACTGTAAGGAATCGTAAATGGGTTGTTGTTTTTTAACAATCAAGGTGTCAGTTTCTATATTTAACTGCAATTGCACAAACAAGTGCTTTGCAGTACGCACTATCAGCCATGTTATTCTAAGGAGGCACACAACGGTTTTTTCTGAAATCTCGGCACCGGTGGTCTACTTGACATCTATATTTATCTCCTCCTGACTTTCACGCACAAACCAGAATCAAAACTCAGTCCTATATCAGTAAATACATCTCTAGGCATAACAAAACAGCATAAACCATTCACATAAGCACACGTTCAGATTCCTCTGTGGCCAAATTTAAAGTTTGTTATGGTCGCGAAAACCCATGACAAAAAAGCCTCAAAACCCACATCTTCTCCGAAAAATTTGAGAGTGTTCGTCAAGTGATGGCACTTAGTGAAAAGTATTTTTAGACTCACTGAACCTGTTGCTTTTAGGAACTTTGGCACAAACAATAGGGATTCCAGGTCGATTTTGCACAATTTTCATGTGTCTGCACCCACCAGTAAAATGATGCTGATTCCCAGTTTATTTAGCCCGAACCACTGATTTCCAGACTGCCCCAGTTTTATACCCATCCGACTACAAAAAGTCATCATCTTAGTGCACATTTTGTTAAAATCATTCCACAAAGTAACATATTAATGCATTCTCCCCTAAAATAAAAATTTTCATCTTCAAAAATACTTTCAAACTTACCAATAGCCTTTTATTAAGAAATTTGACCAGGGCCAATTCGAACATTTCCCTATGAAACCGTTGCGTGCCTCCTTAAGGAGCCCAACAAATCTTTTCGCTTAAGCCCGAAGCTTTTTTTCCTGCTATTTAGTCATATTCCAATCAAACTTTCAATAAAATTTACATACTTTAGGCACTCCTTTGCTTTCTACGGTACTTTCAAGATATGAGTGAAATGGGCAATTTCAGAGAAATTCTTAGCCTATTTTCAACCCTAGCCCGATCTTAAAAAATATGCTCTTTCTTTCCTACTGGTATTTCTATAGGCTCAATTCCTTTTGTTTTCTCTGCCAAACAATTTCTATAAATGGTTTACTAGTCGTTATAACTTGTCGGCGAGTGGTTTTAACTAAAATGACAGAAATTCGCGAATATAAGATGAAAAAATACCGGTCGCCATACATACTTTTTTCCATTAAAATCACTTAAAACAAAAATTTGACTGTTTCTGTATTTCAATGTGCTTATTGTTCCTCCGCCATAGTTGTAGAACATATTTAGCTATCTACTAGGCTAATTTGATGCAAAAATGACATTTTTACCCCCCACCGCAACATTGTTGGGGCGTATTGTATTTAGGCGGTCGGTCGGTTTGTCTGTCCGCTTGTCCAGGCTTTTAACCTTGGCCATAACTTTAAAACTGCATGTAATAGGGACTCCATATTTGGTATGTGCACCCAATCCAAGAAACCCTTGAGCTCATGCAGTACACTTTTGGTCATGCCAGAGAAAGGTCAAGGTCATTTAGAGGTCATTTAAAGGTCAAAAACACTGAATTTTACATTGGTCACATGTTCTGAACTGCATTTGACAGAGACTTTATATTTAAAGCAAGCATACTCCACTCAAGAAGCCCATTTGGTACCCCAGTATCTTATGATCAATAGGCTATATCCAGTTTTGAACATCTATGCAGAACTTCAGTCATTTTGGTACTAAAACATACATTTGGGATTTTTACCTAGGTTTGGACAAGAGTTACCTCCCTTTTTTAAATCCCACTTGTGACCATAATTTTAACACAATTGCAATGAGTATTTCATTTTCTGGCAGCAAATACATTATAGTGTCAGATAAATACCTTATTCCCCCACTTTGAAGTAGATGAAAATTAACGGTTCTCCCTTATGGAGGCACACAACGGTTTTTTCTGAAATCTCGGCACCGGTGGTCTACTTGACATCTATATTTATCTCCTCCTGACTTTCACGCACAAACCAGAATCAAAACTCAGTCCTATATCAGTAAATACATCTCTAGGCATAACAAAACAGCATAAACCATTCACATAAGCACACGTTCAGATTCCTCTGTGGCCAAATTTAAAGTTTGTTATGGTCGCGAAAACCCATGACAAAAAAGCCTCAAAACCCACATCTTCTCCGAAAAATTTGAGAGTGTTCGTCAAGTGATGGCACTTAGTGAAAAGTATTTTTAGACTCACTGAACCTGTTGCTTTTAGGAACTTTGGCACAAACAATAGGGATTCCAGGTCGATTTTGCACAATTTTCATGTGTCTGCACCCACCAGTAAAATGATGCTGATTCCCAGTTTATAAGCCCGAACCACTGATTTCCAGACTGCCCCAGTTTTATACCCATCCGACTACAAAAAGTCATCATCTTAGTGCGCATTTTGTTAAAATCATTCCACAAAGTAACATATTAATGCATTCTCCCCTAAAATAAAAATTTTCATCTTCAAAAATACTTTCAAACTTACCAATAGCCTTTTATTAAGAAATTTGACCAGGGCCAATTCGAACATTTCCCTATGAAACCGTTGCGTGCCTCCCTAAACTATTGAGGTACCAAATGTCTTACAAGATAACATGAGAGACAATAATACCATATGTTTCTAAGTATGACTGGAGAAGATGATTTGTTTTTCTTTCCCTATAGAAACAAAATTAAAGGCATGCAGAGCAACTAATGCAATAAAATGTAGACATGTCTTTTTTAATATAAAGAAGGTTTTTTGTTTATCAGAGAAGCAAACAGTTTGAAGTCTGATCAGATGCCAGATTTTAGTTTTATGAATATGTATCATAAGAAATATTTTTTATATCCTAGTAGACAATAGCTTAAAGCAGGCTGAAAGTAAAGCAGGACTTTCAACCTGGTTTAACCCATCACCCCATAGCCTGTTTCTAGTTTTGAAGATAGGTGACCATTTAAAGCAGGCTGAAAGTGAAGCAGAATATGCCTAAAGGCACATTCTGCTTTACTTCAGCCTGCTTTAAGCTAACATCTGCATGCAGGGTATAGAACATATTTATTATGGTATATATTTATGAAGGTATAATTTGGAACTATTTTCTTCAGTGTAGGTATATTAAATTAAAAGCATAACAAGAGCACCGCAAGCCGGGCACATTATATTCCCATCAAATCGATCTTAGAATGTAGTCATACCAAAACCCTATCATGGTAAAAACAAAAGGGGAAGAACCCTGAAAGTTAGGGGTCATATGCTGACCAAGTTTCAAAAGGATGGGAATAAATTTGTTCGAGAAAGAGAGCTACAAACTAAACAAGAGCGTGTCCCAGTTACACGAATGCCCCCGATGATACAGGGAGGGGAATCCAGACTATCAAACGTAAAAGTTAGAGAGCTGAAACTGTAGTGGAGCGCCATTTTGAGGACTTCAAGGGCCATTACTCCAAAGGGCCTAGCATAAATTGGTGCCGCTGGTTATCCAAATTGGTCTCCATTTTATGTCAACAAACATTTTCAGAAAGTTTGGTGAAGATCAGATGAAAAGCAATGTGTTTGTGAAACACAAATGCCCCCAGCCAGCGTCATGTTCTGTAATGTAATGCTTATTTGCAAAAGTAGGTCAAAAGTCATGGTCGCATGGTAAATGAAACATTGGCATGGTTGAACAAGTCTTAACACAAGAAACATACAATGTACATGTACATACAAAGTATGGAAGCTCTAGGCCTACTGGTTCAAATGTTATAGGCATATAAAGATTTATACAAAAGCCGGTCAAAGGTCAAGGTCACAAGGGCAAAAGCGTAGGTATGGTTGGAAGGGTCTTGACACAAGAAATATATAAACAAAATATGAAAGCCGTAGGCCTACTGGGGCAAATGTTATAGCCATTTAAAGATTTTAACAAAAGTAGGTCAAATGTCAAGGTCACAATGTCAAAAAGTTTTGTATGGTTGGAAAGGTCTCGCCACAGGGAAGACACCTGCCAAGTATAAAAGGCCCAGGTGCAAAAATGCAAAAGTTATAGCCAAGGTTAAGGTTTTTGGTTAAAGTTTGATTAAATAGGTCAAAGGTCGAGGTCAAGGTCACATGGTCATAGACTTTGGTATAGTTGGAAAGGTCTTAACACAAGAAATATGCATACAAAATATGAAAGCCCTGGGCCAACTGGTGCAAATTATATAGCCATTTAAAGATTTTTACAAAAGTAGGTCAAATGTCAAGGTCAAGGTCACAAGGTCAAAAAGTTTTATATGGTTGGAAAGGTCTTGCCATGAGGAATACACATGCCAAGTATAAAAGGCCCAGGTTTAAAAATGCAAAAGTTATAGCCAAGGTTAAGGTTTTTGGTTAAAGTTTGATTAAATAGGTCAAAGGTCAAGGTCACATGGTCAAAGATGTTGGTATGGTTGGAAAGGTCTTGACAAAAGAAATATGCAAACAAAATATGAAAGCCCTGGGCCTACTGGTGCAAATGTTATAGCCATTTAAAGATTTTTACAAAAGTAGGTCAAATGTCAAGGTCAAGGTCAAGGTTACAAGGTCAAAAAGTTTTATATGGTTGGAAAGGTCTTGCCATGAGGAATACACATGCCAAGTATAAAAGGCCCAGGTTTAAAAATGCAAAAGTTATAGCCAAGGTTAAGATTTTTGGTTAAAGTTTGATTAAATAGGTCAAAGGTCAAGGTCAAGGTCACATGGTCAAAGATGTTGGTATGGTTGGAAAGGTCTTGACAAAAGAAATATACATACAAAATATGAAAGCCCTGGGCCTACTGGTGCAAATGTTATAGCCATTTAAAGATTTTTACAAAAGTAGGTCAAATGTCAAGGTCAAGGTCACAAGGTCAAAAAGGTTTGTATGGATGGAAAGGTCTTCATACAGGGAAGACACATGCCAAGTATAAAAGGTCCAGGTACAAAAATGCAAGAGTTATAGCCAAGGTTAAGGTTTTTGGCACAGACAGACGGACAGACGGACGGACGGACGGACAAACCAACAGACATGACAAAAACTATATGCCCCCGAATCGTAGATTCTGGGGGCATAAAAATGCCAGTTTTTGACGATAGAAGGGGCATAACTCTTGAATGTCAGGGGCAATCTTGCTGGTTATGGAACTTGACCGAGACATTATGGTCATACACATGCTGACAAAGTTTCAAAAGGATTGGAATAAATTTATTTGAGTTAGAGACGGACAAACTAAAAAATGCCCATTTTTGACAAAATAAGGGGCATAACTCTTGAAAGTCTGGGGCAATCTTGCTGGTTATAAAACATAACCGAGACATTATGGTCATACACATGCTGACCAAGTTTCAAAAGGCCTGAAATAAATTTGTTTGAGTTAGAGAGCGGACAAACTAAAATATGCCCGTTTTTTACAAAAAAGGGGCATAACTCTTGAATGCCTGGTGCAATCCTGCTGGTTATCAAACTTGACAGAGATATTATGGTCATACACATGCTGACCAAGTTTCAAAAGGATTAAAATAAATTTGTTTGAGTTAGAGAGCGGACAAACTAAAATATGCCCGTTTTTTAAGAAAAAAGGGGCATAACTCTTGAATGTCTGGGGCAATCCTGCTGGTTATCGAACTTGACCGAGATATTATGGTCATACACATGATGACCAAGTTTCAAAAGGATTAAAATAAATTTGTTTGAGTAAGAGAGCGGACACACTAAAATATGCCCGTTTTTGATGAAAAAAGGGGCATAACTCTTGAATGTCTGGGGCAATCCTGCTGGTTATCGAACTTGACCAAGATATTATGGTCATACACATGCTGACAAAGTTTGAAAAGGATTAAAACACATTTGTTTGAGTTAGAGAGCGGACAAACTAATATGCCCGTTTTTGACAAAAAAGGGGCATAACTCTTGAATGTCTGGGTCAATCTTGCTGGTTATTAAACTTGACCGAGATATTATGGTCATACACGTTCTGACCAAGTTTCAAAAGGATTGGACTAAATTTGTTTGAGTTAGAGAGCGGACATGAAAAAGTTAACGGACAGACATTCTCACAGTTAGACATTTGTTGGGTATATTATTTGTTTAAAAGTACCCAACAGTACACTAAAATACCCAACAATAACAATAGGGCAATCACGGAATGAATGGAATCTATTGTTCTCCCTACCCAACAAAGGACCTTTCGTGAGCTCGGACAGACAGATGGACGGACAGCGCCACGACATTATACGTCCCGTCTGAAGACGGGCGTATAAAAAGGTGTACTTATGGGGCAATGGGTTAAGTAGTCAGCTGTCACCATAACAAGACGCAGGCTATGGAATAAAGAGATAAAACTATAAAGTTGTGAATACAATTAGAAATGAGTAACCTTCATAATATTATATGTGAGCAATCTGCTCTAAAAAACCTCTTGAGTTTGGAAGTATCCAGTGAAGTAGCCCCCTCTACATGTAAGTGGACTCAAGCGTCAATGAAGTAAGTATCTGACAGACTGTGGCAGGGATCACAATGCAACACTTAACCAAACTCACACTCAGTTTAATTGCTCCCTCTTAATACTGTAATAGTTACTTTGAGAAAAAAGAAGATTTTTTTTAATCCATACATGCTTGTTTTTTTTATTTATTATAAAGTGTATGCACCGTTTACTCCCATTTAACTCTTTGCATGCTGGGTATTTTTTTTCGCCTGCAACATTTGTCGTCTGCTGATGTTCTAAAGTTAGAATTTTCAAAAAATTCTTTTAAATTCAAGGTCAGAATGGCAAACTGTTTAGATCCTGATGAGACGCCGCGTTAAGCGGCGTCTCATCTGGATCCAAACGGTTTGCAAAGGTAATCAATGTGGCAGATATATCCGTCACTAGCATGCAAAGAGTTAAAACCCAACAGCTGATAGCAGACTGACACGGGATCACTACAGGTTGAAAGTAAAGCAGAATGCATCTTAATCCTTTCCCACGTTGAAGCGCCTTTTAAGCACCATTGTAATTAATTTCTAGTGATGAAAATATACCATAAGAAATGTTTTCTAAATCCTAGATTATGATAGCTGAGAGCAGGCTGAAAGTAAAACAGAATGCACCTTAAGGTGCATTCTGCTTTACTTTTAACCTGCTTTAAGAAGTCGCTCATCTCCAAAAACAAGAAACAAGAAACAAACTATGAGGTAAAGGGTTATAAGGCACATTCTTCTTCAACTTTCCATCTGTCAAACTATCATCTGGTAGGACATGGACATTTTCTTATAGTGCATAATGCATATTCATGACTGTATAAAGTGGAACTATTTCCTTCAGTGAAGGAATAAGTTAAAGGTGTATACATGAGGTAAATTAAGGGTTAAATGGAACTATTTTCTTCTGTGGAGGAATAAATTAGAGGCGTAAAAAGGCATAGTTAATGGGGGAAATGGGTAATGGTCGCACCTAGAGAGGTTTTACTGTATAGCGTATCTATTGCTTCACTCAATGATTTTCGAACTTAGGGTAGACTGTACTCAGAGCACAGCCAGTCTCGAGTAAGGTTCATAGTAAATTACTCTAATTTTATTTGGCTTATCTGCTTCCACGCTAAATGTAATGGGGCAATAAATATGGCAGGTTTGAGCTCTTATCCTTTATCGGACTGGTTGGTAAATTACCACGACATTTGAAAAAACATTTCCATCAGCATCCAGTCTGCTGAGGACTCCATCTGCTAAAATACAGAATGCATTCTCTCCCAGTAAATGATACTAAATACAAATTTTATGCAAAGCAAATCAACTGGTTGAAAATTCAATCAGAAGCAAACAGTTTTGAGTCTGATCAGATGCCAGGATACCCGTGATAAAAATGTGGCCGGATTAAAAAAATAGCTCCATATTAGCTAACTGTACACAATGTCATGTGGACTAGCTAATGATAATTTATAAAACTTGCAAAAAATCAACAGAATTTTGCAATATTTTTGTATATAAATGTAGCCATCTGTCTCCTATTCAAATACTGAATATTCATATAAAACTGTAACAACTATGAATATCTGCTATCTAAACTAATATGTTAAAATTAGCTTTTAAAATATGGAAAAACATTTCCAATGCAAAGTGTGAAGACACACGTTTGACAGATTTATACAAGAGGGCCTGAAGGCCCTGATATCGCTCACCTGTTGTACTGAAGCTTGATAGCTTAACCTTTCTATTTCACCGGTTTTAATATAAATCCATTCAAATTTGTAGTATAGCATGTAAACAATTTTTGAATACAACCTCATAATTCTAGTACAGTAGAGTACATCAAGGGCAGAAAACAATACTGAAATGAAATCTTTTCTAGCATTTCAAAGTATATCAAGGGCAGATAACTATTGCCACAATAATTAGATTTCAACAATAATTGCACTCCTTTGAGAATGTATAGCTATATTCTTTGTCTGCAAGTACATGTATAATCAAAATCCATTGATAACTGTAGTTGCAACAGTATAAACGCTGTTAGATATGGCATTTTCAGCAATTCAAGGGCAGACAACTCTTGACTTATTTGTCCGATTTCAACCATAATCACATTTATTCGAACTCTTATGGTCATATATAATCTGAGCAAGTTTGAGATAGATTGGATAAAAATTGTGGCCCCTAGAGTGTAAACACTGTTAAATATGGCATTTTCAGCAATTCAAAGGTAGATTACTCTCAACCTATTGGTCTGATTTCAACCTTAGTCGATCTCATCTGAACTCTTATGGTCATTTACAATCTGAGCAAGTTTCAGATAGATTGGATAAAAATTGTGGCCTCTAGAGTGTAAACACCCTTAAATATGACATTTTCAGCAATTCAAAGATAGATAACTCTAGACCTATTAGTCTGATTTCAACCAAAATCGAACTCATCTGAACTCTAATAGTCATATACAATCTGAGCAAGTTTAAGAAAGAATGGAGAAAAGTTGTGGCCTCTAGAGTGTAAACAGCTATAAATATGGCATTTTCAGCAATTCAAAGGTAGATAACTCTTGATCTATTGCTCAGATTTCATCCATAATTGAACTCGTCCAAACTCTTATGGTAATATACAATCTGGGCAAGTTTGAGAAATATTGGATAAATAATGTGGCCTCTAGAGTGTAAACACTGTTAAATATGGCATTTTCAGCAATTCAAAGGTCAATAACGCTTTTTCTTTTGGTCTGATTTCAACCATAAATGAACTCATCCGAACTCTTATGGTAATATACAATCTGAGCAAGTTTGAGGAAGATTCCATAAATATTGTGGTCTCTAGAGTGCAAACACTAAAATTGTTGACGCCGGACGCCGGACATTCAAGTATTGCAATAGCTCACCCTGAGCTAGCTCAGGTGAGCTAAAAATAGTACAGACTCCAATCAGACAGCTCCTAATAGTACATAGAAGCTTTCTGATCTGAACCTACAAAACAATGTTTTCAAAAAGCATCAATATACACTTAATCCATATAACCCCATAAATACACCTATTTACGCCTCTTATTGATTCCTCCACTGATTAAAATAGTTCCAATTTATACAGTCATGAATATACAGCAAAGGATCTATTATCCATATTCTTGCAGATAGCTTAAAGTAGGCTGAAAGTAAAGCAGAATGTGCCTTAGGGCACATTCTGCTTTACTTTCAACCTGCTTTAAATGGTCACCTATCTTCAATACCAGAAACAGGCTATTGGGTGATCTAATGGGTTAAATTAGTGGCTTGCCTAGCTGCAGCCAATTTTATGACAGCACCTGTACACAGCCTCTTCCCATGCCAAAAAAGTTCAAACTGTAACAGGTTCTTGTACCGTCAATCTTGCATAGATCCACCATTCAACAGCCGCCCCAACAACTGCGAGTTAAAATTATTTATACAGGTGGTTGCTTAAATGCAGGATGAAAATAATGCAGAAAGCTCCTATAGGAGCTTTCTGCATTATTTTCATTCTGCATTAAGCAGTCAGCTGCCTTAAGAGAGATCTCCGCATTACTGGCATTCGTGCAAAGCGTAATATAAGATTGATAGTACGTTGCACTTCCAAGCACTCCTGATTAAATACACATTACGCAATCAATACTTAACACTGTGAAATGGAGTAGAAAATTATGTTTACAAGAAACCCTGACAAAATGGCTCTCTTGCAAATGCAATAAAACCGCAGGTCTTTTGACTTCCTCAGATTTAATAAAACAGTTGTTTCAAGAAACTCTGTAAGGAAAAGGTAATATGGCAACATTTAGTTGCATTCGCAAATAGTTTGGATCTAAATTGAAAGCCAAGTAACTCAGCGTCTGATCAGGATCAACACAATTTGTCACTTTGGATGAAATGTCTGGAAATGCATGGAAGAAATTATCTCACTAGACTTTCACTACATTGCAATTCTTTGAACAGATAAAATCTGTTACATATTTGTTGATACAGTGCTCCCTACAACAATTCCCTCCATACAACAATGCTAGCTACTGTTCCCCAAACAAGATCATTATACTACAAATAACAGTATTGCAGCATTGGAAATGTAATACATAGATCTAAATGTATAATGTTTTTAATGCTGCAATATCTTTTGCTTAAAATGGTCGTTTTTAGTTTTTTCTCAAAGTTGATATTTTGATAGGAAGAAATGTAAATACAAGTGACAAACAGTTCGAACCAAGATGAGACACCTCATCTGATCTGGGTTCAAACTGTTTGCAAATGTGCACTACAGAAAATAATGTTCCCTCACTATAAATAACAATTCCCTCCAAACAACACACACAATCGGTGTCTCCCAATGTCAGTGTTGTTGTAGAGCACTGTATAGTATTGAAACATTTCCTGGGAAACCTCAGCAAAATCTTTAAAGAAAACCTCAGCAAAATCTAAGTAAGTTTCAGGGCATCTCACATTTAAGTTAACTAAAATCTTATTTATTAGGGGTTTAGATAGGGGAGGGGTGCATCAAGCTTTAAAGGGTTAAGTGAAAAGATGTGTTCCTATAAACTACAATGTTCATCAGCTAATTCGCCCATGTAATGATTTGGCTGTCACTTTAGCAAACTGGCAAGATAACACATTATCACTGATCCTAAAAGGCCTAATCTAGTGTACATTGTTTAACAGAGAATTATCCAAAGCTATCATTCAAAGCCAATGCTCATTGTCATCACACACCATTCATCCACATCAGCACTTTTTTTTTTACAGAACAAGGAATCAATCTTCTTGCAAGTTCTTTTTTTTATCTTATACAGAAAGAGATAATGTTTTTGTAAATGTACAAAGTTTTCGTTGAAAAACAAGTGTTAGTTGATTTTTGCCAAAATATTATATTTGTGATTAGGAGGACAGTGTCAAATGCGCAAAGACATTGTTTGTTTGTCATGATACAAACAAATCTATAATTACGCTTCACACATTCCAGCAATGGGTATCTTAACCCATTATCCCATGCCTGTTTAATTTTCTAGTTTAAGTTTAGTTTAAAATTTAACCCATTACCTTATAGCTTGTTTCTAATTAAGTAAATGGGGTTCGGGCACAATTAAGCTCTGATAACATAGAGTCGGCCCGTCCCCATTAAGTTCTAGTTTTGAAGACAGGTGGCTACTTAAAGCGGAAGTAATGCACCTTAAGGCCCATTCTACTTTACTTTCAGCCTTCTTTATGCTATCATCTGCTAGCTATAGGAGATATTTTAACCCTTTACCTCATGGCCTGTTTCTAGTTTTGAATTCAGGTGACCACTTAAAGCAGGTTGAAAGTAAAGCAGAATGTGCCTTAAGGCACATTCTGCTTATCTTTCAGCCTGCTTTAAGCTAAAAGCTGCTAGGCTATATCAAATATTTGTAATGGTAATTGTTCATGAGGGTATAAACTGGAACTATTTTCTTCAGCGGAGGAATAAATTAAATACGCTAAAAGTCGCTTCTATGGGGGAAAGGGTTAAGGTAAATATTCATGAATGTTTTTAAAACGGAATTATTTTCTTAAAATGAGGAATAAATTTTAAAGGCATAAAAAGATGTACTTATGGGATAATGGGTTAACCCATTACCCCAGAAATACGCCTTTTAACACCTTTAAATTACACCTCCACTGATGAAAATAGTTCCAATTTATACAGTCATGAATATGTATCATAATTTTGTTTTCTATATTCTAGTAGATGATAGCGGTTGAAAGTAAAGCAGAATGTGTTTTAAGTGGTCACCTATCTTGAAGACTAGAAACAGGCTATGGAGTAATGGGTAAAAGGGTAGCTAACAAAAACATTGGTTTACCTTACATAACGAGTACTTTGAGACCATAGTGTACACATATGAGATATAAGAGCACCACTAGGCGTTTCCACTCTCAAAGTCAAATGCTTTTTAAATGTCACTCTACTCATTTGAATGCAAAATGTCACATAAACTACTTGAACTTGAAATACAGCCTGATTTTATCATATTCATTCATAGATTATACATCATACATGCTTATTGACCCATTATGCTTAGCATTGTACCACAAAAAATGCATTTGGAAATGGTGGGAAAACCATGATGTGAAACAATAAATAGTATCTGGAAATAAATAGAAGAAACCAAGATGGGATGCAGTGATATTTGGAGACAGTGAAAACAAAGATGAGAGCTTATATGGAGGAAAGGGTTTAACCCTTTGAACCCTAGTCCCGCATATAGGCGTCCTTTTCAAACAGTGTACATGTGAATATTACAATTGTCATGTGCAAACAGTGAAGACCCAGATCAGAGGGCTCCGAAAGGAGCCCTCTGATCAGGGTCTTCACTGTTTGTCATAATGCCAAAAATGGACAAAAACAATCCTTTAAAGCCAGAAATGGACTAGTTTAAAATCGAAACTGGAATTGTTCATTTAAAGTTTCAGGGAGGAAAGAGTTAAACAAGATGAAAGTAATGTAGAAACATTACTTTCATCTTGCTTTTAGGCTGTCACCTAAATGTATTAAATATTGTCAATGAAAACTCAAAACAGACTATATGATGGTCAGGGGTCAATCAGCAAGGTTTTTTTTTTGTTTTGTTTTTTAAACTCTTTGCATGTTGGGTAGGTTTTTCATCTGCGGTAATTAACCCATTACTCCATACATATGTCTTTTTACGCCTCCAATTTATTCCTCTACTGAAGAAAATAGTTCCAAATTATACAATTATGAAAATTTATCATTAAAAATATTTTCTATTTTCTAGTAGATGGAAGCTTAAAGCAGGCTGAAAGCAAAGCAGAATGCGCCTTTAGGTGCATTCTGCTTTACTTTCAACCTGCTTTAAGTGGTCTACTATCTTCAATATTAGAAATAGGCTATGGGTAATGGGTTAATGTTGTCTCAGAGTGCTATACTGTTCTAAAATTGAATTTCCAAGATTACATATAAATTCAGGGTCAGTCTAGTAGCAGGGCATCTCATCTCATTCTGGATCCAAATTAACTGTCTGCAAAGATAAATCACTGTATCAGTCATATCCCCCCAATCCCTAGAAGGGTCAGATAATTATCTTGTGTCTTGAACATAATGCTTTGGCAGCCTTTGGTACTTTAGACACCCTTTTCAAAAGGTCTTCACATATCTATATCCTATGAGACCTCAGACAGAGACTCTGAGATAGAAGTCTGAACTGACAAAAACATTAGTTTACCCTGCCCATTATTTCCACTTTCTTATATTTGCACTTCTGGCGGGTCAACATACGGTAAACCATTGTCAATTAATTAACACATTGAACCCTAGTGACGAGTATACTCGTCCTTTACAAACAATGTACCTTTGAATGCAATAAGTCTTGTGCTCCGCAAACAGTGTAGACCCTAATCAGGGTCTACACTGTTTGTAATTTTGTAATAAATTGCAAAATCCAATCCTAAGTACTCATAAATGGACAAGACTTGATTGGAAACAGGGACTGTCTATTAGAAGTATCAGGGGGTGAATGAGTTCAGTTATGTTTTCCATAACTCGATTCCAGCTCAGCATATTATACCAGCCATCAGCAGGTCATAATATTAGCCCATGTTATAGTGAAAACAAGGCAATCAATGCTGGACAAGCCATACTTGTTTACTCAACAGTATTGCAAGATAATATAAATTCTTTCAAAACAAGCAGGATCACACTGGATCATTAAGCTATTGAACCCTAAAGACCAGTATATAATATGTGTATTTTACAAATAATGTACATGTACCTGTGAAGAGTGCACTTGCCTTATGCAAACAGTGTAGACCCTAATTGGATGGCTCATAAAGGAACTATAGTGTTCCAGTAGCTGAGATTACACTTGTCCTATGCAAACAGCATAGACCCTAATCAGAAGGTTCATTATATATATAGGACTTGATGTTCCTGTGAAGACTGACATTACACTTGTCCTAATGCGACAATGTATACCCATATCAGACTCTTACAAGACATTATGTTCCTATGAAGAGTACACATTTCCTATGCAAACAGTATATAGATCCTATCCAAAAGAAACTGTATGTAGTGTATGATCAGAGACTGCATGATGCTTTTGAGAAAGTTTTTCCTATTGTTTTAACCAATATAATTGTTCATAAATTATGATAGAAATTCATAGTTGGCTGTCATAGTTTACCCACTTGTGCCTGGATATTGCAATGAACTCTCCCTGTATACTTGCAGGAAGATTTCATTATAGATATACAAGGGTGATCTAAAGACACTGCATTGTTTGTCCGTACAGAAAATATTTCATATCAAATAGTAAACAGTGCAGACTTTGATGAGAAATCACATTATGCTACCTCTCATCAGGGTCTACACTGTTTGCCAAAGTCCACTTTAGTAGACACTAGGCTTAATTTGTTAAATGGGTTCAGGTCATCTGTATATGTTGTAATAATCCATGACTAAACATACTATAATATATAGCTGAATTAGAACAGTCAATGTCGTAATAATCCTTCTTCTGCTCAATATTCAACCAAGTTCGACTGTATTAATATTAGACTCATCAAACATATCTCGACAATGTTTTACATAAATAACACGCATTTCTCATTACAGCCAAACCTGTTTTAAGAGCCCCCTAAATAAAGATGCATGCCAATCTTAAAATACAAGTGACTGCATAATGCAGGGTAAAAGTCATGCAGAAGGCTCCTATAGGAGCCTTCTGCATGACTTTTACCCTGCATTAAACTGCCACCTGTTATGAATACAACAAATGTATTTTTATTTTTAGTGGTTGCTCAACGCAGGTTTGACTGTAATTATCAATCTGGATAGATACTCTGCCTGCATCGTACAACCCCCCTACGCTCACTGCCTCTGCCCGAAAAAAAAAACCACACTATCAACAGTACTGAGAGAGTTTGACGTAGTAATCGGAATCAAGGAAGAGGTGGAAATTATGCTGTAATTTCTTGTTATAGAATGTGCTTGCCAACGTAAACACGCTGTCATTGTTGATAAAGTCATATACCGGTTATAATGATGTTTGCAGACCAGCTGATGTTCTAACCATAGTCTGTGTGCAATATTAGCAATACTAAATTAAGATACTTCTGACAAATAAATGTCAATACACCATAGCATACCCATGATTTCAAGGTTACAATTATTTTAATATTGTATTCTACCATAATGACACCATATATTCTTTATTTGTGCATGAAACCCTATGGTGTTACTACTTATTAGAATGATCTCAATGAGACGATTCTAATGAGTAGTAACACCTTAGTGTTTAGTGCTGAAATAAGAGAGAAAATACATGGTTTGTTTGGTTTACACCCTCTTACCAGAAGCCCTGTACGTATATACAAAGGGTGTTGCCCAAGTTTTAGAATTTTTTACGGCAACCGTTTTCTCCTAAAGAAGCGTTTCATTATAAGCCCACCTTAACCCATTACTCCAGAGATACACCCTTTTATAATGCCTCTGATTATTTCCCTACTAAAGAAAATAGTTCCACTTAATAGTCGTGAATATATACAATCCGAAATATTTACTACATCCTAGCAGACGGAAAAAAATTATTAAGGAGCATTCTGATTTACATTCAGCATGCTACCAACGTTATTACCAACATTGAGAAATCTTTTGAGGGGAGAGGAGGGGGGTCTGAAAGAAGATCATTGCCAAAAGGTCTACAGTGTTTGCAATGCTAAGGTCAAAATTTGTAACAGCGTACAGCAAGATTAAAGCTAAGTACAAAACTCCTGTAGGAGCCATTTTCAGTATCCTTCTTGACTAATGTTCATCTTACTTTAAGCAGCCATCGGCTCTACATACCAAAGTATAATCCTTGTTTTGAGTCATTACTATATCAGATTTTTACTGTTTATTGATATAAGTTCACCCAGTATTACTTAAGCCTAGGATGACTGTTAATTCAATCACTTAGCCCTTTAACCCTACAGCCCTATATAGAGATTACTTATTACAAATTCTAACAGTGTAGACCCTGATCAGAAGGCTCCTATAGGAGCCATCTGATCAGAGTCTGCACTGTTTGATTTTTTCATTGTTTTTGTTTTCATACAAAAAAAATCAACATTTGACTGGTTTAAAATACCTGTACTAGAAGAATCCAAAAGGATTATAAATACCCACAGGAGAAATTTAGGATTGAAAGGGTAAGAAATGATTGCCCACAGGGACATGTTTTGAAGCCAATGCTAGAGTTACCATTAAAATATTAAATACTTCAGATAATATACTAGTTGATGCTGATAAACCAGTTATAAGTACCGTGTCCAGAAGATAATTTGTTTTTTACCAAGAAAATATCCCCAGTGGGTAATTCTTACACCAAATTAATTCTTACAGGTACACAACATTACTGAGATTGCCAAGAGAGGATCAACTTATAAACATGTAGTGTCCAACCTGAGTAATGCGGCCAATCTTTAAAAAAGCATGTAACTCCCTAAAGACAGGTGACTGGTTAATGCAGAACAAAATTATTACAGGAACTTTTTGATTTCACTTCATCCTACTTTAACCCATTACATCATAGATACATTCCTCCACTGAAGAAATTATTTCCATTTTATACAATCATTAATATGCACCACAAGAAAAAGTTTCTATATCAAAGCAGATGGTAGTTTAAAGCAGGCTGAAAGTTATGGTGTATAAATATTCATGACTGTATAAAATGAAACTATTTCTTTACGAGGAATAAATTAATTGCGTAAAAGAGGTCTCTATAAAGTAATGGGCTAAAGTCTTTGTACTTGATGGCTTTAGGCAATTGATGGACTTGGTAATATCGGTATGCTGCCTTGATCTTGGTCTAGACTGTTTCTAGACTGGAATGTATATGTGTACAATATTGAGGTTAAATTATCAGGCAGCGCAGCATGTAGTTTATCTCTCCTGCCTTTGATAACTGTGTCTATTATCTGTCTGATAGCTCCAGCTCTATTTCAGAACATTGATGGTGGTTTATCTGATGGCAGATTAGCATCACACAAACCTTCCTCAGGGAACCTCTCAAAGACCTCAGAATGTACCAACAGCAAAACACAGGTATTGTGGCTGATGTGTTTTTCTTTCTCACATTTAAAACTCTTTACCCGATAGCCTGTTTCTAGTTTTGAACAAAAGTGACTACTTAAAGCAGGTTGAAAGTAAAGCAGAATGTGCCTTAGGCACATTCTGCTTTACTTTCAACCTGCTTTAAGTTATTATCTACTAAAATTTAGAAATTATTTTTAATGGACACAAAACCTTAACGTTGACCCTAGAGGTCATGGTCAAATGTCAAGGTCACCAAACCGCAATGCATCTTGGTCTACTCATTGAGGGGAATTAGCATATGAAGGTTCCTGACCCTATGTCAGTAGTTATGCCAGACCAGAAATCCTAATAATGTTGGCCCTAGTGGTCAAGGTCACCAAACTATGGTGCAACATGGTCTACTCACCAAGGCATATCAGCATATAAAGTTGTGTGACCAAAGGTCAGTTGTTTGCTCAGAACATACTTTAACGCAATACCTTGACATTGCCCTTAAAGGTCAAGGTCAAAGGCCAAGGTTACCAAACTGTGGTGTGTCATGATTTACTCATACAGACAGGCGCATCAGCATAGGAAGTTTCTTGACCTTATGTGCAGCATTAGGCCGGAACAGACTTCAGTGCTAAACATTAAAATTAACCCTAGAGGACAAAGCTCAAGGTCACCAAACTGCAGTGCATCATGGTCTATTCATTAAGGTGTAATCAGTATATGAAGTTTTGTGACCCTATGTGCAGTTACGGTAGGCAACAACAGACTTTAAGTCATGTGAAAAGACTTTCATGCAAAACCTTAACCTTGACCAAAATGGTCAAGGACAAAGGTCAAGGTCATCCAACTATGTTTTAAAATGCTGGTTTCATTAAGACACATCTATGGTTCAAGTTTCATAGACCTAGCCCTTATAGTTAATGATATCCAGTCGAGGCGCTGACATTAAAGCCAACGGTATAGCATAAGCCCCCCTCACTTTGTGGAGGCGAGCTTAAACAGGCTATTGGGTAAAGGTTTAACACATTACTCCATGAATTTAGCTTTTAATGTCCAATATCATCTTCACACTAAGAAAAGGAGTCCTTTATTATCATCATGGATGCAGACATTTCCAGTATTTTTCAGATATAAACATAAAGCAGCCTTAATAGCTTTAAGCAACCACCAGTCATAACGAGGACCCAGCAAACAAATGCTGGACGTTTGACTCTCTCATACTTGAGATAGCTATACATCTTCGATATTTTAAGAATGTTTGAGTGTTTGATGCTTTCTTGATCATAGAAGTTTGTAAGCGACAACAACTCATGCATACTTGGACATAGTTTTACAGGTGTTTTCTATGGTCATTATAAGAGGAAATTTAATATCATGCAAGCTGGGGTGGTGTTAAAACCCAACAATGATTACCTGTTTTCATTGGTAAATTCATATCTTGGTGTTGGATCATTATCGTGGCTGTTGACATCATAACTGGCTCTCTCATCCTGAAATAGAAGAATATAAGAACTTAACCCACTACTCAAAAGGTATGTATTTTAGCACATATGAATTATTCCTGCACTAAAGAGAATACAGTGTTCCCTCCCTTCAATTACCCTCCCAACAACAAACTTTGCCGCAGTATCCTAAAAAGGACAATTTTGTCTCACGCTTTACTGCTGCACTATTTTCTGCTGTTTTTCTGAAGCGCCTCTGATCTGGATTCAAGCCCTATGCACATTTAACCAATTCCCCTCCCTATAACGACTCCCTCCGAACAAAACACATTATTTTTTGTCTCCCATTAGTAGTGGTTGAAGAGAGGGAGTGCTGTAGTTCAAATTTATACAGTATTTATATGTATCATCAGAAATTTTTTCTATATTCCAGCAGGTTGTAGCCTAAAGCAGGCTGAAAGTAAAGCATTCTGCTTTACTTTCAACCTGCTTTAAGTGGTCACAAGTATCTTCAATACCAGAAAACAGGCCATGAAGTATGGTTAGCGGAGATTTTCAAGCGTTAATATTTCACAAATTTACCATAACGGCATATGACATTGACGCTGACAACCTTTTCAAGCCTGGAACCAATATTTCTGGTGAAAAACAGGTCTTGTATCAACCTCCACTACCCCTCGCTCCATCTATAATTCAACATTACTGTTCACATCAATACAGACGCTGGGTGCTGATGTCCTAAAACTGTCTATAAACATATGTACCAAGGGAATACCGCCATGGCAAAAACCGTTTCCAGCAGTTTTATAGATGGGAAGAAAAGGTCCCCGAGAAATCCATGACAAAATAAATGATTATTTCAAATGGCATAAAATCTATTGCATTCGAATAAGCTTTTTTATACGCTAATATACTTTGGGCCGGCCCGGCTCGTGTGGAGGAGGACAGGACAATTCATTCACATAAATATACGCTGGTTGAATAATATAGGAAGATGCCAGAATCAGGAGAGAGCATCATTTTACAATCAAACCTGTAATAAGCAACAATTGGATACATGACGTACCATCATGCGAGTGACTGCTAGATATAGGATAATAAATAAATGGAGCTAGAAAGCTCCAACCAGGGCTCCAGATAAGGGGAGTATTTCAAAAACTAAAATCTTTATTTCTGCCTGAAACCCTATGGTGTCACTACTCATTTGAATTGTCTCTTCGAGAGGATTCTAATGAGTAGTAACACCATAGGATTGGTGCTGAAATGAGTGAGAAAACGTTTAATTTGTTCAGTTTACTCCCTCTTATCTGGGGCCCTGATGCATAGGAGCAATTTCTTTACCATACAGGTGACTGCTAAATGCAGGATAAAAATAATGCAGAAAGCTCCTACAGGAGCTTTCTGCATTATTTTTATTCTGCTTTTATCATGCAACCACGCATGTAACAGACTGCTTACAAGCATATATAATATATTGAATGGTTGTTTGACCCATATTAACCCATAGCCTGTTTCTAGTTTTGAAGACAGGTGACTAAAGCAGGTTGAAAATATAGCACAATGTGTCTTCAAGGGTATTCTGCTATACTTTCAGCCTGCTTAATGCGTAACCCTTTAGTTATCACCTTTCTTCAAAACTAGAAGCATGCTATGGAAGACATTTAAGGTATAAATGCAGGATGAAAGAGATGCAGAATCTCATGCGTCAACCCATTACGCCATAAATATGCCTTTTTATGCCTCTATTTTATTCATTCACAGAAGAAAATAGTTCCAATTTATACTGCTACAAATAAGAATCATAAGAATTTGTTTCTATATTCAAGCAGATAATAGCTTAAAGCAGGCTGAAAGTAAAGCAGAATGCGACATAAGGCGCATTCTACTTTACTTTCAACCTGCTTTATGTGATCATCTTTCTTTAAAACTAGAACAGGCTATGGGGTAATGGGTTAAATAAAGCTTTCTGCTTTACTTTCAATCTGCTGTAAGCTGCCACCTGTCTTTAAAACTAAAAGCTTCATACGATTCAACACTTCGGCAGATCGAGCATGCGCTAAAACTGAGGCAATCAAGAAAATTTGCAACCGCTTCAAATTGTACTCTTTAAAATCCAACAGTAGTTTTAAAAGGTCAAAAGTCCAGTTGTACATGTTTTTTTGGTAACAAAAAAATATTTTGCAATTCATGACCTTTTCGCGTGTCATCACAAGATCGGCTTTCGTGCCAGCATTACCAGAAGAATCAAACTGATTTTTTACTCGCATGTTTTTGCAGATATTGTAATTTTGATTTCATGATCTCAACCTGAGCTACTTTGAATCTAGAACGAAAAAACACGCAAAAAAATGCTGAAGATTGCAAAAAAATATGAAGCTCGTTCAAAAGCAAGCAAACTAGTAATTTGTTTAAAAAGACGACAGTGTCTCCTGTTACGATTAGTAAAGGGGTTAATGGCCTAAGAGTTCAAATACACTGGCTCACTGTTTTGTGTTATGAGAGACAAAGAACTAACATACCCAAAGTGAAAATACAGTAAAACTTTAATTAAATTAAGTGAACAAGGAAAAAGGGGGCGGGTTAGGGATATATAACTCATAACTCCCTGAACTTTAAATGGACATTTCCGGTTTTATTTAAGTATGTCTAATCCATTTTTGACTATATAAGGTTATTTTTCAAAATTACAAACTGTGCAGACCCTGTTCAAAGGGATATCTATCCATCAGGAATTATACATTTGTAGTGCATACTCATGCAGAGGCTTTTCAGTACTAATGTAGGGAAAAGATTAACCCCTTAATACCCAATAGCCTGTTTCTAGTTTTGAAGACAGTAGACTGTTTATAATTATATTTAAGCTGGTTGAAAGTAAAGCATAATGTGCCTCAAGGCGCATTCTGCTTTACTTTAAGCTTGCTTAAAGCTACCATCTCCTAGCTGTTTCTTATGGTGCATACCGGTATTCATGACTGTATAATTTAAAGCAGAACTATTTTCTTCCGAGACGCATATACATGGAGTAATGGGTAAAGATAAGTTCAGACCTGTATCTAAAACTTTATCGAACCATTTGCATCAAAACTAATAACACCTCAGATCTTGTTTTGCAAAATATAAGAATCAACCATTTCACAGGACTTAAATTAAGATAAGGGGATCAGCATTTCAAAAACTAAATTTTTTATTTGTGCATGCATTAAATCCTATGGTGTCATTACTCATTAGAATCGTCTCATCGAGACGATTCTAATTAGTAGTAACACTATAGAATTTAGCACTGAAATAAGTAATTTTGACTTCGTCTTATCTGGAGCCCTGATTTCAGCATATAGTGTTTTCATGAACGGACCATAATAAAGCGTTGAAAGGGTTAATCAGAGAAATGGGTGATGTTTCCAGCAAGTCTAAACATTGAAGGCCTCTTTCACTTCTTGGTTGTAATTATGCTTTTCTGGAGGAATAAGTTAAGCTGCCCTCCAGATTTAGTCAATACTCACACACAGTGGCACCAGAAAATGCAGAGAAAATCTTTAACCCATTACTCCATGAATGGGCCTTTTTTACGCCTTAATTTATTCCTACACTGAAGAAAATAGTTCAATGCACTTTATAAAGTCACAAATATAATCATAATTATGCCCTAAGAAATATCTCTTATACTGTTTGAAGCTTATCAATTAAAGCAGGCTGAAAGTAAAGCAGAATGCACCTTCAGATGCATTCTGCTTGACTTTCAACCTGCCTTAAGGTTGAAAAAGATCGTCTGTCTTCAAAACTATGAGACTTAAAATTACTCCGACCATTTATAAACCAGTAAAACACACACAAAAATGCTTTTTCAAGGTTATATCCAAAAGCCTGCATATGGCTTTTGGAATATAATCTTGAACCAAATGTTGTTTTTTAGTATTCATTATTCAGCATGGTCCATTTTTTTTTCATTTCATGACAAGATGTTTGGAGCTGCTCTTTAAGTGTTTTGAAAAAAAAACCAAAAACCTTCAAAGTGAGATTTTTTTTTCTCACACCCTGCCCATGTGATAACAGCTTTGCTCTGCAGTCCATGGCTTTTCCATGTGTGTTGCCATTTTTTGTCACAAAGCCATTTTTCTGCCTCACAGCTTTTAAAGTTTTGAATTCCAACTATCAGTTTCCTTCTTTATTGACTAAAATGCTAATTTTTCAACAACTCTGTTCTTGTATGCGTTTTTAATTTGAAAAATGTTCAGGACACCAACTTGGATGATGAAACCAGATTATCCCTTTACTCCAAAGCCTGTTTCTTGCATTTAAGAATACGTGAGCCCTTAAAGCAGGTTGAGGCACATTCTGCTTTACTTTCAACCTGCTTTAAGTTACCATCTGCTAGTAGTTATAGAAAATATTTCTTATGGCACATATTTTTCACAACGTATTGAAACTATTTTCTACATTAGAGGAATAAATAATTAACTGTGTAAAAATTTGTATACCTGGAGTAAAGAGTTGGTTTTTTTTCAGCCTAGCTGCTCCAATTATATAAGCTATCGTTTGCTAGAATATAGGAAATATTTCTTATGTCGCACATTGGTAACTGCACAAAATAGAACTATTTTTCTCAGGACACTGGAATTTAATCAAGTAGGTTATAATCTATGGAGTAATGGGTCTCTAAATCAGCTTATTTAGTCCCTGATTTATTTAACTGTTCTGAACTTATCAATTTAAGAGCATGTTGCTAATTGCTACTGCTGCTCTGTGTTAACTACATTTGGAAAATTTACGGTCCAATTCCCATCTGACAGAGGTTACTTAGTATAATACTTACGGTAACAATAATATTATCTAAGCTCCTAGGGTGGAATCTGTGTTTGTGATTCCAAATATACTTTTGAACAACAGCTAGGGCTATATATAGATAAGAGGTAATGAACTGAACAAATCCAAACTATTCTGCTTGTTTCAGCAGCAAATCCTATGGTGTTACTAGTAAATACTGTTACTACTCATTAGAATCGTCTCAAAGAGACAATTCTAATGAGTAGTGACACTATAGAGTTTATTGCAGAAATAAAGTTTTAGTTTTTTAAATACTCCCCTATCTGGAGCTTTGACAACAAAATGAAGGTATAACTTATGACAAACTTGAGCTTTATGAATATTCATCAGTGAATGTGTTATCTTTTAAGTTGCTGCTTGAAGTAGGATACAAGAAACATGGCAATGCCACTAACCCAGTTTTCAAGTTTTAACTAATTAATCATAAGCTATGTCTTAATGTAAGCTGAATGGTAAATACAAAAGTTTGGTCAAAATTGGCTCATCTTAAATCTGATTAGATTATTCACAGGAAACCATCTTTCTATATTTAGTAACAGTGACCTTGACATTACCCCAAAAAATAATCCCAGGCTATATGTCTTAATATAAGCTAATGCTACTGCTACATTTTTCCTAGTTATGTTACATTAGATGGCCTGCATTGGGCGCTCTGCTATTATTTCTATTGGTTGGCAATCTTTAGCTGGTTGGTTCATTGCTGATTGATGGGGGTAGTGTGATCGCCGTTTTGGGGGCTGTCTTTTGTATGTTTATTCTTGTTTATTTTAGATCTAATTATAGTTATTTGTGTTTTGTCGATGGTCTGCATTGGGCGCTCTACCATTATTTATATCAGTCGGCAATACTTAGCCGGTCGGTTCATTGCTGATTGATGGGGGTAATGTGATCGCCGTTTTGGGGGACTGTCTTTTATATGTTTATTCATGTTTTATTTCAGATCTAATTGTAGTTATTTTGTCTTTTCTCGATTTATAGGTACATATGTGTTATTTCATGTAAAGCGCTTTTGAACGCACAATCCTTGTGTGAAAAGAGCGCTATATAAATCTGGTATAATAATAATAATGCTAAGTACAGAATCTGAATTTACTGAGCGGAGACTGTTTTTCTATTTCTAGTAAAGCAACCTTGACCTTGACCTTATGACCCCCAAATTAATACAATCCCAACATAGATCTTAACCCATTACCCCATAAATATGCCTTTTTACGCCTTTCATTTATTCCTACACTTAACAAAATAGTTTTGATTCACACAGTTACGAATATGTATTGAAATAAATCTATTCTATATTCTAGCAGATGGTAGCTTAAAGCAGGCTGAAAGTAAAGCAGAATGTGCCTTAAGGCACATTCTGCTTTACTTTCAACCTGCTTTAAGTAGTCACCTACTTCCAATTATAGAAACAGGCTATGGGGTAATGAGTTAATATAAACTAGCTACAAACCAAGTGAAGGAGATAATTTAAAAGTCATAATTATGTATGGAGTAATGGGTTAATTGAATGGGCTGCTGAATACAGGTTTTCACTGTCGTATAGCTCAATCTCTGCGAAGATTTATCATTTCTCGGAATCATTTCTCATGTCACATGATCACACACTTAATAACAGTGTTTGAGATTTCCCGATGAAATTACAGCCTTGTACTAGAGCGCCTTTCATGAAGAAAACATGTCCTCCATATCCAGAGACTCCATGGCACTTTTCCCTACAGAGTGAGAAATCTTTTTCCACTCTCAACCTTTTCCTCATAGGCTTAACCCATTACCCCCATAGCCTATTTCTAGTATTGAAGATAGGTGACCACTTAAAGCAGGTTGAAAGTCCACTTAAAGCAGGTTGAAAGTAAAGCAGAATGCGCCTTATGGCGCATTCTGCTTAACTTACAGCTTGCTTTAATTAAGTTATTATCTGTTAGAATATATAGAAAATATTTCTTATGATACTTTTATAATCCATGACTGTAAAATTTGAACTATTTTCTTCAGTGCACATGCAGAATAAATGAAAGGTGTAACTAAAGGCGTTTTTATGGGGTAATGGGTTAACCTTTTCCTCAAAGGCTTAAAGTACAATTAAATCAGCTATATCCAAATATTAACATGTTTCTATTTAGCAAAATTTTAAAAATAGACCATTCAACTTTTGAAAAATTATTGGGTATCAATTTTTCGGGTTGCTTTTAGAAACCTATCTTGAACGATTTACCAGTAAGAAATATCAGGGAGAAATTCAATGAGGTGACTGTTTAATGCAGTGCAAAAGTAATGTGTTTTTTTTTACCTTTTCACAAAATGATGAAATCAAGCTTCCTTTTGGTTTTTTCAACTTACAATAAGTTTTAATTGTTTCAACTAACAATACATTTATATGGCCATCTCTGTATAGAGTTTTGGCGCCACTGTATAATGACCATTTCATGTGTCGCGGTGCAGTAAAACCCAACTCAATCAATCTATCAATAGATTTATCTGAAGAATTCAAAGTAATATTTCTCAAAGGGAAAATCCATGCATGAGTTCCAGGGAGACTCAACTGTTTTGTTGGAGTCCTTCAGATGAGACGTTTAGCACATTTCATTTATTCTTCCACTAAAGAAACAGTTTCAATTTATATACATGTAGTCATAAACATATACCATAAGATATAATCTTCAATATACAGGCAGATGGTACATTAAAGCAGGCTGAAAGTAAAGAAGAATGTGCCTTTAGGCACATTCTGCTTTACTTTCAAACTGCTTTATTAGTGGTCACCATATAATTTTCAATGCTAGAAACAATCTATGGAATAAAGGCTTAAAGCAATTGCCCCCAGGGCCATTAAACGGGGTTATACGGTATATAACTTTCAACTATTGCCAACAACAAGTCATGGCAACAATATTATGTCTATTATCACTCTTGTCAGTTTATTATACAGAACCATTCTAAGAGCCACAAACAAGGTGCTCATTACCGAAGCCATTCAGGACTTAGATGAGTTAGTTATTGATGGCCCAGTCAGAGATAAAATGACTATTGTATAGTAAAACTGGAATGATATCATGCCAACTTTTCATACAGTGAGTGTACCACATAGCTTCTGAATTCCCTAGACAAAACTGTGATCCTGAACAGACCTCTCATAACCCATAACTCTTTGCATGCTGGGTAATTCTTTTTTAGTCTGCAACAATTGGCGTCTGCTTCTTTTTCTAAAATAGAATTTTCTAAATATTTTTTTCAAAACAAGGTCGTTTGGGTGTCAAACACTTTAGATCTTGATGAGACGCTGCATTACGGGTTGTCTCATCAAGATCCAAACTGTTTGTCAAAGTTATCATGATTTTACCGCTAACATGTTAAGAGTTAATTAATCTATTAATATGCAATCACTAACTGATGAAATTTAGAAAATATGTTAAGAAAGATGGCTGCTTAACCCTTTCCCCCATAGAAGCGACTTTTAGCGTATTTAATTTATTCCTCCGCTGAAGAAAATAGTTCAAGTTTATACCCTCATGAACAATAACCATTACTAATATTTTATATAGCCTAGCAGATTTTAGCTTAAAGCAGGCTGAAAGCAAGGCAGAATGTGCCTTAAGGCACATTCTGCTTTACTTTCAACCTGTTTTAAGTGGTCACCTGTTTTTCAAAACCAGAAACAGGCTATGAGGTAAATAGTTAATGCAGGATAAAAATAATGCAGAAAGCACTTACAGTGTAGACCAAGATTCTAATAAGTAATTACACCATAGGGTTTAAAGCAGAAATAAAAATTTTAATTTTTGAAATACTCCCCTTATCTGGAGCTCTGTTAAGAGTACAAATAATTAACCATTTCTAGATTGTTACCACTGTCTCCACTCAAGAGTAATACCCTTAGGACTGCAAGATGGTGTATGCCTAAAAAAACATGCAAATTTGTTTATTTCATTTAAAAATTTAAAATTCTTTCTGTTTTGATAAACATATATGATTATAAGTATTGAATAAAGCGGATAAAAACGGATAAATCTGATCATGAAGTAAACCATGTTTAAATGCCAGTCAGATTACGATCAGCAACGTAAGAGTTACAAATAATGCTCAACTTTCGACAAGACTACTAATTTTGGAAGGTCTTGTCGGAAAAATCAATGAATCTAATCCAGGTTAAGGCACAAAAGTGTAATTCTAGAGTGAGATGTTGCTAGATAAGTTTCTTTGAGGGATTCCTCTTTTAGTGTGGCCTCACAGTCTTACTTAAATTTACCCATTACCCCATATAGCCTGTTTCTAGTTTTTGAAGATGGTTCACTACTTAAATCAGGCTGCAAGTATAACTTTAACTCTTTGAACCCTAGTCCCGCATATAGGCGTCCTTTTCAAACATGTACATGTGAATAGTATACATGTCATAATTATGCAAACAGTAAAGACCCAGATCAGAGGGCTCCAAAAGGAGCCCTCTGATCAGGGTCTTCACTGTTTGTCACTGTTTGTCACAAGGCTAAACATTGACAAAAACAACCCTTAAAAGTCAGAAATGGACTAGACTAAAATGGAAACTGGAATTGTCCATTTTAAGTTTCAGGGAGGAAAGGGTTAAGCTTGTTTGAAGCTACCATCTGCTAGCTAGAATACAGGAACTATTTCTTATGGTACATATTCATGATTGTATAAAGTGCAATTATTTGTTCAATGGAAGAATACATTGATGTCATAAAAAGTAGGGGTAATGAGTTAAATGGTTATAACCCTATGGTTTTGCAAACATGCTGTCTTGACTTGTTTAACCCATTTCTATATCCATGCAGATGAAAGCCTAAAGCAGGCTGAAAGTCAAGCAGAATGCACCTTAAGGCGCATTCTGCTTTACTTTCAACCTGCTTTAATTGGTTACAAATAGTCTGTCTTCAAAACAAGAAACAGGCTATTGGGTAAAGGGTCAAACAGTTTGGACCCTTATCAGATGTTAAGTAAATCTGTATCAGTACATTACTGCTTATCAGTTAGTACAGGGTCTAAGAGTTTGAGTTGAGTCTGCATGCCATGGTTCTCAAGCATTTGATTGGTCAGATATGAGCTTTTGACCAATCAAATGCTTGAGAACGATTCCAGACCCATTTTGAACCCTTTATACTGGTAACTTTGGATCCAGGGCTTAGCTGAGGTAAGAAGCAGTAAACTATAACAGTTATAGCAAAATCAAACATTTTTTCACACGTTCACATTATCCTATGGTGTAACTACTCATTAGAATCGTCTCAAAGAGACAATTCTAATGAGTAGTAACACCATAAGGTTTCATCAAATCCTATGGTGTAACTATACTCATTAGAATTGTCTTGAAGAGACGATTCTAATGAGTAGTAACATCATAGGGTGCTTTTGGTTTTTGAAATAGTCTCCCCTTCTTAAATCAGGAACCTGGATCAGATGCCAAGTAATTCAGTATCTGTTTAGCTTCTCTTACTGTTTGTCACTATAAATATAGTAGGGCTCAAGATAAGGGGAGTATTTCAAAAACTAAAATCTTTATTTCTCCTTTAAACCCTATGGTGTCACTACTCATTAGAATCGTCTCAAAAATGAGTAGAAACACCATAGGATTTGGTGCTGTATAAGTCAGAAAATGTTTGCTTTGCTCAGATTACTCCCTCTTATCAGGAGCCCTGTATAGTATATAAATCTGCACATATAAGGGAGGAAAGTCATTTCAGAACTTAAAAGCAAACAACATTTCAAGCAGAGGACCCGATTTATTTCTGCAATTTAAATGGTTAACTACCTCTGTGCCAGTGTAGAGAACACACAAGCAAGGTGTTTTTTTCTAATCAAATGGTTTTAACCCCACTTCTGAAGGATCAAGTTTGACAACAAAAAATCCAGAAGACATTAACACTGGTAATTACTTGCAATAAGCCTCCTATAGTTTCTTCCCCCCACTCTCTATGAGTGTGCACAGACCACAATACTCAGGAGACTGCATCAGTGGTGCCATTTCTCCAGATTTTTTGTTAATTTCTTTGGACCTACATACAAATTTTTCAGAAATCTTCGGATTTCTGCTCTTATTTTTACAAATTTGAAATTTATGGGCTTTTTTACTTATGAAACATTGATATGGGTTTAAAACAGTTTAGATCCATCATCCAGATCAGTCTATCTGAATCCAAAGTACATGTATTTGCAGAATAATGGTAGTAGGGTTATGAAGGTATGATTCTTAGAATCGCTATTGAAAACGTGGAAAATCTTAGGATTTTTTAAAAGCAATTTATAGTAGCCCTGCTGCATCAGATTTAAATGGGTCATGAAAGCATTTTTAGTCTGATCATTCTAAGTTGAATTAAGTAACATGATTGTGGCTTAAAGCAATATGAAAGATAAGCATAAAGCTCTTATTAGGAGCTTTCTGCTTGACTTTCACATTGTTTGAAGCAGGCACCTGTTTAAAGTCTTTCTCTCAATTGCCAAGTGCACACATCGCTCCATAGCCTGTTTCTAGTATTGAAGGTTATGTGACCATTTAAAGCAGGTTGAAAGTAATGCAGAATGCCCCTTATAACATTTAATCCTCTATGTTAACATCAAAGCATTATGGTGTGGCTACTCATTTACTGAGTTATATCACTATAGGCTTTGGTGCAGACATAAAGGATTTAGTTTTTGAAATACATGTACAGTAAAAAAACATCTCTATTACGACCACTAAAACAAAGGCTTATCAATGTTTAAAAGACAGGTGACAGCTTAACGCAAGGTGACAGTAAAACAGAAAGCTCCTAAAGGAGCTTTCTGTTTTACTATCACCTTGTTTTAAGCAGTCACCTCTAGTAAACACAATAATAATTTTCACTATTTAGTGGTCGTAATAGAAAGGTCCTACTGTATTTTCCTTATATGGAACCCTGCTAAAAACCGTCAATGTATCAATGTACTATTAGGAGTAGAAGGAGGAGGGTCAAACACAGTTGGATTTAGGTGATTAGCACTTCTGGTTATGAAATGAAGGAGTTAGTCAAATAGCCCATTTTACCCATAACCTGTGTCTAGTTTTGAAGACAGGTGACCACTTAAAGCAGGTTGGAAGTAAATCAGAATGGGCCACTTAAAGGAGGTTGGAAGTAAATCAGAATGTGCCTTTAGGCACATTCTGCTTTACTTTCAACCTGCTTTAAGCTACCATCTGCTAGAATGTAGAAATACTTTTTGTGAGACATACATGACTGTATAAATTGGAACTGTTTTCTTCAGTTGAGGAATAAATTAAAGGCGTAAAAAGGCATATTTATGGGGTAATTGGTTAATAAGATTGACTGTATATAATCAACAACCAACTTTCAACCGGTATTTCAAGGTTCCGGTTTAGAGGGGTTTTACTGTACATGCATTCCCCTTATCTGGAGCCCTGATAAAAAGCGTCAATGTACTTTTAGGAATAGCAGGAGAAGGGTCTCAAACACAGTTGGATAAAGATGATTAGCACTTCTGGTTATGAAATGAAGGAGTTATTCAAATAGTAAGATTGACTGTATATAATCAACAACCAACTTTTAATGACAGAAACCCCAGGCTGTAGGGTGCTAACGGGTACAATGTGTATTCTTGTTTTGGTGTGCAGTCACCTTCTGTCATTGTCAGTGACATTTCAACAGCAAAGCTGTCAACACCTGCTGATTGTATGATGTAAGCAACAGTACTATACTAAACAGGGCTCCAGATAAGAGGGAGTTATTTCAACAAATCAAACATTTTCTCACTCATTTCAGCACAAAATCCTATGGTGTCACTACTCATTAGAATCGTCTCGAAGCGACGATTCTAATGAGTAGTGACACCATAGGGTTTAATGCTGAAATAAAGATTTTATATTTTGAAATATTTCACGTTTTATCTGGAGCCTTGGTATTAAGGGCAACACTTAGTCACTGTGGCTGACTGTACGGACAAGACTAAATAATTGCTTTCGGACCTAAACACCTATAGCGTTTAGCTAAAGGATGAGTGACCATTCAAAAGAATTAAGCAGGGCTCCAGGTAAGAGAGGGTAAACTGAACAATCCTTACATTTTCAACACCTGCTGATTGTATGAGGTAAGCAACAGTGCTGAAGTGTTAACCCTTTCCCCCACCCCTAGATACGACTTTAACTGCAATTATTTTATTCCTACCCTGAAGAAAATATTTCCAATTTGTATAATCATGAACATATGTTTATGTACCATGCAAAAAATCCTAGCAGATGGTAACTTAAAGCAGGCTGAAAGTAAAGCAGAATGTGCCTTTCAACAAGCTTTAAGAGTTTACCTGTCTTCAAAACTAGAAACAGGCTTTGAGGTAAAGAGTTAAGGGCTCAAGGCCACTAAGTCACTGTGACTGACTGTACGCACAATACTAAACAATTGCTTTCGGACAAAAACACCTCTTTATAGCGTTCGGACAATGATAACAAAAATTGAGTCAAGTGACCATTGCAAAATCTTTTTATTAACTCTTAGCATGCTAGCGGTAAAACCATGATAACCTTTGCAAACAGTTTGGATCCTGACAGGATACTTCGTCACGTCACATGGGGTCTCATCAGGTTCCAAACTGTTTGACACTCTGACCCTGTTTGGATTTTTTTTTTGATAATTCTATTTGCACTTATTGGAAAGGGATTTTCAAGGCCTGTGGTTAATAAAGATGCCTGTACTAGGCAATCAAGGGTAGGGAGGGAAAACTACGGGACTTGACACATACAGGTCTCGAGTAAGTGACATGACATCACTTGAAAGTTGCACGTCTCTTTGAATGAAACAGAGGTGACAGACCACTTTACAAACCCTATCATCTACAGTGGAGAATGTGTTATTCTTTCCCAATAAACGCGTTTACGCTAAAACTATTATTTGCAGTGCAAACAGTTTGGAGCCAGATCAGACGCCGGGTAACCCGGCGTCTGATCAGGCTCCAAACTGTTTGCCACCAAGATAAACATGAAATATCAGAATTGTCCAAAAGTTTTTCTTTTCAACGTTTTAGCGCTTTGCATTTGCGTACGTTTGCGTTTAAACGGGAAAGAATAACACATTCTCCACTGTATATCTTACACTACTAGCTCGGTGATGAAAAGAGGTTTTCTTTACCCATTACCCCTTACATATGCCTTTTTACGCCTTTGAATTATTCCCACACTGCACAAAATAGTTTCAAGTTATAACTTATATTCATGAATATGTCTTGAATCATCAAAAAATATTTTCTATATTCAAGTAGATGATAGCTTAAAAGCAGGTTGAAAGTAAAGCAGAATGCTTTACTTTCAACCTGCTTTAAGTAGTCAGCTACATTCCGTTCTAGAAATAAGCTATTGGGTAATGGGTTCACCTTCAAAAGTTACCAGTTTTGATCTTGGTCAGACCTAGGTAAGTCCTGGTCTTTCATGGCTTTTTTTATGTTCAAAACAAGCAGAGGCTTATAAAGCAGAAAGTCAGATCTTTCTGCTTTACATATAGCCTACTTCTACAATGCTTCTACAATGCATTGAATTCCATCCTGGTGCTTAAGTGGAGGAGGTGGTAGAGGCCCTCTAAGGGCCACTTCTATGGGGGAAGGGTTAACCGTAGGCCCCATTGCCTGTTTCTACTTTAGAAGACCGGTGCACACTTAAAGCAGATTCACAGTAAAGCAGAATATGCCTCAGGGTGCATTCTGCTTAACTTTCAGCCTGCTTTAAAGCTACCATCATTCCTGGTAGAGTGTAGAAAATATTTCTAATGGGTGCATTTTCATTACTGTATAAAGTGGAATTATTTTCTTAGGTGGAGGCATGAATAAAATGAGTTAAAATGTGTATCTATGGGGTAGAGGGTTAAGAGGAACTACTTTCTTTGGTGGATGAATAAATTAAAGGCAAAAAGGCATATCCAGGGCTCCAGATAAAGGGAGTATTTCGAAAACTAAAATCTTTATTTCTGCTTTAAACCCTATGGTGTCACTACTCATTAGAATCGTCTCTTCGAGACGATTCTAACGAGTAGTCACACCATAGTTTTGGCGCTAAAATGAGTGAGAAAATGTTGGATTTGGCAAGTCTACTCCCTCCTATCTAAAGCCCTGATATCTATTGGGTAATGGGTTGACTGTATATGAAACCAGTGCACACCTTTGTTACAGCTGCAAGACAACAGCGAGTGACTTTCAATAATCTTCAATCATTCCCCAACTATAGAGGCCCGTCTAGCCCACTTATACCTAACAACTTAACTAATCACACTTATGTCAAATTACTCCAGAAAAACCTCAAAAACAATTTGCAGATAGCTCTGACGACAAGGGATGAAAGATGGTATGACTGCACGGAATCCTCGCCTTGCACCTCCACAAATGATTTGTTTTCTTTTCCTACTCAGGCGTCTAGAGGTAACCATGTCGAATTTCAGTGTTGATATAGTTTCTAAGATTTAAACGTAGGCACTTTGCCAATATTTTTGTTTCCGCAACAACTTGATCTGATGTTATTACCAGGAAGGTGAGTTTTTCTCCACCTGTTTTTTGCCTTTGCTATAATTTCCAACTTGATATTACATGATTCAAAAGCAAATTGCTTCCCGGGTAGTAAATAAAATCTATATAACTCTAGGCTATTCCAATTTAGTTTCTTTGAAAGAAATTGAAAACTCAATTTTTCCCTGCGTATGAGAAGAATGCTCAGAGTTACAGTGTAACACTTTCGGACAATAAAACTTTGCTCCCTGAAATATTTAACCCATTAATCCATAAATACACCATTTTATGCCATTAACTCATTCGTCCACTGAAGAATAAGATTATAGATCTACTTCAACTATTTACAGTTTTGAATGTGTTCCATCAGAAATATTTTCTATATCCAAGAAGATGATAGCTAAAATAAAAGCAGGTTGAAAGGAAAGCAGAATGTGTCTTAAGGCACATTCTCCTTTACTTTCAATCTGCTTTAAGCTGTCATCTGTCTTCAATACTAAATCAGGCTATGGGGTAATGGGTTAAAGTGACAAATACAGTTAAACTTTGATTTTATGTTACTATTTCTACAAGAAATACTCACATAGTTGAGAGCAAGGTCTGGGTGTTTAAACTCTATGCCATCGTCCAGTATAGTAACAGCGATAGTCTTCCCTGTCACCCCCATCGCCCAGGCCTTCCGTACATTCATGTCCAAGCCATCGCCACGATTCTGTAATAAATAAATAAGAATAAATAATTACACATAAGTATCACTTTAACCATTTACTTAATAGCCTGTTCTTAAGTTTTGAGACAGGTGACCACTTTAAGCAGGTTGTAAGTTAAGCAGAATGTGCCTGAATGCCTTAAATTAAGGCGCAGTCTGCTTTACTTTCATACTGTCTTTTGCAACCATCTGCTAGAACCAATTCCTCGCGATGCATAAATATATTTATGATATATTATATAAGATTGAACTATTTTGTTCAGAAGAGGAATACTTTTAAGTGTTAATAAGCCATATTTATGGGGTAATGCTTTATTTTCAACCTGTTATAAGTAGTCACCTATCTTCAAAACTAGAAACAGACTATGGGGTAATGGGTTAAGGCACCCTCTAATCAGGATCTGCATTGTTTATCATTTTCCCCTATATTGCAAAAAGAAACACCCTAAATACTAAACTAAAATGGAAACTGGAATTGATCATTTAACAATGCAGGGGGGCAACAAGTTAGAGACAAGTCATAGATGCCTTTATGCATGCCTTAGCATGTTGTGCCAGTCTTAATTATAACACTGAACCCAAACCCTAACCAGTTTTCAAACTCTATTCAATTGATTGTAGATATGAATAAGTAGACAAAAATCTATACAAGATACTTATTGATGTCTTGTACACCAAGACTGCCTCTGATTCATCACTGAGTAGCCTCTGAAAACGGTCTTATCATTTCCCATGAGAATCAATTTTGACTACACAAGTTTCCTCTCCAACCAGAGGTAAATACATGTCAATAAACATTACAAATTTATTATTTTCCATTAATTATAATTAACACCCAATTAATCTCCGACAAGCAGTGTAGATCATGACCATACAGAGCTAGCTCCAGATAAGGGGAGAAATTCTAAACTAAAAACTTTATTTCTGCATTAAACCCTATGGTGTTACTACTCAATTAGGCCGTGAGCCGGAGGGGTTTGTTGGTACCAATCGGGTGAATAAGGTTCACTATGATTTTCGGAAAGATCAATGTGTGACTAGTTAAGAAATGTATGATAGCAGTAAAATCATGGCAGCTTTGTTGACTTTTTAGGCATTTTTGTTACCCCACCCACCAAGTTTAACATTGCAAAAGGACCATCATTATCACAATCATATTTTTGGTAATGCATGAATTTTTATTGAAGCATCATATTGAAAATGTATTGTAAAATGCCACTTGACATTATTGGAATTGTTTTAGTAATTTACTTTGGCAAAAAGGCATATTTGTTACCCCACCCACCAAGTTTAACATTGTAAAAGGACCATCATTATAACAATCTTACTTTTGGTAATGCATGCATTTTTATTGAAGTATCATATTGAAAATCTTTTGAAACATGTCATTAGACATTATTGGAATTGTTGAAGTAATTTACTCTAGCAAAAAGAGAATATTTGTTACCCCACCCAACAAGTTTAATATTGTGAAATGACCATCATAATCACAATCATACTCTTGGTAGCGCATGCATTTTTATTGAAGCATCATTGTAAAAATGTATTGTAACATGCAATTAGACATCATTGGAATTGTTGAAGTAATTTACTCTAGCAAAAAAGGCATTTTTGTTACCCCACCCACCAAGTTTAACATTGTAAAAGGACCATCATTATCACACTCATACATTTGGTCATACATACGTTTTTTTGAAGCATCACATTAAAAAAGTATTGTAACGTGCCATTAGGCATTATAGGAATTGTTTAAGTAATTTACTTAAGCGAAAACAATAAATTACGTCATCCTTTTCATAACGAAAAATCCCTGTTTTGGCTCCTGGAATCTATTGATGCAGGTGGCATAATTAAAGTAATCGCCCTGTTCGTTCGTACGAAGTCAACCATGTCTTAACATTTTATCTAGCATGAAACAGCTCACTAGAATGATTTTACACTTCTACAGTTGTTGCCTTGAACCATTCCGTGCTATGTTTGAGCTATTTCTTGGTAAAATAGATTTTACCGTTTCTCCAGAGTTATTACTTCTTTCTGGAATGATTTGATCATTGCATACTGAATACATTGAACCTTTCGAAATCCAGGAATATCACCAAAGCTCGGTTTGGTCTTGGACTTAACCTAATTTGGACCTTGAAAAAAAAATCAGAATAAACAGTACTGCTAAGGGTGCCTCCGGGGTTCACTTAAAGCAGTAATGTTCTAAGACATTGTTACTCTCTTCTTATGCTAAGGCTAATATTGTACAAATCCTTGACTCTGCAATTTTCAAATATACCTACTAGCACATAACAGATGAAAAACATATATTTCGGGTCAAAGGATTTAAGTTGAAAGGCAATCTATTGGCGTTAACTTACAAACCATTGACAACAGTGTTATGAAAATGTCTAAACATCTAGTCGGCATTGACGAATAATCAATGCATTACAACCACTGACGTGTAGGTTGTAATTCTTATGTAAGAATACCAATTCTCACATCTCCTTCACTCTCAATGTTTTCAGCCTCTTCCAGTGGATGTTCTTCATCATCTGATTCTGTACTAGTTGCCTGATTATCACAGTTAGGGAGTTTGCACATGTTCGTACTATTCAAACTATAAGAAATGCATACACATTTAGGCAAAGTACATTTACTAGCACAGCTCCCCGCTAGTAGGTCAAGCATCTACGTCGGACCTGTTTTCTATCCAGCAAGTCGTTTAATAGCTTATCAATCTCACCCTCTTTCACAACTTTCCATCCTCTTCGGAAGTTCCTACAGGACTTGGAATATCATCGACTCCAAATAGTAGCCTTGAGGTTAGCTCTTAAAGTGTGCTTATCTAAAACAGTCCAGACATTCCTATCTTGTTGTATTGTTGTGGGTTAATTGTCATACGGAATTGTTTCTCTTTGTTAGAACGAGATTACCCCCTCTTCTAAGAACTAAAATTAAGGAAGACGGGTAGTTGGTTTTGATCTTATTTGCTGTTTTGCAAAGGACGAAATTAGTCAAAATCATCTGCGCGAAGTCATCGTCATTATCGCGTCTCATCATTTCCCCATCATTCACTGGCGCTTTATGACCCATTTTGTGGCGCAGTGCCGTAAACCAAAATAATTTATCCATCCATCCAGGCATGAGTTGTAGGTGGTGGCGCTCTATCTTACCCTATGTGGTACATAATAAGCCGTACCGCTGATCATTCACTTTTGCTGATGACGCTTACAGGGCATAGAGCTGACGTTTATATCCCAAGTCTGTATATCAAAGCAGGAGGGTTACCCCTTTCCTATTCAATTTCTGGGAACATTTTTGAGCTTCAGCATTACCATTCATCAATTTCAGTGCGCGTGTGTTATTCTTACCAGCAAATGCGCTGACCGTGTCACAACATGTTAAACTATACATTCAATTCAGTGACTTGCAAACATCAGTGTCAATCGCGTCCTCAATTTTCAGGATATCATATATAACTTGTGCGTGTCTTTGTCCAGCATTTCTTAAATACGTTCATTTGCTTCTTCTTGGCTGCTTCAAAGACCCTGTACCTCCTCGCACCCATTTTATTTTATTTTGAAGCATTTGATTTCAACGTAAGGTGCGATATTTCCCTCTGTAACCTAGGGGCCTCCGTGGCCTAGTGGTATAGTCACTGTGACTTACATCACTAAGCTCCCCACCGCTGTGAGTTCGAATCCCAGTAGGGTCGTTCGGAATTCTCATGTTGGGAAGCCTTCCAGCTGGCTTACGGAAGGTCGATGGTTCTGCCCAGTTGTCGATTTGTGCCTGAAACAGTGCATAAAGGACTTCTGGGGTCTTCCTCCACCTCTAATTAGCTGGACGTCGCGATATGACTGAAATACTGTTGAAAGCGACGTAAATAAAAAATTCAAATCAAATCCTCTGTAACCTTTGACTGTGCTCAGTTTTCATCCATTGATGCACCAGGAATGCTATAAGAATATTATTATTGACCATATTGCTAAAGAAGCGTCTCCCCTGTATATATCTATTATATCACTGTCACTGCCGCCTCGAGTACCATCGATAGAATAGTGCTTGCGCAGCCACAAAAATGCATTGGTATCTTTTGACTCTCTATACGAGGTTCATTCCGTCAATCACAGAGACAGTTTTTTTCGGGACACCTTCAGCTAAGCCAAGCGTTTTCTGTTAGCTCAATGCAAATGCAGCATTGTTGGATTTCTTAGCAAACCATTTGATGTTGAGAAAGACTATTGCCAAAGAGCAATAAGTAAAATAATGAAATTTATCCGGAGATTGCGTGTGTGTGCCATAACTATGATGCGACCGAACAAAAGCATTATCAGCTATAAGAACTGCCAGTCTTCAACTGGATTTCACTTCCATGCTGCTTGAGGTCTAAACTTTGTTGCTCTTCATTCCATCATGGTTGTTCTCCTTTAAATTGTGCATACGAGCATTGACCAATAGCATCATTTACCAATCGCATGCGCACTCAGAATGTCTTTTGCGATGCCTCAAGGTACTGCATTAACGGTGGATATGCTAATCAGATCTTGATTTATTTCAAATGGGTTGAACCAGCCTCTTATAAGATATGTTACTTTAGTAACGTTTTCTTCGTATTTCTGCATGTGTGACCTTTTCAGCTGTGTGTGAGAGTTCTCGTGTTTCGTATCTTCAAGAATGTCTCTAAATTGGCTGATAGATGCACTGTTATATAGTAACGCTTGGTGGCACCAATGTTCAAGCGGAAGTGTATGGTCCCAATGCGAGTTTGTGTGTCCTCATTGACAGTGATCTCTGTGGTATGATCAAGGTAAACACAAGGTTGGGTGATATGGATAGATTATGAATGGTACAAGGCGACAACTGTATATGTATCCAAGTATTTGATTAAGCGGTGCTAGACGAAAAGATAAAATCTATTTAACCTTGACATAGCACATAAAACATATTCTTAGTCCACAATAAGGTCAAGGTCAATGCCAAATTAAGTTTTGTTGATACTCGTTGATTGGGAATTATCGAATGTAACAATTGTGCAAGTCTAAAAGCATTCTAATAAAAGTTGTTAATGCTAGATGAAACGGTAAAATCTAGTTAACCAATAAACATCCCTTATAACAAGTCCGAATTCAGTCACGGTCAAGGTCAAAATGGAGGTTGGGTGATATGGGTGAACTGAGAATGATTCTAAGCCATAAGTGTGAAAGTTTCATAGCATTCTAGTAAGCGGTAATAATGCTAGACGATGCGGTAAAATCTAGTTAACCAATAAAACAGCCCTTATAACATATTTTAGTTCCAAATTCGGTGAAGGTCAAGGTCAAAACTGAGGTAAGGTGATATGGTTGAATTGGCAATGATCAAAAGCAGCAAGTATCAAATCATTCTTATATGCGGTATTGATGCTAGACGAAACAGTAAAATCTAGTTAACCAATAAACAACCCTAATAACATATTCGTAGACAAAATTCGGTCAAGGTCAATGTCAAACTGAGGTTGGATGATATGGTTGTATTGGGAATTACCCTAACCAACAACTGTTTAAGTACCAAAGCATTTTATTACACGGTGTTATTGCTACAAGAATCGGTAAAATCTGTTTAACTCGTACGCACCGCCAGTAGGCTCACCATATGCCATCCACATCAAAAGACATTTGTCTAAAGGCATAAAAAGGTGATTTTTTCGTTTAAAAAGGTGATAAAAATTTGGTTTTAACCAAAGTTAAAACCTTTAATAATGTCAATAACATTTAATGGCATGTTGCAATACCCGTTTTGATATTAGGCACCAATAAAAATGCATGCAGTACAAAAAGTACGATTGTGATAACAATGATCCTTTTACAACGTTAACTCGGTGGGTGGGGTAACAAAAATGCCACAAAAGCCAACAAAGCTGCCATGAATTTACTGCTATCATACATTTCCTAAAAGCAGAGGGTTTGGGCTTCCTGAAAATCATAGTGAACCTTATTCACCCGAATGGTACCCGTACCTCAAATTTCAGGTGCCTGGCTCACGGCCTAAATAGAATCATCTCCAAAATTTTATTGAGTAGTAACACCATAGGATTTGGTGCTGACAGGAAGGAGAAAATGGCGAATTTGTTCAGTTTACTCCCTCTTATCTGGAGCACTGCATACACCAGATCTATTAGCCCCCCCTGACTTGGGATATCATGCCATTAATATCCAGAAGCGTATTTTTCTCTATTTTTCTATTTCTGTTTTGCGCATTTTGCGATAGGCAATTCAAGAATTATATTCTTGAAGTGCCTATGATGTAATCTCCTTATTTGAAATTTAGAAACATATCAAAGAATTTAATGTGTAAAGTAGACAAAAATTAATCACCAAGAGGACATGCATGGTTCTAGGAATTCCATTGACACATACCTTTATCTATGGCAAATGTTTAAGCTCAATTATTGAAAACACTCACCCATATGTTTAACCCTACCATATGTTTTATTTGGGAGAGAACTTGGGTTAATATTATGAATCAAACCATAACAATTAAAACATGACTTGTGTATGTGTATGTGCTTATTCAATAGAGGCATTCTCTAAAGACAACAATAACTGCGTAAATGCAAGACAAAATTCATGCAGAATATACCCCTAAAACTCTTGAGAATATATTGTACCAATAAGTTAGAACTATTTTTAACGCCATAGCCTGTTTCTAGTTTTGAAGACGGGTGACGTATACCACTTAAAGCAGGTTGAAAGTAAAGCAGGAGCATTCTGTTTAATAGGAAATATTTAACACTGCAATATTCAATGACTGTGACAGTGAATAAAGAGGGACTATTTTCTTCAATGGAAAAATAAATTAAAGGCATATGAAAAGGCATATATATAGCTATGAAGTAATGGGTCAAAGTAAATGAACTATCACTCATTTATTAATTGTAGATGTCTTATATTAGTCAAACTTCTGTGTATCATAACGCTGGGAGGCAATTAAACCCAGATTCAAGTATATTCAAGAAGTATCAAAGAATAATAAAGAGATATTTAATTACAGAAACATCTTGCTTCTGCAGTAGAGTATGAGAAAAACTTCACATTTTGGGCACAAGGTTAACCCCTTTCCTCCACAGAAGCAACTTAACTCTTTGCATGCTGGGTATTTTTTTTTCTTAACCAATTGTCTTCTGCTACTGTTCTAAAAATAGATTTTTCTAAATTTCTTTTCAAAACATGGTCAGAGTGTCAAACAGTTTGGATCCTGATGAGACGCCGCATTACGCGGCGTCTCATCTGGATCCAAACTGTTTGCAAAGGCAATCACTGTGGCGGACATCATATATCTGCAGCTAGCATGCAAAGAGTTAAAAGAGCATCTCTTAACCTTTGAACTTCTCTTCAAAAGTGCCACAAAGGACAACCCAATTATTATAATGTTGCATATAGGTGACAGCTTAATTTAAAGCTAGAAGGAAAAGTAGAAAGCTCCAGAACAAACTTTCAGCTTTACTTTGATCTTGCTTCAAACAGTATCAATGCATCTAACACAGTCAGATCTAAAGTGATCAGCACTTTTGGATATGCAAAAGTGCTAATACCCTTTCAACACCCCCACACCCCATAAAACTCGTTTGGGTGCCTTTACCTATCTTTTACATATCAGCCCAATGAATATGCCCTCTATTTGCTGGCTATTTTCTTTATATAGGTTGAAGCTTAAATCCGGATGAAAGTAAAGAAATATCAAAGCCTTCAGGATCTTACTGCTTTACCCTCATCCTGTTTTAAGCAGTCACCTGCCACTAAAGCTTTTGCCCTGTTAGTAATGGAAGAGAGGGTTAAGGACGTTGACAAAGTTTGGATGCCCCGAGGCAGTGTTTTACTCCCCAAGCAGAAGTTCAGGCTGTGAACACTTCAATTAATTCACAGACAAAGTCTACAGCAAAAGTATAGACGGAACAAAAACCAGGAGCTGTAACAATCAACCAGATAAGAGGAAGTAAACTGCACAAATCCAACATTTTCTCACTTATTTCAGCATTAAATCCTATGGTGATACTACTCATAAGAATCGTCTCGTTACTACTCATTAGAATCGTATTTTGGAGACGATTCTAATGAGTAGTGACACTATAGGGTTTAAAGCAGAAATTAAGATTTAAGCTTTTGAAATAACACCCCGCCCCCCTTGTCTGCCATGGAGCCCTGTGTAACAATACTTATATAAGGTAGTACACCTCTATGGCAACCAGAGTTCTACATTGTTTTTAATTCTTTGAACAAATTTGAAAGAGCTTGACCCAAGGAACATTCCTGTAAAGTTTGGTTGAAATCTGTCAAGCGGTATAGGAGGAAAGTCATTTGAAGCACTTGTTAACGACGACGGACACAGGGCCATCCCAATAGCTCACCTTGAGCCTTTGGCTCAGGTGAGCTTAAAATTCTCATTTTCTACATTTCATTGTACTGTGATGCCATGGCGCTTAGTTTGTGGGAAAGGATGAAGTTTTCCCCACTGTCCAAACTAACACAAATCTAATCGACACCCTATAAACAACAAAACTTTGTTTGTGTGGTCGTTTTATATCATATAACTTACACGTTACTATACCAACACGTCTCTCTAAACCCATCCTATTAACTTAAGGCAATAACCCAAACATTCCAAACAAGTGTTGCATGTTTTTTCTGATTATAATCACCTTCTTAATTCCCCATTAATGTTTCCCTAGTCTTTTACAAATGAAAGTTTACCCATCATGTTAATGGCTGGTGAAAAGCTACAAACTTTGTTCGCACACAAATCATAACTGACAAAACGCAAAAATCTCCCAAAAAATAAACCAATTTAAATATTGTTTTTGCACTGGTACTTTTATGACCCTTGTAAAAATTATCTATTACACAAAGAGATGGTTTTATGTCAAACAAGGCAGTCAAATGATCATAACGTGTAACGGTAATATGGCATAATGAGGGAATTAATATTTTCCAACACCATAAGATCACTATATAGATTCCGTGGCTCCAGTGGAAGCTTTATGTCAGTCATGTAGTCGACAGAGAATCAACCAAGTTTAACCCTTTCCTCCATAGCCCGAAGATCTTAACTCTTTGCATGCATTGCTTGGTATTAAATGTTTTTATCTGCAACAATTATTGTGCTCTGCTACTGTTCTAAACATAAAATCTTCATTTCAAACAGTTGGGATATCCTGATGAGATGCCACCTTAGGCTTATGCTTTAAGGTACCATTCTGTTGTGATACAGAAAATATTTCTTTTGATACACATTACAATTACTGTATAAAGTGGAACTATTTCCTTCAGTGAAGGAATAATGTATATTGAGTAATGGGTTAAGAAATACTGAGGTTTGACTGTCATTAAAATCAAGTCCAACTGTAACTGTAATAGTTCCAACAGACCACCATCGAGCTATTTTTTAACCTTTTACTTGCAACATTTTAAAAACATTGTATTATATAGGTAGCTTCAATGATTACATTAAATTTAACATTACAAACTGAATGAGATACCTCTATCTATCACAATGAAAAGTTGTGTCACAATCTCTCAAGAAATTGGCTTCAGTCAACTTAGAATTACAGATCAGGTTTATGCATTATACCTAACCCATTTATGCCTGAATATTGCAATGAACTCTCCCCGTATACTTGCTGGAAGATTCCATTGTAGATATACAGAGATAATCTAAAGACACTGCAATGTTTGTCCATACAGCAAAATGTTTCATACAATATAGCAAACAGTGTAGACCCTCATGAGACACTGCGTAAGGCAGTGTCTCATCAGGGTCTATACTGTTTGCCAATGTCAACTTTAGTAGACACTTGGGTTAAATGGGTTAAACTTACTTGATACAGAATTTGTTCGTTTTTAGCTTGCACATGAAAGATAATTTTTGTGGTTGTTTGCTTGCACATTAAAGATCATCAATGCCTTTAATCTCTGAATCTCATCCAAGTATTTGTACTTTCAGGGCATTATCTGGAAGATTCCTCAGAGCTTGACTCAACTTAGTGTAGAACAAGAAAGACATTCCCAGTAAGTATAGTCATTATAATCTACATGGTCAAACCTCAAACTGCAATAACCTTATGATTGCCTTGAACCACACTATGCTTGTACATTATTTAACCCATTACTCCATAAATATACCTTTTTATGCCTACAATTTATTCCTCCGCTGAAGAAAAAAGTTCTTCTTTATACAGTCATGAATAAGTAGTATAAGAAATAGTTTCTATATTCTAGCAGGCTGAAAGTAAACCTGCTTTAAGCTGAACAATCTGTCAATTCAATGCCCCAAAGCAATTTAAGTTATGGTGAGAAGGGTTAAATTAAATTATCTTGATATATAATATATGCTTTTATAAACAATTTAAACGACCTTGTAGTTTACACCGAGTCTCAAAGCATTGTCAACAACATCTAAAATTATTGTTAACAGTGCAGACCCTAATCTGAGGAATCCAGCTTCAGAAACTCTAAACTGTTGGTAACGGTTGGATAATATCAGGCTCGGCCAGCACTGCAAGGGCTAATGTGATAATTTTTTGCATAGATCAGAGTCACCACATGGCCATGAATACAATTAAACTCTATTACTACCTATGATCATCATCTTGAACAATGCAGGGTCACATTTTATATTTTAATTCAAAAGAATTTCCGCTGTGTCTTGGGCAGTAATTGCTACAAATTGCTGGCCCTAAATTTATAAGTCAGTCATAGCAGGACTTTATCATCTATACCATACTTCCTTTGACATTTTATTCTTTGCATGCTGGGTAATTGTTTTCATCTGCAACAATTATTGACAATTTATAGTTGTCTGCTACTGTTCTTAAAATAGAATTTTCTATTTAATTTTTTTTCAAAATCAAGGTCAGAGTGTCAGACAGTTTAGATCCTGATGAGACGCCACGTGACGCGGCGTCTCATCTGGATCAAAAGTGTTTGCATATAAAATTACAATTCAACTGTGACTATAAGTGCGCAGAGTTTTGTTGAGACTGACTTTCAAAAGACCTATTATTATGCAATATCAGACATTCAGGTTCAAAGAAAAGTGGTTGTAAATTTTAACCTTCAGTTGACAGCCACCATATGGACTTTTACACTAAATCTCCCATTGAATATTCATATAAAACTCTGTCCGCTATTAACGCATAATTATATTGGCTAATAAAATAAGAAATTTCCCCCCAAAAAGATGGTGTAGACTCATGCCAGACAGATCCTGCAAGTAAACAGCGCTCTGGCTTTGGTCAGACAGTTCCATCCTAAATGAGCTTTCTGATCAGGGTCTATACACTCTTTATTACGGGATTCAAAGTAATAGCTCAGAAATATGTATGTTCACTGTGGGCGGAGCTTAATATATGAATATTCAGCATAAGAAGGGTTTAAAATTATGCCTGGACAAGTGGTAGATGTTGAACATACCACAATGTCTTACCACGAAAAAAGGCAAACTTCTCAAGGGTTAAGTACATATGCACTTGTCACCACTACATAATAAAGTTCACATAATCAGCTTATCTGCTTCCGAGAGTCAATCAAAATATAATGGGACCTCTTGTCTGTTTCCTTATTTTTATAATATTTTAATATGCCGTAATACCTTCAAATTTCGCCCAAAACAAACCAGATAGGGCAACAGGAAAGGGCCTATTAGGTTGCATTATGGTCATTACGGCACATTATAACACGACTCTAACCAACCCAAAATGCAGACAATGGGCCCTAGCTCTTTGCACGGTAGCGGCGGAATCATGATTATCTCCAACTTGCAAACAGTTTGATCCTGATGAGACGCCGCATTATGCGGCGTCTCATCAGGATTCAAACTGTTTGATACTCTGATTCTGTTTTAAATATATTTGAAAATTCTATATTTAGAGCAGTTACTGTAGCAGACAACATTTTGTTGCCGACAAAAAATTACCCAGGATGCAATGAGTTAATGGGACACAGATTCAATTTAACCCTCAATCTCCTCTGGTTTGTGTTTCTAACCTTATGGTATGATCATTATTTGCTCTGTCCTGTTTGAAAATTTAGCATAAAATTCACAACTCAGTTTACGCCCATATAATGCACTCTCATCCTTTTTTTAAGTACAGAAAAAATTGTGTAGAGCCCTAAAATGCATGGATTCTTTTAAATTTGTCTATAAAGCAGCCAATCACAATAAGAGCACACAATGTCATACAAAGATGACGACAGACAGGAGAACAGCTAGTTGGTATTAAATATATCACCCTTACAGGGCTCCAGATAAGTAGAGTTTTTCAAAAACTAAAATCTTTATTTCTGCAGTAAACCCTATGGTGTCACTACTCATTAGAATCGTCTCGTAGAGACAATTCTAATGAGTAGTAACACCATAGGATTTGGTGCTGAAATGAGTGAGAAAATTATGGATTTGTTTGGAAAACTCCCACTTATCTGGAGCCCTGGGGCCCCTTTGCGGGCTTCTGTATGGTTCTGCCATGGAGTTGGTAGCTTAAAATAGTGGGCTATCTATTGGAATCAACTCTGGAGCGATATTTTCACATAAAAATTCTGTATTTGCCATTAAAAATGAGTAACCTCATTTGTAAAGAATTAGTTTGGGTACTTAATTCACAGGTATACAAGGGAGAGATTAATTTCTAAGAATTGAGTAATATAACACCTAATCAATCCAGCATTAACAAATCTCAACTCTTTGCATGCTGGGTAATTTTTTTCTTCTGCAACAATTGTCGTCTGCTATTGTTCTAAAAAAAAAGAATTTTCTACATTTCTTTTCAAAATAGGTTCAAAATGTCAAACAGTTTGGATCCTGATGAGACGCCGCGTTACGCGGCGTCTCATCTGGATCCAAACTGTTTGCAAAGGTAATCACAGTGGGATATATTATTCCCCTCTGAGCAGGCAAAGAATTAATACAAAACCTCCCACTAACATGCCTTACTCGACTGAAAAGTCCTGCAAGAGTCTTGAAAATTCCACACTCTGGGGTACTTGATGAGCTACTTTGTAGTGCAGAAATCTGCACCAGATCAGTGTAAAATTTGAGGAGATAATTACCCACAAAAACGAACCTCACACATCGTTAATAGCTCAACACACACACCCAGCTATGCCATATAATCCACAATGCTTTTCTCATGATTAGCCATTTTATCCACAGAAGTACATTAGAACCCAGGGCCCAACGTAAGTGCCACATTAATGAATATTCATTAAATGGTTTTTTACTGTGTGACATCTGTTTGTTAGTTTATTAATTTAACCTTTCCCCATAGAAACCTCTAATATAGCACATTTCATTTATTTCTCCCTGAATAAAATAGTTCGAATTTATAGTCAAACAAATAATTTCTATATTCTAACAGATTGTAGCCTTAGAAGCAGGCTGAACGTAAAGTAGAATGCACCTTAACCCTTTAAACCCTAGTCCCGCATATAGGCGTACTTTTCAAACAGTGTACATGTGAATAGTACACTTGTCCTATGCAAACAGTGAAGACCCAGATCAGAGGGCTCCTTTAGGAGCCCTCTGATCAGGGTCTTCACTGTTTGTCATAATGCCAAACATTGACAAAACAACCCTTAAAAGTCAGAAATGGACTAGACTAAAATGGAAACTGGAATTTTCCATTTAAAGTTTTAGGGAGGAAAGAGTTAAAGCACATTCTGCAAAATACCTCCAAAGTGGTCACATGGTTTCAAAACTAGAAACAGACTATTATTGGGGTAAAGGGTAAATCATTAACTGTCTTCAGTAGAGGGTAGAGGGTTATGATATAACCCATTACCCCATAGACTTTTCCTAGCAGTGAAGGTAGGTCACCTCTCAAAGCAGGTTGAAAGTAAAGCAGAATGTGCCTTAAGGCACTTTCTGCTTTACTTTCAACCTGCTTTCAGCAGTAATCTGCTAGCGTAAATAAAATATTCCTTATAGTACATATAAATATACATGTATGTAATTTGGAATTATTTTCTTCAGTAGAGGAATACATTAAAGGCCTAAAAATGTGTAATTTTGGGGTAATCCATTAGGTGAGTGAGATATCAAGGTATGATTTAGGCTGTATGCACTGGAGTCTATATATAGAAAGTGCTAATGAAGCACAAAGAGATATGACAACTTCTGTTATCAAAGCAATAAGCAGGCAGAAATTTTCAAAATTCCAATTGCTTGAAGTAATCGAGACTCTTAGCGGTCTCAGGGGCTGTTGAAGAGTTATAATTGACAGCAATTAGTTAGGACAGAAAATTCTGCACAGTTTTCTGCTGCGCCTAGTGCTTTACATTTGTAACCTGTAGAAACTTGCCAAACAGGGGGGTCCGATTGACAAATTACTCTGCACAAGCTGATACAGGGCTTCAGATAAGAGGGAGTAAAACTGAACAAATCCAACATTTTCTCGCTCATTTTACCACCAAATCCTATGGTGTTACTACTCATTAGAATCGTCTCTTCGAGTAGTGACACCATAGGCTTTAATGCAGAAATAAAGATTTTGGTTTTTGACATATCCCCCTTAATTATCTGGAGCTCTGTTATAATGATACCGGTAATGTGGAAGCCAAAACGCAAAGTTCCGGGCCAAGCAGAAGCAGGTGTGGTCTTGGTTGAGAAATTCTACTATGGAGGTAATTATAAACAGCAGTTTATTTTATAGGGAAAATTAGGCATTCTTGTTACATGATTATAATTTTGACTGAATGGCTTGTTAGGTTTTATTTGTGTTTTGTTTTCAAATCAATGGAATGCAATGTTTGGCTAATGAACCTAGTTTGAATATGCTATAAATTTATTATGTAGCCTGCTTAAGAATGTCAAGCTTAACGTTAAAATCTGAAATATATTCTACCAGTACACGGTACAACCATTCCCCCATATCAGGTTTCTAGTTTTGAAGACATGTGATCACTTAAAGCAGGTTGAAAGTAAAGCAGAATATGCCTTAAGGCATATTCTGCTTTACTTTCAGTCTGCTTTAAGCTACCATCTGCTAGGATAAAGAAAATATTTCTTATAGTACATATTCAGTCACTGCAATAAGTGTAATATAAAGTGGAACTTTTTTCATTACTGGAGGAATAAATTAAAGGTCCGTGTATAGATTAATGGGTTAATGGCCACCCAGGACACAGGGACAGTTACATAATTTAATCATAGCATCCCTGCTCAGTAAAAGATAAATAAGCAGTCTTATACAAAGGTAGGAGATTAGTGAAGGATAAAAGTAATTCAGAAAGTTATCAAGAGATATGCTGTATCTATGCAAAACTGTTTAAAACTTTTATACCCCACAGCCTGTTTCTAGTTTTGAAAACAGGTGACCATTTTACAGCCAGTTGAAAGTAAAGCAGAATGTTCCTGAAAGAGCTTTCTGCTATATTTTCATCTTGCTTTAAACACAGTCATCTCCCTTAACTGTTTCAGTCTGATATTGGTGATTTGCATTAATGACTTTGGAGATCAGATGAAAAGGGTTTAACCCATAACCCCATTTTAACGCCTTTAATTAATTCCTCTACTGAAGAAAATAGTTCCAGTTTGTAATGTCACAACTGAAAATCATAAGAAATATTTTCTATATTCTAGCAGATAATAGCTTAAAGCAGGCTGAAAGTAAAACAGAATGCGCCTTAAGGCGCATTCTGCTTTACTTTCAACCTGCTTTAAGTGTTCACACATCTTCAAAACTAGAAACAGGCTATGGGGTAAAGGGTTAAACATACAATTACTGTTATAATGCTATTTCAATTAATTTTGATATCAGTGATTTGCATTAATGGCTTTAGAGGTCAGTCAAGAAAAGGGTTTAAAGGGGAGGGGGGATTATTAGTATACGGAACACAACAGAGGTATCCAGCTGGCTTGGCAATAATAAACCGCCCTTGACAACCCTGTAATGACGGTGATGGAGAGTAACAGTTAAATAAATAGTTATTAAGTAGATGACCTTCATGCATACATCTCTACTCCCCACAGTTTGTTTTGAAAACAAACATTTATTCAGAATAAAATTTCAGTCACACTCAGTCCACTGATCCAGAGATCCATGAAAAAGGGGCAGCGTACCTTGGTTTGCCATTAATTGAAATTACAGATGAATGAATTCTTAGAATGTCAAGTGCTTCTATTTTCATAAATTGGCTTGAAACTTTTGGCTTTTGATAAATTGATACCTGTCTTGAGTGACCATTCATTATAAAGGTGCATGAATTATCATTAAATATAGATTATTGCTCCCAGCAGGACAAAAATGACAAAATGCAGAAATTGCCCTATCCTGCAGTGAAGTGCTATCAGCATTTAAATTGGTGGTTTTTGAAAACAGTGAAGACCCAGATCAGACAGCTCCTGAAGGAGCTGTCTGATCAGGATCTACACTGTTTCTATAGGATCTGTTAGATATAAGTCTGCAATCTTTCATGAGAATAAGTTCCCATATTTTCTTGACCAAAATGATAGTTAGATGATTAACGTTGCAGATCCTCTTAAATGAATATTAATTCAGCAGGAGAAAGGTTAAAAACCTTCTCAATGAAATGCAGAGATGGAATGTCACAGGGAAATGAAAGGGGAAATGTTTTTTTTCTTCTTATCTGGAGCCCCAATGTACCTGTATCTTGATTGGTGGCTAAATGGCTTGAATACAGTACATACATTACTTTGGAGCTAGAATTAACCCCTCTTTAAAGGTCATTAAAAAAGATTTGACTCACTAATTGAATACAGGTAGCAGATTATAAAGCACAAGGAGAGTAAAGCAGAAATTTCCTTTAGTAGCTTAAAAATCTGCTTTACTTTCATTCTGCTTTAACCCTTTACATCAAATCCTGTTTCTTAGTTTTGAAAGCAGGTGACCACTTAAGCAGGTCGAAAGTAAAGCAGAATGTATGCTCCTTAAGGTGCTTTACTTTCAGCTACCATCTGCTGAGATATAGATAAAACTTCCTATGATGCATACTCATGGTTGTATAAAGAAGAAAATTTTCTTCCGTCGAGGAATAAATAAAAGGAGTAGAAAAGGGGTATTTATGGGCTTATAGGTTAACCCATTACCCCATAAAAACGCCTTTTTACGCCTCTTACTTATTCCTCCACTGAAGAAAAAAGTTCCAGTTTATACAGCAAAGAATATGTACCAAAAGAAATATTTTCCATATCCTAGAAGATGGTAGCTTAAAGCAGGCTGAAAGTATAGCAGAATGTGCCTTAAGGCACATTCTGCTTTACTTTCAACCTGGTTTAAGTGGTCACCTGTTTTCGAAGCAAGAAATAGGCTAAGAGGTAATGGGTTAAGTGGTCATAAAAGTTGACTTTTACGTTTGACTCAGTATATTCCAAGTGTTTTGTGTCCTGATCCAAATTATTTCTACAATTACCAGCAATCTTCATGTTTGAGGGGTAAAGTGGACCATAACCCTTCACTTAAGAGCCAACATTTGTCTCTGGCTGCTTAGCATTGATAAAGTACAGTCCTTTACATCAGACACTCAACAGACAGACAATCTGTAATATAGCCAACCTTAATTTAACCCTTTGAACCTTTGTAAAGCAATATAGATATATCCTTTCCAAACAGTTTACCTGTAGAAGAGTACACATGTCCAATGCAAACAGTATAAACTAGGGACGGGACCGAATATTCGAATATTCGCATAGGGGCCGAATATTCGAATCCCATTTAAGTATTCGAATAGTTGTCTCTGAAATTTTATTTTTATTAAAATCATAATATGGATTATTCAATTTATTTGAGAGACTAGCTGTTTCATTTTCTCCAACCAGGCTAATAGTTCGCCATTAATCCTCGTGTGTAGGGTGATTATCCACCCCGGCTGGTCAGTGTTTTGATAGCACCTGTCAAGTTGTACACAGTTTGAAAACATTACCGCTGTGTTATGTAATCGACGGCCTTCCCTAACATCGGATCAATGGACTTGCAGTTAATAAATTGACATGTTGGGGAACTCTAGTTGCCAAACAAAAGAGGGGTGTTTAGCACAGGACATTTAAGAGTATCCAATCAAACAAAGACGAATAATTGTTAATATCGCCAACTATAGCGGCTCAAACACGAATAAAGAACGACTCGTTCTTCATTCGTGGCTCAAATGACGCTTTTCGTAAACGACCAATATCACGCAAACACTATTTAAAATCATCAAACATTCTAGTTAAGACGTCATGAAAGCTTAATATTGACCTTACACAAGACGTAGATCTATAACGATCAAATTCTTACTAAAAGGCAACTATGCCACCGGCTACTGCTTCGCCTGTGTGAACGAATTTACTCGTTCTGCCGACAAGAAATCAGCAACCTGTTTTGTTTGTTACGTTCGTTTCTGAGTGTAACATCTGCATGCAGAAACTTGAGAGCTAGTGTGTGTTCAGATTAATTTTAAAAGCAGATTAAATATACTAATTTAAATGCAGATATAGATGTTGCGTTAAACACGAGTTGCATCCCTTACATTCGGAGACCGCCATATCTACAAAGATTAACTGTAGTAAATGGTTGCAAAAGTTGATAAGTTTACCAGTCAATCAGACGATTGTCACAGAATACACATTCTGCTCAGGGTTTGGTCCATTTACCGGTAAGATAGGTATTTCTACGAAGCAAACATTGAATAATTGCATTTGATGATGAAATTATGAAATTATACTCGGATCGGATAACACATCCCCCCCCCCCCCCCCCCCCATCGGACAAATTGTTTATTCCAGGCGAATTATTCGAATACTTTAAGCGAATATTCGAATAGCAATTTGGGTTCAAATTCCCATCCCTAGTATAAACCCAGATCAGAGGGCTCCAATAACCCATTACCCCATTGCTAGTTTCTCGTTTTAAAAAACATTGTTACCACTTAAAGCAGATTGAAAATAAAGCTGAGCATGCGCCTTAGGGCGCATTCTGCTTTATTTTCAGCCTGCTTTAAGCTATCATCTGCTGGAATATAGCAAATAGTTCTTATGATATAATTATATTCATGACTGTATAAATGGGAACTATTTCCTACTGTGAAAGAATATATAAAAGGTGTATAAAGGCGTATTTCAGGTGTAATGGGTTGAGCGTCCATGAAGGAACCAGGTCAGCAATGCCATACCAACCCTAAATATTTGAAATTGGAAACAGGAATTGCCAATTTGAAGTTTCAGGTGTTAAACAAATCTGCCATTACAACACCCCAAAGCAGGCTGCCTTTTGAGAAGTCATTAACCCATTACCCCATAGCCTAGCCTATTTCTAGTTTTGAAGATAGGTGGCCACTTAAAGCAGGTTGAAAGTAAAGCAGAATGTGCCTTGAGGCACATTCTGCTTAACTTTCAGCCTGCTTTAAAATTAAGCTATCATCTGCTAGGATATGGAAAATATTTCTCATGATACATATTCTTAACTGTATAACATGGACTTAAATTATCTTTCTTCAGTGGAGAAATAAATAAAAGGTGTATTTATGGGGTAATGGGTTCAGGGCTGCGACTTATAGTACAACTGTTAAAACTTACCAGGTACCACATTTTTGGCCATTTTGGATCACTGAACTCCACATAACGTTTTACTCTCTTTTTGGACACCTGTTGTTCCAACCATAGCACCTGCAAATAGTAAATATAAGTTCTGTTAACATGACAATTATTAGGTCAATATAAGTTGCAGCGGCTAAATGACAAAATACAGTAACATGTCGAAATAAACACTGTCAAACATCTATAGCTCCTAGTGACCACTTAAAGTAGGTTAAAAGTAAAGCAGACAACACCTTATAGCTTTACTTTCAACTTGCTTTAAGCTATAATCATCTAGTTGCTAGGATATAGAAGATATTTCTTTTGGTACATGTTTATGACTATAAATAAGAACTTTTTTCTTCAGTGGAGGAATAAATTAAATGCACTAAAAGGCATTTCTGTGGGGTAAAAGGTAAATATAAGCAATTAACAGGAGATAAGGGTTGAAAGTTTCTTGATATCATGACTTTTTCAGGTTTAAGGTTACCGGTTATTGATCAGTACATTGTAACAGTTTTTTATTGCTGTAAACTTTCTTCACACTTTGTTAGTACAAAGTAAATCTAGTTTAGTAGCAGATTATAAGACTTTCACATCAATTATTTAGCAGGGCATGGACTTTACAAGCATGGTCTGAGTTTGATAATGTTCAACCCTTTCCTTTGTAGCCAAAAGTGCAAATCACCTCTTTGGGGATGTATCCAAGTGATCATAGACCCTGATTACATCAGATTCTTTAATTTATTACTCCTGTGAGAAGAAAATAGCTCCAATTTATATATTTATTGAATATTTATGCAACATATGAAATCGTTTCTATACCCTAGCAGATTAGGTAACTAAACCCATTACTCCATAGACTGATTCTAGTTTTGAAAATAGGTGACCATTTAAAGCAGATTGAAAGGAAAGCAGAATGTGCCTTAAGGCACATTCTGCTTTACTTTCAACCTGCTTTAAGCTAACATCTGCTAGAAAATAGAAAATATTTCTTATCATACATATTCATAAAGTTCTGTATAAATTGGAATTATAATTTTTCTTAGAGAAGAAACAAATTTAAGGCTTAAAATGGCATATTTATGGGGTAAAGGGTTAATGCAGGCTGAAATTAAAGCAGATTTTTCCTTAAGGAGCATTCTACTTTACTGTTAGTATAGTGCTTTAAGCAACGATCTTTCTTCAGTACTGAACACAAGAGGGATAGAGGTTAAGGTTCAGTAATAATTCAATGAGACTCTCAAAGTACAGGCATATAAAACATGTAATGAAACTAACAGTGGAGAAAACAATGTCCCTGGTTATGTAGTACAAAGTACTTCAAATCTTACCCCCATTCGTATGTTTATCAATCTTCTTCCTGCTCAGTTTTGCCAAAAAGGTATTTTGTATAAAAATCAATTAAATGAATATTCATCCAGTAAATGTTTAATCATGCATCTGTTATTTAAATAAGATGCAGCCAGGTAAAAATGCTTTCAAAAGAAAATGGTTGAACCTGGAATTGTGACACTTTGAACATTTCATGTTATTTACAACAGTATATAAATGTGTTTATCTTACAGTCTGTTTATGTGGTGATATATAGGGAGTGAGCACTTGAAGATTTTGCCAGATGCCACCTTGCAGGAGATAAAGCAATCACAGAGGTCGGGAAAGGTCATCTTGAAGAGTCATCAGGGGCAAGTCACTCTACACAATTCACAGGAGAGTTACACAGACCCTGGAGGAGGCATGATTTCCTCATCTAGTGAATGGTGTATGTTTTAAAATTGAGACAGGGTGGTTCTTAAACACATTTAAAAGATGCCTTCCTTGCTGCATGCAGATTGAAAGAAAACAAGAAATGTCACTGTAGTGTGACAAATCCCCACCCCTTTGAATTGGCTGACTTAATTGTACCCTTGTCTTTTGACACATTGATAAGTGAGTTGAACATGACGTCAATTAATTTTTAGTGATGAATATGAAATTCATGTCCTGTGACCTTGATCTTTGACCCATGGCCATGACAGTTGAACAGGATAGTTTCTGATCATCTGGTGAACTTTGTGCAAATTTATTTTGAAAATCAATTGTAAATAAAGAAATGACAAACTGAACTCTTAATTAGGGAGAACAGAATCGTATCCTGTGACCCTGACCTTTTGCCAAAGCACATGTGAGTTGAACACAACACATTTTTAGTATCTGGTGAACATTTGTGCCAAGTTATTTTGAAATGCATTCACTGATAAAGAAATTACATATTACTAATATGATGCATATCCATGACTGTATAAGGTGGAACTATTTTCTTTAATTTACAGTGGAGGAATTAATCTAAAAGGTGTGTAAAGGCATACAGGGCTCCAGAGAAGGGGGGATTTCAAAAACTAAAATCTTTATTGCTTTAAGCGATCACCTGTTCTAAACATCTAATAATTAACTAAATTTAGTGGTTGTAATAGATGGGTTTTACTGTAATTACACGGTATCAGCTGATTACAATCAAACTTAATAGTCATACCGAGAATTAGAATAACAGACACCCTAATATAAAGTACCTCCCTACCTGCAGGAGCTTTCTGTTTTACTGTCACATTGCTTTAAGCTGTCATCTGTCTTTATACAATCCATTAGACTTCGTTTTAGTGGTCGTAATAGAGAGGTTTTATTGTAATATTTCTTAACCTATTAACACTTATCAGTCTGAAGTACTGTCTACTTCCAGACCTGTTGTCTGCACTATTGTTTGAATTCAGATTTTATCAATTTTTATGTCTATTTAAATGAAAATACTTCAATATGAATGGCTGAAGACTAAGTTTAGATCCTGATATTTATTGAGACATAGAGCTAACTTCTTGTCTGATTTTGAATCTTAACTACTTGCAAGTATGAGTCAAGTTGGTATAAGCAGTTTTTCTTAACTATTGCATGCTGGGTTATTTTTTCGTCTGCAACAATTTGTCGTCTTCTGCCCTTCAAAAATTAGAATTTTCAAAATTTCTTTTAAATTCAGTGTCAGAATGGCAAACAGTTTGGATCCTGATGAGACGCCGCGTTACGCGACGTCTCATCTGGATCCAATCTGTTTGCAGAAGTAATCACTATGGCAGGTATATCCGCCGCTAGCGTGCAAAGAATTATGGCAATTAAAGTTTCCAGAGCATACTTGCTGCTGCACAATCAAAATCAGCAATTTGGTATTAGTTTAAAGTAGATCTGACAAATTTTCTTCAAGTTATGGCCAATAGAATTATAAAACATGGTAAATTACTACAGAACAATGATAAAACATCATAAAACGCTTGTTTAGGATCCCATTTGAACTATACAAAGATCGTGAAAATTTCACAGAAAAAACATTGTAATCTCGATATCCAGTTGTTAAAGATATTTCTTGTTTCTAACTGGCACTTTGTGCTACCATGAAATTGTATACTATATTTTGTACACCTTAAGGTGCATTCTGCTTTACTTTTAACCAGCTTTAAGTGGTCATGCACCTGGTCTTCAAAACTAGAAACAGGCTATAGGGTAATATGTGTTAATGTAGAAAATTAAGAAAATATAAAGCTTCTTTTACTTTACTATTATGTCCTGCATTTAGCCGCAGCCATCCATTTTTAAGAATGCTTATGAATAATTTATTGAACGACTGTTTAATAAATACTTACATAACTTATTGTTTTTATGGTAGTGACAGTTTGTGATCAGAATAGTAAAGAGGGTTGAGCCACAAAAAACAATTAGCTGATTGCATCATAAAGTATTAATAAATGGACATTAAACCCTTTTGTTGGGATCATAATGACATCTCTAATCTATTGCATGAACTTCATACCAATCTGTGGTACCACCAGGGCTCATGCAGGGCTCCAGATAAGAGGGAGTATTCTGAACAATTCCAACGAACTTTTCTCACTCATACAGCACCAATTCCTATGGTGTTACTACTCATTAGAATCGTCTCTTTGAGACGATTCTAATGAGTAGTGACACTATAGGGTTTCAAGCAGAAATAAAAATTTGAATTTTTGAAATACTTCCCTAATATCTGGAGCCCTGCCATGCTTATATAGGATTTGAGTTGAGTCTGAAATCATTCTCAAGCATTTGATTTGGCCTAGGCTCAAAACTGACCAATCAAATGCTTGTCTGAGAACAAACTCAGACTTGACCTCAAAAGCTTTATATATATTATAAACGCTGGGCCAGAAATGGCAATCTTAAGACTGTGTTCAATAAACCCTTACACCCGCTGATGGCATCCTTGCCAATATATTCAGAATAATTTCTAAGTCAAAATAAGGTCAAAGTTAAGGTCAAATCAATGTTAGGTGATATGGGTGTATTGAAAATGGGCCAAGGCAACAACTGTATAAGTATCCAAGCATTCTAGTAAGGTGTTAATGTTGGGTGAAACGTTAAAATCAAATTAACCAATAAATGACCCATTTACAATATTTAAGTCCAAAGAGGTCAAGGTTAAGGTCAAATTGAGGTTGGGTGATATCGTAGGATTGGGACTGCCATGGTCCAAGGCAACAACTGTATAAGTATCAAAGCATTATCAGGGATTATTCTGTCGCAGAATGCAAGTGAGAGAAATTCTCTCATTTGTCAAAAAAAAGTGAGAGATTTTTTTAGATGATGAGAGAAGTTTTAATTGGTAGTCTGTTTGTACCAACAAGCACTACTGCTATATCTACTGCTTGAAAATTTTGTGTAAATAAAATTTATATGACATGGAACTGTTATTCTTCTTCTCCTTATCGAAATCTAGTGAAAAGATTTAATCCATACCATAAATTGATAGTTTACCTCACGCGCCATTAGCGTATATGTTATCGGCAGATTCATTTTCGTCCGTAGAGGGTCAGTTCGCGAAAACTAGTGACAAAAATTATCGGCGCGGTTACGACGATAACTAAGGAATAAAATGAACGATATTTTGGTGCATTGTGCAGTTATTCAATCCAGTGAAGGGAAATTACATTCCTGTTTTCGAAAGAAAGTACGATCCAATGACAGAGGACATAACGTGTACCAGGCCGACAGTAATCCCTGCCGGTCACCCATCCAGATTCTAACCCCACAGGACGTTGCTTAACCAATTAGTCTACGTGCGGTCTGGTACACGTTTTATTCTGAACCGGATGTGTTTTGATTTTATATACAAAATTCGGAACTCTCGGTCCTTTCCGTTTATTGGTTTGCCGTTATACTTATTGGTGCGCGGGATGCTGCGATTACGATAAGGCGTTCGACCAAATTGATCAGAAATGTTTGTAAATATAGGAAATAAAGCGAGAAGAATAAACTTTAGCTCGCAAGTATCTGAGAAACGAGTGCGAGAAATATTCGCGTTATACAAATTTTGATGCGATATCTGTCATTTTCGTGCGAAATATCGCGGAAATCGCGGCCCAGAATGATCCCTGCATTATATATAGTAAGTCAAGTGTTGATGATAGACCAAACGATAAAATCTGGTTAACATTGTTTGCATGGACGGACCAATGTACGGACACAATGGACAGGAAAATCAATATATATATAACTTCATATCTGTTGATGCCAATTAAGGCATAAAAAGGCATTTTTATGGAGAAATGAGTTAAGAATGAGAACTGACAGCAATCATTAATGTGCCCTCTGCTTGAGCCCTTTCTTGGCAATACGATATTGTCTACATTGTTGTCTGCACTATAATTTCAAGTAATGCACTTTGACTGGCAGGAATATTGATATTACATGCCTGTCAAACAGTTTGGGTCCTGATCAGATGCCGCATAATGCGGCATCTGATCAGGACCCAAACTGTTTGCAAAGACGCCTACAGCGATGAAAGAGTTATAGGCGTGAATTAACAGCCACTAGAAATATCTCGTGAATTTGCTGAACAGATGGCTAGCTGTCAAGCAGGAATTCTTAAAATGTCAACTCATGAAACAAAAAACGCAATTCCTGTAACTCTGAGAGTGTTAATAAATTGGTACTTTCACTGGCATTTGACAAAAAGAATGGATCTAAATCACAGGCATATATAATAATTCTGTTTCATCTAGATCCAAGCTATTTGTTGTTCATTCTTGGCTATCAACAAGAGCGCAATACAATTTTGGAATTTGTCAAAATACCGTAATTATTGCAGATTTGTGTAACACTTATACAGCATTCAAAGGGTCTTATTGTAATGGGAGACCCCTTAAAGTCCATTGTTAGTTTTACAGTCAAACCTAAGTCAAGACGGCAATGAAGAAGGGGTCTTGGAAATCAACCATTAAAATGTTCCCTTAGTTTATTTCAAGTATTAATGATAGGCGGTTGCTTGAAGTAACTGGCTGAAAGTAAACCAGAATTTTCCTGAAGGGGCCTTCTGCCTAGACTCCTGAAGGAGCCTTATAAAGATGAAGCTTTGTAAACAAGGGTTAACAGTAATTTGAATTTCATTGAATAATATAATTTGTGACTTTCTCTGCCATATTTCAGCTTGTGAGAATTGCCATCTGTTTTTCCTTTCTCAACGATCTCAAGATGTTTGTTTTTCTACTTGGATTTTAGAAATCAGTGCACGAAAGATTCTTAAAATACAGTCAATCTTGTATTCAACGATCACTGATTTAAGAAATAATAAATTTATACCAGTATTTTATCGGGAAATAAAACACGGGTAGGAGTTGAGATGTGTAGTAATTAAATCACAAGGTAGAAGGCTGAGTGATTTAATAACCAGCATCTCAAAGACTACCCATGTTTTATTGAACGATAAAACACTGGTATTAATTTATTATTTCGAATCTGACACTTCAATTCAACAACAATTTGCACCAACACAATGGTGCTGTAACATTTCTTGGCTTTCGTTACAGCCTGTGAGTGTTTTATTGAGAATTTAAACACAGATACATTCCTTCTTTGTTTATGTCAGGGCATGTGTGAGGTATGTTAGAATAATTGATAATCATATAATACTACATTTAACTCTTTCAACACCATGGACCTGTTTGAAATATACTCATTACATTTGCAGGCAGTGTATACCAAGATCAGAGCCCTCTGATCTGGGTCTACACTGTTTGTTAATTCAGGCCATTATTTATTATTAAACTACCCAGAATCTCTGGTAGACTAAGGTTATATTTTGGCCACTAAATAATTATATCCACAAGGGAACCTAATAACCCACAGGGGTTATTTATTGTTGAAAAGGGTAGAAGTTGCCCATATAGACCATTCATCTATTGAGTGGTCTCTTAACCCTTTCCATGATAGAAGCCCCTCATAGCACATTTGATTTATTCTTCCACTGAAGAAAATAGTTCCAATTTATACAGTCTTGAAAATGAACCATACATTTTTTTTTCTAAATCCTAGCAGGTGATGGCTTAAAGCAGGCTGAAAGTAAAGTAGAATGTTCTTAAAGTGGTCACCTATCTCCAATACTAGAAACAGGCTAATTGGGTTAAAACAAGAACGACTGTTTAATTAAGTCTGTAGATTTCAATGAATATTTTTTGGAAACACCAGTTCTGAGCTTCGGTGAAACTAACACTCCATAAAGTGTTTGAATGATATTTCATTAATTTTAAGAAACAAAATCAGCCCAACATGAATTTATTGTCAATTTTAATGACTTGTAGCTAATTTAATCCAATTAGGGTTTCATTCTTTATTGCTCACAGACATCATACATTGGTACATAGTCAACTTCCCAGCAAACATTGAATGGAGGCCTCAGTATCCACAAGGTTCCAGATAGGAGGGAGTACACTGCACAGGGCTCCAGATAAGAGGGAGAAAACTGAACAAAACCAACATTCTTTCAATCATTCAGCAACAAAGACTATGTTGTTACTACTCATTAGAATCGTCTCAAAGAGGTGATTCTAATGAGTAGTGACACCATAGGGTTTAATGCAGAAATAAAGATTTTAGGTTTTGAAATACTCCCCTTATCTGGAGCCCTGCACAGCACAAATACAACATTTTCTATCTTATTTTAGCACCAAACCCTATGGTGTTCTGTTTAATGCAGAAATAAATGTTTATTTTTTTTGAAATACTTTCCATTATCTGGAGCTCAGATCCATGAACACACATTGTGTACGCCATAAATTTATTCCTCCTCTGAGGAAAATAGTTCCAATTTATAAAGTCATGAATATGTATCATAAGAAATACTTTTAATATATCCTTGTAAATAGCAGCTTAAAGCAAGCTTTAAGTAAAGTGTTTGCAAAAATACTCATCTCCAGTATTAACATACTTGGGAAATTTTGTGTCTGCAACATTTTGTCGTCTGCTACTTTGAGTAGGCCAAAATGAACACAGGTGTTCAGAAATTACCAACAAAGCGTATTATAGAGTCAGAAAAATACAAGTCCCACCTGTGTAACAAACCACTTCAAGTTTAAAACCAGTCTAAGTTTATGACAGGGTAACCATCTTTTAATGCAGAACAACAGAAATGCAGAAAAGCTTCTTAAGAAGCTTTCTGCAGTACTGGTTGTTCTGCAAATTACCGTGGTACCTATCTTTATACTGTAGATTTCTATCCTTGATAATGGATTGATTGGTGAGCATAGGTGTTGCTGAACAGTGCTCCCTCCCTACAAGGGCCCTACCAACAACAACTCCCTCCTGATAACGACCCTTGCTGCTGTTCTCTAAACAAGACAATTATGTCTAACCCTTTTAATGCTGCAATATCGTCTGCTTAAAATGTTGTCTGAAGTTCCATATAAGTCGACTTTTTACAGAAAAAAAACTTTATAAAGAGTGACAAACAGCTTGGATCCAGATCAGACGCCGCATTACGCGGCGTCTGAACTGGATTCAAGCTGTTTGCAAATGTAGCTAATTTTCCTCCCTATAACAACTCCCTCTGAACAATGCACACATAATGTGTCTCCCATTGGGTGTCGTTGTAGAGAGGGAGCTATGCTTGATAAACGAATGATTGGCGAGCATAGGTTTTGCTGTATTATGCTAGTGCAGGCACTAACTGATGCTTTATCTTCAGACAGGCATACATCACAGCACCAGTCTACTGTCAAGAGAGGTGCCATATATTCCAATTAATGGCTTTTGGTGATGGATCACTTTCATTACCTCCCTTGTTTGATGTTTTTTGTTACCTCCCTTTTAATGTACTTGGAAAATGGGATCTTAATTCATAGAGAAACATCCTGTGATAAATATGATACCTGTAAATCGTGTTTACTGGTTTAAAAATAACCGGGGAAAATGCACCAATGGAACTAAAATGATACTGATTAAGTTCTATGATATTCCACAGAAGCAGCGCGCTATCAGAGCCGCTAGCCATTACAGTAAAATCACTCATAACTTCCATTTAAAAGATTTATTTGTTCTGAGTGTTTAAGATTAGTGGCTGCTTAAAGCAGGATGAAAGTTAAGTGGAAAGCTCCCATAGGAGCTTTTTATTTTATTTCTATCACGCTTTAAGCTTGCAACCTATCTTAAACTACCAATTTAGTATTTGAGTGGCTGTACCGTTACAGCTAGAAATAGCTACACTATATTGCATGCAGATTTGATTTTTAATATTATTTCCTTGAGCATGGTTATATTTATACATATTGCACTTCAGATATGCTCAAAATCTAGTATGAAGTCATTATGTAGATCTTTGGTTTTGCCACCCAACCATCAATAATGTTAAACTTAGAATGATGGAAGAACATTATTTTAACCCTGCTCCTTTTAACATAATTTTAACTTATAACTACTTAAGTTTAACTCATTACATCATAAAGACACCTTTTTATGCCTTTAATCATGAACATTAATGCATATTCATCAACAGTCCATTAATGTCCATTAACTGTTCATGAAAATATATTCTTCAACATGAACTTCATGAACAATTAATGAACTTTGTTCGTGAACTGTTCATGAAATATTCATCATAATTATTCTAGATACGGAAGCAAACTGATAAAATGTGGGATTCTTAATTACGCACAATTTGGTATGTTGACTCAAGTTTCATTACTTTCCTCTCAGAGAAATGCCTTTAGATGCCTGCATGTATACTTGTTCTTTTTAGAAATGTATGTCTTAAAATTCATGTTTCAAACAGGTCCTGTAAAGAAAGCTTATCTGTACCACGACAAGTGGATGTTAAAAGCAGGCTGAAAGCAAAGCAGAGCACTCCTAATGGAGCTTTTGGTTTAAATTTACTTTAAGCCTGCTTTAAGCAACAGCCTGTCTTGCGGGGAAGGAGTTATTAAGTGTTTTGGAAATACATGTACCAAGTGATATGTTTGATGCTTAATTTAAATCTTGGTGCAAAACAATAAGTCATGCAATCTTAATCAAGGCAATGAATAGTCACTAAGGATAACTTACATAACTTACATGTTTGTTGGTGTGTGTTGGTAAACAGACAATTTATTAGTTGAAATCCGACTAATTAGAGGGGATCCCACATCACATAGATGGGAACTAGACAAGAAAGATATCCGGGGAATATGCCTGATGTTAAGGCGTCTATGAGCTAGGCAGTTTCACCAGGATACAACCAAACACGTGTTATACAATCATTATCATAAAATATCATACAAGTTTCTAAACATGTGTAATTGTTTAATGCAGAACAAAAGTAAAGCAGAAAGCTCCTTTAGGAGCTTTCTGCTTTACTTTTGTCCTGCATTATACTTCTAAGTATACCTTAAATTACAAATGAATATAAATTTGTAATCTTATGAGTACAGTGGCTGCATGAACAGATGTAAGTTCAGTCAGGGTTCAGAGCTCTAGATAAGGGGATCGAGTATTTCAATAACTAAAATCTTTATTTCTGCATTAAACCCTTTGGTGTCACTACTCATTAGAATCGTCCCTTCGAGACGATTCTAATGATAAGTTACACCATAGGATTTGGTGCTGAAACAAGCAAGAAAACGTTGAGATTTGTTCAGTTTACCCCAACTTATCTGAAGCCCTGAGGTTTACATAGTCAGTCTGAAATATGGCTTTGATATCGCTCACTGACTAGCCTGTCTGTCAGAGAGTTGTGAGGATAACAGTTATTTTATATGTCACTAACAGTTTAGTATGTGTTCTACAGTACACAGGGATCAAAAGAATCTCAAGAATCAGCCGAGAACATGAAAGGTGATTACCTTGTTGCTGTTAGGAGAGATTTACAGTCGAGCCTTTTACTTTTACGTCAAGCCTTTTACTACTACGCAATGATTCAAGGTAGCTAGAACTTGTAAGCATGGCGATTTTTAACCTATTGCTCCATAGAAATGACTTTTGACCTGTTATATAAATGCCTCAAAGAAAATGCTTCCAACAATGTCTAATTAGTTTACAGACACAGACAACATTTTGCACATCCTATAACAGGTGAAAACTTTAAGCAGGCTGAAGGTAAAGCAGACAGCTCATGAAGGAGCTTTCTGCTTTATTTCAATGTGCTTTTTGCAATCACCTGGCTGAAGCAATGAAAACATTATATAGCTATGCCATGGTTTAAAGATATTTCGAGTTATGTTGCATGTCATCTGGATCGAAACTGTTTGCACAGATTATTAAGTTATGATTCTGTCACATGTTGTGCAAAGAGTTATAGTCAATATATGATAAATATAATACAGAAAGCTCCTATAGGAGCTTTCTGTATTATTTTTACCATCAATGGAGCAGTCAACTGCATATGTCTTTTAACCAATTACCCCATATAGCCTGTTTCTAGTTTTGAAGATGCTTTATTTTCAGCATGCTTTAAACTATTAATTCTCTACTAGAATATAGAAAATATTTCTTATGATTTTTATTTGTAAAAGTATATAAAATTGGAACTATTTTCATCAGTAGAGGAATAAATTAAGGACGTAAAATGGTGTATTTATGGGGGGGTGTTTAAACAGATTTCCACGCTCCTTCAAACAGCAATGGGTGACTATATAACAAAACTGACTGTACGTAGTAATGTATGTTGTAATAATCTTACACTTCTGTTGTTTATGAATTGGTTAATAAGCTGTAGTACAATACCTCTTTTGATAGTTTTCAGTATTTTCTTGGGCGACTGAGTGTAAGTAATTGAGTGATGGACTGGTACAGATAGTTTTATTTGCTTATTATATCATTACCTAGAGAATGTTTTATCAGCCTGTTCCATCTTCAGAGTCATTTCATAATTATAGTTATGCCAAATGTTCTCCTCTGTAGGAGCCGGTGACCTATGAAATGCCTTGAGGAGTCATGGCAGCTAGTCTGTGTAGATCAATTATGTACCCCATAGCCTATTTCTATAGTTTTGAAAACATATGACCACTTAAAGCAGGTGGAAAATGAAGCAGAATGTGCCTTAAGGCACATTCTGCTTTACTTTCAGCCTGCTTTAACCCATTAACTCATAAGCAATAAACAATTTTCAATGCTTATCTCAATACAAGCTAGTGGATTAAAGTGTGTCAAAGTGAGTCAGTATGAGAATATTGCGCAATGCGTCAATATGATCAAGTCAGTATGGCTAATAATGAGTTAAGCTACCATCTGCCAGAATATAGAAAATACTTCTTATGATGCACATTTATCTTTGTATAAATTTGAACTGTTTTCTTCAATGGAAGTATAAATCAGAGGCGTAAAAAGGTGAATTTATGGAGTAATGGGTTAAAAAGCACCCGGTAAGAAACTGTCTACTACTCTGATCGAGTATGTTAGCAATTGGTCCTAGTCACCTGTCAGCACATGTATGTCAGTTCATATGAATGTTCATGCACCAATCATGAACATTCATGAACTCTAGCTACAACTCCTGAAAATGTTGTTGAAATTGAACAAATCTGTGGAAAGTTATAATGTGAGAAATTGTTAGGGTCGATACATTGGTTCCTATAGAGGTTATACCTATGATGCTTAGCAAACTTTGAGTAATATGTAACAAAAGTTTATGCCTTTTTCAAGCAGGGTAGACCCACATCACGAAGCTCCTGCAGTAGCTCTTAGATCTAGGTTTGCGTTGTTAACCTACAAACTACTGTAAATCCAGAATTTGGCTGTAAAGCTATGATAATCATTATGTGTCTGAATTTGAAAATTTCCATCAAACATAATACAGTCCAACTTCGATATCTCGAACTCACTTAACTCGAACTATCCGATAGTTCGACACATGAACTGCATTGTTTCATGCTCGGTTAGTTCGAACATACCCATATTTCAAAGTTAAAAACGTGGCTTAGACGTGGCTAAGCCACGTTTTAACTTTGAAATACGAGTATGTTCGATTTAACCGAGTTCGAGATATCGAAGTTCGACTGTATAACATATATACGAATATACATGTAACTTAGACCTTGTTTTCATAATGATATTAAACTATAATGCACTGTTAAAATTAATGAGACATATATTTCAATTCTTTCACCAGCTGACAGGTGCTTATTGAATTGGACATACACACAGGTATGTATAAACAAAGTCAACAAAGGTTTTCTTATATACATTAGGAATTTAAGAGTGACACCTAGTGTGTTTACTTTTTCATAAACAGATGCCACCATAGTCTTGGAGCATCATGAAGCTGTAACACATTTTTTCCTCTGCAAAGCTGAAGCTCAATGACTTGATTATAAACCAATTTATGCCAATTAATGTGCCATTATGCTGATTTAAAAGGCTAATTATTAATTAAAGGGGTATTATCTAGATAATGATAGTTACAGTAACACTTATATGAACCCATTACCCTGTTAGATACACCTTTTTACACCTTAAATTAATTCCTCTACTAAATAAAACAGCTTCACTTTATACTGCCGTGTATAATGCACCCACCATAAGAAATATTTCTATATCCTAGCAGATAGTATGTAGCTTAAAGCAGGCTAAAAGTAAAGCAGAATGCTCCTTAACCCATTAAGCCATACTGACTCATATTGAATCATTGCGCAATAGCTTCATACTGACTCATTTTGACACACTTTAATCCACTAGCTTGTATTGAGATAAGCATTGATAATTGTTTATCGCTTATGAGTTAATGGGTTAACATGCACTGTGCTTTACTTTTAACCTGCTTTAAGTGGTAACCTGTCTTCAAAACTGTAAACAGGCGATGGAGTAAAGACTTAAGGGGCATTCTGCTTTACCTTCAACCTACTTTAAGACTTAGTGGTAACCACTCTTCAAAACAATAAACAAGTCATGGGGTAAAGGGTTTAAGGAGAAAATCTTAGAATTTTTCTATTTACGTTCTCTTATCTGAAGCCCCTGCTTAATAAGTAATGTTTTCCTCTAGAATTAATTCTGTTCCAGTTCAAGACCAACATTTTTTATGCCGTTTATTGACTTTTGAATGTAAATTCTTCTCCAACATCTCAATACGCTAAAGATTCAAAGCAATAGAATAAACCAGTATAGTCTTTTATTGGTAGAAATCACCTTTCTGCGCAGACTTGAATTTTAAAGGGGTGAGAATAGTGAATTTAACAGCTATTAGGTTTCTATGGTAAACTATAGTCAAATCCTACAGGGAAGGACTCCAGACAGGGTAAACAGAACATTTCCAGTATTTTCTCCTTTAAATGTCTCCTTAACCCTTTCCCACATAGCATATCTCTAGTACTGAATATAGATGTCCTCTCAAAGCAGGTTGAAAGTAAAGCAGAATGCGCCATAAGGCACATTCTGCTTTACTTTCATCCTGCTTTAAGCTATTAGCTGCTAGAATATAGAAAATATTTCTTATGATTCTTATTTATAACAGTATAAAGTGTAACTATTGTCTTCAGTAGAGGAATAAATTAAAGGCGTAAAAAGGTGTATTTATGGGGCAATGGGTTAAATGTCTTCTTAAAATCCTATAATGTGACCACTCATTAGAATCATGCATGGCTATGAGTGGTCACACCATATGGTTTGGTGGAGAAATATGGAAGTACGTACAGTAAAACCCCTATAATACAACCACTAGATTGTATCTATAATTAGATGTTTATGACAGGTGACTGCTTAAAGCAAGGTGACAGTAAAACCCCTATAATACAACCACTAGATTGTATCTATAATTAGATGTTTATGACAGGTGACTGCTTAAAGCAAGGTGACAGTAAAACAGAAAGCTCATCTGGCTTTAAGCTCTCACCTGTCTTTGTACAATCAATAAGCCTTTTGTAAGAAATAGGTTACATACGTTTTACTTGGACACTCCAGAGAGAGTGGAGCAGATACAGAAAACCCAGGCACAATGCACAATGCCCTAATCTTTAATTATTATTGACAGAATTCTCTTGTTCTTTTGGAATGCCTAGTGTAAAGCACTATAATACATTAGACCTCAGTTTATAAAGTCTTATCCAAAGGACTTGGTCCGAGGAGGGATCAAACTCATGAGCCCTGGTAACCACAGTTGAGTACATGATTGTGCTACCACTGGATCACGTCGGCGATTGAAATGTGAAGCAAAACCGAGCAAGCGTTCTTCGAATGTCCGTAACAAGGCCATATTCTATGGCAGAAGACACTTCCTGTCAATAGCCCACAGGAAATAAGCGGTTCAAGTTTATGTTGGAGAGTCTCCGTTCAAATTTTATCGTCCAGCATATGAGCTGTATCTGCTAACACTAAGAGTGAGTACTCCCATAAAGAGATAACTTCCCTGCCACAGATACATATGCCAGATTACAGCAGAGCTCCAGATAAAGGGGAGTATTTCAAAAACTAAAATCTTTATTTCTTATTTAAACCCTATGGTGTCACTACTCATTAGAATCGTCTCGAAGAGACGATTCTAATGAGTAGTGACACCATAGGATTTGATGCTATAATAAGTGAGAAAATGTTAGATTTGTGAAGTTTACAACCTCTTACCTGGAGCCCTGTTACAGCTACCACTATAAAACTGATGCTAGACAAAAAATAGATAAACAAAATCAACAGGTGAGTGGCCACATGCAAGCAGCATCCCTGGATCCAAAGACCAGGGATGATCGCTGCCCGATAGTGTTATCTCGTTTACTTATCCCATGTTTTTTTTAACAAACAAACACAAGAACCGATATCCTGTGGCAAAGGACGAGTTGTTGTTGTTTGGTTGTTTACTGCCATCTACTGTTAAAAGTTTTTTAGTACAAAATGCTTTTATTGGGACAGAATGGAGTTATTTCCACTATGTATAACTGCCAAAGAATACATGAACTATCCATTACCCTGTTCCTTGAAATATGCAGAGAAATTAGTTTCTTTAATCCTAAAGGCTATACTCCATAGATGCATAATGTTACGAATTAAATTAATTACTTCACTGAAGGATTCAAGTGCATGATTGTAGTTCCAATCTATACAGTCATGAACATGTATCATAATAATTTTAAACATGCTCATTATTCTGGCAGATAGTAGCTTAAGGCAGACTGAAAGTAAAGCAGAATGTGCCTTAAGGCGCATTCTGCTTTACGTTCAACCTGCTTTAAGTAGTGACTTGTCTTCAAAACTAGTAATATTCTTATATACAATGTATATGAATTTAAGGATTAAATATACAGAGAAATGTGAGTTTCATTTACTATATTTTGTAGATAACAAATCTGAAGTTAGGTAAACAGTAACTCAGTTATTCCAAGTCAAAGGATTAACTGACTGTATACATGATCATCTATCTGATACTACTAAGCCTAACGAGCATCTAAAAAAGACCTGCAATTACTTTGATAATTTTTATCTCTCTAATGCTAAACACTTTCAAAGGTTACCAGATTTCAAAGAAGATTTCAGCAAATTACTTTGACATAGCAGTATTCATGTCTCTGACATTTGTTCCTTTCACCCATTACTCCATAGATATGCACAATTTAATTTATTCATACCCTTATGGATTAGTTCCAATTCATACAAACATGAATATATACATCATAAGAAATATTTTCTAGTATATTCTTAGTAATTTATGAGTAGCTAGCTTAAAGCAGGCTAAAAGTTAAGCAGAATGTGCCTTAATTACCTAAGGTGCACCCTCCTACCCAACATACTATGGGGGCCATGCAGTGATCTGGATCCAAAGGTTTCCAATGCTAACCATAATAATTATTTCTACACTCTTATGGTTAAATTAGTGTTATATGTGATGGTGTTGTAGTTAAATCCATTACCTCGTTCGCCTGTTTCTAGTTTTGAAGACAGGTGACCACTAGAAGCAGGTACACATACAGGGGCATTCTGCTTTACTTTCAACCTTCTGTAAGTGGTTGCCTGTTTTCAAAACTAGAAACAGGCTATGGGGTAAGGGATAAAGCATTTTATAATAAACCAGTCTCTAAATTCCTGGTAAAACTCTTTAAAATTCCTTTGCAAAACTTTAAACTAACCATCTGTCAAGATGGCAAACAGCTTGGACCCACATATATTATTGAATTTGAGCTTGATCATGATCCAATGTGGATCAAAACCAATTGGGTCTTCTCTATAGACTCTTTACTGGCAAGCTAATCGTATTCTTAATCCTCTAACTGCCACAATAGCAACTGCATTGGGACTGTCATCTTCAATATTTTATTCAAGCTAATTTAATTCTGCCTCCATCCTTGTTTCAGGAGCCCTCTGTTTTGGGTCTTTACAGTTTGCGAAATCAAAATATTTTCCTCAACAAGTATCTTTCAGAAATAAAAACCAACTTCTATATAGGTAAACCAAACTCATAAATACTAATAAATCCTTAACAATGACCCTCTTGGATGTTCCAAAAATGTGCGTTAAAAATTCACCTCTCTGTAAAATTGCACTGAGGTAACTGCATGCTCTTGACAGCAGACTGGGCCAAGTTTTTCACATCATAATTATGTATGTAAACAGGATGGATCCCTCTCTCAATGCCAAGAACTTTCCATAAATATGCCTTTTTACGCCTCTAATTTATTCCTCTACTGAAGAGAATATGTCAAATTTGTTCAGACATGAATATGAACCATCAGAAATGTTTTCTATATTTTTTGCAGATAATAGCTTAAAGAAGGCTGAAAGTAAAGCAGAATGTGCCTTAAGGCACATTCTGCTTTACTTTCAACCTGCTTTAATTGGTCACCTATCTCCAAACTAGAAACAGGCTATGGGGTAATATAGGTTGATGGCCCTCTTGGAAATTCTAAAACTGTGCGTTAAAAATTCATCTCTCTGTAAAATTGCACTGAGGAAACTGCATGCTCCTGACAGCAGACTGGTCCAAGTTTTTCACATCATAATTACGTATGTAAACAGGATTCCCTCTCTCAATGCCAAGAACTTTCATTGATAAAATTTCTTACTGAATTGTTTCAACATGTGGATAAAAAACGAGAAAGAAATAGGGACATAAATCTACCTGCTAACCCTGTTATATTAGAAGAGCGAGCCTCGTTACTACTAGCTTTTTAACCCATTATATACGTATATATACTCCATAGATACACATTTTTACGTATTTAAATCAATTTATCTATAGAAGGGTCAAAGTTTTTTTGTCCTGTACTGACCAAGATTTGAACAGCAAATTGAGAACAATTTTATTCTAGAACAGTAGTAGCAGATGACTAATTGTTAACTCTTTCCTCCCTGAAACTTTAAATGGGCAATTCCAGTTTCCATTACAGTCTAGTCCATTTCTAACTTTTAAGGGTTGTTTTTGTCAAAGTTTTGAATTATGACCAACAGTGAAGACCCTGATCAGAGGGCTCCTAGGAGCCCTCTGATCAGGGTCTTCACTGTTTGCTTAGGACAAGTGTACTATTCACATGTACACTGTTTGCAAATGACGCCAATATGTGGGACTAGGGTTCAAAGGGTTAATGAGACAGCAATATATACTTACAGTAGACTTAAATTAGCACCAAATTGTTGAACATTTCATTATTTTGTGTCCTTCAATGTAAAGATTCAAAAAATTGAAACACCATTGTAAACTATCTACTGCTGCAATAACCCTGAAATTTAAACAAGTTGATTTTGTCATACAGTAATTTGTCCAAAAGGTGCAAACTGAATATAGCAAACAGTGTAGACCCTGATCAGACTGCTCCAGCAGGAGCAGTCTGATCAGGGTCTACACTGTTTACTTAGGAGCAGTCTGATTAGGGTCTACACTGTTTGTTCAGGCCGGTCTGTCCCATAATACGTAATTATGATATGCCATTAATATGTTGTTTGTTGGTCTACAGGGACCATATACTATATTCACCAATGTGAAGGTCATTCTTAAGAGTCTGGATATCGATTCATAGAGGATTCCTTGATAATAAATTCCATAATTAGAATTGATATCAGGGGAAATGAAATTAATACAGATTAAGTTTATTTTATGGTAATTACTATATCTGGTCTGGGCATGGAAACTAAATTATATCTTGTGTACTTTTCCCTGCAAATTACATTTACATCATCCATAGATTTCCTTTCAGAAACTGCCAAACATGGAAAATAATCTGTATGATTAATGAAAAATAATGCAAGAGAAACGATTGGGGCAGTGCTAGCAGACATGGTATAATACAACAATTTGGATCAATCACTCGTAAGACCCAACACGAAAAAATCATGGATGTTTAAAACCAAACAGCTGACGAAAAGAACATGCCTCTCACTTCCTTCTGTCCGGATATTGCTCCATAAGCATTTTGTAAATTTGTAGTAAGAAATAACTCCATACATGTAGATATGCATTTTTATGCACTTTCTTTATTCCTTGACTGAGGAAAATAGTTCCATATTTATAATACAGGAATGCATGAATAATGCAACATAATATTTCCTACATATCCTAGCAAATGGTATAGCCTGTTGAAATTTTAAAAGCGTGATCAGAATGCGCTTTAAGGCACATTCTGCTTTAATTTTAACTTGCTATATGCTATCGATTAATGGGTAAAATGTTCTGCTTAACTTTTCTCCAGCACTATATATAAAGCTGTGACCTTGAGCACTTAACCCATTACTCAATAAGTACACATTTTAACACCTAACATTATTTATACACTTTTTACACTGAGAAAAGTAGTATTTAGCTAAGATGTTCTAGAAATGAATAATTGATGACATTTCATGTATTTTTCCAGATAAAAGCTTTAGAAAGAAGGCTGAAAGTAAAGCAGAAAGCTCCTTTAGGAGCTTTCTGCTTTACTTTCAGCCTGCTTTAAGCAACCACTTCTCCAAGCTATGTAAGGGAGTAAAGAGACAGGGTTAAAAGGGAGTCCATAATGGTTTTACAAAGAATGGTCAATGCTTAGCAGGTTTACTGTACAATACATGCGTATCATCTAGAATAACATGAAAGCCTTTCTTTATTTCCAAATACTCTCTTGTATCTGATAAATTATTAACGCAGTGCTCCATTTTCAGCCTTTCGCCAGGAAAAATAGAACAAAATTTATTGAATAATCGGAAGACATTTAGGGCAAACCGAATTCTGCTTACTCGTAGCTACTGGTAGTTGTAGCTTGCCGTAAGCATAAGTACCAGTATATGTTTTACTATTTGCATGTTTAAACAGTGATAACATGATCATTTTTGCAAACATTTGTACCCAGATGAGATGCCGAGTAACTCGGATCTCATCTGGGTCCAAACAGTTTAATTGAGATTCTTGTGCTGATTTGAAAATATTATTTTGAAAATTGTGAATTTAGAACTACAGCAGATTACAAATTGTTTAACTGACATCGATTTACTTAGCATTCAGATATTATAATAAAGATATTGCATTAACCCTTAGCCTGCCACTCACGACTATAGCTCCATATGCAAACAGCTTGGATCCGGATGAGACGCCGAGTAACTCGGCGTCTCATCCGGATCCAAGCTGTTTGACACTCGGACAACATTTTCAGCAATTTTGAGCAACTTTGAAGCACTTTGAAACTTGCAGCAGACGAGAAATATAGCAGACGACAATTTATTTGGCGGGCTAAGGGTTAATGTATTATATTAATTATACTACATGTTACCTTGTCCAACAGCACTGTAACCTATTTAGCAATTTACTGTCAACTAACAATTGTCTTATAATTTGGGGTGAATATAAACATTTTAACTGTTGTGGTGCCGGAAAAAGACCCAACTCAATCAATCAATCATTAATTTAACCCATTACTCAATAAAAATGTGGTACACCAGAAATACCTTCTGTGTTTTATGTTTAAGACTTTCTGGGTGAGGATTCACATTCTTAAGTGCAGAGATAATTCAAAAGCATTAAAATGTGTATTTAATACGGAATAATAGGTTAAAGCAGCAATATCTTATTAATATACAAATCTATATAGCAATATAAAGTGGCACCTAAACACAGGTCCATCAGTGGAACTATTCTCTAATGCTTTTAGAAAAATCAATTGCATAAAATCATAGCCTAAAATTTTATGGAAGACCTTGAAACATTGGAGTTAGCCGACAGACTCCATGAGAGCCACTACAGCATGATAGAAACTTCATTTTTAAATCCTTTGAATATCAGACCAAAAGCATGTGGTCAAAATGTCTTTGGCTAAAATTATGTATTTAACTCTTATTCATAAGTGTTCAAATAGTACCAGAGTGACAAAAAAGTTTGGATCCTTATCAGGCCCCACATTTGTGGGGCCTGATCAGGATCCAAACATTTTTGCAAAAAACTTAAATACTTGTTTTCGGAGTATTTAAAGGGTTCAATTCTGATATTGCTGCAAAAAAATCGACAGATTTCAGACGATGAATAATCTTCAAATATATTTGTAACACAATCTGGAAGGGGGGAAAAAATACTATGTGCATCTTAATTCCCGTATTTCTCCATCAAGTCTTGTCCCAGCAGCCTCAATTTACATAATTCAGACAAACAAACAATATCTTGGTTCCAATGAAGAAAAATTCAAGGCCGAACTAATGGAAATGTCAGGACGGCATGAGAAAAATCAAACTGTTGACTAGGGTTTTGGTTTGCATGTTTTTTAGTTGTGTTTAAAAGTCAAATTTGGCTAATGTACTTCCCCAAAATGGGAAATTTTGATGTTAAATCCTATTATAGACCATTGACTTATTGATAAAACCCACTGATTGTCCAAGAAATTTTGATACAGAAACCCCTTCTATAAATATATGATATGATCCATAGCATAATATTATACTGATACTGTAAGAAGACAGGCCTTTAATAATGATGTATCATTGTCCAGGGAAAATTGATACAGAGCCCCCAATGAAACACCCAGGGCATATTGATACAGAACCCCTATCATTATCTGGGATATATTAATATAGATAACCCTATGATGTCCAGGGAATATAATAATAAAGACAACGGCCACCATGGCACTAAATCACTCACCCACATTCAACTTGACCTAGATATCAATGAAGCAAACTTTTGAACAAGTTTCATTAAGATCCAATGAGATTTGTAGCCTCTAGAGTGTTAACAAGGTTTTTTTATGGCTTGACCTTGTGACCTAGTTTTTGACCGGACATGACCCACAGTCAAACTTGACCTAGATTCCATCAAAACAAACATTGTCATGAAGTTTCAATCCGGATGCAATTTGTAGGCGCTAGAGTGTTAACGAACAATTGTGAACGGACAGACATACAGACAGACGACGGAAGACGGACATCCAGTGATCCTAAAAGCTCACCTTGGCACTTCGGTTACCTTTTTAAACATGATCAAGGGGTATGATGATCCAAAGAATATTCATGTTAAAAATCACATGGTCCAGTAAATATTTATACAGAAAACCAAATTATTATGCAGGCCAATATTGATACAGAAAACCCTAGGACTGTCATCGGAATTTAAATACAGACAATATAACCCTATAAAAGAAGCATGGATAAGTTAGTCTCTAAAGACAAGAGCTTGTACAATGAAGACTTTTAACCCTTAGCCCGCCAAATAAATTGTCGCCTGCTATATTTCTCGTCTGCTTCAAGTTTCAAAGTTGCTCAAAATTGCTGAAAATGTTGTCCGAGTGTCAAACAGCTTGGATCCGGATGAGAGGCCGAGTTACTCGGCGTCTCATCCGGATCCAAGCTGTTTGCATATGGAGCTATAGTCATGAGTGGCAGGCTAAGGGTTAATAATGAAAATTACGTATGCTTCTACAGAAGTAATTTCATCTTGAATTAAACAACCACCTGTACTAAAGCCCCCAGATCTCTAAAGGTCTTCTTCTGATAGGTCTATCCGTTACCCTAAAAATCTGAAAAATTTGGACACCCTTTATAACTGCTCTAATTATCCTAAAACTTGAACAAATTGCTTTTATCAAACATTAATTTGTACAAAAGGGTGTTATCTGTATGGCCAACAGTGTAGACCCTGATCAGACTGCTCCTGAGGGAGCAGTCTGATCAGGGTCTACACTGTTTATTCAGGCATATCGTGTCCCAATACTAAGGATCATTACTGTATATTTTACCATTATTTGTTAGGAGGAAAAGACAAAAGACAGTCATTAATTTATTGGCAAAGTTTCTACATTTCTAGCCATGGGCTGACTGTAGCAATGGCACGAGATCCAGCATAATTACAAGCCAACAATTCTCAGTCTTAGTTTTATCTCGCCAAAGTCACTTGACAGGCTTTACAAGGAGTTACTGGGGATATATCGTAGGTCCTGTCCAAATCCTCCGGGCAGATCAATATCGTTGCTTCGAACAGACACCGTCTTCTCCTGCTGGAATTTTCATGCATATTTCTGGTTGTATTTGCATCATCAAACACTAGCATCATTTTCTCGGACTCTTCAGATAAGATGCTTAACTGAGAATTTTAAAGTCGAGTCTCGCTCGCTTCTATTCATAGAAAAACATCCACTCAGTTGTACAAAAGGTCTTTTCTGTTTTAATTTAGCATATGTTGACGATTCTTTTAAAATAGTGAGTGTAGAGCTCCTAAAGGAGGATGTACGTGTATCTGACATGAGACTGCAAAGTCTTACTTCGGGCATTTATTAGAGGGGTGGGTGTTAAGCCCTTTACCCTGAAATAGCCAGTTTCTAGTTTTGAAGATGGGGTAAAGCTTTATCCCATTACCCAATAGCCTATTTCTAAGTTTTGAAGACAAGCGATTACTTAAAGCAGGCTGAAAGTAAAACAGAATGCGCCATAAGGCGCATTCTGCTTTACTTTCAGCCTGCTTTAAGCTACCAGCTGCTATAATATGGAAAATATTTCTTATGATACATATTCATGACTGTTTAAATTGGAATTATTTTCTTCAGTGGAGGAATAAATTCAAGGTGTCAAAAAGGTGCTTTTATGTGGTAATGGGTTAACTTTTCTTCTTCTCAGTAGCATAATAACAGCATTACGTACAGCCCCACATTTGACAGCTACAGAAGGAGCTGTCTGATCAGGATTTGCATTGTAATCTTATATGATCTGTCTGAGTCTGCTCTCTTTTCTACAGAAAAACTTCCCTTATTTCATTAGACAATGTGATAGTTCAGATGATTGATGTTCATAGTGGTCATGCAGAGTTTTATTTATGAATATATATACTCAGAAGGGTTAAGTTTCATAGCATTATTGTTTGTCATAGTTATAGGGTTATATAAAACAGTTTTGATTAAGATCATAAACTAAGGTACCCAGGGTCTAGCTAGCTGATCTCAAATTTTAACTGCCTGCAAATATCAGTTTAACCAAAACACAATCATATATATACTATATAATAGCCTGTTTTAGTATTGAATATAGGTGGTCACTTAAAGAAGATAGTAAAGCAAAATGTGCCTTATATTATAAGGCCAATTCTGCTTTAATTTCAACCTGCTTTAAGCTTATCATCTACTAGAATATAGAAAATATTTCTGATGATACATACTCATGAATGTATAAAATGGAACTATTTTCTTCAGTGGAGCACACAATTAAAAGCTATATTAAAGGGCGTATTTATGGGGTATTATGGTTTAAGTCATGAGCAGTTCAAGGGTATACCAAAAGTTTTGACTGTTAGCGATTTTTACTACGGCAACACTTGGGAAATGTGCCCTGCTGTACTTTTTCTCCCAACTTCATTTTCCCAAATGCCTTCAATCAATAACAAACAGTTCTGACCTTATCATCGTGCAGAATTCTCTCTTTGGTGCTAGGCTTTTTGCTCAGAGCTAACTTGTTATTTTTATCCTTTCCAAAATCATATCAATACCAACAAGAGACCTCAACTCTCTCAACACCGAGCAAGTGTCATCCGCTTAAAACTGTCGCCGGCTTAAAATCATGAAACAAATACTATCTTTTTTTATGTTTACAGAAATAAGATCCAAGTGACAAAAAAGTTTGGATCCAGATCAGGCCCCACTAACGTGGGGCCTGATCTGGATCCAAACTTTTTTCAAAGATCGTCAATATAATGTCTTCTGTGTTTAAAGGGTATAATCTTTTCCATGAAAGTTTCTTTGAATGGCACATGATGTTATCAAGTCATTTGAGACAACACTTCTAATGTACCTAACACTATTTGCAATTTTCCAGAAAACTCTGCCCCCCACTCAAAAAAAATCCATGAAACATCCCGCTACCCTTTTACCAAATATGGGCATTTTCCCCAATATCAAACGGATTGATCCATTGTGCTGTTAAGGCCTGGAAAAGGTTCATATCATTGGCTATTAAAGCAAAAATCAATAGTTGTTCCATCAATCAAGGGAACAAATTGCGATAGATGCTCTAGATACCGCTACAACCCCGCGTGCTGAACAGGCAATATTATGAGTATTTGGAGCCAAGAAAAAAAAATTACATTTAAAATTATGTCATGATCATTTTCTGCTGAGCCATGGAAATTTACTTTTCTAGGTCAAGTTGTTTATTTCCCTTTGGAGGTCAAACTTCGCTCCGGCGGTATAATTTGTAGGCAGTTCGCGTGCTAGGAGAGTGAACACCAATTGAAGCATGTTGCAAATGTAACCAAGACTGAAGGGAACCACGGGTTGAGCTAAAGTGATCTAAAAGGCAAGCATTTCTGCTAGCAAGAAGTGATATTCACACGCTTAAATGTGATCAACGGATCTTCTTAGAGAGCAGCGATGCTCAGATGCCATCAGGAATTGAAATTTGACTCAAACTGATAAACAATGCTGGTAAAATGGAGAAGACATTATTTTTTTCCATTTAAATGCACTTAACCTATTTCCTCATTGCCTGTTTCTATAATTATAGTTTTGAGGACAGGTGACCTCACAAAGTAGGTTCAAAGTTAAGCAGAATGTCTGCTTTAAGCTAACATCTGCTAGGATATAGAAGGTATTTCTTATGGTGCATATTTATGACCATATAAAGTGGTACATGTACTATGTTCTGCAGTGGTAGAATAAATCAAAGGCATAAAAGAGCTTGACCCAAGGAACATTTCCGTAAAGTTTGGTTGTATTCTGTCAAGTGGTAAAGGAGGAGATGTCATTTGAAGCCATTGTTGATGACAACGCACACAGGGCCATCCCAATAGCTCACCTTGAGCCTTTGGATCAGGTGAGCTAAAAATGTGCTTAACTCTTTCATCCCTGAAACTTTAAATAAACAATTCCAGTTTCCAATTTAGTCAAGTCCATTTCTGACTTTTAAGGGTTGTTTTTGTCAATGTTTGGCATTATGACAAACAGTGAAGACCCTGATCTGGGTCTTCACTGTTTGCACAGGACAAGTGTACTATTCACATGTACACTGTTTGAAAAGGACGCCTATATGCGGGACTAGGGTTCAAAGGGTTAAGGGGGAGGGTTAATAATTATTCTCACCAACGAATCCAATTATTATAAGTGAGAACAATTTGAAAATCCAAGGCCTATTGTTTTCGCAATACACTTAATCTTTGTAATCAAGGTTGATCTCTTTAAAAACAATCATATTACGGAAAGAGAACATGTAATGTTCAGAAGCAAATAATGATTTTCTTGATATGATGAGTATCTAATTTGTTCCTTAACCCTTTGAACCCTAGTCCCGCATATAGGCGTCATTTTCAAACAGTGTACATGTGAATAGTACACTTGTCCTGTGAAAACAGTAAAGACCCAGATCAGAGGGCTCCGAAAGGAGCCCTCTGATCAGGGTATTCACTGTTTGTCGTAATGCCAAACATTGACAAAAACCCTTAAAAGTCAGAAATGGACTAGACTAAATTGGAAACTGGAAGTGTCCATTTAACGTTTCAGGGAGGAAAGAGTTAACCCATTCCTCAATAGCCTGCTTCTAATTTCAAGGACAGGTGACCACTTAAAGCAAGTTGAAATTACATGTAAATGAATAAGGATAGTGATCATTAAAGGAGAGGTGTCTGCTTACATTTGTCCTGCATTTAGCTGCTACCCGAGTCATAAATACTACTATAAATGCATTGTCTTTTAGTGGTCACTTAGATCATACAGATTTGACTACAGTCAGTGTTCCCTACTTATAACGGCCCTCCAAACAAAAACTCTCTCCTTACAACTACCCTTGCCGCTCTTCCTTAAACAGGACAATTATGTCTAATGCTTTTACTGCTGCAATATGGTCTGCTTGAAATTGTCATGTGCTGTTTTTTTTATCAAAGTTACTTATAAGTTGACATTTCGATAGAATAAATATAATGATGAGTGACAAACAGCTTGAATCAAGATCAGACACTGCGCTACGTGGCGTCTGATCTGGATTCAAGCTGTTTGCAAATGTAAGCCAAGTTTTAATTCCATCCCTCTAATGGCTCCCTCTGAACAACACACACAATCTGTGTCCTCATTCGGTGTCGTTGTAGAGAGGGATCAAACACTGTAATTGGAAATATACTAAATCCCGCTTGGTTTCCAATCATTCTATGTCAGATGCTGAATATGTTCTGTTCTATATATCGCATGATGGTATAAAGAGCCTTGACTGTATAATTGCTGCTTTGTCACCGTGAAAGCCCGTTCTTCTGATACCTAGGCAAAAAATTGATTCTTTCCAACAACATTATTATTTCCTCAATCACTTGCTCAAGCGGAAATAAAACATTTCCTCTCTAATCAACCAAATCTGGGACAATAGCAAACTAGAAAAACATCTTAACATCAGTCACGCACATTGCCTTTATTGAATAGACGTTTATATGAGACAATAAATACAGTCAAACCCGCGTTAATCCTTTACTCGATAGAGAAGCATTTTTACGCCTTTGATTATCATTTATTACTCCAATTTATATAGTCATGAAATACATGTTTCTTAAGAAATATCTTTTATGTTCAAACAGATGTTAGATAAAAGCAGACTGAAAGTGAAGCAGAATCATGCGCCATATAATGCGCATTCTGCTTTACTTTCAACCTGCTTTATCATTATGTGGTATCTATACCTACAATACTAGAAACAGACTATGGAGTACAGGCCATTATAAGAGATTCGGTAATTTTTTAGGTTGCATGCTTAATGAAGAACAAAATTTAAGCAGAAATCTTGTGTAGGATCTAGAATGATATATATCGTTGGTGTCGTTCAAAAGGGATGAATATGCACACTTCCAACTTTTCTTAGGGTCTGAACAAAGTCTGCATTGCTTGTCCTGGTCATTTATCAGAAAGGGAATGAGTCTTTGAAATTTTATATTACAGGATAAAAATTCAGCAATTTGTAACATAATTGTAAGTGCTAACTGTATGCTTTATTGCTCCTTAGTGCGATGGAACAAAAGGAGATGTTATATTCTCTCCAAACAATCCTAATAAATGACAATTGCAAACAGTTTGGAGCCAGATCAGATGCCAGGTAACCTGGCATCTGATCTGGCCCCAAAACTGTTTGCTAAATTCAGATATCAAAACTCTTCATTACCATTTTCAAAAAGTTATCATTTTTAACAATTTATTAAGCTGTCTTTGCTTTCGATTTCATTTATACAGGTTAAAAGAATGTCTTCTCCATAATGTATGTCGTGTCTTGGTACAAGGCTACATGGACCTCATTTCACCCACTAAAATGTACTGATTTAAAAAGACATAAGAATTTCTTAATTATCACAAACTGTTTTTCTGCACCCAGTCTACTTCAAATCACATTACAATCCACGCCAAACACCCATCTGAAACCTGTTAAATGCCCGCTTTTCTCATTTAAAGGCCAGAGCTACAGACAGTTAAATGCAAAATGCAGCCACTGAAAGAGCTATTTCACCACTGTGCCTTCAGAAGTTAACATGTTTTCAGTGTTATTTATACGTTATAATTGTACGAATTGAAATATTTGTCTCAAGTGTCCTATTAATGCTCTGTCCCCTTAGCCCATTACCCCATGGCCTGTTTCTAATTCTGAAGATAGGTGTGACTTTACAACTGCTGATGCTGAGGTTGAAAGTAAAACAGAATATGCCTTAAGGGGCACTCGATCTCCTTTACTTTCAGCCTGCTTTAACCCATTACCTCTTAGCCTATTTCTAGCTTTGAAAACAGGTGACCACTTAAAGCAGGTTGTAAGTAAAGCAGAATGTGCCTTAAGGCACATTCTGCTTTACTTTCAGCCTGCTTTAAGCTACCATCTGCAAGGATATAGAAAATATTTCTTCTGATACAATGTATATATGTCATATTCTTGGCTGTATAAATTGGAACTATTTTCTTCAGTGGACGAATAAATAGAGGCGTAAAAAGGCGTTTTTAAGGGGTAATGGGTTAAGCTAACATGTTGGCTACCATATAAAAATATTTCTGCATATTCATGACTGTATATATAGAAGAGTTTTATTCAGTGAAGGAATACCAGTAAAGGTGTTTAAAGATGTATTTATGGAGTGATGGGTAAACCCATGCAATGCTGAAATTTTCAAAATGAATTCATCTACTTTCAGATAAATTACTTGAAAGTTTACTGTGACTCTCAAGTGGCTTGACCTCAAAATAATACGGTATGTGACAAACAGTGACGACTCAGATCGGACTGTTATCTGACCTCAGAGGGCTCCTGATCTAGATTTACACTGTTTGGAAAGAATGAATTTATCAAGTTCCAGCAGTATAACAATTTAGAGTTAAATATGTGAAGATAGTTGCGAGGGCTGCATCCCCGATGGCCTAATTTAAAACTAAAAAAAACTTGTCAAAAAACCTCTGTCAACCTAGCTAAAACTTCAAAAAAAACTTCTGTCGACCTAGCTAAAACTTCATAAAAACTTCTATGGACTGACAGACGGACAAGGCGTTTACTAGTGGTGGGGGTATAATAATTAAAGTGTGTATCTATATGGAGTAATGGGTTAAAATAAAACTTGTTTCACGTGAAAGGTTCAGACACAATTTCCTAACAGCACCTCCACTGATCGAAGCGCTTTAGAGTGCCTCTCCCTAATCCTCCATATCATATCATATATATAAATTTAACTCTTTGTATGCTGGGTAATTTGTTCATCTGCAATAATTGTTGTCTGCTTTTGTTCTAAAATTAGAATTTTTAAAAAATTCTTTTAAATTCAGGGTCAGAATGGCAAACAGTTTGGATCCTGATGAGACGCCGTGTCACGCGGCGTCTCATCTGGATCCAAACTGCTTGCAAAGGTTATGAGTATAATGACTGTGGCAGCTATATCCGCCGCTAGCGTGCAAAGAATTAAGCACCACAAATGAATATTGATGTAATTTGTTGAATACAGCTAGGTGACAGTTTTAAAGGGACTCGCAACCGGATGGTGTACTTGTCAAAATAAAATAAAATACTCAAATAAAAGCAAATTTGTGGCATTATTTGGCTTCTGACATTAAAAAAATATGATCAGTCCAAAAAAAGTCTCAAGAATCGTCACCGAATCTTAGATTTTTAGATATTTTCCATCGTTTTTCTATACCGACTAGTAGACGGTATAGTTGTTGTTGTTGCTTCTCTACACGGGCTCAGACATAAACACGAGCCGACTTACGAAGTTGTATGCACTTTCGATAGCTACACATTGAAATACGTTAAATCGATCCGAGATAAACGGATAGTTCGGTGGTCCATTGGTCTAAGCGGTTTCCCCTATTTTGCCTTCTGTCCGCCAATGCCGGGCCCCGGGTTCTAATCCCACCAGAGACCAATATTTTTTTTTATTGAAATACATTTTTTTAAACAGAATTTCTTATCCTAAACTAATTCTTTACCATTTATATAAGCGTTTGACACATATTTACAAATTACTATTTTTAATGCACCATCTGGTTGCGAGTCGCTTTAAATGCAAGATAATAGTTTAGCAGAAAGGAGCTTTCTGCTTTTACTTTCAACTTACTGCCATGCTTAACCCTTTCCCCCATAGAAGCGACTTTTAGCGTATTTAATTTATTCCTCTATTGAAGAAAATAGTTCCAGTTTATACCCTCATGAACAATTACCGATACAAATATTTTATAAAGCCTAGCAGATTTTAGCTTTAAGCAGGCTGAAATTAAAGCAGAATGTGCCTTAACCCTTTCCTCCCTGAAACATCAAATGGACAATTCTAGTTTTCAATTTAGTCTAGTCCATTTTTGACTTTTTAGAGTTGAATTTTACAATATATGTCAAAATGACAAACAGTGTAGACCCTGATCAGAGGGCTCCATATGGAGCCCTCTGATCAGGGCCTACACTATTTGCATAGGACAAGAGTATTCTTCACAAGTACACTGTTTGCAAATGATGCATATATGCGTGACTAGGGCTCAAAGAGTTAAGGCACATTCTGCTTTACTTTCGACCTGCTTTAAGTGGTCACATGTCTTCAAAACTAGAAACAGGATATGAGGTAAAGGGTTAAACACAATTTAATGTAAGTGATTTGCACAATTATATATTGTATGTAGGAAAGGCTTATAATAATGACACAAATACCTGCCATAAAGTTGACTTACACTTATAAATTCTATACTTATACCTATAAATTCTACACTTATAACTATAACTTATATATTTAACAGTCTTTGGAACTGATTAATAATCAGGGAAGTCTTCCGTTGTCTTTTTGTCCTCGCAGTAACCGTAAAGTAGTATATAATTTATGACTTATAATATCGTGACTACTTAACTTCGAATCGTCTATTTCAGATGATTGTAATGGGTAGTGGCAACACAGAAATTGGTATGGAGATCTATAATCATGGAAGCTAGGTCTTCAAGTAATATAAATACTCCACTTATCTTATGCTCATGTAGCATTGACATGTGCCGAGGATGGTTACAGTAAAACCCGTCTATTACGACAACTAAATGAGGTTATGGTTTCCGTTTCTATAAAAGGTGACAGCTTAAAGCATGATGAAAGTAAAGCAGAAAGCTCCTACCTAAAAGCATTCATTATGTTTGAGGTGTCACCTGTCTTTAATGCCATCAATTAACCTATTACTCCAATAGCCTGTTTCTAATTTTGAAGACAAGTAGGTGGCTTAACTTAAAGCATGTTGAAAGTAAAGCAGAATATGCCTTCAGGCACATTCTGCTTTACTTTCAGCCTGCTTTAAGCTACCAACTGCTAGGAATATATGAAAGATAGTGCACTTCATGGCTGTATAAAATATGACTGTATAAAGTATTTTCTTCAGTGTATGAATAAATTGAGGGCATAAAAAGGCATATTTATGGGGTAATGGGTTTACCTTTCATTTCAGTGATCATACTTGAGGGAGTTTACTGTATGCTGGCAATAAAAATGAAATGAAAATAGGCACTCACCCTTTTGTCTTGAGCAATTTTTGAATGAAAGTATCTACTGGGAAAAATAGACCTCTTGGCTACCTTGTTGTGACGAAATAGATAATGGTCCTCCATGATCTGGAAAAGTCAAAGAAAAAGCATTGAAAATATACATTCCCTAGAAATATATGTAAATACACATAACCAGATAGCAGTGCAATATAGGGCGATGTATTCAGCTCAAGACGTTTGGTTGAAACAGCTGATCTGACAAGCACCTTTGGGGCAAGATTCTGCTAACAATGTCGAGAGCTGAATACAACGTCCTGTAGCTTGTTACAGGTAACCCAAAAGGCATACCATATTCTGCTTTACTTTGAGGCTGTTTTAAGCAACCATCTAATAGGATATAAGACATATTTCTTACAGTGCATATTCATGACTGTATAGTCAAATTAGAACTATTTTCTTCATTGGAGAAATGAATCAAGGGCAAAAAACCCTGGCACATTTAAGGAGTATAATGGGTTAAATATAGGTGCATGCAAGCTGGCAGCTGAGCTAAGTAAACTAATGCAAGATGAAATTGAAGCAGAAAGCTACTTTAGGTGCTCTCTGCTGTACTTTCATCTTCCTTAATACTTTTGAACACAGCTTAATATACATAGGTAAAAGGCACTTTAGACTATGACGGAAAGGGTGGGGGGGGAGCAAACATGTATCAATTTAGATTCACTAGGACAACTGGTCAGTCGGTCAGCTATGAGGTCAGAGGACATGCAGAGCATAAAACACGTAAAACATGTGCACATACAACTATAGCAGGTTCATTAACCTCTGACCTTTTCACCCCACAAAAATCAATACTAGTCTCTCCCTCTCAATGGATAGCAATTTCTATCTATCAAACTCTTTTACCCTTTGCAAACAGTACAGACCCAGATCAGAGGGCTCCTGAAGGAGCCCTCTGATCTGGGTCTGCACTGTTTGCCATACTGTTAATATCTTAGCTTACAAACCCCCTGGATAGTCAATATAGACTTGTCATTTATAAGAAAACGGGCAAGTCCATTTGACAATTAAGGTAGCATTGTAAGTGTTAATAAAGCTGTCCATTCTAGGAAGCATAGGCATTTTGTAAATAATTGATTTACTCACTGCTTGCATTGCTATGGTGATAGTCAACAGGGGAAAGATATTGGAATGAAAACAATCAGGATTTATAAACGAATGAGCGACTAATTACAATATGTACTACATGCTATTGGGGCATGGAAAAACATATATGTACTGGTAACCGTGTGTGCCCAAGGTAGATGTGCATCTATGATTATTGTATTTTCAGCAAAAGCACAATCTTTGATTTTAACAAGACTGCAACTGCTGCTTAAAGAGCAGGTTTGTCAACGTCTTTTACTGCCATCAGGACACAATCCGCTTATAATACTTTAAGCCTGCTTTAAAGTTATAAGCTATAGTCTACTATTGGCTTGGATATATAAAATATTTCTTATGGTTCATATTTATGGCTGTTACATAATGAAGTGGATATATTTTCTTCTGTGGAGGAATAAATTAAATATGTAACAAGGCATATTTATGGGCAATGGGTTAAGAGCATTCTACTTTACTTTCAATCTTCTTTAAGTATTCATCTGTCATATTTATTGGCTAAATTGTTAACCCATTACCGCATAAATACACCTTTTTCTCCTTTTATTATTCCTTCACTTAAGAAAATAATTCAAATTTATATAGTCAAGATTATGTAATATAAGAAATATTTTCTAGCAGATGGTAGCTGAAAGCAGGCCGAAAGTAAGGCGCATTCTGCTTTACTTTCAATCTGCTTTAAGTAGTCACCTGTCTTCAAAACTATGGGGTATTATGGGTTAAGAAAATAATTCAAATTTATATAGTCAAGATTATGTAATATAAGAAACATTAACTAAATCCTAGCAGATTGTAGCTGAAAGCAGACTGAAAATAAAGCAAAATCTGCTTTAAGTAGTCACCTGTGGTCAAAACTAGAAACAGGCTATGGGGTAAATGGTTAACACAAACTGTTGTCTCTTCCAAACACACAGACTGCCGTGCAATAGTCCGTGCAATAGTCCGAGCCATTCTTACGCCCAGCTATTAGTGTAATGCCAGATATGATGAAAAACTCATTTACCAATGGTGTTCGTAAATTAGAGCTCGGCCTCTGGGACTGATTAGTTTCGCCAGCTTGCCCTCAATGGCACCAGGTATAAGTCAACATGCTGACTGACCCATACCACTCGTAATAGCAGATCAATTTGTCTTTTGGCTGCATATGAGTAGCCCATAATTATGCTCTAAGGACGCATGCAGTCATACACATAGACAAACTATTGGTTTCCCCCCTCCCACACCAATTCAATAATATTATATGCATGGGCTTTATTATTATATGACCCATACAGAACAACCACAGTATATCCTAACAGATGGTAATTAAATAAATAAAGCAGGCAGCCTGGCTGAAAGTAACGCAGAGTGCGCCTTACCCCGTCTCACACTCATAGCATTACTGACCTTTTTTTCTTTAAACACAATGTAGCATATTGTATGACACCATAGATATCTTAAAATAGGTTATTTTAAGATATCTATGAGTGACACCATAGGGTTTAATACAGAAATAAAGATTTTAGTTTTTAAAGCACTTCTATTGGGTAAGGGTTAAACCCTATGGTGTAACTACCTTTTTACACCTTAAAGTTTCTTTGAGACAATTCTAATTACAATTAAACCATAGGATATCATTAGCTGATTAAACACTGACAATACTATGGTAGATCTATCACTGACAATTAATGAGCTGTATTTACAATAGCAATGTGCACATTTTTCATATGCATGCATGGTGCTAAAATTTAGCTTTAACCCAATATCCCTCTTATCAGTTGCCCTGTTCCAAGCATTTGAAAGGTTATAGTCAGAAGGATGCCTCCACTACGTAACATTTCCTACTCTATGGCAATGTATAATGTCAACACCATCAGGCCCCGACAATCAATACAAAACACTCTACCATTACCCTCTTCTAAAAGTCATCATTATCTAAGAAAAGCTACAGACTGTAAATATAGTGAAGAAGACACTATTCTTTCCTGTTTAACCTAAAATAACCCCATACAGCCTGTTTGTTATATTTGAAGCAGTCTTCGCCTTAAGTTTTTCAGATCACAGTTGCCCAAAACTGACAAAAATTGCATTTTTCAATGTTATATGCCAAATTCGGATGCAAATATTTCTAATTCTGATGCAAATACCACTTGCCCAAATCAGAAACCACTTGCCCCTGGTTGATTAACCAACGACTGTTGAAAACATGTGACCACTTAAAGCAGAATGAAAGTAAAGCAGAATGCGCCTTAAGGCGCATTCTGCTTTATAAAAATATGTATCATTCTTTAAGCCATCACATACTAGGATTTGAGGAAAGTAATGTCTGCTTAAACAAGGGTGATGAAGTTATGGCCAACATTAAGATGCCCCACGATGACACTGAAGTGACCACAATAAACTCGCCTGTTTTTGAAGGAAAAAGAAAGGAACCAATTCTTTAGCTACAATTCAACAATTTAACATTCTTATGAAACAATTTCTAGCCACAGCTATGGCTGCACATGCAGTTAAATTCTTACAAATAAATATTCAATGCAGCAGCTCCATAGATCATGCCAGACTAGATTCCTTGCCAAATTACTCATGTTCAGCTACAAAAAATCTTAAACCCTATAATCAATTTCTCAAATATCTAATCAACCTCTCCAGATCTAGCTGTAAAGTCACTGTTGAATATCAAAACTTCGATCTAAGCCACGCCACTTCCTTTCAATAAATGTAATCTGTTTATAAATTATTTCTTTTTCCGGAAAACATTATACAGTAAAACTCAATATTCAGAACGAACTTTGATACAGCAAATTTCAGCTTACAACCAAACAAAATTCATTCCCAAGCCTGTCTCTCTATTAATCCATAATAATGCTGAAAGTAATGGTCAATGAACTTTGATAGGATGAATAATGGCAAGCTGATGTCGACTGTCCAGTATGTTTATTCACAAAACATATTGCAATACATACCTTTGTTAAAACAAATTTAAGGCATATTCTGCTTTTCTTTCAACCCGCTTTAACTCATTACCCCATAAATACACCTTTTTACGCCTCTAATTTTTCCACCATGGAAGAAAATAGTTCATAGTTTATACAGTCAAGAATATGTACCATAGGAAATATTTTCTTTATCATTGCAGATATTAGCTTAAAGCAGGCTGAAAGTAAAGCAGAATGTGCCTTAAGGCACATTCTGCTTTATTTCAACCTGCTTTAAGTGGTCACCTATCGTCAAAACTAGAAATAGACTATGGGGTAATGCGTTAAGTAGTATATTGTTTTCAAAACTAGAAACAGGCTATGGGGTAATTAATGGGTTAAATATTGGAGTATCTGTACTTGACACATATCATATTAAGATCAGATGGTAATCCTTTATCATATTAATAATCAGCCAAAAGTTTAATATGCAGAACAGACATTAATTACTACTCAGATTATTGCCACAGTTCTGGTCTCAACTCATTACAAAACCTAATGAATTTGTTTGCCTCGGCATGAATATTCATGAGAAACTGATCACGCTTGTTTATCACTGGACGCAGACTAGGGTCGTGCCTGTCGGGTTTCCCTTCATTTGTCTAGAAAACAAGTATCATACAAGCACCTTAGAGCTGATATCCCCTGCCGCAGCGATTGTCCAGAAGAAAGTGGCAAACTTTATTGTGGGAGGAAGGGGCAAATGGTGATCACCTGTCTTTAAAGATCAACATTCAAAAGCTTTTTACAAAGTTTTATAAAATCCATTCAATTTTGTACATTTTAAAGCCTAAACAATACAAAAAATAAAGCCGTTTGTAGCATTATAAATCTAAGTATGACAGGGGCAGGTAACTCTTGATTCAAATTCAACAGTAATTAAACACTTTCAAGAACTTATAATTGTGTGCAAGTATTATTAAAAAAAATTCAGAACTGTAGAATTTACTAGAGTGTAAACACATTTTCAACTCATCAAGGGCAGAGTATTCTTGACTAATTTGCACTAATTGAACTCATTCTACAGCCGAGGCTCATAAGTCTTTCCCCAAAATGGCGGCCGTTTTGTTCTCTACTCTAAGCACATGCAAACTTTAAACATGAACCAACTCAAAACGGCAACTCCAACTTACCTGAAAATTTCCGTATTTTGAAATAGACCCGTTTTCTTTCAGAATATGCCGAATTCTTTTTGGAATACTCTCATAAAGTGATTGTACATAGGCCTGACTGTAACGATCCCAAATGCCAAGAACATGTCTGATAAGCTCATCCTTATTTTTGATATTCACTGCACGCTTGCACAAGTTAGTTTTCAAAGATTTCCACACATTTTTTATTGTATTCAAGTCTGGGTTTTAGGCTGGTCGAACCATTGTCGGGATATTATCGTTCCTTGACCATTCGATGGTGAGTCTAGATTTATGCTGAGTAGCATAGTCATAATGGACACTGTATAGCTTATTTGAGAGCTTTTTAGCAATAAATGGCCACAAATGTGTTTCTAGAGTTTCAATATGTTTCTCGGAATTGATATTACCATCAACTGGTGTCAGGGTTCCATCTCCATCATATGTTAAACAGCCCCTGAACACAACAGATGCTTTGCAATATGGGGTGGGTCTGCATGGTTTTCCGTGGTCTCCCATACCCTCCCACTTCAGATCTTGTTTTCGGAGCTCCCTAACTCTCGAAATCTCTTTATAAAATTTGAATTGTTAGATCTATCGATGTTTTCCGATTGTGAAACTTTGTGAGTACTTTGAGAGTCCTTATTTAGATGAATGATAGCGTTTTTTCTGCTAGTGTGTCAATTCCTTGCGTTTCACCCTTGATATGTTACGAAGCAGACGATCGACACAAATCAATATTATTTGTTTACAAAAAATGAAGAAGTTATCGGTGCTATCATGAAATTCACTGTGTTAAAATTTCAATCTTCCTAGTAATTAAATCGCGGCGCTATTAAAGTTTTTCGGACGCGGCCATATGCGGTACCGATATCGGCGCCATGTTTTGGGGAAATACTTATGACCCTCGGCTGTATAAATAATAGCCATATATGATTTAATTTTTTTTTCAAAATCCATTCACATTTGTACACAATAGCATGTAAACAATAAAGCCATGTTGAGCATTACTAAGTACATAAAGGGCAGATAACTCTTGCCACAAAGTATCCTATTTTGACAATAATTGCTACCCTTATATTTATATACATCATGTGTAAGTTAAATCAAAATCCATTAAAGACTGTAGTTTCTAGATGGTAAAAACTGTTAAATATGGTTTTTTTGACTCATCAAGGGCAGATAACTAGTTTGACTAGTTTCTCCGTTTTCAAAAATGATAACAATTATTTGAAAACTAATAGCCATACATAGTTTAAGAATTTGTTTTATCAAAATTCATGCATATTTATAGATACTAGGATGTAAACAATTTTAAAATAAAGCATTTTCTATCATTTCAAAGTACATCAAGGGCAGATAACTATTGCCACAAGTATCCTTTATGGACAATAATTGCACACCTTCAAGAACTGTTACTTATAGACATCGTGTGCAAGTATCATTTAAATTCATTCATAATTGTTATGAGTTGCCAGAGAGTAAAAACAGTTAAATATGGCTTTTTTTACTTATCAAGGGCAGATAACTCATGACTTATTTCTCCGTTTTCAACAATAATCAAATTCATTTGAAAACTAATAGCCATACATAATTCAAGAAAGTTTTTTCAAAAATCCATGCATATTTATAGGCTCTAGTATGTAAACAATACCAAAATAAAGCATTTTCTAGCATTTCTAAGTACATCAAGGGCAGATAACTCTTGCCACAAGTATCCCTTTTTTACAATAATTGCACACCTGCAAGAACTTGTACTTATAGACAATGTGTGCAAGTATAAACAAAATATGTTGAATACTGTAGTTGCTAGAGTGTAAAAACTGTTAAATATGGCATTTTTAACACAAAAAGGGCAGATAACTCATAAATTCCTCAAATTTTCTGAAAAAAATTTGATTTCCCACGGTGCTCCTATGATGACAAATAAGTATACCAAGTTTAATCCCAATCTGTTTATAGGTTTCGGAGATACAGTTGCGGACGGAAAACGTGACGGACGGACGGACAGCATTTTTAACACAAAAAGGGCAGATAACTCATAAATTCCTCAAATTTTCTGAAAAAAATTTGATTTCCCACGGTGCTCCTATGATGACAAATAAGTATACCAAGTTTAATCCAAATCTGTTTATAGGTTTCGGAGATACAGTTGCGGACGGAAAACATGACGCACGCACGCACAGCCGGACGGACAGACCTAAAACAGTATCCCTCTGCCTTTCGGCAGGGGATAATAAGCAGGGATCCAGATAAGGGGAGTACTCATTAGAATCGTCTCTTAACCCATTTAAAGTACCGCCAGACTTTTTACACCTTAATTTATTCTTGTACTAAAGAAAGTAGTTCTTAACTTTATAGAAGTTATGAATATGTATCATAATTAAAGTATGTTTTCTATATCCTAGCTGAATGGAGCTTAAAGCAGGTTTAAAGAAAAGCAGAATGCGCCCTAAGGCGCATTCTGCTTTACTTTCAACCTGCTTTAAATGGTCACCTGTCTTCAAAACTAGAAACAGGCTAAGCCTATGGGGTAAATACCGTAATGGGTTCAAAGACGATTCTAATAAGAGGTCACAAGACAAGGTTTGGTGGAGAAATGGACAGAAGACCCGCCTAATATCTGGTCCAGTTCGATGGTAATCCTAGTTTCTCTGCAAGGCCATGCAAAGATCCTGTGGAAGTTTAATAATGCAACTGTCTTCTGGAATGCTAATATCTATGGTGAATTAGCTGGTCTTATCAGTTGATCAGTATCGTAACTAATTGGCACTCAGATCATTATTCTGTAACAACTAAATGTTCCATGAAGATTGTTCAAGTACATGTTTATAGTGTCATATTGATCAAGGCAGCATTGCATGCATGCAGAGCTACACATTTCTTAGTTCCAATTGTTTGCTTGAAGTTATAATGACTGAATAGCTGAAAGCTAAATGCAGACTGAAAGTAATGCAGAATGTGCCTACTTTATTTTCAACCTGCTTTAAGAAGTCACTTGTCTTTAGAACTAGAAATCGGCGGATGCTGTCCTATTGTAGCTACGATGCCAGCGGTCGGAAGTCTGATCACCCGCCGGACCAAGTCCTTCTTGGTCCGATGTATCATTGCTTTACACTGCATGGGCATCTAAAAGAACCAGAGAACTCTGTCGATAATAAGAGTAGGGCTTCACGCCTTGGTTTTCTGTATCCGCTCCCCTCGATCTCTCTGGCACCAATAGATGGCAGAAACAGACGTTAACAAACAAACAATTAGAACTAGAAACATGCTATTGGGTTTAACGTGACAGAAGATATTGTCTTTTCTGCACTGACTAGCACCCCATGAAGATAATACCAAACATATTATAACCTATACGACTAGTGGTGTTTTTTTCGTTTATTGCTTTACATTGTAGTATGGAGAAACCCCAAGGGGCATCGCCAATGCTAATACCAGGGCCATGATCGGAATAAAATTGGCAGTTAGGACCGCGAGAAAACACTATAGGAACAATATCTAAGCTCTGGACAATTGTGCTTTTGAAGAAGACAATTTGTATAGAGTTCTCTGGCAACAGGAGTTCTGAGTGCGATTGATTTTGTTGAACAGTTTTATAAGGCAATCATCCAAAGCTCATTCCTGTGAACTTTTATTGAAATACAGTAAAATCTCCCTTTTAAGAACACAAATTTGTGTTAGTTAATGGGTGTTTAAAGCAGGTGACTGCTTAAAGCAAGGGGACTGTAAAACAGAAAGCTCCTTTCGGAGCTTTCTGTTTTACTGTCACCTTGGTTTAAGCTGTGACAAGTTGTCTTTTATACAATAAATTAGCCCTCTTTGTAGTGGTCGTAAAAGAAAGTTTTACACTAAGGCTGATCCTATAAGTAACTGAAACTCATCCTAGCAGTTCTGGTAGCTTAAAACAGGTGGAATGTAAAGCAGAATATTTCTGCTTTACTTTCAGCCTGATTTAAGCAACCACACCTTAAATACTGAAAACAAGCTTTTGGGCATTATAAAGTTCTTTAAGGAGCATTCTGCTTTACTTTCATCCTGCTTTATGCAACCATAATTTTAGTTTTCAATGCTGATTATGAATTCAGGGGTCAAGGGTTATTAGGAGCCTTCTGCTTTACTTTCAACCTGCTTTAAGTGGTCATTTTGCTTTATTATATTTTATACTTTCGGTCTGTTTACTTGGTCAGCTGTCTACAAAACTAGAAATAGGCAATGTGGTACTAAGGAATGGGTAAATATTCGGACTCAAATGTTTTGATGAGCTGGTTGCCCTGACAACAGTTTGACTGTAGATGTACTTTTCTTCAAGGTCACATGGTATCACACAAATGTACTAAAATGCAAGGAACAGAAATAGATAATGTCTGTCTACCAAAATTAAATTACATCAGCAGCCTTAAATTAGAATTTCAAATTCAGAGAACCTTTTGGTATAAATTTAACTTTTACCAAATCGGGACAACAGAACATGTCTATATATCCTTAACAAGCAGTACATACCCTGATCAAGGAGTTCTCTGATCAGGGTCTGCACCATTTGCAATACTGTTTCAATAATATGGGAAACAAAACCTTAATTTTAAATTTTTCAGATGTATAGCTCTCAAAAAATTCAGCAAATTTGATTTAACCATAAAGGAGCTCCAACTCCAATTAATGCTTTGAATAATGGGTTTCAAAGAATTTTTTTTTATTACAATTGTACTTTCAATTGCTTTTGTCTTTGCACAATAAAACATAGGAAAACCTGTGTTCTTGTTTTCCATAAAACCATCAATCAAGCTTACTTTGAATATCCTATAGTACAAGTTAAGTTTGTAAAACAGAAAGTCAGGGTTTGTACAATTTTGGTTTTTATAACACATATTTACAACAGTTTTATTGTTTTAACTATTTTCTTCAGTGATGAAACATTAAAAGGCGTATTTATGGGGTAATGGGTTAAGCTTGTTGGAGTTATGGTGGTTTGACTATAATGTTGGTTGGCAAATGTATGAAAGGCATATTTCATTGCACTAGCTAGTTAATATTGGAGACAGTAATTGCAATAAGAATGCTCATGAACACATTCTCTAATGATAACAAGGTGTTTTCCTCCATTTCAGTTATCATTATAACAACCATATCAATTGTTATAACAAGAACAATGGTTCATCAATAAACTGTTACAATAACCATATCAACTGTTATTATACTAATACTATTTATATAGTATGTGTTATAATATATAACAACTATTACTAACAGTTATTTATTATAATCACCATCTGCAGAGAGCCTGATATTTCTATAATCTGCTAAGCTAATGGAAATAAATCTTATGGTGCATATTCATGACAGTTTACAGCGGAACTATTTTCTTTTATGGAAGAATAAGGTACAGGCATAAAAGGCATATGTAATGGGTTAAGAATTTTCACTGGCCAACTATTTTGCCTTTGCAAACAGGGTAGACCCACATCACATGAAGCTCCTGCAGGAGTTATTAGATCTGGGTCTACTTTGTTAAGCTACAAACTAGCTGTGGTTTCTTAGGGAACCTTAGGGATTCTTGAAGTTTAAGAATGTTGTTGGCTGACCACTAAAACAGGTTCAAATTAAAGCAGAATGTACCTTAAGGCACATATATATATTCTACTTTATTTTTTAGCCTGCTTTAAGCTACAATCTGCTAGGAAACATTTCTTATCTTGTATATTGCTGAAGTGACAGTAGACTGTATAAAGTGGAACAATTTTCTTCAGTGAAGTAATAAATTAAAGGTATAAAAAGGCATATTTATGGGGGTAATGGGTTAAAAATTGAAGCTATGGGATATTATTGGCAGCATACAGACTGATTATGACACTGAGATACCGCACCTAAACACAAGCATATCTTGACGAAGATTATCTCTGATGTTCTCTTCCTTGGGACAGTATGTTAGGTAAACAACGTAGAATCAATAGCATTGGTCAGTGCCAATTTACTCTTCATTTGCGCACTAATGGGTGAAATCATGTACATCTATGCAAACAGTTTGTATCCAGATGAGACACCGCGTAACGTGGCGTCTCATCAGGATCCAAACTGTTTGATACTCTGATTCTGTTTTAAAAAACAAATTTTGTAAAATTAATTTTTAAGAAACAGTAGTAAATGATAATTGTTGAAGACAAAAAATTATCCAGCAAGCAAAGAGTTCAATCTGCTGGTTGTTGATGGGGGTTCATTATTGCCTGCCTCCTCCGTAAACACATACATTCTCTAATGTGGGATGCACGGGGTAAGTTCTCACATTAGTCATGTGACGTAGGTTGATGTAATAAAGAAAATAGTCATCATGTTCTGTAAATAAGTATGTCACCCTGTTATGATAAGTTGATAACTTAATTCTTTGAGCTAATATACGGAAGGCTGTTTACAGTGTTTTATGTTGAAATAGATGCTTAACCCACTACTCCATAAATATGCCTTTTTACACCCTTAACCTATTACTCCCATTATAAGCCTATGTTTCTTAAACAGATCAGTTTTGACGAAGGATGACCACTTAAAGCAGATTGAAAGAAAAGCTTTACTTTTAACCTGCTTTAAGCTACGTTCACCTGCTACGATATAGAAAATATTAAATTTTTATGGTACATATTCATGAATGTGTAAAGTGAAAACATTTTCCTCAGTGGAGGAATAAATTAAATGCACTATAAATAATACAAATGCAAGCGTAAAAGGCAAATTTATGTTTTAACTGGTTATATGATTAGCTCCACAAAAACTTGTAACTAATGGGAAATCCTGACTGCCCTAGGATTCCCTGATGCTGACCAGAGATAAGAAGAAGTGATAAATAATGTAAAACCCAACTGCCCTAGACTCCCATAGACTCCCTGGAGACCTAACAAACTTCCAGTCTTTCACATTTGATAGATACAGATCATGTCATCTGTTTGTCTTGTCCATGCACAGCAGGATAGAGGCATCACTGTATTTATAATTCCAATACTCCATAGACATTACACATTTCTATATGTCTACAACTTAAATTTATTTCTACACAATCATAAATAATTATTTTATTAAAGAAAATTATTTTATATAGCCTAGATGATTTGTGACTTAAAGCAGGCTGAAATCAAAGAGTAGAATTAATGTGCCATATAAGGCGCATTCAGCTAAATTTACATTCAAGCTGCCTTAAGTGATATCTGTCTTCTAATTCGAAACTAAAAACCGTCAATCTCATGGGTAAAGGTTTATTGAACAATTTATCAGAACTCCAGAAACGATGAGTACAATAAATTTCAAATATTAACCTTCTTATAGCTTAAACAAAACAGATGTTGTGACTGCTCATTGGGAATCATAACTCTGAAACATGACTTAAACCCATTACCCCATAGCCTGTTTCTAGTTTTGAAGACGTGTGACCACTAGTTGAAAGTAAAGAATAATGTGTCTGCTTTAAGCTATAATCTGCTAGAATATAGAACATATTTCTGATGATTCATATCCATGACTCTTTAAAGGGAGCTATTTTGTTCAGTGGAAGAATATAAACTTAATGCGGTAAAAGGTGTATTTAAGGGGTAATGGGTTAATGAGCAATCAAAAACATAGGGTTTGGTGAAGACATAAACCAGAATTGACTGCCCCCAGACTCCCTGGATAGACCTCCTTGGAGACAACACACTGCCAGTCTTTCACATCTAGTATAATACAGATATTTGTGCTCTCAACAGCAAGATAGAGACATGACCATGAATATTGACCAATTTAACCCAATACTCCATAAATCAATAAACCTTTAAGTTTTTATATATATACAGTTTTTTAAGGCGCTGGGGTCTCGGATTTTAAGCGCTGGCGAGATTTTAAGGTGCTGGGGCAATTGAGGTCCAGAAATTAAGGCGCTGGGGTACCCCAGCGCTTAAATGGCCTGGGGAAACCCCTGATACACATTATATTTATACCTCCATGGGGGAAAATACTCATGCATTATGCAGCATAAACAATATTTTCTATATCCAAGGACCATGCAGATGGTAGCCTTAAATAGAATTAGTGGCTTATAAAGAGAAGCAGAATTAATACACCTGAAGTGGTCACCTATGTCATCAATACAGTTTTACTGACAAGTTATGGGGCAAAGGGTTACATTGTTTTACACTCCCTTAACCCTTTACTTCATATAGCCTGTTTCTAGTATTGGAGATATGTGACCACTTAAAGCAGAATGAAAGTAAAGCAGAATGCACCTTAAGGTGCATTCTGCTTTACTTTCAATCTGCTTTAAGGTACCATCTGCTAGAATATTGAAAATATTTCTTATGATACATATTCATGATTGTGTCAAATGGAACTATTTTCCACAGTTGATCGAGGAATAAATTAAATGTGTTTAAATGCGCAACTATGCAGTGAAGAGTTAAATTTTCTGAAACATGAAAATCAATCAACTACATGTATCAAGTGCTATATCTTATGCTGCACTGTATGTAAACAATGCAGATACAACTAATATTCATATCTCTCCTACCCCAAGATGCTGACATGAGAACAAAACCTTTTCTTCCAGATGTGCAAACATCAGACCTGATCTCCATATCATCCCCAGGCAAATAGACCCAGGGATCTCAGTGGTCAATCAATGCCAGCCAAATAATCATTTAGGTACTAATGAGCATGTTTACAATGATAAGATCCAAACCACTGGGCACCCTCAGATACAATCACTAGGGCGGCCATTTCTCCGGATTTTTCTAAATTTCTCCGGATCTACGAAATTTTTCCAAAATCTTCTGATTTCTTCTTTTACTTTTAAAATTTGAAATTTTATGCCTTTTTATTTAGAAAACATTAATATGGGTATCAACAGTTAAGATCCAGATCAGATGCCGTGTTACGCGGCATCTGATCTGGATCCAAACTGTTTGGATAATTTTGTTAGTGTTAAACAGCATGCCGGTCGAAAGGCTTTAAGGTACTATTCCTAAAATTCAGAAAATTTAGGATTTTTATGAGTAATTTATGGTAGCCCTTAATCACTGCTCATAAATGTTTGTACCCTAAACTTCATATAGATACTGCAGCTGAACCATAACCAGTACTCGGAGAGACACTTCACCTATTACTCAATATAGATACGCCCTTTTACGTCTTTCCAAATAGCCCCTGATGACAATATACCACAATTTGTGGCATCTCATCAGGCTCTGCACTGTTTGCTATTTTATATGGAATATGGCCTGTGTAGCATGAACACACTATGCAGTGTTAAGAACTCAAGAAGCTTTCTGCATTACCAATAAATGTCTTGCTGCATTTAGCAGCCATTGGTTGTCACATAATTATCCATGCTTATGATTGTTTTTATTTTATATTTCTAAATACAGTACAGCAGTTTTATTAATCAATATAAGGGGATTATTTGAAATACTACACTACAGTGCTATATCCTCAACCAAACCCTATGTTGCAACTATTTATAAGCTATGGAACACTAGATGGACCCTGACCAGACATGGAACTCTACACCAGCTGTCCGACCTTTTGTGGGGTCAGGTTAAGAATTGACTAACAAATTGTCATGCAAACAGAACATACAATCAAACATGTGTTAAACTGCAATTCTTTAATGTTGTTCAACTTGTACCAAGCTAGAGGTTAATTCTTTATTGCAGGATTAAAGAATAGCAGAAAGCTCCTTTAAGAGTTTTCTGCTTTACTTTTTTCTGCAATGAGCAGTCACATAATTATAAGTAATTTAACTACATTTTAATTGTAATTTTGTGTACCCACTTAACACAAAGGTTTGTATGTAAAAATCATCATCAATGTACAGAAAAACCTTTCTATTACGACCACTAAAACGAAGGCTAATTGATAGAAAGAAAGACATGTGATAGCTTAAAGCAAAGTGATAGTAAAACAGAAAGCTCCGCAAGGAGCTTTCTGTTTTACTGTCACCTTGCTTTTTAAGCAGTCACTTGTCGTAAACACCTAAACAATCATCCCAATATAGTGGTGGTAATAGTATAATATTTGACCAATGGTAATTATGACACTGATTAGGGACATCAGAGTGGCAGCGTAATTGACTTACATTAAGATGTCACTTTAAGGTCAGCCTACAGAGGTAATGAGACAATTCCCCAGGTGGCCACTGTAATATTGGCTGCATGTGTCACCCACCTAAGGACAGTTATTGGGCAACAAGAAATCTTACAGACCACCAAAATGTCACCCGCTCGCCATTTGTGTCATTTTTGTAATTTTAACCTTTTCCAACGCAAAAGTGCATTTAGATGCCTTTCTACTCCTTCACACATTATATATAGTCATGTAAGTGTCTTATATAAATTGTCATCTTTTCTTACTGAATAATGATCCAGAAGAAATATGTACAGTGTACTAATGTAAGTATGGTATCGTAACCTATTACCCCATAAATACACCTTTTTACGCTTGAATGTATTTATTCCTCCACTGAAGGAAATAGTTCCACTTTTTTTATACACTCACAAAATTTTATATGTATCATAAGTATTATTTTCCATATACTATCAACTTATACTCCATTACCCCATTATGCCTTTTTACACCTTTAATTTATCCCTCCACTGAATAAAATAGTTCCACAAAGAATATAATATGTATACTGCTTTACTTTCATCCTGCTTTAAGTGAGACAGGTCGCCTGTTTTCAAAACTAGAACAGGCTTATAGATAATGGAGTAATGGGTAAATAAAAGAGTGACTATAATAATGATTATGATTCTTTTTAGTGTTTGCTAAAGGCAAGTTTGAAAATTATTGTATACAACATGGCAGTCAAGTCACAATGAACATGAAGTGTCATGCAAAAATGATGAGCGGCATTTGATTTAAGTGCAATGTAAGAATGTGTGATATGTACAGTGGAAAAGAATTTTTTTTTCCATTTAAATTGGGAGCAATGCGATATGCTGCAGAGAATTCAAATTCAAATCTAACAATTTGTTTGATCAAAAGTAGCAAACAGAAGGTCCTAAGATTTAGATGTCGGGTGACTCTACATCTGATCTGGCTCCTTAACTCTTTCCTCCCTAAAGCTTTAAATGGACAATTCCAGTTTCCATTTTAGTCTAGTCCATTTCTGACTTTTAAGGGTTGTTTTTGTCAATGTTTGGCATTATGACAAACAGTGAAGACCCTGATCAGAGGGCTCCTTTCGGAGCCCTCTGATCTGGGTCTTCACTGTTTGCACAGTACAAGTGTACTGTTCACATATACACTGTTTGAAAAGGACGCCAATATGCGGGACTAGGGTTCAAAGGGTTAAACAGTTTGCAATGTTCATTAACTCTTACAATGTTTGAGACGGATATGATTGCCATAGTGATTACCTCTGCAATCAGTTTGGATCCAAATGTGACGCAGCGTCTCATCAGGATCCAAACTGTTTGACACTGAGACTGACCATGATTTGAAAATAAATTTGAAAATTCTATTTAAAGAAAAGTTAGCAGATCACAATAATTGTTGCAGAGGACAAAGTTACCCAGCCTGCAAAGAGTTAATTATATAGTTTATTGAGATTTAAAGCGACTCGCAACCAGATGGTGCATTAAAAATAGTAATTTGTAAATATGTGTCAAACGCTTATATAAATGGTAAAGAATTAGTTTAGGATAAGAAATTCTGTTTAAAAAAATGTATTTCAATAAAAAAAAATATTGGTCTCTGGTGGGATTCGAACTCGGGGCCCGGCATTGGCGGACAGAAGGCAAAATAGGGGAAACCGCTTAGACCAATGGACCACGGAACTATCTGTTTATCTCGGATCGATTTAACGTATTTCAATGTGTAGCGATCGAAAGTGCATACAACTTCGTAATTCGGCTCGTGTTTATGTCTGAGCCCGTGTAGAGAAGCAACAACAACAACTATACCGTCTACTAGTCGGTATAGAAAAACGATGGAAAATATCTAAAAATCTAAGATTCGGTGACGGTTCTTGAGACTTTTTTTGGACTGATCATATTTTTTTAATGTCAGAAGCCAAATAATGCCACAAATTTGCTTTTATTTGAGTATTTTATTTTATTTTGACAAGTACACCATCCGGTTGCGAGTCCCTTTAAAGGCTTATTTTTATCATTCTTGACTCATTGGAAGCCTGAAAAAGAAGTTTCTGAAGCCAATTAATTTTGTATGAGATCTGCTATTGAACCTGAAAAACTAGCTGATACAGCTTCTAGTAATTTAGTACACTACTTTAATATATTGGATCCTCATTGCACTGTGTGCTACTATGATCTTGATCAAAACTGTTTGAAAAAGTATAGACTCAAAAAAGTATATACAGTCGAACTTCGATATCTCGAACTCGCTTAACTCAAACTATTGGATATTTCAAAACATGAATTGCCTTATTTCAAACTGGGTTTAGGCGAACATACCCTTGTTTCAAAGTTTAAAACGCGGCTTAGCTGCTTTTTAACTTTGAAATATGGGTATGTTTAATTTAATTGAGTTTGAGATATCCAAGTTCCACTGTACATGTATGCATGTCACAGTAACAAGTTTTACGGTGCAAATGACACACCTCGGCAATAAAATAAGGAATGTTTGGGAGTTTTTGCAGCAAAAATTGTCAAATAAAACAAAAGATGGTTACAGTAAAACCCATAGAAGTCAGGCCAGGCCATTTCTAGAAAAATATAGACATAAAACTCTTGTGTCATGGTGAAAAAATAGGTAATTTATTGTCAGTAGGAAATATATTACAATACGAATGCTTCATCAAATTACAATTTTCTATTTAAGCGACCACAAAATGAAGTACCTTCAAGACCTCTGAAAACTTAGAGACTGCTTTACTTATGAAATTCAATCTAAACTAACCCATTACCCCATATGTACGCCTTTTTACGCCTCTTAGTCTATTGTATTCCTCTTCTTAAAAAAAAAATCCAATTTATTGAGTCATGAATATATGGATCATAAGAAATAGTTTCTAATATTCTGAGTTAGTAGCAGATGGAAGCTTTATAAGCAGGCTGAAAGTAAAGCACTATCAGGCACATTCTGCTTTACTTTCAACCTGCTTTAAGTGGTCACCTATTTTCAATACTAAGAAACAATTTAAGGGGTAATGGGTTTACAAAATGAAACCCTAATACCACAATAGGACAATTAAAAGTAAAATCATTAACAACTCGTGTGTTACATTAATTCACCTAAATAAAAGCTGCTGACACATAAGTATTTATAAGTTTTCTCTCTTTCTCTCTCTCTCTTCCAAATTGTAACGAAAAAATAAGTTTTACTTCATGGGAATTTTAAAGATAAACTCAGAAAATTGCCAGATAATCTACATCATTTACATCAAAATGTCTTTACTTATAATGCAAGAATGTGCCTCAAAAACATGGAACAATACCACACTATTTTGACTGCATAAAGTCGTAAAAGGCGTAAAAAGGCATATGTAAGAAAGATTTAAAGATTGCACAATGCCACTGTGGTTGCTCAAAGCAATTATTGACTGAACCATCATAATAGTCCCACCCTATCCCTTACAATAGCATAGCTGTATTTTAGATGTGGGGAGAAATTGGCAAATGATTTGTAAAAAGAGAATTATAAAGAAACCATGTAACATTATAATGGAAGCTTACGTATAATATCCAGACAGAAAGAACTAGAATAAAGAGATATTTAAGAACATGTAAAACTATAAGACTTTATTTCATGGCATCTTAGGGTCTGTAGTTTAGGAAAGAAATCCCCGCTGTCAGATACAATTTTACATTATGCAAAGTAGAGATTTATAATTGTTGATAAAAAATACAGCAAATCATGTGTGAAGCTTTGATTCGTAGAAGTAGCTTGGATGTTTCAAAAAATAGATTATAATGCTTAATGCAGGGGAAAATAATGCAGAAAGCTCCTGTGGGAGCTTTCTGCATTATTGTTCTCCTGTATTAACCCTTAGCCTGCCACTCACGACTATAGCTCCATATGCAAACAGCTTGGATCCGGATGAGACGCCGAGTAACTCGGCGTCTCATCCGGATCCAAGCTGTTTGACACTCAGACAACATTTTCAGCAATTTTGAGCAACTTTGAAGCACTTTGAAACTTGAAGCAGACGAGAAATATAGCAGACGACAATATATTTGGCGGGCTAGGGGTTAAGCAACAACAGGTATCTAACACGGTCAAATGATAATAGAATTGAATGGTTGGTTATTACAAGGTAGAATGTACAGGTAAGGAGACTAAGAGAAGATGCTTGAAGGTTTGCCATACAGTCTAATATTTCTCTACACACTAGATGGTCCGGTTGATATGTGGCAATCAGGAATTTAAAACTGTGTTTTACATTACAGCTCAGGGTGGTGAACAGTAATAACACCATGGTCAAGCAAAGAACAAAGACATTATAAAACAGAGCTGAGTTCCTTTCTCCTGCTATAATTTAAGCTATTAGTGGTGCTTTTAGAAAACAGTGTAGACCCACATCAGACAGCTCCTGAAGGAGCTGCCTGATCAGAGTCTGCACAGTTTTCTTATAGAATATGACTTTCCTTATTTCATTAGCAAATGTAATAGTTCTGATGATAGATGCTTGACAGTAGGTTGGTTGGTTCATGTCCGTGTCTACAATCTATGGGCTAATTGGACGTCCCAGAGAGAGGGGAGCAGATACAGAGAACCAGGGCGCGATGCCCTACTCTTATTATCCAAAGTGTCCTCGGGTTCTTTTGGATGCCCAGTGAAAGGCACTGATACAGTGATCGGACTTAGGTTAATAGTCTCATCCGAAGCACTTGCTCAAGCGAGGGATTTAACTTACAACCTCTTGTACTGCAATCAAGTGGGCTACCACTGGACCTCATCTGCCTGTCTCAAATGTAGGTGGAATTTTATTGATGAATATTCAGCAGGAGTAATTAAGACTTATAACCCATTGACATATTCATGAATTCATGGCTTTCAGGGATCCAGATAAGAGGGAGTAAATTGAACAAATCCAACATTTTATCACTCATTGCAGCACCAAATCCTATGGTGTTACTACTCGTTTAAAAGGGTTAAATACAGAAATGAAGATTTTATTTTTTGAAATAACTCCCCTTATCTATGGCAATTCAGAAACAAAAACGTAGACAATGACTAGAGACATTTATCTGAAATCTTCTTGAAAGATCTACGATTCAAGTGCCCATTTAAATTGAAAAAGAATTGACCTCATTTCAAAGACATTTTTTTTCTGTCAGGGCTGTAAATTTTACGAGTTTCCTTTTTTAAAATCTATAAACACCCAGGTTTTCTCGATCAGACAGTCTGTCAGTAAACAGAAAACTGATTAAACTGCAATAAAATAGGAAAAAACATATTCACATAAAAACTACAAACTTCATTATTCTGAGTTGGGATCTATGATCTCGTCAAGATATTCACAAACCAGAATCAACCATACAACCTTAAATGCTTATAAAAAATACTTCCAGTACTTTGTAAGACTCCTCTTCAATCCTAGAAAACCACCTTCAACCGTTTTCCCCGTCTTATAGTAACACCTTTTCACGTATTTACCTACTGCCCTTAACCGATATATATATTGCTTTTTTATGCATCCACAACATCCTGACATATATAACTCATGATAATTTATTTTCCTATACCCTTACTAGTGGATGCTTACAGCAGGTTAAAAGTTAAGCAGAAAGCTCCTTTAGGAGCTTTCTGCTTTACTTTAAACCTGCTTTAAGCAAACACTAATCATCAACGCTATAAAAGTTACGAAGGAAAGGGTTAATAGAAGAGAATGCATTGCCAAATTTTGACAAGTGAAATCAACATGGTTCCTCCTACCAGTCAAATATTCTGTAAACCCACTTGTTCAGGCGCTAAACCATGCAGAAAGCATACAGGCTCGTGTGTGCCAAAACTTCTCTTTTATTACATCGAGCCTGTGCCATAATTACATTCAAGAAGCTCCCTCTTCAATACCTGTTATGATACGAACAAGACCCACCCACTATGTGTCAAAACTTTTCACAACTCATTTTCATCAAAGTGGAAATAATGTTTCTTTATGAGTAGCTTGACTTAAGGTTTGTTTAGGGAATTTCAAGAACATTTGTCAGTCAGTATTGCAACGTATGGACAAAGCAAATGTATGCACACATGCAGATGTTGAAAGAGTGTATTTTTCCCCATTCATCTCTTTATAAAAATATGTCAATGTTGCTGTGCCATGAAACTAGCTCAGATTTATTGCATCGCAAATGGTGTAGATCAAAACCAGCCCAAAGTACAGAGGTGTAGCGCCTGGTCAGAGTCTATAGAGAAGGAATAACTTCTCCACTGTACCAGTAGCCGCCTGTCAGGGACAATTGAAATGTTGTAATTTAGGTTGAATCTTAGCTACCAAGGAAAATCCATGTAGGACATTGTACCAATTGTAGACTTTGTTTATCTGAAACCTGGTTTTTAAATCAGTCTATGCTGCCTGCTTTCGAAAACAAATACAGTGTAGAAGAACACAGAAAGCCAGATGAGTTCTTTACAAGCATAACAAAAACAATGTCTTGCCATTCACACCTCCGTTGATCCGACACTGAATGACTCCGCTATTGCAAACGGCGTGATAGTCTAACCACCTGTAGTCGGCTAGTTGGCAAAGGCCGTCAAAAATTGTCTGCATTTTCTGGGGGGTAATTAGAATAAAGACGGCATAACTGATCACTAGAAAAAACACAAAACGGGATGAAACAATAATCACTAATGATTACAATGTTTATGTTATAGCTGTAATCTTTTAGTCTGATGTTACGACATATGCAGCTTAACCTGAGTTTGCTTGAATATTTTGATGGCGTGTTGTATCAGTGTTGCACATAGATGGTTGCTCATTTTAGCAGGCTGAAAGTAAAGCAGTAAAGGTTCTTAAGGAGCTTTCGATCTGCCTTAATTTAAGTGGCCTTAACCCATTTAACCCTTTCCCTCATAGAAGCGACTTTTAGCGTATTTAATTTATTCCTCCGCTGAAGAAAATAGTTCTAGTTTATACCCTCATGAACAATAACCATTACAAATATTTTCTATAACCTAGCAGTTTTTAGCTTAAAGCATGCTGAAAGTAAAGCAGAATGTGCCTTAAGGCACATTCTGCTTTACTTTCAACCTGCTTTAAGTGGTCACCTGTTTTTCAAAACTAGAAACAGGCTATGATGTAAAGGGTTAAAGAAACTAGAAATACACATTTTTATGATTTTAATTTATTGCTCCACTGTAGAAAATAGTTTCATTTGATGCAGTCATGGATAATGCACCATAAGAAAAACTACATTACCGTAGTTTCTAATGGCTTAGCAGATGGTTAGCTGAAAGAAGGCTGAAAATAAAGCAGAATGATATTTAACGCACATTCTGCTTTACTTTCAACCCTTCTTTTAAGTGGTCACCTGTCTTCAAAACTAGAAACAGACTATGGGCTAATGGGTTGAGTACCCACTTGTCTGGAAGCAACAGTTACAAGATTCCTACACCTATTTGTACATCAAGATAACGCAGAAGAACCATTAAAGCAATTTCTGCAAGAAATAGGTAAATGATCTTTGTAACTATGACGGAAAAAGGCAGGGCTCCAGATAAGAGGATCAACTGAAGAAATCCATTTAACACTTTCTCTGTCATTTCAGCACCAAATCCTATGATGTTACTATATACTCATTAGAAATGTCTCGAAGAGTTAGTGACAACATAGGGTTTAATTAAGAAATAAAGATTTAAGTTTGTGAAATACCTCTTATCTGGAGCACTGAAAAGGTAAATGTCAAGTTATTGCGTCACTGAAGCTTAACAAACACCTGATAAGGCTCCGTATATACGACAAATGAACCTTGGCTTATTTAGAATCTGTGTGGAAGACTTCCAATGGCACAACAAGAAGCTGAAATGCAGTTCATAAAACCAACTACAAGTGGTAGTAATTGGTTTTCATGAATAATTAATTACCACCAGCATGTGGGGAGCATAGCTTACAGGAAGACAAGAACACACTGCCAGCCAGCTTGTAACTGAGCTTCTAGTTTGATAACATTTTACTATACATCAATACTATATCTATGTTAACCCATTACTCCATAAATGTGCCTTTTTAAGGCCTCTATTTGATATTTAAATATACTGTACACTATGGAAAAAGCTCTCACCTACTGGGTTCTTTACTGAATATCAAGCACAGAAGGCATTTCCAGTATCTTTCCTAATGGTAGCTTAAAGCAAGTTGAAAGTAAAGCAGAATGCTCCTTTAACCCTTTACCTGATAGCCTATTTATAGGACTTAAGATAGGTGACTACTTAAAGCAGGTTGAAAGTAAAGCAGAATGTGCCTGAAGGCGCATTCTGCTTTACTTCCAGCCTCCTTTAAGCTATATCATGTGATACAATATAAAAAAGATTCCTTATAATACATATTCACTACTGATTAAATTGGAACTATTTTCTTCAGCGGATGAATAAATCATATCCGCTATAAGGCGCTTCTATTGGGGAAAGGGTTAAGGAGCATTCTGCGTTACTTTCAATCCGTAAGTACTATATGCAAGTATAGTCACTAAATGTCTTCTGAAATAGAAACAATTTATGGGGTAATTTAGGGTTATGATGTCACCTGTTAAAACATTGCTAGAATATATCATATAAAGATGATTTGCAACATGACTTAACCCTAAGTTCCACGCCAAAGTCACATACAGTCAATTTTGCAAACAGTTTTGATCCTGATCAGACATGTAACATGGCGTCTGATCAGGATCCAAACTGTTTGACACTTGTAACAATATTTCTTAAGTCATACTACATTGACTCTAACTTTGAAACAATCTTGCATACAACAATATCAAATCAGACAACAATAAAGCAGTGAAGGGGTAACATTCTCACAATTAATTTCGCATCTTTTAACCCATTACCCCATTAATACACCTTTTTACACCTTTTATTTATTCCTCCACTGAAGAAAATAGTTCAAATGTATTTAGTCATGAGTGTGTATCATATATAAGAAATTATTTCTATATTCTAGCAGATAATAGCTTATGCGAGCAGGCTGAAAGTAAAGCAGAATGCGCCTTATGGCGCATTCTGCTTTACTTTCAACCTGCTTTAAGTAGGCACCTATCTTCAATACTTGAAAGAGGCTATGGGGTAATGGGTTAAAAATTAAGTTACTGAAGAGAGGGTATTAAAAAGTTGAGCATATGGTGAAAATCTTGTGATAACTGTAACGGGTGAAATACCAGTAATTCTAGCAATTTAAAAGTACATAAAATCTTACAGACACAACATGTGAATTTCTTACATGTTTCATCCTTGACTAAATTTATTATCGATTGTCACGATAAAGGAATAATCAATGACAATATTGACTCTCTGGGTGGTATAAAGTACCCATCAATCTGGCCTATAAGGTATATATTCACTGTGTAAAAGCCGTTATTATACTTTCCCATTTCATCCATAACTTCATAAATACACCCTTTTTTACGCATTTAGATTATTCCCCCACTGAAGAAAATTGTTCCACTTAAATCCACTTAACCCTTTACCCCATAGAAGCGACTTTTAGCGAATCTGATTTATTCCGACCGCTGAAGAAAATAGTTCTAATTTAATCAGTCATGAATATATATTATAGGGAAAATTTTCAATATATTCTAGCACAGGATAGCTTAAAGCAGGCTGAAAGTAAAGCAGAATGCGCCCCCAGTAGTAACCTATTTTCAATTCTAGAAATAGGCTATCAGGTAAAGGGTTAAATCCACTAAACCTGCTAATTAAACCATGCACATTCATGACTGTATAAAATGGAACTTTTTTCTTCAGTGGAGAAATAAATTCAAGGTGCAAAGGCATACTTATTGGGTAATGGGTTATGAGACAGGCATATGTTGAAAATGTTCCTTTCATTCAGGATCCTTTCCGCAGTCAACATATTTTGCAGATAATCTACATAGGATGTCTCGCCATGGTACGTTGTGTAACTTAGTTCAATATTTCTTTAAAACAGACAACTTTAATCAATCATTTACATTTAAGCACATTGTCATATATAGTCGCTATGAATTGCCAATATGAAAAACTCTGGCTGTATTAATTTTAAGGCATGCATGCAACTTGTAACTATACATGTACTGCATAGTGTGTACATGTGTCAGATTACGATTCAAATATATTGTTAATATATCACAAGTACACCTTTTAACGCTCCTTATTTACTCTTCCTCTGCAGAAAATAGTTCCATTTTATACAGTAATGAATATGCATACCATCCTAGAAGAAAGTAGCTTAAAGCTGGCTGAATTAAAGTAAAGCAGAATGCCCCTTAAGGTGCATTCTACTTCACTTTCAACCTGCTATAAGTGGTCACCTGTCTTCAAAACTAGAAATAGGCTATAGGGTAAAGGGTTAATGGAGTTTACAAGCTCCTGGTGAAATTCTAAGTTTTCTCACTCATTTCAGCACCAAATCCCATGGTGTTACTACGCATTAGAATCGTCTCTTTGAGACGATTCTAATGCGTAGTGACATCATAGGATTTAATGCAGAAATAAAGATTTTAGTTTTTTAAATATTCCCCTTATCTGGAGCCCTGAGTTTATGCAAGATCAATGCCATGGACAATGGGTACAAGCGCCCTCGGGCGCATTATGATGGAACCAGTTGGGGAAGCTGACATTTTTATGTTGTAGCCAGTACGACAGTAAGTCTGAGCAGATACCAAGAAAGTCTATGATGTTGCACTTTATGAATCCCCTGGTATGCCTACCAAATATCTGCAGCCACTGGCGATATCCTTGGAGGTGTCTTGGAATTTCTGCTGATTCGGCTCTCTCATTGGAGAGGGATCAATAAACCATCATAATTCAAATCCACCGAAGTAGTATTAAGCTGCCAAATCGACAGAGCATCAGAATTCATAATAATCATTCTGTATGCAAGATGACCTCGCTGCTGTGATGGATCAAGAAATCACTAGAGTGGCATCAGTTTGATACGGCCGCCAATAACGGAGTATCCGGCAAGATGTGAACTGACTGGTCATCTGATTGGATTTTCTCAAAGTAATCACAGTCAGACCACCTTATTGTCCGGCTGTCTACTGATGCATAACAATTGATCCCTCACTTTTTATGAAATCATTACACCGAATCATATAGGCTAGTCTGTGATGTAAGTATCATACAATACAGTTGAACATAGATAAATTGGGATGTCCTGAAGTCGGTATTCAAACTGTAATTCTTCAATTAGAAGATGATACCGAGAGCTTGCTTTCAGCCATGAGCATAATTTGTATACCCATATTTCAAAGTTAACCAATTTACATAAGCCTCTAAGTGTCAACTAAAGTAGACAATGGCAAACAGTGAAGACCCTGATAGGACGTCTTAAACACATTTTAATACTATTTAACCCGAAGCGTCTTGCTTCATTATTATTTTAGCCAGTGTTTCTAGTATTGAAGATAAATGACAACATACAGCAGGTTTAACTCTTTCCTCCCTAAAACTTTAAATGGACAATTCCAGTTTCAATTTTAGTCTAGTCCATTTCTGACTTTAAAGGGTTGTTTTTGTCAATGTTAAGCATTATGACAAACAGTGAAGACTCTGATCAGAGGGCTCCTTAAGGAGCCCTCTGATCTGGGTCTTCACTGTTTTCATAGGACAAGTGTGTAATTCACATTTTCACTGTTTGATAAGGACGCCTATATGCGGGATTAGGGTTCAAAGAGTTAAAGTAAAACAGGATGCACCTTTAAGGAACATCCTGCTTTACTTTCAGCTTGCTTTAGACTAGTTATCATCTTATACCATAAAGAAAATATTTGCCACTGGGGCATGATATATACTCATGACTGTAAAACTATAAAATGTTAATATTTCGTTCAGTGGAAATAATTTCCAAATATTTCGAGCTGTATTATAGTAATAATAATTTCCATGTAATCTGACAACAAACATAAAACATACAAAACAACATTAGAATAACGATTTAGTTATTATTATTATAAATACTTTACTATAAATACATTAGAGAAGGCAGTGGGGGGTCTGTTAATAGTATTTATGCACTATTAGCTAATCTTAGCACACCGGTACTCAGCTCACAACGTATACCTAAGCTGGTGCCCCACTTTGATAATTACCGCAGGGCCGGGACTTGACAGGTGCATTGATGAGATCATTAAAATGATATCACCTTATCCAAATCCATAAATCTGGAAATTTGTCTTGGTATTCAACCCCTTTCCTCCATACAGCGAACGATGCAAATCTGCTCTATCAAACTTGTATAAAAGGCAAAATACTGCTTATTTTAAGCAAAATGAAAGTAAAGCAGAAAGCTCCTGAAGGAGCTTTCTGCTTTGCTTTCATCTTGCTCTAAGCTCTTAGCTGCCACCTATTTTCAACACTATAATTTTCCAACATTCATTATAGGCCCTTTAAGCTAGGAGCTTCTGTGGAGGAAAATGTTGGCACACAAGTTTAATCTACATTTTGAAATCATTCTGGTTCTTGCCTGTGTTCTCTTAATTGTTTTTGTGGTTAACTCAACTGAGTACCCAGTCTGCACTTGATAACTCATTCAAGAGCATAAAGGGACTCACTCATTGACTGGGAATTTTATATAAGAACAATGGGAACTATGGGAACTATATTACTTCAGTGGATGAATAAGAGGCGTAAAAAGGCATATTTATGGAGTAATAGCATAAATAATGGAACTATTTTCTTCTGTTGAGGAACAAATTAAATGCGCTAAAAGGCACTTCTATGGTAGAAAGGGTTAAACAAACACTCAGAAAAGAGACCATCACACATCTACAGCAAGTATAGGACACTGAATACAGGGCTCCATATAAAAGGGAGCAAAATGAACAAATTTGACATTTTCTCATTTGTATCAGCACCAATCCTATGGTGTTACTACTCATTAGAATCGTCTCGAAGAGACGATTCTAATGAGTAGTGACACCATAGGGTTTACTGCAAAAATAAAGATTTTAGTTTTTGAAATACTCCCCTTATCTGGAGCTCTGTGAATACAGGATCCACTGTGTGTTGCTTCAAGCATACAATCAGCCACTATATTGTAATCTATAAAGATGCAAATGCTCTTAATGGATTGCAACTTTCTGATGATAACTTTTGATAATTACTGGTTTATATTTTCTTCTCCAGCATTTTATGTGCCATCCTCTAAAGATTAATTGCAGTCAACTTTCATATAAATAAACGCTTGATACTGCCTACAGTATGTACTCTCTAATCTACATTAGCCCAAAAATCCTTCAAGTGTCTGCAAGATTATCCCCCTTTGCATACAGGAAGCTAGAGTAATGTCCCTTTTCAAAAAAGTTTAGATTACAGTTCTGATACTGAATAACTCAGCATCTGATCAGAATCCAAAGTGTTTGTTGCACCTGTGGTAAGTTTAATCAAATTTAGAGTGAAGAGGGATTAAGGTTTACGTAGAATTATATTTTGAGATGATTTCTATTTAGCATTCAAAGGGAATTAATACATTAAAAACCTATCTATAGCGACCCCCTATAAATTGTGTTAAGTATTAAGTGTTTACAACAGGTGACTGCTAAAAGCAAGGCGACAGTAAAACAAAAAGCTCCTTTAGGAGCTTTTGTTTTACTGTCACCTTGCTTTAAGCTGTCACCTGTCTTTTTGTACAACCAATTCCCCTTTGTTTTTAGTGGTGGTAATAGGTTTTTACAGTACACATATGAAGGAGCCATATAAAAGAGTATCTATCTCGGCACTCTAAAAGTCTGCATTCCTTGCTAGTTGTTTATAATAATAGCTTCAGATATCAAACTGGATTCATCAATGTCCTGATAAGAATTTGAGCTTGATTTTCGATGTTTATGGCAGGTGGCTCCTTAGAGCATATTGAAAGAAAAGCAGAAGGCTCCTGAAGGAGCATTAAATTCTACTTTCAAGTGGCTTCAAACTGCTTTAAACTTCTGAATGGTTGGTAAGGTTTTTATGTCCATCTAACATCAAGGTCATCAATCTAAGATGTCTAAATTCAGTGGATAAAACAATATGTGAACAGAAGAACCCTTTTGGGTTCTCTGGCTATTCAGGTAGTTTGTCCCTCATAAATTTGAGCCAACTTCATACCTAACCAGCATCCAGCATAGTGCAGTACTTAACCACCAATTTACAAGAATGCCCAATCATTCTCCTTAAAGTATGGATTATTATAACTGATACTATCTTTCAAAGGTATACTACCTTAAAAATGCTCAATGTAAAGCCTTGATACAGGGTCTCAATAGAAGATTCTAGGCATCAACTGGTTGAGATTTATTCTGAATAGGATTACAGGCAGCACACTTACTCTGTCATTGGAGATTTGCCTCACACACCATGGAGGAGCCTGCCTCTAAGTTAAGTACCTCTTAAGCTTTATTGATTGCACTTCGCCCAAGCTACTATTACCTAGATTGCATCTGTACAACCAACATTCAGGACAAAAGGCCATGATCTTTACCACCTCCATAATGGAGATTTTATCCCTTACAGAGTACAGACAAACTTCTCTCAACTCATTCACCCCTGGAATTTTTAGTGGACAATTCCAAAGTCCAATTAGGTCTATTCCATTTTGGACTATTTAGGGTTGATTTTAAGAATATATTTCAAAATGACAAACAGTGTAGACCCCCATCAGAGGGCTCCTTAAGGAGCCCTCTGATCAGGGTCTAAAATGTTTGCATGGGCCAAGTGTAATCCTCACAGGTACACTGTTAGTAAATGATATATTCGTTGCTAGGGTTGAATGTGTTAACCCATTTAAGCCCTTAATGTTGATTAAAAGGAATATTGGCAAACAGTGTAGACTGTGATGAGACACCGCATTATGCGGTGTCTCATCAGGATCTATACACTGTTTGCTATTGCATAATTATGAAATGTTCAACTGTATGAAATTTATGCAATGTCCTTTGCTCTATAAAGAAATCTTCCAGCAAGTAATTATAACTCATACACTTTATTTTTATCTGCCTGCATTAAGCAGTCATCTTTCTTTCAGGAGTCAATTATGCATCATATGTCAGTCTTCAAAACTGGCCACTTGGCACAAGTATTATTGTATAGGAGAAAGTCAATGCTCTATAGAATCTGATATAAATAGCAAGTATATTACACAGTTTATCCTATTTATGGCTGTAGATTTTGTAATGATTCCTAACTCTAACAGAGTACTACAAGGATGCTATTTTGAACAGTAAACACTATATATAGGCATTTCCAGAAATGTTTGCTCAGTTTCTTCAATATGTGACCCTTTATTGTGACTACTTACTTACTACAGTGCAATTATCTAGTTGTGTCTGATCTGAGTCTACACCAATTGCAATGCTCATGCAAGGGCATTTTTCTCATTAACCCATAACTCCATATAATAATTACCGTGTTGATGCTTCTAAATACAGGCATTTCTGCACAATGAAAATTTTTAATACTGTCTAAGTATATATCCCAAGTTAGGAATTAAGCTATGAACAAAATAAATGCAAGTATATAAACTTTTCTTTCTCAACATTTTATTTGTTCAAAAATGTATTTTCAAACAAAGTTTTTGCTGAAAATTTTGAAAATGCGGGTCTTGATCAAATTGTTCTTCTATATTCTACTTAAGTTATTACCAGCTTGGAGGTACTTTTACTAGAAGAATCAAATGCTTTACCATTTAACCATCCCACATACAGGAGGAATCTGTTAGGCTACCTGTTTTCATATTATCATCTTTCCTGAAACCAAGTTGCCATCTACAAATATCCTATAAAACCACATTAAACATACACAGTTAAACCTATGTCCGGCAGCTATCTCATACAATATTTAGGTACGTATGAAAGAGCTGTAGCTTAATGCTGGACAACAGTAATGCAAAAAGCTCCTTTAGGAGCTTTCTGCATTACTTCTGTCCTGCATTTAGCTATAACGTATCTGCAAGACTGTAGGTGCATATTTTTTCCAATTTGAAGTTTAGTACAGGCAAACTGTTTTCAAGAGGATCAGGTTCTGGTGTGGAGAAAATAATGTATCTGGCAGGAAAATACCAGACAAGAAGCACACAGAAATAGCTGGAAATTGGCAAGCAAACAAAACAAGTGAGTTAAAAACACTTAATCACCCCAGCTATCGTTTAATATATAAATATTTCTCCAAGCAGTGGCTATTACTACCTGTAGTAAGAGATCACCATCATTTTGCAAGACTGTTGAGCATTCTATGGACATTTTATATGATTTTAGCCTGTCTTGAGGCTGCTGATCGAGATTTTACAACATTTGTAATTTGCTCTCACTGTGACACACATGGGATATTTAAGAAATAATCTATGTTCTACCGTTGTGAAACGGTATTTTACAACGGTTGGGAGTTGTGGTGCGCAGGAATTGACCACGAAGGCCGAAGGCCTGAGTGGTCAATTCCTGCGCACCACAACGACCGACCGTTGTAAAATACAGTTTCACAACGGTAGAACATAGATTATTTCGATTCTAACATGACCAGATGTAAGGAAATTCATTAGAAAGGAAATCAAATGTTCCATACTTATTTCCTCAGCGGATGAAGTTTTTCGACCGAATAACTTTTTCCACGGCATTACAAGAATCTAACACCCATAAGCAAATTTACAATTACCGATCCATAATCTGGCATAGAACAAACATTACATCAAACAAGACAGAAGAATGAGAAAATTACTGTAACGTTACTGGTTAAAAGTATATGGTCTTTACGGGCTATATGAATAACGAAAGAAATTTAAAAATCATAACGTATGAACGCACGTGGTCACGTCATGTCATATAACCGTGGGAGGAGCGGGGTACGGAAGAGCGTGGTATACCGTCTCAGGTATACCACGATAGACCTGTTCTTTGTTTATAGAGACGAATTCACGTGTCATGTTAGAATATAAGTTATAACCCCACCTACTAGTTTACTTTAATTAACAAGTGTATTACACATGATTTTATGCCTTTGCAAGCAGGGCAGACCCGCATCACAAAACGCAGGAGCTCTTAGATCTGGGTCTGCTTTGTTTATGTACAGACAATTCAGAATTTTAGTTACTGTGGTTGTGTCAGAACCCTTAGTAGGAATGTATGAATATCATGAACTTTGTTGCTCAATATCCTTGGAAATCAGGAATTTCACAAATTTTAAACTGTTGTTTATGAACTTTTAAATTTATGATGAACTTTGATGTTCATAAAGTTCATGTATTCATTAATTTCATTACTTAGAAATTTTCTCATTTGTTGTTTTATCATGAACATTCATGGTTCTGATCATGAACTATATTAATTCATGACCAATATATGAAATTGTCTCATTTGCTGTTTTATAATGCACATTCATGAATCTGTTCATGCACTATTCATGACCAATATATGAAATTGTTACTAGGGTTTATATAATAAGCTGCCCTCTGTCTAAAGACTCCCCCACCCCTACCCCATCTTCTAAATTATTGATGAACACAGACTTGACTCGTGATGCTTCATTGAACTTCAGCTAATGCTGAATATTGAGCATTAATCGAGGTAAAGAAAGGCCATTAGTGTCAGTGAAGGAATAATTCATCAAGTACACAATATAGTACAGACTGTACAGTCGAACTTCGATATCTCGAACTCGCTTACCTCGAACTACTCGATACTTCGATACATGGATAGTATAACTTCATTATCGGTTAAGTCGGACATAACCGTATTTCAAAGTTAAAACGTGGCTTAGCCACATTTTAACTTTGAACTACGGGTATGTTTGACATAACCCAGTTCGAGATATCGAAGTTCGACTGTACTAGTGTAACATGAAGAAACAATTATGCATTATTGACCAATCAGGAGGCTTATTGCTAAGGGGAACAATAATTAATCAGTTGTTTACTCCTCTGATCAATAATAATTTGATTACTGGGTAGGTTTCATGCCGTTTGATGTAGTTCCTGTCTGATTCTTGCCATCGTACAACCGTGCCCGTACTGAGCAACTTTTCAATAAAAGTGAATTAAGGTTATAATCTCTTCAGATACAGAGTGCTCAATGCAGGACAGAAGTAATGCAGAAAGCTCCAAAAGGAGCTTTCTGCATTCCTTCTATCCTGCATTAAGCAGATACATGTTATTACATATATAAAGACTGCAAAAGAAGATTGTATTTTAGTAGTTGATGTAAACATGTCTGGTGGTAGGTTCTGAGGCAGTATTGGGTTGCTTATCAATATTGATTCAATATGTTGCATGTTTCAAATGATTTCCTTTTGTTAGCTGACAAGTTATAACTTTGAAATTTGCTGAACACTGGAAACACTGGAAACAATTGTTTCTGTCATTCAAGGTTGAAGTAGCTTAAATGAAGTAGATAATGAACAACAGCATTTAGTGAAAAGTGTCTGTATACCCATAACAGCATGTAACCTCTATTAGTGATTAACCCACTACTCCATATGATAGATACACATTTTAATCTATTCCTCAACTGAAGGAAATAGTTCCAATTTATACAGTCCTGAATATAAGGATAATAAGATTTTTTTTTCTTTCTTAAAGCAGATGGCAGCTTCAAGATGGCTGAAAGTAAAGCAGAATCAGATTGCACCTTAAGGTTCAGTCTGTTTTACTTTCAACCTGTTTTAAGTGGTTAATTATACCTATTTCCAATGTTAGAAATAGGATTTGGGGTAATGGGTTAACTAATAAGCACATTCTGAACCCCAACTGATATTTACACATTACCCCATAAATACGCCTTTTTGCGCCTAAACTTTATTCCTTCACTGAAGAAAATAGTTCCTTTTTAAACACAGTCATGAATATGCAGTATCATAAGATTATTATTTTTATATCCTATAGCAGACAAATTTAAAGCAGGCTGAAAGTAAAATAGTATATTTTAGCCTTCAAGCACATTCTGCTTTACTTTCAACCTGCTTTAAGAGGTCACCTGGCTAGAAACAGGCTAAGCCGGGTAATGGGTTAATTACTGTACATATATTTTGAATGACACTCAAAACAGTGTTAGTGTATAAAAGGAAATTAATCTTATGCCTAGGTTAATTTCAGTTCAAGAAAGGCAGCAAATAATTATTAATTTCATTTAGATTTCTCTAAATTTTTATTGAAATTCGTAAAAGTTCAATGAAAGACCAGAACAAAATAACATGTTTATGTTTAACTAAGTTGCATATACCCAGTTAGTAATTTTCACTGACGCTTAAAATTATTGAGAAAGGGTTAAAACAGAGACAAACAAATTGAATCAATCCATTTTCTATGTCTTATGAGGAATGTAGCAGAGCTCCAGATAAGAAGGGGTAACCTGTACAAATCCAACATTTTCTCTCTTATTTTAGCACCAAATCCTATGGTGTTACTACTCATTAGAATCGTCTCAAAGAGACGATTCTAATGAGTAGTGACACCATAGGGTTTAATGCAGAAATAAATATTTTAGTTTTTTGAAATACTCCCCTTATCTGGAGCTCTGTGTATTAAATTAATGCTGCAGTTGCCTACCAATAATTCCCAGTGATAAATGCAGTGAAAACAGGAGTCTACGATCAATAATCTTACACCTAGAGTCTTATCTCAAAATGGCCATCAAATCTCTAGTAGTTACCATGGCAACCGGAAGGTAACATACAGATTTACACTGTCCTATCAGGAAACCAGATCTCTATGAAATAGTTTTACGTTTATAGGATCAAACTTGTAGTAAGCAACCACTTCAATGACTTTTTTTATCTCCATGCAGGACTGGCGGAGGCGAAATGCAAGACGGAAGTATATTGGAGCTTTCTGCATTACTTCGGACTTATGGTCACCTGTCTTTAAACATAGCCATGCCTCTTTCTTCAGTGGGTGTTTAATACCAATTCAACTGTTGCATGCATACATTCACTGATCATTGCCCGATACTTGTTTATCTAGAGAATGCAGTTTAAAAAACATCCTCTATTTCCGGGGCATATGATCATTGCAGCCATGTTACAGTAAACTAGTAAAGGGCATTACAAGGATATTTCGTACCAAACAATATACAGTCGAACTTTGGTATCTTGAACTCTTATTCTTAAGTCTAACATATCCGTATTTCAAAGTTAAAACGCGGCTAACACAGATATGTTCACCTAAACCGACCTTAAAATAAGGAGAATTCATGTTTCGAAATATCGGATATTTCGGGTTAAGCGAGTTCGAGATATCGAAGTTCGACTGTAATAACAATTCAATCAAACCTCAATAATTTCAACTCATTTAATTCTAAATGATCTATTATAAGTCATACATGTATTTCAAAATTAAAACAATTGGCTTTCCTCTAGTTATTGCATTTTAACTTAAGAAATACAGGACTTTAATATTATTGACTAAATGCATTAATATAATATTTTCTGTAAGCCTTTAGCTAAATTTTAGGTCTTTAATTTTTTTTTCTGCTCAAAAAAATAGTTCCACTTTTTACAGCCATGCTATAAGTTTTCAACCTGCTATAAGTTGTCATGATGACTGTATTCGAAACCAGAATCAGGTTGTATGGAGTAACAAGGCAAGCAAGAGTAAAAGAGTTCTTTTAACATGATTTACTCCATAGCCTGTTTCTTACAATTTTGAAGACAGGTGACTACTTAAAGTAGGATGAAAGTAAAGCAGAATGCACATTAGATCGATTTTTTGTTGTTGTTGCAAACATCCATGACTGTATACTGCAGAGCACCAGATAAGGGGAGTATTTCAAAAACTAAAATCTTTATTTCTGCTTTAAACCCTATGGTGTCACCACTCATTAGAATCGTCTCAAAGAGACGATTCTAATGAGTGGTAACACCATAGGATTTGGTACTGAAATAAGAGAGAAAATATTGGATTTGTCCCCTTTTACTCCCTCTTATCTGGAGCCCTGTGTATAGTTTGGAACTATAATTGGTCTTCAGTAGAGAAATTAACACAATCAGGATGTTAAAATCTATCTATGGAATATATAAAGCATTAACACATATTCTGGATGTTTAATGTTGGGCTATACTGGAAGCTCCTTTGGGTGGTGTCTGCATTACTGTTGACCTGAATCACCAGTCAGCTGTCTTATAGCATTATCAATTTGCTACAAGTATACACCAGTCTTATTGATAAATTCAGTTCATATCTACTCACTGAAAACAGACAAGGGTCCTCTAAATATCAATATTCACAAGTTCTACATGAAAGCTATAGACTTCAAGAAACATCAACTTAACATCAAAGGAATTGCAGTTAGCTATAATCCTTAAAGATAAAGGATATAATTAAGAACTGTACAAATGTCAAATTAGAATTATGAAAGATCAAGATCAAAACCATTCAATCTAACTCTTATTCATCAGATGCTCACAAGATGATTATTGGGTAATAGGGCTATTATGGATCACCGCTTGGCACTATTTCAATAAACAAACAGACAATATGAACAAATGCAGACATTTCAAAGCTAGATGTTGACTAAAATTAACCCATTATCAAATAGATATGCCTTTTTATGCCTATAATTAAGTTCAATTTTTTGGATAAATACAGAAGTTAAACAGGGTATCCCAATTTTAGGATTTTTACCAATAACAGTTTTCATCAGGATGATCGAGGCATGGGCGTGCCTTGAAGTAACTTTCATCCAAATACTCAGAATTTACCAGGGCTTCTGATTATTGAGGGAGTAAACGGAACAACATTTTCTCATTCATCACAACACAAAATCCTATGGTGTCACTACTCATTAGAATCGTCTCGAAGAGACGATTCTAATGAATAGTAACAACATATGGTTTAATGCAGAAATAAGGATTTTCACTTTTGAAATACAGCTCCTCTTATCTGCATGCAGCTTTGAATTTTACTATAATACTATATATCTATAGTCCAAATCGATTCTGATTCTCTAATGAGTAGTAACACCATAATGATTAAATGCAGGGATAACGGTTTTACTTTTTCAAAATACCCCTCTTATTTGCATGCAGCTCTGAATTTTACTATAATATTATATATCTAGTCTAAATCGATTCTGAAAAACCTAATAATTCTGGAGAAATATGCATACAGCATCAGACAAGCCTCTTGGCTGGTCAAAGGGTATATAGATGTACAGCATGTAAGTAATAAATCATATCTGTCACTGATATTTTCTGGGGCCCGAACATTCCTATCCTTACTCACAGCCTAACAATCATTCACTTAGGAGATACCATCAGTATTTCGAGTAGAAACCTCAAATTAATACCGAATCTTGGCTGTGTGGCGTAGAGCGTCCGCTTACAGTGCAGGAGGTTGTGGGTTTAATCCCCGGCCAGGTCAAACCAAAGACTTAAAAATTGGTAGAAATGGCTACCTTCCTTGGTGCTCAGGATTTCGGGTTACTGGTAGCATATTACAACTGGTTCGTCGGTGTCAGGATAAAGTGACCGGTAGGGTACAGTCCCAATGGTGCACCTAAAAAGTGCCCCTGCTTGTAATACCCAAAAGGGGTGTGTAGCAGTATATAGGAACAAACAAGCAAAACAAAACAAAAACCGTTTTATCTACACCTCCACATTATCATAATACATTATTTCAATCATAAATAAGCTTTTTTACGCCTTTAGTTTATACCTCCACTGAAGAAAACTATAAGTTCCACTTGATACATGTATTAAGTCATGAATCAATATACTTCATAAGAATGTTTTTCAGTATCCTAGCAGATGGTAGCTTAAAGCAGGCTGAAAGTAACAAGCAGAATGTGACTTAAGGCACATTCTGATTTACTTTCAACTTTCTTTAAGCGGTCACCTCTGTCTTCAAAACTATAGAAACATATTATGGAATTCAGGTACTATGACATCGGATCATAAATTTTTTCATCGGATTGGTCAGAATATTCTGTAATGTGTAATAATTTGATTACTTAGTAAGAGTCACAGCTAGATCTAAGAACTGTGTCACGATGTGATTCAGACTGAGTCAGTTATGGACATGTAACCATGACCACTACTATATGAGATAGTCAGACTATATGATATATGCCTTAATCAAAACCAGAGAATCTTAAAATAGATGATATAAATCAATATTGAATAGAATTTCTTGTCTAGGCATTATGTATATTATGAAAGACTATAAAAATTGCAGTACTGTTATAATACTTTAACAGAGGTCTATATCTAATTTTCCTGTTTTTAATTCTTCACTCAATAGATAAGCCTTTCAGGGGCGTAGCCAGGCTTGAACGAATGTTACGCACATCAGGGGGAGGGTGCGGGAGGGGGGTATCCCATCTTGCTGGTGGGGGTCCGGGAGAAAAATGGAAATTAGAGCTGAAATGGTGAGCTCCGAAGTGTGTTTGAAATCTTCATTTTAGACATTAAGGTCTAACCCCCCTTAGCCTTTGGTTTTTATGCCATTTTTGGCCATGTTTGATTTTTCATTTTTCAAACTGATGTTACACACGTGCGTACATGCGTATTGCTGGCTACGTCCCTGGCTTTTAACCCATTACCCCATAGCCCGTTTCTAATTTTTATATACTAAAAGCAGGTTGAAAGTAAAGCAGAATGCGCCTTAAGACGCATTCTGCTTTACTTTCAGACTGTTTATTAAGCTATTATCTGCTAGAATATAGAAAATAATTTTTATGATTTTCATTTGCGACAGTATAAATTGGAACTATTTTCTTGGATGGTGGAATTAATTAAACACGTAAAAAGGCGTATTTATGGGGTAAAGGGTTAACATGCAGATATGAATATGCAACATAAGAAATATTTCATATACCCTAGTAGATGATAACTTAAAGGAGGATGAAAGTAAAGCAACATGTGCACTAAGCCACATTCTGCTTTATTTTCAACCTACTTTAAGTTGTCACCAGTCTTCAAAACAGGCTTCAAAACTAGAAACAAATTATGGAGTTAAAGTTTAGAGTTAAATAAAAAAAAAATTGCAAAATATTCAAATGTTAGCCAATGTTATAGATATGATGACTGATATTCTGAGTGGAAGTTTTATATTGATGTATAAATACTCCGCGAGAAAGGGATATAAAATTGCAACTAATATATATTGCAGTCACCCTTTCAATAGTGATAGCAACCCAATTAATGCAAAGATTAAAGTATTATGCAGAAAGCAGTTATCAGTTTTTCAAAGAAGTCCAAGCATTTTCAAAATAATGGATGCTTTGGACAAATTTGGCTGTAAAATACATCCTTGCAACATATATACACTAACCCTGGACATAGTTATGGCAAGCTTCCAAACAAAATTACATTTGATCTTAGATATTAAACTGTACAACAAAACAGAATTCGGGGAAATTAACTACATTTCCTCAAGGCATTCCCTATTCACCCTTCACCAGCTATTAGTGTACTCTATGAAAACAGTGTAGACCCAGATCAGACAGCTCCTAAAGGAGCTGTCTGATCAGGGTCTGCACTGTTTGGCTTACAGAGGGATCTGTCGTGCATGAGTTTGCACTAATTCCTTATTTTATTAGCCTAACTGTCAAATACTTCAGTTGATAGATGGTCTTAGCCGGCGGAGTTATATGAATATTCAGCAAAACACATCGAAAGGGTGCATTCTGCTTTACTTTCAGCCTGCTTGAAGTTACCATCTGCTAGAATATAGAAAATATTTCTTATGAAACATGTTCATGACTATATAAATTAGAACTATTTCCTTCAGTGGAGGAATAAATAAAAGTCGTAAAAAGGCTTATTTATGGGGTAAAAGGTTAACAAATAAGTCTCATTACATCTCTTCATGTGTGTGGTAAAATTGTCTGGCAATGTCATGTACTTTGTAAATGCCTCTACAATTCAATAACGGTAATACTTCTTGCCATTTTTCTAACTTAATTTTCCGAGCTACAGAGTGATTATGTAACAATTACGCCAGCTGGGCCCCGCCAGCTCATCAGGTCTAATAATCCTCGTTGGTTTACAATCGGCCACCTGTATCATTGAAACTATACACCTGACACGTTGGCACTCTTAAGGCTTTGCAAACTAGGAACCAGTTATAAACATCAGTTAAATTGGGTGTGATTTGTGTAAGAGTGCATTGCAAAACCCTGGGTATATACCTGCCAGTCATATTAAACGGTCAGACTAGACTCACTGGGTGTGATTTGTGTAAGAGTGCATTGAAAAAACCTGGGTACCTAGTACCTACCAGTTATAATAAATGTTCAGACTAGACTCACTGGGTGTGATTTGTGTAAGAGTTCATTGTAAGGCCCTGGGTACCTACCAGTTATAATAAATGATCAGACTAGACTCACTGGGTGTGATTTGTGTAAGAGTGCATTGCAATTAAGGCCCTGAGTACCAACCAGTTATAATAAATGTTCAGTTAGACTCACTGGGTGTGATTTGTGTAAGAGTGCATTGCAAAACCCTGGGTACCTACCAGTTATATATAAATTAATAAATGTTCAGACTAGACTCACTGGGTGTGATTTGTGAAAGAGACTGCATTGCCAAACCCTGGGTACCTACCAGTTATAATAAATGTTCAGTTAGACTCACTGGGTGTGATTTGTGTAAGAGTGCATTGCAAAACCCTGGGTACCTACCAGTTATATATAAATTAATAAATGTTCAGACTAGACTCACTGGGTGTGATTTGTGAAAGAGACTGCATTGCAAAACCCTGGGTACCTACCAGTTATAATAAATGTTCAGTTAGACTCACTGGGTGTGATTTGTGTAAGAGTGCATTGCAAAACCCTGGGTACCTACCAGTTATATATAAATTAATAAATGTTCAGACTAGACTCACTGGGTGTGATTTGTGAAAGAGACTGCATTGCAAAACCCTGGGTACCAACCAGTTATAATAAATGTTCAGTTAGACTCACTGGGTGTGATTTGTGTAAGAGTGCATTGCAAAACCCTGGGTACCTACCAGTTATATATAAATTAATAAATGTTCAGACTAGACTCACTGGGTGTGATTTGTGAAAGAGACTGCATTGCCAAACCCTGGGTACCTACCAGTTATAATAAATGTTCAGTTAGACTCACTGGGTGTGATTTGTGTAAGAGTGCATTGCAAAACCCTGGGTACCTACCAGTTATATATAAATTAATAAATGTTCAGACTAGACTCACTGGGTGTGATTTGTGAAAGAGACTGCATTGCAAAACCCTGGGTACCTACCAGTTATAATAAATGTTCAGACTAGACTCACTGGGTGTGATTTGTGTAAGAGACTGCAAAACCCTGGGTACCTACCAGTCATATAAACATTCAGACTAGACTCACTGGGTGTGAATTGTGTAAGAGACTGCATTGCCAAACCCTTGGACCTACCAGTCATGTAAACATTCAGACTAGACTTAGACACTGGGTGTGATTTTGTAAGTGTGAATTTATTTAGCTAAGAATTATACTCAAAATCTGTGTGATTAGTGTACAGTTGCTACTTATATAATTATAAGTAAGACATTAGTTGTTTTAGTTACTGCTTTATTGCAGGATAGAATTAGTGCAGAAAGCTCCTGTAGAAGCTTTCTGCTTTATTTTTGTCCTACATTAAGCCATCATCTTTAATACAAACTGCAAGATTTTCAACTGAGTGGCTCTTCGTTGTGCAAGAAGAAGGTAGTACTGTACGCAATCTGGCCAACATTGATGCATGCAAAGAATACCCATTATGTCCAATGCCAAATGAAATGTCCGAATTGTCCAAAATAATGGTACAGACAAACGGTGTATTATACCAATGTAACTGAACCCCATTACCTAATAAATATACACCTTTCACATCAAAGAAAATAGTTTCACTCTATACAGTCATGAATATATACACTATAAGATATATTTTCTATATCTTAGTAGATTGTAGCTATAAGCAGGGTGAAATTGAGTAAAGCAGAATGTGCTCTAAACCTGCTTTGACTGAGACCAGTTCAGCTGTTTTCAAAACCAGAAACAGGATATGAGGTAAATGGGTTAACTCCTTCCATGTGTTTATATATGAAGATTAATGGTTTTACTACAAAACAGCTTTATGTCAAATAATGTCATATAATAAGTTAATATCAAAATATCAACAGTTTTCATTTTCTATTTTCAATATAGAAACCTGAGACCAAAGGTATCTTTTCCAAAAACATTGATATGATTACCGGTATTCTTTCGGTCTCTTGCAGCTTTCCTCAAGCCTTTTCCAAGCAGGGCCTCTAATCTAAATGCTTCGTAAACATGTTGCTTTCCAGTGGTGATAAGCAAATCAAATTTGGCGCTTCTCCTAAGTGTATTCTATTACCCTACCAATACATCCAAAAGGCATCATTAAAACTGAGTTATTACCGTATTTTGGGAATAATTGGTCGTGGTTAATAATTGGCCTAATTGGCCACCTGACACGAATGGCGAAAATTCAACACCCCAAAATATCCTTATTATAGACCAACAAAGAAGTCAATTATCGCCGGCGACATATAACTCGACCCAAACATAGGCCTGAAGATTCACACCTCCGTCCGTTAACCTGTAATTTGTATTAGGTAAACCGTGAACGATATGCAAACTAGGGCTATTGTTTACCTTTATTTTCTTTTATCCAAGTCGTTTGTGTAAGCAGATATCCCAAACTATAATTTACACGAGCGTTAATTCCTTAAAAACAAACATTCTCGAACACAAAATGAAACAGGAAACGTTCACTATTTAGCTTAGACGGTGTTCTTATTTTTAGCACGTTAAAATCGATACAATCAGTGCGATATACTGTAAACCAGTCTGACTGACGTTATTATTCGCCTTACGCATCGGAACAATTTACGAACTAAGTTGGAGTTGTATTACATTTTAATTTTTGTACTCGAGGATTTTTACCAGATGTAAAATAGCCTTAACAATCATTCTATTGTGAATATTTTTTCTGAGAACCGAATGCAATAACATACTGACATTTTCGGACATAGAGTATTTTAGTCATTCCGTTTGAGCATCCGTTCTTCTTTCGAAGCCATTTTATCAACAAGGTTTTTTTGTGTGACGAGTTTGGGGCCCGTTTCATCAAAATATACGATATATTTACAATCGTAATTATATTATATCGTTACGTATATATACGATACGGTACTATAGGTGGATAACGATCTTATATACCATATATCGAAATACGTTTCATCAAGGCTATCGTTAATAAGACAATGGTGCGTAATTATACGATAGGTTTACGATGTTTCATGAAACGGAACATTGATACATATAGGCGTTTAATTTTAGCCCCTTGGATCTCAGAATGGCCAAAATTAAACAAACCAAAATAAAAAACGATCTTTTAGCACAAAATGGCCAAATTATGACGACGCCAATTATTCCCAAAGTACGGTACACTATTCACTTCTGCCCTAGCAAATACAGACACCCTCTCGCAATTATAACCCACCTGCAGCGTAAACCTGTTACAGGTAACTGCTTAAGCCGGATGAAAGTGAAGCAGAAAGCTCCTTTAGGAGCTTTCTGCTTCACTTTCATCCGACTGTAAGCTGCCACCAATCTTAAACACTATTAGTGAGTAATTCTACGAAAGGGGTCTATAGGGAGGGAAAGGAAATGGTGTTATGATAGGCGTCTCAGGGGAGAAAAGGGTTTAAATGTATTCTTAAAAGGTTTACATCATTTACACATCTGGGCATCATTTATTCCATACGAATTGGAAAGAATAGACATAAAAACTCCAGCATTTTTTGTAACGTAATTCAACACATTTTTTATGGCATTTAACACATATATTAACCACAAAGTCCAAACAACTTACAGGCATTGCCCCAGGGGTGGAATCATATCGCCTCACACCACATAATTATTCTAGAGTTCCACTTGATAGAATTTGGGAGGCTTTTACAGTAGAGAACTGCTAGTATTTAATTCCAGCACTAAACTTATCATTTAGAGTTTTTAACACTAACCCTATAGCCAGTGTTTTTAGATTCGAACGCAGGGGACCGCTTAACCCTTTACTCTAATGAGCCTGTTTCTAGGTTTAACGACAAGTGCTACTGTATGACCACTTAAAGCAGGTTGAATGTAAAGTAGAAGGCACAATCTGCTTTACTTTCAGCCTGCTTTAAGTTCACACCTGCTGGGATAGAGAAAATACAAATTGGAAGTATTTTCTTCAGTGGAGGAATATAATTGAACACTTGTACCAATAGGTGCTTCTATCATTTATGGGTAACGCTCACAATTTCCTCAGAACTATCATCTTTCCCTTGCTAATAATTAGCTTTATATTGACACTTTTTGAAAACAGCCTTAGATTTATTTTAAGACAATTCTTATTAACCCATTACCCCATAGCCTGATTGTAGTTTTGATGACAGGTGACCACTTAAAGCAGGTTGAAAGTAAAGCAGGATGTGCCTTAAGGCACATTCTGCTTTACTTTCAGCCTGCTTTAAGCTATTATCTGCTAGAGTATAGAAAACATTTCTTACGATTCTTATTTATAACACCATAAATTTGATATATTTTCTTCAGTAGAGGCGTAAAAAGGCGTATTCATGAGGTAATGGGTTAATTAAGAACCTTCTCAGACCAGAGTCTACAATATTTCATTTCACTTAAATTAATGACGAAAAACTGCAAGATCTGTAACATTATAACCCACGTTCAATGTAGAGCTCTTGTTTTCAGTATTGATGGGTGGGGTGATTGCAGTACCAATAAGTCCATACTGTGTTATATAACCTTAAAAAGTCTGTTTTACTAGCATATAGTATTATGATAAATATTAAGCCAAGGAGCAATAGAAATCAATGAGGCCATACAAAATATCCAATATGATTTATCTGCCAGAAGCAATGAGCAAACATCGAACCATTAATTCTTACTGTGTTGGAGACTAGTTTATGCAGGGTTCCAGATGAGAGAAAGTAAACTGAACAAATCTAACATTTTCTCACTCAGTTTAGTACCAAATCCTATGCTGCTACTACTCATTAGAATCGTCTCAAAGAGACGATTCTTATGAATAGTAACACCATAGATCAGTTTGATGCAGAAATAAAGATTTTAGTTTTTGAATACTCCCCTTATCTGGAGACCTGTTATGTACATTTTGCAAACAGTCTCACACTGCAGAGGGCTCCTTCACAGAGGACCTCTGATCAGGGTCTACACTGTTTAACAAAATATTTTTTAAATCAGCCTTAAAAGTCAACAGAATATGATCATTTTTCTTAAGCAGAAAAGCCCATTTGAAAAACATTTGGGGAAAAGCATTTTATTTGATAACAGGGGAACAAAGTCAAATGTTGGTGCTTTTGAAACACTTGCTAAAAACATGCATTTTGTTTCTGTACACTGTTTACAAACTGTCTATGTTTGTAACCACTATAGGTATAATGGGTTTTGTATTCTGGGTGGTAATGTATGATGTGAAAAGGGACTTCATTAAAAGCTTATAGAAATCAGATACTAACTGATTTCTAATGTAATTCCCCCCATTACTATTTACACAGACACTGTGTCAAGACTGTAACATAAATGACAATAAGAATCCATTTCTCCTTATCATTCTGAGGGTTCATGAACCTTTTTATAATTCATTCATTCCCTGAAACTTGAAATAGATAACTCCATAGTTCCATGCATGGCAATAAAGTCTATATTATATAGTCCATTTTAGACTATTTTAGGAATGTTTTTTACAATTTATTGCATAATTACACACATGTATGCAGACTCCATCAGAGGACGCACTCCTGCAGAAGCATCTCTCAAGTCTATTTTGGTCTACAGTGTTTGCACTGGACACATAATTATACTCTTCACAGATACACTAGAAAAAATTATACTTTTTTCTTTAGCTTGTGACCTTTTTCGGCGGAGCTGTCTGGTTTCTATTTAGCCACACTTTCTGTTTGGCCACACATTTCAACCAATTATATTTGATCAGAAATTTAGACTTGAGAGCACCTGTTGAAACTGAATAGTCTGATTGGATAGTAGCCAGGGCTCCAGATAAGGGAATTATTTCAAAACTTAAAATCTTTATTTGTGCATTAAACCCTGTGGTGTCACTAAACATTTGAATTATCTCTTTGAGACAATCAAAATGAGTGGTAACACCATAGGGTTTGGTGCTGAAATGAGTGAATAAATGTGATTTGTTTAGTTTACTCCCTCTTATCTGGAGCCCTTTAGGCTGGTCTATGTCCAATTACAGTTTTCCCAGATATGGCTGTGAGTATAAAATTTAGAGACACAGACCAGACTGTTTACTACACTGGGGGCTGATGCAATTTAAGATGACATCTGAAATACAGAGGAAGCTAGGTGTTTTGTAATTTGTTTTAATTGTTAACTATTTGTACACATTTACCATACATTAAAAGCAATATTAGATATAAATGGCCTCAAGTGAGTTAAACACAATTGTGTGGTTTCATCATTATTTACAAGAGTGAAGTACAGCAGAGTGTTGAATCTGTACATTTTGTGTATGCTATAGTTTGTTTCAAGAAACTCTATGAATGAAGTTTGATACATAGAACAATAGATTAATGTGAGGATCTCCTACCAGTAGATAGGATATGAGTTAAATTATTGTTTTGTTTTGCATTTCTGTACATGATAGTTTTGCATTTTAAATAAAAGTTACTGTTTCAATTGTATACTTTTATTTTTTGCTTTTCAATCTTTGAAAACCTCAGTTTCATTCAATTTTGCACACCCATCTATATAGCCTTAGTTCAACCACTCATTCCGCCGAATATCTTTTTTAAAGATATTTCTTGTTTCAACTTGAACTCATGCAGTTGCCTTCAACATGCAAAAACTATTTTAATATCAGGCTGTCTCCAAGTTTTGTTTCTTTTCAAAATGTGTGCTCCTTTTTTTTTGAAAAGCTTATCAGATTATACCAGTATTCCTTTTTAAGTTAAGATTAATGGGTAAACAACAAAGTGTCAAACAGTTTGGATACTAATCAGATTGTACAACCATTGTTACTGATTATCTGATATCTTGATCTAAAACAATACATGTTAACACACACAATGAATTGCTTTAGTACATGACATTTAAATTTTTGTACGTATACGTCCTTACCGTTAACAATTCACATGTAAGCAATCATGTATTAACCCTTTCCCTTATAGAAGCGACTTTTAGCACATTCATTTTATTCATCCGCTGCAGAAAATAGTTCCAAATTATACCGTAATGAATATGTGTCATATTAAATTCTTTCCTTATTCTAGCAGTTAATAGCTTAAAGCAGGTTGAAAGTAAAGCAGAATGCGCCTTAGGGCGCATTCTGCTTTACTTTCAACCTGCTTTAAGTAGTCACATATCTTCAATACTAGAAACAATGCTATCAGGTAAAGGGTTATGTGAACACTCTGGAAAAGAAAGACCCTAGGGTTGGTTTAAATATACTGTAAATGGTTGCTTTAAATATCGAATAAAAATAATGCAGAAATTTCATACAGAGGAGCTTTTTGTATTATTTTAGACACCCTGCAGAATAAAGACATCACCTGTCTTTAGCATGATTTCTCCATTAACTCTTTGAACCCTAGTCCCGCCTATAGGCGTCCTTTTCAAACAGTGTACATGTGAAAAGTACATGTGTCCTATGCAAACAGTGAAGACCCAGATCAGAGGGCTCCTTTCGGAGCCCTCTGATCTGGGTCTTCACTGTTTGTCACAATGCCAAACATTGACAAAAACAACCCTTAAAAGTCAGAAATGGACTAGACAAAAATAGAAACTGGGATTGTCCATTTGAAGTTTCAGGGAGGAAAGAGTTAACTGTACTCAGGACAGTGGTTGCTTATAACCCTTTACCCCAATATAATGACCTAGTTCAGTAGTTATATCTAGTTTTGGTGGTGCATTCTCCATTCGCCTTTACTTAAATTTCAGCCTTCTTTAACAATTAATTACCCTTGGAATAGCCTGTTTCTAATATTCAATTTGTAGCCACTTATAAAGCAGGTTGAAAGTAAAGCAGATCACATTCTGCTTTACTTTCAGCCTGCTTTAACCTATTATCAACAAGGATAAAAAAAATATTTTTTTATGGCACATATTCATGACTGTACAAAGCAGAACAATTTTCTTCAGTGGAAGAATAAATTAGATGGCATAAAAAAGCGTACTTCGGGGATAATGGGTTAACCCTTTACCCAATAGCCTGTAGAGAGTATTTATGAAGTAATGGATTTATTTTATCATAAAAACTTAAACCCGTATAAATGATCATGGTTATACTCTGAAGACATTTATTTAATCTTCAATTTATCCTCATGACAATTCTCCTAATTTTATTAAGAAAACTTCTCATAAATACATCTGAAATGCCACAAATGAACTAGGGCAACTGAAGATGAATGTATCTTGGTGTGTTTACGGAATCCAATCTTTGTCTCTGAGTATTCAACCTGTATCACAAATATCAATGATTTCAAGGTGCCGTAGAACTGGACCAGTACAGGAAAGTCAGTCCCATTTAAAGACCTGATGAAAACAAAGCCTATAAATGTTCCTCATAAAGGCTGTCTGTGTTGCATTTCTCGCTTTCAATGGTAACCAGTAACCACATGCAGTCTTATACAAAGCCAATGATAATTTATTCAACCCACTACTCCATAAATATGCCTTGTTATATGCCTCTAATTAGTAATTATTTCTACACTAAGGAAAATAGTCCCCATCTTGCAAGCCCTGGCATGAACTTTTTAAAATTTTTAAAACATACTGACAAGGCATTTTGAGTAAATATCCACATGATAACTTAGAGCAGGATGAAAGTAAAGCAGAATGCTCCTTCAGGAGCATTCTGCTTTACTTTCATTCTGCTTTAGATTGTCACCGATCTTCAAAACTTGAAACGGGCTCTGGGGTAAAGGGCTAAGTGGTTGTAATCAGCGGCTTCTACTGTAGCAGGGTACTGTAATTGAAATGACAAGCCACATGGTAGTTTGACGCCCAATTTTGAATAAATTGCCAAATAACTCTTTTACAACAAATTTCCATAGAGTAGTATTGATTTGGAAAATAATTCAGTCTTGATGTTTCTCGGAGAACGTCTAAAGGCCGGCAATGAATTTTCCTAGACGTTCAATGAACGTTTCTAAGGCTTTAAAAATGGTTGTCTGTAAGTCACAGTAAATTATTATGACCGTTTAAGTTTGTATTATTTAAGACTGGGTGTTCTTGTTTGGTAATAACGATCTTATTGTACAGTAAAACTTATGTACTATTGCCATCCAATATAGAAACATTCCCCATGGGCCCATAATTGGAAAACTCATGCATACACCTTAAATTTATTCCTCCACTTCAGAAAAATTTAAGTTTGGCTTTATACATGCATGAATATGCTATATATATACCATAAGAAGTTACATAAGAAAATGTTTATGGTACATATTCTTGATGAGCAGTACTTTTATCCTGCCTTAAATTAGTATAAGCCTCCAATTTTACCTGTAATAGCCTAAGATAAGGGGAGTTTTTCATTTAAAAATTTAAATCTATCAGCCTCCAAACTTATGTTATGACTACTCATTGGAATTGTCTTGAAGGTTATCCAAATGGGTCACAAAATAACATGCAGCTATTTAGGATATTGGTAACTTTTCTCGAAGACATAAAGATTTAAGTACATGTATGTATAATTTAACTGCTCTAAAATATTTGGAACTACCGTATGGGGAATGTATGACAATATGAGGAATAAAGCTTCAACCCTCCACCTCATAGCCTGTTTCTAAGACAGATGACCACTTAAAGCAGGCAGAAAGTAAAGCAGAATGCGCCTTAAGGCGCATTCTGCTTTACTTTCTGCCTGCTTTAAGTTTGAAGCTACCATCTGCTAGAATATAGAAAATATTTCTTGTGGTACCTACATGTTATCAAGACTGTATAAATTGGAACTATTTTCTTCAGTGGAGGAATAAATCAAATGCACTAAACGGCAGGTTAAAGAGCTTTGATTTTTTTTTTGTCGTATTCAGAAGCCCTTAAACTGAATTCCCACAATGGGTTTGGTCATTATTCTTTGTTAATTACTTCATGTTACTGTAAGACGATACAGCATTTGGCGTGAAACTGTGTAAAGGATAGGCACAATAATTGATTTAAACAAACGACAGCCAAACGAATTACATAAAGTAAAGTATTGAGTTCTCAGGTTGAGGCATAACATTTCAAAAGATCGTATCTTTTCATGTTCCTGAAGAAAGAAATAGTGAAACAATATATCCTAGTGCTCTGACTGATACATTTCAACTGAACAGCTTAGTCTTAAAACTTAACGTACAGTCAAAGTTTTGTATATTGGTAATTCAAAAGATTTGATTGACTGTGCGCAGTTAACCCTTTACCCCATGGTCTGTTTTACAGGGCTACAGATAAGAGGGAGTAAACAGAACAAATCCAGCATTATCTCACTTATTTTAGCACCAAATCCTATTGTGTTACTACACATTAGAATCGTCTCTTCGAGACAATTCTAATGAGTTGTGACACCATAGGGTTTAAAGCAGAAATAAAGATTTTAATTTTTGAAATACCCCTCTTATCTGGAGCCCTGGTTTTAGTTTCAATAAAGTTCTAAAATATTCCTTATGATACACATATGTCATGACTGTATAAATTGGAACTATTTTCTTCAGCGGAGGAATCAACTGAATGCACTAAAAGACGTTTCTACTGGGTAAAGGGTCAAATGGATGACCAGTTGCAGCTTTACCCATTGTATGCTGGGTAATATTTGGCGGCCATTTTAAAATGTCGTCTGCAGCGGTTAAAACTCAAATATTTGCAAAAGATTTTAGCAGTTTCTGATAGAATATTGACTTTGCTGCAAACAGTTTTGATCTCGGATCAGGCCCCACAATGTGGGGCCTGATCTGAGATCAAAACTGTTTGCCAATAGGTGTATCCCGCATAAAATGGGTTAACCTATTACCCTAAAATACACCTTTTTATGCCTTTAATTTATTTTTCAACTGAGGAAAATAGTTCTTGCTTATAATGTCCTGAATATATATACAGCATCAGAAATATTTTCAATATGCTTTCAGATAACATATAGCTTATAAAGCAGACTGAGAGTAAAGCAGACTGCCCCTAAAGACATATTCTGCTTATTTTGAGCCTGCAATATTCCATTGCCAAAATGAACAAATGCGATAATTACATTTCTGCATAATCTACAAGTGAGTATTTCTCCATAATTATGATCCCTCTATTCTAACTTACAATAACAAACAAGCGTGCCAAACTGTCACAAAATAATGTCTCAATTGAGTTAATGCACATACAGTCTGTAAATGCTTATAAAAACACTTGATATTAACATTATCGTTTGACTGAACAAATATTCATTAAGAACGACTGATACTCTTAAAATAGATAAGCATTATTTACTGAGCAATTATGAGTATCTTACCCATAACATGCCAAATATACAGTGCTCCAGATAAGAGGGAGTAAACTGAACAATCCAGCATTTTCTCACTCATTTCAGCACCAAATCCTATGGTGTAACTACTCATTAGAATCGTCTCGAAGAGACAATTCAAATGAGTAGTGACACCATAGGATTTAAAGGAGAAATAAAGATTTTAATTTTTGAAATACTCCCCTTATCTGGAGCTCTGCATATATACTCATGGTTCCAAGATAAGAGGGCATATTAACATTCCAACATTTTCTAGAGTGGAGTGATATTAAGTTCACCATTTCTGTCCAATCTGTCTGTCTGTCCATACAGCATCTTGTTATACTTTAACCAATTACTCCATAAATATGTATTTCTACGCATTTAATATTTATTCCTCTGAAGACAAAAGTTCCATTTTATATTTAATGAGTCATGAATATGTTTCATAAGAAATGTTTTCTATATTACCGGTAGTCTAGTAGGCTGATGGTAGCTTAAAGTAGACTGAAGGTAAAGCAGAATGCACATTAAAATTCGTTCTGCTTTACTTCAGTCTGCGTCAAGTGGACACCTTAATTGTGTCTTCAAACCCAGAGTGAGGCATGTCTAATGGGGTAAAGGGTTAAAACCATTTATTTGAACTGGGTTATTATAAGACATTTCGTAATGACTGCAGTCTCAGGAAGGGGTACATCATTTAAGGCATATAGCGTATTCTGCTAATATGCGCAGGAAAGGGTTAAACCCTAATCTAATTCCAACTACATATTTTAGTAATCTTTAAACATGGACCATATTGAAAATCAAACCAATATTTCTTCAACCATCCACTTAGGTATGCTATAATGTATCCTATCAGGAGAATATGGGCGTATATAAAAATCATCAAACAGGTAAAATACACCTTTGTGACCTCATAACTTGAAAATGTATAGAAAATCTCCAGCACTAGGGAACTCCGCAAGTGGAGACTTAATATCTACTTCAAATATTTCATATATCAAGCATCAATTTCACTTATCATGTGTGATTACTGTGTTCGGTACTGGTATGTGATAACAGTTAACTTTTCGCATGCTAGCGGTGGATCATATATATGCCACAGTGATTACCTTTGCAAACAGTTTGGATCCAGATGAGACGCCGTGTAACGCGGCGTCTCATCAGGATCCAAACTGTTTCCCATTCGACTGACCCTGAATTTTAAAAGAAATTTTGAAAATCTTAATATTAAAACTGTAGCAGACGACAATTATTGCAGACGAAAGAAATTACCCAGCATGCAAAGATTTAAAGGAACTGGAGCAAGAAGTCTGGGAGCTTCTGTGAGGGAAGATGAGATCAACCGTCCTCACACGGTGGCTTAAATTATCATGAATTTAGTGAAGCTGATATTTCATCATTATCCCAAAATAATAATACAGAATGAGATTTACAGTGCACGCACAACCCAGTAGTTCAGTAGCTATCAATTTCTCCCCATTCACACCTGAAACTTTAAATGGACAATTCCAGTTCCAATCAGGTATACAGGGCTCCAGATAAGAGGAAGTAAAGTGAACAAATCCAACATTTTCTTACTCATTTCAGCATCTAATCCTATGGTGTTACTACTCATTAGAATTGTCTCTTCGAGACGATTCTAACGAGTAGTGACACCATAGGGTTTATGCAGATATAAAGATTTTAGTTTTTGAAGTACTCCCCTTATCTGGAGCTCTGGGTATAGTCCCTTTTTTTTAAGACATGTTCTTGTAATATTTTGCTAGCTGACAAACAGGAACCCTCTGATCTGGGTTTATACTGTGTGCATTGGACAAGTGTACTCCTCATAGGTGAACTGTTTTTAAATGATGACTATATATATTTGTAGCTTTACATGAGCCTCATTAATACCTAAAGCATGTTTCATAATAATTAATATGATTCGTAACTGTACAAATTGGAACTGTTTTCTAGGTTCAAATTAGATAGATGCATAAAAAGGCATATTTATGGGGTAATGGGTTAAACATGGAAGTAGTAAATATGCAATATCAATTAGATATTGATGATTTGCCCTGATCTGATATGGCTATGGGGGAATGTGAATACATTGAAATATTCACAACAGGTGTCTATCATGTATAGTTACATAAACTTAAGTGTATCTTGTGTCAAAGGCTGCGGGCCACCATGGTAAACAGCCCATTTCTCACATGGGAAGATGTTACAATGTCTCCGTAGACACACAGGCCCCAAATTACAAGGTGCCAAAGTCACTTAGTTCTGCCCCATCACACGTACAAAGACTTGATGTAAACCAACCTCGGACTTTGACAACCTACCCTTGTTCAAATAGCATTGTGATACTGTTGACTAAGAGAGACTTTAACCTTTAACCTTTTTCTAACCACATAATACCCTTTGAATGTATTTAAATTAAACCCTCAAGCTTCATTCAGTTGATGCTGTTAAAATTAAATACAAGTGGCTTAATAGCAGCCACTTAAAAGCAAGATGAAAGTAAAGCAGAAAACTCCTGCTCTACTTTCTATAGTCTTGCTTTAACCTAATGTAGTCCACAGATACACATTTTAATGCATTTAGTTTATTCTTTCACTAATGAAAATAATTAATTCATACAGTCATGAATATGTATCATTAGAAAAGTTTAATGTTTTCTTTATCCTAACAGATGCCAGGTAGCATAAATTAGGCTGACAGTATTTAGTAGAATGCACCTTAAGGCGCATTCTACTTTACTTTCAACCAGCTGTAAGTGATTGTATGTCTTTGAAACTAGAAACAGGTTATGTTGTAAAGGTTAAGCAGGTATACGTAGAAGTAAGGTCTGCTTTAACTCTTTGAACCCTAGTCACGCATATATGCGTCATTTACAAACGGTGTACATGTGAGGAAAAATTCAACGGGAAAAAGTCAAAAATGGACTAGACTGAATTGAAAATTAGAATTGTCCATTTGAGGTTTCAGGGAGGAAAGGGTTAAGACAGGAGTATTAAGGTGTTTCAGTTTACTATAGATAGCTTTGGGGTAAAAGGGTTAAACTGTTCTCTAGACTACAGCAACACTGTCTGCTTTGTGTTAGAAAAACACATCACTTATTATCCCCATACCCATATTGCTACAGATGGGCACTTATTGTAACCCATTACCCAATAACATCGAGCAGGGCTCCAGATAAGAGGGGGTAAACCAAACAAATCCAACATTTTCTCACTCATTTCAGTGCCAATTTAAACCTATGGTGTTACAACTCAATAGAATCGTCTCTTTGAGACGATTCTATTGAGTAGTAACACCATAGGGTTTATTGCAGACATAAAGATTTTAGTTTTTGAAATACTCCCCTTATATGGAGCTCTGATTGAGAGTATTTAAAGTGCTAAAAAAACTTATATGTTTTTATCAAACCTTACAGTTATGTTGTGACTATACTCATTAGAATTGTCCATTCAAGATGATTCAAATAAGCAGTCACATGCAATGATTTGAGGAGAAAAATTTTACCCATGTAGGCCTAGTGTCTATTACTAGCCTGGACATTTACAAAAGTGGAGACCCTGATGAAACACAGCACTAATTATACTGCATCTAATCAGGATCTGCACTGTTTGATATACCATATAAAATTATTTTTTTTGGTATTGAGTCTATGGACAAACCCTAGTGTCTTTAATATAAGATCACCCTTGTATAACTACAGTATAACTCTCTCTCTACAATGACAATCAATAGGAGACAACAATTGTGTGCATTGTTCGGAGGGAGTCGTTAGAGGGGGGAATCGGCTTACATTTGCAAACAGATTGAATCCAGATCAGACGCTGCATTAGGTGGCGTCTGATCTTGATTCAAGCTGTTAATCACTCGTCATTAAGTTTTTTTCTGACAAAATGTCCAATATGTACACTTGAGAAAAATAGCAGAAGACAACTTTAAGCAGACGATATTAAAGCAGTAAAAGCGTTAGACATAATTGTCATGTTTAGGGAACTGCGAAAAGAGTCGTTGTAAGGAGGGCATTGTTGTTGGGAGGGACGTTGTAGGGAGGGAGTGCTGTACAATGAAATCTTCCAGCATCACAGTATTCAGGGGTGAGTTCATTGCAATATTCAGGCATAATGGGTTAAGATGTTTACTTTATTGTAATTTACTCCATCTTATCAGTGACCCTCTTATCTCTATTTTAAGTTAAAAGGTTGATAACTCAGTTATGTCAGAATTATCCATATTTCAAAGTTAAAATGTTACATATAATTAAGAGCTTGAAATTGTAACTAGGGCAGACTGCAATCATTGAGATTTAGGAGCAACTTTAAAGTGGTACTTTTGACAAGATTAGCTAGATTTCTTCATCCCAAGTCTTTCAGTGCCCCTTTTACCCCTTTGGTCTGTTTCTAGTTTTGAATACATATGTAACAAGTATACTTGTAACTGAAAGCTAGTAAAGCAGAATGTACTTTAAAGGGCATTCTGCCTTACTCTCAGTCTACTTTAAACTACACATTGCTAGGAATCTGGATGAAGCAAATATTTCTTACCACGCATATCAATGTCTGTATAAACTGTTAAGTGAAACTATTTTCTTTCGTTGAGGCATAAATTTTATGGTGTAAATGTGTATTTATGGAGTAACTGGTTAAAATGTCAAAGTTCACTAAAAATTATGAACCATTTATTTACAGGTGTTATTTAGTATTTAACTGGTAACTCTATACCAAAATGTTTTTACTTCACAATCTCATCATCCCATCTTCCATGTAAACGTTAACAAATCCAGAGGCTTTTTTTCTGTAGAACTCAGAACAAAAGGGTCTAACTAAAAAAAATCCAACATTTTCTATCTTTTATGTTACTCGCCACTTGATCTTTCATTGTGACAACAGTCATTTAAGATTATGATCTGAAAGAGGCGATTCTAAATGAATATATAGTCACAACATAGGATTTGGTTGCAACATAATCTAGAGGATTAGAGTGATAAGTTAGACATGCAGGTGCAACCTGCGATTACAACAGGAGCATTTTATCTTTTTAATCCTTTTAACCCTTTCCCCCATAGAAGCGCCTTTTAGCGCATTAAGTTAATTCCTCCACTGAAGAAAATAGTTCCAATTTGAAAAGTCATAAATATGTATCATACAAAACAGTTTCTTTATTCTAAAAGATGATAGCTTAAAGCAGACTGAAAGTAAAGCAGAATGCGCTTAAGGCGCATTCTGCTTTACTTTCAACCTGCTTTAAGTGGACACCTATATTTAACACTAGAAACAGGCTATGTGGGAAAGGGTTAAAAGATATGCCATTTTACGCATTTAATTAATTCTTAAGTTGGAGAAAATAGTTCCATTTCATACAGTAATTAATGATTATGCAACATAAGAAATATTTCCTTTACCACCTATCAGAGTGTAGCTTAATTAAATAAGCAGACTGAAAGTATTTAGCAGAATTAGAATGCACCTTATAGGTGTGCATATTCTGCTTTACTTTCAATCTACTTCATGTGGTCACCCTTTTTCAAAACTAAGAAACAGCTAGCTATATTCTATGGGATAATGGGTTAATATATCCATGATATCCTATGTTGTGACTTCTATTATTATTATTATTATTATAATACCAGATTTATATAGCGCTCTTTTCACACGGGTAGTGTGTTCAAAAGCCCTTCACATGAAGTTACACAAATGTACCTACAAAGCAAGAAAAGACAAAATAACTACAATAAGATCTAAAATAAACGTGAATAAACATATAAAAGACAGCCCCCAAAATGGAGATCACATTACTCTCATCAATCAGCAATGAAGCAACCGGCTTCTGATTGTCGACCGATAGAAACAATAGTAGAGCGCCCAAATGCAGGCCACCAGGAAAAGACAAATAACTACAATTACAGTAGATATAAAATAAACATAATAAATACAAAAGACAGCCCCCAAAATGGTGATCACGTTACCTCATCAATCAAGAGCAACGAAGCAAACTTCTAGAACTCAATAAGTCAATCATCTCAGTGTTTTTTTTGGGGACCCGTTCCCAATTGAAAACAAGGACTTTTTTCCCAAAATGAGCATTTCTCGGCACGATTTTTTCCCAAAATGAGCTTTTTACGACTCAATTTTTCCCCAAAATTAAGTATTTTACATCGTTATAAGGCATATTTTTCCCAATTGGAGGGGTACCAACTCATTCCCAAAGTGGTGAAAAAAACCACTGCATCTTGAAAATACTGAATTCTTATATATCAATACCAATCATCTCAACCATCCATGGATTTGTCTTTGACATAAATATATTTCAGTTTTTGCAAAGTTTTACTCTCATTATTTTTTATTATTTTTAGCTCTGATCCATTCACAGAAGATATTATCTCTATGATTTATGATTATATTTTTTTCTAGTACACAACAAAGAGTCAAATAACTTTTAATTCTTATCTGAATCAAATATATCTTTAATAACATAATACCCACAGAAACAGGTGTTTCAGACCCCTCACTGTGAATGTTATTGTAGAATACACATATCTCGGAGTACACAAAATCTCTCATTCTAGCAACAAAGACAGTTCCCTTTCAACTTCGAGGGACACCCGATTCATTCAATCAATCGAACTTGCTGAAGTTGATCCAAAACCGGCTGGAGTAAATACCAAGATCACCTTTATCTTGCTGGCCCTATCCAAAACATAATGTTATCCCAAATATAACCCTATAGTCTGTTTCTAAGTATTGATGATAAATGACTACTTAAGGTGCATTCTGCTTTACTTTCAACCTGCTTTATGTGGTCAACTATCTTCAATACAGTTACTAGAAACAGGCTATGGGGTAATGGGTTTTAATTAACCCTTTACCTGATAGCATATGTCTAGTAGTGAAGATAGGTGACTATACTTAAAGTTGGTTGAAAGTAAAGCAGAATGCGCCTTAAGGCACATTCTACTTTACTTTCAGCCTACTTTAAGCTATCCAGCGCTAGAATATAGAAAATATTCCATATAAAATGTATTCATGACTGATTAAATTGGAACTATTTTATTCAGCGGAGGAATAAATCATATCCGCTAAAAGGCGCTTCTATTGGGGAAAGGGTTAATGGGTTAATGCTAAACTAAAGTATGCAGAATGCTACTTTGGAGCTTTCTGCGTTACTTCTGTCTTTCATTAAACTGCTACCTGTCCTTGATCGAAACATCATATTCATACAATTATCATAATTGTTTTCAAGCATAACACAGGTTTTGACAATAGCACTCCTAATACTGTTTAACAATTGACCCTATATTAACCCTTTGAACCCCAACGTCAAGCATATGATGTGTCCTTCACAAACAGTATACCTGTGGAAATTACACTTGTCCTATGCAAACAGACAAGACCCAGATCAGAGGGCTCCTAAAGGAGCCCTCTGATCAGGGTCTTCACTGTTTGTCATTATAGCAATTATTTGACAAAACAACCTAAATAGTTAGAAAAGGACCAGAATAAATTGGGAACTAGAATAATTTCAGGGAGGAAAGAGTCAAAAAGAAATGTTTGAAATTTCTATTTCAGAGCTAGCAGATGACAATTGTTGCAGACGACAGCAAGACAGTAATACGTAGTGTTCAAAGAGTTAGTATTCAAACACAAGGGTACTTGTATGCAAATCCTTTTGGGCCACATAAGTGCTTTACAATCAACTTCCTCTGTAAGATTTGAGACTGTTAAGCTTTTGAATAAAATAAACACAACAGGTTTCAAGATAAATATTTTTCAACCTTTGGCAAACAAGAACTTGATTCTGCGTTATTAACCCATTTACCTGGCCACAAGAAACTTAGAATAACAAGCCACTGGGTTTTAACCCATTTATAATTGCACAATAACACCTTTCAACACCTCAAATTATTTCTATACATGTACACTAAAAACAGACTGAAAGTAAAGCAGATTACACCTCATTCTGCTATATCTATAACACTTAACAAACAAACAAACAAAACACCACTCTGTTTTTAATCATGCCATTGATCTTTTAATTATTTGACTCATTTTAAAAATGATCTTACAAACTTACTATAACAATTTTATAATCTTGGTAATAATATTGGAAGAAATTCCATGTTTCCATGCATCTCAATATTGTATCATTTTTATTGTGAATGTAGTTATTTGTCTTTCTCGCTTTGTAGGTACATTTATATAATTTCATGTGAAGCGCTTTTGAACGCACAACTCCTGTGTGAAAAGAGCGCTATATAAATCGGGTATAATAATAATAATAATAATCTTCAACCTGCATTAACCCATTACCCCTTAATTAGCGCGCTTCTAGTTTTGAAGATAGGTGGGTACTTAGAGCAGTGAGTGAGGTTGATAGGAAAGCAGAATGCGCCTGAATGCACATTCTGCTTTATTTTCAGCCTGCTTTTATGTTAAAGCTACTACCTGATAGAGTATAAAAAATATTTCTTAAGGTTATGTTTATAATTGTATAATAAATTAGAACTAGTTTCTTCAGTGGAGAAATAAGTTAAAGACGTAAAAAGGTGTATTTATGGGGTAATGGGTTAAGTGGTCACCAGTCCTGCTTCTGTGATGTTACTGGTGCCATAGTATGTCTCATCTGGATCTATACTGATTCAGGACAGCTATATTCTTTGTCCCTGTCTTGAAAATGATTTTAACCCTTTAATTCCCTTAAAGAAGCGCCTTTTAGCACATGTATGCATTTTATTCATCCGCTGAAGAAAATAGTTCCAATATATACTGTAATGAATATGTGTCATATTGAATTATTTCCTTATTCTAGTAGGTGGTAGCTTAAAGCAGACTGAAAGTTAAGGCGCATTCTGCTTTACTTTCAACCTGCTTTAAGTGGTCATTGTTTTCAAAACAAGAAACAGGCTATTCAGGGTTAAAATGTTCTACCAACACATTTCTTTGTGTAAAAAGGTGTATTTATGGGGTAATGGGTTAAGTGTACATAATATAATACGGTTTTATTACAACTTGTTTGCCTGCAGTTAATTGCATAAGTAATTAGAGCAGGAAAATATAACTTTTTGTTCCGCTAAAAGCAGGTCAATGAAGTTATAATTGCTTCAAAACCTAGAATTATTCCCTTGATAATCTCTGTTCATTGGATTGAACAGTTTACCGCGAATCAGGCAATGGAGTTCCAATTTCTGAAAAGCAGAATTAACAACCATTATGAATGCACTTTATTGAATCTTTAGTTTTTATTTGATTGGGAAATGGATACAGTGTAGTAGTACAAACTGTTTCTAATTTATGTTCTCTCTGAGGAATAATCTAAGCGCGCAGTTAAAATTTAATCTATAACGGGTATTGCTGAAATATAATATGATATAGGAGGTGCTTAATAATTAAGTCTCAAAGTTAAATGTGGCTGAACCACGTTTACTTCAATCTGACTTAAATTCAAGTTCTCAAAGTTCAAGTGAAGTTATTTTCTACACAGATCACGCATTCAGTCTTGTCCAGAAACGTCATGACTTTTGTAACCAATATCTACAACAGTAGATATCTAAAACTGTCACGACAGAGAAATAAATGGAGAACAGCGGTGAAATAAAAGGATGAAAACAGACATTGTCGCTTCGCGACCGTCAGCATAGTAGAAGTAGTAGTATATATACAACAGTTAATTCAAGCTACCGAAGTGATTGACAGTATCTGCTTTTAGTGTTCTGCAACCTGTTTTCAAAAGTAGAAACAAGCTATGGGGGTAATGGGTTAAGGCTAAACAGACTGAGATATGACTATAAGTCGTCCTGTACATAAATATTGCAGTATCAGTTGTTTGGTGACCATGTATCATTATGGTTTGGTTTGTTACCTTTGAAGCTTTCCTTTCTGCCATCTAATAACAAATTGGATACCCCAGCTAGAGAGAGCCCAGGAGTGGAATCTGGATACAGAAATTCAGGGCATGATGCCCTACTCTTATTACCAACAGTTTTCTTGCTCTTTCAGATGCCCATGTGTAGATCACTGATACATCAGACCTTGGTTTATAAATAAAGTGTCATCCAAAGGACTTGGTCCAGCAGGAGATCAAACTCACAACCTATGGCATCACAGTCAAGCGAGTAAAATATCACTGGATGTGACATCCGCCAGTACATACATGTACAGTATATGCATTATGGAAAGCAGTATTCTAAACATAGCACTGTACCCTGTTAACCCGACATGAGTTATAGAATCGAAATCACCCAAACCTCGCCTCGTTGCCAACACACCAATTAATTTGTCTAGATATTTCTAAGTTACAACTATTATTTTTGTCCCAGAGATACACAAGGTAAAACCCATCAGTAGGAGACCAGCATAAATCAAAAATTATTTGAAAGAAATCCTGGACTTGTGTCTATCTTCAGGTATATGAATCTTATGATGTGTGGCAGGAGGCCAAAGGGAGTCTAACTCTTCAGGTGCTGAAGAAAAATGTGACCTGCTTCAAAAAAATTCATCGGCTAAATTTCTAATATACAATATTATATCATTAGTCTGCATTTTCAATATTCCAATCAAAGTGGCAAATAGTTCCGAACCTGACAAGATTGCCATGTATCTGAATGTGATGTTCGATCTGGATCAAGACTGTTTGCAAAAAAGTTCACTGCTAGTTATAAAGTTTTACGCTTAAGTGCTGGAACCAGATACATCCATCCTTAGCAAACAGTGCAGACCAAGATCAGATAGCTCCTTTAGGAGCCCTCTGATCTGGGTCTGCACTGTTTGTCATACTTGGTACTAGTTTTGGTAACAGACAAACCTCTTGAGCATCAATATATTATATAAACTATCCATTTATCACACAATGGATGTATCCAATAGAAAAATCAGTATTATAAGGGTTTTAAGAGTTTTTGTTCAGTTTTATCAAGTCTATGAAACTAAGGCAACTGATTGGTAACTGGTGATAAAGTTGTGGGGAAGTTAAGAGGTAGTTTCTGGGTCTTTCGCAGAGCTACCAAGACCCCATGGGTGGAGTGTGAGCGGAACTGAATTAAGGCCTGATAAAAACCAGGTAACTGACCCTTTGGACGGCAAGGCAAGGCTGTATTGGTCATTTTTGCAAACAGTTTTGATCCAGACCTGGTCTCGCAAGTGTGGGGCCTGATTAGGATCCAAGCTATTTGTTACTTGGGACCCATGAATGCAAATTCAGAGATGAAAAAGGTTGATGTTTAGAACCATAGACTGTATGGCGTTTTGTGGTTTTACGTTTGTTTCACATTTAAAGGATTCTAAAAGTTTATTTCTCGAGTCTCTGCTTGACCCTTTTGATGCTGAATCATCCGAGAGTTTATTTTTCTAAGACTCTGGCCTTCACAAGTTGGCCAATTGGTTTAGAAATACTTGGGATATCCCCATATAATACAAACATTCCAAGTACTGATCCGAGTTTCAATATATCAAACTTGCTAGATGTAATAGCATACACATATGTATGATTTTCTATATGCTTTTTGAAAACAGTGACTGTGTAAACCAAGATCAGACACCTCCTGAAGGAGCTGTCTTAACCCTTTACCTCATAGCCTGTTTATAGTTTTGAAGACAGGTGCCCACTTAAAGCAGGTTGAAAGTAAAGCAGAATGTGCCTTAAGGCACATTCTGCTTTACTTTCAGCCTGCTTTAAGCTAAAATCTGCTAGGCTATGTAAAATATTTGTAATGGTAATTGTTCATGAGGGTATAAACTGGAACTATTTTCTTCAGCGGAGGAATAAATTAAATACGCTAAAAGTCGCTTCTATGGGGGAAAGGGTTAACAAAGTTCACACTGTTTTCTTATAGGATTTCTCTAACATGAGTCTACATGTACACTCTTTCTAAGGATTATTTTCCTTATTCTATTAGCCAATATAATAGTTCAGATGGAATATGTTAATTGTAGGCAGAGTTTTGTAGTCTACCCTTTTCCCCCCATTGCTTGTTACAGTACTGAAGCTTATTATTAGCAGGCTAAATTAAAGTTAACTTTTTTATAAAATGCTCCTTGTTCAGCCTTACTTTTAGCCTGACTGTTCAGACTAACATCTGCTAGGATATAGGAAATATGTGTCATATATGGTGCATGTTATGACGAATGTATAAAGTGGAACTATTTTTTTTACCTCAGGTAAAAGGGTAAGTATCTGTTGGATAACAGGATAAGGAGAAACTACTTTTCAGGTTTTTATATGCATAGCATAATAAAGATATATAACCAAGTAAAGATAACAATGTAGATATGGTTATCATATCAATGGATCTTAGTCTTCATAAAGTTTTATCACCTTCCTGGTATTCAACCCGCTTTCCCCCCTGGCTACCATGGTGCAGTGTGTAATCATCTATATCCTAGGATAATCTGTGATTATCTAACATATAAATACAGCACTATAGTTCTGTTATTTTGACTCCTTAACCCATTACTCCAAAAATTACACCTTTTAATGCCTTTAATTTTTTCCTCCACTGAAGAAAATAGTTCCGTTTGAAACAGCCATGATATGCCCCATAAGAAATAGTAATTATAGTTTCTATAGCTTAACAGATTAAAGAAGGCTGAAGTAAAGCAGAATGCTTCTTAAGACAAATTCTGCATTACTTTCATACATATTCATGACTGTATAGATTGAAACTATTTTCTTCAGTGGAGGAATAGGTTAAGGCGTAATAATGCATCATCTATTAGTAAATGGGTTAAAGCAATCATCTGTCTTCAATACTGAAAACAAGCTATGTAGGGGGAATAGGTTAAACTGGCTGCTGAATTCAAGCTGTACATTATGTCGGGTCTCTTTGACGCCACTGGAGAACAAGTAGACTAAATAGTACAGCATGACCAGCAATTACGCAGTACCAGGGCTCTGGATAAGAGGGTGTAAACTGAACAATATCAAAATTTTAACACCAAACCCTTTGGTGTTACTACTCATTAGAATCGTCTCGAAGAGACGATTCTAATAAGTAGTGACACCATAGGGTTTAATGCAGAAATAAAATTTTTAGTTTTTTGAAAAAGTCCACTTTACTGGAGCCCTGTAGACTAAATAGTACAGCATGACCAGCAATTACCCAGTACCTCCTCTAGGAGTTGATTCCTACAATAAATTGTTTATTCCGTTGGAATCCAGCCAGAAAATAGCATTTTGAATCAGCAAACTGATAGTCCCAGCAATATAGAGTATTGAACAAAGTAAATAAACTCATAAACGTGGCTGCAGCCCTAGCTAGCATAGAGAATCATCAGGGGAGCTGCCTAAGCCGGGTTCAATGGATTGGGAGAAGATTCTGGCAGAGAAAACCACTCAAGATTGACTACATTCAATATCTTGATAATATGTCTTTGGACCAATGGTCCCCCAATCTTATAGCATCACACTCTCCTAGACGGGCTAGTCTAATGGAGTGTTATTCGCTTCTATGATTATTCATCGATACAGGCCCAAAATTACGAAAATGCATAAAAGACAAGACACAGCAAATTCCCATTTCCAAATACTTCTATGGCTCGAAAAGGAGACAAATTACATACTTACACAGAAAGGCCTGCCATTTAGGGCCAATCCGAGTTATCTTTAAATCTTACTTTAACCCACTACCCCATAAATACGCCTTTTAACCCCTTGTATCTATTTCTCCACTGAAAAAGTAGAAGTTCAAATTTATACAATCATGAATATGTATCATAGGAAATATTCTCTATATTCTAGCAGAATGGTAGCTTAAAGCAGGCTTTAAATAAAGCAGAATGCGCCTTAGGGCACATTCTGCTTTACTTTCAACCTGTTAAGTGGTCACCTGATTTCAAAACTTGAAATAGGCTATGGGGTAATGGGTTAAGGCAGGTGGCTTCTTATAATATAGCTGAATGCAGAACGAAACTTCCAAGTAAAGCAGAAAGCTCCTAAAATGTTTAGGAGCTTTCTGCTCTACTTTCATTCTGCATTCAACTGGCACAGATTGATCTTAAACTTCTTCAAAACCATTTCATAATTGAGTTAAGTATAAAATCACTAACCAGGAAAAAAATACTTTAACAACTTTAAAACATTATAATTTTAATCTAAAGGATCCACATTAAGTTTAAATTTCTCTGATTTCATGTCCCTATGAAGCTCTTTGTTGTGACTATAGTCACTTCTCATTAAAACTGCCTTGAACTTGAAAAAGTTGAAGAGTCAATCCTATCATACTGTTAGTCAAGTAGGCAAATACAGTGCGCCCTCAGGCTCTCTACAACGACACCCAATGGGAGACAAAAATTATGTACCTTCAAGGCCTTGTTCAGAGGGAGTTGTCATAGGGAGGGAAATTGGTTTACATTTGCAAACAGCTTGAATTCAGATCAGACACCCAGAAATGCGGTGTCTGATCTGGATTAAAGCAGTTTGACACTAGTCATTAATCATTACGTTTATTTTCTCTCAAAATGTCCAATATGTAACTTTGAGAAAAACAGCAAACAACAACTTTAAGCAGACGATATTACAGCAGTAAAAGGGTTAGACATAATTGTCCTGTTTAGGGAACTGCGGCAAGGGTAGTTGTAAGGAAGGAGTCATTGTAGGGAGGGCAGTTGTAGGGAGGGAGCACTGTATAGGTAAGTTTCTTAGGGTTTCTGATGGTGGAACATTGATTAAATGAAAGGAGTGTAGTACTTTATTTACTCCTTTATAAGCAGCTGCTATCATAGAAATCTAAATACTGATAAAGATCATCTGAGACTTAATTAACTCTTTCCTCCCTAAAACTTTAAATGGACAAATCCAGTTTCCATTTAAGTCTAGTCAATTTCTGAGTTTTAAGGGTTGTTTTTATCAATGTTTGGCATTATGACAAACAGTGAAGACCCTGATCAGAGGGCTCCTAGGAGCCCTCTGATCTGGGTCTTTACTGTTTGCATAGGATAAGTGTACTATTCACTTGTACACTGTTTGCAAAGGACGCCAATATGCGGGACTAGGGTTCAAAGGGTTAAACAAATCCCTGCTTTAAGAAAGTCAAACTATTTGAAAGATTAAAACATCTTGATTTCTCTGATACTTTAGTTCAAAGCTACAAAAAAATGTACGGTAACAATAGTCATTAGGTTGCCCCCTCTAAAATAGAACGTAATTAGTTATTGGAAACTGATCCTGCAGAGATTTAATTTCGAGGGCAAATTATTTTTATTAGTTAACAGCATGACTAGTAATGTTTGCTCTGATTGTTGGTGGCAAAAAAGATTAAGACAATCAATTGAAACATGTATTATTCATTACATGATTACTTAAAAGAATTAACCCCAATTACATGCAAGCTGGTATTAGCAAATAGTTTAAAGTATTCTAATTAGATGTTGAATAACTCTGTATCACATCATGATCCAAACTGTTTGAAATTCTAATAGATATTTGAATATTCCAATTTCAATAGAGCAGAGCTTCAGATAAGGGGAGTTATTAGATCTTTCGAATCCAACATTTTCTCACTCATTTAAGCACCAAATCATATGGTGTTACTACTCATTAGAATCGTCTCTTCGAGACGATTCTAATGAGTAGTGACACCATAGGGTTTTATGCAGAAATAAAGCTTTAAATTTTCAAATACTACCCTTTTATGGAGCTCTGAATATTGGCTAAGAGACTTTTTAACAGAAACTGGTTTTGTGGTTATTTCATACTTCCCTGTTATTTTTCCTGATCAAAATTACATGTATTCAAACCACTCCAGATAAGAATGGACTAAAGAAAACTCACTTTACTGTAAATGGTTGATCCACTGACCACTGTAATAATTATATAGTATTAAATGAGTATACTGAGTACTCCCTCTCTGTACCAATGGGAGACACATATTGTGTGTTGTACATGGAGGAAGTTGTTATAGAAAGAAAAATTTGCTCACATTTGCAAATAGCTTCAATCCAGATTAGAATGCGGCGTCTGATCTAGATTCAAGCTGTTTGTCACTCCCCTATTTGTTTCTACTATCAACTTTTATGTCCACTAATATCATGTTATACAATGTATGTAACTTTGTGGAATAACAACAGAAAACACTTTTAACCCTTTCCCACATAGCATATCTCTAGTATTGAATGTAGGTGTCCACTTAAAACAGGTTGAAAGTAAAGCAGAATGCGCTTTAAGCGCATTCTGCTTTACTTTCAGCCTGCTTTAAGCTATCATCTGCTAGAATATAGAAAATATTTTGTATTATACATATTTATGAATGTATAAATTGGAACTATTTTCTTCAGGGCAAGAATAAACTGAATGCGCTAAAAGGCGCTTCTATGGGGGAAAGGGTTAAGCAGCAGTGCTAATATAATAACGGTGCTAAAAGGCGCTTCTATGGGGGAAAGGGTTAAGCAGCAGTGCTAATATAATAACGGTATCGTTTGGGGGAACAGTGGCAAACATCGTTGTAAAGAGGAATCATTGTTGGGAAGGCTGTTGTAGGTAGGGAGTCCTGTAGTATAATCCTAGATACAAACAGTAATGAGTATAGTCATGTACCTGTGAATGGTACATGCAGTTACACAGTGTCACTTTTCATGTGAAAACAGTGTAGACCCAGATCAGAGGGTTCCTAAAGGTGTCCTCTTATAATATCAGGGTCTTCACTAAACAGATTAGACTAAAGCAGGAAATGTAGTAAAGAAACAGAATGCACATTATGACACATTCTGCTTTAAAACTTTCAGCCTGCCTTAGGCTTTTATGTTGAAAAATAAGCAACTTACAGTTGGGGTTTTCCCCAAATTGAGCATTTTATAGCTTCATTTTCCCCTAAAATCCAGAATTTTAGGACATTTTATGGCATATTTCTCCCAACTGAATGGGGTACCAACCCATTTCCAAAGTGGTACTAAAAGAACACTGAGTCGGACTGTAAGGATGAAGGAAACATTTTGCATGGGTTGAATATTAACAGGACAGACCCAGATGCAAAGGTATTTCTAAGAGGCAAACTAGTTACTATGAAGGAAAATACTAACTTGACTTGACTTAAGAATAAATTATGAAACTAGGGAAATCTACCGGAATGACCAAATATTTTGGGGAGTTTGGTTATATACTTCAGAGAGGAGAATACGGTTTAACCCATTCCCAAATATATACGCTTTTTGACGCCTTAAATTTATTCCTCCACTGAAGTTAATAGTTCCAATTTATACACTTATGGATATTTATTGTAAGACTTACTTCACTAAGATATATTATTTTCTATATTCTAGCAGATGGTAGCTTATATAGCAGGTAGAAAGTGAAGCAGAATGTGCCTAAAGGCACATTCTGCTTTACTTTCAACCAGTTACCTACTTAAAGTGGCCATCTGTCTTCAAAACTAGAAACAGGCTTGGGGTAATGGGTTATTTGAAGTCCAAAAGAAAGAAAAAAATCTTGGTAAGTATAATTACGTATGCAAGAATCTAAGAAGGTAAGATGTGCCAGTTTTGACACTTCATTGAACCCAGACATATTTATGACCATTGCCAAGATAACTGAAGCTAGTAAAACTATACTGGGATCTAATTTATGTCTGGTAATTACCAGTTTATGCCAATAGATAATTAACATTAAAGAATTTCCTGAAATCAAATCGAACATTTTTATTAAAACTATTTTTAAAAGTTTATTTTCATTGAGTAAATCAACAACTTCCCAAAAATAAAGTTTATTGATTATCAAAATAGTTTTTTTTTATTTTCTTATACCCAACTCTGTAAAGCCAATTCAATTATATCTACAAGTATAATTGTGCGCTGATCAAAAATTACATTCATACAAACAACCCTTTAGGCTTTACTCCATAGCCTGTTTCCAAGTATTGAAGACAAATGACCATGTCATATTGTGCTTTACTTTCAGGCTGCTTTAAGCTATATCTGCTATGAATGATACAGAAAATATTTTTTATATTGCACATTCATGACTGCATAATGTGGAACTATTTTCTTCAATGGAGGTGTAAAGTAAAGGTGTTAAGATGTGTATCTACGGAGTAGTGGGTTAAAATAAATAAGAAATAAAATGTTATGTCAAACACTTCTGAACACAATTTTTAAAATTTCTGTTATAAATCAGACTTGAGCATTTTGATTTGTTGGTGATTTGTTGTTAATACTTGGTACTGAAGCAGACCATTCTTCCCATTTATAATTATAAATACTTAAGTTTTTAACCCTTTACCCCAAAACTTGTTTCTAGTTTTTAACCCCTGTGACCGCTTATTTAAAGCAGTTTGAAAGTAAAGCAGAATGTGCCTTAATGTGGATTCTACATTACTTAAAAACTTACTTATAGCTACCATTTTATGATTTAGAACTATATTGCAAATGTCATCTGTGCTTTATGTTCAGGACTTTCAATCTGGATACTTTTTTTGTTAGTGTAGAAATAAAAAGAGATTTAGAACAGCACATATTGGGGGTTATGGGTTAACCATAAACCATGTATCAATGATGTCTTCTAGACCTTCGCATGCACTTGGAATTCTGTCATTCAGATCAGACACTCTGGGTCTCATCCTTTTTACTACTTTGCTCGTATATCTGCAATTTTATGTAGAAAACAGTTTGAGACCAGACTGCACTTTGTAAACCAATGGGTAAAAATTGGCTACAATAATTTCTGCAAACACTGTAAAGAAAACATAAAATGTTAAAGAAGCTTACAATAGACATGTATGGTTATGATTTTTTTGCACATGCTTCATGTAAATTAATGTATTCAACACAGGGCTCCAGATAAGCATTCATGTGTAAACACATAATTCCAACAGTTTCTCCTTCATTTCTGCACTAAACCCTATGGTGTGACTACTCATTAGAATCGTCTCGGAGAGACGATTCTAATGAGTAGTCACACCATATGGTTTGGTGCATATATAAGAATATCCCTCCCATTATCTGACACCCTAGCGTACTGACAATACTAGTAGACATGGTATAAGATACTAACCTTATCAACATAAGTAAATCCATATTCATCTGCAATTTCCCTCGCTCTCTTCTCTCCCCCTTTAATTTCGATAGCCCATTCATGAATGAAGTGTTTTTTGGCTTTTTGTGGCGATTCCGTGAATGCAAAATGAAGGGTAACAATGCCAACAAATACGAGAGAAGTAAAAACTGTACTGTTGTTCATTTTAACCGGTAATGACCAACAGGCTACACTCGACCAATGGTCACTTTTAGATAAATCGCATAGCTCCTGTAACTTTTATGTATTTTTGCTATCTAAACATTGTATAAATCGTGGCTACTTAGCTTATCCGACTTGAAATGTATTCAACCGTATTCCATTTTCCATTTAAAATAAACAGTTTCTTGCTCGCGATGTTTTCTTGACGAACGGTTGCCTAGCCGTCAGTGCATCCACTGAAACACTCGATAAGAACTATTGGATGCAGATGGCGTTATTTAGACCGGAAGTTTACATTTCAATGAGGGGGCGTCTCAAGAATTACAGAGTTCATTGGAATAATCTTAAGGTGGCGATTTGCATTGTACAGGTTCACATACGTTTGTATCGGAAAACAATGTTTAAAAAAAGAAAGAAATTTACTCATTTAGAATAGAAATAATAACTGCATTTCAACAAATAGAAAATATGTAATTAGAAAAAGGACATAAATTATATTTGATCTTTTAATTTACATTAAGATTTCTTAGGCTTAATCCCATCTCTGATTTACGGTTACGGAAATATACCCCTGCAGGTACGATGGTTATTTGCAAACAGTTTGTATCCTGATCAGACGCTGTGTACTGTGACGCCTGTCAAGGACCTAATCTGTTTAACACTAATCAAAATATACTTTATCCATAATCCCTTTCAGCGCCAAATTACTTGTGATGTTTTACCCATATAGATCTATCACTATGTTGTCGTCTGCTTAACTATGGTTGTCTGACTGCAAGATCATTTCAAAGTTAGATTTAAGAGAGTATAACATAAGAAATATCCAAATAAGTGTCAGGCAATTTTGATCCTGATCAGGATCAAAACTGTTTGCAAAAATGAAATTCACCTTATGTGACTCCCGCGTTGAAAGGGTTAAACAATTCAACCAAGTTTTGAAGTTGATCAATAAAACGGACACAAGTTTGTTGGAGACAGTGAAGTGGATACACATCATGGTATCAATCAGGATGGTAAGAAGAGCCTCTCTGTGACGGTTTTCATCAGGGTCCAAACATTCAAAACGTTAGGCGATATCAGATTAAACTGGGAAATATCAATTTCAATACATTTATAATTATCTAGCTCTACATATTTTCCAATATTTGTTTTAACTATTGGTGATTGCATTTTGCTCTTATTTGAATTTCGAAGTAACATGTCTGAGTTGAGACTTCGCATTTCTATGGTTAGTCGGAGGACGGTTAGTTACTGACTGGAATAGATTATTTTGATTTTGATTGTTTTCCTAGCAGATGGTAGCTTAACGCAGGCTGAAAGTGAAGCAGAATGTGCGTTAAGGCACTTTCTGCTTACTTCCAACCTGTGTAAGTAACCGCGCTTGAAAAATTGAAAATTTGGAAATCTTAGGCTTTTGCAAGATCAAATTATGGCAGCCCTGTATCAGCTCATCAGAACTGAAGAGAATTCTTAGAAATAGTACTTAAAAACCTAACTGTTGTAGTGGGTACAAAATAAACTGGTCCGAGATAAAGATTTTACACGTATGCAATCCGGATGGAGTTGGGGTTCGGAAAATCATAAACACGTGGAACGAGTAGAAGAAAATACTGAGTTTATGTTGTGCAGTGGAGAAGACGTTCCGTTTAAGGTAAGTACAAGTGAAATGCACTAAACTGAAGAAAATATTGAAAATTATTTTTAATGTGAGTGGCAAATAGTATGGACTCTGACCAGACGCCTGGTACCCGTTATCTGAACTGGCACTTAACTGTTTGCAGTTGAACTAATGTAGTTATGTTTTAGCATAAACGTGTTTATTTGGAATGCATAACTTTTTGCTTGTGAACGCTCTCTGATGAAAACCGTTGGACCTGCGCATGCATTATTTTAATTGAATCTGCATTCTGGAAGTGTGGGTAAACGGATATGGTGTAACATCGTGGTAGCCCTCATTGCCCCTCAACAACATTTACCTACAACCACACACAAGACCATCTAGACACTTTTACTAGCAATCCTATCTCTTGATTCATCAAAATGTTCATACTTTGCCCGTCCTACTGGTGTGGGACTCTCTTCCCATGATTCAGGTCAGCATTGGCTCAGAGCTGCCATAAGTTGACATAAAAAACCTAAGATTTCCAAATTTGCATTTTTCAAGTGCGATTTTACGAATCGTACCTTTACCCCATCGCCTGTGTCTAGTTGTGTTGACACGTGGCTGCTTAAAGCAGGCTGGGTGTAAAGCAGAATGCGCCTTAATGTGCATTCTGCTTTACTGTCAGCCTACTTTAAGCTACCATGTACTAGAAAAAAAATCCGAAGATTTAGGGAAAATCCGGAGAAATGGCAGCCCTGTTGGCTACATTGACTGATCCATAATTCATGCACATTTCTTTTAACCATCACTAATCATATTTCCACTGCACAACAAAACCATGTACATATTGTAAGCTACTAAAGTCTTCTTATGATAATATAAGCTTTTGCACTGTCACTTGCATTGCCTGCCATTCCTGAAGAAGAAAATGAAGAAGAAGAAGAGCAGATGTAGAATATCCTTTCAGTGAATCTTTAACGGTGGTAGGGAAAGGAGCTATACGTACGCTACACTGACTCCTAGTTTCCATGTGTTCTCAGTGACGTGCAGTCCATTATGCATTTTCTTCAAAGAAATACCTTTTTACGCAGTTTCACATTCCTCTTAGGAATAGGGATGCCTCGGATATGAACCCTAGTGATAACCTAAACACTAATACAGTTAACTACATTGGATTCTATAGAAAGCTGGCACGGACCAAAGGATCGGTATTGTTATAAGCGATGTATCGCTACATGCGATATCGTTACAAGTAGAGTTTACTGTACTATTTTAATTCCCTTTTTGGAATATTGTTATCGTTATTGTTTAATGCAAACAGTTTGGACCCTGATGAGACGCCGCGTGATGCGGCGACTCATCAGGATCCAAACTGTTTGACACTCTGACCCTGTTTTTAAAAGAAATTAGATTTTTTTTAATAAATATCAGAAAAAATACTCAGCATGCAAAGAGTTAAATAATAGTTAGAGCTACTCTGTCCTGATAAAGCTTTATAGGAAACGTTTCTAAGAGCCTGATACGTGGCTGTTAACCCCTTTCACTGATTTGTTCCGAGTACCATGGTTTATTTGCAAACAGTTTTGATCCTGATCAGATGCCGCGTTTAACATAACGAGGCATCTGATCAGGATACAACTTGTTTGACACTCATTACGATATTAATTTACTAGTAGTAAAAATAACAGTTCATAGTTCATATTTATTCGCAAGTCGGCAAATTATTCATTTGGCCATATACAAAGATGCATGGGTATGGCTTAGGCAAAACAATACAATTCAATACAATCAGATAATTCAACATAGTCTTTACATATCAAATAAGTATTAGTAGACTATAATACATATACATGTAAGTGAGTAGCCAACAATAAAATAACAAGAGAAATAAAGAAGACGATACTTGTTTAAAGCAGATGACGTCATGATAGTGAATGACATAAGATAAGTTTACTCTTAAAGGAGACAATTCCCTCACTTGCAAGTTCATTTAAGTAATCACATGCATTAAACATTGGAGTATGCTTTTAGGGAAGTGGTTAACTCTTTCAACACTAAGTAACTCTTGTGGATTATTAGGTTCCCTTGTGGGCATTTTCAATTTCCAAAATACGAAACAGTCTATTTGGCATCATGGGTAGTTTAATGGATACTAGACTAAATTAGAAATCAGAGCAGACTCTGATCAGAGGGCTTCTATAGGAACCCTCTGATCTGGGTCTACACTTTCACCTCCGTTACCCGTAAACTCGGTACTACGTTTTGGCTTTATGTTGCTTCTCTTGCTGCTACTGTTGCTCTGCTGCTGCTACCAAGGAATAACGTCCATCGAGCGGTTTTATTTTTATTTCAGCATCATCCCACGGTTTAGTCAACAGGGGAGCGTGTTTTCGAATGGACGTCCTCTCAGTCGACAGAGAATAATCAGTGGACGTCCAAACTTCGGAGCTGTATCAGACATATTGTGATGACTTCTAAATGTTTATTTCTGCGTTAATTGGGTTGAGATCAAGCGGTGACAAATTCTTTGCTTAATGGCGGATCCCGAAGTCGGGCTAGTACAAATAAAAAAGACATATCCGGGGTTAGGGTAATCATTCCTGTTTCACCCTTTTTAGGGCCATGGCCAAACAGGGCTGCCATTTCTCCGGATTTTTCCTAAATCTCCGGATTTGTCCCCAGTACATGGTAGCTTAAAGCAGGCTGAAAGTAAAGCAGAATGCGCCCTAAGGCGCATTCTGCTTTACTTACAGTCTGCTTTAAGTAGTCGCATGTCAATAAAACAAGAAAAGGGCTATGGGTAAAGGCACGATTCGTAAAATCGCATTTGAAAAATGCAAATTTGGAAATCTTAGGATTTTTCATGTCAACTTATGGCAGCCCTGGCCAAAGGTCCAGCCATTGCATTAAGTTAGCAACGCTAAACAATGGGACTAGACTCAATGTGCCTGTCTCACGACGTGCACGTTGACTTGGTTGTAAACTGGCCCGAGTTGTCCACTTGTAGTTTCATTGGTCTGCGTTCTGTGGTGTTTCTTCTTTAACGGCGATGACTCAACTCATTGACCTCTGAAATCTCAAATTTACATGCACAGTTTCTCAATTGTCTAGTCATTGTTTGTAATATTTGGGTTTGTTTTTACCAGGACTGGTATTACAAAATGTAACACAGTGTAGACCCGACCTTTAATATCAAAAGGAATGACAAATACATGTAATAATGTTTTACGTTTGTTTATATCATCTTCCCTTTTTTGCAGGCACGGAGTTAATACACATGGTGTGTATTTGAAACTCCATGATGCAGGTAAGATCCACACCGACGGAACTGTTGAAAGTCAACATTACCTCTTTCGCTGCCATGTTTTATCAACTGCTTCAACCCTCTTACCGCCAAAATATTGTCTGCATTGATAGTGTCGTCTGCACTATTTTCAAAGTCAGATTTCGGGCTTTTTTGACTGAAGAAATGTCGATACTAGTAGTGTCAAATAGTTTGGCGACTCTTCTCACCCGTCGTGTAAAAGCCTTTAAGTATTCTACGACGTATTGATACAGATACAGATACAGATAGTTTGGATCCTGATCAGACGCCGCGTCACGTGGCGCCTGATCAGGATCCAAACTGTTTGCAAAGTTGCCTTTTGGCGCCGTTGGCAGTGGAAGAGTTAACCCGTTCGCAACCATAGGGGAATAAATTCGACTTTACAGAACAGTTGGGATCCAGACTGCTTGCTTTCGTATCGATGTTAATGGTTTCGATTTTACTTAATTCCAGAAATTCATGTTGAATTTGTAACAAAAACTGCAGAAGACAATAATAAAGCAGACGATATTAAGGCCGTGAAAGTGTTAAATTAGACGGTAGAATTTCGCGTTTTGTATTTTTCATTAAATACACAAATAGCTTTTCGCTCTTTAAAAGTTCTTCCGATCATTGTCCAGGCAGCTTTGCTTATTAGAAGACCATTTATGATACACCGCTACCTTAAACAAGTAGAAACTAGCAGTATTGATACGACCCACAGCCTTTCACCACAGCAGGAAATACACATTACGCGCATGCGTGTTGATGTTATCGATGAGAGTTTTAACTGAAAATAGTGGAAGTTACAAATGTTTTCTACTTAAAACATTGCGTATTTGTTCACACCTTTCGCTCATACATTTCGAACGACGCAGTTTTATACGAACCATTGGATTATATGCGTGATCAAGGATTTAATTACCAGTACTAGAGGTGTAAACTTTGACCTACCTGTTCAGGTGAGTCTTTGAAGTTTTCTTTGATCTGATGGATTTACCTGTAAAGCTATATCCATCTGCCACTCATCAACTTTGTGTATTGGACTTCGATACAGGGAGTATTGTGTACACCAAGTGTACTTATTAAGTTATATATTGTCAAATTGTTTCAAAAAACGAGCAGTGGACCTATATTGTCTAGACATTGGGCCCCACCCACATGCTTCAAGTATTCAGGTGACTAAAACTTTGCATGGTCTGTGTCGTTTACAGGGCTCCAGATAAGAGGGAGTAAACTGAACAAATTCAATGTTTTCTCACTCATTTCAGCACCAAATCCTATGGTGTTACTACTCATTAGAATTTCGAGACGATTCTAATGAGTAGTGACACCATAGGGTTTCATGCAGAAATAAAGACTTTAATTTTTAAAAAACTCCAATTATCTGGAGCCCTGCTGTTTAGTATTTCTTGTTTGTTTACAGTATTGTCTTTATAGACATGAAGCTGCCAGTGGAAGTATTAGTCTGTTCTTGCTTGCACATTTATGAAATATATGATCTGATGTGTGTAATTAAGTCTAGACGACCTAACATACAGTATGTCTACTCTTTGATAGTTTTAGTTCTAAAGATTGATGGTTGCTTTAATTCAATAAATGGTAAGTGTCTGCAGACAAACAAATATAGAGCAGAAATTTCCTGGCAGAACTTTCTGCTTCACTTTTTCAGGCTTCTATAAGGGATCACAAAATTTAACCCATTTCGCCATAGTATGTTTTTAGTTTTTTGAAGACGGGTTATCAACTAAAGCAGGTTGAAAGTAAAGCAGAATGTGCATTCAGGCACAATCGGCTTTACTTTATGTCTGCTTTCAAGCTACCACGTATCCATCTGCTAGGATCATAGAAAGTATTCATTAATTTTTGGTGCATATTAAATTGATTGTATACTTCATATGAAGTGGAATTACTTTCTTCATTGACAGAGTTATATTATATTAAACTAAAGATGGAAAATGCATAGTTATGGAAATATGGGTGAACCTTTTACCCAATAGTCTGTTTCTACCAGGGATCACAAAATTTAACCCATTTCGCCATAATCTGTTTTTAGTTTTTTCAAGATAGGTTATCAACTAAAAGCAGGTTGAAAGTAAAGCAGAATGTGCATTCAGGCACAATCGGCTTTACTTCATGTCTGCTTTCAAGCTACCACGTATCCATCTGCTAGGATCATAGAAAGTATTCATTAATTTTTGGTGCATATTAAATCTATTACTTCATATGAAGTGGAATTACTTTCTTCATTGAAGGAGTTATATTATACTAAACTAAAGATGAAAAATGCATAGTTATGGAAATATGGATGAACCTTTTACCCAATAGTCTGTTTCTACCGCTTAACCAATTACCCAATAAATGTGCCTCTAATTTATTCCTCCACTGAAGAAAAAAGTTGCAATTTATTAAGTTATGACTGTGTACTTATAGTAATTAGAAAAAATGTCTTTAACCTAGCAGATGATAGCGTAAAACAGGCTGAAAGTAAAGCATGATGTGCTTTAAGGCACATTCTGCTTTACTTTCAACCTACTTTAAGTCAGGCCACCTGTTTTCAAAACAGGCTATGTAGTAATGTGTTAATTTAACCTCTCTATTATGACCACTTAATTGTGTTATAAATTATCAGGTGTTTATGACAGGTGATTGTTAAAAGTAAGGTGACGGTAAAACAGAAAACTCCTTTTGGAGCTTTTTGTTTTACTGTCACTTTGCTTGAAGCTGTCACATGTCTTTTATACTATAATGTTGTCTTTGTTCTAGTGGTCGAAATAGAGAGGTTTCACTGTATATTAACCCTTTCCCCCATAGAAGCGCCTTTTTACGCATATGATTTATTCGTCCGCTGAAGAAAATAGTTCCAATTCAATCAGTCATGAATATATATTATATAGAATAGTTTCGATTTTCTAGCACATGGTGGCTTAAAGCAGGCTGAAAGTACAGCAGAATGCTCCTAAGGGCGCATTCTGCTTTACTTTCAACTTGCTTTAAATGGTCACCTATCTTCAATACTAGAAATAGGCTATCAGGTAAAGGGTTAAACCTCATCTATCCCCAGTTTGAACCATTACATTGGCTAATGAAATAAAGAAAATTCCCCAAAGATAAGAGTGTGCCAAACTCATGCCCAAGACAAACTCTGTCTGACCTGGTTCTACACCGTTTCAAAAAACTAGCAATACCGGTATATAACTTATAGGAGGTGAATTTATTACTTTTAAGGTCATTGGCTTGATCATTTTATGCTGGATATTGCAGACATAAATTGTGCTTTTTGGAAAATTTCATTATATAGGTATTGCACGGGTGATCTAAAGAAACTACAGAGTTTGTCCATACAGCAGATCCTTTCATATAAAATATCAAACAGTGTAGACCTTGATGAGAGTCCGCAATTTGTTCGGGCTCCTCCAGGTCTACACTGTTACCTAAATATGATATATACGCTTGTGGTTTAAAGTCAGTCACATAAGACTAAAGAGTGTCAAATAAAATCTTGTGTTGTTTATACTAACATGTTGAAATCTGTGTCTTTATCGTTATCATAAACTACTCAGTGTCATCTCTGCATTCCTTAACCCATAAAACACCTGTGTGCAAATAGTATTTCTGATATTCCAAGTCCAGTCAAATCTATATGGTAAGACTTTGCATGCGGGGTAATTTTCTCATCTGCAACAGTTGTCATCTGCTACTGTTCTAGAAGTGTAATTTTTCAAAATTTCTTTATAGAACAGGGTCAGAGTGTCAAACAGCTTGGATCCTGATGAGACGCTGTGTTATGCAGCGTCTCATTGGGATCCAAACCGTTTGCAAACTAAAATGCAAAGGTTATCATGGTTTCACTGCTGGCCTCGCTTAATGGAGCTAAACAACCATTCCTAAGATATTGGCTGTGAGTGTATTAGATAGTCATAGTGTACTCCTTAATACAATACAAAAGTAATGCAGAAAGCTCCTATGGGAGCGTTCTGCATTACTATTGTTCTGTATTAAGGAACACACTCTATTAAAGATATATATTAATATTTTCAAAATGTTCTGTTAACAATGCGGGTATTGTAAGGGAGCTTTTCATTATGGCTTTGAAACGCCATAATGTATTTTTGTTGATCATTTCTGGATGAGTACCACCTTTGTTCTGTAGATTAAGCATAGATAGCCCACTTTTGGTCATATTTGGAGGATCTATAGATCTGTTGGGTTGTTGAACCAATGCGCACTGCTAGCGGTGTTCAATACATATTTCTTTTTCTTATGAACCATTTGAAATTGATTAGTATATCAGTAACTGTACATATCACACGGCTCAAAAACAGTACATTCCCTGATCAGTAAAACACTCAGGGCTCCAGGTAAGAGGAAGTGAACTGAAGTTTGTTCAACATTTTTTCGTTCATGTCTTCAGCAAATCGTCTCTTCACGCTAATTCTAATTAGACTCAAGAGTAGTTACACAATAGGGTTTGATGCAGGCACAGGGCTCCAGATAAGAGGGAGTAAACCAAACAAATCCAACATTTCCTCACTTATTTCAGCACCAAATCCTATGGTGTTACTACTCATTAGAATCGTCTCAAAGAGACGATTCTAATGAGTAGTGACACCATATGGTTTAATGCAGAAGTAGCAATTTTTATTTTTGAAAAACTCCCCTTATCTGGAGCTCTGAGGCATAAAATATACTCCCCTTATCTGGATTCCTGACACCCATATGAGCATTCTTTGATATGCATGTAGATATTTCTTAAAACTCTTTGAACCCTAGTCACGCATATAGGCGTACTTTTCAAACAGTAAACATTTGAAAAGTGCAGTTGTCCTATGCAAACAGTGAAGACCCAGATCAGAGGGCTCCTTACGGAGCCCTCTGATCTGGGTCTTCACTGTTTGTCATAATGCAAAACATTGACAAAAACAACCCTTAAAAGTCAGAATTGGACTGGACTAAAATGGAAACTGGGATTGTCCATTTGAAGTTTCAGGGAGGAAAGAGTTAATGGATCTGATAAAATAATGCAGAAGACACATTTAATATGAGCACCTTTCATCTGAGTCTTGACTGTTTGACAATGCTATTACTACTTGCTACCTTAATGTTTTTATAATCTGTATATAATTATGTAAAACACTGCATGAGTTAAATTTGTCATTTCACGCTAGAGAGGAAATTAATTGTAAAATTGTCTCGTTGCTTGTTTACTTCCTGTGAAGCGTGCACGATATGAATACAACTGGTTGGAATTAGAAGAATGTGTCACGCCCAAGCAGTTTCGTTACATGGTTACCTGTCTTGTATAGCGTCCCTTAGGGCACTTTCAACATTTTGAATGACAATGTATAGCCCTCCAATTAGGACCATTCAACTGAAAACTTATTGATGTGTTAACCTATTAATGTCGATATTATACTGTCCATGCACAACAGTATACTATATAGACAATAGCAAACAATGTAGACCCTGATGATATGCCACAATTTAATCCATTACTCCATAGCTAGTATACTGCATTTGATTTATTCCTCCACAAAAGAGAAGAGTTTCAATTTATATACTGTCATGAAAATGTTTATTTTTTCTCTCTATATTCTAGCAGATTATAGCTTAACCCTTTACCTTATAGAAGCGTCTTTTAGTGCACTCAGTTTATTCCTCCGCTGAAGAAAAAATAGTTCCAATTTAATCAGTCATGAATATAAAGTATAGGAAATATTTTGTATATTCTAGCATATGGATGCTTAAAAGAGGCTGAAAGGAAAGCAGAATGCGTGACCGTCTTATGGCGCATTCTGCTTTACTTTCAGCCTGCTTTAAGTGGTCACCTATCTTCAATACTAGAAATAGGCTATCAGGTAAAGGGTTAAAGCAGGCTGAAAGTAAGGCAGAATGCACCCAAAGGCGCAGTCTGCTTTACTTTCAACCTGCTTTAACCCTTTCATGATCAAGATATTCGGGAGATTACCCCTTTATTTTTGTATGCTTCAGTATTGTTGTCTGCAAGACACATTTCAAAGTTAGATTTAAGGTTCTTTGACTTAATAAACATTGATAAGAGTGTCAAACAGTTTGGGTCCTGGTCAGACACCGTGTTAAAGGCGTCATTGAGAGTGAAAGGGTTAAGTGCAGGTCACCTGTATTCAACACTTGAAAATGCTTTTGAGTAAAGGGTTAAGCTAGTAATATATATTAAAGCTGCAATCTGCTAGTATAAAGAAAACCAGCTATTTCTTATGGTGCATATAAATGATTGTATCAATATTGTATCAGTGAAAAAATAAGTAAGAGGCATAAAAAGGAGTATTTATGGGCTTATGGGTTAAAGAATAACAATATTGAGAGTGATATAAAATTTAGTGTAGTAGCTTTCTGCATTACGTTTGTCCTGTCTGTATTAAGCTGCCACCTTTTGTTGCACTTCCAGTTCATCATGTTTTGAATTATACATCTGAATTTGTTAACCCATTACCCCAAAACCTGTTTCTAGTTTTAAAATAGATGACCTTTTAAAGCAGGCCTGAAGTAAAGCAGAATGTGCCTTAAGGTGCATTCTGATTTACTTTCAACCTGCTTTAAGTTACCTATTGACTATTTTAGGATATAGAAAATATTTCTTATGGTGTTATAATAATAATAATTGATGTCTCTTTTTAAAGTGGAACTATTTGCTTAATCTGTGGAAATAAAGATTTAATGGTTAAAATGTGTATTTATGGAGAAATGGGTTAAATATAGATATTTCAACTGTTTTATATTAATGAATTAGAAGTTGTAATTGTCATTTAAAACCAGGATATGATTTATAGATCATCGTGGGAAAATGTCACTCTATCATTTTAATTGGATGCTTGAGTGAACACCAGATATGTTCAATGTACGTAATACAATTTGATAGCAAAACTTTGTATACTTAATTACATACAGTAAAAAAGAAAATTGTTAACATCATGTTTTGCATAAGATGGTTTCATCTTGCCTTAAGCCACCACTTATATTCACCTTAAGTCTTTTATTCAACTGTATATCAAGGCAGATTTAACTGCTTAAAGCAAGATGAAAGTTAAGCTTGATTTATTAAAGCTGCAACCTGTAATTATATTATTACCATCAATGGATATTCATTCTTGGCATTTATTTGGAGAAGTAGGAAGATACGCTTTAACCCATTACCCCTTAAATGTGCCTTTTTATGCCCTTTGATTTGTTCCTCCACTCAAGAAAATAGTCCCTCCTTTATATAGTCATAAATATGCACTATAAGAAATATTTTCTATATCCTAGCAGATGCGCTTAAAGTAGGCTGAAGGTAAAGCAGAATGTGCCGTAAGGCACATTCTGCTTTACTTTCAACCTGCTTTATTAGTGGTCACATATCTTCAAACTAGAAACAGGCTATGGAGTAAGGACAAGTGTACTATTCACATGTACATTGTTTTCAAAGGACGCCAATATGCGGGACTAGAGTTCAAAGGGTGAGGGACTTCTATGGAGAAAAGGGTTAAAAAATATAACGGTTGATCTTGGTTTATGACTTCCACTGTCCAAGAGGTTCATCTTCTAGTGACGTAAGTCGTGTAAGTTGTATTACGTAGGACAGTGCAATCCCATTATTCTTCTTTACAGCTCAGTTAGTTCATACGAGAAATCTGACACAATTTACCGAGAAATATTAGCCGATACACTGCCCATCTTGCCACACATATATTTCATGATCAGTGGTGCTCATGTTTGATTCATTGACCAGACTTATACTGTCTTGATTTATGAGCCGTGGTGACTGTCTTATACATCTGACAAATTCCTTATACTTACGGGCTGTTCCCTCACGCAGCTGGGTCATGTCTCAATAACTACAGTCAAACCTTAGTATCTATGTCAATACTGATTAACCCATTACCCAATAGCCTGATTCTAGTTTTGAAAATAAGTGACCACTTAAAGCAGGTTGAATAAGTAAAGCAGAATGCGCCTTAAGGCACATTCTACTTTACTTTAAACCTGCTTTTAACCTAATATCTACTTCTTGAATATAGAAAATATTTTTTATCATACATATTCAAAACACTATAAATTGGAACTATTTTCTTCAGTGGAGGAATAAATTAAAGGCATAAAAAGGCATATTTATGGGGGAATGGGTTAAGAAGAATGGAGATCCTGATCGTATGTCTAAAAATAGGGTTAATGCTTAATGCAGGATAAAGGAGCTTTCTGCATTACTTTTGCCCTGCATTAAACAGTAAATCTGCTTCAAAGACTGATCATATGTACATCTTGCATCGATTTGCTGATGAATACATATACATATAACTGATTTATGACTAATATCTAGTATGCACACTATTATAAAGGCGTAGTTATGTGGACAGTGTTATACTTAGTAGGAAGTGATGTCTGCTGTAACTCTGATGAATACTGATTACTTTGGTGGGTAAGAGTTACAAAAAAAAGAAAGAAAAAAGAATAACACCATTATCAGGTAGTCAGTGACTGCCTTGATAGGCCTGAACAAAATCTACTGGACTTTCCCAGGGCTCCATGCAGATATGCACGAGGATATTAATTGAACAAATTCAATATTTTCTTACTCATTTTAGCACCAATCCTATAGTGTTACTACTCATTAGAATTGTCTCAAAGAGACGATTCTAATGAGAAGTAACATCATAGGGTTTAATGCAGAAATAAAGATTTTTGTTTTTGAAAAACTACTGTTATCTGGAGCCCTGCTTTCCTTCAAAATTTGTCCTATCTGGCTATTGGTTAACCCATCACCCAAAAGCCTGTTTCTAGTTTTGAAGATACTAGTAGTTGACTACTTAAAGCAGGTAGAAAGTAAAGCAGAATGCATTCTGCTTTACTTTCAGCCTGCTTTAAGTTATTATCTGCTAGAATATAGGAACTATTTCTTATGATTCTTATTTGTGACAGTATAAATTGGAACTATTTTCTTCAGTGGAAGAATAGATTTAAGGTGTAAAGACATTGACCATTTGTTTCCAGATTGAGATGAAATCTTATCAATGCAATTAAAAGGCAGTTTTCTCCCAATATTGTCCATATATTAACCCTTCTCATACAACTTACATGTACCTATTATCTGAACTATTATATTGGCTAATAAAATGACAAAAATCACCCAGAAAATAAAACAAACTCGTGTCAGGACAGATCCAATAAGAAAACAGTGCAGACCCTGATCAGACAGCTCCTATAGGAGCTGTCTGATCAGGGTCTGCACTGTTTTGGAAAACGGTCAATATAATTACATGTATGCTATTTGCAGGTGGAAGGTTGATATTGGCGATTATATTGATACAAATTACTGTCATTTATTACATGTCAATTAAGATGGTGACCTTTCAGCGTTGTCTGTCATTAATAACGATTAAATAATGATGAAGTGGTACTAATTGACTTATAATTAGCAATTAGTGCAGTATATATATCCCATGATTTAACTCCTTAATTCTTGCTTACATCTAATGCATCAATTTGCAAACAGTTTGGATCCAGATCAGATGCTGACTTATTTGGTTTCTGATCTGGATTCAAACTGTTTTGCACTCAGGTATTGATATGTCTTCTATCTAAATAGGCATCATAATGATCTTAAATGTAAATTACTGCTGACAATTTTGATGATGACAAAACAGCATTAAGATTTTAAGATAGTATCCCTTATTTACAATGCTGAATTTTCAAATACACTCTTCAATTTACCCATTAACATTGACTCTTGAAGGTCCCAGAAATCTGTAAGAGTTTGTCAACACTGTAGACCCTGATCAGAAGGCTGCCTCAGGTCTACACAGTAACACTGTTTGCATTTTGGATGTTGATACACAGTCCTCACATTGTAAAGGTTCATAATTGGTCTAACTGCATGCTGGGTATTGTTTCGTCTTCAACACAATAAATAGTGTTGTCTGCTACACTTCTAAAAATAGAATTTAAAAAAAAAAATTCAAAACAGGATCTGTGTGTCAAACAATTTCGATCCAGATGCATTATGCTGCATCTCATCAGGATCCAAACTGTTTGCAAAGGGTTATCATGTTTTACCACTAGCATACTAAGAGTTCAGCTTGCATTATGTTTTCTGTGATACCATCAGGAACTGGTACCTGACATTTCCATGTAGTTAATTATTTCCTGATTATTTAGCATGCCATTTTTTTACTTTATGACAAGAAAGGTATATAAAAGTAGATCAAAAGATCTTTGCAGTTAAATGTCACAGAGAACTGTTGTAGTATTAATGAACAATGTCTTAACCCATTACCCCATAAAATGGTTCAAGTTTTGAAGATATGTGACCACTTAAAGCAGGTAGAAAATAAAGCAGGAATAATTGTGCCATAAGGCAAATTCTGCTTTACTTTCTAAGCCTGATTTAAGTTATTATCTGCTAGAATATAGAACTTTTTTATGATTTTTATTTATGAGAGTATTAATTGGAACTATTTTCTTCAGTAGAGGAATTAATTAAAGGCGTAAAAAGGCGTATTTATGGGGTAATGAATAAAAGGGACTGGCTACCAAATTTTGCTTCAACTTCAAATTTTCAAAATAAAAGAAAATACTCAAATGAAAGCAAATGTGTAGTATTATCGAGCATCTGGTATTAAGATAAACAAAAAGTCACCAAGTCTGAGTTTTTTAGATATTTTCTATTGCTTTTTCAATTCCGTCTACTAGACTCAATTGAAATCTAATTCTTTCAAATCAAGTTATATCATTTACGCAAGCATAAACGGGGAAGTATAACGCCTCCTCCCACGCTGTTCACTAAAGAAGGTTAAACCAACTACCATTAAATGATTAAAGTGGTAAAGGCACATTTTCATCTTGCTGTAAGCAGTCACCTGCCTGGTGCACAGAAAAACAATTTTTAAAAAAAAAATTATCATTTAAATGATTTAGTTTACTCTCTCCTTTAGGAGTCCATAAGTCATTAGGTGTGTGTATATACATACTACAATGACAATGGCTCCTTTCCTAAGATACTATGAAATTTAATGGACTTTAGGGAAAGTTACAATATTTGGCATACTCAATCTAAATATTTGCATTTGTAAAGTTAGTGCATGTATGCATAACAGGTACATATTGGACATATTGGCTTAAAGTTATCCATAAGTCAATAAATATATCCGGCTAGCCTTAACAAAGACCTTTATTTGTACTATTCCATGACAGGCACACCTACCATACCAGCTATGATTTTATGTCCACTTGATTATTTGAAATATGATATATTTTTGGAGTTAAATACAGGTGGCAGCTTAAAGCAAGATGAAAGAGAAGCAGAAAGCTCCTAAAGGAGCTTTCTGCTTTTCTTAATCTTGCTTTAACCTGTCCGTACTTCAATGAACTTCATTTGAAAGTTTGTAACAGAAAGGCGTTACTGTTGTTTAGTTATCATGATCTAATAATGTACTATAAATGGTCAATGATGATGGACCTTTGTGCTGGGTATCAAATTATCAACTTATTGAGCTCAAGCCATTGTCATTTACAAACTGTATATGTCGGAGAGGGCAAGGACGTCTCGATGTCCTACGCCATCAGTCTAGACCTAGATCAGAAGATTGCCTGAATAGGGTCTACATTGTTTGTCATTATACTATAAAACACCTTTAAAATAGATAGCTAAAAATGGATTAGAAGTTTTTGGAAACCAGAATTGTCTTTTTGAAGTTTCATGGGCAAATTAATGAGTTGAGTTATAAGAATGTTCATGATCGGTTCCAACTGATTCATATCTGAGCAGTCTGATCAGGGTCTACACTGATTGCTCAGGCCTGTCTGTCTGTCCCAATAATTAGGATTATTACGGATATCATTTCACTCTTGTGCAGTGCATGTTTTCATGCTGATTTGTTTTTGCAGGTATTTCGAGGCATGATGTCTTGACTTTGTTACATCACTGTGGTGGAGAGGTAGCCAACCATGACAGTTATGTACAGTAGTTAGCCTGAGCCAGGAATCATGTCAAAGAAAGACCACAAAGAACACAAGTCCAAAATGAGGAACTTGTTCAAAAAGTTCCGAGCAAGCACAACAGACGTGAGTATAATTCAATTAACCTGGCCTGAGTCCTTCTCTAGCCTTTGATTGGTCAGATTTGAGCTAATGTGCTCAAATCTGACCAATCAAATGCTTGAGAACCATCTCAGACTTAACTCAAACTCCTTATAAACTTGCAGGACCCAGTATTAGCAGTCACTAAAATGAAGACAAAAAATATTAACTTAGGTCTATTAACTCTTTATCCCATATTCCCATTGCCTGTTTTAGTCATAAAGACACTAGACCATGTAAAGCAGCTTGAAGGTAAAGCAAAATGAGTCTTAATATACAATTCGCTTTTTATGCTCCCACACAACTTTTGTCTGCATGGGCATGTAATGCTTCTGTTCTGTCTGTCTGTCCACAGCTTTAGAATAAGCCCTAACTTTTGAACAGCATTTGATACATACTTCATATTTGGCATAATTATGTACTCAAATAAAGCTCTTGATCTCAGTACAACTTGTGTCATGTGACTCATGTCTGACAAAGGTCAGGGTCATTTAGAGGTTACTACTCGGCTACAAATTCACTTTAGCTATAACTTTGGAACTATACATGTGATATAGACAATCTTGGTAATAATATGTACTCAATTCAAGAAACATGTGTGCTCAGTACAAGTTTGGTTATGCCAGAGAAAGGTCAAGGTCATTTAGAGCTCATGGTCACACCTGTGAGTGAGTGTGAGGCTGAGGGGGCATTATATTACAAACACAAACCTGTTTCTTTAGGCAGAGAAGTACTTTAATTATGCTTTATTAGTTAGAGGTATTTTAAATTGATGGCTGTAGAAAAATGAACATGTATTTGAAAAAAAAAAAAGTGTCAATACATTTTGGAAACTTTAAAGTAACATCCGACCATTGCCCTTTAAATGTTTGGCAGTCAGTTCTTTTAGCCAGTCGAAATCTTGCCCGTGGCCTTTGTTGATAAGAGCTTAACCTTTTACAACCGATTTTCCAAACCGAGAAACATTAAATATTTTCCAATTGTTATCACACGGTGACATTCCACAATAGTCCAGTATGTGTCAATAGATTGACACTCAAGAAGGTTTGCCCATTATGTCAAGTTATTTGGAGTAATTGTATAAAATAGTACAAATCAAACCTGCATTTACCACCCATTTCTTTACATAATTTATGACTTGTCTTTAAGAAATGTGACAGCTTAATGCAGGATAAAAATAATGCAGAAAGCTCCTATTGGAGCTTACTGCATTATTTATATCCTGCACTCCCCAGCAATGTTTGTTTGGAAGGTCAAAATTATCTACATTGAATGATTGCGTAATATATGTTGGACTGTACCCCAGATTTTTCCTTTGTTTGGTCTGCATGCTCTATGATAACAGGGGATCATTCCATTAACTGTCTTAACGGCTTGGTATAACTGGATTACCCTTGATCAACACGTTTACCTATGACCGGGAGATTAAGATCTTAAGTCTTAGAGCTGCATAACATTGCAGCGATTAGATTAAACCTTTAAAGTACTAGATGCCCAATTTTTCTAACAATTTTAAACCTTTGTGATCCAGATCAAATGCAGATCGATCCAGAAATGCAGTCTTTGATCAGGATCCAAACTGTTTTAATTCACAACTTGAAATTTTTAGTTTGATATGTCATAAAATTGATTTAGAAGTAGTTAACAGATGATGTTTTTGAAATCGACAATAATTCAGCATGATGGGCTGTTCTTATCAGGTGACATGATCATCTATCTAACCCATACCTCAATTTAGCTTGTCTTAACCCATTACCCCATAGCCTGATTGTAGTTTTGAAACTAGGTGACCACTTAAAGCATGTTGAAAGAAAAGCAGAATGCGCCTTTAGGCGCATTCTGCTTTACTTTCAGCCTGCTTTAAGCTTCCATGAGCTAGAATATAGAAAATAGTTCTTATCATACATATTGATAACTGTATAAATTGGAACTATTTTCCTCAGTGGACAAATAAATAATTGCGTAAAAAGGCGTATTTATGGGGGAATGGGTTAAATGTATTAACCCATTGCTCCATAAATTTGCCTTTCTTACACCTTTAATTTACTTCTCCCCTAAAGTAAACAGTTCCACTTTATATAGTCAAGAATATGCTTTATATTCTAGCAGATAGCAGCTAAAAGCAGGCTTAAAGTAAAGCAGAATGCACCCCAACCTGCTTCCTCCAGTATTAAGTAAAAAGTTCAACTTTATAAAGTCAAATATATGCCCTATATCCTAGCAGATTGTTACTGTTAGCTAAAGCAGGCTGAAAGTAAAGCAGAATGTACCACTAACCTGCTTTATGTGGATCTCACCTGTGTTCAAAACTAGAAACAGGCCAGGGGGTAAAGGGTTAAGACAATTGACTGCTTAAAGCATTCTAAAGTTTAAATCCTAAGAAATCTCCTTTCAGTAACAAATTTAAGAAATTTGATACTTAACCCTTTGAACCCTAGTCCCCCATATAGGCGTCCTTTTCAACAGTGTACATGTGAATAGTACACTTGTCCTAGGCAAACAGTGAAGACCCAGATCAGAGGGCTCCGAAAGGAGCCCTCTGATCAGGGTCTTCACTGTTTGTCATGATGCCAAGCATTGACAAAAACAACCCTTAAAAGTCAGAAATGGACTAGACTAAAATGTAAACTGGAATTGTCCATTTAAAGTTTTAGGGAGGAAAGAGTTAAACTATGATTCTAAATCATAATCGAACTGTATGTCTCTTCTGCATTATCCCATTACCCTATAGCCTGTTTCTAGTTCTGAAAATAGTTGACAACTTAAAGCAGGCTGACAGTTATAAAGCAGAATGTGCCTTAAGGTGCAGTTTTCTTTACTTTCAGCATGCTTTAAGTTACAAATTCTGCTAGAGTATAATTATAGAAAACATTTGTAGTGGTACATATTTCATGACTGTATAAAGTGGAACTATTTTCTTCAGTGGAAGAATTTAAAAATGCATATACATATATCTATGAAATAAAGGGTTATGTTCTACATATCTGTTGTTATGTTTTCAGTTGTCAGAGTGGAGTAAAAATGATGACAAGTTGATGAAAGCCGTGGAAGCTGGTGACTGTGCCAAGATAGATTCTCTGCTCACCAAGAAAAGTCTCAACCCAACAAAACTGGGGCAAAAGGGGCTGTCGGTGTAAGTTGAATGTGTAATACTCAGTCCCCTTCCTTTGTTGTTAACCCTTTACTCCACAGCTTGTTTCCAGTATTGAAAATAAATGACCACTTAAAGCAGGCTGAAAGTAAAGCAGAATGCCCCTAAAGGGGCATTCTGCTTTACTTTCAGCCTGCTTTAAACGATCATCTGATAGAATATTGCAAAAACAGTGTATGATATGAATTCATGACTGTATAAATTTGAACTGTTTTATTAATGAAAGGCGTAATAAGGCGTATTTATGGGGTAATGGATTAATTAATGGAGGAAATTAGTTGCCAAAATGACCAACTGATTATTGTTTCTATTAATTGGGTCTCAATAGAAAACTTCCAATTATATATATCGGTGGACAAAAAGGCAACTTAACAGCACAAATATTCTGTTACAAAGATAAAGTCACAAATTAATATTCTTTTACAAAGATGAAGTCACATATTTTTAGCTTCAATTTTGCAATTTTGTCACATTTGATTATTTTAACTCTTTCTCCCATATTAGCCTCTATGTGCCTTCTAAAATTAGATGTATTTTATCAGGTCACAGAATGGCTGAAACGAAAACTATTATTCACTTCATGCCAAATAGAACCTAGGGTGATGGTTAGGGTACGGCGTCTTTAGGACTTAAGTTTAACCTTTTCCTTAATAACGCCAAAATTCCCAAATCACTGAAACCACCTGCATCTAACTGTGTCAACAGCAAGGAGACTGTTTAAAGCAAGATGAAAGTAAAGCAGAAAGCTCCTTTTGGAGCTTTCTGCTTCACTTTTAACTTACTATAAGCTGCCACCTTTATTCCACACCATCATTGCATGAGTTTTCCGTGGCGACCTTTATATTTAGGCAAGGGTTAGACAGTGTTACATCAGCGTTCCCGCTATTGTGTTTGAACGGTATTGACATTATGTGATCGAGCAATCCAATTTCCTGATTAATCTGATAAGGCCTCGAAACTGTTGTAACTGTCCCAGCTCGGACAATTGTTGAGCGGCAACTCCCTATTGAAAAGGTTCTCCCCGAACACCGTTCCTTGCCAAGAGTGTTTTTGCAGATCACAGCCACTGATTAAATTTAATCCTTTCTATGCAGGCAAACCGGTATATGTATAATTAACAAACAGTGTAGACCCTGATCAGAGGGCTCCATCAGGAGCCCTCTGATCAGGATCTGCACGGTTTGTTTTACTTTAAAAATAAATCTGAAATATTTGGAAAACACCCCTAAAATTCAACATGAAATGATCATTTTTGGGGTAGTGGATTAGCCTAATATGAAATGTTCGGTCTTTGGAAGGGTTAACAATACGTATTAGAGAGCTTAGATCTTGTCAGCTGATTCTTTTGTGTCTTGACAGAAGGACGTAAGTAGTGGCAGTTTAAACCTTTCGATGGTTAAAATGTTATCTGCTCGGAAATCAGTGGACGTCACTTATTGCAATAAATATTTTGATTCATTTCCTTTCATTGAAATAAGTATAAAAATTCTTTAACTTTTTACTCCATAGCTTGTTTCTGGTATTGAAGATGGGTGACCACTTAAAGGAGACTGGAAGTAAAGCAGAATGTGCCTTACGGCACATTCTGCTTTACTTTCAGCCTGCTTTACGTTACCATCTGCTAGGATATAGAAAATATTCAGTATTTGTCAATTATTTGAATAAATATTTTGATTCATTCAAAACAGTTTTTGTTTAACAGCATTTCATTGACATAGGAATAAAGATCCTTTAATAATGTACAAGGACCTGCTTGATGCACAAGTAATGCAGAAGGTCCTGTTTTAGCTTTTTGCATTATTTCTTTATCTTCATTTACTCTTCTCCTAACATCTAATAGCATATGTTGACACTTCGAAAACAGTGTAGACCCAGACCAGACAGCTCTAGAAATTGTTGATGTCAAACATGATTTCAAAGTTAAAATGTGGCTTGTTTGATTTAACTTTTAATTTCCCAATTTATATGCTAACCACCTTTATAATTTTTATACATCTATGTTTATGGCGGAATACTTGTTAAATTAAGATGAAAGTATACGAAAAAGCTCCTTGTAAAGCTTGCTGCTTTACTTTTATCTTGCTTTAAGCTGCCATCTGTAATCAGCAGCATGATTAGCAGTGTAGGTAGAGGTGCTCAGAGGTGCTTCTGTGGAGGAAAGGGTTAAATTAAGCTTTTCATCAAGTTCCAAATCAGGTCGTAGATAGGGAGAGGTAGCCGCCACTATGTCCCGCTTCACCACATGGTTACAGTCCTATGTGAATGGTCTTCTTCACTTTCTTTGTTTCTAAGCCATTTTCCCTTTCAGCTATTTGCGCCCTCCCAGTCTATTTCATGGATTTTAATGTTTTAATGATCTAGGGGTTGCAATAAGAAACTTTGAAAAAGGTGTGATCATAGATCATAAAAACATTGAAAACACTTTATCCAAGATTGACTGTAAACTTAGTCTATGATGGCCCTTTCAAAATGAAACATGGTTCATTAAACAGCAACCTCATTTTTTGACCCAGTTTGTTTTTGAAAGAGCTGTATGTGGTTTAAAAACTTTTGATACATATTTAGATTTGTAATATTTAGGTAATAAATACACCAAGAATAAAGTGTTCCAATGCTGTTGTAATCAGTTTTATCGGTGTCAAATATTTGTATTTAGCTCCAAGGTCAAATTTTCATTTTAGCTCTGTTTCTCAACAAGTATAAGTGTTGGACCAACCAAACTTTATGTATCTAGTATAAATCAAAAACTTTGACTGTTGGGCAAAACGGAGACAGACAAGTCATTTATTTTTTGAATGGATTCCACTTTTTGAAACATAGCCAGTTTGTGTTGATTTCAAGAGCTGTATATTAGAAAAAAAGAGAAAGAAAAATAATAGTAAAATGAATATTGTAACCCCTGATCAGCGTCTACACTGTTTGAAAAGTCATATACTTTTGTACTCGTTTACAGTAGTATAAGATTGCGTTGTACTCAGGGCTCCAAACAAGAGGGAGTAATCTAAACAAAGCCAACACATTTTCTCACTCATTTTAGCACCAAATCCTATGGTGTTACTACTCATTAGAATCGTCTCGAAGATTTTAGTTTTTGAAAAACTCTACTTATCTAGAGCCCTGTTACTACATATACACTCATTAGAATCGTCAGGAAGAGACGATTGTAATGAGTAGTGACACCATAGGGTTTAATTCAGAAATCAAGATTTTTAGTGTTTGAAATACTCGCCTTATCTGGAGCCCTGCATGATATACTGGTATCCAGAAGTATAAGAAAGGGTTGATGACATTGCCTTGTACTTATGAACAAGAGGGCCTGAAGGCCCTGATATCGCTCACCATTTGTAATGAAGCCTGATAGCTTTACCTTTGAATTTCACCCTTTTTATTCTAAATCCATTCAAGTTTTGTCGACCTACTCTAGCATAGTAGAGTACATCAAAGGTAGATAACTAGAGCCTAAACTACTGAAATGAAGCCTTTTTCTAGCATTTCAAAGTACATCAAGGGCAGGTAACTATTGCCACAATGATTACATTTCAACAATTATTGCACTCCTTCGTGAAAGTATAGCTACATCCTTTGTGTACAAGTATAATCAAACTCCATTGAAAACTGTAGTTGTAAGAGTGTAAACGCTGTAAAATATGGCATTTTTAGCAATTCAAAGGTAGATATCTCTTGATCTATTTGTCCGATTCCAACCATAATCACCCTTTTTTTAACTCTTATTGTCATATACAATCTGGGCAAGTTTGAGAGAGCTTGGATAAATATTGTTGCCTCAAGAGCGTAAACACTGTTAAATATATCATTTTCAGCAATTCAAAGGTAGATAACTCTTGACCTATTGATCCGATTACAACCATAATTGATCTCATCTGAATTCTTATGGTAATATACAATCTGAGTAAGTTTGAGAAAGATTGGATAAAATTTGTGGCCTCTAGAGTGTAAACATCGTTAAATATGGCATTTTCAGCAATTCAAAGGTAGATAACTCTCAACCTATAAATCTGATTTCAACCATAATCAAACTCATGTGAATCCTTATAGTCATATACAATCTGGGCAAGTTTGAGATAGATTGGATAAAAATTGTGAACTCTATAATGTAAACACTATTAAATATGGCATTTTCAGCAATTCAAAGGTAGACAACTCTTGATCTATTTGTCTGATTTCAACCAGAATCAAACTCATCCGAACTCTTATGGTCATATACAATCTGGGCAAGTTTTAGAAAGATTGGATAAATAGTGTGGCCTCTAGAGTGTAAACAAGTTGTTAAATATGGCATTTTCAGCAATTCGAAGGTAGATAACTCTTGATCTATTTATCCGATTTCAACCAAAATCGAACTCTTTCGAACTCTTATGGTCATATACAATCTGGACAAGTTTGAGAAAGATTGGATAAATACTGTGGCCTCTAGAGTGTAAACACTGTTAAATATGCATTTTCAGCAGTTCAAAGGTAGATAACTCATGACCTATTTGTCCGATTTCAACCATAATCGAACTCATCCGAGATCTTATGGCAATTTACCATCTGAGCAAGTTTAAGAAAGATTGGATAAAATTTGTGGCCTCTAGAGTGTAAACACTAAAATTGTTGACGCCGGACGACGCATGCAATGCACGACGGACGACGGACAATCAAGGATTGCAAAAGCTCACCCTGAGCTAGCTCAGCTAGGTGAGCTAAAAAGCATAAAACCTTTTACACAAGTTGTTGACAGTGTACAGTTTTGTGAGTTGTATACCACGCTGGCTGACAGTTGAATAACCTTCGTCTTGACTTAATAGTCTCTGACAGACAGAATTTTTTGTCAAGGCTGTTCTTATATGTGATACACTGTATACGTTGGATGGAATGTGCAGATAGTTAAAATGTGTGATAATCTTTTATTGTGTTAGATTAGCTTTGAAGTTGAATATGTTAGACCTGTATTTAACATCAATTCCAACAAGAAGTTTGAAAGATTTCTGAGAAATGGGTTGCTGCTTAATGCAGAAATAAAGTAATGCAGAAAGCTTCCCATGGAAGCTTTCTGCATTACTTTTGTTTTGCATGAAGCCTCTATCTGTCTAGAAGATTGATAATGTGCGCATTTTATTGAAGGGGTTGTTTATCAGAAGTTTACCTGTAAGTTACGTAACTCTTACCTTGCTAGTGGCGGATATGTGCCACAGTGATTACCTCTGCAAACAGTTTGGATCCTGACGAAACGCCGCATAATGCAGCTTCTCATCAGGATCTAAACTGTTTGACACTCTGACCCTGTTTTGAAAAGAAATTTTGAAAATCTATTTTTAGAACAGCAGCAGATGACAATATTTTTTGCATACGAAAATTTTTTACCCAGCATGCAAAGAGATAATGTTGTAAGATCTGAGATAATGTGGGTTGAAACAGTCGCAATGACATTTAGGACGGACTTGAAAGTTTGAAACAATAACCAGACCATGACTGGAATGTTGTCAGTCTGTCTGAGAGAAATTAATAATGATTGGAGAATTGTGTTTCATGTTCTCCTAAGTAAAAGTTTGACCTTGACCCTTTCAACCCTACAGCCCCCCTGTAGAGATTACTAATAACATATGCAAACAGTGTAGACCCTGATCAGAGGGCTCCTAGGAGCCCTCTGATCAGTGTCTGCACTGTTTGATATTTTCATTGGTTTTTCTTGTCATACCAAAAATATAATTAGTGTAAACCCTGATCAGTAGGCTCCTACAGGAGCCCTCTGATCAGGGTCTGCACTGTTTGATATTTTCATTGTTTTTTGTTGTCATACCAGAAATATAACTAGAGGACTGGTTCAAAATACCTGTACTAGAAGTGTCCAAAAGGACTTTTAATACCCACATGAGAAATTTAGGGTTGAAAGGGTTAACCCATTCATCCATAGACTATACTACAAAATCATCTACCGGGTATATCCAACTGTGCTTTAGCACAACCCTCATGCCGATAATATACGAATCTGTCAACCCATTTCCCCATAATCTTTTTCCAGTATTGAAGATAGGTGACTACTTAACCCTTTCCCCAATAGATGGGCCTTTAAGCAGATATGATTTATTCATCCTCTGAAGAAAATAGTTCCAATTTAATCAGTAATGAATATGTATTATAGGGAATATTTTCTATATTATAGCACATGATAGCTTAAAGCAGGCTGAAAGTAAAGCAGAATGCGCCCTAATGCGCATTCTGCTTTACTTTCAACCTGCTTTAAGTAGTCACCTATCTTAAGTACTAGAAATAGGTAAAGGGTTAACGCAGGTTGAAAGTAAAGTAGAATGCAACTTAAGGCACATTCTGATTTGCTTTCAGCCTGCTTTATTTAGCTACCATCTTCCTGAATATAGAAAATATTTCTTATGATCGGAACTCCTAATTTTCCATAGTGGAGAAAAAATTGCAGATGTGCAAATACGTATAGATCTATTGAGTAGTGGGTGAATACTGATATAAATTCCTGTAAAGAATTATATGTATAAAATTTGCTCAGTAGCCAGCCGGTCTAGCTGGGTCTGCACTGTTTGCAAAAGATTGGATGTACACCGGCCCCCACCGTCTAGGGCTCCAGATAAGAGGGAGTGAACTGAACAATATCAACATTTTTTCTCTCATTTTAGCACCAAATCCTATGGTGTTACCAGGGCTCCAGATAAGAGGGAGTAAACTGAACAAATCCAACGTTTTCTCACTCAATTTGACACAAAATCATATGGTGTAACTACTCATTAGAATTGTCTCAAAGAGATGAATCTAATGAGTAGTGACATCATAGGGTTTAATGCAGAAATAAAGATTTTTGTTAGTGAAATACTCCCCTTATCTGGAGCTCAGTGTTACTGCTCATTGGAATCGTCTCTTTGAGGCGATTCTTATGAGTTGTGACACCATAGGGTTTAATGCAGAAGCAAAGATTTTAATTTTTGAAATACTCTCCTTATCTGGAGCCCTGCCCCACGCTATAAGGATTTATACTGTCTAACATAAATTTGAATAAAGAAGTATGCGTATAATCTCACTGTCAATTAAGAATGCAGAATGGAAATGAAATGGCCAAAGGCTGCATGGGAAAAAGAGAACCAACGTATGCCTGATTGGGCTTCTCTCAGCATGAATGAATGTACCGGTATAATCCCTTGAACGCTAGAAATTATATTTACAATACAAACCCTTTGCAAACAGTGTTGATCCAGGACCAGTTACCAAGTGATTTGGTGTTTGATCTCAGGTTCTAGATGATTTGCAATTTTGTATTGTATTTTTGAAAATGTCGAAAAAAATAGATAAAACTTTGAATGTTTTTGTAGGATTTTCTTTAGCATTCTGACAGTTCACCCTTATAGTGCTAGATCAAGATATACTCAGCGCTCGCAAGCAATGTAGACCCTGATCAGAGGGCTCCGGAAGGAGCCCTCTGATCAGGGTCTACACTGTTTGTGATACTTTTAAATAATTTTGAGACAAACCTCTCAAGAGTTAATGTCAATTTGTCATTCAATCAGAAAAGGTAGGAGGCTGTTTGATAATTCAGTTTCTGCGGGGGTTACACAACAGATCAGTGAAAATATTCAACAAGGGGCTTAAGCTGCTCATTGGAGTGTGGGTTGTTGGTTTTGTAGTAAAATTAGTTGAAAATATTTTATCACTCAAGTGGAATTTAATTTTAAAATTGCTTGGTACTTTTCTGTATTGTTATTAATTACTTATGATTAAATACCGAAATATGATACCCTATAGGCGAATATAGCTGAACAATGATCAGTATACACAAATGATTCTTTTGAGTAAAAAGGCTCAATAGATAAAACTGTAAAGACTTGAAAGAGTTAACTCATTACCCTATAAATACACTTTTTAACGCCTTTAGTTTATTCTTCCACAAAAGAAATATTCCATTTTAAAGATATTAACTCTTTCCTCCCTAAAATTTTAAATTGACAATTCCAGTTTCCGTTTTAGTCTAGTCCATTTCTGACTTTTAAGGGTTGTTTTTGTCAATATTTGGCATTATGAGAAACAGTGAAGACCCTGATCAGAGGGCTCCTTTCGGAGCCCTCTGATCTGGGTCTTCACTGTTTGCATAGGATAACTGTACTGTTTACATGTACACTGTTTTAAAAGGACGCCTATATGCGGGACTAGGGCTCAAAGGGTTAAGCCATAAATATGAATTGTATTTTAGTATATGGTTGTTTAAAGCAGACTGAAGGTAAAGCAGAATATGCCTTGAGACACATTCTGTTTTACTTTCAACCTTCTTTAGTGGTCACATGTCTTCAAAGCTAGAAACGCGGCATGGGGTAATGGGACAAGTTACAAGTGTTAAACTATAATGAGAGGAAATGCATGCTTTATTAATAATATGCATTTGGATCTAGATCAAAACACAAAACAAGCTATTGATATCTGTCTGATCAAGCTACAAACTATAGATTTAGTTTACAATTGTTTTACATCACTTCTTATAGGGAACAGAAATAATGAAATACATAAACAGTTGAACTCCGATATCTCACACTCTTTTAACTCAAAATTTACCAAAAGTTTTACAAATTAATTTGATTATGTCTAGCTAGGTTAAGTCCAGCATACCCTTATTTCTAATTAAAGCATGGCTCAGCCACATTTTAGCTTTGAAATATGGGTATGCTCCACTTAACCGAGTTTGAGGTATCAAAGTTTGACTGTATATGAAAGGCCATTAATAATTCCTATATGGCAAATCATGCCATTTGTCACCATATTTGTATTTGGAGTTTAAGCTAGTGTCATAATGTTGACGAAAGTGGAATGTTATCTTGTGTTCTAGGTTAATTCCCTTTACCGCATAGCCTGTTTCAAGTTTTGAACACGAGTGACCACTTAAAGAAGGTAGACACTTCAAGACAGATAAACTATTTGTTTGCAAATATTTAAAAAACTTAGACAAAACAAAGTCAACTGGACTTGATGGAATTGGACCTAAAATCCTTAAGCTATGCTACATGTCAATCTTGAAACCAATCACAAAAGTAATGAACCTTAGTATTAGACACAATAAATTCCCTGACAAATTTAAAATTGCAAAAGTAACACCCATTTTCAAAAAGGGTACCAAATCAGACTCCAACAACTATCGACCAATCTCCATTTTACCAACATTGTCAAAAATCCTCGAAAAACATGTGTCTGAACATCTTAAATGCTTCTTAGAAACAAATCATGTAATACATGACAGGCAATCAGGATTCAGATCAAACCACTCCTGTGAAACAGCACTTTTATCTATTATTGACGGCTGGATAGCAGCAATCAATGAAAGATCTTATGTTGGAACAGTGTATTTAGACTTCTCAAAAGCTTTTGACTTGGTTAATCATTCAATTTTGATTCAAAAACTCAAACTTTATCATTTTAGCAAGCCATGTGTTGAATGGTTTGAATCATACTTAACAGGTCGCACTCAGAAAGTCTGTGTTTCAGGAAACACCTCAAGCTCAAAAAGCATTGAAGCTGGAGTCCCACAAGGCTCTATTCTTGGCCCACTTCTTTTCATACTCTATATCAATGATCTCCCCCTACATACCATTAACACCTCAGTCGACATGTTTGCAGATGACACTACAATTTCAGGTTTTGGTAAAACAGTTGATGATGTGCACACTAACTTACAGACAGATGTGACAGCTGTAGAAAAGTGGTGCCATCAAAATGACATGATTTTAAATGTATCTAAAACCAAAGCTATGTACATATCAGCATCATATAACACCAAAGCAATTACTGACCATCTACTTTCAAATCAAATCCAAGTACTAAATCAAACAGTTTCATACTCAGAGAATGAAAAGCTTCTAGGTGTACATGTTGATCAAAACTTGAGTTGGAGACATCATGTAGAACAAACTATAAAAAAATGTAATTCATATCTCTACCTTCTTCTCCGACTTAAATCTTATCTGGACTTGCATTCTAGAAAGCTTTTTTTCAATGCATATATTTTGCCGCACCTTGACTATTGCTGTACAATATGGGGTAATTGTAGCAGTGAGCTCCTGAACTCTGTACTGAAATTTCAGAAGCGTGCTGCTAGAATTATTTTAGACAAGGAGTTTGATGCACCATCAGAAGAACTATTTCAAGAACTGAAGTGGATGAAAATAAAAGATAGAATAGATTACAAAAAAGCTTTACAAGTATACAAGTCACTAAACAATCTAAACCCAGAGTACTTGAACACAAAATTTAATCTAAAAACAGGATGATCCCTCAGATCTATAGATAATATGGAACTTATGATTCCAAAACCAAGATTGGAGTTCTTTCGTAAATCTCTTCTCTATTCGGGTCCGAAAATATGGAACGATATACCTAAACACATTAGACTTTCTGATACAGTTGATCAGTTCAAGAAATCTTATATAAAATGGATCTTCTCAGTCTGAACAGTAAAGTCCTCTCTTAGTGTCTCCTTCAATTTTTGACTTCGAATTATGTGTATATCTGAATGTAAATATGTATAGATGAAAAGTATAAAATCTTTTGTTACTATCTGCATAGAACTTTTGAACTTTCAATGTAATGCATTACACATTGAGAGTTAAAAAGTTTTATGCAACCATCTTGTTGCCTGATTATTTATTGTGTACTTATTTTCAACTGTATAATACCTTTCATTGCCAGTTACATCAATTAACTTCTAAAAAGTTAATAATGTAAGTGTAACTGATGTTTCCTTAGTAATATGAATTATAACTATTTATTAAAACTTAGTGAAACATATATGGTTACACCCTTATCTTTGGAGTATGGCAATGACTGGTACATATTCTTAATTTCTCTTGTTCTTATGTGCTACTTTTCTGTATATAACTATGTACATGCCATGATTGTGGACCATATTGAAAATTGGTTACACACCAAATATGTTATCCACGTAAAATAAAGTCGTTATTATTATTATTATTATTATTATTACTATTAAAGCAGGTTGGAGGTAAAACAGAATGCTCCTTAACCCATTACCCCATAAATATACCTTTTCACGCTTCTAATTTATTTCTCCATTTAAGAAAATAGCGTGCAGTTCCACTTCATACAGTCATAAACCCTTAGCCCACCAAATAAATTGTCGTCTGCTATATTTCCAAGCTGTTTGCACATGGAGCTATAGTCGTGAGTGGCAGGCTAAGGGTTAATATGTACTGTGAGAAATATTTTCTGTTTTCTAGTAAATAGTAGCCTCTAGGCACATTCTGCTTTACTTTCAATCTGCTTTTAGTGGTCACCTATTTTCAAAACTAAAAACGGACTATGGGGTAATGGGTTAAGAACCATTCTGCTTTACTTTCAACCTGATTAAAGCTACCATGTGGAAAGAAACTGTAAATGCCTTCAGTGTTTTATTTTCAGGTCTTTTCCAAGTGGGGACTACTTTCCTTGTAGTAGAAATAATAGGCATATTAAAGGAGTAATGGGTTAAGCTAATTGTTTCCTTGTTTTTGTGTATTTTCAGATTCCATATAGCGTGTACTATAGGACATGTGGAGGTGGTGGATCTTCTCATATCTCACGGGGCAGAGGTCAACGTACTGTCTATACAAGGTATATTACCAGACTAGTCACAATAACTTCTTAACCCCTCTCCTGTTGTTAGCGAGTATTGACACCTTTTGAAAACAGTGTAGACCAAGATGAGACCGCTCATGAACAGGGCTCTAGATAAGAGGAGTATTTCAAAAACTAAAATCTTTATTTCTGCATAAAACCCTATGGTGTTACTACTCATTAGAATCGTCTCTTTGAGACGATTCTAATGAGTAGTAACACCATAGGATTTGGTGCTGAAATAAGTAAAACATTGGATTTGTTCAGTTTACTCCCTCTTATCTGGAGCCCTGTCCTGAAGGAGCTCTCTGATCAGGGTCTGCACTGTCTTCTTACAGGATTTGTCTGACATGGGTCTTCACTCTATCCTTTGTGACAATATTCTGTAATTAAAATTGACCAATGAAATACATAGTTCACCATTCAGATTGTAAATATTTGTAGTGGGTGGAGTTGTATATAAATAAGAATATTTGTCAGGCAAAGGGTTGAATTTAGGTTCAAACAAAGTCATCCTTGTGTGACTTAATACTTTCTTTCATCGATAAGTCAATAGGGCAAAACATCAACTGATATAGTATTTATGATAATTTTTATGTTTAACCCTCTTACCCTTTTCCTCTTTTAAGATCTGAAGACAGGTAACCAGCATTAAAGGGTTATTAAAACATGAACCCAATTTACCCTAAAAAGCATCTTGATAGGTTCTCTTTGTGAAAGGTATCTTAACCCATAACCCTGTAATCTGTTTGTAGTTTTGAAGAAAGGTGGTCACTTAAGGAAGGTTGAAAGTAAAGCAGAATGTGCCTTAAGGCACATGCTGCTTTACTTTCAGCCTGCTTTAAGCTACCATCTTTTAGGATATAGAAAGTGTTTTATGGTGTATTTCATGGCTGTATAAATTTCATGGCTGTATACATTTGAACTATTTTCTTCAGTGGAGAAATACATAAGAGGTGTAAAAAGGGATATTTGTAGAGTACTTGGTTAAACTATTAGTATCCAATGTTTGGGTATTGTATGATTTGCAATGTTTAACTATTGTATGAGTGATATATGATTTGTATTTTTTTCCAGGAAACACTTCTGTCCAGTTATCAGCGAGAGATGGATGGCCAAAGATCTTAGAGAAACTTATACAAGTATGTAACACCCTCAGCTAATTTCTTGTTTACCCAGTGTAACAGCTCAGATGAGAGATGCTCATAATGGGGCAAAGTTTTATATCTGAATACTGTAAAATAGGTATTTTTCCCGTCATGAATATTTCACGATTTTGTATTAATTCGTAACATTATGCAATATTTCCAGCTGATGGTAGCTTAAAGCAGTCTGAAAGTAAAGCAGAATGTGCCTTAAGGCACATTCTGCTTTACTTTCAATCTGCAATAAGTAGACACCTTTTTTCAAAACTAGAGACATTCAGGAATTAACGCGTAAATTATATTCTCGCGAATAAAACCGGTTTTACAGTACTGTATTTCAGCAGTAGAATCCTTTACATTCATTGTGTGTTAAGCTTAAAACTAGGTTCAACCCATTAATCTATAACCTGCTTTTAGTTTTGAACCATGGGACCATTAATCTTTTAAATGAGACTTTATAAACCAGATGAGACTTTATAAGCCGAGGTCTGATGTATCATTGCTTTACACTGGACATCCAAAAGATCCAGAGAACTTTGCGATACTAAAAGTAAGATTAAGAGTTAAAAGGTGTATATATTCATTGCATGCAGGGTCATAGACATATGAGCAGTGCCCTGACAAAACCTGCCTTATTGTAAATCAAGACCAGCCGCCGTGTCATAGATGCAGTGGCTAGCCTTGATCTACTGTTTGACACCCCCAATCATCTAAAGCATTGTATTTAGCAGTATTATCTATGGTATTTGGCAATGTAGACCAAACTCAGATACAGAACGTTGGATGACAACGATGCTTGATCTGAACAATGTTGCAATGCAATAAGGCAGGTTTTGTCATGGCACGACTCATATATATTATATTGAGTGGCATCTTTTACACAGTACATGTATGGACTTGTTTTGAATCAGGCAGTGTTTCACCATCCTAGGGATTAATTGGATCATGAAGTTTTACCGCACTAATGGGAGAGCTTTGTAGTTCTCATGCACCATTGAACAATGTTCCAATCTATTCAAAATTACAGAACACAAACCATGAATTTTGTTTTGCTGACAGTTGCAACATGCTGACATATGCAATTTGTTGGCATGGTAATTGGCTAGCTTATTTAACCCTTACATCCATGAAACATGAAATGGACAAATCCAGATTCCAAATAAGTCTAGTCTTACCCCATAGCCTGTTTCTAGTATTGAAGATAGGTGACCACATTCTTCTTTATTTTCAGCCTGGTTTAACTCTTTCCTCCCTGAAACTTTAAATGGAAAATTCCAGTTTCCATTTTAGTCTAGTCCATGTCTGACTTTTAAGGGTTGTTTTGTCCATTTTTGGCATTATAACAAACAGTGAAGACCCTGATCAGAGGGCTCCTTTCGGAGCCCTCTGATCTGGGTCTTCACTGTTTGCATAGGACAAGTGAACTATTCACAAGTACACTGTATGAAAAGGATGCCTATATGCGGGACTAGGGTTCAAAGGGTTAAGCTACTTCCTGCTATGTTATAGAAAATATCTTATGGTCAATATATCATGACTGTATAAAATGGATCTATTTTCTTCAGTAGCGGTATAAATGTAAGGCGTAAAAAGGTGTATTTATGGGGGAATGGGTTAACCCTCACATCCCTGAAACATGAAATGGACAATTCCAGATTCCAAATTAGTCTAGTCTTACTTTTAAGGGTTGTTTTTCGTCATTGTATTGCCTTAATTATGACAAACAGTGCAGACCCTGATCAGAGGAGCCTCTGGATCTTCACAGTTTGCATAGTAAAGGAGCCCTCTGATCAGAGTCTGCACTTTATTTCATAGGACAAATGCACTCTTCACAGGTACACTTTTTGCAAAGAATGTGATATACTTGTCTATAGCCAAGGGTTCAAAGTGTTTAAAGAGGCTCGTAACCAGATTTAGCATTAAAAATAGTAATTTGTAAAACAAACTAGAAACAGGCCATGGGGTAAAGGGTGAAAGCAGGTTGAAAGTAAAGCAGAACATGTCTCTAGGCACATTATGCTTTACTTTCAGCCTGCTTTAAGCTACCATCTATTAAGATATAGAAAATATTTGTTATGGTGCATATTCATCACTGAGAAAGTGGAACTATTTGCTTCATTGCAGGAATAGATTAAAGGCTTAACTCTTTCCTCCCTCAAACTTTAAACGGACAATTCCAGTTTCCATTTTAGTCTAGTCCATTTCTGACTTTTAAGGGTTGTTTTTGTCAATGTTTGGCATTGTGACAACCAGTGAAGACCCTGATCAGAGGGCTCCTTTCGGAGCCCTCTGATCAGGGTTTTCACTGTTTGCATAGGACAAGTGCACTTTTCACATGTATACTGTTTGAAAAGGACGCCTATATGCGGGACTATGGTTCAAAGGGTTAAGGAGTGCAGTTAACCCATTACCCCATAGCCTCTTTCTAGAGTCGAAGATAGTTGACTACTTAAAGCAGGTTGAAAGTAAAGCAGAATGTGCCTTAAGGCATATTCTGCTTTACTTTCAGCCTGCTTTAAGCATTCATCTGCTAGGATAGAAAATATTTCTTTATATAAATACTCATGACTGTATAAATTGGAAGTTGTTTCTTCGGTAGAGGAATAAATTTAAAGTGTAGAAAGGCATACTTATGGGGTAATGGGTTACTCCATTAAGCCATATTGACTCATATTGACTCATTACGCAATAGCCTAATACTGACTTATTTTGACACACTTTAATCCACTAGCATGTATTGAGATAAGCATTGATAATTGTTTATCACTTATGAGTTAGTGGGTTAAGTAGTAATGAGTTAAAGTGATATGTGTTGTATGTTTCAGGCTGGTGGGGTGATTGACCATAAGGATGGTCTGTGTCTTACCGCTCTACATCATGCCTGTGTCCGTGGTCAGATGCCATGTGTGCAGGTCCTTCTTAAACATGGTGCAGACCCGAATAGCAGGGATAAGGTAAGTAGGCCAGATAAGACAAAAAGAGGGACTGACTTTAAAACTTTGTGGAATTGTGGAATGGGCTCATCTGTTTCCATAAAATCAAAAGATAAAACATAAACAGACTGTGACCGGCTATGCTGCAGTTTTGAAAGGCGCGAAAACATGTTGCACTAGACAAAAAATGCTGAAATATAAGAGACTAACGCGTGTCAAGCATATACAAACTCATTGCAACCTCTCGAATCAAATACAATCCATACTAACCAACATATCATTAAATGAAGGATCCAAAACAAGCAACACTTCTTTACTCGACCAGAGCTGACCAAATTTGTTAATTTCGCTCAAGAATCACGTAATTTCCCAGCATTCTCCGGTTGAGGTAAACTACCGACGTCAACCACAGAATACTGAGAAGCATGAACAATACCTAACAAAGACTAACTTTACCAATTTACCTATTTAAGTGACCAATTGTTTACAAACCTAGAAACAAGCTATGATGTAATTTATTTCAGACTGGGAAGCCACCACTGTTCTATGCAGCCTTCTATGGGTCCCAGCCAATCTGCAAGGAACTCTTGGACAAAGGAGCCAATGTTAATTGCCATGACGAACAAAACCTGTAAGGAATACCATTGGTTGTTATTTATCTTATATAACATATCTGTAGTGATCAGGTTCTCTTATAAATCCATGTTTTGCTGTTCTTAAGATAAGTGAGACATGTTCATTCATTGTGTTGCAATGAAATTCATGACTTACACATTCCATCTGACTTTTCATGTATAACTATGAACATTTATCATCTGAACTATTATATTGGCTAATAAAATGAGGAAAATATTCACCAGGCCCCAAGGTTATAAAGTTTTTGAGTTGAGTCTGAGATCATTCTCAAGCATTTGATTGTTCAGATTTGAGCTTTTGCCGAGCAAAAGCTCAAATCTGACCAAATCAAATGCTAGACTTAACTTAACTCTTCAAAACCTAGGACCTAGGAAAGAGTGCAGACTTAAACCAGATACATCAAGAAAACTATGCAGACCCTGACCAGACAGCTCCTTCAAATCAGGGGCTGTCTGAGCTGGGTCAGCACTGTTTTCATGTAAGTGTCAATGTATGCTAATAGCAGAAAATGGGTTAAGTCAGGAACAGACAATTTATTATCAGACAATTAATACAATATACAATATGTCATGTAATCAGGGCTCCAGATAAAGGGCCCTGTGTAATGATATTCAGTCAATATTATGACATTAAATGAAATTGATTTGTGTAAATGAGGTCAGGAATTCTAGGCATTGTTATACTAGTGAGTGTACATAAAGCTACAGTGCTACTTCTCTTGAGTGATATACTTCTCAGTGCTCCCTCTCTACAGCAACACTGATTTAATGAGTGATATACTTCACAGTTTGAAATACAGTGCTCCCTCTCTACAACAACACTGAGGGGAGACAAACATTGTGTGTTGTTTGGAGGGAGTCATTATCGGGAGGGGAACATTAATACCCTTAGAGTGCTGAGCATGGCTTTGCGTACATTTGCAAACAGTTTGAACAAAGATCAGACGCAGCGTCTGATCTGGATTCAAAACTGTTTGTCATTCTTCTTTCCGTTTCTCCTTTCAGAATTTCCAATATATTACCTTGAGAAAAATAGCAGATGACAATTTTAAAGCAAAAAAGTAGATGATGTTGCAGAGGTAAAAGGGTTGAATAATTGTCTTGTTTGGGGAACAGTAGCAAGTTTTGTTGTAAGGAGGTACTCTTTGTTAGGAGGGAGCACTGTAGAATCTTTAGTGGGAAGTGATTGCTTAATGCAGGACAAATGTAATGCAGAAATCACCTTAATCCTTCTTCCCTGATACTTCAAATGGACAAATCCAGTTTCCAATTAAGTCAAGTCTTTTTAAGACATTTCTTTAGTGACCTGTAGAGGGGGAGTACTTAATTGTTGTTTTTCCTGTTATAGAACCCCACTGATGGCAGCAGCCAAGCAGGGCAGTGCAGAGGTGTGCGATTTCCTGTTGAAGAAAGGGGCCGACCCAAACTTCTGTGATATCAAAGGTACACCATGTGTTCTTTATAACTCCTTGCCCTTAGCTTGATTTCAGTATTTAACCCATTACTCCATAGTTTCTAGTTTTGTATACAGGCAACCACTTAAAGCAGGTTGACAGTGAAGCAGAATGCACCTTATGGCACATTCTGCTTTAGTTTCAGCCTGCTTTAAGTTACCATTTGCCAGGGTACAGAAAATATTTCTTGTGATACATAGTCATGACTTATAAATACTATTTCTTTTTAGTGGAGGAATAAATTAAATGTGTAAATTTTGAGGATCTGTGAAATGGTTATTAAGAGTGCCTTTTGGGGAGCTTAATAACAGTTTCTTAGTGAGTTTAGGAATATTTGATCTTGAAAGACAATGAGCATCAGCTTCTTTTTCTCTCATAACTAAGACAGTGTGTTTTTGCAGTTTTAAATAACATGCAAACATTGTACATGTTCTATGTTGGTTTCCCATGTTTGACCAAAATATGTATAGCATCATCTATGTATGCTCTAAGACATTTTCTTTGATACTATATAACTATGTTGTAATGTGTTACCAAGGAGTCTTAACATATTGTTCTTACCCTCAGGTAATGAAGTTATGTGAGAAATTTTATTGAGTTTAATCATTCATGAAATGAGCAACCGTTATGTGATCTATATAATTGTCATGCATTCCTGTGTTTGTACACTTCAGGTCAGCGGCCTATTGTATATGCCATAGACAATGGTCACGTAAATTTAAAGGACATTTTCGAAAGAGCTCCAACAAGGGCATCATGGGACGTGCAAGAGAGCAAAGGTAAATGCTTATAGAATTAGCCATATTTGTAGAAAATAGATATTTGGACAATGCAAACAATCTAGACCCAGATTTCAATTAGTGCAAAGTTGGCAGAAACTGACATCAATTAAAAACAGATACATATAAATTTAATTGCAAACATGCAATGAAATGCTGAAAATGACTAGTCTCTCTGACAATTCTTGTCTGAATTTCCAACACAGGTTGTTGATGATTTATTAGCCATTTCACTGCTGTAAGAAATAGTTTGGATTCAAATCATATACCACTTGATGTGTAATGTGGCATCTGATCAAGATTTAACCCTTAGCCCGCCAAATAAATTGTCGTCTGCTATATTTCTCGTCTGCTTCAAGTTTCAAAGTGCTTCAAAGTTGCTCAAAATTGCTGAAAATGTTGTCCGAGTGTCAAACAGCTTGGATCCGGATGAGACGCCGAGTTACTCGGCGTCTCATCCGGATCCAAGCTGTTTGCATATGGAGCTATAGTCGTGACTGGCAGGCTAAAGGTTAAACTGACACTCATATCTACACATTTTCAGTTTCATGCAACCTGTTTTCAATGGTCAACATCATTTTAGCACAAATACATCTATTGGGAAATAATACTGTCTTTTCCATTGTATCATGAAACATTATGGTCTTGTAAGGTTAACAGATACTTGAGTTTGATGAAGTTTCTCAGATTAACTCTTTACTCCATAGCTTGTTTCTAGTTTTGAATACAGGTAAACACTTAAAACAGGTTGAAAGTAAAGCAGAATGCGCCTTAAGGCATATTCTGCTTTACTTTCAGTCTGCTTTAAGCTACCATCTGCTAGAATATAGCTTATATTTTTTATGATATATAATGTCATGACTGTATAAATTGGAAGTACATGTAGAACTATTTTCTTCAGTGCAGGAATAAATTAAATGCGTAAAAATGCATATCTATGGAGTAAAGAGTTAACATTTTGTGGATCATGTTGTAATGAAAGTTAATTTTACAGTGAACAATACCAATGCAGAGGTTCAAGGTGCTGCTGCCCAACAGAAAGTGGTTGAGGCCCCGAAAGAAGAAGTCGAGTCAAATACAAGCCAGGTAGGTCTATTAACATTCAAACTGAAAATGACCATTAACCTCAGAATGTTGTTTTTATTTCCAAGACATGAAGTTGGTTACAGCAGGCTGAAAATAAAGCAACATGTAATCACCATCAAAACATATTCTTATCTAATAAAACATGATAGATAACTTTTGTTTAACCCATTACTCCATAAATATGCCTTTTAACTCCTCTAACTTATTTCTGCACTTAAGAGAATAATTCCAATTTATAAAGCCATGAATACGTATCATGAGAAATAGTTTCCATATCGTAGCAGATGGCAGGTTAAAGCAGTCTGAATGTAAAACAGAATACACCTTAAGGTGCATTCTTCTTTATTTTCACCCTTCTTTAAGTAGATAATGGGTTAAGCAATAATCAGTATTTAGAGATTACCGTGTATTTCCATTGAGTGGCTTCTATTCATAGATATTACAGTATGCACTTGTCATTGTGTGAGGCTGTAGGCTAGATGGTTTTGATCAGAAAGAACATACTTAGATGTGCTACAGTGGATAAGATGTTATTATTTCCCCTTAAAAGGCAAAGGAAATGCAAAGGCATTGCATTAAAATGTAGAAATTAACAACTCTTAAAAAAATAAAAAATTAATCTGAGAGGCAAACAGTTGGGAACCTGATTAGATGCTGCGTTACCAGTCATCTGATCTTGCTCCAAACGTTTGCAATTGGAAATGCTAGTTTTAGCATTAACATGTTTATTGGGAAAGCATAACATCTTCTCAACTGTAATAATTTGCTCCTTAGCCTGAAGTTCATATCACAGATATGCAAACGTATTTATCCTATTACCCATAGTCAATTTTAGTTTTTGAAGACACTTAAAGCAGGCACATACTGCTTTACTTTCAAGCTGATTTATTTGGTAACCTATCTTTAAAACTAGAAATGGGCTATGTGGTTTCAGGTTAAGTGGCACATACCTGTAAATAAAAAATTGAACAAGTACTGACATGTTTTACTTTAAAACCCATTACCCCATAGCCTGTTTCTAGTTTTGAAGAAAGATGATCACTTAAAGCAGGTTGAAAGTAAAGCAGAATGTGCCTTAAGGCACGTTCTGCTTTACTTGAAGCCTGCTTTAAGCTATTGTCTGGTAGGGTAAAGAAACTATTTCTTATGATACATATGCATGACTGTATTTTAAAATCGAAATATTTTCTTTAGTGGAGAAATGAATTATAGGCGTAAAAAGGCGTATTTATGGGGTAATGGGTTTGAGAGGTTTGATGGTATTTTGAGTGATGTTTTCAAAATGGCTACTTGCTTTGCTTTGATGCCATTCATAAGTGTTTAATTCTCTCCTAATGCACTACCCATTTATCCATGTTTCTTATTTGTGATTTATATACATTCATCTTTGAAAAGTTTGCCTCTACGGATTCTGAGACGGTAATTGAATTATCCCCCATTTTACCTTGTATTTTACGATTCCTACCATCCTTTTGGACTTTTTATACTACAGTAGAACCTCTCTATTACGGCCACAAAAATGAAGGCTAATTGTCAGTATGAAGGTCAGGTGACTGCTTAAAGCATTGTAAAAGTGAAACAGAAAGCTCATGTAGGAGCTTTCTGTTTCACTTTAACATTGCTTTAAGCAGTCACCTGTCTTAAACGACTAATATTTGACACAACTTATTGGCCGTTATGGAGAGGTTCTACTGTATATCTATAGAACAAGTTGTATCCCTTTTCATAGTCCCAATTTTGTTTTTGTGGTAGTTTTAGTTTATATTTTGTAACCAATTCTAATACAGTTTGTTATAGACCAATTAGTTATGATATGGTCACCTGCCTAGTAAGTCCTTTCCTCTGTTATAATAGCCATCAGGGTAATTCACTATACCAAACTGATTTAGTATATATGAAGGTGGTTGTTTAAAATGAAGAGCTCCTTTATTTAAAACAGAGTGATTCATAATTTGAGTGCAAATACAGTGAAGAAAACGTTATTCTTTCCCATTTAAATGCAAACAAGATGCAAACGCAAATCACTAAAATGTAGAAATGTTCAACTTTTGGACAATTCTGATAGTTCATGTTTTTCTTGGTGGCAAACAGTCTGGAGCCTGATCAGACGCCGGGTTACCCAGCACGTATATTGGGAAAGAATAACGTTTTCTCCACTGTATAAGGTTAAAGTGGAGAAGACATTATTTTTCCCCTTTTATTGAAACTGAGTGCAAATGCAAGGCAATACTATGCAGAAAATGACATTTCTTCGAACGTGTTAATGATTTCTTTTAATGTGAAAAAAAAACCCAAATCAGTTTAGAGTCTGATCAGATGCCAGGTTACCCGGGGGACTGATCTGGTTTCAAACTATGCAATCAAAATTATGGTTTTAGCACAATTAAATGCGTTTATTGGGAAAGAAAATGTCTTCTCTACTGTAAAAGCATCTTGTGGCTATTGTGCAGGGGAAATGATTATTGTTTGTAGCAGGGCTCCAGATAAGAGAGAACTAACTGCACAAATCTGACATTTTCTCACCAAATCCTATAGTGTTACTACTCATTAGAATCGTCTCTCTGAGACGATTCTGCTGAATAGTGACACCATAGGGTTTAAAGCAGAAATAAAGATTTTAGTTTTTGAAATACCCCCCTTAAATGGAGCCCTGGTTTGTAGGCCATTTCACTAGTTTTTGTAATCAACAGGAAAATATGGTTGCTAAGTTTGTGCCAGAAGCTACCCCAGAAATGGTTCATAGGCTGCCTAAACCTGCAGAGTCAATGGACAATTCAGAGGTAATCCAAATGATAATGAAAATAGAGATATTCCAAATGGGCACCTTCCTGTGTTCCAAGTTTGAGGTTCCATGTATAACCAAGCACGCTCTGCAGTTAGCTATCATTCATGATTTGGTTTTTTATCACATCATTCAATTCATGTCGTGAGTTTTTCGTCATCAAGCTTAAATGTATTCGAAGGGGCAGACATGCTTTTAATTCTGTATTTTAATCAAGTTTTTTTAGCATCATGCTATTAATCAGTAGTTTTATTTCTAGAGCGACATGTGACCATGTCGTGGTCAATCAGCAATCAATCAAAATCTTGCATTACTTAATCCATCTCTTGCATATATTGACACTTTTTGAAAACAGTGTAGACCCTGATCAGACAGCTCCTTAAGGAGCTGTCTGATCAGGGTCTGCACTGTTTTCGTATAGGATCTGTCGCTAGGCTTCAATGGATTCAGCAAATATACACGTAATCAGTTTGCATCATTATGTATTATGTATTTGCCTTCATGTTGCATTATGTCGTTAGTGCCATAAACAAGAACTTACAAAACAGATAGAACTTTATCCATACTTATAGATGCTATATACATAATCTATATATTAATCAAGGATTGCAGCTATATTTTAACATTTCATCCATATCATGACCACATTGATTAGAAAGTGACATTTTGACTAAACAATGTATTGTATTAGTGTTTTCTTCTGACTTGGCCAAGTTATATTTAGATTGTAACATTCTAAACTTTTAAAAGGGATGAGAACCGTACTGGATGATTTCCGTACAGCCAGCTAGGGATTTGGATAGTTTTATTTATTTGCGTAATGTACAGTATAGAAGACATTTTTCTTTCCCGTTTCAACACAAACGCAATGCACTAAATTGTGAAAATTTACTTTTAGAAATTTAACTATATTTTTTATCTGAGTAGCAAACAGGTTGGAGTCTGATCTGTCTCCAACCTGTTTGCAATGGAAATATGTTTAGTACATAAATGCATTTATCGGGAAAGAATAAAATATCGATAAAGTTAACGCAGCTGTCTTGTGCTGCATGCTGATCTCAAGTAGGAATGTTAACAATTATATATTCAATGTTTCCTTGCTTACCTATTTACCATTATTAACTATTCTGTTCTAAAAATAACTCAGACAAGTCAGAAAAATCGGATAATACAATGTGTCTGCTTAATGAAACACTTTTGTCCAATATAAGTTCTAATTTTGATATAAAGCCTGAAAGCTAGCTACACTAGATTTATTGCCCTTTGTTTTTCTGATTCGTCCAAGAATAGATGTGGTATTAGCTGCTGACTTAGCTCTTTTCCGAGCACATATAGGTCATATTTTCCAAGTTTCGTTGTTCCTATTTCATTCATCATGCATGTTTTTCTTGTGGCATGCTGCACTTGTGCAGACAGTTGGGGCCTGTTTCATAAACATGTCTTCATGTACAATAAACACTGCACATTACAGCACCAAACAATTGGGACACCCTTTATGATTGCTGTAATTATCCTAAAATTGGAACGTTTTGCTTTTATCACACAGAAATTTGTCCAAAAGCCAAAAGGTGCAAACTGAATGGCAAACTTTGTGGACCTTGATCAGACTGCTCCTGAAGGAGCAGTCTGATCAGGGTCTACACTGTTTGCTCAGGCCTATCAGTTCCAACACTTAGTGTCGTTACGGTAATTCCATGGCAGTGCCGCCTGAAGTTGATCACGAAAAATAGTTATATTCCCAAATGTTCTATTTTTCAAGCGTGATTACTTGAAGCAGATTGAAAGTGAATGCAATGTGCCTTAAGATGCATTATGCTTTAATTTCAGCCGGTTTTAAGCTACCATCCGCTTGGATAGAAATCCTAAGATTTTGGAAAAACCCTGAAAAATGGCAGCCCTGCCATGGAGTTCTTGTCAGGACTCCAGATAAGGGGAGTATTTAAAAAATAAAATCTTTATTTCTTCTTAAAACCCTATGGTGTCACTACTCATTAGAATCGTCTTTTTGAGACGATTCTAATGAGTAGTAACACATTAGGATTTGGTGCTGTGTTAGTGAAAAAATGTTGGATTTGTTCAGATTACTTCCCTTTATCTGCCCTTGTGCTAAGGTTGTTTATGAAACAGCGTCCTTTGGCATGTATTGTACTAATTGTCACCCATGTATGTTTTGTTTGTCCTGTCACACTGACTGCTAGTTAGTTATGTTACACTGTATACAGGACGAACTCGATGAGGAGGCAATGGCGGAGAGAGCTGCAGCGCCCCCACAGTCAGTGCTGGAACAGAGGGCGCTAGAGGCCTATAAGGTTTGTATGGGGGGTAGGCTCGAGCAAGGGGTTTATTGGACAATCTTGTTGAGGTTGAAAAGTGGTTTCCTAGTATTGGCCAGAATAGTTTTTATGTTAAGAAGAAAATTTAATGTTAGTATTAGATCTAATCCTGCTGTTTTATCTAAAAAAGGTAGTCTTTATCTAAAAAAGGTAGTCTTTATCTAAAATAAGGTAGTCTTTAAATAGATATTTCACACCATGCTGTTTTATCTAAAAAAGGTAGTCTTTTAATAAATATTTTACACCAATTAGATTTAAATCTAAAATGATTATTTTACACTAGCCTTTACTAAACTTATTAAAGAGAATTTTAGAGAAGATTTTGCTAGCATTTTTTTCATCATAATATATTTATTAAAAGATTGTCAAAATAATACACTTTTACTTTTATTGAATAATACTGTTAGTTTAATTAAAAAGTCTAAATCACTAATTTTTATGACTTTTCATTAACTGCTAGGAGTTTAACTCTTTCCTCCCTGAAACTTTAAATGGACAATTCCAGTTTCCATTTAAATCTAGTCCATTTCTGACGTTTAAGGGTTGTTTTTGTCAATGTTTGGTATTATGACAAACAGTGAAGACCCTGATCAGAGGGCTCCTGTTTGCATAGGACAATTGTACTATTCAAATGTACACTGTTTACAAAGGACGCCAATATGCGGGACTAGGGTTCAAAGGGTTAAAGGGACTGCCAACTACATTTGGCGCTACATTGGTTATTTTTACTGATGTAAAGCTTTAGTTTGAACATGTCAAAATTAAAAGAAAAGTTAACTCTTTACCCCACAGTTTGTTAATTGTTTTGAATGCAGTTGACCTATTAAAGCAGTTTGAAAGTAAAACAGAGTACAATTATGACATGAACCGTAAGAAATATTTCTATACCACATAGCTTAGAGCAAGCTTTAAGTGTTCACCTTATTCAAAACTAGAAACAGGCTATGGGGTCAAGCGTTAAGGCATATATGGAAACAAATTATTCTTGTCATTTCACCAGCTAGTTGTCAGTCTCTGTATAACATGAGTAGTCATAGCTAGTTAACTACAGTCGAACTTCGATATCTCTAACTCGGTTAAGTCGAACATACCCATGTTTCAAAGTTAAAACGCGGCTAAGCCACGTTTTAACTTTGAAACACGAGTATGTTCACCTTAACCAAGCTTGAAATAAGGCAAATTCATGTTTCGGTATATCGGATAGTTCAAGTTAAACGAGTTCGAGATATCGAAGTTCGACTGTTGTTTTAGAATTCTTAAAAGTTTTTTTTTAGATTTTTAATATTTTTTTTTCTTTCAAGTTTATGGCTAGTAAGCATTCTTAAAAACTAAAATCAGCTATGCGCAGCAATCTTGCTAGATAAACTTTGTAAACTTTGTTACTACTTGTCAATATATAATACCAATAGGCAACAGGTATTCACTCATTCACTCGATCACTCAACCCACTCTGTCACATTCATCACTCAGTCTGAATCAATCAATCAATCAATCACTCAGTCACATGTTCACTACAACATTTACTTGTATCCTTCAATATGGAGCACAACAATACTTATAAGTGGTATTATGATATATTGTCCAATTAAATACCATAATATAGTAATAATATTTTAGCGGTTTTGGTATCGAAGAGTCAATATTTCTATAGGATGTAGCGATTCAAAGATGGCAGGTTGCCATTTGTTCTTTGTCAAAATAAGCAGGTCTTGATGTTCATGACTTCTAAAACTTTTACCAAGAATTAACCCATTTGAAGCCTAGTGTTCTTCTAAAGTGAACATTAGCAAACAGTATAGACCCTGATAAGATCAGAGCTCCAGATAAGGGGAGTATTTCAAAAACTAAAACCTTTATTTCTCCTCTAAACCCTATGGTGTCAGTACTCATTAGAACCGTCTCGAAGAGACGGTTCTAATGAGTAGTAACACCATAGGATTTGGTGCTGCATGAGTGAGAAAATGTTGGATTTGTTCAGAATACTCCATCTTATCTGGAGCCCTGAAGATACTGCATTACATGACGTCTCATCAGAGTCTGTACTGTTTTTTATGTTATATGAAATATTTGCTGTGTGGACACAAACAGTGCATGCCTTTAGATCACTCCAGTATAACTACAATGAAATCTTCCAGCAAGTATACAGGCAGAGTTCATTGCAAAATCTAGGCATTAATGGGTTAAAATAAATTTTACCTTACTATTGACAACTGTCCCGACTTCTTTGCTATTTCATAATAACCCTTCTCCTGTTAGTAGCACATATTGACATTTTTGAAAACACTGTAACCCCTGATCAGACAACTCCTGAAGGAGCCGTCTGATCAGTGTCTACACTGTTTCTTTATAGGAGTTGATTTGAGTCTGCTATCTTACCTGATTGAAAAATCCATATTCTGATGAACTGATTCTGATGATAAATGTTCATTGTGGGCGGAGTTTTATGTATGAATATTCATGAGAAGGGTTCATGTAATACTCTAGTACATTGTTTGCTGAGCTAACATCGAATTGATGCATGGAATGGAGTCTACCTTTAAAATGTTCCATGTTAACTCCATTTATTCAGTAGATAGCTGAAGTTTTGTATGAATACAGACAGTTTTCAGGTAGATATTACTTAAACCGTAAATTAATTAATTATTATATGAAGGAGTGATGAGTTGACATAGATCATTGCATAGCTATACCACTAGTTATTTATGAAAAATAAAAAATGGGTGTCATTCAACGCCCGTGCCAACTGTTATGTTATATAAGTACAGTCAAAACTCGATACTTCGAACTCGCTTAAACCGACCTTAACAGTATTTCATATGTTTAATTTCGATAAATCAATCTTGCTTAACCCTTAGCCCGCCAAATAAATTGTCGTCTGCTATATTTCTCGTCTGCTTCAAGTTTCAAAGTGCTTCAAAGTTGCTCAAAATTGCTGAAAATGTTGTCCGAGTGTCAAACAGCTTGGATCCGGATGAGACGCCGAGTTACTCGGCGTCTCATCCGGATCCAAGCTGTTTGCATATGGAGCTATAGTCGTGAGTGGCAGGCTAAGGGTTAAGCCAACCATACCGATATTTCAAAGTTAAAATGTGGGTTAGCCTTGTTTTAACTTTGAAATATGGGTATGTTGAAACTAATGCTAGTTCGAAATATTGAGTTTTGACTGTATATGTAAGGCATCTGATAACTTTAAGATACAGTCGAACTTCAATATCTTGAACTCGGTTAAATCGAAAATACCCATATTTTAAAGTTAAAACGTGGCTTATTGGTATGTTCGACTAAACAGAGCATGAAAAAATGCAGTTCATGTGTGGAACTATCGGATTGTTCGAGTTCGAGTTATTGAAGTTCGACTGTATGTCAGAAGAATAATTAATTAGTTGTATTAAGGCATGGTTATATAAACACATATCTTGCACATAATGTATAATGTGTGTACTCTCATTGAAGCAATTCTTTCATTCAATTATCCTGTTGCATGGCATTATTTATATCACTATAGGCTCGCAGAAAAACGGTAAGTGAGATCTGATTGGTTGATGTTGTTGCCATAACAACACATGGGCTTAATATGCAGCGATTTCATTTGTTTCATTATTTTGACCTTGTACTCTTGAGTTGTTGTCAGTGCACATTGTAGATTACCCCCACGCACATGCACTCAGAATCATCCAATCGTATACATGTATATCAGTGTTTTAGAATATGTAGGGTGTTAATCTCATGTGAATTCTTTTCAAGCATCTTTTAAGGACAAATTTCAGTTTCATTTATAACCCTCTGCTTTTTCATCAACCAACATAGACAACCCCTTTCCTTTATACAAATTTATATAAATACGAACCCTGTTGTTGGTTGGTTATAATCACTGTGACTGACAATCCTCATGGTCGTGAGTTCGAAGCCCCATCTGGGCTCTTAGGATTTTTCATGCGATGAAGCCTTCCAACTGGCTTACTGAAATCGTTGGCTCTACCCAGTTGCTGATTGGTATCTGAGACAGTGTATAAAGGGCTTCTGGGTTCTTCCTCCACCTGTATTTAGCTGTACGTCGCGATACCACTAAGATACAATTAAAAGCAACATAAAATCATAACAAATCAAATAAAGCATACATGAATTAGCAACATTCTGAGTGTTTCTCTCCCCTAATAAATTGACTATTAATGAATGAATTAGTAATCATGTGGGACAACAGGCTCAGAAAACAATATCAAGCCCCTCTGAAGTTGTTCTCAAGCTTTTGAGAATGCTTGAATACAAACTCAGACTCAACACCTTGGACCCAGATTGTACAAGAATTGAAAAATGTGTTTGACACTTCAGCTTTGTAGTGGTTAGTATAGAACCACTTATTACTGAAAACCCTGAAAGTGTCCATCCTTCCTCCAAGCACAGTAGTGTTAGAAATATAGACAGTATGCCACATACAGCACCTGTCTCTGACAGTATGTACATTGTTGAACACTCACCATGCTGAATTTTCAAATGGACTAGTCTGTTTTCTGAAAAATAGGGTTTTATCCCAAGTTGTTAAAAGTGCAGACTCTGATCAGAGGGCTTCTTTAGGAGCCCTTTGATCTGGATCTGCACTGTTTGCAAAGGATGCATATCTCCAGTATTAGCACTGTAAGGTTTAACCTTTTTCTAAAAAGAAATAAGCGTCTTAACCCTTTACCTCATAAATACACCTTATTGTTCCTTTAATTAATTCCTCCAAAGAAGAAAATAATTACACCTTATACAGTCATAAAAATTTACCATAAGAAATATTTCCTATATTTTAGCAGATGGTAGCTTCGATTAAAGCAGACTAAAAGTAAAGCAAAATGTGCCTTTAATTATAAGGTGTACTCTGCTTTACTTTCAACTTGCTTTAAGCGTAACCTGTTATGGGGCAAATGGTTAAGCAACACATTTACCAATTCCTCTGCATCAGCACTTTTGGTAGCTTCCACCCTGTCCTAATAAAATGCACTCAAAAAGGATTCACAGATACCTTTAAACACAGATGGTAGCCTAACCCAGTACTCCATAGCCTGTTAAGACATATGGCCACTTAAAGCAGGCTGAAAGTGGTGCAGGTACTTCCGCTTTACTTTCAGCCTGCTTTAAGCTTCTTTAAGGTAGTGCTATCTGCTAGAATATAGAAACTCTTACTTTAATGATGGTACATATTGATGACTGTTATATAAAATGATATGATTTTCTTCTTTTAATAAGCATAGAAATGTAAATTAATGGAGAATAATGGGTTTGCAAGATGAAAGTAAAGCAGAAACGTCTTTCTGCTGTAGTTTCCTCTTTTCCTGAAGTCCTGTGTAAATACTTATAATATTATGAAATATCCGATGAATATAGATTTGTATACATGTAAATGGCTACCGAGGAAAGGGTTAAATGTTGTGACCAAGATGTGGTCCACAAGGTACTGCACATTTTTGGCCGGATTGAAAATGCGGTCTATAGATTGGCGAATGCCGTCCGTCCGGCCGTCCGTCCGTCTGTCCGTCCGTCCTCACTTTGGTTGACCTTTTTGTTAGTGTCAGTTTTAGCCAAAGCTTAAGTCCTACAGCAACCAAATTTGGCATGTACACTTATAGTGAGGTCATCATCACATGCTGTGGGTAACAGGTCACTGTGACCTAGATTTCACGGTCCAATGACTTAGAGAATTCTTGGTTAACCCTTTCGTTTGCGTCTTGGTTGACCTTTTTATTAGTGTCAGTTTTAGCCAAAGCTTAAGTCCTACAGCAACCAAATTTGGCATGTACACTTATAGTGAGGTCATCATCACATGCTGTGGGTATCAGGTCACTGTGACCTAGATTTCACGGTCCAATGACTTAGAGAATTCTTAGTTAACCTTTTCGTTTACGTCTTGGTTTACCTTTTTGTTAGTGTCAGTTTTAGTCAAAGTTTAAGTCCTACAGCAACCAAATTTGGCATGTACAGTTGTAGTGAGATCATCATCACATGCCATGGGTAATTAGGTCACTGTGACCTAGATTTCAAGGTCCAATGACTTGGAGAATTCTTGGTTAACCTTTTCGTTTGCGTCTTGGTTTACCTTTTTGTTAGTGTCAGTTTTAGTCAAATTTAAGTCCTACAGCAACCAAATTTGGCATATACAGTTGTAGTGAGGTCATCATCACATGCCATGGGTAACTATATTATATATATATATATACATATACAAAGCAAAAGTGCAGACAATCCGGCCATACCGACCTTGGCGGTTTCTCGTTTATTAATCAGTTGTACAAATTATTAAATACAAGTGGCTCACTCCCAATTATTAGTCTTGTCTCATTCAAAGTTTGTATGTATCATAAGTTTAAAACATTGCTTTTTATGCCCCTATATGACTTTGTTGGGGATACCGGTATATTGTTTTTGTCCTGTCTGTCTGTCCATTACTTGAATCTTGGCCATAACTTTGAAACAATATGTGATAGAGACATCATATTTGGCTCTTGAACTCAGTACATGTTGGGTGATGTCATACAAAGGTCAAGGTCATTTAGAGGTCATGGTTACATCAGGGGGCATAGTGTTTGACAAACACATCTTGTTTCTTTTGGACAATTGGAAGGTTAGTCTGCTAAAGCAGTAAGCTGACCTATTGACCATTCTCCTGCTATATTAATGATTATATAAACTTCTGCCTACTATGATCATCTATCAACTGTAATATACTGAAACATTTTGCCTAGAAAGAATACAGACTCATGTCAGACAGATTGTACAAGAAAAAAGTACCGTTTGATAAATCTTCGTATCACAAATGTTGTCGTAAGTCAGATTATAAAAATCTCAATTATTATTTATTTCTCTATCTAATCTTGTCTTGTGACATCTCTTTGGAATCGTCTTGAAAAGACGATTCCAAATAGATGATTCCAAATAGATGTCACTAGACAGGATTAGATATAGAAATCAGAAATTAGGTGTATTTGTCTTACGAAACGTCATACAACAAAACCCAACGTAAGTCAAAACTTTGAAATACACCTAATTTCTGATTTCTCCATCTAATTCTGTCTTTAGACATCTCTTTGGAATCTTCTTTTCAAGATGATTCCAAAGAGATGTCACATGACAGGATTAGATGGAGAAATAGATATTAACTGCGAATGTTAGAATTTGACTTAGGACAATATTTATCATACAGTGTTTCATAAGACAGGCCGTAAGAGCTCAGCTTTCAGTGTTATTTAGATGTCTCATCTTTGCACATCATACATACCTATATATGTACTCATGCATGATCATCCTAACATCGTTGTTAACAAGCCTGTATGTATCAAAGCTGTAATTGTTACAGTAACAGCCTCTGTATTACAACCACTTAATGGTGTTCATTTTGCTGTGCTTAACCCTTTAAATGCTGAATGTTTCTAATGGACTACTGTAAACATCCTAAGTATTGGGCCAGTCAGGCCTGAGCTTACAGTGTAGACCCTGATTAGATTGCTCCTGAGGGAGCAGTCAGATCATGGTCTACACTGTTTTCCCATTCAATTTACACCTGTCGATAAATTATTGTGATAAAAGCAATTAGTTCAAGTTTAAGGATAATCACAGCAGTTTTACAGGATGTCCCAATGTTTAGGATTTTTAGGGTAATAGTCAATTTTTTGAAATGATCAATATAGAATGATTTTATGGGTTGTTTAAATAAAATATTTCAGGAAAATAAAACTAAAATAAAAAAGTGTAGATCCTGATCAGAGGGCTCCTTTAGAAGCTAGCTGTTCAAGGTCTGCACTATTCCAGTACATTAACGAAAAAGGGAGGTAAGTTGCTTATAGCAAGATGAAAGTATAGCAGAAAACTCTAACAGAGGCATTTTGCTTTACTTTTGTCTTGCTTTAAGCTGCTACTGGCTGTAACATTTGATAAATTAATCTTCCTTTTATTGGTGGAAATAGAGGGGATTACTGTGCAGTCTTTAACCTGTGTTCACTGAACATTCCAAAAGGAAGATGCATTTGTTGCCTTACCCCGAGAGTACAGAGATTATTTGCAAACAATCTGAGTCCTGGCTCTATGCTAATAAAGCATTTGAGATGAGATCTCAAGTTCTTGAGTTCTTAAGCTTTTGATTTTAGCAATGAGTGTGCTTATCTTCCTTGAGTTGTCTCTGAACACAGTTTTGTATTTTGCCAAGTGTAACAGAGTTTTGTCTTTTGTTTTGTTTGCATGCTGTTATATTTACTCTAACTGGACTTCAAGAACAATTGTTGTAGGTTTGTCAATGAGTCAGATAATCGTACCAGTTTTTAGCCCTTTCCTCCGCATATTAATGCCATAAGGCGTCTCTGCCCACTCCTCCCAAAAAGTGCCAAATATCAATACCCATTGATGGTGTTGAATATAGGTGTCAGCTTAAAGCAAGATGAAAGTAAAGCAGACAACTCCTAAAGGAGCTCTCTGCTTTACTTAAATCTTGATTTAAGCAGTAACTTGCTTTAAACAAGGTTGGTTGAAGGTCACCCATGGTTTGCTCATATAGCTATGGAGGAAAGAAAATGGCTCAAGCTAAGGGAAGTAATTAAAGTTCTAAAAGGGTTATGCATTCAATGCCAGAGTAATTTCCCTTTGAATCAAATAAGTCTGTATACACAATAGTCGTATTCGACTGGCAAAATGTTAGCTATTCTATCACTTGATACTACACAACGAAACAATTCTGACCAATCAAGTAATTGTTTGGCATCTGTTACTCTAGGAACTCATATTTTCATTTTGCTCTATTGAACAAGCAACCGAGAGGTTGCAATTTAATGCAACTTTTTGTTTTCGACTATAATGTTATTTAACGCAAATTATTACTTAACTGAAACATGATCAGTCAAATACAGCTAATGTCATGTAAACTGTGAAACTAGGTTCATTAGCAAGAGTAATGTCCCTTTGAATCATTTTAATACATGCAAAATATTACTATTATTGGAGATGCTTATGATGACTTTTTAGATCGATGGCACTGCACAGTAGTTACATGATCTTGTGATGGCAAAAAATAGAGAAAAGTAACAACAGAAATAGCAGACAAATGTCTGTGTTAGAGTACTCTTGTACAATGAGATACAGAGCTCCAGATAAGGGGAGTATTTAAAAAACTAAAATCTTTATTTCTGCTTTAAATCCTATGGTGTCACTACTCATTAGAATCGTCTCTTCGAGACGATTCTAATGAGTAGTCACACCATAGGATTGGTGCTGAAATGAGGGAGAAAATGTTGAATTTGTTCAACAATTTGGCTCCCCTTATCTGGAGCCCTGGAGATATGAACACTTTTCGCCACAAAAGTGCCTTAGAGCGTTTTTTTTACCCCATAGCCTGTTTATAGTTTTGAAGATAGGTATCCACTCAAAGTAGGTTGAGGGTAAAGCAGAATGCACCTCAAAGCACATTCTGCATTTGCTTTCAGCCTGCTATAAATTTCTTTCTCCTAGGATATAGGAAAAAATGGTGTGTAATCATGACTCTTAAAGTGGTACAGGTACTATTTTTCTTCAGAGTAGGAATACATTGAAGGCTCAAAAAGGCATATTTATGGAGTTAAGGAATAATAAACAATTGTAGTGTGGCTTTCTTGCATGATTTGCACCAAGAGTTCATAGATGATGTACTCAGAATTTCTTTATATTTCTGCTGTCTTTCCATTACAACTATAGCTTGTCTAAGTTTTTAAGACTGGTATTTGTTTAAAGCAGGCTGAATGCAAAGCAGAAATATCATGAAGAAGCTTTCTGTTTTACTTTTATCCTGCTTTAAGATTCAGGAAAAAATTTGTATGACTTGATCTTCGTCAAGACAGTGTAGAGTCGAAGCGCCACGGATTGGCATTTCTATGAGAAAGAAATTTTGTGAAGGTGTCAAAAAGTGTTTCTATAGGGGAAAGGGTTTATATAGGCATGCTTTTCAAGCAGTATATAAGTGAAAATTGCACTTTTCCTTTGCAAACAGTGAATACCCAGATCAGAGGGCTCCTTATGGAGCCCTCTGATCTGGGTCTTCACTGTTTGTCATAATGCAAAACATTGACAAAAACAACCCTTAAAAGTCAGAAATGGACTAGACTTAAATGGAAACTGGATTTGTCCATTTTAAGTTTCAGGGAGGAAAGAGTTAAGCGTATTACAGTGCTCCCTCTCTACAATGACTCCCTCCTTACAACGACCCTTGCCACCGTTCCCTAAACACAACAGTTATGTCTAACCTTTTTATTGCTGCAATATTGTCTGCTTAAAATTGTAGTCTGCTATTTTTCTCAAAGTGACATAATGGATATTTTGACAGAAAATAAATAAATGACGTATGACAACCAGCTTGAATCCAGATTAGATGTCGTGTTACGCGGCCTCTGATCTGGATTCAAGCTGTTTGCAAATGTAAGCCAATTTCCCTCCCTATAACGACTCCCTCCGAACAACACACATAATATTTGTCTCCCAATGGGTGTTGTTGTAGAGAGGGAGCACTGTATATACATTGATGACACACTTGCAGGTCAATCGGCTTGTACTGTAGAAGAGACTGAGTTCTGTGTTTGATCAGAATGATTGTTATGCACACTAAGTAATATTGCTATCTGCTAATGGCAGGAGAGAGTTAAGATTGTATTAAAATGCAAGGGGTAGCCTGAATATGTAATATGCAATTATCACTGTTAACCCATTACTCCATAAATATGCCTTTAATTTGTCACTGAAGAAAATTATTAAGTTCATGAATGTGCATCAAAGGAAATACTTTCCTTGCACTTAAAGATAGCTTAATGCAGGCTGAAAGTACAGCCAAATGTGCCTTAAGGCACATTCTACGTCACTTTCAACCTGTTTTAAGTGGTCAACTATCTTCAGAACAAGGGGCATGCTTTAGAGTTATGGGTTAAGACACTGGCTAGGTATAGTGTGTAATGGTATGGGCTATATATTTTCTACAGGAGCTGGAGGAGGAGAATGAACACATGCACGAGGACATGAAGAACTTGACAGTACAGCACAAACGCCTGCAGGAGTCCTATGACACCCTCAAGAAACAGCTCTCTTCCCCAGCACCTCCTCCTGTCGTAAGATATTTACAATAGATTCCTTATTATATATATAAGAAATATAGCGGAGAAGACTTTGATTTCCCAATGAATTTGTTTAAGCTAAAACCCTATCAATGCCCATTGCTAACAGTTTGGAGTCAGATCAGATGCTTGGTAACCCAGTGTCTGATCAGGCGCCACATGATTGTTATTCAGATATAATTTTGTTGTGAAGAATTTTGTTCAAAAGGTTTTTATTTTCAACATTTTATTGCATTTGCATCTAGTTCTGTCTAAAAGGGAAAGAATAATGTCTTCTCCACTGTTTTAAGATCTTCATGTTCTCACCATAAATGTTTCTATATCCTAGCAGATGGTCACTAAGGCAGGTCGAAACTAAAGCAGAATGCTTATTCTGTTTTAACCCTTTGAACCCTAGTCCCGCATATTGGCGTCCTTTGCAAAAAGTGTACATGTGAATAGTACACTTGTCTTATGCAAACAGTGAAAACCCAGATCAGAGGGCTCCTAGGAGCCCTCTGATCAGGGTCTTCACTGTTTTTCATAATGCCAAAAATTGACAAAAACAACCCTTAAAAGTCAGAAATGGACTAGACTAAAATGGAAACTGGAATTGTCCATTTAAAGTTTCAGGGAGGAAAGAGTTAAGTGGTCACCAATCTTAAATACTAGAAACAGGTTTTGGGGGTAAATGTATTGAGAATTTTAAAATTTAAAGTAATAATGTCTCCATTAAACCCTAGCTATATTGTTAGTACAATGGATATTTAGAGGAAATTACGAAAGCTCAACATGAGTTTGATGAGCACTAATTGCTGAGGATTAATAAAGGGAGGTAACAGTTATAATTGTTTATTCTACAGGACCAGGAGGAGGTTCAGGAGTTGGAAGATGAGTTATCTGCCTTGAAGTCTCAGTTGACAGAGGAACAAGACAAAAATGTCCGCCTTTTTGAGAAAATGAAAAAACTTAAGAAAAAGACCAAGGTGGAGGTATGTAGTTAACATTTGTCTGCACCCCTAGGGTGAATTTGTTCACTGCTCTTACCTTGAATATTTATTCCGCCACTAAAGAACTTTATACAGTCAAGAATATGTTTGGTTAGAAATATTTTCTATATACTAGCAGATAGTAGTTTTAAGCAGGCAGACAGTAAAGCAGAATGTGCCTTATGGCGCATTCTGCTATACTTTCTGCCTGCTTTAAGTGTCCACCTGTCTTCAAAACTAGAAACAGGCTATGGTGTATTGGGTTAACCTTTTATATGCTACATAAAACACCCATTTATTACTCTACTGAAAAAAATAGTTTAAATTTATACAGTTATGAATATGCACCATAAGAATAATTCTGTATATCCTAGCAGATGGTAGTTTAAAGTTGGCTGAATGGTATCCTGCCTGAAACACAGATGGGTTTAACCCATTACCCCATAAATACGCCTTTTGACGCCTTTAATATATTCCTCTACTGAAGAAAATAGTTACAATTTATACTGTCACAAATAAAAATCATAAGAAATAGTTTCTATATTCTAGCAGATAAAAGCTTAAAGCAGGTTGAAAGAAAAGCAGAATGCGCCTTAAGGCACATTCTGCTTTACTTTCAACCTGCTTTAAGTAGTCACATACCTTCAAAACTAGAAACAGGCTATGAGGTAATGGGGTTAAGTATTTTTTTGGCTAGGTAAAAAGGAGTGAATGTACCTAGAGTTTGCTTTTCATACATTTGTTCTAACATGTTACCTGTATTGGTTTCAGACTGCCAATGGGCAAGAGTCGGATGACGACAGCTGGAATGACAGTGATGAGGAGCTGTTTGAAACACAAGCTAGTAAGTAACAGTACAGGGAACAGAATAGTATCAGTTACCTGTCTTATACAATCAATTTGGTCTCATTTTAGTGGTTAATAGAGAGGATTTACTGTCCAATCATTTTATCTTTGTCATGATTTCGTGTCTTTGTTAACACAAAACATTATGTTTCGTCAAATTTTATTAAAGAATTGGCTCATTAATCTATAAATGAAACAGAATATTGGCAAAATATTGTATGCTCTACCAGGTCTAAGTTGAAATATGAAAGTTCATTTTAATAAGACATTAGTAAAGTAGAAAAAATGGTTTAATGGCTGTGTCTGAAGACGTGTTGTTTTCATATACTTAATCCTCATTCACCCCTGAAACATTGAATTGAAAATTCCAGTTCTCAATTAAGTCTACTCTATTTATGACTATTTAGAGGTGCACTCTGCAATAAATTGCAAAATAACAGTGTATACCATGATCCTTTAGGAGCCCTCTGATCAGGATATACACTTTTTGCATAGGACAAGTGAACTCTTTACAGTTGTACTATTTGTAAATGACAGGTCTACTTGCAGCTAGGGCTCAATGTATTAATTGCTATGTCTTAAAGACATGTTGTTTTCATGTCCTTAATCCAATTACCCCATAGCATGTTCTAGTTTGAATGCTGATAACCCCTCAAAGCAGGCTGTAAGTAAAGCAGAATGTGCCTTAAGGCACATTCTGCTTTACTGTCAGCCTGCTTTAGGCTAAGATCTGCTAAAATATAGATTTTTTTTATCATACATATCTATGACTGTATAAAATGGAACTATTATCTTCAATGGAGGAATAAGTTAAAGGGGTAAAAAGGCATATTCATGGGGGAATGGGTTTTCATGTCCTTGATCCATTTACTCCCTGCATTCTAGATAGGAAACCACCGGTGATTGACCACAAGCCACAGACGCTGCTTCTACTACAGAATCAGGTTGCACAACTTCGAAAAGACAACAGAATGCTAAGGGAGAGATTGCATGTAAGTATTTTATGAGTTGTGTGGGAAGAGTTATCTCCCTTTGTTTAATACAAAACATGTAATCAGTTGCTTGGTGTGACATATGTATGGTATCTGTAATAGTCTGTGACAGATAGATGTTCTTGTATCAGTTCTGAATTATATTAATGGAATGTTTTAGATTAATTGTAACTACAGTGCTCTCTCTCTACAACAACACCCTAAGGGAGACAAAGATTGTGTGTGTTGTTGGGAGAGAGTTGTTATAGGGAGGGATATTGGCTTCCATTTCCAAACAGCTTGAATCCAGATCAGACGCCGCGTAACGCGGCGTCTGATCTGGATTCATGCTGTTTGTCACTCATCATTATGTTTTTTTCTGTCAAAATGTCCAATATGTTACTTTGAGGGAAAATTAGCAGACAGCTTTTTTAAGAGGACAGTATTGCAGCAGTGAAAAGGTTGGACTTAATTGCCTTGTTTGTGGAAAGGCGGCAAGTGTTGTTATAAGGAGGCAATCATTGTTCAGAGGGTAGTTGTGGATATGGAGCACTGTATCAAAAAATAGTGAACTAGAGAAACACAGGATATGAGATAGGGTAGAAAGACCTTCAGAGGAAAGGGAGTATTTTAAATGAGAAGTTATAAACTTATACATGTATTGTTTTGTACAAACTGATCTAATGTACACTTAACCCTTTACCCCCATAAATAAGCCTTTTAACACCTAATTATACTTCACTAACGAAAGTAGTTCCCAGCTTGGAAGCTCTGAATATGAAATATATAGGCATTTTCGGTACATTTCCAGATGGGAAGTAAAGCAAGCTTCAAGTAAAGCAGAATGTTCCTTAAGGAACATCTGTTTTATTTTCAACCTGCTTTAAGTAGTAATATGTCTTCAAAGCTTGAAAAAAGACTATGGGGTAAATGGTTAACAGAGCTCTAGATAAGGAGAGTATTTCAAAAATTAAAATCTTTATTTCTGCATTAAACCCTATAGTGTCACTACTCATTAAAATCTTCTTGAAGAGACGATTCTAATGAGTAGTCACACCATAGGGTTATTTGCTGAAATGAGTGAGAAATTTTGGATTTGTTCAGTTTACTCCCTCTTATCTGGAGCGCTGATTAAATATCAGTGAACTAAGCTCATGCTTATTGTTATTGACCTGCAATTTAATGCATATAGTTAAACAAATATTATTGAAAATTTTAGGAATATAAAACATGCTTATACAGACTGTACCATATTTATGGCATACGGTTGCAAACGGTGTATAGCAGGGATATGTTTACATGTAAATGCTTTGGATATAAATGGTTATGTATAATGGTCTGGTGATGTTTTTGGTTGAGGAATTTGTTCATGATATTTATCCTTTCAACACCTAAAATAATTCCTGTTATAAAAATGATATTTTTCTTAAATTTTGACTATTTATTCCATATTCTATAATTCTACAATAGTACAGCATTGTGCCATAAGTGATCGTCCAAACACCATTTCAAAATTACTGTGGATATTAGGGTGAGTGGGTGGGGGGAGGGGGTAAATGAATCCAAGTCCTTTAAAAATGTAGAAATTTACATCCATTACACCATCACTTTGATGTAAGCAAACATGGTAGGAAGACAGAAAGAACTAAAACCATGACACAAAAAAGTCATTGTTTCATAATATCACTCAGGAATTGGACAAACAGATATTGCATGCAGATTAGGCATTCCCAGGACTAAAATAACATGTATAATTAATAGAAATCAGCAATGTGGTAATATAGAGAATCTGCCAAGATGGGGTGCTCCAACAAAAATCAGTGAACGTTTAGTGTTATGAGAATAATGGCATGGGGTAGTCTTTAACGTATGAAGGCATCGGAACTCTAGCTGTGGTAGATGGAAACTTATATCCCTAGGTTACATAAACATACTGGAAGATAACCTCTGGCCTGTAGTGGTTCTTCATTTCTGACTGAAGACTACAACATCAGTCATTTTGTTTTTGTGACGTTCACTTATGGCTCAACGCAGTAGGACTTTAATCTAAGAGATAAACACTTAGGAGGATAACCAGGGTGCACACTTTGTGGAACCTGATTAGGTCCCAAGCTGTGTTTGCAAGAGTCAGTATATTAATGGTGTTGATAGGGATATGGAAAGAAACTAATGGAAATCTCGTGCCAATTTATTTTTGTTATTGACAGGGTAACCCTTCTTTTTATGCTTTAAGCCTATATTGACGCTTTTTGAAAACAGAGTAGACCTAGATCAGAGCTGTCTGATCAGGGTCTGCACTGTTTTCATATAAGATCTTTCTGACATGAGTATGAATTCTTTCCTGGGGAAATTTACTTTATTTTTATTAGCTAATCTTATTATTCAGATGATAAATGTACATGGTGGGTGGAGTTTGTAAATAGTGGGTGGAGTTTGTAGTAAATAGTGGGTAGAGTTTGTACATAATGGGCAGAGTTTTAGCTATGAATATTCAGCATGAGAAGGGTTAATATGTAAACATGTTCAATACTTGATTTCTAGTTCCTATTTGTAAGTTTAAACCTCAAAGAATAGATAAGATAAAAGTGTTTTGCCGTTTTCAAAGATTTCCATTGGGTTTTTCCTTACTTTTGATTATGGTGGGTGATAGTGTTAAACAGCTTCGAGACTGCCAGAAACGAGACAAACAACAGTGTTCTCATCTTTAACCCTTTACCCCATAGCCTGTTTCTTGAAGTTGTGAAGATGGGTGACCGCTTAAAGCAGGTTGAAAGTAAAGCAGAATGTGCCTTAAATCACATTCTGCTTTACTTTCAACCTGCTTTAAGCTACCATCTGCTAGGATATAGAATATTTCTCACTATTTTCTTCAGTTGAAGAATAAATCAAAGTTGTACAAAGGCATATTTATGGGTTAATGGGTTACATAGGACGTGGTAAAGGCACCATTTGGTTGTTATATGGACGAAATGCTTACATGTTCTATCAAAATCCTAAATGTATAAAAAAAAGCCATAATTCTATGATTTATATAATTTCAAGCCCAAACCAATCCAGGTCAGTAGATGTTCAAAAGCTAAACAAGAACAACATAACGCAGAGCTCCAGATAAAAGGAGTACTTAAAAAAAATTGAAAAATTATTTCTGCATTAAACCCTATGGTGTCACTACTCATTAGAATCGTCTCGAAGAGACGATTCTAATGAGTAGTCACACCATAGAATTTGATGCTGAAACAAGCAAGAAAATGTTGTTTTTCTTTAGTTTACCCCTCCTTATCCGAAGCCCTTATAACATGCAACCCATTGACCATATTTCAGCAAAACGGGTCTACATTAACTAGTCTATTCGGTAGAAGAGTAAGTATGGCCAGGCTTCTACTGATACTTTTGTTGCGCTGAGCTTTCGTTAGTTTTTCTCCTTAGGCCCTGTAGTATTGCAGTTATAAGATTGATACATTTTTTTTACATCTTTTCTTTTTTTTTCGTTAAATTTTGAGATTTTGGTTTTTGTTTTACTGTGAAATCTAATACCCCCATTTTTTGCCTCCTTTGTTTGAAGAGTTTTAGAGCTAATCTCCTCCCATACTGACAAGAATGGTGTGACACCTTAACTCTTCGCACACTAATGGGAAATTTTACTGTGTTTACCTTTTCAAATAGTTTGAATCCTGATAAGGTACAGAGTAACTCGTTAACTTGTCAGGATCCAAACCGTAATTAACACAGTTTGACCCTAAAGAGTAAAATGAGATTTTAGAAAATTCAATTTTCAGAACAGTAGCAGAGTTCATTTTCTTGCAGACCAATAAATATTTGTATTTGTAGTTCGTCCCAAAAAAGATCTGGTCAATGTTGGTCAATATCAGTACTCTAGTAGCGCGCTAGAGCATTCGGTCAACTGATTTGTTCAGACTTACTTATGTGCCAACATGATTCCGTATGGTGTGTGAATAGACAAGAATGGCTGATGGTTCTATGCAAATACTCTGTATGACCTACATTGGCCTGATCTCATTAGGGGCTTTCTACCTTAACATTCAGAGGGTAAATTTGAATACATAATTATAAAAAAGGTTAAACCACTAGGAAGTAAGAGCCTCATTGTTTATTATTGTATATTTCTTCAATTGAGATTTTTCATTTTTGAAGAAAATTAATGTAATTGTTAACCTTTTTCTCTCATAGCTTTTTTTCCAGTGGTTAAGACATGTAGCTGCTTAAAGCAGACAGAAAGAAAAGCTTAAAGAGCTTTCTGATTTACTTTCTATCAGCCTAAAACAGCTAGCACGCAATTACAGAAAATAAAATTTGAATTGATTTATTTTTTATAACTATTTTACTTAACTGTGTTGTATTTTAATGCTTTGTATGCTGGAAATCAGTATATGTATTTTTGCAAACAGTGTAGACATTGATCAGAAGACTCCCTTAGGAGTCCTCTTATCAGAGTCTGCACTCTTTATGTCACTTACGCATTTCTGAAATATTTTCTACAAATATATAGCCCTTAAAAATCAACATGAACGGGTAATTTTGCAAAAGTGGAACAGTTTGTATAAACATTCAGCATAAAAAGGCTGAACATTATAGTCTGCAAGTACTAAAATAACAACAATGTAGTCCAACTAGCTGTACAGTGGGAATAATATTCTTTCCTAATAAACAAGTTTATGCTAAAGTAATTCTTTCCATTGCAAACATTTGTAACCGGATCAGATGTCAGATAACACCATTTATAAATTAATTCATTCAAACTGTTTGTTACTCTTATTAAACGAAATGGTTACAATTTTGTCAAGAAATATCCATTTTCTACATTTATTGCATTGTCTCTGCATTTCATTTTGTTCAAATGGGAAAGAATAATGTCTCTTCCACTGAAGGTCTAAATGCTAGTTTTGATGAACAAAATTGTTTTAGGGAAAATGCTTGATTATTAGCTAACTACTAAAGATTTAGAATGTTTTAGTTCTTATAAATATTAGATGAAACAGTTTATCATTTCTAATATAAGTACTTGATGAAACAGTAAAGTCATTTCTTATAAGTGTTAGATGAAACAAAAAGTCATTTCTTATAAGTATTATATTAAATACTTAATCATTTCTTATACCTTTTAGATGAAACAATTGGTTTGTTTAAGTATTAGATACAACTTTAGATGAAGCAATGGGTCATTTCTCATAAGAACATGTATTAGATAAAACAATTTTGGTCTCATAAGTATTAGATAAAACATTAGATGAAACAGTTGATAATTTCTTATAAAAGTATAAGAAGAAGTAGTTAATCATTTCTTATAAATATTAGATGAAACAGTTAATCATTTCTAAAGAATTAAGAAATGGGTCATTTCTTATAACTATTGGAAAAAAATAAGATGAAAGAATTGATCATTTCCTAGAAATATTCGATAAAACATTCAGGATGTCTGGAGTTTGTGGGTTGTAATTTAGCTAATTTTCCTCTGAAAGAAGTTTGTTATTATAGTTTCTTCTTTAACCCTTACAATGCTGTATTGTTTAAATAAATTTTTTTGAAAATGATCAGTTTAAATGATTGTATAAAGTAGAGCTATTCAAATTAAGGAATAAATTTCTGGTGTTAAAAAGGTGTATTTAGGGAGGAATGGGTTGAAAGGAAAAAAGAATGTCTTCTCCGGGGTCATGCACTGTAAGGGTTAACGTAATATTATACTGCTAGTCTTTTAATTTCGTTTTCTAATCCTGGATGTTGTAATTTTGCTAGAAGTATTAAGTTTCAATATTCATCATTAGCAGAAATATTAATTACATTTTAATTAATATGAAATACATTGTAGTTTATATATTTCATATATTTCATTACATTACATCTATTAACAGTAACTTTTCTATCGTATTGCTTAAAACAAGATGAATGTAGTTCAGAAATCTCATTTAGAAGCTTTCTGCATTATACACTCATCTTGCTTTAAGCTTGCATCTATATTCAAAAGCATAGTTGAATATTCAGCAATGGATCTTATGAGGATTAGAAGGTAGACATAATGTTCTAAGGCTTTCTGTTGAGGGATGGCCTGAATCGATATTTTAACCCATTACTCTATAGATAAGCCTTATTTAAGCCTTTAATTCCTCTACTGAAGAAATTAGTTCAATTTATACAGAAATGAATATGACTTTGTATCATAAGAAATATTTTCTATATTGTAGCTTAAAGCAGGCTGAAGGTAAAGCAGAATGCGCCTTAAGGCAGAATCGGCTTTTCTTTCAACCTGCTTTAAGTGTTCACATGTCTTCAAAAGTAGAAACAAGCTATATTTAGGTAATGGGTTAAGGGCTATTTGTAAAAAAATATTTCAGAAATTTATGCAAAAGTGAAGCAAAGAGTGCAGACTCTGAAAAGAGAGCTCAGGGAGCCCTCTGATCAGGGTCTACACAGTTGGAAAAATATAGGGATTTCAAGCATAAAAGGGATTACAATACAACACCGTTAAGTAAGGCGGTTAAATTATCATATACTGGGTCAATGTTTACCCTGTTAGCAACACCATCACTAGTTTAGTGCTGTTTGCACCGCTAGTCCCAGTTGTCATGTAGCTGGCTAGATGTTTGGAGTCCCCTAACATACAGTACATCACGATGTCTGCAAGTGTGGATCTCAAACATACACTACCATCAGCCTAGTGTGCTACCATAAACCTCACTAATGTAAAGCCACTTGAGGATCTCAAACAATATACTTTACCATCAGCCTAGTGTGCTACCATAAACCTCACTATTGTAAAGCCACTTGAGGATCTCAAACAATATACTTTACCATCAGCCTAGTGTGCTACCATAAACCTCACTATTGTAAAGCCACTTGAGGATCTCAAACAATATACTTTACCATCAACATAGTGTGCTACCATAAACCTCACTATTGTAAAGCCACTTGAAAACCAATGTATCAGTGCTTTACACTTTGTATATGGCACCACAATGTCTTAGGTGATGTTACGAAACAGTAAAGTTGAACCATATATCAGACATCATTACTTCTAAATTCTGGCTTAATTATAAAAAGTGACATCATTTTATCATCAGTAAGCTGTGGTACTAATCGATGTTGCATGACGTCGCAGACAATTCTCTTCATTCATTGACTTAAAAAATGCTAATAAAATACTTTTATTTATGATTAAATAATTACTCAAATAAGATTAAATATACTAATTCAAACTAAATGAATTTATGTACGGCTTGAATTGCCAAGAAATGTTTTGTATATATAATGCAAAAAATGATAAGTATCTAATTGGGCAGATATTCAATAGAAGTCACTTGGAATGTAAAATAATCGGATTACCCAAAGTCTTGCATCTGAATTCCTTATTCAAGTTGTGTCAGTAAATTATGTTACTTTATCCCTTTTCCTGCTGAATGTATCAAACTCTGCCCACTTTGAAGATTGCTCATCTGAACTATTATATATTGGCTAATAAAAGATTGAAAACTTACTCAAGCAAACAGAACAGATTCATGTCGAACAGATCCTATATGAAAACAGTGTAGACCCAGATCAGATAGCTCCTTCAGGATCTGGGTCTACATTGTTTTCAAAAACCTTAAATTTCCGCAAAACCAGAATGAGACTATACCGTTAAAGGGTTAAGGGTTAATGGATGGTTATAAGGTAATATATAGAGATATTTAAAACTTCAACAAATTCTTAAACCTGTGCCCATAAAATTATATCAATGCTAAGCAATTTAGAAAAATAACAAGACTTAGTAGTCAGGCACACTTTTAGCACAAGTGGGGGAAAATCCACATAATACTATTAACAATAAATTAACATTATCTAAATTATATAGAGTTCTATTAAAGAGAGTCTAAATTATCCAGGTACCACTAAAAAGAAGGTTGGTTGATAGACTGGTGGGATAATAAAGCAAGAGGAAATAAAACAGAAAGCTCCTTTTAAAGAAGCTTTCTGTATCACGTTCACCTTGCTTTAAGAAGCCACCTGTCTTACACACCAAATGAATGATGTAAGTCAGTGGTGGTAATAAAGGGGGTTTACTGCAGTTTCCAAAGTTTTCCACAAAAGACACCCAATTGTATGCTGTATAACCTTTTTGATGTAGGAAATAACATTGAAGTGAATTTGATTTTATTGCCAGATAAAAAAATATTGATATTGTTGCTTTGGTATAATTTTATTTTTACTGTTAAGAAAACTAATTATAAGATATGTTTTTATCTGTTACAAATACGTGTATTTGAATTTTTTGTTTCTGTCTTGTATCAGTTTTGGAATTGTTTAAGGAACTTGTGACTAAATGTCATTTTAAAGAGATTATCAATGTCAAGTTACATGTAATATGTTGGCTAAATATTAAGGTTAATTTTCAGGCATTGCAAACAGAACATTGGTAAATAATTCCCTTGAAGATCAACCCTGTTTAAGATAACCATTCAAAGGAAGACATATATTCTAGGCAGTCTTAACAGTTTCAAGGCTCCAGATAAGAGAGATTAAACTGGACAAATCCAACATTTTCTCACTTATTTCAGCTTCAACCATAATTATGGTGTATCTACTTGTTAGAAGCCTCTCAAAGAGACGATTCTAATGAGTAGTTACACCATAGGGTTAAATGCAGAAGGAACATTTTTAGTTTTTGAAATACTCCTCCTATCTGGAGCCATGTTAACTCCTTATAAGTCACTGTCATGACATCATCTTCACTGTCAAACAATTTGGATTTTGATTGGACACAATTTTATACAGCATCAGATCAGGATCAAAACTGTTTGCAAATAACCAAGCAATGGGTGTAAGGCAGTGAAGGTGTAAACTCTTTCAACACTTATAATGGAGCTGTTTAGAATATACTCATTACATTTGCAAATAGTATAGACCCAGATCAGAGGGCTCCTATAGGAGCCCTCTGATCAGGGTCTACACTGTTTGCTGATTTAGAGCAGTATTTATTAAACTACCCAGAATTCCAAATAGACCGGTTCATGTTCTGGCAACTGAATAGATCCACAATGGAACCTTATGACCCACACGAGTAACTTACTGTTGAAAGAGTTACAGTTTTTTCCATGCTTCTTTAAATGGTTGATCAATACAGGTTTGACGTCTGGGAAACCTACACGATTTTAGCATGCAAAGCATGAGCAAAGACATTCACGAATATACTTTTATACAACACTTTAATTTGAAATGTGGATAATGTTTTCTTTTATTAAAGATGCTTGTTACCAGATAAAGATTAACAGTAAGATGCAAGAGAAGCAGCCACCTGTATTTAACACCATTCATGAATATTGATTTTTGGCATTTATGCATGAGTTGATAGAGGCACTCTAGGGTGCCTCTGTGGACATATATCATTCAGGGCTCCAGTTAAGAGACAGTAAACTGAACATTTTCTCACTCATTCAGCATCAAAACCTATGGTGTTACTACTCATTAGAATCGTCTTGAAGAGACGATTCTAATGAGTAGTGACACCATAGTGTTAAATACAGAATTTTTTTTTATTTTTTTTTGAAAAAAAAAAGAAAAGAAAAACTGGTCTGGATCTCTGTTATGTCTATATTAACTTCAATATATCAGTTCAACCCATTATGATTTGACATTACATGTATGTCTCACTGAATGCTTGTACTGGTCAGTTTGATCAAGCTCTAAACAAGTTGACTGAATATTACAGCAAGTAGTGCAGACATTGATGAGACACCATGCACACTTTAAACCAGGGCTCCAGATAGGGGGAGTATCTCAAAAACTAAAACCTTTATGCTTGCTCAAAACCCTATGGTGTCACTACTCATTAGAATCGTCTCGAAGAGACAATTCTAATGAGTAGTCACACCAAAGGTCATAGTGCTCAAAACCCTTAGATGATGTTTCTACTCATTAGAATTGTCCCTTGGAATCAATTCTAATGAGTAGTCGCACGATACCAGAGGCCTTAGTGCAGATATGAAGAATGAATAGTTGGAAAACTTGAGTTTACTCCCCTCTTTTATGGAAATCCTGCACTCTTGCAACATTCAAATCATCTAGTATTTGCCTGTTAGAGTTTGATGGAATGCTAGGCATAATTGTATTAGTGTTCACAAAATCACAATGTCTGCAAAATTAGTTATGATTTAATATAACAGGCAATGAAGAGTGTAGAAGACATTATTACTTCCCAATTAATGCGTTTAAGCTAAAACAATTATGTCTATTGCAAACAGTTTGGAGCCAGATCAGACGCCGGATAACTCGGCGTCTGATCAAGCTCCAAACTGTTTGCCATTCTGATTATAGTAAAACATAAGAAATTATAATTTACTACATTTTATTGCAATATGTTTGCGTTTCATTTTCATTTAAATGAAAAAGAATAATGACTTCTCTATTTTAACTGTCACAGGATATTTGGAATTTAGTTAGAAATAACTTAATGAAACAGATTTTTTGTATTTTTGCAATTTTTTTTACAACTTTCTCAATGTTAGAGGTAATTAATACTTTTATAAATGTCTCTTTGCTTTTAAATTTCATGAGTTTTCAGTGTTCATACTATAAAATTTGAACAAACATAAATGAATTCTAAAATACCCACTTGACAGCTTTTAAAAGTTTTATAATTATCTAAAAATTTCATTGGTGCAGTGGCAATGTTTTGTAAATCTGGTTGATATTTTTCTTAATCTTGGGATTGTTCGCTTTACTCTTAGCAGGCTAGTAGCTAATTCATGTTGGTCTATGCAAACCTTTTGGATCGTGATGAGATGCTGCATAATGCGGCGTCTCATCCGGTTCCAAACTGTTTGACACTCTGACCCTGTTTTGAAAACAGATAAAGAAAATTCTATATTTTAGAACAGTAGCAGATCACAAACTTTTACAGACGAGTAAAATTACCCAGCATGCAAAAAGTTAATGAATAATGTTATACTATGGTTTCAGGAGAAGACGGGTAGTATTTCATCGCTGGCGTCTATAGAGGACATGGCCTTGAATGAGTATGAGAGGCAGAAACACCGCCTAGAGGAACTGGAGCAAGAGAACAAAACCCTTCAGAAACAGGTAACGTCATAATGGACACAGAATCAACATTTTCTTCATTAAGCATTTTCCAAAGATTGGTTTCAGATTTGGAGACAGATGGTTGCTTAAAGTAGGCTGAAAGTAAAGTACAATGCCCCTTAAAAGCAGAATGCTCCTTTACCCTTCAGCCTATTTCTAGCTTTGAATAAAGGTGACCACTTAAAGTAGGTTGAAAGTGAAGCTTTAAGACCCCATTTGCTAGGATAAAGAAATTATTTGAGAAAATTCTAATGAGTAATCTTATCAAAGGGATAGGCGGAGGCATTGGTTTGACTAATTATTTAAGAAATAATAAATTCATACCATTGTTTTATCGTGCTATATCATACACGGGTAGGAGTTGAGATGCGTAGTAGTTTAATCAAAATGCCGTAGGCCGAGTAATTTAATTACAAGCATCTCAAAGACTACCTGTGTTAGATTTCAAGATAAAACACTGGTATTAATTTATTACATGTGTATTTTGATTCTAACACTTCAAATAAACCACAATTTGCTCCGACGCAACAGCACTTCATTTCTTGGTGTATGCATTTTCGAAGCCATATTACTTCAGTAACGTCACATTTTAACTGTTACATCGCATGCGTGTTTAATTGAGAATTCAAACACAGTTGTGTCCTTCTTTGGCTGTAATGTATAACAATATCTTCAACATGTAAGAGCTCCAGATACGGCGAGTATTTAAAAACTGACTTCCATAAAATTATCTTCACCAAACCCGATGGTGTTACTACTCATTAGAATTTTCACCTTGAGATGATTCTATTGAGTAGGCACAGCATATGATTTGGTTAAGAATTAAATCATTACCTCATAGCCTTATTATAATTTTGAAGACAGGTGACCAATTAAAGCAGGTTTAAAGTAAAGCAGACTGTGCCTTAAGGCACATTATGCTTTACTTTCAGACTGCTTATAAATATTTCAAAAGATTTTAAATATTTCTGATGTTGTACTTTCAAGACTGTATGAATTGAAACTGTTTTCTTCAGTGAAGAAATTTATAAATCAAAGGGGTTTAAATGTGTATATATGGAGTAATAGGTTTACCAATTACCCCATAAATAAGCCTTTTTACGCATTTAATTCATTCCTCCATTTAAGAAAATAATTCCAAATTATATAGCCATTAATACATATAATAAGAAATATTTTCCATTTCCTAGCAGAGGGTAGCTTAAAGCAGGCTGATAGTAAAACAGAATGTGCCTTAAGGCACATTCTGCTTTACTTTCAACCTGCTTTAAGTGGTCACCTATTTTCAAAAAAAGAATCAGGCTAAAATGAAGCTATTGGGTAATTGGTTCAGCTACCATCTGCTAGGATAAAGAAATATTTCTTATGTTGTACTTTAATTCATATGGTTAGAACTATTTTCTTCAGTGGAGGAATAAATCAAAGGAGTTAAAATGTGTATCTATGGAGTAATAGGTTTACCAATTACCCCATAAATAAGCCTTTTTACGCATTTAATTCATTCCTCCATTTAAGAAAATAATTCCAAATTATATAGCCATTAATACATATAATAAGAAATATTTTCCATTTCCTAGCAGAGGGTAGCTTAAAGCAGGCTGATAGTAAAGCAGAATGTGCCTTAAGGCACATTCTGCTTTACTTTCAACCTGCTTTAAGTGGTCACCTATTTTCAAAAAAAGAATCAGGCTAAAATGAAGATATTGGGTAATTGGTTCAGCTACCATCTGCTAGGATAAAGAAATATTTCTTATGTTGTACTTTAATTCATATGGTTAGAACTATTTTCTTCAGTGGAGGAATAAATCAAAGGAGTTAAAATGTGTATCTATGGAGTAATAGGTTAAAGGAGATCATATATGAAACATTCAATTTAACTTACTCATATCTCATTTACATGTTTGTATTTCAGCTTCAGGATGGTGGAGAATTCACCGTTGAAGAGAGACAGAACGTGCAGGTGCTGGAACAGGAAAATACGCAATTACACTCGGAAGTGAAACAATTAAAAACTGAAATGAACCTTCTAAAACTCTCTAGTAATAGTAATATGGAAATAAAACTGATCAATGGAGACTTAAAGAGTGATTCAACTGTTAATGTTGAGAGAGTGAATAACCTGGAAAGTGCAATACAAGCCAAGAATGTGGACAGTCTTGAAACCCCACCAGCAAATATAAATATGAAAGAGATGGATGATATTCGGAAAGAGAACGAAGCTTTAAGAGCAGAGAATACACTACTCACAGAAGAACTGGAGTCATTAAGAGATACATATAATAAATTGGTCATAGCTGGGGATAATTTGCAAGATATGTATGATCAGTTAGTTCAAGAAAAAGAGCAAGGTCTTGAACAGCTTGAAAATGCTGCTAAGGCTAGGCAAGAGTTGGCTAAGGAGAATGAATATTTGCTTGCTGATGGTAATGCTATGCATGATGATATTGAAAGGTTAGTTCAGGAGGTTGAAAAGCTTCATGATCAAAATCAAAAGACTTTACAGGAAAAGGAAGACATAGAACGTAAGTTCAATGCTGTTAATCAGGGAGGTAAAGCTAGTGATTTCGCAAGAGTGGTCGAAGAGAGAGACAATCTGAAAGAGCAAAATGATGAGTTAGAAAAGATTTCTGACGAACTGAAACAGAATCATGATATTGTGTTGGAAGAGGTTCAGAGTTTACAAGGAGCCGTTCAGCAGGCAGAGTTTCAGAGAGACCAAGTGCAGCAAGAATTTGACTCTCTACAGGATGAGTTCGAAAACTTGCAAGGCTCAACTGAAGGTTTGCAACAGGATTACGGCCAGCTTGAACAGGACTATTCAGATCTACTAGCTGATAAAGAAAAGCTGGAGCAAGAGTTCTTAGAGGTTCAGACTGCAAGTGTTAATGTAGAAAGTAGTAACCCAGCTGTGACTGAAGAGAGGGATAAGTTACAGCAGGAAAATGAGGTACTTGCCATGGAAAAAGAACAATTGGAAATGACCATGAGTGAAATGTCAAAATCAAATGCCCTTCTGCAGGAAGAGCTTACAAGTTTGAAAGAAGCGTTGAAGCTAGGTGACACCAAAGATCAGAAGGAGAAGGATAATCTAGAAAAGGTTGCAGCCTTCTCGGAAACAAAACTCTCATCATCAACTAATGCCAAAGAAGCTCAAGACAAAGCCAGCATTGACCTCGTTGTGGAGAAAGATCGTCGGATACGATCTTTACAGATACAGATTTCTCGTCTTCAGCAGCAGCTTGCCGTACGTTTTTAATGTTGTTTGTATTGTCTTTGACAGAGCTCCAGATGAGTATAATGTTTAAAAATTTTAAATCTTTATGTCTCCACCAAACAATATGTTGTGACTACTCATTAGAATCGTCGCAAAGCGACGATTCTAATGAGCAGTCACAGCATATGTTTTGTTGAGGCATATAAGTAAAAACAAAGGATATGCAAAATGAGTAACTCACTTGTTTCTGGAGCCCTGTCTTCATTTTCTTTGCATGGTACCGGCTTAAATGCTGTGGCTTCTATGCTCTCCAGGCTTTCTCATGGTTCTTTCTATGAGCAAGGGAGTTTGTTTGGCTTGCCAAGGAAATGGGGAAAGTGCAATGGTTTATAAATGGATAGCGTTAATTACTGTACTGTTGTAGATGTGCTGTATATTACAGAAGACCTTATAGCAGCTGTGGACCAGATTGTCCTTAAGGTACTATGAGTATAAACTAGGCTGTTTGTGACTGATTCTGATGGCTTTTGGATGCACCAAATCACTTCTGCCCTATATTGTCCCAGGGGACCGTTTCATAAAATTTCTTAAGACAAATGTTGTCGTAAGTCAAAACATTAAAATACAATTAATTTATGATTTCTCTATCTAATCCTGTCTTATGACATCTCTTTGGAATCGTCTTTATAAGACGATTCCAAAAAGATGTAACAAGACAAGATTAGATGAAGGAATTTATAATCTGATTTAAGACAACATTTTTTCTCTCCAAATGAGAATGTGCAAACCAATAATTTCAAATTCTTACTCACCTTATAGACTCAGCCTGCTTTAACTATCCACCTGTCAAAATGCAGGAACAAATATTATGGCTTGTTAACTAGGTTAGGTAAACACTTGGAAAGGCATCTTTTTTAGGAATAAATGGATGGGTTAACCAATTATCCCATAGCCTTTTTCTAGTTTTTGAAGACAGATTGCTACTTAAAGATGACTACTTAAAGTAGGTTGAAAGTAAAGCAGACTGCACCTAAGGCACATTCTGCTTTACTTTCAGACTGCTTTAAGCTACTATCTGCTAGGATATAAAAACTTTTTCACATTATACAGTCATAAATATGCATCATAAGAAGTATTTTCTATATACCAGCAGATATTAGCTTAAAGCAGGCTGAAAGTAAAGCAGAATGCGCCATAATGCACATTCTGCTTTACTTTCAGCCTGCTTTAAGTAGTCACCTGTCTTCAAAACTAGAAAACAGGCTATGGGGTAAAGGGTTAAAACAGATTTTAGATATACATGTATGTCTTTCGACATTTTGGGACTGAAAACCATTGGTCAAGTTAAGTATGTAGGTTTGAACCAATTTCTGGCTTAACTAGGTGTCTAATAAGTTCCTATAAAATGTTATGGATATTTCACTCTGTATCGTATCTTTTAATTCAACAGAACAAAGAATTAAAACTAATTCAAATCAGTAACTATGGTATTTTCTGCCATTTTCCGATTTTTCTTATACAGAAAGGGACTGTATTCTTCTAAAGTGTTTGTCTGATATTTAATGTTTAATTATCTCCCTTGGACTATATGGGCAAGATGTTGAGTTTTAACTGTGGAGCAGTGATCTTAGGTAGCTAGCAGAGAACATTTGTTTTGTGTTGCGCACCATTGCACTTTCCCTGTATATCAGGGATCCATTTCATAGATGTACAGTGGAGAAAAAAGTATTCTTTTCAGAATATCGTAAACAAATGCAATTTTGTGAAATTTCTGATAATTGTTTTTATTCTGGGAGGCAAACAGTTTGGAGCTTTATCAGACACTGGAATACCCAGTGTCTGATCTTGCTCTGAGCTGTTAATGGAATTTTTTTGTTTTAGAAGCATAACCATTTTACTCTCAATGACACCATAAAGCCCATTTGCAAACAGTTTGGGTCCTGATCAGATGCCACATAGCACGGCGTCTGATCAGGACCCGAACTTTTTGACACTTATCAATATTTATTTAGTCATACAACCTTAAATCTAACTTTGAAACGTGTCTTGCAGACAACACTACTGAAGCAGACAACAATAAAGTGTTAAAGGGGTAAAATCTCCTGAATAATTTTATCATGATAGGGTTGAACACATTGATATGGAAAAAATAATGTATTCTACACTGCATCTCAGAGCTCCAGATTTATAAGGGGGTATTTCAAAAACTAAAATCTTTATTTCTGCTTTAAACCCTATGGTGTCACTACCCATTATAATCGTCTCTTTGAGATGATTCTAATGAGTAGTAACACAATAGGCTTTGATGATAAAATAAGTGAGAAAATGCTGGATTTGTGCAGTTTACTCGCGCTTATCTAGAGCCCTGGTATCTTAGTTAGAATAGTTAAGCAAACCCCAGCATTACCAGAACTTAAAAAATCTTTCTTTTTGTTTTTCAACACAGGTGGGTTAACTTATTCACTCTTGAAACTCCAGTTTTAGGTATTAAGGGATTTTTTAAATACCCGTTTACCCCAAAGCCTGGTTTTAGTTTTAAATACAGATGACCACTTAAAGTACATGTAGATTGAGAGTAGAGCACTGTTTGATATTTAGAAATATTTTGTTTAACCCCAAACTCCATAAATTCACAAAGTAAATTACACACCCTTTTATGCCTTTAATTAATTACTGCGGTGAACAAAACAATTATACTGTCAAGAAGATACACTATAAAAAATATTTTTTCTATAGTGTTACATATGGTAGCCCAGAGCAGGCTTAACTCTTTACCCCCTGAAACTTCAAATGGACAATCCCAGTTTATATTTAAGTCTAGTCCATTTCTGACTTTAAGGGTTGTTTTTGTCAATGCTTTGCATTATGACAAACAGTGAAGACCCAGATCAGAGGGCTCCATCTGATCTGGGTATTCACTGTTTGCATAGGACAAGTGCACTTTTCACATGTATACTGCTTGAAAAGGACACCTGTATGTGGAACTAGGGTTCAAAGGGTTAATGTAAAACAGAATGTGCCTTAATGTACATTCTGCTTTACTCGCAATCTGCTTTAAGTGGTTACCTGTCTTCACTACTAGAAAGAGACTATGGGGTAAAGGTCTAAACCCTTTTTGTACTGAATTTGTCGTGTGAGTTGCCGCATGTTCATGACTGTATAAACTGGAGCTATTTTCTTCAGTGTAGGAATAAACTAAAGGCATAAACAACATAATGTATCCAGTGTTGGGTTGTAAACCAGTGTCATGTATTATGCTAAGATCAAATTTAGTCTGGCATGGGAAATGATGGGACACTTGGTTTCAGGAAAAAAAAGCATAGTTTATTTGGCACTTTGCTTGCAAATATGATATTCTTGGATGAGTTCTCCCACTGGAAGCAATTTGTAATAGTTTTTCCCAAAATCTCAGCTTTATGTGCAGTTACTCATTGAATATGCGGAGGTTGCATTGAAAGTTCTTGTGCTTCTTTTGGCCATTAGGCCCCTTTAATGCCAAGACATTGTCAGTTGAAAAATTGGTCATCAGCTTTTACTTCTCATATTAACCCATTTGTGCCCACAAACCCATATATGGGACATAGGCAAACAGTGTAGACTCTGATCAGACGCCGCATTATGTGGCGTCTGATCAGAGTCTACACTGTTTGCTGATAGAAATTTCAATGTAAAACAAAATGAAAACGAAAATTTTGACTAGGCATCCTTTTGATAGAAAATGGAATAAAACAATATGAAACATGGAAGAATCCACGGGGCACAAATGGGTTAAGAATCTGGGCATTTTGCCATAATAACACTGACATTAGTGGCTATCAGTTTGTATTCTGATGCATAGTTATTTTGTGACTGATCAGGATCCAAATTGTTTGCAAATTTTCATTGCAAACAGGTTCAGGCTGTGATAGGGGATTAAAGCTAATGCTGATATAACCATGGTGTGTTTTAAATATTTGCATGCTGGGGAATCTTTCTGTCTGCAACAAAAGTAGTCGACTACTGTTCTAAAAATAGAAGTTTTGAGGGGAAAAATTCAAACTACGAACAGTGTCAAACAGTTCTGACACCAGATCCTGACAAGATGCTGCAGTATGCGGCATCTCATCTAGTTCAAAACTGTTTGCAAATGTTATCATTTTTCACACCTTACATACAAAGAGTTTAGTCTGAGTAGATAATAGTCAAACTTCGATATCTCGAACTCGCTTAACTCGAACTATCCCATAGTGCGACACATGATCTGCATTGTTTTATGCTCGGCTAGGTCGAACATACCCATATTTCAAAGTTAAAACATGGCTAAGCCACATTTTAACTTTGAAATAAGGGTATGTTCGATTTAACCGAGTTCGAGATATCATATTTCGACTGTATATGGATTCATGTTTGAGGTTTTCACTAATATCCATAAAGTGTAATAAGGCTAGGTGTTCAATTTTTGTTTTTCATTTATAGTAAAAAATGTGTTAAGAAACTATTCCTGCTACCCATTATCCCAAAAAATGCATTTTTACGCTTTTAATTAATTCCTGCACTGAAAAAAATAGTTCCATTTTATTCAGCCATGAACACGACTTTACCATAAGAAAAAGTTTCTATACCTTGTGAGATGGTAGCTTAAAGCAGGCTGAAAGTAAAACAGAATGCTCCTTAAGGCACATTCTGATTAAGTTTCAACCTGCTTTTAATGATCACTTATCTTCAAAACTATGAAAAGGCTAATGCCGATGGGGTAAAGAGTAAATAAGCTTACATGGTCTTGATGTTGGACATAAGTAAAGCTGCAAGCTCATATAAGAGTGCTTTACATTTATCCTGCATTGAGCTGCCATTTATATGACAGACTTCAAATTGATGTTTTCATTGCCATCATTAACCCATTACCCCACAAATACACCTTTTTCCGACTTCAATTAATTATTCCATTGAACAAAATAGTTCCTCATTTTACAGTCATGGATAAGTAGAAAAAAAGAAATATTTTCTATATCCTAGCAGATGGTAGCTTGAAGCAGGCTGAAAGTAAAGCAGAATGCGCCTTAAGGCACTCTCTGCTTTACTTTCAACCGACGTTAAGTGGTCAAATATCTTCAAGATTAGAAACTGGTAATGGGTTAAAGGACAGAGAATGGCTTACTGCAGGACAAAAGTAAAGAAAGCTTTTGTCATGCATTAAATTGAAACCTATATTAGCCTTTTACGCTATAAATACACATTTCTCTACTCTACATTGAAGAAAGTTGTCCCCATGATATCTTGCACATTAAACACCAATGTCATTTCAAGTATATTTCCAGCTGATAGCTTATAGCAAGTTGAAAGCAAAGCAGAATGTTCATTCTTTACTTTGAACCTTCTTTAACTCTTTCCTCCCTGAAACTTTAAATGGAAAATTCCATAGTCTAGTCCATTTCTGACGTTTAAGGGTTGTTTTTGTCAATGTTTGGCATTGTGACAAACAGTGAAGACCCTGATCAGAGGGCTCCTAGGAGCCCTCTGATCTGGGTCTTCACTGTTTGTTCAGGACAAGTGTCTACTGGTTATATATACACTGTTTGGAAATAACGCCTATATGCGGGACTAGGGTTCAAAGGGTTAAATGAAAAACTCTTTTCAAAAATAGAAACAGGCTATGGATAGTTAACTGATCTCTTGAGTGTCTGTTTAACCCATTACACCATAGATATGCCTTTTTATGCCTCTAATTTATTCCTCCACTGAAGAAAATAGTTCCAGTTTATACAGTAATAAATATATATCATAAGAAATATTTTCAATATTCTATCAGATGGTAGCTTAAAGAAGGTTGAAATAAATTCTGCTTTACTTTTTACTTGCTTTAAGTTGTCACCTATCTTCAGAACTAAAAGCAGGCTATGGGGTAATGGGTTAACACAACTTTGACTTATGATAAAGCTTATACAGTCAAACTTCGATATCTCGAACTCGCTTAACTCAAACTATCCAATAGTTCGACACATGAACTGCATTATTTCATGCTCGGTTCAGTCAAACATACCCATATTTCAAAGTTAAAACGTGGCTTAGCCACGTTTTAACTTTGAAATACGGGTATGTTTGACTTAACCAAGTTCAAGATATCAAAGTTTGACTGTATTGTAAAGGTTGACTTGTAATTTTGTTGTATGGTAGAGGTTGTTTCAGTTTATTACGGTTGTATGTTTTACTGTTTTGCAGGAATCTGACAGCCACTATAGGGATGTCATCAGTACTTATAGAACACATCTTCTCAGTGCTGTGCAGGTAAGAATATTCAACCCAGATAAGAGGAAGTAAATTTACTGAACAAATCCAACATTTTCTCATTCATTTCAGCACAAAATCCTATGGTGTTACTACTCATTAGAATCGACTCGATAGGTTTGAATGCAAAAAATAAAGATTTTAGTTTTTGACATACTCTCCTTATCTGGAGCTGAATCGTGATATAATCAACCTTTAACCAGGGCTCAAGCTAAGGGGATCGAGTATTTCGAAAACTAGAACATTTATTTTTGCTTTAAACCCTATGGTGTTACTACTTATTAGAATTTTCTCTTTGAGGCAATACTGATAAGTAGTAACACCATGGGATTTGATGCTAAATTTGACTCAGAAAATGTTGGATTTGTTCAGTTTACTCCCTTTTATCTGGAGTCCTATTTAACTCATTTACCCCTGAAAAAATAAATGGAATATCCCAGTCTTCAATAGTATAATTGTTTAAAAATTTGATTGTGTAATGGATAGACAACTCAAAATATAATTTTCAGTGATGATACAGTATAAATCCTAAAAATTGGGACATCCTGTGTAATTACGGTTGTTATCATAACATTTAAACAAATTGCTTTTATCACACGATAATTACTCCAAAAGGGGCAAACTGAATGGCAACCAGTGTAGACCCTGATCAGACTGCTCATGAGGGAGCAGTCTGATCAGTGTCTACACTGTTTATCCAAGTATGTCTGTCCCAATACTTAGGATCATTATGGTATATAATGTCAGGAAACCTAACATTCAACATAGCATGCTTTTAACAAAAAACATATTATTGAATACAGAAATGCATTAGTGGTATCTAATGTATAGTAATGGTTTTGTAAGTGTGTAAAATAAATTTACAAGCCAAATATCTTTGAGTATTGTATAGGTCACTTCAGATACTGAAGATTTCCTGATATTGTGGAGAATACTTTTTTGTGTTCGCCTTCCAGCTGGCTTGCGGAAGGTCATTGGTTCTACCCAGTTACCAATTTGTGCCTGAAACAGTGCATAAAGTACTTCTGGGGTCTTCTTTACCTGTAATTAGATGGACGTCGCGATATGACTGAAATACTGTTGAAAGCGACATGAAATCAAAACAAATTAAATTTATGGGGTTCATTGAACCCTTTCCTCTATTGAAATGCCTTAAACTTTATTCCTCAACTAAAGAAAAAAGTTCCAATTTATACAGTCATAAACATGTAGAAAAAGGAAATTTTCCATGTCCTGGCAGATGGTAGCTTATTGCAGGCATAAACTAAAGCAGAATGTGCCTTAACCCTTTCCCACATGGAAGTGCCTTTTAGCGCATTTGATTTATTCTTCCGCTGGTGAAAATAGTTCCAATTTTTAAAGTAATAAATATGTATCATAAGAAATGTTTTCTATATTCTAGAAGATGATACCTTAAAGCAGGCTGGAAGTAAAGCAGAATGTGCCTAGGCACATTCTGCTTTACTTTCAACCTGCTTTAAGTGGACACCTATATTCAATACTAGAAACAAGCTATGGGGGAAAGGGTTAAGGCGCATTCTAGTTTACTTTCAACCTACTATAAGTAGTTACCTGTCTTCAAAACTATTTCTTGTGGTACATATGGTACATTTTCATGGCTGTATACATATATATTGGAACTATTTTCTTCAATGTATGAATAAATCAAATGAGCTAAAAGGTGCTACTAAGGGGGAACTGTCATGAGAGTATTGAAGAACATTTTCTTTAATAAAAAGTGGTAGACACATGAAAATGCCATCTAGCATCTTATCTAGCAGGAATAGGTAAAAGCTTAAAAGGAGGATGGGGTATAGTGTTGACTGTTCCAACCCCAAACCAAGGCTTGTTATAGTTTAACCCTTAGCCTGCCACTCACGACTATAGCTCCATATGCAAACAGCTTGGATCCGGATGAGACGCCGAGTAACTCGGCGTCTCATCCGGATCCAAGCTGTTTGACACTCGGACAACATTTTCAGCAATTTTGAGCAACTTTGAAGCACTTTGAAACTTGAAGCAGACGAGAAATATAGCAGAGGACAATTTATTTGGCGGGCTAAGGGTTAAACATATTTTATTTCCAATTTCCCTGGCTTGTTTTCAGTGTTTAACCCTTTACCCCATAGCCTGTTTCTAGTTATGAAAATAGGTGACTACATAAAGCAGGTTGAAAGTAAAGCAGAATGTGCCTTAAGGCACATTTTGCTTTACGTTCAGGCTGCTTTAGGCTACCACCTGCTAGAGAAAAGAAAATATTCCTTATGATACATATTCACAACTGTATAGATTGGACCTATTTTCTTCAGCGGAAGAATAAATTGAATGCACTAAAAGGTGGAAAGGGGGAAAGGGTTAACACAGGTTGTTTATTAACCTATTTAAGCCTAGTGGATATTGGCAAACAGTGTAGATCTGATGAGACATCGTGTAATGTGACATCTCTTTAAGGTCTGCACTGTTTACTGTATCATATGAAATGTTTTGCTGTAAGGACAAATATTGCAATGTCTTGGATCACCCTTGTATATCTACAATGAAATCTTCCTGCAAGCATATAGAAGTGTTCATTTCAATATGCAGGCATAAGTGGGTTGACCTTTAGCATGCTATGTACAGTCAAACTTTAATATCTTAAACTCATTTAACTGGAATTATCCAATAATTCGACATATGAACTGCATTATTTTATGCTCGGTTAAGTCAAACATACCAATATTTCAAAGTTAAAAAAGCCACATTTTAACTTTGAAATACGGGTATGTTCGACAAAACCAACTTCGAGAAATCAAAGTTTTACTGAAATTACAAATATTGCCTAGTTAATTATTTGTGTCTGAACTGGTTCAGACATTAGTTCTCTATTGATGTGTTTTGAATGAATAGTTTTTCACCCCAGTGTCTGTTGTTATTTTGCAGGGCCACATGGACCCAGATGTGAAGCAAGCCTTGTACAACATCATAGAACTGAGGAGTATGGAACAGTACTGCTGATAAATGACCCTACATAACACCCACCTCTACTTGTTACATTTCACAGCAAATGATTGGTTGTTAATACATAGCATCTGATTAGTCAAAACTATTCACAGCATCTGATTGGTTGTTACAATTCACAGCATCTGATTGGTTGTTAATTCATAGCATCTGATTAGTCTAAAATTATTCACATCATCTGATTGGTTGTTACAATTCACAGCAGCTGATTGCTTCTTCATTCATTGCAGCTGATTGGCCATTTTAGTTCACAGCAACTGATTAATTGTTAATTCATATCAACTGATTGATTGTTATAATTCATAGTCCGTTATACATGTACTTTAAACATCTGTTACAATGGTTGCTTATTACAAGATCAACTGTTTTTTTTGTATGTCCAAAAGATCCATTCTTCCATACACTGTATGATAGTATAGAATAGTTAAAAAATCAAACAGTGTGTTTGTTCCTATACCGATGTTTTGATTCATGAGTGGTTTTGAGTAATGTAAATGGTTATATGTTTAAGCTACTTTAACTGCCCTTGTTTCTCATAAACATGTATACTATTGCACCATTATTATGCGGCAGTTTTGAAAACATTAACCTATCACTCCACAGCCAGTCTTCTAGTTTTGAAGACAGGGGACCATTTAAAGCAAGTTGAAAGTAAAACACAATGCACCATAAGGTGCATTGTGCTTTACATGTACTTCCAACCTACTTTAAGCTAAAATCTGGAAAGATACTAGAAATGCCTTCTCTAGTTTCAGGACATTCTAGATTTTGACTATAGTCTAGAAATGATTAGAGATATCAAAAGGCATATTTATAGAGTAATGAGTGAACATAGACAATATTTTAAATTTTAACACACCTTTGATTAACTGCCAAAATGCTTTGTTACCTGTTGCGATCTCTTTTAACTGGTCATTGTGCTTCATTATAAATAAGTTGTCCATTAACCCTTTTCCCAATAGAAGCGCCTTTTAGCGACTTCAGTTTATTCTTACGCTTAAGAAAAAAGTTTCAATTTATATAATCATGAATATGCACCATAAGAAATATTCTCTATATCCTAGCAGATGTTAGCTTAAAGCAGGCTGAAAGTAAAGCAGAATGCACCTTAAGGCGCATTCTGCTTTAGTTTCAACCTGCTTTAAGTCATCATATGGCTTTTAAAACTAGTAACAGACTATGGGGGAATGGGTTAACACTGTGCATGCTGGGTAATTTTTAGTCTGCAACAATTGTCATCTGCTTATGATCTAAAACTCAATATTTCTTGTCAAAACAGTTTGGATCCTGATGAGATGCCACATTATGTGATGTTTTTATCTGGATTCAAACAGTTTGCAAAGGTATTCACCATTTTGCAGCTAGCGTGCAAAGAGTTAAGCCTTTAGAATCATCTCTTTTAGTGGAATTTTACAGTAGAGTCACTAGGGTGTACTTGTTGTCAAATACCCCACTAACCTAGAGCTTTGCAAGTTGCCTCATGGTCTTTTGATATTGAAAGTGGTGAACGGAAGCCAAACTTGGTTTTGCACAGCTTTTATGCCTACTTTTGCCTATATGTAATCACTATGTTCATTGAAATGCATGGCGCTTATGTTGTTAAATGGTTAACGGGTTTAAGGATAGTGTACAAATGTCTTCCAAATCAAACGTTATTGGGAATATATTATGAGGACTCTTGTAAATGGACCATGTTAGGTATACTTGCTTTTATACTTGGTGTTGCTGTACATGTGATATTTGCTTGCATTCCATTTTGATATTTTAACCCTTTCACTGTTTTGCTACCATCTACTGAAACCTATTAAACCTCTTGCAAGAAGTATACCCAGTTTACAACAATGTTCCTGTTAAGAGTACAGTTGGCCTATGCAAACAGTGTAGACCAACATTAGAGCTATCCTTCAGGATACCCCTGATTAGTGCTTGTACTGTTTGTCAATATACAGTACAACCTCTCTATTACTGCCACTAAAAAGAAGACTAATTGATTGGATAAAAGACAGGTGACAGATTAAAGCAAGGTGGCAGTAAGTAGAAAGCTCCTGTAGGAGCTTTCTGTTTTACTGTCTCCTTGCTTTAAACAGTCACCTGTCACAAACACCTTATAATTAACAATGTAGTGGTCGTAATTGAGGGGTTCTACTATATTGTCAAAATGGTCTAAACTTACTTGGAAAGTGGAATAGTACATTTCAAGATTCAGATGTCAATGAGTTACATTCGTAGCATTGTTGTCCACGATAGCATCTCCAAATCAAAATGTTTTGATTCTGATCCGACACTGAGTACTCAGCGTAAGAAATGAATCAAAACTGTTTCCTGGAATATTATGGTAGTGATGTTATCAGTGGCAGTGAAAGACCATGACAGAAAAAATTAATAAACCTATACTCTATAAATGTTAATAGTTTTGAAAACAAGTTACCTCTTCAAGCAGGTTGAAAGTAAAGCAGAATGCTCCTTAAGGAGCATTCTGCTTTACTTTCAGCCTGCTTTAAGCATCACCTTTAAAACAACTTAAAATGCCTTTTATCATGTTCAGGTCTGCCTTGTTGGGGACTACTTTTCTTAGCCTAATGAATAATTTGAAATATGATTTAAAAAGGCATACAATGCATTATTAGTGTTATGGGTAAAATAGCTGCATACTTGCTTATATTGACTTTGATGACCAAATATCTTCGTATGCATGACTGTGCTTGAAGTTTATTGAAATATTAATTTTAATGCTTGTACATAACATTCCAGAGCGCAGTAGAGACCTGTTTCAGAGTTTATAAAGCATTTCAGATGAGTCAGAAATTGTTCTTGAGCATTTGAATTGTCAGATTTGAACTTTTGCTCAAATCTGACCAATCAAATGCTAGAAAACGATCTGACTTGTCTAAAATGCTTTTAACCTGGGGGCTTTGAATTGTGACCACTTAAAATGAAATAAAGCTGCTCCTAAAGCTTTCTGCTTTACTTACCACCCAAATAAAGCCTTAGTTTCAAATAATTATGATACTGGAATTTACCTGTATAGTTGATTGTGGTATATTTTTTACACATTTGTTAATCAGAATGGTTATAATTGTATGTTCATGTTAATTGTGTTGATGTTATTAAATTTGTTTTATGTTTGTACAGTAGAGAAGATGTTATTCTTTCTCAGGAAATGTGTATTTGTTAGAATCATAATGGCTAAACAGGCATCTGGTCAGGCTCCAAACTGTTTGTTATTAAAGACTTTTCCTCAGTCCATTGATGGACTACCCCCCCCCCCCCCCCCCCAATTGTCTCTTTAGGTGTGAATTTAATTGCCAAAGCATGCAGCACATGCTATGCCAATCTCAAGTTACCTGTTGAGGCCCAGATTATACTCATGCTCTAGTGATTTTCAATAGTTTTTTTTTTACCAAACTATCAAATATAAAGGTCGGGTCTCACATGAGAAGTTTCAATATTTGCTACCGACATGTCCATAAGACCCATGCTTTTTTTCAAGGAAATTGTCTGGCAAGGTGTTGTGATCAAAAGGTCATCAGGAGATGTCTTTAAGATTAAAAACAATTGCTACTTTTTTCCAAAGTTGCCATTTGTATTTTTCATTTTATGACATTGCTTTTGCATCTAGTTTCATTTAACCCATTACTCCATAACCTATTTCTAAGTTTTGAAAATAAGTTACTGCTTAAATCAGGTTGAAAGTAAAGCAGAATGTGCCTTAAGGCACATTCTGCTTTACTTTCAGCCTGCTTTTATCTATCATCTGCTAGGATATAGAAGCTATGTCTCATTGTGTATATTCACAACTGTTTACAGTACTACTTTCTTCAGCGGATGTATAAACTGAAGGTATAAAAAGGTGTTTTTATGGGGTAATGGGATAAATGAGAAAGAATAACATCTCCACTGTAACAGAAATTTTAAGTTTGACAAATATTTTTTATATAAACATTCAGAGCTTTGCATGAGAAATTGGAGTTATCAAATATTGCAATGGGTCTACATCAGTCGCCTTATTTGAAATGCACTGCAGGGCTGCCATAAGTTGACATGAAAAATCCTAAGATTTCCAAATTTGCATTTTTCAAGTTTGATTTTAAGAATCGTACCTTTACCCCATCACCTGTTTCTAGGTTTTGTTGACATTTGGCTGCTTAAAGCTGGCTGGAAGTAAAGCAGAATGCCCTTAAGGTGCATTCTGCTTTACTTTCAGCCTGCTTTAAGCTACCATGTACTAGGAAAAAATCCAAAGATTAAGGAAAAATCCGGAGAAATGGCAGCCCTGGCACTGCAGGATCAGGGTGTGAACTGTCTGCAGCAAACAATATCACATTTTCATTACCCTATCGCGTCCAGACTTTCTGTATCGGCTCCCCTCTCTATTGGGCAACTAATTAGCCCATAGATGGCAGAAACGGATGTTAACAAAGAAACAACATGGCTCTGTACAAGCCTCAATATTAGAGTAAATAAAAATAGTTCAAACATTTTCTCCACTATGTTTTGACTATCCATGAGTTGTCACGCCATAGTGTTTGGTGAATATGTAAGAATTTTCAGTATTAGAAATACTAACCTTATCTGAAGCACTGTCTCTAGCTTATCTAGGTCTTCACTGTTTTCAAAATCCAAGAATCCATATTACATGATACCTAACCCATCCATTATTCACTTGTGTTTTTTCTCCATTATTGGCCATACTTTTTGTGTTCAAGTACTTTACCCATTTGTATTTTTTGTTGTCTCAGAAAAGTGTCTCCGCATTATAACAACCTGTAACAGAAATCTATTTTATATGGTGTTTTACAGTCTTTGAATTGATTATTTTATAACTTGAACAGTAGAGATGAAGATATCATTTCCTGTTTAACCCACTCATCCATAGCCTTTTTCTAGTTTTGAAGATGAGTGACCACTTAACTCATAAGCGATTAACAATTATCAATGCTTATCTCAATACAAGATAGTTGATTAAAGTGTGTCAAAATGAGTCAGTATGAGGCTATTGCGTAATGAGTCAAAATGAGTCAGTATGGCTTAATAGGTTGAATGTAAAGCAGAATGCACATTTTAGCCTGTTATAAGCTACCATCTGCCTGAATATAAAAAAACAACATTTCTTATGATACATATTCAAAGCTGTATTAAGGGGCCTCCGTGGCCTAGTGGTATCGTCACTGTGACTTACATCACTAAGCTCCTCACCGCTGTGGGTTCGAATCCCAGTAGGGTCTTTCGGATTTTTCATGTGGGGAAGCCTTCCAGCTGGCTTGCGGAAGGTCGGTGGTTCTACCCAGTTGTCGATTTGTGCCTGAAACAGTGCATAAAGGACTTCTGGGGTCTTCCTCCACCTATAATTAGCTGGACGTCGCGATATGACTGAAATACTGTTGAAAGCGACGTAAAATCAAAACAAATCAAATCAAATCAAAGCTGTATTAATTGGAACTATTCCTTTAGAGGAAGATTGATTTAATGGCATAGAATATTTTAGGGGTAATGGGCTAAATGAAACTCAATGCAAATGCAGTGTATTGAAATATAGAAAATGATAGCTTTTTGGAGAAAAAAAACTCAACTATTTCTAGCTGAGTGGCAAAAAGTTTGACTATTTGGTGTCTGAATTGGCTCAAAACTGTTTTTGTGAACCTGTTATTTTCTAAATTTGATTCCATTGTGATTGCATTTAGTTTCATTTTAACCTCCACCCTGTATAGAAGCGCCATTTAGCCCATTTAGTTTATTCCTCCTCTGAATAAAACAGCTTCATTATACATGTTGTCATGAAGAAGTACTAAAATATCTATATCACAGTATATGGTAGCTTAAAGCAGGCTGAAAGTAAAGCAGCATGTGCCTTAAGGCACATTCTGCTTTACTTTCAACCTGCTTTAAGTAGTTGCATGTCTTCAAAACTAGAAAAGGGTTAAAGGTAAAGAGTAATGTCTTCCTCCACTGTAATATTATCAATATGTCACCATTGTTGCTGTTGCAGGTGACTCTTAGGTTCCTTCAAAACACCTCCAGTTTTTATTTTCTGGCTGTCAGTAATAAAAAATTCGCAGCCAGCAAAACTTTGTGCATATTTTTTAGATGTTATTATCTATCTATTCGGTAAGGTGTAGTCTGTGAAGATAACAGATGTCATGTGCAACCAGTGTAGACCACGATCAGTAGGCTCCTGAAGGAGTCTTCTGATAAGGGTCTGCACTGTCAGTCATTTTACAGTATTTTGCAAAAACAGCCCCAAATAGTCAAATAATGGACTAGAGTTAATTTGAAACAAGAACTGTCCATTTATAGCTTATGGAGGTCAATGGAAATTAACTGCATTTTTATTAGAGAAAGCATGTTAACATTTAATGTTTATTTTACAAAGGATTTTAATTGTATTCCTTGAGAGAAAACTTTTTTCCCATTGCTTTGCATTTAAATACATTTGTAGTTTTGATCTGAGTGGCAAATAGTTTTGAGCCTGATCAGATGCAGTATTACACAACATCTGATCTGTCTCCAAACTGTTTGCAATAGATATATATGTAATAGATTAAGTACAAACTCATTTATTGGGAAAACATAGCGTCTTCTCATGTATGAGTATAGTAGATAATTATGTTGAATGGTACTACCTGGAACAGAACAGTGCCTGGATGATATAGAAGTACAATTAAACCTCTCTATTATGACCACTAAAATGTGTTAATTATTAGATGGTTATGACAGGTGAGTGTTTAAAGCAAGGTGACAGTAAAACAGAAAGCTCCTATAGGAGCTTTCTGTTTGACTGTCACCGTGCTTTAAGCTTTGACCTTCATTTTTAGTATCGTTATAGAGAGGTTTTGCCGTATGTGTAAATATGTTAAAAATGGAGATCTTATAGAAATCTTTATATTTTGTTTATCGTTTTACACCATGTAGAAAACAGAGAATTATATAATTAAGATCTATGATTTGAAATACATGACTTTTTACGTTGATGAAATACGGTATACGATTTTATATATGATTGTTTTTATTATAAAATTTATATTTTTATGAGTTGTAAAAAACCAATACACCATTTCAATATGCATAAATGACTGACTTTGAGAAAAAAACAACTGATGACAGCAGCTTAGATCTTCTGTTCGTCTCCTGCTAATAATGTTTATTTGTACTTTTTGAAAATAGCATTTGTTCCAAATCAGATAGCTCCTGAAAGGAGCTGTCCGTGATCAAGCTCTCAATTGTTTTGTTATAGGATCTATTTGACATGGGTCTGTACTCTTGTCCCAAGGAAAACGTTTCCATCTGTCTTTATCAAAAAACAAAATAATGTACATTTTGAGTAGTTGTAAAATCCAAACTTCATTGTAGATCTATTGCAAGAACACTGTGACGGACAGCAATGCATAGTTTTTGTTGGTATTGTCCGATTTTTCTGACCTGTCCGAGTTATTTTTTGAACAGAATAGTTAATAATGGTAAATAGGTAAGCAAAGTAACATCGATTATGTAATCGTACACTTTCCTACTTCAGATAAGTATGATCCTCATGCAGCACGAGTCCGCTGTGCTAACTTTACTGACATTTTATTGTTTCCCATTAAACACATTTATATACTAAAACTATTATTTCCAATGCAAACAGGTTTGAGCCAGATCAGACGCCGGGTAACCCGGCGTCTGATCAGGCTCCAACCTGTTTGCTACTCAGATTTAAAATATAGTAAAAATTTCTAAAAGTAAATTTCCACAGTTAAGGGCATTGGTTTGCGTTTAAACAGGAAAGAATAATGTATCCTCTACTGTACATTACGCACAAAAATTAAATTTAGATGTAGAGAAACTCATCCTGTTTAAAGTTTTAGAATGTTCCAATCTAAAAATAACAAGTCGGAAGAAAACACTAATAACAGATGTTTGTCCAAACCAGTTTTATTGTATCAATATTTTGTTTATTCATGTTTTAAATGTCTCATTACATATCAATGGCTCGATTGTATACAAGGCATTCCAGATGATTATGGGTGATTGCATTATTCTATAGTATATTTACACATATATATTTGAAATAAAAAGCATATTAATAGCCTGTGTTTTATTTTCTGTTTCAGTGCCTTTGTTTAAAAGTGTTAAATGCCATTTAAAAACAAAGCTCATAGGCATGAGTAACAACTATTAACCGTTACTCCATAGATACGCATATTTATGCATGAAATGTAGTCCTTCCCTGTAAAAAAAAGTCTCAATATATGCAATCATGAATATGTACCATATTACGATATTTTATGTATTGCAGCAGATGGTACCTTAAAGCAGACTGAAGGTAGAGCAGACTTCACCTTACGGCACCGTCTGGCTTACTGTGAACCTCCTTTTAAGTGGTTACCTATTGTCAAAATAAGAATTGGCTATGGTTAAAGTGAGTTTGCTACGAAAATTCAATACAGTGGACAATACGTTGGCTATTACTGCGCTACAAATGATAACTTGCATCAGAGAAGTAGGTATCATAATGTTAGTATATGTGTCTCTGCTTATAATGACCGTACAAATATACACATTAAATCATTTATCCCAGAAACTGTTAATGGACACTTCCAATTTTAAAATAAGTCTAGTTCATTTTGACAATTAAAGGTTAACAATATATTTCAAAATGACGGAGCCCACTGATCAGGGTCTATACTGTTTGCATGGGACATGTGTAGCAATCACAAGTACACTGGTTGAACGTGTTAAAACTAAATGAGAATTCAGTCTTCACCCTAATAAGGTTAGCCATTGCGATATCTTTTTATAACTCGCATAACGACGAGTTCAAATGGTCATTAATTATTCCAGTGGTTACAAAGGTGTTAATATTTGTCCCTACTGTCGAACAAGTTTCCTGGAAATTTAAGTTGGTTATTTTTGCAATTTCCCCAAAATCCATTATGAGGGTGTTTTCAGAAAAAAGGGATAGCAAGAACAAAACGCTAAATATGTGATTCCAGCCAATGATATCTGAATGGCGAAAATGCTAAACTTGGGTTACACCTATAACACGTTCAACCCTAGCGACGAGTATATTCGTCATTTACAAACATTGTTCCTGTGAAGAGTACCTTTCTCCTATGCAAACAGTGTAAACCTCGATCAGAGGACTCGTGAATGAACCCTCAAGTCAGGGTCTGCAATGTTTGTAATTTTGCAGAAAATAACCACAACTTGTTATAAAACTATTGTTATTAAACTAAAGGTTAAACCATATTTTATACCTAAGTAAACATTAACACACAAACAATTGCGTTTTCTTAATAGGGTCTCACTGTTATCTGAATGTCAAATTGATTCGATATATATCTAATGAAAATATCGGTGACCTTATATTAAGACTGTCACGAGCAGTCGGATGATAAAGCTTTGCTTAGAAATACTTTAGCTTCGTATATATCCGTTAATTTCCGGTTTTTACGCTTGCAAGTACCGATCTTTACAATATATGATCAACAATTGTGTTTTTAATTAACTCTTAGCATGCTAGCGGCGAAACCATTGTAACATTTGTAATCAGATTGGATCCTGATGAAACGTGGCATCTCATCAGGATCTAAACTGTTTGACATTCTGACCCAGTTTTGAAATGAAATTTGTGGGGCTATGTATTTTTAGAACAGCAGCAGACGACACTTGTTTCAGACGAAAAAAGACTCAGGATGCAAAGAGCAAGGATACTTTTGATTAGTCAACTCTATTTCAGTGAGTTTGACAGCGTTCGGCTCTTGAGTAAGACAACCATTTACCATATCAGCGACATGAGTGAAGAAGCCAGGGGCCCGTTTTAGAATACATCTTACTTCTGATTTTCCATCCAATCCTGCCAGGTATTACTCTCTGGAAGCGTCTTTGAGAAATAAAGAAAAAATGAGACTTTTAAATCTGACTTACGACAATGGGAAAGGGTTCAAGTGCTCAATGCAAGAAATAGGACTCGTTTCATAGAATCATAATAAACAATCTGAATTTAATTAAGGATGCGTGTGATAATTCTATTCAATCACGGGAAGTGCTTGATCGACTCTTATCTTAACTAAGAAGAATGAGAAAGTCATTTAGAAATTCAGCGAAACAGTGACAGATCTAAGTCAAGTTCTTGTAAATCAAATAAGTGCACTTAAGTCGTCAACGACAAACTCTTCGCTACGCTTAGCAGACTTTTTCCTCCTTAAAACGCTAGAATGGACAATTTCAGTTTCCAGTTAAGATATAGTGAAATAAGTGTCAAACAGTATGGATCCTGATCAGACGCCGCATTATGCGGCGTCTGATCAGGATTCATACTGTTTTCAACAACCATTGTACTCTAGGTAAGGCAATAAAGGGGTTAGGAAGAATACGGACGTCAACATTTGCATACGTATATACAGTCGAACTTCGATATCTCGAACTCGTTTTAATCAAACTATCCGATAGTTCGACATATGAACTGTATTTTTTCATGCTCGGTTAAGTCGAACATACCCATATTTCAAAGTTAAAACATGGCCTAGCCACGTTTTAACTTTGAAATACGGGTATGTTCGACACACCGACTTCCAGATATCGAAGTTCGACTGTACTTGCATGGTATAGGTTACATGTATTTATAGACATTATTTTTCTTGGAAATATCTCTTTTATCTCATTCTGCATGTTTACGCAATCCATTCAGGTTAATATAATTTGGGTCTAAACCCTTGGGTGTTTTAAAGCATTAAGCATTGACCTTATTTTCTGGTTTTCGTCTGTTCCAGGAATCGCTTTCCAAGCAATCTGAACCCTTATACTGCCGTAATGTTGTCTGATTTGAAATTGTCGTCTGCGAAAGTTGCCAAAATTTAGATCTATTTCTTTTGTATTTTTTACTAGACATAGTTGGTTTTGTCTTGCCTGACGCGGCGTCTGATCAGGACCCAAACTGTTTGACACTCTTATCGGTATTAATTAAGTCATACATTCTTAAATCAAACTTTGAAACGTGTCTTGCAGACAACAACACTGAATCAGACGACAATAAATAGGTGAAGGGGTAAACATCTCCCTTGATCATGAAATGATTTAGAAACCCTTTAGCTCAGCAAAATAAAGGGCATGGACCAAGGCCAAAATAGACAGAAGTTAAACCGTAATCTTAACTATTGCTATATGTACTATACTTTACCCTAACACTGCCAACATTTTGTGAGATTTTTACCCCTTCACCGTTTCATTGTCGTCTGCTTCAATGTTGTTGTCCGCAATTTCGTTTCAAAGTTAAAAAGAAGACAGCATGACTGAATATATTTCAAAAAGATTGTCAAGCAGTTTGGATCCTGATCAGACGCCGCGTTACGCGGCGTCTTATCAGGACTCAAACTGTTTGCAAACGCGCTTTAACGCGTCTTTGAAAGGATTAAGAAGCACATTGAGCTCAGAACAAGTTGGGATATGTCTGGCAAAGGCAACTGTTAATTAGAGGTTACGGTCACCTCAGGGGTTATAGGTTTTAACAAACGCATCTAGTGTTCAAATTTAGTTACAAGGCATTTCAGAAATGCCAATACGAGAGTCGAATAGTTTCGACTTCTTATCTTGATCCAAACTGTTTGAAATTGCGATTTTTTTCGATCCTTTACCAACAGAAATAATCCGATTTTCAAAAACTAGTCATTTCTACGTTTGCGTTTAGTTTCTTTTAAACGAAAAAAAGACAATTATTCCACGGTATGCACATTTATAAATAATCGTACAATCAACAATATACCGGAGGGACTAGACCTTGTTACCGTCTAGACATGTTTAACCCATTATCCCATAAATACGCCTTTATACGTCTCTAATTTATTCTTTCACTGAAGATACAATTTTACTTTATTTTGGTATGTATGTATACCTTATAAGCAATATTTTCAATATCCCAGTAGATTTATTCTTTCACTGAAGATAACATTTCACTTTATATAGTTATGTATGTATACCATATAAGCAATAGTTTCAATATCCCAGTAGATAGTAACTTAAAACAGACTGAAAGTAAAGCAGAAGGCGCCTTAAGGCGCATTCTGCTTTTCCTTCAACCTGCTTTAAGCGGTCATTTATTTGCAAATTTAGAAACAGGCTATGGGGTGATGGTTTAACCCTTATCGTTCCATGCTTGAACAGATACACCATTGATCAAAACATTGATCATGAAATCAAATCAAGCTTTTTTCAATGTCAGACAGTCGGTTAGTGATTTCTTTAAGAGGGGTCGTATTTAACCTGCTTCACGCCACATTCATTGTCTAAAAACATTTTTAAGCGAACAGGTAGATACAACCAAAAGTAAAGATACAGAAGACATTAATCTAAAAGTTACACATGTGACCCTTCGCCGCACTGACGTCATCTGCTTTAAACAATTGCCGTCTGCTTTTATTTCTTAAATTCTACGTACAAATGTTCCTTCAAACTGTTTGCAAAGTACCATTGTGCACAGGATAAGGCAGGAGAGAATTTAATGATTGCAGTACGGGGATCGAGCATGTAAACGCCCTTTCCAAACAGAGTAGGAAGCTAGGATGCTGCCACGGTGACAGTGGGCAAGGTGCTCAACTGGATTATTGTCCTTGGGTATAGAAAGATTCTTTCCGGACGGTTGTTTTACATTATGGTTTTTTGAAGGCCATGTCGTTGGATGTTCGTGATTTTCTCTGAAGTGGAAGGAGTTTTTCAGTAGTGTCCATGTTAACTTTTCAATGGACCATTGTGTACATCATGTTTAGTCTGGCACTCTTTCTTCTCTTGACAAGTGGTTGCCACTCCAGGTGTTTAAGCATATCCGTCTCAGATAAAGTGTTACGGTATCTATTTGAAACGTATCTGGCTACCCGTATTTGAATTTTTTCAAGCTTATCAATATATGTTTTTAGTTATGGGTCCGAAGCAGCACAGGCATATTCAAGAGAAGGACACGTGACTTGTAAGCATTCTTTTTAAAAGTCCTGCTGCTTATGTTAAGATTGCTATTAAGAAAGCTGATGGTGCCATTTGCTTTACCAGATATAGCATTTATATGAGGGGTCTGATGTACTAGTAATAGCAAGCCAATGTACTTTGTAGAAGAGACTTAGTCAAATTTGCAAACAGATTGAATCCATTATTTCTTCGTTCAGAACATCAAAAAATGTCGTCTGCGATAACTCTCAAACATTATTTAAGATATTTTCTTTCAAAATAATATAACTGTATGCATTGCTCTATAAGTTATAGGTTCAAGTTGGCCAAGTTCGTTGACTTATAAATCCGGGGGAAATTACACCAGCTCTTTGGGTTATCTGAAAACTAATTTACGGTCAAACGTCATCTATGGCAGTTACAATAGTTCAACTGTCTGCCTCAATTTGTATTGAACGTTTATATCAGTCCTGTATCTTATGAAATTACCATATGTACAGCGTTCCCTGTCTAAAACGGCCATCCAAACAACGGCTCCCTCCTTACAACGACCATTGTCACAATTCCTTAAACAAGACAATTATGTCTAACGCTTGTATGGCTGCAATGTTGTCTACTTTAAACAGTCGTCTGCTTTTACATTTTTGACATTTGACAGAGAATACTCAATGACGAGTGACAAACAGCTTAGATCTTAGAATTTTTCAAGACCAACTTATGGCAACCCTGGAAACAAGTTTTGCTATATACTGTCAGGGCTTTTTATACGGACGCACGGCAAAGAGGAATATTAAATACCGATATTAATGACTGGAAACAAAATTATTATTATTATTGTTCTACCTATAATAAAATTGCATTTAGCGGCACGTGCCTGAATAAAAAATCCAGTTTTCAATAAAGTCTAGTCCATTTATGACTATTTAGAGTTGATACATGTAGTCCATATAATTTTTTTGCAAAATGACAAAAAGTGCAGATTCTGGGTAATCTTTTCAGGCCATTTAATCTTGTCCAACTCTAAACTTTATTTTCAATTTTCGAAAAATGTATCAGAGAATGTCGGTAATTTTTGCGGCACATGTGACATTCGTTTTTGTGTAGCGAGTAAAAGAAGCTAATCTCCACTTTATTGTTTTAAAAGCTAATTTATAGACGTTTAAGTGTTTAAAAATTGATTGTAAAATAAGACTAAGCAAATATCTAAATAAAATGTACCCTAAATCTGTCATAAAGTACCTTCTATGCACATATAATATTCTAGATAATTAACCTTTGGCACACTCAACATGCAGACAACACATTTTATTGACAAATTTGACATGCATACAACACATTTCAAAACATAATTAGCTCCATCTATCATATCACTACTTTGCTGTCTTTGTATACCAATATTTATCAATAATTATACCAGTTTAGAATTTTAACGTAAATTTGGTAATGGGACCTACCACAAGATTAACAATTTGAATGGATATTTATAAGAGTGTTTTTATGGCTTTGCGCAATGAAATACTCTCATATATTTTCATTTATTAGTATAATTTTATAAAATACTCCGTCAGAAAGTTAAATGTATAAGATCTATTCTATGTTGTTGATTGCAATGTGTTTTGAACGTTTTGTACTGTAAAAATATTGAAAGAGTGTCGAACAGGTTGGATCCTGATCAGACGCCGCGTTACGCGGCGTGTGATCTGGACCAAAATTGTTTGCAATGTTGGCAATAGGCCTATTCACCCATGGCGATGAAATGGCAATGCAGATTTTAGCAAAGATTGCCTAAATCCAAAACGAGAAAGACTTAATCAAATGACTGTAAAAGGGATGTCTATTAAAGTCTTACATTCTATTTCCCATGAAATTACCAGTGATCATACACTGTCATCAATCAAAGAGGATGAATCTTCACACTGACGTATCTTAGTTCCGTAGATATCCTTTAATTTCCGGTTTTTAACATCATACTTCTGAACCCTTATCCTGCTGTGATATCATCGTCTGCTTTGAAATTGTCGTCTGCAAAAATTATAAAATTAACATTATTACATGTTTAAAGTATAGAAACCTAAAGACGAATGGTAAACAGTTTTGATCCAGACCAGACGCCGCGTCACGCGGCGTCTGATCTGGATAAAAAATGTTTGCTAAAACAGTGACGTCGCGATCAGCAGGCGAGGGTTAGTTAACCCGCTTCACCTTGAGAAGTATTTCCTTTGCAAATTGTTGAAATCTAGACCGGACGCCGAGTAACTCGGCGTCTTATTTGAACCCTACCTGTGTAACACTAAAACCGACGTTTCGTAGCTCACAATGTATGCATTCTAATTTTAAGAAATGAAAACATTCGCAATATCTTAAGGAAACGTGACGTCATTCTAGCGTTAGAGGGATTAACCTGATTGACACCCTGTTCGATTTAGATTGGGCGGACTTGATTTTAATTAATCTTTTGACTGCCACACTATACCATGCTTAAAAAGTTGTCTCTATATAATATCTTTCCAGATAACAGGCGTTTTGAATATAGAGTTATTGATACGAATAGCAAATAGTTTGGATCCAGATCAGACGCCGAGTTACTCGGCGTCTGATCTGGATTCAAACTGTTAGCGAATGATATAAGACTAGTATTGATTAGCACAGTAATGGTTTAGGCACTAATGATTGTTTACGGTTATTTAGAAGAATTTGATTAAGTTCTATCTATGCCAGATGGAATGTGGAAATCGTTGACAGTATCTGCGACAGGCAAGGTAGAAATCAGTATCATTTAAGTAAAAGATAATTAGGTTTTTCCAGCATAACGTTTTCTTTGTATTTACATTAATGGTAAACCTAATACATGTACGCCCTGTTGGAATCGCATAACTTTTAAACCTTACCTGATAATAAAAAAATAGGTAACATTTTGATATCCGACGATAAGTTAGCGAAGGATTACCCTTTCATTGCCAATATGACGAAAATACCCGTCTAACGCAGTCACTTCCATATTATTATCTGCTTAAATATATCGTCTGCTTTTACATAGAAAATTTTATTCGTTTTTCACTTAACCCATTACCCCATAGCCTGTTTCTAATTTTAAAGAAAAATGATCACTTAAAGCAGGTTGAAAGTAAAGAAGAATTAGCCTTAATGAATGCAGGTTGAAAGCCTTCTTTTAGCTAATATTTACTGGTATAGAAAAAACAATTCTTATGATACATATTAACTCTTTGAACCCTAGTCCCGCATATAGGCGGCCTTTTCAAACAGTCAACATAGGAACAGTACACTTGTCCTGTGCAAACAGTGAAGAACCAGATCAGAGGGCTCCGAAAGGAGCCCTCTGATCAGGGTCTTCACTATTTGTCATAATGCCAAACATTGACAAAAACAACCCTTAAAAGTCAGAAATTGACTAGAATAAAATGGAAACTGGAATTGTCCATTTAAAGTTTCAGAGAGGAAAGAGTTAATGACTGTATAAAAGGGAACTCTCTTCTTCAGTGGACGAATACATTATAGACGTAAAAGGGTGTATTTATTGTATCATGGGTTAAGAAACATTTATAATAGTGGCCAATATCCTTCACAGAAGGTATTCACTGGTTCTTCAACATCCATCTCTGTGACAGGCTGCATCTCCAAATGCCAAGATTCTTGGCAAACATTTTCTTCCCTTACAATTTGTCAACAATAAAACACTCCGATTTATGTAAAATATGTCAAAAAGTATAAACAAGGTTTCTGTAGAAAAGATATGAATTATTAGAAACACATCTTAGAACTATTTCGTGTATTTTGAAAGTTAAACCGTTTAATCATTTGTTGAATTATATATTTTAACCCTTCTCCCAATAGAAGCGACTTTTAGCGCATTTAATTTATTCCTCCGCTGACGAAAATAGTTCTAAATTGTACAGTCATGAATATAATTTATAAGAATTATTTTCAGTTTCCTTGCAGATTATAGCCTAAAGCAGGCTGAAAGTAAAGCAGAATGTGCCTTAAGGCACATTCTGCTTTACTTTCAACCTGCTTTAAGTAGCCACATATCTTCAAAACTAGAAACAGGCTATGGGGTAAAGGGTTAAACACGGAGCACAATCACTCAGCGGCGTCTGATCACGATCAAACTGTTTGCAAATTACCATTGTACTTGGGGCGATGCAGTGAAGGGGCTAAAGGTTGTTTTGAAATGTTAAACTAAACTGGAATGTAGAATTAAAATAGATATAATGTAAAGCTGAATATCTTTACAATGTATTTGCATTATTCCTAAATATGGTTTGAGAATTGGGTTTCATCAATTGTGCATCATGCAGAACACACGGCAATACGTGGTTAGATCCCGATTAATTAACCCATTTATACCAAGTGGATTCCTCATGTTTATACATTGGATTAGTCCATTTTTTATCAAAGGGATGCCTGGTCAAAATTTTCATTTTCATTTTGTGTTATATTGAAATCTGCAAACAGTGTAGACTCTGATCAGACGCAGCATAATGCTGCCAATATGGGATCGTTGGCACAAATTGGTTAAACGAAGCGAAACGTGAACACAATGCATTGAATGTTGAAAATTACTTTTCAAAAATGTTTTTTTTTTTAATTTTAACGACAAACAGTTTGGAGCCTGATCAAACGCATGTTTACCAAATGTCTGATCTGGCTTCAAACAATTTGCAGTAGAAATAATTGTTTTAGCATTAACGCGTTGCTGTACAAATAACGTCTTTTCCACTGTATATAAAGGTCACATGACGCAGATATAAATGGTCAGGCCAAATTGAAAACGACAGCTATAATTGTTGCAATGGTTATGGATGCCTTATGACGTCATATTTGTATGTGATTATACTAACTTTGACTAATTGCTGACTTTGGAGGGCAGCGTTTTCTTAACCTTAACAGATGGCATAATTACCACGAATATAGTCGAAGGTCATCCATAAATATTTGCGCTAGATGTAACAAACTGGTGCCCGTTTCATAAACTTCGTAAGACAAAATCGGTCGTAAGTCAGATTATAATAGTCTCAGTTATTATTTATTTCTCAATCTTATCCTGTCTTGTGACTTCTCTTTGGTATTGTCTTGAAAAGACAATTCCAAAGAGGTGTCACAAGACAGGATTAGATAGAGAATTCAGAAATTAAATGTATTTTAAAGTTTTGACTTACGATCGTTTTTGTCGTATGAAGCTTTATGAAACGGGCCGCAGGAACATATTCGAGGGGTACATGAGAACACCAGACTTATTACAAGGAACACAGTGTAGACCAAGACGTGGCAGCTGGTCATGGTCTACATAGTTTGACACTCAACAGCATGTCAATTGTATTATTGTCTAACGTGTTTGCAATGTATTCACTGACCATACACCGATACCGATATTACGACTACGTTAGGATTCACTTTGTTTGGCATTGCAATATGTCGGGTTATCTCGTAGTACGGTTCATTTGTTCAGTGATGAGTTAAGTAAAGAAATCGACGGCCATCGATTGTGAGTAATCTACCGGTCTGAAATACAGTGGAGAAAATTTAAATATGTCGTTCAAACGCATTGCATTGGAATATAGAAAATGACAACCTTTTGACAATTCCGACTACCACTTTTAATTTGAGTGGTCAAAAGTTTGGAGCCTGATAATACGCCGGGTAACCCGGCGTCTGATCTGGCTCCAAATGTTTGCAATGAAACTAATAGTTTAAGCGTAACCGGGGTTATTTGGAAAGAAACTATTTTCTCTACTGTACTACACACGGGGCACAAACTGCTAACCTAAACAGCAAACAGTGGTAATTGAACACGCTACAGAATTGAATGATACTTGGTAATCTAATTTTACTGGCGGCTCAATAAACGCTGAAAACCATTAATCATGCACAGTATAATGATAAAGCCTAGCTACGAATATCAACGTACTTAGTACCTTAGAATACATTTGACCAATCCAAATTATGTAGACCAGAATCAGAATAATCCTAGTCTTCTACATATTATTTCAAATCAAGATCTACGCTGTGAATCGGTTTTTCAATATTTAAAAGACCCAATCCTAAATACACGAAAATGTACTATACTTTACATGTATTGGAGATTCGGATTGTCCCTTTTGAGTTTTAGCAGTCAATAAGTTAAGTCTAATAATCTCATAAACGGACATACATATTCAATGTTAACCGAATTAAGAGAGTACAAAACATTGTTATTATTTTGGTCAGCGAACTTTACTTTATAGGTGATGCTCAACTTTTGGAAAGTACGCTATTATTACGCCATATATCACAAGTATGCTGTTATTAGCACTGGGTCAATGTTTATTAACTCTTATACTCTCAATGACGCCTGAAAACACATATTCACACAGTTTAGATCCTGATCAGACGCATGTGGGTATATCTGTAACTTTGTTAAACTCAGACGTACAGTAAAACCTTTTATACAACCAATTAGCCCTATTTTAGTGGTCGATATATGTAGGGCAAAATAAAAAAGATACCTCTGTTTCCGGTAACCCGACCGATCCTAGTTTTTCCCTCCGACCCTAAACTTTTTTTCTCCATTTTTCGAAAATTATGTCGTTGAATGTGGGTCATTTTTGCGGCGCATGTGTGTTATAGAAACTATTCCCCACTTCATTGTTTAAAAAGCAACTTTAAAGTCGTTTAAGTGTTTTAAAAATTGATATTTAAATAAGATTAAGCAGGAATTTTAAGTGATTTTTTTTATCTAAATCTTTGATAAAATACCTTCGTTGCAGATATGATCTGCTAGTTAATTAACCATTGACACACTCCACATGCAGGCAACACATTTTATTGACACATTTGATATGCATACAAAATATTTCAAAACATTATTAATTATAAACATCACTACTTTGCCGGTTCGGTATACCAATATGTGTTAACAATCATACCAGTTTAAATGTTTAAGGTAATTTTGGTAATGGGACCTATCAATTAAATCAAACAATTCGAATTGATATTTTAAGGGGTTTTATGTATGGCCCAAGGCTCTTCAAAGTTAAAATACATTCATATATTTTCATATATGATTTTATATAAAAAAAAACTCCACCAGAAGAGTTAAATATATTATTATATCATTGTTTAAAAAAAAAATCCGACCGTCCGTCCCTAATTATTTTGGCCATGTAATAGGAAACACATTTAATTTTTTATTTGGCCTAGAGAGGTTATGTGATTGCAACTCCTAAAGCATTCCGTATTTTGTTCATCAGTTAAAAAAGCGCAATGTCGAAACTGCAAACCAAAACAAAATAATTAACAAAACTAAAATTCACGCATATATGCAATTGGCACTGCATTAACACAGTTACCCCTACCGACGCATATATAACGTCATTTACAAACAGTGTACCTGTTATGGGAACATTTATCTTGTATATAGTTCTCCCTCGATACAACGACTCACTGAACAACGATTCCCTCCTTTAAAACAACAATATTTGCCGCTGTTCCCCAAAGAAGAAAAGACAAATATGTCTAACGTTTTCACTGCTGCAATATCGTCTGCTTAAAATTATCGTTTGCTATTTTTTTTAAAAAGTTAAGGACATGTATTGGACATTTTGACATAAGAAAAAACCCGAGTGAATGACAGTTTGAACACAGATCAGACACCGCGTTACGCGGCGTTTGATCGAGGTTTAAACTGTTTGCAAATGTAATCCAATCCCTACGACAACTCTCTCCGAACAGCATACGTAATCTTTGTCTCCCAGGTGCGGTTGTAGAGAGCGAGCACTGTACACACAATATAGCCCTTTACCTGATAGCCTATTTATTGTACTTAAGATAGATGACTACTTAAAGAAGGTTGAAAGTAAAGCAGAATGAGCCTTAGGGCGCATTCTGCTTTACTTTCAGCCTGCTTTAAGCTATCATGTACTATAATATAGAAAATATTCCCTATAATACATATTCATTACTGATTAAATTGGAACTATTTTCTTCAGCGGATGAATAAATCATATCCACTAAAAGGCGCTTCTATTGGGTAAAGGGATAGAGGCGAATCAGATGAGGGATGCTGTATTGCAAATAGCTATATTCTTTTAGTCAAACTATTTTGGCTAACACCTGCATATCTTGATATTGGCTACAAGTAGTTCTGTCTCTGTCAAATAGCTGTCACAGCATTTTTCAGCAGAGACTTGTGCCTTCCGTGCACTAAGACGAAATTGATATACAGTGCTCCTTCTCGACAACGACACCCAACGGGAGACAACAATTGTGCGTGTTGTTCGGAGGGAATTGTTATAAATAGGGAAATTGCTTACATTTGCAAACAGCTTGAATCTAGATCAGACGCCGCGTTACGCGGCGTCTGATCTGGATTCAAGCTTTTTGTCACTAGTCAGTACATGTATGTTGTTTTCGTCATACTGTCCATTATGTAAGAAAAACAGTAGACACCAATTTCAAGCAAACGATATTGCAGCAGTAAAAGCGTAAGACAACATTGTCTTGGGAACAGCGGCAAACGTCGTTGTAAGGAGAGAGTCGTTGTTCTGAGGACCGATATAGAGAGGGATCACTGTATAAAGAAACGGTTAGATATTGGACAGCATACATTATTTATACGCTAGTATTGGGATTTTGTTGAATACAGTGGATGTATAACTCGACCTATAGTAAACACAATTTTTACCGAGACCAGTACAGTGATCCCTCCTTACAACGATCATCTGAACAACGAATCCCTCCTTACAACAACATTTGACGATGTGTCCCAAAAGAGACAACTACCGGTATGTCCAACCTTCTCACGGCTGCAATATCGTCTACTGAAAATTGTTGTCTGCTGTTTTTCTCAAAGTTACATATTGGACATGTTGACAGAAAAAATACAATGACGGTTGGCAAACAGCTTGAATCCAGATCAGACGCAGCGTTACGATTTGGACCCAAGATGTTTGCACATGTAAGGCAATACCCCCCCCCTCCCACGAAGACCGCACACACTATTTGCCTCCCTCTCTTTCTGGGTGTTGTTATGGAGAAGGAGCACTGTACATATGTTTGTTAATGTCAAGATATGCTTATCCTTATGGTGCCATTACCAAGTTTTCGATTTGTTCAGAATTTATGTCCTTTTGACAGTGTTTCAGTCATATCGTGACGTCTTGCCAACTACATGTGGGGGCATATCCCAGTTGCACTCATTTCAGGCTCAAACAGACAACTAACCTTCCGCAAGCCACCCAGGCTTCCGCACATTATACAGTCGAAACTCGATACTACGAACTCGCTTAAATCGATCTTTCCAGTATTTCGTTAGTTTAATTTTAATAAATCGATCTCGTTTAAGTCGAACATACCCGTATTTCGAAGTTAAAACGTGGCTAAGCCACGTTTTAACTTTGAAATAAGGGTATTTTCGAAGCAACGCGAGTTCGTAGAATCGAGTTTTTACTGTACATCTGAAGTGCCCAGACATGGATTCATTTCCAATAGACTTGATTTTTCACGAGATGAAATCAATTGATAAATGTCATTTACGTAAAAAGTCAAACTAGACCAAAGGGACCAATAACCCACTATCGGTACTCTAATTTTAGGATAGTCCGGGGAGATATTTTAGCAGCGGTATAAACTATGAGGAAAGATTCTAATTCTGATCTTAGACTGGCAGTTCCCTGTACAAAAGAAGAAATAAGGCCTCGTCTATCACTAAAATAGTTAATCAATAGGGCTCTAAACTACATATGGAAATTCATACGATGAATAAATGATAAAAGGTTAGGAACAAATTGAAAACGACATCTGATGTATGGCGGCTGTTATGAATGGCTTATGACTGTATACTCGTTTGCGATTACATTCAAAACCTGCGTTAAGATATCAATCAAAAGAATACTTAGGGGAAGTTTCATAGAAATAGACGTATGTCCGCTTGATACTGGAATAAAGTAAATTCGAAAGTTCCTACAGCCAAGAAGACGGTATTCCTTCACAGTATGTTTAACCCATTTGTGCCCACGACCCCTCATATGGGACATAGGCAAACAGTGTAGACTCTGATCAAACGCCGCATTATGCGGCGTCTGATCAGAGTCTACACTGTTTGCTGATAGGAATTTCAATATAAAACAAAATGAAAATGAAAATTTTGACCAGGCATCCTTTTGATAAAAATGGACTAATTTAATATATATAAACATGGAAGAATCCAATGGGTATAAATTGGTTAAACACATAACAGAAAAACCTCTCTTTTAAGACCACTAAATTGTGTTAATTTTTAGGTGTTTACGACAGATGACTGCTTAAAGCAAGGTGACAGTAAAACAGAAATTTCATTAAGGAGCTTTCTGCTTTACTGTCACCTTGCTTTAAGTTTTCACCTATCTTTTATATAATTAATTAGCCTCAATTTTAGTAACCGTAATAGAGAGGTTTTACTGTATGTTCATTGCAAACAGTTTTGAGCTTATTCAGACGCTAAGTAATCAGACTCCATACTGTTTGCCATTCAGATTAACTCATTGAGCCCTAGTGACGCATAAATGTATCCTTTGCTAAAATAGTACATATGAATAGTACACAAGTCTAATGCAAACAGTGAAGTTCCTGATTAACGGGCTCCTGCAGGAGCCCTCTAATCAGGGACTTCACTGTTTGTCATTTTGCAATATATTGTTAAAAACAACCATAAATAGTCTTTAATGGACCAGCCTTTATTGCAAATTGGAATTGTCCATTGGAAGTTTCAGGGGAAAATAAGTTAAACGAATCGTCATAACATTTAGGAATTGGCCCCTTTCTATAAAATAACGTCTTCTTCGTGACGAGGAGGTATGCCCTTGCTTTGATATGGCTTAGATGTGTTTATTGGAAAATACAAATTCAATTCAATTCAATTCAATATATTTATTTGGCATAACATATACATGTCTGTTGCCATAACATTGGCGATATATACATAGGATAACGCGAAGAGTATAAACAAACAATACCACATATGCAACTTCTAAAGTTATAATTATTAATAAGCTCTTATCTATATTATTGAATATCTACGGTATGACATAGTATTATAAATAAATAAACAGCCGTATCTATTTTTTAATTACCTATATCCTAATTATCATTACGGTCAAAGCCACCTAACATTTGACAGCATATTCAAGTACACCTTCATACATACTTAAACTCATACCGGCAAAAAAGGCATGCGGCCCCACGTGAAACTGGTGAAATGGACATGGACATGCATATCTGCTTGGCGCTGCAATAAAGAGATGCAATCAAGGTGACACTGTAATACAGTGAATTTAATCCATTTGCACACATGCTTATATTTTGTGTTGGTCGATGTTTGATCTAAAGAGTTAGTGGTCTACATTTTCATTTTTGTTTTGTTGTATATTGAAATTCTGCGTTTGATCAGAGTCTACACTGTTTGCCTATGTCCCATAAAATAATGTAATAAATTTATGGAATCGTGGGCACAAATGGGTTAACCCTTTGCCTTCTGATCGCGACTTTACTGCTTTTTGCAAACAGTTAAAATCCAGAACAGACGCCGCGTCTTATCTGGATCCACACTGTTTGAGACTCGTTTTTAGGGTTATTTACTTTAAAAATATATAAATCTAATTTTAACAAATCTTGCAGACGCCAATTTCGAAGCAGACGAGTTCACCGCAGGTTAAGGGTTAAGAGATTAATCATGAAAAAACGACTTATTAAACGTTTTATAGACATACAGCGGCGGTTACATTATTCTATATCGTTCCAACGAAACTAAATGCAACTGCAATACAATAAAATGTTGACAATTACAGCTTTTTAAAAAATCGCAATGTTGGATTTTGTCTGGCGTCTGCTCTGGCTTAAACGTATTTCCATTTAAAATAATTGTTTCCGCACAAAAGAATAAAGCATGCTCTGCTGTAGCGCTTTTTAACTATTATACATGAAAATGACATACCTCCAAGTACCAATGGATCTCAGGCGAATCCAGTCAAAAACTGTTCTAAAACTGTGTTCAAACGGTCATTCAGTAGGAAGAACTAATGAAAGTCTGTAAGACAGGTGCCACGTCAAAAATATTCAGAATGTCCCTAAAGGGAATATTGTGACTGTGACTGTGTTTCATGAGTTATGATGTCATTATGACAATGAAACCATTAAAATGATGCAAAAATGTAACTGTCTCACTTATTAATAGATAGTTCCCAAAAGAAGCATTTTCAAGAGACGAGACATTAGTACAAATGTCATACTACCTCAAATATATTTTGATTCTGTTATACTTCACATGTAATTCCAAAAAATATGTTTTGGTTTCTGTGACAAATAAAATGATTTTTCTGTTCTTTTCTGTTCTGTTCAATTGAAAAAATTGCGTCTGCTTTTACTAGATCATACATAGTTTCAAATTTCATGCGTCTTGAATTTCAGAAATTGATATCAGTGTCAAACTGTTTGAATCCTGATCATACGCCGCTTTACGCGGCGTCTGATCAGGATTCAAACTGTTTGCAAATGTTAATTTTGTTCAGCTTAATAATGAAATGGTTAAAACTGAAGTTCTTATAGAGTGATTTCTTAATGCAAACGTTATTGGAAACAGATGTTTCGATAGAAGCGGAGCTGTTAGATAAGCTGACAAACGTTTGACCTGGTACTGACGTTTTCTGTTTGAAAGAAAGAATAACATGTGATTAGCAAGATTGTAAATCAATATGACGCTATACTTAATATGGAAATTGATACATTGCAGAAGTGATAAAAACGTTAGAACAAATTGAAAACGACAGATAAACGATTGCGACTCTTAGGAGATGACTAATGGCAGAAGAATCGATTGTGATTACCCAAAGCGTTGGCGCCTGACCAGATATTTAAGTCGACGAACTTGTTACTTTGAATATTTCCATAGATACAAATGTGATTGAACTGTTACAGCATATCTGATAGTCGCGTGTTTTGACCTGTAAGTGAGAAAATTATCCCCTGGTTTCTATAGCGAACAGCGATTCTAAAGATCATTTTGATGACATCACTATAACGTCACTATTAATAACAGCGTTTTAACGTCACCGGGGTTCCAAAAAATGCATATTGCTTTAAAAATAGCTTATATCGTTGGTAATGTGAGAAAAAGAATCTGTCACTCGTTGATGTTTAAGACAAGTTGATCTCAAACTCGTCTAGAATAGAAAAGTTATTAAGTTCGCCAAGGCTCGCTTAAAAACATTTCAATTTTAGACTCGTTTGAGATCAGCTTGTCTTAAACATCGACTCATGACATATCCTATATATAAAGGTTAAGGTTGTATCAAGCGACCACACTCATAGACTTAAAACATAAGATTTCCAAATTTTCAAGCGCGATCTTAGGAATTGAACGTGTAATTAACCATTTCTCTGCCAGACTGTACACATGTAACATTAACATAATTATGCAAACAGTTTTGATCCAAATAAGACGCCGCATAACGTTTGACACCCATATCAATGTTTCCTAATTTAAAAAAGAAAATAGTTCCAAATTTTAAAACTAATAACAGAAATTCGAAGATTTCGGAAAAGTCGTTAGGTCCGGAAGATTTAACCCATTTGTGCCCACGATCCTATATATGGGACATAGGCAACCAGTGTATACTCTGATCAGACGCCGCATTATGCAGCGTCTGATCAGAGCCTACACTGTTTGCTGATAGGACCAGGCACCCATTGCTTAGAAAATGGATGAATCCAATATATAAACATGGAAGACTCCACTGGGTATAAATGAGTTAAGAAAAATCCGAATATTTCGGAAAAATCCGGAGAAATAGCAGCCCTGAATTGAGGATTTGCATGTCTTATTCAATTTCTGTCAAACGCTTATGTTATGTACCCTATTGACGACTTTGTGGTAACTGGTAACGATTGCAAACACTTGGGATCCGTCTGTCTGTCACGCTTTTTTCATCACTTTTATTTTTACTAGAACCCCTGTTCTACTGAAGCTGTAAAAGAGACTGAAATCCGAATGGTGTCATAAAAATTGTAGAACTTCAAGATATACACATTATACCCCCATTCCACGAGACGGCGATCTATGGCGCTCTGTCAGAGCGCCGCAGGTCGCCATGCAGAGCGCCGAGGTCGCAAGGGGTGCTACCTGAGCGCAAATGGGTCGCTATCTGATCTCCATGATCGCCAAGGTCGCCGTCGGTTTACTCCCCTGCTCAAAGATCCGTGGCGGTCCGGCCAGAACGCCATCAGATCGCCAATTGATCGCCTAAGTCGCCATCGGAGCGCTACTTGATCGCCAAGATCGTAACTAGAGCGCTATCGGATCACCTTAGAGTGCCACCATCATCCAACAAAGCAAATCAGTAGATACTTTGCGCTCCGTGGCGATCTGATAGTGAGTCTCTGCATTTTAAGATACCCGATAGTATTTTCTATCAATATATCCAAATTGCATGATGTAACTCGACGTCTCATCCGGATCCAAACTGTTATACACCCATACAATGATGATACCGAAACGTATGTTAATATAATGGCGTTTAACATTGATTTTTATGTGCGTTAGAACATTTGTAGTAACTATTAAATGAAAAAACACAGATTTCTAGTGACTTGTGGCAGTACGAACGTAATTTAGAAAGCTCTTATAGGAATCGTCTGCATTAAAATGTTACTGCATTGAGTCAAAAGGAAAGCAGCTATATGTATTGCTATTTGCCTTAATGTCTACTAGCGAATTTAAAACGAATGAGCGCGGCAGAGCGCCACACGCCTTCATAGGATATCTCCCTAATCAGATCAAGTAGAGCGCTAACAGAGCGGTAATGGATCCCCATCGGTCGCCGACATCGCTATCGGATCTCTTTTGAGCGCCATAGGTCGCAGTGGTCGCCATCGGAGCGCCAATAGAGCGCAATAGATCGCATCTTAGTCGCCTTTGAGCGCCAACGGAGCGCAATCTGATCATACAAGAGCGCAACATTTTTATGAATTGGGTGGCGAACAATGACCATGAAGTCGCTATCGGATCTTACGGATCGCTAACGGATCGCCATCGGAACCTAATCTGAACGCAATCGGATCGTAAATGCCGTAAGATTGCCTCATCCTGAGGCGACCTATGGCGCTCTGTCGGAGCGCGGATATCGCCATCGAGCGCCGTCTCGTGGAATGGGGGTATTACCAGTTGACAGTGCGATACAGAGTGATGTATTTAGCTCGAGACGTTTTTGGCGGAAATAGCCGATCTGACGAGCGCCTTGGCGCGAGTCTGGTCGGTTGTTTCCGCCCAAAACATCGAGAGCTAAATGCAACACTCTGTAGCACACTGCCAACTGGTGATGTGTTTATAATATGCCTTGAATACACACCAGAAACAATTAGATAGTTGTTTAAATCATTTTATAGCCAAAATTTATTAGTTATTTGAAGCAGAACAAGATTTTTTGTTTGTCACAATGAATAACGCGGCACTTGTACACGTACGTAAATGACGTCACGTTAAATCGAAAGCGAGGTCAGAGTAAAATACAAAGTGGCTGATACAAGGTGGCTGATACAGACTCTGTCTGTAGTGGGATAGCATCTGTAGTAGTAGTAGTAGTAGTAGTAGTAGTGTTAGTTGAAGTTGTTGTAGGATAGCAACAATTGTAGTAGTAGTGTTAGTTGAAGCTGTAGTAGGATAGCATCTGTAGTAGTAGTGTTAGTTGAAGTTGTTGTAGGATAGCAACAGTTGTAGTAGTAGTGTTAGTTGAAGCTGTAGTAGGATAGCATCTGTAATAGTAGTAGTAGTAGTAGTAGTGTTAGTTGAAGTTGTTGTAGGATAGCAACAGTTGTAGTAGTAGTGTTAGTTGAAGCTGTAGTAGGATAGCATCTGTAATAGTAGTAGTAGTAGTAGTAGTGTTAGTTGAAGTTGTTGTAGGATAGCAACAGTTGTAGTAGTAGTGTTAGTTGAAGCTGTAGTATGGTAGCAGTTAGTTGTAGTAGAAGGGTAATATAATGTAAGCAGAAGTGTTAGATGTAGGGTAAGTAGTAAAAGCGTTAGTTGTTGTGTTGATAGTAGGGTAGCGTTAGGAGTTGTGTTAGTAGTAGAGTTAGTAGTTTCTGTATGAGATTTGTTTGTTGAAAGATAATTGGTATGTAATAATTTCTTGAATAGTATTTAACAAAAGTTTTCTCAATATTTCGGCTATCGGCCCGTGAAAAGGATTATGACAAAGAGTTTTTGTTGAATATTAATTTGCTTACGGCTACATGAACAATGGAGAATGCGCTATTCTTTCAAAATACTCGCTGATAATGAAAACTTACTTCATGTCCATAGAAAATAGTTTTGGAGCAACATCGGGCGCCGGGCAACCCGACTTAACCACTCAGATAAAATAAATTGTCAGCATTGTCAAACTTTGTGATTTTTTAATATTGTTGCATTGCGTTTTCTTTACGTTTGTAATTAAATTAGAAAGAATTTCATTCTCGACTGTTTTACTTGAATATGTCAAAGAAATTCTGCTCCAAATCATTTCAGCCTTTCAGCTTCTCTTAGTATGGTGTTTCTCTCTGTTTCCGTTATTATTTTCCTGAGATGACAAACTTATCAATGCGTTGTTTAAGAAATGGTCCTGAGTTATTGCAGTAATTAATTACCAGACAGACTTTGTATTACACCGGTGTTTTCTTGGTTAATAAATTGATTCCGGCCAACAAGGTCAATTTTTGACAAATTAGTACAAAGATCTACAAAGGTGCAATGTCCCGAGAACTCAACCATTGAATATAAAGATGAGTATTTCCTATTTCTAAAATGAGAATACTTTAATGACCATAAGTGTTGGGGAAAATATGTCTGAGCAAACATTGTAGACCTTAATCAGACTGTTCCCTCGAGAGCAGTCTGATTAGGATCTACACCGTTTGCAACTCAGTTGCACTTCTTGGACAAAATACTGTATGATATAAGCCATACATTCATTTTTAGGATAAAGACAGCAGTTATACTATTATTCCCAATGAAAACAGTTTTCGCGAGATACTCTTCTACATTTTATTGCAATTCGCTTTCGTTTCGTTTGAGTTTAAACAGGAGCGAATAACATCTTCTCTCCTGCAAGACGTCACTGGTGTTTGTAAAGGGCGTACATACATGTATGCATCCTAAGGGTTCAATGCACTTCAATCGGCCCATACATGCGCCTTTTTTACCTTTTTTATTTATTCCTGAACTAAACGCAGTGCAATACAGCGACACCCAATGGGAGACAATAATTGTGTGCGTTGTTCGGAGGGAGTCGTTACAGGGAGGGAAATTGGTTTACATTTGCAAACAGCTTGAATCCAGATCAGACGCCGCGTAAAGCGTCGTCTGATCTGGATTCAAGTTGTTTGTCACTCGCCATTAAAGGTTCTTTCTGTCAAAATGTCCATTATGTAATTTTAAGAAAAGCAGCAGACGACAATTTTAAGCTGACAACACTGCAGCCGTGAATAGGTTAGACATAATTGTCCTTTTAGGGAACAGCAGCAAAGGTCGTTGTAAGGAGGGAGTCGTTGTTGGGAGGGCCCTTGTAGAGAGGGAACACTGTACTATGTAGAAAAAAAGACAACCTCTTGGATATTCATTTTATTTTTATCCGGGTGGCAAATAGTTTGGAGTATATTCAGACGCTGGGTTACCCGGCGATTTACGTTATTATTTTCATTAAGATGTGGACGTCCAAAACAAGTTTTTCTAATTGCAAAACGTTGGGAGCCTATAAACTATAATTGATGAACTAAAACCAAAATGCTCACGCGGCATCTGATCAGGATTCAAACAGTTTAGTACTCGTTACTATATATTTCTCTACAGGGCTTGTGTAACCATGGTACATGTATGTACAATACGACGTAAAATAAAATTTGCCAATGTCTGACTATGTCTCTGTCTATTTCCAATTAGAATTTCAAGGATTTGATTTTGTACAAAAATTGCAAACGACCGATGTTAGCAGACGATTGTATGTCTGGATAGTGGACAGAAAAGAGCGGTTAATTTTGTCTTGCGTAGTTTCAGTATCAAGTTACAGAGGAGAAAACTTTTCTTTCCCGTTTAAACGCAAACAAAACGCAAACGCATTGCAATAAAACATAGAAAAAGACAACTTTTCGACAATTCTGACTATTCATATTGATTTGAGTGGCACACAGTTTGGAACCTGATCAGACGCCGGGTTAGGCGTCTGATCTGTCTCCAATCTGTTTGCAATGAGAATAATAGTAAGGCAGTGGAGGGATTAAAATTATGTTCACAAGTTTATTTTCTTATTGACTAAAAAATTGAATCCCGTGTCTGGCTTGCCATACCAAACTTTTAAATGCCGCTGGTTGCAAAATAGTTATCGTTATTGTAAGGGAGACGCCAAATATCGAAGTGAGACGCCAAATATGTCGGCTTCTCACATGAGTCCGAGCGATTTGGCTTTAAGATTGTGTCCAGAAAAGGACATGCTAGATAAACAATTTTCATAACAAATTCTGCAGAGAAAATGTACATAGCATGATAAATGTTTTAAGTATGTTCGAAATGTTAAGTATAATCTTACCCCGATTACAATAGTTATTTACAAACAATTTAGATCCTGATCAGACGCCGCATAATGCGGCGTCTGATAAGGACCAAAACTGTTTAACACTCATTTCAATATTTATTAAGTCAACATATTTAAGAAATCAAAGCAGACGATAATTGTTTTAAATTTATGACGTCACGGCAGTGAAGAGGTTCATCTGATGTACATAGTCTGCCGCGAAACAGATGCTTATGTAACGTTAAATTGCCAACGAAGGATATATTCTTATCATAGCGACGTAACTCTGTGCAGACACCTTGATCATCTTGTCTGGAGAAATTTATTGGCACCGTTAAAATAGTGAAAGACAGCGCTATCGTTTAAAGTTTCCGTTTTATGAAATTGTATATAAAAGCTTTCGCTCTTTTTCGATGGAAAACTATCAGACATTTTGATACATACTCTAGATTTCAATAAATCATATATATTATATAGTTTGGTCATATCGCTTTAACCCTTTCCCTTATAGAAGCGACTTTTAGCGTATTTAATTTATTCCTCCGCTGAAGAAAATAGTTCCAATATATACCGTAATGAATATGTGTCATATTTAATAATTTCCTTATTCTAGCAGGTAATGGCTTAAAGCAGGCTGAAAGTAAAGCAGAATGCGCCATATGGCGCATTCTGCTTTACTTTCAACCTGCTTTAAGTAGTCACCTATCTTCAATATTATAACTAGGCTATCAGGTAAAGGGTTAACATGTTGAAAGCATAACGTTTAGACCAGTGCTAATTCTTTTCTGACTATAATTATGTCTCTGCTTAATCTTTACAGTATACTTGTTTCTTGTATGTCTGTCAACTTTAAAATAAATAAACACCATATTTAAGCATAGATATGTAAATCATGGTGTTTTATTCGATAGACGCCCGCTGAACTACCCACAAGCTCTTTAATAGGTGCACATGGCTGCTAATACGTGGCAGCAGACCTTTAACCCTTTCACTCTCAATGACGTCTTAACCCTAGTGCAGCGTGCAGAGTACAATAGAGAAAACGTTTTCTTTCCAAATGACCCGGTTACGCTTAAACTATTATTTTCATTGCAAACAGTTATGAGCCAGATCAGACGCCAGGTTTGCACAGGACAAGTGTACTCTTCACGGGTACACTTTTGGTAAAAGACGCATACATGCGTCACTAGGGTTAGTTTAAACAATATTGTATTCAGAAGAAAAGGATTGAACAACAGGCAAAGCCTATGTGAGTCCTCTCCATAACCGTCCTTCGACAAGCAGTAAACACTATATTATACAGATGCCACACACCGTAGTATATCATTGATTCTGTACAACCATTTCGATCTAACAAATAAATACAGTTGGGAAAATGTGATTCCCTTACGATTATACGAACATTAACGAAAACGCAATGTAGAAATGAAGTAATGTAGACACATAGTTTTGATTCGTCAGGAATATTTTCAGTCCATCGGCAGACAGACAAGACACTGTTACATGTTAGACACCGAGTTTATTGATGTCTGATCATTCTCCAAACTATTTGCACTCGGTATACTGTCTAGAAGACATTATTCTTGCCCCAAAACGCGTTAACGCTAAAACTATTATTTACATTGAAAACATTCTAGAGCCTGATCAGACGCCCGGTAGGCGTCTGATCAGGCTTCAAACTGGTTGCGACTCAGACTAAGATACATCGTAAGACATCTTTCCTACATTTTATTGCAAAGCGTTTTCGTTTCGTTTGCTTTTAAACTGGAAAAGAATAACGTCTTTGTTTTCAGTACAAATAATTCATTGGGAAAGAATTACACCTCCCTACGGTGGGTATACTGTGCAGCTGTAATTAATGGCTCGACATGGAAATATGATATTTATCTACACTAAACCTTTGGTCTAATCATTTATAAGAGATATTAGAAAACACTGGCATTGTCTTATGTTCTAGACACTGTTGTCATATCTTATATATCGTCAGATTAATCGTTACCCTTAATGGGCTGATCGCGATTTGGCTTACAGAGGAAAACAGTTTGGATCCAGATCAGACGCCGCTTTAGGCGGCGTCTGATCAGGATCCAAACCGTTTTTCACTTGTGTTAATGATTTCTTAATCAAAATGCCTAAAAACAAATTTTAAGAAGTTAAAGAAGACGATATTTTCTGAGCAGACGATATTGCAGCAGCGAAAGGGTTTATCACTTCACTGTCTTACCCCAATTACAATATACATTTGCAACCAGGTTGGATACTGATTAGACGCTGCGTAACGCGGTGTTTGCTCATGCTCCAAGTTGTTCGACAATAAATGTCGATATTTCGTGAGTAAATATTAAAATACCTAAATCTTGAATTTTGAAAATAAAGACAGACGACAATTGTTTAACATTGATGACGTCATGGCAGCGAAAGGGTAAAGCACGCTACGTTATTGACGTCTGTAAAATTTACCGTTTGTATCAAAAGGTCGACTCTTAGTTGTTAGAACTTGTGACATGACCCCATTTCCTAATGTTTATCGAATTAGAAATTGTTTTAACATTTTGGTTGGTATAATATTCAGCTGTAATTAATGGCTCGACATGGAAAGATAATATTTATCTACACTAAACCTTTGGCCCAATCATTTATTAGGGATATTAGAAAACACGGGCATTGTCTTATATTCTAGACACTGTTGTCATATTTTATAGATATCGTCAGATTAATTGTTACGATTAGCGGGCTCGTCGCGATTTGGCTAACATTGAAAAACAGGTTGGATCCAGATCAGACGCCGCATATAATTGCACTACAATTGGGGTTAGTTTCCTTGAATCGGTAAAGAAATACGTTTTCTTCATTATATTATTATACGTAATATAGGCATGGAAACATTGTTTGTAACATTAAGCCTGTTAAAGGTATATTCCTGGATGACATTCGATAATTTAATTATTACCCTGGTACCTTGTATGTTTATGGGGCTGTCGTATTGAATTTGGCAAATCGTGAACTTTTCTCTCGAATATCAATCGGTTCTAACTTTATTTTGCAACAAATTCTAATATACAGCATAGACGACGTTATTTTCCCCGTTTAAAGGAGTTTTAACGCAAACGCAATGTCTTTTATACAACCAGTTGGCATTCGATTTAGTGGTGTTAATAGAGAGGGTTTTGTGTATTTTTACAGCAAAACCGCGTTTATTGGGAATGAATAATATCTTCTTCATTGTATCTGTTTCGGTCAATGTTATTTGTGAAAAACCCGATGATCTTTAATTTGCCTTGTGGAGGTTTTAAATCTCAATCGCTGCAACGCTAGTCTGGTAATAATGTTAATGATCGCAGGGTCGATTCCGCCCTAAGTTTCAAATTCTAAGAGTGGGAAATTGAATTATAAATAAGACTGGGAAAACGTTATTCTAACCTTGTAAACTTTGTGTTTTTAAACAAATATTTCCCATGCAAACAGACTGGAGCCTTATCGGACGCCAGGTAACCAACCGTCTGATCAGACTCCAAAATGTTTTTCATTAAGATAAAAACAAATCGTCAGAAAAATTCATCACGCTGTCATTTTCTGCATTTTATTGAATTGCTTTGCATTAAAATTTGCTTCAACTAGAAATAATTTAAATAGGTCACGGCCAATGGCGCCAAAATGCGATTTTGCAAACAGTTTGGAACTTGAATAGACGCCGCGTAACGCGTCGTCTGATCATGCTCCAAACTGTTTGGCACTCTTATCGATGATTCTTTAGTAAAGAAAGCCTAACATCTGACTTAAAAAAATATTGCAGACGACACTAGCAGTGCAGACGAGTTTTGGGCGGTGAGAGATTAAAGCCGCGATAAAACTTGGCATTGAAAAAGTTAACGTCTTGTCTGCTGTAAAAAGAATAATATTGTTAAATATTTCAGCAATAACCAACCATCTTTTGCAATCAAATACGCATAGTCGCATAATAGCCGGTTTCACCGGAAAAACGTATCGAACATGCCTTCCATTTGACGTTTTTGCATATATTAGATTTCAACAAATTTAAATGATAACATGTCTGCTTACAGTGGAGAAGTCGTTATTCTTTTCGAATAAATGCTTAACTATTTTCTCCCTGAAACTCAAATGGACAATTCTAATTTTCAATTTGATTCAGTCCATGTTTAACTTTAAAAGGGTTGATTTTTACGATATATATCAAAATGATAAACAATGTAGACCCTGATCGGCTGATAGCTCCTCAAAAATACATCCGATTAGGGTCTTAACCTGTTAAGAATATACCAATGACAGTGCAAACAGTGAAGACAAAAGATTGGAGTTACTTAGTGTTGAAACAGTCAACCTGTCAAATTATCGAATAACTGTTTTTATCACACAGCTAATTTGTCCAAAAGGAACACACCGAAGTTAAACAATGTAGATCCTGATCAGACTGCAGAGGCCACATTCAAGTCAAATCGAGTTCTTTTTTACCCCTACTGTTTTAAAGAAAATGTTCATGAGTGTATAAATTGGAACTATTTTTGTTTCAGTGGAGGAGTAATTTGAATGCTCTAAAGGCACTTTTATAGGGGAAAGGGTTAACTAATATTTACTGGGGTTGTCCTTTTCAAGTCTCAACAGTGAATGTGTTCACCATTTCATGATTAAATTTATCTTGTGGTTTATACCTCATTCACCGCCATATAATCGTTTCAAGGTTAGATTTAAGGCATAGCAGTATAACTGACGTAATTTCAGAACAAGTGGCAACCAGTTTTGATCCTGATCAGACACCGCGTAATGCGGCGTCTGATCAGCATGTAAACCGTGTACAAATGCGTTTTATGACGTCATAAAGAGTTAAAAGGTTAATGCACTGAACAAAACTTTTAAAGCTGTTTTCACAAAAAACCTAAATTGATTGTTTTCGACACCAACTACCCTTATTTGCTTTTCAAATGCGGTCATTTAAGTAAAAAACCCAGACATTAGATGTTTTAATCAACAACAGCAGACGCGTTTGTTCTATTATTCATGACAAAAAACTAAGCTTTCTATTGAATAATGAAAACATCGTTCAAAGACGTCCCATTGCATACCGGTATTGTTACAGTGGAGAAGACGGTATTCTTTCCCAATAAACACGTTTACGCTAAATCTATTATTTCCATTACAAACAGTTTGGAGCCAGATCAGACGCCGGATAACCCGGCGTCTGATCAGGCTCCAAACTGTTCGCCGCTCATATTAAAAAATATAGCCAGAGTTGCAAAATATATGTCATTTTCTACATTTTAATGCACAACGTTTGCGTTTCGTTTGCATTTAAATGGGAAAGAATATCATCTCATACAGTAAAAAAGATGTTATTCTTGCCTTTTAAACAAGTTTATGCTAAAACTGGTTTTTCCATTGCAACAAGTTTGGGTATGATCAGGCATCAAACTGTTTGTTATTTAGAGTTAAACTTATTGTTCAAATTTTCAAAAAAAACTTGCAAATTTCTTTATTTTATTGTATCTGTTTGCGTTTCGGTTCGTCTATACAGGCCAGAATGACATCTTTGCCACTGTGTTTCCTAAGAGAGAGAGAGAGAGAGAGAGTATTGTTCAACCAAACTCAGCTAACTTCCCTAAGTCAAACTTAACCGGTTGGAATTGCAAATGTTTGGAATTTTGAATATATAAATATTTAAATGAAGTACAATCAATGTGAAAGAAAAGAGAACTACAGTAAATTATCTATTACGACCACAGAATAGTTTAAATCAGTCGGTGTTTACAACAGCTGACTTCTTAAAGCAAGGTGACAGTAAAACTAGAAGCTTTCAGTTTTACTGTTTCATTGCTTTAAGCTAACACCTGTTGTTTAAGCAGTCAATCAGCCGTCGTGCTAGTGGTTATAATAGAAAGGTTTTACTGTATCGGGATTTTCTAGCTGATAATCTGTATTGACATGACTTTTACACGTTCATCAATACACAGGGTATACATGTAGATCGTGTGCAAATTTAAATATGTTTACTTGAAGAACAAGCATTGAAAAACACAGATAAAATATAGATATCTGTAATCTGCATTTGATTTATACATAAAACCCAGTCTCGCTCAGAGATCGTTTAGCTTATTTCAATTTAGATTTTGTGTCAAATACAGAAGTAACAGCTAAACCGCATGCATACTAACTGAAAATATCAGACGTATTTAAAACTATCACATAAACGTGCAAAATATAGAGGTTTGACTTGAAGTGAGTGCAAGTTATCGAATATTAACAAAAGGTATACGGATATGTTTGACTGGGACATATTTGAGTAGTGGAGTTTGGATTGTATATTATAGTCTGTAGTATGTTAAAATAATAAAAAGCAGGAGACGATTCAGAAATTGCTTCGAACACTTCATAATGAAATGTATAACCAATACACCTTTTAATCTATAGTAAATACTGTTCATAGTATATTTTATTACCGTGCCGTAGAAGTAATACATCATACAGTTCGAACTACACAATATGAAGTCACCACTGTCGTTTCGTTACAGACTTGCAGTTCCACAAGTGTCTATTTCCCTAGAGGACATGCAGATTTCCTTGTTTGCATAATACTTCCAAGCTAGTGTAACTTTGGTATAAATGTATCAGCTTTAAGGCAGTGAACTTTGACTAATGTTTCTTATGTATTCGTATATGCACATAATTACCCACAACGCTGATTTCAGATGCTGCATTTTAATCTTTAGTATTATATACAGCTAAGTTAACGAAATTGGATAGAAGTGTATTTTCAGTATTTTATAAAACTAGTTCGAAAATGCAATATGCTGGGAGGCTTTGGCGAGGAACATATCATTTTATCCAACGAGTTAAATAAAATCACTGCTGAAAACACACGAAGTTAATATTCTATTTATCACACAAAAAATAAATGACAGAAATTTCTTAGCGTTCTTAGTTTTAACTGTTGCCTTAACTATTAGGTAAACTTTTCGTCATCAATGCCATAACTTTGTAGTAGTTTCATTCATTCATTGATAAAACCGTATCAAAATTAAAGGCAACACCATCAATGGAATTGGAAAGAAAGTTCTCTGATAACGTAATCAATTTTCAAATAAAAGTTAATCGATTTATATTTCTTATTGACGACAATTAATTTTTGGACATAAACTTTTTTAGTTTCCTTTTTTGGAGCCAGCATGAGGTAACCTCAGAAATGAATAAAAAAAAGAAAACGAATAAAAAAAGAAAACGGCTTGATCATGCTACAAGCTGTTTTATTAGTCTTATTTGGAGTCACTATTATAAACTTTTTTCAAAGGCTACTCAGGTGATGAATGAGTTGGGTTTACGACACTGCGACACTCACCGAATAGGTCATATGGCGCTGGTGATAAAGACCAGGGCCCCGTTTCATAAAACTTCGTACGGCTAATGTTGTCGCCAGTGAGATTACTGAAGTCTAATCCTGTCTTGTGGCATCTCTTTGGACTCGTCTATATAAGACGATTCCAATGAGATGCAAGAAGACAGAATTAGATAGAGATGTCAGGAATTAAATGTATTTTAAAGTTTGGACTTACGACCGTTATTGTCGTACGAAGTTTTATGAAACGGGTCTCAGATGGACAATTGGAAATGTTTCTCTGACTGGTGGTATTCCAAGTTTGTTAATGATACATAAGTACATTTTTGCACACTGAGCCAATGGTTTACGAAACTGCATATTTGCACTATAGATATTCGATATACAAAACAAATGTTATTCTCCTATTACAAATCTCTTATTTGGATGTAACGGTATAAATCAGATAGTACCGGGGACTTCCTTATACATGTAAGTGAGCTTCACTGAATGCGCATTGGTGATATAACGCTCCCTCTCTACAACGACATCCCCTAAATAGGAGACAAAACGTGTGTGCGTTGTTAGGCGGGAGACGTTTTAGAAAGTGAAATTGGCTTACACTTGCAAACAGCTTGAATCTAGATGAGACGCCGCGTAACGCGGCGTCTTGTCTAGATTCAAGCTGTTTGTCACTCGTCATGGTGTTCTTTTTCTGTCAAAATGTCCATTATGTAACATTTAGAAAAACAGCAGACGACAATTTTAAGCAGACGACATTGCAGCCGTGAAAAGGTTGGACATAATTATATTGTCTGGGGGAACTGCGACAAATGTCGTTTTAAGGAGGGAATCGTTGTCGGGAGGGCCGTTGTAGGGAGGGAGCACTGTAACTGTTTGAATTCGCATTGGATGCTGAGTTAGTCAGTGTCCCATAGGGATCCAAACGGCTTGACACTCACTGCAATGTTTCTTAACTCATTCACCCCTGAAACTTTAAATCGACAATTCCAACTTCAAAATACGTCTATGTCTAGTTCATTTTTGACTATCTAGGGTTGATTTTAACAATATATTTCAAAATGACAAACAGTGTAGATCATGATCAGAGGGCTTCTTAAGGAGCCCTCTGATCAGGGGCTACACCTTTTGCATATGGCAAGTGTAATTCTAACAAGTTTACTGTTTGTAAATGACGAGTTTACTCGTCATTAGGGTTGATCGTGTTAAGTGAAACTACCTAAAATTTAAATTTAGGAAATAAAAGCAAACGACAATTGATTGAAGCAGCAGATGACGTCATGGCAGGGAATGTATTAAGTCTACTCGAATATTCTACTTGATTATTAGCATGCTGCTTCATACATGTAGTCATACGACACATTTTGGAAACGAACTCTGTGCGATAAGGTTAATGATATCAACGCTATATTGAAACGTCAGTTTAAACCCTCTATCCTCCATTTTATAGTCTGCTTGATAATTTGGATTGAACTTTTGTTTAAAAGTTAGATTTAAGGCAAAATGACTGAAGAAAAATCAGTATGGCTGTTAAACAGCATGGATCCTGATATCATGCAGCCTCTGACAAGTATCAAAACTGTTTGCAAAGTCGACTGTACGGTGTCCCCCTTCCTACAACGGCCCTCTGTTCCCAAAACAAAATAACTACGCTCGTATGTCAAAGCTTTTCACTTCTGAAATATCGTCTGCTTAAAACGTCGTCTGCTATTTTTCTCAAAGCTACGTATTGGGCATTTAGATAGAAGAAACATAAAGAAGAGTGACAAACAGGTTGAACCAAGATACGCGGTGTCTGATCTGGGTTTAAACTGTTTGAAAATTTAATCCAAGTATTGTCCAGCACCCTACGGGTTTTAATTGTCCTTCCCTAAAACAGCTCCCTCCGAACAACACACATATTCTTTGCCCCCCATAGGTTGCAGCTGAAGAGAGGAAACATTGTACTTGACTATGGCGTTGAAAGGGTCAACAAAAGTCTGTTCTTGTCAATGCATAGTTATGTACAGTGTAAATTAGCCATGCTATATTGGATATAAGCCAATTTGACGGCCCTGAAATTAGATTTTACTGATTATGTGCATGTATAATTGTCCCACACTTTACATGACATCACATTGCACCGGTCCTATTCACAAGCCAGACGTTAGACATGGTGTTACAAACACACCATGTATTTTCTTTAAATCATATTAAAATCCTTACTTACTTATGGAAATATAGAAATTTAATTTGCCTATGTCCTATATATATATGACCGTGGGCACAAATGAGTTATACATATTAAAATCCTTACTTATCGAAATATAGAAATGGAAGGCGGAAGGAGATTTAAACAATTTCAACCAGGCTATTTGGATGTTAACTCACAAGACTGTCCTAGAAACACTTTTTAACCCATTTGTGCCCACGGTCCTATGTATGGAACATAGACTAACATTGTAAACTCTGATAAGATGCAGTGTCTTATCAGATCCTATACTGTTTACAGGTAGGAATTTCAATTCAAACCAAACAAAAATGAAAATTTAAATCAGGCACCCATTAGTAAAAAAAATGGATACTCCAGTATATAAGCGTGGTATAATCAACTGGGCGTAAACGGATTACTATTTTGCTAAAGAAGTCAAGGAAAGTTGTACAGTTGTGTTCATTATGTTTATTTAACCATTTCTGTATTCATTTACCCCATACACTAAAAATGGACATTTCCAGTTTGCTACTAAGTTTGGTTTTACAATTCATTGCAAAATGATATTCAGTACAGGTTTAGATCATAGGACTCCGTCTGATCTGGTTCTACACTGTTTGCATAGAACAAGTGTACTATTTACAGGTACACGGTTTGTAAATGAAGAGTTTACTGTGTCGCTAAGGATCAAATGGTGTAACACTTCATTACACAACTAAATATCAGGAAACAGCAGTACTTGAATTTGTATTAACCCTTCCTATAGGAGACCTCTGATCAGGATCTACACTGTTTGCATGTGCTATCAGTAATCTCTACAGAGGGTTGTAGGATTAAAAGAAGTGGCACAGTTGTGTTTATCTAAACATGTAATAGAGCGGACCTAAAACGTCAGTCTTACAAACAAACTCGTCTATATCTTTTGCTGATAGACCCATAGATGAAAACATTTGACATTATCTCAAGAAAGTCTCATGAAATGCATGCTTCGAACTTCAATTCGCTAACAAGGAACACAATCTCAGCAATTTTGCTTTTGTTATAACAAGGGGAGGGAGACGTGAATACGCTGACTCGTGGAGATTACATGCAAATGCAAACAAATCGTCAATTTCATAAAGTGTTCATTGCAAATAGCCATTTGTTTTCAGTAATAAGACTCCAAAGTCAACACATTAATTGAATTTAAGAAGAAGAATATTAATACCACTGACTCGTGTAGTGGAGTTGACGGTATGCTTTCCTTAAAAACGCGTTTACGCTGAAGCTATTATTTCCATTCCAAACACTTTGGAACCAGATCAGACGCCGGGTAACCCGGCGTCTGATCAGGCTCCAAGCTATTTGCCTCTCACATTGAAATAAATAGTAAGAATATTCAACAAGTTGTCATTTCCTTTATTTTATTGCGATGCGTTTGCACTTCATTTGCGTCAAAACGGGAGAGGAAAATGTCTTCTCTAATGTAATCAATATGTTAAATCCCTTTGCGCAACATTGTTAACACCTATGATTAGACATGGTCCCATACTTATTTATTAAGCATTTGAGGCGAGTCTGAGATCATTCTAAAGCCTTTAATTTGTGAGATTTTATAAGACCCGAGCAATAAAAAGCTTGAGAAAGCAAGTTGGTATCCCGATATATTAAAAAAATCTGAATAAGGAGAGATCCTTTGAAAGCACAGAAAACAAAGCAAATACTGAAAACTGCAGACTCGGTTTAATTGAGTCTGTTCATGAGCAATACTGAAATATGCAACAGTGCTCACGCCCCTTAGCACCAGCTTAAGCGGAATTCAACTTTCAACTGTAAATGCGCTGAAATCAATGATCCCAAAGGACCAGAAAGTATAACAACACTGAGAACGAAGTACGGGGCGACTTTTTACAGCCGCCACACAAGCACTTAACATCTGCTGTTGTGAATTATATAAATCTGAAAATATATAAATCTGAATAAGGAGAGAACTCTCAAAATAGTAACCATGTGCAAAACAGGTACATATATCGCTTCAACTACTAACTCTGATGCTGCCAGAATGATATAATTTTGCACAGACATATGGTAACGTATATTCTGAAGTCTTTACCATGGACACTGGTGATAGACCTAAGCTGTGCAAGAGACGTCTTATCAAACCCTTTCACGATCAAATTTACCGTGAAGATTTTACCCCTTCACCTCCATATTGTCGTCTTCTTCAATATCGATGTCTGCAATATCGATTCAAAGTTAGGTTTAAGGCTGTATAACTGACATTGTCACAAAATAAGTGGCGTCTGATCAGGATCAACTGTTTGCAAATGCGCTTTATGACGTCTTTGAGATAGAAAGGGTTAAACACTCAACGTGATCAACAGCAATATGGCGTATACCTTTGCAACGGATGTTGAGCATAGGTAGAAGTAACATTTCAAATACGAAATTTACGTATTTAGCCTTAAAATATTATTGAATGTCCAAAAGTTTGGCGTTACGCGGCATCTGATCAGGATCCAAACTGTTTGCTATTGTACTCGGTATAAGGCAATGAAGGGGTTTAAATTTAATGGTCAACTGCAACCGGTTTATACCTGATAAACGGCGACAAATACATCCTACTTTGCACGGACACAAACATATGGCTATCATTAAGAAACAAGAAATGTTATTGATAACATAAACATAATTTTAAATGTGGCGTTCCGCATCTTACAGACGCACTTGAAATTTAAAAAATATATTTTATTACACAAGTCCTAAATAAATCCAATACAGGTATGGCTAAATCCAAAAACACGGAACCAATCTTTTCAGAACAACTTGGACACAAAGTTGAAATGAATGTACAGTGCTCTCTCTCTCTCTACAAGGACACTTAACGGGAGAGACAAATTGTGTGTGTTGTTTGAAGGGAGTCGTTATAGGGAGGGAACATTAAGGCTTGGCGATTTTTTCCGAATCCCCGATGATGTACATGAATGTTCTTGGGCAAGATATGTACCAGGAATTGCTCATCTCCACACAGGGGTTAAAATGGGTACCTGTGAAGGATCTGAGACGTACTGCGGCTGCCTAGGCGCTATATGTTAGCAGTTCTCAGGGATAAGATATGGTATACCAAAGGGGTCTAAAGTATAGATGCTGCTCGGGCAGTATCTAGAGGCTGCTCGGGCAGCGTTATGCTGCCTAGGCAGCATATATGCTGCTCGAGCAGCATCTAGATGCTGCTCAGGCAGCAAATATGCTGCATATTGCTGCCTAGGCAGCAGTTATTTATAGCATTTAGTGTTATCCAATCAAAACGCTCGTTCCTTTCAGTTGCTTTTGCGAGTTGTACCAAAGGGGTCTAAAGTATCTAGATGCTGCCCGAGCAGCATATATGCTGCCCGAGCAGCATATATGCTGCCCGAGCAGCATTATGCTGCCTATGCAGCAGTTATTTATAGATTTCGCCAATTTTACAATGAACCAATCAAAATCGGTCTAACAAAGACAGGTGCGTGTGCTTTATCATGGAAGTCAGTCTGAATCGTATAACGTCTATCTATATGTCGCTTGCACCTTTTCAGGAGCAGTTTAATGTAATAAAGACTGAACATAGTTCTTTCTTATATAGTTCTTAGATTTTTTTTAAAAATTATACATAATTAATTGTTTTAAGCGGAGTATGTGGCAGTAAAATACCCAGTGGCACGTATACCACCCAAAACCACAAACTTCAGACTTCAGAACAACTTTATTTAAGGATTTTCTCATGAAACATCCTCCTTTATAACGATTGAATATGTTATTTCAAGCTGAAATAATGTAAAGATTTTGCAAACGTATTAAGTTTATATTATGGTTTAGCTATATCAGGTAATATTCGGGGCGATCGCTACAAACAGTTCGGGGTTAGCACAGTAAATGTACAGTTGGCTGAGCGGTTACTCGGACTGAAAGTAGACTATAACTTGGTCTATTATTACTTGGCTTACATTTGCAAAGAGCTCGATTCCAGATCAGACGCCGCGTAACGAGACGACTGATCCCGAGTCAAGCTGTTTGTCACTCGTCATTATATTCGATCTAATAAAATGTCCACTTAGATGTAACTTTGAGAATAAACAGCAGACGACTATTTAAAGCAGACGGTATTGCAGCCATTAAAGCGTTAGACATAATTGTCCTGTTCAGGGAACTGCGGCAAGTGCCGTTGTAAAGAAGGAGACTTTTTTTTAGAGACCCGTTGTAGCGGGGAACACTGTAGTAAGCCTATCTGCTGTTTCAAACTGGTGCTTCATTACGTCTAAAATATTGTTTCCAGAGATTATAACTTGAATTGATATATGCACCTTATTGAGTTTTTGACATGCTGCAGTGATAATTTCAGTTAAAACTCTTCTATAAAGAGAATGTTCCTTTAATGGGCCATTATATTTTGAAATGTATCATAGTCGTCCGTGGTTTCATTTTTCTTGATTAGCATGTCTTATCCATGTTACAATCAATAGCGACTACCGTTTTCATCAACTGGGTGCTATAAGGAGGCTGTTCATAAAGCAGAAAACTCATTTAGGAGCTCACTGTTTTACGTGTAGGTCTTTCATTGCCATAAAATACTTAACGCTTTCAACCCTAGCGACGAGTATACTCGTTATTTACAAACAGTGTACCTAAGAGGATTACACCATGCAAACAGTGTAGCCCCTGATCAGAGGGCTCCTTAAGGAGCCCTCTGGTCAGGGTCTATACTGCTTGTCATTTTGAAATATATTGTTAAAATCAACCCTAAAAAGTCAAAAATGGACTAGACTTATTTTGAAATTGGAATTGTCCATTAAAAGTATCAGGGATGAATGGGTTAATTCGACTTTGAAAACAGTTAAAATCCAGATCAGACTCCCTCAAAGATGGTGGTGTAACGCCAATGCGTCTGATTTTAGAAGTATGGAGTGGAAATCTAAGCTGTCCTCTGCTTTGAAACAATCCTTGCTTGAAACATAATCAAATATTATTTGGATAGTCATAATTCTGTGACCTTATATCTATTTGCATACCATTTTCAAAACTATAAGCACACTTAAGAGAGAGAGTTATTTTTTGCTGAGTTTTAACAAAATTCTGCATTTACTCTTTTTACGTTGAATTAGTCGTTTGCTTCAAATATATCGTCTGCTCAAAATGTTATTTAAGTTTTTTTAAATTGACGAAACGACACAAATATGAGTGACAAACAGTTTGAATCCAAATCAGACAACAAACAGTTTGCAAATGTTTGAGCCAAGTCACGCTTAGCATGATGGGGGGTAACCCTTTCATGATCACATTATTCGGGAGGCTTTTACCCATTCACCACTTTACTGTCGTCTGCTTCAGTATTGTTGTCTGCAAGGCTCGTTTAAAGATAGTATGGTTGCATGACTAAATAGATATCGATAAGAGTGTCAAACAGTTTGGGTCCTGATCAGACGCCGCGTTTCGCGGCGTCTGATCAGGACCCAAACTCTTTGCCAACGTGCTTTAAAGTGTCATTGAGAGTGAAAGGGTTAACGAAGCTATTTTGAAATATAATTCAAGATCCGCTCAGTTATTCTCCTATATGTTTAGCCTGTAATTAATGGTTTGGAGAAGTCATTTGTAATGATAAAAATGTTTTTTAACAACTATGTTCAATAATGTGTTTCTTTATCATGTTAAGGAATCGGCGTTTGGAATGATAATTGGTGGTTGAAAATTTCATGTACATGTACTGTTAAATCATTTTAAACCTTTCACTTCCAACCCAAACTACACGGGTTTTTGATAAAAAATTAAACACCCAACAACCCCGAACGGACCATGCTCAGACGTCATGTAACGTCAGGATCGAGACTGTTTGACACTAAGGTCAATATCATGTTCCTTCAAATTTCTGCCCATCTACCTTTGAATTATCATTTAACCCTATAAAGCGACTCGCAACCAGATGGTGCATTAAAATAGTAATTTGTAAATATGTGTCAAACGCTTATATAAATGGTAAAGAATTAGTTTAGGATAAGAAATTCTGTTTAAAAAAAATGTATTTCAATAAAAAAAAATATTGGTCTCTGGTGGGATTCGAACCCCGGGGCCCGGCATTGGCGGACAGAAGGCAAAATTGGGGAAACCGCTTAGACCAATGGACCACGGAACTATCCGTTTATCTTGGATCGATTTAACGTATTTCAATGTGTAGCGATCGAAAGTGCATACAACTTCGTAATTCGGCTCGTGTTTATGTCTGAGCCCGTGTAGAGAAGCAACAACAACAACTATACCGTTAGCTAACGCTATAGAAAAACGATGGAAAATATATAAAAATCTAAGATTCGGTGACGATTCTTGAGACTTTTTTTGGACTGATCATATTTTTTTAATGTCAGAAGCCAAATAATGCCACAAATTTGCTTTTATTTGAGTATTTTATTTTATTTTGACAAGTACACCATCCGGTTGCGAGTCCCTTTAACTCTCAATGACGCTTAAAAGAGCGTTTGCAAACAGTTTGGATCCTTATCAGGCACCTCAAACTGTTTGACACTCCTTTTGAAATTTCTTAAGCCATACTGCCTTATTTTTTTAACTTTGAAACGACATTGCAGACAACAAAATTGAAGCAGACGACATTGAAACGGTGAATGGTTAAATATCTCACGAAAAATATGGTAGTGAAAGGGCTAAAGTTATACCAGACAGACACAAGTGTCCGTCCCTGTGGTACTTTTATTTTCAAATAAGTGCCAAACCTACCGTGTATAAATATTCTAAATGTATAAGTTTTTGTTTGTGTCCGTTATCCATGCATTTTACCGCATCCCCTGCCATAGTAACGTAATAACCCGTCTAATACAGATACTATCAGATGCATGTTTTTATTAATTTAATGTTGATTTAACCCTTTCCCCCATAGAAGCGACTTTTAGCGTATTTAATTTATTCCTCCGCTGAAGAAAATAGTTGCAGTTTATACCCTCATGAACAATTACAACAACAAATATTTTTATATAGCCTAGCAGATGATAGTTTAAAGCAGGCTGAAAGTAAAACAGAATGTGCCTTAAGGCACATTCTGTTTTACTTTCAACCTGATTTAAGTGATCACCTGTATCTAATGTTATAAACAGGTTATTGGGTAAAGGGTTAAAGCGATTTGGACCTACATAATAACGTTTATTTGAATGCCAAACAATTTTGGATTCCGATCAGATGCCGCATTAGGCGGTGTTTGATCTTTTGCAAATACTGGTGTTATCGGCTTTGGCAGTGAACGAGTACAAAGTCCACACATTTCGCCAAACATGTTTAACAAGTTCAATGAAACCTATAAAATAATTTGAGTTTTATAGACAGGTGACTATAAAGCAGGTTAAAAGTAAAACAGAATGCGTCTGTAGGCGCATTTTGCTTTTCTTTCAGCCTGCTTAAAATTACCATCTGCTATGATATAGAACTGTTTTCTTATGTTGCATACTCATGACAGTATAAAGTGGAACAATTTCCTCCCTGGAGGAATAATTAAAAGCGTAAAAAGGCATATTCATGAAGCAATCGGTTAAACAAGAGACTCAAATAATCTGGGTATTTTACAATCGGTTTAATGATAAAAATTCGCCAATTTCCTTTTTGTGATTGTAAAAGCAAAAACGTATATTGAAAAGGCGAGGTAATTTGCAATTCCAGTTAATATAATTAAGTTAAAAGACAATATTGCACAAGGTCGTTTTTGAAGAGCAACCTGTACTTTCCTTTTTAAGGAAAATGATTTTCCAAAAACACTTTTGTAAAAGTAACGACCATTTTGTCGGCAAAAGTTCATGACTGATAATACAGAAAAAGTCCTCTATTACGACCACTAAAACGAAGACTAACTGATTGTATAAAAGACAGGTGACAGCTAAAAGCAAGGTGGCATTAAAATAGAAAGCTCCATAAGGAGCTTTCTGTTTACTGTCATATTGCTTTAAGTAGTCACTTCTGATACATCTACTAATTAACATAATTTTGTGGTCGTAAAAAAGACGTTTTACTGTATATCCATATGTTAATAGCATGTTATTAATTGCGAACAATTAAGAACTGGTCATTGGTACTTAAAAGAGCAGCTCATCTTCAATTTATTCCATGATCTTAATTTTACGAATACCCTTGCAAAATTGTACAGACCAAGTACCGTTATCATCTCAAGCTCTTCCAAATACCGTATATATAATGCAGCTGCATAAAAAAGTTCAGATGCATGTCGGTGTCAAATAGTGTAGATCAAGACAAGCCGCGTGATTGCCAAATTTTGCAATACAAGAAGACAAGTTTTGTCATAATAATACTCAGTTTAATTAATCTGCAATGGGAAAGACATTATTCTAACATAAACTAAACGCGTATACAGTGGAGACTCTGTTATTCTTTCCCGTTTAAACGCAAACGTACGCAAACGCAAAACACTAAAACGTAGAAAAGAACAACTTTTGGACAATTCTGATATTTCATGTTTATCTTGGTGGCAAACAGTTTGGAGCCTGATCAGACGCCGGGTTACCCGGCGTCTGATCTGGCTCCAAACTATTTGTATTGTAAATAATAGTTATAGCGTAAACGCGTTTATTGGGAAAGAATAATAGATTCTCCACTGTATGCTAACATAATTATTTAAGTTGTGAAGAGTCTTTAGCCAGATAAGGCGCAGTTTGGTTATGCTTCAAACTTTTTGCCAGTCAGCTAAAATATCGTTAAAATTGTCAAGACAATTGTCATATATTATATTTTAGTGCATTGTGTTTGCGATTAGTTACGTTCGGGATAGAGTAACTTTTTCCCCATTGTGTTGCGACTACTAATTTGAAGACTTAACCCATTCGGTGCCAACTTTATCGTGAGTATTTTACCCATTCCCATTTACTTTATCGTCTGCTTCAAGATTAAATCGAGCGTCAAGCAGTTTGGATACTGATCAGACGCCACTTTTAGCGGCGTCTGATATGGATCCAAACTGTTTGCAATGTCGATTTTTGCGACTCCGACGGTGAAGGGGTTAAGACAGGTGACGGCAGCACGAAACATGTAAAGAAGAAAGCTCTAACAGTGCTCCATTTCTACAACACCATCTATTGGAAGACACACATTATGTGAGTTGTTCGTGGGGAGGTGTGATAGGGAGGGAAACCTAAGACTTGGCTTACATTTGTCAACTGCATGATTCCAGATCAGCCGCCGCGTAACGCGGCGTCTGATCTAGATTCAATGTATTTGCAACTAGTCATTATATTTATTCTATCAAAAATCCAATACTATGTAACTTTAAGAAAAACAGCATACGGCAACTTTAAGGAGACGAAATAACAGCAGTAAAAGCGTTAGACTTATTTGTCCTGTTTAGGGAACTGTGGCAAGGGACGTTCGATGTAAGGATGGAGTAGTTGTTGGATGGGTCGTTGTAGGGAGGGAGCACTGTATTACCGATATCGTGCATAATTTTATAATACAGTGGAGAATCTGTTATTCTTTCCCTTTTAAACGCAAACGTACGCAAACGCAAAGCACTAAAACGTAGAAAAGAACAACTTTTTGACAATTCTGATCATTCTTGTTTATCTTGGTGGCAAACAGTTTGGAGCCTGATCAGACGCCGGGTTACCCGGCGTCTGATCAGGCTCCAAACTGTTTGCACTGCAAATAATAGTTTTAGCGTAAACGCGTTTATTGGGAAAGAATAACAGATCCTCCACTGTATTAGACGACCTTTCTTTAAGGATTTAACGTTTAATATTAGACTACATTTCTTTTAGGATTTAACGTTTAATATGAATAACTAGTATTGCTCATTGATGTTTTCTTTGCACCAAGTATCCCAAGAGACGTACTGTATAACCTTAGCAAGCCTGACCCATTTTTGTACACATAACACAGACACTACGGGACTAATTTGGAGCTCATTTTCTAAATAAACGCTACACTCTGACATCTCAAATCTACTCTGACGTGTTAAAACAAAACCGAAAGTGACAATCTATTTTTAGGGGCGCTATATTTAAATCGCGTTCGCGCAATGCGCGAATTAGTCGCATTTTGCAGGAGACCATTAGTATTCAAGAAATAGGAAGTGCCGAACCTGGCCTTTCAGAAAAGTCTTCCAACGCGATGTGCGAATCGTAACTTTTCATTTTACAGAAGCCAAAATGTGCCATAAACGTCAAAACGTTTTAATGATATGTATCCTTTACAAACAGTGTACTCAAGACAAATTCATTCGTCCTATGTAAACTTCAAAGACCATGACCAGAAGGCCCTTAAAGGATGTTAATGATATTCTTCAATCCTGCTTTTGATTAAAACAGCGAGAACAATCAGAATAATGTTCTTAATTAGAGACTAAAGTCAAAACAAATAACTGTGCTTCTGCAATGCAACATCTTTTTCGGGAGATTTTTACCCCTTCACCGTTTCATTGTCGTCTGCTTCAATTTTGTTGTTTGCAAAATCGTTTCAAAGTAAGATTCAACATAGTGTGACTCAAAACTTATCGATACGAGTGTCAAACAGTTTGGATCCTGATGAGACGCCGCGTTACGCGGCGTCTGATCAGGATAAAAAAATTTGGCAAACACGCCTTTAGGAGTCTTTGTGAGTGAAAGGGTTAAATAACTGAAAACCAGATTTGAATTAAAAATGTTTGTAAATGGATCCAAGGCGCCTATATTAACACGATGCTTTTAATTCAGGAAGATGGATTTATATTAAAAATACATTTCAAACAAAACAAATAATGAACTTGGTCGAAATTCGAAATCGTGCCACAGAGAATGCATTTAACAATTGGGTCCTAAACTATAACCATATGCTATAACCTCTCGACTACCGGACCGTTTTTATAGTTATGACAGTACATGCATACTTTATTCTATTTGTTTTGTACATATATATGCACAATATTTGGATCTACCATGCCTATAGACTGAGTAGAACCTCTCTAGAACGACCACTAAAAAGAAGGTTGGTTGATTGGTGACAGCTTAAAGAAAGGTGACAGTAAAACAGAAAGCTCCTTTAGAAGTTTTCTGTTTAATTGTCCCCTTCTTTTAAGAAGTCAACTGTCTGAAAATCCTAATAATTGACACAATTTAATGAGGTTTTACAGTATTGTGCTTCAGGATTTTATACCAATCATAATTTTATCATGTAATATGCTCGACAATGCCTAAAATATGAGGTTACATGTATTTAACAGTATTGAGTACAATTATGAAATTTGTTGGATGAAAACACAGCCATTCATTTTTGGACGATGCGAAGCCGTGTTCAAATACAAAATATCACAGCTGTGAATGAGTTCAACTGAATTCAGTATTGTACTCAACACTGTTAACCCTTTAACCCATAGCCTGTTTCTAGTTTTTTAACATATGTGACCTATTAAAGCAGGCTGAAAGTAAAGCAGAATGTGCCCTAGGGCACATTCTGATTTACTTTCAGCCTGCTTTAAGTTAATATCTGCTAGTAGATAGAAAATATTTCTTATAGTACATATTCATGACAGTATAAAATGGAACTATTTTCTTTGGCGGATGAATAAAATGAATGCGCTAAAAGTCGCTCCTATAAGGGAAAGGGTTAAATAACCTATTTATATTTCGTCCTATCAAATTATCAATCGTGGACAATTATTAAATATTATTTGATAGAATTATTGAACAAAACTATGAACTTGCTCTTTTCTCCTTACATGACTACGTTACCCGGATTACGTCCACTGACGTAACTTTAAGTACAATTTTGAAGAGTTTTCCTGTCCAATACGATCAAATATCAGTTTTCGGGACTCTAATACAATACGAAAAAGTATGGCTTTTTGGGATCGGATCTTATTATTCACTATAAAACCAGTTGCTCTTGTATCGCCAAGTTGTAGAGAGTGAATTTTCTAATAAGTTTAACAGATTAAGGGGGTAGGTGCACCTTTGGAAAGTAATTATCAAATTCTTCAAACTTTGCATACAGACAGTAAAATTAGTTTCTATGACAAAACTGGTGAAAAATGGGGTACCGGACCTTTCTTTTTCACAATTTGAGATTTTTCAGGGCTACCCCCCTAAAATTGAAAATTCACAAAACTCATACTTTTTTATACTACGGTTTTCAATCTTTATTTAAACAAACTATTTGTACAAAGAGTATCCTAATTTATATTACCATAGTAAGAATAAACCCTGAAAATGATGTTTTGTAAAGATCCAAAATATAAATGTTTGATTTCACCGGAAATGAGTAAAATTTGCCCCACCCACTTTTTATAATGGGAGAATAAGGCACAGTGAAAATTGCCCTACAAATTGTAGAAAACTAATTACCAAAATTTTTATTTGTTGTTTTTAGCCTTGCAAACATAAGGTTTTAGTGAAATAGCAAATAAAAACACAGGGTCCCGGATCTTTTTAAAAAGATATACATGTAGATCGTTTTCTTAAAAAAATCCATTTTTTCTCATTTTTTCACTTTTTGGTGTATTTTTACCAAGAATATTTTTTTTCAAATAAATATCAATTTGATCTATTGAATTATCTATAATTTATACTAAAACTGTACTACCATGAAAATTTCATGCTTATATTCTGAGAAATTGAAATGAAATCGGATGTAAAAAAATGCAACCTACCTATGAAAATGGTGTATGCTGTAAACTATGAATAGGACATAAAACTTAAAAAGTCCCTTCCGGAACGAAAATCTAATTTTTTTCCCGGGAAAATAGTATTTTATGACTGTATGCATTCACCAAAAATGAGTTCTTAACATTTTTCGGAAATTTCATGATGCTCAAAAAGACAGGCCGACATCCTTAAGGTGTAAAAAACTGCTTGTATATGAGTATTGTCTTTTTCTTTTTTTCAAGTATACAAATTGTATTTGGTCAAATGTAACATTGCATAACTGTAAAATCGCCCAGCACACACATAGGGATGGCTCATTTAATATACAGGCATACTTGGGTTACAGCGTTCATGATGTTTAAAACTGATCGTCAAATGGTATATTTGAGCATGGTCAGAGTTCGATTTTCCCGGTGTTTGAATTACCTCAATATATTTGGTAAGTTTTAAGTTCTTTGAGTACTAATGCATTAATTATATTGGGAAAGATGAACATTTTCCCGCATGAAAAAGTAATAATGTCATTTGATTTCAGTACGTCCAATATTGTTCTATGACAGATATTCTTAGACTGATATGTAAATGTTTCGGGTTTATTTATTTGGTTTATTATGATAGACTGAATGAACGGTGCCAATTGATTTCCCAAGACCCTTGATAAGTTTGTCTGCATTAAATGACATCGAAATGAAAAGTACGTTACTGCTTCTGTCTGCCACAGATAACGGCATAAATCTCCCACTCTGCTCCCGCATGAGCATTTAACCCTTCTGCCGTATTAGTATCATCTGTTCAATTTTTTCACCGTCAAATAGTACGGTCTGCTTCAACCTTTCCACTGCCAATTTGTTCGTGAGATTTTTACCTTTACACCGATTCATTGGTGTCTGCTTCAAGGTTGTTGTCTGCAATGTCGTTTTAAAGTTAATTTTAAGGCAGTATGACTGACAAAATGTCGATACGAGTATTAAACAGTTTGAATTTGACCAGACGCCGCGTAAGGCTTCATTTTTGAGAGTTAAAGGAGTAACCCTCTACCCCATAGCCTTTTTCTCGTGTTAAAGATAGGTGACCATTTAAAGCAGGTTGAAAGTAAAACCGAATGCGCCTTAAGATACACTCGGATTTTCTTTTGGCCGGCTATAAGCTACTATCTGCTATGATATTGAGACTATTTATTATGATGCATATTCATGACTTCTTAAATTTGAACTATTTTCTTTAGTGGAGGAATAAATAAAAGCGGTAAACATTTGGTTGATGAATAAATAAAAGGAATAAAATGTGTATCTATGGGGATAAAGGTCAGCTCTCTCATAAACAAAACATCATGTAGTCGGCTGAAATATTATGTCAAATTTAAATCGTTGGTGTTTTCACAAACGAAATATTGATACGAGTGCCAAACAGCTTGGGCATCTTATAAGACGCTATGTTCAGCGTCTGCTGATCTTAGTACAAACTGTTAGAAAATAACCACTGTACTCTAGGTAAGGCAGTGAATGCGTATGGGACTGAACCAGGAATATAATTGTTTTAATTTGCACCTTATTGCCCGTACTCTTGTCAGTGTTCCCAGTATCTCCCACAGCGATTACTAACGTTAAACTGACATGATCAGGGTAAGTACAAACGTCTTTCATGATTAAAATCAAACACAAACTAACTTGATTAAATTAAATTCTGCAATGGCAAGATAATTTCATTTAAAAATGAAAATTCAGTCAAACATACTATTCAAAGTTTGCTTAGCTGGGTACCAATGCATTGATCAAATCACTTCTCATCCCATACTTTCAGCATTTCTGTCAAATTTGGAGATGTTTTGGCCAAATCTTTACTTTACATATTCTAAAAATGTTACAATTGATCCTGTAGGCGAAACCCGAGAAAAATACCAAAATGTGCAATTTCTGAGAATCATGTTCTTACAGATGCTCAATTGTACCCATTATAACATCTCTAAGAATATTAAAGTGTAGAATTCAATGGGTTTAAAAAGTTTGGTGAAATCTCAGAAATTTCACATTTTGATAATTTCTTCGGGTTTCGAGTACAGGACCTGAATAAGTGGAAAAGTTATCAGAATCTGTAAAGTAAACAAATGGTCAAAATTTGAAATAAATAAAAAAAATGCTGGAAGTTGTGTGATGAGCTGTGATAGGGTCAATGAATGGGTATCTATGATGATTTTACCCTTGGTGCTTAGGAAACTTTGAGTAGTATATTATTGACCGTTTAACTCTTTGAACCCTAATCCCGCATATAGGCGTCTTTTAAAACAGTGTACATGTGAATAATACTCTTGTCCTTTGCAAACAGTGAAGGCCCAGATCAGAGGGCTCCGAAAGGAGCCCTCTGATCAGGGTCTTCACTGTTTGTCAGTAATGCCAAAATGACAAAAACAACTCTTAAAAGCCAGAAATGGACTAGACAAAAATGGAAACTGGAATTGTTCATTTAAAGTTTCAGGGAGGAAAGAGTTAAACATGAGAAACTTAATTCTGATCTACTGTTACTCTGCATTGATCACTCCTTTGTCTGTGTTATATGGTTGCATATTTCTGACACCACTTAACCGCTTAGCTTTTCTCAGAAGTTGCCAGGTCTTTGCGGTGCAAATTAGTTTAAATGGGAACTTAAAGTCTAAACCGGCTTTTTTCACGTTTCGAGAATTGATCGTAAGAATGCTCTTTAAAAATCACCCCAAAAAACTCCAACAACATCAAACGAACTAAAGAAATAGTTTGCCAATCAGATATATGTTGCTTCGCTGAAACACATAAATAGAGAAATAAAAGCGACATTTCCCAAGTATTCTCTATTCGTAGATTTGTTTGAATTTTGTTTTACATGTTAGAAGTCATTCCTATAAATACTTTCTGATATAAATGCGACTTTTGACGCGGCACTTCATTTCCTTATAAAGAGGCATTTTTGTGCGTAAGAGAGACACGGCATATCTTACAGAATACTTATTTAGTTTATTCCTCAAGTGACGAATAATACTTCCAGTTTATACCCTCATGAACAATAACCACAACAAATATTTTTTACACTGTAAATAAATCGGTCGCTTGACGCGTTCAAAGGCCTAACACACTACATTCAATGTTTCAATATATGAGTTCAGCCCTGCTGAATTTACAAGATTGCATACCAAGTGATCATATTTGAGTTCAAAAGTTGAAAACCAGCGCTAATGAGTTTGAACCCTAGTGTTCAGGGGATTTAACTCAAGTCCTTTATAGTAGATTTTTTCTGTTTGTCTAAATTCATTTGATGAAACTTTAGTTTAAGTGAATTTCCGACGCGATTCGATGAAAAAATAAAAAATAAGCGCCTCTTTTGGAAAATTTGAACACTTTATTAACGCGTGGCATTCAACATATGTTCTAAAATAGGAAAATGTTAACTCATTATTCCATGACGTCATAACTATTTAATTACGTAACTATGATGTAATCAACAACAAGTAGCATTGTATCGTTGATGAGTCGGAAACGATTGTTTGAATAATGTGGGAAATCATTCACAATCACTCACAGGAAATACGCGGGAGAACACTGTAGATTTGATATATTTTCTGGCCTTAGATGCTCGCTAACATCAGGACTTTGGTAAGTAGATCTAGATCTAAACAGGTAAATTTGTATTTAATATATTTCAACTGCACACTTTTCGTAGCAAAATGAAGTGTAAATTCTAGCGTGACGTCTCAAAAGTTTGACTAAAACCCGAACCAATGCAGGCCGTTTCATAATGTCAAGCTACAAGCTGATTTCACCGACGTGACATAACCCGATGTGTTTTGTTATGTTCTTATGCTCTCTGTAACAACTTGGTTTTGGAGAACTGTTAATGTGTGACGGGCCTACTTCGAAAAACCTGAACAGTGAACACCTTATGTTCTACGTGATTCTAACACTGGACACCTAATGTTCTACGTATATGCATTCATAGCTGAACACATAATATTAAAGTAGACGATTGAAATCTGAACACATGATGTTCTGTGTATATTCTGTCTTTTAACACTTTTTCGATGAACATGTTAAATGTGTGCAATATTTGTTGCATTCATTTTGAACGTGTCCTGCATTAAAAAAAATTGAACACCAAGTGTGTTCATTAGTTGTTCAGTTTAGGATCACTAAGTGTTCAAAATTGAACACTAACATTATATCTTAAACACTTGCTGAACAGAAGGACGCGTTATGACGCGTGCAATATCTGTTGCAAATAGGCGTTCAATACATGTTCGATGTTTGAACACTTTGGTTTGCAATGTATATAGCCTAGCAGATGGAAGTTTAAAGTAGACTTTAGGCACATTCTGTTTAACTGTCAACCTGCTTTAAGTAAGCACCTGTATTTAAGGTTACAAACGGGTTATTGGGTAAAGGGTTAACAAGGTCCTGTAAAAGAACCAATCGAAACTGTCGGCAACAAATTAGGTTGATGATCCTAAAGGAGCTTTCTGTGTTACATTTACCCTGTTTTAACACATTACTCCATAAATGCAAATGTTATTCATTCCTCCGCTAAACAAATTAAATGTCCTCTTTATACAGCCACGAATGTGCACAAAAATAGGACAATAAGTAAGGTTTAAATATTCTACCAAATAGCCATTTAAAGCAGGCTGAAAGTCACCTGGCTTCAAAACTAGAAAGAAATTACCATCTGAGAGGAATGGGTTAATCAGCTACCGTTCGTTCTTGAATACTGAATAAAAGCTGCGAGAGATAAGTTTCCAATTTTTCATTGACCCGGTGGTAAAACACAAATACTTTGTCGATATCTAGGATATTCCATTAGATATGGTCGAGTAAGGTCGATGGTGTTTGTCGCAAACAGACGTTTATAATGAAGTAAAATATGCAAGTGGGAAAATGAAGTTGGTTTAAACGGTGTTTTATAGTAGACTGAAGCCGTAATGTTCTTTCGTAATTCAATTCAGACACCTTGATCAAACTGTCTAGGGAAATCTATTGCCACCGTAAATACCGATAAAATGCACCATAAAACGATACGAAACATATTTGTTCTTTGTGAAAAGAGGACTAGTGCACCTTCGTGATATTCAAACCGCCTGCATAACTTCAATGTTTTGCAAGACATTATGTAATATGAAAATACGTGTGAAGTAAGGACTCCAACTTTCCTTGTAACATGGTCAGCCATAGACCTACGTATAATGATAATTTGATTTAGCTATAATTATTTACTTGGCCGCAATCGTTTGTCTGTATAATTTAGATCTACAGCATTCCCTCTATACAACGACATCCAATGGGAGACAAATATTGTGTGCGTTGTTCGGAGGGAGTCGTTGTAGGAGGTAAATTGGCTTACATTTGCAAACAGCTTGAATCCAGATCAGACGTCACGTATCGCGGCGTCTGGTCTGGATTCAAGCTGTTTGTCAATCGTCATTAAAGTATTTTACAAAATGTCCATTTTTTAACTTTGAGAAAAAACAGCAGAAAACAATTTTAAGCAGGCGATATTGTAGCAGTAAACGCAGAGACATAGTTGTCTTGTTTAGGGAACTGCGCCAAGGTTCGCTGTAAGGCGGGAGTCGTTGTTTGGAGGGATGTTGTAGAAAGAGAGCGCTGCATTCTTTATACAGTGGAGACGACGCCAACGAAACGCCAACGAAATGCAATTAAAATATTGAACAGGACATTTTTGACTATTCCAATGAGTCGTTTAACTCTGAATGGCAAACAGTTTGGAGCCTGATCAGACGACGGGTTATCCTAACTGTTTGCAATGGACATGCATTTTAAAGCATAAAGGCATTTAACATGAAAGGATACTGACGTCTACTCCACTAAAGTAACATAAATTGATTCGTTTTCCAGTTTGTACAGTAGAGAATAAACATTTTATGTCAATTGCATACAGTCTGGAGCAAGATTAGATGAAGATTATCCCCTGAAACTTCCAATGGACAATTCCAGTTTGTAATAAAGGCTGGTCCATTTTAGACTATTTAGGGTTGTTTTTATTGTAAAAAATTGCAAAATGACAAATAGTGAAGTCCCTGATCAGAGGGCTACTGCAGGAGCCCTCTGATTAGGGACTTCACTGTTTGCATAGGACACAATTTAATGAACTCTTCTAAGGTATACATTTGGTAAAGGACGCATATAAGCGTCACTAGGGCTGAATGAATTAAACCGGATTCTGATCGGGATCCAAACTGTATGCTATTTAGATTAAAATTAATAATTAACATGTTTATAAGTGTTAATATCTAGTATTTTACTTCATGTGTTAGGTTTCATTTAATCTGGGAAAACGGCATATTCTCTGTTGTAAAAGCTTCTACCGTATCTTCCAAAGAGGCGGTTAACCCATTTCCCCATAGGCTGTTTCTAGTTTTGAAGACAGGTTGACCACTGAAAGCAGGTTGACAGTAACAATGAAATCACCTTAACTCTTTCCTCCCTGAAACTTTAAATGGACAATTCCAGTTTCTATTTTAGTCTAGTCCATTTCTGACTTTTAGGGGTTGTTTTTGTCAATGTTAGGCATTATGGCAAACAGTGAAGACCCTGATCAGAGGGCTCCTTTTGGAGCCCTCTGATCTGGGTCTTCACTGTTTGCACAGGACAAGTGTACTATGCACATATACACTGTTTGAAGAGGACGCCTATATGCGGGACTAGGGCTCAAAGGGTTAAGACGCATCCTGCTTTACTTTCAGACTGATTAAAGCCAGTATCTGCTAGGATTGAGAAAATATGTATCATGCTAGATGTTTATGATTGTATAAAGAGTAATTTTCTTCTGTTGATGGATTTATATTAAATGCTTGAAAAGGCTATTGAATGTCCCTACAAATATACGCCTTATTATGCCTTTAATTTATTCCTCCAGTGAGGCGAATTCCAATAAATACAATCATAATTATATAGATATGTAATATGAAACAGGTTCTATATCGTAGCAGAAGTTAACCGTAAGTAGGCTGGAATTAAAGCAGAATGTGCCTTAATTATCTAAAAATTATCATAATACTGAAATAGAAAATATTGTACGCATTGCGTGTTTAGTGACTTTTGACTAATATTAACTAAAACAGGTATTACCAACAGTAGTTACTTGAACTTATTGAATATGACATATTATGTGGTATTGTTACTCATGTTTTAAGATGATATACTTATGTATAAGAAGTCTGAATAAAATATGTTCTGTTCTGTTCTTATTGAGCATTCTGTTTTCTTTTCAGCCTGCCTTAAGTCGTCATCTGTTCCAAAAACTAGAAACAGATTTTTGGGTGAAAAATAAGGGCTTCAATTGAATACTTAAGGCTAATAAATAGTTATATAATAAAACATGTATATATTACACACGCAGTACAAGCGATAAGGACGTTTCGCAAATGCTCAGACCAATATGGTTTTAATTGAAATCACTATTGGCATACAGACAATGCTCACAGACGTGGGCAAAATTGCATTAAAACGGATGATTAAGTTACCAATGTTTGGGTCTGTAATTGAATTTCGTTGACCGTAATCGAAGGTGAATATCCTGAGATTGACCGTTAGTTCACATTTCCGGGACAATAGCCGAAGGGTAATATACGAATAAATGAATATGTTCAGTGATAGCAGAATAGTACCAGACATTATTCTTTTGCAATAAATATGTTTTTGTGAAAACAATTACTAGTATTTTCAGTGCACAGTTTGATGACAAATTGGACGCCGTGCAAATCGTCGTCTGATCAGGGTTCTAATTCTTTACAACTCAGGCAAAAGTAAATCATTACACATTGAATAAAAATAGTTATTTTCTACGTTTTATTGCATTGCGTTTCTGCTTAGTTTCTTTTATTTCAATAGGAATAAATAACGTCTTCTCTATTGTTTTACAGCGCTCCCTCTCTAAAACGACATCAAATGGGAGACATATATTGTGTTCGTTGTTCGGAGGGAGTCGTTATAGAGAGGGAAATGGGTTTACATTTGTAAACAGCTTGAATCCAAATCAGACGCCGCGGATTCAAGCGGTTTGTCACTCTTCATTATATATGTTCAATCAACATGTCCACTTACATGTACATTTGAGAAAAACAGCAGACGACAAATTTAAGTAGACGACATTGCAGCCATGAAAAGGTTGGATATAAATGTCTTGTTTGGGAAACAGCGGCAAGGGTCGTTGTAAGGAGGGAGTCGTTGTTGAGAGGGCCGTTGTAGGGAGGAACACTGTATAAGCAAGCGAAAATAGTTGTTGATACATTAGTTAGAAAAATGAGTTAAACCAGTTTTAACCCAGTTGTGCCTATGCTACCATATTTTTGACAAAGGCAAACAGTGTAGACTCTGATCAGACGCCGCATTATGCGGCATCTGAGCAGAGTCTACACTGTTTGCTGCAAGGAATTTCAATATAAAACTAAATGAAAATGTGGACCAGGCATCCCTTAGATAAAAATAGAGTAGTGCAAAGTATATATACAGAAGAATCCACTTAGCGCAAATGAGTTCAGATGTATAGTTAACATTAACCAAACCAAATGTAACCTATAACTTTAGCCATTTCATGACAACTGGTACTTTCTGCTTTAATACTATTTTGCTGCCCATTTGTTTCGAAATTTGATTTAAGACACTACGATTTACAAAATATGAATATGAATGGCAAATAATTTTGATTCAAATCAGACGTCGAGTAACGCCTAAGTGAAACCTGTGACAATTCATCGATAAGAAGCTTCTGTCTAAATATCAACTTTTGTTTTAGGCAGCTTTAGCAATTTTACTTTCACCTTTTGTAAGGTTTTATACATATTCAACGAAATCTTGTATTTATTCTTAGCTTGTATGCCCAGAAATAAATAAGACATACTACGGCGGTCTTTCGTTGAAAAGACCAACACTGTTTACTTCATACTTCCCCAAACATGAATCCAATAAATTAAGCACGGTATTAAACATTATCTCAAGCGATTATCTTACACGATATATATACGCCATAAAACATGACTGCGTCGTTGGCCTTGATAGCTACGTAAGTAAACAATACGTTATTCTGCCCTTTTAAATGAAACTATACGCAACCGCAATGCAATGCAATGAAACGTAGAACACGGCAACGGTTTTGCAATTTATTACTTAATACTTTGTCTGCGTGACAAACAGTTAGAGCCTGAACCTGTCTAACTAATTTTATGATTTAACCCTTTACCCAATAGCCTGTTTCTAGTTTTGAAAATAGGTGACTATATAAAGCAGGTTGAAAGTAAAGCAGAATGCGCCGTAAGGCGCATTCTGCTTTACTTTCAACCTGCTTTAAACTACCATCTGCTTGAATAAAAATATATTCTGTATGATACATATTCATAACTGTATAAATTGGAACTATTTTTGCTCAGCGGAGGAATAAACTTAATGCGCTAAAATGCGCCTCTATTGGGGAAAGGGTTAAATACGATTTACCGCAAGTCTTCAGTAGAAATACGGGTTGTTCCCACTTAAACAATCTTGGATAATCGATGTGTTCGATTGTAAACTGTAAACATACGAATGAGTTCTACTTCTGAGCGCGTGAGTTATAGTGGAGAAAACGTTAGTGTCTTTCCCGTTTAGCGCAATTTAAAACAAAAATTAATGCGGTGAAAGGTAGAAAAAAGAAACGTTTTAAAATTTCAGACTATCTAGTTTTTTTTATGAGTAGCCGGAACAGCTTTCATTCTGGTCAGCTGCTGGCTCCAAACCTCGTTTGTGCTATAGAAATTATGATAAGGACAAATAAACGCTGTTGTTGTTGTTGTAATTGCTAAGGTTTGGCGTCCCACGTAAACATTTTCAGATCCGTCATCCCAATGTTATAAGAATCGTAACACCGGTCTGCATCATGCATATTCCCGAATGGACGTTAAAATGACAAACGCGATTGTTGGCAAAGAATAACTCATTCGAATATCAATTCAGTAGATTGTATTTTCTAGCTGTGTTTTGTTTATCAAATAATCATTTAGTTTTTGATATTCATTCCAACATTAATAAATCCTAAGCTTTTTTATAGGGTTATGGTTCTGATATTTGTGAAATCCAAATTCTAAACACCATTCTACGATATCAGAGTAATATAAAGTTCCGCGTGTTATCACATTTAACATTCTACAGAAAAGGTTATTACGTTAATGCTCATACTAAAATAGACATTACTGCCACTTAACCCCCTCAATGCCGTGACGTCATCAATTTTAAACATTTATCGTCTGCTTCTCTTTCTCAAACAGAAAAAATAGATATTTTGACTTCAAAAACATTGAAATGAATCTAAAATCGTAAGCGGCGTCTGATCAGGATCGAAACTGTTTGCAAATAACTTGAGCGTGCAGAATTAGGTAGTGAAGGGGTTCAAGTAAATGTCGAATGATAGTCGAGCGAAAGTATTAACGCTTTTCCAAATTAAAGACGATATTCTATAAATAGACAAGGAACTTAAACAATCTTTCACAATATTTGAAGTATAACTAAATATTTGTTGACAGACAAATTGACAAGTCTTATAACGGAACTGATAAACCCATATGAATTGATTTTGTCATCCTGCATTATGTCCAGCCATAAAACTAATAAACTACATTTAATACATGCATGTTTACAAGATAATTGCGTATTGACGAAGTGCAATTTTACGGTACTGGTAGTTTGGCATTAGTTGTAGGTTGACCGAAAGATTAGAAGATGAAATATTTCGAAGCCCAACACCCGCTTGGAGAAATGCTGCGTCGGGTCTATTGTATATTTATTAATATGTGCTAGATATTAAAAAGGTTGAAACATAATATAGCCGACGAACTTTATTTAAGTACCTCCATGTCAACGGTATGTTTATAGATGCCTTGCAGAAAACAAACTGCTTCAGACAAATTATGAGCGACTAGTTTCATATTTCATGTAAATTTATACTACCGTTAAACTTGGAAAACAGAGATAAACTCGTATTACGTATCGTAATTTGTTACAGTATCCTACACTCGGACAGGGAGAGGACGCTTTTCTTTCCGTTTAAACGAAACTCAACGCAAACGGAAAACAACACTATATTGGGAAGGACATGTTTTAAACTAATGGCCATTAATTAGTTTGAACCTGGGTGACGAACAGCTTAAAGCTTGATCAGACGTCAAGATACTTTGCGTCTCATCTAGCGATAAATTGTTCGTAATGGTAAAATGTTTTAGTGTTAAGGCGTTGATTTGAAAAGAAAAACTTATTCTCCACTGTTTAGAATAATAGAGACTAGAATAGCCAATTTTATCTTCAGAGTTATAATAATGGTTATATGGGCACATCAACAACAGACTAAATTGACACCGTCTCGAGAGATTAAAATACGTCCTTGGTAGCCTTACCTATCTGCACGCGATACAAATTTTGTTGAAACTTTTATAGCTGAACTGATGTCTAGCCATTTTTGTTTAATTTAAGCACACCATGTACTGTTAAACCTTTCTATTACGACTTCTTAACCCTTTTGTGCCCAGCGGATTCTTCCATGCTTATATATTGGATTAGTCCATTTTTTATCAAAGGGATGCCTGGTAAAAAATTTCTTTTTCATTTTGTTTTATATTGAAATTCCTATCAGCAAACGGTGTAGACTCTGATTGGAGTCTACACTGTTTGCCTATGTCCCATATATGGGATCGTTGGCACAAATGGGTTAAAGCCGTTTGATACATGTGATACGGTAACAAGTACTTGACACATTTTGAACTTTTTTATCAAAAAGTTTTACTAGCTACATGTACCATATAATAGAGAAGAAGTTATAAAACAACTGGTCTAAAGTATCATTTGATTTGATTTGTTTTGATTTTACGTCGCTTTCAACAGTATTTCAGTCATATCGCGACGTCCAGCTAATTATAGGTGGAGGAAGACCCCAGAAGTCCTTTATGCAATGATTCAGGTCTAAAGTATCAACTTGAAGTGTTGATAAAGTCGACTAGATCACTGAAATTTGCTTATTTCATGAATTTTCGCTAAATAACGCCATAGTACGTGAATTTATAATTAAAAAGTACATTAAAATTATGGTAGATAGTAAATCAATGTTAATAAACCCCAGAAAAGATCAAAATGTTTCAAGTACCTTTCGATTCGCCTTGTTAGTCTGCTTCTCATCTGGTTAGAAAAAGATTTGAAAATGTTCTCATAACGTGCTGGACCCCTTCACTGCCGTGCCCCGAGTTCACCAGTTATTTGCAAACAGTTTTGACGCTGATTAGACACCCCGCTACGCGGCGTCTGATCAGAATCCAAACTGTTTGACCCTCGTTTCAATATTTCCTAAGTCGAAATATGTAAAGTATGAAAAAAATAAACAAAACGGACTACAATTGTGTAAAATTGATGACGCCATAACAGCGATGTTCTTAATGTTAAGCTAGGAAAATCTCTTTTAACTAAGTCAACGTATCAATGGTTATGTACATGCAATACATTGCTCTTAACCCATATGTGCCAACGATCCTATATATGGGACATAGGCAAACAGTGTAGACTCTGATCAGACGCCGCATTATGCGGCGTCTGATCAGAGTTTACACTGTTTGCTGATAGGAATTTCAATATAAAACAAAATGGAAACGAAAATTTGACCAGGAATCCCTATGATAAAAAAATCGACTAATCCAATATATAAATATGGAAGAATGCACTGGGCGTAAATAGGTTAATTATCATCAAGTTTACAGTACATTCAAGTTGCATTCTCTAGGCCTGTGGTGTCTATATACTTTCAAAGCCATAAAACAGTCTGCTGGTGTAAGATAACGTATGACAGTCTTGCGGCAGTACCAAGAAAACACAGACATGCATAAATTATATGTACACTCCGCGGGCTTGATTATTATAGTTGTCCAGCACAATACAATAATATTGTACTTTGTCTCGCTGCTTATATAGTCAATATACACAAGCTATGCATATTCATGATCTATTCTTAAAAGTTTTGGAAAAATATTGTATCATTTGTTTTACATTTTAGCCAAGACATGAGAAAATCAAACATACAGCAAATCGTGTAGATCGCGAACATTGACCGCGTATCTTGATTCATGGCTGACCAGTGTTTAAATAGTTTGCAATTCAATCAGTCATCTACTGTTTAACACATCTGTATCTTCAATGTTTTGCTAGCTAATTTCTTTGCAAGTGCAGACCTTTATCACATAGGTCGGTATTGGTTTTACATTGTCTTTTGCTTTTCCCACTTCTTAAAAAATAAATTGGGGTTTAATTATTTCGTACAGTAATTGGGTGAATATCAAAAGATTTAGCTTATCTGTTTCTTTAAATTCAATAATACAACGAACTTTTGTTGACCTTTACATGCTGTCGCTGATAATTATATTCGTGTTTGTTGTCATAAATGTAATAGTTTGCATGCCATACTTTATTACTTATAATGACAGTAAGACTTTTGCAGTCTCTATGGAAATTATTATTTCCAGTTTTGTCCTTCCTCACGACAGTTATCCCATTCACTGTCGTGACGTCACTAATTTTGAACAATTGTCGTCTGCTTTTAGTTTTCAAAGTTAACTTTTAGGTTTTTTGACTTAAGAAATATTGAAATGAGTTTTAAACAGATTGGATTCTGATCAGACGCCGCGTAACGCGGAGTCTGATCAGGATCAAAACTGTTTGCAAAAAACTGTTTTGCTCGGGGTAAGGCAGTGAAGGGGTAAAACGATAAAATGTCTCTGATAAAAGTATTTCAACTTTGTGGTTAGCACGATATGATCGCTATTGTAAGAAGTTCTGTAAACATTTGATATCTAAATTAGACTCCGAGACTCAAGACGTCTCAACAGGGACCAGCATGGCTCACGCTTTGATAATTGCTTCAAACTGAAAAAAGACGACACGGCTACAGATGGCAAAGCTTACAGACGAATTCTAACTACAACGACACAAAATGGGAGACTAAAATATGTGCGTTGTTCGTAGGGAGTCGTTATAAAGAGGGAAACAAGTTAACATTTGCAAACAGCTTGAATCTAGATCAGACGCCGCGTAACGCGGCGTCTGATCTGGATTCAAACTGTTTGTCACTCATCATTAAACTTTTTCTGTCAAAATATTCATTATGTTAATATTAGAAGAACAGCAGACGACAATTTTAATCAGACGTTACTGCAGAGGTGAAATGGTTAGAAATAATTGTTTTGTTTGGGGACCACCGACAAGGGTCGTTGTAAGGAGGGAATCGTTGATGGGAGGGTCGTTGGAGAGAGGGAGCGCTGTAGCTTCAAACTGAAAAACAAATGCACGGCTACAGATGGCAAAGCTTACAGACGAACACTAACTAGTGAGATGCATTTGAGAAGACGTCATTTTCCGAATAATGCGTGTCTGTGTTTCAACTTTTTTTTACAACTTTTTATTTACATATGGATAGTGAGAACCACTATCATTATAATTATAACTCAAAGTAACATTGAACAACAAAAGTAAACACTAATACAATGGAAAACGGCTACACATAGTTTTATACCAGGGTTCCAGATAAGAGGAAATAAACTGAACAAATCCAACTTTTCATACACATTTCAGCACCAAATCCCTTGATGTAAACACTCACCTGAATCGTCTCGAAGAGACTATTCTAATAAGTAGTGACACCACATGGCTAAATGCAGAAATAGTTAAAATAGTTACGTAAATGACAAACAATTTGGAGCCAGATTAGAGCTTGCTCAAAGCCTTTTGACAAAAACCTGTCTAAAGATTTAAACGCACTCTACATTCAGAAAAACAACAGGACAAAAAGTACAAACGAATTGTTAACCTCTTCTATGCCTTGTTCCGAGTTTGATTGTTATTTGCAAACAGTTTGGATCCTGATCAGACGCCGTGAACGCGGCGTGGATCAGAATCCAAACTGTTTGACACTCATTTCAACAGTTCTTTAATCAAAATACATGTACTTAAAAAAATTAATAAAATAAAAGCAGACGAACATTGTTTAAATTTGATGACGTCACGGCAGTGAAGGGGTTAAGGTATACGGTATAATGGCAAAATACTTGTGTATTCTGCCTTTATACTACATGTGTTAATAACCTATTTCGAAATATACGAGTTTTTCAAACTGAACCATTCTTTTGCTAATCGCGACTAAGTGATATTCGATCCGAGTCAGATGCATTGTAAACGGCGTCTGACCAGGGTACAAAGTTGTAAAGAGTTTAAGTTGATTCTGAGATCGGTTTCAAGCATTTGATTGGTCAGATTGTGAGCTATAGCTCAAATCTGACCAATCAAATGCTTGAGAGCATTCTCAGACTCAACTTAAACTCTTTATAAACTTTGACCCAGGATCCAGATTGTATGAAACTCGTCTTGATTCTTCTTCATTGTTTGGCAAAAACATTTCGCATACGAAGTTACGACATAAAACAGTTTAACTCGGACTGCGGTTTTCCAAATAAAGCTTAGACTAATTGCGTTAAACATAAGCTTTGCACGCATGAACGTAAACACTGTTGATAGTTTCCAACATCACAGACAGTTTATGGTACATTCGTCAAAAGGTGCCTGTCTACTATATGATTTATGTTGATTTGTAGCTCGTACAGTGGAGTTTTCCAATAAGCGCGTCTGTGTTTAACCCATTTGTGCCTATGATACCATATATAGAACATAGGCAAACAGTGAAGACTCATAATGCGGCGTCTGATCAGAGTCTAATTGTTTACAGATAGTAATTTTGATATAAAACAATATGAAAATGATAAATTTGACCTGGCATCCCTTTTTCGTCGGCGCTTTATGATCTATTAAGTGTCGCAGTACACCATTTTTGCCCACGATCCCATATATGGGACATAGGCAGTGCAGACTCTGAACAGACGCCGCATTATGCGGCGTCTGATAAGAGTCGACACTGTTTGCTGATAGGCATTTCAATATAAAACAAAATGAAAATGAAAATTTTGACCAGGCATCCCTTTGATAAAAATGGACTTATCCAAAATATAAACATGGAACATTCCCCTGGGCACAAATGGGTAAACCGTCAATGTCAACTGCAAACAACATGAGGGTTATGTTGGTATGTTTTAAGTTGATTATGTCTTAAAGCAAGTCAAAAGTAAAGCAGAAAACACCGGGGGGGGGCTTTCTGTTTACTTCATCTACGGTTTGATTACCACTGTTATCTAATACAGCGCTCCCTCTCTACAACGACACCCAATGGTAGACAAAAGCTGTTTTCGTTGTTCGGAGGGAGTCGTTATAGGGAGGGAACTTACCTTACATTTGCAAACAGCTTGAATCCAGATCAGACGCCGAGTAACGCGGCGTCTGATCTCGATTCAAGCTGTTTGTCACTCGTCGTAAAGTGTTTTCTTTCAAAATGTACATAATGTAACTTTGAGAAAAACAGCAGACGACAATATTAGGCAGACGCCATTGCAGCCGTGTATAGGTTGGACATAATTGTCTTGTCTTGGGAAGAGCGGCAAGGGTCGTTGTAAGGAGGGAATCGTTGTTGGGAGGGCCGTTGTAGGGAGGGAGCGCTGTACATCATTTAGTATTCGTGTTTAGTATTCATTATTATTATAGAGTGGGAGAGTGGGATTTCTGTATTTGCAGAATTACTACCCAACTCCAAAATAGTAGAAAAAATTCGTACATTATATTCAATTAGTTTTTTGACATGCTCATTTTGCTTTATAGTGAATACCTCGCTTTAGTTTGCAGTCAATTCATGAATTGGCTGAAAACAGTATATCATCTATAACGATGACGAAAGAAAAGGACTATGCAACGGTATTAAAGACAGAGCACGTTTACCACCAATATGTATGTAGTAAACAAAATTCTATAGAATAGTTCTGCTTAGTTTAAAACAAGAAAAATAATTTTACTAACAACGAAATGCCAGCCTCACTTAGCCGTAGTAAAAGAAAGCATTATTGTATTTGGTTGTGCAAATCTTTCTGCCAGCTTGGCTCATTTTCGATTTTCTCTGAAAGTTCATGCCTCATTAAACTTCATGAATGTTGTTAGTTTATATTGCATTCAAAATGATGCATGTGCCATGATGTTAAAGGATACATGAGTTATATCTTTAATCCTGTGTTCAATAAATAAACCGTTTTATACCTTTCGTCATTAAAGAAAATAGTTTCATTTTATATAGTCAAGGACAAATACTATAAGAAAAAGCAGACAAAAAGTTAAGCAGAATGCTCTTAGTAGTTACCTTGACTGGAAGAAGGATATGGGATAATAGGTTAAATTGTGATATTTTTTGTAAATTGTTATAAATTATCTTTTATTCTTTTTATACAGTGATATTGATAACTAATGGATGTTGACTTATTAGTTTGTTTAGTTTTTTCTTTTTTTAAATAAGGTGGTTGTTACTATCAACGTTGTACGTTTATATATTATTTTTCAAACAATAATGTTGCTTTTGCATTTAAAGCTTGAATACTAGCTCGTATATAAGCTGTACTCGGCGATATCATTTATTTATCATTGGGGAATAGATTTCTATACATAATTTGTTAAGAAGGTATTGTTTAAAGTAGTCCTACAAACGATTTACCAAAAAACAAATATCGCTGTTTAAAAACAATGACACTCCCTCAGCAAATAAACTCTACAGGGTTTAGCAACTTTATTAATAGTAAGATAGCTGTACAACAGAGTATTTCAAACTCACAACGTTGATAAACCGAACCACCTGACAAAGAGAAAACACTCAGGTAGCTCCGTAGGTTCAGAAACAAAGTGACCTATTCCATGCAAATGATTATGTGTTAAATTGAATATTTGAATATGTAGAGGTGAGGAAAGAATATTTACGCGCGTACATTGGCAGCGTAACCATTTACCCATTAACACTTTAACCCTTTCCCCCATAGAAGCGACTTTTAGCGTATTTGATTTATTCCTCCGCTGAAGAAAATAGTTCCAATTTAATCAGTAATGAATATCTATTATAGGGAATATGTTTTAAATTCTAGCACATGATAGCTTAAAGCAGGTTGTAAGTAAAGTAGAATGCGCCTTAGGGCGCATTCTGCTTTACTTTCAACCTGCTTTTAGAAGTCACCTATATTCAATAATAGATATAGGCTATCAGGTAAAGGGTTAAAAAGACATTTTCAGTTTAAAATTGAGCATTGCCCATTTATGTCCATTTTGGATTGTGTTCTGATATATATGGCAAAATTACAAACAACGCAAACAAAAAAGGAGTTGTCTGATCTTCGTCTGAATGGTTTGCATAGCAATACTGGACTTTTCACAAATAACTCATTTACCCCTTAAACTTTTAATGTAAAATTCCAATTTCAAAATATGTCTAGTCCATTGACTATTTAGGGTTGATTTAAAAATATATTTCAAAATGGCAAACAGTGAAGACCTTAAGGAGCCCTCTGATCAGGGTCTACACTGTTTGCATGGGGCAAGTGTAATCCACACAAGTACACTGATTGTAAATGACGAGTATACTCGTCGCCAGGGTTGAATGCGTTAAATTGACAAGGTTCTTTATTCTCAGGAACGTTTCATGTCAAAACAGACTTGATCCGGATGTTTGCAAAAAATAATTATAATCGCGCTGTATTACAGAAATACATTTGAACGGGCGTTACCCTCTACACTTGAATTGTTTGTAATGAACTGAATTGAAATGACGGGTTTCCTGGAGTCTTATAAGGCTTTACGTTTGTTTGCCATTCAGATAAAAACAAATCGTCAGCATATTTTAACAATTGATATTTTCTTCATTTGATAACATTGCGTTTGCGTTCCAATTAAACGGGGTGAAGAACATCTTCTCAACTGTGTTCCTACTGATATAGACCTATTTGGCAGAACATCTTGTACCACTAGACACTAAACTTGTATCAAGGGGTTGGAAGTCCTATTTGATCAATTAAAGTCTAAAACAATCTGACTTACCGTATCGCCCGCTCTTCTATATTAATTCACTGGGAAAATGTACACTTTCCCAACACAAGTGCTTTTGTTAACACATATTTGTTCATGAAAGGAGTTTGGAACCAGATCAATAACTTAAAATGTTTTGAATAATTTATTTACTCTCTTATATTAGGAGCCTGTGTATATCGAGTGATACGCTGTAGCATACGCGGATCAAGACATTAGTCTCAAAGGATAACCAACGAAGAAGGGAACATACTTTTAGGGTCGAGATGCTATTATTTCCAAATAAATACGTTTATCACATAATTTGCAGTCTGGGAGTTGCATGAAGCGATTGTATAAATATCGTAATCCACTAGTGGAATATCATTTGTTGGGCTCCGGTCCAATCTATTCGCCCACAAGCGTTGCATGTAGAGGGACACCAAATGACGTCATTTACTATGACGTTAATGTAAACAACGTAACGTTTTGGTGGAAATTCTATATAGCGGAGGGTCTACAAAGTACGGCTTCAATCAATTTAATAAGTGCTTAAATTTGTTATGTGATAAAATAGAATCTTACATTCGTGCTCATTATTTATCATTTTTATTAAACTCGTCGACTTAAATTATTACAGTCAACTCGTTTATTAAAAATGATAAATAATGAGCACTCATACAAAATCCTCTATTTATTCTTAAACCATTTCTTCAGATTCAAAAAATTTGGAACCTGGTCACAAGCCGGATACCCGACGTCTGATCAGACTCTTAACTATTTGCCATACAGATTATAAAAAAGAATCATAAATATTTTTAGGCAAACTTGCATTGTTCTAAAATGTACTGCATTGTGTTTATGTTTCGTTTAAAAAGGGGCAAACTAATTTCTTTCTCACTGTACAGCATACATTCAATGTTTCCTTTCTTCTCTTCTTTCCCCTTTTCAGGATTTTCCAAAGGTGAGGGGTGGGGAATTGTTGGTTTCAAATCCCCGGTTCTCCCTATGGATCCGCGCTTGTTGTAGGATCTCCTGACAATAGAGGTGTTATAGCACATGGTTGTCCAACTAACCACACAAGAGTTACCACCATGGAGGTTCCATACATTTATCACTTTAAAGTCACATCGTATTTACTTAACTGGACATTATTCAGCTACTAACTTTATAAATACCCCCAACGCAAGGCAGTAAATGTAATTAAGATCAGCTGTGTCGCTTGCTTACAGGGACCGTTCGTTCTAGTGACATTCGATGTCGATCTCGAGGACAATACTTTCCACATAAAACAACTACCTACAAGAAACAGTATACAATACATGTAACATTTTAAAGCAGGATAAAAGTAAATCACGACATTACTCCTAATATAACCTGTCACATGTCTTTAATACGCAATTAATAGTTTTAGACGATTCTTTGTTTAAATAGAACGGTTCTGTATAAGAATGTCTAAATACAATGTACCGGTAGCTTCTTGTGAAAACGAGGATCGTCAGGAACGAGGGTTACTAAGCTTGGTTGTAGACGAGAACAACTCTTCGTGGAATTCAGTTGTCTTGTGTAAGACGCTCTCGAGATTCCGAAAGTGTTCATATCAATCTAAGATGCCCGTATGCTATTGGCGAAAGAACCCCATTGCAGTAGACTCGGTGAAAGGCCATCACTCAAAACATGAATTAATACTGCGGAGAAGACATTATTCTTTCTAAAAAATTATGCCCTATGCAACCAGTTTGGAGCCTGATCAAACCCCAGGTAACACGGTCCCATTCCTGTGAAAAAAAGAGATATGTAATGGACAGTTGTTTTAAAAAAATGACCATTCATTTAAGTCAGCGTGGCAAAAATGTCGTGCCTGATCAAACGCCGGGTTATCCGGCGTCTGATCGGGCTCCAAACTGTTTCCAATAGACATAAAGATTTAAGCATGAATGTTTAAATTGAGAACGAATAATGTCTTCTTTATTGTTATATATGTTACAGTCAATCTGTGTAATCAGTCATTTCGCGTAATGACTAAAATTTCAGTCATTACGCGTAAAAAAATGTATAACCAATAATAACAATGTTATACAGAAGGCTAAAGTCGATTTAGTCATTACGCGTAATGACTGTTGGTGTTTTTCAGTCATTACGCGTAATGACTGAACATTTAAGTCATTACGTGAAATGACTAAGTAAAACAGTCATTACGCGTAATGATTGAAAATTTTAGTCATTACGCGTAATGACTGATTACACAGATTGACTGTAACATATACACGGCGATGTCAGCTTATTAATAATTATCAATTTCGAAAGTTGATACACGTCCGCTGAATATTTAAGAAATAATCTATGTTCTACCGGTGTGAAACGGTATTTTACAACGGTTGGGAGTTGTGGTGCGCAGGAATTGACCACGAAGGCCGAAGGCCTGAGTGGTCAATTCCTGCGCACCACAACGACCGACCGTTGTAAAATGCAGTTTCACACCGGTAGAACATAGATTATTTCGATTCTAACATGACCAGATGTAAGGAAATTCATTAGAAAGGAAATCAAATGTTCCATACTTGTTTCCTCAGCGGATGAAGTTTTTCGACCGAATAACTTTTTCCGCGGCATTACAAGAATCTAACACCCATAAGCAAATGTACAATTACCGATCCATAATCTGGCATAGAACAAACATTACATCAAACAAGACAGAAGAATGAGAAAATTACTGTAACGTTACTGGTTAAAAGTATATGGTCTTTACGGGCTATATGAATAACGAAAGAAATTTAAAAAACATAACGTATGAACGCACGTGGTCACGTCATGTCATATAACCGTGGGAGGAGCGGGGTAGGGAAGAGCGTGGTATACCGTCTCAGGTATACCACGATAGACCTGTTCTTTGTTTATAGAGACGAATTCACGTGTCATGTTAGAATAAAACATTAAACCTGAAAGGCAATTAATATATGAACCTCAATTAAATGACAAACTATGTGCTGAATAAAACTTATGAAATGTTGCAACAATTTCTGACACCAGTTATATTTTAATAACGTCTCTAAATAGAAAATATCGCCGAAACTCGATAATTCGACTCGATTTTGTCGGGCTAACAACCCTTAGTTTAAAGTTTTTCCAAGTTTTATTTATAACAAATGCATTTTAGTCCCGTATAACGGGATACATGGTCAAGAATCTACATCAAATCAAAACATGGCTAAAATACGGGTTTTATCGACTTAAGCGACTCCACTTATACAATATTTACTGGAGAACAACGGACACGTTCGACTAACAGTATAGACCCATATCAGAGGGCCAATGGTCTGCGCTGTTTGTTATTTTACAACATGTTAAAAAGAACACCCCTAAAATGTCAAAAATGGACTAGACTTATGTGGAAACAGGAACTGTTCATTTGAAGTTTTAGGAATGGGAGAGTTAGCGTGTTTTAGTTAACAATGTTCGACTGTATATATAGTGGCATAATATTATGTTAAAGAGAGTGAACAACAAAACACAAGTTACAATGTTAAACCTTATATACTAGTTAGGTGTGCTATTAACAGTAGAGAGGACGTTATTTGATCCCATTAAACGTGTTTACCTTAAAACTATAATTTCCTTTTTAAACAATGTTTCTAGCGTCTGTTCTGGCTCTTACCTGTTTGCCACTCAGAGAAAAATGAAGAGTCAATATTTTCAAAAAATGCAAATTTCTACATGTAAGTGCATTGCGTGTGTAATTTGTTTGCCTTCAAATAAAAAAGAATAACATCTTCTCTGTTAATGTTATCTCTGTTTCCTACGGAATATACAATTTTCAACGTCTGATGCTTCCCCAGACATGATACATAAGTCGTACATAATCGAATACACAAATAGAAAAAAATCCCATATCAATGACACTAGGCGAGCTCGGCTGTCATTTTCAATTTTGCATCTTTACATCTTTGTAAGTTTTATACAATTAACGTTAAACCTGAAATACGTATTGTCGCGACGTATTGATTTACAATTTCCCTGATCGACAAGGCTGTTTATTTTGACAGACACTTTGCAGGGTTATCATGTAGTTTAACTCCTTCACTGCCTTACCCCGATGGTTACAGTGGTTATTTGCAAACAATTTGAATCCTGATCAGACGCCGCGTTACGCGGCGTCTGATCAGGATCAAAGCTGTTTGATACTTATTTCAATATTTCAGAAGTAAAAACCCTGAAACTAAAACTTTGAAAAATAAAAGGATACATTTTTTAAAAATTGATAATGTCATGGAAGTAAAGGGTTTAATGTGAAGCCATGCTTTCTCTTGCCAATATTGGAGAAAGAGTCGTCTTGATCTGCCGCGTGGTCTAGTTTAGAAGATTTTATTCTTTCGAAATGAAATATTGAATGCTAAAATTCTAATATCCATTGGACATGCTCTTGAACCTGAACAGAAGCAGGGCCATCCATAGTCTGAAAATGCTCAAAACTGTCTGCTATTTATATTTACTACTGTCATTAACATTTCAAATGGTATATACATTTTGTTGCTTTGCGCTAAAATTCTTTTTTAAAACAAAGTAACATTAAAGTCTTCTTCACAGCAAGCTTGATACACCGAGAAAAATATGTGTTAAAACACATGTTTTTAGCTTATTGAACCCTATAAACCTCAATAATACTTACAATAGCACTATATGTATCATTTAAAATTAGATAAATAAGTTTTGACTTGAAACTAGAATCGTCAATTTGAAGTAATCGGGATAAATGCGTCAAACGCTGTGACAGCAGGACAAAGGGCAAAATGAAATGACGTTTTGGCAGTGACTGGCTTGAGTTTAACCCTTTAACCAATAGCCTGTTTCTAGTAGTTAAGATATGTGACATATTAAAGCAGGCTGAAAGTAAAGCAGAATGTGCCCTAGTTATTATCTGCTAGTGTATAGAAAATATTACTTATAGTACTTATTCATAACAGTATAAAATGGAACTATTTTCTTTGGCGGATGAATACAATGAATGCGCTAATAGTCGCTTCTATAAGGGAAAGGGTTAACTCTTTCACTGCCAATGGCGCCATGAGGCGATCTTGCAAACAGTTTTGATTCTAATCAGACGCAGCGTTACGCGGAGTCAGATCAGGATTCAATCTGTTTGACACTCGCATCAATATTTCTTCAGGAAAAAATGTTCTAAATCTGACCTGACAAAATATTTCAGACGACATTATAAATGCAGGCGATAATCTTGTGGTAAGATTGTTAAAGCAGACGATATAGCTTGGCAATGAGAGGGTTAAAGGAATATTTGAGGAATATTTTCAAATGTCCAAAAGCGTTTCTATGTGAAGGTTTAAATTGTCGTCAGTAAAATCCAAATTGAACATGATATTGAAGCCACAGGGAATATTGTGTTCTGATGGCCTCATTCCCCTATCAAAGTACAAATATGTCGGGTGTCGGTTTCGATTTGTCAATTCAAAGGAAATATTTCTAATAATATCGTACGATATATACACAGTACAATAAAACCCCTTATAAAGACCATTAAAACGAAGGCTAAGGTATTGTTTAAAAGACAGGTGACAGCTTAAAGCAATGTGGCAGTAAAATAGAAAACTCCTAATAGGAGCCTTCTGTGTTACTGAGACCTTGCTTTAAACAGCCACCTGTCCTTAACTTCCAATAATCAACTCAAATTCGTGGTCTTAATAGAGAGGTTTTACTGTAATTAAAGTCTCGTCATATTGACTTACACTTAGGGTGATATTCAAAGGTTTTTCTATCAAGATGTGGTTTGTTTTTTGCATATCTATAACTATTTAAGTAATCATAGTTTAACCAATCGACGTAGTTGAGATATAATTTTTAATCGGCAAATACTACACTTTCCAGAGTATGAGTATTTGAAGATACAGGTCATGATACCATGATATAAATCAAAGGCGATAAAAATATCTAAGATATTTCAACTTTGGAAATGATAGATTTAGACAATACATAGTTTACAGTAAAACCCATCAAACACCACCACTGAAAAGAAGGCTAACTGATGATATGAAGCCATGTAATAGTTTAAACCAAGGTCAAAGTAAAACAGAAAGTTCCTTAATGAGATTTCTGATTTGCTGTCACCTTGCTTTAGGCAGGCACATGCGTAAACTTCTAACATAACTTAGTTGCTGTAAAACACATTTTACTCTCAAACATTTGATATATTTCTAGTGCTGTGCAATACACGACCATAACTCATAAACTTTATATATTTTGTCACTTTACTCATTAAGTCAATTCAAGTCTCCAATTACATGTAAGTATAGTGCAGTTTTCTATTTAGGATTATTCTTTGCACTACATTGCGAAAGGGCAAACAGTGTACACCCTGAACAGATGGCTCTAGCAAAGGCCAAACAGTGTACACCCTGAACAGAGGGCTCTAGCAAAGGACAAACAGTGTACACCCTGAACAGAGGGCTCTAGCAAAGGACAAACAGTGTACATCCTGAACAGAGGGCTCTAGCAAAGGACAAACAGTGTACACCCTGAACAGAGGGCTCTAGCAAAGGACAAACAGTGTACACCCTGAACAGAGGGCTCTAGCAAAGGACAAACAGTGTACATCCTGAACAGAGGGCTCTAGCAAAGGACAAACAGTGTACACCCTTAACAGAGGGCTCTAGCAAAGGACAAACAGTGTACACCCTGAACAGAGGGCTCTAGCAAAGGACAAACAGTGTACACCCTGAACAGAGGGCTCTAGCAAAGGACAAACAGTGTACACCCTGAACAGAGGGCTCTAGCAAAGGACAAACAGTGTACACCCTGAACAGAGGGCTCTAGCAAAGGACAAACAGTGTACACCCTGAACAGAGGGCTCTAGCAAAGGACAATCAGTGTACACCCTGAACAGAGGGCTCTAGCAAAGGACAAACAGTGTACACCCTGAACAGAGGGCTCTAGCAAAGGACAAACAGTGTACACCCTGAACAGAGGGCTCTAGCAAAGGACAAACAGTGTACACCCTGAACAGACGGCTCAAGCAGTAGCGTGTTCAATTACAACCGTTTGCGGCTAAGGTAAGCAGTGTCCTGTGTGCAGCGTGCAGAGTACGGTTTAAAAAACGTATTCATTCCAAATAAACGCGTTTACACTTAAACTATTATTTTCATTGCAAATAGTTTGGGGCCATATCAAACGCCGGGTAATCATTATCCAAACTGTTTGCACTCAGATTAAAACTGGTAGTCAGAATTGTCAAAAGCTTATCTAGTTATAATTCATTGCAATGCGTTATCGTTTAAACGGAAGAATAAGGTTTTCTCCACTGTTTTTCAGACCGGTAGCCAACTCACAATAGATGGCCAACGACGGCCATCGTTTTCATTGCTGAACTCATGACAGAGGATATACTGTTAGTATAGGACACGCTTACTCTTCCCCAGTATAAGGTCTGTAAATTACGCGGCTCATGAGGTTTATAACCTTTTGATACTGAACCTTTTATTTGGAGGTTTTCGTTTTTGAAATGGTGATCTGTTAAGTTGAATTTTCGGGTTTTTTTTCGAAATATTTTTAAATAAAGTTACATTGTGACATAAAGCAAACTATTAGGTTCTGCGATGTTTGCAAAGAAAATACATTTATTCTACATGTACTTCTTGCTTGCATACAAGGGTATATTCAAATAAGGTTATGGTTAAAAAGGTACATACGAATAAAAAGTATGAAATAATGTAGGTTATGTATCTAGGGATAAACAGATAGAGCTGATACAGAGGTAACATTATTTTAGTACCAGAAATTGACTTTTATGATTCCCGACTGAACATACAATGAATGCTGATGGCTATTAACCCTTTCACCGCCAGAATCGCCTAAAGTCGAATTTGCAAACAGTTTTGATCCTGATCAGACGCCGCGTTACGCGGCGTCTGATCAGGATCAAAATTGTTTGACACCCGTTTCTATATCTCTTATGTCATACTCTCTTAAATCTAACTTTGAAATTATATTGCAGACAATAATATTGAAGCAGACGACACATCACGGTGCAGGGGTAAAAAACTCAAAAATAATTTGGCGGTGAAAGGGTTAAAGAATGATCAAACAGGAAATGTTTGTTTATCGATGCTGAAAAACTTTTTTTTCAAACGTTATAATTAAATTTAGTCCAATACACATTATTTTGGGCCACACGATCTCCTTTAAACTGTTGAAAATGTTGTTTGGGTCAGCTTCCTAACATATGTAGCATGCAATGATATTCTTTTCAAACAAACGCGTTTGTGCTAAAAAACATTTTTCAAATGCAAAACGTTTGGAGCCAGATTAGACGTCTGGGTAACAGGACGTTCTGATCAGGCTTTTAACTGTTTGCTTTTTTTATTTAAACTTCTCTTTTATGTTTTCGAAAAGCTGTCACTTTCAACATTTAATGCAATGTGTTTGTGTTTAGTTTGCATTAATGATCAGGGTCTCCACTATTTGCATAGGACAAGTGTAATCCTCACAGGTACACATTTTGTAAATTACGAGAATACTCGTCGTGAGGATTGAATGTGTTAAATGCGACTCAACTGAACAATTTAACTCTTTCCTCCCTGAAACTTTAAATGGACAATTCAAGTTTCCATTTTAGAGTAGTCCATTTCTGACTTTTAAGGGTTGATTTTGTCCATGTTTGGCATTGTGACAAACAGTGAAGACCCTGATCAGAGGGCTCCTTTCGGAGCCCTCTGATCTGGGTCTTCACTGTTTGCATATGACATGTGTAATATGCACACGTACATTGTTTGAAAAGCACGCCTATATGCGGGACTAGGGTTCAAAGAGTTAATCTAATTGGTAAACTGATTGGTAACAAATATGAATATATTTATATTTCTATACACAATAGACACAAACTCTAAAGAAGATGGCCTTTCAACGGATATTTGGATATGCCAGTGGATAGCGTTAGGTCGTACGACAAAGATTTTCGTAAGTCAGATTATTGAAATTCTAAATTCTTATTTGTTTTTACATCTAACCGTGAAAAGCCAATCAAAAGAGATGCCACAAGACAGGATTAGAAGGAGAAATAAGAAATAGGAAATTAGATGGACATGTGTTTTCTAATGTTTTGACTTACGACCGTTTTTGTTGTACGACAATTGATAACACAGACCCTTAGTTTCTCACCAATGCGCCCAGAGTTTGATCCCAGATCGGGGAAGTAAATGTAAAAAGGGAACATTTGCTGTCCATATGAACACGTTGGTTTCCCCCGTGTACTCCAGTTTTTCTACCAAAGAAATGACCAAATACGCCACCAGTCTAGCCATCGAAATATATTTGACTTGAGTTGTAAGACATTATTTTTTAATAAATGTAAGATGAATAATGTTTACATTGGAACAGAAAAAGGAAGCTTAACGATCATTCAAATGTATAAGGTTTACCTTACTACCACAATACTGTAAAATTTTGTCAGAAAGCAAGATATTGACAAATTATTGCGATATCAACATGAAAGTAGACTGCTGTCAAGGCGCCTGATCTTGATCCAAACTGTTTGTAACCCATATTCTTCAGTTAAAAAAATGTAACACTAAATTTTGATATTTTTCACAGACTATATATTTGAAGCAGATGACAGTTCAGCATGATAAGAGTTCAGTGAAATAATGCAAACTAGCAGAGAGATTATGACAATTAACTGAAAAACATTCGCTGCTAGGATATTTTGACCTGCATCCTAACACCCCGGTTACACAGAGCCATCGGTGATAGATCGGTTGTTTTTTTAGCCAAACTAGGGAGGGGACAGATGAAAACCTATTTACTACCGACATCACCTATTGGCCACCTGTTTTCCACCTATCAATAGCTATTAGGTAAAGATGAGTTTCGTCGGTGAAAAATCACCGATTGGAAGTTTTAAACGTGTTTAAAATTCTCGATCGGTGAAAATATTTTACAAATACCCGATTGACAACCTGTCTACTACCGATATCACCGACGAGTCACCGATAAACCACTGATACACCACCGATGAATTGATGCTTACCAACGATGAAAAAAGATGAGAATTAAAACGCGGGATCTGGTCGGTTTTCATCGGTTGTTAATGGCAGTTAAATCGGTGATCAATCGGTTTCCGCTAGCATTTCATCGGTATTTTATCGGTATTCATCGATTATTGAACGGTTGTTGGGTGCTTTTAATCGGTGGCCCATAGGATTTCATGAGTCGCCAATCGGTGGCCAATCGGAGACGGGGTGGCGTTTGACCGATTGAACAATTATTCATCACCGATACCCGGTTACACAGAAAGCCTGAAATTAAATCACGTATGACAACCGATCAAAACAGCAAAAAATTAGACCGATTTGGTACCGATTTAAGCCCGACCGTCTGTGTAACCGGGGTGTTAAATGCCAAAGAAGGGTCTTTTAGCGCATTAAATTTATTCCTCCACTGAAGAAATATTTCCTATTTATATACCATTGAGAAGGTACCATTAGAACTATTTTGTATATCCTAACAGATGGTAGGTGAAAGTAGGCTGAAAGTAAAACAGAATGCCCCTTGAGGCGCATTCTGCTGTATTTTCAACCTGCGTTAAGTCACCTGTCTTAAATACAAGAAACAGATTATGGGGTAAAGGGTTAAATAATGTATTTAGATTGAATTGTTCCTCTCCCTTTAAAAGTTTACAGTTTCGTCCTGTTTTCTTTGAAGGTCAAAGCATTTAGAAATGCGGAGGAGTAGGGGCTTGACTGTGTTTATACAGTACTTGGCAATAGTCTGATCTTTTCCTCAATCGAAGCACCTTCTAGCGCAATAAATTCATTCATTCGCTGAATAAAAAAATCCAACTTATATTCTCATGTACACACTGAATATTTTCTATATCCTAGCAGATGGTAGCTTAAATCAGGTTGACATGAAAGCAGAATGCGCCTTAAGGTGCAATCTGTATTATTTTCAACCTGCCTTTAGAAGTCACCTGTCTTCAAAATTAGGAGCAGGCTATTGGTTAATGGTTGTGAGTCACTTTAAACTATCACAGAGAGACAGTGTATGCTGTTAGTAACGTCTGTTTTTACGTCTCTAATAAACTTTACTAGTAATTAAAATATTTCATCTTTATACAGTCATATGCACCATACAAATATTTACTTGAAAATGGTAGCTTAAGGCATTAAAGCAGGCTGAAAGAAAAGCATAATGCGCTTTAAGCAAATTCTACTTATCTATCAGCGTGATTTAAGTGGACACCAGACTAGTAACAAGTTATTTGGTGAAGGGATCACACTCCATGTTATCATACTGATCTACTCTTTCTTGAAATGTGTTACCGGTAATTTTGAAGCATTGCTCGGAAACATTTAACGACACTAACAACAATAATATTCAAAATAACTTGTAACTGGGACCGGGTTAATATACTTGAACAGGTAGAAAACAACCTACATTTCAAAAATGTATTACAATAATCGATGAATCTCGGTATATCAATCAGCTCTCAAAGGATTGGATGATCACATAGATTCCTTACATTACATAGTTTACAATGCATGTCGGTTTCAGTTTTATAGATAAAACACGACAAATATGACAGCTAATGATACATGAGTCTAATTCCATGTAAATATTGCGTACAAGAGATGTGCACACATATGTTATAGAAGCCACAATGTCTAAATGCATACATTTAGAAAAGTCAAACTTGAATGAATAATGAATATGAGATGTATTAACTCATTTAGCCCTAGTGACGCATATATGCATCCTTTAGCAAATGTGAGCCTGTGAAGAGTACACTGGTCCTATGCAAACAGTAAAGTCCCCGATCAGAGGGATCCAACAGGAGCCCTCTGATCAGGGACTTCACTGTTTGTCATTTTCTTTTACCAAAAAACCCTAAACAGTCTAAAATGAACCAGACATTATTGCAAACAGGAATTGTCCATTGGAAGTTTCAGGGGATTAACTCATAATTCCCTGAAACTTCCAATAGACAGTTCCAGTTTGCAATAAAGGCTTGTACATTTTCGACTATCTAGGTTGTTTTTTTTATAATATATTACAAAATTACAAACAGTGAAGACCCTGATCAGAGGGCTCCTGCAGGACTTCATTGTTTACATATAACAAGTGTACTTGTCACAAGAAACCTTTGGTAAAGGAAGAATATATGCATCACTAGTGTTCAATGAGTTAAAGGAGCAAAGACCCTCAATATCAGGTAACTGTCGCATGCTTTATTTTCATCCTCTATAATGTTGGCGCATATCTGAAAGAATGATAATTAACGTATTGTTTGAAAAGATAGCATATCACAGTGATGTAGATTTTTTATTTCCCCAAAAATGAGTTTCTGAGAACAAATGATAGATGTCCATTGATTGCATTTCGTTTCAACTTTTCAACAGCATGTACCTGTTTAAAACATATTCATCGCATTTGCAAATGGTTTAGACCCATATCAGAGGGTTCCTTTAGGAACCCTATGGTCTTGGTATACACTGTTTGCCTATTTAGATCAGGGTTTATTAAACTACACAGAATTCCAAGTACACTTGTTTATGTATTGGTAACTTAAAATATCCACAAGGAAACCTACCAGTAATGACATACAAGAGTTTCTGAGTGTTGAAAGAGTTAATCTGAAAAGAATATCGTATTCTTTACTGTACAAGTATGACTGTTCAACAATCAAGTTCAATACATTACTCCAACAACCGTAAGGCATATGCTCTGACGCCACCTTATCCTATTAAAAGCTATAACAGTATATCACATGTCTGTTTTCGTATATCTATGTTACATGATATAGCCGCAGAGCATTGTGGATTGTAAAGTCACATTGAATGATACTTCAAGCGTTCAACACGGCTCCTTGGTTCTTGCCCAAATGCAATAGGTATTTATTATAAGAAAAATAAACAAACACCAACACGAATTTAAATTATCTTCCAACGTTTCGCCGTTAGGCTTTTTCAAGGAATGAATATTTATACAATTTAATGACGTAACGGTAAACAAATACTGTAGACGTTTTGGCGCGTTAACGTCAAAACGTCATATACAGTAAACCCTCTCTACAACAGTCACCGATATACACAAAATATCAATACCAATACCGGCGACTGCCCAAAGCAAGGCGAAAGTAAAGCAGAAAGCTAATTAAATGTCACCCCTCTCAAAACAGTCACCTGCCCCAAACACCAAACAATCAACACAAACTAGCGGCTGCTAGATAGAGAGGGTTAACTGTATATACATAGTATACGAAAAAACAGTGACAATATCATAAAGTAGATAGAAAAATATGCAACTAATAAACATCAAAGTCACGCTTATACAAAGTAAAAACTCACCATTTTCACCACCAAACTAAAGCTGGTTAATAAACAGGGCGATAGGCGATAGCCGAAAGCAAGGTGAAAGCAAAACAGAAAGCTTCTAAGGGAGCTTTCTGTTTTACCTTCTTCCCGCCCAAAATAGCCACATGCCCCAAACACCAAATAAATAACGTACATGTACATGTAATATAGTGGTAGTAATAGAGAGTTTATACTTTACTTGTAAAAGCGTCGGTTTTAATGATATTTTTACAATGGGAACACCTTCGTCTGTCACATGATTGGGAGAGATGATTAGTACATGTACTATAGGTATTTATTGAAGTTCAATGACTCAATTGTTTGTCAAGTGTTTTTTTGTAAAATAACAATACATTTTATTTATTGAAATAAGAAATTATATCTGAAATAGCGTATGCCTTTGTGTATATACGAAACTAAAGTAAAAACAATGTAAAATAATAAAACTATAGCCGCCTTTTTCAAATTTAGTTAAATGTTATCTGGCCTTTTGATTTGGCACAAAATTCTTTGCAATCAAAACCGAAATGATTGTTATCGCACACACGCGTTTATTGGGATTTGGCGTTAACGTACTTCACACTTTAATAAAGGCGCATCAACGGCTTGTTTTACCGGACACAAAGACCGTGTTCTGCGTGCTTTGCCACAGGCGTTCTATTCATAGTAAATCTCAGCGTTTGTCAAGCATGAGTTTGGTTCTTCAGTTTGTGGGCTTGAAACGTACGATGTCCAGTTCCTGAGTGTCTTTTGCTTGAGATTTTCTATAGAAAGATGGTATGAATAGTGAACAAGTCTTAATGTAAAACCTGTTCGATCGACCTACTTGTAAGGCAAGGGCGTTACAGTGAAAACGTTTGCATTACATGTATGGTTTGCATATTCGTTGCAAACGGTTTTATACCAGAGTCCTATAAACGTATCAATTGAAATTGAACTGCCTGGATTGCCCCCCTAACATTGACCAATTCTGCAACATAAACGCCTTTTAGCGAGTTTGTTTCATTCCTTAGCTGAAGAAAATAGTTCCAATTTTGCAACCATGGACATAATTATAACATAAAAAATAGTTTCAAAATTTTAGCTTAAAGCAGGCCGAAATTAAAGCAGAATGCGCCTAAAGGCGCAGTCTGCTTTACCTTCAAGATGTTCGAAGGGGTTACCTATATCCAATACCTGGAACAAGACATGGGATAATGACAACACATATATCCTTATTCGTTTATCCGGAACCCTTAGCGAACAAGGATTATAAAGGTAATTAATTTAAATGGAAACTGGGAGATACAATGAACGAATATGGAGAAAAATAGATTTCTAACTGAAAATAACACTTAAAGTAATCAAACAACTTGAATGTTTAAACAAATACAAGTTATTCAAACTAACCTTCGGCTGTAAATGCAGCGCCGCGAATTCTTATTATGCCGGAAGTTTGACGTCATCATCCGGGTAGCAAAGGTGCTTGTACACAATCGGGTCAAATTTATACTGCATATGAAATGTCAACTTCCAGACACTCGCTACACGTAATAAACATTTTTAATTATACTGGAAAATGTGTTATTCGGAATCAGTTTACAAAGGGACATTCAAAAATAAGGTACGTGGTCAATTTTGGTATTCATTTTTTGAATATATAATTTTCTTCAAAATTTCACTAAAATTCCAAGTTTTTTTCAGCAATTATTCGGCTATTATGCTGCCCGCATCTAATACCTAACCGGAACCGCTTTTTTGCGATGACGTAAGCAAACCGCACGCGCTGTATCAAGCGTTTTGTGAGGCTTCCGGATATGTAGGAAGGGTCCGTTTTATGAGAATGAAAACATTACCAAGATACGTTACAGATGTAATTGTTCTTAGTTTGAGCTTCGTTTCATGTAAACGAGGAATACTGAAAATTTCTATCAATATTAAAAAAGTTAGACTTTAAACCAGTTCCTTGTTCAATGTAGTAGGGTATTAATCTGATTTTGAAGTATTCTAATTAGTGGAAACCTGTGACAATCTAACAGCTTGTTAAAGTACAAAGTTAATATTAGTCTTCTTCCAGGAAGACTTGAGCATAAATTGGTCGTAACATGATATTTTTTCAGCTGGTATCGTTAATTAAATGCCTTTTATGCCAAGTCGCGCAAACTGGTTCAAGTCGATTTTGTTGAAATATTCTCAATAGTAATGCTTCATCAATTTTCACTAGTCTGTGACTAAAAGTACAAAGGAGATATCTAAACTATCATTTCTAACTTAAATTTGGCAATACGAGGGTCTTTCAAAAAGTTTAACTTTCTAGCTTTCTGGAAATATGAAATATAGGGAATCTCAGTTTTGGTACATCAGTTAAAAAAATGCATGCATTTCTTGCATATTCAGTATTAATTTAGTCAAAATAACAGATAACAGATAATTGACATCGGAAACATGTATTTAATAGACGTCTGAATCAATTACTGTAAAGCATTTGAATAATAAAAACAGTTTTATAATTTCAACTGTCAACACTATTGCTCGCATGATGTTTTATGATCATGTTGTTTTCCGATGAAAACAAAAGTCATATACATTTACATGTACACAATTATTATGCATTTTTGCCAAATTTACCGGGAGAACAAATGTTTGTTAAATAATCATTAAAAATGTATATGAAATCATAATTGACCCGACCAAAACAAATAAATAAATATCAAGACAAATTTACACATATTTCAATATTTCTCTTGAATATATAAATATGCTCTGCGTCTTAAAGTGTGCTTGTATGTCACTAACTATCAAAGTAAAATACACATTGATTATATTGTAAATACTTTTCAATATTAATTATTGTTGGATTATACCTGCTGTAATGTTTTAAATAACTATTGCGAGAATCAAAGTTAAATGACACTATGATTAATTTGAGGAAAGCATATGACCAATGCCTATGAATTATCCATTTTGTTGTACATGCACATTTGGGGAACATGACATTGTCAATTTATTGTAAATCACTATATCCTGCTAAGAAAAAAGTCGTTCCATTGATGTATAACACATGATAACTGTAGATATAGCTTCCAAAGCAAATCCGATATAAAAAAAATATTTCAATGAACCTCGTATAAGTATGGAAAATGCTACCTGAAAATGGCTTCCAAGACTGGCAATAAAAAATATCTTTTCACATAACTTGCGGCCTGGGAGTGACATAAAGCCATTATATAAATATCGTATTTCACTAGTTGATTATCGTTTTGGGCTCCTGCCAAACCTGTTCGTCCACAAGCGCTGCATGTAGCGGGACACCAAATTACGTCATTTGCGATTACGATAACGTAAGCAACGTCGGGCTTTTGCGGAATCTATATAGCAAAGGGTCAACAGTTTACGGCTTCAATTAATTTAATAGGTACTTAAAATTGTTATTAGATAAATAGAATCTAGCATTTGTGCCCATTATTTATCTTTTTTAATAAACTTGTTGACGAAAGTGAATATGACAGTCGACTAGGTTCGAGTCATATCATTTTAGTAAACTCGTTTATCAAAAATGATACATAAAGAGCACCCATACAAGACCCTCTATCTACATAATATATCAATCGATTTGCCTAACTGTTTCATTGCATAACGCGACTAACATGACAATACAAATAGTTGGAAGCATAATAAGTCATCGAGTCACTCGGTATTTGGTCAAGAATCAACTTCTTTGAAACTCGAAACGATCTTGTTTCAGTAAAGTGCCACACATCTACATTTGAGACAAGTTCTATTGATATGCCGAATATAAACAACATAGTACCAGCGCAACTAAACGTTAGCCCTGTTGAGGCGTACAGGGCAGATATTATTATTATTTTCCGTTGAACCCATTACCCCATAAGTACGCATGTTGACGCCGTTAATTCATTCCTCCATTGAAGAAATTAAGTTGAATTCAGAAAGTCATGAATAAATATCATATGAAATATTTCTACAGTATAGCAGATGGGAGTTTAAAGTAGGCTAAAAGTTAAAGCAGAATGCGCCTTAGGCGCATTCTGCTTTGCGTTCAAACTGCTTTAAGTGGTCATCAATCGTAAATACTAGAAACAGGCTGGTTTCGCAAACGCAATGAAATAAAATGGAGAACATCCAAATTGTTTGCAAATGTTAGCAAAGTCGCGTTTCGCACGATAAGGGTTAGAGTATAATCATCAGCCATGTTTTCGAATTGCAAGTAGGCGTATTCAAATCAATGGTAATCGCGAACGAAAGACCCCTGGCAAACCACCTATATCAGCCACAATAGGGCACCTGTCATTTTCAATTTGATATAAATTACATTATATGTGTACCGCACACATATCCATATGTAGTACAGTGTCACTTTGAATATACAACTTGGATGATCGATGAGACTTAGGTCCTTGAATCTGACGACACCAGTTATATAAGGTCTAAGTTTACTAATTCTTCTAAGCCTTTAGATAACATTCTCATCGGGGATCCGTTTGATATTTATCTCTGAAAGATAAATTATGTTGCAAAAATACAGCCAAATTGAATCGATATTAAGTTTAACATTAATTTCGGATGAAATGAAGTTTTATTTTCTTATCGTGCTTTAACCTATACCCCAGAGCATTAACCAAGTATTCTCTAGTATTGCATTCTGGATAGGTGACCACTTAGCGCAGGTTGAAAGTGAAGCAGAATGCGCCCTAATAGGGCGAATTCTGCTTTTCTTTCAACATACTTTAAGCTACTTAGTCTAGATATAGAAATAGTTCTTACGGAACATAATCATGACCTTATAAATTGGAACCATAATTTTTCAATAAAGGAATAAACTGAAGGCATTAAAAGGTGTTTGAGGTTATGGGTTAAATAGTCAATATCATAAAATGAAACGAAAAAAAGGTCTCCTTTAGTAGGCGCAGTGGCGGATTGTACATGCATATCGTTCTACCTTACCAGCGGCCGTGGTCTGGCTATATCATCGACGACAATAGGGGTCGTGAGTTCGATCCCCCCATGATGGGACCAAGTCCTTCGGATGAGAATTTACGAAGTTCGATTTATCAATGTTTACACATTCCGAAAGATTTAGAAAACTCTGTCGAGAATAAGAGAATGACATCGCACCCAGGTTTTTGATATCCGCCTACTTTCTCTAAGATTCCCAATTAGCTAACATTTGGCAGGAACTGATGTTAACAAACAAACAAAACCGTTCTATCTTATTTATCAAAGTCCAGTTAAATAAACAATAAATGTTTCCAATACTCTTATGTTAAAGAAACAACGGATACGATAGCAACGGGATAAAATACGGTTTCAAAATGAAAAATAACGACTGCATTTGGAAACGCTCACAAATAGACAATGATCAACAGACAATGACCAGTAGACAAGGACCAATCTGTGCAATTGCTCCGTTGCCAACTTGTCACCATATGGAGGGCATACACAACGAACCTTCAACAATAATTGCTATTAGAACTGAATATATATACTCAGCCTGGTTGTGTTCAACGACCTGTTTTCATTATAATTGAATAAGGTAGGAGTGTGTTTCATTTCAAATGGTATATAAACGTCAAACGCCGTTTTCCTTTTTGACAAAGATAGTTGCTTTTGCTTTAAAAGTTTAATCCGCTAAGCGAATGTAACGTATCACAGAATAGTATGATAAAGTCCATGAGGCCACTTCAGAAACTATGAAATATACATGTATGTGACATTTGAAGTTAAACACATTCCTTTTTATTTTGTTATAATATTTGCTATTCTGTTACCATAATACATTTAATAACGATATGATTTAGATTTAATAACGATAGGATTTAATGGCCTCTGCACGTATATTCCATAGCTGTACAGTTATAATTGAACAAAAGAAATGTATAAGATGGATTTTGATTAAATAAAATTGATAAATCATTTAAGAGATGGGAATAAGAAACGTGATTTTAAATGTGCAATATAATTTCTCTTTAATGACACTAAATGAAACGGAGAAGACCCCCCACCCCCACCCCCACCCCCTCCCACAAAACAAAATATAAATGCTAAAAACATCTTAAATTAACCCAGTTTTGCCCTCGGTTCTACGTATTATATATAGAACATATGCAACCAGTGTATATTCTGATCAGACGTCGCATAATGAGACGTCTGACCAGAGTCTACACTGTTTGCTGATATGAATGTCAATATGAAACAAGACGAACATTAAAATTTAGACCAGCAACAATTTATAAGCATGGCGGTATGCGCTAGTACGGAAAATAGACGGCATTTATATACGAGCTAATTTGCTGATATTGGCGACGATGGATATAAATTGTTAGAGTATCGTTGTCTACTATCAGAACATATGTTCAGTAGGGAAACTTATATTGACAACTATAATAGCCCTGATATTGTATCCTGGCGTTGGTGCATATGGCTCCCTAGACATTTGGAACCATATCTGGTATTGGCCGTATGCGATTGAAATCTATTCGCTGTGGGACTAGTATTAAGTGACTAGCAGCAAAATTTCATATTTTTGTGTTAAAGAGACTCGCAACCAGATATAGCATTAAAAATAGTAATTTGTAAATACGTGACAAACGCTTATATAAACGGGTAAGAATTAGTTTAGGATAAGAAATTCTGTTTTAAAAAAATGCATTTCAATAAAAAAAAATATTGAACTCTGGTGGTAATCGAACCCGTGACACGGCATTGGCGGACATAAGTCAAAATGAGGACAACGCTTGACCCAAATGACCGCGGGACTATTCAGACATCTGGGATCGATTTAACGTATTTCAGTGGGAAGCGATGAAGAGTACATACAACTGAATAATTCGGCTCGGGTTTATGTCTTAGCCCGTGATAAATTTCTTGAGCAACTGTAGACGCTATGGATAAAACGAAGGCATTTCTAGAGGATGTTTTCAGCTTGTTCATATTTTTCCAATGCCAGATGCACGATAATGCTACCCTTTTGGTTATATTTGAGTATTTTCTTTTATTTTTGCAAATGCACCATCTGGTTGCGAGCCGCTTTAACCCTTTACCTTATAGCCTGTTTCTAGTTTTGAAGACAGGTGACCACTTAAAGCAGGTTGAAAGTAAAGCAGAATGTGCCATAAGGCACATTCTGCTTTACTTTCAGCCTGCTTTAAGCTAAAATCTGCTAGGCCATATAAACTATTTGTAATGGTAATAGTTCATGAGGGTATAAGCTGGAACTGTTTTCTTCAGCGGAGGAATAAATTAGATACGCTAAAAGTCGCTTCTATGGGGGAAAGGGTTAAGCAACGATTATGATATGGTGAGGATACATTCAATTCTTGATTCAAAATGAGTTGTTTTCAAATGGTACGCACGTACGTTGCTGACATTCCCTACCAAACGTAACATCTACTGTGGATATGTTATTCTGTTCCGTTTAATTGAAATGTAATAAAGTTTAGAAAACAACGGGTCCATAGTAATTTTGACAATGTATTTCACTTGCGTGGCAAACAGTTCGAAGCCTGATCATACACATGGTTAGCCGCCATTTGATCTAGCTCTTAACGGTTGCAATTGGCATAATCATTTTAGTTTAACGCATTTATTGGAAAAGAATAACATGTTCTCCTCTGTACCATATTTGTTTAACCAATTTGTGACCACGATTCCATATATGGCACATAGACAAACAGTGTAGACGCTGATCAGAGTCTACACTGTTTGCTGATAGAAATTTCAATATAAAAAAAAATGAAAATGAAAAGTTTGATAAAAAATGGATTAACCCAATTTATAAACATGAAAGAATCCACTGGGGGTAAATGGGTTAAAGTCTCGATTTAGATTAGACGCCGATTATCTCGGTGTCTGGTAAAGCCAAAAAAACAGTTCAACAGTTTTGTTGCAGTTTCTTCCGACGAGCCACTAACCCCTTCACTGTCTAACTTGCAAACAGTTTTGACCTGATCAAACGCCGCGTAACATTTTGATTAAGTGTTGCAAACAAAAATATTTAAATAGCCATAAAATGGCATCAAAAGGACTGACATTTGTGTAGCATCGCATTTAACCATTTCATGTTCAAGACGTCATCAACATTCAACAATTGTCGTCCTCATTTGTTTCAAAATGAGTGTCAACCATTTTGAAACCTGGTCAGGCGTGGCCTTACTCGCCGTCTTATCAGGATCAAAACTGTTTGCAAATAATTACGGTACTTGGGATAAGGCATTGAAGGCGTTAAAAGTAATACAGTGCCACAGCCAAGGTATATAAATATATTCTTTCTAGATTTCTAGTTTAAATATTCAAACATTTGTCGGAAGAGAGGAAAATAGATAATGTTGAATTCACCAGGACGACCCAAATAAGTTAACTAATGTGGCTATCAAGATTTAATGCGCACAGTTACGGTGGTAATGTTTAACACACTTGAATAATGTTTAATTAAGGAAGCAAGAAGTGACTTTTATGTGGCATTTGAAGGAAGCAATGCCGAGTGAATTCAGTTGTGGCCATTTGGCATCGGTTTAATGATTGTATAATATCCCCTGTCCCATCAGTGTTTATCATTTATCGTATAAGGTCACACTTTCAGACAACCGCTGATAAACAAGGTAAATTTTCCATGATACTTTTATCCCTACACCGTTTAATTGTCGTCTGCTTCATTTTTGTTGTTTGCAAGATCGTTTCAATGTAAGATTAAGTGTTGTATGACTTAAAACATATCGATACGAGTGTCAAACAGTTTGGATCCTAATCAGACGCCTCAATTAAAAGTATAGTCAGTCATGAACATGTACGATGAGAACTATTTCTCTATATCCTAGTAGACTGTAGCTCAGTAGAACGCCTTAAGGCGCGTTCTGTTTTATTTTGTGTCCGTTCTAAAAAGTCTATTTTGATTTTTGGAACATCAAAATGGTTGCAACACTTGTCATAATTGATATAACTCTTTGATAAAATTAATTTACCCATTCATCGCCACATTGTCGTCTGCTTCAATATCTTGTTTGCTCTGTCGTTTAAAAATAAATTTAAGGGAGTTTGACCCACAAAATATTCGAAACGAGACATCTGATCAGGGGCCCGTTTCATAAAACTTCTTACGACAAATGTCGTCGTAAATCAGATTATAAAAGTCTCCATTATTATTTATTTCTCCATCTAATCCCGTCTTGTGACATCTTTTTGGAATCGTCTTGAAAAGACGATTCCAAAAAGGTGTCACAAGACAGGATTCGATAGAGAAATCAGAGATTAAATGTATTTTAATGTTTTCACTTACGACAACATTTGTCGTAAGAAGTTTTATGAAACGGGCCCCAGAATCCCAACTGTTTCAAAGACACCATTTGGCGTCCTTGACAGTGACATGGTAAAAACATTTTGTCAGCCTCTCCTCTAGAGCAAACCTGTTTGCAACAGTTATAATTATTCGCCCCCAACGCGTAGAATGCCAATCTGATACGGTCCGTGAATAATCGATGTATACTTGAATATAAAATGCAAGCATGTTTACGTGTTTAGTTTTAGGTGTTACAGTGTAAAACATTTGACTATAGTGAGGGAATGACAAACATAATGAACCCAAACCTTATGAACAAATGCCTCTTAATCCGTATCATGCTCAACCCGACCTGGATAATAACAGATTGGACCCAAACAGACGCCTCGCCTCGTAATGCAGTCTGATCTTCGTCCAAACTGTTTCATTCAGTTAATAAAGCGTAAAACTATTTTTGTTATTTTTCGCAGACGATATATTTGAGGCAGAAGATAATTCAGCATAAAAAGATTTAAGTGAAAATATGTAAAGTGTCGGAGATGTTATAACCATTAACTGAAAAACATTCGGTGCTTGGATATTTAGACCTGCATCCTTACATCTTAAATGCCAAAGAAGGGTCTTTGAGCGCATTCAATTTATTCCTCCACTGAAGAAATATTTCCCATTTATACAGTCATGACCAGGTACCATTACAAATATTTTGTATATCCTAGCTACTTTACTTTCAGCATGCTTTAAGTGGTCACCTGTCTTCAAAACAAGAAACAAATTATTGGTTTAAGGGTTAAATAATGTCTCAGATTAAAATGCTCCTCTCAAACGACCTTTAAAACTTTACAGTCTCGTCCTGTTTTGTTAGAAGGTCAAAAGCATTTAGAAACGAATTGTTTATTCGCTAACTAATGATAAAATGTAATTTACGATGACCTAATTTGATAAAGCCCTTACCTGAAAGAATGTTAAACCAGAGCTGCCATAACGTGATCATTTAAAATCCTAAGATTTCCGAATTTTCTAATTTTGTAGCATGTTCACTTACAGCTGGTTAAAAGTAAAGCAGAGTGCACCTGAAGGTGCATTCTGCTTTTGTTTTAGCCTGCTTTAAGCTACCATCTGCTAGGATATAAATCCGAACATTTCGGAAAAATCCAGAGAAATGGCATTCCTATTAAACGCTGACCTAATTTGATTAAGCCATAACATGAACGAATCTTAAACGCTGGTTAACTCACTCCCATTTGTCGAAAGGAAAACACGAAAGGCAAACGCTACGCACTGAAATGTAGAACATATCAGATTTGTGAAAATATTAACTATTTAATATTATTCAAGTGGTAACTGACTTAATCCAGATCAGACGCCGAGAAATAGATCATTAACCGTTATTTCAATGATATTTTATCAGTCTCTAGAAATTGTCATCACCAGCATTTTAAGAATTTGATGTCAAAAGTGTTAAGTTTGTTTGGTTTTTAATACGAGTATCAAACAGTTTTGATGCTGATTAGATCTTATATGTTTGCAAATACATGAAACTGAAACTAAACGCCTATTTTTACTCATAGTATATTCAATGGCGATGTACAATGAATGATATAAAAGAAACAACAAAAAACAAAACAACAACAATAAAATCAATACAACCAAAGTTTACATAGCAGTAGTATCAACATAGATAAGGAATACTGGAACTACAGTCGAACTTCGATATCTCGAACTCGATTAAGTCGAACATACCCGTAATACCCGTATTTCAAAGTTAAAAGCGGCTTAGCCGCGAATTAATTTTAAACCACGGATATATTCACGTAAACCAAGCTTGAAATAAGGCAAATTCATGTTTCGAAATATCGGATAATTCGAGTTAAGCGTGTTTCATATATCGAAGTTCGACTGTAATTGTATCTATACAATTATTTATGCCACGATTTAAAATTTCTGAAAATAATAGGTTGTATAATAGGTTGAGACATGCGCTTAGTGTTGACATAACGTATATCATATTCATTCACCCATTTGTAGATAGCGTTCAATACATAAATGTACGACACAAACAAGCAGTGCAGACCCAGAATAAACACCGTATAATACTACTCTGATATAAATCTACACTATATACTAAAAGTAATGTGTTTAGAATAAAATGGTAATGACAAAATGGACAAGACACCCTTCAAATGAAGCATAGACTTATCCAATTTATAAGCATGGAATAGTTCACGTGGAATATATAAGCTAACTTTAATATATCTCATAAATATACGATACGCGATTTTGTTAGTGTTAAGAAAATATCAGTTTATGCATAGGCCACCATTGTTCATGCTTATAAAGCGTTTGAATTGAGTCTGAAATCTTTATTAAGCATTTGATTGGTCAGATTGGAGCCTAGGCTCAAATCTGACCAATAAAATGCTTGAAAACGACTATAGATTCAACTTAAACGCATCATAAACATGGTCCCATTACTGGAAAGATCAAACCGACGCCATGGGTTTACGGATGCTCTGTAATTTTGGAACTTTTTGTTGATACAGATTAGCAATATTCTTACTGACATGTAGGTTTAGAATTTAAATATATTTGCATACTTCAAAGATGTGAGTTACATATCTCCTAGAATGATGTAATACAGTGGAGAACACGTTGTTCTTACCGGTAAAAAAGAAACGAAACGCAATGCAAGAAAATGTAGAAAACTATAAGTTTTTGAAAAGTTTGACGGTTAATATTTCTAATTGGCAAACATTGAGTTTAATTCATTGATTACCCAGATATTTTCAAGCCTCAACAGTTCAAAATTGGTATACTTGTTTTAGCATTAACGCGGATATTGGGAACTAATAACGTCGTTTCCACTGTACACTGTCTAACATCTCTTTTGGAGTATGTGTTAATCCGAATGCTAAATTTGCATTTGCGTGCATCTGGTTTTCCTGCGGTCTTACTACTTACCGGCTTTGAGAAATCAGGGTATCATTAGATTTATGCGGAAAGTATTTTGGCGGTTCATATCACGTTTAAATAGCATTTTGAATTGTGCGCAATCGGAAAGTACTCGTACTGAAAATACTACTATAATCGATTTTAAGAAAAATAGTAATACTATAAACACTGTTTGTATTATCAGTGAGAAGTTGTACAAGTCTTCATCGATAAAACCTAAAGTATTATGGTACATGTCAAAGCAGTAAACAAGATAATAGATTAAAGAACGGTTTGTATAAATACAATATTAACATATATATTGTTTCTGATGTTCAAGGATGAGCTATTTTAAGAGCTTATTGTTTTCAAACGAATGATTCTATTTGCAAAAGATCGATATTTGGTGAAAACATAAGGAAATATATACAGAACATTCCAAAAGCAGGACGAATCGTAACAAGTACTATCTTAATTTTAATATATTTTACTAAAGGGATAAAATTGCCTTATCTAAACAATTCTATCATCGCTTATTTTTCAGTCGAACCTCGAAAACTGGAAAATAGTTGAGTAGTACATACACATATTTCAAAGCTACGTTTAGATAAAGCAATATGGATGCGTTCAACTTAGATGAGCTTGAATTATCGAAGTTTTCAGCTGAAGAAATGCGGAGAAGAATCGGATTAATTATGTTTACATCGGTAATTGGCAATAGTATGACTCTTTCCAAAATCAAAGCACCTTTTAGCGCAATAAATTTATTCATTCGCTGAATAAAAAAACAACTTATGTACTCATGAACATGTACATACTAAATATTGTCTATATCATAGCAGATGGTAGCTTAAAGCAGGTTGAAAGTAAAGCAAAATGCCCATGAAGGCGCATTCTGCTTCATTTTTTAATCTGCTTTTAGCAGTCACCTGTCTACAAAACTCGGAACAGACTGTAAAGGGTTCAGAGTCACTCTAAAGTGTCGCAGAGAGACATTGTTTGCTGTTATATACACCTGTTTTTACGTCTCTTACTTCCCCAGCAAAGAAAACAGTTTCACTATATACAATCATATATGCACCATACAAATAGATACTAGCAAGTTTTAGCTTAAAGCAGGCTGAAAGTAAAGCAGAATGAGCTCTAGGCACATTCTGCTTTTCAATCTGCCTGATTTAAGTGGCAACCCGACTTCAAAACTAGAAAAAGGTTTTTCGGTAAAGGGTTTACAATTAATGTTACCATACTGATCTGCTCTTTCTTGAAATGAAACATTTAACGAAAGTATAAATGATCAATAACAACAATAATATTCAAAATAGCGTGTAACTTGGTACGTGTTTAGATATTCAAACAAGTAATAAACAACCTACATTTCAAAAATGTATTACAATAATCGCGGAATCTCGGTATATCAATCAGCTCTCAAAGGATTGGATGATAACATAGATTCTTTACATTACCTAGTGTACAATGCATCTTGGTTTCAGTTTTATAGATAAAACACGACAAATATGACAGCTGTAGATACATAATTCTAATTCCATGCAAATATTGCGTACAAGAGATGTGTTCACATATGTTATAGAAGCCACAATGTCTGAATGCATATTTAGAATAATCAAACTTGGATGAATAATGAATACACTGTTGACAAAAAAATATTGTCAAGATGTCGCCTATATAAAAGAATGATAATTATCCTATTGTTTGAGGAATAACATGTTACAGTGATGAGGATTTTGTTTTTGTCCCAATAAATGAGTTAATGCGAACATTATTTATTTCCAGTTCAAACAGGTTGGAGCGAGATCAGGCACTACATCAGACACCAGCTAACCGGGCGTCTGATCAGACTCCTAATTGTCACTTGCGAAATACATGCGGTCAGAATTTTCAAAAGGTTGTCCTTTGTTCTATTTTAGTGTTTTGATTGCATTGGTGTGTAGTTTCGTTTAACTCTTCAATACCTTGGACCTATTTAAAATGTAGTCATTGCATTTGCATTTGCAAACAGTGTAGATCAAGATCCGAGGGCTGCTATAGGAACCCTCTGATATGGGTCTACACTGTGTGCATATTTAGATCAGGATTTATTAAACTACCCAGAATTCTAAGTAGAAAAAGTATCCACCAGGAAACCTACTTGTAATAGACCAAAATAGTTATTCAGTTTTGAAAAAGTTAAGCTGAAAAGAATATCGTCTTCTCTACTGTACAAGTATGACTGTTCAACAATCAAGTTCAATACATTACTCCAACAACCGTAAGGCATATGCTCTGACGCCACCTTATCCTATTAAAAGCTATAACAGTATATCACATGTCTGTTTTCGATTTTATTTCCAGTTATATCTATGTTACATAATATAGCCGAAGAGCTTTGTGGATTGTAATGTCACATTGAATGATACTTCAAGCGTTCAACACGGCTCCTTAATTCTGGCTAAAATGCATTTATTGAAGTTCAATGACTCAATTGTTTGTCATGTGTTTTTGTAAAATAAAAATAGATCTACATATTATTTACTGAAATAAGAAATAATATCTGAAATAGCGTATGCCTTTGTGTGTAGACGAAACTTAAGCAAACACAACGTAAAATAATATAGGAATTTTCATAAGAATTATTAAACTATAGCCGCCTTTTTCAAATCTAGTTAATTGTTATCTGGCATTTGATCTTGCATTAAATTCTTTGCAACCCAAACCGAAACGATTGTTATCGTACACACGTTTTTATTGGGATTGGGCGTTAACGTACTTCACACTTTAAAATGGCGCATCAACGTCTTGTTTAATCGGACACAAGACCGTGTACTGCGTGCTTTGTCGCAGGCGTAATATTCTTCGTAAATCGTAGCGTTTGCCATGCATGAGTTTGATCCTTCAGTTTGCGGGATTGAAACCTTCGATGCCCGTAATTTCATCGATGTCTTTTGCTTGTGAGTTTCCATAGAAAGGTGGCCCGAATGGTTGTGAACAAGTCTCAATGTGAAACTAGTTCTTGTAAGACAAGAGCGTTATTGTGAAAACGTTTGCATTTCACGTATGGTATGCATATTCGTTGCAAACGGATTAAAATCAGAATGCTATTAACGCATCCTTTGAGATTGAACCGTCTGGCTTGACACCCAAACGTTAACCATTCCCGCAACAGAAACGCCTTTTAGCGAAGTTGATATATTCCTTAGCTGAAGAAAATAGTTCCAATTTTTGCAACCATGAACATAATAATACCATCAGAAATAGTTTCTATATTTTAGCTTAAAGCAAGCTAAAAGTAAAGCAGAATGCGCCTAAAGGCGTAATCTGCTTTACTTTCAAGATGTTCGAAGGGGTAACCTTTATCCAATACCTGACACAAGATATGGGATAATTGCTTAAACAACAAGTATAAACATTACTAAGATACGTTACAGATGTAATTGTCCTGAGCTTCGTTTCATGTAAACGGGGAATAATAACATTTTCTGTCAATATTAAAAAAGTTAGACTTTAAACCAGTTTCCTTGTTCATCGTAGTAGGGAATTAATCTGATTCTGAAGTATTCTAATTTGTAGAAACCTGTGACAATCTAACAGCTTGTTAAAGTACAAAGTTAGTATTAGTCTTCTTCCAGGAAGACTTGAACATAAATTGGTCGTAACATGATTTTTTTCCAGCTGGTATCGTTAATTAAAAGCCTTTTATGCCAAGTTACGCAAACTGGTTCAAGTCGATTTTGTTGAAATATTCTCCATAGTAATGTTTAATCAATGTTCACTAGTCTGTGACAAAAAGTACAAAGGAAATATCTAAACTATCATTTCAATGAGAACTTGGTGCCAGGTTCGAACTTACATTTGGACATACGAGGGTCTTTCAAAAAGTATAACTTTCGAGCTTTCTTGAAATATGCAATAAGGAATTTGATGTATGATTCATCATTTAAAAAGTGCATGCATTTATTGCATATTCAGTCTTTATTTAGTCAACATATCGCCAGATAATTGACATCGGCAACATGTATTTAATACGTTTAAATCAATTGCTGTAAAGTCTTGAATAATAAATACAGTTTTATAATTTCAACTGTCAACACTATTGCTTGCATGATGTTTTGTGAGCATGTTGTTTTCCGATGAAAACAATTGTCATATACATTTACATGTGCACAGTTATTATACATCTTTGACAAAGTTTCATGGAAATAAATGTTTGTTAAATAATTATGAAAAAATGTTTATGAAATCATAATTGACCCGACCAAAACAAATAAATAAATATCAAGACAAATTTACACATATTTCAATATTTCTCTTGAATTATATAAATATGCTTCTGCGTCTTAAAGTGTGCTTGTATGTCACTAACTATCAAATTTAAATACACATTGATTATATTGTAAAGAATTTTCAATATTAATTAATGTTGGATTATACCTTGCGAGAATCAAAGCTAAATGACACTATGATTAATTTGAGGAAAGCATATGACCAATGCCTATGAATTATCCATTTTGTTGTACATGCACATTTGGGGAACATGACATTGTCAATTTAGTGTAAATCACTATATCCTGCTAAGAAAAAAGTCGTTCCATTGATGTATAACACATGCTAGCTGTAGATATAGCTTCCAAAGCAAATCCGATATAAAAAAATATTTCAATGAACCTCGTATAAGTATGGAAAATGCTACCTGAAAATGGCTTCCAAGACTGGCAATAAAAAATGTCTTTTCACATAACTTGCGGCCTGGGAGTGACATAAAGCCATTATATAAATATCGTATTTCACTAGTTGATTATCGTTTTGGGCTCCTGCCAAACCTGTTCGTCCACAAGCTCTGCATGTAGCGGGATACCAAATGACGTCATTTGCGATTACGTTAACGTAAGCAACGTCGGGCTTTTGCGGAATCTATATAGCAAAGGGTCAACAGTTTACGGCTTCAATTAATTTAATAGGTACTTAAAATTGTTATTAGATAAATAGAATCTAGCATTTGTGCTCATTATTTATCTTTTTTAATAAACTTGTTGACGAAAGTGAATATGACTGTCGACTAGGTTCGAGTCATATCATTTTAGTAAACTCGTTTATCAAAAATGATACATAAAGAGCACCCATACAAGACCCTCTATCTACATAATATATCAATCGATTTGCCTAACTGTTTCATTGCATAACGCGACTAACATGACAATACAAATAGTTGGAAGCATAATAAGTCATCGAGTCACTCGGTATTTGGTCAGGAATCAACTTCTTTGAAACTCGAAACGATCTTGTTTCAGTAAAATGCCACACATCTACATTTGAGACAAGTTCTATTGATATGCCGAATATAAACAACATTAAACGTTAGCCCTGTTGAGGCGTACAGGGTAGATATTATTATTATTTTCCGTTGTACCCATTACCCCATAAGTACGCATGTTGATGCCGTTAGTTCATTCCTCCACTGAAGAAATTAAGTTGAATTCAGAAAGTCATGAATAAATATCATATGAAATATTTCTACAGTTTAGCAGATGGGAGTTTAAAGTAGGCTAAAAGTTAAAGCAGAATGTGCCGTAGGCGCATTATGCTTTGCGTTCAAACTGCTTTAAGTGGTCATCAATCTTAAATACTAGAAACAGGCTGGTTTCGCAAGCGCAATGAAATAAAATGGAGAACATCCAAATTGTTTGCAAATGTTAGCAAAGTCGCGTTTCGCACGATAAGGGTTAGAGTATAATCATCAGCCATGTTTTCGAATTGCAAGTAGGCGTATTCAAATCAATGGTAATCGCGAACGAAAGACCCCTGGTAAACCACCTATATCAGCCACAATAGGGCACCTGTCATTTTCAATTTGATATAAATTACATTATATTTGTACAGCACACATATCCATATGTAGTACAGTGTCACTTTGAATATACAACTTGGATGACCGATGAGACTTATGTCCTTGAATCCGACGACACCAGTTATATAAGGTCTAAGTTTACTAATTCTTCTAAGCCTTTAGATAACATTCTCATCGGGGATCCGTTTGATATTTATCTCTGAAAGATAAATTATGTTGCAAAAATACAGCCAAATTGAATCGATATTAAGTTTAACATTCATTTCGGTTGAAATGAAGTTTTATTTTCTTATCGTGCTTTAACCTATTACCCCAGAGCATTAACCAAGTATTTCTCTAGTATTGCAATTAAGATAGGTGACCACTTAGAGCAGGTTGAAAGTGAAGCAGAATGCGCCATAATAGGGCGAATTTTGCTTTTCTTTCAGCATACTTTAAGCTACTTATTCTAGGTATAGAAATAGTTCTTACGGTACATAATCATGACCTTATGAATTGGAACCATTATTTTTCAATGAAGGAATAAACTGAAGGCGTTAAAAGGTGTTTGAGGTTATGGGTTAAATAGTCAATATCATAAAATGAAACGAAAAAAAGGTCTCCTTTAGTAGGCGCAGTGGCGGATTGTACATGCATATCGTTCTACCTTACCAGCGGCCGTGGTCTAGCTATATCGTCGACGACAATAGGGGTCGTGAGTTCAATCCCCCCATGATGGGACCAAGTCCTTCGGATGAGAATTTACGAAGTTCGATTTATCAATGTTTACACATTCCGAAAGATTTAGAGAACTCTGTCGAGAATAAGAGAATGACATCGCACCCAGGTTTTTTTTATATCAGCCTAATTTCTCTAAGACTCACAATTAGCTAACATTTGGCAGAAACTGATGTTAACAAACAATCAAAACCGTACTATCTTATTTATCAAAGTCCAGTTAAATAAACAATAAATGTATCCAATACTCTTATGTTAAAGAAACAACGGATAGGATAGCAACGGGATAAAATACGGTTTCAAAATGAAAAATAACGACTGCATTTGGAAACGCTCACAAATAGACAATGATCAACAGACAATGACCAGTAGACAAGGACCAATCTGTGCAATTGCTCCGTTGCCAACTTGTCACCAGATGGAGGGCATACACGACGAACCTTCAACAATAATTGCTATTAGAACTGAATATATATACTCAGCCTGGTTGTGTTCAACGACCTGTTTTCATTATAATTGAATAAGGTAGGAGTGTGTTTCATTTCAAATGGTATATAAACGTCAAACGCCGTTTTCCTTTTTTGACAAAGATAGTTGCTTTTGCTTTAAAAGTTTAATCCGCTAAGCGAATGTAACGTATCACAGAATCGTATGATAAAATCCATAAGGCCACTTCAGAAACTATGAAATATACATGTATGTGACCTTTGAAGTAAAACACATTCCTTTTTATTTTGTTATCATATTTGCTATTCTGTTACCATAATACTTTTAATAACGATATGATTTAGATTAATAACGATAGGATTTTATGGCCTCTGCACGTGTATTCCATAGCTGTACAGTTATAATTGAACAACAGAAATGTATAAGATTGATTTTGATTAAATAAAATTGATAAATCATTTAAGAGATGGGAATAAGAAACGTGATTTTAAATGTGCAATATAATTTCTCTTTAATGACACTAAATGAAACGGAGAAGACCCCCCACCCCCGACCCCCCCACAAAAAAAAATATAAATGCTAAAAACATCTTGAATTAACCCATTTGTGCCCTCGGTCCTACGTATCATATATAGAACATAGGCAACCAGTGTAGATTCTGATCAGACGCCACACAATGAGACGTCTGACCAGAGTCTACACAGTTTGCTGATATGAATTTCAATATAAAACAAGACGAACATTAAAATTTAGACCAGCAACAATCTATAAGTATGGCAGAATCCTCTGGGTGCGAATCCGTTAACACTCGTACGTTATTGGGACATGGTAAACATTTGAAAGCCATTGATATGGATATAAATTGCAAAATAACTAAGCAAAATATTACTGTATGTAAAAGTAAATGCTGAGTTTTTTCGGTTAACAAAGATTCAAACAAAGCAGTGTAATAACAAGTTAAACATATTTATACGATCATTATCAAACCGATTTCTTAAACTTTTTTAATTCTTTTTGAATCCCTTCACTGTCATGACGTCATGAATTTTAAACAGTTGTCATCTGCTTTTATTTCGCAAATACTTTAGGTATTTCGACAAAGATAAAATTGAGTGTCAAACAGTTTGGATTCTGATAAGACGTCGCGGTACATGTATTCGCTAGTACCGAAACGGACGGCATTTATATACGAGCTAATTTGCTGATATTGGCGACGATGGATATAAATTGTTTGTGTATCGTTGGCTAGTATTAGAAAATATGTTCAGTAGGGAAACTTATATATTGACAACAATAATAGCCTTGGTAATGTATCCTGGCGTTGGTGCATATGGCTCCCTAGACATTTGGAACCATATCTGGTATTGGCCGTATGCGATTGAAATCTATTCGCTGTGGGACTAGTATTAAGTGACTAGCAGCGATATATAATATTTGTGTATTAACCCTTTACCCCATAGACTGTTTCTAGTTTTGAAAATTGGTGACTACTTAAAGCAGGTTGAAAGTAAAGCAGAATGCGCCCTAAGGCGCATTCTGCTTTACTTTCAGCCTGCTTTAAGTTACCATCTGCTAGAATTAAGAAAATATTTTTTCTGATACATATTCATGACTGTATAGATTGGAATTATTTTCTTCCGCGGAGGATTAAACGGAATGCGCTAAAAGGCGCTTCTATAAGGTAAAGGGTTAAGCAACGATTATGATATGGTAAAGATACATTCAATGCTTGATCCAATATGAGTTGTTTTCACATTTTATGGACGTAGGTTGTTTATATTCCCTACCAAATTTAACATCTACCGTGGATATGTTATTATGTCCCGTTTAAATGAAATGTAATAACATTTAGAAAACAACGGGTGCATGGTAGATCTGACAATGTATTTCATTTCCGTGGCAAACAGTTCGTAGCCTTATCATACACATGGTTAGCCGCCATTTGATCTGGCTCCAAACGGTTGCAATAGGCATAATCATTTAAGCCTAACACGTTTATTGGGAAAGAATATAATGTTCTCGTCGGTAACATAGTTGTTTAACCCATTTGTGCCCTTGATCCAATATATGGGACATAGGCTTACAATGTAGACTGATTATGCGGCGTCTGATCAGAGTCTACACTGTTTGCTCATAGGAATTTCAATATAAAACAAAATAAAAATGAAAATTTTGACCAGGCATCCCTTTGATAAAAATGGATTAATCCAACATATAAACATGGAAGAATCCATTAGGCGCAATTGGGTTAAAGTCTGAATTTAGATTAGACGCCGATTATCTCGGTGCCTGATAAGGACAAAAGCAGTTCAACAGTTTTGTTGCAGTTTCTTCCGGCGAGCCTCTAACCCCTTTACTGCCTAACTTGCAAACAGTGTCAACCTGATCAAACGCCGCGTAACATTTGAAATAAGTATTGCAGACGAAAATATTTAAACAGCAATTATACGAAACGGACTAACATTTGTGTAACATCGCATTTAACCATTTCATGTCCATGACGTCATCAACTTTAAACAATTGTCGTCATCTTTTCTTTTTCAAAATGAATGTCAATCATTTTGAAACCTGGTCAGATGCCGCCTTACTAGCCGTCTGGTCAGGATCAAAACAGTTTGCAAATAATTACTGTACTCGGGGTAAGGCAGTGACGAGATTAAAACTAATACAGTGTCACAGCCGATGGTATATATACATGTATCACGCCTTTCTAGTTTTATAGTTTTAGTATTCAAACATTTGTCGGAAGAGAGGAAAATAGAAAATGTTGAATTCACCAGGACGACCGTAATAAGTGAACTAATGTGGATATCAAGATTTAACAGCCACAGTTACGGTGGTAATGGTTAACACACTTGAATAATGTTTAATTAAGGAAGCAAGAAGTGACAGTTATGCGGCATTTGAAGGAAGCAATGCCGAGTGAATTCAGTTGTGGCCATTTGGCATCGATTTAATGATTGTATAATATCCCCTGTCCCATATGTGTTTATCATTTATCGTATAAGGTCACACTTTCTAACAACTGCTGATAAATACGGTAAATTTCGAGGAAGTTCTTAAATATTTCAATACCAATTTTTCCGTGAGATTTTTACCCCTTCACCGTTTCATTGTCGTCAGCTTCAATTTTGTTGTTTGCAAGATCGTTTCAATGTAAGATTCAGTGAAGTATGACTTAAAACATATCGATACGAGTGTCAAACAACTATTTTTCTGTATCCTAGTAGACCATAGCTCAGAAGAACTCATGAAGGCGCGTTCTGTTTTATTTTGTGTCTGTTTTTAAAAGTCATTCGTCTTGGTTGCAACACTTCTCATGGTTGATATAATCATTTGATAAAATGAATTTTACCTCTTCATCGCCACATTGTCGTCTGCTTCAAGATCTTGTTTGCAATGTCGTTTTAAAATTAAATTTAAGGGAGTTTAACTGACGAACAATTCAAAACGAGGCATCTGATCAGAATCCAAACTGTTTTCAAAGACACCATTTGGCGTCACTGACAGTGACATGGTAAAAACCATTTGTCAGCCTCTCCTCTAGAGCAAACATGTTTGCAACAGTTATCAATAATTCGCCCCCAACGCGTAGAATGCCCATGAAAGAATCGATGTATACGTGAGTATAGAATGCAAGCATGTTTACGTGTTTAGTTTAAAATGTTTCTAATTTAGGTGAAACAGTGTAAAACATTTGATTACAGTGAGGGAATGACAAACATAATGAACACATACCTTTTGAACAAATACCACTTAATCCGTATCATGCTCAACCCGACCTGGAAAATATTCATGTTTCGAAATATCGGATAATTCGAGTTTAGCGAGTTCGAGATATCAAAGTTCGACTGTATTCTTATCCCCAAAAATACTTATACGACAATTTAAGAATAATAGGTTGTACAATACGTTGAGACATGCGCTTTGTGCTGACACAACGTACATGTATGTTATTTTAAATAACCCATTTGTAGATAGCGTTCCATACATGCGACACAGACAAGCAGTGCAGACTCAGAATAAACGCCGCATAATACTGTTCTAATTTGAATGTGCACTATATGCTAACAGGAATGTGTTTAGAATAAAATGAAAATGACAAATTGGACTAGACACCCCTCAAATGAAGCGTAGCATCCTAGCAAGGTATAATTCACTTGGCATAAATGGGTTAACATTAATATATCTAATAAATAAACGAAACGCGATTTTGTTTTTGTAAAGACAATATCAAGTTAAGCATACAACACCATGCTAGGAAAGGTCAAAATGGTAGATTAGATTTAACGGATGACACGATAATTCTGGAACATTTTGTTGATACAGATTAGCAATATTCTCCCTGACATGTAGGTTTAGAATTTAAATATATTTGCATACTTCAAAGATGTGAGTTACATATCTCCTAGAATGATGTAATACAGTGGAGAACACGTTGTTCTTACCGGTAAAAAAGAAACGAAACGCAATGCAAGAAAATGTAGAAAACTATAAGTTTTTGAAAAGTTTGACGGTTAATATTTCTAATTGGCAAACATTGAGTTTAATTCATTGATTACCCAGATATTTTCAAGCCTCAACAGTTCAAAATTGGTATACTTGTTTTAGCATTAACGCGGATATTGGGAACTAATAACGTCGTTTCCACTGTACACTGTCTAACATCTCTTTTGGAGTATGTGTTAATCCGAATGCTAAATTTGCTTTGCGTGCAAAATGTTTTGCCTATGAAGGACATATCGTGTATCTGGTTTTCCTGCGGTCTTACTACTTATCGGCTTTGAGAAATCAGGGTATCATTAGATTTATGCGGAAAGTATTTTGGCGGTTCATATCACTTTTGAATAGCATTTTGAATTGTGCGCAATCGGAAAGTACTCGTACTGAAAATAATATAATCGATTTTAAGAAAAATAGTTATACTATAAACACTGTTTGTATTAGCAGTGAGAAGTTGTACAAGTCTTCATCGATAAAACCTATAGTATTATGGTACATGTCAAAGCAGTAAACAAGATAATAGATTAAAGAACGGTTTGTATAAATACAATATTAACATATAAAAAATTATATTGTTTCTGATGTTCAAGGATGAGCTATTTTAAGAGCTTATTGTTTTCAAACGAATGATTCTATTTGCAAAAGATCGATATTTGGTGAAAACATAAGGAAATATATACAGAACATTCCAAAAGCAGGACGAATCGTAACAAGTACTATCTTAATTTTAATATATTTTACTAAAGGGATAAAATTGCCTTATCTAAACAATTCTATCATCGCTTATTTTTCAGTCGAACCTCGAAAACTGGAAAATAGTTGAGTAGTACATACACATATTTCAAAGCTACGTTTAGATAAAGCAATATGGATGCGTTCAACTTAGATGAGCTTGAATTATCGAAGTTTTCAGCTGAAGAAATGCGGAGAAGAATCGGATTAATTATGTTTACATCGGTAATTGGCAATAGTATGACTCTTTCCAAAATCAAAGCACCTTTTAGCGCAATAAATTTATTCATTCGCTGAATAAAAAAACAACTTATGTACTCATGAACATGTACATACTAAATATTGTCTATATCATAGCAGATGGTAGCTTAAAGCAGGTTGAAAGTAAAGCAAAATGCCCATGAAGGCGCATTCTGCTTCATTTTTTAATCTGCTTTTAGCAGTCACCTGTCTACAAAACTCGGAACAGACTGTAAAGGGTTCAGAGTCACTCTAAAGTGTCGCAGAGAGACATTGTTTGCTGTTATATACACCTGTTTTTACGTCTCTTACTTCCCCAGCAAAGAAAACAGTTTCACTATATACAATCATATATGCACCATACAAATAGATACTAGCAAGTTTTAGCTTAAAGCAGGCTGAAAGTAAAGCAGAATGAGCTCTAGGCACATTCTGCTTTTCAATCTGCCTGATTTAAGTGGCAACCCGACTTCAAAACTAGAAAAAGGTTTTTCGGTAAAGGGTTTACAATTAATGTTACCATACTGATCTGCTCTTTCTTGAAATGAAACATTTAACGAAAGTATAAATGATCAATAACAACAATAATATTCAAAATAGCGTGTAACTTGGTACGTGTTTAGATATTCAAACAAGTAATAAACAACCTACATTTCAAAAATGTATTACAATAATCGCGGAATCTCGGTATATCAATCAGCTCTCAAAGGATTGGATGATCACATAGATTCTTTACATTACCTAGTGTACAATGCATCTTGGTTTCAGTTTTATAGATAAAACACGACAAATATGACAGCTGTAGATACATAATTCTAATTCCATGCAAATATTGCGTACAAGAGATGTGTTCACATATTTTATAGAAGCCACAATGTCTGAATGCATATTAAGAATAACCAAACTTGGATGAATAATGAATACACGGTTGACAAAAATTTATTTTTTATCCTCTATCAAGATGTCGCCTATATAAAAGAATGATAATTATCCTATTGTTTGAGGAATAACATGTTACAGTGATGAGGATTTTGTTCTTGTCCCAATAAATGAGTTTATGCGAACATTATTTATTTACAGTTCAAACAGTTTGGAGCGAGATCAGGCACTACATCAGACACCAGCTAACCGGGTGTCTGATCAGACTCCAAATTGTCACTTGCGAAATACATGCGGTCAGAATTTTCAAAAGGTTGTCCTTTGTTCTATTTTAGTGTTTTTGATTGCATTTGCGTGTAGTTTCGTTTAAATCCTCAATACCTTGGACCTGTTTCAAATGTAGTCATTGCATTTGCATTTGCAAACAGTGTAGACCCAGACCAGAGAGCTCCTATAGGAACCCTCTGATCTGGGTCTACTGTGTTTGCATATTTAGATCAGGATTTATTAAACTACCCAGAATTCTAAGTAGACTGGTTCATGTATTGGTAACTAAAAGTATCCACCAGGAAACCTACATGTAATAGACCAAAATAGTTATTCAGTTTTGAAAAAGTTAAGCTGAAAAGATATCGTTTTCTCTACTGTACAAGTATGACTGTTCAACAATCAAGTTCAATACATTACTCCAACAACCGTAAGGCATATGCTCTGACGCCACCTTATCCTATTAAAAGATATAACAGTATATCACATGTCTGTTTTCGATTTTATTTCTAGTTATATCTATGTTACATAATATTGCCGAAGAGCATTGTGGATTGTAATGTCACATTGAATGATACTTCAAGCGTTCAACACGGCTCCTTAATTCTGGCTAAAATGCATTTATTGAAGTTCAATGACTTAATAGTTTGTCAAGTGTTTTTGTAAAAAAACAATACATATTATTTATTGAAAAAAAAAAAAATATCTGAAATAGCGTATCCCTTTGTGTGTAGACAAAACTAAAGTAAAAATAACGTAAACTAATAAAGAAAACATCATTAGAATTATAAAACTATAGCCTCCTTTTTCAAATCTAGTTAAATGAAATCTGGCATTTGATCTGGCTCAAAATTCTTTGCAATCAAATCCTAAATTATTGTTACCGCACAAACGCGTTTATTGGATTAAGGCGTTAACGAAACCGGACACAAGACCGTGTTCTGCGTGCTTTGCCCTATTCTTCGTAAATCTCAGCGTTCGTCAAGCATGAATTTGGTCCTTCAGTTTGCGGGCTTTGTGTGGCGGCTGTAAAAAGTCGCCCCGTACTTCATTCTCAGTGTTGTTATACTTTCTGGTCCTTTGGAATCATTGATTTCAGGTCGTTTACAGTTGAAAGTTGAATTCCGCTTAAGCCGGTGCTAGGGGGCGTGAGCATTGTTGCATAGTTCAGTATTGCTCATGAACAGACTCAATTAAACCGAGTCTGCAATTTTCAGTATTTGCCCTGTTCTCGGTGCTTTCAAAGGATCTCCCCTTATTCAGATTTAAACGTACGATGCCCGTAAGTTCCTGGGTGTCTTTTGCTTAAAAATTTCCATAGAAATTGTGAGCGAGCTAAATGTAAAACATATTCGACCGACCAACTTGTAAGGCAAGGGCGTTACAGCGAAAACGTTTGCACATACAAGTATGGTATGCATATTCGTTGAAACGGTTTTATACCAGAGTCTTATTAAAAAGCATTTGAGATGGAACCGCCTGACTCGACACCCAAACGTGCAATCATAAACATAATTATACCATAATAACTAATTTCTATATTCTAGCAGATGGTAGCTTAGAGCAGGCTGAGAGTAAAGACGGATTCTGCTTTACTTTCAACCTGCTTGAAACGGTTACCTATATTCAATACCAGAAACAAGATATGGGAAAAAGGCTTAAAACAACAGATAAAAACAGTACTAAGCTACTTTACACATGTAATTGTTCTGAATCTGAGCTTTGTTTTATGTAAACGGGGAATAATGGGGAATAATGAAAATGTATGCCAAGTAAGACTTTAACACATTTTCTTTGTTCATTGTAGATAGGGTATTAATCTAATTATGAATTATTCTAATTGGTAGAGACCTGTGACAATCATACAGCTTGTTAAAGTGCAAAGTTAATATCCAGGAAGACTTGAACATAAATAGGTCGTAACAGTATTTTTTTCAGCTGGTATCGTTAATTAAATGCCTTTTATGGCAAGTCGCGAAAAGTAGTTCACGTCGATTTTGTTGAAATATTCTCCATAGAATCAATTTTCACTAATCTGTGACCAAAATAACAAAGGAACTATCTAAACTATCATTTCAATGAGAATTACGTGTCAGGTTCTAACTTAAATTTGGACATACTAGGGTCTTTCAAAAAGTTTAACTTTCGAGCTTTTTGTAAATATACAGTTGGGAATTTCATTTTTGGTACATCAGTTAAAAAGTTCATGCATTTCTTGCATATTCAGTCTTTAATTTAGTCAAAACATCGCCAGATAATTGACATTGGAAACATGTATATCATACGTCTGAATCAATTGCTGTAAAGCATTTGAATAATAATTTTTTATAATTTCAACTGTCAACACTATTGCTTGCATGATGTCTTGTGATCATGTTGTTTACCGATGAATACAAAAGTCATATACATTTACAAAATCATTATGCATCTTTGCAAAATCTACTGCGAGAAAAAATATTTGTTAAATAATTATGAAAAATTGTATTTGAAATTATAATTGTCCCGACCATTACAATTAAGATATAAGAAAAATTTACGGATATTTCTCATAAATATATAAATATGCTTCTGCGTGCTTGTATATCACAAAATGTCAAAATAAAATATACATTGATTATATTGTAAATACTTTTCAATATTAAATAATGTTGGATTATACCTGTCGTAATGTTTTGAAAAACTATTGCTATAATCAAAGATGAATTACATCATGATTAATTTCAGGAAAGCCTATGACCAATGCTTATAAAGAATCCATTTTGTTTGTATTTGCACCTTTTGGAAAAGTGTTATTGTCAATGACCTATGAATAACTATATCCCGCTAAGGCAAAAGCCGTTTTTATTGATGTATAATACGTAATAATTGTGGATACAGCTTCCAAAGCAAATCCGATATAAAGTTTTTTCTCAATGACCCTCGTATTAGTGTGATGAATTCTACCTGAAAATTGCTTTAAAACTAGCTATATCAAAATATCGTTATCACATACCTTGCAGTCTTTGAGTGACATAATGTCACTATTATATAAATATCGTATTTCACTCGTTGAATATCGTTTGTTGGGCTCCGGCCAAATATGTTCGCTCACAAGCGTTGCATGTAGCGAGACACAAAATGACGTCATTTGCGATTACGTTTTAACGTACACAACGTCGAGTTTTGGCAGAAAATCCATATAGCAAAGGGTATTGAATTTACGGCTTAAATTGATTAAATAGGTTCTTGATTTTTTCATTAGATAAATAGAATAATTTTTTATAAATAGAATCTAACATTCGTGCTCATTATTTATCATTTGTAATAAACCGGTTGACTAAAGTTAATATGACGATCGACAAGGTCCAAGTCATATCATTTTAGTCAACTCGTTTATTTAAAATGATATATAAAGAGCACCAATACAAAATCCTCTATGTACATAATATATCAATCGATTTGCATAACTCTTTCATTGCATAACGCTATTAACATTACAATACATGTAGTTGGAATCATAATAAGTCAACCAGTCACTCGATATCTGGTCTGGAAACAACTTCTTTGAAACTCGAACCGATCTTGTTTCAGTAAAATGCCACACATCTACATTTGAAACAAGTTCTATTGATATGCTGAATATTAACAATATGGTACCAACGCAGCTACACGTTAACTCTGTTGAGGGTATCTATTGTTATTATTTCCGTTTAACCCATTACCCTATTAATACGCATTTTTACGCCTTTATTTTGTTCCCTCACTGTAGAATATAATTTGAATGTATACTGTCATGAATATATATAGTAAGAAATATTTTCAACAGTTAAGCAAATGGTAGCTTAACGTAGGCTGAAAGTTAAAGAGAATGCACATTAAGGTGCATCCTGCTTTACTTGTAACCTGCTTTAAGTAGTCACCTAACTTAAATACTAGAAACAGGCTAGTTTCGCAAATGCAATGAAATAAAATAAATAAAATCAAACTGTTTGCAAATGTTAGCAAAGTCGCGTTTCGCACGATAAAGGTTAAAGTATAATCATCAGCTAAGTTTTCGAATTGCAAGTAGGCGTATTCAAATCAATGGTAATCGCGAACGAAAGACCCCTGGCAAACCACCTATATCAGCCACAATAGGGCACCTGTCATTGTCAATTTGATATGAATTACATTATATGTGTACCACACACATATCATTTGTATTACAGTGTCACTTTAAATCTACAATTTCGATGATCGATGAGACTTAGGCCCTTGAATCCGACGACACCAGTTATATGAGGTCTAAGGTTACTAATTATTCTAAGCTTTTAGATAACATTATCATCTTGAACCCATTTCATAATGTATCTTTTAATGATAAATTTTGATGCAAAAATGCAGCCAAATTCAATCGATATGAAGTATAACATTAATTTCAGTTGAAATGAATTTTTATTTTCTTATCGTGCTTTAACCTATTCTCAAATAGCAATAACAAGGTTGTCTCTAGTATTGCAATTAAGATAGGTGACCACATAAAGTAGGTTAAAACTGAAGCAAATTGTGCCTTAAGGCGCAAACTGCTTTGTATTCAACCTACTTTAGACTACATCGTCTTCAGCGCAGGAAATAAATTGAAAGCGTTAAAAGGAGAATTTCTGAGGTAAGGGGTTAAATATCCAATATCGTAAAACGAAACGAAAACAATGTGTCTTTGACTAGACGCAGTGGCGGATTGTATAACTTTCTACCTTACCGACGGCCATTGTCTTGTTATAACGTCGACGAATATAGGGGTCGTGAGTTCGGTCCCCCACCGGACAATGTCCTTCGGATGAGAATTTATGAAGTTCGATTTATCAGTGTTTACACATTCCGAAATAATCAGAGAACTCTGTCGAGAATAAGGGTAGGAACTCGCGCCCAGGTTTGCGGTATCAGCCTAAATTCTCTAAGACTCCTAATTAGCTGACATATGGCAGAAACTGATGTTAACAAACAAACAAACCCGTTCTATCTTATTTATCAAAGTCCAGTTATATAAACAATAAATGTTTCCAATACTCTTATGTTAAAGAAACAACGGGTATGATAGCAACGGGATACACTTCGGTTTCAAAATGAAAAATAACGACTGCATTTGGAAACGCTCACTACTAAACAATGATCAACAGACAAGGACCAATAGACAGGAACCAATATGTGCAATTGCTCCATTGCCAACTTGTCACCAGAAGGAGGGCATACACAACGAACCTTTAACAATAATAGCTATTAGGACTGAATATATATACTAAGCCTGGTTGTGTACAACGACCTGTTTTCATTATAATTGAATAAGGTAGGAGTGTGTTTCATTTCAAATGGTATATTAACGTCAAACGCCGTTTTCCTTTTTGACAAAGATAGTTGCTTTTGCTTTAAAAAGTATAATCTGTTAAGCGAATGTAACGTATCACAGAATCGTATGATGAAGTCCATAAGGCCACTTCAGAAACTATGAAATATACATGTATGTGACATTTGAAGTAAACAACATTCCTTTTTATTTTGTTTCTTATTTGCTATTCTGTTACCATAATACTTTTAATAACGATATGATTTAGATTTAATAACGATAGGATTTAATGGCATACGCACGTGTATTCCATAGCTGTTCTGTTGTAATTGAACGACAGAAATGTATAAGATGGATTTTGATTCATAAAATCTATAAATCGTTTATCTAAGAGATGGTAATAAAACAAACGTGATTTTTAATGTAAAATATGAATTCTTTAAATGACACTAAATATAACGGAGAATGCGTCCCCCCCCCCCCCCCCAAAAAAAAACCCCATATAAATGCTAAAACATCTCGTTTTAACCCATTTGAGTCCTCTTTCCTACGTTTTATATATAAAATATAGGCAAGCAGCGTATATTCTGACCAGACGCCGCATACTATGGCGTCTGACCAGAGTCTACACTGTTTGATAGGAATTTCAACATAAAACAATACGAAAATGATAATTTAGATCAGTAATAATTTATAAGCATGGCAGAATCCTCTTGGTGCGAATCGGTTAACAATCGTACGTTATTGGGACATGGTAAACATTTGTGACCCATTTATATGGATATACATTGCCAAAAATTAAGCAAAATATTATAAATGTTGATTTTTCTTCGGTTAACAAAGATTCAAACAAAGCAGTGTATTAACTTGTTAAAAACCTATTTATACGATCATTATCAAACCGTTTTCTTAATTTTTTTTAATCCCTTCACTTTAATGACCTCATCAATTTTAAACAGTTATCATCTGCTTTTATTTCGCAAATACTTTAGGTATTTCGACAAATATAAAATTGAGTGTCAAACAGTTTGGATTCTGATAAGACGTCGCGGTATGCGTTTGTACCGAAACGGACGGCATTTATATACGAGCTAATTTGCTGATATTGGCGACGATGGATATAAATTGTTTGTGTATCGTTGGCTAGTATCAGAAAATATGTTCAGTAGGGAAACTTATATATTGACAACTATATTAATAGCCTTGGTATTGTATCCTGGCGTTGGTGCATATGGCTCCCTAGACATTTTGAACTATATCTGGTATTGGCCGTATGCGATTGAAATCTATTCGCTTTGGGACTAGTATTAAGTGACTAGCAGCACAATTTAATATGTTTGTATTCAGCAACGATTATGATATGGTAAAGATACTTTCAATGCTTGATCCAAAATGAGTTCAACATTTTCGTTGCAGTTTCTTCCGACAAGTCATTTATAGCCCCATTCAATACCTTATTTGCAAACAGTTTTGACCTGATCAAACGCCATTTAACATTTGAAATAAGTATTACAGACGAAAATATTTAAACAGCCATTATATGGCATCACACGGACTAACATTTGTGTAACATCGTATTTCACCATTCCATATCCATGACGTCATCAACTTTAAACAATTGTTGTCATCTTTTCTTTTTCAAAACGAATGTCAATCATATTGAAACCTGGTCAGACGCCGCCTTACGCGCCGTCTTATTAGGATCAAAACTGTTTACAAATAATCACTGTACTTGGGGTAAGGCATTGGCGGGATTAAACTAATAATGTCACAACCAATGATATATATATCATGCCTTTCTAGTTTTATAGTTTCAGTATTCAAACATTTGTCGTAAGAGAGGAAAATAGAAAATATTGAATTCACCAGGACGACCGCAATAAGTGAACTAATGTTGCTATCAAGATTTAATGCGCATAGTTACGGGGGTAATGGTTAACACACTTGAATAATGTTTAATTAAGGAAGCAAGAAGTGACTTTTATGTGGCATTTGAAGGAAGCAATGCCGAGTGAATTCAGTTGTGGCCATTTGGCATCGATTTAATGATTGTATAATATCCCCTGTCCCATCAGTGTTTATCATTTATCGTATAAGGTCACACTTTCTGACAACCGCAGATAAACATGGTAAATGTCGAGGACGTTCTTAAATCTTTCACTACCACTACCCCTTCACCGTTACATTGTCGTTTGCTACAATTTTGTTGTTTGCAAGATCGTTTCAAAGTAAGATTCAGTGTAGTGTTACTTAAAACAAATCGATACAAGTGTCAAACCGTTTGGATCATGGTCTGACGCTGCGTCACGCGGCGTCTGATCAGGATCGGAACTGTTTGCGAACGCACTTTCAAGCGTCATTGACAGTTAAAGGGTAACCCCACTACAGTGGAGAATCTGTTATTCTTTCCCGTTTAAACGCAAACGTACGCAAACGCAAAACACTAAAACGTAGAAAAGAACAACTTTTGGACAATTCTGATATTTCATGTTTATCTTGGTGGCAAACAGTTTGGAGCCAGATCAGACGCCGGGTTACCCGGCGTCTGATCTGGCTCCAAACTGTTTGTAAAAGATAGTTTTAGCGTAAACGCGTTTATCGGGAAAGAATAACAGATTCTCCACTGTAACTCATATAAAACTTTTTTTACGCCTTTTATTTATACCTCCACTGAAAACAAATACAGTCATGAACATGTACAATAAGAACTTTTTTTCTATATCCTAGTAGGCTGTAGCTCAGTAAAATACCTTTAGGCGCGTTCTGTTTTTCTTTCTTTCTGTCTAAAGTGCTCACTCGTTTTCAAAATGAAGATCTCTAGTTTTTATCCAAACATTTGATCCTGATCAGACGTCGCATAACGCAGCGTCTGGTCAGGGGAAAAAACTGTTTTCTACTCGATTTTGAATAACGTCAGTTAAACTGCCTTACATCTAACTTTGAAGCGATATTGCAGACACCAATATTGAAGAAGAAAACAAAATTGCGGTGACGGGGTAAAAATGTCACGATACATTTGATAAACAAAGGGTTACGAGGTTTTCTGTGCACAGCAGAGTCCAAGCGCTCATGTGCAATTCACAAAAAAGATATTACAATGTCTTGTTCTTCAAAATCATATGTAGTTAGAGAAAGATACGTCAATATCGGTCTGTTATCCTATGATTTCATTGTCATTCACACACAATCATATCAATTATAGCAAATAAATATCTATTAAATCTACATTATAAATGTACACAATTTGTATACAGACTAGGAAGATATTTGTCACGATTGATAATAATAGTTTATTTCACTGTCAAAATAGTGTATATTTAACCCATTTGTGCCAAGTGGATTCTCTCATGTTTTAGGTATATTGGAATAGTGCATTTTTTATCAAAGGGATGCCTGGTCAAAATTTTCATTTTCAGATTGTTTAATATTGAAATTCCTATCAGCAAACAGTGGAGACTCTGATCAGACGCCGCAAAATGCGGCGTCTGATCAGAGTCTACACAGTTTGTCTATGTTCCATATATGGGATCGTAGGCACAAACGGGTTAACCAGTTTGGTTTCTGATTAGAATTCAAAAACTCGCCGATGTCGGCTGCTCTGAATTGGTCTCGATTAACACTCGTATCGATATAAGTTAAAAGTACAAGTATTGTTTTTGCGCTTTTTATAAACAGATGAAAGGTAGGCAGAGAAGTGACTTACATGTGTACTTTTAACACTCGTAACTATGTTCTACTTATTATTCGCTTGTTTGTGTGTCCGTTCGGATTGTGATTGCAATTGATTACACGAATTGCAATTAGTTAAAATACTATCGCTAATGACATCTGATAAAAAAAAATCCCACAGGCAATTAATCTTATTTCAAGCGACTATTCAGTTGAGTAGTGTTTATACCTAATAACACAAAAATTCATCCCTAGCGACGAGTATACTCGTGATTTACAAACAGTGTACCTGTGGGGAGTACACTTGTCCCATGCAAACAGCGTAGTCCCTGCTAAGAGGGCTCCTTAAGGAGCCCTCTGATCAGGGTCTTCACTGTTTGTCTTTTTGACATATATTGTTAAAATAAGCCCTAAAGAGTTAAAAACCAGACTAAACTCATTTTGTAATTGGAAGTGTCCATCAAAATGTTCAGGGGTGAATGATTTAACCCCTTCATGAACAAAAATTCGTGAGAGTTTTATCCCTGCACCGTTTAATTGTCGCCTGTTTCAATTGTTTGCCTTCATTGTCGCTTCAAAGTTAAAAAATAAGCAGTATGACAAAAGAAATTTCAAAACGAGTGTCTAACAGTTTTGATCTAGATCAGACGCCGCCGGGATGCAACTCGTCTCCAACCATTCCTTAGTTTAAAAAACTTGAAAACTGATTTTGAATTTTGTCACAGACGATAAATTTGAAGCAGGCTGCGATTCTTGATCAAGATAAGGGTTAATATTATGTTGATTTATAGATCTACTAGCCTTGAGGGTAGTCCATTAATTAATATATATGCTCAAGACAGTACAGTGGTACAGACGTTACCCTTTCCCATTTAAACGAAATTATACGCAAACGCAGCGCAATGAAATGTAGAAAACAACAGTTTAGACAAAAAAGAGCAAACTATTCTGACGCTATTAACTTTTGATGAGCCTGATCGGACGCCTGATAACCAGGCGTTTGATTTGGAAATGGTGGCTTGAGCACTAACGCGTTTATTGGGAAAGAAAAACGATTATCCACTGTACATTATGTACCTTTCATTTAATAAAATGAAAATTTCGCCGTGTAAGTTTCTCATTAAGACAAAATACTCAACACTGGAAACAACTATGGATACAATAATGGTGAGTTAAGTATACACTTGAATAACTGTTGATTTAAGTCATAAATTTATACAGTTGAGAAGTTATTAATTTCCAATAAACGCGGTTTACGCTAAAACTAGTATTTCTCATGCAAACAGTTTGGAGCCAGATCAGACGCCGGGTAACCCGGCGTCTGATCTAGCTCCAAACTGTTTGTCTCTCGGATTCACTTATATTCGTATAGTTAGAATTGTTAGAAAAGGTGTCTTTTTTAACTTTTATAGCAATATTTTCCCGATGCATTTGCTTGGGTACGGGAAAGTAAAACCGCTGTGGGATAAAGTTAATGAACAACTAATGAGCAAAAAATAATGATGCTTTGATTCGCTGTTTATGACTTGTCGTCCCTATAAATTAAATTTCTAGCATTATTTTATGTGCACAACGGATACTGCATTCAATTCATTGCATAAAGTTTGGGACCAGATGAGACGCCGAGTGACCCGGCATCTGATCGGGCTCAAACCCATTTGCAGTTAGAAGGGCTTCTAGATGACAGGTACATGTAATCCGGAAACTGATTTGACTCAGTATTGTTTAAAACTCAGTTTTATTTATGTTTTTCACTTTTGAGCAGTGACACCTTATTTAAAGAGCGTGTGAAAAACAGTTTGGATCCTGATCAGACGCCGCGTAACGCGACGTCTGAACAGGTCCGAAACTGTTTTACACACTTATCGATATTTATTAAGTCATACAACCTTAAATTTAACTTTGAAACGTGTCTTGCAGACAACAATACTGAAACAGATGACAATAAAGTGGTGAAGGGGTAAACATATCCCGAATAATTTGATCATTTTTTTAATAAAAGTTTTTTTTCTAAATGTAATGTACTGTGTGCGCGTTGATTGTTTAGGGAAAGAATATGTTTTTTCTCTTCTGTTAATGTGTATTTATGTTTGTGTAGTAGACCGGATATTCATTTCTTTCTCTCGAAAAAAATTACGTCAACCATACTGTACATAGCTTTGTTTTAGTACCTGAAACATGTGCATGGTTGTTGAAAGCATGTTGAAAGTAAGTCAGCAATCTAGATACATGCAAGGGAAGATCAAATTATTCAGAAATAATTTTATCAGAAATAGAAGAAACATAAAAGTTATTGTGTTACTGAAAATACATGTACATAAACATTTACTAATAAATAGCACTGTGTAGAGTGAAATGCAATGTCCCGTTTTATAAAACGTCGTTTCAGTATTTATATTCGTTTCAGGAATGAACATGGAACAGTCCCATCGATCGCTTAGCCACAGTTGCTCCACAACAAATTAATAGTACACTATAGCACACAGCAACCTCAATATACATCATAGGATATCACTGCTCCATAATACACTATAGAACCCCTCTATCTCATCACACATGATCGGATACAGCTACCCCATAATACGTCATAAGACATAACTACCTCATATATACACCACAGGACATATTTATCTCATAATACATTAAAGCACGTGCAATGGCCTCACTCAACACCACACGCACCTACAGCTTTTTCTGGAAGGAGAGATTTTGGTTCCCAGAAGGGTTTGATCTTGGATGGAAGGATATAGAGAACCATCCAGGAAGTGACCAATATTACCCTGATGTCAAGGATCTACACTGGTCTCTGGTTCTAAGTCTCGTTATGGTTGTCGTCAGGTACCTTTGGGAAATGTAGGTTCAGTCAGCTGTCGAAACGGTTTTTGACATATACTATGGGAAATACGGTATTCTTCCCCGTTTAAACCCGAACTAAACGCATACACATGTCAACAAATGTTGGAAAATGTCAATTTTTATTAATATATAACGATTTATTTTAATCTGAAGTGCAATCAGTTTGGAGCCTAATCAGGCAATGTGCTAACCGGCATCTGCTGTGCCTCCATGTACATTTCAAGGTGTTAGCATAAACGCGTTTATTTGGAGAGCTTAAACGTTTTCTACATACCTGCTTCAAACTCAATCTAGTCCAAGTTTGATCATTTAGGGTTGTTTTCGTAAATTAAATTCAATTTAACCAAAAGTGCAGATCCTGATCCGAGGGCTCCTTTAGCTCGTTTGCATGCCTTTTAACCCATAACACCATAACCTGTTTCTAGATTTGAAGACAGATGACTACTAAAAGCAAGTTTAAAAGCTAAGCAGAATGCGCTTTAAAGCGGATGTTTCCTTATTTTTTTATACCCTTTCACTGCCAAATTGTTCGTGAGATGTTTACCCCTACACCGCTTCATTGTCGTCTGCTTCAATTTTGTTGTTTGCAAGATCGTTTCAAATTAAGATTCAATGTAAATGTAGTATGACTTAAAACATATCGAGCGAGTGTCAGACAGTTCGGACCCTGATCAGACGCCGCGTTACGCGGCGTCTGATCAGGGTCCAAACTGTTTGGAAACGCGCTATTAAGCGTCACTGGAGTGAAAGGGTCGCTCACGTAATGCAATAAAACGGGATGGTATAATCTACCGTTTGATCGAAACTTTAACTCAAACGCATTGATAGAAAAGGTAAAAGGTAAATGCTAGTAGATTGGTATTGAAAAATGTTTATGTTTTATAATATCGGTGAAAAACAGTTTGTAGCTTGATCAAACGCCGGGTTACCCGGCGTCTGATCTGGCTCCAAACTGTAAGCAATCAAAATGATAGTTTTAGCTTGAACGCGCTTATTTGGACATACTTAAGTATTCTCTACTGTAGACCAAGAGACAGAAGACCAATGGGTTAATGTTTTCTGTGCTTTCTTTTTACAGTTTTCTAATAGTTCCTATTGGTATGCGACTGGGTTTGTCAAACAAAAAGCGAACGTCCGTTACACCCATCCCGCAGTTAGAAGATGTCTTCAAACGGAATAAGAAACCCAGCAATGATACAATACAGGTAAAAACAAGGCTACATAATACCCCGGTTACACAGACGGTCGGGCTTAAATCGGTACCCAATCGGTCTAATTATTTGCTGTTTTCATCGGTTGTCATACATGTAAGTGATTTAATTTCAGGCTTTCTGTGTTACCGGGTATCGGTGATGAATAAATGTTCAATCGGTCAAACGCCACCCCGCCTCCGATTGGCCACCGATTGGCAACTCATGAAATCCAATGGGCCACCGATTAAAAGCGCCAAACAACCAATCAACAATCGATGAATACCGATAAAACACTGATGAAATGCTGGCAGCGACCGATTGATCACCATTTGATCACCGATTGAATTGCCATTAATAATCACCGATGAAAAAATATGAGAATTAAAACGCGGGATCTCGTCGGTTTTCATCGGTTGTTAATGGCAGTTAAATTGGTGATCAATTGGTGATCAATCGGTTGCCGCCAGCATTTCATCGGTGTTTTATCGGTATGCATCGATTATTGAACGGTTGTTGGGCACTTTTAATCGGTGGCCCATTGGATTTCATGAGTCGCCAATTGGTGGCCAATCGGTGGCCAATCGGAGGCGGGATGGCGTTTGACCGATTGAACAATTATTCATCACCGATACCCGGTTACACAAAAAGCCTGAAATTAAATCACGTATGACAACCGATCACAACAGCAAAACATGAGACCGATTGGGTACCGATTTAAGCCCGACCGTCTGTGTAACCGGGGTGTAACGTCACACATGGTATCAGAATAACTGAATCTCAAACATGGCTGCCACAAATCTTCTTCACCCAAGAAATAATAACAAAAACGAGCCTTCACTTGAAGGTGCATCATATTGAGATTTGGCTAGATTTAGGATAATCTAGAACAACTTGATATACTGTACATCCCCGAAAGAAGAAAACCGAAAATATCCACACTCCAAAAGAGTTCATTACATTACAAAACAGGACATACAAAGTACAGCCTAGTTAACACCTGTTCATTTTGTCATGTGAATGGCTCTAGATAAGAAGAGTATGTCAAAAACTAAACTCTTTGTGTATGCGCCGACAATGTTCATAAATATTTTTCTTTGCGATAAACATCCTGTATGCTTTTTAATGCAATAGAAAATTGATTGATTGATTGATTGATTTGATTGTTAAAATTTTATGACATCATTACAGTAAAGGGTTAAAGACAAAATAAAATACCATTTGCAGACAGTATGCCAGGTAACTAAGCAGTAATATTTTCATAATATTACGTTTTTAAGTTTTATTACATTTTATTTGCATTGGTTTTCGTTTAAACGGGAAAACAATGCCTCTCTATTGTATGACGTCACAATCTATGTCAGAATAACGCCTCCGTTACTGTATGTTTATCTGTTTTACTTTAGGGTCTGGCTAAGCAGACTGATCTCACAGAGCGACAGGTCGAGACTTGGTTCAGAAAGAGACGCAGACAGAATACGCTTACAACTATGCAGAAATTCAGGGAGGTTAGGTAAGCCCATAGGGTTCATCAGTAGTGTACACGTCTTGCTACCATAACTCATTAGATACGCATTTTCAAGCCTTTAATTCCTTCAGCACTGAAGTAAATTGTTCCACTTTATGCATTCATAAATACCTACTATAAGAACTAGTGTTGATATCCTTGCAAGTATTAGCTTATAGCCGGTTTAATGTAAAAAAAGCATGTTCCTTAAAGATCATTCTGTTTTACTTTCAGCTTGCTTTAAGCAACCATCTTCCTTCAATACTGAAAACAAGATATTGGCGAATAGGAGTTAAATATTTCCGTACAATTTGAATCCCTACCAGACTCTGCTTTAAGCATCAGATCAAGAGTCAAACGTTTTGGGCACATGTATCTTTATTTCTCCAGGCATAATCGTACTACCCAAAATCTGTTTAACTTTAAAATGAACATGTATCCTTCATTATTCACACATTCATTTACAAACGGTGAACATGTGAAGAGTGTACCTCTCTTATGCACACAGTGCATACTCAGATCGGAAGGCGTCTGAAGGAGCCTCTGTTCAGTGTATGCACTGCTATTCATTTCTTAATATTTACATTCACCCTGTAAAGTTTTTATGTAATCGTATTAAAAATATGCAGGTCATTTCTTAATGAAACACATCGAAACGGGTTCCAGCCAGTTAGAAAGAGGGCGGAGTCTCCGCCGGAGAGATACCGACCTAGCGACTAGCCAATTGTTGCTACGGCGTGTAATTAGGCTGAAATAAACATGCGCGACATAATTTTTAAATTATGCTATAAAAATAGATATTTAAGTTTCATTGTTTATTTTATAAGTGTTCGTTAAGCACAAAGAAACAGTTTTCTGGGTAAAATCTTGACTTTGTTATCAACTCCGAAACATGTATTTTGGACTACTTTTTACACCGTATATTATAGAGATCAAATGGCTATTACATCCAGGATTACATCTATCAAACCTATTTGGCCGGTATATGATATATTCATAAACATGGCAACAAATCTGGTCAAAATACAAATTAAATGGACAAGACAGAAAATGAAAATATAAATAAAAGGAATAAACAACATCTTTTTGCCGTTCACGCGGTATGAGCACATTAGCTTCTCAGGGTTAGTTTATCGTAAACGCCCTTCGGGCATTTACAAAACTTACCCCCTGCGAAGCTAATGTGTTCATACCGGCATGAACGGCAAAACGATGTTGTTTATTCCTATAATTTATATTATTTGAACATACATCAATTATGTAAAAATAGAGTAGACGTATTTTGAAACTTGAATGATCATTTTCGAGTTTCTTACTAAACTTGAAACAATATTGCAGACAACAATATTAAAGCAGACGAAAATAATGGCTATTAAGGGTAAAATCCTTCCGATAAATTTGACGAGAGAAGAGTTCAGGGTAGATGTGGACGGTAACATCAGGGCTGCCATAAGTTGACATGAAAAATCCTAAGATTTCCAAATTTGCATTTTTCAAATGCGATTTTACGAATCGTATTTTACCCAATAGCCTGTTTCTTGTTTTGTTGGCATGCGACTACTTAAAGCAGGCTGTAAGTAAAGCAGAATGCGCCTTATGGCGCATTCCGCTTTACATTCAGCCTGCTTTAAGCTACCTTGTACAGGAAAAAAATCCGAAGATTTAGGAAATTTCCGGAGAAATGGCAGCCCTGTAACATTATAGCAGTGAGAGAGTTAGCCATTTTGACGTGTCTTTAACCCTTTCGATATCAAAGTTTTCGTGATAATTTTACACCTTCACAGTTTATTGTCGTCTGCTTCTATATTGCTGTCTGCAGTATGGTTTCAAAGTTGATTTTAAGGTAGTATGACTAAAGAAATTTCAACACGAGTGTCAAACATTTAGATCCTGATAAGACGCCGACGTCTAATCATGATCTAAACTGTTTGCCAACGCGCTTTAAAGCGTCATTGAGAGTCAAGGGATAATTAAAATTTTCGTCTGCATTTTAACCCTTTAATCGCAATATCTATCACAAGGATTTGACCACCTTCACGTCAACATTGTTGTCTACTTCAATATCGTTGTCTTCGATATTGATGTACTAATAACGTTCGTCCTCCGTAATCGAAGATGACCACAACTATTCCATATAACAGTTAGAAGGAATGTGTGTGGAGAGGGCTAGTCAGGGCTTGAATAATTGGTTGCAGTGCTAGTAAGTTTTATATAAGGTTAGATATCTGACAGGGTGACTAACGTAATGTCAAATTTTCAAACTGTTTTGCATTTTGTTTGAAGGTAACTTTTTATGAATGTCATCCAGTTTGGATCAAGATAGAACGTCTGACAAAGATAAATTTGGAGATATTATTATTTAGAAAACTGAATTTAAAATGAAATTAAGCCATCTTACCTATTGAAGCTTAGTGACGCACATATGCGTCGTCCACAAAGTGTAACTGTGAAGGGTATACCTATATTAAACGTATAGACCCAGATAAGAAAGCTATTAATATATACATGTATGTCTAAACCATATCACTAATGTTTTCTTTCAGTTGGCATCTTGTTTTCTATACCGCCTTCTTCATCTATGGCATTGTCGTCCTCTCTCAGGTAAGTGTCAACTGTGGGTTGCGACATAACTGTAGACAATTTCATTCACAATTTAAGCTCTTCTTTGCTATGACGTCACCAGTGTTTTACAATCTTAAGTAGGTTTTGTGTTATATTTGATTCAATTGAGTTTGTGTTTAATAACTTATATATGGTTCTGCATTTTGACAATTTTTGCAATACTTGGTTGGGTTTTGTGCAATATTTGGTTGGTTTTTTGCACTGTTGGGTTGGTTTTGTGCAGTGTTGGGTTGGTTTTGTGTAAATATTTGATTGGTTTTGTGTATTTTTTTACTGTGGAATATTTATTAATACATTTAAATATTATTGTATTTCAGAAACCTTGTACGTGGAAGACTATACTTTGCTGGGAAGGATGGCCGAAACAGGTTATTAGTTATCTTCAGCCTATATTTTACGTTTATTCATGACTTCATACAGCTAAGATCATATTATTTGTCTCGTTTACACTAACCGAATGCAAAACAATATAGAACAAGACGGGTTGACAAACGTTTTAAGGTTGTTCAGGTGCAAGGTTACTCAACCTCTTATATTGCCCCAAACTGTTTGAATGGTAATGTAGTCGAAATTCGATACTTCGAAATCGCTTAAATCGAACTTACCATTATTTCATGAGTTATTTCGATAACTCGGTCTCGCTTAATTGGAACATACCTTTATTTCAAAGATAGAATTTGGCTAAGTTTTTAACTTTGAAATATGGATGTGTTCGAACAAACGCGAGTTCGAAGTACAGTGCTCCCTCCCTACAACGACATCCCATGGGAGACAAACATTATGTGCGTTGTTCGGAGGGAGTCGTTATAGAGAGGGAAATTCACATTATTTGCAATTAGCTTGAATCTAGATCAGACGCCGCGTAACGCGGCGTCTGATCTGGATTCAAGCTGTTTGTCACACGTTGTTATGGTTTTTTTTCTGTCAAAATGTCCAATGTGTCACTTTGGGAGAAAACAGCAGACGACAGTTTTTAGCAGACGATATTGCATAAGGGAAAATATTATACATATAATTGTCTTGTTTGGGGAACAGCGGCAAGGGTCGTTGAAAGGAGGGAATCGTTGTTCGGAGGGTCGTTGTAGAGAGGGAGCGCTGTATTGAGTGACCGAGTTTCGACTGTTATTGTTTTTGCACAAACGCGATTATTGGGAAAGAATAACATCTCTGAATCTAGTGATCTGAATATGAATCTTTATCAACAATAAGTAGAACATGTGTCGTCTGTTATACTTTTCAGATTTGAAATGTCTGCAATTTTGTTCAGAAATTTATCACCATAGTGTCAAGCACTTGAGTTCACAGGGCTCGTACACTATTGCTTTTTCAGAGAAAAACATCGTCAGAAGGTATATGTCTCTACACATACTTTCTGTCGATTTTTTCCCTAAAAACTCAATCGTGTCGGATCCCCGTGCTTGAGTTCAGGTAAGACGTTAGGTTATTAGGTATCCAATCATCACCAATTTGCCCTCAGCTAAAGCTCAGTTAATGTTTGGTCGTAGAATGTTACCATCTGGTACGATTTGTGGATCTTTATAAACAAATATGAAAATATCTGTTTTGATAGCATATTATGTTTTTTTTCTAATTTGACAGCAAATGGTGGACGTGTCTGTATTGACAGCAATATGTGGACTGTTCTGTCCATTTCAATACCTCTATGGTAACAACAGTTTGTTTACATTCCGTTTTGATAGTAATTTTGTGGACATTCCTTTTACAACACCAATTGGAACAAAACTATTTTCTGCGTGTCATGTATTATGGACAAATAGTTGGCTCGCTTGTATTGTGTTCACCAACCAAGCTGCCAATTATAATTGTGTCAGTTTCATCTTAAACATAGAAATTTCGTTAGCAGAAATAGAAGCAGCAGTTAAGAAGCTGAAAAATAACAAAGCGTTCGGCATAGACCATATAGTAAATGAACAAATTAAGGTCTCTTTCCCTCTCATGAAGCATGTTCTTGTTAAACTGTTCAATATAGGTTTTGAAAGAGGTATAATCCCAAAATCATGGACAACAGGAATTATTAACCCTATTTTTAAAAACAAAGGTGACCCTACAAATGCTGAAAATTACCGACCAATCACATTACTTAGCTGTTTAGGTAAATTATTCACGTCCGTATTAAACAATAGACTTACAAAATGTGTCGAAAGTAACAATATAATTAACGATTATCAAGCAGGCTTTCGAAGTGGATTTTCTACAGCAGACAACATTTTTATTTTACATTCGCTCATACAACTATTACATAATAGTAAACAGAAACTGTTCTGCGCTTTTATCGATTTAAAGCAAGCATTCGACACTGTTTGGAGAGCTGACCTCTGGCAAAAGCTTTTATCGTATGGTATTAATGGCAGGTTCTTTACACTGGTCAAAAATATGTACGGTGATATTAAATCGTGTGTTACGGTAAATGGCACGTGCTCAAACTTTTTCTTGTGCAATGTTGGAGTCAGACAGGGTGAACATTTATCACCTCTAATTTTTTCTCTGTACCTGAATGACTTACATGATTTTCTCCACAACAAAGAGGACATAAATGGGATAACACTTGAGAACATAGACGACGATACAAATATACACACATTTTTAAAGTTGTTTATTCTTTTATATGCGGATGACACAATATTAATAAGCAAGTCTGCAGATGACCTCAGATATGCACTTCAAGCTTACGAAGAATACTGCAATCTCTGGAGATTAACAGTAAATATTTCCAAGTCAAAAGTTGTTGTTTTCTCCAAAGGCCGACCAGCTCAAGTTAACTTCACCTTTAACGATCAACCTTTGGAGGTTGTTACAGAATACAAATATCTGGGTGTACTGTTATGTAAATCTGGATCATTCTATCAGACTAAACGGCACATCGCTGCCCAAGGAACGCGTGCATTGTACAGTTTATTGAAAAAATTAGACCACTGTCTTTACCACTTGATATGCAAATTGATATTTTTAATATAACAGTCAAACCGGTCTTACTATACGGATGCGAAATTTGGGGCTTTGGCAACATTGAATGTATAGAGCGAGTACAATTAAAGTTTCTAAAACACATTATGAATATAAAACGTTCAACTCCTAATTGTATTGTCTACGGTGAAACAGATGTATTCCCGATATCGATTGATATCAAAACAAGGATTATCTCATATTGGTCGAAATTGATACAATCAAGCTCAAACAACCTTGCACAAAATGTATATACTTACCTCAGGTCCAAATATGACGTATGTCCTCCAGGAACTCAAACTAAACTTTTTACATGGCTAAATAATATCAGAAATATACTTACCTCCACTGGCTTCATTGACATTTAGCGTACACAGATATTCCCTAATCCAAAATGGTTATAAAATGCAATCAACCAAAAGCTTAAAGATCTTTATATCGGTGAATGGTTCCGAACCATCGATGAATCTAGTAGCTGTATCACTTATAAATTGATAAAACACAAATTTGAATTTGAAACTTACCTTTTAAAAACGCCACCCTGTTACTTAAAACAAATGATTCAATTCAGGACTAGAAATCACAAGTTACCAATAGAAACTGGAAGATGGTTAAATATACCTCGTGAAAACAGAATATGTCCTCTATGTCACCGAGAAATAGGGGACGAGTTTCATTATATTTTCACATGCACTCATTTTACTTGTTCACTTAAGCAACTCATTTACGATAAATACTATAGGAGACCAAATATTGTGGTGTTTGATAAACTCATTAATACACGAAACACCAGTGAATACCTAAAATTGTGCAAATTAGTAAAAATCATAGTTGTCCATTTTCAGAAAATGTTTAAATAGTCGATGTGTGACAAATATACTGTTGTTAATTGTTTTAAAGTTTATTGCATTTTTCTCCTCAATGTTTTATACTGACTTAATGTTTTGTATTACCTATGTGATTAACAAGTGAAAGGCTTTATATGTAGTCAATGCTGTGTGAGGGATTAAAATAACATGGAGAGTTCCTATAGGAACTTACTACATTGTTTTGGTCCTGTACTGGCGGTTTTCTGATTTAATGGATCAACATCCTATTTCAAGATCTAAAACTGTGTCAATGATTATGATTTATCAATCAACGTTTGACTTTAAATAGCCTATTTATAGCCCATTTGTATGTTTGCATGCATCATTTACTATCTGTCTTTCTTTTGTCTTTGTCTCTCCCATTTTTCATCTCTCTCCCTGTCTGTCTGTCTGTGTCTGTGTCTTTCTCTCTATCTCCCTACCATCTCTCACACTTATATTACTCACGCAGATTGAATCTCTGTATTTCATTTCGAAAGAGGCTCAATTAATGCGTGCAGTGTCTATACCCCATCAACCACGTTGTCTCATTTTTCTCTACTACACACTGATCACGTATATTGGCTCTCTGGCGTACGTCTCGACAGAGGTCCAATGTAAGCGTGAACGTGTTCAAATAAATTATACAGCGAAAGAGACGTTACTCTTCCCCGTTTAATGGTAAACGCATCTCATTAAATGTAGAAAACGATAATGTTAAACAGTTCCGCCTATTATCTTATCTGAGTGACAGGCAGTTTGGAACCTAATCAGACGCCGGGTTACTCGACGTCTTATCTGGATCCAAACTGTTCGCAATACTAAATTTAATCTAAGCGTAAACACTTTTACTGGCAAATAGTGACGTCCTATCCACCGTAGTACAACAGGGCCTTCATATTTTGTGTTTTGATTCTGTCATCTTTTTCCTCATTACTTTATTTATTGATTGATTGGTTGATTGGTTGACTTACTGATTGATTGGTTGAATGACTGAGTGTTTATTTGAATCCTTCACTCATTCACTCGGCCACTCAGATTCGTTCATTCATCCATGATACATTAACATGTATTATACGCATTTTGTGTTTGGGAACGTGTGTAATTATATTACAAACTATTGTTATACATGTCCTTAAGTAAAAGTGCTGTTAAATATCCTTATAATTTTCATTTCTACATAATGGTAACTGAAAATGTCTGGCTTTCCCAGTATGTTTTGCTAACTTAAACATTCTGTTAATTATACCCGTATCTCTCCCGGAATCTAATAGTAAATAACCTTCTAAAATTTAACTAACTGATAATACACAAAATTAATTGTTTGTCAATATGTATGTTCTGTCTATGTATATACATTGTAGAACGTTTTCCTCATGTATTCATGTATATCATGAACTGAGTGTAATAAAGGAAATTGAAACTACATTTTCAACCAGTTACGCAGCGCATTATTGTCCGTTAACATTTGATACTTTTTAACCAATCATGGTAGCTGCCACTCTCTCATTGTTCTGTCTAATTGCGTGTAATGGGTGTTTTACGTCATGTGTTGAATCGTTAACCCTTTCACTCTAAATGGCGCCTTAAAGCGCGTTTGCAAACAGTTGGGGTCCTGATCGCGTATCTCGGCGTCTGATCAGGACACAAACGTTTTGATACTCTTAATGATATTCATTAAGTTATAAAATCTTTTAACTTTGAAATGTGTCTTTCAGACAGCAATACTGAGGCAGACGACAATAAAGTGGTGAAGAGGTAACACTCTCCCGAATAATTTGATCATGAACGAGTTAACCCTTTCCCTTATAGAAGCGACTTTTAACACATTCATTTTATTCATCCGCTGAAGAAAATAGTTCCAAATTATACCGTTATGAATATGTGTCATATTTAATACATTCCTTATTCTAGCAGTTAATAGCTTAAAGCAGGCTGAAAGTTAAGCAGAATGCGCCTTAGGGCGCATTCTGCTTTACTTTCAACCTGCTTTAAGTAGTCACATATCTTCAATACTAGAAACAATGCTATCAGGTAAAGGGTTAATTTAGCGATGTTTACAAGTGATATTTTCTGCTGTTCACATATTGCTTTATTATTACTGTGTTGACAGCATCTTTTGGATGTTTGTTGTTTTGACAGCACGTGTCCAATGACATCTACTGGTACTATCTTGCGGAGCTGAGTTTCTACTGGGGCTTGATTTGGACCCTGTTCAAAGATCACAAACGCAAGGTAGGTGAAAAACAAGATAGCAGTTAGCAAATTGCAAAGGATAAAACTCCTAACTTCTACGGTATTAAGGTCTCATTGTTAGGGCCATTTGTAAACTTGTTTTGATGCAGCGGGGATTCGAACCAGCGATCCCTGTATAACTTGCTGAACGCGCTACCACTCGACCACGAGTCCGCTACTTTTCTGTATTATATACATATCGATGATTTATAGAGATTTCTCAGTTAGATGAATTTGATATCGTCATTTTTGATATCATCACTACCGGTAGTGACGATACCACTTTCTGTGACGTCACTTCATAATTATTTATGTGACGACGCGGGTAAATAATTAATTTTGTGTGTTTTTGTCTGTAAAACGTCATTAAAATATATAATAAATAGAATAATCAATTCCTTTGAATATATATGAAAAATATATCACTTGAAAGGGTCGTTACATGTACCTGCGGACTCGTTTTTTATACAGATAACAACCAATTCTCGTGATATATTTTTCAAATCAATCCAAAGAAGCAGATTATCTTCTATTTATATCATCATCTGTGGAATGAAATATTTATATACTGTGCCGTTGTTTATTCAGGACTTTGTGGAGATGACTGTTCATCACGTAGCCTGTATCACCCTCCTGTACTTCTCGTGGATTTTGAACTTTGTCCGAATGGGAAGTCTGGTAATCTTAGTGCAGGATTCTTCTGACACCTGGTTGCATGTAAGTAGAATTACTACCCTTACAATGAACCCTTAAGGTGGTTCGACAGCGGGCGGCCCGCATCTCGAGTTCCGGAAATGCTGATGACTTTCACCTGATCTTTGCGGCACGTGCTTATAGTAGCAAATGTAGATAAAGAAAAGTTTGATCTGCTTCAGTGTCATCTCTGTTAGCGCAATTGGTACGGTGATTGACTTGCAATCCAAAGGTTCTAGGTTCGATTCCCACTCGCTTCAAAACTTTTTTTTTAACAAATTGTCCGATTTTAGTGACTAGTCAATTCATAACGCAGTGATCAAAGGACAGGCTTTGTTTAGTCTAGTAATAATGAATAATATCAGATGCAAGTATATTCAAGTGACAGCTTAATTTTTGAGGATTTATAGCCTATATAACAGATGGCAGCTTAACACAGGACGAAAGTAATGCTAAAAGATAGATCCTAAAGGAGCTTTTATGCATTACCTTTGCTATGCATTAAGCAGTCACTTGCCTTTAAAGATCTACAGACTACCGTTTTCAATGGTCCTTTATTACAGGTTTGACTTATGGTATTATTTAGAGCTGACGGCATTTTAAAGTTGAACTCAAGGGAGGTTACTCGTTTTGTGTTAACATTTTGTCAGAATTTCAGGAAATCATGTATAAAATGTAAATTCTACTGTAGATTTTCATTAAATGTTTGTGACTAGTAGAATTAAGTTATATCTATCTAATAAGAGTAAAATAAGTGTATGTTAAACAGCTAGATTTTTTGTGATTTGAGATTTTCAGAATTTGACTTTTTTTAAAATATTGATATTTCCTGAAAATATGTCATGAAATACTTTTGTTTGCCCAATATCTTATAGTCTATGTACAGTTTACTTGAATGTACAGAAATAATGAGTTATATCATTCTATAAAGAAAATATACCAGTTTATTAAAAAAGGAGCTTTTCTCGACAAAAGGTCCTTTCAGAAAAAAACGGCACTGTACCTTTTTTTTCTTTTAACGATTTTTCACTCTCCATATGGTATATTTCAATTTAATCAAGGTTTCAAAGAATTCTGACACAGAATAAGCTGACCCGCGAACCACCTTAAAGTATAAACAGAAACACCTCCCTTGATATGAACCTTTACTGAGCTTGAATGTGTTAGTTTCTGTGTATATAGAATTTCCTCCCTTGTTATGAAATTATATAATAAAGTGTAAGTAGAACGTCCACCGTAAAATCACTGATAATAACTTTTATTATATACCTGTTCTAAAAACAAGCGAATACAGGCCTAACAATATTTTTCCGTATCAGATGGTCCGTATCAGATGACATGTATGGTACACAATGTTGACGTCACTGCTTTTATGCACACAAGTTGTACACGATTTATTTATAGGCAACCGTGGCCTAGGGGTAAGGGCGCCCGCCTCGGAAGCGGAAGGTCGAAGGTTCGAATCCCGGAGCCGGATACGGGGTTGGGACTGATATGTCCGGTTGGTGAGCCACCAGCTAGTTAAACGAGTTGTTACCGTAGGCCCATCTCTGCCAGGCGCCCGGCAATAAGAGAAGGGATTCGGGAGGTAATGTGCGCGCAAAAAGGATAGGTGCCTCATAAGCCAAACTGGCTGGCCCTTTCAATAGGGGTGACACTATAATAAACAAAGCCTTTACTTTTATATAAAGAAGCGTTGCACATGACGTTTCGGAATTCCAGGTCCGATGCTATTTTTTTTAAAAAAAAGTCGATACTAAGCGTTGATCAACTTTGAAAAGTTAATTACCATTTTTAACGTAAAAAACCAACACCCAATTTTACTAATGTTTTCCTCCAAAGGATAAAGCTTAAAACAGTTCAACTTATGCTCTAAAATGCTTAAATGACCGTTATTTGCAAACCGCCACTTCTAAAATAACGGATTCAATCGAGAATAAAGTAATACATGACTTCCATAAATAGTTTAAGATTGCATATGCACGTAGAATCTTTAACATATAGGGGCCTACATGTATGCGTACATTATTCGATTGAACAACATATATATCTAGATCTAGTCCCAAACAGTTTAGGTATATAATAAAAGGAATGTCACTACAGTGTGTAACCCGGGGTCTTGTATCAGTTCTCGTCGGTTGTGTAGATCTCGTGAGATCTGGATTACACAACCGACGAGAACTGATACAAGACCCCGGATCACACACTGTGGTGATATTTAGTTTTTAAAGGGTAAGTGGAATTTCTCCCTTGATATTAATTTCTATTATTAACAGAGAAGAATCAACAACAGAACATATTTTATTCAGACTTGTTCATTAGTACAGTCGAACATCGATATCTCGAACTCGCTTACTTCGAACTAACCGATATTTCGATACATAAAATACATTACTTCACGCTCGGTTAGGTCGAACATAACCGTGTTTCAAAGTTAAAACTACTTTTTAACTTTGAAATACGGGTTTGTTCGACATAACATAGCTCGAAATATCGAAATTCGACTGTAAATCATCTTATAACATAAGTAGCAATACCAGATATTATCTCATTTTCAATTAAATTCAAGTAATTGCTGTTGTTAATACATGTAACTGTTTTTGTTAATATCAGTCAAAAGTAACTAAATACGCAATGGGTACAATATTTTCGATTTCAGGATTATGATAATTTTATGATAATTTTAAGATAATTCTTAGAGTTTTATTTAACCGTCCATGACATAGAGATCCGTTGTTGAAAGACAAACTTCAAGTATTTTGCCAGATTACACAACACATCTCTATCATATCATCAGTTTGAAGAAGTTCTAGGAATTTAGGCTTATTTGGTCTTTCATAATAGTATATATATATAAAGTATTTCTTTCGTTACACTGAAGTAAAATCTATTAAGATGTGACATAACATGTTTAATTCCAGTTTCAGTAGATAATGAGCGTGAACAAACGCAATGGTTTGTAATAGATTTTATCATTTATAAATGCGTTAACTTGGAAAGAAAAACGTCATACACAATATATGACATCATATATGACGTCAAATTCACGTTTTCTCAACTGTAACATAGAACGTGATGTGGCAATTAATCGTGATACTCGGCGTTTACATGCGAGGGAGGGTTCCTATGTGATGATTGACGACAGAATATTATGTGTAATCGTCGACGTGTTATACATTACAGTGGAGAAAACGTTATTCTTTCCCGTTTAAACGCAAACGAATCGCAAACGCATCGCAGTAAAATGGTGAAAATGACAATTCTTTGACATTTTAATCTGAGTGGCAAACAGTTTAGAGGCCGATCAGACGCCGGGTTACCCGGCGTCTGATTGGGCTCCAAACTGTTTGCAATGGAAATAACAGTTTCAGTGTAAACGCATTTATTGGGAAAGGATAACGTTTTCTCCACTGTACAGGTACCTTAGGGTAACATGTTTCTGATATTCAATCCGTTTCTCAAAAAAGACTACTGATTTCTGTCACAATTGAAAAACTAAGCAGCTATTTGAATTAAGAATTAATTAATAATCCAAGTCTTTATTCAGATCAGTCTTCTTGATTGAGACTGCAACGGCTGATCTGGATATACAATAATTGTATAGCTATAAGTACTATTTATCATTTCTGTAAAATAAGCCCCACGGGTATAAACTTTAATCGAGATATTCAATCGATAATGTATCACGAACATTTACCGATGATCGTTAAAAAGATTTTGAGTCCGACTCCTAACACTAGTTTATTGCGCATAGTTCCTTGTAGATCTATTTGGTATTTTCAGCTTGCAAAGATGTCCATATACGTTAAGAGCAAACTGTCAGCGGACATTTTCTTTGGAATTTTTGTAGTTGTATGGGTTGTATCAAGGCTCATCATATTTCCATATGTGTAAGTATATACGAGTATATTGTTGTATGGTTAATATGAAAGGTATTTATCTTGCTATGAATGTAGTTGCGTTGGTTGTACATACAAAACACATATAAAACGATAATTGTGTAATTAAATATGTATGTAATGCAGTACTATGAACTAAAATCTATCAAGTTTCAATAGCTTCAAATATGCGTACATGTAAGTACTATTGGAGTTGTACATGTATGGATTTTATCAATGCTCATTATCGTTCAGTTTGTGAAAGTATCTTATAAAAGTGTTATATTAAATAACTCATGGCTCATTATATTACCATATGCGTAAGTATTATATAATATAGTGGTGTGGATTGATAAAGGTTTTTTATCGTTAGATAGTCAATAGGATTTTAAAATATTCATATAGAATGGAAAAGGCTAATGTTCTATTTACCGCGTTTGAAAAGATAATTATTTCCATTGTAAACAATTTGGAGCCAAACCTTACATCTAGCTACCCGGCGTCTGACCAGGCTGTGTATCACTCAGTCTGCGTTAATTCCGTCTTTAACGTTTTCGAAATGTTCCCAGTTTCTCCATTTGATTGCATTGCCTTTGTGTCTAGTTCCGTCTAGTTAAGAAATACTATTCAGCGCCCCCTCCCTACAACGACCCTCGCAACAACGATTCCCTCCTTACAATGACCCTTGCCACAGTTCCCTTAACAGGAATATTATATCCAACCTATTCACAGCTGCAATGTTGTCTGCTTAAAATTGTCGTCTGCTGTTCTTCTCAAAGTTGCATAATTAACATTTTGACAGATATGTTTTAATGAAACGTGACAAACAGCTTGAATCCAGACCAGGCGCCGCGTCACGCGGCGTCTGACCTGAATTCAAGCTGTTTGCAAATGTCCCTCAATTATAGTGGCTCCTTCCGAACAACGAACGCACTCTTTGTCTCCCGTTGGGTGTCGTTGTAAAGAGGGAGCGCCGTATAACGATTACTTATATGAAGGCTTATTGAATGTCTAAAAGACAGGTGATAGCTTCAAGTGAGGTGGCAGTAAAACAGAAAACTTTTAACTCTTTTGAACCCTAGTCACGCATATATGCGTCATTTGCAATCAGTGTACACTTGTCCTATGCAAACAGTGTTGACCCTGATCAGACGGCTCCTTAAGGAACCTTCTGATCAAGGTCTACAATGTTTGTAATGTTGACATATATTATAAAAATCAACCCTAAAATGTCAAAAATGGACTAGACTAAACTGAAAACTAGAATTGTCCATTTGAGCTTTCAGGAAGGAAAGGATTAAAGAGCCTGGGTACGAGGTTATAAAGCTTTTAACTGGAGGCTTATGTCGTTCGTAATCATTTAATAGGTCAAATCTGACCAATCAAATGCGTTAGAACACACTCAGACTCGACTAAAACGATCGCAACTTGATATGGCTCCAATCTGGTTGCAATGGAAATACATGTTTAAGCACAAACGTATTTTTTTGCAATGAATAACAACAAATGTACCTCTCCACTGTACATGCACATTGTAAATGCAATAGTTACCGATCTTTGCCATTGAAAAGTACAACTTTAATTTTTATTGGGTTACAGGATCCTTTACAATACACTTGTAGAGCCATTCACTTACATATCAAGTATCTTCGGAGCATACATTTTCTTCAATACTTTCCTGGGCATACTTCAAAGTCTGAATGTGATTTGGTCATATCTAATACTCCGGCTGGCATATCGAGTTGTCTCTGGTAATACGGATGTAAGTACAATTGAGAAGACGTTATTTTTTCCTGTTTGAACGCACACGAAACGCATAACGCAGTGCATTAACTCTTTCCTCCCTGAAACTTTCAATAGACAATTCCAGTTTCCATTTTAGTCTAGTCCATTTCGGACTGTTAAGGGTTGTTTTTGTCAATGTTTGGCATTATGACAAACAGTGAAGACCCTGATCAGAGGGCTCCTTTCGGAGCCCTCTGATCTGGGTATTCACTGTTTGCACAGGACAAGTGTACTGTTCACATGTATACTGTTTGAAAAGGACGCCTATAAGCTGGACTAGGGCTCAAAGGGTTAAATTGTAGAACATGACACATTTACAATTCTAACTATATTCCAATATACTCCAAAGAGTTTGGAGCCAGATCAGAAGTCGGGTTACCCGATGTCTGATATGGCACCAACTGTTTGCAAAAGCAAAAAATAGTTTTAGCCTAAACACAATTATTTCGAAAGAATAACGTCTTCTCTACTATAAATAAAATAGGTTAGAAAAAACAAACTGAAAACATTGTAAGGAATTGGCAATTGATTGTTGGACGATGGGTTAAACACATCGTGTGATTAGCAGTTTTAACAATAAGTAAGCTTACATCTTACGGGGTTTATATTTCACAACTTATTTGTTTTGCTAGGGCCTGTACCTCTGTTGAGGACTTCCACATTCGTAATAAAACTATTAATGAAAAGCTTCTTAAACAGGGGTTCAGATTTCATAAACTTCGTAAAACATTTTCTAAATTCTTTTATAGAAATCTTCCTCTCATTAACAAGTATAAATGTAACTTAAAGTCTTTTCTGCGGCAAGGTATTTCACATCCGGAGTTTTATGGTGATGTGATTTACAGACTTCGTAAGATTCTTGGACATATGCATTTTCAAAACCTATTTGTGAAACGTATTAGATTTTTCCTCAAAAAAGATTATGATCCAACTATATTGCTGCGCACTTCTCACGTTTGGTTATCGATCAATCTACAACTGATAACTATGCTTTCCTCTTTGGTTGTGCGACGACAGACAGGGCTTAGCACTACATGATGATGTATCTCTAAAGCCGTCCTTAACCGGGAGAGTTATGTCGGATTTTCGTGCTTTGTTTTTTCTCTCCCTCTCTGTCGTACCCTGTACCCATCCATGTCTTACAGTTACTCGTGACTACAGACTAGTCGCTTGAGTACAACTTGACCGTTGCCATAGTGGGTTATATTTAACACGGGCTTGAATGTTTAATTCTTTCCCGTGTTACAAATAATCTTATCATAGAATTTTGTTAGATGTTTAACATGTATTTACTTAGTAAGACTGTGCTGGCGGTCTTTTTGATTGTAAGGTTGTGGAACAGGGTTTATATTTTATGTACACTGTTCGTCTTTATAGGTGAATATAGGAGATAAGTGTGAGGTTGGGCGCCCCTAAACCCAGGTTTAACCCCCCAGTGGTTGTTAATGGTTAATTTATAATTAATTATTGATTGCTGCTGATCGTACCAAGGCGGGCTCCTATATTCACTTTGCTTTATGTTTGTCTTGTGTATTGTTTTCCATTTAGTGTGTAGATGAAGGAATGGGATTGTGCGTGTGTGTGTGTGTTTGTTATGGTACATGTATCACTGTGTGTGTGTTCTGCTTTAGAGGTGGGTGTATTGTTTGTGTTGCGTTTCCTGCTTGAGTCTCTCGTATTTATTACATAATTTATTTCGACGATTTTTGTCTATCTCAGTGGCAAACAGTTTGAACTCTGCTCTGGTTTGAAATGTTTGCATTGCAAATATCCCATTTTCAAGAAATTATTTGGTGATAATAAGTTTAAGGTAAATTGACAACAGTGTCAAACACATTGGATCCTGATCAGACGCTGCGTAACGCGGCGTCTGACCAGGACCCAGCCTGATTGCAAATGCGCTTTCAGGCGTCATTAAGAGTGCACGGGTTGAACGATTTGTGTTTGGTAAATACATCAGCTGCTATTTGCAATTCATACTTTTCACTAAGGGTAATTTGCAGTGTAGAATATGTGAATATGTCCCGTTTAATGGAAATTCAATCGCAATACAGCTAAGTGGAGAAATTGCAGTCTCTTTATCACATTGTGCCCTAGTGACGCATATATGAGTCCTTTATCAAAAGTGACCTTGTGAAGAGTACTCTTGTCTAATGCAAACAGTAAATTCCCTGATTAGAGGTCTCCAGTTAGAGCCCTATAATCAGGGACTACACTGCTTGTAAGTTTGCAATATATTATACAAAACAACCATAAATTGTCTAAAATAGACCAACCTTTCTTGTAGACTGGAATCGTTCATTGGGAGTTTCAGGGGATAATGAGTTAAATAACGACTATTAATATCTATCTCAATGGCAAACACTTTGCAGTGCAAACAATGATGTTCTCACGTGCGCTCTTCTCCACAGTGTATTGTTCCAAATAAAAATTAAAAAAATTGAGACTGTAATTACAGGTGGAAGATCCCAGAAGTGACTCAGAGGACATGGGTGATGATATCGATGAGGAAGAAGATGAGTTGATTGAGGCAATGAAAGCCGTGCCAAATGGCACTAATGGGTCTGGTGCGACTGTGTTCAGTGCATAGAATGGCAAGCCAAGGCATTGGGACTTTAGTTTGAATACAGGAGAGCGGTGTCGGTCCATATAAATAAACCGAATTTCAAGCAGTGCTACTCTGAGGAGACCGGACCTAAATATCAGTACTCACAATACAGTGGATCACTGTCAGTTGTTCTTTTCAACTAAGGACAATATCGAACCTTGATACGATTTCTCATCTTATTTATATTTAATGGTGTAGCAACTAGAATCTGCATTTTCTTTTTATCTTATAATAGTTGATTTATGTAGAAACATAGAGTACCGATATTGTCTGACATTCGCCGATGTTTCAAAGAAATCACAGGATTTATACAATTTAAAAGAATGGTGAAATAATTCAAGACGGTTCTGGCATTGGAGACATTGTATTAGGAGATATAAATGCACTAACAAATACCCGACAGATGTTGTATTGGAGCTTTCTGCTGTACTGTCATCTTAACTCATTATCCCCTGAAGCTTCCAATGGAAAATTCCAGTTTGCAAAAAAGGCTGGTCCATTTTAGACTATTTAGGGTTGTTTTTTGTAATAAATTGAAAATTGACAAACACTGAAGCCCCTGATCAGAGGGCTCCTGCAGGAGCCCTCTGATCAGGGACTTCACTGTTTGCATAGGACAATTGTACTCTTAACAGGTACACATTTGGTAAACGACGCATATATGCGTCACTAGGGCTCAATGAGTTAAAGCTTTAACAAACCAAATGTCTTTTCAACAATAGATTCCTCTTGTTTTTTTCGGTACCGTAGTACATATATATGGATTTTACCGTATGTAATTGCCGCATGCAGGACAAAAGTAAAACAGAAAGCCCCTCAAACTATGTGGTAAAGTCCCACTCAATCAAGACTTGACCTATTGTAAAACATGTAATGATGTTCGTGACGTGTACTTATGACGACATTATGATTTGTTTGAAATGTGCTACGTCATCGCTTCTTCATGTATATATCATTGAACTTTAACTTAATAAAACAGTGTTAGATCCAATATTTACTGTATATTAAAGCTGTAAACGAACCATACTAGTTTATGTTTGCTATGTATTGAATAAATGGATTTAATATTGTAACAACTGGTTTGTCCATCTGCCCCTTTGTCTATAACTCCGTGCCAATGACTAGTCATCTGAGTGAGAAAACGAAAGGCCTGTTCATATCCACGGTTCAAGAGTCTTGTAATCTGCTAGTAAGTTACTTTAGTTAAGTTTACCCATTTATGCCAAGTGGATTCTGTCGTGCAAGTTATATATTTGATTAGTCAATATTTATCTATGGGGTGACTGGTCTTAATTTTTATTTTCGTTTTAGCCTGATATTTCTGTCAGTAAACAGTTTATAATCTGATCAGTCGCCGCATTAGGCAACGTCCGACCACGTCTACACGGTTTGCCTACGTCCTATTTATAGGACTATTGGCAAAAACGGGTTACCTAAACTGAATTTAAGAAATAAAAACCAGACGGCACTTGTTTAAATCAGATGACGTAACATTTATTTGGCGAAAATTGAGTACATAAAGCCAATAAATCACGACAATTGTTATGTGTCTGTGGGTATAATGTTAGATTGCGTAGTATACGATGCTTTACGATAATCGTCAATTTATGTCGATAAACATCAAAATCAAAACATATTGATAGACTGAACTTTAAGGATATAATTATGAAAAGAAAACAGTTTTTGAAAATGTTGACGAATGTTTTTTTTTTATACTGAGTGTCTGATTTACTCCGTGTCTGACATGTCTCAAAGCTGTAAGCAATGGTCTTTAGTATTTTACTTCGAGCAGGCAGATAGAACATAGCAACGGTCGCCAGTACTTTAAAGTCTATTTTGTGTATTACACATAGGGGCTTTTTTGTCTGAGCTAAAATCAATTTTGGTCCAGCTGTCCCAGGAGTTTTCTAGGAGAATTCTCTCCATGTATTATCACGTATACAGCTGAAATTAAACCAGAAATATGGCCACTGAAGGAATAAGATTGTGCTGATTATGTGCATGTATAAACTGCCTTAAATTACGACACACACTTGGGACTAGACCCACTGTCTGTCCAGACATATTAACCCATTCACTGCCTAATCTAGAGTACTTTGGTTTTTTGAAAACAGTTTTGGTCCGGATCAGACGCCGCGTAACGCGGCGTCTGATCAGGATCAAAACTGATTGACACTCATTTCAATAGTTCTTAATTCAAGATACCTTAAATCTAAAATTTAAATAAAAGCAGACGACAATATTTTAAAATTGCTGACGTCATGGCAGTAGAGGGTTAACGCTATTTTAACATCAGAAGCTAGTATTAAGCTATTACCCCATAAATCTCTATTTTTTCTTTTTTTGAAGAAAATATGAGAAGATTATTTAGGCATGAAATAGTGTCTATGTTTTAGCAGATAGTAGCTTAAGGGTGTATCAATGTCATGAATTTAAGAAATGTTCAAAGTATATGAAAACACTTTATGATGGTTTTGTATTGAAGAGCTATTTAAGATGAATGAAAAGATAGAACAAGTGTACATTTTGGTGAACAACAGTTGGCTCCATGGCCATGTCAAATTTACCCCACCCATATTCTCTTATTTTGTCCTTTTCAAACAGCTCGCTTCAATAAAATCAATTTTTAATGAAAACAAATGTGATAATTTGATTTTGTGTTATTTTTCTCTTATCTATGGTAGTATTTCTTCATACAAAAACTAATTTAAGAAAAAACAGGCATCAAATGTGAAATTTATAAAGCTCTAAATATCATCGATATGGTATTTTTTTGTAAATTTTGTATGGGGAGATAACTCTTTTTACTTTAATAACTCAAAACTTTCAACACTGACCTTTCAATTTCTTTTCATATTTTGAACTGCCTTAGCATTGGCTTTCATTTGGTAGAATATAAGAAAAAGTTTAATACTAGAACTATTTCATTTTCAAACTTTTTTACTTTTATTTTCATAAAATAAAAAATCTAATAAAATCATGCCCTATAAAAAGCATATTTTTGATATTTGAGGATCCATATTGTTCAAACCTAGTGACTGCTTTGTCTAAATTTGGTTTCTATATGTGAAAATACCACCATAGACATGAAATGAATAATGAAAACCCAAATTACCATGTTTGTTTTGTTTTGAAATGGATTTTACTGAAGCTTGTACTCTGAATGGGTAAAATTTGAGAGAAAAAGTCCAATTTGACATACCTTTTTCAAATCGCCGTAGCTCAAAAAAAAGGACACCACCGTATATATTTGTTTCCATTTTTTCATTCATCATAAATAGGTCTTCCAAAAAACAATGATAGAAAAAAAGTTTGATAATTTGAAAAAATCGCTTAATGGTTGGATACACCCTTAAAGCAGGCTGAACGTACCAGAATGCGCCTTAATACCCGTTGTTTTATTGTCAACCTGCTTTAAGTGGTCAACTATTTTCTAAGCTAGAAACAGGCTATGGGGTAATGTATTTTATCATGGTCAGTAGCAGTTCAAGAGGAATATGATAGTATGTGAACACTCGGATTACAAATCCTCTTTAAATAAGAATTGAAAGTAGAGATCGAAATGGTGTAACATTGTATATTGAAATTCGAATAATCTTGAAAATAGACCGTGAATAATATTAAACGGACAGCTGACGTATGGACGAGCACTACCCAGGGATTTCCGGCGATTATTAGATGAGAAAATGGCCAGTTTGGACACATATTAGACTTAAACATATTAAAGACTAGGCGTTTCAAGAACTGTCGTTTGACGAGTAAGTCCAGACCTTTCAATCTAAGAATTCAAGCAATATTATGTTTGAGCATCTAAAGCTCTCGATCATGTGAGTAAACTAGATTTATCCTTTATGACTCCGCTCAACCATATGATTTCACAATTAATTAAATTCTTTGAGGCTATTTTATTAATTAGTCACAAACAAAGTGTGAGGTTGGGCGCCCCTAAACCCAGGTTTAACCCCCCAGTGGTAGTTAGTGATTAATTTATAATTAATTATTGATTGCTGCTGACCGTACCAAGGCGGGCTCCTATGTTCACTTTGCTTTATGTTTGTCTTGCGTGTTGTTTTCTATTTAGTGTGTAGTTGAAGGAATGGGATTGTGCGTGTGTGTGTGTATGTGTGTTTGTTATGGTATGACTGTGTGTGTGTTCTGCTTGAGAGGTGGGTGTATTGTTTGTGTTGCGTTTCCTGCTTGAGTCTTTTGTATTTATTTCTTATTAAAAATACTCACCTTGTTTGGTGATCGGGTGTATGGTCGAACATATACTCATTCTAACAAAAAGAACAACTAGCTTTATATGAAACACTGTCACTTTTACTAAATGACTTTGTACAAGAATCAAACCTGACTACAAATGTTGCTGTATTTGTCATACTTTTTAGTTAGTATTTTGCCCCTAACTAGTCAAATACGCACCAAACGATGACGAATGTTCAACTGTAGGCGATATAATCACGGATACTGCACATTTAGGACCCGTTTTATAAAATTTCGTCAGATTATAAAAGTCCTAATTATTATTTAAAATCCTGTCTTATTACATCTCTTTGGAATCACCGTGGAAAGACGATTCCAAAGAGATTAACAAGACCGAATTAGAAAGAGAAATCAGAAATTAACTGTCAATGATTCGACCTATGGCCGTTTGCGTTGTACGAAGTTTTATGAAACGGGCCCCTGGTTTGTAATGAATATTTATTGAAGAATTGAAAAGAAATTACAAGTATATCAAAGTATATTTTGTAAATGTTGACGAGATTTTGAAATGCATCCCTCATCAAGTACAATGTCTATTACAACAAAATGTTAAAGTACAATAAAGAAAGTGATTAGATTTGTATTAAAATGTTGAGATTTAAAAGCAATGACACTGCCACTGCCTTACCCCGGATACAAAGGTTATTTGCAATCGTTTCAGGATTCTAATTATTTGAAACCCACTGCAATACATTTGAGAAATAAAAGCAGACGAAAAACTTTCTAAATTGATGATTAGATTGCAGTTAGGTGGGTTAGGGTTTATATCATGAACTAATTCTTCCAGGGAAGTGTTCTAGTCAGCACCAATCGATTTAATAAACATACAATAAAACCTCGCTATTACAACCACTAAAACGAATGCTAATTGATTGTATAATAAAGTGGTGACAACTTAAAACTGTAAACATCCTAGCAAATAACATAGTTTAGTGGTCGTAATAGAGAGTTTTTTTCTGAAATGGTAAAGTATAATACATTATGCTACATCTATGATACTAGATTTGACTGTCTTGTGTAAATTACTTTCGGTAATGCATAAAAAACGGACATCGAATTTTCATTATGCTTTTATTGCGAGCAACGTATATTGTTACTTAGTGGGGGATATAAATTTGATTTTTGGGGTACTTAATAGTGTTTTAATTCATTTATTATTCTCCCATATGACAAATAACATACACCGTGAGAGATAATAACGTATATGTATACGTGTAGCTGTTACTCTTGTGTTTGATTGATAAACATTGACAGGTTTTACAGTGGTTAAGGCGTTATTCTTGCGTGTTTAACCCTTTCCCCCGAAGAAGTGCTTTTTATCGCTTTTAATTCATTTCCCCATTTAGAAAATATATCGTAATATATGTAACAGAAATAAACATTCCCATATCTAGCAGATGGTAGCTTAAAATAGGCTGAAAGACGCATTCTGCTTAAATTTCAACCTGCTTTAAACGGTCACTTATCTTTAATACTAGGAACAGGCTATTGGGTAGGGGTTAAAATTTCTTACGAATTATTTCCTACTCAGTGGTAAACAGTTTGAAGTCTGATCAGACGCAGTGTTTACCCGATTTGCAATTAATATAGATATCTAATAGTTACATCACATATGCCTTGTTTTGGAAAAAAAATTATATTGTCCCTTCATCTTGTTTAGTACCTATGACAGGCACGCGTTTAACACAGGCTGAAAGTAAAGCGGAAATCCTCAACCTACATCTAAACGAAAAAACAACACGAGGATGAATATAGTTCTATGCTATTGCATAGTAGAAACCTTTAAGGTATATTTATGAGGAAAAAATGAAATGCCTAAAAGGGAGCATCTATCAGGCAAAATAATTCGAATTGTTAGAGGAGAAGACAAACTATGTCCATCAGTGAAATTGTAAATTAATGAGAGACGACGTTTCATGTTGTAATTCATTCCATAATACACGGTATATATACGTTAAATTGAACTTGGCATTTGACCCATTGTTATTGATAATGTAAAGCGGCGTCAGAGCATATGATTCCCTGGCTTGAGACTCTTGTCTGGTTTAGTATTGAACGCGTCGGATTGCAGTTCAACAAGAGTAGATCAATTTGGAATGGGTGTTCACGTACTACTATTTTAGCGCTGTGGTTATGATAAACCAATTCGACTCTGTGCTAAATAAAATATCGAAGAATGTTTTGAAAAACAGCGCTGTTTAGAAGAACTTGTTTATGCATGCATATAAGTGTTTTCTTCTGACATGGCCGAGTTATCTTTAGATTGGACCATTCTAAAACTTAAAAAGAGATGATCATCGTATTCGAAGCCAGCTAGAGATATGAAATTGCGGAATGTACAGTAGAGAAGACATTATTCTTTCCCGTATAAACGTAAAACAATGCACTAAACTGTAGAAAATTACAACTTTTAGACATTTCAATCTATTTTGTCTGAGTGGCAAACAGGTTGGAGCCTGATCAGACGCCGGGTAACCCGGCGTCTGATCTGGCTCCAGCCTGTTTGCAATGGACATACTAGTTTTAGCGTAAATACCTTTATTGGGAAGAAATAAATATCATTATTTTAGTGCAGCGGTCTCGTGCTGCACGCGGATCATACTTATTTCAAGTAGGAAAGTGTATATATCCGATATTACCTTGTTACCTATTTACCATTATAAACTACTTTGTTCTAAAAATAACTCGGCCATGTCCGGAAAACCGGATAATACCTTTGATGAAGTACAGACATATATGTCTTAAGCAGCAAAACGCAAGAAGGAAAACAACAAAATGAATTTGTCGAAATATATAATCGGATCAGGTGATCAATCTTTTTGTGAACTTAATAATAAAAAGATGTGTTTGTGAAACACTATGGGAATATGGGCTTTAAATGGCATGTCCCATGTTATACTGAGCTCAAGGGTTTCTAGAGTTGAGTACGCATGCTGATATAAAGTCTCTATCACATGTAGTTCCAAAGTTTGAACAGACAGGCAAGCAAACACACACTAAAATACCCAGAGACAGACAGACAAACATAAAAAACAATATGCCCCGATCATCGATCTCTGATTAATAATGGTATACAATTTAGTACATACCACAAAAGTTGTCCGGAGATTAAGTAGACAGCAATTAATATAGTTTAAATAATATATTTTCTGACAGATTTCCACAACACGTTGTAGTTAAATATAGCTGACTATTTCGTCCACTACTGTGGACACCCTCAAACCTACTCCCGACATTGAAACCTCTCACTTGTGGCTATTATCCTTGGGATGTCCCGCGAATTTTACGTAGATTGGAGGGTCGTAGATCTCGGTTAAGAAGGTCCCCTGGTCCCTGTTCATTACCATTCCTGTTTCCTTAAGTGTATTGTTTCCTTTGTCTCTCTCATTCTCTAATCTTGTTCCCTTTGTACTATCCTTGACCCCTCCGAGACTGTCTGAAGGTTTGTAATATTTTGGTGGTCTGTAATTGCAATTTTTTTCCATTGTGCTTTCTATGATGTGTCTATTTGTCATAGTCTAAACAATTTTCACACTAGAATCAAAGACCATAAGAGAGACTGCGATTCTAGTGTGAAATCTACTAACACCCAGAAAACTCTCAGAAAGCACAAAGGAAAAAAGTGCATCCACAATAGTAGACGAAACAGTCAGCAATAAATAAACAGTAAGTGCTGTTCTATGAAGTATGAAGAAACGCAATTCCTTAATATGGATATACTAGCACAATCAACACTTTCAAGAATTAATATAGTATTTATTATGCTAAACATTCAGAAGGAATCCATTGATATGATATAAATGGGTAGCAACAAGAAAATGTTCAGGGGTCCGTTTTACTAAACAACTTACGCAAAATTTTTGCGTAAGTCAAACTCCTTTAACTCTTATTTTTCGATCATAAACGTTTGCAAACAGCAAATAGCCAGATCAGAGGACGCACTAATAAACGCGCGCCCTCTGATCTGGCTATTTGCAGACTGTAACAAGTGATAATACAAAATATGAATTAAAATTAAAAATTTTGACTTACGCAAAAATTTTGCGTAAGTAGTTTAGTAAAACGGGCCCTGTTCATGTTAATTTCGGTTAGTAACGGTGCAATGGATTAACATGATGATGCAGAGTGGAGTGGACGTTATTCCCTTCCCATGTCCACTGTAGGCCAGCGTCGGACGAAGCCTCCAAACTGATTTCTATTTCATTTCATATTTTTTTGCATTGTGTTTCCGTATCGTTTTATGTAAATGGGTGACATTTTCCATTGTTTTGTGAGAAGATCAGTCAGTGATGCGCAACTGTTGTAACTTTAGATCAATATTTCTTTCCACCTACGAGCATGTTAACCAAATAATCAAGATATGTTATAATAGACATTGTAATTGGCAGAGTAATCATCCACTGTAAGTCATGATTAAATTAAATATACACTTTTGAATAAAGAAAAATGCCCTCTTAAAGTATTCAATTGACAAAAGACAAACACATCCAATTTTTTTAAACATGCGACATATTGGCATTTTTATAAGGCGTTCATACAGTATGTATAACCTATCTTTTCTGTTGTAAAATGTTTTAGTATTAGTAAGTGTTTCGAGTGGCAAATCATCTGGTAAGAAGCGTAGTAACTCGGCTTCTGATGTGGTTGCATATCGCAACTGACAAATAGTTTTTTTCGCAGGAAAGACATTATCTTAAATGTAAGTATGTCTCGTAAATGTATTTCACAGTTACTCTCTTGTTACAAAGATGGTTGTATTTTGTTAACATGTCACCTTAGGGCCTCAATGGCCGTGTGGGTAGAGTCACTGTGACCAACAATCACTTAGTTCCTCATCGCTGTGTTTTCGATTCCAGTCGGTGTACTACGAATGTTTCATGACGGGAAACCTACAGCTGGCTGGCGGAAAGTCGGTGGTTCTTCTTAGTTGTATATTTGTGTCTGAAATAGTGTATAAAGTTATCAAGGGTCCTTTTCTCACTGTAATTAGTTGAACGTGGCAATTTGACTGAACTACTGTTAATTTAAGCGACGTAAAATCGTAAGATCACCTTTATCTTCTATAACAGTGCTTATATAAAGCTTTAAAATGCTAATATCGGTCATTTAAGCGCAAAGAGTTTGATCTACTCACGTGAATTGTTCCAAGTTTGTACATTCTTAAAATCATCAGAACGTTTTCTATCTCCTCTTCAGGTGCTCTTTGTCAAAAGGCGTGCTGATTGGAAGTTTAATCTTTTGTTAATGTCAGACTGTTCCTGTCTTATCACGCTGCTCGTATAGTTATCTCGCAATTTAATTGGTTTTTAGTACAAACGTCATTAAAACATGCATCCCAAGACGAGGACTGGTTTTGTTATTCTTCGTTAATTGTCATAAGTAACATAGCATTTTACCTAGAGTTAATCACTTTTAAAAAAACTCGCTACATTTGCCAAGAGCCTACTTTTTTTTTTAATGATTTTATTCACATATTTTACATTCATAGATATCTTTACATTCCAACATGTAATACAAGTAGAAAATACAATGTAATTTACGACGTAATTTGCATGAAATATCAATGAAATATTGAAATATATGTCAGCAAACTAAATGATATTTACAATTTGTCTCTTGAATGTTAATATAAAAAAATACATTTTATGGGGAAAAAATGAAAATGACAACAAAAAAATGAAAATACAGAAAGAACATGCATATTTGCTAAGTTATTTATATTACAGTAAGTTCTATGTCAAAATGTAGTTTAATACAAGGTATAATACAATTGTCCATGTAGAAACTATATTTTCTGTATTACTAGTATTACATGTTTTTTTAATATCCCATGCTAGTTTCAATGAGTTATTTAACCCGGTTATTGACGGCACGATTTTCTTTGTTTTGCATCAAAATATATATCGTTTTATTTCTAAAAGAGCATACTTAATATACATACTTTAACTTACTCACCCCTGAAACTTCAAAATTTTAATGGACACTTCCAGTTAAAAATTAAATCTAATCTTGTCTTTGTTTTGCAGAATAACAATTTATTGCAACATGACAAACTAACATGCGGACCCTGATCATAGGGCTCCTGCAAGAGTCCGCCGATCTTTGTCGTCACGGTTTGCATGGACAAGCATACTCTTTAAATATACACTGTTTTAAATAATGAGTATTCCCATGGCAAGGATTGAATCTGTTAAAGGTGATTTTGTACGCCATCGTATGTATTTGCTATACTTGTTTGGATTAATTTTCTCTGGATCAGTTAAACACTTTAGTCGTCGTAAAATGACTCATACGAAACTCTTAGAACTGCTGAAAAATAACAGAATTGGGAAAAAAAGTCATGCACTTTTCAGCCTTCAGTTGACTCACTACAAAATCGTCGAAAACGGTACGAACATCAACTTTATAAAGCGTATTTAAGCAATGTAAATATATATTGATTGAATATAGATTGAATATAAATTGAATAATCGTTAGATATTTAAATAGGACAATAGTTCTTTAGGGAGCTAGTCATTTCGTAGCCGAGTCATTTCGTAGCCGGTAAAATTAGTCATTTCGTAGCCGAATTTCTGGTCATTTCGTAGCCGAGCAAAACCTAAAAGTAATTTCGTAGCCGATTTTTGGTCATTTCGTAGCCGACAAAAAAAGTTGGATTAGTCATTTCGTAACCACCAAAATTTAAAAAAAGAATGGCCCCAAGGAAGGCATAAGTCATTTCGTAGCCTCGGAAAAATTATTAAAGTCATTTCGTAGCCGAAAGAAGAAGTATATTGTCCACACCTTTAATGTCTCAATAGATGTTTTGTCTCACCTTTTGGGATTGCTTTATTTCTCGTAAGGGACTAAGCCTAATTGCAACAGTAAATGCCCCCAAAAGTGTGAGGATTTGTAAAGGTCGGTAGATCAAATGAATGCTTTAATTTGGCTAAGAAGCTAATTATTATTGCTGAAGATTTAAACAAACGTATTTTTAAGTGGTCATTAAAAATAGAATTGAAGTGTTGATTAGTTGAAAGTGAAAACCAATGAGGAAATGTGTTATTAATGATGTGATTTTATTGGATTAGATATAATTTATAAGCAAAACATTTTACGATGGTAAATCACACGTGCATTATGGAAAGTAGTTCTTGTATAATTCGAGATTTTGGACTAATAGAAATTTCTTTATTAAAAAAGTGACAAAGTTAAAACTGTAATTTGTGTAAATTGTGCTAATTGTAAATAATGTAAAATACTAAACGTGCTAAGTGCTTTAAATATCAAGTGTGTTAGTGTTGAATAAGTGATAGTGATTAGGAATTGTTGGACATGAGTGTGAAACCGTGATTACGTGTTCGGAGGAAGTGAGGCCAAAACAACATACTTATGGTTACTTATGGTTGTTTTCCGACACAGGTCCTGCAAGGTCCTCTTCGTCAGACTCATTTGTTTCTTGACTTTTGTTGTTGTGTCCGGTCCGGTTTATATTTATTTCACTTTTGAAGTAGTCGCCCCGTACTTCATTATCAGTGTTGTTATACTTTCTGGTCCTTTGGAATCATTGATTTCAGCGCATTTACAGTTGAAAGTTGAATTCCGCTTAAGCCGGTGCTAGGGGGTGTGAGCACTGTTGCATATTTCAGTATTGCTCATGAACAGACTCAATTAAACCGAGTCTGCAATTTTCAGTATTTGCTTTGTTTTCTGTGATTTCAAAGGATCTCCCCTTATTAAGATTTTTATACAGTACGTCTTGGTTCGACCAATGTTTATCTAGGCGATTTTTGAACGAGTTAGTTGTATTTGCAGAGATCACGTGGTCAGGTAGGCTATTCCACAGATTTATTATTCTAACTGTGAAATTGTATCTTCGTAAATCGTACTTCGGCCTTTGAGTAAATAGCATCTTCGAATGTCCTCTGTTTGAGGATCTCTCAGTTTAGTCTTTCATAAATTTCAAGAATCCGGTAACTTGTGAATCATATTTATTTGACATTATTTTGTAGGCTTTTATCATGTCACCTCTTTATCTTCTATATTTAAGGGTCGGCAACTTTAGTTTTCTTAATCTTTCTTCGTAGTTTAAGTCCTTGAATCCTGGAATTTGTCTTGTGGCTCTCCTTTGTACCCCCTCGATTATTTCATTATACTTTTCTTTATATGGACACCAGACTGAGCTTGCGTAATCCAAATGGGATCTGTATTAAGGCATTGTATAGTGGCGTGAAGGTTTTCTGTTCTAAATTTTGGACTGATCTTCTAATTATTGCTGCCATAGAATTGGCCTTTTTTACTTTTTCGCATATATGTTGTTCAAAACTAAGTTTATCGTCTATTATTACTCCAATGTCTTTTTCTTGTTCTATTTGCTCTAGTTCTTTCCCGACTAGTTTATATTAGAAGCTGTCTGGTGGTTCCTTTTTGCCAATGTGCAAGAATTTACATTTGTCCGGGTGAAATTTGAGGAGCCATTTATTACTCCATTCTGTTATTTTTTCTAGGTCTTTTTGTAGTATATGTCTGTCATTTTCATCCCTGACATGCCTAAAGATTTTTGTATCATCTGCGAACAAATACACTGGTGAGTCTACTAGGGCAGGCAGGTCGTTTATGAAGATCACAAACAAGACTGGTCCTATCACAGATCCTTGGGGTATTCCGGAGGAGACGTTATGCCATGTTGAATTTGCGCCGTTTACACAAACTTGCTGTTTCCTTTCACTGAGATAGTTCTCTATTCACTCGATAGTAGTTCGGTCAACATTGTAGGCTGATAGTTTTTGTATGAGTCTCCTGTGTGGGACTGTATCAAACGCCTTTTGATAGTCCATGTACACGCAGTCAACCCCGTCCCCCTGTCTAGGGCTTCTGTCCACTCGTCAAGGACTTTAATTAATTGTAGTGAGGTTGACCTTCCGGAGATGAATCCGTACTGCCTTTTTGTAAATAGATTATTAGATTTGAAACATGGAGTTAAGTGTGTAAGCTGTGGAGGCAGAAACCATCGCACATGCGGAACAGGTAAGTTATTTCTTTTTTGTTTTGTTTGTAAAGCACATGTCGATGGCTCAGCGCAAAACTAGGCTAACTCCATTTTAGAAAATTTTACAGGAGAGCAAAAAAACTGTTTATTTTTTCCCCTATTTGATATCTTGTTTATTTTTTTATATGTATATTTTCCTATCCAAGTCTTTAAACTTATGATAATAGTGATTTTCTTTTAAAACCGTTTTTTAAAGGTTTTTAATAACTTTTTTGAGTTAGCTATAGTTTTGCACTGAAAATCAATGTTTTTTAGAAAAAAACTCAGCGCAAAACTATACCTAAGTCAAGTTAGCTATACTTTTGCACTGGAAATCAATGTCTTTAGAATAAAAACTCAGCGCAAAACTATACTGTAATATACTTATATACTTATATTTAAGATTACATACTTGTAAAATAAGTACTAACTCAAGTAGGCTTTAGCTGATTATTGATATTTTCTAACCAAACTGACAAAAGATGAAAAAAACCCGCTTAGAACAAAATATTATTGTCATTATAAATTCAGATCAGATTAATGATAGACTACTTCTGTAAACTTTACAATGATTTGATTAGTCCTTTGCTCAGTGAATATTTATGTCACACATTCTCCAATGAACTGTTTCTAGATTTACAGCAATACTCAAATACTACAACAATACTGAAAAGTAGAATACAACCTTTTTTTTCTTCTTTTTTTTTGAAAATGACTCTTGTCAGTTAATCTAGGGACCCATCCATGAGTATAGTTTAACTTATTTAATTATGTTTTCATATGTATATTGACATTTTCCCTAGCAGGCAAGGTAAATTCCCCCAAACAGATCCAATTGATGGGGAAACGGCATAGACTCTGATCATCAGAAACCTCCTGTTGCAGCTGTTTGATCAGACTCGGTGTACTAGCTGTTTGTAAATACATAAGAAGCAATATTGTAGAGAGAATAATATGGAGAAAAGGGCAAAAAGGCTAACTAATTAACCCTTTCACCCTTATATAGCTAATGGTTTGCCAACCTTAAACCTTGGACTAGTATATTTTCTCAGTTTGGATATTTTCACAGGTCTATTAATTAGAATCTGATTTTGAAATGACAAAGAGTGCAGATCCTTATAAGAGGAGCTTTCTGATATGGGTCTACACTGTCTTCAATCATAACATGTAGAAGGCTGAAAGGGTTGAAGCTTAAGAACAATTTCCAATTCATTTCTTTCTTTTCAGTGTAGGGAGCAAGGTAGGAGATCCTGAATATAGCAAGTAAAATCTTGTAGACCCAGATTGAAGAGCTCTTGAAGGAGCACTTTAATAAGTTCTGCATTAACTGTCATAATTCAACTTTTGTACAAGCTAGCAGAGGACACAGATGCCCCCACCTGGCATTCTTGACAAATTTATTTAACCCTTAACCAGCTGAATAAATTCAAATTACTTCTCCTTCTATGACTTTTAACCCATAACATAGCCTGCTTCTAGTTTTGAAAACAGGTGACCAGTTAAAGCAGGTTGAAAGTAAAGCAGAATGCACCTTAAGGTGCATTCTGCTTTACTATCAGCCTGCTTTAAGCTATCACCTGTTAGGATAAAGAAATTCATATATACCGTATAAGTGGTTTTTTACGCGAGACGCAAATTTAGCGATTCTACCGAAAATGAATTTTTAGCGTATTCATTTTTCGCGTAAGCGTATTGCAAATCTATTTTTCGCGGATATGATATCAAAATCGATTCCATTTTACCGTTTTTGGTTGTGTCTTGTCAATAAATCCTCATAAGTAAATGGTGCATTCAAAACTAAGGGAAGTAACTATTTTTCATCATGACGGATATCTATCCTCCCTTCATAAAGTATTTGGCACACTTGTTTACAACAATATGATCGGATACAATTTCCGTCTTTCCTCCGTAAATGAACTATTAAAGCGGCAGAAAGTCACCATTGGATCCAGATGAGATGCCGAGTAAATTGATGTCCCTAAAGGATCCAAACGTTTTCACACTAAGTTTACCCGTATATACTGTAAACAATGGAGAAACGCCGCAGGCAGACGAGCGGTCAATTGCGAGTAAAAATCGTAAGTCAAACTGTAAAAGCGATTAACCCTTTGTCTGCCGATGGCGACTTGATTGGCATTTTCAAACAGTTTGAGTATAGAAAATACGCAGAGTACAACGAGAAATCTGGATCCAAATTGTTTGACACTCGTCTTTAGATATCTTTAATGGAAAATGCATAAATTTGAAGGTGTATACATGTCTGGTCCCAATTACATGTATTGACGAGCTTTGTGGGTATTGGGTTCTTTTCACAAGTTTATACTCAGGTCTCTTCTGGGTCCAAACTTCGATATTTGCAAAAGTAATCACACATGAAAAGGTAACAGTACCCGAGGACACTCGATTAAAGTACCAGAATATTCTGTTTTATATAGCCGTCTCTGTATTACGTCAACAAGCATGCCGACCGGAAAAAGAACACGGGAACGAAGAAATGGTGTTTTGTTTTATGAAATAAGCCATTCTGTGTTTTTGTTTTGTTTTTGAATTCTAGTTGAGCACAGGCTGGAGTTGTGATTAATCTTGACCTAGACTACCAGGCAATGCACTGATACCAGTATTTATACATATTATGTAAATCATGAAGAGAAGTTTAGATGACAAACTGCCTCGAGTGGACCACGGATTTATAAAAAGACCTGTATATTTCCTTGAGTGGACTTTGCTGTCGAAAATGAATTATAAAAAGCTAGGAATATTTGGCGGATTATATTTACGCGAGTTTGATACACACGCGAAAATAGCGAAAATTTCCTTCTCGCGAAAAAAACCACTTATACGGTATTACGCAATGGTTACTTCATAAATTGAAATTATTTTCTTCCATGGAGGAATAAATTAAAGGTGAAAAAAGACATATTTATGGGGTAATGGGTTAATTAGGTATTTTTTTGTATAGGCTGAGGGTGAGCATTAACTTTTATATAGACTGAGTAGAGGGTAAGCAGCAAAATTTTGTGTGTTGACAATAGTATACCAGAAGTGTTTGTATTATGAAGATTTCCTATGGCAAACTGTGCAGACCCTAATGAGAGAGCTCCTACAGAAGGCGGACATTGAAAGACCAAGCATCAGGAGTTGTATGGGAGACAGCCTGTTTACATTATTGTAAAAAGAAATGGCAGTACTGAGTATTCTCAATGCATAGCCTAGCTCCTTCAAAAGTGTTGGTTCCATAAATCACAGGCTTTTGTTACAATTATTGTTCAACTCAGCCTCAGGGTAACCAAAGCCTTGCCTCCAGTCAGGTAGAACAGGAAGGCATTCTCAGCAGAGCCAGAACTGCAAAGACAATACACTCTGGAAGTTAAGAATCAATTCAGAGCACTAGCAGACCTTACAGACTCCTACAAGAACCTAATCACGGCAAATACAGAAGCAATGATGGCATGGGTACCAATGAAAGAATGCATAAAAGTGTCTTAGTGCACCAAGCATCCTGACACTGTCAATGCCCAAGAGAAAATGAAAAGAACGAAACCAAGCTTTCAATCTTAAAAGAGAAAGTGAGCTGCTATTAGCTTAAGGAATGAGCTTATAAAGAAGCCAAGAGGCATTTGTATGACATGCACAACATATTGTAGAGTGCAGAACTGAGAGAAAGGATCCAGAATAGTGGAACCAGCACATGATAATTTGAAATAATTCTGAATCCTGGAATGGCATTAATGAGATGAACTGAGAGGAAAAGATCTAAGGAGGGACAAATAGCCCTGAAGAAAGAGTAACTACTTGAGAAACTCACTTCAGCAATCTTCTTGGAGGCAATCCTACAGTGAAAGATCCAGAAGGAAGAAATACCGGAACCTTCTGTCCTCAATATTGATGATGGGCCCTTCACAGCCAATGAATACAGCTAAGTGAAAGCCTCACTCCAGCAGGGAAAGAGCACAGATAGGACCTGGGAATTAACATACCACCAGAGGTAATAAAGAACTGTGATACGGGTGACCTAGTTCTTGATGTGTGTAACATTGCTGGTAGGTGGTAATCCTAGATAGGGGTCCCTGTCCAACATCATTCCAATCCCCAAATCGGGTGACCTTTCCAAGCCAGACAATTTCAGAGGAATCAACCTGTCCTGCATTACTCAGTCATAGACCTTCACTTGAGGAACAATCAGAATGGCTTCCAACAAAACTCACAACAGTTGCACAGATTCTTTCAATAAGGCAGATCATTGAGGGAGTCAAGATATCGGCTATGTTTGTACTCCAATACTTGAACCAAGGCTGTAACCATTGATGGTGACTTTAAAGAGTTTGACGTCTCATCAGGAGTGCTACAGGGGGACACTCTAGTACCTTACCTCTTTGTCATTGTGCTGGACTACACTGTAAGACTGGCAAGCCATGGAAAAGTCTCATCAGGAGTACTACAGGGGGACACTCTAGTACCTTACCTCTTTGTCATTGTGCTGGACTACACTGTAAGACTGGCAAGCCATGGAAAAGAGGCTCAACAGTCAACTGACCATCCAACCAAGGACATCTTCCAGATCTCCAAAAGTTGATTGTGCTCGTTGATCTTGATTTTGCATATGACATTGCTCTCCTCTCAAACAATACATGACAGCACATAATCTTCTAGTTGGAATTGAGAAGGCATGCTCTAAAGTAGAACTAATGCTTACTAAAGATAAACCACCCTTCTTTAACTACCATATAGGGCTGAACACTCAAAGGGGTCACATGTTTTAAATGCCTGGGGTCATGGGTAAGCATCACAGATAAGGAAATATAAATATTGTAAAAGCTATAGCCTGGAAAGTCCTCCATGTAATGAAGACAGTTTGGATGTCAAGGTTGTTGAGAGAAACATAGCACGGTTTCTTCTTTGCTACAGTTTGGTCAGTTTTATGGTACGGTTCAGAGTGTTGGGACACTAGTCTAACCTCAGATCTTCAGAGGTCGCTTTACGGCTGCTACACCAGGATGCTGAGACAAGCCCTAAACATCGACCTAAATGACCATATCAACAATAATGACCTATACCAGGGAGCCTAAAGAGTGACTGACAAAATAGCTCACCGTAGAATTAGACAAGCAGGCCACTGTTATCAACATCCATATCATACTGATATCATTTGATGCCTCTGTAAAAGACACTCTTGAAATCATTGTGATAAACAGAGCATTACTCCCAAGTTTTTCTTTTTTTTCTAGTAAATGCTCATTTTCAGAAGATTCATTCATAGAGATTGAGTTAGAATATGGCTAGATTTGTCATCGATAGATAAAATATTGATACAGTATATCATTGATTTATTTGGACCTTTACTATATTGGTTCTTCTAATAACTTGCATCTAATGGAAACTAAACTTTGCTTGGGAAATATGTAGAGTTTTCATAGTTTTTTACTAGTTTTAGCAGCCAAGCATTTGACCATGTTTCTCAAACGGGGTTTCGGTTAAATGGGCACTTTTGTTTTGCTTGCGAGTACTGTAGTTTACAAAGATAAAACAAAGTTATGGCCTTATGCCTTTTTTTAATTGAAATACAATGCATTTCCTCCTATTATAAAATAACTCAAAATAGTTTTAGTGTGCTGTGGATATATCATATTGCTTAGCTGATGTATCAATATGAAATTCTCAATAAATAACACTTCTAAATATATGTATAGCTTATGAAGTAATGGATTAATTAAATTATATTTTATACAGGCACAGTCATGATAAATTGATGCTTTAACAAAAAGTGGAAAGTAAAATATAGTTTCATTCTGATGTGAGTTAATCATATTAAATCAGACCTTCAGTTTCATGGTTAATCATCCGCATCAGAACTCAAAACCAAAATCAATGCTGTTTTATTTACAAACTTTTCAAAAACCTTTAATAATAAGCAAACAATGATCACATAGCCTCCATTTAATAATTTTCACTTATTCTTCATTATTCAAGCTATTGTTAAGAAAGTTTTAATAATTAAGCTAAAAGGTTTTTTTAATTTTACCCCACCCACTTTTGAATTGCATGTGCTTTTTGACCTTCTCAAAATAGTTCTTATTCTATTGTCAAGAAGCTTCATAATAATAAATGTGTATCAAACTAGAACAAACAAATAAAAGAGCAAATTTTACTCACTTTTTAAGCTCTGATACTCTTCTTGTGATTTTGTAACTTTCAAATTTTGGTTGCAAACCACTACATTTTCATTATTATTTCAGTGCAAAACTATGTCTAAGTCAAGTTAGCACACCTTTTGCACTGACAATATTTTTCAATTTATCAAATTTTGAGAGCAAAACTCTAGCTAACTCCACTTAGACATAGTTTTGCACTGAAGAAGTTACCATTTAGACTTAGCATAATTTATAAAAAATGCAATAATTTTGAAAATATTGGGAATATAAGCCCAATATTTTGTGGGATGATGGGGAATGTAATAAGTCTTAAGAATTTTTGAAAAAAGCACTTTTGCCAAAATAGTGAGTTAGCCTAGTTTTGCGCTGAGCCATCGATGTGTCCTACTGATTGTTATTAATTGACCCCTTTATATATTTCTTGACAATACAAAGACAATAACGTAGCAATAGCAGGAAATTTATGAAACAATAAACGTATCTCCGGCATAAGAAATAGTGCTGCAAATCGAGGGCCATTTTGGACACCTAACCGCTCTCCATCTGTAAACAAAGGTTTCTATATACCAAAATGTTCGTACAAGTGTGTAGATTATGAAACTGCTTGTTACAGTTGTGATATCTGTGGGCCATCATCGCTATTCAAGATGGCGTCCAAGATGGCCGCCGCAAACATGAAATACCACGAGCATACTACCTATTAACTAGAATTGTTCATTCGAGGTTTCATGGTGGAAAGGGTTAATACAATACTGGGACCTTTCAGGCATCACTCTCCGGGTGTATAGGAATGCGTTACGTGCCAACAGATCGCCCCAGTTCCAGTGTAACAACTGTAGGCTGAAGCAAGATGATGACATTGAGATAGAAGTTATCATATAACACTTCTCTTATTGTATTTCCAGGATGGCATCGACGATTGAATTTCACGGTCTCATCCCCGCCGCCATTTTACAAGCTTATACAGCTACTGCACGAGGAGGCGAAGTTTGTCCAAACACAAATGAAGCTGGTGAATCGAAAGAAGCTGAAGAAATTACAGAAGAAATCAAACCGACTATCTGAGAAGAACGTTTGGGAGACGTTGGGGCGCTACGAAGACTTACAGCAACCTGAAAATAAAGCAAAATGCTTTGATGGTAACATTTTGCTTTACTTTCAGCCTTCTTGAATAGATTCACGCTGTTAATATGTGTGTTTAATCTTTGTGCTATTGTGTTTACTGTTATGTTATTTGCTTACGGCAATCTGAAAATAAAGTAAAATGCTCTGAAGATTGCATTCTGCTTTACTTTCAGCCTGCCTTTAAAGGCTCCCGCTGTAAATATATGTGTTCAATATTTGTGCTTATGTGTGTACTGTTATGTGTGTACATAAAGAAATGTGTTTTATTTTGTACTTACAAATTACATGCGCTCTACTATGATTTACTTTCAGATTCTAATAATATATTTTCATGTTGTAATGTGTGTTTATATTATGTATTATTATTTGTTTAAATAACATTAAACTGTAGAATCTTGACTCTCTCTGTTTTAAGAGTATGAAGCTGAACATATATGTGTTCAATCTTTGTGGTATGCTTGTGCATAATAATATGTTGTCTATTTCGTATGTTATGCATATTAGCAGATGAAAGCTTAAAGTAGACTGAAACATGAGAATACTGCTTTACTTGTACTCTGCTTCAATAGTTTGCAGCTGTAGAGATAGGTATTCACTCTTTGTGCTGATGTGTACACTGTTTTGAAACGGTTCCGTTCAATTTTGTATTTCCCATTTACTAAAAGATGATAGCTTGACGCAGGCTGAAAGATGAGCAGAATACTCTGAGACAAAACCCTGCTTTACTTTAAGCCAGCTTTAAGCGTTGTCATCAACATTCAAATCTTTGACGAACATCAATCTCATATTTGTCTAGGGTGTGTTCTGCTGCACCACTGTATTTAACCGTCATTTTGTATTTATGCTGTCAACAGTTGAACTTATATGTGCTTATTGAATGTTATAACAAATAAACAGTGATTATTGATTACAAAGTCTTTTTTCTTGTCATTTGTGAAATTAAAAGTGAAAAAAAAAGTCCACATTTCCGGCACGTGCGGGAGGCGATAAGTGCCTTGGTATGAGTGTTTATCCGAATGTAAACTGTTAAAATAACATACAAGTTAATGTTTGACACGCTTCACCTACATTGAGCGATTAACGACCAATTATACATGTTCATTGTTAACAAATGGACCATTTAATTGAATTAAAGACAAGTAATAATATTCCTGTTTTAAAAAACATTCAACAACTTGATTACAATTCTATTAGTCAAGGTTTATAATTATTTCGGACCCCAAACTCTCTTAACATATATTTTATAACTATTTTCGTTGAAATAATGTCAGAAAACTGCAACAAAAAATTATAAAAAAAAATAAAGAAAAAAATATTCGGCTACGAAATGACTTTAACAGTTTTCCGAGGCTACGAAATGACTTATGCCTTCTTTGGGGCCATTCATGTTTTAATTTTTGGTGGTCACGAAATGACTAATCCAACTTTTTGGTCGGCTACGAAATGACCAAAAAATCGGCTACGAAATGACTTTTAGGTTTTGCTCGGCTACGAAATGACCAGAAATTCGGCTACGAAATGACTAATTTTACCGGCTACGAAATGACTCGGCTACGAAATGACTATAACTCGTTCTTTATCACATACTGCCATAAAGTATGGAACTGAGTTTGTAAATAGAGCGCAGAAAACAATTATTTCAATTTTGTTGTTCCATTGGGAACTATTTATATTACATCTGATCATTTGCCTTCGCTTTGCCTGACCTATAATATTTTCATGGACAAATAACTAAATCATCAAGGTTTTAGTTACCTAAAGTAATAAATCGACACTACATCTACAATGGAGAAGACGATATTCTATCCCAATAAATGCGTTCACGCTAAAACTATTATTTCAAGTGCAAATAGTTTGGAGCCAGATCAGACGCCGGGTAACCCGGTGTCTGATCAGGCTCCAAACTGTTTGTCACTCAGATTTAAAAACATAGTCATAATTGTCAACAAGTTGTTTTTGCTATGCTTTATTGCATTGCGTTTGTGTTTCGTTTGCGAATAAACGGGAAAAGAATAATATATTTTCCATTGCAAGAGTGCTGATCGAAGTTTGGCGGATGTTTGCAAACAGACTGGCCCAAGAGCAGACAATAAATGACTCGTGTTTGTTTCACAATAATAAAGTTATCCTATCAGTTGTGCTTTTTACGTTTTATCTGGAGAGATTGGGGTTAAATGCACTAAGAAGCAGACCGCGGTTGTTTTCTTAACCCATTTACACACATAGCAACGCGATGGCAACGACCTATGGGTCTGTATCACTCCGCTAGTGTCATATGACCGTCGACCAATGGGAGCTTAGTGTTAAGTGCCCGATGTAGTCTATTTGAAGAAGTCCTCGAATAGCACGGGCGAAATCCGAACTGGCTAAAACCAGTTCCGAAGTGTAGGTTCATCGGCAGATGTACCGCAAATTTTTAATAGGATTACATAAAGACTTTACAGGGTGAATGTAAATATTCAGACATGAACGTGCTATATCCTAGCAGATGGTAGATGAAAGCAGCCTCAAGTTATAGCAGTATATGCAGTAATGCGCATTCGGATTTATTGTCCACCTGCTTTAGATGGTAACCTGTTTTTAAAACTAGAAAACAGCTATGGGGTAATGGCTTGAGATGATAGTGCCTTCTAATACGATGACCTATTATAACTAACCTATATGTGGCGTCATAAATTATACTGTATCGACGGTTACGCTGTCGTTGAAGAACCAACCCTGTTATTTACTTGTCACTTTTACCAGTCAAGAAGCTATTAGCAGTTTAACAAGATGCTAAGCAGTAGTTCCGTTGATTCAATCTTGTTTGAAAAATGCCACACACGTGAATTACTGGCAAAGGCGCCAAAGGTGACAGTTTGTGGATAAAAGTCTGTAATATTTGATGTCTGTTGTTACTCGCAGGATGTCGTCCACAGAAATGCCGTCAGCTTATATTTATCAAATTTAGATTTTAACATGTATTCCAAGTGGTTTCTTCCATGCTTTGTATATTGGAATAGTCAATTTTTAATCTAAGGGGTGCCTGATCTTAAAGTTCATTTGTTTTTGTTTTACAGCGCTCCCTCTCTACAACGACATCCAATGGGAGACACAGATTGTGTGTGTTGTTCGGAGGGAGTCGTTATAGGGAGGGAACATTTATACTTTGCTTACATTTGCAAACAGCTTGATTCCAGATCAGACGCCGCTTAACGCGGCGTCTGATCTGGATTCAAGCTGTTTGTCAGTCGTCATTATATCTATTCTATCAAAATGTCCACTTATATGTAACTTTGAAAAAAACTACAGACAACAAATTTAAGAAGACGGTATTGCAGTCATGAAAAGGTTGGACAAAAATGTCTTGTTTGGGGAACAGCAGCAAGGGTAAGGAGTAAGGAGGTAATCGTTGTTGGGAGGGCCGTTGTAGAGAGGGAGCGCTGTATATTGAAATTCCTATCAGCAAACAGTGTAGACTCTGAACAGACGCAGTATAATGCGGCGTCTTATCAGGGCATTCACTGTTTGCATATGCCCCTTTTATGGTGCGCTAGGAACAAATGGTTTAATACAATATTTATATAAAGATCAAAGATAAAGCTCAGAAGCTGAGTATCGTTGTGTATTATCAGGTTCAAAACTGTTGGCAAATACATGTGGTCCAGGGTTAATAATTATTTGTGTCTGAGCAGGATCCAAATTGTTTGACACTCGTTTCAATATTTCATAAGTCAAAATACAGTACAACCTCGCTATTACGACCGATAAAACAAATGCTAATTGATTGGATAAAAGGCAGGTAACAGCTTTAAGCAAGGTGATAGTAAAACAGAAAGCTCCTACAGGAGCTTTCTGTTTTGCTTTCACCTTGCCTTAACCATTCACTGGTCGTAAAAACGTGCAAAATAACATATTTTAGTGGTCCCATTAGAGAGGTTCTACTGTACCAAACTATTAAATTTGAGAAATAAAAGCAGACAGCAATCACTTTAAGATTGATGGCGTTATAGCAGTGAAAAGGGTAGCACTTAAATTCAATGTCACATTTCTTCATGTGGCAATTTAAACGTCTTCACTATCGTTGTTTCGTCTACATTTCCGTCCATATACAGTCGAACTTCGATATCTCGAACTCGGTTAAGTCGGACATACCCGTATTTCAAAGTTAAAACGTGGCTTAGCCACGTTTTAACTTTGAAATATGGGTATGTTCGACATAACCGAGCATGAAATAATGAAGTTCATGTGTCGACATATCCGATAGTTCGAGTCAAGCGAGTTCGAGATATCGAAGTTCGACTTTACTTTACAATTTTGGCATCATAAATAATCGGTCACCTGTCTTTTAAACAATTAATTAATCTTCGTTTTAGTGATTGTAATAGAGAAGTTTTACTGTACGTATGAATATTGGCATCGTATCTGATAGACTGCATTCAGACAAAGGTTGACTTGTTCCATCAAAGGTCAAGCACAATTAACCCTTTCCCCCGTAGAAGCGATTTTTAGCGCACTTAGTTTATTCCTCCGCGGAAGAAAATAGTTCCAATTTGTACAGTCATAAATATGTATCATTAGGAATATTTTCTTTATTCTAGCAGCTTAAAGCAGGCTGAAAGTAAAGCAGAATGCGTCTTAAGACGCATTCTGCTTTACTTTCAACCTGCTTTAAGTAGTCACCTACTTTCAAAAATAGAAACATGTTATGGGGTAAAGGGTTAGGAATTATAAAATGTTTTTAACCTGCTATTGGGTATCAGGTTAGGTCCACATGTATGTTGTACTAAGATAACCCTCTTTATAGCGCTAGTCTTACATTTTTTAAATGTTAGCAACTGTATTACTTCATTACTCATTTAATACGCCTTCTTTTTACGCCATTAATTAGTTCTTTCATTACAGAAAACAGTTCCACTGTATACAGTCAGGAATATGCACACTCAGCAATATTTTCTATATCTTAGTCGATGACAGCCTAAAGCTGACTGAAGACGCGATCTGATTTACTTTCAACCTCCTTTAACTGGTCGTTTGTCTACAATACTAGAAACATGCTATTGTGTACATTGTTTCATACCCAGAATAAAGCAACACTCTTTATTAAATATTTAATTAAATATTCCGTTACATAATTATTCATTCCAAGTATGACTGTAAGTAGAAAAACATACAGAGGCAAATACATGTACATGTACTTCTTATTACCAGACCTTTTCCGGTCACTGAATATTAATACAGACCTTTTTTGACTAATGGGATCTGGCTATAGTGTTAGTTTGGGTTTCAAAACATGTTTTATGAGCAGTAGATGCTATGTAAATTTACGGTTGTTAGTTCAATATATATATATATTTCCTCCATAATATGAATATTACAGTAGCATGACATATACAGTGGAGAATCTGTTATTCTTTCCCAATAAACGCGTTTACGCTAAAACTATTTTTTCCATTACAAACAGTTTTGAGCCAGATCAGACGCCGGGTAACCCGGCGTCTGATCAGGCTCCAAACTGTTTGCTACCAATATAAACATGAATTATCAGAATTGTCAAAAAATTGTATTTTTCTACGTTTTAGTGTTTTGCGTTTGCGTACGTTTGCGTTTAAACGGGAAAGAATAACGTTTTCTCCACTGTAAGAAGAAAGAAACGTGACACAATTTGACAAACACATATAAACAAATAGACAAGCAGCATAACATGAAATGTACATGGCTATATGCAGTGGATATACACAGAACACCGCGTACTACAAACCACATATCACATATGCAAAAGAAAACGACAAACATACAAATTTTACATTTGACATGATATGCTAACTCCCATCATGCTGAATTGAAATGACTTAAGAACATGTTGATTACCAGTGACAAACAGTTTGGATGCAAATCATAAGCCACGTTAAACGGCGTCTAATCTGAGTCCAGATTGTTTGCCAATAACAAGCAAGTCGCGTTTAGCATGATAAGGGTTAAGGAAATCAGAGTTTTGAAGTTTAAGTATAATGGTCGTTTTAGACACGTCGTCACCTTGTTTCATTCATTAACTCTTTGCACGCTAAGGCGGAATCGTGATTATCTTTGCAAACAGTTTTGATCCAGATGACCAGGACCATATGTTTGATATTTTGATCCTGTTTTAAGTTTGTTTTTGAAATTTCTATTTTTAGAACAATAGCAGACAATTGTTGGAGATAAAAAATACCCAGCATGCAAAGCGTTAAACTTCATAGATTCCAAAAACCAACACATTGGTTCCTTCTTACATTCTTCTAACTTTAACATGCATGTTTTTATGTTCGCTGTTGGTGGCCTGCAGAAAATGTCAAAGTATATTCATTAATTTAGTAACTACTTTGAGGTTGTTAAAGAGTTTAGATCAAGCGCGCATATTTATTTTGTGATTTATCTGAATACTGTAAAACAGGTATTTTTCGCGTCATGAATATTTCGTGTAATGAGATTTGTATTAATTCTTAATTCGCGACACCATGCAATATTTCTAGCAGGTGGTAGCTTAAAACAGGTTGAAAGTAAAGCAGAATGTGCCTTAAAGCCGCATTGTGTTTTTGGGAAACCTGCATAAAACGGTTGTTTGGGATCCCATTAGAACTACATGGGACGTGATTCTTTCATAAAAAGCGGCTTTATCTAAGAAATTCGCTTTTAAATTTTTATTTATCATTTTTTTGTGCTAGCACAATTTAAAGAGCCTCCTTGTGAATGGAAAGAAGGACAACTCTGTAAATACAGGGCTCCAGATAACGGAAGTATTTCGATTACTAAACTCTTTATTTCTGCTTTTAAACCCAATGGTGTCATACTCATTAGAATCGTCTCGAAGAGACGGTTTAATCAGTAGTAACACCGTAGCATTCGGTGCTGAAATGAGTGAGAACATGTTGGATTTGTTCAGTTTATTCCTCTTATCTGGAGCCGGATGAAATGAAGAATCTAACCCTATTCTGCTGCTAAGACGTCTGCTTTGACATTGTCGTGTGCAATATTTGTTCAGTTTAGATTTATGCATATTTTTGATTAAACAAACCTTAAGACGAGTGTCAAACAGTTTGGATCCAGATGAGACGCCGCGTTACGCGGTGTCTGTTTTAGAGTCAAACAGTTGCGACCAGTAGGCACAGGATTAAACTATGAGATAAGGTCCCCACGTGTAAATAATTAATCACGGTGGTAAGCGTGTACAATCCAATACGGGGGATCTTGCTGAAAATGACTGTTTCAGCCTTGTCTTCTCTCTAACTCAACCACCTATTTTTGGATCTTCACCAAACTTGCTATAAATGTTTATTAGTATAGAATTTAGCTCAATTTTGATAACTATTAAAGTCGCATGAGGCATGTCTGAGTTATTGCCCTTGAATAATTAAAAAAATGACTGTTTCAGCCTTTTCTGCTCTCTAACACAAACACTTTTTATTGGATCTTCACCAAACTTGCTGGCATTGTGTATTTGTTTTAAATATAGATCAAGACAAAAATCGAATACAGCTGACTGAAAATCCTTCAAGAGGTAAAGGAGGTATGGAGTAGTCATTTATTACTTTACTTATTACCAACACGGCCAAGATGAAGCACATGCAACTATTGGCCAAATAGTTGGCTTAAATAGAATAAAAACAGTTCCTGTTACAGAGTTGACAGGGCTAAAATAATAATGAAATAGCAAATTTTTAATAATTGAAGAACCGTAACTCCAACATGCCTTCGGCGATTTGGGTATTCATAGAACTGGACTAAGTTTTATCCAATATTATTTTCAGCAAATTTGGTGAAGATCCAATTAAAACCGTTTGAGTCAGAAAGCTGACAAGCCTGAAGTATGCAATCTATAATCATTCAAGGGCAATAACTTCAACATGCCTTGTGCGATTTTGGTAGTTAAGAGTATGAACTTGATTTTATATTAATAAACATTTTCAACAAGTTTGGTGAAAATCACAAAAAAGTTATTTGTGTTAGAGAGCAAAAAATGGTGAAACAGGTATTTCTAAATACATAAAGGACAATAACTCAGACATGACTTATGCGATTTAAGTAATAATCAAACTGAACCTAGATTTTGTATAAATAAAGAATTTCAGCAAGGTTTTGTTAAGATCCGAAAAGAAATGTTTGTGATAGAGAGCAAAAAATGCTGAAACATTAATTTTTAATAACTAAAGGGCAAAAAACTCAGACATGCCTTAAGCGATATAAGTACTATTCGAACTGGAGATATATTTTATATTTATAAACATGTTCAGCAAGTTTGGTGAATATTCGATAAAAACTGTATGTGTTAGAGTGCAAAAAAACCCTGAAACAGTCATATTTTAATAATTAAAGGACAATAACTCAGATATACATTATGCGATTTTAGTAATATTCAAACTTAACCTTGATTTTATATTAATAAACATTTTCAGCAAATTGGGTGAAAATCAATAAAAAGCATTTATGTAAGAGAGCAAAAAATGGTGAAACAGTCCTTTTTAATACATTAAGGGCAATAACTCAGACAATCATTATGGGATTTTAGTAATAATCAAACTGGACCTAGATTTTATATAAATAACGAATTTCAGCAAGTTTGTAGAAGATCCGATGAAAGCTCTTTGTGTTAGAGAGCAAAAAAGGCTGAAACAGTCATTTCTAATAATTCAAGAGCAATTACTCCGACATTCCTTATGCGATTTTACTAGTATTCAAATTTAACCATGATTTAATATCAATGAAAATTTTCAGCAAGTTTGGTGAAAACTCAATAAAAAGAATTTGTTTTAGAGATAAAAACTGGCTGAAAACAGTCATTTTAATACATAAAGGGCAAAAAAACTTAGATATGCCTCATACGATTTTAGTAGTTATCAAACTAAACCTAGATTTTATACTAATGAACATTTTCAGCAAGTTTTGTGAAGATCCAATAAATGTATTTGTGAAAGAGGGCAATAATTGCTGAATCACTCATTTTTAATACAAAAATGGCAAAAACGCAAACATGCCACATGCGATTTTAGTAGTAATCAAACTGGACCAAGATTTTATAATAATAAACAATTTCAGTAAGTTTGGTGAAGATCAACTAAAAAATGCTTGTTTTAGAGAGCAAAAAATGCTGAAACAGTCAACTTTTAATACATAAAGGGCAAAACGTCTTACATGCCTTATTCGATTTAAGTAGAAATTTAACTGTACCTAGATTTTATATAAAAGAACATTTAATGCAAGTTTGGTGAAGATCCGATAAAAACTCTTTGTGTTAGAGAGCAAAAAGGGCTGAAACACCGTTGTGACGAAATGTGACTCATTTTATAGCAATCGTTCGCACCCGGTGATATTGAACCCAGCTGTTCCACGTGCCACTAATCCGTGTGGTAATATTTATGTCAGACGATCTACTTTCGGTTTGTTATGGTTTTAAATCGCTTTTTTGGTGATTTAGGTCTGTCTTCAACATTTCATAGATCAGTTTGGCCCATTAGAATGTTCAAGCATTATTATTAACCGTTATTGTATTTCGCACATTAAAAAAAGGTCTGAAAACACAATGGGACTTTAAGGCACATTCTGCTTTACTTTTAACCTGCTTTAAGAAGTCTCCTATTTTCAAAACTAGAGACATTCGCGAATTAACGCGTAAATGATATTCTCGCGAATAAAGCCGGTTTTACAGTAATCACTTTCTTCATCAGTTCTCACACATTCGATTAAAGGACGTTCTTTACCTGCTGCACGCCAGGGGGCCGTTTAATGAAACGTCGTACGACAAAAACAGTCGTAAGTCAAAACTTTAAAACACAGCTAACTTCTAATTTCTCCAACTTATCTTGTATTGTCACATCTTCTTGGAATCGTCTTTTCAAGACGATTCCAACGAGATGTCACAAGACAGGATTAGATGGTGAAATAAATAAACTTTGATAAGTTTAGAATCTGACTTACTTGTGCGAATCTGTGAAAGCTATTGCAAATAGTATTGACCAAGTTCAGTCGACGCAGAGAAATTCCGGGTCTCATTTTGATACAGAAGGTTTTGAAACTGATTATATTTTTGAAAGATCATTCAACAATTAGTATTGTTGCAGACGAACGAATTCACAGACGATAAATACATAACATGAGTAAAGAGTTAAGAGTAATCCTTTCATTGCCTTACCCAGAGTACGATGGTTAATTCCAAACACGTTGCGCCCTGATCAGACCTGTTTGATTTTCATAACGATATTCCTTTAGTCAAGTAACATAATATTTAAAATTCAGAAATGAAAGCGGACAATAATTATTTAGAGCAGTTGACGTCATGACTTTGAAATATGGGTATGTTCCATTTTAGTCATTGCGTTAACTAACATCATCAGTCGGTACTGAAGGATATCGGATAAGGCAAGTTATACTGTATATAAGTCGTAGTAGTGTCCACCGTAAACACCCTGTTAGTAGTAGTGAATTACATTATGATAAGCAGAAGGTCATATTTTATTTATGCTTTTAGGTGGATTACCACGAAATAGCAGTGGATTATCACTTGGTAATCCACTGCAGTGGATTATCACCAATCGCTTTTATTATGAATTTTCCCCGTAGGGCTCCCCAAGAAATCGTAGTCAATCGTGTCTTATCGTTAAATTCCGGCAGTCCGATTTGTCGCGAACTACTCACCGGAAGAGCACGAATCCAAACTCGGGAGCAACGAAGTAATTCGGATGACGTCAAATCAATAAATAAGTGACGTCATCGTACGGGAAACTGTTTCGAAAATGTGTTCGATATCAAGTTGGGGCTCAACACGGGGTAAATCATTTACCTTCGCTTTCTCAATTGTCGAACAATTTCGTTTAAAAGGTGGCTTAAAAGCATAAATAAATAGAATAATTGTATTTTTTCAGTATAAGCTCGAATTTAATCCATTTCGTGAACATCAGATTGTTATATTTTTCACTCGTGAAAATATAACGTTTGATGTTCACTCAATGGATTAAATTTCTATCTTATACTGAAAAAAACAAGTATCCTCTATGTAATTAGACGTCGAGTATGTGATCTTCTTAAATAAACCACATCAAGATGGAAATTCGAAATACAAATTAGAATTCCCACGCGATCTTCTTTCTGGATGAGTCCAAAATCGTTCTCAAGCTTTTGATTAGTCAACTTTGAGCTGAATGCTCAAGTATGACCAATCAAACGCTTGTTAATGATCTACGTCTCAAATACAGACGCTTTATAAGCACGGGAACAAATACAGATTATACATTTTATCTATCAATTGAATTTCATACTGTTATATGCCTAACACGTATTTCTGTGTTTCAGTTCAAGTGGTTCAGATAATATTGATACTAAACTATCGGTCGGTGAAACGATTGTTCGACTACCAATTGATATAAAATAGATGTATCGCTAAAATTATGGTGTTTGATATCAACTAATAACAAAGTTTGAACACCGGCATTTGAAACAAAATCAGCTGTCAAAATGACGTTACTCTGAAAATATATTTAAAGAATTTATGCAGAAACCAAATGCATTGTAAAATAGAACAGACCAAGCCGTACCAACATAATTATCAGGGGCCCGTTTTACTAAACAAATTACGCAAAATTTTGCCTAAGTCGAAATCGTTTAACTCTTTTTTTTCGATCATAAACGTTTGCAAACAGCAAATAGCCAGACCAGAGGACGCGCTAAAAGCGCGTCCTCTGATCTGGCTATTTGCTGTTTGTAGCAAGTGATAATAAAACATATAAACTAAAGTTTAAAATTTTGACCTACGCAAAAATTTAGTTAAGTTTAGTAAAACGGGCCCCAGGTTCGGAGGTTGTTCAGGGTCTACATATATTTACCTTGTTACAAAGGTGAAGACGTTAATACTTATTTCCCAATAATGAGTTTACGCTAAAACTATTATTTACACAGTCTACAGTCTTTTGCACAATCTTTTGCAATCCAATCAGTAAGGGTAAAGTGGAGAAAACGTCATTCTATCCCGTTTAAACGCAAACGGAACGCAAACGCATTGCAATAAATCTGAGAAAATGACAATATTTTGATAATTCTGACTATTCATTTTAATCTGAGTGGCAAATAGTTTGAAGCCTGATCAGACGCCGGGTTACCCGGCGTCTGATCTGGCTCCAAATTGTTTGCAATGGAAATAATAGTATTCGCGTAAACGCGTTTATTGGGAAATAATAACGTTTTCTCCACTGTAACTAATATCACCGCTAATATATGAACGGTGCCATGAGAACACCTGACTTATAACATTGCAAAATAGTATTGACCTAACCAAGTTGAAGTCAAGTATAGGCGTTTGATCAATTTCAAAGACTATACTGAGCATGCTGGTATATACTTAACTGTGTAGATGAAGAACAGTCGCCACGCCAAGAAGTCCTTAACGAGAAGGCGGATCTTTGCAGTAATCGGAAAGCGGTAGGTGTGAGTTACTTATATCACCTTTTTATAAACATTTGCGGGTGATTGTTATATACCGGTATGTACATTAACCTCATGCAGTGGAGGATACATATGATTATTATTTCCCAATTAAAGCGTTTACCCTAAACTATTAATTTCAAACTGTTTGGGCCAGATCAGACGCCGGGTAACGGACAGTGTAACCCACTTAGATATAAAATAAAAATGATCTAAAATTTCAAATTGTTGTTATTTGCTTTATTTGATCGCCTTGCATTTGCGGTTAGTTTCGTTTAAACGGGAAAGAATAACGTCTTCTCCATTAGGGGTCTCCGTGGCCTAGTGACAGTCACTGTGACTCACATGATTAAGCTCCTCGCGGCAGTGGATTCGAATCTCGTTCTGGGCACTTCGGATTTTTCATGCGGTGAAGCCATTCAGGCTTGTGTGCGGAAGGTCGGTGGTTCTACGCAGTTGCCGATTTGTGCCTAAAACAGTCTATAAAGGGCCTAAGCAAGGAATTAGCAAGACATCGCAATATGACTAAAATACTGTTTAAGCGATGTCAAATCATAACACATCCAAATCCAAAATATAAATATTCTCCAATTGACAAAGGAGGACTTCATCAGACGCCAAGCCAGGAGTAAAGACTAGGATTGGACTGTTACATGTATCTTTGGCAATCCAATATGTCTGGTTTCCTAATATCAGCGATTATATATGACTGATGTCATGAGAAAATCAAGACTCATTGTGTAACAATATGGACCTAACCCAGCTGTCTCGGCATCTGATCAATTTCATACTCTATAATGAACATGTTGGCGAGTACGAAACAGTGTAGATTATGACCAGCCACCGGATCAAGACTTCCTTGACGCGGATGTAGTTCTTAGTCTACATGTTTTCCGTTACGATACAATAAATCTTGTGTTATTATAACGTGGCTCATTTATATACTTGTATAGGATGGTTGTACGTATGTTAAAACTTGTACAACTCTTAACTTATGACCCCATAACATGTTTCTAGTTTCAAGGACAGTTGACCACAGGTGACCACATAAAGCATAATTAAAGTAAAGCATGCGCATTCTGCCTTACGTTCAGTCTCTTTTAAGTAACCAGCTGCTAAGATATAGAATATAGTTCTTCTTGTGTACAATCATGACTGTATAAATTTGAACAATTTTGTCAGTGGAGGAGTATATTAGAGGCATAAATTGGCGCCTTTTTGAGTAGTTGGTTTACCCATTACCCCATAGCCTGTTTTAAGTTTCGAAGACAGATTACTACTTAAAGCAGGTTGAAAGTAAAGCAGAATGCGCTTTAGGGCGCATTCGGCTTTACTTTCAGCCTGCTTTAACTTACCGTCTGGTATGGGTATAGAAAATATATCTTATAGTACATATTCATGGCTGTGTAAAGTGGGACTATTGTTTTTAGTGGATGAATGAATCTAATACGCTAAATTTTGTTTCTATAGAGGAATGGGTTAACCCCTTCACTGCCTTACCCCGAGTACGATGGATATTTGCAAACAGTTTGGAACCTGATCAGACGCCGCGTGACGCATCGTCTGATCAGGTTCCAAACTGTTTGACACTCATTTCAATATTTCTTAAATCAAAATACCTAACAATTAAATTTGAGAAATAAAAGCAGACGACAATTGTTTAAAATTGATGACGTCACGGCAGTGAAGGGGTTAAGAAGCACACACTCATGAGAGGACCATGATGTTCTACGGATTAGTTTGTTTGTCAGCATGTGTTAGTTCTCGGGACTCCAGACGCTCATCGATCGTTACATTAATTTGTCAAAAACTGCCCTCTTTGCCCGGGATCATTTCATTAACAAAATAAAGCACCGACGTAATATTCAGTCTGGTGTTTAATAATTCCCCCTTGCCATCTTACAGAAATTAATAAACTGATACAATAATGATTTCTGAGCTACAGACAATGCTGAACTGTACTGGACAGATTATTGATATACTGATATTATGTGTTTAGAGTGTATGTCATAATTCAGAAAGACGTATAGATGCACATGCCCTGTCGAAATAGTACGCCGTGACATTCTTCATCGAAATAAGCCGAACCATGGAATAAAACACACATTACAAAAAAAAATAAAGAAAAAGATGAAGCACGTTTAGATAATTTGAAGGACGCAGAGACAACATCCGTTTATTGCGCATAATCACAGAGAGGGAGTGATATTTACATAGCATAACACACTCTTTATTTGGCAATAAAAAGCACAATGGCATACGTATAGCCCGTATAGATGTTATACATCGCATTTACGTTCATGACAGCAATGGCATTGTCTTAGATGAATAAAATGCTAATTGAAAACATAGTCAAACAGACTTAGCTAAATGGTGATTTGCTGAAAATATATTCTGTTCATATCAACAAATATTACAGAAGTTATATAGGTAATAAAGGTAACCATGTTCAGGACACATACAATTTTTACAGTGAACATAGGACTGTGAACGCTGCCATGTAAACGACGGTTAACGGTACAACTATTATGTCATTTGATTATAGTAGAGGCGACTAGGATTCAAATCACGGCCGTTAAAGCATATTTTATATTCATATTGACATAACTTGCTTTAATTTGAACACAAAACGTGTCATTCATCAATTTGAACAAAAATGTCAACTTAATGGACAAATCTAATTGTCGCTTCGTGCAACAATTTTCAAGTACAGGAAAACTAAAGACTAGTTCATTACAAGTTACATGTATTTACCTAGTCTATTATAAAAATTGAGCCACATAATGCCATTGTATGCGATAATATTTAGGACCTACTTTACCTTATATGTACACTATTGTTGATATTCATTGAATCTTGAACATTCAAAATAATTGACAATTCCAATTTTCAATTTAATTTAGACCCTTTTATGCTTATTTAGGGCTGGTTTTATAAAACACTACAAAACAGAAAACAGTTCAAATCCTGACCAGAACACTCCTTTAACATTTTGTTTTATCTGGATTTACACTTTTTGGATACGACAAGTGGTATCCTTACAACTTCATTGTTTGTTTGAAAGGACTTGTATACGCGTCGCCAGCTTTCATTAAACCCAGTTGTGCTCACGATTCCATTATATTATATGGGACATTGGCAAACACTGTAGACTCTGATCAGACGCTGCATTATGCGGCGTCTGATCAGAGTGTACACTGTTTTGACCAGGCATCCCTGGCTAGAATAGTCACACTGTTCTAACAATTAGTATACTGTGTACACTTTGTAAAATCTGACCAGTTTAATTATAATAGTAAAACTGCCCTGTTGCAAATTTAATCAATTTTTTCTTCAAATAATTCCCAGTATCATCGACATTCTCAATCAAAATTCCATAGCTTATATTGTCTGTTTAAATTATAGATTTGACAGATTTTCATTTAGATTTGCTTAACTTTCAATTTCAACAAGTCTGATAAACATATGAATTCTCCATGGAATGAGATTGGTTTATTTCAGCACTAGGAATTTTCGTGCGGAATCAGCTGAACATTAGTCATGTTTGTCATTTCAATTATGCAGCGAAACAATTGCATACACTTTACATGCAAACAACGACGATATTATTAGAAATACTTGACGGTTTTGTAAATAAGGTAGTGCTTAATCAAACCATTGTGCCATACTGTAAATAGGAAAAATTACAGTACGACCATCATTTACCCATATGCGCCCAGTTGATTCTTCCATGCTTATCTATTGGATCGTCTATTTATGATATAATTGGTACCTGGTTTAGATGTTCATTTTTATATTGAAATTCATATCAGCAAGCTGTGTTGACATTGATCAGATGCCACATTGTGCGGTGTCTGTTCAGAGTCTACACTGTCTGCATGTCCTATATGTAACACTTGGGGCTTCTCAGCATCTAAACCCAATCTACTTGTTATATTAGAATAGTGGGTGGGATAGCACATGTGATCGATTTTGTCTTTGTAATTTCTATACTACACTATGTCATGCTTAAATAGCATAAAGGTCAGATTAAGTACTCACCATAAACTGATGTAAGAAGTTTAAACTGGCTTGGAGTCCTTAATTTTGTGGTCCAATCACGTTTTAACTTTGAACTAAGCGGCAATATTTACTATTTCATTATTTCCTGTGTTTCATAATATTCACTATACTGTAAAGATTACAACCCTTAAAGAGAGAACGGACGGAAATCATTTAAAGTTTTAATATTATTAATCTGATCTCTTCAATCAAATGTAAGATTGAAATATTGGTGGGAATAAGCCACTTTCTATTTTTGTAAACAACTCTCGTCGATATCAAACTTGATCACGTCATTCTAACAGTTGTTTATTTTCATTCTTTTCTTGCTGGTGTTGCTTAGGGATACCAGCGGATTTCGTTCTATTCTTGCTGGTGTTGCTTGGTAACACCAGCACCATCGGCTTGCTTGTGCTAGCGGATTGCTGGTAGATCCTGAGTGGGTATATAAGGCCCTTAAGCTCCACAGTCACGGACTTCTGAGTGGACTCTGTTTTGGATCGGACGGGTCTATGTTGGTGTAGCCCGTAAATTCAATTGACGAGAGTTGTAGAATACATGTTAATAGATTTAGATCTAAGAGATCTAGATCTAGTTGAAGTCCGGATCTAGCTATAAATATATTTTCATTTAAGTGAATTAGAATTTTGTAGTTTGATAGACATTTAGACCAATTGCTAAACTTATTGGTCTAAATAATAAACCTCGCTCGTAAGATTTAAAGTAAACTTCGTCTTGTTGTACTTCAATTTCCCAAAGTTAAATCCATGTGATATCCTGACAAAAATGAACGATCACCTGTCCTCGAATTAAATCATTTAATTCGAGGTATTTACATTGAGATCGACCGTCGGCCCGTTACATATATATGGTGCCGGGGGCACACATGCGTTAATTGCATTTTACACAACATATAAGTGCGTATATTTAACACAGAAGAAATGTGTAGTATATTTCCAGAGTTTAGCTTTAAACAGTATGGGTGTTCTGTTTTACTTTGAAATTTCCTTTAGTGGGCACCTGTTTTGAACACTAGAAATAGTCTCTGCAGTAATGGGTTAAAGCAGGACGAAAATAAAACTATAAAACATCTGCCTTTAAATACTGGTATGTCGTAAAAAAGAGGATACTACTTGTAGTTAATTCGTGCTTGTTTTAAGCGGAGCACAAGTGGAATTTCTTTCAGTAAAACAGGTTTACTTACGCATACATGTAGCAAAATTGGTACAAAACAGGATATAAAAGAAAATATTATGTTCAAGCTGATACAGAGCGTAAAGTCTGCACTGAGAAGATTCGCTACTCGTCTAAAATCAGGCTGTTTGATATAGTGCAGCTAACTCCTTGCACAAGGACAAACAAAATGATCCAAACTGTTTGTGAATGCGATTTTTGGCGTCAAAAAAATCCAACGTCAAAAATATACATATTTTTTGCTCACTTTTCAACACTATCCAAATCTTACTTTGAGAGACGACGAGTTTGTGTAGAAATCAGATGACCAGCTAAAGTTAAAAGTATATATAACGCTGTCCAAGAACTATTGACTTATATCTGCAACCAGTTCCGATCCAGATTAGAAGCCGGTCACGCATGTTTAACACATGTCGTAAGGTTTCATCAAATTAAATATCCATGATCACCAAAGTGAAAACTTGTGATTATGATGCATGTAAATTTGTAGACCATGCGATTATATTGGGTGTAGAGATATAAATACTCGCATATCAGTTTTGATCAAGATCAGATACCGCGAATCACAGCGTCTGATCTTGATCTGAACTATTGAAGATTGACTACGATAAAATGATTGAATGATTTTAAAAACAATTTCAGACGATAGCATCGCAGACAACGGGTTAACCCTTTTTATGAAAAGCGCAACACGGCTAATATTTGCAAACAATTTGAATCAAAATCAGACGCCAGTTAACGAGGCATCTGATCTCTTCATAACTGTTTGACCCTCATGTTTATAGTTTCTTCAATAAATAATATTTTTTATGATTTTCGTAGGCGATCTATTTGTTCAAAGCAGACGACAACTCAGCATAAAAATACTGCATAAAAATATTGCGTGATCACCAAAGCGTGGAAATATCATAATGCAGAGTAAAATATAACACCACCCCTACTTGGTGCATATGTTACATACTTGTGACTTGTTAGTTTTATCTTGTCCTTGTTAAATACGGCATTTGGATACGACATCTAGCTAGTAAGTAACTTGTTATGTTACAGCGGAGAATACATTTTCTTTCTGCTTAAACCATTCGGTCAATTGCAAACAGTTAGGAACCCAAACAGACGCCGTCTAACCAGAGGCCCGTTTTACTAAACTACATTACGCAAACTTTTTGCGTAAGTCAAAATCGTTTAACTCTTATTTGTTTCGATCATAAACGTTTGCAAACAGCAAATAGCCAGATCAGAGTACGCGCTAAAAGCGCGTCCTCTGATTTGGCTATTTGCTGTTTGTAGCAAGTGATAATAAAATATTTAAATTAAAGTTTAAAATTTTGACTTACGCAACAATTTTGCGTTAATAGTTTAGTAAAACGGGCCCCAGGTGTTTAATCAGACTCTAAGCTGTTTGCCATTAAGGTTAAATTAAATCGCCCATATTTCAAAAGAATGTATTTTTTTTCTAAATTATATTGAATTGTATTTGTATTTTGTGTCGTGTAACTAATTATCCCGCGAAACTCCCAAATGGACAAATTCAGTTTACAACAAAGGTTGGTCCATTTTATACTATTAAGGGTTGTTTTTATAATAAATTTCAAAATGACAAACAGTGAGACCCTGATTAGAGGGCTCATGTAGGATCCCTCTAATCAAGGACTTCACTGATTGCATTAGACAAATGTACCCTTCACAGGTACACTTATGGTAATGGACGCATATATGCGTCAGTATGGCTCAAACGGGATAGAATAATCAAATTATGTCTTCTTTATCGTATACATTTATCTATATTTGACTATAATAATCATAGACTAGGTTGATCCATATATTTATGTTTGTTTCTATTACTTTCAGGAAAAAATGATCAACCAGCTCTTCGAGCGAGTTATTCTGTTGCTTGCAATTCTAAAATTGACGTTAGTGTGGCTGCCAAAAGAAATCTTCATCTTATTCCTAGGAAAATATGTTTCAAAGTCAATAGACCGTCAAATCTATTCCGGCCTTGGAACATTTCTCAAGGACTACGACCTGTGTGCATATGAGGGATCCTGCTACAGCCTCCAGTATCTCATCAAATCATATCGAGTTCAGTACCTGGACCTTATGAAAACTGCAAAATTCGGTGAAATGGCTCCAAACCCGCGGTTGGTTTGCCTCGACGATGGTCGAATTGTGAATCTCCTCGACTTTCAAAAGAAAGGACGGCTACTTGTGCTTAACTTTGGTAGTTGCACTTGTCCTTTCTTCATCGGTGAGTACACCACTAAGTTTAAAACAGTTGTTGATGAGTTTCGCAACAAAGCCGATTTCCTAATGATCTACATCGAAGAAGCTCATCCTACGGATGGATGGCATTTCACAGGCAACAGGTTCCAAATAGCGAACCACAGGTCGAAAGAGGAACGGATCAAAGCTGCGTCCAAGCTGCGGACACTTGAACCACAATGTGACGTGGTGGTTGACACAATGACGAATGATGCAAATAAGTTATATGGCGGACTATACGAACGAGTGTACATCTTACTGGACGGTATCGTTGTGTATGTAGGTGGAATGGGTCCAGAAGGGTACAACTTGGAGGAAGTCGGGGAATGGCTGACTAACCATTTCAAATCGTAAAATTGAACAACAGGCTAAGCGCTTATAAGTGTTTGAGTTCGGTCTGAATTCGTTCTCAAGCATTTAATTGGTCAGATTTGAGCCTAGGCTCAAATCTTACCAATCAAATGCTTGAGAATGATTTAAGACTCTACTCAAACGATTTATAAGCATGGAACCATCACTGAAAATGAGTTCATCTGTTTGGTGAATAGAATGTGTATAATATTTTTAATCACAACAAACTTGTTTGTGACAGTTTCGGACTAGACTGTATCTAATCTCAGAGCACTCAATACTTTAATTGCTTTTAAACAGCATGGTAAAATAATATTGGCTGTTATAAACAATGTCCCTACACATTACACAGAAAATATTACTTCAAATGAGTATCTACTCCATACTCACATCATCAATTGTCTTGGTTACAACGGAAAAATATTATTTTGTCCTGTTTTAACGAATAAAAACACATGTAATACAATGAAATATAGACAATGACAACTTGAAATGTTTTTTTTCAGTTTATTTGATTTTCGTGGAAAAAAGTAATAAATCTTATCAGACTCCAAGTTTCCCGACGTCTTGTCTTGCTTTAAACTGTTTTCAATTGAAAACTTATTAAAGCATATACGTGTTCGTTTGGACAGAATAACGATTGAAGCATTTTATATTTAAAAAGGACAACTGTATTAGTAGCATTCAATTTTGACTGTTCCCCATCGAAACAAGCTGCAATAGTATAGGTCGTTTGCAGTTAAAAAAACACGATAAATCTTAGATAATTTTAAAACTAATGGACGTATTTATATTGAAGTTTGCATACACGTATGATGTGTCTATACCAACTCTGACAAGGAAATTCAGAATTTTTGGAAGACTAACTAAAAACTTTTCTTCTTTGTTTTATATAAATTTTGTGTCGCTGAAAATGGTCAATTACGTGGGGTGTTATTGGCTATTACCTTGATCACGTTTGTTTATATTGGAGAATATCCCCAGGTAAAATCCCGTGCAAGTTGCTTCTGTCTGAAAGGTGAATCCCGTGCTGATATTGGTTGTTTAGTTGTACAAAATTAATTGTGAGGCCCCATATACATTTTTACTATGCCTAAATCCACGAACTCTTCACCAGGAATAAAGAGAATTGCAATTACTTTTCAAACCGAAGCTCTAACATTTCTACATAATTACAGAGTTCCAGATAAGAGAGAGAAACTTGAACAAGTCCAACATTTTCTCACCCAGTTCAGCACCAAATCCTATGGTGTGACTACTCATTAGAATCGTCTCGAAGAAAGACGGTTCTAATGAGTAGTCACACCCTAGGGCTTAATTCAGAAATAAAGATTTAGTTTTGGAAATACTCCCCTTATCTGGAGCTTAATATGTATCAATGTTCGAGCTGTATTGCACTTACGTTTACATTACGTTTCCTTTAAACGATAAAATAATAAAGGTTTTCGAACTGATCTGGAAACATTCAGTTGATAATTTGATAATGGTAAGTTGGTGTGGATCGTCTGGTATGAACATGTCTCTTCTGCTATTTATCGCATTTAGTTATTTTGCTTTTAGTTGATTAAACTTTCGTATGAGTGGCACACGGTTCGGATCCTATTCAGATACGAAATAGCCCCGGTGTCCGATTAGGATCTAACATGTGCGCAAATGACAGTATGGTCGGTTAACACGTTTAACGTACCCCAGTCAGGGCCTCGTTCGGTTAGTTGTAAACTGCTATGGTATGCGATGGCTTAACGGTGAGGCGTTGCCGGGTCGTGAAAGATAGGCTGTTGAATAACTTGAAATCACCCTTCGGAAAACTGTCCCTTAGAAGTGTAAACTTTATATAGAAGTTATGAATAAAACTTTTGTATTACGAAGAGAAAAAAATATTTCTTATTTGTCAGAGTTGGTATAGGTATATCATAAATCTATGCAAAATTCCATTTGTCTCCGTTTTCTTGTTATGGAGATATTTGAAAATTATCGTGTTTTTTTGAACTGCAAACGACCTATACACAATTATTGAAGGCAGATATAACATTTTCACTTTAACGTTCTTAAACCCTAATTGAACACGTTTCCATGGAGAACAATTTCAAGAAGACGACAGCAGGAGAGTAACACGAGTATGTAATACAAAAAAAAATATATAATAGTTATAACACAAAAGTCATATACTCTATTATTTGCAGTACACCAATCGGTATATGTAAGCATTATAATCGAGAAAAAAACATAATTATTGATTTTATTTATTCTAAACAGAAACACCAACTTTAAGCACAGCGAATTTAGTGATTACGTAAGATGTCATGTCAGAGGTTTGGTTTAAATGGTTGCCGCGCTGGCCTATATTATAGATTGCTGGCAATTGTGAAAGTATAAAAAAGTATAAACGAATGCGTCAAGCGTATCGTATGTTTCTCGAAAGAAGTTCATCAGGATAGTTATTTGCTTATATATTGTGGACAGGGAAGACAATACATCGTTTAGAAAGTAAAGAGAATATCTGCACATAGCGCGGGAACCACAGGTCATGAACAGGGATGAGGGAGCTACCAGATCAACCCTATATACATGCCTTTGTTTACTACTTACATGAGCTAAGTAAAGAAATCGAAGGCCCTCGATGGCCATCAATAACAAGTTGGTCAGCTAGTCTGAAATACTCTGCACGCTGCCCATGGGGCACGAACTGCTAACCAGCGCCGCAAACAGTGGCAACTGAACACATACCAGGTAACCAGTCCAGTAGTAAATCCGCGCTGTGACGTCTCTTTCCCTTGGATGTCCCAGTCTGATGAAGGTGGTCCAACTATCACAAAGGAAAATGAAGTTATGGATAAGTAACTAGAACCTCAAATATAAGTATGTTATGTCTTTTTGCATCCTGGTTAGTCACCGGGTTACTCTGTGTCTGGTTTCAAACATCAGTTGGTGATTTATTTCTATATTGGTAGCAAAGACTTGAAAGCCTGACCGGACGTCGGCGTCTAATCTGGCCTCAAACTGTTTAACATTGAAATGATTATATTAGCGCGAGCACGAGTATTTAGAAAGAGCAACGTCTTCTTCACTGTAAATTCGTGTAAATTACACCTCATTGTATGTTTTCATGTCCGTTGTGTAATAGATAATGTCAAAATGATCATCATAATTCTATCCGACATGATCATGGGAAGCATCAATTAACCCTGTCACTACAAAATTTTCGTGCGAATTTTACCCAATCACCATTTCATTGTCGTCTACTTCAACTTTGTTGTTTGCAAGATTGTTTCAAAGCAAGATTAAAAAAAGTATTACTTAAAACATATCTCTACGAGTGTCAAACAGTTTGGATCCTGATCAGATGCCGCGTAACGCGGCGTCTGATTAGGATCCAAACTGTTTGCAAACGCACTTGCAATCGTCATTGAGAGTGAAAGGGTTAACTTCCAAAAACTATCTTTATATACATTGTGTATTAAGTAACATTCATGACCACGTCCATGTATAATTTGCATTGAAAAAACTATGTCAAACGGTATACAGAAAGTATAGGCATTATGTTATCGATGTAAAATAAAGGCTGAATTAACTTTCCTATGGTTTGTCTTAATAGCCATTTTCAATCCATTTATTTGGTCACAGTGGAGATGACTTTATTATTTTCCAAAACACTGTCATACATGTAACCCGATTTCTGATCAGGCTCCAAACCCTTTGCCACTCAGATTAAAAATAAATCGTGAGGCATTACAAATTTGTAAATTTTCTACATATCTATTACAATTAATGTGAGCTTTGTTTGCGCGTATACGTTACAAAATAAATAACGTTTTCTCCACTGGTAAATGATCCGAAAAAACGTATGTACACGAGAAAACTGTCTAATGAACGGGGTGTATTCCATAGAAACCTTTTATCGTTGATTAAACATTATTATTAAACTAATTAACCACACTAAAATGTTGCATGTGACGTCGTTTACAAACAGCGTACATGTGTATACAGTAAAACCTCTATTACGGCCACTTAAACGGAACATAATTGACTGTATAAAAGACAGGTGACAGCTAAAAGCAAGGTGACAGTAAAACTGAAAGTTTCTTAAGAAGCAGTCTGTTTTACTGTCACCTTGCTTTAAGCAGTCACCTGCTGTAAACACCTAATAATCAACACATTTAAGTGGTCGTTATAGAGGTTTTACTGTAGTATATTTTGTATACGTGTCCTATACGTGCCCGTGAAGACCCTGATCAGCGACATCAAATAGTGCCTATCTTGTCAAAGCCTGCACCGCTTGTCATTTTGCAATATATCGTAAAACAGTTTTTTGAATCAGGATTTCATTTCCAATTTGTCTCTAAAAGCAGATGCCCAATTTAAGCAGGTTTGAAAGAAAAGAAGAATACACAAGAAGGCAAGTATGTATGACTTGCAGCCTGCTTTCAGTTTCAATCTGCTAGGATATAGAATAGTTTTCCAATGCTGCACATTCATGACTGTATAAGGAGGAGCTATTTTCTTCAATGGAATAATAATTTAGAGGCGTAAAAGGGCGCATCTAAGGGTAATTGGTTAAACATAAATTGGTCGACAAGTTAACCCTTGTTACTTCATCGGCAGGATTAACAGTTTTCGTTAGCAGAATAACTAAACAATATTTAAGCATTTTTAAATATACAAGAAACATTACGATGTCAAAACATTTTGCTCTAGATCGGTTGCCCAGCTTATCATGCTTTGATCTGGTCACGAACTTTTTGTTAATATTAGACACAAAAAAATCTTATGTAAGTAATGGATTCAACATGTCCAAATTTAGTTATGATATAACATAGTTTTATTGGTAAGCTACATGTACATTTAGGTATTCTACATATTTTAATAACTATCGTTATGGATTATTTTATAGCCTTATTATGTCATACTTTGGTGAACATGAATTTATTGTATCTGGATACTATTACATAAATACCCCATCAGCCAGATACAGTGGAGAAAACGTTATTACTTCCCGTTTAAACGCAAACAAAATGCCAACGCATTGCAATAAAAGGTAGAAAAAGACAAATTTCGATAATTCTGACTATTTCTGTTAATCTGAGTGGCAAACAGTTTGAAGGCTTATCAGACGACGGGTTTCTCGGCGTCTGATCAGGCTCCAAAGTGTTTGCAATGGAAATAATAGTTTGGGCGTAAACGCGTTTATTGGGAAAGGAAAGGATAACGTTTTCTCCCATGTACAAGTCATGTTGTGCAGAGCGTAAACTTCAAGTATACACCCTAGTTTGTAATGACTTCTCGTGTACAGTGAGCCCTCTCTACAACAACCCTCAATAGGAGACAACGAGTGTGTGTCTTGGTCGGATGCAGGGCTGCCATATCTCCGGATTTTTTCCGAAATCGTAAGACTTTTCATAAATTCTCCGGACCTACGGAAATTTTCTCTAAATCTTCGGATTTTTTGCTCTTTATTTTAAAACTTGATCAGACGCCTTGTAACTGCCTGCATAATTATGTTAAATATCGTTAAAACTTGGGAAATCTTAAGAGTTTTATTGATAACTTATGGTAGCCCTGCGGAGTAAGTTGTTATAGGGAGGGACATTATATATAGTCAGAGTATTGAGACCGACTTGGCTTACATTTCTAAGCAGTTTACATACCTATCAGAAAACGCGGCGTCTGATCCGGATTCAACTGTTTGTCATTGTTCATTATGTTTTTTTCTGTAAAATGTCCAGTATGTAACTTTGAGTAAAAAACAGCTTTCGACAATCTTATGCAGTCGATATTGCAGCAGTGAAATGGTCAACCCATAATTGTCTTGTTTTGGGAACAGCGGCAAGCATAATGTTGTAAGGACATACTCATTGTTTGGAGGTAAATCGTATGGAGGGAACACTGTTTCAGCCCAACTAAGAGACAAATGACAGCGGATAAAGTTGATATAATAGTGTCGATCCTTTTCGATGCTGTAATACTGTTTGCATAAAATTTCGATCTAATTCTCAAAAAAGAGTTTGTATTTGACCTAAACCACCTTTTTGTTTCTGATCTGTTGAATACATTTTCAACGTTTAACTGATTAATGACATAATAGTATATTCCCCTAATTTGAGTATTCAGATCAAGTGCCATCATCATGCTTCGTTTAATCTGTATTTACACTGTATATAAACAGGAACATATGTTAAAAAATGAATTAAAACTTTACTAGACTACTTGTTAAACAAAAAATGGACCTATCAAATAGGATAAGCATATACATATCAACTATACATTAAAGGGTTAACACACTCGTAAACGAAATATAATGTAACTTTAAGCATGCCCAAAATAATGTTAACAATAATATTGTAAGTTTTATATACAATGTACAGTCGAACTTCGATATCTCGAAGTCGGTTTTGTCGAACATATTCGTTTTAACTTTAAAATATAGGTATGTTCGACTTAACCGAGCATGAAATAATACAGTCCATATGTCGAACTATCGGATAGTACGATTTAAACGAGTTAGAAATATAGAAGTTCGCCTGTATTTACTTTAACATAAAGATTAGAGTATAAAACCGCAGTAAACCGCTCCAATCTGTTTGCCACTGGCATTAAAATTAATCGTCAACACTTTAAAAAACTGTCATTTTCTACATTTTATAACATTGCGTTTGTGTTAAGGTGTTTTTAAACTGGAAAATAAATAGCGTTCTTTCCACTGCAAGATATCTCCATTTCAATCCCTCACTACCATAGCTATGTTATCCCTTTACCCCATAGCCTGTTTATAGTTTTGAAGACAGGTGACCACTTAAAGCAGGTTGAAAGTAAAGCAGAATGTGCCTTAAGGCACATTCTGCTTTACTTTCAGCCTGCTTTAAGCTAAAATCTGCTAGGCTATATAAAATGTTTGTAATGGTAATTGTTCATGAGGGTATAAACTGGAACTAATTTCTTCAGCGGAGGAATAAATAAAATACGCTAAAAGTCGCTTCTATAGGGGAAAGGGTTAAACAGTTTGGTTCCTGATCAGACGCCGTGTAACCAGGCGTTTGATTAAACTCCAAACTATTTGTCACTATATATTCAATTCAAATTCAAAGTTTATTGTGATAAAGGCCTCCAGCCCAGACACAGTATATACAATATTGCTTACGTCATAATACATAAATTTAAAATTTTAGAAATAAAAAAAGATGATACTTGTTTAAAAATTGATGACGTCACGACGGTGAAAAGGTAAATTACGAGAGCGCACCTTTAACACAAAACATTTTGAAGAGGCCGATGTCCTAGTGATGCCCATTTGTCTCCGTGGTTTGAACATTTGGTTTGCAACATAAGCCTTTTTGCAATTTTGACTTAAGTAATATAGACACACACCAGACGGTTACGAGCCTCATTATACACCTTTCAAACCACTTAACATTTAGCAAACTGTGTAAGCGTTGTAGGAAGCGCTGGTATACCCTTTTACTGCCTTACCCCGAGTACAAAAGATATTTTCCGAACAGTTTGGATTCTGATCAGACGCCGCGTGATGCGGCGTCTGATCAGAATTTGAACGGTTTGACACTCATGTCATATTTTCTTAACCCTTTTTCTCAAAGAAGCGCCTTGTTGTGAATACAATCAATCCCTTCACTGAAGAAAAAGCTCCAATTTATACAGTCATGAACATAAACAAAAAGAAACATTTTCTACATCATATAAGACGAAACCTTAAAGCAGGCTAAAAGTAAAGCAAAATGCGCCTTAGAGCGCATTCAGCGTTAATTTTAACCTGTTTAAAGTGGCCACCTGTCTTTGAAACTGGAAAACAGGCTATGGGGTAAATGGTTAAGTCATTAAACTTTAAATTGAATTTGAAAAGTGAAATTAGACGACATATCTTTTAAAAATTGATAACGTCATGGCTGTGCTTGATTAACTGCAGTTTGATTAAAAAATCACAATTGTGTCAAACAGTTTGGATTCAGATGGGATTAGAAGTTACTCGATGTCTGATCTTAATAGACAATGCCTGCAGCAGTCATCAGAAAATCTAACGTAGCTTGCAGATGGTTTAAAATGCTCTTAATTCCTAAATACTCTTAGCCATTCATCCATTTCATGATCAAGTTATTAGAGAGATATTTATCCTTTCACCGCATTACTGTCGTCTGCTTCCGTATTTTTATCTGCTGACCCGTTTCAAAATTTGATTTAAGGTGGTATAACTTAATAAATATCGATAAGGTTGTCAAACAATTTGGGTCCTGAACTCCTGATCAGACGCCGCGTAATGTGGCGTCTGATCAGGACCCAAACTGTTAACAGACGCAATTTAAAGCGTTATTAAGAGTAAAGGGTTATTTCACTCCGAGTACAATAGTCATTTGCAAAACGTTACTTGGCGTCTTACAATGATTCATACTATTTCATTGCAATATTTCTTAAATCAAAATAACTTATTTTTAACGTTTAGAAACAAAGCAGCTATTAACTGTTTAACCCTTTGAACCCTAGTCCCGCATATAGGCGTCCTTTTCAAACAGTGTACATGTGAATAGGACACATGTCCTATGCAAACAGTGAAGACCCAGATCAGAGGGCTCCGAAAGGAGCCCTCTGATCAGGGTCTTCACTGTTTGTCATAATGCCAAACATTGACAAAAACAGCCCTTAAAGGTCAGAAATGTACTAGACTAAAATGGAAACTGGAATTGTCCATTTAAAGTTTCAGGGAGGAAAGAGTTAAAGTAGATGGTGTTATAACAGTGAATTGACTAAGCAAACCTCTCTTAACCCCTTCACTGTCTTACCCCCAGTACAATAGTTTTTTGCAAACAGTTTGGAGCCTGATGAGACGCCGCATGATGCGGCTTCTGATAATGATCCAGGCTATTGGACCCTCATTTTAAAATTTCTATAGTTAAAATACCTAACATTTAAATTTCAGAAATAAAACCAGACGACAATTGACGACGTCATGACAATGATGGGGTTAAAGATATTTGCATGCCTACACGTCTTCTTCAAATAAACGTATGTTATACTGAATACGGGTCTTATTGTCTTTGTTCGCATACAGACGTGGTATGCTTCACACATTCTTCTAAACTGACTTTCAATCAATGATCCATATTGGTATAGCCACATCCCGAATGTTTTATGTAATTCCCGCAGCATCATGTGATTTACTTCACAGCAGAGAATGTACCTAATTAGCTTGGTTGGTATTGGCTTTGCGTGAATGTGAAAATGCATGAACTGCAGTTATATTTCATGGGCCCGTTTTACTAAACTACTTACGCAAAATGTTTGCGTAAGTCAAACTTTTAAATTTTAATTTATATTTTTTATTATCACTTGCTACAAACAGCAAATAGCCAGATCAGAGGACGCGCTTTTAGCGCGTCCTCTGATCTGGCTATTTGCTGTTTACAAACGTTTATGGTCGAAAAATAAGAGTTAAACGATTTTGACTTACGCAACAATTATGAGTAAGTTGTTTAGTAAAACGGGCATCCATTGGCGGAACAAGCTCTGGTGTGACCGGGTGTCCGATTAAACAAATGACACCTTACTCAACCAAAGAGAACGAAAACGACCCTATATACATGTAATCATCCACATACTTGCTACATATGAATATTTATAAACGATGTATAATACAGAAACAGTTTAAAGGAAAATAAGCAAACACGCTTTACTTCATTCAGGCTGGAAGCTGTCACGCGTTATAAACGTAACATTTACAAACGTAACTCGGCGTCTGATAAGGATCTATGAAGTTTTATAAAAATAGTTTTAATACCGACCAGAGCGCGGTCGGCTGGCGAAGGGTGTTCAGTTTCTTTCGAAGGTTAACCGACAAATATTTCTAGAATATTTAAACCAATGTAATTGATGAGATGCCACACTGGGCAGAGGGAATACTCTAATATATATGGATATTCAGTGGGAAAGACCTTGTCATATTGCTGTCCTCTGGTCATTGTATTTGATGTTATTAAATTGATCCGTTTGTATGCCTATTGCGACTTCATTCAGCAAAATATTTTAGAAGTTCATGTCGGTAAGTTAGAATGCAATGGAGTGCACGTTATTAACTCATTCAATCCTGTAACTTTTATTGAATACTTCCCATTTCAAATAAGTCTAGTCCATAGTTGACTATTTGTGGTTGATTTTATCAATTTTCAAAATTACAAACAGTGTAGACCCTGATCAGAGGGCTCCGAAAGGAGCCCTCTGATCAGGATCTACATTGTTTGCATAGGACAAGTGTAATCCTAACAGATACACTATTTTTAAATGACGAGTAGATTCGTCGCTAGGGTTGAACGTGTTAATACAGTTTTGTTTAACTAGTATACCCGTTACGAACAGTATGGGCCAACGTCATGCGCCGCCCGGCGTTTGACAACTGTTCTAGCTGCTTGCCACACAAAAAAACCCCGTCAAAACTACAAAATAGCCGATTACCGCATTTTTCTGATTTTAATTATTTCAGCTGTGAAAGGACATACTGAATTCCATGGTTTCCGTGATACTATCAATCGATTGCAACTTAAATCAATCTAGATAATTCACAAAATTCGAAAATTGAATAATTGACAGAAAAATACACCCATCAATTACTTCCATGTTTTGGCTTCGACGGTAGATTTATTTCATTCGATTGGAATCGAATAGTTTAATCTAACTGGGTGAAAATTTGAAAATTCCAAAAGTTTTACTGCAGACAGAGTTGTTTAAAACGACTAATCAAACCACAAATAAACAGTTTAGTTTAAATTTGACATTGCAGCTCAATGCATTATAAAAATAAAGTAGAACTAACATTTGCAGTGTTTGTTTCACTCTTGTTAAAATTAAAGTGGTCATATCTTGAAAGATTATCATGAACTTTCGAAAATCTAATATTTCATCACATTAAAACTATTTAAACGAGCACGTGGATTGCTAAAGAAAGAAGTGTGACTATTCAATGTAGGTTCTTAACTAATGCATCTCTAAAAATTCAAAGTTTTAACATTTTAGCGTAAATCTATAAATAATTACATAAGGTTAAACAGTGCAGACTTTGATCTCGAGATGCGTTTCTTGCATAAACAAACAATTTGAAAGTACTCTGCATAGTCATCGTTGCACAGGTGAATCGTGTGCATAGAACAAATCTATTCGTCGCTAGGGTTCAATGAATTAATGCTGGACAAACGTTAAGCTTGAAGGGTCGTTGGTAGCCCAAAATTTGGTTATATTGAAGTTAGTGGTTTGAGGTTTGTAGTTTAGGTCATAAGGAAAAATGGGAAGTGCTGCGGAAAGGAACGAGCATTTTGATTGGATAACACCAACAGCTATAAATAAATACTTCACGGGCAGCATATTGCTTCTCAGGCAGCATTATGCTTCCAAGGCAGCAAATAGATGCTGCTCAGGCAGTATCTCGATGCTGCCCGGGCAGTATTTAGATGCTGCCTGAGCAAAAACATTACATGTTCGCCACCAATATTTCGCAATCCAGAATTGATGATTTACATTTTACATTTTTGTGTGTGACCCTTTGAACTTGCATAGAAATAACCATTACGATATAACTTATACAAAATGGAAATGGCAGCAATTTTTTTAAAATGGTCGTCATCTTGAATCTGAAAGAGATATTGAAGTGGCTAACGACTTGTATCGTTAGACAATGGTCATGCTAGTAAACCTGCATAGGGGTTTGCTTTCATCATGAAATGATGTTTATTTTCGACTTATGCCCCGTGCTAAGCATCTTTCTTCCAGCTGTAGTTAATGCTCCTTTATAACCTTTGTTGGTCGTCGCTTTACTAGGTACATTTAACAGATGGTCTTTATCTTGCACAATATAGGTGCACCATATTGATACAGTGGAGCAGACGTTATCCTTTCCCAATGTTTATGCTAAAGTATTTATTACATTTGAAAATAGCTAACAGCCAGATATGTTTTATAAAAAAATAATGTGATAACTTTCAAAGAGCTGCAATTTTTCTATTGCATTGCACTTGTGTTTCGTTTGTGTTTAAACTAGAAAGTGTCTTCTCAACTATACACTGCTCCCTCTCTACACAATTGGAGACACAGGTTGTGCCTGCTATTCGGAGGGAGTCGTTATAAAGAGGGAAAATTAAGACCTAGCTTACATTTGCAAATAACGTGAATCCAAATCTGACGGGTGAACACGAAATTTTTGAAAAAGGCAAAACTTTAACTACCAAAAGTTCAAATTCAGATTACTTAACCCTTTACCCAATAGAAGCGCCTTTTAGCGGATATGATTTATTCATCCGCTGAAGAAAATAGTTCCAATTTAATCAGTAATGAATATGTATTATAGGGAATATTTTCTATATTATAGCACATTATAGCTTAAAGCAGGCTGAAAGTAAAGCAGAATGCGCCCTAAGGCGCATTCTGCTTTACTTTCAACCTGCTTTAAGTAGTCATCTATCTTAAGTACTATAAATAGGCTATCAGGTAAAGGGTTAACACGACTACTACAGTGTGAAAACAGTTTGAATCAGATCAGATGTTGTGGTACGGAATTAGGATTAAAAGTGTTTGATCCCGATACGTTAATTTGTCCAAATGCAAAAATGATAATTTGAGAAATTAAAGCCTATGACAATTTTAAAGCAGACGAAATAACAGCAGGGAAATAGTTAAGATGATTAATATTATTATTTCCTCATTAATCGTCTGGTATATCATGTTTGCTTATAGATATCAATAATAATTATACAAGATTGGTAAGTGAAAACTCGTGTAATACCCGTCTTTGCTAAACCTCATTACATCTCTGTATATAATGTTTTGAATAAGTTTTATGTCGCAAACTGAACACAAACCATTTAATCACACTCGGTATGCTCTGTATATCCCAATTAATCAATTTGTAAGACAGGAATAACATTACAGTCAAGATTGTGTAGCAGTCATTAAACATAAATGAATATACCGTCTTAAATAACGATGATAGCTCAATGCACACAAACGCAATGTAAAAAGCTCCTGAATGAGCTTTCCGCATTCCATGTATTAGAATACTGTATCAGGCGAACCAATGCATGAATGACTATCTATGTTTTATTTAGAGGCGAATGAATACAAGTTTTACAATATCAGTTTTGCTATATAGAATTCCGTGATTAATTGGATTTAAGGCGTCGTTTCATTCCACTGTCGTGTGAAGACATCCCAGCTAACACCGATTGAATGATATTTATACAGTTTATGGTGCAGGAAAGTCTATTTTCGTGAACATTAAATTCCAGGAAGAGTTAAAAGTAGTAACACATTTTCTTCAAAGTGTGAGTTTATTTTTGAATCTTTTCAGATGTTTTGCTTATTTTGTCCCATTCTGTTACACAGGTGTGGATAGACATAAAATAACCATAGTTTTAATGCTATCATTGAACGAGGAAACCAAACCAAAATACTTATTTTACAAGCTCTGCTCGAAAGAATTGTCGTAAAATTAAAGTTTGGTAAAAACGTGCATGAGGTCCAAACTTAACATCCGACTTACCAGTAATAAATTGTCTTGCTGATTCACGGATTCACCAGTGAGACTTTAAAATGGAAAATGCCAAGTTCGAATTCAGCCAAGTTCTATTGAATAACCACTGAACACAAATGTGTTGACGTATGTAAACATCGTTTGTAATTGTTTGAAATGAAGGTCGCAATAATGTTTGACAGTCATGTACGTGTATAAATACTGTGTTATCAAGTTTCAATATATAACTTATTATCCCGTAGCCTGCTTCTAGTTTTGAAAATCGGTTGCCACTTTAAGCAGTTGAAGGTCAAACAGAATGCTTCTGAAGGCTGTTTTGATTTACCTTCAGCTTGCTTTATAAGCTACCATCTGCTAGAATATAAAAAGGTCTAATCATGTAGTAAACGGAGCAATTTTCCAGAGAGGAGATATAAGGTAAATGCGTGAAATGCGCTTTTATAGGGTAATCGGTTAAAGACAGTATGTAAGCCAAAATAGCGCATTTTAAAACCTAAAAAATCAGGCACATACGTAATCTAAACATAAAAAAGAAGTAATCCGCGATGATTATGGAGGCAATAAATCTGACAAACACATGAATTTGGTGGAAAAAAGTCGACTTTTAAATCGGTTTGTTGACATTCGATCAACGACGGAGATATTCCGAGTTCGTTCGGCTTGCGCCCGGTAAAGATGTTTTCATAGCTCATTATTAGTGTTTTCTTCTGACTTGACAGAGTTATTTTTAGATTGGAACATCTAAAACTTTACAAGGGATGAGTATTCCCTACATCCAGCAAGAAACATTGATAGCGGTATTTATTGTGCGCAGTATACAGTAGAGAATACATTTTCCCCGTTTAAACGCAAACGCAATGCACTAAACTGTGGAAATTTACTTTTAGAAGTTTTAACTATTATTTGTTAATCAATAGATTGGAGCCTGATCAAACGCCGGGTTACCCGGCGTCTGTTAAGGCTCTAATATGTTTGCAATGGAAATAATAGTTTTGTATACAAATGCGTTTATTGGGAAATAATAAAATATCAGTAAAGTAAGCGCGGCGGTCTCGTGCTGCACGGGAACCATACTTATCTCAAGTAGGAAAGTGTACGATGATGATGCTTACAGTGGAGAAAATGTTATTCTTTCCTTATAAACGCGTTAACACTAAAACCATGATTTCTTTTGTAAACAGTTTGGAGCAGATCAGACGCCGGGTAACACGGCGTCTGATCAGGCACCAAACTATTTGCCGCTCAGACTAACATGAATGGTCAGAATTGATTGTCTAAAGGTTGTCCATTTATGCGTATTATTGCGATGCGTTTGCGTTTCGTTTGCGTTTAAACGGGAAAGAATAACGTTTTCTCCACTGTTAACTTAATGGTTATGAACTATTCTGTTCTAAAAATAACCCAGACAAGTCAGGAAAATCGGATCGATCTCGTGACTCTTATTCGACCTTGCGGAAATTCTCGGAAGCCGACACGAAGATTTGTTATGTAAACAAAAAGATTATTTTTCCAACCATCTCGATAAGAAATCGGCACATTTATGTATGGTTCTTAAAGAAAAAGGGGCATGTTCCAGGCACCTAACAACGGATTTCGCTTAGTTTTAATACATAGAAAATGTTCTTATATAAGAAATTGCGCGATTTAAACATACATTTGGGCGGTATTCTGGCTTTAAATTAACGAATAATCGGTTTCTAACCTTTTTAAAAACAACTGGCAAACATCTGGATTTGGTTGATTAACATAGCGTCTCACGAGGGTACAAAATATTTTAACACGATGTTGCTGTTGTTCTAAAGAAATTGAAGATAAATTAAGCCTGAAGAATGCCGCAGACACACAGTCTGCAGACAATAATAACATAGCGTACCTAAATTTAAAACAGCGGTTAAAATGCCTTTATTGTTTGCAGCAGACAAGTCTGTCCGCACAGAATTGTACAAATAATATAATATATTATGATGAACTTTATCAATTCGTCTACCGTTATGGCGTCCAATGAAAACTACAGAATCTTATACGGAACCCTTTATTTATAACATATCTAATATGTCTAGATCACTAAAGAGATACTTATTTTTGATATTCATATAAGATGTCTAATTATATCAATATCAATATCTATAATCACTGGAATTTAAAATTGCATATATCTGAACTATGATAATAGCTACATGTATGGTTTCTGAGCAGTAATATGACACTAATATTTATGTAAGTAATTGTTTTGTCAATTACAAACAGGCATTAAATGATTAATTTGTAGAAAGCAGATAATTCATACCTTACAAATCTTGTCTTTTTGTAAAGGTTTACGATTTAACATGTAAATGGCTAAAAAGAGCACACTATATGTTAACCAGAGTAAGTTCATTTTATAAACTACTTAAGTTTTCCATATACTTAATGACTGGTTCGCTGAATACATCATTACATAATATAATACATCGATATCGGTGAGTAAAGAGTGTCAGTATAAGTTTTCGTAGAAAACGATAGTGTGCAAACATGTGCCATAGTTCATTGTTCGAGTGCTTTTTATCACTGCTAGAAAGGTATATACCTTTCTAGCAGTGATAGAAAGAACTCAAACAATGAAGTATAATACCTGGTAAATGAACCTATTCGCAAATGTGCCATAGTTGACTATCGTTTGTAACATAACGGTATTTAGAGATATATACAGTGCTGAACCTTATTAAATTAACAATTTTTGCGATTCGCTTGCAATTCAATGATAATTTGCTTGCAATTCGATGGCAATTCGATTGCGATTCAAAATAGTAATTTTACCCTCGGGTAAGTTTGCCTGGATGGTGTATCTCACAAATATTCGCAAATATGCCTTCGTTAATTGTTTAGATTCCATTTGTGTCACAACCGCTTCGGAAAAATCGCGTTAAAATATTCAAGCGTAAGATTTGCCTTTCGAAACACCCGATTCGATGGCAATTCGATGGCAATTCGCTTGCAATTCGCTTGCGATTATCAATTTAATTTAATAAGGTTCAGTACTGTACTAGCGATGTCAACGATCAGTGTTGATTAGTGTTGTTTGTATTCGAATAATAAATTTTATTACTATTCGAGTATTCGTTTCCTATTACTGTTATAAGACGTTGATGTTTAAATCTTTCGAAATGTTTCTGATGCCAGTTTTACCATGTCCCGTTAAAGTTAAATTGTTAATCTGTTAAAGTGGTTCTGGTGTGCATATATGTTTATTAAAAGCTATTGTTTATTTGTATCTTATTCAACAACAATACACATGCAATATATTATATATAATAAAAAGCATATTGGACGGTCAGATAGAATAAATATTCGGCTCCATGTCTACTGAACCTTTACTACTCATCCCTTGAGTCCGCCTTCAAACAGTTCCGTGACCATGCCCACGCGATTACACATTAAATATATTTTGAGTTCCTCTGTGCACACTATGTGTTAAGAATATAAGATTAAATGTAATACAAGCAACTGGCTTGGCGAGCAGAAATAGCTAATTGTCATAGTACTGATCGTAATTTATATGCCTAGCTCAAGGTATGACCAAAGAGAAGCGGTCGCACTCTTTAGCATGAGTTATACACTAAATGTGAATATTTTTTATGAACCGAAACACATGTATTACTAGAATATATATATTCATACGTAAACGCGTTTTTAATATTCAATCTATTATTCAAGTGATTCAAAGGAAATCCGTGATTAAAGTGTACGTCACTTTCCAATTGTCAATGTTAATAAGCGGTAATTACACTAAATATAGTGTTTTGTTTTAAACTGTTCATAACATTATGTTTAAAATTATAATTGGTTACTATTAAAGAACTAAATATAACAGTAAAATGGTTTTCCTTAACATGATATAACATACATAATTGTTTAATGTTATATCCATTCCCCGCATTACTTGATGTTATGATATCGAAATGTGCATTTTATTAATCAATTTCTTTACATGTAGCTTGTTACATGCTACCGGTGAAATTATTATCAATTTTGCAACAGCTTCGATTCAGATAGACACCGGGAAACTCTGTCTTCCACCTGAATCCAAACTGTATGATGCTTTAACCCTATCTGAAAAGAAATAATTGTAATGTTTTAATTCAGAACATGGTCATTTGCTACTTGTAGCAGATGACAAATTGGTTAAGCGTTTAAATGTAATCATACATTCACATCACCAGCATTTCGTTAGTTTGATTTATGCGAATAAAAATAATTATTTCACGGTGATTATATTTTGATTTACTGCGCCAATAAATGTGCTATGTTTATGATGTTAATAACAAAGCATGTTTAGATTTGCAAAAAACATTCCAAGTTTGCTTGCTTTAACTGCACTGAAAATGAAATAAAAATGACTTTAGTCATGATGATAAATTATCGTCTGTCTGCAAAAATCAACAGAGATAATTTTCTATAGTTTTTTGTTCCTTAGAATATATCTGGTGTTATGTTTCTCCATTTGAACATTTAGGCTTTTATCCTGTAAGGGTGCTGATTTTCGGTGGCAAAGACTAAATTATTAAAAAAAAATGCACGCTTATGATAAAACATTAATGTCTACTACAATCAGTTTATAGCCAGATCGGTTGCCGGATAACCAAGCGCTTGCCGAGACTCTAAACTGTGTGCCACTCAGATTGAAACTATTTGTGAACATGATAAGAAACTTCTACGTTTTAATGTTTTGCGTTTGGTTCATTTAAACTGGAAAGAAAAAATACTTCCTGATTGGTGAACCTAGTATCTGAATGTAAATACAATGAAAAAATACGTTATTTTCCCCGATAAACGCTTTACTCGAAAATTATTGTATCAATTGCAAACAGTTTGGAACCAGATCAGACGCCAGGTGACCCGGCGTCTGATCAGATTCTAAAATGTTTTCCTGTTTTTAAATCGATATACTGTATTGTAAAAAAAACCAGTTCCTATATCTAACTACATTCCGTTTCGATTGAGTTTTCACGGAAAATAGTTTGAAGTGGGTGGGTCGTTTAGTACAATGATATGTGAAATCTTTGTAGTTTTTCTTAAGGTTGGTTTAAGGTTTCCGGTACGGGAGGTAAATACACATCAGAACCCCATGTATTTTCTTTTAGAATACGTCCCAAATAGTTTGCATTAAGGTCCATCATACTCACGTATGATGGCGTGAAAGCCCTCCTGCTTTCTATGTTTAACTCGTTATTCCATAGCCAGTTTCTAATAAATAAAACAGGTGACTTCTATAAGCAGGTTGAAAGTAAAGCAGAATGCGCTTTAATAATAATAATAATAATAATAATAATTATTATTTATTCAATCAGTAACTTGAATTAACAAATTCCTCGTTACTCACAATATATTTACAGATGGCCAAAGTAGCCAAACAAACATGCATATAATAATAATAATAATAATAAAAAAAAGGTATTTCAAATATGCATTCTGCTTCACTTTCAGCCTACTTTAAGCTACCATCTGTAATAATAATATAGAACATTTCTATGATATATGTTCATGACTATATTAATTAGAACTTTCGTTGAAGTTTTGAATTGGAACGTAACGGTTCATTTTACACTACAGATTATACTAATTTATTCACATGATATATTCCAAAATAACTTTGATTTAACAACCCGATAAGTACATGTAGGAGGTCGTATGTGGTAACAAGCAAATTCATATACGCGCCCATAGCTTTTTTCCAGTGCTAAGAACAGGTTTTTGCTTAAGATACCCTGAAAGTTAAGCAAAACAATTATGAATGAGCTTTTTGTTTTAATTGCAGACAGTTTAAACACCCGAGAGTCAGTATGCAAGAATATTGTTGCTCTTGAACAGGGTATAGTAAACACACGCAAATATATCTCTATGAGGCGTCATAAATGTGCTCAAATGTGCTTTTTAGAAGAAAAGAGATACATGACGTCATCTGTGACCTTACAGCTCGTCTGTTTTGTTTTATTGTTGAATTATTAGTGTAATTGTATAAATGTCATTTACAATCAGTTAATATACAATTGCTTTGAAGTAAACAAAGTGACGGTAATGCATTTAATAATAATAACTCTGGATAATTTTAGGAAAGAATAGCCCGCTTTCTCATGAAATATTGCTGAAGGCTTTCACTAAAGTGAATTTATACAAACTAAAACTACTAGTGTTCATTTGCTTGTCAGTTGTGGAAATTACTGACGCTACGTTGCAAAAAAGATATTATGTTGTTTAACCCTTTTATGATCAAATTATTTGGGAGATTTTTCCTCTTCACCGTTTCATTGTCGTATACTTCCATTTTGTTGTTCTGCTATGTCATTTCAAGGTTAAAAAATGGCAGTACGACTGAACAAATTTCAAAACGGGTGTCAAACAGTTTCGGTCCTGATCAGACGCATCGTGACGCGGCGTCTGATCAGGATCCAAACTGTTCGCAAACTATTTTTCAAGCGTCATTGAGGGGCAAAACGAATAAACCCATATACCACATAAAACATAAGTACGTCTTCAATATATTCCTCCAAAGAGGAAAATAAAACAGTCATACGCTGGCACCATAACAAAAAAGGCATATTTCATAATAGATGATAGTTTAAGGCAGGTTGAACAAAAATAAGACTGCTCCATAAGAAGCATTCTGATTTTCTTTCAGTCTTTCTTAAGCAACCAGATGTGTTCATTGGAGGAAATATGTTAATACTTTCTGGGGATTATATAAAGCGTCGAAAGTAAGAAACACTTGTTCTGTCTTGAAACATGAAAAACTTTGGATGAATTCCTTTATAAAAAACGCACTTCTCTGTGTACGAAGCTATTTTGACTAAATCGTTTTACAGCGCTCCCTCTCTACAACGACCCTCCCAACAACGAATCCCTCCTTACAACGACACTTGCCGCTGTTCCCCAAACAAGACAATTATATGCCTAACACTTTCACTTTTGCAATATAGTCTGCTTAAAACTGTCGTCTGCTGTTTTTCTCAAAGTTTTATAATATACATTTTGACAGAAAAAACTTAATGACAAGTGACAAACAGCTTGGATCCAGATCAGACGCCGCGTTACGCGGCGTCAGATCTGGATTCAAGCTGTTTGCAAATGTAAGCCAATTTCCATCCCTGTAACGACTCCCTTCGTACAACGCTCATATTTATTGTCTCCCGTTGGGTGTCGTTGAAGAGAGGGAGCGCTGTACTTGATCTACGAAGTGCAGTTTTATAAGCATTTATTTTTTTTCTCAATGCTTTTATTTTGTCCTGCTAAAAGACACAGGCATATTACACGTAGCCCTGTCTGATGATTACTTAGCCCTTAACAAGTTTGCACCAAGTATATTCTTCGCTGCTTATATACGGTTTATTGGATTAGGCAATATTTAATCTAAGGGTACCTGGTCTAAACTTTTATTTTAGTTTTGTTTAATAGTAAAACTTCATCAGTCAACAGTGTAGACTCTGACTAGAGTCTTTATCGTTTGCATATTTCCCATATACAGGATCTTTGGCACAAATTAGTTAAATTATAACAAAATTTGAATAACGTATGTCTATTCAAATGTATATCATTAGGTGTATCTACTTTCATTTTCAAAACACTTTGCAAGTAATTACATTGATAACAAAATGTTTGCATTTTGCATTACTAAAGCATTATAAAAAGCGATTGTTTTAAACTTAAACCGATGATTTTCCCTATAATCAGGATCGAAAGAACGAAATGATGTTGTATTATAAAGAACTTTACTTTTGCCTAACAATACGCGTATTATGGTATTACTTAATTTATTTTTTCTTAAGATTAACCCTTTCCCCAATAGAAGCGCCTTTTAGCGGATATGATTTATTCTTCCGCTGAAGAATATAGTTCCAATTTAATCAGTAATGAATATGTATTATAGGAAATATTTTCTATGTTATAGCACATGATAGCTTAAAGCATGCTGAAAGTAAAGCAGAATGCGCCTTAGGGCGCATTCTGCTTTACTTTCAACATGCTTTAAGTAGTCACCTATCTTAAGTACTAGAAATAGGCTATCAGGTAAAGGGTTAAGAGCATATGTCGTCATGGCAATGGAAGGGTTTAAGTTATTTCAAGCACAATGTCGCCTGTTCCATTGCAGTTTCAGTGATTGACCGTTGCTTCAGGATCGAGTCAAGGTCAATATTCAGCTTCAATTTTGTATGCTTCATTTACCCTATGCTGGCTTTAAAATATATAGAATTGATTTAGTTTATGCTGATACATGTGTAACAATGAACATACACATTGTTTTCTAAGACTGTTTATATTGTTAGTTTTTGCGATTTCTACATCACGACTGTGCCGCATGAATTGGATACCTGTCTTAAAGTAACCATGTTTCTGTATTCATGTGTTACAAAATACTGATTCGTTATGGAATAACCGTTTTGCTGTAGAAGGGATTCATTGCTTTCTTGCTATATTTTCGATAAAAACTTGTATGAGTTTTGTAAAATATACATATGCGTTCAAGTTAAAACATAGCTAAACTTTGTAACAAGTACAAGTATAAAGACTTACACAGGCCCTTGATGTCGAAACTCGCGGTTGACAATAAGGTACATCAAAAGAAAACGTGACCGAACTAACGTGGTTCGACTGCTTTTATGAAGCATTTGCCTGCCGAAATATCGTCCGCTTTGCAAGTGTCGTCTTCAGATTTTAACACGTTTAAGCCGACGAAATCAATAAACGAGTGTCAAACAGTTTTGATCCAGATCAGACGCCGCGAAGCGGCGTCTGATCTGGATCAAAACTGTTTGCAAATATCAGTCAACACGTGATCGGCAGTAAATGGTTTAATCTTAAATCTCAAGATTTAAAATAAGGCATCAAACGGTTTCCGTTATAAACCCTGGAGCTGATATAATGGTTATCTGCTCTTGTCACTTGCAGAAATAACAAAAGCTTACAATAGCCTTCAAGGTGTAATTCAAACTAATTTGCATAAATCCTATAACGTAACTTCCTGTATAAGACGGATTTAAAAGCGCATTGTACTGTGTTTCAGTTCCGATGTCTGTTTTTAAATATCCGTTCGGTTGAGTGTTTGGGAGATATCTTAACTATTTAACTTATTGTTCAGTACACTATACACGTTGGTATTTAATTTGAAATGTTCTTTTTTGTCCGAGAACGATTTATTGAATAAAAACTAAATTGTTTACTTAAACCCTTCACTGCATGGTGTAAAAAACCCTTAGATCCAGATTATAAGCCTAGTAAGTCATGTAATAATATTCACCTAGCCTCATGTACTAATCGTTAGTCTTCGATAGTCATTTATTCTACTCAGTAAAGCACTTAACTCTTTGCACGCTTGCGGCAGATATAGCTGCCACAGTCATAACCTTTGCAAACAGTTTAGATCCAGATGAGACGCCGCGTAACGCGGCGTATCATCAAGATCCAAACTCTATGCCATTCTGACACTGAATTTAAAAGAACATTATGAGAAACTCCACTTTTAGAACAGAAGCAGACGACAATTGTTGCAGACAAAAAGAATACCCAGCATGCAAAGAGTTAAGCAATTACTATCATTGAAAGAACTATTTGTCACTCAAGCTAAAAGGGTTTTGAAACAGCTGTTATTTTCTCCACTTTATTGAATTGTGTTTTGGCTTAATTTTGTTGTTAAAGGGGGAGAGAATAAATATTTGTTATTGCACTCGTACATCTCGGCAGTCTTTGAATATATTGAAAAGTCATCTAGCCATTTCACTACCAACTTTTATGAAATACTCTTACTCCTTCACCGTTTCATTTTCGTCTGCTTCAATTTTGTTGTCAGCAATGTCGTTTACAAATTAAGAGCAGTATGAATGAAACAATTTAGAAACGAGTTTTACGCGGCCTCTTATCAGGGTCCAAACTGTTTACAAACGCGCTTTGGGGCGTCATTTAGAGCAAATGAGTTAAAAAGACGGAACGCATTTACTTTGCAGATCCCCAAAAAGTTCGGGAAATAATGATATATTACTGTTTATATAGAACGCCTGGGAGAAATAGGCTATCTTTGAAAATAAGGGGTTTTGCCCTCAAAATCGGACTCTTCGTACCTTTTTAAACAGAATAATCAGGGGCTAGCGCCCCCGAACCCCCAATGGATGCTTTGAAATGAAAGACAAAATGGTGGCGTGTTTACTCTTGCATCTCAACCGGTTAGTTAGGAAGATCGTGGGGACCGGCAAAGTGAATTCTATCCAAAAAGACTGATAACCACATTGAGCATAGTTATAGTAATGTGTTAATGTATATCAAACTCGTACATCAAAACGTTATTGTTAGTTAAGAATCAGAAATTCTGTTTAAGAAAAACGTATCTAGGGGAAAACAACTTTAACTCGGATGGGATTCGAACCCGGGACCCGGAATGTGGGGCTGGAAAAAAGGTTTGCGTCAGGCGTGAGAACCAATCGGCCGGGCCGGGCAATTTATTCATTAAACAATCAATTGAACATACTTTAGTGTACAGCGAGGGAGAATGCCGTATACTGCTCGGTTTATGCTTGGTCGTGCGTTGATGGAATTGAAAAAGCGATGGAGAGTATCTAAACAAATAAATTTTTGTTGACTTTTCTTGAGGACAATTTTAAAGATAATATTTTCTTAATGCAAGGTGCACGGTAATGCTACACAGCTGCTTTAATTTGAGCTGTTCTTTTAATTTCGGAAAAATCAACAATAGCACTATTAGGTTTTTAGTCTCTTTAAGTAACAAGTATACACAAAACATGCAGAATATTCCGTAAAGAAAATAAAGGACTTAAACAAATGATACGTATAGCAGTGACAGGGAAAATATATGGGTCTGACATTAAAAGGCAACTAATATTTCTTCGATGACACGGTCATAAATATTCTGAAAACAACATGTGCTCGCATTACTTGTTTTAAAAGCATTTTGAAATAAATTGTGTTGTTTTTGTTTTAATAGAGACTGTTTAAGGCCGTTACAATGCTAAACATAAACTATTAGTTCAATCTATTATATATAGAAAAGAAAGCTGTGCTTTTGTATCAAAATAATTGAGAGACATAATGCTGCTCTGATCTACCGTGCTACGAACTTTAATAAATTTGATAAAACGCAACTAATTGCTATCTTGTTTAATCCGTTCACTGCTATCCCAGTCAACAAAAATAAACGTCTACTATAATATAAAATGTTTTACTTCATAGCACCACAGCTAAACAGCTACTTCATATTTTTCACTAAAGTTATCTTTTATTGACGCAGACAATTTTTTTCAGTATCAAAACAACACTTTAAATTGTCTTATTGATACACGTGGCTCGCAACTCTCGCCGATATATTGAATAAAAGTAAATGAAAGGTACACAATTTTACATTTTTACATACGTTTCTTTTTTGTCTGGTATACGATGACATCATAACCGGGTTAACACATACATAATTGTCAGCTCATAAGCATATCACCAGCTGTTTTCCTTAAATTTAGATGTTTGGCAATTTGTTTTAGGATGTACAGTCGAAATTCGATATCTCGAACTCATTTGAATCGAATATACCCGTATTTTAAAGTTAAAACGTGGCTTAACCACGTTTTAACTTTGAAACACGGATATTTTTGACCCAACCGAGCATGAAATTATGCAGTCCATGTATCGAACTATCGGATAGTTCGAGTTAAGCGAGTTTGAGATATCGAAGTTCGACTGAATTTATATAAGGCTCAAACCGTGTCGACTTTTATTAACGCAGTGTGAACCATTGCAAAATGTAGTTTTGTCGAGCGAAGTACTGAAGGGGTTTAATACATACTTTTAACTGAGCTGCTAATTCAATGTCAGCAGCTAGGTTAAGCAGAAAATAATGTTTTAAAGTGATATAGACAAACGTTTTCATAAAAGTACATCCTTCCAGTGTCTAACAATGTTTTTTAAGGTTAAAATAACTGTTGTACAGCGCTCCCTCTCTGCAACGTATCCAATGGGAGACAAAAAAGTGTGCATTGTTCAGAGGTAGTCGTTATAGGGAGGCTCATATTTGCAAACAGCTTGAATCCAGCGTCTGATCTGAATTCAAGCTGTTTGTCACTCGTTATTAAATCTTTACTGTCAAAATGTCCATTATGTAACTTTGAGAAAAAACAGCAGACGAGAATAATAAACAGACAACATTGTAGTCGTGAATAGGTTGGACAAATTGTCATTTTTGGGTCGTTGTAAAGAGGGAGATGTTGTTGGGTAGGCCGTTGAAGGGAGGGAACATTGTTAATCAAAAAACGTGAGAGTACTGATGATGCTTCAGACTGAAAATACAGAGGTGTGGAGTGAAATGAAAACAAGGAGTTTGAACTTTTCCACTATCCAACGCAGAATGTAACAGCCGTCTACTTTCTCTTTCAAAAATGTCAATGTCACCCAAGTACACACCCATCTTCAAGCCACCACTGTTGAAAATAGTCGTGCACAAAAAGGGGAAAAAGCCTCTCAATTCACAGAATACACACAGGAGTTATACAAAATCAAGCAATAGAACATGTGAAAAGGTGTTTTAGGCAACTCACAACCCTTCATTTGTATAACTGGTAAATTTAAGAACTACTTCCATTGTACAACGACCTCCGGAAGTAAAAGGTTGACCGGGGTCACACCATCAGATGAGATGTTGAGCTTCTTAACATCTTTTCTGGTTCCAAACGTTTCCGAAAACATTAACCCCCCTTTTTTCCCAAATCACCCCATCTCAAGTCTTAATATCCGTTCAGTTCTTCGTTGCTTTTTGTTACTGCTGTTGGTTTTTAGTACCATACCGGAACCACATTAATTTGTATACATGTTATTGTTGAAAACCACGTGTTGTACTACAAATACCTGGGTGAATAAAGGATATGTTCTGTTCTGTTCTGATAAACTGTAACTGTATTTTTTGTTTCTCGTATGGTTCCCCAAGACTCCTAGTTAGTCCTGTTTATTCGTGTAAATCCGACAACCCGATTCGTCGAGAACCTCTAAACGGGAAAAAAGATTGTTTGAGTTTGGTTTTACGGCACCGCGACACATTATATGGTCATATGGCGCCGAGAAACGACTACATATACATAAACAACAAAACAAACGAAACACTCGAAAACATACGTAAAACATGCGTAAAACAACACGACACGACAAACGCTAAGAGACTCCACCATTACATACATGTGGGAAAGATTTCATGAAGATGATTTTGGCTAATCTCATTCGATGCCAGCAGCGGATGGGAACAAAACAACCGACCCGCCTTCCTTTTAGCTCTTGGCAGAGGGGATACTATCGGTGCTATAAACAGATAATATCCCCTATGACAATTAAGCCCAAGAGCTACGACAAGGCAGGAAGGTCTCTGGGGAAACGGGAGAAACTGTATTTTCAGCGAAATAACGAAATTTAATTCATTCGTTAACATTATAGTGTTACAGTTTTTAAACTGCTATAAAAATAAGTCTGATGGTCACTTAATCAATTAAATTTCGATCTTACACTGACAATAACAGTTCTGCTCTATATATGAGTAAGGGACAACATGAAGTGCAGTACACGGAACAACTGAATGTCTCAAGATTTTTAGGTTCTATTATACTCTGACCTACAAAGTATGCATGTGCAAACATTTGCTCGTTAAATGTGCCAATTTACATTTCGATTTTCGTTATATGACTGAGATAAGCGCACTTCAAAAGACAGTATGGTACTTAAATCAATAAAGTTTCGCCTGTGGACATTCAGTGTAAACGGTGCATCTTATTGGATTATCCTACAAATATCGCCAATGGGTAAATAGTAGTAAAATGGAGAAGTTATTCTTTCCCGTTTGAACGAAACGGAACGCAATGAAATGAAATGCAGAAAATGACAACGTTACGAAACGTCAAACGATTTCGTTTTGACTGTTGGCAAATAGTTTGCAGTCTAATAAAACGCCAGAATTCCGGGTGTCTGATTTGGCTACAAACTACATGTACTTGCAATAATCATCAATGTTTAGCATAGAACGCTTTTATTTTGAGGGAATAGCTTCATCACTGAAAAGGGACACTACTTGCTACAGAAAAATATGATTCTGGGTTAACTCTTCCACAGCCAATGCCGCCATAAGGCGACTTCACACACAGTTTGGCTCCTGATCAGACGCTGTGTAACGCAGCGTCTGACCAGGATCCAAAATGTTTGACACTCGTATCGATATTTCTTCGGTCAAAATGCTCTTAATCTGACTTAACAAAATATTGTAGATAGCTCTATGAATGCAGACGATATTTGAAAGAGATAAGAGGAAGAAACAAAAAAATCATGAGACAAAATGTATCGATGACTTTATGGAAAAGACTGAATATCGCTAGCTTTGACTTCAGTTCAAAACATAGGAAAATGAAGGGGTTTGATTCCATATTCGTATTACTGTTGCATTGTATCAAGCGAGCACCTGTTTAATTTGCTTTAGTTTACTTTGAATGATAAAAACAATAGTAGCATGAATGTTATTGATTCCGAAATGTGTACGAATTTCCGAGACTGCCGATTTTCGAAGGTAAAGCTGTAGTTATGTTGAACTAAGTATCAACTTTAAGAACCAAATACGAAAATAGGTTCATAGAGATAAAGTTCATATAATTTAAGGCCATTAGTTTTGTACCTTCCAAAGAGATTGTTTCAGTTATTTTATAGTTCATTATCACCTGTAATGTCATGTCTGACGGTGTGGTGAAAGTCAAGTCTGTAGCATTAGTAGTTAAGTTGTATTACTGACGTTGAAAGTGTAAAGTACTAAATAAAACAAGGAATAAATGTTACTGAAGTAGAAAATAATTTGATATGAAGTGCTCATGTTACAACCATATTGCGGTAAATAGTTAGACTTAAAAGGGATGTATTTGTAATAGCTCTACATGTTTTTACATGTTGAGGTTCAGTGACAAATCTAATGTATGAAGCGTAAACAATGGATATAGCAAACACATATATTTTGTGTAAGAAGCATCTTTATTTTAACTACTACTCTACTCAGTTTAATACATTTTAAATAGTACAGAAATGATTAAGTAAAAAAAATACCTCTCATATAAGCAATGTGTTTTGTTAGACAAACTATGTCCCATATATGGGATCGTGGGCTGAAATGGGTTAATGTCCGAGATTGACTTTAACATAACACTTCTTTAATATTGCATTTGTCAGTAGTATTATTTATTCATTGCAATGTATCGACTCGCAGAAATTATAAAATTCAAACGCTTTTAAATGATAATTAATAACAAAAACAAATCCTTGTTCAGATAAATTGACTTCAAAACAAGGAAAATGTGTTGTATTCAAAGTTATCAAATAATAAAAGAATAATGATATAGAATTTTACAGTATGTGAAACCCTCTCTATTACGACCACAAAATTGTGTTTAACTATTATAGGTTTACAACAGGTACTTGCTTAAACATGGAAAGCTTCTTTCTGCTTTACTGCCACCATTGCTTTAAACTGTCACCTGTGTTTTATACAATCAGTTAAACGTAGTTTTCGAGAGGTTTTACTGTAAACCATTCCATTTCACAGGCATGATAGATTTTATCCCCAGAGCAAAGCTATATGTCACTCACCCTTCTCCACTCACAAACAATAATTTAAAGATGCATGAAAACCATATTTCGATCTAAGATGCGTTTCTAGCAGAAAAAACCTACAGTTTTGATACTTTAAAATATTTGCAAGATGACATTGTTTCTTTGTGCAATACGCACCTGGATTGAAACTTTCGATGTACAAGTGTATCTTGAAAGTTTACAAATGATATATAGGATCTGTCATGAGTCGATGTTTAAGACAGGCTGATCTCAAACGAGTCTAGAATTTAAATGGTATTAAGCAAGCCTTGGCGAGCTTAATAACTTTTCTACTCTAGACGAGTTTGAGATCAACTTGTCTTAAACATTGACGAGTGACAGATTCTTTTTCTCACATAACCAACGATTTCAGTTATTTTTAAGCAATAAGCATTTTTTGGAACCCCGGTGACGTCAAAACGCCGTTATAAGTAGTGACGTTATAGTGACGTCTTCAAAGTGATATTACACATGTTGGAGATAAGGATATTCGTCATCGTTGTTCGCTATAGAAACCAGGGTTTAGTGTGTAGATGAAGGAATGGTATTGCGTGTGTGTGTGTGTGTGTGTGTTTGTTTGTTATGGTATGGCTGTGTGTGTGTTCTGCTTTAGAGATGGGTGTATTGTTTGTGTTGCGTTTCCTGCTTGAGTCTTCTTTTGTATTTATTGGTTAAGTGAGAAAATTGTTTATTTTATTCTTTGTTATTTATACCGGTATATCTTGAAACGAAACAGTCTAATCTGAAATCGCATATTTAATATAGGCTCATATTTGTATTACTGTTGAAATATAGATGGCAAACTTCTGTTGCTAAATTGCTGCTTCTCTTGAGTGCTTTAAGCATGAACCTGGAAATATAATCGAATGCACACCAATATGTAAAAACTGGATGATGTATTGCTGTTTAAATTTGATTATAGCAAACAAGATGGTCTGATTTGAAGGTATTGAATCCATATTTTGCAGCAGCAACTCCTTTTTAATTAAAACAAGACTGATAAATTCAAATACGCAGTAAATTCATCGTCTTTTAATCAGAACATGTTATGACTAGATATTTTACAAAACGAATGTATGCCATATTTCAAGAAAATTAAGCGGTTGAAGGTTTTAATAACCTATAGATGTTTAAAAAATGTTTTTTTGACAGTGTTTTAAGCAAGGTTTTGCTTTGCTTTCTGTGCTTTCAAAGGATCTCCCCGTATACATATTTATTCAATGACTTTATGCATATCAATGAATAAAACCTTTAACGTATATTGTATTATTTGCCACATAGAACAGGTACGACCTTTCTTCTAAACGTGGGTACATATGACATTTGGAAGAAATAAGGGGAGCAAATTGGACAATATACTTGAACATCGGACTTGACACGAGAAGTGCATTAATTAACTAAGATGATATTTTAATGTTTCAAATCGGGAAACCGAAATTCATGTGTAAATCATTTTGCACATCATTGACAAAATAGTGATAGTTCCTGAAAAAGAGTTTTTTCCAAATGAGTCCCGAGTTTGCAACTCTGATATATCATTTTTACATCAAACTATTTACGCTCAATGGGTTATTCTATGCTTATATTTAGCTAAGAAGTTCAAGGCCTAAATTTTCATTTTCGTTTTATATTGAAAATAGTATCAGTCAACAGTGTATACTCTGATAAAGACGCCATCTTTGGCTCATATATGAGACAATGAGCACACATGGGTTAAGCGAAAGCATACGCCAGTGATAAAATTGATGACAACACACTGTTTTGAAATGTAAACAGGTATTTTTAATCTGAAAAACACAGTTTGATAACTATGTTTTCCTCTTTGGTTGTGCGACGACAGACAGGGCTTAGCACTACATGATGACATATCTCTAAAGCCGTTCTTAACCGGGAGAGTTATGTTGGATTTTCGTGCTTTGTTTTTTCTCTCCCGCTCTGTCGTACCCTGAACCCACCCATGTATTACAGTTACTCGTGACTACAGACTAGTCGCTTGAGTACAATTTCACCGTTGCCATAGTGAGTTATTTTTAACACGGGCTTGAATGTTTAATTCGTTCCCGTGTTACTAATAATCTTGTCATAGAATTTTTGTTAGATGTTTTACATGTATTTACTTACTGTGTTGGCGGTCGTTGTGGAACAGGGCTTATATTTTATGTACACTGTTCGTCTTTATAGGTGAATATAGGAGATAAGAGCGAGGTTGGGCGCCCCTAAATCCAGGTTTAACCCCTCAGTAGTTGTTAATAATTAATTTATAATTAATTATTGATTGTTACTAACCGTACCAAGGCGGGCTCATATATTCACTTTGCTTTATGTTTGTCTTGTGTTTTGTTTTCTATTTAGTGTGTAGATGAAGGAATGGTATTTCGCGTGTGTGTATGTTTGTTATGGTATGACTGTGTGTGTGTTTGTTATGGTATGACTGTGTGTGTGTTCTGCTTAAGAGGTGGAAGTATTGTTTGTGTTGCGTTTCCTGCTTGAGTCTTTCGTATTTATTTATTGGACCCTGATTAGACTTGCAAATGACATGCTTAAATATAAACGTATTTATCGGGAAATATAAACTTGACCCGTATTGTAAAATAAATCTCAATAAATAAGTCCAATCATAGTTTTCAATTAGCAAATAAGTTGGAATTTGTAACGATACGTTAGCATTGCAAAACATAAATGATATCATAAATAGGTACATGTTCAAAGATCGTTTACATCAACTAGTTCTGAATGTTACATTATTGTTTGTCAGTTTATGTCAAACATATGACAATAATTCATGATTATTTGCGCATTCTATAAGTGTTTGAACGAAGAACGTTCGTAACAATTATATTTGAATTTGAATTTGAAAAGTATCTTTGTTTAAGAGGCAATACTGTTTTTGCCATGCCTTAAATATGTTTTTACAGCTAACATCCTATTAAAGAACATTGTAAAACAATCAGTATTGATAATAAGTAATACATTAATTTTGCACAAAGGTCAGTTCAGTCAATCACAAACAGAAACTTGACATGAAATGTGATTTGTGGTTTTGTTTAATGAAGACACTGAAATGCTTTATGTAATTTAAAAGTTTGAAGAGTTAGAACGTTATGGTTTTATTCATATAAAAAGTGTTTATCCCTTCGTCACGAAGCACCATTATAAGCATGTTTGTATCTCTTTCACTGCCAAATTTTATCGTCTGTTTTTACTCTCTTCACCCAAAAGTTGTCTGCATTGGTAGAGTCTTATGTAATATTATTTCAAGTCATATCTAGGGCCTAAAGACTAATCGAACAGTTTCAAACAGTATAGATCCTGACCAGACGCCGCGTGACGCGGCGTCTCTCCACGATCCATGCTTTTTGCAAAGTCGCCTGATGGCGCCGTTGGCAGTGAACGAGTTAATCTAATAAACAAAAGCGCTCTCAGGCATTGAACAATAATTGTTAATTGCATTTCCTGGAAATGTCGTTATTTCAAGCTGCTCCTCACAACGGTAATTATTTCCCGCATCTCTAAGAAACCATAAATTCACATTACATCACGTCTGTCGCTATTTCTGACACGAGATAATGTACGTGCTAAATAGAATGTGACATGCGATATGCAAACACATTTATGTTTTCAACAACTAGCAAAATTTATATCATGTCGGAAAGCGCTTTTTTCAGAAATTTCGAAGCAACACTATATAAATCTGCATCATAATATTAGGTTTCAGATAATGCAGCATCTAATTCAAACTCATTCAATGCAAGGTTTAAATTACGTTTAAGTCACATATTTTTTCATATAAGAATAGAAAATAATGTTATTTAGTATTAAGGTCGACAAAGTTTCTCAGAGAATGAGAGTCACACACATTTTTGGCAGAATATTTTGTAGAAGCTTTTAATATGCATTTTTACCTCATTACTGCAACCACTAAAATGAAGGTTAATCGATTGATTCAATGTGATAAGTAAACATAAATCTCCTAAGGAGCTTTTTGGTTTACTTTCACCCTTACTTGAAGCAGTCGCCTTTAATTCACACCTTGTATATATCTAAATTTAGTGGTTTTAAAAGAGTTGTTTGCCGATTACGCATAAAGTCAACTTTGCAAACTATTTAGATCCTGATAAGATGCCACGTGACGTCGTGTCTGATTCGCATCAAAATTGTATCGACATTCCTGAAGTCATACTACATTGCATCTTACTTTAAAACGATCTTGCAAATAAAAATATCTAAACACACGACAATAAAGTGATGCAGGCTTAAAAACCACTATTAATTTGGCACCGAAAGAGTTAGAAAACACACATGTCACAATTATCAGTGATTTATCATTTGTGACATGTTATACCTCTCTGTTTGATTTTAATTTCGTTTGAAAGTGAAAGAATAACACATTCGCCACTCTATAAAAAACCAATTGACCGCACAGAGATTAAATGCATAACCACGTTTACAAGCGTATTAGATTCGAGCAGATTTGTGAAATGATAGGACACCACAATATGTAAGAACTCGGTGAGATAGTGTGGTATTGCTACGGTTTAAATTTTAAGCATACACATGATTGTCAAGAATAAAATCTTCTCCACTATATACAAACCAATTTACCTCAAATAATTGCAATGCATAACCACGTTTACATGATTAAATTTAGATTCGAGCATATTTTTCAAATGTTAGGACAACACTAGAACAAGAACAGGTCCGCTATTGTGGTACTGCTATGATTGGAAGTTTAAGCCTACACATGAATGTTCAACTATTTGGACCCTCATCAGACACAGCGGATTTCGGATCAAGAATGTGTGCAAATAAATGCAAAGTCAGATATGACGGTGACTTGGAATACACAAATGATACATACATTACTTCAGGACGTCAGATCAGAGGAGTATTGCGAAAACTAAGTATTTCATTTCTGCATTTGACCCTATGTTGTCTCTTTACATTATAATGACAATTTTTATATGTGTAGTTTCACCATGCTATCATTTGGCGCTAAATTGAGTATGTACAAATTGAATTAATCAGTTTAATTTCTCTTATTTAGAGCCCTGTTTCATGTGTAACATAGAACAACATTCTACTTTCCAATGAGAGACGGGCAGTACAACGCTTCCTCTCTACGACGACACCCATTTGGAGACACAAAATATGTGCGTTGTTCGAAGGGAGTCGTTGTAGGGAAGGAATATGACATACATCTGCAATCAGTGTAACGCGGCGTCTGATCTGGATTCAACCTGTTTGCCACTCATTGTTATGGTTTTTTTTCTGTCAAAATGTCTTACATGTAAATTTAAGAAAATCAGCAGGCGTCAATTCTAAGTAGACTATATTTCAGCCTCGAAAAGTTTGGACATAATTATATTGTTTTGGGAACAGCGGCAAGGGTCGTTGCAAGAAGGGAACCGTTGTTCAGATGTCCGTTGTAGAGAGTGAGTACACAATGAGGTAGACATACTGTTTCTGTTCTTCATACAAGCGCTCGTGCAATGACGTTATAATGCGTTAATAAACTTATAAACTTTGGTGTTGTAAATAACTCATGTCTTCAACATGGGAAGCGCCCCAGACTAATAACTGCACTGTTGAGTTATCGTTGACGTAACAAGCTGCACGCGATATTTTGTTATAGACACTCCTTCTCAATTTTCAAATGATAGATGTTTTCTCGTGTTACACCTTAGTACTACAGCTACTCTAAAACATTCATCCTGAAACTTTAAACGGACAATGCCAGTCTCCAATATATAGTTTAGTCAATCTTTCCTATTTAAGGTATGTTTTTACTATGTATATTGTATTTCCAAATGACAAAGAGCACAGACACTGATCAGATGATTCCTAATAGAGGAACCATCTGATCCGGGTATTCACTGTTTGCATAATGTATGTGTTCTCTTCACTCGCACACTGTTACTAAAGGACGAATAAATTAATCGCTTTGGCGTAATGGGTTAACTCATTTACTCCTGAATTTTCAAATCTTCAATTCCAATATCAATTCAGAAGTTAACGTTTAAATATATAGGATTTATTTTAGCAATAAATATTGCATAACGGAAAAAACGACGGTCATACGCATTTTGATCAGGATCTACACTGCTTGCATAGGACAGGTGTACTTGCCATTAGTAAAATGTGTGTTAATGAAGCATATACGCACTAATAGGGATTAATGGTTAGCAGTTTTAAAATTATAAAGCTAGTAACAATCCATTATGTGTCCGTTATGTCTTCTGAATTAATTATCTAGGCTAAGTGTGTGAGGAATACTTAAGGGGCGTATCTCCACGTCTGATTAGGATGAAAACTGATAAACTCTTTCACTGCTAAGTTTTATCGTCTGCTTTAACCTTCTCACCATCAAATTATCGTCTGCATTCATAGTGTTGTCTGCAATATCCTTTCAAGTCAGATTAGGTCTGACCAGGATAAACACTGTCTGGAAATCTCGCTATTGCCATGACGTCATCTAGTTTAAACAATGTTTGTCTGCTATTGCTCTTAAAGTGTTAGTTAAGGGGGTCGGTGCACCTTTATAAAGTAATTACCAAATTCTTCAAACTTTGCATACTGATAGTCACATTATTTTTTTTGACAAAACTGGAGAAAAAATGGGGGTCCAGGACCTTTGTTTCCACAATTTAAGATTTTTCACGACAACCCCCCAAATTTGAAGCTTTTCAAAAACACCTATTTTTTGTACTACGTTTTTTAAGCTTTATGTATACAAACAATTTCGTTGTTTTTATTTCTCAAGTTATAGATTAAATTTTAGTTAAGAGTTAACAAATGCAATGTTTGTCAAACAGTTTTGATCCTGATCAGATGCCGTGTGACAGAACGTCTGATCATGATCCAAACTGTACGCACATAAAAATCATACAGTGGATCAGGCAATTTTTGTTATTTTTGTTTTTTTGTTATATCATTTTACAATTTTATGCAGATGTAAATGAAAAATTGATCAAATGATTATAAATGTTATTATTATATACCTATTCTAAAAACAAGCGAATACAGGCCCAACAATATTTTTTTCGTATCAGATGGTCCGTATCAGATGGCATATATGCTACACAATGTAGACGTCACTGCTTTTATGCAACACAAGTTGTACACGATTTATTAGATAATTATAAAGAAGTGTTGCGCGTGACGTTTCGGAATTCCAGGTCCGGTGCTATTTTTAAAAAAAGTTGAAACTAAGAATAGGTCAACTTTGAATAGTTAATTTCCATTTTAAGCGTAAAATAACCCACAACACCCACTTTTACTAATGTTTTCCTCCAAAGGATAAAGCTTAAAACAGTTCAACTCATGCTCTGAGATGCTTTTAAAAATGACCGTTATTTGCAAAAAGCCACAAGAACAAAGTCATTTGAATTCCGCTTAAGCTGGTGCTAGGGGGTGTGAGCACTGTTGCATATTTCAGTATTGCTCATGAACAGACTCAATTAAACCGAGTCTGCAATTTTCAGTATTTGCTTTGTTTTCTGTGCTTTCGAAGGATCTCCCCTTATTCAGATTCATAAAAAATGACGTAATTTAATGGTAGTCACATGACTTCCATAAAAAGTTTTGCATAGAACTCAGGATTTTAACATATAGGGGCTTACATGTATGCGTATATTTGATTATTCGGTTGAACAGCATATATATCTAGGTCAAGTCCCAAATAGTTTAGGTATATAATAAAAGGAACATCACCACAGTGTGTGATCCGGGGTCTTGTATCAGTTCTCGTTGGTTGTGTAATCCAGATCACACTCGAGGCTGCGCCTCTCGTGAGATCTGGATTACACAACCAACTCGAACTGATACAAAACCCCGGATCACACACTGTGGTGGTATTCCGTTTTTATTTTCGCAATGAAGACACGTTTTGTGTGACTTGATTCATATTTACTACTTGTCTTTACGTTACAGAGCTTTTTCAAACTTGTTATCTTAAGTACCATATACATACATGCGAAATTAATACAGTTCAACTCCATAACTAATATTGAATCTTATACCAAAACGGTATTTATGTATCAAAGTAGTATATGTATATTTAATTATCAAAGCTAAAATACAAGAGACTAATTTCATGTTTTCACCACTAACAGTATTATTATGTTTGATGATGTTAATATAACTTTGAATAACATAAAAAAATATACCTTATGCTGATTTAATTTCACCAGGGTAAACGCAGATGACTGGATGGGATGTTTTAATTACCATGGTATTGATATCAACAGTTCCGTATAATGTATTAACCCTCAGATGTTACATAATGCTACGAATAAATACGTCAATCGTTCGAACGACATATATATCGAATTAAAACGCCAAACACTTCAGTTTTAAGGCTATAAGACGTTTTTCATAATTCCGTTGGTGTATTGGAATGGAAAATTGATTTTTTGCATATGTTTATCCGTTTTTAATGCAAAGTTTGTTTTCAGCCGGTGTAACGCAGTAGAATGACCCATCCCTGCAAAAGGACCCGGGTCTTTATACTACGTAGAGAAATGACCCCAAACCGTGAGGGGGTCATTATACTACGAGTCGATGGGTCAATTTTCTACGGCCTGGGGTGATTTTTCTACGTAGTAAAATGACCCGGGTCATTGTTCTATGTAGTGACATGACCCATGGGTCATTTTAGCAGGGGTGGGTCGTGGTTTATGCCAAAAGCAGTTTGAAACACACATATTTACCTAAAATATAAGGTATATGGTATTTTCAAGCATTACAGTATATTGCATTAGCTACATGTAGCACATTTTAGCCAGTCGATGTAGGTTGCAGTATGTATAAATTCAAATGACCCGACTCGACGTTTATATTAAATCCTCCAAGAAAATGGCATTCGTAATTGAAACACGTACCATACATTATTCACAATCAACAAACAAACACCAAATCTTATGTTTAAATGTTCATAAATATGCAATAAATAAAGACGGTACGAGACAACGGTAAAATTATAGTTTACAAGAAATTGTAAGCCTTAATAACAATGTCACTACTTTATCATTTACTAAGAAGATTATGTTAAAGCAGTAACATTTCATTGCAGTCTACGTCTATATAAGTATGTAATATGTATGCACCAGCGCTTATCCAATTCTTATTTTGTTACAGTCAATGTCTCTATATGTACTAACACAAATTCAAATGGTACTGATGTTTGATGTTAATATGTATTTGTTATGTCGAACTTAAAAGTAATTAAGCATGTACTGGGATGTTTCTGTGGCCAAAACTGTTGAATAAATAATAGTTTCATTGTGATAGTCCACTGACACTAATCTTAAAATTCATTATAACGGTAAATTGTATATTTCTAGATTGGAATGTTGTAAGTACAGTATTGTCAATGTCATGTTCGTGCCGAAATGAATGTTAGTTAATGCAACAGTGAAAACACTAACATTAGCGTTATGTGGCATATGATCAGGATCCAAACTAATTGAAGTTCATATCAAGCTTATTCAGCAACAAACGCATAAACATTACACCTTTTTAATATATAGGCAGCAGACCAAAAATATAAGCAGACGATAATATTGAAGTGACTGTGTTAGGCATGTTATTGCGTCATAAAAACGTTTAAAGGGATAATGTACAATTAATCAGTTGTTTGTATTTAACCCATTACCCCTTATATACGTCCTTTTATGCCTTTTATGCCTTTTATAAATACCTTCACTGCAGAAAATATTTCATCTTTATACAGCTTTGAATAAGAAACCATTAAAAACATTATCTATACCCTAACAGCTTGTGTCTTAAAGCAGGCTTTAAGGCGCATTAAAGCGCAAGCTGCATTAATTAAAACCTATTTTAAGTGATAAATTCCTTTCAAAATTAAATTCAGGCTTTTGGGATAAAAAGTAAATACAGTCGATGCTCGATAACTTGAACTTGAGGCTAAGTCACTTTGTTACATTGAAAAATACGGATGTGTTCGACTTAAGCGAGCTTAAGTTATTGAATTGGATGTACAAATACTTAAACTCTAAACTTAAGAGAAATGAAGTTTCGATTGTATTTCGAAAAGACTGCTTCTAGATACGAGCCGATGTGGTGTCTTATAAGCGCTGATTCTACATAAGTTATATTTTTTCAATCGGATAGATTTTCTTGAAACTAATATGGATATATGCACTTTCACATATAACATTGAAAAGTTCGGATTTCTTTTTGTCCATAATATAGGTTAGTCCGTCAAAAAGAAGCAATATCAATCATAATAAGGAAACCAGAAAGTACTGTACCCATCAAATTAACAAGAAAAGATAACAATTGACGTCTGAATCCAGTAAATTGTACATAGTAGGTTCAGTTGGACAGGCAATTGTCACGCAATGGATATAGACTACATAAAACATTACTGCATCGTCGGTGGAGTTTATATCTCAGACAAACTTGTTGTAAATAGAGTTACAGAAATGAACATGTCTGATGGTAAGTCGAGATATGAATGGTAAATTGTTCTTTTGTTTGACCTCTGCTCGTAGAAATTACTATCTTGTAAATCTGATAAGAAACGCCCCTATTCGACTTCAGTAGAAAATAAATAGTTGTGGTTTTGAGTCTGAAAACTTTTCTTGTAAACCAATAACCTAATTTCTTTGACCCTTTTATAGTCAGATGAGGTTTACCCTTTCACAGCAATATTGTCGTCTCCTTCAACAGTGTTGTCTGCAATACCGTTTCAAAGCTAGTTTTAAAGCAAACGTAATTTAAAAACAAATGGCAAACAGTTTTGATCCGAATCAGACGCCGCGTTACGCGGCGTCTGATCAGGATCAAATATGTTTGTAAATGCGCTTTATGACGGGTTAAAGCATACTAGGGTACCAAAACAAGTTTTCAATTTGCTCTCTAACTCCGATTACACTTACATTTAGAAACAAGTTGGATACTCCTCAGACACGGAGAAAAACCACCATCATATAAATGTCAAATTAAAATTCATTTGTCACAATTACCTTTATTGTGTACCGCTTAGTAGAAAGATTGTAATACTTTTTATCACATAATTTGCGGTCTGGGAGTTGCATAAAGCGATTGTATAAATATCGTAATCCACTAGTGGAATATCGTGTTTTGGGCTCCGGCCTAACTTGTTCGTTCATAAGCGCTGCATGTAGCGGGGTGCCAAATGACGTCATGTACTATGACGTTAACGTAAACAACGTAACGTTTGGCGGAAAATCTATATAGCGTAGGGTCTACAAACTACGGCTTCAAATCAATTTAATAGGTGCATGAACTTGTAATGTGATAAATAGAATATCACATTCGTGTTCATTATTTATCATTTTTAATAAACTCGTTGACTAAAATGAATATGACGCTCGCCAAGGCTCGCGTCATATTATTTTAGTCAACTCGTTTATTAAAAATGATAAATAATGAACACTCATACAATATCCTCTATGTCCGCGCTAATAGTGGTGTCTGCAACATGTCTGCGGTGTCTGATCAGTATTTAAACATTTTGTAAGTAAATCTAAGTCTTCTACGGCAGTGAAAGGGTTGACACATTACATGCTTGAAGCAGGTGATATTCTATTTGCGAAGGGATAATGGGACGTACATTATCATTCTGTGATTAGTTTCTTTAACTATTTATCGCCTTTAACACTAAGTAGCTCTTGTGGGTTATCAGGTTCCTTTACTTTAGTAACAAAAACATTAACCAGTCTACTTGGAATTCTGGGTCGTTTAATGAATACTGATCTAAATTAGCAAACATTGTCGATCCTGATCACAGGACTTTTGGATGTCTTGAGCGTCATTAAGTGTGACAAAAGAGTGTGCTTGGGTTAACTTTACGTATATCAAATTATATATAACATATTCCGTGCGATATTATCCTGTCTAGACGAAATTCGGTCGCTATATTTGACAGTTATTTGACATTTAAACTCAAAAGTCTGAGGCAAGATATTGACTGATTTACATGTGAATAAGAAACTGCAATAATTTATCTTGGACTTATGAAACAAGTTTATTAAGATAATAACGTAAGCGAAACTGATACTCAAACCACATCACCTACTTAATCAAACTTAATATAGCTATACCATAGACAATAAATTGTTCCCGTCGGTTCATGAGAAACAATTTATTTGTTTTTCACACTTTTGTTAAAGATATGACTTAACGTCTTGGGGACGCTGAGCGGATATGGGTTAGAATATTAACCAATTCTACTTGCAAAGAATGAGTTATTTACCATTAACCCTTTACCTCATAGCTTGTTTCTAGTTTTGAGAAACAGGTAACCACTTAAAGCAGGTTGAAAGTAAAGAAGAATGTGCCTTAAGGCACATTCTGCTTTATTTTCAGCCTGCTTTAAGCTAAAATCTGCTAGGCTATATAAAATATTTATAATGGTTATTGTTCATGAGGGTTTAAACTGGAACTATTTTCTTCAGCGTAGGAATATATTAAATACGCTAAAAGTCGCTTCTATAAGGGAAAGGGTTAACAGCCACACTCAATAATTACCCCTTTTCACTGGCATGACGTCATTGACGGTAAAATGATTAAAGCAGAAAGTTAAAGATGGAGTAAAATGGTTAGTATACACGATAAATGGCAACATTAAAGTACACAGAGAGAATGACAAGCCAGCACTGAACTTCAAAGAATTTCTTTTAAATGTGATGTCTGTTTCAATATACAGTTTGTTTGGAGCCAGCTCTGGCACCGGCATCAAAATGATTTCTACACAGACAAACATATTCGTTAGAATTCTCAAATTATGGTAGGTTACTACGTCTTTAGCGCTGTGATTAATTCTGTTTAAATGTCTTCTCTACTCTATCAGTGTATAAGCTAACAGTTGCTTGAAAATTTCCAGGACTATTTTATTTGGATCTCGTTCGTTCAGTTTAGAACTTGTCGTTATAATTGCGACTGGTTTACGCTTTTAGACACCTGCTTCAAATGTACCTAAGCAAAACTATCACAGTCACCCACTCAGCTATTTAAACTAAAGAATAGGTGACTATGATACCTAACGGTTTGGATCTAAATTAGACACTGCGTCACGTGGCGTCTAATCAGGATCTCAACTGCTTGCAGACGTTTGTCAAGTCGCGCTTACGATGATGAATGTTTTAATTATCTAAACCCTTTCATGATCAAATTATTCGGAGGATTTTACCCCTTCGTCGCTTTATCGTCGTCTCTTTTAGTAGTGTTGTCTGAAAGACACGTTTCAAAGTAAGATGTAAGGTTGTATGATTTAATAGATAGCGATAAGAGTGTCAAACAGTTTGGTTCCTGATCAGACGCGCCGTCTGATTAGGACCAAAACTTTTTGCAAACGCGCTTTAAAGCGTCATTGAGAGAGAAAGATTTAACCGAAAAAAACGAACAGAGAAATTTTGAAGTAGTCGATGAAGCTTACATGTAGATGTATTTGCTTTTACGCTCGGCATTAAAATACGAATCCTACGAAATAAGTTATAATTGGCCCGATGTCAGTCTCTATATGATTTGTATTCTACCATGCCATGTGTCTCTTTGACGTGCTACCATATCTTTCTCATGACATAAATTTGCTGAATAATTTTCTCGTACGTGTACATATTATCAAGTTATTTTAGAATGCGTGAATGTGAACATATAAGTAGATGCATACGTTGTATATGTAAACGTAAGTGTAACACAATACTTGTAATATAAAAAGTCAGAAATAAACCCTAATAAAGGTAAATCTAGTATCAAATTTCGTTATATATTGTTAAATTTGGGGTCGAAGGGGTATCTAAATATTTCTTATAATCAGAAATAAACCTTTAGAATGTAGTAACACTTTTGGTTATAAAGGATCAAAACCAAGGTATTTAAACAACTCGCGTAAAAGTCAAATTCAAAATATTTATGAGTCTTAAACATGGTATTAATGTTTTAATATTATGTTAATGATCGTGTAAAAGCTTTTATAAGATTCCACGACGTATTGATACAGATACTGATACAAATATTTTTTAAAAATGTATGGAGTTTATAATTTTATAATGCGTGTTAGCCCTAACAGTATGATGACAAACCCATTTATACCCAGTGGATTCTTCCATGTCTATATATTGGATAAGTCCATTTTTTATCAAAGGGATGCCTGGTCAAAATTTTCATTTTCATTTTGTTTTACATTGAAATTCCTATCAACAAACAGTGTAGCGTCTGATCAGAGTCTACACTGATTGCCCTTGTCCCATATATAGGATCCTGGGCACAAATGGGTTAACATTTTATTTATTATAAAAAATTTGGCCAATACCATAGGGCTCACAGAGCAACCATGTGATTAGGACCCGGAACATTGATCGTTTTTGAGATTTCTTTTTAGCCATTCACATTGACTGTCCAATGAATTAAAAGTTCAAACGTTAATTTGAACTTGTTTTGTTTTAATTTTTTAAAGTGTTTGCTTCCTAAAAACGAGTTGCCGCTTTATATATATCCGACCTTCATGTTTTATTTCTCAGACGTGCTGTCTGTAGGGAGGAAATGGCTGGTTTCTCTGACAAGCACTGATCCAATAATCGTTGCTGTCGTGAATTAGCCACTACTTGTGACAGGGGAATTCGGAGCAGACAAGCCAAACACCCATTTACAACTAACATGCTACATTAATTAGCAAACCATACACGTACATTGCAGCGAAAGACATCTATTCGCATTCGTACTAAGCGGTTATGTTTTATGGTTGCATATATAAATGGAAAAGGTCGCAGAACTCGATGATTTTTAAATACTTCACAACAAGACAATTCAGACAAATGAAAAAATTCATAGATGAATGAGACACTCTTACAAAAAAGAACAAATGTTTTCTCTTTGTAATAAAAAAGTTTTATTCATAACTTCTATGTTAAGTTCTAAAGGACACTTTTTTGAAGGGTGATTTCAAGTTATTCATCAGCCCATTTTTCACCACTTGGTAATACCTTACCGATAAGCTATCGTATACCATTATAGTTTACAACTAACTGTACGAGGCACTGGGGTGCGTTAAACATATTAAACGACCATACTGTCATTTGCAAACATGTCGGATCATGATCAGATGGAGCCATTTTGGTATCTGAATAGGAATGCAAAATGCAAAAAAATAAAAGTAATAATTATCAGAAGAAACATGGTCATAACAGACGATAATTATACGCGAAATAATTAAGATATGGATGTTCTCTATACCAACTTACTATTGTCACGTTTTTCAGCAGAATGTTTCCCGAGCAGTTCGAAAACCTTTATTATTTTGCCGTTTAAAGGAAACGAAACGTAATGTACACATACTGCAAAACAACACGGGATTTTTTTTGGGGGTGTTCTCCCATGTAATAAAACACCATCATAATATCCGATAACACCTCACGTAAATGAACATTTCAAGCGAAACACATTTCATATAAAACAAGAAAGAAAAGTTTTTAGTCATCCTGCCAACAATTCTGAACATCTGAAGTGTGACAGAAAGTGTAACTGTGTTTAATATTACAGTTATATTGAATTAACCCTTAGCCTGCCACTCACGACTATAGCTCCATATGCAAACAGCTTGGATCCGGATGAGACGCCGAGTAACTCGGCGTCTCATCCGGATCCAAGCTGTTTGACACTCGGACAACATTTTCAGCAATTTTGAGCAATTTTGAAGCACTTTGAAACTTGAAGCAGACGAGAAATATAGCAGACGACAATTTATTTGGCGGGCTAAGGGTTAAGGTGTCATGCGTCTCATACGACAAGGTTTCAGTTGTTCTTGACATTGGTGATGTTTGTTTCAAAGGTGTAACTGTAGTGAACTTATCCGATTTTTTCGACTTGTCCAAGTTATTTTTAGAATAGAATAGTTAATAATGGTAAAAAGGTAAGCAAAGTAACATTGAATATGTAATAGTACACTTTCTACTTGAGATAAGTATGATCCTCGTGCAGCACGCGACCTATGCGTTAACTTTACTGATATTTTATTATTTCCCAATAAACGCACTTATATACTAAAATTATTATTTTTACAATTCCTTACTGAACATTACGCAAAATAATACAGCTACCCGTATCTCTAGCTGGCTTTACGGAAATCATCGTGTACGTTACTCATCCCTTTCAAAAGTTTTAGACTGTTTCAATCTAAAAATAACTTGGACAAGTCAGAAGAAAACACTAATATACGTTCCATGTTGTCACCTACTACATATTTCCTGTTTGTTATGACATTGCCAGTAATCATGCTGTGCCAGACATTACTAATACTTCAGAAAGATGATTGTCTGACCACGGGTAATATACTATCACAATAATCTACATAGATTGGACGTCCAATGTGGACACTTACGCTTAATAATCATTTTACCTCATCAATCACACGACAAGAGACATTTCAGCGAGGAATAGTCAACATGAACTATGTCATAAGAAAAAACAGATGTATTGTATTGTAAACATTATAGAGTCAGACCAGACACCGCATGAGAGACGCGATCTCTTGTCTGGGTCTACACCTGTTGGATATTATGAATAATTTCTTAAAATAATACGAAAGTAATATACGACACAAATGTATTTTTTATCTAAAAAAAGAACCACCCATGTAATATGTGTTCGGCATTGCTTTACTTCACTCGTTTGTACTGTACATTCCTTCTAAACAACCATGTACGCGATGGTATTTAGTAGAAATAAAGGCGTTGAGCAGCTTAAACGCGGTGAATGAAAAGTATACAACTAATAAAAGAGCTTTCTGTCTGCTAATACCGTGTATTAGGTCGCAAACTGCCTTAAATGCCATAAGAAAAACAGTTTTAGTGGTCGTAAAAGAGATTTTTAAAACTACTTTCTCACGAAACGCTGGACGGTGGTTTTGACAAAAGTATTGAGGAAGTGTATGTGTAAAATCTATCTATCTATCTATCTGTGGGGTGCGCTGCTTTCACGCTACATCCCTCCACTCATCTCTATTTTCCATCAGTGTTAGTAGATGTTCTGCTAGCAGTCCGAATCCTTACTCATCTGATCGATGTACATCTTACTTGGGCACCACTCCTCTGTCATGTTTTAGGTGTCCAAAGTAGGACATTGCTGATAAGCTTGTTTTTACTTCTCCAACAGTTTCTTGCAAAGCGTATTTTTCTCTATATCATTGTATAGGAGATAGATGGTAAATATCTATATAGTTGCTGTTTTGATGGATGCTTAGACCGTCTTTGTTAAAGCTCATGAACACTGTCTTAGTTGCATTAACATGTAAGCCAACACCATCTGTTGCTTTCTCCAAACTGTGTAGAAGAAATTCTGCTTCTGTGTAAAATTCAGTTAAACAGTATTTTGCGTATCAATCAAACGTAAATGAAAAGATCACTCTAAATGTATATGGAGTCAAACAGTCATTGAATACTTCTTAATATTTGATTTTGATATTTGATGTTACATTACAAACGTTTGAAGGCGTATTTGAAAGTTCAAAGACACAGATCTCTAGATATGTGAATATAGTATATTTTGGCAAATGTTAAAAAAGATAAATGTTAGGTTGGCTTTTAAATCGCTGCTTGATATTTTTTTTGAATTGACCTATAAGATCGTAAAAAAATATTGTTTTCAAAATTGCACATTATTAACAAGTGTGTTTCTTTTTAACCCCTTAGTGATGACATGGGGAAACTGTATAAATCATGTAAATAAAGAATCCGCTTGCAGTAATAAACCGCCCTTGATAAATTAACAAGAACAAATAAGAAGAACATGTTATTTTTTCCAACCAAACCAACACGCTTAAGCTCCATATTGTACGTCTATTGTGAAACGTTTGGATTCAAATCAGACTGTCGACAACCCAGCCTCTGCTAAAGCTACATATGGCTTTCATAAAGCTTTATTCCTTTTCCTAGAGAAGCGCCTTTAAGCGCAATTGATTTATTACTCCTTTGAAGAAACAAGTACCTATATATACTGTCATGAACATGCACCATAAGAAAAAATTCTATAGTATAGCTGATAGTCTTTTAAAGCAGGCTGAGGGTAAAACAGAATGCGCCTTTATTTTCAACCTGCTTTAAGTGGTCACCTGTCTCCAAAATTAGAAACAGGCTATGGAGTAAATCGCCTACATTTTAATTGTTTTATGCCATTTGCAGTGTGTTCTGTTTAGTAGTCTTCACTGCAAGAGACAATATTGGTTAATGACTCAGTAACTACGTCGAATGACACATGTTAACCTGTGCAGGTGCTTTAAGTATTTAAAGAACATGGAATGAGCAAATAAGGAATATATATTCGTACGTGACTCGATTAAGAACTCTCCTGGGAAATTTGACCAAATACAAGAAGACGAGTGTATCTAGTATATAACTGATTTGTCACCTAGCTCTGGTACGTTTACGACATGTTTACTTTGCTGACAGCGTTGTAGCAACATGATTTGTAAAATCTAATTTGTAAAAAAACATGCAAATAATTTCAATTTTTACAAATCATGTTTTCACAGTCGACATGATTTGTAAAAAAAACATGAATTGAACGGTTTTTTTTACAAATCATGTCGAATACCGACATCTTTGAATTTGGTTCTACATGAACTGATTTTAATGTAATTGTATAGACGACTATTAAATAGCATGCATATATTAAGTTTTTATATAAGTGTTTCCGGCACAGCGACAGGGTGAACACAGTTGAGTGATTTGAATGTTAAATTAGACAGTTAGTAGAAATAATTACTTCATAAATGGCATGGATGTGTATCTCATGAAGCTGCGCATTTGAATTGAGACGTGTCATCCTGTCTTCAACTATGTATCTCATATGATAATTATACATATAGATAAATGTACCAAGAACATGTCCAAGTAGAGTTAAGTTTTGAATGACATTCATTATATATTAACGGACAGCTGCAATCAGAGGTCCAATGTAATAAAGCGTTTAAACAGAGTCCGATGGCGTACTTAAGCATTTGATTAGTCAAATGCTTGAGAATGATATCAGACTCCACTCAAACTATTTATAACCCTTGACCCAGATACATGTAAGATGCAGAGTGACTTCTAATTGCACATTAAGTCAAACTATATCTCCTACTAGAGCAAATATGTAGATACAGTCGAACTTCGATTTCTCGAAGTCGGTTTTGTCGAACATACCCGTATTTCAAAGTTAAATCGTGGCTAAGCCACGTTTAACTTAGAAATATGGGTATGTTCGACTTAACCGACCGTTGATATGTCAAACTTTCGGATAGTTCGAGTTAAACAAGTTCGAGATATCGAAGTTTGACTGTTATGTAATAAGATGTTTTATGGCACCACCTTGTAAGCTTGTATTTGTGTCGGGTTTTGAGGCACTGCGATATTCATTGTGTCATTAAGCGCTGATGTGTATGTGGAAAATGTATGAGTGCGCAATCAAGCGCTTCTGGAGCTGCGCCTAACGTTTAAGCCGTTACCCCGAACTACGCCTTTGTATGCCTTTTATTTATTCCTACTCTGAAGAAAATAGTTCAAATTTAAACAGTAAATAATATGTACTATAAGAAATAGTCTATCAGATGATAGCTTAAAGCAGACTGAAAGTAAAGCAGAATGCACTCTAAGGCACATTCTGCTTTACTTTAAACATGCTATAAGTGGTCACATAATTATATTCAATACTAGAAAAAGGCTAAGGGGTAATTGGTTAAAACTTCTTCTTAAAACTGTATCTCCATTTTCCTTTGATGCCAGAGGCATGGACCTAATAAACTTTAGCGTGCGTTCTAATCCTAAAATGAAATATGTTGTATCTGTTATGTTTACTATCCAGTCTGAAGTCAGCGACCCCGTTGTAAAAGCTTCTTTTGAAAAATGAATTTTGATATAATTTAATTTTGTTTTTTCTGAAACATAGTTTGATAAAAGATTTAAAACCAATTTAACCCTGATAATTTACTAAAAAATAATTTAACCCTTTGAACCCTAGTCCCGCATATTGGCGTTATTTGCCAACATTGTACATGTGAATAGTACACTTGTCCTTTGCAAACAGTGAAGACCCAGATCAGAGGGCTCCTAGGAGCCCTCTGATCAGGGTCTTCACTGTTTGTCATAATACCAAACATTGACAAAACAACCCTTAAAAGTCAGAAATGGACTGGACTTAAACGGTATCTGGAATTGTCCATCTAAAGTTTCAGGGAGGAAAGAGTTAAGAGTGTTGTCTGCGACAAATGTAATCAGCGTCTCATCAGGATCCAAACTGTATGAAAAGATTATCACAACTTGTAAGCGTGTGAAGATGTTAGGATGTTACTCTACAGTGTATCACTCGTGCAGCGCATTTCAAAAGATGCTTTTTCATCACCCTGAGTTGGAATTCATGCACGATTTATTATTCCTGAAACATTCTCTCGTTCGAGTAGAACATGCAATCTAGCATTCTTTCCAATAAACAATTCGTCAAAGAAGCCGATAATGCATGTTCTTCATAATGCACTGGCTATTTTTATTATTATGAAATATGCCATGAAGATCCATAATTAGCATACACAATTCCCGACCATGGCATTTTGTGATTTATGACTACGAAATTGAAGCCATGCATTCTAATAAAAAGCAGAAAATAATCATGAGATATTGCTAAAATTACAAAACCGAAACCGACTTAAGCATGCACTGTATTAGTTATTTTTGAGAATAAGACAACACACATTTCTTTGAAGTGATGAAAGGTATTGTATTACGAAAGCAAAACATTAACGTAAGGAGACCCGTTAGCCTCGTTGAGTGAATTGTGTACTGTGGAGAAATTCTTATTATTTCTTTTCCTTCAAACGAAGCTAAACGCAAACGCTTTTAAAATACAGTAAAGCTCACTTATAACGAACTTGGATAAGATGAAAAACTGCTTAATACAAAATAAAAATAATTCCCCGACTGCTTCCTTTTTTATTTCAATGGCCTCATTCTTGCTTAAGATGAAAACTGGATATAACGAAATATTGGATAAGACAACATGATTTTTAGGTCCCTAAACTGGATTTTACCTGTAAAATGGTTCTGTTAATACAACATTCCGGTCATTATCACAGTTTGACAAGACAGTGGCTTACAAAGGTGACAGTACTTAATTGCTTAGCTGCTCATCACCTCTGTTAACAAAACATTACCCAACCAACATGTTTTGTATATATGCTATTGATTGGATATTCAAACAACTGGAAATAATTAGTTTACTGGGCACATTATTTGTTTGGATCCAGATCAGATGCTTACTAACTGGGTGTCTGATCGGACTTCTTTGTGTTTGACACCCGTATTCTGAAAAAAGATAACAACCACTGATGCTATATCAACATCGTAGATCTAAATAAAAAACTTTTTATTTTAATAAAGTTTACTTATTAAATATTCATAATAGGTTGAGTTTTTTATTAATACAAAACGGGGAACAGGTTAAATTTTCAAAAAGAAAAATGATAATTCTTATATCATAGCGAATCTTATTTTATCATTTACAATTAAAAAAGATATGTAAGATTTAATTTCTATAGATGCATTTCTATCTTTCTTTTTTCCTGATCAATTTTGTACTAAAAGTTTGATGAGTAAACATTTCTTTATCTGCAAACTATTCACAAAGAAATTTCGTTGTTTGGATAAGGCGAAATTTGGATAAGACGAAATAATTTGCAAGGTCCCCTGAATTTCGTTATAAGTGAGCATCACTGTACAGTGTTCCCTCTCTACAACGACCCTCCGAACACCGACTCTCTCCTTACAACGACATTTGCCGCTGTTCCCACGTATTCTTTAAATTTGTATCTGCTGCTTTTCTTACATAAATGACTAATGACAGAAAAAACATAATGACAAATGACAAACAGTTTGAACAGCGTTACGCGGCGTCTGATCTGGATTCGAGCTGTTTGCAAATGTAAATCAAGTTCTCTCCCTAAAACTACTCCCTCTGAACAACGCACACATATGTTGTCTTCTATTGGACCGCTGTAAAACGTAAATAATGACAATTTAATGATATTTGTCAGCCTGGTTAGACGTTTGGGTTATCGGCCTCTGATCTGGCTCGAAACATTTTGCATCTGTCATAACTGATTTAGAATAAAGGCGTTTGTTTACATAGACTATCTTATTCTGCGATGTATTATGTGTATAGTTCAAATATGAATATGCCTTTCGAAAAGTTATTAAGTATGAACTGCAGTCAACTCATCTCAAGCAAAAATAAAGCGTTTGAAATTTCAAAATGTTTTCAGTTTCTTCATTTTATTGCATTGCCATTGTGGTTCGTTTAGTTTAAGCAGGAAAAAATATCGCCATTTCTACTGCATCGGTTTTGAAAAGTCAATATTTAACCAATTTATTAGTTTTGCACTTGTTCTCTGGTTTATGAAATATCTGTTGAAATAATAGTAAAACCGCTCTAGTATGACAACTAAAATAAAGTGATTTTATAGAAGTCACCTGTTGTAAACATCTAATACTTGACACAATTTAGTGGTAGCAAAGACAGGCTGTGCTGTAGATCGAAAGACGATCTTATACTAGTCACCACTGCCAGTTACAGTGGAGAATCTGTTATTCTTTCCCGTTTAAACGCAAACGTACGCAAACGCAAAACACTAAAACGTAGAAAAGAACAACTTTTGGACAATTCTGATAATTTATGTTTATCTTGGGGGCAAACAGTTGGGAGCCTGATCAGACGCCGGGTTACCCGGCGTCTGATCTGGCTCCAAACTGTTTTGCACTGCAAATAATAGTTTTAGCGTAAACGCGTTTATTGGGAAAGAATAACAGATTCTCCACTGTAAGATCACACAACTTCATGATCGTTTTACAACAAACATGGTAACGAACTGCAAAACTTTAACTTTTCATATAAAATGACAACTAGTTATCTTTCGTGTGAATTCTAATTATACCGTTTGTTTGGTTCAATATACATATTCACTTGGGAAAATGCGTGTTTCTGTTAAGCTCAGAAGTGTATTACTAAAGAAACTGCTTACAATTTTAAATTGGCTTTTAGAATTATTTCAACAATTACCGTAAACATTCAGGAGAAAAGAAAACAGTGAAACATCCATGTTAATACGTATATTCGTATATAATAAACACATCAAGACACTGCAATGTTTATTTATTGTCATTTAATGTGTATTGTAGCAGTTACAATGATTTTGTTTTTACAAACATCTAATTCGATTGACAAGTATGCACTATTTAATCGAACAACACATGATACGCTCATTTTAGTGGCCTGTAATACTTGTCTAACGCACGGTCACCAGCAAAGGGACACACATGACATTGTCCCGTTTAAATGGAACAACAAGGGTCACTACTGCGTTACTGGCCTGTAATACTTGTCTAACGCACCAGCACCAGCCAAGGGACACACATAATATTGTCCCGTTTGAATAAAACAACAAGGGTCACTACTTCGTTATGCGGCGTCTGATCGGGATCCAAACTGTTTGAAGATATTAAAAAAGTTGCGGTTTTCACGATAAGGATTTATAGTACCTGAACTAGATGTAGAACAACAGTCAGACATTGTTTGAATTATGACACACTTGCATTACTCATTTTCGATTTAGTATGTTCTTAAAAACAATATAGTAGCTTTGTCTAACAAGACTGAATTTGTTTTTTCACTACAGTTGTAAGTCTATCTATGAAAACATAAAACCCGTTAAAACACGTGTTGTTCCTAATACAGTGGAGACTCTGTTATTCTTTCCCGTTTAAACGCAAACAACTTTTGGACAATTCTGATAATTATTGTTTATATTGATGGCAAACAGTTTGGAGCCTGATCAGACGCCGGGTTACCCGGCGTCTGATCTGGCTCATAACTGTTTGCACTGCAAATAATAGTTTTAGCGTAAACGCGTTTATTGGGAAAGAATAACAGATTCTCCACTGTACCAGCGAATAATTTCTCACTTGCACTACCACTAATTACCGGGCGGAGTTCTTAAATACTGGCAGTAATGGCATTTTCATGGATTGCGAATCTCCCGGAAATGTTAGATTTCCTTAAGAAGAATTCAAATGGGACCAATGCAATATGCTTGCTTAATGGTGTTTACTAGATCTTTGAATGTCACTTTTCATTTTTGATGCTTAAATCGAGAAACGTTACTCCTTCTAAATGTAGGCATTTGCGCGAAAGAAGTTATGTACCTGGTTAGAAGCTTGGTTCATCTGATCAGAGTCTGATCAGATAAAACGTTGATTGCTACTCAGATAGAAATGAATCTTCGGAAATTCCAAAGATTTGTTCATTTTTACATTTATTGCATTACGTTGAATTGAGTCCCGTTGAAATGGAAGTAATCTTGTTTATGTGTGTAATCGATTTAATGCTTACTAATGCAAAACAGTATGTAGACGTTTTATATTGTTGCAAACAGCTTGAATGAAGGTGAATTTTTTAAATCGATATGGCAAGTAACCTGTTTTGGAAACGACGAATGTTTTTGTACGTCAGAATATGAAATTCTCTCTTATTATTTATTTCTCCATCTAATCCTTCTTGTGACATCTCTTTGGAATCGTCTTAAAACGAAAGACACAAACGGACCCTAGATACATATCATTTAGGTAAATAATACATAGCGTTAAAGCAAATCAACCCATGGTGTAGAAACTCTTATATCTATAGAAACCAGTAAATGAATAGTAATTGCACTAGTATAATTACATACGTTTGGTTATTTTTATATCATTAGGAATATCTGTCTCACGAGTAAAATACTGACCTGATTATTTCAAAATAGTATGTATAAAGTGGAGATTGCATTTTAGCACCAAAGGGAGGCATCTCTATAAACAGAAAAAGAGTGTCAACACTATTGATTTACAGTGGGATTAACATATAACACAATTGTATAAACCGAAATATCTTATATAACAAAACCATTTTTACATTTTATCTCTAAGCAACGTATAGTACAAGGACCTGATATAACGAAACTTGGATAACAATTAAAGAATTTCGACAATCTGGAGGGCTTCGTTACAAGTGATATTCATTGTACAGGGTATCCCCAAAAAACGGAACCATGGTTCAAATATGCAATGCATCGATTTCCTATCAATATCCATAAAAAAAAGTATAGTGATAAGTAGAGACGACATTTTGCAATATGTTGTCCAAATTGAGTCTGAAAATATTCAGCAGTTTTAAACATATGACCATTGTTAAGGAATCAATTGAAAACCCGTTTGCCCATGATATCGTATATCTTTTCACTTGGCGCGCAAAGCTAAGCCGTTGTCACATGTACAGTGATTTGACGTCGTTTTACATTCTTTGCCTTTGTAACTGAGTCTAACATCACACGATTTTATTTTGAATTATTTCATTGCCTTTAATGTAATTTCATTTGTTTGTTTTTTGGTTATTATAAAATGGTTTATATTTGGTTTATAATATTTTAGATGTAAAAAACCCCGTAACATATTACTGTCATTTCTATCACAGCGGCTCTGCATGACACGAGTTCATGTATTTGAAAACAACTTGGCAATATCGGGATAAATGTTCTGTTCTAAAACAAAAATAAAATATGGTTCCAACATAGAAATTAAACTAAACGGATTAATTGGTTATGAAATAAACAGCGCAAATCCAAATGATTCACAAGAATAATCTGACAACGTGTGCCATAAATTAAACCTGTGTAGGGTTTCATAACCGTCATTGGTGGCATATGTACTGACGTGCAAATTGAAATACGCTCAAATGACAGACAATTTGTAATAAATTCTTTTAAAAATTATAAGATGACTTGGTAGATTCAATTCGCATGTACAGCATGTATATTTTCTGATTTCTTGGACAATTGATACGTATACAGGTAGGAATAAAACAGTTGCAAGATTGTTTAGACTATGCTTTAACAGTGAATAAAGCTACCGTGTGTAATCACAAAAACCAATATCATGGTCAAACGGATTTTAGGTTTCTTCATTAAAATACTCATAACTTTAAAACTAATGTATATTTATAATTAATTTTGGCAGAAATATGCCCACAAGATGTATCTACAAAACTGCATATTATCTTTCAAAATATATGTCCACTTTAGGAAAATATACCTAGGGTTCCGTTTTTTGGGACACCCTGTAGTTCTAATCGTATAAAAGCACATTGCCCTTATGAATAAACAGTGCTTATACCTTAGATCGTTGATCCCTTGTAATGTTTTCGTCTACAACAATTTTTGTTTGCTGCAGTTCTAAATACAGGGTTTTACAAATTTATTTTCGAAACAGGGTCAGAGTGTCAAACTGTTCCGATCCGTTGGACGCCGCGTAATGCGACATCTTGTCTGGGTTTTAACTTTTTGTAAAGGTAATCACCATTCTTCACCAGTGTACAAAGGTATTGCGAGAAACAAAACAAAGACAGTGATATGAAATATGTTCAATTTTGTATAGTAACTTTCGTTTTATCCAAGTTTTGCTACTTACCAAACACATTCAATTTCCGTAATCAGCCTGTGCACAGTGGAGAATATGTTATTCTTTCCCAATAAACGCGTTTACGCTAAAACTATTATTTGCAGTGCAAACAGTTTGGAGCCAGATTAGACGCCGGGTAACCCGGCGTCTGATCAGGCTCCAAACTGTTTGCCACCAAGATAAACATAAATTATCAGAATTGTCCAAAAGGTGTTCTTTTCTACGTTTTAGTGCTTTGTGTTTGCGTACGTTTGCGTTTAAACGGGAAAGAATAACAGATTCGCCACTGTAACAGATGTTTTTGAAGGGGAAGCAACGGCTCTATTTGTATTAAACCTTTCATGATCAAATCTATAATGAGGTCTTTACCTGATCACCCGCATATTGTCGTCTGCTTCAATATTGTTGTCTGCAAATTCGTTTTAAAGTTAGACAGTTTAACTGACGTTATTTCACAACAAGTGGCAAACAGTTTTGGTCGCGTAACGGCGTCTGATCAGGTTAAAAACTGTTTGTAAATGCGCTTTCTGACGTCATTGAGAGTAAAAGGTTTAACAAGAACTCAAAATACTGCTTTCAAAATGATCATTGTTAAGACATAATAATGATGTTTTAACTCGGGGCCAGATAAAATAAGGATTGAAGCAAAGAAGAACATTCTAACAAGTCAATTGTGCTTCAGATTTATCCTGTGTAAGGAATCATCCCACTTCCAACACGAAAGTACACCATTTGCTGAAGTATCACTAATATGGGGTGTGTTTTTTCAATCTAAGATTGGTCTGTAAAAAGGACCCCTAAATGCGATGTGCAGATGTCAGTTCATTTGATAACGGCGCCCTTTTCACAGTAATCTTCTATGTGACTATTGAAAGCATTTCCGTCTGCTCTTGCCAACGGAAATTACTGTTAGACAATAAAATGTTCACACAATGGAACTAATTATGAGCTCTGACGTACCTTTATTCTCTTGTCCCAAAACAGTAAAACTTCGATAACTCGAACTCTTTTAACTCGTACTATCCGATAGTTCGACACATGAACTGTATTTTTTTCATGCTCGGTTCAGTCGAACATACCCATATTTCAAAGTAAAACGTGGCTTAGCCGCGTTTTACATTTAGAATACGGGTAAGTTCGATTTAACCGAGTGCGAGATATCGAAATGCGCCTGTATATTGATTTCGCATTTCATAATTCATAATATTGTGTTTGCTTCTATATATATTGTGTTACTTATATTATGTTCTATATACAAATTTCAAAACATTACATCAAAAGTTTATGTTTAGATTTAATTTTGTAATTATGAAGATCGTGCATATAAATTACGTCGATGACAGCTCTGTTTATATGGTGGACATTTAAAGTATACACAGCATAAAAAAATAACAGAACAGAGCAAAACAAAACTTTATTTCCTGTCAGATATCCTGTCGTCAGCGTAGTACAGTGTTCCCTCTCTACAACGGCCCTCCCAACATCGACTCCCTCCTTACAATGACCCTTGTCGCAATTCCCCCAAACAAGGCAATTATGTCCAACCCTTTCACAGTTGCAATGTTACCTGCCTAAAAGTATCATCTGCTGTTCTTCTCAAAGTAAAATAATGGGCATTTTGACAGAAGAAAACATAATGACCAGTGACAAATAGCATGAATCCCGATCAGACGCCGCGTTACGCTGCGTCTGATCTGGATTCAAGCTGTTTGCAAATGTACATCAATTTCCCTCTCTATAACGACTCTACAACGCACACAATCCTTGTCTCCCATTGCGTGTCGTTGTAGAGAGGGAGCACTGTAAATTCTTTTCTATTTAAGTATTCACTGGCATTCTTACAAGACAATTTCGATGACATCTAGTCAACTTGTAGATGTGTTATTCTCAAATGTATTGCACAATTACCAACAGCGCAGACTCGGTCGGCGGCTCTTTTTCGGACAAGTGTGGTTCTTCACATGTATACAGTTTTGTTAAGGATGAGTGTCTAAGACTGACTGAGTTAGTAGTCACAAACAGGCATATCATTGCAGGAAAATCGTAAATCAAAAAGTATGAAAACGATAATAGGTTTATAACTAATAGTCACCTGCATTAACACTATCCTTTATTACTGTGCTACACTTCTATTTCTATTTCATCTTTTTCATTTTTTGAAAGTAAAGAAGTCTCATAACTTAGTTGAAGAGCAGACATGGGTGTCCTATGGTATTCTGTAAAGTAAAGTGTAACAGACAGAAACCATCTTATTATATCAATGTATAATGTAGTGCAAGTCTGTGTATAATAACAAAATGAAACGATTTTCAGCACAGTTGTTATTATTAATGTCATAACTCTTTTTTGACCTTTGCCTACATAAGAAATGGCACTATTATCACCTATCACTTTGGAAGAAGCAGCTAACTCAATTGACTTATATGATTTGTATATAGTAGAGGGTATGTTAGTCTCTCTTCCTAAAGGTTTGTTTATTCTAAAACAGTTACATGTATGTCTATTTCAAACAGTTATTAGTGTTTTCTTTTGACCTCGCAGAGTTATTTTTAGACTGGACCATTCTAAAATTTTAGAAGGGATGATCACCGTACTCGTTGATTTCCGTAAGGTCAGCCAGGGATACGGAAAGCTGTATTTATTGTAAAGTAGAGAAGACATTATTATTTCCCGAATAAACGCAAATACAATGCACTAAACTGTAGAAAATTAATTTTATCTTTCTAATCTGGCTGGCAAACAGGTTGGAGCCTGATCAGACGCCGGGTTACCCGGCGTCTGATCTGGCTCCAACCTGTTTGCAACGGACATAATAGTTTTAGTATAAACACGTTTATTGAGAATGAATAACATATCAGTAAAACTAGCGCAGCTGTCTCGTGCTGTACAAGGATCATGCTTATCTCAAGTTGGAATATGTACGACTATAAATATCCGATGTTACCCAATTATCTATTTACCATCATGAACTTTTCTGTTCTAAAAATAACTCTGACAGGTCAGAAAAATCGCACAATAGGAACAAGATAAGACGCCGGGTAGGAGTTTATATCCAAACAAGTGTGTTTGTTCTAAAATCAGTTATGTCAATTGCAATTAGTTTGAAGCCAGATCAGACGCAGGATAACCCGACATTCGAACAGGTTCTTATATATATGCAACAATGATCGAGAGAGGCAAACATTCAATCTCTGTTTCTTTAATACAGTAAAACCTCGTTCTTACGGCCACGAAAAAGAAGGTTTGGTGGCAGCATAAAGTACAGATGAAAACTTAAAGCAAGGTGAACGTTAAATAGAAAGCTCCTAAAGGAGCTTTCTGTTTAACGTTCATATTGCTTTAAGCTGTCACTTGCCTAACACGCAAGCCTATTAACAAAATTTAGTGGTCGTAATAGAGAGGTTTTACTGTACAAAGATTAAACTTGCGAAACAGTTGTCGAGAACGAAAATTCAAGTAATTGTTGGAAAAGGAATGTATTCATAGAAATGCAAATATTATTCAATTTTAACTAGCTAAGCTAACATTGGGTTATCGGTATAACAATTGTATTGGCAATCAAATGTTCTATAGAAAGGAAACTATATAACTCCATTATGCATTTGGTTTGTATCATCAAACTCGCTCCTTATAAATTATTTCAAAGATGCCAAGATTCAAACACTTACTGAAAATTCGAAGAAAACGGCTGTCAAAAACAGCTTTCTATAGCAGTTGATAAATAATTAAACATCATTTTACACCAGGTGACATAAGTAATTTAAACGTCATTTAAACATGTCCCGCATGGATTTTAAGTAATTTGAAAATGAAACACTGAATGACGTCATTTCGAGAAGAAATGCATAATTATGCAGTTATGTGCAGTAAAGAAGACGTTTGTAATCTGTGTTACAACAATAATGCATACGCAATTATGTAACCCGAGTCTTATCTAACTAAAAACTGTTTGCCACGCCGATAACATTAATTGTCAGCAATTATGAAATGGAATATTCTGTATTTTATAGATAGATAGATTTATTTTAACATAAAATGTACATTGCAATCTGTTATTTAAACATACACAGTAAACAATAAGTATGATTTAATCCAGCCATGTCACTCAACATTATATGCCAAGGATTACACAAAAAAATTAAGAAATACTCTTGTGGTCCTTAAGATATAGCATTGTATGACAAAGGAAGATATCACAATCAGATTCAAAATCAAAACATGCTACTGAACTGTAAGACTAGATAAAGTTAAAGTTGAGTAAAGTTTAAATTATATTTAAAAGAATTAAAGATGAGAGTTTAATATACAAATTCATATTTCTATCACAGAATAATTAAATATCATATGCTGTATTAAAAAAACTGTATATATAGATCTAGTTACAACTCAAAAGTTAAAGAGTTTTGCCTTAAAACAGTTATTACATTGCAAATACATTTCGTTTGCATTTAAAAGGGAAATACTTTTTCTTCTTCACTGTATGAAGTAGTGTAATAGGATTTATGTAAATTACAATAACCAGTACACAGGGGATAAATAAAGTGAATCTTAATTTTACCTGACATATAACTAATAATTATTGTATTCCCTTATAGGATTTAAAACGAAAATGTTTTACTCTTCGTGTTAGATTTTAATTTCGAAATAATGAAGGTATTTAAAACTTTAATTGTGTATAATATGAAAGATTAGGTGTTAATCGTTATTTAGTTTTAACTTATTGTTTGATTAACTCTCAGTTGAATCATTTGCATTAATATGCATGCTTCATATGCTCCAAAAGAGACTGAAATTGCAATTTTAATATATAAATAGTTCTCTTGACATAATTCCAGACACATTTTGTGTTAAACGTCTCTTTTAAAAGAAGATCACAGCTTATTCAGATGTCGTTGATCTTAGTGCTGATCCAATATTGCCAAATGGACACTCCATGGGTCCGTAGGTTTCGTAACAAATGCGTAGCCACATATTAACAACTCCTCGAAAGTTTTAAGAAAATTCTACGACTGCATATGACTAGATTACGATTCAATTACAGTATATAAAAGTAGATTACGATTTTCCTACTAATTAGAAACACTATTTTGGACCGGGAGTTCCTGGCCAAAATATGTAACAGCGCGGAACGTTTGCCATGAATTTTCGATTGTTCAAGAACTGTTAAGACTGACAGCGTATAAATACGAATCAGTAAAGAACTTTAAGAACTAAGAGATTTGTGCGAATCGTGGTCTGTGTGGCATATGGGCATAATCAAACGCACAAGCACAATAAAATCCCTATACATGTACGTCCAATGTTGACTTTATGGTTTTAATAATTTGTCGTAAGATATTTGTCTTTTTCTTTTCAATATTTGGGTATGAACATCATAGACAAATTTACTTTGCTCCCTCTCTACAATGACCCTCCCAACAACGACTCCCTCCTTACAACGACCCTTGTCGCAGTTCCCTAAACAGGACATTTATGTATAACGTTTTAAAGTTAAAATATCGTCTGCTTAAAAGTGTCGTCTGCTGTTTTTCTCAAAGTAACATAATGGACATTTTGACAGAAAAATACTTAATGAGGAGTGACAAACAGCTTGAATCCAGATCAGACGCCGTGTTACATCTGGATTCAAGCTGTTTGCAAATGTAAGCCAATTTCCCTCCTTATAACGGCTCCCTCCGAACAACACACATAATCTGTGTCTCCAATTGGATGTCGTTGTAGAGAGGGAACGCTGTACAAGTGTAAAGACTAATAAAGAACGACAGCCTGGTGTGACATATTGGTAATTATCCACCTACGAGTACGGTTTGTTCTTGATGACAGCGCCTGTGGTAAATTCATAAATAATGAAAATTGTTCATATGTTTGTTGAAGGTGCAGAATTATGAGATCTGGTCCGATGCTTAAAACGCCTTAGAGATGAGTGAGCTTTTTTTCAAGTATTGTATTCCTCAAATTGAGCATTCCTTTCAAATCTGACCAAACCAAAGCTTGAGAACAACCTAGGATTCACCTCAAGTGTTTTTAAGCATATGAACAGTTAACTTAATGATTTTTTAATGTTGACAGATAGCATATTCTGCATGACGCATGGTAAGGATGCTGCCTTTATATTAGCAAATATGGCCATACCACAAACCGTGTTATTTCAAGAATTGTGTCAAACATGTGAAATCGACCATAGCAGCAACAGCGAATCAGTTATCAATATAAAAATGTGATTAGTGGCCAGAAGGTCACATATATTCATACACCATTTGACTTGAAATATATTGGCGTCTTTAGAAAAATGTTAAACTCTATATTATGTATTGAAATGTGTTTTTATGTAGATTTCTTCGGATGCTAGTAATCTTTGAATGTAGTTTTTCCCCGAGTCGTGTTGCTAATAAAGCGTTTTAGATGAGTATGCGATAATTCTCAAGTATTTGATTAGTCAGAATTGAGTATTGAGAACCAGTTCAGACTCAATTCGAACATTTGATATGCAGGGGCCTATGGAGTTCTTGTTATAAAAAAAGTCGTGCCAAGAAACAAACCCTGACTTATTACATTGCAAACACAGGGACCCGACACGATTGATTTTTGAGAGAAAAAAATTGTCAAAAGGTATATATACCTTTTGACAATTTTTTTCTCTCCAAAATCGATTGTGCCGGGTCCCTGTGATTGAAAATACTGTAGATCAAAACCAGCCGCCGCGTCAAATACACGGCGGCTGGGTTTGATCTACACTGTTTGACACCAACATGCGTCTAACCCATTCCATGTAGCTGTATTATAGACGGTATTTGGCAGGCAAGACCATACTCAGATACAGTGCCTTGGATGACAGCAGTGCTTGGTATGTTCAATGGTGCAATGCAATAATGCTGGTTTTGTCATTGCACGGCTCAAATGTACTGGATGCGATTCATGAGAGATATACTGAGCATGTGACGTAACGTTTTCAAAGTCGTGAAGGTTTAACAACTTCGCCGCAATATTAACGTCTGCTTACTTCTGTTTTCTTAAATATTGTTTCAAAGAAAGATTTAAGGCAGTGTGACTACCAAAAATAAAGATAAGTGTCAAACAAATTTGATCAAGATCAGACGCCGCGTTACGATCAAGATTCAAACTGTTTACAAAAGTGCCGTTTGGAGTCATCAATTGATAAATGGTTCAGGTCAATTTTGATTAAGCATGACATGCCATTAATTGATTTTGAAACATTCGTAACAGAGACAATGCGCGTGCACGTACATTAATTGTGACTAGGACTTCTATTTAATTTAAATTTATTGGTCATATTATTAATTGTGTTATACATAAATCTTTTTGTTTTAATACTTAAGTCTAGTGGCCACTTAAGTACATATTAACTGCTGTGTATGTTTAAATATTCTGCAGTATGTTTTAGTACTGCATTATCTTTCGAACATCTTTGTACATCTATAAGACCCGGCAAGTACATAAGGAAAGTACATCACAACAGCCATGCAAACATGGGTTTATTCCGAAGGACGACTGTATCGTATATATTGTATAGCCTACTGTGTCTCGTATATAGATTACATATCTCTTTAAAAACAGACACAGACGATTGGTCTACCATAACCTATAAAGACATCACTATGGCCATGTAGTGTATTGCTCTATCGTAAATATAATGTTAGAAAAGCTAACTCTGAAACGGACAATAATGTTGTCTGACAGTCATAACTATTCTTCAGGAAAAAGACATACGATTATCCCAGACCAATGCCAATATTCGTCAATCATATACTTCAACTAACGATAAGCCCTAATTTGGACTACAGTGGAGAAAACCTTATTCTTTCCCAATAAACGTGTTTACGCTTAAACTATATTTTCCATTGCAAAAAGTTAAGACCCAGATCTGACGCCGTGTAACCAGGCGTCTGATCAGGCTCCTAACTGTTTGCCACCTACATTAAAATGGATAGACAGAATTGACAAATCAATGTTATTTTCTAAATTGTATTGCAATGCATTTGCGTATAAACGGGATAGAATAACGTATTTACCATTGCACAGTGTTCCCTCCCTACAACGGCCCTCCCAACAACGACTCCCTCCTTACAACGACTCTTACGACTGTTCCCCAAACAAGACAAAATGTTTAACACTTTAACTGCTGCATCATCGTCTGCTTCAAATTGTCGTCTGCTGTTTTTTTCTCAAAATTAAATTTTGATGGAAGAAATATAATGACCGGTGACAAACAGCTTGAATTCAGATCAGACGCCGCGTAACGCGGCGTCTGATCTGGATTCAAGCTGTTTGCAGATGTAAGCCAATTTCCCTCCCTGTAACGACTCCCTCTGAACAACGCCAACAATCTTTGTCTCCCATTGGTTGTTGTTGTAGAGAGGGAGCGCTGTACCTGTATATACCTTGTTATGATATCGCCTGTTTATTGTTTAACCCTTATCCTGCCCTATAACACCGAGTTCCCTGAAATTATCCAAACTGTTTGCAAATAACATGTCATGTCGCGATTTGCAGGTTAATGTTAAAAAGCCGTTTGTTTTTATTATTTCGTGTTCTTTTAACCCTAGTTTTAGGGACATATTAGAGAGCATTCATCAAACGGAGTGTCGATGCGCTTGAATACTGACCTGACATAATGTTCCTCTGTGTGAACATTCTTTTTTTACTGTCCTAACCGCAAACCCCGCTGCACCCAGGTAAGGCAGTGATTGTTTTTATCTTTGATATACTGAATCGACTTCTGCTTGAAATACATCGGCTAGCAAGGAAAAACATTTATTTTATTTTTAATTTTTAAACTGACGAAACGTTGAATACAAATTGCAAGCAGATTGAAATCTGGATCAGATGCCGCCTACATTTACAAAACGTCCATATCCTACATTAACATACATGGTACAGCATCAAAATGTAGATAACATATCGCCTAATCCGCTGTTGTCAGGTATTATAATACATTGTACGATTAATTCGTATAACAGTTGATTCTAAAAACAGACTAGTTTATATAATATACATGTAATATTATCTTTTTGACACAGCGAGCGAATTTGAGATAACTCACTTCCTTTGTAATACGAAATGCCTGACACTTTGATTGGTTTCAGACGATGTTGTTTGCAGACGACATTTCCATAGCATAGCATGAAAAACATTTAAAATTCATGTTAACGTTTATTTCACCTGTTATACAAAAAAGGAGAAATAGTGGAACCCCTCCAAACCGGAACCTCTAAATTCCAGAATTCTCTCCAAACCGGTCAAAAGCTCTGGTCCCGTTTCCAATCCTTCTTCATGTTTACATTACACCTTAATTTCGCCTTTTTACGTCTTTGGTTTATTCCTACATTGATGAAAAAAGTCAATACATTCTAGCAGATAATAGCTTAAAGCAGGTTGAAAGTAAAGCAGAATGCACCTTAAGTGGTCAGCTATCCTCCGTACGAGAAACAAGGTATATGGTAATGGGTTAAAACCCCTCTAAACTGCAAACCCCTTTAAACCGGACATTTTTGTTGTCCCCCACATGTCCGGTTTAGAGCGGGTTCACCGTATTTCGCAGGGTTATACAGTGCTACCTCCCTTCAACGGCCCTCCAAACAACGATTCCCTCATTAAAATAATGCTTTCCGCTATTCTAAACAAGACAAGTATTCCTAACGCCTTTACAGTTGCAATGTTGTCGTTTGCTGTATTTCTCAAAGTTGCTTACTGGACATTTAAACAAAAGAAACATAAAGATATGTGACAAACAGTTCAAACCCATATCAGATACCGTGTTACGAGGCGTCTGGTCTGGGTTCAATCTATTTGTTATTGTAAGCCAAGTCATGTTCAGTACTCTAGAAAGATTTTGATGTTCCCTCCCCATAACAACTCCCATCGAACAACACACACACTATTTGTCTCCTTTTGGATGTTGTTTAAGAGATGGAGCACTGTACTCAATTTCATACTAACATGTATTTTTGAATTTGATCACATTTATCGTTAAATGAATCGTGTGATGTTTTCCTCTTCCTATTATCGTCTGCTTTAATATTGTTGTCTACAATATCGTTTCAAAATTAAGTTTTAGCCTGTATGCCTAAAATAATCGATACGAGTGTCAAACAGTTTGTATTGTGATCTGATCGGGACAAAACTTGTTTGAAAAGTTGAATTCTATTAAGAAATGAACTGATTTTTTCGGCGTTCAAGCGACATAAACGACAGAAAATTATCGGCAAATACCATGAATTGCTAACGCTAGTAGTTCCGATAATTTTCTGTTGTTTATTTCGTTTGAACGCCGAAAAAATCAGTTCTTTATGTTTTTGTTGTAATATCCAATACAAGATGAATATTTTGTTTATACGCATGTATGTTTAATCCATACTAGAGGTTGATAAAACGAATGACATGTACCCAACAAGGAACAGCTATGATCGAATAATTGAAGCTGTGTACAAAAAGCAAAAAAATAAGTTCCGTTGTTTACATTCTAAGGTCAACAACTTCGACAGTTTGGCGCGAAATGCCGATTTGACGTCATTTGGAAGTGCCGTCATTTTTAAAAGTAGGATAAATATATCGTTTTTTTGTCATAAAGAAACGCATATAGCTGTTGTTTATAAGGTGTGTCAATTTTCTTGAAATTTATCTCATTTATAAAAATTTGTTTAGTCGGGAATCATGGTTTTCACTAATAGGAAGGCATAGATCGGTTAAGAACAAATTTTGAAAAATCTGCCAAATATTTGCTGTCCAAGTTCCAAAGATTAATTTGCGAATGAAAACTGCATATGCACCGCCTCATTTTTTAAACTTATCCACAAGTCCCGCCCTCTCGAGAAATGGTGTTTATTCAAAATGAACGGCATTTTTTCAATTGAATTGAATGGGGCGAATGTAAATATGCGACCATGGCGGTGAAAAGGTCAATAACACTATAATGTGTACATCCACTGGACCTAGGCTAAGTCAGAAATTAAACTTTCAGCGTGTCATGTCGTTATCGTCTATAGCGTATTGTCGTCTGTAACAACACTTTGTGTTGGTGTATGTGCATTTTCATACAGTTACTATCCCCAGTGTGTCAAATAGTCAAGACCAAGACCCAGTTACTTAGCGTCTCATCGGGAGCTAGGCTGATTACAAGTGTTATAACGAATCCGCCCGTAGCATATAAGATCAAATTAGCAGTGTTTCCGGACAGGATCGATAGAAGCTGAACAAATTATCGGAGAGATTAATACAGCGAGAAACATTTTCCGACTGAGTAAACACCCCTATATATCTACATAATCAATACAATTTGGGGTAGGCTATATTGCCTAATATTCTATGTGCCTGTTACAATGAAGAATGTGTTGTTTTCGACAGTTACATGTAACAAGGAACTTAGCGCAATAAAATGGAGACTTAAACATTTTTAGTAAAAAGTACAATATGACGATACAGTTGAAATTTAGTTGCAAGAAGTTTCAAGCCAATGTTTTAGCTCAGGATAGTTTACTGTGACAGTATAATTTTAGCTTAACCCGTTTGGTGGGTATAGTACAGTATATTGCCACTTGTTATTAATATACTTTGAGGTAGACTAAAGTGTCTCAAATTTTATTGGTATATGCAAAATGTATAGTTTGCCGAATACAGTATCAATAAAGTTTAAGCACAAAGTATTTTTTAAACACGATCTTGTAATAAAACAAATAAAAAAGCTGGTTGAGGTTAAGCAAACGATACGGCATTGTGACGTGTTTATTTGGAAAGAATAACAAACTTGAAAAAAAAATGCAAACATATAACTGCATACACATACTAACATTAAGCCCGAGTCCGTCCTACCCTACCGCGGTTCAGGTGCTTAATTGTCATAGGGGAGGTTTGCAAGGAAACTGTCCCCTCTGCCAAGAACTTAAAGGAAGGCGGTGGTTTTGATCCAATTTGCTGCTTATCAACGAACGAAATTAGCCGAAAGCTTCTTCTTGAATTCATTTCCTACCGCGTATGGCGATTGAACATGTTAATGTTTGTCTTATTTTGTTTCGTCCTTTTTACGAGTTTTTGTTTTTGTTTTAGTGTTTCTATATATTCGGTCGTTTCTTGGTGCCATATTGAGTATTTTATGTGTAATCGTACCGTAAAACCAACCTCAATCAAGTAAACTTATAGTTTGAATTCTAAAACGTTGATACATGGTCAGCACTTCAAAACCTCCCATTAGCGCGATAATAAAGCATTGCATTTGCGTTTGTTTCGTAAGAAACAGGGAATATCCCCTTCAACACTACAAACTATGTATGTATATTAAGCAAAATATTACGGAACAGGAAGTAACTGAACTTTGCGAATATTTGTGTCACGCGACTTCTTATTAGCATATTAACTGTTTGATTCTCGTGTTGGTATTGTTCAGTGAACAGATAAAGGCAGATATCAGTTTTAACAAACAATGTTAGTGATTTGATATTGTCAAATAAATTTCTGAAGTATATATAAACACTTTCGCAGATGAGTACTTCAATGACAGGTTTTATAGGAATGATTGCTTGCTTATGATGTAAGATGTTGCGACAACATATCTAATTAAAACTAGTAGTCACAGTTGTCAAGAAGTTATCATTTTCTACGTTTTATTGCAATGCGTTTGCGTTTTGTTTGCATTTAAACGGGAGATAATAAGGTTTTCTCCACTGTACCCTTGTACATTATAAAGGACAAACCAACACAGTTAAAACTGGGACTAGACTGAACTGAACTGGAAACTGGAAATGTTTATTTGGGATTTCATGAGTAAATAATTAAAGGCCAAGGACTCTGACTAACCATCAAAACCACTGGAGTACATGCCAATCGACTGAAATTGTAGTTTTTACAGATAATCATTCTACTGGTACCTCAGTAATATTTGAAAATAATTCTGATTAGTTCGCTAGGTAATCAAAATCATTTTGAAAGTGAATTAGCAAAAACAGAATTTTAATTATCTCTACAAGCACCTCCTAAGACGTTTTAAAAGATGAATAAAATCTTAGAATATAAGTGTGTTAAATACGTTATGCATCTAGAGTCAACTCTGTATTATTAGGCGATCATGAAAAGTTAAAAATATATCGTACCTGTATACGGCTTGTTACTATATGCATAATACAAAAAGACAGAAAGCTCATACAAGAGCCTGATAGATATTTAACCCGGTTTAAATTACATGTGTCTCATGGATCCCGAATTAATATTATTTAATACAGAGTTGACGCTAATTATGAAATGTAATTTAGATACACAAGTATAACATGTACACAAAAAGGTTATTGAAAGTTTATATCGGGGAACACATTACTTTCATTCAAATGAAAATTAACGAAATCGGATACCATCAAATGTATAAAATGACGGATTTATGGAAGTGTAAGAAGTTTATTTAATCAATTAACTTAGAGATAAAGACAGATGAACGTCTCAACCTTTTTCCGTATTCCTTGTATTCGTCAATATTGACAGAATGTCTGAAGAATTATGAAGTCCCAGAGCAGACAGCTCTTGGACGCAAACGCAGAAAAAAGAGGAACATGACCTCTTCAAGAAACAAATATTGACGGTATTCTAATGTGAAAGGCTAATAGTGTATGCACGATCAGACGCCGGGTATCCCGGCGTATGGTCTTGCTCCAATATGTTTGCCTGAAAAATAATTGTTTTTTTGTAAAATTGGACAAATAACGTTTTTGGAATTTATATAATTATTCATGTGTTTTGCTTAGTTAGAATAAGAATTTGCTTCAATATTAAATGCATTGCACTACATTACAGAAAATAAATACACTGAAATTAATAAACACACACAAAACATATTTATCTAAAAGGTAGTTTAATATATACGTATAAATGAACATAAATGCGGATATTGATTTACATGGAAAAACGCACCCAAAAATTCATAGTTACATTACAACATAGCATAGAAATAAAAAATAAATAAACAGCAGTTTCGAAAATTCACAAATGTACTTGTATGTATTGCTTTTGTAACGGTGGAGAAAACATTATTTTTCTAAAGTACCGTATGTAAACTAAACAAAAGTTTGTCTATTACAATATAGGACACAGGGTAAACCGGCTTCTGATAAGGGCCGAACATATTTGTCACTCAGATAAAACTGAATAGTCAGACGGCTTTAAAATGGCTAATTTGATTCATTACATTGTGTTGTGTATGCTTTTAGTTTTGTTCAAACGAAAAGATTGACATCGTTGCCATAGTAAATCAAAAATGCTCAACCCTATGGACATTTAATTTGATCCCCTATATGACACATTTCTAAATAGTAATATAATATTTAAACTGTGACAATGGAAATTTCAATGAAACACATACGTTGTAAGTAGGTCAATATAGTCGTATATACGAGAGAATGTTTACCCAGTGATGTTACACATTGCGATTGCTTCAATGGTATTAATAATGCTGTGCGTTAGCGTAAACAAAATTTAACTATTTCGGTGTCAAAATAAAAACTGCTAACATTTATGCATTCTGTAGGAATTCCTTTTTTATTTTAGAAAAAAAAGCTTTGGTATTTTGACTGAAGGAATATAAACACAAAATATCAATTACACTGTTATCTGACCACAAGTCAACTGCCTTTGCAACTGATAGGTATTTAAATGTTTTTGCAGATTAAGCGTTAAACAACCGAATGCGAATTAACAGCCTGTAAGCTGTGTTATCTCGAAGTGTCATCTAAATCCAAACCTGTCGAAACGCTGGTGGTATGTTATGACACCGTTAGTACATGTGAATTGTTGCAGACGACCCAGTTTGAAAACACTTACATAGCACGGTAAATTGTCGTCTGCTATATTTCTCGTCTGCTTCAAGTTTCAAAGTGCTTCAAAGTTGCTCAAAATTGCTGAAAATGTTGTCCGAGTGTCAAACAGCTTGGATCCGGATGAGACGCCGAGTTACTCGGCGTCTCATCCGGATCCAAGCTGTTTGCATATGGAGCTATAGTCGTGACTGGCAGGCTAAGGGTTAACGATAACACTTTTCGTTCATTAGTCTTGATTGCATGATAGGGTGTGCTTAATTGTCTGACATAAGGAGCATAAATGCCAGATATTCAAATGAATATGCCTTAAATCCAAGTTTAATTAAGGCAGTAACTCTAGCACTACCTTACCCCGAGTTCATTGGTAATTTGGCAATTTGCAAATAGTTTGAACCCAGATCATATTGCGGCGTCTGACAAGGATTCAAACTGTTCGACACTCATTTCAATATTTCTTAAATTAAAAATACCTAAATTTTAAATTTGAGAAATAAAGGCTGGCGCCAATTGTTTATTACTAATAATGTCATGGCAGTTTAGGGGTAAACAGCGTTTACTGACATGGGTATTGTTGCATTTGTAATTAGCAAGAGCAAATTAGGCAATGGCTCTGCGTGATAACAGAGATATTTGTAAAAATGTCTGCCGGAAATCACTAGTCCTAACTTATTTTACCCTTTAACTTCAAATGGACATATTCAGTGTTTAATCAAATGTAATTCTTTTTTTACTATTAAACTTTTTTTTACAAAGTATTGTAAAATATTAAACAGTGTAGACATCCTTTACTAATCTTGGTGATTGGACCTATGTCAAACATACTCTTTACAGGTTCACTGTTTTTAATGATGGGTATAACACACGCTAGGACTTAACGGTTAAAGAAATAAATGTATCAACGTAATAGACAGTGAACAAGTACCATGGGTATAATACGTTTGAGGTGAGTCTGAATTCACCCTCGAAAATGATCTCACACTCATTTCCAACGCTTTATAACCATGGAACAAGCGCTTCGAATACTGTCAACCAGATAAAACAATACAAATACGTTCTTCTTTTATACAGCGGCGACGGGTTTTTGTTTTCAATTTTAAACGAAACTGAACAGTTCAATAGCAGATGCAGTTCAGTAAAATTTAAACAATGACCGGTCGGTAAAAAATTGTCAACATATTACTCTGCTCCAAACTGTTTGTAATAAATATATTTTGGAACGGATGCGTTCACTTGGAAAGAACACTGTCTTTCCATCTGTATATAATTTATAAACGTTTTTTCACAAGCTACTGTTCCCCATTAGGTTATATAAATACCGCTAAAACGTTATTACGCATTATACGACTGCCAATATACATTTAACTACATTATTTTCTTATAGAAGCACACAGCCAAACCTTTTAAACGACTCTTGAAAGACAAAGTCGATATCTTTAGACAGGTGGGTCCTATATAGTACACACACAATGCACACATAGATGATATGATAGATAACATATTTAAACCTTTACAACATATCTTTTTTTTAGTTTTAGAAAACAGATGACTACCTAATCCAGGTTGAAAATAAAACAGAGTGCGTCTAAAGGCATATTCTGCTTTAATTTCAAACTGCTTTAAGCTACATTCTACTTGGAAAAAGAAAATGTATATTTGGGCATATCCATCACAGTATAATGTCAAACTATGGAAAATAACAATTTACAAAAAAACCTTCAATATGGCGGTGAAAGATGTAAGATACGAGACGTATGCTATAGATTCTTGTTTTTCAAGAAATTCTAGTGGTCGAAACAAAGCATTGTTACTTATTTGATCCTCAAGAGCATCTGCGGTAGCTAGTAGATACAGTGGAGAAATGTCATTCTTTTCCATTTAAACACAAACGCAAACGAAACGCAAACATATGGCAATAAAATGTAGAAACCTTTCGTTAACTCTTTTTCTTTATCAGAGTGGCAAACCGTTTGGAACCTGATCAGACGCCGGGTTACCCGGCGACTGATCTGGCTCCAAAGTGTTTGGATTGGAAATAATAGCCTTAGTGAAAATGCGTCTATTCAGAAAGAATAACGTTTCTCCTCTGTACCAATGCAGACGATCTAATCATATACTTGTTCCATAATTTGTATCATCGATAACTTACTTTCTTTGCAGACAAAACACAGTAAACACATTGTCAAGCGATCATTCATTGGTTAAGCATAGAGGTCATCAAGCACAAGTCACTGCTAAATACAGGACAAACGTGATGCAGAAAATTGCTATTGGAGCTTTCTGTGTTAATTTTGCCCTGTATTGAGTAACACGATGTAAGCAATGCTGTGTACTTCTCATACTTTAAAAAGTGGTCAAACACAGGTTGTAGTTTGATCATAGACGTCCTGTCTGCTGTAAACTATAAACATGTTTGAAACCGTCACATCGAGAAATGCTATATCGTAAACCTATCAAAGTACTAGATACAGAAATACTCAAATAACAATAATGCTGTCAGACATCCATAGCGGATACTCAAAAATAAGACTCTCTTATTGCAGCGTCAATACTCAACAATCGAATCATGTTTTGACTTGTATAGTTTTAAGTGGATGTTATAGTTTTCGTGTAGAGTATTTTTCCCTGCTTGGATGCCATCTGCGAAGTAGTTTAGAATAAAAGCCGTGTCATGACAAAACATGGTTTATTGTATTACAAACATTGATCTACGCTGTTTTACACCCACATGCGTCTATAGCAGTTTATGTAGCTGTATTATATACGGTGTTTGGCAGTGTAGACCAAAATCAGATACAGAACATTACGTGACAACGGTGCTTCGACTGTACAATGTTGTAATGCAATCAGGCTGGTTTTCTCATGACAAGGCTCATATGTATTTCTGCCGTTTTAAATGAATATATAATAAAAGCATGTGTCACCCAGTATGGATCATAATAACTAATAAGGATCTTATTTGTTTGTAAATGTAAACCGATTGTAGGATAATATAAAACGAATACAGCGGTCATTTGATAAAGAGGTGTCGACGTTACTTAACCCCTTCACTGCCCTACCCCGAGTACAGTAGTTATTTGAAAACAGTTTGGATTCTGATAAGAATAACGCGTAAAGCGGCGTCTGAATAGAATCCAAACTGTTTGACACTCGTTTCAATATTTCTTAAGTCAAAATACCTAAACCTTGAATTTTAGAAATAGATGCAGACGACACTTGTTTAAACTTGATGACGTCATGGCAGTGAAGGAGTTAATTTATTCACCCAAGATACTTCAAGAGGACAGTTTAAGTTTGTAATTAAGACTAGTCCGTTGTTGACAAATGGAGAGTTTTACAAAATATTGCAAAATTAACTAATAGTGCAGACAATTTTTGCATAGGACTGAATTATTCTTCAAAGATATATTGTGTTCATAACGGGTATACTCGTAGCTAGGGTTGCATGTGTGCAGGTTTTCTTAATTTGTTGCAGGACATATATACATTCAAAAATAGACTTTATGCAGGCTATTTAACATGCTTTTGGTATAAAATGTCAGCGGTTTTTTATTAAATGAGCAATTAATAAATTTAAAGTTAAATTGAATGGTTTCTTTTTTATAAGCATTCTTGAATTTGATTTTATATAAAAGGTAATTTGATTATTGAGGTCTTGCTTAAATAAACATGTAGCATGTAATAGCTTTAAATAACGTTGAACTCTTTATTTACCCCACAACTGTCATGACGTCATCATTTAAAAAAAACAAAAAAACATCCACTTTATTTCTCAAATTCAACTTTTCAATATTTTAACTGAAGCGATTTGGAAATGAGTGACAAAACAGTTTGGATTTTAATAAGACGCCGCTTTACGCGTTATTCTTATCAGAATCCAAACTGTTTTTTTTGCGCGGCGTCTGCTCTGGATCCAAACTGTTTGCACATAAACTTTGAGCTCGAGTCCAAGTAGTACTGAGGTTAAAACAAGACACAAAAATACGTTATTTCAAAACTGTACTAAGCTGTTTTAGCACATTCAACCCTAACGAAGAATATACGCGTCATTAACAAACAGTGAATCTGAGAGAATAACACTTGTCCCATACAAACAGTATATACCCTGATGAGAGGGCTCCTTAAGGAGCCCTCTGACCAGGGTCTATACTGTATGTCATTTGGCAATATAATTTTAAAATCAACGCTAAACAGTCAAAAATACAATAGACTTATTTTGAAATTGGAATTGTACATTAAATGTTCAGGGGTTGATACGTTAAGACTCGAAGTCTATTTCAGAAGGGGGTTCACCTTAAAATGGTTTTTACAACAATTTGCAACACATGTACTTTGAATCTATATTAAACGCCGCATGCTGTGGCGACTGATTTGGTCAATACTTGTGCTAATTGTGAAAATAATATTAGGCGAAATATTGCAGCATACAATATTTTAGCAGCGACGTGTTTTGTTTTTTCCATGCTTAGTTGTCGTCTACTTTAAATATAGTATCCTCCGCGAAAAAAACCTATCAGTTCTAATGCTTTTTTAAACTGAAGAAAACAGTTGAACATGAGTGTCACTTGTGAACCTTGTATACAGATCAAAACAGGTATAGGTTAGACCATGGTTGCACGCGAATAAACGAAATTGTTCGAGGGGGCGTAGTCCCCGAGAACTATGTCGTTTATTCGCGCGCAACCATGGTCTAACCTATTTAGCACTGGCTTGGGCTCGAGGAAAACAAGAAGATCCTTCGTTTCTGCTTTTTGTTTTCGACGAAAAAGTCATTTTATTTGTAATATTTTACTTAAATTGAAAGGTTATTTCAATGTGTAGTTTGAGACATTAAGCATGCTTTAACACCAACATGAATAACGCTTATTGAAGCTCTATATGTAAGCACAATTCATTATTATTTGCCTTTAAAGTTAAGGTCTCACTGTACATAATATGACGTCATCAAGCGAGTGCAGTTCCCCTACGATCTTAGCTGTTTAGTAAAGACAATCTACACATGCATATCGCGGTTTTTACATCTACAGCTGAAACAATGCATATATCTAGGTCCAAACGGATGGGGTAGATCTAGATCTATTATTGATACTGTGGAATAACCGTATTGCTTAAGTTTGAATCCTTGATCTGTGTTTATTCCGATTATTTATCGTTAAGCCTACAGTGCAGGCAAAAGGTTTTCGCGGTGGCCCGCTCGGAGGATTACTAGGGTTGTGACGTCAAATTGCCTTGAGATGACGGAAGCGTGGACTAAGTGAACAGTGTGTTAGTTATTTCATGGTTTTGTAAAATAAACGATATATCCACAGGTTTTTGAGGCATCCGATAGGCCGAGAGCTCCAAGCCATGTGCTAAATGTTCATATTCTTATACATTCTTGCTTTTCGATGATGTTGATCGAACAACTGAATGAGCATTACAACGACATTTTGATGGCGACCAGTTTTCACTTGTGTGTAGCTTTATTCTTGATTTTACATTCACCTATAAGTTGTCTCACTCATGGCCAAATTTTTTTATTTAAGAAATGAATTGATTTGTTTCGGCGTTCATGCGAAATGAACGACAGAAAATTATCGGCAAATACCATGAATCCGCCAAATGTTTGCTGTCCCAAGTTCCAAAGAATAATTCGCGTATGAAAACTGCATATCATGCTCCGCCTCCTCTTCGAAACTTTTCCACAAGTCCCTCCCTCTCGATAAATGGTGTTTATACGAAATGAACACCATTTTTGTCAATGGAATTGCATGGGGCGAATGTAAATATAGACAATTTAAGTTTCCAAATAAGTCCGTTTTTCCATAACGCCATCATGGGTTATTATGATGGTCATGTGTCCGTTCATTCGTTCGTCCGTCGTCAACAATACTTTGAAATTATATACTCTCCTAAACCATCAGTTGAGTTTTTACCAAACTTGCAAAGAATGATCCTTCTAAAGTCCTCTTTTAAAGTTCATATCATATCTATGTCACAGTAGCTAAAATTAGGTCGTTTCAATGAGAACTAAATGAATCTTCTTGTTTGAAACAACATTACCTTGAGCTTAGTATCATCTAAAGGTCTTCTGTCTGGATTTTCAAATGATGCCCCAATGGGATAAAATGTCCCGCCCCTGGTCAGAGCTTTGATAATAGGCATATGTTAACTGCTAGAGGTCCTTTACCAAAACTTTTGCAACAGCTCCGATCCGTTATATACTAACGTTTATTATATACCTATCGATGATTTATAGAGATTTCTCAGTAAGATAAATTTGATATCGTCAATGTTGATATCATCACTACATGTAGTGATGATATCACTTTTTGTGACGTCACGTCATAATTAGTTTTGTGACGTCGCGGTAACCAATTATGTGTGTCTTTTCTGTAAAAACGTCATTTAAATAAATATAATAAATAGAATAATCAATTCCTTTGAATAGAAATGAAACAAATATATCACTCGAATTGGTTGTTATCTGGTTAAAAAACTCGTCCTGCGGACTCGTTTTTTAACCAGATAACAACCCATACTCGTGATATATTTTTCATATCTATTAAAGGAAATTGATTATCCTCTATTTATTATATACATATCGATCATTTATAGAGATTTCTCAGTGAGATATATTTGATATCGTCACTGTTGATAGCATTACTAGTGACGATATCACCTTGTGGCGTCGCGGGTAAATAATAAATGTTGTGTGTTTTTTTCTGGAAAAACGTCATTAAAATATATATAATAAATTGGTTAATTGAAAAGATATAAAAAATATATCACTCGAATGGGAAGTTATCAGGTTAAAAAACTCGTCATGCGAACTCGTTTTTTAACCTGATAACAACCCATTCTCGTGATATATCAATCCAAAGATATTGATTATCCTCGATATATCCCACTATCGCTGCAGCAGCATATTATTCGCAGACATGCGACACTGACTAAAACTGAAAGTTTGAAGAATATTTGTCTTAAGTATTAACAGTTATGCTTCACATAGCCCTAATGCAGTGATTATTCCAGATTATAATTTTTGGATGTCACAACATGTATTTTGCTGCAATTGGTATTTGAACATCTTTCCTGTAAAACATTGTAGTTATATTAATTGCCAAAGTATTTCACAATTGACACACGTACCTAAATTCGCTAGTGTATCGCTTTGTAGAATAATATGAACCAAATGCAGGCTATTAAGGTCACAGTGCTGTTTTAGCGAATAAATATGAACTTAGTTTGGATTGTTTCGACAACAAGCACCTGTATATATAATTGCCAAACTGTCTACATTTTAGCAAATTATACTGCATCCTTAACTGCATTATCAAAACTACAAGTGACTCAGTATACATAAGAGCATGACATTTGCTAATTGTTATAGATTTGAAAAATATTGCATTGATTTATTATTACTTTTGAGACTTATGTCAACCTTTTTCTGGACCCTTTCTTTCATAATTTAAAAACTTTTAAGGAGACGTCTCTTTATAATAAACATACACTGGGTGTTTTAACAACGTTTTATTCTCCCGAACTTGTACAATCCTGTTATATCAAATAATGCAAACTGTTTGAGAAGCAGACTATTGATTCACGTCAAAAATGTCTATTGGAGACAACTATGTTTACTAGAAGTTGACAATACCTAGTTTGGTGTTGTTAATGCTATTCTCGTCCATATCCCTGTGATTTGTCCTTTCATTTAAACAAAAATCCTGTGTGCGACCGTTTGAAAACAAAATCATACTCCAAACAACCAACATCATCTGAGCTAACCGGATTGTCTTTGAAGATTATTTTCGTATGATAGTTTCCCTGTGTAAAGATAAAAAATAGACGGTTATTTTGGTACACATACAAGTTTGATGGCTATGACAAAACTGTAAAATATATTCAACTTACAAAAAGGAGTGTATAATTTAAGACCATCGCGCCAGTTATAGCGAATTTTAATAACATTTAGATTGTTTTTAAAACTTTGCATGTTGCTAGTATATACCCTGCTAATGCAAAAATATGAAATTAAAATAGGGGGTACCGAACTGGATTGTTTCTTAATAGCTATTTTAGGGTATACCCCTAATTATCCACAGACACGTGCATTCATTCACTGAATTCACAAATAAAAATATAGAACCGGACTTGGTTTTTCTAAACCAAATTGTCTGTATAGAGAGTTACACACATAATTCCAATTACATAGGGCTATATACAAACGCTCTATGATAATCACTTTAAAATGTTTAATGGATACAAATCCATACAGTTCAATCGTCAACGATATATCACTATTCTAATCGTGGTCGACAAATGCAGGTTTCGATCGCGTAATTTAGCTTATTGAGATAGAAAAAATAAAAAAAATACGCATTTAAACATTAATCATGGAGTAATGGTCAAAGGGAGGTAAATTATGCAATTTGTTTGCATGAATCGTCTCCCATTGACTGATAAAAACCCTCAAGTGGAGCCATGGTCCTTAAAGTATTTTCAAGTATTTGAACACAATGTGGAATACATGTACATACCAAGTGATTATAAATCATGAGTCAACTAATTTCCTACTATGAAGATCCTACTAAGGCAGCGTTTTGAATATGCTACTTGTTTATACTGCCAAACATTTCCCTTGAAATAATATACGTTACACTTACTGTACACGTGTAGCCTATAAGTTGCATCTTATATGAGTACACAAATGCACCATTGTAAGAATATTGTATTTCAGCTACTTGGATTTTTTCCGGCAAGTATGACTAAAGTTGTGATTGTCGAGTAAATGACAATGTATCATTCACACACACATATATTCAATTGATTAAGCGGTCATAGTATACAAATAGAAATGGTAGAGAAGAATATGTGATATACTTACATCAGATATTGAATCAGTGTATGAGGACTTCGCTAGCAGTATTGTCTTGGACGTTAAGATATCATTTGCTGGCATGACAGGACAGAGGTGCTTACTGTCCAATGCGGACAGCAGAAGAAACTGAATCTGTTTCACTACATCGCCAACAGAAATAGACGTATTTGTCCAAATGTCTGCTGGAATTGAACATGCATCGATGCTCTGGCTGAAATGGATAATTGATAGTTTACTCGTTTGTAGTGTTCTTCATTATTTATGGACTGCGCTAAGTTGCAACTTGTCTATAACAAGTTCATTGCGTATTCATTAAATGGTGACTGAACACAGTTTAGTATTCTATCATAACGGTAGTGGCGATTACTTGACTTTGCAGCAGTCTTAACTGCTTTCCATGTATGTTTATATGTCAGGCATGTCATCATCTGTCTTACTTTTCATTCTTCAAGATATGTACAATCAGGTTCGACATTTAATACACGACAACATGTAAGACTAAATACAAAAGGTACTGATTCCAATGAACTATTTGATCCGGTTATTGATGACACGATGTTCTTTGTTTGACATCAATATATGTATAATTTCATTTCCAAAATTAAGATATCAATTTTTAAGTCATTTTGACCGGATCTTAACAGTACATGTAAACTACCATGAGTTGTTGATTATGTTCTACCAGCTTACCTGAATTGTATGTCGGTTTTACTTTACAAAATTCACGAAAAAGCTGTACACTAGCTTCTTTATGATTATGACATAAAGTACATAGATAAGTATCTTTCAATATTAATAATCATATTCTATGTACAAATCTAGTCTGTAATTATTGTCAGTACGTATATTATTTCTATTTATTATAAACTAATTATACGTTGTTATCTTTTTATCCTGGAGAATCAGACAGACAATACATACAGACTTACAGCAACAATGACAGCATAAATGCACAAAAGTAACATATTTAAATCTCAGCCCACCATGACCCGATGTTTGTGCCTGGAAAACAGGGGATGCCGATTGGGTTGTTAGATAGCGCCATCGTGCCCATTTCTACGTCAATAAACAGATGGTCAATTGGCCTGTTGATTGTCAGTCTCAGATATACGTGTAGCGATTCAATGTTCACCACAGGGTCCGGATCAAGGTAAAACGCATGTACAGTGAAGGCAGGTTTAGCTGCTGTAGCTGCGTTATTAAAGAAAAAGTATGTTAACCCTTTCATTCTCAATGGCGTCAAAGGTGCATTTGTAAACAGCTTTGATTCTGATCAGACGCTGTGTAACGCGGCGTCTGATCAGTATCAAAACTGTTTGCCACTTGTTTTGAAATAACGTCAGTTATACTGCCTTAAGCTAACTTTGAAACGATATTGGAGACAACAATATTGAAGCAGACGATACTTTGGCAGTGATTGGGTAAACACCTCACAATAAATTGTATCATGAAAGAGTTAAACACTCTCATGCGTACGTTTTCATTTGAAGCTAATGTTTAAAAAAAGTGCAACATTGCATAAAAACTTTCGTTCATTCAATAAATAACTTTTATTAGCTATTTTTTGTGGCCCGGTATACATTTAAATAAGAGGCGTATACGGCCCTACATCGCTCGCCTGAAACAATTGTTTAAATGTAAAATATCTCCATAAGCATCCTGAAAGTCAGTTCGAATCATATTTTGTCTTTAATGCGTATTTTTCAAATTCAATTCAAACATTTATTTTACTTCTGGGGCCCGTTTCATAAAACTTCGTACGACTAAAACGGTCGTAAGTCACAACTTTATAATTCATTTAATTTCTTATTTCTTTATCAAATCTTGTCTTGTGACATCTCTTTGGAATCGTCTTGAAAAGACGATTCCAAAAACATGTCACAAGACAGGGTTAGATGGAGAAATAGATAATCATTGAAACTTTTATAATCCGACTTACGATAACATTTGTCGTAAGAAGTTTTATGACACGGGGCCCTGATCTCAAACGCAAAAATGTACTGGATACAAGAAAAGCCGTTGTTAGAATCATTTGAGCATAGACATCAAGTGGCTGCAATACAATACCAATTTTTACTTGAATTTACATGATATCAAATAGATCTATTATTGATAATTAACTTTGCTTGCGATATATTACACAGTATATTAATATTATCAACTTTGCCTTTTTATTAATTTAACTTTTCATTAGAAACATTTTAGATTTCAGAGTTTTTTAAAACATGACATGAGATTAGAATAGATAATGAAAGCTTTATGGGATTTGTTGAACATAACCATTATTTTAAATATGCTTGTACTAATGTTTGCCACATAACGAACTAACAAAGTGTCTTTTCATGTATAGAGAAAACATTTGGATTTATCCTGAATGTACTCAGGCACTTAGTTTGTGCTAAGACATTTCTCTGTCTTAATACTTTACAAAGACTGTATATAATAAATTTGATTTTATTTCCTAAATTTTACAGTTATTCATAAACAAAAAATGACGGGTGTGCAAAAACAGTGTCGGTTATAAATCATAACAGGACAAATCAAATACAATAATCTCCCAGTTAAAAATTCTGTATAATTTTTATGCTTGAAAGTATACCACAATTCTACAAAAATTATTCTGGGACAATAAGCGATGTTATATCCTCGTACGATAAAACCGATACGTTACCTTATTTATTTCAAAAGAATATATGCAATTGTATAACAAAGCAAATGCTAAAATGATTATATTTGATAAACATATTGAAAGACAGTACCGAAGTGACTGATATAAGTACATGTATATATTAGAATACATGTTGGCCTTGACAACAAAATGCTTTTACTTATGTTTATAAGAATATAATGATAACGCGTTAAGAAAAGCAATAATGAAAATATGTTTATAATGATAACTTACAACAATCATTCCATACAAAGGTTGATTTGACAGAGCAGCTACCCGTTAAAATCGCGAGGAACAATAACCAAGTCATTACTTTAAGTTGTTTGGTAACCAGAACGTTTAGTATAACCGATCTCCAGCGCAAACAGCTGTCCTATGATATGTTTTCATGGTGTAACCAGTGTAATCATAGCAAAGTTGTTGATATTAGCAACAGAAAACTTCGTCAACGTTATCAAACATGTAATCTTTTTGGAACAGATACTATTTCACGCTGTGTTTTGTCATCAACAAACATTGTCACCTGCAACAATCCTCAAAGTTTATTTGAAATATCTTTCTGCCACTGTATTTGTTTAGAGTGTTAAACAATTTGGATCCAGATAAGACGCCGATTAATTAGATATCACATCTTAATCCAAACTGTTTGCAGTAGATATCACAATTCACCCACTACACGTACGTGCAAAATGTTGAAATGTGAGTACAGTAAAACCCCTCTATTACGACCATTAAAAGAAAGGCTAATTGATTGTATAAACGACAGGTGACAGTTTAAAGCAAGGCGGCAGTGAAACAGAAAGCTAGGAGCTTTCTGTTTCACTGTCACCTTACTTTAAGCGCTAACCTGCCTATAATACCCAACAATTATCACAATTCAGTGGTCGTAATAGAGAGGTTTTACTGTATATCAAAATTTTATTGATAAACAAATCAGGTTCTATGTCAATCCCATGATAGTGAACAATGTTGACTAACAGTTGTAATTGTTGAGTCACTTTTTTAAAATGCACTGGTGACTGGTAGAGGTTTACACCGTTTGCACCGTCGTAACACTATTCATTAAACGTCATACAGAGACGCCTGTTTATAATCACTGATGACATAATATCTTATGGCGTGTTCAGTTTGACTTTATTGTTTTACAATTTCAAATTGTCTGGAACCTGATAAGAACCAATGTAAGTCAGTTTCTTTTCAAGTTCCAATGTATTGCTGCTGTCTGGTTTAGTTTGCCAGGTTGTCATATAAATAATGCAAAACAAAAGAAATAAAACAGACAATTTTGTAGTGGTGAAATTCTAAAAGCCGACAATAAAGTTGACAGTCGACTGTCGAACTGAGTTTACTTTTCTATATCTCTTCATGATAAGTATTTTTCCTTTTGCATTATCATCTGAGAAAGATATAATGTCCCAGTTAGAACACCTTAAGGAATCGTTATAATATTAATCTAGAAATATTCGACGTATGAAGTGAACAACAGAACAATGCATTGACTTATTACCGAGTTCTTGTGATTCCATGCAACACATTTATGTCCAATCATTGACTTGACATCTGTATCAGTTTGTGTAACAGTAGAATGACATTGCATGTGACAGGTATTAGTGTTTTCTTCTGACTTGTCCGAGTTATTTTTAGATTGGACCATTCTTAAACTTTAAAAGGGATGAGTTTTGCCTACAACCAACAAGAGATACAGATATCTGTATTTATTGTGCGTAATGTACAGTAGAGATGACATTATTCTTTCCCGTTAAAACGTAAACGCAATGCACTTAACTGTGGAAATTTACTTTTAAAATGTTCGAATTATCTTTTTAATCTGAGTGGCAAACAGATTGGAGTTTGATCAGACGCCCGGTTACCGGGCGTCTGGTCTGGCTCCAACCTGTTTACAATGGAAGTAATAGCTTAATCGTAAATGCGTTTATCGGAAAAGAATTACATATAAGTAAAGTAAGCGCAGCTGTCTCGTGCTTCACGAGGATCCTGCTGTTCGCAAGTTGGAAAGTATTAGACTATATAGATCCGATGTTACCCTGTTATCTATTCACCATTATGAACTATTCTGTTCTAAAAATAACTCGGGCAAGAATAATAATCTGATAATGGCTTAAGTAAAATGTAACCTGTTTGCAGCGGAGAAGAGATGTCATTGCACGTGAGCTTTTAAGCAAATATTAACATTTATTGGTCTTAACCATTTTCTCCACATCCTATTGCTTGTATTTAAAAAGCAGGTAACTGCTTAAAGCAGCATTGAAAGCAACCTACTATAGGCTACCATTAAAGACATGGAATACAATTTCTTTTGGTGCATAGCCGTGACTATTGTATTAAGCGAAACTGTTTTCTCAGGTATAAGAATAGAATAAAGGCTTAAAAGGCCTATCTATGGGGTAATTAGTTTAAATTTACAGAGTTATTACAGTGGTAAATACGCTATTCCTACCCATTTACGCGTTAATCTATGCGTAATAAATGCATAGGGGACGGTTAACGAACGCTTAAAGACATCTCCTGGCGATCTTTTGATCATAACGCCTTGCCAGACAATTTCCTTGCAAAAAGCATGGGTCTTGTGGACATGTAGGTAGCAAAGAACCATTGGAGCCTCTCATGTGAGACCCGACCTTTATATTTGATAGTTTGGTTATAAATAACCATTGAAAATCACTAGAGCGTGAGTATAATCTAGGCTTCGACAGGTAAACTGATTGTGATGCATGCTTTTGACAGTTAAATTCTTACACTATCGATACAATGTGGGGGGAGTCCCTCAATGGACTGAGGAAAAGTCTTTAACGAACGGGTAATGCCTAACGATCTTAACCCGTTTAAGCGCGTTAATAAACGATTATACCAGAGATGTTGCGATTGGTGCTTCAGTTATCCGTTTCACGCGGAGATTTCGGATCTTATCGACATACACTGACCACCCGCCTGTAACCAATCAATTAGAACAAGCATTGACCACCCGCCTATATATGCCACTCAGATATCAGGGGATTAACAGTGTATTGTCAATTCAAGATAGCAATGTTATCGGCGATACCACCTAATAAACTGTAATACACATGTCATAAAGTGGATGTGTAAACCGCTGAAGCTAAGGGGTCCGTCGGCTAAGTGATGACCCTTTCATCCGGGCTCTTTTAAACGCGTAAATAAACGCGTAAAGAAACGGCTAGGAAAGGCGTTTAACCAAACGGATAATAAACGCGTAAGAAACGCGTAAGAAGCGCGTAGAGTGGGTAGGAATAGCGTATTTACCACTGTGTATGTCTGTATATCAATAAATATTTTTTAAATTAACGCTGTTTGCTTTTGATTATTCGTATTTTGAAACATTTGAACGATTGAAGGATTTGTGATACGGATTATCTTTAGGCCAAAGAAATTCTATATCCCCATACAGCATGTCGTTGACAAATATCATAAAAAAGGAAAACTTTTTCACTGTCAAGTTTTATCGTCAGCTTTAATCCTCTTACCGAAAACAAATACCGAATTACGTCGTATCTGTTTACCCTAAGTGGTAAATGTTTCGATTTTTGAATTGCTGACTAAGCAAATATTGATAAGAGTACCAACTACAGTGGAGAATTATAAGCGCTCCACGGTACATCGTATAGTGGAGCGCTATTGTCCTATCGTTGTTCTACTGTACAAAAGCGGGATTTTGTCAGTCACGTGACTGGGGTTCATTGTCGTGTATTGAGTGTGGTCAGTTCTAGCGAGTATCTTCTCTGGGCTACATCGAGAAATTGAAATGAAGTCAGCTCAAGTTTGAAATTTGATTGACGAGGGGGGGGGCGAACGTTTTTGGCAGAGCACAGGACGGACATGTTGAATGCCATTGAAACTTTGTTTCTAAAGATAAGTGACTTATAATTCTGCAGTTTAATAAAATATCTGGCTTGCTGTTTTGGACGTAAAGGCTAAAGCAATTTAAGAGCAAGCGCACCGAGGTGCAGTTTAAGTACAATACCAAGGTCAACATAGTAATAGATGATGCAGATAATCTTCTGCATACAGAAACATTAGTTAAATGTCGTAAAAAGCGCAAAGTATTTTAGAATGCTTAAATGTATTCATTTGTGTGCGGGAGGCCGGTTACGCTAGGCATGACTGTATATTATAGTATCGGCGGAGCGAGCTTGCTCACGCTTGCGTAACAGTTGTGTATTGACCGTTTAATCTGTCCCTGTGTTATACATGAAAGTACGATTGAATTTCGTTGGAGCTGCTTTCTACTGAAAGTGTTTATTACATTATTAGATCTTTCTTAAAACAATAATTCTAAAAATAATGACAAATGGGCATAAAGTAATATACATGTACAAATGCCACGTGGCATGGCTTCACATTATATTTATCTCATGTTTCAGCGAGATACATGTATCATATCTCACAGATAAAAAAGCATCTAGAGATGGTACTGGCGTCTTCGACGGGCCAGCCTAGGAGACCTCTGGGTTTTTTCACGTGGGAAATCTGGCCACTGGAAGCGCTCCCCAGAATGTTTTGCTAACAATTCTAACAACAAGATAAGTATTTGTAGTAGTTTGTTTGAACAAGTTGACATTGTTAAATCTGCGGATACATGTTTTAACGAATCCGATGAGAGTTCAGATACATGCAAAGTTTTTTGTCCGTGGGTAGGCTTAAAGCATGTCTCCAAACGGAGAGAAGCGTCAGTTGGCAATAACTCGCTTGATGTGATTTAAATCGGGTATTAGTGGCCTTTTTAGGAATATTAAGCAATAACAAAACTGCTAGAGATAATCAAGCGTTTTTAGAGAATGAAATACAACAGTTACTAACTAAAGGCGTTATTTCTAGATTAGAATCTGTTCCAGTTAGTAGTTAACCCTTTTACAGTTGATTACAATAGGAAATAGAATGGTGCCTGATTGTTGTCATATTAGATCTAATGCCTCTCTGCCTGTTTTAGATTAGATATGAAGATATCAAGATAGGTGAATCTATTTTTGAAAGAAACTTTTTATTTTTCACGTTTGCTATCATATTGATATTGCTGAATAGTAGGGACCGTATTTGGGCTTTTCTTATTCAGAAGTTGGAAAATTGAAATATTATGTTTCAATTTATTATCGGTTAGCATCAAAACTGCTGGTCATATCTTCACTAAGATATTAAAACTTGTTAGTTATCTGAGAGCTAGAGGCTACTAGAATATTAAATTTCTAGATGACGGTATATGGCAGTAGGGTTTTTGAAATATATTAGATTAGCAAAGTTTTTATAGATGTTAAGAGATGCCACCGGAAGTTGGTAGTTTAAGATATGTATATTTTAAGGATTTACGGCCCCCGGAAGCGGGCGTAGTGGATGTAGATTTTTAAGGATTTACGCCCCCGGAAGCGGGCGTAGGCGATCGTAACTATACGATTTCAAATATATCAGATGAGCAATGTTTTACAGGTGTAAAGAGATGCCACCGGAAGTTTGGCAGTTTAAGATATGTACATCTTAAGGATTTACGGCCCCCGGAAGCGGGCGTAAGCTATGTAGATGTTTAAGGATTTACTCCCCCGGAAGTGGGCGTAGGCGATCGTTACTATACGATTTCGAATATTTCGAGCAAAGTTTCACAGGTGTTTACAGATGCCACCGGAAGTTGGCAGTTTAAGTATGTATATTTTCAGGATTTACGGCCCCGGAAGTGGGCGTGGTCGATTTAGATATTTTAAGGATTTACTTCCCCGGAATTGGGTGTAGGCGATCGTTACTATACGATTTCAAATATTTCAGATAAGCAAAGTTTTTAAAAGGTGTTTAGAGATGCCACCGGAAGTTTTCAGTTCAAGCTATGTATGTTTTAATGATTTACGGCCCCGGAAGCGGTCGTAAGCTATGAAGATTTCTTAAGGTTTTAAGTTCCCCGGAAGCGGGTGAAGGTGATCGTAAATGTACGACTTCAAATATATCAGATTTGCAAAGTGTATATAGGTGTTAAGAGATGCCACCGGAAGTTGGCAGTTTAAGATATGTATATATTAAGGATTTACGGCCCCCAGAAGCGGGCATAGGCGATGTAGACTTTTTTAAGGATGTACGCCCCTTGAAGCGGGCGTAGGTGATCGTAACTATACGATTTCCGCTGTGCCACTGGAGGCCGGTTGATCTTGGTTGTGGTAGGTCACTGTTAGTATTTAATGAAACACTAGTTTATCTACCCCGGCAGAGTGTTTTTCGTGTGTTCGAACACTGTACATAATGAGCATTTTAGTGCATTTTCGTCACTGGAAGTGGATGTTCATAGCGTATATATTATTCTAGTTCTTTATTAGTCTCGGTTTTTATTAAGATTGCAAATGTTGCGTTAGAATCGTAGAGATCCTTGGTTCTTTGAATAGCGCAGAAAGAAAGCGTTTTGCTTGGCGTGATACAAAGTCAGTACATATATAGAGTCGTATGTTTTTGAAAAATTCTGTTGTAAAAGGTTTATTCTGATTTTAAAATTTTAAAACCAATTTCGCTCTTTGGGAGCTCAAACCCATATTTGAACCATATTGCAGTTGACCTGCATGTGTTTTGTACGCATTAAATATGATACTAAACCCGGAATGGCTTCCTAGAGAAATTAATGAAAAGGGAGATCATCTTAGTAGGTATTTTGACAGTGCTGCTCGGTCGTTTAGTTCGACCATATTCTTAAAGCTTAGCCTGTTATGGGGTCCGTATATTGTAGACAGATTTGTTTCTCACTTAAACAATAAGTGTTCAAGATTCAGTGCACGTTGTGAGTTCCCGGATGTGAGACTGTAAATGTTTTTGATAAGTTTTGGGGGGTTTTAGATCAAAATCGGGTATTTCCTCCACCTAGGCTAGACGTTGTCTGTTTATCAGAAATCGCTAGTGAAAATGCAAAATGAACAGTCATCTTCCATTTTAGAGAAACGCTCCATTTTTGGACGTGTTTAACCAATGCGGAGGGAGGATAGGCTACATGCCATTCATTACCGGTGTAGTGAATTTGTACAAAACAAAAACAGATTGTAATAATGCTCCCCCCCCCCCCCCCCCCGAGAAATCCACTATCCTTTAACATGCTGACATTAAAACATTGCTTATGTTATTTAAATTGGTTTCAGCTTTGACAGGTATGAAGAGAATTGCTACTTGATCAGCTTTAACAGGATGGTGTCTATGGAAAGGAACAGGAGAACGTTGCCGTCAAAATAATCGGTTGTTTCGTCCGTCAAAGGCCGATGGTGCAGTGGAGAAGCACAGTGGTACTCGTTCACGGTTTCTAAGTTATTTTAAATCTAAAGGGCAACTGAACTTGTATATTGAAGTCTCTTATGGAAGCTGCCACACGTGTGACCAGAAGAAAGGCATTGTGACATCGGACATGCTATAGACTATGTTTTATGTATGAAACGTCTACTGATGCCGTAGATTTAAGCGTTTTGTGTATGATATCATTATCATTTGCTGGTTTTCTCAGATTTACTGAAATAAGCAATGTGTACTGTAGTAAAGTATAATTCTGTTCGGATTATTTTACTGTCAAGATTAGGCATAGAAAAACAGATGTTTATAGAAACGGCTATCAGGTTTTTTCATATCGAAAGGTGACCATATCGAAAGGTGACTATTCTATATGTTAGTTCACTTCGTTGAAGAGATATATTTCTTTTGCAAATATTTTGATTCAAGTCGGCTTTCAGGTCGAGGGGTGAAGTCAAATTCATTAAGATTAATAAACAGATTATTTATTCTCGAATTATTTAGAAACTAAAGAGTAGTCGCCCTTGACCTGAAACTTGGTTTTCATTCTTTAGAGATAGCGTTGTCATCGCGGCTGCTAACACAACTGGTGTTTCCGATGGGTGCCTCAAGAGGCATGGCAGAATGAAGTTTGATATTGCCAAAGATGGCTACATAGATGATTGTACAGAGAAAACAAACTTAATGTGTAATGTTTAAACACTGAATTTGGTATCTTCTGCCCTATCATTTGTAATTCTATAAATGCAACTCGCTATTTGCAAAACAGTTGTCTGTTGTTTTGTTTCTGTGACATAGAGAGGACTTATAAGCGCTCCACGGTACATCGTATAGTGGAGCGCTATTGTCCTATCGTTGTTCTACTGTACAAAAGCGGGATTTTGTCAGTCACGTGACTGGGGTTCATTGTCGTGTATTGAGTGTGGTCAGTTCTAGCGAGTATCTTCTCTGGGCTACATCGAGAAATTTCAAATTCAGTGTGTATTATCAAACGTTTTATCGACTGGTTTATCCAATGTTGTTATTGCAAGTCTATACTGTTCGCATACATAATTTGTTCGCGAAGATGAGGCCCGACATCTACGTGGTATTGCTTTAATGCAACTCGATACTTGCCATACGGGTACCATTTTCCAGAGTTTTTTCTTTATGAAGTTTTTACCTCTGGTTTTTGTATGGGCGAATCGACCACATCGCAAACAAATTGTGTGACAAAGTTGCTTTCGTTTGGTGTGTTTATAAAATTATAAAATATACTAAGAGTTGTTAGACTTGCATTGACGGATCTGTTGTTACTTGCAGTGAAGGGTCATTTTTCATTGAACCCTATTGTGTGGGATTTTGACTGTTCCAAGAAAGTTACGTAGTTACATGTATGTGTACATGCATGCATATTTGTGCTGATATTACTCAGAAATATTTAAGTCTTTATTCGCACTATTCAAGCTGTATTCCAATAAATGCAACTCGCTATTTGCAAAACAGTTGTCTGTTGTTTTGTTTCTGTGACATAGAGAGGACTATGTTATTCTTTCCCGTTTAAACGCAAACGTACGCAAACGCAAAGCGCTAAAACGAAGAAAAGAACAACTTGTGGTCAATTCTGATATTTCATGATTATCTTGGTGGCAAACAGTTTGGAGCCTGATCAGACGCCGGGTTACCCGGCGTCTGATCTGGCTCCAAACTATTTGCACTGCAAATAATAGTTTTAGCGTAAACGCGTTTATTGGGAAAGAATAACAGATTCTCCACTGTACTTGATCCATACTTTGTATTAGTGTTTTTCTTCTGACCTGTCATAGTTATTTTTAGATTGGAACATTCTAAAATTTTGAAAGGGATGATCACCGTACTCGTTGATTTCCGTACAGTCAGCCAGGGATACGGAAAGCTATATTTATTGTGCGTAATGTACATTAGAGAAGACATTGGTCGTATTCGAATCATTGAGTTTGTTGTCAACGAAAAGAGGGCGGAGCAAATGCGCGAAGATTTACTGATGTCAACGATTTTGGCCAGACTCGAATAGAAATTGTAGTCAACGAAAACTTTGTACTTCCGGACGAATGGAAATGAATCAAACACCCGTTAAAACAGTCGTAGTGCTCCCAATTTTTATATACGCATATAATGCCATGTGATCTTGATCCATTCGATTAATTGAGAGGGTTTTTATGTTTGTTTTATCTGGTGACACTAATCACACGGTCAAGTGACTAAATCAACGCTCGATTTAAGGGTTTGACAACATTTTGTCAACGGAAAACATCAAATGGGGATTCGAATAGAACTTGTTGACAACTATACCAACTAACGCGATAGTTGTTCTGGTTCAAATACGACCATTATTATTTCACTAATAGACGCAAACACAATGCATTAAACTGTAGAAAATCAACTTTATCTTTTATATCTCGGTGGCAAACAGGTTGGAGCCTGATCAGACGCCGGATTACCCGGCGTCTGGTCTGGCTCCAACCTGTTTGCAATGGACATAAAAGTTTTTTAGCATAAACACGTTTATTGATAATGAATAACATATCAGTAAAATTCGCGCAGCTGTCTCGTGCTGCACGAGGATCATGCTTATCTCAGGTTGGAAAGTGTACGACTATATAGGTCCAAAGTTACCCTGTAATCTATTCACAATTATGTAATAGATACCGTTTGAGTTTCGCTTTAAAAGAGTCCGCTAACAAGGGTAATAGTATTGTTTTACGAGGAAGAACAACAAGGTGTCCGAGGCAAAGCCGAGGACATCTTTGTTGTTCGTCCGAGCGAAACAATACTCTTACCCCTGTTAGCGGACTCTTTTAAAGCGAACGAATTTCGGTATCTGACTTATACGAAGATTTTAATAAATATTTTACACCGAGTCAATAATGATTGTGGTCAATTTAATATAGTAATTTAAAATATCCACTTCTAAAATATTGAATTACACGTAAACAAACTATATTTTTCATTTGTCCTTTTTCTAACATGCACGGCCATACCGTACAGCCTGTGTGCTGGGTCATGCCTAAAATAACTACGTATTTGTTTGTCTTCGCTCCGCGTTAGTACTCAGCTAGTAAGGTAAGCGCTGTTGAGCCGAATTCTTCACACTACGAATTCTTCACACCGTAATCAGACGTGTGAAGAATTCGTACGAATTCTTCCACTCGTGTGACCAATGTGTGAAGATTTCGTACGAATATGTCACACAATGGCAGTGTGAGATTTCCGTACCCCCCTTTTAACGACCTACTGGTACCTACGGATTCTTCACACATCACCTTCCGTTTAACATTTCTTTATGAAACAAGTTCTAACAACGCGATAGTCCTGAAAAATCGTGGCCATACTGTCTGTTATGTCATGGGCATGGTCGATACATTTGGTGAGTGAAGGACACACTTGGGACATAGACCAAAGACTGACTGAAATTTTGGCATGGTTTTAATAAAAACGGGTCCCGTTCGTTGTAGTTGTTGTTTATACGGAAAAAAGGCTTGCCTTTTTCCGTTCTTAAGTAACGCATGATAAAGTCACAGGTATTCCAATTTTATTCAATCACTGACAGATTTTGAAAAGTGTTTGATTTGCGCGTGAATAATTTCCTCAAAACTAGGCAACTACAAAACATGGGGGCTGACATCTTGGATGATGACGTCACGGCTTTTACGAAGAGTTGTGCGTGACGTTTCGGAATTCCCGATTTCGATGATATTTTTAAACCATTTTAAGAAAGAATAACCCACAACACTCATTTGTAATGATTTCCTCCAAATGACAACATTTCAAACAGTTCAATTCATACCCTTTAACGCTAAAAATGAACGTTATTTGCAAAAAGCTACTTCTCAATCGAACCGATAAAAATAACGGATTTACCAATTTAGGTTTATAATAAAAGTTCGAGTCGGTTGTGTAATCCAGATCTCAGTCACACTGGCGATAGATCTATTCCGTTTTCATTAGTACAAATTTGCTTTTTTCCGTCCATAGGCAAAGCCTAAATACATATTAGTTTATATTTGAAATTTGTATTATTTCTTACCCCAAAAAGCTTTATTGTGGGGTCATATAATTTAGCGTCCAAGATAAATAATATATACTAATAATGCTTGTACAGTGATATATTGTTGACGATTAAACAGTGGCTTTGGACACATTCTAGCATTTAAAAGTGGTTAACAGATATCATTTATAGATAGCCCTATATGTAAATGGATAGACATGCGTTACTCTTTATGCAGACATTTGTATTTTGTAGAAAAATATTTCGGGTACCCATAACTTTAATTAGTGATTTCAGTAAATTAAGGCTTTATCAATATTTGTGAAAAATATTGGCAAAATCTGAATGTAAGAACTGTAGGAGAAAAATATTGAAAAATAACTATTTGATGTGTTCCCTTTATTGACGAATAAAACGTTGTTACCATGTTTTTATTGCTACCCTCTCCTATTCTTTCTATTTTATGAAAACATATGAATAACCCAATATCTGAGGGAAATAACGAAGCTGAAGAGGGGTTTTCTGAGATTTTATGATCAAAAGCACGTGTCTGTGGATAATTAGGGGTTTACAAAAAAAACAAGCTATTAAGAAAAGAACCAGTTCGAGGACTCCCTTTTTTATTTCATATTTCTGCACAACATGGTATATACTAGCAACATGCAGAATTTGAAAAAAATCTGAATGGTTTGATAATTCGAAAAAACTGCCGCGATAGTCCTTAATAAAATTTAATTTCAAAAGCTTCGGAATGGCAGAATCTCCCGGAAAAATGTAGAAAGGGGAATACCTCTCACGGTGTTGATACAAGAATTATGAACTTTGTTTGCAATACACGTCTACTCACTAAACTCTTTAAATGAGATTTCAGCTTAAAAACTTCAGTGGAACAGGCGTTAGAGTAAAAAACAAAACCATGACAGTCGGACGATCGGACAGATAGACTACGGAAGAGTGACCGACCCCGACGTGTCATCTTTGCCTTCAGCTGGTGACACTGAAACCGGTCCATAAATTTATAAAGTTCTTACAGACGGACCGAATAATATCCGATACGACGGAATCGAGTAAATTATATGGTCACCAAAGTGCTATTATTACCATGATATTTTTCAGTTTTATATGTCTATCAATAATTATATTGAGTGGTGAAAAATGTGACATTTCTCACCGTGTGACCTTGACCTTTTACCATTTAAACAGGCAGTCTAGTACATATGTTTTGTCATTATGTGAACTATAAGACCTCTATCAAGTAAAGCAAACCTAATATGTCCCCTTATCCATCTGGGTGGCTAAAAGCTTTTTGGAACGTGTGAAGTTTTCGTATGCACACAATTTTAACATTCGTTTTTAAAAAAAATTCGACATGTGAATAATTCGTATCTACTGTCAAGGGGGGGGGGGGGGGGGGCTGAGAGTCAGTACGAATTATTCACACATGTGTGACATATTCGTATGAAATTCCTACGAATTCCTCACAGGTGTAAATAATTCGTAGTGTGAATAATTCGGCTCAACAAAGCGCTCTATTTATCAGTTTAGGTAGCATTTCTTTTTAAGCATTTAGTAATAAGTTCAATAAATATTTTAAATTCTTCATCTAAGCCCGATAAATTCATTTTCCACCCCATTATAATCAAACCAAGGGCCAAAGGTTTTTCTCCCGAACAGGCACACTATTAAATTGCGTTTTTACTCTTTCACTGCAATATTGTCGCCTGCTTTGAAAATGCCGTCTGCATTTATTCTCCATCGCAAAATTTCTGGCTTTGACTGCATGAATATTGATACAAGTGTTATTAGTTTGGATCCTGTTCAAACGCAGAGTTACTGTGTGTCGATATTGATCAAAACTGTTTGCAAATGTTCGTTATCCCTTATCATGCTGAATTGCCATCTGCTTCAAATATATCGTCTGCGGAGAAACACAAAATCTTTCCTATGCTATTCAAATTGAATAAAAATTGAATATGAGTGCCGAACAATTTGAATCCAGATCACATGTTGCGTTACGCGGTGTCTTCTCCGGATCCAAACTATTTGCCAATGTTAGCCAAACGGTACTTACAGTGGAGAAAACGTTATTCTTTCCCATTTAAACGCAAACGAAACGCAAACGCAAATCGCTAAAATGTACAAATGTAGGCAATTACCATTTTTTTTATATTTCTCATTATTTGTTTTAATTTGATTGACAAACAGTTTGGAGCCGATCAGACGCCGAGTTACTCGGCGTCTGATCAGGCTCCAAACTGTTTGCAATGGAATCAATAGTTTAATCGTAAACGCGTTTGTTGGGAAAGAATAACGTTTTCTCCACTGTAGCATTACAAGGGTTACCTCGTCCAACCCCGCGCAGTGTAAGTGTTAAACAGGTGACAGCATGCTAACCACGTGCATCACGCCCGTAAAAAGTATACAATAACAGAAAGTAAAACTGTCCGGTAACAGAAAAAAGTGTCCGGTAAGAGATGTAAGAGGACACTTTTTGAATAGCTCTGCGGGGGGTATCTGCGTATAAGAACTATTCTGTTCTTAAACTAACTCTGACAGTTCAGAAAAATCGGAAAATACAATGTCGAGTTCAGTCGTCAATGGTTTATGGACAATGTGAAATATTTAGTCGCAAACAATCGACGACATCCTCGTCATAACTAAATCCAAACTGCTCGAGACACTGTCTACTATTTCTGAAAACAAAATGCAGTTAAATCGAAACGGTAATCGCTACAGATGTGTCACTATTTAGACTATAATACATCGTGTTTAACTCATTACCCCAAAGGCTGTACCTAGGTTTGTAGATATGTGACAATTCAAAACAGTTTGAAAGTAAAACATTCTGCTTTACTTACAGCCTACTTTAAGCTACAACATTGTTTTTGCTAGAGAATAAACAGTATTTCGTAAAGTTAACCGTCTACATGCTGGAGGCGAATTTTTGTTTACTGTTGCAAAACAGTTTGAATTCAGACGAGACGCCGAGTTACTCGGGATCTCATCTGGGTCCAAGTTGTTTTACACTTCGATAATCTTTGATAAAAATAACAACAACTGTAACATTAACTCAGCAATGTGTTGCAGACTGCAAGTTATGCAGGCGAAAATTACAGCATGCAGGAGGTTAAAAATGTTAGCTGTAATGAACTTTAAACCTTTCATGATCAAATTAACTGGAAGGGTTTTATCCCTTCACAACTTTATTGCCGTATACCTCAGTATAGTTATCTGCAAGACTCGTTTTAAAGTTAGATTAAAGGTTGAATGACTTAATAGATATCGATAAGAGTGTCAACAGTTTGGATATTGATCCGGACCCAAACTGTTTTGCAAACGCGCTTTAAGGTGTCATTGAGAGAGTAAGGGTTAATCCTTATCACAATCATTGTCATGTTGTACTTCATTCCGAAACAACCATGCTATACTTCGGTAATTCTCGGTACAATTCGGTTTTTTACGTTAGATTACGAACAGTACTCATACCGATGGATGGAGAATTGCGAAATTGATGCGTATTCAGGCTTGGATAACAGAAATCGAGACATATCAGGAAGACGATTCGTCAAGAGATTACTGTGAAATGTTACCGAAACAAATGGGACAGCTTTGGGTAGTGTTTCAAAGACCATTTATCATTCAAACCAGATGGGTCTTTTTATCTCACAGAGTAAATTGGATTTATTCTACAGACAGTGGAGAAAACGTTGTCCTTCCTGATAAATGCTTCAGTTCTGAAACAATAATGTTCATCGCAAACCGTTGTGTAACATAGAGGGTTCAAATCGTTTGTAATAAGAAATTGAAACATCGTCAAATTTTTCTCTTCTAAAATTTTGGCATTGTGTTTATATGTAGCTGCTATCATTTAGGTGTTTGAACCCATAACCCCATAGCCAGTTTCTAGTTTTGAAAATAGGTAACCACTTAAAGCAGATTGAAAGTAAAGCAGGATGCGCATAAGGGCGCATTCTGCTTACTTTCAGCCTGCTTTAAGCCACCAGCTGCTAGAATATGGAAATTATTTCTCATGTTAAATTTTCACAACTGTATAAATTGGAGCTACTTTCTTCAGCGGAGGAATAACTTTCTTCAGCGGAGGAATAAACTAAAAGTGTCAAAATGCGTATTTATGGGGTACTGGGTTAAATTACATGCTAAAAGAATGTCAAGCAACCTAAAAATTGTATTGCATTTAGCACTGTTTAGTATAAGGCATTTCACAAGGTAAGTTAAAACATACCTGTGAAATAAATAATGTGTTCCCAACCGCTGGCGTCTATCGCATGCCATAGCTGTCTCCTTTTGTCGCACTTCTTCTTTACTTGTAAAAACGTATGACCATATTATTTTTTTTCATGTTCAACACCTATTGGTTCATGTTACAAAGTAGTCTCATCTTGTCAAAAAGCAATGTGAACTTGTCCATAAGATGTAATCATGTTAAATGCACATTTGCACTGGAAATAATAGATTTAGCGTACTCGCGTTTATTGGGGATTAAAAACGTCATCTTACTGTACCCTCGTAGTGAAGATGACTTTTGAATACGACGATTTATCTAGATGTGTCGTTATCCTATCCCGATAAACACATTGTGCTAGAATATGCATGCGCCTTGTCAACATTCTACAGTCAGATCAGACGCCGAGTAACTTGGCGTCTGATCCTTTTCTAATTTGTCATTAATTTGGTTGTCAATTATTTGTCAAGCTGTTTTCTTTGGTTGTAAATTTTGGATTAAAAATGAGTCCAGTCTTTCCAGCATAACGCGAAACATTTCCATTCTAATAGACTACAGGAATACGAGAATGTCCAACTTATTTATTTTCTAACGCCGATAGAACTCTGTCATAGTCAAAGTTATTATTATCGCTAATCATTTCAATGCAACTATACCACTTCCTAAACAAGTACTACAATTGTCGACACGATTGCACTAAATGTATCCCCTAAACTGCCAAGCTAGACTGCAACATAAGTCTTTGCAAACACGTCGCGTCGCGTCTGATCAGGATCCAGAAATCTGTTTAACAATCACATCAATACTTCGTAAGTCAAAATACATAAACATTGAAATTCTAAAATTTAGGAATATAAACAGAAAATAGACTTTACGCAGACGATATTATTACAGTAACTGTTTTAGACAAACAGAAGAGAAGACATTTTTCTTTCCCAATAAATGCATTTACCCTAAAGTTGTTATTTCGGAAGCAAGGAGTTTGGAGTCAAAACAGACGCTGTGTAACACGGCTTCTGATCATGCTTCAAACTGTTTGCTATTCAAGTTAAGATAATTAGTCAAAATTGTAAAAATGTTGTCATTTTCTACATTTTATTGATTCGCATTTGCGTTTCATTTCACACTAAAATGAGAAAAATAACTCTATATCCACTGCATTGACGTCCATTTGACAGTGAAAGGGTAAACTAAGTCGATTTGAACAAATAATCCCGACGTCACTGTAATGATTCACAGTAAATTTTCGATTTAACCAATTTGTGTCAAGTGGATTATTTCATGCTGATATATTGGATTAGTTTTTTATCAAAGGTATGCATGGTAAAAATGTTCATTCTCATTTTGTTTTATATTGAAATTCCTATCAGCAAACAGTGTAGACTCTGATCAGACGCCGCATAATGCGGCGTCTGATCAGAGTCTATACTGTTTGCCTCTGTCCCATATATTTGATCGTGGGCACAAATAGGTTAATGCAGTAACACAGGTGGCATATAGACACGACCGTATAACAGTTTAGATTCAGATCTGTAGCGATGTTATTTGGCAATTGAAATTGATTAAAATGAAATCAAATTTCATTATCTCGATCACATTTTACTTGCATCTTTCGTATTTCTACAACTGAATCTCATTATCTCGATATATTCAAGTAAAGAAACTAGGCTTTGTCTGAAATTTCAACTGAAAACGCTCGCGGTACTGAAACGGCTTACCAATTAACGCACAACAATAACGCATGGATTTGTAGCTTTTAAACTAGTTAATGAGACTAAAAATCATATAAGTGACCCCACTGGAGTTTGAATTATCTTTAAATGGTGAAATATTGCACCGTTGGCTTTCAAGGCGCCCGAGCATGAGAATTGAAATGATTGGTTTTATGCAAATTAGATGTATTAAACCCAAGGGGTATTTGAAATGCTTTTATGGTGCCGTATGACAAATGCACTGCAGCTAAGCCCCGCTTTAAAAGAAACCATTCATACCATAGCGTATTGTTGTAATCCATTGATATTCTGAGTTTAGATTACATTCTGTAAAATTTCCAAACAATGCCCGTGGCGAGTCAGACTATTTGAATAAAAATACATCATTGCTCAGATAATTCTGAAGGTATTCAGCGTGCTCTAGATATAACTAGACTCATTTCAATTTTCAAGCAAAATAGGATTTAAACTCAAATTTCATAGTCTGTGTAAAAACCTTTTATCTCTATTATATCGTTAATATTGGTACTGTCGAAAAATAATTGTGTTCCAGATTTTGATTTCGGGCAGGGGAAATTCGCTACGTGTCTCAGACGTTCAAGTATATTATCAACTGTTATTTATGCTTTTCGGTGGATTACCGTGAAAAAGCAGTGGATTATCACTTGATAATCCACTGCTTCGAGCAGTGGGATTATCGTCGCTCGTGCTTCTGATGAGTTTTCCCCATAGGGCTCCCCGAGAATCGTAGTCAATCGTGTCTTATCGTTCAATTCCGGCAGTCCGTTTTGTCGCGAACCACTCAATGGATAAACACGAATCCAAGATCGAAAGTAATCAATAAATAAGTGACGTCATTGTACCGCCAACTGTCACGCACATGAGTTCGACATAGAACTTTAGGCTCAACACGGGATACAAATCTGACCAATCAAATGCTTGGGAACGAGTTTAGACTCAAGTCAAAAGCTTTATAACCTCGGAACCAGTTTTCTAGCACAACGCGAAGCTCTTTCACCGAGAATATCCCACTTATTTAATTTCTAACGCCGATTGAATCCTGTCATAGTCAAAGTTATTATAATCGCTAACACTTTCAATGCAACAATACTACTTGCTAAACTAGTAATACAATTGTCGACACGATTACTCTAAATGTATCCTCTAAACTGCTAAGCTCGATTACAACGTATGTCTTTGCAAACACGTCGTGTCGCGTCTGATCAGGATCCACAAATCTGTTGACACTCATATCAATACTTCGTAAGTCAAAATACATAAACATTGAAATTCTAAAATTTAGAAATACATGTATATAAACAGAAAATAGTATTTGGGCAGACGATATTATTATAGTTACTGTTTTAGACAAACAGAAGAGAAGACGTAATTCTTTCCCAATAAACGCATTTACCCTAAAATTGTTATTTCGGAAGCAATGAATTTGGAGTCAGGTCTGACGCTGTGTAACCCGGCTACTGATCATGCTTCAAACGGTTTGCTACTCAAGTTAAGATGATTGGTCAGAATTGTAAAATGTTGTCATTGTCTACTTTTTATTGATTCGCATTTGCGTTGCAATTTCCGTTAAAATGAGAAAAATAACAATATCTCTACTGCATTGACACCAAATTGATAGTGAAAGGGTAAACTAAGTCGATTTGAACAAATAATCCCTACGTCACTGTAATGTTTCATAGTAAATTTTCGATTTAACCAATTTGTGCCAAGTGGATTCTATCATGCTTATATATTGGATTAGGTTTTTATCAAAGAGATGCATGGTAAAAATTTTCATTCTCATGTTTTTGTTTTATATTGAAATTCCTATCAGCAAACAGTGTAGACTCTGATCAGACGCCGCATAATGCGGCGTCTGATCAGAGTCTACACTGTTTGCCTCTGTCCCATATATTTGATCGTGGGCACAAATAGGTTAATGCAGTAACACATATGACATATCGACACGACCGAATAACAGTTTAGATTCAGATCTGTATCGGTGTTATTTGGCAATTGAAATGGATCAAAATGCAATCAAATTTCATTATCTCGATCACATTTTAGTTGCATCTTTCGCATTTCTACAACTGAATCTCATTATCTCAATATATTCAAGTAACGAAATTTGACTTTGTCTGAAACTTCAACTGAAAACGCCCGCGGTACTGAAACGGCTTACCAATTAACGCACAACAATAACGCATGGATTTGTAGCTTTTAAACTAGTTAATGAGACTAAAAATCATATAAGTGACCCCTATGGAGTTTGCATTTGCTTTAAATGGTGAAATATTGCACCATTGGCTTTCAAGGCGCCCGAGCATGAGAATTGAAATGATTGGTTTTATGCAAATTAGATGTATTAAACCCAAGGGGTATTTGAAATGCTTTTATGGTGCCGTATGACAAATGCACTGCAGCTAAGCCCCGCTTTAAAAGAAACCATTCATACCATAGCGTATTGTTGTAATCCATTGATATTCTGAGTTTAGATTACATTCTGTAAAATTTCCAAACAATGCTCTTGGCGAGTCAGACTATTTGAATAAAAATACATCATTGCTCAGATAATTCTGAATGTATTCAGTGTGCCCAAGATACAGGGGAGAATATGTTATTCTTTCCCGTTTAAACGCAAACGAAACGCAAACGCAAAACACTAACATGTAGAAAATGACAATCTTTTGACAATTCTGACTTTTCATTTTTATCTGAGTGGCAAACAGTTTGAAGCCTGATCAGACGCCGGGTAACCCGGCGTCTGATCAGGCTTTAAATTGTTTGCAAGGGAAAAACTAGTTTTTAGCGTAAACGCGTTTATTGGGAAAGAATAACGTTTTCTCCACTGTATAACTAGACTCATTTCAATTTTCAAGCAAAATAGAATTTAAACTCGTTTAAGCTCGAATTTCATAGTATGTGCAAAAACCTTTTATCTCTATTAAATCGTTTATATTGGTACTGTTGAAAGAAATTGTGTTCCAGAGTTTGATTTCGGGCAGGGGAAATTCGCTACGTGTCTCAGACGTTCATAGCTATTATAAATTGATCATAATCCATACTATTTGCAAATATTACGGCGCCTTGGCAACAAAATGATTTAAAAAACTTCAACTATTTTACCCATTCTCCCCTGACACTTTAATGGCCAATTTATATTTCCAATTAAACCTACTCGTTTTGACTATTTTTAGTGATTTTTTTTACAATATAGGGGTTGATTTTAACAATATAATGCAAAATGACAAATAGTGAAGACATTGATCAGAGGCATCTCTGATCCGGATGTATACTGTTTGCCTAGGACAATTGTTATCTTAACAGGTACACTGCTTGTTAGTGACGAGTATAGAATTCTCGCCGCTAGAATTGAATCTAAGACGTCCATAAGGTTATTTTGTTTCAAATTACTTATACTCGTAGTTCAAAATACGAAACAATCGAACGCCATTTGCGACTAACTAGAAGTTTCAAAAACCTTCGGGCCAGTTCAGACCGCGTAAATCTCGGGCTCAAAGGTTAGGTTTCTTACACTAAAACGTTTTTAAAATTAAAAAATACAATTGCAGACGAAAACAGTGAACCAAACGATATTTGGGGGGGGGGGGGGGTGGTGGGTGTATATCTTTATTATCATTATCTTTTACGCAACCACTGTTCTTAGTCAACGTGCAGAACACTGAGGTAAAAATAGAGAGACAGTATGTTAACCCTTTCATGATCAAAATATTCGGGAGATTTTACCCCTTCACCATTTTATTGTTGTCTGATTCATTAATGTTGTTTGCAAAACAAGACACGTTTCAGAGTAACATTTAAGGTTGATTGACTTAGTTAGTATCAGAAAGATTGTCAAACAGTTTAGGTCCTGATCAGACGCAGCGTCCCAAACTGTTTGCAAACGCGCTTTAACCCTTTGAACCCTAGTCCCGCATATAGGCGTCCTTTTCAAACAGTGTACATGTGAATAGAACACTTGTCCTGTGCAAACAGTGAAGACCCAGATCAGAGGGCTTCGAAAGGAGCCCTCTGATCTGGGTCTTCACTGTTTGTCCTAATGTCAAACATTACAAAAAACAACCCTTAAAAGTCAGAAATGGACTAGACTAAAAATGGAAACTGGAATTGTCTATTTAAAGTTTCAGGGAGGAAAAAGTTAAAGCGTCATTGAGAGTGAAAGGGTTAACTTGACGCCAACTAAATCCGCTTCTCATTTGAATCACTCCCGATTCATAATTTCGGAAATGTATGTCAATCAAATCTACGCAGACATAAATTTACAATAGATGGTACGTGTAATTGTTCGAGAAAACAAAACGAAATGGTTACTTTCTTTTATTTTTCAAATTTAGAATTTCAGGCAATTTGACCGCAGAACCATCGATGCGAGTGCTAAGCAGTTTGGACTCTTGAGTAGACACAGCCTCTGATGAGGAACTTAACTGTTGGCAAAAAACATAAATGTTAAAGCATAACTGTTTATAAAAGCAACATGTACTAAACAAATCACGTCCTAACAGCATACGCTCAGTGATTCAACTTTACTTTTTTCAACACTATGTACCTGCCAAAATAAAATCATTACATTTGCAAACAGTGAAGACCTAACCCATAGGGCCTTTATAGATGGCTCATATAAGAGCCCTCTGATATGGGTCTGCACATTTTGCTAATTTAAACAAGTATTTATTAAACCGACTAGAATTATAAATTGACTGGTTCATGTTTTAGAAACTAAACTGATCCACAAGGGAACCTAATAACCCACAAAAGTTACTTAGTGTTGAAAGAGTTAAATAAACACACAAAAGAGTAGGTGGTATTTTTTCTACCCAAACGCTGAAGCAATATGTTCGATGTTAAACATATTCGAGCTAAATCAGATGTCTGGTAAGTCTGAATTGTATCCAAAGTGTTGTTTATGAAAATATTGTTTTGTGCAAACGCATGTTTTGGCCAAGAATAGCTTTCAACTTGCTTTTAGTGGGAACTTGTTTTTAAAACTATGAACCGGTTATATGGTTAAGGGTTAAATACAAATAAACGCAAACGTAATTTAATAAAATGTGTATACATTGTAAAAGCTTTAAAAAGTAAAGATTACTGGTAATGGCCTGAATAGCAAACAGTTAAGCGCCTGACTCCAAGGTTTTAAAGCTTTTGAGGTGAGTCTGAATAAATTCTCAATCATTTTATTGGTCAGATTTGAGCCTAGGCTCAAATTTGACGAATCAAATGATTGAGAATGATATTGACCAACCAATTGCTTGAGATCGATAACAGTCTCAACACAGACGCTGTATAACCTTGGACCCTGGTCAGACATGGGTTACTCTTTGTCTAATTTACAGTCGAAACTTGATATTTTGAACACGCTAATATCGATCGTACTAGTATTTCATAAGTTGAATTTCTATAAGTCAATCTCGCTAAAGTCGAGCATAACCGTATTTTCAAAGTTTAAATTAACGAGAGTTCGAATTATCGATGTTTGACTAAATTCAAACCGTTTGCATTAGTCATGAGATTTATTGGATTCAAAATCCGTTTTCTCAACTGTGTACAGTTTAGACTTGGAATATCTAAGCAAATATTGATTTGTCATTGTATGTATCTTTGTAATGTTGAATATGTGTGAATATTAAATGTTATTTTAGAGAAAAGTAGTTACAACTATCACCCGTCAAATATTTTGGAACTTCTTTTCAATTACACAATCAGTTTTGAAAAAACCATACAGATTTAAGATTGATCAACGATTAAGTACTAACCCTGTCCACCCCGGTTGATGACCAATCACACTATTGGCTTAGACTTTGAGAGTATAATAGACCGATCAGGATGACGGAAATCCAGACAAATCTAGAAAACGATCAATCAGACGATTACGACGATTGGTAGACCTGACACATGAGACAAATTTAGGTTGCCATCTAAAGACAATGTATCATTCCACAGAATCTTTTTCATCTTAAAGAGTAAAACGGATTCACTTGACATATGCCATTTAGACTATTTCAGATATACTGTACACATTGGGTCACGTTCAATACTGTTCTAGATTGGCCGTTATATTTGCTTAAACTGTGTCAGTACTAAATCAGAATAGGCGAACAGATGTCCAGACAGATAAAAATACAATATTTCTCGGGTACCAGTAACGAGTAAATAATGCTGATAAGACTCAGAAAACACTTGTTTTATAAAGCATAGAGAAACATGTTGGAGGAAACAGTTTTTCTTACTCCATAAAGGCGAATGTATTTAAATAATTAATTCCATTGAAATAGTTTGGAACCAGATCAGACGCCGGGTTTTCCGGCGTCTGATCAGGCTCCGAATTGTTTGTCAATCAGCATTATTAAAACATTGTCTTTTTCTACAATTCCATCAATGCGTAAACAGGAAAAGAAAACCTTCAAAGTCATTGTGTTTATCTCAAAGCCTGATATTTACGTGTATATACAAATGGCTACGGAACTGGAGTTAGACAAACAGCTAATAATTATCGTTTTGATAAGTCAGTATCTCGATGATAGTTGTAAATGGGCAATATTTCACGAAGCATCGTTATAGTAAAACATCTACCATGCATTGACAAAGCTATCAATTGTTGGGATAGGGGCGAAGGTATGACCATTTGCTCTATGGAAACACTTCACATAGTGCACCTAATGGATATCTTTCGATTGTGTTAAACATATGTTGGATTTAACCAAGATGCAAGTGTAGCTTTATACTGAAACATATCTTTAATAAAGATGGATATAGATGATTTGCACTTGAGGTATCGCGATAAAGGTTTGATCCGAGATGTCCAAGTGGCGTCATATCGGACAAGTCAGATAAGCACATGTTTTCAAATTGTCCTTGTCCATGAGGTCCCTACTCTTGATCCGCATTTACTATAATTATGTTTTAAAATACAAGTTTATGGTTGTATTCGTACAAAATGATGCTTTGTACGACGTACTGTTCTAGTTGTGGAAAATTATATTAGTAGTTTTGACAGGACATTTTAACACTTTACTCTGTAGATATTTGTTACTATTTGAAACAATTGGACTGAATTGGTTGCTTCAAACAGATTGAAAGTTAAGCAGAATACTTGATTAGGAGCATTCTGCCTTACTTCAAGTCGCCTTTAAACTTTCATCTGCTAGGGTACAGGACATGTTTGTTTGGTTCACAGTTATAACTGTATAAAGCTGAATTCTTTTCTTTCATGGATAAATAAATGAAATGCGTCAAAATGAGTATCTATGGAGTAAGGAATTAAGCGCATCGTAATTTGATTAATGTTGCAATGACAGTAAATAATATTGTTGAAATGCCTTTTCCTGCGTTTATTTAAATAATGTGCTTCAAATCAATAGTCATAAATCAGAAAATGTCAACATAGGGAATTGTAACCGCTAATTATGGATGTTTATGGGACATTTCAAAATAAATATTCCTGGAAGGAAATGGAAATTACTAATAAAATATGTGACGAAGTACATTTAAAATTTCCTTACGACACATATTTTCTTTCACTCATGTGAACCTAGTGACGAATGAACTTGTCATTTACAAGCAGTTGTGATATCCTTTGCAAAGTTGCAAACTGTATTTATTATATACCTATCAATGATTTATAGAAATTTCTCAGTTAGATAAATTTGATATCGTCACTGTTGATATCATCACTGCATGAAGTGATGATATCACTTTTTGTGAAGTCACGTCATAATTAGTTTTGTGACGTAAATAATCAATTTTTGTGGGTTTTTTCTGTAAAAACGTCTTTAAAATATATATAATAAATAGAATAATCAATTCCTTTGAATAGATATGAAAAATTAATCACTCGAATGGGTTGTGATCTGGTTAAAAAACGAGTCCGTAGGACTCGTTTTTCAACCAGATAACAACCCATTCTCGTGATATATTTTTCATATCAATCCGAAGAAATTGATTATCCTCTATATCTTTGTCAGAAGGCTTCGAAAGGAAGATGTCCTCTGATCAGTGTCTACCCTGATTTTTCACAACATATTGGAAAAAACAACCAAACACCAAACATAAATAGTCAAACATTGACTAAATTTAATCGTAATTTTAATTCTCAACTATTAGTTGAATTGGCCATTGCGCTAGCATCATCCTTCCACGGACGGAAACCAAAATGACTGATATGATTGTTTTCTGCAGCACTTATTATTAGGTTGGTTTCTAGAGAAACCATGTTTGAAAAGTAGAGGTATCAAGCAATGTCCATAACTTATTAATTTCATATTGTTAAAACAAGCGTGCATGCATGCTGAATCTTAAACAATAGTTGCCTGAAGAAAATTGTAATAGTTAGACATGTTACAGTGGAAAAAACGTTATTCTTCCCCAATAAACGCGTTTACTCTTAAACTATTATTTCTATTACAAACAGTTTGAAGCCAGATCAGACGCCGGGTAACCCGGCGTCTGATCAGGCTCAAAACTGTTTGCCACCAAGATACACAAAAGTTATCAAAATTGTCCAAATGTTGTACTTTTCTACGTTTTAGTGTTTTGCGTTTGCGTTTCGTTTGCGTTTAAACGGGAAAGAAAAACGGATTCTCCGCTGTACCAGATTGACTGCATAAAAAAATATACCGGTTTTATTCCCTCTTTATTTTTGAAGTGTGCTTCAGTTGGTTTAGATGAGAAATTATAATATGTGTTCGTTTAGTACACCACGCTTATACGGTTTATCCATTTCAAATGTACCTGCCTTTGTTAATCATCCTATGCCTTTCCGGGACTAGTTGACCCTTTAACTTTCAATGATGTCAAAATGCGCTCTTGCAAACAGTTTTGAATCTGAGCAGACGCCGCGTAATGCGGCGTCTTATCAGGATCCAAACTGTTTGACACTCGTTTTGAAACGTCTTTAATCATGCTGCCTTAAATCCAATTTTGAAGCGATATTGCAGACAACAAAAAAGGAATCAGACTACAAAATAACGATGAAGGGGTAAACTATTATTATAAATTTGAACATTAAGGGGTTCATGCAGTAAACATGTCACTTGGTTAAAGTAAAGAATGTGGTCATAAAATACACAATGTACATACTTTAACTCTTGTCACAAAGGACGGATACTGTTTCATTAAATATGTCAAGGTTAATATAGGTACGACAATGTAAACAGAAGATAGTATGACGAATGGAACGACCAAAACTACAATAATTGGCATAATATCAAATTTTTCATCTGCATTAATTGGTATGACTCGGATTTGCCCGTGTATTTTACTTAAGAAACTTTGATAAGAGTGACACAGTATATATCGGGAACCAAAATGTTTGCAAATATTACATTTGAGTGTATTGTGTTGGACTTATGAGTGAAATGGCGAAAAAAAAACATTGTTATTTGCCGAACGATTCTGTGAAACACCATTGTAGAAACTGTTTTTCTAAACGTCAAATTTAGGAAGTTAGGTAATAGGGTTATGTAAATTAGAGTAGATTGAACCCTAGAGGAATTGTAAGCCGTGGTTAATATTCCTTGTGACAAATGCAGATGACTACTACATCAGCCTTTGGCTTTTAAAAAGGAAGGCGCGATTTGTCCTATTTGAAAGCGTTTTGGGGTTTAAATGAAGTTGCAATAGTTTATAATGAAGCGGGTAACAGATAGAGGCACATAGTGTCATTCCAAACCTAAACGAACCAATATGTTGGTCAAAACATACCCGTAATGTATCCATGGTACCCGAGGTCTATTTTATATTTCAGAAGGTTTTCAAGCAAAGCTTCCCTATTTATTGCATACTAACTCAATTAGCCTGGTGACGCACATATGCGTCATTTACCAAATGTGTACCTGTGAAGAGTACACTTGTGTAATGCAAACAGTGACATCCCTGATCAGGGGGCTCCTGTAGGAGCCTTCTGATCGGGGACATCACTGTTTGTCATTTTGAAATTCATTACAAAAACAACCCTAAATTGTCTAAAATGGACCAGCCTTTATTGCAAACTAGAAATGTTTATTAGAAGTTTCAATGAGTTCATTGAACCACTTTACTGGCTAGGTATTTGCAAACAATATGGACCCTGAGGAGACACCGCATTACGTGGCATCTGATCAGGATGAAAACTGATCCACATATATTTATAATTAAATATCTAACATCCAAATTTTGAGAGAAACAAGCATACGATGATCGTTTACAGCAGTTGAAACAAATGACACTATAGGGGTTGAGCAGTCATTGTTTAAACCCTTATTTTGCTAAGCCCAACTTGATAATTACAAACTGTTTGGATTTAAACCAGACACCGCATTAAACTGGAGTCACACTTTTTGTTTGTCACTCATAATTAACTTTTCTTCAGTTAAAAATAGATAAAAACCAGTTTTGATTTATTTCGTACAACATGTAATACAATATTTGAAGCAGATGACAATTTAGCATGATAAGGGTTTAAATCTGAAACTGATTTTTTTAAAATGGTAGTTGAAGTAGTACTCAGTCACTTTATCCTAAAAAGATCATATCATTGACCTAAGTAGACTATATAAGTACTCTACTAAGTAATACATGAACATTTTCACACGTTTTACGCTTAGTTAGCCATCTGTTTGAATAAAACGAAATTGCTGTGGTTCTGACAGAAGAAATACGAATGTAAAAAAGCTCGAACCCTGATTCGACATAGCGAAATGCGGCGTCTAATCTGAATTCAAACTGTTTACAAGACCGACTTAAGTCGTCCATGCCTGGTGAACACGCGAAATGGTAGTTTAGTGTTTAAACAAGCTCATTCAAACTCCTTCACTGCATTGACGACATAAAAGTTCACCAATTATCATCTGCGTTTAGGTCTTTCAACTGAAGAATTATTGAAATGAGTTACGCGGCGTCTGATCAGGATACAAACTGTTTGCAAATAACTCTTGTACTCATAGTAAGGCAGTTATTGGTTAAGAATCAAATACTGGCGTATTAACTTACTTCGTGTAAATATGTATTATTTCTATACATTGTTCAAAACCAGTCTAATTGTAAACTCTTGTTTATACCATGTCACATGTAGTGAATGGTAGTGCAATGTCTATGTGTTATTCTTCAGTTGTAAGGCTTAATGTTTTAGCATCTTGTCAGTTTCATGCAGCAGAAGTCTTGTCATCTCGAACAAATTGAATTTAATTAAGCCCTTAGGTAATAGGCTAGAGAGACTGTGATGTTGTCTCACAAAATGTGCTCTTTTATAATAATTACACAAACCATTACTATGTGGGTAAAGACGATAAATATATTTTTAATTTCTGTTGACGTCTTTCGAATACAAATATAGTATGTTATTCATTTTACAAGTAAAAAACAATAAAACGATGATTATTCACTGAGCGTCTATGCCCTCGTACACATCTTATTTGTGATCAGTTTTGATTCTGGCAAGACGCCGTGCAACTCGACCTTTGATTTGGACCCAAACTGTGTAAACATCGTTGTACTCGGGGTTAGGCAGTGAGAATGGTTGAATGTTATGACAGGTTAATATCTTCTTTGTATATTTAAAATATCTGAAATACAATATATTCCAGTCTTGTTAAGTAAGTCACTCCTAATTGTGTAATTATGTATATTTGACATTATCATACTTAAGAATTATGATTCACGCAAGACTAATGAATTACTTTTTTGTAAGATAGCAAAATGCAAAAGTAACCAAATATTGCAAAAATATTTACGTGTAAATTTGTTTCCGATACTAACTATTTGCAGCATGGTCAGACGCATGATTACTCGGTTATCTTTCTCCAAACCTATTTTGGAACATGCACTTCTTTTAAAAATAATGTTAACTCCAAAGCAGCGATGTATTAAAGGAAATGTTTGACTTGCGTTTGGTTTGATCGAGCTATGTTTAAGCATATTTCCGACCGTAAAACAAAGAGAAAAGTCAAATCAACCAGAGTAATCGAGATTATCGTGCAACACTCATTAGCCTTAACTTAATATGTGGACGTAGAAACAGTTTTATAACAACAATATCAACAACAAAAACAAATAGCTAATACTTAAAAAAAATGATCTGCTATTAGCCTTTTGGCGCTATTGGCGCTTTCTTTCGTCCACTGACGAAATTAGTACCAATTTATTAACACATTGATATGAACCTTTAAAAGTAATTATTTTATGTACTCTAGCAGATTTAAGCATAAAGCAGGCTGGCAGTAAAGTAAACATATAAATTCTTATTTTATTTAAGTTGTATATAATTATATAATTTATATAAAATTTTATAAATTTTATGTCGTCATTGCAGTGAAGGGATTTTGATGAAGTAATGTATCATCACCGTGCACGTTTATCTACTCTCAACCTGCTGCTCCATGTGATCATATGAACTTAAATTCAGAGAGATGTTTTAGATAAAAGGATTAAAGCTACAGTTAATCTGAACCTTAGGCACTTGTACTCGTAATGCTACGAGCATGGTACTGGGTCGTATAAAACTTTGGGAATCCACCTAATTAACAACTTCAACACTAACTATAATGTTAACAGTTTTCGTATAATAAATACGACATTAGTCTCTCAATGTTCTACATTCGAGAAAAGGTATAGAGATTTCCCATTTAAATGAATATAAATGTAAACGCTTTGTTAAAACATGTAGAAGGCAGCAACGTTTTGTAAACGCTGCCCTTCAAACGGTTTGGAGACAGGTGTTTGATCAGCATTCAATCTGTTTGCAATGGAATTAGAGTTTGTAGTATTAATAGTTTTATTAGTTAGGTATAAGCATTTCGGGCTGTCAACAATTACAGCGCTCCCTCTCTACAACGACGCACACTGGTAGATAAAGATTATGTGCGTTGTTCGGTGGGAGTCATTATAGGGAAGGCAATTAGGGTTACATTCGCAAAACGCTTAAAGCAGATCTGCTTTAAGCTTTTTGCTAATCGGGCTAGGAACAATTGAACTCTAACAATCATAAAACATGCTTAATATAAGTTTATTTTTATAAAAGATTTTTTAACAAAAAACTGTATAATGAATAAAATACTTCACACACTAAATAAAATATGGTAACATAATACATGTTTTTGTAACTACTGTTAAATATTGACATACAGTAAAACCTCGCTATTACGACCACTAAGACGAAGGCTAATTGAGTGTATAATCGACAGGTGACAGTTTAAAGCAAGGTGACAGTGAAACAGAAAGCTCCTATAGGAGCTTTCTGTTTCACTGTCACCTTGCTTTAAGCGGTCACCTATCGTAAACACCCTAATAATTAACATAATTTAGTGGTCGTAATAGCGAGGTTTTACTGTATATTCATAGAACAGGTAATATTTCTGCTGAATACACATGTTCTATAAATTTTAAAACGTTATGAAATGCAATTGCAAGCGACACTGTTTTATTGTTTTATAACTAAGCAATGATTTATAATATATACATTGTGTAAATGACCTAATACAAAAATGCAAGAACTGAAACGTTTGAGATGTGTGTCAATATTACAGATACGTAAACACTGGTTATAAAGCAAACGTCAAACCCTCGGAGTTGCTGAAGACGAGTTGACATGTCTTTCCTCATTTGAAACGAGATAACTCAAAGTAACTTTAAGTTGAAGGTACCAATTTTCCAAAGTTAAAGTACGTTTTCTTGTCATGTTTTAACTTTAAAATACGGGACTGTCAACTAACAGTATGTGAGGAGCGATAGTGGTTATTGTCTTGTCAAGATCGGCTGGTTTGCATGAAGGCGAGGTGATTGACCCAGTACAAACAGAAGTGCACATTTTTTATCAAAATATTACCTGGATGTAGAAGGAACGTATTTGTGAATTGATCTTTTTTATTAAAGTCAGAAGTTCTGGCTTGGGTTATTAATGTTGAAAAAGGGAGGTTTATTATGAATTGTCGCATCACATGCTGCACAAGTCGGCGCTGTGTTTTAAAAAGATATAGTCAACTCTTTCGTGGCCAAATCAATCGTGAGATGTTTACCCCTTCACCGTTTCATTGTCGTCTGCTTCATTGTTGATGTTTGAAAGATCGTTTCAAAGTAAGATCCCATGTATTATGACTTAAAACATATCGATACGAGTGTCAAAAAGTTTGAATCCTGATCAGATGCCGCGTCACTAGGCGTCTAATCAGGATTCAAAATGTTTGCAAACCAGCTTTGTGGCGTCATTAAGAGTGAAAAGGTTAAAAGGCAGCACATTGGTTTTAACAATTGTAATTCTGAACTTGTTACAGAACTAATTGTGCCTGGAGATACGGTCTTAGCATTCTAATTTTCTTCAATAAAAGTATCTCAATCTGCGCATGAGCACGATGTGCGTTTCATTTTGCATTGTATATATTTTGTTGTGTGCTGTGTATCATACATCACTTGGATATTTCGTGTAGACGTTCAAATATAGACTGCATGTCTGCTGTAAACAATAAAGACGTTTTAAAGTGACGTGTTTATCGTCCGGCAATCATAAAACTGTACAACTAACACTAACGCTGTCAGGCATCCATAACGAATATTCAAAATGTAAAATAAGACCCTCTCATTGAAAACCCGATAATTTGCAACTCTATAAGGCAGGTTGAGTGAAACTTTTCTTAAATCTTTCCACCGCAAAAGTCGACTTCAGTCAACTCTGCAAACAGTTTAAAATAATCCTGATCTGACGGTGCTTAACGCAGCGTCTGTTTAGGATTCAAACTCTTTGACCATGTTGCTATAACTTCAGTCAGTTTAACTTAAATCTAGCTTCGAAACAAACGTGAAGACGTCAATAGTTAAGCCTAGGGTCTACTAATGCCGATATTTGCAAACAGTGTAGACTAAAATGAGACGCCATGTTACGCAGCGTCTCATCAGAGTATGCACTGTTTGCTATATAATATGAAATATGTTTGTGTATGGACAAACACTCTAGGGTTTTAACCCTTTCCCCCATAGAAGCGCCTTTTAGCGAATATGATTTATTCCTCCGCTGAAGAAAATAGTTCCTATTTAATCAGTCATGAATATTATATTAAAGATAATAGTTTCTATATTCTAACACATATTAGCTTAAAACAGGCTGAAAGTAAAGCAGAATGCGCATTGAGGCGCATTCTGCTTTAATTTAAACCTGCTTTAAGTAGTCATCTATCTTCAATACTAGAAATAGGATATCAGGTAAAGGGTTAATATCATCCTTGCATATCTACAATAACATCTTCCATTAATTAAACATTGAGGTTTCGTTGCAATATTCATGCATAAATTGGTTCAAGTAGACAATACCATGGCTGATAATGGGTTTAAAGCTGGCGACAAGAGTTGGTGTTTAAAGAGGTAGCACCATTCTGTGTGTACTGTATTAAGCTATATCTCTTCTTAATGTTATTTCCAATCAATAAAATTGACGTGAAAATTTGAAGCATTTCCATTTCAGTTTATTTTATGAGTCAGTATAACGCCTTATAGCGATATGTCCGTTTAAAATTACAGTTCTCGTCAATCAGGCAATCAATATAATATGTTTTTGCCCTAATCAATCAATCGTCCCTGCTTATACAAAGGCTACTTTATATTTGCCAACAACATTCTGATTAAAAGTTTAGATTTATGTTTGATTTAAATCTAATTTATTGATCCAATGCGTCTTAGTTAATGTGATCATTATAAGAAAAGAAAATTTGAATTTGTAAATTGGAATTGTCCATAAGAAAAGACACATAATGTTTGCCATGTGTAATTAGAATGGAAAATCGCCGTGTAAGGGTAATATCTTTCATAAACTCATTCACCCCTGAAACTTCAAATGGACAATTATCCATTTTTTAAGGGTGGACTTTTACAATAGTTTACAAAATAAAAAACAGTGTAGACCCTGATCAGCGGGCTCCTAAGGAGCCCTCTGATCAGGATATACAATGTTTGCATAGGACAAGTGTACTTTTGACAGGTATATAGTTTGTTAAAGACGTGTATAATCGTCGCTAGGGTTGAATATCGTAACGTAAAACATTACATGATACTGCTTTCAAGAGACTGGACACAAGAATTTGACTGAAATATTATTTGAATATTGATTGCCCATATATATTATTTTAGGAAAAGAATTTATAGAAAACAAAAGATCTCGATCGGAATTTGAAACCTATCGGAGAAGACAAAACAAAATATGCATTAAACGAGAAGCATGTGCTCTAACATTTCGATTTCCAGTCCATTTTTATTTGCCTATACGTACATGTATGGTTGTTTACGAACAATTTCGAGCGCAGTTTTAAAAAGATCTCTGCATATCGTCGGAAAAGTTATTGAAAAGATATAAAAGTGTAAGATTCAGTTATATTTTGTATGGATTGTTTTTAATACAAACAATATATTTGAGTTTCCATACGAACGAAAATGCCAACAATTTTGTTATTTTAAGTATCTTCCCTTCCTGTTTAAGATACATCAAATTACTTTTAAGTCTCTTTAAATCATAAGTGCAGCATGAGCCGTTATCATATTGTTCTCTGAAGCAATTTTAGGGATTATTAGTTATATTTATGTAATTTCATTGAACACACAACCAGTAAACTCTTAAGCTTCCCAGCTATACAACTATTCCCATTGGATTTCGATATTCAACCACGATGATGTGGTAATTAATATTCACACGAAACTCAAATAATCTTGTCATTTTCAATTTATGTACAGTGGAGAATATGTTATTCTTTCCCGTTTAAACGCAAACGAAACGCAAACGCAAAGCTCTAAAACATTGAAAAGTACAATTTTTGGACAATTCTGATAATTCATTTTTATCGTGGTGGCAAACAGTTTGGAGCCTGATCAGGCGCCGGGTTACCCGGCGTCTGATCAGGCTCCAAACTGTTTGTAATTGAAATAATAGTTTTAGCGTAAACGCGTTTATTGGGAAGAATAACGTTTTCTCCAATGTAGGTATGCTAGAAAGTGTTATGTCTATGTGAAATAAAAATAGAAGTGTACGTAACCAATTTCACTTAAAATGTGGTGACAAAAAAAAAGAAGCACCAATCACAATGGAAATTGTGTTACCGTGGATAAGCCGTTATTCTTTTCAGTTTAAATGCAAACGAAAGACCAAAGAAACGCAAACGAATTGTAATAGAATATAGAAAATGACAACGTTTTGACAAGTCTATTTATTCTAATCTGAGGGCTAAAAAGTTTCGAGCCTTATCAGGCGTGGGTTACCCGGCGTCTGAACTTACTCGAAACTGTATGCACAGACATGGTTGTTTTAACATGAACGCGCATTATCGGAAATAATAACATAACGTCTGTTCCACTGTAATACGAAACCTTCGTTGTCTATTGGTTTATTCTTATTCTATTATGTTTTGCAGAGCAATATGTCTGGTGTTCGCTGGCTTCCAGTTCAAAACAGAATTGAGTTCAAAAGTCTGACACTTACATACAAAGCCATGTGCAATGATTCTCCAAGTTGTATTGTTGATATGTCTGATGGATATAGACCTCGAAGAGAGTTGCGGTATGCGAGTAAAGTGAGTAAATCAGTATCGCTGCTTGTACCGAGAGCTAAGTGAAGCACAGTCGAACTTCGATACCTCGAGTCGGTTTTGTCGAACATACCCGTATTTCAAAGTTAAAACGTGGCTAAGCCACGTTTTGACTTTGACATATGGGTATGTTCGACTTAACCGAGCATGAAATAATGCTGTTTATATGTTGAACTATCGGATAGTTCGAGTTAAACGAGTTCGAGATATCGAAGTAAGCTTGTATGGAGATAGAAGTTTCATGCATGCAGCCCCACATCTCTGGAACCCTTTACACTCAGACATCAGAGATGCGAACTCAGTTCTAGCCTTCAGAAAAAGTCTGAAAACACACCTTTACAATAACTTGTATGTGTTATTAGAACAAAGTAAGAAATAAATGACTGTTACCTATAGACAATGTGTTCTTGCTGTAGATGCTGAATGTCTTAATGAGAGTTAAGGGGTTGTACCGTTGACCTAGTGCCTGTCCGGTGGATCTTAATGGTAGGGATTGACCCTGGTTTCTTTGGAACCAATTGACTGGGGTCAGTGTTATTATCATTTGACAGCTTATAAGTCAGATACCTAGTTGCTCATCCTGAATCCCCATATAACTTTAACAGTAAATAAGACAAGAGCCCCATGGGGCATATTCGCTCACCTGAGAATAAATGGAAAAATGGAGATATTGATTTATGTCCAGGACTGACCTAGATATGCAACAGACCGTAACAATTTGAACAAAATATGTAAAGTATATTTAAAAATGTCACCATACAGAATATAAAAGCTCTGGCCATATTAGAGTCAGAGAAGAGGACGTTTGAAATTTTCTCTATATAACTCTATGCCAAAAAAACTGACCCCCGGGGCGGGGCCAATTTTGACCCTAGGGGCATAATTTGAACAAACTTAATAGAGGACCTGTAGTCGATGATATGTGCCATATGTCTATACTCTGGCCCTTGTAGCTTTAGACAAGAAGATTTTTTAAGTTTCACTGAAAAAATCTATTTTTAGCTCCTGTGATCTAGTTATGCAACGGACCAGAACCATTTGTACAATTTTGGTATAGGACATCTAGAAGTGTAACTATGCCAAATATCAGAGCTCTGGCCATATTAGTTTCAGAGAAGAAGACGTTTGAAAATTTCACTATATAACTCTATGTAAAACTAAGACCCCCGGGGCGGGGCCAATTTTGACCCCAGGGGCATAATTTGAACAAACTTGATAGATGACCTGTATATGATGCTATGTGCCAAATATCTAAGCTCTGGCCCTTGCAGTTTTTGACAAGAAGATTTGTTAAGATTTACTTATTTTTTCACTTTGGTTGCCATGGCAACTAGAGTTCGGCATTGTTTTTAATTCTTTGAACAAATTTGAAAGAGCTTGACCCAAAGAACATTTCTGTAAAGTTTGGTTGAATTCTGTCAAGCGGTATAGGAGGAGATGTCATTTGAAGCAATTGTTAACGACGACGGACGACGCACGACGCACAACGCACGACGGACGACGACGGACGCCGGACACAGGGCCATCCAAATAGCTCACATTGAGCCTTTGGCTCAGGTGAGCTAAAAACTGAATCAGTAAAACAAATAAGACACCCCGTTACCATCCATATTCATTAAGTGATGCACAAGCATCGACATGGCATATTGTACAGATGTCGGAGGTGCGAGATAGTAGGATATAGGTTTTGGAACAACAATGACTTTTAAATAACTGTTGTAATAATGCCGTTACCTTTTTAAACATTGATTCATTTTAAAAGTATAATGTTAGTAACTATATAGAAATAGTTACAAGTTGGATGTCTTACTTTGCTGTTAATGTAGTCATTTGTGTGTTCTCACTTTATAAATACATTTACATGATTTTATGTGAAGCGCATTTGAATGCACAACCCCTGTGTGAAAAAGAGCGCTATATTAATCTGGTATAATAATGAGAATAATAAATAATAATGGCGAGACTTGTCAAATGCCAAAACTAATGTCGAATTATATGATCATGGGTTCGGGTGTTTTTGTTATTACATGTACACACATAATGAAATATAAGTCTCTTCCAACGTTTTATCATTCATTGAAATATTGGTTACACGTGTGAATGCCATATAAATGAAACCATATAAACAATGTAACTCTTTCCTTGAAATTTTATATCTGCCATTCTTCATTTTATATTGAATATAGTGTGGTCGACGAAAAATATAAGATGTAGATATGTTTGTCAAACGTACAGCTCCTGATCCAATATAGTTGCCAAAACCAGTGAAGTGTTGAGGTGTTTTATACAGTGTTCCCTCTCTTCAACGACATCGACTAAGTGACACATAGTGTGTGTGTTGTTTGGACTGAGTTATTATAGGGAGGGAACATTAAGACTTGGCTTACATTTGCAAACAGCTTGAATCCAGATCAAACGCCGCGTAACGCGGCGTCTTATCTGGATTCAAGCTGTGTATCTCTCGTCATTATATTTCTTCTGTCAAAATATCGGCTATATTTCACTTTGAGTAAAGCAGCAGACGACAAGTTTAAGCAGACGATATTGCAGCTGTAAAGCGTTAGACATAAATTTCTTGCCCCGGGAACAGCGCAAACCGTTGTTTTAAGGAGGGGCATGTTGTCGGGAGGGATCCCTGTATATTATAAACTCATATTTAAGTACGAGTCACAATTCTTGAATTTTTAAATATTTTCTAGAGAATAAACCTATCATTTACGAAGCTTATCTGAAATCTGACAGGTCGAGGAAATGATAGACACCATTTTCTGAAATGATTGATGGCTTAGCTATTTTTTCAGATACATTGGAGAAGACGTTATTCTTTCCGGTTTAACCTCTTCACTGTCATGACGTCATCAAGTTTAAACAACTGACGTCTGCTTGTATTTTATGACATTACAATTCAGGTGTTCTTACAAGAAACGTTGAAATGAGTGTCAAACAGCTTGGCGTTCGAGTCAAACTGTTTGTAAATTAATAGTGTAGCCGGGGTAAGGCAGTGAATTGGTTAAACTAAGCGACACGCACTTCGGGTTGCGATAAATATGCATGTGTATTCCCTATTGTAAACTCATTAACATATTCATCTATAAACTGCACATGAAACTATGCAGCTGACTTACAAACGTCTATCATCCAGCTGCTGATGTCACTCATTTATAAACTTAGAGGGAGAAACTTTGCATTTCAGTCTGTCTCAAGAGAACGATAATGTGAAAACCCGACAACGAAAGCATTTTAATATATAAATTAGGTGTGCAATATTGTTGAGAAAGGTTTAAAAATATTATCCGGTTTGTTCTACAAATAATTATTTATAGCAACTCTCTGACTAATACAGTTGAGAAGACATCATGTTCAAAATTAAAAGACAGTTAAAGCAAACACAGAACAACAACAATTAGAAATAATTTAGCAATGCACAACCTTTATTCAAATCTGAGTACAAGTAACAACTTTTTGTAGGCTGGCCAGATGTCGGGTTAAAGTCGTCTTATCAGACTCCAAAATTGTCTGCAGTGGGCCGATGTTGCGAAGGCTCTTAAATCGATCGCACCAAATTTTATAAGTTAAATGTTAATTAGTCGATCGAGTTAAATTCGAACATACCCGTATTTCAAAGTTAAAACGTGACTAAGGCACATTTGCACTTTGAAATATGGGTCTGTTTGAACAAATGCGAGTTCGACGTATCGAGTTTCGACTGTTATTGTTTTTGGCGTTTTTAATGGGACAGAATAACGAGTTCTCCATAGTAAAATACTTTCAAAAAATAGCTTAATTAAGAAGACATTCCTGCAATAAGCTACACTAAATTGCCAAGTTGCTTAATGAATGTCACCAACATATTTGTAGTTGATGTTGTTTTAATAATTGGAATACCTATTGCTGGTTGAAATGTAGTCCTCAATAACGATCACAGCGAGGAAGTAGGCTATATGCAGACTAAAGCTTATTCTGGGTAAATTTTCAATACAAAGTTACAACATTTAACAATTATTTACAATACAACGGTGAAAAATGGTGGCTGTTAAAAGATAGTTCTAAAATCTTAGCTTCCGTGACGGTGATCAAATGTATATTACACATAATCGCCATGTATATCACAACATTATCTTTTAATTATCTAAAGTTGTTTTATCATATTGACAAATTCAACAAAGCGGCGAGTATACCCGTTATAAGCAAACAGTGAACCTACGATGAGTACATGTGTTCAACGTAACCTGTTTATAATTTAATCAGAAGAATCATGCAGGAACACTCTGTTCTGTTTGTCTATTTGCTTTTTGAAATTTATTGTTAAAAGCAAGACTAATACAGCAAAACAAATGACGAGATTAAATTAAATATTTATATTTTGCATTTTAACGTTTCAGTGGTAAATGAATTGAATGCACGTTGTGCATGTGTACGTGTAGGATAACCTTACTGAACTGATACTATGCTCATGCACCAACTCCAGACCTGGTGACGTTAAAAGGGCACATGGGACTTAAACATTTATCAAACTGATATATCTTTCTCTAAGGTGGCGGAGAATGTACGTTCATTTATCAAAGACAATCGGCGAGTTGAGTTTATTTGCTATTGTAGCCATTCACACGCAATGACACAGACTCTTAGTCTAGCCAACTTGACTGTTGAAATTCACGACGATATGGTGTTAGAATTCAGGCTTTTTAGATGAATCGTTCAAAGAAACCAATGCATATTTGATAGTAATGATTATAACTTCTTCCGAGTATGCGTATGCTGACTATTTCACGACCAAGGCCACCAATGCTGACGTCAAGACAACTGTTTGGATCCTGATCAGACATAACGTAACCCATTGTCTGATCATGACACTAACAGTTAAACACTCATTTCAATACTTTCAGAGTCAAGTGCGCATATAATTCAAAGTTTTAAAAGTAAAAGGAGGCGAAATATATAAAGGGACGATAATATGACATAGTCATAGAGTGATGATTTGACACTTGATAGGTAAATTCGCTAAATATGAATAGACCATGTATCGTTTAGACTCATATGCATCATTTTAAAATAATTATCATTCTCCTGAAAAACAATGTACATCTAGTTAAGTAGTACGTTGAAAAAAAGGTTTACCAAAATATCTTGACCAGGCATCCCTTTGATAAAAAATGGACTAATCCAATATATAAACATTGACGAATCCACTTGGCGCAAATGGGTTAACAACATTTGTCTTTAACACCATCAATTAGTTAATGTTTTCGAAGGCGCAATTATGTGGGTGAGGTAATGACTTCTTTTGTGTCTCTGTGGGAGAAAGGGTACTGACCACATACTACCTTGTTTATTGCAGTGTTATTGCGACAGAAAAGATTAGGTTTAGTTAAACAAACCATTTACAGCACCGCTGGTGCAATTAACCCCATTTATCGAATTTAGTTAAGACGTTTGACCGTATATATTATGTTAACATCTGATCATTAGCGGTTGAAATAAGAGCTTCAGAATATTACATTCTCTCCGCTTTGTTAAATAACTTTGATCTTATTGGGCACGACGTTAATTGTGACATAACCGTTGAAACGACGGTTGAATAAGCATCGTAGTCAACTTTAATTTATAAAAGCTATATTATTCTATGGTATTAAAAGTGTTAAACGCAGGAGAAGGAATACATCACCGACGAACATTGACAACTATTTTAAATATCAGTAGAAGCGAGATATAGAATAGCATATCGCAGATCGTTCTTTAAATATTAAGAAGTATGAATAACACGTACATATTTTGTAAGATGTTTCATAGCATATATTTTGTAATGAATATGATACTGCTATCAAATGGTACGGTTATCAACTTGGTAACACTGCTCATAATTACATGATCCAAGATAACAGTGTTCGGGTTGAGTCGAAATTGTTCTTAAGCATTTAATCGGTCAGATTTATCAAAAGCTCAATACAGATACAATCTAAGACTTAACTCAAATTTTGAATAATCTTGGGGTCATGAGTTCTTAGCAGTGTGACTGCTTTCTACACTATACTAACGACAATTACATTATGATTGTTAATTTTGCAATATATTCCTCATTTTTACAAGTAAGGATACCAGCTTTCAAATTGTTATTTTTGAAGCAAAGCACCAATTTGACATGATACAAGAGCTCATAATTTATTTTAATTTCTTTTCACCGTCTCCATGTTTGCCAAATTTGTCTGGAATAAAATTTGAATATATTCAAATAGATATCGATATTCAATTAATTAACAATGATTTCTATTTACCATACAATGCTCTGTTTAGGCTTGTTGGTTGTTATTCATCAATTTTAAATGTCGACTAAATGTTACATTATTCTAAAATTATGTTAAATCGGATGCATAGTTTCTTGTTTGAAAAAAAATACCATCAAACTAGGTCAACTTCAATAATCTGTAGGAAACGTAAACTAACAGACAACATAACATATTCCATGTCATACAGATCAAAGGCCGGGTCATTCGCTTGATGGTTAACATCTGTGTTACTCTCGAATAGTTTGTTCGCCATGCTTCAATTTAAAATGTAAGGAATATTACAGGGTGTGATATTTTAACAACATTATGGTTAATGTATTAGTTTGAAAAAATAAATTGTGCGCAATTAAACGTTTTCCAAATCCATAAAGATAAACTATGATTTCGGCGCAAAAAAGGACTGGTAAATATTTATAAGCAATAGTGTAACACAGTCACATAATTGTTATTTTAAAATTAAAGCTAAGGCAAGTGCTTTCGAAATACTTTCTGTGGTTAGTGAAAGGCATACGAGCTTATCGTAAACATCGTTATAAGGTTTTAAAGTATGGTTTCATTAGGAACAAATGCTTCATAAAGAGTTTAAAGTCCTTTTTCTCGCATATATGTTTTAAAGTTTCAACTTAGCAATAAACCAAACGTTTTAGTCCATCTTCAGGTCTTCTTAGACATAACTGTCAAACTTCATATAATATTCATCCATCATTCTTTTTAAAACTATTTTTATGACAGTTTTCTCGTACTCAGAGATGAAAAAAACTAAAACAGATATGTTGTTAAGTTTCACACCCGTGTTGGAATTTAAAACGTTAAAGAAACGTGTTTAAACCTGAATGATGTTAAAGTCAGAATCACAAAATACAACATTGGCAATAGATTTGATTTATTGTTTTGTAATGGAGTGGGGTTGCTTTAACAGTATTTCAATAATATTGTGACGTCCAGCTTGTTATGTGCAGGTAAAGGGAGACCCAACATAGCCTTGAATACATCGTTTCAAGCACACATCGAAAACTGGGTAGAACCGTCCATCTTCCACAAATCAGCTGGAAAGCTTCCCAGCACCAATAAAAAAAATAACTACAACTACTAAATGCCAAAACTGGGATTCGAGCGTCGAGGAGCTCATGATTGACAGTTACGGTGACTATAACTAGTGGACCATGGAAGTTCCGTCATCTGTATAGTAGCGTTTGCTATGTAAGATTGCTTTACTGTTGTAACCGGTTAAGGGAACACAATTTGAAATGTGGACCTGTCTATAAATACACATTTACGTCAGATGGTAAGCGTACTAATATTCCTTGATTTTAAAACACACTTATACCTTTTTTAAGTAATTCATGATAGGGATAATTAGCAACAGTATGAAACAAGAAGCAAATAAACCTCTTTAACCCATTACTCCATTAATACATATTTGACATGCAAGCTGTATATCAATACGAACTGTAGTCCGCACCTAGGAAACGCTTAACATAAAATACAGAATACATTGCAAACATCTGTCCAGAGAGTAGCTCACAGCAGGTTTAAATTAAAGCGAAATGATCCGTAATAAGCATGCTGTATTACTTTAAGCCTGTTTTAAATATCACGGTTTTTCGAAACAAAAACCAAACTATAACGTAAAGGGTTATATAGGTTGTGGAATTGTTTATTTTTGCGTTGAAATGGCACGTTTGTAAAGCCCAAATAATCATCAGCTCTTCCTTTGCTTCGCATTGAACTGCAATATGTTGGGTGAAAGGCATTTAGAATATATTAATGTATCCGGCCAAATTTGTTTAAATCATGGTAAATGTATACTACATATAGCTTAAACACGCATAGGCTACCAGCTAAATATCTACTGTATAGGTTAAAGGGTATGTATTTGCTTAAAGCAAAAGTGATAGTAAAACAGTAAGCTCTTATATGCATGTTGATGTACGTTTATATTTAACATCATGATACATTCAAAACATTGATGGTCAAATTGCGCACGGGAAGGTACATAATTATTATGATAAAGTTATTCTCTTGTCAATTTATTTGATTTCACATGCAGACGAGGTAATTTCTTAACATGTATATGGTTAATACCTTTAATAACGAAATAATATGTCCTATAAAGGAAAAGTGGGTGGCAAAAGGAGTAAACTGTCTCGTTATTTTGGATCTACGTCTAACTACAAAAGTGAATGGCGTGTTATTCTAGTCATAGTTATGAAGGTTATTTCCTACAATTCGGATGTTCAAAAGACTGACAACAATATATGACCTAAGCAATGTCGTTCTATAAATTAATGTCATCAAAACACGTAACTACTAGTTAAAAGTAAATCAAATAGAAAAAAGAGTGGCATGTCATGGTCTAGAACCAGTGAACCTATGACAAAATAAGAGTCATGAGACTCGATACTAGATCTTGAGATACTACAGTACCCCCCTTTCAACGGTCCTCCAAACACTGACTCCCTCCTTACAACGTCAATCGTCACTGTTCTACAAACAAGTAAATTATATGTCTAAAGCTTTCACGACTGCAATATCTTCTGCTTCAAATTGTCGTCTGCTGGTTTTCTCAATTTTACATATTGGACATTTTGATACAGATCTAAAACAACATAATGACGAGTGACAAACAGCTTGAATCAAGATCAGACGACACGTCCTACGATTCCCTCCGAACAACGCACACAATATTTCTCTCCCAATGAGTGTCGTTATAGAGAGGGAACGCTGCAATACTATTGGTCATAGCTTACACTTAAGGTGGCAGGTTATATAATTCCTAATAGACATGCGAATGCAAAGATGGTGGTGTTATATTTTGATGGATATTTAACTGTGTGGTAATATTCATTTCTTACATAGTCTAAACTTTTCAATTTCACACACAAAATGTAGAAAACAATACCTGGTAGCTTTCGTCCGAGTACTTCGGACTTCGTCAGCCCTAAACAGGGACGGGGGCCGGTACAATCTTCCGCACATCTGGGACTCAACATTAACATCGCTCACGAAGGCCTCGAGCGGTGTTAATCCCCAATGAGATGTCAGAACAGTTGGCTGACGAAGTCCGAAGTACTCGGACGAAAGCTACCAGGTACTGCTTTCTACTTTTTGTGTGTGAAATTGAAAAGTTTAGACTATCTAAGAAATGGTGGTGTTATGCTTTGCCAATACACTTGTTTGTGCTAAAACGGTGACCGGTTGCAGAGCTGTTGTAAATATACCATAAATAACATTTAGGCATATAACAATGTGGATTGTTCTTTTACTCTGGATTGTCCATAATTACTTTTAATCCATTGACTCAGAGCAGATATCTTATACCTGGATATTTTGGCTTGACCACAAAGCCTTCATCAACACACTGAGAAGAAGTCTACCATCTCAGCGGCGACCATCTCTCAACAGGGACTAGGGGTTGGAGTTGCCGATGTAACGCAGTAGAATGACCTACCCCTGCTTAAATGACCCATGGGTCATGTCACTACGTAGAACAGTGACCCGGTCGAAAAATGACCCCAGCCCGTAGAAAAAGACCCTATCGACTCGTAGTAGAATGACCCCTTACTGTCTGGGGTCATTACTCTACGTATTTGTAAGACCCGGGTCCTTGTACACGGGTGGGTCATTCTACTGCGTTACACCGGCAGTGTACAGTCCTCTCCTGGCTTCTTTTCAGTGTGTTGATGAAGGTTTCGTGATAAAGCCGAACTATCCAGGTATGAAAATATTCGTTATAAGACAATGGATTCAGTTGATATTACATAGGCATATGCTCACATGTAGTAATAACATACGGTCAATTAAAAAACAACAAGTTAATGTTTTAATGTAGGCACACCATATAACAGACATATTAGTTGGCTAAACAGGAACTATACATAAATCTGACAACTCATTTATCGTTCTAGTGACTACGTTATACATCCTACCATACGAGATGGTACGACATGTTTTTTAAAGTTTATAATACTAAGTTTAAAGCTATTGTGCTTTTGACACTGATGTGGATCGAGTTACGAAATTAGTTCGTAATTGTAATTTCACATTTTCCTGCAAACGTACCAAGAAACACATTTTGGCTACCATTATAATTACTTGTATAAACTTGTGTAACGGAAATGCTTTCTATATTGTTGTTTTACGTGTTTAATTCAATGCAAGGTAACACTTAGTTAATCGTAGCTCCAGTGCTTTGTTCCAGGGACAATGTCCATTACAAACAATTTACAGACTAATCAAACGCGACACAACGCAAAAACCTCTAGTTTGGCACTCAGATTGTGATAGAATTGTCATGCTTTTCGAACATTTCTTACTTATCAATGGCTATTACAATACTCTTCCCCATTATTAAGTAAATGTTGGAAGCTGTCTTTATGTATATACTATGGTAGTCTTAATACAGTACAGTATTTATGCATACCATACATAGATATGGTCATCTTATACGAAACAGTCAACATAAAAGAGTCGTTGAAAAGTTGCATATTGCAGTGTGTAATCAGAGTACACGTCTTCACGATTTGTAAATGTGTACTTTGGTGAACGATAGGATTTAATGGGTTAACTGTTCTATGACTACATACACTGATAACTTACTGTTTTAAAGAGCCAATCACTTCCGACTACTACAAGGGAGAAAAGTTATTCTTTCCCGTTTAACCAATTTGCGCCCAGTAGATTATTCAATACTTACAAAATGGATTAGTCTATTTTTCGGCGGAGCTGACTGTTTTCTATTTAGACACACTTTATATTTGGCCACACATTTCAACCAATAATATTTGATCAGAAATTTAGAATTAAGAGCACCTGTTGAAACTGAATAGTCTGATTGGATAGTAGCCAGGGCTCCAGATAAGGGAATTGTTTCAAAACTTAAAATCTTTATTTGTGCATTAAACCCTGTGGTGTCACTATACATATGAATTGTCTCTTCAAGACAATCAAAATGAGTGGTACTACCATAGGGTTTGGTGCTAAAAGAGGTGAAAAAATGTGATTTGTTTAGTTTACTCACTCTTATCTGGAGCCCTGTAGGCTGGTTTATGTCCCATTACAGTTTTACATGATGTGGACTGTGGGTGTAAAATTTAGAGATACAGGCTGGCTGTTTACTACACACTGGTCTGATGAATAAGGGTACAGAAGTTTCCACTGTTGACAAAATTATGCTTCTATTTTAAGATATGATCTGAAATCTATTTATAGATAAACAGAGGAAGCTAGGTGTTTCGTAATTGTTTAAAACCATTTTTTTTAATTGTTTACTATTTGTACACATTTGCCATACATTAAAAGCAATATTTTATATATGAATAGCCTCAAGTGATTTAAACACAATTGTGTTGTTTCATCATTATTTACAAGAGTGAAGTACAGTTGATTGTTGTATCTGTACATTTGTGTATGCTATAGTTTGTTTCAAGAAACTCTATGAATGGAACAATAGATTAATGTGAGGATCTCCTACCAGTAGCTAGGATATGAGTTAAATTATTGTTTTGTTTTGCATTTCTGTACATGATAGTTTTGCATTTTAAATAAAAGTTACTGTTTCAATTGAATACTTGTATTTTTTGCTTTTCAATCCAAGATATATATTATTTGAAAACCTCAATTTAATTCAATTTTTCACACCCATCTATATAGCCTTAGTTCAACCACTCATTCCGCGGAATATCTTTTTTAAGATATTTCTTGTTTAATCTAAGGGTGCCTAGTCTAATATTATTTTATATTTATCAGCACACAGTGAAGACTCTGATCTGACGTTATATTATGCGGCGTCTGGTCAGAGAATATTCTGTTTGCTAATGTCCCACAAACATATATGGGATCATAGGCATAAATAGGTCAAACCAATTTGAAACTGAATGTAAATTGATTGCAGTAAAATGTAGAATAGAACAGAGTTATGAAATTTGATGGTTTATTCTATGCTGAGTTGTAGTACAATTAAAACTTTTTAGTTCCGGGAAACCCGATGTATGATGCTGATAAAAGCAGTTTGCGAGGAGACATATTGTTATAGCAAAAGCGTGCTAATTTAGAAACTTGACAAGCTGTTTTAATGAGAGACGTCTCACTGTCGATTTAAAGATGGAAACTTGTTCTTTCATTTAACTATTCAGTGTAGAAGGCGTTATTTCTTCCCGTTTAATGTTCATTTATAAACTGCAGAAGAAACTAAGCAGTTGCAGAGCACCAGATAAGCGTAGTTTTTCAAAAACTAAAATCATTTTTTTCTGAATTAAACCCTATGGTGTCACTACTCATTAGAATCGTCTCGAAGAGACGATTCTAATGAGTAGTAACACCATAAGATGTGGTGCTGAAATAAGTGAGAAAATGTTTGATTTGTTGAAATAACTACCTCTTATCTGGAGCCCTGCAGTTGACTTACTAACGTCTATCAACCAGCTGCTGATGTCACTCATTTATAAACTTTGTGGGAGAAACTATGCATTTCAATCTGTCTCAAGAGAACGATAATGTGAAAACCCGACCACGAAAGCATTTTAATATATAAATGGGGTGTGCAATATTGGTTAGAATAGTTAGGATGCGGTAAGACATATCTCTTCTAACATATTGAATAATGTTCACTCTTTTCTTGCTGAAAATGCATTCCATGTCCCCTCCCTACAACGACTCCCTCCAAACAACGTCCCTTGCCACAGTTCCCTAAACAGGACAATTATTCTAACGCTTTAACTGCTGCTAAACCGTCTCATTTAAAATGTTATCTGCTATTTTTTCTCAAAGGTACATAGAAGTGGACTTTTATAGAAGAAATATAATGAAGAGTGACAAACAGCAGATCAGAAGATGTGTCAACCTGTCTACAAATGTAAGCATATTGTCCCTCCCTATAACAACTCCCTCCGAACAAAAGACATAATAAGTATCCCATTTGGTGTTGTTTTAGAGAGGGAGCACTGTAAATAACTCAAGTCGAAATTAACATTGAAGAAAACACCAATGGACAACAAGTATTACATTTGCTGATACATGAGATAATTCAACCCTTTCATGTTCAAATTGGTCGTGAGATGTTTACCTCTTTACCACCATATGGTCGTCAACATTGATATTTTTGTCTGCATTATCGTTTCAAAAATAGATTTAAGGCAGTATGACTGACGGAATTGAAAAAGAAATAGTTTTGATCCTGATCAGACGCCACTTGACACGGTGTCTGATCAGGATCAAAACTGTTTGCAAATGCGCTTGATGTCGTAATTGAGAGTGAAAGGGTTAAATACAAGATATGGTAAATGCGCATATATGTCAGATTGTAAAAGAAACAAATGCAGACTAATAAGACAACTCATAAAGGTGTTGTATTTTCTACGTCTACATTGTTTGAAAAAAATATTATTAGGTAGGTAGCAGCAGAAGGGTGTCAAACTTTAATATAATTTCTAAGGAATCATTCTTGTAATTAACTGTGCAACGTATCAAATATACAATCAGTGTTAACCACATCAATTAAAGTTGTTTTTGGATTGTTTAGATATGGTCAAAGTAAAAATAAATCAACAAAAATTTAACTACTGAGCTGTAGTTTAAAATAGAAGCTTGCTTCAGATTAAATGATAATCAGAAAAGTCCGATAGCAGATTTTCACCTTACTTTTCAGTGACATAAGCTTCCACATACTTTGGACATCCGAATGGTTTGAACTATATCCCTTGGTGTTTGGTCAACAGTCAAAATTTCACTAACCATACGCAGCAGCTAGGGTGTTCTTTATTAAAATGCATAATACTGCCAACATTTATGTTTAAAACGCGCAATTTCTTACATGTGTTCAAACTAAGTGTAATCAGATGTAACATGCCTGGCATATGCATCCTTTCATTAATAATAATACATAAATGTGTCGATTTCTTATCGAGATTGATAGCAAAAAAGAGATTTGTGAACATAACAAATATTCGGACTGGGTCCCGAGTACATGTACTTTCGGAAGGTCACGTTATCGGTACGGACGGCGACAGTTCATATACACTGTGTTTATCGTAATCAGTTTGTGTGACATGTAGCGGACAAAATTAGAGGAGTTGTCTCTCTTTGATTGAGAGCGCTCAAAGTTCCCACCGTAAATTGATATGATGTCATCGACGTGTGTGTATAGGATATGCTAAAGAGCTTTTACCGAGTATATCCGTAAATCTTCGTCGTTATAAGAATATGACAAACTGGAACTATAACTCGACTTGTATTCACGGGTTTGTAAGCAATATTGCCTCAAAATCACCATGAATGCCTTCCTTTGATATGTAACTATTACAAAGTGCAATGAATTTCACGTTTTAATGTAATATTATAGCTTTAAAACGGCGATTTCAGTATTTTGTAACACCATTTAAATACTAGAGCTATCACTAAAGGTGATTGATACCCCCATTCAAAACTGACCTGTCACAAACAGCACAATGACATGTAGAAGGAATAATACATGCATATTAACACCCCGGTTACACAGACGGTCGGGCTTAAATCGGTACCCAATCGGTTAAATTATTTGCTGTTCTGATCGGTTGTCATAAGTGATTTAATTTCAGGCTTTCTGTGTAACCGGGTATCGGTGATGAATATTTGTTCATCGGACAAACGCCACCCGCCTCCGATTGGCCACCGATTGGCGACTCATGAAATCCAATGGGCCACCGATTAAAAGCGCTCAACAACCTATCAATAATCGATGAATACCGATAAAACACCGATGAAATGCTGGCGGCAACCGATTGATCACCGATTGAACTGCCATTAACAATCGATGAAAAGCGACGAGATCCCGCGTTTTAATTCTCATCTTTTTTCATCAGTGGTAAGTATCAGTTCATCGGTGCTTTATCGGTGATTTATCGGTGACTCGTCGGTGATATCGGTAGAAGACCGGTTGTCAATCGGTTATTTGTAAAATATTTTCACCGATCGAGAATTTTAAACACGTTTAAAATTCCCCGTCGGTGATTTTTCCCCCACGAAACTCATCTTTACCTAATAGCTATTGATAAGTGGAAAACAGGTGGCCAATAGGTGATGTCGGTTGTAAATAGCTTTTCATCGGTCCCCTCCCTAGATTGTCGAAAAAAAACAACCGATCTATCACCGATGGCTCTGTGTAACCGGGGTGTTAGGAAGTAAATTTCAAGCTGAAAAGGGGCATAATTCTGTCAAATGTTATGCAAGAGTTGTCACAATTAAAAAAGTCTCACACTACAACACTAATAATGTGTACTACGTTTGAAGACAATATCATGAATAGTTTTCAAGAAAATGGCATGTTCTGAGAAAATAGAACAAAATTTCATATTAAAAAGGGGCATAATTCTGTTATTTGTTGGCAAGAGTTATGTAACTTCAAGTAGAGTCTGCAAACATCACACTTATAATGTGTACCAAGTTTGAAGAAAATGTCATAAATAGTTTTCAAGGAATGACATGTCCCCAGAATAAGTGCAAAATTTCAAGTTGTTAGGGGGATAATTCTGTCAAATTTTGTGCAAGCGTTGTCAAACTTAATGAAAAATATTACAATACAACACTTATACTGTGTACTAAGTTTGAAGACAATATCTTGAATAGTTTTCAAGAAAATGGCATGTTCAAATAAAAAAATGCTCACTTAAGAGACCAAAAATTAAGTAAAAAAAGGGGGATAATTCTGTCAAATTTGGTGCAAGAGTTATGAAACCTGTTAATGAGTGTCCCCAAATAACATTGATAATGTATACCAAGTTTAAAGATGGTATCATACACAGTTTTCAAGAAAAAGGCAAATGTCCCGGAAAAAGTGACGGACGGACTGATCAGCGACGGACGAACAAAGCGTTTCCTATATAGCCCCCACCACTGGTGGTGGGGGTATACTAATATGTTGACAAGCTCTGCTGTATCAAAGTACACTTGTAGTTGCATTTCGATCAATAATATAAAAACGTCTTTAAATTTGTATAGCTTTGTCATAATTATACTAGGTTACAACGAAGAGGGTGTATTCTTTCTTGTTTAATTGGCATTATATACGCAATAAAGTAGAATATAGAATTTGGCATGATTTTGAAAATTCGAAAATGTTTATGTTTCAGTGGCAAATGGTTTTCTGACACTTTGCAAAAAGGTATGATGAACAGTTCAGCTGGTCTTATATTTCCAAGTCAGTTTCACAAATCAAACAGCTTACTGTGTTCGTGTTAACATGACTAGACACTATCAATCAGACAGTAATAGTCTTTGAGAAAGAGTATGTTTTAGATTCCTGGCGTTCAGTCATTAATGATTATAGCAGGAATCTAAACACTATAAACCAACTCAGTGCCATAATATCGTTTGTTTAATTTGAGGTATATAGAGGAAAATCAATTAATTTGGATTGATATGTAAATTATGTCACGAGAATTGGTTGTTATCTGGTTGAAAATGACGCAGGACGAGTTAACCAGATAACAACCCGTTCGAGTAATATATTTTCATATCCATCCAAATGAATTGATTATTCTATTTATAATATTCATTTTGATGGCGTTAATATAGAGAAAACGCATAAAATAAATTACATGCAACGTGCTTTCACGTTGCTTTCACTAGTGATGATATCATCTGTGACGCATATGAAATTTATCTAACTAAATAAATCTCTATAAATCATTAGTAGGTATATAATAAAGGTGTCAATTGGTGAAACATCGTTTTCTCCAGGGTAGCATAGTGCTCAGGGGTCCGTTTCATAAAACTTCGTACGACAAATGTTGTCTCATGTCAGATTATCAAAAGCTCAATTATTATTTATTTCTCCATCTAATCCTGTCTTTTGACATCTCTATTGAGTTGTCTTGAAAAGACGATTCCAAGGAGATGTCAAAAGACAGGATTAGATAGAGGAATCAAAAATTAAATGTTTTGTAAAATTTGAATTACGATTCTTTTTGTCGTACGAAGTTTTATGAAACGGGCCCCAGGTGAATGTCGTAAAGGGGCTTATCTATAATATACCCTTTATGCAGATTTATTACTATCATTCAATTGTGTTAATCATTATGTGATCACGACAGAAGATTACTTAGAGCAAGGCAACAGTAATTTTTCAGAAAATCCCTTAAGTAGATTCTGTTTTATTGTCATCTTGTTTTAAGTTATCACTTTTCTTTTATACAAACCGTTTATTTGGCCTGGTTTAACCCATTTGTGCTTACGATCCCATATATGGGACATAGGCACACAGTGCAGACCCTGATCAGACGCCGCCTAATGCGGCGTCTGATCAGAGTCTACACTGTTTGTTGATAGGAATTTCAATATAAAACAAAATGAAAGTGCAAATTTTGACCAGGCATCCCTTTGATAAAAATTGACTACGGTAATCCAATTTATAAACATAGAAGAATCCACTGGGCGTAAATGGGTTAAGTGGTCGCGATAGAGAGCTTTTATTGTTTATAACAGTTAATTGTTTTTGCATTGTTGGTTCAAAATCAGATTTAAGGACTTGAGACAGGCTAAATATCAAAATGAGTGTCAAAAAAAGTCGATCCTGATCATATTCTGAGATACTTTGCCATATTTTAGTGTCTAACAACTTCATTTTAGATTAAACATTCCCAGTCCTGCATCTCACAAGACCCGAAAGGCATGCAAAGCGATCGTGTTTTGTGTTATATATTATCCCATCATCCTTCATAATTAGATTTTTAGACTCTCCTTGTATTCCAACAAAGTTGTTCCCTCATATAAGGTCTCTACCATGAAACATAGAAACAAGTTCAAGCGTATTTCCCGATACTATCTAACAGCAGGGTAAAATTAAAGCGGAATGCCCATAAATAATCAGTCTGCTTACTTTCAACATACTTTTAGTGGTCATCTGTCTTCAAAACTAGAAACATACTTTTGGGTAAAGAGTTAAACAGCAAGACACATGTTTAAGATATATGTAGCATTGATAAGTACAAGGGAACTTAAGCATGAATTTTGATCAGTGAATATGACAAAAATATCAACCCTAATTCTTTTTGAAATTGTATTTGCATGACAAACATACCATTGACTTGACAACAAATAGAACATATCGCCTGAGACCTGACCGCGATTCCCAATTCAAAAGACACATTTTTAACATAAAAACAACATTATTCAAGTGTTCTATAGATACCATAGTGTAATTCAACTGGGAAATTTGTGTTGTAGGCGTCTTATTTTGTACTGAGAATAAGCAAATTTGACAAATGATGATTTACACAGTACGACAAATGTTTGCTTAACATTTATTTCCCTAAAAAAGCTTGCTTTAAGATTGGGAGCTCCGAATGAGATAGAACAGGACAACGTCGGCCAAAATCGAAAATTCTACTGAGAGCGACAGGAAACCGGACATTCTGAGCATGGTTAGGAACGGAACGCCAGTTGACGAGGATAGCTAATCGCTGTACATAGCGTTCATATTTTGGTCCGATCTCAATAGGGGTCCTCAAACGTAAGCATTTTGTGTGCTGATATATTAACAGCAAGGAAAGCAAATGTTAAAATTTCCACATTTACACGTTGGAGCTGAAACTTGTATTTCGCCCGACGTCTATTCGGGCTCTATACAGTTGCCTTTTGAGTAACATATATTTTATACATTGTTATAAATCTGTAATTATATAAATCCTGTCGTTTGCATTTTGGTTCGTTTCACCCTCAATGGCGCCTAACAGGGCGTTTGCAACAGTTGGTTCCTGATCAGCGCCGGGTTACGCGGCGTCTGATAAGGACACAACTGTTTGACACTCTTATCGATATTAACTAAGTCAAGCAACTTTAAATCTTACTTTGTAACGTGTTTTGCAGACACTGATACTGAAGCAGACGACACTAAAGCGGTGAAGGGGTAAAATTATCCCGAATAATTTGACCATGAAAGGGTTAGTCGGGACAGAATAACGTAATATCAATTGCATAACTAGATGTCTTAAACATCGACTCATGACAGTTCCTATATTTCTCATTCAAACGAAAATAAATAGTAAGAATTGTAATAAAATCTCATTTTGTACATTAAATTTTATTACGTTTGTTTTTTGTCTCGTTTTAACTTGAAAGACTAACGTTTTATTTACTTTATGCAGTAAACAATCCTGCTATGCAACATTCAGAGCGGCTGTCTCAAGTTTCATAATTATGTTACTTGTTTTAAGGTTTAATGTCGTTACATTACTCGTTAGGCACATGATCAATTATTTCATTTACCCTATAGGGAACGTCGCATGTCATTCTTTTGCCTAATTAGAAAATGTTCTAAGCAAAGATTTTAAGCAACGGAACAAAAATATACAGGTATGTGCTAAAATTCGGTACCTTAATAGTGTTAACATGGCTGCCTAGAAGCGCTGTCATGATTTGTTACGTAAAACTTCCGTTACATTGTCGTTCTTTGTTTTTGAAGTGAGAAATACAGTTCTAATTCGTGAGTTTAACTGACATAATCCCCTGAAACTTCCAACAGACGATTCCAGTTTTCAATAAAGGCTGGTCCACTTTAGACTATTTAGGGTTATCATTGGTAATGCATTGCAAAATGACAAACAGTGAAGTTTCTGATCAGAGGGATCCTGCAGGAGCCCTATGATCAGGGACTTCACTGTTTGCAAAGGAACGTGTAATATCCATAGGTACAAGTTTGGTAAAGGACGCATATATGCGTCTTTAGAGCCCAAAAAGTTAATACAGTGAAACCCCTCTAAACCGGAACCTCTAAATACCGGAATTCTCTCTAAACCGGACACAAACTTTGGTCCCGTTTCCAACCCTTCTTTATTTTAACCGATTACACCATAAATGTTCCTTTTCATGCTTTTGATTTATTCCTTTACTGAATATGCGCCATCAGAAATATTTTCTATAGTCTAGCAGATGGTAGCTTAAAGCAGATTGAAAGTAAAGCAGGATGCGCCTTTAGGCGCATTCTGCTTTACTTTCAACCTGCTTTAAGTGATCAGCTATCTTCCATACTAGAAACAAGCTTTGGGTTAAAACCCCTCTAAACCGGAAACCCCTCTAAACCGGACTTTTTTATTGTCCCCACACATGTCCGGTTTAGAGGGGTTTCACTGTACATTAGTAGGGCAAACACGAACACATACTATGGTTGATGGTATAACTATAAATCAACCGATTTACTCTCTTTTCTGGTCGTTCAGTAGAGAAGACGTTATTCTGTCCAAATAAACGCGTTAAAACTAAAACACTATTTTAAACAATAACAGTTTTGAACGTGACAGACGCCAGGTAACCTGGCATCCGATCAAACCCCAAACTGTTTGCCACTCAAATTTAAACGAATAGTCAGAATAATCAATAAGATGTACTTTTCTACTTTTATTGCAATTCGTTTGCGTCTCGTTTATGTTTAAACGGAAACTAATCAAACGTCTTATCCATTGCAATATCTTGTGCGCTCAAGTTAAACCTTTGAACCCTAGTCCCGCATATAGGCGTCCTTTTCAATGAGTGTTCATGTGAATAGTACACTTGTCCGATGCAAACAGTGACGACCCAGATCAGAGGGCTCCGAAAGGAGCCCTCTGATCAGGATCTTCACTGTTTGTCATAATGCCAAACATTGACAAAAACAACCCTTAAAAGTCAGAAATGGACTAGACTTAAATGGAAACTTGAATTGACCATTTAAAGATCCAGGGAGTAAAGAGTTAAAATTTGCATGTTCAATCAAATTCAAATTAATTCCTTCTATCTAAGAATCCAAGAGACGAGTGTCGAACACTTAGGGTCGATTATACACTGTGTGCTATCTCGCGTCTTGTCTGGATCCAAACTGTGTTTAGAAGTACTGTCAAGTTTCGATCGGCAGTATCAAAATAACAGTGTTCCCTCCCTACAACGGCCCTCCTTATATCGACTTCCTCCTCAAAATGACCATTGCCGCTGTTCTTCAAAGAATACAAATATGTCAAACCTTTTCATGGCTGTAAAAACGTCTACTAATGTTTATTGTCTGCCTTTTTTTCATAAAGTTATATAAGTAGTAATTTTGAAACAAGATATATAATGACGAGTGACAAACAGCTTTTATCCAGGTCAGACGCCGCGTCTTGATTCAAGCTGTTTGCAAATATAAGCAACGTATTTATGCCCCCCCCCATAACGAGTCCCTCTGAACAATACAAACATAATCTGTACCTCCCAATTGGTGTCGTTGTAGAAAGGTCAGACTTTAACCTGAAAAAAATACGACTCACTCAATAGTACCATAACTAAAACCAAGACTAAACGTTTTCTTTTATTCGAACTTGCTTCGACTGAAAAAGGGGGTGCATCGGAGGGAATAATTAATGCCACATATATCATAGTTAAGGGTTTCAAACTATACACGGAATGCATTCATTGGAGTGATTAGAGGTTATTATTATAACTGTTGTACGTTTACCAAGCTGTGTAATTCTGCGCAGTTAAGGTGACATTATCAGTTTTCCGTAAAGCTACAAAAAGTATTTCACATACTCAATAATTACTCCGTATAAGTATTTTCAGGAAAGCTATTGTCAAGCGATTGAATAAAAACAACAACTGTGTAGTAGTTTCTCAGATAAATGTTTCAGGGCTGCCATTTCTCCGGATTTTTCCTAAATCTTCGGATTTTTATTCCAACAGATGGAAGCTTAAAACAGGCTGAAAGTAAAGCAGAATGCGCCTTAAGGCGCATTCTGCTTTACTTTCCACCTGCTTTAAGCATCACGTGTCTTAAAAACTAGAAACAGACTATGGGTTAAAGGTATAATCAGGAAAATCGGGCTTGAAAAAATTGAAAACTTTGAAATCTTAGGATTTTTTTTATCAACTAATGGCAGGCCTGATGTTTTGCTTTTGTCTGGGAAAAGGTTGTTGGCCAAAATATTTACTCCATCACTGCAATGGCTATATCGACTGTAAAACAGTCGTCTTTTTTGTTTCCCAAATCAAACTTTTACGTTTTTTAATTTAAGAAAAATAAATTTGAGTATCATACTGTGAGCCTTCTGAGCAGACGCAGCGTTACACGATGTTTGATCAGGATCCAAACTGTTTGCAAACAACAATCGTGAATGGGATAAGGCAGTGAATGGTTTTTTTCAGAAATCGTACTGAATAAATGTGTACATATATACATTCCCTTTGGGATATTTTTAGAGCATTTGTTTGTTGGCAACTGTCATGAGAATAATAGTCTGACAGCAAACTACCAGAATTTGTTTTGGAAGTAACACCATTTCTCAGTTAAAACGAGAAAACCGTTCCTTTACATTTAAAACATCTTGCCTACGACCTTTGTCACTATATAAATTTAGTTAAGTCATCGTGTCAATTATTCGGACATTTTAGAGTTCTTTTATTTTGTCACCAAAGTTTTACTACTTGTAGCGAATGCATATTCTGAAGAAAACAAAACTAGAACGGTATCTGTAAAATTCAGTTGTACAGTGATGTAAAGTTCTGAATGTTTAATCTGTTTAAAATTGAATTTCACAATCTTAGTTGTCATTTTCTTTCAGGGTAAACATAATTCAAGTTTATTACGTTTATATAAAAAACGACACGGGCCAGAGAAGTTTGTTATCCCAATGACTACTAGCGACAAGAACAGGCGTCTTTTACAAACAACAGTGACTCTGTAAAGATTACAGCGCCCCTCTCTACTACGATACCCAATGGGAGACAAAAGGTATGTGCGGTGTTGGTAGGGAGTCGTTATAGGGAGGGAGGTTAGATTACAATTGCAAACAGACGTAATTATGGGTTTTCTGTCAAATGTCCAATGTGTGACTTTTGGGAAAACAGCAGTCAACAGTTTTAAGCAGACGTTATTGCAGAAGTGAAAGTATAAGACAAGTATACTTGTCTTGTCTTGGGAACTGCGGCAAGGGTTGTACTAAGGGGGTAGTCATGATTCGGAGGGTATTTGTAGAGAGGGAGCACTGTATATGAAATCTACTTTTATATATAAGTAAATATATGGTAAGTTGTTATGGCAAAAATCAGTAGCGATCTTTTGTCAAAGCATGATACACTTTTTTATTATATACCTACCAATGTTCTGCCCGAAATATTTCTGTATTTTATCGAGCAAATACACCTTAACGGATTGAAAATTCTGTATTACCCATGTACCTTGTGTAATGGGAAAAGAACGTTTACTTTGTAGTCGGAAGTTCGGAACTACAGTAAAACCTCTCTATTACGACCACTAAATTATGTTAAGTATTAGGGTGTTTACGGTACGTGACCGCTTAAAGCAAGGTGACAGTGAAACTGTCACCTTGCTTTAAGCTGCCACCTCTCTATTATTTAATCAATTAGCATTCGTTTTAGTGGTATTTACTTTCACGCGCCATTCCCCGGAGTGTGACGTATGGGAAATCCCGTTTATTTATAGTAACGCTCGAAACATTTCTATCGTTTTTCATTTTATTTTTATTATAAGAGGTATATAATAAAAGGAACATTACTATACTTTGCATATCTTATGTACCGGATCACTCTCGTTGTGTGTGTAAAGGCTATATCCAACTCGACCTCCGGTCTCGTTGGATATAGCCTTACACACACAACTCGAGTGATCCGGTGCATAAGATATGCAAAGTATAGTAATATCCCGTTTATATCAATTCGAGTAATCAACACATACATATTTACATGTCATTTTCCTCAGCGGAATGAATAGTTCTGCATTCCCTCCGTTACGATCAGACGATCTTATGTTGGTTAGCATGTGTGTAATATTTGAATAAACTGGTAAAATGGTGGATATTACTAGTATAGCGTCTTATTTTCAACATTTCAAACGGATAGGTTTATTACCAATATATATTAAACAGAAAAATGGATACAGTGTCATTTTTCCCACGTCCAGAATGAATCCTTAGTAAAATGTTAAACAAGTTGGAATATGAGTTGGAATACGCGTCTAAAAATTTTGAGAATGCAAATTTAGAGACAAAATTCCAAAACGGCATCTTGTGATTAACATACTTTGAAACATTAAAAACAACTTAGAAGAGCTCATTTACGACATGTAACATTTATCCTGGTGTTTTATAGAATATCCTACATACCGTATACATGATTCCGTTTATGCAACCCATTTACAAAAATAGCAATACAAAAAGCTACATAGATATGCTACCAATATACTTTACATAATAATGTTTATGTTTAATGTAAGAACTAATAAACATATATGCAGCCGGTGTAACGCAGTAGAATGAAAAAGCGATCTTTAAAGACAATAATTGCTTTATACAAGACAAAAGTGCCAGAATTACTTTCAACCAGCATATGACCGTCGTCTCTATTTAAACCGCACCCTTATCTTGATTTAACACTTTATCCAATTGTCTGTTTCTAGTATTGAAGAAAGACAATTACTTTAAGCAAGATTATGTGCATTCTGCTATACAGTTAGCCTGCTTTAAGCTACCGTCTGCTAGGTTATGATATACTTGGTATGGTATATATTCATGAATGTAAATGGTGAAAGTATTTATGCCATTAAAGTATGAACCAAAGGATGTATGGAGCAACGGGCGAACTGGCCGTGTACACATTATATTTACCTTTTGGGACATGCCACTTGTCTGAAATGCTAATCACAAATACGTTCATCAATGGTAGATGTGCCATACCTTACTCTGCTAGTAAATCACATTTGCTACTGTCTGTTCTATTTCTGAAATGGTTGTTGCCAGGCTGCCTTTAATTAGTAAGTACAGTGCTTCCTTCATACACGAACAATGATTGCCGTTGTTCTACCAAACAATACTACTTTTGTCTAACGCTTTCATTGCTGAAATATAGTCTGCTAAAACCATGTTTGCCTTTTTATGTATTAAAATTTTTGACAGAAGAAATAAAATGATGAGTGACAAACATTTTGAACCAAGAACAGACGTTTCGTTGCAAATAGTCTGATCTGGATTCAAACTGTTTGCAAATGTACTCTGAAAGTATTAATTTTCCCCCTATTTAAACTCCCTCCGAACAACACCCACACTATATGAACCCCACTGTGTGTCGTTGTAGAGAGGGACCACTAATACTGAACTGTTCTTTAAATAATTCAGATTCAATATCCCTTTCACAAAACGGTAATTGTTGTAATTTTTGTTTCAAGCAATGTTTGGAGTAATCTCGTAAACATTTGAGTGTTGGGGTATTATCGATTGTATCAAATGCGGTTAGAGCTCAAACTTGAATGGTTGGACTTAAAATTCATTTTGTATCACAAAGGGAAGACATTTTTCTTTATCAGTAAACTCGTTTAGGCAAAACAATTATTGTTTTATTGCACACAGTAGGCTAACCTAGCGTCTGAATAAGTTTGAAACAGTTTGTCATTAACATAGAAATAAGTCATCAGAATTTGCAAACTTTATTTCTGGTTTTATATTTGAAATGCGCAATGTCTTATATGTGTGCATTTTCTGAGTATTAAAACTAAGTGAAATCGGCTGTTACTTGCTTGACATTTACGCTCCAATTTCATCAAGAATCATACGTAAATGTGCCGATTTCTTATTGAGATGGCTAGCAAAATAAGTTATTTGCTGACATAGCAAATATTTGGGTTTGTTTCCGAGAAGGTGGTGTAAACTCACTTGATCGATAAGACGGGTGGTAATTACTGTACAGTGTTTGAGACGTCATCAGTTTATGCGACATTCAGCAGAAAACACTGATGAGTTGTCTCTCTTTGATTGAAAAGCAATATAATTCCTGCCTAAAATAGCTATGACGCCACCGTCGTGTGTGAAGATTATGCTAATGATCGTTTTACCGACAGTTCAGACAATACACGAAGTATCTCGTAAGACTTCGTCGTTGTTCGTATGTAAACAAACCCGATTTAAAAATCGACTTACTTTTACAAATTGCATAGGTATGTAAACAATATTGCCTCAAAAATCAATGAAGACGTTTGTTATATGCCCTTATTGTATTATTATATGTGTAAGTTTTAGAGCACATCTTTACAGTGCAATGGTGAAGGATACAACACTTATACGAGTCTAGTATGGCATAGTGAGAATACACATACATATGAGTTACGATAAAGTTTCAAGGGTGGATAAAACGGTTACTGTTTATACGAAGATAAGTAGACATAATAAACTGTGCCCACACTTTTACAAATAACTTGAACCGTGAAATAATAATTTGACTAGTTCAATTTTAGAAAATGGGATTTTTAAAATATCAACTGTTGCAATTGGCAAACCGTACATATCCTAGTCAGAAAGCTCTTGAACGAGCCATCTGATCTCGATCTACACTGCTTGCATTGTCCTATTGCGCTCATTACAGATACTCTGTTTGAAACGAGTAAATACACTGTACGCTATTGTACAACAGCTTAATGCAGTCAAGAAAAACTATTCTGTAGAACGAGTTCATGCTCTAATCCCTTTGATTCCCTACAATAAGTTAAACAGCGCCCCCTCTCTACAACGACACCCAATGGGAGACAGAAGTTGTGTTGGTTGTTCGGAGGGAGTCGTCATAGGAAGGAAAATTGGCTTACATTTGCAAAATGCTTGGATTCATATCAGACGCCGCATTACGCGGCGTCTGATCTGGATTCAAGCAGTTTGTCAATGTCGTTAAGTTTTGTTTTTCTTCAAAATTTCCATTTTGTAACTTTGAAAAAAACCCAGAAGACTTTAATCAGACGGTATTGCAGCAGTAAAAGCGTAAGGCATAAATGTCCTGTTTAGGGAACTGAGGAAAAGGTCGCTGTAAGGAGGGATTCGTTATGTGGAGGGCCGTTGTAGGGAGGGACCACTGTATATATTGAAGTGATTCACATCTAAAGTCAACCAATTGTACCCCTCTGTACAGTACAGAAAGGTGAATTCTCAGAAGGAAGGTCGCCTTCTAAAGCATTCAAACGACAATGAAATTATATAATTAGTCCAGTAGACATCTCCGTTATTCCAAGAAAGAATTGTCTATGGAATAGAAGCCAGTGTGCACACTTATCAACTTAAAAAGCCCGGTCGATGCAACACAATATTCTGACATTATCCAGGCGACCATATATTTCAAGAAAACATCTGTCCTTCTGAGACAAAGAACAACGTTATTCAAACTGTTACCGGTAGTCACTCTATAAACAGCAATCAAAGCCCTGGATTGAAAATGCAGAATCGCTATAGGAATCACAGTGTCTGTCCGTTTGTCCGTTCGTTTTTTGTCCGCGCTTATAAATCGATATTTGCGTTGCGAAAATAACTACCCATTAATTGAGAATCATTACTCTTGTGGACTTTTTGCTGACAGCTGTTGATTGTACAATGTACGTGCTATAGGCTTTTATAAATATAAACTAGATATATGTCAAGTTATGAAGATGTATAGTTTATCCACATATTAATATTGCGATCTCTGTTCTAATTTGCTGATGGTCTGGGCCACTATAGAGACTGATGATACTAGTTACGTTGTTATATCAATGATACGCAGGTTCGGTTTAAATATAGATAATGCCAATGCATATGTACTATTGTATGTCGACTCTGATTAGCCGATAGTTTAAAGGCCGTAACGGTTGACTGATTTTTTATACTTCCTATGAAGCATTAAATAGTATTGCCAGAATACCTGACGTTGACCATGTATAGATTTAAATCAGATGACACAGTATAAATCAATAAACACCAGGAAGTTTCGATTAATTACGTAATCATTTCACATATGCACTTTAACCCAATTTTGAGTGATATAAAACTACTATTCTCGAGTATTAAGACAATAGAATTTCAGAATATTAGTGCAAAAAGGACCGGTTGAATATTCGATAACACTAGTAAAAAATATGATTGGCTTTTGTTTTTGCAAATGTCTGAGGTAAATTAACCGCTGAATTACCAACACAGCCAAAGAAAAACAAAGAGACGTTCGCATTGAGACGAGCCGTAGGCTACACTTTATAGAAAAAGATCCAGTCATGTGATTTGCAACATTGGAGTAGAATTTAGTTTAATTTTGCCTGAAGTACATTCAAGTTGATTTATTAACGAATAATGATGAGGACCTTAACTATAGCACAAAGTCAAACAACTCAGATGTGTCAATTATTTCGCATGTTCTGGATAACATAACAAACTCGAACTTTTATTATATACCTGAATTGTTTGGGTCAATATATATTATGTTGTTAAACCATACACTCAAGTAGATCTATATGCACCCGTGTTTGTTAATATATGCAATCTGAAACCACCATTTGTGGAAGTCATGTGACCACCAATAATTACGTCATTATTTATATTGATGACGTATTGATTTATTCTTGATATAATCCGTTAATTATTGTCGGTTAGATTGAGGAGTACTTTAGCTTTTTGTAAATAACGTTTATTTATGAATTGAACTGTTTTAAGCTTTATCTTTTGGAGACAAACATTACAAGTTAGTGTTTTGGGTTATTCATGCTTAAAATGGAAATGTTTCTTCAAAGTTCATCAGCGCTTTGTTTCAACTTTTTTAAATATAGCATCGAAACCTGGAATTCCGAAATGTCACGCACAATGCTATTTATATAAATATGTCGTGTTTAAAAGCTGTGATGTCATAATCTGATTCCAAGATGTCAGCCCCCATGTTTTATTGTTGCTTAGTTATGATGAAGTTATTAACGAGCAAATCAAACATTTTTTTAAGTCTGTCAGCGTTATGATTGAAACGGAGTATCTTTTTTTATGCATTACTTAAGAACGGAAAAAGCAAGCTTTTTCCGTATTATAATAATCAAACGTTCTACTTACCCAGTAGTTGAGTTGAAATGACACTGTTTTCAAACGGTAGCAGACTCAAGTAGCTGAAGAAGCTTTATACAAGCGGTTTTAATTATAATGAAATTGTAACAAATCATAACTCTATAAGGGTTCAATATTTCACTATTACGACTTACAGTTCAGCCAGGAATGTACTGACTAATCTGTGACTACAAAGGTTAAAGTTCTAATATCTATGGATTTTTAAACCTTGTGGCCTTTTCGTTATTCGTGGATTGATATAAACAATATTGGTTTTATCGCGTGTAAACTTAATCTAAACTAACGACATTAAAACTGTAACTTCTGCTCAAAATATGTTACAGCGACAAAATCGTGGTTTAATATTAATGCCAGTTACTTCTTGTTTAATGGTTATTGTTTCAGATTGCCGTCGAAAAATAAAACAAACTATTTTTGGTAGAGAAATGCTTAAGCATTTTACTGATCCAATATAATCAAGTTTAACATTTTAACACTATTAGCTGATTTGTGAAGTATGTTGTTAACCATTTGGAAGCACCAAATACGCCGAGCAGTTCAGCGTCCTATTGGGTAAGGAACTGTCTGACAGATGTTCAATACCATACTGGATAAAATGTCCAAGAAAATTGGTACAGACGACCTGTTCTGCAGACGAAAATTACATCGCATCTTAAAGAGTAGTGCCTTTAGGCAGTCGTGCTTGTCAGCCAGAATGCCATGTAATGCAAATGGATGCTTTATATTGCTCACACAGCGGCTCAACTTACGAGCGTAAACCACGTTCCAGTATCGTCCTGTTTGTAATGGAAATTAAATGTCAATTTTCGTTTAATTGTGTAAGAGAATTCACCTTAAACGATTCAAATCGACTAAGCAAGCAGTTTTGATTCATATCAAACGTCACGTATTAATCAATTTGAAATTTTGTCACAATGTTTGGATCATGATGAGCCAAAAGTAAGTTGTTTCGGCCTTTAAAGTGAAAGGGTTAAATAATGTTATCAACAAAAGTAATTAGAACTTATATTTACTGTAATAAAGTGAGTTACTATTTTCAAACTAAAATAGTGTAAATAAACCGACAGAAGCTCTCTGGTTTGCTGCATCTAACTGTGAGTAACATCAGCCTTAAGCATCAAATCCATCCAAATCATCTGCGTATCAACTGTTTCTAATGTCAACGTGAACTTAGCCGTACAATACAGGGTTAACCTGAGTCAGTGTTTTCTGATACTATTTTTTCCATAAAAAGCGTCTGTGCTAAAACAACGATTCCCCTTGTAAACCGTTTGGATTCAGATAACAAAAACAGTAAGTACCTTAATTTGATGCAGTGTATTAGCTTGTGTTTGCGTTTAGTTTCGTTAAAACGATAAAAGTAGACCGTAAATTCGCTGCAACATTATTTGGAAAAAATGGCCAATTACGGTGGACGTTTATTCGAATAATCTGAAATTCTAAGTCAATGCGATAACATAATGGCCAACACATAAGTTTTTGTACCGCATGTGAATAATTAATATATCAAGTAGACAACATTGAACACCCGGATATCTGCAATACCTGTTCGGTCAAGCTAAACAATCACATATGTTTATTATAACTACTACTGTCTGCTTTTAAGATTTGTTTTGACTGTTTTACATCGCAGTATGTTACTCATTGTCTAGACATTAATGGGAATAAGTGTTAGACAAAAATGTTACGAAGAGATAATGTTCCTTATCTCCGTTTAAACTTAAACAGCACAACTTTTATAATATTAAGCACTCAAACTTGAAATATTTAGAATAAAGCATATAACGAGTAACCTGCTGATAGGACTGCGCTTGTTTCGATATTATTTGGTTTTTAAAAGAATCACAAATTAGATATGCAGGTTTGACCGTACCAAGGCGGGCTCCTATGTTCACTTTGCTTTATGTTTGTCTTGCGTGTTTTTTTCTATTTAGTGTGTAGATGAAGGAATGGGAGTGTGCGTGTGTGTGTGTGTGTGTGTATTCTGCTTGAGAGGTGGGTGTATTGTTTGTGTTGCGTTTCCTGCTTGAGTCTTTCGTATTTATTTGCTATTTGTAGGAAGTTTTTGACATACATGTACTAAAGAATCTGAGCAAACTCAACCTCTGTTAAACTCTCGTACAACTATCCCAACCTATACGTAATACTTAATTTAGACATTTACTGCAAATTAATTCGGAATAATTGCTTATATGTGAAGATGTCCATGAGGTTTTGTGTTTAAGGCTGTCACAGTTCTGACAAAGGTTATGGCTATTTGAATATTATTTTCATAAAATACATAGGGAGCACGTGTTGTGCAGCTTATGTATTTTACACTACATTAGATATATGCTGAAAACGTAGACGTTTTAACGAGTTATGCATGAAGATGCCCGTGTGCTTTCGAATTTGGGCTTTATATTTACAGAAGCTATGATCCTTTAAATTATGTTCCTACATAGTATATACAGGGGAAATAGTTATACAGCTAACTAACGTTGGTACACGTTCAAAGAGATTTTCTTCAATCTTGCATGAAACAGTTTTGACATACATAATATCGATACGAATGTCTAACAGTTTAGATCCTGATCAAACGCCGCGTTATAATAACAACTGATCTAGATAACAAAAGTATTGCACAATGTTGTTTTTTGTAACAGAGTGGACATCGACTGTTGTTTAGAACACTTATGTTTTAAAATGATACAACTTGTATTAAAAGGAACATTTTAAAGGTCATTTGTTTTTATAGACTTCTAGACACTATTTTTACACACAGTCAATCTCTATCTAATATCTATATATGCTCATTCCTTTTAGTCCCTTTACTGTCGTGGAATTATCGGCTTAAACAATTTGAGTATGCTTTCATTCATCAAAACCTTTTAGGTAAGTTTACTTAAGTAACATCGTAATGAGTATCAAACAGTTCGATTGTATCAGACGTTGAGTGACTAAGCAACTGATCTGTTTTTAAACAGTATGCAAATTATTATGTTCTCGGGTTGAGAAAGAGGATGGATTAGTATCTTAGGACAGTATTTTCTTTGGTATTTACTTGTTATTAATGTTAACCCAAAAGTACATTTACTGACACTAAAATAACGCATATGTGTTGACATACACTACTTTAATAAAACGTTTGTAAGGCAAAAATTAATTACCTATTATATGCCAAAAAGGGAATTCGTTAAACTCGTCACTATATCCATTCAAATTGTTGATTTTATTGATAGGTCAAATAACCTGAACTAGTACCTTAAAAATCTAAACTGGAATCCTTGTTGATCATTATTGGTATACGTAAAAGGAAAAGTAGTGGGTAACATATGTGAGAAGATGAGTTTAAATGTGTTGCCTGCATGACGAGTGTGTCAATGGTTACATATAATGAACAAGCATTTTATATCTGCAATGAAAGGGCTTTATGACAGAGTTAACACAGTTAGAGCAAATTTCTCTTATATGTTTGCTGAAATCTTTTTTTAAAGATCCATTTCAGAACATTTAAACTTCTACAAATAAGATGGAGAATAACTACTTCAACGCGTGCCGTAAAACACGATTGTCACAGGTACTGCGAAAATGACCGACTTTCGCCCATACATTTTTTCGAAACATGAAGCAAAGTTTAGAGTCGGAGGGACATATGGGATCGGGCGGGTTACCGGAAACAAATGTTTGGGGGTTTTTTGGCCTAAAAAAATATTGATAAAGTTAAGAAACCGCATGCCTCAAATACTATGTTCGAGTTTATGTATTGTCAAATTAATCAAATTTGTATAGCGTAGAAAGCGCTAAGAAATCAGATCTGACAGATTACGCAAAGGTAAACATTTGTTTTGATACATGTAAGTACAGAAATGTAATTCTTCAGAAGACTGTTTGTTTGATGAGGGTTTTACGACTCTACAACAAAATTGGTCATGTAGATCCGATAGTTATGTATATAATGAATGCATATGAGTAAGTGACACAATTTGGTGGATTACTACCACTTTGCACTGGTGAAAGTGGGTGAATTGTATCCTTCCCTCCCTACGAGAGTTGAACCGCCTTCTTTAAATCTCCATTTCTCCAAGAAAGCATTATCTAAGGAATTGAAGATAATGTACATACATATATCAACTTAAAAAAGCCCCGGCCGATGCAACGTACATTCTGACAATATCCAGGCGACCATACTTGTCAAGAAAACAATCTCAGTCCTTGTGGGAGAAAGAACAAAGTTATTCAAATTGTAACCGATATTCACTACATAAATACTAATTTCTATCTACTGCATCACGTCTTCTTTCGGCTGGTCGTTACTCATCCATTATAAATGACAGCACCGCGACCTAAATGTAACATTATCTTAAAAGTATGTTACCAGATGCATTGTTGTTCTTTTTGCCAAACACAAAATACAAATTTGACCCAATTGAATACGATATGCATTTCCTTAAACCGTCAGCATTACTCTTTCACTGTCAAACCGTACATTATTTACAATTTAGATTAGGTTAGATTATGTTCAACTGCCTAGTCGGCTTCTTAACTATATATAGAATAATTGACACTCAAAGTAACCCAAGTCACACTGATTAAGAAATATAAACAGCCGGTGATATTTCCTGTCTGCATTTTGAAAAAAAATAATTAAAATTTACAGTGGGGATGGCGTTATTTTTCCCCGTTTATTTGCAGTTTTAAAGACAGGTGTCCACTTAAAGCAGGTTGAAAGTAGAGCAGAATGCCGCTTTACTTTCATCCTAATTAAGCTAACATCTGATAAGATAAAAAATGTTTGTCTTATGGTATATATTCATTACTAAATAAAGTGGAACTATTAGAGGCGTAAAAGGGCGTATTTATGGGGAAACGTGTTAAACGAAAACTAAACGCAAACAAAATGCAATAAAATGACAGTATGGCAATATTTACAAATTGTTGACGACACATTTAAATATGAGTAAAAAACAGTTAAGGTCTGATCATACTCCATATTACTATCTGGTGTATGGTGTCTGATATGACTCAAAACTATTAACAATTATGTGAATAACTGTTTCAGTATCACAGCCCTTATTCAAAAATTATAAAATCTTCCCAAATCACTCTACGCACATGCACGAACAAATAAACTATTATCGCTTTACCTGATAGCCTATTTTTAGAATTGAAGATAGGTGACTACTTAAAAAGCAGGTTGAAAGTAAAGCAGAATTCTGCTATACTTTCAGCCTGCTTTAAGCTATCATTTGCTTAAATTTAGAAAACATTCCTTTAAATATATATTCTTGATTGATTAAATTGGAACTATTTTCTTCAGCAGAGAAATAAATCATATTCGCTAAAAGGCGCTTCTATTGGGGAAAGGGTTATTACGGGAAAAAATGGTGTCCTATTGCACAATTAGAAAATACAATTTCAGAATATTAGTGCCAAAAAGACGAGTTGATTAGTCAAATACCCTCGTAAAACATAGTATTGGCCATTGTTCTACACACGCCTAAGATAAATGCTCCGCCAAACTACCAACAGTGTCAATGAAAAGCAAAGAATCGTTCGTATTTAGACTTGCTTCAGGCTAAACTTTAGAGAAAAATACTTCAGTCGCGAGTTTTGCAACATTGTAGTAGAATTTAATTTAATTTTGCTTGAAGTACACTTAAGTTGATTCATTTAAAAACTGATGAACACCTAATCCAAATCCAAGACGCGTCAATTGTTTCGGAGTGTCTGTTAGTTTAAAGTGTTTAAGTCCTTTAATACAATATCTTTAATTTTATTATTGATTTATATCTAATGGTCTAGAACTTCATTTAAGTGTCAATATCATACTGATAACGAATGCCAACAAATACCAAATCCCATTACACCAATAAAAACTATAACCAACGATTGACTAAACTATAAAACCGAGAAAAACTACTACAGATGTCAGTATGGCCATTCAGATTAGATATTCAAAAACTATTCGGATATTCACCTACGTTTATAACACACATATTTACATCAGTTGCAAATAATAAACATGATAATTATCAGCTAACTATTGCACATTTTAACACATATGATGTATTCTATATAGAATGTCATTAGAGTTTTGTTTTGTTTATTATCGCTGAGACACTGCTCAATGTCTATCAACTCTTCCATTTACGCGATCAGGAATGATTGTCCGGCCAAGTCATTTTGAGGAATGACGTCTTTTTTAAATGCAGCGCTCCCTCGTTACAACGACACCGAATGGGAGACAACAATTCTGTTCGTTGTTCAGAGGGAGTCGTTATAGGGAGGGAAATTGGCTTACATTAACAAACAGCTTTGATCAAGATCAGACGCCGCGTAACGCGGCGTCTGATCTGGATTCAAGCTGTTTGTCACTTGTCATTAAGGTTTTTCTGTCATAACGTCCATTATGTAACTTTGAAAAACGCAGCAGACGATAATTTTAAGCTGACGGTATTGCAGCCATGAAAAGGTTGGACATTAATGTTTTGTTTTGGGAACAGCGGCAAGCGTCGTTGTAAGAAGGATTCGTTGTTTGGAGGGTCGTTGTAGGGAGGGAGCGCTGTAATGTCAACATTTGAAATATGCTGATTATTGCTTGTTTGTTTGTTTGACAGTGACGTTAAGATAAACATTGAACATGCATATGTTTATGTGCGACCTGTTCGAAATTTAAGTAACGACGACATCTCCTAATTATGTGCCTTTTTGAGTGTAATTCTGTACCTGGTTCCAAGGTTATAAAGCTTTTCAGTTGAGTTTAAACTCGTTCTCAAGCATTTGATTGGTTTGATTTTAGCCTACATGTAGGCTCATATCTGACCAATCAAATACTTGAGAACAAACTCAGACTCAAACGCTTTATAACCTTGGACCCATATGTCAAATTCTAGTTTTGAAGACAGGCCACGACATATTGTCACAGTGAGTAGGTTTATCATCACTTGTACGGTCTCGCTGTACAAACGCGCTTGTATGGCGACGTGGTAGAGTGCATGACTGGAAACCTGACAACCCAGGTTCAAAACCGGGTCGGAGCGAGTGTTTCTTTATAAGAACACCTGGTTTCAATAACAAAAGTTGAAAATTAAGCAAATGGCGCATTAATGTATATGCTCTACTGTCAACCTGCTTTAGGTTACCACCTGTCTTCAAAACTAGAAACTTGAGAGTAGGTAAAGGATTAAACTCATTTGTTCATAACGGTTCATGAAAACAATACTCACTCATTTTGATTGGACTTATTCTGGTATATGGACATGTGCATCGCGTTCAGGACCCAAACTCGTGTTCCCACAATTCAACCTAATTATCATTGTCATAAATCATACCATTCCTTTTTTAAGATGATTTCTTTTCTGAAAATTTAGTAATTATGGCTTTGGTGGGGATGCATATTAGATAATTGTTTTATTATCATTATTATTATTATTATCATTATTATTATTGTAAGCACAAGTTTTATTTTTGATGAGTGACAAGAAAATTGGTACAGACGACCTATTTTACTGACGAAATAATACAGCATGTAAACCGTCATCGTGCTAAACGCAAATTGGCAAACATGTTCAAACAGTTTAACCCTTTCCCTTATAGGAGCGACTTTTAGCGCATTCATTTTATTCATCCGCCAAAGAAAATAGTTCCATTTTAAACAGTCATAGATATGTATCATACAAAATAGTTTCTATATTCTAGCAGATGATAGCTTAAAGCAGGCTGAAAGTAAAGCAGAATGCGCTTAAGGCGCATTCTGCTTTACTTTCAACCTGTTTTAAGAGGCCATCTATATTCAATACTAGAAATATGCTATGTGGGAAAGGGTTAAAAAGCAGCCGCGGTAAATTTGGATTTTTAAAAGTAAGATCGTTTTCAAATGAGGTTATCACCGCCACTAAATAGAAAAGACATTGCCTGCGATACTGTTAGTGTATAGTTCCAAGCCAATACAAATAAACAATAGAAACTCGCTGCTTTTCTGCACCTTACTTTCAGCAACCGTCCAACTTAAACATCAAATGTAGCAATATCCTCTACTAGTTAATTGTTTTAATTTCAGTCTGTACGTTGCCATACAACACAGAGTTAAAAATAAACGCGTTTATGCTTAAACATTAAAAACACTAAATTGTAAACCGTTTGGGGACGAAACTCGGCGTCTGATCAAGCTTCACATTGTTTGCAACTCAGGCTTGAATAAACTGTAAACGGTTTCAAGTATAGTGTCCCCTCCCTACAACGAACCTCCGAACAATGAATCCCTCCTTACTACAATAACTGCCGCTCTTTCCAAAACAGTCGAACTTCGATATCTCGAACTCACTTAACTCGAACTAACCGATAGTTCGACACATGAATTTCATTTTTGCATGCTAAGCCACGTTTTAACTTTGAACGACGGGTATGTTCGACATAATCGAGTTCGAGATATCGAAGTTCGACTGTACTACATAAGACAATACTGTATTTCACTTCTGCAATCTCGTCTACTGAAAATTGTTGTTAGCTGTATTTTCTCGAAGTAAAGTATTGAATATTTTGACTAGTTTATAAATAAAAGAAACATTACGACGAGTGATAAACAGTTTGTACCCAGATCAGACGCCAGATTACACTGTTTGCAAATGTAAGCCAAGACATGGTCAGTACCCAATGGTCAGTACCCAATGGTATCAAACCCCTCCCTATAACGATTCCATCTGAACAACACACATCATCTTTGTCTCCCATTTGGTGATGTTCTTGTAATGTGTAGCAGTGTATTGCCTTACGTTTGCGTTTAGTTCGTTAACCCATTTATACCCAGTGGATTCTTCAATGCTTTAATATTGGAGTAGTCCATTTTCCTGGTCAAAATGTTCATTTTCATTTTGTTTTATAATAAAATTCCGATCAGCAAACAGTGTAGACTCTGATCAGACGCCGCATAATGTGCCGTCTGATCAGAGTCTACATTGTTTGCCTATGTTCCATACATGGGATCGTGGGCACACATAGGTTAAAACGATGATAGAAAACCGTAGATCAACTGTAAATTAATTAAGGCAATTATTTGTCCATTACGGTGAACGTTGTCTCCGGAAAAAACAGTTTTAAAGACGATGTGAACACATAATGGCATCAATAGAGTTCTTGTTATTGCGTGTAAAGAGCTAATACATCAAATAGCGTTATCATTGGCCAGCTAGCCAACTGTCTGCAGAACTTGTTGTACGGTCAAGCCAAACAATGACATATGTTAGTCATAACTACTACTGTCTGCTGTTTAGGTCTGTATTGGTAGCGTGGCCGTTTTTCCATAGCAGTTTGTTTTAGCAACATTCAATAGCATCAATACTAGACAAAAGCATTTAAATAACATTATCGTTACCCTGTCTAGTTTAAAAGAAGTATAACATTTAACTTTAGATGTTTCAAATCTCTAGAAAACTGCCACGTGTCAAATAGCTTGGAACCTTTTCGAATGCCGATTATTGCGGCAACAGAAGTACCAATACACCTTCTGTCCGATGTTTCTATGCCGTTTGATATACACATGGTCGTGCGCAATGTATAAAGGGCGTCTTTAATCCTAAAGCGGCAAATAATTAGTCCTAAAACTTCCGTCGATTTGTACTCTATTATAACTGAAACAACTGTTTAAAACATTTCTAAGGTAAATGGCCAGTATAATAGCTAACGTTGTCAATGGAATGTAAGAGGTGAACGTATTGAGACGAATTGCTATATAATATATAGAATTCGCTTTAAAAGTAGAACATACCTGTATATCAATCTTCTAACTTTGAAACATGTATGTTCCACGTAAGCAAGTTTGAAATGACTGGGATCCAAACAGTTTGCATACGGCAAATATTTTCTTTACAGGTACATTAGGTATTTTAAATAAACGAATACGTTTATACTCATCGCTAGGGCTCAATGTGTTAAAAGCAAACCAAATCATGTCAGTTGATACTTAGAGTAAAGCATAGCCCAGCGTGTGGTAGATTCGGACACAAAACCGTTTAACCGCGCATGCACACTTACATCTTCCATGAATGTAACATTTATATTCCAAAAATCAAACACAACAAAAAATGTCTCAAATTTTCACCAGAGAAACTAATAAACTAATAAATGAATTAAAATAATGCGTACATACCGTAAACAAATATGCTACCTGATCAATCTGCATCACTTAAGTCCTATCGGTGATCTGATTTATCACGACAGAGGGAGGCTTGTGACGTGAAGTTGGCAACAACAGTTCACTTGTTTGATGTTAAACCCCGGTCACACAGACGGTCGGGCTTAAATCGGTACCCAATCGGTTCAATTATTTGCTGTTTTGATCGGTTGTCATAAGTGATTTAATTTCAGGCTTTCTGTGTGACCGGGTATCGGTGATGAATAATTGTTCATCGGTCAAACGCCACCCTGCCTCCGATTGGCCACCGATTGGCAACCGATGGGCGACTCATGAAATCCAATGGGCCACCGATTAAAAGCGCTCAACAACAATAGATGAATACCGATAAAACACCGATGACATGCTGGCGGCAACCGATTGACCACCGATTGATCACCGATTGATCTGCCATTAACAACCGAAGAAAACCGACGAGATCCCGCGTTTTAGTTCTCATCTTTTTTCATCGGTGGTAAGTATTAGTTAATCGGTGCTTTATCGGTGACTCGTCGGTGATATCGGTAGGAGACAGGTTGTCAATCGGTTATTTTTAAAATATTTTCACCGATCGAGAATTTTAAACACGTTTAAAATTCCCCATCGGTGATTTTTCCCGGACGAAACTCATCTTTACCTAAAAGCTATTGATAGGTGGAAAACAGGTGGCCAATAGGTGATGTCGGTTGTAAATAGATTTTCATCGGTCCCCTCCCTAGTTTGGCGAAAAACACAACCGATCTATCACCGATGGCTCTGTGTGACCGGGGTGTTACGAGCTAATAATTATTAACGCATGAAGGTCAGAGAAAAAACATGGATGTACGTATTTCAAGGCAAACGTGACTTTCTTTCCAAGCTCTGACAGAAGTATGGCATGCTGAAGCGAGTGGATGTGGTCCTTTTTTTTTAATTCGTAAAGTGTCCGAAACTACCGGGCAGTGTAGATTATATAACGAGTGTTCTGCTGAACGGCTTGATATTAAATGAGTTTGGTGTATACATGTACTTAATCGGTATTATATGTATATGTAATTTTGCAAACATCTTCGTTTGTCTACACAGTTTGTCATTTGCTGCATCGCAATTGTATTGTCTGTGTTGAAATGTTACCTTAACATGTATATTTCAAGTATGATTTTAAACTTCGTGACTCAAGAATTAATTATTGATCCGATTGTCGAACAGTTTGGATCAATCGTGCATCCTCCGTTTTCAGTCCATTTCGGCTAAGAAACGCGTCATACCAGAGTCTGATCTAGATCCAAAATGCTTGCAAAAAGAATGTTATCGCCTTTTGTGCCAACATATTTAAACGGATTGTTGTTTCGAACACTAAAGTGTTAAAGTCATAACAATTGTATTAAAAGTAGCATTTTAAAAGGCCAGATGTTTGTTATGGACTTTCAGACCTTTCTTTGACACAACTGTCACTCCCTATTTAATATCTATCCATCACTCTACCGTTACCCATGTCATGCTGAATTATCGTCAGCTTAAAACACATCGTCTGCGAAAATAAATAAAACTTAGTTTTGAAGCATTTCTAACTCAGGAAAGGATGCAGGTGAGTGGCAAACAGTTTTGATCAAGATCAGCCGCCGCTTAACGCGGCGTCTAATCTTGATATAATTATTTGCAAATGAAAGCTAATTCGTGCTTTGCATGATAAGGGTTAGTAATATGGTTAAAACAATTGTCGTCTGCTTTTACATGTTTATCTCAAATTAAGAATTTTGCTCAATTGACTAAAGTAACATCGAACGTGTAGTGGGAGTAAAACAGTTTTGATTCAGATCAGATGCCGAAATAATGAGAATCTAAGCAGAATCTAAACTGATAGTAAATAGCCATTGTACAGTGATGCAGTAAAGGGGTTAATATTTTATGACAGCTTTCATTGGTATTTACTAGTAGTCAATGTCAAATAATAAGAACAGTACCGACATTAAAATACACAAAGGTGTTGACATTTGTTAGTTTAAAGTAACATATGTGACATAAATACTCCTGAAGTCGGGACAAGGCATGCCATGAATTCTGTCAAATTATGTCTACATATGATTTATTGACAGCTTAGAACCAGTCTGAAACATATATCAAGGGTTCCAAATAAGAGGGAGCTAACTGAACGAATCCAACATTTGACTCTTTCGTGTCAGCACCAGATTCCATAATGTAACTACTCATTAGAATAGTCTAGTCAAGACTGTTCTTATCCATTATACCACCATGGCTCTTAATGCAGACATTGAAATTTAGTTTTGAAATACTTTTCTTATTTGGAGTCCAATATGAGTATACCAATATTCCAGTAGACACGTTAAGTTAACACCCGGGTTAACGTGCACCAACATTTTTAGTTAAGAAATAATAAATTCATACCAGTGTTTTATGTCACGATAAAACACTGGTATTAATTTAATATTTCGATTCTTTCACCCTTAGCTATATTTTTCGCGCATGCGCTTTGTGATGTTATATTTCTTACTTGATCACGGATCTAATTCTGAACTGAACCTTCAATAACACGAATATATACAAATAAAACTTGTGAAATGATTACAAATGTAAATAACTGTACCGTTTTCGAACGAGGTCATTGCTCTGGATCACCTGGATGCTTTCTTGTCAAATCGCCACCTCTGATTGGTCGTTCGATAATTAGGTCAATGTAGGCTCTGTCAGTATGTTATAGTTTGTTTCATGAAATTTGAACATTTATTAATGATTTTGAAATATTTAATTTTTTAGAAGTAAACAATAACTTTTACAACTTTACACTAAACAATTAACAACGGGCATGTAGAGTTAAAATTACCAACATGTCCTTTGATTTGAAACTTTTTGTGAAGTATTGTTATTTTACCTGTTTCTTTTGCATTTTCGGCGCTTGAAATCCTTTTTAGAGAAACTGACCTAGTATTCGGATATCCTCTGTAGTTTTCGGACATCCTCGGTAGCCTGCTCGTGACGGAATTCTAAGATTTGCTTAGGTGGCGAATTGACAAGAAAGTGGCGAATTGACAAGAAGCAAGGATACGTATTTTCGACGCAATATGACGTCGCGTTAAGATGTTACGGTGCGTGCGTGTTTCATTGAGAATTTAAACACAAATACGTTCCTTCTTTGTTTATATAAAGGCGTACGCGAGGTGTGTTAGAATTCAAATATGATATGCAAACGTAATTCTGTGAAACCTGTCTTTTATTTACCTATATTTCTAAATTACTTGAGCAATTTGGTTAATATTATAATATCTATCCTTGAACTGCAAAATTCTTGTTTAGTGCAGTATATGTTCCACTACAATGTTTACCTTATATTTCAAAACACTGCCGACCCTGGTCAGAGGGTCCCTGCAGCGGCTAGCTTATCTTGAACTGCTTAGTTACACTCGTCAATAGAAATCCTCGTAGCCACTGTTCGAAATTGGGATGCATGCTGATCACAAGGGGTCGTTCATTCACGCACAGATTCCGACTTTTCATTGGCTTATTTTACGTTGACGTTGCTTTAATGGTTAGGCTAAGAAAAAACAAAGTCTCTACCGTAACGTTTCACAGGTGGAATTATACATGCGTTTGTTCACTCTGGGTTTTAAGAGGCTAATGGCTTATTTAAAGTTTGAAATAAATAATGGAATGATTGACAAAAACAATTGTAATTTCAAAGAAGAAGATTTTTATTAAATTGTTTTCGCAATGGATTGCTTCAGATAATTGACAGTTCCGTGACCAAACTCAAACATGCAGAAGAAAAACACGAAGATCAGGTTTGGGAATTTTAGCATTAAACAAGTCAATTGCAAAATTATTTAAAACATCATTCGGGCGTTCCTAATGTTATTTGCTGTAAAGAAGGTTACACCAATATTAAACAGGAGGAGTGACAATTATAAGGGTTATAAGAGACAATAACATTTGCTCATTAACATTGATGTTGCATTCTCACAACTTCTGCAACTGCTGTTGTTGTTTCATTTACTTATATAGTGAAACCCCTCTAAATGGAACCTCTAAATACCGGAATTATCTTTAAACATGACAAAAACCTTGGTCCCGTTTCCAACCCTTCTTTATATTAAGCAAAATATGCCCTTTTACGCCTTTGATTTATTCTTTCACTGACATAATTAATTCATGAATAGTAATCAATATAAATATTTTCTTTTTTCTACCAGCCTTAAGGCACAATCTCCTTTACTTTCAATCTGACCAGCCATTTTCCATACTAGAAACAAACTATGGGTTAAAAACGGAAACCATCCAAACCTGAATTTTCAATTTGTTTTAAACTTTTTACAGTATTTGTAGACGATTTATTTGAAGCAGACGACAATTCAGCATGACTGTGGTAAAGAACGAATCTCCAAACAATATTATGTTGATGACAAATATGACCGTGTGAATTTTCTCGAAAGTGCAAATCAGGTTTGATTTTTTTATTGACAGCAGAAGTGTATGAACCCGCGCACGTTTGAATCGAACATCTTTGAATTGCTTATTGAAATGCAATAACTCGTGATCTGGTCTATGTCAAACATACCAGTGTTTCAAGGTTAATAGGTATCCAATGGACTGTTTCTAGATTGGAAAACAGGTGAGCACTTAAAGCAGGGTAAAAGAAAAGTAGAATGCGCCGTAAGGCCCATTCCGCTTTTCTTTCAGCCTGCGTTAAGATTACATCTGCTACGATAGAGAAAATATTTAGTGTTGGTATATGTTTATAACTATCAATTTGAACTATTCCAGTTAGGGAATAAATTAAAAGCGCTAAGATGCGTTTCTATGGGGTAAAAGTTTAATTTGAAGTAAGGGTAATTCGACTTAAACGAGTTTGGGTGCTTGTTCTATCTAGTTTCTGCTATGAATTGTATCACTATTTGCAAACTTGATTTAATTTAAAGATACATATCAAATTGTGTTTCCGGAGTTTATTGAAACAGAAATCTTTCAGATGTAATCTAGGTGTATGTTTATATTGAAAAGATTGAATTTAGAAGAGGAATAACATACTTGTTTTTATCAGAAAAGAGCATACTGGTATATTCCCTATGCGTTTTATAATTATATTACTCGGTTCAGTAACCTGTGTTACTTGATTTTGTCGTGATGACGCTATCATCTCGGTATAGGTCAGATATATATGTTGAATTATATACAGACATGACCAAAAAAGCAGATTTACACATTAATGATTTACAATTTACAGTGTTAACCCTTTCCCCATAGAAGCGCCTTTTAGCACATTGTATTTATTCCTACACTGAAGAAAAAAAATCCAATTTATACTGTCATGAATATGCATCATACGGAAAATTTTCTTTATGTTTGTAAATAGAAGCTTAAAGCAGATTGAAAATAAAGCAGAATGCGCCTTAAGGCGCATTCTGCTTTAATTTCAACCTGCTTTAAGTAGTCACCTATTATCAAAACTAGAAACAGGCTATTGGGTTAAGGACTTTGTCCTGTACAAATAATCAGGTTTATCTTAAAACTCCAGTAGCAACAAATTTGGTACCCAAATCATAAAGCCCATAGCCTAGAGTCATATCAGGCTACAAACTCATTGCCGTTAAGGTTATAATAAATCGTAAACATGTTGAAAAATGATGTTATTTGCTGCATAGCATTAGGTTGCGTTCAGTTGAGTTTCTTGTAATTGGAAAGAAAAACGTCTTCCCTGTTTACGGAGGATGTGGGTTTAAGTTAGAGACAGGTTAGATTTCAAGTACAGGAAATGAACTTTTTCACAGTGCATAAGACGTTATTCTTTCCCACTGAATTCGTCTATGTTAAAATAATGATGTCCATTTCAAAGAGTTTGGCGCCAGATCATACACCAGGTGCCTGAACAGGTTCATGCCTGTTTGTTATTCAGATCAAAACCGTCATCAAAATGTCATAGCAGCTGTCATTATTTGCAATGTATAACAATGTTCTGTATCACAATTCAAAACAATACACCTAGCATCTGTTAAAAATGATCCAAACCCTAAACTTTAACCTCCTTCACTATCGTCTCATATACAGTTATCGTCTTCAATTTATGTTAAACTTTAAGTATAGGTAAAGAAACATTAACATGAGTGTCGATCAGTTTGAACACTGAGAATGCATCGCATTTTAGCAAATTACAGTCCAATGTGAATTGAAAAACAGCCATTTATCAAACATTTGTGGGTTTTTTTTAAAAGCGAAAGGTATCGTTTCGTTTCTCTGGAACTATTTCATCACCAATGTTGCAAGCGATCAATAGTAACTTTGCAGAGGGACTATATGCTAAGTCTAAAACCTGATACACAGGCAGATATGATCGAAGCCTTTACAGTGGAGAATCTGTTATTCTTTCCCAATAAACGCGTTTACGCTAAAACTATTATTTGCAGTGCAAACAGTTTGGAGCCAGATCAGACGCCGGGTAACCCGGCGTCTGACCAGGCTCCAAACTGTTTGCCACCAAGATAAACAAGAATTATCAGAATTGTCCAAAAGGTGTTCTTTTCTACGTTTTAGTGCTTTGCGTTTGCGTACGTTTGCGTTTAAACGGGAAAGAATAACATATTCTCCACTGTAACAATACATCGCGCTATCGAGATGATATTTTTAATATAGAAAACCCATTTTTCGATAGGTTTTTTCCTTTTATTTACCCAAATGAACTACGCTTTAATAAAGCAAACGAGTCAAATTTGTCGGCACCATTTTTAGATTTGGATCTTTTAATAAATAACGGAATTGTTTCTTCTAAGATTTACGATAAACGAGATGATTTTGATTTTAGTATTGTAAATTATCCTCATCTAGATGGCGATGTTCCCCGTTCTACATCTTACGGGGTTTATATTTCACAACTTATTCGTTTGGCTAGGGCCTGTACCTCTGTTGAGGACTTCCACATTCGTAATAAAACTATTACTGAAAAGCTTCTTAAACAAGGGTACAGATTTCATAAACTTCGTAAAACATTTTCTAAATTATTTTATAGAAATATTCCTCTCTTTAACAAGTATAAATGTAACTTAAAGTCTTTTCTGCGGCAAGGTTTTTCACATCCGGAGTTTTATGGTGATGTTATTTACAGACTTTGTAAGTTTCTTGGACATATGCATTTTCAAAACCTGTTTGTGAAACGTATTAGATTTGTCCTCAAAAAAGATTATGATCCAATTATATTGCTGCGCACTTCGCGTTTGGTTATCGATCAATCTACAATTGATAACCATAATTTCCTCTTTGGTTGTGCGATGCACTACATGATGATGTATCTTTAAAGCCGTCCTTAACCGGGAGAGTTATGTCGGATTTTCGTGCTTTGTTTTTTCTCTCCCTCTCTGTCGTACCCTGAACCAATCCATGTCTTACAGTTACTCGTGACTACAGACTAGTCGCTTGAGTACAATTTGACCGTTGCCACAGTGGGTTATTTTTAACACGGGCTCGAATGTTAAATTCTTTCCCGTGTTACTAATAATCTTGTCATAGAATTTTGGTTAGATGTTTTACATGTATTTACTTACTGTGTTAGCGGTCTTTTTGATTGTAAGGGTTTGGAACAGGGTTTATATTTTATGTACACTGTTCGTCTTTATAGGTGAATATAGGAGATACGAGTGAGGTTGGGCGCCCCTAAACCCAGTTTTAACCCCCAGTGGTTGTTAATAATTAATTTATAATTAATTATTGATTGCTACTGACCGTACCAAGGCGGGCTCCTATATCCACTTTGCTCGCGTGTTGTTTTCTATTTAGTGTGTAGATGAAGGAATGGTATTGCGCGCGCGCGTGTGTGCGTGTGTGTGTGTGTGTGTGTGTGTGTGTGTGTTATGGTATGACTGTGTAGTGTGTGTTCTGCTTGGGAGGAGGGTGTATTGTTTGTGTTGCGTTTCCTGCTTGAGTCTTTCGTATTTACTTGTGCCACTTGTTTACTTTTTGTCAGTCATGCTGCTAAATATTATCTGAAGTAAACATAAATTTGTAGACGAAAATTATGTTAGCAGAGACTCGTGGTCTGCTTCAGTTCCATAATACTTAGTACGACAATTGTTGTCGTAAGTCAGATTATAAAAGTCTCAATTTTAATTCATTTCTCCATCTTATCCTGTCTTGTGACATCTCTTTGGAATTGTTTTGAAAAGACAATTCCAAAGCGATGTCATAAGACAGTATTAGGTGTAGCAATAAGGAATTAACTGTATTTTTTAAAGTTTTGACTTACGACAACATTTGTCTACGAAGTTTCATGAAACGGGCCCTTATCCGGACCAAAACTGAAGCGTTGGAATGAACTAACTTCTTGTACAGTCATAAATTTTATCTCGCATAAATCCGGCATTAATTTAACGAGGCTGCCTAATTATGTTCGGTGAGATCAATAACATTCTGATAATCTCTCAGTTAATTATCATGTGCACTATTTGATTAACTCCCAATCGTACTTAACTCTGTCGTTATCGTCTGTTTTGAAAGTGTCGTCTGCAAACTTTGTTAAATTATTATCTTTAGAAAAATTGTCATTATGAAACCTAAAGACGGTTTTCAAGATCGGTAGATCATTTGAACGCTTAGTAATATATTTTTATCTTTTTTCGTTGTCTTCTGCTACTGTTCTTAAATAAGAAGTTTCTATATTGTATTTGCAAACTATGGTCAGAATGTCAAACAGTTTGAATTTTTCAGCGTCTCATTAGGAGACAAACTGTTTTCAAATTTAGTCATAGTTTCGCCTTAGCGTGTAATTACTCGTAAATAGCTGTAAAGTTTGATTAAGCCTAGTTGTACTACATATTCATTTATCATGTATATGGTGTCTGACAACGCGTACGAGTCAAAATAATAATGTTAAAAATTCTAAATCAGTAAATGTGATATAATTAAAAGAAAATAGTGCTTATCGGATCCAAATGTCTGCTATTGCTATACATCTCGGTTGAAATGCCTGACTTTTGAAAACAGATACACGAAAAATGCTTTCAAATCAATATATTTAAACCACTACTGTAAACCATAAATAACCATTCACGACTCTATAGCTCTTCTGAAAATTCATGTTTTGCTTGTGTATACATATTTGACCTTGCTCTAAACATGCTGATGTATGTTTTATGCAATAAAGGATTGAATTGAATTGAATAAACATATAGTTTACTATACCCGCAAGAGTCAATGCATTAAGTGTAATCTTATGTTTGTAAATCACGTTTAAATCAAATTAAGCGAAAATACAATGTAACGAAATGTAAAATAAAACACTATTTTAATGTCTGTCGATTATTTCTTATCTGAATGGCAAGCAAGTTAAAACCCGATCAGACGTCAGGTAACAATAAGTGCTCTGGCATTTAATATAGCATACCATTAAGAAAATAATAAAACTGTCCATACAGTAGCTGATTGCAAATAAAGTTTAACTAGTTTGTATAAGTTACCAGGTGCCCTTCCCTTTAACTATTTCACTCTCAATGACGCTTAAAAGCACGTTTGCAAACAGTAAGAATCCTGATAAGAATCCAAACAGTTTGACAATCATTTAGAAATTTCTTAAATCATACTGTCTTATTATTTTAACTTTGAACCGGCATTGCAGACAATAAAATTGAAACAGTGAAGGGGTAAACATCTCGCAAAAGATTTGGAAGTGACAGGGTAAAACATGTATGAGTAACTCAACATACAAGTTAGGGTTTTCATGAGCAAGTACTAAGATAAACAGTCTCCAGCATTGTTAAGAAAACTGCGTTGTTCGCCTTCATGAGTCATACCATATTAAGGTTTTCTAGAAAGTCATGTTAATTCATTATGGTAAGGGCGACTGGAAAACTGCAATTCTCTGCCGAATTACTCAAGGTAGAAAAACCTTTCTAGGCGGGGACAATTTTAATTCCTATTTGACTGTTTTTACATGACCTTTGTACGACTTACGTAAGCGTTTCCATAGAAACGCATTCAGTATTTACCATACTTATCACTCAAGGTATAGGTTACAAACAATATCTTCTGTAAAAAGAATGTGTTAATGATAAACGTACAATGAGGAAGTATTTATTATTGACCAAATTATGGGCATACGCTGTAAGAATTACGTCCACTACAAACAGTCCTTGGGCCCGTTTTATGAAATGTCGTACGCAAAAACTTGTCGTAAGTCAGATTCTAAAATTATCAATGAATATCTATGTCTCCATTAAACCCTGTCTTGTGACATCTCTTTGGAGACGTCTTGAAAAGACAGGATAAGATGCACAAATATTATGCATTCAAAAGTTGTGACTTACGACCGTTTTTGTCGTACGACGTTTCATAAAACGGGCCCAAAGACTGTTTAAAATGGACGTAATTCTTTTATGGGCCTGAAGGTGCATTCTGCTTTACTTTCAATCTGCTTTAAATGATTAGCTATATTCCATTTAAGAAACAAGCTATTGGTTAAACCCCTCTAAATCGAAAACCTCTCTAAACCGGAAATTTATGTTGTGAGGCGCACAATCTGCTTTCTTTTCAACCTGCTTTTAGCTGTCATCTGCTAGAAATTATAAAATATTTATGATAATACATATTTATGAATGTATTGTTTTTCAGGGAAGGAATAAACCTAAGGCGTAAACATGAATGCTTATAATTGTGTAATGGGTTAAAATGAAGAGGGGTTGCAAACGGGAACAACGTTTTTGTCCAGTTTCGAAAGAGTTCCGGTATTTAGAGATTCCGGTTTAGAAGGGTATCGTTGTATTCGTCAGTAGGGTTGAATGTATTTAACTACAAAAATCGTTTATTTTAAAAAACCGGGACCCGGTTCATAAAACTGTGTACGACAAAACCGGTCTTAAGTCAAAAGAGTTTAAAATATACATTTAAATTCTGATTTCTATTCAAGACGATTCCAAAGAGATGTCACAAAACAGGATCAGATGGAGAAACAGATAATAATTAAGATTTTTATAGTCTGACTGATGACAACATTTGTCGTATGACATTTTATGAAACGGGCCCCTGATGCCAAGTGCGTTCGTTTTGGGTCTAGACCAACATGTACACTGCTTATTAAGCGTTTTAAATGAGTTTGTGATTGTTCTCATGTTTTTATTGGTCAGATTAAAGAGAAAGCATTCTGTTCAAATCAGATCAGTCATACGCTTGAGAACGATCTCAGACTCACCTTATACGCTTTATAACAATGGATCCAGATTTCCAGTACCTCGGTACAGTATTCTAGTCAAAGTGCTTGAAACATAGAGTCGAACTCGGTTAATACGAACATACCCGTATGTTTGACTTAACCGAGCATGAAATAATGCAGTTAGTGTGTCGAACTATTGGATTGTTCGAGTTAAGCGCGTTCGAGATAACGAAGTTCGACTGTAAATTGAAAAATAAAAAGTGACCAAAGATTCTAGGAAGGCGACGTCATTACAATCATTATGTTGACCTTGGAAAGGATTAGCGATTGGTTAAATATTAACCCTTATCCAGCAATAATAAATTTTATTTGTGTTTAAAATTATTCAAGAACCAGACAATATGCCGGAAGAATAGGCGTCTTATCAATATCAAAACTGATTTACACTGTTACATGTAGTTGAACTTTTTTTTTATTATTATTATTAAACTGAAGTTCATTTTTCAACATCTTTGAACTACACGATAAAACGAAGGGGTGTAGGGTTAAGTCGTTAATGCAGTGTAATTGTCGGCTAATGGGGAATAATTTAGCATTGGGACAATGACGACACTCTGTGGGGTCGTTTACTATTTCCAGGGCTGCCATAAGTTGAAATGAAAAATTTAAATTTCCAAGTTTGCATTTTTCAAGTGCGATTTTACGAATCGTACCTTTACCCCATAGCCTTTTTCTTGTTTTGTTGACATGCGACTACTTAAAGCAGGCTGTAAGTAAAACAGAATGCGCCTTAGGGCGCATTCTGCTTTACTTTCAGCCTGCTTTAAGCTACCATGTACTTGGAAAAAATCCGGAGATTTAGGAAAAATCCGGATAAATGGCAGCCCTGTATTTCCACAGTGGAGAAAAAGTTGTCTTTCTCAATAAAGACGTTAATTCTTAAATAGTGATGTCCACTCAAAACAATTTGAATCAAGGCCAATCGCCGGTTAATACTTTGTGTCTTATCTCGCTAAAAATACCGCTGGCTACTCGGATTATATTAATTCATAAGTCAATTATAACACTGTTCTTTGTTACACTTTATTGCAATGTGTTTACGTTTTGTTTGTGTCTAAACGGACAAGAATACCGTTGTCTCCATTGTAACTACCGTCCTTGAAACTGTTGACAATGTACCTTAAGCACGTTATGCACTGATCGTCATTAATCCGTTCTCAAAGGGAATTGCCTTTTAGTGCGCATTTAATTTATTTCTCCGCTGAAGAAAATAGTTTTCATTAATAAAGTCATGAGGATTTACCATAAAAACGTATCCATATACAAGTAGATGGCAGTTTAAAACAGGCTGAAAGGAAAGCAAAATGCGACTAAAGGCGTGTTCTGCTTAACTTTAAACTTCTTGTAAATGATCACTTGTTTTTTAAAATTAGAAACTGGCTGTGAGGTAACGGGTGAAAGCATTGTCTTCTGCAAAAGGTTTGCAAAACGACAGAAGCATAAAGATAGTATGGAGCAAATGGATTAGAACTGTCAACCTTCAAGGGCATTTGCATCCTAATTCTAACCTGTTGTTTTGCTGTGTTTGAAATTGTTAGTTATCAAACCACTAGCCCCTGATACTTCAAATATAAGATTTCTATTTACTGATCGAGGCTAGTCCTCGTTTACCGATAAATATATTACTTGGGGTCGTCTTCTATAATATTGCATTTATAACAATAAAACATAATAGTGTGGTCGCTAAAGGTTACAAACGTCGGCTTCGTCAACACTCATCTATCTAGAACCACTTTGACAGTTGAAAGAAAAACTGGAGAAAAATGTTATTTTTTCAATTAACGCCTTGATGTTTAAATTATTACAGTAAATGCCCTCTATTATTACCATTTAAACGAAAACTAATGGACTATATCAAAACAGATGACAGATTGAAGCTTCATTTTACTTTTAGCAGTCGACTGTCGTGCATTCCAAATAATAAACACAACTTAGTGGTTGTCAACGGGAGGTTTTACTGCATTCAAACTGCAACCAGGTTGAAGACAGGTTAGACGCCGGGTAACCCGAGGTATGATCAGGCTGAATATATTTGCCACCCTGATTTAATTCAGCTGTATACATTGCACTTTGTTATTTTCTGACTTTAATTAGAACGCGTTAACGTTATTTTTTTAACAGGGAAAAAGTACCATCTTCTCTGCTGCAATACTAATTTCTTAACCCTTTGAACCCTAGTCCCGCCTATAGGCGTCATTTCAAACAGTGTACATGTGTATAATACACTTGTCCTGTGCAAACAGTGATGGCCCAGATCAGAGGGCTCCGAAAGGAGCCCTCTGATCAGGGTCTTCACTGTTTGTCAGTAATGCCAAAATTGACAAAAACAACTCTTAAAAGCCAGAAATGGACTAGACAAAAATCGAAACGGGAATTGTCCATTTAAAGTTTCAGGGAGGAAAGAGTTAAGCCATAAATTGGAAGCCCGTCTATTCTTACACCATCATGCCTTTTACAGAAAAACTGTTACAGTCGTGTCGATATTACTTCTTCGAGCGGTGAATAAACGGTGTCGTTGTCATCTGCAAACAACAAAAATTGTACAATAGCTCTAGAGATTTGCAGACTTGTCTTAATGTTGCACATTATTTTTGTCCCGATCAGACGCTACGTAAAAACATTTCAGCTTTACAAACGGTTTCTGTTAGTATTGTAAGAGCTTCGAATTCTCTGTACGTTTGCAATAAACAATGAAAGCCTAAATTATGAATAGTTTCGTTTTAGAAAATCGTAGCCATGTCATTTTAAAGTGGAGATCTAAACTATAATAACTACCTTAATGTTTTCCGATTGACCTCTAAACATCAAAGGTACAAGTCTAGTTTACAATTAGGTTTTTGCATTTTCAGATATAAAGGATGTTTTGTTTTCAAATTATTACAAAATGACACAAAGAGCAGATCCTGGGGTTAGAAGGTTACTGTTAGAGTCCTCTATCTGGATCTACAATTGATGCAAATGTAACGTGTACTGCCAATATTCAAATGAATTACATGTACATGTCTAAAGTGGTTGGGTAACCTTCAAAACCATTTAAACGTAAGTGCCATTTTGTCTATATTTCGTAAATAAGCATTTTGGCTGTTTGCTAATTAGATAGTTTTACTAAACTCTTGTTTGCAACTTAACCCTTTCCCCCATAGAAGCGACTTTTAGCGTATTTAATTTATTCTTCCGCTGAAGAAAATAGTTCCAGTTTATACCCTCATGAACTATTACCATTACAAATATTTTATATAACCTAGCATATTTTAGCTTAAAGCAGGCTGAAAGTAAAGCAGAATGTGCCTTAAGGCACATTCTGCTTTACTTTCAACCTGCTTTACGTGGTCACCTGTCTTCAAAACTAGAAACAGGCTATAAGGTAAAGAGTTAAAGCAGCACATTTTTAATATCTAACTGGCCTTGATCATTTGTTCTTAAACCATTTTGTTCTTTAGATACAGAATTTCTAATATAAGATTAGTTGGCGATAATGATTAAACTACAATATTGAGTGCCGTCAGCAAAAATCTAAAGATCAGTTAGAGCGACGTGGAGGTCCTTGTATATGTATTTATTTGTGGAAAAGGACCACCATAAGATTCATAACAAACGTTGCATTGATCTCCTTCTTAGCGTGTGGTCAGTCTCGAAACGTTTTCATCGTGACTAAACAATACCTCATTCTGTGAAAAATAAATGCATTATTTGCTGACAAATATTTTGACTACAGAAATCCTCTGAATTGATTGTTCGACTTCTTTTTAAAAACATTATGTACAGAGTGTCTGATAGTTTGGATCAAGATGAGAAACCGGTTATGAACAGAACTGTTCGCAAACGTAAGGCAGACAATTGGTTCAAGTAGCTTAGCCATTTGTTCCCTCGATCCCATGTATGGGACATAGGCAAACAGTGAAGATTCTGATCAGAGTCTACACTGCTTTCTGATAGGAGTTTCAATATAAAACAAAATGAAAATGAAAATTTTGACCATTCATCCCTTTGATAAAATATGGACTAATCCAATATAAAACATAGAAGAATCCACTTGGAATAAATGGGTTAATACTAAAACGCGAGTACATGTACAGCCATGGAGAACACGTTTTGTTTTCTAAATTAACGTGTTTGTTCTACAGTACACCTTCCCTACAACATCCCTCCCAACAACGACTCCCTTCTTACAAAAACCCTTGCCGCTGTTCCCTAAACAAGACATGTACCGGTATGTACACTCTTTTCATGGCTGCAAAACCGTCCGCTTAAAATTGTCATCCGCTGTTTTCTCTATTTACATAATGGGTATTTTGACAGAAAAACAAGTTTATAACGAGTTACAAACAACTTGAATCCAGAACAGACACCGCATTACTCGGCGTCTGATCTGGATTCAAACTGTTTCCAAATGTAAGCCAATTCTTAATTTCCCCTCTGTATAACACAATCTGTGTCTCCCATTAGTGTTGCTGTAGAGAAGGAGCACTGTAAAACAAACATTTCCTGTGGAAATATTTTCGAACCAGATCAGACACTGGTTAATCTGGTGTCTGATCAGGCTCCAAACTGTTTACCATTCAGACACATATATATCGTCTGAGATGTCAAAGCACCATTTTCTCCATTTAAATATATTGCTTTTTTTAAACGAGAAAGAAAAACGCATTCTTCCCTGTAATCGACAAATCTAGACTAAAGCTTGCCCTCCTAAATGATTATAACGAAATGCATGTAGTTTGTCGGTCGTTGATCGCAAAAAGATAAAAACGAATATTGAAAAAGGCCATTTTCCTCAACGTTCAATCTCCTTACAGTTGCGTAACGCTATTCCGAATATGCAAATAGAGACAATGGGGTTTAAAACAAAATTAAGATATATGATCTCTCTGGTAAGTTTTTATTTTTGCGCTTAGCATCGACCTGTGTAACCCTTTTCCCTATAGAAGCCCTTTTTAGCGGATATAATTTATTCCTCCGCTGAAGAAATGAGTTCCAATTTTTAACCAGCCATTAATAAAGTATAGGGAATATTTTCTATATTTTAGGACATGGAAGCTTATAACTGGCTGAAAGTAAAGCAGAATGCGCCTTAACCTGCTTTAAGTAGTCAACTATCTTCAATACTAAACATAAACTATCAGTTTAAGGTTAAAGGAAATTAATGTCTTGGCGATCAAAATTGCAACGCGTATTGTAGTTTAAACTATTCGAAGCAGGTTGAGTGCTAAAAACCGTTTTAAAATGCTATTGCACAGTTAATCTCATTTTCGTCTTGTTTGACAAATGCTTTAATGGTTCCGAACAACATTAAACCCATTATGTTGGGTATTATTACACAAAAATAACAATAATCTTGAGCTTATTTGTCCATGAAGATTTTAATTTATTATGCAAGTACATTGCTTTCTCTCTATAACGACACCCAATAGGAGAGGAGACAAAGAGTGTGCATGTTGTTCGGAGGGAGTCATTATAGGGAGGAAACATTAATAGTTGGCTTACATTTGCAAACATCTTAAATCCAGATCAGACGCCGCGGCGTCTGATCTGGATTCAATCTGTTTGTCACTCGTCAATATAGTTGTTCAATCCAAATGTCTATGTATGCAGTTGTTATTGCAGTGTAATTTACTCCTTTTAACGCATTTAATTATTTTCTCATCTGAAGAAAATACGTCCACTTTATCAGGGCTCCAGATAAGAGGGGGGTAAACTGAACAATTCCAACATTTTCTAACTCATTTTAGCATCAAATCCTATGGTGTTACTACTCATTAGAATCGTCTCTTCGAGACAATTCTAATGAGTAGTGACACCATAGGGTTTAAAGCAGAAATAAAGATTTTAGTTTTTGAAATACTCCCCTTATCTGTAGCCCTGCTTTATACAATGATATATATGCATCATTAAGATAGTTTCTATATCCTAGCAGAATATAATTAAAGTAGGCTGAACGTGAAGCAGTATAAGCCGGAGTCGCATTCTGCTTTAGCCATTACATGCTTTAAGCGGCCACCTATTTGTATTGCTATAATAAGTCTTTTTGGGTAATGAATTAAATCGAGTTTGTCAATTAATTTCACGACGCGAAATTTAAGGAAATCTGTACAGAAATTAAGGCGAGAATTATCGTCTTATAGGTGGCCTTTATTTCCATAAATTGTTCATTATAGGGAAAAAACATCTTTTGCCGTTAACTAAGGTATGAACACATTAGCTTCGCAAGCAGTAAGTTTCGTAAGCACCCGAAGGGCGTTTACGTAAAAATACCTCGCAACTAATGGGTTCAGACCGTCGAAAATGGCACAAAAAGGATGTAGTTTATTTTCTGTCTGGTCCATTTAATGTGTATTTTGACCAGATTTGTTTTCATGTATATGAATATATCATATACCGGCCAAATAGGTTTGCTAGATGTAATCCTGGATGTAACAGTTATTCAATCTCTATAATATATGGTATGAAAAGTAGTCCAAAAAACATGTTTTGGAATCGATTATAACAGTCGAGCATTTACCCAGTAAACTGTCGCTGCGTGCTTAATGAACACTTATAAGACAATAAAATTATACAATGTAACTAAACTATCTATTTTTAAAGCATATTTTTAGAAATTAGGTCGCGCCAGTTTATTTCAGCCTAAGTACACGCCACAACAACCATTGGCTGGTTGCTAGGTCGGTATCTTTTCGGCGGAGACTCCGCTCTCTTTCTAACTGGCTGGAACCAGTTTCGATTGTAGGTTCATAAAGAAATAGACTGCATATTGTTATGCGATTATATTAATACTTTACAGGGTGAATGTAAATATGAATACATGTGTTTGAATATGCTAGGAACTGCAATTATTGCTTCTCTGCGTCTTCTTTAATTTTCCTGTACACGTGAAAGGGGCAATTACTACTATAGCACGAACAGGGCATCGTAAAATATATATGTTCTATTTGACACATGAAACATGCATTTAAGCGGCAACTTAAAACAGAACCCTTGGTAGTCTATACGTCCCTGACTACGTAATCATTCGGCATTACTCTTGTTCTACACTATGTAGTAACCTGTCAATAAATATTTCTTTCTTCTTCATTAAAGGACATCTTTACCCTTATCGTGCTAAGCGTGACTTGGCTTGTATTTGCAAACAGCTTGGATTCAGATCAGACGCTGCATATTGCGGGGTCTGTTCTGAATCCAAGTTGTATACCACTCATAGTTTATGCCCCCCTTTAGGAGGGGGGACATATAGTCGCCGCTTTGTCCGTCCGTCCGTGTTTCCGTCCGTCCGTCCGTCTGTCTGTCTGTCTGTATGTCCGTGCTTACGGGAGGGTACTTATGTGGCTAAAATTCTTAGCCTCATAATTGAAAAAAACATTGACCTGGCCGTCTCTTGTGACATTAACCTGGCCAGTTGTGGGACATAGGGTAAGGGGTAGGGTTAGCCTCCAGATCATTCAATTCCAGGTTAGAACAAAAAGAAATTGTCTGTTGTGTGGCTAGCCACGCGAAAGAAAACATTAGAAAATAGTCACATAAGTATCCTCCCGTACGAACGCCCGTCTGTCCGTCCGTCCGTCACACTTTTTTTCCGGAGCATATCTCATGAATGGTTCAACGTAGGTTGATGAAACTTGATACAGTGATAGAGAATGACAAAAAAAAGTGCAGTACTCAAGAACCGCAACTCTGCCATGTCCCAATATTGAATTATCTCCCCTTTTCTCGTAAATAATCAATTTTTGTCATAATCTTTTGTCCGGAGCATATCTCTGGACTGTTATACCCTAAGTTGATTAAACTTGCTACAGTGATAGAGGATAACATTAGAAAATGCAGTTCACAATAACCGTTACTCTCGTATCTCCCTTTTTTGAATTATCTCCTTTTTTCTCTTAAAATAAATCAATTTTGTCCGGAGCATATCTCTGGACTGTAACACCGTAAGTTGATCAAACCTGTTACAGTGATAGAGGATAACAGAGGAAAGTGCAGTTCACAAGAACGGTAACTCTGTCATCTCCCAATATTGAATTATGTCCCTTTTTCTAAAAATAAATTCAATTTTGTCTGGAGCATATCTCTTGACTGTTATACCATAACTTAATGAAATTTGATACAGTGATAGATGATGACATAATGAGGTGCAGTACACAAGAATCATGATTATGTCCTGTCCCGATATTGAATTATCTCCCTTTTTCTTTTTAAAAAAATCTAATTTTGTCCAAAGCATATCTCCTGAGCATTGCATTGTATGTTGATGAAACTTGATACAGTGATACGGGATAAAAAAGGGAGTGCTGTACTCAAGAACCAGAACGCTGCCATCTCCCAATATTGAATTTCCTGGAGCACTGTAACTTGATGAAACTTGATTATGTGTCAGAGTATGACAAAAAGAAGTGTAGTACACAATAAGTATAACTCTGTCATCTCAAATATTGAATTGTCAACCTTTTTTTCATAAAAATTTCATTGTGTCTGAAGCATATCTCCTGAACGTTACATCATAAGTTGATGAAACTTGATGAAACTTGATACTGTGTTCACCTACTAAACTTGCTATACCTTTGGGGTTTGCTTTGTGGGGAGCATCCATCGTTGGGAACGATATTCTTGTTATTTTTTAAGTTTAAAAAAAGATCTTATTATTTTTATTTTATTTTTTGTAGACAATCCTTTTAAGCAAACGACAATTCAACATGGTAAGGGTAAACAAATGTTTTACTATAATGGTAAACTCTGACATAGACAAGTTAAATCAAGTCAAATCAAAGTTAATTTTCTGTAGATACAGACCTCTAGCCCGAAATACAAACAAAACAGTATATATTTAAAAAAGAATGACCTCAACAGCTATAATAGCAACATTTTACATTTTTTAACTAATTGAACTACGAGGTTACTCATCTTACACCAAATGTAAAGTTCATCCTACATGTAATACCAGTCTTGGAAATAGGTCAGTTTGACATCATTTCTTGGAACAAGAATCTTTTTTATGGGCAAAAATATACCATTTAACCGTCTCTACAGAACATAATTACGTTTTCAGAAAGTTTGTCCCACGCAGGTGACATTTAAGCAATAAACGCCGGCCCTTTACATTCACTGCTGCATGTACAGCCGAGAAAAAATTGTTTCCTTCCCAAAAACGCATTTACGCTTAAACTATTAGTATCATTGCAAACAGTTTGGAGACTGATCAGACGCCGTGTAAACCTGCCTCTGATCAGGCTCAAAACTGTTTGCCAATCACATAAAAATGTAAAGTCAAAATTGACCCCCAAAAACGTTACTTTCTACATTTTATTGCAATGCGTTTGCGTTAACCCTTTCCCTTATAGAAGCGACTTTTAGCGCATTCATTTTATTCATCCGCTGAAGAAAATAGTTCCAAATTATACCGTAATGAATATGTGTCATATTGAATACTTTCCTTATTCTAGCAGTTAATAGCTTAAAGCAGGCTGAAAGTAAAGCAGAATGTGCCTTAGGGCGCATTCTGCTTTACTTTCAACATGCTTTAAGTAGTCACATATCTTCAATATTAGAAACAATGCTATCAGGTAAAGGGTTAAAACGGGAAAAAATAACAGTTTAGCCACTGTATCTACCACACATTATGTCAGTTATTGACTTTGATACTAAACGAAAATGTCACTGTCTTTCCTAAAGTATACTACTTGACAAAGTTGTTGACATTTTACATCGCTACGTGTGACATAGTTGAGAGAATGATATTCTTTCAAAACAATTCTAGCTATCAGAATGTATGACATTGAAGAACAAACAGTTGGAGTCTGGTCAGGTGCTGGCTATGATCATGTAGTTTCCTTTTGATCTGAGTATACACTGTTTGTATAAAATAAGTGTCCTCTTTCTATGTACACTGTTTTGAACAGACGCGTTTACGCGTTACTAAAGATTGTTCGGATAACTCTATTCAAATGTTTAGCATTTGTTCAATTACTTAAAACGATCCATACATATCATATCATTTCATCATTCATCGGTGCTACACGTACATGTATATGACCTGTTAAGTGTTGCAGTACCGTAAAACCCAAATCATCGATCTCTTGTACGTGTAGCTACATGATTTGTTAAAATTTCTAATTTGTTGAATTTGTTCAAATCATGTCAATTTTGTCAAATCATGTTTTCACGATCGACATGATTTGTAAAATGTGATTGAATTTTGTTATCAAATCATGTCGAATACCGGCATCTGTGAATTTGATTCAACATGATTTGTAAAAAAAAATGTTTATATAGAATGCATATATTAAGTGTTTCCAGTACCACAACACAGTGAACAAAGTTGAAATATTTGAATGTGAAATTAGACAGTCAGTAGACATAATTACTTCATAAATGACATGCATGATGCATATGTATCTCAAGGAGCTGCACATTTTGAAAGGCGGTATGTCAAGGTCAAGGTCATCCTTCAATGCCAAGGGCAGAAATGGGGACATAGCGTTGTCATTGAAGGATAACCTTGACATGGACATGTCTCCATTCAAAATAACATATGCATTCTATTTAATACCAGCCTGTATAAAGACTTTTTTAAATTTTATTTTACAAATCATTTTGAAACAAATTCACAGATGCCGGTATTAAACATGATTTGTAAAATTTTAACAAATTAGAAATTTTTAAAATCTTAACGCTGCAATCCCTCCAGACAGGAATCACCTGAATTGAACTTTCATTCCGTAATTGTTTTCAAATGCGTATTTTTTCTTACTCCGTCGAACTTTACTCTTTAAAGCCCAATTTTATGATTAAAGCTGATTGAAAACATATTTTGCAGACGAAATTGATCCGTATGGGCCTATTTAAAGTGTGGAATCGAATTGCGATAAAATTACACAATAATATTGAACAGTTAAATACTTTTTTACAAGTTGTTTACTTATTGGAAAATTTACATTAGTCGTTCACCTTAACTGGTACATGTACTGCAGGAAATATATTGTTTGTTTTCCTATAAACACTTCTATACTAAATATATCCCACCCTTTGTAAACAGCTTGGAGCCAAATTGGGCTCCATACAAGTTGCTACTCAAAAAAAGTAAAACAAAATAACATTTTTACATGGCTGTTGTTTTCTACATTTTGTTTATTTTTACTTGTTTCTTGTCTCGATCATACCGGGGAAAATTACTTTTACACAATTGTATAACGGGCAATTTTACATTGGAGAATATGTTATTATTTCCCGTTGAACCGCGATCTTAACGCAAACGCTTTGCAATATAGAAAAATGACAACTTGATGACAAATCTGACTATTTATTTTGGACTGATGATGAGACCCCGGGTTACCCGGCATCAGATCTTGTTCGAATCGGTTTGCAGTTTGTTTCGGAAATAATACTTGAAGCTTAAACAAGTTAATTGGGAACGAATAACGCCTTTTAAACTGTATTTCCAATAATACTACTGCTGTGAAAATAAAAACTTAGTGATAATGTTGACAACTAAGTTACATCTAATTGGCAAGCAATTGGAACCTGATCAGAACCTGCACTTGTTGTAAATGTGTCGGAAACTTGATTGTCAAAACGGGCTGCACATTGATCCATCAGTATTTGTATGATTGCCGAAGCAATGGCAATTGTCGATTTTGTTCTTTTCACGATATACTGAGCTCGTGTACAGTAGTAAAGACGTTATTCTTTCTAAATAAATGCGTTTTTTGCTAAAACAATAACTTCCATTGCAAACAGTGTAGAGCCAGACCAGGCGCCGAGTAGCCGGGTAGCCTGGGGCCTGTTTTACTAAACAACATACGCAAACTATTTGCGTAAGTCAAAATTTAAATTCTAATTTATATATTTTATTATCACTTGCTACAAACAGCAATAGCCAGATCAGAGGACGCGCTTTAAGCGCGTCCTCTGATCTAGCTATTTGCTGTTTGCAAACGTTTATGATCGAAAAATAAAAGTTAAACGATTACGCAAATTTTTTGCGTAAGTTGTTTAGTAAAACGGGCCAACGGTCTACTACTCAGATAAAAATAACCCGTACGAACATTGATTAAAAACGTCACTTTCCTCATTTTACAGCATTGCTGTTACATGTTGTTTGCATTTAGACGGAAAAGAATAATACATTCGTCACTGTACCTTATATTATGCTCACATGTACAATGGGTATCAAATTGTATAGTAGTTAATTTCCTGCCAGACGTTTTAAATTGCTTTTGTTACATAGTTATATATCGTATAAACAATTTGATTGCAGAGCGCATCTATTTATACTGGTATTTGCTTACAGTTCAGAAATCGAGTATCGGTTAAATTGTATATGCTGTACAATACTCCCTCTGTACAACATTCAATGGGAGGCACATAGTGAGTGTGTGTTGTACGGAGAGGGTTTTTAAAGAGGCTCGCAACCGGATCAAGCATTAAAAATAGTAATTTGTAAATATATGTCAAATGCTTATATAAATGGGTAAAATTTAGTTTAGGATAATAAATTCTGTTAAAAAATGCATTTCAAAAAAAAAAGAAAAGAAGAGGCTCTGGTGGGATTCGAACCCGTGACCATCCATGCGGAGACAAAAATGAAAAATGAGGCATCGCCTTTACGCCCTCGGCTACGGACGCTTTCTATATATATGGTAGCGAATTAACGTACATCAATGATAGCTATTAATAGAACATTATTCGGCTCGGGTTTATGTCTGACCCCGTGTAGAGAAGCAACAACAACAACTATACCGTTAGCTAACGCTATGGAAAAACGATGGAAAATATCTAAAAAACTAAGATTCGGTGACGATTCTTGAGACGTTTTTTGGACTGATCATATTTTTTTAATGTCAAAAGCCAAATAATGCCACAAATTTGCTTTTATTTGAGTATTTTATTTTATTTTGACAAGAACACCATCCGGTTGCGAGTCCCTTTAAAGTGAAGTTTGTTTTAATTTGCAAACAGTTTAAATCCATATTAGACGCTGCGTAACGCCGCTTCTGATATAGGTTCAATCCGTTAGTCGCCCGTCATTATATTGTTGGTGTTTTTCTGTCATGACTGTCAATATTGCGAAAACACACTAGTCGCAAAGTTTATGTAGACGGAATTGCAGCTGTGAAATTGCTGGACATAATTAACTTGTTTTGGGAACAGCAGCAAGACTTGTTGTAAGGAGGAAATCATTGTTTGCATGACCGTTAGAGGGAGGGAGCACTGTTTTTGGCCGGATTGAAAATGCGGTCTATAGATTGGCGAAAGCCGTCCGTCCGTCTGTCCGTCTGTCTGTCTGTCTGTCTGTCCGTCCGTCCTCACTTCGGTTGACCGTTTTGTTAGTGTCAGTTTTAGTCAAAGTTTAAGTCCTACAGCAACCAAATTTGGCATGTACAGTTGTAGTGAGGTCATCATCACATGCCATGGATAACTAGGTCACTGTGACCTAGATTTCACGGTCCAATGACATAGAGAATTATTGGTTAACCTTTTTGTTTGCGTCTTGGTTTACCTTTTTGTTAGTGTCAGTTTTAGTCAAAGTTTAAGTCCTACAGCAACCAAATTTGGCATGTACAGTTGTAGTGAGGTCATCATCACATGCCATGGGTAACTAGGTCACTGTGACCTAGATTTCACGGTCCAATGACTTAGAGAATTATTGGTTAACCTTTTTGTTTGCGTCTTGGTTTACCTTTTTGTTAGTGTCAGTTTTAGTCAAAGCTTAAGTCCTACAGCAACCAAATTTGGCATGTACAGTTGTAGTGAGATCATCATCACATGCCATGAGTAACTATATTATATATATATACAAAGCAAAAGTGCAGACAATCCGGCCATACCGACATTGGCGGTTTCTCGTTGTAAAATGGCATGACACATGCGAACTACATCGGAGAAAATGCAAGTAGTCCCACGATAAAAGAGAATTACTATTTCCCCGTATAAACGAATCTAAACGCAAAAACAACACAATAAAGTGAAAAATAGGAGAGTAATGTTTGAAAATATGTGAGTTCACAACAGTTTGGATCCAGATCAGACGCCGGATTGTCCGGCGTCTGATCAGGTTCCAAACTAATTGTAATGGAATTACAGGTAAATGGTTTAACATAAACGCGTTTATTGTGAAATTATAATGTTTTTTCTATTGGAATACTAATGTAAATTTACAGTAAAATGTGGTAAAATAAGTCATTTCACTGTGAAACAATGGTTTCCATAAAGAAACTTTTCTGATTGCTGCAAGAGAACAGTTAAGAATAAATGTGTTCTGTTTTGTTTTGTTACGCATCAAGTATATTGAATGGCCGTTAGACTGAAACAAATACTTAACTTCATCATCAACTTGTGATGTCTGCTTTAACCCATTTGTGCTCACGGTCCCATGTATAGGATATATGCAAATAGTGTAGACTCTGATCAGACGCCGCATTAATGCGGAGTCTGATCAGGGTCTACACTGTTTCCTGATAGGAATTTCAATATGAAACAAAATGAAATTAAAAATTTTGACCAGGCAACCCTTTGATAAAAAAGGACTAATCCAATGTATAAACATAGAAGAATCCACTGGGCATAAACGGGTTAAACAATTCTTTGTCAAATAATCGTATGCGTTATTGGTGTTGTCTGCACGTTTATTTCAAATCTAAAACTTAGGAAACATTGCTAGTTTTAAATCAAACATAATTGTCAAACATTTCGGATCATGGTCGGGTGCGCCTTTACATGTACACTGTTAATTCTGGACTTGATTTTGGTGACATCGTTTTAATTATATTGCTATTTGCTGATGATATGGTGATTCTTGGAAACTCACATGAAGATCTACAAACTAGTTTAGATTTAATATTTTCCTACTGTACGAAATGGGGGTTAGAAATTAATACATCTAAGACAAAGTGTATGGTCTTTCGAAAAAAGGGGTAGGGTAAAAATGAATGAATCTTGGACATATAATGGACAACAAGTAGAAGTTGTAAATTATTTTAATTATAGCTTGGTGTCGTTTTTAATTATACGGGCAACTTTACACTAAATCAAGAACACTTAGTCGGGAAAGGTTTGAAAGCATTAAATGTATTAAATTCTAACTGTCGAAAATTTAGATTAAGTCCGAAGTGGCTTGTCAATTGTTTGACGCTTTTGTTGGTTCTACATTAAGTTATGCGTGTGAAATATGGGGGTTCACTAAATCTAAAGAAGTAGAACGAGTTCATTTAAAGTTTTTAAAGAATATTTTAGGAGTAAGAAAGAATACTTGTAATGTTGGCGTATATGGAGAATTATGTAGACACCCTATGTATGTTCAACGTTTTGTCAGGATAATTAGGTATTGGTGTAAATTAGTAACAACAGATAATGTTTTACTATGCACAGTATATAGAAGTGCAAGAGAAGACGCTGATGTAGGTCTTGTAAATTGGGTATCCAACGTTAAAAAATTACTTTATGAATATGGATTTGGATATGTTTGGGAATCACAGAGTTTGTTAAACATAAAAGATTTTCATGTAGTTTTTAAACGTAGATTAACAGATTTTATTTATGCTTTTCGGTGGATTACCGGAAAATAGCAGTGGATTGTCACTTGGTAATCCACTGCAGTGGATTATCACCAATCGCCGTTTTCCCCGTAGGGCTCCCCATAAATCGTAGTCAATCGTGTCTTATCGTTAAATTCCGGCAGTCCCCGATTTGTCGCGAACCACTCAACGGAAGAACACGTATCCAAAATCTGGAGCAACGACGTAATTCGGATGACGTCAAATCAATAAATAAGTGACGTCATCGTACGGGAAACTGTTTCGTTAATGTGTTCAATGTAAACTTGGGGCTCAACACGGGGTAAATCATGTACTTTTGCTTTCACAATTGTCGAACAATTTCGTTTAAAAAGTGGCTTAAAAGCATAAATAAATAGAATAATTGTATTTTTTCAGTATAAGTTCGAATTTAATCCATTTCGTGAACATCAGACTGTTATAGTTTCACTCGTGGCTTCGCCACTCGTGAAAATATAACGTCGGATGTTCACTCAATGGATTAAATTTCTATCTTATACTGAAAAAAACCCACAATTATTCTCTATGTTATATGCAAAATTGGGTTGCTGATACACACAGAAATAAAGTCATGGACTTTTATGTTACTTTCAAATTAAACTTTTCTTACAAGTGTCATTTAGATATCTTACCATTTACCTTAAGATGTTATATAACAAGATTAAGATTATCTGCTCATAACCTAAGGATCCATACTGGACGTTAAGGGTCGAATAGTTTAGAACGAAATCAACGCACATATTTAGTATGTAATACTGCAGATATTGAAGATGAGTACCATTTCGTTCTAATTTGTTCCAAATATGAAGAGATTAGACAAAAGTACATTAAAAAATATTACTACGCACGTCCAAGTATGTTAAAGTTTGTAGAATTATTACAAACCAGCAATAAACTATTACTTTTCAATGTGGCTAAGTATGTAAAGGAAGCTGTCATCTTCCGTAATAATTTCATAAATATTGTACCCGTACAAGATACCATATAATACAGAATAGTGTATGTTTCTTATAAAACACGTCATTGTGATTTGATTTATTATGTATTTCACATGTATATATACAACGAGGTACACTGTACAAGTTGTGAATAAAATTTCTGTTCTGTTAAATAGTGTTGGAAGGGTTAAAGGCTTAAAATTAATATACTCAAAGCTACAAATAGGATGCATTGGTATGGACAGATTACTGGTTCTAAATGTGACAGTAAATCTATTATATGTCCTAATTAACGATTTGTTGCGAAGCTTGACGTTTGGCCAGGCCATATCGGTTTGCCATTTAAGTAGACAATAATCGGTCAGTATTGTCAAAGTGCTGTAATGTCCTTTATTATTGTACATTATTTTTGCATTTAGACTCATTTAAAATATGGAAGAATAGCGTTTTCCCAAATGTTTTTGGAAGAACTTAGTTTTAAACCAGATGTATACGATTTAAAAACAGACGTGTATTGTTATAGTTGAGAATCCAAGCTTACCCTTTTTAAATGAAAATAAGTGTATCCAACACAAAGGAATTAGATGTAACAACAATTTGAAAATCCTGTAGATGTATTTTTATCTGTAAGAGAAACAGTAATGAGACAGGTCAACACCGGGTATTACGCGTTGGTTTGAAATGAATAACATCGCATCAACTGTATTAAACAAAGCGACACCATAGAGTAAAATCTCTTTCTTACGACCACTGAATTAATTGAAGTTCCTGATCAGAGGGGTCCTGCAGGAGCCCTCTGATAAGGGACTTCACTGTTTGTCATTTTGCAATTTATTACAAAAAAATCAGCCATAAATAGTCTAAAATGGACCAGCTTTTATTTCAAACTGGAATTGTCCTTTTGAAGTTTCAGGGGATAATGAGTTAAGCAAGGTGACAGTTATACTGTCAACTTGTTTAAGCTATCTCCTGACTTTAAAAAAACACTTGCCTTCGATTCATGCACATTATTTTGCAAAAGTTCATACCTTAAGATGCTTGTATGCCTAAGTGTAATAAAGATATGCACTGTTTTGTTCTTCACAGGGGTCGTAATAGATAAGTGATACCGTATGTACAATACAGTTGTCTTTTTTACTAAGAATTGGTTTCTGCTTAATGGTAATTACACAAAAAAGACAGTATAGGCAAACAGTGTATTGTATAGATTGGCTGGTCAAACTATTTAAAACCTGTGTAAATTACATCAAGACAAGGTTTGTTTTACACATGTGTGTCATTGATAAAAAGAAACTCCAAAAACCATTAACTTGTTAGAATTTAAACTACTTAGCGATTTAATCTATCAAATTTTAATACATTCAGTGTGTGTTGTAATAAAATTGGCATATAATTGAGAAATAGCAAATTATCAAAAACATTATTACCCCCTGTAGTAAGGTTTCAATGGAGAAGATGTTAATCTTTCCCAATAAAGACTTTTTTGCTAAAACAAATATTTTCATTGCAAACGGTATTGAGTCAGGTCTTAAGCGGAGAAAAAAGGCGTCTTGTCAGGCTTCAGACTGTTTCCAACTCGGATTAAAATAAACCTACGATAATCCAAACAGTCATTTTCTTTACTTTACTGCATGCCTTTACATTTAGTTCCGTTGAACTGGGATTGAATAACGCCTTTTCAACTGTAGCGTCTTAAATTTGGCATCATGTGATTAAGTTTACTCGCTTCACTGCCATGACGTCATCAATTCGAAGCAATTGTCACCTCCTATTATTTCTCAAACTTAACATTCTGCGTAGTGTACCAACACTGGCCCGATCTCATAAGGGATGTTCTGCCTTAATTTCAAACTTCAAAATTATTGATATGTAAATGTATCAAGAGCATATTTCACACAAACATTTCTAATGATATTTAGCTGGTTATTAATCCAGCGTTTAAAAGACCGTCGTCATTGGAATTCGCAAATTATTTTGGTTAATTTTAGTTTTCAATCACTTGGTGTCTTATTATTATCATAATTGGTTGGTTGATACAAACTTAAATAAAATCAAACATGCAGACAAGCATATTAACTATTTCATTGTTGAAACTTTCAATGGAATATAAGTATTGTCAATTTATGACTATTAATAGATGCTTTCTGTAATACACGTATATTACAAAATGACAACCAGTGTATACCCTGGTCGAAAGGCTTCAGCAGAAACCTTTTGATATGGTTATAAGCTGTTTGCGTTTGCGTTTGCGATACACTGTTGGTAAATGACAAAACATGGTTTAAGCAGATTACCATTTGGCAGAGGAAAATTAAAACTACTCATTATATGATTTCGGTCCTCATTTTCCCGTCCTAATAATAAAAATGTATTTATATATAATAATACGCGTATCTATCGTAATTAAAACTTAAATGACGTTGGCTGTATCTTACAAAATTCCCATGTTTCTTATAAATATAACAATTATAAATCCATTAGACGTTATATTTACATTAGATGCTGTGACAGTTTCGCCAATCCTAACCAGTTTGGCATTTTCAATCTTATATTTGCGGCCATTCAGTTAAGGACCATTGTACTATCATAATTACAATAAATACCTTAATGCACGATAAACACAGTAAATTAAGTTTTTGTATAATAGTTCTGTAATATTTTATTCATGTATTAAGCATTCAGTTGTTTTAAAAACTTTTCCTTTTTGTTTTAACAGTGGTCGTTTAATGAAATATTAACTGTTTTGTCTAACTAGACCACCTGCTGTACCAAACTAATTGCCATATAACAACGTTCACTTTTATTAACAACACAAAATGGAAGATAAAGAGTGTGTACATTGTTTGTAAGGAGTTGTTATAAGGGGGGGGCGTGTTACTGTGTTGAGCTTCTTTGCTTACATTCACAAACAGCTTTAATATAGATAAGACTAACGAGGCGTATGATCTGGATTAAAACTGTTTGTCTAATGTCCTTATGTTTCTTCTGTCAAAATGTCCAATATATATAGTTTATGACTTGTTAGGTGCAGTAGATGTTAACCTTAGCCTTAACTTTCAAAGGACGTTCAACTGGGCCCACTTACATATTGGAGTCACATATTACTGCAATCGGTGCTCACTCCCTTCAACGACCCTCCCAACAACGACTCCCTCCTTACAACGACCCTTGCCACAGTTCCCAACACATAACTATTATGTCTAACGCTTTCACTGCTGCAAAATCGTCTGCTTAAAATTGTCGTCTGTCGATTTTTTCTCAAAGTAACGTATTAGACACTGTGACGGAAGAAATATAAAGACGAGTGAGTAACAGTTTTAACCAGATCGGACACCGGTTTACGCAGTGTCTGATCTGGATTACAACTGTTTGCAAATGTAAGTCGTGCTCGGCTCTTAAATTATGGTATTTATTGCCCCTCCCAATAACAACTCCCTCAGAACAATACACGATATGCGTATCCCATTTGGTGTTGTTGTAGAGAGGAGCTCTTTATATATGTTAAAGGGATAACGTGTTATCAGGGAATACGTGATATCACTAAAAATCCAGAATTTCACGATAACCCTCATCTCCGACGTGATTTTGAAGCTTGTCGTTGATTTTTATAAATATTTGGCAGTTACATTTTGTTGAAGTTATGAATCTTACCATGTTAAGTACATTATGTTTAAAGGCAAGTACAATGTACCACGCTATGAAATATTTTGTTAACCTTATGAACTAGACAGATGTAATTTTTAATTGGCCTGGCTTAAATGCACTCTGTTCACTTATTTTTATTCATGTGTGCGAGACACTAGCATTAACGATCATTAGACCACGATATTTCAAGAAAGCATGATGCTTTAATCCAGAAGAAATGCCATTATAATACAAATCTATTAAATGAAAAACCGACATTTCATTATTTCACTAAAACGCCCAGTGATTACGCGCAATTCCTAAGAATTCAAGGATTACGCGTAATTCCTGATTGCACGTTTTCCCTGTAACATATTTAGTCTGAGTGTCCTTTGCAAAAAGCTTTGAGCCAGGTCATATTTCATGAGCTCATGTCTGAATACATGTACATGAAGTGACAATTTGACAATTATTTGGACATGCATATCTCTGCTAAAGGTTCGTAGATGTTAACCAATTTATACCCAGTGGATTCTTCCATGTTTACATATTGGATTAGTCCATTTTTTATAAAAGGGATGCCTGGTCAAAATTTTCATTTTCATTTTGTTTTATATTGACATTTCTATCAGCAAACAGTGTAGACTCTGATCAGACGCCGCATAATGCGTACACTGTTTGCCTATGTCCCATGTATGGTATCGTGGGCACAAATGGGTTAAAATACTTTATAGGAAAATAATGATTCAATAATATAATAACTTAAATCACGTTGTGCCTTCAATCGACGGGTAAAACGGAGTCTGGTTAGGCTCCTAAATGTTTGAACTCAGAAATAAATTTGCAAAATGGTGTCTGTCATTTTCTTTAAGTTTTTTTAATTTCGTTCAAACTCGTTAAAATACATATAGTATAGAATAAAGTATTCTCGACTGTTTTAGAGAAATACAATTTCCCTTATAAGGCTATAATCCGGTCCGTCTAAAGACCCCATACCTCTCTAAACCTCCCCAAACCACTTTTAAAAATAAGTTTTCCATATTCTAGTAGATAAGTTGCATTTTGCTTTACTTTCAACATGCTTTAAATGGATACCTGTCTCTTCATAACCAGGAACAGGCTATTGGAAAATGGATTCATATCAAGAAGTAACTGTACATAGCCATCTTAAGGCCTTTCGCATACGGAAGTCGGTCTTGCGGGCTAGCGGATATGCGTCTTGACGACATAGACTTTTACCGTACGTGCTTATACTAGAAAATTTATATAAAGGAAATGTTGATACGATTTAGTATAATCCTTCATAGCGCAATCAGTAGAGTGATTGACTACCAATTCAAAGGTCATAGGTTCGAGACCCATCCGATCCAAATAAAAAAAAAATAAGTGTCCGATATATTGACTTGTCAATCTATAACGCAGTGATCAAGGGACATGTTATGTTTAGTTTTCGTTGATTAGTATTATTGATGTTATAAACGATTCAATCATAGGTACACTTACATGTACGTTTTAGTTTAATGGCTTACAAGTCAATAAAATTGGTATACATGTATACGATTTGATCGAACTATAAAGCCACACATTGAAGCTTATCAATACGTCAACCTTTGCTAGATCGATATAGCCCATTATTATTATATTTAAACAATATAATTAACCTTGTAAGCAAGTCCATGAATAAATAGTAATGCCTTTTAATGAGTTTTAATTTTAAGGTAGGATACTGTATCTCAACTTAAAATATCCCACAGTTAAATAAGAAAATCTGTTATTACAACAAATCCTGACTGTAATATTTTCTACTTTTTTCAGACCAACTGTTTCATCAACCATATATTTGAATAAAATGAAAACAAATATACATTGAATGAGTCAGTTTTTTGTAATTCAATTGTTTAGCATTTTGCCAAATTTTAATAGCTGATAACATCTTTCTGAACACCTTTATTCAAAATGTTTTTTTCTTGTAATGAATGCTGTGGACTACTTATTGGGCGAGATTTATAATCATAAGCTTTATTTACTTTTGAGAAAAATAAAATAATCAAAATTCCAGTTTTTTTTAAGAAAAAGAGACCTTAAAGACAAACTACACGATAAATTTTGCCTATATTTTCACACATTGTTTCTTAGGCTATTATCGTTCTTCATGAACAGTTTCATAACGCCTTGTATGGAAATTAAGCGCATCTGCGAAGTACCTTAAGTTTTGTAGGAGTTGCTCCCCTTGAAATAAAAAAAACATCGTAGATTTAATTTGATTTAACATTTTTTCATTAATTTAGCTTAAGTTTGCCATTTATAAGCTTTCTTTGATTAGATATTAAGGGATTAAAGTACATTTGGGTTGTGTTTTTTTATATTGGTTTAGGCAGATTTAGAGAGGGGTGTGGAGTTGTTTGGGGAGGATCGTGCCTTTAGACGGATCGGCTATAATCGGCATGTTACAGTGGAGAAAATGTTATTCTTTCCCAATATATACGTTCACGAGAAAAATATTATGTCCAATACAACCAGTTTAGAGACATATCAGACCCGGCTCCTAACTGTTTGCCACTAAGATTTTAATCAATAGTCAAAATTATCAAAAAGCTGTCATTTTCTCAGATTTAAAGCAATGCGTTTGCGCTCCGTTTTGCGTTTAAACGGGAAAAAAACGTTTTCTCCACTGTAACACCCTGTTGACGGTTTGCGCTTGCTTTCCAATAATCTTTAATGTTTCATAGAAAGCTGAAATATGATCATGTTTAGAACTGTTATTGCACGTTTTAATTTGAGTTCCACTGGTTTGACAAATGTCTTAACGTTTATTTCTATAGACAATTAAACGCAGTCCGTTGGGTATTGTGTTTCAAAAAGGATAACATTAAAGAAAGCCATTTGCCTTTTAATTTATATCTGTGCCGGATTAAAATGCAATTGTCAATAAATAATGATGCGAATGAACTCATGATGTTATTTGTGTTGATGATATTAACCCTTTCTCCAATAGAAGCGCCTTTTAGCGCATTCAGTTTATTCTTCCGCTAAAGAAAATAGTTCCAATTTATACAGTTATTAATATGTATCATACGGACTATATTTTTATTCTAGCAGGTGGTAGCTTAAAGCAGACCTTAAGGCGAATTCTGCTTTACTTTCAATCTGCTTACTATAGTCACCTATTTTCAAAACTAGAAACAGGCTATTGCGTAAATGGTTAACTCTTAAGTCATACAAAACTAATTGAGTTGCGCTATGTGTTAAAATGAATCGAACAAAAGTGCGCCAAACTCAACATTATAAAAATGACTGTTTCGTTTATGTTATACCAACATGCGGTATATTGACGGAATGGGCGGCATCCAATATGATATAACATATACATTTACGTATATATATATATATATATATATATTTAGCTAACATTTTTTGTTGTTCTAAATACTGTAAAAATTTCATAATAAGTCACATCAATTATGACACTGGTGGGTCTTTCCTATGCTGGATAAAATAACACAGAAACGCTCCTAAAAAAACTTTCGGTGATACAGATCAGAAAACGTTATAATCTCGAGATTGAGCGCCAAATCATTGCAATATAACGTAGGAAATGACAACTTGCTGTCTATTCTGACTGTTTTTATGCCCCGGTATCGACAGATGCGGGAGCATATAGTTATCGTCCTGTCCGTCCGTCCGTCCGTAACCAGGTTAAGTAGATTTTACCGCTTCGTCTAGCATCAACACCGCTTATTCAAATGCTTGGATACTTATACAGTTGTTGCCTTGGACCATTCCCTAGCCACCAAGAATATCCAAACTTGATTTTGACCTTGACCTTGACCTAATTACGACTTAGACTATTTTGAATGCGCTGTTTCTTGGTTTTACTAGATTTTACCGTTTAGTCTAGCATCAACACCACTTACTCCAATGCTGGGATACTTATACAGTTGTTGCCTTGGACCATTCCCTATCCATCAATATCACCCAACCTTCATTTTGACCTTGAGCTTGACCTAATTTGGACTTAGAGTATTTGAAAAGGCTATTTCTTGGTTAACTAGAGTTTACCGTTTCGTCTAGCATCAACACTACTTACTATAATGCTTCAATACTTATACAGTTATTGCTTTTGACCATTACCAACTCACCAATAAAACCCAAGCTCAGTTTTACCTTGACCTTGACCTATTTTGGACTTTGAAAAGATTCAGAATATATTGTCAAGGATGCCACCGGGGGCATTAGCGTTTATATCTAAGTTTCAATTGGTTTGGAGCCTAATAAGATTCCGGGTTACCAAGTGTCTTATCTGGCTCAAAACCGTTTGCATTGGAAATAATAGGCCAGCTTAAAGTAAATGCGTTTATTTGGAAAGAATAACATCTTTACCACTGTGTTAAAAGAATACAAGTACATGACTTACAATGTAAGAGATATCAATGCCTCTGTAAACACAATTTTCACTGTTGAAAATGTCCTTACAGTGGAGATAGATGCTATAGTCTTCCATTAGGCGTTTTGATACAGAAAACATTAATTCCAATGAAAACAGCTTGGAGCCAAAATAGACGTGTTTTAGCATAAACGTGTTTATCCGGAAAGAATGGCATCCAGTCAACTGTATGAGAGTCTTTGTTCATGAGAAGAATATATACTTTTCCGTTGCAAATCTAAAAAATCAAATTCAGATATACTTTACTTACTCTAAACGTTTTACATCTTAAACAAACCGATGCATAATTGTGTGTGAAAATTTGGTTTTGGAGTCCCTTGGGAATTATCAATTCGCGTTTATTTCTAAATATGCATCATTTGCCTGCGGATTTTTGTTTCTCTTCCAATATTTCATATAAGTTAATGAAACATTACCTCTGTGAATCACATATATCCAATTATTTGTCCTAATTATACGCATATTGTCATCTTTATTTGAGCCGTATCATCAGAAAACCTGACTTATTGCATTGCAAACAGTGAAGATCAAGGCCAGCATGCGTCAAAAACGCGGCGGCTTGCATTGATCTACACTGTTTACACAACATGCGTTTAAAGCTTGTTATATAGCTGTATAATACAAAACACGGTATTTGTAGCAGAAACTCCGATACAGGACATGGGATGACTACGGTGCTTGTTCTGTGCAATGTCCCAATGCAATAAGGCCTGTTTTGTCATTGCACAGTTTATTTGTATCACGGCTTATTTGTATCGTGTCACACTTAGCATTCCATAATATTTTAAAACTGGTATCTGCAATGACTATGCATTAATTATTTTATTAAACCTTAAAGCGACTCGCAACCAGATGGTGCATTAAAAATAGTAATTTGTAAATATGTGTCAAACGCTTATATAAATGGTAAAGAATTAGTTTAGGATAAGAAATTCTGTTTAAAAAAATGTATTTCAATAAAAAAAAATATTGGTCTCTGGTGGGATTCGAACCTGGGGCCCCGGCATTGGCGTACAGAAGGCAAAATAGGGGAAACCGCTTAGACCAATGGACAACGGAACTATCCGTTTATCTCGGATCGATTTAACGTATTTCAATGTGTAGCTAGTGAAAGTGCATACAACTTCGTAATTAGGCTTGTGTTTATGTCTAAGCCCGTGTAGAGAAGCAACAACAACAACTATACCGTCTACTAGTCGGTATAGAAAAACGATGGAAAATATCTAAAAATCTAAGATTCGGTGACGATTCTTGAGACTTTTTTTGGACTGATCATATTTTTTTAATGTCAGAAGCCAAATAATGCCACAAATTTGCTTTTATTTGAGTATTTTATTTTATTTTGACATGTACACCATCCGGTTGCGAGTCCCTTTAAAAACGAGTTTCAAACAGTTTAAATTCTGATCAGCCGTCGCGTCAATGTTTGCAAATATGGGTATATTCGCCATAGACAGAATAGGGGTTAAAAACATTAAATTGAACATGGTGCCAACTATGTTCTCATCAAAATGAAGATATTGATTAGTCAAAAGCTATATATAAGAGCAATATTCAGCGGCCGGCCACTTTTGTTTTATAAATGTTTTAAATCGAAACATCTGTAAACTCACAATTCATTTATGCTTTAATATGCGGTATCATGGTACTTAGAAATTCAAAGTCACTAAAATAATTGGTGTCGGTTTAGAACAATCTCTATTAATCGCGATTTATTAACATTAAACACATGAAATTGCACTTGGTAAATGAAAGTACATGAAACTTGGCAAATACTCCATCTATTAAGGTTAAGGTATAAACACAGGACTTCAATCTAAAATAATATTAGATTTGATTCGATTGATTTTACGTCGCTTTTAAAAGTACTAGTATTTCAGTCATATCGCGACGTCCAGCTAATTACAGGTAAAGGAAGACCCCAGAAGTATTTTGGAGATAGCTCAGTGTAATATTACAAATATGTATCCCATATGGAGATACCGCAACATGTGATTGTAAACATAACTGTCACGTGCTTAATGCCTGAAACGTGGTTGGGTAATACTTCTAAGGATTATAAATTAAGTATTATAGTGCTGCAACTCCAGGACATAGCTTAGTATAACACACAACAGTGTCTAAGAAACATGGAGATAGCGCAAGATGTGAGGCGGTAACTCTATAATTAGACCCCCAATCAATAAAATACAAGCACCAGGAGATAGATCTCTGTGAGACGAATCCAGTGATATAAATATCTCATTTTTGGCAAAAATGGAGAGAGAGCATTATTAGACTAAGGCGACGGTTTGTTTGTGCCAATTAATGCTTTTGGCTAGATGATACATTTCAAATGCCCATAGACAAAAAAGTACATTATAACTTCTTTTTTTCACCATGGTATTAAGATATGTTTGAAGAACCTTTCGTATGCTGTAATTTTGAACGTCCTTAAACAGCCAGAAGTCTTACAAATTTAGAAACGGGTTTAACGTATTTCCAATGCAATGCATTATGGTGCTCAGATTACTCAGTTGTTGCTTCATTTATATTTCTAAGCATTCACATTAATTGGACGGACCTTTACTGTGTCCCAAATAAATTAATTTCCTTAATATTTGCATATCATTGTCGTTTACTGCGCAATGCGTTCTAATTATTCACACGTAATGACTTTTTCACACAAGAAATATAGAAGTACAGTTCAACAGCCCAATTTATCCTTATAATCAGCGGTGATGACGTCATCAACAGAAAGTTAACCCTTCCACTGCCAAATCTTCTGCTAGTTTTTATTACTCCTACACCGTTTCATCGTCGTTTGCTTAAATTTTATTGTTTGCAAGATCGTTTCAAAGTAAGATTCAATGTAATATGACTGAAAACGTATCGATACGAGTGTCAAACAGTTTGAATCCTGATCAGACGCTGCGTTACGCGGCGTCTGATCAGGATTCAAACTGTTTACAAACGCACTTTTAAGCGTCATTGAGAGTGGAAGGGTTAAACTAATTTAACGCCTGACATTTTAAATGGCATATTCCCGTTTTCAATTAAGTCTAGCCAATTTGTTATTATTTAGGGTAGTGATTTGAATAATTATATTGCTGAATAACAAACAACACATACCCTGGTCAGAAACAGGAGCACTCTGATATTGGTGGGGACTATTTGTGTATTATGTACATGTATACATACAAAAGAGAAAACTTACGTAGGGCGCGTTAACGGGGAAAAATAAAATCTTTTCAACCTCATGGTTACAAAATCATAATTTCAATGTTGTAGATACATGTAATGCATCTCGTGAAAGACAAAAAACGATGATGTTGTTCAAACGAAGCAAATCACAGAAAAAATACAACAATATCAGTGGGCGTGTGTGGTATAAGCTACAATTTGTAAAACTAAAACACATTATACAGTGTTCCCTCCCTTCCACGACCCTCCCGAAAACGACTCTCTCCTTACAACGAACCTTGCCGTAGTCCCCTAAAGATATCTATTATGTCTAACGATTTTATTGCTGTGATATCGTCTGCTTAAAGTTGCCGTCTGCTGCTTTTCTCAAAGTTCCATATTGGACATTTTGAAGAAAAAAAAGCTTAATGACGAGTGAAAAAAAGCTGGATTCAAGTTGTTTGCAAATGTAGACCAAGTGCCATTCCTATAACGAACAACGCACACATTTTTGACTCCCATTGGTTGCCATTTTAGAGAGGAAGCGCTGTACTCAATTTAAACAAGAACAAATAAAGTCTTCCAAAGTTTACAGTTCTGAATATGTCAAGTTTTCCCGTTAAACTGAAACTAAATGCAACGCAGAGTAATACAAATTGACAACGTTTTGTAAATGTTAACGAAAACTTTTAATCTTAATTACAAACAAGTTGGAGTCTTGTCAGATGCCGGTACATTGTAACCCTGTCTCTGATCTGATTCAATTCTGTTTGCCACGCATATGGGTTTCGCATCATCTCGTGAATTGTTATAGAATAAGCCGGGCTGCCATAAGTTGACATGAAAAATCCTAAGATTTCCAAATTTGTATTTTTCAAGTGCGATTTTACGAATCGTACCTTTACCCCATCGTCTGTTTCTAGTTTTGTTGACACGTGGCTGCTTAACATCGTCTGTTTCTAGTTTTGTTGACACGTGGCTGCTTAAAGCAGGCTGGAAGTAAAGCAGAAGGCGCCTTAAGGCGCATTCTGCTTTTCTTTCAGCCTGCTTTAAGCAGCCACGTGCAAGAAAAAAATCTGAAGATTTAGGAAAATTCCGGAAAAATGGCAGCCCTGAATAAGGTCTTCTTCCATGCTTGCCTTGTCAGGTACAGTAGGTGTTTAACCCTTTCTCCCATAGAAGCGACTTTTAACGTATTTAATTTATTCCTCCGCTGAAGAAAATAGCGTATTTAATTTATTCCTCCGTGGAAGAAAATAGTTCAAGTTTTTACCCTCATGAACAATTACCAATACAAATAGTTTATATAGCCTACCAGATTTCAGCTTAAAGCAGGCTGAAAGTAAAGCAGAATGTGCCTTAAGGCACATTCTGCCTTACTTTCAACCTGCTTTAAGGGGTCACCTGTCTTCAAAACTAGAAACAGGCTATGAGGTAAAGGGTTACATGTAACTTAGCCTTCACGTTCAAAGGCCGTTCAACTTGGCCCACTTACATATTGAAGTCACATTTAACTGCAATACTTATATTGTTTTAGGGTTATTGCGCGAAGACATGTGTTCTTCTTCCACTGGCATTTAGACTAAAACACTTGTTCACCTCAAATACGCTTTTCTGACGTATTTTACAAGCATGACAAACACTCAACACTACAAGAAATGACTATTTAGAAAAGTGAACCAATTTACATCCACTCAAAGCTGAAGTATTATTGTTAAACTAATTGTTCTTAACGAAATAACAAGGACATCGTCAGAGGAACTTGCAACTGAGAAAATGTTTTTTCCGGTGTACACGAAGCTTTATTCCTTTGCGCCGAATGGATTCTTTCATGCTTATACATGTATATTGCATTAGTCCAATTTTGATACAAGTGGTGCTTGGTCTAACTTTGTATTTTCGCTTTGTTTTATATTGACATTACATTCAGCGAGCAGTGTAGACTCTGATCAGACGCTGCATAACACGGCGTCTGATCAGATTCTACACCCTTGCCTATGTCGATTTTAAAGGACCCTAGGCACAAATGAGTTTAACCCTTTCGTGATCATTTTTTTCTGGAGATTTTTACCGCTTTATTGTCGTCTGCTTCAATATTGTTGTCTGCAAGACACGATTCAAAATTAGATTTAAAATTATATGACTAAATAAGTATCGATAAATGTGTAAAATAGTTTGGATCACGATCGGACCCAAACGGTTTGCAAACGCGCTTTAAAGCGTCATCGAGAGTGATAGGGTTAAGCAAAAGCAGCGCAAACAAATGGCCACAACGATATTTTGTTGAAAATTCTGACAAATATTTTTATCCAAATGGCAAACAGATTGACACTGATTCGAGTTAACGGTGTCTGAGCAGGCTCTAAACTATTAACTCTTTATCCCCTGACATTTAAAATAGACAATTCTAGTTTATAATAAAGGCTGGTCCATTTAAGACTATTTAGGGTTGTTATTATAATTTATTGTAAAATGACAAACAGTGAAATGTCTGATTAAGGAGCCCTCTAATCAGGGACTACACTGTTTGCATTAGGCATGTGCACTATTTACAGGTACACGATTGGTAAAAGACGCATACATGCGTCACTAGGGCTGAATGAATTAACGATGGAAAAGTTGTCCAAGCAACAACACATTGGGAAAGTAGGGCCGTTCCTACTGTAGATAATAGACGTGACTTTGATACTTATGGTTAACCTCTCTATCACAACCACTAAACTGAAAGTATATTTATATTTGTATAAAAGACAGAAGACAGCTTTACTCAAATTAAAGTAAAAGACAAAGCTCCTAAAGGAGTTTTATATTTTATTGCCATCTTGCTTTAAGAACTCATCTGTCTTAAACGTCTAATAATTTAAACAATGTTGTGGTCATAATAGGGAGGTTTTACTGTACTTATATCGAAAGATGCGTTTGTGTTTTGTATTTTCATTTGTTCATGCTCAAGACACAATTGATTTACCCATTAGCCCATTACTTTTCTAGTTTTAAGATAGGTGACCACTTAAAGAAGGTTGAAAGTAAAGCATTCACTTTCAGCCTGCTTTAAGCTTATATCTGCTAGAATATATAAATTTCTTACGATATATAATCATGCCTGTATACATTAGAATTCTTTTCTTCAGTGGAGGGATAAATTAGAGGCGTAAAAAGACGTATTTATGGGGTAATGGGTTCATGCAAGACAGAAGTAATGCAGAAAGCTCTTGGAAGGTGGTTTTCGAACATTTTGGTACAGTATTAATCTGCCACATGTCTTGAACAAGGAATCGTGAACAATTTTGTAATTTTTTCTGTATTTTAAATTAAAGTATACCCAATCAATACAATACATGGGTCCTTTTAGGATTTTGTGTATATTTAACAAATAACGTGGTAACCATTATCGTGCTAAATGCGACGTGGCTAATATTTGCAAACAGTTTGAATCCAGATCAGATGCTTTCAGATCAGACGAGATAAGCACCTTCACTTCTGTAGTTTAATTTGTTTGTTAGTATTTTGGTTACTAGTAGAATAGATGACTCATTGGTTCGAACTGAGCATATTGTCAGGTCTAATTGATTTCGCATCTTGTCTATTATCTTAAATACTTAATGACTTTCATAGCTGTCTTCGCCAGTAAAACATAGCTTACAAATTATGTATAACAGCTTTTCTCGGTTACAGGACGAAAATTGTTGAATAATATATGAATTAAAACATCTATTTACGTTACAGTGGCACCGCAAAAATCGAACTTAAAGTGGAGAAAATGCTGTTTTTCTCGTTTACATGCAAACAAACGAAACAAAATGCAATTAAATGTAGCAAATGACAACTTGTTGACACTCCTGACTATCTACTTTGATCTGAGTGGCGAACAATTTGGAGCCTGATCAGACGTCAGGTTACCCGGCGTTTGATCTGGCTCCAAAATATTTGCAATGGAAATACTAATTTAAGCGTAAACGCGTTTTTTTGTGAAAAAATAACATCTTCTCCACTGTAACTGTATTTCTATAGATAATTACTGATGAATCGAACTCTCTTAAGAAGAACATACACGTATTTTGAAGTTTTAACTTGGCTAAGCAGCGTTTTAACCTTGAGGTACGCATATGCTCGACTTAAGCAATTTCGAGTTTGTCGAAGTTCAACTGTATATAGCATTCAGTTATGTTTAATACATACATGTAACGACAAGTATTATGTTAACGGTTTGGAACACACACCATCATGACCCTCCTTGCAGCGGAGAAAAGATTATTCTTTCTCAATATACACGATTGTTTTGATTATGAGTATTTCCATTGCAAACAATATGTTGAAGCTAAACTGGCGTCTAATCAAGCCTAATACTGTTTCTAACTAATACTAACATCGTCTTTAGTTTTTTAACTATCAACTGATATAGCTTATTGTAGTGCACTGGCGTTTGGTTTCATTTCAAGGGCAAACTATTAGATATTACCTTGAGTTTGACACTAGGTTTTTTGGAACAAACACCAGCATGTCCGTGTTGAACTGTTTGATTCTCTTATTGTCTTCATTTTAAACATTACAGGCTACATTATTCTTCTCAAGCTAAGAATGTTAGCAATTTTGATTAATGAAGCAACGATACGGCGAAGACAATATTCTTTCAATTTAAACACAGAACGAAACTCAAACACAGTGCATGTTTCGTTTTGTCTGATGGCGTCAAATCTTATTCTAAACTGTTTGCGATGAATTTATTTGTTTTGGCTTTCACACGTTAATTTTGGTGAAAAAGAACGTCTTTATCCACTGTAAGGGCAAATACATCGGCGTCTTCTCTGGAGTGTCAGAATATGTCATTATAGTACAGTAGAGACATTATCATTTCACGCTTAAATGAAACTAATGCAACGAACGGTAGAAAATAACAAGATGTTGAAAATATTGACGATTTTTTTTACAGTGAAGAAGACATTGTTCTTTCCCAATACACGCGTTCATTCTAAAACTATTATTTCCATTGCAAACAGTTTGGAGCCAGATCAGACACCGGGTAACCCGGTGTCTGATCAGGCTCCAAACTGTTTCCCACTCAGTTTAATTTGAACAGTTAGAAATTTGTATAAAATGTAATTTCCTATAGTTTACAGCATTACGTTTACGTTCCATTTTGCGTTTATACGGGAAAGGCGAACGTCTTCTCCTTTGTTTTATCAGTGGCAGAATGTTTGGAGTCTGGTCATACGACAAGTCTTTGCAACTCTTTGTGCATGTAGTAGTTGTAGCCCGGCGTCCGATCAAGCTCTAAACTGTTTGCCACTCTGGTAGACAAAATTACAAGAATCTTCCAAATGCTCTACATTTTACTGCACTATGTTTGCGTTTAGATTCGTACAAGAGCAAAGAAGTCAGGGACGCCCAGCAGTTTTAATGAAGTGACACGTTTACGTGATATATGAAAGAAACAAAAGAAAATATGATGGGTGGAGGAAAAGAAGAAGGTGGAAGGTATACTTGAGGATTTTGAGAAGATATTCTTATGAACAATGAAACATGTTTGTTGTGAGTAGTAAATTGTGTTAATTAGTTTGTTGTACGACATATAGATGCTTCAGGCAAGGTGAAAGTAACCAAACAGCTCCTACAGGAGGTTTCTGTTTTGCTTTCAACTTGCTTTAAGCTGTCACCCGTCCTTTATACAATCAATTAATCATATTCAGGTGGTTGTTAGGGCCATTTTAACGTTTCTGACTGCATAGTTGCACTAAATTGCTTTAATTTGTTTCACCGTTTCTAAGCAGAAGTTCCTTCTATTAGAATGGCTACTTTAAACCTCAGGATAGTGGAAGCCCCGCGAATGGGGTGTCTGATAAACGGGAAATAGCAACCTCTTTTCCACTGTATTACCACACCGATGATAAATTACAACATCCCCACGCACAGCTCTTTGTAGTTTTATGAATTATGGATGGCTTGTTAAGAGGTCGTTGCTTTAACCCCTTCACTGCCATGACGTCATCAATTTTAAACAATTGTCGTCTGCTTTTATTTCTCAAATTAAATATTTAGTAATTTTGACTTATGAAATATTGAAATGAGTGTAAAACAGTTTGTATCCTGATCAGACGCCGCGTTATGCGGCGTCTGATCAGGATCCAAACTGTTTTCAAATTACTAGTGTACTCGGGGTAAGGCAGTGAAGGGGTTAAATGTGTTCTATTTGAAATTAGATGAATAACAAGCTTTGGAATACAAATGTACATAAAAGATCAGCCGAAATCAAGCATTCATATGAATTCTTAATCCAAAAAAAAACAAGGAGTGATACACATCGCTTAACCATTTACTCCTTGTTTCTAGTTATAAATAATAAACCAAACAAATAGCCACTTAAAGCAGGTTGAAAGTAAAGCAGATTTGCGCCTTAAAGCACATTCTGCTTAACTGTCAGCCCTCATAAAGCTATCCTCTGCTCGGCTATAGAAACTATTTCTAACGGTTCATATTCATGACAGTGTAATTTGTAACCATATTCTTCAAAAGGCGAATAAATTAAAAGTGTTAACAAGAATTATCTTTAAAAAAGATATTCAGTGGAATGAGTGGTTCAACTACATGTGATGCTATAGATGGGTGTGCAAAATTGAATGAAATTGAGGTTTTCAAAGAATTGTAATATCTTGGATTAAAAAGCAAAATATCCAAGTATGCAATGAAAACATAAACTTTTATTTAAAATGCAAACTTATCATGTACTGAAATGCAAAACAAAACAATAATTTAACTCATATCCTAGCTTCTGGTAGGAGATCCTCACATTATTCTATTGTTCTATATATCAAATTTCATTCATAGAATTTCTTGAAACAAACTATAACTAAATAAACTGCTGTACATGCTTATACAGATACATCAGTCTGCTGTAGATTCTCTTACACCTCACTCTTGTAAATAAATGATGAAACGACACAATTGTGTTTAACTCACTTGAGGCCGTTTATTAAATTGCTACATTGTATTAATGTATGGTAAATGTGTACAAATAGTTAACAATAAAACCAAACTGGTAGTAAACCATAACAAAACACCTAGCTTCCTCTATATATCTATAAAAATCAGATGTAATATCTTAAAATAGAAGCATGATGGCATCAGTACAGTAGTAAACAGTCTGCACTGTTTAGTCTGTGTCTCTTAATCTTACACTCTCACAATTCAATTCTGGTAAAACTGTAAAAGTACATAGACCAGACTGGCTACTTATCCAATCAGACAATTCAGTTCACAACAGGTGCTTTTAAACCTAAATTTCTGATCAAGTATGATTGGTTGAACATGTTTGTCTAAATAGATACCATGCAGCTACGCTGAAAATTTGTTACAGAACAGGACTTGAGTGGCACATAGAACAGACTGCACTGGGAGAAGCAATGTATACCCTTCATCACTTAACCAATTACTCTATACAGTACTGAAACTTATTAAATTAGCAATTTTTGCGACTCACTTGCAATTCGATGGCAATTCGCTTGCAATTCGGTGGTAATTCGCTTGTGAATATTTTCTTACCTAATTAACGCGTTAAGTTGGCCTATACATGTATTGTGTATCTCACAAATATTCGCAATTATGCCTTCGTTAATGTTTTTCGATTCTATTTTCGTCACAACTGCTTCGGAAAAATCGCGTGAAACGACTCAAGCACACAGTTTGCTTTTTGAAGCATCCGATTCGATTGCGATTCGATGGCAATGCAATGGCAATTCGCTTGCGATTATCAATTTAATTTAATAACATTCAGTAGTGTAGCATGTTTCTAGTTTTGGAGCCAGGTGACCGCTTAAATCAGGTTGAAAGTAAAACAGAATGTAAAGGCACATTCTGCCATACTTTCAGCCTGCTTTAAGCTACTATCTGTTATAATTTAGAAAACATTTCTTATAGTACATTTTCATTAGTTCATAAGCTCGAACTATTTTCTTCAGTGGAGGAATCAAGTAGAAGAGTAACAGGCGTATTTATAGGTTAATGGGTTAACTGGAGGAGTCGATGTTCTTTTCAAGTTTCCATTGTGTAAAGAGCAACGTCCTTTCCGTTGTTAATCAGTATATCAGTTATACTCTATGGTTCCGGTCGTCTCTGGCGGTTGAGATAACCCTTGATTGTTCTTGATTATCGGTCATCCTCAACGGTGTGCATACGTTTCAGTAATGTGTGAGGGGCATTTAACCATTTAGTATACAGCATGATTAAATTTTCTATCTGGAAAATAGTTTATCGGCAACCATTCCCAGAATATAATCGCCTGTTGTTTCGTTTAAGAAATATCACCGCACTCATCAGTTTGGGTCCAGATGAGACGCCACATTAATCATAAGTGTTTGCAATTGATAAGATCCTTCCGTTCATGTGGAGGAGAAAACATTCGCTCATGCAATGGAAAACATGTTTTTCTTTCTCGATTAAAAGAAACTTAAGTTTTACTAATATCTGAGTAGCTGACATTTTTTAATCAGAATGAATGCCGGTATGCCGGGACCAGTTTAATAAAACTTCGTAGGGGTAGGGCCGAATCTAATGTTGTAAGAACGTGTGGCCCAATCCCATTTCTCTGCATCAGGGCTGCCATAATTTGACATGAAAAATCCTAAGATTTCCAAACTTGCATTTTTCAGGTGCGATTTAGCGAATCGTACCTTTACCCTTTACCCATTAGCCTTTTTCTTCTTTTGTTGACATGCGACTACTTAAAGCAGGCTGTAAGTAAAGCAGAATGCGCCTTAGGGCGCATTCTGCTTTACTTTCAGCCTGCTTTAAGCTACTATGTACTGGGGGAAAATCCGGAGATTTAGGAAAAATCTGGAGAAATGGCAGCCCTGCTGCAAACATTGAAATAAAATATGTTTGAACTATAAATCTTCGAACGACAAAACGGCCGGGAGTTAAAAATTAAAAAAAAAACACGTTATATTGATGTCACAAGACAAGATTAGATTGAGACTTTTATAATCTGACTTACGACAACATTAATTTTGTAGATCTACACAGTTTTATGAAACGGACCCCAGGTTCCAAAGTGCTAACTTTGGATTTAATTGTTTTATCATAAACGCCTTTATTTGGAAATATTTCTCCACTGCTCTATGCTAAAGATGGACCCATTCAGTTATAGAAAATCGTCCTTAGACTTTGTTATGTACTTAGTTCTCAAATTTGGAGTTTTTCGAATTGTATGGGTGAAGCCAGTTTGAATCTTTATTGAAAACTGAATAACCAATCACCTGACCTGCATCAAAACTATTTGTATAGATATATAATTATCAGGATATTCATACGGTAATTAGCTACATTGTATTACAATAATTTAGACTTCGAATGTTAACTCGAACGTAGTCGATTAAGTTAAATTTTCTAGTATTACGTCAGCGGTTATTTCGAAATTCCGACCTCTCTTAATTTGATCATGCACGTATTTCGAAGTTAAAACGTAGCATAGCCACGTTTTAACTTTGAACCCATCTATGCTTGACTTAAGCGAGGTCAGGGATTCGAGATACCGATTACGAAATGCTGCCGGTATGTTTGACTTAATCGAGCTCGATTTATGAGATTCGGCTTATTTCATACAACAAGCACGTTAGATTTACACCATTTCATAAAGAAAGAATTTATTAGGCAAGTACAGTCGAAACTCAATACTACGAACTCGCTTAAATCAATCTTACCAGTACTTTGTAAGTTGAATTTTGATAAATCGATCTCGTTTAAGTCGAACATACCTGTATTTTAACTTTGAAATATGGGTATGTTCGAACAAACGCGAGTTCGTAGAATCGAGTTTTTACTGTAATTGTTTGAAGCATTTAAAACAAACACTTTTACAACTTTGCAAATGTTTTTGTTTTACATGTATCCTTAAATATAATTATATTTCGAAACTGGGTTAACGTGGTTATTGACTGAAGAGAAATTGGCAGATACACTATAAGTGCGAAAACACTGTAAAACATAATACTATTATTTTCTCTAGAGAATTAGTTACACAATGTAATACTTACTAAACGATACAGTATTTGCCATGAGCAATTGTCGCTTTCCTTAACCCCTTCACTGCCTTACCCCGAGTACACTTGTAATTTGAAAACAGTTTGGATCATGATCAGACGCCGCGTGACGCGGCGTCTGATCAGGATACAAACTGTTTTACACTTATTTCAATATTTCATAAGTCAAAATTTTTAGAAATAAAAGCAGACTTTTTTAGAATTGATATCGTCATTGCAGTGAAGGGGTTAAATTACGTTAGTAATATCTGTGGGAAGATTTATGACATTAATAACATCTCAAATATACGGTTTTGTGTTGATGATAGACACATCCATGGTCTAAAATTATTATTGGAGTTAAGATACATCCGAAAAAAATACTCTCGAACTACTTTAAGGCGAACATATCCGTGTTACAAAGTATCAACGTTTTAACGTTGAACTACGTGTATGCTAGATTTAAGCGAGATGGCGTTTCGAGATACGGTGCACCGATGACGAAATAGTTATGTAGTTGAAATAGAGCTCGATTTATCAAACGCATTACAATTAAGAGGAAACATGTGTTGCTAATTCAGACTATTTCAGACTACATGTATACATGTAAGCGTAGAAAAGTTGTTGACGACTCTGATGTTTTATTTCAATCTGAGTGGCAAACAATGTGGACCCTGATCAGACGCCGACTTACCCGGCGTCTTATCTGGTTCCAAACAGTTTGCACTAGATATAATAGTTTTAGCGGTAAACTCGTTAATTAGGAAAGAATAACGTACTCGTCACGATACAGTAAGGTACAGTGGAGAATCTGTTATTCTTTCCCGTTTAAACGCAAACGTACGCAAACGCAAAGCGCTAAAACGTAGAAAAGAACAACTTTTGGACAATTCTGATATTTCATGTTTATCTTGGTGGCAAACAGTTTGGAGCCTGATCAGACGCCGGGTTACCCGGCGTCTGATCTGGCTCCAAACTGTTTGCACTGCAAATAATAGTTTTAGCGTAAACGCGTTTATTGGGAAAGAATAACAGATTCTCCACTGTACATGTATGAACAAACGCGTCAAGTGGAAAACAAAATTACGTCCTCCGTACTGTTGATGTTAGTGTACGGTAACTAGGTCGAATATATATAGAGAAAATAGGTCTCTTAATATTGGTTCGTATCTTAACTTCATACACTACACATAAATGTCAAATATAGGAGATATATGTTAAAATGAGAGGGTTTGGCTGCCAATAAATTCAAAATATTGCCGAATAAATTTTCTGCAGTGTCTAAGTAAACATTAATTTTTGTGAAGCACTTTTCCTTAGTGTTGAATCAAGGATGGTATAGGGCATGCCATATTAACCTATTCACTGTTTTACCCTCGAGTACGCTAGTTGTTTGCAAACAGTTTAGAAGCTAATCAGACGTATTTCTGTCTTGTATAAAGATATGTAAAAATAGTCAACAAACAACACGTAATTTCAACTTATTTCATTTTTTTTTTATTTTGTCTTGTTTAAACAAATTTAAACGCGAACATAATGTAATAAGATATAGAATTTGCAATCGGTTATGACATTTGATACCATTAAATTTAATCTAAGTGTCAAGCCAATTGGATCTGCTGCATACAGTGGAGAAAACGTTATTCTTTCCTAATCAACGCATTTACGCTTAAACTAATATCTATATTGCAAACCGTTTGGAGCCAGATCAGACGCCGGGTAACCACCAAGATACATGAATTATCATAATTGTCAAAAAGTGGTATTTTGCTTCGTTTTAGTGCTATGCGTTTGCGTTTCGTTTACGTTTAAACGGGAAAGAATAACGTTTTCTCCACTGTGTATCTGCGTCTGATCAAGCTCTAAACTGATTCGATGACTGAAAGTAAGTGTAAATGGTAAACTCATGAACGTGGAATTCGCGTTAAGACAGGTACTTGTTTTTATAATGGATAACTATTGTACTGTACCTATCGGTATATGTTGTCATTTTCTACGCTTAAGAGCAATGCGTTTGTACTTCGTTTGCGGTTAAACGGGAAAGAATAATGTCTTCTCCGCTGTAACTTTATTGTACCTGTGTGACTTTCAGCACGTCATTTGTCCACTGTTTAGCTACTGCATGGTCCAAGGTTATAAAGCGTTTGATCTGAGTCTTAGTGTGTTCTCAAGCATTGTCCTAGGCTCAAATCGGACCAATCAGATGCTTGAGAACGACTTTAGACTCAATTAAAAAATGTATAACCTTGGACCCTGGTCTTAACACAAGTACACCTAATTACCCCTATAATATGCTTCCTTTACAGATAAGGTACCTGCGAAGAGTACACTTGTACTATACAGACAGTGTAAACCAAGATCAGAGAGCTCCAACAGGGTCACTCTGATTCATTGAAATTTTGTGTTCATTGCGCAACGCAAAGAAATAAACAAAACTACAGGTTTATGAAAAATAGTGACCGGTCATTTTAATCTGAGTGTCTAACCTTTTGGAGTCTGGTCTGGCACCACATTGTTTGTAAATTGATAAACAACGACACTCAATTGGAGACAAATGTTGTGTGCGTTGTTCGGAGGGAGTCATTATAGGGAGGGAAATTGGCTTACTTTTGCAAACAGCTTGAATCCAGATCAGACGCCGCGTAACGCGGCGTCTGATCTGGATTCAAGCTGTTTGTCACTCGTCATTATATCTATCCATTATATCAAAAAGTCCACTTATTTGTAACTTGACAAAATCAGCAGACGACACATTTAAGCAGACGGTATTGCAGCCATGAAAATGTTGGACATAAATGTCTTGTTTTGGGAACAGCGGCAAGTGTCGTTGCGAAGAGGGAGTCGTTGTTGGGAAGGCCGTTGTAGGGAGGGAGCACTGTAGTAGCTTTAGCAAAATACCGTTTTACATCATTGCGGTGACACATTTGTGGAGTAGAAGTTTTTCTCTTTCAATAAACGAGTTGATGCCATATTATTATCTTCATAACAAACATATTTGAGTCTAAGCAAAAGACCGATACACCGGCGTCTCATCAGGCTCCAAACTGTTTGGAATGCAGAATTAAATAAGAATAAATAGAACTTTCATAAAGCTTTCGGTTTCAACACTGTATGGCATTGCGGTTACGTGTCGTTCCGTTCAACCCATTAATCCATATGCCGTTTCTATCATTGAAGATAGGTTATCATTTAAAGCAGGTTGAAATTAAAATAAAATACGCCTTAATGAGCATTCTGACTTTACTTTCAGCCTGCTTTAAGCGTCAATCTACTTGGATATAGAACAAAGCACAAGGTTCACGAAGCCTCCGATTTTGCTCTGTCGAAAAGAAAATCCCAAAAATATTTTTATCTTTATTTTCTGTTCATTTGTCAAGATCAGATATTTCAGAAATATATATCAGAAATTTGGATATGTTACTTCAACTGAAATATTTATTGTGTACTTTGTGTCGCATTAGTGCCTTCGTTGTTTATTTCTATGATTTATACCCTGAATTGTACAAAACAACATCTGCCTTTTTGGCCTTTTTTGGCCTCTAGGTCCATTTACAAAAAAAACTATAATGTTGTCAAAACTTGAATTTGGGTTGAGATTTATGTATAATATGAGGTATTAATATCTGAAATTGACAAATAAAGAGAAAAAATAGCTAAAACATAAATTGAAAAAATAAGATTTTTATAGGGCCAAAACGGAGGCTCCGTGAACCTTTTCCTTTCTTATCGTGCATAGTCATGACATTTTAAGTGGAACTATTTTCTTCTGTGCAGGAATAAATTCAAAGCGTAAAAAGACTTATTTATGGTTAACCCTTTACCCTATAGCCTGTTTCTAGTTTCTGCTTTCCTGTCAACCTGCTTTAAGTTACCACCTGCTAGAATTAAGAAAATATTTCTTCTGATATATATTCATGACTGTATAGATTGGAACTATTTTCTTCCGCGGAGGTTTAAACGGACTGCGCTAAAAGGCGCTTCTGTAATGCAAATGGTTAAATGGGGTATAATACAGAGGTTCTGTTTAGTCGATGCAAATATCTTATACATGTTACATATACATGTAATATCTCCTCTACTGTAGTAGTTTTAGCAAACACGCGTGAATTGGGAATGACTAACGAGTTCTCCATTTTATAATGTATTATGTCGATACAATAAAAGGTGGTTAGACGATTCGCCATGCCTGTAGCTTTTGTCTGTGTTTGTTTAACCCTTTCTATGCTGGATGTCAGTTTGAACATATTGTGTAAAATAGTGTTGACCCAGGTCAAAAGTTCTTAACCAAGCCTGTATTGCTTGTTTTAAGGGTGTTTTATGGTCTTTACATGTACATATGTTATAAAATAACCTGACACATCAGTATAAAATTGCAGGGCTGCTATTTCTCCGGATTTTTCCTAAAGCTTCGGATTTTTTTCCAGTACATGGTAGCTTAAAGCAGACTGAAAGTAAAGCAGAATGCGCCTTAAGGCGCATTCTGCTTTACTTACAGCCTGCTTTAAGTAGTCGCATGTCAACAAAACTAGATACAGGATATGGGGTAAAGGTACGATTCGTAAAATCGCACTTGAAAAAGCAATCTTAGGATTTTTCATGTAAACTTATGGCAGCCCTGAAATTGTCATGTCTCAAAAGTCAGCATGTAAAATTTAGTATAGAAAGAGTTAATACTTTTCAAATTGAGTTTGATGTAAGCTGAAAATGCCGCTGTGTTCAACTAACACACAAGTGATGAGTTCAGTAAAGAAATCGATTGCCGTCGACGGCCATCGATTGCGAGTTGGCTACCGGTCTGAAATACATGTACAGTGAAGAAAACGTAACTATTTCGTTCAAAGGCAAACGCATTGCAATGAAATATAGAAAATGACAACAATTGTATAGTATTGCGTTTATGTTTCGTTTCGCCTAAAAGAGAAATAATATCTAATTAACTACCAGTTTCAATATGAGTGGCAAACAGTTTAGAGCCTGATCAGACGCCGGGTTACCCGGTGTCTGATATGGCTCCAAACTGTTTGCAATGAAAACAATAGTTTAAGCGCATCCGGGGTTATTTCGAAGGAAAACATTAGCTCTTCTGTATATAAATATCTTTATTTCAGTCTCATCATGGTTCATATACGTACATACATTTAGTCATAAAACAACATTAACCATGCCATTCAAATAAGAATTATAAGAGACTATCAACAGCAAACAACTACCTGAATATCATATTTCAATTATCAGCAGTTCAATACAAAAACATAAAACTAAAACCATGTAAATAGTGCAAACCTGCCATAAAGTTATACAATATACTTAAAATCTCTGCACGCTGCACACAGGGCACACACTGTTAACCTAAACAGCAAACAATGGTAATTGAACACGCTGCAGGGTGACTCGTTTCGTTCAAATTAATTAACCCTTGTAATGCTTATAATGATAAAACTACGATGTTATACCGATTCGATGCAGATCAGACGCCCAGTAACCGCGTCAGTCCAGGGACTAAACTGTAAAATAATAAAACCTGAAACAGTTTCGGTCGTATATATAATATGCTTTTATATTGATTTCAGAGTTATTACTCATGCATGTCTATTTTAAGATTTTAAGCTGACGACAATCATTTAGCACGATAAGGGTTAATGCTGTTTTATAGCAATTAGTCATTCACTGCCACAGTACAATACAGTTTACAGTTTAAGTACATGTATTTATTGGCAAACAGTTTCGTTCCTGATCAGACGCCACTAGTGTCTAATCAGGATCTAATATATTGGACATTCAATTCAATGCGCCTTAAGTCATATTAACAACAGACTTTAAATTTGAGAAATAAAAGCAGATGGCAATTGTTAGTAAAGGGTGACGTGTTGGGAATGAAGGGGTCAAAGGCTATGCCGACATCATAAACTCCCGAACCCTACTGTCGGCTTTTGCACCAATTCAATTGCCCCGGGGCAGGAGTATTCAATTTCAAGTGATCCGCACCCTTCTGTTAACACCACTAAATAACACCTTTACTACATCCGTACATGTAATTAACATCGTCACTCCCAGTATATCGACTGTTTAACCCTTTATTCTGTTTCTAGTTTTTGAAGACTGGTGGTCCCTTAAAGCAGTTTGAAAGTAAAGTAGAATACGCCTTAATTCTGCTTTAATTTCAACCTGCTTTAAGCTACAATCTACAAGGACACAGGAAATATGTTTATGGTACATGTACATGCCTGTATAGATTGAAGCTATTTTCTTTAGTGCAGCCAGGAATGAATTAAATGGGTTAAGAGGCTCCTCTTTGGAGGAACTAGTGAAATGTGTCGTCTCGTATTTAATCAATTGTTCATTACGCTGAATTAATGTACCCATTTGTGCCCAGTGGATATCTCGTGTTTAGATATTGGATAGTCCATTTTTTATCAAATTTTCATTTTGTTTTATATTGCAATTCTTATCAGCAAACAGTTTAGACTCTGATTCGACGCCGCATGATGCGGTGTCTGATCAGAGTCTAAACTGCTTGCCTATGTCCAATATATTGAATCGTGGGCACAAATGGGTTAATCCTGATAAAAATGTCAAACAGTTTTGAATCAGATCAAACGCCGTCTTAATAGGAGTCTGATCCTGAGCAGAGAAGGGTTTAAATTAACAGTAAATCCTCTCTATTACAACGACTAAACGAAGGCTAACTGAATGTTAAAAATACCGGTGAAAGCTAAAAGCATCGTGCCAGTAAATCAGAAAGTTCCCAACGGAGCTTACTATTTTACTATCACCTTGCTTTAGGTGGTTACCTATCTAAATTACATAATAACGACAACAATTTAATGGTCGTAATAGAGATGTTATTCTGTAACTGATAACAAAGTGCTACACTAATTGATCCTTTATGTGTTATAGATCATTTGGCCGGTATTTACAAACATTTTTGCCTCAAATCAAATAATAAATTCAGATTAGTACGTCCGTGATGATGTTTCTTAATACACGACAGTAGCAAATTTTAATCGTACAGTAACTTCTCCCTTTATTGGCACATGCAATACGTGTCATTGTCGATCTTCAAAACATCTACATTTACTGGTTGACGCTACAGACATCTTGTTCTGCCTCTGAAAATATCATGAACGACATTACAACACAATGGGTATTGTGGTGGTTTCATTTGCTGTGATTTTAGAAGAATCTGAAACAGGAATCGCCAGTTGTAAAATTAAATAAAGCATGACGTGATTTCGTTACGTAAACTTTAAGTAACTGTTGTGTCTATATTGTCGTGCTAAACTAGTTTTAAAATGCTTCAGTGAGGTGCCTATTCTGTTCAATCAGTGTTAACTAGTTTTGGTATACCCTGTGTTTCATGTACTACATGTAATAGAGAGGACGTTATTCTCTCTAACTGCCAACGGCGCCAAAAGGCGTCTTTGTCAATAGTTTGGATCCTGATCAGACGCCGCGTAACGCGGCGTCTGATCAGAATCCAAACTGTTTGATACTCGTATCGACATTTCTTTAGTCAAAACAGCCCAAAATCTGACTCTAAGTATATTGCAGACGACACTACCAAATCAGACGACATTTTGGCGGTAAGAGAGTAACATTTAAAGCAGACGATACCATTTGGCATCGAAAGAGTTAAATGAGACTAAACGCAAACTTAATGCATTTTGACTTTGACAATAATACATGAAGTTCATTTTAAAGGCACATAATTTAATTTATTTAATCATAGTGGCAATTTTGGAGTTTGATCAGATATTTCGTTACCCGTTGTTTGGTCTGGCTTCAAACTGTTTGCATTGAAATACGTTATTTACTAAACACGCGTTTATTGGGGAAGAATAACATGGGCATGATTTTGTTTCGTGTCGTGTCTAAGTTCACTTGTAGAAGTATCACTTAAGCATTTCGTGATTGGAGTGAATGTAATATTGTTAACAAGATCTAAAACATTTCCAATCTTGTGAGTTTGAAACTTTAATTTTGTAAATATTGATTCGGAACTCTCAATTATCTAAATGGTCCCAACAGGACTATTTTTGTGTCTTACTGGGGTGTGATTTGGTTCAAAAGTCTTAAAGATTCAATACGCTGTGCAGTTTTTGTTTGCAGATCTTGTCATGTGCAATGATTCTCAGAGTTGGTTTTTCAGCCATCATTTCTTTAAAAAGGCAGCATCAAAGTTGAAAAGAGTTTGGATCTGGACGAGAACATGGCTTACGCGACGTCTCTACTTGTCCAAACTGTTTAACCCTTTCAGCGCCGAGTTAATTGAGAGGGTTTACGTACCCCTTCACCGCTAAAGTCGTCTGCTTCAATGTACATGTATGTGTCTGCAAGATCGTTTCAAATCTAGAATTAAGGCAGTATGATTTAAGAATTATCGATACGAGTGTCAAACAGTTTTGATCCTGATCAGACGACGAATTCTGCGGCATCTATTCTGGATCTAAACTCTTGGAAAAGTCGACCTAACGAGTTCGGCGGTTGAATCGTTAAAATGCTTCACGAATTCACCTAGTAGCATGCCCTGTTCTGAGCGCATTAACCCTTTCACTGCCAAATCTTTCATGAAACAGTTTACCCATTCACCGTTTCATTGTCGTTTGTTTCAATTTTGTTTCAATTTTGTTGTCTGCAATGTCGTTTCAAAGTGAAACAATTAGGCAGCATGACTGTAGAAATTTAAAAAAGAGTTTCAGACTGTTTGGATCCGGATCAGACGCCGCGTTACGCGGCATCTGATCAGGATCTTAACGGGTTGTAAACGCGCGTTGAAGCGCAATCGAGAGTGAAAGGGTTAACTCTTAAAATACACCAAAAACTGTTTCTCTATAAATTTACAAAAACAATTACACGTGAAACCCACTCACAGAGGGTATATTACACATTTTAGGGAGAGGCGGCATCTTAATTGAGTATCAGTATATATTGTAAAACACTCCTATTAGAACTTTTCGTATCACTATTGACCTGCACTATGAGTCGCTGGTAACTTATTGCGGATAATTAACTCATTCAGGCTAAAACTATTATTTCTAATGCAAACAGTTTGAAATTAGATCAGACGCCGGATGATCTGGCACTAAACTGTTTACCACTCAGATAAATTTGAACGGTCAAAATTGTCGATATGTTGACCCTTTGTAAGTGTAATTGCAATGCGTTTGCGTTAAGTTTTCGTTTAAACGGGAAAAACAACGTCCTCTCCACTTTAACAAGTGGCTTAAGAGCAATTGATCTGATCTGTATTAGTGAATAGGATTAAAATAGTATGTCAGTGTGACACGTTTCTGTTGAGAGGACGACAGCCTTGGAAAACCTGAAACTGAACATTGAATGACGCTGGCAAAAGACAGTCCTTTCTGGTAAGTGTGTGTTTTACTCTGTAACATAACGTAACTTGTACATTGTGTATGTAGCATAAGGTTACCTAAACACTTAAAAGCCTACATTTATATACATGTACATTGGAAATAATGTTATAGTTCCAAGTTTAAACGAAATCAAACGCAACACAATAAAATGATGGATTCTTAACCCATTACCCCATATCATGATTCTAGTTTTTAAAATAGGTGTCTACATATAGCAGGTTAAAGTAAAGCAGAATGTGCCCTAAGGACCATTCTGCTTTACTTTCGGCCTACTTTAAGCTACCATCTGCTAAAATACAAAAATAATCTTACAGTGCATGGTCTTGAGTGTATTAATAAGATCTATTTTCATCAGAGGAAGAACATATTAGAGGCATAAAAAGGGGTATTTATGGGATAATGGATTAAAGAATTTGACGATTTATTTACTGTGAGTGGCAAACAGTATAGACCCTGATCAGATGTCGTGTTACCTGATACTGCTCTTCACCGTTTGTAAGGAACATATTGTTTATTGGGAAAGAATAACGTTTATTGGGAAAGAATAACGCCTTCTTCACTGTAAAATGCACACAACACACTATATCGCCGTACATGTATATACTTGTAGAAGTATTGTGCAGTACATATGATATATGTCAATTGGAATATATGTAACCAAATACAAATGTACATCATATTAAAAATTACGAGCCATTCTCTTATTTATGCATTTACAAAGGAAGAACTTATTATTGAACATCATTGAACCAAACTGTAGTTTTAATTATATAACATTTTGATATCTGACCTTACAAAAGTATCTTTTTTAAATGTTTGCCATGAATGGTCAATGACAATAATACTGTCTTAACTATTCGACTAGTATATTAATTATGTTCTTTTTTCTTCCTTTGTGAGTCAACTTTTCAGCAACTTTGATTTTAGTAAATAATACAGGCGGTTGCATGTAGCAATCATTCATTAATTTGATAGTATGATTGCAAGACTTTCAAAATAATTCTCCTTTAGAATGTCCCACTTTCCTGATTGCTCCATTGCACGGTTACTCCTTCAAATGCCGAATGTCTAAACTTTTTCGATATCTCGATTCTACGACATCTCCGCCAAATGTCTCGATTTCCCAATTGCAGGATTTCATATTCAATCTTTCAACTGCACGATGCCACTGCAATATTGCTCAATTGCCAAATTTCTAGAAATCGTGAGATCGAGGAACTGAGAATTCGAGAAATTATAAAGTGAAATTGTGCTATCGAGGAATTGGGATATCGGAGCATTTGTTGTTTTGTGATAGACGCGTGTTCCTGAAACAGTAACACCATTCAAACCTGTTTTACGCAAAATTTCTTTTCAGGGGAAGTACATGTATACACGAATTATTTGACTAGTTACTGCTAAATACTATATGAAAATAAAAAAACACCTGTTATTGGGCATAGTGTTGAATGGTGGTTTGGTACAGGACTGACTGTAGCCTGATTTTGAAAGAACATTGTTTCAATCCAGTTTCGACCGAATTTAATATCACGAATTCCAATGGTTAAGGGGAAGTTCAATTATTTTATTTGTTCTTATGCATAACACCTTATATACATTGGAAACAACAGTCTGATCAAATGCCGTTTAATGGACACGAATAACGACGTGTCCACTGTATAACAATACTTTTACGAACACTCTGCTTCTAACGTGTCACTTGACAAACGCAAACTTAGAAACATGAGACTGCACACAAAAAATCTACTTCAGATCATTGACCCGTTCAATAAAGTTCTTAGATTATAGAGACATGTTTCCGATTTGTCTGCAGAACGAGTGCTTTGCAAACGTTTCTTCAAAAGATATCGGCTAGAACGGTAATAGAAAAGTAAGCAAATTACAAAGGGGTGGCACTAATACTAGTAAAGTATTTGCCCTTGTTAATAACTGCGCCGATTCTGTATTAGTTGACTACTTCGTGAAGTAGCGTTGAAACCTCAAACTGGAAAAAAAGAATGCTTAATGCATGGTAGAAATATGGCAGAAAGCTTCTAAAGGAGCTTTCTGCATTATTTACATCATTCATTTACTGGAATAATCATACACCACAAACAGATCATGACTTGAGTTGTCACTTATTACAAGAATGATTGTATATCAATGTCGTTTGAAATTGTCTTCCTCATTGGCTTCTGTAACGCGGCGTCTGTTCAGAATCCAAACTGTTTGCCATTCATTTCATTATTTCATAAGGGACAGTACATAAAAGTTAAAATTAAGAAATAAAAGCAGACGACAAATTGTTTAAAACTGATGACGTCATTGCGATGAGTGTGTTTAATATAAAGGAAGTATCGCATCTAGAAAATATTGACAGTTTGTTCAAGCTTGAGTTGCAAATATTCTAGAGCTTTATCAAATGTCATCTTTATCGGCATTCCATTTATTTTCATTCTGTTTTATATTGAAATTCCTATCAGCAAACAGTATAGACTTTGATCAGACGCCGCATTATGCGGCGTTTGATCAGAGTCTGCACTGTTTGCCTATGTCCAATATATGGGATCGTGGGTACAAATGAATTAAATCCGGTTTCAAACTGTTTGCAATGGACGCAATTGTTTTAACTCTTACATGTATCATGCTGAATTGTCGTCTGCGTAAAAGGCACATTCTGCTTTACTTTCAACCTGCTTTAAGTGCGCACCTGTTTTCCAACAGTAGAAACAGGCTAGTGGGAAAGGGTTAACAGTTTTCTTGCCAGACCGTCGTTTCACACGTAATTGTAGTATTTTATTCAAATAATTACTGCACTAAATCAGGGGTATTTTCAAACAGTTTTATACAACATCAATCGCTGACGAATAGCGCAGAGTCTGAATATGTTCAAGGCTGATGGCTATTCTTATTGAACCTGGTTCGCCATTTGCAATAAATGTTTTCCGTCAAAGATTGAGGAAATAAACGATAATTAGATTGCCTTATCAAGCTTCTATAAAAGAAAGCAATCGTTTACATATAACTTATAACGTGGCATATAGGGTCTAACTGAGAGCATGCGACTCGGTGATATTCTTATGGATACCATATTACTCGATTCCATTGACATTCGAAAGCCATTAGTAAAATAGGACGCATCTGTCTCTTTTCCACCAAACATTGTCCGTGTTTTTGTTCCCCACATGCATCACATGATATCCGGTTTCTCTAAGCTGTTTCGAATTGAATATTTTAAATGTCCCATAATCACCAAACAAATTAAATCGAATCGAACTTCAAAAGAACCATTAATGTCACACAATTGCACGCAAACCTTTACCACTTCCCTTAAAATCATTGCCATAAAAGGACCACCGCGATAGTAGATATTCAATGGACATGTACAAGAGTCACTCGTTACAACGTCCATGCAGTGAACATTTATCAGGCAAATGGTTGTGTAATGCAAGCTAAACATATAGCTGAACACTCCTAAAGTGGTATTCCGCTTTATTTCCATCTTGTTTTTAAATATCAACCTGCCAAAATTCCAGAACATCAATATTAAAGCCTTTTGAGAGATTGTTACATGGAGTATGCTACTGTAAGAACGTTTATATCGTACTATTTACCCGCTTCATTCAGTAATAGTGTCTGTGTTGAAAGTGTCTTCTGCAAATTTGTCAAATTGCTATTAACTCATTTCTAATTAAAGAAATCTATAGAAGATTGTCAAACGGTTTTTATCCAAATCATATGCCGCGTTATGCAGTTTCTGATTTGGATCAAAACTGTTTGCAAATATCAATCAATGATGAGGGTAAATTAACGGGAACAATTCGGTCGTGATTTGAATTAAACAGATACTAGATGTTAAAAGTTTGTTTTATTGCCAACCAGGATGTGGTCGCAATATTTGGAAACCACACAGATTAAAAGGCTAGACAAATGAACAACCGCCGCCACCAGGAACGGATCTAGTACACGTGTACATTATTCTTTTCCGTTAAACGAACCTCAAAGTATACGCCATGCAATAAAGAGAATATTGCCACTCCCTTGAAGATGTTGTCAATATATTTCAATCTGAATGACAAACTACTTGCGGCCAAATTAGAAGCCGAATTACATGGTTGCGATTGAAATACCTATTTTGTTATACAACACTCACTTTACTCCGAAACAACTAACATATTCGCACTCATAGAGACATCCCTACATCGCAGTTGTTCTTGGCCTTAATTGGCATATGGGATGTTTTGTTTATCTAACGGAGATTACCCCCTCTGCTAAGAACTAAAAAAAACAATCAGGTCGATGGTTATGATCCCATGCGTTGCTTTGCAACGGATAGGATAAGCAAAAAGCATATTTTTGAAATCACCCTTCATCCTCATTTCATCATTCACCGGCGCTATATGACTATTCTGTGTCGCAGTGACATATATCCAACTAATTTACCCTATTCCACACTGAATTTAGGTTAGGTGTGTAATGGGACATACACTCTAAAAATCATGTCTGTGAACATTTGGGTTGATTCCCCTAAATTCAATCTTTTCAACATTGTAGACATGGTAACAAAGACGTGATTCAAACACATCATATTTGCTAACACAAATGTACATGCATAGCGGATTTTGTAAACCTTATGTACGGTATGAATTTGTCTTCCAGTTTGCAAAATGACTTGCATGCAATAAATGAAATTGTAAGATTCAAATTATTTGCTTTACGAAAATAGCATTAGAGCGTCAAAACAAAAGGACACAAAAGAGACGCATAGTTACTCAGCGTCTCATCTGCATCGAAAATATTTCAAATGATAAAAAAATTTTGCAAGCATCTTGTAACCTAAACATTAGAGTTGAGATGGAACATGCGCCGCTTGGTTTTAACCCCTTTAGGCAGTTCATAATAAAAGGGGTATTTTCAAACAGTGCATACCCTGAGGAGGCGTCTCATCAAGGTCTATACAGTTTGCTTTGGCATATGAAATGTTCTGCTACATGGGAAAAACATTGCAGTGTACTTGGATTACGCTTGTATATCTACAATGAACTATTCAAGCAAGAGCATAGAGAAAATTTATTGCAATATCCAGACATAAAACGGTTAACATTTATCGTGACTGGTAGCCTTTTCTAATTATTCTATTGCCATTATAAAGTCTTACGAACTATTCAAATTTCTGCACTGGAGTCAATTGTCTTCAATTGGACAGTAAATCCACAAAGCTATTGATCCGCAACTGGCTCCCGTAGGTAGTAGTTCTTTTCACACCGATGCAAATTGAGTTTAATGGATACGCCAATTATGGTCATTGACAAATAAAGCAGATGTTGTTTGACAAATGGATTAACTTTTATTATCTATAATAGTTCAATGCACAGCGGCAAAGCTTGTCTCGCCATCGTAAAATTAACTTTTATGTTCGATCTATTATACGGTATGTAAAACGACCGGGTTCAAATTGCCAGGAGACAGAAGTCGCGGCTTTTTCTCACTGATCTTTCTACACTCGTCTACATCGTTTCACTGACATTACGTCATCTGTTTAAAATTAATATCGTCTGTATTCATTCCTAAATCTTAGATTTTAGATAGTTTTACTTAACCATTGCCATGAACGTCAAACTGCTTAGATTCTTGTCAGACGCCGTAAAACCGTTTGAAATAACCATAGTATCGAGACAAGGAAGTGAAGGGTATAATGTGTCGTAACCTTTGTCAAATAAGATTTTTAATTGTATTAGATCTTTCAAAATAAAGAAACATAAAGTAGGTCAAACAGTCTTAATCCTTATCCTACACTGTGCATTTCGGCATATGATCAGCATTTAACTCATTACCCCATAAATACCCCTTTTTGCACCTTTCTACCATTCATACCCTGAAGAAATTAGTTCCAATTTATACAGTAATGAATATGTACCACAACAAAATATTTGTACATATCCTTGTAGGCAGTAGCTTAAATTAGAATTGACGTAAAGCAGAATGCGCCTAAACGTTCAACCTGCTTTAAGTGGTCACATGCCTTCAAAACTAGAAACAAGCTATTGGGGAATGGGTTAATTTGTATGGAAGTGTCAATCAAATCGCGATCGATAGGTACAGGGATCAGCGAACAATTACATGTATTCCGTATTTTAGAACGATTTGGAAGATTTACTTAAAAGGATAAATCTCAATTGTTATTATTAGATATACTTGTATCTGATAATGGTAAATGGCCTGTTTCAAAATTGACATTGCTAATGTTTTAACAGACTGTGTGTAATTCTAATACCATCGTAGCTTAAGAAATTGGCGGCGTCTGATCCAGATCTAAACCATTTGAAAGTTCTTATTAAATCTCGATAAGCAGACGGAGGGTTAACCCTTTACCCCATAGCCTGTTTCTAGAATTTTAAATAGGTGACTACTTAAAGCAGGTTGAACGTAAAGCAGAATGCGCCTTAAGGCGCATTCTGCTTTACTTTCAACCAGCTTTAAGCCAACACCTGCTAGAATAAATAAAATATTCCTTATGATACATTTTCATGACTGTATAAATTGGAACTATTTTCTTCAGCGGAGGAATTAACTGAATGCGCTAAAAGTCGCTTCTATAAGGGAAAGGGTTAATTGTAAAAATACTAAAGCATATGACAAAGGCCAAAGAGACGCATCCCAAAAACATACACTCTTAGATAAAACTAAAACAGATAAAACCCGTTCGCATTCATTATGTAAATTTCCATTGGTGTGTATAACATTATGTAAGACTTGCATAACTTGGATTCTTCGGGTAGGTTTTACAAGTGGTTGTAAACGGAAATGTCTCTCAAGGGGACGGGTTTTGTTGTTCTTCACTCTGTTCTGTTCTAGAAATTCATTTGTCATATAAAAGAAACTGTTGAGCACTTTACAAAACGTATGCTATATACTAATAACACATACAATGGGGAAAAGGTGTCATACTTTCCAAATAAACCTGATAGATATATTACAGTGAAGATTACGTTATTATTTCGTGTTTTAAACGCAAAGAAAAGCAAAGCGCTAAAATGTAGAAAATAATGCCTTTTTGAAATTGTTCACGATTAATTACAATTGAGTAGCAAAAGTTTGGAGCCTGATCAGACGCTGGGTTACCCGGCGTCTGATCTGTCCCCAAACTATTTGCAATAGAAATATAGGTTAAGTGTGAAGGCGTAAATAGGGAAAGAATATCGTACTCACTGTGCATCCATTTTAAACAGACTGGGAGTCAGAAATATTCGGCGTCAGATACGATCAAAGACGTCTTGCCACTGGTATTTAAATACGAGATTCTAAATAGTTCCAAGTTACTGCCATTTGCGTTCGCGTTTAGAATAGTTTAACCGTTTACCCCATAACATGTTTCTCGTTTTGAAAATAGGTGACTACTTAAAGCAGGTTGAAAGTAAAGCAGAATGTGCCCTAAGGCGCATTCTGCTTTACTTTCAGCCTGCTTTAAGTTACCACCTGCTAGAATTAAGAAAATATTCCTTCTGATACACATTCATGACTGTAAAGATAGGAATTATTTTCTTCTGTGGAGGATTAAACGGAATGCGCTAAAAGGCGCTTATATAAGGTAAAGGGTTAAGCGGACACTAATACCGTCTCCCACACCGTCTACATTTTCGTGCACTAAGTTTGAAAAATAAATAAGATATGTGATTTTTCCTATTCTACAGAAAACAAGCATTCTCTCCTTGGTCTAGTGGAGAAGACGTTATTATTTTCCGTTTTTACTGAACGCAAATGCAATGAAATAAAATAAAATGTAGAATGATGATAGCTTTTAAAAATATGACGATTTATTTCAATTCAATTAGCAAACAGAGTTGGGCCCTATCAGACGTTGAGTACCTGCCGTCTTATCCGGCTCAAAACTTGTATTGGAAATAAATATTTCACACTGAAGCATAAAAGCGTGAATTGGAATAGAACATTGCCATTTCTATTGTAGCGATCTGTGCCCTGCAGGACGACTTTAAACAAAAACGATCCTAAAATCATATTGCTTAAATGTACGAGAAGTTGTTGACGGAAAACGTCTCGTAATGGGACATGTTTAGTTTCACCTGGTTGCAAAACGCTCTAAATGCATTTGTCATATATACGAAAGCCGTGGACAAAAACACATGGTGTACGCTAATAGCTTGTACCAAGCGTATTCGGGTCTGTGTAATAAATCAGTCAATATGTATTGCTCTTTGCAAAGCACTAAACAACTAAGTGGGTAGGTAGAATTCCATTCATATAATGCATGTTTACAATACAGAAGACAATACTCGCTCACAATAATGACGTTTGTGTTAGAAATAATTTTTAAAACGATTACTGGTTTGAAGACAGATCAGACACCGAGTTACCTGGCATCTGGTCAGGTTTCAAGCGATGTGCAATTGAGATACATAACATGCTAGTAAAAATGTATAATATAAAAGTATAACGTTTTCCTGACCCAAAATACATGCAACTTCAGAATGCATATGTTTGTTTCATAGATACATGTAGTACAGTAAGACGTTATTATTAGCAATGAACGAGTTTTATAGTTTGTAAAGTGAGACGTTATTCTTTGCAATGAACAAGTTTCATAGATTGTACAGTGACACGTTATAATTAGCAATGAACGACTTTCATAGATTGTACAGTGATACGTTATTATTAGCAATGAACGAGTTTCACAGATTGTACAGTGAGACGCTATTATTAGCAATGAACGAGATTCATAGATTGTACAGTGAGACGTTATTATTAGCAATGAACGAGTTTCATAGATTGTACAGTGAGCCGTTATTATTAGCAATGAACGAGTTTCATAGATTGTACAGTGAGACGTTGTTATTAGCAATGAACGAGTTTCATAGATTGTACAGTGAGACGTTGTTATTAGCAATGAACGAGTTTCATAGATTGTACAGTGAGACGTTGTTATTAGCAATGAACGAGTTTCATAGATTGTACAGTGAGACGTTATTATTAGCAATGAACGAGTTTCATAGATTGTACAGTGAGACGTTGTTATTAGCAATGAACGAGTTTATACTAAAACCTATTTCCATTGCAAACAGTTTGGAGCCAGATCGGACGCCGGGTAACCCGGCGTCCGATCTGGCTTCAAACATTGTTTTCCTACTCAGACCAAAGTAAATCGTAAAAATGTTTTGAAAAATGTTTTCATTTTCTCCATTTTATTTTATTTCGTTTTGTTCCGTTGAAATGGAAACCATAACTCTTTTCACAACTGTATGCTGTAATTTAGTTGCACACGTTATATCTGCAATCGGCAATCTGTATTGGTAAATGCGTATTTCCTGGAATTAAAACTGGGTGACATCTTAATTCCAGTTGTCCATCAAACAACTGTTTTAAGCAGTGAAATGAAAATAACCCCTGACAGGTTCCATGAATGGTGTTTCAAGTGTGAGGCGAAGGAAATTGATCGGATAAATGTTCATGATTAAAATACAGGAGTTTGTGTATTGAGCAACAGTGTTACACTTAAGAAAACGGTATTCATAACCATTTAAGCACAAACGAAACGCAAGTTATTCATAGAAAAATAGCAACACTTACAATTCTGACCTATACATTTTAATCTGAGTCGCAAAATACTTGGAGCCTGGTCAAACGCTGGGTTAGCCGGCGTATAATCTGTCTCCAAACTGTTTGCAGTAGAAATGATAGTTCAGTGTAAACGCGTCTATAGGGGAAAATAACGTATTCTCCACAGTTAACTAATAGACCAAATTTTTATACAGGTCGGACAAACGTGTTTGCAGATAGCCCCTGATCAGAGGCTTGGTTAATTAAATGTAATTTTATACATTTTGTTCCATTGCATTTGCGTTCACCTAAAGGACAGTAATATATTCAAACACTAGCACATGTAAATATTGAACCTCTTTCATAGATTTATGCTTTACTGAATGCAATTTCGTTTTGAAAATGCGAATAAAATGGTTTCATGTCAATTTTGTGGGTTTGTAATATGGTGATATCTTATGTTGGAGAATGCTTTAAATGTGTTGAGATAGTGCATGCAAACCTTGCAAGAATAACATCGAATGTGTCATTTATGCGAAATGAAATAACCATATCATTATATAAAATCTTGACAAAACAGTGTTTGTGTTTTATTATCTAGAATTTCGTTGAAAAGTTCAGTGATAATTTCATTATAGCAATATTTGGTTATATAATGTGAACACAAGGTGGTAATAAAGCTTTATTCAAATTACATCAACCAATCTACATGGTATGCTAGTTGGTAAAGTTTACCAACCACATACAGTGGAGAAAACGTTATTCTTCTTCCAATGAACGCGTTTACGCTTAATATATATATTTCCGTTGCAAACAGTTTGGAGCCAGATCAGACGCCGGGTAGCCCGGCGTCTGATCAGGCTCCAAACTATTTGCCACTCAGATTTACAAAAAGTCAGAATTGTCTAAAAGTTCATTTTTCTACGTTTTATTACAATGCGTTTGCGTTTTGTTTGCGTTTAAACGGGAAAGAATAACGTTTTCTCCACTGTATATGGTTGGTAAACTTTACCAACTAGCAGACCATGTAAATTGGTTGATGTAATTTGAATAAAGCTTTATTATGTACATTTGGTTCCTATGGCACAGTCATGCTTATATTCTATGTTGCCTGATAATTTGCAAGTATATGTATGTTACAAAATAGTGTCGGCCTTAAGTATCGTTTGTATGTTTATTCAACTAAAGTTTCATACATAATGCATCCTTTTCATTTACTACATTGTACTTACAATAGATCAGAAATCATCGCAAAAGACGTCATATGTGTCCAGCCTCATGCAGCACACATGGACGTACACTACCGGGACCCGTGTCATAAAACTTCGTACGACAAATGTCATATTATTATAAACCTCAATTACTATTAATTTTCCATCATACCTGTCTTATGACATTTTTTTGGAATTGTATTGAAATACGATTCCAAAGAGATATCACAAGACATAATTAGATAGAGAAATCGGAAATTAAATGTATTTTAAGGTTTTGACTTAAGACAACGTTTGTTTACGAAGTTTTATGAAACGGGCCCTGGACCGGAATCTAAAATAGTGTTAATACTTTCGTATATTACCGTGATTTATCACTAATGTTATCAGTACCCAAAACATCAGGGTGTGTTTTATATGACAAAATGAATTGCTGAACTGTTTTCGCTTCAGAAAAAATTCCCCGCTTACGGTATCTGATTTGTGTTTGTTTCAGATGCTTTGCACTTGCCGTGGAGAACCCGTACTTATATTCCGTTTAAATGAAACTGAAACAAATGCAATGCAATGCAATAGATATCAGAAAATTACAGCGTGTCGTTAAACCCATTATCTCCTGGAACTACAAATTGACAATTCCTGTTTGCAATAATGGCTGGTCCATTTTAGCCAGTTTAGTTTCTTTTTTTAATAAATTGAAAATGACTAACAGTGAAGTCCCTGATCAGAGGGCTCCTGTCACAGGACAAGTGAACTGTTTACAGGTACATTTTGGTAAAGGACACACATATGCATCACTAGGGCCCATTGAGTTAAACTGAATAGTGAAGCAGACACATTATTTACCGATTTAGACGCGGTCATTGCAGTCTACATAATTGATTGAGCAAAAACGAGTATATTGGAAAACGATCACGTCTCCTTCCGGTCAGCAAACTATGTACCGAAGGTACATTAACCCCTTCATAGTCATGACATAATTTCAAAAACATTACCGTCTGCTTTTATGTCTATAATTTAAAGTTTAGGCATTGTGACTTAAGAAAATATTGAAACGAATGTCAAACAGTTTGGATCCTGCTCAGTCGTCGCGTTACGCAGCGTCTGATCAGGATCCAAACTGTTTGCAAATAACCATTGTACTCGGTATAAGGCTGTGAATGGATTAATTAGACGGGAATATGCACAATTGCTTTTTCATCACCGACGCTTTTCAATTAATTTATTTATCCTATATATTCATTTATTGCGCCCAGTGTCGGCAATTTAGTCAGACACACATTATGGGTATATATATAAATGGCCGATTTATCGTTGGCCAACTAATAAAATGTCTGGCCCTGCTGATGAGAGATTTGTACAATTGAGAAGTTAAACCCTTAGCATGTTTAGTACAGTCGAACTTCGATATCAGGAACTGACTAAAAGACTGAACACTTTCGAATTTCAAAGTTATCGATATGTCGAATTTACCGATATTGAAATAACGAAACCAAACTATAGAAATTCGAACTTTGAAATGCGTGTAAATTCGACTCGATCGAGTTCGAGTCGAGTTATCGAGATTTGACTGAATTTTATCGGTGGGCGTGGTTCAGTGATAGCACACTCGACTGTGGTACCAGGGGTCGTGAGTTCGATGCCCGTCGGACAAAGTCCTTTGGATAAGACTTTTTAAAGCGAGGTAGACTTTTTAAAGCGAGGTCCGAATTATCAGTGCTTTGCACTGGGCACAAAACTATGTCGAAAAGAATAGTGCAGCGCGCCCGAGTTTTCTGTATCCGCTCCCCTTTCTTTGGCGTCTAAATTGCTCATAGATGGAACAACTGGACGTTAACAAATAAAACCGAATCAAACCTAAATTTTGTGAAAAAAGTTAACTTGATGAAGGACAGCTACGACATATACACTCAGTGCAAAAAGAAACGCACATCGTGCTCATGCGCAGATTAAGAATCTATTTTTAAGAAAAATTAGAATACTTATACCATATCTAAAGATTGATTTAATTCTGTAACAAGTTCAGAAACAAAAAACTCTAAACCAGTGTGCTGAATTTTAACCCTTTCACTCTTAATGACGCCAAAAAGCGCATTTGCAAACAGTTTGAATCCTGATCAGACGCCGCGTAACGCGGCGTCTGATCAGGATTCAAACTGTTTGTCACTCGTATCGGTATGTTATAATTCATACTACATTGGATCTTACTTTGAAACGATCTTACAAACAACAAATTTGAAGCAGCCGAAAATGAAATGGTGAAGGGGTAAACATCTCACGATTATTTGGCAGCGAAAGAGAACTACAGCCTGTTTTAAACATCGCACCCATTTGTGCAGGTTGTGTTTTTCAAAACTGATATCCCAAGACAGAACTACTGACCTTAATAAAAATATTAATTCACAAAAACGTTCCTTCTAAATACAAATAGTGTAATGAAAAATGTGCGTTTCTTTTTGCACTGAGTGTAGGTACAATTTGTTGTTTGGTATTCCATTGCTGTTTGCTATCACAAGTAATACACACTGGTTTTATGTTTTCCCAATCAACATCTAAATGCTTCGTATCGTTACACATATTTCATTGCCCTATGTCTTAAAATTAGAGCATAAAAACCCCTTGCAAACAGTTTGGAGCCAGATCAAAGACGGGCAAACTGGTGTCTGATCAGGCACCATTGTGATTAAAAAGTATCGTATAAAGTCTTTTCAAAACGTTGCAGATTTCTGCACTTTATTGCGTTTAGCTTTGATTGATAGGCAAACAGTAACGTCTACCTAACTGTATGCAGTAAACATCACCGGTTCTTGCCTGTTTTGTAGTTTTAAGCTTAATGTCCATTCTGATTTACCGTCAGCCTGCCTTAATCATCCATCACAAATGATACATACGGTGTTGTCCGGTAATGCTGCGCATCTAAGATATCATGTTAAAGTTTTCCGCTATAAATCGGATAATCCTATGGAAGCCCGTTTATCAGGTTATCAGGAGAAAGAATGAACATTTATCTTTCAGCTGAAACAAGAAGATTTAAGAAACAATATGTTAATTTTCTTTCTAGTGAACTCAACTTTTACCTACCCAACCCATCCAGGAGCTGTTTACATGACCGGTACGTCTGTGCAATACTAGTTACTGAAGAAGACCAAAATGGGTTTTATGGGTTTATACTGTCCATACATAGTTATTAATCACATTCTTAGATTTTAAAGGGGGTTCCCATGTTAGTTGCAGTACATAATTTATTAAACTTTAAATCAATATGCAGCTTGATTTAGATACAAAAAATATTGTTACCATCCAACTCCCCCCATATAACAACATAAAAAAGAAAGAAAAAAACACAAGAAAAAACAAAAAATCCAAAATGCCCAACAGTTACGGTGAATTCGACCGATTTTCAAAGAAAAACGGGATTTTCGTGGGTGTTTGACAGTTTAAAGCTAACTGATTTGTTGATGCGCAATCTCACCGGAGACGCAGACTTACCGGACGCGACTGTAGCATAATTGTATACAGTGAAACCCCTCTAAACCGGAACCTCTAAATACCGGAATTCTCTCTAAACCGGGCAAAAATTTGGTCCCGTTTCCATCCCTTCTTTATTTTAACCCATTACACCATAAATACGCCTTTTTACGTCTGTTTGTTTATTCTTACACTGAAGAAAATGTTTGTACATTCTAGCAGATGATAGCTTAAAGCATGTTGAAAGTAAAGCAGAATGCGCCTTAAGGCGCATTCTGCTTTACTTTCAACCTGCTGTCAGTGGTCACCTATCGTTCATACTAGAAACATTTCAAAACCCCTCTAAACCGGAAACCCCTCTAAACCGGACAATTTTGTTGTCCCCACACATGTCCGGTTTAGAGGGGTTTCACTGTATTTGTCATTGTACATGTTCCCGACTGTTTTGTTATATGATTGTCCGATATTAGTGCACTGTTTGAAGCATTATTATAACAATTCTAACGGTCAAAGGGTAGTAACATACAGTGGGGAAAACATTATTATTTCCCAATAAACGCGTTTAGGCAAAAACTGTTATTTCCAATGCAAACAGTTTGGAGCCAGATCAGACGCCGGGTTAACCGGCGTCTTACCAGGCTCCAAAATGTTTGTCGTCAAGGTATAAATCAACATTCAGGATTGTCAGAAAGGCGACAATTTCTCCATTGTATGCAATGCGTTTGCGTTTCGTTTGCGTTTAAACGTGAAATAATATCGTTTTCCCAAATGAACATACACAAAAAGTCGGGCTACAAGTTCTTCGAACATTAGAAATAGCCTCTCCTTTTTGGAAAAAGGAGTTAATACAACTATTCCACTTTACTGATAGTCAGAACTTGGGTAATTTCGTGTGTTAACAGTCTAAATATTCTTATGTTATAAACTTAACTTTCAATTTAGCGCTATTTTCAGATTCCAATTCCATGTTTCAACTTTTCAATTGAATTTGTCTTTGCCTTTTCCATAGTAATGTGTTTTATCTGCTGTTTAAAATTGTGGCTGCCAGTAATTAAGAAATGTGGACAAATATTACCGACTTTGGAATCATTTAAGCCCTTCACTGCCGTGACGTCATCAATTTTAAACAATTGTCGTCTGCCTTTATTTCTTAAATTTTAATTTTTGCTATTTTGACTGAATAAATATTGAAACGAATGTCAAACAGTTTGGATCCTGATCAGACGCCGCGTTACGCGGCGTCTGATCAGGATCCAAACTGTTTGCAAATAACTACTGCACTCGGGGTACGGCAGTGAAGGGGTTAAGCCCTTCGATTCCATGCCGTCATCAATTTAAACAATTGTCCTTTGCGTTTTCCCCCAAAATTTAAGTGTTATTTATCTTAACTTAAAATATTGAAATCAATGTCAAACATTTAAGATCCTGATCAAATGCTGCGTTACGTGGCGCCTGATCAGAATCCAAACTGTTTGCAAATAACCTTTTCCCTAAAGGTTAGGCAGTGAAAGGATTAAGACGAAATAGAAATAATCTCAATATGTTTCTTTAGCACCATTTACAATTTATGATTCTCACGTTTTCGTACATAGCATTCTCTTTGTTCTAGAGATCAATTACAGTGACTTGTGCTGCCTAGGCTGACTTTAAAACACAGTGAAACCTAAAGACAAGTATACTCGTCATTTACAAACTGTTGACCCGTGAAGACTACACTTGTCACATGCGAACAGTGAATATTCTGAAACTAAAGGAGCCCTCTGATCAGGGTCTACACTGTTTGTCATTTCAAACGATATTTATAACATTCACCCTTTATAATACAAAATGAACAAGTCCAATATACAATGTATAAGCATGGTATAATCCACATGGCGCATATGGGGCACGGACTAATGGTGTAGACGACACTTGGTTAAATCCGATGACGTAAATGCAGTTAAGGGGTTAATCTAGGTGTAACCAGGATTTAGTTGTTCTTGAAATAGCCTTTGTTTAATAAGATAAAAATGATAATATTCTGCAGTAAAAACTCGAATTTACGAACTCGCGTTAGTTCGAGCATACCCATATTTCAAGGTTAAAACGTGGCTTAGCCACGTCTTAACTTTGAAATACGGGTATGTTCGATTTAAACGAGATCGACTTATAAAACTTCAACTTACGAAATACCGATGAAGTCGATTTAAACGAGTTCATAGCATCGGATTTCAACTGTACTTTGAACCAAATACGAGTATTGTTACTAGCTCATTCATTGCTGTGACGTCATTAGCTTTAAACAATTGTCGTCTGCTTCTATTTCTCAAATTTGAATGTTTAGTATTTTGATGAAAGAAATACAAAACGAGTTTGAAACAGTTTAGATCCTGATCAGACGTCACGCAATGAGGTGTCGGATCGGGATCCAAACTTTTTGTAAATAAGCATTGCATTCGGGGTAAGAAAGGGAAGGGTTTACTATTCTGAATGGCGAATCTTCAGATATTTATGCCTGAACACAATATTTTCAAAAACATTATGCAGCGTCTGCTTACCTCATGGATCCCTAAAACTGCAAATGAACAATCCTTAAATCCCCCTAAACATATCCCATGTTTTATCATTTAAGGGTCGTTTCTGATGCTATATTGCAAAAATGAAAAACAGGTTAGCCCCATGATCAGGGACCTCTTATGGAAGCCCACTAATCAGGGTATACGTCGTTTGCACATTACAAGCGTATTTTTCACATGTACAGTGGATGATCTGTTATTCTTTCCCGTTTAAACGCAAACGTACGCAAACGCAAAGCGCTAAAAGGTAGAAAAGATCAACTTTTGGACAATTTTGATATTTCATGTTTATCTTGGTGGCAAACAGTTTGGTGCCTGGCCCCGAGGTTATAAAACTTAAAACGAACTCTGTGCTCAAAACTCAGTTTTTATTACATGCTCTAGTTTTTACAAAACATGCCTGAGCTGATTTAAGTAACCTAATTTGGATATATTTTTACAATAGAATTATGGGGTGCAAATACTTGTTATTTACAAAAAGCTTGCTGAAGTGTTATGAGCTGAGAAAAATTCTGAGTTTTGAGCACAGAGTTCATTTTAAGTTTTATTACCTCGGGGCCTGATCAGACGCCGGACTACCCGGCGTCTGATCTGGCTCCAAACTGTTTGCACTGCAAATAATAGTTTTAGCGTAAACGCGTTTATTGGGAACGAATAACACATTCTCCACTGTACACTGTTTAAAAAAAAGATGCGAATACGTATGTGACACGGGTGGTCAATGACTTCACGTTCGGGAAACGTTAAATAGATACACTAGCAATTGCATCAGCAATGCAGAATCTTTATAACCAATTGAAAATAGTGACAAACACACTTTGCATATTTATTACTTCATTATTTCAAAGCAAAACATTGAGGAAGCAATGAGACGTGTTTCATACAAATAGTCTGTTTTAGTGTTATGCATAGAATAACATTGTGAATATATGTTTACATGTATATGATGTTCTTAGCTGTTGAAACGAAAATTAAAGCAAACATTGCAATGGAATGGGGAAAATGTAAATGGTTTCCTTTAGTATAACTTGTAGGTACAGTGTAGCAAACAATTTGGGACCTGATCAGACACAACACGGTTACAGTGGAGAATCTGTTATTCTTTCGCGTTTAAACGCAAACGTACGCAAACGCAAAGCACTCAAACATAGAAAAGAACAACTTATGGACAATTCTGATAATTCTTGTTTATCTTGGTGGCAAACAGTTTGGAGCCTGATCAGACGCCGGGTTACCCGGCGTCTGATCTGGCTCCAAACTGTTTGCACTGCAAATAATAGTTTTAGCGTAAACGCGTTAATTTGGAAAGAATAACAGATTCTCCACTGTACCCCGTGTTTGATCTCGCTTCAACCTTTTGCAATGGAAATATTTGTTGTCGTACAAACGCATGTTTGGGAAAAGATTAAGGTCTTCCCTACTGTATAACGAAGTGTAAAACTGAGCCTCGAAGAAGCCTTTTATTCAGAGACAAGTAATCTCTAAGTACAAACATTGAAAACAATAAATGTGTTCTATGATAACACTGTAGACCCAGACCAAATGACTCCTATATGAGCCCTCCAATCAGGATCTGAACGGTTTGTCATTTAGCAATATATGTCAGAAACCAATTTTGAATAGTCATAAATGGACTAGTCCTAATTAATAATTTGAATTGTCCATGAACAGTCCCAGACTTGAATGGGTAAATGCAGAATTAGCATGCTCTACACGCGTTAATCACCATTCGAAGCAATATTACGTGGTTTCCTGACGAGACACGACTGATTGTAGAATTAAATAGTATAGACAGGAGTATTAATCAACACACGTTATGTACGAGTTTCTATAACAAATTTGAAAATATGATTTATGAGGCGGCTGCTCTTGTATGCCTTAATAATTCTCTGGTTGAATGGGATTGAATTACAAACGCCCGGTATGTGAAATTAAATTGATTGATGACTGAAATATATAATGTCTAAATCATGGTAATCATGTCTGTATATTAAAAATTCGACTACCTGTACTGAGGTGGCAGAGTTAATGGTTTGTTCATAAACAATGATGCTAAAACGGGTTTAGAGACACCAACATATGCCATTTTGCCGACTAGCAGTGTTAGATTGATGCTATCTACTGAGAGTTTAAAATATTGATGAATATATACCGCCCAAATATATCCTGTATAAAAGAGTGGCATTCGGAACAATTTGAACCCAAAGATTGGACTCCCGAATTCAGTTGTAATATTTGTCTCACGAAATGTATAATTGTGGAGTAAAGCGACTATTTCTGTAAGCAATATTGCTTCACCCTAGTGACGAGTTTTCTCGTCCCTTACAAGCATTGTATCCGTAAAGAATACAACTATTCTATGCAAACAGTGTATACACATATCAGGAGACCTCTGATCAGTGTCTACTCTGTTTGCCATTTTGAAATGCATTGACGAATACATAATGAAATATCCATATATGAACTATGCTTGATTTGAAAATATAATTGCCCATTAAACTTTTCAGAAATGAATGAGTTAAAATAAACTTAACCCGTTAAATCCTTATAACACGTATCTATAAGTGTAATTTACAAATAGTGAAGTAGTAAAAACACATATATCATATTATATGCAAATAGTGTACATCCTTATCAAAAGGGCATCTTTCGAGCTCTCTGAATAGGGTAGGCATATGTGGGTAAATTTTCAAGGTTATGAAAACAATCAAGTTTTCTAAGTTACTGGGATGAAGAAATTATACGTTGATCGTTAATTATTCAACCCTATATCTTGTTTGAGGTTCATTCAAGATTAGTGACCAGGAAGTCCGTTTTGTCTAAATAGATGGCATTTGCATGATACAATAACTTAGTTTTACGTAGATTACGTTGCTGGAGTACTTCACTCTTTTGTGCTATGTTTATCTAATCATTTCTCAACAAAGGTTTCTTGCGTACAATGTATGTTCATCTGAATGTTTTCCAAGGTCGGTGTCTTCTGAGCAACTATTGAGATATTATGAATAAGTATTCACTTGAATGTTCCTTCATTGTTCTCCTTTTAACTTAGCTGACGACAATTCATTGCCATGTCTGGTTTTATTGAGTACATATAGCTGTGCACCTTTTTCTCAAATTATTGATTTTTCGAAAACAGTTGAAGGTTTTTGAAAGATAAAACTAGGTATAATTAAAAAGAATGTCTTTGATGGAGTATCATATCCTTTTTAAATTAAATTATATATAGAGTTTGCCACAGGCTGCGAAAACAAACAACACATTTTTCAATGACAGAAATGTCCCTCTGCTTGCATTGATTGCATAATTATTCTGATATCTCTTTTGGAGTTTAGATTTTATGTTGCCCTAAGTTAAATATTTTGGTCAGACCTACAGTAAAACGTTTATATTACGACCACTGAAACGAAAGCCAACTGATAGTATAAAAGACATGTGAGTGTTTAAAGGGACTCGCAACCGGATGGTGTACTTGTCAAAATAAAATAAAATACTCAAATAAAAGCAAATTTGTGGCATTGTTTGGCTTCTGACATTAAACAAATATGATCAGTCCAAAAAAAGTTTCAAGAATCGTCACCGAATCTTAGATTTTTAGATATTTTCCATCGTTTTTCTATACCGACTAGTAGACGGTATAGTTGTTGTTGTTGCTTCTCTACACGGGCTCAGACATAAACCCGAGCCGAATTACGAAGTTGTATGCACTTTCGATTGCTACACATTGAAATACATTAAATCGATCCGAGATAAACAGATAGTTCCGTGGTCCATTGGTCTAAGCGGTTTCCCCTATTTTGCCTTCTGTCCGCCAATGCCGGGCCCCGGGTTCGAATCCCACCAGAGACCAGTATTTTTTTTTATTGAAATACATTTTTTTAAACAGAATTTATTATCCTAAACTAATTCTTTACCATTTATATAAGCGTTTGACACATAATTACAAATTACTATTTTTAATGCACCATCTGGTTGCGAGTCGCTTTAATGCAATGTGACAGTAAAACAGAAAGCTCCGTAAGGAGCTTTCTGTTTCACTGTCACATTCAGTTAAAATGTCAAGTGTTGAAAACACATAATAATTAATACAATTAGTAGTTGTAATGAAGAGATTTTACTGTGTGTGGTTGATATTTCATACACTGACATAGTCTGTTCTATGCATGCCAGGTCTGAGGACATCGCTGTACGACATTGATATTGTTGAGGTGATTGAATTAAAGTGTGATATGCGCTGTTTGACATCATTTGATGATTGATATGCTTGAAAATTCCCATGTCATATTTTGTTTTGACTGTACCATAGACATGTTGGGAAACCATTGTCAAAGGACTCTGATGTGTAATGCGGTAGGAACACCGCTTATAGGCAAACAAACAGGCTACGTACAATGCTGAAGATTTTTCCTTTTTTATTTTTTTTTTTAAATAAAAGCGTATTTTGCTGAGAAAAAACAAAACCTTAACAGCCCTTTGCGAGCAGTTTTGAGCAAATTTAGGTGCCTGAACTCCATATTTGTTGTCATTCATTTTTAAAAGAACCTTGCAATTCTTTAATTGTGCGGTAATGTTTTTGCGTTTTGTGTTAATTAAACGGAAAAGAATAATACCTTCCCCCATTGTACCATCTGAACTTTCTTTCAACTAGCTTGCGGAAGGTCGGCCATTTTACCATGTTGCCCATTTGTGCCTGAAATAATGCACAAACGGCTGTTTGATTCTTCCTCAACCTGTAAAAAACTGGACGTCGCGATATGACTGAAATGCGACGTAAAATTGTTACAAATCCAAATCCATCTGTATTTTTGTTTTGTATCTTATGGTAAATGTTACCAAGGTATTCTCAGTTTATAAAGAATAAATCTGTTTGAAAAGGTTCTTCAGTTTAAATTACATGTTTGAATACATTCCAGCATATATGTGACCGGTAGATCATGGTCTAGTGGTAACCCTGGAGAATGTCGATAAAGGGGCCGTGAGTTAGATTCCCCGTGTTCCATCCTGTCCAAGTATGTCTGATATCTATTTATGATAACAACGATACCATACTTCTTCAAACATAGGAATCATTTTGTAAGTTAAATTTAAGTGTGTTGAAAACATGACGCTTACTTTTTGCATGTATAAAGCTTTAAGATTTTAGAAACACTGAATTCAGTAACATAATTTAACACATGTTTGGTGGTTTGGTTCGAGGTTTTTTTATATTGACACCTCTAGTTTAAGATTCATGTAATGTCCCTGTACGAATTTGAAAAGTTGCAATACTCAATAACTATACTACCACATTGGCTAAAAATATTTTCACTAAGTATAAATAATTAGTCAATGAAAAGGAGCATGCCTAAAATTTTATTAATTTAAGTGTACTTGTGATGTCAGAAGATCCAAAAGTAACGAACATGGAGTGAAAATAGCCTCTTCAGCAGAATATATCAAATCACTTAATGGCACGTATTTTCGGAAATCTGGTAGAAAACATACAAAGAACCCATTACATACTAGGTACTCCTACACAGAATGTCTTACAAAAGTCAGAAAAACCCCTTGTAATTGGCCCTTAGAATACCCCATGCTTGATTCAAGGGCAGCCATTTGCATTTTACAGATTTGTAGAAGTTTGCCAACATTTAAAGTCCATTTACTCCAAATCTACAAAACCGATTGACAATTGTTATATACGTGCGGTCAGAGAAAAGAACAAGCAATATAATTTATGGAATGTAACTCACCCGAATCACTGCAGACAACATATCCGTTCAATTATATCAAGGTCACCGAAATATGTCATTTGTCCAACACCTCGACTTTTCCGATTAATCCGCATTTTCTCATTTTTTAATATCCATATTTTCGACTTTTATTTCATTACACTATTGTTGTTTGATACATACACAAGAAAATAAGTGCATTGCGCATTACTTTCGATAATAAATTCCTCCGAATGTCACGATTCTTCAGCGGATTACTTGCCGCGAAAGTAATTCCGTCCCTGTACAGCTGACCTTTGTTTCAGGAAAATCAAGAGTGTGTCCCTTTAAATCACCTTTTTACAACCATTCAAGTATTCCACATCTTTCCGGCTATTGTAATGTTGATTAATATTTCACTTTGCTTTGCGATCTCTATTATATAAAGCTTACATTGTTGTGAAACTATTCAAGCCTTTGGAAGGTACAGGGGTAAATGCTCATTGCACGATTTGGACAAGGTTTTCTATGGTGTCCTAGTAGGGACACAACCGATGATTTCGTTCGGCAGAGACACACAATTATTTCTTGTCCTTACTACTTTTTTCACGTATATTCTGTTTCTGCATTTCCCACATACACACACATTAAAATACTGTAATAGTTCATGAGTATAATTATGCAACTACCACCCTGATAGCCTTACTTCAGTAGTTGTAAGAATTTAAAAACAATCATAAGGGCACAGATATTTGAAAATTTAGTCAGAAACAATCATATATTAGTTTATCTGATGCTCGATTTGGTTTTCGTTCTAGGGGATCCTGCGTTTTACAGTTAATTGAATACATAGATGATAAGTCACATTACATTGAGGGTGATAGAATTTGGGAAAATATATTGTATATTTAGATTTTGTCAAAGCTTTTGAGAGCATAGTACATTATCGTTTTCTCGCAAAGTATCAGTATTTGGTATCAGAGGGCCAGTTTTGTCATGGAAACGTGACCTTTTTACTGGAAGTAGGCAATATGTATCTGTGAAAGGACCCTGGTCTTTTTCGTGGAAGGACATTTTAACTGGGGTACCCCTGGAAGTGTCCTGGGACCCATATTATTCATATGTTTATAATAGATGACCCCCTACCCCTGAAGTTATACGTAGTATTGTGAAATTATTCGCTTATGGTACCAAACTATACAACAAAGACATTAAAATTGATATTATCCAGCACGACTTAGATGCCTTACACATAGTCAAAGTGGCTGTTGCGTTTTAATGTGAAAAATTACAGAACCATACACTTTGGAAGAGACAACCAATATTACCAGTATACTTTGAACTTTGCGGACATTGAGTCTGCTAGTGAAAAGGGGGATTTAGGGGTAATATTTTAACAGGATTAAAAAAGTATGTAGTCATATAGCTGAAAAAGATAACAAATCCAACAGTGTATTATCCTTAATAATCATAATGTATGATTACATTGCGAAAAGCTATTTCATATTTTTTTTACAAAGCACTCGTCAGGTCAATATGGAAACACTATTATCATGTATTATGGTATCTATTCTTAAAAGAAGTGTTTAAAAATTATGTAAGCCTACCAATAAGCGTCTCCTGGATTGTCAACCTTACATGTACCGAAAGATTGGTTTTCAAAAATTGCTTGGTCATCGACGAAGCCGTGGTGATATGATACAATGTTGAAAATTATTTTAAGAAATGGAGGATATACATATAGAAAGATTTTACCTTAAAAATATTTTTCGAATTAAAAATCATCATTAAGTTTACAACACTTTTCACAGAGAATTATAAACAACCGGATCTTACTTCATTGTATATAGAATTAAAAATAATAAATTTTGTTGATACATTTATATACCGGATGAATTATTTTTGTAATCGAAGCTTTAATGTCATAGTCATGTGTTTGTGTACTTCATTGAATTAGAATCAAATATTGCATACTTTTTAATGAATAAATCAGTTGAGAGGGGTCGAAATGGAATATTCTTAATAATTAGAATGACCACACAGCATCTGGAAACAAACATTTACTTGATGCGCATTTAAAGTGATGTTAAAAAAGCACTAGAAACCACTGTTCCCACCATTTTACGGATACATTGCAGAATTCGTCCCCTCGTTGATTTTACGTAACGTTTCAAATACGTTGCCATTCCAACCAAAATGCACTTTGGAGGTCATTATGGTATCAATTTGATGATTTGACCCGACCTTGGTATCAAATACATCCGATATGTGTTCTATGGGGCTCATGTACGAGGATAAAACAGGCCAAGTCAGGACGTTAATGTATTTTTAGCAAGAAATTGTGTGGTGATACGCGCCGTGTGATGCTTTATACATGTATTGTCAAGCTGAAAATGCCAGGTCCTTCCTTTCTTTTGCACGAATCGAATCACTGTGCTATTTAAAACATTGATGTAACGCTGAGTATTTGCATTTTATTGAATAATAACCAAGTCAATTTCCAGAGTTCCCATTTTCCCAACCCAGACAATAGCGCTGCCACCACCCAGTATGTCTCTCTCAAACATATCATTCTCCACGATCACTCCTCCTTTTTGCGCATTGAGGCGAGCGGACCGTGGCGAGAGATTCTCTTGCCTTCGCGGTAATGAATGTAGCGTTGTTTACAGTGAAACACCTGTATCTGCGCACGTGCAAAGTAAGGAACACGTTGGCAAGCTTAGACGCATAAAGAGACCTGGGATTTGAATAGCAATTGTGTAATCGTTATACGCAATGAAGTCATTATAATCATGTATATATCTTGCAACATGCGTTAAAACACAGTTATAGAAGACTTTTAGGAAGAGGATGGGCTTATAAAGAAGCAGATCCTCCCGCGAGAACCCAACAACGATTCTCAAGGTATAATTCAGTAAAAAAGGATGGAAAAAATAATACAGTCTGCATATTTATACATGTAATAATGTTTGACAGAGGCTCGTGTTGCCCACCATACTTTGGAAAAAATAAGTAGTCCCCCATGGCAAAATAGTGTTATCCTTGAAAATTGTCAAATATTCCATGACTTCTTCTGTTGTTATTTGAGTGGATTTCGACAGGATTGTGGTCCTACTACCTCATGTAAAGCATATTCTTCAATATAGATGAAGGATTTGTTGAATTTTAGTACAGAAAATTTGCTTCACATTTTGGTGCAAATCCAAACATATTGTTCAAAATCAAGACACACAGTTTTCCTTCTAAATTGTAAGCTATCTCATAAGCTTATTCATTTCAATACAAACATTTTGATATGAAATTATGCAACATTGCTCCATAAATGACCAAAATATCACCTTTCAAAAATGCACCAATAAACTCTTTACATGAACCTTAATGTAAAAATAAAAAAAATTACACGATTAATTATATATGTTAATTCATGGACCTGATTTAATTTTTCAAAGTAAATTAGTTAACTGTATCAAGATTTAACTTATAACCCCTTGTTTGAACACCATTGCCAATACAAACTTGATGGGAAAGATCAAATATGCCACGATATAGTTTCCTAATTCAATGAAAGTCACTGCAAAACATTGTAGTCATTGCACCAGTTTGCAATTTATGTTATTTCTATCAAATACCTGGGGTTTGATATTGCTCAAAACCTACTGCATTGGATGTTCCTTTTTAAAAGAAACCAAACAGGCACAACGAATATTCTCCAGTGCAGCAACTGCAAACTCTTTTTATGGTAAGATTTTTGTTGAATGTTAATTCATTGATGTAAGCCGCCAATTAGTGTATCCAGACTGCTTGAGACCTCACATCAATTAATTTGATAAGTTGGTATCAGTTCTTTGTCTCAAAATTACTTTCAGTTGTTATCTCATCAAGTTAAATAGCAAGTCAAACATTTGTTCTCTTTTGATGTTTACTTCTCATTTATAACTTGTAAAGTAATTAATGATTCTAAAATATCAAAAAACACCTAGTATTCATCCAGTGTGGCTTGTTGCTGCTTGTAAGTTATATGAATACCTTAAGCAGTAATAAACTAATGCTTTATAAGGATATGTTCCACTACGTTTTAGATTGCACTTAGCACCAACTTGCCTCTTAAGACCCCAACACTGCATTGCTTGTATCGAATCTCAAAATGCCGTGATGTTTCTTCCGTCAAATATAAATCACTGATTTGTGTGAACGTATGCTAGAATTCAGCGCATCAGACATTCACATCAAATATTGATAGCTTTTCTATTGAAGTTTAGCATTGTTCTAAAGCCTATGTCAAATTCTATTCAGGAGAAGATATAACAAATCGAATTCTGCTCTGCATCACTTTAAGTACCACTTTAGGTTTCGTTTTTACATTATTTCCCTTGATATTTATTTCAATTGATGTATTTTGCTGTAAGATCAAACGGTTCTAGAAATCAATTCAAGATACCGTCGTACAGTGGAGAATCTGTTATTCTTTCCCGTTTAAACGCAAACGTACGCAAACGCAAAGCGCTAAAAGGTAGAAAAGGACAACGTTTGGACAATTTTGATATTTCATGTTTATCTTGGTGGCAAACAGTTTGGAGCCTGATCAGACGCCGGGTTACCCGGCGTCTGATCTGGCTCCAAACTGTTTGCACTGCAAATAATAGTTTTAGCGTAAACGCGTTTATTGGGAAAGAATAACAGATTCTCCCCTGTAATCGCAACAGTATATCATTAACAGATACGAACATCAAACCACTGTGTTTATTCCTGAGTTCCGAAGATTGGAATTTGTTTAATAACAGTTGCATGCGAGTTATAAAAGTGTTTAGGCCAGTTGTAAGGGTATATACAGTAACTGCTACATATTGCTCAGGCCACTTGACGTACATTTGCAAAAAAAAAACTGAATTCTTATCGGTTATTGGGCAACTTAGTATTTAATCAGTACCTAAACAATAAGGCATTGAACTCAAAAGTGTTCTTTTTGAAAGCTGTACAAAGCTGATTATTCACAAGGAAACTGTTCAAAAGACAAGGAAGAAATAAACTCGTGATGGTATTGTAAATGTTGACCATGACATACTCCAAAGTCCATAATATCAAGCTACAGTTAAGCTTATATAAATGCGGTATGATTCACGTGTTGATAATCCAATGACTATAAATTATTCTTTAACACAAAACGATGTAATTATAACATCAAGAGGTGGGTATGTTAGAAACATAAAGACATAATTTATGACAGAACTGCGCCGTTTGTCGATGGCATATTTATTTTGTTGATTGTTTCAAATCTGTATAAAAAGACCATCTGCTTCACCATATTCGTTCAGTCCTTGGCCGTTTAAGAAAAGAAACACTCAATAATATCGTTAAAAACGAAAAATCTTCATTTTTTAGAACTGTAGGTCATGAAACAGAGTAGCAATCTGAAATAATGTCTAGTGAGTAAACATGACATTCTGATGTAAATATGATAGTCGTAAAATTAGTAGAATCTAGTTTCACTTTGTTTCGTGTATGAAAACTTTCCGGCCTAGGATAGTTTTATGAATACGGCGGCACTGGGGTGTGTCGTTTACGCGGCTGTTGAACATAGCTTTATGGATATTGTTTATTGAGTTTTAATGACAATATGTATATGCCTGAATACTATTCAAGTGTTTAAATGATTTACAAAATAACGTTTATTCAAAAAGGTTTGTCAGGCTCTTTACATTATTATTCAATGTTACAAATTATCCATATAGAGAACCATTTACAAATCCTACTATTTAAAACATTTTTATTTGAATTATTATTATTTGAGTTATTTTCAGAATACTGTTTTCTTTATTAATCATCTACGGCCTGTCTTACGAAACTGCAAACGACAAATATTGGCGTAAGTCAGATTCCAAAATTATCGATGATAACTTATTTATCCATCTGATTAGATGGAAGAATAAAAAAACACGTATTTTAAAGTTTTGACAGACGACTCTATTGTCGTACGACGTTTCGTTAGACGGGTTCCTGATCTTCTTTCTTTTCATTCCATACCTCTGTGTTTCAGTTTGAAATCATCATCAGTACTCCCAAGTTCTTTGATTTTTATCTTTGCTTGAGGCGACAAGAGTGACACTTTAGATGCTTTGCAAGCGCTGAGTTTTGTTAAACGGATATTTAGCCAATTGCGAGTAAATGGTTTTGAATAAGGTAAAAATGAATAAACTAATTTGATACACTTGTCTCCCATGCTATTCTACCAGTAACGCAACACTATATGGCGACAACTTCTTGTAGTACTACTGTGTAATTTGCTGTAATGATATGCACTTCTACTTATCTTATCTGTGCCAACGATCACATATATGGGTCACAGGCAAACAGTGTAGATTCTGATCAGAGTCCACACTGTTTGCTGATAGGAATTTCAATATAAAACAAAATGAAAATGAAAATTTTGACCAGTCATCCCTTTGATAAAAAATGGACTAATCCAATATATAAACATGGAAGAATCCACTGGGCATATATGGGTTAATCGGCTATTACCAAAGTATGATACCTATGTGGATTTGAAAGGATTACTTATCAACACATTTACATTGCCGTAGTGTTTAAGTCTTACAGGCTAGCACTAAAGGTACTACAATGTATATAGAAATTATTACATTTAAATGCAGTTTTGTACATTAAATGCACTTCACTTTGAAGATACTTAAATGCAAGATTAAAGAGGTGTTCCTTTAAGTGAGTTTTAAACTTGTCGTCACCATAACAACTCCTGTCTAACTGCATACGCAATCTTTGTCTCCCGTTGGATATTGTTGTAGACAGAGGGTATTGTCTACAATTATAGAATTACAAACATTTGTGTATCAATAATATGATTTCATTGTTTTGTTGTTGCCTTTAACCTAAAAGTTTCGCAAATAGAGTAGATGTAAATCATTAGTATGTAAAAATGTATTCAATAGTGACAAACCAAAAGCTGTATTGTGTACATAAATTGCTGTCTTCTTCGAAAACTTTTGTTTCTGAGACGGTAAAGTACCCACATAGTTCAAGGTGTGTATCTAATGTCAACGAACACAGTGTCCAAGAAGAAGATTTATGAATAGGAACTATAGGAATTACCCTTAACAAAAAAACAAAATTCCGTATTCTTTAAAGGGTTTGGCGCTTTATGAAATGGCGTTGTTGCCGTATAATTCAAACTATCAATATATTAAAGGGAATATGAATATAGTTGCATTCTGCTTTATTTTCAGCCTTCTTCGAGCTATCATCTGCTTGAAGAAATGAAATATTTAGGTAATATATATTCCTGACTGTAAACATTGCGACTAGTTAAACTAAAATGCGTTACAATGCATATCTATTGAAAAAATGGGTTAAAAATTTGTCTGGTTAAAGGTTCTTACTCATCTGAACTTTAAAACAATTATTTAACCATTTAATTACGTCATTAAAATGACTTAGAAATATAAGTGATACACGTATATTTCTCTTCTGTAGACAACCTTACTCTTGTTATACTAGTTGATGCTGATTTGCGAATTTGAAAGCCGATTTGGCGAATTGCCTTTTAATAACGTAATGAAATCAAATGCAAAAACAACGAATAGCAACCAGGCAAATTCAAAATCAAACAAACAAACATTAAATTGATTTGGGTTTTTGAGCAGCAGTGTCTAATTAAGTTTAAAGTTGCTTTATCGTTCAAATCAATCTTAAACCGACTGCCTGCTAGAAATTAGGAATAGTAACTGATTGACTTTGTAATTCACCTCTTTCGTTTATTGGCTCTACTAACCATGTCAGTTTCATATCAACTTAATTTAAAATGTATTAAATAACCTACTATTAAATAAGGGTGGCAGCATTATCGAAGCTCTCGATCTAGCCACTGTTTTTAACCTTTAGTACATGTATGATGTTTACGAATTTGTGATATGGTTGTAACCAATTTAGCTGCAACTATGTTATGTAATGGATTTATTTTACCTTTATATTATAATGTAATGAGAGGACCGGATGCTTGGCGTCAAACCAAGTTGCATATTTTCTGACACGTTTAGTGTATGTTAACGAATGGCGGCAACAACAAGATTTCATATAAAACCAAGGGATAAGGATACATATTTACACTTAATGCGTTTCCGCAGAAGTTGGTAGTACAGACAGGGTTAATAGACAATTTGTAAAACCAAACAAATTGCCGAATACATTTCCTAAATTAGTAAGAAAAAATGAATGATAAAGACATATCAAACATTTAGTGGTTTATCAAAACGTTTTATAATGACAGTTTGGGCGCCTGACTTCTGGGCATTTCATATTGGTAAATATATCGAGATAAATAACAGGCATAATGCAATTGTAAAGATACTTAACATAGCAAAACAATCATTATAAAACTAAATCTTAAGCACATGTTAGCGATATTTTGAAAAAAGTCAAATATATAAAGTAAAGCATCGTACAATAGTACAGCATATTTGTGAAGAAAGTGTTCAGTTGGGGATAAAAGCACCAAATTTTCTACAAAGGTAGCTTATAACCTACAGATTGAAAAATGATGGCCGCCATTTTTCAAGATGGCTGCTCCTTGACCACCACATCGAAAGGAGTTTGAGTATCTTTTCTTTAATAGATAATTATATCACCATTTTTCTTCAAATTGCTGTCTTATAGCCTAAGATGTATCTGAGATAGAAATTATAAGGAATGTTTCAAAAGATCTCACTGATTTCAAAATGGCCGCCACATTTTTAGGATTTTTGACTGAACACCTTTTTCACAAATATACTGCACGTGCAGCATATTTCTGCAGATTTCGAATGAAAGTGTTCAGATAAAAGAATCAAATTTAGCCAACGGGTAGTTAAGGGTCTATTTATTAAAAAATGACAGAGATCCATTTTAAGATGGCCGCCAAGGTGTTTCAAAATATTATAATTATCAAATTATCATTCTTAAGTTGTTTCAAAATATACTAAATTGTATTTATTTTTTGTGAAACTCATTTATTATCCAATCATTTGAAATATAATAGATGCTTGAATTAAAAATAATCCAAAATGGCCGCCTTTTCAAAGATGGCTGCCGTTTTTTACAAAAATCTGAAAAAATACCTTATGTGCAGCAACACAATTCTTTTTTTTGCATACATCAATCTTATACCATTTGGTTATCTTATAAAATATTTCAATATTGTATATATTAAGATATGGATGATAATTCTTTTATATCAGATTAGCTGCATCACGGTACTTTCACTATTTCAGACATCAGTTTATGTGGAATTGCAAAATCCAAGTTAGTTCATGTTAAATTACATAACACATACAAACATCGAGACATTGTATTGAGATTTATAAAGCAATTGTTACACAAACAGATTGCTTGTTTTTTGTCACCAGATAAGAGTTTCTACACTCTATCATGTATATTGGCAGCTTCATGATTCTGTGCATTTAGCTTTAGGAACGGTCACAGCTACCCCCACATTTGCACAGTGAGATACACAGTACATTTTGAATTTTATAAAATGGGTCTCTATCATTTTTTAATAAATAGACCCTAAACTACCCATGGGCCAAATTTGATGTTTTTTCCACATCTGAACACTTTCGTCCAAAATCTGCAGACATATGCTGCACTACAACTGTCTGCAAATTGATTATACAAATAAAATTGTTAAAACTACGGTTAACCTCGATATTCTAGAACCCCTACGTCGTATAACGGTATTTCAAAGAAAAAATTGTTTTACTTATGAGCATGTTTTACAATTGCAAATCGAGCTATAAAAAATCAACTTTATAAAAACAGTTTGGAAAGGATTGTTCGAGGTTTTTATCCTCCATTGTCTTTTCTAAAGTAATTCGAAAGATTTTGTTCAAAACACGCATTGCGTCACTGTGAAATCTACTGTACTTTTCAAATACACATGTATACGTACAGTGAATATCAAGTAGCCGTGTGGTGTGCTTTTTACTACATGTCAACCGCTCTAAACCGGACTGTTTTAGAAAAGAAGGTGTTGTGCTGCCTCTCTTCATAACGCCCACTGGAGACAAAATGTGTGTGCGTTGTTCGGAGATAGTCGATAAAGGGAGTGACATAAGCTAACATTTAGAAACAGCTTCAATCCAGATCAAATACCGCGTCACGCGGCGTCTGATCTGGATTTAAACTGTTTGTCTCTCGTCGTGAATTTGTTTTATCAATATTATGTAACTTTAAGAAAAACAGCAGACGACTTATTACGTTGACGATATTGCAATATTTCTAATGACTAACCGGTTTAGAATATTTACATGAAACTTCCCCAAGTACGCACAATATTATATTGTACTAGTACGTGTATATCCGTCCACCCCATCTATGTAAGTCATGTGTCAGAAGAGCGTAGACAGAAGTCGATAGTACCCTCTAAGGCTTCTTACATTGCGTTCAAGTATTGCATGCTACATAGATTCAATAAACTCTAATATATGCAGAAGTTTTTAACCCTTATAACCCTAAATTGATCTCTCTTGTGAGTATTATATAATGGGTATTATATAATCCTATTAGACTCTTCTAGTACAGGCATTTTGAACCAGTCTACTGTTACAGTTTATTGCTCATGAACAGACTCAATTAAACCGAGTCTGCAATTTTCAGTATTGCTTTGTTTTCGGTGCTTTCAAAGGATCTCCCCTTATTCAGAACTTGGTATGACAACAAAAACCAAAAAAATATCAAACAGCGCAGACCCTGATCAGAGGGCTCCTAAAGGATCACTGGTTGCATATGTAATCAGAAAACTCTACAGTGGAGTGCTGTAGGGTTGAAAGGGTTGAGCTAACGAGAAGTTTTAACAAGCTACAGTCGAACTTCAATATCTCGAATCGGTTATGTCGAACATAACCGTAGTTCAAAGTTAAAACGTGGCTTAACCACGTTTTAACTTTGAACTACAGATATGTTCAACTTAACCGAATATGAAATAATGTTATTAATGTGTCGAAATATCGGTTAGTTCGAGTTAAACGAGTTCGATATATCGAAGTTTGACTGTACACTAATCACTCGTGCTTGTTTTCTATTGCAGTCGCGACAATGTCAATTTCCTTTCCTAAATAAGGATAATAATAGTTCCTTATAGGTAGCATTGAATAAGTCTAATGCTGTCTGAGGCTGAAGTAGAAATAATTTGAAATTTCAAAATAGTATTGCGTTTTGGAATTTCCAAGGAATGATCTTGGTAACCTAGACAGTTTTAGTGCATTGCTAAAAGATTTAAATGTGTAATTCATATTACAATCAAGCACAAAAGCAATATAAACACTTTGTGAATACATTCCCTTTAAAATTGTAAATACGAAAAGTGGAATAATTTTCAAAGGTTAATTGTTATAGCCGTAAAAAATTTTCTAAGCCTTGTTTTCAGACCATAATTGACGGACAGATGGTCTTTTAAGTATTGTTTACATCGTAAAACGAGAATATTTCGAAACAATTGCAGACTTCCTAGGAACACACCTTCGAATTATTGCAGAAGAGTTAAAATAGTTTGTCCACAATACTTATAAATGCGACTTATAATACGTTCAACATACCGCTCAACAAATATGCCTTTTATCATTTCTGCACTGAAATAGTTCGATGCATAGGAGGATCTCGAAATGAATCACAGATCACATTTTAAGTTATTTTTACAGACAAAACCTTATAGCAGGCTAAAAGTAATGCAAACTGATCCTTTAGTGCTCGCCTACTTTACTTTAAACCTACTTTAAGTGAGTATCTGTCTTCAAAACTAATACCTGTAGTAATGGTTAAAATCAAATAATTGAAATTACATTATCATACAAAACTAATATATGGAGTAACGGTTAAAATCAAATAATTGAAATTACATTATCATACATGCTATTTGTCTTTAGAATGTCATCTTAAAGATATGAGTACCTTATAATTATGGTGGCTCAGGATTACGACCTGATCTACAATCTTTGTATATATAATGTTTATCTTCCTTGTACATGACATTGAATAATTATAGCGCTACTGGCTAATCTATATAACTATTATGTCAGTAGAATATCATAGTTTACCGCCCACAATCATTTTATGAGTTTGTGTTCTAATGATGTCGCGACAATGCATCTGTTCCAATTTGAACTAATGAAGCTACATATTGGTAGCATCAAATTACCTACCTCAAGGCCGTCTGGTATTAAGGTAAATTTACGCACGCAGAAAATCACGGATCATTAAACTGATAGCAATACTATACCATCAGGAGACGAGCTTTGTATACAATGTTTTCTTTTAAAATACTGATACAACATAGGTATCATTCAGCACCATATACAGTGCTCCCTCTCTACAACGACAACCAATGGGAGACACATATTGTGTGCGTTGTTCGGAGGGAGTCGTTATAGAGAGGGAAAACCAAGTGTTGGCTTACATTTGCAAACAGCTTGAATCCAGATCAGACGCCGCGTAACGCGGCGTCTGATCAGGATTCAAGCTGTTTGTCACTGGTAAATATATGTATTCTATCAAAATATCCACGTATATGTTACTGTGAGAGAAAACAGCGGACGACAATCTTAAGCAGACGATATTGCAGCAGTAGAATAGTTAGACTTAATTATCCCGTTAAGGGAATTACGGCGGGTGTCGTTGTAAGGAGGAGTCGTTGTTGGGAGGGTCGTTGTAGAGAGGGAACGCTGTATGCAATTTCCAATAATTACATATAAAATCAATAGTAACGGAGTAGGCACAAACTTATAATAACTGCAACATTAACGCCTTCACTGCCTTACCCCGAGCACATCAGTTTTTTGCAAACAGTTTTAATCCTGATCAGACGCCGCGTTACGCGGCGTCTGATCAGGATCAAAACTGTTTGACACTCATTTCAATATTTCTTAAGTCAAAATAACTAAAAATTGTTTTTTAGAAATAGACGCAGACGACAATTGTGTAAATTTGATGACGTCATGGCAGTGAAGGGGTTAAAACAATGTCGAAGCTTTACATATGCATATAAGTCTCCACAATATTACTCGTGTGAATTGGTACTTTTTGGTTTGAAAATATATGTGCGAAAACATGTTGATACCGATGAGATGACGAGTTAGTCGAAGTCTCATATAAATCCAACGTGTTTTCCACTCTTCTTACCAAATGCCCAACTGTTCTTGCCAACGCGTTATTGCGGTTACAGTTGAGTGAATGCTGTTATTTTCTGTTTAAATGAAAAAAGCATTCAACAGTAATGCAATTATATAATATGAACACCGACTAGATACAGAAAATGATGATGATTCATCTTAATGTAATGGGTAAAAAGCTTGTAATCTGATCAGAGACCGTGTTGCCAGGCTGACATTGTCCAAAACTGTTTGCATTGGAAATGGTGTTTGGGCGTAACGCATGTATTGGAAAAGAATAAAGTATGTGAAATACAAATATTCGTATTTCGATGTATACAGAAATGAACAGAACTTATTTTGTATCTCGAGATAAATTCCTACCTTGCAGCGGCTCTATGGTTCAATCGTCGTATGGAATGGTTTTATTTATTTGACTGAATCCTCTCCCCTACCTGGAACTAAAAGGAAAATACGAGCGTAGGTCAATGGTTTCGATTCCATGCGTTAATTTGCAGCAAATGGTATTGGCCAAATCATCTTTCTATGACAGCCTATGACATCATCATTTTTTCTCGTCATTCATCGGAATATAAAAAATTAGCTTTAATGATAAGAACTCATGATGAACCATTGCACACGATGTTCTCGATCATTCGGAAAATACAATAAAGGTCACAAGTAGTTTAGGTGCACTCGAAATACAGAGCAATTAGTATTTGATCTAGTGATCTTTTTACTTGCTTCGAATGGTGATGACTAGCAAATCCAGTTTAAAATTAACGAAACAACTCAATTTAGGCTACTCCTAGCTAATATGTAGGCGAGTTGATGGTTGAGTGGGAGTACTGTAATGACCAGTTTTACAGAGGTCTGATACTACGATATTTAAGGTCCGGCCTACGTTGGACATCTCTTGGACTAAATGTCGAAGTTCCTAACTTTGATTAGAAATGAGCCGCGCCATGACAAAACCAGCCTTATTACATTGCAACAGTCAGAACAAGCAACGTTGTCTATTGGCTCTGAATCTGAGTTTGCTGTACACTGACTATTACCCTAAATAAGACCGCTGCATACAATGTTTTAGGTGCATGTGGGTGTCAAGCATTGTAGTTTTAGGCCTGTGGCGGCTGTCCTTGATATTCACTGTTTGCAATATACTAAGACACACCTCATCTCTCACGACACTGCTCATATAAACAGTGGAGAAAACGTTATTCTTTCCCGTTTAAACGCAAACAAAACGCAAACGCATTGCAATAATACGTAGAAAATAACAACTTGTTGACATTTCTGACAATTTATTTTTTTCTGAGTGGCAAACAGTTTGGAGCCTGATCAGACGCCGGGTTACCCGGCGTCTGATCTGGCTCCAAACTGTTTGTACTGCAAATAAAAGTTTTAGCGTAAACGCGTTTATTGGGAAAGAATAACGTTTTCTCCACTGTATACAGATTGTAAACGAAGAATGTGCATAGAATTAATTCATTTTATATCCGATATTATCTTTTAGTTTTCTCATATGACGTATGAAATTGTATAATTGTTTACGTTTTCAACGTTTATGCTTATAAGCAATATTTATTTTTGAAAAAAAAAATACATATGAATATTATTCAATCTAAATTTGAGAAAGCGAATATTTTTTTATTTTGTTAATCCTTTAACAATTCATATTTGTTTCAATCGCGTTAGAAATAAACATTTTAGGCCTGTCCTTTTTTTCTAATAAAACATGATAGAAATTAAAAAGGAATGAAAACCTTACCCAAGCTGTTGATCAATCTAATATTTAAAAACCGTCAAACTTATGTTAAAATTTGAATGACAGACTCATCGCAACTGCCGATCAAACAAGTAATTAATCATCAAATCAACGCATTCCTTTAGATATACTGAGTAACCGAAATCTAATAAATAGTCTGATGAAGTAAACAAGACGCTCATAACTATTCGTGTAAAGTGTACAGCATAGAGAGGGATGCACATAATTATGAAGCGGTCACACCGAGTTGTTGATTGATCAAATGACTTGCCATTAGCCAGGTCAATGTGTACAGTTTTCATGTCTATTCGTATTGAATAAAACAAAACTTATTGTGAAGTTGAGGAAACACTATTCTTTTCATTTTTACATTATTTTGGATAACTGCCTTCTTTGTGATTGGCACCTATATTTAACATGCGCGCTTTTAATAAGAGATCAAACTGTCCGTACAGTTTAGGAAACGTAATTATAGAGTTATCTTTCATTTTAACTAAGAAAAGTTCATGCAGTAATATGTAGAAATTGACAATCGACATTGTTTTACCTTTTAACAATGTGTTAGAGTGTCAGCCAGTTTTGAGTCCTAACAGAAGCTATGTTACAGTAGGTCTGATCACCTTTCAAACGGCTAACAATGGATTCAGGCTTGGGGATACAAATGTACTTGCCGGGGGAAGAGAGACATGCACAGTATAGAAAGCGTTAATAATTCCACTTTAAACAAAACGAGATGCAAACGGAGTGCAGTATGATAAAGACAATTTACAATTGTTTCATACGGTTTAGGGGAACAGTCAAACGATTCCCTCGAGGTGGCAAGGAAGACCTTGAGAACTGATGTGTTCCCTCTCTGCAACGGCCCTTTCGACAACGACTCCCCCCTTCCAACGGACCTTGCCACTGTTCCTTAAACAAAACATTAATGTCCAACCTTTTTCATGTTTGCAATACCGTCTGCTAAATATTGTCGTCTGTCTTTTATTTTTCAAAGTTAAGCCACGATCTCACTGTCCCGGTTTGGGTCCCCGGTGAGTCAACGGTTTAGCAAACCGGCAGTCGCCGGGAGTCACCGGGAGTACAACCTTGGCGGCGCCGGGGACGACCGGCTTTCACCGGCTTCCATTGGCTGCCACCGGCTAACATCCCCGGATGCTTTTAAATGTTTAATACAACCGGGGGTCACCGGGAGTCACCGGGACAGAAAACCAGAACCGGTTTCATCCGGGGAATGCCGGAGCAACGCCGGGGTATGCCGGGGCAACGCATGATCTTTACCGGCACATCCGGGGCAGCTCCGGGTCTCTACCGTGAACAACCGGGGTGTTTGCGAGGATAAATTTGATATTTTTTAACAAAATGCAGTTTTCTACATTTTGTTTTTAGTGTTTGCGTTTCGCCTGTGTTTAAATAGGAAATAATATCGTCCTCTATATTGTATAGGGCAAATCTAAAATATAAAAACGAAGTTATTCTTTCTAAATAAATGGCTTCAGGCTAAAGTCTTTATGTCCACTACAAAACGTATGTAGCCAGAACAGACGCCGATCCTGTTTGCAACTCATATTAAAATGAAATTTAAACAGTCTACAACATTACTATGTTCTATTTTATTCTATTTTGTTTGTTTTTCATCTCATATACCCCGAGAGACAAAAGAGAATGTATACTAATTCACGTCCGCCCCGGTTAATGTCCTTTCCGTCGAGATGCAAATGTGCAAACAACTTGATTCCAGATCGGACGCCGCGTCACGTGGCGTCTGATCTGGATTCAAGCTGCTTGTCACTCGTTATTAAGTTTTTTTCCATCAAAATGTCCATAATGTAACTTTGAGAAGGAACAGCAGACGACAAATTTAGGCAGACGGTATTGCAGTCATAAATATGTTGGACATAAATGTTTTATGTTTGGAACAACGGCAATTGTCATTGTAAGGAGTGAGTCGTTGTTTGGAGAGTCGTTGTAGGTAGAGAGCACTGTAATTGGTAAGCACATTTAACAAGCGACACTAATTTGCTCATACTTGTTTCTGATGCCCACGCGACTCAGCAATTTTTCCTTCACCGAATGATGTTAATGTTAGGTTCCGTCGTCGTTACATTCAATTATTGCCAGACAGTCTACATTCTAAGTAAACTAATCATCAATATAATGAGTTTTAACGCCACAACTTGGGTTCATTAACCTTAAATAGCCGTTTACATTGCGTATTCTGTTGACTATCTAAATGTATACCTACCAGAAATGTCAATGTTACGCAATATTCAAACACGGAGAGACATGTACAACCAGGCTCGTGCCAATTGACCATCCAGAACTGAACAACAGGGGAATATATGTTATTCATGTTTACGATACGAAACAGACATGCAACTAAATATAATATACTGACACTTACTCTAAAATATTGACTTTAGTTTGATTTGTCTAAGTCTTTGATCCAGGTGAAACTCCGAGTTATTAGGCGTCTAATCTTACTCAAAACTGAATAGAACACTAAACATAATTGGATGAAAACTATCTATCCTTAGGTACATATTAGTTACAGAGCTGTCGATTAAATCGTGGTGGCCTTCATTTGCAGAGGAGTATAAGTAATAGTGAATGGTCAATCGAGGTGTTTGTGCCTGATCGCACGACAGTAGAGGAACTTTAACGAAACCAATATTGTTGAACAGTACAATGACCTTCTACAAAACTGATGTATTAATAGTTATACAAGTACTAATTTTAAACTCATTTACACAACGTATAGCAATAATTGTAAAGTATCTGCTATGTTCTAAAAAAAAACATAGCTTCAAGAGTATGCTTCTATGTAGCTGGTAGCTTAAACCACGTAAACACTTAAAGCATAAATCTCTCATAATATTATGAGAATTCTGTTTTACTTTTGCATAAGCAAGTGCCTGGATTAAATACTGAAATTGGGTGAAGGGTTAAAACAACTAAGGATATCTACTGAATAATATGACCCTGGAAATTTATTAATAAACTAATGGACTGTTTATCTTAGAATCAATAATCACATGTACATGTATGTATTGTTTTAACCCTTTTCCCCATAGAAACGCCTTTTAGCGAATATGATTTATTCCTCCGCTGAAAAAAATAGTTCTAATTTAATCAGTCATGAATATATATTACAGATATTATAGGGAATATTATATATATTTTAGCACACGATAGCTTAAATCAGGCTGAAAGTAAAGCAGAATGCGCCTTAAGGCGCATTCTGCTTTACTTTCAACCTGCTATAAGTAGTCACCTGTCCTTAAACTAGAAAAAGCTTATCAGGTAACGGGATAAAGACAAAATCTTTAAATCATTACTAAATGCATTCCCATTCCTAACAAAACTTGCAATCGTTTTGAGGGTCGCGTGTAATAAGTTCACCCACGTACTACACAGTGACTTAATGGATTCCGAAGAAGCTTGACTTCCGTCCCAAAGTATAAATGCAAAGAACCACTCAGTATGAAATCATGAGCTATTTGTCTGGACACAAGACAACGGAAGTATTGGCGCCAAAACAAATCTCTTCGGTCCGAAAGGCAATTAAAACGTTGTTTAAGCAGGAAGTGCAATCATGCTACTTCAAGAACAATCAGATCATTAATGGTGTACGTTGTTAAGCAGTTAAAGTAAATGATAAATTATTTACAGTCAAACTTCGATCAAACGAATTAGAAAATGAAAACATTACATGTATTCCTACAGTTCAATTTCTGTACTACGAGCTCGCGTACGTTAACCATAAGCAATGTTTTAACAGTAAAATAGGGTAAGTCGACTTAAGCAATCCTGAGTTATACAGGTTCGATGTAGTCTGTAAATTGGTTATTGTCAGTTCGATTACTGAAACATATGGCTATGGAATATTTTTGTTTAGCTTATTAAACATTATAAAAATTAATATCACTTTAACAATAAACGGTAGTATGCACGTTATTCCAAGTTTATGCCATTGGCAAAAACATTTTATCGTTATAACATGACAAATTACGTTTATGCCGTTTTAAAGTTTAAACCGATATATCATATATTGTTTATTTTTGAAATTGAAAATAAGAGCTTTTAGTAACTCTAGTTGTTTCTTTGTACTCCTGGGCCCGTTTCATAAAACTTCGTACGACAAAAACGATCGTAAGTCAGATTATAAAAGTATCAACTATTATTTATTTCTCCATCTAATCCTGTCTTGTGACATCGTTTTGGAATCGTCTTGAAAAGACGATTCCAAAATGATGTCACAAGACAGGATTAGATGGAGAAATCAAAAATTGAATGTATTTTAAAGTTTAGACTTACGATCGTTTTTGTCGTACGAAGTATCACAACCACTAAAATGAATATTAATTGATTGTATAAAAGCGGATGACAACGAAAGCCTTTAGGAGCTATATGATTTACTGGCATATTGATTTAAGCAGTCATCTGTTGTAAACACCTAATACTTAACACAATTTAATGGTGGTAATGGAGACATTTTACTCTTCTTCAATTACAAACACTTTGGAGTCGGATCAGACACCAGGTAAGGTTTCAAACTGTTTGTCACTAGTATACTCGTAAAAAATAATTCGATATTATTTAAGGAACACAACATTAAAAACACCTTGGCAACCTCAATATATTTCTTTATTGCATAGGAGTCAAGTTTCGTTTAAATACAAAGACGGAACGTCTTCTATACTATAAAGTTCGATAACCAATGATTTAGCCAAAAAAACACGGCTGAAAAATGTGATCTACAATGATTGTAATACCGCAAATAAGTTTGTATATTATAACGCTACATGATTTTGTGTTGCAAATATAGTTTTAAGATAGAAATACTTGCAGAAATATCGAAACGAGTGCGAACGGTTGGCGTCCTGATCATACGTCGACAAGCAAAGTTAACCAACGTCTAAGTACGGTATAAATTAGCAATGTCATGTGAAAGCCTGACTTATTGCATTGCAAACAGAAAATATCAAGACCAGCCGCCGCGCTAAAGACGCGACGGTTTATCTGTATCTACACATTTTGAAAAGGACATGTAACTGTATAAGTTACGGTATCTTAGCAGTGTAAACTAGCCTCAGATACTGAAGATGGGGTGATTACGGTGCTTGGCCTGTACAATATTGCAATGCAATAAGGCTACACATTATTGTAAAGATTATCCTAACGTCCTGTAGTTTTACACCGTTTAAAGGTTGATAAACGACAATTTTAATGTGTACAATATTAATTTTACGACAAAAAACTAGTAGGTGACATAAAGTCGATATAGTGTCACATATACTATGTTTTAAATATATTTGAAGCTACACGTAAATGTATCAAGCCAATCAGGATTTAGGTGTTAAGTTGAGAGCACGTAATTGTTTCCCAATAAACGCGTTTACGTTAAACCAGTTATGTCAATTGCAAACAGCTTGTTGCCAGATCAGACGTGTCCTGGCATCTGATGAGGCTCAAAACTGTTTTTCACTTCCCCAGAAACCTTCTTAAATGGTCGTGGTTCTAGGGGTTAATTGCAATAGGGAATGTAACTGTTTATTTGACAGGGACTATTCCATCTGCGAATACTAGTAACTAAAATGAAGGTAAGTTAGTGGTTTTGATCTCATGCGCTGCTTGGCAACGAATGCAATCATTCTATATCATTTTTTCTGAACCCATCATCTCATCTAATCGGCGCTATACGACCTAGTTTGTGTCCCAGTGCCGTAAAACCCAAAACATCCAGCTTTTTGTTTGCCACTCAGATTTAAAAAAATATCAGAATGACCAAAAGACATTACATTTGCGGCTAGTTTCATTCAAACGGGTACAAATAATATTTTCTTCACTGTATGAGCATCAAATGTATTACGAAAAGACGTTGAAAATGGCACGATATCACAAAAAAATTATTATTGCCGAAAATCAAATTGTAAATTATTTACATTGTACACATAAAACGTGATTGCTTTTTTCAGAAACAGTTTGCATCCAGACTAAACGCGAGTGATCCTTATTTCATCAGAATCAAAACTGAATTGTAATCAAGACTACAGCGCTCCCTTTCTACAACCACGCCCAACGGGAGACAAAAAGTATGTGAACTGTTCGGAGGGAGTCGTTAAAGGGAGGGAAACTCGGCTTCTACTTGTATTTAAGTATTGTTTCTGTCAAAATTTCCGTTATGCAACTTTAAGAAAAACAGCAGACGACAATACTAAGCAGGCGACACTGTAGTCGTGAATAGGTTGGACATAATTGTCCTGTTTAGGGAACTGCGACAAGTGTCGTTGTAAGGAGGGTGTCGTTGTTTGGAGGGTCGTTATAGGGAGGCGGTCATTGTATATTTAAACCCTAACTTTAGAACAGAAGCAGGCGTCAAACGCTGCACAGGCACAAAACACCGTGCTAAAGAAAGTAAAATATGTTTGATATGATGAAAGCTTCAAATAAACACTTCAAGCGGATTGGCAATTATTGCGAGACTAAATCATCTCCCTATTAATCATAATTCACTCATAACCAAGACCCCGACAATTGAATCTTGGACTGAATCTAGTTATGTGGTATCTCCAAGTGCAAAACGGCTAGCTGTATAGCTGTTTAACCCATTTGTGCCCACGATCCTATATATGGCAAACAGTGTAGACTCTGACCAGACGCCGCATTATGCGGCGTCTGATTAGAGTCTACACTGTTTGCTGATAGGAATTTCAATATAAACCAAACTGAAAATGAAACTTTTGACCAGGCATCCCTTTAGTAAAATTTTGACAAATTCATATATATATAAATGGAAGAATCTACTTGGCATACTTTGGTTAAGAATAGTCTACACAGTGGAGACGACATTGTCCTGTAAGGTTTGAAATGAAATTCTAATAAATTCAGTTTTATCAAAGTAGTCAACAGTTTAAAATTGATCAGGCGCATGAATATGGTTACAATATGTTTCATTAAAGAACATTATTTGAGCTCAGACGCAATTATTGGGAACGATTAACGTTGTCCCTACTGTAGTTCGGAAACATGGAATGAAGTAAACATCCAATATGGTAATATTACAAAATTGAGAGGTTTCCGATATCGGATGATGGAATATCAAGATTCGTTTAAAATGCGTTTTACTTTAATAAAATAATTGACATATTGTACTGATAAACTTTCTCGTGATTAAAGCATGAGTAAATACCATTTAATTGATATACTGTTCCACTGATTTAGCTGACAATAATTTTCCAGAAGAACTAGATATGAATTACAGAAGTAAATACATATCAATATCTTATAACATTAAATAACATTTTCCAGATACATGGTTTGTTGTTGTATATGCATGGCTGAATCTTAAAATAGTGGTACAGAGGAGAATATTTTAGTATGTCCCGTTATAGGGATTTAAACGTAAACATGGTGCAATACAGTGTCGAGACTACGGACTTTTGAACATGTAGAAATGTTGAGTAGCACACAACATTCAGTAATTTGGTAACCAGGGGCCTGTTTCATAAAACTTCGTACAACAAAAACGGTGGAAGTCAAAACTTTTAAATTAAATTTTAGTTTTGTATACAATCATGTCTTGTGACATCTCTTTGGAATCGTCTTTTCAAGACGATTACAAAGAGATATCACAATACATGATTCGATAGAGTACTAACTAATAATTGAGACTTTTATAATCTGACTTACGATAACATTTGTCGTTTGAAGTTTTATGAAACGGGCCCCTGGTTTCTGAACTGACCCAAACTGTTTGCATTTCAGTATCAACTTGTTAATTGGGTATAATTGTGTATAAGTATAATGTCTTCGCCACCACTGTGAACATTTTATTCGTATTGTGTAGAATATATTGTGACATTGATTCAGAACTCTCAACTTAACATGCACAACGGATGGTTAGAGAAAATGCAATATCGTAATACTTCACTTTATCAAAAACAATATACCGGTATTGTCTATATGATAATGAATCAATACTGCTATACACTTAAATGCCTGTTTTCGATATGATTTACAGTGGAGAAAGCGCCTATGTGCTAAAAACAAATATTGCTATTGTACAGCAGTTGGGATTCAATTCAGAATCCAAGTAACTCGGCGTCGGATAAGGCTGCAAAATGGGTTGAAATTCTGATAAAAAAGATCGCCAGAATTTAAACAGAATACTGTAATTTTATACATTTTGTTGATTTGCATTTTGGTTTCTTTATGTTAAATTTGGTCAAAAATACCTTTCCGCAATCGTTATAGAGTTGGTTCCTGATGAAAAAGTTGTGTGCATATAATATTGCTATCACCAAGTGTTTTTTTTATGTGACAGAATTTACCAATTGCCCTACAAACGATTCATAGTTTTGAAGACAGAGGAGCCAGATTATCACTTCAAGTGTGTTGAAAGTAAAGCAGTATACTCCTAAAGGAACATCGTGTTTTTCTTTCAACCTGCTTTAACATGGAAATATACTGGACATGCTTTGCGCTCCCAAAGTGCAAATTACTTTCATCAATTCGCCAAAATGATAGGCGTAAAAGTCACAATTATAGGGTTGTGTGTTAAACGGCGGACTTATCAATTCCATTCAACTTTCGAAAACCATCTTCTCAGTAGAGCAAGGAAGCATTCAAAACATTTATCAGAAGAGTTACTATGTATCTATCACCCACATATGTGTTGTGTGTTTTGTTATTTATTATAAAAAAAAAGCTCGCGGATAACTACATTATCACGCATCTAGACGTATTTATCAAACAGCAAGAATGAAAGAAACAGTTCCTACAGCAGCGACCATGCTGTTTTGTTCGGCTTTATACAGCATGATAAATTGTGTGGGGTCGTCAATGATTTCTTTTGAAATGTGTTTCCAAAATAGATTGCGTTCTGAATAATACCATAGTACGGGGTTATTGTTGGGGTGATACGTCAAGGCCAAACTCATTCAATGGTTCATAATACATAGCATTTTTCATTCTTAAAGCTATTTAGCAATGTACGTTTGAGCTACTCTGACCTTGTCATTCCCCTTCAAGACTTGAATGAATGTAGCTTATGAAAACTGGTCGTGCGTCTAAGATAAAGAACCTAGTGCTCTTCACTTTAGTTTGCAATCAACACTACATAGGACGAACAGTTTTGATCCGGATCAGATAGTGAATTTATTGATTTTTTTCTGGTGTTTCAAAAGCTAATTTGGTCTGTCGTATATAAGGATACGTAAATTATCGTATTAACGATAGTTTACGTTTCCGTCGTATATAAGAATACGTAAATTATCTGTTAACGATAATTTACGGACGGACTAAATTCAGATGAGACATCACTGTCGAAGGAGAACGGGAGGTAAAATCTCATTCATAGATAACTCGACTTTACACACGGTACAGACTGAATACGCCATCCTGGCTATTTACATTAAATTAAACGCAAGGGCAATAAATGTAAAAGTAGAAAATGACAATTGTTATTAGAAAAAGTTACAATGTTTTTCATCTGAGAGGTAATAAATTTTGAGTAATCATGCTCTAATCTGACTCAAATGTGTTTGCAATGGAAGTACAGTGTTCACTTTCCACAACGGTCCTCCGAACAACGACTCCCTCCTTAAAAAGGGATACAATTCAATAATTAAACTTCATTCAAAGTATAATCGATAGTAAGGATGTAAGATATAGTGTGTTAAGTATGTTCATGTATCTATCACATGACCGATTATTATATATTGTGAAATCATATTTGTATTACTGATAAACTGTATATAAAATATATATCTATTTTATTTGTATCTAAGTGGCAACTTGCTTGAATTCGAGTAACTCAGCGTCTGATCTCTTTCCAAAAATGATAAATGAAAGTAATTGTTTTAGCGCTGGTTTTGGTTCACTGTTGTAAACATTTTCTAGTGTTCTTTTATTAACGAAATGAATCTCAAATGCAGTTTTATCCTCAATATCTTATCTATAGGTAAGATATCTATAAGGTCTCTAACTTCTTTGTTACTTTAAACAACGTCAGATACAAGATGGATGGATATGTATCATAGACGCTTATCTCCCATTAAAGAAAACCGTACGCGATAGCCTGGCTAGACACGCACACATTTTAACCAATTATGTAGAATTTAGGATTTTGATAGACAGGATTATTAATCAACACACAGTTATGTACGAGATTCTTTCACAGATTTGAAAATATGATTTATTGCCAATGCTTTTGTATGCCTTAACCATTATTCTGTCTTTATTTCGTCTATATAAACATTTTGTCTACTGATTTAGCCATATGCGGTTATGTTGGCGTCTTTAAATTGACTACGCATTGAGGAATTTGTCAAATAGTTTGGATCAAGATCAGATGCCGAGTTACTCGGCATCTGATCTGGATCCAAACAGTTTGAAATGCAAGTACAATTGCATTGAGAAAAAGAAGGGTAAATATTCTGCAGTGGAATCGAGGATGAATAGGCAGCATCGAATCTTGGAAAATTAAAAGCTGTTGTTGATGTGAATGTCAATATTAAATATCTACAGTTGGTGAAAATATGACAGACTGCATCAAACAAACAACAACAATAGGATGCTCCGAAAACGCGATAAGGTATAGTCTCCAAGGACAAATACTGAGTATGAAAACCAGTATAAACTGAACCAACCCATCATTATCTCACTCATTTTACACAAAATCCTATGGTGTTACTACCCATTAGAGTTGTCTCGAAGTCTATGTTAAGTATATTGAGTTTATATTTTTGGGATCTTGCCTTTCATTGTGTACTGTCTTACTCCTTTGTTATAAAACACTTATTTCTAATGTCCGATCAATCGTAAAGTAACCCTACGTATTTTGAGTTTGATCGTTCTCAAGCATTTGATTCGTGACATTTTTTTGGAACAGGAATAAACCAGAATGACAATAACCAAATAATTATAGGAAAAAAAGTTACTAATTGGGAATCATTATTTAGGCTCAGCTTGGTACTTATCCATTACAAGTCCAACTCCCATTATTCTCCTCTTATCCCTTCCCCTTCTCTCTCCCTTTCTCTCACTCTCGTGCTCTTTCTCACTACCGAACAACTATTTTCTTCTTACGTCTATAATGTATTTTGTATAATATGAAATTGTAAAATATGTAATATGATAAAATAAAATGTATTCAAAAGCATTTGATTGGTACGATTTAATTTTTGCTTAAATGATTGAGAACGACCCAAGACTCAACTCAAGCTTTAAAATCCTGAACAGGTTCAAACTTGATTATCACCCAGACAAAGATAACTTGTCAGAATTTCAAAACAGTTGTCATTTGCTACATTTCATTGTTTTACCTGAAGTTTTGTTTAATATACTGAAAATAATAACGTCTTCTCAAATGTATACCAGACTTGTGGAAGAATAAAGTAGAAAAACATATTACGTTTCTTCATTGGAGGTTTCCCGCCCTCTGATAGCATTCCACAATCTATAATGTTTCCAATTTCCCCTAAATTGACAATGATTTGTATCAACGTATGCAGAATTTCACGATATCAGACATTCGAATCAAATATTAATAGCCTTTAGTTTGAATTACAGGGATGCTTTATAGCCAAAGTCAATTTCCATCTGTAAAACGATATACCAAATCGAGATTTTCACTGGGTTGTTTTGAGCAGTGCATTGTGATATGGCGTATTTATTTGAAGAGATGATTTGTGTTCCGGTAGTATCTGGAGCATATTTTGTATAGACATGTAATAGTTTTCACACAAACAGAACACACATACGCTTTTTTAAAAACCATTTAAAAAGTCGTATTGCTTTTTTCCAAACATTGCAAAAACAGTTATGTTAAAATGTGAATGTGTAAAAGGAAGTGTATTTTTTTAAAAAAAAGGAAATTAGTAATAAAACATTATGTACAGTGGAACATGCTTTATTCTTTCCAAATGAAAACGTATATACTGAACTATTATTTCCGTTGCAAACAGTTTTGAACCAGATAAAAACCCGTGAGACCCGGCGTTTAAATTGGCTGTTAGTTGTATGCAATTCAGATAAAAAAGATCACGACGATTTTAAACAATCTGTAATTGACTTTAACTTGTTGTACTGTGTCTAGCTTTGTATAACAAGTGTGTGTGTGTCCGTTTACTTTACATAGTTTCCAGTGTTTGATAAGCGCTAACCTGAATTAAGGTTATTATCAATCCCGCCAGCAATCCAACATAATAAACATGACACTGAATTAGTGTTGAACAGCTGTTTCCAATTTCAATACAGTTCCCTATCGTGATAGGCAGTTTCAATTGACAGGTTGCATGTCAGAAAACGTTATTGCGCTACGTTCTTTCCTATTGCAGTTTTACTCTTCACTATAATCGTAGAAGCTTCACCCTTTCCTCCATAAAAGCGCATTTCAGCGCACGTAATGGATGGATAAGTATCATACAAATATTTTCTATATTCTAGCAGGTTTTAGCTTAAAACAGGCTGAAAGTAAAGCAGAATGCGCATTAAAGCGTATTCTGCTTTATTTTCAACCTGCTTTCAGTGATCACACGTCTCCAAAACTAGAAACAACATATGTGGTAAAGGGTTTACATGAGGATTTTCATTAACTAACGATTCCATATATTGGACATAGGCAAAGATTGTTTACTCTGATCAGACACCGCACAATGCGACGTCTTATCAGAGTCTACACTTTTTGCTCATATGGTCTGCAATACATATAAAAACGAAATGAAATTTTAGATCAGATCAGGCATCCCTTAGATTAAAAATAGCTAAACCAATACATAAGCATGGACGAATCCAGTGGGTGAAAATGGGTTTTAGTTTTGTTTTAGGCTCTGACAGAAAATGCTTCACGGGCTTTGTGGTAATGAATAATACAAATTATTCATTATCAACTGTAATCTGAAGTATTAACCGACACATGTCTTAAATTAAGATTCTCGATATATGTGTTTAACGCATGTATGCCTGGATATTACAATGGAATTTTCCCAACTGTTTGCTGGAAGTTTTCATTATATACATGAGCAAATGCGAAACCGGTTTGTTTTTATGTTTATGTATTAATATATATATCAAAAAATTGAAAATTGACGTACATTCCTAAGTTTATATTTTTTGTTATTACATAAACTTAAAAAACAACCGGTTAAATGTTATATTCATTTATATATATACAAGGTAATCTTAGGACACTGAAACTACTTTCCATACACATTTTCTGTATCCGTTCTCCCATCGCAACTGAGGGCGTCCACTCGATTCATAGATTCAGAAACGGGTGTTCGGATAGCGCTGTGGTAGCACACCCGCTTCTCACCAATGCAGCCTCGAGTTCGATCCTGTGTCGGGGCAGTATGTGAGCGGGTACATTGGTCGCCCTTCCGAGCACGTGGGTTTTCTCCGGGCACTCTGGTTTCCTCCCTCAGAAATGACCCAATACGCAACCATTCGAGCAATCGAGAGTGATTTGCCTTAGTTGTAAGAACTTGTTTCATAATCGTTGTAAAAAAAATAAAGTTTTAAAAAAGAAACTGACTTATGTATTTACTCACTTATATTTTTAGCTATCTATTTTTTTTGTATTAAATAAAATGAATAGATTTTTATCAGAATTATTCCTTCTTTATTTCTGCAAAATGTTTACACGATCTGGTTATTATTGACGGAGATATGGTCCCAGATATAAATGCACATTTATTAGATTCGTACCCTTTAAAAAGTGTTTTGTCATGAGAAACCATGTCATACGCAAACAGTATGACTCCTTTAGGAGCCCTATTTTTAGGGTATGTAAGGGCTATTATTTTGCTAAGTATTTAAAGCACAACCATAAATAATCATAAATGAAAGAGACTTTATTCAAAACTAGAATTGTCCATTTGAAATATCAGAAGAGATGGGGTTTCCTCGCGTATCATAATTTCGCGATAGTTAAAGGCCTTACATCAATGTTAACACAGTAAATATGACTGAAGTTTATTTACCTGTAAAGAATCATCAAACTTCCGTTCATTTAAGTCTAGATGTAGAGTAATTCACCTATTATTCGTAAACATATTTAAGGACATTTTTACTCATACAATACAAACATCTAGCCTGAATAACATGTTTAAAGAGCATTTTGGAAACAATAGTTCTGGTGCAAAGCGAATGATATCTTATAAACACAACATCAGACGACGTCCCCGTAGAACCAAGGTTAACACGTAATACACACAGCACGCGACGTCACGAATTGGGTGTGTCTAACGAATGTAGGTTGCTCGACGGTAGTTGAAGTAAAAAGAATAACATAATTTCTATTGTATAGACCGATTGTATTGACCTGGCATGGCTGAAATTCGATGGATTTCGACATTTGGGGCAGCAGCGCGCTCAATTATTATTAGAATGTACCGTTGTCGTCAGCCTTTCTTTTACAGGATTAAATATTAGTGGACATTTTGACAGAAGGAATACATGTATAATGAAGAATGACAAACAGCTTGAATCCAGATCAGACGCCGCGTCTGATCTGGATTCCAGCTGTTTGAACATTTAACCCTTTACCTGATAGCCTAGTTCTAGAATTGAAAATAGGTTACTACTTAAAGCAGGTTGAAAGTAAAGCAGAATGCGCTTAAGGCGCATTCTGCTTTACTTTCAGCCTGCTTTAAGATATATATAGAAAAATTTCCCTATAATATATATTCATGACTGATTAAATTGGAACTATTTTCTTCAGCGGAGGTATAAATCATATTCGCTAATAGTCGCGTATATGGGGTAAAGGGTTAAGTCAAGTCTTAACATTCCCTCCTATGACGCAATATTTGTCTTCCATTGGGTGTTATTGTAAAGAGGGAGCACTGTTTATACCATTTGTAAGTGGATATGGATGCACGCATATATTGTGTTTCTCCAAGTTGATAGTATTGGACAATAACCATATTATACGGAACTACACCTATTACCCCTAAAATCAAAAGTAAATATCGGCGTATACAACTACTCCGGGGTTTAACCGTCAACAATTCTAACGCTGCATATAAATATATACTTCTTATCTATAACAGAGGAGTGGAAACTATTTTGTAACGATATAGATGATTTATTGTGTTGGTTTTGTTAAGCAGATAATAATTATGACAGAGGCTTCGGTATATCAGATAAAGCACGTGTGATATGCAAATGCAATGAAATTGTACTTGGCAATGCATTGCTTTCTCCGCAATGATAAGGCACACACTGTTGACGCGGGCAGATTACAATTAAACTTGTCTGAAGCGGACACTCAATAGCAGATATAATTTTGATATTTAACATAGGTGGCAATATATTAAATACATGACAAATAAAAAGCATAAAACTTATGTATCCTGCAATAAGCTGTCGGTTTAGAGGGCCAACTTTTTCTTTCTGAAATGACCGGTGAACACCAATTTGATTAAATGCATTAATAGGGAGAGACCAACACATTCTCTAGTGTATCAACATATTGCACTGATTATAGTTTCAAGTACAACATATTATTCAAAGAAATTACAAAAACATAGCAGCAATAATCCATAGATCTGATACTGTAAAAATGATGTTTTACACTGAGACCGAACATACCTTTAGATACCTTTCTACCTTGTCGCGGTTGTTGGGCTTAATTGTTATCGGGAATGTTTCTGTTTATTTGAACAATATGCATAGGATACTCTTTATAAAAATACTTTTTGTAACTTGCGATTATACTCGTCGCTAAGCTCAGTGAATTAATGCATACGCATCTTGAGTGAAATAGTCGACGGAAGCTTTCTTTGGCATTTGCGTGTTTAACCAATATCACAACTTTGGCTTATGTGTTGGGGTGTTAATGTCGGTTTCAGTCTTCTATGGGGTAATTGGACGACCCAGAGAAAGAGAGAGAAAGAGAGAGAGAGAGAGAGAGAGAAAGAGAGAGAGGGAGATCAGAGAGAGAGAGATCAGAGAACCCGAGCGCGATGCCCTTCTCTTGTTACCAAGTCATATTTCCCTCCCTATAACAACAACACCGAACAACGCACATAATCTTTCATATGTCTCCTATTTGTTGATGTTGTTTAGAGGAAGCACTGTGTTACATTGGCTAACGAAACATTTTCCGAAACTAAAAGTGCAGACTCATGTTGTGCAGATTAGTAGTGTAACGGTATACAGTGAAACCCCTCTAAACCGGACATGTGTGGGGACAACAAAAACATCCGGTTTAGAGGGTTTTCCGGTTTAGAGGGGTTTTAACCCATAGCTTGTTTCTAGTATGGAAGGTAGCTGACCACTTAAAGCAGGTAAGGCGCATTCTGCTTTACTTTGAACATGCTTTAAGCTATCATATGCTAGAATATAGAAAATATGTATGATGATATATGTTCATGAATGTATTTTCTTCAGTGAAGGAATAAATCAAAGACGTAAAATTGGTGGGAAACGGGACCAACATTTTTGTCCGGTTTAGAGAGAATTCCGGTATTTTGAGGTTCCGGTTTAGAGAGGTTTTACTGTACTTGTACTACATAGCTTGTTTTCAGTATTGAAGAAAGGTGGTTACTTAGAGCAAACTAAAAATACAGCAGAATGCTGTTTTAAAATACCCTCTCCTAGGATATATGTAATAGTTCTTATATGGCCGATATTCAAGACTGTATAAAATGTATTGAGTGGAAGAATAAATTTATTCGTTACAGTGTATATGTGGAGTAAAGGGTTAATACTGTTTAGTGAGTATTTCATTAATTGGTGAAGATTAAACATATTTATTTCCAGAAGTACATATAATTACAATTATACATGCAGACAAACAAAAACAATACTAAGGAAAAGGATTGAAACGAAAGAAATAATTTGTTGAGTTTCTTTCTTTAAATAAATTCATTTAAATGTTAATGAAATGGCTAGAAACATATTTTGTTTCAAAAACCAACACATAAATGTAAAATAGGGAAATACATACATTTGAAATTTAGCGAACGTAAATTAAGGATATAGAAACAAAAATAGATTAGTAGCTTGTAATTTTGCTTACTATATACATGTAATAGTCTCATATATCGTATTTATTTAATCTTTTATGGATATATTTCTCCATCCCAGTATTCAATAAATAAATCTAAGAAAACAAAGCTATCATTTTCTGAGAGTTCAACATTTTATTATAAGTTGTAGCTGATTTTTTGTTCAATCTGACTGTTTGGCTTTGCATCTTAAGAAGCAAGTTGATCTCTGTCAACACATTAGTTTTTTAACCCCATCACTATCAATGACGCCAAAATGCGCATTTGCAAACACCAGGGGCCCGTTTCATAAAACTTCTTACGACAAATGTTGTCGTAAGTCAGATTATAAAAGTATTAATTATTATTTATTGCTCTATCTAATCCTGTCTTGTGACATCTTTGTGGAATCGTCTTGAAAAGACAATTCCCAAAAGATGTAACAAGACAGGATTAGATAGAGAAATCAGAGATTAAATGTATTTTAAAGTTTTGACTTACGACAACATTTGTCGTAAGATGTTTTATGAAACGGGCCCCAGATACTTTTGGCTGAGAAAGGGTAAACGCAGTGCCAAGATAAGCTAATGCATTGGAAAAGAGGCTATTCTTTCACAATAAACAGGTTTATACTAAAACAATTTAACCACTTTGAAGCGGGCTTCTGACCAGGCTCTAAACTGCCTGTAACTCTGATTTTTAAAAAAAGTCTTCGATTAATTATCGTCTTAAACATTTTGTTATTTTGCGTTTTCATTTCGTTCAAAAGGGGAAAATAACTTTATAGTCTCCATTATAATAGCTGACTCTTTATTGTATATATATACTTAGAGTAAGGCGGGTTGGAGCATGCTAAGAAAAAGCATACAGTGGAGAAAATGTTATTCTTTCCCAGTAAACGCGTTAACGCTAAAACTATTATTTGCAGTGCAAACAGTTTGGAGCCCGATCAGACGCCGGGTCTGATCAGGTTCCAAACAGTTTGCCACTCAGATAAAAAAGAAATGTTAAAATTGTCAAAAAGTTGTCATTTTCTTACATTTTAGTGTTTTGCGTTTGCGTTTCGTTTGCGTTTAAACGGGAAAGAATAACAGTTGCTCCACTATATAGACCGAAAGGCAAGAGCAGCCAGTGCCTCAACAACATCATCCAACTACATGTACATATGCAATTCATGTGGCCGTACCTTTGGGTGCTACGATCGGCGTTGGAAGCCACCTATGAATACATCGTTGAACAATCAACAGCTTGAATTGTGGATATATTCGGAAAGCGATGGACAAACAACAATAACCCACTAGGGGTATGAAATTAAAAATCTTCTCATTTATTAAAGGAATTCCATTTGACATATCTAACTAACCCATTTTATGCCAAGTGGATTCTTCCATACTTATATATTGTATTAGTCCATATTTTATTCAAGGGGTACCGGGTCTAAATATTAAGTTTCTTTTTGTTTTATATTGAAATTCCTATCAACAAACAGTTAAGACTCTGATCAGACGCCGCATAATGCGGCGTCTGATCAGAGTATACACTGTTTGCCTGTGTCCCATCCATGGGATCGTGGGCACACATGGGTTAACGGTATGCTTGAGGCTTGATGTAGCTACTGTCCTCGTAAATCTGGGTAATTCATGACTGTTCACGCAATATTTGAATCATCAATCGTTCATTTCCTTTATTGGCAAGCACGCGGTGCGTTTTATGAGCAAATGGTTTTGTACTGGCGCCGAAATTTCCATGATCATTTTGCTAAACAATCAGTTTACGGTTTTATGCAGCATTTGACCATTTGCATCAACTTGAATTGTCGGAAAATTCAGTAGAGACGATGCTAGTTTTTCCGGTTTAACCGAAACTTGAGGCAAATGCAAAGCATTACAATATAGGAAATGGCAGCTGTTAAAAAGTTTTGAAGACGTTTTTGCATCTGACTGGTGACTAATCACTTTGAAAGTCTTCAGGTCGGCATTTAACGAGAATGACCGATAGCTCTCTGAAAGTTTTCGATACTGACCGTCATTTGCCCGATCTTATTAGGGGTCCACGACCTTCAGTTGATTTTCAAAGCATAGTGAAAGATAGAGAAATCATATACAGTAGAACCTCTCTATTACGACCTCTAAATTGTGTCAAATATTAGTCGATTAAGACAGGTGACTGCTTAAAGCAATGTGAAAGTGAAACAGAAAGCTCCTACAGGAGCTTTCTGTTTCACTTTCACATTGCTTTAAGCTGTCACCTGTCTTTTATACAGACAATTATCCCCCTTTTTAGTGGTCGTAATAGAGAGGTTCTACTGTACTATTATTTGATATGCATATACAGTGAAGAAGACGTTCTTGTTTCAAAACAAACACGTTAATACTAATACACTTATGCTCAATGCAATAGTTTTAAACCAAAGCAGACTCAGGGTAACCTATGTCTGATCAGGCTCTAATAATATCCAAACAGTTGCCATTTTATGCGTTTGATTGTATCGTGTTTTCGTTTAACATCGTTTAAACGGGACATAACACATATTAGGCTCATCGGTAGATGAATTAACGTAATTGTATGGACACTTGTCTTATTTTTATGATTTACTTCTATACTATAAGCCATTAACATGTATGAAGAAATTGAGGTCTTTCATAAACATGTTTGATGCAGTGGAGAGAAGTTCAGAGAATGTTATTCTGTCCCGTTTAACCCTTTAACCAATAGCCTGTTTCTAGTATTTAAGATATGTGACCTATTAAAGCAGGCTAAAAGTAAAGCAGAATGCGCCCTAGGGCGCATTCTGCTTTACTTTCAGCCTGCTTTAAGTTAATATCTGCTAGGATATTGAAAAAAATTCGTATGATACATATTCATGACAGTATGAAATGGAACTATTTTCTTTGGCGGATGAATAAAATGAATGCGCTAAAAGTCGCTTCTATAAGGGAAAGGGTTAAACGCAAACGAAACGCAACAAAAATACAATGGAACGTTCAAAATGAAAACTTGGTGAATGTTTTGACTATTCAGTTTGATCTGAGTGACAAATAGTTTCGAGGATGATCAGACGCCGGGTTGACCGGTGTCTGATCTGGCTCGAAACTGTTTGCATGGGTAATAATAGTTTTAGCTTGAATGCGTTTATTGGGAAAGAATAACGTCGTCACCACTGTAGCTCCATTGAACCCTACACTATTAACCCATTTGCACCCAGTGGATTCTTCCATGTTTATATACTGGATTAGTCCATATTTTATCAAAGGGATGCCTGGTCAAAATTTTCATTTTGTTTTATGTTGCAATTCCTATCAGCAAACAGTGTAGGCTCTGATCAGATGCCGAATAAAGCGGCGTCTGATCAGAGTCTACACTGTTTGCCTATGTCCAATATATATGATCGTAGGCACAAATGGGTTAACAAAAATAACTTTTTTCCAATAAAATCGTGTATATGAAGTTAAATTGGGGGTATATCATTATTGGCCCATTTAAGATAATTGCTTTGAACTGTGCAAACAAAGGAACTGTTATAATAGTAACGTGGCACGTTCGTTATCTATAAATGTCCATATTAAATGAGAATTAATATTTCTAAGTTCTGCCGTTGTCGATTCTTTTTAGTATGAAGGATTATTACTGTACAATGCTCCTTGTTTACAATAACACCCAATGGGAGACAACTATTGTGTATGTTGTTCAGGGGAGTTGTTATAGGGATGGAATATTAATACCATTAGCAAACATTTGAAAACAGCTTGAACCCAGATCAGACGACGCCTAACACTGTGTCTGATCTGGGTTCAAACTATTTGTCACTCGTTTTTATGTTTCTTCTGTCAAAATGTCTTTCTTCTGTCAAAATGTCAAATACGTAAATTGAAGAAATTACGGCAAACGACAGTTTTAAGAAAGCGATATTGCAGCGGTAAAGGCGTCAGACATAATGGTCTTCTTTAACACATTGGTGCCCACGATCCCTTACATTGGACATAGGCAAACAGTGTAGACTCTGATCAGTCGCCGCATGATGCGGCGTCTGATCAGAGTCTACACTGTTTGCTGATAGAAATTTCAATATAAAACAAAAAATGAACATGAAAATTCTGACCAGGCATCCCTTTTATAAAAAAATAAACTATTCCAATATAAAACATTGAAGAATCCACTGGTTATAAAAGGGTTAAAAGAACAGAGGAAAACATTGTTGGGTAGAGGGAATCGTTGTTCGGAGAGCCGTTGTAGGGAGGTAGGACTGTGCCTCCATCGTTCATACCTGTCATCTTGCAGTTATTTACAGTGGATAATCTGTTATTCTTTCCCGTTTAAACGCAAACGTACGCAAACGCAAAGCACTAAAACGTAGAAAAGAACAACTTTTGGACAATTCTGATAATTTATGTTTATCTTGGTGGCAAACCGTTGGGAGCCTGATCAGACGCCGGGTAACCCGGCGTCTGATCTGGTTCCAAACTGTTTGCACTGCAAATAATAGTTTTAGCGTAAACGCGTTTATTGGGAAAGAATAACAGATTCTCCACTGTACCTAAAATTCATAAAAAAAACTTGCTTACAGGGATCAACATTTTAACAAGCTACATAACCTTGGCTATCGTGTTGTTTAGATTTGTGTATGCTGAAACTTTCAAATAGACTTCCAATTTTGAATATGGCAAGTTTTTTTTCGATTTTCGGGACTACTTTTAGACATTATTAAAAAAGTGAAACAAACCGTTCAGACTCTCATCAGATGGCTCCGTCAGGAGTCCTTTGATCAGAGTCTACAACGTTTACAAAGAATACACATATTGAGGGTAAATGCTGTCGCGACCGTGCAATTTCCAGTCTTTCAATGAGGGTAATGCTAGGTTTCTAAGTGGTAATATTGTATAATTCCCAGACTGTCTGCGTTGAAAGTGAAGAAAAAACATACGCAGTATGACCTTAATCAGGACCAAAAGATTGAGGGCCATGTACAGGGTACAGCTGAAAAGCGGTATTATTTTCTACACACAGTTTTGAGACTGAACAGATGTCGGGTACAGTGGAGAATGTGTTATTCTTTCCCAATAAACGCGTTTACGCTAAAACTATTATTTGCAGTGCAAACAGTTTGGAGCCAGATCAGACGCCGGGTAACCCAGCGTCTGATCAGGCTCCAAACTGTTTGCCACCAAGATAAACATGAAATATCAGAATTGTCCAAAAACTGTTCTTTTCTACGTTTCAGTGTTTTGCGTTTGCGTACGTTTGCGTTTAAACGGGAAAGAATAACAGATTCTCCACTGTAACGTGCTGTTTGATCTAAGACCAACCCGTTCGTATTGGAGAGGATTGGCTTTGCTCAAACGTGTTTGTTCGGAAAAATCAACGTCTTTCCGCTGTAACTAACAGTACAGTAAAATCACTCAATCGAAGGCCAAATGACTCCTTAAATAGGAACTTTCTATTTTACTTCCACTTCAAGCCGTCACCTGCCTTAAACACTTCATAACTAGCGCAAGTAAGTGGTCGTGATAGAGAAGTTTTAATGTACAAATAATATTTTTTTATGTCATAGCCATTTTATCGTTTTATTAAATTGTTAAATTCGCATTTTATAATTGCTGTTTAGATCACTCTGACACAAAATTCTATCATAATTTAACAGTAACAGCCCATAAACTGGTTACGTATCACCCACTTAATAACTATCAACATGATTACAACAGTCTACCATGTCACCCCGAATGACATATCCGCACAGCATCAAACACTTAGTACAGTGGAGAAAAGGTTATTCTTTTCCAATAAACGTGTTCACGCCAATTATTTCCATTCCAAAAACTTTGGAGCCAGATAAAATGCCCGGTAACCCGCTTGTCGTTTGTAATTGAGTCAAACATGTACATAAAATCTCAATCAAAACTACTCGTAACTCTTGATTAGAAGCCACGAAACGTGGAGTATAATCAGCATCTAAACTGTTTCACGCTCAATTTCATACCTCTTCGGTCAAAATAGATCTACCCAAAATTTAAATTTGAGAAATAAAACAGACGACAAGTGTTTAATGCTGATGACGTCATAGCAACGAGGGGATTACAAATTGTTGCAAAGGCAGACATCACCTTTGCGGACGACTACTGACTGTGAGTGTATTATACCTCTACATTTGTACGTGCTAGGGTAGAATAAATTGGAATTATCAGATTCAACTAATTTGAGGAAATGAAGAAATGAAATATTAATGATTTTGAAGCACAGAGGTCACATAAATTGTTTCAGTGTTACATGTCGATAACCCCTCCACTGCCGAGATCACTTCTGGGTCAATCGTGTCGTGTTATGTCGTGTTTAGTTAATGTAAAACCATTCAAAGCCATGACGTCATCAGCTGAAAACAATTACAATCTGCTGTTATGTCTGAAAGAAGTCTTTTAGATATTTTGACCCAAGAAATATAGCCGTGAGTGTTACGCGGCGTCTGACCAGAATCCAAAATAATCAAAAAGACAAATAATCATTGTATTTGAAGTAACGCAGTGCAAGGGGTAACAGTTTAAATACTTTCAGTGAAGAAAATTTGATGCAAGCGTCGAATAGTTAAGATTAAATTTTGTTTGCCGTTCTAATCAACCTGAGTCTTTATACTTGCATGAAACTGATTTTCTTCATTGAATAACATTGTTCATTTCGTTTAATTGATTCACCCCTTGATCTTTATACTAGTATTGATAAAAAAGTATAGTAATTGTATGACTATTAAGGTTGGTCTATGTACAATATATTGAATCAAAACAACAGCGGAGCTCTAATCAGAGAGCTCCTTACATATCAGGATCCCATTGGCCCTGTGTATAATGTATAATTGCTCCTGTGTACGTATTTGTGTTCCAGACTTGAAGTACGTGACTTACATTTAACTTAAATATATTCATTTGTTTTCTCAAAACACGTATGGATAACATTTCAATACATTAACCAATTACCCCATAGCCTGTATTTAGTTTTGAAAATAGGTGACTACTTAAAGCAGGTTGAAGCATTCTGCTTTCCTTTCAGCCTGCTTTAAGCTATTACCTGCTAGAACAAGGAAAGTATTAAATATTACACATTTTCATTACGATATATATATTGGAACTATTTTCTGCAGCGGATGAATAAATGAATGTGCTAAAAGTCGCTTCTATAAGGGAAAGGGTTAATATAGTTCCTACACAGTAGATGGTGTATGGTTTGGTTTTGTATTTCCTTGTCGTGTATACATTCAGAAAGGAATTCCCAAGTACGACATGGATGACAAATGTTTAAATTATAATCCCAAATGGCCTTTTAGTAAAGCAGACAATGCTAGCGACATGACATTGAATCATTCATTTTGTCTGAATGACTATCAATCCTCGTGCATACAGTTTAAGATGTCTCTGTGGTTTCAGAAAACCCTTGTTAAGTTGAACCTCCGAAGACGAGACTTTTGAAACTAAACGTCTCACAAAACCTGAGATACGTCTTGGTGATTTATATTTATTCCAGGTGGTTGCTAATAATCCATCGATAAAATCGAATATATGAGGTTCCGTTTAAATGCAAACGAAGCGCAAACTCAATGCATAACATGTAGAAAATGACAGCGGTTTTACTCACGATTAATTTTGTCTTGTGGGAATCCAAACCTCGCGTATAAACTGTATAGTGTCGTTTAAACTGTAAGGAATAAATGTGATACAGGGAAGAAGAGCGTGTTTTCTCCAGTTAACATATTACCCATAAATACGCATTTTAACACCTTTAATTTATTCCTTCACTGTTGAAAATAGTTCCACTTTATACAGCCACGGATCTTTATTGTAAGAAATATTTGCTATATCCTAGCAGATGGACGCTTAAACAGTTTGAAAATAAAGCAGAATGCGCATTAAGGCGCATTCTGTTTTACTTTCAACCTGCTTTTAGTGTTCACCTATCTTTAATACTAGAAACAGGCTATGGGGTAGAGGGTTAAAACGAAAATTAATTCAAATGCAACACAGTAGTACGCAGACAATTACATCGTATTCAAAATGATAAAGGTTTAATTTAGTCTTTGAAGCGACTGATTAGGTATTAAACTGTTTACAAAGGACATAATTGATATAGCACAAACGTATTTATTGGGAACGAATAACATCTTCTCCACTCTATATTGCACAATGTTTTCAACTACAACAGGACAGTCTGCGTATGCACACAACAGATACATGAAATGAAATACAAATCAGCCTTGACAGCCACCAATGCTTAGTAGTTTACGCCCTCACTAGCAGTTACAAATGATAATAAGAGTATGCATGTATTCAGCTAGTAAGGACCACAACGGAAATAAGAGTAATTCTTACTCTTTTTTGTGTTATCCTTAGCATATAATATTGAGTGACATGGCTGTATTAAATCATACATATTGTTGCTTATTGTTTACTGTGTATGTTTTTAATAACAGATTACCATGTTATTGTACATTTTATGTTGAAATAAATCTATCTATCTAGTGTGGTCACATGCCAAAGGAATTTTGCGCCCAGAGGATTATTTCATAGTTTATATATTGGATTAGTCATTGTTCTATCAAAAAAGGTACCTTGTCTAAAAATTCATTTTCGTTTTGTTTTTATATTGAATTTCCTATAAGCAAACGGGGTAGACTCTGACCAGACACCTCATGGTGCGGCATCTGAGCGGAGTCTACACTGTTTAAATATGTCCGAATTATGGGACGTGGGCCCAAGTGGGTTAATGCCCCAGTGTTAAGGTACCTCGACATTTGTAATTCAGGAAATAGAGAAATACTTCGATTAAAATAGTGCGTGTAGACGTTCACTCGATCACCGGTCAACGAGCAATGCTAATCAAGGTCAACTCCTGTCATTTCCTTGCCGATAAGAGTAGTATGTTAATGGAAATACATTTGCCCCTTCACTGCCATACCACGAGCAAAAAGTTTGGATCCTGATCAGATGCCGCTAATGCGGTATCTGGTCAGAATACAACCTGTTTGACACTCTCTTCTTTAGTTCTAAAGTCAAATAGCTGAACCCCTTCACTGCCATGACGTCATTAACACTTAAAAGTATTTGTCGTCCGTTCTTATTTCTAAACACTTTGATTTAAGGGTTTTTGACTAAAGAAATATAAAATTGAGATTCAAACAATTTGGATCCTGATCAGACGCCGCGTTATGCGGCGTCTGAACAGGGTCCAAACTGTTTGCAAATAATCACTGCACTCGTAGTAAGGTAGTACAGAGGTTAATACCATATTTGAGATATAAAAGCAAATGGCAATAAGTTACAGAAGTTGACGTCATGAAAGTGAAGGGGGTCAATGAATTAAGCAGAGCAGTTTATTACAATCACATTTTTTTCGTATCAATACAGTTGTTAAATCATTATTATTACCCAATTAAATGAAACCAAACGCCAACGCATAGCGGTAAAATATACAAACTGACAACGTCTTGAACATTTTTGCGATTGACTTTCATTGGAGTGGCAGACGGTTAGGAGCCGGATCAAACGCTGCCTTACCCGGCGTCTGATCAGGTTCCAAATTGTTTGCAATTGAAATATCAATTTAAGCATAAACGCGTTTATATGAAGAGAATAACATATCCACTGTACCATACCGAAACATAATCACCTAATAGGTTGGAGACTATATCTAAGATACATGATTCATTCAGATAATTGCTGGTTTCCTGTTTTATAAAGTTAGTAAAACAACTTAATTGTTTTTATTGTTTGGTATCTAAAGATTTAGCTGCTTAAAGGATCGTCAAAGTAAAATAGAAAGGTTTTTTTACGAGCTTTCTGTTTTACTGACTACTTGACTACTTGCGTCAGGCTCGCAATGTCACGAGACAGTCAAAAAGCATTTATTTGGTGGTTGTATTTCAGAGGTTTTACCATACTATTTATGAACATAAAATAAGTAAATGTACGTTTAAGATTTAGGTTCTTTACGTATGCATGGGTTTTGCAAAGATCTCACTATGTTCTTTCACCGTTTGTATTTCACGTTCTATAAAAAGGGAAACAGGCAAACAGTAGAGCCTGATCAGATGCTGCATAGGAATTTCAATACAAACAGAAGGAAAATGGCAATTGAGCACCACTTATGTCACAGGAGACTGGGTCAAGATACAAGTATGGAATTATCAACTTGGCGCAAGTGTATCATTCATACTTAGTGTCAATTATTGCTACTAGTACAGTCGAAAATACTTTATTCTTTAAAGTTTTAAAAGCAAACGAAATGAATGCACAAATGTAACAATATAGCAAATAACAATTAATTATGATATATAGGCAAAAATATAACTCGTAATTTTCTACATTTAAATGCACTGCGTTTGCGTTTTGTTTGCGTTTTAAAAACTGTGCAGTATGTAAAAGTAATTATTTCCAAATAAACTCCTTTAAGCTAAAACAGATCTTATCATTGCAAACAGATTAGACTAGATCTCCGAACTGTTTGCCGCTAATGTTCCGATCTTGGTGCCACTCAGATTATAATGAATCATCATCAATTCCAAGAAATGCATTTTCTACATCGATTATATGCCGTTTCGTTTGTATTCTAAGAAAACGTAAAAGAATAAAGTATTCCTCTCTGTATTTACATAATTATACCCAACAAGTGTTGTAAACCACTATTGTTTACTTCACTAGGGGCAGGTCATACTATGACACGACGCAATAAAACAAATGTACGCTGATAATGGTATGGTTCCAATACCTTTCCGTCATTTATCTGCAAATAAGTTGTTCGTCGTTAACTTTGACGTCTAGTAACCTGCGACCTAACATTTCTACAGTTTTTAAAACCGATAATTTAGCAGCATTTTCTAACCAGTGAACAAGCCCTTTTAACAAGCTATTCTAATTTGACGAGCTTGTTTGCTAATGTCGTCGCAACCACAGTGAGTACACGTTATTCATTCCCGTTTAAACGAAACTAAACGCAAACGCGGAACACTTGAACGTAGAGAAGTAACACATTTTTGAAAGTCCTTTCGATCTCATTTGGTCTGGTGGGCACACATTTTGGAGCTCGATCAGACGCCGGATTATCCTGCGTCTGATCTTGCTCCAAAATGTTTGCATAGGAAATAATTGTGTTCGTAAAAACGCGTTGATTGGGAGAGAATACCGTAATGTCTGTCGTATGCAGCTATCCGTCTTTGAATTAGGTTAATGCTACGTTTCCTCGTTGTTACATTGAATTATTCCCAGACAGTCTGTGGCTTATGTGGAGTAATAACACAATAAGTATGGACTTAGCCCCGTCCTCAACTGAAGCGTAGATGAAGGTATTCGCCTATTTCTCCGTATTACCCTTTCATGATCATTTTTTTCTGGAGTTGTTACCCCTTCGTCGCTTTTTTGTCGTCGGCTTCAGTATTGTTTTCTGCAAGACATGTTTCAAAGTTATACAGTAAAACCTGGCTATAACGACCACTAAAGCGAAGGCTGATTGATTGTACAATCGACAGGTGACAGCTTAAAGCAAGGTGACAGTGAAGAAGAAAGCTCCTAAGCGGTCACCTATCGTAAACACCCTAATAATTAACATAGTTTAATGGTCGTAATAGAGAGGTTTAACTGTATTTAAGGTTGTCTGTCTTAATTGATATTGATAAGAGTGTCAAACAGTTAGGGTCCTGATCAGACGCCGCGTTACGCGACGTCTGATTAAGACCCAACCTGTTTGCAAACACGCTTTAAGGCGTCATTGAGAATGAAATGGTTAAGGGGCATTTGTAAGGTGAATAAAAAATAGAAAGGAGTTTTCTACTACTAAAGGGGATATTTTCTATACTGTCATTTTACTTTAACCCTTTGAGTTCTAAACACGTATAAATACGCGTCCTTTGCAAACAGTGCACTTGTAACCGCCTGTAGCTCAGTGGTAGAGCGTCCGCTTGCAGTGCGGGAGGCTGCGGGTTCAATCCTCGGCCGGGTCAAACCAAAGAATTGAGAATTGGTAGTAATGGCTTCCCTCCTTGTCGCTCAGAATTTCGGGTTAGCATTACGACTGGTTCGTCGGTGTCAGGATAAAGTGACCGGCCGGGTACAGTAACAATGGTACACCTAAAATGTGCCCCTTCTCATAATCATCAGAATTGATGGCGTAGAAGAAAATAAATAGAAAATTAATAGAAATGTAAAGAATATATTTGTTCTATGTAAAAAGTGAATGCCCAGATCAGAGGGTTCCTACAGGACCCCATAGATTGTAATATTGTGATTAATTTAGAAAGAACAAGATTGCATATTAAAAATAGGACTATGCGAAAAAGCTCCTTTGAAGTTTCAGGATAGAAAGGATTGATTACCGACGGCCGCGATGCTTGCAATTAACTCATTGAGCCCTAATGACGCATATATGCGTCCTTCATCGAATGGGTACCTGTTAAGAGTACACATGGCCTAAGTAGACAGTGTAGTCCCTATTCAGAGGGAGCCCTCTGAACGGGGACATCACTGTTTGTAATGCAATTTTTGGAAGCTTCAGGGGATAATGAGTTAAGCCTTTCTCGGAGATGTATTATTGCAATGAGCAGGGTATTACTGAATGGTATATCATGTATTTACATAATTTAATTGTATCTAGCTGATGTGTGGTAAAGGCTTGTTCACAAGAAAATATGTCATAAACAAAGATGATATTGCTCCTGTTGTCATTGGAATCGAAAATGCAAGTCGAAACTGATAAAACATTGAATTTGTTTATCATTTTTCTATAATGAAGAACGTATTTGTCTAGAAACAATTGGTTGTAAAGTCAACAACAATCGTATTATAGAATTTCTGCGGTTACAATCAATTAAGAAGTATGGCGATATATAACATTATATCACTGTTACATGTTTGGGCATGACAAAAGAAATACTTTAGAAAACCGTCAATGAGTTTACTGGAAAACTTATATCATGCAGTAAGCTATTCACTTTATAGGGTTTATTCATGTAACTCATGTAGCATTGTATATAAGTATGTACCTTTTGGTGAAACTTTGTTTGCAAAATAAATTGCCGAGCCGCAATCGGCAGACAAGCGTTTAAGTCGAAATAAACAGCATTTCAAATTACGAACGTAGGTAAACCAGGTTTAAAAAATGAATATGGCTGCATTCGACTTAGGCGAGATACTCGTATAATTAACGAAATAATGATTTAAGTCAATTCAATCGAGATCGGGCTATCTGGTTTAATCTGTATTTAAGTATGTGCTTTTAGATGAATCAAACTACTTCGAATCATTTGAATAACAAGGCATCAGGTCAGTATTTGAACAGTTTAAAACTAGAATTGACGTCAGTCTACAACACTACCATCTATATTTTATAAAACTTTTACAGATGACATTTTAAGCAAACTATATTTTGGCAGGAAAGTTGATTAAAGATGAAACACAAGGCAAATAATTGCACCAGAAGAAAGACTGAGTGATGAATAATTTGATAATTATTAAATTAGGTTTTGAAGTAAACGCAGTTCCAAATCCAATTACTTATCTTTCGCTCACTGATTGTCCAATTATATTATTTCAAAAGTGCTACTTAACCCCTGAACTGATTTACTCCGAGAACAATAGCAATTTGAAAACAGTTTGAACCTGATCAGACGCTGTGTCACGCGGCGTCTGATCAGGGTCAAAACTGTTTGACACTCATTATAATATTTCTTCGGTCAAAATACCTATTTCTTGATTGTGAAAAATATAATAATACAGTCATTGTTCAAAGCAGTTGGCGCAATTTCAGGGAAAGGGTAACAGTTACCTCAAATATAGCAATGTAATTCTACATCAGTGCTGGTACAGAAAGGTTGAAAGATAATACAATTGAATTTCGAAGAATATATATTTATATCTCATTTATTATGCATATATCATGTCGGAGTTGTATTGTGGATAATGATTATACTGTGTTGTAGAATGTATGTTGTTCTTGTTTACAACTTCAGTTCCATTTTAAAAGTCGAACATTCTCGTACAATGTAGTTTAAAGTCAAACTAATATCTTAACCATGTTTGAAGTTTAAAATACGGGTATTCCTCACTAACACAGGCTTGTGTTATCGAAATTTTGGGGTGAAAAAGAGCAAGTTCGATTTTAGCTATATTTAGTGATCGAGAGTCGACTGTATATACAATTTGGATTGGATGTAATCAAATTTACCCGTCACCGATGTCTGAAAATTTACAGAAAAATTACCTTCAATGACTACGAAAACAATTTCTATGTAATCTCTGTAAACCAACATCCTAAAATCAGAAAGTTCTAGAACTGAAACAAATTGCTTTGAAATGTCTCTGGTCCTAAAACACTTGTTCAATTTGCCTATCAGCAAGTCATCAACGACACGCAGTGAATTCGATAGACTTATGACAAAAAGTTAATAAGGTAATTAACCTTTGGATGTTTGGCATAACAGTTGCCCTGCATCAATAAGTCATCTATATCATATGCTCGAATTTAAGATCTAACGAATTGTTTTCAAATACTCCCAACATATTCCTAAATATTTTCTTCTGTTTGGTTTATTTCATGTTTATTGTGATTGGTTTAATCACTTGCAGAGAAGGAGACGCTTTTCTTTTCCCTTAAAAGCAATCATGCTGATAAAGATATATGCTCATTGCAAATAGTTTTGAAGCACATCAGACTATATACGTACAATGACGTCCGACCGGTTCATTACGATTTGCCACGTATATTTAGAAGGAATTGTCAACGGTTTCGAAAAGTTCACATTTTCTGCAATGTAGTAAATTGTGTGATTGTGTCGTCTACTTAAATCAGAGTAGAAAGGTTGGCTGTGCCTAGAGTATAATTTCAACTTAGAATTGATTGTCTAGGTACAATGAATCGACAATTGAAAAGAGTACATGTTGGCAGCTTTAAAGAAAAATAGCAGAATAACTGATCAAAAAGAGTATTTACAAAACGCAGGTTGGAAAATGTGTCAGTTTTATCCTACATTTACATGTAGTAGTCATGGTATATAAATGCGAAATCGTTGATAATCATTATTCGGGAAATATAAATGAGTCGTGCCATAAAAATACCTGATTTATTTCATGACAAAAAGTGTAAATCAAGGCCAGCCGACGCGTCAAAGACGCGGCGGCTGGTCTTGATCTACACTGTTTGACACCCACATGCACCTAAAGCAATTAATGTAGCTGTATTATATACTGTATCTGTCCACATAGACCAAGCTGGGATAACAATGGTGCTTGGTTTGTATAATGTTCAATGCAATAAGGCTGGTTTTGTAATGACACGTCTCGAAATATCTCTAGTCATTTGAATGACACCTGACTAGCATGTTCAGAACAGTGCAGCACAATGCGGGTAATCACGTTATATAGATGTACAGGCAGCATTTGATCAGCAACATTTGTAATAGCGCTGTAGAGGCTGTTCTTCCCTGTTTAATCAAAACTTATCGAAAACGTAATGCTATAAAATGAGGAAGATACCAATGTTGTTTTATAATTTCTGACCATTTATTTCTATTGGACTGGCAAACTGTTCGGAACCTGGTCTGGCTAATTATTGTTGTATAACATAGGGTTTTTGGGGGGCAGAAAAAACGTATGCATCGCTGTATAAGCAGTTTTCTCTCTAAACATGGATAGCTGATTCATTCAGATCAAAAGCGCCTGTAACAATCAATTGCAAGAATTCGGCAACCTGACATCTAATCATACTCAAAACTGTTTGCCACTTTAAGGAAGTTAGATCGTTAAATTCGTCAACCTGTACTTTGCTACGACGAATTGCTGTCCGTTTACGTTTAGCTTCGTTTGAAAGAAAAATAATAACGTCTGCTCCACAGTATATAGAGTAATCATATGAAAAGTGCAATCTGTTTTAAAATTTCGATCTATTGACACTCATAACAAACGCCCATTCCGACAATTTTTTAAGAGTGTTCTCATGATTAGTTTAAGATTGTCGCTAATTACAAAGCTATGTAAGAAATTAAACCTGACTTTAAAGGCGTAACTAGAAGCACCTGCAATATAATTAGTCCGAACAGACATGTGCCTGCAGCGTACAATTACATTTAGCTACGGGTAATGTCGATGAGCATACACATTTTGACAAGTATAGTGGAAAGTACTTTTTCTTTCCCCTTAAATAACTGTTATAGCAAAACAAACTGTCCCTGAAAACAAAACAAATTATAAAATTGTGTAAGACGAGACTATGCGACGGTCGGCAGCACATGTACTATGGCTCCATCTTTACCGGTCACTGCAAATGTTGGGACATTGGGACAGCTACAGCGATGCATACATGTACTTTTCCCATTAAAATGAAGTCAAACGCACGGTGCAATAAAATATATTAATTATTGCTGTAAACGAGCACAAACGCAATGCAATAAAATAAAGCAAATTGCAGATTGTAAAACAAAGCGGTAATTAAAGTGTCGTAGTCATACATTGTAATTTGAGGTCTGCAGAAAGTTCAAGACTTGCTATATAACATTAACGGAATGTCAATTTATTTAGATCCTGGGAACCGTCTTAAGGAAGTCGTACGACAAAAATTGTCGTAAGTTGGACTATAAAATTCTCAATTATTATTGTTTTTTTCTCCATCATATCCTGCCTTTGGACAGCTGTTTTGAATTGTCTTTAAATGTCGATTCCAAAGAGATGTCACAAGACATGCTAAGATGAAGAAATCGTAAATTAGATGTATTTTATTTTGGCTTCCGACCGGTTTCATTTATAAGACATTTCGTAAGACGGGCCCCTGGTGAGACACCGTGTAACTCGTCGTCTTATCGGGACTCAAACTGTTTGCAGCCTCAAAGTTTGCAAATAGCGTGCATAATGTTAAGTGGGTCGTTTTCTAAAATACAGTATTACACGGTGTACAACGTTTTATCACATAAAAACAGGGCTGCCATTTCTCCGGATTTTTCCTAAATCTTCGGATTTTTTTCTGGTACATGGTAGCTTAAATCAGACTGAAAGTAAAACAGAATGCGACTTAGGGCGCATTCTGTTTTAATTCCAGCCTGCTTTAAGTAGTCACATGTAAACTAAACTGGAAACAGGTTATGTGGTAAAGGTACAATTCGTAAAATCGCACTTGAAAAATGCAAATTTGGAAATCTTAGGATTGTTCATGCCAACTTATGGCAGCCGTGTAAAAACTCATATCGCAGTGTATTAAGCCATGCATTATTATTGATAATACCCCCAATATATTATCGATGTATCCAGTCAAGAAAATGACAGTGGCTTGAGAGTGGTGGCAATTCTTTTAGTCCAAGTGTAAACTGATTGGGTCATGTTCAGACGCAACTATACTGTAATACAATTTCAACTTCCTATACTGTATACCTTAAATATCATATTCCCGTGGTAGGCTGTTGCGTGCCTGTTTTGCGAACATGTTTTTTACTTGCTTAAGAACAGTCTACGACATATATCATACAAAAACACAATATTTCTCAATAGCTACCCGTTTTAATCCTTCTCAACAGCAACATGATATTTACTAAACAAACTGATATTTACTGTAAAAAGTTTCGAGCAGGATTCGACATCGTATTAACCCCGTGTCCGCTAGGATATAGAAGAGAAGACGCTAGTCTTCCTCGTGAATGAAATGCAAACGCAACGCAGTAAACATTGTACACATTCCTTACTGTTTGTTTTAATCTGAGGGGCAAAACAGTTTGGATTTGAAATTATAGTTTGAACGTAAACGCATTTAGTGGTAAAGAATAACGTCTTCCTTGTCGTACGTACTTATTAGACATTCTGATTTAACCATTTTCCTGTCGTAATATCGTCTACTTTGCAATATGTGTCTGCTAAGTTCGTGAAACGACTCTTACAGTGGAGAAAACGTTATTATTTCCCGTTTAAAAGCAAACAAAACGCAAACGAATCGCAGTAAAATGGCGAAAATGACAACTTTTCGACAATTCTGACTATCTTTTTTAATCTGAGTGGCAAACAGTTTGGAGCCCGATAAGACGCCGGGTTACGCGGCATCTGATCAGGCGCCAAACTGTTTGCAATGGAAATAACAGTTTTAGCGTAAACGCGTTTATTTGGAAAGAATAACATTTTCTCAACTGTATGTATTTTTAAGACACGGCATGATATTGTCAAACAGATTATAGCACGCTTGAGTTACGTTTGGTGTAAAGAAAACACTGCTTCCATCAAAAATCATTTTTGTTGCCAAAAGGAATGACTTGTTTAGCATCCTGTTCTTTTAAAATGCTACTTACATTATAGAAACTGACACGCAGATGGTACATTGTCGAACAATACTATTAGAATTCATACTGTAATAGTGGTTTGGCGTCTGCTTTGTTGTCAATGTAAGTGAATTGGAAATATCTATTTTGGTACGGACGTGTGTCTTTAGATGAAATAACTTGTAAATGTATAAGTACAGGGGGAAAGTCATTGTGTTTTTCTATTAATAGTGGTTAACCCTTTCACTCCCAATGACGTCATAGAGAGCGTTTGTAGCGGGTAGCTGCATAACGCGGCTTTCGATCAGGACCCAACTGTTTGGCATTTTATCGATATTTATAGTCATTTAACCTTAAATCTAACTTTGAAATGTGCCTTACAGGCAACAATACTGAAGCAGAGGACAATAAATCGATGAAAGGGTAAATGTATCTTGAATAATTTGATCATGAGAAGGTTAAGAGAGGAAAGAATAACGTTTTGGGATTATGAACAAATCGAGAACGTTCTATTACGTCACAACTACGTGGTTGTGACATAATAGCATACTACTGGTCATGTGACTACTATCTTGCAAATAGCTTGGCTGTGCTGATTAGTGTACAGGTTATAGCATACATTAACGTGTTGTTGGTATATAATCACAAAGGTAGAACTACTTAGACTTAAAATTTTGTTTAGCCTCTCCTGCTTTACTTTCAATCATCTTTATGTGGGGGACCTGTCTGCAAAACTACAAACCTGCTTTCGTCTAACATTAACCAGTCGGTATAGATTTTCCGATAGGTAATTCTATTCAAACTACGACCAAATAAGATTCAAATAAATTAGTCGAGAAAACATAATAAGCTATTTGCTTTCGTTTCAGTCCTGAACTTTGTATTATGTTTGTTAAATACAATGTACATGTAAACTATTGAAATAAAATGTATGCTCATGATCCCATATATGGAGCAAAGACAAACAGCTTAGACTCTGATCAGGCGCCGTATTATGCGGCGTCTGACCAGAGTATACACTGTTTGCTGATAGAAATTTCAATATAAAACAAAATGAACATAAAAGTTTGGACCAGGCATCCCTTTGATAAAAGATGGACTAATCCAATATAAAAACATGGAAGAATCGACTGGGTATTAATGGGTTAAACCAACTAAATAAATAGGTGAGCATACAGGCATGTTTTCCCAATAAATGTTTTCTATAAAACGTTTTTCATTGCAAATAGCGTTGGATCTACATAAGACGCCAGGGGCCCGTTTCATAAAACTTCGTACGACAAAAACGATCGTAAGTCTAAACTTTAAAATACGTTTATTTTCTAATTTCTCCATCTAATCCTGTCTTGTGACATCTTTTATGAATCGTCTTTTCAAGACGATTCCAAAAAGATGTCACATGACAGTATTAGATGGAGAAATAAATAACAATTGAGACTTTTATAATCTGACTTACGACAACATTTGTCGTACGAAGTTTTATGAAACGGGCCCCAGGCTCCGACTTTGAATTCATTGCAAATAGCGTTGGATCTACATAAGACGCCAGGGGCCCGTTTCATAAAACTTCGTACGACAAAAACGATCGTAAGTCTAAACTTTAAAATACGTTTATTTTCTGATTTCTCCATCTAATCCTGTCTTGTGACATCTTTTTTGAATCGTCTTTTCAAGACGATTCCAAAAAGATGTCACATGACAGTATTAGATGGAGAAATAAATAACAATTGAGACTTTTATAATCTGACTTACGACAACATTTGTCGTACGAAGTTTTATGAAACGGGCCCCAGGCTCCGACTTTGAATTCATTGCAAATAGCGTTGGATCTACATAAGACGCCAGGGGCCCGTTTCATAAAACTTCGTACGACAAAAACGATCGTAAGTCTAAACTTTAAAATACGTTTATTTTCTGATTTCTCCATCTCATCCTGTCTTGTGACATATTTTTTGAATCGTCTTTTCAAGACGATTCCAAAAAGATGTCACATGACAGTATTAGATGGAGAAATAAATAACAATTGAGACTTTTATAATCTGACTTACGACAACATTTGTCGTGCTCATGACATGGTGCTCATGACTATAAAACATGGAGTAATTTGCAGGCTTTAAAAGGCGCTCTCATTTGGTACAGTGGAGAAAACGTCATTCATTCCCAATAAACGCGTTAACGCTAAAACTATTATTTCCGATGCAAACAGTCTGGAACCAGATCAGACACCGGGTGAGCTGGCGTCTGGTTAGGCTCAAACTGCTAGCCACAAAGATAATCATGAATTATCAGAATTGTCCAAAAGTTTTAGTGTTTTCTGTTTGCGTTTCGTTTGCGTTTGAACGGGAAAGAATAACGTTTTCTGCACTGTAATACATTAACGCGTGCGTTTATTAATAGGCAAACTAATGATCATCCGTCTTGATGTATTCTGTATAGATCATCGCATCGTTAAGAAACAAGTATACTAGAAATGAATCATTCATCTAAATTATCCAGTCTGACAATTCCATATGTTTTGTTTGCAGCCGGATAACGGTCTCGTTATAATGTTTATGACCATCATCTTTATTAAGGGTCAGTGTCTTGCTAGGCTCAACCCATTGATTGCCTTGTCCCTAGTTCAATGGTTATTTATCACATAAACGTGCAAAATATAGAGGGACGTAAAAATCGTACGGCCCACTGGGTATATATTTTATACTAATTTTCGAATCACCAAAATACTGTACTACTACGCCGACTTTAAACCAGTTAAGAAAATCTAGACATTTCCAAGTGTCCCAAAAACATGAATCCAAACAGTCCCGCAAATTTAGGCTGCAAATCAGGCTATTTAGATTTCTAGTTTAAACAGATTTTTCAAATTTAGACGTTACAATGTTAATGACGTCACGTTCGAATAACAACGTGATTTTGAAAACGAGACTAGATTCTAAAATTCAAATGATCATTTTTAGTCAATTAGAACAATTTTAGATTAGATATGAAATCAAAATTTGAATATGGTATCATAGAAGTCTTTTCACAACGCATTGATGTTGTTTTTCTTTATTTTAGTTTGATAGGTGTTTTTATCTACGGATGAATAAAACCGAAGAACGCCTTTGACGAATCGTTTACCTAAGAGCCGAGGGCAAAAACGAAAGTAAGACCGTCCGGATTTTCATGTTATTTGGTGTTTATGTGATAAATAGGATATTCTAAACGTTTCGACCCTGATCAGACGCCGCATAACGCGGCGTCTGATCAGGGTCCACACTCTTTGGCGCTCGTATCAGTATTTTTGCAGTAAAAATGCCGCCATGGTATAGAAGGGGTTGTTAGCCCTGTCACTCTCAATGACGCTTGAAAGAGCGTTTGCAAACAGTTTGGATGCTGATCAGTCGCCGCGTATCACAGTCATATCAGTCGTATCGATATGCTTTAAGTTAGATTACATTGAAACTTACTTTAAGACAATTTTGCAAACAACACAATTGAAGCAGAAGACAATTTAACCCTTTCCCCAATAGAAGCGCCTTTTAGCGGCTATGTTTTATTCTTCCGCTGAAGAAAATAGTTCCAATTTAATCACTAATGAATATGTATTTTTGGGAATATTTTTCTATATTATAGTACATGATAGCTTAAAGCAGGCTGAAAGTAAAGCAGAATGCGCCCTAAGGCGCATTCTGCTTTACTTTCAACCTGTTTCAAGTAGTCACCTATCTTAAGTACTAGACATAGGTTATGGGGTAAAGGGTTAACGGTGTAGGGGTAAAACAACCCACGGACAATTTGGTTGTGAGAGGGTTAACGAATAATCCGGGCGAGTGTCGAATCTTATTCAGTGAGTTTGAAGTCAATGTTTCTCCAATACAACCAAAGCTAAATTTACAAGGACATCAAGAAATTGTAGAAACTGACATATGTTAAAAAGCCTGTTTATTGATATTGATCTGAGTTGCAATCACTGTTATCTGGCGTCTGGTTGCGCTCGAAACTGTTTGAATCGGACGTTTGAACATGGTTACTGGGAAAATATTATGCCTTCTCAATCTTTGAGTTTATATCTAAATGCTAACACAGTCGCACGTGTATAATATAACATTGGAAACTTGATTTGAAAAGGCCATAAGTACAATAAAATTTATAAAAGTACAAGTCGATTACAATCTTGACGATTACAGTGGAGAAGACGTTAATCTTTCTCAATAAACACGTGTTTGCTTAACCCTTTCCCTTATAGAAGCGACTTTTAGCACATTCATTTTATTCATCCGCTGAAGAAAATAATTCCAATATATACCGTAATTAATATGTGTCATATTTAATACTTTCCTTATCTGAAGGTAATAGCTTAAAGCAGGCTGAAAGTAAAGCAGAATGCGCCTTAGGGCGCATTCTGCTTTACTTTCAACCTGCTTTAAGTACTCACCTATTTTCAAAACTAGAAACAGACTATGGGGTAAAGGGTTAAACAATGTGTTTCAATGAAAACAGTTTAGAAACAGAACAGACTCCAAAAGTGTTTGTCATTCAGATTAAAATAAATAGTAGGGAATTTAAAAAAATTGGTTTTCTGCCTTTATTTACTGTATTGCGTTTGCGTTCCGTTTGCGTTTTAACGGAACAGAACACATCTTCTCCACTATATTAATTCGTCAAACCATCAATCAGTTTTTCTGCTTGTCCAAACCTCGAGTTATCGTGCGTTTGGTCTTTGTCTTAACTGTTTGCTATTGGCATGTATTCATGCATATGCGAATACACAAGGTATTGGTTGGAAACAATTTCATTTTATCATGGAGAAGACATTATTTTGTCTCAATAAAAGCGTTTATACTAAAACATATATATCCAATGCAAGCAGGTAAAAGCATTTTCAGACACCTTGTAACCCGTTTCTGTCAAAGCTGTTCCTCTCTGAGAATTAAACGAATTGTCAATCATTTCCTACATTTTATTGTGTTTGTGTTTGTATTTAGTTTGATCTAAACGGGCACATATAACGTAGTTTTCTACTGTAAACCCTGTAGCAGACTACATCTGGTGTGTTAACTATAGAATGACAATACCCGCAGCTTCTTCGTCTATAAACGCGTTTGTCCAAATAAGTTATTTCCTTTGCAAACAGTTTTGAGCAAGATCAGACGCCGGGTAACCCGGCGTCTGATCAGGCTTAAAACTATTTGTCACTGAAATTAAAATCAGACACCAGCATTGTCTAAAAGCTACCATTTTCGCTATTTTGTTGCATCGCGTTTGCGTTTAGTTTGGTTTAAACGGGAAATACTAACGTGTTCTCCATTGTATTATTACGAGAGAATGTCCATTTTGGTCCAAACACGTACTTTGTAAGCTACTAATCCATTACGGAAATATACCACTATCTCTAGAGACATGTAAAGACAGATAATATATTTATTATTTTCCCAAGCACCTTTATATAAATCTGTTCAGAATTCCCATCAGCATCTTAAAATTCTTACAGCTAGCCCGGCTTTGGCATAAAGTCTTATCAATGTGTCGAGTTGTATGGTATTTTATAAGCACACAGATGTATAAATATTGCACGTATCAGATCATAAACATAGAGTATTGTAATTTGATTTGTTTTCAAAAATAGCATATTCATGATTCAAATGCAATAAATCTTACGTTAATGGAGATTGGTATTCGGGATAAAGATACATTTTGGTAGATTTAAGTGCAGAATCTTGGCAATACTTTTGAACCATTAGATTGCCTAGATTTGCATAACAAGTAACGCTGGTTTGTCTACTATTTCTTGATAGCCGTCTGGTTTTCTGGTTTTCTTTAATTGTCGAACAAAATTGAAATCGGATAAAACTTCGTCAATTTGCAGAATACCACCTGCTTGAAAGCTGACGTCTTCGTTTAATTTTATATTTATAGATTTTTATAGATTTATATATATATTGATTTCATCATTTAATTTTCAAGTTTTATAGTCTGATTTAACTCTATCGCTGTCTAATTATCGTTTTCATTGAACGTGTCGTTTGCAATATTTTTGAAGTAAGATTTATGGCCTTTTGTGGCATAATGCAGCGTCTGATCAGAGTTTGCATGTTTGCATATGTCCCTTTTACTCGTTCCCCTTTAGAAGCGTCTTTTAGCACATGTAATTTATTCATCCGCCGAAGAAAATACTTCCAATTTATACAATCATAAACAAATATGTTCTATTTCTTAGCAAAAGTATAGCTTAAAGTTGTTTTAATATAAAGCAAAATGCGCATTTCGGCGCATTTTGCTTTATTTTAAACCTGTTTTAACTGATCACCTGTCTTCACAACTAGAGAAACACGCTATGGGGTATATGGTTAAAAGTATGCGAGACAAAAATGGGTAATAAAAGGCAAAATGATAACTTAATGTTTGTCTTAACCAATAACCCATAGCCTAATTCCAGTTTTGACGATAGGTGACAAATTAAAGCAATATGAAAATAAAGCAGATTGCGCCTAAAGGCGCATTCTGCTTTACATTCAGCCTGCTGTAAATTATCAACATTTAGAATAAAGAAAATAGTTGTTATGGTGCATAAACAAGACGTATACATTGTCACCATTTTGTCAGTGGAAGCATAGATTCAAGGCGTAAACATGCTTATCTATGGGGTTATGAGTTGATACAGGATTACGGGTACCCCGAAGTCCGATTTAACTCCATATTGTTTGCAATGAAAATAATGCAAATAATGCGTTTGTAGGGAAAACGTCTTCTCCACTGAAGTGACACGCGTTTCTAACTGAAGTGCGAATGTTTTTTCCCTTGACAATAGCAGTCATCTTATCGCCTCGCCTGCAAAACCTAACCCGGCTTCCACTTAATCATTTGAAATATGTTTCAAGTTCAATTTGATTTATTTTATACTGTGCATGTATTTCAATAACAGTAGCAAACAGTTTAGATTCTGACCTGACATGGAGTAAACTCGGTGTCTGATCAGGATCCAAATTCATTAGAACTTCAGGACGTTTATTTCCCCAAGGCAAGCGTTAACGGGACCGGATTTTGGATCGAACATATCTCGTTCAACTGTCAAAGACATCTTTTCGTGACATAAATAATTAACAACACTGGCAGGTCCTGACAGCAAATTCATATTAACTACAGGCTCCGTTTCTTAAGTCTCTCAAAACGATGAGAGAGTTAATTGACCCTGGCAATTTCCATGTAGCCTCAAATCAAATATCTCAGGCGAACACCGTATGACAAAGTATAGCCGTGTATCATTTTTGACGTTATATTCCTCAAATTTAATCCATTCAGGAGTAATAGCATGGACAGCAAATTTTGACAGAATGCGCCATGTACAATGGTCGGCATTGAATTTGTTAAGGGAATCCCATCGGAATGCCGTAGGGAAATGTAGGGTCCATCTATATACATTGCCAATGAATGACATTGAATCGATATGCTCTTGGATACCCCATTGTATTCAACACATGAATAATTCATTTCATCATCATCTAACAAGGACATGGTGCAATAAAACACGGACTCTCAGCAAAGATCGCTCCCCCTCCAGATGATCTTGTAACTCCCTTTCTCTACAATTACGACATCAATTTTAAACATTTATTGTCTATTTTTATTTTTAAAATTCAAATTTTAGGTAATTTGACTTTAGAAATTTTGAAATGAGTGTCAAACAGTTTGGATCCTGATCAGACGCCGCCTTACGCGGCGACTGATAGGATCCAAACTGTTTGCAATTTATTACTGTACACGGGAAAGGCAATTTAGAGGTTACATGTTACCATTTTTGTGCTCAAATTTCATATCGACTATTGCACTTTCAATAAATGACTAGTTTATGCTTGATTTTTAGACTGTTTTTAAAACAAGTTTTCGGGAAAAAATAAAACCAACAGCACAGTTCATGCGTTAATGATTCCTACACGAGTCCTCTGATCAGGGTATATACCTTTTAAATAATATACATTAACTGGGCACTAGTATAGAAAGAGTAAATAAGTCGTATTTCGATCTAAAATGCATTGAAACAGCATTAGACAGTGATCAGAACATTGCAATTAAAAGGGACATTATTCCATTCCGTTTCAACGAAAACAAAATGCAAGCTCACTGCGATGGAATAATGAAAATGATTTTTTTAATTGTAAGCGCATAACTTTAAACATGAGTGACATACAGTTTGGAGCTAATCAGACACCTCGTTCCCCGGTACCTGATCTGGCTCCTATCTGTTTGCAATGGACATAAATATCTTAGCATAAACACGTTTATTTTGAATTTTGAACATTATTCTCCACTGTATAATGAAAACGTTACGGGACAAGCAACTGCTGCATTAATGAGATTGATCGTCTTTGAGCTAATCAATATAACCTCATTGTTCACAATTAGCCTTGTTTGTATTATAAAATTAACGCCCATTGAAATCATGTTCTGGTTATTTGAAAAGTTTTAAAATCATGTGTTAGAAATAACAAGGTTTGAAGAATCAGTTCTTATTGGTAGCTCTGTTTGATAAATAAAGTAAACCCCTTCTATTACGACCACTAACTTGTGTTAATTATTAGCTGTTAACGACAGGTGACTACTTAAAGCAAGGTGACAGTGAAACAGAAAGCTCCGTTTTGAGCTGTCACCTTTCTTTTAAATTAGCCATCATTTCTGTGGTCGTAATAGAGAGGTTTTTCTGTACATGTATAAAGCATACAAATATAGGGTATGCCTCGTATATCAAGACTTGTCTAAATGTGGGTGATTTTTGTAACAAGCTACATTTAATAACTAGCCCAATCCTGAGGGATCTTCTAATTTTGCATTCAAAGCATGTTTGACTGAGATGTATCATATCTGACGTTCAACATTGATTTACCATTCTGCAAGACTATCGACGAGAACACTTGTCATCTACAAACAGTGTATATGTAAAGAGTACACTTGTTATGTGAAAACAGTGTCTAGTCAAAGGCCTCTTGTCAGGGTCTGTACTATTTGTAATGTTGCAATATACATGTACATGTATTGTAAAAAATAACCCTTGTCGAAATTAGACTTAACTTGATTAGTAACTGAACATTCCGTTTGAAGTTCCAGAGGTAACTGCATTAATGGTACAATGATATACTATTACTTATCGGGCTCCAAACTGTTGCCTTTTTTAATTCAATATCTTGTTAGTCAAAATACTTAATAATTATTTGAAAAATAAAAGCAGACAATTGTTTAAAATTGATGACGTCATGACAGAGAAGGGGTTCAACAATTCTTAAATCGCAATGTAGTTTATGTGCAGAACGAATAAGATCATTTGAATGCTGATCAGGGGCCCGTTTCATAACACTTCGTACGACGAATGTTGTAATAAGTTAGTTTATAAAATTCTCAATTATTATTTATTTCTCCATCTAATCCTGTCTTGTTGCATCTCTTTGGAATCGTCTTTTCAAGACAATTTCAAACAGAAGTCACAAGACAGGGTTTGATAGAGAAATCAAAATTTTTATATATTTTAAATTTTTGACTTACAATCGTGTTTGGTCGTGAGAAGGTTTAATGAAACGGGCCACAGAGATATGTCTTACCAATCGTCGTACAATAAATATTGTCGTAAGTCAGATCTAAAATTCTCAATTATTACTTTCCATATCCATCCTAACCAGTTGTGTGACATCTCCTTTGAATCGTCCTGAAAATAATGTCACAATACCAGGTAAGATTTAGTAATTAGAAATTAGATGTATCTTAAAGTTTTGACCTTTCTTAAGACGGGCCAAAACTCTTGCATAAATATCAGATCGTGCTTTTAACAGTTTGGATTGGTGGCAACAAGGTTTAACTACACCCGTATTTATCGGGAATTAATAGCGTCTTCTCAACTTCTCTACTGTAGTCCGGTTGCAGAGACCGATAAGCGTGTTTTGCCGTCCGTACAAAGTTTTTTTGCTGTTTCTATACCTCTGAGGTGTGCTCTTTAAGAATCTGAATGATGCCACTCTGGCATCCTTGGGCAATCCGCACAATATGCAAATTAAGGTCGCCATTACTGAAAATCTTGTTTTCGCCAATATCTCAGTAACTATGCATGGTATCAAAATAATTTTTGTGTCTATCCCCATGTTTTGAGGGGTAAATAATCAGATTAAGCCATTTTAGTAACGATGACATTGATATTTTGTGCTGGATAGGCATATTTAGGCAGCCATTACTGAAAATCTAGTTTTCGTCAATATCTCAGTACCTGTGCATGGTATCAAAATAATGTTGGTGTAAATCTCCATGTTTTTAGGGGTAAAGAATACGATTAAACCACTTTAGTAAAGATCACACCAACAGTTTGTGCTGAATGGGCATATTTAGGCAGCCATTACTGAAAATCTCGATTTCGTCAATATCTCAGTAACTACATATGGTATCAGAATAATTTTTGTGTATATCCCCATGTTTTGAGGGGTAGAAAATCAGATAAAACCATTTCAGTGTTGATCCCACAAATATACTTATAAGTTTGTGACGAATATGCATATTTCGGCAGCCATTACCGAAAATCTTGTTTTCGTCAATATATCAGCATCTACGACATATTATATCAAAGTAATTCTGGCGTATAAACACATGTTTTTAGCGGTTAACAATCCGTTAAAGCCATTTCAGTAAAGATCACACAAATAGTTTTTCTGAATATGCATATTTAGTCAGCAAGTACTGAAAATCTCATTTTCGTCAATACTTTAGCAACTACGTGTACATATGATACATGTTTTAACAGAAGTATGGCGTTTGTACTCATGTTTGTAGGGGTAAAGAAGCAGATTAAACCATTTCAGTATTGATCACACCAACATGTTTTGCAAAATAAACAACAATCCACTTCAGTGTACATCCAAGTTACAAAGCATTCCTTTTACTTATAATGATGTATGTTGCCATAACTGAACTGACTCAGTCCTCTAACAAGTCATTTTCAACAAAATTGTCACTGTCATCGACCCAACGGGTGTGCTTATTTTGGCAGGGTGCTTCCCCGTGGCATCTACAAAATATTGTGCGTGGCAAGTGAGTCGTATATCATTGACACATTGCTGTCGGACAGAGTTTATCCGTAGCACAACCACACCTTATCATTCCCAGCTTCTCCTGTGGAGCAATAGTGACGTTTGCTTGCAACACAACTGGTATCAATTATCTAGTGCGTTCATCAAGTTTCCATCTAATGGTGCATGTTCTGATATGGGAGCTGATTTCCAAATGGCAGTCTGAATGTTTTACGATCTCTTTGAATGCCTCTTTAGAAGGTGAAAGTGTATCAAGCTGTCGAGCATTTGTAACATTTTTTTCTACCAATCCTTCGCAACCAGACTTCTCCACAAACTTCAGACATGTTCGATGTCACCAAGCTTTTGACCCTGTAACAGGCAGTCATGAATTCTGTCTCTTCTCAAACAATGTCGCCTATAGCATAAGATAAGTTGCCACTTTGTGCAGTACCACTCCATTCTTAAGGACCTTGATGACAATGCCTTTTTCTACTCCGAAGCACTGATGCACACGGCCACAGCCTGAGAGCACAGTGGCCGCTGACAGATGTGAAATCATGTGTTTATGTTCACTTGCAGTTGCGGCAATGTCTATAGTAGTTGTTCAGCATGTGGTCCTTCTTTTGTAAAACGACAGGTCAGGTTCAACTTGGCGTAGAAATGCATCAGGAAGACGAAAACTTCATTGTCCACACATACATTTTTATTTTATTCTTTTACGCCACTTTCAGCTGCCTTAAACATCTGCTGTATGATAATTACACCCGCTTCTTCGTGGTGGGTCATGCTATCTTTCTTGCAGAAGACAATGTTATCCTGAAATACTGGTACAGTGTTAGTAGAGGTAATGATCAGACTATGTCCATTTGGCTTTCTGGATCAAATTCTGACATATCAGATCTATGACCTGTATATACCTTATTCTCAGTTGCTGTAAGGAAAACGTTTTGGAGCGGCAATGGCGTATGTAACTGCAGTTTTTGTCGTCGTCTGGCCTCGTCTCCAGCTCGAGCTGCCCACTTTTAATCCTGAAGTTGAAGTAGCGATCGAGTGTGTCATAGTTTGCCACCCTCTTTATAACCTCCAACATGAAGCCATCCACACAGTTCCTTGATTAGACCCTATTATAACCCAAAATATAGCACAGCCATCCAGTATTTCTGTCATCTCTGAATTCTTAACCTGAGGAGTTGTACAGCGTGTGTTCCTGCCTATATGGATCAGGTATGGGTCGTCGATCCTCTCATTGAACTACTAACAAGACCCTACAGCTGAGCCATATTACATGGTATCAACATAATTTTGGTGTCTATCCCAGTGTTTTAGGGGTAAATAATCAGATAATCTGTTCGTTAAGAATTCAGAGATTACAGAAATACTTGATGACTGTGCTATAATTTGGGTTATAAACGAGTCTAATCAAGGAACTGTGTGAATGACTTCATGATGGACATAGTCTGACTATTACCTCTACTAACAATGTACAAGTATTTCAGGATGACACTGTCTTCTGCAAGAAAGATAGCATAACTAACCACGAAGAAGCGGGTGTAATTATCATACAGCAGACGTTTAAGGCAGCTGAAAGTGACGTAAAAAGAATCAAACATTGTATCTGAGGACATTGACGTTTTCGTCCTCCTGCTGCACGTCTACACCAAGTTGAACCTGACCTGTCGTTTTACAAAAGAAGGACCACATGCTGAACAAACTACTATAGACATTGCCGCAACTGCAAGTGAACATAAACAAATGCTTTCACATCTGTCAGCCGCCAATGTGCTCTCATGCTGTGGCCGTGTGCGTCAGTGCTTCGGAGTAGAAAAAGGCATTTCCATCAAGGTCCTTAAGAATGGTGTTGTACTGCACAGAGTGGCGACTTAACTTATGCTATAGGCGACATCGTTTGAGAAGCGACAGAATTCATGACTGCCTGTTACAGGGTCAAAAGCTTGGTGACATCGAACATGTCTGAAGTTCGTGGAGAAGTCTGATTGCGTAGGATTGGTAGAAAAAATGTTACAAATGCGCGAAAGCTTGATACACTTTCACCTTCTAAAGAGGCATTCAAAGAGATCGTAAAACATTCAGACTGCCATTTGGTAATCAATTCCCAAATCAGAACAAGCACCATTAGATCCTGTCGAGTTTAGATGGAAATTTGTTGTACGCACTAGATACTTGATACAAGTTGTATTGCAAGCATACGTCACTATTGCTCCAGGAGGAGCTGGAAATGATAAGGTGTGGTTGTGCTACGGATACACTCTGTCCGACAGCAATGTGTCTGTGATATACGGCTCACTTGCCATTTACAATATTTTGTGGATGCCACGGGGAAGCACCCTGCCAGAATAAAAACACCCGTTGGGTCGATGACAGTGACACTGTTGTTGAAAATGACTTGTTTGAGGAGCGAGTCAGTTCAGTTATGGCAACATACATCATTATAAGTAAAAGGAATGCTTTGTAACTTGGATGTACACTGAAGTGGATTGTTGTATATTTTGCAAAACATGTTGGTGTGATCAAAACTAAAATGGCTTAATCTGCTACTTTACCTCTACAAACATGAGTACAGACGCCAGAATTATGTAAATACATGTATTTATGTACATGTAGTTGCTTTGGTATTGACGAAAATGAGATCTTCAGTATTGGCTGACTAAATATGCATATTCAGAAAAACTATTTGTGTGATTTTTACTGAAATGGCTTCAACTGATTATTAACCGCTAAAAACAGGTGTTTATACGCCAGAATTACTTTGATATAAAATGTCGTAGATGCTGATATATTGACGAAAACAAGATTTTCGGTAATGGCTGCCAAAATATGCATATTCGTCACAAACTTATAAATATATTTGTGGGATCAATACTGAAATGGTTTTATCTGATTTTCTACCCCTCAAAACATGGGGATATACACAAAAATTATTCTGATACCATATGTAGTTACTGAGATATTGACGAAATCGAGATTTTCAGTAATGGCTGCCTAAATATGCCCATTCAGCACAAACTGTTGGTGTGATCTTTACTAAAGTGGTTTAATCGTATTCTTTACCCCTAAAAACATGGAGATATACACCAACATTATTTTGATACCATGCACAGGTACTGAGATATTGACGAAATCGAGATTTTCAGTAATGGCTGCCTAAATATGCCCATTCAGCACAAAATGTTGGTGTGATCTTTACTAAAGTGGTTTAATCGTATTCTTTACCCCTAAAAACATGGAGATATACACCAACATTATTTTGATACCATGCACAGGTACTGAGATATTGACGAAAACTAGATTTTCAGTAATGGCTGCCTAAATATGCCTATTCAGCACAAAATATCAATGTGATCGTTACTAAAATGGCTTAATCTGTATATTTACCCCTCAAAACATGGGGATAGACACAAAAATTATTTTGATACCATTCATAGTTGCTGAGATATTGGCGAAAAAAAGATTTTCAGTAATGGCGACCTTAATTTGCATATTGTGCGGATTGCCCAAGGATGCCAGAGTGGCATCATTCAGATTCTTAAAGAGCACACCTCAGAGGTATAGAAACAGCAAAAAAACTTTGTACGGACGGCAAAACACGCTTCTCCAAAAATCAGGGGGTTGGCAACCGGACTACTGTACAAAAGTGAGTTCTGACGTGTTATCATATAAATAATAAAACTAAGAGTACAAATTGTGTATCCTCATTTCCAGTTAACGTCAATGCCTTGTATTCCATCTATCAAATGTCGCCTAAGGCACGCTCTGTCTATCGTTGTTTGATTGTGAAATATTGCCTCAAAATACTGCCGTCGATAGAAAGAACAGACATGGTTCTTCTTGTTTAATAAATTAACATGTTTGCTGTGTTCGTCTTTTCCGCGCGTGATTAAACAAATATGCAAACAAATTCGGTAAAGCCCCGTTACATTACAGTGAAGACGTTATTCTTTTTCAATAAATGCGTTTATGCTAGAACCGTTATGCCCTTTGCAAACAGCTTGAAGCCAGATCAGACGCAAAGGCTCAAGGTTATAAAGAGTTTGAGTTGTGTCTTAGACCGTTCTCAAGCATTTTATTGGTCAGATGTGAGCAAACAAAAATATAGAGTTTGATTGAGTCTGAGATCGTTCTCAAGCATTTGATTGGTCCGATTTGAGCAAAAATAAAGAGTTTGATTGAGTCTGAGATCGTTCTCAAGCATTTGATTTGTCAGATTTAAGCAAAAGTAAAGAGTTTTTATTGAGTCTGAGATCGTTCTCAAGCATTTAATTGGTTTGATTTGAGCAATGGTTCAAATCTGGTCAATTAAATGCTTGATACCGATCTCAGACTCATCTCAAACTCTTTATTACCTTAGACCTTGATAACCCTAGTAGTGGATGTTAGTGTAGGGAAATTATGAGACGTTAATCATTTGACTCTCAATGACGCCAAAAGGCGCGTTTGCAACCAGTTTTTATCCTGTTCAGGACGCTGTGTAACGCGGCGTCTAATCATGATCCAAACTGCTTGACACTCGTTTAGAAATTTATTTAGTCCTTACATGTAATAAATGAACCTTAAATGCAGACAACAATATTGTAGTAGACAATAGCCGACAATATGGTGATGAAGTGGTAAACATTTCACGATAGTTTTGATCATGAAAGGGTTAAAGGCGTTGTTACAGAGCAATGGGGGGGGGGGGTTAATTATTTAATTGGTCACGAAGTCGAGAAAATGTTTTGGAAATGACAAATTTGTTCAGAAAAAACAGACAGCTGAATTTAGGGAATTCATATTTAAGATGACACTTTCCAAACTTTTTGCAGTGCTGTTTCGCATGATTTGCATGTGACAATGATTTAAGCTCATGATATGTGCGTCCGACTTATTACAATGGAGAAAGCTTTATTCTTTCCCAATAAACGCGTTTACGCTACAACTATAATTTCCAGTACAAACAGTTTGGAGCCAGATCAGACGCCGGGTAACCCGGCGTCTGTTCAGGCTCCAAACTGTTTGCCACTCAGCTTAATATGTTTTGTCAGAATTGTCAAAAGGTTGTAATTTTCTATATTTTAGTGCATTGCGTTTGCGTTTCGTTTGCGTTTAAACGGGAAAGAATAATGTTTACTCCGCTGTACAAGTGGAGTATGACACCGGGTGATCTCGTGTACAAAACAATAAACAGTTCTAGGCACAGTTGGGCATTTTCAAGTCAGCTGGAATGCATTCTATCATGAAGACCATTGGGTACAAGACCGCCTTTTGAGACGATCGCAATCAATTAACAAGTTACATGTAGAGTGGAGAAGATGTCATTCTGTACTGTTAAAACGCTAACAAAAACGCAAACGCATTTCAGTAAAATATAGAAAAATTACAATATTTTGGCAACTATGACTGTTTAATTGAATCCGAGCGGCGTAATTGCATTTATTGGGAAGTTACATTGTATAATATACTTTCACCTTAGATATCAAATTCTAACGATGTTGAGTCATTAAATGTTACAGTGAAGCAGATAGTGGTTGAAGGGTTTATTCATGAACGAAACTAAATATAACCATAGTGCAAACATTTGAAGAGAATGACAACATTTTGAAAGTTCTGACGATTTGTGTTTTACTGAGTGGTAAACACGTTAGAGGTCCTTTGTGATAATCATAAACATGACCAATTTCCGTGCAGAAGCACACTACTTTTTAATGTAACAACTATCAGTGTTTATGGTGGTGTTGATTTTAATGTTTTGATTTTTACGATACTTCATATTCAAATATTCATATTCTGATCGACACACATTTCAGTGTCTGATTAGACTCCGCATTGGTCGATACAGTGGAGAATCTGTTATTCTTTCCCGTTTAAACGCAAACGTACGCAAACGCTAAGCACTAAAACGTAGAAAAGAACACCTTTTGGACAATTCTGATATTTCATGTTTATCTTGGTGGCAAACAGTTTGGAGCCTGATCAGACGCCGGGTTACCCGGCGTCTGATCTGGCTCCAAACTGTTTGCACTGCAAATAATAGTTTTAGCGTAAACGCGTTTATTGGGAAAGAATAACAGATTCTCCATTGTACTTAAGTCTGAGTGCCAACAGTGTGGAACCCGACTAGACGCCGGGTTACCCTATGTTTGGTCTGGCTCAATACTGTCTGCAATGAATATCAAAACAGTTTAGCATAACCGCGGTAATTGGGACATATATATGCCTTCTTCACTGTCACGGACATAAGTTCTTGAAATTCAAAAGTGTTTTTCATGGGGAGGAATAGCGTTATATAGCCTGTATATGTCATAGATAAGCGGTATATTGTCTGCGTTTATACAGAGCCAGACTGTGAAACCCTTCATTGACACGACGTCATCTGCATTTATCAATTGCCCTCTGCTTTCATTTCTCACGCATAAATTTCAAACATTTTGTTTAATAAATGATGATTCAAGTGTCGAACAGTTTGGATCTTGATCAGACGCCGCGTAACGCGGCGTCTTATCATGATCCAAACTGTTTACAAATAGCAATTGTATTCGGTGTCAGGTAGTGAAGTGGTTGAATAGCACCACGTCAATGTAAGAATGCAGAGCGGAAATTTGGCAGTAAGTGGTGTCTGTAAAACACAAACGCATTCTTCTTGCATTTGCAGGGGCAATTATTCCAGTATCATTGTCTATAAAATGATAAAGCACACAACGCTCAGACTACCCATGGCAGAGGGAAAACAGTAGCACTCTCCCAAACACCTGCAGTGGAGGACACACATTATCGTTTCCAGTTTAAACGAGGTTAAACGCAAATGCTTTAAAGTAGTATGCGAGAGATCGAAACATTTTAGAAATAATAATGATTTGTTTTACAATAATTTTCAATATTCCAGATAAGGAATTAAATCAATATTAATATATATATACTGCTCTCTTCTTATGTTTCGACCTTCAAGGGCCTTTTTCAAAGTGATTTGATTTTCTTTACAGGTCGAAATATTAGAAAAGAGATTTGTTTTAATTTGTGTGGCAAACAATTTGAAGCCTGGTCAATGATCTGGTTTCTTGACGTCTGATTAGGACCAAAACTGTTCGCATAGGAAATAGTTGTTTTAAAGTGTACGCATTTTTCTGGGGGAAAGAATAACGACTTCTCAACTGAAAAACCACACGTGTGCATTTATCTATACACATTATTCAGTCGTAAAATCGTTATTCCTACCCTAAATCTATGATATCCAATGCAGATGGTTAGGAACCAGATCAGACACCATTCGTTTAGACTCCAAACTGTTGGTCACACAGATAAGAATAGTCAGTCTTGTAAAAGAGTGTCCTTATTGACATTTCATTGCAGCACTTTTGCTTTTAATTTGCATTTAAACACGAAATACAAACGTCCACTCCACTGTAATTGAAGCAAGATGTCGACGTTATGCGGACCAGGGATATCAGGATAAAGTAGGGTTTATAAAATATGTTATTTTTATTTTTCCTACGAGGTTAAGTCGCTTTAAACTCTTGAGCCGTGCAGTGGAAAGGGTGCTATTTTTGTTACGACGAATTTGAACTAAACGCAAATGCAAGAATAACATGTCATTGTATTTTAGAATTATTGCGAATTATTGCCATTCTAGCAGATTATAATCTAAAACAGGCCGAAATTAAAGCATTATTCGCCGTTTTCTTCTTTACCTTCAATCTGCTTTAAGTGGATACCTGTTCCCTAACTAGAAATCTGTTATAAAGTAATGGGTTAAAGAGACTAAAGAGTGAAGACTAGTTGGTATATATTCTCCCTGGGTTAACAGGCATCCTAAACACAAATTACTGAAGCTTTTTAAGTATTATACTTGTTTTTTCTGTTCCATCTATAAGCGGTGTAGACTTCTTTCTAAAACGTTTAAAAATGTTTGCAAACGATACAAATAATCTAAAAATTACAGACATGAAAAAATGGTCTGGTAGCCGAAAAGTTAAAGGAAAGGTCGTTTTTGCTTGTATTGCCTTCTCCGCAAGAGCTTAAATCTCTACTAAGAGCCTTTTCTTTTTTAACTATATTCTAAACACAGATACTTGTCCGGTACTTATATTTGCAACGTTATTAAGGCGCCTGAAATCCATGTACAAAATTGTTTTTGGTTAAATCTAGATTTCAGTCTATTCAAAAACTGCTTGTATGGCCACTTATCGTACGTTTATAACGATAGTGTCCAACGCAAATTTAGAATGGGCGTCATGTACAGTGTATAACGTTATTCTTTCCAAAAAAAACGCATTTACGTTAAAAACTATAATTTTACTTGCAAACAGTTTGGAGCCAGATCAGACGCGGGTGACCCTACGTCTGATAAGGCTCCAACATGTTTGTCCCCCAGAGTAAAATAAATGATCAGTATTATCAATAAGTTGTCATTTTATCCATTTAATGCAATTCAATTGCGTTTCGTTTGCGTTTAAACGGAGAAGAATAATATTTTCTTTACTGTACATGTAACTATAATTATATCTTATTTACGTTTCAATAAACTTCGAGATGTAGTGTTAAGCTTCACAGTGTGTATATCTAATAGACGGAATACAAGTTAACTTCGAATTACCCATCGCTACTTTTACAGATACTTGCAAACAGTTTGGATCCAGATCAGATGCCGCTGAAAAACGGTGTCTGATCTGGGTCCAAACTGTTTTACATTCGTCATATATGATTTTAAACGTTCAGAACGTAAATGTGATGAGTTTTGCAGACGACAAATTTAAAGCAGACGATATTATAACAGGAGAAGGGTTAATTACTTCACGAGTGTCTCTGACAGTACACTGAAGTGACGTTCAGCTGTTTTGTAAATATACGGTACAATTGGATATAGCAACATTATTCACCACATGTTTACATACAATTAGGCTTTATATACAGACTTAGCCTGCGATACAATATATAACATGTTTCGATTTTAGTGACCTTAGTAGTTATATCATATTGCATATTTACATACATAAACCAAAGTGGGGATACCAAATATCGTGGATTCAGATTTTACGCCGAGTTACTCGGCGTCTGATCCGAATCCAAGCTGTTTTCAACTGGTATGTTATAGTTGCGTTGAAATGAAAGGTTCGAATGGGATAACAAGATTCCCAATCTGAGCCTAATTTTACCCGTAGTTATTTAACTGAATTTCACCCACACAAGATTGAATTGCTACAACATTATCTTGTTTACTAGAAGTGCAAGATACGTACAGTGGAGAATCTGTTATTCTTTCCCAATAAACGCGTTTACGCTAAAACTATTATTTGCAGTGCAAACAGTTTGGAGCCAGATCAGACGCCGGGTAACCCGGCGTCTGATCAGGCTCCAAACTGTTTGCCACCAAGATAAACAATAATTATCAGAATTGTCCAAAAGTTGTTCTTTTCTACGTTTTAGTGCTTTGCGTTTGCGTACGTTTGCACAGTGGGGAATCTGTCGGGTAACCCGGCGTCTGATCAGGCTCCAAACTGTTTGCCACCAAGATAAACAATAATTATCAGAATTGTCCAAAAGTTGTTCTTTTGTACGTTTTAGTGCTTTGCGTTTGCGTACGTTTGCGTTTAAACGGGAACGAATAACAGATTCTCCACTGTACACCGGTGTTCTCTTCTTTTAATCCTTTCACTCTCAATGCCGTTTGAAAGCGCCTTTGCAAACAGTTTGGATCCTGATCAGACGTTTCGCGGCGTTTGATCAGGATCCGAACTGTTTGACACTTTTTTTAAATTTTATTCAGTCGTACTGATTTTTTCTTGACTTTGAAAAGACATTGCAGACAACAGAATTCAAGCAGACGACACTGAACGGTGAAAAGGTAAAAATCTTCCGAATTTTATGAAGGTGTTACAATATAACAGATTGTCGGACAGAAACTATCGAATGTATGGTTATGGATACTACATGTACGAAGCTCATCACATTTCTATTTAACTTACAAACATGTACATGCACATGCAGTAAAATATACCTGATACATGTATACATGTAACGAAGTTTGGATAAGACACACCAGACAGTCTCGAATACTTCGTTGTTTGTGAGCTTCACTGAAATGACCAGAAATTAAAAACAAATGAAGACAAAGAAACAATAAATGATCAGAAGGAGAAGGTGATAAACATAATAATGCAACGAGAAAGAATGGTCAAAAGAAGAAAAAGGTGGAACGAGAGGGAGAGACAGAGAGAGAGAAAAAGAGCTTGCGAGAGCGAGCGAACGAGCGACAGAGAGAAAGAGGTATTAAAGCATTTATCACATTTAACAATTAAACACATAATACCATTAAATATTAAAGCCTTTAATACATGTAGAATAATCCCGTACCTCATTCATCTCTTTACCTCAAGTGCATTGGTAATTTGTAAACAGGTTTTGATCCTATTCAGGATCAAAACTGTCTGCCACTAAATACGATATTAATATAGCCAAGTATCCAAAACGTTAATACTTGAGAAAAAGCAGATAATTGTTTAACCCTTTCACTCCCTAAATTTTCTAGAGATTTTTACCCCATCACCGTTTGATTGTCATCTGCTTCAATTTTTATGTCAGCGTTTCAAAGTTACGAAAAAAGGCTGTATGACTGAAGAAGTTTCAAAACGAGTGTCAAACAGTTTGGATCCTGATCATACGCCGCGTAAACGAATGTTAAACAGTTTGGATCATGATCAGACGCCGCGTAACGCGGCGTCTGATCAGGATCCAAACTGTTTGCAAACGCGCTTTCAAACGGCATTGAGAGTGAAAGAGTTACAGAAGAAGACGCCATTGCAGTGATGTGTTAATACCATATCATATTAGTATGCCAAAAGGGCAAGTTGCCGAGTCTTATTTGATATGCAGTACATCAGCTTAACAGATCTCCGTCGCCAGATATAGATGTATGACCCAGTTTAGATGTAAAGATAGATGATGACAAACTAAAATCGAATGACACAGTCCAGATCGTAATACAGTGGGGGATACGTTTATGCTGAAGATCCAATTAAAAAGAGTTTGGATACAGATCAGACGCAGGTTAAACTTGGGTCTAGTCAGGTTCCAGAGAGTCAAACAATTTGGATTCAGGTGAGAAACCATTTTGTAAGTCGTCTCATGCGCATTCTACCTGTTTCCATTAGTTACTGTCTTTTTAAGTTTGTAAACAGCTTAGAGGGGCTGAAAGTCCCTGTGTTATTAGTTATGCTGAATGGACTGAAACATTGTGTACACATAAAGACATTGAATACAGTGTTATAATGAGGAAGGTAACGTCGTTTCCCGATTAAAACAAACGAAATGCAAACACTGTGTAGAAAACGTAAATAATTCAGCTCTTTGAAACTACAGTACTCCCTCTCTACAACGGCCCTCCGAACAACGGTTCCCTCCTTACAACGACTATTTCCATTGTTCCCTAAACAATGTAATTATGTCCAACCTTTTCACGGCTGCAGTATAGTGTACTTAAAATTGTCTTCTGCTGTTTTTTTTTTTAAAATTTGCATGTTATACATTTTGACTGAAACTAAAAACCATAATGACGAGTGATAAACAGCTTGAATCCAGATCAGACGGCGCATTACGCGGCTTCTGATCTGGATTTAAGCTGTTTGCAAATGTAGCCAATTGCCCTCCCTACAACGACTCCCTCCGAACAACGCGCATAGTTGTTGTCTCCCATCGGATGTCGTTGTAGAGAGGGAGCGCTGTACTCTATATCATTTTTATGGCTCAGTTAAAAGCTTGATCAGAAGCCGGATTATTCCTTCAGAGCGTACCAAATTCCGCTAGAACAGCTTAGGGGTTTATACATGTACTCCAATAGATATCAGAGACCGTAGTTTATTTGTTTAAAATATGACACTGGTCCAACCGTTCATTACAGGAGAAACGTTTCTGGATCCACATCTCATTTACATCGAAATAAAACCATTAATAAGGACTCAAAAACGAAACCCCTGCTGGAAAAATAGAGGTAAAGGGATTATGTACTTTGAACCCAGTTTGGTCATCTTTTATTCTTGTTCCACTGTTGCACGCCCCAGAACCACACATAGCTGTTTTTGTCTGAGTGGCTATCAGTTTGGAGATTGAGCGGACGTTGTTTGCAATGAGAATGATTATTCAAGCAGACTTGAATTTATTGGGAAAGAATAACATATTTTCCAATATATGTAACTCGGTTTAAAACTGCTAAGATTTTCAAAACGCTGTAATTCTTTCAGTTTATAGTGTCGTATTTGTGTTCATTTACATTTAAACAGGAACTAACTACGTTTTACGTACTGAAAGAAGAAATATCTAGTCAATTAGATTTATTTTACCCGTATCCCAATTTGTCTGCTACAAAATGTCGCACAGTGCAGAATGTACTACATGTATTATTTTCTGAAAAACCGAAGGGAAACCATTATACAACATAATGTAGAACATGATATATTTTTTACATGTAACGTTTTCGTGATATAATGTATCTTAGTGGATAAATAACTTTTAAACGATCTTGCAGACAACTCTATTGAAACAGACGACAATAATCAAAGCGGTGAAGGGGTATAAACCTCACGTTTAATTTAGCACTAAAAGGAATATCCCTATTACTGCCAGAACGGCATTGGTCTCAAAATGGCGTATGTTATAAAATACCGTCTATTTTAGTTCTCAACAAAGGATTTCACACACTTTTGATAAAAAACAAAGACAGATTACAAATATTTACTTTGTGTGATAAGACACTTAAATGCAATGCTCTTTATCTGGATTAACACTATACTTGCACATCCAAGTATACTTGGATTCGCAATGACCATAATAAAATACACACAACGTTAGTAAAAAGGACGGTTATTCCATTTCCCGAGAGAAACACTTGAAGCTGGCTCTAAGGTTGTTAAGTGTTTTACATGTAGTTGAGTCCGAGTGTGTTCTCCAGCATTTGATTGGTCAGATTCGAGCCTAGGCTCAAATCTGACCAATCAAATGCTTGAGAACGACTTTAGACTCAACGCAAAAGCTTTATTACCTCGGACCCTGGAACGTTTTACAGAGGCTTATATATGCGATATTCTGTCCCGTTTAAAACGAAACTTAATGCAATTGCAATGCAACAAATTGTAAAAATGTCAACTGAAATAAAACAAATGACCTATAATTGTATTGCACGGCATATGCCCTGGATTCAAACTGCTTGCAGTGAAGATAATTGTGTTATCCCCAACTCGTATATTGAGAGAGCATAATGCCTTATCTACTGTATGCATACTCTCAACGATTGTCTGTACTTTAGAGAAGAGGAACTTATGTTGCTACTTTTACAGCAATAGGTTACTATTTTACAGTAAACTTTACTAATAGTTTGTATCCTTATCAAAATCTGCAAAAATCAGCATCTGAATAGGGTACAAAAGTATGTGAAATTGTTATATTCATACGTATTCAGTCAAAACTTTACCAAATTTATTACGGCATAAATTGTATACAACATATTTAAGAAGATGTTTTATTTATGTGAATCTGTTTAATTATTTCAAAACGTTTGACACTCGTATCGACATTTCTTTAGGCAAAACAATCCTAAAGGTGACTTGCGGGCTACGCTAGCCATGCATGCGATATTTTGCAATACCGGAGTTAAAGCAGACAATAAAATAGATTGGTTCCTCAGAACACGTGTGTCACCTGCCAGCAAACATCAGTCTAACATTCTCTTCCCATAAGAGTTTAATTTCAAAATATTAAATAAAACAGAAGAAGTCTGCATGAAATGAAAATGTTGAATAGGGGAAAACTCTCATAATTTGGATGCAGGATGCATGACCTTTGTGCAGTACACTTTCACCTGGCAATCGTATTCCATAAATGAACTCCCCCCCATTGTCTCGATAGGTGTGAATTTAACTGTCAAAGCATGCAGCACATGCTATACGCATGCAGCACATGCTATATGCATGCAGCACATGCTATACCAATCTTAGTTTACCTGGTGAGGCCAAATTTTACGGGAGGATACTAATGTGGCTATTTTCTTTTGTTTTATTTTGCCTGGCTAGCCACAGAACAAACTATTTCCATTTGCTCTTACTTGGACTAGAATGACCTGTAGGCTAACCCTATCCCTCACCCTATGTCCCACAACTGGCAAGGTTAATTTCACAAGAAATTACCAGGTTAATGTCACATGAGACGGCCAGGTTAATGTTTCTCAATTATGGGGCAAATAAATTTAGCCACATAAGTACCCTCCCGTAAGCACGGACGGGCGGATGGGCGGACGGACGGACGTTCTTACGGGAGGAAACTTATGTGGCTATTTCTATCGTTTTCTTTTGGGTGGCTAGCCACACAAGCGACAATTTCTTTTTGCTCTAACTTGGAATAGAATGACCTGTAGGCTACCCCTATCCCTCACCCTATGTCCCACAACTTGCCAGGTTAACTTCACAAGAAATGGGCAGGTTGATGTCACAAGAGACGGCCAGGTTAATGTTTTTCAATTATGGGGCAAAGTTATTTATCCACATAAGTACCCTCCCGTGAGCACGGACGGAAGGACGGACTTTCTTACGGGAGGAAACTTACATGTATGTGGCTATTTTCTATTGTTTTCTTTTGGATGGCTAGCCACACAAGCGACACTTTCTTTTTGCTCTAACTTGGGAAAAAATGATCTGGAGACTAACCCTACCCCTAACCCTATGTCCCACAACTGGCCAGGTTAATTTCACAAGAAATGGCCAGGTTAATGTCACAAGAGACGGTCAGGTTAATGTTTTCCAATTATGGGGCTAAGAATTTTAGACACATAAGTATCCTCCCGTAAGCACGGACGGACGCACAGACATACGTCGGAAAAGTTATCCATAAGTGTCACCTCTACTTTCTGCAGGTGACACAAACAACTTTGTAGGTTTAAACAGACGGACAAATGGGCAACGAAGGCGTGAAGTTTACGCAAATGAGCCGTCGGGGTCAAATGGCAGACATTGACCTATAAAGTGGGAAAGATGTTTGTATGTAAATATGGAAATGAAATACAGATCTATCACATTGCAGGATAATGTAAGTAATTCCAATGGCACCTCTCATATATGATATTTATGCTCAATAACGCAGTTAACCCGTCCCCTGTCTAAATATATTGTACTATGAAATTGCTCTCTGAAAAGTTGTTTGCACTCATGTGTCAAATATATCTATTAAAAGCAAGTAACCTGATCAGGCGAGTCAAACAGTTTAAGATTCAGGTCACGGAACGCGGTTGTTTGTGTTAGATCTTGATCTTAATTGTTTGCAAGTTTTAGTCAAGTCATGTTTCGGCATTCGAAGGGTTGATACGTAAATGGTAAATTGCGACGACAGAATTAAATGAAAATAGCAAAAGAAGCTTAACCACCCTGAAAACAACTCAGTTATGACAGAACTAAGGAAAATCATTTTCGTTATGGCGGGCTCCATATTGCCGACACTGGCATACTATGTAGCTATGTTCTATAACATCATCGATAAAAAATTGCATTTGGTTTCAATATGCAAATGTATTATTTTTTTCAAGAATGGCTGTAGTGGTTAAAACAACAAAAACGGTTTGATTATTCCATATTGCAATTAGCATTAGCCCATTATCACATAGCCTGTTCATATGTTGGAGACACGTTATCACTTAAATCCGGATGAAAGTAAAGCATAATGCCCATGAAGAGTTTACTGTTTTTGCTTTAAGCTGGTTTAATCTTCTATCTGGACAGTACTTGAAATGCTACCCATTAATTATTTCAAAACTTAAGGAATTATTTTCTTATCAATTGTACGATTTATTAGAGGCTTTAAAAAGAGAACTTGGGAAATAAAGGGTACACGTTATAAGTTCGTGTACATGTATAATAATACAGACAGTATCTACAGTGGAGAATCTGTTATTATTCCCAATAAACGCGTTTACGCTAAAACTATTATTTGCAGTGCAAACAGTTTGAAGCCAGATCAGACGCCGGGTAACCCGGCGTCTGATCAGGCTCCCAACTGTTTGCCACCAAGATAAACATAAATTATCAGAATTGTCCAAAAATTGTTCTTTTCTACGTTTTAGTGCTTTGCGTTTGCGTACGTTTGCGTTTAAACGGGAAAGAATAACAGATTCTCCACTGCATAACTGAATGGAAACCAACTATAGTTGAGCCGTGTCATGACAAAACCAGCTTTATTTCATTGCAATCCCAGGCTCTGTATCTGCAAACCCGTATATAATACAGTAATATAAAATGATTTAAATGTATGGGGGTCTTTGACGCGGGGGCTGTCCTTGATTTACACTGCTTGCAATGCAATAAGTCAGGTTTTCTCGTGGCAGTACTCATTTATATCTATGGAACGCCAGAACGTGCAGGAACTAAAGTAATATATAAATGAAATAACCACGTCTATCCCATTGTTTAAGACAATATAGTTTTAAATTTTAAGCTACATTAAGTATGTATTTAACGATATGTATTTGAATAATCATACGGAACTCTAGATAAAAATGACAGCTAAATGCAGGATACAAGTTATACGCAACACTCCTGTACATGTACAGTATCTGGTCACTAGACAACAGACTGTACATGTTGCTGATATTATGTGACCCTCAGAGTTTTAATTTTAGTTTTACATGTTATTTTTTATAGACATATTGATTTTAGTACAACCCGTATCTCTGGAACTATGTCATACAGTGGATAATCTGTTATTCTTTCCCAATAAACGCGTTTACGCTAAAACTATTATTTGCAGTGCAAACAGTTTGGAGCCAGATCAGACGCCGGGTAAGCCGGCGTCTGATCAGGCTCCCAACTGTTTGCCACCAAGATAAACATAAATTATCAGAATTGTCCAAAAGTTGTTCTTTTCTACGTTTTAGTCCTTTGCGTTTGCGTACGTTTGCGTTTAAACGGGAAAGAATAACAGATTCTCCACTGTACGCCATTCATAGCGTAGTGGGCCGACAGTGATGTGATTACAGTAGGGAAAACATTATTCTACCAAATTTTAACGCAAATGAAATGCATAAGCAATGCAAAATATTTTTATTTGAGTGGTAAACGGTTTGAAGCCTGATTAGACTCTATTGATCTGGTTCAAAACTATTTGCAATGGAAATAATTGTTATCGAAACAGCGTTCACTGGAAAGAAAAACGTCTTCTGTACTGTAGCTTACTTTGTCTTATTCCTGGGTCCATGCTTTTAAAGCGTTTGAGTTGAGTTTTAAATCATTTTCAAGCATCTGATTGGTTAGATCTGATCAATCAAATGCTTGAGAACGAACTCAGACTCATCTCAAACGCTTGGTAAGCGCTGGGTCTCTTGTTATAGTACACAGACCTGAAGAAACAATAAGTTTGGTGACTGATCGGAATCAAAACTGTTTGCAAATATGTGTAAAGTTACACTTTGGCATTTGGCTTTAAGTTTCCAAGAAACATATAGTTCTAAATCATGTCTAAAGCTTGTTTTGTACTATTCTCATAGGAGCAGACTGTAGGGCTTATAATTTACAGTTGTTTAAGTCCTGTGTGATTTATTCTAAGAGTTCACACACTCCCACAACAATCAAATACTAAGGCAAAACCTGTTTTATTCCAATTTAGACAGTCTGGTTTTATATAATCATTTCCCCATAGAAACATATTAAAACATCTTAACCTATTTTTCCGTTCAAGCATTACAAAATGATATTACTTACAAATGGTTTAAGATGTAGGTGACAATCTAAATCTTACAAGAGTGAGCAAGTTTCTAAGAGTTTATGTCCTTCAAGGTCTGCATCGGCGTATTATGGGATACCATATTCTCCCATTTTCGCCTATGTGGGATAGAGATACGACGTATTTTGTTGTTTGCCCAGATTTACCACAATTGCTACTTGAAGCGGGTCAATAAATGATGTCATTTCTAACGATGTTGCTATAAACTGTTGAAGTTGATTCTGAGCGTTGTTTCCATTCATTATTTGAAAATTAAAGAAATAAAAGAACACTCCCTAACTGATCAGAACATATCTTCAGGAATCTCAAGACTAAAAAATATCCTATAAAAAGTTTATTTAGTACGTTTTTTCTAGTAGTGTTATACGAACATTGCATCTCACGACTAAAGTCTATGTTATTTGCAACGCAAAATAAACCTTTCTGTTATCAGCTATAAATACAAGGCTTATTGATAATATAAACGACAGGTCACAGCTTACATGTAAATCAAGATAAGCGTAAAACAGAAATCTCCTGAGGGAGATTTCTTATTTACGCTCATTTGCTTAAAGCAATCACAAGCATTAAATAATCGATACAAGTTAGTGGTCATGATAGAGAGGTTTTACTGCATATGTATACTCGTACAGCATTGGTTAAATTCGAACATAAATCTTCTATTTATATTACTTAAAAAAAACACGTTCTGTCTTTGAGTCAGACATTAACCCATTCAACACTATCGACGACCATACTTGTCATTAAATCAGTGTATTTGTTAAAGGTACACTTGCCAGATGCAGACGATATGGAACCTGATCAAAACGATCATACAGAAACTCTCTCATCAGGGTCTAAAATGTTGGATATATTGAAACATATTGTTAAAAACAACCCTGATTAGTAAATAAAAAAAGACTGAACTTAATTGGAAACTGTCATTGTCTATTAAACTTTTCAGGGGTGAATAAGTTAATGCACGTTTCAATTCAATAAATGACAAGCGTAATGCAAAAAACTCCGTTAGGAGCTATTGTATTACTAAGAACATGCATCTATCATCTAGTCCCATCAGGATTAAATTGCTCGCCACTCTTAGGAGGTAGTATCATTGTGAATATTTTGCTTTCATATCTCACAAATCAATTCTCGAAATATAGGTGTAAAAATAATATATCTACATCATAAAGGTTTAATTCATTCCAATTTCTAGTATGACATATTTAACGACTTAATTCTGTAAACGCTCTCGTAAACCCTCGTGTAAAAGAAAGCAGGTGCGAGCAAATGATAACACTAGCGATTATCCAAAATAACCATTTATCATAGAGCGGCGCCTATAGATACACTATCGAAGAGTTTATTGCCGATCATATCAGCAGCCTCAGACTCGGAAGGTGTTAGTTTAATGGCATTTTAACAAGAAGAATCATTTTCGAAACGTATTCCAAAACCACTGTTTTGTTCTTTTGAAGTTGGATTTACGCGTGATTACGCAAACCAAACACGCAGTGAGGTGTTATGTGCTATGCTGAGAAAATGTTATCTCATGAATGTGTATTTTTTGTTGAGTCATAATAATGATGAATATAACCTTATCAAAATAACATATTTCTTGGAAAATGTATGTGTTCTACCATTCACCACCACGTCTTCATCTACTTTAATCAATTTTCGAATGATTTTAAATCTCAAACTTACATTGTATGTACATTTTAAGTAATTTCATTATGATTAGCAAACAGTTAAGATTCTAATCAGGCGGCGCAATGCGGCGTCTGATCAGAATCCAAACGGTTCGCATGTTAACTTTGTACTCTGAGTAAGGCAGTTGACAGTGAAAATACACAGGGGTGATTGATTGGCATATTCTTGCATAATATACCATCAGAGTGTCAAACAATATACATCCAAATCATAGGCCTTGTATGCCGTTCAAACGTGTTGGCATCAGGCATCTCAAAATTTCCCTTAACGTATAAAAACAACTATACTGTAATAAAATTTCAACTTCCTATACTGTATACTTTAAATATCATATTCCCGTGGAAGGCTGTTGCCTGCCTGTTTTGCCAACATGTTTTTTACTTGCTTAAGAACAGTCTACGACATATATCATACAAACACACAATATTTCTCAATAGCTACCCGTTTTAATCCTTCTCAACAGCAACATGATATTTACTAAACAAACTGATATTCACTGTAAAAAATTTCGAGCAGGATCAAAACAGTTTGGATTTGAAATTATAGTTTCGACGTAAACGCATTTAGTGGTAAAGAATAACGTCTTCCTCGTCATACGTACTTATTAGACATTCTGATTTAACCATTTTCCTGTCGTAATATCGTCTACTTTGCAATATGTGTCTGCTAAATTTGTGAAACGACTCTTACAGTGGAGAAAACGTTTATACACAAACGAAACGCAAACAAATCGCAGTAAAATGGCGAAAATGGCAACTTTTCGACAATTCTGACTATCTTTTTTAATCTGAGTGGCAAACAGTTTGGAGCCCGATAAGACGCCGGGTTACGCGGAGTCTGATCAGGTTCCAAACTGTTTGCAATGGAAATTACAGTTTTAGCGTAAACGCGTTTATTTGGAATGAATAACGTTTTCTCAACTGTATGTATTTTTAAGACACGGCATGAGATTGTCAAACAGTTCAGATTCATATTGTTTGATTTAGATCCATTAATTTAAATATGCAATCAAGTCGCGATCGGCAGGATAAGGATTAAATGAATCGTCGACATTTGTCAAAAATCTGTCGTTTTCTAAAATATTATATCACGCTTGAGTTGCGTTTGGTTTAAAGAAAACACTGCTTCCATCAGAAATCATTTTTGTTGCCAAAAGGAATGACTTGTTTAGCATCCTGTTCTTTTAAAATGCTAACTACATTATAGAAACTGACACGCAGATGGTACATTGTCAAACAATACTATTAGAATTCATACTGTAATACATTTTAAAGTATGTGATTTTCTAGGTGTGCATTTGACAATGGATTTTGTTTATTATCAAGTTATAAAGTAGGAAAGACGTTAATGTGGAGAATACGTTACACTTTCTGTTTCAACGCAAATGAAACTCAAATGTATTGCACTCAAATGTAGAAAAAATAAAATCTTATGACAACTCTGACAATTTATTTGAATCTGAATGACAAACAGTTTGGAGCCTGAACAGACGCCGGGTAACCCGGCATCTCATCTGGTTCCAAACTGTTGCAGTTGAAATAATAGTTTGAGCATAAGCGCGTTTATTGGTCAAGAATAAAGTCTTCTCCTCTGTATTCTTCCCCTATACATGCGTTTGTGCGTACACAATAATTAATCATTGCCATCTTTTTTGGAGCCAGAACAGAACCGGGTATACAGTGGAGAATCTGTTATTCTTTCCCAAAAAACGCGTTTACGCTAAAACTATTATTTGCAGTGCAAACAGTTTGGAGCCAGATCAGACGCCGGGTAACCCGGCGTCTGATCAGGCTCCAAACTGTTTGCCACCAAGATAAACAAGAATTATCAGAATTGTCCAAAAGTTGTTCTTTTCTACATTTTAGTGATTTGCGTTTGCGTACGTTTGCGTTTAAACGGGAAAGAATAACAGATTCTCCACTGTACATGTGTATCAGCGTCTAATTAGGTTTCAAACTGTTTGCCACGTACATTTACAAAACTTCATAAGTTTCGTAAGGTTGTCATTTCGCTCTACTTTCAACCTATTTGAAACAACTGGACATCGCCAATAACTGACTACAAGCGGTGGTGAAATGTTTGGACGAACTCAACGCAAACTAAGACGCAAATCATGTTAGCTATGTAGTTTTGTAAAGGATGTGTAACGTACGTATCACATTGGTATATGCAAACGAGGCTTCCCAAATCGTTGTATGTTTGGACGTGGGTCACTTATATAGTGCAACAAACATCCTTGGTGTGAGCGTAAACTTTGCATTGACGGGTTTGTTGTTGCTGGGTCTCTCGGTTTGCACGTTACAAATGGTGGCAGCGGTGGGATAATGACAACTGCCAGACCGGAGTTGCCTTACCCACAGTTCTCACAGGGTCCAAGTCTCAGGACGAGACTTTTCGTAGGGGAGTTATGTCACGTACGTGGTATGTTGGTATATGCATATGAGGCTTCCAAAATTCTTGTATGTTGGAACGTGAGTCAATTATATAGCGCAACAAGCACCTCTGGGTGTGAGCTTAAGCTTTGCATCGACGAGGTTTGCTGTTGCTTGGTCACTCGGTTTGCACGTTACAGATTCATTTGAATAACGCTGCCTACATGTAATAGTCTTGAGCGCTTTCTGACACCTGTGTTAGCCTGTGTATAAACTGATTCCAAACTGTTTGAAAGGTAACATAAAACTGTTCTACTCGAGAATTGTCAACAAAACAGAAATTTATAAGTACAAATTGGGTACAAATTTAGATTTATGTTTTAAAAAAGTTTTTTTTTCTCAATGTCCATGTGTCTGGAAGAAACATATACTTGGTGTCGTTACTGTCTCTCTGAATCCTCAAACGGCTCATGAAATGTTTCGTCTCAAACAATTGCCTTCAAAAACCGTTCTAGAATTAGCATTTTTGTATTTTTTGTCTTTAAAGATGATTCAGGTTGTTAAACAGTTTGGATTCTCATGAGACGCCGAATAACTTGGCGTCTCATCAAGATCCAAACTGGTGGCAAATGTAACGCTCGTTTTCTTGTCAGCTTGAAAATGATTACACACAAACGTGCGCTCGCTGCAATACAGTGTTCTAAAATAGAAATATAATCAAGACCTAATAGCATGAAAATAACCCGTTTGTCTGGTTTGTGAAATACCAGCTTGCTTTTTTTCTCACTTTCCACTTTATGACGTCAGTAAAATAAACTGATGTACCTTCACTTGAGGTCCTTTTCATTTTAACTGGTTAAGATGACCAGAAAACATGAACTGTTTTTTGAGAATCGTATGTTTAAATAACCCCACCACTGCCTAACCCCGAGTACAATAGTTATTTGCAAACAGTTTGGATCCTGATCAAACGCCGCGTAACGCGGCGTCTGATCAGGACCCAAACTTTTTGAGACTCATTTCAATATTTCTTTAATCAAAATATATCAAAAATAAATTTGAGAAAGAAAAGCAGACGACAATTATTTAAAATTGATGACGTCACGACAGTGAAGGAGTTACATGTTAGTAGATGTTATTATGTTTCAATTTGACTAAGGTGTGACCACTAGGTTTTATATACCGGGTTACTCAATTTCTGACCAGGATTCAAAAACTGGAACAGATATTTTGTTCATACAGTCATGACAGAGCAGAAAACTTTATTCTCTCCCAATATACGCGTTTATATAGTTGAAATCATATACCCATTACAAACAGTTTGGACCCAGATCAGACGTCCTGTAATCCTGGGTGTAACAAGGCTCTAAACTGTTTCCCATTCAATTAAAAAAAATAGTCCAACTTTTAAACGACTTTCATTTTCTTCATTCGATTGGGTGTGCGATTCGTTTGCTTTTAAACGGGAAATAGTAACGTATTCTCTACTGTATTAGTAAACCAAGCTTTCCCTCTCAACGGACTAAAAAGCTATTTCCATGCAAACGCTTCTGACCTTTGCCTAATGCGTATTTCCATAACAGCGCTGCAACAAATTATTCTTTGAACTATTTTGTCTTATTTATATCCCGAATGCGCAATCCCAGTTCTAATATATTTAGGATAAGAAGGGTGCACCGTTGCGAATACACTATTTTGTCTTGCCATTTATCCTTTCACTATTAATGGAGCTTAAACGCGCGTTTGCAAACAATTTGGTTCGCGTGACGCGGCGTCTGATCAGGATCCAAACTGTTTGACACTCGTTTGGAAATATCTATAGTGATACTGCCTATGTTTTAACTTTCAAACAACATTGCAGACAACAATATTGAAGCATGCGACAATCACAGGGAACCCCAAAAGAAAATTAAATGTACAAACACTAGATATATAGACTAGCCCCCTGTTGCGACAATGAAACGGTGATGTGGTAAAATTCTCATGAAAAGATTTGCAGTTAAGGAGTTAAACATGGTCATAATGCTAAAACTTGTATTATCGCAAACAGTTTGATGATATCTAACACCAGTCCTGCGTTCATTAACGAAAGCGCTTCGTGGCGCCTTGCCACGGCCCGCTTACATCAGGGCACCCACAGATTCATGTGCCTTCAACAGAGCGGGCCGTGACAAAGCGTCACGGCTTTCGTTAATGAACGCAGGGCTGGTAAAACCGAGTCGCTCTGATGTCGCAACAACAATAAGCCGGTGCTGACAAGGGTTTCATTATATAGATTTGTGTGGGCGCAAAACCTAGGAAAACAACAACAACAATCGGGTCACTAAGAACTTTCAAAAACACTAACAGTTTTCAACAGTTTATCGCATTACATTTGCATTTTTCCTTTGAAGCGCGAAAGATTAACGTCTTCTCCACAGTATTCAAAATCACTACGAAATGTGTAACGTGTTTGTGGTCACCAAGAATTTTGTAAATTTGAAGTATTTCATAAAGATGACATAGTGTAGAACATGTTATTCGCCTCCAATTTAATTCAAACCAAACGCGCACATTTATACAATGCAATAAACTTAAGAAAGTTATGGAAGGCCGGAAGGCCGGTGCGCCATGCTAATTGCTATTTGTAAAATGCAAATGCTGAATGCGAAATGCCATTTGTGAAATATTAAATCTATTTGCTAAATGCGAAATGCTATTTGCCAATACCAAATGCAAATAGCAATTTGCCAAATGCTTAATGCTATTTGTGCCGAATGCCAAATGCTTTGGCGGTTTCTTCAACTGGTGGTTTTTGTCTCAATCATTTAACATTCAGAAAATCGCTTTTAGCATTTAGCAAATCGCATTTAGTATAGCAATTCGCATTTGACATTTAGGAATTTGCGAATAGCATTTTTGCAATTCGCATTTAGCAATTCGCAAATGACATTTTCGCAAAACGCATTTCGCAATCAGCATTTGGCATTTTACAACTAGCATTTATCACCCCTAATGAGTTTTGTATTTAATTAGCATTTCGCAATTCGCATTTAGCATTTCGCATATAGCACGGCGCACCGGCCTTCCATAGAAAGTAACAATATTGTGTGATATTTCTGACGATAATCTTAGTGGCACACAGTCCCATCAGGATCCCGGTAATCCGGTGTCGAACCTCGTTCAATTTGTTTTATATGGAAGGCCGGTGCGCCATGCTAAATGCTAAATGCGAATTGCTATATGCGAAATGCTAAATGCGAATTGCGAAATGCTAGTTTAATACAAAACTCTTAAAATGCTAAATGCTGATTGCGAAATGCGTTTTGCGAAATGCCATTTGCTAATTGCAAAAATGCTAAATGCGAATTGCAAAAAATGCTATTCGCAAGTTCCTAAATGCCAAATGCGAAGTGCTGTACTAAGGCCAAACAAACAAAAAAAACATATGTTTTCGGTAACCCGACCGACCCTAGTTTTTCCCTCCGATCCTAAACTCTTTTTTTTTCATTTTTCGAAATTAACCATTGACATATTCAACAGGCAGACAACACATTTTATTGACATATTTGACAAACATACAACACATTGCAAAATATTATTAATTCCACCTATCATATATAAGCCACTACTTTGCCGGTTTGGTATCCCAATATTGGTTAACAATCATACCAGATTTCAATGTTTAAGGTAAATTTGGTTTTGGGGCCTATCAATTAAATTAATAACAATTTGAATATAATTATATAAAATACTCCATCTGAAAAGTTAAATATATCATCATTATATGATTGTGTTAAAAAAAACTAGGGTCGGTTTGGGTACCGGAAACCGAGGTATTTTTGTTTGGTCTTAGTGCAGCAATTCGCAATTGGCATTAAGGAATTTGCGAATAGCATTTTTGCAATTCGCATTTAGCATTTTTGCAATCCGCAAATGACATTTCGCAAAACGCATTCGCAATCAGCATTTAACATTTGGCATTTTACAAATAGCATTTAGCATTAAACACCCCTAATAGAGTTTTGTACTTAAATAGCATTTCGCAATTCGCATTTAGCATTTCGCATTAAGCAATTCGCATTTAGCATTTAGCATGGCGCACCGGCCTTCCATAGTTTTACAACTGACATAATTGTTTTAGCACATACATGTAAAGGTTTATCGAGAAATATGATAACATATTCCCAAACTGTAAATACTACGCTTTTCAATGTTTATAGTAAAATGCCTTTATTACGGCCACTCAAACTAATTCAAATTGATTGTACAAAAGACAGAAGACAGCTTAAAGCAAGGTTGCAGTATAACACAAAGCTCATAAAAAAGCTTTTTTGTGTTACTGTCACCTTGCTTTAAACAATCACCTGTCGTAAACACATAAAATAAACACAATTTTTTAGTCGTAATAAAGAGGTTTTGCTGCAGTAAAACCTCTCTATTAGGACCACAAAAACGAAGGCTATTTGCTTCTGTAAATGTATAAAAAACTATGACAGTTTAAAGCAAGATGAAAATAAAACAGAAAGCTTCTAAAGGAGCTTTCTGTTTCACCTTGCATTAAACAATCACCTACAGTAACACATAATAATAAACACAAATGTGTGCTCGTTTTAGAGCGGTTTTACTGAATGTCTTTATTTGATCGTAATAGAGAGACTTTTAATATTACAGACTAATCGTGACACGACAAACAACCAATGGGATGCCTATTGATTTTTAGCCAACATGTAGGTAATTTGATTCTTTAATCGTTACTATATTATCACTAAGATGCCCCAGGCAATTTCCTGAATCATCTTAGAAACTGAAAAATTCAATATTGAACTTCGGTCAGGTTTTCCTATTGAAAAACTGTTTGTACAGCGGTGAAGACGCTGTTCTTTTCCAATAAATGTATACGTTTGTTCTGAAACAACTATATTCATTTGCGTTCAGTTTTCAGCTAGATCCTGCGCAGTGTTACCCGGCATCTAATCAGGCTTTAATCCGTTTGCAACTAAGATAAAACAAAAATCAAATCGCTGATATTTTTTATACAAGTTTTTACATTACATTTAGTTTTGTTAACCCATTTCTGGCCGTGATTCCATATATTTGCAAACAGTGTAGATTATGATAAGACGTCGCATATACGGCGTCTAATCAGAGTCTACACTGTATGCTGAGAGGAATTGCAATATCAAACAAAACCAACATTAACATCTAGAACAGATATAGCCCCAGATAAAAATGGACTAATTTGATATATAAGAAAGTAAGAATCCAATTGGTCTCAAATAGGTTAAACGGGATAGAATAAGGTTTTCTCCGCTGCAATACCGAATTTTCTACAATTGAAATACAGTGCTCCCTCCCCACAACAGCCCTCCGAACAACGACTCCCTCCTTACAACGACTCTGGACAATGATGTCGAACGCTGTTACTGTTGCACTATCGTCTGCTTTAAATTGTTGTCTGCTGTTTTTTCTCAAAGTTACATATAAGTGGACATTTTGATAGAATAAATATAGTTATGAGTGACAAACAGGCTGAAACAGGCGGCATCTGACCTGGATTCAACCTGTTTTCAAATGCAAGACAAGTCTGAATTACCCTCCCTATAACGACTTCCTCCGAACAACACACACAATCTGTGTATCCCATAAGGTGTCTTTGTAGAGAGGGAACACTGTATAAACGACTCTTCCGTTATCTGTTTCAACGGAGATTTTTGTCGTTCCGGTATAAGCGCAACTAAACGTAAAAGTTTAATACACTGTGAATTGCAAACGAATTGATACTCGATCAGACTTAGAGTTACTCTACGTCTGACCTGTTCATAATTGTTTGCGATGTAAATATAATTCAACAGTGACTTAGGGAAGAAAAATGTCAGACCACCCTGGTCTTAGGATTTTTCATACATGTACGTCATTAATTTTGATATTGCTAAGGATGCTGACATTTGCACCGTGAGTTTTAAGTTCGTTTGTTACATGACGCAATTTGAGATACATGGTCAATTTTAAGTTCAAAGACAAATTGATAGGGTTCAATAGATTAAGGCAAATGACTTCTTGTTACAATACAACCTATAGCAAAATACTTCTGAGTGATTGTCCGCTCGCTCTTAATGATATGTGGGTTTGTTCTCTTAAGACACACACATGCTTATAGTGGTGAAACGCCACCCCTCCCAAGTTCAACTACATATCAACGCAAAAGTATAAGCATACTGTTCAGAGCCTAATCATCTGATAGGTTAGCTGGCGTCTGACATGCCTAATAACTTACCTACAAAAGAAACTATTGTTTAACCCTTTCACTACAGTGGATAATCTGTTATTCTTTCCCGTTTAAACGCAAACGTACGCAAACGCAAAGCACTAAAACGTAGAAAAGTACAACTTTTGGACAATTCTGATAATTCTTGTTTATCTTGGTGGCAAACATTTTGGAGCCTGATCAGACGCCGGGTTACCCGGCGTCTGATCTGGCTCCAAACTGTTTGCACTGCAAATAATAGTTTTAGCGTAAACGCGTTTATTGGGAAAGAGTAACAGATTCTCCACTGTACCACATTTTTCGTGAGATTTTTATTTTACCCCTTCACCGTTCCATGGTCGTCTGTTTCAATTTTGTTGTCTGCTACGTCGTTTATTTCAAAACGAGTGTCTGTCAGTTTGGATCCTGACCAGACACCGCGTAGTAAAAAAATAACGCTGCATGACTAAAGACATTTCAAGACGCGGCGTCTGATCAGGATCCCAAACTGTATGCAAACGCGCTTTTAAGCGTCACTGAGGGCGAAATGGTTAAGCACAAACGTGATTTTTTAGAAAGATTTAAGATTTCACCACTGGCATTCAAGAAAAAAATCAGATATATATATAGCTTTTGTGTGGTAGAGATGTTTACCTCTCGATATTCTTTTTCCTTGATTGGCTAACCTGATTAAAGAAGAATAAAACATATGTATAAACAATATCAAAAACAGATAAAAACACAATCCAATTGCTGTATGGGTGGAATTAGTCCTGTGTTTTCCTGTTATTTTCAGAAGTACAAAGTTCAGATGGTGTTGTTTACAAAACAGTGTTTATTCAAACAAAGTAAATAATCATTGTGTGCCGACATTTTGATCATGTAGAGTTTACTTCAAGCCATTGACTTCAGCGACACCAAAGCTACATCATAAAACGCGGTGGATAAGGGTATGGATTTATTGTACTTACTTTTGAGGTCAAGAGGGCAGCATTTTGTAAATGTTATTTTTCAGTTTTGTTTTCATATGTTTCAATGTGGATTGCAGTACATGTAGTCAAATTTTACGCGCTTTGTACAATTCAATTATATGCTTATCAACAGTGAACATACAAAAAGAGTACATGTGTTCGATGCAAACAGTGTTTACATCTAGTTAAGGTCTACAAACGACTCAAAACGTTGACATTTGCTTCATGTAATGATTTTCGTTTGCGTATACAGTAAAACCTCGCTATTACGACCACTAAAACGAAGGCTAATTGAGTGTATAATAGACAGGTGACAGCTTAAAGCAAGGTTACAGCGGTCACCTATCGTAAACACCCTAATAATTAACATAATTTAGTGGTCGTAATAGCGAGGTTTTACTGTAATTTTGTTTCAACGGGAAAGGATGCCGTCTTCTCCACTGCACAGTTGCTTAACGCTCGATCATGCAGACGTTGGGTATCGCAGTGTCTGTTCTGACTTCAAACTGATTTTCATGTACGGGGGAGAAGATGTTATTCTCTCACAGTAAACGCGTTTACGCTGAAACTTTTATTTCCTAATTAATACGTTTACGCTTTTACTCTTATTTCCAATGCACATACTTTGGAGCCAGGTAACCCGGTGTCTGATCAAGCTCCAAACCGATTGTAACCCAGATTAAAATGAATAGTTAGCAATTTAAAAAAAATGCAATTTATTTGTATTATTGCAATGCGTTTGCGTTTCGTTTGCGTCTTAACAGGACAGAATAACGTATTCTACTCTGAAAATAAACGCCTACATGGATATACAAAACGCCAGGTACAGTGGAAAAAACGTTATTCTTTTCCAATAAACGCGTTTACGCTAAAACTATTATTTCCATTGAAAACAGTTAGGAGCTAGATCAGACGCCGGGTAACCCGGCGTCTGATCAGGCTCCAACCTGTTTGCCACTCAGATTAACATAAACAGTCTGAATTGTCGTAAAGTTGTCTTTTTATACGTTTTAAAGCAATGCGTTTGCGTTTCGTTTGCGTTTTAACGGGAAAGAATAACGTTTTTTCCATGGTAACTCACCTTAGGTCAGAGTGAAAACTGGTTGACACTCATGTCGATGTGTATCAAGTCGCAATTCCATAAAATCTAAAATAAAAAATAGCTAACGGCAAGTTTCATACAGACGATGCAGTGGCGGTGATTAGTTTAAGTTGATTTGTAAATATACAGGGTAGCTTCGGAGTATACAGTGGGGAATCTGTTATTCTTTCCCAATAAACGCGTTTACGCTAAAACTATTATTTGCAGTGCAAACAGTTTGGAGCCAGATCAGACGCCGGGTATCCCGGCGTCTGATCAGGCTCCAAACTGTTTGCCACCAAGATAAACAAGAATTATCAGAATTGCCCAAAAGTTGTTCTTTTCTTCGTTTTAGTGCTTTGCGTTTGCGTACGTTTGCGTTTAAACGGGAAAGAATAACAGATTCTCCACTGTAATATTATTCAGCTTATGTTTACTTACAATTTAGATGTGTATAACTATTGCATACTTGTTTTCAAAGGACATACACATGTACGTATCCCCTTTTATTGCCTTAGTACACTGACATTAGTAAAAGGTTTGGATCAAGACGAAATATTGAGAACTCGGCGTCTGATCAGGAACGCAGTCTGGTTGACATTGCCACAAATATTCTAGGTAATATTACCGAAATATAAAATTGAGTTATAAAAGCAGACGACACGTATTAGACGAAAATAAGTCATGACAGTCAAAGGGTAAAGTGTTATACGAACGGTGTTAGTTTAATTTGATTTCGTCACATTGGAAAGGACTTGACATATTGAAGCCTTTAGTCTAACTTATATATATCAAACTGGCAAAGGTTGAACCTATCAGTATTTCAAAGTTAAACAAACCCGCGTTGAAGCTTGCATTATTGATATGTTCGACTCAAGTGGTTTTTAAGATAATGATAGTGAACTGTAAAAAAGTTTGACTAAAGCCAGTTCGAATGTCGAATTTAAAACCAACACTCGCAGGTTAGACGATAGGCATCAATCGTTAAACACCATTACTTGCACACTTCTTCATCCAAAATATTGTTTACTTTTAAACTTGTTTAAATAAATGTTTCAATGATAGTTTTTATATAATATAATCTCACGACTGGGCTGTTTTTCAAACGCCACGCATGAAAACTGTTTGTAAAGTCGGGTTTAGTTGCACTTGGCGGTGAAATGTGTTAACGGAAAATATTGACGTCTTTCCGACATTATATATCCCGGCTGAGCCGTTGAAGTGGTATATCTAGTATATTACCCGGAGTAAAGCTTTCCTGTTGCATGCCGATTATTGTTTTATATGACGTGCGATGGAATGATATCATTTTATGAATCACGCAGGAATAATTCTAGACCATTATACAGACTTTACGATACTCCATTAACCCTAAAACTGCCTTATACTCCGAGTACAATGGTTATTTTCAAAGAGTTTGGGACTCTGATCAGACGCCGCGTCACGCGGCGTCTGATTAGGATTAAAACTGTTTGACACTAATCTCAATATTTCTTAAATCAGTTTAAAATTGAGAAATAATAGCAGGCGACTATTGTTTAAAATTGATGACGTCATGATAATGAAGGGGTTTACTCCTTTATAATCAAGCAAAGTAACATTTGCATTTGAAAACGTATGGGATACTGATCAGATGCCGACATTCTCACACAGACTTTCGTCCCCATGTAAATCGAGTCAGACGATATATTGAACTAAAGCAATTCAAGTTTTTATATTAAATAAACGATACTGCGGTACCTTAATGGTTCAACCACCCCATACAATATCATATTTCTTGTTTTGATAAAAGGTGCCTACTTAAAATATGTTGAAAGAAAAGCAGATTGTGCCAGAAAGCACATTCAATTGTACCATATGTCTAGCTGCATTAACTCGAAATATTTGCCTCAGTGGACGAGTAAAGTTAAATACGTTAAGATGCACATGTATGGCGTAGTGGTTTAAAGTACCGCTTGCTTGATACAAATCTTTCGCATCAACTTTATTCGCCCTTTACTTAAGTTTTAATCATTTCATTCCGGGACCAAAACGAAACCATTCACCATTTGTGCCTACGATCCCATATATGGGACATAGGCAAACAGTGTAGACTCTGATCAGACGCCGCATTATGCGGCGTCTGATCAGTCTACAATGTTTGCTGATAGGAATTTCAAAATAAAATAAAAATGAAAATTTTGATCAGGCATCCCTTTGATACAAATGGACTAATCCAATATAAAACCGGGAAGAATCCACTGAGCCCAAATGGGTTAACTAACAAACTGATATGTGCACAAACTAACAATATATGGAAATACATGTAAAGTAGTGTTCAATGCAGTTTGGTCTAGCGCAAACAGTTTCAAGAAACGGATGTACAAATGTATCTACATTATCCAACATTCGTGTTTGTCTATATTTTATTGCAATACGTTCGAGTTGAGACATTTCCTGGTCTAATTTCGGTGATTACACCAAGGCAGGTAAAACACTCTGCAAGGCCAGCTGAATGTTTTATGCTAATAGTCAAAGAAGCGTCGTATGTAAGACCCGTCTCTTACATTTGATGGTTTTGGTTTGAAAACACCCTTGAGTATCAATATGTCAGGGCATCATTATAAAGCTTTTCCACATGTATCATGACTTTGAGTATAGAGGGTGGCATAAAAGGAGTAACGCGGCGTCTCATCTAAATCAAAACGGTTTGCAAAAAGGTCAATTATCGTAAGATCGTTGTTTGCGTGCAAAAGGTTACATGTAATAAGTTGTAGCAGTTGCGGAAAAGAGGTTTAGATAGAATTATCATTTTACGATGTTCGGTGCGTTAACAGTGATCTATAAATCACAGTAAATGCTCCTGTAGAACAAATTTATGATACTTTAGCTCGAGTGGAGAGGACGTTGTTCTGTCCCAATGAATGCGTTTTTACGGAAACAATCACAACCGTTGCAAACAGTTTTGAACCAGATTAGACACCGGGTAACCCCATATCTGAAAGTATCTAAACTATTTGCCACATAGATAAAACTATATCAGCAGAATGTCAAAACAGCTGTCGCTATGTGCATTTTATTACATTGCGTTTGCGTTATGGTTTTACTTTAATGGTAAATAACAACGTGTGCACTGTATAAAGTGGAGAAGACATTCTTTCCACAATAAACGCGTTGCGCTAATAGTATTATTTCCATTGCAAATCGTTTTGAGCAAGATCAGACGCCGGGTTACCCGGTGTCTGATCACGCTCCAAACTTTTTGCCACTCATATTAAAAGACATATTTAATATTGTCAAAAACTTGTCATTTTCTACACTTTATGACAATGCATTTGCCTATCGTCGCGTTGCGTTTAAACGAGAACGAATAACGTATTCTGCACTGTACATGAACAAGCAAAACTTTTACACATGTTGAAGTAGATGCAAACAGGTAAATACTCACACACACTAAGGTTGAAGTAAGTTCATAGTTTGTGTTAGCTATGTAAGCAATGGCGAAGAACCTACCGTAATTAATTTATAGAATACATTCTTTCAAAGTTAATCACTTTACATATTCCTAATTACTCGGTCCAAGGCTATATTGTCGGATACTTCCAGCGATGTTCAAATAATTTAACTAGAAAGATATGTATAGTCCATTCTGTTTGTTTGTATTGTTATGATTTTACGTCGTTTTAACAGTATTTGAATCATATCGCGACGTCCAGCTAATTACAGGTCCATTCTGTTGAGAACATGTAATTGTGTCACAATAAACGCGTTTATGCTAAATAATCTGTCAACATCCTATCAATTTTGAGACAGATTAGACACAGGTACAATGTATCTGATCATTCTTTAAAATATTCACTGGGGACCAACTAAGTATCATGAAGAAATGTTTTGCTACGCCAACTAACAGATTTGTAATGCTACGAAGGAAACTTTGTTTTCGTAGACACAACTTTCTCACTGTATAAACTGACTTCGTAACAATACAACTCTGTTATAATACCTAAATAGGTTATCGTAGGAATACAGTTTGATGATAATACGTAGTTGCCCCCCCCCCCCTCCCTGGTATTTAAATGAATTATACACATTTTGTTTTGCCCACGGTGTTGTTTATGGGACACAAACAAACAGTGTAGACTCTGATCGGACACAGCATAACGCGTCGTCTGAACAAAAACTACATACAGTGGATAATCTGTTATTCTTTCCCGTTTAAACGCAAACGTACGCAAACGCAAAGCACTAAAACGTAGAAAAGAACAACTTTTGGACAATTCTGATAATTCTTGTTTATCTTGGTGGCAAACAGTTTGGAGCCTGATCAGACGCCGGGTTACCCGGCGTCTGAACTGGCTCCAAACTGTTTGCACTGCAAATAATAGTTTTAGCGTAAACGCGTGTATAGGGAAAGAATAACAGATTATCCACTGTACACACTGTTTATTGATGGGAATTTCAATATAACACAAAATGTAAACGAAACTTTAGACCAGGCATCCCTTTAAAAGCCGTCACTTTTTACATTTTATTAAATTGCGCTTACGTTGAGATTTATTTAACCACTTCCATTTTCAAAACGTTTTGGTCCTGTTCAGGGGCCCGTTTTACTAAACAACTTACGCAAAAATTTTGCGTAAGTCAAAAAATTTAATTTTAATTTATATTTTTTATTATCACTTGCTACAAACAGCAAATAGCCAGATCATAGGACGCGCTTTAAGCGCGTCCTCTGATCTGGCTATTTGCTGTTTGCAAACGTTTATGATCGAAAAATAAGAGTTAAACGATTTTGACTTACTCAAAATTTTTGCGTAAGTTGTTTAGTAAAACGGGCCCCAGGACCTAAACTTTGGACACTCTTATCGGTATCTGTAAAGTCATACATGTACAACCTTAATTCTTATTTTGAAACGTGTCTTGCAGATAACAATACTGAATCAGACGATAAAAAAACGGTGAAGGATTAAAACTATCCAGAACAATTTGATCATGAAAGGGTTACACGGGAAAGAATTATTGTCGAATATCAACATGATTTTAAATAACTCTTAGTAGATTAGGTCAACATTCAAACGCTCTTCTGAAAACACATTTTATTTAATGTGCAGCATGAAAAGGGATGTCGTTTGCAAAAAAATCATAATTACTTTATTTACATTTTCTTTGTAAATCGGTGTCTCATACTGATTCAAACTGTTTGCAATATGCATTAACAACTCTGCTGCGGCGCAGCTCAGCGGTTAATAAGTTTAAAAGTATATACCTACGTGCGTTTTAGCAATAAAATGGATTTATTGTATGGATGTTGGGGGTTAAGTATAACTCGATCTAATTGTGCAGTATCCTTGAGTAATTAGTATCGTTGAGTATTTATTCTTGCATAAAAATGCATTCCCTAGGAAGAATGGGTGGTATTGATGATGTAGAAAACATGTCATAACCCTTTCCCTGGAATGATATCGTCTGCTTCAAGATTGTCGTATGTCTTTATTTCTCAAAACTATGTTTATGCATGTTTTGGCTAACGGAACACATACTATGCGTGCCAAAACAGTTATGAGTCTTGGTCTGACGTCAAGTTACTTCACGTTGATCAGCATCCAAACTGCTTGCAAATATGTTTGCACTCTGGCAACTATGTGAAGTGAGTTAAAAGAGAGATTCACGTGCCCGCTCTCGTTTTATGCATGTATAACTTTAGTGCTGATTTGGACCGCAACTCGTCAATAAAACAAAGCAACTCGATCTCATAATAAATCTCAATTGAAAATTTTTATTCGATACTATGACATAAACACAGCATACATTGATCGACGAAAATTATAACAATCGAAACAGAACATTGGAATTTTGAACATCTTTGCATTATAAGTGTCGATTGGTGTGTTTCAAACAGTTTCATATATACTGCACAAGTAGTGAAGAGACTTGTTTTGGGCATAAACTAGTTATACGTTTGCATTTATGCATAATGCAACATTGTGAAAACGGTCTTGTTTTTAAACGGTAAATGTAAGTCGGGAAACTCATGAACTTTACTTTTTCTTTTTAATCATGTTCCTAAGAATTTACTTTTTTCGTTTGCACGTGAGCTGTACGTATTGTACCGTTTCTTGAAATAAATTTGTTTACACTAACTGGAAATAGTATTAAAATTATAAAAGACCTCGTCATGCCTTTATTAAATACATTAAAATGCACATTCAAATACACGTCAAGTTTTTGTTAGGTAAATTCAGCCCTAAGATAAAAGGGATACAATGTAATCAGATGTTATCCTCTTTAACTCAACGATTGAATGCATGTTTACAAAATTATGACGTGTATTTGGACGTTAACGTATTTTATAAAAGTCGAAATATTTAATTAATGCAATAATTTAACACTTTTTTAATTACTATTGGGATATTTTCAAATAAACCAACTGCAAGAAAATATAGAAAATAACATCGTTAGCAACTGACCTCCTCTGTTGGAACACATGGCATGAGGCGCTATTTGATACCGCTTTGCGTCGTTTGAAAACAGCTCGAAGTTTATTCAGACTATTAGTCATTCATTGACTGAGCATGTTATAAATAATTCATCATTTAGATTTTAATAAATGACCTATATTTTCAAAATCTGTCGTTTTTACATTTTATTGCATTGTATTTCGCCTAGTTGTATACCCCCATTATATATTACAGATATGATATAAAAGTTGGGAGGCTTGTAAAATATATTATGCATGTACCTTCCGCTTTGAAAAAAGCATTAACCTTTCTCCTTCCTTTTTCGACTATCTCTATTCATTTTTGATATTAGTTTTGTCCACAGCAATTGATTTGTCATCTGCTTTTGTTCTAAAATAAATATTTCCACATGGATGACTGAAAATGTGGCAAAGTGTCAAACACTTTGGATCCTAATGAGACGCCATGAAACGCGGCGTCCCGGCAGGATCCCAAATATTTGCAAATGTTATCATGATTACACCGCTAGCATGCTTATAGTTAATTGGTATTTGCAAAATGGTGTTATTAGATGACTACTTGTATCAATGATTCGGATACAAACTAATTGACACACTTTTTTAACGTATGCATTTAATAATTTCTAAAAAAAAAATTATTTAACAAAACACTGTAGACGATATTTTCTGAAACAGACGATAAAAGGTAGTGAAAAGGGTAATGAATTAGGTCAATGCTGACATTTGCCATTTAGAAATTGCAGCATGTTTCTCAGGGCTCCAGAAAAGGGGGTATTTCAAAATCTAAAATCTTTATTTCTTAATTAAACCCTATGTTGTCACTACTCATTAGAATCGTCTCTTCGAGACGATTCTAATGAGTAGTAACACCATAGGATTTGGTGGTTAAATGAGTGAGAAAGTGTTGGATGTGTTCAATATACCCCCTGTTATCTGGAGCCCTGTTTCTGTTGTAATCGATCGACGGGTGATGAAACGATACCGCCTGTTAACTGCAGCAATTACCGATATGTGATAGCAGCATGTGTATCAACAACATCTTAGCTACACCGGAGAAGACGCTATTCCATCCAGTCTGAGCGAAAATAAATGCAATTGCAATTAAAGTGAATGTAGAAAATACAACTTCATATGGACGCTGACAATTCCATTTTGTCCGAATGGCAAATCGTTTGGAACCTAAATCAGAGCCCGGGTACATGTTTACATGTATATCATGGTCCGATAAAGAGTATACTAGATGTACTTTTTCCTAAAAAATCCAATTCTGCTACAAACCATGTGTCAATTGTATGTAGTTTGGAGCCATATCTGTCGTAGTGTAACCCGACATTTGAACATTTTATTGCCTAAACAAATTATTAACATGAACAAATAGGACCATTTTTCTACAGTAAATTGCTCATTCAAACGAAAACAATAACGTCCTCTCCGATGAACTTGAAGCTTGACTCAAGAGCAGGACCAAAACTGTATGGTCGTTTTAAAATCGATAACGTCTTATTTAGATTCGAACAATAAAAGTAGGCTGTATAAATATCAAACAGATAGTATCCTGGCAGCGAAGTGGCCATTCAAATTAAAACTAATCATTGACATTTTCTCATGTTTCGTTTAACCCATTTGTGCCAACGATCCAATATATGGGACATAGGCAAACAGCGTAGACTCTGATCAGACGTCGCATTATGCGGCGTCTGATCAGAGTCTACACTGTTTGCTGATAGGAATAACAATATTAAAAACAAAATGAAAATGAAACTTTTGACCAGGCATCCCTTTGATAAAAAGTGGACTAATCCAATACATAAATATGGAATAATCAATTTGGGTATAAATGGTTTAAAACTTATCGTTGACATTTTCAAACACTTGCCGTTTTCTCCATTTTGTTTCATCGCTTTTGTGTAAAGCGTCATTTTAACCAGAAAGAGCAACACACTTTTTACCGAATAAAATGACTAAATTCAAAACTACAGGTAACTACAAATGTTTTCTATTTATACATGTAGGTCTTACAACATGATAGGACAATTTATATTACTTCGATACATTATTCGAATCTTCAAGTTCTGCACGCCTACTTGTTATTTTTCTACTTACATGTATTATCGATCTATATTTGAGTTTCTTAATTAGCAATTGTGTAAGTATGTTTTTCGTTAAGTAGTGTTGGCATGGTTTCCATAAGTTTTCGCCTGCATTACAATCAGCATCTACAGACAAATTTCATCTTAATTCAAAATGCTCGCACATGTCAGTGAAGCATGAAAGTCTGAGTTCAAAAAGGCTATACTAAGAATAACACGTTATTCTTACCTACAAGTACAGCGGAAAAAACGTTATCATTTCACAATAAACGCGTTTACGCTAAAACTATTGTTCCCATTGAACACAGTTTGGAGCCAGATCAGACGCCGGGTTACCCGGCGTCTGATCATGCTCCAAACTGTTTGCCATTCAGATTAATATAAACAGTCAGAATGTATTGTCGATAAGTTGTATTTTTCTACGTTTTATTGCAATGTGTTTGCGTTTCGTTTGCGTTTAAACGGGAAAGAAGAACGTTTTTGTTTGCACCTCATATTTTGATAATAATTCGTTTTCTTACGAATATGTCCATTTATATATCTTAATGACATAGTTTCCACTGTTCTAGCGAGTTTTCCAATTTTCTAGACACGCAAGGCAGTCTTCATGTACAACCCGGCGCCAGATCAAGCTCCAAACTTTTTTGCAACTCAGATAGAAAATAAGACATGGAAACCTTTCAATAAGAATGGCATATTCTACATTACATTTGATAGCGTTTGGTTTTGTTCAAAAAGGTAATGTACAAACATGTACTAACGTCTCTCAAATGCTGTAATGGATTTTGATGCTCCTTTTAATTATGTTCGTCTTCTAAAAATTAATGTGTTAATCCTGTAACTGCATAGGCGTAATCTGCTTTAAACAAATTGTGTCTGCGTTTACTTCTCAATTCAAATTTAACGTAATACGCTCGTATGAAGAAAATATTTTTGTTGTTTCGAACAGTTTGGATCTTGGTCAGACGCCGCGACGCGACGCGACATCTGATCAAAACAAAAGCTGTTTGCGAATAATCATTGTACTCGGAACCGGCAGCGAAGGGGTTACTTGTAATAGCTACATATATCTTTTTAACGCGACAGTAACGGCGTTTAGAAATCTAATGAAAACTAATTCGAGAAAAACTTATTTTTCATTTCTATCATATAATTAATTGTGTTTGAAATTTTAAGAAAAACTCATATATTTCTGGTAGACGTTCAAACCAAATTGCAATCATTTTGAAAAGGGGTCTTAGAATGTGGAACATCGGAGGTAATAATCAGCTTACATTATCTTATTGCTACTGCCACTATTGCAGACTCTGATGACGATATGCAGTGTTGCTGGGGCCCGTTTTACTAAACACCTTACGCAAATTTTTGCGTAAGTCAAAATCGTTTAACTCTTATTTTTCGATCATAAACGTTTCCAAACAGCAAAAAGCCAGATCAGAGGACGCGCTAAAAGCGCGTCCTCTGATCTCGCTATTTGCTGTTTGTAGCAAGTTATAATAAAAAATATAAATTAAAACTTAAAATTTTGACTTACGCAAAATTTTTGCGTAAGTAGTTTAGTAAAACGGGCCCCAGGTGAACTTGGTTTTCCAACAAAATTACTTATCAAGGTCTACAACGTCTGCAATATTCAAACTCCGCTTCAATTCGTGACGTTCTTTGTTTGGGTACAGGCCTTTTTTACCCTTTTCATTGTCAGCTTTAACCAATTTGCGCCCAGTAGATTATTCCATGCTTGTATGTTGGGTTAGTCATTGTTTTATCAAAGTGGTGCCTTTTCTAAATGTTTCACTTTCGTTTTGTTTTATATTGCAATTCCTATCAGCAAATAGTGTAGACTTTTATCAGACGCAGTATCATGCCAAGGGCATGTCAAAAAAGGTAAACAGTTTGGATCTTGATTAGACGCCGCGTCACGCGGTCTCAGCTCAGGACTAAAACTGCGTACATGTACATACATGTGAATCTACTTTAGAAGCTTAATGGCTAATTGCATTAATTTACCTTTCAAGTGTTGCTGCTAATAGATTAACACAAATATCACACTAATAGTGTTTACGGCATAATTGTGTGTGCCGAATGGGCGTGAACATTAGAAATTCATTTACTAAACAACTTTGCAGATGATTGATTTGTTCCCGCATTCCTTGGAGGTTTAATATAAGCTTACGTGATACAGTTTCTACTACATAGCATCATTAATACGCTATGAAAGGCACTTATGTATCTAATGGTGCACACAAAATTGGCACGACGTATGCAATAGGGATTTCAAGCTACTGTATATCATCTAGATAGCAATCGATCCCATGAGCTTGAAAAATCAATACTGTAGATTTAGTTTCACTGACAATAACTATCGAAAGTTACCCATTTATGACATGTTTCCCGATCAAAATTTATATCCCTTGATGTATTGTACACTACAGATTACAACGGGGAACATACTATAAGTTGCACGTTTTCAAGAAATCAAACGCAAGCACAATGCCATAAATGTAGAAACTGTTTATTTTCGGAAAAAGCATAAAACCGTAGCCATAAGGACGCATAGAACAATTTAAGTTATGTAAGGTAGGTCATGTACCAGTCTTATGATTAGCATTAATTTGTATGATGTGTTTCTATCTGACTTTATAGCCAGATTTGTATACAGTGCTTCCTCCCTTCAACAGCCCTCCAAACAACGAAACTTTCCTTACAACGACACTCGTCGCTGTTTCCCAAACAAGAGACTTGTGTCTAAAGTTATCACGGTTGCAATATCTTCTGCTTCAAATTGTCCTCTGCTGGTTTTTTCAAATTTACATATTGGATATTTTGATATAAAACATAATGACGAGTGACAAACATATTGCATCTAGATCAGACGCCCCGCGTTTGCAAGTGTAAGCCAATTTCCCTCCATATAACGATTTCCTCCGAACAACGCACACAATATGTGTCTCCCAATTGGTCTCATTGTAGAGAGGAGGCGCTGTACTTTCAATTGTAAAGCATCAGTCAATTAAGTCGGAATTGTCTTATACGCAGTCGCAGCTGTGATTACTCTTGTTGCAAGCAGTATCTTTCCATATTGCTCTTCATTGTTGAGGAATACGATTAAACGAATGCGCAAAAATACGCATATGTTTTACGAAAATGAAATAAAAAGAAATGCAATGCACAAGTGAGATAACGTTACTATTTCCCTGATATTTCGTTTGTATTATACATTTATTTAATCTATTACAGTCGAGACAAAAGGTTATTGCTTTCCGTTTAACCCTTTACCTGATAGTCTATTTCTAGTATTGAAGATAATTGAATTCTAAAGTAGGTTGAAAGTAAAGCAGAATGCGCCTTAGGGCGCATTCTGCTTTACTTTCAGCCTTCTTTAAGCTATCATGTGCTAGAATATAACAAACTATTTCTTTAATATATATTCATGACTGATTAAATTGGAACTATTTTCTTCAGCGGAGGAATAAATCAAATACGCTAAAAGTCGCTTCTATGGGGGAAAGGGTTAAACGATGCTAAAATGCAAACGCATACATACTATTCGGATAACCAGGCATCTGATTTGGCTCAAAACCTTTTGCAATGGAAATAATGTTTCAACATCAACGTGTTAATTTGGATAGAATAACATCTTCTCATTATTGTAGTCCGTTGAACAACTCTTGAATTATGAGCAGAAGCATTAACTCCAAAACAACATAGCATTCCAACGGCGTAATATAAATATAAATACATGCACTTTGTACATAGCGAAGCTAAATGACAACGAAATAGGATATAAAAACTATTGCATATAACAAAACCACATTAACTCTTTGAACCCTAGTCCCGCCTATAGGCGTGCTTTTCAAACAGTGTACATGTGAATAGTACACTTGTCCTATGCAAACAGTAAAGATCCTGATCAGAGGGCTCCGAAAGGAGCCCTCTGATCAGGGTCTTCACTGTTTGTCACAATGCCAAACATTGACAAAAACAACCCTTAAAAGTCAGAAATGGACTAGACTAAAATGGAAACTGGAATTGTCCATTTAAAGTTTCAGGGAGGAAAGAGTTCAACGACGCTAAAATGCAAACGCACACATACTATTCGGATAACCAGGCATCTGATTTGGCTCAAAACCTTTTGCAATGGGAATAATGTTTCAACATCAACGTGTTAGTTTGGAAAGAATAACATCTTCTCATTATTGTAGTCCGTTGAACAACTCTTGAATTATGAGCAGAAGAATTAACTCCAAAACAACATAGCATTCCAACGGCGTAATATAAATATAAATACATGCACTTTGTACATAGCGAAGCTAAATGACAACGAAATAGGATATAAAAACTATTGCATATAACAAAAACACATTCATTTCCCATCTCTAAATAGCGTATTGTAAAATGGACATTTGAATATAACGATATAAATAAGACAGCCCAAAGGACTTTGTTGTTTACGAGATTCACCGTAGTTGGTTTAGTTAACTTTGTAAGTCATTCCAACATCTATCACCATGTATCCATTTCATGTTGGAATAAGAGAGTTGATAATTTAGTCAGTCTTAACGGTATTATACTCTTTACATATATTCATTGAACATGATAGTTTTATAAATAAGTTTTATAACCGTCTGTATATTGCATCACAGTTATGCATTGACTTAGATATTACTTATATTAGTGCTATCCCTTGGGGATCAATAAGGTTTACTATTCCATACCAGCGATTCAACTGCAGACTTTACCAAAGATAATTTCAAATCTATATGCGTCGGCTTGGTAATATGCCCCCTTCATTGCCTTTCTCCTGGTGGAATTGTTACCGGTATTCCCAAATATTCTGAATCCTCATCAGACGCAGCGTGACGCCGCGTCTGATCAGGATTCAAACTAATTGATACTCATTGCAATATAACGTTGGTAAATTTACATTACGCTGGAAATTTTAGAACGATTGCAAACACACATTGTTTCAAGCCGATGACGTCTTGGCAGTGAAGAAGTTACAGTGGAGAATGTGTTATTCTTTCCCGTTTAAACGCAAACGTACGCAAACGCAAAGCACTAAAACGTAGAAAAGTGCAACTTTTGGACAATTCTGATAATTCATGTTTATCTTGGTGGTAAACAGTTTGGAGCCTGATCAGACGCCTGGTTACCCGGCGTCTGATCTGGCTTCAAACTATTTGCACTGCAAATAATAGTTTTAGCGTAAACGCGTTTATTGGGAAAGAATAACACATTCTCCACTGTAGATGCAGTAAATTTCCTTTATTAGCACCACTTAACGATAGCAATAAATGCACATACGGTCATAAAGCATGATGGAAATAAAGCAGAAAGCTTCTTCAGTGGCGCTATGCTTTACTTTCATCTAACTTCATGCAACTATATACGATCAACAGCAATACCAATCTTCTATTATTTGGTATTATGGTGGTATTTTGTTTCTGTACTAAATACAGCAATTGTGCGGTAGATTAGTTTACCATATACGCATTAAATAGACATAAACATAATTGCTGTACTTTTGAAAATAATCTAACACAGTTTTATAGTTGACATAGTTAGACGTTCCTATGTTTGACTTGATCAAATTAGTATTTATCAATTACCCCATAACTACGCATTTATCCGCTTCCAATGTATACCTCCAATCGTTGCTTTATTACAGGCGTTAACTGTGGTTCGCTCCAATACGATCGTATTGGTATTTTACGTATCGTGATACAGTGGAGAAAACGTTATTCTTTCCCAATAAACGCGTTTACGCTAAAACTATTATTTGCGGTGAAAACAGTTTGGAGCCAGATCAGACGCCGGGTAACCCGGCGTCTGATCAGGCTTCAAACTGTTTGCCACCACGATGAACATGAATTATCAGAATTGTCCAAAAGTTGTACTTTTCTACGTTTTAGTGTTTTGCGTTTGCGTACGTTTGCGTTTAAACGGGAAAGAATAACAGATTCTCCACTGTAGTTCAGTCCTTAAAGTAAGGGAATAATGTAACGATCATTACAGTTATGGCGACGTTACCCCCCTTAATGCGTTTGTGCTAAAACAACACTTGTCCCACTAAAACAGTTTTTGGTTGTAGGCCGAGTCACCCGATTTCTGAGCAGGCTCCGGTTCATGTGCCACTCGGACTAAAGTTGGTCGTCAATATGTTCTACAGGTTATCACTTTTCATGTTATTGCATTGTGTTTGGCTTGAGAAAACATAAAACAATAGCATTTTCCTTTGTATTAAGAAATATATTTGCATTAAGCAGCAATTGAATGAGCACTAAAACATGTGTGTAAATTATCGAACATCAAGTAAAAAAAGCTGTATGAATGCAACGGACAATACTACGTAATGCAGCTACAAATATGTTGAATAGGAAACAAAAGTGTTACAGTTGAGTAGACGTTGTTCTTTCCCAACGAACGCATATGTGAAATTCCCATTGCACACAGTTAGGAGCCAAGTCAGATGCCAGGTAACCCAGTGCCTGTCTAATCAGACTCAAAATTGTTTGCAACTCAGATTAATACTTATCATTCCAATAAATTTAAATCTGTGATTTTGTACTTTTTATTGCAATGCGCTTGAGTTTAGTTGCATTTAAGCGTCGTTAACATAAAGCGTACATATTCGACGGGAACAGTTGCCATAAGCTCCTACAGGAGTCCATCAATAAGAGTTTGCACTTCTGTCATTTTGCTATATATTCTCAAAAAGAACAAAAAATAAACAAAACTGGATTACAACGGAACTGGGTCGTGTCTTTGAAGTGTCAGGGCGCATAGGTACGGAACAAATATATATTCACTGAATATATTGTAGACACATGTCGCCTTAGTAGGCTAAAACAGAGACGTTATCCTTCACCGTTAAATGTGCTTATAATAAAACAGTCGTGGCTATTGAAATTAATTTATAATCAGATCAGACGCTGGGTAACTCTTCGTTAAATCAGTATCCCTATTGTTTGCCATTCAAATAAAAATACGTTGTAAACATTTTTAAAGTAACCAACACTTATTTATTGAATTGAATCTACGATTTATTCATTTTAAACTGGAAACGAAATATGTTGGGTTTATGTTCGCCTTACTGTAACAGACTACATGCCATTTATTACAAAAAGACTTTGCAGTTAATCAAAATGACATAACACCGTTCGTTTTCTGATTTTTTCTCGAAAGGTAAATATTATTGATACATAAAATTGTCTTATCTGCACATAATTTGCATAGGCATGAAATAAACCTAAACATATAACATATACCTCAAAGCATTCCTACACTAAACATTTTGAAGTAATATCTTAATGTGCAGAGGTTGTCGCCTTAACGCCTCTTAAATCTTTCGCAGCCAAGTTTTATCGTCTGCTTTAACCCTCTTACCGCCAAAATATCGTCTGCATTGGTAGTGTTGTCTGCAATCTTTTTAAAGTCAGATTTAGGGTTGTTTTTGATTGAAGAAATGTCGGAACGAGTGTCAAACAGTTTGGATCGTTATCATATGCTGCATAACGTGTCGTCTGATAAGGTTCCAAACTGTTTGCAAACTCACCTTTTGGCAATGAAAGAGTTAAGAAGACACATCGATTAGTTACATCGCCAACCTTACAACGGAGAATATGCTATTCTTTCCCGTGTATACTAAACTAAACGCAAACGCAATGCAATAGAATGGAGACAATTCTTAAAAAATATGAAAGCGGAAAATGTTTTGAGCCTTATCAGACGTCCGGATACCAAGCGGCTGTGTCGAGTCCACAACCTTTTGCATCGGAAATTATTGTTACAACACAAACGCGTTTGTTTGGAAATTGTAATAATAACATATTCTCTACAGGGCGTCTGATCTGGAATCAAGCTCTTTGTAAATGTAAGCCAATTTCCCTCCCTATAACGACTCCCTCCGAACAACGCACACAACTTTTGTCTCCCAGTCGGTGTCGTTGTAGAGAGAGAGTATTGTAGTAAATATCCTATAAATGACTGATCAATGATGAGTGGCTGAAGATTGCAAGTGTGACTGTATTGTACATGTAACTCAAATTGATCATCTTATTATAGTGGAGCTCTCGTTTAATTAAATCCACAACACCCGACAGGCCTAATGAACCTCTTTGAGCCGAATCCGCTTTCGACGACGAAAACACATTACATTACATATTGTATTTGACATTTCTTTACTCCAGGGAAGGCGTAAATGATTTTTTCTTGTTATTTCTTTTGGCGTTCTTAAATGGCTTTTGAAAATAGCTTCATTCGATAGCATGTTTGAGCGAATATCAAGGCCTCTAACAAACAAGTACAGTGGAGAATATGTTATTCTTTCCCAATAAACGCGTTTACACTAAAAATATGATTTACAATACAAACAGTTTGGAGCCAGATCAGACGCCGGGTAACCCGGCGTCTGATCAGGCTCCAAACTGTTTGCCACCAAGATAAACATGAATTATCAGAATTGTCTAAAATTTGTTCTTTTCTACGTTTTAGTGCTTTGCGTTTGCGTACGTTTGCGTTTAAACGGGAAATAATAACAGATTCTCCACTGTAACGAGGCAGAAGATAACAGCGTTGAAGAAAAATGTTTCCCCTTTAAACCCAAACGGAACGCATTGCAACATGTAGAACGAATGTAGATGATTCCAATTTATTGAAATTTATTACTACAGCGCTCCCTCTCTACAACGACACCCATTGGGAGACAATGATAGTGTGCGTTGTTCGGAGGGAGTCGTTATAGGATGGAAAGGTGGCTTACATTTGCAAACATTTGAATTCTGTCAAATGTTTATCACGTGACAAAAAATCCCAGAAGACGACAATTTTAAGCAGACGATACTATATCAGTGCAAGCCTTATATATAATTGTCCTACTTAGGGAATTTCGGCAAGGGTATGGAGGTAGTGATTGTTGGGAGGGTCGTTGTACGGAGGGAACGCTGTAAGTATATTTAACTGTATCTGAGTGACAAACAGTTTGGTGATCTTGCTCCAAATTGTTTCGCAACTTACATATCAGTTAAAATGCGTTTAATAGGAAAGTACAACACCTTTTTATATTCTCTTTCCCTTATAACGACATAGAATCGCAAATGCAATTGAAAAAGGTGTAACAACCGAAAATTTCTTGAGAATATTGACGACTGTATTTACTAACAGTTAGAGTTTGTTCAAAAGGAATGACTCCTTAATACATTATATCCGTGTTTATCTATGTTGGAATCTACGAATATGTAATACACAAATCTTAATCTATAACTAAGATCGGATTTCACACCAGTCTGTGGTATTTCAATCGACTGCGATTCCATACCTTGATTTCTAGTCAGTAATTACATGTTTACCTGGCAATCTTCATTTTCCTAGTATCTTTTTAAATCCGATATTTAGATCAAACTTTATCGATGTTTGGATAAATGATAGTTTAACCCGTTCACTCTCAATGACGCCTAATTGTGTGTTTGCAAACAGTTTGGGCCCTGATCAGACGCGACGAAACGTCGCGTCTGATCAGGACCCAAACTATTTGACACTCTTATCGATATTTATTAAGTCTTACAATCTTTAATCTAACTTTGAAACGTGTATTGCAGACAGCAGTACTGAATCAGTCGAAAATAAAGCGATGAATGGGTAAAACTCTCCCAAATTATTTGATCATAGAAGGGTTAAAGGTAAAATGTTTAATATTTTAGTACTTTAGACTTCCATCTGTCCTTAATTTCATCATATTAGCTTATTAGAGTTTTTAGATATTGACTGTGAGATAATCTCTACAACACCAACAGTCTTCAGTATGCAAAGGTTTTTTTGGCATACAATATACGGACATGTTTTTGATGCCATTTTTCATTGATATATGAAACGAGTTTGGAACAAGATCAGCCTATGATGTACATTCGGAAAACATTGTTCCTTCTCGTTTGAATGGTGTATGTAAGTTGGGTTTTTACGACTTTGAACAGGTCATATAGTGCCGATGAATGATAACATGAGATACTGATGATGATAAGGTTTGCTTTCGACTAATCTCGTTCGTTGCAAAACAGTGTATGGGATCAAAACTACGACTTGAATTCCTTTTAGTTCTTGAAGAGGGTTTAGTATCTGTCAAATAAACAAAAACATCCACAATTAGAATGAAGTCCCAGCCTAGGACCCGTTTCATAAAACTTCGTACGGCAAAAGCGGTCTTAAGTCCAAACTTTAAAATACATTTAATTTCTTATTCCTCTATCTAATCTTGTGACATCTCTTGTGATTCGCCTTTTCAAGACAATTCCAAAGAGATGTCACAAGAAGGGAATAGAGTGAAAAAAACAAAAACAATTTAGACCTTTATTATCTAACATTATGCCAACATTTGTCGTACGAAGTTTTATTTGACCGCAAGAAAGAAGGAACATAATTATTTGGAGTCGTTTGAACGATGCTAACTGTGGTCATAATGTGATTAAAGTCAGAGTGTTGGACATACACATAATCCTTTAGCAAAACGGTTTTTATTTTGAAGGAATGCCGACGTGTGAACTGTACTCGTTGTCCCCATCGGAGTGTCAACTAATGTTATACAATGTTACAAATGTTATTACCGTCTCGCATAGGGCCTTCTGAAGGTTCACTTGTGCTGGTACATCCATGCTGAGTTTCATCCCAGTCTGGTGGTTTTCGATCTGGTTTTTATCTTGTTACAAGCACATCCCATGCGCAACAGAGAATGTTCTTGCCAATTTATAACCCAACACTCGATAGCTAATCCAGATATAATGACGTCAGGCAAACCATTCCCTCGCTGAACAAATTGCAGTAGTACACAAGCAAAGATCCCCGTATTACACAGGACTGCACATCCGTGTAACAGGGCTCTAGATAAGGGGAGTATTTCAAAAACTAAAATCTTTATTTCTGTTTTAGATTTTATGGAGTTACTACACATTAGAATCGTCTCGAAAAGACGATGCTAATGATTAGTAACACCATAGGGGTTGGTGCTAAAACAAAATAGAAAATGTTCGTTTTTGGTTTATTGCCCCTTATCTGGAGCCCTGGTGTAAAGAATATGTGGCTCAATAGGGTTATAATTCAAACTGCTTAGTTTGATTTTATTATAACTAGAAAATATTAAACTATTCCATACGTATAGGTTTGAATACGGTATATTAACCCCATCACTACCTAACCCTGAGTATCATAGTTATATGAAAACAGCTTGAATCATAATGAATCGCCCCGTTACACGGCGTCTGATCCGGAGCCAAACTATTTGACACTAATTTCTGTATTTCTAAGGTCAAAATATTCAAATCTTCACATTGCGAAACATAAGCAGACAATAGTTGAGAATCTACACTTATGACGTCATGGAAGTGAAGGGATTAACCTATGGCTTTTACTGAACTATTTGATGTTTTCAGAAAACGTGTTTTTAGTAAGATATAATCCTCAAACGACCCAGTATGTAAAATAAGGTAATATGTTCGATTGCTAGTCTTTACGCACTTCACACAGTACAATATTTTACAGTCAGGGTCGTTTCAGTTTTATACTATAATGACGTAAGGCAGCCATTGACTCGCTATACAATTACAGCATTCAAGCCAACCGGTTACTACAAAACAAGTTGTTTTCTTGAAAACAACTATCTTCTGTTAATATACAATTAATTTGTATTCCCCTTTACCTGAACGTACAATCGGCATATCAAAGTGTTAGATCTGCAATAGATACAGAGTAACTTGGTGTGTCAATCGGTTGCCAACTATTTTCCAAAATATATCAACATATTCGATTTGCTATAAAGAACGGTGTATATAGTTGCCAAAGAGTTTTTTATCCAGGTACACCGCCGAATATCTGAATTATTCTAACCCTTGTCATTTTGTGTATTTGTTTCAGTAAAGCTGTTGTAATATAATTTAAACTACTCTAAGGGATTATTACTGTTTCCTTTTAACACACTTTTGATGGTTTTAATTGCTACTTTTTACAAACAGGTCGATCCATGCAAGGCATTAAGTTAATCAGTACCTTAACCTTTCTTACACTTTGTAATTGCCGTGTCCAAAATTTGTCACTTATATTACATGCATTTTCCTTAAGAAAACTTTTTCAGTGTAATTGTTTTGATGATTACAAATAATTTGGATCCAGATTAGACGCCCAGTTACTGGGCGTCTGATCTGGATCCAAACTGTTTGCAATATGTATCACCAATTAGCCCGCAGCATGCAAAAGGTTAACATAATTTGAACTTCATTATCCTTTTACATGGGTGCGTATGTAATCAAGACTAATGACTTAATTGGGTTAAAACCTTGCCTGTGACAATTCTGTAAGAGATTGGAGTGTATCAAACTTCGAGGTAATGGCCGTTGATTAGGAAACTGCAATTTGTTTAATCGTTATAAACAGTTCTTGAAATTAGGCCCGTATTGACAGTGTTTTAAACAGTTATACTTGTGTAACGCGATCACTCAATGAAACAAAACTTTAAGACTCTTCTTAAGATCATTCACTTTAGCGCATTTATACAACTTGAATGATCCCTCCCTACAACGGCCCACAGAACAACAATTCCGTCCTAACAACAATGCTTGGCGCTGTTCCCCAAACAAGATAAGTGTGTCTAACGCTTTTACTACTTTAACATCGGCTGCTTAAAACTGCATTCTACTGTTTTTTCTTAAGGTTACCTGTTGTACATTTTGACAAAAGAAACATAAAGATCATTGACGATCATTTTGAACCCAGATAAGATGCCACGATACGCGGATTCTCATCTGGGTTCAAATTGTTTGTTGCAAATCTGTTCTAATGATATTTTTTCTCCCTATAACAATTCCCTCTTTACAACACACATAACCATTGTCTCCAATTGGAAAGTGTTGATTTGAGGGAGTACTGTAGTTGAAAGTTGGATTCCGCTAAAGCCGGATGGGGTAATTATTAATGCTGGGCGTTTGAGTATTGTTCGTGAACAGGTTCGGTTGAATCGCGTCTGTATTTTCCCGTATTTGCTTTGTTTTCGATTTGCTAAAGGATATCCACTATGCAGAATTTTCCCCTACTTGAGGTCATAATTAGTGGCTGCTTAAATCAAAAAGTAAATAATGTAGCTCATGTAAGACATTTTTTAATAACATTGACAACTGAACAATGGTCCGTTATTGAAGGATTGTTTCATATAGCATTGACTGTATAAACATGCACATTGCCTGCTATACCCAGAGACTGAGGATCCTGCAAACACACTATGAGAAAAACAGAAGTTCAAATATACTTGAACTGAGCCTAAAACGTTTGTTTGAAAGGGTTTATTATTTTATTTGAATATAATTCATAAAATGAGTTTTCTCCAGTGAAAATATACCCCTTTACTGCCTTGTACAATCAAATTCGTGCGTCTGGTCAGGATAAATAAGTGTTCGACAATTATACCAATGTTCCGTCATTTGTCACAATTTCTAAATTGTGATTCTAAGAATTGCAAACATATTACAATTCGTTAGATGTTGATATGCAAGCAGTTAATAAGAGAGGGTGTGCGTATCGTTTTAAGATTTGTTTTACCTTAATCATTGTACTTAATTTTCGACATGTTATGCAATCCCGTTTCTGTTGTTGCATGCCAAATATATCCATCAAATAACTCATTTACCCTGAAACTTTTAAATTAAAATTCTAATTTCAAATTAATCCTTGTCCATTTGTTTTCACTTTTAAGGGTTAATTGTCATAATACTTTGCAAAAATGGAATACGGTACAGACACTGGTCAAAGGGTTCCTATTACACATGTATACTGTTAAAAAATTACAAGTATATATAAACAGACAAGTATGCATGTATGTGCCTCTATGGTTCGACGTAATAAAAGTTGGTAAAACAAAATGGATTGAAATTAAATATCCTCATGAAAATAGAAGTAAAATGAATATTGACTTATGTACCGAAAACTCGATTTAGTCGAGCATAACAGTTACTATATGTCGAAGTTGAAAAATATTTTAAATAACATTTAAAGCCGCATTGTGTTTTTGAGAAACCTGCATAAAACGGTTGTTTGGGTCCCATTTGAACTACGTAGGACGTGATTCTTTCACAAAAACCGGCTTTATCTAAGAAATTCGCTTTTTAAATTTTATTTATAATATTTTTGTGCTGCACAAATTAAAAAGCCTCCCTTGTGAATGGAAAGAAGGACAACTCTGTAAATACAGGGCTCCAGATAACGGAAGTATTTCGAAAAACTAAAATCTTTATTTCTGCTTTTAAACCCAATGGTGTCATACTCATTACAATTGCCTCGAAGAGACGGTTTAATCAGTAGTAACACCATAGCATTCGGTGCTGAAATGAGTGAGAAAATGTTAGATTAGTTCAGATTACTCCCGGTTACATGTGTATAGCTGGAGCACTGAGAATTACCCTGTTAACCCTTATTCTGCTGCACAGACGTCTGATTTGACATTGTCGTCTGCAAAATTTGTTCAGTTTAGATTTATGCATTGTTTTAATTAAACAAACCTTAAGACGAGTGTCAAACAGTTTGGATCCATATGAGACGCCGCGTTACACGGCGTCTTTCTAGATTCAAACAGTTTGTAAACTCCCGTAAAGTTACGACCAATGGGCACAGGGTTAAACACTACTTGATCCAGTGACAACGTGTACATATTATTCACCATGGGTAAGCGATTAAAAACATTACGGATGATCTATACCTTGAGCTTGCTGAAAATGACTGTTTCAGCCTTGTCCGCTCTCTAACTCAAACACTTCTTTTTTGATCTTCACCAATCTTGCTACAAATGTTTATTAGTATAGAATCTATGTCAGGTTCAATAACTAGCAAAATCGCATAAGGCATGTCTGAGTTATTATCCTTGAATAATTAAAAAATGACTGTTTCAGCATTTTCTGCTCTCTAACACAAACACTTTTTATTGGATATTCACCAAACTTGCTGACAACGTGTATTGGTATTAAATCTAGGTCAAGGAAAAAAGGTATTTGTGTTAGAGAGCAAAAAATGGTGAAACATTCCTTTTTAATACATAAAGGGCAATAACTAAGATAATCCTTATGGGACTTTAGTAATAATCACACTGGACCTAGATTTCATATAAATAAAGCATTTCAGCAAGTTTGGTGAAGATCCGATGAAAACTCTTTGTGTTAGAGAGCAAAAAAGGCTGAAACAGCCATTTTTTAATAATTAAAGGGCTATTACTCCAACATGCCTCATGCGATTTTAGTAGGATTCAAACCTGACCTTGATTTTATATTAATGAAAACTTTCAGCAAGTTTGGTGAAGATTAAAAAAAAGCATTTGTGTTGGAGAGCAAAATTTGCTGAAAACAGTCATTTCTAATACATAAAGGGCAAAAACTCAGATATGCCACATGCGATTATAGTAATAATCAAACTAGACCTAAATTTTATATGAATAAATATTTTCAGCATGTTTGGTGAATATCCGATAAAAGCTGTTTGTTTTAGAGTGCAAAAATGACTGAAACAGTCATTTTTATTAATAAACAGGCATTAACTCAAAAACACCTTAAGCGATTTTAGTAGTGATCAAACTAAACCTTGATTTTATATCAATGAACATTTTCAGCAAGTTTGTGGAAGATCGGATAAAATATATTCGAGTTAGAGAGCGGACAAAAAAGTGTGATAGTCTAACTGACTGATGGATGGACGGGCGAAGGTAGATAACGGTTGCACACGGTGAAGTTGAATCCGGCTGTATCACGTGATACTAAGCCGTGTGGTAATGTTTATATCAGACGTTCTATTTTCGGTTTGTTATGATTTTAAATCGCCCTTTATGGTGATTTAGGTCCGTCTTCATCATTTCATAGATCAGTTTGGCCCATAAGAATGTTCAAACATTATTATTAGCCGTTATTGTATTTCAGACATTAAGAAAAGGTCTGAAAACACAATGGGACTTTAAGCATGTATAGCATATAAGTATATAGCTACAGTGCGTGTACTCGAAGCCGATATATCGCATTCAAAACTCCTAGAAAGTTTGACTTGAGCGAGCATGAGGTATCAAAGGCCAACTGTATTATAAATTGTGCATCCTTAGTAAATGGCTGTTTTAATTTTCAAAGAAATACACATATGTTTTAGTTCACTTCAAACACTTTCATCGCTTACTTCCACTTTATTATCCAAACAATGCATGTTCCAATATAAATAAGTGGGGGCTCTGTGTTTCAGATATATGTATGCCATGTGAAATATTCTAAAATAACACGAAACGAATCCTCAATGTTCGATCTATATAACATATTATGCTTTCTAAACTTTTAAGATTATCGTAAAGCTACAGTTGAGGAGACTTTATTTTTTCCGTTTAAACGAAAACGAAACGCAAACGCATTCTAATAAAACATAGAAACTGACAACTTGTCAGCAATTCGGACCATTTATTTCAATCTGAGTGTTGTCCGGCATCTCGTGCTTACGGGAGGGTACTTATGTGGCTAAAATGCTTAGCCCCATAATTAAAAAACATTAACCTGGCCGTCTCTTGTGACATTAACCTGGCCATTTCTTTTGACATTAACCTGGCCAGTTCTGGGACATAGGATTAGGGGTAGTGTTAGCCTCAAGATCTTTTTATTCCACGTTAGAGCAAAAAGAAAGTGTCTATTGTGTGGGTAGCCACCCAAAAGAAAACAATAGAAAATAGCCACATAAGTATCATCCCGTTAGAACGTCCGTCTGGCTCCAAACTGTTTGCAATGGACATAATAGTTTAAACGTAAACTCGATTATAAAGAAATAATAACGACTCCTCAAATGTAGTTGGTGATTGCTATGCAGCCTCTTTTCAGTGCTTGCTTTATGGAACAAGTTCAGACATTATTTAGAGCTAGATCTCTTACATAAAACCATTTTCATAGCCATACGATTAAAGCTTTAAGCAAAAGCATGTCAGCTTGAATCGCAAAGTTTAAAGTACATCTACACATAAGAAGTGAAAAACTCAACGTGTTATGTAATAATCTGATCTTCTTAAGCAAAATCTTAATTTAATTAAAAATTGCTATTTAAGGCGTTTGATTTGATTAAAGGTGATTTGTGCTCTGTAGGGGTAAAACTGCTGGTATTTAAAAATAAACCATGCATGAGAAACCGTACTCTGAAATTCAATTATTCTACTTAAACATTGTATAATTGTACTTTTACCCCATTCACTGCCTTACCCCGAATACAATAGTTATTTGCAAACAGTTTGCGTTCTGATCAGACGCCGCGTGACGCGGCGTCTGTTCAGAATACAAATTGTTTGACATTCATTTCAATATTGCTAAAGTCAAAATACATAAAATTAGAACGTGAGAAATAAAAGCAGACATCAATTGTTATAAATTGATGAGGTCATGACAGTAAGGGGTTAACAGAAACATATTATATACAGTTGACGCAATTCTTACAAGTTGAACTCACATTCATTCATGTTGTCATCTTCAGCTTCTTTACTTTGAACAGGAATATACCTCTTAGAACAGAGATAATCCGCTTACGGCGAGAACATGGGTCATTTACTAAGAATGTACTATTGAAGAGTACACATGTTTGTTTTGAAAACTCAGGATTGGACATTAAACACTTGTTCGAACTTTCTGCCCTCTAATTAGCGCCTGCTCTGTTTGTCATTTTTTTAAATATATCATAAATTTATTTTAGTAAACTTTAAAAATGGATTATGCACAATTTGAACCTAGAATCGTCCGTTTGAAGTGTGAAGGGTCAATAAGTTAACTCCATACAGGACCGAGCTCGTTCTCGCCACGTGAGGGTGACATTTTTACTGTATTGCCGAAACTAGAAATGAAATGGCATATATGTTGATATGGCTGTATCTAGCGTCGCTGTGCCGTTAAATCCAACCAACTCTCTCCAATTTATTTGAAACAATATATGAGATCGTGACCACAAAAGTGTTGATGTTTTTCCTTTTCTAAATTTAACGAGGCACTTTAGTTACAACTTCCTTTTCTGCAATATTTAAACATGTATATGACAAACACTACTTTATTCGCCACCAAAGTGTGTGTAGTCCAAACCGTTATTTTCATTGTAAACATTTAGAAGCAAGATCAGATGCTCAGTAATTTCTCCATTGCAAGTACAGTGGAGAATCTGTTATTCTTTCCCGTTTAAACGCAAACGTACGCAAACGCAAAACACTAAATCGTAGAAAAGAACAACTTTTGGACAATTCTGATAGTTCTTGTTTATCTTGGTGGCAAACAGTTTGGAGCCTGATCAGACGCCGGGTTAACCGGCGTCTGATCTGGCTCCAAACTGTTTGCACTGCAAATAATAGTTTTAGCGTAAACGCGTCTATTGGGAAAGAATAACACATTCTCTACTGTATGTGGAAGCCAGATCAGACGAAAAATAATTTTAACTCTGTTCTGACATAAAATGATTGTCACTCAGATTATTGAAAGTATTGTAAACATTTTATTGTGTCGTTTAGTTCCGTTTAAAAAGAAACAATAATATCGTTTTATCATTGTACTCCATTATTGTCTTGTTGATCATTATATTATAATCGAAATGTCCTGAAATGATCAAATATATTGGCATTTGTGTAAAGAACTATAGATTACTCCAATTTGTCTGACGTTTAACAGAGAACTCGTCAAATTCAACTTGTCATAATACGATTAAAGAAACAGATTATTTTCAAATTTGATTTTACAAACAGATTGGTGTACAATCAAACCTACTAAATCGGACTCCCTTAAACTATCTGAAAACCGGACAAATAGCTCAGTTAGAAACACATATTCGACATCCTAGCAATTCCTTCAACTCAAAGCTCATTGGAAATGTGATGCTTAGTGCAGAAAGCTCATTTAAGATAACAATAAAGTTAAGGATTAAGAATTTTACTATTGTCCTGCATTTAGGAACCACATGTCTTATAACACTGAGCATTGAAATAATTTTATATTCAATAGATACGCATATTTACATGTACCCATTTTAATTATTCATAGTTTCATACCTCCCCCCCCCCCTCCAAAAAAAAAACACCCCCAAAAAAAACCAAACATACAATAGTTCCAATATATACAGTAATGAATATGTATAATAAGTAATATTTTCTTTAATCTAGAAATTAGAAGCTTAAAGCAGGCTGAAAGTAAAGCAGAATGCGCCTTCAGGCGCCTTCTGCTTTACTTTCAACCTGCTTTAAGTAGTCAACTGTCTTCAAAACTAGAAAAAGGCTCTGGGGTAAAGGGTAAAACGGCTACAAAATCTCTATGATCCAATATCCTATAGACCAAACATGTTTCGTGGTTCCAATGGGGTTCAGTTTTTGGAGGTTCTTCTGTAAATAATTCGCGGGTTACAAGGAAGTATGGTGTGTATTAGTGCTTGAAGACTAATTGTCCTTACTCAACATTGGTACCTAATTCCTCAATTATTTCAAACCGAATTTCGAACAGTTAGAAGTGAAAACGCTTGAAATAGATTTTCTTTTTGTGTAAAGAAGTCTTTGTTAAAAAAAATGTTAAAATCTGCTGCAGATTAAACTGCCGAATGTAGAAGACTCTTAGTTAAGTTTTCTGCCACTTGTCTTGGCACAGCAATCTCAAGTGATGCGTATATTCGCCATGCACAAACGACGTTACATGTCAGAAGTACATTTCAAATAAAGTGAACAGTGTAACAGTGAATAAGACGCTATTCTTTTCCGTTTTTCAACTCAAACGAAACGCAGACAATTAATCGAAGAAAATTAAATCTTGATAGAACATAACAGAAAAACACAACAGAGCTGTATTCTCTAATTCTACATAACATTGAAATCAATATGAAGTACAACAAAAGAATATTAATAATTACTGTCACGTGGTTTTTATAACTAATATCGAATGGGGACGGGCCGTCCCCGGCAATAAAAGTTTTCAAGATCATAGAATTTATTACTTTGTATTTGAATCTGTATGGCAAGCATTTGAAGCCTGATAAGACACCGGGGTTTACGGCGACTGATCTGGCGCCAAACTGCTTGAACTTGAACAATAGTTTTAGCGTAAAAATAATTTCTTCCACTGTGTAATGATCAAATCTTGATAGAACAGAACAGAACTTTACTCTCTAATTCTACATAACATAGAATATATGAAGTTTACCCTTTCATGGTCAAATTATTCGGGAGATGTTTACCCCTTCACCGATTTGTTGGCATCTGCTTCATTATTATTGTCTGCAAGGCACGTTTGAAAGCTAGAATTTAGGTTGTATGACTTAATAAATATTAATGATAGTATCAAACAGTTTGGGCCCTGATCAGACGCCGCGTTGCGCGGCATCTGACCAGGACCCAAACTGTTTGTAAACGCACTTTCAAGCGTCATTGAGAATGGAATAGTTAAACCTTAACTTTGAAGATTTATTTTTACCTGGGTGACAAACAGGTTGGCTCCTAATCAGACTCCTGATGTGGCCCATAAATAAATGGTCTAAACATACAAGGTGCTCTTTAATGTTGAAAGAATAACGTCTTCATCACTATACTCAGTCCAATTGACGAACCTTACGCCCCTAGGAGAAGGTCGAACTGAATTCTCACTCGTACGATTGATTTAAAAACCACGCCGAGCCTAACGCAATAAATATGGACTATATTTGGCTATTTCATACGCCAGCGAACTAACAATCAGATTCTCGTCCTAACTCCCCTTGGCGACTGGAAGTGATTTTCTTAAACCTCTTCATTCGATCAATTGTTCTCAGAAATATGTCTGTATTAAATCAGCCTAATTTATACCAAATTGGTCATAAATAATTATTTGCCTTCGAGAACAGCGACTGTTACAGTCAAATAATGTCTCAGAGTTGCCAGGACCGTTTCCTTCAATTCCTCGTTTATTGAATTTAACCCCTTTAACCCACTGCTTGCTTCTACATTGTTCTCTGCATTCACATTTCAGATGTGAACTTTAGAAATGGGAATTTTAACTGAAGAAATATTTGATACGAAGTGCAAACAGTTTGAATCAAGATCAGACGCCGGGTTTCCCGGCGTCTGATCTGGATCCAAACTATTTGCAGATGGTGTCAACGTCTTGTTTAGCAGAGATAGGGTTTAAAGCGATCCTGTTTACGAATGGCACTAGATGGCTTCTTAATCAGACTTTATGTTCCCCAGAGTATGTCCACTACAATTTGTATGGATATTTAATAGGTTTTATACAATTCTATTATACGTGAAACAAAAGCAATATATTATGCATAATCCAACAGACGGGATGATATCTGTCAGGTGTACGAATCCACAACAGTTTGTTCATTGCTGAAGTAAGCAGACACTGGGGTACAGCTGTGAAGGCGTTATTCTGTCCCAAAAACGTGTAATGTTGCTCTGAAACAATTGTTTTCATTGCCAGCAGTTTGCAGCCAGATCAGTCGCCGGTATGCGGTACCCGGGTCGGATCAGGCCCAAACTGATTGCCGCTCGGAGAAAAATAACACGTCATAATTTCAAGAGGTGTGTCACAGTAAGTGACAAATGCCCCCAAAATATTTATCGACTATGAAATGCATTGTGTTATCGATGTTGAGCTGTAGGTATACTCATACCGAACATTTGAGGGTGGTGTGTGACACTTTGCTTTCGCAAGATGTACACACACGCCATTATTGCTAACTTTAGATGATAAGCTATATGAGATATGCTCCGAACATGTTTTTTCTACTAAGGTTAAGGTCGCAGTGACCTTGAAATAAATCCGATACTTTGTCATCTAAAGATATACTGATAAAGTATAGGAGATACATGTAAATGTATTTTCCAGACACGTTTTTACAATATAGGTCAGATGTCAAGGTCAAAGTGGCCTGAAAATGGTATGCGACACTCCGTTATCCAAAGATGTATTCTCTCAATAACTTAAGCATTTTTTCCCATAGTAATATCGGATATATGTTCCAGACATGGTTTACACGGATGGAAGGACGGACGGACGGACGGACGAACTCACGGACAGTTCGATTTCTATATGCCACCAAAGCAAGCTTTATTATATATCATTGACCTGTGTATATTGTAGACGTTGTCATCTTTTCATTTTATTGTATTGTTTTTTGTGAGTTTGGTTTGGTTTCAACTGGGGAAAATATCACGCAAAGGAATTCAGAAAGCGGAATTCACATGTAAACAGTTCGATGGCCAAATTAGACGTTAAATAACGTTTAAGATTCAAAAGCGTTTGACATTCATATAACGGGATGCCATATCTCCGGATTTTTCTACGAATTTTAAACGTTTTCTTCTCAGGAATTATAGATGTTGGTATCAAACAATTTAGATTCAGAACAGACACTACGTAATGCAGCGTCTGATCTGGACTAAAAGTAATTGCATAATTATTTAAGTGTTATAGAGCCTGGCAGTGAAATGGTTAGATACGACTCCTAATATCGCACTTAAATAAATTTTCATTTTTTCAGAACATAACCATTTTTCTCAATTTTTTTTGCACAAAATTTGCGTTTGGCTCCGTTTCCGAGAACTAATTATGTCTTCTCCACTGTAGTACATGTCCAAACATGATACAGTTAATCATAATTTCACCTGCATCAGATATAGTTCTGATTATGATTTTATCTCTGCATTAGCTCACCCCATGAACATAGGCGGTTCCATACCAACGTATAACCTTACACCTTCAAGTTCCATTAATTTCCAATCCACCCACTGAAACACGGAGTTACAAGTCAGATACAGTTGCGAATTCAATCAATTCGGAAATCAACAAGTGTTAAGCGATCAAGCTTCACGTGGTTTCTGCCAACCTGAGATTCAATGGAGAAGACGTTAGTCTTTCCCAATAAACGTGTTTGTGCGAAACATTATTTTAATTGCAAACAGTTTGGAGCCAGTTCAGACGCCGGGTAACCCGGCGTCTGATCTGGCTCCAAACTGTTTGCCACTCAGATAGATGTAAATCGTCAAAATTTTCAACAATATGTCATTTTCTATAAAAATGATATGAAATTGCAAATTTTGCATTTGCGTTTTATTCCGTTGAAAATGGGAAAACTAACTTCTTTCCACTGCACTGTGATATTACAGTAGAGAAACGCTAATTATTCCGAAGTTATTGCCAAAACTATGCAATAAAAAGGGGATTTTGACAATTTTTTGAGAATACTAATTATTTACAACTGTTGTCTGAGTGGCAGCGTCCTATCTGGCCTAGATTATTTGCATTAAAAATAGATTTCTAATTGTTTTGCACATACGCGTTTATTGAGAAAGTATACTTTCTTCTCCACTGTAAAAGATTAGGGAAATAAACACTTCACAATCCATAGCAGATAGTATGTCCTGAACAGCTTATGTAAGAAACATTCGCATATCGAGTGTTTTTTCCGTTTGTCTTAGTCTCAGAGTAAAAAGCAGATAAAGCAGAACGCGTTTACCCAAAGACCGAAGTCCATTCCCAGATCAGACGCGAATTATTTCGGATTTTGTTCAAATTCCAATCATTTGAAGCTCGGATCAAAATCAGATACCTATCGAAATAGGATAGGATTGGGCATCGCCCGCGCTTTGCTTTATCCGCTTCCCAGTGCTGGCAGAAGTATATGTACAGTGCAAACTAAATCAAGAAAACTAAACAAACAAATATTGAACAAACTAAATAAATTGAAATCTGTGTTTAAAAGATGTGTCGTTTTAAATATTGTTTCCCATTGTGGTGGCATTGGGTTAAGTTAAACGCAATTATAGATATAACAACTAACACATTGTGTCTTCAGAGTTTTACCCCCTTCACATCCTAGCCCCTTGTACAATGGTTATTTGCCTCCAGTTTCGGAGACTAGCCAGACGTCACGTAAAGCAACGTATTATCGGTCATAAATGCAGACGACAATTGCTCAACCCTTTATCCCATAGTCTGTTTCTAGTTTTGAAGACATGTGACCACTAACAGTAGGTTGAAAGCAAAGCAGAATGTGCCTTAAGGCACATTCTGCTTTACATTCAGCCTACTCTAAGCTATCATCTGCTAGGATTTAATTTTTTTCTCTAATGGTTCATTTTCAAGACTGTATAAATTGGAACTATTTTCTTCAGTGGAAGAATAAATCAAATGGGCTAAAAGGCTCTTCTATGAGGGAAAGGGTTTAAACAGATGATGGAATGGTTGTAAAGTGATTGAATTATATACTACCCAAGTTTGCTATCACCAAAGGTATAATCTTCATAGAAACCAATGCACAACACTGTCTCACTATATAACTTTCTACAGTTTTGTTCAATGTCAACACATGTTTCAGTAGTTGTAGCTATGTACCTAACACGTTAATGCAGGTGTACTGGTAAAAAGATAAAACATCACCTTTTCACGGAAAAAAAGTGTGATTTTGAGTTAACAAGCATGCTTTACATTTCAATTATTGGGCACAACTAAAATTTTGAAAGGTTAAATATTGCTTTTACCAGCGAATAACATCTCTAAGAACTCAAAGAATTTGAAAATGTTGGTGAAATTTCGAGATAACTTCACATTTTGATTATTTTCTCTGGTTTCGTCTATAGGACGTTAACAAGGGTAAACGTTATCAGAATATGTAAAGTGAACCTGTGGCAAAAATATATCCAAGTATGGAAGGAATTGAATTCAAGAGTTAGAAGTTATACGTTGGTATGGTAAATTCCTTGGTGCCGCAGAAGATATATCCCTTGGTGATTAGCAAACTTTGAGTAGAGTTACATGTAGCGAAAACAACTTTATGTTCACGGTGGAAAAGACTTTAATTAGTACCATATAAACGAAGCTAAACGCAAATTAAGTGCAATAAATGGAGAAACATACAATTGTTTGTCAACAGTAACTACTCATTTAAAATTTACTTCAGATAAACCTCTTCACTGCAAGTACCGTAAAGCGTCGTTTAATCAGGATTCAATTCGTTTGAGTCTCATACAGTGGAGAATCTGTTATTCTTCCCCACTAAACGCGTTTACGCTAAAACTATTATTTGCAGTGCAAACAGTTTGGAGCCAGATCAGACGCCGGGTAACCCGGCGTCTGATCAGGCTCCAAACTGTTTGCCACCAAGATAAACATGAATGATCAGAATTGTCCAAAAGTTGTCATTTACTACGTTTTAGCGTTTTGCGTTTGCGTACGTTTGCGTTTAAACGGGAAAAAATAACAGATTCTCCACTGTACCATAAATCGTCGTTTAATCAGGATTCAACTCGTTTGACACTTCTATCAAATTTTCTGGGGTGAAATGGAGAAAAATTAAAACAAAAATAATATATAATTATTTGGAAGACAACAATTATGCAGGCGATTTGAATTTAGTGACGATATACAATGTAGTAACTTGAAAAATGGAAACCTTTTTATAACGTTAAAATCTTAATTAACCTGGCTTCTGATGTTGCTAAAAGCTGTTTTCAAAAGACATATAAATGTTTGTTTAGTATACACGAGTTTACTGAAAAAAGACTACCATATTTTTCACCGTACTTAACTCAGAAATGATTTATAGATAGTGACAGGTTTTTAATATATTGATTTTCATGTGAGTGTCTAACAGTTTGACTCATGACTCCAAACTGCTGGCAATGGACAATGCAATGAAATAACGATTTACCTCCTGTGACTTAACTCAGAACAATTCTAGAGTTTTCGACCCTAACCCTTTCACTGGCATAAAACTGTCTGCTTACCAATTCATTTCTGTAATAGTTAGCAAAATTTAGAAATTAAGCATTTTGGATGACAAAACACATTGATATGAATTCAAGCAAGTTAGGAATCCTAAGTAGGCACTGCATTATTCATTGAATGATCTGGAAATAAGCTATTGTCAGTGTGTTAGTTTTGTTGTGCTTAAAAGTGTAAGGGTTATCACTTATGATGCAAAGCGTGGCATAGAATACTTCTGCAAACAGTTTAGATCCAGATCAGACGCCGCGTAACGCGGCGTCTGATCTGGATTCAAACTGTTTACCACTCATCGTCAACCCTTCGTTCGTTTGTAATGCTTAAAACTTAATTTTAGTTAATTTTCGAAGACGATATATTTGAAACAGACGACAATACAGCATGCTAAGGTTTAATGTATTTCACTCAGGCGATTTGGCCAGATTCATGAATTCCATGAGAGGAGTAATGAAACCTATCAGCGGGGTCTAATCATTAAAAACTCATTTAGCGATTGTGATTTAATTAAGTACTCATTTAAATCCTTTCCATGTCATATTTTAGGCAGCTCTGATATCATTGTCTGCCACAAAATCAAATTTTATATTAATGTAGTATTACTTTAAATGTTTCAAAAAGATATTTGTCAGTTAAATTATTTGACATTGAGCTTACTTCAAGTTAGTCATATGATTATCTGGATCCAAATTGTCAGTCATAGCCAATCAAATAGCAGTCGGCAAGTAAGGGGTAGGATAGGCACAGTTCTGCGGTGGGAGTCAAAGCCTGAGTCTTAAAGTACACGTAAGAGGAAACCACAATGTTGGAGCATTTACATGTACTCAGAAATAATTGAGATTCTTAAGACAAATAACGGTTTTGTGGGGGGATAAAAAACATAGACAGCTTCTCGAGCAAACACAATACGATTAAAACGTAGAAATTGTCAGCTTTTGGAAAATGTTCACCGTTTGTTTTTAGGGTTTGATCTTTTAAGTTAAAACCTATCTATTACTACCACACTGTTGTGTTTATTATTATATTTTTATGACAGATAACTGATTAAAACAAGATGACAGTAAAACAGATTGTTTCTTTCGGAGCTTTCTGTTTAATTGTCACATTGCTTTTACCTGTAACATGTCTGTTATACAATTAATTAGCGTTCGTTTTAGTGGTAGTAATATAGAGGTTTTTACTATGTATGACATTCGAAAAATTTGAACTACCGAACACCAAGAATCTCGCACTTGCAGTGGAAAGAAATAACGAGGCATAAATCAATTCAAGACAGAAACTACTATAGATAAGCCTTTTAAACAAAACTTAGTACATGTATGTTTTAGTTTCTCTTAATTTACGTAACACATTATACTGCATGTAAATCATATCTAAACTAATTGACACTGATAGCTATGTTTCTTTAGTAAAGAACGCATACAATTCAAAAGTAAGCGCAGAAATCCGAAGATTTCGGAAAAATCCGTAGGTCCGACGAAATTAAGAAAATTCCGACGTTTTCTGAAAAATCCGGAGAAATAGCAATCGTGTCTTCGTATGTGCTTTGAAGGGAAGGAAACCGTTTAGGTGCATCTCTCCGATGTAATTGGCAGCCCTGGTTAGGACAATTTAGGTATGCCTCAAAACACAATCATTGAGATCTGTCGGTATTTCCTGTAATAAAGAAAAATGTCGTATGCAGAGGCATGCACCAAGGAACATATGCCGTCGGACTTTTGTAAGGATCAATAGTTAGTGAATTAGTTTGGCAATCCCAATCTTACCGACAATTACAGCGATATCTATATTATAAACATGTACTAGATATACACATGGCCACTATTACGAATGGATGTCTCCTGGTAATAAAAAAAAAGAAGCTTAAAGCAAGATGGAATGAAAGCAGAGAGCTCCAATAGAAGTTTTCTGCTTTGCTTTCATCTTGCTTTTAACTATTTCCTCCCAGAAACTTTAAATGGACAATTCCTGTTTCCATTTTAGTCGAAACCATTTCTGACTTTAAAGGGTTGTTTTTGTCAATGTTTGGCTTTTTGACAAACAGTGAAGACCTTGATCAGAGGGCTCCTTTCTGGGTCTTCACTGTTTGTGTAGGACAGATGTACTATTCACATGAACACTGTTTGAAAAGGACGCCTATGTGCGGGACTAGGGTTCAATGGGTTAAACTGTCACATGTATTAACGACTTAAAATATTAATCTATGTTGGTTTGATAACAAGATCTTACTGTGGCACATTAACAAGAGTTAAAACCGGAAAGGAAGGCAAGGTGTAAGCAATTTATAAACAATCATTATGTTTTGGTCATACATATGTACATGTATATGTAGTAAGTTACATGTACATGATATGTGGACATAGGACAATATATAGGTGTTTCAGGATTTAACCCATTTGCGTTTAGTAGAATTCTTCCCTGTATATATATATATTAAATGTGTCCATCATTTATCTAAGGAGTGCATGGTTATACTTTTTAATTTCGTTTTGTTTTATATTAAAATTACTTCCAACAAACAGTGTAGACTCTGATCAGACGCCGCATTATGCGGCGTCTGGTCAGAGTCTACACAGTTTGCTTAATATGTCCCTCTTGTGGGACGCTAGTTCCAAATTGGTTAAAATGCGGCCTTCTTAACTTTGATACTACATAACGTGAGGATGTGCGGTCAATCAGTCTTAAGTTTTAACCCTATCACTGTCTTGCGGCGAAGAATACTTTATTATTTCACAATAAACGCAGTTATGCTTAAAATATTACTTTCATTGCAACCAGTTTGGAGCCAGATCAGAAGTTGTCACAAATGATTGTCATTCAGATTTTATTGAATATGCGGGCGTGTCATTTGTACATTTTATTGTAATGCGTTTGTTATTCGTTTGTATTTGAACGGGAAATAATTTGGCATTCTCCACTGTAACCCGGGTCCCCAAGGTTATTTGAAAAGAAAATTATTGATTAAGGTCAGATGCCGCGTAAACTTTAAGTCTTCAACTTTTAAACGCTGCAAACATGTCATCGTTTAACTTATTAGAGTGCTGAAAAGTTTCAAATACCTCTTAATACTTACAGACACGTCTGACTGATGAGTATTGAACCTTCCCCTTACGTTTCATATTTTGTGTGGCCAATCTGGATAAAGTTCACATTACAAGATCGCTGAATTAAGCCTTTGTCTCGTTACTTCAATGGTTAGTGCAAACGGTTTTGCCCCTGATCAGACGCCGCGTAACGCGGCGTCTGATCTGGAGCAAAACTCTTAGACACTCATATTTCCTTTTTCTCATTTTTTCTCAATTTCAAGTACATAAATATCGGCCTACCAAACTTTACAGACGACAACATTTCAGGCAGACGACATTTAGACAGTAAAATGGTTTAAATGGTGAATAGGGAGGCCTAAAGCAGTGTGAAATTGCTGTTTATGGTCGATAGATTGAATGGGGGCTTTCAGTTTCATTTCAGCCTATAGCTATCAGTGTGAAAGTTTAATGAAAACTGATTCGAGATACACGTGCACTCTCTGTACTAATCGCATGTGACTTGGCAGTTTCGATGCAGCAGTTCTAATAGAGTTGAGACCTGTTATCTTGCCTGATTTCTTATTACTTTTTAATAGAAACAGGCCACAATTATTATGGTTTTGCAGCATGCATACAGTGGTTTCCAATTAAAATGAAACGAGACTCAACCCTCTTTTCAACGACACTCATTGGGAGACACAATTTGTATGCGTTGTTCGGAGGGAGTCATTGTAGAGAGGGAAATTGGCTTACATTTGCAAACAGTTTGAATCCTGATCAGACGCCGCGTAACGCGGCGTCTGATCTGGGTTCAAGTTGTTTGCCACTCGTCATTAAGGGTTTTATGTCAAAATGTAATTATGTTATTTTGAGAAAAACAGCAGAAGACAATTTCAAACAGACGATATTGCAGCAGTGAAAGCGTTAGACATAAATGTCCTAATTAGGGAACTGCGGCAAGGGTCGTTGTAAGGAGGGAGTCGTTGTTGGGAGGGTCGTTGGAGAGGGGAGCACTGTACAACAATTAACTGACAGTAAATTGAAATGTTCATAAAGGTAATGCATTATGATAAATTGTTTAAAGAGAAAAGAGAGGTTAACATACAAACAGATAGACAGAGACAGACATACAGAGAACGACAAACAGAGAGGCAGACAGAGGCAGACAGACTGGTAGAGAGACAGTCAGACAATCAGAGACAGAGAGCGACAGAGAGCGATAGCGACAGAGATACATAACCTGAAAGAGGGAGAGAGAGAGAGAGAGAGACGCACACACATACGAATAGAGAGAATCGAGTGAGAGAGAAAGAAAAAGTGGGGTGACCAGGGAAAGAGGAGAAGAGAGATACAGAAATAAACAATCAAACAGACAGAGAGAACACGCATACACGAAAGAAAACATTTTAGTGAAGATGTTTTCTGGGCCGGTACACTATTTGCCTTAATTATTCGTCTGCTTCTAATCTTTTATTGACATACTAGCTAATGAAACATCTAAACGAATGATCAATCGGTTATATTCTTGTCTGCCGTCGTATTACTTGAGCGTCTGATCACATAACAATGTGCTTGAAAGTGAAATAAACCCTCTCTGTAACGACCCCTAACTTGTGTTCATCAGATATTTCAGGCAGATGACTGCTTAAAGCAAGAAGAACTTAAAACAAACAGCTCCTAAAGGAGCTGTTTGTTTAACGCTCATCTTACTTTAAGCTTTAACCTGTCTAATATTCAGTCAGTTAGTCTCTCGTTAAAGGTCATTAAATTGAGGTGTTACTGTATGCTTGTTAGTGCAGTAAAACCTCTCTTTTACGACCACAAATAGTATAATACGTATTTTAAACTATTTTTTAAAAGACGGGAGATAGCTTTAACCAAGATGACAGTAAAACAGAATTCTCCTGCAGGATTTTATGTTTTACTTTCACATTGCTTCAAGAAGTCACCTGCCTTAAATAAACACCTATAATACACACAATTTAGTTGCCGCAATATAGAGGCTTTACAGTGGGGTATTGAAACAGGTTCATAGCTACTATCGATTTTTCCGGTTGACGTGTACAAAACAGTAGTACAATAAAATGTAGAAAATGATACAGTTTTGAAAATTTGGACGATTTAGTTCGAGTTGAAAACCGTTTAAAGACTGACAAATACGTTTATTGGGAAGTACTACGCTGAGGAGGCTTAAAGCAAACAATGATATTAAACTACCTATATTCCCTTGGCGAATAGACGCTATTTGTTTTCAACAAATGCGTGTGTGGTAAATAAAAAAGATTATTTCAAATGCAATCAGTTCGAAGCGAGATCAGACACTAGGGGCCTGCCTTACGAAACGTCGTTCGACAATATTATTGCAAGTTACATTATAAAATTCTCAACTAGCTCTTATATTTATTTCTCATTCATGGACTAATCCTATCTTGTAACATCTCTATCGACTCGTCTTTAAAAACGTTTCCAAAGAGATGTCACATACAGTGGAGAATCTGTTATTCTTTCCCGTTTAAACGCAAACGTACGCAAACGCAAAGCACTAAAACGTAGAAAAGTACAACTTTTGGACAATTCTGATAATTCATGTTTATCTTGGTGGCAAACAGTTTGGAGCCTGATCAGACGCCGGGTTACCCGGCGTCTGATCTGGCTCCAAACTGTTTGCACTGCAAATAATAGTTTTAGTGTAAACGCGTTTATTGGGAAATAATAACACATTCTCCACTGTAACAGGATTAGATAGAGAAATAAGAAATTAGAAAATGTTTTTTTTTTAATTTTTACTCACGGCCGTTTTGTCTTACGACGTTTCGTACATGTAAGACGGTTTCCAGTAACTGTTTCCTGTCTGATCCACATCCAAACAGATTCTAAATACATCGATAGAAATTTCACATAATTGAAATTTTCTACGTTGTATTGCATTGCTGTTAGTGTCGTTTGAACGCGATATTGTGAGGTATGATCGGTACCGTAAGGTATATCCATTTTTCATAATTGAAAGTAAAATTTCTAAGCCTTGAAATATTTAGCTACATGTAAAAACGATATAAGTCAACGTTTATAACAGTTACATACAGTTTTGAGCCAGATACTATGGGGAAGTCGTTATTCTTTCTCAATTTAATGCGTTACTCTAAAAACCATCACATGTACAGTTAAACCTCTCTATTACGACCACTAAATTTTGTTACTTATTTAGAGTTGAAGTCAGGTGACTGCTTAAAGCAATGTGACAGCGAAACAGAAAGCTCAAGGAGCTTTCTGTTTCGCTGTCACCTTACTTTAAGCTGCCACCTGTATTTTATACAACCAATTAGCATTCGTTTAAGTGGTCGTAATAGAGAGGTTTTACTGTATTTCTAATGAAAACACTTTAAAGCAAGATTAGACGACGGTTAACCATGCGTCTGATCAGGCCCCAAATTGTTTGCCACTAATATTAAGATAAATCGTTAGAAATTTCAAAAGGTTGCAATTCCTAAATTTTATTTGCAATGCGCTTCGATTTCGTTTCCGTTTAAAAAAAATAACGTCTTCTCCAGTGAGTTACTCGGCGTCTTATCTGGATCAAAACTAGTTGATACTGTCGAAATATTTTCTAAAAAAAACAGGCAATTCTGAATGTTTGCTTCAGACGACACATATTGTAGACGGAAATTGCCTCGCGCGCCAAATGTGAAACATCACGTCAAATACGAACCGACGGCTTTGCACTTTCAAACAATCAATTTAAGAATCAGATCAAACGTCGGATAACTCAGAATCTGATCAGGATCTTATTTTTCGACATCCGTTTTTTTAGTCAAACTATTTATTAAAATAAAATAAATAAAATTCGGTTGACGACTAATCTAAAGCAGACGAAAGTTCAACTAAAAAATGGGTAACCCTTATCATGTTGAAGTGTCGTCTGCTTAGAAATACATCGTCTTCGAAAATAATAATTAAATTTGATCTGTTTAATAAGAGAAAATAATAATATGAGTTGAAAACAGCTTGGATTCAGATCAGACGCCGCGTAACGCGGCGTCTGATCTGGATCCAAGCTGTTTTCAAATATTTCAAATAATTGCCCTTAGCACGATAAGGGTTAAATACGAAACCAAACTTTTCTATTTAGATTACAACTAGTTGATTGTGAACTAATTTTCAGCATCAGCTACAAATTAGGTTTAACCTAATTGGTTTTCAAGAATTTCTCTTGCAGCTCTCAGATTGCAGATCATATGCATGATTACATTTGTGGCTAATTTATTTCTTTCACTTACAGGTTTGAAGGAAGTGGTCTATACCATCCCATGCAATAACCACAAGTGGTCCGAGAGGTTGAGGTCAACCAAGCGCACCAGGCGAACCGCAACCTCGTCACATACGGGTACAGGAGCGTAACTCGTCGATAAGATCCGAGGTGCTTCGAGTGAAGGTAACGTACGACCTGGCGCGAACTGGCTGAACGGTCAGTGTTATTATGCATCAAATTACCGATTATATCAAAAAGATAATAAAGCTAGTATTTGCACAGCAGCATGAATATGTATAGCTACCAGAGAGGTTGAGAACTTTATGGTGTTCTAAGGTTTAAAAAGAAGAAAGGCAGATAACGCAGCATGTGTTTAATGAGAAAGTTATGATAATTCCTTATACATGAACGGTTCTAAAACTCGTTTCCCGAATTAATAAACACTTAACCCCGCTTTAGGAGACCCCGTTGAAAGAGGGCGCTTTTCAAGCAGAAATGTTTAATGTTAGACAAAAGTAAGGCAGAAAGCTGCTTAAGCAGCATTCTGCCTTACATTTGTCTTGCATTAATAGCCACCATTCTTTAAGGCAGCACATTCAGTTTGTTTTGCATGTCGTTTAATACATGTTTTCTGTATTGTTTCATCAATGTACCGCCCTTGAACGAGTGCACTGTTATTTGATACCAGTTTGGAATCTAATCAAAGTCCGAATATGAATTTACGTTTGAACAGGTTCCACACTGTTTGCTACCAATATGGATACTTCCTCAGCAAAACTGTCTAAAAAAAAAAATTTTTTAAAAATAAAAGCAGACGACTATTTTAAGCAAATGACATCCGGCATCAAAAGGGGTGTTAAGAGGGTTGGGGAATCTTCATATATTCATGAACCCGCACTGTCGTTCAAATATTTACCCAGGGGATTTTAAGCGGTAGATTGCGGTAGATTTCGGTTTTATTGTTACTCTACTTTGGCAGTGTACTGTTTGAAAAATCTTGTGTATGTCACACGTGGTTTAACCCATAATCTGGCGTAATCTCGTCTGCTTTGATAGTGTCGTCTGCAAAATTTGCCAAATTCAGATATATGGGTTTTCAAATTGAAAACATTTAAATATGAGTGTCAAACAGTTTGGGTCCAGATCAGACGCCGCGTAACGCGGCGTCTGATCTGGACTCAAACTGTTTGCAAAATATTAGTTGAATCGCGGTCGACAGGCAGTAGGTTAAAAGTGTCAGTTTATTTAAGCAGATTTCTCTTGTGGAAAAAACGGCATGAAACCGGGGAACAAAGGGAAGGCGTGCTTTGAGAGTGGAATTTTAATTTAATGGGAGGTAAAGTGTAAATATTGGTTACTTACAAAGTACTACTTCTTAACAGTATAAAGCGAAAGCGTAAAAGCATTAATTTGTTTTATTTGGGTAAATGACAAGGTATCAAAGAGGGTTAATAGTGTCACAAAATACCGGGGGTCAGAAAAGTCACGGTATTATGACCACGAAAGAGAAGGTTCGTGGTTTGTGTATTTCAGGCATTAAAAAGATGAAAGTTAAGCAAAAGCTTAACATCACAGGAGCTTTTGCAGCTGATACAATTGGGATCATCTTGTTCAGTAATATCTTATCGTATCACATGTAATAATATTGGCATGTAAATATTTGTTTAAAAGCAAGTTGAACGTAAGAATGAAAGTCCCTGTCGGAACTTTCTGCTTTGTTATAATAACGATATAAGCTGTCGCCTGTATTTCAAATGGTCAAATAATTCTTTTCATTGGCGTAATCGTGATGGTAAAATGGTGTTTTAATACATGTAGATGTTTATAAATCAAGATGAAAGTAAAGCAGAGATGTCCCGACAGAACGTTCTGCTTTAGTTGCATCAGGCTTAAAATTGCAACCTGAGAAATCACCATAGTCAGTTGTTGTAATAGTATATGTAAAATACCTTTTTACTTTCATCCTGCTTTAAGTTCCATTCTGTTCTTTATTATCTCCAATAGATACTATTTTTCGGTAGATGAAGTTGTATGAGTTTATTTTATTAGGCACACGCAGTGACAATAATTCAAGGTACTGGCAAGAACGCGAGAGGGAATTGCAAACTGAACCTGACTATGATAAGAAAATATCCTCAATATCCGCTGTTGTTACGGGACAGACTTTGCTTAATACTATGCCAAGGGAGTATCGATGTTATCTAACTGGCGGAAATACTCCGGCAGACTAAGCAAGAACCTTTCGTGTCCGTATAGGAATTGGGTTTTGTCTAGTGTATCACAGAGACACTGTCATAGCACTAACTGCTAGCCTATTAACGTGTGCATTATTGTTCGGTATGGGCTGGGACGGAGCATCGCTTTAACCGGGCAATAGTTTCATTGCTTAATACTGAATCATCAATAGGAGGTTTAACCGTATATAGTTGTATTGTGGCAAGGAGTTTAGAGAGAGAAAGCCAAGTATCTAGTGTTTAGAGGAAGTGTGCTAGGGGGTAGAACTCTCATTAAATGAATAGCTGATTGAATATAAACCCGACACAAGAAGCGTACTTGAGAAAACTGAATATGATCAAGTAGCCGTAGGAGAGAGATATATAACGAGTAAATCCTTTTTATGCAATCATGCATCAAAGTTAATAGGATTAGCGCTCATAGTGGATTAACTTTAAATGCTCGTCTGTCAATCGCTCGCTGTCTGCACATTTAAAAAAGGAGTTTGGATTTAGTAGGTGTGGGATTTAAACGACGATATGGAAAAAAGGGAACGAGATCTGGATTTATCAAAACAACCTTGATATATATTAAATACGCGGTAGTGATATATAGTGCATAAAGTGGGATATAAAAGTGGGATTTTCTAGCGGGATAATTCCCCGTAAATGATCATTTGGAATGCTAGAAAACTGGATTCCGTGGATTATGCATTGTGCCATAATGAGGATTGTTTGGAGTGACAGAACAGATAACGGAATAATAACACTCTTCGTGATCTCGTTGGTTATTTCCTCACCGTCTGGTAAGTATTAAGGTCACCATTTTCTTCCACCTTCATTGATACATTTACAATACAGTAAACCTCTTATTTACGACCACTTAATTGGTTTAACTCTTTCGCGTCCAAATTATTCGTGAGGTTTTAACCACTTCGCCAGGGCTGCCATAAGTTGATTTGAAAAATCCTAAGATTTCCAAATCTGCATTTTTCAAGTGCGAGTTTACGAATCGTACCTTTACCCCATAGCCATTTTCTTGTTTTGTTTACATGCGACTACTTAAAGCAGGCTGTAAGTAAAGCAGAATGCGCCTTAGGGCGCATTCTGCTTTACTTTCAGCCTGCTTTAAGCTACCATGTACTGGGGAAAAATCCGGAGATTTAGGAAAAATCCGGAGAAATGGCAGCCCTGCTTCGCCGTTACTTTGTCGTCTGGTCCATATTGGTGTGTGCAAGATCGTTTGAAACTTAATATTGAAACTTAATAATTTGGTTAAACGCCTATTTTTACAAAACATGCATTCAATGGCGTTGTACATCGAGATAGAAAGTTAGATTTAAGGAAGTAAAACTTAAGAAATATCTAAACGCATGTCAAACAGAATGGATTCTGATCAGATGCCGCGTTACGCGGCGTCTGATCAGGATCAATACTGTTTGCAAAGTCGCCTTTGGCAGTGAACTAGTAAAACATATTTATTTCATATAATTACATGCATTTAGTTTCTTTCTTTACTACCACTAAATTGTGTTAACTTATTTGGCGTTTGTGACAGGTGACTGCTTAAAGCACGGTGACAATAAAACAGAAACCTCCTTAAGGATATTTCTGTTTGATTGTCACCTTGCTTTAAGCAGCAACCTGTCTATGATACAATCAATTAGCCCTCGTTTTAGGGGTCGTATTAGAGCTGTTTTACTCAACAACAGTAGAAAATACGTTATATTTCCCATTTTATCCATAACTCCATATATACACCTTTTTACGCATTTAATTGTGTAACCAACGGAAGAGAATAGTTCCACTTTAAACTTTTAACAATCATGTATATATGCACAATAATGAATATTCACTATATACTTAATCTAGCATACCGTAGTTTAAAGCAGTCTGAAAATAAAGAAGAATGTGTCTTAAAGCGTATATTACTTTACTTTCAACCTGCTTTAAGTGGTCACCTGTCTTCAAAACTAGAAACGTGCTATATATATGAGAAAAAGGTTTAAACGAAAATTCAGTGCAAATGTAATACAATAAAATGAACAAAAGGCCACATTTAAAAAAATGAAATTGATCATTCACTTTCGCATGCAGAACAGCAAACAGTTTGGAGTCTGATCAGTGGTCTTATCTCTGGCTCCAAACTGTTTGCAATGGAAATAATTGTTTTAGTACAAACGAGTTTATATATTGTGAAAAAACGTATTCTCTACTGTAGCACTGCCTTCACTTAAACGCATTTACAACACTACTATACCTCTGTTTAGCGGCCAACCATGACGGTCGACTAAAGCTGCTGGACTAAAGAACAGCTTAACTCCGATATCTCGAACTCGATTAGGTCGAACATACACGTTTTAACTTTGAAATACGGGTATGTTTGACTTAACCGAGCATGAAATAATGTAATTCATGTGTCGACAAACCGGATAGTTCGAATTAAGCGAGTTCGAGATATCGAAGTTCGCCTGTATAACGAACCCCTCGTTATCATGACTTAATGATTTTAATATCATGATATATAAGACACGACTTTGCTTAAAGTAGGGTGAAAGTAAAGAAGAAAACATCTACATTGACTTTCTACTTTGCTTACATTGATACAAGTAAAACAGAAAGCTCCTAAAGGGACCTTTTTGTTTAACTTGTATCCTGTATTGAAGTACGACCTATCACAAACTGGATTAGGAACAAAAACATTCGGTTAACATGTGCTTTGTTTAAAGAGATCTCTGTTATTAATATTTTTGTAGAGATTACTGTTATTCAGAAGCTCATTCATTACTTTCGCCCTATATTAATATGCCCATTATACTAAATACCGATAATGGCTATTGTGCAATTGAGAAAACATTACTACATATATTTCCAAAAAAAAACGGGGTTGTGCTTAAACAATTATGAATTACAAACTGTATGGGTCAGATGGATGATTAGGCTCCAAACTGTTTGCCTCCCAGATATAAATGAATTGTCAGGATTTAAAAAACAACTGTCATTTTATCCATTTTATTACAATGCGTTAATGCATAGTTGTGTTCGCGCAAAAACTAGAACTATTCTAATTTTGTTAGAACAATTCATAGGTGTGCTTTATTCGACATGTACATGTAGCTGATTTATATTTTTTCATAAGGTAGCATCTACATGTACATGTCTAATCAAAACACTACATGTACATGTATAACCCGGGTCTGTACATGTACTGTTTACTTTTGTCAAACAGAGGCCATACAACGCATACAAATTAGTTCAAGAGTCGGTGTGTACATGTACAATACACTGCTTTGTATTTTAAGATATCTAAATATAAATATTTATGGAAATCTACCTACATATATCAGCTTCATAAGTCAGAATAAAGTCACGAGCGTACAAATAGGGATTGCATGTTGATAAGGACGTAACTATATATACATTGTATCTAGTACCTTTTTCTGGTAAAATTCTATCAATGATAATTTATTCAATCTCTTTTTATAGTTCTCGCCGTTTCTTATTCTTTCTTATGCTTGTCTGTGTGTATGTACATGTATGCCACTGTTATTCTCTATCTATCTCCATGTATTTTCTCTGTACGTTTATCTCTTTGTCTCTCTATTTCTGTCTGGTTGTATCTCTTTCTGCTTTCTATCGTTCTTTCTTTCTTTCTTTTTTTCTTTCTCTCTATCTCTGTATTTGCTTATCACATTTCTCCTTCTCTCTCTCCATATATCCCTCTTTATGTCTGTCTCTTCCCTTCTTTCTCACCCTCTCTCACATCTCTCTCTTCTCTGTCTGTCTGTTTCACCTCCCTCTCCCCTCTCTCTCTTTGTCTCCCGATCCCTCTGTTTGTATGTTATTCTCTCTATCTCTTCCTCTCTCTTTATACATCTTTTAATCACCATATAATTGTACAGGTATTTTTCTTCTTGATTCATTCACTCTGTATCTAAATATATATTGCGATATTATCAGTCTTTCAGTACGTTTACAGTGGAGACAACATTATTCTTTCCCGTTTAAACGCAAACGAAACGCAATCGCATCGCAGTAAAATGGCGAAAATGACAACATTTCGACTATTCTGACTATATATTTTAATCTGAGTGGTAAACAGTTTAGAGCCCGATCAGACGTCGGGTTACCCGGTGTTTGATCGGGCTCCAAACTGTTTGCAATCGAAATAACAGTTTTAGCGTAAACGCGTTTATTGTGAAAGAATAACGTTTTCGTCCCTATATCTCCTGTCTTTCTCCCGTCTCTGTCCGGTACAGTGGACACGTAATTCATTCCTGTTTAAACGAACTGAAACGCAAACACAATATGAGATAGATATAGCGAATGACTTGGTATTGAAGACGCTGATAATTTATTTCAAACTGAGCCTCAAACAGTTTGACGCAGAAGCCCGCGTACCTGGCACCTGATCTGGCACAAACTATTTTGCAAAGAAAATAGTTATTTCATCACAAACGCACTTACTGGGAAAGAATAACATACTATCCACTGTAACTGTCTTATTCTGTCTTTTTGTGTCTAATTTATAACTTCTCCCAAACTATGCTGGTGTGTGTACAATGGAAAATACGTTGTTCTTCCCCAATATACGCGTTTACGCTAACAATATTATTTCCAATGCAAACATTTTGGAACCAGATCAGACGCCGGTTAACCAGCCGTCTGTGCCAAACTGTTTGTAAATCAGAAATATAGTTAAATGTAGAAAATTATTACTTTATGATAGCTCCTGACGTTTTATTTCTTGTTCGATCACAAATAGGCTAGAACCAGATCCTACGCCGAGTTACCCAATGTCTGATCTAGCCCAAACTGTTTGTATTCGAAGCATTGTTATACACTGAAGAATACGCTATTCTTCCCCGTTAAAACGCAAAGGAAACGGAAACGCAATACACTAAAGTGTAGAAAATAACAACTTTTTGAAATAGCTCACGATTTATTTTAATCTGAATAGCAAACAGTTTTGCTCCAAGCTGTTTGCAATAAAAATAACAGTTTTAGCGTAAACGCTTTTTTGGGGAAAGAATAACATATTTTACGCTGTGGCACAGTCGCTTTTTGTGGGAAAGAATAACGTCCTCTCCACTATATATCATATCTTATTTTTTCAATTTCATACATTTCGTATGTATTCAGCTGCCTTGCTATGTAGCTCTATTCTCGTCTTATTGCTTTCTCTCTCAGTATAAGTTTTTTACGAGTTTCTTTGACACCTCAATGATTCTCCCTGCATAATTGCATATAAGAAATATACGATTCAGCGATTCCCCTAGCTTTCCTCCCAATGATAGTAATTTGTTTACACCCAGTGCCAAAACAAGCGAAAACATTGATGCCTATAAAACTGAACTTTTAGCTAGCAATTGTGTTACGGCGCTCCCTCCCTACAACGGCCATCCCAACAACGTCTACCTCCTTAAATAGATCTTGCCGAAGTTCCCTAAACAGGACATCTATGTCTAAAACGCTTTACCGCTGCAATATCGTCTGATTAAAATTGTCGTCTGCTGTTTTTCTCACAGTAACATATAAGTGGATATTTTGATAACATAAATATAATGAAGACTGGCAAACAAATTGAATCCAGATCAGACGCTGCGTTACGCGGCGTCTGATCTGGATTTAAGCTGTTTGCAAACGTAAGTCAAGTCTTATTAATTATTATCCCACCCTATAACAAATCCCTCCGAACAACACACAATATGTGTCTCCCATTGGGTGTCGTTGTAGATAGGGAGTGCTGTACTTCTGTATTCTCTAAATTTCGAACGGAATTTTCTAGATAGCACACACTTGCAATTAGTCTATCTGATAATCATCAGGTCCTTTCACAAAGATTTTTTTTGTACAACAGGGAATATACTGAACGTGTGAATACATCTAGAGGAACTTTTTAGAAACACATCACTGACGAACCTACGTTTAGCAAACATTAGATGAATCATACCAAGGGAACCACTAAATACATGTATATGAATTTCTTGATGCAGATCAAACATAATGCAGAAAGCTCCCATTGGGAGCTTTCTGCATTTCGTTTGATCCGCATTAAGCAATCATATTTTCCTATATTATTATTTATGCAATTTCACTTGGATATTTGTCCAATGCGGTTTCTAAGACAGTCCGACTGTCTATTTCATCGCAGCCTTTCATACATGACAGCCATAATCTTCTATCTATCTCTCGTGTCTCACTGAAAAACAAATTTATTACCCCTTGTGTTCGGATCTTGTCAGAATTGTACACCCATATCACGGGCATAATACAAAGACATTGCATTTAGTATAGAACTAGATGCGACGGCATCTTAAAAAAAAGGTATCTGATCAGGGTTAGCATTTTAACCCTTTCATGATCACATTTATTGTTAGATTTTAACCCGTTCACCGCCATTTTGTCGTCTGCTTCAATATAGTGGTCTGTAATATCGTCTCAAAATTAGATTTAAGGCAGAACTGTCGTCATTTCAAAACAAGTGGCAAACAGTTTTGGTCCTGATCAGACATCGCGTAACGCGGCGTCTGATCAAAATCAAAACGGCTCGCAAATGCGCTTTGTGACGGCATAGGGAGGGAGAGGGTTAAGTAAACAACTAAACATATTTTTTGGCTAACACTAGACGCATACCAGACTACAGTGGAGCGTATCTTATTCTTTTCTGATAAACGCGTTTTTTAGAAAACAGTTATTTCTAGTGCAAACATTTTGCCTGTTCAGGTGCCAAACTGTTTGCAAAGGAAAAAATATGTTTGGAGTAAACACGTTGAGAAAGATTAACTTCTGGGTAAAGGATCTTGTCATTTTCTTTTTACAGTTTATCGCAAGTTGCGTTTGCGTTCAGTTTCTTTTAAACGGGGATGATGCGTTGTTTTATACGACCATGTTATAATGGACAACTCCGGACTACAATCTAATTCATTATAATTTCTATAACGAACTGATAGCAGCTAGAACACCTTACAAAATACGTTATAAATCTCGTGTAATAAGTTTCCCGTAGATAACTAAACTTTCAGACAATGCATAATAGAGTCAATTCTCTATAACTCGAACCCGTTTAAGTTGAATTTACCCGTATTTCAGAGGTCTAACGTGGTTCAGCCACGGTTTTTATCTGGAATACGGATATATTCGACTTATACATGTAATTGATTTCGAGTTAATAAAAAATATACTGTTTATAGTGGGACAATTTCGAAATAGGAGTGTTTGAGCTATCTAGGTCGACTTGTATACACTTCATCATGCTTATATAAATATAGAAGAGAAGTCTAATTTGATACCGTACAATGTACAGTGGAGAAGACGTTATTCTTTCCCACTGAACGCATTTATGCTTAAACATGTTTTTACGTTCCAAACTGTTTGAATTCAGAGCAAATGTCGGATAACCTGACGTCTGATCAGACTCCAAACTGTTTGTCATTCAGCTTAAAAATCTTAAACTTTTCTTTTAAAGAAGTGTAATATTTTAACATTTTTGCAATGCGTTTGTGTTTCGGTTGCTTTTAAACGGGAAAGAATAGTCTTCTCCGATGTAACTTTGGCGGCGAAACATATATTGCACAAGCACGTGCGTGATTTAGAATTCATTACCGTTATCAGGCCATAGTCTTCCCAGGGGATTATAGCGCTAAGGACAAAGAGTTCAGAAAAATTCATTGTTCTATTCAAATTAGCAAATAGAAATTTTGTTTTAAAATAGTTTAAACTAGATATACAGGTAAGCGGTGCTTTATTACGCAATCCTTTTCTTAGGGTTTTACAGTGGAGAAGACGTTACTCTTCCCCATTAAGCGCATTTACGCTAAAACTACTATTTCCCGTAAAAACAGTTTGGAGCTAGATCAGACGCCGGGTAACCCGGTGTCCGATCAGGCACTTAACGGTGTCCCACTCAGATTAAAACAAATCGTTACAATGTTTCAAACAATGGTTATTTCCTACATTTTACTGCAGTGAGTTTACGGTTGGGTTTGGTTTTAACGATAAAGAATAACGTCTTCTTCACTGTACCAGCATTGTTTATTACATATTTTCTATATTTAGCGATATTTAATATAAACAAGTAGAGTTTATTCATGCATACCTTGAACTCGATTAATGTCAAACATATTCATATCAATTCCATTCCACTTTATTACAGATAAACTATATTTAGCTACCGTAAACAAGTATATAATATATCAATGCGTTCAATTCTCGATAACTATATTTACTCGCTGAGATATAACATATAGAGGATAACTGTTTTTTTCAGTGTAAGATCGAAATTTAATCCATTGAGTGAACATCAGACGTTATATTTTCACGAGTGGCGAAGCCACGAGTGAAAATATAACAGTCTGATGTTCACGAAATGGATTAAATTCGATCTTACACTGAAAAAACACAGTTATTCTATTTATTTATGCTTTTAAGCCACTTTTTAAACGAAATTGTTTAAAAATTGAAAACGAACGTACATTATTTATCCCGTGTTGAGCCCCACGTTTTATGTCGAACACACACGTGCGTGACAGTTGGCGGTATATTTGTTGATTTGACGTCATCCGAATGACTTCGTTGCTCCCGAGTTTGGATTCGTGCTCTTCCGGTGAGTAGTTCGCGACAAATCGGACTGCCGGAATTTAACGATAAGACACGATTGACTACGATTCTTGGGGAGCCCTACGGGGAAAATTCATAATAAAAGCGATTGGTGATAATCCACTACAGTGGATTACCAAGTGATCATCCACTGCTATATCGTGGTAATCCACCGAAAAGCATAAATAAATCGTGTTTATGCACCAGCACGACATAGTCGGTGTATATTGTTTTTGTATGTCTGTTTGTATGTACATATATGTCAACAACTTTAACCTTGGCCATAACTTTGGAACAAATATCGTGATAAACTTTATATTTGGCACATCTACTGAACTGACAAGGCGGTTGAGCTCGGTACAAATTCAGTCATGTATGACAAATGTCAAGGTCATATAGAGGTCAGATAGACTGGCTTTAATATTGTCCTTAACTTTACAACATGTAATAAATATTCTTATTACATGTAGGTATGTGAATTCCATTCGAGAAGCCCATTGAACTTCGTGCAAAATGGGTCAAATCTGACTAAGGTCAAGGTCATATAAAAAGGTCATGTTTACATTAGAAGACATAGTGTTTCACAAACACATATTGTTCTAAAGTTTAAATGTAACTGAGCTACGTTTAACTTCAAACGCGGACTTGTTCGACTTAAAACTTATCGTGCTAAGCGCTAACTGGCTACGACGTTTGAAAACAGTTTGGATCAAAATCAGATGCCGAGTTTGCTCAAAGCGGCTAAAACTATAACTTGCAATGCGAACAGTTTTTCCCCAGACCAGACCCCGGGTAACCCGGCGTCTGATCAGACTCCAAACTGTTTGCCATCCAGATAACAATGAAAAGGGATTTATATAACGTGTAATTTTCCACATTTTACTGCATTGCGCCTGCGTTTCATTTGTTTTTAACTGCGAAAGAATAACGACATTGTACAGTGGAGAAAGCGTTATTCTTTCCCAATAAACGGGTTAACACTAAAACTGTTATTTCCATTGCAAACAGTGTAGAGTCCGATCAGACGCCAGGTTACCCGGCGTCTGATCGGGCTCCAAACTGTTTGCGACTCAGATTAAAATAGATAGTCAGATTTGTCGAAAAGTTGTCTGATCCGGCTATACTCTGTTTGCATTTGAGATAAAAAAAAAAAAACAACAGCAAAAAAAACAAACAAACAAAAAACACAAACTGGTTTGTTGTCTTGACGACTATAACCCTTTGGGAAAAGGTACATGTAGTATAATATTAGACCCCTAAGAGTAGGAAGACATTAAAGTGGAGAAAACGTTATTCTTTCCCAATGAACGCGTTTACGATTAACTGTTATTTCCATTGAAAACAGTTTGGAGCCAGATCAGACGCCGGGTAACCCGGCGTCTGATCGTGCTCCAAACTGTTTGACCCTCAGATTAAATTAGAATGTCAGAATTGTCGAAAAGTTGCCATTTTCGCCATTTTACTGCGATTCGTTTGCGTTTAAATGGGAAAGAATAACGTTTTCTCCACTGTATAAGTTATATAGAGGATAACTGTTTTTTTCAGTGTAAGATCGAAATTTAATCCATTGAGTGAACATCAGACGTTATATTTTCACGAGTGGCGAAGCCACGAGTGAAAATATAACAGTCTGATGTTCACGAAATGGATTAAATTCGATCTTACACTGAAAAAACACAGTTATTCTATTTATTTATGCTTTTAAGCCACTTTTTAAACGAAATTGTTTAAAAATTGAAAGCGAACGTACATTATTTATCCCGTGTTGAGCCCCACGTTTTATGTCGAACACATGTGCGTGACAGTTGGCGGTATAATGACGTCATCCGAATGACTTCGTTGCTCCCGAGTTTGGATTCGTGCTCTTCCGGTGAGTAGTTCGCGACAAATCGGACTGCCGGAATTTAACGATAAGACACGATTGACTACGATTCTTGGGGAGCCCTACGGGGAAAATTCATAATAAAAGCGATTGGTGATAATCCACTGCAGTGGATTACCAAGTGATCATCCACTGCTATATCGTGGTAATCCACCGAAAAGCATAAATAAAATGTGCAAATAAGCCGGTAGTCTGTAGAGACAAACAAACACTAGACTTCTTCACAATTTAACTTATTTATGACCGTTTGTTTTCCCATAAGGCATTTGCCTTGTTAAAAAGTACATTTTTTTTCGAGTCGACTTCTTAGAGAAATTTGTAGCAAATAAGTACAACGCACTCTATGTTTTATATAACAAAACCAATGGTTACTGTAAGATGCATCTTTGGTTTAAAGAATCATAACTATTAAACAGCAAACAGGTTAAGCCTAAATTAGATGCCATGTTTCGCGGCGTCTCATCTGGAGTCTTACGTGTAAGTATGTGCCGATGTAAAAGAGAAACTCTGGAAGTTAAAGGAGGAAAAAAGAACATTCCTTTCCAGAAACACACCTACGCAATATGTCTGTGTTGTTCTAAGGGTGTTTTTTCACTTATTTTCAATGTGTATTCCATTTATCTGCTATTTGCTGATTAGTTGATTACATGTTATAAATTTCCCTTATGTATATATTCGTCTTACCGTGCATGATTTGCTTGAACACTTTGGGGATTTCTCTTCAAATATGTTATATTTCAATGACAATAAAATATGTTTAAACTATTTCAATGAAGTATGTACAGTGGGGAAGACGTATGTTTCCCATTTAAACGCAAACTAAACGAAAGCGTAAATCAACGAATTACAGAAAATTACTTTTTTTAAAAAAAATGTTTTTGTCAAGGTTCACTTTTGCCTAAGTTGAGGGCTCAAGATAATATGTATTAATCGGAACAAATTCACCACTTTATCACGAATTTCAGCACCATACCCTATGATACCAGTACTCATTAGAATCGTCTCGAAGAGATGCTTACGATGTATAATGAGTACATATAGTAAACCAAAATGCTTTAATGCAGAATAAAGATGTTAGTCCTTTGAAGTACTCCCCTTTTGTTGAGCTTACCTTAGTTGTAAACAGTTGTAAACAGTTTGAAGCCTGATCAGACGCCATGATGCTTGACGTCTGATCTGGCTCCAAATTGTTTGCAAGAAACATAGACGCGATTATAAAGAATGAATCGTCATCTCCACTGTATGTCACAACAACTGTTAAACACTACACTTCCAAGAAGTTGTTGGTTATTTTAGTAAATCGCATTTCTCATGTGTCTTTTTTATCTTGAATCATCAGGGTATGAAAAATTGGTAAATTGCGTTTTCCACTTCCCTTGCCAAACCTACATCAAGTTTATCAACTAATAGTGGCGGTAGTTATCGACATTTAACATATGTACAGTAGAGAAGACAATTGGTTCTCTCCCGTTTAAACGAAACGAAACGCAAACGCATTGTAATAAACCGTTTAAAATAACAACTTGTCGACAATTCTGACCATTTATTGTAAGCTGAGCGGCAAACAGTTTGGAGCCTGATCAGACGCCGGGTTACCCGGCGTCTGATCTGGCTCCAAACAGTTTGCAGTAGAAATAATAGTTTTAACGTAAACGTGTTTATTTGGAAAGAATAACGTATTCTCCACTGTATGTACAGTAGAGAAGACAATCGGTTCTCTCCCGTTTAAACGAAACTAAACGCAAACGTAAAGCAATACATGTACATGTAAATGTATAAAACGACATGTTTTGAAATGTCTAATCGGACCGGCAGGCAGATAGGAACCTGATCAGACGCCAGGTTAGCCGACGTCTGATCTAGCCCGAAACTGGTTGCAATGGGAACATGTTTAATGATTTCAGCTAAAACGCGTTGATTTGTAAGTTACTGAGTCTTTTCTACGGTGCATTCAAATTCAATTGTGTTGCGCAAACATTCCAAAGGGTGATAGGGGAACTCGAGCATATTGACTGCCAATTGTAAACAGATTGAATCCAGATCAAATGTCAAGTTACTTGGCGTCTGATCTTGATCCAAACTGTTTGATACTTTTGTCGCCTTTTCTTCAGTCAATATGTCTCAAATAAACCCTTCCGTTGCTATTACATGTATGTCGAAAATCAGACGGTTGTTACATTGTACCATTATAACCGTCTGGTTATATATATTTCGTCCGCTTTTAAGTTTACATTTTAAATATTTTGAGTATTTGACTATATAAGTATTGATCTGAGTGTCAAACAGTTTTGATCCTTAGTAAATGCAGCGTAACGCGGCGTCTATCAGGATCAAAAACTGTTTCTAAATGTCAGTATCAGAGGCCTTGAAACTGAAAAGGGTAAAAATTGTTTCCCCACAAGCGCGTTTATTGAAAAAGAATAACTTAAACGTATTCTCCACTGACTAGGGCATAAGTCCTTATCTGCATTTATACAGATTTTGTGACTGTTTACAATACCAAATCAATCTGTTTGTTTCATAATGCAGCATAATAACCCATATCGAATTCTAAAATTGCTCACCTTAGTACAAAACATTCACGTCATATATCAATCAATAGATGTCAACAATGCGGAAGTTTAACTGAAATTACTTTGTCCTGTATGCATATCAAGTGTCTAGATTGTGGTATTTCTGTTTTTGAGCTTAACCATACATCGAAAGAGGAATAACAAATCTAAATGCATGAGTTTGATATTAATATGTGAATTAATTACACATATCCTGCTTAACCGTATGCTCGAGACTATTCTAGTACAGTGTTCCCTCTCTACATGACTCCAAATGGGAGACAAAATTTCTTGTGTTGTTAGGAGGGAGTTGTTATAGAGAGGAACATTGGCATTCATTGGCAACAGCTTGAATCCAGACTAGACGCCGCGTAACGCGGATTCTGATATGGATTCAAGCTGGTTGTCTCTCATTATTATATTTATTCTATCAACAAGTCCACTGATATGTAAATTTGATTAAAAGCAGCAGACGCCAATTTTCAGCAGTTGACATTGCAGCATTAAAGCGTTGGATATACTCGTCCACTTTAGGGAACTGCGGCAAGGTCAATGTAAGGAGGGAGTCGTTGTTGGGGGGACCTTTGTAGAGAGGGAACACTGTACATGTAATTTGTTACAGAGAATGATACTTTTTTCTTCCTCAATAAACGCAGGTACCTAAACCCTCAACCAACCGTCTGATTAAGCTTCAACGTATTTGCTATTCAGAATAAAGCTTTTCATTAAAATGTTCATAAAGATTGTCATTACTTCTCTGCTATATACGAGGAACTCGGCGTCTGATCAGATTAAAAACTGTTTGCCACTCAGGCAAACACAATTCATTTAGAGTTTCATAAAGATTAGGTTATCAAATTTTAACTGAAATACGTTTTTGTTTCGTTTTGTGTAAACGAGAAAGAGTACATGTAATATTTTGTTTCATACATGTTTAAAACGTTTAATCTTACAGTGGAAAAACGTTGTTCTTTCCAAATAAACACGTTTACGCTAAAACTATAATTCCAGTACAAACAGTTTGGAGCCAGACCAGACGCAGGTTAACCCGGTGTCTGATCAGGCTCCAAACAGTTTGCGACTCAACTTAGAAATTAGTAGTCAGAAGTGTCGAAGAGTTATAATTTCTTCATTTTAGTACAAATGCGTTTACGTTTTGTTTGCGTTTAAACGGGAAAGAATAACATTTTCTCCACTGTACATGTTAAAAACATCTAATTTTACCACTAGGTTCAAATACCGATGTTCTCGTGAACCACTCAAGATTCAAACTATTCGACGCTTTCACCACTTCAGCCCGCATCGTGGTGATTTATGGCCAGCTTCAAAGTTGTCTTCTGTGCTAGTTATAAAATTTAGTATACACGACCTTTGAAATGAATGAGCATCAAATCGTGTGTTAAATTATTTAAAATTTGTCCGTTTTCAAAATTTTTTGCAAACGGACATGAGGTCGTACTTAACAGGATAAAGGTCAATTTCAAATCCTTAAAGTATATATTATGTTTCAAAGCGGAAACAAATGTGTTACAACTACAAATTATACAGTCGCATCTCGATAATTTAGTGAAGAATACATTATTCTTTCCCAATAAGCGCGTTTCCGCTCAAACAATTATTTTCATTCCTAACAGTTTGTAGCCTGATCAGACGCCGGATAAACCAGCGTCTGATCTGGCTACAAACTGTTTGTCACTCAGATTGATATCAGTCACTCATACTATCAAAAAGCTGAAAATTTCTACATTTAACTGTATTGCGTTTACGTGTAACTTTGCTTAATTTTAGAAAGAAAAACGTCTTAGAGGAGTAGTTAAATAACTATAATCTTTAAGTCTGCACACAACTCTATGCTGTGACTATACTCTCCAGACTAGAATCGTCTCAAAGAGGCGAGTCTTTTGGGAAGCCACACTACAGGATTTACACAGTGCAGATCTAGTAAAGATATGGATGAGAATATTTTTTTAAACTTTTGTTTATCCCCTCTTATCTGGAATAGTTCACAATGTAATACCCGGTGTATGAAACACATCTTCTTTGATACCATCTCGGCTCTGTAGTATCTGAAACAAACAAAAAAAGTCAAACGTTAAACTTTCAAACAGAGCGTACATTAGTCTTTCCCGTTTAAACGCACACCGAGCGCAAATAGTTGTAATAAAAATGTAGAAAATTCAAATTTTAATTTTTTCTAACGATTCATTTTTAATCTGAGTGACAAACAGTTTGGGGCCTGATCAGACGCCGGGTTACCCGGCGTCTGATCTGGCTCCAACTGTTTGCAAATTTAAATGATAGTTTAAACATAAACGCGTTAACTTTGAAAGAATAATTTCTTCTCCATTGTAGTTTAGTTTAAGTGTTGTTGGAATGAATAATTGGAATGGAATTTGTTTTCATTTAACTCGTAAATCATTGCGAACTTTCAACGAAAGTTTCAAAGATATGAGCAACTGCAACAGCCGTTAACATCAAGTACGCTTTAAAAGAACAAACCGCCAGTTAGGTTATGTTAGTGCAAGATAATTACTTAACTAGACTCATTTCATATTACATTTCTATGATGCTGCAGCATGAATTGACTGCAATTTACTGGCGTCTGATCAGGTTCCAAATAGTTTGAAAATCGTACAAATGTATTTTGCAATATTTGGTTAAATTCGAATTTAAGTTTTGACTGAAGAAATATTGATACGGTTGTAAAACAGCTTTGATCCTGATCAGATTCTGCATCAAGCTGCGTCTGGTTTTGATTCAAACTTTTAGGAAGGAGTAAACTCTTCATGTAGCAGAATTAAAAGTCTAAGTAATGAGAAACATTCAAATCTAGCGACGAGTATACTCGTCATTTAAAATCGATGTACAGTGGATAATCTGTTATTCTTTCCCGTTTAAACGCAAACGTACGCAAACGCAAAGCACTAAAACGTAGAAAAGAACAACTTTTTGACAATTCTGATAATTCTTGTTTCTCTTGGTGGCAAACAGTTTGGAGCCTGATCAGACGCCGGGTTACCCGGCGTCTGATCTGGCTCCAAACTGTTTGCACTGCAAATAATAGTTTTAGCGTAAACGCGTTTATTGGGAAAGAATAACAGATTCTCCACTGTACCTGCCTAGAGTATATTTAACCTTTGCAAATGGTGTACATTCTGATCAGAGGAGCCCTCTGATAAGGGTCTGCACTGTCCGCTATTTTGCAAAATTCAGTGAAACCTCTCTATTACGACCACTAAATTATGTTAATTATTAGGGTGTTAACGGTACACATGTAGGTGACCGCTTAAAACAAGGTGACAGTGAAACAGAAAGCTCCTTTAGGAGCTTTCTGTTTCACTGTCATCTTGCTTTAAGCGGTCACCTCTCTATTATACAACCAATTAGCCTTCTTTTTAGTGGTCGTAATAGCGAGGTTTTACTGTACATGTATATTGTTAAAAGTAACTCTTTATAAATAACCAATGAGAATGTATTTAGGAGAATAGATTGAAAGACGACAGTCATTAACCTTTCAAATATACATGTTTGTGATAGAATTTAAAATATGTTTTGCATTATACCTGTATACAGTGGAGAATCTGTTATTCTTTCCAATAAACGCGTTTACGCTAAAACTATTATTTGCAGTGCAAACAGTTTGGAGCCAGATCAGACGCCGGGTAACCCGGCGTCTGATCAGGCTCCAAACTGTTTGCCACCAAGATAAACATGAATTATCAGAATTGTCCGAAAGTTGTTCTTTTCTATGTTTTAGCGCTTTGCGTTTGCGTACGTTTGCGTTTAAACGGGAATGAATAACAGATTCTCCACTGTACTACTAATGTGTTTAAGTTCAGCTATCTGTTGCTCAAAAAAGTCAACACTAAATCATTTTTTTCAGCGAATATAAGGACGCCAAATGACAGCGACATTGTTTTTTAGAAATTGCACTGACTTATTGAATTTGACCGTATAGTCTAAAATGGACTAGACTAAATTGAACAAATGGAAATTTCATTAAAGGTTTCAGGGGTGAATGAGTCAAAAGTGCGTTTTTTACGTTCTTGGAATGCATAAGTGACGGTTTAATATGTTCGAATTTCATAGACTCAAGTCAAACGCATTATATATAATTTTGCCGAAGAGTTCATGGCATACCGTGGTATAATAGAAAAACCAACTGCTTCCACATAATTCAGTCTCGTTTGAAGTTGTTATTGGTATTTTGCAGCTGTTTCTACCCCAGACAGTTGTATGTTTTCTGGCCGTATAAAGGACACTATAAATAAAATACCAGAAATTCCCAATTCAGATTACTGCAATGCCCATTTATGGCGCATAATGGCTAATTGGATCCGGCCACAGTCAAACTTATAGTATTCCATTTGTCCCTGCATATTAAGAGCTATCTCTGTATACTTGCTAGAAGATTTCATTGTAGGTAATACAAGGATGATCTAAAGACAATACAGCGTTTTTCTATACAGAAAAATACGTCATGTTATAAAGCAAACAGTGCGGACCCTGGTGAGTCGCCGCTGTCGCGGCGTCTCACCAGGGTCTACACTATTTGCCAATGCCAATGCTCACTTTAGTAGACACCAGGCTAAAATGGGTAACACGAATATTTCAAACACGATTCCTTGAAACTGTTATAACACATGGCTGCTTAACACATAGAATCGTACCGACGAGTATACGACGAGTATATCCTTAAACCAGTGAACCTGTGATGAGAACATCTGCTTGATGCTTACAGAGTAGACCCGGAACAGAGGATCATATAGGTTCCTTTGATCAGGATCTGCATTAATTGCCATGTTTACAAATTTTGTAAATCCAACCTTGCATAGTATATAATTGGATAGTGTTACATGTAATTTGGAAACTACATTTTTCATTTGAAGTTACAAGGGCGAACTATTTCATTAAATTATAGTTGAACACATGTTTGACTGTATCAAATATTCTCAATACAGACGTACATAATGGACCTTATTGGTCGCCCTTTTGACGGCATTAATCAGACATGAATCTATAGGGACACACATGCTTCCCTTCTGGTTCGCTGCCTCTTACAAGTCTGACACTACCACTGGGATTTTGGAGAACGTTTTGGATTTTGATTTGATGCCGAGTGACTAGCTGTCCCATCAGGGTCCCGATTATTTAACACTAGATAATTGGTCTCAACAGATCAAGGACCCACAGTTGGCGCAGTGGAAAATATGTGATAATCTCTTCACTGCCTTACCCCGAGTATAGTAGGTATTTGCAAACAGTTTGGATCCTGATCAGACGCCGCGTATCGCGGCGTCTAACCAGGATCCAAACTGTTTGACACTCGTTTCAATATTTCTTAAGTTAAAATACCTAAAAATTGTGTTTTAGGAATAGAAGCAGACGACAATTGTTTAAATTTGATGACAGTGAATGGGTTATATTTGTAACAGAAACAAACGCAATATAATAGAATCAAGAAACTAACAACGGTTTTAGCATTTCTGGCGAGTTTTTAATCTGATTGGCAAATAGCTTGACTCCCTGATCAGATACAGTGGAGAATATGTTATTCTTTCCCAATAAACGCGTTTACGCTAAAACTATTATTTGCAGTGCAAACGGTTTGGAGCAAGATCAGACGCCGGGTAACCCGGCGTCTGATCAGGCTCCAAACTGTTTGCCACCAAGATAAACAAGAATTATCAGAATTGCCCAAAAGTTGTTCTTTTCTACGTTTTAGTGCTTTGCGTTTGCGTACGTTTGCGTTTAAACGGGAAAGAATAACAGATTCTCCACTGTACATGGCGTCTGATATGTCTAAACTCTATTTGCAATGAAAATAATTCTTTTAGCAAAAACGCAGTTAAAATATTGCGAAACTCGAAAGAGTTTACAGTTTAGTTGCCAAAAGTCAGTATACTGGACCGCCGACAGCTTTAGAAATGTTGTCACCGCTATGGTAGACCTTCGAACTGTTTGCAATGTTTTGCATCAATGCGTCTATTTGGAAAGAATAACGTCTTCTCCTCTGCATCAACTGGAAGTTAGAAAACTTGAATTCTATCTGGATCTTAACTGATTTAGTTAGAATCAATTAGTCAATAGATACATGTACATGCTAGAGGATAGCACAGAAAGGGGGATGCTACTAGTTTTCCACTCTCCTATTTGTGCTAAAATAATATTGTACACCGTTTGGTGCTAGATTAGACGCCGAGTAACTCGGCGCTTGATCAGGCTACAAACTGATTACCTCTTAGATTTTAATAAATCGTTAACATGTCCTGTCATTTTCAACATTTTATGCATTATATTTGAATTTCGTTTCTTTCAACCCGAGGAAGAGTAACATCTTCCTCAATGTAGCTTGAGCAATGGAAGATTCATGTGACGGGGCTATGATTATTTCTTTCGTTTCGATTTCTACCAATTTTTTGGCGCCAAGTGTCAATCATAGCATACAATATATTTAATAAATAGGTTAACAAAACATCATCAACACTTACACAGTAATGTAGTACAGTGGAGAAGACGGTATTCGACACCATTTAAACGAAGCGGAGCGCAAATACAGTGGAGAATCTGTTATTCTTTCCCGTTTAAACGCAAACGTACGCAAACGCAAAGCACTAAAACGTAGAAAAGAACAACTTTTGGACAATTCTGATAATTCTTGATTATCTTGGTGGCAAACAGTTTGGAGCCTGATCAGACGCCGGGTTACCCGGCGTCTGATCTGGCTCCAAACTGTTTGCACTGCAAATAATAGTTTTAGCGTAAACGCGTTTATTGGGAAAGAATAACAGATTCTCCACTGTACATTGCAACGAAATGGGGAAAAGGACAACATTTGAACTAATTAGTTTACCCGCCGTCTGATCTGGCTCCAGTCCATTTGAAATTGATATAAAGTTTTTAGTATAAACGCATCGTGTATTGGGAAATAACAATAAAATGCATGGCTATAAACTGTAAAAAAAAAATGCACGTTATTGAATATGCCGATTTTTTTTAGCATTATTGCCAAATCGAGTGTAGCCAGTTGAGACGCCGGTGCGTATCGGTAATATTTCTTTAATGCAAATACCTTAATTAGTGTAGAATAAAGTTTTCTCCACTGAAACGACTTCGTCAATAAGCATCCTTAATGCGTGGTTTGATTGTACTCAAATACGTACATGTACCATGCTTAAAACATAGTAATAACCGTATTTTGTTGTCCTTTTACTGTTATGCCTTTTGCTATGATATGTGTATAAAACTCATCGTAAGATGGTTTATTAAACAGACCCCGACGATCACCGCCGCATAAAATATGGCAGAGGCATACTTAAAACAGGATGTGCTAACCCATGATAAATACGAAACCAAATATTAGCATTCTTGCACTGCAATAATACAGACTATATAACGTATAATATTTGATTTACAGCCGACCATTCGCATTTTTGTTACACCCCTTTACGCGACTGAACGTAGAATCGTTCGTTTACAGAAATGTTTTGATCCAGATGGGATGCGGCGTTTATTTGGCAATAAGCCTGGATTCGTCTGTGCTTTGGTCCGGTTATGACCGTTTTATGAATAATAAAGCTATAAAACCGGTTTGTAAATTATCAGCAGACGACAGGCTTGTAAAAGACGATTATATCCGTCGACGCTAGGGTATGGATTTATGGTCTGAATATACAGTGAAGACATTATTTTTCCAGTTTAAACGAAAACGAAACATCAATGCGTTGCAATGAAATTAGAAATGTCCTACATTGTATCGTTTTACAATTTATCGTTATCTAAGTAGCAGATAGTTTGGAGCCTGACCAGACGCCGGGTTACCTGGCGTCTGATCCGGCTCCAAACCGTTTGCATTTAAGAGAATAGTTTGAGCGTAAACGCGCTTGTTTCGAAAGGATAATTGTTTTTTGCCCTTTTAAACGAAAAAAAATGCAAATGCTCTTCAATAAAACGTAGACAATAACGGTTTTTAGAATGTGCATAATAGTCTGCTTTACTTTAAACCTGCTTTAAGCAACGCTCTAGTAATGATTTCGGAATTTAGTGTGTATTTCATGTTCCGGAGGTCCTGGGTGTGGATTAGTTTGCAGGTGTAATACATGTAAGGATGGAAAAGGAGTATTTTTGAAGAAATTGGTTAAGAGTAAAGCTAAGCTTCTTGTTAGCGGTGGTTAAGGCGGGCTTAACTGTTATCTGTTGGCTATGAAATGTCTATAAAATACATGTAAGTCTATTTACCTCTCGTTCTGTGAACTCATTCACCTCTTAACTATCTAATGGACAAGTCCCGTTTCCAGTTAATGTTAGCTCAATCTTGAGTATTTTGAATTTTTTCCTGCAGTATAGTGTAACATGAAACAGTGCAGATCCTGACCAGCTTACTCCTTTAGGAGTTCTCTGATCTTGGTCTTAACCGTTTACGCAAGACAAATTTACTCTTCACATGTACTCTGTTTGCAGAGGATGAGTATACACGTCCCTAGGGTTCAATACTTAACATGTAACCATGCTGTTTTATTTCAAATAAAGTTGTCCTCATTTAAAAAAAATGATCAAACTACATGTATATATATGATTGTAATGTTCTTATTTAAAAAAGAGTTTAAAAAAACCCGCAAAACAAACAGAACAGAACCTGGTCAGAAAGCTCTTTAAGGAGTCCTCTGATCAGAGTCTATATACTTGGCAAAGTATAAACATTCTGTTTTCCTGCATGGAAAGAGTAGAATAGAACTGCGATTGTAAATCATTTATTCACCTACATAATGTACAACTTAATCCATTTATACCAGGAAAATCGTTCACTAAATAATTCCCACGTGTCTTTGTCATTAAAGGCGGAACATTATTTGTCCATTTAGCTTGATATTACAACACACATTGCAGACACTGCTGAGCCACCGACTTAAGGCATCCCAAACAGTTCAGAAACATTGACGAATACTTTTGATATACAGTAAAAACCTCGCTATTACGACCACTAAATTATGTTAATTATTAGGGTGTTTACGATAGGTGACCGCTTAAAGCAAGGTGACAGTGAAACAGAAAGCTCCTATAGGAGCTTTCTGTTTCACTGTAACCTTGCTTTAAGCTGTCACCTGTCTATTATACACTCAATTAGCCTTCGTTTTAGTGGTCGTAATAGCGAGGTTTTACTGTATTGAAGAATATGTTATGATTATCGTTTCCACAGAGCTGCAGATATGTGGAGTATTTCAAAAGCTAAACTCTTAACTTCTACATTAACTCTGTCCTCTCTGAAACTTTAAATGGACAATTCCGGTTTCCATTTTAGTCTATTACATTACTGACTTTTAAGGGTTATTTACATTATGACAAACAGTGAAGACCCTGATCAGAGGGCTCCTTTCGGAGCCCTCTGATCTGGGTCTTTACTGTTTCCACAGGACAATACTATTCACATGTACACTGTTTGAAAAGGACGCCTATCTGCGGGACTAGGGTTCAAAGGGTTAAACCCTGTGGTTGCACTACTCATTAGACTCGTCTCGAAGAGGAGGATTTGGTTCTGAATTGAGTTATAAAATGTTAGATTCGTTCATTTTACTCATTCTTATCTGGACCCTTGTTTCCCGTTTAAACGCAAAAGAAATGCACACAAAATGTAAAACAATGTTAGAAATTGCAGTATTTTTAGTGTTGACGACTCATTTTCATCTGAGTGGCAATCAGTTTGTAGCCAGATCACACGCCGGATAACCCGGCGTCTGATCTGGCTCCAAACTGACTGCAACGGAAATCATTGTTCCAGCATACATATAAAAGAGTGTATTGGGGGAAAACGTCTTCTCCACTGTACTATTGAGTCACCACCGACTTATATTTAGGTCTACTGTTGAGAACGTCATTCTTTCAAAATAAACACATTTGTTCAAAAGCATTTTTTTCCAATGCAGACAGTTTGCAGCCTGATCAGAGCTGGAAACTCGTCTAATTAGGTTCGAGACAGCTTGGCAATGAGATTAAAATAAATGCTACTTAGTGTTTTATATTATTTTGCACCCGGTTTACTGGGACACGTAACACATTCTCCACTGTATAATACGTGTATCTGTAACATTTTTGCGACGATAGACATTCCAATGCGTAATGCCGATGGAGCATGTAAATGTTTGCCTTGTTAGTTTTCGTCCTTTTTCAAATGTTTGTTTTTGTTTTAGTATTTGCTTATATGTTGTATTTTCACGGTTCCATATGACCGTTGTATGTGAGGCTGGGGCCCGTTTAATAAAGCTTTGTACGACAAGTGTTGTCGTAAGTCAAAATATAAAAAGTAGATGTCACAAGCCAGGATTAGATTGAGAAATCATAAATTAAATGTATTTTAAAGTTTTGACTTACGACAACATTTGTCGTACGAAGTTTTATGAAACGGATCCCAGGTGCGTAAAACCAAATCAATCAACCAAATGTTTAAAAACGCCTTGCTCCACCTAAGCACATGATGACGTCATTGCCCATTCCTAATTTAACTCACCGATCCCTGGTACATGCTACTGCAAATAGACAATTCAAGTTTCCAACTTTGTCTATTCTATTTTAGACTATGCAAAGTATTGCAACATGACAAGTAGCGAAGCCCCTACTCATGCAACCCCATACAAGTATACATAAGCCAGGGATACAGATACATGTAAGAGGGAGAAAACGAAACAAATCAAGCAGTTTCTCTCTTATTTTAGCACCAAATCATATTGTATTACTACTCATTAGAATCGTCTCTACGAGACGATTCTAATGAGTAGTGACACCATAGGGTTAAATGCACAAACAAAGTTTTTTTTTAAACACCCCCTTATCATGAGTCCTGATGAGCGTTTTGCTTTTTGTGGACACTGTTTGCACAGAACATATAGATGTGCATGACATTTATGTTTAAATTGTGGTGACTTAAAGGCCCACTGGGCCGGGTGCAAATTGTATGTATTTAAACGATGTTTAGTTTAAAATAATATGGACTATGCACATGTCACAATAATCTAAATATTTACTTACGTACTTTATACAATATTTTTTTCAATATTTTTTTCAATGAGTTGCGAAATTCATTCTCGTTTATATGAATCTAAACACAAAATACATTGGAATCCAATACAGAATATATGACAGCTTCTTTGATGGTTTATTCTTGATCAAAATAGACCTAGCATAAACGCGTTGTTTAGTGAAAAATTGACGTTTATTGACAGCACAACAAGCATTTCATTCTGTTTACTTTCAATTTCGTTGTAACGCGGAAGTATAACTGGTACCCCTGTATATATTGATTTGCCTCTAAATTGATTGACACTCATATAAAAATAAATCATCAACTTGCTCAACCAACTGTTTGCAATGGACAAATATTCGATTTAGCATAAACGCGTTGTTTTATATAAACATATAAAAAGACTTTTTCAGCACTACAAGCATCCCAATATATTTGCCCATAATTTCGTTCAAACACGGAAGTATAACTGGTACCCCTGTATATATTGATCTGCCTCTAAATTGTTTGACACTCATATCAAAATAAATCATCACCGTGTTCAACCAACTGTCATTTTCTACATATGATTGCTATCCTTTTGGTTTCGCCTAAACGAGAAAAAATAACGCTGTTCCCCTCTGTATTCATTATTTAACTGTTAATATCACAAATCTCCAAATTGTGAAGATTGAAAATAGTGAAGTCATCTACAGTGGAGAAATTCTTTCCTAATAAAACGCGTTCGTCCTTACAACTTTACGTTCGATTGCAAAATGTTTTGAATCGCATCAAATGTCGTATAACTCGGTGTATGAATGGGACTTCAAGCTATTTTTCTTTGAGTTCCTCGGCGTCCTATCTGGATCCAAACTGTTTGACATTCTACATGTTATTTTCTTAAAGTTTCTACAGGGCTCAAGATAAGGGGGATATTTCAAAAACTAAAATATTTATTTCTGAATGACACTTGATGGTGTCACTACTCATTAGAATCGTCTCTTCGAGACGATTCTAATGAGTTGTAACACCATAGGATTTGATGATAAAATGATTGAGAAACTGTTAAATTTACCCAATTTACTCCTTCTTATCATGAGCCCTGGACTTTCATACTTGTTGCAGACAAAACCATATGTAGTCGACACTTACAAAGTGTGCCAAAGGTGATACAGTGTTCAACCCTCCAGCGGGCCTCCCAACAACGATTCGCTATTTACAACAACGCTTTCTGCTATTCCTCCAAAGAAGACAATTATTTCCAACATATTCAAGGCTGCACTATCGTCTGCTTTAAAATTGTCGTCTGCTGTTTTCTCAAATTTACATATTGGATATTTCACAGAAAAACAACATAATGACGAGTGACAAATAGCTTAAATCAGATTTGCAAATTTAAGCCAATTTCCCTCCCTACAACGACTCCTTCTGAACAACGCACATATTTTTGTCGCCCGTTGGGTGTCTTTGTAGAGAGGGGGCGCTGTTCATTATTTTTACCTTCAAACATAAGCTGTGCTTTATTCTTAGGTTTGTCTGCCACGTGTTTTATGTTGGTCTATTTGGAATGCATGACCTCATAAAGAAAGGAGTGTGTTTCTTTCCCATATTTCTCCCAAATCGCAAGAGCAATAAATGAAATTTGGGGTTGAAAATTGACAGCTCTTTGAATAGCTTAACCTTTTACCCCTGCACTACACTGTACTATGACGTCATCAATTTTTGAAAATTGTCCACTGCCTTTATCTCTGAAATACATAATTAGACATTTTGATTTAAGAAATAATGAAAATATAGCGTCAAACAATTTGGATCCTTATCAAGATTATATAGTTAACAAATAAGCATTGTACTCAAGGTAATAACCGAGTGTCAAGCTGTTTGGAGCTAGATCAGACGCCAAGTTAGTCTGCCTCTAATGTACATCCAACCCGAAAGCCAATTTATGTCACCATGCATTGCGTGTATACAGTGGAGAAGATGTTCTTTTTACTCAATAAACGTTTTAATGCTATTAGACGTAATTCTTTCCCGATTAAACGGTTTTGATTTGTTTTGATTTTACGTCGCTTTCAAAAGTATTTCAGTCATATCGCGACGTCCAGCAAATTACAGGTGGAGGAAGACCCCAGAAGTCCTTTATGCACCGTTTCAGGCACAAATCGGCAACTGGGTAGAACCACCGATCTTCCGCAAGCCAGCTGGAAGACTTCCCCACATGAAAAATCCGAACGACCCTACTGGGATTCGAACTCACAGCGGTGAGGAGCTTAGTGGTATAAGTCACAGTGACTATACCACTAGGCCACGGAGGCCCCCGATTAAACGGAAATAAAGGCAAAAGCTATGCAATAACATAGGGGGGGGGGGTCTGTAAAAATTTGAGTGGCAAACACTTTGGAACCTGATCAGATACCAGGTAAAGCGACGTCTGGTCTGACTCTAACCTTCTTGTAACTAAAATAAATCATTTAGCATAACGGGTTAATAGGGAAAAATAAATGCCCCCATTCTATAGAAACAGAAGAATGTAGTAGGCGATTTTGATCAATTTTTCTTTCTTGTATTTAACCTTCAGAAAACATAACAGATTTTTTTACAAAACATTGTCGTCTGAACCAAATCTCAGAGCAACCATGGTGTCATAAACATTGGATCAGGTTGAGCAAATATGGTTGTTTTTATATCCTGATTTAACATGTTTGAAAGAAGTTTTGAAAAATAGCCCTGTGAGAATTGATTGTCCTATAATTTAGATTTGCTAAAACCGTTATTTGAAATAATGCCTATTTGTCCGTATTTTAAGACGGACTCCAGCTTAACCCATTACCCCATAAATACACATTTTACGCCTTTAATTTACTCCTCCACTAAGGAAAATAGTCCCACTTTAAACAGTCGAAAATATGTTTCGTAACAAATATCTTATATATTCTATCAGATTATAGCTTAAATCAGACTGAAAAAAAAGCAGAATGCGCATTAAGGCGCCTTCTGCTTTACTTCCAACCTGCTCTAAGTGGTCACCTATATTCAATGCTAGAAACAGACTATGGGATAATTGACTCTTCAGACTACAAATAGACATTGGGCTATAGTTTATTGATGGCTGCTAAGATGCTTTTTATTTTACGAAATATTACAAAATGGCAAACAATGCACACCCTGATCAGTAGGCTTTTGTAAAAGTCATTTGAGGTGGATAGGACGTATGTACTATTGGCATTCGACAATTATTTTTAAAAGGTACATTGTTCGTAAATGACACACGCATATACGTACTAGAAATATACATGTACATATTTTAAAGGCAGGTTGAAGCGTAAACTTGATAAAAGTAAAGCAGAAATATATTTAACTCCTTTACTTTCACCCTGATTTAGGCTAGTATATTTACAATTACAATGTAGCTCATTTAAACGAAATTGGATGTGACGAAATAATGGATATAGCTAAACAAATTTTTAATAACTATGATAGAACCTGACGTTCCCAAAGATGTCGTTATAAGTGAGCTTTATAGTATTTCATACAACAACTACATCGGTTCCGTTCGTTCGTATTGCAGCGAAGATTATGTTCTTTCCAAATAAACTTTTTTACGCCAAAAATCCTTGTTTCCATTGCAAACAGTTTAGAGCTAGATATATCTCAAGACATTCCAAATATGTGAAATGTTCTACATGTTTTGCAATGCCTTTCGTTTTCCTTTAAATTTAAAAAGAGACAGTGTGACGATTTCTCCACTGTAGCTGACTGTACACTAGCATTAGAGGAATTCCAAATGGACGTGTTTAGAATAATCCTTGAACGATGACGGCGTTTACAGGAAGCTTACAATTTTGCATTATGCTAAGTGGTCCGCCAATTACTTTCACTTTATGATTTATGGTCCGTGCCAGATAGCTACATAATGTACATATTTATATAATACGTTGCCTATTGTAAGCATGAATCAAAAGCGTTATGTTTACGTATATTGTCATCCAAACTAGACGATTTGTAAATAGTACCGAGTTCAAGTTCAGGGGCTCGTTTCCTAAAAATTCTTACGACAAATGTTGTCGAAAGTCAGATTAAGTATCAATTATTATTTCTTTTCTCCATCTAATCCTGTCTTGTGACATCTTGTTGGAATCGTCTTGAAAAGACGATTCCAAAAAGATGTCACAAGACAGGATTAGATAGATCAATCACAAATTAAATGTATTTTAAAGTTTTGACTTACGACAAAATTTGTCGTAAGAAGTTTTATGAAACGGGCCCCTGGTTCACAGGCAAATCATTACTCAAACCCTTCGCCAAAAGCATATCCTCACAGTGAATATGACATTAATGTTTCCCCCATTTAAATGACACTAAATGATAACCATGTGGAATCAAGTGTAGAAAATGACAACTGTTTTGAAATTTCTGACAATATGTTCTGTCTAAGTTGCAACCATTTTTGGAGCTTGATCCGACGCGGTAACCATTCTCCTTACTATTTCTCACTAAGGCAAAACCAACCCTCGAGAATCTTCAAGAATTTGTCAATTCCTACATTTCATTGAATTGCCTTTGATTTTCGATTATTTTAAACGGGAAACAGCAATATATTTTCAACTGTCTATTCATATAGTGGAGAAAACGGTATTCTTTTCCAATTAACGCGTTAACGCTAAATCTATTATTTCCAATGCAAACCAGTCTGACCAGGTTAAACTCAACATTCAGAATTGTTCATGAGTTGTTGTTTTCAGCAGTTAAGTACGATGCGTTTGCGTTTAAACGAAAAAGAATAACGCCTTCGGAGAATCTGTTATTCTTTCCCGTTTAAACGCAAACGTACGCAAACGCAAAGCACTAAAACGTAGAAAAGTACAACTTTTGGACAATTCTGATAATTCATGTTCATCGTGGTGGCAAACAGTTTGAAGCCTGATCAGACGCCGGGTTACCCGGCGTCAGATCTGGCTCCAAACTGTTTGCACCGCAAATAATAGTTTTAGCGTAAACGCGTTTATTGGGAAAGAATAACGTTTTCTCCACTGTACATGTATGATTTCTATATTTGGACATCTAACTTAACCACTTCAAACCCTCCTCCCTTAAAATTAAATTTCACGCATTAACCGTTTCGTCAAGCAGGCCTATATAAGAACAAGTATTTTAAGACATTGACAGTGTTGAAGAAGTTATTCTTCATGTCTTCACGAGACTAAACATTATAAAAGTTTATTTAAATCAAATGTGGAAAATGCCATCATGAGCTCTCAAGATTTATTTCAATTCGGGTGACAAGCAATGTGGAGCCAAATCAGATGCAAGGTAACCCGGCGTCTTATATAACTCCAAAACAATGTGCATTAGGCAGATTGTGATTAGAATAAACCATTATATTGGGAAAGAATGCATCTTTTCTACTGTATCAAGTCCTGGTCCCAAAGTTATAAAGCATTTGATTGGTCAGTTTGAAGCTTTTGCTAGAAAAGGCTCCAATCTGACCAATCAAATGCTTGATAACGATCTCAGACTCATCTCTTTGACCCTGAAGTAACGTTACCTGCTTTTATACAGAAGGTTTTTGCGAAATGGGTTTTGCACGCATTTTTATCGTTTAATTTTATTATTCGTTATTTTAAGATTGGTTGTTAATTTTATTTCCCTCACGAATAGAAGGGTTCAATTTTCGCATACTATATTCTGATTGATATTTTACGCATTAAGACATTCAATCTTAGCGACGAGTTTACTTTTCATTAAAATAGCAGTGTACAGTGGAGAATGTGTTATTCTTTCCCAATAAACGCGTTTACGCTCAAACTATTATTTCCAATACAAACAGTTTGGAGCCAGATCAGACGCCGGGTTACCCGGCGTCTGATCATGCTCCAAACTGTTTGCCACCAAGATAAACATGAAATATCAGAATTGTCCAAAAGTTGTTCTTTTCTACGTTTTAGTGATTTGCGTTTGCGTAGGTTTGCGTTTAAACGGGAAAGAATAACAGATTATCCACTGTACCTGTGAAGGGTAGTCGTGCTATATGTAAACAGTGTAGAATCTGTTCAGGAGCCATCTGATCAGGGTCTGCACTGGTTTTCAGTTTGCAATAAGTTGATCAAATTAACATTAAATAATAAACAATTGACTGGACTTAATCGAAATTTGGAACTGGTCATTAAAAGTGTCAGGGTGCATATGTTGATTTCATGTACTTGCAGCTCATTCCCATATTGCATTTACAATGTATATGCATGTATTGTTAATGATATTCGTTGAGGTAGCAATTTTTTATTAATTAAAAAAACTATGACAAAGACGCAATGTAATTGAATCGAAAGTTTTTTAAACACGGTTCTACATCAAACAGCACCAAAGCTATTAGACAATTCTAATTAATTTTCCCGTAAATTGAACGCAAATTTAACAATAAAATTCCATTATTGCAACCACTGAAACAACCATTCATTAATGGTCGTACAGTGGAGAATCTGTTATTCTTTCCCGTTTAAACGCAAACGTACGCAAACGCAAAGCACTAAAACGTAGAAAAGAACAACTTTTGGACAATTCTGATATTTCATGTTTATCTTGGTGGCAAACATTTTGGAGCCTGATCAGACGCCGGGTTACCCGGCGTCTGATCTGGCTCCAAACTGTTTGCACGGCAAATAATAGTTTTAGCGTAAACGCGTTTATTGGGAAAGAATAACACATTCTCCACTGTAGCTTAAAGCAGTATGGAAGTAAAAAAGACGTTCATTAAGGAGATTTATCACATAAAACCGACTCTGGGAGTGTTATAAAGCCATTTAATAAACTATAGTGAAATATCAATATTTGGGCTCCGGCCCTACCTGTTCGTCCACGAGCGCTGCATGGCGCTGGGCGCCAAATGACGTCATTTGCCACGGCGTTTACTGTAAACAACGTCAAGTTTTGGCGGAAAATACATATGGCGAAGACAAAAAACTACGGATTCAGTTCACTTAAAAGGGTTTTAAAATGTTTATGTGATAAATAGGATCTAACATTCGTGCTCATTATTTATCATTCTTAATAAACTCGTTGACTTAAACAAATATAACGCTCGCCAAGGCTCGCGTCATATTGTTTTAGTCAACTCGTTTATTAAAAATGATAATTAATGAGCACTCATGTTAGATCCTCTATTTCTGTTTTACTTTCAAATTGCATTAGCAGTTTCCTGCCAAAATTCTAAAATTGCAACCCATCTTAAAAGTGATCTAAATGAATCGTGTCTGCTTTACTGTAATCGAACATTGGGGTTATTGGAAGATTTTTCAATTTGTCGGAGTAAATGACTTCAGAACAAATGAAAAGTCATTGAACGAGCGATACGCGTCATGTATAACACATATAATCCGGCTAAATAACATTATTTCGCATTCATCTTTCTATTCATCAATCAGAAAGGGAATGGTACCTGGAGTTAGTGTAAATGAGCTAAGTGCCATTGGATTAGAGAGGCGTGTTAAGTTCCATAATTATTGCTGAATTGGATTAGCCGCAGTCCATACACTACAGCGATGTTTTCGAGATGATACTTAACAATATAAATGGCACAGTCTTTAACCTTCCGTTAATTGGCAGGTGACTAATTATGAAATAGGGGTATATTATTGGAAACATACATTTATGCATATAAATTACGGAAATGGTGATCTGTCATTGTCTGCTTATCGCTCCTATATATCACCTTCTTGAACCACCCAAACATTAAACTAGAAGTAAGTAAATCATAAGAACTCACTAGCCAAATTAACCCTTTCAACCCTGAATATCATTTGTAGTTATTTATAATCCTTTAGGACTCTTCTAGTGCAAGAATTTTGAACCAGTCTACTGTTGCATGTTTGGTATGACAACAAAAACAATTAATATATCAAACAGTGCAGACGCTGATCAGAGGGCTCCTATAGGAGCCCTCTGATCAGGGTCTACACAGTTTGCATATGTAATCAGTAATCTCTACAGAGGGTTGTAGGGTTGAAGGGTTAAGTACAGAAACAATGCATCTCTGTCGAAAGGTAAATCATTTTTTCCGAGAGTTCCACAGTGGAAACCCTTTCATCGCCATATTTATCGTGAATGTTTAACCCTTTCATCGTAGTATCGTCGTTTACTTCAATATTGTTGTCTTCAATAGCGTTCCGAAGTTAGAATGAATGCAGTTTGACTTATGAAAGTACTATACGAGTGTCAAATAGTTTGGTTTCTGATCGCGTCTGATCTGGGTTCAAACTTTTTTCAAGGCCAATTCGAAATAAGTATCCAACGGCAATGCAAGGGTTAAACGTTACGTAACGCAAATGTAATACAATGGAATATAAATCGAAACAACATTTTGGCGAATTATTGGCGATTTATTCGAAACTGAATGGCCTACAGTTTGGAGCCTTTTATGGATTTCTACTTCAGAAACATTGGTAAGAGTATTTAACAATTTGGGTCCTTGCAAAGAAGCGTCTGATTAGAATCCAATCCCTTTACAAGTGTTAGTGCTCTCGGGCTGGGCAGTGCCATGGTTAATAAATGAAAAGCAACGTCAGCTTCTCTGGTTTTCCTTATCATGCTTATGTGATGCTGTAAAAGACGGAATCTAATTTTAACCCTATCTACGCCATTTTTACCGTCTGCTTTTACCCTAATCATGCTGAATTGTCGTTTTATTGAAATTTAGCGTCTGCGAATAAAAATTAAATACAGATTTTATGCATTTTTTAAACTGAACAAAAGTTGAACATAAGAGTAACAAACAGTTTGGATCCAGATTAGACGCCGCGTGACGTGGCGTCTGATCCGAATTCAAACTGTTTGCAAATGTATGCCAAGTGGCATTTAGCACGATAAGGGTTTGGCAGACAAAATATTGTTTAATAAAATTGTCATTTGCGAGTTTATGCCGATTGTTAAAGTGCTGCCTAAAGTAATATTGACACGAGTGTCAACCAGTTTCAAATCTGGTCTGACGTCGCGTTGCGCCATACCTGATCTGAATCCAAAATGTTTTTGAAAGTTTGAATCAAATTGCCTATAGCGGGAAAGTAGTGATTGCCGGGTAGGAGTTTATCAGAAAACAGCTTAGATGTTGTTTGCACCATGTGCGTCATATTTTTCTCATATTTTCTCACGGCGTGCCTCAAAATCATTACTTTCGATTTGAGTTTTATTCTCTGGAAGACCATAAATTGTATGCTTAGCTCTTGAAGATTTCCCCTGTTTCCCGTATTTATTGCAAGGACTGGAAGTATTTATGAGTACCAACTGCACAGCGAAATTAGTTTTAACAGATCTAGCCATATATATCCAGATAGTTCCAGTGGGTGTTTCCAAAGTCTTTTAAAGAATAATGCATGAGAGTACCATTAGCATTCACAAACGCTTCGCATTCTGTGTCCATGTCACATGCATTGTGATGTAAAAAATTCACTCATTAGCGCTGTCATGGCTTGAAACCTTCCGATATTTCATACATGCAGCACATGTACAGTCCAAACTCGGTCATTCAAACTCGCTTAAGTCGAATATATTCGTACTCCAAAGTTAAAACGTGGACAATCCAGTAAAAGGAAAGATTGACAACATTTTTATAGCACATGCATTATATTCATCCGCTGAAGAAAATAGTTCCAATATATACCGTAATGCATATGTGTCATATTTAATACTTTCCTTATTCTAGCAGGTAATAGCTTAAAGCAGGCTGAAATTAAAGCAGAATGCGCCATTCTGCTTTACTTTCAACCTGCTTTAAGTGGTCATATATCTTCAAGACTAGAAACAGGCTATGAGGTAATGGGTTAAATTTTGCAAATAGTGTAGCTTAATGGTTTATGTATAAAGTGTTTAGGAGGAGGCTGATATTATTCTCAAGTTTTTTATTTGTCATGTTGGAACAGAGTGCTCAACTTTCACCAATCTAAAGCTTAGAAAAGTTCTCATAGGAACTCTATGATATAGTGCCCAAACTTTTGTAATGCAGAAACTGATATATACTGACAGTTTGCAAATGGTTTAGCTCTGGTTTCATACTTAATACTTTCATAGTTAATGTATAAAGCGCTTAGGATGAGTCTCATGTCATTTTCAAGATCATTTTTGACCAATCAAAAGCTTGGAAAAGATTTCAGAATAAACATTATTCTCTTTGATTTTATGACTGAATGCATGTAACAAAAAGTGACGTGTTCATGTACATGGTTTCCTAAAATTTAAATTTGAAAAGTAAAAGCAGACGACAATTGTTGACAATTGATGACATCATCGCAGTGAAGGTGTTTACAATTTAGCCCTAAACACGAGTATACTTGCCATTTGCAAACAGTGGACCTGTGAGGATTACACTCGTACTATGCAAACAGTGTACACCCTTTTTTGAAAGTGGAATTATCCATTAAGTTTTCCTGGGGTGAATGAGTTAAATGGGTGAGAATAGCATTTTGTCCACAATACAAGTAGAAGCAATGTTCAACATTCAAAATTGAAACAATTAAAGCGGAAGCTAATTTTAAGGCAGACAATGTTATGACAGTGAAGTGCCTAAGAAAGGAAGGGCATCCTTGAAGGTGTATATAATTTGGAGTTAATGTCACACTACCTTAATTGGTATTGACTATATTTAGCTAAGCATTCCTGCTATAAAGGTAGTGTAACAGTATTTTATACTCTCTACCTACAACGTCCCTGCGAGCAACGATTCCCTCCTAACAATACCTATTCTTGCCAGTGTTCCATTAAACAAGACATTAGAACTAACGCTTTCACTGTTGATATATATTCTGCTTAAACTTGTTTACTGTTTTTCCTCATTCCGTATTGAACAATTTGACAGAAAGTGACAAACAGTTTGAACTTAAATCAGACGCCACATTACGCGGCGTCTGATCTGGGTTCAAGCTGTTTGCAAATGCAAGCCGATTCATGCTCTGAACTCTGAGGGTATTAACTTTTCACTATCTATAGCAGCTCCATCCGAGCAACACACACAACCTTTGTCTTCAATTGGGTGTTGTTGTAGAGAGAGCATTGTAATATACAGTGATAAATATGATATTATTTGCCGGTGTAACGCAGTAGAATGACTCACCCGTGCAAAAGGACCCGGGTCTTTATACTACGTCGAGAAATGACCCATGACCGTGAGGGGTTCATTTTCTACAACAAGTCGATGGGGTCCTTTTTCTGCGGTCTTGGGTCATTTTTCTACGTTGTAAAATAACCCGGGTCACTGTTCTACGTAGTGATATGACCCATGGGTCATTTTAGCAGGGGTGGGTCATTCTACTGCGTTACACCGGTAAATCGAACCGCAACGCAAACGCAAAGTTATTTTTAAACAGAGAAAATGGTGTTTTTAAAGCTAATAGTATTTTTGTTTTGTCTGAGTGGCAAACAGTTTGAGCTTGAATTGACCTCGGGTTACCTTGCATCTGTGCTGACTAAAGTGTTTGTATTGGAAATGATATTTTTCGAGAAAAGGCGTTACGGGATCTAATCGCTGTAAAATCATTGTTTACATATACATATAAAACCATAAGATACCTTCTACTTTACTATCATCCTGCTTTGAGCTTTTATCTTCAGGTTTAAGATGTTTAGTTAAAATGGTGGAATAACTCAAAGCGTGCGACTGGAAATGTTGCATAAAAAACATCAACAAAAGTTAAAAAACAACAAATAGAGGTGCCGTACTTTTCCAACACGTTTTCGATAATTTACTGTTGTAGCAATGTTAACTTACATATCAACAGTATGGTTTTAACCCATTTATTCCATGAGGATTCCTCGATGCCTTATATATAGGTTTAGTCTATGTTTAAATAGGTGCCTGGTTTACATTTTCATTTTTCGTTTTTGTTATACATGTATATTGAAATTCTTGTCAGCAACAGTGTATACTCTAATCAGAAACCGCATAATGCGTCGTCTGATCAGAGTCTATACTTCACTATGAACCCATGTCCCTCTAATAGGGCGCTAGGCTCAAGCGGTTTCAAACGTTTACATTGGACGTTATTCTTTCTAAATAAATGCGTTTGCGCTAAATTCTTAAAATGTATGTCTTGAAAATAGTTTGGTGCCGGATCTGACGTTTGATAACCTGCATTCTGACCAGGTTCCAGCATATTGGCTATATAGATTAACAATAGTCGCTAGCAGTGTCCAAAAGATGACCAGTTCTTTATTTCATTTCATTGCGTTAGCGTTCAGGTTTGTTTAAATTGAAAAGAATACCTCTTCTACGTCGAGTTACTCATTCCGAAATGTTTGCTACTGACAGCTGTACTTGTAGTTCAACCGCGTGTGTTGGAAAATAATTACACACTACCAGCTATTAACCCATTGAGCCATAGGGACGCATAAACATCCTTTACAAACAACGTACCTGCGAAGAATGGCCTTGTCCAAACAGTGTATCTGTTATGTTTGTTAATGTGCAATGCATTGCAAGACAATTAACCCTTAGCCTGCCACTCACGACTATAGCTCCATATGCAAACAGCTTGGATCCGGATGAGACGCCGAGTAACTCGGCGTCTCATCCGGATCCAAGCTGTTGGACACTCGGACAACATTTTCAGCAATTTTGAGCAACTTTGAAGCACTTTGAAACTTGAAGCAGACGAGAAATATAGCAGACGACAATTTATTTGGCGGGCTAAGGGTTAAACAGTACGTTGTCAAAATGGTATAGATTGTATTGCAAACTTGAATTGTTTTTATTCTTTAAGTTTCAGAGGTCAAAGAGTTAACAGGTTCGTTCACATTATCGCTGTTAGCATATGATCCTCTTGATTTTATGACACTGAATGGTTCGTTCATCCAACCCTAAACCCACATAAACCCACATAAATATATATACCGTAGAGAACATGTTTATATAGAGACGTTATTTCCCGTTTAGACGCAAAAGAAACGAAAACGCATTGCAAAGAAATGTAGAATAAAGCAATATTTTGACCATTCTTAATACTTATTTTGATATGAATGGCAAAGCTATTGGAACCGGACATACGTCTAATCGGGTTCCGAACTATTTGCACTGGAAATAATAGATTTATCATAAACGCGTTTTTGGGGAGAGAATAACGTCTTCTCAACTTTATCATATTCCATTTAAACAAAAAGTATCGCAAACACAATGGAATGGAATGTAGAGAAAGGACTGGTTTTAGCAGGAGTTGATCATTTATTCTAAGCTAAGCTGCAATTATGTTGTATTCGAATCTTGGTTCCGAACGGTCTGCAACGGACACTAGTTATTTCATTACAACGCGTTTATTTGGAATATATGATATCTTCTCCACTGTATATCTACCAGTTTGTCAAGCTCTTTGCAAGACTTAAACTTGGTGTAGAGGCTGGTGATACACCAGCCTTCACACCAAGTGTGAGTGTTGCAAAGGCAAAAACGACTCTGGCAAATGGTATGGCGTATTATATTGTGGAGATATAATTCTCCATTAAACGAGACTCAACACAACTAGATCTACATGTATATTTCTAAATAAGTTTGTAAACAACGACATACTTTGATACGTTTTTGATGTTTCATTCAATTCTGAGTGTCAACAAAGATGGCATCTCTCCAAACTGGTTAAAATCAGGTACACGACCTTTGAGTTCTGGTAAGAAGACGTTTCCATGTAAATTAAACTAAATGCAAAAATAAAGCTATAAAATGTAGAAAAAGCAACGTTTTAAGAAATAGTACCAACAAGTTGATAATACACTGTAGCACAAAGATGGACAACACCCAAACTTGATTTAGCATGAACTCGTTTGTTGAAATACGAGCACAGTTGAAGGGACAGAATAACGATTTAGATTGAACGACTAACACAAAATAATTTTTGAAGTCATTTTTTCATTATCATCTCACACAATTATATCATTTCATAATAGAAAATCACCAATCACTGTCATAAAGTGAAAAGCAAAGTGTTAGATTTGTCAATATAGTCACACATATACAATACTACGCAAATAAATGAAGATATACATGTACATTTACTACTCAATCGATGTCATAAAGTGCAAAGCAAATACTTAGATTTGCAAATATAGTCACACATATATAATAGGCAAATAAAAGAGGCATACTCAATTCAATGCCTGGGTCCCGTCTCACAAAACGTCGTACGACAAATGTTGTCGTAAGCCAGATTGTAAAATTCTCAATTATTATTTTCCCCATTTTATCCTGCCTTGTGACATCTCATTGGAATGATCTTGAAAAGACTATTCCAAAGAGATGTCGACTTACGACCGTTTTTGTCGTACGACATTTTGTAACGGGCGGGCACCTGGTACGTAAATTTAAAGGTTCTTATTTCGTTTCAATTAACGTCATATGCACGATGAAACTATCCAGGAGAATGTCAATATATTGATATAACTTGAGTTATATTACATGGACGGTAAAAGCATTATATTATACATGTGACACCATTATGATGCCATAAACCATTATATTTGTTGCCATGGTTTCAAATCAAGGATTGCATGAAAAGTTGAACAATTTATTTTTATGTGATTGGAAAAAATATTTGAATTGTTCCCAACGCTATATCAAGACTGGGAACATGTACCATCGCCGTAGGCTTCCGGTTACATTTGATTGATTTTAATTAATAAATCCCGTCACGTGACTGTCTATTCAATATTTTGAGTGAATGAACTGTGCACATCTCTACTGATAAACTCTTGCATCGTAATTGTCCAAACATACAATATTGGTTAACTTGTCAGAACCAGATTAGACACTGGGAAATTATATCGTTTGATCGGGATGTAACAGTTTGGCATTGGTATCAGTATTTAATCAGTCAAAATTTAAAAAAGATGGATTTGACATACAACTGTAAACAACAATTTTAAGCAGACGATAATCATGACAGGAAAAAGATTAAGAGGAATGCTGTGAACTCATTCTCATCCAAATTATCGTCTGCTTTTAAATTGCCGTCTTCATTCTTTGTCAGTGTAAATATTACTGAATTCAAAACTGATGATACTAAAAATGAATGTCAAACAAATTGCATTCAGATCAGACGCCGATGTGGATCCAACGTGTTTGAAAATATTAGTATAGTAGCGCGAGAGCACATTCAGTGAAAAATCGATACCATGTTCTTTGCCCGATTATGCTTGGATAATTTCAATGCTTTCTTCCATTCGACTTGCACTCTTAAGGTCTGCTATGTCAGCCACGAAAAATATGGAGAACATTCGATGTTACTGTAGCCCTTTATTAATCAAAATTATCGTGAGGTTTTTACCCTTTCACTGCCATATTGTCATGTGCTTCAATATAATTATCTGCAATATCATTTCAAATAGATTTAAGGCAGTATAACTTATATACATGTAATTTCAAAACAAGTGGAAAACATGCTTGATCCTGATCAGACGCGGCGTTACGCAAAACTGTTTGCAAATGCGTTTTATGATGTCACTGAGAGTGACAAGGTAAAAGAAAACGTTTGATATAATCCTTTACTCCATAACTTTCTTCTACATGTATTTCTTAAACCAGGTTTTTATTTAATGCAGGTTGAAAGTAATGCGTAATGCTTCTTAGGGGAGATTCTTCTGTACTTTTATCCTGCTTTAACCCTTTACCTAATAGCCTATTTCTAGTACTTTAGATAAGTGACTACTTAAAGCAGGTTGAAAGTAAAGCAGAATGCGCCTTAGGGCGCATTCTGCTTTACTTTCAGCCTGCTTTCAGCTATCGTCTGCTATAATGTAGCAAATATTCCCTATACATATTCATTACTGATTAAATTGGAACTATTTTCTTCAGCGGATGAATAAATCATATTCGCTAAAAGGCGCTTCTATTGGGGAAAGGGTTAAGCTCCGCATTTTATATTTCATGCTCATGACATCCAGGCTGGAGACTATTTTTCTTATTGTACAAATACAGAGTTCCCTCTATACAACGGCCCTCCAAACAACGATTCCCTCTTGACAACGACCCTTGCCGCTATTCCCCAAACAGGACAATTATGATTAACGATTTTACTGCTGCAATAAAGTCTGCTAAAAATTGTCGTCTGATGTTTTTTCTCAAAGTAACATATAAGATGACATTTAGATAGAATAGATATTATGACGAGTGACAAACAGCTTAAATCCAGATCAGACGCCGCGTCACGCGGCATCTCATCGCGATTCATGGTGTTTGCAAATGTAAGTCAAGTCTTAATTTTCCCTCCCTTTAACGACTCCCTCCGAACAACACACACAATATGTGTCTCCCATTGTGTGCCGTTGAAGAGAGGGCGCAATGTAGTTGTTTTGGATATCAGTTGCTAGAATGTAGAAAATATGTTTATGGTGCATATTCATGACTGTATAAAGTGGAGCCATTTTCTTCACTCGAGGAATACATTTAACCCTTTACCTGATAGCATTGTTTCTAGTATTGAAGATATGTGACTACTTAAAGCAGGTTGAAAGTAAAGCAGAATGCGCCCTAAGGCGCATTCTGCTTTACTTTCAGCCTGCTTTACGCTATTAACTGCTAGAATAAGGAAAGTATTAAGTATGACACATATTCATTAGGGTATAATTTAGAACTATTTTCTTCAGCGGATGAATAAAATGAATGTGCTAAAAGTCGCTTCTATAAGGGAAAGGGTTAAGGCGTTAAAAGCATATTTATGGTGTAGTGGGTTAAACCAGATGACACCGTGATGGATTGAAGAGTTAAACATTGAAAGGAAAGTACGGGGCTAACCCTTTTAGTCTCAATGACGCTTAAAAGCACGTTTGCAAACAGTTTGGATCCTGATCAGACGCCGTGATACGCGGCGTCTGTTGAGGATCCAAACTGTTTGGAACTTGTTTTGAAATTTCTTCAGTCATCCGCCTTTTTTAAACTTTGTAACGACATTGCAGATAACAAAATTGAAGCAGACGGCAATGAACGGTGAAGGGGTAAACATCTCACGAAAATTGTAGAAGTAAAACGGTTAAGTGTAAAAATTGGTTGCGTGCCCCTGAGCGGCAGTATATTGGTGATTATATTTACTTAAGTCCAGTGTTTAGATAATAACAGGAAGGAGTACTAGTCGTATAAACATGCATGCCGTTGGCACTATTTGGATCCATTATGCAGAAAGGTTTTCTTCCGTACCTTTTACCTGTCTGTCTTAAACATGTTCCTTTCATGTTAATTAATTTCAGATTTCAATGCGTTATGTTTTGTTGAAATTATTTTAATCTGACTGATATTAATATCTAATGGAGTTTATAGCAGCATTAACTCATTAACTAGTTGGCGTTTCTTTCGATTATAATTCTATTGAACCGTGTTTTGTCTCAGCGCGGAACTAACATGATATTCCTATTATATATACACCGTGCTAGTTCCTGAATAATTCTGGCATGTCTGTAAATCGTAAAGCCTCTCATATACAGAACTAGACAATGATTTAGAGATGGACAGGGAAATAATTCTAATCAAGATTACAGAACCAACCTTCAGCATCAGTGGAAAGAACGTTATGTTGTCCCATTGAAACGAAACGAAACGCAAACACAAACTATCACAAAATGAAAATAACATTATTTTGAAAAAATGAACGATAAGTTTTATTCCGAAAAGCAAACAGTTATTGGGCCTTATAAGACGCCGGGATATGGCTCCAAACTGTTTGCTTAAATCCGCGACATTACAGGAGGCATAGAAACTGACTAATTTAACACTGATTCTGGCTTACATTAGCCAGCTTGATGTCCAAAGTGCATTGGAGTTTCCTGTTTTACCTCCATGATGTTTGTCTATAGCAGGACTTGCTTCGATTTCATGACAAAAAAAATATGGTGAATTATATTCTAATGTTTTGATTTCTACATTTCGTGGAAATCAGGGTAATAAAAGTCTGCGGAAACGTCTCTTAAGATAATTAAAAGGGCTGATTAACCAACTCTCTTGCTGTTGTTTACACGAACGTCAGCTTCACTGTAATTCAGGTGCATGCCAAAACTTGAGCTGTTTGTCGGCGTAGCATGTACAGAAGGAATAACAACTGTATTATGACGATTATGGGGAACTGTGCAACAATATGTATCTTAAAAAGTATGTTTAATGACACTAAAAACATTATTAAGCTCGTAATTTCCATCCAATAATAAACAATTGCAATGTGTAATTCAATTATATGACCATTTACTGCCCAACTCGACAACACAAATATTTGCAAACAGTTTTGAACATTGACTGGCTAATAAATACCCATTATCGTACCTAGCCACATGTTTTTAATCATCGGAGTACAGGTACCTTTGTACCATTATAGTGGGCTGCGGAACTAAGCCTACCGTTACTTTTAAAATATAATTTTTTAGGCATTCTCAGTGTCTTCTATGGCAATACATTAGAAGTGATATGAAATCGAGTGATCATGATATGTTGTTATTACAAACGTGTTTGAAATGCAACACCATTTGAGTGAGTGCAAGGAACGAACATTCAGCAAAGAAGGTAGTTCATTAAGTATTACATATGTGATAAATAAGTGCGGTAGTTGAAATCTACTTCTTTTTTTTCTGCGATTAAACGAAGGGGCCGCAGAACAACAAACATTTAAACCGCTCAGAAATATACCTGTTTTACATGTACGTAATACAAATTGTCTTTTACGCACCAATGGTATTTAGTTCGCTGTGTATAAGCAGAACTATTGCGATATTATTCTTACATTAAAATTAAATCAGTGTGTTGCTTTGATACTTTTTCAATCCAAGAAAGAACCATTTATATTGCCGGCATTGCTTGTTATATACATGAACAATATACAGTAGAACCTCTCTATTACAGACATCAAATTGTGTTAATATTAGTTGTTTACGACAGGTGACTGCTTAAAGCAATGTGAAAGTGAAACAGAAAGCTCCTACAGGAGCTTTCTGTTTCACTTTCACATTGCTTTAAGCTGTTACCTGTCTTTTATATAGGCAATTAGCCTTCTTTTGGGTAATAGAGAGGTTCTACTGTATACAGCAACGGCTTAGTCAGAACAGCTTGTCGGGTTAATTTTAAGTGTAACGAGGTGTTCACAGTCCTGTTTACATGAAATTGTAGTATAGAACTACATGTAGTTCAAAGAAATAAACCTATTTACAGTACATATATTGTTAATGATGTTTAACAGTGCATGGATGACTTATTGTTGTCTCAAAGGGTTATGTTGATCGTTGGAAGTAATAAACATCTCAGTAAATGACTTTCTCGACATTCGTACATATTTGTTGCATGTACAAAAGCTGTTTTTAAGGCTTGAATACAAAATAAAAGTTGCTCGTTATCAACCGCTACATGTACATGTAGTAGGGACACAGCTTAATTGTTTTCATGGCATTTGTTAGCGTAAACCCTAATCCATGTTTTGTGTATTCCGAATATATACATGTCTGAATTTGATGTTTGTGTAAAAAGTGATTTCAAGTTTAAAAATAATAATAATAAATCATGAGGTTATCCACATACCTGGCCTATCAACATTTACCCCTGAAACTCTAAAATGGACAATTCCAGTTGCCATTTTAATACAGTTGTCATTTATGTTTGCATATTGATATACAACAAGCTGTGCCGACCGTTAAGTGAGCGAGATGTTATTTTTTTAGCGAGCATACGCAAGTGAAACGCGAGCGCATCGTTATAAAATGTAAGAAATCCCAAATGTTGATGTCTTACGATTAATAGTTATGGAACTTGCAAACAGTTTGGAGCCTGATCAGACACCGGGTTACCCGGCATCTGATCTGACTCAAACCTGTTTGCATTGGAAATAGTTGTAATAGCTTTAGCCAAAACGCGTTTGTTGGGACATAATAACGTCACCTCAACGACCATCCTGCTTTTACTTACAAACATATTTAACGCAGCGAAACGTTTTGTTTTGCTTTGGTTGCAACCTCGACAGTAAAAGCACAGTGAGTATATTTAAGTCTGAAATTCTTGACTATGTTCTGATAAGAACATCAGGTCTAACAACGCAAACTTCAAACAGTGGGGTTCAAGTGAATTATTTTTGGAATTGATAGTTTATCATTTAAACGCAAAGGAAACGGAAACGCATTGCAATAAAAAGTAGAAATTTCCATCTTTTTTAAATGCCCTAATGTATCTTAATTTTAACACTTTAGAGTCTGGTAACAACCAGGTAACCCTAAAAATGTTTGCATTAAATATAAAAGTTTTAATGTAAACGCGTGTATTGAACACGTCTTCTCCGCTGAAAAAAGAATCAAGTACATGTATAAATGTAATGGAGTTTAACAAGTTTTTAAATGCTGACAAAGTAATTGTCTTTAAAATATGTATAAAGTGCTTAGCCTGATCGGCCTCTTAGATACCATGTACCATGGTAATTGGTCATAGTTAATGTCATAGGAGTTCGTTCAAAGCAATAAAACTGTTAAAAATACATACATTATTAACGAAATTTAACAGTGCATGAATAAGGCTTGACATTTAGATCCGTGAAAACCCTGACGTTACTTAGACACTTTGTATGTAAGTTAAACCATATCATTTCTATGATATTTAGACTTAGGATTTTCCCTAGCTGCCTCAAACAGTACATGGTTATTTCCCAACAAATGCGTTTGTTCTAAAATATTAATTGTCATTGCAATCAGTTTAGAAACAGGCCTGAGATTTCTCAGTTTAGATTGTCCTAGCTACAGTACATAATACGCTATTTTCTCCCGATATAAACTTCTGTGCTAAAACAATATTTTCAATTTCAAACATTTTTACCAGATCAGATATATTTAAAGTTTAGTTTTCCTAGCTGCTTGCATTACATATTACGCTATTCTTTCCCTGATACTGTTTTGGGCTAAAAAAGTACACGATGGTTTATAGAGTACATAGAGGCCTCCGGTTCAAAACTAAAAAAAGTGTACACTCATTTGTACTAAAACAAGTGTTTGTCTCACTGAAAAAAAGTTTTGAGTCAGATCAGGCTCCAAATTGTTTGCATCTCAGAAATTAAAAGAAAATCGTTAACATTTTCGAAACAAGGAATTGACTGCATTTTCTTGTTTTGACGGAATTTTGTTTAAACGGAAATACATGTAGATAACATATGCTCATCAGTAGTAGAACCGATAAAAACAAAGCCACGATATTATTTTATCTCATTTACTCCATGCATGTATATACTCATTTTAACACATTAAAGTTATTCCTCCACTCAAGAAAAAAGTTCCAATTTACACAGTCCAGAATATGTATCATAGGAAACATTTTCCACATTCAAGCCGATGATCGATTAATGCAGGCTGAAAGTAAAACAGAATGCGCCTTAAAGCGTATTCTGCTATACGTTCAACCTGCTGTTCGTGGTCATATGTCTTCAATACTAGAAACAGGCTATGGAGTAAATGGTTAAAGACAGATGACAGCTTCAAACCTAAAGCATCATATTTGTACTCTGAATTCGTATTCATTTGGCGTTGTCTCTGAATAACTTTGGCATGTCTGCGGATCGTAAAGCTTTTCATTTACCAAACTAAACGATGATTTAACAGTGGACAGGGAAATAAGTTTAGTCTGGGTTACGGAACCAACATTCAGTGACTAATTGATAAGACTTGACTAGCATGTACACTGCTGAAAAGGTTATTCTTTCCCAATATACGCGTTTACACGTTAACTATCATTTCCATTGCAGACAGTTTGCAGCCAGATCAGACGCCGGGTAACCCGGCGTCTGATCCCGCTCCAAACTGTTTGCAACTCAGATCAAAAATATTAGTCAGAATATTCAGAATTATTGTAAACAAGTAATTTTCTAATTATTTTTCAATGCGTTTTTGTTTGCATCAAAACGGTTAATAATCAGCGTCTGATCTGGTTCAAAACTGTTTGCAACTAAAGTTTATAGTTTTAGCACAAACGATTTAATAAGGAATGAATAAAGTCATCGCCACAGAATGCATTTGAACTTGTGTCACTGCTACTGTAGAGAAAAAGTTTCTTTTCACGTTTGAATGAAAGTTAATAGAAACGAAATTCAATAAAATGTAGAAAATGAAACGTTTGGGAAACGTAGATGATGCAGTTTGATCAGAATGACAACCAATTTGGAGCCTGATTATACATCGAGTTACGAGGCAGTTTATCTGGCTCAAAACTGTTTGGAACGCGCATGGCATTTTAACATGGACGCCATTATTTTGGAAAGAATAAATTCTTCGCCACTGTTAACCCTATATGATCAAGTGTACATGTATGTGGTGAAAACGACGCTATTAAGCAAACAATGTGGAGCCAGATCGGCGTTTGCCACTCATATTAAGATAATCTTAAACTATTTTTAAACGCTGGAATTTTTCGTTTGCTATTAGTTTGTGTTTAACGGGAAAGAATAACATTTTCTCACTGAAGAAGTTAGATAGACCGGAATGTCGTACCCTTTTAGATTTTAAAGAGCTGTACTGTGACAAATGCATAAACGGTAAATAATTACACGACAGTTACACTTAACAACCTTTGTTTTTTTGTCAATAAACTGTAGTTTAACGTCTTGACAAACAAGAAACACCTTAGAAAGACAGGAAAAGACACAATAACCGAGTAGTTCAGAACAATAAAAGTGCTAATAACAACCACTTTGTATTCCTACATCAACGTTTGTGAGACTGAACTTCATTCTTTCGAAGAACATGTATTGCAGCGGAGAAGTTGCTGGGGTTTTTTCCGAGTAAGAAGACACTTAACGCAAAAGCAGGACAATAAAGACAGACAATGACATGTGTTTTAAAATAGATGTAGACAAATTAATTGTTTTCAGTGGAAAACAGTGTGGAGCCTGATCAGACGCCGGGATTCCCGGCGTTTGATCTTACCCCAAATTGTTGCAATTTGTTATAAGGATTTGAAATCTTCTTCTGCTTGTTCTTTTACCATTTAGATTACTGTTTGATGAACATCACTACAGTGGAGAAAACGTTATTCTTTCCCAATAAACGCGTTTACGCTAAAACTATTACTTGCGGTGCAAACAGTTTGGAGCCAGATCAGACGCCGGGTAACCCGGCGTCTGATCAGGCTTCAAACTGTTTGCCACCACGATGAACATGAATTATCAGAATTGTCCAAAAGTTGTACTTTTCTACGTTTTAGTGTTTTGCGTTTGCGTACGTTTGCGTTTAAACGGGAACGAATAACAGATTATCCACTGTAGTTAAGGCCATCGTCAAGTAAACCTGTTCTATTATACAGTGAAACCAATCATAGAATATATAATCCATGATTTGAATATAATCTTAAATTAATTTGTCTATGATGGAATACCAATGTTACTGCATACGATACAATATTTATTTCACTTTTCATTTTGTGATATAAGAAACATTGTTGTAATTATATTACAATTATTTCAAGATTAACACAAATCCAGTTATCATATACATTTGTACCCTCTAAATGTATACATGTAAGTCGTGCACCGCTTATGTTCTAAAGACCACATTGGAAATAAGAGAGTGTTATTTCCTGTAACCATTGGTATAGAACTAATGTACATGTAATGATTTTCAAATGCATTATTGAAACGTATCCCTATTTATCATGATGTATTAAGCACATATCATGTTTTCTATTTGCCCGAATTAAATGAACCAACTAATCAAACAACAACGCGTTTATTTGGAAGAAAGACATACATATTTTCCGCTTTCTAATGAGAATTTCGACAGACGAATAGCTTGCAGATGTCATTACATTTGGTTAACACATTCACTGCCATGACGTCATCAATTTTAAACAATTGCTGTCTGCTTTGAAATTTCAAATCTAAATTTAAGATATTTTCACTTAAGAAATATTTAAATGAGTGTCAATCAGTCTTGATCCTCATCAGTCACCAGTTAACCAGTTACATGTACCCCAGAGCCTCTTTCTAGTTTTAAAGACAGGCGACCTCTTAACCCTTTCCCCAATAGAAGCGCCTTTTAGCGGATATGATTTATTCATCCGCTGAAGAAAATAGTTCCAATTTAATCAGTAATGAATATGTATTATAGGGAATATTTCCTATATTATACCACATGATAGCTTAAAGCAGGCTGAAAGTAAAGCAGAATGCGCCCTAAGGCGCATTCTGCTTTACTTTCAACCTGCTTTAAGTAGTCACCTATCTTAAGTACTAGAAATAGGCTATCAGGTAAAGGGTTAAAGAAGGTTGTAAATAAAGTAGAATGCGCCTAAAGGGTACACTCTGCTTTACGTTTAGCCTGTTTTAAGCTGCCATCTGCTAGGATATAGAATACATTTCGTATGGTGCACATTCACGACTATATAAATATGAACTATTGTATGATGAATAAATTAAAGGCGTGTTTATGAGGCAATGTTTTACTCCAACTTAGTTTGAAACCATAGTACAAGCTTTAGTACCAAAGTAGTTGATATTATATCGCGAACAGGGTTAAAAGCGGGTGGTGAAATTAAGCAGCGAAAATGTTAACCATATAGACGATAAAAAGATAGGAAAGAAATAACATTACACCTACAGGTACGCATAAGTGAAGCTAATTGACTGGATCGATTATCAAGACGTTTAAGCTCTTTAAATGCATAAGTATATGATTATTCAAGTAATGGGATCAGTCAAGTTCAATCACTGATTCATACCATATGACTAATTCACACAGTTAACTTGAAATCGATGTTTTGATAGCTTTAGAAAATAGGTTTTAGAAAATAGGTGTGTTTTGTGACTAAACAAAATAAATGGGTTAGGCAATTGCTGTAGATGAAAGGAATCTGGCTGCAGTGTAGTTTTGTTGTATGTATCAGCGGAGTTAACGTACTCATTTCCAACAAACGTATTAAACGTTTTATGCTAAAGCTATTACTTCTATTGCAAACAACTTTGAATCAGATCGGAAACCTGTTTACCCGGCGTCTGATCAGGATTAAAACTGTTTGCAACGCAGATAAAATGCATCGTCAGAAATTTCAAAAAACGATTTTTTACACTTTATTACAATGCATTGCAATTCATTTGCGTTTAAACGAGATTGTATAACGTCTTTTCCACAATAACAAAAATGTTCTTCACCGCCTTTGTTTGAGTTTGTTTTCTTTGAAGAACAGTTTAGATCCACATCATATGCCTTCTAACTCGGTGTAAGCTATTTAAGTCATCCGATCACATCATTCGGTTCTGACTCGATACCACTGATGTGTTTTTAAATAGATAAATCGTAGCGACATACATGCATTTGAAACTTTTGAATTTAAATGCTTATATACAGTGGGTAAACGTTACCATTTCTCAATAAATGCGTTTCAGCTAAAGTAACTGTCCCCATTGCAAACAATTCGGCTCCAAACTGTTTGCCATTCAAATTCAAACGAATAGTCAGACTTATCATTTATTTGACATTTTCTACACGGTATTGCATTGCGTTTGGTTTGTATTTTAACGGGAACGAATGCTTTATCTACTATTAGATAGTGAATTATTACGCAATCTGCATGTACATGCTACTTTGTGACAAATGTTGTACATGTAAAAAGCTGTTTGAATCCAGATAAGGCGCGGCCGAAACTGTTTGACATTCTAGTGATATTTTTTGTATAAGTCGAATCTGAGCATTTTCGCATACAGTAAAACCTCGCTATTACGACCACTAAAACGAAGGCTAATTGAGTGTATAATAGACAGGTGACAGCTTTATGAGCTTTCTGTTTCACTGCCACCTTGCTTTAATCGGTCACTTATCGTAAACACCCTAATAATTAACATAATTTAGTGGTCGTAATAGAGAGGTTTTACTGTATTTCATAATTTATACAAACGACATTTGCAAAGCGTGTCATGACATCATCTGTTTGTAACAATGGTCTTCGGCCTTTATTTCTCAAAGTTAAATATCAGGGGCCCGTTTCATAAAACTTCTTACGACATATGTTGTCGTAAGTCAGATTATAAAAGTCTCAATATTTTTTTATTTCTCCATCTAATCCTGTCTTGTGACATATTTTTGGAATCGTCTTGGAAAGACGATTCCAAAAATATGTCACACGACCGGATTAAATATAGAAATAAGAAATTAAATGTATTTTAAAGATTTGACTTACGACAACATTTGTCGTAAGAAGTTTTATGAAACGGACCCCAGGCATTTTAAAAACAGTGAAATGAATGTTAAACAATTTGTATCCTGATCAGACACCGCGAAACGCTGGTTATGATTTTAACTGTTTGCAAATAACCATTGTACTCGGGGTACGGCAGTGAAGTGTTTAACCCATTCACTGCCTTGCCCCGAGTACACTTGATATTTGCAAACAGTTTGTATCCTGATTAGGCGTCTGATCAGGATTAAAATGTTTGACATTCATTTTACATTAAAAGTTCTTAAGTCAAAATCTCTAAAATTTAATTTTTCAGAAATAAAAGCAGACGCCAATTGTTAAAACTTGATGACGTCACGGCAGTGAAGGGGTTAATATGCAAAAAAAAACAGAATCATATCCACTTCAATGACTACCGATACATCGCTTGCATTAGCGATGTGTTTACGGTCATGCTACGAATCAGAGGACTAAGTTCGAAGCAGTAAATAGTTTAAAGACATAATTATATTGTTAATGACATTTAACAGTGCATGAATAAGACTTGATGTTGTCTTAATGGAATCAGTTGATGCTTGGAAGCAGCCCACTTACGCAGAACTGTCCTGGAATTCTAATAGTTCACGTATATATATACATGTATGTTGAGACCAAACATAGCTGCAAAACGTTATCAAATACAGTGGAGAATCTGTTATTCTTTCCCGTTTAAACGCAAACGTACGCAAACGCAAAACGCTAAAACGTAGAAAAGAACAACTTTTGGACAATTCTGATATTTTATGTTTATCTTGGTGGCAAACAGTTTGGAGCCTGATCAGACGCCGGGTTACCCGGCGTCTAATCTGGATCCAAACTGTTTGCACTGCAAATAATAGTTTTAGCGTAAACGCGTTTATTGGGAAAGAATAACACATTCTCCACTGTACATGATATCAAATACCAATGGGGTACAGTTTATACATGTATACAGAGAATGTGATTTTACAGTTCGAGAGCCGTTATTCTTTCGCCAGTGAATTTTTAACGATAAATCAATATACACGTTACAAACAGTTTGAAGCCAGATCTGACGCCTCGTATCTCTACGTTTGATCAGACTCAAAACTGTTTGCATTTGAGATATATTTGGGGAAGTCAGATGTTTCAAACGGTTGTCATTTCTTACAATTTTCTAAATTGCATTTGTGTTCTGACAATTATTTTGTATCAGAGATGCAAACAATTTGGAACCAAATCAGACGCTGGGTTTCCACGGTGGCTGATCTGGCTCCAAACTGTTTGTATTGGACATAAATGATTTTGGACAAACGCATATATTGGAAAAGAAGAACATCTCCTGCAGTGTACCACTATGTTATACTCCGAAGCGCAATCTTAACCATAACCATGTCAAGTATTCAGTTGATATAGACCATGATGTCTTCGATGGCATCTAAAGCACTAGACCCAAACTCAGCTATAATCAAAAGCCATTCCGCACGTGCTACTTTATGGCTTATTATACGGTTCCGACATGAATAAACAGTTTATATAGGTGCATTGTGCCGTAGGTGAAATCGTTAAATAGTTACCTCCTTCACTGTCTCGTACAAAATTCTTCTATTTGCAAACAGTTTAGATCATGATCAGACGCCGAGTTTCTCGGCGTCTGATCCGGATCTAAACTGTTTGTGAACCATATCGATGTTTATTCAGTCATAAATAATTAAATCAAAATTTGAGAAGTACAAACAGATGGAGTTGTTTAAGCAGTCGAGCTTTTTAAGTGGTACATGGGTTAAGTAGTTGCAACACTTCGCTTGTAAATAAAGAGCAAAGTTATTGAACACTTATCGTTTCATGTAATTGTCTTACTTTTGAATTGTTGTCTGCAAAAATACCAAATTCATTTGTGTGTTTTTCTTTTAATTAATAAACATTTATATTTTGTCAAACAGTTTAGTTACTGACAAGGCGCTACGTTACCCGACGGCTGGTCATTCGAGTGGTTTCTAATGGATAAGGTTTAAAATCAAACACGTTGCGATTGTATTTTTATGTGAGAAAAGGGGTTATCAGACATAACAAATACCCTTTGTGACTTCCAGTGTAGGTCTGGTTTGCCACTTGAATTGTATAGTGGAAGAGATATTGTTCTTTTACGATTTTGGCGCGTTTATGCTAAAACAATTATGTCTAGTGCTAGCAGCTCGGAGTCCAAAACGTCCAAAACAGTTGCTACTCAGACAAAAAATAATTCGATAAGTCAATAGTGTCATGTAACTGTAATTTTCTACATTCCGTTGCAAATGCGTCTGTGTTTAGTTCCGTTTAAAGATTAACGTCGTATTCACAGTGTTTGCTAGAATTTTAAGCATTTATGCACTTGTACTTGGTGATTAACTTACTATACTGTCACGTGCCGAGCGGTAGTACACGTCAATGCAGGGGTCTGATCTGGATCCAAATTGGTAGCGTGATTCAAGATCACCCCTTTCTTCTCTCTCTTTCTCTCAAATAAATATTAACTAAAATGGACTCTCTTTCGTGCGGCAAATAAAGTAAAAGTAAGGCTTAATAAAAGTTTATGTGATGCTTTATTTATATCCTACTCAATAATAATAAATCTCAAGTCACTAGACTTCTTCTATTTCTAACTAATTCTATTCTATTTCTAAAAGAATAAGGCAATATGGTGCCGCACCTTTGAAATTCTATTTCGAGAGTCCTCGATTCGTCTGCAACCCGGGGTATTTATACAGAAAATTGGTCACGTGGTGTGCACCAAATTTCTGGTGCGATTTAACGTTAAAATCGCACCGAAAATCTGTTGCACAAAAACCGCACCAAAGTGTGCACTCCTTATATGGAGTGCACACCAAGTGTGCACTCCTTATATGGTATGCGAAGACGCTGGCACTGCGCGGACCTAAAAATGACTAAAACAGTACCAATATCCCTTTCTAAAAATACAAGAATGTTATAAACATGAGGGGGAATATACATAGAAGGGACGCTCATAGCTAAGATATGGAATAAATTACTTTTCAAAGAGCTTTCGTAGGTTGAAATCTTGCCGCTACTGTACTATGTACATGAAACCAAGGTTGCGACCCACAATTCATCACTTTAGCATAAAACAAGATGGCGTCGAAGCACTTGCTTCTAGCAACTATGAACGAGAACAAATACACATACAGGCCTAAATAAAGATGCTGCGGGAGCTAACACGATCTAGAGGTAGCTTATATCGTAAAGATTACAGTATAGAATTATAATGATGAAATGACTTTTGAAAACAGCCACTTACGCTGGCATTATAAATGCGGGTGCTGACAAACAATGAACATGTTTGTCGACCGAAAACCAGGACATTACAATACGTATCTGTGAACCACTCTGATTAATGTACATGTACCCTCTAATTTGGCCTTTTCTTTAGTATACATTCATTTCTATTGGGCTTTCGTTTAGTGTCGTTTACATGGAAGAAAATTATTTATCACATAATCTGTCGTCTGGGAGTTGCATAAAGCCATTATGTAAATACCGAAATCCACTAGTGGAATATCGTTTTTTGGGCTCCGGCCCAACCTGTTCGTCCACAAGCGCTGCATGTAGCGGGACCCCAAATGTAAACAAAGTAATGTTTTGGCGGAAAATCTATATAACGAAGGGTCTACAAACTACGTCTTCAATCAATTAATAGGTGCTTTAACTTGTTATGTTATAAATAGAATCTCACATTCGTGCTCTTTATTTATCATTTTAATACACTCGTTGACTAAAATGAATATGACGCTCGCAAAGGCTCGCGTCATATTATTTTAGTCAACTCGTTTATTAAAATGATAAATTATGAACACTCATACAAGATCCTCTATATATTCTTAACTGAATCATTTGTGAGCAAGACAAGTTCATCTGCAGAATTTGACATCTGATGCAAGCATTTTTTTTACCGAATATTTATACGTCTTCTTCTGAGGTATACAGCGAATAAGATGTCATTCAGTCCCGTTTAAACAAAACGCAACGAAAACGTTATGTACTAAAATGCACAAAATAGCAGCCATTTGAAAATGCTAGCCATTATTTTTTATGATTATGTGTGGGAAACAATCTGGAACCTGTTCAGAGGCCGGTTAACATGGCGTCTGATCGGCCCCAAACTGTTTACATAGAGCATAATTGTTTACAATGTACGTGCATGTATATATGGTCAGCCAACATATGAAGTGTACTCTGGTTCTGACTCTGACTTTACTTAAAGTTTACATTGCTTGACTCAAACGGTCTGCTATTTCTATTTATCTGTCTTTGAATGGTTCACGTAATTCAATTTAATCGGATTGACTGACAAATACAGTCTGCCACAGAATCTTTAGACCGGTTACTGCGTCTTATCGTGATTTAAACCCTTCACTGCTCCGGTCTAGATGCACAGACATTTGCAAAACAATTTGCGGCTTGATCAGATGCCGATTAAACCGTACTCTAATGCAAAACCGAACTGATTGACACTCATATTGATTTATTTTGTCAAAGTGCGTTATACATGTTTTTTAAATTTAAAATGATAGGGTAAAACTGATAAAAATGATAACATGCAATCATTGCAATTTAACATACAGCAGTGAAAGGAACAGTTCTAACATAACTTTATTACTATTGAACACGAAAAAAGTGGGTCGATATATTTGACCAATTTCTCCTCTAATGAGGCATACTCATGCTAAGGCTGCTTTACATCATCCGTGTGATTGATAGGATTGTACGATTTTTGCAGACTTTGTGTACCACAACAAAGTTTCAACATATAAGGACAAGACTGTATCGGCTTTAGACACTGTAAGAAAGTAATATAATGCAAGTGTCGCAACAAAGGTTGAAGCACATATGAATAACGTTGTTCGTTCCTTTTAAAATCTAGCGAGTCGCAAACGAAACGCACTAAAACGTGGGAAATTTCAAGTTATTGGCCATACTTAGCATTTATTTTAATCTAAATTAAAAACGGGTTTGAGCATGATCAGATGCCGTCCCCTCCACTTTAGCTCCAATGTTCGTGGGGTTTTATGCATATGAGATGGCAATAAGATGGAAATCAACACAAAATTATGAGATCAAACAGAAGGGATGCTATTCTTCTTCAATAAAAGTGTTTGTGTTATAACAGACATTTCCACTTCAAATCAGTTTGGAGCTAGATCAGACGCAAGGTAAACTGTTTGCTATTCATACAGTTGAGAAAACTTCTTTCCTATTTAACGCAAACGAAACGCAAATACACTTACCAAAAATACAATTGTTGCAACACTTCTGACTATTCATATTAAACTGTCTGGCAAACAGTTTTGAGCCTGATCAGACGCCGGGTAACCCTGCGTCTGATCTGGCTCCAAACTGTTTGCAACGGAAATAATAGTTTTAGCGTAAACGCGTTTATTGGGAAAAAAACGTCTTCTCCACTGTACCACAATGCATCATTGAATTCCATCAACTGTGCGGTAGTGTTCCTTGAATCAGTTTTGTGAACTCAGAAATTCGCAAATTCATGTTTACGACGTTAAGGCAACCTTGTGACATTGCGAATTGATTGAAGCCCTGAGGTAACCTACCGAAACCTTGAAAGTGTCCATAAAAATTGTAACAGACATGTATACTGCTTCCAAAACACTGCTTCACAGCAGATTTAACCTATTTCTCAATAAAAATGCCTTTAGCGCCTCTGATTAATTCATCCGCTGATGAAAATAGTTCCACTTAATTCAGTGATGAAAATGCACCATGAATAGTTCCTATATTCTAGCAGATGGTAGCTTAAACTTGGCTGAAGTTAGGATGTATCCAGCTTTACTTTCAACATGCTTTAAATGGTCACCTATTATCAGAGTTAGAACAGGCATTCATGCAAAGGGTTAAACGAACCTTCAAACAATGACACACCATTAGTATTGGTGACAGATGGTTTCTAAATGAAGAACAAACGTAATACAGACATCTATAGGTCTGCATTATAGGTCTAGACCTTCTGCATTATGTTCTGTAAGCGGACAAAGATTAATGACGTTCCCATATACTTCCTTATTCGAACATCTAAGGAAAACGAAGATGACATTAATTTGCCTAAAAAGCGTCTATTTTAAATCTACAGCGAGAGAAACTTGGAGAAAATGTCTTTTTTGGAACAAACGAAGCCAGTGATTTATCATTCAGTTTCCGTTTGAATGCTTTTTGCTAGGTTATGCACTGAGTTATGCAGTAAAACTACATTTTTCCTACCCGTTTACATGAATGATCTACAGTGTTTCCTCCCTAGATCGGCCCTCCGAACAAAAAAACGTTATTCTTTCCCAATAAAAGCGTTTACGCTAAATCATTTCGTTTGCGTTTTATAAAAAACGGAAAAGAATGGTGTATTCTCAACTGTATGTACATGTATAGAACATCTCCATACTTCCTTATTCAAACATCCTACAAAACAAGGTTGACACTAATTTACTTAAAGATGTCTGCTTTAAATCTGCGCCGAGAGAAATGCTGCGAAAATGTCTTTTTTGGTATTTTTTGGAAGAAAAGAAGCCAGTGATTTATAATGCAGTTTGAGCTTAAACATACAGTGAAGAAGACGTTATTTATTTCCTTATACAGTGGAGAAGATATTATTATTTCCCAATAAACACGTTTACGCTAAAACTATGTTTCAGGTGCAAACAGTTTAGAGCTAGATCATACGCCGGGTAACACGACGTCTGATCAGTGTCCAAACTGTTTGCCACTCAGATAGAAGTAAATAATCAAAACTATTGACAAGTTGTCATTTTATACGTTTTATTAATCAGTTGGCGTTTGCGTTTCATTTCCATTTCAACGGGAAAGAATAACGGCTTCTCCATTGCAGCTACATGTAAAACTATTTCTGTTTGACTGCAAACTAAGTCTGAAGCAATCGTCTTGTTTATTTTAATTACCACAGTGCCAACAGTTAGGTAGAGTAAACGTTGTGACGCATATAAACAAATATTATCACATTGTACGATTAATGACATATTAATGAAGAACATACATGCTTTACGCTCGCGCGGCCAGCAGAAAGGAATTCCCTCATGCATTCCTAAGAACTAATATATGTAGTCAAACCTGTCTTCAGCGATCATTATTTAAAGAATACTATATAATCGCTAAAGACATATCAGTGTTTAATGCAGAGTAAAAGTAAAGCAGAAAGTTCCTACAGGAGCTTTCTGCTTTACTTTTGCTCTGCATTAAGCTGCCATCGTCATAAACTCTACTACACAAATATATTTCATTTTTATTTCCATGGTCGCTCAATACAAGTTTGACTGTATAGTAAACACCCTTTATCACAACTAGTTGATGATGATAAAAGCAGTGGTAGCCTAAAGTGATATTAAAATGGAGCTCTTTGCCATGTTTACGGTCCATCCTTCTTGTTACAGTGGAGAATCTGTTATTCTTTCCCGTTTAAACGCAAACGTACGCAAACGCAAAGCACTAAAACGTAGAAAAGTACAACTTTTGGACAATTCTGATAATTCATGTTCATTGTGGTTGCAAACAGTTTGAAGCCTGATCAGACGCCGGGTTACCCGGCGTCTGATCTGGCTCCAAACTGTTTGCACCGCAAATAATAGTTTTAGCGTAAACGCGTTTATTGGGAAAGAATAACACATTCTCCACTGTACCATGTATGCCTTTGTGCTGCAATGAACTCTCCCGTATATTCTTTCTTGAAGACTTAATTATACATGTGCATGTAACTATGCAATGATGATCCAAAGAAACTGCATTATTTACCCATACAGCAGATCATTTGATATAAAATTGCAAACAATGTAGACCCTGCTAAGACGCCGCAAATTGCTGTTATCATTCGTATCATGTTGATCGGCATGATACAGTAAATACGTTACTCTTTCCCGTTTAAACCAAATCAAATACATATTCGATGTACTCAAATGGAGAAAATAGCAGCTTTCTGAAAATTATAATTACTTATTTAAATCTATTTGGCATGTATTGCGGTTGCCTTTCGTTTGCGTTTCGTTTAAACGGGAGAGAAAAACGACTACTGTGTGTTTCCACCACATTATTTTGAATGATATTGTTTCTTCGTCTTAATTATAAAGCAATTTGCATGACGATTTAAAAACAAATGTATAATTTTCAGCAAAACAATTTCCTAATGATTTAAAGGCCCGTTCTTTAGTCTCTACAACGAACGAAGGGGAAAAAACGGAAAAGCTATCTTTCCATTTCCTCAGAAATACTGATGCAATCCACATTCAGCCGTCCATAAATGAATTTAGTTGAATGAACAGGGCCTGTGATGAATTACAATTGAGGATTGTGTTTATTTTGCCATGCAAAGTATCATACAGTGGAGAAACTGTTATTCTTTCCCACTTAATGCGTTTTAAACGCGTTGAAAAGGCGTTTGAAACGCGTTTTATCTATTAACTTACAAACGCGTTTGTAAGTGCGTTTAAACGCACTTATAAGTTAATAGTCATAATATGGTTTTACATTGCATTTTGGGTGTTTAAACAACGTTAAGAAAGATATTTTCTCATTTTTGCACTTTTAAAGTGCTTTATATATACACAAGTTGTGCGAATTGTGTTTTTTAAAGAGTTTTATCTCATTCGATCGTTAAATTAGACGATCTGTGTTTCGTTTAAAAATATGGTGGTGCTTTTTGTTCCAACCGAAATATTTGTTAATTGCTTGGATTCAGATCAGTTGTTAAATTACTGGGCATCTGATTCGCATCAATGTTTGGATCCAGATCAGATGCCGAGTTACTATGATCAAATTTTGCACATTCTGATTTTTTACAAATATGTTGTTACACTCACACATTTGTACTAAATTCTATACATGGAATTGAAACAGTGAAGACCCTGTTAGGTCCATTCTTTTTGGAGTTTATATAATGATAGGTTATAACAAAACTAATCTAAAATTATCATAAAATCATCTAAACGCATACCTGATAAGTTCAGACGTTATTCCAGTGTCGAGTCAACATATTCAAAAGAATCATTAAGTCACATAACATTTAGATGAGCTGTAAATATGAAGGATTTTATCTATCTGTAAAGTATAACTGTACATGGTCAAAAACAGCAATATAATAATTGCCCATCGTGTAACCACGGACTTCTTGTATAATATAATTCTGTGGTGTAACTACCCGACATCTCGTTGCGTCATCAACCGGATATGGGGTAATAAAACTTCGGCTTATCAAAGTAAACATAATCCTAATTAGGGGTGCGAGTCTGTTGGGGGCAATTTTACAATTTATAGTCCGCCACCAAAATTGTCATTTTTATGAACAGAACAGAACAGAACATATTTTATTCTTTGACTCATACATACAGTATCTCGTCAATACAAAATAAATAATATTCACAATTGTCACGTAATCCATTACTGGATCAAATATCATAAGAATACATTTAGAGTAATCGTATCAGTATACATATGTAATTATGGTCAGGTTACTTTCACAAGAAATGGCCACACTAGTGTAAATCTATCATATAAAGTAGATCTAATTTGACTTTATCAAAGCTGTCAGTTTGGATCCTGATGTATTGCCGATTTAACATTTTACTAATTTTACCCCTAACTCCCCCAAAGTAATTGAAATAGATTCAAACCGTTTGAATAGAAATCAATATGATTTTAATTAATCTAATAAAATTTAACAGTTAAGATCTCGTTGGAACGCCGAGTCACTCAGCATTATGATGGAGAACAAAACTGTCTGGTTTTTTAATCAAAATATTAATTCGTTCTATAACGTACATCAGTTTAGATCTTGATTAGATCATGGAGAAATCACAGACTGCTCCGTGATTAGATGGCGAACTTATCGGCGTCTCATCTACATGTACATAGAAAAATGTTTTCAAAGGTCACATAAAAATTGAGCGATATTGAGGAAATGCGTTTGCGTAGATGAATAACAGTATTTATTTGATCTTGACAAACTGCATACGTGACGCAAATTTCAGACGGGAAGATTTTCAAATAGTATCATTGATTGGAGCCAGATCAGACGCCGAGTTACTAATCATTTGATATGAACCAATGCTTGGATCAATATCATACGCCGAGTTACTCTTGTCCTGGTCTACATAAATGATTCCACCCAGTTCAGACGCCGAGTTACTAAGCATGACTAAAATGTCAATTATTGGTGACTGCATCAGCATGACCATATATGGGAGATAGTAAAGCCGGACGTGTACACAGCAGGCATTGTCCGCCCAAGGCCTCTGGCAATCTATACACCCTGTCATACTGTATACACTCACAGTTTTATCTAGGCATACATGTACATGTAGGCATAAGAAGGGTACTATAAACCTAGTATAATTATTTAAATACCTTTCGGATTTATTTTAATTCGTATAATTGATCGGTCTCGATAAAAACAAAGGTATGCCGAATGAAACGCAAAAATTCGCTTATAAACGCGTTTATAAACGCAAAACTCACTTATAAACGCAAAACGCGTTTATCGTTTATCGTTTCGTTTGCGTTTCGTTTGCGTTTCGTTTCCGCATGCGTAAGCATAAACGGGAAAGAATAACAGATTCTCCACTGTAGCATTGGATCGAAACATTGATTCTGCCCCTATGATGCGATAGACATGCACGCTGTAACGTTTTTTATCAGATCGTTGTAACTCTTTCTTTGCCGAATTGTATCGTCTGCTTTAACCCTTCATTTGTCAATGACGTCAAATAAGCCTTTGCAATCAGTTTAGATCCTGACCAGACGCCGCGTAACGCGTCGTCTGATCAGGATTTAAACTGTTTGACACTCGTCTCGAAATTAAGTCAGTTAAAATAAACTGGATTAGATATAAATTCGACAATAAGGCGGTGAAGGGGGTTTAAATCTCACGATAAATTAACAATGAAAGGGTGCATTTGCACCGCCATGATACCGTCTGCATTGACCGTGTTGTCTGCCATATTTTCTCGAAGTTAGAGTTAAAGTATATGTATTTTGGATGAGGATATATCGATAAGAATCTCATACATTTTGATCCAGATCAGACGCCGTGTCCTCAGCATCTGATCACGATCTAATCTCGTTTTCGTAAAAAAAAAGAAAAAAAAAGACGAGTTTTTTTTAAAAGATAAAGCAGACGAAATACAGGCAGTGAAAGGATTTGTTTTGTCACTGCCGAAATGTTGTCTGCTTTTAGAGTGCGGTCTGTATCTACATCTATTTTTATTTTTCTTTATTTTTACTATTGTTACTCGATGGGAGTAACAGATGGCTTAGATCATGATCAAACGCCAATCATACGTCTTGTCGGGATTCAAAATGGTACCAAATGCCATTGAAGTCTGGTTTGGCATTGCAGAAATTACCCCTTCACTGCCGTGACGTCATTAGTTTTAATCAATTTGCTACTGCTTTAATTCTCATATTTAAATTTTATGGATATTTTGACTAAAGAAATAATATAATGAGTGTCAAAAAAATATTGTATTCTGATCAGACGCCGCGTTACGCGGCGTCTGATCAGTTTCAAAACTTTTTTGCAAAAATATGTAACAGGATAAGGAGCAAGGCAGTGAAGAGTTTAAAATGTGTCAGTTTCAACCTCTGAAATATCAACCCTATATACATGTAGGCGGTAGGTGAATTTTCTATACTTTTGCAAACAGTTTGATTAACTCGGCGTCTTATCTGAATCCAGGCTGTTTAACATGATGATATTTTCTAAAAGAAAGTGCACATAAATCAACTTGGGGCATTGCTGCAGACGGTGGGTAATGCAGACGACAATTGTCTAGCTGGCAGAAGGTTAACATTTTACAGTAAGTGTCACATAGAACCTTGGATGCGTCTTCTAACCGTTGTTTAATGCTCTTTCTAATGTCAGTTTAGCACGTATCGAGCTGATCTATTGTCTGCTGTACAGTGGAGAAAACGTCAATCGTTTCGTTTAAACACTCTTTACTATGCATGCAGTGGGGAATACATACAGTGGAGAAAACGTTATTCTTTCCCAATAAACGCGTTTACGCTAAAACTATTATTTCAATTACAAACAGTTTGGAGCCTGATCAGACGCCGGATAACCCGGCGTCTGATCAGGCTCCAAACTGTTTGCCACCACGATAAAAAATGAATCATCAGAATTGTGCAAAAGTTGTACTTTTCAACGTTTTAGAGCTTTGCGTTTGCGTTTCGTTTGCGTTTAAACGGGAAAGAATAACAGATTCTCCACTGTATCTTGGATAATCAATTCCTTTGTATTCATATGAAACATATAAAACGAGAATGGGTTGTTATCTGGTTAAAAAACGAGTCTGCGGGACGAGTTTTTAACCAGATAACAACCCATTCGAGAGATATATTTTGCATATCCATTGACCGAGTTTTGTACTGCCTTGCCCTTAGCGTAACTACGTTTGCACCTTTTAGATCTATGTAAATATCTTTAAATAGTCGCTTTAGTTTGCACGACCACCGTACAAGATATTAACGACAAAGCAACGTCAAGGAACACATTCTCATCTAGCATAATTTCGAACCCACAAACCAGTCTTTAGCACGGATATTGAACTGAATCAACGAGCTCCTGTTTGTCAAAAAGCAAATGTAGCATGCTTCAACAGCAAGGAGAACATAATAAAATGCCAAAAATGTATATTTTGATATTCCTTGTTTGTGGCAATTTCTTCTTAAGGTCAAGACTGTGTGTTTGTATATATGCCAATGTTGCTTCAAGTTTAGATGTCATTGAAATGTGTCTACAGTGGAGAAAACGTTATTCTTTCCCAATAAACGCGTTTACGCTAAAACTATTATTTATAATACAAACAGTTTGGAGCCAGATCAGACGCCGGGTAACCCGGCGTCTGATCAGGCTCCAAACTGTTTGCCACCAAGATAAACATGAAATATCAGAATTGTCCAAAAATTGTTTTTATCTACGTTTTAGTGATTTGCGTTTGCGCACGTTTGCATTTAAACGGGAAAGAATAACAGATTCTCCACTGTATATGTTTAAAGGTGCAACAATAGTGCTCAAAATAACTGTATCCTTGGTCTTTCTGCTAGTCTTCTGTTTCTGTTTCGAATATGCTATTCTCTCCCATTTAAATGGAACTAAACGTAATAAAAATAAAACATAGAAAGATGACAGCGTTTTGAAACGTTGCATGATTTATTTATGTTCCAGTATCAAACAGTTTGGAGCCTGATCAGACGCCGGGCGACCCGGCGTCTGATCTTACTCCACACTGGTTGCAATTAAAAATAAAAGTTCCAATACAAATGCGTTCATTTGGGAAAGAAAAACATCATCCGTAGTGTCTGTAATGTACTGTATAACACATACCACAATGAATTGGTGTGACACAAAGTTAGTTTCTACTGGCACACGATTTAATTTGGTTTCTATATATACCTCCTTAGTAATTATACGCGCTAAGTAAACCTTTAGTTGTAAAAACGATAAAACAAATGATTAAACCTCTTTTAATAAGCATTATCGCCGCAACAAGTGTGCCGAGGAAAACAATTAGGCGGACCTGAATAATTCCCTCTTAAGTTGAACATTATATATTCGTTAAATGCAATTTAGTTTACATTTTCAAAACGAAAAGCATACTGTGATATCTTTTGCTAAATAAAGACTTTGAAAATTGCTTTCAAGAACAAATTAGTAAAACTGTTAATAGCAATCCCTGCGTTGTATTAACTTTACAGTGGTGAAAACGTTATTGTTTCACGGTAAACTTGTTTTTACTAAATTTCTTATACAGTGGATAAGACATTGTTATTTTCATTTAAACGTAAACAAAAGGCAAAATCAGTGAAATAAAAATTTACAAAATTAAAGTGTTATTTAAATTTCTGAAGAATTATCTTTATCTGGGTATAAAAAAACAGTTTTAAGCCTTATGGTATTACGGGAGATGTTACTATTTTCTTTTTAAAACAAGACAGAATGGCATCTTTTAAAATATTGACAATCTTTTGCCTAAAACGAAATCTTTGCAAAACGCGATTCCATAACAATGCATGGATTAACAAAAGAAATTTATCATTATAAATATTCAGATTTTAGAAAAAACAGAATAAAACATAATTGAATGCTTTTGTTGTTGATTGATGTAATTTCGATATGTCAATATTGTACAGTGCAGAATACGTTATTGTTTCCATTTTAAACGCATGCGAAACGCAAAGGCATTGAAGTAAGATTAAAAATGACATTATTTTGAAAATACTAACTATTTCATTGGATCTAAGCGGCAACAATTTGGATCCGGTTTAGACGCGGGGTTTCCAGGCATCTAAGTGTGGCTTCAAGCTGTTTGCATATGAAACAATTGAAAACTAAGCATAAACGCGCTTATTGGAAAATAATAAATTCTTCTTCACTGTACAATGAATAAGACATTCTTTTCCATTGAAACGAAAATGACAGTTTCCTGAAAATAATGTCGATAAATTTAATCTGAGTAGCATATACTTTAAACATGGGACTCGGTTTACGAAACTTTAAATTATTATTTAGTTCTTCATCTAATGCTGTCTTGTGACACCTCTGTGGAATTGTCTTGAAAAGACAATTCCAAAAAGGTGTCATAAGACAGGATTAGATGGAGAAATCAGAAAGTAAATGTATTTTAAAGTTTTGACTTACGACCCGTTTTTTGTCATACATCGTTTCGTAAAAACGGAACTGATCAGGCGCAAAGTGACTCGGTCTGGCTCCAGTCTGATTCTGACTTTCATCTTTGTTGTACATGGCCCCCTCCCATCAACGACCCTCCCTACAACAGCGCTCCAAACTACGACTCCCTCCTAACAACGACCCTTGTCGCAGTTCCCTAAACAGGACAGTTATGTCTAACGCTTTTATTGCTCCAACATCGTCTGCTTAAAATTGTCGTCGGCTGTTTTTCAAAGTTACATATTAGAAATTGTAACAGAATAAAACTTAATGCCGAGTCACAAACAGCTTGAAGCCAGATCAGACGCCGCATTACGCTGTTTGCAAATGTAAACCAATGTCCCTCTCTATAACAACCCCTTCCGAACAATGCACACATTTTTTGTCTCCCACCTGGTGTCGTTTTAGAGAGGACGCGCTGTAGAACATATGCGTTAATTGGAAAAGAAATTTATTATATACCTGTTCAAAAAACAAGCGAATACAGACCCAACAATATTTTTTCGTATCAGATGGCATATTATGCTACACAATGTTGACGTCACTGCTTTTATGCACACAAGTTGTACACGATTTATTTATATAAAGAAGCGTTGCGCGTGACGTTTCGGAATTCCAGGACCGATGCTATTTTTTTTAAAAAAAGATCAACTTTAAATAGTTAATTTACATCTTTAACAGATAAGGGGCCTACATGTATGCGTATATTTGATTATTCGATTGAACGACATATAGATCTAGATCTAGTCCTAAACAGTTTAGGTATATAATAAAAGGAATATCACTACAGTGTGTGATCCGTGGTCTTGTATCAGTTCTCGTCGGTTGTGTAATCCAGATCACACTCGAGGCTACGCCTCTCGTGAGATCTGGATTACACAACCGACTCGAACTGATACAAGACCCCGGATCACACACTGTGGTGATATTCCGTTTATATCACACTACTCAGTGAAGAAGACGGTATTCTTTCTCGTTTAAATGCACAAAAACACAAACACATTGCAATTAAATGTAGAAAATGACAACTTGGTGATAATTCTGACTATATACATTTAATCCGAGTGAAACACAGTTTTGTACTTGATCAGACGCCGGGTTTACCCGGCGTCTGATCTGGCTGAAAACTGTTTGCATTTGGGAGATAATAGTTTTAGCCTAAACGCGCTTTCTGGGAAAGAAAAACGTCTTCTCTACTGTACTGCCCGCCGTCTGTTCCATAACAAGCTGTTTGATTCATCGCAAAACAATAACTAGGTAACAACTGTGTATACATATTATTTCACTGCATCACCAGAATCAATCGAACGCTGTGTCCCACTTAATTCATTCGCCCCTTTAAAGTTAAATGGACAGTTCCAATTTCCAATAATGCCGAGTCCGTGTTTAGCTACATGTAAGTAGGGTTGTTGGCTTTTTACAATTTATTGCAAAATGACAAATGGTTCAGACCCTGATCAGAGGGCCCCGTAAAGAGGCCCTCTTACTTTGGTCTTTACTGTTTGCATAGGAGATGTGTACTGTTTGCCGATGGTTAACTCGTAAACGTACTTTTATTAATCTTAACCTATCTATGCCGAGTCGGTATTTTGTGCTTTTGTATTTGGCCAGTCTATTGTTCATTAAAAGATGTACCAGATCTAAGTTTACATGTCCGTTTGGTTCTTAGTCAAAATATATCTTGATATCAAACAGTGCAGACTAAAATCAAACGGCGCGTTATGAATTAAGAACAAACGCATTTTATGGGAAAGAATAACGTCTTAATAATTGAAGGCATACAGTAACATGTTTATTCTGTCACGTAACTTTTTTAAAAATCATATTTATTACAATACAAACTGGGTGCAAATCGCTCAGATTCAAATAATTGTTCAAATTGCCAAAACGCTTTGTGCTTTGTTTACATGCTTTTGATGTTAAGTTAAGGTTCGTTTCAAAGAAATATAGAACATTGCAGTTTTCCCCAATGTAATAAAAGGCTACACACACATTCATGATTACAGGGGATTATTTTGTTTTTCTTGTTGATGAAGCTTAATATCTATTCATAAAGTGCATCATCATTTCTCACCATCGATTGCTGGAATCCTCGAGGGGATGTGTTGGACCAATTGTCAGACACCATTTCTTCATTCAGTTCACTCTCTACTGTGGAAGTGTTATTCATTCCCGTTTAAACGCAGACGAAACTCAATCATAATGTTATTGGAAGAAGAAGATTTGATGAGTATTTGGATGTTTTATTTTTTCCCTAAGTTGCAAATACATGTAGTTTAGAATTTGATCAGACACCATGTGCATAGAAGAGTAGTTTAAACGTGTTTACTTGGGAAAATATTTCTTCAATACATATACTTTAAAGTATCGTGAAGTAATGATTTCATAGGTATAGTGTTTGCCTTTCAGTTCGATCAGTTCAGATGTTATGAAGTATTTATAACCAAAGACATAACTTGTATTATTTTTATGAGATATATAACACCTATTATATATAAACGGCTTAGATTTCAGCATATGTGAATAATGAAAATGTCTTACACTTAGCCTAAAGGCGTTACTGGAATGCCTCATGTTTCAATTATATTCATATCAAAGAATCAGTATACAGAACCAATACAGAGGAGGAAACTCTTGTCCGCATCTCAATGTCTGATTAGGCTCAAGACTGTTTGTAATTCATATTAAACCTAATCGTGACAATATCAAACCACTACCAATCTCTGTATTTCTTACATGTGTAGTATTCCGTTTGCGTTTGGTTTCATACTGTTTTCATTGCTGTATCTGTTTCCAAACTTAAAACTGTTGCAATACATGTAACTATGAATACATAAAACGTAGGAAATGAGATGTTTTGTAATTTTACTTCCTGGTACAGTGTAGAAGACATAATACTTTCCCAATAATTACGGTAACACTAACTTTTACTTCCATTGCAAGCAGTTTTGGACCAGACCAAACACCACTAAGATCGCGATGAACTGTTAGACGTAATATAATAAAACAGTTGGAATTTTCTATATTCAATTGCATTTCATTTGCGGTTTGTTTGCGGTTAAACGGGAAAGAATAACGCTTTTCTCCTATTTAGATACATGTATACATGAAACACGACCATACTCTTTCTAAAAGTTGCACGAACACTTAATTGAAGGCTAGGAAAATCACATTTCACTGACTGCGTTCTACTTTTAGAAAGTTTACATGTACGTTGTGGTCTAAATAATGAATGGCTTCCCCCGTGGCTTCCCCAGTGTTATTTTGGAAGTACAGTAGAACCTCTCTATTACGGCCTCTAAAAAGAAGGCTCATTGTCTCTATAAAAGACAGGTGACAGCTTGAAGCAATGTGAAAAAGAAACAGAAAGCTACTGTAGGAGCTTTCTGTTTCACTTTCATATTGCTTTAAGCAGTCACCTGTCACCTTAAACGAATAATAGTTGACATACTTTAGTGGTCGTAATAGAGAGGTTCTACTGTACGGCTGTTGGTGTTGTATTGTCTGACTGGTCCTTGTTTGTAATTAGTTACATGGACATCAATCAAGCCGTCAAATTCAGAATTAATATCTATGCAAATATTACTCACTCATAATCCCTGGTTGGTATCTCTGTCAATTTTAATCCTTCTCTAACCGTTCATTCAACTGTCTATACATACATGTTTCTGTGGTTTACAAGAGCTTTGATAGTACATGAATGTATCTTTGACCCACATATGTCTTAGTTCGGATGCACCGGTATTTGTGAACAGTTTATCCAGATCATACGCCGAGAAACAAGGCGTCTGACCTGGATCGAATCTGTATTACGCCCATAAATATATAGTGGATAAAGCCTTATCCCCCCCCCCCCCCCCCCAATAAACGCGTTATGCTACGCTACCACTTAATCCATTGAGCCCTAGTGACGCATATATGCGTTCTGTACCAAAAGTGTACATCTAAAGAGTACATTTGTCTAATGCAAACATATGCAGGAGCCCTCTAATCAGGGACTTTACTGTTTGTCATTTTGCAATATATTATAAAACAAACCACCCTAAATAGTCTAAAATGGACAAGACATTGTTGTAAGCTGGATTTGTCCCTTGGAAGTTTCAGAGGATAATGTGTTAAATTCGTCACTTTCAGCATATGATTTGTTTTAAGTTTAACGTTATCCTCGATGTTATAATTTGAAAATCTACATGTTACTGGTAAGACAGTATGGCAGAAGATATAGTGGATAAAACGTAATTCTTTCCCAATAAACACGTTTATGCTGAAATTATTATTTCCGTTGCAAACAGTTTGCCACTCAGTTTACAGTGAGACGTCAATTTTTTCAAAATATGTCATTTTACCAATTTTAATGCTCTGCACTTGCTTTTCGTTTGCGTTTAAAATATAAAAAGGGATATATAACGTTTTCCCAACTGTTTAACGATACTCGTGTCAAACATTTGAATCTCGATTGGGATTGAGGAGTTTGGCAGTTATTCCAAAACAGGGTTGTACAAGGGATGATACATATACATATTCATTCCATGTTTAAACGAAAAGATATTTAAGTGTTTTAAAAATGTAAACGATTTTTGTTACATCTGTGTTTTTCAGGCGGATCCAAACTGTCATGCGTTTATTGAGAATTAATACCAAAATACGTTATTTAAACGAGAGAAGCTGTAAAGTAAAGATGAGTTGATTGATTGCATGTGCACTAGGCATTTATTTATTCGACGGGTTCCACGCGGATATTCAATTAATTCAGTCAGGAAACTGCAGCAAAAATATTGCGGAACTACCGGTTGCCTTTGTTTCTCAATATCTCAATCAAAACTGGTTAATTTGTAGCTTTATAAACGCTGATTTTTTTTAAGTAGGGAGGACAAATAATATGTGTTGAAACAAAAATCATAGAATGCCATGAGTTTAACAAACCTGCTAATTCCGTTTGCAGGGAAATTTATGCAGTGTGATACGTCACTTATTCCCGTTTAAACAAAACTAAACGGAATACTACTACCATGATAAATATTTCTTTAGTCAAAACAGCAAAAAATAAAATTTAAGAAATAATAGCAGACGACAATTGTTTTAAAATTGATGACATATCTGCAGTGAATGGGTTAAAGTAGAGTAGAAAGCGTTTCTATGACGTAATGGGTAAGTGTACAGTACTTTCCGTGTAAATCTCCTTTTGAAGGCATAAAACAGTTCTATTTAAATGTTGCGTTCTAATGCAAAACAAACTAATGCAGAGTTCTCCATTAGGAGCTTTCTTGTTTACCGTTTTTATACGTTAAACTTTCAGATACAACACAGAATATATTATTATTTCCAAATAAACAGATACGGTAGTATGCTAATACAAATATGTCAGACGTCAGGTAACCCGGCGTCTGATCAGGATCCGAATTGTTTTCTTTTTTTGTTGGAACATGTCGTACAGTTTCACTATAGTGTGATTTTGTTGCACCTTATTGAAGTAGCGTTTTATTGAACAGCATTCCCTCTCTATAACGGCCCTCCCAACAACGGTTCCCTCCTTATAACGACGATTGTCGCTGTTCCCTGAACAATATAACTATGCCCAACCTTTTCACGGCTGCAATATAGTCTATTTAAAATTGTCGTCATCTGTTTTGCTCAAATTTACTTATGAGCCATTTTAACAGAAACAAACATAATGACGAGTTGCAAACAGGTTGAATCCAGATCAGGCGACGCGTAACGCGGCGTCTGATCTGGAAGCAAGCTGTTTGCAAATGTAAGCCAATCTCTACCTACAACGAACCCCTCCGGATAACGCACATATGTGTTGTCTCCCATTTGGTGTCGTTGTAGTTTTAAGGAACGTATCCACCTCCGTGTCTTAAAACTGGTCCTGAGCCTTAGTGTGATCGTTCAACAGTCAACACATGCTTGGCTGCATGCAAGTGCAAAAGTCAATATTAATAATGATTTACAATTAGTAGAAACATGACAGGTGCGTTGTCAGGCAGATGGCTTAATTAACAAAATACCTGTCTCAACCCTTATCCTTCTGCAAAATTGTCTGATTCGAAATTGTCGGCTGCAAAATGTATTACATGTAAATTAATATTTATACAATATTTTACAATAAAGAAATCTAAAGACGAGTTTAAAACAGCTCAGATGCAGATCAGACGCCGTGTAACGCGGCGTCTGATCTGTATCCAAACTGTTTGATAAAAACAAATGAAGTCGCGATCTACAGGCAAAGAGTAAACATTTATTTAAACTATCGTCTGCTTCAACATTGTGCCGTCTGACTTTATATTAGATTAGGCTTGATTTTCTTTAAACTGCAAAAAAGGTAAAATCAAAAAACTGTTTAGACCCTTATACATGTAAGACAACATAGTGACTCGGCGTATGATCTGGATCAAACCCCTGTGCCAAGTTTAATCAAACCGCGACTAAGCAGAAGAAAGGCGGACAGCCTGATGAGTTCTGCGACTGCTTTTCTGCATAAAAACAAAGCATGTTTTTTGGTAATGTACCTAAGTGTTTTATGAACGATCTCAACAATTTATGGTTGCTTGAGAATGGAGTTTGCCTACCTAAGCTTAGAGCGAAACTCATTTTATGTTTGCTCCTGTTTCGTTTCGACGGATGGCCGAATAGATACAATGGTCAATATACCTTTATTATATTAATAGTATTTGCCTTTGTTAGTCTATAAGTATATATTTTGACACAGCAAATCGACTTCATATTCAATTAGTTTGGATGTTTAGTTCGTATACTACAGAGTGCAAAATCGCAAATCTTCCAATTTTTATATATACATTTCTCCTGTTTATGTAATTGTTTTTTTAGACTATTTTTTGTAACTCATGTACATAATTATATGTTACGTGGCTATGAAAACTTGCTACTATGTTTAAAGCTATTAAACGATTGGAACTAGATCTACATGTAGTTCAGAGATCAAATACATGTACATGAACATTGGAGAGAGATACATGTAGCACCATTTAGTAATGTAGAACAACATACATGTAACTGCTAAAAACTCGTATGCGACTAAGCATTTCAATCAAACAATTAGCGATCTCTTGGGAGGTATAATTTCTCATATGAGAACCGATATAAACAAGTAATGTTGTATATATTCCGTTCCGAATACAGTGAAGAAGACGTTAGTTTTCCAAATAAACGCGTTCATGCTTAAGCCATCATTTCCACTACAAACAGTTTGGAGCCAGACCAGACGCCAGGTTACCTGGCGTCTGATCAGGCTCCAAACTGTTTGCCTCTTAGAATAAAAACTATTATATATATACACTGTCATGAATCTATCGCTTTCTACAGTGTATATCAATGTTTAAAATAGCGCTTTTGAACGCACAACTCCTGTGTGAAAAGAGCGCTATATAAAGCTTGTATAATAATAATATCAATGCGTTTGCCGTTACTTTCGTTTTGTCGGGGAATCATTGCAATCTCTCCACTGTAGATGTTAGCGCAAAAATAACATCCAGTTATGACAAAGCGTGTCACGAACATGTCATGGTGGGGGACACTATATAACAATTGGGGACAGCTGAGCGCCGAGTGCTATCGATGTTTTAGTCATCACACTCCAATCTGTTATAATATTGCCACCACTTTCTATGGTTTTAACCCGTTTGCGCTCAGTGGATTCTTCGATGCTTATATATTGGATTAGTCCATATTTTGATCTATGGGAGTCTGGTCTAAATTTTCAATATTCGTTTTATATTGAATTTCATATCAGCAAACAGTGTAGGGCGCTATGTCCTACTCTTACATGTATTATCGACAGAATTCTCTGGGTATATTAGATCCCAGCAGTGTAAAGCACTGATACATGGGGACTTGTTCCTCTGGGGGATCGAACTCATGACCCCTGACATTGTAGTCAAGTGTGCTACCAATGGACCAAGTCCGCTGGTAATTCTTGCATAGCAACGCTAGATTTGAATGTGTTATGGGTTGGTTATTCAATTGTATGTAGTGTGCCTTTTAAACGTCAAAAGTGACACACAGTATGGATCCATATACTGTTTGCTGTGTGAAATAAATGCATAGTTAATGTAATGAGGTAAAGGAAATAATACATGTACATGTACATTCTATTATTTTTCTCCAAAAAGCGCATTTATGATAAAAACAATAAATTACATTAGAAACAGATGGAAACTAGATCAGACACCGGGTACATGTACATGTACTTGTAACCAAAACGATTGTTAACCCAAGCAAAAATAAATCCTCAAAATATTAAAAGACATTTCAACCATTTTATTACAATGTGATTGATTGATTGATTGATTTTATTTTGGCAAATAGTGGCATAACATGGCAATACAAATGCATACACATATAATGAAAACTATAACAAATAATGCATATACATTAAAATACACATGATATGCTCACCAATACCAAGGATTGCACAAAAAAGGGAAAATATAGTTTCCCTTATTTCCATTGTGGTCCCCGATACTAGTGGCAGATCGATGAAAGTCATGCATTGGTTACATAAACAAAATAATAATTTTATGATATGAAAATATTTAGCAAGTTTTCAATATCACATAGTTTATGAACATATCACATATTGCATTAGTTAAATTATGAATTATTCTTGAAAGACATATGTAGACTTCTTATCACAAACTAGTTATGATGTTACTGGCATAAGAATAATTATATGGTTTATATGATTACGGTTTGTTGCGTTTACTCTTTGAACCCTAATCATGCAAACGACGTTCATGTGAGGAGTACACTTGTCCTATGCAAACAGTGTAGACCCTGATCAGAGGGCTCCTTAAGGAGCCCTTTGATCAGGGTCTACACTGTTTGTCATTTTGACATATATTGTAAAAATCAACCCTAAAATGTCAAAAATGGACAATACTTAATTGAAAACTAGAATTGTCCAGTTGGGGTTTCAGGAATGAAAGAGTTACAACAGCAACACTTTAATGTCTTCTCTACTGTACATGTATATCCTGACATGGGGTCATGTGTATCACACAGTGCCAACATTATAATAGTCGTTAATATAAAACTGGTTTATAGTATTATTCCATTTTCAACCTTCACCATGCTAAACTATCGTTGTTTATAACGTGTGTTGACCCCTGCACTGCCCTGCCACAAGCGGAGAAAACATTATTCTTTCCCGTTTAAACGCAAACGAAACGCAAACGCAGTGCACTAAATTGGGTAAAATTACAACGTTTTAACGATTCATTTTAAGCTGAGTGGCAAACCGTTTGGAGCCTGATCAGACGTCGGGTTACCCGGCGTCTGATCTGGCTCCAAACTGTTTGCAATGGTAATCGTAGTCTTAGCGTAAACGCGTTTGTTGGGAAAGAATAACGTTAAATTCACTGTACTTGCAAACAGTTTGGAATCTGACCTGGCGCCTCGTTACTCGGCGTCTGATCAGGATCAAAACTGTTTGACACTCATTCGATATTTCTCAACCGAAACCCTTTGAATTTGATAAATAAAAGCAGACGACAACTGTTTAAAATGGAGGACGTCATGGCAGTGAAGGGTTTAAAGTTGAATCAACCGTTAACCCGTTTGGCAGTTTACGCTTTTTAAATGATGTTTCACGATATGATGCCTTTATTTTACACTCTTGTGATATTTTGTAAACGATTTTTTTGCAATTATTGAAATTAGAGAGTAGTTGCCGACGACAACACGTATCCACTTCACTGATGACGTCATCTGTTTTAAATAATTGGTATCTGCTTTCTTTTTTCAATTTTATTTCAGGTAAATGAATTTAACCCTTTCAACCCAAAATATATCTTGTGGATATTAATTATCCTTTTGGACTCTTCTAGTACAGTCATTTTGAACCAGTCTACTGTTGCATTTATGATATGACATCAAAAACGATTGAAAATACCAAACAGTGTAGACCCTAATCAGAGTGCTCCTACATGTATAGTCTACACTGTTTGCATATATAATCAGTAATTTCTACAGAGTGTTGTAGGGTTGAACAGGTTAAGTTCTAGAGTAATGAGTGTCAAACAGTTTTAAGCAGAATCTGACAAGGATCCAAAACGAAACTAAACGCAAACGCAAAACAGTAAAATGTAGAAAAAACATTCTTGAAAATGGCACTGATGCATTTTTTATGAGTGGAAAACAGTTTCGAGCATGACACCGAATTACCAGGTGTGTGATCTGGCTCAGGGGAAAGGCCGAATCTAAGTTGAAAGAACTTGTTGCCCAACCCATTTCCCTGTGAAAAAATTGGAAATAAAATAAGTTTAAACTAAATCTGGCTCCAACGGTCTGCACTAGACCTACATATTTTTTAAAACAATCGCGTTTATTGGGAAAGAATAATGTCTTTCATACCGTCGTGTACAATGGAGAATCTGTTGTTCTTTCCCAATAAACGTGTTTACGCTAAAACTATTATTTGCAGTGCAAACAGTTTGGAGCCAGATCAGACGCCGGGTAACCCGGCGTCTGATCAGGCTCCAAACTGTTTGCCACCAAGATAAACATGAATTATCAGAATTGTCCAAAAGTTGTTCATTTCTACGTTTTAGTGCTTTGCGTTTGCGTACGTTTGCGTTTAAACGGGAAAGAATAACAGATTCTCCCCTGTATCTACTACACACTATGGTGATATTTCCTTTCAGACAGTCCATAATATAAATCTGCATCAGCATGAGATATTGCTGGCAGACGAAAATTGCTTTATAACAACGTGTGCTTAACCATTTCACTGTCAATGACGTCATTAAGTGCAGTTTTGATCCTGATCAGCCGCCGCGTAACGCGGCGTCTAATCAGGATCAAACTGTTTGCCACTTGTTTTGAAATAACATAAGTTATGCTGCCTTAAATATAACTTTAAAACATTATTGCAGACAACAATATTGAAGCAGACGACACTACGGTGGTGTAGGGGTAAAAACCTCGCGATAGATTTGATCATAAAGGGTTTAAGGTTATAAAAAATACACATAACGACTCTTTTCCTTGCATACGTTGTGGAACTATCATGTTACATTAGAGAATACGTTATTTTTCGCCGTTTAAAAAGCAAACGAAACGGAAACGCATTGCAATAAAACGTAGAAAATGACAACTCACTGGCAATGTTGACCATTTATTATAATCTGAGTGGAAAACAGTGGAGCCTGAACAGACGAAGGGTTACCCGACCTCTGGTCTGGCTCCAAACTTTTAATAATAAAATATAATAGAGTGTCTCCTTCAACAACGACTCCAAACGGGAGACACAGATTGTGTGTGTTGTTCGAAGGGAGTCGTTATAGGGAGGGGAACTTAAGACTTGGCATAGGAATGTTTGTTGGTAGCCCTGCCCTTTAAACATTTATATTTAGAGTGGCCGTCATAGAACGTCTTTACTGTTTTTGTGTAACAAACATGTTTCCAAAATATAGATAAAAAATCTTCCTGAAGGGCTTCTATTTCTTCGGATTTTCCAAAATCTTCAAATCTTTCTATATTTCTCCGGACCTCCAGATTTTTCAGAAATCTTCGGATTTCTGCTCTTACCTTTTAATTTTTGAATATTCAGAATAGCCGGAATAGAGCGCCTTAACTGTTTTTTGTGCAATAAACACGTTTCCAAAATATAGATAAAAAACTCTCTCTGCGTTACATTGCAGTGGTTTTGCCATCAGTAAAGTGTTGCCAAAGCACTCTACATTCCGTTGTTAGACTTGACATGAATACCGTCTGATCAGAAATTTTATCTGATCGTCAAGACCTGATACTTTGCCATCCGATGTATATTGTAATGTTTTGCCGTATTTACATCAACGGCTAACAGGTAGCAATGAGTAACACAGCTTACAGTGGAAAACACATTAGTCTTTCTCGTTTAAACGCAAACGAAACGCAAACGCATTGAAATAAAATGCGGAAAATTACAAGTTTGTGACATTGCTGGCTTTTTATTTCAATGAAAAAAGACAAACGGTTCAGAGCCTGATTAGACGCCAGGTTACCCGGCGTCTGACCTGGCTCTAAACTGTATGCAATGAAAATCATTTTTTTAGTAAATAAGTTTATTGGAATAGAATAACGTCTTCTCCAAGGTAGTTAGATGAGGCACCGGGTAATCCGGCGTCTGATCTGGCTCCAAACTGCATTGGAATAGAGTCAATAGTAGAAAATTTTAATAAAATGTAATTTTCTGCTTTTGTTTTGTTGGTGTTTGCGTTTCGTTTGCATTTCACTCTTTCAATAACAACAGCGCCAAAAGGCGACTTTGCAAACAGTTTGGATCCTGTTCAGACGCGGCGTCTGATCAGGATCCAAATTGTTCGACACTCATATCGATATGTTTTAAGTCATACTATATCGAATCGTTATATGAAAAGATAGATGTAGCCGACGACAAGGAAACGGCGAAGTGTAAAAGATCTCACAATAAATTTGGCATTGAAAGAATTAAAGGGGAAAGAATAACATCTTTAGAATGAATAACATCTTCTCCACTGTATCTATGTACTGGGGAAGACGTTATTTCCCCATCGATACGAGCCATAAAGCCAAACATGCAATAAAAAATATAGAACGGCAACATATTGAAAATGATAACGATTTCTTTTAATCTGAATAACGCATTCGAAGCCACGTCAGACGCCGGGCATTCCGATGGCTTATCTTGTTTCAAACTGTTTAAAATGGGCTCAACGGTTTAGTTTGGGTTTTGTTTTAGAGTAAAAGCCTTTTTGGAAATAATAAGATCATCTCTAGTTGGTACATGTAATCCGGCATTTTTGCACACGGTCCTAATGTATATATTGGATATAGGCAACCATGTAGACTCTGATTAGACGCCGCATCATGCGGCGTCTGATCAGGGTTTACATTGTTTACAGATAGGAATTTTAATATAATACAAAACGAAAATGAAATTCGTTGCCCAAAACTATTTGTAACTAGATGAACATAAATCGTAGTAACTTTTAAAGCCGCATTGTGTTTTTGAGAAACCTGCATAAAACGGTTGTTTGGGGTCCCATTTGAACTACGTAGGACGTGATTCTTTCACAAAAACCGGCTTTATCTAAGAAATTCGCTTTTTAAATTTTATTTATAATATTTTTGTGCTGCACAAATTAAAAGGCCTCCCTTGTGAATGGAAAGAAGGACAACTCTGTAAATACAGGGCTCCAGATAATGGAAGTATTTCGAAAAAACTAAAATCTTTATTTCTGCTCTTAAACCCAATGGTGTCATACTCATTAAAATTGCCTCGAAGAGACGGCTTAATCAGAAGTAACACCATATCATTCGGTGCTGAAATGAGAGAGCAAATGTTAGATTAGTTCAGATTACTCCCGGTTACATGTGTATAGCTGGAGCACTGAGAATTACCCTGTTAACCCTTATTCTGCTGCACAGACGTCTGCTTTGACATTGTCGTCTGCAAAATTTGTTCAGTTTAGATTTATGCATTGTTTTTATTAAACAAACCTTAAGACGAGTGTCAAACAGTTTGGATCCAGATTAGACGCCGCGTTACGCGGCGTCTTTCTAGATTCAAACAGTTTGTAAACTCCCGTAAAGTTACGAACAATGGGCACAGGGTTAAACACTACTTGATCCAGTGACAACGTGTACATATCATTCACCATGGGTAAGCGATTAAAAACATTACGGAGGATCTATACCTTGAGCTTGCTGAAAATGACTGTTTCAGCCTTGTCCGCTCTCTTACACAAACACTTCTTTTTTTATCTTCACCAATCTTGCTACAAATGTTTATTAGTATAGAATCTAGGTCAGGTTCAATAACTAGCAAAATCGCATAAGGCATGTCTGAGTTATTGTCCTTGAATAATTAAAAAATGATTGTTTCAGCATTTTCTGCTCTCTAACACAAACACTTTTTATTGGATCTTCACCAAACTTGCTGACAACGTGTATTGGTATTAAATCTAGGTCAAGGAAAAAAAGTATTTATGTTAGAGAGCAAAAATTGGTGAAACAGTCCTTTTTAATACATAAAGGGCAATAACTAAGATAATCCTTATGGGACTTTAGTAATAATCACACTGGACCTAGATTTTATATAAATAAAGCATTTCAGCAAGTTTGGTGAAGATCCGATGAAAACTCTTTGGGTTAGAGAGCAAAAAAGGCTGAAACAGCCATTTTTTAATAATTAAAGGGCTATTACTACAACATGCCTCATGCGATTTTAGTAGGATTCAAACCTTACCTTGATTTTATATTAATGAAAATTTTCAGCAAGTTTGGTGAAGATTAAAAAATATATTTGTGTTGGAGAGCAAAATTTGCTGAAAACAGTCATTTCTAATACATAACGGGCAAAAACTCAGATATGCCACACGCGATTTTAGTAATTATCAAACTAGACCTAAATTTTATATAATTAAATATTTTCAGCATGTTTGGTGAATATCCGATAAAAGCTGTTTGTGTTAGAGTGCAAAAATGACTGAAACAGTCATTTTTTATTAATAAACAGGCAATAACTAAAAAATACCTTATGCGATTTTAGTAGTAATCAAACTAAACCTTGATTTTATATCAATGAACATTTTCAGCAAGTTTGTGGAAAATCGGATAAAAAATATTTGAGTTAGAGAGCGGACAAAAAGGTGTGATAGTCAAACTGACTGATGGAATGGACGGGCGAAGGTAGATAACGGTTGCACACGGTGAAGTTGAATCCGGCTGTATCACGTGATACAAAGCCGTGTGGTAATGTTTATATCAGACGTTCTATTTTCGGTTTGTTATGATTTTAAATCGCCCTTTTTTGTGATTTAGGTCCGTCTTCATCATTTCATAGATCAGTTTGGCCCATAAGAATGATCAAACATTATTATTAGCCGTTATTGTATTTCAGACATTAAGAAAAGGTCTGAAAACACAATGGGACTTTAAAAAGTTTGTCATTTTGAATATTTAATTGGCTTGCTTTTGCAATTAGTCTCGTGTAAACGGGAAATAGTAGCGTTTTTCCATCAAACATGTATTCAGCGCTCTTAATACAGTGGAGAAAACGTTATTCTTTCCCATTTAAACGCAAAATTAACGTAAACGTATCGCACTAAAATGCAGAAATGGACAACATTTTTACAATTCTGACTTCATGCTTTCATGAGTGGCAAACAGTTTTGAGCCTGATAAGACGTACCCGGCGTCTAATCTAGCTAAAGACTGATTGCAATTGAAATAATAATTTTAGCGTAAACGCGTTTTTTGAGAAAGAATAACGTTTTCGCCACCGTAGAAACATATACGTATTTCAAAGTTAAGACGAACCTACTCCTACGTGTCAACTTTGGAAAATGGATTTGTTTTACTCAAGCGAGCTCGATCTATCGACTTGTTCGAAACATCGATGTTAAATAAATTATTTTACTCTTTATTTTCAGCAGAAGGAAGGAAGAGGAGAGAACACAGATACCCCTCGCCAATACCTCGATTCTTGCCCACAGAGTCCAATTACACATATCACACTGGGGATTTAGCCATTTTATACTGCTCAGTAAAAAACTTAGGAACAAAAACGGTAAGTTCTTATTTATCTTTGTTTGGTTTGTTTGTTAATGGCCATTTCTGCCATTATTGGCAAATTGGACGCCCCAGAGAGGGGAGCGGATACACAGAACCCGAGTGCGATGCCCTACTCTTATTTTCGACAGAGTTCTCTGGTTCTTATACAAAGTCATGTAAATACCCAGTGTAAAGCACTGATATATCAAACTTTACAAGACAGGATTAGATAGAGAAATAAGAAATTCAATGTATTTTAAGGACTTGGTTTAAGTCATCACCTATTTTCAATTCTGGAAACAGGGTATGGGGTAATGGGTTAAACAGGAAATATTAACGTCTTTCTTCGCTGTACATGCACTGTGGTATGACAAAGAGTGAACTATTTGTGAGGTGTAAGTCCTTTAAGCGCGCCTGTAGACTGGTGTCTGATTGTAGCCCAAAGCCAATTCATCACAGTCATACAGAGGGTGTGAAGTTTCGTTTAAAATGACTGGATGCCGTCTGGCGCCCCTTCAAGATAAGCACTTACCTTTCAAACTCGCAGATCGGTGTTGACTGGTGTAAAACCCGTGTAAAGTGAAGTATATCTATATTACGAACACCCCCAAAACAGCAATTAGTCTTTAAACTCTTAACCCTTCAACTTTTGTCGTCGGTCTTCCATATAATTCTTACCTGCCAAATTTTACTTTCTGCTTTAGCCGTTCACTGTCAAATGCTGCAGTCCGCCTTAACCCTTCCAAAGCCTGTTTCTAGTTTTGAAGAGTTGTAACTACTTAAAGCATGTTGAAAGTAAAGCAGAGTGTTCCGTCTGCTTAACTTTCAAATTGGCTAGCCGATATACAATGTAAAAGAGCAAAACAAATCGACTGATATTTTTGTGAAAAAAAAAACCCACCTGTAATGTGCTTTTGATTGCGTTTAAAATAATATAGAAGTATGTTCCACTGTATCATAGTTTTTACTACATTTATACCAAATGATAAGTGTATAAAAGCTAATGCATATAAAGCCTAAGGGACTATTTGCTGTCGTCAGTTTTATTCATAAATCTTTATTGTTCGAAGCATGCAGACATTCTCTGACACTGGAGAAGTCGTTACTGTGCTCCCTCCCTACAACGAATACCAGGGTCCAAGGTTATAAAGCTTTTCAGTTGAGTCTCAAGTCGTTCTCAAGCATTTGATTGGTCAGATTTGAGCCTTGGCTCAAATCTGACCAATAAAATGCTTGAGAACACACTCAGCTCAAACGCTTTATAACATTGGACCCAGAACTACGATTCCCTCCTCACAACAATGTTTGCCTCTGTGTGCCATACAAGACACTTATGTCCAATGCTTTCACTGCTGTAATATCGTATGCTTTAAATTGTCGTTTGTTGCTTTTTCTCAAAGTTACCTGTTGGACATTTTGACAGAAGAAACATAAAGACGAGTGACAAACAGTTTGAACCCAGATCTAACGCTGCGTAACGCGGAGTCTGATCATGGTTCGAACTGTTTGCAAAATCACTCTTATATTATTTAACATCCCTCCCTATAACAACTCCATCCTAATACCACACATAATATTTGTATCCAAGGGGAGGGGGGTTGTTGTAGAACGACAGCACTGCATTCTCTCCAGTTAAAAGGAAGTTAATGCAATGTAATGAACTGTAGAAAATGTGCAGCGTTTCGAACCAGTTGATAGCTCATTTTCATCAGAATAACCAATAGTTTGGAACCTGATCAGACGCCGTGTTACCTGGTGTCTGATCTGGCTCCAAATTGTTTGAATTGGAAATTATTATTCATAGGCATGTCCAAATAAATCTCAAACTTTTGTTTTTACGGCTTTGTTAGAAAAATATATCCAAAAGGTTTAACTAACCGAACAATACAAGGAAGTTAACACTTAAATGTAAAGGAATAGAAAGGCAGAGAAAAACATAAGACGACAATTTTAGCATGTTTTAGCAGTGAACGCGTTATACATAATTATCTTGTGTGGGGAACAGATGCAAGCGTTGTTGGGAGAAGAGAATCGTTGTGGGGATGTCCTAGTTAGGGAGGGAGTACTGTATATGAATATCATATGTATATCAACTATGTTAACCCATTTGCGCCCAGTGGATTATTCCATGTTTATATATTGGATTAGTCCATTATTTGCTCAAGGTGAGCTATTGGGATGGCCCTGTGTCTGTCGTCGTCCGTCGTCCGTCGTGCGTCGTCGTGAACAATTGTTTCAAATGACATCTCCTCCTATACCGCTCGACAGATTTCAACCAAACTTTGCAGGAATGTTCCTTGGGTCACGCTCTTTCAAATTTTTTTGTTCAAAGAATTAAAAACAATGAAGAACTCTGGTTACCATGGCCACCAAAGTGAAAAAATAAGGAAATCTTAAAACAAATATTCTTGTCTGAAACTACAAGGGTCAGAGCTTAGATATTTGGCACATAGCATAATCTACAGGTCCTCTATCAAGCTTGTTCAAATTATGCCCATGGGTTAAAAATTGGCCCCGCCCCGGGGGTCACAGTTTTACATAGAGTTATATAGTGAAATTTTCAAACCTCTTTTCCTCTGACACTAATATGGCCAGAGCTTTGATAGTTGGTATGGTGACACTTCTAAATATCCTTTACGTATTTTGCTCAAATAGTTCCGGTCTGTTGCATATCTAGGTCACAGGAGCTAAAAATAGTTTTTTTTCTATAAAAACTTAAAAAGATCTTCTCGTCAAAAACTACAAGGGCCAGATATTAGATATTTGGCACATAGCATCATCTACAGGTCCTCTATTAAGTTTATTCAAATTATGACCCTGGGGTCAAAATTGGCCCCACCCCAGGGGTCACAGTTTTACGTAGAGTTATATAGTAACATTTTCAACATGTCTTCTTCTCTGAAACTAATATGGCCAGAGCTTTGATATTCGGCATGGTGACACTTCTAGATGTCCTTTACATATTTTGTTCAAATGGTTCCAGTCTGTTTCATATGTAGGTCACAGGAACTAAAATAGATTTTATTCAATGGAAACTTAAAAAATCTTCTTGTCTAAAACCTTAGTACCTTGATCTGAGATAATTGGCACATATAGCATCATCTACAGGTCGTCTATCAAGATTGTTCAAAATTTGCCCCTCGGGTAAAAAATGACCCCGTCCTAGACATAAATCATTTTCTCCATTTTGTCAGCTATTCTCAGGTGAGCGAAATATGCCCCATGGGGCTCTTGTTTATCAAAGGGATGTCTGGTCAAAATTTTCATTTTCATTTTGGTTTATATTGAAATTCCTATCAGCAAACAGTGTAGACTCTGATCAGACGCCGCATAATTCGGCGTCTGATCAGAGTCTACACTGTTTGCCTATGTCCCATATATGGGATCGTGGGCACAAATGGGTTCATGTATTGAATATGTAAATATAAACAATTGTTCTTTTTCAGTTGGTTTGGCGGCGAGTGAACGAATCTTATCCATTAACAGTGGGCTCATTAGTTTATACAGATGATAAACGATTTGAAGTTTCTCACATAAAAGAGTCGCAAGATTGGAACCTTATGATATCAAATGTCAGTACAGCCGATTCTGGGCCGTATGAATGCCAGATAGCAGCCATAGACAGGGATTTACGCAAAGAGATATTCTTGCATGTGAAAGGTGAGTCCAAGGCAATGCCACTTATTAACATTAAACCTTTTATAAAACGTTTTGATTTTGAAATCGTACGTAAGTAATTGATTGGTCAGACGTGAGCTTTTTGTTCAGACCTGACGAATCAAATGCATTTGACCGATTGCATATTCAACTTAAATATCTATATATCATTTAGGTCAGTGTCCAAGGTTATAAAGAGTTGCGGTTGAGTCTGTGATCGTTCTCAAGCATTTAATTGGACAAATTGAGCCTAGGCTCAAATCTGACCAATCAAATGCTTGAGAACGATCTCAGATTCAACTCATTTTTTTTATATTTCTTGTGTTCAGATTTACGGCAATGAATCAAATCTGACATCTCCCCCAACATAGGGTCTTCCTCCACCTGTAATTAGCTGAATGTTGCGATATATGATTGAAATACTGTCCTTCAAAAGCGACGTAAAATCATTACAAATACAATCAAATCAAATTCCACCGCCAAAAGGCAATTACAGTAAGGTCGACTTTGTGAACAGGCTGGATCCTGATCGGAAATCGCGTAACGTGTCATATGATCATGATCACCCATGTAAGACAAATATTCATTTCTATATTTCAGTTTGCCTTAAATATATCTTTGAAATATAGTACCGACCACATTACCACAGCTAACTATGGTGTAGTGATGGAACTTTTAAAGCAGACGACAGAAACGATTAACAAGGCCATGAAAACCTGTTTCTGTTCTTAAAAAGTAAAAGAACAAAAACCATGTCATAGTTACATGCAGCGGCATATGACCACAACTCATTATTCAAACATAACAAATAACATTACATAAAATTTGTTGATTTTTATTATCATTATTCTGCAATTTATCAAGCATTTACATGTATCAAATATGTATTTCTAAATAAGTTATATTTAGTTATAAGAATATTTTGTTTATTTGTACAGTGAATAATGCGTTATTTTTCCCAGTAAACGTGCTTATGTTCAAAACATTATTTCAGTTGCACAAACAGTTTGGCGTCAGAGCAGACGCCGGATAACGAGGCGTCTGATCAGACCCCAAACTGTCAGCCACTAAGAATTAGACAAATCGGAAGACATTTAAAAACGATGCATTTTCCTCTATTTTGTTGACTTTCGTTTGCGACTTTTCATTTGCGTTTTAACGGGAAAGAATAACAATTTCTCCACTCTACTTAGAAGCTCTGTTACACATTTCAGATGAACGTTCCTATGCCACACCACGTAAGTATAACTACAGACATACAGCGGAGAAGATGTTATTCTTTCCCGTTTAAACGAAACGCAACGAAATGTAATATAACTGAGAGAAATACCGGGTCATTTGCATAGCAAATTGAAGCAAATAGTGTGGAGCCCTTTCAGACCTTGGATTTGTCCGCGTCTAATCTGACTCCAACCATGTGAATTAGAAATGTTTAGAAACAAACGCGTTTATCGGGAAAGACTAACGTCTTCTCAACTGTTTATATTGCTGAAAAAATTATAGCATTGGTGTGTAGTTTTATGTGTGTACTTAGAGGCTCTGTTTCGCATTTCAGATGAACGTTCCTATGCTACACCACGTAAGTATTACACCAGGCCTACCGTGGAGAATATGTTATTATTTCCCATTTAAGCAAAACGAAAATGTAACGCATTAAAAACTGTAAAAAACGGTTTGAAAACTCTGATTATTAAAATTTACCTGAGAGACAAAACGGTTTATGCCTGATCAGACACAAGTTTACCCGGCGTCTGCTCTAATTCTATTCTGTTTTGTTTTGGCACAAGCACGCTTATTTGAAATTACATGTAATATCTTCTCAAACATACTTGTTCCCATCTGGTTATTTGAACAATAGAGAATTCGTTATTCTTTCCCGCTTAAACGAAACAAAATACAAACATAGTCCACTAAAATGTATCAAGAGCTGTTTGAGAGCAGCAAACATCACTTATTTGAAACATATTTAAATAAGAACTTATTAATTGCAAAGTGTACTAATATCCCAACGGTTTTGATAAACAAATATTAATTAACAACAATTTTGTGTCTCATTACATTGTTCAAATCTTCATCCCATTATCGGCTTCATTTTACGAAAATATTTAATGTGAAATTAGTGAAATTCAGAAGTTTCGTATAATTCTTTGCCTAGAGATTTCAGCAAAATGAAATAAACAAAATATAAAATTGTTGAAATTCTGATAAAAAATACTAGATATTATTCTACTATCTTAACAACACTATATCAGTGTTCATCTCATAGGGAACCTATGTTCAAAATAGTTATCATTTTCCTAGTACATGTACATGTGGTTCATCTCAACATTTGCATCAACATCTTAACCTAGATATTTCAGCCAAAAAAAGGTAAAGTCCAAAAACAGGTCAATTGTTTAAAAGAAACCAATTTCCAATTTATTTTCCGTTTTAACTCCATTCCAAATTATATCTGTCTAGGGTGAACTATGTAGTATTAGTGTATCTCAACACTCGCATCAAAATATCAACGAACGCCAGCGTCGAAACCAACGTCGACACCAACGACGACGCCTCGTTCTTCGAATAGCCTAGCTAAAAATGACAACTTTTTGAAAATGTCAACGATATATTTTCATCTGAGTGGCAAAAAAATTGAATATGGTCATACGCCGAGTTTCTTGATGCAACAGAACGCAAACAGTATGCAATATCACATACTGTACAAAATGACGATAATTTGCAAATGTTTACAACTGTGTTTATTCATTTTTATTTTATTCTATGTTGTTTTTTTATTTTGTTTGGAAGAAGAACGTTTTCTCAGCAAAATTTCGATTTTACCTCATACATTCGTGTATATTCCGGTGTAAATGAAACTAAATACATTTGAATTGTAAAACAGATAGGCTTTCAAAAATGTCTGACGATTGACTTTATTTTGATTGACAAACTCTTTGGAGACTTATGATTCCCCGGGTAATAGTATAACCTTGTGTCTAATTTTGCTTTAAACTGTTTGCTTTTAGAATATTGTATTCGCTCAAGCGTGTTTATTGGGAAAGGATAACGTCTTCTCTATCGTAAATGTAAAACTGTACAACATACATTGTATAAACATTCATTTCATTGTTTAACCCTTTACCTAATAGTCTATTTCTAGTACTTAAGATAGGTGACTACTTAAAACCGGTTGAAAGTAAAGCAGAATGCGCCTGAGGGCGCATTCTGCTTTACTTTCAGCCTGCTTTAAGCTATCATGTGCTATAATATAGAAAATATTCCCTATAATACATATTCATTACTGATTAAATTGGAACTATTTTCTTCAGCGGATGAATAAATCATATCCGCTAAAAGGCGTTTCTATGGGGTAAAGGGTTAATCTTTCCACTGCAATGACGTCATCAGTTTTAAAAAATTGTGGTCTGCTTTTATATCTAAAATTAAAACTTAGATATTTTGACATAAGAAATGTAAATTCGAGTGTCAGACAATTTGTATCCAGATAAGACGCCGCGTTACGGTGCGTCTTACATGTATCAGGATCCAAACTGTTTGCTTATAACTATTAAACTGTAATATCAAAGTTAAGTCTCTGGGTTTACTGTTTACAATGAAGTTCACTTGAAATGAAGCCGAGACCACCGGATTGCTTTCGATATAACCAAAGTTTAGTATATTATGTATACATAATATTTTGTTACATGTATATCTCATATTCCGTTATTTGCAATTGCGTTTTAAGTGTGCTTCACTGTGTTTGTGAACTCGGTGTCTGTCTTTTTTTTACAACTATGACCATATGGCAATGTTGAGATACGTTAGAAATGTTACATAACAGGGAACAGGCATTCACAAACCGGTGGAGCAATGTAATTTGCTGTGTAGATCTTTATATTGACATGCAATTTGTCACGTTGAAAGCCCCGCACGTAAATTCGACAAACTGTTGAAAATGATGCTACTTTGTCAATCACAACGAAAACAATTTTATATGTATAAGTCAATATTGGCTTTAACTCTTCCACTCTCAATGACGCCTTTAAGCTTAAGCACATTTGCAAGCAGTTTTGGTCCTGATTGGACACCGCGTAGTGCGGCGTCTGATCAGGACCAAAACTGTTTGACACTCTAATCGATATTTATTAAGTCATACAACCTAAAATCTAACTTTGAAACAGATGACAATAAAGCGGTGTAAGGGTAAAACTTTCCCCATTAATTTGATCATGAAAGGGTTAATGATATTCTTACTTGATATACAGTCGAACTTCGATATCTCGAACTCGATTATGTCAAACATACCCGTATTTCAAAGTTAAAACGCGACTCAGCCGCGTTTTAACTTTGAAATACAGGTATGTTCACTTAAACCGAGCTTGAAATAAGGCACATTCATGTTTCGAAATATCGGATATTTCGAGTTAAGCAAGTTCGAGATATCGAACTTCAACTGTAGCCTGTTAAGTGGAGAAGAGGCTTTTCATTCCCAATAAACGTGTTTATGCGAAAATACATTTATTGCAAACAATTTGGAGCCAGACGAGACGTCGTAAAGGGGAGTAAGACGTTACATTTTCCCACAAAATGTTGAACCAGGGGCACGTTTCATAAAACTTCATACGACAAATGTCGTCATAAGTCAGCTTATAAACGTTTCTATTATTATTTATTTCTCTATCTTATCCTGTCAAGACAATTCCAAAGAGATATCACAAAACAGGATTAGATAGAGAAATCAGAAATTAAATAGGTTTTTTTTTTAAGTTTTGACTTACGACCGTTTTTGTATTAAAAAGATTAATGAAACGGGTCCAAGAAATATTATTAGCGACTGATCAGACTCCAAACTGTTCGCAGTTCGGATCAAAATAATTCATTAGCATCTTCAATAGCTTATCCATTTCTGCATTTTGTGATATTGTTTTTTAGTTTCTTTTAAACTGGAAACAATAACTTCTTCTCCACTGTAAAGCTGACGTTTCCATTCTCATTAGAGGCAGGTTATTGTAATATAGGGTTAGCACGTTATCATACCCATTCAAAGCATACATGTATGTCAATGAAAACAATTTGTAACTAGATCAGACGCCAAGTTACTCGGTGTCTGATAAGGCTCCAGACTGTTTTAAAGGAATTCTAAGTACGAATGTCAACATACATGATTTTAGATAAATGTAATTTGTTATATTCTTTTGTATAATGTATGCTTTCGTATGATTTAGACGGGAAATAACGTTTTACACAATTATATTGACATTATAAATATCGTGTAGGACACTCCTAAAAGAGCTTTCTGTCGTAGATTAGTATCAATGTTCCGCATCACATTTCGCACTGTCGTAAAGACGACTCATCCATTCACTTTCAAATCGTCGCTTAACACAGGGTTGATTTCTTTGCCAATGCATTACTTTTGGTTTTCATTTTTATAGATATTTCTGTGACAGGAGCAATGCATGTTGATCGTGGAAATCGGCTGCAATTAGTGTGCAATGCAACTGGAGAGAAGACCCCTCCAGAGAGTATAGACTGGTTCAAAGATGGCAAGAAAATTCATGGAGAAAATGGTTTTACTGAACTCAGAAAAAAGTTGTCAGTACACTCTCGAACGATTTCAAGTACTTTAACAAAATTAAAAACAGTTATGAGTGACAAGGGGACTTACACGTGTCGAACTTCAGGTTTACAGGTCACAAGCGTGAAAGTTATAGTGTTAAACAGTAAGTAGAAAGAAGATATTCGTACAGTGGAGAAAACGTTATTTCTTTTTCCGTTTAGCCCCTTCACTGCGATGGCGACATCAGTTTCTTTGAGTGTTTTTATTTCTAAAAATTGTCGTCTTCCCTGAAGTTTTAAATTTTAGGTGTTTTGACTTTAAAATATGTATCTGACATTTAAATTGTTTGGATCCTAATCAGACGTCGCATAACGCGGCCTCTGAGCAGTATCCAAACTGTTTGCGAATATGTATTGTACTCAGGGTAAGGTAGAGAAGGGGAGTAAACACAATTTTATTGAATATAGCAATGACAACTTTTGAAAAGTCTCATGATTGAATTTTATCTGAGTGGCAAACTGTTTAAAGCTTGATCAGACGCCTGGTTACACATCGTCTGATCTAGGTACAAACTGTTGACGATAAAAGTAACGTTTTAGCAATAACCTGTTTATTGGGAAAGAATAACGTCTTCTACGCTATTTAACCATTTTTGTTTTATAATTTCGTCTGCTTATAAGATATTGTCGTTTGTATTTATGTTTTTTAGTTTGCTTATGTTGGCTATACATGTATATCTATATAGTTTTGATACTGGTCAGAAGCAAAGCTACTCTGCAACTGATCAGATATATACACGTACATGTAATCCAATACAAACACTTTGGTTTAACCATATTTGATTTAAACTATATTATATCTACACTACTATATTTCATTGCAAACTGTTTGGTTTAATCATATCTGATTTTAAACTACAGCGCTCCCTTCCTTCAACGGCCCTCCCAACAACGACTCCCTCCTTACAATGACACTTGAGCTGTTCCCCAAATAAAACATTAATGCCCAACCTTTTCATGGCTGCAATACCGTCTGCTTAAAATTGTCGTCTGCTGTTTTTCACAAAGTTACATAATGGGCATTTTGACAGAAAAATAACTTAATGACAAGTGACAAACAGTTTGGAACCAGATCAGACGCCGCGTTACACAGCTTCTGATCTGGATTCAAACTGTTTGCAAATATAAGCCAGTTTTTCTCCCTATAACGACTGCCTTCGAACAACGAACACAATTTTTGTCTCCCATTGTGTGTCGTTGCAGAGAGGGAGCGCTGTATACATGTACTACCTATATTCCATTCCAGACGCTTTTGTTTTACTACATATGATTTAAACTATATTACATTTACATGTTTTCCATTGCAAACAGTTTAGTTTAGCTATTTCAAATAAAACATATGTTACATGTGTTTCATTGTAAATATTTTGAAGCATGATCAGAGTAAACCGGCGTCTGATCAGGCTCCAGACGTTTTGCTAATAAGATTAAAATATGCCTAAAAACACTTTTCTACAGTTCATTGTAAGGTCTTTACGTTTAGTGTCATTTCATCCGCTGTAAGCTTTTTGCCGTACACTGTCGTCGCATCAGATATACCACAGTGGAGAAATCGTCATGCTTTCCCGTTGAGACACAAACGAAACGCAAACGCAATGAAATAAAATGCAGAAAAGTCCATCTTATTGAAATTTCTCGGGTTTGATATTTATCTTGGTGCAAACAGTTTGGAGTCTGATCTGGTTCCAAACTGTATGCAATGGAAATAATAGTTTATATGTAAACGCGTTTATTGGAAGAATATCTCTTGCTCCACTGCTCTGTCAATGCTATTAAATATTATACTATATATTTCCCTTTTTATGGTCACGTAGCCTTATTACAATCGATTATGAACTTAAATGGTTTAGTTGAAGACATCATCTTGATCTAAAAGAATGTTATGTATTAAATCTTGTTACACGTAACATTAAAGACATAACAAACCAAAACAATCAATGAATGTTGAATTGGCTTAAAGTGTACTTGACACCCTTGAGCCCATATACGAGTAACAAGGCTTAAAATGTCTGTCAGTTACACTATTGGGCAATATATTAGTTTCAATAATACTTGTGTTAAGCACACGTACGTCAAATAATTAAATTCTCTAAAGACAGATGACAACTAGATTGTACATGTAATTACATGGAAAAGATAAAACCAGAAAATACTTTTAAAGTTTTCTGTTTAACTTTTTTCCAACATTATGCAACCGCTTGTGTTAGAGACTGGCAACAATTTGGCTGATCTGTCTTCAAATTATATGCATGGAACATCCATTATTAAACCACTGCACTGCCTTACCCCGAGAACAATGGTTATTTGCTAACAGTTTGGATCCTAATCAGACGCTGCGTCAAACTTTTTGTCACCAATATCAACACTTCTTAAGTCATACATGTAATACCTAAATGTTAAAATAAAGACATAAAGGCAGATGGCAATCATTAAAAATTAATTACGTCGTTGATAGTGAATTAGATTGTAAATGTGCTATTTATGCAAGGTTAGTGAATTCTTTTATATAACTAATTCATGACAAATGATGTTTCTTTGTAGGTTACTAGATCGATTGTGAACCATGCACTGACCATGTTCACTGCAAGATATCGAAAATTTCGATCTGTCCCGAAAAGAAATTGGTAAATTAGCACAATAGATAAGATGATATTCTTTCTAGTTTAAACAAAACTAAACTTAAACACAGTTCAATAAAAAAAAAAACTAACTTCGTTTTGAAATTCCTGACGATTTATTTTTACTTGTGTGGTTACCCGGCGTCTGGTCTAGCTCTTAGATGTTTACAGTAGAAATACTTAGTTTAGAAATATTTATTGAGAATGAAAACATGAAATGTCATGTCCATTGTACACGTGAGAGTTCTGCAAATGTTGACAAGGAATCGTGCACGGATCACGAATATGGAAATTATGATAATTGCTTTCAACAAATTTAGTTTTGTCGGTAAATCGACGAAAGTTATATCGTAATACATACCAAACAATTTGGATCCTAGTTAGGATGAAAATGTTTTTAAGTATTACATATAACTGTAACCGGGTAAGGCAGTAAATGGGTTATTTATTGTTACATGTTGTTAATTTCAGATGAGAAAACGTTATTCTTTCCCGTTTAAACGCAAAACGAAACGCAAACGCATTGCAATAAAACGTAAAAAGGGCAGTATTTCGACAATTTAGACAACTCATGTAAATCTGAATGGCAAACAGTTTGGAGCCTAATCACACGCTGTCTGATCTGGCTCCAAACTGTTTGCAATGAAAATAATAGTTTAGCGTAAACGCATTTATTTAGAAAGAATAACTTTTTCTCCACTGTACATGTAGTTTTACAATAATCGTATGCATTTGATGAACTGAATCCATATGCAATTTAGATTTGAAGACGACTTTTAGTTATGTGTAGTATGGCTACTGATCAGGTGTAGAGTTACTCGATAACTGCTCCGGATTTATCGATTGGCAAATTATTGATTAGTATTTTTCCATAGAATTTTGTGGTTCAGTAATGACCATATTGCTGTAATATAATATTTCACTTTATTTTATCTCTTTTTTTCAGCTGAAAAGCATCCAATAAAACGAGGTACGTACTGGTTTATTTTCTCAAACTGTACTTGTTTCAAAAGCTTCCAGTATAAAGTCGAATATCCATATATAGATATCGATCATTTGACACTAAATGACGACTCATTTCAAACCATGATTTAGTATAGTTCGGTACGGCCCGACAGTTGATGAGAAGTACCGATATTGACCAAAATTGACCCGATCTCATTAGGGGTCCTAAACATTAACCCATTTATACTTAGTTGATTCTTCCATGTTTATATATTAGATTAATCCATCTTTTATCAAAGGCATGCCTGGTAAAAATTTTCATTTGCATTTTGTTTTATATTGAAATTCCCATCAGTAAACAGTGTAGACTATGATCAGCCGCCGCATTATGGGATCGTGGGCACAAATGGGTTAAAAAAGATTTAAACATGTTCATGGCATTATTGGAAACAAGTCTCCCTTTTGTATTATACATGTATGTGCATTTACTAATAAAGTACTGAGAACAACATTGACCAACATCAGACCGATCTCATTTAGAGCCCTAAACCTTTATAAAGATTAATATTAAAAGTTGCATGGCATTATTGGAAACAAGTCTCCCTGTTTATTATACATGTATGAGTTTTTAGCTCACCTGAGCTAGCTCAGGGTGAGATTTTGCAATCCTTGAATGTCCGGCGTCCGTCGTGCGGTGTGCGTCGTCCGTCGTGCGCCGTCAACAATTTTAGTGTTTACACTCTAGAGTCCGCAATATTTATCCAATCTTTCTCAAACTTGCTCACATTGTATATGACCATAAGTGTTCCGATGAGATTGATTATGGTTGAAATCGGACTAATAGGTCAAGAGTTATCTACCTTTGAATTGCTGAAAAGGCCATATTTAACATTGTTTACATTCTAGAGGCCACAGTATTTATCCAATCCTTCTCAAACTTGCCCAGATTGTGTATTACCATAAGAGTTCATATGAGTACAAATATTGTTGAAATCTGGCGAATAGGTTGAGAGTTATTTACCTTTGCTTGTGTATTACTATAAATTTTCGGATGAGTTTGATTATGGTTGAAATCCGGCCAATAAGTTTAGAGTAATCTACCTTTAAATTGCTGAAAATGCAATATTTAACAGTGTTCTCATTCTAGAGGCCACAATATTTATCTAATCTTTCTCAAACTTGCCCAGATTGTGTATTACCATAAGAGTTCATATGAGTACAAATATTGTTGAAATCTGGCCAATAGGTTGAGAGTTATCTACCTTTGAATTGCTGAAAATACCATATTTAACGGTATTTACACTCTAGAGGCCACAATTTTATATTCAATCTTTCTCAAACTTGCCCAGATTGTATATGACCATAAGAGTTCGAATCAGTGTGGTTATGGTTGCAATCAGACCAATAGGTCAACAGTTATCTGCCCTTGAATTGCTGAAAATGCCATATCTTACAGCGCTTACACTCTTGCAACTACAGTTTTCAATGTATTTTGATTATACTTACACACAAAGTATATATATAGCTATAAGTTCTCGAAGGAGTGCACTTATTGTTGAAATCTAATCATTGTGGCAATATTTATCTGCCCTTGATATACTTTGAAATGCGAGAAAAGGCTTCATTTCAGTATTGTTTAGGCTCTTAAGTTACCTGCCCTTGGTGTACTCTACTATACCAAAATTATGAGGTTGTATTCCAAAATTGTTTACATGCTATACTACAAATTTGAATGGATTTAGATAAAACGGGTGAAACAGAAAGGTAAAGCTATTAGGCTTCAGTACAACAGGTGAGCGATATCAGGGCCTTCAGGCCCTCTTTTTACTAATATGGTACTGAGAACGACATTGACCAATACGGACCGATCTCACTGGAAGTTCTAAACCGTTATAAAGATTAAAATTAAAAAGTTCATGGCATTATTGGTTACACGTCTCCCTATTTTATTACACATGTACGTGCATTTACAAATAAAGTATAGAGTACCGACATTGATCAACACTGGACTGATCTCACCTCGAGTCCTAGACCTTCATGATGATTAAAATTAAAAGGTTCATGGCATTATTCGTTACATTTCTCCCTATTTTATTATACATGTACGTGCATTTACTAATAAAGTAGTGAGGACTAATTATGACCAACACTGGACCGATCTCACTTGAAGTCCTAAACTTTATTAAATATTAAAATTATTAGGTTCATTGCAGTTTTGAAAATATTACTAACAGCAAAAAACATGGCGTCTACCTCATTACATGAGTCATTTCCGATTGTATTGCACTATTTGCTTTACTTTCAATTTGATTTAAGCTTCTATCTGGAAATTACACTTCACTCAAATTTTACAGTGAAGCAGACGCTATTCTTCTCCTTTAAACGCGTTATTGCTTTAAAACCAGTTATTTCCAATACAAACAGTTTGGAGCCAGATTGCTTCTAATCATGTTCCAAATACAAATGTAGTATGTAATTCATATATATAAATATTGTTTTGGAAACTTTAAACATTTTGCATTTTATTACATTTCATTTGCATTTACGTTTAAACCGAAAACAATAACGTCCTATCAACTGTATAACATATATTTTTTCTTTCAGGTAATGAAAATATCGCTGAGAAGGGGGACATGGTAATGGAGAACACGGCGTCCTCGTCATTACATACGTCACTTCCGTTTGTGTTGCACTGTTTGTACATATTCATTTTCATCCATGAACTATTTCGATTAGAATCATTCCTTACAAACTATAGCCGTGGTTCCAGTTTAACATAGGACACATATTATGTGGAAAGGATTACGGTAAAAAGGTACAACTCTCAAGCGCTTTTGGCAAAAAGGTGCTAGTTGATGGGGACACAGCAATGACGTCACAGATACGATGGCAGAAATAGCAAGACTAAACAACTGGACATCATAATGGAGAAGACGTTAATGTTTGTCCGTTTAGACGAAACTAAACGAAACGCACGCACAATGCTTTAAGGTGTACAAAATGGCATGAAACTGTTGAGGATTAGATTCAATCTGAATGGTTAACAGTTTCGAACCTGATCAGACACCAGTTTTTTACTGCGCCCGATCAGGCTAAACATGTTGCCAATGAACAATATGTTGAAGCATAAACGCGGTATTTTGGGAAGGATTAAGTTTTTTCCAAAATAAATACTATACAGTCAAAGAATCTACAGGACTAAACATGCGTCTGTATATTTTTTTGAACAAATGCAATGCAATAAAACCTGTCCGTATCGATTGGTGATGTGTCAGTCACCATACGGAGCTAAGTGTACATAGCCATTTAATCCAACACATCGTTAGATTATCTGGCTCATCTTGAGTACTTCTATATTTCCTGTAGATGTGCTTATTTCAGTTTCCGTTACTAAGTTACAGATCGGATAAACATTCGGAATAACATGCAGTGAAGGTATAGATCAGTTAGGCCCACTGAAAGCAAACTGGTCTTATTTTACATGGTTGGTCTTATTCCAAGGTACATGTAAACTACGCTGAGAATAAGAGGTTTATTGTAGCTGCAATGGGATCTCGATAGTTCAAATTCGCTGGAGTCGAACGTTTACGTATTTCAGAGTTTAACCGTAGGCATTCGGCCCGTAGGCTATGACACTACCCCCAGCTGCTACCCCCATCCACCACCACCAAACGTGGATAAAATACCCTAAAATCTATCCATACATTCAATAATCATCATAAAAGAACATTTCCTGAAGTTTCATGAAATTTAAAAGCTAATTTATAAGTAAATAGTAGTAGAGGCTGCCATGAAAGAGCGCCTTGCAGAAGCAACCCTCAAGTTCCCAACCCTGTCATTTTGTCAAATCTTGGACGATCTGGACAAATGATGGCTCATTGTTTACAGCAAACAATTTTCTTTGACGATAATTGGTAAAAAATTCAAAGCAATCGGCGAACACGCTCATGGAGACTCGAAAAGTAGGGAGGGGTAGCAGCTGGGGGTAGTGTCATAGCCTACGGGCCGAATGCCTATGAGTTAAACGGGGTTAAATACGACAGTGTCTAACCCGGAGCAATATAGAGTTATTTAAAGTGATACGGGGTACTTTGACTTAACTTATACCATCTGAAACTTTAAACGACTAAATCCAACTTCATATAAAGTTGGGTCCACTTTTGACTAATTAGGATTGATTTTTACAATATATTTCAAAATCGACAAATAAATGCGTATCCTGATCAGCAGATTCATAACAGAACTATCTGTTCAGGATCTACACTTTTTACATAGGGCAAGTATATTCTTTGTAAGTACCCTTGTTTGTAAACGACGAGTAAACTCATCGCTAGAGTTGATTGTGTTGACAAACAATGTACATGTAAAGACTGCATGTGTAATAAAGTCTATGCATATATCGTATCCTCCGATTAAAGGGTTCCTGGAACTCTCATATTAGAGTCTGCATTGTTTTACAGTTTACAATATATTGCATAAAATCCATAAATAGTCCAAATTCGACTAGACTTAATTGGAAATTGGAATTGTCCATTTAATATTTTAGGGACGAGTGAGTTAAATGAGTTGGACTTATTGAGGTTAAACCACATGTATATACAAACAGGACATCCGTTTTATCACATACATCTTTTGTAAATGTTACTTTGTGTTGACAGATATACCTGGAATAGAACAATCATTACTTTTATAAACAATGGTAGTTTAGCTATGATATTTCAAAAGGTATATTTTACAGGTTTTCACTCGCTTTATGGATAAAAAATATTCATTTGTAAAAGGATAATTAGTTTATCACAAAGGCAGGAGGGGTCTAATACCATTCTCCAACGCTACCACAACACACAATTGGTGACATATATAGTGTGTAATGGACGGAGGGAGTTGTTATAGGGAGAGCAAAGTAATACCCTTAGAGGACTAAGGATGACTTGGCCCACATTGCAAACAGTGTGTCTCCGAATCAGACACTCGTGTTAATGTTTCTTTTGTCTCTCGTCTTTAAGATTTTTTTTGTCAAATGTCCGAAACGTAATTTTTAGAAAGACATGGAAACAACAATCTAAGCAGACGATATTGCAGCAGTGAAAGTGTAATACATCATTGTCTTCTTTGGAGAATATCGGCAATCATTGTTGTAAGGAGGGGAAGTTGTTTGGAGAACCGATGTAGGATGTGAGTACTGTACAATGTAGCGCAAAGTTTCGTCTCCGATTCCACCCTCTTTCACTTCCGATTCAAACGTTTATCTCTGTTGCAGAATAGGTACTTCTTTTGGCATAGTATACGTAAGAATTATATATTATTATAGCTTTTAAGTCTTTGTCGGTGACCGTCAAGAAAATGTTCCAAAACCATATTCAAAATATTAAATTAATGGCCTATAATTACTGAGTGATTGTTTTCTATGCTTTTACGATAAATATATGAATTCCATCAAATGGTAAAACGGGTTTACTTTCAAAATACGCAAAAATGTTCTAAACGTTGTCTCTTAAATTCTATTTAATTTCGACTGACAATAAAAATATTTGACATACAAGTATCTTACATAAAGAATAACATCTGATTTTAATCGGAATGTTTTATTGCTTACATATTTTACGACAAAGGTTATGGGAAGAATATTGCCGTTTGGAGATCTAGCCTGTTGCAGAAATTATGTTGAGGAACGGATGAGTACTCTTTGTAAGCATTCACATTTACCCTTTGGACCCCAATTAAGCTTAAAGTAGAGAAGACGTTATTTTTTTTCCAAATTAGCACGTTTGTCCGAAAACAATTATATCCAGCTCACACAGTTTGGAGCAACATCAGACGCCTAGTAGTTTTTGCAATACATTTCCGTTCCGTTTAACCCATTGGCGCCAAGATGATTATTCCATGTTTATATATTGGATTAGTCCATTTAGTATCAAAGAGATACCTCGTCAAATTGTCATTTTCATTTTGTCTTATATTGAAATTCCTATCAGCAAACAGTGTAGACGTCTGGTCAGAGTCTACACTGTTTGCCTATATCCCATATATGGGATCGTTGGCACAAATGGGTTAAAATGACAACATACACGTAACGTATTCTCCACTGTAAACATTAAAACCTCTCTATTATCACCAGAAGAAATTTAAAGACAGATCGAGATGCTACCATGTACAAATTTAGTCGACTACTAATTTCCTTTGTACTTTTTTCATACCAGACGAAACTAAATAATACAAATGGGGTGCCAACTTTGATAATAGAATCAATGATATATCTGTGTCACCATAAAATGGACACATAACTCATCTCCATTTCTCAACTGCTGTCTGTGACATCTAAATGAAAGAAAGTTTCTATTCTGCTGTCCTTATCTTATGTTGTTTTTCATAATCAATAAGTTCTTTCTTTGGCAGATTTAAATACAGTAGCGGGGACAACGTTATTTTTTTCACGATTATTCGAAAGTAAACACAAAGGTAATGCTTTAGAATGTGTAACAAAATTACAAAACTCATTTTTGCCCACGATCCCATATATGGGACATAGGCAAACGTTTGCTGATAGGAATTTCAATATAAAACAAAATGAAAATGAAAATATTGACCAGACATCCCTTTGATAAAAATGGACTATTTCAATATAAACATGGAATAATCCATTGGGCGTAATTGGGTTAACTGTAGATAGTTTGGAGCCTGATCAAACTACGAGTAGTAGTTTGTCCGATATTGTTTTGCCTGAATATTGCAATGAATTCTCCCGTTGTGCTTATTTGGATATTTCATTATTGATATTCAAAGGTGATCTAAGGACAATGCATTGTTTTTCTGTATTGCAGATAAATTCATATGAAATGGCAAACAGTGCAAACTCTGATGAGATGCCATAGAATTGAGGCTACTTATCATGGTCTACACACTTTGCTAATGCATTTTTATATGAACAATAGGCATTAATAGATAAATGTGATCAAAATCAAAGTCGAAAGTAAGGTAGATATACTTCTCAGTTTCTGAAAAGAAAGATTGTTATCTAAAGCCATGTGAGATTAATGCTTCTGTCATTATCACGTATTCTAATAGTTTTTTTAACGGCAGTGGGAAGAACGTTATTTTTTCATACAAGACGCGTTTGTTTTTACACACTTGTTTCCCTTGCAACTATTTTAGACAGATAGGGAAGCAGGATAAACAATAGAATAACTGTCTCTCAAATATATGCGATTGTGAGAATCTTCAAAAGGATGACATTTTCTAATTGTATTGCATTGCTTTTTCGTTAACTTTGGTTGAATTGAGAAAGAATAACGTCTTCTCTAATGTTTTACCACCCTGACTGTACTGAGAAGTCATTGCCATCTCTCGTTTAAATCAAACTAAATGCAAGCGCACTGCTATGAAATGTAGAATACTACAATTATTTCTAAATTTCTGACAATGATTTCAAACTGAACAGCAAACTGTCTGATTAGACTCCGGGTTTACCGATGTCTGATCTGGCTCCAAACTGTTTCAAATAGAAACAATTGTTTAATCACAAACGCGTTTATTCTGAAACAATACCGTGGTCTCCTCTGTACATTCAATTAGTGGCGAAGTCCATCTGAAACTATGAGCATATAAATCACAAACTCATTTCCATTTCAATCAGTGTTCCCGGAACGTTTTATGTTCTAAGTCTATAGGTTCAAAACTGATTAGCCCATTAATGCATAGGCTATTTCAAAGAATTCCCCAATTTTGCCTCCATGGACCGATGCTTTACCGGTATACTATGGAGAAGACGTTTTTTCCCAGTGAATACGCTTTTGCGGAAAGAAACGTTTTTTTTTGTTGCAAATAGTTTGGTAACCGGCGTCTGATTAGGCTCCAAACTTTGTCACTGAGACTAAGAAATACAGTAAAACCTCTCTATTACGACCACTAAATTATGTTAAATATTAGGGTGTTTACGATAGGTAACCGCTTAAAGCAAGGTGATAGTGAAACAGAAAGCTCCTTTAGGAGCTATCTGTTTCACTGTCACCTTGCTTTAAGCTGTCACCTGTCTATGAAACAATCAATTAGCCTTCGTTTTAGTGGTCGTCATAGCGAGGTTTTACTGTACATGTATCGTCAATATTGCCAATAAGTTGTCATTTTCTCTATTTTGTTGAAATGTTTTTGTGTTTCTTTTCGTTTAAACGGGAAAAGAAAAACGTCTTCTCCATTGGTTTAACTGATCTGCAGACACTATAGTTTTGCCCATATACAATAGATGGTGACGTTTGGAATAGCAAACAGTAAATACCAAGATTGTACGGAACGAATTCGGCATGCCATATTGGCCAACACTATTGTCCAATGTCAACAGTTTGAGGACACTAGTGATTGATGGCTTGGAGATATACATATAGAGGAGCGTACTTCATTCTTTACGATTTAACCCAATTGTGCCCAGTGGATTCTTCATTATTTTATATTGGATTGGTTAATTTTTTATCAAAGTGATGCCTGGTCAAAATTTTAATTTTAATTTCGTTTTTTATTGAAATTCCTATCAGCAAACAGTGTAGACTCTGATCAGACGCCGCATAATGCGGCGTCTGATCAGAGTATACACTGTTTGCCTATGTCCAATATATGGGATCGTGGGCACAAATAGGTTGAACGAAATAGAACGCAAACACAATGCAATAAGCTAGAAAATATGACATTTTATGGTAATTTCTATTTATATTGCGTTTAGTAGCAAATAGTTCGGAGTCTGATAACTCGGTGTCTGATTTGGCTCCAGCATTTTTTCACTGTTTTTACTTGTTTGTCACAAAGGCGTTTACTGGAAAGGAAAAACATATTTCCCAATGTACTTTCATTTACGTTGACACGCCGTTTCGTTCATAATTTAAGTCAACTCAATCAATCAGTCACAATTTAAATTAATACAGTCGAACTTTGATATCTTGAACTCGGTTAAGTCGAACATACCCGCATTTCAGAGTTAAAACGCGGCTATGCCGCGTTCTAACTTTTGAAACCCGGATATGTTTACCTAAACCGAGCTTGAAATAAGTCAAATTCATGTTTTGAAATATCAAATAGTTCGAGTTAAGCGAGTTCGAGTTATCGAAGTTCGACTGTATTTGTACGATTTTCTTACGCTCATTATCGCCATCTATCATTATGTATATATACACACGTACAATCAACATTAAGTAAGAAGCTTGTGATTAAATGAAACATGTATTCATTTAGTTCACCATTTTACAATCTGCGATATGTATGTGTGCGTTTTAAAAGTTTTACTGTGTATATTTAGGAGGTATTTCAATTTTACGGGTATTAATTTAATTTCTATGTTCATCTGTTCTTTGTGGTTTGGTAAAGTGTCGATATACAAAGAAAACTGACCTAATTATAAAAGCATCCTGAATTAGCGCTTATATATGTCGCTCAATCTGGTTATATACAATGTATGTACAGTAAAAACCGTTCTATTGCGATCACTAAAACAAAGGCTTTTTTTATTAATTTTATGAATAACAGGTAACGGCTTAAGCAAGATGACAGTAAAACAGAGGTCTCTTCGGAGCATTATATTTTACTGCCATCTTGCTTTAAGCTGTTACCTGTCGTAAATAACTAATAATTATTACAATCTAGTAGTAGTTATAGAGGGATTTTACTGTAATTCACTTCAGCAAAATGTTCAATGTGAGATTTTAATAGGATCACTCACTGTATATCGTTCTGCATGTACCGTAAAACCTCTCTAATACGACCTCTTTATTGTGTTAATTCAAAGTTGTTTACGACAGGTGATTACTAAAATCAAGGCGACAGCAAAACAGAAGCTCCCTATAGAAGCAGCTGTCAGTTTAACTGTCACCTTGCTTTATGATGTTGCCTGCCTGTTATGCAATCAATGAACATTCGTTTTTAGTGGCCATAGTAGAGATGTTTACTGTATTTACAGTGTGGAAGGTGTTAATATTTTTCAATAAAATGCTGGCATTTGTGCTAAAACTACCATTGACCAAACGCCTGGTTACCTGATATCTGATCTTGCTCCAAACTGGGGCAGTTGGTTTTATTGATTTTAGCATAAATGCGTTTATTGTTGAAGAATAACATCTTCTCAACTGTATGCACCCAGGTTAAGCATTGACTCTGGTAAGCCACAGGGCCCCAACACGATTGCCTTTTGAGAGAAAAAATCGTCAGAAGGTATATATAGAGACAAGGGGTACAACTGATTGTTAGTATATTCTCACCCTATCTCGACAAAACCGGGCATATCATGAACAATAATTTATGAAACGACACCCATGCTCGATATTACCGCCTAAACAAGCGTACAGTAGTGGTCAATGTTGTGTCAGCTGTGAACGAACCCCTGTCCCATTTTCCAAAAGTCGTTGATTTCTGTGAGTAAATGCGATTACTGTTGAAAGCGCATGCTTACAGTTGGTTTTATGTTATGTTTTTATTGAAGGGTATTATATTAGCTAGACAGAAATGCATAAAGGGTGCCGTTTCATCAATCATTGTTCATGATATGCCCGGTTTTGTCGAGATAGGGTGAGAATATGCTAACAATCAGTTGTACCCCTTGTCTCTATATATACCTTCTGACGATTTTTCTCTCTCAAAAGGCAATCGTGGCGGGGCCCTGTGTGGTAAGCTACATACTATATATATGTGCAGCGAAGTTGGTATTTACTTTTCTAATAAACGCGTTTCTGCTTCGATGAAACTTTTATCCATTGCAAACATAGATTTTAGCCATGTCAGGAACCTGGTAAGGTTCAAACCGTTTGCTTTGGATATAATACTTTGAGCATAAACGCAGTTGCTGGGAAAGAAGACTTCTACTGTACTAAAATATTGTTGTAAATGAGACAGTATGACTGTTTTATAGTCCGTATTTGTTTACAGGCATCTTTTCATGATACATGTACCAGGGCTGCCATAAGTTGACATGAATAATCCTAAGATTTCCAAATTTGCATTTTTCAAGTGCGATTTTAATAATCGTACATGTACAACGTACCATTGCCCCATAGCCTGTTTCTAGTTTTGTTGACACCTGGCGGCTTAAAACAGGTTATAAGTAAAGCAAAATGCGCCTTAAGACGCATTCTGCTTTACTTCAGCCTGTTTTAAGCTTCAATATACTAGAAAAAAATCCGAAGATTTAGCAAAACTCCGGAGAAATGGCAGCCCTGATGAACCATCTGCTTTATAACGGACATTTGAAGAACAAACATGCTGAATGATACGATATTGAATTTTTTTAAATATGGGGGGACATTTTAGGTCTTTCTCTAAGTCTGTGGGTATACGTGCATTTTTGTCCCTCAGTCCATAACCACCTTGGTACTGATTTTGGAAGAACCTGTGATAGAGACTTCCAATTTGGTATAAGTACTCATCTAAAGATAACCCTGATCTCAGTACCAATTGGTATATGCCAGATTAACCCATTTGTGTCCACGATCCCATATATGGGACATAGGCAAACAGTGTAGACTCTGATCAGACGCCGCATTATGCGGCGTCTGATCAGAGTCTACACTGTTTGCTGATAGGAATTGCAATAAAAAACAAAATGAAAATGAAAATTTTGACCAGGCATCCCTTTGATAAAAATGGACTAATCCAATATATCAATATGGAAGAATCCACTGGGCGCAAATGGGTTAAGGTTGGTGTCAATTAAAGGTTACATCGACCATACATTTAACTTTAAATCTACATGTGACAGAGACTTGGTATTCCGCATGTGTACTCAACTCAACACATTTCTTGAACCTAAATCGGCTTTAATCATGTCAGCAACAGGTCAAGGTCATCAGAGGTCATGGTCATATCAGGGGACACACCTTTTTTTTCGGTTTGGATGTATGGATATTATTCTCTTATTCAATATCTTTTTTTTGTCATTATGCCAGTATATTTGTGTTCGTTTTATATTTTAAATACAAATCCTTTGTTAAAAACAAATGTGAAATGCGAAGTTGAGGCTTTGCACAACACTTTCTTGAATGTTTTTGATAAAAGTACCCTTATTTCTTTGAGGGAAATGATTTGATGAAAATAAGGAATTGTCGTACAGTGTGATTAATCAAATAATGACTATAAAGTACAGTGGAAAAGATGTTATTTTTCCTATTTAACCTATTTGTACCCACGATCCCATATATGGGACATAGGAAAACGGCGTAGACACTGATCAGACGCCGCATTATGCGGCGTCTGATCAGCGTCTACACTGTTTGTTGAAAGCAATTTCAATATAAAACAAAACGAAAATGAAAAATTTGAACAGGCATCCTTTGATAAAAAATGGTCTTATCCAATAAATATAAACATGGAATAATTCACTTGGTACACATGGATTACACGAAATCAAACGCAAACGCAAGGCAGTAAAATGTTGAAAAAACTACTTTTTCTGAAAATACCTGACGAGTTATGTTTTCTGAATTGCACACCGTTTGGAGCCTGATCAGCCGCCGGGTTTCCCGGCGTCTGATCATGCTCCAAATGGTTTGTATTAGAAATCTCTGTTTTCGTTTGAACGCGATTACTGGGGAAGAATATCGTCGTCTTTGATGTAACTAATACTTCCACTCAAATAAAGACTTAAAATGTTGTTTAAGATATGTAAAAGTTTAAAGAAAGAAGAAAATTAAGCAGGACGATACTATAGGAACTTTGCTCCATTCAATTCTTCTTACTTCAACACATTACCCCCAGTGAAGCTCATATGTGTCAGGTACAAAATGTGTACTATTGAACAGGGCACTTGTCTTATGCAATCAAAGTATACCGTTGATTAGAGGGCTCATACTGGAGCCATTTGATTTTGGTCTATACTATTTGTCATTTTGAAAAATATTGTAAAGAATAACTGTACATGATAAGACATTAAAAGTAAGGCATGGAATTGATTAAATTGGAAACTGGATTTCCCGATAGAAATGGTAAGGACGAATGGGCTAGGCATGTACATTAAAACCTCTATTACGACCTTTAAAAAGAAGGATAATTGATTGTATAAAACCATAAAAAAACGGTGACAGCTTAAAAGCACGTTGGGCGTAAAGCAGAAAGCTCCCGATAGAGCTTTCTGTTTTACCTTCACATTGCTTTAAGCACCCACCTGCAATAAACACTTATTAGATTATATACTTTAGTGATCGAAATATACATATTTCTTCTGTTTACGACTCCATTTAGGTTTTTATTGAGTGGTCGTGTTTGCTGGACTGCAAAGTGTAGCAATATACAAGGCAATACTTTTGATATTTAACCTTTTACCCCATAAATACATGCATGCCTGTTTACCTTTTTAATTTTTGACACTCCAAGAAATATAGTTCCTAGGGAAGAAGTCCTAAACAGGAATTATAAAAATGCATTTGCAGTTCTTTACCGGATTGATGCTTAAAGCAGACTTAAGTAAAGTAGAATGTTTCATTAGAAACATTGTACTTTTTTACCAGTTTTAAGTGGTATCCTGTTTTAAAACTAGAAACAGGCTATGGGGTAACGGGTTAACTTGTAAAATATCTTGACATGATATTTCAGTTAGATAGCTGAATCGTTATTTGTTCATGTACACTTTTGAGAAATGCATCCAATGTTGATGTCGATCAGTTGTTTAATAAAACAATATACAAAACAGATATGTATTGCATCTCTTATTTTTATTGGCCCACGTGACATTTGACATTTGACATTCGCCAAGGTTTTCAAATAAACGTTAATTAGCAAAACCAATTATTTCACATGTATACAATTTGGATCATGCTCAGACGTTGGGTGATCCAACGCCTGAACACACTCCATGGCGTTTGCAACTCAGCTATAACTTAATCGGCAGACTTTTCAAAACGTTATTATTTGCTACATTTCGTTTCATTATATTTGCCCTTAGTGTCATTTAAAGGGTGAAAATAACATTCATCATAACTGTTGCAAACAGTTTGGATTCAGTGACGCCAAAAAACCGTCTTGTCTGGATCCATACTGTTCGCGATTTGGCTGAGTTACTTTACGAAAATAAAAGAGTCGTGTCATGACCAAACCTAACTTATTACATTACAATATTGTACAGACCAGGCACCGTTGCCAATCAATGCTCTGTATCCTAGTTTGGTCTTCACTGCAAAATACCGTATTTTATACAGCTATAAAAATGCTTTAGATAATAAGTTTTACGTCCTACTGCATTAAATTTTAACTTTGAAACGACATTGCAGATAACAAAATTGAAGCAGACGACAATGAAACGGTGAAGAGGTGAGTATCTCACGAAACATTTGGCAGTGAAAGGGTTAAAGAATAGATATTATCTATTCAGACCTCAAAGTGTGTCTCTCTTACGTCATCGTCGTTTCTCTTTAAACGGATATTACTTAATTTAAATGCTCAATGAAACATTAGCAATGATTCCGCCGACGACGTTGACAAACATTTCCTAAATAAGTTCCATTATAAATGATTATACATTGTATATGTACACAAACATGTATATGAGACTCATTAGCAGTCATTAGACGTACAGCTTCTCTATTGCGACATAACAGGAAGGCTCGGTGGAGAAAAAGTTATTCTTTACCAACATACGCGTCTACGTTAAAACTATTAATTCAATTGGAAACAGTTTGGAGCCAGATCAGACGCCGGGTAGCCCGGTGTCTGATCAGGCTCCAAACTGTTTGTCACTCAACTTAATATCAATTGTTAGAATTGTCGAAAAGTTGATATGTGATATATTTTAGTGTTTTGCGTTTCATTTGCGTTTAAACGAAAAGAATAACGTTTTCTCAACTGTAATCGATTGTTTAAATGACAGGTGACAGCTTAAAGTAACATAAACGAGTAACGTACTCGAGTGGATGTACACAGAAGTTGATGTATGAAACAAAAGTACAAGAAACTCGAAACGTGACTGTATCACGTTTTGTTGTTATCATATATAAAGCAATAACTTGCCGTTTGAGATTATACACGAACCTTCATTTGATAAAAACAAGTTTGAGTTTATGCCATTTTTTAAAATAAAAAAGCAGAGAGAAAAGAAACCGAAAAAGACAATCAAACGAAACAACCGTTTAGAATAATAAATCTTGTAAGAACCGACGTTGACCAAGTGTCTGATCAGGATCAAAACTGTTCGCCGCTTATACTTCGAAAAGGCTGTCATTTTCTGCATCTTATTACATTGCATCTGATCAAATAGGGTAGAACAACATCTTCTCTGTACCTGTAAATAGTCCAAACACTGCCGGCAATTCTTAATTCGGAGTATTTCGTAGGAATCCGATGGTGGATTAATTGACATGGGGAATATCATTGTAAGATTGTGGATCATATTCAGTATCCGAGTTGATAAGCTACCGATTAAGATCAATTCTGTCATTTATCGATAAGTAAAGGTAACTCTCAGAATTCGACGACCATAGGACAGCCAATTTCCTTATGACAAAGGCATGTGCCAGAGGCGTATTCCAACAACACCAGCTGAAAGGTAGGTTTTTATTGGTCCCACAAAAGAGACATACTTTCTATACAAAACATTACTGCTCCTGTCAGATCTCTTGTTATTTATATCCAAATTCAAAATAATTTTGGAAAGGTTACTTAATCATAAAAACACTTCAAAACTATCAAAATCTGCACACTGTATCTTTTTTTAATTTTAATTTTCAATATTCAATCTGTTGATTCTTTACCCTTCTACTTTTTTCAAACTTAATGAATCCCAATTCGGTGCCATGTACGTACTATATTCGTTTTGTAATAAGTAATGATTGTCTCATTTGCCCGGATTAACAAAAACGACGTCAAGAAATGGCATTTGATTGTTACCAGTAGGTAGAAATATTAAATATGCGTCGACCTAACTGATATTGTCCGTTTCATTTCATGGTTTCTATTTATTAAGGATAAAATACCATTTAAAGATTCAATGGGTATGGCAATTTGCTATTTGTATGTTTTATACAATGCGTGTCATATTATTTAAAGGTTCGTTTACTACTACAATTGGACGAAATGTCGGATACTAGTGAATACTATGCTTTCGAAGATTTCGGGGTACGGCCGGTGTAACGAAGTACTTTGACCCCCATCGAAAAGTGAACCCCCCGGTCAAAATTCGACGTCGTAGAATGACCCCCTGTCGTCGAAAAAGGACCCCCATCGTCGAATATTGACCCCCTTTTGTCGAAAAATGACCCCCTTTATACTTACCTTTATATTAGGTGTAAAGTTAGATTTACAAGTGCTAAATGTGTATTTATACCCCAAAGCTCAATTTTGGGCGTATGTAGTGACATAATTGCGCGTGTCTAGAAGTGATTCCGTCTTCACATGTACCTTTTGTTTAGAACATATTTTCTTTATTACATCAACAAGATTTACCAAAGTTGGTGTGTGAGTACAGCTTGCCATGGCAAAGTGGCCTATAACATAGCCTGTAAATTTTTCACTTTTCAGGTCACTGTGACCTTGACCTATTACATAATATTCTTCGATCACCAACTTTTATGGCGTTTATTTGGTACCACGGCGCTCATACATGTACGTTCTATTGGTTTAGATGGATACCTGTCAGTTGGCAAGTCAATACGTCAGTGCCCAAAGTTGGGAGATTTTGAGGGGGCTCCGTGACAAAAGCTTTGGAATTTTCTTAATGCATTTCTTTTTAAACATGACTTAAGGTTTACCTTTATTTTTTCGAAAACACAACAGTACTGTTGAAAAGTATCTCAGTTTGGCCAACAAACTTTGATCTAATCTGTGCTTTGGTTGCGGGTTTCGTTTCAACTGTTCTAGTCTCAAGACACTGACTCAAACTTGATCTCGGTCGTTAAATCTGAAGTAAATTGGTATCAAAACAACTGTAAAACCTTTATTAAGCTGCACTTGCAGGTATAGTTTGGTCATCTTTTTATTACCATTACTTGTGTTTTTAGTGTTCCCCGGCTTTACATTTTAATAAGGTAGAGTCACTTCGAATGACTTAAGTATTATAGTATTGTTTACTTGTAAGACTCTTTACCTTGCATAACTTAGCAACTGCGAAATATACTATTGTCGTATTTAGCAATATTGTGAGTATCGTGATATCCGTTGCCTCAATTTGACCTTGAATTCTGTAGTGACCAAGAGCTCAAGATAATAAATAGGTTGAGTTGAGTCTGAGATCGTTGTCAGGTATTTGATTGGTCAGATTAGCACAAACGCCCAGACTCAACTCAAACTCTGTATAACCTTGGGCCCTGAAGTTTCTATCAAATTGTCATCATTCAAATAAAGCCACTACAAGCGGGTTATGTTGTGTTTTGCCAACTCTTGCTGATATGATTTAACAGTTTATCATGTTTATGTGTACATTTAACACCATCTGCAAACAACTTATATCCAGATCGGACGCTGCGCAACGTTGCCTCATTACCCTTGTCATCAATCAGTGTCGTTAAATAACTCCGGTCTTTTTTCGATGACGTAGAATGACCCCCGGTCTTTATTTGATGTCGTAGAATGACTCCCCGGTCATAACTCGATGTCGTAGAATGACCCCCGGTTTTTATTCGATATCGTAGAATGACTCCCCGTCATTATTCGATGTCGTAGAATGACCCCCGGTCATTATTCGATGTCGTAGAATGACCCCCTGATATTATTATATTTCATAGAATGCCACGCCCTGCCCTGGTATGGTAATTACCGTATTTGATGTTAAACAAAGGCCCCTTCTCATTATTGAATGTCGCGAGCTGAGGGTTAATTCATGTCAGATTGCTAATTACTTTTAAAAATCATTGGATGCTTCTATGTTGTACAATATACTGTCAATAATCTAATCAATATTTTCATAGACACATGTTGCGACACATTGTAAGAAGACTAATGTCATTGGAATCGATGTAAATATTATATATACGAGGTACATGTAAAAGGGGGATAAATAGTTTTACTTGTTCACGTTTATTGATATCGAGTACCACTGATATACTTTAAACTACGTTCAATAAGGGGTCATATATCTTCAAGAATAGAAACAGGCTATGGAGTAAAGGGTTAGTATTCATGTTTGACTTTATGCATCTAACAGACAATGCATTTGAAACTGTAATGGTGTTATATGCAGCGGTGACATTTATACATTTTGTCTTGGTACATGTACAGTTGAACCCCTCTATAGCAGTAATTCAATCAGGAAGTGTACAGACAAAAAGGCTATGACTTTTCAAACTGTATACTTGCATACATGTATTCTTCAGTTTTGCATCTTTGATTATGTAGTTGACAACGAACTTGTAAATGATAACCTATCAGTTATATATGATATGCTTATTAGTCTTTTTTTAGTAATGTTTTGGACTATAATGTACGATGTAATGCATTACTTTGCAAATGTTGTTGTAATTTAATGCATTACAAAAATTGTATGTAAACGTTGCGTAATGGTAATTGTAATATAAATAAAGTAAAGTCGCCCCACCGACCTGCATACTCCATGGCTGAATTACATCCTTAACTTATTTATAAATAAGCTGTTCACGAATTATACCTCAGACCCGCAACCAGCTTGTATCAAAGAGATCGGGTAATCCCTACCATCATCATCCAACATATAAGCACCAGGTTACATGTAACGGTATCACTCGGGAACAGCATTTAGTATATTGTACGTTCCCATGGCGTGCTTATCATGTCTGAATTTTAACTTGTTTATTATCTAAATTTTATGATCGTTTAACTCATTCACACCTGAAAATGTAAGTGAACAATTCAAGTCAATTGTCGACTAGCTAGAGTTGTTTTATACAATACATTTCAAAACTGACACATATCAGATGGCTCCTGTGGGCAAAGTCTGACTTGGGTCTACACTGTTTACAAAGGACAAGTGTACTATTAACATGAACACTGTTTGTAAATATCTAATATACTCGTCGCTAGGGTCCAATTGGTTAAACTGTGTCGCTTAATTGCTGGAGAGGGTAGGGGTCACTATTCGATGGGGATCGATATATTTCAGGAGGGGTCAAAATACTTCATGAGGGGAGTCATAGTACTATGACCGGGGGGTCAAATTTCGACGTCGACTTATGACCGGGGGTCATTGTACGATATCGAAAAATGACCGGGGGTCATTCCACGTCGTCGAATTATGACCGGGTGGTCTTTTTTCGATGGGGGTAAAAATACTTCGTTACACCGGATGATGGTTGTCAAAACTATGGTTTTCGTTCTTTTGAAGTAAGTAAGAAGGGGGAGGGGTAGAAAGGGAATATCCTGAATGGGTTGTACAAACAAACTAAAAGCAGTTTAGTAAAAACTAATAAAAAGCGGTTCTCTCGATCATCAGGTAAGTTCCAGTTAAGACTAAATTATGTTTTAAAATTAAGAAATTCTTCCATTTGGAATAAATAGAGACATTCTGCCTATTGGAATAAATGAAATTGGTAAAAATTATTAAGACAGGCTCCAAACTGTTTTTCGTCCTGATTAAATTAAATATATATAGTCAATAGCTCAAAAACACTGTCATTTTAGTGTTGTTTAGTTTAACCCTTTCCCTCTTAATGACGCCCTAAAGCGCAAACAGTTCGGATCCTGATCAGACGCCGTGTAAAACGACGTCTGATCAGATTCCAAACTGTTTGACACTCGTTTCAAAATGTCTTCAGTCATACTGCCTTAAATCTAACTTTGAAACGATATTGCAGACAGCAGTAATGAAGCAGACGACAATATGGCGGCGAAAAGGTAAAAATCTCACTATAAATTTGCATGAAAGAGTTTACACACCCAGTACAAAATAGGACGAGTCTTTAACCCTTTCCCTGCCTTGCCACAAGTACATTACTAATTTGAAAACAGTTTGAATCCTGATCAGACACCATGTAACGAAATTCAATTCGGTTGAGCAGAATAAATGTTCAAAAGCTAAATTACATGTAGATGTCGAATTTGACGCTTCCTTTCTGAACTTCCGTAATGCAAGTCTAGCTAGACGAAAAGACAATGGTCTTAATCAGAACGGACAAAAACGTTCAGAAAACCTAGAAAAAGAGTTCGACCGTAGATTCACACGTTCTTGTCTGGTCTTGCAATGGCTTCTGTTGTAGACGCTCAATACAGAAAGGAATACGTTTTCCTTTCCAAATAAACGACCTTATGTCAAAACCATTATGTCCACAGCAAACAGATTGGAACCAGATCAGACACCGGGTAACACGGTATCTGATCTGGCTCCAATCTGATTGCCATTCAGTTTTCAATAAAGCGTCATCCTACGCAATGGCCTGTTAATATCAAGATTTCATTTTATTGCTTATGTCTTATTTTAATGGGAAAGAATAACGTATTTCTCACAGTAATTTGTTGAAACTCAGATACAGTGAAGAAGATGTTTTCCTTTCCTATTAAAACTCAAACGAAACGCAAACGCATTTTAAATGTACTACGAATGTTTTTAATCCATATGTAAGTAGCAAACAATTTAGAGTCCGATTAAATGCCGGTTCAATCGGCGAATTATCTAGCTCCAAACTCTGTGCATTTGCATTAATAGTTTTAGCATAAACGCGTTTATCACATAATTTGCGGTCTGGGAGTTGCATAAAGCGATTGTATAAATATCGTAATCCACTAGTGGAATATCGTTTCTTGGGCTCCGGCCCAACTTGTTCTTCCACAAGCGCTGCATGTAGCAGGACGCCAAATGATGTAATTTACTATGACGTTAACGTAAACAACGTAACATTTTGGCGGAAAATCTGTATTGCAGAGGGTCTACGAACTACGGCTTCAATCAATTTAATAGGTGCTCAAAATTCTTATGTGATCAATAGAATCTCACATTCGTGCTCATCATTTATCATTTTTAATAAACTCGTCGACTAAAATGACTATGACGCTCGCCAAGGCTCGCGTCACATCTGTTTAGTCAACTCGTTCATTAAAAATGATAAATAATGAGCACTCATACAAGATCCTCTATTTATTGGGAATGAATAACGCCTTCTCCACTCCACTGTGCACAGTACATAAATGCAAACGCGATTGAAACAAATGCGGAAAATACCAAACCGATTAAATTGTTTCTGACGATCCTTTCTGAGTGACAATCAGTTTGGAATTTGGTCAGCCCCCGGGTTTTACTGCGTCTAATCGGGCGACATAGTTGACATTGTTGATTTAGCACAAATACGTGTATATGAAAGAAAAGGTCCTCTCTAGTACAGTACTCCTGCAGTATAACGACACCCAATGGGAGAAAAATATTGTATGTGTGTGTGTGTTGTTCGGATGGAGTTGTTATAGGGATGGAAAAATACACTTAGAGTGCTGAGCATGGATTGGCTTTCATTTACAAACAGCTAGATTCAGATCAGACGCCGCGTATTGCGGTGTCTGATCTTGATTCAAACGTTTTGCCACCCGTGATTGTTTTTCTGTCAAAATGTCCATTATGTAAGAAAAACAGCTGACAACAGTTTAAAGCAGATGATATTGCAGCGGTGAAAGTGTTAGACATTATTGTCTAGGGAACTGTGGTAATCGTTGTTGTTCGTAGAGAGTCTTTGTTCGGAGGGCCGCTGTAGGGAGGGAACACTGTATGATTGGCTAGGTATTGACCACTGCAGACTCTTTGCACCAGGCATATATACCATGGGGAATAAAACCTTATCTGTGTTTTTGTCTGCCAATTGTTTTCTGATGGCAACTGTTTTTCGCCAATAAATGCAGTAATGAATTCCAATAACTATTTTTGATTGCAGAAAAAAGTCGAAGTCGGATTAAATGCTCGAGCAATTCGTCATTTGATCAAGCTCAAAACTGTTTGACTTTCTGATTAAAATAATTATATCGTCAACATACAGTCGAATTTTGATATCCCGAAAAACGTGGCTTAGCCACGTTTTAACTTTAAAACACGGGTATGTTCATCTAAACCGAGCTTGAAATAAGGCAAATTCATGTTTCAAAATATCGAATAGTTCGAGTTAAGTATGTTCGAGATATTGAAGTTCGCCTGTATAAAAGTAAATGAGTAACATTTATTTCCAACCGTATTTGTATCATAACGTTCTTTGCGACTGTGTCGTATGGTGATAATCCAACATGTCTGTTACGTGACATTCAGTCAAATACATCTCTATTTAGCCACAAAATACAGATTATATCACGACAGACAGACAACGTCTTTCCCAAGGTATAAAAAACAGTTTTAAAATATGAATCAGGTTTTTAAATATTACACGACTGTTTCACTGAATCAGATCTAGTATGCCCAAAATATAGAGAAATACGAGACCGTTATCTACCAAAACAATACTGCTCATGGCCGAATATCAACAAATTTATCAGCATAATGACCTCTACATCCAGCAATATCATAAATAAAGTCGCTAAATTTGTATATTTCGCAAATAAGTTGCATGTTAGATAAATGCCATCCTTAAAACTGATAATTAACAATCGAACCATTCACTCACTCATCCTTCCTATCCACCTATCACATACTCAACATTACAGTATACCTACCAACTCTATACTTACCTCACTACTACCAGTATAATTACATTGAATTTAAAACTTGTGTAAAAAAATAAATAAAACAAATGTCTAAATGACACTTTATTTCTCCTACGAAATATTTTCTTTCACCAAACTGTTTTCGTGTGTTTGCTATTACCAGTATATTATGTATATACATTTTATGCCTAATAAAATATTCTGTATTCTGTATTCTGTATATAGAACTGTCTCAGAGGCGATGTGTTTTGCCTTTCGCATTAATTTCACTTCTTCCCCGTCATGGTAAACGGAACTAGAGGCTAAAACAATATAACACTCATTGTTTCAAATCAACAAGAATTGAATTAATTTGGCCTTGAACTATATTTTATCCTAATCAATTGATTATAAAATTAGTATTCATGTGTTTCCAAGTTGTTTGTGCAAATGAATATCACTTTTTTGGTCACCAATGTTGTTTTGACCCCGGAAAACAAACATTTTCTCTACAGTGTAGAAGTCGCTACATTGTATCCATTCCCACTAGATACATTGGCATGTCCAGTTAAACAGCTTAGAGCCAGATCAGACACCAATCAAATAACATTAGAATTTCTAAAATTGGTATTGTGAAACACATTCTACTTCATACTTAACCCTTCACTCCATAGCCTATTTCTCACCAAACAAGTTGAAAGGAATAGCAGAAAGCGCCTTGGAAATAGAAGTAATCTTCAGAACTTCTACAATTGGCATTGTGAAACAGTTACTACTGATTACAAATAGAGCATGTTACACCTTTACTCCATTGCCTGTTTCTAGTTTTGAAGTTAGGAGTTCACGTACAGATGGTTGAAAGTAAAACAAAATGTAGGTCCCGGAATGGATGGACAACAATAACTTTTAAATCAATAAATCATGCAATTGATCCTTGAAATAGCTGACTCATTTTAAAATTAATTATATAAACTAATGATAACAAGTTTTATAATCTTAGTAATTAAATCGAAAAAATCCCTTATTCTGAATTTGTTTCCATTCAGGGTATATTATAGGGTATCATGTTTATTGTAAATGTAGTTATTTGTCTTTTCTATGTTTGTAGGTACATTTATATAAGTTCATGTGAAGAACTTTTGACTGCACACTTGCATTCTGCTTAACTATCCGTCTACTTTAAAATACATTTGCTAGAAAATCGATGACAATTCTTATCAAACATATTCATACTTGTATAATTTAATATTATTTGTTTTCATTACATTCAGTCAGCTGTGATTGGCTGTCATTTTTGTTTAATAACTCCATGAAAAAGAAATTCAGGCCACGCCTTTTCAGGACTACTTTCTCTTAGTCCAACTGCTCTCCACAAGCGCTGCATGAAGCAGGACGCCAAATGACGTCATTGACGTCGACGTTACTACAAAACAACGCCGCGTTTTGGCGGAAAATATATATGGCGGAGGGACTACAACTAACTTTTTAAAAGCGTTAAAAATGCACATTCGCGTCCGATTATCTATTTAACTTCTTTCTTAAATTCAAAAGTGATATTAAATTATAAGGAATAATTCGGAATATTTATTGTATTCATGGAGGTATGGAAAAAAAACCTGGTCACTTTTTTGTATGAAACCGCTTCGCGGTTTCATACAGTGTGACCAGGTTTTTTTTATCATACCTCCATGAATACAATAAATATTCGAATTATTCCTTAAATGAATTGCAACTGTTTTCTTCATTGGAGACATAAATTAAATGTGCTAAAAGGCACTTCTTTGGGAAAACGTTACTCGCGGAATGGTCTATTTTTGTCACTGAATAGACTGGTTCTTGTTCAATCAATGTCTGATCGTAACCCAGTCTAGGCAGTAACAATTCAATTGTGACACAATTAATCAATTGAATTATTTATCTCTTGATGTTGCCGTTCAGATCAAATCAAAATGTCAATGAATAGCCAGCAAATTTCCTCGGTTCATCGCCAGACCACTTGAAGAAAATCTGGCTTCATTAGTGCACTATAATCAATATTTACATAAGGCTAGTTTTTAAACAATATCGGAGAAGTATGGTCAGCAGTAAAAACATGGTACAGTGAAGAATACGTTATATTTCCCAATAAACGCGTTTACGATAACACTAATAGATCTATTGCAAACAGTTTGGAGCAAGATCAGACGTCGGATTACCCGGCGTCTGATCAGGATCAATACTGTTTGAACTCATAAATTAAACGAATCATAAAAACTGTCATTTTCTACATTGGTATACAAGTACAGTGTCTGCATTTATTTTGTGTTTAAACGGGAAAGAATAACGTCTTCTTCACTGTAAACATGTATCTGTGATCTTGTTGGAAATAATTTTTTATGTTATTCTTTGCAAATAAATGGGTTTGAACAAAACAGCTTTTATCAATTGCAAACAGCTTGGAGACAGATCAGACGTCTGGTTACCTATTTTCCACTCAAACAGATTTAAAACAGCAGATGTTCCAAACATTTTCTGCACTTTAGTGTCTTTTGTTTGCATATAGTTTCGTTTAGACATGAAAACTCTCCTTCGTGTTTGATGCAACTCCTTACTCTTGAAAAGAGGTTGTAAGATCAATTGGTAATATTTTTATAAGTAATAGTTTAATTTAGAAAAAATATAGATGTAAACAAGACTAAGTGTAGTATCGTGCAATGGAACACGGGGAGGAGTTGAGATGCGTAGTAATTAAATCATGAGGCCGTAGGCCGAGTGGTTTAATTACCAGCATATCAACGACAACCCGTATGTCATTACAAGATAATACAATTATGAGGTCATATTTATGTAAGACAATCATTTCGAACTTTGCATTTGCATCTTAAAACAGTTTCTACTGTTTATAAATAGAGCATACTCAATCACGGAATGGTCTATTTCTGTTTCTGAATGGACTGCTGCTTGTTCAATCAATGTCTGATCGAAACCAAGTCTAGGTGGTCACAATTCAATTGTCACACAATAAATCAATTGGATTATCTATCTCTTGTTGGTGCCGTCTATATCAAATCAAAATATGGCTGAATAGCCAGCAAATTTCCTCGGTTCATCGCCAGACCACTTGAAGAAACACTGTCTTCACTTGTGCATCATCTTCATTATTTGCATAAGGCCAGTGTTTAGACAAGTACATGTCTGGGCAGCAGTATAAACATAAACTACATGTCGGTGTGGTACAATTGTTATACAGTCGAACTTCGATATCTCGAAGTCGGTTTTGACGAACATACCCGTATTTCAAAGTTAAAACGTGGCTAGTCCAAGTTTTAACTTTGAAATAGGGGTATATTCGACTTAACCGAGCATGAAATAATGCAGTCCATATGTCGAATTATCGTAAAGTTCGAGTTAAACGAGTTCGAGATATCGAATTTTAACTGAACATTGAAGACGTCTTTTTTCTTTACCAATAAACGCCTGTACGCTTAAACTAATATTTCCCTGGGAAACATGTTGGAGACTGATCAGACGCCGGGTTGAACAGGGTTTTTATATTTTATGTACACTGTTCGTCTTTATAGGTGAATATAGGAGATAAGTGTGAGGTTGGGCGCCCCTAAACCCAGGTTTAACCCCCCAGTGGTTGTTAATAATTAATTAATTTATAATTGATTATTGATTGCTACTGACCGTACCAAGGCGGGCTCCTATGTCCACTTAGCTTTATGTTTGTCTTGCGTGTTGTTTTCTATTTAGTGTGTAGATGAAGGAATGGTATTGCGTGTGTGTGTGTGTGTGCTTGTTATGGTATGGCTGTGTGTGTGTTCTGCTTTAGAGATGGGTGTATTGTTTGTGTTGCGTTTCCTGCTTGAGTCTTCTTTCGTATTTATTTGCCACTCAGTCAAAGATAAAGCGTAAAAAGAGTAAAAACGTTCGTGTATTCTACATTTTTATAACAATGCGTTTGCGTTATTATCATTATACGAAAAACAAACGCGGTTGCAAATACGTTAAAACCTTATCAGACGCCATGTTACCCGGCGTATTATCTGCCCATTCCGTGTCAACAATGTACAAAAGAGTTTTTTTGCATAAACGCGTTTGTCGGGACAGAATGACATGAACGTTTCCTCCATTGTAATGCAAGTCGGCATCGAACATGTATGTCCTGCATTATGTTGTTGCAGTGGAGAAAGCATTATTTTTCCCCAATAAACGCGTTTACACGGAGCTATTATTTCCACTGCAAAGAGTTTGGAGCCAGATCTGACTCTTATGTGTTTGCCACTTAAATTCAAACAGATACAGTGGAGAAAACGTTATTCTTTCCCAATAAACGCGTTTACGCTAAAACTATTATTTCTAATACAAACAGTTTGGAGCCAGATCAGACGCCGGGTAACCCGGCGTCTGATCAGGCTCCAAACTGTTTGCCACCAAGATAAACATGAAATATCAGAATTGTCCAAAAGTTGTTCTTTTCTACGTTTTAGTGCTTTGCGTTTGCGCACGTTTGCGTTGAAACGGGAAAGAATAACAGATTCTCCGCTGTTACATGTATTGCAATGCAGTTGCGGTTCGTTTGCGTTTAAACGGGAACGAATGACGGTAGCTCCAATGTATATTTGTAAAGATTAACATCTTAACTACCGTATCGTTGAATGTCAACGCGTTATATCGACAACTTTTGTCTAACATTCCATGAAATCTATGACGTCATCATTTTCAACAACTATAATCTGTTATAATTTCTAAAATTTAAATTAGATAATGTAACTTTAGAAATGTTGAAATTAGTGTCAAACAGTTTGGACCCTGGTCAGACGCCACGTTACGATCAGGGTTCTAACTGTTTACAAATAACCGTTGTACTTGGTGAAAGACAGTGAAGCGTTTAACCATGTTAAACCCGGATTGAAGTGAATAGCAAATGTCAAGGAATACATAAATATATAAATATGTTACAGTCAATCTGTGTAATCAGTCATTTCATGAAACGACTAAAAATTTCAGTCATTACGTGCAATGACTGTTTCACTTAGTCATTTCATGAAATGACTAACATCTTCAGTCATTTCGTGAAATTAGCTTAAAAACACCTTCAGTCATTTCACGAAATTACTAAATTGACTTTAGCTTTATTTATTCTATCGTAGTTATTATTGTATCTGAATAATTACAAACTGCACTATTGAAACAATACATACATATTCAATTTAATATAAATCAAGTCTCTTAAATCTTTAAAACGTGCGTGCAATGTTTCTAGAATAATTATTAGATGTTAAGTTTTAAACAATATTTTGCAAATTGAAAGACATGAATGAACAATTGATGTTGAATTAATTAAATAAAAGCCACTTCACACGTCGCCAACTTGTGAAGATGTGGCATGCCAATTATAGCCATTTCACGAAATGACTGAAATGTTTAGTCTTGTCGTGAAATGACTTATTACACAGATTGACTGTTATACATACACTGTTCAAGCTTTGAATAAAGTTGAATATATCTACATGTAGATGCTGAATGACATCACAAGTCTCGAAATTGTATTCTGCTCAATTGCTAGGAGGACGGATGTCCTATGATTGGTTATTAGGTTATATCTAGCTCTAAACTCTTTACAATGGACACCAGTGATTGGTTTGTATGTACTCTGTTTTGTTCCTAACCGTTCGACCCATTTGCGCTCAAAGATATTCTTCCATATTTTTATATTGTTTTTGTCTATTTTTATCTAAGAGGTGCCTGGTCTAAATATGCATTTTTGTTCCGTTTTATATTGAAAGTCCTATCAGCAAACAATGTATATTGCTGCAGCTGATGAGAGCCTATACTGCCTACCCAATTCCCTTTAACTCTTTCCTCCCTAAAACTTTAAATGGACAATTCCAGTTTCCATTTTAGTCTAGTCCATTTCTGACCTTTAAGGGTTGTTTTTGTCAATATTTGGCATTATGACAAACAGTGAAGACCCTGATCAGAGGGCTCCTTTCGGAGCCCTCTGATCTGGGTCTTCACTGTTTGCATAGGACAAGTGTACTATTCACATGTTCACTGTTTGAAAAGGACGCCTATATGCGGGACTAGGGTTAAAAGGGTTAATGAGACGCTAGATCAAAACCCGGGTGACAAAAACGAAAAACAAATTCCAAGCCATAAACAAAAGGAAATGATAGCTTTAAAGATGATAACCCACAAATCTGAATTGCAAACTGTTTGGAACCTTCTCGCCAGGTCACCTAGGGTATGATCCTGTCAAATAAAATGGTTTACGCTAAAAACTTTGTGTCTATTAGAAACAATGTTGCATCTAGGTTGCAATGGACAAAAAAATTTAAGCATAAACTTTTATAAGAATGAAAAAAAACGTTTTCTCTTCTGTAAGAGTATACCGGTATATGTATGCATTAGCTGTTGTCGGAAACTTCACGTCCGCTGCTGTCTAACTCATGATTCGTGTTAAGATTTGAAACCCCGGCGTGTTGAATAATAAAACTTCTGATTGACAAAGGGGATAGTAACAGTGGAGATATGGGATCTTACATGAGTGTTCATAATGTATTTGATTTATAAAACGAGTATTTTAGTAAACAATACCGAGGCTTGTTGAGTTTTTGTCGTTTTCTAAAAGACGAGCTTTTTAAATCCAATAAATTATGAACACGATTGTTAGATTTATTAATTTCATAATATAACCTGAAAATCTTGTTTTAAACTACCTCTATACTTATATTAACAGTGTAGTTTATAAGCCCTTATACGCCAATGAATGACGCGTGAATGGACCGCCTGGAAAATGAGTAAACATTCAAAAAGTACATGTAGTTCCAAGGTTAATACCGATTTATTCAGACTAAAACTAGGGAGCAAACGTTCCCTGTCCCTTCCTATCTATATGTACATGTATATCCATTCGATCGCAAAAGAAATGTCATTTGACGCCGTATTGGTTACCAACATTTTTAAGAACGTAGAAATACACATTCTAGTTAGACATATTCATTTGCATAGATAAACCACCACATTTACTTACGAGAAACAAACAATGAGTGTAATTTAACACTCACACGGTAGATAATGTTATAAAACGCGTTATTTTATCATGTTTAAACGAAACTCAACACCTATGAAATATAAGCAAGTGCTGGAAATAACAACTCGTGGAAGAATCTTACAATTATTTCTACATACCCCTGAGTGGCAAATAGGTTGGAGCCTGGTCAGTCACCGTATTGACCTGTGTTGCAAGGAAAGAAATTGTTTTAGGACAAACTGGTTTTTCGGGAAAGGACACAGTTTTATATATTCGACCTTAACCAATTCATGCCAAGCATCTATACTAAAGTGACCATTGGCAAACAGAATAGACCCTGCTGAGACGCCGCGTTACGTCATGGTCTGTCCTGTGTTATATATCATAAGAAATACATGTATATTACCCTATGGACAAACACTGCAGTGTCTTTAAATCTACAATGAAATCTTCCAGGGAGCGTTTAGTGCAATACTTAGGCATGAATGGATTCATTTCTGGCCCCATCCTTACAAAAGCTGCTTTTATCTGTTTTATTATAACTATTCCAGCATTTAAATGTTTGTTAGCGTCTAAGGGTCTCTCTCTAAACACAAATTTATTCGTTAAATTGGGATATTATGTGAATCACGAAATTGGCATCATTATGTAAAATAGTTCAAATATTATAGTAAAATCCCAGCCAATGGGACCACACAAGCGAGGACTTGATTTCTGTTTGCACTGTTGGTGACAGCTTGAAGTACGATATAGATTAGAAAGAAAGCACGTGAACCGTGTCGGGAGAAAACATGCCTTATTCCATTGCAAACAGTGTAGATCAAGGCCAGACGGCGCGTCAATGACGCGCCGTCTGGCATTGATCTACACTGTTTGACAACCATTTGCATCTAAGCAGTTTATGTAGCTGTATTATATACGGCATTTGGAAGCGTAAGCCGAACTCAAAAGCAGAGCCTGGGATGACAACGTCGCTTAGTCTGTACAATATTGCAATGTAATAAGGTTGGTTTTGTCATGACAAGGCTCATATGTCGTAATGTCATCTTGCTTCAACCTACAATTTAGGAGATGCAATTATTTCACATTGATAACCGAGCAATACTCACACACGATGCAGTTAAATGTAGAAAATGACAGCTAATTGCTTACATTTTATTTTTTATCTGAGTGGCAAATAGTCTGAATAATGATCAAAAGCCGGATACATGTATTTCTTTTAACATACGCGTTTATTAAGAAATGATAGAGTCCACTCCACTTTCCCATTTAAACGCAAACGAAACTCAAAATTAATGTACTAAAATATAGAAAATTACAACTTTTTGAAAACTCTCACAATGTATTCTAATCTGTGTCTCAAACAGGTTGGAGCCTGATTAGACGCCGGGTTACCCGGCGTCTGATCAGGTTCCAACTGTTTGCCATGGAAAATAATAGTTTTAGTTCAAACGCGTTTTTTGGGAACAAATAATGTCTTTCATTACTGTATGAGCAGCTGTTTAGTCATTACGCCATGCAGCGTATTGAACTGTTTGGCGTGTCCCTTGAACACAATCTACGGTCTGATTTATGTAAACTTTCACGGTACGGAGATACAGTGGAGAAGACGTTATTGTTTCCCAATAAACACGTTTATGCTAAAACTATAACTTTCAATACAAACAGTTTGAAGCCAGATCAGACGCCGGGTAATCCGGCGTCTGATCAGGCTCCAAGTTGTTTGCCACTCATATTAAGATAAATCCTAACACATTTTAAAAAAGATGGAATTTTCAACATTTTCTACATTTTATTGAAATTACGTTTGCGTTTTGTTTGCATTTATAATGGGACAAAACTACGTCCTCTCCGCTGTACCACAGCAGACATCAGGAAATTGATGCGTAATCCCCCACGTGCTACTTAGTGATCTATAATACTGTTCTATTTGGAATAGGGATAAACCATTTACATAGCTGCTGTGTGCTTGAGGCGAGCTTCTAAATATTACAATAGAAACCTTTCGATTTACGTTCGGTTTATACTACAGTGGAGAAAACGCTATTCTTTCTCGTTTAAACGCAAACGCAAAGCAAACGCAAATCGCTGAATTGTAGGAAATACCATGTTTAATTATTATTTTTAATCTGAGTGGCAAACAGTTTGGAGCCTGGAGTCCCGTCGTCTAATCTGACTCCAAACTGTTTACAATTAAACGCGATTATTGGGAAATAATAACGTTACATGTATTCCCACTGTGATATGTATGAGCAAGCTTCATTCTGAAAATTTACCGTTATCTTGTTACAGTAGAAATGTAAACTTTATTGCAATGTAATTAACTGATCACCAGTAAGAATGTCATATTTTTTAAATGTATCTTAACGATTTAGTTTTGTCTTAGTTTCAAACAGTTTGGAGAAGAATCTAATAATCATTTATGCTTCCGTTCTAATCCTAATTATGCTGTCAAATATGCTAATATTCAAGCAATGTTTTTCCTGAATAAAATATGTTTAAACTAAACAGTTTGGCGACTGACCAGACAGGGCTTCCATAAGTTGACATGAAAAATCCTAAGATTTCCAAATTTGCACTTTTCAAGTGCGATTTTACGGATCATACCTTTACCCCATATCCTGTTTCTTGTTTTTTTGACATGTGACTACTTAAAGCAGGCTGGAAGTAAAGCAGAATTGCTTTAATTACTTTCAGCCTGCTTTAAGCTTCCATGTACTAGAAAAAAATCCGAAGATTTAGGAAAAATCCGGAGAAATGGCAGCCCTGACCAGACACATGGAATCCTGGCGTCTGAACTGGCTCCAACTTATTTGCAACTAATTAAAACATACATTTGTTTCGACAATTCTATTAATGTTAAACTGAGTGGCGAACAGTTTGGAGTCTGATCTTGCTCCAAACCAATGAAAATAATAGTTTTAACATAAACACGTTTATAGGGAAAGAACAAAGTGTACTACACCGTATTCCATGTATCTGACAAGGTTCCAATCTGTTTGCTTCAGTGGAGAATCTGTTATTCTTTCCCAATAAACGCGTTTACGCTAAAACTATTATTTGCAGTGCAAACAGTTTGGAGCCAGATCAGACGCCGGGTAACCCGGCGTCTGATCAGGCTCCAAACGGTTTACCACCAAGATAAACAAGAATTATCAGAAGCGTCCAAAAGTTGTTCTTTTCTACATTTTAGTGCTTTGCGTTTGCGTACGTTTGCGTTTAAACGGGAAAAAATAACAGATTATCCACTGTATGTACATAAGGCATTTAGCATAAACATGTTCATTGCGCAAAAAAAACCGTCTTCTCCGGTGTACTTAGGCACTTGACAAAACGCCTCTTATTCAAATTAGATGTGTTGCAAAAACTGTTCTTTTTTTCAGTTTACCTACAAAAATGGGGGTTAGCGCGTTTTTGCCAATTTTAGTAATTGCCTCTGTTACTGTAAACATTAGAGGGGTAGTATATTTACCTACGAAGTGTTTGCCCTAATTAGACATTACTGAATAGTCTATAGTCATGAACATCTGGTCCACATCCTAGCAGGGTATAATTATACTATAACCCTTGAACTACGCATCTAACAGTATGTATTAAAGTTTATGCCCCGTAATTGATATGAGAGTGGGTTATATCTTCTTTTTGTTTTACTTTTGAGTACTACATGTATAATATAACCTAAACTGTATATCATACAGAGGAGAAGACGTTTTTCCCCGTTTGAACGCAAACGAAACGCAAATGAAATAATTGACAATTATTACTATACATTCTAATGTGGGTGACAAACAGTTTTGGGCCTGATCAGACGCCTGGTTACCCGGCGTCTGATCTGGTTCCATGCTGTTTCTAATGGAAATTATAGTTTAAGTGTAAATGCGCTTATTTTGAAAGATCAATGACTTTTTCATTGTATCATACCCTATGAATCTCGGTGGGTAATTAAACTGAACTCTCATGTAGATTTGAACATTAAAACGCGATGCTCAAATTGTTCAGTCCAAACTCGGTTCAGTTCAAACTAGCGAGTAAAAAACGCGTTTTAAAACAAAAAGGTTTACATAAAGTGTATCAGATATAAAAATTAAGACACAATCTATCTGAGTGGCAAACAGTCTGACGCCATATCAGACACCGGGTTATCCGGCGTTTGATCTGGCTCCAACATTTTTTCAATGATAATAATGTTGTTGGTTTTTTTGTGCAAGAAAACCGTCTCAATTGTAAATGTCTTTTTAAAAACTTGCTTAAGGTTGAGAACCCCTAATGAGATCGGACAAATGTCGGTCAATATCTGAACTCTACGAAAAGCGATAGGCCATTCTCGTCAAAGTACTAAAGCATGGTTCGGAACATCCCACAGGCGAGAATGACCGATCTCTGTACGTAGAATGCCGATTTTGGTCCAATCTTATTAGGAATCTACAACCTGAACACAAGTATGACTGTATATCATTGGTCTATTGATACCATATCCTGATTTCCCTCAACATTCACCATAACTAGACCTCGTTGAAGTGGGCATCAGTATGTTTGTTCAGTTTAATTATCCAGTGCATTAACGACAGTGTAAATATTTGTTATGCGTAAAGACAAACACAATCGCTTGTTGTCTGACAAAAGAGGACATTTGCTATATCTATACAGCTGATGCACAATAACTCGGAACTTGCTTAATTCGAACCTATCCGTACAGTGTGCCTCCAAATTTAGGTACATGGCGTTCAACTTACATCATTTGCGCCCAGTCGATTATTCAATGTTTATATGCGTCTTGTCTAAAGTGTATGTCGAAATTCTTATCAGCAAACAGTAAAGACTCTGACACCAGACGCCGCATTATGCGGCGTCTGATCAGAATCTACACTGCTTGCCTATGTCCCATACAGGACCGTAGGCACAAATGGATTAGGCTTGTACCAGCTATTGAAATTTAGCTGAAAAGTATTCGTTCGACTTAATGTATGACACACTTATGAGATTGAGCCTATGTAAGTCAATATAAGTACTGGTCTGATCTCAATAGATGCGAAGTACCTTATTCTGGTTCAAGTAATCGGGCTTAAATGATGTCATGCTTAGTTTCCTAACATTAGCATTTTACTCGTATGTACAGTGGAGAATGCGTTTTTCTTTCCCAAAAAAGACTCGTTAAAGAACAACACGTTACGGCAATTTTGCCTCACATCTTAATTCAGGTGTTTTGTAAAATGCAATAGTATTCACAGATTACGATGTTATTCTTTCCCCATAAACGCGTTTACGCTAAAACTATTATTTATTGCAAACAGTCTAGAACCATATCAGACGCCGTGTAACCTGACGTCTGATCAGGATCCAAAATGTTTGCCCCCAAGATTAAAGATAGTCAGATAGTTCTCAAAGTTGTAGTTATTTTTACAGTTTTATTGCATTTCGTTTAGTTAGTTTAAACATATTTTATTTCAAAATAGTACAAATTTAATAATCATACATAAATATACTTTAGGATGCGTTTAGGACTTTTGTTTGCGATTCGTTTTCGTTTAAACGGGAAAGAATAACGTATTCTCCACTTTACTAAAGCGTCTTACCACCTACATTACTGATATATATTACCACACACTAATATCAATTAAAATGCATTATTTTTTCTAGAACAAAAACAATTTCTTTCCATGATTTATCGAACGTAGGCAGGTTACACCTCTGAGTGCCTGCAGCGCTTTGGTTATCTTTGTTACTCTTCAAACGGTCCGTAAACCTTCTTCAAAAATGCATATACTACTTCTAGTCCAAATTAGTTTCTTTCTTTATCAATTATTTATAGCCTTAATCAGCAAGACTTTAAGTCCGTTCCAGCTACCATATTGGTCCGCGCAAATGCGCGGTTTTCCGAAATTCCTCGCAAGTTGTGATGGGTCCGCGATCGTGTCTCACAGGCGTTCTCAATGCCGCGCGATCATTATAACCGCGAACCACGATGAATCGCCTGTATTGATATTTATATCCTTGATTACTTTTACAGTCTTTCTTCCACTGTACATATACATTTTTATATCGTGCACAATTGATATGAAAGATATGAAATAGAACTTCGAAAAATGGTTCGTTGAGGCTAATTTCAAGGATACTTCTGCATTCGACAAGTAGTTTATCCATTATTTTGGCGAGTTTGATTTTGAATAAAGAAAACCTGATCGTGATTTGTCTGGTTGTTCACATTGCATATCAGTCTGATCATGGCTCTGTCATTGCGACGTAAACGCTGGAGATTTGGGCTTGTCAAGGACCAAGTCTCACTTGCATGCAACATTGCGATTCTCACACATGAGCTGTATACACGACCGCGGGTCTTGTAGGAGAGATGGTAGGTTTACAGAATTGGTAGCTGTACCTTGAACTTCTTCCAGGCAGTTTTCACACGCGTGGTTGTTGCAAATTCATCCACCGGCTGCAGAGAGCATATCCCCAGGGTAGCAGAAGGATGATACCACTTCTAGCTTGTGATGACCTACCTGAACCTCTTTCTGTGGCCTTCCGTCGATGGGCCGTAGAATTCCTTGGCATCTAGTACACCTATATTCGGGTCTTCTGTCAGACGCTTGAGGCCACTACATATCTTATTCGCTCAATGTTTGCAGTCGTTGCAAAACAGGTTGGAGCTTGATCAGACGTCGGATACAGTTGAGATCGTTGAGTTCTTGAATTGTATCCCTGGAAACCATTCGGCGTTAACATTTGAATATTATTGTTTGCGTCAGAAGTTTGTGTTGGAGTTATTAACTTAAAGTTAAAGAGACTGAACTATAGATTCGACATCAACGCAATCTTTGTATATGGACAAATACGTGAATAGCAGTTTTGGGGATGCTTTTTGTTGAAAATGCACTTAGTTTTTTTTTGTTTTTGTTTTTTTGAGATTCGTTGCCATGCGTGGAAGTTACAGCTTGAAATTGAAATACCTTTACTCTAACCGCTCCACTATTTTAGTCTTTTTTATCGTGCTTGCTTAACCCTTTCATTGCCAAGTTAATCGTGTTTTTTACCCCTTTATCGTCATATTATCGTCTGTTTCAATATTGTCGTCTGCAAGATCATTTCAAAGTTAGATATAAGGTAATATGACTTAAGAAGTATTGATATGAGTGTCAAACAGTGTGTATTCTGGTCAGACGCCGCTTTTCGCGGCGTCTGATCTTGATCCAAAATGTTTGCGATATCGACTTTATGCGACTTTGGCGGCGAATACGTTAATATGAGTAAAGTTTGAAGCGATGTTTGCGAGGTTATCTACCCTGTCTTAGGTAGAAGAAGAAAAAACGATAGAACATTCTAAAAACCTTAATAGTCAGTTTCTTTGGTAAATATTCTATCGGGTATTCAGTCTCTTTTTACGATATATCAATACGTATATATAACCGATCGTATCTTAATCAGATGTTGAACTACTCGGCGTCTTATCTTCATTAATATCGCATGTAAATTCACGTGAAATAATGCTCAACAGAAAGTAGTATAATAATGGAAGACAGGATGACCGAATCATCTGCGAATGTACAGTAGAACCTCTCTATTACGACCACTAAAAGGAATGCTAATTGTCTGTATAACAAAACAGATGGCAGCTTAAAGCAATGTGAAAGTGAAACAGAAAGCTCCTACAGGAGCTTTCTGTTTCATTTTCTCATTGCTTTAAGCAGTCACCTGTCTTAAACGACTAATGTTTGACACAATTTAGTGGTCGTAATAGAGAGGTTCTACTGTATTCGTCTGCATGAAACATTTTACCGCTATAATATCGTTTGCTTTAGTAGTATGGCATGTACTTTTGTTTCAATGCTAGATATATATGAGGCAATAAAACGACATCTCGAAACGATGTCAAACAGTTTGGATCCTGATCAGACACCGCGTTACGCGACGTCTGATCAGGATCCAAAATGTTTGCAAGGTCGACTGCACTTGCATTTAGCAGTGAAAGTGTAAAGACTTTGATTTAAACAATGATTTAACGGTACCACTTATGTATACTTAAGCCTGTGGAATTATAGTCGAGTTTGCAAAATCTATTTTCCTTATCTTGTACAAATCTCAAAAAATATAATCTATATTTTTCTCCCATAATGTGTTCAAGAACTCTTGAACTTATTTTACCCCTTGTCGTGCTGAGCGCGACTGGGCAATATTTTGCAAACAGTATGTATTCAGATTAGACGGCCCCTAACGCGGCATCTACTCTGGATCCAAACTATCTTGCACTTATATTCAACTCTTCTTCAAATTTAAGAGCTTAATTTTGAATTTTGATGTTTTTCGCAGACGACAAGTTTGAAGCACACGACAATGCAGCGTTACAAGGGCTACAGTGGAGAAAACGTTATTCTTTCCCAATAAACGCATTAACGCTAATCTATTATTTCTCATACAAACCGTTTGGATCCAGATTAGACGCCGGGTAACCCGGCGTCTGATCAGGCTCCAAACTGTTTGTCGTCCAGGTTGAAATAAACATTAAGAATTGTCGAAAAGTTGGCATTTTCTACATTTTAGTACTTTACGTTTGCGTTTCGTTTGCGTTTAAACGGGAAAGAATAACAGATTCTCCACTGTAACATGTGCACGCTTTGTTGATATTATTTGCTGAAACTGTCGTCTGCAAGAATTCTCAACATGTATGTTTCTGCATGAATGTGTCATATAGATTGGATTCAGGTAAGACACAAAAATACTCATTCCTCAATCTGGATCTGCACTGATTTCAACAGCTATCATGCCTTACATGCATTTTGCACAAGATAGTGTCAGAGCTTTTACAGTGGAAAGAAGTTTAGTTTTACCCCAAAAACTATTTGCATTGCAAACAATTTTGAGCCATGTCAATCATCGAGCAACCTGGCATTCAATCAGGCTCCAAACTGTTTCTCACTAAAATTAAAAGGAATAGTTAGATGGCTTGTTAAGCGATTGTCATTTTATACATTTTGTTTCCATGCGCTTGCATTTCGTTTGCGTTTAACTGAGCCACAAAAGGCTTTCTCCAGAGTATGACAGGTAAAGTACTCCCTCTCTACAAAGATACCCAATGGGAGACAAATAGTGTGTGTGTTGTTCGGAAGGAGTCGTTATAGGGAGGAAAATTGGTTCACATTTGAAAACAGCTTGAATTCAGATCAGACACTACTTGACGTGGCGCGTGGTTTAGATGCAAGCTGTTTGTCACTCGCCATTAAGTTTATTCTGTCAAAATGTCTATTATATCACTTTTAGATCAACAGCAGACGACAACTTTTAGCAGACGATAGTACAGTAGTAAAAGGCGTTATTGGTCTGTTAAGGGTACTGATACAAGGGTCGTTGTAAGGAGGTAGTCGATGCTTGGAGGACCGTTGTAGGGAGGGGGCACTGTGAATGTATACGGATTTCAGTTGTGGTTCTAAATATACAGGAGCTTTCTGTTTCACTTTCACATTGCTTGAAGCTTTCACCTGTCTTTTATATAGACAATTAGCTTTCTTTTTAGTGGTCGTAATAGAGAGGTTTTACTGTATATTCATTACGTAGTATTTCTAATGAACACATATTGGAACCAGATCAGACGGCGACTAATCATTCTCCAAATTGTCTATCAGATAAAAATAAACCGTCAACATTTCCAAAATCTTTAATTTTCTACATTTTATTAAATTATATTTATATTTACCAGTGGAGCTATTGTTTATGAAAATAAGGATGTGTTTCCACCGTATAACCGCATAGTGTGAATAGAAAAAAAATGTCGCATTTCACGTTTTGCCCCTGTCTCTCATATATACAATGGAGAAGACGTTATTCTTCCCGTTTAAACACAAAGGCATTGCAACAACATGCAGATAATTTCATCTTATACAAATTTCCATCGATTAATTTTAATATAAATGGTAAACAGTTTGGAGCCAGATCAGACACCGGGTAACCCGGTGTCTGATCTGGCTCTAAAATGCTTGCAATGTAAATATTAGTATTAGCGTTAACACGTTTATTGTGAGATCCATTCCTGATACACATTTTCTTTTGTAAATCAAAACATAACTACAAATGTATACACTTATTAAAACGCATGAGTAACAGAGTATAACATAGATATTCGGCGTTTCAGATATCTTTACACAATGTTAAGTATATCAACTTTGGCAGTGAACATAAATGGTAACCTTTATGACATATTTATTGTCTATATTATATATTTCTTCAGACATTTTGTCTACAAGACATTGCGCAATATCAAAACGCTACACACCATGCAAAAACTAATTTGTTCTATCATGCCAAATCGTTTGATTTAGGTATACTTTCACGGCAGTCAGAAATACTCTTCGGGAACCAGGGAAGTCTAGGGCTGCCATAAGTTGACATAAAAAAAATCCTAAGATTTCCAAATTTGCATTTTTCAAGTGCGATTTTACGAACCATACCTTTACCCCATCGCCTGTGTCTAGTTTTGTTGACACGTGGGTGCTTAAAGCAGGCTGGATGTAAAGCAGAATGCGCCTTAGGGCGCATTCTGCTTTACTTTCAGCCTGCCTTAAGATACCATGTACCAGACAAAAATCCGAAGATTTAGAACAAATCCGGAGAAATGGCAGCCCTGTAAGTCAAATCTACAATGTATGACGTATTACAGGACACTGTACGCATTATAACATAAACAGTGGAGAATACGTTATTTTTTTCCAATAAACGCGTTTACGTTAAAGTTATATTTTCCATTGCAAAAATGTTGGAGCCAGATCAGAAGCCGGGTATTGGAAATACATAGACATTTTAAAAATAACTTCACCCCTCCCCCCTACTGTGCTATATTTGTACGTGTAACTAAGTCCTAAAAAATTCTGCACGTGTCATACCCATTGTCTGATTTGGCTCCAAAATGTTTGAAATGTAAAAACTGGTACATGTACTACATGTTACATTAATGTGGTTAGGCTGATACAGTGCCTCTTCCCTACAATTGTCCTCCGAGCAACGATTCCCTCCTTACAACAATGTTTGCCGCTATACCAACAAACACTTGATTTGATTCTTACGATTTTACTACTGTTATATTGTCTGCATAAATTGTCGTCTGCTGTTTTTCCTCAAAGTTACATTTTTGACATTTTGAAAGAAGAAATAAAGACGAATGATACACAGTGTGAACCCAAATCAGGCGCCCCGTTTGCGGCTTTTGATCTGGGTTCAAGCTGCTTGAAAATGTAGGCTAAGGCATGCTTATGATACAATATGTATCAGCAGCCACACCGTACATGTATATACTGGTATTCCACTACAAGTTCTGTTGATGTAGAATAACCCCATTATTTTGGCGTCTGGACGTTGTTGGTAGTTCCTTTTTCTGATCTAGCTCCAAACTGTATGCAATGAAAATGATAGCTTTAGCGTAAACGCGTTTATTGGGAAAGACTAATGTCTTCTCAACTGTACTAACAGCAATAATATATTTACTAAAAGTGTTGTTGATTTCGAATGAGTCATTTGTTTAGACTTCTGGACGTTGCTGGTATTTTTCTACAATTACATTAATTGAACTAACCATAAATATTAGTGGGTAACTGTTATTCTGTTACATAACACGCGGGGAAGATGTTATTCTTCCTAAACATGCGTTTATGCTACAGTGGAGAAGACGTTATTATTTCCAAAATTACGCTTTTATAATAAATATTATACTTCCGATGGTTACTCGGCATCTAATTAGCCAATCAGATTAAGATAAATCGTAAATCATTTTGAAAATATGTTATTTTCTACATTTTATTGCAATGCTTGGGTTTTGTTTACGTACGTTTACTCCTTTGTACTTTTGTTTTTGAAGTAGACAATACAATATTCTCTCTCAAGAATGGGCTTAAGCTAACATGGCGTCTGATGATATTCCAAACTATTTGCCTCTCAGATAAAAATGAATCTTTAAAAAATTACTAAACGTTGGCATTCCTGGCACTATTTTGTTGCAATTCGTGAACGTCTCGTATGGGTATAACCCTTTCACTCTCAATCGCGCATCAAAGCGCGTTTGCAAACAGTTTGGATCTTATCAGGAGCCAAACTGTTCGACACTCGTTACGCAATTCTTTTGGTCATACTACCTTATTATTTAACTTTGAAACGACATTGCAAATAACAAAATTGAAGCAGACGACAATGAAACGGTGAAGGGGTAAAAATCTCACGAAAATTACGTCTTCCCCAATTTACATCGCCTGTAATCACGTCTGACAAGAACAAATAAAACATACAACAATATTGCAGAATCTATCCACACCACCAGTGTTATTTGTAAACAGTCTTAATGATACCCCACCTCAGCAATTCGCAGTACTTTCGCAGGTTCATTCCTACCTGTTAGCTGTTGAAGTACGTACATCACAACACAATCGTCAGGTATGTAAAACCTTTAAGGTGTACAGTGGAGGAAACGTTAATAGTATTTCCCCTTTCAGCACAAGCGAAACCGAAACGCAATGCAATAGAATGTAGAGAAGGGTACCTTTTTGGCCAAGCCTGACTATTTAATTGAATGTGAGCGGCAAACAGTTTAAAGCCTGATCAGACGCCAGGTTGTCCGGCATCTGATCTGGCTTCAAACTGTTTCCAATATGAAATAATAGTTTTTAGTGTTAACGCGTTTATTGGGATAGAATAACGTATTCATTATCCATTGTTCTTGTCACTCAAAAATGTGTTACAGTGGAGAACACGATATTCTGTCCCAATAAACGAGTTTGTCAAACATTTTGTTCCATACAAAATGGTTGGAGCTAAATCAAACGACGGGTACATTGGAGACGACATTATTTTCCAAGCTGACACGTTAATGCTAAATATTTATGTTTGTTCTGCGAACAGTTTGTAGCATGACCAACCGTCGAGTAAACCGTCGTCTGATCAGGCTCCAAACTATTTGAAAACTTTTAAATATATGAATACATTGTCTTCATTTTCATAAGCTTACCATTTTTGCACTTCATTTCATTGCGTTTGCATTAAGTTTAGTTTAAAGGGGAAATAAGAATGTATTCTTCATTGTAAGCCGTAACAATACCACTCCTAAAACTATATGCAACGCATATTTCATATAATCGTCACACTTGTAAAGTAATGTGATTTTCTTCCACTGTATGCGTTGCAAAGTTAGTTGTTCTCGTAAGAACAAAACTAATTGCAAAATGAAATTGTGCCATAGAATGAGAAACTATTAGACCATCAGTATTGTTTGTTTCATTATACATGTATGTAATATTATTATATAATATATATATACGATCTCCCTTGTTCAGTGGATGGGGACATTCTTTCTGTTCGTTAAACGAAACTAAACGCACACATGTTTAAAAAGAATATAGGAACCAACGGTTTGAATAGGTTACACTGTAAAACACATACAGTGCAAATTGACGTTATTTTTTTTCTCCAATAATCTGGGTTTACGCTTTAACTATTATTTCCAATGCATCTGGCTCAGAACTGTTTGCCACTTAGATTGAAACCAATAGTAAGACATTTCTTCAGTTTATGGAATTGCGTTTGCGTTTAAACGGGAATTATTATGTTTTCCCCACTGTAACATATTCTATAGCGCGTTATCTGCTGTCAATGAACTTCAATGCTAAGCATTATACTATTATTAGGTAGATTTATCCCTCTCAGTTTCTCTGAGACCATCACAGTTACAGTAGGGTAAATGAAAGTATTTCCCAATAAACGCGTTTTGCGTTTATTTGCTATTTTCGTTGCTCAAAACTTAGCCTTCAAGATTGACTGCCCTGTGTCTGATCTGGTCTGATCAGAATTTAAACCTTTCATGTTCAAATTATGCTGGAGATTTTTACCCCATTCACCGTTTTATTGTAGTCTGCGTCAATATTGTTGTCTGCAAGGCACTTTTCAAAGTTATATTTAAGGTTGTATCGGTATGACTTAATAAATATCGAAACGAGTGCCAAACAGTTTGGGTCCTGATCAGACGCCGCGTCACGTGGCGTCTGATCATGACCCAAACTGTTTGCAACGCGCTAGTGAAAGTGTTAAGCAAAAACACGTTTATTGGAAACGAATGCCGTTTTCACCACTGTACAGTGGAGAAAACGTTATTCTTTCCCAGTAAACGCGTGTACGTAAACACTAATATTTCCATTGCAAACAGTTTGGAGCCAGATCAGACGCCGGGTAACCCGGCATCTGATCAGGCTCCAAACTGTTTGCCACTCAGTTTAAAAAGAGTCGTCAAAATTTTCAACAAATTGTGATTTGGCCCATTTTAATGCATTGCGTTTGCGTTTGTTTACGTTTAAATGGGAAAGATTAACGTATTCTCCACTGTTAAGTGCCTAACGGTTGCACTTGCACAACAAAACTATCTAGACACCGTTACCCTGTAGAGACAGGCATGTTGTAATTAAGCTATTTGTCTGACAACACATTCGTCATATTTTTTACACAACAATTGCATACATCCATGTAGCATTAATCTTTTTCCTGCTAAACGCATTTACAATTGCATTTTGAAAACCGGGCAAGGCGAAAACTTGGGTTGATAAAAATACGAGTAGAAACAGAATTACAAAAGAAATTAGCATTTTTCTTTTTCAAAACATAACCCTACAACTTTGACAATTACATATCTTGCAGCAGAAATGTTAATAATTACCAAAAAACGCAGCATGCTAAAACAAACACGCCAGGCGTCTGAGCAGGCTCCAACCTGTTTGCCACTCATGTTAAAATCAGCCGTAAAAACATTCAAACATCAGTCAATAATTTCCTTTTTTGCAGTATGTTTGCGTTTGGTTTCGTTTAAACATGACGAAATAACGTCACTTCAACTGTACATAGTATACTGAATTCCACTGTACATATTATACTGTTGAAGCGGTTATGATAGACGAAGTACTTATCATATCTGCACTAAGTTAAACGAGCAAGTGTAATTGAAGAGACGCCCTGATGCATTCACTATTCTTCACTTGCTACTGTGGGTAAGACGCGTTTGTGCTAAAATGTTGTTTCAACTGAAAACAGTTTGCAACCGGGGAATCAGACTGTTTGCCACTCGGATGTAAACGAAACTTCAATACTTCCAAAATTCTGTTGATATTCTTCATATAATACATTACATTGTGTATTATTTAGCTTCGTTTAACTCTTTCCTCCCTGAAACTTTAAATGGACAAATCCAGTTTCCATTTAAGTCTAGTCCATTTCTAAGTTTTAAGGGTTGTTTTTATCAATGTTTAGCATTATGAAAAACAGTGAAGCCCCTGATCAGAGGGTTCCTAGGAGCCCTCTGATCTGGGTCTTTACTGTTTCCATAGGATACGTGTACTATTCACATGTACACTGTTTGCAAAGGACGCCAATATGCGGGACTAGGGTTCAAAGAGTAAACCCATTACACAATTGCCTTGTCCAAGATTTGAAAATAGGTGACCACTTAAAGCAGGTTGAAAGTAAAACAGAATGCGCCTTAAAGAGCATTCTGTTTTAATTTTCAACGTACTTTGAGCTACGACCTTCTAAAATACAGAAACAGTTCTGAATCATATATATTCATAAACGTATAATGTGGAACTAGTTTCTTCTCTGGAAGGATAATTTAATGGCGTGAAAATGCATATACATGGGGTAATGGGTTAAAAGGGATAATACGGAAAAGAAAATGTTTTCTCTACTGTATAGTTTAATAGTCTGTTTCAATATTTTATTCCATGTAAATCCTTAGTTATATAGCAATGTATTCTAAGTGCAAATTAATTGCAAGTACAAAAACATTACAATCATATACACATGTATAGGGATGGAATATAGAGTAAGGAAGATGGTATTCGTTTAAGAAAATGTAAATTACTACAGTGGAGAATCTGTTATTCTTTCCCGTTTAAACGCAAACGTACGCAAACGCAAAGCACTAACACGTAGAAAAGAACAATTTTTCGACAATTCTGATAATTCTTGTTTATCTTGGTGGCAAACAGTTTTGAGCCTGATCAGACGCCGGGTTACCCGGCGTCTGACCTGGCTCTAAACTGTTTGCACTGCAAATAATAGTTTTAGCGTAAACGCGTTTATTGGGAAAGAATAACAGATTCTCCACTGTATATAACTTCTTAGTAGCAAACAGTTTTATGTCTGACCAAAATATCCAGTTCATCTGATGCAAGTACATGTACACTCCGAAGGTTACGTTGTATCTGATCAGGCATCGAACTGTTTGTTATTCAGAGTAAAAGTAATCCTCAACATTTGTAAAAAGATGTAATTTTCTACATTTCATTGTTTTGGATAAACCAGGCGTCTGATCAGGCTCCGAACTGTTTAGTTTGCGTTTAACCCTTTACCTTATAGACCGTTCCTGGGATTGTAGATAGCTAACCACTTCAAGCAGGTTGAAAGTAAAGCAGAATGCGCCTTGAGGCGCATTCTGCTTTACTTTCAGCCTGCTTTAAGCTACTATCTGCTAAAATATCGAAAATATTTCTGATAATACATATTCCTGACTGTATAAATGGGAACTATTTTCTTCAGTGTAGGAATAAATTAAATGCGCTAAAAGGCGCTTCTTTTGGGTAAAGGGTTAAAAGGGAACGGATAACGTTTTCTCCACTGCATGGACACAAACACCGTTGTTGAAAAAGGATAAAGTTGTATCCTCAGTATAATCGTCTCCTTTATGACCTTTCTACGGGAGAGTACTTTTTCTTGTTTCGGCAGCAAATGTGAACTGTATGGTGTTCTGAATGTGTCATTAAATCACGTCCATTTCCACACACGAAAGAACGACGTGACGACTAGGCAAGATTTAACAAAAGATCGCGTCATTAAACTCGATTGTCAAGACTTGTCGATTTACAAATGCGAAATTAAAAACAAACACAAAACGAACAAAAGTGAAAATTCCAAACACTTGTTGCTTAGTTTGCGACTGTTTTATTATAAATTTCACATTTGGACATGCTAAGGAACGAAACTTTTAATGTATCTTCCTTCGCTTCTTTGCTTCTTCGCATGCCAAACGAACGAAAAACCGTGGTATTTCAAAATCTCGTATCGTAAAATTCGTTTATCGAGAGTTGTGGATTTTACGACGTAAACTTTAGAAAACATAGGCGTAAATTAAGATGGCATTAATTGCCATAGTTTTCGCCTATGTATTCCTTTATAACGCACATACATGTAGATGAGCCGTGCCATGACAAAACCTGCATTGTTGCATTTTCAACCTTTAACGTACCAGGGTCTGTATCTGAATTTGGTCTGCGCTGCCAAAACTGTATACACGTATACATTAAATACATCAACATTGTACATTGAATGCCTAAGACGCACGTGAGTGTCAAACAGTGAAGTGCAAGACAAGTCACTGCGTCTTAGCGAAACTAGCCTTGATCTTCACTATTGCAATGCAATAAATAGAGGATCTTACATGAGTGCTCATTAATTATCATTTTTAATAAACGAGTTGACTAAAATAATATGACGCGAGCCATGGCGAGCGTTATATTTGTTTTAGTCAACGAGTTTATTAAGAATGAAAAATAATGAGCACGAATGTTAGATCCTATTAATCACATAAACACTTTAAAACCCTTTTAAGTGAACTGAATCCGTAGTTTTTTGTCTCTCCGCCATTTGTATTTTCCGCCAAAACTTGACGTTGTTTACAGTAACGCCATGGCAAATGACGTCATTTGGCGCCCAGCGCCATGCAGCGCTCATAGACGAACAGGTAGGACCAGAGCCCAAATATTGATATTTCACTATAGTTTATTGAATGGCTTTATAACACTCCCAGAGTCAGTTTTATGTGATAAGACAGGTTTTGTAATGGTACGGCTCATATTTATTTCGAACCAGCGAAGTGAAGACGATGTTCCTTTGCTACTGCTCATGTTGAAGGAACGAGAGTTCATGTGGCACGAACAGGACACCGTAGAACTACAGTGGAGAAGACGTAAGTCTTTCTCGTTTAAACGCAAACGAAACGCAAACGCATCGAACTAGAGCGCAGAGAAATTGGCACGTTTTCGACAAATTGAAACTTCATGTAAATCTGAGCGGCAAACAGTTTGAAGCCTGATTAGACGCCGGGTCACCCGGCGTCTGATCAGGCTTCAAACTTTTTGCAAAATAAATAATAAATTTCATAATAGTTTAAGCGTAAACGCTTTTATTGGAAAATAATAACGTCTTCTGTACTGTATTATACGTTCTCCATGAAAGTTCGTTGCGTGTTTAGGGACTTAACTTCTGTAAAGTGTAAGCTTTAATTTATCATTATGTCAGTCCGGGACTTTGATCACCCGGGAAATGAGCTATGATAGTAATGTATGGCATTATTAGATTTAAATACACCAGAACAGGAACAGACCTAGCACAAGTCAATACTCTAGGAGGTTAATGCTTCTGGGCCGATTTAACATACAACGGTGAAAACGTTATTGGTTTCCATTAAAACCAAGCTGAAACGCAAAGTTATGGAATAAAATACAGAAAATGGAAACTTTTTAAAAATTGTAGACGTTTTTTTTTTATTGGGCGTAACCCGGTGTCTTATCAGACTCCATACTTTTTGTAATATAATTGTTAAGCATAAACTCACTTTTTGGGAAATGATAACGCATTTTCTGTTACTTTGTAAAGAAATAATGCTTGGTTTTATTTGTCAAATCTGTTTAAACACATAACAGTAAATTGAAATGGAAATACGTAATAGTATGTTGGTTTTTGATAAAGGACAAAAGGAAAGGGCCTGGTACTTACAGTGGAGAATCTGTTATTCTTTCCCGTTTAAACGCAAACGTACGCAAACGCAAAGCACTAAAACGTAGAAAAGTACAACTTTTGGACAAATCTGATAATTCTTGTTTATCTTGGTGGCAAACAGTTTGGAGCCTGATCAGACGCCGGGTTACCCGGCGTCTGATCTGGCTCCAAACTGTTTGCACTGCAAATAATAGTTTTAGCGTAAACGCGTTTATTGGGAAAGAATAACAGATTCTCCACTGTACATGCACTTTCTTTATAAAACCTATGTTAAGAAATACAGACCAAAACATATCTAATATTAAGGTGGTTCGCCGCCGGAAGTTGGCATTAGCGCATCCAAAACCCATAAACGTATAGCAAAACAATTCACGGTAGCATCGCACAAACATAGAGACTATCCTAAACATTGGTATTTACAGAAATCAAGTCAAACCATTTTTGTTTCGACAACATGTACAGTTTACTTTATTCTTTGGAAATTACTGCACTTTATTATTTTAGAACATTTTTAATCTTGTATTTCAATACTAGACTGTTTCCTCTAAACGATCTTGTCAGAAAAAAAGATGTACTATTTTCTGATGTTTATTTTTGCCTCACTTTCAAACTTAGATAAGATTCAATAGACCTTAGATAAGAAATAAACAAACTACTTTTACACCAATAAAATATTCTATTAAAATTACAAATGCTAAATGTATCTAAACGCATCGCCTGAGTGTCGAACTGTATGAATACAGATGAGGTTCCACGTGCAGATAAAGGCATTTACACATTTACAGAGTTTAAAAGGGTTTGACCCTGGACCTTGTTTCCAGTATGGAAGATAGCCGATCACTTAAAGCAGGTTGAACGTAAAGCAGACTGCGCCTTTAGGCGCACTATGCTTTACTTTCAACCTGCTTTAAACTTCATCTGCTAGAATATAGAACATATTTCTAATGATACACATTCATATATGTATTTTCTTCAGTGTAGGAATAAATCAAACGCGTAAAAGGCATATTTATGATATAATGGGTTAAAATTGAAAAAAAAGGTTTGGAAACGGGACCAAAGGTGTTGTCCGGTTTAGAGAGAATTCCAGTATTTAGAGGTGACGGTTTAACCCTTCCCCCCATAGACGCGCCTTTTAGCGAATATGATTTATTTCTCCGCTTAAGAAAATAGTTCCAATTTAATCAGTAATGAATATATATTAAAGAAATATTTTGTTATATTCTAGAACATGATAGCTGAAAGCAGGCTGAAGGTAAAGCAGAATGCGCCCTAAGGCGCATTCTGCTTTACTTTCAACCTGCTTTAAGAAGTTACCTATCTTCAATACTAGAAATAGACTATCAGGTAAAGGGTTAAATGGGGTTCACTGTATTGCATAGGGGCTTAGTTACATTAGAAAGCAAGGTTTGAAACTCCTTTATTATATGATTTAGTCATTGTACTTAAACCTTTGATTGAAGAAATAAAAGCAGATGACATTTGTTTAAGCAGATAACGTCCTTGCATTGGAGGGGTTACGCGGACTTAAAACCACACCAATCAATTCAATTTCGGAAGATAAAGTTTCGGAATCGGTATACAATTTGTGTGGCATTCTAGTGGGAATTTTTATTGTTTCTTTTGATTTTATAACTATAGACCAAACGTAAATATTAAACTGTAATAAGGTTTGAGAAATACGTAACTATGGCACCGTATAACGTCTAACCTCCTGCTGGATTTTGCTTTAACCCTTTCACTGCCAAATATTTCGTAAGCTTTATACCCATTCACCGTTTCATGGTAGCATTTTGTTGTCTGCAATGTCGTTTCAAAGTTATAAAAATAAGGCAGTATGAAAGAAGAAATTTTATAACGAGTGTCAAATAGTTTGGATCCTGATCCAACAACAACTCCCTCCCTACAACAACGATTGCCACAAGTTCCCTAGAAGGACAATTTTGACTTACGCTTTTATTGGTGCAATATCGTCTGCTTAAAACTGTCGATTGCTGTTTTTCTCAAAGTTACTTAATGGACATTTTGACCTGAAAACTTAATGACGAATAACAAACAGCTTGAACCTAGATTACGCGGTGTCTGATCTGCATTCAAGGTGTTTGCAAATATTAACCTATTTCCCTCCTCATAACGACTCCCTCCTAACAACGCACACAATCTTTGTCTCACATTGAGTGTCGTTGTAGAGAGGGACCACTGTAGTTAGTTAATTCGCCTAAGCCAACCGTGACGCGGTGTCTGATCAGGATCCAATTTGTCAAAATAGTCAAAGCTAAAATAACCGAAATTGGCCTACTTTTGTAGACGATGCGTTTTGAAGACGATTTTTTGTTCTCGAAAGGTCTAATAACGGCTGTGCTATACGTGGTGACGAAAAGGTTAAGAAAGAGTTACTACTTTGACCCTGTTTGTAGCTGATGCCTGTCTTAACATCGCCTGTGGGTTTTCATGTTTATGACAACATTAACGATACCTTGCCGTAACCTTTTGTCTTTGAGTTGCAACATAATTACTTTTGTCATTTCGCCTCACCATTCGGAGAAAACGTTATTCTTCCACAGTCACTTGCTTATGCGGACTAGTTATTTCTAGTGTCAGCAATTTGTATATACATGTATCCTGACCAGACGCCGGGTAACCCGACGACCGATCAGGCTCAAAACTGTTTGCCACTGAGACACAATTCAAATTTAGGAATTTTAAAGACATTGTATATGTAGTTTTTCCCCCAATGCATTGGCGAATACGTTATTTCTTCCTGTTTAACCCTTTGAACCCTAGTCCCGCATATAGGCGTCCTATTCAAACAGTGTACATGTGAATAGTACACTTGTCATGTGCAAACAGTGAAGACCCAGACCAGAGGGCTCCGAAAGGAGCCCTCTGATCAGGGTCTTCACTGTTTGTCATAAAGCCAAACATTGACAAAAACAATCCTTAAAGTCAGAAATGGACTAAACCAAAATGGAAACTGGAATTATCCATTTAAAGTTTCAGGGAGGAAAGAGTTAAACGCAATGCAATTGCATTGCGTTTAAACAGGAAAGAAAAACGTCTTCGCCACTGTAATTGCATTGCGTTTAAACAGGAAAGAAAAACGTCTTCGCCACTGTACCATTCAGTTACAGAATGATTTGACCTTTCCCCTACAATGTACACCACAATAGAACCGAAGCCTACATCTAGCAGTTTAGAGCCAGAGTCCAAGGTCATAATGAGTTTGAGTTGAGTCTGATATCTTCCAAAAGCATTTGATCAGATTTTATCGAAAGCTCAAATCTGACCATTCAAATGCTTGGGAACAAATTCATTCTCAAATCTAACCCAAAAGCAATGTTATAACATTGAGAAATTGACACGTAATGGTACTTATTAATTTCCTTCGAAATCGAATTGTTATATATGAATGGGAAATTGTTTGGTGCATGTTAACTATTTACAATGGATATGTCTCCAGACTTTATTATCAAAGTATGTATATTTGTACGCAATGCGGTGTCTGATTAGGATACCAATTGTCTGACACTCATTTAATATTTCTTAATTCAAAATACCGAAAATTTAAAGTTGAGAAATAAAAGTAGACGGCAATTGTTTAGATTGAAGACGTCATGGCCTTGAAAGTCTTTCAACATAATGTTTTTAATACGCTTCAAAGGGCCACTCAGTGTAAAATAAACCGTCAAATTCATTAAGAACTATTGTTTTGTATATTTTATTGCACTGAGTTTGAGCTAAGTTTCCTTTAATGGGAAATAAGTAAATCTTCGCAACTGTACATCATTTTTATGTCACAATTACTTTAGTCATTACGTTTACCCTTCAGTTATAATTACAGATTAAGAAAAGCAATGCGTATTCGACAAACTATGTCTTAACGCCGTCACTACCATAACGTCATCATTTTTAAACAACTGTCGTCTGCTTTTATTTCTCAATTTTAAAATTTAGGTATTTTTACTTTAGAAATATTAAAATGAGCGTTAAACAGTGTTGACGCGGCGTCTGATCAGGATCCAAACTGTTTGCATATAATTATTGTATACGTGGTAAGGCAGTGAAGTGGTTTATTATAGTTTGTTTCGGCTTTAGTGGGCTTTTGTGATATTCAAAATTGATTATTTTACAACAATGACAGACACTTGTTCATTCATAAGTCATGATACAGTTACAGGCCGTTGCGAAATAGTATTCTTCAGGTGTTATGAACAGACGTCGGCCTTTCGTAAGATCATTAGGCTGCCTGAGGATCACATTAATAATTGATTTGTGCAGACAAATAACAGGCTCAAATCATGACTCGCTAACTCAGTTACCTCTTCATTACTGAAATGCGTTACAATCGAATTTAGCCGTATTTTAAAGTTAAACGTGGCATAGCCTCTAATCCGGTTCTGCATGTAAATTCATTGCACATTGGAGAAGACATTACAGTGTTCCCTCTCTACAATGGCCCTCCTAACAACAACTTCTTCCTTACAACAACCATTGCCGTTGTTCCCTAAACAGGACAAGTATGTCTACCGTCTTTACTGATTGAAAATTGTATGCTTAAAATTGTCGTCTGCTTTTTTGTTCTTTTTTTCAAAGTTACATTAAAGTGGACATTGTGATAGAATAAATTAGATATAATGACGAGTAACAAACGGCTTGTATCCACATCAGAAGCCGTTGGGTTCAATTTGATTGCAAATATAAGCCAATTTCCCTCCCTATAACGACTCCTTCCGAACAACGCACGCAATTCGTGTCTGTCATTGGGTGTCGTTGTAGAGAGGGAGCAGTGTCTTCTCCAGTTTCAACACAAAAACATAAGTTTGCCACTCAGATTAAAGAATAGAATTTAGAATAGAATCTTTATTATGCAATAACTCTAACATGAGCCATGAGCATAGCAACAATAAACACAAATCAGGGAAAACGGTATGGCAAGATGGCGTTTGGCATAATATGTTTTGGTCTACATATGTAGCTGAATATGTTATGATAAAGTAAATCGTCAGATTGTTGAAAACAATGACTTATCAGCATACAACCAACGGGAGACAAAGATTGTGTTTGTGTTTCTGAGAGAGTTGTTATAGACAGGGAAAGTGACTTATATTAGATTTTACTAACAGCTTAAATCCAGATCAGACACCGCGTAACGCGGCGTCTGATCTGGATTCAAGTTGTTTGTCACTCGTCATTATATATGTTTCTCTCAAAATGTTCAAAATATGTAACTTTAGTTTAAGCAGATGATATTGCAGTCGGGAAAAGGTTTGAACTAATGATCGTGTTTTGGGAACCGCGGTAAACTTTGTTATAAGGAGGGAACCGATGTTCAGAGGGCGTTTATAGGGAGGTAACACTATAATAGCGATTTGCTTTTAATGCAATGGCATGCAGAAAAGCAAACGTTGTGCACATCCTAGCGGTTTATTTCAATATGCGTGGCAAACTGTTTTGAATCTGGTCAGACGCCGGTTTACCCGACAGCTTAACTGGCTTCGAACTGTTAAAAAAGTATTGAACAATATTAATCATATAATTAAAGCGCATAAAATGGGTAAGAATAACGTCTTTTTAAACGGATTAATAAGCCAAAATTAAAGCTTAACCACTTTCTGGGGTAGAATGCGTCTAATCTGGATCAAAACGGGTTGACTCTCATTGCAGTATTACTTTATTCAATTTACATGCAATTAACTGTCAAATACATTGTAGGGGTTGATAAACCGGTATTTTGGCATCATTTGAAATCAAAATTAAATTTTTTATTAACAATACATATGAGTCATGCATGCGATGCAGAAGGGACTGTTATTATTTCAAGTTTAAGCAAAAAGAAACGTAAACATAATGCAATGAAATGTAGAATAAGACAATTAATTAAAACTCAATGAAAACATGTATGTATTTGCTTTTTGTCTGAATTTCAAATAGTTTTGCGCTGACCAGGCTGTATGCAATGGAAATTACAGTTAAAGCATAAACAAGTTCATTCGGGAAATAATAACATCTTCAACATTGTATAACAGTTACTGTTGAACATATCGGCTTTAGTCTTAGCCACAAACACACAGCTGATTGTTATATCATAATTTCAGACAGGTTTTACGAAAATTAAGTTATTAGTCTGACAAATCGTGTGCCATGTACCATTGCAAACCTCATAAACATTCCCGACAGCCGCCGGATTCTGCAAGTAGTTAACTATTGTTGCCAAAAGCAATAGGTGTAGCAGAGAGCAAGAGAAGGTAATTTATTGCAATCATCAACCTGTCTCCTGCCATAACATTGCATGTTTAACCCCTTTCTAGTTCTCCCATTACCATCAGTTCTAAGCACGTTCAGTGGATAGGACGTTAGTACATACAGTCGAACTTCGATATCTCGAACTCGGTTAAATCGAACATATCCGTATTTCAAAGTTAAAACGTGGCTTAGCCACGTTTTAACTTTGAAATATGGGTATGTTCGACCTAACCGAGCATGAAACAATGCAGTTCATGTAACGAACTATCGGATAGTTCTAGTTAAGCGAGTTCGAGATATCGAAGTTGGACTGTATATTTACCGTTTAAACGAAACATTACACACACTCAATGTTATAAAAAATATAAAGTAATACTATATTTAAATTGTTTAAGGGATTATCTATTTTGAGCTTCAAACTGTTTGGATCTTGATCAAAATGAATTTTGATTAGTTTTAGTCAACAAGTTTATTAAAATGATAAGTAATGACCACGCGAGTTAGATTATATTTATCACATAACAGCTTTAAACACATACTAAATCAATCGAAGCCGTAGTTTGTAGTCGTTCTGTGATATAGATTTTTCGCCAAAACCAGACGTTGTATACGATAAAGTCGTCGCAAATGACGTCATTTGGTGTCTCGCTACATTCAGCGCTTGTGTACGAAAAGGTTCGACAGGAGCCCAAAAAACGATAGGTCACTAGAGGATTACGATATTTATACATAGAGGATAACTGCAATTTTCAGTATAAGATCTAACTTAATCCATTGAGTGAACATCAGACGTTATATTTACATGGTGTCTGATCAGGCTCAAACTTTTCACCACTCAAATCGAAACTTATCATAGACAGTTTCAGAAAGTTAACATTTTCTACGTTATTGTGTTGCATTTTACTCACAAGAACAGTGTCCTCTCAATTCCACTTGTGTCCAATAGGATAGTTTATTCCTTAAACCCTTTACCCCATAGAAGCGACTTTTAGCGAATCTGATTTATTCATCCGCTGAAAAAAATAGTTCCAATTTAATAATTTAATATATATTATAGGGAAAATTTTCAATATATTCTAGCACAGGATAGCTTAAAGCAGGCTGAAAGTAAATCAGAATGCGCCTTAAGCGCATTCTGCTTTACTTTCAACCTGCTTTAAGTAGTAACCTATTTTCAATTCTAGAAATAGGCTATCAGGTAATGAGTTACGTCCTATATACTTGGAGTAAAGCGTGTTCCGTTATGCTATTCCCAATAAACACAATAACATGGAACTATGACCTCAACAATACTGCAGAGGAGAATACGTTATTATTTCCAGTTTAAACGCAAACGAACCGTAATAAATTGCGGCAACAGCTCACGATCTGTTGACAATTTGTGCCACTCTGAGTTGCAAACAAATAAATGCTGATCAGACCCTGTATAAGACGCAGACCTTTGTAATGTATATAAAAGTTTAAGCGTAAACGCGTTTATTGGGATAGAATTCCCAGTTTGGAAGTATTGGAATCAGCCTCCAAAATGTTTTACAAATATATACTAATCAATCGTAAATACTTTTAGTAGGCTATATTTTTCTACAATCATTGCTTTGCATATGCGTTTAATATTTCTAAACAGGAGGAGTTGCTTTTTCCAAAATATATTTTATCGGTGCCTTTCAGAGACAACAGTGTACAGTGGAGAAGACAATGGTTTTCCCGTTTACCCTTTACCTGATAGCCTATTTCTAGAATTGAAGATAGGTGACTACTTTAAGCAGGTTGAAAGTAAGGCGCATTCTGCTTTACTTTCAGCCTGCTTTAAGCTATCATGTGCTACAATATAGAAAATATTCCCTATAATATGTTTTCATGACTGATTGAATTGGAACTATTTTCTTTAGCGGAGGAACAACTCATATTCGCTAAAAGGTGCTTCTATTGGGTAAAGGGTTAACCGGCCTGCAATATAACGGAAAATAAGAACTTTTTTCAAAATGCTTTACATTTTTTATTGTTAAAGAGGTAAACAATTTGAGCCTAGTCAGGCTCCAATGTTATAAAGCATTTGAGTTGAGTCAGAAGTCATATTCAAACATTTGATTGGTTAGAATTTAGCCTAGTCTCAAATCTTACCAATCAAATTGCTTGAGAACAAACTCAGACTGAACTCAAACGCTTTATAACCTTGGACACTTGTTTCAAAATGTTTTCAATAGAAAAAACTGTTTTCGTGCAAACATGTTTATTGCGAAAGAATAGCGCCTTTCTAACTGTACAGTAAAACCTCATTATTACGACCACGAAAAAGGAAGGCTAATTGACTGCACAAAAGACAAGTGCCATATTAAAGTAAAGTGGCATTAAAACAGAAAGCTCCTACAGGATCTTTCTTTTTTAATGCCACATTGCTTTAAGCAGTCCCCTGTCTTTAACACATATCAAGTAAGACGATTAAGTGGTCGTAATAGAGAGGTTTTACTGTATATGTTGTGTGTCTCGTGCCTAGGCCCTGTTCGCCTCTAATCAAGCCAACTCCAAAAACATAAGGAATCATTAGTGTCAACAATCATTTAACATGATAGAGAACATGGGCTATGTTCCATTGATAACATATGTACTAATGGAATCCTACCACGTGGAATCCAAAAAACCACTGTCGAATCTCGATGACTCGAACTCGATTACATCGAACATATTCGATTATCTTAGGTTTAACTTCTAGCTATATTTTTTAATCGAACACATCCGTAAGTTAAGGCTTCAATGTGACCATAACATGTTTCAGCTTTGAAAAACAGACATTTTTGACTTAGCTAGTGGAGATAATCGAGGTTCAATTGTACCGTACGAAAGACAATCGACAATTTCCTTACTGAATTAGTAAGGTGACAAATTAGTGACCCAGTTTCTCCTTGCGTTTGACTTTTGCGAAGACATTTCATTGTTATTGACACTTATGGCACAATTGCATTTTAACCCTTGTATGCCAAGTGGATTCTTCAATGCTGCTATATTGGATATGTCCAGTTTTCATTTCAGGATTACTTGTCTATGTTGTTTATTTGCATTCAATGTTTGATAATATTCATTGTTTGCAAACAGTGTAGACTCTGATCAGACGCCGCATGGTGCGGCGTCTGATCAGAGTCTGCATTTTTTGCCTTTGTCCCTTTTCTTGGACGCTACATTTGTAGGTACAAATGGTTTAAACAGTTTGGCTCGCGATCGACTGCCAATTATCTATAGTGTTGTATCACGAGATCAGTAATTTCCAATTATGAAGAAGATATCATTTACTGATTATCTGAACCTAAACGCATCGAAATAATATATAAAAAATGACAGTTTCTTGAAAATGTATGCAACTTTTTTATTCTAAGCTTCAAACCGCTGATCAGACGCTGGGTTTCCCAATGTCATACTAGTATATTGTTCGAAACTATTTGCGCACACACACATGTTTATTGGCGGAAAAAAACGCCCCTGTTTTTTAAATTATTTGTAAAAAAGGTTTTTAAAATACTACACTGACATATACCAGTGCCAGAAAACGATAAAACTGGTGTTTGTATCAGGACTATTCTATTTGACATTCTCTTAATTTGAGAAACATATATACACACAATGATAACACCCTAAGCAGATTATATCATTGAATAAATCGTGATTATTTCTCGTTTAAATGAGACTTAATGCTTAGGCTATGAACTCAATGTAGGAAATGACAGCTTTTTATACATTTCTTACAATTTGTGTTTATACATGAATGAGTAGCAAATAACTTGGAACCTCATCAGAAGGTGAAATACCAAACAGTCAAAACCGTTTGCATTGGATATAACTGTTTTAGCGTAAACGCGTTTATAGGGAAAGAATAGTCTTCTCTGCTGTATATCTCTGCTAAATAGCCTGTCAATTATCTATCAAGTAGTATACATGAACGTTTATTGGATCTGTTCGTTTTATGCTAATTTGGTTCATGTTTGTGGGGATCTGAACAAGGGGTGCATGTTATGTTTCATTATAGTGGGGGAAAACATTGATTTTCTCAATTAACGCGCTAACGCAAAAACAATTATGTCCGTTACAAACACTTTGAGCCAGCCAAATTTGTGGCATTATTTGGCTTCTGACATTAAAAAAATATGATCAGTCCAAAAACAGTTTCAAGAATCGTCACCGAATCTTAGATTTTTAGATATTTTCCATCGTTTTTCTATACCGACTAGTAGACGGTATAGGTGTTGTTGTTGCTTCTCTACACGGGCTCAGACATAAACACGAGCCGAATTACGAAGTTGTATGCACTTTCGATCGCTACACATTGAAATACGTTAAATCGATCCGAGATAAACGGATAGTTCCGTGGTCCATTGGTCTAAGCGGTTTCCCCTATTTTGCCTTCTGTCCGCCAATGCCGGGCCCCGGGTTCGAATCCCACCAGAGACCAATATTTTTTTTTATTGAAATACATTTTTTTAAACAGAATTTCTTATCCTAAACTAATTCTTTACCATTATATAAGCGTTTGACACATATTTACAAATTACTATTTTTAATGCACCATCTGGTTGCGAGTCGCTTTAAATCAAAATTAATTGGTACTGTTCAAACGGTGAAGGGTCCGTATCAATATGTGAGTATTAAAACGGGTAAAGTAGTTGTGCAATTTATTTTTAATGGCAACCATTTTGTCACAACTTTTGATACAATAGAGAAGACACGTTTATGCTTAAAATCCCATGTCTTTTTCAAAGGGTTTGGAGTCAGGAAGATCGGCATCTGATCGGGCTCGAAAATATGTGTCGGTTAAGTAGTCTAATTGTTAATATTTGCAAAATGAGTTGGCGTTTTATACATTTTATTACATTGCGTGTAGTTATCACAGGAAAAATTTACGCCTTTTACATACATTGTACTTTAAAACATTGACTCCAATTACCAACATTTGATTAGCACTGCAATGCAAATATGGAGATATGCTATTTCCAGCATAACGCCTTTATATACGCAATATTTAATTGCATTACAGGTAGACACCTAATTATTGACAATTTTACAGTTTAAACGTAATACAAATATTTCAATTTCACAACGAATTTGAGTCGGGCAACACGCTATCATAACAAAATACGATACGTCATGCAAGTGTTTGTAATGCAGCAATATACAGTGGAGAATCTGTTATTCTTTCCCAATAAACGCGTTTACGCTAAAACTATTATTTGCAGTGCAAACAGTTTGGAGCCAGATCAGACGCCGGGTAACCCGGCGTCTGATCAGGCTCCAAACTGTTTGCCACCAAGATAAACAAGAATTATCAGAATTGTCCAAAAGTTGTTCTTTTCTACGTTTTAGTGCTTTGCGTTTGCGTATGTTTGCGTTTAAACGGGAAAGAATAACATATTATCCACTGTAACTCGGTGTCTGATCAGGCTCGATTCCTTTTAAAAAAGATCTGGAGCTTGGACAAGAACATTTAAGGAATTGAATAATAAAAATAACGAACAACGGACAGTAGTGGAATAAACGACAATGGTGCTTTCTAAAGGTGAGTTATTTAACTGGATTGATTCAATGTCCGATCCATATAATACAGGGGAGAAACGTTATGTTTCCCAATAAACGCGTTTATGCTAAAACTATTAATTTCCAGTACAATCAGTTTGGAACCAGAATAGACGCGAGGCGTCTGATCAAGTTCCAAACTGATTGCCACTCAGCTTGATATTATTAGTAAGAATTGTCACAAACTTGTTATTTTCAACATTTTAGTGCATTGCGATTGCGTTTCGTTTGCGTTTAAACAGAACGGGGGGAATAACGTTTTCTAAACTGTACCACCCGAAAACAATAGTCTCAGAAACAAAGGACGCCATAGATGTGGCATACTAACCTCCTGCAGGCTGTGGGTGAACATGTAATACATGTAGCTGTTGCAAACAGGTCGAGTGCGAGCGGCCCGTTTCATAAAACTTCGTATGCCAAAAAGGTCGTAAGTCAAAACTTTTAAATACATTTCATTTCTGATTAGAAGAAAGTAGGAAATCAATGACTTTTTTTCTGGGCTTTGTTCTTGATGTAGATCATGTGGGTCTAAATGAGAGTTCTGGAGTTGTACCATTGGCCCTGTGACTGTCTGGAGGATCTTGCTGGCACGGATTGCCCAATAGCTTTGAAACCAGTTGGCTGGGGTCTGTAGTATAATTATTGGACAGTTTTATCTTTAGTTTTATAAGTTAAATGTGTAACTTAGCCATAGATTATACAATACTCAACCAAACCAGTACTGTAATATTGTTTTAACTCTTTGAACCCTAGTCCCGCATATAGGCGTGCTTTTCAAACAGTGTACATGTGAATAGTACACTTGTCCTATGAAAACAGTGAAGACCCTGATCAGAGGGCTCCGAAAGGAGCCCTCTGATCAGGGTCTTCACTGTTTGTCACAATGCCAAACATTGACAAAAACAACCATTAAAAGTCAGAAATGGACTAGACTAAAATGGAAACTGGACCTGTCCATTTAAAGTTTCAGGGAGGAAAGAGTTAAAGACTCTTTTTACGATTTGTGAACTACTCACAGGTTCTACCACAGAAACAAATAAAACAAACAAAAAACAACAACAAAAATCACTCTTTTTAATCATGCCATTGATCTTTTAATTATTTTACTCATTTTAAAGTTGATTTTACAAAATAACAATAGCAATTTTATAACCTTGGTAATAATATTGAAAGAAGTTCCATGTTTTCATGTAACTCCATAATGAACCATGTTTATTGTGAATGTAGTTATTTGTCTTTTCTCGCTTTGTACGAGTAGGTACATTTATATAATTTCATGTGAAGCGCTTTTGAGCGCACAACTTTTGTGTGAAAAGAGCGCTATATAAATCGGGTATAATGATAAAAATAAATAATATATATATTACGGTCTTGTGAAATCTCTTTAGAATCGTCCTTTTAAGACGATTCTAAAGAGATGTCACAAGAAATTATTAGATGGAGAAATAAATAATAATTTTGACTTTTATAATCTGACTTACGACAATATTTTGTACGAAGTTTTATGAAACGGGTTCCACAATAGACATTGAGTAATGCGGCGTCTTATCTGGATCTAAACTACTAGACACTGAATGAAATGGGGACAAATCAACGGTTATACTATTACACAGACGACAAAACCTGTATTGCAACATAGCGTGTAGAAACTTAACAACGGCGTCGACCGCTATCCGTCTCGAGGTCGCTCAATGACCATGTCTAACCTTAAGCATGGTTGTTACTGTAACAATGCAATTATTGCAAACAATTTGAATTCAGTTGAGAGGCAGTGTAGCTCGGCGTCTTCAAAACCTATAAAAATCTGTCAAACAGCTTTGACATAGGTGGCGTATCAGAGACGCATACAGTGGAGAAGATGCTACTCTTTCCCGTTTAGCGAAAGGAAACGCTAACACATTGAAATAAAGGCAGACAATGATAGCTTTATCAATATCTTGAGTGTTCATATATTTTCACATGCGTGGCAAGCAGTTCAGAGACTGATCAGACGCCAGGTTACACTGCCTTTGGTCTGGTTACAAACTGATTGCAATGAACGAAAAGGTTTTCAATGTTAACGCGTTTATTGGGAAAGATTGACGTCTTGTCCACTGTACAGTGGAGAAAACGTTATTCTTTATATGGGCCATTTTCAAAAAATGTACATATTTCATGGGTGGAACTTGAAAAAATTAAAAATGTACATAGTAACGTTTTATGTGCTTTATAAGCTTCTTTCAGCTTTCAAGAAACACGAACAACTGCAAACAACAACACACATAACTCGGAAAACTATTTGGTTTTACTAAATAAATGTTTTGTTGGATACCATTGTGTTACCTATGAAAAGGAATGAATTTTTTAAAAATAAAATTTACTATTACACATTGTACCTATCATATATATATATATATATATCATATATATATATATATATATATATATATATATATATATATATATATATATATATATATATAGATAAAAGTGTGCGGAAAAATATCCCACACCACGGGAAAAAATAAAGCGTTTATAATTTATAATGACAAACCTATGGTTTATATGTTTTATTTTACCTCAACCGGTTTCACAATCGATCTTCAGGAGGAATAATGATAATAACGTTACATAGCAACAACGACGTAATGACGTGACGTCACTTCGTATTAACAGGGGACGCCACTCTAGGTGACGTCAAAACAGTCAATTTAGTCTTGGTTTTAACATTTGAATGAACATTTTTTCCTTCTGTCTTCTGGTAACCATGCTATCTGTATTCATTTTGAAGAAGGGGAAAACTTGGAATTTTGGCTCAACTGATGCACAACTGTCAATATGGCCGCTCATTTTCAACATCCTGACTCTTGGATCCCGTATTTGTTGTCTGTGAACTGTCATGCGTTTTCTTAAGTCATTGGTTTCTCCAATATATTCTTCGTGGCATCCGCTACATATAATAACGTAAATGACATTTTTTACATCACAGCTGGTGTTTTCTTTTACCGATATTTTCTTGCCACATTTAAAGATAAACCATTCTCCTTCCATTAGATAGTTGCACAAACCACAGTTTGATCTGTTGCATCGGGTTACGTTTGGTATCGTTGTATTCTCTTCAAATTTGGCTTTAGTGATTAGTCTTTTTAGATTGGGTGGTTGACGTTTGCTTTTTATTATTGTATAATTTTCTAAAACATTTTTCATATGCCTATCCCTCATCAAAATATCCACATCCCGTCGAAGCTCACCAAATATCTCCGGATTTTTTGGGTTAAATGTACTAACATAAGCGATGGCGTCTTCGTGGTTTTTCTCTTTGACTTCGTTGATGAGATTGGTCCTGTTCATTGATTTCGCTTTTGCTATTCCAGCTTGAATAAGTGTTTTAGGATATTTTTGTTTGATTAGGTATTCTTCAAGTTCATTAGCTCGTTTGTGAAAGATATCGTCATTCGAAATAATAGTCCTCAGACGTCTTGCAAGCGAAAATGGAATACTTACTTTTGTGTGCTTTGGACGGCATGATGTGAATAGAAGATAGGTTTTGCTGTCTGTTGGTTTATAAAATATATCTTTTTAAATGTTTTCACCATTTTTCAAGACCATACAGTCCAGGAATGGTAGTTGTTTTTCGTTGGCATCTATTGTGAATTTTATATATTTGTGTAAGTTGTTCAGCATGCTGTGTAATGTGCCGAGATCTTCTTTAGATTTGGTCCACGGTATAAAGCAGTCATCAAGGAACCTTTTCCATAATGATTTAAATTGATCCTGAAGATCGATTGTGAAACCGGTTGAGGTAAAATAAAACATATAAACCATAGGTTTGTCATTATAAATTATAAACGCTATATATATATATATATGGTATCAGCATGTATGATCCACACCATGTATTAAGTTCGCTAATCTTATTCCAATCCCAATCTATTGCATGTACATTTTTGTTGTATCAACCACTGCAATACAGACAAAAGTATGATGTTTTATTTCATTACTAATTTCAGAATCAAACATTCAAGTCAGTATATCCCGTTCCAGATACAATACAGTGTAAGGAAAATTGTAATCAGAAACTTGCAAATAAGTTGCCATACACCAAAGACATGCAGTTCAATATGTTGTGGTAACACCATGGACATCATAAATGTAACACAATGGACAGTAAAGTAACAAAATGGTTTTCAGACCAAAAACGTTTTGTTTTAACATGTCTATAACTTTAATAAGCTAAATGACTACTAAGGTATTATATATAGACATTGTTGTTCACTGACAAGATAAAAATTGCATTATACTACAATAAGTCTCTCAGATATTATGGTACGTTTTCTTTGTAAGTGACTCAAATGACCTGAGATATAACTACATGGACATTATTAGGCAAACTTAAGGAAATAAGTTCTTGAGACATACTATTGTTAAAACTACACAGTTAATTATTATATTACATAACAGCTCTATTTTACTCATTATACTACGGTTTATTAATATCCACGGAAGAACTTGTTTATTGTAGACAATTTGGCGGTCCTATGTGTAACCTTGTGTCATTTGTGTTACTGTTCCATGAAATGAGATTGAATAATATAGCGAATTCACATTTAATACAATGCACTATTAACACTGAAGTCGGTTATATCTGTGAATCGTGTTGTCTTACTAAAGACTATGCTATAAGGATTAAGGTCATTCGAGACACTATATCAATTGATTGTTTATTGCATAACTGCAATATAGTTATTTGTGTTACACAGAAATGCATATTCTTACACACACGGAAGTTAAATATTTGCCAGCACTCAAATTATGCGTATTTAAATACCCAGAGCATTGATTTATATTCCTCTTACTTGGATCAATAACTAATGCATATATTTGTGTATATGAATATGCATTTTGTGTAAGTTTGTCCCTAGTGTTACCAGATCATGTCATTTGTGTTACCAATTTGTGTGTCATCAGATCGTGTCATTTGTGTTACCATGTTGCGTGTCACTGCCACAAATAACAGCATCGCACTTTTTGTTAATCTTAATACTTGTATAGTGAAACAAATTTTACATTTCTACTTATCAAACTCAAGTTTGAAATTCTTCATGCGTTTCCGAAGAATAAATCAATATACATCTTTAGATGTCCTTCAACGGACCAAACCTGTCCATGTTGTTACATAACACAAAGGACAGTAACACAAAGGATATATTCCATCTAAATTAGAATTTTTTCATAAAATTATTGATCCCTAGCAGCACATGTATTGGAAGAAAACATCAGCACACTGTGATAGTACAGTTATTACATTTACAACAACCATAAGTCGCCAAAATGTCTTTGAACATACAGTAACAACATAGACATAGAAAACAATTATTATCTTTTTCATACATACTTTTTGATAGATATTTCCCAAAATTAAAAATGCCGTCTCATGGTTAGCCTTATTTTGACATCACAAGAAGTGATGTCATAAGGAAAGGCTGCTAAAAGATATTTTTGACAGAATCATAACTATTACAACTCCTTTAGATCAAATGGTAACGCCATGGACACGGCGGTGAGTTACATATTTTGAGAGTTTCTTTTCAGTACTTTTATCGCAGATTAAGGTCAAATAATGATTTTAGCATAAACGTATAACTGGAAACATCATATTGGTGAAGTAAGCAGTATTTAAACTGCATAGAACTGACTTTAATTTCTTGCTCAACAAAAACATCGGGCAAAGTCACAACATAATATAGCGTTTAAGGAGCTATTACAATGTTATTTCCATTTCCATTAAGGTGTGCACAACATGTACTAGTAGCTGGTTGTACTGTATAAGCTAACACTATTTAGATGAAAACATAAAACTTTGGAAAATGGACAAACAGTCTTTTGAAAATATGTATCACTAAATTATGTACATTTTTTGAAAATGGCCCATACACATATACGCCTTTACGAGAAATCTATTATTTCCTTTGCAAACATGTTGGCTCTTGATCAGACGCCGGGTTATTCGGCGTTTGATCAGGCTCCAAACTGTTTGCCAATCAGATTAGAATAAATATTCAAACTAGCATAAGGTTGTCCTACTCTACGTTTTATTGTGATCCGTTTGCGTTTCGTTTGCGTTCAAACGGGAAAGATTGACGTCTTCTCCACTGTATCAGTGTATAAAGGTCAGCAGAAAGTCGTTAACCCTTTCACTGCCAAAGTTTTCGTGATATTTTTACCCCTTCACCGGAGATTTTTACCCCTTCACCGCTTCATTGTCGTCTGCTTTAATGTTGCTGTCTGCAATGACGTTTCAAAGTTACAAATATAAATATGACTGAAGAAATTTCAAAACGAGTGTCAAATAGTTTGAATCCTGATCAGACGCCGCGTTACGGATCCAAACTGTTTGCAAACGCGCTTTAAAGCGTCATTGAGAGCGAAAGGGTTAAACTATATCTAGTTCCGTATCTAAAGAAAAGCTCTCTGTAAACAAACTCAAATGTAGTTGCAGTCATTAACAGTTTTAGATCCAGATCAGGTGCCGAGTAAAACTTTGTCTAATCAGGACCTAAACTGTTTGACACTCTTTAACTGTTTCTTCAGTTAAATGCTTCGAATCTAACGAAGTTATTTTAGCAGACTATAACTATACAGGCAGACGATATAGTGATAGTGTAAGGGCTGGTAAAGCCGTCTGCCAAACCACCATGTTTACGTCGGCTGCCTCAGAAACCAGGAATATTTATAGGGTATACATGACAATAACACTTTATTGTTATGTCTATAGTATACGTTATTCTTTCCCGCTTAAACGTAAACGAAACGCCAACGCACTTCAAAAACATGTAGATCTTTTACAGTGCAATGAAATTTCTTACGATTTATTTTCATCTGAGTGGCAAACAGTTTAGAACCTAACCTGACGCCGGGTACCCGGCGTCTGGTCTGACTCCTAACAGTTTGCATTGAAAATTATTGTTTTAACATAAACGCGTTTATAGGGAAGTAATAACAAAGTCTCCATTGCATACTGGGAAATAACACTTAAATATTATGTCTATATTCATATCAAGAGATTTCTAGTGGACGTTGTAAACAAACCCCTATAAAAGTCTACCGCCCATACGTCTTCATAAATTGTCGAATTACAGGGTTTGCCTATGATTTATAAAAGTTTGAATACGATATGCTTTCCTTATAAACACGTGTATGCCAAAACAATTGTGTCCTTCACAAACAGCTTCTTAGCCCATAGTCTGGTCAGGCTTCAAACTATTTAACATTTAAGGTTCCGTATGCATATAGTTTCATTTGAACGGGCCATGATAATGTCTTCTCCGTGATAAAGTGGGAAACACATTTTTTCCTTTTCATTCAAAGGACACTGAAAGTACAAATATAGATACACTATCATAAACTGTAGCAAAAGAGGAACTTTAAACAAAAGCATCGCATGCATATGCTAACACTCGTCTGCTTCGGCAGTTCAATAAAAAATGCAGTAAAATTGATCAAGGGAGGTAACATATTTAGTATGTCTGGATTGTACTTGTCATACATAAGTTATGGTTGTAGATTAATTATTTAAGATGTTTTGATAACGTTAAGATTTGGGACGGCACAATAATTAGATCAAGGTCAACTGGTAAAACATTTGGGTATGTCTGGATATGACTTGTCAATATGAAATTACATACCAAAGAAGAAGGCTGAAGATGACAAATTGAAGAAGCTAAAGGCCAAGGTTGAAATTGTGGACGACAGCGACAGTGGCGACAAAAACGCCGACAACGACGCCAGAGTGACGATAAAAGCTCGTTCTGTTTCTTCAAAGCTAATAAACGTGTTCAATATCTATTTAAATCTCAGTAGCAATCAATGTGAGTCTGATATATCTCAAAGCTGCTTGCAAAGGAAATAGTACTTTCAGAACAAAAGCGTGTGTTATGAAAGAATATTAATATTATTCTGTAAACTTTTATAGACGCTTAGCACTTCTTCCCATAATTCTTCAGAATCTTTTCACAGAGTAAAGCTATATGTTTTATTGTGACGTCATAGACTGTTAAACCATTTCTCCCCTGAATGCTCATAGGAAAATTCTAGTTTTCAATTTAGTTTAGTCCATTTTTGAATTTAGGTTTGATTTTTTTACAACATAAGTCAAAATGACAAACAATGTAGACCCTGATTAGAGGGCTCATGAAAGAGCCGTCTGGTCAGGGTATACACTGTTTGCATAGGGCAACTGGTACTCCTTTCTGGTATACTGTTTGCAAATGACGCATACATGTATTTGCGTGACTATGGTTCAAACATTTAAACGAAAAAAATCACAAAGCGACGCACTCAAAAGTAGAACATGGTGCAATTTGAATATGTTGGCATTTGTTTCATCTTAGTTGCAAATACTTTGGAGCCTGATAGGACGCCGGGTTATCCGGTGTCTTAGCAGGCTTCAAACTATTTGAAATTGACTTGTAAAATAACCTTATTTATTGGGAATAAAGTCTTCTCCACTTTAAAGAGTGTCAAACCAAGCTCCATACTGTCTGAAGACCACATGGAAATACATGTAGAATCGTTGACATTCTCTAGACGCCGTTAAGTTTTATACTTATATGCGTGTTCGTTTTGTTTAGTTCCAGCGGACAATAATAACATGCTCGCAACTTGACGACAATGTCTGTCTTGGAAGACCAATATCATAACAAATGCTTTATTCTTCTTCATGAATCAACTATGGCAAGATGGCAACATTGTCTGGATCATTTGGGAAATAGAACTACAGCGCTCCCACCCTTCAACGGCCCTCCCAACAACGACTCCTTCCTTACAACGACCCTTGCCGTTGTTCCCTAAACGAAACATTTATGTCCAACTGTTTATGGTTGCAATACCGTCTACTTCAATTTGTCGTCTGCAGTTTTCTCAAAGTTGCATATATGTAGATATTTTGATAGAATAAATATAATGACGAGTGACAAACGGCGTCTGGTCTGGATTCAAGCTGTTTACACATGTAAGCCAAGTCTTAATGTTCCCTCCCTATAACGATTCCCTCCGAACAACGCATACATTTTGTGTCTCCCATTTGGTGTCGTTGTAGAGAAGGAACGCCTAGATGCGTGCAGTAGAGGTAAACAAGTTGGTGCTGTTTGGCTGGCATAATTTCTCCAATAACCGATTTGTGGCAAGCAGTTATGATCATTGCAAAACGTTATTGACATTAACCCATTTATGCCAAGTGGATTATTCAATGTTCATATATTGGATTAGTCCATTTTATATCAAAGGGATGCCTGGTCAAAATTTTCATTTTTGTTTTGTTTTATATTGAATTTCCTATCAGCAAACAGTGTAGGCTTAATGCGGCGTCTGATCAGAGTCTATACTGTTTGCCTATGTCCCATATATGGGATCGTGGGCACAAATGGATTAACATAATGAACACAATTTGCCACTTAGATTAAATTCAGTCATCTGTATTTACAAGAATAAACATCTTTCTATACGTTTCAAAATGTATTGTATTTTCATTTAACCCTTTCATGATCAAAGTTTTCGTGATTTGTTTACCCTTTCATCGCCATATAGCCGTCTGCTTTAATATTGTTATCTGCAATATCGTTTCAAAGTTAGATTTAAGGTAGATACAGTAGAACCTCTCTATTGCGACCACTAAATTGTGTAAAATATATGTCGTTTAAGACAGGTGACTGCTTAAAGCAATGTGAAAGCGAAACAGAAAGCTCCTACAGGAGCTTTCTGTTTCACTTTCACATTGCTTTAAGCTGTCACCTGTCATTTATACAGACAAGAAGCCTTCTTTTTAGTGGTCGTAATAGCGAGGTTTTACTGTATATGGGATCGTGGGCACACATGGGTTAATATTTCACAATAAACGAGTATAACCCGACCTCTTATCTGGTTTCAAACTTGTTGCCATTCAGAATATAACCATCGTCAGAACGTTCAAACAACTGTAAATTATCTTCATGTTATTGCAATGGGTGTACGTTTAGTTAAGGCTTAAACAGGAAGGAACTGTACAATCGCGTTTGATTGGGAATACATGTAAGGGCATTGTCCTGTAGCGCGTTCAATTACCATTGTCTGTTGTTTTGGTTAGCAATTTGTGCCCTGTGTGCAGCGTGCAGAGTACAGTAGAGAAAACCTTTTCTTTCCAAATATCCCCGGTTACGCTTTAACTATTATTTTCATTGCAAACAGTTTGGAGCTAGATCAGACGCCGGGAAACCCGGCGTCTGATCAGGCTCCAAACTGTTTGCCACTCATATTAAAGCTGAAAGGCTGACTTGTCAAAATATTGTCATTTCATTGCAATTCGTAAATGCGTTTGAACGAGATATTTACGTTTCGCCACTGCATTTCAGACCGGTAGCCAACTCGCAACCGATGGCCATCGTCGGCCACCGATTTCTTTACTGAACACGCTACTGGTAGATACTGTGAGGAAACGGTTTTCTTTTCTTAAACAATAAACGCGTATGTGGTATGAAAATAACTACCATTGCAAACATATTGAGGTCAAATATTTCTGAGTAATCGGCCGTCTGATCTGACTTTAAATTGATTGCCACTCAAATTGAAATGTGTCGTTTGATCATTGCAGCAAGCTGGCATTTTTACCATTTATTGCATTTCGTTTGTGTTACGTGTTGATCAAGAGAGACAATGATGTTCTCTCCACAGGACCAGAAAAATACAGATTGTATCAGTAAGTGGTAGCAAACTGTACGACATGACACGATCTACCATGAAATGACGATATTGCGTGTTCCGGGGCGAAGTGAACGGAGGGCGAATCTTTTGACCACACCATCAAGGAAATTACAATGTTACGTCATCTGCTTATTGATGAATAATCACTGTATCATTAACGGCCCAAACAATTATCCATTACCATCGATATTAAGGCATTCCCTATAATGCTAGGCATCACTTGACTAGCGTTTTCAAACAGTCTGGAGCCTGATCAGACGCCGAGTAACTCGGCGTCTGATCCGGCTCCAAACTGCTTGAATAAATAATTGTTCATTCCTTGTTTTACAAATGCATTAGTTCAATATTTAAAGAGATAGTATGGAGGCACTTTTAAAGAAGACAATATTATAGGAACCTAAGGGTTTATCACGCAACTTGGTCCCCGAGGTGCAACCTCTGACAACATAATTTAGTCAAAGGCATTTTGCCAGTAGCGATTTTAGGCAGTCAGCAATTTTATTCAATTACTTCTTAAAGGATTGTTCCGAACTATATGACCGATATCGTTGCATACTTGCGTATGATAGTGCAGAAGTTGTATCGCTTTGAAATGCTTTAAATGCCTATTAAATATTAATGCGTTGTCAGAAAAGGCAATCATATCAATACTCGTTTTGCATTATTGATCAACAAACGAGACAAGATTTAAAGGTGAACAACCGAATTTGATCAAACAAAAATATTGCTTGTTGTTTTTGGCGTTTTGGTCGTTAACTATTATTGAGAGAGAAGAACGTTGAACCCCTTGTAGCACGGAATCTAGTTTGTTTGTTTGTTTTGTTTGTTAACGTCCGTTTCTGCCATCTATGGGCAAACTAGACGCCCCAGACAGGGAATGGGTTACAGATAACCCGGTCGCGATGTCTTGCACTTATCATAGAGAGTTCTCTGGCTTATAAAAAGTCTCATCCGATACGCCACCATTCGAGCCATCGAGAGGGATAATAGAACTCGTGTTTTCGATGTTCATTAACTTTATTTTTATTATTATTATTTATTATTATACCAGATTTATATAGCGCTCTATTCACACAGGGGTTGTGCGTTCAAAAGCGCTTTACATGAAATAACACAAATGTACCTACAAATCGAGAAAAGACAAAATAACTACAATTAGATCTGAAATAAAACATGAATAAACATACAAAAGACAGCCCCCAAAACGGCGATCACATTAACCCAAATGATCTGCCTTTCACTTGAAATTTCTTTTACAAAATGATTTCAGGCTAAAATATGTAGTACAAGTACATGTATTGGTGTGGACTTTTAATCCCTGCCTTGCTAAGCGCGGCCTGTGTACACTATTTGGAATTTTATTCAAAGTTTCTTCAGTCTATACACGCAAAAATCGGAGACGACAGTTTGGCACGATACCGGTTAATATTAAACAGAACAATAAGGGGAGAAAACATCATATTTTCTTTTAAATTGTTGACTTCTCAATTTAATCTGAGCAAAAGACTGCTAGAAGTCAATTAACCCTTTCACTGCCAACGTTTTCGTGTGTGTTTTACTCCTTCACCGTTTCATTGTTGTCTGTTCAGTATTGTTGTCTGCAATGTCGTTTCAAATTTAAATTTTAGGTAATATGATGGATGAAATTTCGAAACGAGTGTCAAACAGTTTGGGTCCTAATCAGACGTCCCGTTTCACGGCGTCTGATCAGGGCCCAAACTGTTTGCAAACGCGCTTTAAGGCGTCATTGAGAATGATAGGGTTAAACCCGTCTTCTGATCTGGCTCCAAACTGTTAACAAAGAAATAATTGTTTTAAGACAGACGCAGTTATTGGTAAAGGATATTTGGCATTCTCAGCTATCCACAGGGGAGAATACGTTATTCTTTCCCAATAAAAGTGTTTCTGCTAAAACAGTTATATCCATTGCAAACAGTATTGAGCCACATATCCGGGACACTCAGGTAAAAATGATTCGTCATATTTAGCAAGACTGACCTGCCAATTTGTATATTTGATTGATTTGCCTTTGCGCTGTTTGCTCCGACTAAATGGGAAAGAACAACATCTTTCACACTGTAGTTTGAAACCAATGTTCTAGTTACAACACTTCTTAACTATACGTAAATCACTATTTGGAAAATAGGCCTAAGTTCTTACCGATACCACTGCAGCGTCGGTAACTTTTGGCATGCCGAAACTAATTTGTCTGCACCTTTCTAAATAATAAATACACGGTACCAGCTTCTAGATAAGTTCGTTTCTCATAAACATTACACTTTGGCTTGGTCCAAGTATATACGCCGAGATCATCTAATTAGAGATCGACCAATTCATACATTTTTTGTGAGCTGTTACAGTGGAGAAGACGTTATTCTTTCACAATAAACGCTATTACGCTAAAACTATTATTTCTTTTGCAATCAGTTTGAAGCCAGATCAGACGCCGGGTAACCCGGCGTCTGATCAGGCTTTAAACTGTTTGCTTTTTAAATTAGAATAAAAAGTAAGAATTGTCAACTAGATGTTTTAAGCCGATTATTTCTAACGAAACCGTTTGGAGGTATGGGTTTATCAAGTCTGAAATTTATGTCATATTCTACCGATTTTTACAATTACCTTCCTGTTCATCAAGTCACAAGTCGGCCATTTACATACGGCGCAAGTTGTAGCCATGGCACATTGACTTCTTTCCCTCTCAGGTACCCTTAGGTACCTCTCGCTTCCTAGTCGAACGTCCTACCACTGGACCACCGACACCTACACAACCCAGTAAAGCGACCGCTACGATTGGATTTATCGTCAGACCTTTTTAATATTGTCATTGTCTCCATTTTATTTCATTGCTTTTGTGTTTAAATTCGTTTAAAAGGGAAAGAATAAAGTATACTCCGTTGTATTTCGATTTAAAGCAGTGCCTGTCTTATCTTGAAGACGACAGTTAAACAGCATTCTAAGAGTTTTCAAATTAACCCTTCCAATGTCAAACGAAACCGTTCTGTTTAAACAATCAAAATATCATCTGCTAAAATGATTCGCTTATAATTGTTATGCGTTTTTATATAATGTTGGCTATTAACTCTTTCGCTCCCAAATTAATCGTGAGATGTTTACAGTGGAGAATGTGTTATTCTTTCCCAATAAACGCGTTTACGCTAAAACTATTATTTGCAGTGCAAACAGTTTGAAGCCAGATCAGACGCCGGGTAACCCGGCGTCTGATCAGGCTCCAAACTGTTTGCCACCAAGATAAACATGAATTATCAGAATTGTCCAAAATTTGCCATTTTCTACGTTTTAGGGCTTTGCGTTTGCGTACGTTTGCGTTTAAACGGGAAAGAATAACATATTCTCTACTGTACCCTTTCACTGTTTCATGGTGGTCTGCTTCCTTTTTGTTGCTTTGCAAGATCGTTTCAAAGTAAGATTCGGTGTAGTGTGGCATAAAAATAATATGGTACGTGTGTCAAAAAGTTTCTATCCTGATTAGACGCCGTCTGATTAGAATCCAAACTGTTTGCAAAGTTGCTATTTGGCCCCATTGGCAGTGAAAGAGTCAATACAATCTCAAAAAGGTTTAACGTATTACGCGGTATCTGCTCTGGATCCAAACTGTAAGCAAATACAGTAGAACCTCCCTATTACGACCATTGAATTATGATAAATATAATGAAATTAAGGCAGATGATTGCTTAAAGCAAGGTAACAGTGAAACAGAAAGCTCCTCAAGGAGCTTTCTGTTTCACTGTCACCTTGCATTAAGCTCTCACCTGTCTTTATTCAATCAATTAGCCTTCATTTTAGCGGTCGTAATAGAGAGGTTCTACTGTATGACTTTAGTTACATATTATGCGACGTTAAAGTTACATATTATGCGACGTTAAAGTCGTTGAACTTTTATTTCCCACAGAGCCATGTGTACTGGCGTGGGCCTTGTTAACTTTATCATGAGTTTGTTTTGCGCTAGATTAGACAGTGGAATCTATATCTCATTATAAATATATCATATTGTAATGAAGAATAATCACATGTACTTATTACTTATATTTGAAACACTAATGTACTATGAAACCTATATTTTACTGCTATCGAAATGAATACTAGTTTTCTACTTGTAAATATACATTAAAACCTGCTGCTAAATGAAACTAAAACAGAAATCAACTACATCACTGTTCTGCTTTATTTTCAGTATGCTTAAAACAGCCACCTGTTTCGAATACCGAAAGCATAATTTTGAAACGGTTTACATAGCGAATGTTTACTGTACTGGAACATTAACTCATTCACCCCTGAAACTATTCATGGATAATTCAAGTTTCCAATTAAGCCTATTCCATTTTATACTATTGGGGGTTCTTTACTGCCATATATTGCTAGTTTACAAACAGTGCAGACCCTGATCAGAGGGCGCCTTCAGGAGCCCTCTGATCAGGGTCTTCACTGTTTGCATAGGAAACGTATATTCTTCACAGGTACACTGTTTGTCAATGACAAGTATACTCGTCGCTAGCGTTAAATGTGTTAATACAATTGAAACGTCATTCGTTATTCATTGTATTTTTGTACAAACCTAGAGCAAAATGTCAACAAAGTGGGCGAATGCTCTATGACCTTTTTTCTATGGAAATAATTTATTTTCTATTTTTCGGCTTAAGGAATTATAACTATTACTGTCAGCTGCGTTTACCATTGGACTAGTATAAACTACAGTCGAATTAACCCTTCCGCTCTCAATGTCGCTTAAAAGCGCTTTTGCAAACAGTTTGGATCCTGATTAGACGCCGCGTAACGCGGCGTCTGTTCAGGATCAAAAACTGTTTGACACTCGTTTTTGAAATTTATTCATTCATACTGCCTTAACGACATTGAAGACAACAAAATTAAAGCAGACGACAATGAAATGGCGAAAGGGTAAAACTTTCACGAAAAAGTTTGCAGTGAAAGGGTTTAAACCTGATATCTCACAGTTGATAATGCATTATTCTGTCCAATTAAACACGTTTGCGCTTGAACTATTTTTTCCATCTCAAAATGTTTGGAGCCAGATCAGACGCCGGGGAGCCCGATGTCTGATCTGGCTCCAAACTGTCTACTACTCAGATGAAAAAAAATCGTGAGCAATGACAATATGTTGTATATACTTTATTTCATTGCGTTGCGTTTGCGTTTCCTTTGCGTTTAAACTGTAAAGAATAACGTCTTCTCCTCTGTACATGCATCAACTGGTTCCAAGCTGATTTGCTTTGGTATTAAGAGCAATTCTCTGTAACCATCAACCAGGTTATATAGGGGGGTCGGCACGCATAGCCACCGATTTGCATATAACTTACACCATCTGTACCTCTCTACATGAAATGGAAAAAATACCCCGAAAATTTATTTCCGGTGTCCGGTTGCCATGGCAACGCGAAAACAAGATTTTGGCCAAAAACCAGTGTTTTTGGTGAGTAAATTATGACAAATTCACAGACTTTTTCAGACAAAACTGTACATATTTCAGATAAAATTACATTTGTATGTTAAAGTATGACACATTGACAATTTAATAACATTGTAGAATTCAACTCAACATTACCCCCGATTGGTACGCACGTGCGAGCTTAAGGGGCTAATATGCTGAAAGTAAGAAATCATGATTTTGGCATATTTTAAGGACTGATAGAATATCTATGCATCAATGCTGAACTTGAATATGATCACTAATAACAAATAGCACATGTGCTGTGTACTTTCTGGGAAGAAAACCTTTGGGATTCAGGTTGCTAAGGGGGTAACCATGGCAACGAAACTATCAACTTTTTAATGTTGTAACTTCCTATGTAACTGAGCAGGATTGCTTAAAAGGTACCAAGACCTCTCTTAAATTGCTATAACCAATATTTTAGTGTTATAAAATGAAAGTAAAAGACAACACATGCAGATATTAGTTGGTTACTATGGTAACGCCTGCCAAAAGAACGTTGTTTACTGAAAATATGTGTCAAATTCAATACTTTTGGAACGCAAAATACAGCAAACTATCCAAACCATTACACACTTACTTAAAATAGTTTCTTCATCAGGTTTGCAAGTTAGCATTGTCTCATACACATTCATTGTTAAGATGAAAACGGCCTTTGGTTGCCTTAGAAACCGCTCAAAGCAGTTGCTTAATAAGAGCATTATATTGAAAATGTGAGTAAAATTCAAGCTTTTTTAAGGAAAAGTACATAAACATATCCAAATCATGGTACTGTAGTTTCATCATCAGATTAGCTAGTTACCAGTGTTGTATAATTATCACTTTAAACATGAAAATGACATTTGGTAACCATAGCAACCACTCACAATGTATGCTAAATAACAGCTTTGTATCGAAAATATGTGTCGAATTTCAGGGGTTTTTTTAGGTTAAGTACAACAACTTAACAAAACAATGGTACTTTAGTGTCATTATCATGTTTGTAAGTTAAATGTGTCATATAATATTCACTTTTGACAGAAAAATAACAATTGGTTACCACAGCAACAACTCACAACAGTATGCTACATGTATATATGAGCAGTAATAAGCTATATTACTCCCCTCCCCCACCTAAAAATATTTTTTACATTTTCCCTATACTAGTATCCCCCCTCGAGGAATAAAGGTAAAATTTTAAAAAGGCCGGATGTTCAAGAACATCCAGAAAACTATTTGACAAGAGAGAAAATGCAAAAAATAAATTTTCTTGCCCTAGCTGGTCACCTCGAGAAATAGTAAAAAGTCCGACATTGTACTATGTAAACACACACCTCACCCGCTGGTTGAGTGAAAAATCAATAAGCTCTAACAGGTAAATAACACAACGGACTATCTATCCACTTATCAGTGGCCATGAAGTGTGTATTTTCAAAAGAAAACAGTATCTATTACAAATATAGACAGCGGTGAGCTAGTCTGTTTACATGTTGCCTAGGACGTTGTCATAATATATTCATTAGTTACCTGTAAACATATAGCAGACTGGAGCGGTCTTTCTTTCAAACTAACAGTAGAGAGCAGACGTTTTTACCTTGCCTCTTGTTAACAGCACGTTATATTAACTTCTAAAACCAAATCAAAAGCTAAATCATGTAAGTACTGCATTTTATTTAATATTTTGTGTTCTGTATTGTTTGTAGGTAATTATATTTATTAGTTTAGTGTATTTTTAATATGAAGTTTTTAATAACAGGACATATTTGAGTAATTATATGTCTACACCGTTATTTTTCATAACGGTGTTATAGTATATTAATACCCAGAAGAATAATTTACACCACCACCGTTATTTTTCATAACGGTGTTACAGTATATTTATACTCGGAAGTTAGGGTATTATTTCAGCAGAATAATTTACCCCGTCACCGTTAAGAATAATAACGGTGTTATAGTATATTAATTTATCAGTACTAAAGAGAATAATTTACCCCGTCACCGTTAAGAATAATAACGGTGTTATAGTATATTAATTTACCAGTACTAAAGAGAATAATTTACACCGTCACCGTTAAGAATAATTTACACCGTCACCGTTAAGAATAATAACGGTGTTACAGTATATTAATACCCGGAAGTTAGGAAATTATTTCAGTAGCATAATTTGTATGAACGCCGTTAAGAATAATAACGGTGAAACCATATATTGATACAGAATAAATTGTAATAGTTGATTATATTCTATTTTTAAGGGACAACACACAAGCAGCACAACTTCGAGAAGACTTACACAATCTCACCAATTATCTACGCAACACATATCCAGAAGATGAAACAATAAACCAATGGAATGAAACCTTTTTAAAAGAACACGACGAAATATTAAACAAAACATCCACTTCAACAACGAACACTTCAACAACGAAACAACAAAAGACACAAAAAGCCCAACAAAACAAACAAACAAAGAAAGATCGTATTAAACAACGACTTCAAGCAGCATTTTCCCTTGATAGACACTGTGATGGAGAAGTGACAATCGACCTCTCAAGTGAAAAAGCAATTATACAAAATCTTAAAGACTTAAACAAATTAGAATGTAGCAACAATAGAAAATCAATCTTAATAGCATCTCAACAAGGACAGCTTCTCCAGATCATTAAAACCAACATTCAACAAATACATGAATATTTACTACAACACAACATTATTTATTCTCCACAAAAATGCAGGTCACTTGTTATTGTGTTTAATTTAGTTTCAAAATTTACTAATCTAATTCATTGTGATGTTCCTGTTAGTTTTCTTACTCAAAATAGTAAAATAATAAAAGAAATTTGTAAAGAATTAAAATGGTAAAAATAAACTTTAAAATGTATATTTGTGTTGTTCATTTATTTTTATTGTCTATAAAGTCTAAAACTCAGTAATCAGTAACTCTTGATCATAAAAACTACCTTTAATTTCTTCCCCGTTTAAATCCTTTATTTTATAAGTAATAGGATCTGTATTTAAAACTTCTTCAATAACAAATATTTCTGTTCTCCAACGAGTAGTATAACCCTTTTCAAATGTTCCTTTCTTTTTTGAAATCCTTACTCTATCTCCGACTTTAAATTTAGGTTTTTTAGTGTCCTCTTCTTTTTCTGGATATAAATTTTCATACACTGTTGCTTCATTTTCTAATTTCCTCGCTTCAACAGGCGTCATTTTAATTGAAGAATGTACTGTATTATTATAATCATTAACCAATTCATCTAATACATCATAATATTTAGTAGTTTCATGAGCAGTAAAATATTTAAACATACGTTGTTTCATTGTTCCTATCCAACGTTCTACTACACTAGATTTTTCTTCATTCTCAGTTGAATATAACTTTATGTTATTATCTTTTAACAATTCTTTTACTTGAGAGTTATAAAATTCTCTCCCCTTGTCGGCCCAAATAAATCTCGGCTTTCTTTCTTTAAATAATGTTTTAAAGGCTTCACTTACTGTTACTCCTGTTTTATTTTTTAAAGGAATTAACCAACCATATTTACTAAAAACATCTATAACTGCTAATAAATATTTATAGTGTTTATTTTGTTTTGAATACTGTTGCATATCTGCCAAATCAACTGCCCATGTTTGATCTATTGAATTAACATAAACACGTCTTTTAGGAAATTTTTGTATAACTCTGTGATGTAATTCATCTGCTAATTTATTTGTTAGAAGGGAACCGTCCGACTTGCTCTCTAGACTGCTTATAAATCTATTCTTTTTAGATCCACACTCAGAACATTTAGCTTTTAACATTTGTCTATTATTAGCTGTTGTTACTTGCTCTACTGAATCATTTTCAGTATGTTTTTTACAACGTAAACAATATATTTTTTGTTGCTCCATTTTTTAATATTTAAAATTGAGTTCTTTAAAAATGAGCGAAGGTAAAACTTGTACAAAATGTAAGGAATATAAGGTACTAAGTGAGTATCACAAAGCAAAAGATAGAAGGATGGGAGTTAAATCTGCATGTAAAGACTGTGAAAGACCAGTAAAACAAAAACATTATAAAAATAATAAAGAAAAATATAAACAATCTTATCAAGAGTTTATGTTAAGAAATCTTGATTATCATAAAAATTATAAAATTAAAAATACCTAATCAAAAATATTCTCTTATAAAATGAGATCCAAAAACTCTAAAAATAATAAAAACTATATTAAAGAAGTTATTAACAAAAGTGGCATTAATATAAATAATTATTTTAAAAAGATTAAACCAGATGTTAAAAGATTAGTTTTATCATTTCCTAATGTTAAATTTAATTTAATAATGAAAACTATTTATTCAAAACCTTTAGCCATGAATGAAAAAATAGAGAGACATTATAATAGTGGGTTTATAAAACTTCGAGCACAAAACGAATTTAATGAAGTTTATAATTCTATTATTGAAAAGTATAAAGTATGGGAAGAAGAACATCAGGGAAAAGAATCTGGTTTAATATTTAATGAAATAGAAAATACAGAAGTTAAAGTTGTTAGAGTAAAAAGTTTAAATGGTTCTTCTTATTTTGATCTAGGAATAAAATTCAATAGTCTATTAAATATTAAAAACAATGATACCCAATGTTTTGCCTATAGTGTAATTGCTGGAATGCTATATAAATTAAAAGAGAATCCTGATGATAATCCTAATTTTTCAGATACATTTTCAAAAATGAATAAAAACCCCGCAAGAGCATCAAATTACAAACCTTATTTAGACATTATTAATATGAAAAATATTAAATCTCCAGTAAGTATAAATTCGATTGAAACATTTGAAAAACAAAATGAAAATATAACTATCAATGTATTTGGAATTGAAAAGAACCTTTTAGATACTGAAGAAGTTGATTTTTCTAAATCATTACAAGAAAACAATCTACGTAATATATATCCATTATATAGAAGTAAATTTAAAGATAGAAAATATCTTATAGATTTATTATATGTCACTCTAAACGATAAAAAACATTATTGCTTAATTAAAATTTTTAATGCTTATCTTAATCATAATCATAATAAAAGATATCATTGTAGAAATTGTATTGCTGCTTCATATACTACTGAAAAAGCTTTAGAAAAACACATGAAAGAATGTACAACAAATGAACCATTAAAATTTATTATGCCAAATAAAGGAAGTAAGTGTAAATTTGAAAATCCTCATTTTAAATTAAAACTGCCATTTGTTGGATATGCAGACTTTGAATCAATTAATATAAAATTAAATTATATGGATCCTGATCTCCGGAAACAAATAAATAAATTAAGAATTAAATATAAATCACATAATGTTAATTCTAAAATAAAATATATGATTATCAATAAAATAATGAAAGAAGAAGAAATATCTAAAAAAAGATCTAAAATAATTTATCATAATTATGTTAATAATAAATTATCTGATGAAAGAACTAAAATATATTTAGATAAAATCAAAGAAAAATACATTACAAAATATTTTAATAAATTAATAGATAACATTTTTGATAAATGGATTGAAGATGGAAAACATATTGAAGTAAGTGATTATGAAATAAATAAATATTGTGAAAATAATGAAAAAAAGATTAATAGACTTAGTGAAAGAATAAAAGAAAAGATAAAAAGAGAAAATATTAAACTATCTTTTAAAGATAATACAATAAATTTACAACAACAAAAAGTAGTTTCATATAATTTACAATTAGTTTCTCAATATCCGGATATTATACCAAATAAAAATATTAACTATGCACCTAGTGAAAATGCTGAAAAAGATTTTATTGAAACATGTTTAAATTATAATGATAAAATTAAATGGGCTTATTTTCGTGCAGAAAAGAATTTTAAAATATCAAAAACGAAAAAAGAAGAACTATATAATACTTCTGATTGTTGTTATTTGTGTAAACAGAAATTAGAAAGAGAGGAAAAAGTAATTGAACATTCCCATTTATCAGGTCAATTCAGAGGAATTTCCTGCTCTAGTTGTAATAGAAAAGAATCTAGAGATGGAAAACAATTTCCGATCTTTTTTCATAATGGAAGTGGATATGATTTTCATTTTATAACAGAAGAATTATTAAAACATGAAACAGAATATAAAAAAGTAAAGGTATTACCAAAGGATAGTGAAAATTATATATCAATAACATTTGGGGATCGATATTTTAAGTTAGTTTTTAAAGATAGCTATAGATTTTTACTGAGTAGCATAGATAATTTATCTAAAACATTAAAAGATGATCAATATAAAATACTTAAAAGAGAATTATCTGATGATGTTTTATTTGAAGATTTAAAATATAATGATGAAGGAAGAAGTTTTAAAGGAGTATTTCCTTATGATTTCTTTGATTCTTTTGAAAAATTAAAATTAGAAGAATTCCCCGATAAAAAAGAATTTTATTCAATATTATACCAAAAGGATATATCTGAAAAAGAATATGAACATGGGAAAAAGATATTCAACAGATACTGTAAAACATTCAAAGATTATTTAATGCTTTATCAAAAACTAGATGTGTTAATATTAACAGATGTATTTGAAAATTTTAGAGATCTCTGTTTAAAATCATATGAAATCGATCCAGCTTATTGTTATTCTGCACCGGGATTAACATGGAATGCAGGATTAAAGTATACAGGAATTGAATTAGATTTGTTAACTGATACAGATATGAGAATGATGTTTCAAAAAGGAATACGAGGTGGATTTTCTGGCGTATTAGGAAATCGTTTTGTTAAAGCAAATAATAAATATACAGTTAAAGATATCGGAGACTCACGTAATAAAATAAAAAACTCAAATTATTTATGGTATACAGATGCTAATAACTTATATGGTTGTGGAATGTCAGAGAAACTTCCTTATAAAAACTTTAAATGGGAAGAAGATATAAAACAAGATATAAACTATTATTTGGACAAATGTAATGAAGATGATGGTATGGTTTTTAAAGTAGATTTAGAATATGATAATTTAACAAAATTCAAATTAAGAAAATTCCCGCCTATGCCTGTTTCAAGAAAGATAAATAAAAAAGAAATATCAGATTATTCAAGAGATTTATTAAAACAAAATAATATGAAATTAGGAAATGTTGAAAAATTAATATTAGATCTTCATGATAAAAAAGAGTATATTGTACATTATGATATTCTCAAATATTACATTTCTCTTGGAATAAAAGTAACAAAAATTCATAGCATAATATCCTTTAATCATAAACCATGGTTAAAAGATTATATTGATTTCAATACAAAAATGAGAGCAAAAGCAACAAATGATTTTGAAAAAGATTTCTGGAAGTTAATGAATAATTCTTTTTATGGAAAGACTTTAGAAAATATTTCTAATAGATGTATAGTAGAATTAATAAATAAACCCGAAGATTTAAAACGATTAGCTTCAAAAGATAATTTAAAAGATATTATAGATTTCAATAATGATTTTAAAGCGGTATTATTAAATTATAAATCAATGTACTTTAATAAACCAATTTATTTAGGAATGTGTGTTTTAGATTATTCAAAATTAGTAATGTATAAATTTTATTATGATATTATTGAAAAATACTTTCCAAATAATGAGGTTTTATACAGTGATACCGACAGTATGGTATTAAATATATTCACAGAAGATCTATATTCTGATTTAGAAAAAATAAAAGATCATTTAGATACCTCTAACTATCCAAACGAAGATCCATTGTTTTCAAATATAAATGAAAAAGTAATCGGAAAGTTCAAAGATGAACTAGGTGGTAATGTAATGTCAAAATTTATTGCAATAAAAAGTAAAATGTATGGATATGAATATTTAGAAGATTCAAATATTAAATTCAAATGTTTAGCAAAAGGTGTTAATAAAACAACTAAAAAAGAATTTAATTCTGAGTCATATGAAGATTGTTTATTTAATAGAAGAATAATTCATAAAACAATGTTTAATTTAGTACATAAGAAACATAATATATTTTTAAATCAAATGAATAAAATAGGGTTATCTCCTTTTGATGATAAAAGATATATATGTGACAATGGAATAGATACACAACCTTATGGTATTGAATCTTTATACTTTACTTAATTTATTTTTGTCTTTATACTTTATATAATAAACTTCCATGCAACAAACCCTGTTAATACCATGCCACCAACAATAAATGCAATCTCCCTATTCTTCTGATCTTCTGATGGAGTATAGAAATCACTTAATGTAGGTTTCGGAGGTAAAGCTGGTAATAGTTTACCAGTAATATAAAAATAATTCTTCATTGCTGTATCGGCATCATCAAATTCATTCACAGCATGGTGTTCCTTTTTCAGTTGCTTATCAATAAAATCCAACCTCTCTGTTCTTTTTTCATTCCATTCTGTTTGTGCTGCTTCTAATTGTTCCATTGCCATATCATGTCTTTTTCTCTCTTCATCGCTACCCATATGTGAAAATAAATAATTACTACCCGAAAAAGCTAATGCATTCACTGCTGCCCCTCCAATCATCATTACTACTGCACTTGCCATTTTTAAAGAAAATAAAATTACTTCATAATATCAGCGGGTATAATACCTTGTTTAACCAACATATCTTTTGTCACCATTGCAAGTAATATATCAATAGATAACATTCCAATATCTACCATATTAAAATCTACTTTTGGTGGTGGTCTTTTCAATAGTTTTCTACCTAATTCTGAATACCCAATTGTTAATACAGTTTCCACTCCAGCATGATATAACATGTTTGCTATTTGTTTTCCGTCTATTTGTGTTGTCATTTTTATATATTAAATTTAATTAAATTCAAATGGATCAATTTCTTTCTTTTGTATTCCCATAGGGGCCTCCGGAATCACAGGTTCCTGTTTTATCACTGGTTCAACTTGTTTAGAATTATATATATATAATCCCAATCCAACAACTCCAATTAGACATAAAGGGATATAATTTTTATATATATCTATTTTAACTTCATCATTATCTTTTGTTATAGATTTAACTTCATCTTTTGTCATAGGCGCGCTATCGCTCACATCTTTTGTTATAGCTTTTAATTGTGTGTTTTCTTTCTTTATTTCTTCCGTTTCTTTTCTTTTTAATTCAGCTTTCATTTTTTTTGCTTCTGCACCCTTTTTACCTGCAGCTACTCTTTTCGGGTTTTTCTGTTTTTTTGTTTCTTCATTCATCTTTTTTTATTGTAATATTTTCACTTTTCTCTTCTTGATTAAAAATTAATATGTTTTGCTGTTGTTAGCATAGCAGTAAAAGGAGCCAGATACATTCCATAATTATAATACAATTCACAACATGAACTAGTCAAAGCATGATTTATAAATGGATCTTCTTCTAAATCTTGTATTAGTTTTGGAGGATTAACAACATTAAAATATTTAGATACACCCATAACATATAAATTAATAAAAGAGTTTCCTAATGTCTTAGTCATACTTGCTCCTAATCTAGCTTCATATCTACAGTATAGTTTGTTTATTTGTTCTTGTGTCATTGTATCAATTTCTGACATTTGTAAGTCTTTTCCAAGATATTGTTTACTTCCACCACCAGCAACAATAGCTGATAATCTTTCACGTTTTGTTTCTTCGTGTTCATTATTTTGATCGATTTTAGTAAGTAAGACTTCAGCATCCATTTTTAAATATTTATTTTTTATTTTCAAATATTTATTTTTTATTTTAAAAAAATTAAATATCACATATCCCACTATTGATAAGACTGCAGTGTTTGTTATCAGAAATGTTATCTGACAGATAATTGTTAGCATTGGCTTTTTTATTGCTTATTTTTTAAGCATTACTTAAGCATAGCTAAAGCATTACTTAAGCATTGCTTAAGCATAACTAAAGCATTACTTAAGCATCCGCTTATTTTTTGTTAAATTACTTAAGCATTACTTAATCAACCACCCAATAATCAGCAGGTTGGTCAGTTTTTAAAATTAATTTACGATGCTTCTTTTTTTTTAGTTCTTCCTTTATTCTTTGTCGTTCTTCCAATGTGGGAATAACATCATTCTCTCTCAAACAATTTTCAAAACTATCTCTGTCCTTAGTGTAGAACATACACAACCATTTTGTTTGTTCTCTTAAATCTTTCAAAACTGAATTATATCTTTGTGATATAACCCATACTGATTGTTCTGCATGTCTGCCAGAAAATGCAAGTTCAGACAGCATATCTTTTTTCTTTGTTAGTTCTTTTGTTGCACTACAATCATCAATGATGTACAGAGTTGGATAACCAGCATATTTATTGAAAAACATTCTTAATAGTTCTTGTAATTTCTCTTCTCCTTTGACTATTGGATTTACGATTATAATATTCTTTGTTTTAGGGTTTTTAACGTCACCAATCCACTCACGATTTTTATATGTCTTGTTCCATTGAATAGTTGGACAAAGTATAACAATATATTTAAATACACCTCTATATTTACCTTCAAGTAAGTCTAAAACAATTTCGGTCTTTCCACAACCAGTTTGACCACAAATAATTGCACAGTGCGGGTATTTAGGTAATTCCATTTTTAAGTGATTAATAATTGACTTCTTTAAATCTACCATCTTCAAAATTAATTTGTGCATCTTGTATAACAAACAGATAAACATTTATTGGCTCATCTGCTTCTTCTTCTTTCGTTATTTGTATTGTGATACCTTCTGATGCATTTTCAATTCTTCTTCCAGAACCGTGTAGTGAGTTATCATCCGTTGAACGTAAATCTAACCACAATGCATAGTTGTCAGTCAGATACCTTTCTAAGGTTGTACTAGTGAAGTATAAATCTTTTGCAATCTTATCTATTTCCTTATTTCTCTTTGATGTTAAACCAAAGAATTTGTTAATCTCATCCCATTGTTGATATGCTTTCATTCCTTGACTGTAAAGTTGATTTGGGACTCCTTCTATTGTCATCTCTACTTTTTCTATTTTAGGATTGTAATAAGTATCAGGTGATGTTCTATCTGGGTCTTCAAACAACATTAGAATACCTTTCATACTTCTAGCTGGAACATTTAGATTAATATTCCAAAGTGTATCAGATTTGTTTTTAGTTAATTTTCTGTGTCTAAGTATTCTGTCATATAAAATAACCATTTTACCACTGACTTGCTGTCTTATTTGTCTTGCTAATTCAATATCAGAAACGGTGTCAAATTCCAAACAAATATTCTTAATGATGTATGAAGCTGATGTGTCAGTTGATTTAATTACTTTGTTATAATCATTGAACGTAAGTTCATATTCAAGTCTATCACCTATTCCCGCTTGATAAAATGGCATATGGGTTTCTAATAGCTCAAAATCAAGTGGGATACAAAATCTGTTTTTATATGCTTTAGCTATTGCTTTATCTTCTTTATCATTACTTGCATCTCCGGCTCCAATTCTATGTTTTAACATATTACCTTTCCCAATACCTTGATAAGCCATATTAGCAAGTTCAGAGGGAGACTTCCATAAATCAATATAGCAATGATATATGTCACTATCATCAATTGACATCACTTCATTACCTGATATTCTTATTGTTGTTTTTTTTATTATAGATCTTCCAATATTTGGATATATTGTTGCATTAGCATCTGTGCTTTTTAAATCAATTTCAAATGCTAATCTGACTGTTCCAGGAACAATAACATCATTACTACTTAGATTAGGAAATCTCACTAACAATTGTTGATTTTGGTCAATAGTTGAAGGATTATTGGTTATTACAACACTCTGACGAATTCCTCTCACACCACGTGGTTCTCTTATTTTTCTGTAAGGGTTTAATTTTTTTCCAAAAGCTGACATTTTTAAAGGATATTTTTAACATTAAAAAATGGCTGAAGGTGGTTATGATTTTGATCCTGTGTATGATGATGATGATTATAATGAATTTGATAATGATGACATTGATAATTTACTACCAATGGTTTCAAGTGAACCGGTTGGTGATATTTTGAATATAAGTGAGCGCATCAAAAATTTGAGAGGAGAACTAAGAGAGGATGAACTTGAGAAACAGAAAAAGAGACTTGTTGATTCATTTTATGATTTAGTTCAGAAGAAATATAAAATTAGGCCTGTTAAATTTGATTTAAAACAGTTTAATTTATCAGAAGATGGAAAAACATTGTATTGGGTTATTGGTGATAAAGAAATTAATATGATGTCAAAAAGTGGCAGGGGTAATTTTCGTCCTCTTGAATCTTTGATTAAAGATTATAATACATTGTTTGAAAAGGGCGGAACAAGTGCAATAAGAATGTATTTAAATTTACATGAATATTCTAGTAAGAAAAAATTACCAACAAAGGCTGTTGCAAGTTTAAATATTGCAGAAAATACCCTACCCGATAATGTTGATAATATAGAAATGACTGATTTACCGAGAGCAACTGAAAGTGTTGAAACTGCAGTGAAAGAAGTAATAGAAACAACATTTACCGAGGGAATACAAACAGATATGACAAAGAGAGAAATGGATGGTATCATCAAAGCAATGACTAGTGTAAAAGAAGAGATTGCAAATGAATTAGCTAAACTTACTGAAACAAATAAGGACTTAGCAAAAGAAAAAGGTAAATTAGAACAAGCCAAAGAAGATAATGATGAATTTCAAATAGAGAGGATAAGTAGTCGAATAAGAGATTTGGAGTCTGAGAGAAGTGCAAGACTGGAAGTAATTAATGTTAATAGAGATAAAATACGTAGTCAGGTGAATAGAATCAAGGAAACAATACATAAAGTATTAAACGAAGACACTACATTAAGAGAGAGAATTAGAACGTTATTCAGAGAACAGGGAATTACAATTGTTAGTATTTTAACTGCTTTTGGGATGATTATAGGTGTTATTGTTGAGGCTTTTATTCCTACTACTACTAGTGGTGGAACACCAGCAAAACCTCCAACTCCAAAAGGCGATGTAAAAGATTGGATAAAAAAACAATTATCAAATCTTGGTAAACTATTAGCTAATCTTGCAGTAAAAGCAGCAGCAGCATTGCCTGGAATTATTGGAGCTATTGTTTCTTGGTTGTTGTCTTCTGCAGGTAAAGTTGTCAGTTGGTTTGGAGATCATTTATGGGCATTGGTTGTTCTTGTTGCTGGTTTATTATATGCTACTGCAAGAGAGTATATTAGTAAATCTCATAGATAGTGAGCGCAACAATACCCATTACTATACTTCCTACTATTAATGCTGTTTTATTATCTTCGTGTTGAATTGCTTCTTTTTTTCCTTGTGATATTACATGTACCGGTGATTTTGTTACTGATTTTGGTTTAACAGGTTCTGGTAGAGATTTCTTTGTTGGTGTTCCTTTTACTTCTACATTTTGTTTTGGTGGAGTGGGTTGGTTATTCACACCATTATTTAAACCAAGCTCTTGATCATCAGCGGCTACTACAATCTTATTGTTATAATCTTGGATTGTTCCTATTCGTAATTCCATATTACTCGGAGACATGTACAACTCAATTCCGTAAACATAGTCAACTTTACTTCGAGCATATTTTAGTGTGTTTTGATATCTCGTAATTTGACTCGGTATATCTACAGGACTATTAATAGCATCCTCAACGTTTGCAAGGAATTGTTTTTGAGCATCAAAAGCGGTTCCTGTTCCGAGTATGTCTGTTCTAGTTTGAGATTGAGAACCTAGGATAGCCCAGCAAAAGGTTCTTATAGATTCGTTTATTCTTTCAATCCCGGCTTGTGTAAAACCGTTTGATGTGTCAAGAATAAAACTAGTCCATGCATCTTTAACACCATCTTCTTGTTGGCGATATTCTTTATGAACTTTTTTTATGAGCTTCATATTGGCATTTAAAAACCCTACAATGCCTATCCCCTGGTACTTATGCTCCGATGTCATCTTAGTTAAATCAAGAATATCTAATTTATTTGAAGATTCATCATGTTTAATATCTTTTTGTGGACCAATTGTATATGTATCCCCGAGACCATCGCCATTTGGATATATCTTTTGTCTCCAGTCTGCATTGGGATCTACATTAAACTCTTTGCATATTCTTTCATAAGAACCACGGTCATAACTATTGTTAAAAGCATTCCAGCTTGTATCTTGTGGTAGAGCAATACTTAATTCAAATAGTATTCGTCTTGTTTGGTAGTAAACATGGAATAAGAATAGTGATCCAGTTAATCCACCTGCTTTTAAATGATTATTGTCGTCTATACCACAACCTGTAGTAGCGCACCATATTGCAAAGTTAAGTTGATTTTGATAGAATAAAAGCCAGGCTGTGTCCCATCGGTTTACTATTTCTTCTGATGCTACTTTTGGTAATAGGTATTTTTCAAATATGTTGGGAAACGTTGCTGGGAAATAGTCATCTTTGTTAACATAAATTGTTTGTTTTATAAGTTCAATACTCTTTTTAGTATATGAAGCAAAATGTTTATATTTTGCATTAGGATTGTATTTGAATTCTTGTGGAATCATTTTTTTATATTAAAAATGTACCATACAATTTCTGATATTGGTAAAACAATAAACTTGCAACAATATATAAATAACAAATGCGGTACTAAGAGAATTGGTTTGAAGAGTTTTACTTATACTATAGGTTGGTATAATTTAGTTGATCAATATATCCAAAAGACTAAAGAGAGTCCTAATAAGATTACAAATGGTTATTATAGTTTCCAACAAATAGAAGATATATTTGAAAGTAATAATATTACATTATCTATAAATGAAACAAATGGCATTGCTTCTTTATTTACTCAACAAGAAACTAAGATAAGTAAAGGTTTAAAACGAATATTAGGATTTGGAAATAAGAAAAAATTTGCTGAAAATAAAACACACTATGGTGAAAGAACAATAGATTTTGCACCTTATAAACAACTATATGTTCATCTTGAGCAGATAAATACTGCTTACAATTTCTTTAATGGAGCTCCTAGTAATATTCTTAGTGTTGTTCCTGTTGAGAATAAATCGTTTGGAGATATTGTTCATACACATTTTAGTAATCCAGAATACAAACAATTATCACATGGTGATATTTCAGAACTAAGTATAAACGTTTGTGATGAAAACGGTCAGAAAATAAATAACAATGGATTACCAATTAATTGTGTGTTAGAAATAATATAATTATTATATAAAAATGAGTATATTTGGCGTTAAAAAACAGAAGCCCAGTGAAGACATTGAAACTTTAACAGTAGATGTTAGGAATTTACACAATAGAGTAAAACCTGTCACGCAGAAAATAACAGAATTTCAACAGGAAGTTCATAATTTAAACAGTAGAGTGAAACCAGTAACAGATTTAGAGGATAGAATAACAAAATTTCAACAGGAAGTTCATAATAATAGAAACGCGATGTTAACTCAAATAGATAATCAAACTGAGAGGTATAACGGACTTCAGAAGAAATTTAAAGAATTTTCAATAGAAAACCGTATATATCGCAATAAGGTTGATAATATAAAAGATGCGCCATCGATTATTTCAATATTTGCAGAAAGTAAAGGACCCATTATGAAAGGAGAAGTGCTTTCTTTTGGAAATGGTGGTAGAGAAAACGGTATTGGTTATGTTATAACCAGACGAGGGCAGATACTAGAAATGGGATTATCTTGCAAAAGAATAGGGGGAGAAATGACTGTAGGTATTAATGTAAATGAATATGTACTACCATTTTGTGAAACGACTGTTGACACGAGCACAAGCAATCATGAAACATTTCAATCACCTTTTATTGTTGAAGCAGGAAGTGTGATTAATTTTGTGTGTAAAACAGCAAATGCAACATCAGAGAATACAGTTGCATCATTATTAATTGAATTGTTTTAATTTGATTTCAAAAAATATCTTTAAAAATGAAGCAACCAACAGCGCCGGATTTATACCCTGAATTACCAGAAGATGCACAAAATTATAGATTACAGAAAATATCAGAGATAGAAAAAACATTAATTAATGAGAGAGATAATCGCAAATCATTATATAAAAAATATAAACGGGGAATAAATTTTTCAGATAGTATTGATACTTTATTAATTTCAGGAAGTGTTGTTTTAGCAGGAATAAGTCTAATTATTCCTATTATGTTGCCATTACAAATAGTAGCTGTTTCATGTGGTGGTATAGGAATGGGCGTTAAACTTATTAGAAGAAAGTTTTCAACAAAATCAAAAAAACATTATGAAATAAAAACAATAGCAAATAGTAAACTTAATACAATAAAAGATTTAATTTCTAAGTCTTTAACAGACGGTAAAATAACTGAAGATGAATTTAAACTTATATTAGATGAACATGAAAAATATAATGAAATGAAAAATAATTTACACACAAAACATGATAATATTAATGATATTGAAAGAAAAAAACTTATTGAAGAAGGTAAAGCCCAGGCTTTATCAGAAATAAAAAAAAAAATAGAAAAAGATGTTTAATTTTATTTAATAAAACTATTATAGTAAATGATCCACCGCCGAAATATGATGGTTAAATTTTGTTAAAAAAAATGAGTATATTTGGGTATAAAAGAAATGAAAAATACAATGATAATGGTTTAGAAAAATACATTGATGATAGATTAAAAAATGAAAGAAATAAAATTATAAAATACACTGATAATGTTTTTAAATCAAAAAAGAATTATTATACAATATGGGCAGAAGCAGCTAATTTAGAGGATCTTGGACTGTTTTCATTTGGAGCTGCTGTACCTGGATATGCTATTGGAAGTTTTAGACCTGTTGGTTATACTATAATTAAAAAATCAAAAGTTGTTGGCATTAGTATATCTTGTACTCCTAGTCCAAATAGAGGTATAGTAATAGTAAATGTGCTTGTTAACCGCATGCCAATGTGTAATATTACTTTATTAGAGGATGAGACTGAAACTAATAATTGTGTTACAAATACAAAAGAAATTGAACCAAACTCAGTTATTACTTTTATGTGTGCAACTGATAATGTAGGGAAGACACATGCAGTTGTTTCATTAATGTTAGAAGTTATTGAGGAACCAGATATAGCACTATATGAAAATTTAATATCTGATAAAAGTGATTTAAACAAATTTTCTGGAAATATTTCCGACCAGATAGAAAAACTTTGGGAGAAAATTATTGAATTAGATTCTAAACCTTGGGGAAAACTTTTTGAATTGGATGCTAAAATGAAAAGTGTTTTAAAGGATAACCATATTATTTCACTTGTTGCAGAATCTAAAGGTCCATTGACTAAGAATTATGTTATATCATTTGATAAATTAGGAAGAGAAACTGGAGGAGGTTATGTTATGATTAAAACAAGTATAATTATAGGGGCAAGTATATCAGCTATAGTTAAAACTGGTGAAGTTAAAGTTGGCGTTTATAAAGATGGACAAGTTACTGGAGATGAAATATATAATATTAGTGTTAAATCTACTACTAATAATATTTTTTGGGATCCAGTAAAACATTATAAACTAGATAAAAGTAAACTAATTCCAGCAGGTTCAGTTATTGATATTGTTTCTTTATCATATAATGCTACAGTAGAAAAAGTAACCGTTGGATTATTAATAGAATTACTAGGGTAAGAAAATTTTTTTTTTTTTGCATTTTCTCTCTTGTCAAATAGTTTTCTGGATGTTCTTGAACATCCGGCCTTTTTAAAATTTTACCTTTATTCCTCGAGGGGGGATACTAGTATAGGGAAAATGTAAAAAATATTTTTAGGTGGGGGAGGGGAGTAATATAGCTTATTACTATGAGCATTATATTGAAATTATGAGTCAATTTCAAGTTTTTGTTAATGCAATATACCGCAATCTAATAGAACTATTGTACTTTTAGTTCATTATTATATTAACAAGTTAATTTTGTCATATAAATATTCACTAATAATACGAAAATAACATTTAGTTACCTTAGCAACCATTGACAAAAGATGCTAAGTAAAGAATTATATTGAAAATGTAGAATAATTCGAGCGTTCTTGAAGGCAAAACCTTTTGGAACATTTGTACTTTAGTTTTATTATAAGGTTTGAAAATAAATATTGTCATATAACAGCTCATTTTTGTACACATAAAAAAAAGAATTTTGCTACCATAGCAACCACTCACAATTTATGTTATATAAGAGCAAAATATTGAATATGTGTGTCAAATTTGAGCTTTTATAGGCAAAGTACAGAAACTTATTACAACTATTGTACTTTTAGTTCATTATCAGGTTTCAATTCAATATTTTTAAATAAATACTCTCATTTTATATGATATAACTTTTGATTACCTTAGCAACCGCACATAATTTATGCTCAAAAAGAGCATTATATTGAATATATGTGTAAAATTCGAGCTTTTTGAGGTAGAAGTACAGCAACTTATTATAGCCATTGAACTTAAAATTCATTATCAGATTGAAAGTTATCCATTGACATACAAACATCAACTTTTATAATGAAAATTATATTTGTTACCTTAGCAACCGCTCACAATATATGGCAAATAAGAGTTATATTGATTATATATGTGTCAAATTCGAGCTGTTTTGAAGGCAAAGGAAAGCAGTTTATTAGAGTTTTTGTAGTTTAGTTTTGTTATCAGGTTTGCTTCAAGATAACATTGTAATATAACCTTTCAAATTTCACAAAAAATAACATTTGGTTACCTTAGCAACCACGTAAATGTGTCAAATTTGAGTTTTAAAGCACCATACTTCATTCTCATTGTTGGTTTACTTTCTGGTTCTTTGGAATCATTGATTTCAGCGCATTTACAGTTGAAAGTTGAATTCCGCTTAAGCCGGTGCTAGGGGGCGTGAGCACTGTTGCATATTTCAATATTGCTCATGAACAGACTCATTTAAACCTAGTCTGCAATTTTCAGTATTTGCTTTGTTTTCTGTGCTTTTAAAGGATCTCCCCTTATTCAGATTTATACTGCAACCTATTACAACCATTGTACATGAAATTTACTTTCTGTTTGCAAGTTAACAGTGTAATGGAAAAGTTCATGTAACATTTAGAATTGAAATAGCAGCTGGTTACCTTACCAACTACTCACAATTTATCAATCTAAATAGCAGCATACTATTGATATTATAATATTGATAATATGTGTCAACTTCGGGCTTTCTAAGGCATAGTAAAGCAACTTGTTAAAACCATGGTACTTTAGTTTCGATATTAGGTTTTCAAGTTAGCATTGTCATATAAACATGTCTTGTTGATACGAAAAGAGCATTTGGTATCCTTAGCAACCACTCATAATGCTACGTAAGAGCATGCTATTGAAAATATGTATTTAAATCATGTTTTGTGTAGAGAAGTTGAGATTATATCTTTGAAATGAGGGTAAAGTTTAGTCAATGTAACCTGGATCTTTGATCTCATTATAGAACAAGAGGATCATGATGGCCCTAATTTCGCTCACTGGAGTATATTGAACTTGATAATTTTTCTTGTGGGTGGTACAAAATCAATGATTGTACATAATGACCTATTTTTTGATCCGACATGCAAGTTTTGAACTTGACCTTGATTTTGTAAAGAACAACGTTTGGATCAAGTTTTATAAAAACTGACCCAAAACATTGTGACCTCTAGTCTTCACAATGTTTACTATAATTTTTCAAAGGACCTATGTTTTGACAGACCATAAACCGTACTCAAACTTGACTTAGATTTTGTCAAGAACAACAATCAGTGCAAAATTGATGGAGATTATTTTGAAACTGTAAACTGTAGAGTGTTCACAAGGTGTGTATATGACTCGACCCAGTGACCTACTTTTTGACCCCACATACCCCATAATTATTCAAACAAGGTCCGTTTTTTTGTCAAGTACATCATTTGGATAAGTTTAATCAAGATTGATCTCAAACTGTGGTCTTTAAGATATGCACAATAATTTGACCAAATAATCTACTTTTTGACATGACATAATCCCTTTTCAAAGTTTTTACTAGATTTTGTCGAAAACAACAGTTTTAGCAAGTGTGATGAGTATTGGTCCTAAGTTTGGTGAACATTGACCCTAAAATGTGGTCTCTAAAGTGTTTACAAGAAATTATGGACAGACTGGTGGAAGCCGGACAAAATGTGATCATAATGGCTCACCCTAAGCTCTGCTCAGATGAGTCAAAAATAGAAAATGCTAGTCCAGAGGATATTTCCTATAACACATCAGCTAGGGGTACCGAATTTGTGATTGTGAGTACATTTTTGAAAAGTGTAGAGGACCATCACATTTTTGATAAACTGCTCTTATTTGGCATATAATATTGTTAGTGGTCACTAAGGCAACCACATGCTATATTCATGTTAAAAGTTAATGTCAGTATGACAATGATATTGAAACTAAAGTACCATGATTCTAATATAAGCTGCTGTACTTTGCTCTAAAAAGTTTGAATTTGACACATATTTGTAATACAATGCTCTTATTTGCATATATTGTGAGTGGTTGCTAAGGTTACCAACTATATTATTCATGCTAAAAAGCAAGTTGCGAACCTGATGGTGAACCTAAAGTGCAACGGTTGTAATACGTTGCTGTACATTGCCTAAATCACTCAATTGTGACACATATATTCAATATAATGATCTTATTTAGCATAATATTATGTGAAGTGTTGCTATATGGCAGCCAAAGGTTATTTTCATGCTTAAAGGGAATATTTGTTTGAAAATGTTTTCTTGCAAACCTGATAATGTTTTTTTAATGTGGTTGTAGTAAGTTGCTGTACTTTACCTAAAGAGGTCGAATTTGATACATATATAATCAATACAATGCTCTTATTTAGCATAAATTGTGAGTGGTTACTATGGTAACAAATACTTTCATTATAAAAGTTGATATCTGTATGTCAATGGTAACTTCAAACCTGATAATGAACTTTCAGTACAATGGTACCTGTAAATTACCTAAAAAGGCTCGAATTTGACACATATATTCAATATCATGCTCTTTTTACCATAAATTATGTGCGGTTGCTAAGGTAATCAAATGTTATTTTCAAGCAAAAAGAGAGTATTTGTATGAAAATATTGAATTGCAAACCTGATCATGAACTTAAAGTTCAATGTTTGTAATAAGTTTCTGTACTTTGCCTATAAAAGCTCAAATTTGACACACATATTCAATATTTTGCTCTTATATAACATAAATTGTGAGTGGTTGCTATGGTAGCAAAATTCTTTTTTTTATGTGTACAAAAATGAGCGGTTATATGACAATATTTACTTTCAAACCTTATAATAAAACTAAAGTACAAATGTTAAGTTGTTGTACTTAACCTAAAAAAAACCTGAAATTCGACACATATTTTCGATACAAAGCTGTTATTTAGCATACATTGTGAGTGATTGCTATGGTTACCAAATGTCATTTTCATGTTTAAAGTGATAATTATACAACACTGGTAACTAGCTAATCTGATGATGAAACTACAGTACCATGTTTTGGATATATTTCTGTATTTTTCCTTAAAAAAGCTTGAATTTTACTCACATTTTCAATATAATGCTCTTATTAAGCAACTGCTTTGAGCGGTTACTAAGGCAACCAAAGGCCGTTTTCATCTTAACAATGGATGTGTATGAGACAATGCTAACTTGCAAACCTGATAAAGAAACTATTTTAAGTAAGTGTGCAATGGTTTGGATAGTTTGCTGTATTTTACGTTCCAAAAGTATTGAATTTGACACATATTTTCAGTAAATAACGTTCTTTTGGCAGGCGTTACCATAGTAACCAACTAATATCTGCATGTGTTGTCTTTTACTTTCATTTTATAACACTAAAATATATGGTTATAGCAATTTAAGAGTGGTATTGGTACCTTTTAAGCAATCCTGCTCAGTTACATAGGAAGTAACAACATTAAAAAGTTGATAGTAACGTTGCCATGGTTACCCCCTTAGCAACCTGAATCCCAAAGGTTTTCTTCCCAGAAAGTAAACAACACATGTGCTACTTGTTATTAGTGATCATATTCAAGTTCAGCATGGATGCATAGATATTCTATCAGTCCTTAAAATATGCCAAAATCATGATTTCTTACTTTCAGCATATTAGCCCCTTAAGCTCGCATGTGCGTACCAATCAGGTGTAATGTTGAGTTAAATCCTACAATGTTATTAAATTGTCAATGTGTCATACTTTAACATACAAATGTCATTTTATCTGAAATATGTACAGTTTTCTCTGAAAAAGTCTGTGAATTTGTCATATTTTACTCACCAAAAACACTGGTTTTTAGCCAAAATTTTGTTTCTGCATTGCCATGGCAACCGGAGGCCGGAAATAAATTTTCGGGGTATTTTTTTTCATTTCATGTAGAGAGGTACAGATGGTGTAAGTTTCATGCAAATCGGTGACTATGCGTGCCGCAATGTGGTTGATGGTTACAGAGAATTGCTATTAATATTCGTATGTCAAAATTAAGAATACAGTGTCCCCTCTCTACAACAGCCCTCTCAACAACGACCCTTCCCTACAACGAGCTTTATCGCAATTCCCTAAACAAGAAATGCTTTCTAACGCTTTTACTCCATCAATATCGTCTGCTTCAAATTGTCAAAATACATAATGACGAGTGACGAACAGCCGGTTTAACAACAGGAGCCTATGATCAGAGTCTGCACTCTTTGCAATTTCGCATTGAAAAATTGTCCCTAAATTACTACTTTATAGACTTGACTTAAATTGTTAATTCATTTAACCCTGAAAGTTTAAATGAAAAAGCCAAGTTTCGAATTACGTCTAGTCCTCTATTGACGAATTACGACAATTTCTGCCATGTATTGCTAAATGGGAAACAGTGTAGACTTTAGGGGTCCTCTGATCTTGGTCGAATCCGTTTGCATACGACAAGTGTACTCTTTACATGTATAGTTCTAATGACGTGCATGTATACTCGTTCTAGAATTCAATGTGTTAACACATTCAATCCTAGCGACGAGTATACTCGTCATTTATAAACAGTGTACCTGTGAGGATTACACTTGTCCCATGCAAACAGTGACATGTATACCCTGATTAAAGGGCTCCTAAAGGAGCCCTCTTGTCAGGGTCTACACTGTTTGTAATTTTGAAATATATTGTTCAAATCAACAATAAATAGTTGAAAATTAAATAAACATAATAGGAAATTGGCATTGTGAATTAAAAGTTACAGGGGTGAACGAGTTAACACTTTGCGGTGAAGGTTTAAGGTTCCCTTAGAATATTTGGGTCATAACTCTGTTGCCCATCTTCCTCGACAACTCCTACATCAGTGAAACTATCATAGACTATTAGCCTACCCTAGGTTCCTTCATCATTAAATATTTAAGGTTTTTCTCCATAACGTCTATCGTTTCTTGCTTACGAAATGTATGAAAAACTTCACAGCTACAGTAGCAATAAAGAAGCTATGAAACAGAGTTTTTGGCATATTTTCTCAGCTAAAACAGTTCCGAGAAATAATGCCTTCCATTTCCAAGTCATAAACCAACCTCTTTGAAGCTCAAAATACGATTATGGTTGAATGCATTAGGTTTAAGTGCAAAAAGGTGTTAAAGCTATTCTCAAAATACACATTTATTTCACTTTTATATTCTTCATATACGCATATAGTAATTGAGCTGTACGCCCATCTGTCTGTTCGTACGTGTCCTGCTATCCGGGGCATATTTCCTATACCATATGACCAGCCTGGGATACCACATTTGTTGCATGAGTACATCTTTGGAATGCGCATGTACCGTAACATTTCCAGGATAACTTGACCCTGACATTTGGCTTAATTTATTGAAAATGTTTGCCCGGAGCATATTTATATCATATTAGGATAGCGCAGTGCGCTATCTGATGACTACGACGACCATGATCTTTGACCTGTATTTTATCAGACTCTTGACCATGACTTTGACTTAATAGATTGCAATGATCTTGACCATGACTTTGACTTAATTTATAAAAAACGCCCAGAGTATATTTCCTGTACTATATTAGCTAGGGTGCCATATTTGGTGGTGTGATTAAACTTGGGATAATGGAATATAGTGTACCATTGTCAAGTCAGTGATTTTGACATTGACTTTTGACCTCAATTAATTAAAAAACTGTTTGTTTAAAGCATATGTTCTATACAGCATCAGCTTGGGAAAGCACATGTAGTTTGTTTATTAATACATCTTAGGATGACAGAGCGTCACTCATTGTTGTCAGGTCATTGTGGTCTTCACTGCTACAGTTGAGAATCTGTTATTCTTTTCCGTTTAAACGAAACGAAACGCAAAAGCAAAACACTAAAACGTAGAAAAGTACAACTTTTGGACAATTCTGATAATTCATTTTTATCTTGGTGGCAAACAGTTTGGAGCCTGATCAGACGCCCGGTTACCCGGCGTCTGATCTGGCTCCAAACTGTTTGTAATAGAATTAATAGTTTTAGCGTAAACGCGTTTATTGGGAAAGAATAACGTTTTCTCCACTGTAGTCAGCATATTTACTATACCTCACCAGAAAATGGTCAATAATTTGTTGTGTAAATAAATCTTGGGATCATAGACTTGAGCATACAGTTTCAAATTGTGTATGGGTTATAAATACAACAAAATGCATTTCAGTGTCAACGTTTTAGGGGCAATGTTCCCTTTCTGTTACACCGTTCTTGTACGTATTCAACTACTTTACATTACCTAATACAGAACACTCATGCTAAGCGATTATGCAATACCAGAAGTGAAACTAATTATATAGAATTTTGAGGCATTACTATACTGTTCACAAAAAGTAGGGGATATTATGCGTAATATTGTTTTTGCGAGAAATTTAGAAAATTGTCACCTATTGATGTATATTGAATCTATTTAAAGTATTTACTCACACACTTTAATCGAAAATTTAACTTGTTCAATTACATGTACCACTTGATGCACAATAACATTTAATCCTTACAGTGCTAATATTGACCAGATTAATAATTGCACACACGTTTGATCTTGATTCAAACTGTTTGCTATTCGTATGGCTGCTTCTTGGACCGAAATCCCTAAATTTTAACTTTAAGAAATGAAAATCAGGCGATATTTATTAAGCAGACGACAATCTTTAAACAGACGATACTGCAACAGCGAAAAGGTTAAGAGCATCGTTCTGTTCTGTGCAGAAGCGTATGGTACTTGAGTTTTCACTAAAGTTATCACTTTGTTTTATTCCTTTGAGATTGCAAAATGGTGCAATATTCATCATGAAACCATTAACAAAATGCTCCCTCTAAGCACCTTTTGACAAATTGACATGGAAACCACAAGATCTATATCTATAAAATGCACTCAGAAAGTTATACATACTACGCTGAATGCATGTAACATACAGTGGAGAAAACGTTATGTTTTCCCAATAAACGATTTTATGCTTGGACGGGAGCTTTCTGTTTTACGTTTATTTTACTTGAAACATTCGCCTTCCTAAAACAACTAAATGATCCTATAAAGTGGTCGTAAAGCTCTTAAATATTTTCAAATATCAGTAATTTTCTACATTTCATGTTTGTTGCTTGCGTTTGATTTCGTTTCCACGAAAAGAAGAAATTACAGCTTCTCAACCGTATGGGGTTTCGACTGTATAGAAGCAATCACTTCTAACTCTCGTATTTCCAATTAATAATTATCACGATGGTTACAATATCCGAACAAGACAATATCGTCTCGCAAATTTTATTATCAACAGACAGGATATATTGACGTTAAAATAACACAAGGAAGCTGATAATATCATTTCTGTCAAGGTTTCATTTAAAGTACAATTGGTACACCAGTAATAGAATTGTCTGTCGTAATATTGTATTAAAGTAAAGCACATTTGCTTCAAGAAATAGGAATGCGGCTTATCATGAACAATACCGCATTGTTTTAATTATATGTCCTGCTACAAATCGCTTCTTTTGCGAATAGCATACAAATGACCATAATCACTGCCTTGCCCCGAGGATCCATGGGGTACCCTTTACGGTCTTACCGCGGGTACCATGGCTATTTGCAAACAGGATCAAAACTATATGTCAATCATTACAATATTTCATTAGTCAAAAATGCCTAACATTTACATTTGAGAATTACTATTGAGACTACAATTGTTTAAAATGATGACGTCACGGTAGTAAATGGATTAATGGGAAACAACTACGTTTCCAAACAGTATGTGTCCCTTATGACAGCTGCTTGCCAAAAGAGTCTCTTGTTTTATGTCGAAAGGTCAAATCTACCATTTACGTTGAAATCAAAGAGTTAGAGCAAAAACGGAATGACTTATAGGACAATGACATTAAAAAAGCACCTGCTTATGCTAAAAGAAAAGCGAAATTGCCAATATCCAATCAAATGTGGGTGACGGTATATGTTTCAGCTATGTCCCGTTATATAGTTGAAAAGAAATTATTATTTCCTAATATTTAAACATAACACTTAACCCGAAAAGAAATGAAGAAACCCTGGATACATCCTCCCTTATATCAGATCATATTCCAGTGTGCTTGTGAAACACAAATTCCCCCAACCCTACGGACAGACATCATGTACAATTAGGTCAAACATCAAAGTCACAAGGTTAAAATGGCATGGTTGGTGAGGTATCAATGCAAGGGAAGATATATACCAAGTATGAAAGCCCATGGATTCAAATGTAATTGGCATCTAAATGTATCAGAATAGTAGGTCAACTGGCAAGGTCTCGAGGGCAAAAATGTCGGCAAAGTCGGAAAATATTTTACACAAGCAAGTCACATGCCAAGTATAAAATGGCCATGTGCAAAATAGGTTAAATAACAAGGTCAATATATCAAGGTGAACAACAATAGATGGTGGGAGAAGATTTAATACAAGGAAAAAGCATGAAAAAGTATGAAAACTGTGCAAATAAGTTAAATGTTATAGTTATTTAAAAAAGACAGTTTATAGAGTAGGTCAACTGCAAATGTCAATGTAAAAATGGCAGAAACGTTGGCATAATCGAAAAGATCATGACACAAACATTTCTCATAACCCATGCGCAATAATGCAAGGCTTATAGCCAGTGTTAAGTTTTGGGGTTAATTTTTGGGTAAGTATGTCAAATACAAGGTCAATGTCACAAGGTCAAAAGGATGGTTTAGTTTGATATGTAATGGTTCAAATACTACAGGCATTTATAGATATTTAGAAAAATAGGTAAAATGTCAAGGTATAGGTAACAAAGGCAAATACGTTGACATGGTTGGTACGGTCTTGGCATAAACAAGGCACCCATCAACTATGAGAGCCATATGTCCAGCAGTGCAAAAGTTATAGGGAAGGTTAAAGTTTTATTACACAAACAGACAGACAGACAGACCGGCGGACATACAGAGCAAATTATACATGCCCGGAATCACAGAATCTGGGGCTATATAAAGAATAAAAAATAATCAGATATACATTTTACAGCTTTTCAGATGGAATGAACTGTTTGTATATTTCCAATCGTTTCTGTTCATATGCTCACATGTAGCCGCCCTCTTGTCTTGGATATCACAATGTGTTTAATTCAAAGTTCCGATCAATCAATTCTGAGAAATAATGCAGATGATATTCTGTGCCGACGTCAAATAAGTGGCATTCTAAAGTTTGTTTTTTGTTGTTGTCGTTGTTGGTTTTTTGTGCCGTTACAGTGCTCCATCACTACAACGATGTTCCGAACAACGATTCCCTCCTTACAACACTACTTGCCGCTGTTTCCTAAAGCGATACAATTATGTCTAACGCTTTCACTGCTGCAATATTGTCTGTTTAAAGTTATTGATGTTTTTCTCAAAGTTAACTATTTGACAAATTTGAAAGAAGAAACATAAAGATGAGTGACAAACAGTTTAGACCCAAATCAGAGTTCAAACTGTTTGCGAATATAAGCAAAGTGAAACTCAGCACTTTTAGGGTATTAATTTTCCTTTCCTATACAGTGGTAAATACGCTATTCCTACCCATTTACGCGTTTATCTATGCGTAAGAAACGCATAGTGAACGGTTAACGAACTCTTAACGGACGCTTAACGAACGGTTAAGGCCTAACGATTTGAACGCGTTTAAACGCGCTAATAAACGAATATACCCGAGATGTTGCGATTGGGGCGTCCGTTTTCCGTTTCACGCGGAGATTTCGGATCTTATCGATGATTGCCGTTTTCGAAAAATCCGAATGAAACGGGTTTATCAAAAACAAGAATCGATTTGTCACTGGAGCATTTTCGCGATAAAACTCATATTGTAATGCGATTTTTGAAAACATTTTCTGTAAATGAGACGCCTCTTATCAGGATCTAAACTGGTTTCGCTTATAGAATTTATATAAATATAGACAGCTTGGATCTCGATCATAATGCTGAGTGACTCGGCGTTTCATCGAGATTATTTCTGTTTGATATGTATTAGAATAATTCCTTCCATGTTGATTTCTATTCAAACGGTTTGAATCCAGATCAAACGCCTGGCTGTACAGATCGGCATAGCATCAGGATCCAAACTGACAGCTTTGAATAAACCCAATTACTTTCCATAATAGTTAACACTATCGATTTAGATGTAGATGGGACGCCGAGTAGTTCGGTTCTTATGTTTTACAGCTAAGAATGAAGCATACGGTCTTGATTTCATTTTTACAGTTTGGCTCTAGATGAAATGCCGAGTTACGGGAGTCTCATCCATATTCAAACTATACAGATATATTTTACGTTGATGAGAGAGTATAATAACTGACACATACTCGCATATAAAATTTGGTTTATTTGGTTGATATTCCAATCAACCCCAATTAGGATACTTACTTTGATAAGCCGCAGTTTTATTACCCCCCTATCCGGCTTGTGACGCAACACTGTTAGCGGCTTGCCCTGTGATGTAACATGCATGCCACGTGTGCTATTTGGAATTCCGCATGTTCATAGTAATAGTAATAAACACAATTTACAGAATCCTTTTTAAACCGTATCCTTTATATGGGAAAATAAATGTATATTCATAAACTCTCACATGATAACCTTTCTTCTTAAAGAAAATGATTTCATCAAATTTTGTAAGATTATATTTACTCCAAAGTAACGATATTTACTAAATTCTTAAGTAGGATAAGAGCGGCCCGCTAGTCATACATGGATTACCTCCCTTTCTCCATGATTACTCCCCTTTCATCCGGGCTCTTTTAAACGCGTTAAGAAACGCGTAAAGAAACGGATAGTAAACGCGTTAAACGAAACGGGTAACGAACGCTTAACGAACGCTTAACGAACGCGTAAGAAACGCATAAGAAACGCGTAAAGTGGGTAGGAATAGCGTATTTACCACTGTAACAGCTCCCTCCGAACAACACATACAATATAGTGTATCTTTCATTTGGGTGTTGTTGTACGGAGGGAGCACTGTACATAACAACATAGCAACAAATTAATTACAATTGCAAAAGTAATACCACATATACTTTACATTCAGCATGCTTTGAAATTAGTCCGCTTAATTTCTATTGTAAATATCGCCAGCATGTGGAAGAGATTTGGCCCTGATGAGACGCCGAGTTACTCTGCAATTCGTCTGGATCAAAACTATTTGCAACAGCCATCTGTTATCAGTTACTCTTCAAAATTTTACCAGTTGCATTCAAAAGGTTGCATATGAATTGATATCTGTCTAGACACATATTAATTACACAGTGGTATTCATTTTACAATTAGTCGAAATGGAAATACGATTCCGAAAACGATGCCAAAATCAAAGCCGTGCTATTTATGGTCGTCTCTTCTTTGCATTCATGAATACAGTGGACAAACCGTTTTTTCTTTTCCAATAAATGTTTGTTTGCTAAATTATTACAATATTTATCTATTCCACTAACCTTGGAGCGAGTATAGACGCCGCATTACGTGGCGACTGATGAAGCTCCAAGCTGTTTGCCACTCAGATTAAATTCAATCGTAAACATTTGTAAAAGTTGTTATATTCGAGATTCCACTGCACTATGTTTGTGTTTGGTTTCGTTTGAACGAATACGAATAACGTCTTCTACACTGTAAGCATAACCCTTTCACTTTCAATGCGCGTTTGCAAAAAGTTTGGGTCCTGATACTCCTGACCAGACGGTGCGTAACGCGGCGTCTGATCAGGACTCAAAATGTTTGACACTCTTATCGATATTTACTAAGTCACATAACCTAATATTTACAGTCCTCCTGTAAAGTCTTTATGTAATCCTATTAAAAAATATGCAGTCATCTGCCGATGAACCTACAACTCGAAACTGGATCTAACCAGTTCGGATTTCCCCCGTGCTATTCGTGGACTTCTTCAAATAGACTACATCGGGCACTTAACAATAAGCTCCCATTGGTCGACGGTCATATGACACTAGCGGAGTGATACAGACCCATAGGTCGTTGCCATCGCGTTGCTATGTGTGTAAATGGGTTAAGAAAACAACCGCGACCTTTATTTTTAGAATGGACTTTCGCAATAGATATTCAAGTTGCACTGTTATTTGTTTGCCTTGTAAGTCTTTTCCATTCACAGAGAGAAAGTTTACTGGAAAAAATCCTTATTTTTTAATACCGTTACAGTACATGTAGTTGGGACTACTTTCTCACCATCTTTAGAAACTGGAATGGCTATTACATCGACATTACATCTATCAAACCTCGTTGACCGGTATATGAATACTTCTTATACAGAAAAACAAATCTGGCCAATAAACACATTTAATTGACAAGACAGAAAATATAAATATAATGAATAAACAACATCTCTTTGCCGCTCATTACGGTATGACTACATTAGCTTTGGGGGTTAATTCGGGCGTTTACGGAATTTACCCCCTGCGAAGCTAATGTAGTCATACCGTCATGAACGTCAAACACATGTTGTGTATTCCTATAATGTATCTTTGAAACGTGTCTTGCAGACAACAATAATGAAGCAGACGACAATAAAGCGGTGAAGGGGTGAAATTATCCCGAATAATTTGACCATGAAAGGGTTAAAATCTCTAACTTTCTATTGTTATTATACTGCAAAGTAAATTCCTAACTTCTGATTTTCTTTATTTTAGTGTTCAGGGGTTGCGTATACTATCGGTTGAATAGAAAGTATTGATGTCGTGACCACTGTGACGTCACGACTAATGTTACGACATGTACCAGTAAAACCTCTCTATAAGCACCATTAAACGAGATATTTGTCGACGTTTCAGGCAGGTTGTCGCTTAAACCAAGATTTAAGAGTCAATAAGAAAGTTCTGGTTCACGTTTGTCTTCCATTTAGCTGTCACTTGTCTGGAATACAATATTTATTAATCCTTCTAGGGGTCGTAACACAGTGCTTCCTCTCTACAACAACACCCAACGGGGTACAACGATTGTATATGTTGTTCGGAGAAAGTTGTAATAGGCAGGGAAATTGACTACCATATGCAAACAGCTTGAATCCAGTTCAGACGCGCTGCTCTGCATTCAAGATGTTTGTCACTCGTCATTCTGTTTTTTTCTGTCAATATGTCCATTATGTAAGAACAATAGAGGACTATTGTTCAAGCAGAGCTGACGATATTGCAGCAGTGAAATTGTTAGACGTTATTGTCTTGGGGACAGTTGTTTTAAGGAGGAAGTCATTGTCCGGAGGACCGTTATATATTTATGGAGGGGGGGGGGCACTGTAGAGGGGCTTTACAGACTATATCTCTTGATTTCTCTTGGTAAAGCAGTGTACTCTAACTTATATTAATTGGTTGACTTTCTGGTCAGTGCAACCCTGTCTGTATTGCGTGTGGTGATTCTAATTTGCTCATTAGCAGATACAACATGAATAATTGAAATATGGAAGTGCAGCTGAACTTTCTAAAACAGGTTTGCGGATAGCAGCAGCAACTGGTTTGTTTCTGAAACTCACTTACAGTGGAGAAGACGTTATTCTTTTCCCAATTAACGCGTTTACGCTAAATCTATTATTTCCTTTGCAAACAGTTTGGAGCCGGATCAGACGCCGGGTTACCCGGCGTCTGACCAGCTTCAAAACTGTTTGCCATTTAGATTGAAATAAAATAGTGAGCATATTCTTACATTTTATGGCAATTCGTTTCGTTTCGTAGCGTTTGCCTTTAAATGGGAATGAATAATGTATTCTCCACTGTACCTTTGCCCATCACGAATTGCGGTATGCATTTCGTCAAACATGCGATTTTGGTATCCGAGTACAAAAGGTCTATACAATGGTGTTGGTTTTTTGCTACCCTTAATTTCACCAATACGCCTTTTTACGCCTTTAATTTATTCCTAAAAAGAGAAATAATAATTCCATATTGTACAGTTATTGATATGCATCAGACGAAAAAATTTCTATAATCTTGTATACGGTACCGGTTTCTTAAAGCAGGCTGAAAGTAAGACAGAATGCGCATTTAGGCGAATTCTACTTTACTTTCAACATTCTTTCAATAGTTTCCTGTTTTTAAAAATTGTATAAGGCCATGAGGTAGTGAGTTACATCAGAAGCACTCTTGTATATTAGCAGATTTTTACATGCGGGACTCGCGTGACAAACCTGATTTTTAAAGCTTAGCAAACAATACTCCCACATCTAATCCTGTACTGAGAGGTCATAGAAGGTGCATCGAAAAACTTAACCAAGTTGCGTCCAGTGAATTATTTCATTCTTGTGAATTGGATTAATTTCCTTAATCGAAGACGGGGATGTTTCATCTTTTAACCTCCGGGTTGAAGCGATTTAACCAATCAGTAATGATCAGAAATCTTGGTCAATGACCGCTTGCTTGAACTGCAGCACTCTCATTAGCCAATAGGCCGAAATAGCCTAAAGGTCAGAGACCACCAAAACAGTTTCCATAGACCCCCATTATAACGTTCAATGCTGTGCTGACCAAATTTGAACAGACATATTAAGCACGAAATTACACATTGGGTCAACTTGTGTATACTTCCTGTATTAAGTTTATATACATGTAATGAATACTGTTCACTCCCAAATAAACTTTAACTTTCGACGGAATATCTTTTATGAAGATAAGTCTTGTTAATCTTGGGGTGCCTGGTCTAATTTTCACTTTCGTTTTGTTTAAAATACAATTCCTATCAGCAGACAGTGGGCAAAAATGGGTTAAATACGAGTAGATGGGGGCCGTCTTACGAAATGCTGCACGTTAAAAAACGGTTGTAAGTCGAAACTGTATAATACATCTAATTTCTTTTTCTCCACCAATCCTGTCTTATGGCATCTCTTTGGAATCTTCTTTTCAACTTGCGGAAGGTCGGTGGTTCTACCCTGTTATGAATTGTGTCTTAAACAGCGCATAAAGGGCTTCTGGGGTATTCTTCCACCTGCAATTAGCTGGATGTCGCGATATGACTGAAATACTGTTAAAAGCGACGTAAAGTCATAACAAATCTAATCAAATCTTCTTTTCAAGACCATTCCAAAGAAATTTCACAAGACATGATTTTAATGGAGAAATAAACAATAATTGAGAATTTAAGAATTCGACTTAATAACGATATATGTTTTACGACGTTTCGTAAGATGGACTCCAGGAGAAGATGTTATTTCTTTCCAAAACACACGTTTATGCCATGACATTTAGTTTCAATTGCAAACAGTTTGAAGCCAGATAACAAGCCCGTTAAGTTAGTCTCTGATCATGCTCAGAACCACATAATTCGTCAGAGGTTTCAAAGCAATGTTACTTTTCTCTATTTTATTGAATTGTGTTTCGTTTAGTTTCATTTAAATTCTTAATGTCTAATCAACTGTAAGAGCAAGGGATGTCAAACGTAGTGTGAAACGCTACAGGTACTTTCTTTTGATCTGAAAAGTACATGTCCTTAGTAAATTTGAGTGCTGAATTTAAGAACAGCTTTGAACCGTTACACCTCCTACCACCTGCAAGGAAAACATTTTTAAGGGAATGAGAGGTACCATGGAAATGTTTTGTTGTCCCTTTTAACCCTTTTACCCCATAGCCTGTTTCTAGCACTTATGATAGGTGACTACTTAAAGCAGGTTGGACGTAAAGGAGAATGCGCCTTCATGCGCATTCTGCTTTACTTTTAGCCTGCTTTAATCTTTTATCTGCTAGCATATAGGCACTATTTCTCATGATTCATGTTTATGATTGTATAAATTGGAACTTTTTTCTTAAGTGGAGGGATATATATGCAAATACACTTCTATGGAACAAAGGGTTAAACGAAATTAAACACAAAACTATGCAGTCAAATGAAGGTAGTGAAAAGTTCACAAAACTACTGATGCTACGTCTGACAGACAAAAGATGGTTGAACCTGATCAGCTGCTCGGTATCTCGACCGCTTTTCTAAATCTTATTCATTAAAACATACAGCCCTCCCTCTCTACAACGACACAAAATGGGAGACAACAAGTATGTGTGTTGTTCGGTGGAGTTGTTGTAGGGAGTGAATTGGCTTGTATTTGCAAGCAGATTGAACCAAGATTAGACGCCGCGAAATGCGGCGTCTGATCTGAATTCAAACTGTTTGTCACTCGTATTGCAGCAGTGAAAGTGTTCTACATATTTGTCTTGTTTTGAAGAACAGCGGCAAACTTTGTTGTATTGAGGGATTCGTTGTTTGGAAGGCCGTTGTAGGGAGGAGCACTGCAACTGCTTTAAATAGTTGTACTCATTAGGCTGTAGGGTTAAAAGGGTTAAAAGAAATCTTTGATAAAGGCATAACTATTGTAGATATTTCGGACCTCCCTCCTCTTTCGTCGAAAGTGTTCACCTATGTATATAGATATACAATTTTCTCGGTCGTAAACATAGCTTTAGCTTTATTAAATCCTATTAACAAACCAGGTACTGGATTTAATTACTCCGTGCACAAAGCGCCTTCAAATATATGCCTGTGAATATAGTAATAAATTACACCAGGGGTGTTTATCGCAATTTATCCAGGCACTATTTTCTGCTGCCGTGGAGAATGGACATTTTTTACTTACCTTTCGAACACGCCTCTTTATGAAAGTTTCACCTAAGCAACACGAAGAATCCAAAATATCTCTGTAGAGGAGAAAACTGCAATAAAACTCAATTACTTCCAATTTGGAGGCTAGCGGTAACTATTCAAACTGCGCTACATATTTCTTTTTCGGCTTTGTCTAGTTTTCCCCTGTCTTTAATTAAGTCATGTCCATAGGCGTTATGGGTAATTCAATAACATGTGGAAGAAATGTAGTTCCCTTTGATGTCAATGTACCTTAATATAACAGTAGAGAATACGTTATTCAATCTATTTTGAACGAAAAGTAAGGGCAAACGCAATGCAATGAACACAAGAAAACGACATGTTTTATAATGTTTGACTGTTTTTTTTTTATTTGAATGGCAAACAGTTTAACGCTTGATCAGACATCGGGTAACAAAACTGAGCATAAACGCGTTTCTCGTCAAAGAGTTTAGCGTTTTCATCTTCAACATAGGTTCCAAATAACTGCGTTTTGAATTATAACGATGTGTTCTTTGCGAAGTGGTTGAAGCCAATTCTGACGTCATGTAACCGGCGTCTTATCAGATTCCAATCATTTTGCTAATCGTTAACATTATGGAGAATTGCCATTTTCTATACAATTATGAATTGTAGTTTTCATTAAACCTTTGTTTAACCTTATTAACCGGTGGAAACAGTTTGGATTCTGATGAGACGCCGCGTAGCGCGGCGTCTCACCAGCATCCAAACTGTTGGACACCGTCGTCCTGTTTTGTAAAGAAATTTAGGAGATTTATTTCTTTAGACCTGATACAGACGAAAATTGTTACAGGCGCATTTATCATCCAGCATTCAAAGAGTTACAGGGAAATATTAACGACATCTCGCAGTAATCATGTTATTATAGTAAGTAATGGATTCCGCATGTTAGTTCACCGTAGTCTTAAGGGTAAAATACAACCTGCTAATAGGAGGTAATTATATTTAATGAATCATTCATCAATCAGTTTTTATGTGTAAGATAACTTAAATAGATCGCATTACAACATCCCGCTAATGATCAAGTCATGCTTAACCCGTTCTCCGTCTCCGTCTCTGTTCCTGCCTCTGACAAGTAGTATTGGTTATGTTTCAATGTTGAAAGTATCGGACAATAACGATATAATACGAACCTGTACTTTTCACCCCTAAAATAAAAGTAACTTTGTTTATTTTTGCCAAAGGTTAGCTTCGCCCTGCCATGTGAAAAAAAATCGGTCTATTACATGATACAGGTCTGTTGCCTTACACTAGGGCGGTTGATAAACATGAAAAAACATTAAGATGAAAGTGAACATTATTTTAAATATACAGGGATAGTATTTCTATGAACACAGTCAACCCTTGCGACGAGAATACCCGTCATTTACAAACAGTGTACCTGTGAGGATTACACTTGTCTCATGCAAACTGTGTAAACTCTAATCAGAGGAATGGTCAGGGTCTGAACTATTTGTCATTTTCAGACATTGTTTAAATCAACCCTTAATAGTCAAAATAAGCAAGGTGTCTAAATAAACGTATTAAACAAAAGTCAGCAACAATGTCTCAAACTCGTTCAGGTCGCAACTTTCCATAGTTTTACAGTTGAACTATGTTGCAAACATTCCTGTGTTTAGCCAAGATTTAAAATTGACATAAACGAATTCAAGATATTGCTTTCGACTGTACAGTGAAACTCACTAATATCGAAGTCCTTGCGAACGTCTGATTTGTTTCGTTTTATCCAGTTTCGTTTTATTATATGTCTTTCTGTGATATCGAGCTTTCCCTCGTACAGTCTGTACAATAAGATACAAGAGTATTCTACTACTATATTTGAATGTTTCTGTTTGTATTTTACCCCAACACGTTTTCTATAAGAGTTGTGAAGTGATGTGTATACGTTCATGTACAAGTTCTTTGTGGCATCAAATACTTCATGTTCTGCTTTGAATATATTTTCTTTCTGAATATAAAATGATAAAACAACTATTTAGTTGTTAGTGGTGTACATTAAAGATATACAGTTAACACATCGCAAGTTCGCGGAGCGCTACAGGGCGTTGTTTTCAGCTCTCGACGTTATTGGCAGACACAGCCGATGAGACTCTCATCGAGGTGTGTTTTAGATCAGATGTTTCCGCCAAGTACCAATTCTAAAATAAGTCTAGTCTGTTTTTGGCTATTTAGGGTTGATTTAAACAATATATTTTAAAATAAAAAACAGGATAGACCCTGATCAGAGGGCTCCTCAAGGAGCACTCTGATCATGGTATACACTGTTTGCATAGGACAAGTGTTATCTTTACAGGTACACTGTTTGCAAATGACGAATATACTCGTCGCTAGGGTTTAATGATTTAAAGAGGGGAAACTATTTTTATTATATATAATGCTTCGTTTTATTCAATTTCTTTATATCCAATTATGCTATCAGTGAGCGTCACTGTATTTGAAAATATCAAAGTGTTCGGACTTGCTAGCGAAATGGTTCAAAGGAAATTCTTTGAATAGTTCCGATGCATCTTAGTGCAGCTAATTGTTGTTAAGTTCTTAGGTTCTCCACAATTAATTGAACAATCGGTAGACGTGTGTAACTTACATCTAGTCCAGAGCAAAATGTTAATTGCTTTCCTATAGGGGATATATAGTACTTTTAAACCATTCACCAGCATGACGTCATCTGTTTTAACAATTGTCGTCTGCTTTTATTTTTCAAATTATAAATTTTAGCATTTTGACGTAAGAAATATTGAATTGAACGTCAAACAGTTTAGATCCTGATCAGACGCCGCGTTACGCGGCGTCTGATCAGGATCAAAACTGTTTGCAAATAATTATTGTAGTCGGGTTCCAGCGGTGAAGGGGTTAATCTAATGACTCGCCGCTAATCAAACTGGAACCAGGAATTCGTAATCGTTAACGTCAATTATCATTTACGTTAATGTGACCACGATGGTATTCCTTTTAACTTTATTTAGTGTGTCTTGATTACAGAAAAAACTCTCTATTAAAACAACAAAACTATGTTTATGATCAGGTGTTTACAACAGGTGCCTCCTTAAAACAAGTTGAGAGTAAAACAGTAAGCTCATTCAGCAGCTTTTTGTTTTGCTGTCATATTGCTTTTAGCTGTCACCTGTCTTTTATACAATCAAATAGCCTTCATTTGACGATCGTAATGGAAAGGTTTTACTGTATTTAATACAATTCGTTTTTCTTTTCCGTTTACACATTTAAACGAAACGCAAAGCAATACAATAAAATGTATAAGATTACAATTCTGATTATTTTATTTGAGTGGTTAACGTTTTTTAGCCTGGTCAGTTCTGAAATTGTTGCGAAATACGTTATTTGAAATGGGATTTACTGTTTGTTTGGGAAAATACTTTCTGCTCTATTGTACATGTAAATGTATACAATATACAGTGAAAAAACGTTATTCTTCCAGTTTAAACACAAACGAAACGCAAACGCATAACACTAAAACGTAGAAATGTACAACTTTTGGACAATTCTGATAATTCATGTGTATCTTGGAGGCAAATAGTTTGGAGCCTGATCAGACGCCGGGTTTTTTTCATTTTGCAGAAAGTGTACATACAACATCCCTAAGACGTCAGACAAGAACTAATTAAAATTTGAAACTAGAGATTCATTTGAAGAGTTGTGAATGAGCCACTTAATCATCAAAACATTTAGTATTGTGCCCATCTCGAAACTGACACATTTACAAGAACGAATACACACATGCACGCACAATGTACAATGTACACGTGTAACACGTACATATAGCTAATGGTAGGTCAGTTTGAACTAAGCAAGTACGACTTATCGAACTACAAATGGATATAGGGTAAAACTTTTTGTAATCAATTTTGCTTATAAATAATATCCATGTTGTGCTGAGCTGTACATGTAGACGACATATCAATCTTTTATTAAGTTATGATGTAAAAAATATACGTTGTCGGCAGGATTCGAACCTGCGCGGGAAGATCCCAATAGATTTCTAGTCTATCGCCTTAACCACTCGGCCACGACAACTACTTGACAGTGTGTAGGTGTACCGCCTGCCTTGTTACCATTATCGTTTACCTGTATCCGATAAAGACGCGCAATGTATTGTTAATAATTATAAGCAATCTTTATACGAGCGTACAGGTATTAAAGAAATGAAATTAAAATCAGATCGTATGGCACATCTATTGGTTTACAATCATATATTTTACTCATGTTAATGCATTGCATTAGCAGGGCTGCCATAAGTTGACATGAAAAGTCCTAAGATTTCGACATTTGCATTTTTTTATTGCGAATTTACGAATGGTACCTTCACTCCATAGCCTGTGTCTTGTTTTGTTGACACGTTACTACTTAAAGCAGGCTGTAAGTAAAGCAGAATGCGCCTTATGGCGCATTCTGCTTTACTTTCAGTCTGCTTTAAGCTATCATGTTCTAGAAAAAAATCCGAAGATTAAGAAAAATCCGGAGAAACGGCAGCCCTGCATTAGCGTTTCGTTTGCGTTTACACTGGAAAGAATAACATCTTTTCCACTATATGGGAAAACAATTTCCAAGCCGTTTGCAACTGCCATCTCCCGATCATCCTCTATAGAACAGCCAGATTATAACATATTTTATAGAAGCAATAACCTTCGTTATTATTCAAGTATGTATCGACCTGTTGACATTTTAAAGTACCTGATACAACAAGTGTTGTTTGCATTACTCTGATAAATGTTATCACATACGCACTATTCATGTCTCACTTAGTTTAGGATCGAAGCATAAAAAGCAAAGAGAAAACTTTTTTTTTACTTGTTATCCGTGTTATACAGGAAGGCAGGCAATGAACGGAAACTATCGGAATGGGAAATAAAATAACCATTGTCTTTGATCCGATCTCTCAGGAACGTATATAGGTATATGAACAAGTTTGCAGGGACCAAACGTCACTTTAAACATACTTCAGAATAAAATTGTATAATTTAAGCAGTCATCTGTCTTAAACTACTAATATTTGATACAGTTTAGCGGTCGTAATAGAGAGGCTCTACTGTAATTGTATCCGCATAAACGCGTTTATTGAGAAAGAACAACGCATTTGCCACAGTATCTGGAGCTTCTTTTTTTTTACAAAAAATGTAATAAATCACATTTTGTTAAAACAATAATATCACTTAATTATTTATAGAAGTCATATACATTTGCAAAAATAGTGCGTGTAATGGTTAACTCGTAGGACTCTAGGTGCATGTACTGCAAACAGTTTGGATTCTGTTCAGAATACACGTTGTTTTACTGTAATGAAAATTTCCGTAAGTCAATTTACCTTAATTTGGAATTTCAGAACTTTAAAGTAGACGCTGTTTGTTTAAAACTGATCCATCGTGGCAGTGAAGGATTTAATTGTACTTTCAATTTACTATGGAAGGCCGGTGCGCCATGCTATATGCTAAATGCGAATTGCTTAATGCGAAATGCTAAATGCGAATTGCGAAATGCTATTTAAGTACAAAACTCTATTAGGGGTGTTTAATGCTAAATGCTATTTGTAAAATGCCAAATGTTAAATGCTGACTGCGAATGCGTTTTGCGAAATGTCATTTGCGGATTGCAAAAATGCTAAATGCGAATTGCAAAAATGCTATTCGCAAATTCCTTAATGCCAATTGCGAGTTGCTGTACTAAGACCAAACAAAAATACCTCGGTTTCCGGTACCCAAACCGACCCGAGTTTTTTTTAACACAATCATATAATGATGATATATTTAATTTTTCTGATGAAGTATTTTATATAATTATATTCAAATTGTTATTAATTTAATTGATAGGCCCCAAAAGCAAATTTACCTTAAACATTGAAATCTGGTATGATTGTTAACCAATATTGGGATACCAAACCGGCAAAGTAGTGGCTTATATATGATAGGTGGAATTAATAATATTTTGTAATGTGTTGTATGTTTGTCAAATATGTCAATAAAATGTGTTGTCTGCCTGTTGAATATGTCAATGGTTAATTTCGAAAAATGAAAAAAAAAAGTTTAGGATCGGAGGGAAAAACTAGGGTCGGTCGGGTTACCGAAAACATATGGTTTTTTTGTTTGTTTGGCCTTAGTACAGCACTTCGCATTTGGCATTTAGGAATTTGCGAATAGCATTTTTTGCAATTCGCATTTAGCATTTTTGCAATTAGCAAATGGCATTTCGCAAAACGCATTTCGCAATCAGCATTTAGCATTTTAAGATTTTTGTATTAAACTAGCATTTCGCAATTCGCATTTAGCATTTCGCATATAGCAATTCGCATTTAGCATTTAGCATGGCGCACCGGCCTTCCATAATTTCCCTTTCACGGTCATAGATCGATGTTCAGGAAACGGCTGCTCATGGCTACGCTGCCATTAGTAAATTATTGGCTTAGAACTGTATGGAAGTCGAGTATGGCCTCCAGCTCTATATATTGGTGCATGTTCACCTAATAGGCAAAGTGTAGGGTTAAAACTTAAAACCGATGATTCATTCTGATTCATATACAGTACAGAAGACGTTATTCTGTCGTAAAAAAACACGTTTACGCTAAAACTATTGTTTACACTGCAAACAGATTGGAGCCAGACCACACACCGAGTAACCCTCGCTCCAAACTGTGTGCCATTTAAATATAGATAAATAATAATGAGAAATTTCAAAACATTATCATTCTCTACATTTGCATTTCTTTTGCGTGCCGTTTTGTTTAACCCCGCCACTGCCATGACGACATCAATTTTAAACAGTTGTCGGGGTAAGTTAAGCGGGAAAAATAATGTATTGTACATGTATAATAACCTCCTTGGGGTTAGGGGTCGCAACCACGAATACAGGAAAGACTACTATTAGGACGTTCATTTTTGTGACTATATTGTGGAAAAGAAAAAGACACAACACAGACTGTAACAGAATATCTAATATACAAAGACATACGATCCAAGCGTCAAAGATTATAAAGTGTTTTATTTTTAACATTAAGATACAAGATACAACAAGCTTTATTTTGATATGTTTAAACTGTGACCAAACGACACGCTTAACGTTCACTCCCTGCTTTCATTTTGGTCATGTTTAGTCAATGCAAATACCTTATGTATATACATGTTATATGTGCTTGATGTTGGCAATTTACAATACTCCCTCTCTACAATGACACCCAATAGGATACCAAAAATATGTGCGTTGTTCGGAGGGAGTCGTTATAGAACTTATAGTGAGGGAAATTGGTTTAAATTTGCAAACAACTTGGAACGCGGCGTCTGATCTGGATTCAAGCTGTTTGTCGCTCGTCATTAAATTATTTTTTCTGTCAAAATGTTCAATATGTATCTATGAGAAAAACAGCAGACGAAAACTTTAAGCAGACGATATTACAGCAGTAAAGCGTTAGACATAATTGTCCTGTTTAGGGAACTGCTGCAATGGTCGTTGTAAGGAGAGAGTTGTTGTTGTAAGGCCGTTGTATGGATGGAGCACTGTATTTCGTTTCAAATTGGAAAGAGTGATACCTTTGTTTTCCAGTCCCTTACTGCCAACATAATGACCGCGTGTTTTCATCACTTGGATATTATAGTGCATCGATTTAGATCTTTCTGATCTGAAGAGGCCAGTGTTAGCCTGCAGGGACAAGAAGAGATCCAACATATTAATGTAGATCTGTTTGCAAAAGAAAAAGGATTATACATTTAATATTATGGCCAACCTGTCTTACCTATGCTCAAGATCATCTGTTTTAGGCCCGATCAAATCATTCATTTTCTAGTCTTTAAGTGTTCCCCTTTCGACTCCTCCCCTTACTACTTCCCCTTCTCTTACTTACTTTAAAATAACGAAAACCATAGTTTTTGCAACCATCACCCGGCCGTAGCCCGAAATCTTCGAAAGCATAGTATTCACTAGTATCGACATTTCGTCCAATTGTTGTAGCATTCGATCGTTTATATAATATTACTCGCGTTCGATAAAACATATGGACGGTCCAGCGTTTTTGCATAATAATTGACCCACGAAATGGTATTTTATCCGTAATAAATAGAAACCATGCAATTAAACTGACAATACCAGATAGGTCGACGTATATTCAAGTTTTCTATATACTGATAACAATCAAAATATCATTTCTCGACGTAGTTTTGTTAATCCGGACAAATGAGATATAATCATTACTAATTACGACACGAATATAGTACGTACATGGCACCGAATTGAGATTCATTAAGTTTGAAAAAAGTAGAAGGGTAAAGAATAAACAGATGGAATATAACAAATTAAAATTTAAGAAATATACAGTTTGCGTTGTTTTGATAGTTATTTGAGTGTTTCAATAATTTAGTAAACCTTTCAAAAAGTATTTTGAATTTGGATATAAATAACATGAGATCTGATACGAGCAGTAATGTTTTGTATAGAAAGTATGTCTCTTTTGTGGGACCAATTAACACATACCTTTCAGTTGGTATTATTTGAATGCGCCTCTGGCACTTGCCTTTTTCACAAAGAAATTGGCTGTGCTTTTCTAAATTCAAATTCAAATACTCTTTATTTTCTCAGTTTGTACATTTCTACAAATACATGAGAACTATCCTAACACACATTCAAAACATTAGGTCAGGTACATATTTTATAATAGAAACATCAGTTATAGTTTCTTAACCGTTAGCTAACTTCCAACGGAAGAGAACAGCATTCATTTGTTTTAAAATTGCTATTTCTAGTGGGTACTAGGGTGGTCCAGGGTATATCCCGCAATTTAGCCGGGTTTTAGCCATGTCCACTTTAGCCACGTCATTTAGTTGAAGGTTAATTCACCTGGTGTTACGAGAATGTTTTTCATATTAAATGGAATTATTGTGTTCTTTTCTATTGGAAATTGGATAAAACACCGTTAAAGGTCAGTATGGTATTCAGTTTTACCGTCAAAATGTTTCACGCATGCATTATTTCATTCTAGAGCTATCTCGCCCTTGGTCATTTACCGTAAGCCTCAATTCAATGCACGTGTTAGTTGGTTATTTCAGGTGGCTAACAGGTATTCATGATTGTTCAACTGGATATCGTATATATGTACAAGTATCATCACAGAATTTAAAAGACATTTCTCCCTCTCTCTCTCTCTCTCTCTCTCTCTCTTTCTCTCCCTCATCTCTTTCTCCCCCTCTTTATCCTTCACTTTCTCTCTCTCTCTCTCTCTCTCTCTCTCTCTCTCACTGTGTCTTTCTCTCAAAACGAATCATGGGCAAAAAATATAGTAGTATTTTCTCTGATTCAAATGTGATTTCATAACAGTTGGACTCAGTTCAACCCCAACACCTGTTGTTATTGATCTGAGGGTCAATCAGGTATGACATTTTTCAGCATATCTAATTTTACTTGGTACCTGTACAAAGGTGTGATTTGATTATAGTTGGGCTCTATAGATGTAAATAAATATATCAGGGCTCCAGATAAGAGGTAGTTATTTCAACAAGTCTAACATTTTCCCACTCATTTTAGTACCAAATCCTATGGTGTTACTACTCATTAGAATCGTCTCGAAGAGACGATCCCAATGAGTAGTGACTCCATAGGGCTTAATTCAGAAATAAAGTTTTGAAAAGCTACCCTTATCTGTTGCTCTGTATATATTTTCTTACCATGAGACTCTATACAAGAGGGTTGACTTGTAAATTAAACATTGAAACCTTATAGTCTACATGACTCACTCTGAGAAGAATTACTCAAGGTAATTCTTTTTTATACAATATACAATATACTTATACATCATTGCATTGTCATCGATACGCATGTGCACACAAACACCAGCAATAAGACACATACATGCATACTCTATGCACGTGCATGTCCGCCTATGCCTGCATACCCATTTATGCACCAGGGCATGTCCATGCCCCAATACATACATGCGCATGCATGCATTCATGCACACACCCGCCTGTCCGCATTCTTGCAAATACACTTTGTTTATTGTAATGGCTCGTTAGAAACATGGTTATAATGAAGTGGGCGCAGGACAGTGTCAACACTTAATTTTGGTTCTTGTGTACACGCACATATCCGTATCTACCTATTACACATATTTACATATACTCTTATATACACATCTACATTATTTGGAGTGAATTTTGACAATTTTTCAGGTAAACAACCAGTGTGGATTCAGATCAGTGGGCTCCAGGTGGCGCCCTCTGGTGGAGGTCCATGCTGTATGTACAAGACAAGTGAACTCCTTGCAGGTACATTATTTAGAGTAGATTTTGACTATATTTCAAACTTAGCAACAGAGTGGATTCAGATCAGTGGGTTCCTTGTGGCGTCCTCTGATCGGGGTCCATGCTGTATACATGTACAAGACAAGTGCACTCCTTGCAGTTACATTATATAGTGTGAATTTTGACAATACATGTATTTCAAAATTATCAACAGTGTGGATTCTGTCCAGTGGGCTCTTTGTGGTGCCCTCTGGTCGGGACAAGTGTACTCCTTGCAGGTACACTATTTAGAGTTGGTTTTGACAATGTTTCAATCTTATCAACAGTGTGGGTTCAGATCAGTGGGCTCCTTGTAGCGCCCTCTGGTCGGAATCCATGCTGTTTGCGCAAGACAAGTGTACTCATTACAGGTACACTGTCTACATTAGATAACAGTACCGCCCTCATCATCAGTGTAGAGTGTTTTAACACTTTCAATATGCGCTGTAAGCCTGTAAGCAATGCAATACTTATTTTTTAGGTTTATGATTATGTTAACATTAGCTGGACTATGCCAAATGGGGTACATTTTGTTTGTGCCACACACACACACACATATATCTGCCTCTACTTACACTTATATTCATATATATATATATATAAAAAATACATACACATTTACATTTTTTAGGATAGATTTTGACAATGTTTCCAAATAACAAGCAGTGTGGATTCAGATCAGTTGGTTCCTTGTGGCACCCTCTGGTCGGGGTCCATGCTGTATGAACAGGACAAGTGTACTCTTTGCAGGTACATGGTCTTAAACTGGGTTGACAGTATTTCAAACTTATCAGCAGTGTGGATTCTGATCAGCGGGCTCCTTGTGGTGCCCTCTGGTAGGAATCCATGCTGTTTGCACAAGACAATTGTACTCATTACAGATTACATGTACACTGTCTACGTTAGATGAACAGTACCGCCCTCATCATGAGGTTAGAGAGTTTAAACACATTCAATATTGCGCTGTAAGCAATTCAATACTTATTTTAGGTTTATATGTTTACATTGGCTAGAATATGCAAAATGGGGTACATATTGTCTATAGGAGACATACACACACACACAAAGTAATCTGCTTCTTATGACATATATACTCATATAATTACAGATTGAAATTATTTAGAGTGGGTTTAGACAATTTTCAAACTAATAAAACGGTGCGGATTCAGATCAGTGGGTACCTTGTGGTGCCCTCTGGTCGGGGTCCATACTGTTTGCACAGGACAAGTGTACTCATTACAGGTACACTGTTTACTATTGGTGAACTGTACAACCCTAACCTTCATGGTAGAGTGTTTTTATACATTGAATGTTGCGCTGTAAGCAATACAGTACTTGTTTTGGGGTTTATACTAAGATGTTTTAATTTATTTTTAAGTTTGTGGGTGACATAGACGTTTTGCTATGATTTGTTTATTGGACTTTGCAGTATTGAGTACATCTTGTCTAGACAAAGCACCGGTTGTTTATGTTCAGTTATTTATTGATTTATTCAGTTATTTATCAGTTTAGCAAATGGGGTTTATTTGTTTATGTTGTTATTATAAATTGATCATTTATTTATTTTCTTTATTTGTTGTTGTTGTTGTTTTGATCAGTTATTTATTTTGCTTGTTTGTTGTTGTTGTTGTTATTAATTGATCAGTTATTTATTTGTTTTGTTTATTATTGTTGTTGTTTGTTGTTGTTGTTGTTGTTGTTGTTGTTGTTTTTTGTTTTTTTTTGCTTTTTTATTCATTTGATTGTATGTTTGTTTGTTGTTTGTCTTTTGAGTTCTTTTTTTTTTTTTTTTTTTTATTCATTTGATTGTATGTTTGTTTGTTGTTTGTCTTTTGAGTTTATTTGTTTATTTAATTTGATTTATAATAGTCATAATTATATTTGGTATTATCTTATTTTACTTTTAAATTTTTTGTTGTTTATTGGTTATTGATTTTTTTTTTTTTTTTTTTTTTAAATTTGTTGTTTGTTTGTGCGTTGTTGTTGTTGCTTTATGACTTAATATTATAATCTTATTTTACTCATTAATCTACTATTTTTGTGTTTATTTTTTTTGTGTGTATTGTTTGTTTGTTGTTTACTTGTATGTTTTCTGTTTACTTGTTTGTTTGTTTGTTGTTGTTGTTGTTTTCTCCTTTTTCTCTCTCTAGTTCGTTTTTGTTTGTTGTTTTGTGGTTACTTTAATTCATATATTTTATATTTATTATTGTATTCATTTATTCTTTTATAAATATATTTATTATACTTTTAATTATTGATTTATTTGTTTATTTAATTGTTTATTTACTTAAGTTATTTATCAAAGTTTGAATTATTGATTTATTTGTTTATTTCTGTTATTAAGTGTGGGTATTTTTTATTTTAATTTATATAATTATTATATCATTATACAAATATGATATATGATATTATTATTGGACTTGTCTAAGTTTCTCCGTTTACTGATTTAGTGATTATCTTTAAAAGGATCCCAAGGTTTATCAATTCTTACTGCCATTTGTAAAAATGGCTCACGTAACAGAAGTTCGACATATGGTCGTCGAATTCTGATAGTCTCCTTCTTTTCGATAAATGACAGTTTTGATTTTTGATCGGTTGCCTATCAACTCGGTTACTGAACAGAATCCAAGCTGTTTCCACGCTGTGAATTAATATCTCAGGGTTACCCGGCGTGTGATTCCAAATCGTTTATTTGGAAAGCTAAACGTCCCCTCCACTGTTTATATCGATTAGAAACAGTGTCTTTTGGTCAGAGTCTACATTTTGTTGATATTCGACTCCTAAATTGTGTTTTTATTAGGTGTTTACGACAGGTGACTAAAGGAGATATACCTTGCTTTAAGCTGTCACCTGTATTTTATGGAATAAATTAACCCTGTTCAAATGGTCGTAATACAAATGTTTCACTATACTTCACTTTCGAAATACAGAGTTAAGATGTTCTTTTCTGGAAACAAATTCTCTTTTGTGAGGGTGGAGAACGGTACGATAACAACACTGATTTTACAGTGGAGAAGACGTTAAATTCATGGGTACAGTGAGGAATCTGTTATTCTTTCCCGTTTAAACGCAAACGTACGCAAACGCAAAACACTAAAACGTAGAAAAGAAGAACTTTTGGACAATTCTGATATTTCATGTTTATATTGGTGGCAAACAGTTTGGAGCCTGATCAGACGCCGGGTTACCCGGCGTCTGATCTGGCTCCAAACTGTTTGTATCGGAAATAATAGTTTTAGCGTAAACGCGTTTATTGGGAAAGAATAACAGATTATCCACTGTATACATGTATGCGTTGATGCTACACCCTTATTCCAAGTGCAAACAATTGGGAGACAGGTCATACGCCGGGTAAACTGGACTCTGATCAGACTCCAAACTGTTTGCCACTCAGAGATAAACAGTGAGAATTTTCAGAAAAGCTTCGATTATATAAATTGCATTGCATTACGTTTAGTTTCGTTTAAACTGGGAAGAAATATGTTTTATATCCACTGTAACTTACTGATAACATAAAACGGCTATTGCCCTGTACATGCATCTATAGGTAGGCTAGTAAAAGGTATAATGTAATATTTCTAAGAATATGAAAAGTCCGAAATATTTGGTTTAACTTACAGTGGAGAAGACGTTAATTTTTCCAAATAACAACGCTTATGCTTAAACCAATATTTCTAGGGGTGATCCAGCGTCTGGTCAGGCTTCAAACTGTTTGCCACTCTGATTTAGGTAAATCGAGATATTTCAAAAGGTTAATATTTCTTACATCTTATTGCAATGCGTCTGTGTTTCGTTTGTTTTTATCGGGAAATAATAATAGCTAAATTATACAAATAGAATAGTGAAACAGTGCGTACTCGATCTAAAGATACAAGGAAGAAGGCGTTACATGTATTCTTGCACAATAAGCGATGGTGTGGTAACAAAATTTACCAATGCAGACACTATAGTCTTATTATCGTATAAGCCATAGTTAATTTCTGGTACGGTGAAGTCAATATAATTATATATCAGAAATTGCAAATGCTTTTTTGAAGAGAATACGCACGCATTGGAGTTTCAAATCGTGATCCTTTCTATTAACACATTCAGACATCGAATTGAAAATTCTCGTTTTCAATTATTTCTTACATGTATCCACTGTTTGAGTATCTAGGGTTGTTTTAACTATATATTGCAAAATGATAGACAGTGCATACCTAAATACTAAAGGGCTCTAGGCGGGGTCCTCTGATCTGGGTCTAAATTGTTTACAAAGATAACCATTGTACTCTTTACTCGTTGCTAGGGTTGGATCTGTTACATGTTCATACATGTATATAGTATACCTGTATAAGTGCAAATGTGTCCTTTTTCGCTGCACACATTTAGTCTTCTGTAAAATAAAGAACAAAAACGGGTTATCGTTCATTTAAAATGAATATTCGGGATTGTTAATTTTCTACATTTGTATGCATTTGCGTTTCGTTTGCGTTACAACGGGACAAAAAAGTCTTCCCAACTGTATATCTACGTTGTAAATGTGCTAATACTACAGTTAGTAATACTTTATGAATATCAAGGTTTATGTCAGAACAGAACAGAAATGTTACTGTGTAGCATGCCTTAATTGTAGAGAAATACAGTTATATGAACATCTTATTTAAATTTTTATTCAAGATGTAATAATGCTTGAATAGCAAAGGTTTTATCACATATATGTTTAAATGTCTCTCATTGTTACCTGTATGTTATAGATCTCCGTGCATGAAGGAAATGAATAAACTACTACTACATGTAACTTCTTTTAAAATGAGACAATCACAATACATGTATTGGGGAAATAATGACGCTATTCTATTCTTAAATAAGAAAATCGAATTTAAGCGTTATTTCATTGACCATTCGTTCTTTGAAAATAGACGTGTTTGGTTGGAAAGGCGTTTTACCCTTCGAAGAGGAAGAATGCGGTTATGCTATTCACGTCCATGACGTCATCTATTGTGAACAATTGTCGTCTGCGTTTGTTTCTCAAATGTTTAGGTTTATATATATAGTGCTCACAATTGAAGACACAGAGTATGTGTGTCGTTCGGAGGGGTCGTTATAGGGAGGGCAAATTAAAACTTGGCTAACATTTGCAAACAGCTTGGATCAAGATCAGATGCCGCGTAACGCGGCGTCTGATCTAGATTCAAGCTGTTTGTCACTTGTCATTATATTGATTCTATAAAAATGTCCACTTATATACACATATGTAACTTTGAAAAAAAAGCAGACGACAAATTTAAGCAGAAAATACTGCAGCAATACAAGGGTCGTTGTAGGGAGGGAGTCGTTGTGGGGAGGGACGCTGTAGGGAGGGAGCACTATATTGGCTTTACCCCATAGCCTGTTTCTAGTTTTGAAAATAAATAACCACTTAAAGCAGGTTGAAAGTAAAGCAGAATGTGCCTTAAGGCACATTCTGCTTAACTTTCAGCCTGCTTTAAGCTAAAATCTGCCAGGCTATATAAAATATTTGTAATGGCAATTGTTCGTGAGGGTATAAACTGGAACTATTTTCTTCAGCGGCGGAATACATTAAATACGCTAAAAGTCGCTTCTATGGGGGAAAGGGTTAACAAATATCGTGTGAAACATGCTGTATTCTGATCAGACGTTGCGTACGCGGTGTATATTCAGGATCCAAACTATTAACAAATAACCATCATACACGGAGTAAGACATTGGATGGGAATTAACGCCCAAACGTTCTAAACCACTTCCTTGTTGAAAGGGAATGCAGATAAAAAACAAGCATCCGAATTTTGCAATCCGAGTAGAATGGTTTTCATATTAATATCATAAGTACCGGGAATGCAACCTTCTAGTTGAAGTACAGTGGAGAATATGTTAACATCAAGCTTAAGCGAAACAAATCAAACTTTACCAAAACGCATTGTAATACAATGTAGGAAAATACAGATTCTTGAAATGTTTCATGATTGTTTTCTTTTTCAGTAAACTGTTTGGTCAGATCCCGGAGTCTGATCTAGCTCCAAAATGTTTGAAACAGAAATTAAAGATGTATGACAAGCCCATTTATTGAGAAAGATAAAAACTTCATCTGTAACTGACATTAGCTCTTGCTCATCAAATATTGCTACAGTGGAGAATCTGTTATTCTTTCCCGTTTAAACGCAAACGTACGCAAACGCAAAACACTAAAACGTAGAAGAGAACAACTTTTGGACAATTCTGATATTTCATGTTTATCTTGGTAACAAACAGTTTGGAGCCTGATCAGACGCCGGGTTACCCGGCGTCTGATCTTGCTCCAAACTGTTTGTATCGGAAATAATAGTTTTAGCGTAAACGCGTTTATTGGGAAAGAATTACGTTTTCTCCACTGTATCCATCGCAAAGATCGTTATCCGCTTCCGGGAACTCAATATCGTCTTTGTCAAAATGTTTCGTGTCAAAAACACTATATTAAAATCGGTAAGGATGCTTTAACAGACAATACATTGATCGTACCAGCAAACACTGTGGGGTTTAAATCAGACGCCGTGTTACTCGGTGTCTGATTTGGGTCCACAATGTTTGAAATTTACTAGTTTATTGGCATCAAGCATGTTTAGGGTTAAACTATGCCGGATCTAAAGAAAATTGCATGCCAAGGAAAATGTTTTGCAGGAATCACATCAACAGTAAACAGGTAGACATTAGCCCCATCACTCTCAATGACGCCAAAAAGCGCGTTTGCAAACAGTTTGGATACTGATCAGGCGACGCGTAGAGCGGCGTCTGATCAGATTCCAAATTGTTCGACATTATGTTTTAAATTTCTTCAGTCATACTGCCTTAGATTTAACTTTGAAACGCTATTGCAGACAACGACACTGTAGCAGACGACAATGAAACGGTGAAGGGGTAAAAATCTTACGATTAATTTGGCAGCGAAAGAATTAACACTTCAGAGCTGTAGCCTCTCCAAGTGGCAATTTGTCAAGACAACGTGTTACAGTTGAGGAATACATTATTCTTTTCTAAAAACGCGCTTATGTTGCATCAATTATTTCCATTGCAAACAATTTGAAGCGTGATCAGACGCCGGGTAACCCGGCGTCTGATCAGGATTCAAACTATTGTTTGCCACTCATATAAGAATACCTCATCAATGTTTCAAGAAAACATATTTTCTACTTGTTTGCTTTCTGTTTGAGTTTCGTTTCGTTTAGACGGGAAAGAATAACGTCTTTTCCACTGTATATACAGTGGATAAAACGTTATTATTTCCCGTTTTAACGCAAACGAAACGCAAACGCATTGCATTAAAATGAGGAAAATTACAATTTATTGACCTGATCATATATTTTAATCTGAGTGGCAAACAGTTTGGAGCCTGATCAGACGCCGGGTGACCCGGCGTCTGATCTTGCTCCGAAGTAATTGCAATGGAAATAAGAATTTTAACGTAAACGCGTTTATTGGGAAATAAAAACGTTATTTCCACTGCACATTCAGTGAACTCCACCCAACCATCCATTTCACCCATAGTTTGTTTTCAGTATTCATCTTTATAATGCCTTGATATTGCAATGAACTCTCCATAGGTGCTTGCCTGTACAGTGGAGAATCTGTTATTCTTTCCCGTTTATACGCAAACGTACGCAAACGCAAAGCACTAAAACGTAGAAAAGAACAACTTTTGAACAATTCTGATATTTCATGTTTATCTTGGTGGCAAACAGTTTGGAGCCTGATCAGACGCCGGGTTACCCGGCGTCTGATCTGGCTCCAAACAGTTTATATTGGAAATAATAGTTTTAGCGTAAACTCGTTTATTGGAAAAGAATAACAGATTCTCCACTGTATACATGTATATAGATATACACTTGTGATCAAAAGGCAATACTGTTTCTGTATATTGGAGAAGACGCGATTTTTCCCTCTTAAACTCAAACAAAACGCAAACGCAATGCACACAAATGTAGAAAATTACATTTTTTTAAAATTGCTCATTGTTTATTTTAATCTCAGTAGCAAACAGTTCGGAGCCTGATCAGACGCCGGGTTAACCAGGTTAAACGGGGTCTGATCTGGCTCCAAACTGTTTGCAATAGAAATACTCGTACATGTAATAATTTAAGCATAAACGCGTTTATTTGGAAATATTTACGTTTTTTCCCCTGTACGTACAGCTTAAACTGTTATGTTAAATAGCAAACAGTGCAGACCTTGATTAGACGCTGCAAAATGTAGTGTGTACTTCATTGGCTGATTTCTTTTGTGGTTATTATGCAGTTAAGGCATTTTGTGTTGAAACACATTGTTGCTTAAAGCGGTTTAAAAATAAAGCAACAATTTTAAGCCTACCTACTCAACCATTTCACTCTCAATGACACTCGAAAGCACGTTTGCAAACAATTTGGATCCTGATCAGACGCCGCGTGACGCGGCGTCTGATCAGAATCCAAACTGTTTGACACTCGTATCGATATGTTTTAGGCATTACTACATTGAATCTGACTTTAAAAACTATCTTGCAAACAATAAAATTGAAACAGACAACAATCAGACGGTGATAGGGTAAAATAACTCTCGGAAAATTTGGTAGTGAAAGGGTTCAAATACAGTTGCCAAGGTGTAAGTAAAGTTTCTTATATTTACCAAGGTGTATTGGTAGCTTTGTTCTTTCCTGTTGAAACAAAGTTAAACGCACTGCAACACATTCAATAACTTAACATGTTTTTAAACTTTTGACGACTAAATGAAATAGTTTAGATACTTTTAAAGCGCATTGTTACTTGGCGTTCAGAACTGAATATGTTTGAAAAGATATGGCGACTACAATGGAGAACAAATGAGGTCTTCGTCCGTCCGTCCGTCATCGTCCGTCGTTTTGTTTGTTTTTCATACTCTTTTGCTGGAGCCAGGTGTCATTTAAATGGTCATTAGGCATGCTCTGAAATAAATGTAGTTATATATATATATTTAGTGCCCGATTTAAGTGGCAAAAGTTTGGAGTCTGATCTTGTTCCAACCTGTATTGTACTAGAAAAAAACAGTTTTATCTTTAACCCTTTACCTTATAGCCTGTTTCAATTATTGAATATTGATGGCCACTTAAAGCAGGTTGAAAGTAAAGCAGAATGCGCCCTAAGGCGCATTCTGCTTAACTTTCAACCTGCTTTAAGCTTCCATGTGCTAGAATATGGACAATATTCCCTATACCATATATTCATGACTGGTTAAATAGGAACTGCTTTCTTCAGCGGAGGAATAAAGCAAATCCGCTAAAAGGCGCTTCTATGGGGGAAAGGGTTAACGCGTTTATTGGGGAAACTAACGTCTTCGTCACTGTAAGAGTCTTAGACAGACAGTTCTGCTGGCAGTGGAAGTATATTTTTGTAGTTGAGTGTAACTATTACAAGGCGAAGTGTTACTGCTCGACATTTATCATCTGTAAAACTTCGAAGTCAGCTGTTTATTTTAAGATTTAAGGTGTCAAAACACTAGTTCGGTTGTCGAACTGTCTATTGTTCTGACCTGAATACATTTGTTTGCAACTTGCAACATTAATTTAACATTGCAATACCCTTTCCGTGCGGATCCAGTTATTTTTCCCCGGATGTCCAACCGAGAAGATTTGGTACACAATAAAACCCCTCTATTGCGACTTCTAAGTGAGTGTTTTAGACAGTTGAACGCAATATATGACTAAAAAAAGGTTTTTCTTCATTACTTCTAATTTGCTTTTAAATTGTCATCTGTCTTTTAAACCACCAATAAGTCTTCTTTAATAAGTCGTAATCTACTGTGCACAGAGTACGTTAAGAACCACAGTCCCGCTTTTTGATCCGGGCATGCAACACCTCAAATGCGTACTGCCGTCAGACCTTTGTTGAGCGACCATTAACTGACGATACAATCCTCATTATGCTTCGGTTGGATAAAAATAAATGCGGACAGCTCCGAATAAGATTTTATCAAATCGTCTATATATTCAAACGCATGGTATTTCAAGCCTTTCTATACTTTGCATTTTGGATAAGATACTTTTAAACGAACAAAACCTTTGTACAAGTCTCACCACAAGAACATGATTGTAAAAGCTAGCATCTTTTACCAAAATAGATACAGTGGAGAAGACATAATTCGTTCCCAATAAACGCATTGAGGCTAAACTATTATTTCCGATAGAAATAGTCTGGAGCCAGATCAGACACCGGGTCACCCGGCGTCCGATCAGCCTCCAAACTGTTTGCTTCCCACATATATATAACGGATTGACATGTTTGTCAAAACATTGACATTTTCTACGTTAAACTGCTATGCGTATGCATTTCGTTTGCGTTTAAACTGGAAAGAATAACATCTTCTCAATTGTCATTGTTATAAATGGCATCTTTAACCAAAATAGATACGTGCAGTATAAAACTGAATGCCTTTCTCTCCGTGTTTAATATTTAAACGCAATGTTATCTTCAATTACCAATTTCTGTTTTCCTCAGGTCTTTAATATCCCTTGGGTTTCACTAGCACTTAGCAAGCTGTACTCAAATATCAATTATCGATATAGCATGATAAAATAAACTATATTTGGTCTTAAGGTCTCCGTTGCTCTTTAAACTTAACTAAATACCGTAAGTGTCGAATTACTAACATGCATGTACATGCTCGTTCTGAATCCATTCACTGCCATGACGTCATCTGTTTCGAACAATTGTCGTCTGCTTTTATCTATCTTATTTAATGTAAGGTTCTTTTACTTATTAATTATCATCTGATCTGGCTCAAAACTGTTGGAAGTTGGAATAACTGTGTCAGCACAATCGGGTTTGTTGGGAAAGAATGAAACGTCTTCATTACTACAGTATGTATTAGGCGTACTCAATATCAGTATAACGAGCCTGTGTTTTATGTGTGCCAAATACAGTTGGGACACAAGATACTCATTCTCTTTTAACCCTTACGGTGCTTAATTATCATCTGTTAGATATATGCCATATGTCAAACAACTTAAACACGTTCCGTTATATATTTATATAGATAAAGGCCATACAATGACTATCGAACAATATGAAGCCTGATTTAGCGCAGAATTACGCGGTGTCAGATTGGGATCAAAACTGTTTTCCATCGTCACTCTAGTCGAGCTGAGAGTTAATGTTAACTTACAATCGGAAAATACATCTCACACGCCTAAGTCCGAATAATTGCTTACATTTATCAAATATTCATTGCCTTTATAACTAAGTCGTCCTTTTTGGCCTGCTTTACCGGGAGCAAGTAACATCTCAGACGGAATTTTCTATGATACCGTGGCTTTCTGGTATATATAATTAGCTATAATTGGCAATGAAAGTCGTTGTCTTGCCTCTGAAGTTAGGCCAGCTATCGATGAGTTTTTCCCATAAAATATTGATCACGGCTCTTTCATCTAGCAATGCCAAAACAACAAAGAAAACGTCCTTTATAACAATTCCATCTGAACTTAAGGTTATGATAAATGTTTGATACAGTTAACTAGAGTTATGATGAATGATTTATAAAGTTAAGTAGTATTCCACTTCAATTGACAGAATGTAAACCTTTTACTTCTATGACTTCAACAATTTTAATCAGTTATCTACTTTTATTTCTCAAAATTAGCATTAAGTTATTTTGACTTAAGAAATATTGAAATTAGAGCTAAACAGTTTGGACCCTGATCAGACTGTTTGCAAGTTATTTTTATTCGGTGTAAGGATGAAGGGGTTAAGATACTGCCCAAAGTTTACTAAGAAACCAATGCATCGACCCTATCACTTTTTCCACAGTTTAATTCAATTTCAACTTATTTGCCGGATGTCTAGGTTAGGTCCATTCTACCGATTATAATGTGACTTACACATGTCTGTGTCCCATGCAGGTGATTGGATTCAAACAGATAAAATATCACTATTTCTCAGAAGAAGAAAACAACAGTTACTGCAAAAGTTGTAAATTGCGTTTTTGAGTTAACGCATATGCTTTACAATTATATTATGGGTACAAGGGAACATTGAAAGGTACAGCCTTGTTTTCGTTAACAAGTTACACCTCTTTAAAATGAATTTGAAACTTTTGGTGAAATCTCAAAATTTCACAATATGATCATTTCCTCAATTAACAACGTGAAATTTCTAATATTTTCAAACTATATTTTAGACAAGTCATTGCATAGTTTTAAAGTAAAAATGTACTTCAGCAACCCAGTGTACATGTTTATGCTTCAAGATAATTTTCATTTAAATGGGGAATAATTTCTGGTCAATTTAAAAAGTATATAGAGATCTATCAGTTTCTACATTTTATTTCATTCAGATTTCGCTTAGTTTTGTTTTAACAGGAAAGAATAACGCACTCTCCTACACACGTATTATCACTCAGGGGGATGGGAACGTTATCATTACAAAAATACCTTATTCATTCCCTATAAACGCCTTTACGCTGAAAATAATATTTCCATTGCAAACAGGTTATAGCCAGATCAGACGCTTGATAACCTGGTATATGATCAGTCTTCAATCTGTTTGCCACTAAGATAAAAGTGAAAGTCATAACTTTGAAAAATTAAATCTACATTTTGGTGCATTCCGCTTTGGTTTCGTTTGCTCTTCGGAAGGAAAGAATAACGTCCTTAATATTTCCACCCGACCTCTATATTATGTGTTTGTACATTGTACACAAAGAAAGAACTACAGATGAGGATATTTTTATATTTTCCTTTTGAACGAAACAAAACGCAATACAATTTAATAATGAAAGCGGCGGATGTTTGATAATTCTGACGATTTTGTTTTTGTTAGGTTACCAGGCATCCAATCTTGCTCCTAACATTTTGCCCTGTTAATTATTCTTTTCGCACCAATGCCTTATTCTGTCCTGTAGTAATAAGTACATGTGTATGTCCACTGATGACAGTTCGGAGCCAGCTCCGATGCTGAGTTATTTGCTTGACACTGTTTACTTTATAAATAATAATGTCGCATACAAGTCGTTCATTGTAAACATAACGTCGTCCCAACTGTATACTAGATTCTTCAATATTTTTAATGTATGTACCACAAATGTTTACAAGCGCGGGGATGAAAAGCGCTTCGCAGCTGCGAAAGTATAAAGTAAATTACGGAAGCTGGATGTTCACTTGATCTTTTTATGTGATCTTGAATTATTTTGATAACAACTTGAATTGTACAAATAGTATCTTTAGTTTTCAAGATAATATCTTGAATTTTCAAGATATACATATATCTTACAATATCAAGTTAATATGTTTTAAGGTATACGCTATCCGGCTTCCGTACTAAATTAGAAGCTGGTGATTTGGGTTCTTTTTTTTTTTTTTTTTGAGATCTGACCTAATTTGCTTTTTCCTATCACAATAACCCAAACCCATGAACAATTTCTTACATAAGTAAATATCCTTGTGATGTTTTCTGTAACAATTACTTTCTGGATGTACTTTCATGTTGTACAGGGTATTGCCCATACGATTGATATGAAATGTAAATGAGCCAGTTGGTATGATTAAAAGCAATAAAACCAGAAAAAATATTAAACTATTGAACTCACGGCACGTATCATTTTACCATTTCCCTGTCGTATATCACCTACTGCAGTTTTACAAAAGAGAATGTGTTATTCTTTCCCGTTTTACCCATTTCCACGTAAATACTCATTTTAACGCCTTCGATTTATTCATTCACTGGAGAAAGTAGTTCCATTTAGTACAGACAAGAATATGTAACATAAGAAATAGTTCCATAACCTATAGCAGGTGATAGCTTAAGTGGGCTGAAGGTAAGGAAAAATGAGGTTTAAGGCGCATTCTGCTTCATTTTCAACCTGGCAGTGCTTTAAGCGGTCAATTTTCATCAAATCTAGAAACAGGCTATTCTCTTTTTCAGTCATCCAGGTAGTTTATGTCTTACGCATACTCTCGGTCCAACTCGGAGAAAACTAGCTTTATATGTAGATTTCGGGTTTGTTTTCTTCGAGTGCGCGTGCTCTCTAAGTGTATAACAAACTGAGGGATGCCGAATGAAGAGGGTATGACGTAGAACTTGAAAAGAGAATAGGGTAAAATTTGGCTAAACTGATAAATGAAATAGTGGAAATGACTTTTTTCTTTTTAAAAATTGTGACGATTTTATATCGCATGAGTGGCAAACAGTACTCAGTGGCATACAATGTTAAGTGTGTTTCATGCTGTTTGCACTGGACAAGTTAATTGGGATAGAAAAACGCCATTGCTATACAGTGGGTAATCTGTTATTCTTTCCCGTTTATACGCAAACGTACGCAAACGCAAAACACTAAAACGTAGAAAAGAACAACTTTTGGACAATTCTGATATTTCATGTTTATCTTGGTGGCAAACAGTTTGGAGCCTGATCAGACGCCGGGTTACCCGGCGTCTGATCTGGTTCCAAACTGTTTGTATAGGAAATAATAGTTTTAGCGTAAACGCGTTTATTGGGAAAGAATAACGTTTTCTCCACTGTATCTACAAAGTTTGACACTTTAAGAGTTGGGCATTTTCAAGAGAGATTTTTAAAATTAGCTTCAAATAGTCTTCATCGGGTTAAAGGTCTGAACTGGAATCAAACTGGTATAAGTCGATCGCGATCAACAGAAAATATTTAACCATTTCAATGTAAACATGGCGAAAACTTTGAACATCGCGGCTACATTCCAAGAAAGTTGAACTTGTTTGTAAATTAAAGTTGAACATATATATCTTGAAAATTTACAAGAAGGTATATAAGACCTGACGCTAAATAGGTAGCATCTGTTTTGTATCAAGACTAAATGCACATTCAAATAAACCCAAGTTAAGCACGATAAGCGATGGAAAGTTATAACAAATCGATAAAGACTTTGTAGAAGGTTCTATTGAAAACGGCTTTATAGTCTCTATTGCAAAATACAAATAATTGTAACATTTTGAAAATACTTTTTAAAAATACTATTGTTGTTGTTACAAAAAGGGTTTAAATCTCTTTCACAGTATTTCAATCATATCGTTACTCCAGGAGACACGTTACAAGATCACCACCTCGTTTATACATATCAATCTAAAACTATGAGATATTGATCTAGACATTTGAACCCTTACACATATTTTGGATTTTAACATATTCAGTGCCTGGACTGACGTACACTGAAAATGTTACATCTTTTGTTAGTCTTCCACTCTATCACGCGGCTACGGTAGTGGTCCCCATTCTTTCCTGCCAGTTGACCGAGCTGACATGCCCTGGAACCATATGGTCTTTTTAAAAATGTAGACCATTTATTAAGTTGTCTTCGACAAACAGTTTTGGGCCTGATTTGAGGCCAAGTTACCCGGCGCCTTGTCAAACTTCATACTGTTTTCATGACAGTAGCCATACTGATTTTAGTATCAATCCATGTACATGTACTCGGAATGAACAACGTACTCTCCACTTAAGTAAACCTGCAATACCGGGCCATTTCCTTCTTTAGCCATCATAAATGACAAAATTCAGATTTGGTATACAACTAGTTTTTATAAATCCCAGACCCATATGTAAACGCGTAAATCTTAGTCAATGACATGTTTTATGCTAACAATACATTTGAAAGAAAAACAATTCATTGGCTTGGTTGGGACACACGTTTACAAAAACAATGCTCTATCAATCGAATTAGTCGGGCCATTTTTATGATTTATAGTTTTTCTATTACCGTTGCACGCTGTTGTTCTTCATACGGAGATGAATAAGGTAGATAATAGCTTCTTCTATATTAGCCTTTAAGTATGAAGAGAACTGCGTGTCATGGAGTATATATATATTGTTAGATGTGTCTATATGCCATCTGGTTTTCTGTCTCTTTAAACAGAAATCTGACGAACAAGTAATAATTAGTGTTTATTTCAAGATGACTGAACAATTAAGAAGCCAAACAATGGAGAAGTGAAGCAACCGAATATGGCTTCTGTCGCGTGGCAATAAACACGAATTATTTTATAGTAATTTAATCCATTAACACATAGCAATTTATTCATACCTTGGATATTTCGGCTTTGTCGCAAAGCCTTAATCAACACACTGTATCCTGGTATCACGTGACGACTCAAAGTCACGTGATACCCACTGACTACTTCTCAGTGTGTTGATATCATACATCACATGCTGTATTTAACTACAATCGAAACTCGATACTACGAACTCGCTTAAATCAATCTTATAAGTATTTCGTAAGTTGAATTTTGATAATTCGATCTCATTTAAGGCGAACATACCCGTATTGGAAATATGGGTATGTTCGAACAAACGCGAGTTCGTAGAATCGAGTTTTTAATGTATTTCACATCCACGCATTCAGGCAATGGCTTAAAAACATGACAAACGCTCTCAGTGCGATTCCATAAATGGATTGGCTATAACTCAAACGTCTTTTGGCGTGTCCAATACATGTATAAACAGTTATGTATGGTTTGTCTGAATCTTATTCTGACTAATTGATTGAATCTAAGCGCTTAACAGATTGGTTATCCTACGTCTGATATGGCTCCAAACTATTTGCATTTTAAATAATAGTTTAAAAGTTCGGGTAAAGGTACGGATATATATGGAACTCACTACTGGAGAAAACACTGATTCTTTACAAGCTCGGTCTAAAGCAGCGATACATTGTCTCCTCATACGGGCCGTAAGTAATTTTATTTAGAGCAGCAGGAACTTGAATTAGCGACTCCTGTATTAATAGTCCAAAGCTTTACCGCTGGACCGCTAATCCGTAACTTACAGAAATAGTTAGAAAAGTTGACTCTGGTGAACAAATGCGTTTGATACATGTATTTGAAATGCTTCCCTTAAGTATATTTCAAAAGTTCTTCTATACTTGAATCAATTTACCTCTGCCATCAGTATTAAAGAACATAATTCAGAGCGTATTACAGTTTCATTATCATTCTAGCATTATAAATTAAAGTAATATACCAAGTTATAGTCTACTTTCAGTCCGAATGACCGCTCAGCCGACTGTACATTTACTCAGCCATCTTGCCTACACTATTGAGCACTGCTAACATATGGCGGAGTCAAATGCAGCCGCGGTACCGCTCAAGGACATTCCTGTACATCATCGGGAACTCAGAAAAAATCCCCTAGTCAGACCGCTGGTCCGGCGGGGGATCGAATTCACGACCCCTGGTACCGTAGTCCAAGGTGTTAACCATTGGGCCACTACCGCCTGTTTAGAACAATTATTACCTAGTATGGCCTATCGCTCACACTAGCAAACGCGGCCTCTCAACAGGATGTGCGCCATATGCTATTTCATATGAACTGTTTTTTTGTTTGGACACATAAAGTGCCTTTAAATCAACTTCGTAGAACTATAACGAAATATTCTTGCAAGCACACTGGTGCTGTAATAGCAAAATCAACATAATAAGCAATTTAGACATTTAATATCTATATGTATAGAAATTAGTTGTCAAAATTCTCAAAAAATGTAACGTTCTACATTGGTTTGAATTGCATTTGCGTTTTATTTAATTTAAACGGGAAAATATCGTCTTCTCCACTATATGCAGAACGACATCATACCTAACTCGTCATACAGCAACTTTCTATATAAATTTTAAGCTAAGGAAACTAAAATATCAAGCCACATAACATCTTCACTCAGAAGCCATACAAACAACGTTAATGCAAAACTACTCTACATCATGGATTTCAAACATCATTATGGTTCAATTTAACGACTCTTTATATATCAAAATCCATTTTTCATTTAATGCATTCACCCCTGAAACTTTTAATAGACAAGTCCAATTTCAAAATGAGTCAAGATTGTCATTTTTTTACTATTTAGGGTTGATTTTAATAATATATTTGAAAATGACAAACAGCGTAGACCCTAATAAGAGGGCTCCTCAAGGAACCCTCTGATCAGGATCTACACTTTTTGTATATGACAAGTTTAATCCTCGCAGATATACTGTTAGTAAATGACAAGTATTGTCGTCGCTAGGGTTCAAATATATTAACGTAGAATTCCCGTTTGAGATTGAATAGCCAATATCGGTACATGTACTATATGAAGAGCAATCGGTCAGTTTCCATAATTGACGATCGAACCAGACCATACTCGAGAGTGGCCGGTCGGTATGTGTATTGTGTATTTTTGTTTCCTTTCCCTTATTTTCTTGATCTCTTTCTGTTTTTTAAAAAAGAAACAAGAATATATCATTTTTAGTATGACTGAAGTTAATGAAAAAAGGCGTTAAGTAGTTTCCCAATAAACGCATTTTCGCTAAAAATATCATTTTTCTATGCAATCAGTTTTGAGTCCAACAAGATTCCTAGTTACCCGGCGTGTGATCTGGGTCCAAATATTTTGCCACTTTATGCGTTTGTGTTTCGTTTGCGCTCAAAACTTAAAATAATAATAATGTCTTCTCCACTGAACGCTTGATATTGTGTGATGTTTGGCTCAAATCTGGTCCATAGAATAGCTAAACGGTGATGCACATACAATGTACACTGAAATAGTAGCAGCTGCGTCCTTCAGATTTCACCAGAAATAAAAATACTTTTGTTTTGCAAATTATCATACAATTCCTGGCCAATTCAATTTCATTTAACTCCTAAATGTTATGTTATGTTATGTTTGCTACAGTCGAAAAACAATTGCACTCTCCCTCTTAAACGAATCCAAGAGACATGCAAAGAAATTAAGAAAATGGCAACCGTTTGAAAACGTTGAAAACTACAGTACCTTTAAACCTGAATGACAAACAATTTAAGCCATATTCGAGACATTGTGTAACGGTGTTTGATCTAACTCCAAACTGTTTTGAGTTTTCATGAAAATGTTAGCCTTTTGGCGTTTATTGAGAAATAATAACGGCTTTTCCAGTGTAAGATTCAATTATTGATAATGTGCAACAAACGCATTATGCAGTTAACTAAGCTTAAGTTTATTTTAAAATGCTATATTACATGTATCTATAATTCAGGGTTAGATAGTAAAAATTAAATGTTTTTCAAAGTTTTGACTTGCGACCGTTTGTGTCGTACGAATTTTTATGTAACGGACCCCTGATCGTCTCTGCCAGTGAAGTTATGCATGCAAAAACAAATTTCTCCTGACAAGCATCTTAATTAGGTGGTATGAAGCTTATAGTATTTGCTCAAAAGATGCAAAATGATTTTTCAAAACTTGAAAACAGCGTAGTTTATAGGTCTTTTCCCAAGGTTACATATATGATCTGTCATGAATCGATGTTTATGACAAGCTGGTCTCAAACGAGTCTAGAATTGAAATGTTATTAAGCGAGCCTTGGCGAGCTTAATAACTTTTCTATTCTAGACGAGTTTGAGATCAACTTGTCTTAAACATCGACCAGTGACAGATTCTTTTTCTCACATATCCAACGATTTCAAGCTATTTTTCAAAGCAAAAAGCATTTTTTGGGACCCCGGTGACGTCAAAGCGCCGTTATAAATAGTGACGTTATAGTGACATCATCAAAGTGATCTTACACATGTTGGAGATAAGGATATTCGTAATCGTTGTTCGCTATAGAAAACAAGGGTAGTTACATGTATGTGAGAAAATTCATTCCTACTGTAACCCTTTCTCCAATAGAAGCGTCTTTTAGCGCTGAAGAAGCGTCTTTTATGCAGTAATATATATGTTTCATAAGGAATATTTTCTTAATTCTAACAGGTTAAAGCTTAAAGCAGGCTGAAAGTAAAACAGAATATGCCTGAAGGTATATTATGCTTGTTTATCAAGTATTCACCTATTTTCAAAATTAGCGACAAGCTATAGGATAAAGGGTTAATTAGTATGGAGCTAGCTTATATTAATTGTTTAAAAGATGCAAAATGATACAAATATGAAACAAACATTCAAATCATCGTTGCTTATAGGTATTTTCCCAAGGTTACCATTCATTCCTAGTTTAAGCAACGTGTCCATTCTGAGCAAGCTGCTTAACCCTAATCATGCTGAATTGTTATCAGCTTCAAATCTATCGTCTGCGAAAAAATGGAACAAATCATATTTCAAATTATTTAATTGGAAAAACCATTAATATGAGTAGCAAACAGTTAAGATCCAGATCAAACGCCATGTCTGATCCGGATCCAAACTGTTTGCAAATATTTGCCAAATCACTCTTACATGTAGCATGCTTATGGTGAATCTGATCTTGCTTTTTTAGCATCGGGAGCCGACCTGGAATTTTATATTGTATTTATCTTCTTTAGATGAATATTATAATATTTCTTTAGAAGAGCTAGTGGTAATCGCTGAAAACAGAAGCGTTTTAATATTTTAATATGATAATGACTTATTTGACTACATGCTAACGCTGATAATGTTTAATTCTGTTTGCGAAACAGATGAAGCAAACAAAAATTGCTGTTTAACCCATTACCCCATAAATACACCTTTTGACGCTTTTTATTTATTCCTCCACTGAAGAAAATAGTTCAAATTCATATAGTCATGAACATGTATCATAAGAAATATGTTCTATATTCTAGTACATGGTAACTTAAAGCTAGCTAAAAGTGAAGCAGAATGCGCCTTTAAGGCGCATTCTGCTCTACTTTCAACATGCTTTAAGCGGTCATATATCTTCAAACTGGATGCAAACTATGGGGTAATGGGTTAAACAAACATACCCTACATTTTACATTGCATTATGATTTAAATTAGTAACGTTTACAGTTCAGCAATAATGCCTTCTCTACTGTTACTGTATACTAACTAGGTCATACTAACCTTTTCCCTATTCTACCTTTTCATTTACACATGCAACATCTTTGTCCCAATATTTTATGTATTTAAATTTCGAAGAAGTTCAATTGGGATCGGATGATAACTGTTGGAGTTATGGAACAGACATAAGGACAGCTTGGCATGCATACGAAGTACTTGTGGACAGGAACATCAATAGAATGCATATCACTGAAATCAAATTTATTTCGGCCTTTTCAAATGGATTTCAACTGCTTGCAATAATATTCTATACAATTCCCATACTGGTACCTAGAGTTATACTTAAAACAATGCCCTGTTGGGTTGAAACCATCGCTATTGAATGTTTTAGTCGATGTGTTGTTTACTTTGCCCATATTATGCCCAAGTGCATACTACAGTAAAGGTTTTAACGTCTTTGAAGTTAAAACGAACCATCCAATATTTGATTAATAAAGTATTACTAAATTTATGCGACGATTAAAAGGTCGGTCGGTGCACTTCACTGTGTGTTATCATATCTTTTGAACGTTAAAAAGACATATTTCAAATGCAATGGAACTATGATTATTTTAAACTAAAGAGTGTTTTTACGATAACTAAAATACGATTTACTTAACCCTAACTCTATATGAAAGCATCGTGGTATATTTTATTAACCGTGTAGATCCTTATCAGAGGGCTCCTTTTCTAGCCCTGTGATAAGGATTGTAGTAGTTGATGTTAACGTTAATTTTTCTTTTATTGAACATAAACTGGACATATTCTTCAAAATTAGAATAGCCAATATGAACTCTTCAGTATAACCAAATGTATGTATTTAAGTATTAGTGTTTTCTTCTGACCCGTCGGAGTTATTTTTAGATTGGAACATTCTAAAACTTTCAAAGGGATGAGTTTTCTCTACATACGGTTAATGATACGGATAGCTGTAATTTTTGTGCGCAATGTACAGTAGAGGATACCTTATTCCTTCCCGTTTAAACGCAAACGCAATGCACTAAACTGTGGAAATTGACTTTAAAATATTTTAATTATATTTTTAATCTGAGTAGCAAACAGGTTAGAGCCTGATCAGACGCCGGGTACATGGAAATAATAGTTTTAGTATATAAATTCGTTTGTTGGGAAAGAATAAAATATCAGTAAAGTTAGCGCATGGGTCTCGTGCTGCACGAGGATCATGTTATCTCAAGTTGGAAAGTGTACGACTATATAGATCCGATGTTACCCTGTTATCTATTTACCATTATGAACTATTCTGTTCTAAAAATAACTCCGACAGGTCAGAAAAATCGAACAATAGCTAGGTCCTCCACGCTCACATTTTGGGGGCGGGGGCGTAACTACACTGGAGAAGACACTCTTACCAAAACAAAAAAGCACAAAGTTAAAACGCCCTGTGTGTGTTTTACAAACTGTTTGGAACCAGATCGCTGGCTAACCAAACTCCAACCGTGTGTACACTGTGAACTTAATATCAAATAGAGCCAGTGTGGAGCGAAATCAGACACTGAATAAATCTGCGTCTTGTTCAACCCTAGACTGCACGACTCTTATTGAAACTAATTGTCATCATTTTCATTCAATATCATTGTCTGTACTTCAGTGAATCGCGTTAATGCTTACGTCCGTTCAACCCATTAATGATTACAATGTACACATGCTATTTATACTGAAAATAGTAATGTTACCTCTATTATTGTCATGTCACTGTTTTGTTTATGTCTGGGGAGCGGGTATTATATAACGTTGAAAAACTTGTAGTCCAATCCCCTGCATGTTTATTATATGCAATAAATAGCCTGTTCTAGTATTTAAGATATATGACCATTTAAAGCAAGTTGAGAGTGAAGCAGAATGCCCTTTAACGCGTCCAACCTGCTTTAATCTACTATATGCTAGGACATAGATTTTGTGTGTGTGTGTGTTTCATATTCAAAACTGTATAAAGTGGAACTATTTTCTTTAGTGAGGGGATATATCGAAGGAGTTAAAATGCGTATTAAGTCGATAGCAGGAAAATAAAAGCATTCACTTTCTTAAACTACGCCAATGTTCATTATTATTTAGTGCATTTTGAAGATGCACCTAAAGGACTCACTGCTTATCCATTTGTGAGCTAACAACCTTAGATATCAGAGAATGGAGTACATTTGATTGGAAATTGGATATCTCCATTAAAAGCTTCAGGGATGAATGAGTTAAAACGGTAATTTATCTGTAAAAAACGAACATAATTTGTTTTCGATAAAAAAATATGAATCAGTTATTTCACATAAAAACGTTGAAAGACAAACAAGACACCCAATTTTATATTTGACACCATGTTATCGCCCGCTAGAGAAACTAAAGAGAATCAGCAGATCATCATCTATCTTGACACTGAAATTGTTAAAAACAAGTCAGCAAAGAAATTGATGTTCTCTTTTTTATTTACCTTTCTAGGACTCATTCGAGAGAAACGGACAAGAATATATGTTAATAGAACAAGAAAGACAAACTGACAAGTAAAGTTAGTACCTTTGGGAACTTTTATCTAGCGTTCATTCACACTGTATTCTCTATCACGGTTAATTCAAACTTAAGAAGACGCCATTGGTTTCGAGGTAAATTGTGTTCAAGGATTTGCTGGATTACCGTGTTTAACCCTCTATGTTGATACGACATTTAACGTGTTAAAACCATTTAGTTTAATCGAAAGGCAAATTTCAGAAAGGCTTTATAGTGATTAAGTGACGATACCAGTAATATGTTTACGAGCCATGGCGGAGACATATTATAGTATAAGAACCGTGATATCTTAACACTAGAACACCATACAAATCTGGCATACGGATGACGTTATTTTCTAAATGGTTTTGCTTTGCAGTTGCGTTGAGTTTTTTTAACCAATTATTCCATAGAAATGTATTTTACGCCTTCAATTCATACATCCACTGAAGAAAATAGTTCCAATGATGATAGCTTAATCAAGCTGAAAATTTCAACCTGCTTCAAATTGTAACCTGTTTTCAAAACTAGAATCGTAAGTTTAATCGACAAGAAAACCCCATTCTTCGCTACAGTAAAACCTATCCATTACAGCAACTAAAACAAAGACTAATTGATAGTATAAAAGACAGATGGCAGTTTAAAGCAAGGGGACAATAAAACAGAAAAACTACTATAGGGGTTTCTGTTTAACTGCCATCTGGCTTTAATAAGTCACCTGTTGTATACACCTTATAATTCATACAACTTGGTGGACGTATTACAGTCGGACTTCGATATATCGAACACGGTTAAGTCGAACATATCCGTATTTCAAAGTTAAAACGTGGCTAAGCCACGTTTTAACTTTGCAATATAGGTATGTTCGACTGAACCAGGGCATGAAATAATGCAGTTCATGTGTCGAACTATCGGATAGTTCGAGTTAAGCGAGTTCGAGATATCAAGGTTTGATTGTATATAGGTTTATTGTATAAGACTGGTTCTCGTCATTCCTGAAAGGCCTTGTCAACGAATATTCCCTCATAGGTTACTGACACTGTTGCCCATATAAGCGAAATGAAATTGTAACGTATGTCAGTTTTACTGGGACTAAACAGGTCTATAATGAGTTTTGCGCATACTGCCATCCCAGTCGACGATATTGATTATGAAGAAAGTACTTATTTCGCTTCAGGAAAGTCATCATCTATCTCAATGAAGGTTAGAGATAAGAAATGTCATTTCCAATTTTCCATGACCATATTTCTGTCACATATATTCGATGCCTTTCTGATATGCAATTGAGCGTAAGTACTATTAGAAAACCAGTCTTGTCCCTTTCAGCCAAAAAGGCTATTTTCTGTTCAAAGCACTTCCATTCTTGGTTATTACCCTTCTATTTGACATATCGGTATATCGATAATATATATATGAATCACAATGGAAACACATGGCTTTGATGGCAGCCGCAAGCAGTTTTTTATAATACATCCTAACCTTTCACGTTGTTAAGTAGATGAAACTCGTAGACAGTATAGTAGTAGTGACATAAATTTCGATTGACGGCAACGAAATGAAATTAATTAATAACCCTATTTCCAGCATGGAAGCACCTTTTAGCGCATTTGCTTTTTACAGACAGAGAGATGCTTTTTCGCTTATACCATGCATTGTTTAGGAGCAATGGCAACTTTTTCCCTGCATCTTGATAGACGGGTGATTAAAGCAAGCTGAACATAATGAAAGTAAACAATTCCTTTTGGGAGATTTCGGCTTTACTGTCATTTACTAAGTTTTACAATCTTACATTTAACAGTTCAACGTGTCTTGCAGACAACAATAATGCAACAGACGACAATAAAGCGGCGAAGGGTTAAACATTTCCATTATAATTTGATGATGTAAAAGTTAAGGGCCACGGTTTTTGTTTTGTAATTGAAAAAACTTAAACTCAGAACACAATATAACCAACAGAAGCATAGTGTTTACTAATTATATTTGGACGAGGTGGGGGAGTTGAATAGAGAAAAAATGTTTAATGCGCACGATGCTATTGCCGATGTCTTGTCGGTTTTGTGGTAAGTGAACTTGTCCCTGATAAAGTCCTTTGCATACAGTATATACTTGAAGAGTACCATTTTCATATGAAAAAGGTTACATAAAGATCAGAAGGGTTGTACACTGTGCGTTCTATTGAACTACATTGAAATAAACAGCCCTTGTTTAACAACCAGTTTTATATTGTATATTTAGATTCATTCATAACCATATGGCGTAGATTCTAATTCAATAATATTTGGACAAATCCGGGGTAAATGTTAACTAATATTCATTCTTTTTGTTTCACAAGATCAGCACAGTATGTATACTTTTTACGACATGAAAATGCATAAATTTACACAGATAATACGAGGTTGGAGGTTGCTAGTTTAATTTTCGATTTTGGTTTATTCATGTGGTCGTTTCCTCAAATGATATTTGAATATACGCCAACATAGGCACGCATACATCTATCTGCATATCGCTCTGCGTAAATTGCAAACAGGCGGTCCTTTTGGTTATTCGGGCCTATTCTAAATGTATCGAGATCAACAATTATATTTGTAAGTAAACTTTTCAGCTTTGATCACGTTTCTAGCAATCGTCTTGTGAAACGTCTTATATGAAATATGTGTCAAATGCCATTGTCGGTGTTTTGAAAGTTTTAACACATTTTTGAACATGTATAACATTATGTTTAAATGTAAATTATCATATAAATAGCTTCAGTCAAACATTGACAGGGTCAACCATATAGCATTGTGGTTCGTAATTCGTTAGCATGCGTATACACATATCATAATTGATAAGTTAAACAAAATAAACCCGTCAAGAATTGCTAAAACCGGCGAACGCGACGGTTTAGAGAAGGCATGGGAAAGAATAGCAGCCCTGCAAGTTACTCTATGTTCACAATATTTAAGGATGGAGTGAGTTCCCTTGTTTCCGATGAACAATATTCATGAAGTATAGTGGTATCAGTAGTAACATAGATCGTTTCCGAATGTCCAACCTTAGCAACATTAATTATGGTACAAGTCCGACCTTGGTCCTAATATTGCATTTAATTAGAAACTAATGTATTTGCACAATCGTAGTTGTGTCCACGATCCCATATATGGGACATAGGCAAACAGTGAAGACTTTTATCAGAAGTCGCATTAGTCTGCTAGACTCTAATCAGACGCCGTACAATGCGACTTCTGATATGAGTATGTACCAAGTTGTTATGGCATACACAAAATGTGTGATCGGTTGCTTAGTAGCCACAGTGAACTTTGTTTTTGACGACCATTTTCAACCGTTTTACAGTGGAGAATGTGTTATTCTTTCCCAAAAATCGCGTTTACGCTAAAACTATTATTTACAGTGCAAACAGTTTGGAGCCAGATCAGACGCCGGGTAACCCGGCGTCTGATCAGGCTCCAAACTGTTTGCCACCAAGATAAACATGAATTATCAGAATTGTCAAAAAGTTGTCATTTTCTACGTTTTAGTGTTTTGCGTTTGCGTACGTTTGCGTTTAAACGGGAAAGAATAACGTTTTCTCCACTGTAGCATGCAATGCACAAGTGATTTTAAGATTTCGTGGTATATTGACTTCCACGATGCCTTCAGTCTCCGTTTAAAGCTATCCATGGTGGTTTGTTCCGGGTCAGAGTACAGATTTACATCAATGATCCTAATTAAACAAGTCCTCAATGGGGTTGAGGTCTGCACTGTTTCCAGGCAACTCGTCTTTCCTAATAAAGTTCAGCAGTTTTTACTTGCATCGTCGCTGTGCAATAGTTGAGGCATGCGATGGCGCCCTGTTGATGGAAGGTGTACTCTTGTTAAGAGAAATCGATTTGCTGATGTTTCAACCCTTTTCGACCAGACTTTTACTTATCTTTCGAGTAGTGAAACATCCTCTCTTATATTTAGAATATTTTGAACAGCTTCTGGATATCTTTCGTCGACAGTTTTGTCAGTTTTCCAGAACCTTTTTCCAGATTAAAGTCCTAAGATTGGCCTCATGCTGACCAACACCATACAAATTTTCTCATTCCCCAAATATCTTCATTTTTACAGTCACCTAAGTAAAACCTTCTTTACGGAGAAAATAAGACTGAGAACGTTCTATGACCTAATTTGAAGAAGCCATTGTAGAAATTGTGTACACAGAATTCAGGAAATCAAATAATGGCAAATTATGACGTCATTTGGAATTTTGACATCACTTCGTGTTTAAGCGCCACCTATATAATTATCTTAATGTTATGTATCGAATGGGAATGAACCCTAGCCTAACTGTGTCATGTTTGGACAGTGTACCTTTAGTAAAGCAAGCGATATGAGGGTTTGTTGTACCTCCCCGTTTTTTGTGGACACCTTGTATTGCTGTAGATAAACAGAATCGTCTGACAGCCATGTTCTACATTTAACAACAGTGTGTTTGCTTTTCGTTTGTGTTAAACGGGAACGAATGATTTCTTCTCCAAAATTTGTTCTTGAAAGTATACAAACCATCAAAGAGGTCAACTATTATAAAAAAATATTTGCGACTCAGTTGATGGTCAAATAGTGCTATTTTTTAGGGTATGGGGGCACCAATTTGGCTTTCCTTATATAAAGTGAGACATTAAACTATACAATATAAATTGCGTCATTTCCATGGTCAAAACAAGACAATGTTTATTCAAACCACAGGTGCTACCCTATATTTTCCCCCAAATATACACCCTTGCACAGCTGAACAATGCAGGGAAAACAGGGGGTCATGTGGTTTATAAGAAAAATATCTTGGCTTCAGTGAGATGATTGGTGTTCTGCTACATTTTGAAATAGGGACCGGCTAAAACTGAGACATGTTACTTAATTTCTCTAAAAACCCATCTACCATGACAGAAAGCATACCCGGTCTATTTAGTGGCCCTGTACCTTGAGAAGACGTTATTCTTTCAAAAATTTAGTCAACCAGACGTTATGCTACAAATATGCGAATTTAAAAGCTTGCTTGTTCAATGATTTATCACTTTATACTGTAACAATGTTTCGATTAGCGTAGTTGTGATATTTGCGAAAAAGAATTAGATCACAGCACGGACACCCTCTGTTATTCATTCTCTCTGCACTACATCTGTCAGTCACTCTCTTTCTCTCTTTCCGTCATTCTCTCTGTCGGTCACTATCTCGGTCACTTTCGCTGTCATTAATTCTCTCTGCACTAATTCTGTCATTCATTCTATTTTTCCGTCTCTCTGCACATTCAATGTAAGTCAACTTCTCTGTCAATTAATATCTTACTATCACTGGCACTATCTCTGTCATTGTCATTGCATTATCGCAAGGTATGTCACTCTCACACTGTTTCTGGACTATCAATGTTGTCTGTCAATGCCACTGTCATTCTCGCTGTCACTTTCTCCGTCAGTCATGCTCTGTCACTATCACTCTTACTGTCATTCATTCTCACTATTTCCGTCATGCTTTTTGTCAGTCACTGTCATTGTCGGTCATTCTCTCAGTGACTTTTCTCAATCAGCCATTATCAGTCAGTCACTATCTGGGTCAGTCATTATCTCTGTTACTACTCTCTGTCAGTCACTATATCTGTCAGTCATTGCATATGCACAGTCACTGTCATTCACATCTCGGTCACTCATTCTATGTCACTTCTCTCTGTCAGCCACTATCTTTGTCAGTCATTGTCTCTACACTATCCCTGTCAGTCAATCTCTCTGTCGTTCTCGCTGTCATTCTCTCTATCTCTCATTCTATTTGTCACTATCACTCACTCTCTATGTCACTCCCTCTGTCAAACACTCTCTCTGTCACTTCTCTCTGTCAGTCATTCTTACTTTCCACCATTCCCTCTGTTAGTCACTATTTCTGCCACAGTCTCATTCTAACGTTGATCATTGTCTTTTATTTCACCGCCTTGCAGAGGAATGACTGACACAGATAGTGGCTGACAGGGAGAAGTGACAGACAGAAGTGAAAGAGATAATGACTGACAAAGAGAAGTGCCAGAGAGAGTGACTGACAGCGATAATGCTAGAGAGAGAGAGTGAGTGATAGAGCGACTGGCAGAGAGAATGACAGTGAGAATGACATAGAGATTGACTAACAGGGATAGTGGAGAGACAATGACTGACAGAGAGAAGTGACCGACATAACGACTGACAAAGTGAATGAAAGAAAGAGAGAATGACTGACATTAAAGAGTTACCGAGCTAGTGAGAGAGTTAGTGAAAGTGACAGAGAAAATGAGAGAGTGACAGAGATAGTGAGAGAATGTGACTGACAAAGAGAATGACGAAACAGAGACAACAACTGACAGCGAAAGAGACCGACTTAGTGACTGACAGAGGGAATGAGTCAAAGCGATAATGACTGAGCTAGGGATAGTGAGAGAGGGATTATGAGTTATAGTGACATAGATATTGACTGACAGAGAGGGATAGTACAATAACAAATACTGGCAGAGAGAATGGTGGGAAGAGAGAGTGACTGACAATGAGAATATCACAAATATGCCGGGGCTGCCTACAATTGTTTAAAATTGATGACGTTATGACAGTATTCATTTGTAGTGACTTGTTTGTTTATTTAGAGCTCATGCTTTTTGTTTCCTTGTAAATAAAAGGTACTGCAAGAAATGGAAGAGACGGTGTTTTACATTTATGTTTTATGAATATAAATGGCAAAGAGTTTGGAACCTGATCCGACGTCGGATTACATCTTGCAATTCAAATAATTGTTTAAGCATAAACGCGTTGATTGAGGAAAAATAACGTATGTCTAGAAGTATCAATAAATTTCAGGAAAATGTTTATCAAAATTATTCATCGATGTTTGATTGCTCATTAATGGACCACATAATTGGTTGTTGTCTACGATTTATTGTTGTTTCATAACGGACAATAAATGTGCCACTCGTGGGAACTGTCAATATTTACCGTCTACAGATAAGCTATTGCGGACACAAGACAAATAATATCTTTATTGATTAGTAGAAATATTCGCCGTCTTTGACCTGTAATGATAAGACAGCCATTAATAAAACGACAATATGCTGGGAACCCTTTCGCTGCCATTATGATGTCATACAGTGGAGAGACGTTTTTCTTTCCCAGTAAGCGCGTTTACGCAAAAACTTTTATCTCCTATGCAAACAGTTTGCAGCCTGATCAGACACCGGGTAACCCTGCGTCTGACCAGGCCATGGTATGGCCATGTGTGTGTTCTGCTTTAGAAATGGGTGTATTGTTTGTGTTGCGTTTCCTGCTTGAGTCTTCTTTCGTATTTATTCAAACTATTTGCCATTCAAAATAGATAATTGTCAACAAACTGTTATTTTCTACGTCTTATATTGCAATGCGTTTGCGTTCCGTTTGCGTTTAAACGAGAAAGAATTGCGTTTTATCCAATGTATGACGTCATTGGTGACAGAAGAGTAACGGATTCTCTACTGTTACACGTCTAACACATTCCTTACCATACTATTGGCTGCTCGCAAACAGACAGTAAAACATATCTATAACGACCAGTACATTCTGTTAATAAGTGTGTGCGACTGCTTAACTCTTTCCTCCCTGAAACTTTAAATGGACAATTCCAGTTTCCATTTTAGTCTATTCCATTTCTGACTTTTAAGGGTTGTTTTTGTCAATGTTTGGCATTGTGACAAACAGTGAAGACCCTAATCAGAGGGCTCCTTTCGGAGCCCTCTGATCAGGGTCGTCACTGTTTGCATAGGACAAGTGTACTATTTTAAAAAAAAAACACGCCTATACGCGGGACTGGGGTTCAAAGAGTTAAAGCAAGTGACAGTAACCTTATTGAACTTATTGTTTTACTATAACCTGGCGTTAAGCTGTCACCTGTCTTTTATAAATATAATCAATTAGCCTTTGTTTTAGTGGTCGTTATAGAGAGGTTTTACTGTATTTGAAAGTCGAAAACGTGAGTTCGCTCAAATCAAATATATCATACTTCAAAGTTAAATCGTGGCTAATGTACGTTTATTTTGAAATCTTAGTAAGTTCGACTTCAAGCGAGAACGAACTATTGACTTTTTTTAACTTAATTAATCTAACATATTGACGACTCTGATATTTCTAATATTAATACTAACAAACATGTAATATCTTAACCCATTAATGCCTTTCAAAACAGTATACAATAGCAAACAGTGTAAGCCCGGATGAGACGCCGCTTTTTTGCGTAGCCTCATCAGGTTATTCACTGTTTGATATTTTATATAAAATGATTTGCTGTATATAGACAAACACTATAAACTGTATCATACCTGCATATCTACATGTATAATGAAATTATCCATCAATCACATAGGGATATCCAATTGCAATATACATGCATAAATAGGTTAACCCATTTACGCCCAGTGGATTCTTCCATGTTTATATATAGGATTAGTCCATTTTTATCAAAGGGATGCCTGGTCAAAATTGTCACTTTCATTTTGTTTCTATAGAAATTCTTATCAGCAAACAATGTCTGATCAGAGATTACACTGTTTGCCTATGCCCCATACACGGGATCGTGGGAACAAATGGGTTAATGAGATGATAGAACATAACCACAGAACAGAACATATTTTATTCAGACTTGTACATAAGTACACCATCTTGTAAAATTAAGTAAGTACGAATATACCACACATTATAACATAATCAGATGTATTCAAGTAAATACTGTTGGTAATATCTTCCATAATTAATATCAGTCTGAGGTCACTTATACGAAATGCGTTTAATCTTTTCGTACACATGATTGTGATATTTTCAAGAGGAAGATTTAAACAATACAGTGTTCCCTCTCTACAACGACATCCAATGGGAGACAAAAAATATGTGCGTTGTTCGGAGGGAGTCGTTATAGGGAGGGAAATTGGATTACATTTGCAAACAGATTGAATCCAGATCAGACGCCGCGTAACGCGGCGTCTGATCTGGATTCAAGCTGTTTGTCAATCGTAATTGATTTTTTCTGTCAAAATGTCCATTATGAAACTTTAAGCCAAAAAGCAGACGACAATTTTAAGACGACGACATTGCAGCCGTGAATAGGTTGGACATAATTGTCTTGTTTGGGGAACTGCGACAAATGTCGTTGTAAGGAGGGAGTCGTTGTTGGGAGGGCCGTTGTAGGGAGGGAACGCTGTATAAGACTTAGAAATCTGTTGCAAAAAGGCAAATTTCAAATATTTTGCCAGATTGTACAACGCTTTGTTTATCATCTGTTTTAAACGGTTCTAGAAATTTGGCCATACTTGTCCTTACATAATAGTATGTATTTAGATATTTATTTCGTAGCTCTAAGTAACATGGGCATATTATAATTAACCCATTACCCCATAGCCTGTTTCTAGTTTTGATAATAGGTGACTACTTAAAGCAGGTTGAAAGTAAAGCAGAATGCGCCATATGGCGCATTCTGCTTTATTTTCAGCCTGCTTTAAGCTATAACCAGCTAGAATAAGGAAAGTATTAAATATGACACATATGCATTACGGTTTATATTGGAACTATTTTCTTCAGTGGATGAATAAAATGCATGTGCTAAAAGTCGCTTCTATAAGGGAAAGGGTTAAGTGATATTCATCTTCAGTATCATTATCAACACAATAAATACAATGTCGTTCAGCTCGTTGAATTCTATTCCTACCATATCGTCCAGTTTGAATGATAACGAAGTTCTTGCACTATTGCAATGCGATTGTATGGCATTTGTTTATTGAGAGTTATATCGACCAAAACGGCACTATAGCACCGCTGCATAATTCAGCAATTATTATTAACCTACCCTCAGGAAACAGACACAACCGAAAATACATACATTATTGAGTCAGATAGTCAGCGTAAACCAGATGTAGATAATTCAATATGCCAAAAAATACGATTTAAAATGGTTAGCACAAATGATATTTCACCATAAATACTGTCTATGCAATAGTAGCTAATACCTAAATGTGTCACGTGCAAACGCATGTCAACGCAATTAAATAAAGTGTAGAAAACCTTAACTTTTTTTAAAGTGAAAAGTTTGAAAAAAAAATGTGACAAACAGTAAGGAGCTTGGTAACCCGTCGTTCAGGCACCTAACTGTTTAAATAGACAAGGTTTGTAGCATTTTATTTGATAGATAAATGTCTCCCAACTCTATTTGTCCTGTATTAGGCTTTCGCCGTCCTAAAACTCGTTCGAATGTCTGCTTATTCGAGAACTCTTTCAACTGAATTTTATCGTATATCCTTGGGCATTCTGAAAAATATCGTCATAAAACTACATTAATGAGTATATCCAATTGGAACCGATACCTTTGGTTAAATACTCTATACATGTAAAGTGGAGAAACCGTTATTCTTTCCCAATAAACGCGTTTATGCTAAAACTATTATTTCCAGTACAATCAGTATGGAGCCAGATCAGAATCCGGGTAACCCGGCGTCTGATCAGGCTCCAAACTGTTTGCAACGCAGCTTAATATTAATAGTAACAGTTGTTACAAACTTGTTATTTTCAACATTTTAGACGGGAAAGAATAACGTCTTCTTCAATGTAGCTGTCAAGATCAGGCGAGGCGAGTTCAGTCGATTCTTCAAAACGTTTGGATTCATTTTAGCTTTCAAGAACAACGTGTCTGGCCACGATCTAGACTGCTTGGCATTTATAAAATAGTTCGTCGTCCAAAACCTAAAACAAAATAATGTTTCATAAAGTGCAGAGGACCAGATTTTAGCAGCCATACGTTGTCTAAGAAAGAGTTAAAATAGACGTTTGTATTTTGCGATGAAAGAGTTAAAATGTCCATCTGAATCCTTATCATGCTGAATTATCGTCTGCTTAAATATATCGGCTGCAAAAATAAATAAAAAATTAACTGTTTTTACAATATAAACATTTCAATTTGACGAAATGTTGAAGATCGGTAGCAAACAGTTTGGATCCAGATCAGACGCCGCATCATGCGGCGTCTGATCTAGATCTAATATGTTTGAAAAAGTAAGGCAAATTGCGCTATGGACATGATACGGGTGAAAGGGAGGTTCGACATGGGATTTCGTTTGTTTTAAAGTAAAAGCAACCTCTATCCTAACGAACGATGGTGATTTCTATTTAACTGCCTAAAATCATCGGTTAATCATAGCAACTATGAAACTGTTCTTAGTAACTTCTGTAGTGAATGACGCACCGTCAACGTTGGCGGGTTTACCTGCGCACATCATAATTATAACGTCACCAAACTACCGCTATACGACGTGCACCAGACCAATGGAAGGAGAATATCATACACCCACCAAAATGGCTCTTCGATGTCATGGTTATGGTTTCGTGTATATTGAATATTTCGTTACCTCAGCACCTAGTACGTTTGGTAACCTGGAATACTGGCTGACGTCATCGCCTAGTACGGTTGGTTACATGGAGTATTGTATGTGGTGGAAACCCTGTTTGGAATACAAGTACATGTAACCGAGCGTTAATGTTAAGCTGTAGACAGCGATTGTGTTCTTTTGGCACATCTACCAGAGTTTCCATGACGACATTGGTAATGACACATGTCTGTCTCCAATATTTCCAATGTCTTATAAGTCCTGCCTGAAATGTTAGACTTACCCAAAAATGCCTGCAAAATGCGATAGTTCAATAGTTTGTATTTTACGTGTGATAATGATCCAGTCTGTTGCAGATGCATAACAAGCCGCTTTTGTTACGGATAGGAATAACATCTTGAATGCCGTGACGTCATTAATTTTAATTAACTGTCGTCTGCTTCTATTTACTCAAAATTAATTTGAAGTAGTTTGACTTGAGAACTACTAAAATAAGTGTCAAATATTTTGGATATTGATCAGACGCCGCGTTGCGCGGCGTCTGATCAGGATCAAAACTGTCTGCGTATAATAGTTGTTGTCCGCGCTAGGGTATTTAGGGGGTTTGTATGAAATTTCAACAAGATGCACTCTCTTTCACAAACGGTTCAGCATTCACCTTTTTCGTATGCTAGGCACTTGTTTTCGAGTAGTATTTCTAGGAATTTATTTTGTATCAGACTCTGTCACAATAAAGTGTGCCAAAGCAGTCAACAAGCAAATCCATGGACCTTCTTTGACTAAGTGATTGTGATCCGTGTTTTTGTGAAATAAATGTATGAAATGCATCCAATGTGTTCGTTTTGTATGTGACTTTTATATTGTTTAAACCTCTACTGATCAAATTTATTGTGAGGTTTTTATCCCTTCATCGCCATATTGTCGTCTGCTTCAATATTGTTGTTGCAATATCGGTTCAAATTTAGATTTAAGGCAGTATAACTGACATAAATTCATAACAATTGGCAAACAGTTTTGATCCTGATCAGACGCCGCGTAACGCGGTGTCTGATCAGGATAAAAAAAACTGTTTGCAAATGCGCTATATGACGTCATTGATAGTGAAAGGGTTAAAGTGCAACAAGATTTAACCATACGGACATTTTGATTATACATGTACGATTGACAATGTGTTTATTTACTTTACAAACAGATCTATCATTTTTCATTTTTAGATAGATAGACGCTCGTATTTCAATACAATCCGTCTACGATCAACGCCAAAGTAAATCATTTTATAAATACAACAAATGTATAGGGAAACATGTACATTATTCCTTTTTAATAACTGCCATGCTACATTGTATCCTTTTTTCAAAATATCACTACTTTTATTTTTCAAATTGACGTTTGAGGTAAATTTACAAAAGTGTTATCGTAATAAGTGTCAACATTTTGAATCCTGATCAGACGATCCATGCGCGGTTTCTGATTAGGAACCAATAGCTTGCATATAACCATTGCACTCGTGGTAAAGTAGCGACTGGGACAAACATGTATGTACAGTTGTACTATATTAGAAAAATAACAACTCCAACACGAATTTATAATAAGTTTAAAATTTATCCTCCGACGTTTCATTTGTATTATAGGCATAAAAAAAACGATGATTATCATTTTCATTTTAATATCCTTGGTTTTGGGTTTAATTTCGTTTTAGCAAGAAGGAAAACGTCTTGCAGCTGTAGATATAGTGCAGAAGATGTTTTTATTTCCCAATAAACACGTTTACTGCTAAGCCTATAATGTCCAATGCAAACATTTGGAGCCAGATCAGACTTCAAACGGTTTGCTATTCAGATTCAAATAAATCGTAAGACATTTCAAAGTTAACATATTTTATTTCAATGAGTTGACGTTTTGGTTGCGTTTAAACGGGAACATGTCTCGTAGATACGCCCCTGTCTTTCGATACCATCCGTCTACGTTCATCGCAATAGTTGATCATTATATAAGCCAGCGGCTTCAGAGCTAAACGGCATCCAGACAATTCATGCTATATCTTGATTCCGTTACCAATATCATAGTTCATCGAATAGGTCTATCATAGGACTAAACTACAGACTCTACGTCTGCCACACGACGGATTGTGTCCATGATATGAGGGGGATATGCGATTTATGCGATTAGCCTTCGACACGCTACGGGCGATTTTTTTTAAAACGTTTGCAAACAGTTTGGACCCAGATGAGACGCCGAGTAACTCGTCGTCTCATCTGGATCAAAACTGTTTGACACTCTGGCTATAGCTATCTAAAACAATATAGGTAGTTCAAATAAAGTTAGTGTATTGCAGACAACAATATCGCAGACAAAAAAATTACGTAGCGAAGTCGGGGTTTAGGGCAACCTAAAGAGAGTATTTCAAAAACCTATAATACTGTAATGTTGTGATCCAACCAAACAGCTTTTGTAGTATCTAGAGACTAATTCCTCACAGACGAGGCTATGAGAATTCTGACTAATAAATTGATATGCGTCTGTTTTGTATAGATTTGATTCTGTTCGGATAATACTGTCTTGGACCAATTCCATGTAACCTTAGATATTGAACTGTCCTGTCCATGACCTTAATACGCGAGCTCACAACAAAATAAGCAGTAAGCCTATTGGAAATTGATAAAGTGTGCATATCAAAACTCCATTTGCAAATTCATTGTTTGTATCACCACTGAATGATGTTTGAGGAGAGCTTTAGACAACTGTTTGTATTTTAACCCTTAGCCTGCCACTCACGACTATAGCTCCATATGCAAACAGCTTGGATCCGGATGAGACGCCGAGTAACTCGGCGTCTCATCCGGATCCAAGTTGTTTGACACTCGGACAACATTTTCAGCAATTTTGAGCAACTTTGAAGCACTTTGAAACTTGAAGCAGACGAGAAATATAGCAGACAACAATTTATTTGGCGGGCTAAGGGTTAATGTCGTCTTTTTTATTGCTAACGTAATAGTACATGTGTTTCAAGTATCAAGTGCCTTGATGTTGTATACGCCGATCAATTGTCGTAAGCTCTTATTTCCCAAATATAACTATAAATAAATTGATTTAAGAAACATGGTACAGCGCTCCCTCTCTACAACGGTCCTCCCAACAACGATTCCCTCCTTACAACGACACTCGTCGTAATTCCCTTAACGGGATAACTAGGTCTAACTGTTTTACTGCTGTAATATCGTCTGCTGTTTTCTCACAGTTACATTTAAGTGGAGTTCTTGATAGAATACGTATATTGACCATTGACAAACAGCTTGAATCTTGATCAGACGCCGCGTTACGCGGCTTCTGATCTGAAGTCAAGCTGTTTGCAAATGTATGCCAAGTTTTAATTGTCCCTCTCTATAACGACTCCATCCGTTCAAACCCACACAATATGTGTCTCCCGTTGGATTTCGTTGTAGGGAGGGAGCACTGTAATGAGTTTAAAACAGTTGGATCCTGATCAGACGCGGAGTTACTCGACGTACGCGGCATTTGATCAGGTTCAAAACTAATATTATAATACATGTATATTCAATCCTAGCGACAAGTATACTTATTATTTACAGTGTTTAAAGTATGTTAAGAGAAAACCTGTACTGTACATTTAATATATCTCTGATCTGTGATTTCTTTTTGCCATTTTGACATATTCAGTGCTCCTTCCCCACAACAGCACTCTGAACAACGATTTCCACCTTTCAAAAGTGCTTGCTGCGATTTTCTAATCAAGGCAACTATGTCCAACCTTTTCATAGCTGCAATATCAAATTGATTAAATAGTGGTCTGCTGTTTTTCTTAAAGTCACATAGTTGACATTTTTACAGAATCAAATAACATAATGACGAGTGACAAACTTGAATCTAGATCAGGCACCGCGTTACGCGGCATTATATCTGGATTCAAACTGTTTGCTAATGTAAACAAAGGTTAACACCTATAACAACTCCCTCATTACAACACACACAACCTGTATCTCCCATTGGATGATGTTATGTTGTTATAGAGAGGGGCACTGTATTATCAACACATCACGGAATAGACAAAATGGACTAGACTTTATTAGAAACTGGATTTTTCCATATAAGATCTCAGGGATGAAAGAGTTAGTCCGATTTAAAAAAAAAGAAACATATACGAGTATGGCCCATAAATATGTTTTATATCAAGACTGAGTATTAACTCGTAAAAGGAATATGGTGAGGTTATTATATGGAACTGTGAACTATATATAGACAGATGGCGAAACTGTATTGCACTTTTTAGCTCACCTGGCATGAAGTGCCAATGTGAACCCTTGTAATCGCCTTGTGCCCGTCGTCATGTGCCGTCAAATATTTTTCGATATAACGTCTACTTGGAAACTACTGGGTCATTTTCATTCAATATAATATCATTTGAAATATAATAGTCAACTGGTGGGTTTAGAGTAGACTTATTGATTGTTAATTAGCGTTATCTTTATTGTTCTTATCCCCTTTCACTGCAATGACGTCCTTTCCTTTAAATCTGTCACTGCCAATGGCGTCATAAGGCGACTATGCAAACAGTTTGGATCCTGATCAGACGCCGCGTAACGCGGCGTCTGATCAGGATCCAAACTGTTTGACACTCCTATCGATATTTCTTCAGTCTAAAGTGCTCTAAATCTAACATGAAAAAGTATTGCAGACGACATTATGAGCGCAGACGATAAAGTGGCGGTGAGAGTTCTAAAGCAGACGATAAAACTTGGCAGTGAAATAGTTAAACTGTCTTCTGCTTTCGTTTTTCAAATTCAACTTAATGTACATTGGCTGAAGTAGAGACGTCATGATTATACAACAGTGTGGATCCTAATCGAATGCTTAGTTACTCGGCGTCTGATTAGGAACCCAAACAGATGCTAATAACATGTACAGTTGGTTAGGCCAAATAAAAAAATACCTGTATTTCCTATTACATGCCAAAAGAATTAGGGACGGACGGTCGGAAAATCTTCTCTTTTTTTCTTTTTTTTTTATAAAAACATTCAATAATGCATATAACTTTCTGATGGAGTATTTATACATGGACATGCATGAATGTATTCTATTGTGCAAAACACTGGGCTATTCATAAGAAACCTTATAAATATCCTTTCAAATTTTTGATTTTATTGATAGGTCCCTTTACCAACATTATCTTTAAAAATCTAAACCGGTATGATTGTTTATAATATATCTATATACCAAGACGGCAAAGTAGTGACATTATATGACAGATGGAATGAATGATGTTTTGAGATGTGTAGTATGCATGTTAAATGTGTCATTGATATGTGCACCGGCTGCATATTGAATGTGTTTATGGTTAACTAACTAGCACATCACATATTCAAGGAAGCGAAAAATTATGACAGATCTAGAGCAAATTTCACTTCGATATTTGCTAAATGTTATTTAAAAATCAATTTCAAAAGACTTAAACGTCTATAAATTAGCTTTGTAAACAATTTTACGGAAAACATATTCAATTACACGCTCCTCAAAAAAACGTTGTCGCAAAAATGACCGACATTTGCCAACACATTTTTCGAAAAGTGAAAAAAAAGTTTAGGGTCAGGGGAAACAAGGGTCGGTCGGGTTACCGGAAACACAGGTACTTTTTTATTTTGCCTTAGGCGATGAAGGGGTCAAGTAGTTGCTGACACTTTTATTCTTAATCGATGACCCGATTGTTCCGATGAAAGTTGTGTGTACAATTATACCTCTCAATTACAGCCACAAAAATAATGGAAACAGGGCTTTCATGACTTAACCCTTTCATCGCAAAAATCTATCGTGGTGTTTAAATTACCCATTCGCCGCTATATTGTCGTCTGCTTCAACATTGTTGTCTGTAATATCATTTCCAATGTTAATTTTAAGGCAATTTTGCTACGTAATTTCACATCAAGTGACAAACATTTTAGACCCTGATCAGATTCCATTTTGAGTGTTAAAGTGCAGAACAGAGAATACCCTGTTTAGATGGGTTGGTTTAACTGCGCAGTAGAGATTCTTGAAATTATTCATAAAGGTTTTGCTAACTGTTTGGAAGAGACACCAATTATTTCAGCGCCTAATTAGGATACAAACTGATTGTAGCTTATACTTCATTGCTGATTAATGGGGGTAATGTGATCGCCGTTTTGGGGACTGTCTTTTATATGTTTATTCATGTTTTATTTCAGATCTAATTGTAGTTATTTTGTCTTTTCTCGATTTGTAGGTACATTTATGTTATTTCATGTAAAGCGTTTTTGAACGCACAATCCCTGTGTGAAAAGAGCGCTATATAAATCTAGTATTATAATAATAATAATTGTATCGTTGTTCCTTCAGTTAAATGCTATAACTCTAAAGATAAGATATAAGCTGACGGCTTTCCGGTTTTAACCCTTATCATGCTGGATTGTCGTCTCCTTCTACATTATATCCCGCGACTGAAATCAAAATCACTTTTTAAGCTATTAAAATGCAGAAAAGTTAAATATAAGTGCTAAACAATTTAGATCCAGATTAGACGCCGCGATATGCGGCCTCTATTCTGGATCCAAAATGTTAGCAAAAGCTTGCCAAGTCGCGCTTAGCACGGTATGGATTTTCTCTTTGCATGCTGGGTACTTTTTGTGGTCTGCAACCATTGTCGTCTGCTACTGTTCTAAAATAAATATTTTCTAAATTTCTTTTCAAAAAAGGGTCAGAGTGTCAAACATTTTGGATCCTGATGAGACGCCGCGTTTCGCGGCGTCTCATCTGGATCCAACCTGTTTGGAAATGTAATCACTGTGGCAGATAACTCCACCGCTAGCGTTCAGAGTTATTTTATTGAAGCAGTGAAAAGAGGTGTAACATCTTGGCTTTGACTAGATCTTCCATTTCATACTTCACTATGTGACATCTATAAAGGGAGACTAGATTAATGTTTCACTGGTACGAGTGTCTACAGTGCTCCTTCTCTACAACGACACCTAATGGGAGACACAAATTATGTGTGTTGTTCGAAGAAAGTCGTTACAGGGAGGGACAAATTAAGATTTGGCTTACATTTGCAAACAGCTTGAAACCAGATCAGACGCCGCGTAACGCGGCGTCCGATCTGGAGTCAAGCTGTTTGTCACTCGTCAGTATGTTTTTTTTTCTGCCAAATGTCAATTATGTAAGAAAAACAGCATACAGCAATTTTAGCAGACACTATTGCAGCAGTGAACGCGTTAGACATAATTGTCTTGGGAACAGTGGAAAGCATTGTTGTAAGGAGGAAGTTGTTGTTAGGAGGGCCGTTGTAGGGAGGGAACACTGTTGTTGCATATTACTTTTAATGGTAGTGTGGAAAAAGTCATTCAACTACAAACACATTACATTTTGCGGGAAACAGTGCTCGTTGGATTACGTCACAATTACAATCGACTCAGCACCGACATTGGCATACACCAGACAGGTATTTAAACTTTGAACCCTACTCGAGCATATACATGTAGTATTTTTTAATAGAGTGTACATGTAAAGAAGACACCTTCCTATGCAAACATTGAAAACCCATATCACAGGGCATGTATATTTCATTACAGTGACAAAAACAATCGTAAGTAGTCAAAAAATGAACAAGACTTAATTGAAAAATGGAAATGTCCATGAGAAATTTAAGGGAGGAAAATGTTAAGACGATTACATATATACTACGTTATTGAAGTGCAACAGAGAAGCCGTTATTGTTTGCATTTTGAAAGATATTAAAGAGACCGAAAACCAAATGCTGTAGTTGCAAAAAACAAACTTGTAAAAGCAAGTGTGGCATTATTATGCGTATGGCATTTCAGAAATACGAATATGTGAAACCCATCTTCAAGACAATCACTCTTTTTATCATTACTTTTAGAGTTTTCCTCCCGCACTTTTTATAATCCGACGTTAGACGGTGAACATAGATATTTGCTCTGAACTTCGATAAAAAATTAAGGCAAATTTGATGTTCAGACTCTTTAAACACAAACGTAGAAAATACGATATAGAAAGGACATTTTTGTAACAAATAACGGTTAATCTTAATCTTAATCGCAAACAGTTTGCTTGTACTGTGCTCCCTCCAAACAACGGCCTTCTCTACAACGACTCTATCCCTACAACGGCCCAAGCCGCTGTTCCCAAAACAAGGCGAGTATGTCTCACTCTTGTAATGCTTCAATATCGGCTACTTATACAGGGTGTCCCAAAATTTTGGGGACCTAAAGTAATAAGTCATTATTCAACAGGATTTAGAAATAAATAAAGCACCATTAGCAGAACAGATACACAAATAAACAAATTCAAAATATCATTTAAGAAAAAGACGACCATTTTACTTTTTCATGAATTATCTCCCCTTTAATAAACTATTAAAATTAGCCTTACTCATCTACATTGTGAACTTTTTTCAATGATCCAAGAGGATTTGTTCAAGTTAAATAGGTCAAACAGTGACATAAGATTCAATCAATTGATAGAAATTGTGCTTCCGAGGTTTTCAAGTTAAAAAATATCACTTATTTGTATGTGTGTTCTAAAAATCACTTTTTCTGGAGCTGTTTAAAAACTATATATGATAAAGTAATAACTTTGTTGCCATTTTGTCCCTTAAAATGACCCTCATAGAACATTATTTTTACAATAACTTTAAATCTAAGCTAAGTGGATATATTATATTTGATACGAAGTTAATACATGACAATACCTTTCTTTCCATCTATTTGGTTTTTACCATTGACCTTGAACTCTGACCCTTGACCTTTTGAGATTACCCATGATTCATTTTGGCCTGACTATTTTTGTGCTGAAATAGGTCATTTTAAGATAATTTTTCAGTCTGTTTATACTTTATTCCTTAAAATATGTCTTGATATTTTCATAAGAACTTAAAATTATGAGTTTTTAATTGTTTTTTTTTTCAAGTGAAGCCGTCTAGAAATTATTGAAATGACAAAATCTGATGTTCACCTTTCTAAATTCAAATAGTGCTTTTCTCTAAAGGCAATATATATCTGCTTAAATTGTGTTTCTCCATTAAAGGTTATTAGTTCTCTATACCATGATGAAATATGAGCAAAAAGTATTCATAGGTAAAAAAAAAATTACGGGCCATTACTTTAGGTCCCCAAAATTTTGGGAAACCCTGTAGTTGTCGTCAGCGGTCTTTCTCTAAGTTATATATTGGACATTGTGATAGAAGAAAACATAACGAAGTGTGGCAAACAGCTTGATTCGAGATCAGACGCAGCGTTACGCGGCGTCCGATATGGATTCAAGCTGTTTGCAAATGTAAGCAAATTTCCCTCCTTATAACAAGTGTCTTCGAACAACTCACACAATCTTTGTTTCCCATTGGGTGTCGTTATAGAGAGACCACTGGCAATTTGTGGGATAAAGAGTCAAAGGAAATATTTATGTTATTCTGACAGGCGGGTAAAACAATATTGAAATTAAAACGATTTAACCAACCACTCCATAGCTTGTTTGGTTTTTTTTTTAAGACAGGTGACCAATAAAAGCCTTAGGATGTTTTAGCCTTAGGTTTAATCTTCATTTAGCTACCATTTATTAGGATATAAAAACATTTCATATGAATATTATTTTTTAGAAATGATAATCATGAATACTCTTTACAAGGCAATGAACTATCTCATCCTTCCTTCAAAATTCTGTTCATTTCCATAAAAATTCTGTTCATTTCCATAAAAAGCTACTTTATCAAGTCTTGTTTACATATGTCACACACATGTGTCTATATGAAAGCAAATGTTTTTATTCGATGGTCGATATTGTTGTTATAAAAATTATAGATATTGTAAGAGTAAAAACTCTCTAGTACGTCTACTAAATTGTGTTAATTTCCTAAAGAAGCTTTCTGTTTTACTGGCACATTGCTTTAAGCTGCCACTTGTTTTATACACAATCACTAAGTCTTAATTGAAGTAGTCGTTATGAAGAGATTTTATTGTACATGTAAAGGTCATACAAGCTGTTGCGCCCATATGTCATCTTAATATATCTATATCTAATGCTTTTGCCCCTCCACAACACGCCAGCCGTTAGTCTGAAAACCTTTTAAACTCGTTTACTGCCGATGGCGCCAAAGGACCCAAACAAGTACTTTAAAACAGCTTGTACCTTGATCAGACACCGTTTTGCACTTCGTCGAATCAGGATACAAACTGTTTGGCATTCATATCGTTATATTTGTTGTTAGAAAACCCTTAAATTTGACATATATCACAGCCATATTCATGATACATGTGTCAGTATGCGGCACATAAAATATAACATTAACCCTGTAGCGTATACGCTTCCTTTTCAAACGGTGTGCCTTTGAAGAGAACTACAGTGAAACCCCTCTAAACCGGACATGTGTGGGGACAACATAAATTGCCGGTTTAGAGGGGTTTCCGGTTGAGAGGGGTTTTAACCCATAGCTTGTTTCTAGTATGGAATATAGCTTATCACTTAAAGCATGTTGAAAATAAAGCAGAATGCGCCTTAAGGCGCATTCTGCTTTACTTTCAACCTGCTTTAAGATAGCATCTGCTAGAATATAGAAAATATATCTGATGATACATATTTATAAATGTTTTTTCTTCAGAGAAGAAATAGCCCACAAACGTAAAAAGGCGTATTTATGTTGTAATGGGTTAAAATATAGAAGGGTTGGAAACGGGACCTAAATTAATGTCCGGTTTAGAGAGGATTCCGGTATTTAGAGGTTCCGGTTTTAGAGGTGTTTCACTGTATTGTTATATGCAAACACTTAAATCCCAGATCAAGGAGTTTCATCTGGCACCGTCTGGTCAGGGTCGGTATTGGTTGTCATTTTAAAATGTACATGTATTGTAAATACCATCCTGGGGCCCGTCTTACGAAACGTCGCACGAAAAAAGTGGTCGTAAGTCAAAACTTTAAAATATATCTAATTTCAGCTATCTTCATCTGATCCTGTCTTGTGACGTCTCTTTGAAATTGTCTTTTAAAGACAATTCCAAAGAGATTTCAAAAGACAGGCTTAGATGGAGAAATAAATGATAACTTGGAATTTTATATTCTGACAAACGACAATATTTGTCGTACGACGTTTCATTAGAATAATAAAAAATGACAAAACAGTTTTGGAAACTGTAATTAAAAGCTTATGGGGATAATGAATTACATAATTGCCATTGTCTGTAGCTGTTTTTGGTTATAGCCTTGTTCTATTTCGCTCTTTTCAGGAAAATCCTTTTGAAGATCATCGTTATCATAAAAAGAGGGAACACTTTGCGTATTGGATAATTTATTATCTTTTCATACAGAAATGGTTCACATTTTCTCCTGCTATTTGTGTATATTGTCGCGTTTTGAAAACAATGTTCTTAAGTCTGAAGAAGGTGTCCGATCAGGATATGCTCTGTATGTACCTTATAGAATCTGCTTGAAACAGGTCTACTACCTTTCCCCGGTGAAAACTTAACTTATTCATCTGTCAATGTAATAGAGCAGATGATAAATATTCATATACTTAGTTTAAGATATGAATATTGAGCAGTAGAATAGTTGTTGAAATAGCATTTATTATATTGTGGAGGTTTGTTAAGTTTTCCAATGCTGACCCTTAGTGCCCTTTGCTCAAATTTGATAGAAAACATTATATACAACTTGCAACATTTTCTCCTTCTTTTCTGCAGCAAGATTTATGGTGTAAATATTCAACAGCGACATCTCGAAAAGAGACGATTCTAACTATGGACATACCATAATGTTCGGTGTAGATATAACGATTTAACTTTGGAAATACAGTCGAAACTCTACACTTCAAACTTGCCTGGGTCGAACTAACCTACCGGTATATTTTATCATTTGAATTTCGATAACTCGATCTCGCATACGTTGAACATACCCGTGTCTTATATACTTTAAGACATGTGCAAGTTCGTGTAGGTTCGATGAAGCGACTGTACCCCTAACTATCCGAAGGCTATAGTACAGTGTTCCCTCCCTACAACGGCCCTCCCAACAACGATTCCCTTCTTACAACAACGCTTGCTGCTCTTCCCCCAAATAAGGAATTTATGTCCAAACTGTCCACGGCAGCAATGTCGTCTGCTTAAAATTGGCGTCTGCTGTTTTTCTCAAAGTAACATAATGGACATTTTGATAGAAAACACTTAATGACGAGTGACACACAGCTTGAATCTAGATCAGACGCCGCGTAACGCGGCGTCTGATCTAGATTTCAGCTGTTTGTAAATGTATCCCAATTTCCCTGCCTATAACGATTCCCTTCGAACAATGCATACATTTTTGTTTCCCATCGGATGTCGTTGTAGAGAGGGAGCGCTGTATAAACATGTCAAGCTGTTCAGAGAGTGTGTCTTGCTTAAGACAAATAAGTGTTTTATTTATTAGCAACTTCCACTGTTACAATGGGTCCTCTTAAGTGTAGAGGAGTGCATATTGTGTTTCTGTGGACATTTGTTGTGATATTCGTTTGCTGTATATTGGCCAACCTGATGCCGGGCTTCTTTCTAGCCCATCACACAGCACTTCTACAAACACAAGAGCTAAAGGCAAGGACTGAAACCACTCATACAATAACTGATACGTGGTCAACCATAGTAGATACTATCATACATAGTGAAACGACTATACAGAACACACACCCTCAACATATACCAACGAAGTATTCATGCAGTAACACGACAACCTATCATGGAGTCGAGGATCTGTTGTGTCAGGCAAGTACCTACAATAGGGAAAATGTGCTTTATTTTCCAATAAACGTGTTTATGCTACATTTATGCTACATTTGCCATTGTACACAAAATAGTGCTGGACCAGATGCGGGTAACCTGACGTCTAATCCGGCTCCAACATGTTTGCCACTCAGGCTTAAATAATTAGAAACTTCATTCAATTGTTCCTTCCTATATTTTATGTATTGTCTTTGCGTTTCCATTTGGTTTAAACGGGAAAGAACTACCCTTTGACACAGTATTATTTCCCAATAACAGCGTATAGACTTAACACGATATGTTCAGTTAAGAGTAGATTTCCACTCAGATTGAAATAGTTTATCTTTTAAAATGATTGTCAATGGCAACATTTTGATGGATTTTGTTTGCATTGAATTTCGTTTAAACGGGAACGAATATCGTCCTCTCCCTTATAGAATTATACTTATTATGAACAATAAACAGTGTGAGCTTAATTGTCCAGGGTTCAGGCAAACGGTATTAATCTGGTGACAAATCCAAAACGTGGCTTCATTTAACTAAATAGATTTTCAAAATTATTTATGTGATTTACAGAATCTCACACTCGTGCTTATAACTCGATTTAAACTCGTGGACTAAAAAGGAAAAAGATGCTCACCAAGGATTGCTTCATTAAAGTTTAGTCAACGCGGCTATTAAAAATAGATAACCAATAAGCACTCGTATAAGACATCTATATATGGGAATCATTCAGAATAGTCTGTTATAGGTATTGGTAAGCCTGAAAGTACGTGGGTCTGTGTGTGTAGTTCTAATATTTACATTCACCCCATTCAAATCCATTGAAAAACAATACGTTTAATTCGTATACACGCAATTGCTCTATGACCGGGACGTGTGGATATCTTTCGCAGAGGAGGCAGGGCTAATTCATTCACCCCATTCAAATCCATTGAAAAACAATACGTTTAGTTCGTATACACGCTATTGCTCTATGACCGGGACGTGTGGATATCATTCGCAGAGGAGGCAGGGCTAATTGATCATTTCTCCGCGAATTATACAGTTATGCAGTTATGGCTGTTCCTTTCAGAGTATACATCATTCGTGTTTAAACATACATGCATACAAATAACATGTTCATTTAATATAAGAAAATACAGCAAATATAGCTAGCGCAATTCATGGATTTTGCCGATCATTTGCTGTCATTTATTTCGCTTAAACGCCGAAATAATTCAGTCCATTTGTTCATAAGAAAAACGCTGTTGAAATAGACTTTAAACAAAACCATAACACCTGTCTGTTTAATTTCAGAAAACGCCAACATTTTTGAAAAATTATAAGAATCCTTGTTGGTATCGTAGTGGCAGATTTGTTTGTTTGCCGTATTTTCAACTCATTGGGATGGCAAAGTGTGGAACAACAGACCTGTTTGCCCGAATGCTGAAGCACCCAAACATTCTTCACAACGACGGGTTTGTAGAAAAAGAAATATTTTGGTGGTCATCTACAAGATACGGTAAATAAAATTACTATAATTTAATATTCAGCGTAAAACATTCTGTAGGGTATTACATGTATTTGTTTAATCCATTTGTGCCTAGTGCCCCATAAAAGGGACATAGGCAAACAGTGTAGCCTCTGATCAGACGCCGCATTATGCGGCGTCTGATCAGAGGCTACACTGTTTGCTGATAGGAATTTCTTAAAACAAAACGAAAATGTTTAGACCAAGCACCCCTTACACCCAAAATGGACTAATCCAATATATAAGCATGAAAGAACCTACTTGGCATAAATGGGATATCAATAAATACAATGAAGAAGGTTTTAGTATTTTCCTGAATGAACAAAAACGAAATGCTAATGAATTGCAATAACATGTAAAAAAAAAATTCAACGTTTTTGAAGTGTCTTTCGATTTATGTTGATCTGAGTGGAAACATTTAAGAGCCTTACCCGACCCAAACTGTTTGCATTGGAACTATTAGTTGAACTTCAATTATGTTAAACACTTATTTGCTTCATACAGTAAATAGTTTCAGATCAGACGCCTGATAATCCGGCATCTGATCAGACGTCAATCTGTTTGTCGTTCAGATGAAAAATAAACTTTCAAACGGCTGTCATTTTCTACATTTCAATGAAACAAGCAAACAAAAACCCACTCTGTTTTTAATCATGCCATTGATCTTTTAATTATTTGACTCGTTTTAAAAATGATTTTACAAACTTACTATAACAATTTTATAATCTTGGTAATAATATTGAAAGAATTTCCATGTTTCCATGCATCTAAATATTGTATCATTTTTATTATGAATGTAGTTATTTGTCTTTCTCGCTTTGTAGGTACATTTATATAATTTCATGTGAAGCGCTTTTGAACGCACAACTCCTGTGTGAACAGAGCGCTATATACATCGGGTATAATAATAATAATAATAATGAACGCGTTCCTGATTTGGTTCATTGCAGAAACGGGAAAGACTAACGTTTTCTTCATTGTTGCAAGTATTTGCAAATAGCTCAGATCTCTAATCGTTCGGAAATATAAATTGTATATAATCTAGTTCAATTTGTTAAAACAAATTTCCAGTGACAACCCCTGTGTGTCGTGTACAGTGGAGACAACGTTATTCTTTCTCGTTTAAACGCAAACGAAACATAAACGCATCGCAATAAAACGTTGAAAATGACAACCTTTCGACAATGTTATCTATTCATGTAATTCTGAGTTGCAAACGGTTTGGAGCCTGATCAGACGCCGGGGTACCCGGCGTCTGATCTGGCTTCAAAATGTTTGCAATGAAAAAAACAGTTTAAGTGTAAACCGTTTATTTGAAAAGAATACCGTCTTATCAACTGTATACATAATAGATTGTCTGCCAGATGGAATATTCGATAATTACCTATCAACGCTACACTTGACCGTCTAATTTAACATTTAACAAAATATCGTCTATCAAACATTGTCATTTACAATAATGCCAAAGTTAAATATGTTATTGTTTGACACGTGTTAATTTTTGTTGTCAAAAACCAATAGTTTGTATATGTGGTTGTTAACCTATTGGTTAAGATATAGCAAGAATAGCATATATAATACTGAGGATGTGTTACATGGCACAGTACTTTATTTCATTCTTATTTAGGTCACACATATGACGGGGCGCAAAGGATTGAAAGCTTTTCTAAATACCTAATGTATTTCTCCAGCGCTTCCAAAACCATAGAGAAACGGCCGTCAGAACTCTTTATTACAGGTACAGTTGCGAAAATATTATACCCCAATAAACGCGGTGTGATCAAGCGAAAAACCTTATGACGACGTATGCAAATAGTTCGGAGCCAGATCTCAGACTGAAATGAGTTGTTAAATTTTACAAAACTTTGTCATTTTCTCCGCTTAATAGGAATTATGACACACCTCGCGCATACCCTTATGTAAATAAAGACTGACTTTATCGATGCTTTGATTCTCTATAAAACACACATGCGATGTATCAACTTAATGTTGCGTGGTATTATTCGAAAATTAATGTACAAAAAAGGAAATGTAGCGCTGTTGCGGCGGTGCAAATTGATGTTAAATTTAAGCATTTTATTCGGAATAATAAATTTATAGCAGTGTATTATCATGCAAAAGAACTCGGGTACAATTGTATAAGTTAAGATGCCCTAAGCCAAGCGATTTAATTACTAGTATCTCAATAACAAATTATATCCCATCCACTCTTAAGTTATAACTACAGATACAGTAATTCTTGTATTTAGCGAACATTAATTAATAGTTAGAGTTTATTTCAATGATTCTTAATGATTAAGAAGCCAACAAATGAGGGAGCCTGCGACCGAATTTGGCTTCTTAATTATTAAGAAGCGTTGAAATAAACTCTAACCATTTTAGTGTTTGACCCGCCCACATATGACGTCACTTCACTTCATTTACATATTTTGTTAAACAGTTGTTTAGTGTTTACACAGCCTGTTACATATATTGTGTGTTTTATTACGCAGCAACATGGCGCATGGCAATTTTGATTTAAGCGGATACGATTTGGACGATGGAAAAAGAATAGCTATTGACGTCTAAATGCTTAATGCAGCACAAAATACAGGGCTCCAGATAAGGGGGTATTTCAAAAACTAAAATCTTTATTTCTGCTTAAAACCCTACGGTGTCACTACTCATTACTCGGAGAGACGATTCTAACGAGTAGTAACACCATAGGATTTGATGCTAAAATAAGTGAGAAAATGTTGGATTTGTGAAGTTTACTCCCTCTTATCTGGAGCCCTGAAATAATGCAGAAAACTCATAAATGAGCTTTCTGCATTCAGCTTGATCTTGCATTATGCAGACGCCTGTCTTTAATGTTTTTGCCGCGATTGACAATAGAGTCTAGTTTGAAGTTTGTAGATGTTGGTGTTGTTTATAACAGTAAGAATTCTGTTTTAATTATATTGTGTTTTCTTATCCCCCCCCCCCTCCCCCCCTAAAGATTAAATACAATTTGAATGATTTTCACAATTTTCTTCCGACTAGCGAGCTACAAAATGTCATTATTTTCCTCGAAATTGAATTGTGCATGTAGATATATGATCTACTTTGCTGTGTAATGGATTACCCGTAAAGCTTAAAAGTCACGCCATGGGCGGAGCTGACCGAAATATTAACACATGCGCAATGCTTGCTAACGTCTAAATCCAAGTCTCGAACACTTCATAATTAAATTGCCAAATCTCATTAAATCCCGTAGACTTAATAATTAAACCGAGCGAAAATTTGAATTTTGTGGCTTGCTGATTGGCTGAAAGAGTAGGCCAAACACTAAATAAAGTTATATGGGGTTCTCCTAAAACCAGTTTCAGGTTATAGATAGATTTTATTCAGGAATAATATAGAATACATGTCATACAGGAAGCTCCTGTAAAATCTTTCGTTGTTATGTTTTCTGCATTAAGCAAGCAGCTGTTGTTAAGATGAACAACTGTCTTCTAATTGAGTGACCACATGCCAGAATATTTATGTACTGTTTTAGGGAGATACGTTTATGTAACGAAGGCGTTATTGTTTCCAATTTTAACGAGTCTACACATAGCTCCTTGTAATACAATGCTGTATCTCTTAAAAACGTTCTGACAGTTCCCGAAATTCATTAATTATGTTCGATAATTATTGCCCGATCATAGTTTTGTATGGACCGTCAGTTGTCGAGTATGGCCAGTCGCTCATCGTAGAGAACCGATATTGTCCGACGTTCTCCAGTTCTTGTAGGGACCTACCATCTTCAATCGTACAAACTTTAGGTGAAACGTTGGTGTATTATTCCATTTATACTTGAAGTTGACTATTGACAGGAGATGGCTCTCCGCGAGATATTTCCTGTATGGGAGGCTGGATACATATCCCACAGAACCAAGGTCTTCAGGAACCACGGTATATTACTCCACATTTGATTAAACACGTGAATCCACAGGTCAAACTGATTGTGATACTGAGGAATCCAGTGGATAGGTATGTTTGACAGAATAAACAGACATAATATGATACTTTAGATGTCAGGTATACTGCATCAAGACACTCTATTGTGGTTTGCCCACGATCCCGTATAGTGAACATAGGCTTACAGTGAAGAATCTGATCAGAGTCTACACTGTTTGCTGATACGAATTTCAATAAACAACAAAACACAAATGAAGCTTTAAACTACACACCACTCAGATAAAAAAGTGAACAAATCCTGTATATATAAACATTGCAGAATTCACCGGGCGCAAGTGAGTTAAACCATTTAACCAATTTATGTCCACGATCCCATATATGGGACATAGGCAAACAGTGTAGACTCTGATCAGACGCCGCATTATGCGGCGTCTTGTCAGAGTCTACACTGTTTGCTAATAGGAATTTAAATATAAAACTAAAAGAAAATGAAACTTTGGCCAGGCATCCCTTTTGATAAAAAATGGACTAATCCAATATATAATCATGGAAGAATCCACTTGGAATAAACGGGTTAAACTGAGTGTCTACTAAGGCAGACACTTACAAACATTGTAGAACCTGAAGTGCGGTGGCATTTTATCATCGTCTGATACGTTTTCTCTTTCCTATCACTGTTCTGTTTATGGTACGTTTTTTCTACATTTTAGTGCATAACATTTTGTGTTTATATTTTATTTCCATGGTACATAATTACATCTTCGCTGTATATTTGTCTTTTTGTCGTTGCATTCAGACTATACAGTGATTTCTTTCATCGGCGGAAAGGCAAACTGACAGCATATGGATTTGACAGTGCAGTGAGACATTCCATCGCCGTTCTCCACAACTGTACACTTCATTCGTCGCTCCGGTATTGTCTTTATAGCAGAGAGTTGCAGCTTAGTGTTACAGTACGTATAGTTACAGTGGAGAAAACGTTATTCTTTCCCGTTTAAACGCAAACGAAACGCTTACGCAAAGCAAGAAAACATAGATAATGGCATCTTTTCGACAATTTTGACTAGTTATTTTGTTTTAAGTGGTAAACAGTTTGGAGCCTGATCAGACGCCGGGTTACACGGCGTCTGATCTGGCTCCAAACTGTTTGCAATGGAAATAATAGTTTTTGCGTTAACGCGTTTATTGGGAAAGAATAACGTTTTCATCACTGTCAGAAGACGGTATTACTTTCCATTCAAACTTTAAGTGGAACTTTATTCAAAATCGATGATTTTACATGTACAAACTGACACTCTTTTGAAAGTCCTGACTTTTAACTTCTATCTGCGATGGAAGCAATTTTTGGCATTCTCTAGTTCCCTACTGTGCTTATTGGAAATTATAGTTTCAGTGCATATATAATTCGTGTTTACAAAATATTTCATTCAAAGTAAGATTGAACAACAGGAAGAATCTATGTGAGTCCCTAACAAATACAAATCAGTTTATTAACCTACATGTATATAAAATAATGAAAACATTAAGTCAGTGAAAAATATATCAACAACATGTTTTTTATGTGTAATGGTTTTTTATTTAGTTTTTAATTACATGCAAAAATCATATTCCTTGAATTTAACCGTTTCTTATATTCTACCAGATGAAGGCCCATACTAAGGCTATTCAAACAATAGAAAGAAATTGATAGGTTAGTGTTAAAATTTTCCTTCATTAAACAAAATATATTTAGACCCCTATGCAAAACTTACAAAGTAGTACCTTATTGGTGGTATTTAGAGCTTCATATATTGTAAGTTAGGTTCCTGTTCTGTCTTAATTTAGTTACTTTAAGGGAAACTTAAATATATTGAATATGTTATGCTAAACCAAATGCACATTTTCTCGTTCGAAATATATTTAATTTAAATCTGTTTTTTGGATAGGACAAACTCAGAACTTTTAATTTCTAATCTGACACCCCTTAAAAAGTGCCGTAGAACCAAACAATGTAAAGTAACTAATGATTGTTCCCCATTCATCGTAAAAATATGTCTTAAACCCATGATAGAATTTATTTTAAAATAAGTTCGTGAGTTAAACACATCAATAAATTGGGTACATAGTAATTGTGTGTAGACCACACCTGTCTATCGGAAAATAATACACTGTTCCCTCCCAACAACGACTCCCTCTTTACAACGACCCTTGCCGCATTTCCCCAAACAAGACAATTATATCTTAAGCTTTCACGGCTGCCATATCGTCTGCTTAAAATCGTCGTCTGCTGTTTTTATCAAAGTGACATAATATACATTTTGACAGAAAATAAAATAATAACGAGTGACAAACAGCTTGAATCCAGAGCAGACGCCGCGTTACGCGGCGTCTGATCTGGATTCAAGCTGTATGCAAATATAAGCCAATTTCCCTATCTATAACGACTCCCTCCGAACAACGACCACAGTATTTGTCTCCCGTTGGGTGTCGTTGTAGAGAGGGAGCGCTGTAACGTGTTATTTCTTGTTATCTTGTTGTTACAGACAATAATACAAATGGGTTTCTACTACATATTCCTAAAAGACTGGCTCGACGTCTTTCCACGTGACCAACTTCTGATATTTCGAACTGAGGATTATAAACGGAATATGGATAGATATATGCAATCAGTATTTGAGTTTCTACAAGTGCGTAAGTATAATCTATCTTATGATTAAAACTTTAAAGCATGCTGTTATGACGTCATAAGCAATCTAACGTTCACATTCACTGCAAAGCTATCCTCTGCTCATATTTCCATCCGCTTGTATTTATCAAAGTTGCGATTATATGCGTTTTAGACTTAAGAAGTGTTCGTATGAGCAGGATCAAACTGTTTGCCGCTTGTTTTGAAATATCGTCAGTTATACTGCCTTAAATCTATCTTTAAAACGATATTGCAGACAACACTATTAAGGCAGACGACACTATGACAGTGAAGGGGTAAAACCCTCACGATAAATTTGATCATGACGGGTAAATAGATATCTGTGGTGTTTATGCTTAGTTGTATTTTATTAATGGTAAACGACGTTTCTACTTACTGTTTAATCGCAAACGGAGCGCAACCGCAATGCAATAAACTCAGGGGTAATGTCGATTCTTTGAACTATTTAAAAAAAAACGTTTTTCAATTTGAGTGGCAAACAGTTTGAAGCCGGCTCAGACGCCGGGTTACCCGGCGTCTCAGCCGGCTTCAAACTGTTTGCAGAGCTCATAAGGTTTTAAGCATAAACGCGTTTATTGGGAAAGAATAAAATCTCCTCCTTTTTTAAAAAGTTGGTGAGAATCCCCAGTGATCTATGCCATCTAACCTTACAAATCAATGTGCTTTCAAAGGTAACCTCACCAAGGAAGAAATGAACGAAACTACCAAGCTAAAAACGAAAAACATAACAAGAGGGAAAACTGAAGCAGGGCCAATGTTAAATGAGACGAGACGCTTACTAAGAGATCTGTATCAGCCGTTCAATGAAAAACTTGCTGTATTGCTGCGAGATGATAAGTACCGCTGGATATAATGTAATTGGGTATACAACGTTCTCTCCCAACAACGGCCATCCAAACAACGAGTCCCTCCATACAACGACCCTTGCCGCATTTCCCTTAACAAGACAATTATATCTAACACTTTATTTGCTGTTATATCGTATGCTTAAAGTTGTCGTCTGCTGTTTTTTTGAAAGTTTCATATTGGACATTTTGATAATAATAAAACTTAATGACGATTGACAAACAGCTTGAATCCAGATCAGACGCCGCGACACGCGGCGTCTGATCTGGATTCAAGCTGGTTGCAATTGTTAGTAACTTTTCACCATATAACGACTTCCTCCTAACAACGAACGTAATTGTTGTCTCTCGTGGGATGTCGTTGTAGAGAGGGAGCGCTGTATGAATATTTAACCCATTCACTGCCTTATCCCGAATACAGTAGTTACGTACAAACAGTTAAGAATCTGATTAGACACAGAATTACGCGGTGTCTGATCAGAATCAATATCAATATTCTTTTTTTTTCTCAGTTAGGCACTATTGTCTATATTTCTCAAGTCAAATTACCTAAAGTTTAAATTTGAAAAATAAAAATAAACGACATTTGTTAAAAAATGAGGACGTCATCGCAGAGAAAGGGTTAACTATCCGGAGGTGCTTCAGCGTTGTAAATTAAAAGACAAGTGCTTACTGTGAAGAAGAAGTTACTCGTTCCCGTTCAAAATAAAACTAAACACAATGCTAAACAATGTTGAAAATAACAGATTGTTAAAAACGCCAGATATGTGCTACAGTTGATGGACGTTATTCTGAAAATCCCAATTTGTTTAAAACGTTGACTTTTTTATTATTATTATTATTATTATTATACCAGATTTATATAGCGCTCTTTTCACACAGGGATTGTGCGTTCAAAAGCGCTTGACATGAAATAACACTTATGTACCTATAAATCGTGAAAAGACAAAATAACTACAATTAGATCTGAAATAAAACATGAATAAACATATAAAAGACAGTCTCCCAAAACGGCGATCACATTACCCCCATCAATCAGCAATGAACCGACCGGCTAAGTATTTATCTGAGTGGGAAACAGTTTAGAGCCTGATCAAACGCCGGGTTACTCGGCGTCTGATCTGGCTCAAAACTGTTTGCAATTGAAATACTATTGGTTTGTTTTGTTTTCGAAAACGCGTTTATTGGAAACGTCGTGTCCAGGAGAACATTGGTTGATAAGAATTAAACAGCTGCAGTATTGTCTTCTGAATGTTTACGTCAGCTTTAATTGGTGAAATCTTTTTAAGACGTTATATCGAAGGAGAATCGATATGTATAGGGGCATTCTTACCTTTGTTAAAATGATTTTAAATAATAGTCAATTACGTTATTAGCAGGAGCTAGTTAATATCTTTTATCACCTGATGGCGGCAAGATTCGGAATAATGTCTAGGACTGCCTATTTCGTGTCTACATTATCTGATCAGTCGTTTAATTCTCAGTTCGTAAATAACGTCATACTAAATAAACCCTAAGGAATCTACAAGTTTAACGAAACACTTTCTAACCGTCCCAAATGATGTTTATGTTAACGCTACACTATGCAAATAAAGTACTCTAAATTATCTATTGATACAAACAAGTACTTACTGGAATGTATTACAGTGTTCCCTCTCTACAATGGCCCTCCGAACAACGACTCCCTCCTTACAACGACCCTTGCCGCTGTCTCCATAACAATACAATTATATGTCTAACACTGTCACTTCTGCAATATCGTCTGCTTTAAAACTGTCGTCTGCTGTTTTTCTCAAAGTAACATATAAGACATTTTGACAGAAAAACTTAATGACGAGTGACAAACAGCTTAAATCTAGATCAGACGTCGCGTTACGCGGCGTCTGATCAGGATTCAAGCTGGTTGCAAATGTAAGCAAATTTCCATCCCTATAACGACTCCCTCACTGTAACTACACTTTACAGCGCACCACACGTTACCCTTTCTCCAACAAATGTATGTTTAATACAATTAGTATTTTATTTATTTGTTAATAATATATGTATATTCATAACCGATTCATCGTATATTTACATGCGTGTTTCCTTGATAAATCGCTAATAGTATGTATTGGACTGTTCACATGTTGTTGTATGTTGCAAACTGAGAGAGAAAATAAATAAAACTGAGACTGAACATGTGCTGAAACAATTGTGACAATGATAAATTTGTGAAAATTCTAATGCTGCAAGCGGCAAACCGCACGAGCGACGGGTTATCCGGTTACAACTATTTGTAAGGGAAATAGTTGTTCTAGAGCAAACGCGTTTACAGTGTCCCCTCTCTACAACAACACCCATGGGAGTCAAATATGGTGTGCGTTGTTCGGAATGGTTTTAAAGGGTGGGGAAATCAATACTCTTAGAGTAATAACTTGGCTGACATTTGCAAACAGTTTTAAACACAGATCAGACGCCGCGTAAAGCGGCGTCTGATCTGTGTTAAAACTATTTGTCACTCGTCATTTATGGTTCTTCTGTCAAAATATCCAATACGTACTAATGAGAAAAAAAGCAAACGGCAATTTTAAGCAGACGGGATGGCAGCAATGAAAGCGTATAAACTTAAATATAATGTGTTGGGTACAGTGACAAGCGTTGTTGTACATGTACTGAGGTAACCATTGTTTAGAGGCCGTTGTAGGGAATGAGTACTGTTTTGGGAAATGACGTTTTCTTCACTGTAAGGTCGTTAGAAACAACTAATTTTATTCACTACATAAGTTCTGTTTCTGACCAGCACTTCTGCGAACATCAAAATAAATATAAGCAAAAATCAGTCTCCGCTGAAAATGCTTTTGTGACACCATGCTTACTGACCCAGTTGTTTTCTACAATTAATTGCGTTTTTCGTTTCGTTTGCGTTTTAACGGGAAAGAAGAACGTCTACTGCACGGCTATGCTGATAAAAAAAAGGTGTTTGGTTAATCGAAACTCGAATTTTGTTTTTAAAAATCGTTTTACTTGTCGGCACAACGGGTCAGGTATTTCGCAAATATATAGGAAACATTCTTATCATTGTCCACGACAAGAAAACTCAACGCAATCGTAATGTCATACATGAAAAAAACGACGACGTTTAAAAGTCTGACGATTGATCTTTCATACGAGTACCAAATAGTTTCGTGCCCGATCAGACGCCGGGTTACCCGGCGTCTGGTCTTGTTCAAAACTATTTGCAATGGATATGGTAATTTGAGTATAAAAGCGTTTAATGGAAAATTATTCCCCCAGTAAGTACTTTTATTACGTGTTCATCAAGGTTGCCAGAGTTGCATAAGGAGGGGAAAACTGTCGATTCCTACATGTATTAGAAATTCTGCAGTGTTAATATTGATTTATAGTATTGTTTTTTACCACGAAACATGTACGAAAGAAAGTGTTGACAAGTTTCTGCGACTTTCGGTAATTGTGGCATGTTTATATTGTCGAGAGGAACACGGATATCATTTCTATTAGCATGTTCCTTGCCGTCAGCCATGCCGTCCTGGTTTGATATTTGCATAATATACACATTATATCCAAGTATACCAGGACTCAATTCTGTGTTTGAGATATAAAACCAGGTTTAGTTCCTCTTGGGAAATTTGTTAAATCTTCTGATAAATGTACCGTTTCCAATTGTGACCCAAGGAAATGCTCTGAGTGCTGGGAATACATGTAAATGCAAATCAGGACACAAGTACGAATTCAAATAATTGATAAACCATGTTATGTACCTCAACGATATAATGTAACGTAAGGTTGTACAGTGGTCCCTTCCATCAACGGCTATCAGAACAACGATTCCGTCCTAACAACAATTCTTGCCACTGTTCCCCAAACAAGACAATTATGTCTAACGCTTTCACTGCTGCAATAGTGTCTGCTTAAAACTGGCATGTGCTATTTATTGTCAAAGTTATATACTAGTCATTTTGACAGAAGAAACATAATGACGAATGACTCACAGTTTGAACCCAGGTCAGTTGCCACGTTTGAAGGCATCTGATCTTGATTCAAGCTGTTTGAAAAATTAAGCAAGTCATTGTCAGTGTATGTGTTTCCCCTCCCTTTAACAACTCCCTCCGAACAACACACAAGCTTTGTCTACTTTGTACAGGAACCGCGATAACGTAAAACCGAGGTAACCTTCTCTTTTAACCAATTTGTGACCAGTAGATTCTTCCATGTTTATATATTGGATTAGTCATTTTTTATAAAGGGGTGCCAGGTCAAAATTTTCATTTTGTTTTATATTGGAATTCCTATCAGCAAACAGTGTAGACTCTGATCAGACGCCGCATGATGCGGCGTCTGGTCAGAGTCTATACTGTTTGCATATGTCCCATACATGGGATCGTGGGCACAATCAACCTAATTGCAAAAATATTACAATAAATCGTTCAGAACTATTCTTTTTATATCATTCTAATTATGTTTTATTTTAGTTGCAAGCAGTTTTAATCTTATTCCAAACGCATGCTTACCTTGCACAGCATTTGGTTCTGAACTGTTGTAAGGGAAAACAATATTTATGATACAGGGGCTCATTGGTAAAAATAAAAATTGTCTTCACTTTAGCTCTAGTTAGCTTAAGTAAAAAAGGATCTTAACTGTTTGACACTCGTTGCTACAGACATACTGCCTTATATTTTAACTTTAAAGCAACATTGCAGACAACAACATTGACGCAGGTGACAATGAAACGGTGCAGGGATAAAAAATATCACGGAAAAATTGGCTGTGAAAAGGTTAATTGCAGAAGGAATAAAAACGCAGCGTAGTAAAGTGAAGAAAAGATTAGATACCCTTTTGTCAACTCTTCCTATTTAATTTATTCTGAGTGCCCGACGTTGTACAAGAGATGTTGTCGTCAGTCAGATTCTAAAACTCTTAACTACTCGTATTATTTATTTTTCCATCTTATTCTGTCTTGTTACGTCTCTTTTAACCCTTATCCTGCGGTGAAATCGTCTGCTTCGAAATTGTCGTCTGCAAAATTTGTTAAATTTAGATTGATACATTTTTTAAGTAAAGAAACCTAAAGATGAGTGTCAAACAGTTTGAATCCAGATCAGACGCCGCGTGACGCGGCGTCTGATCTGGATCCAAACTGTTTGCAAAAATCAATAAAGTCGCGATCAGCAGGAAAAGGGTTAAAATGCCATTTCTAGACGATTCCAAAGAGATGTCACAAGACAAGATTAGAAGGAGACGGGACCCAATATGTTTACATGGGCAATAATAGTTTCAGCGTAAGAGCTTTTATTGGGAAAGAATAATGTGTCTTCACTGTAAATGAGTTCCCTCCGTTGTAAAATTATAAGTTTTAACCATTTAAAGTACTTATATCCATTCGAAAACAATGTTTTTCAATTAAGTTTTGCAAATTGTTTGGATTTATTTTAAATAGATTTCCGGGTGTTGTTTTCTTTACAATTTTAGAAAACTTATCACATTCCAAAACCAAGTAAACTTAACTGGTTGCTACGAGTATATAAACCAAACAATATTCTAAACGACTATGACACATTTTAAATAAATAAGAATCATAGAAATTTTTAAATAAGAATTAGTAGGCTACTTCAAACGACAGCCTTGTCTATTCACATACAGTGGAGAATCTGTTATTCTTTCCCGTTTAAACGCAAACGTGCGCAAACGCAAAGCACTAAAACGTAGAAAAGAACAATTTTTGGACACTTCTGATAATTCTTGTTTATCTTGGTGGCAAACAGTTTGGAGCCTGATCAGACGCCGGGTTACCCGGCGTCTGATCTGGCTCCAAACTGTTTGCACTGCAAATAATAGTTTTAGGGTAAACGCGTTTATTGGGAAAGAATAACAGATTCTCCACTGTAATAGACTATTAAAATTTAGAATGATCGACAAAAGGCATAATTTTTAAATACATATACAATGGAGATGGTATTTTTAACAACTAAAGTTTCATTATCACATTTTACTTAGGCTTGCCATAGCTTATCTTTTCAAATACCCATAAAGCATCATCATTTTGTCTTTAACTCTTTCGTTGCCAAAAGTTATCGTTAGATTTTTACCCTTCACAGTTTCATTGCCGTGTGTTTCAATTTTGTTTAGATCGTTTCAAAGTAAAATTCAATGTAGTATGTCTAAATACATATCGATACGTCCGTCAAACAGTTTGGACCCTGATCAGACGCTGCGTTATGCGGCGTATGATCAGGATTCAAACTGTTTGCAAACGCCATTTTTGGTGCCATTAAGAGTGACATGATTAAAAGAAATTACATGTCATGGTGCCATGTAATGTTCATGTTGTCATGGGAAAAAGATTAAAACCTTAAGTCATGGATTGTCACTAAATTTGTAGAGCTGCTCAGCAGCAAAATCTAATCCGATATTTTTTAGAATAAACAAACGTTTAAAGTGAAACCCCTCTAAACCGAACATGTTAGGGGACAACATAAAAGTCCGGTTTAGAGGGGTTTCCGGTTTAAAGGAGTTTAACCCTATAGCTTGTTTCTAGTATGGAAGATAGCTGATCACTTAAGCTGGTCGACAGTGAAGCAGAATGCGCCCGAAGGCCCATTTTGTTTTACTTTCAACCTGCTTTAAGCTACCATCTGCTAGAATAGAGAAAATATTCCTGATGATACATATTCATGAATGTATTGTCTTCAGTATAGTAATGAATCAAAGAAGTAAAAAATGCATAGTTATGGTGAAATGTGTTTAAATAAAGAAAGGATAAAAATGGGACCGACGTTTTTGTCCGGTTTAGAGAGAATTTCGGTATTTAGAGGTTCCGGCTTTGAGGGGTTTCCCTTTTCGGGAAAGAACAACGTCTTCACCACTGTCGGTAATGTGCACTTTGGCTACGAAGGAAAAATGCGATTTTAAAGGTCCATGGGTAGGCTATTTAAACAATATGACAATAATTTTGCATAAATGTAAGGGAGAGTTTAACCAATATTAACTCATTGATTCTATCCACAAGTATAATATTCGTTAAACACTGTATATGTAAAGAGAACGCATGTGCCATTCAAACACTATTGGCCCAGATCAGAGGTATCTTACGGTCGGTCTGGTATGGGATAGGAATTATTACATTAAATTTCATGTAAGCTCTGTTTTGGTTGTCGATTAATACTAAATGACAATATGTACAATCAACTAACCATTATTAAAACTTATTCCTAAAATGGTCAACTAACCAACCACAATGGGTAGGGTCGTAACTAATGTTGGTAGAACTTGTGGCCAAACCTTTTTGCTCTTATATGTATTCTATAAATTTGATTATGAACTTGTGCTATATTGTTGCACAAATATATGGCAATCGAATATGTTACAGAAGCCCTCTGAGCAGGGTCTACACCGATTATCATTCAATTATGTAAAATATGTTGTAAAACATAAGTAGTCGCAGGTGGACAGGGTTTAACTCATTACGAAACTTCCAGTGGACAAATCCAGTTTATATAAAAGGCTGGTTTATTTTAGACTATCTATGGCTGTTTTTTGTAATAAATTGCAAAATGCCAAACAGTGAAGTCCCTGATCAGATGGGTTCCTGCATGATCCCTCTGATCAGTGACTTCACTGTTTACATAGGACACGTGTACTCTTCACATGTAAACATTTGGTAAATCACGTATATATAATATATGCGTCACTAGGGCTCAATGAGTTAATTAGGAACTCGAATTGTTGATTTCAAGTTACAGTGATTAATAATGGATCAACAGAATAATGAAACCACTGAAATGGATATTTTCAGTAGCTTCTTAAAAGAACAGGCACATGCTGCAATGTGTGTGTTCTGGTAATTATAAAATATTAATTGCTATATTACTAACATTGCCTGTTAATCTCAAGTGACATATCATATAACCCTAGCATGCATCGCAGAATAAAGTAGGCTAATTCGGAGCTCTTAGCAGTAATTGAAATCGCGGTATGCCCGCGTGGTATAGACGTAGTAGTTATTAGGTAAGGATTGATAAACCATAGGTGGTGTCTTTGACGTATACAGTGGAGTAAACGTTATTATTTACCAAACGCATTGCAGTAAAATGTAAAAATCGCATTTTTGAGGGCGACCCGGCCAGATATGACCCCAAGATTTGGAATAATAGTTTTAGCGTAAACGCGCTTATCTGGGAAAGAATAACGTCTTATTATAGAGAGAGAGAAAAAAAGAAAGAAAGAGACAGACCGACCGACTGACAGACAGAGGCGAATTGTTAAGACAGAGAGGTGTATAACCAGTGTAAAGAAAGAAAGAAATCATCGAGAGATCGAAAATAATGTCTGAGATGAAGAAACAGACTGAACTATAAATATATGACCCGTGCCATGAGAAACCCTGCCTTATTGCATTGTAAACTGTGTAGATTAAGGTGAGGCGCCATATGATATTTTGGGTTGTAGTCGATACTCAGATACTGAGCCTGTGATGACAACGGTGCTTGGTCTGTACAATGTTACAATACAATTAGGCAGAATTTGTCATGGCATTGTTGCACCCTTTAAATATTATTTAAAACTATTTAAAAGCCAAGCATCTCATCTCTATGTTCATCGCATTTATACATGTTCATGTACATGTATAACCATTTGCCAATAAATCAAATGCACGTGAAGTACTTAGTTGTCATTATACCGCGCAAAACAAATGGTTAGGTTTTATTATACTTTTAACCATTTCACTGTGAACTATCATTTTTTCCATCGCAACTGGTTTGAATCCGGAACAGACACAGGGTAACTCGGCGCTTGATCTGGGGCCTGTTTCATAAAACATGTACAACAAACGTTGTCGTAAGTCAGATTATAAAATTCTCAATTAGTATCTATTTCTCCATATATTCCTGTCTCGTGACATCTCTTTGGAATCCAAAGAGTTGTCACTTGTCATAGTTAGATAGTGAAATCAGAAATCAAATGTGTTTTAAAGTTTTGACTAACGACCGTTATTGTCATAAGAAGTTTTATGAAATGGGCCCAAACTGTCAACGCTTTATACTCTCGTTTTTAACCCATGTACGCCCAGTGGATTCTTCCATGTGTATATATTGGATTAGTCCTTTTTTATCAAAGGGATGCCTGGTCAAAATGTTCATTTTCATTTTGTTTTATATTGAAAACCCTATCAGCAAACAGTGTATACTCTGATCAGACACCGCATAATGCGGCGTCTGATCAGAGTCTACACTGTTTGCATATGTCCTATATGTATGACCATGGGCACAAATGGATTAATATCTATTCCTCTAGTAGGTTCACTTTTGTCCAAGCGGGACACACTTCCGACTTCCTGTCTGTTTTTCGTCGGTTGTATAAACACTAATAAAAGCAAATCTTGCTGACGGGCTGCGAAAGAAGAATATTCAAATCAGCATCTCTTAGTCCCGTTATTTTTCATAAACGTATCTGGTATATTTCTATTGGAAGATTTATTCCCTTTTCCCATGAATTAAGCGACCATGTTGAATATCGAAAACTCCCTATGGAGCATAATGTATAATCTTTGCTGACTGCGATGCCGTTTATCTTATTCTAGAATGTTGAATAACGTACGGTACAAAACACGATTTGAAAGATTCGGTGTCGATTGTCGATCAGATATTATGTTTTTATTTATAAATATATATTGGCAAAGCCTCTCAAATATTAGCAATACAGATATTTACTTACTTACATACTACATGTAAATGCATACTAATAAAATGTTACAATATAATGTCAATATTTGAAAATACATGTACTGCAAATACAATGTAAATATAAGAAATGAACTGAATATTTTCGGCGTTTGAGCCAAATAAACGACAGAAAATTATCGGCAAATTGGTGGCCGATCATGTCCTGTCGCTTATTTCGCTTAAACGCCGAAAAATTCAGTTTATTTCTTAAATAGACGCATGTTCGCTAAAACTACACCGCGTGGCGCGGTGTCTGGTCAGGGTTCAAACTGATTGCAAATGACAGTGTTGCCAGCCTCGGCAATTAAAGGGTCAGTAGAGCTTCTGATGTTACAGTTGCGAGAGGCTTTATTCATTTAAGAAATGAACTGATTTTTTCGGAGTTCAAGCGAAATGAACGACAGAAAATTATCGGCAAATACCATAAATCGCGCTAGCGATTCAATGTAAATTTGCCGATAATTTTCTGTCAGTTCATTTCTTATATTTACAATGTTTTGCATGAATTGTTAATACTAGGTTAACATTTTGTTTGTACGCATGTATGTTTAATCCATATTAGAGGTTGATATTTCGAATAATGTGCACCCTATAAGGAACAGCCATGACCAAACGACAGTAGCTGTGTACATTCGAAAGCAAAAAAATTAGCTCCATTGTGTGCATTCTATAGTCAATAACTTTGACAGTTTGGCGCGAAATGCCGATTTGAAGTCATATGGAAGTGACGTTGATAAATATATCGTGTGGTGTTTTTTGTCATAAAGAAACGCAGATAGATGATGTCTATAAGGTATGTCAATGTTCTTGCAATTTATCTCATTAATAAAGAATAATTTTAGTCGAGAATCCTGGTTTCCACTAATAGGAAGGCATATTTCTGTTAAAACTTTTGTTTGAAAAATCCGCCAAATGTTTGCTGTCCAAGTTCCAAAGATTAATTCGCGAATGAAAACTAAAATACGCCCCGCCTCCTCTACGAAACTTATCAAAAAGTCCCGCCCTCTCGAGAAATGGTGTTTGTACACGAAATGAAAAGCATTTTTTTTTTCAACTGAATTGAATGGAGCGAATGTAAATATTACCGTTTGAACGAATTTAAATACAAATGCGCTGGAATAAAATGAAGAAATATACAAATTTGATAAAAGTCTGATAAATTCCTGAAAGAGGCAAACAGCTAGTTGCCTGATAATACGCCAGTTTATCAGGCCTCTTATCTTTCTCCTAAATTATTTTCGAGCACACAAAAGGCATTTCCGTTGTTTCAGACAATGACAAACCTTTAACCACTTCACTTCCATGACGTCATCAAATTTAACCAGTTGTCGTCTGCTTCCATTTCTAAAAAACAATTTTTTAGTACTTTGACTTAACAAATATTTAAACGAGTGTCAAACTGTTTGGCGTTACGCGGCGTCTGATCAGGATCCAAACTGTTTGCAAATAATAACTGTACTCGTGCTTAGGCAGTGAAGGTGTTAAAATGAAAATAAAGCAATAAAGCTTAAGCAGAAACATTGTGTTTTAGTTTACATACTGCTTTTAGAGTGTGAAACCGAGCTTGAACATTAGTACGGCCATTTGATTGTTCGTTGTATATTACAGTGGAGAATCTGTTATTCTTTCCCAAAAAACGCGTTTACGCTAAAACTATAATTTGCAGTGCAAACAGTTTGGAGCCAGATCAGACGCCGGGTAACCCGGCGTCTGATCAGGCTCCAAACTGTTTGCCACCAAGATAAACAAGAATTATCAGAATTGTCCAAAAGATGTTCTTTTCTATGTTTTAGTGCTTTGCGTTTGCGTACGTTTGCGTTTAAACGGGAAATAATAACAGATTCTCCACTGTAACCTCACTGTATGTAAATCTGACACTAACAATATACGCCACCCTAGGGGCCACGTTACCTGTTTTTATTAACTTATTATAGAGTGTCTTCTCCAAACAGGTCTCCCATGGATCTTCTAATATCCTAGTCACTTGCCGTTGCCACATAACTTCTACAGAGGAGAAGACGATATTCTATCCGATTTAAACGCAAACGAAACACAAAATAAATGCAAAGTATAAATGAAAATGGAAGCTTTTTTTTAATTTGACTAGAAATCATTTTTGGTGCATGATCAGACGTCGGGGCCCGGCGTCTGGTCAGGCTCCAAACTGTTTGAAATAGGAAAAATATTTTTTTTAACATAAACGCGTTTATAGGGATTCCATAGCGCCTTCTCTGCTGTATGGAAGATGGTAATGACGTGGCCTCAAATGAAGATGTTTACACTCCTTCGTGGTAATTTCATAAGTAAGTATGTAATTAACGATCTGTCGGTCCCCATGGTGCGACAAAGAAAGAATGATTCTGTTTAAAAATAAATCAATCTTATACTAAGTAGTTGGTCTCCCTTTAAAGACTGAAAGTTAAATTTGACCTTACAACGGCTTTTTAGTAAATTGATGCCATGCACCTATATTAACATGTAAATATTAGTTTAGAAAGTAATTATGCTTAAAAAACAATTCAACGAAAGTATTGAGCTTGATTGGGACCAAACCCGTTTGCACTGGGGGCCAAAGAAGTATCTAGACGACCCGTTTCGCAAAGAAGCCTCGTATATAAATTCAATGACGACTTAAGTTGGTATCATGAACATTTATACTGTACTTAGTTTGAAAACGTATACATACTCTGTATACGGGGCTTCTGTGCGAAACGATCTTCGTGATACTCCGTTGGTCCCCAGTGGTTCGGAGGAGGCAAAACAAGATATGCCATGAAACATACACTGACCATTTAGCACACTCGGCTACTAATGCATTCTTATCTGACGGTATATTTTATACTATTCGAAAAACAAGTACATGTATGTAGTGAAGTTCAGAGCAAAGATATACTGGGGGCCAACGGAGTATTACGAGGGTCGTTTCGCACAGAAGCCCTGTATACAGAGTATACAGAGTATGTATACGTTATCAAACGAAGTACATTATAAATGTATATGATACCAACTAAAGTCGTACTTGAATTTATATATGGGTTTCAGTGCGAAACGGGTCATAGTTATACTTCGTTGGCCCCCAGTGCTTTGGTCGATGTGGATGATGCGATGGGAAATTCTCAAAAAACAAGATCAAGATTCAGATATTTATATAATTTGTTTTAAAACACATCAATCTTTTTAATGCTGTATTCACGATGATACAATAACTTAGTTTTCTGTCAAGTATTTTCTCGTCTTTACAATTCATTTCTTTGAATATCCGAAGTAAAAGAAATAACAATTTCAAGACAATTCAGAATACTTTACAAAAAAACATGGAAACATATTCATGATTTAATGTTTATTTTAAACGCCGTTGAATTATAAAAGACCGACTGCGTGTCTCAGTGGTATAGCGTCCGCTTGCAGTGCTGGAGGTTGTTGGTTCCATCCCATGCCGGATCAAACCAAAGACTTGAAATTGGTAGTAATCGCTTCCCTCCTTAGCGCTCATGATTTCGAAAAGCATTAGAACTGGTTACATGTAAACAATTACCATGTGCTGTCCTTTATTGTTAGAGACTTCGCCTATTGAATTATCATAATGATGGTTAAACTGTTTATCATTCTTAATAGGAACCACACTGTTAACAAATACAGTGTTCCCTCTCTACAACGGCCCTCCCAACAACGACTCCCTCCATACAACGACCCTTGCCGCTGTTTCCTTAAAGAACAATTATGTCTAACCTATTCACAGCTGCAATGTCGTCCGCTTACAATTGTCGTCTGCTGTTTTTCTCAAAATTATATAATGGACATTTTGACAGAAAGAACTTTTAATGGCGCGTGACAAACAGCTTGAATCAAGATCAGACGCCGCTTTACGCGGCGTCTGATCTGGATTCAAGCTGTTTGCAAATATAAACCAATTTCCCTCCCTATAACGACTCCCTCCGAACAACGCACACAATTATTGTCTTTCATTGGGTGTCGTTGTAGAGAGGGAACGCTGTACTCATTGTAATCGGGAACGACAGAGAAGGGATTAACCCTCTGCACCACAGTTACGTGTGCATTGCGTATGCGTCTTGCAAACAATGTACATGTGATGAGTACGATTGTCCTCTACATACAGTGAATACAATGGAGAAAACGTTATTCTTTCCCAATAAACGCGTTTACGCTAAATCTATTTTTTCTAATGCAAACAGTTTGGAGCCAGATCAGACGCCGGGTAAATTGTTTGCCACCCAGTTGATATAAATTATCAGAATTGTCTAAAAGTTGTACTTTTCAACGTTTAAGAGCTTTGCGTTTGCGTTTCGTTTGCTTTTAAACGGGAAAGAATAACGTTTTCTCCACTGTACCTTGATGAGACGGTCTCTGATCAGGCTCTGCGCTGTCTTTTATATTGCAATACAATGGCAAACACAGCTCTAAAAAGTCCCAATATGGACTACACTAAATTGAATGCTAGAATTGTCCGTTTAAGCTTCTGTAAGGCAAAGTTAAGATGAGACACCAGGCTAGGCTATTTTTCCATGAGAAAAATGTAATAATGGTACTTATATGATAGTATTACGACAGCAAATATTTATACGTAAATCACATTGGGACCAATATAACATTTGTGCCAGACAAAGTTCATACCTACGTATAGAACAATCACACACGTGCTAACTGTTATTGTTCATATTTTTATAGTGCTCTCTAAGGCCTACGATCTGACGAGAACTTTTACTACATTTGCATAACTACAGTGGAGAAAACGTTATTCTTTCCCAATAACACTTTTACGCTAAAACTATAATTTCCCATGCAAACAGTTTGAAACCAGATCAGACGCTGGGTAACCCGGCCTCTGATCTAGCTCTAAACTGCTTGTCACTCAGATTTAAAAAAAAAATAGAATTGTCAAAATGTTGTCAAATTTTGATGCAGTTCGTCTGCGTTTCGTTTGCGTTTCGTTTGCGTTTAAACGGGAAAGAATAACGGTTTTTTTCCACTGTAGAAAGTCTACATGTCTTATACTGTTGGGCTCTGCTCTACGAATTGCTGTTATTTACAAACAGTTTGAAGCCTTATCAAACGCCGAGGTACTCCATATCCGATCAGTCTCCAATATGTTTGAAACTCAGATTCAAACAAAATATAAATATTTTTAAATGTATGGTTGTGGCAAACAGGTTGGATCCTGGGCAGATGGCGGTTTATCATGCGTCAGATCTGGCTCCAAACTGTTTGCATTGGATATATTTCTTTAGCACAATGGCGTTCATTCAAAAGTAGTACTTTTTAGACTTATGCAGAGGAGAAGACATTACATTTAAGAGTTTCTACATATCACTTATTGAATAAGTACTAACTTGTTGGCGTTTCAACTTCAGTCGAGGCAATCTTCAGAATCACGAACTGTACATGGGCAGATTGTGGTTGTGAAGATGACCTCAGCTTAAGTTACAGTATCTATTTATGTAGTGATATGAATAAACTCTTCAATAATGGTGTATCACCTATGTACTACATGATGAACTCATTTAAGGACATATTGAGACGTTATTCTTTCAAATAAGCGCTTTTACCCATAACCTATTAGTTTCGATGCAAACAGTTTGGAACCAGATCAGACACCGAGTAATCTAGCGTCTGATCAGGTTTCAAACTGTTTGTCACCCAGGTTTAGATGACTCGTAAGGCAATTCAAAATGTTGGAAATTTCTATATTTTATTGTAACACGTGTGCGTATCATTTGCGTTTAAACGGGAAAAAATAACGTATTCTCTAATATACCAATAACAATAACGTTACCGTTTCCGGACAAAGAGACACCAACAAACCGTCAGATATATGAGCTGAACGGCTCATGGAACTATCCTATGTAATAATCCTATAAACAGTGCTCCCTACCTACAACGGCCATCTCAACAACGACTCCCTCCTTACAACGACCTTTGTCAATGTTCCCTAAACAAGAACAGTATGTCCAACCTATTTACGCCTACAATGTCGTCTGCTTAAAACTGTCGCCTTCTTTTTTTCTCAAAGTTATGTAATGGACATTTTGACAGAAAAAAACTTAATGACGAGTGACAAACAACTTGAATCCAGATCAAACGCCGCGTCACGCGACGTCTGATCTAGATTCAAGCCGTTTGCAATATTCCTTCCCCATAACGACTCCCTCCGAACAACGTTCACAATTTTTGTCTCCTGTTTGGTGTCGTTGAAGAGAGGGAGCGCTGTAAGTACCATTTTGTTCCATAATAAATATAATGTACAGACTTAACTTTTTACAATTGTCTTACACTGACGTGTTCTGTTGGTGAGCCGCTATCTTTTAAAACAAATGATAACAGTAGGTCAATCTCTGCCAGGCGCCTTGCAATAACAGGAGGGATTAGGGAGGGGTTATTTTGCTCGCAAAATGATAGGTGTGTCAAAAGTCAAAACTGACTGGCCCTTTTATTAGGTTTACACTTTAATAAACACAGCAGTTCCCTTTACCTTTTATACTAGGTAAAGTACTTTGTATTACTAGTTTAATATAAAACGTTATCACATAAACGTGCAAAATATAGAGGGCCGTAAAAATCGTATGGCCCACTGGGCATATATTTCATACTAATTTTCGAATCACCAAAATAATGTACTACTACGCCGACTGTAAATCAGTTAAGAGAATGTAGACAAACATAGATCACCACTAGGTATTGAAACATTTCGAAGTGTCCTAGAAACATTATCCCTAGCAGTCTCGCAAACTCAGGCTGCAAATCAGGCTAAACTTAATACTACGTAGACTTTAGTATTAACAGTGACTCAGACTGTTTTTCAAATTTAGACGGTACAATGATAACGACGTCATGTTACGTCTGGACGTTATTTTGAAAACGAAACTAGATTCTTAATGTCAAATGATCATTTTAGTCAATTAGAACAACTTTAATTTAAATATTAATTTAAATTTGAATATGGTATCAGAGAAGTCTTTTCCCAACGTAATGGTGTTGATTTTCTTTACGTTAATATGATTGGTGTTTTTATCTACGGATGAATAAAACCGAATAACACCTATGACGAATCGTTTTACCTAAGAGCCGAGGGCAAAAGTGAAAGTAAGACCTTTCGGATTTTCGTGTCATTTGGTGTTTATGTGATAAATAGGATATTAAATTCGTGTTTTTTCAGTAATAAATTTATTGAACTCGTTGAATAAAAATGATATGTTGCTCGCCAAGGCTCGCAAAATATCATTTTTATCCAACTCGTTCAATAAATTCATTACTGAAAAAACACTCATTCAATATCCTCTATATATAATACGATTGCAGAGAGATAAAATATTCATTAAAATCTTTATTTAACCCTTTCAATGCCATTTTGACATAATAACCCGTCTAAAACGGTCACTGCCATATCAAATCTCAGTATAAATTCTATAGTTTACTGCTTAAACGAGTATTGAAATGTATATGTTATAAATTATATGTTTTGTGAAGGCGTGACCTGTATGTAGTAAAATGTTTATATACTATTGAAACGATGTACGATGTACAAGTTGAAATAAAATATCTATATCATATTATTGTGAGCTTATATGTTCGGTCTGCTTTTATTTATATAGTTATTACACGTTATTGACTTAAGAAACGTTTTTAAAAATGTCAAACGATTGAGACCCTGACTAGACGCTGCGTTACGCAGCATCTGCTCAGGATCCGAAATGTTTGCAAGTCAATGTCAGTGTATTTGGTCTTGACAGAAAAAGGGTATATAACCGGGAAAGAATCATGCCTTATCCACTGTTTTTATGTTGCATAATATTATAAAGAGTAAATCCCAGTGTATACCATGATTGGATACTAAATGTTTAGCGACTATACAATGGACAAGACCATATTCTTTTCCAAATGACAGCATTCGCGCGAAAGCCATAATGTCCATTTTAAACAGTTTGGAGCCATATCAGACGCCTGTTAATACGGCGTCCGACCAGAATCTCTTTGACATACATAAATTATTACCCTTTTTTCTACATTTTATTGCAGCGAATTTGCTTTCCGTTCGCATTTAACCCTTTACCTGCTGGTCGCGACTTTATTGATTTTTGCAAACAGTTTAGATCCAGATCAGACGCCGCGTAACGCGGCGTCTGATCTGGATCCAAACTGTTTGATACTCGTCTTTATGTTTTTATATTTAAAAAATCTATACATCTAAATTTAACAAATTTTGCAGACGACAATTTCGAAGCAGACGACATCACCGCAGGATAAGGGTTAAAATAATAACATCTTCTCTGCTGTATAAACATTAATTTAAAAGTCGAAACCATTGTCTCACGATACGGCACATGTTATAGAAAAGACGTTTTTATGGTTTTTAAATAAAACTAAATGCAATCGCAATGAAATAAATTTAGAAAATGACAAAGTTTTGAATAATCTGAGAATCTATTTCCAGCTGAGAATGACACTTTCTGAAATCTGACCAGACGCGTCTGTGTCTTCAAACTGTTTCAAAATAAAAGTCATTGTTTATGCACACACTCGGGTATTAGTAAAAAACAACGTCTTCTCTACTACAAAAATAATATTGTGTTCCTGAAAAATGTTTTGTTTGTTTGTTAGTCGGTCATTTGCGAACTTTCATTACGAAACCAAATCGTATAATTCTACATGATAGAAAAAGTAATTTATAGAGACTTAGCTCTTTCGCTGTTGTAATGTCGTCTGCTTAATATGTATTCTGTCTGTTTATATTTCTTAAAATCAGATTTTATACATTTTGACCGCAAGAACAAATGCGAGAACAAAACAATATGGATCCTGCTCAGATGCCTAGTAATTCGGAGTCTGACCTGGATCCAAATTGTTTTGCAAACGCCAGTCAATGCGCAATCAGCACATGGCTGCCATTTCTCCGGATTTTTCCTAAATCTTCCGATTTTTTTCCAGTACATGGTAGCTTAAAGCAGGCTGAAAGTAAAGCAGAATGCGCCTTAAGGCGCATTCTGCTTTACTTACAGCCTGCTTTAAGTAGTCACATGTCAACAAAACTAGAAACAGGCTATTTGGTAAAGGTACGATTCGTAAAATCGCACTTGAAAAATGCAAATTTGGAAATCTTAGGATGTTTCATGCCAACTTATGGCAGCCCTGTCAGCATTCTAACGACTAATCCAAATCATCTCTTTGCAATTGTTCCTTTTGTGCAATCACGTCATATCAGCTTATTGTGTCAACGTTTCATACCGATACAATCAAAAACCTCATACAGAGCCAGATCAACACCCTTCAACCCATTTCTACATAAATACGCCTTTTGATGCCTTTAATTTATTCCTCCACCGAATAAAATGATCCCATTTTATACAATGATGAATATGTATCATAAAACTATTTTCTTATATACATGCATTACCAGATGGTATCTAAATCAATATGAAAGTAAATCAGAAAACTCCTAACGAAGCATTCTGCATTTCTTCCAACCAGGTTTAAGCATTTTATAATATGTCTTTAATAAGAAAACATTCAGTTTTTTGGTAAAGTGTTGACACTGCCCTATACTTTCTTAATTTCTTTATAAAATAACGCATGTGATCTACAATATGTAGTCAATGGCATTGGACAATGTATATGGCAAAGATTGCGCCGCTGCGTTGGAAACCATGTGAATGTGTCTTAACCCTTTGAACCCTAGTCCCGCATATTGGCGTTATTTGCCAACATTGTACATGTGAATAGTACACTTGTCCTATGCAAACAGTGAAGACCCAGATCAGAGGGCTCCTAGGAGCCCTCTGATCAGGGTCTTCACTGTTTGTCATAATGCAAAACATTGACAAAAACAACCCTTAAAAGTCAGAAATGGACTAGACTAAAATGGAAAATGGAATTGTCCATTTAAAGTTTCAGGGAGGAAAGAGTTAACAAGGTTCTTCACTCTTTATTGCACAAAATGCAATGTACACATAATGCTTTCAATTTCTGTTGCAAATAGTTAAAACCATAATAAGGCTACCATTTCGAATGATTATGTGGAGAAGACGTTATTCCTTCCCAATGTGCGTTTTTGTGCGAAAACAAATATTTCCTTTGCAACCAGGTGACCCGGCGTCTGAACTGGCTCCAAACAGTTTGTATCTGTTCATATTAGATAATTTCAGAAACAATTTCAAAATATTTTTATTTTCTCCGTTTTATTGCATCGCGGTTACGTTTTATTTCGTTTAAACGGGACAGAAAATACATGTCCATTTAGTCTAAGCTGTAGACCACTTTTATTTGCAGTGAAAGGACCATACAACCTTTTGGTACCATCTTATAGCATATTTCCTCAGGAGTTTGGAAACAATCGTCTGACGCGTATTTAGGTAGTGATAAGGGGAGATAATTGAGGTTTAAGTTGTCTCCCCTTGGATTTTTAAGCAAAAACTGACATTCTTATTCGGCTTTTATTTCATGTGTTAGAGATTTAAAAGTGGTATTTTGTCAGCAATTATCAATGTAGTTTACCTAAATACAAATTTTGAATATGTTTTAGGATAGTTTCAGACTCATTGAAATCCAAAATGGCTAGTTTTAGTAACATTTAAGCTATTCAAGCAATAACATTACTTATATTGACTACAATTTATACTCATATGGAACAATTTTAGTTAATTCATATTGAACATTAACTAAGAAATCATACTAGCCTTGATTTTGATTTGTTTCCTGTCATCCAGTGCTGAAATAATCCAAAATGGCCGCCATACATACCTATCTCATTAATTTCTACTCACATAAATTTTCTTGATTAGGGCTTTCATTTCATTTGTTAGAGATTTAAAATGGTATTTTGTAAGCAATTATTCAAGACGTTTCCCCAAATACATATTTTGAAAATGTTTTAGGATGGTTTCCGACCCATTGTAAACCAAAATGGCTGCCAAACGGCTATTTTTAGTAACAATTAAGCTTTTCGAGCAATTCAACTACTTTTATTGACTGTAATTGATACTCATATAAACAATTTTAGGTGAGTCTTATTGAACATTAAGTGACAAATCCGGTAAGTTTTTATTTAGATTGGTTCCTGTCCCCAAGTGCTGATATAGTCCTAAATTGCTGCCCTTTATACCTTTTTACTAATTTCTACTAATATAAATTTTCTAGATTTGCCATTTTCTTGATTTGCAAAATTATGCACATCTCTTTTTGTGTGTGTCTTTTAGTGCCATTGTGGCAAACATAGTTCATGCTGATAAATGCTGAAGTTGATTAAGCTTGTACAGGAATAATTAATGGCCTGCATAGACCACTATACAATGCAAGTGTTGTTTTTTTTTAATCAAGTTTGAATTTTTCTGATACACTATCAGGATATATGTGCCTAAAAGGGCATATTACTTTACAAAGGAAGAACATATTTATTATTTGTTAGTATCAAAATGAATTTATATAATGTGAAACACTGTACAAAAGCTGTTTTTGCACCCGGGTGTGTAATGCACATAAAATATATTTGTCACTAGTTTTCGCGGGTTTGTTGAAATTGTTATTTTCAGTTGAAAATTATTATGTATATCAATGGTAAATATAGGAATACCTGGCCATAATTTGATATAATTATAAAGCAGGGTGTTTAATAAGTGTTCAAAGCATGTGTTGTTTCATTGTTAGAATCTACGGAAACAAATGAAGAATATAAGTTAACCACTTAATTAGAGAGTCAAAAACTGCATCGAAGCTAATTACCCGTTTTACTAATTTAACGGGTTCGTGGAGGAAAAACTGAAATTTGAACGATACTGATTTGGATCTTTCACAAGTGCAATGTAGTTTGACTGTAAGATAGACACCAATAACTCGAGGAAGTGTGTGTGGCACATTGACAAATCTCAGTACTTCAATGAAGTCAAACCAATTGATGAAAATACCTAGACACAAATACCAAAGTTGTTACTTTATCAGGTCACTGGTGAGAGAGATGTAGTGTCTCCAAATATGTGTCCATTATTCTTCCGGTGTCATTTGATAGTTCAATGTGAGCGGTTACAGCAATGTCACTGCTGTTCGGGGTTCGCGGAAAAACATACACAAAGGAGACAAAGTCATTAACATTGCTTTCAGGTGTACCGCAGACAGTCGGGCTATGATCCCAATTACATCCAGCTATAATACCCCCCCCCCCCCCCAACCGGTATGCTATATGATAACATGTCAAAATCAAGGGGTTGATCCAAGAGGGAATATCCTGAGAAACAGTGGAAGCAATCAAGACAATATATGTATTATGATGCTGCTCAGAGAAGTGAGGATGAGTGACTTTCAGCATGATTTAGTGATATTCATATGATCGCAAGGGAGGTTATGTGCCATCACATTTGCAAAAATAAATTTAAATAAACTCTAAATAGGGATAATAGTATTCTAGAGAAAGTAACTTAATCAGACCAAGAATATTTGCAAACTGGCCATGCATAGAATGATCTCAAGGATCATGTTGAAGAAACACTGCTCTTACATATACATGCAAAAATTCTGTTTTACTTTAAGGCATGACCATGAGTGAAAGAACAGTCCGTTTGGTCAAGACTGCTACTGCCACAGTATTTTGGAAGTCATGGGGGAAAAGGGAAAGCACCTTACTATGGGTCTTGATATCAAAAGTCTGACAGGTTCTAAAAAGGTTATTCATATTTTGAACCATATGAGTAATCGCATAAACCACACGGCAGTAGAAGAACTGAATACTGAATAAGGGACATAATTAAGTGAGTGTAAAATATCAACTCCTAATAGATTGTTACAAATGGTTAGACAACTGGTCTGGCGTTGGACGATTTTGACCATTTCATCTACTCCCATGTAGTTTATGCTATGACACATATGGTTATACGGTTATTAATAACATTTATAGAAAGGTTAGACTTTTGTGAGATTATTTCCTGTTTTTCGTTTGTCCATGACTTGCAGCAAACATTATGTCACAGGAAAAGTATTGACCAAACAGGCTGTTCTTTCGCTTGTCACAGCACCTAATAGTAAATCGGCGGTCCATGTATATGTAAGAGTATATGCACGTAATATAAGTCAACATAATAGATATGCTATAGTTACACGGGGATATGTCTTACATATTCCTGGTCGAAAATTAAAACCCACAACCAGATGCTCTTATAAATGTTTAAAAGTAAAAGAAAGCAAGATATATCAATTGAAAAATCATCTAATCAAAGTTGCTGAGATTCAACTATATTAAAGGTTGGTTGCAAAAATAAGCATGCACTTAGTTCATATGACATGAAACCAACACTTTTTACACTCATAGTGTAAATATCGTGCCTTTGTTGTAACTAGCCTGCAATGGCTATCAATCTAGCTGTTGAACCACTGCATAGCACATTTAAGAATCACTTCAAGTCGTCTTGAAGCTCAGTTTGACCCTTCACCAGAGCTTCGAAGGTTAAGGGTTCAGATAGTTCATTGACTTTTTCTAGGTCTTTGATTCAGCCTTGCAAAGAAGATGTTGGCAGGAGAGTTGAATTATAGTCAAAATTTGCCCTTTTGACCGCAATGTCTTCTATTAGGTTTGCATTGGATACAATAGTTCCGCTATATTGTTAGATCTTTTCATGAACTTCAATTGCGGGAAAATCCTGCTAGTCCTGTCGCCGAGACTTCAAGCCTGAGAGGAGATGCCAACTTCATTGAGAATATCAATGTAGCATATATGAAAGAAAGTTTCGCAACGGCTTCGGAGTCTATTATTATTTAATTAGTGTTTCAGAAACATGATCCTTGAGGACATTCTATTCATGGCCAGATTGCAAAAATTCTGGATCTGATTTAGTTACTTTCTCTATAATACTATGATCCCTATTTAGAGGTTATTTAAAGTTCCTTTTACCAATGTGATGGCACATGACCTCCCTTGCAATCATATGACGCTTATCGTCACTTCTCAGAGCAGCATCATAATCATATTGTCTTAATTGCTTCCATTGTTTCGCATTTTCCCGAAAACTCCTTCTTTGATCGACCCCATGAGTTTGATAAGTTAAAATAGTTCATACCGGTTGGGGAATGTAACATTGCCATACTGTCTCCGATAGTCAAAATTGCAATGCATCGGGCTCGAACAGCAGTGACATTGTTGTAGCAGCTCACATTATTACCTATGGAATCATTAAATGAAGATGGAAGAATAATGGGCATATATTTCGAGACACGGCTTCTCTCTCGTCTGATAAAATTACATATTTTCTTTGTGCTCATGTCTTTTCATCAAAGATTTTACTTCAGTTAAGCACTAGGTTTAGTCAGTGACCCAGACACACTTCCTCGGCTTATTGGTGCCCATCTTCGAATCTACATTGCACTTGTAAAACAGGAAATACAGCTTCGTTTAAGGATGAGAGTTTCTCCTTATTAAGTCCCATATTTGGTTCCGTAGATTTAAAAAAAAATGAAATGACCCATGCTTGAAACAGTTATTAAACACCCTGCTTGATACCATGCTATGGTCAGGTTAGATGTATATTCTCCATTTATATACATATTTATCAACAGAAAATAACAATTTCCACTAACCCGCGAAAACTATTGACAAATATGTTTTCATGTATATTACACATCCTGCTACAAAAATAGGCTTTTATACAGTGCTACACATTTTATAAATTTATATTGATACTAAGAAATGATAAATTTGTTCAACATTTGTAAAGAAATACCCACTTTATTGGCACATATATCCTTTGTTATCCATATCAGAAAAAATCAATCCTGACCAAATAAACACTTTGATTGTATGGTGGTCAATACAGGCCACTAATTATCCTGTGAAAGCATTACAAACTTCAGCATTTATCAGTATGAAATTAGTAAAAAGGTATAAAGGGCAGCCATTTTGGATAATATCAGCACTGGGGGACAGGAACCAATCTAGATAAAAACTTACCGGATTTGTCAGTTAATGTTCGATAAGACTCAACTAAAATTGTTTATATAAGTATCAATTACAGTCAATAAAAATAGTTGAATTGCTCGAAAAGCTTAATTGTTACTAAAAATAGCCATTTGGCAGCCATTTTGGTTTATAATTGGTCGGAAACCATTCTAAAACATTTTCAAAATATGTATTTGGGGAAACTTCTCGAATAATTGCTTACAAAATACCATTTTAAATCTCTAACAAATGTATTGAAAGCCCTAATGAAGAAAATTTATGTGATTAGAAATTAATGAGATAGGTATATACGGCGGCCATTTTGGATTATTTCAGCACTGGGTGACAGGAAACAAATCAAATCAAGACTAGTATGATTTCTTAGTTAATGTTCAATACGAATTAACTAAAATTGTTCCATATGAGTATAAATTGTAGTCATTATAAGTAATGTTATTGCTTGAAAAGCTTAAATGTTACTATAAATAGCCATTTTGGCGGCCATTTTGGATTTCTACGAGTCTGAAACTATCTTCAAACATTTTCAAAATTTGTATTTAGGTAAACTATATTTATAATTGCTGACAAAATACCATTTTTAAATCTCTAACGCATGAAATAAAAGCCCTAATCAAGAAAATTTATGTGAGTAGAAATTAATGAGATAGGTATGTACGGCGGCCATTTTGGATTATTTCAGCACTGGATGACAGGAAACAAATCAAAATCAAGGCTAGTATGATTTTTAGTTAATGTTCAATACGAATTAACTAAAATTGTTCCATATGAGTATAAATTGTAGTCAATATAAGTAATATTATTTCTTGAATAGCTTAAATGTTACTAAAAATAGCCATTTTGGCGGCCATTTTGGATTTCAACGAGTCTGAAACTATCCTAAAACATTTTCAAAATTTGTATTTAGGTAAACTACATTGATAATTGCTAACAAAATACCACTTTTACATCTCTAAAACATGAAATAAAAGCCGAATAAGAATGTCAGTTTTTGCTTAAAAATCCAAGGGGAGACAACTTAAACCTCAATTATCTCCCCTTATCACTACCTAAATACGCGTCAGACGATTGTTTCCAAACTCCTGAGGAAATATGCTATAAGATGGTACCAAAAGGTTGTATGGTCCTTTCACTGCAAATAAAAGTGGTCTACAGCTTAGACTAATTGTAAGAGGATATCTTATATGCAAGGGTCCGTTGAAACAGTTTTCATGCGGAAATGTTGAATCCGCCCTTGCCATTTCTGCTGTCATGTCACTAACACCATAATCCTTCTCTTGATATTACTATATATTAGAGAAAAAATACGGCTGTGAAGACCACACAAACGACAACCTTTTACTAGCAATAGATATTAGTGTTGCTTCAAACAGAAAAAAACGTAAAACAGGAAGTTCTTATAATGAGCCTTCTGCATTACTTTTTCCCTGCTTCCAAGCAGTCTACTACGTTTTGTACAAACATGACTAGTAAGACTGCCGTTACGATGATAGAGTCTTACTTATTTTCGAGTGCCAGTTCAAACAGTTTTCATAGGTTTTGATCCGCCCTTGCCGTATCTGCTTTCATACTACTTACATCATAATCCTTTCCTGATAATACTATATATTACAGATAAATCCCATTCCTCAGACCATACAAATGAAGACCCAATTCCGATGCTATATATAAGTAGTTGTTTAAAACAAAATAAACATGACACAGATAGCTTCTACAAAGAGCCCTCTGTTCCACTCTCATTCTGTTTTCAAATAAACACATGCCTTAAACACAAAAATGCCTTATATTGAGTGTTCCTAATATCGGGTATTCGCTGTAGCAATTAACGTTTTAAATTAGTATTTGCGGTAGGTATGTGAATACGTATCTTACGCAAGCTGGTACTAATCTACCCATCATGCTAGTTACTTAAGAGACAGCGCTAGACATTTCAAAGTGGATTAGTTATAGACTCGGGTAACAAATTGGTTTGATTGAGAGAACTTTGAAGAAAATCTCACCGTAAATGAAACCGTAACAGAGTTGTTAGAGTATTTAGAATCCGACATGTTCTTGTCAGTTTGACATGAATAAATACAGTACAGACGGCGGTATTCTTTCCCAAAACGCGTTTATACTCAAACTATTAGTTATTGTAAGAATACCCCTAGCTGTTCGCCACAGAGTTATGAATAAATTGCGTTGTTTGCGGGGTGATGCGTTATTGAAAATGTAGTTTTATACAGTTCATTATGTTTCCCTACCTACATTGGGGATACAACTTGCTTTGTGTTGTATGTTTGTCCACCTGTCTGTCTGTATGTCAAACATTGGTTCCGGATTATAATTTTTGTTCGAATGGGGCGATTATTTCAAGTTTTTGTGTACTTGTTGGTTATGACAGGCGGGTGCATCGATTTGATTTGAGTTCAGTAGATCAAATGTCACATGATCTGTATATCTAAACATATATTTTTGGTTTTGCTTAGGGTTTCAGGACAATTATTTTTCTTAATTGGGCGATCATACCCATGTTTGATTTACTGGTTGAAAAACTTGGGTTATAACTTTGATTCAGTAGGTCAAAGGTAAAATGATATGTTACTAAAATAGAATTTTGGTTTCCGGACAGTAATTGTGTTGCTATTGGGAATATGCCAATATTTTGGTTACCGATTGCTTATACAGGGATGGGAGCTTAGGATTGTATGTGAAGTCAGTAGGTCAATGTCACGTGATCTGTTTCTAAAATAGATTTTTGCATTTGCTTTGATTACTTAACAACAACATTTATTCGCATTAGGCTTTAGTTTAAACAGTATTTCATTTCAAAATAGATACATACATACAATTTCACATATAAATATAAGGATTAGAAAACAAGTTTGGTTCAAACTTATATGAATTCTTCTCCTTGTTAGGCTTTAATGCCCCTAATTTTGGACTTGATTGCTACCAAAGAGAACCTGCATGTGGTTGCATTTGAGGTCGGTAGGTCAAAGTTCACATGAAATGTTGCCAAACACAGGATTTAGACTTTGCTTTGGTTTCCATAAAATAAAATCATTTTGTTCTAAAAGGTCGATCATGCCCAGACTTTGCGTACTTATTCTTATGGAGAGTGGATGATTGTGGTTGCATTTGAGGTCAGTAGGTCGAGGGGCAAGTGATCTGTTACAGAAAATAGATTTTAAGTTTAAGGACTATAACATCTGTTTCCATTGACTGATAATCTCCATATGTAGTGTACATGTTGCTTGGACAAAAGAGTTTGCATTTGAGATCAGTAGGTTAAAAAGGCTCGCAACCAGATTTAGCATTAAAAATAGTAATTTGTTAATATATGTCAAACGCTGGGTAAGAGTTAGTTAAGGATAAGAAATTCTGTTTCAAAAAATCATTTCAATAAAAACAAATTGAGCTTTGGTGGGATTCGAACCAGGGACCCGGCATGCGGGGGCAGAATGCAAAATAAAACAAACAACTTAGACCACTCGACCACTCGGACTATTTTTATCTCTAGGATAGATGTAACGTACTTTACTGTGTAGCGATGGAGAGAACATAATTCGGCTCGGGTTTATATCCGAGCCTGTGTTCAATTCCTGCTGCGTCTTTCGATGCTATAGAATAAATATAGCATAAAGTGATGGAAAATATCTAAAAAAAAATTTGAAGACTTTTCTTGTGGGTGTTTTTAGATTGATCATATTTTTTGAATACCAGATGCACGATAATGCTACACATTTAGTTTTATTTGAGTATTTTCTTTTTTCAAATACACCATCTGATTGCAAGTCGCTTTAAATGTCACTTCGTCTGTAACGAAAAAAGGAATTCTGTTTTTTCAAGACAACAACTTCTGTTTTCACCAAACCTTTTCGACTGAACTTTGTCCATGTATTTTTTGTTTCATTCATATAATATACGAGGGGTGTTCCATAAATAATGTCATCTGTGCTTTATTTCGCGGAAATCGTGCAATTTATGCACAAAACCACCTCGTGTCGATTGAGTGATCACTGGCTCGTGACACAGGTAAAAATCTCGTCCACACGTTCACTGGTCTCGGTACAGTGTACATCGTTACATAGCCTATTCGTTAGACTATACACAAAATGACAGGAAAACGAGCTGAAAATGTTCTTGAAATTAGGGCCTATATAAAAGGTAGGTCATTACTCGGCATAAAGGCTGTATATATTCACCGCGAGGTGTGTGACATTTATGGGGAGGGCCAAATGTCTCACAGGACTGTTTGTAGTAGGGTAGCTAAATTTAGTGCTTCGCAGCAGCAACTGAAAGATGCTGCTCGCCCAGGTCGTCCTGCAACAACTACGACCAAAGGTAATATACAAAAAATCCGAAATATCCTCAAAACTGATGCTCGATTCACCGTAAGACAATTGGCTCGAATGACAAACTTGTCTTTAGCAAGAGTTCATGCAATTTTGAAGAAACACCTAAAAGTTAGAAAGATAAATGCAAGATGAATACCCCATTTGTTAACGGATGTGCAAAAGAAGGCGCGTGTAATAATGGCAAAAAAACTTCTCAAAATGTACCTAAAATATAGTAAAAAGGCTTTTGATAATATAGTCACTGGTGATGAGACCTGGGTGTATTATTTTGAACCAAAGCGGAAGGTTTCCAAGCGAATATTGGCCACTAAAAATGCCAGACGCCCAAGTATTGCCAAACGAATACGAACGGTAAAGAAGGTTTTGTATGCTATTTTTTTTTCACTAATAAGGGTCCAGCTATTCAAATCCCGGTGCTAAAAGGCAGAACGGTCACAGGCAAGTACTATAAAAACGTTGGTCTGAGAAAATTGAAGAACTACTACAAAAGTCGCCGCCCCAAAACAGAACTTAAGTATGTCCGACTTTTGCATGATAATGCACCCGCTCACAAAGCACGTATTGTGACTGACTTTTTGGAGTCAGAGAAGGTTACCGTCCTTCCGCATCCTCCGTATTCGCCAGACTTGGCCCCCTGCGACTATTTTCTCTTTCCAAAACTTAAATATCATTTATCTGGAAGGAGATACAATTCGAGAAATGCCCTTGGATCTGCTGTTTATCAATGTCTGATGGGTGCCCACATTGAAGAGTATAAAAATGCTTCCAAGAATTGATTGACCGGCTAAAAAGGTGTGTTCTGGCTGGCGGATAGTATTTTGAAGGGCAGAGCAAATTAAAATTAACAAAAGCACTTCCGCTATATGAGCACCGATGCAAGTGACATTATTTTTGGAACACCCCTCGTATAGGGCAAAACTGTGCAGCTAACAGTTTCTATACAATAGACTGATTTGTACGAATCTTTAACAAAAAAATGATTCATATATGATGTTGTTCAGCTCATTTGCCGCCATTTTGAATGAAATAGTTTTGGTAGAGGGATACGGGAGAAACATGCGGTTTTCTCAAAAAACAAAATCTAATTGACTTGCGTTTGCGTTTAGTTTCGTTTAACCTATTTACGCCCAGTAGATTCTTCCAAACTTATAAATTGAGTTAGTCCACTTTTTTTCAAAGGGATGCCTGGTCAAAATTTTCATTTTCATTTTGCTTAATATTGAAATTCATATCAGCAAAAAAATGTAGACCCTGATCAGACGCCGCATAATGTGGCGTCTGATCAGAGTCTACACTGTTTGCCTATGTCCCATATATATGGAATCGTGGGCAAAAATGGGTTAAACCGGAAGGTATTTTACCTTCTCCACCATAAAGGCTAATATATGGCGAATATATGATGACGGTGTTAGTTTTCTAATTGTTGCTATGGGGAGTGCATTACAGCACTTTGCCGTTTAAATGAAGCTAAACGGAAATTCAAATGAAAGAAGATGTAGAAAATAACAACTTTTTTTAAAAAAAATATTATGACGATTTATTTCTATGAGAGGCAAGTTACTTGGAAAATGTCACTTTATTTGGTCTTCCAACACATATCTAGTTGATAACTTCCTCTCTACAACGACACCCAATGGTAGACATAAACTGTATGTGTTGTTTAGCGGAAGTTATTTTAGGGAGGGAAATTGGCTTACATTTGCAAACAGCTTTAATACAGATCAGACACCGCGTGACGCGGCGTCTTAGCTGGATCCAAGCTGTTTGCCTCTCGTCATTAAGTTTTTTCAAAATGTCCAATAAAAGACAGAGAAAAACAGCAGTAGAAAATTCTAAGCATACGATATTTCAGCCCAAAAAAGGTTGAACATAATTGTCTTGTTTTGGAAACAGTGACAAGCGTTGTTGTAAGGATGGATCCGTTTTAAGATGGCCATTGTAGGGAGGCGCTATGCACATTCTTAGCAATACTAACAGAAAGTGTCATTATTTCCGAATTAAAGCGTTTATGATTAAATAACTGACTTCGTACAGTGGAGAAGACACAATTCTTTCTCAATAACCTGGCTTGTGCAAATGGAAATCGAAATTGCGTTTCGCACATCCTACACAGTGAACGTTTACCAACTAACTACCTGTAACCTGTTATTAGAGACGTCGAAGCTACATGAACTATGTATGCTATAAAAAAAACGTTTAAGTGTGAATTACACCCATTAGTGAATTTAACGGGGTTTTTTTTCATGTTTATTTTGAAAGAGCTGTCTATGATGAATGAAAAAACAGGGGGAAAACATATGTTGGTGTGCATTATTCTGCACAACGGCAGTTTGGAAAAGATGTGCCAAATTCAGACTTTTTCTCAAATTTTGTCAAATTCAATCAAATATACTTTAAATAAAAACAAACATGGTAATTTGTTTTTAATTATGTATTTCATGTCTGTGGAAGTATTTTGACATAAAGAAACTAAATCAAGACCAAATAGGGACCAGATTTGAAAAAAATGAATCTCTAAATCAACAACATGGTTTTTATTGGTTATGATATTTTTTTTAAAACAAACAAACTATGAGAAATAGTAAACAAATATTTCTAGTATTTTACTTTTTCTTATATTCTACCAGATGACAATCCATACAAAGGCAATTCTAAATATGAAAAGAAATTGAAGTGTACGAGTTGTAGTGTTGAAAATTTTGAGTTATTGAAGAAAACAAATAACAAAAGTTGTTCACCAAAATTTACCTTTTTTTAATTTTCATTCATCTTAAGTAGCTCTTCCATACAAAACCATCATAGAGTTTTTCATATACTTTGAAAATTCCCTAAATTCATGAGTTTGATACACCCTTAACATACGTTAACTTGTTATACTTGTTATTTTTCTTTAACCCTTTCAACCCTACAACCCTCTGTAGATATTACTAAAAAATAGATGCAAACAGTGTAGACCCTGATCAGAGGAGCCTTCTGATCAGGGTCGACACTGTGTGATATTTTCATTTGTTTTTGTTGTTATGCCAAAAATGCAACAGTAGACTGGTTCAAAATACCTGTATTAACCTACCGTCTAGCTCAGTAAAAGTCGTCCTATATTGCCTACTTCAATATTTTGTCTACTTTAATTTATAAACTGGGAATTGTAATAGTTTAATTTGATTGTTTCATTTTAAGTTAGTTCCTGATCAGACGCGACATTACGCGGCGTCAAAGCATTGATCCAAACGGTTTGCAAATACCAGTATAGACGGGTTTGGCAGTGAAAGGGCTCAGTCAAACATAGAACAAGGGCGACAATCACAACAAACTTGGTCGGGAGTCATTACAGAGTTAAGGAACGTGCTTGTTTCTTTTTCATATCAACAGCGTCAGCTTCATCATTACATTCCTTTAGAAACAATGGACATTTTTGGATAAGTGGGCAAAACAGCATTTAGTTATTTATAGTCGCTTTAATGTTTTAGCACAGCTGCTTTGACATTGATAAACAATCTGGACTTAAATGAAAAAACAGTGTTCACTCTCTTCAATGGCCCTCCCAACAACGACTCCCTCCTTACAACTACCATTGCCGTAGTTTCCTAAACATGATAAGTATGTCTAACCCTTTTATTGCTGTAATATCGTCTGCTTAAAATTGTCGTCTACTGTTTCTCTCAAAGTTACATAATGGACATTTTGACATAAATACCTCTATAACGTCGAGTGACAAACAGCTTGAATCCAGACCAGACGCCGCTGGATTCAAGCTGTTTGCAAATGTAAGCCAATTTTCCTCCCTATATATACTCCCTCCTAACAACGTACATATTGTTTGCCTCCCATCGGGTGTCGTTGTAGAGAGGGAGCGCTGTATTCAAAAAGGAGACTCAAAATACAATGCAGTATAAAGTCGTAGAAAGTACTGAAAGTCCCGCAAAACTGACACATCTACAAATATACAGTGGAGAAAGCGTTATCAAACGTTCAGACGAAACGAAACGCGAATGAAATTCACTATTAACCCGTTTGCGCCCAGTGGATTCTTCCATGTGTTTTATTGGATTAGTCCATTTGTTATCAAAGGGATGCCTGGTCAAAATGTTCATTTTTATTTTGTTTTACATTGAAATTCCTATCAGCAAACAGTGTAAACTCTAATCAGACGCCGCATAATGCGGCGTCTGGTCAGAGTCTACACTGTTTGCCTATGTCCCATATACGGGATGGTAGGCACAAATTGTCCTTCTCTAAAACGACTCCCTCCGAACAAAACACACAGTATGTGTCTTCCATTGGATGTCGTTGTAGAGAGGGAGAGAGCTCTGCTTATATCTGTTTTAACAAACATGGGCTATGTGCTCACTCCTTACAACGGTCTTACGAACAACAATTGCCCCCTTATATTTACATCATATTTTGTGTATCGTAAGCCGGCGTCTGATCCTGGTTCAAGTTTTTTGCAAATGTACTCTAAGGCAATTAATATTCCCTTCCTACAACAACTCCCTCCGAAAACACACACTTAATATTTGGCTCCCATTCGGCACTGTTATAAAACGGGAGCACTGTATTTCCTCAACATTGTTGACTCTCCAAACCGGACTGACTGCAGGAATACAGTAAAACATTTATATTGCGCTCTCTAAATTCAGCTACAGTGGAGAAAACGTTATTCTTTCCCAATAAACGCGCTTACGCTAAATATATTATTTCGAATGCAAACAGTTTGGAGCCAGATCAGACGTCGGGTAAACCGGCGTCTGATCAGGCTCCAAACTGTTTGCTGTCCAAGTTTAAATCAACATTCAGCATTGTCAAGAAGTTCTACTTTTCGTCATTTTATTGCAGGGCGTATGCGCTTCGTTTGCGTTTAAACGGGAAAGAATAACGTATTCTCCACTGTAACTGTCAGGTGCTTAAGGCAGGTGAATGCATAAAGCATGCTGAACGTAGAACGAATGGTCCTTCAGAAGCTTTTGTTTTACGTTCACCTTGCTTCGAGGTGTCATCTGTCTTTTATGCAATCAATTAGCCTTCTTATTTTGGTCGAAATAGAGATGTTTAAGTTTAACTCTACTCTCAATATCTAACAGGTTTTTTAGTACCAAAGCAATGGATATGCATGTTTACTAATTACTTAACCCATTGCCCGTTAAATGCGCCATTTAACGCCTTTATTAAATGCCTCCAATGATGCAAAAGGTTGTAACTTAAACAGTCATGTAAAGCACCATAAGAAATGTTTCCTGAATCCTAACGGAGAGTACATGTTTGTACATAGCTTAAGGCTGGCTTAAAGAAACGCAGACTACTCTTTTAAATAATAATAATAATAATTCTTTATTCAATCAGTAACTTGAACTAACAAATTCCTCGTTACTCAAAAGTGTGTGAAGTTTGCACGACATTCGACAATTCGACATTCGACCTTTCACAAATGAAAGGTCGAACAGCTGTCGAATTTCGACTTTCGACAATTAAGCTTTCACATAATGTAACAAATTTTGCCGATCGACAAGTCAGCTTTGCCATAATGTCGAAGTATTGTCGAAATTCGACGATCGACATTCAACATTTTTAAAACACATTACTTTGTCGAACTGATGTCGAATTTCGACGTTCGACACTTATACAAAGTCGGAAAATTGTCGAACTAGGGTCGAATTTCGACGTTCGACAAACTGCAAGTAAGGGGAAATGTCGAAATATTGTCGAAATTCGACGTTCGACATTCAACATTTCTTAAATACATTACTATGTCGAACTCATGTCGAATTTCGACGTTCGACACTTATACAAAGTCGGAAAATTGTCGAACTAGGGTCGAATTTCGACGTTCGACAAACTGCAAGTAAGGGGAAATGTCGAAATATTGTCGAAATTCGACGTTCGACATTCAATATTTCTTAAACACCTTACTTTGTGGGACTGATGTCGAATTTCGACGATCGACAGTTATACAAAGTCGGGAAATTATCGAACTTGGGTCGAATTTCGACGTTCGACAAATTGCAAGTAAGGGAAAAGTCGAAATATTGTCGAAATTCGAAGTTCGACATTCAAAATTTCTTAAGAACATTACATTGTCGAAATCATGTCGAATTTCGACGTTCGACACTTATACAAAGTCGGAAAATTGTCGAACTAGGGTCGAACTTCGACGTTTGACAACTTGCAAGTAAGGGAAAAAGTCGAAATATTGTCGGAATTCGACTTTCGACATTCAATATTTCTTAAACACATTCCCTCTGATGAATTTATGTCGAATTTCGACGTTCGATTTGCCGGACCCGGGAAAAGTCGAAATATTGTCGAAATTCGACGTTCTTCTTTCAACAATTCTTAAACACATTCACTATGTCGACCTAATGTCTACTTTCGACGTTCGACAAATGGCCTGTCAGGGAAAAAGTCGAAATATTGTCCAAATTAGACGTTCGACTTTCAACATATCTTAAACACATTCACTTGATCGAATTTATGTCGAATTTCGACTTTCGACAATTTGCCGGGCAAGGAAAAAATCAAAATATTGTCGAATTTCGACATTCGACATTTCAACCAAGCCGTCAAAGTGACGAATTTATGTCGAATTTCGACGTTCGACAAATTGCAAGTAAGGGAAAAGTCGAAATATTGTCGAAATCCGACGTTCGACATTCAAAATTTCTTAAGAACATTACATTGTCGAACTCATGTCGAATTTCGACGTTCGACACTTATACAAAGTCGGATAATTGTCGAACTAGGGTCGAATTTCGACGTTCGACAACTTGCAAGTAAGGGAAAAAGTCGAAATATTGTCGGAATTCGACGTTCGACATTCAATATTTCTTAAACACATTCCCTATGATAAATTTATGTCGAATTTCGACGTTCGACAATTTGCCGGACCCGGGAAAAGTCGAAATATTGTCGAAATTCGACGTTCGACTTTCAACATATCTTAAACACATTCACTTTATCGAATTTATGTCGAATTTCGACGTTCGACAATTTGCCGGGCCAGGAAAAAATCAAAATTTTGTCGAATTTCGACATTCGACAATTCAACCAAGCCGGTAAAGTGTCGAATTTATGTCGAAATTCGACAAATTGCCAGACAGGGAAATAGTCGAAATATTGTCGAATTTCGACGTTCGACATTGTCCTAATACCACATGTCGAAAATGTGTCGAAATTCGACGTTCGACTTTCAACATATCTTAAACACATGCTCTATGTGCAGTTTATGTCGAATTTCGACATTCGACAATTTTCCGGGCCTGGCAAAATCGAAATATTGTCGAATTTCGACATTCGACATTTCAACAAAGACGTTAAAGTGTCGAATTCATGTTGAATTTCGACATTCGACTAATTGCCAGACAGGAAATTGGTCGGATATTGTTGAATTTTGACGTTCGACATTGTCCTTTTACCAAAATGTCAAAAAATTGTAGAAATTCAACGTTCGACCATTTACCGGGCTGCAAAAGACGACATATTGTCGTAATTCGACGTTCGACTTTCAACATTTCTGAAGCACATTCACTATGTAGAACTTATGTCGAATTTCGACGTTCGACAATTTGCCGGGCCGGGAAAAATTCGAAATATTGTCGAAATTCAAGGTTCGACATTCAACATTTCTATAACATATTCAGTAAGTCGAACTTATGTCGAATTTCGACGTTCGACAATTTGCCATGCCGGGAAAAGTCGAACTATTGTAGAAATTCGACACTCGAAATTTCTCAAACATAACATTTAGAAATATTGTCGAAATCAGAAGTCGACTCTCTTAAAACACCACAGTCATGTGCGGATTGGATAGTTAAAACATCTGTGAAAATCCTACAGTCAAACCTGTGTCCATCGGTTCTCAAAGAGAAGTGCATTTATAAAGACAATAATGGGCATGTGTGTATTTTGGTGCAGGACAAAAGAAATGCAGAACGTTGTCTTAAGGTCTATCTGTATCACTTTTGCTCTGCATTAAACAGTCACGTGTTTAATAAAGTGCATGTTTTGTGTCTGTCCGACTTACAAAGTTATAACTGTATGAAGTGTGTGTCTATTTAGTTGAAAGATTGATAAATGAAGTTATTAGGTTTGCATGCAGTTTCAACCCCGTGACCACTTAAAGCAGGTTGAAAGTAAAGCAGAATGTGCTCAATATAGTCTGCGTCTAGTTTTGAACACACTTGGCCACTTAAAGCAAGTTGAAAGTAAAACAGAATGTGCATAAAGGCGCATTCTGCTTTTCTTTCAGCCTGCTTTAAGCTACCATCTGCTAGGATAAAACATCTTACGTTGCATATTCATGAAAACGGATTTAACCCATTACCCCATAAACACGCACTCGTTCAAATTTTAATTTTAAACAGTGATGAATATGATTATATGTATTGTAAGAACTATTTTCTATATTCTAGCAGATGGTAGCTTAAAGCAGACTGCTTTATTGTCCACCAACTTTAAGTGGCTCTATTTTCAAAACTAGAATCAGGCTATGGGGTTATGGATTAAAACCCTTTATTCACGTGCGGTTGTGTTCAAAGACATCTTTGAAAAACAATATACCACACCATTTACAGTCCTGACCTTGATTGTCAATAAAAGCCGATCATTTCAAAAACGTTTCGCAGCTCCGTAGCACTTAGAAATTAAGAAAAATCCGGATATTATGGCAGCCCTGACAGTTGATAATTTCAAGAAGTACAGCTCCAAACTCGCACAATGCCGATGTGCTGCTGTAAATGACATTTGACCAAAGCCTGCACTGATAATTGATTGTATGAATATTGTAGGACTTTCCAAACGTTTTGTAATGGGAAATTAAACCGAACAGTCGTTGTGTGGCAAATATATCATCTGGACCGGGTATGTTGCTATTTGTAGTGGGAATTGACTGAAATGTTTAATTGTTACAACTGACACATTCCTACAACAGACAAAAGAGGAAGACACTTAACATAATCGTAAACTAAATTTCTGCAAGGGACATTTTAAGAATTATCTTGGTGACTAGTTATGCAGGGTTGCTATAACGTGATCATGAAAATTCCTAAGATTTCCCAATGTTTCTATTTTTCAAACGCGATTTTACGCTATACTCATTATCTAAACACAAGAAAACTTAAAACCGATATTGAAAGTAAAGCAGAATGCGCATTTAGGCGCCTTTTGCTTTACTTCCAGTCTGTTTAAAACTACCATCTGCTAGGATACAAATCAGAAGATTTCGGAAGAAATCCGGAGAAATGGCAGCCCTGATTTAAGTGAACAGCGACTAAGATCTTTCAGGAATGTTAGAAATGCACAATTAAATATATTACATCCTTCTCATACAAAACTGTATAATTATGGCATCAATGAAAATATATCGACAAGCTCAGCGGCCTCAGCCTCAATTAACGTTTAAAAAGATATTACCTTCTGATGCAATCTACGAAGGATTCATTATTTGTTTTCCTTATAAATTGACCTCTGCTACTTTGCATATTCGAATTATTATGCAGAAACACTTTCTGTGGGTCACTTTGCCATGTGGTCATCTAAATTCTGAATAACAGATTAGAATCAATACATGAAGTTGACCTTTCATTATACTCGTATTTTACAAAATACTTATATTGTGGTCTTTGATTTTACTTTATCCCTTTGCCTGCGAATAGACTTTGCCTATGTTACATGTCCGATTTCTAGGCATTGCTGATTATAATGTCAAGGAGGTACTGACTTATACATGTATGTCTGAATTACAAGTATTGCTTATGTGTAACTTATTGTAAGCTGGATACTGATGGATCAGTACTATGCAAACAATGTAGACCCAGCTCAGATAGCTCATATAAGAGCATTCTGATCAGTGGCTGCACTGTTTGTCATAGCAATCCTAAGCTTTAATAAGAACTGAAAAGTTCTACGATGTTCAAAGGTAGATGGTGTTTCATAATATAATTGAAATACAATGGATTAACGTCATTTAAAAGTATTATCTGCAGTGCCTTTAAAGACAGATATAGCAATATTCGAAATGGGGAATTAAATTAGTTATAACAATGCTCTTTTCTGATAGTTCGACCTCTAAATGCCTTTTTCAAAGAAAATATTGTCGAAATATTGGAATAGAGCAATGCTATGATTTTGCAGTGCCTTTTATGTTAACCATTTACTCCCTAGATATGCCGTTTAACTCTGTTAACTAATTCCTCCTAATGAAGAAAATTGGTACAATTCACACAGTCATGAATATGTATCATAAGAAATAATTCTATGTTCTAGCAGATGATAGCTTAAGGGTGTATCAATGTCATGAGCCATTTTTTTCAAAGTATTAAACTTTTTTTCTATCATTGTTTTTTTGGAAGAGCTATTTATGATGAATGAAATAATGAAAACAAATATATATGGTGATGTCCTTTTTTTTAGCTACAGCGATTTGAAAAAGGTATGTCAAATTTGGATTTTTTTTCTTCAAATTTTACCCATTCAGAGTACAAGTTTCAGTAAAATCTATTTCAAAACAAAACAAAAATGTTAATTTGGGTTTTCTTTATTTATTTCATGTCTATGGTGGTATGTTCACAAATATAAACCAAATTTAGACAAAGCAGGCACCAGATTTGAAAAATATGGATCCTTGAATATCAAAAATATGCTTGATATAGGGCATGATTTTATTAGATTTTTTTTATTTTATGAAAAAAAGTAAAAAAGTTTGAAAATGAAATAGTTCTAGTATTTAACTTTTTCTTATATTCTACCAGATGAAAGCCCATACTAAGGCAGTTCAAAATATGAAAAGAAATTGAAAGGTTAGTGTTGAAAAGTTTGAGTTATTAAAGTAAAAAGAGTTATCACCCCTTACAAAATTTACAAAAAAGTACCATATCGATGATATTTAGAGCTTTATAAATTTCACATTTGGTGTCTTATTTTTCTTAAATTAGTTTTTGTATGAAGAAATACTACCATAGATAGGAAATAAATAACACAAACCCAAATTATCATATTTGTTTTCATTTAAAATGGGTTTTACTGAAGCGGGCTGTTTGAAAAGGACAAAATAAGAGGAAGTGGGAGGGGTAAATTTTACATGGCCGTAGAGCCAACTGTTGTTCACCAAAATGTACACTTTTTCTATTTTTCCATTCATCTTAAATAGCTCTTCAATACAAACCCATCATAGAGTGTTTTCATATACTTTGAAAAGTTCCCAAATTCATGACATTGATACACCCTTAAGCAAGCTTAAAGTAAAGCAGCATGTATCATAAGGGGCAATCTGCTTTACTTTCAACCTTCTTTCCGTAGTCACTAGTCTTCACAAATAGAAATTGGCTATGGAGTAAATGGTAAATGGCTCTTCTTTCACTGGTCCTTTCTTTATTAAGGTTTTAGAGCCATAATAGAAAACATCGAACATCGGTATGTACATGAAGCTTCAATGTTCGTGTAGTAAGATTGTGCCGGGCATATTACAGAATATTCGGAAACGGTGTTCAGGTTTTCGCATTATGAATCTATAACCTTAAAACATTGTTTGCTCGGTTTGTCGCAATAATAAAAAAAGTTAACATTATCTAAATTTTCTTATTTTATAATGCCAATTTTAAACAAGAGTCGTATACGGCCCTAAATCGCTCACCTGGAACCGTTGACGTAAATATCTTGAAAAGCTGAGAATTTTGACAATATGACAGTGCCTATTGCTGAGTAGATGATGCTGTGTACCAAATACCTAAGCTCAGGGTACGTACTGTGGTGACTATTATGACAAGAAGATTTTTGGCAGGTTTCATTGAAAAAAATATTTTTAGCTCCTGTGACCTAGATATGCAATGGGCCGCTTGAATATATTGGTAAAGTGCTTCTAGAACTTTCACCATGCCAAGTATCAAAAACTCTGGTCATATTAGTTTCAGAGGTGTTTGAAGGTTCACTATATAACTATGGTATACCTTACCTACGTACGCTCCTTCTTTATCTTTGTACGAGCTAGCGATCACTATTATACGATAGTGCTCACTGCTAAGCGCGGTTGCGTCATGAATATGATGACTGCGTTATGAAATTTGAAATAACTGCTTTAGGAAGTGTTAACGTGACTTTAGCAAATATTAGCCTTTTTGATATTATGTCCGAGTACTTATAACTTAAAGGTGAAGTGTAGATCTATTTTGAAATTTATCTATGATAAATCTAAGACTCATAGAGATTATTTGTGACTATAAGACTTGATCTGTTTTAGTCTTATAAACGTTAACATTTACAAAATCTTAACTTTGATTGTTTGCGATTTAATCAAAGATCATACACTAGATTTTAAAATTCAATTTTACATCATTAGTTTCATAATACGGAAAGTGTAGATTTAAGTATACACAAGGAAGCTTACTGGTTACTACCGATGCAAAATTTTATTAAATGGAGGTAATCAATGAACATTACGTAACTCGAAAATACACGCCCGGCTTCCACAAATCTTTAGATTTACTATTGAGTTCCAATGGCAGATTTGCGGGTCTGTCGAACACGAAAACTCGAGAAAAAAGGGTTTAATGAGGACGACGGAAATATAAAAATTCTAGTGCTTAGATCTTAATAATTTCAAGATGCTCCCCCGACCATGGGTAAGATCTCTAAGAGAGTACCCCGGGAAAGAGACGTAAAACGAATAAAGCAAAGAAGTAGAATCTAGAATCAATAAATTTGCTGGAAAACTTCGTAACATTCAGCAAATCGTCTCTTTAACTTTTACTCAGAAATTAGAAGACGAAATGGAGAAACGTACGAAATGAGCTGGATAATCATATTATGCGTCAAAACAGGTTTTACTAGATCCATATAAACACATTGCGAGGTTGATAGATCAAGTTTACTGTAGATAAAGACTTTTATTAAATTTCAAACAAAGCTTAGTATTGATGTTAGATCTATATAGATTCTATATTTGGTTTAGAAAGATGAAATAGAGGTAATTTTATTATTGATTTTGATAAAAATTTCCACTATAAAAATTGTTCCCGATACTTTTGTAAGTACGATCACCGATATAAAGTAATTCAAAGGGAGATACTCTCGAGACGACCATTAGAATTTTACGTTCGATAACTGTTTTGATCCAAATTAGAATTGCGGTATACTATAAGAAATAGTACAGCCCACTCGGGCCTCCTTGCATTATAGTGACCTCACAGTCAGCCCCCAAACAGTTTACGGCCCTCAGCCTTGGCTTCGGACCGTAAACTATTTTGGGGCTGACTGGTCGGTCACTATAATGCAAGAAAGCCCTCAGCGGGCTGTACTATTTCTTATCTTTGTAATTTTGTGACTCCCGGGTGGGCTCATTTTTTACCCATGGAAAAAAATTGAACATTCTTTACTAGTGAGGGCGCCAACTCTCAAAATACCCTTAAATAATAATGAATTGCAAGTGGAGATGCAGAAAATTTCTAATGGTATATTTGAATAGTATAGACCTTGCCAAGTTTGTAAACGGTGGATGCCAAGGCTGAAAGTGGTCAGGGACATTTTAACAAGGGCGATAACTCTGACCTTGAATTATTCAATATTCGCCACAATTATATTGCATTTAACACTACATGTATATTTCCTTAACAACCATATTTGTTGTGTGAGTACTTTATGGGATGGCGGAGTGTCACGTACTTAATTTAGGGCACTGTGACCATGACCTTGAAATTTGATCTCATTTTTAATAAAACGTTTGTCCGGCGCATATCTTCTGTACCGTATTAGCTAGGAATAGCTAATTTGGTGAGTAAGAACATCATTTGAAGGCGGAGTGTCGCGCACTACTTAAAGGTCACTGTGACATTGACCTTTACCTTTGACCTCAATTGTAAAATGTGTGTATGCGTGTATGTATGTAACTCACCTTGTCCTGAGTATATTTCCATTACCACATCAGATAGGAATAGCAAATTTGTTGTGTGAGTACACTTTGGGTAGGCGGAGTGTCATATAATACTTTTCATTTACTGTGACCTTAACCTTGAATTTTGACCTCAATTCTTTTCAAAAAGCTTGTCTGGGGCATATATGTTGTACCGTATTAGCAAGGAATAGCAAATTTGGTGTGTTAATATACTAAACAAAATTTCTAATCGGTCACTTGTTAAAGCTACATATGTCTTTAAGGGTACATGTATATCCAACCCATAAAAGCGATTTTTTCAAAGTATTAAACTTTTTTTCTATCATTGTTTTTCTGGAAGAGCTATTTATGATGAATACAAAAATGAAAAAAAATATATATGGTGGTGTCTTTTTTTTTAGCTACAGCGATTTGAAAAAGGTATGTCAAATTGGGATTTTGTTTTCAAATTTTACCCATTCAGAGTACAAGCTTCAGTAAAATCTATTTCAAAACATTACAAAAATAGTAATTTGGGTTTTCTTTATTTATTTCATGTCTGTGGTGGTATTTTCACATATATAAACCAAATTTAGACAAAGCAGGCACCAGGTTTGAACAATATGGATCCTTGAATATCAAAAATATGCTTTATATCCTTTCCACGCCCATAACGTATTAAAACGTGTTGACGTTTATGGCACATTTTGGCTTCCGTAGAATGAAAAGTTATGATTCGCACATCACGTTGGAAGACTTTTCTGAAAGGCCAGGTTCGGCTCTTCCTATTTCTAGAATATCAATGGTCTCCTGCAAAATGTGACACTTTCAGGCAGCATCGAAAATGGATCCAGACACAAATTTGCAAGACTGGAAAAATGCGAATGCCAGAGGGGCCGAAACGGTCCATCTTTCTACTTTCGGTTTAAAATGTACGCGACCTTTTTGTCAAAACCCGTTATAAAAGCACTCATGCTGGAATTCAGTAACACTGACATGTCAACACAAAGCTCACAAAGCTAAAACTGAGCTCAAACTGAGCTCAAGATCCTATTTGTTTTTGGGTTTTTTGTGTGTTTTTTAAGTCGTTTGGGTATTGCGTGAACGCGATTTAAATATAGCGCTTCTAAAAATAGATTGTCACTTTCGGTTTCGTGTTGACACGTCAGAGTAGTTTTGAGATGTCAGAGTGTAGTGTTTATTCAGAAAATGAGCTCAAAACTAGTCCGGTATTGTCTGTGTAATGTGTACAAAATCGGTCAGGCTTGCTAAGGATATAGGACATGATTTTATTAGATTTTTTATTTTATGAAAAAAAGTAAAAAAAAATTGAAATGAAATAGTTCTAGTATTAAACTTTTTCTTATATTCTACCAGATGAAAGCCCATGCTAAGGCAGTTCAAAATATGAAAAGAAATTGAAAGGTCAGTGTTGAAAATTTTGAGTTATTAAAGTAAAAAGAGTTATCTCCCCTTACAAAATTTACAAAAAAGTACCATATCAATGATATTTAGAGCTTTATAAATTTCACCTTTGGTGCCTTTCTTTTCTTAAATTTGTTTTTGTATGAAGAAATGCTACCATAGATAGGACATGAATAACACAAAACCAAATTATCATATTTGTTTTAATTTAAAATGGATTTTATTGAAGCGGGCTGTTTGAAAAGGACAAAATAAGAGGAAATGGGTGGGGTAAATTTTATATGCCCGTAGAGCCAACTGTTGTTCACCAAAATATACACGTTTTCTATTTTTTCATTCATCTTAAATAGCTCTTCAGTACAAAACCATCATAGAGTGTTTTCATATACTTTAAAATTTCCCAAATGCATGACATTGATACACCCTTAAATACTAAAGTCACATTTATGATATTTTACACACAATATAATTGGTTCTTAGCACTCCTTATTTTTTGGATTTATACACGTTGCCCTACTTCGTGAACGTCAGAACAACCACATGACTTGTTTGGCCTTATTTGCGCGGGTAAGGTATTGAAGAAAGTCTATGCCCGCAAGATCTCCAATGACTGCCAAGCCCGAAAAACACCTAAAATGGTGAGAATAACACATGAAGAGAGCGCCAGAGACGTCGGCATGCCCCCACGCTGGTGTATCCTTACGGCAAATAAGATTCAACCACCAAGGAATTCCGGAAGTGGAAACAAAACAAGACTAATTTCTGTGTATTCAATATTAGAAAATGTTTTCGTCCATTTGCATGTGGCTAGCACTCTTTAAACCGGTTAGGCTATAATTTGGCAAACTGACGTCACCGAATTAGAGCAGACCGCCCGAGGAAACCAAAACGGCGGGTAACAACAACCCTAAGCCCGAAACATTGTAGTGATGCACCTGAGAAACATATTTCTTCCCGTTGCTAAGACGGCAAGATAGCTTAATGGTTAACACGGCCGTAACGTCACACCCAAAAAACGGTACGTTAACGGCTGCAATAGGTGGACAATCGCTGCTGACGGCCACTTAAGGATGAAGTCATCACCAGACAGCTTTGACCCGACGATACAGATAAGTTTAACCCCACAGAGCGCTTTTTCGACATTCTCAAGAACCGCGTTCGTACCTTACCTCAGCCAACATAGTTTGACGCATTGGGGCGTGACGTCATCAATGTGTGAGAAGTTAGGTCATCAATACTTTTGCTGAATTCTTCTCGTCTATGAGAAGTAAATAGGAAACTGTTATTGCATCTGACGGGGGCAATACACATTGCTAACATTCGGCCTAAGATCTGTGTAACACTCCTGTGCCTTTCAAAATCTGGAGTGCCTCAATAGAAGTTGTTGTTAAAGCTTAGAAGGAAAGGTGATAGCCGCCAAATTGTGATAGTCTGTTTCAAAATTGATTACATTGACATTGTAACACAAAAAAACATAGTTTGACGCATTGGGACGTGACGTCATCAATGTGTGAGAACGTTAGGTCATCAATACTTTTGCTGAATTCTTCTCGTCTATGAGAAGTAAATAAGAAACTGTAATTGCATCTGACGGGGGCAAACACATTGCTAACATTCGGCCTAAGATCTGTGTAACACTCCTGTGCCTTTTAAAATCTGGAGTGCCTCCACAGAAGTTTTTGTTAAAGCTTAGAAGGCAATGTGATAGCCGCCAAATTGTGATAGTCTGTTTCAAAATTGATTACATTGACATTGTAACACAAAAACATGGTTTATAATTTCTTTATATTTCTTTTTCTGAATGAAATATAAGGTGACCGCTTAGAAATTTTGTTGAGTATACAAAATGAGATGGCGGGATGTTCAGTACTACTTTAAGGTCACTGTGGCTTTGACCTTGACATTTGACCTATATTCTAAAATGTGTGTATGTACATATGTATTTAACTTATTTTGTCCGGAGTATATTACTTTTACCACGAAACTTCACACACATATTCACAGAAATCACCCCTTTTAAAATGCCATCATAAGTATAAATAGAACTGAGCGAGGGTATTTGCATCGTCTGCGATGTCTCGTTTGTTTGAGCAAACTCCCCTTTGTTTAAGTTTAATATGTAAATTGCCAAATATCATATAAACATTTTGACAGATCTACTCAAAACCTTCTAAATAATTTTAGTGTACCGTAACGCCGGTTAAATCATAATTATTCCGAGTTTGTATGATTTAATTCAACTGAATTACGTTAGGATTTACTGCCGTTTTCGTATTATTTTCAAAATATGGTCACGCAGATGGACCTTGTGAGTTGGTTACAAGCCAAAACAGCAGCATATGTATCAGAGTAGTTGAGTATTAAATATCTTTTCTAAATTTGACGTCTTCTAAAAGTTATCACTATTGATATCAAGCTACACAATTATTGTTAATATCGTTCATGCCTGCACATGTACATGTATCTTATATCCATGTCGCTCACATGTAATGTGTAGGCTAGTGTACCTTTCTTGTTACTATGGTGTTCATTCAGGTACATGATCTTCAAAGGCATCTTCTAGAGTTATCACATTCAAATGGATGAAATTATAATGTTTTTGTAACCCAGGACGCTATTTATTGGACATATATGTCTAGTTTTGTTTTTCAAACGCCTTTATCCTTATACATGCATTGGGTTATTTTCTGAGGTACACGCTCGTTGATCGACATAATTTAATATGTACATGATACGTAATCATTTCTCTGCGCCATATGGCCCTTTGATGTATTGCGATGCCATGAAACCAAATTCAATAAATCAATCACGAAGCTAGCACGTTTGGCGTTTAAAAATGTTCCCATTTATTTTTAGACCCATGAAATCAGCCTTTTGGTGCAACGGTATGTTTCTTTTCGCGTATTTCCATATGGCGGAGGTGGAATGGCAGGTTTATAAAATACTAGAAATAGTGTCATATGAAGACTCATGGCATTTGAGAATTAACCGCTTCTATATAAAGACTAAAATCAGCTGTGTGACAAGAATTAACAAATTGAAGAATCAGAAGATTCAGTTTAAGGCAGAAATCTACATGTGGCTCTAGAGGGCACATGTTTAATCCACACGTCAGATGACAATTTGTCTGTAGCATTTTGGCATAATAGAAATAAAATATATGTTTCTTGCTTAGGAATGTACAGAATAGGTACTGAATCCTGATTCACGCATTTTAATTTGCATATGTAATGGCTGCCAATTAAGGGATGAGCTCTGCCACTATTCGAGATATCGAGTGCTAGTGTCCCCTTCTACAGTCTAGCCCATCTCCTGACACTAATTATGTTCAGTAGACATTGCCCAAGTGTAGCAAGGGTGGAGACCTTACCGTGTTCTGTCTGCGGATATTGCCATTGAAGTTTCTTTTCAAACATGAAGACGGGCTGGTCGACTACCATAACTGGTGACTGACCTTGATTTATGTTGTTATATGGCGTTATGGAGGACTTAAATTCCTAGACAAACTATTGAATAACTGTTAGATGACTCAATGAACTGAGACAACATGTATGGAATGGGTTGTTGATTTTTTATGTGATACTGGCAAAGTAAACTGTCCATAAAGGACCCATTTTAACACCAACATTTGTACACGTTTTGAAAACAGCATGTGCCCTTCTCTTATCTGGTGCATTGCCACATGAAAGATTATGCTGGCTGTATGTCCTCAATGCATGATCATGAACAGCCATATTACCATAAAGATAATTTAAAAACAAATCTGTTAGTTCACTTTGTTATTTTAACATGAGGTTATGTAACAATAATATATATAGTAGCAATTGATCAGAATTAAATAATTTGACCTATCCAACACCGTCTAAATGTAATTTTAACATCAGCAATGAATTAATTGACCTCAAATTAATTAAAATCAATGTGTCACAACTAGTTCCAAGACAAAAATATTTTCCGATATTTTCAAAATGGCCGACAAAATGACCAACGGCAGACATCTTGGATTTTTATATGTTTTAATTTTCATTTTTCCGATGGTTTTATGCAATTCCCATACACAAAAGGAAAACTTAGCATCATGATTTGAAGAGAAATTCACGTATCATTTCTACTCGTAAGTTTATATAGTAGGAAATAAGAAGCTGGAATTCAGTATTCAAGGGCTGATAATCAATACTAATTTTCCGAGTTATCCGGCGGCCGTTTAACATCAAACAAGTTCCATTCTGTAGAGAATACTTGCACATTTAACATGATATAGGTCTCATTAATTGCGGCTTTTTTGGGACCTAGGGTCCAGTCAGCCCTGAAACTAGTTGGCATGCTTTCCGTTTATAAGAATTAGCATTGAACGTTGGTGGGTGGAGTAAGTAAAATGACTGTAGAAAAAATTCTGACCACAAATTGGCATCCGCATAAAATCTTCATAAAATTGCATTACGAATTCGGCAATTGTAGCACCGATAAATACGAAATGTCTCATTTGCAGTGTTGCTCCAACGCTTTTGTTTAAAGTCAATAATTCTGGCCATCAGCTGTTCGCTAAGCCAAGTTTGTTGTTATTACTGTGACAGAATGTTTAATCACTGCACTCATGGTTTGACATGTGCATTACGTTTCTTATCATCAGTAATAAGGAAATCACAGTTGGAAGTAGTTAGTGTCTTCATATGTTAGCAAGGATTAACATATGGCACTTCCTACCAAAGCTGTCACCTTTGTTAGTCTCACTACATGAGATCAGTGTCCATACCACTGGGATCACGTGATGCGATCCAGGCGTGATTTAGCCGGTGTAGACACTAGAGTTTTTTTAGATTCAGATTTCGGTGAGTAAAGATGTAAAATTAATAACGCGGGTGGCATCCGCCACCCGGCTTCCGTCGGAGATTTCCCGACGAAACTAAAATATAGTTCGGACATTACACTTGTGATTTCCTTAACAAATTGCTACTATTGAACAGTTCGTGTTTAATATACTTATGTTGGATTACCACGTATGTTTATAACGGTACATTGGATTTCCAGGATTAAAATAAAGCTATCAGAAAACTACATCAACCCAGTTTTCATTTAAAACCCCAACCAGAAATGTTACTCAAGGACACACACACAATCACCCTTAGTACACAATATAACTGAAAAATTTCTGCATCATCACTTGCAAAAAATAATTCCACTGGCCTGGACGCCCTTACTATACAGAGGATCAGTAGATGATGCTTTGTGTCAAATATCTAAGCTCAGAGTGTTTTGGTTTAAGAAAAGAAGTTACACAGCAGGTTAGACAAGTATAAGATTAACAATGTAGACCTAGATAAATATAGTTCCGTAGAAGACCTTTAATCTGGATTCAAACCGTTTTTCGTATAAATGTACAGGTTATACATCTACATACAATTACAAAATAATAGTGCGTAGTACAATAATTCATACATGTCAAATACATGAAGTAAACAGTGTATAACTAGATCAAAGGGCTCTTCTATAGGCACATTATTGCGCCCATACGTATACAGAATAAATCGCACGACTCCCGAAGACTTTTCCGCACTATCTGCCGTTAAATTGTCGAAATTTGAAATTTGATAATTTTTTCACATTTCCCCGACTTTAAAGAAATGTTGAATGTTTGACACTTTGTGAAAGGACAATGTCGAACGTCGAAATTCGACAATATTTCGACTATTTCCCTGCCTGGCAATTTCTCGCAAGTCGAAATTCGACAATAATTCGACATTTTCCCTGCCAGGTCACTTGTAAAACGTCAAAATTCGACATAAGTTCGACAAATTGAATGTGGTAAAGAAATGTTGATTGTTAAATATCGAATTTCGACAATATTTCGACTTTTTCTGAGCTCGCCAAATTATTGAACGTCTAAATTCTACACAAGTTCGACATAGTGAATGTCTTTAAGTAGTGTTGAAAGTCGAACATCGAATTTCGTAAAATTTTCGACATTTTGGTAAAAGGACAATGTCGAACGTCGAAATTCGACCCTAGTTCGACAATTTCCCGTATTTGTTTATGTGTCGAATGTCGAAATTCGACAGTATTTCGACATTTTCCGGGCCGGCCACTTGTCGAACGTCGAAATTCGACACTAGTTCGAACTAATGTCGACTTTTGATAAATGTCAAATGTCGAATTTTGACAATATGTCGACATATTCCCGGGCCGGCCACATGTCGAACGTTGAAATTCGACATGCGTTCGACATAGTAATGTGTTTAAGAAATTTTGAATGTCGAACGTCGAATTTCGACAATATTTCGACCTTCCCCGGGTCCGGCAAATTGTCGAACGTCGAAATTCGACATTAGTTCAACATAGTGAATGTGTTTAAGAAATATTGAATGTCGAACGTCGAATTTCGACTATTTGTCTTCCTTTCATTTTGTCGAACGTCGAAATTTGACCCTGGTTCGACAATTTCCCGACTTTGTATAAGTGTCGAATGTCGACATTCGACAGGATTTCGACATTTTACGGGCCGGCCACTTGTCGAACGTCGTAATTCGACACTAGTTCGAACTTATGTCGACTTTTGATAAATGTCGAATGTCGAAATTTCGACAATATTTCGACATATTCCCGGGCCGGCCACATGTCGAACGTCGAAATTCGACATGAGTTCGACAAAGTAATGTGTTTAAGAAATTTTGAATGTCGAACGTCGAATTTCGACAATATTTCGACTATTCCCGGGTCCGGCAAATTGTCGAACGTCGAAATTCGACAATGGTTTAACAGAGGGAATGAGTTCAAGAAATATTGAATGTCGAACGTCGAATTCCGACAATATTTCGACTTTTCCCGGGTCCGGCAAATTGTCGAACCTCGAAATTCGACAATGGTTTAACAGAGGGAATGTGTTCAAGAAATATTGAATGTCGAACGTCGAATTCCGACAATATTTGGTCTTTTTCCCTGCCAGGCCACTTGTCGAACGTCGAAATTCGACATAAGGTCGACATAGTGAATGAGTTTCAGAATTGTTGAAAGAAGAACGTCGAATTTCGACAATATTTCGACTTTTCCCGGGTCCGGCAAATTGTCGAAATTCGACATAAATTCATCAGAGGGAATGACTTTAAGAAATTTTGAATGTCGAACGTCGAATTTCGACAATATTTCGACTTTTCCCTTACTTGCAGTTTGTCGAACGTCGAAATTCGACCCAAGTTCGACAATTTCCCGACTTTGTATAAGTGTCGTACGTCGAAATTCGACATCAGTTCGACAAAGTAATGTGTTTAAGAAATTTTGAATGTCGAACGTCGAATTTCGACAATATTTCGACTTTTTCCTTACATGTAATTTGTCGAACGTCGAAATTCGACCAAAGTTCGACAATTTCCCGACTTTGTATAAGTGTCGAACGTCGAAATTCGACATCAGTTCCTCAAAATAATGTGTTTAAAAAATGTTGAATGTCGAATGTCGAATTTAGACAATATTTCGACTTTTTCCCTTACTTGCAGTTTGTCGAACGTCGAAATTCGACCCTAGTTCGACAATTTCCCGACTTTGTATAAGTGTCGAACGTCGAAATTCGACATCAGTTCGAAAAAGTAATGTGATTTAAAAATGTTGAATGTCGAACGTCGAATTTCGACAATATTTCGACTTTTTCCCTTACTTCCAGTTTGTCGAACGTCGAAATTCGACCCTTTTTCGACAATTTCCCGACTTTGTATAAGTGTCGAACGTCGAAATTCGACATCAGTTCGACAAAGTAATGTGATTTAAAAATGTTGAATGTCGAACGTCGAATTTCGACAATATTTTGACTTTTTCCTTACTTCCAGTTTGTCGAACGTCGAAATTCGACCCTATTTCGACAATTTTCCGACTTTGTTTAAGTGTCGATCGTCGAATTTCAACAATATTTCGACATTATGGCAAAGCTGACTTGTCGATCGGCAAAATTTGTTACATTATGTGAAAGCTTAAATGTCGAAAGTCGAAATTCGACAGCTGTTCGACCTTTCATTTGTGAAAGGTCGAATGTCGAAATGTCGATTGTCGTGCAAACTTCACACACCTGTTACTCACAACATATTTACAGATGACCAAAGTGGCCAAACAAACATACATATACATGTAATAATAATAATAAAAAAAAAGTATTTCAAATGATAGTAGATCTATTTTCGAAAATTTAGAATTTGAGGTTGAACTACTATTTTCATGAAAAAAAAAAGATATTAAAAGAGTGTTCTGCTTTACGTTCAGATTGCTTTATCAACCATCTGTCTTTAAAGCTGAAATCAAGTTTATGGAGAAAAGGTCCTCGAAGAGACAGAAAGGAATCTATTTACAGCTGAGAATGCGTTAAACATAGACAATAAACGCGTCTTTAACCGGCTACGGGGCGTAGCGGTAGAGCGCCCGCTTGCAGTGCGGGAAGTTGTGGGTTCAATTTCCGGCCGACATAAACCAAAGCCTTAAAACCTGGTAATATTGGATTCCGTCGTTCACGCTCATGTATCGGGTTAGCATTAAAACTGGTTCGTCGGTTTCAGGATAAAGTGACCGGCCGGGTACAGTCCTAATGGTGAACCTTAAAAGTTTCCCTGCTCGTATTACCCTAAAGGGGGAAATAGCAGCATAAAGAAACAAACCATTTTTACTTTAAAACCTTAATCGTATCAGACGTTATTATACGTCCCTGATCGTATATACATGTATAAGCATTGAAAAATCAGAGGGCGAAAATGGGTTAATTCATTTACACTTTGAAACTCCAAATAGATAATTACAGTTTCTTATTTAGTCCAGTCCACTTTTACTATTTCATGTTTTGTTTTACAATATATTACAATATTACAGACATTGCAGACTTTGATAAAACGACTACATTTTGTCTACATTGTGTGTATAGGACTAATGTCTTTTTTTACAGGTACAATTTTTGCAGGGCTCATAAATACCCAAAGATTTAAAAAAGAAATTCAAGCGCGATTGTTTTTGAACATTTCGCTGTCAGGCTCTATATCACTAACATGGTCATACACACATTTTCAATCCAGATAAGACTGTTTGGCACCCATTTTAATGTTTCCTAAGCAAAATACCGCATAAATTCGAAATTCTAAATTAAAGTGCAGAAATCCGAAATTTTCGGAAATATCCGGAGAAAAGGCAGCCCTGTGTTTGAAATCGACGTGTACACTCGTCGATGGAGTTCAAGGTGTTAAAGACTTATTATAGTTCAATGTTCGGCTTTACGAGGGGTTTTCAAATAGTTTTTATACTGGATCAATAACTTCAATAAAATGAGTGCAAAATGCATGTTATGATATATCACTTTTAAGGGCAATTCTTTGCCTACACGATGGTATAATGTACGATAAGATCACATAACTCGATGTGTCACAAAATGAACCTAAATGACCCCTACTCGAGGACACTGGATCATAGCACTTTTCAGACATTACTTTTTGACGTAATAACTTCTTAAAGAGTACAATTTCCAGATTGCTTCTGGAAATATATCAGTTTATGTCTAAATCTTAATGTTAATAAATTTTTATTTCTATTGAAAGGGTTAACTGTCTAAAATCTCATTTTTTCAAAATCAACATTTCTTATTTTGCTAATGACGAAAGTGGACATGTTTTTTCGAACGCTATGAAAATGTTCTAGATCAGTATATCTACATTTTGATTTTAAAACATGAAACAATTTTTCAATGGCTTCGATAATAGCCTGGTTTAATAATAATAAAAGAGTTTGTAGTTTCCCTAACTACTTTTATACATAACGGGAGATCATTTGTTTATTATATTTTCAGTACGTGTTTAGAATTAGCTCTATTTTAGATATTTCTCGTAATAATAACATTTAAAACTGTGTAGTGTTTGCATAATTGTCTTATTGTATTTGACAGAAAATTTCATAAACTTATTCAAAATAATAAAGCCGTAATAATAATTATAGTATCAAATTGTGTTTAGAAGATTAACTCAAATATACACAAAAAAGGTCCAGTGTCCTCGAGGAGGGGTCATTTAGGTTCATGTTGGAGCTGATCGAGTGATGCGATCTTATCGTGCATGATATCACCGTGTCGGCAAATAATGGATCTTTAAAATGATATATAACACATGCATGTTGCACTTACAATACTGAAGTTATTGATCCAGTATCAAAACTTTTTGAACTATTCTCGTAATTTTGTTGTTGTTACTGTTGTTAATTTTGTTTCAAATATGTTATACATGTATATTTGAAACAAATATCAAATAAGATCTTGTTTCAAGCATTAGTTGCTTATTCTTAATATTTTATAAAGCGTGACATACTTTATATATATGCTCATAATAAATCAACACGTGTTTTTTTCAAATTTTAATCATCCCATTGATATTTCTGCTCTCCAAGTAATTCAGCAAGCATTTTATTGAATGGCTGATACATTTGTTTAAGAATAAGCCTGGTGTCGTTCTGCATTGGTCCTGCTTTGGCCTTTCCTTTAGTAATTCGCATCCGATCTGCAGTGGAAATGTGTTCCATTTCAGTCTGAGTCAGGTTACCTTTGAAAATAGAATAAGAGTCGCGATATGACTGAAATATTGTTATATAAGAACAACAACAGTCTACTATTAGTATGTGACTTGCTGGCATCAATAAATGCTCGTGTATATTTGTATTGCTCCATAAAACACCATCTTACTCTTTTAATATATTTCTCCACTGAAGAAAATAGCTCCACAACAATATATTATACTGCCGCGAATATAAACCATAAGCATAAGTTTCTTCATCCAAGCAGGTGATACTTTAAAGCAGACTGAAAAGAATGCAGAGTGTGGTCTAAGGCGCATTCTGCTTAATTTGCATCCAGCGTTAAGCGGTCACCTGTCGTTAAAACTAAAAACAGACTATAACATGTAGGTACAATGTTAAACAACAACTCGATTAGCCAATTGAAAAGTCTTACTTACGCACATCAAGAAACTGAAATATTCTCTTCATATATCCATTAGTGTTTTCTTTGTAGTCCTCATTACGGAATATGAGAAGCTGATTTCGTGGAAACACGTCTAGCCAGTCTTTCAGGAAGATGTAGTAGAAACCCATGTGTATTCTAGTCTGTAAGAAAGAGAAATGAAGATCATTAACAGTGGAGCAAATGTAATTCTTTCCCAACAAACGTGTTGACGTTAAATCATTATTCCTCGTGCAAAACGTTTGAAGCCAGATCAGACGCCGGGTTACCCGGCGTCTGATCAGGCTTCAAACAGTTTGCCTCCGAGATGCAATTAAATAGTAAGAATTGTCGAAAAGATGTCCTTTTCTTCATTTTACTGCAATGCGTTTGCGTTTCGTTGTTTGCGTTTAAACGGGAAATAATAATGTCGTATCCACTGTATAACGATGTCATCGGGTCGTCTGATTTATTTCGTTAGATCCAAACTTCTTTATATCAGGTCTATTTCACTATACGTTAATTAGAGGTGAGGAATAATTTTTGTTCTATTATATCCAATATTTTGTTACATCCAATATCGTTATAAGTGAGATTCACTGTGTAGTAATTAGATGGCAAATCCTTCAAAGGCATTGAATCAAACCCAAAATTTAGTCAGATACAAGTTGGCGGCCATCTTTGACGCCATTTTGAATATCTAAAAATGCTCAAGGATGACCGGCGGTCATACATAGGTCCTTGATGCGTTAGGTCTATTCTACCAAACACCACACAAACATTTTCTATACTACTCCAAGCAAGGTTAAACTTGTCCGCTGTCGGACTATCATGGTGAGAGCGATTGTGAAGAGAGAGTAAAAACTATAAGAGGCAATCGACATCATTCCAGTTTATACGATATTACACGTAAACTAAGTGCAATAAAATGAAGCAAAATACAGCTGAGCAATAAAATGAAGCAACCTATAGCTTTTAAAAAAAATCATGACAATAAATATAAATCTGAGAGACGTCCGATCTTGCTCTACACTGTTTGCAATTGCTAACAATTGTTTAAGCACAAACGCGTTTATTGGGAAAGTTAACATCGTCCTCCAGTTTCCTGGCACCTGCCTTTAAAACAATCTGTTACTTTTCTTTTTATTGATCGCACATGTAATAGAGAGGTTTTGTAGTTGAAAACATTTTTCAATGTTCCGGAATCCGTTACCACGTAGCATATTTCTACTTCTGAAATGTTCAGTCGGCTGAACGTAGACTATAACTTGATACTATAGTGACTAGTTTGGAAGACTGGTGAACACTTAAAACCTGTTGAAAATAAAGCAAATTTCGCCTTTACTTTCAACCTACGTTTAAGCTACCATATGCTAGTATACAAAACCTATTCTTCTGCTGCATATACAAAACTGTATAAATTGGAACTACATGTATTTTCTTCGGTTGGGGAATATATTAAAGGCGTGAAACCTCATATTATGAAGTAAAGGATCACACGGAAAGTTTTAACGTCTTCCAGGGCTCAAGATAAGGGTAGTATTTCAAATACTAAAATCTTCATTTCTGTTTTAAACCCTATAATGTCACTACTCATTATAATCGTCTCGAAGAGACCATTCTAATGAGTAGTGACACCATAGGATTTGGTGCTGAAATGAGTGAAAAAATGTTGTATTTGTTCAGTTTACTCCGTCTTATCTGGGGCATTGGTCTTCTCCGCTTTACGTACTGTAACACTAAGCTGCAAGTCTCTGCTATATAGACACCACCGGAGCGACGAATGAAGGGTACAGTTATGGAGAACGGTGATTGAATGTCTCACTGCAGTGTCAAATCCATACGCCGTCAGGTTGCCTTTCCGCCGATGAAAGAAATCACTGTATAGTCTGAATGCAACGACAAACAAAGACAACATACATTAGTCAAGAGCCGCATTTCAGTTGGAACCACTGATGTTAATGTAAAATGTTTTGTAGTGTTGAGAAATTATGACAACATCATTGTGCCAAAACATTGCTAAGTATATACCTTGGGCAATAATTTGACCAGTATTAGTGACCTTTTTTTACCAGACATGGCCAACATTCAAACATTTGGCCCTGACCCGGATATCAATGACGCAAACATTCTAATTTAGTTTCATTACGATCCTCTAGAGTGTAAACAAGGCTTTTCTAGGATTCAACCTAGTGACCTAGATGTTTACCAAACATGACCCACATCCGAATTTGACTAGACTTTTCAAGATAAGAATTATCATCAAGTTTCATGAAGATCGGAGGAACTTTGGAGCTATACCAGTTGTAGACAAACGGTCTATGTACGACGGACATTCAGCGATCCTGAAAGCTTACCTTGGCTCTTCGTGCACTTCATTCCAGGTAAGCTAAAAAGACGTTAACCCTTTTATACCCAGTGGATTCTTCCATGTTTATATATTAAATTATATTTGATTAATCCAAAAATTTTCATTTTCATTTTGTTTTATATTTAAATTCCTGTCAGCAAACAGTGTAGACACTGATCAGACGCCGCATTATGCGGCGTCTGATAAGAGTCTACACTGTTTGCCTATGTCCCATATATTGGATCGTGGGCACAAATTGATTAATCTATCTTGTGTAAGTGGCAAACAGTTTGGAGCTTAATCAGACTTCAGGAGACCCGGCGCAAGAGCTGGCTTCAAATTGTTTGCCAACACAAATGTTTGTATCTGAGCAGCAAATATAAGTTTAATGTTAATGTTATTTGTCTTGCAGTACTCAGAAATTATGACAATATCATTGTGCCAATACATTGCTAGGTATATCCCTTTGCCAATAATTCGACCAGTATAGGTGACCTATTTTTGACCCTACAATGATACTTAATGAAACATTAAATTCAACCTAGTCCATTTTGGGGGGAAGCCAGCATTCTATCTGTATATCAACAGCTAAGTTAAATGGTTGCAGCATTGCAGACACCCTTAAATCGTGGACAGTACTAAAATGTAAAGTACATTCACGGTTCACTTTTCATTGTTAACCAATAGTTTGGATCCTGATCAGACATGTGTTATCTGGGGTCTTTAAACTTTTCAACCAAGCCTTTACTGTTTAGTATAAACGCGTTTATCGGAAGAAATAACGCCTTCTCCATTATTCCTTTCAGTCTGCAAATTCGTTATCATCTAATTTACAGAACATACCTATCCACTGGATTCCTGCTTACCTATTTACCATTATTAACAGTTACTATTCTGTTCCAAAAATAACTCTGACAGGTCAGAAAAATTGGACAATACCTGACATCTAAAGCATCACAATATATCTGTTTATTCTGTCAAACATACCTATCCACTGGATTCCTCAGTATAACAATCAGTTTGACCTGTGGATTCACGTGTTTAATCAAATGTGGAGTAATATACCGTGGTTCCTGAAGACCTTGGTTCTGTGGGATATGTATCCAGCCTCCCATACAGTGCATGTCCCGTGGGTTGCCGTCCCCTACAATGATGCATTGGAGTAAACCCTCTTTAACGTAGCAAATAGAATTTCCTTGAAGCTCATTTAATTTATTCCACTACTTAAGAAAATGGTTTCAATTCATACAGTCATGAAACTGTACCATCAAAACTATTTTTGATTTTTAAGCAGATGGTAGCTTAAAGCATGCTGAAAGTAAATCAGAATGCGCCTTAAGGCGCATTCTGATTTACTTTCAACATACTTTAAGTGATCACCTGTCTACAAAACTAGAACAGGCTATGAGGTAAAGAGCTTATACTACCACTAAATGGTGTTAATTATAAATAGTTTAGGACAGGTAACTGCTTAACTTTCACTTTGCTTTCAGCTGCCATCTTATTTTATACAATTTATTAGCATTCTTCTCTTGTGCAGTACATTTGTATTCGTTATGATTGAGACTTGATTTATTTTCGATTGCTTGCACTAACAAAACTAAACAGTATGTAATATGTTATTTTTACCGTTTTAAAATACTTTCAAAACAAACATTATGCAATAAAATGTAGAAAGAAAGACCTATTTCTATCGGAATGGCAAACAGTTTTGAGCCTGATTAACCCTTTCAACCCTAAATTTCTCTTGTGGGTATTAATAGTACATTTGAACTCTGTCTAATACATGAATTTTGAACTAGTTTACTGTTGCAGCTTTGGTATGACAACAAAAACCACGAAAATATCAAACAGTGCAGACCCTGATCAGAGGGCTCCAATAGGAGCCCTCTGATCAGGGTCTAGACTGTTTGCATATGTAACCAGTAATCTTTACAGATGGCTGTAGTGTTGAAAGGGTTAAAGACCTCGACCATTGTCGCTTTTACTATGTTTTTGTTATCATGTTAATGTTACGATGTAACGATGGTGAACTTGTGTGCTAAAGTTTAAATAAAACATCTGTTCTGTTATTCGTATTTTACAAAATGTGTCTATGCAAATCTCCAGATAAGGGGAGTATTTCAAAAACTAAAATATGTATATATGAATTAAACCCAAAGGTGTTACTACTCAATGGGTAGTTACACCGTAGGATTTGGTGCTAAATTGAGTGAAAACTGTTTGATTTGTTCTTATCTGGAGATATGTCTTTGTGTGCAATTAAAAGGAACACATTTATTTCAGTTGATCACCTGTTATGAAATCTTCTTCTGACCTGTTTTGGATTGTTTTAGACGGACTGGAAAAGTATTGCAAATATGTCGACAAGTTTTCAATTCTATGTGGCCTGTTGATCATATGACCTAGAAAGTAAGAAACAATACATAACACATTGAATCCTATAGTGACGAGTACAATCGTCGATGACACACAGTGGGGACGAGAAGAGTACAATATTGTACGCGATAATTACTTATGTTCTCGGATATTTTTACTTACAGTTTAAATAGATTATACTGTTAATCAGAAACATGTGGTATTGGACAAATTGATTTATCCCTTTCACTCTTAATGACGCCAAACAGCGTGTATACAAACAGTTTGGATCCTGATCAGACGCCGCGTAAACGCGGCATCTGATCAGGATCCAAACTGTTTGACACTCGTATCGATATATTTGAACTTATACTTCATTAAATCTTACTTTGAAACGGTGATTGCAAGCAACATAATTCAAGCAGACGACAATGAAACGGTGAAGGGGTAAAAATCTCACGATTTATTTGGCAGCAAGGATTTAAAATAGTAGATTTACACTTCCAATGGGTAACACACACTGTATATTTCTTAACATCATATGTCAGCCCACGAAACACAACACAGGTACCATATTTACCATATCGCCTACATGACCACCAAAATGTTTCTTTCTGAAGGTATCCATCGTTATGAAGAATGCTTGGATGTTTTAGCAGTCTGGCAAACAGGTCTGTTGTTCCACACTTTGTCATACCAATGAGTTGAAAATACGGCAAACAAACGAATTTTCCACTGCGGCGCCAACAAGGATTCTTATATTTTGTAAGGAATGTTGGTGGTTGCTGAAATTAGGTATAAACTGTTTGTTATAATAGTGACATTATTGCTGTTGATTTAACTGCATTAACCATTCATTAGTGAACTTATATAGAAGCTTAATATCAGGGGCCCGTTTTACTAAACTACTTACGCAAATTTTTTGCGTAAGTCAAAATTTTAATTTTTAATTTATATTTTTTATTATCACTCGCTACAAACAGCAAATAGACAGATCAGAGGACGCGCTTTTAGCGCGTACTCTGATATGGCTATTTGCTGTTTGCAAACGTTTATGATCGAAAAATAATAGTAAAACGATTTTGATTTACGCAAAATATTTGCGTAAGTAGTTAAGTAAAACGGGCCCTAGAACCACCAGTACCTGAAACGTTTCAGAGGCAATTTAATGTTCCACAGTTCAACGAGTTAAGTAAACATTCAGTGTTTTCGGGTTATGGCTTTGTAGAATGTTTTGAGGGACATCTATAAAAATGGTGCATTTAAATGGGTATTTACGATAAACAGTTGCTATACACCATACACAAAGTTGTAATACGTGTACATATGGAAGTTAGGGATGGCACCATTGTGTATTACTTGTACTTTGTTTTCTTCGACTTTGTTTTTTTTTCATTAGTAAAAAGAGAAAGGCGTTGTTCATTCCCATAACAATGCAACTTAACCCAGTTATGTCCAGCGGGTTCTTCCATGCTTATATATTGGATTAGCCTACTTTTAGCTCACCTGACACGAAGTGCCAAGGTGAGCTATTGTGATCGCCCTGTGTCCGTCGTCCGTCCGTCGTCAAACTTTTTGTTCAAAAATCTTCTTCTTGGAAACCACTGGGCCAATTTCATCAAAACGTCATAGGATTGTTCCTTGTAGGGTACTCTCTCAGATTTCTTCAAATATAGGTCATCCAATTGAAATTGTAGTTGCCATAGCAACCAATCGAAAACACTTTAAAAACCTTCTTGTCAAAAACTAAAGATCCGAATTGAAAATATGTTTACCAAAATGTTTCATTAGTGACCCTCTATCGTTTATTGGAAACGAATAACGTCTTCTCTACTGAAGATATTAAGATATTCACCTGACACAACAAATCTTCAACACCATGGAATGTTGCCGAACCATTGCACGAATAACGAGTAGATCTATAATTATGTTGTTGTATGCTGTGACTGGCCGTATGACTTAGTCTTATCTGATGTATCATGCTATCCCATGGCTCACTAACTGCATCTCTTGGATGATTATTCGATGACAATGTTGGATCGCTTAATACCTTAACTGTGTATATTGTTGGTAACTGCGAAACGTATTTACCAAATAAACCATGTATGGTGAAGCCCGCTAGCAAACAAGTTGTGCATATAAAAATAATCTTCGCTTTTAAAAAACGAATAGGTTTCATTGTTTTTTCCCGCAAGAAAGTCGCAATATTAAACTTCTTTATTGTTTTTACTTATTCTACGTTTCGGATTATTGGAATATATATAAAAAAAAAAATTAAGAATTTTCAATGTCGGTTGGTTTGAGAATATTACATATCAAGAGCGTTACTATGTCATATGCTATGGATGTTATGGGTATGATATTGATGCAAGTTTTGAATATGCAAACGTGTCCTCTAGTAATTCAAAACAGTTGTTTCATGGAGTTGTCTCTCTGAAATACAAAATACAAATGTACGTAAGTATATAACATAAGTAGACATAGAATATTATAAACGTAGGGTAATAACAATATCAAACAATACTATTAAAATGCGGGGTATCGGGTAAACCAAGCTAGTACTTTTACTAATGGACTTCGAGTAGCACTGTCTTACAGGACATTGTATCCGACTATACTTAAGTCTGTTACAAATATTAGCAGTTATAACAGATATTGACTAACGACTGAAATTTACATTTCATTATCGAATGCAACAGAGCTCCAGATAAGGGGAGTATATCAAAATCTAAAATCTTTCTTTCTGCAGTAAACCCTATGGTGTCACCGTGTGACTACTCATTAGAAGCGTCATTTCTAGACGATTCTAATGAGTAGTTACACTATGGGAATTAATGCTGAAATAAGTGAGAAAATGTTGATTTTGTTCAGTTTACCCCCTCTTATCTGGAGCCCTGGTGCAGTATCTTTTACGTTATGTTTCTTTAGTTTATAGTGTTTTAATTGCCATGATAGTTGAAGATGATTAATTTGATCAAGAAGAAATGTCTGTCCGCTTAGGCATTTTTAATACTTTACGCATAATGCTGTGTCTGCTATGAAACCACACTGTTTGCATATGCCACAGTTAAACAGCGTAAGGTTAAATTTTCTTACGTTATTCATACTCAAGACGAACAAAGCAATATGTTTTATACTATTAATGATTATTTGACCTTAAGTATGTAGCAGTTTTTCGTAATTTACATACGTTAAAATGCTTCACATATTCAATAACAAAATGTTTTCGTAAGTCAGATTATAAAACTCTCAGTAAGTATTTATTTCTCCATCTAATCCTGTCTTGGGACATCTTTTTGGAATCGTCTTGAAAAGACGATTCCAAAAAGGTGTCACAAGACAGGATTCGATAGAGAAATAAGATATTAAATGTATTTTAAAGTTTTGACTTACGACAATATCTGTCGTAAGAAGTTTTATAAAACGGGCCCCAGATGTTTAGCGTACGAATATACATAAGTGATAAACAAGGGTTGTTCAAAAAGTAATGATGCTTGATCAATAACTTCCATATATCAAGTTATAAATACATGTGTTATATATCATTGTAAATGGAATTGCAATGCCTACACGATGGTATAATGCACAATAAGATCACTAAACTCGATAAATAACAACATGAACCTAAGTGACCCCTCCTCGAGTACACTAGAACATAGCATTTTTCAGACATTATGTTTTGACGTAATTAATTCTCAAAAGTAAAATTTCTAAAACATGTTCTTGAATATATCAGTTTATCACATAAACGTGCAAAATATAGAGGGCCGTAAAAATCGTATGGCCAACTGGGCATATATTTTATACTAATTTTCGAATCACCAAAATAATGTACTACTACGCCGACTGTAAATCAGTTAAGAGAATCTATACTAGACAAACATAGATCACCACTAGGTATTGAAACATTTCGAAGTGTCCTAGAAACATTTTCCCTAGCAGTCTCGCAAATTCAGGCTGCAAATCAGGCTAAACTTAATACTACGTAGACTTTAGTATTAGCAGTGACTAAGACTGTTTTTCAAATTTAGACGTTACAATGATAATGACGTCATGTTACGTCTTGACGTTATTTTGAAAACGAAACTAGATTCTTAATGTCAAATGATCATTTTTAGTCAATTAGAACAACTTTAATTTAAATATTGATTTAAAATTTGAATATGGTATCAGAGAAGTCTTTTCACAACGAAATGGTGTTGATTTTCTTTACGTTAATATGAATGGTGTTTTTATCTACGGATGAATAAAACCGAATAACACCTATAACGAATCGTTTACCTAAGAGCCGAGGGCAAAAGTGAAAGTAAGACCGTTCGGATTTTCGTGTCATTTGGTGTTTATGTGATAAATAGGATATTAAATTCGTGTTTTTTCAGTAATAAATTTATTGAACTCGTTGGATAAAAATGATATGTTGCTCGCCAAGGCTCGCACAATATCATTTTTATCCAACTCGTTCAATAAATTCATTACTGAAAAAACACTCATTCAATATCCTCTATTTATGTTTGAATTTTAATATAAATAAAATTTCATTATAATAGTGGATACAGAATGCATATGATAAGTATCCACCGTTTATCGAGGTGCACAGGTAATTCTAACGATTCAGCTTTTATTATTAGCACCCTCTAGTGACCTACATATCATTGAACAAAATCGCAGACATCTTTTCGGTAAAAAATCATTTTCTTCTCTGTTCTTTCGTTGTTTTCTAAGTTAATACGTCTACAAGTATGCAGTTGAATATTTAATGTGTTGGTTTACGTTAAGGTTACTCATGTTGTGAGTTCCATTTTGGTATTTTTTGCGTTATTATATCCGGCTAGTGTGGTCGGCCTTGTTGGGCTCCATAGTGCGCTGTTATCCACGGAGCTACAGCACTTATATCTAACAACATATTTAACGTAACCAATCGGTTTAATTTTCTGGATTTGTCTTTTTGAACATAGCATAGATCTAGATCCGTATTGAATTAGGTTACATCTGGTTATTTATACTTTGAGAATTCCGGGCGTGTAGATAGCTTGGCACACACGCCGGTAAACACAAGTTACACAACACACATAGATCTATTGCAAAATCAATTAATCATAGATGTATCTGTAGGCTTTATAATGATGGTGATGTCCATGCACATTTTGGCACTATGGTTTACATTTCAGCTTGTTAGATTAATGCATAAAATTAATGTGTCGGCTTGATAATAAAGCCTTGATTATGACGTAAGCATATGACGTAGTTTGATGCAACTTTTATGACGTCATGTTCAGTAAAAAGTTTTTTCTTCTGTTTGAGTTCAGATGCATTGATGATTTATACAACGATAAATACTAGACATTTTAATTTAAAGACATCTCCTGACGACCTTTTGGTCATAACGCATTGACAGATTATTTACTTTCAATTTCCTTGCAAAAGCATGGGTCGTGTGCATATTGAACCATTGAATTGTCTTATGTGAGACCGGACCTTTATATTTGATTGTTTGGTTAGAAATAACCATTGAAAATCACTAGAGCATGAGTTTAATCTGGACTTCAACAGGTAAACTGAGATTGTGTTGCACGTGCTTTACAGTTACATTAACACTTCCAAAACAATGGGCTGGTGGTCTCTCAATGGACTGAGGAAAAGTCTTTAACAACTATCATTTTACCTGCAAGTCTCAGCGCTATGGTTTAGGTGTCAGCGAGTAAGTTTATTGTCTATTATCACGTCAGCACACGACGTATGTAACATTTATGATGTTATTTTGAATTGAGAACATCACTTATGCTGTTTCTTGTTTTGTTTTCCATGTTGTTGCCCAAGTCTCCAATCCTTAATTCTGTGATGGCAAGTCATGGTTATGGTACATACAGGAAGAAGCCTGAAACCTAGCCAGGTGTCTGTTGTTGCCCGGGCCGTTCGTTAATAGGCCCTAAACACACATGTGACATGTCTATTAGGGCGATGGTTCACTGGGATTTTTGCCTATGTAAGTATGTAAACAGGCGGAGCCGAACACCGACAGACAGAGGCCAGGTAATGTTTTTTAGGTTTAAACTTGTTGTTAAAGTAGAACTAGATCTACAATGTTGAAAGAAAAATTGATGACAAACTTAAATTGACATAAGTCTGCAAAACAGTGCTGAATATTTGTTTGTTGGTTTGTTTTCAACAATTGATTTGAATTGAGACATTAATATATATCCCACTAGGTATTAGGGTGTATATCGGAAACAATTTTTCTGTTGGTTTGTCGGTCCATCCCATCTGTCTGCCTATTCGTCCATCCATTTGTCCATTTGTACTGAACATCTCTTTTCATATATTTCTGTACTATAAGTGTTGTTTCGATTGTCTCAAACTATCGAACACTAATCGGTTTGAGATAACTAATAGAGTAAAACATTCGAACTTTACTTTTTCATAATCAATAGTTTCTATAATTTCAAATAGAAATTTTACTGATAGAGTAAAACATTCGAACTTTACTTTTTCATAATCGATAGTTTCTATAATTTCAAATCAAATTTAAAAACATTTCTTTTGTTCTTGTCATAATAAAACTTTAACAAAAGCATTTATGTCTGGCAAGCGTCCATCTACAAGAATACAAGTAATCAGACGTTTGTTGGAGCATTTTATGTTTGGTTATGGTGAATTCAGAGATGTTTATCATTTGCTTGATACTCACTCATCTATTATTTGTATATACTTTATATTAATAGGTGTATCATTGTATGTCAACATTCATGCTGTCCGGTTGTTTATTCCGTTTAGATTTATTGAATCTTTGAATGGTCATTTTAGAGGGTTGTAATATGCAATTTAATTTAAAGCTACAATTTTCAATAGATTTGTTACAAGATTCTAAATTAACCAGCAAAGGGTAAACTCTTGGCATAAATGTAATGGTACTAAAGAAACAAATTGTACTAGTAACCTTATTTAAACCCGTTACATATTCGAATAAATCAATTATCAATCGGTGTAGTGTTTTTTTTTTATTATTGATTGTGATTTCCCGTCCGCTTCCCAACACTAGTATTATGTCATGTAGGATAACCATATCTGGTATGTGGATACATATAGCAATTACCAGTTTCAGGTTAATTTGACCCTGACATTGATAATTGAAAAATTTTGTTTTGACCTTGACCTCTGACCTTGATTATTGAAAATCCTTATCCTAAACCATTACTTTTATACGATGCTATTTGCAATAACCAAACATTGGATGTGGATACATTTTTGGATAGCTGAGTGCCATATACCTCTTTCGTCAAGTTGACCTTTGACCTTTAAAAAAAATAAAATTGATTCATTACACATGATGTGTAGATACATGTTGGCATGGCAGAGTGTCACAAACCACTTTTAGGTATATTTGACCTTCCAATTTGACCTTGATAATTGACAAATCTTGCACTGAGGACAACTCCTTTACCATAGCCAAATATCTTTAGATGGAAGAGTTTTACATACCTTTCAGCTCAATACGGCATTGACCTTGAATACTCTTGCCCAGAGCATATATTTTTACTATCTCGTCCGGGATTATCATACATAATGTGTTGCTTTATTTTGAGATTGCCAAATGTCATGAAATATGTTCAGGCCACCTTAATCTTGTTCAGGAAATTCCTGGCAGACATGTACTTAACACCTTCACTGTGACAACCCGAATTTACTGAATGGTTAATTGAAAACAGTTAAGATCCTGATTAGACACTGCAAAACACAAACAAAACCCCCTAACTTAACACTCCTTAATTCACGTATCAAATATGGCATAAGGTGCTTGCTAAACTTCCAGTCATTTGTTCAAATGTTTTTTGAAGCAAAACTATTTGCAGCAGCTTATTCACTTGCGTTCTTTGGGTTTTTCAGAGTAGGTGAATTGACACTCTCTTCCAAACTCAATCCTCATTCTCCTCTAGGCTTAGGGGACATTCAGATAAATACCGACTGTCGTGTCTTCAATATAAATCTTCGCTTTTCTAAGACAGATCGGACTGGCCGGGGTCATAAGATAGTCATTCAAGGCGTCGCCAGTCCAGTTTGTCCAGTCAAACTTTTACAAGAGTATTTATCTGTCCGTCCAAATGTCAAGGGCATGCTATTCATTCATTTTGGTGGTAAACCACCCACTCGCTATCAGTGGACTACCATCCTATAAAAAGCTATGAAGTCCCTAGGGTTATATGAGAAGAATTTCAAGTCCCATTCCTTTAGAATCGGTGCTGCTACAACCATGGCATAATTAGTGTTTTTTTGTTTGTTTGTTTGTTTTTTTGTTGTTTTTTTTTCTGAAGCAATACAGATGGCAGGTCGCTGGAGTTCTGTCTGGTGTGTGGGTTCCTCACTTATTAAACAGGCTTTCTTTACGGCGAGGTCCAGACCAGATGGGTCGTATTTGGGTCTGGCTTCCAATAATGTCCACATCTGGTGGCAAGGATATAGTGGCTTAGGGTTGATAGGATTAAGACAGAAGCTTCATCTGCTGCTTCAGGTGAATGAGCCTCCACATATATTAGTCATTCACTGTGGGGGAAATGACATTGGCCGTTTCCCAGTGAAGAGGCTACGCGAGATGATATCGGACCTGCTAAACAGGACATGCTCTCAATAACGCTTAAAATGAGAGAATAACTTAAATGCCACATACTAGGGTTTGGTAGGTGCGTTGATTTGGCTGCGGACTTTCACTGTGTTCTTTTCGCATGGCCAATTGTTTTGGCGGTGGTCCGGGTTTCTGCTGCAGTTCCCCAGACCAGTTGGCGGATGCGAAAAGATTACAGTTTCATAAACAAGATTTTATAAATAATAAATTTTTGTATCTTCATGGACTGCCTTCTGTAGGATCATGTCGCCTCAGAAGTCCTGTCTCAGTTAATCGCTAACATTGTATTGGAACTTTGCTTGTGAATATAAATAATATGTTGCCCATTTTGTTAAGATTTTGTGTTGCCAACATTGCTAAGGGCTATGATGAACAATTGATATTATGTGTTGCCCACTTTGCTAAGGGCTTTGATGAACAATTGACATTATGTGTTGCCCACTTTGCTAAGGGCTTTGATGAAGCTATTTGTGCTTTTTGGGGTCTGCCATGTACTGTTGCGGCGACCCAGTTCATGTATGTAAATGAAAGCCGCAGCCAAATATTGGCCATATTCATCTAATTAAACATAAACAATATTCATACAGGTTTTTGTTTGCTTTATGCATCCTTCGATAATAGTGGATACAGAATGCATATGATAAGTATCCACCGTTTATCGAGGTGCACAGGTAATTCTAACGATTCAGCTTTTATTATTAGCACCCTCTAGTGACCTACATATCATTGAACAAAATCGCAGACATCTTTTCGGTAAAACCCTCCCTCCACAACCCTTTCTTCGTTATATTTTATGTGACAACATATGTAAATGTGTGCCCCTACTCAACCCAATTAATATCAATAATGTTGCCCAATTTGTTAAGGACTTTGATGATTATGACAAGCTGTCTTTTATGGTGACAATTGACATGTTGTGATGTCCACGTTGCTAAGGGCTATGCTGAACTATTGACATTATGTGTTGCCCACTTTGTTAAGGGCTTTGATGAAGCTATTTGTGCTTTTTGGGGTCTGCCATGTACTGTTGCGGCGACCCGGTTTTTGTATACATTTGCGTCAAAGCATGGATAGCATGCACTAACGGTGGTAGCGTCTAGGCAAAGAATCATTCAGGCGTCTCATGTGAGGCCCGCACCTATAATTTGATAGATTGGTTAGTAAAACCCATTGAAAAACCTATTGAGATCTACTATGTAGGGGCCTCTATTCAAAGCTTCAGATAGCTGAACCGTTACCTCCACAATTGTGTTATGATCTACCTGTATTTTGGCACTGAATCAATAAATGGACTGGCTTGATGTCCTTAACCTGAATATGCAGAGTCTTATTTCACTTTGTCATCTGAATTGTATGACCTTAATAGATCACTTGCTTTGATTCAGTCTGTACTTGTGTATAAATCTTAACATGAATATGTATTTTTCATATAAATCCAAACATGAATATGTGATAGATCAGTTTTGAATATCTGTTGAATTCCTTATTTGACTCTGCTTATTTGGGTTACAACTCTGACAATTTGTACACTTGCTGCTGCCTAGTTTGTTTTGTTTTACAGGCGCCGCATGTTATATTTCTTGGTGCCAGATTCAGCTGACCTTCCATACCATCTTCAGTGCCAGTTTCAGCTGACCTTCCATACCATCTTCAGACTACCATCGGCGCGGCTTTCATTTGGATTTTGCATCAATGCCAGTGGGCTATTTGACATTCTGTGGAATTATATGGGCTTAGGATATTGTGTGTGTATTATCAGTTCCATGTCAGTGGTTCCGCCAGGTCATGAGTTGGTTGGCTTTGGTTAGTGTCGCTTCTAATGCCAATCATTTTATGAACTGGCGGATGCGAAAAGATTACAGTTTCATAAACAAGATTTTATAAATAATAAATCTTTGTATCTTCATGGACTGCCTTCTGTAGGATCATGTCGCCTCAGAAGTCCTGTCTCGGTTAATTGCTAACATTGTATTGGAACTTTGCTTGTGAATATAAATAATATGTTGCCCATTTTGTTAAGATTTTGTGTTGCCCACGTTGCTAAGGGCTATGATGAACAATTGATATTATGTGTTGCCCACTTTGCTAAGGGCTTTGATGAACAATTGACATTATGTGTTGCCCACTTTGCTAAGGGCTTTGATGAAGCTATTTGTGCTTTTTGGGGTCTGCCATGTACTGTTGCGGCGACCCGGTTCATGTATGTAAATGAAAGCCGCAGCCAAATATTGGCCATATTCATCTAATTAAACATAAAAAATATTCATACAGGTTTTTGTTTGCTTTATGCATCCTTCGATAATTGAAAGATTTAACTGTCAAAATTCTCAAACTTTCAAAATAAACATTTCTTATATTTGCTAATGACAAAAGTAGACATAAACTTTCGAACGCTATGGAAATTTTCTAGATCAGTGTATCTACATTTTGATTTCAAAACATAAAACCGTACTTCGATAGCCTCAATTATAGCCTTGTTTGATATAAAAAAAAAAAGTTTGTGCTTTCATCAACTACTTTTATACATGACGGTAGATTTTTTTTTATCTTATGATGTTTTAAGTAAGTGTTAGGTATTAGCTAAAACTTTGTATATTTTATAAAATAATAACATATTAAACTGTGTAGTGTTTCCATAATAGTATTATTTGTTTTGACAGAAAGTTTCATAAACTTATTCAAAATAGTAAAGCCGCAAGAATTATTAAATAAGCAAAATACCATAGGAATGATGACATGCGTATGTTAGAAGAAAACTGTTTTGACTCAGTGACTTCACTTTCAGGAGCTGTCTGATCTGGCACAACACTGTTTTCAAAATGTATCAATTATGCTAATAGCATGATAAGGGTTAATATTTAAAAACAAACAAAAAAACTGCCTACTTTCTTGATAAAAGTTTAGAACATGAGATATTAATTTTGACTTAAAACATATATGAGTGTGAAACAGTTCTACCCCTGAGCAGCCTGTTATTATATATGCTACATCTTATCTGGTTCCAAACATTTTATAAATTATAGTGTTTTAAGCCTATTATAATTACTGAACTGGTAAACGATCAACAGAAATAAAGTTTTAATCTACTAAAACGATGGAATACATGCTTTAATTACTTTCAACATTGATTCTTCAATAGAGTACACATTTTATGATAGGAGAGGGGTTCTAAAGTATTTATGTTGTTAAAACGGTTTGTATTTACAAAACCTTTAAATACGCCTTTGGTTTATGCCTCCATTGAAGGAAAGAGTTCTAATTCAAAGTCTTTATTGGCATGAATGCAACATTAGAAACATTCAATATCCTAGCAGATGGTAGCTTAAAGCAAGCTGAAATTAAGGAAGCATGTACTTTTCAATCTACTCTTAATGGACACCTGTCTTTCCAGGTAGGAACAGGCGATCGGGTAATGGGTTTACCTAAACCCATTACCCCACAGCCCGTGTTAAGTATTGAAAATAGGTGACCACTTAAATCAGGTTGAAAGTAAAACATAATGCGCCTTAAGGTGCATCCTGCTTTACTTTCATCCTGCTTTAAGGTACCATCCACTAGGACATAAAACATCACCTATGATTCATAATTGTGACTGCTTAGTGCTTAAAGAGGATTTATTTGCTTATGAAGGTGGAATTCATTAAAGGAGTAAAAAATATAATGATGGGGGTAATGGGTTAAGCTTTTGCACATGAAGGAGTGCATGGTGTAGGAGATTAAAAATTATTCCCCTACTGAATAACAATGTTGATCCTATATATATGTTGGTGTGATTTGAATCCAACCTGTGTACCCAAGACTTAAGCGTCCGTTTTAAATCACACAAGGTTCTCTGCTTGCCCTAGTAGGGATACACATGGGGCATTGTGTATTTATGACTCTTATGGGACAGCAACTGCACCCCAGTGAGTGTACAGTATACAATTCGATTTCATGCTAATTGGTTACTTCCTGTTGTTAGTTGTGCTGTAGCTTTGCGCTTTATGGCCCCTGGGCAGAAGCCCTGAGAGGTGAAATCCATGTGCGCTATGAGCATGACAGCTACTTATTACAGGCTGAACTATTTCTATGAAATTTCAGTCAACTAAAATCTGCTGGTATATAATGGACAAACAAAATATACATTTTTGAAGAAACTGTTAAGGATTTATATGACACTGATGTTTTAAAAGACCAATACTATTTACAAGCTAACAGATAAGAGCCTGATCTGATGGCTCCTATAACTTAAAGAGCTATTTGAACAGGGTCTATTATGTTTTCAAAGGTGTGAAAAAACATTCCTATGAAGTAAAGAAAGGATTAACACTAAGCGCGGCTCAACAGAGTTTATGACGACTTTTGCCTAATAAGTTGGATCCAGGTAAGATGCAGGGTATCACACTCAAACAGTATAAACAGTATAGAATATGTTACAAAAATTGACAAGTGTTTCAAATATTTATCCATGTTAACGTTCTTTTACGGAGGTAAAAACCCGTGTCTGTTAAGTATGTTAAATGTCGGCTTCTTTGGAATATAGAAAAAGGTATGATCAGGGCTACTTTCGGTTTGCTTAAAACGATGAAATAAATAACCGTCGCATTTGACAGTTAATAAAATCAATACATTAAAATACATCGGGTTAAACGGGAGCTTGACTGCATAAAGATATAGGTATCAAACTAATTAACCGCATTCGATCTATTCTTTTCCGAATCGTTTATTACCGTTATCGACGCCGTCTCAATGATGCGTTAACTAAACCGGAAACGACCCATCCCTTATCAGGGGAGTTCACTCTGGAGGAAAATTGGGATAACTCTGTAATGTGGTAGGGTCCCATTAAAGTATTAAACATTTTTCAGAAAATTGTCGCAACAATACACAAAAAGGTCCAGTATCCTCGAGTATGGTTCGTTTAGGTTCATGTTGTGACTTATTGAGTTATGTGATCATGTCGTTACTATACCATCGTGTAGGCAAAGAATTGTTCTTTAAAATGATATATCACACATGGATTTTGCACTTATATTGTTGAAGTATCATTATTTTTTTTAACAACCCTCGTATTCGTGGATGTTTACAAGGTATACGGGCGTTTACAGCACCTGTTAAGTTTGGTTAGAATCAGGTACATGGTTTTGAAGAAGAAGATAATTAAAAAAATTGTTGACGCACGACGCACAACGACAGACGTCGGACATTGACTGACAACAGTAGCTCACATCGAGCAAATTGTGCTCAGTGAGCTAAAAATTGAAGTCGCGATCGGCAGGCAAAGGGTTACATGTTACATTATCACCGTATCGTGTCAATGAAATGACAACTGAGGCATGTTTAACTACGTTTCCGCTTGCCGAGCGGTCGGTCGCACGCTCTTGATCGAACTTTCTCGGCGAGCGCTAGGCGAGCGGAAGGTATCAATACGTAGACGTTGCTAGTTGTGTTACAGTACACTCTGGGGGCGCAATCTGTGCTTGTTGAACGCTAGCGAGCGGGTTTCCGCTAGGTTTCCGCTCGATGATCTTTAACATTGGGCTGTAGTATCCCATGCTAAGGGTTTTTAATTAAAATATCGACTGTTTTGCTCTGGCCCGACATGTTCATCCACAATCCCTACATGATGTGGGGGGATTATTGCATGTAACAAAAATGTGACGTATATTTGGACATGCTTTTCTTTGATAAAAGCCCCTAGAGGTAGATATTAGAATAGAGCATGTTTTAAAATTAAAAATCAAATAAACAAGACCCGGGAAAAGGCTCGCGTCATACAGTTCAGAAGACGTTATTCTTAAACGCAACGAAAGCAAACGCGTCGAAATAAAACAGAAAATTTACAATCTGAGTGGCAAAATCTTTAGATCCTGGGTCCAAGGTTATAAAGCTTTTCAGTTGAGTCTAAAGTCGTTCTCAAGCATTTGATTGGTCAGATTTGAGCCTAGGCTCAAATTTGACCAATCAAATGCTTGAGAACACACTCAGACTCAGCTCAAACGCTTTATAACCTTGGACCCTAATCAGACACCGGTTAACCGAGCGTCTGACCTGTCTCCAAACTGTTTGCAGTGGCAATACGTGTAATAATTCTAGCGAAAACGCGTTTATTAGGAAGAATAATATCTTCTCCACTGTATGAGTTTAGTCAACTTGTTTATTAAAAATTATAGTTAATGAGCACTCAATGTAAGAATCGCAATTTACCTTGTTTGCTATATTCTATCCGTAACTATTTTCAAGACTCACATCGGTAAAAACAATCATACCCCAGGCTGACTAAAATCTCACTAATTTATAAATTTCAGAATAGCCTTGGCATCACGCAGTGTACTGCGTATCTAATTATCCAGTGTAGGCAGTGACAAACGTTATGACAGAATCTGTTATATCAGTTAACCACTTCACTGCTTGGCCCCGAGAACAATGATTAAAGACAACTGTTTAGGTAGATGAAGTCATGACAATGAAGGGGTTTAACGTTACTGGTCATTCAAAGATAAACGCAAGCTGTTTTTCTATCTTGTCATGCTTTCAACCCGCTACAAGCAGTAAATATATTTCCAACACCAGGAGCAGGGTGGAAAGCAGTACAAATGCTCCAAAGTATACATATCAAAGTTAATACAGTGCTTGGAAACTAAAACAAAGCTAATTTATTGATTGTAGCTTGAAGCCTGCAGAAAGTAAGACAGAAGGTGCTGAAAGCACACTCTGTCTTGCTTTCAACTCGCTTCTATTGTTAATTTGCTACCAACATCAGGAACAAGATGAAAATAGGTAACACTTTAAAACTGGGAGCCTACTGAAGGCAGAGCAGATTGCGACTTGGAGTGCACTCTGCTATGCTTTCAATACGCCTCAAGTGATACCCTGTTTTCATAACCTAGAAACAGGCTATAATACAGTAACTACTCCATAGTATTTCGATTCAAAGCTAATACAGTGATTGAAAGCTTAGGGTTGACTGAAAGTGAAGAAGAATGCGCCTAAGGAAGCATTCTGCGTTACTTTCACTCACCGGTTTCCAAAACTGGAAAATGGCTATGTAATGAGTTCATCTTAATAATTATGGTAACTACATGTAATTATGATAACCACTTAGTTGGTTGTCATTGTATGTATGTTTGCTTGCATGTTTGTTTGTTTGTACAAAGAGAATGTAATTTATTACCATTGTCTTTATATATATATATATATAAAAAAGATCTATTTAGTAGTAACAAATATTGAAATGGAAAAGCTCAGTTCACATTACAATTTATGTGCACAGAGTTACTTTTCTTTCTATATTTAGGTATGTTTTCTTCCAAATACATACTACAACGCCACCAAACGGAGATTTGGTGCAGTCATTCATAAGTTTGTAAATTTTGTATTGAACTATACATTAAAACCAACAACATATAGATCTACTGTCTCCATAAATAGTACAAAAATATTATGTACACAATGCAAGGGACAACAGTTATTCAGACAGCGTATTTTGGTTAAACGCACACTGCTACCCCCATCCCGTCTCAGTTACACCCCCCCCCCCCCCCCCCCCCAGAAAGCCAGTACCCATTCATATTCTTCACGTGACACCCCCCCCCCTCATTTAAACAAACACAAACACTTTACGACTTTTACCTTTCTTTTAAAGTATAGTGCACCTATTTCAGAGTCTGACGGTCTAATTGGCTAGTTTTTGCGTTTTGTTTTCGGCAAAGGTTGGCAGGTTTGACATATCATTTATGAACAGCAGGCCATTAGCACGCCGTGTAACGAAGTATTTTGACCCCCATCGAAAAAAGACCCCCCGGTCATAATTCGACGACGTGGAATGACCCCCGGTCATTTTTCGATATCGTACAATGACCCCCCGGTCATAATTCGACGTCGAAATTTGACCCCCCGGTCATAGTACTATGACTCCCCTCATGAAGTATTTTGACCCCTCCTGAAATATATCGACCCCCATCGAATAGTGACCCCTACCCTCTCCAGCAATTAAGCGACACAGTTTAACCAATTGGACCCTAGCGACGAGTATATTAGATATTTACAAACAGTGCTCATGTTAATAGTACACTTGTCCTTTGTAAACAGTGTAGACCCAAGTCAGACTTTACCCACAGGAGCCCTCTGATATGTGTCAGTTTTTAAATGTATTGTATAAAACAACTCTAGCTAGTCGAAAATTGACTTGACATAACTAGAAAACTTGAATTGTTCACTTACATTTTCAGGTGTGAATGAGTTAAAAGATACATAAAATTTAAATAATAAACAAGTTAAAATTCAGACATGATAAGCACGCCATGGGAACGTACAGTATACTAAGTGCTGTTCCCGAGGGATACCGTTACATGTAACCTGGTGCTTATATGTTGGATGCTGATGGTAGGGATTACCCGATCTCTTTGATACAAGCTGGTTGCGGGTCTGAGGTATAATTCGTGAACAGCTCATTTTTTTTTTTATAAATGACGACTTTACACGTTGCTAGGGCTGAAAGTGTTAACTAGGCAATAACTAAAAATATATCCCTAAAGAGTTGTCAATATTTGATGTTAGAGGGAGATTTCATATAACTGTTATTGAATAAAAGTTGTCCTCTGTGTTCACGTGGCTTTGATATAGTATTAAAGAACGTATTCTCTTGTATATGTGATTGTACATACTGAGAAAATGAAGAATAAAAACTTGAAACTTGAATAAATAAGTTAAGGGTGTAATTCAGCCATGGAGTATGCAGGTCGGTGGGGCGGGGGCAGGCAGGGTGTGAATTACTTGAGAAAGTTATAAATTACTTTACAAGTTTACAATCACATTGCTAAAGAGTGCATTATATTACAATTACCATTACGCAACGTTTACATAAAATTTTACAACAACATTGGCAAAGTAATGCATTACATCGTACATTACAGTCCAAAACATTACTAAAAAAAAGACTAATAAGCATATCATATATAACTGATAGGTTATCATTTACAAGTTATTTGTCAACTACATAATCAAAGATGCAAACACAAGAATACATGTATGCAAGTATACAGTTTGTAAAGTCAAAGCCTTTTTGTCTGTACACTTCTTGATTGAATTACTGCTATAGAGGGGTTCAACTGTACCAAGACAAAATGTATAAATGTCTCTGCTGCATATAACACCATTACAGTTTCAAATGCATTGTCTGTTAGATGCATAAAGTCAAACATGAATACTAACCCTTTACTCCATAGCCTGTTTCTATTCTTGAAGATATATGACCACTTATTGAACGTAGTTTAAAGTATATCAGTGGTACTCGATATCAATAAACGTGAACAAGTAAAACTATTTATCCCCCTTTTACATGTACCTCGTATATATAATATTTACATCGATTCCAATGACATTCGTCTTCTTACAATGTGTCGCACCATGTGTCTATGAAAATATTGATTAGATTATTGACAGTATATTGTACAACATAGAACCATCCAAAGATTTTTAAAAGTAATGAGCAATCTGACATGAATTAATCCTCAGGGTGCTGCTCGCGACATTCAATAATGAGAAGGTGCCTTTGTTTGACATCAAATACGGTAATTACCATACCAGGACAGGGCGTGTCATTGTATGAAATAGAATAATATCAGGGGGTCATTCTACGACATCGAATAATGATCGGGGGTCATTCTACGACATCGAATAATGACCGGGGAGTCATTCTACGACATCGAATAAAGACCGGGGGTCATTCTACGACATCGAGTTATGACCGGGGAGTCATTCTACGACATCAAATAAAGACCGGGGGTCATTCTACGTCATCGAATAATGACCGGAGTTATTCAACGACACTGATTGATGACAAGGGTAATGAGGCAACGTTGCACAGCGTCCGATCTGGATATAAGTTGTTTGCAGATGGTGTTAAATGTACACATACACATGATAAACTGTTAAATCATATCAGCAAGAGTTGGCAAAACACAACATAACCAGCTTGTAGTGGCTAAATTTGAATGATGACAATTTGATAGGTACTTCAGGGCCCAAGGTTATAAGGAGTTTGAGTTGAGTTTGGGCGTTTGCGCTAATCTGGCCAATCAAATACCTGACAACGATCTCAGACTCAACTCAAACTCTTTATTATCTTGAGCTTTTGGTCACTACAGAATTCAAGGTCAAACTGAGGCAACAGATATCACGATACTCACAATATTTGTCACTTGCTAAATACGACAATAGTACAGTTCGCAGTTGCTAAGTTATGCAAGGTAAAGAGTACAAGTAAACAATACTATAATACTTAAGTCATTCGAAGTGACACTACCTTATTAACATGTAAAGCCGGAGAACACTTAAAACACAAGTAATGGTAATAAAAAGATGACCAAACTATACCTGCAAGTGCAGCTTAATAAAGGTTTTACAGTTGTTTTTGATACCAACTTTACTTCAGATTTAACGACCGAGATCAAGCTTGAGTCAGTGTCTTGAGACTAGAACAGTTGCAACGAAACCCGCAACCAAAGCACAGATTAGATCAAAGTTTGTTGGCCAAACTGAGATACTTTTCAACAGTACTGTTGTGTTTTCGAAAAAATAAACGTAAACCTTTCGTCATGTTTAAAAAGAAATGCATTAAGATAATTCCAAAGCTTTTGTCACGGAGCCCCCTCAACATCGCCCAACTTTGGGCACTAACGTATTGACTTGCCAACTGACAGGTATCCTTCTAAACCAATAGAACGTACATGTATGAGCGCCGTGGTACCAAATAAATGCCAAAAAAGTTGTTGATCGAAAGATAATGTAAAAGGTCAAGGTGACCTGAAAAGTGAAAGTTTACAGGCTATGTTATAGGCCGCTTTGCCATGGCAAACTGTACTCACACACCAATTTTGGTAAATCTTGTTGATGTAATAAAGAAAATATGTTCTAAACAAAAGGTACATGTGAAGACGGAACCACTTCCAGACACGCGCAATTGTGTCACTACATACGCCAAAATTGAGCTTTGGGGTATAAATACACATTTAGCACTTGCAAAACTAACTTTAAACCAAATATAAAGGTAAGTATAAAGGGGGTCATTTTTCGACAGAAGGGGGTCAATATTCGACGATGGGGGGTCCTTTTTCGACGACAGGGGGTCATTCTACGACGTCGAAATTTGACCGGGGGGTCACTTTTCGATGGGGGTCAAAATACTTCGTTACACCGGCACTATCTACATGCCTACTTACTCCAGGCTATTAATTAACAATCAAGATTTACTTACCCACATGTAGAAGGTGGAAACGGCATGCGGTCACACATTCTAAATGCAGCTTAATAATACTCCAAATTTATTTCACTAATCCACTTTAAATTCCATCTCTGCAGAATACTTCTTATGAATTCTATCACATTTCACTAAATTCCCTTTGAACTTCGAACTAGATCACTTTTGTCGGTAGCTTAAACACACGCCGTAACATTTCTACAACCACCCAATTCAAAACAAAAAATCCGAAATTCACGTGCGACCTTGACCGACTCACAATCCAGTGACCCAGAGAGACAGTAATTTACATACATGTAGCGGTTCAGCCGCTAGCCGATCTAAACTAGATTATAACCAAAAATAGATCTATAGAGAGATGCCAAGGAATTGATATCACATTTCACAAAAACTCCCTTTGAAACTTGAACTAGATCACTTTGGTCGGCAGTTTAAACGCACGCCGTATAACATCTCCTACAGCAACACCCAATTAAAATAAATCGGAATGCACGTGCGTCCTTAGAAATAAATCGAGGTCGCCAGACACACACCCACTGACCCAGTGGCAGTCTACACTGGCCACGCTTAACTCATTCACCCCTGAAACTTTAATGAACAATCCAATTTCGAAATAAGTCTGGTCCATTTTTGCCTTTTAGGGTTGATTTTAACAATACATTTGAGAATGACAAATAATGTTGATCCTGATCAGGGGGCTCCTTAAGGAGCCCTCTAATCAGGATCCACACTGTTTGCATTGGACAAGTGTAATCCTAACAGGTACACTGTTTATAAACGACGACTATACTCGTTGCTAGGGCTGAAAGTGTCAACTAGGTAATAACCGAAAATATATCCCTAAAAAATTGTCAATATTTGATGTTAGAGGGAGATTTCATATAACTGCTTTTGAATAAAAGTTGTCCTCTGTGTTCACGTGGCTTTGATATAGTATTAAAGAATTGTATTCTCTTGTATATGTAATTGTACATACTGAGAAAATGAAGAATAAAACTTGGAAACTTGGAAACAAATGCATTATTATTATTATTGACAACTGCAATGTAGGAACTTTGCAATAAATCGCTATCTATATACAGTAGAACCTCTCTATTACGACCACTAAATTGTGTCAAATATTCGTCGTTTAATACAGGTGACTGCTTAAAGCAATGTGAAAGTGAAACAGAAAGCTCCTACAGGAGCTTTCTGTTTCATTTTCACATTGCTTTAAGCTGTCACCTGTCCTTTATATACGGACAATTAGCCTTCTATGTAGTGGTCGTAATAGAGGGGTTCTACTGTAGTTCATGTTCGAGCGATTAGCCGTGACTGCTTGTTTCTATGTATACAAGCTGCAACCATTCTAAGTAATTGGTATGTCAGGCTTGAAATATTAAATTGCTATTTAAAATGAGAATTGAAAGCCGGTGTGGGACACAGAGATGGGGTGATTTACATAATAAAGTAATTAATGAAATCACGAATTACTTGACATTTTTGTCAATTAAATTGCCAATTAAATGACTACTTTTTTTTAAAGTAGTAAATCAAATTAAAAAGTATTTTTGCAAAGAAGTGATTTTGCAAAGAAGTGATTAATCAAATAAACAATTACTTTAGAGATATGCAGTGCCCCAAGGTCATGGGCGTTCTTTATGTTTTTGTATCATAATCGTTGGGTGAATAAGAAAATCTAAGTCATGTTGCTGGTCCGTTGGTGGTCGACCTCACGATTCCTGGAAATTTTAGTCGTTCGCGCTATCACTACACCACTTGACAAATCTTATAAGAATAATGAAAATAATGTAAACAGTAGTATCAAAGTAGTTTCTCTAATTGTATGCGGCACTGTTTCAAAGTTGAAAAATGCCCTGAATGAATGTCCTATATATGTACCTTTGACATTAATTGAGACATAGACGGGTAACACTGATACAATAAGTGTACCTGACTTTACAGTATACATGTTTAATAGGACAAAACTCACAACTACCGTCAGTTGGAATTGCCTTGTTGATAAGAAATAGTTTAGCAAAACATTTTCAGGTTGAAACCGATCTGATTGTAAACTGATAAATGGCAATATATCACATAACCTATATGAATGTAATAACAGCTCTTTTAGTGAAGCTCTTAAATGAGGAATGGTCCCGTCTATAGGTTCTGGAAGATGCCCCATTTTATGAAATTCAAAACGAATGTTTCCCATACTTTACAGATAGCAAGCATTATATCATTTTGACGATAATCTAATAACTGAATTATTTGAATTGGAACATTACAGACGGAAGACAGTGATATCTTTAAAAAAAAATCGATTTATATGATGTATATTAACATAGAAAAGCCACTGGTAGTGTTGTTTCACATTATGAACACTAGTTACAGTGTTCCCTCCCTACAACGGCCCTCCCAACAGCGACTCCCTCTTTACAACGACCCTTTCCGCAGTTCCCTAAACAAGACAATTATGTCCAACCTAATCACGGCTGCAATGCTTAAAATTGTCGTTTGCTGTGTTTTCTCAAAGTTACATATAAGTGGATATTTTGATAGAATAAATATAATGACGAGTTACAAACAGCTTGAATCAAGATCAGACGCCGCGTTACGCGGCGTCTGATCTGGATTCAAGCTGTTTGCAAATGCAAGCAAAGTCTTAATGTTCCCTCTCTATAACGACTCCCTCCGAACACCATCTGCGTCTCCCACTGGGTGTCGTTGTAGAGAGGGAGCACTGTAATTGAACTACGTAAACGAAATAATATGTTCCTTTGGAACCAGGGCGACCAATCACGTGACTTTTGTATCGATAGTATTTACTAACAATGGCCGACAGCTTTCAAGAAAAAAGGTGAGTTTTGCATTTTTCTTCGTCTATAGGTATTCTTGCAATCCGACTTATCGACCATGGTCTGGTCCACACACATTTCCGGTCATTTTGGTACCAAATGCTCAACGCCACATACCATAGTTTCTTTGGAATGCTTGTCACAAGTTTCGAATTGAGGGGAAAGATTCTTAAATTTTCGGGATACGGTTTACTAACGAAGCTTATTTTGGCATCTAACTCGAAAACGGTTTTATGTCCTGTGACTTCAGATGTAGAAACACATTCTACAAGATTCAGTTTGCCCAAAAATGTGTGTTTTTCATAAAAAATCAAATAGTTGCGTGATAGAAAGGATGACGTACAACAAGAGTAGTGTATTTTAACGAAATAATGGAGATAGAGTATACTAATCAAAATGGATAGAGTATTTTAATGATGGCAGTATGTCCAAAACGAGCCAGTTTGCATGGTATATATACACTTTTGAGTGGAGAAAACGGTTAAAGCAGTTAAACTTGACTTCTATCTAAAGTGTAACTTAGCTTGGCTTCTATCTACACTGCAAGAAGGACCAAGCCTGTGAAACGAAAAATTCACCTTTGGAAGAAGGCTGATCTTGACTCGCTCAGGTCTGAATGTAGTAGATACCAGGAAGATTTTGTGCGAAAGTACACCAATGCCAGCGATATCAACACCATGTGGGATGACATTAATTTAAGAACTCACTTCTTGGATTCCTAGAATCATGTGTTCCTTCCAAGATGACTAGTTATCGTTTTAGTCAACCATGGATAAATAGAGAGGTGAAACAGCTCAGTCGAAGAAAGAAGAGGGCTTTTGCAAAGGCTAGAAAGACTAAAAGTGCCAGGGACATCAAACGCTATAAACATCTGAAGACATTATCAAGAGATTCTTGTAAATCTGCCTATAATGAATACCTATCGAATATAATTTGTCCAGAAACATCTTCCAACCCAAAAAGACTATACAGTTACATTAAAAGCAAAAAGACCGATAACCAGGGTGTTGCACCACTGAAAGCAAAGACTGGCATCACACGTTCTGACAGTGCTACCAAATCCAACCTACTTAACGATCAGTTTTCCTCAGTCTTCAACAAGGATGAAGATGTGACATCAATCCCCGACATGGGTCCTAGTCATCACCCTCCTGTGGGCAATATAACCGTTACAGAAAAGGGGTCTTCAAGTTGCTTTCTGACCTGGATCCACACAAGGCAACCGGTACAGACCAACTGCCTGCTAAACTGTTGAAAGAACTTGCACAGGAGCTTACTCCAATCTACACAATGTTCTTCCAGGCATCGCTGGACCAAGGCACCATACCACTAGACTGGAAATCAGCAAGTGTTGTACCACTATATAAGAAAGGGGACCGCAGTAAGCCTGAAAACTACAGACCTGTCTCTCTGACATCCATTACTTGCAAAACCCTAGAACACATAATCAGCAGCTTAATCATGCAGCACTTGGACCATCACTCTATATTAACCAACTGTCAACATGGCTTTCGTAAACGAATATCCTGCGAGACCCAACTGATTCTAACTATCCAGGACTTAGCTAGCAACATTGACAATGGAGGACAGACAGACGTAATTTTATTAGATTTCTCTAAGGCTTTCGATAAAGTTCCTCATCAAAGACTTCTCTCCAAACTTGAATATTATGGGGTCCGCAGCAACATCCGTCAGTGGATTGGCAGCTTCCTAGAGGGCCGTACACAACAAGTAGTCCTTGACGGCAGTACATCGGCACATGTTTCAGTCCAGTCAGGAGTACCTCATGGTAGCGTTCTAGATGCCTTGCTATTTCTTTTATATATCAACGATCCGTTCTAGATGCCTTGCTATTTCTTTTATATATCAACGATCTACCAAACTACATCTCTTCAGAATCTACTGCAAGGCCTTTTGCTGATGATTGTGCTTTACCGGCCAATCAAGTCTGCTCAAGATGCCCATGCTCTACAAGACCTAAATCAGTTACAGGAGTGGAAAAAGGACTGGCTTATGGAATTCCATCCCCAGAAATGTCAAATTCTACACATCACCAATAAGAGAAAACCATTAAACCTACAATACAACATCCATGGACATACACCTGAAGTAGTCGACTCCGCTAAATATTTAGGCCTGTCCATTCAAAAATCTCTCAACTGGAACAACCATATCAATACTGTCACAAGAATGGCAAACAACAATAGGGCCTTCTTTCAACGAAACATCTCACAGTGCCCCAGGGAGACGAAGGAACTCTGCTACACCAGCCTAGTCAGACCCTTGATGGAGTATGGATCAATCATATGGGACCCATTTACAGAGTGCAACATCCGGAAACTGGAGATGGTGCAGCGCAGGGCAGCCAGAATGGCTTTTTCCGACCACAGAAGAACCTCCAGCGTCACACCTATGCTGCAACAACTCCAGTGGCCAACTCTCCAAGAACGCAGAGCACAGGCAAAGGTCATCATGATGTATAGAATTGTTTATCATCTTGTTGACGTCCCAACCATCCACCTAATAAATACGAAAGACTCAAGCAGGAAACGTAACACAAACAATACACCCACCTCTCAAGCAGAACACACACACACAGTCATACCACAACAAACACACACATTCACACACACGCAATACAATTCCTACATCTACACACTAAATAGAAAACAACACGCAAGACAAACATAAAGCAAAGTGAATATAGGAGCCCGCCTTGGTACGGTCAGTAGCAATCAATAATTAACTATAAATTAATTAATTATTAACAACCACTGGGGGGTTAAACCTGGGTTTAGGGGCGCCCAACCTCACACTTATCTCCTATATGCACCTATAAAGACGAACAGTGTACATAAAATATAAACCCTGTTCCACAACCTCACAATCAAAAAGACCGCCAGCACAGTAAGTAAATACATGTAAAACATTTAACAAAAATTCTATGACAAGATCATTAGTAACATGGGAAAGAATTAAACATTCAAGCCCGTGTTAAAAATAACCCACTATGGCAACGGTCAAATTGTACTCAAGCGACTAGTCTGTAGTTACGAGCAACTGTAAGACATGGAAGGGTCCAGGGTAAGACAGAGAGGGAGTGAAAAAACAAAGCACGAAAATCCGACATAACTCTCCCGGTTAAGGACGGCTTTAGAGATACATCATCATGTAGTGCTAAGCCCTGTCTGTCGTCGCACAACCAAAGAGGAAAGCATAGTTATCAATTGTAGACTGATCGATAACCAAACGTGAAGTGCGCAGCAATATAGTTGGATCATAATCTTTTTTGAGGAAAAATCTAATACGTTTCACAAATAGGTTTTGAAAATGTATATGTCCAAGAATCTTACGAAGTCTGTAAATCACATCACCATAAAACTCCGGATGTGAAATACCTTGCCGCAGAAAAGACTTTAAGTTACATTTATACTTGTTAATGAGAGGAAGATTTCTATAAAAGAATTTAGAAAATGTTTTACGAAGTTTATGAAATCTGTACCCCTGTTTAAGAAGCTTTTCAGTAATAGTTTTATTACGAATGTGGAAGTCCTCAACAGAGGTACAGGCCCTAGCAAAGCGAATAAGTTGTGAAATATAAACCCCGTAAGATGTGGAACGGGGAACTCAGCTCTATCAGAGGCCATGAGCTTAGCTTCCTTGTACCTTTTGCTAGAACCTTATGCTACCAGGAAAGCTTCTTCCCTGACACCATCCGGCTCTGGAACCATCTCCCCCAGTCACTAGTATGCTGCCCCACGTCAGACAGCTTCAAGAGGGGAGTACAGGCTGTCCAGCTCCGATAAAACGCACTAGATGTTTTTATCTGCACTGTTAAATAGATTCTTTTATCCTGGCACCTGTAAATATATGTAAATAGACACTTCTTGAAGCACCGTGCGCCTGTACGATTATACGCCAGACGGTGTCAGTACATTATAGGAAGAAGAAGAAGAAGAAGTGTGACTTTTATTTCAGATAATGGGGAAAAAAGAACCACTTTAAGAAAGTACCTACGGCGAAGAAGTGCGGCGACCAAAAATATATGCGTTCTTCACACAGGGAAGAGGAAAGAGTGGACACGCCGACTAAAAGACAGGCGCCATTAAAACCGCCATTCAAGTCGCCTCTATATAAATGCGCGCCTGCAACGAAAAAGTTTAAATCAGTCAAGTCTCCATACAAAGACCAAGTTTGTAAGTCAGTATAGAGAATCCTACGGATTATGATCCATAGTTGGAAGCCAATTTTGACCATCACCCTTTTTTCATGAGCAAATCACAACTTTAACTACACTCATTGGTTCTTAAATGTGGGCAGCTATAGCAGAATGTATGAGCGTGTTTTACTTTAAAATATGTTTAGTAGCAATAAACAATACTCCTTACAAATTGTTAAACATCCGTGCATGCATGAACTTTGTGGGATATTTTTGTTACTTATCTCCTTATCGCTGGTTCAAGATAAATCAGGTGCGGATCCATGATTTTCAGTTAGGTGGATCGGTTTAGGTTCCAGACTTTCGTAACAACAAAAACAAAACAAGGTCGTAAGCACTTCTAACAAATAATATTCTCTTATTTTAGGGTTTTGCAGGTCAGGCTATTCTATTCGAATTTTTGGCCAACGAAACTAAACTTAATCGTATTTTTTTTAAAAAGATAAACGGTTTAAAAATTCATAAATTTGGGCAATCGTGGTGGGGCGTATGAGTCCGCTCTAAAAGGCACAAAATCAGCAACGGGAACACAGACCTCAACTAGAGATATTAGATCTGAGTAACCAATTTTCTAAAAGCTATCAAGTCAGAGTGGTCAATTAAACTGTCCTAGAATGTCATGGAACACTTGGCGAGCACATTTACCGGTTTTATAATTTAACCTTTTGAACGCGACTAGCAACCTATAACAAACAAACAAAAATGTTCAAAGGTAATGATGACATGTTGTTCGTGAGCTCTTGAAAAACAACGGTGCCTCTTTTCGGAAATGCCACGCAAACTGGCTCGTTTTGGACATACTGCCATCATTAAAATACTCTATCCATTTTGATTAGTATACTCTATCTCCATTATTTCGTTAAAATACACTACTCTTCTTGTACATCATCCTTTCTATCACGCAACTATTTGATTTTTTATGAAAAACACACATTTTTGGGCAAACTGAATCTTGTAGAATGTGTTTCTACATCTGAAGTCACAGGACATAAAACCGTTTTCGAGTTAGATGCCAAAATAAGCTTCGTTAGTAAACCGTTTCCCGAAAATTTAAGAATCTTTCCCCTCAATTCGAAACTTGTGACAAGCATTCCAAAGAAACTATGGTATGTGGCGTTGAGCCTTTGGTACCAAAATGACCGGAAATGTGTGTGGACCAGACCATGGTCGATAAGTCGGATTGCAAGAATACCTATAAACGAAGAAAAATGCAAAACTCACCTTTTTTCTTGAAAGCTGTCGGCCATTGTTAGTAAATACTATCGATACAAAAGTCACGTGATTGGTCGCCCTGGGAACGGTAGAATTGGAGATGATCATCATTCTCTAAAATGAACATGCAGAAATGCTAGGTACTGTCGATTATTTCATTTCTTCATTATTCGTTTTTGAGAACTTTATTTATTTTAATATTGAAGATTTTTATGTACATTGTCATTATATGCCTCTTGTAATACTAAATGTTGCTGTGAAAACAATATAGACTGTGATAAAAATGAACAATTAAAACCCACATCTAGAACTACACTATGGGATAGAAAGAATAAAGACTCATTTAATGGCAATATAGACATAATTAAAGTTTCCGAAGATCAGATAAACGAATATGACAACTTACGTCAATAAGACATACATGTAGATACTGTTGTATCCGATATCGCATGTTTATTTTAAGATAATTTTTTTTTAAAAAATGTTTGGTACAGTTAAAATAAATATAAATAAAAACAATAATAAAATTATCCTTGGTTTGACGGTTCTTGCAAACGAATGAGAAATGTATACCATAAAACTAGGAAAATATATAATAAATATAAAACCTCATAGTTCAACACATTGCTTAGAACAGTGAGTAAACAGCATAAAAAATACTATACACAAAGTGTGCAATAAATATTATGCCTATAATGTGATGCCTGTCCTGTGTATCTGTACCTCCTTTGTCCGCCGCGCCACCGCTCCGAGAACCCAACAACCCTCTCCTAGTCGTATCAACTTAATTCTAATCGAAAACATAAAAAAAAATTATTCAAATAGTTGTTGCCCGTTTATTCAAGGCGTCTTATTCTAGACAACTATTGTTCATATGATGTGCTAACTGTTAAGGAGAAGAACCTAATAAACATTTATGCTTCCATTCTAATCCTTATTATGCTGTCAAATATGTTAATATTCATGTTATGTTTTTCCTTAATAAAATATGTTTAAACTAATAAATATGATACCTCATAAATACAACGTTTACGACAACTGAACACTCTGACGCCAGATAATATTTGAGAGTTATTTTAGACCGATTTAATTGACTTGGCAGGGCGGAATTTCGATGCGGACATATGCATTTCAACTTTGGGGGCGGCAGCACGCTCTTTTATTAACGGAATTTACCGTTGTCGTCTGCCTTTTTCTCAACATTACATATTAATTGACATTTTGACAGAAACGAATATAATGAAGAATGACAAACAGCTTGCAACCAGATCAGACGCCGCGTTACGCGGCGTCTGATCTGGATTCAAGCTGTTTGCAAACATTAACCAAGTCTTAATTTCTCTTCCTATAACAATTCCCTACGAACAACACTCGCAATCTTTGTCTTCCATTGTGTGTTGTTGTAGAGAAGGAGCACTGTATATACCAAATCCACGCGGATATTGGTGCACGCATAAGTTGTGTTTCTTCAAGTTGAAAGTATCGGACAATAACGATATAATACGGAACTATACCTATCAACCCTAAAATCAAAAGTAAATTAGTTTATATTTGCCAAAGGTTTGCTTCGCCCTGCCAGTTGAATAAAATCGGCTTATAACAACACTGATAATAAACAATCAGACATTATGATATATGTCGATGGTTTCTTTAATTTTTCAAAAACCTTAACGGAAATCACTTAATACATGAGAATCAAAATGACAACAATGATGACTTGAATAGTTAGATAAATGGCTCTATAACAGAAGAGGAAATATTAAAAGCAGTCAGAAGTCTTAAAATGGCAAAGCGCCAGTGATTTCTGATATATTAAACGAACCTATAAAATACTCGACTGATATAATGATAAAAGTATATAAAAAACCAATCTTGTGTTTGGCATGGCTAAAATGCCAGAAAGCTGAACTATGGGAATAATTATTATTAAACCTATATATAAAAACAAAGGCTCTCCAAAATTCCCACAAAAGTACAGACCAATATCGTTGCTCAGTTGTCTAGTAAAATTATTCTCAATCATTATAAATATTAGATTTATTTAAAATGTAGATAATTTAATGTCATACAGGAACATAAAGTTGGCTTTAGGAAAAAGCATTCTACAATTGATAATATATTCGTATTAAAGTATTTAATCTACTCCATACAAAGTGATAAGGAAAAGCTATTTTCTCGTTTTATTGACTTTAAACAGGCATTTGACTCAGTATGGCGAGTAAGTCTATGGCAAAAACTCAGGAAAAGAGTATAAATGGTAAATGCTTCGATTTGATTAAAAGCCTGTACAATAACATTAAATCAAAAGTTTTAACTCCTAGTAATTCATCGCCGTTGTTTGAATATATGTCGGGAAACGACAAAGGGGAAATGTTACTCCTTTCTTCTTTTCAATATTTTAAACGATCTAGAGCAATATCTTTTAAATAAAAATGTCACTGGAGTAAATAAAAATACATTGACTGAAGGTTCCTTTATTTATCTTAAACTTCTTATCTTACAAATGCAGATGATACAATTATATTTAGTGACAATGAAAATTATCTTCAACTTGCTTTAAATCATTTTAAGGACTATTGTGACTTATGGAAACTTAGCATTTGTTTTTGTAAAACTAAAGATATTGCATTTAGTAAGGGACGATTAAATCTAAACACACAGCTCACATTGGGAAAACATTAACTTGACTTTGTCAATGAATATAAATACTTTGGCATATTTTTTACAAAATCTGGTAGTTTTTACAAAACAAAGTCATATATAGCTGAGCAAGCAAATAAAGCCATGTTTGGCTGTTTGCATCATTAAAATATAAAAAAAAGATTATGTTGATAGCTTTACCTTAAATTATTATCTACAAATTGAACGCTTTGAATTAACAATAAAACCAATATTACTGTACGGGAGTGAAATTTTGAGATATGGAAATTTTCACGCGTTAGAAAAGGTTCAACTTAAATATTATAAGTACATTTTTAATCTTAAAAAATCAACACCGTCCTACATGATTTATGGTGAAATATGAATAAACCCGCTCGCGCTGAATATAAAAATTAGAGCAGTAGCTTACTGGACAAGACTTATTGAAAACATTAACAGCAACTAAAATAACAAGTTAGCCTAAAAATGCACAAAAATGATACACGAACTGCATTTAGAAAAACAGAGATATAATATCACAATGGATAGAAAAGTTTAAAACATAAGCTCTGTGCTTTAGGTTTGTCTGAAATCTGGTATGGTCAAAGTTTTAATAGTAGCAGATGGCTCATACAAGCAACATATCAAAATCTTGAAGACACTTTTATACAATTTTGGCACTCAGACTTAAATAGAACTCTGAAACCAACTTGTTTTATCATGTGAAATTAGTTTTTAACCGTAGTATCTATACTGACAAAATGCCGACTTACTTTTGTGAAAGTATACTAAAAATATTTAACCAAAAAAGATCGCTTACCTACTGAAACAGGGTGTTGCCGTAATATTCCTACAACCGAACGTAAGTGTACACATTTCAACGTTCTAGGCGACGATTTAAATGTTACATAGTTTGTACCCTCGGGGAAAAACATATTGAATACGGCATCGACCAAGCATGTTTAAATGTATTGCTTAGTAAATACGAACGAATATTCCAGATTACAAGATTGGCTGCATTTTGCACAAAATTATGCTTCATTTTAAAGATAACAATAGGTTTTAGTAGTCTCTTAGTATACAGTAAAACCTCGCTATTACGACCACTAAAACGAAGGCTAATTGATTGTATAATAGAGAAGTGAAAGCTTAAAGCAAGGTGGCAGTGAAACAGAAAGCTCCTAAAGGAGCTTTCTGTTTCACTGTCAACTTGCTTTAATCGGTCACCTATCGTAAACACCCTAATAATTAACATAATTTAGTGGTCGTAATAGAGAGGTTTTATAGTATATTACTGTAGACTGTATTATACGTGTATTATTGATATGTACCATATATAACTGATATTGACTTACATAATACGTACTCTATGCTCTAAGCTTTTGATTTCGTTTACTGTTTAGGCCTACAAAATGAATATTTACCTATATATGTAATTTTGTATATGTGTATTCACGTCTTGTTTCCAAACATGGAGTGTCATCTGGAACCATACTGTTTGCAACAGATATCACAATTGCGCGAGCGAGCGAGAGAGAGAGAGAGAGAGGGAGAAAGACAAACAAGTTCACTTACCCTTACTTTATTGGCCGATTGACTAACCAATTGATTGATTGGCAGCTCATTCCTTAACTCAACCGACTGTTTACTTAATCCACTTTTTTATGTAGCCGTTTTCCGTTGTAACTCGGGACTGTTTGTCGTATGTCATTTGTGTGTGTATGTCTTGCTTATATGAAATGCTGATGTCGGTTATTTTACCCATTACCCCTTAGCCCTTTTCTAGTATTCAAGATAGGAGACCACTTATGCTACCATTTGCTAGGATATAGCAAATATTTCTTATTGAACATACTCATTACTGTTTAAAGTGAAACTATTTTCTTCAGTGGGTGAATAAGTGAAAGGCGTAAAAAGGTGTATTAATGTTATGGGGTAATGGGTGTAACAGTGAAGTGTTGCCTATATAATAATTATTATTTTATGATTATGCAAAAACTGGGAGGGTTGCACCATTATTGGCTCTTAAAGTTAAAAGGCTACTTATTATCAAAGTTTAGTATCCGCCCTCATATGAGTAAATTGAGAAAACATCGCCATTTCGAATGATATAAATTTCAGAAAATAAGTTGAAGCACACTATATTTCATGATTTCAAGATGTTCGTAACACGCAAATTACCGACCGTAGCATTCTCAGTGGGCTGAAGAGTTCCTGTAACAGGCTAAGAGATTTATGCACCACTTTACTTTTGCATTAATCAGTCACCTGTAGTTAAATATTCCAATTTTTCTACTCATTCACTCGTGGATATGCATATGAAAAATTCCAGTCCTGTTAAGTCTAGTCCATATTTTACTGCTTCGGTCGTCATTCCTAACCCTTTACTCCATAGCCTGTTTCTAATATTGAATATAGGTAACCGCTTAAAGAAGGTTGAAAGTAAAGCAGAATGCGCCTTAACCCTTTCCCTTATAGAAGCGACTTTTAGCACATTCATTTTATTCATCCGCTGCAGAAAATAGTTCCAAATTATACCGTAATGAATATGTGTCATATTAAATTATTTCCTTATTCTAGCAGTTAATAACTTAAAGCAGGCTGAAAGTAAAGCAGAATGCGCCTTAGGGCGCATTCTGCTTTACTTTCAATCTGCTTTAAGTAGTCACATATCTTCAATACTAGAAACAATGCTATCAGGTAAAGGGTTAAGGCGCATTCTGCTTTACTTCCAGCCTGCTTTAAGCTACCATCTGCAAGAATTAGAAAATATTTCTTAAAATACATATTCATGAATGTATAAACTGGAACTCTTTTCATCAGTGGAGGAGTAAATTAAATGTGCTTAAAGGCGCTTCTATGGAGTAAAAGGTTAAACTGTATTCGTGAATGTAAGACTATGCACACCCTGATCAGCTCCATTGAAGTTTTCTATTTCGAGTTAATGGGACGAGTGACTTAACTCCTTCAATGTCATAGGCAACTTGTGGGTAATTTGGATCCAGATTAGACACCGCGCAACACCACGTCGTGTCTTGATCTGAACTACTTGGCACTTGTATCTATAATCCTTCCATCAAAACTTCGAAAACTTTAAAGTTGGCTTGACGTTGCAGATGACACACTATACCAGACGATATTGTTTTACAGGAATGAGTTTACCCATTTGTGCCCACAATACCATATATAGGACACAGGCAAACAGTGTCTAGACTCTGATCAGACGCCGCATCATGCGGCGTCTGATCAGAGTCTACACTGTTTGTTGAAAGAAATTTAAATATAAAAATAAACGAAAATATAATTTTAGACCCGACACCCTGCCCTTAGATGAAAAAATAACGATTTCAATATGTATACATGGAAGAATCAACTGGGCGCAAATGGGTTAAAGTGTGCCTTATAAGAGTGAAGTTGTATATTCAAGCAGGTAAAATATTGCAATTGTTCGTTTTGAATAGATCTACGTTGCTTCACATTTGGAACGCCATTTTCTGAAATATTCATGAATTTTTCAGTTCTAATGGGCCACAAAGTATTCGATTAAATAACTTGATAACTCAAAAGAAATCAAAAGTTATAACAGAAATCTCCTTCATACGTTGTCAGCTATACAAGTACATTGCTCTACAACGACACCCAATGGGAGGCAAACATTGTGTGTTGTTCGGAGGGAGTCGTTTTAGGGACGAAAATTGTTTTACACTTGCAAACAGCTTGAATCCAGATCAGACGCCGCCTAACGCGGCGTCTGATCTGGATTCAAGCTGTTTGTCACTCGTCATTAAGTTTTTTGCTGTCAAAATATCCAATATGTAGCTTTGAGAAAAACAGCAGACAACAACTTTAAGAATACGATATTACAGCAGTAAAAGTGTTAGACATTATTATCCTGTTAAGGAGGCTGTGGCTAGGGTCGTTGTTGGGAGGGCCGTTGTAGAGAGAGAGCGCTGTACTTCCAATCGCTTGGTACATGTTTTATGTTATGTTCTGTCCTCGTGGGGTTTATAGCTCAGTGGAATTATTTAAATAATAAAACTGTTTCAATCTGTATGTCCAATGGGGCAAACGCTTTCATTCTGCTTTCATTTGTGACGTCATAGAGTGGAAGAACCAGTATACGTAAGTAAACGTAAACTAAATTCACGAAAATGTAATATATTACAGGTTTTGGAAAATTTTGATATTTTTTTAATTGAGTGGCAAACAGTTTGGAGCCTGGTTAACGCCTGATTATCCGGCGATGATCTTGCTGTAATCCGTGTGCAATGGAAATAATTGGGTTTGGTTGTTTTTTTGCATATATAAGCCAAGCTTAAACCCGTGTGTTGGTTAAGAGTAACGTCTATTCCACTTTCTCCAATGTATCCATCAAACCTTATAGTGTTACTATACTCTATATAATCGACTCATGTAAGCGATTCTAATGAATTGTCACATCACAGGCTCTTGTGTTGAATACTGAAGAGTTTAGTTTTTCAAATACCCACCTTTAGGCCAAAAACAATGAATAGCTTTGTTTTCTATTACATGCCAAAATATAGAGGGTCAGTAGGTCGGGAAGGCTTCTCTTTTCTTCTCCTTTTTCTTGTTTCCCATCGTAGTACAATAATAAGCCCTGCATTTATTTTTTTCATATACAGCACTCCCTCTCTACAAAGACACATCAAGGGAGACAACTATTGTGTGCGTTGTTCTGGTGAGTCGTTATAGGGAGGGAAAATGGCTTACATTTGCAAACAGCTTGAATTCAGATCAGACGCGTAAAGCGGTGTCTGATCTGGATTTAAGCTGGTTGTCACTCGTCATTATGTTTTTTTTGTCAAAATGTCCAATATGTGACTGCGAAAAACCGCAGACGAAAATTTTCAAGCAGACAATATTGCAGCCGTAAAAAGGTTAGACATAATGGTCTTGTTTTGGGAACCGCGACAAATGTCGTTGTAAAGAGGGAATCGTTGTTCGTAGGGCCGTTCAAGGGGTGGGTCACTGTCTATGAAAATATTTAAAAGTATTGTATTGTGCAGAGTCAAGGGGGTATAAATAAAAAGTAAAACTTATAAATATCAATTCAAATTGTTGATTTTATTGGTAGGCCCAATTACCAAAATGACCTTAAAATCTAAAATTGGTATCGTTGTTGATCAGTATTGGTATACACATGTACGAAAACGGCAAAGCAGTGTCTCATATATGATAAATGATATGACGAAATTTGGAAATGTGTTGTCTGCATGTTGAGGGTTTCAATGGTTGATGAAGTAGCGGATCTTACCTGCAATTAAGGTGCTAAACATGACAGACTTAGGGCAAATTGCACTAAGAAATTTGTTGGTTTTTCTTTAAATATCCATTTTCAAAACACTTTTAATAACTTCTAAAAATATGCTTTTTGAACAAAAAGGTGAAATCAAGTGGTCGTAATAGAGGGGTTTTACTGTTTTTCATGCTTAATCGATAGTTATCGCAAACACAATGCATAAAACAATTGAGTGGTTTGTAAATTATTTGTACCTACGGTCCAATAAATGGAACATATGCAAAGCAATGTAGACTCTGATCAGACGCCGCATAATGCGGCGTCTGATCTGAGTGTACACTGTTTGCAGATAGGAATTTCAACATAAAACTGAACGAAAATCAAAATTTAGACCAGGCATCCCTTATCCCTTATATATAAAATGTACTACTCCAATATATATATATAGTAGAGAAAGAAACTTATTCATACACTGTATGAATAAGTTTCTTTCTCTACTATATACAAATCTTTAATCCTATTCTTTGCATCAAATAATTTTGATCCAGTGCTTTGGAAGGACGTTAGTAGATGTCACACTTTATTTCTCTACTCTATATATATATCCATATAACAATATTATTGCGCCTGATGATATGGTGAGACGCGTCGCGCATCGTTTGAAGAAATAAAATTGTTTTTTAAGTCTAATACATCATCTATATTGTTTTTTAATCATATATATCATATATATATGATTTAAAAAATAGATGATGTATTAGGCTTTTAAAAAAACAATTTTATTTCTTTAAACAATGCGCGACGCGTTTCACCATATCACCACATATATACAACTCAAAGTCAAAAGTCAAAACGCCTCAACTTTAAATTTAAGAAATAAAAGCAGACGAAAATTGTTTAAAACTGATGACGTCATGGTAGTGAAAGGGTTAATAACCTTCTACTGCACACGTGAATTAGTCGGACTCCCAAGGTAGTTAGTCATTTGATGTTCAAACACCGCATGTTTCATGTCCGTCTCATCTTGGCACCATCGTAAAGCATTAAATCTGGTCAACATAACACACCAATATTTGCTAAGCGATTTAACCTCAACGTCTTCAAGTATAATAAGTATCAAGAAATCTTTCTTCAACTCTACCTGTCTATCCAAAGCTACGTCCATCTGAAACTTGATCCAACTATCCTGAATGGAGCTCCCTGAAATCACAGCAATGGCGTGCTCACTAGCATGCATACCGTCAATCATTCCCTCCAGGTTGGTGCAGCCTGCAGGAGCATTCCTTTCCCATATGTGTAACTTATATCCGTGTTTCTCTTCCATCAACAATAGCAGATCATGATGCACGAACTGGCTGTCTTCTGGGTTGTATATAATGTAACCGTCATACGCTTGATTTTCGGGTCGTAGTAGCGATATTGTTTCCGGGTTCTTCACATTGGTTTTTAACTTGTAGAACCAGTATTTTAAATGCCACCGATATCTAAATGTCATTGTAGACACCACGACCAAGAAAACGGCAAGGGAAATTAATGCAATTTCTAAAACGTTTGCACATGATAACTTCGTTGGCTTGTAATTAAGTAGCAGCGTAGACTCTTCCTCTGCCGGAGTTCTGCACTTGTATCTGTAAGGCCAAGATCCCAACGAAATGTTGCCGAACTTTCCTACATCATCTTGTATCATCGATCTAAACCACAACAAGGCGCACGTGCATTCGAAAGGATTGTTGGATAAATTTATACTTTCTAAGGAACTCATGAAATCATCGGATACATCTTGCTCTTTTATATAGTTGATATTATTTCCACTTAGCATCAGATACTTTAAGCTATAAGCGTTACTAAAAGATACTAATGTGTAAATACTGTTACCCGACAGATTCAGTATAGTCAGATGTCGAAAAAATGATAAGAAATTGACCGAAAGTACTTGAATACGACATCGCTCCGCATGAAGGATTTCTAATTTTTTTAATGGACGAAGCATTCCCAAGACCTGATCGTGAGAGAGTTTGGCCAGGTTGTTCAAGGATATGTGAAGTATGCGTATATTAGTACTGCGCTGAAAAATCGTTGCTGCTAAATTTGGTTTAAAGGTGATGTAATCTTCCCGGAGACTCAAATATTCAAGATTCGAATTGTTAAAAGCACAATTATGTATGTTCCTTAGGCTTTGGCGCATGTGTGAAATTGAAATATTTTCCAGGCTATATAATTGAGCAAATGTGTTTTGATCAACAGACTCTATAACATTTTTACTAAGGTCCATCCGCCGTATTGTTCCTAGACATTTAAAGGAGTCGTTTGTTAACTTGGTTATAAAATTTCCCATGAAATCAATAGCAAGCAGTCTGGGAAATATTGGATCTCCTTCGGATGAGCAAAACCAACTTGGTAGTATTTCATGAACTAGTTCGTTATATTGCAAGTTTATGTTTATTATACTTTGTTGTATGGCGTCATTAGCAATACGTCGAATGTTATTATGGCTCAAAATCATCCTTTGTAAGTATTTAAGACTTTGGAAAGGTTTGGCAGACAACTTTGTCAGTTTGTTTCCATCCAGATAAATAAGTCTTACACTAACAAAGTTGGAGAAAGCGTCCTCAGAAATGTTCCGAATCCCGTTGTTTGTAAGAAACAACACATATATGTTAGTTGTTGAGATATTGCTAAAGCTCTTCTTATTCAGATACTGCAAATAGTTGCCAACAAATCTGAAATTCCTGATAGCTTGATGCAAATGTGGTATGTATGTCAATTCATGACCAAACCCACTGCAAATAACACGCTTCCCCCTACAGCAACATTTCTCCTCGCCACAGAGAGTGAATCCTTTATGAATCCACGTGCAATTGTCTGTTCGCTGTCCACTAACTGCAGCAAGCATGAAAATACATGCGATCGTCGTTAGCACACCTCTTGAAGACATGATGTTTTAATTGGCCTTTCCCACTAATGCGTTATCTGCGAAAATTGTTTGTAATTTAGATTTTAGACACTAAGGCAAAACTGTCCTCATAATCACTGATAGAACGTCAATCCTGATATGATGTTAAACTGTTTTACCAATTAAGACGAGTTTGGCAATAATTGGCCAATATTGAATGAAAGTACTTAAGATAGGGAAGATATACACATCTCTTTTTGTAACCCTTAACTTTAGATTAAACTGATGTTTGTTTAACCGTGTAGACTCAGATTATACTGTCTGCATTGTTGTCTTATAGACTGTCATGGGTCTGCACTATGTCCTAGGGAAATTATCCTAATTTCATTAGTTAACGTTATAGTTTAGATTACTACATGTATATATATTCATAGTTTTTATTTATGAATATTTCACAGGAAAAGGGTTAAGCCATACAGTTCAATCACTGGACATATAAAACAGTGAGAACGGGAAATACCCACTTCTATTGTGTTTACAGACACATTGTTCAACCTCAACTCGTGGACCGAGATGGGGCCCTTTGTTTTAGCAAACACGTGGTTATGTATACATTGGCTTTCTGCATTTAGTTTCGACAGAGATCCAATGTAAGCGTGTATATCCAATGCTTATAATTGAGCATTTGATATTTGAGTCTAAAATCGCTCTTACTCGCAAGCTTTTTTTAGAAATCTGACCAATCAAAAGCTTGCGAACGATCTCAGGCTCATTTCCTCAGACGCTTTATAAGCACAATGTCCAACTGATCTATTGCTACAGTGGAGAAAATGTTATTCTTTCCCGTTTAAAAACGCAAACGAAACGCAAACGCATCGCAATAAAACGCAGAAAATGACATTTTTTCGACAATTCTTACTGCTCATTTTAATCTGAGTGGCAAACAGTTTGGAGCTTGATCAGACGCCGGGTAACCCGGCGTCTGATCAGGCTCCAATCTGTTTGCAATGGAAATAATAGAATTATCGTGAACGCGTTTATTGGGAAAGAATAACGTTTTCTCCACTGTAACTGGCGCATCTCATGTCACCCACTTCATCTTACAGTGGAACTTGTGTTGTGAAGTCACTCTGAAGTACGTTAACCCTTCACATCATATAGCCTGTTTCTAGTTTTGAAGTTAGATGACCACTTTAAGCAGGTTGAAAGTAAAGCAGAATGTAGAGCAATGGCACCTAACTCCGACATGCCCCTTATTTCGACACCTTCTCACAACCATATCAATTTATCATGATTAAATGTTTTAATCTTTATTTTGATCATGGAGAAAGGACAAATGGAGAAGTTACTTATACTCAAATCTGCATTTTCCCGAAAATGGTGTCGTCCGTTACCTGTATGTGCGATAACGCTTAATCGATCGATAATTCAACTGCACCGGTACGCCGATAGCGGGCTATCGCGTTTTTTTTATCGTGTTGAATGGTTACCTACTGTTAGTTTAAGTTACATAAAATCCTTAATTTTCACCCGATTTTCATTATAATGGTCTTAAATGAAGGCTAAGATATTTATCTTTCACTTGTAAAAATAACAGATTTTATTTTTTAAAATTGATCAGTTTTATGGCGAGTTAAAGAGTGGTTTCCAAATGAATTTGCCGATAAAAGGGAGCAAGCACTCGGGCATAAATATATCACGCCCCGTTACAAAACCTTTCATAAAACCCTCAATTTTCCACCGATTTTCAAAGAAATGGTCTTAAAGGAAAGCTTAGATATTTTTCTTTCAGTTGTAAAAATGCAAGTGTTTATTTTCGAAATCGACAAATTTTATGGCGAGTTAAAGAGCGATGGCCAAATGAAATAGTCGATAAACGAGAGCAGGCGATCGCGAAATATATACTACGTCCCGTTTCAAAAACTTGAATTTAATCCATAATTTTCGTCCGATATATATTATATATTTAAAAAAAAAAGGTCTTGATATAAAGCCGTGACACTTATCTTTCGGTTGTTAAAATACCAGGGTTTTTCTTGAAGCGAAAAAAGTAATGATGACCTACAAAGGTTGCTGGCTAATGAAGTGACTAGACCAACTCGCGTAAGAAAAGAATTCCTTCCGTATAAAAACTTAAGCAAACTTCTAAACTTCTAAACTTCTAAAAATGTGTTCATGCATTGTTACAATGTTCTACATGGAGGAGATATTTCCTTGGAAGCAAAAATAAAAATCCATTTTGTATGTAAAGAGACATTTGAAAGGAGTGCGCGTCAAACGGCCAAAATCCAAAACGGCCAAAGTTGTAACTGTATTATTATGTCGTATGTGATCATTATTATTATTGAAAGGAAAATTAGAATTTTTAACATATTACTTCAAAAAATGAATTTAGGGTTAGTTTTACATCCAGACTAAAATATACATATTATCCGTCCCATTTCTATGAAAGAGGTAACAGTTTGCATTATCTTCAGAAATTAATTGCAAACATGATAACATGAGATCTCCGTTTCTTTCTGCTTTACTTATGTCTTATATAACGGAGTAAATTATAAAGCAGCCAATGCCTTAAGCAATCTATTTTACTGACTGCTTAACTCTTTGCCTGCTGATCGCGACTTTACTTTTTTTGCAAACAACTTGGATCAAGATCAGATGCCGCGTAACACGGCGTCTGATCTGGATCCAGAATGTTTGACACTCGTCCTTAGCTTTATTTACTTACAAAATGTCTACCATATTACACATCACAAAGGAATGTGACACATTACGTAACCGTATACAGAACCCGCACCAAATTAGCAGGACAATTATCAGCGTCATAAAACTGTCCCAGCATGAAGTCCATGCTTCTTGAACATGCCGATTATCTATGAAGATGGACACCAGCGGGTTGCCACATTAATGAAAAAGATCAATGCTACCCGTGCGTGTAACTTGAACATGTGTTTTTGACTTCCGTAACCGCATGATGTTTATATATTATACAAATCACAAAAAATAAAGATAATAGAATTGAATTAAAAAAACAACAAAAAAAACCCAAAAACCCCCCAACATCAATGCACCTGGTTTGGTTGATGACTGGATTAACCCTCTCATTACTGAATATCAGTAACATGATGACTATTGCAATTGCAAACAGTTGTAATCCAGACCAGGCTGCAAAAATGTCGGATTCATAGAGTATGTCTCTTGAAATATAGTTTACCCCTTTTTCAAATTAAGCTCTTTATGACACACTTTACCTTTTCTCCGCATGAGGATCATCAGAGAGACAGACAGACATTCATACAGAAAGATGGAGACAGAAAAGAAGAAGCGAAAGACTGACAGACAGAGATAAGAGAAAAACAGACAGACAGACAGAGAGACAGTCACAAAGAGAAACAGAGACATAAATACAGACAGTGGCAGAGAAATATAGACACACACAAACTTCGTAGGTAAACGAAAAAATACGTTTTTCTCTCGTTTTCAAAACCTCACTAAACTATCAATTTATAAGCTATCGCCTCAAATTTTGTACTACGCGTAAGATAATGGTCTAATAAAACATCTGTATTAAAATTTATAACGATAAGATGACATTAAAAGCATTTATATTAACACCAAACTTCGTAGGTAAACGAAAGAATACGTTTTTCTCTCATTTTCAAAACCTCACTTAACTAACAATTTATAAGCTATCGCCTCAAATTTTGTACTAGTCGTGAGATCATGGTTTAATAAAACATCTGTATTAAAATTTATAACGAAAAGATAGCATTAAAAGCATTTCTATTAACACCAAACTTTCGTAGGAAAAACGGAAAATACAGTACTGTACGTTTTCTCTCTCATTTTCAAAACCTCACTAAACTAACAATTTATAAGCTATCGCCTCAAATTTTGTACTAGTCGTGAGATCATGGTCTAATAAAACATCTGTATTAAAATTTATAACGAAAAGATAACATTAAAAGCATTTCTATTAACACCAAACTTTCGGAAAAACATTGTTTTCTAGCCGCCAGCGAGCGCCGCTGATTGAACGACACGATAAATCGCGAGCAGGCCGGATACTTCTCCATTTGTCCTTTCTCCATGTTTTGATTGATGATTTGATGACACCAACTTTTAATAATGACGTCAGAAATAAAATATGATCTCACAGGTTCATCTTTGTTTACATTTGTCAGTCCAAAAAAATTTTCGAAAATTTTCAAGACCAGAATTTCGTGTCTTACGGAAATCGTTAAGGAGGATCACACCAGAAGGTAAGTGCATTTTTTTTAATTTTTGTAAAATTTAGCCATTGCGGACTGTAGAAAGTCTTTATTTACCTTGTTTTTCATGTACAGCCGAGGCTCATAAGTCTTTCCCCAAAATGGCGGCCGTTTTGTTCTCTACTCTAAGCACATGCAAACTTTAAACATCAACCAACTCAAAACGGCAACTCCAACTTACCTGAAACTTGCAGTATTTTGAAATAGACCAGTTTTCTTTCAGAATATGCCGAATTCTGTTTGAAATACTCTCATAAAGTGATTGTACATAGGCCTGATTGTAACGATCCCAAATGCCAAGAACATGTCTGATAAGCTCATCCATAATTTTGATATTCACTGCACGCTTGCACAAGTTAGTTTACAAAGATTTCCACACATTTTTTATTGTATTCAAGTCTGGGTTTAAAGCTGGTCGAACCATTGTCGGGATATTATCGTTCCTTGACCATTCGATGGTGAGTCTAGATTTATGCTGAGTAGCATAGTCATCATGGACACTGTAGAGCTTATTTGAGAGCTTTTTAGCAATAAATGGCCACAAATGTGTGTCTAGAGTTTCAATATGTTTCTCGGAATTGATATTACCATCAACTGGTGTCAGGGTTCCATCTCCATCATATGTTAAACAGCCCCTGAACACAACAGATGCTTTGCAATATGGGGTGGGGTCTGCATGGTTTTCCGTGGTCTCCCATACCCTCCCACTTCGGATCTTGTTTTCGGAGCTCCCTTACTCTCGAAATCTCTTTTTAAAATTTGAATTGGTAGATCTATCGATGTTTTCCGATTGTGAAACTTTGTGAGTACTTTGAGAGTCCTTATTTAGATGAAGGATAACGTTTTTTCTGCTAGTGTGTCAATTCCTTGCGTTTCACCCTTGATATGTTACGAAGCAGACGATCGAAACAAATCAATATTATTTGTTTACAAAAAATGAAGAATTTATTGGTGCTATCATGAAATTCACTGTGTTAAAATTTCAATCTTCCTAGTAATTAAATCACGGCGCTATTAAAGTTTTTCGGACGCGGCCATATGCGGTACCGATATCGGCGCCATGTTTTGGGAAAAGACTTATGACCCTCGGCTGTAGAATGATACTTGTGCGTCTGTTGGGCGATTTGACCTTTAAACTGGGGTGTCGAAATAAGGTGCCAAAATATTTGACTGCCCCTTAATTCGACATCTATATTTAGATTTATATATGAGCAGTCTAAATTTAGTTTATATGCAACTAAAATAATTGATGACAAACGTTAGCGATCGTGGCCGAGTGGGCTAAGCCGCAAGGAATTAGCTGATTTATTTTTTATGGTTGGCAGTTCAAATCCCGGCAGGGACGAACTTTTTTTTTTATATTTTTTTTTTCATTTGGAAAGTTTAATTTGGTTTTTTTTCCTTTTAATTATTGTAAATGTACACTTCTTAGTCGTTTCACGATGACCACACACACTTTTATTTGTATATATATTGATCTAGATCTAGTATAAGTCTGTTCATGTAATTGCTCTCAATTGATATGTGTTCTCCTTTATACTTACAGGGTACAGCCATGTCAAAGCAAGTCGATGCAAAAAAATATTGTAAATATTCACCATCCAAATTGGCCTCTGCAATTTCTATGGTGCAAAGTGGTGCGATGTCAAAGAAGAAAGCTGCAATAACGTACGGTGTACCCAGAACAACGTTAATTGATAAACTGAGCGGGAAAGCACCAATTGGTTCGAAACCCGGAAAACAGTGCGTGCTAACAGCTGCAGAAGAAGACGTGTTAGTAGATTATGCTAAACTGATGTCGTCAATCGGGTATCCGCTGAAACGCCAAGAGCTTTGTTATGAAGTAAAAAAGGTCTTAGACCATGATGGCCGTAAGACACCATTCAATGATAATTTACCTGGTAAACACTGGTATCAGTTATTCGCTAAACGACACCCTGAGCTAAGCGAACGGTGCGCGATGGCATTAGGTCACCAGAGGTCACTCATTAGCTACGAGATGGTCGAAGGTTGGTTCAATGGGTTAACCTCTTATTTGAAGCAAGAAGTACCAGAATGGGAATCACTAGTACAGGATCCAAGACGTATATTTAATGCCGATGAGAGTGGCTTTCCCTTGTCTGTCACAAATGGCAAAGTATTAACTGAAAGGGGTGTTCGGCACGTGTATCAGGTATGCACGAGTAATAAAACACAAATCACAGTGCTTGCGTGTTTCAACGCGTTCGGAAATTACGTGCCACCTCTAATTGTCTACCCGGGAGAAAGATTCCGTGACTCCGGTATTCACGAATTTGATGAAGCCATATACGGCCATACTAGTAGTGGATGGATGGATTCGGAGCTATTCGTGGCTTTCTTGAAACACCTGGACGATTTTGTTACGGACAAAAACATTCCCAAACCAATCATGCTCCTAGTTGATGACCACTCAACACACATGTCGCTCGATGCCGCGGAGTACTGCTACAGTAATGGCATTATATTGTACTGCCTTCTTGCTAACGCCACTCATGTGTTACAACCTTGTGATGTCGGTTTTTTCTCGCCTATGAAAGCTGCATGGAAAAGGGAGGTTAAAAATTGGCAGCTTAAAAACCTGGGACAGTCCCTCACCAAAAAACATTTTCCCGGGGTCTTTAAAAAAGCATGGCTTAAAGTTGCAAAATTGGAAAATGCTATTCATGGGTTCCAAAAATGTGGTTTATTCCCACTGAACCCAAGAAACGTAGATATTACAAAGTTGAACCCCTCTAAAGCAATAACACGCACACTTGTGTCAGAAAACGGCCACGAAACTTGTCCAATGACTAGTGTAATTGAGACTCCGGAGTTCACTGCATCTCGGGCTCCTGAGATTACTGTAACTCGGGCTCCTGAGAGCACTGCAATTCAGGTAATGGATAGCACTGCAACTCAGGCTCCTGAGAGCACTGCAACTCAGACTATGGAGATCATTGCAACTCAGACTATGGAGATCACTGCAACTCAGGCTCCTGGGAGCACTGCAATTCAGGTAATGGATAGCACTGCAACTCAGGCTCCTGACAGCACTGCAACTCAGACTATGGAGATCACTGCAACTCAGGCTCCTGGTAGCACTGCAATTCAGGTAATGGATAGCACTGCAACTCAGGCTTCTGAGAGCACTGTAACTCAGGTTCCTGGGAGCACTGTAACCCAGGCTCCTGGGAGCACTGTAACTCAGATGATGGCAACATATAGACCTACTATCGAGTCTAGTGTCGTTGCTGACAACTCAACCAGTTGCATAGAACCGAACAATACTAGCCAAAGCACATCATCGTCATATAACCTGAATGTTTCAAAATCCTTTTCGTTGTTGTCTGTGCCAGAAATCAAATTAAAAAGACCAGCAAATACACTTAGAAGAAAACTGCCTAAGGCATTATCAGGCAAAGAGGCTTTGCAAATGTTACGAGAAAGGGAAAATGCCAAAAATGCCCAGGAGATTGCTAAACAAAAGCGAAAAGAAGATAGAATAGCAAACAAGGCAAAGAAACTGGAAGAGAAAGAACAAAAACGAATCATAAGAGAAGAAAAACAAAAAGAAAGAAATAAAGCTAAGGCAGAAAAGATGTCAGCAAAGAAACGTAGACCTAAATCAAAAGATTCACAATCTTCAGAGTCTGAGGGAGAGCCAGTAATGATGGACACTGATGAAGATTGTGATGAGCAGCTGATCTGTCCTGGATGTCAGTCGGATGAAGGAACCCCTGACGAGTGGGTTCGTTGCACCGCTTGTCCTCGCCGGTGGCACATCACGTGCACTGGCGATGCAGTTTTGTTCGAAATCCCAGTTGAACAAATCAGCATGTACCCATTCCATTGTGAATTTTGCGTGTAGATCTAGTGAGTTACTGTCGTAGCTACTGATACCACTGGCTGCCATTTATGCTAATAATATGGATCTCGCATGTAAAGATCATAGGCTATGATTGATACAAGGGACATCCATGTTATTGTGAGCATTAACATTCCTAAGATTTCCAATTTTTCATATTTTTCAATCGAGATTACTGAAAGCAGCTTGAAAGTAATATAGAATGCGCCTTAAGGTGCATTCTGCTTTACTTTCAGCCTGCTTTAAGCTACCATCTGCTACGATAAAAATCTAAAGATTTCGGAAAAAAAGGAGAAATTGCAGCCCTGACACAACCATTTGAATAGTTTGTTTTAACAGTTGAATGTTGTAATGAAATTGTTATGCCATTAACACTAAACAGGCATGGCAAATTTGTTGTTAATTATGAAATTTTATGCAATCAACACTAAACAGGCATGGCAAACTTGTGACAATAGTGTGTTTTTAAAAGTCTTATCATTTAAAAAATGTTACCTTTAAAGGAATGTGTGTGTTTCGTGTCTTTTTTAAAACTCCATTTGGGTGTCGAATTTAGGGTTCCCCTGTCGAAATAAGGAACCGAAAGCTGATAAAGTTAGTAACATATTGCACTGCATTCTCAAGCACTCTTACAAACAATACTAATTCAAAAACGTGGGTAAATGTATGTCTTTCGTTGTTGCCATGTCGAATTTAGGATAACTACAAACTCTTATCGTTACCACGAAAATGTAGCTTAAGGTGTCGAAATTAGGGTACTTTACTCTACCACAAGTTGCATTCTGCTTTACTTTCAGCCTGCTTTAAGCTACCATCTCTTAGGATATAGAATATATTTCTTATGAAACATATTCATAACTGTATAAAGTGGAACTAATTTCTTCCATGAAGGAATGAACTAAAGGCATAACTTTAAGGCGTATTTACATGTATATATGATGATGGGTTTAAGCAGGTTAAGTTGAAAGAAATGCAGATTGCGCTGTATGGCGCATTCTTCTTTATGTTTATCCTGACCAATAAGCTATCATCTGCTAGGATATATAAAATATTTATTATGATACATTTTTATGTCTGTGTAAAGTATAACTTTTTTCTTTAGTGCAGGAAAAGATGCATTGCAGCAATTAGCTAAATGCTTATATAGATCTATGAGGATCGGTAGGGTTAATGGCAGTACATGTATAATGCAGGACTGAAAGAAGACAGAATACTCCAACTGCCGCTTTCTGCTTTGCTTGTCATTCATTTATTCATTCACTCACTCATTCAGCACTTCATACCTTTTGCGTTTTCTATTGTCGTAAAACCCAAGTTTAACTGTACTACAATGTAGTATTTAGGCCAGCGTAAACTATGTCCTGTAAATTTCTTGTAAGCGTTTTATTTCAATTGAAAATGCCTGGTTTATTCGGCACATTGTGTTACATTTCGATAATATGGTAGATCTGATATCAAAATGTGTCAAGTAGTCTGTAGATCTATACTCGGACTCTGAATTATCGCGGCTCGCTAATATCGCTGAATTTGAGTCTCTATCAGTAGTCTATCTATACCTAAGTTCAGTTTACTTTTCAAAAGGTTTATAGATCTAGAAAATCGTTGAGGATCTGTTTGACATAATATCTTTTTCTATCTGAATACTTATGGATTCGAATTCTTAAGATTTCTAAACTATGCCAATCGAGACCTTTTCTGACTATTAAGTATGTCTCACGATGCACATGTCTGATTATTACAATAACACGTTTTTAATGGAAACCCGGGTCAACGGTGTAGCTTCATAAGTCATCTCGTCAATTATGTAAGGACAATTTGACGAGACGCAGTAAAAACCTTGATGGAGGTGGTGATTTACTATAAATACGATACATAAAAACACACTTTATTTATCTAGTGTACAGGTATTTATAAGCCGTATGCAAGTGGATACTGTTTCTCATGGAATATGTAAACTAAAAATAATCCAACTTGAAAGCTTAGAACTTCTAGTAATGTAGAAGGTTCCTTTTAGTTTACATAATTCGAACAGTATACTTTTTTGCAAACTGTTTGGATCCATCTACTGCGGTCCATCGATTCACCCCACAAAACCCAATAGACACCAATTGTAACCAACAGATACCAATAAACCCAAATATGAGTTAAATCTACTACATATAGGCATTTATATCAATTTATAAGTATTATATTATGAGTTTATGGATATATTTAAGTTATATTTATCATTTGGAGTACAAAAAATCGACCAAATATACATTAATACCGATCATAACCATACCGCTCCAAATCGACTATTCACCCAACAAAACTTTTGAGATGTGGTCACGTCGCAAAACGAGTTGAATCTACTACATGTAGGCATTTATATCAATTTATAAGTATTATATTATGAGTTTATGGATATATTTAAGTTATATTCATCATTTGGAGTAAAAAAATCGACCAAATATACATTAATACCGATCATAACCATACCGCTCCAAATCGACTATTCACCCAACAAAACTTTTGAGATGTGGTCACGTCGCAAAACGAGTTGAATCTACTACATGTAGGCATTTATATCAATTTATAAGTATTCTATTATGAGTTTATGGATATATTTAAGTTATATTCATCATTTGGAGTAAAAAAATCGACCAAATATACATTAATACCGATCATAACCATACCGCTCCAAATCGACTATTCACCCAACAAAACTTTTGACAAGTGGCCATGCAAGCAAATCTGGAATTCACCCAACAAAACGTTTGAGAGAAGGTTCCGACGCAAAACGAGTTGAATCTACTACATTTAGGCATATGTATATATATTATAATTAGAGTTTGTGGCCATAAGTTTCAAAGTTTATTACTATATTGAAATTTTATGTATCATTTAGCTAATAATCAATCATTAATTATTCAGTTAAAATCAGCTATAACTATACGCTCCAAATCTGGAATTCACCCAACAAAAGTTGTGCTATGTGGACCTGGACGATGAAAGAGTTGAAGCTACTACATGTAGCCATGTAATTATATTTCATTGTATTGTAATTAAATGTTTAAGTAGTTTGTAAATTTACATGCATAAATTAAAAATAAATTGATAATCAGGGTACCTCCTGTTACTTAAAAGTTGATCAAACAGTGTTTCACACTAAATCAATAGCTAACTGCCACAGTTTATCACCTTTAACGAGCTGTGCTTTATTGATAATTGGATTAACAATAACACCACCCGCTGATAGAAGTGTGCCTTTGATGTACCGCCAAGATCATGTGTGATCAAGATGCATACTACAAGCCAAAGTATTGTGGCTATGTAGACATGGCCGTTTTGGTATTTATAAATATGCAGATAGCAATTAGTTTGTTCATTTTGCTCAGTCTAACATCTATATCTCGAACTCGCGTAATTCGAACTACCCGGATTTATCTTAGCCATATGTTCGACCGAACCGAGTTCGAGGTATCGAAGTTTAACTGTACTTAAATGTAATCCTTATTCTAAACAGGGTAGAAAGCAACAAGTTCTTTATGTTTGTTAAAATGCATACATGTAACATATTTAATAAAGCTACAGCAATAGTTATATCGTATATTCAGTCTTCATTTCATATGCCATTCCTTCTTAACTGTATCATATTCAATAAATCTATAGAAATATAGTTATATAGTATATTTAGTATTCAGTTCATATGTCATCTCTTCTTAAAAGTGTCCATGCTAATTCCAGGTTCTTTCTTCATGATCTGTAATAAAAACAGAATATAAATCTTGGGTATATCGACCACTCAATCATAACAGACAAATAATCAATTTCAAAATAAAGGCGCATTTAATATCTGACCTGACAAATTGCTTCCGAATTTTTAAAATGTACATTTCACGCGCATATTTGTTTATGTATTTTCAACATGGGCTTTTAGGCCTAACGGTACTACTGTTAATAAAGTTATAAAACTTATTTCAACTAAATTATAAATATTATTCGTTTTTACATATTAATATAATTATAAGGCATAATCTACATACTTTTCACAAATACACCGCATTTGGTGTGAATATGAAAGGGTTATTTGCTGATGTCAATAATCAAATAGGACTACCGTTAATCCCCTATTCACAAGTGGACAGTGTCATGCTGTGAGCGTTAATTGGATATACTCTCGTTTAATAGGTAGCTTAATGACAGAAGTGTGCCGGCAGCCTGTTAAATTGGTTAAATTTGGTCATCACCTGTATTGATGACTAACAAAAAGTTTCAGGATTAGTTTATGTTAATATTTTGTCGTCTGCTTATTTCTAACATTTTAATTTTAAAACATATCGATTTTATTATAATCGAAATACTACGGAGACTATACATTAAAACGTCAATCACAAATCATTGAGTGGCCGCTAAACACAAGATTTAAATATATTCATATGACTTCCTTAGACAATATATATAAATGGTTTTGGCTTATATTTGTTAAATAACTCTTTTTTTAAAAATTCAAAATTATGGAGCTCACGAAGGCAGGGTCCCCGTCCCGAGTCCTGGGCACATCTATTTATACATGAATATGCTATATAAGATGATGTGGCAAATGCCTTCAATTACAGTCATTGTCTTTAAGCGAGCTTAAAGCACAGTCAATTAGCGGCACGTGTGCAACATCGTTATGTGATTACAAAAGCTGATAAATGTGGGAATCGTAGTCCGATATATCATGTAAGCGCGCCGCATCGCAACGCATTTATTGGGTGATAATTGGAGCAGTAGATCTATATCGGTTATAAATGAATGTATAGTCGAGTTTTTTTAATTATAAGGTTCCTGATAGTTTAATGTAGTAACTAACTTGGATTCTAATAAATGTATCGATATAATTGCCAATATGTGGTAGCTTCAACTCATTTTGCGACCATGGCCACATCACAAAAGTTTTGTTGGGTGAATTCCAGATTTTGAGCGTTAGGGTTATAACTGCTATAAATGCATAAAATGATCGATTTTTTAAAATTAAATGATACATAAACCTTTAATATGACCATACACCTTGATTATAAAACTCATTTATCGATATAAATGCCTACATGTAGTAGATTCAACTCGTTTTGCGACGTGACCACATCTCAAAAGTTTTGTTGGGTGAATAGTCGATTTGGAGCGGTATAGTTATGATCGGTATTAATGTATATTTGGTCGATTTTTTTACTCCAAATGATAAATATAACTCAAATATATCCATAAACTCATAATATAATACTTATAAATTGATATAAATGCCTACATGTAGTAGATTCAACTCGTTTTGCGACGTGACCACATCTCAAAAGTTTTGTTGGGTGAATAGTCGATTTGGAGCGGTATGGTTATGATCGGTATTAATGTATATTTGGTCGATTTTTTTACTCCAAATGATAAATATAACTCAAATATATCCATAAACTCATAATAGAATACTTATAAATTGATATAAATGCCTACATGTAGTAGATTCAACTCGTTTTGCGACGTGACCACATCTCAAAAGTTTTGTTGGGTGAATAGTCGATTTGGAGCGGTATGGTTATGATCAGTATTAATGTATATTTGGTCGATTTTTTTACACCAAATGATAAATATAACTTAAATATATCCATAAACTCATAATATAATACTTATAAATTGATATAAATGCCTATATGTAGTAGATTTAACTCATATTTGGGTTTATTGGTATCTGTTGGTTACTATTGGTGTCTATTGGGTTTTGTGGGGTGAATCGACGGACCCCATCTACTGAACTTAATCAAACACAATTACAGAAACATAGTTTTGCAAATAGTTTGGGACTATTGAACCCTTTACTACACATGTATGTGTCTAGTTTTGAAGACAGGTGACCACTTTACATGCTTTATGTAACATGTTGAGAAATGTATAGAGGGGGGTGTCACCCGGGTTGAGTTTATAGTTAAATGGTGAGAGATTTGTGTAAGTGGCCGGGATAGCTCAGTCAGGAGAGTAGTTGCCCAGTAAGCAAGGAGTCTCGGGTTCGAATCCCGGTCTGGCTGCATATTTTATCTTCGATCCAAAACTACTAGAGTAGAGGACACTAAGTCTTATACATACAAGTATAGACCGATTTTATTCACCTGGCAGGGCAGAGTGAACCTTTGGCAAAGATAAACTATTTTATTTTAGGGGTGGTTGGTATAGTTCCGAATTTTATTGTTATTGTCCGATACTTTAAACATCGAGAAACATAATTTATGCGTGCATCCAGATTCACGTGAAAATGGTATATACAGTGCTCCTTCTGTACATCAACACCCAATTGGAGACAAGATTGTGTGTGTTGTTGGGAAGAGTTAGACTTGTCCTACATTCGCAAGCAGCTTGAATCCAGATCAGACGCCGCGTAACCCGGCATCTAATCTGGATTCAAGCTGTTTGTCATTCATCATTTTACATGTATTCCTTTTGTCAAAATGTCCACTAATATGTATTCCTGTGAAGAGACAATAGACAACAATGGTAAATTCCAATAAAGAGCATGCTGCAGACCCCCAAAGTTCAAGTGCAAAGGTCCCCATCGAAACTCCGCCATGCCAAGTCAATAAAATCGGCCTATAACTGCCGGATAATGGTTTATGCATCTTGCAAATTGTAAGAACAAGATTTTATTTGTACAACAATATATATACAACAAATGCCTAAGCGGAGCTATTCAATACATCATTAAGTGTCCTTTAACGTGTGCAAAAAGTTTGACAGTCAAAACATGATTAAACTTTTCGACTTTGTATCAACCTGTTGGCGATGTGTATCTGATGGCTTGCATTATGTTGGATATGCAGTCATTATCCAATATTGACAATTCCAATTTCAGGTTGGATATCATCCCCAACCAGAAACTAGGATCGGCTCATGAAGCTATTCATTTTTTATACATGAGGTAAGAAAGAACTTGTTAAGCTGGACAAGTACTTAAATGCATTTTTTTTACCCTTTACCCCACAAATATGACTTTTCAGGCCTTTAATTTATTCCTCCACTGAAGAAAATATTAACATTTTGTACAGTCATGAATACGAGCCGTAAAACAATTTTCTTTATCCTAGTAGATGGTAGCTTAAAGCAGGTTTAAAGAAAAGTAGAATGGTTTATCTTAAGGCACATTCTGATTAGTTTCCAACCTGCTTTAAGTGTTAACCTTGTTATATATTTAAGCTTTAAGCTATCTTCAATACTGGAAACAGGCTTATAATGGGGTTATAATACGTTGAGTGTTTTTATTGGGACTGGACAGCTGTGCAATGAAGCTGTTACATGTATATGAGAAAATAGGTAATGGTGTGCTTATGTCTTAAGGTGGTCCTACAGTGGAAACGGTGAATCTTTTTCTCAGCATTGAAAGTTGTGAATCACCTATATCAGACTATGTTTTAGAACAAGAAAGGTCACTGGTTAACCCTTTACCTTATAGAAGCGACTTTTAGCGCATTCATTTTATTCATCCGCTGAACAAAATAGTTCCAAATTATACCGTAATGAATATGTGTCATATTTAATACTTTCCTTATTCTAGCAGTTAATAGCTTAAAGCAGGCTGAAAGTAAAGCAGAATGCGCCTTAGGGCGCATTCTGCTTTACTTTCAACCAGCTTTAAATAGTCACATATCTTCAATACTAGAAACAATGCTATCAGGTAAAGGGTTAAAGCAAGATGAAAGTAAAGCAGAAAGTAAAGCAAGTTTTATTGTTGGTTATGTTGAAGAGTAAGGTAATGAAAGAGGGATCATTGGAAGTTTTTGTTGAGAACAGGATTATCTTTTTTTATGGCTCTTTTTTATTTGATAGGCCTAAACATGAAGTTGTCCCAGGTCTTGGAGAGACTGGATATCCTCGGGGCGAGACCCAGCAGAGACTATGTCGGCAGCTCGGTAGACAATCCAGCCATGAAGCTAGAGGAGAAAGTGCCAGTTTTCACGCGTCTTACAGATATGGAAGACCTACAAGACTGTATGAGAATTTTTCAGGAAAAAGTCTGCATCCCTGGTTTTCCTGCTAGGTTCTCACCACAGTTTTGGTTGGCCCATACTGCCCTGACTACCATATATCAAGTGTTATGGTAATATTACTGGCATATACCTAAACATTTACCCCATAAATACACCTTTTTATGTCTTTTATTTATTCCTCCACTGAGGAAATAAGTTCCAATTTATACAGTAATTAATATGTACCATACAAAAAAGTTTCTATATTCTATAAGATGGTAGCTTAAAGCAGGCTGAAGGTAAAGCAGAATGTGCCTTAAGGCACATTCTGCTTTACTTTCAACCTGCTTTAAGTGGTCATCTGTATTCAAAACTAGAAAAAGGCTATGGGGTAATTGGTTAAATTGCTATTTAATACAAAGAATAGTTTCCACCCATTACCCAAAATATATGCATTTTTATGCCTTTAATTTGTTTCTCCACTGAAGAAAAATAGTTCAACTGTATGCTGTCAGCCTGTCCTATTTATTAAATATGCTGTACCATAAGAAATATTTCATATTCTGGCCGGTGGTGGCTTAAAGCAGACTGAAAGTAAAGGAGAACCATTTACTCACCAGAGGCACCTTTTTAAGCCTTTAATTTAGTCCTGCTAGGTTCTCACCACAGTTTTGGTTGGCCCATACTGCCCTGACTACCATATATCAAGTCTTATGGTAATATTACTGACACAGTGATAATTTTACCTGTGCATCCCAAGTTCTATACTCATTAAATTTGCCAGGGACTCATTATTCAAAAAGTTGCGAGTCACATGGACCCATAGCTTTTCTGGCCTTTATATAGTAGCTTAAAGCAGGTTGAAAGTAAAGCTTGAAGTGGTCACCTGTCTTAAAATTAGAAATAATTTATGGGATATTGGGTTAATATTTCACATCAAGGACTCAATGTTTGTCTCAAGGACTCATTGTTTTACAGAATGTGCATCCCGAGGACTCATTCATCTGATTTTAAAATGATCACTGCTGATATATAATTAAATTGCTATTTAATACATAAATTGCTATTTCACCAATTACCCGACCCATTACTCAATAGATACACCTTTTTAAGCCTTTAATTTATTCCTCCACTGAAGACAGTAGTTACTCTGACGATTTTTCTTGGTTGGGATGACAAGTGCTCCAAAATCCTCAGCCTGTATTGTGTGGACATACATGCTATATTGCCATATTTCTTAATTGAGTGACTATATTGCCATGTTTCTGAACCCATTACTCCATAGCCTGTTTCTTATATGGAAGATAGGTGACCACATAAAGCAGGTTGAAAGTGAAGCTAAATGCGCCTTAAGGCACATTCTGCTTCACTTTCAGCCTGCTTTACTATTTTCTTTAGTGGAGGAATAAATTAAAAGTGTAAAAGGGTGTATTTATGGGGTGATGGGTTAAATGAGTGGCTGCTCATGATTACTGTTCTTTTATTTTACAGCAGTCACTTACAGGTGAACTTTGACCCTGAACTCAAACAACAGACAGACCATCTACTGTTCCAGTTATGGGTAGATTTGATCTCAGCAGGCCCAGGGTCTTCACATCTAGAGATGATGGACATAATCATGAAGAACCAGCATTTCCCACTGTGGAAATACATGGAAGTAGGTGCTTAACCCTTTCCCCCATAGAGGCGCCTTTAAGCGCATTCAGTTTATTCTTCTGCTAAAGAATACAATCCAATTTATACAGTCATGAATATCTATTATAAGGAATAGTTTCTTTATTCTAGCAGGTGGTAGCTTAAAGCAGGATGGAAGTAAAGCAGAATGTTCCTTAAGGCACATTCTGCTTTACTTTCAACCTGCTTTAAGTAGTCACCTATTTTCAACATTAGAAACAGGTTATGGGGTAAAGGGTTATAGATGCACAAGGCACATATAAAGTCTTTCATACGGGTGGTTGCTAAATACAGGAAAGATGATACAGAAAGATTCCCACAGGAGCTCTTTGTATTGTTTTCCTGTATTTAGTAGCCAGCTGTCTGTGATTACCTGTAAACAAGTTTCTTCAAAGAAAGGTCACTTTCAAGTTTGACTCTAGTCAGTATACCATATACATGTACCCCCTTTTAAAAGCCGAAAAGGGAGGGGCTGATGAAAAAAAAATAAGATAGTTCAACAATATTTTCCGATGGTTCAGTAATTCGAGACAAATTTATTTTAGAAGAGACTGAAAAACAGAATGACAAATTTAATTTTTTTAGGTTTATTGTAGACAGTTTTCTGAATTACCTCTCTTTGCTTCAGACAATAAAGGGAGACAAATTACAGCTGTTGATTGCGACATTGAAAACTGACTTTGTATATGTGGAGGAAGTCTCAGCCGACCACTATGCCACTCTGATGGAAACACACATTGACAAGATATTCAGAAGCATTCTAAGGTAGATACAAAGAGTATAGTAGTAATTTGTATGTCCCCATACTGATTAGTCTAAGGGGTATATTGTTTTATCGCTGTCCATTCATCTGTTCTTCCATTTGTTCATTTGCTTATATTTACATTCACCCTGTAAAGTCTTTATGTAATCGTATTAAAAAGTTCCTCCCTCAATGAACCTACAAATCGAAACTGGTTCCAGCCAGTTAGAAAGAGGGCGGAGTCTCCGCCGGACAGATACCGACCTAGCAACCAGCTAAATGGTTGCTATGGCGTGTAATTAGGCTTAAATAAACATGCGCGACCTATGTTTTTAAAAAAATGCTTTAATAATAGATATTTAATTGAATTGTTTATTTTTAATGTCTTATAATTGTTTGTTTAGCACACAGCAACAGTTTACTGGGTAAAAACTTGACTTTGTAATCAACTCCAAAACATGTATTTTGGACTACTTTTCACACCGTATATTATAGAGATCGAATGGCTGTTACACATCCGGGATTACATCTATCAAACTTATTTGGCGGATGTATGATATATTATACACATGAAAACAAATCTGGTCAAAATACACTTTAAATGGACAAGACAGAACATAAGAATATAAATATAAGGAATAAACAACATCTTTTTGCCGTTCACTCGGTATGAAACCATTAGCTTCGCTGGGCGTTTACGAAACTTACCCCCTGTGAAGCTAATGTGTTCATACCGTCATGAACGGCAAAAAGATGTTGTTTATTCCTATAGTTCATTCTAACGTTTGTTCATCCTCCACATATAATTATATTACCCAGGTGATTTAAATGGGTACCTGAGAGGGAAATAAGTCAATGTGTCATGGCTGCTAGTAGCGCCGAATGTAAATGGCCGACTTGTAACTCGATGAACAGGGAGGTAATTGTAAAAGTCGGAAGAATATGACATATAAATTTCAGACTTGATAAACCTATCACCTTTACCTTTACCTTTACCTATATGGTGCATACTTTGTCCATCTAATTCCTCCTAAAGTTATACAACCTTATCATTTTACAGGATGTTTGCACATATATGTACTCCCAAAGATATGCATGTGGTCACGATTTTGAAATGCTTTAAATTTTTCAAATATAACAACCGGTTGATTCACCTAGGGGGCATCATATGTGTCATGCATACAGTCAAGTCCTTAGTTTCTCAACATAGGATAGTCCAACATCAATAATTCAAACTCACTTCAGCTTTAATTTCTCGTAATAACAATATTAGGCATAATATCCCCTACTTTTTGTGAACAGTATAATTAATATATATGTTGTAAATAAGTCTAAACTCATTTACCCCTGAAACTTTTAATGGCTAATTCCAATTTCAAATAAAGTCTAGTCCATGTTTGATTATTAAGTGTAGATATTAACAATATATTACAAAATGATACACTCTGCAGACCCTAATCTGTTTGCATAGGACAAGTTTACTCTTCACAGGTACATTGTTTGTTAATGACGAGTATACTCATCACTAGATTGTATGTGCTAATACTCACAGAGCTCCAGATAAGGGGAGTATTTCAAAAACTAAAATCTTTATTTATGCATTAAACCCTATGGTGTCACTACTCATTAGAATCGTCTCGAAAAGACGATTCTAATGAGTAGTAACACCATAGGATTTGCTGCTAAAATGAGTTTCAAGAACTAAAATCTTTATTTGTGCATTGAACCCTATGGTGTCACAACTCATTAGAATCGTCTCGAAGAGACGATTCTGATGAGTAGTAACACCATAGGATTTGATGCTAAAATGAGTGAGAAAATGATGGTTGTCTTCAGTTTGCTCCCTCTTATCTTAAGCTCTGACTTGTCTCTTTTGTCTACAGCAATGAGCAGTTTGAGGAGTGTCGTCGTGAGTTATTGGACCTACATTTGTTCTATCTGGGCCGAATGAACCATGTCCCTCCTCATATAGGACCACGACTCTCTCATCTCTGCTTCCTCATCTTCAACAGGTACCCAATGGAAAACCCATACATAGTGAGTATTCTCACAGAACACATCGCATGTTTAACCCATTACTCCATAGTCTGTTTCTAGTTTTGAAGACAGATGAACACTAAAAGCAGGTTGAAAGTAAAGCAGAATGCACCTTAAGGCGCATTCTGCTTTACTTTCAGCCTGATTTGAGCTACCATCTGTTAGAACATAGAAAATATTTTTTATGACACATATTCATGGCTGTATAAAGTGGAACTATTTTCTACAGTTGAGGAAAGAATCAGAGGTGTAAAAAGGCGTATTCATGGGAGAATGGGTTAACCCCATCTTCCGTAGCAATTGCTGCAAACCACCAGTTTCATCATCATCATCATCTGATTTTGATTAACGTGCAAGAGTGGAAACATCTCAACAACAGTTGGCTAACAAAAATACAGGGCATGTGAGAAATATTGAAAAAAGTTAAGCAAAATGCACCTTAACCCTTAGCCCGCCAAATAAATTGTCTTCTGCTATATTTCTCGTCTGCTTCAAGTTTCAAAGTGCTTCAACGTTGCTCAAAATTGCTGAAAATGTTGTCCGAGTGTCAAACAACTTGGATCCGGATGAGACGCCGAGTTACTCGGCGTCTCATCCGGATCCAAGCTGTTTGCATATGGAGCTATAGTCGTGAGTGGCAGGCTAAGGGTTAATGCTTCATTTTCAGCCTTCTTTAAAATACCATCTGCTAGGATAAAGAAAATAGTTTTATGGTGCAAATTCATGACTGTATAAATTGGAACTATTTTCATCAGTGGAGGAATGAAATTAAAGGCATTAAAATGCATATCTGTGGAGTAAACAGTTAATTGATAATCTTTTTACAAATCTAGAAACAGGTTATAGGGGTTTACCCATTTACCCCATACCTTGTTTCTAGTTTTAAAGATATGTGACCACTTAAAGCAGATTGAAAGTAAAGCAAAATGTGCCTTAAGGCACTTAAGTGTAAATTGGAACTATTTTCATCCGTGGAGCAATAAGTTAAAGGCTTAAAAAGGGGTATTGATGAGGTTATGGGTTAAGCATGTGTTCTGTTATCTAATACCAGGGTGTAGACGATTGGGTCCTGACTCGTAACCATCTGAGAATCATCAAAGAAGTGATCACCCACAAGAGCTTCACCATTGGCTGCGAGGCCCAGTACAGAGCCCCGATTACACTGGAGAAGATTATGGAAGCTTCTGTGTAAGTTGTTGTCTTTCTTGTTTAACCCATAACCCCATTAGTATGTCTTTTTACTACCTTAATTAATTTATTCCTACACTGAAGAAAATAGTTTCATTTTCTACAGTCATGAACATATGCCATAAAAGTATGTTCTATATTGTAGAAAAAGGTAGCTTAAAGCAGGCTGAAAGTAAAGCAGAATGCGCCTTAAGGCGCACTCTGCTTATCTTTGAGCCTGAATCAGGGGGTGGAATGTCTTCAAAATTAGAAACAGGCTTTGGGGTAATGGGTTGAATAAAACAATAACGCAGTGCAATAAAATGGAGAAAATGACAATGTTTTGAAATTTCTGTCAATTTATTTTTACCTGAGTTACATCACATTCTGATCTGTCTACAAATATTTTGCAATGGATTAATAATTGTTTATATATTAATTTCAACAAAACAATGTGCTAAATAGTCGTGTGCTAAATTATTGTCTCTGTTTTCATATTTTTTGCCCATATATAAATAAGTTAATGGCGTAAAAAGGCATAAATATGGAGTAATGGGTTAATTGTATTGTTTGTTACAGGTCAGACAACATGCTGGAAATAATGTTTAAGGATTTCATGACCTTGCTTCTGACCTTGTGTAACTATGGCAACTGTAGGAAATGTAAACGTCTGTTTGTGGCCTTTCAAAATGGACTGTTTGAGCAACTGGACTTCAAGAAAGGATTTGAGGTTTAAATTTTTTTATCTTAGTTTCTCATTCTCTTAACCTTCTGTCTGCTTTGGACGCTCAGTGGAGAATATGTTTCCACAAACGAAATGCAAACACCATGCAATAAAATGTAGTGTATTGCAGTTTTTGATAATCCTGAGACAGAACGTATTATGGTATGGAGATTCTATTTATAACATAACATGGCAATGTTGTTTTTACCATCTTGATACTTATTTAAGATTGCTAGCTTCACTATATAAGTCAGTGGATGATGCATGAACTGACCGCCTAAATAAGTAAACTTGCAAAAAGTAGATAATAGGTTAATTCTGATTTATTCAGAATAAATCAAGAGAGCAAACATTTCCTTCCCTTTCCCATCAATATAGTCCAGGACATAAAGGTGAAAATTTCGCCAAACCTAAAACAAATTGCAAAAGAAATGCGATTAATATATTTGGGAACTTTATGATGTGCTCTATCATGTATTAAAAATCGCCATTGATAGTGTGTGCGCAAATTGGGGGGGGGGGGGCGGGGGGGTTAGAGGTCGTCGTTGTCGATTATGATTCTAAAATCAAACTCGAAGGTTGTTTCGAGAGCTGTCAAATTGATCACGGTGCCAGTGTTATCGTTCGTCGTACATAACGGTGTCGATAAAATCCGAGTGATCCAAATCAATTGCACTGGTTTCCGAATTTTGTCGCTACACGCACGCCTACAGTGTTGGAAACACGGAAACCAGTCTCTCCTTTTACGACAATTTTTCCGGACACAAATATTTCCGTGTATTTGGTGTTTGAAGGATTTCAATAAAATGACAAGCTTCCTAAAATTACAAGGTTAGCAGATTTAACGGGGTTATTTGTGATTTTGATATTGTTGCCGATAATTTTCCGTAGCGGTACAAATTACTTCATTTATCGCCGCGACATTCGATGGTTGTTTTCGTCGGAGTCTTACTGGGCGCTCATTGTTTTATGAATCATGCCGATAACCAGCAGCTAAAATATATCACGCGGAACGCATCGTGTTTTATCGTTGGTGCACCAAACTGCAATTAGTTCATTTTGTCACCAGTTTTCGCGAATTTTATATACCGGCGTATCTGTCAAATGCAGCTTACAAGTTAACTTTTATTTTACGCAAACTAAATAAAATGAAAAGATTGAACAGGAAATTCGGTTTAAATCCGATTTAATGATAAAACAAGTAGCTTACTGAAGTATTTCTGTCACCCTTTTACACACAGCATACTGTATTGGGCTATAGAACAGTTTGTCTCCATGGCTATAAAGTATGGAAAATATATTTTAATAGCATTCTTTCCATTAAAATAATTGATAGAAGCCATTAAATTCATTAAAAAGAAATATTTATCTTATTTGGATAAACTAATAAATTTTAGTCTAGCATCACAGCTTAGAAATACATCAAAATGCATGAAATTGAATCATTAAAATCTTTTTTTTTCTTCAGGGAGGCCTCCTGTACCACCAGCTATGGGAGGGCTTCCTTCTCCCATCCATCCCAATCATAGTCTACTGGTTTGAATTAATAAATTTTGTACACTTAAAGCGACTCGCAACCAGATGGTGCATTAAAAATAGTAATTTGTAAATATGTGTCAAACGCTTATATAAATGGTAAAGAATTAGTTTAGGATAAGAAATTCTGTTTAAAAAAATGTATTTCAATAAAAAAAATATTGGTCTCTGGTGGGATTCGAACCCGGGGCCCGGCATTGGCGGACAGAAGGCAAAATAGGGGAAACCGCTTAGACCAATGGACCACGGAAACTATCCGTTCATCTCGGATCGATTTAACGTATTTCAATGTGTAGCCATCGAAAGTGCATACAACTTCGTAATTCGGCTCGTGTTTATGTCTGAGCCCGTGTAGAGAAGCAACAACAACAACTATACCGTCTACTAGTCGGTATAGAAAAACGATGGAAAATATCTAAAAATCTAAGATTCGGTGACGATTCTTGAGACTTTTTTTGGACTGATCATATTTTTTTAATGTCAGAAGCCAAATAATGCCACAAATTTGCTTTTATTTGAGTATTTTATTTTATTTACAAGTACACCATCCGGTTGCGAGTCCCTTTAAATCTCTGAAAGCAAGTTGAACATGAAACCCACACACGTATCATGTTTAGAAATTGTTTATCAATCAAATAGAATAGACATGGCACAGAGGTAAGTTCTTTACTTTATGAGTAAATCTATCGAGCAGAGAGGGGGAGGTATTTTCATTAGGATAAGTGAAATGCCTATCCCCACCCCTGTCAAACTTCATGCCTTTAAATTTTATGTACACCATTTTAGAATGGCCTGTACACATAATAATAAAAAGATATTTGCTAAATATATGTATAGGGTAAACCATGCCTTTTTGTGAAGCTGGAGTATGTGGTCAGCCTCTTTCTCTTCACATATATAATCCTGCACCTAGGCTATGCACTGGTCTTTATAAGTGAAATATTCAGGATCGGACAGGACATGGTGTTTGCTGTGAAAATGGCTTTTAGTATATAATGTACCATTGTTCAATTACAGTGATAATTGTTAAAGCAGAGGGCTTATCATTTACTAAAAAAGTAAAAAAAAAAAAAAAAGTTTGCTGAATGCCTACTCCAACTTTTGTTTAAAAAAAAATCAAAATTCAGATCTTGGCTCTGATTTTTTTCAATCCTTGGAAAACATTAATGATTATGACCAAGAAAATTATTTTTATATTTTTCCATTGCTTGTCAATTTCAAACAATTTTCCAACAGTTTCAGACCTTCAAAATGCTTAAAACCCAGGACCTTTCGGGGGCCTCCGGCCCCCTGATCCCCCGGCCAGGGCCTTGCCCTGGACCCACTGAGGGCCCTTGAGGCCCCCTAGCCCCCCAGCATAGTTTTCAGTATTTTCGGTTTTGCCAACTTTCACCCATGCATTATAAATGGTAAAAAACCTTTATATACTGCAGAATCCTTCGAAGTAAAGAATAAACAAACCATACATGTTGAAATGCACTACATGACCTTCACAATCTGAATATGACATTGACATTAACTGATATTTACAAAACACAAACGCAAAGCACTGAAAGTGAACAAAATTATACTTTTTTTTAATTTCTATCTACGTAGATCTATTTATTTCAATCTGAGTTGCAAACTGTTTTGATTTTTATCAGATGCCGAATTACCCTGCGTCTGATCCGGATCCCAACTTGTTGCAAAAGGAAGCGCTTACTTTGAAATAATAACGTTTTCTCCACTGTACCTAGACTATACTTAATAATGAATTGAGAAGCACAAAACATAAACAAACCTTCCCAGACTTACTGCTATACACAAAGACTTAAATGAATGTTTGCGCAAATATCTGGGGGTGCGGGAGGGCTGCCCCTTCCTGATGGTGGGGAATCCCCCTCCCCACCCCGCGAGAAAAATGAAAATAAGAACTGAAATGGTAAGCTATGAAGAGTGTTTGGAGAGATTTGGGGCACTGAATACGATATTTGTTGAATACGATGTATGTGAACCATACAATTTTGTTCAAAGCTCCATTACTGTAATACATATTAAACATTATTTTTAGGCTTCTGACTGTAGTTTTCTAGATCTACTTAGTTTTTGAGTGTCTGAAACTTGTTTTTTACTAACGCTAGGTTGGAGAGGGGGGTCTCCCCCGGACAAAAATTAAAAATTAGAACTGGAATGGTGAGCTCTGAGGTGTGTTTGGAGGGCTTTGGGGCACTGAGTACGGTCTGTGTGATGAAATACACGTTTGTTCAGAGCTCCCTTATATAAGACATAATAAAGTTGTTTATGCAGGGCTGCCATAAGTTGATCTTCAAACTCCTAAGATTTCCAAATCTTCTATTTTTCAAGCACGATTATTCAAAGCAGATTGAAATTAAAGCAGAATGTGCTTTAATGCACTCTGCTTTACTTTCAGTCTACTTTAAGCTACCATCTGCTAGGATAAAAAAACAAAATATTTTGGAAAATTTCGGAGAAATGGCAGTCCTGTCTATGAGCTTTTCCTTCCGCCTTTGTAGTCTTAACTTGAGATTGACAAATGTAGGTGGGGTCCGGTGGACCTCCCCCGAGAAAACAAATGGAAATAAGAACTGAAATTGTGAGCTCTGTAGTATGTTTTGGGGCAATGAATACGATCTCTGTGAACCATTTAATTTTTTTAAAAGCTCATTTATATTAGATCTATACATAATTGTTTTGCGACGAACCATTAATTCTGCTAAAAGTATACCGTTTTAACACGACCAAGAGGTACATGTAATGTAGCACTGTTCGTTTTAAGCTGCCGACTTTGTAGTTACTAACTTTTTGAGTTTCTGAATATTGAATTTGACAAGTAGGCCTACTGGTGGGGGTCCAGGGGTCCTCCCCCGGGAGGTAAATGAAAAAATAAAAATGAATTTGTGAGCTCTGAGATGTGATTGGAGAGATTTCGACATTAATGTCTAACCCCCATCCCACCCCTAGCCTTCGATTATAATGCCATTTTTGTCCATGTAAGATTTTTCATTTTTCAAATTGATGTTACGCAAGTGCGTAAGTGCGTATCGCTAGCTACGCCCCTGATATATATCTAATATTTCTTCTGACAAAGATCTACACGTTTGTAACTGATACAAATATAGGATTTTGCATGAGTGTTCATAAGTAAACTTGTCTTTTAGAAAACGATTAAAACGAGGCTTGTCGAGTCTTTATCGTTTTCTAAAAGACTAGTTTTATAAATCCAATACATTATGAATACGAATGTTAGATTCTATTTATAACATTACCTGGCAATATTATTTATACCACATCGATACTTTTTTTTAGCTTGCTAGCTGCCCTGACTTTTAAGGTAACCAACACATATTGCGTGTTTGTATATATGTACATGTACACTGTTTTCAAAAGTTATGCAGGTGTGACTTTGAGTCGCCCCATCTTCGCTTACGCTATGAAAGAGTTCATTCCTGTGGCTTGTATATATGTTCATATATTATATTCCAGACTGAAGTCACTTTCAGAACTATAAGAGCAGCTGGAACCTCTGCATTATTTTAATACAACGGAACACTGAAGCCAATGCTTTCTGCATCGCCCCGAGTCACAATTGACTAGGCATATACACTTGCATCTTATTATTGCAAAATGTCTGCTGGAGCTTGTGGCATGATCTAGTCTGTTGTCCAACTTCCATCCCCAAAGTGTTGCGTCAATTTCGGCTGCTTCAGTACACTCTTGAGTCTAAAGATGAGACAGTGGTATCTAGCTGCAGAGGACGTTGGTGGCAGTGTTTGTATCTACACAGTGTTCAAATTGTCGATAGTCTTTACAGTGAAAATGCGCAAGCGTAAGTTGTTCAAGTTGATGAAGCTTGATCCGTTGTACAGTGCAACAAGCATTCTATCACACACATTGGTCACTTGTTCTTGTGACGTTCCTTCTTGAAAGTCTGCAAATTCTGTCGGTAACAATTCACTAGACTTTACCTTTTTCAAAGTGTTCCCTTTCCCAATCGCGAAAATGCACGAATTATATCGCATCCAGTAAAGGCGTGTAAGGCAGGAAGGATATAACACATTTGCAAACCAACAACATTCTTGTTTTTCTGAATGCTCCAAATTTTCAGCTTTCGATTTGAACTAGGGTTTCTGTCTGATCGAAAAATAATGTCATTTGTCTGAAGATCGGCATGGTAGCACAAGAGAACGAGCACGTCCGTTTCTTCACAGATGAATGTTGTTGGTTGTCCATATGAAGATTCGACGGCTGTTTTCACAATTGTCACATCAGAATCAGCCCTGGCATGTACCACTTCACACCCGATAATTTGAAATGTTTCAGCAAGAAGATGAAAGCTTGCTTGTTTGCAATATTTGTCATGAAATGATCCTTCTTTGAACGAAAAGGGGTTTCTTTTGTAAACAGAACATTCTTTCTCCATCAGTTGAAAATCGGTTGATCAATAGGAATACCATTTACAATGTAGTCTTTTTTAACCAAAGTACGGCCTATGAATACAGCTCATGTCTATACCCTGAAAAAATTATGGAAGTGTAATTAGGTCAGAGATAGCAAAATGCAGGTCCCAAAAATATATTATAATAAAAATAGAATCTATATTGTTTTCCAAAGACCGTTGGATGATAGCCTATTAAACAAGGTATAGGGAACACAAGTGTTACATGCTTGAACAATTAAGATAGTATGGTGGACAGACATTCGGCCAGACAGATAGAGACAGACAAACAGACTGACAAGCAGTCAGAGTAGCGATCACTAAGTGTCAAGATTATACATAAAATCTAAATTTCGTGGACTGTCTTCTTTAACCACAAAGTAAGGCCAATGTGCGCAGCTAATTTCGATACTCTGAAAATATTAAGGAACTTTACTTAAAACAGGTATATCCTATTACATAAACCTATATAAATATCATAATCAAAATAGCGGATATTGTTCTTGTTCCGAAGACCTTCTGAGGATAGCCTATTAAACAAGTGATCCCAAGTTTTCTCTCATATCACTATAAGTAAAGAGCGTGTGATGGACAGACACACCGAAAAACAGACATATGGACAGGCATGCAGACAGAATAGTGATCTCATGTACATTGAATGACCAAAATACTTTCAAAAACACATTATTATCGCGAAAAATTACTTAAGAACAAATGATAAATGTAGCCATCTTATGGTCAAAATGGGCTTCCGTAGATTTTTTTAAAAAAAACCTACGTCAGTAATGAAATTCATTTTAATTCTTTTAGTTTTATCGACAACAAGCAAATACAGTAAAGGAAGTTCATAATATACAATGCTATCAACATGTTTTGTATTTTAAACACATGCAAATAACAAAATCTTGATTTATAGAAGGTTTACACTGTTCTAGACATACACATACTATTATGACGTCATCAAAAGTAAATATTATTATGACGTCATCAATAGTTTGTAAATTACACGCATTCTGGTGTTTATACCGCAGATGCTAATAATCAGACTGTGCGCTTAGAATAAGGTGGAATTAAACATTGTCTGGTAAATTTTATTCTTTATTTGATGGTTTTACTTACCTTTTAATTAAACTGTGGAAATCACTGGAAAATGTCGAGTGCCTGGATCTTATCTGACATCTTCCGGTGTTTAACATCCGGGGACAAAAACGCAGGTATGGTGGCTCATGTCAGCCAGCAGAATTGTAAACTAAATGGACATATATTTTCGCGAATATTTCGTAAACCGCACCGGATTTTTATGGCGATTTTTTACATAAGCCTTATTTGTCTAATATCTACATAGTGGAAATAGTTTTATTTCTTTTGCAATTTGTTTGAGGTTAAACCGTATCTGTCCTGGACTAATAGCCACTCGATCCCTGACAGAAATGTCGTTTGACGTCATATTTGTGTACACATTTTGACAGAGCGAAGGAATACACATTATAGTATGACAACCTCATTTGCATAGTTAAACCACTAGTTATATAAGAGAAATAAACAATGAGTGTTATTCAACGCTTGCACCGTAGGTTATGTTATAAAGTATGATAATGCATTGAATTGTTTGTTTCCATGTTTGTCTAGAAGAGACCAGACTGGCTGTTTGACCAGTGTATAGGGGCCCTGGTACAGGTTGCCAATGTCGATGCCCTGGAACTCCACATGGACACCTTCATCATCTCAACAGAACACCTGTGTCTCCTGCAGTTTACAAAACTGTATGTTTCTTTCTGCTGTGTTACACTATCTGTCAGTATTAATTGAATACAAATGTATTATAAAAGAGCTAGAATAATTACTTAACTCATTCACCCCTGAAACTTTTAATGAAAAATTCCAATTTCAAAATAAGTCTAGCCCATTTTCGACTATTTAGGGTTGAATTTAGCAATATATTTCAAACTGACAAACAGTGTAGACCCTAAAGGAGCCCTCTGATCAGGGTCTACACTGTTTGCATATGACAAGTGTAATCATCACAGGTACACTGTTTGTAAATGACGAGTATACTCGTCGCTAGGGCTGAATGTGTTAACAACCACTAAGCTCCTCACCACAGTGGGGTTCAAATCCAAGTCTAGGCACTTCGGATTTTTCATTTGAGGAAACCTTCCAGCTGGCTTGTGGAAGGTCAGTGGTTCTACCTAGTTGCTGATTTGTGACTTATACAACTTGCATAAAGGTTTTCTGGGGTCTTCCTCCAACTGATATTAGCTGGACGTCATGACATGTCTGAAATGCTGTTGAAGTGATGTAAAGTCATAACAAATCAAAATCCTCAAGGAGCATTCTGCTTTACTTTAAACAGCATTCTGCTTTACTTTCGACCTGCTTTAACCCTTTGAACCCTAGTCCTGCCTATAGTATAGGCGACCTTTTCAAATAGTATACATGTGAAAAGTGTACTTGTCCTATGCAAACAGTGAAGACCCAGATCAGAGGGCTCCTTATGGAGCCCTCTGCTCTGGGTCTTCACTGTTTGCCATAATGCAAAACACTGACAAAAACAACTCTTAAATGTCTGAAATGGACTAGACTAAAATGGAAACTGGGATTTTCCATTTGAAGTTTCAGGGAGGAAAGAGTTAAGCAATGATTTTTCTTCAATACTGAAAACCAGCTATGAGGGAAGGGGTTTAAGCAAATGTTACAAGTAACAAGAGCGCCTGAAGGCCCTGATATCGCTCACCATTTGTAATGAAGCCTGATAGCTTTACCTTTGAATTTCACCCGTTTTATTCTAAATCTATTCAAGTTTGTCGACCTACTCTAGTTTAGTAGAGTACATCAAAGGCAGATAACTAAAGCCTAAAGAATACTGAAATGAACCTTTTTCTAGCATTTCAAAGTATATCAAGGGCAGGTAATTATTGCCACACTGATTACATTTCAACAATAATTGCACACCTTCCAGAACGTATAGCTACATCCTTTGTGTACAAGTATAATCACAATCCATTGAAAACTGTAGTTGCAAGAGTGTAAACGCAGTAAAATATGGCATTTTCAGCAATTAAAAGGTAGAAATCTCTTGATCTATTTGTCCGATTCCAAATATAATCACCCTTTTTCCGAACTCTTATGGTCATATACAATCTGGGCAAGTTTGAGAGAGCTTGGATAAATATTGTGGCCTCTAGAGCATAAACACTGTCAAATATATCATTTTCAGCAATTCAAAGGTATATAACTTTTGACCTATTGATCCGATTACAATCATAAATGAACTCATCCGAAGTCTTATGAAAATATACAATCTGAGTAAGTTTGAGAAAGATTGGATAAAATTTGTTTACCTCTACAGTGTAAACACTGTTAAATATGGCATTTTCAGCAATTTAAAGGTAAATAACTCTTGATCTATTTGTCAGATTTCAACCAAAATCGAACTCATCCGAACTCTTATGGTCATATACAATCTGGGCAAGTTTTAGAAAGATTGGATAAATACTGTGGCCTCTAGAGTGTAAACAACGTTAAATATGGCATTTTCAGCAATTCAAAGGTAGATTACTCTTGATCTATTTGTCCGATTTCAACCAAAATCGAACTCATCTGAACTCTTATGGTCATATACAATCTGGGCAGGTTTTAGAAAGATTGGATAAATACTGTGGCCTCTAGAGTGTAAACACTGTTAAATATGGCATTTTCAGCAGTTCAAAGGTAGATAACTCATGACCTATTTGTCCGATTTCAACCATAATCGAACTCATCCGAACTCTTATGGCAATATACCATCTGAGCAAGTTTGAAAAAGATTGGATAAATAATGTGGCCTCTAGAGTGTAAACACTAAAATTGTTGACGACGGACGCCGGACATTCAAGGATTGCAAAAGCTCACCCTGAGCTAGCTCAGGTGAGCTAAAAATGCAATTGATTTCAAATAAACATGCTAGTACATGTACTTCCAGAATTAACCTGTCAGGGAGACTGGTATTCAGTGGAGAAGGCGTTAATCTCCCAATAAGGATGTTTACGTTAAAACAGTTATTTCCTTTGCAAACAGTTTGGAGCCTGATCAGATCCCAGGTAGCCTGGCATCGAATCAGGTTCCAAATTGTTTGCCATTCAGGTAAAAATGAATGGTCAACATTTTGGAAAAGTTGTCATTTTATTGCATCATATTTGAGTTTTGTTTCTTTTAAACAAGAAAAAACAAGCCAATACAGTGTTCCCTCCCTACAACGGCCCTCCAAACAACGACTCCCTCCTTACAACGACCCTTGCCGCAGTTCCCTAAACAGGACAATTATGTCTAACGTTTTAAGTTGCAATATTGTGTGCTTAAAAGTGACGTTTGCTGTTTTTGGTCAAAGTCACAGAATGGACATTTTGACAGAAAAAAACTTAATGAGGAGTGACAAACAGCTTGAATCCAGATCAAACACAGCGTTATGCGGCGTCTGATCTGGATTCAAGCTGTTTGAAAATGTAGTATAAAAGGAAATGTACACCACTATATTTATTCCACTTTTCATGGTTTAACCCTAACCTTGCTGAGTCTTAGTTATACATCATTTGCAAACAGTGTAGAACCTGATCAGAGAGCTCCTGAAGGAGCCCTCTGACCAAGGTCTACACTGTTTGCCATACATTCTAATAGTTTTGTGACAATCCCCTCAATAGTCAATGTGAACTAGTCATTTATCAGAAAATGGAAGAATATGAAAATTCAGCATTGTGTTAACCCATTACCCCAATAAATAAGATTTTTTAAGTCTGATTTATTCCTCCATGGAAGAAAATATTTATGATCAGGGCTCCAGATAAGAGGGCGTAAACTGAACAAATCCTGCGCTTTCTTACTTATATCAACACCAAATTCTATGATGTTACTCTCATTAGAATCATCTCAAATGGACAATTCTAATGAGTAGTGACTTTATAGTGTTTGCTTCATAAATAAAGATTTTAGATTTTGAAATACTCCCCTTATCTGGGGCCCTGATGATTGTGTACTATAAGAAAATAATCTTTATCCTAGCAGATGATAGCTTAAAGCAACCTGAAAGTAAAGCAGAATGTGCCTCAAGGCGCATTCTGCTTTACTATCAACCTGCTTTAATAAGCTAGAAATGGGATATTGGGTAATGGGTTAAAGACACTGTTTGTTTTATTTGGTGACTAGATCAGTTGGGCAGGTAGCACAATGGCATAAGTTGCTTGTCAATCACCTGGTGTCTGGACGAGCCCTATTGGTCAGGGAGGCATGCCAACTTCTCAACTCTCCAGCTTTGAAGGAAGAGGACCTGTTCAACTGGAAGGTTAGATCATAAGAGCCATTTTTGTCTGGTCAACATTAACCCATTCCTTCTTAAAACTTCATATGGACAGTATTCTAGTTTTTAATATAGCCAAGTCCATTTTTGACTATTGGGGATAAATTTGACTATATATGCCAAAATGACAAACAGTGTAGACCCTGATCAGAGGCTCCTTAAGGAGCCCTCTGATCAGGGTCTACACTGTTTGCGTAGGAGAAGTGTACTCATCACAGGTAAGCTGTTTGCAAATAACGCATATTTGCCTGACTAGGGTTCAAGGAATTGACAGGGGAAAAAACAAGGTACAGTAGAGAAAACATGTTTTCCAATAAAAATGTTTATGCTAAAACTGGTATGTCCAATGCAAACAGTTTGAAGCCAGATCAGACGCCAGGTAACCTGGCATCTGACCAGGCTCTAAACTGTTGACACACAAGTTCAAATAAATTGTAAGAAATTTTATAAAAAGTGATTTTTTTTAAATTTTATTTCATATCTCTTGTGTTTAAACAGAAAAGAATGATATAATTCATTATAAACCTATCAATGATTTATAGATATTTCTCAGTTTAACAGATAAATTTCATATCATCACAGTTGATATCATCACTAGTGATATCATTTTTGTGACGTTGCACGTAAACATTAATTTTTTTGTGGGTTTTTTTCCTGTAAAACCGTCATTAAAATGTATATAGTAAATAAATTAATCAATTCCTCAGAATAGATACAAAAAGTAATCACAAGAATGGATTGTTATCTGGTTAAAAAATGAGTGATAATCATATATTTTTCATATCAATCCAAAGGAATTGCTTATTCTCTATGTCTTCTCAATGGTGTCATTGTATCTATGCCAGCAGCATTATGGGAAACTTTTGTTCAGCATACCACTTGGCTCAATAACTGCCCAACTTAATCAGAAATTTCTTACATTGTTAGACCCATGTGGACACTGGGCGAATATTGGTGGACATCATCTCTGACCTACCCTGGACATTCTTACAAGACAACAAGGATAGCGGGTTGATAGATACCGTTCAACAGTACTCACACTTGCTGCAGCAACTCTTGGATCAATTCAGGTATGACGTGTTACTCCATTAATACCCTTTTGAGCTTGAATATTAAAAACATTAAGGAGAGCTATTGAACCCCTTTTGTAGCCCTTACTTTCAGGCTACTTTATTCCTCCATCTTAGAATAGAGACACACTTTATAAAGTCATTAATATGCACCATAAGAATTGTCTTCAATATCCCAGCAGATAGTAGCTTAAAGTGGGCTTAAAGTAAAGCAGTGTGTATCTCAAGATGCATTCTACTTAGCTTTCACCCTGATTTAAATGGTCATCTTTCTTCAAAACTAGAAACAGACTATGGGGTAATGGACTTCAGTTCTTCAATGTTATAAACACATTCCTATGAGAGAGAAAAAATTTGATTTACAAGTGCTCCAGATAAGGTGGGTATTTCAAATAGTAAATTCCTGATTTCTCCACCACACCCAATGGTGTGAGTGGTCACAACATAGGGTTTAGAGAAGCGATAAAGCAGAAACATTTTGAAATATTTAGTTTATCCATTTGGAGCCCAGTGTTCACCCCTTGTTACTGTTAGAAATTAAATTTCTTATATGTAGGGACCAAGAGGTGACAGGCAGGTATACCAGCAGTGTAAACAGATGTGTGCTGAAGTGTACAGACCACGCCAAGTCTGCAATCACCCTCGTTTGCCTCAAATCAGAGATCTGTGACTTCAAGGTAAACTAAAATAACTAAGCCATAAATAATCCTTTTTATGCCTTATTTTTATTCTTCCACTGAAAAAAAAAAAACTAAAAGTTGTACAACTAGTGATAGATATGCAGATTGTAGCTTATTTAAAGCAGACTGAAAGTAAGGTGTATTGTGATTTACATTCAACCTGCTTTAAGTGGTCACCTATCTTGAAAGCTAGAAACAGGTTGTGGGATAATGGTTTAACAGTACTCAGGTACCCATAATACATACACAATACCAGTTAGGGCTCTTGAAATTTTCAAATACCAACTTCCTTATTTCTCCACCAATGGAAAGCTCTTAAAGGAGGTTCCTGCATAGAATTCATCTTACTTTGCCAACTGTTTTTAATACCATATACAATAATTATACGGGAAAGGCACTCAGTAATACAATTATCAGAATCAAGTAGAAGTGTTCCAAGGCATATCGGTGGAGTACACTCATTGACACTTGTTGACACTTGGTCTTTGAAATGGACAACTCTGATTTCCAGTTTCTTATAAAATCTATATTCTATTTTGAGTATTTGGGGTTGGTGTTTTTTACAATTTATTGCAAAAAGGTAACTGGTACAGACTTTTAGGAGCCCTCTGATCTGGGTCTACACTGTTTGTGTAGGTCAAGTGTACTATTCACAGGTTAACCCTTTGTAAATGACAAGTACTTGTTGCTAGGTCTCAATGGGTTAAACACATAATTTAAAATAATACATTAGGTTGGATTGTTCAAACATGTTTTGCTATTGTCAGGACATGAGTTTCATCCGAGAGGTCTTATTTTCCATGGACAAACTGTTAAAGGAAGTTGACTTCACCACAAGCAGCAGCTTTCTGACTGAAGCAGTACTGACAATGCTGACTAGCAGTTTAAAGATATTTAGGTATGTTTAGCATAGTGTAAGTTATCAAAATTGAGTTGTGAGAATGAGGATATATTCTTTCTTTAACTTTGGCTTATGTTGTTTTCAGTGTAAACCTTTCAACAATTTAGACCAGGTCCTAAGGTTTTAAAATGTTTGAGTTGAGCAAAAGCTCAAAATCTGACCAATCAAATGCTTCAAGCGCCGCCAGTCGGAGAACCATCTCAGACTCAATTCAAAAGCTTTGTAATCTTTGGGCTTGAACATTAAACACTGAAGGCATTTCCAGTATCTTTCTGGATGGTCACTAAGCTTACAGGAGATTGAAAAGTAAAACAGGATGCTCCTGAAAGAGCATTCTAATTTACTTTCATCCTGCTTTAGTTCAGTGGCCACCTGTCTTTACAGGGCTTCAGAAAAGGGGGATATTTCAAATACTAAAATCTTTATTTCTGTTTTAAATCCTATGATGTCACTACTCATTAAAATCATATCGAAGAGACGATTCTAATGAGTAGTAACACAATAGGATTTGATGCTAAAATAAGTGAGATTATGTTGGGATATCTGCAGTTTACTGCTTCTTATCTGGAGACCTTCCTTAAAACTGGAAGCATGCTATTGGGTAACAGGTTAAATGGACTGGATCAGAGTCCAAAATGTTTGCAAAAATCTTGGATACAAGTTTACAGTGATTAAATGGGGGTAATTTGCTTTATCACATAACTTGCGATCTGGGAGTGACATAAAGTTATTATATGAATATCGTAATCCACTTGTGGAATATCGTTTTTTGGGCTCCGGCCCAACCTGTACGTCCACAAGCGCTGCATGTAGTGGGATGCCAAATGACGTAATTTGCTATGACGTTAACGTAAACAACTTAACGAGTTATTGCGGAAAATCTTTATAGCCGAGGGTCTACTAACTACGGCTTCAATTACTGTAAAAGGTGCTTCAACTTGTTATGTGATAAATAGAATCTCACATTCGTGCTCATAATTCATCATTTTTAATAAACTCGTTGACTAAAATTAATATGAACCTCGTCAAGGCTCGCGTCATATTAATTTAGTCAACTCGTTTATCAAAAATGATAAATAATGAGCACCCATACAAGATTCTCTATTTCCTCTACAGGGAGAAGGGCTATATAGCTGTTGATTATAACAGCCTGCTGATGTCTATATGTGTGACATGTGCCTCGGCTTCCAATGACTTTCACACTGATGACCCAACCCCAGGGGAGGCGTGTATGTCCGTACAGCTGTATAACAGTGTAGTCAAGGAGTTTGTCAATCTGGTAAGCTGGTGGCTGATGATAGTATAAGATTGCATACATGTATGTTAACAATTGACCCCATTACTTCTTTTCAGTTTTGAATACAGATGGTTGCTTATAGAAGGCTGAAAGTAACACAGAATGCACCTTAACCCTTTTCCCCATAGAAACGACTTTTAGCGAATATGATTTATTCCTCCGCTGAAGAAAATAGTTCTAATTTAATCAGTCATGAATATATATTATAGGGAATATTATTTATATTCTAGCACATGATAGCTTAAAGCAGGCTGAAAGTAAAGCAGAATACGCCTTAAGGTGCATTCTGCTTTACTTTCAACCTGCTTTAAGTAGTCACCTGTCCTTAATACTAGAAAAAGCTTATCAGGTAAAGGGTTAAGGTACATTCTACTTTACTTTCAGCCTGCTTAAAGCATTGATATAGAAAATAATTCTTATACCACATATTCTTATAGGCTCAAATCTGACCAATCAAATGCTTTAGAACTACTCCAGACTCAACTCAAAAAGTCAAAAGCTTTATAAACTTTGAAGTCTGGTTATCTATTTCTCTCCTAGCACACAGATAAAGGCACACTTCTATCACTGGCTCCTCTGGTTCCCAAGCTTATACTGGTGATACAGGAGTGCACACAACAGGGTACCAACTGTGCTAACTGTGTAGACCTTCTACAGCTACTAGAGACCAGAAGCATGAAGCTGCTTACAGACCACACAGCAAGTCTGGTCGAGTTGCTTCTCGATTGGGGAGTTTTTGACATACAAGGTAAGGTTTGAAAACTTAAGCATTGGACAGTATTAATGACCCGATCTCTTTTTCTGATTAGTGTTGACGGAGCTGTCTTCATTTTGCATTCCGCTTTCTTTTTAACCCATCACCCCATAACCGCTTTATAGTTTTGAAGACGGGTGACCACTTAAAACAGGTTGAAAGTGAAGCAGAATTGATTGTATAAAATATAGGTGACAGCAAAACAGTGACAGTAAGAAAAGCTCCTAAAGCAGTCACCTGTTATAAACACCTAATAATTCACATAATTTGGTGGTCGTAATAGAGAGGTTTTACTGTAGTAGAATAAACTAAATTGGAAACTGGAATTGTCCATTAAAACAATCAGGGGTGAATAAGTGAATACATTGTATGTTTAATTCTGATGATTTTACAGGACTTCTGTTGAGAATGTATTCCCATTCACCATTGGAGTTTATACCACACTTCCAGACCTTGTTTGACAAAATGGAGGACTTTGAAATAACTGACAGACACCTAGTGGTAGAGCTCTTGTCAGTCATGTCAACAGACCACGCACAGGTAAGCCTAGATACTTCTTGACAATCAGGTAACCCATTTCCCCATAAAAACACTTTTATGCCTTTACTTTATTCCTCCACTAAAGAAAATAGTTCAAATTAATACAGTTATGAATATGTATGATAAGAAATATTTCTTTATTCTAGCAGATGGTAGCTTAAAGCAGGCTGCAAGTAAAGCAGAATGCGCCTTGAGGCACATTCTGCTTTACTTTCAACCTGCTTGAAGTGGTCACCTATTTTCAAAACTAGAATCAGTGTATGGAGTGATGGGTTAACAGCAAGACTGACTATCGCAACCAATATTGCAATCAAAGTAGTCATCAATAGTTGAAAACACTATCATAGATAGGCTATCGATAGTTGGATTCACTACTATGATATCATCATGATGGTTTATCTTACATTATACCATAAGGAATGTTTAATACATCCCAGCAGATGGTAGCTTAAAGCAGGCTGAAAGTAAAGCAGAATTAACTTAAAGTAAAGCAGAATTAGCTTAAAGCAGGCTGAAAGATAAGCAGAATGTGCCTTAAGGTGCATTCTGCTTTACTTTCGACCTGCTTTAAGTAGCCATCTGTCTTCAATATTGATATCAAGCTATAGGGAAAAGGATCAAAAGAGACTAAACCACATGCAGGGACCAAATTCAACCCAACATTTTTAACATTTATCATAATTTTAAGTGTGACTACCTAATGAGAAAAATAATTTCCAGACAATTCTAATGAGTAGTCACAAGATGTTGGGTTTAACCCTTTGACCCCTAGTCACTCATATTTGCGTCCTTTTAAAACAGTGTACAGGTGAAGAGTACACTTGTCTATTGCAAATAGTGAAGTCACTGATAAGAGGGCTCCATGTAGGATCCCTCTAATCAGGGACTTCACTGTTTGTCATTTTGCAATATATATTATAAAAAACAACCCTAAATAGTCTAAAATGGGCCAGTCTTTATTGTAAATTGGAATTGTTCATTGAAGGTTTCAGGGGAAACTGAGTTAACGGAACAATAAGGGTTTTAGTATTACATATACTCTCTGTATCTTAATAATACAGTGACTCAGAAATGGAAATGTTTTAAGTTGTTATGAGTCTATTAAGTGTTGAAAACAAATCTACAGGAGCTAATATTCAAACATAGAAACAGGGCCACCACATGATTAGCACTATTAGTATTGTACTCTCTGATCTTTCCTGTGACATGGGTATATTTGCAAATTGTACATTTCTGCCACCACTCCTAGACTGTGTGCTTCAACCATATACTGTTTCTAGTATTGAAAATAGGTGACCACTTAAAACAATCAGAAATATGTGCCATAAGAAAGATTTTCTATATTCGAGCAGATTGTAGCTTAAAGTAGGCTGAGAGTAAAGCAGAATGTGCCTTAACTCTTTGAACCCTAGTTACGCATATATGCATCATTTGCAAATAGTCTACATGTGAAGAGTACACTTGTCTTATGCAAACAGTGTAAACCCTGATCAGAGGGCTCCTTAAGAAGCCCTCTGATCAGGTTCTACACTGTTTGTCATTTTGACATTCATTGTAAAAATCAACCCTAAAACGTCAAAAATGGACTAGACTTAAATGAAAACTAGAATTGTCCATTTGAGGTTTCAGGGAGGAAAGGGTTAAGGTACATTCTACTTTACGTTCAACCATTATTGCTTTAAGTGGTCACCTGTCTTCAAAACTAGAAACAGGCTATTGGGCAATACTTTTTAACTAAATATATCGTCTCGTAAGGACCACAAGGGAAATAAGGGAAATGATTTTCTCTTTTTTGTGTTATCCTTGGTATTGGTGTGCCTGTCATGAATCTCTACATTTGTATACATGATTTGTTACGTTTTGTGTGATCTGTGTATACTTATTGTTGGTTGCGATGATATGCATATTGTTACCTAAATAATCTCTATCTATCTCTCTTTTTCAGTTGTATACTCACAGTCATATTTCCCAGCTGCTAAACATGTACCCAGCAGAGAGTCACATGACCCAAAAACACATACTGGACATCTTGACAAATGTTGCCATCAAAGTCCCTGCACTCTTGACAGCTAGTCACTACAGTATGCTGATGGATTCAACCAAGTTCTCTCCCTTGTCTCTAAAACAAAGAGCACCAATATTAGGTCACCTGTCACAGCAAACAGAGGTAGGTACATTTGTACATGAATATAACACAAGGCTTCCCAAATTCTTTCTGTCAGAACTCCTTTTAGCCAGGTTTGATTAATGTATTAGACCATCATTTTTACCTGATTGCTCATTCTACAGAAACACTGAAACAAACCATTTCTTTTTTAAACACTTTACTCCAAAGATACACCCCTTTACGCATTAATTGATTCGTCCACAAAAGTAAATAGTTCTATTTTTTACAGTAATGAATGTGAATCATGAAAAGGATTTTCTTTATTCTTACAGAAGGTAGCTTAAAGCTGGCTGAAAGTAAAGCAGAATGCACCGTAAGGTGCATTCTGCTTTACTTTCAACCTGCTTTAAGTGGTCCCCTGTTTAAAAATTGGAAACAGGTTTAGGAGAATAATGTTAACAAGATAGTTTCCTATTGGATGGTCATAATATTTAGTACTTTATTTCAGGACTACAAGCGACAAGCAATAGAATATCTCACACAGTACATAGGACATAAGGATCCTACTGTAGGTCTTGTTGCCATGGAGACCCTAGTGCCTTTATTGAAAGACAACCCAACCTACGTAAAAAAGCAGAAAATGAAGTTCAGAAATCTTTGGAAGTCTACGACCAGTCCGGAAATGAAGAAGCTTTGTGCAGAGCTCATACCAGACTTGAAATACTCAGGGTACTATAGTAAAAACCCATCAATAACACACTGTGACTTACATCACTAAGCTCCTCGCCGCTGTGAGTTCGAATCCCAGTAGGGTCGTTCAGATTTTTCATGTGGGGAAGCCATCCAGCTGGCTTGCAGAAGGTTGGTGGTTCTATCCAGTTGCCTATTTGTGCCTGAAACAGTGCATAAAAGACTTCTGGGGTCTTCCTCCACCTGTAATTAGCTGGACGTCGCTATATGACTGAAATACTGTTGAAAATGACATTAAATCTAAACAAATCAAATCAATTAATAACAACCACTGAAAATATGACTACTGTTTGGTATTAACCCTTTACCCCATAGCCTGTTTCTAGTTTTGAAAATAGGTAACTTCTTAACTCTTTCCTCCCTGAAACTTTAAATGGACAATTCCAGTTTTGATTTTTGTCTAGTCCATTTCTGACTTTTAAGAGTTGTTTTTGTCAATTTTGGCATTACTGACAAACAGTGAAGACCCTGATCAGAGGGCTCCTTTCGGAGCCCTCTGATCTGGGCCTTCACTGTTTGCACAGGACAAGTGTACTATTCACATGTACACTGTTTAAAAAGACGCCTATATGCGGGACTAGGGTTCAAAGGGTTAAAGCAGGTAGAAAGTAAAGCAGACTGCACCTTAAGGTACATTCTGCTTTACTTTCAGTCTGCTTTAAGCTACCATCTGCTAGAACATTGAACAATTATCTTATGATGCATATTCATGACTGTATAAATTGTAACTACTTTCTTCAGTAGAATAATAAATTTAAATGTGCTAAAAGGTGTTTCTATGTGGTAAAGGGTTAAAGACATTTAAGAGCCCTCTGATCTGGGTCTACACTGTGTGCATAGGAAAAATGTACTCTTTATAAATACACTGTTTGTAAAGGATGAGTATACTGGTTGCTAAGGTTCATTGTGTTAAAGTGCCCTCTGCATTCAAATTCATGCAAATAAACAAATCGATGAAGAATTGAATAAGTTCTTTAAGACAATTAAAAAGAAGGCTAATTAACTGTATAAAACACAGGTGACAGCTTAAAAGAGCTTTCTTTTTTACCTTCTCCTTGCTTTAAAACAATCAACCCTAGCGACATGTATACTCGTCCTTTACAAACAGTGTACCTGTGAGGATTATACTTATCCTATGCAAACATTGTAGACACTGATCAGAACCCCTTAAGGAGCCCTCTGATCAGGGTCTACAATGTTTGTCATTTTGAAATGTATTCTTCTTCTTATTATTATTATTAATAGTTCTCTCATTTAAGATTGATGATTATGAGGAGGGGCACTTTTTGAGGTGCACCATTGGGACTGTACCCGGCCTGCCACTTTATCCTGACACCGTATGCTGTTAAAATCAACCCTAAATAGTCAAAAATGGACTATACCTATTTTGAAACTTGAATTGTCCATTAAAAGTTTCAGGGGTAAATGAGTTAAACAGCCACCTGCAATCAACACCTGATAGATACCATATTTAGTGGTAGTAATGGAGAGTTTTTACTGTATATTCAATTCTTTGTTTGCAGGAAGAAACCAGAGGTGAAAGAGACTCCATCAAAGAATGTTAAACCTGTTGCCACTCCTGCCAAAACCAAGTTTGCAGTGCAAGTAAGGCCCAGCACACAGGGTAGACAAGGCAGTATGTCATCAGTGAGGTCAACAAAGCCTGAAACACCATCACTGAGACCTTCAACAGACAAATCAACCGGGACTTCTAATAGACTGAATCATGACACTGGTGATGCTGGACAGAGTGCTGCAGACCATGATAAACCTAAACTTCCCGCTGTGGCTAACAGCTCTGGTGATGTTAGGGTAACTGAAGAACAGCAAACAGTTGATGTGACAATGAGTGCTCATGTAGGCTTAAAATGTCTGAGTGGTATTGAGCATGCTGAAGATACTGTGAAATCAAACTCTGACTTTAAGGATGTGAATCAACTTAGTAAGCCAGTGCTTGGTGGTATCTCTAAATCAGATACAGGCAATGAGAAAGAAGTTGTGTCTGAAACTTTCAAACAAAGCTCGAGCAATAGGGAGGATTTGTTAGTTGGTTATGAAACAGACATAGCTCAGAGGCCTAGAACGAGCAGTGACAAAGAGAGTGAAAAACTTTCACATGATGGTAGAGCTGAGGGTGTAGAAAGGGAACATGAAGTTACAGATAGCTCAGAAACAATTGATAAACCTGCTGTGTGTTTAAAGGCAGTGGGTTCAGTGAATATAGAGAGTTTAAGTGAAGCATTGAAGAATGCTGGTTATGGCAATTATATTGATGACCACGGCCAAATAGGAGACGGTGCTTATGGTGATTGTCTCAAAGTGCTAGTCTATTGCATAGAGGATAAGACACACAGTGAAATACTTATCAATGATGTAAGTTTAGTTTATTAATGATATCAATTCATTTATTATTTTCCTCATAGACTGTTGTGAGTTTAGAAGACAGGTGGCCACTTCAAGCAGGTTTAAAGTAAAGCAGAATGTGCCTATAGGTGTATGTTGCTTTACTTTCAGTCTGCTTGAAGCTACCACCTGCCAGGATATAGAAAATATTTGTTACAGTGCATAATCATGACTGTATATATTATGAAACTATTTCATCTGTGGAGGAATAATTTAAAGGTGTTAAAAAGCATATTAATGTAGTAATGACTTCAATAATGTTATGTAACAGCAGGGCTCCAGATAAGAGGGAGTAAACTGCACAAATCCAATATTTTCTGACTCATTTTAGCATCAAATCCTATGGTGTTACTACTCATTAGAATTGTCTCTTCGAGACAATTCTAATGAGTAGTGACACCATAGGGTTTAAAGCAGAAATAAAGATTTTAGTTTTTGAAATACCCCCCTTATCTGGAGCACTGTAACAGGACTTGTGAGAAATGATTGCCCAGGATTTCTAGCACTACATCCCAGTACTCTAACCACTGAGCAACCCAACCATAGGATCCAGAACTTATTGATTATCCTACAAGTTTCTGTACCCAACCATACTCAATCTCATAACACCACTCACCATAATCCCCTCATATTTAACCAGAATCCAACAAGAACATGACAAGCAGTGAACCTGTGACTAGTACACTTGTCCTATATGTAAACAGTGAAGACCTAGATCAGAGGACTGCTATAGAAGCTGAATGATCAGGGTCTGCACTGTTTGAAATATCGCTTTACATTGACAAATAGCAACCCTAAATAATCAAAAATGGAATCGACTACTTTGGAAAGTGGAACTGTCCATTTGAAGTTTCATAAGGAAAGAGTTAACTCTTCCAACACTAAGAAACTCTTGTGGGTTATTAGCTTCCCTTATGGATCATTTTTGTTACCAAAAATTGATTATATCTACTTGAAATTGTGGTTTGTTTAACAAATACTGGTCTAATTTAGAAAATAGTGCAGACCCTGATCAAAGGGCTCCTATAGGAGCCCTCTCAATAGGAGCCCTCTCATCTGGGTCTACACTATTTTCAAATGTACTGAGTATATTTTAAACAGGTTCATGGTGTTGACAGAGTGAAAGATAGCACAAATGTTTACATTTTCAGCTCAAACAGATTGGCAATGATATTGTGGTGATAATTCTCAGGATGAAGCCGTTATTTTTGCCTAGCTCGGGGGCCGCTGTGAAACTAATGCATGAGAAGTGCTGTATCAGATTCTACCCAAAGCCAGGGGAGACAACTTTCAGGGGAGAGAACTGGCCTCAACATAAGTTCTGTGAACTCCTCATGCAATTGAACTATCATGGAATTCTACGGAATGATCAGCTTGTAACACAAGGTATTATTTTATGTCGTTGAACCTAACACAATTTAGAAAACAGCTTTTGAATTAACCTTTTCGTCCCTGAAACCTCAAATGAACAATTCTAGTTTTCAATTTAGTCTAGTCTATTTTTTACATTTTAGGTTTGATTTTTACAATATATGTCAAAATGACAAACAGTGGAGACCCTGATCAGAGGGCTCCTTAGGAGCCCTCTGATCAGGATCAACACTGTTTGCATAGGACAAGTGTACTTCTCACAGGAACGCTGTTTGCAAATGATGCATATATGTGTGACTAGGATTCTAACATTTTAAAAATATATTTGACAAGAACAGACATGTATTACAAAATGTTTAATATTTTTTTCATTTTTTTGTAGAATTCAAAAACTTTAGGCAGCCGTCAGAGAAAACAGTTCCAGAAAAATTGATAACTGCAAAGCCTGTTACCATGACAACAGCCACACCTGACGTTTTTATATCCTACCACTGGGGAAAACAAAAACAGGTATGAGCTATGTTGTAGCATTATTGTCTTACCATTACCCCATGGATACTCATTTTTCGCCAATAATTTATATTGTTCCAATTTATACAGTCATGAATATGTATCATCAGAAATACTTTCTATAACTTAGTAGATGATAGTGTAATGCAGTTTAAAAGTAAAGCATTTCAGTAATGAGTACAGTGCTCCAGATAAGGGGAGTATTTCAAAAATTAAAATCTTTATTTCTGTATTAAACCTAATGGTGTCACTACTCGTTAGAATTGTCTCTTCGAGACAAATTCTAATGAGCAGTAACATCATAGAACTTGGTGCTGAAATAAGTGAGAAAATGTTGGTTTTGTTCAGTTTACTCTCTATTATCTGAAGCCCTGTGAGTAAATGGTTTCTGCTGAAAATGTTACCTGTTGATCCCCTTCACTGCTTTGATGTCATCTGCTCTGAACATTTGTTGTCTGCTTTTATTTCTCAAATTTGAATGCCAGGTAAATTGACTGAAGTATTATCATAATAAGTGTCAAACAGTATTGATCCTGATTAGAAGTCAAGTTGTGTAACATCTGATCAGGATCCAAACTGTTTGCTAATCACCATATTGTACTCTTGGTAAGGCAGTGAGGGTTCATTTGCCTGATTTAGACCCAAACTGTTTGCAAATCTATCTAATAACTTTTTTATGCCATCGGCATCTGTAGATGCAAGTGGCGTAATAGTTATAGCCATTGTCCTGTCTGTCTGTCTGTCTGTGTTATCCAAATTTTACCCTTTTTTGTACCAACACTGCTTACTTGAATACTTGGATACTTATACAGTTGCTGCCTTTAACCATTCCAAATTCATCACTATCACCCAACCATATCTAAACCTTGACCTTCACCTAATTTGAACTTAGAATATTTTAAATGGCTATTTCTGGGTTAACTAGATTTAACTGTTTATTTAGCCTCATCAGTACTTTAATACTACAATGCTTTGATACTTTTACAGCTTTTGCCTGGGACCATAACTAAACCATCCTAGTGACCCAACCGTGATTTTGACCCTAACATTGACATTATTTGACCCTAGAAATAGGATTTTATCCTATAAAGTATATGTTATTGCTTATTAGAATGGTTTGGTACTTAAACAGTTGTTGCCATATCACCCAACATTAATTTGACCATGACCTGATTTTGACTTAGAAAAGATACAGAGTATATTGTCAAGGATGCCACAAGGGACATTTATAAGAGTTTTCTGAATCCATTCTGTTTTAATATTAACCCTTTCCCCCATGAATACGCTTTTTTATGCCTCTAATGTATTCCTCCACTGAAGAAAATAGTTCTTATTTATACAGTAATGAAGATATATAATAAGAATGTTTTTCAATATTCTTGCAGATGGTAGTTTAAAACAGGTTGAAAGTAAAGCAGAATGCGCCTTAAGGCGCATTCTGCTTTACTTTTAACCTGCTTTAAGTAGTCACCTTTTTTCAGAACTATAAACAAGCTATGGGGTAATGGGTTAAAGAGTTAACTTATATTTTGTAGGTGGAGCCACTATATGACTACCTTAATAGTCGCAGTATTCCTTGCTGGATGAGTGTATACCACATGACGGGCAGCGAGTCCCTATATAACCAGATAGTCCATGGAGTCCATAGCTGTCGGGTGATGGTCGCTTGTGTAACCAACAAATATACAAGGGCAGCTAACTGTCGCCAGGAAATCACCATAGCGAGCAAACTAAACAAACCCATAATACCTCTTGTCCTTGGAGAAACAAAATGGCCGCCATGTGAAGGGGAGATTGGTGCTAGTCTTAGCAAATACTTGCCATTGAGGATAAATTTGACACAACAGAAACTTGTTGATTCAAATGCTGTTGCTATGAAGAAGTTGCTACAGCAGTTAGCAGAACACATACCACAAATCAGTGATGATATACAAACAAGGGAAACAACTCTTGATAGTGAAACATACTCTCAAACCCAGGATAGTAAAACTTCAGAAAGAAATACAACGGAGAAGGAAATAAATGTTTCTGACGCGGAAGCTGTGCTAACTTCAAAACGGTTTGCTAAGAGAAGTGCTTCCTTGTTTGAGATTAAGAAAGGTTCGCCACATTATACTGGCTTGTCACATGACAGTGGGCTAGGTATAGATGAAATGACTCTGCCCCGGGGTGTTACTGTTGATGAGATGGGGTATACTGTTAGATCAACAAGATCAAAATCCTGTGTGATATTGTGATAAAATGTGAAATACAGTCGAACTTCGATATCTTGAACTTGCTTAATTCGAACTATCCGATATTTCGACCTAAAAACAGCATTATTTCATGCTCGGTTAAGTCGAACATACCCATATTTCAAAGATAAAATGTGGCTTAGCCACGTTTTAACTTTGAATACGGGTATGTTAGACTTAATCGAGTTTGAGATAACAAAGTTTGACTGTACATTAAATATACATGTATACAGTTAAACCTCTCAATAATAACCACCAAATTGTGCTTATTAATAGGTGTTAAAAGTAGGTGACTGCTTTAAGCAAGGTGAAAGTAAGCAGGAGCTTTCTGTTTTTCTTTCACCTTGCTTTAATCGGTCTCCTTTTCTTTATACCATCAATAAGCCTTCTTTTTAGTTGTCGTAATATGGAGGTGTTACTGCATTATCTTTTGTAAATTAAACTTGTGTTACAACCCATTACCCCATATGGATTGTTTCTAATTTTGTTTCTAATTTTGACCCCTTGAGATTTTTTTTCATATGTACATATAGCTCTTACAAGATCCTGACAAGAAAGCCCTTTTGGGAGCTTTCCGCATAACTTTTGTTCTGAGTTCAGCAGTCAGCTGTCTTAACCCTTTTCCCCATAGAAGCGACTTTTAGCGTATTTAGATTATTCATCCGCTGAAGAAAATAGTTCCAGTTTATACCCTCATGAACAATTACCATTATAAATATTTTATATAGCCTAGCAGATTTTAGCTTTAAGCTGGCTGAAAGTAAAGTGGTCACCTGTCTTCAAAACTTTAAACAGGCTATGAGATAAAGGGTTAAGAAATTGCCTTATTTATTGTTTGAGTGATCACTGTACATATGTCTTTTAATGAATGTATTAAGTGGAACCATTTTCTTCAGTAGAGAAATAAATTCAAAGCCAAAAAAGGTGTATTTATGGAGAAATGGGTTAACAAGTCTGATTTTCTTTCTTTATTAGATGGGTGCTCAACACAAGTTTAACTATTGTCATTTTGTAAATGTTCATTGTTTTACCCAATGGTGCTTCATATGTCAATACCTCATGTTGCAGTATCTTATGTGTGCCTCACAAGAAAATGAGCTCTCAGACTTGTGGTTTCTCATTAAAACTACATTGTGTGCCTCATAATAGAATGAGGTTTCAAATGATAAGTATATTATAATAAAATGTGCCTCACAATGAGTTCTCAAATGATAAGTATGTTAATTAAAAATGTTCCTCACAATAAAATGAGTTCTCAAATGATAAGTATGTTTTAACAAAATGTGCCTCACAATAAAATGAGTTCTCAGACAATAAGTATCTTATAACAAAATGTGCCTCACAACAAACTATTTTCTCTGATGATAAGTATGTTATTATAAAATGTGCCTCACAAGAAAATGTGTTCTCAGATGATAAGTATCTTATAACAAAATGTGCCTCACAATAAAATGAGTTCCCAGGCATGATGTACCTTAACATAAGGTACTCCATAGCCTATTTCTACTTTTAAAGACAGGTAATCACTTAAAGCAGGTTGAGAGTAAAGCAGAATGTGCCTTAAGGCACACTGCTTTACTTTCGGCCTACTTTAAGCTGTTATCTGCTAGAGTAAAGAACCTATACCTTATGATACATATTCATGCCTGTATAACTTGTAACCATTTTCTTCAGTAAAGGAATAAATTAAAGGCATAAAAAGGTGTATTATAGGGTAATGGGCTCAAAGAACTAGATGTGCCTCACAAGAAAAGGAGATATCAGATGATAAGTATCTTATAACAAAATGTGCTTCACAAGAAAATGAGTTCTCAGGCATATGGTATCTTATAAGAACTATATGTGCCTCATAAGAAAATGAGTTCTAAGACTTACAGTATTTTATAGCAACTACATGTGCCTCACAATAAAATTAGTATTTTGATGTAAAACATATGAAAACTACTAGTGCCTCACAGGAGTAAGAATTTTTATGTAGAAGCTTTTCGCATTATGTTTGTCCTGCATTCAACAATAACCTGTTGTCCTGCATTCAACAACAACCTGTCTTTAGGGAAAGGCATGCTTCTTTTTTATTGGTCTCTGTTTCAAGTTTTAAAGACAAGTGACCTCTTCTAGTAGGTTGAAACTAAAGCAGAATATTCCTTAAGCAGAATGTACCGTTTTGTTTAAACAAGAAAGTTTTCTTCACTGTACCATACTCGGTGTTGTTGTACACCTCATGGTTTTGTTTTATAGGGTAGGATCATATCACGCAACACATCTGTGCCATACAGTTAATATGTTCTGAATGTAAAATATTCTGCTATTAACTGGATGTTTTGATATTGAATCACCCCTTTTAGCGATTTAGGTGTGTTTTCAACATTTCCAAGATGAATATGGCGTGTTATAATGATTAACACATTACCCCATAGCATGTTTTCAGTATTGAAGACCAATGATTTCTGAAAGCAGACTGAAAGTAAAGCAGATTGCTCCTTAACCCTTTACCTCATAGCCTGTTTCTAGTTTTGAAGACAGGTGACTACTTAAAGCAGGTTGAAAGTAAAGCAGAATGTGCCTTAAGGCACATTCTGCTTTACTTTCAGCCTGCTTTAAGCTAAAATCTGCTCGGTAATATAAAATATTTGTAATGGTAATTGTTCATGAGGGTATAAACTTGAACTATTTTCTTCAGCGGAGGAATAAATTAAATACGCTAAAAGTCGTTTCTATGGGGGAAAGGGTTAAGGAGCATTCTGCTTTAGTTTCAGTCTGCTTTAAGCTACCATCTACTAGGATGTAAGACATATTTGTTTTCATTGTGCATACTCATGTCTGTATAAAATGGAACTATGTGTTTTTTTCTTAAGTGGAGAAATAGGTTAAAGCCCTAAAGAGGTGTTTTTATATGGAATAATGGGTTAAACAATACTGCATGTATTTGCAAGGTTATATTTTAGATATCTTAACTCTTTAACTCTTTCCCCAATAGAAGCGCCTTTTAGCGAATATGATTCATTCCTCCGCTGAAGAAAATAGTTTCAATTTAATCAGTCATGAATACATATTATAGGGAATAATTTCTATATTCTAGCACATGATCGCTTAAAGCAGGCTGAAAGTAAAGCAGAATGCGCCCTAAGGCGCATTCTGCTTTACTTTCAACTTGCTTTAAGTAGTCACCTATCTTCAATACTATAAATAGGCTATCAGGTAAAGGGTTAAACGCTAGTCACGCATATATGCATCCTTTGCAAACAGTGTATCTCTGAAGAGTATACTTGTCCAATCCAAACAGTGTAGACTATGATCAAAGGGCTCCTTAAGGACCCCTCTGATCAGGGTCTACACTGTTTGTTATATTGTAAGACATTGACAAAAACAAGTAAACAACCCTAAAAAATGACAAATAAACAAGACTTAATTGGAAAAAGGAACTGTCTGTATGAAGTTTCAGGGTGGAAAGGTTTAAAACAGTCATCACACAAATTGGAGCTTTAATCTGAGTAACAAGTACATGTATATATAATGCCATTGACAGTGTACTTTTGAAGAGTTCACCTGTCCTATGCAAACAGTATTGACCCAGATCTAAGGCTTCTATAGAAGCCCTCTGATCGTGATCTACAGTAATTGTCATATTGCAATACATTGTAAAATACAACCCCTAAATAGTAAAAAATGAATAAGAATTATTTGAAAACTTCGAATGGAGATCTCTTCGAAAGTTGGACTGGTCTATTCAAAGTTTCATGGACTAACGAGTTGATCCTGCTTTAGGAGCTTTCTGCATAAGCTGGTGATTACTTTTTTCCTGCTTTAACCCTTTACCTGATAACCTATTTCTAGTATTCAAGATAGGTGACCACTTAAAGCAGGTTGAAAGTAAAGCAGAATGCGCCCTAATGCGCATTCTGCTTTACTTTCAGCCTGCTTTAAGCTTCATTGTGCTAGAATATTAAAAAATTCACTATACTATATAATCATGCCTGATTAAATTGGAACTATTTTCTTCAGCGGAGGAATAAATCATATCTGCTGAAAGGCGCTTCCATGGGGGAAAGGGTTAAGCAACCACTTGTACTTGAATATTCTGATTCTAGCATACTGGGTGCATGGGCACTAAAGAGAGGTTGGTCTATCGTTATAACTTTTTTTTATATATATTTTTCATTATTTTGTATATTGAGCTGTGATATTATTTACATACAATTTACTTTTGTTAATGTAATAAACCTTTCACCACCAAATCTAACCACACATTTTAATCCTTTCATAGACAAAATTAACATTTGCCTATGCAAATATTGAGTTTTTGAAAGAGACTGAAAATCAGGTTTGGCAGAAAAAAGCAATGAATATCATGCAGGCTATAATGATAAACAGATCAATATTATTTAAGAAAAAGGAATTTAGTTAAAATACAGTCAAACCTTTATTAAGTGAGCACTGAATGAAGAAACATGTATAATATTATGGTGATTTTTAAAGACAGGTGACCACTTAATGCAGGTCAAAAGTGCAGAAGGCTCCTTTAGGAGCCTTCCACACTTTTTCTCTGCATTCAGCTGACTCCTGTGGTGAATGCAACACATTTCTCACATCTCTACCCCTGTTTTCAATAGCGAACAACGATCTCGAATATCTTTGTCTCCAACATGTGTGGGATCAATTTGTCGATGTCATTATAACGTCACTATTTATTAAGGTGTTATTATGTCACAGGAATTCCTCAAAGGCCTATTGCTTTAAAAAAAACAGCTTTAAATTGTTGGTTATGTGAGAAAAAGAATCTGTCACTCGTCAATGTTTAAGACAAGCTGATCTCAACCTCGTCTAGAATTAAAAAAAAGTTATGAAGCTCGCCAGGGCTCGCTTCATAACATTTCAGTTCTAGACTTGGTTGAGATCAGCTTGTCTTAAAAATCCATTCATGACAAAATCAGACAGATCCTATATGTATTGTCTTTTAAGTGGTCATTTAACACAGGTTTGACAGTATGCACATCCAAAGATTCAGTGAGTTTTCTTTGGTATGTTTGTTTACCACTTATTTTATACACATTCCATGTTTATACCAATCTTATATTTTATGCCACATGCAGGCAAATGCCAACATTCTGCTTTCATTTTCAAGAGTGTTTTGGTAACTTAACTGATCCACAAGGGAACATAATAACCAACAATAGTTACTCAGTGTTGAAAGAGTTAACAGGGCTGCCATTTCGCCGGATTTTTCCTTAGTCTTCGGATTTTTATCCTAGCAGATGGAAGCTTAAAACAGGCTGAAAGTAAAGCAGAATGCGCCTGAAGGCGCATTATGCTTTACTTTCAACCAGTTTTAAGCAGTTATGTGCCTTCAGAACAAGAAACAGACTATGTGGTAAAGGTACAATTAGTAAGATTGCATTTGAAAATTTGAAATCTTAGGATTTAATGATCAACTTATGGCAGCCCTGAGTTAACAAATTTTGACAGAGTACCAAACAGTTTGGATCCTGACCAGACACTGCAATACATGACATCTGATCTGGATTCAAACTGTTTCCAGAGTGGACTTTAGTCGACGTTGGCAGTGAAAGGGTTAAAACTGGTTGATTTGAAATTGTATTTAAGAAAAGATCTGCATTTATATGTTTACCTGTGATACACATATTTATTATTTATGTTGTTGTTGTTTTTCTCTCTTATCCCTCTTCCCGCTGTATATTTAAGAGGCTCGCAACCAGATTTGAATTGTAATATGTTAATATATGTCAAACGCTTATATAAACGGGTAAGAATTAGTTCCGGATAAGAAATTCTGTTTAAACAAGAGTTGTCAGAGAGACAACAAAGCTCGCCATTGACACATTTAGAAACTTAAAAGCACACTCAAGGTCACCGAGTTCAACCTTTTTGCCTGCATGGAAAGGTCTTGTCCATATACACATGAAAATCAAATACATGTATGAAGTTACACCTCAGGGGACATAGGAAATATAAGCATTTTTTGAAACCTAAACACAGATTTCGAAACCTTAACCCTGGATCTAAGGTCAAGGTCACAGGGGTCCAAATTTTTCTGTGCATGGAAAGGTCTTGTCCATATACACACACATACCAACTATGAAAGCAACCCTCAAGGGACATAGAAGTTATAGGCATTTTTCGAAACCTAAACACAGATTTCGAAACCTAAAAGCGGGCCTTAAGTTCAAGGTCAAGGTCACAGGGGTCCAAATTTTTCTGTGCAAGGATTGGTCATGTCCATATACATAGGGGTCCAAATTTGTCTGTGCATGGAAAGGTCTAGTCCATATACACACACATACCAACTATGAAAGCAATACCTCAAGGGACATAGAAGTTATAGACATTTTCTTAAAATTGTTTACGCCGTTCACGACGACAACAACGACGACGACGACTACACCGGGGGTATTGCAATAGCTCGTCATGTACTTCGTACAGGCGAGCTAAAATATGTATTTCAATAAAAAAAATGATTGAGCTCTAGTGGGATTTGAACCCGGTGTAACAGGCCATTTCTTCACCCGGGCCATTCCTTCCCCCGGGGATGAAACGGCCCAGGCCATTTCTTCCCCACCCCAATTTTTTTTAGCTCACCTGGCACGTAGTGCCAAGGTGAGCTATTTTGATCGTCCTCTGTCCGTCGTCGTTCGTCCGTCCGTCGTTCGTCGTCAACAACTTCTTTAAACGACATCACCTCCTAAACTACTGGATAGATTTTTACCAAACTTGGCCGGAATGATCCTTATATGGTCCTCTATCAAAGTTGTTCAAACATTTTCGGTCCGTTGCATATCTAGGTCACAGGAGCTAAAAATATATTTTTTCAAAGAAAACTTAAAAAATCTTCTTGTCTGAAACCACAGTACCCTGAGCTTAGATATTTGGCACAAAGCATCATCTTCAGGTCCTCTATCAAGATTGTTCAAATTATGTCCCTGGGGTAAAAAATGACCCCGCACCGGGGGTCGTAAATTTACATAGAGTTATATTGTGAAATTTTCAAACATCTTTTTCTCTGAAACCAATATAGCCAGAGCTTTGATATTTGGCACGATGACTCTTCTAGTAGCCCGTAACCAATACAATGTATTGTAAATATGGTTCCAGTCAGTTGCATATCTAGGTCACAGGAGCTAAAAATATATTTTTTCAATAAAAACTTAATAAATCTTCTTGTCTGAAACCACATTACCTAGAGCTTAGATATTTGGCACAAAGCATTCTCTTCAGGTCCTCTATCAAGATGGTTTAAATTATGTTCCTGGGGTAAAAAATGACCCCGCCCCGGGGGTCGTAAATTTACATAGAGTTATATAGTGAAATTTTCAAACATCTTTTTCTCTGAAACTAATATGGCCAGAGATTTGATATTTGGCATGATGACTTTTCTAGAAGCCCTTAACCAATATTGTAAATATGGTTCCGGTCAGTTAAATATCTAGGTCACAGGAGCTAAAAATAGATTTTTTCAATGAACACTTAAACAATCTTCTGGTCTGAAACCACAGTACCCTGAGCTTAGATATTTGGCACAAAGCATCGTCTTCAGGTCCTCTATCAAGAATGTTCAAATTATGTCCCTGGGGTAAAAAATGACCCCGCCCCGGGGGTCGTAAATTAACATAGAGTTATATAGTGAAATTTTCAAACATCTTTTTCTCTGAAACTAATATAGCCAGAGCTTTGATATTTGGAATGATGACTCTTCTAGGAGCCCTTAACCAATATTGTAAATATGGTTCCGGTCAGTTGCATATCTAGGTCATAGGAGCTAAAAATATATTGTTTCAATGAAATCTTAAAAAATCTTCTTGTCAGAAACCACAGTACCTTTAGCTTAGATATTTGGCACAAAATATCATCTACAGGTCCTCTATCAAGATTGTTCAAATTATGTCCCTGGGGTAAAAAATGACCCCGCCCTGGGGTTGCAGTTTTACATAGAGTTATGTAGTGAAATATTCTTCTCTGAAACTACTATGGCAAGAGCTTTGATATTTTAGCATAGTGACACTTTAAGATGTTCTTTACCAATATTGCTGAAATGGTTCGGGTCTGTTGCATATCTGGGTCATATTTGCTAAAAATATACCTTTTTCAATGAAAAGTCTTCCTGTCTGAAACCATCCATGTACAAAATATTTGACAGCACACTTAATTTTCAAGTTCATCAGCAAGATTTTTGAAATTATGTCTCTGGGGTGAAAAGTGATCCCACCGAAGGGGTCATGTGACCCTTGTGTTGGTTTTTCCAGGTGAGCGATATTTAGGCCCACATGGGCCTCTTGTTTTCAGTTAAGTGAGTAGAAAAATAATGGGCTGGGACGTTTTTTCTCCTCTGTGTGTCAGTTAAGTTAGTAAGGGGGGAAGGAATGGCCTGGGCCGTTTCTTCTCCCCTGTGTGTCATATAAGTAAGTGAGGGGGGAAAGAATGGCCTAGGCCATTCCTTACCCCCTATGTCTCAGTTAAGTTAGTGAGGGGGGGAAGGAATGGCCTGGGCCGTTTCTTCTCTCTGTGTGTCATATAAGTAAGTGAGGGGGACAGAATGGCCTAGGCAATTTCTTCCTCCCTATATCTCAGTTAAGTTATTGAGGGGGGGGGGGGAATGGCCTGGGCCGTTTTTTCTCCCCTGTGTCTCATATACGTAAGTGAAGGGGGAAAGAATGGCCTAGGCCATTTCTCCCCCCCCCCCCCCTATGTCTTCCCCCCTATTTCTTCCCCCCTATGTCTCAGTTAAGTTAGTAAGGGGGGGGGGGAGAGAAATGGCCTGGGCCGTTGGTTCTCCCCTGTGTGTCATATATGTAAGTGAGGCGGAAAGAATGGCCTAGGCCTTACTTTTATGACACACAGGGGAGAAGAAACAGCACAGGCCATTCCCTCCCACCCTTACTAACTTTATTGACACATAGGGGGGAAGAAATGCCCCAGGCAATTCCTCCCCCCCCCCCCCCCCTTCACTTACTTATATGACACACAGGGGAGAAGAAACGGCCCAGGCCATTCCTTCCCCCCTTACTTACGTAACTGAGACACATGGGGGAAGAAATGGCCAAGGCCATTCCTTACCCCCCTCACTTACTTATATGACACACAGGGGAGAAGAAATGGCCCAGGCCATTCCTTCCCCCCTAACTTACTTTTATGACACACAGGGGAGAACAAACGACCCAGGCCCCCCCCCCCCCCCCTTGCTAACTTTACTGAGACATAGGGGGAAGAAATGGCCTAGGCCATTCTTTCCCCCTCACTTACTTATATGACACACAGGGGAGAAGAAACGGCCCAGGTCATTCCTTTCCCCCTTTCTTACTTAACTGAGTCACGGGGGTGAAGAAATGGCCGTGGCCATCCCTTTCCCCCCTCACTTACTTATATGACACACAGGGGAGAAGAAACGACCTAGGCCATTCATTCCCCCCATTACTAACCTAACTGAGACATAGGGGGGGGTGAGAAATAACCTAGGCCATTATTTCCCCCCTCACTTACTTATATGACACACAGGGGAGAAGAAATGGCCCAGGCCATTCCTTCCCCCTCACTTACTTAACTGAGACACAGGGGGAAGAATTGGCCCATGTCATTCCCCCCCCCTTAACTTACTTATATGACACACGCAGGCCATTCCTTTCACCCCTTGCAAACTTAACTGAGACATGGGGGGGGGGGGGGAGAAATGGCCGAGGCCATTCTTCCCCCTCACTTACTTATATGACAGACAGGGGAGAAGAAACGGCCCAGGTCATTCCTTCCCCCCTCACTTACTTATATGACAGACAGGGGAGAAGAAACGACCCAGGCCATTCCTCCCCCCTTACTATCTTAACTGAGACATATGGGGAAGAAATGGCCCAGGCCATTCTTTCCCCCCTCACTTACATATATGACACACAGGGTGGAAGAAACGGCACAGGTCATTCCTTCCCTACTTACTAACTTAACTGAGACATAGGGGGGGAAGAAATGGCCTAGGCCATTCCTTCCCCCTCACTTACTTATATCCACACAGTGGAGTAGAAATGACCGAGGCCAATCCTTCCCCCATCACTTACTTTTATGACACACAGGGGAGAAGAAACGGCCCAGGCCATTCCCCCCCCCCCCCTTCCTAGCTAACTGAGACATAGGGGGGAAGAAATTGCCTGGGCCATTCTTCACCCCCCCCCCCCTCACTTACTTATATGCCACACAGGGGAGAAGAAACGGCCAAGGCCATTCCTTCCCACCCTTACTAACTTTATTGAGACATAGGGGGGGGGGGGGGGGGAAGAAATGGCCCAGGCAATTCCTTCCCCCCCCCCCTCACTTACTTTTATGACACACAGGGGAGAAGAAACGGTCCAGGCCATTCCTTCCCCCCTTACTTGCTTTTATGACACACAGGGGAGAAGAAACGGCCCAGGCCATTCCCCCCCCCCCCCTCACTTACTTTTATGACACACAGGGGAGAAGAAACGGCCAGGCCATCCCTTCCCCCCTCACTCAATTATATGACACACAGGGGAGAAGAAACGGCCCAGGCCATTCCTTCTCCTCTCACTTACCTTTATGACACACAGGGGAGAAGAAACGGCCAGGCCATCCCTTCCCCCCTCACTCAATTATATGACACACAGGGGAGAAGAAACGGCCCAGGCTATTTCTCCCCCCCCCCCCCCCCCCCCCCCCTCACTTACTTTTATGACACACAGGGGAGAAGAAACGGCCTAGGCCATTCCTTACCCCCCTCACTTACAGGCCATTTCTCTCCCCCCCCCCCCCCCCCCTCACTTACTTATATGACACACGGGGGAGTAGAAATCGCACAGGCTATCCCTTCCCCCATCACTTACTTTTATGACACACAGGGGAAGGAATGGGCCGGCCCATTCGGGAAGAAACGGGCCGCCCCATTCCTGATGACGGAAGCGAGGAATAAGTGAACAGTTTGTTAGTTATTCCATGGTTTGTTGAAATAAACGATATATTCACAGGTGTTTGAGGCATCTGATTGGCCGAGAGCTCCAAGCCATGTGCTAAACCATGGAATAACTAACAAACTGTTCACTTATTCCTCGCTTCCGTCATCTCAAGGCAATTTGACGTCACAATTCTAAAAACAGCTGAGGTCAGAGGTGAACTGCACACGCTTCATGACGTTATATTATGTACAGTGAGACCTAGACTTTAAAGACAATTACTAATGAATTGTGCTTACATATAGAGCTTCAATAAGCGTTATTTATGTTGGTGTTTAAGCATGCTTAATGTCTCAAACTTATCATTTGAAATAACCTTTCAATTTTAGTAAAATATTACAAACAAAATGACTTTTTCGTCTAAAACAGAAATCAGAAACGAATGGTTTTCCTGTTTTCCTCGAGCCCAAGCCAGTGCTAAATAGGTTAGACCATGGTTGCGCGCGAATAAACGACATAGTTCTCGGGGGCTACGCCCCCTCGAACTATATCGTTTATTCGCTTGCAACCATGGTCTAACCTATACTTAACTGGTGCTCAAAGAGTTGCGTCACCAGATTGCACCAAACCTCCAGGTTATTATAACCTGAAGGATTGGCGCAATCTGTTGATGCAGCTATTGATATATTTTATGTAAATTTGATATATTTACAGTTTCCCTGCAAACAGGCCTGCAGGTCCCGAAGGATTGGTGATCTGCTAACGTAGCTCCACTGTACAAGAAGGGTGAAAAACCTCCCTAATTTGTTTAGTGTGCATGCACATAGAACTTAGTGTGGCTTCCAACCTCGTTATTTTTTTGCATAAAAATGGACTCTTGTGTGACCTCCAACATGTTTTCTGGGATAAGAGATCTACGGAAACAAAAACAATTAACTCCATTTAGTTGTTACAGTGGAGAATCTGTTATTCTTTCCCGTTTAAACGCAAACGTACGCAAACGCAAAGCACTAAAACGTAGAAAAGAACAACTTTTGGACAATTCTGATAATTCTTGTTTATCTTGGTGGCAAATAGTTTGGAGCCTGATCAGACGCCGGGTTACCCGGCGTCTGATCTGGCTCCAAACTGTTTGCACTGCAAATAATAGTTTTAGCGTAAACGCGTTTATTGGGAAAGAATAACAGATTCTCCACTGTATGGGATAAAAAAGACAACCCTTTTCTCGCTGTAAGTTCCCTTTCTTTGCATTTGTATTCTTCAAAGTTCATGCATTTCATGATTGATAAAAGCCTATAGATGTGTGGCAAACAGTTTGGATCCAGATCTGATGCCTAATAAATTGTTATCTGATATTGATCCAGCCTGTTTGCAAATACCAGTCCCATGGTGATTCATAGGCAAAGAATGACAACATATTGCTGTCACTCTGATGTCATTTAGGATTGACTCATGTGAGGTCTAATCATGAAACTTACTACAGTAGAAAACTCTGCCAACCAAACAATCTATTAAGAGTCATAGAGACCCTTAACAATAGGTTCAAGCGCCCAATTACCCCATAGCCGGTTTCTAGTTTTGAAAACAGATGACCACTTAAAGAAGGTTGAAAGTAAAGCAGATTACACCTAAAGGCGCATCCTGCTTTACTTTCAGTCTGCTTTAATCTGCTAGAATATAGAAAATAGTTCTTATTGTGCATACTTATCAATGTATTAAGCAGAACTTTTTTCCTAAGTGGTGGAATAAATTAACTCTTTCCTCCCTGAAACTTTAAACTGACAATTCCAGTTTCCATTTTAGTCTAGTCCATTTCTGACGTTCAAGGGTTGTTTTTGTCACGTTTTGGCACTATGACAAACAGTGAAGACCCTGATCAGAGGGCTGCTTTTGGAACCTTCTGATCTGGGTTTTCACTGTTTGCACAGGACAAATGTACTATTCACATGTACACTGTTTGAAAAGGACGCCTATATGCGGGACGAGGGCTCAAAGAGTTTCAACGGCATTAAAAGCGTAATTACAATGAAACCCCTCTAAACCGGACATGTCTGGGGACAACAAAAATGTCCGGTTTAGAGGGGTTTCCGGTTTAGAGGGGTTTTGACTTGTTTCTTGTGTGAAAGATAGCTGAGCACTTAAATCAGGTTGAAAGTAAAGCAGAATGCGCCTTAAGGCGCATTCTGCTTTACTTTCAACCTGCTTAAAGCTATCATCTGCTAGCATATTCAAACTTTTTTTCTTCAATTTAATAATAAACCAAATACATAAAAAGGCGTATTTATGGTGTAATGGATCAAAATAAGGAAGGGTTGGAATCGGGACCAAAGTTTTTGTCCGGTTTAGAGAGAATTCCGTTATTTAGAGGTTCCGGTTTAGAGGGGTTTCATTGTATTAGGTTATGGGTTAATGCAGCACAACATTAATGGTCACATTAATAAATAATTTATTATCACAAATTGGAATAGTTCGTTTGGAAAGTTAGCAGTTTAACAGTTACTGTGATTAATTATCCATTTACTAAAAACCTCCCTAAACTTTTTGTATGCTAGGTACATTTTGGTCTGCAACAATTGTCGTCTGCTACTGTTCTAAAATTAGAAATTTCAAAGATCTCACAATGGGCTCGGAGTAAATTGTTTGGATTCTGATTACGCGGCGTCTCATCAGAATTCAAACTGTTTGCAAATGTTATCATGGTTTCACCGCTAGGGTGCTAAGAGTCAATAACCAGGTACATTACATGTATTTGATATCAAGATCTTAATGGGAATGATCCAACATTGGACTTGTTCCATAAACTTCTATTTATGTTTGAAACTGTTTTAATTTTTACAAAATGCAGAGTTAGTTTGTTTGGTTTAACGGCACTGCAACACAATCATGGTCATGTAGCGCCGGTGTGCATGCATGTGTGTGAATGTATTGTTGTCACTTTTTGGGGGAGTCTTACCTTTTGGGCAGTGGTGAAAAAACAAAATCCAGAGACCTTCTTCCGAATAATTGACCCAGTGATCCCTAGCGACGAATGTACCCGCCCTTTAGAAACAGTGCACTTGTGAAGAGTGTAATTGCCCTATGCAAACAGTGTAGACCCTGTTATTAGTAGCCCTCTGATCGAAGTCTGTACGAACTTGTCAATTTGCAGAATATTGCTAAAAAAGACTACAAATACATGTAGCAACCAGGGGATTAGACTTAATTGAAAACTGGAGTTTTTATATTTAAAGTTTCGGAAATGAATTTACTAATTCAGTCTTTCAGCGCGAAAATTCTAAATGGACTCTTCCATTTTCTTATAAATTACTACAGTGGAGAATACGTTATTATGTTCCGTTTCAACGCAAACGAAATGCAAACACATTGCAATAAAACGTAGAAAATGACAACTCTGGGTGGAAAACAGTTGGGAGTCTGAGCAAACGCCAGTTTAGCCGGCGTGAGATTAGCATCCAAACCGTTTGCACTTTATATAATAATTTTTAGCGTAAGCGCGTTTAATGGGAAAGAATAACGTTTTATCCACTACTCTCTAATGTTTATGTTGTCTCTCAAAGGGATTGTCGTTTGCCTACATTGATTTGCAACTTAGGCAAACGGCAATCCCGTTGATGATATACATGTATATATACGAATACTTGTTACCAACACTGCAAAAGACTTCCATCAAAATTGAGTTTTGACTCAAAGTTGCTGTTTTGGGCTATACTTTTTTCTGCAGATGGGCATTTCATTTTTCCCGTCGCAGACGGGTCTGTTTTGTCTTTTGACCGCAACTCTATGAAACAATTTAACCAATCAGGAATGATCAGAAATCCTGGTCAATGACCACGTGCTTGAAATGCAGTACTCTTATCGGCCAATGGCCTAGACTGGCGTTCTGTTATTTTTTCACATCTATTTTGCGAGTGTAAACCTGGCAAAACAATGAGATGCAGTCTAAATTATTGCTGTGTTACTATGTCATCATTTCTAAATTTAGCGTGGATAAGTTCTAAATTTAGCATGTGGGAAAGTCTATTTACGAAACATGTTAAGTCAGAATCAGTGTATACACTTGTCTCTGGTTAAGTGAATACTGTACCCCACAAAAAACTTTAACCTGCGACGGAATATCTTTTTTAAAGATATTTCTTGTTTTTACTGACAAACAAGGTACAGTCTAACTTCGATAAATGTCCTGTTTGGGGACACCGGCAATCATTGTTGTAATAAGGAGGGAATCGTTGTTCGGAGGGCCGTTATAGGGAGGGAGCACTGTAGTATGGAACTATCCATACTAACTACACCATATCATACAAGTCACGGTGACATTGACCTCGACACTGGACCTCAATTGTAACAAAAGCTTCTTCGGGCACATTTCTTATTCAACACCAGCTAGATGTAGTGTATGAGATCTTCGAATGGCAGAATGTCATGCACAGCATAGAAGATGATATTCTTGAAATCACGTTTTAAAGGCAAACGAATTGCATTGCAATAAAATGTAGAAAATTCCAATTAATGGACAACTCAGACTCTTAATTTAAGTGAAACAGTTTGAAGCCTGATTGGACCCCGGGTTATCGGCATCGGATCTGGCTCCAAGCTGTTTGCATTGGAAATAACAGCAGTAGCGTAAATGCGTTTATTCGAAAAGAATAACGTCTTTCCCACTGCACCATATTTAGGTCACTATGACCTTGACTTTTCATTTCACTAGTTGATATTAACTACGCCATATCAATTTGAGACGGTGTTCTCTCCCTACAACGGCCCTCCCAACAACGACTCCCTCCTTGCAACGGCCCTTGCCGCAGTTCCAAACGGGACAATTATGTCTAACGCTTTTACTGCTGCGATACCGTCTGCTTAAAATTGTGTCTTTTTTCTGTCAAAGTTACATATAAATGGAGATTTTGATAGAATAAATATAATGACGAGTGACAAACAGCTTGAATCCAGATCAGACGCCGCGTTACGCGGCGTTTGATCTGGATTCAAGCTGTTTGCAAATGTAAACCAAATTTTAGTTTCCCCACTCTATAACGGTTCCCTCCGAACAACGAACACATTTTTTGTCTCCCATAAGTGTCGTTGTAGAGAGGGAGCACAGTACATGTATCAAATGAGGTGTGTGGCGGATCAGTTGATGGATTGCCGTGTTTAATTATCATATGTTATGTAAGAGTATTATTTATAAGTCTACATACAACAACAAATGACAAAATAAAACAATATTGGGTAGTCGTGACTTGCAGTGATAAGTTATTGTTTTACATTGCGTTTTCTCGAAACTTTATTTAACCCTTTGAACCCTAGTCCCGCATATAAGCCTCCTTTTCGAACAGTATACATGTGAAAAGTGCTCTTGTCCTATGCAAACAATTAATACACAGATCAGAGGGCTCCGTAAGGAGCCCTCTGATCTGGGTATTTACTGTTTGTCATAATGTAAGACATCGACAAAAACAACCCTAAAAATCAGAAATGGACTAGACTAAAATGGAAACTAGGATTGTCAATTTGAAGTTTCAGAGAGGAAAGGGTTAATTAACATTACACCACCGGAGTTTCATGGCTGCAAGTGTTAAGCTGCTACCGTTACTGTCCAATGATCCTTTATGTTTGATCAGAAAACGTTAGCTTTGAAAATGCTAAAAGAGGGGAAGGGGTGGGTCATGTCCTAGTTTAAACGCACAGCAACTTAGAAACAAACTAACAAATAAACAATGATATAGGACAAAAGACAATATTCTTTCTCGTTTAAATGGAATTAAACGCAAACGGGATGCAATAAAATGTAGAAAAAAATATTTTCTTTTTTTTAGTCCAACATTTAATTGTTTTTCTTAATATGGAAAACAGTAGGGTTTCTACAATGCAAAGATGTTATACGCCATGATACTGGCTGCTTAAATTCAACAAGTTCAACACGTGATCTATGAATGCCAAACAATATAGATCCTGGTATGTGGCCGAGTTTAGATATTGACATCTGATCAAGATCCAGAAAGTCTGCTTAAACCAGCATACTCGAGCCATGGCAATGAACGCGGGCACATGTTTGGTCAGATGTTATACACCATAATAATGTCTGTTGTCATCGACATCTAATCAAGGCACACACTGTCTACTTTAAACAGTGTACTGACCGCTTTGAAATGATCTTGCAGACGACAATAGTCACAGGTACACATCGTACACCGGATATTGGCCCAAATAGATTCGGAATTCATGGTGAATTGATGTAAACAATGTCAGACCAGGCAAGAAATACGTCTATTACACAATTATTGCAACGCATAAGTATCAAACATTTAATCGTACCGAATCAGAACTAATTTCTGCCTGCCGCAAACAAGTCTCTTCTGTTACAAACGTCGATAGGTCCGAGAGTTATGAGCGTTTAGTCTGCCCGATCACCACCAACGTTTGCCGAGTTTGCACAAATTGGCTGAATATGTGCATTATATACAGTTAAAATGTAATTGTTTTTCGCTGAATCGATGGCAAATAACTACATGTATTGGGAATAGCTCACAGTGTTGGCTAATATGATATGCAGTTTGCAAATGTTGTCGATTTATGGCAGCATTTCTGTACTGCGTCTTGCAATGCGTATGTACTGTTTCTTGATATTTACCGCACTGCTTCTTGTTAATACTAAATGACCGTTTTCCGTCTATTTTCAGGTCTACCATCGATTTCAAGTGTACTTAATGCGCGGATTCATTCCAAACATTTAGAGGGATAATTGAACACACCACATAAATCCACCCCAGTAAAGAACGGGTTATAACTGTTAACCATATTTCAAATAATTTCAAATTTATTTCAATCAGCCTGAGCGATACTTGAATTAATGAAAAGAGCGCTCTGAAATATACATGCTTCCTACACAACGCAATTACCTCGCGCAATCAAGAGGGATTTCGGTCAATAACTAAAACAATGTCTTGTTTGAATACAAATAAAACAGAAATTCTCAAATTTGTTAGAACACATTTACCATGAATGTCTCGCTGAAATTATGATATTTGAAAAAATGTTCACTCTTATAAAATCCGACCGTTCAATGAAATGTTATCGCTCAATTATCAGTACTTTCAAAAGCCCTCGTCAAGTGGTTACACCATAAAATGTTCTTTGGTGTGAAACATTCAAACTTAACAACCTAGCGTTCATATGGGGCAAAAGCTATCCTACTGTGGTGCTACAAGTCCAAAATACGTAACTGTTTTGACTGATTTTGTAACAATTCGAAGAAATACTGTTGAACATCTATCTTAACTACAGCAATAACCAAGGAATAATTCTCTCCCGCAGTGTTTAACCCTTTCACTCTCAATGATGCTTAAAAACGCGTTTGCAAACAGTTTGGATCCTGATCAGACGCCGCGTAACGCGACGTCTGTTCAGGATCCAAACTGTTTGACACTTATATCGATATTTATTAAGTCATACAACCTTGAATTTAACTTTGAAATGTGTCTTGCAGACAACATTACTAATTCATGCGACAATAAAACGGTGAAGGGGTAAACATCTCCCGAATAATTTGATCATGAAAGGGTTAACACAAGAGAAATACAGCTATAATATTTGTTTGGATTTTATTCAGATTGCATGTCTTTCGAGAATCATAAAACAACATACAAAATGCGATACATTATTGTAATAATGTGAATAATTCAGCATATTCATTTACAATTTTCAATATAAGATCGATGTTTACATATACATTTGTACGTATTTGTCAAAAATATTCCTACAAGAATGCATATACATGTACATACATATTCAATACAATCATACTTCGATACCTCGAATTCGCTAAGTCGAACATATCCTTATTTCAACGTTAAAACGTGGCCTAGCCACGTTTTAATGTTGGAATAAGGATATGCTAAGCCACGTTTTAACTTTGTAATAAGAATATAAAGAATTCAGCGGGGTAGAAATAATAAAAGTCTAAGTAGAAATACAGGGAATTTGAGTTAAGCGAATTCGAGATATCATGCATTTAGTGATACAATAGTTTTATTTGAAAATGTTTTGGCAAATGACCTATTTCAAGAAGAATGTTTTATCTGAAAAACATCTACCCATTAGTAAATGCATGTAGATCTAGTTGTCTTTAGCCCGACTAATAGTTGACAAATCATGCTCTGCATGTGACAAAAGCATAAAGCTTGGCACATAGATAGAGAATACTTGGTGATTGATTTTGAATGAGAAATATTATCTGGCAAGGCGGGTGGATATTTTGTTTGCTTTTATTTAACCACCATACATGATGAAAATATAAGAGAGAAATAATCAAGAAAACATAGTCACATATATACAACACAAAGCAATGCAATCAACTAAACACGTTGGAATGATTGAACAAATGAATGAATGAATGAATAAGCATGAGAGCGGTGAAATGCGATCAGCTAAACGGTTGAATTAAATGTCGAAGGCGAACCTGATGTTTAAAGACACCGAGCCAGATAACATTTATCATTCAAAGCTAGTCAGCAAATATTCTCTATAAGTGTTAAATTTCAACCCCTTGATTCTTTTCCATAAGGAAAACTGATAATTTTAACAGTTATTGGTACGCCATTGCATTGTAATACGACCCAAGAAAATCACCCCAAAGAAAGTCAACCATTATTTTATATATGCTGATGATTTTAAAGGCAACGAGGTGTTGCCTTTAAAACCATCATCATATATAAAAGAATGGTATAACTATTTAACCATTTCCTCCCTGAAAGCTCAAATGGACACCCCTAGTTTTCAATTTAGTCTAGTTCATTTTTGACTTTTTAGGGTTGGTTTTTACAGTATATGTCAAAATGACAAACAATGTAGACTCTAATCAGAGGGCTTCTAAAGAAGCCCTCTGATCAGGGTCAACACTGTTTGCATAACACAAGTGTACTCCTCAAAGACACGTTGTTTGCGAATTGACGCGTGACTAGGGTTCACAGAATTAAACAGGCCTAATTGAGGTTGTAGATAACTGGTCAAGATTATTTATTTTGCGATATTTTATTCAGACTTTATTTTGTCCACCATATGACGTTTTTTGTACATGCAATCCTATTGGCGAACATTGTCTGTTTTAAGAAGTTATCGTAGTGAATAATGACGAAATGTTTTAGATTGCAGTAGAAATTTGTTATTCACCTTTTAGCACCGATTTTACAAAATATGAATTTAAGATTATGTGTGACAATTTTCTAGCTTTTGGCATGAGACCGTCGGACTCACTTTGACAGAAATGTTTCGTCTTGAAATGGGTTATGGCCTAAATATTGAATTTTTTTATTCATATCTAGGTTCTGGTCTGGTAAACAATAGTCATCGTCATAACTATTCACATTTCTATCACATTAAGAATAAAATCGGGTCTTTTTGCTGTATATTTACAAATAATATAACAATATTCCGAATAGGGAATTAATTACACATCTAAAACCTTAACTGAAATTACCTAGAATTTGAATTTGAGAATTATTAAAGCAGGCGACAATTTAGATCTATCAGAATTTATGACGTCATGTCAGTGAAAGGGTTATTGCAATGTGTCTTTGTTCAGTGATCTCTGAGCCCTTGGCCTGCTTTCTTTTTTCAAGACAGGTAGTAGTTGCTTTAAGAACGCTGAAAGTAATTATTTTTTCTGGTTTTCTTTCAACCTTCTTTAAATCCCCACATATGAGCAGTTTCCTACGTCGCGTTGTCATGGTTTGATAAAAGCACAATAAAGTATGTCTATGGGGTAAAGGAGAAATGAACTAAAATTTCGGCACGACAGAAAATCATTGGCAAATATCATGGTAAATTTGTCGATCATTTTCTGTCGTTAATTTCGCTTAAAAGCCGAAATTTTAGTTCATTTCTTATATTTACATTATATTTGCTGTAATTTCTAATATTAAATGAACATTTTATAAGGTTGAATGTATGTTTAATTTGTATAAGAGGTTGTTTACCAATAGGCACCGCCTCCACTGCGAAGTCCCACCCGTAGAAAAATTGCGTTTATACGAAATAAACGTCACTTTGTTCAATATAATTGAATGGAGCGAATGTAAATATAAGTTCATTAGAACAATCGGGTAGAGGGTTAACACAATCTTGACTATAATGTTTTTTCCTGAGAACAAACTGTTGTTCAACCCAATGATGATTTCTGTCAGCAAAGGTAGGGTCTGCACCTTTTGCTATTTAACCCTTAGCCCGCCGAATAAATTGTCGTCTGCTATATTTCTCGTCTGCTTCAAGTTTCAAAGTGCTTCAAAGTTGCTCAAACTTGCTGAAAATGTTGTCCGAGTGTCAAACAGCTTGGATCCGGATGAGACGCCGAGTTACTCGGCGTCTCATCCGGATCCAAGCTGTTTGCATATGGAGCTATAGTCGTGAGTGGCAGGCTAAGGGTTAATATGAAATGATCTGCCGCATGGACAAACACTGCAGTGTCTTAAGATCACCCATTTCTATTTAAAATGAGATCTTCCAGCAAGCACACAAGGATAGTTCATTGTAAAGTCCAGGTAGCAATGGGTTAAGGCGATGGCGTGGTTACATCGGGCTCTATGTCATCACAGTTGGCATGCGGCTGATATACCCTATTGGAGACGTCCACTAATTCCTGCACGGTGACGTCACTGAAGTAAATAAACATGTTTGTTACACTATAAAATTGTTCAGTCGTAAAGCATAGGTAACATTTTCTAAAGTTTAACAGTTTCGTTCTCAATGACGCTTAAAATCGCATTTGCAAAAAGTTTGGACCCTGATCATAGACGGAGGCAGTGTAGGCTTCTTTAAACAGAATCAAGATTTAAGTTCTGTTACGAAAAAACTTAACAAGAAGACTGTTTTCTATTCTCCAAACTCATTATATGCAGTCAGTCGATAGGACGACTCTTTAACCCATTTGCGCCAAGTGGATTCTTCCATTCTTATATATTGGATTAGTCCATTTTTTATCAAAGGGATGCCTGGTCAAAATTTTCATTTTGTTTTATATTGAAATTCCTATCAGCAAACAGTGTAGACTCTGATAAGACGCCGCATGTTTGCCCATGTCCCATATATGGGATACTCGGCATGAATGGGTTAAACTCCACATGAACCTGCTTAAAGACTATTAATTCCAGCGTGTAGTCCAAAAAGGTATAAAGTCTCTGTTTCGTATACAGAAGGACGAGTGTACAGTCTACCTATTCTCAATGGGATGCCTGGTCAAATTTTTCATTTTCATTTTGTTTTATTTTGAAATTCCTATCAGCAAACAGTGTAGACTCTGATCAGACGCCGCATGATGCGGCGTCTGATCAGTGTCTACACTGTTTGCCCATGTTCCATATATGGGATACTCGGCATGAATGGGTCAAACTCCACATGAACCTGCTTAAAGACTATTAATTCCTGAGTGTAGTGCAAAAAGGTATAAAGTCTCTGTATCGTATACAGAAGGACGAGCGTACAGTCTACCTATTGATTGATTGATTGATTGATTGATTGATTTTATTTTGGCAATAGTGGCATAACATGGCAATACAAATACATACACATACATGTATAATGGAAACTATAACAAATAATGCATATACATGAAAATGCACATGATATGCTCACCAATGCCAAGGATTGCACAAAAAAGGGAAAATGTATTTTCCCTTATTTCTATTGTGGTCCCCGATACATGTATCAGATTCAAGCGATATAATGAGCTGAACACTCAGGTTTCTTGAGGAACTATGGCATAACGTCCGAATTGTTAGCTGTTTGCTTATTGTAAAGCTATTTGCTGTCAACATATAATACTGTTGAGGGGATGATCTTTGTGTAACCCGCAACGACATCTTAAGAAATTATACATTGTAAACATTAATAATTGGGTGCACAAATGGCATGAAATGCATGGTGTAACAGGAGACCACAGTACTCCGATGTTAAAAGCTAATGACAATAATGCCCATGTCTTCAAAATGCTAAAAGAAAGTTGGTTGTCAACGATTAAACACGAGATGGTTTCCCACAAGGATTTGATATGGATAGAGAAAGGGTTGCATGGACAACATAGAATGTATATCATGGAAAAAAGTACGCATTTGCAAAATCCAGTGTATATAAGCCATTAATAAAAAGATAGATATAATAATATTTTGAAAGCATTGCATCAGTATTAATGACAAGTCATGAGATAAGTTCTACTTGTTTAGACCTAGATCTTTAAAAATGTGAAAATGAACACCTACATACAGCATAAGCTATAATACAATTACATACAACGTGTATAGATCTACTGTTTGCTATATACATTTAGAATTTACTACCTAACTAGTCATTAATCATCTATATTAGCCAAACAGGTTATTCTATCAAACAAATTTGTTAATAAATAGATCATTACATAATATATAATATTTCCGAAATAAAAACATAGTACACTTTGATTTGCTTTTAAATATAACGTTAACACCAAAAGTATGACAAGGGGTCATAAATGGAACCAATAAGAAAGGAAAGTAATCATTAGTGCAAAAAGTAACGGTCAGCTTCGATCAAAAACAGATGTTCTTCCATGTTTATATTTGGATTAGTCCATTTTTTATCAAAGGGATGCCTGGTCAAAAATTTCATTTTCATTTTGTTTTTTTATTGAAATTCCTATCCGCAAACATTGTAGATTATGATCAGACGCCGCATCATGCGGCGTCTGATCAGAGTCTACACTGTTTGCCTATGTCCCATATATGGGATCGTGGTCCCAAATGGGTTAATCCACGCCTTTATAAGCCTTAAATGTATTCCTTCACTAAAGGAAATGGTTCATCTTTATGCAGTAATAAATATACACCATAGAAAAACGTGTTGTACATGTATATCCTAGCAGATGGTAGCTTATAGCAGACAGAATGTAAAACAGAATGCTTCTATGTGATCATTCTGTTTTATTTTCAGCCTGCTTTAAGTAACATATTTTCTTCAATACTGAAAACAAGCTGTAGGAGAAAGGGAAACGGGTTTAAATGAAACAGTTTTAGTTAATTTCAGTATTGGGTTTTGGTGTTGTTGTTTTTTTCTGTTTTGTACTTCTTTGGGCAGATTGGTAAGGGGCATCCATCTTATAGATGAATGGTGTTTATAACGGTTTGGATTAGGGGGTAAGTTTGGTCAGAAAAAATAACTTCCGTACGCTATTTCAATCTGTGCTGATCTTTACATGTATATCCTAGCAGATGGTAGCTTATAGCAGACAGAATGTAAAGCAGAATGCTTCTATGTGATCATTCTGTTTTATTTTCAGCCTGTTTTAAGCAAACAACTTTCTTCAATACTGACATCAAGATGTAGGAGAAAGAGAAACCTGCTTAAGTAAAACAGATTTTATTTAATTTCAGTATTGGATTTGGTGTTGATTTTCGTTTGTTTTTCCTTTACGTTTTAGGCAGAGTGGTACGGGGCATTTATTAGAGGAAGGGAGTTAGCTTGATAAAGTATTAGTTCCTTACGCTATTTCAATCTGTGCTGATCTTTGCACGGAGCGTCGCGCGATTGTCGAAGGCAGGACTCTATTGGACAGCAGAAATAATCGTGACATCGCCTCACGGAATCTCCCACATAGGCCACAGTATATTAGTGGATTCACAGCACAGCTCAGCTTACAAACCATCGTGGGGAGAACCTGTACGGCAGGTGAGGCTGGCACCGCCACAATATTTACAAATGTGAGAATGGCATAAGGTGTCCAGATTATGATAAATGATATCACCATGACGAAGCAAACCTGAAAAAAAGACAAACCGTATGACATTCATGTATGCTACTGTTATTTTAACATGGGGACTGATGTCAAACACTTCAGCCCTTAATAGTCTCCTATAATTCAATTCTGAATGGCATAGTTTGTTAGAATAAGCCTTTTATATTTATGTTTTATTATATGTAACCATGATGAGACTGAAATAAAGAATATATATAAAAGACAGGTGACAGCTTAAAGCAAGGTGAAAGTAAAACAGAAAGCTCCTATAGGAGCTTTCTGTTTTACGTTCACCTTACTTTAAGCAGTCACCTGCCTTAAATACCTGCTAATTCAAATGTTCAAAAAACTGAAAACCAGATAGTGTAAATTTTACACACAAAAAACACCAAAAATAATCTCATAAAAACAAGAGCACAGTAATAGTGCAATATTCGCCCGCCATCTCAAAATCTGACTGGTAAAAATCATCAAACCCGTTGTCTGGTCAGGCTTCAAACTGTTTGCCACTTAATTTAAGATAAATCGTAAGTCATTTCAAAACGTTGGAATTTTCTACTACTCATAGCAGCGCCTTTGCATTTGCGTTCAAACGGGAAAGAATAACGTACTAGTATTCCGTCAGCTTTTGTTAAGTTTCTACAATTTGAGCTTAATTAGCCTGTTCTCTTAGTACATTATTGCTGGGTTGATGTTATACATTAAAGTACTTTCTATATGCTCTTCCCACCAATGTTGATGCCAAATCTTGGTGAAAGATTGTTTCAATTTTTCCCCAGACAATGCATTTGTATGTCTTTGCGTATGTACCATAGTTATTCTCTTTACTTCCATGTGTCTGTACTTTTGTATATAGTATGCTTAATGTATTTGATTGTATGTTCCTATATGTAAATCTTCAATATTGGAGGAAATAAAGATATATACTGTATACGTGTAGCTATTTGAATGGAATGACCATTGAGTTATACCTACAGTTACAACGCTGAAGACGTTATTATTTCCCAAAAACGCATTTGTGTTAAAATAGTTTAAAATAATTTTGAGAAATGCGTTTAGTTTAACTTAACCTATTACCCCTTAGCATGTTTCTAGTCTTGAAAACTGGTTGCCACTAAAAGCAGGTTGGAAAGAAATTCAGAATGCACCTGTATTACAGTAATAATAATAATAAAAGGATAATAAAGACCTTATTTAATGAGGCCACACATTTGGTAATAACCAAACTTCCATGAGGACTTCACCATTCTGCTTAACTTTGTGCTTGTTTTAAGATACCATCTGTTTGTTTACAGACACTATTTCTTATGGTGCAATTGTTATGACTGCATAAAGGGAAACTATTTCTTTGGCGGAGCAATTAGACATCTGTGTAAAATTCGTACTTATGGAGTATTGGGTTATAGAACGAGTTCGAATAATAAAGGTTCGACTGTGTCAGAGAAATCACTTTTGTTCTTTTTACAGTCGAACTTCGATATCTTGAACTCGGTTCAGTCGTCCATACCCGTATTTCAAAGTTAAAACGCGGCTTAGCCGCGTTTTAACTTTGAAACACGGGTATGATCACCTATACCGAGCTTGAAATAAGGCAAATTCATGTTTAGAAATATCGGATATTTCGAGTTAAGCGAGTTCGAGATATCGAAGTTCGACTGTACTGTATCGGATGACGAAATAGCTATTTTACCAGTGACCAAGGCCAAACAGCTTACTGACCCCAAGGTTATTCAGTATTTAGAGATTGAGTTGAATCTGAGATCGTTCACATGCATTTGATTGGTCAGATTTGAGCTTTTGCTAGCTAAAGCTCAAAGGTGACCAATCAAATGCTGGAGAAAAATCTCAGACTTACTTCACAAACTCGTTATAATCTTGAATCCTGGCACTATTCTTGCGGACGTATTTACAAACACTCCCAAATAGACACTTTCCGTAACACAAATAGTCTTGTACGTATAATCGGGCTAATTGGATGCCTTTCCCATGCCGGCCATTGCTGTTTAATAATCATGTCCTATCTTATTTCTATTGTCATGGGAACGAACCAGCTTCCATGAATACTGTCCTTATTAAAGACATATTTCTGATTAATTAGCTTACATATACAACTTGCAGCTGCTGTCATAATCATTTTGGTTCTTGATCAGATCGAATAACTCGTCGTCTGATCTGGAACTAACTTGTTTGACTCTCGTATTTAGGTGTCTTCAATAAGATGAAAAATACATTTTAATACTTTTTGCCATCGAATCTATTGAAGCAAAAACAAAATAGCATAGCATCATGGCAATTAATAGAATTATTTGTTTTGCTGCAAAGCTCTATAACACTTGTACATATGCCAGGGCTACCATAAGTTGAGATGAACAATCCTAAGATTTCCTAATTTGCATTTTTCAAATGCGATTTTACGAATCGTACCTTTACCCCATCGCCTGTTTATAGTTTTGTTGACATATGGCTGCTTAAAGCAGGTTGGAAGTAAAGCAGAATGCGCCTTAATGCGCATTCTGCTTTACTTTCAGCCTGTTTTAAGCTACCATGTACTAGAAAAAAATCCGAAGATTTAGGAAAAATCCGGAGAAATGGCAGCCCTGATATCCAAACAATTCCAGATCAGACGACACGTAACGTGGTGTCTGAAAACTGTTTGAAACTCAAAAACATGGTGTATTTTTAAAAAAATCCATTACCTCATAGACTGTTTCTAGTTTTGTAGATAGGTGGCTATTTAAAGCAGCTTGTAATTACGCAGAATGCGCTTAAAAATGCAGTCTGCTTTACTTTCAGACTGCTTTAAGCTATCATCTGCTTGAATTTTAAACTTTTTCTTATGATCCATACTCATGGCTACTATATAAATTGGAATTATATGCTTCAGTGGATGAATAAACTAGAGCCACTAAAATGCGTATTTATGCTTTAATGGTTTAAGCAAAACTGTCTTAAATTCTAAATTTCAGAAATAAAGCAGACGGTCAGATTGCGAACAGACGGTGAACGGCAGTTAATGTGTTTGACAGGTTACAACGTCTTAACCCTTTCCTCCCTCAATTGGACATTTCTAATTTTCAATTTAGTCTAGTTCATTTTTGACATTTTAGGGCTGATTTTTACAATATATGTCAAACTGGCTGATTTTTACAATATATGTCAAACTGACAAACAGTGTAGACCCTGATCAGAGGGCGTCCGATCAGGATTCAAACTTCATGAAGTTGACACTCATAACGATAACACTTTACTCAAAATACCTAACTTTTTAATTGTATATAAAATCAGACGACCTATTTTTTTCTGTAGGAAATGACTTCATGGCAGTGAAGAGGTTAAAGTCCGCTATTGTCAATGATTAAATGTATATTTCATGACGAGTGTGATTAGATGCCTAATTACATCGTCAATCCCCTATTATGTAACCTATCACATTATATAATACCAACATTCTGTTATATGATCATACCAACCAAACCATGTATGGCACCAGCTTTCCTTTATATGACACATAATTTACAAATACTTGAACAAAAATCAATATGATTCCGATTCATAAGTATAATATACTTATGTATCGGTATCAAATATTGAATTTTATATATGTATAATAATAAGTATAATATGTATATGATTCCATTTGACATTATAATTGCACCAACATTTCTTTACGTGATACCAGTCACACAATGTATGACACAAACCAATTTTTAAAAGACATTTCAATCCTACGTTGCTGTGGACGGGCAATACTTTTCATTTTTATAAATTAAAGTAGACTAACAATAGTATTGTAATGACTATGTTTTACGGATTATTACGCCAAAATGACGGTAAAAGGAATCAAGACATGTCCTGGCCTACTTTCGGTGATATCACCTATTCCTATGCAATACGCATGGGTCTTGTGCACATGCCAATAGCAACGAGCCACCGAAGCGTCTCATGTGAGGCCCGACTTTTATATTTGATAGTTTGGTTAGAAATAACCATTGAAAAACCTCTAGAGTATGAATGTGTCTGGACCTCACCAGGTAAACTGAGATTGGTAAAGATTATGCTGAATGCTTTAACAGTTACTTTCACGCCTATCGAGAACAATTGGGGGTTCCATCAAAGGGCTGAGGAAATGTCTTTTATGATATGACGCTCTATTGATTGAGCTATCGAAGTATATAGTACTAATATAGATTCGACTAGTAAGTGCAACCTGGTCATATCGCACTGACTTTCAAAGCTCGTTGATTTCCGAAAATGATCTGCTAATAACAGACGAGTGCCAAGCAATCATTGTGTCGTTCTAACAGCAGGCTATTATTGGTAAACTACAGGGGAGAATCTGTTATTCTTTCCCGTTTAAACGCAAACGTACGCAAACGCAAAGCACTAAAACGTAGAAAAGAACAACTTTTGGACAATTCTGATAATTCTTGTTTATCTTGGTGGCAAACAGTTTGGAGCCTGATCAGACGCCGGGTTACCCGGCGTCTGATCTGGCTCCAAACTGTTTGTATCGGAAATAATAGTTTTAGCGTAAACGCGTTTATTGGGAAAGAATAACGTTTTCTCCACTGCACTAGACTGTCATAAAAATATGGTGTACATGTTATTATGTAAAAATAGGTCGCTTTGTGCAATGTAAATGTTGAAGACGTTATTCATTCCGGTTTATACGCAAACGGAACGCAAACGCATTGTAATAAAAGGTAGAAAAGTCTATCTTGTTGACAATTCTATCTGTTTTAATCTGAGTAGCAAACAATTTGGAACCTGCTTAGACGCAAGGTAAACCGGCGTCTGATCTGGCTCCAAAAGTTTGCAATGGGAATGATATAGCTTTAACGTAAACGTGTTTACAGTGCCCCCTCCGATCAACGGCCCTCCCAACAACGACTCCCTTCTTACAACAACCCTTCCCGCAGTTCCCTAAACATGACAATTATGTCTAACTCGTTTACTGCTGCAATATCGTCTGCTTAAAATTGTTGTCTGCTTTTTGCTCAAAGTTACATAATGGATATTTTGACAGAAACAATTTAATGACGAGTGACAAACAGCTTGAATCCAGATCAGACGCCGCGTTAAGCGGCGTCTGATCTGGATTCAAGCTGTTTTATAACGCGGCGTCTGATCTGGATTCAAGCTGTTTTCAAATGTAGGCCGATTCCCTCCCTATAACGACCCCTCCGAACAACGCACACAATTTTTGTGTCTCATTGAGTGTCGCTGTAGAGAGGGAGCGCTATATTTGGGGAATAATTACATCTTCTCCATCGTATACTTTCATTTTCGACGAAAGGAAATTATTAAATAAGATGTTAAACGTGAAGAAAAAAAATCTAAAAAAGTTGATTTTTTATCAAACTTGTCAAATAGTTTTGAAGCCTGATCAGACGACAGGTTACTCGGCGTCTTATCTGGCTCCAATCTGTTTGTACAGAGCTTTGGTTCTCAACGTAGTCTGCTAAATCAAATACTACATAAATGCCCCATTTACACCTTTTATCTATTCCTCCACTAAGAAAACAGTTCCACTTTATACAATTATGAATACGCACCATAAGAAATAGTTCCTATACCATTGCAGATGATAGCTTAACCCATTACCTAATAGCCTATTTCTATGTTTGAAAAGAGGTGACCACTTAAAGCAGGTTGAAAATAAAGCAGAATGTGCCCTAAGGCACATTCTGCTTTATTTTCAGCCTGCTTTAAGCTACCATCTGAAAGGATTTAGAAAATATTCCGTTTGTGCACGTTTATGTCTGTATACATTGGAACTATTTTCTTCAGCGGAGGAAAAAATCAAATGCGCTAAAAGGCGCTTCTATTGGGGAAAGGGTTAAAGCAGACTAGAAATAAAGTCTTATATTATTTTGGATAGCATTCTGCTTTACTTCCAACCTGTTTAATGCCTTCAAAACTAGTAACATGCTTTGGGATAAGAGATTAAAATATTAGTCTGCTTATATGTTTCGCTTTTAAGCATTTCAAACATTTAAGCTTAAGAAATATAAATATGATGTTAAACAGTCTGTGTAATGATCAAACGCCGAGTTACTTGGCACCGGCTCAGGGCCAAACGTGTCTGCAATTGCTATTGCAGTCGGTTGGACTTCGCAATGAATGTGTTGAGGTTTAACCTTTCATCACTAAATCTAACTTCTGCTTTACCAATGTTTCGGTCAAATGTCTGAAGATTTGGGAAAATCGGGAGAAATGGCAGCCCAGATTAGCGACTGATATGAATCCAAACTGTTTGCAAATCTATGGCGGTAAACAGACATATGAAAATACTGAACGACTACATTTGATGCAGCAGACGACATATCTAACACTGTCGACATTTATTATTATCTAGACATACCAAAGTCATGTGCCTGGAAGCTCGAATCTTGAACTTCTGACACATCTCCTCCATGGCGGCTTCTGATGGTGATCTGTCACGTACTGGGCGAACTGTTCCGTCTGCCGTGGCTCTGCTTCTGTAAGAGATAGGGATTCTTGGTTTAACTGAATGCATTATCCTCTTCACTGCCTGTCCTTGGTATAGTTCAACTGTGAAATGACATATGTATATTTCATTGTAACATTGACTTAGTCCGTATACTGCGCAATGACCTTTGTTTGTATTCATAGTCCAATGACCAATGTCTGTTTTCAATGTGCAATTACCTAGGTATGTTTCCAATGTGAAATGACATATGTATATTTTATTGTGGCATGGACTGAGTATGTTTACTGCGCAATGACCTTCGTTTGTATTCATTGTGCAATTATCTAGGTATGTTTCCAATGTGAAATGATATATGCATATTTCATTGTGACATGGACTTAGTATGTTTACTGCGCAATGACCTTTTGTTTATACTCATAGTGCAATGACCAATGTCTGTTTTCAATGTGCAATTACCTAAGTATGTTTCCAATGTGAAATGGCATATGTATATTTCATTGTGGCACGGACATAGTCTGTTTACTGTGCAATGACATTTGTCTGTATTCATTGTGCAATGATTTAGGTCGTCTGTATTCATTGTGCAATGATTTTGGTCGTCTGTATTCATTGTGTAATGATTTAGGTCGTCTGTATTCATTGTGCATTGATTTAGGTCGTCTGTATTCATTGTGCAATGATTTAGGTCGTCTGTATTCATTGTGCAATGGTTTAGGTCGTCTGTATTCATTGTGCAATGATTTAGGTCATCTGTATTCATTGTGCAATGATTTTGGTCGTCTGTATTCATTGTGCATTGACCTAGGTATGTTTTCATTGTGCAATGATCAATTTCTGTATTCAGTTTGGAATGACCTGGGTATGTTTTAGTGTGCAATGATCAAGATGTTTTCATTGTGCAATGATCTAGGCCTGTATTCATTGTGAAATCACTAAAGTATTATGTATTCATTGTGCAATGACCTAGTCTGTATTTATTGTACAATAAACTATGTATGTTTTAGTGTGCAATGACTTAGACGTTTTTATTGTGAAATGACCTAATATGTCTGTTTTCATTGTGCAATCACCAATGTATGTATTCATTGTGCAATGGCCTAGGTTTATTTTCATTGTTCAGTGACCTTAGTATGGTTTCACTGTGTACTGATCAAGGTCTGTACAGTACTGAACATTAATAAATTAAATTGATAATCGCAAGCGAATTGCCATCGAATTGCCATCGAATCGCCATCGAATCGGGCGCTTCAAAGAGCAAACCATGTGCTTTAGTCGTTTTACCTGATTTTTCCGAAGCGGTTATGACAAAAATGGAATCGAAAAACATTAACGAAGGCATATTTGCGAACATTGGTAAGATACACAATTCAGGCAAACTTAACGCGTTAATTGCGTTGGAAAATATTCACAAGCGAATTGCCATCGAATTGCAAGCGAATTGCAAGCGAATCGCAAAAATTGTTAATTTAATAAGGTTCAGTACTGTATTCATTGTGCAATGGCTAAGGTCTGTATTCATAGTGCAATGATTTATGTTTAATTTTACTGTGTACTGACCTATGTTTATATTCATTGTGTAATGACCTAGGTCTGTTTTCATAGTACAGTAACCTAAATCAGTTTTGGGGCAATTACCTTAATATGTTTGCACTGTGCAATGACCTATGTCCCTTTTCATTATGCAATGACCTAGGTATGTTTTCACTTTGCAATGATATACATTGTTTTCATTTTGCAAAGACTTTTATCTGTTTTCCTGGTGCGCAATAGTAGTTCGAACATACCCATATTTCAAAGTTAAAACGTGGCTTAGCCACGTTTTAACTTTGAAATATGGGTATGTTCTCTACAAACATATTGTTATAAATGGAGTATAGAAATAAAAACAGATATTATGGTGTTTCGAAAAAGAGGTCGGTTATCACAAAAAATGTCATTCAATATAGATGTCACTTATTTAGATAAAGTTAATGATTGATACATCTAAATTCTGTACAACAGTTCTAAATGTTATAAAAAGTACATTAAATATTGGTATGTATGGAGATGGGTAGGCTTCATTAATATAGATCCGCCATGAAGGAATATGGAATACTGATTTAAACTGCTCAATACGGATAATATTATTTTACAAACTATGGATAATTTGGTTTATGAAGAAAGTTCTAATGGACGAAAAAGTGTGTTGTCTAGTGTGAAATAATTATTGTGCTAAAACGGATTTGCATCCTCTAATTGCTTAGCTCTATAGACTAAAACGTGACTGTTTGATTGGCTATATATGTACATATGATATTGAATACATGTATGTTACATGCTATAACTTATATTACATGTTGTATGTATGATGATTTACTATGTTTAGATAAATACAAACTGTTCTGTTCTGTATTCATGGCGGAATGAGCTAGGTCTGTTATTATTATTAAATGACCTAAATCTATATTTACTATGCGATATCTGCATTCATTGTGTTACATCCTCAACACCCTAATTGGGAGATAATTTTGCATAAACTATCAATCTATTTTAGGGTTATAATGACCATATTTTAGCTCACATTAACAACTTTATTTATCACATGCACCGATTTCTATTATGGTTTTTGTGAATTCATACAGTGTTCCCTCCCTACAACGACCCTCCCAACAACGACTTCCTCCTTACAACAACCCTCGCCGCAGTTCCCTAAACAGAAAAATTATATCTAACGCTTTTACTGCTGCAATTTTGTCTGTATAAAATTGTCGTCTGCTGTTTTATCTCAAAGTTACATATCAGTGGACATTTTGATAGAATAAATATAATGACACGTGAAAAACAGCTTGAATCTAGATCAGACGCCGCCTTACGCGGCGTCTGATCTGGATTCAAGCTGTTTGCAAATATAAGCCAACTCTCATTTTTTCCCTCCCTATTAAGACTCCCTCCGAACAACACACACAATATGTGTCTCCCATTGGGTGTCGTTGTAGAGAGGGAGTAATGTAGATCTAGTTTGTATTAGTGAGAAACTATGCATAGTTTAACCCTTTATCCCGTAGCCTAGTTCTATTTTGAAGACAAGCTACGACTTAAAGCAAGTTGAAATCTAGTTGAAAGTAAAACAGAACTCGCGTTATTTAAAAAAAAATTAAGACTTAGTCTACTTTACCTTAAGCATCATTGCAATAGATGATACCGCGTGTTGGGTTATAAAAACAATCCTCAGGCGCATATTCATGACTGCATCAAGAACAACTAATTTTTTAAGTAGTGGACTAAGTAGATGCGTATTAATGAAGTAATGAGTTAAATCAATAAAGTGCCTATATGTCTTTAAACAATTCAACTACCGGTAGTATGTACTTGTTTTGTAATAGGCGTCAGACTTTCATTAACCCTTTCACTCTCTATGACGCTTCAAAGCGCATTTGCAAACTGTTTGGATCCTGATCAGACGCCGCGAAACGCGGCGTCTGATCAGAATCCAAACAGTTTGACACTCGTTTTGATTTTTTTTCAGTCAAACTGCATTATTTTTAAACTTTAAAACGACATTGCAGACAACAAATTGAAACAGACGACAACGGTGAAGCGTTACAGATCTCACGAAAGATTTGTTTTTTTTGTGCCAGATTTGGTTTTTCAGTCTCTTTAGCACCGTAGTGACCACTTACCGGAACAGACTACTTTTTGCCACATTGTAGTAACAGTATAGGAACAGGCCCACCGGTGCTATGTAGCAGAATATAATACACATAGCGTTATAGCTGATGTCCGACACTGTCCGCCCATCCCAGTTGAGCGTGCAGGAAGTTCCAAAACTTTCCTGTTGATAGCTGCTCCAGCCAATCAAAGGCGAACCAGTCCACATCAGCGCGTATGCCCATACAAACATCATATAATACTTGATATATCGCCCACGAATATAAGGCTCTGAAATAATAATAAACAGGAAAAGGTAGGTTAAACATACACATACGTGACGCAAATGTAGCTACTTTATTTCAGCTAACAAGGAGATCACACTCTTTGGTGGTCCCTAAATTAAAGAATCTTTGAAGTAAAATAGAAATCTGTTTATGAGTTTTTTCTTGAATTTTCTACACCCTTAAAGCAACCACCTGCCTGGTAAACATGTTGTAAATGGACAAAGCTTAATCTAGTTGTTATCCTCTAAACGCCATTCTATTGCTGTACGCACATTTTGTCGGTTGCAACAATTATCAGGAATGATATGTCTTCATTTTAATAAAGTCTAGTCCATTTATGAGCCTTTAGAGTTGTTTTCTTTAATGAAATGCAAAATGAAAAACAGTGGAGATCCTGATCAGGGTGTACACTGTTTTAATAGGATGAATGTCACTGTTTACAAGTACGGTGTTTGTAAAAGACGAGTATTATCATCTCAGAAGGTCAATGTGTTACTACAGACTGTTTGCCAATATATCAGGAACTCGCCATACCCAAGAGATTAAAGGAAATGTTCATGTACATGTCTCACCTAAATCTGGACGGCAGACAATAACGTATCTACAACCAGCCATCACACACATGGAATTAATGTTACCCATGACGAAGAAATAAACTATGAAGCCGCTCAATACACACGTGGTGTCACTAAATATCCAGCTGTAATAAGAAAATACAGAACTGTAAGATGCACTTTCTCAATACACACGCGGTATCCCTACATATCTCGTACAGTGGAGAATCTGTTATTCTTTCCCAATAAACGCGTTTACGCTAAAACTATTATTTCCAGTGCAAACAGTTTGGAGCCAGATCAGACGCCGGGTAACCCGGCGTCTGATCAGGCTCCAAACTGTTTGCCACCAAGATAAACAAGAATTATCAGAATTGTCAAAAAGTTGTTCTTTTCTACGTTTTAGTGTTTTGCGTTTGCGTACGTTTGCGTTTAAACGGGAAAGAATAACAGATTCTCCACTGTATCTACCTGCAAAAAGCAAAAAAGGATAACTTTACGACGAATTGACTCATTACGTGTACACGGTGGGTGTCATTAAATATCTACCTGCAACAAGAAAATGAAGAACTTAAGAATGAAATCTGCTTAACTCATTATACCCTGAAACTTCCAATGGACAATTCCAGTTGGCAATAAAGGCTGGTCCATTTTAGACTATTTAAGGTTGTTTTTGGTAAGAAATTGCAAATACCAAACAGTAGAGTCCCTGATCAGAGACTTCAATGTTTGCATAAAACAAGCGTACTCTTTACAGGTACACATTTTGTAAAGGACGCATATATGCGTCACTAGGGCTCAATGAGTTAATATTTAAAAAAAACACTCGGTGTCACCAAATAGTAAATAGATGTATCTACCTCCAAGAAGAAAGTGAAAAACTTTACAATGAATCGGCTAAATAATCAGGCGGTCTCATTATATATCTACATGCAATCAGTAAATGAAGACTTACTATACAATTTGTGCAAAAAACACACATTTTGTCACTAAATATCTGCTTGCAGTAAGGCAATGGAGAACTTTACCAATCATTTCAATGTGTTAAGGAAGTAAAACTGATAGCGATGTTCATCATGCTAAAGTTTATATCAATTAATCAACATTTGAGGACCTTTGCAGAATGATTTCTAATTTTCTTTTATGATCGATCTTTTTTTATCTTTAAAGTGCGGATATAATCAACAGACATCAAAATTGAAGGCGGAGACAGACCATTAAGTAAGCCGGAATAACACACAATTTTGAATTATTGGCTCTCACGAGAATGTAACTTGAAAACGAGAAGGCGTTAATCTTTCCCGAAAAAGCGTTTATATGCTAATATTGTTACACCCAATGCAAACAGTTTTGAGCCAGATCAGACGCCGGGTAACCTGGCGTCTGGTCTGGCTCCAAACTGTTTGCCTCTCAGATTAAAGTTAATAATCATAATTGTCAACAAGTTGCCATTTACTACATTTTGTTGCAATGTGTTTGCGTTTCGATTTCGTTTAAACGGGAAAGAATAACGTTTTCTCAGCTGTAGATACCGTGGAGAGGACGTTTCCAGTAAACGAATAAGCTACAAAATATTTTGCATATGTAGCCCGGCGTCTGAAAACGCTTCAAACTGTTTGCTATTAAGATAAAAACTATTCGAGTAAATCTTAACTCTTTCAACATTAAGTAACTATTGTGGGGTTGTTAAGTTCCCTTGTGGATCTTTTAGTAACCAAAACATGAATCAGTCTACTCGGAATTCTGGGTAGTTTTGATAAATACTGCTCTAAAATTTCTAAAAGCAAACATTGTAGACCTTAATCAGAGGGCCCCTATAGAAGCCCTCGGATCAAGGTCTACACTGTTTGCAAATGTAATGCGTATATCTTAAGCAGATACATAGTGTTGAAAGAGTTACAAGAGTGTGTTTTTATATGTAGTTTGTGTTTAGCTTTGTTTAAAGATACTTCCTCAGTCCATTGATGGAGTCCCCCCCCCCCATTGATCTCAATAGGCGTAAAAAAGCATGCATCATAAGCTGCCAGCGGGTATACCAATCTCAGTTTATGCTCTAGAGGCTTTTCAATGATTATTTCTAACCAAACTATCAAATATAAAGGTCGGGTCTCACATGAGACGTTTCACTGGTTCTTTGCTACCGGCATGTGCACAAGACCCATGCTTTTTGCAGGCGTTATGACCGAAAGGTCGTCAGGAAATGTCTTTGAACGGGAAACGATAGTTTGTTTTTCTCGATTGTAAACGGCTGTCTATAACAGACAGCCTATTTCCGTATACAAATCACATGTATTTATTGAATGTACATCGCGTTAAATTAATGACGAATATGTTGGATTCGTGTTGTGTTTCGCTATTTCCTTTTCATCAATAAAGAAACTCTCCATGACAATCGACAAGGGCTTATTTAAGACTGGGTCGTAAAAAGGAAATACAACAAAATTATATAGTGGTTAAAGTCTAATACTGGTTTTATAAGCAGCATAATTCCTAAAACCATACAGTCAGTTGAAGAAGTACTTTAATTGCTAATAGGAGTATAATTCTACATGTTCTATCAGCACTTAGAGTTCTACCAAAGTGTTTACATGTTCATCCATAAATCTGTCTATCTTTTCATTTAGTCAGTGAAGTGACGTCATAGGTCTGCTTTAAACAATAATTGTCGTTTCTTTTATTCCTCAAAATCAAATCCCAAGCAAACAGTTTGGATACTGATCGGACGCCGTATCACGCGGCGTCATCTGGATCCAAACCGTTTAGAAATAACCATTGAACTTTGGTTGAGATAGTAAAGCTTTATATCTGATTTCTATCTTATATCTATGTATAGGTTAGACCATGGTTGCAAGCGAATAAACGATATAGTTCGAGGGGGCGTAGCCCCCGAGAACTAGTATAGGTTAGACCATGGTTGCGCGCGAATAAACGATATAGTTCGAGGGGACGTAGCCCCCGAGAACTATGTCGTTTATTCGCGCGCAACCATGGTCTAACCTATTTAGCACTGGCTTGGGCTCGAGGAAAACAAGAAAACCCTTCGTTTCTGATTTCTGTTTTAGACGAAAAAGTCATTTTGTTTGTAATATTTTACTAAAATTGAAAAGTTATTTCAAATGATAAGTTTTAGACATTAAGCATGCTTTAACACCAACATAAATAACGCTTATTGAAGCTCTATATTTAAGCACAATTCATTAGTAATTGTCTTTAAAGTCTAGGTCTCACTGTGCATAATAAAACGTCATGAAGCGTGTGCAGTTCACCTCTGACCTCAGCTGTTTTTAGAATTGTGACGTCAAATTGCCTTGAGGTGACGGAAGCGAGGAATAAGTGAACAGTTTGTTAGTTATTCCATGGTTTGTTGAAATAAACGATATATTCACAGGTTTTGAGGCATCTGATTGGCCGAGAGCTCCAAGACATGTGTTAATGTCGTTTATTCGCGCGCAACATTTAGCACTGGCTTGGGCTCGAGGAAAACAAGAAAACCATTCGTTTCTGATTTCTGTTTTAGACGAAAAAGTCATTTTGTTTGTAATATTTTACTAAAATTGAAAGTTTATTTCAAATTATAAGTTTGAGACATTAAGCATGCTTTAACACCAACATAAATAACGCTTATTGAAGCTCTATATTTAAGCACAATTCATTAGTAATTGTCTTTAAAGTCTAGGTCTCACTGTACATAATATTAACGTCATGAAGCGTGTGCAGTTCACCTCTGACCTCAGCTGTTTTTAGAATTGTGACGTCAAATTGCCTTGAGATGACGGAAGCGTGGAATAAGTGAACAGTTTGTTAGTTATTCCATGGTTTGTTGAAATAAACGATATATTCACGGGTTTTTAAGGCATCTGGTTAGCCGAGAGCTCCAAGCCATGTGCTAAAAGCAGTCACTAGTCTAAAGATGTGCTTATGCCATTTAACTGAGTGGTTGCTTAATATAAAATTGTATGTACAATAATTACTTTTAACCCTTTCAACCCTACGCTTATCTGCATATGCAAACAGTGTAGACCCTGATCAGAGGGTTCCTATGGGAGCCCTCTGATCCGGGTCTGCACTGTTCGATAATTTCATTGGTTTTTGTTGGCATACCAAAAAATGCAACAGTAAACTGGTTCAAAATTTCAGTACTAGAAGAGTCCAAAAAGGATAATAAATACCCAAAAGAGAAATTTAGGGTTGAAAGGGTTAATACAATGAAACATGGTGACGAATATACTCGTCACTTGTATACTCATACAACTCAAGAAACGCATGTACATGTACTTGTCTTTTACCAACAGTGCACATGCGAATAGTAAACTTGTCCTTTGTAAACAGAGTAGACTAATCAGAGGACTCCTATAGGGCCCCTCTGATCAGAGTCTGCAATGTATTATCATTTTGAATAACATTTTTTTAGAAACTACTATAAATAGCCCTTGACTTAGTAGCACTTGACAACAGGTGTTGTCGACAGGTAAGATCTGAAAAACGCTAGGCAATTCCCTTTGTTACTGAAATAATTGTTTCTCCGATGGATATTAATGCTGTGATTATAGCACATACGACTATTTCATACAGGATAATGTTACCATTTTAAGTTCGACAAAAATATTGAAGGAAGATAAGGTTAAATGTGAATGAAATGCATGCGGAAGTAGATACATTTAGTTTGTAAGATATGACTACATCAAAACATCCCTATAACGACCAGTTAAATGATTGTATGAAAGACAGATGACAGCTTAAAGCTGCTTTACTTTCACCTTGCTTTAAAGCAGTCAATTGCCTAAACACAAACTAATTAGTTTAATTTAGTGGTCGTTATAGAAGGGTTTTGCTGTATAAGAACAGTTAGTGGACCATTATAGTGAAATAAAGAATGGTATTAGTGTTTATCTATGTTATATACCGTGCGATAACAAGCATACAATTTCCAGTATAATCGCATTAATGTAATCGCATCTTACTTAACACGCTGCTAGTTTGGTGCATTCGAACTAATATTCCGCACGCAACCTTTTCAATCAAAGCGAAGTGTCAATTCAGGTGAACGTTTAATGCAGGGCAAGTAAAAAGCAGAATGTTCCTTTTAAAACCTGTTCGTTACATTTGTCCAGTATTTGGCAGTTACAGTGGAGAAGACGTAAAAGTATTTCCCATCAACACATTCACCCCTGAAACTTTTAATGGACAATTCCAATTTCGAAATAAGTCTAGTCCATTTTTGACTATTTAGGCTTGATTTAAACAATATATTTCAAAATGACAAACAGTGTAGATATTGATCAGAGGGCTCTGTTCAGGGTCTACATTGTTTGCATGGGATACGTGTAATCCTCACAGGTACTCTGTTTGTAAATGACAAGTATGCTCATCGCTAGGGTTGAATGTGTTAAAACGAATATAAACGTAAGCGCATTGCATATATACTAACACAGTAAAGAAAACGTACATTTGGTTTGAGGGAATTTTGTTAAACTTTTAATTACAAACCATAAACAAATTAGGTATAAAAAGGCGCAAAAATGTATTGGCTACACGATTTTTAACTTTGTTTTAATCACTTGCAGATCATATTTTTGTGTCCAAATAATGATATTGTGAAAAGTAAAAGTTGCAGATTTGTAATGATTTGTAATTTGTCGTTTTTGGCATCGACCAATCTTCTTGTGCCAACCCGTGAGGCATAGAGCTTTGATATTTAATACGTAGCATTTTATAATAGATATCTACCTAAATATTGCCCCGCCCCGGGGTTCACAATTACTCCATAAAATGTCAACGAGATTGTCACTTTCTACATTTTATTGCCATACGTTTGCGTTTCGTTTCGTTCAAACGGGAAACAATTACGTCATTTCCGCAGTATATACCATTTGCGCTAGAGACACACTAAAACTTTAAAGAAGAAAAAGAAGAACGTTTTTTAAATTAAAATATACAGTTTCTCGTCATCCATACAATACATATAACTATATACAATATAACATAATTATTATAATACAAGGTCAAATTTGATACAATGTCATTTGATATGTAGATCTAGGTCTACTAAATTTCAGCCTGAAAGTTTTTACATGAAGTAATTTAGTAAATATTACGGGGATGGTTTCAAAAGCAATGATTCATTTATCTTTAGAATACTAACTAAGCCTTCATTGCCTTAACCCATTACTCCATAGATACACAATTTAACTCCTTTGATTAATTTCTCCATGGAAGACAATAGTTCCACATTTATACAGTCATGGCTTTGTTTCATAAGAAATATTTTCTATATTCTAGCAGATGGTAGCTTAAAGAAGGCTGAAAGTAAAGCAGAATGTGCCTTAAGGCACATTCTGCTTTACTGTCAACCTGCTTTAAGTGGTCACCAATCTTCAAAACTAGAAAAAAAGATATGGAGTAATGGGTTAACCCGAGTAAAATAGTTATTTACAAACAGTTCTGATCAGGATCTAAACTGTTTGACACTCATTTCAATATTTCTTCAAAAGTCAAAATACCTTAATTTTAAATTTGATAAATAAAGACGATAATGGTTTAGAATCGATGACGTCATGGCAGTGAAGAGGTCATGTGTGATTTTATTGCTACAAAAATTGTGACAAAACATGCCTTAACTCTTTGAACCCTAGTCACGCATATATGCGTCATTTGCAAACAACGTACCTGAGATGAGTTCACTTGTCCTATGCAAACAGTGTATACCCTGATCAGAGGGCTCCTTAAGGAGCCCTCTGATCAGGGTATACACTGTTTGTCATTTTGACATATATTGTTAAAATCTACCCTAATATATCAACAATGGACTGGACTAAAATGAAAACTAGAATTGTCCATTTGAGGTTTAAGGGAGGAAAGGCTAAACAACACATGACAGTTCAATGAACTTTCCCAAATCACTTCTTTCGTCATATTTGACCTCTCATTATACACTGAACAAAATTACTAATTTGTCACCATAGTTTGGCATAGTTTTCAGAAATGTTAAGTGCAAAGTCCCCCTGTTAAATCCCCGAGCAACATGAAACAATGCTAAAGACTAGAAAAAAGACAAGGGCAAAACGGTCTGTTCACTACGTTAGCTTTGTATAAATTTTGTTCAGTGTACGAGTAGATCTATATCACTACAGATCGAAATTACAAAAACAATATATCTTCGTGTAAAACAGTGAAGAAGACGTTATTACTTTCCAATAAACGCGTTTACCCTAAAACTATTACTTCCATTGCAGTGCAAACAGTTTGGAGTCAGACATCAAAGTCTACACTGTTTTCCATAGAGCAAAATATTGACGTATATCAACCCAAACTACTTAATGAACTTCATTAAATTGGAAACTGGAATGGTCCATTTCAAAATTGAGGGGGGCAGGATTTATGAAAATTGACTTACACTTTCTTAAAACATGAAGCAGCTGTTAAGGGATAGGCGGTACAGGCGACCATCAGATCAGATGTGCAGATGTTGAACAGCATCATAGTATGAATCTTCATGAAATTTGGCCGCCCTAACACCAATACCAGTAGAACTAACACGTTTCCACATACCGCCGCCACTCCTGTAATGAATGGGTTAATAATTAATTAACTCGTTTATGCTCAATCCTTAAGCAGGGGAATATCTCCAAACATAAAATATTCACGTGTTTCATGAAATCATTTACAAAATAGGGTTTAGGCCAAATCCGGTTTTCAGACTATTTACTGTATTATTATATATATAATATGCATAGAGGATAACTGGGTTGTTGTTGTTTTTTTCAGTATAAGATCGAAATTTAATCCATCGAGACTGAACATCAGACGTTATAGTTTCGCGAGTGGCGAAGCCATGAGTGAAAATATAACAGTCTGATGTTCACGAATGGATTAAATTCAATCTTACACTGAAAAAACAGTTATTCTATTTATCTATGCGTTTAAGCCACTCTTTAAACGAACTCTTTTGACAATTGACAGCGAAAGTACATTATTTATCCCGTGTTGAGCCCCAAGTTTTATGTCGAACACATGTGCGTGACAGTTGATGGTACAATGATGTCACTTATTTATTGATTTGACGTCAACGGAATTACGTCGTTACTTCCGATCTTGGATTTGTGTTCTTCCGTTGAGTGGTTAGCGCCGAAACGGACTGCCGAAATTGAACGATAAGACACGATAGATTTCGATTCGTGGGGAAAAACTCATAAAAGAAGCACAAGCGACGATAATCCCACTGCTTGAAGCAGTGGATTATCAAGTGATAATCCACTGCTTTTCCCCAGTAATCCACCGAAAAGCATAGATAAAACTCAATAATTTCTATACATTCAAGTAAATTGTACAGACAATATTAGATATTGTACAAAACTATTTCTGGAAATATTTCTGGAAAAATCAATGTTTGAAAAAAAGTCAATTTCTGGAAATACCACTAAATTTCAAATTGCAAAAGATCTAGCTGTTTAACGTACACTAATGTTAGACTTATTAGATAGATATATGTTAATTCTACTAGTCACAAAAACTAATTAAAATCTACAGCAGACTACTTTTTATACATGATTCCAAAATTTGAGACAAAATCTAAACAAAACCAGAGTAACCTCCCTTGAGTTCAACTTTTGAAAAAAGCTCAAAGCTGACCAATCAAATCATTAAGAACGATATCTGACCTTAATTGGGCATTGTTCTGCAATAATTGTCATTATACAACCTCTTACATTGTATAAACAAGACTGTGTTCAATAAACGCTTATACTCCTGGCTTCCTTGACAATATATTCTGAACCTTTGCTTAGTTCAAATTATTCAGAAGTCAGAGTCAAATTGAGTTCGGATGATATGAGTGAATTGGTAATGGTCCAAGACAACAACTGTTTATGTATTCATTCACTAACGTTAGCGGTTAACTAGTTAACAGGGGAAATATCCCTTTTAACCCTTTCACTCTCAATGACGTCATAAAGCGCATTTGCAAACAGTTTTGATCCTAAACAGACACAGCGTAATTGGAAACTGAACTTACACATCTAAACTTTGAGCAGTTAGAACGGTTAACCAAATCTGCTATTTTCTACATTTTCGCGTAAACGTTTCGTTTCTCGTTTAGATGGAAATGCATAATTATAGCGTTTTCCTACTGCATCATGACATACATGTACACTGAAAATATACAAACGGTTGTAAAGATTGATTACTCTGGTGGGTTTTCTGTAACCATGGCTTCATTTAAGTTTTATTAGCATGTCAGCAACATAAATAGTTCGCATTCTAGCTGACAAACAAATTGATAGCGCGATAATATAAGAGTATGTGGACATAATCAGAGACCATTGTGTTTCTAAACTGACTAATTACTTACGATGGCGATGCTTATTCAGCATAAGGCACATGTAAAGACGTATTTATACTCAGCAAAAAATGAAACGTCCCACTTTTTGAAAGGACATATCTCTGACTTTTTTTTTAATTATACTTCAAATGAATGTACATGTGAGATTCTGGTCGCCGGACTGTGTCCAAGAGCTAATGTTGTCACCAAGCCGTTGGCGTTCCTGTTCCCGTTCCCGTGTCCGTTCCCGTTCGCGTAAGCAGTTTCAAGAAAATGCTTATAACTGCTATTTCCCTTGAGGTATTGCTTTCATATTTGGTAAAAGTTTTGATCCAAGTGACCTTGACCTTAAAGTTAGGGCCCGAAATTAGGTTTCAACATCTGCGTTTCGGTTTCTCAAAACGCCTTTAACTCCTATGTCCATTGAGATTTTTCTTTCATATTCGGAATGCATATGTACATGGGCAAGACCTTTCCTCGCATTTAAAAAGTTTTACCCTAGTGACATTGACCTTGAACTTAGGGCCAAGTTTAGGTTTCGAAAAATACTTATAATTCCTATGTCATTTGAGGTATTACTTTCATATTTGGTGTGCATATGAATATGGACAAGACCTTTCCATGCACACAAAAGGTTGACCTCTGTGACATTGACCTCCGAGTCGCCTTTACGTTTCTAAATGTGCCGAAGGCGAGCTTTGTTGTCTCTCTGACAACTCCCGTTTTATATGTACTATATAAAGCTTATAGACAATTAGACATGTATGTCTTTTGCGAAATAAAACATAACATAATATGTTTAATCATATATATGAGCCGTGCTATGACAAAACCAGCCTTTTTACGATGCAAAGTAGCACAGGTCAAGCACCGTTATCATCCCAGGCTCTGTATCTGAGTTTGATCTACACTGCTAATACATAATCATATAATTTAGCTCCATAAAATGCTTTAGATGCATGTGAGTGTCAAACAGTGTAAATCAAGACCAGCCGCCGCGTCTATGACGTGGCGGATGGCCTTGATATACACTGTTTGCAAGGGGGCCTCCGTGGCCTAGTGGTATAGTCACTGTGACTTACACCACTAAGCTCCTCACCGCTGTGAGTTCGAATCCCAGTAGGGTCGTTCGGATTTTTCATGTGGGGAAGCCTTCCAGCTGGCTTGCGGAAGGTCGGTGGTTCAGTTGCCGATTTGTGCCTGAAACAGTGCATAAAGGACTTCTGGGGTCTTCCTCCACCTATGATTAGCTGGACGTCGCGATTTGACTGAAATACTGTTGAAAGCGACGTAAAATCAAAACAAATCAAATCAAATACACTGTTTGCAATGCAATAAGGCTTGTTTTCTTATGGTCATATATATAAGGGGCGTATTTCAAAAACTAATTTTTTTTATTTCTGTTTTAAACACTATGGTGTCACTACTCATTAGAATCGTCTCGAAGAGACGATTCTAATGAGTAGTAACCCCATAGGATTTGATGTTACAATAAGTGAAAATATGTTTGATTTGTGCAGTTAACTACCTCTTATCTGGAGCCCTTTTATAACATCAGTATTTTCTAACACAAATATAATAGATATTTGATTTAAGAAAACTAAGTTATGATAATGGTGATAATGATATCAATTCTGATGAAAGTATCACTGAAATCATAATTTTAATTTTGTCTTTACTTACATCTTCTCCGCTAAATGCATCTTTATTGTCATAACTGTTTGTTTGTTTATGTATTACATGCCTATGCTTGTTTACAACATGTATTACATGCCTCATGGACTTGTTAGTCTGAAGGAAGAATAAAATCATATCTATCTATCTATATAATATTATACGTGTGCGGCAAAACTGAGTATATCTCGTATACACATGTACATGTATGAACTACATGTATATACCATTTATACAGTCTGACTCAGTGTACGTTACATACATGTTAAGGTTGGGGACCCCCTAATGCGATCGGGTCAATTTTAATCAATATCGGTATAGTACTTTATATTTAAACTTGTAGATTGCATAACATCAAGGCCCACCGCTTACTAAAATGCTTACATGTAGATACTTATATAGTTGTTGCCTTGGACAATTATTATTTTGGGGTTTGGGTTTACGTAAACCATCAGTCCAAATTCTAAAGTTCTCAATTATTATTTATTTCTCCATCTAATCCTGTCTTGCGATACCTCTTTGGAATCGTCTTGAACAGAAGATTCTAAGAGATGTCACAACACAGGATTAGATGGAGAAATAAAAATTCAGATGTATTTTAAAGTTTTGACTTACGACCGGTTTTTATCGTACAAGTATACAGTGGAGAAAACGTTATTCTTTCCCAATAAACGCGTTTACGCTAGAACTATTATTTACAGTGCAAACAGTTTGGAGCCAGATCAGACGCCGGGTAACCCGGCGTCTGATCAGGCTCCAAACTGTTTGCCACCAAGATAAACAAGAATTATCAGAAGTGTCCAAAAGTTGTTCTTTTCTACGTTTTAGTGCTTTGCGTTTGCGTACGTTTGCGTTTAAACGGGAAAGAATAACAGATTCTCCACTGTACGACGTTTCTTAATTAAAGCGACTCGTGACCAAATGGTGTTTTTGCAAAAATAAAAGAAAATACTCAAATAAAAGCAATATATGTTATATATTGGAGAAGGCCATTTATCATGTAATGGGTGCTGTTCTAAATTTTCATTTTATTTACGTTTAATACTGAAATTCCTATCAGCAAACAATGTAGACTGATCAGACGCCGCATTATGCGGCGCCTGCATGATCAGTCTACACTGTTGTTTGCCTATTTCCATTTTATAGGACGATAGGCACTTATTGGTTAAAGCAGGTTGAAAATAAAGCATAATGTGCCCTAAGGTGCATAATGCTTACTTTAAACCTGCCCTATTAAGTCACCATCTGCTAGGATATACAAATTAGTTCATGGGGCATACGTATTAATGAGTGTATAAAGTAAACCTGTTTAGTAGATGAATATATTAGATGTGTAAAAATGGAGCAATGGGTTTAGTCAATACGGGTACAAAGGGGAAAACGTTAAGTACTATTCGTTCCCAATACACGCGTTTGTGGCAGTGTTGAATGTGTTAGTGTTAACACAATCAACCCTAACGACGAGTATACTCGTCATTTACAAACAGTGTACCTGTGAGGAGTACACTTGTCCCATGCAAACAGTGTAGACTCCTTAAGGAGCCCTCTGATTAGGGTCCACACTGTTTGTAATTTTGAAATATAATGTTAAAATAAACCCTAAATAGTCAAAAAATGGACTAGACTTAAATTCAAATTCAAATTGTCCATTAAAAGTTTTAGGGTTGAATGGGTTAAAGACATCTCAAATTTCAAACTGTTTGCCACTAAAAAAAATAATGTTCAAAAACCTCATAGCCATTTTCTATGTGCAATTGCATTGCGTTTAATTTTGTTTTAAATGGGAAAAGAACTATCATCCCTGCGCAAACAATACTTAACAAGAACACACAATCTCCAACAAACTTAACATACCCAAAACTGTCAAATATACTCCGCAAATTATGTAAGCAGTATCCGAAAGAAACTGTTCCTGTCGTGAGTCTGTCTCAAAATCCATTGATATTGGGTGGTTTATGAATTCAAGATTTGAGACACGGAAGTCCGTCCTCGACAGACAACGAAGCCGAATGCAGCTGTTCGCGTACAGGCATCGAAATACTACGGGGTCGCATGCAGCTCTGCCACCGTATTGGCCTCGACAGATGACGAGGCCGAATGAAGCTCTCCTTCAAGAGTGCCAATATACGAGAGTGTCTACTACGAGAGTGTCGCTCTGTCACTGTTGAAGGCCTCTAGGTTAATTAAAGTCAGCATGCTCTACAAGGAACCCGTTACTATTTCTCGAAGAGCATAAGTTCTCACGAACAGATGATAATGTTACTGTACAAATGCAATAGAAATACCGCAGTTCCTTCAAACTTAACAAAACAAAAAAAACAACGTAACGACACATTGAATGAATCTCTAAATCGTCAGGTACCTGGTACTTCAAAGTCGGATCAGGATACGAAATGTTTGCCAAAAATGTAGGAATTTCGCAAAAGGGGATGGGAAAGGTTGCAGAATTGCATGTTAACACTATAAACAAACTAAGTACAGATACACCCATTCTCATTGAACAAATGATCGGTACATGTAATTGGTAATAATAGGTGTTTTATATATACAATGTGCATGTATATTAAAGGCTCTTTGCAGCATCCGTCTTTAAAAGTCCGAGCCATTTATTTTTTAGTCTAAACGCTTCCGACTTCCTGACATGTTACTGATAAAAGCAGGTTGAAAGTAATGCAGAAAGCTTCGTAAAGAGCATGCGTTACTTTTAGCCTGTTTTAAATACGCAACTACATGTATCTCAAAAACTGTTTTTGGCATGAATAATACGGTTTTCGAAACACTATTACGTGTCAAAAGCAGTATTCATAATGATATTCAATAATAGACAACCCTTTCACAAGCTAAAGTCGATAACACTGCTGTTTGAAAATAGTTTGAATCCATGATCAGATGCCGCGTGACGCGACGTCTGACCAAATTCAAAACTGTTTTGACCTAATATCAAAGATTCTTAAATAAAAAGCGCACACAATTGCAAATTTTATAAGGAAAGGCAGACGAAAAATTTAAGCAGACGATAATGTTACAGAGACTGTGTTAGACGGGTTATTACGTCATAATGGCTAGGAAAGGGTTAAACCTTATCATGCTGAATTGTCGTCTGCTTCAAATATATCGTCTGCGAAAATTAAACCAAAAATTAGATTATAGCATTTCAAACTGACAAACGATTGAAGATGAGTGGCAAACAGTTTGGATCAAGATCAGACGCCGCGTTACGCGGCGTCTGATCTGGCTCCAAACTGTTTGCAAATGTAATCAAAGTCGCCCTTAACACTTAAGGTTTAATAACTGTTAATAACAAGTTGCAACAAATGTAATTAATATTACTTGCAACGAAATCAAACCTTTCTGCACTCAATGAACGAATTCGAGTTCAGGCAACATACTGTTGCAAACGAGTTGGATCAAGCTGATGCACCGAGTAACACGGCATCTCATCTTGAGCCATATCGTTTGACCATTTGGTGAGTATTTGCCGTGCGAGAATGCTGATACAGTGCTCCCTGTCTACAACGGCCCTCCCAACAACGACTCTCTACTTACAAGTTACTACGACCCTTGTTGCAGTTTTTTACCCATGACAATTATGGCCAAACTATTCACGACTGCAATGTCGTTGGCTTAATATTATCGTCTGCTGTGTGGTTTTTTTTTCAAAGTCATATAATGGACATTTTGACAGGAAAAAAACTTAATGACACATGACAAACAGCTTGAAGCCAGGACAGACGCCGCGAAACGCCGGGTTCAATGTGTTGGTCGCTCGTCTTTATGATTCTTCTGTTAAAATGTCCAATTTGCAAATTTGAGAAACAACAGCAACGACAACTTTGAGCAGACGATGTGGCAGTATTGATTTGTATTGATTGAGGGAATAATGGCAAGCAATGTTGTAAGGAGGGAATCGTTGTTCTGAGGGCCACAGTAGGGAGGGAGCACTGTAAATCGTTCTATAGATTCAGATACGGAATCATACAGTGGAGAATCTGTTATTCTTTCCCGTTTAAACGCAAACGTACGCAAACGCAAAGCGTTAAAACGTAGAAAAGAACAACTTTTGGACAATTCTGATAATTTATGTTTATCTTGGTGGCAAACAGTTTGGAGCCTGATCAGACGCCGGTTTACCCGGCGTCTGATCTGGCTCCAAACTGTTTGCACTGTAAATAATAGTTTTAGCGTAAACGCGTTTATTCTGAAAGAATAACATTTTCTCCACTGTATGTCAAGTGCAGCATTGACCATTCCTAGGGGTTACATCACCATAAGCGTTTATCACCTACTCATGTGGATTCTTCGATCCAGTGTGGGTTCTTCTATGCTTATATATTGGATTTGTCCATTCCTTTAATTCTAAGGGATGCCTGGTCTAAATTCTCATTTTCGTTTTGTTTTATATTGAAATTCCTACTTGGCAGCAAACAATGTAGACTCCGATCAACACGGTTTGGTTTGCCTATATGTTTCTTTTATAGGACTCCAGTTTTAAAGTAACTCTTGTCAATTTATTTACTATTTATGGTCTTTTTCACAACATATTGTAAACATAACGAATAATGCAGACACCGATCAGAGACCTCCTTCAGGAGCCCTCTGATCCGGCTGTGTCTGGCTCTGTATTGTTTGCATAAGATAAGTGTACTATTTACAGGTACTTAAACTATTTAACTGACAAAAGTCCAAACTAAGTCTCGTGTTTAATAAAGAGTACTGTGTCTGGTCTGATAAAGAGGCAAACTGTAGATCCTGATGGGATGTTAATCTTAAAGGCGCATTCTGCTTTACTTTCAACCTGCTTTAAGTTACACTGTGCTAGGATAAAGAAACTGTTTCTAATGGTAATTATTTATGGACATAAAGTAAAGCTATTTTCTTCTGTGGTGGAACCAATTACAGGTGTAACAATGCGTATCTATGGAGAAATTGTTACTGAGACGTTTCTAAATATAGGAACAAGTAGACAGGAAAACATACCAAACCCCTTGCACACCACAACGTGTTTGATATTCGCAAATAGTTTGAACCCAGACCGAACGCCGCGTCTGATCTAAATCCAAACAGGCTGGTACTCGACTTTAGGGTTCTTCAATTAATAAATGTATTTATCTGAATTTGACAAATTTTGCAGACGATATTTCCAAAGCAGACGATATAACAGCAGTGAAGAGTTGCTGTCTTGAAATAAAACATGTACGAGGGTTCTTCCAAAAGTTCTGTTACGATGGCATTTTCTTGGAATCAACATGTACGAATTCATGTATGATACATCGTTGAAAAGAGTCTTTCTTTGCGGATACAGTGTTGTATAATACTTTGACAATTACATTTCTCTTCGTTGTGAAAAATAGACATCAATGAGGGTCAGTCATAGGCACTGGCAACTTTTACTACTGAACTTCATATTTTCGTATTACATAGCTTATCAAAAGTGCCATACCGTTTTAAATACCCGCGGTAGTTTATTGGAATGTTACTTAAGTTTTAAGCAGTTTTACAGTTTAAAATATTTTATTTCCAAAATTTCAACATAGAAATAGGGTTGGGCCTCAAGTTAAAAAAACATTAGTTACGGCCCTTCCCCTAGCTATTCTTTTATATTTACACACTACTGATAATGGCAAGTGATTACTATTAACCCATTTTCAAGTTTTGAGCCAACAACACTTATTATTGAAAAGTCTTAATAATAAAATTGAGGTGTGTTTACCTAGTTGTTTTTTAAGATTAAAGCATATATTAAAAGGTAGAATAGTTATAATGATATAAGAAAAAATATAAAAAATATCTTAAAATTATCCATTGATTATACATATATATCAACTTTTACGAGTAAGTGATTATTTTGAATTTCAGCTAAAATTGCAACAAACATACATATTGTACATTTCGGAATAACTAAGTTGTTTATTTAAAAACAATAAACTGTATATATGAATATCATATTCACCGACAAACTACACGTTTGATTACTTTGTTTGGAAACTTCCGTTCAACATCAGACAAACATTAATGTTGACACAATAAAGTATAAAAATACATGTGTCTCTTAAATGCATCACAATAGTAATTTCAAATTCTATAAACATTCATGGTAGTAGTGTTATTTATGTGATGTTATTACTACCCAATTTTAACCGGTTAAAATAACAATATTGACTTGCATGCTACATTTTTAATTCCGCAAATGATTACTTTTTTATCTCTGTTGATGGAAAACGAGTTACGAGATTACCGTTTTCATTATTCGAATTATTGAAATAGAATTATATTGAATTAATTATTTGATGTTTTAGCCCCATTGTTATAAAAGATAATAGTTTTAAAGTTATTGTCTATTGGAATAAAGATTTATAGATATATGATATAATAGTTTTTAATAAAAGAATAAATGCATTCTAATCTAGATTTATATATGTACATATATAATGTATAGTTTGTATGCTGCTGAACTCAAAGATTGCTTCAGTTTAACCCCTTTCACTCTCAATGACTTCATAAAGCGCGTTTGATCCTGATCAGACACCGCGTAACGCACGTAATCATGGTCTCCCATCGGGTGATGATGTCCAAATGCGTGCAATATACATGTATAATACATGTCTTTCCATGATGTGCGTGCATGTGTCAGTACGGCGATAGCCAGAATTTTCAGTTTCATTAAATCACTACACAACAATATGTAATCGTTTTGCAATGGAGGGGGTAAACTCTTTCAGTTCAGATAAGTCTTTTTAGAGTCACTTTAAATCTATCATATGGAAAATTTCTGCATCTGTGGCATCATGTTTTGTTTGTTTATTGAGATTTGAACTATGCACAAGTATTAAATAAATGACAATGTGCAGCAGGTTTTACATGTGAAATTTCGAAAATAGAGAATTCAAATCCAATTGATGATTTATGGGTCCAACATTTTCCGACAGAAAAAACAGGAAAAAAGTTTATATATTTCCGGATGTCAGGAGTGTCCATTTCATCTGATTTTGTTAGGCACGAGATTATGAGAAACCCTGAGAATACGAGAATTGGCGTTAACGCAATTTACTGGTCGCTATATATAGAGAGGTTCATTTTACATAAAATATCTTCTCAAATATCTCAAGTATCTACATTATCAAAACTATGTAAGGTTGGGGAAAATAGTAATATAGGTAAAAGGAATATATATTCACCTATATTACTCTTTTCCCCAACCCTACATAGTTTTGTTTCCTACCATATATACATGTCACATCATTAAAACTACTCGGCTTCCCTGGCTTCTTTTTTTTTAAAGAAGCCAACTTGTTTTCCTTGAGTCTGTATAGCATGATCAGAGAGCTGTTTATTCTGCATTGCTCCAGTGTGCACCAGTTCAGTGTGTGCAACATCTGGGTCACGCTACTTGAAAAATCATTCATGACATATCGGACAATCAATCCGTACCTATACTTCTCAGAGGGTGGAGAAATAATCAAGAACAAAATTAGCAAGCATGACGTCATGTGGTTGGAGTATGACGAAGATGATGACGTGAACGGTGATGAAGAGTCTGGTGAAACAAACCTAGCAGCCAAGACATCGCCTCAGATCTTATTTCAGCACTATGTAGACCTACACCAAACCTCATCCTTGACAATATCGTCAAGTTGGTCAGATTTATATTGGCGAATGGAGAAATGAGAAGATGGAGATATCTTATCCGGCATTACAGAGGAGTTGTGTTCTGTGAATGATGAAATGGATCTGTTCGACATTGAGGCTAAGGTATTTCCTATACTTAAAGGACTCTTAGAAATTGTCACTACATATACAAATGACTTTGTACTATCAGTGGTTAACAGAGAACATAATGATTATAACGGTCGCTCGATTGACTGTAATGTCAAAGAATACGAAAGCCCCTGTACCGAAATAAGGGCTGTATTGAATGCAGGCGAAATGAAAGATACGTCGCATTTAAAATATAATACAGCATATACCGAGATAATCGAACAACACATTGATGAGACAACAAGAACAGCAGAGCATTGCTGCAATACCGATGTGATAGGAGACAGTAAATTGAAGGCTTCTTACAGTAATGTCAGGGCTCCAGATAAGCGGGAGTAAACTGAACAAATCCAATTTTTCTCACTCATTTCAGCACCTAATGCTATGGTGTAACTACTCATTAAAATTGTCTCATTGAGGCGATTCTAATGAGTAGTGACACCATAGGGTTTAAAGCAGAAATAAAGATTTTAGTTTCCGAAATACCCCCTTATCTGGATCCCTGTAATGTGGAGAGCATTGGACTGCACAAAGAAGATACCAGTAAAACACAACATTGCTCCTATACTGATGTGGTAGGAGACAGTTCACTGATAGCCTCTGACAGCGAGATGGAGACAGTGGCAGAAGAGATCGACGAAGCTTCTATATGGTGTAATGACACAAATGTCGAAGACAGTAACGCAACTGATAACGACGTGGCAAGTTTCTCAGATGTAATAAGTGACACAGGTGAAGACACATTCAATGAAGATGATAATGAAATGGCCGATGCCAGAAGTGACCAAATTGAGATAGTTCATGCTGAAGAATTAGACGAATCCGAAGACAAAGACGGATTCATGTGTGGAATACTTGGAGTGTATTCCAGAGGTTAACATTACTTTTGACTATCGTTAACCATCCAAGATAGATTTTTTATAATAACATTTATTAATATGTGTCTGCTTTCTTTTCAAAACTTCAAATTACATGTACAAGCATAAAATAATTTTAAAACAAACTAATAAAAATGATATTACTTAATGTGCTTGTTGTGATATTCATGTGTCTAGAATGAGGTTGTCCAATCTTCGATAAATATAAGAGATAACACAAACTCATTGACCCCTGAAACTTCAAATGAGGAATCCAAATTCATAACCAAGACTAGCCTATTTTTATGTCGTGCAAGGCTTAGTCGGGGCGTACTGTTTTTGCATATCAATTGCTCTTTTCTAATATTTCGACTTCTAAGGGCCTTGTACAAGGAACATCACGTTAAAACACACGTCACATTTCTGTTACATGCATTCAGCCAAATGTTGATTTTATGGCTGAATGCATGTAACATAAATGTGACGTGTATTTTGACGAGATTTTCTTTGAAAAAGGCCCTTAGAGGTCGTAATATTAGAAAGGAGCAGTTGATATATTAATATTATTTTATTTCCCTATCTGGAATATTGTAAAAAATATTGTTTTTGGTTTGTCTGTCTGTCCATCTCTCTTTCTGTCTGTATGTATATCCATCTGTCTGTCTGTCTGTCTGTCCATAACAGGGGCGTAGCCAGCGATACGCACTTACGCACGTGCGTAACATCAATTTGAAAAATCAAACATGGCCAAAAATGGCATAAATATCGAAGGATAAAGGGGGGGGGGGGGGGGAGGGGTCAGACCTAAGGGTGTATCAAATCCATAAGCGATTTTTTCAAAGTATTAAACTTTTTTTCTATCATTGTCTTTTTGAAAGAGCTGTGTATGATGAATGAAAAAATGAAAAAATATATATATGGTGGTGTCCTTTTTTTTTAGCTACAGCGATTTGAAAATGGTATGTCAAATTTGGACTTTTCTTTCAAATTTTACCCATTCAGAGTACAAGCTTCAGTAAAATATATTTCAAAACAAAACAAACATGGTAATTTGGGTTTTCTTTATTTATTTCATGTCTATGGTGGTATTTTCACATATAGAAACCAAATTTAGACAAAGCAGGCACCAGGTTTGAACAATATGGATCCTTGAATATCAAAAATATGCTTTTTATAGGGCATGATTTTATTAGACTTTTTATTTTATAAAAAAAAAAGTAAAAAGGTTTGACAATGAAATAGTTCTAGATCTAGTATTAAACTTTTTCTTATATTCTACCAGATGAAAGCCCATGCTAAGGCAGTTCAAAATATGAAAAGAAATTGAAAGGTCAGTGTTGAAAATTTTGAGTTATTAAAGTAAAAAGAGTTATCTCCCTTTATTTACAAAAAACGTACCATATCGATGATATTTAGAGTTTCATGAATTTCACATTTGGTGCCTGTTTTCTCTTAAATTAGTTTTTGTATGAAGAAATACTACTATAGACATGAAATAAATAACACAAAACCAAATTATAATGTTTGTTTTCATTTCAAACGGATTTTATTGAAGCGGGCTGTTTGAAAAAGACAAAAGGTGGGTAGGGTAAATTTTACACCTTTTAAAATGGCCGTAGAGCCAAAAGTTGTACACCAACAAGTACACTTTTTTCTATTATTTTTATTCATCATAAATAGTTATTCAATACAAAACCATCATAGAGTGTTTTCATATACTTTGAAAATTTCCCAAAATCATGAGTTTGCTACACCCTTAACATTGGCCATAACTGGAACTGCGTGTGATAGAGACTGTATTTTTGGAATGTGTACTCAACACAAGAATCTATTGAGCTTGGTACAGCTTGGGTCATGTCCAACAAATGTCAATGTCATTTAGAGGTCTTGAAAACACGGTTAATTAAACATTGCCCATAACTCTGTGATCATTTCTAAAATTTAATTTAGAAAACAGTCCTCAATATGACAAACGTTGTTACATATTAATATGACGACAACGTCGTCACGGCATCAAGATGACGTCATGATGTCATTGATTCGATTTCAACCATAATCGAACTCATCCGAACTCTACTAGTTTCATACAATCTGAGCAAGTTTGAGAAAGATTAAATTAAAAGTGTGGCCTCTAGAGTGTAAACACTGTTAAATATGGCATTTTCAGCAATTAAAAGGTAGATAACTCTTGACCTATTGGTCCGATTTCAACCATACTTATAAGTCATCCGAACTCTTATGGTAATATACAATATGAGCAAGAAACAAAAAGATTGGATCAAAATTGTGGCCTCTATAGTGTAAACACTATTATTGTCGACGACGAACGACGGACATTCAAGGATTGCAAAAGCTCACACTGAGCGAGCTCAGGTGAGCTTAAAACCAAAAAGATTCTTCTGATCTGCGTCTCTAGAATGTTTATCATTTCCAACATATTATAGACATACTCCATCAATAGTAAAAACTGGGATTTACTTAAATTAATTGGAAACTGAAACTGTCGCTTTGAAGTTTAGGGATGAATGAGTTCGGATGTTAGACCGCATTAACTTACATTTTATACACGAACGCTTAGAGTGTAAGTAATAGTTAGAGTTTATTTCAATGATTCTTAATGATTAAGAAGCCAACAAAGGAGGGAGCCTGCGACCGAATTTGGCTTCTTAATTATTAAGAAGCGTTGAAATAAACTCTAACCATTTTAGTGTTTGACCCGCCCACATATGACGTCACTTCACTTCATTTACATATTTTTCTCCGCCGACAGATGTTTACACAGCCTGTTACATATATTGTGTGTTTTATTACGCAGCAACATTAGCTACATGGCGCATTGATGATGACACATTGACAATTCGTGTTCCAAGCTGCGTTAAGAAAATGGTAATCTTAAAAAACGATGGAAAAAGAATAGTTATTGACGTCTAAATGCCTAATGCAGCACAAAATACGGGGCTCCAGATAAGAGGGTATTTCAAAAACTAAAATCTTTATTTCTGCTTAAAACCCTACGGTGTCACTACTTATAAGAATCGTCTCGGAGAGACGATTCTAGTGAGTAGTATAGGATTTAATGCTAAAATAAGTGAGAAAATGTTGGATTTGTGAAGTTTACCCCCTCTTATCTGGAGCCCTGAAATAATGCAGAAAACTCATAAATGAGCTTTCTGCATTATTTTGATCTTGCATTATGCAGATGCCTGTCTTTAGTGTTTTCGCCGCGATTGACAATGGTTTGTAGATGTTGGTTTTGTTAATTACGGTAAGAATTCTGTTTTAATTATATTGTGTTTTCTTTTCTTATTCCCCCCTCCTAAAGATTAAATAAAATTTGAATGATTTTCACAATTTTCTTCCGACTAGCGAGCTACAAAATGTCATTATTTTCCTCGAAATTGAATTGTACATGTAGATATATCTATATGCACTTTGCTGTGTAAAGGATTTCCCGTAAACAGAGCTCCAGATAAGGTGCGTTTTAGCGTTTTTCAGCATTATATTTCACTGAAAACGCATTAAAAATGAAAAGCAAGGGTGAAAAAACGCATTTGAAAAGTCCGATCAGCATTGCAAATCATACGGGTGCGTTTTACTCGATTAGAATATCAGAACTATATTCCCGCTATTCCGAAATTTATTCCCGCAAATCGAGCATACCCTTTATTGGTTCCCGTTTCTATTTACCATTTTATCAGTGAATGTTCTGGAAAGAAGGGTACCATAATGATCGTATAGACGCTTTGTAAGCGTTCCGCGAGTTGATAAAATGGCGAGCAGAAGCAAACCCGGGAGATGTAAACGGAAAATAAGCGACGTAGACAACCCAAGTGTATTGAAATTCTTCAAACGCGACGATAAATCAACATCTGAATCTATCGCGCGAGGGATATTGGATGAGTTGATAACTGACATTGTCAATAAAACGGAAAATCCGTCGAAGAAACACGCCGGTGATTCCGTTAGCGAGAAAACGGTTCAGATTTGGAAAGAACAATATCCGTGGTTGCAAGTTATCGGGAGTGGGAAAGATCGGAGATTGAAGTGTGAGACGTGCGAGGTGCAACAGATTCGAAGTATATGGTCTACTGAAGGGTCATCCAACTTCCAAAAGAATAGTATAAAACGCCATGCAGATTCAAATGAACACCAAAAGGCAGAGGCTGAATGTACAAAATCGGCTTGTATGAAACCTGTCAGTGACTCAGACGATGATATTGATCAGAAATCTACAGTAAGTTCAAGTGATGAAAAACTATTTCGTACTGTATTTTATGCAGCCAGTTCAGAATTGCCTTCATCCCAGATAAATAACATGCTCCAGTTACAGTCATTAAATGGTGTTGACATTAAATACCAAAATTTAAGCTGGGATACTATCACAGAAATCCAGTCATGTATAAGCAGAGTTTTTCAAAAAGAAATAGTGTCAGAGATTATTGAATCTGAAGTATATGCTGTCATGATTGATGAGAGTACTGATCTAACAGTCCATAAGCATCTATCTGTATGTGTTAAGTATGTGAAAGATGGAGAAGCAGTGACAAAGTTTCTGACTAATGTAGATCTTGATGATGGGAAGGCACATACCATTGTAAGTGAACTTATACATTGTCTAACAAAGATTGGATTAGATGCTTCTAAGATTGTTTCCCTTGCAACTGATGGTGCATCTACTATGACTGGAAAAAAGACAGGTGTGGGTGTGCAAATGAAGTCAAAACACTCTCCTTTTGTTGTGCAGTCTCACTGCATTGCACACAGACTCAATCTGGCTGTGACTGATTCCATTAAGAAGGAAGATGCACTGGTCAAATTTAAAGAAAAGTTCAGTGCATTGTATCATTTCATGAATGGGTCCAGTAACCGCACTGTGAAACTGAAGAAAATTCAAGATATGTTCATGGAACCCAACTTGACTATTAAAGAACCATATAGTATTAGATGGCTAGGTCTGAGAAATGCTGTGGTGGCAGTATATGATAGTTACAGTTCTGTTTTAGCTACACTGTCCAGCTTTGCTGCAGAAAAAAATGCAACTGCTAATGGCCTTCACAAGTATTTCACAAAATACAAAACAGCTATGCTAGTGGCATTTATGTTGGATGTCCATGAAGTTTTAGCATTTCTTTCTAAAGAATTTCAAAAAGATGACATAGCCTTCAGTGAAATAAATCCTTTGTTGGAAGCTGCTTTGGGAAAGCTTGACTTCATAGAGTCAAATGATGGAAATGCCCTAAAATGTATGAGGTGTTCAATTGAAATCAGGACAGAAGAAGAGAAAAAGACTGCATATATGAATAATGAAAAGTTAACACATTATTCTGACAGTATTGAATCTGAGCTTCTTTCTTTAAGAAGTAAATACATAGCCAGCCTTAAAAAGAACATTAAAAATAGGTTCAGACAAGAGGACAGTGACATATTCAAACATCTAAGTGTTCTATTGGAACCAGCTGTAGTAAACTCTGCAAGCAAAGATGAATGTGATGAAGCTCTAAATGCAGTAGGCCTACTCTATGGAGAAGACAAGTCTGTGAAAATCATCAGTGGTGGCCTCCAAGAAGGTATAACAGAGGAGAAAAACACTGTAAAGAATCTGTTAAGTAAAGACAAGTTGGTGCAAGAGTGGCCAATGGTAAGGGGCATGATAAAAGGTTCCTACTGTAATAAAAGTACCAAGAAACTCTGTAAAAGGATAATTCTTCTTCATGCTGATGCCTTTCCTGAATTCTCAAAGCTGTGTAAAATAGCACTTTGCATGTCAGTGTCAAGTGTGGCCTGTGAGAGAAGCTTTAGTACACAGAACAGGATAAAAAATAAGTATAGAAGCTCACTGAAACATGAGAATTTAGATGTTCTGATTCAGATTCAGATGTCAGATAAAGATCTGTCAAGCTATGAACCAACAAAGGCAGTCAAGCTCTGGACATCTAGGAAAAGGAGAAGGAAGGCCAGACTCACACAGCAGTACAAGCCAAGGGTGAAGGCTCCAAGTGTCCCTTTGCCCTCTAAGAGATACTAATTAACAGCTGATGAATTGTATATATGTTACACAGTTATTAACAGTTCAAGTGTTCAGTTATTTTAAAGAAAGGCACAGGGAGTGCTGTTGAACTATTCTAGAGACAGTTACCTAGCTACTAATACTACAAGCAAAGAAAATGCTGAGATTTATTCATCATGGTTACAGTTTAAAGACAGATGCATGTAAAGGTAAGAGTTTGCTGTTTTGGGTCGGGGTGAAAATAAGCATTGAAATTTCAGATTTCAGCATTAGAAAAAAAAATTGGGGGTAAGTAAGCATTAGGTTACAAAATTATCTGGAGCTCTGCGTAAAGCTTAAAAGTCACGCCATGGGCGGAGCTGACCGAAATATTAACACATGCGCAATGCTTGCTAACGTCTAAATCCAAGTCTCGAACACTTCATAATTAAATTGCCAAATCTCGTTAAATCCCGCTGACTTAATAATTAAACCGAGCGAAAATTTGAATTTTGTGGCTTGCTGATTGGCTGAAAAAGTAGGCCAAACACTAAACCATTCAAGGTCTATCAGAATAGTTCTTCAGCGGAGGAATAAATCACGGAATTAACCCTTCCAACCCTACAGCCCTCTGTAGAGATTACTGATTACAAATGCAAACAGTGTAACCCCTGATCATAGGGTTCCTATAGGAGCCCTCAGAACAGGGTCTGCACTGTTTGATAGTTTCATAGGTTTTTGTTGTCATACCAAAAATGTAACAGTAAACTGGTTAAAATACTTGTACTATAAGAGCCCAAAAGAATTATAGATACCCACATGAGAAATTGAGGGTTGAAATGGTTATACTAGCTCTGTGTACGTATAATTCCGTGAATAAATTTTATGCATAATGTTATAGGTCGAGCGGGCACTCAAAAGAACCTCGAATGGTATTTTTCAGGCAACTGTTTCATGGTCATGAAGCATTTTATACTTTAGTAAAATATATCGCAGAAAATTCTAGATTAAAGAAAACAAGTATATAACACATTTTCCCCGAAGCAGTTCAATGCCTGTTTATATGACATCGCAGTGACCTTGGACAATAGATCTACAGACATTTGCAGACATGTAAAGATGACAAGAACATAACACATTTTCCCAGAAGCAGTTCAATGCCTGTTTATATGACATCGCAGTGACCTTGGACAATACAGACATTTACAAACATGTAAAGATGACAAGAACATAACACATTTTCCCAGAAGCAGTTCAAGACCTGTTTATATGGCATCGCAGTGACCTTGGACAATACAGACATTTGCAGACATGTAAAGATGACAAGTATATAACACATTTTCCCAGAAGCAGTTCAAGGCCTGTTTATATGACATCGCAGTGACCTTGGACAATACAGACATTTACAAACATGTAAAGATGACAAGTACATAACACATTTTCCTAGAAGCAGTTCAATGCCTGTTTATATGACATCGCAGTAACCTTGGACAATACAGACATTATCAGACATGTAAAGATGACAAGTACATAACACATTTCCCAGAAGCGGTTCAATGCCTGTTTATATGACATTGCAGTGACCTTGGACAATACAGACATTTGCAGACATGTAAAGATGACAAGTACATAACACATTTTCCAGAAGCGGTTCAATGCCTGTTTATATGACATCGCAGTGACCTTGGACAATACAGACATTTGCAGACATGTAAAGATGACAAATACATAACACATTTCCCAGAAGCGGTTCAATGCCTGTTTATATGACATCGCAGTGACCTTGGACAATACAGACATTTGCAGACATGTAAAGATGACAAGTACATAACACATTTCCCAGAAGCGGTTCAATGCCTGTTTATGACATCGCAGTGACCTTGGACAATACAGTCATTTGCAGACATGTAAAGATGACAAGTACATAACACATTTCCCAGAAGCGGTTCAATGCCTGTTTATATGACATTGCAGTGACCTTGGACAATACAGACATTTGCAGACATGTAAAGATGACAAGTACATAACACATTTTCCAGAAGCGGTTCAATGCCTGTTTATATGACATCGCAGTGACCTTGGACAATACAGACATTTGCAGACATGTAAAGATGACAAGTACATAACACATTTCCCAGAAGCGGTTCAATGCCTGTTTATGACATCGCAGTGACCTTGGACAATACAGTCATTTGCAGACATGTAAAGATGACAAGTACATAACACATTTCCCAGAAGCGGTTCAATGCCTGTTTATATGACATTGCAGTGACCTTGGACAATACAGACATTTGCAGACATGTAAAGATGACAAGTACATAACACATTTTCCAGAAGCGGTTCAATGCCTGTTTATATGACATCGCAGTGACCTTGGACAATACAGACATTTGCAGACATGTAAAGATGACAAGTACATAACACATTTCCCAGAAGCGGTTCAATGCCTGTTTATATGACATCGCAGTGACCTTGGACAATACAGACATTTGCAGACATGTAAAGATGACAAGTACATAACACATTTCCCAGAAGCGGTTCAATGCCTGTTTATATGACATCGCAGTGACCTTGGACAATACAGACATTTGCAGACATGTAAAGATGACAAGTACATAACACATTTCCCAGAAGCGGTTCAATGCCTGTTTATATGACATCGCAGTGACCTTGGACAATACAGACATTTGCAGACATGTAAAGATGACAAGTACATAACACATTTCCCAGAAGCGGTTCAATGCCTGTTTATATGACATCGCAGTGACCTTGGACAATACAGTCATTTGCAGACATGTAAAGATGACAAGTACATAACACATTTCCCAGAAGCGGTTCAATGCCTGTTTATATGACATTGCAGTGACCTTGGACAATACAGACATTTGCAGACATGTAAAGATGACAAGTACATAACACATTTCCCAGAAGCGGTTCAATGCCTGTTTATATGACATCCCAGTGACCTTGGACAATACAGACATTTGCAGACATGTAAAGATGACAAGTACATAACACATTTCCCAGAAGCGGTTCAATGCCTGTTTATGACATCGCAGTGACCTTGGACAATACAGTCATTTGCAGACATGTAAAGATGACAAGTACATAACACATTTCCCAGAAGCGGTTCAATGCCTGTTTATATGACATCGCAGTGACCTTGGACAATACAGACATTTGCAAACATGTACACTTTACGCAGCGTTTGATCAGGATCACACTCATACCAATGTTTCCCAAGTCAACAACGCATAAAATTCCAAAATTATAATGAAGCCGACGAAAAATATCTCCAGACGATTATATGGCAGAGGCTTTGTGTGACGAATTTTGTAACGTCATAATTATTGCGTCATAATGCCAGTGAAAGGGTTAATAAATCAAAACATGTTTATCAGTAATAGCCATTAAGCCATTGTTGTCCGATTTTTCTGACTTGTCCGAGTTATTTTTAGAACAGAATAGTTAATAATGCCATTATGGTATATAGGTAAGCAAGGTAACATCGAATATATAATCGTACACTTTCCTACTTGAGATAAGTATGATCCTCGTGTAGCACGAGACCGCTGCGATAACTTTACTGATATTTTATACTTTCCGAATAATCGCATTTATATACTAAAAATATTATTTCCATTGCAAACAGGTTGAAGCCAGATCAGACGCCGGATAACCCGGCGTCTGACCAGGCTCCAACCTGGTTGGTTCTCAGTTTAAAAATATAGTTAAAATTTCTACAAGTAAATTTCCAAAGTTTATTGCATTGCGTTTGCGTTTAAACGGGAAAGAATAATGTATCCTCTTCTGTAAACTACTCACAACAATTACAGCTATCTGTATCTCTAAATGGCTGTTGAGAAAACTCATCCCTTTTATAAAGTTTTAGAATGTTCCAATCTTAAAATAACAAGTCAGAGGAAAATACTAATACATTGATTTATAACATAACAACAGTAAAAACGCGCCCTATTCTGATATGATTTTTGCCTAAAGTTACTGTAAAGGCTAATTGATTGTATATATAGATTACAGGTGACAACTTAAAACATAGAAAGCTACTAAAGGAGTTTTCTGTTTTTTTGCCACCGTACTCTAAGCAGTCAGCCACTTGTTGTAAACACCTAATAGTTAACATAATGTAATGGTCGTAGTATAGAGAGGGTTTACTGTGTATATATAACGTTGATAGAATCTGTATCTGTATCAATACGTCGTATAATCCTGTAAAGGCTTTTACACGACGGGTATTATTAGGGTATTATTAGAATTATGTAGATCTAAAAAGATAATTTGTATCAAAGGACCAGACATCCAACAGACAAACAAATGTCATGACGAAAACGGACATTCATTCTAGAACATAACTTGAATGTATTTATGGGTTGTTGAAACTGACTTATAAGAAGTGTTAATAAGAAAATACAGTAAAATCTCTCTATTACGACCACTGAATAATGTAAATTATAACTTTTTTAAAACAGGTGACTGCTTAAAGCAAGGTGACAGTGAAACAGAAAGCTCCTTCAGGAGCTTTCTGTTTTACTGTCACCTTGCTTTAAGCTGTCACTTGCCTGTTATACAATTAATTAGTCTTCTTTCTAGTGGTCGTAATAGCGAGGTTTTACCGTATAGCTTCAAAGACTAGAGTTACATAGAAAATGACTTTCCAGCGAAAGGCTTGGTAATGATTCAAGTGTTCAAAGACAGATAATTTTCTAGCTGATTAAACTCACTGAACTCTAGTGACGAGTATACTCGTCGTTAACGATTGGTGAACATGTGAAGAATACAATTTGTTCCCATTTTCTCTCATGGGTGATAGAGCTATTATAAACGTCATGTTTGGGCGGAAAATAGTGCACAGAAACTGCAATAATTTCGTTATTTATGTTTTAATGATTTAAATGGGAGAAAAAAATCCACCAGGCGTTTTGTTGATGTAGGGTAGGAATTTTCTTCGCCTCGGATCAGAAAATTCACGCAGGGACTCGGCAAGCCTCGTCCCTGCATGAATTTTCTGACCCTTGGGCTAGAAAATGCCTATCCTACATCAACACTCATGGTGGATTCTTATAGTATTATGTTGGTGAAATAGGATTTAAAGTTGTTTTAACAGTATTTTAGTCATATCGCAACTCCAGGAGACAAATTGCCAGATCAACATCTCATTTGCATCGATACAAAACTAAGAGGAAAATTGAACATTGACCAGAATACCACAGTTACAATTTTGTTTGTGTTTAACCTTTTCAGTACTTCATGTACTTGGACTTATGAATTTATGGGGGATTTATCCATCAATCGAATCACTTAAAATGTACACCTTTTAGCAGCCTTCTATCATGCCTAACTATGGCAGTGGTTCTCAATCTTTTCTGCCAGTTGGCCAAGCTGGCATGCCCAAGAACCACATGAGTTATTGTCTTATGTAAACAATGTAGACACCGATCAGAGAAATCCTTAATAAGCCCTCTTGTCAGGGTCTACACCGTCTTATGTCAATACATTGAAGAACACAACAGTAAATAGCCAAAATTTCGAAACTATGCCATTTAACTCATTCACCCCTTAAACTTTTAATGGAAAATTCCAATTTCAAAATATGTCTAGTCCATTGACTATTTAGGGTTGATTTAAAAATATATTTCAAAATGGCAAACAGTGAAGACCCTTATCAGAGAGCTCCTTAAGGAGCCCTCTGCTCAGGGTCTACACTGTTTGTAAGGGACAAGTGTAATCCTCACAAGTACACTGATTGTAAATGATGAGTATACTCGTCGCTAGGGTTGAATGTGTTAAAAAGTTTACCCCCTCAATTGGACTCTATGAAATTTTGGGATGACGCACCTGAAAAAGCTTATGCGGGACTATAAACCTTAGCGGCAACATCAACAACGACGATCCAGTACTGTACCTTAATAGTCAGTGTATGTGAGAATAGTAAAATTGCTCTATGCATAGTATAGGTCCTGATCTGAGGGCTCCTTCTGATCTGGGTCTGCAGCAGGGCTGCCATTTCTCTGAATTTTTCCGAAATTTTCGGACTTTTATTAACTTCTCCGGACCTACAGAATTTTTCCGAATTCTTCGGAATTCTGCTTTCTTTTAAAATTTGTTATTTCATGCTTTTGTAAAATACAGCGCTCCCTCTCTACAACGACACCCAATGGGAGACAAAGATTGTGAGCGTTGTTCGGAGGGAGTCGTTATAGGGAGGAAAGTTGGCTTACATTTGCAAACAGCTTGAATGCAGATTAGACGCCGCGTTACGCGGCGTCTGATCTGAATTCAAGCTGTTTGTCACTCGTTATTAAGGTTTTTTTTCTGTCAAAATGTCCAATATGTTACTTTGAGGAATACAACAGACGACAACGTCAAGAAGACAATATTACAGCAGTAAACTCGTTAGACATAATCGTCCTGTTTCGGAAACTGCGGCAAGGGTCGTTGTTCGGAGGGAGTCGTTGTTGGGAGGGCCGTTGTAGGGAGGGAACGCTGTACTACCCTAAATAATCTTATAGATCTATAGACTTTTTTTTGAATCCATTTAAAAGTTCAGGGGGCAATAAATTAATCGCAGATACTTTTTTATCTGGAACTCGTTCTCACTTTAATACAACGTCTAATCGGTTTCCAACTTGTTTTAAATACGTATTTCAAAGTTTTTAGAGACGGATGCCTAAAATCTAAATTTGTGAAACAGGAGGCTCAGTGGCTAACCTGAGTCAAAGTGATATAATGATATAATTTGACAATTAATGAGGCATGTTTAGAGAGATAAATTTGCGTATCTGTTTCTGAGTGGTTAAACCTTGACCTGATAGAAAATAGTTCAAGATTTTACAGGCATGAGCATGTACAATTAGAAATATTATTTATATACTTTAGCAAATAGTGACTTAAAGCAGGTTGAAAGTAAAGCAGAATGCGGCTTGCATTCTGCTTCACTTTCCACCTGCTTTAAGTGGTCACCTGCCTTCAAATCTAGAAACAGGTTATTAAGTAAGTGGTTAACTTCTAAAAACAGAATACGTAATGAATACTCGTATTTCTGTTTTAAACTAATAAGCCCCGGGAATGGGGCTATTTTTGATCGGGGTCATAATTTGTACACTTTTTGGTAGAGAACCTTGAGGCAAAGCCGCCAAAAGATAAATGTCTTGGTCTTACAGTTTCAGAGAAAAGTATTACTTTTTTATATTTTCCATGAAAAACTGATAAAACTCTAAGGGAGGGGTCATTTTGGCCATTGGGGTCGTAAGATGAACAAGACTGACAGAGGTCCTCAAGGCTCTTGTGTAGACTAAGCTACTTGCCAAATATTACAGGAGAAGATCTACAGCCGTTCAAGAAAACTGTTTGATTACAAAAAATCAAGTATTTCTGCAAATCACAAAGGCAAGATTAGCATCTGACAAACTATCAAAGTTGATGTAAAATTTAATTAATTACATAGCGTCCGTTTATTTTGGTTGCCATGGCAACTGATTGAACAATTTTGCATCAAAAGGTGTGATTTTGAGAAAAGGATAATATGCCATTGGTATTGAAATGTGGGTAACTTGATTCTCTTGACCTACATTGTATAATTCATTGAACCCTAGTCACGCATATATGTCATGTGCAAACAATGTACCTGTGGAGAACACTTGTCCTATGCAAACAGTGTACACCCTGATCAGAGGGCTCCTTAAGGAGCCCTCTGATAAGGGTCTATACTGTTTGTCATATTGACTTATATTGTAAACATCAACCCGAAAAAGTCAAAAATGGACTGGACTAAATAGAAAACTAGAATTGTCCATTTGAAGTTCTTTGACCACTACGGGAAACCTGGTTACTTTTGCAATCTGATTGGTCCAGGTGAGACCATTTTTGAGGATTTTTTTTTTTTGCTGCATTATGCGGTGTCTGATCAGTCTGTGTACTGTTTACGTATGTCCTTTGTATGGGAAGCTAGGCACAAATGGGTTAAATATATGTGTGCTTAAACAACTATTTCCATTGTAAATTGTTTGGAGCCACTTCAAAAGCCAGGTAACTCGGCGTTTTATCTGGCTCCAAACATATTGCCACTCAGATAAACATAAATCACCAAAATTTTCAAAAAAAAGTTTTCAACATCTCATTTGGTTGCCCTTAGTTTCGATAAAAGACTGAAATTAAAACATGACAGAATGTCTTTAAGCAGTTGTTTATTGTGTTTACATTCATGTATAATATATCATTTTTATTACGAAAAGCTTCAACAAAATAATTTATAATCTGTAAATATACACAAAAAATATTGCACACTGTCACAATCTGTCAATGGCTGAAATGTTTATAAAGTCAGGATAATTAACCTTTTCCCCATAGCCTGTTTCTAGTTTTGAAAATAAGTGACTACTTAAAGCAGGTTGAAAGTAAAGCAGAATGTGCCTAAAAGTGCATTCTGCCTTACTTTCAGCCTTCTTTAAGCTACCCCTGGGGACAGGTTTAACCCATTACTCCATTTCTGTCTTAATTTATTCCTCCACTGAAGAAATAAGTTCCACTCTTTACTGTCATGAATATACAACATAAGAAATATTTTCTATATCAGCAGATGGTAGGTTTAAAGCAGGCTGATGGTAAAAAAGAATGTGCCTTATGGTGCATTCTGCTAAAATTACTTTCAACCAGCTTTATTATGTTACTAGTCCTCAAAACTATAAACAAGCTATGGGCGGAAAAGTGTGAGAGGTATTTCTATAAGGGAAAGATTCAAATGATCAATTTCTCATTGTAAAACATGTATATACATGTCTGTAGATCTATCAAGATTAACCCTAAACGTAATTAATTGTGTACCCTTTCATGTTAGAACAATCCTTTTTATCATGACAGACTTGTACTTGTAATGCCTTTCAATTAACGCTAAGTCTTGTACAGAAGGTATTAACACTCTCTCCTGTCAGGGCTGACTTTATGCGTGTTAACCCTTTCCCCATAAATACACCTTTTTATGCCTCTAAGTTATTCCTCTACTGAAGAAAATAGTTACAATTTATACAGTTCTAAATATATATACATTGTAATAAGAAATGTTTTCTATGTTCTTCCAGATGGTAGCTTAAAGCAGGCTGAAAGTAAAGCAGAATGCGCCTCAAGGCGCATTCTGCTTTACTTTCAACCTGCTTTAAGTGGTCACCTGTCTTCAAAACTAGAAACAAGCTATGGGGAAAAGGGTTAATGTACAAACAGTTTGGTATCTGATCAGGATTCAAACGCTTTAACACTTGTGTCAAGTGTCTCTTCAGACAAAATTGTATAAAATCTGTGTAAAATCTAATTGTGACAAATAAATGCTGACAATTACTTACTCTTACCATGCTAGCAGCGAAATCATGACAACTTTTACAAACAGTTTGGATCCTGATGAGAAGCCGCATAACGCGGCGTCTCATCAGGATCCAAACTGTTTGACACTCTGAGCCTGTTTTGAAACAGAATAGTGAAAATTCTATTTTTAGAACAGTAGCAGATGACAATTGTATCAAACGAAAAAATTACCCAGCATGCAAAGAGTTAAGATTTAAATGATATCCTGGCAGTAAGGAGTTGAAGGACAAAATTGTCATGAAAGTCATCTAGTCAACATTTGAGTCTACCATAGTCATGAGAAAAACTTCCTTTGTTGTCAGAAAGTCTGCTATTGAGTGGAAAATAGGAGTGCAATATTACTTTTATCACATAACACTGCATCTGGCAGACCAATAAAGTCATTCAATATTTTCTGTATTTCACTACTGAAATACATGTATCCAATATTGGTATCCAGCCCAGTCTGTTCGTCCACAAGTGCTGCATGAACAGGAGATCAAATTATGTCATTTATGATGATGTTATAAACAATGTCATGTTTTTGCAAAATGTATACATGGTAGGGGACAACAAACTATGGCTTATATTATAAAATTCAAAAAGTATTACCTTTTATTTTTGATATACAGTCGAACTTCGATATCTAAAACTCGATTAAATAGAACCCGTATTTTAAAGTTAAAACGTGGCTTAGCCACGTTTTAACTTTGAAATATGGGAATGTTAGACTTAACTGAGCATGAAATAATGCAGTTCATGAGTCGATCTATTGGATAGATCGAGTTAAGCAAGTTCGAGATATCGAAGTTCGACTGTGCTAGTAGACTAAATTTTATATGATGCTTGCCAAGACTTGATGATGATTATTGAGCAGTCATGAAAGATTCTCTATTTATATCATCATTTTCAGCTGATGACTTTTTCCCTTTACATTTACAAAACTTTGCCCATTACATAGGCAGAAGAAATAATGAAAATGAACCATAAGAAACATCTTAAAAATCCTAGCAAATGGTGGCTAAAGGTAAGTAGAATGCACCTTAAGGCACATTCTGCTTTACTTTCAACCTGCTTTAAGCTACCTTCTACTAGGATATAAAATATATGTCTTATATAGTGCACATTTTATAATTCTATAAAGTGGAACTATTTTCTTCAGTAGAGGAATAACTTAAAGGCATTATAGAAGTATTCATGGGGTAATAGGTTGATACAAGAATCACTTTACAACTACTACAGTGCTCCCTCTCTACAACAGCCTCCCTCCTTACAATGACCCGTGCCCCTGTTCCCTAAAAAGGACAATTATGCCCAACCTATTCACAACTGCATTGTCATCTGCTCAAAATTGTCTTCTGCTGTTTTCTAAAAGTTACATAATGGACATTTCGACGGAAAAAAATCTACTGACCAATGACAAACAGCTTGAATCCAGATAAGACGCCGCGTTAAGCAGGGTCTCAAGCTGTTTGCAATATAAGCCAATTTCCCGTCCTATAAGTTTAACAACTCCATCATTCTGAAGAATGCACACAATCATTGACTCCCAATGTGTGTCATTGTAGAGAGGGAGCGCTGTGCTATCATTATCATCTCATAAAATTGTCTAACAATTTGTCTACATGAGGCAGCATGGTCCACGTCGTCATGGCGATGGAAATGACCAATCTGTTGTCCTTTTGGCCTAGACACTGTAACAGTATGTGGTGATGAGGTGGCAAAAAAATGGCATAGTTACTCAACTGAAAACCTGCAATAATGAAACTCAGCATGTTAATTAACCCTTTCCTACCTGAAACCTCAAATGGACAATTCTTGTTTTCAATTAAGTCCAGTCCATGTTTGACATTTTAGGGTTAATATTTTTAAAATATATGTCAAATTGACAAACAGTGTAGACCCTGATAAGAGGGCTCCTTATGGAGCCCTCTGATCAGGGTCTTCACTGTTTGAATAGGACATGTGAACTCCTCACAGGTACACTGTTTGCAAATAGCATATATGTGTGACTAGGGTTCACAGAGTTTATATCACAGTATGTAAATGAAAGTATTAACACTTCGCCAGTAAACGCTTTGCATGATGCTAGTGACCTATATTACTCTCGCAAAAAGTTTTGATCCAGATGAGACACCGCATATTGCGGCGTCTCATCAGGATCCAAACAGTTTGACATGCTGAGCCTACTTTGGAAAGAAGTTTTTCGAAAATTCTATTTTTAGAACAGTTGCAGACAACAGTTGTTGTAAACAACAATATTTAACTTAGCATGCAAATAGTTTAAAGGGCATATTAATTTGTTTTATTTTGTTATGATTTTGCACCACTTTAACAGTATTTCATTAATTATAAATAGCGTGATGTCCAGCTAATTACAGGTCAAGGAGGTCTGAGAAACCCTTTGTACACGTTACGAGTGTATAAAAGTGCAAATTGAACCTTTTTAAGAACAGGAGCTTTCTGGATAAATAGGATCTGTCATGAATTGATATTTAAGACAAGCTGATCTCAAAAGAGTCTAGAATTGAAATCTTACTAAGCAAGCCTGGGAAGTTTAATAACTTTTCTAAATTAGATAAGGTAAAGATTAGCTTTTTTTAAAAAAAAATTTTTGTTAAAGCAATGGCCCTTTTTCGGAATGTACTTCAAATTATCACCTCAACTACAGAGTACAGCTATGTGGCAAGTGTTGGGTTTCAATCTAACAAGAAGTTATTTTAGTGTAACCAATTATTACGATTGATGTGTTGTATAAACAATCGATCCTTTAAACAATAGCTGTTTTCAAACTTAACACTTTTTAAGCCATTTTATTCATATACAATGTTCCACATTCTCGAATCACAGATTCCGGGGGCATAAGAAGGCGCATTAATGAGACATTAACTAGAACCAGGCTATGGGGTAATGGGTTAACAAAGAATTGAACCCATTTGCGCCTAATGGATTCTTTTCATGCTTACGGTATATAATGGATTAGTCCATTTTTTATCTGGTCTAAATTTTCATTTGTTCTGTTTTATATTATTGAAACTCCTATTTGAAAACAGTGGCCATAAAGTTGGGTACAGACAGACAGACAAACAGACAGACAGACAGGGCAAAAACAATATGCCCTGACCAAATCTTGCTGGGAATAGGAATTACTTTCACCTTGCTTTAACCTACTACCCCATAAATATGCCTTTTTACGCATTTAATATATTCTTCCCCTGAAGAAATAGTTCCAAATTATACATTCATAAATATGCACCATGAGGAATATTTTCTACATCCAAGTAGATATTAGTTTAAAGCAGACTGAAAGTAAAGCAGAATGTGCCTTAAGGCACATTCTGCTTCACTTTCAACCTGCTTTAACCCTTTACCTCATAGAAACGCCTTTTAGCACTTTTAAAGTATTCCTCCGCTGAAGAAAATAGTTCTATTTTATACAGGTATGAACATGTTAAATGAGAAATATTTTCTATCAGTTGGTTGCTTAAAGCAGGCTGGAAGTAAAGCAGAATGCGCCTTAATGCGCATTCTGCTTTACTTTCAACCTGCTTTAAGTGGTCACATGTCTTCAAAACTTGAAAACCGGCTACGGGGTAAAGGGTTAATTAGTCACCTCACTTTAAAACTAGAAACAGGGGTAATGGATGAAGCTGTAACATATCTTTCACCAATCATGAAACCTTATTTCTAGTGGTCGTAACAGAGTGGGTTTTACTGTATAACTCACTGTGGTGTTCTCCTAGCAGGAATCTTTTAAGGTGCTTCTGATGAACCTGCTCAAATTTCTCTGCAGATACCTCAAAGGCCTTCACTGATTCTATACCATCCCCTCTGAAAAAGATAATTACAATGAATTGTCACATACCAGTGCAGGGCGGCCATTTTTCCGGATTATTCCAAAATCTTCTGGTTTTTATCCTAGCAGATTTTACCTTAAAGCAGATTGAAAGTAAAGCAGAATAGCCTGAAGGCACATTCTGTTTTACTTTCAACCTGCTTTAAGTTATCACCATTAAATAATAAATAATTTGGAATTCTTAGGATTTTTCAAGATCAACTTATGGCAGCCCTGCCAGTGTGTTATGAAATAACAAGACTTTATTGAAATATAACTTCTTTTGAGATAAATAAGTCCACATGGGCAGTCACAACAGCTAACTTTGGCACTTCCAGCGACTTATTTCATCTACAGTCTCAATATTTAACCAATTACTCCAGAGATATACATTTTTACACATTTCATTTATTCCTCCACTGCACAAATAGTTCCAATTTATAAAGTCATGAATATGTATCAAAAGAAATATTTTCCATTTTCTAGCAGATGGTAGCTTAAAGCAAACTTAACGTAAAGCAGAATGTGCCTTAAAGTGTGTTCTGCCTTACTTTCATCCTGCTTTAAGTGGTCATCTGTCTTCAAAACTTAAGAAATAGTCTAAGGGGAAAATTGATTAAACAATCAGCAAATCCTTTTAAAAGCATATAATTAATTCTGGGTTGAATCATCTTTTTGGGCCAAAAAAAAAAAAGTAAAGTACCAGTTAAAGTCTACTTTCAGTCCGAATGACCGCTCAACCGACTGTACATTTACCCCCTGATCATTGAACCATCTTGCCAACAATATTGAGCACTGCTAACATATGGCGCTAAAGCAGCCATAGTACCGGCTCAGACCCTCACAGGTACCCATATTAACCTCAGTGTGGAGAGGAGCAATTCGCGGTACATGTCTTGCTCAAGGACATTCCTGTACATCATCAGGGATTCGAAAAAAATCCCCTAGTCAGACCGCTGGTCCGGCAGGGGATCGAACTCACGACCCCTGGTACCGTAGTCCAAGGTGTTAGGCTGAGAAAGGGATTAAAGGCACTTTCTGCCTTACTCTTATGCTTCTTAGTACAAAACTCAGCACAAGCATCATTTGCTCCACCACTTTTCATTGTTTATGATAACTTAACCCATTACTCCATAGATACAAATTATGATGCATTTAATTTATTCCTCAACTGAACGAAATAGTTTCAAGTATTGTTTCAATACGGTCATGACTATGTATCATAAAGAATGGTTCCTATAATCTAGAAGATCATAGCTTAGAGCAGGCTAAAAGTAAAGCAGAATGTGCATTAAGTCTTTCAACCTGCTTTAACTTCTCGTCAACTATATTCGATACTAGAAACAGGCTATGAGGTAAAGGGTTAATACTTTTGGACAAAGATTTATTTACCTTTTATTATTCTCATCCCCTAACAACCATAACCACATATTTGTGAAAAACTTGCTTTGACATTCCACATTTGGTTTCCATGGTAATGGAAGTAAAAATTGCTCAAATTGTACATCGACACAGGGTAGCTTTACAGAGTAGGTTTTCTTCTGATCACAGGCAAACTCCACACTGTAAAATAAAGAGCACAGTACAGTAGAGTTATGAGGACTGTTTCTGTTTAAATGAAACTAAACCAAAACAAAATTCAGTAAAACCTCTCTATTACGCCAACTAAAAGGAAGGCTAATTGACGGTATAAAAGACAGGTGACAGCTTAAAGCAAGGTGACAGGAATAAATTAAATGGGTTAAAATGTATAATTATGGGGTAATAGTTTAAAGCCAGCTGAAAGTAAAGCAGAATGCTCCTTAACCCATTAACCCATAAATACGCCCTTTTACACATTTGATTTATGCTTTCACTGTAGAAAAAGTGCAACTTTATACAGTCATGAATATGTTTCATAAAAAATATTTGCTATATCCTAGCAGCTGATAGCTTAAAGAAGGCTGAAAGTAAAGCAGAATGTACCTTAAGGTACATTCTGCTTTACTTTCAGCCTGCTTAAAGTGGTCACATACCTTCAAACTAGAAACAGGCTATGAGGTAATGGGTTAAGGAGCATTCTGCTTTATTTTCAACTTGCTTTAAATGGTCTCCTGTTTTTCAGGCTAGAGACAGGATATTGGGCAAAGACTTTAACCAGAAAGAATAATGTGCTGGCCTCTGTACACACAACTAGTCACTGTGATACAGTGGAGAAGACGTTATTCTTTCCCAATAAATGCGTTTACGCTAAAACTATTATTTCAAGTGCAAACAGTTTGGAGCCAGATCAGATGCCGGGTAACCCGGCATCTGATCAGGCTCCAAACTGTTTGCCACTCAGATTACAATAAATGGTCAGAATTACCAACAAGTTGTCATTTTCTATGTTATAAATATATTGCAATGTGTTTGGGTTTTATTAGCATTTAAATGGAAAAGAATAACTTCTTCTCCACTATACTAATGGTGAACACTTACTGGAAGGTCAGTCTCTGAGGTAACGGTAGCACTGGTCTCAGCTTTACCACTATGTCATGGTGAGCTAAAATAACAACAACACCATCGGATAAGACTATGAAGACACAATACAGTAAGACTAAGGTATTTCAGTGATAAAATGATGCACATTTTGCCCTATAATAACAAGACTGCATTCAATAAATGCCTGTGGAAACCTTAACAATATACATGTATGCTGAATTTTTCTAAGTCCAAATTAGGTCAAGATGAAGGTCAAATCAAGGCTGGGCAATATGTGTGGATTGGGAATGGTCCAAGGCAACAACAGCTGTAAGTATCCTGGCCTCCTAGTGGCCAGTCTTGATGCTACAAGAAAGGGCAAAATCTGTATACCTCATACACACAGACGTACGGACCAACACGACAATCACTATACGTTTTCTGCATCTATAGATGCTGGAAGAAGAGCATGTAAACAAATTGGAGCTAAATTAACCCTTTCCCCCATAGAGGTCCCTTTAAAGACTTTTCCTCAGTCCATTGAGGGACCACCAGCATATTGTTCTGGAGGTGTCAATGTAACTGTAAAGCATGTGCAACACAATCTCAGTTTACCTGGTGAGGTTCAGATTATACTCATGCTCTAGTGATTTTCAATGGTTATTTCTAACCAAACTATCAAATATAAAGGTCCGGTCTCACAAAAGACGATTTAATGGTTCAACATGCACAAGACCCATGCTTTTTGCAAGGAAATTGACAGTAAATAATCTGGCAAGGCCTTATGACCAAAAGGTCGTCAAGAGATGTCTTTAAGCACATTTAAATTCACAGAAGAAAATAATTATTCAATTATGAACATGTACAATATAAAATAGTTTCTAAATTCTAGTTGATCGTAGCTTGAAGCAGGATGAAAGTAAAGCAGAATGTGCCTTAAGGCACATTCTGCTTTACTTTCAACCTGCTTTAAGTGATTTCCTGTCTACAAGACTACAACCAGTCTATGAGGTAAAGGGTAAATGGCAATAAATTAGCCATTTCAGCCAATACACTATTGCCTCAGTCATTGCCACAATTAATTGTCAATACCTAATTAGTATCATTTTCACTCATTTGTTAGACAAAAGTACAATTCAGTTAGTCATTTCCCTTGGAGATACATCTGTTTGTAACTCATTGTTATACATATTGTACCTATTTTATTATTTTTAGTCATGTTCCAATTTGTAAGATTGGTTCTTTTGTTTTTAATATATAGTGTAGACCCTGATCAGATGACTCCTTTGGGGCCATCTGATCTAGGTCTACACAATTTGCACAAGACAAATGTACTATTCACAAAAAGCTACACTGTTTGTAAATGACAAGTAAACTAACTCATCCCTAGGGGTGAACATAGGTGGTTCCTCGAGTTGGTAATATACATACTAGAGTCTATCTATTTAGAGAATAAGGGTACAAACAAGAGGGCCTGAAGGCCCTGATGTCGCTCACCATTTGTAATGAAGCCTGATAGCTTTACCTTTGAATTTCACATGTTTTATTCTAAATCCATTCAAGTTTGTCGACCTACTGTAGTATAGTAGAGTACATCAAAGGCAGATAACTAGAGCCTAAACAATACTAAAATTAAGCCTTTTTCTAGCATTTCAAAGTATATCAAGGGCAGGTAACTATTGCCACAATGATTACATTTCAACAATAATTGCACTCCTTCGAGAACATATAGCTACATCCTTTGTGTACAAGTATAATCAAAATCCATTTAAAACTGTAGTTGCAAGAGTGTAAACGCTGTTAAATATGGCATTTTCAGCAATTCAAAGGTAGATATCTCTTGATCTATTTGTCTGATTCCAACCATAATCACCCTTTTTCCAACTCTTATGGTCATATACAATATGGGCAAGTTTGAGAGAGCTTGGATAAATGTGGCCTCTAGAGCGTAAACACTGTTAAATATATCATTTTCAGCAATTCAAAGGTAGATAACTCTTGACCTATTGATCCGATTACAACCAAAATTGAACTCATTCGAAGTCTTATGGTAATATACAATCTGAGTAAGTTTGAGAAAGATTGGATAAAATTTGTGGCCTCTAGAGTGTAAACATCGTTAAATATGGCATTTTCAGCAATTCAAAGGTATATAACTCTCGACCTATAGGTCTGCTTTCAACCATAATCAAACTCATCTGAACTCTTATAGTAATATACAATCTGAGCAAGTTTAAGAAAGATTTGATACAAATTGTGAACTCTAGAGTGTTAACACCGTTAAAAATGGCATTTTCAGCAATTCAAAGGTAGATTACTCTTGATCTATTTGTCCGATTTCAACCAAAATCAAACTCATTCGAACTCTTATGGTCATATACAATCTGGGCAGGTTTTAGAAAGATTGGATAAATACTGTGGCCTCTAGAGTGTAAACACCGTTAAATATGGCATTTTCAGCAATTCAAAGGTAGATAACTCTTGATCTATTTGTCCGATTTCAACCAAAATCGAACTCTTCCGAACTCTTATGGTCATATACAATATGGGCAAGTTTTAGAGAGCTTGGATAAATATGGCCTCTAGAGCGTAAACACTGTTAAATATATCATTTTCAGCAATTCAAAGGTAGATAACTCTTGACCTATTGATCCGATTACAACCAAAATTGAACTCATTCGAAGTCTTATGGTAATATACAATCTGAGTAAGTTTGAGAAAGATTGGATAAAATTTGTGGCCTCTAGAGTGTAAACATCGTTAAATATGGCATTTTTAGCAATTCAAAGGTATATAACTCTCGACCTATAAGTCTGCTTTCAACCATAATCGAACTCTTCCGAACTCTTATAGTAATATACAATCTGAGCAAGTTTAAGAAAGATTTGATAAAAATTGTGAACTCTAGAGTGTAAACACCGTTAAAAATGGCATTTTCAGCAATTCAAAGGTAGATTACTCTTGATCTATTTATCCGATTTCAACCAAAATCAAACTCATTCGAACTCTTATGGTCATATACAATCTGGGCAGGTTTTAGAAAGATTGGATAAATACTGTGGCCTCTAGAGTGTAAACACTGTTAAATATGGCATTTTCAGCAAGTCAAAGGTAGATAACTCTTGATCTATTTGTCCGATTTCGACCAAAATTGAACTCTTCCGAACTCTTATGGTCATATACAATCTGGGCAGGTTTTTAGAAAGATTGGATAAATACTGTGGCCTCTAGAGTGTAAACACTGTTAAATATGGCATTTTCAGCAGTTCAAAGGTAGATAACTCATGACCTATTTGTCCGATTTCAACCATAATCGAACTCATTCGAACTCTTATGGCAATATACCATCTGAGCAAGTTTGAGAAAGATTGGATAAAAATTGTGGTCTCTAGAGTGTAAACACTAAAATTGTTGACGCCGCACACCGCACGACGGACAATCAAGGATTGCAATAGCTCACCCTGAGCTAGCTCAGGTGAGCTAAAAAGTCTACTCGAGAGAACCACCTATTGGGGTGAATAGGTTACATTTAGACTAGAAAATCATTGATTTCTTTCTCATACCACTTCTAAATGGGAAATGCCTTCAATCTCACTTTGTGATTCTATAAATCTACATGTAGTATTGAGCCATTTTCCTATAAATATGCCTTTTTATGCCTCTAATTATTTCTACATTGAGGACAGTATGGGGTCAGTCAGAGACAGTGGTATACACTGTCTCTGGGTCAGTGAATTGAATGAGTACTAATCACATTTAATATACTTGGTAGTGCTTACCTAGTTTTTGCAGGCATGCCACATGTATGTCTGAAAAACAAAAGCATAAACAATTGATCAGCAATATACGGTATCATATTGTTAACAACATGTTTGTAGATATAGTAAAACCTCTTTACACCAGCAGGGGCCCGTTTTACTAAACAACTTACGCAAATTATTTGCGTAAGTCAAAATTTTAAAGTTTTATTTTTATTTTTTAGTATCACTTGCTACAAACAGCAAATAGCCAGATCAGAGGACGCGCTTTTAGCGCGTCCTCTGATCTGGCTGTTTGCTGTTTGCAAATGTTTATGATCGAAAAATAAGAGTTAAACGATTTTGACTTACGCTAAAATTTTGCGTGAGTAGTTTAGTAAAACAGGCCCCCAGACAATTAGTAAGTAAATATTTTTAATCTTTAAATCCATTGTCTGTCTTACTTTCACCCTGCATTAAGAATTAAGGAAATGTCGGGGCAAGGGTTAACCTATTACCCCATAAATAGGCCTTTTTTATGCCTCTTATTTATTCCTCCACTACAGAAAATAGTTACACTTTTATTAGTCTTGAAGTGGCTTTAAGTGATAACTTGTCTTCAAAATTAGAAACATGACTTTGGGGTAAATGTCAGCAGCAGCTCAATTCCTACTCCCTAGAACAATGCTCCTTTGACATAATTAATTAAATCTTAGCATGCTAGATCTAGATTTAATGGTGAAACCAAGATTATGATAATATTTGCAAACAGTTTGGATCCTCATGAGATGCCATGTAATGTTGCATCTCATTAGGATCCAAACTAATTGACACTCTGATCCTGTTTTGAAAGGAAAATTTGAATATCTTACTTTTAGAACAGTAGCAGACGACAATTATTGCAGACGAAAATATTATCAAGCATGTTAATGGAACTAATTTGATAAAATGATATTATACCTACATGGAAAGATCAAATCATATTAGCTCTTTGCATGCTCGTTATTTCTTTCACCTGTAAACATTGTTGTCTGCAATAGTAACTGCTCTAAGAATAGAATTTTCTATGTTTTTTTTTCAAACAGCGTCAAAGTATCAAACAATTTTGATCCTGATGAGACCATGCATGAACAGTATCTCATCTGGATCCAAACTATTGGCAAAGGTAATCACTGCTTCACATATCCGCCGCTATCAGTGTAAGAGTTAATTGGTACTATTTGATTCATTCATGAACTCAATGATACTACAATATCACCTCAATCAAGCAACATATTAGAAAGAACAATCATGATCAGTGTTCATTAACCCATTTGCGCCTTGTGGATTCTTCCATGTTTTATATTGGATTAGTCCATTTTCTATCAAAGGGTTGCCTGGTCAAAATTTTCGTTTTCATTTTGTTTTATATTGAAATTCCTATCAGCTAACAGTGTAGACTCTGATCAGACGCCGCATAATGCGGCGGCTGATCAGAGGCTATGCTGTTTGCCTATGTATGGATCGTTGGCACAAAAGTCTTTGCATGCTGTTTTTTTCCGTCTGCAACCTTTGTTGTCCGCTATTGATCTAAAAATAGATAGCGTCTTATCTGGATCCAAACTGTTTGTAAAGGCAATCACTGTGGCGGATATATCTGCCGCTAGCATGCAAAGAGTTAAAAGGCAAGTGTCTGCGTTTAGCTGCTACCTGTCTTAAAATTCCAACCATTAAGCTTTTTTGGGGGGTGCAATGCTCAAGAGAGCAATGAACAATTTCCACGCTAGAAAAAGTATCGTCTGCAACAATGTTGTCTGCTACAGTTCTAAAAATAGAATTTTTGAAATTTTCTTTTCAACTTAGAGTCAGTGTCGAACAGCTTGGATCCTGATGACACACAAGGTTATAGGGCATCTCAGTCGGATCTAAACTGTTTGCAAAAGTATATCAGAGCTCCGGATAAGCGAGAGTAAACTGAACAAATCCAACATTTTCTCACTCATTTCAGCACTAAATCCTATGGTGTTATTACTCATTAGAATCGTCTCGAAGACGATTCTAACGAGTAGTATGACACCATAGGGTTTTAAGCAAAAATAAAGATTTTAATTTTTGAAATACTCCCCTTATCTGGAGCCCTGGGTATTTAATTACAATTTCACCAACAGCATGCAAAGGGTTAATGTATCACACTCATATTTGAGATCAATTAATTTCTGAAATCTTATCCGTAATGCCATCGACCTTTGGTACAAGTGAAGCTATGGCATCATTCCCAACCTTATAAGGTAGTCACACCATTGTCTATTTCAATCTAATTGGATCACGTATTTGAATCTTTAATCGGATCAACCCCTGTCATGCTGAACAAGTTATGTTTTGGTGTTGTTGTTTTTTTAAAAAAAAAAAACCTGTACATGTATTAAGGACCATTCAAAAGATCATAAATTTATAGTGTTTATGACAGGTGACAGCTTAATGCAGGACATAAGAAATGCAGAAGGCTCCAATAGGAGCCTTCTGCATTTCTATGCCCTGCATTAATCTGTCACCCGTCTTCAACGATCATTCTGCCTTTAATCTAAATAAGGGGAGATCCTTTGAAAGCACAGAAAACAAAGCAAATACTGAAAATTGCAGACTCGGTTTAGTTGAGTCTGTTCATGAGCAATACTTAAATATGCAACAGTGCTCACGCCCCCTAGCACCAGCTTAAGCGGAATTCAACTTTCAACTTTAAATGCGCTGAAATCAATGATTCCAAAGGACCAGAAAGTATAACAACACTGAGAATGAAGTACGGGGCGACTTTTTACAGCCGCCACACAAGCACTTAACATCTGCTGTTGTGAATTATATAATCTTTTTATAAGTTTGCACTTCTTGGTTGTTGAACACTGGGTTGACTGTCGTCTTCTTTAACCCCTTACTCCATAAATACGCCTTTTGACGCCTTTAATTAATTGCTCCACTGTTGGAAAAATTTCCAATTTATACAGTCATGAAAAGATATTGTAAAGAATATTTTCTGTATCCTAGCAGATGGTAGCTTAAAGCAGGCTGAAAGTAAATCAGAATGCGCCTTAAAGAAGCATTCTGCTTTACTTTGAACCTCCTTTAAGTGGTCACCTATTTTCAATACTAGAAACAGCTAGACTATGGGGTTATGGGTTAAACAAAATGCTGTCTGTTACATATTAGACAATGACCTTTTCAATCTGAGTGTCCAACAGTTGGGATCCAGATGGGATGCTAAGCTATTTGTCAGTTCATCTGGATCCAAACTGTTTGCAAATATCATCAATAATATGCTATGAGCAGGACAAAGGTATACAATAAAACCTATGTCAAGTGGGCACTTAAAACATGATTAATTAACAGGCTTATATTAAAGAAGCAACTTAATGCAAGACAAAAGTAATACATAAAGCTCCTAATGGAGCTTTCTGTATTACTTTTGCCCTTCATTAACCCTTTGAACCCTAGTCAAACAGTGTACATCTGAAAAGTACAATTGTCCTATGCAAACAGTGAAGACCCAGATCAGAGGGCTCCGAAAGGAGCCCTCTGATCAGGGTCTTCACTGTTAGTCATAATGTCAAACATTGACAAAAACAACCCTTAAAAGTCAGAAATGGACTAGACTAAAATGGAAACTGGGATTGTTCATTTGAAGTTTCAGGGAGGAAAGAGTTAAGCAACAACTTGTCTTCAGGAATCCCCTGTTGTTGAGTGACTGCTGAGAACAGGTTTTACTGTACTAGTTACACAAGCATTTTTAAGCTGGTGCGTGAGCGACATCTGACAAGACTCAGATAGAAGAGACTAAATAGATCAGTTTTAACCTTTAGCCTGCCACTCACGACTATAGCTCCCTATGCAAACAGCTTGGATCCGGATGAGACGCCGAGTAACTCGGCGTCTCATCCAGATCCAAGCTGTTTGACACTCGGACAACATTTTCAGCAATTTTGAGCAACTTTGAAGCACTTTGAAACTTGAAGCAGACGAGAAATATAGCAGACGACAATTTATTTGGCGGGCTAAGGGTTAACGTTCGTTTCACATGAAAGTCACCATGATATATTGTCTGTGGGTTAACCCTTTACTCCATAATAGATACACATTAATACGTCTTTAATATTTTTCCTACACTGAAGAAAACAGTTCCAATTCATAAAGTCATGAAAATGTATCACTACAAATATTTTCTAAGTTCTAGCAGATGATAGCTTAAGGGGGTAGGTGCACCTTGGTAAAGTAAATACCAAATTCTTCTAACTTTGCATACTGATAGTAAAATTAGTTTCTATGACAAAACTGGTGAAAAAAGTGGGGGTACCGCACCTTTCTTTTTCACAATTTGAGATTTTTCAAGGCTACTCCCCTAAAATTGAAGCTTCATAAAAACTCCTACTTTTTTGTACTACGGTTTTTCAATCTTTATTTAAACAATCTATTTGTACCAAAAATATCCTAATTTATATTACTATAGTAAGAATAAACCTTGAAAATAATGTTTTTTCAAGATCCAAAATAAAAATATTTGATTTCACCAGAAAGGAGTAAAATTTACCCCACCCACTTTTTTTTAATGGGAAAATAAGGCACAGTGAAAATTGCCCTACAAATTGTAGCAAACTAATTACCAAATTTTTTATTTGTTGTTTTTAGCCTTGCAAACATAAAGTTTTAGTGAAATAGCAAATAAAAACACAGGGTCCCGGAACTTTTAAACAAGAGCCCCATGGGGCATATTCGCTCACCTGAGAATAATTGGAACAAGAGGGCCATGGCCCTTAATTCGCTCACCTGAGGTCATTGTGCCTTAGCTTAATAGGCAAGACAACATTTTAATATAGCTGTAAATGGAATTATCTTGCAGACAAAAAAAAACATGACAAATTGGAATAACTTAAAAAAACATTGTTGGCAGAGTTATGGCCCTTATCCATGACACTTCTTCTTATCAAGCTACATGTATTTCCATATGATTATTTATTGCGCACTCTGCTTTACTTTCAACCTGCTTTAAGTTATCATCTACTAAGATATAGATACTATTTCTTATATCTTACATGTTTATGACTGTATAAAGTGGAATTATTTTCTTTAGAGGAGGAATAAATTAAAGGCGTAAAAAGGCATATGTATGGGGTAATGGGTTAACATCAGTAGAACTGGAGTTATCTCAAAGACAAGAAAATATGACACTGGGAAATATCTCAAAAATGACATTGACCTTTGTAGGACATGACCCAAGTTATAAAGTTTCTAACTTTAACAAAGTTATGGCTAAGATTAAAGTTGTGGACTGACAGAAAAACATATGGACAAACAGACAAAAAAGCAGACAGACAAAAACAATATGCCCCCAACTGCAGGGCATAAAACTATAGCAGACACCATATGCTGCTGTTTACAGTGAACCTCATCAGCTGACCAGCTGACCTGAGTTCAGTTATGTAACTCTGCCAGTAGGAAATTTGACTAGGGTCTAACTCTTATAATGCTGAATTGCTGTCTGCTATACATATTTTGAATGTGAATTATGACCTAGATATTTAACCGATCAGAACCATTTGAACAAACTAGGTAAATGACATTTAGAAGTGTCACCATGCCAAATATCAAAGCTCTGGCCATATTAGTTTCAGTGGAGAAGACGTTTGAAATTTTCACTATATAACTCTATGTAAAACTGTGACCCCCGGGGCGGGGCCAATTTTGACCCCAGGGGCATAATTTGAACAAACTTTATAGAGGACCTGTAGATAATGTTATGTGCCAAATATGTAAGCTCTGGCCCTTCCAGTTTCAGACAAGAAGATTTTTTAAGATTTCCTTATTTTTTCACTTTGGTTGCCATAGCAACCAGAGTTCTATATTGTTTTCAATTCTTTGAACAAATTTGAAGAGCTTGACCCAAGGAACATTCCTGTAAAGTTTGGTTGAAATCTGTTCAGCCGTTTAGGAGAAGATGTCATTTGAAGCAATTGTTAACGACGACGCACGATGGACGACGGACACAGGGCCATCCCAATAGCTCACCTTGAGCCTTTGGCTCAGGTGAGCTAAAAATGGTGATATTGATTTATGTCCAGGACTGACGTAGATATGCAACAGACCGGAACAATTTGAACAAAATATGTTAAGTATATTTAAAAGTGTCACCATACAGAATATAAAAGCTCTGGCCATATTAGAGTCAGAGAAGAAGACGTTTGAAATTTTCTCTATATAACTCTATGTAAAACAGTGACCCCCGGGGCGGGCCAATTTTGACCCTAGGGGCATAATTTGAACAAACTTAATAGAGGACCTGTAGGCGATGATATGTGCCACATATCTAAGCTCTGGCCCTTGTAGTTTTAGACAAGAAGATTTTTTAAGTTTTCATTGTAAAAAATTTATTTTTAGCTCCTGTGACCTAATTATGCAACGGACCAGAACCATTTGTACAATATTTGTATAGGACATCTAGAAGTGTCACTATGCCAAATATCAAAGCTCTGGCCATATTAGTTTCAGAGAAGAAGACGTATGAAAAATTCACTATATAACTCTTTATAAAACTGTGACCCCCGGGGCGGGGCCAATTTTGACCCCAGGGGCATAATTTGAACAAACTTGATAGAGGACCTGTAGGCAATTCTATGTGCCAAATATCTAAGCTCTGGCCCTTGTAGTTTCAGACAAGAAGATTTTTTAAGTTTCTATGAAAAAATCTATTTTTAGCTCCTGTGACCTAGTTATGCAACCGACCACAACTATTTGAACAATTTTGGTAAAGGACATCTAGAAGTGTCACCATGCCAAATATCAAAGCTCTGGCCACATTGGTTTCAGAGAAGAAGACGTTTGAAAATTTCACTTTATAACTCTATGTTAAACTGTGACCCCCGGGGCGGGGCCAATTTTGACCCCAGGGGCATAATTTGAACAAACTTGACAGAGGACCTGTAGATGATGCTATGTGCCAAATATGTAAGCTCTGGCCCTTCCAGTTTTTGACAAGAAGATTTTTTAAGATTTCCTTATTTTTTCACTTTGGTTGCCATGGCAACCAGAGTTCTGCATTGTTTTTAATTCTTTGAACAAATTTGAAAGAGCTTGACTCAAGGAACATTTCTGTAAAGTTTGGTTGAATTCTGTCAAGCGGTATAGGAGGAGATGTCATTTGAAGCAATTGTTAACGACGACGGAAGACGGACGACGACGGACGACGACGGACGCCGGACACAGGGCCATCCCAATAGCTCACCTTGAGCCTTTGGCTCAGGTGAGCTAAAAAGATATAGATCATTTTATCTAAAAAATCCCTTTTTTCTCATTTTTTCAGTTTTTGGTGTATTTTTACCAAAAATATTTTTTTTCCAAAAATTTTATTTTATCTATTAAGTTATCTATAATTTATACTAAAACTGTACTACCATGAAAATTTCATGCTTATATTCTGAGAAATTGAAATGAAATCGGATGTAACAAAATGCAACCTACCTATGAAAACAGTGTATGCTGTAAACTACGAATAGGACATAAAACTTATAAAGTCCTTTCAGGAACAAAAATCCAATTTTTTCCCGGGAAAATAGTATTTTATTACCCTATGCATTCACCATAAATGAGTTCTTAACATTTTTTTGAAAATGAGTTCGTAAAATTTTTCAGAAATTTCATAATGCTCAAAAAGACAGTCCGACATCCTTAAAGCAGGCTGAAAGTAAAGCAGAATTTTAAGTCACATTCTACTTTACTTTCATCCGGCTTTAAGAAATCACTTGTCTCAAAACTAAAAACAGGCTATGGAGTAAAGGGTTAACACTTGTCCAAATCATCTCTGTGTCAATATCTTAACTCTTTACCCTATAACAAGTTTCTAATTTTGAAGACTACTGACAACTTAAAGCAGGTAAGAATTTAATGCAAAATGTATCTTGAGGCACATTCTGCTTTACTTTTAGCCTGCTTTAAGCTACCATCTGCTAAGATAAAGATATTTATTTCAAGTAAGCTATATGAAATGTATTTTGACCTATACTTCTTGAACCAATCAAATCATGTTTAACAAATGGAGGCAGTGCAAGGCAAATTTTGTTAGTTAATTTTAGGCTATACTCCAACTTAACTCTTTGCATGCTAGCCCCAGAATGGTGATGATCTGTGCAAACAGTTTGGGTCCTGATGAGACCCTGCATGATACAAAGAATTGAAATGGGAGTTTCTGGATGCATATCTGTCTGCATGAGATAATAATTTAGTCCTTTTATTTAATTAAACATGAGAAACAACCCAGTTATGAAAAGTAAACATTTTCCAATCAATCATAATATCTGTCTACTTTGCTAAAATGATTTTAAGCAACAAAATAAGACGCAGGCATGTTTTTAGTTTTAGAAAACATGGTATCGTTGAAAGTTTTAGTGCACTGATATGTAAAACTTACTTCAGATATGATTAAATAGCAAAAACAAATTGTAATTTCATGAAAAAACTTTTCCCCCGAAAACAACTTTTTATAGGCCCATTTTAAAAGATAATAATCAAACAAGTTAGAAACAGTAAAGAATCATAAAAATATGTTTTACTGACAGAGTTTGAAAACATTCTGATGAAAAATAATGATTTTGTGACCATGTATTTATCTTCTGTATATAATGAAAGATGGTTTAAATAAAATACATAAATAGATTTGCAGGTTGTTGCTGATTTTTTTTATTTATGCCAATTATCTTTTAACCGATTACCCCATAGCCTGTTTCTAGTATTGAAGACAGGTGAGCACTTAAAGCAAGTTGAAAGTAAAGCAGAATGTGCCTTAATGTGATTTACTTTCAGCCTGCTTTAAGATACCATCTGCAAGGATATGGAAAACATTTCTTTTGATGGGTGTTCATGAATGTATAAAATGGAACTATTTTCCTCAGTGGAACAATAATTCAAATGCGTAAAAAGGCATATTTATGGAGTAATGGGTTAAACAGATATTTTTTGTTAACCCTTTCCTATATAGTAACACCTTATCAATTACTCAATAAATATACCTTTTTAATAATGCCCCTAATAGTCACCCCTACACTCAGAAAAGTAGTCTCTATTTTAATCTAGAAGTTCTGGAAATTAATCCTGGATTTCATTTCAACTATTATTTTTAGATAGAAGATCAATGCAGGCTGAAACTAAAGCACATTGCCCCTTCCAGCCTACTTTCTGTGATAAACTGTCATCAGTGGAGGAATAAATTAAAGGCGTAAAAAGGCACATCTGTTGGGTAATGGGTTAAGAGACATAATGACCTAGATAGTGAAATCATGATTCTCCGTAATTAACACAATGCATGACCTGTAATTGATCTGTGATTAGTAATTACATGGTGATTGTAGATCACGCTATGTACTTGCTAATCACACAGTATGATATATCTAAGAGGATATACCGTGATAATTTCAAACTTATATAACTGAATTTTTTTTAAGTTACAGCAGGGCTGCCATTTCTCTGGATTTTTCAGAAATGTTCGGATTTTTATCTTAGCAGAATGGTAGCTTAAAGCAGGCTGAAAGTAAAGCAGAATGCGCCTTATGACGCATTCTGCTTTACTTTCAACCTGCTTTAAGTAAATAACACTTGAAAAGTAGAAAATTCCAAGATTCCAAATATCTTAGGACTTTTCAACATCAAATTATAGAAACCCTGATACAGTGAGGGTAAAATTAATCAATCACACACTACAGTTAAACCTCTTTATCATATTGAAAAAAATGAGAACCATGGCTGTTAAATCCCTCCAAAAAGATGCCTTTTTACACCTTAAATTATTTCCTCTACTAAAGAAAATTAAGTTTCAATTTATATTGTTATGAATATGTACCAAATAGAAATGTTGCCTATATCTTAGATGATGGTAGATTGAAGCAGGCTGAAAGTAAAGAAGAATGTGCCTTAACTCTATTCCCCCATTGTCTGTTTCTAATTTTGAAGATACATGTAGGTGACCACCTCGAGGCACATTCTGCTTTATTTTCAGCCTGTTTAAAGCTACAGCTGCTAGTATACAGAAAACATTTATATGTTGTACATTCAGGACTGTATAAATTGGAACTATTTTCTTTAGTGGAGGAATAAATTAAAGGCATTAAAATGTGAACCCATGGAGTAATTCTGCTTTACTTTCAACCTGCTTGAAACGGTCAGCAGTCTTCAAAACTAGAAGAAGACTATACGAAACAAAATAATCTAGTTAACCAAGAAATGGCCCATGGCCCATTTACAAAAGACTAAATCCAAATAAGGTCAAGGTCAAGGTCAAAGTCAAGGTTGTGTGAGATTGGTGGATTGGGAAAGGTCCAATGCAACAACTGTTTAAGTATCTAAGGATTTGAATATGCAGTATTTGTGCTAGAAGAAACTGTAAAATTTACTAAACTTTGTTACGGACTGACTGACAGGATGATCACTATAGAATCCAGGGCATAAAAATGTAGCAAAACAAGGGCCACCATGGCCCTAAATCGCTCACCTGGAACACCATGTAAAACTTGACCTATAGTGACCTAGATTATGACCTGTCATGACCCACAATCAACCTCTAGAGTGTAAACAAGATTTTTCTATGAATTGACCTAGTGACCTAATTTTTGACCAGACACAATAAACATTTGATTTTGACCTAGATTTGATGTAGGCAAACATTCTGACAATATTTCATTCAGATCTAATGATATTTGTAGCCTCTAGAGTGGTAACAAGATTTTCCAATGATTTGACCTAGTGACCTAGTTTTTGACCTGACATGACTCATATTCGAATTTGACCTAGATATTAATTAGGCAAACATTCTGACCAAATTGCATTACAATCAAATGAGATTTGTTGCCTCGAAAGTGTTCACAAGGTTTTTCTATGATTTGACCTAGTGACCTAGTTTTTGACCAGACATGACCCACATTCGAACTTGACCTAGATTTAATCATGACAAACATTGTCAACAAGTTTCATGAAGATCAGATGCAATTTGTAGCCGCTAGAGTGTTCACAAGGTTTTTCTTTAATTTGACCTAGTGACCTAGTTTTTGAACAGACATGACCCACGTTCAAACTTGACCTAGATTTCATCAAGACAAACATTGTCATGAAGTTTCATGAAGATCAGATGAAATTTGTAGCCACTAGAGTGTTCACAAGGTTTTTCTATAATTTGACCTAGTGACCTAGTTTTTGACCGGACATGACCCACATTCGAACTTGACCTAGATTTTACCAAGACAAACATTGTTATGAAGTTTCATAAAGATCGGATGAAATTTGTAGCCGCTAGAGTGTTCACAAGGTTTTTCTTTAATTTGACCTAGTGACCTAGTTTTTGACCGGACATGACCCACATTCGAACTTGACCTAGATTTCATCAAGACAAACATTGTTATGAAGTTTCATGAAGATCAGATTAAATTTGTAGCCGCAAGAGTGTTCACAACCAATTGTGAACGGACGGACGGACGTTCTCACAGTTGGACATTTGTTGGGTATATTTTTTGTTTAAAAGTACCCAACAGTACACTAAAATACCTAACAATAACAATAGGGCAATCACGGAATGAATGGAATCTATTGTTCTCCCTACCCAACAAAGGACCTTTCGTGCGCTCGGACGGACAGACGACGGACATCCAGCGATCCTAAAAGCTCACCTTGGCACTTCGTGCCAGGTGAGCTAAAAAGTAACAGGGTAGGCAACTCAAGGCACACAAGGTTACAGAGTAGACAACTCAAGTCACACAAGGTTACAGGGTAGGTAACTCAATGCACACATAGTTACAGGGTAGGTGACTCGAGGCACACATTGTTACAGGGTAAGCAACTCAAGGCACGCATTGTTACAGGGTAGGTCACTCAAGGCACACAAGGTGACAGGGAAGGCAACTCAAGGCACACATTGTTACAGGGTAGGTAACTCACCAGGAACGTCATGGAGATGTTCTGTTGGGTCAATATGGACTGTAATAGCATGGGCAGTATCAAACTCGCTATCCTCTCTCTGAAATCAAGAATAGGAATCTAGTTAGGGGCTTCTTCACTCTTTTCAATGGTTGTGTCCATAACATACACATTTTGTACCAATCATTGATTCTATCTTTGTAGCTTATCCCATTACTCCATATACAGCGCTCCCTCTCTACAACCACACCCAATGGGAAACAAACACTATGAGCGTTGTTCAGATGGAGTCGTTATAGGGAGGGAAATTGACTACATTTGCAAACAGCTTGAATCTAGATCAGACGCGGCGTAGCGCTGCGTCTGATCTGGATTCAAGCTGTTTGTCACTCATAATTACGGTTTTTCCTGTCAAAATGTCCATTATGTAACTTTGAGAAAAACAGCAAACAACAATTTTAAGCAGACCATATTGCAACTTCAGATATAATTGTTGTGTTAAGGGAATTGCGGCTAGGGTCATTGTAAGGAGGGAGTTGTTGTTGGGAGGGCCGTTGTAGAGAGGGAACACTGTATATGCATTTTATCCACTTAATTTATTTTTCCACTGAAGAAAATAGTTCCAATTTATAGTACAGTCATAAATATTTATAATAAACAATATATTCTATATTCTGGCAGGTGAAAGCTTAAAGCAGGTTTAAAGGTGCATTCTGCTTTACTTTCAGTCTGCTATAAGCTATTATCTGCTAGAATATAGAAAATATTTCTTATGATTCTTATTTGTGACAGTAAAAATTGGAACTATTTTCTTCAGTAAAGGAAATAATTAAAGGCATAAAAAGTTGTATTTATGGGGTAAAGGGTTAAGCCCATATTTGAGCCATCCAGAGAGATGCATAAGTTTGTTTAGTAATGTTAAATAAATAAAGTATAAACTAATAATGTAGCAAGCTCATATAGGAGCTTTCTGCATTATTTCTATCCTGTGTAAAGTATTTAAAGCCGTCTATGCTACATCAATTTGTGGTCACTTTACACCTTACCTCATATATACACCTTTTTATGCCTTTAATTGATTTCTCCACAGGCAGAAAATTGTTCAAATTTTACAGTCATGAATATTAAATATATATTAAGCAACATTTTCTGTATTCAAGCAGATTGTAGCTTAAAGCAGCTTAAAAGTTAAGCAGAATGCGCCTTGAGGCGCATTCTGCTTTACTTTCAAGCTGCTTTAAGTGGTCACCTATCTTCAACACTAAAAACAGAATTATGGGTAATGAGTCAAAATAATGTTTACTATGCAAGTGCTATTGGTGTTTATTGGTCACCTATCTTCAATACTAAAAACAGACTATGTGTAATGCGTCATTACAAGTTTGACTGTGCAAGACTTTGTGTTATTGGCGTTTATCCGTCAATTTGTAATATAGCGGTAATTTGTTACTATAACACCACAACAGTATTCACTGCCATGAATGGCATGTCAAAGTCAGATCGGTAAACTTATAGCACTAACCAAAAGTACTTACACTTACCCTATAACCTAACCAAAGTTTTGAAGACAGGTGACCACTTAAACCATGTTGAAGGTAAAGCAAAATGGGCCTTAAAAGGCCCACTCTGCTTTACTTTCAGCCTGATTTAAGCTATCTGCTAGGATATAGGAATTATTTCTCATAGTGCATAATTATTCATAACTGTTTAGATTGGAAAATATTCTTCAGTACCGGTAAGTGAATAGATCAATGGCTTAAAAACAGACTATGGAGTAGTGGGTTAAAACAAGTTTGATTGTACAAGACATACATGTAGTGTTATTGGTGTTTATCAGTCAATTTGTAATATTATTTGTTACTACAGTGCTCCCTCTCTACAATGGCACCAAATGGGAGACAACAATTGTGTGCCTTGTTCGGAAGGAGTCGTTATAGGGAGGGAAACTGGCTTACATTTGCAAACAGCTTTAATCCAGATCAGACGCCGCGTAACGCGGCGTCTGATCTGGATTCAAGCTGTTTGTCACTCGTCATTAAGTTTATTTTCTGTCAAAATGTCCATTATGTAACTTTGAGAAAAACAACAGACGACAATTTAAGAAGACGATATTGCAGCAGTAAAAGGGTTATACATAATTGTCCTGTTTAGGGAACAGGGGCAAGGGTCGTTGTAAGGGAGAGTCGTTGTTTGGAGGACCGTTATAGGGAGGGAGTACTGTGAAACACACTGCATGAATGACATGTCAAAAGCAGGCCCATAAACTTATTGCACTAAGCACTACTAAGCGAAAGTTAATTAACCCTTTACCCTATAACCTGATCAAATTTTTAAAGAAAGGTGACCACTTGAAGCAGATTTAAAGTAATGCAGAATGGGACTTCAATGGCACTTTCAGCCTGATTTAAGCTACAGTAACTATCTGCTATGATATAGGAATTATTTCTTATAATGCATAATTATTTACAACTGTTTAGATTGGAACAACTTTCTTCAGTTAGTGAATAAATCAATGGCTTCACCCATTACTCATAGCATATTTCTAGTATTGAAGATAGGAGACCACTTAAAGCAGGTTGAAAGACAGCAGGCACATTCTGCTTTACTTTCAGCCTGCTTTAACCTACGATATGCTAAAATAGAGAAAATATTACTTAAGATGGAGGCCATGCCTACCCAATAATTTTGCCAATTAAAGTAACCAAGCAAATTTTGATTTGCACTTTAAAAAACTCCAGAAAACGCTTTTCAGATGTTGTTTTTACGCAAATTTTAGCGCAAAACCAAACTGAAGAGTGTCCCCCCCCAATCCCAGGGAAACTGCTGGCTATGACAGCTTGCTTTAACCTAATAACACCCAGTGTGATATGTATACAGTAACCTCTCTATTATGACCACTAAAAGGAAGGTTAATTGTTATAACAGACAGGTAACAAAGTGAAAGTAAAAGGAGCTTTCTGCCTGTCATGTATACCTAGTAAGTAACGCCATGTTGTAGTCTCAATAGAGAGGTTTTACTGAATATATGTTATAAAATAAACAGTGTGAAGGGGACAGTATTCCAATGCAAACAAAAGGAGTTGTCAATAGTCTGCACTGGTCATCATGTTGCAATAGTGTTGCAAAAACAACCATTAACTCTTTCCTCCCTGAAACTTTAAATGGACAATTCCAGTTTCGATTTTTGTCTAGTCCATTTCTGGCTTTTAAGAGTTGTTTTTGTCAAATTTGGCAATACTGACAAACAGTGAAGACCCTGATCAGAGGGCTCCTTTCGGAGCCCTCTGATCTGGGTCTTCACTGTTTGCACAGGACAAGTGTGACTAGGGTTCAAAGGGTTAATAGTCAACAAGAGCACCGCATGACAGTGCCTATGTTTGTCTGCTTTTGAAGCTCATAGAAAAATAAAGTCAAATTAGGTCGAAGGTCAAGGTCAATTGGTAAAATATTTTGGTATGTCTTGATAGGACTTGCCAAGATAAAATGCATACCAAAAATGAAGGTTGTAGATGAACAAGAGCCGCATGCGGCCCTAAATCGCTCACCTGGTACCCATGATTATGGTCATGTAAATGGACCAGTAATGGTTTTCACTTAATCTCCCCACCCAATCCTAAGGGGCCCTCTGATTAGGGTCTACACTGTTTGCATAGGACAAATGTACTCCTAACAGGTTCACTGTTTGCAAATGACGCATATATGCGTGACTAGGGTTCAAAGAGTTAAGGGGCTAATGATTTAATGGGCTTAACCTATTACTCTATAACCCGTTTCTAGTTGTGAGGACGGGTGACCACTTAAAACAGGTTGAAAGTAAAGCAGCATGCACCTCCTTAAATGCTCATTCTGCTGTACTTTCAGCCTGATTTAGCCTACCATTTGTTAGGTCATGTATCTTACATCTGACAAACATCTTTACTTACAAGGGTAAGCCGACAACAAATATCCACGGAAAAATCATGTTTGCATAGATGGTCGAGGTACAGAAGGAACTCTTCACTGACTGAAATAAGAAACAAAGGATCTGTAAACTCATCTGTGCGGTAAACAAACATGAGCTATCTCAATTCAATCAGTTTACCAAACTTACATGTTTCACTGGCGTGTTTCTTCAGTAAACAAGAGTCACTTAAATAGTTAATTCCAGGTATCATCAAAGTATTACTGACAGTTTGATTCGCTAATAGGCAACGATTATCCTGTTTTGTCACTATTGTGTAATCAAGTTGACAATATAAATAATTACATCTATCATCATTATATTTTCCCTCCGAGGTATCATGATTAAAATGAAACAAATAATAATTGACAAATTATAACTAACAAGCAAGGCAATATTTATAGTCGAAGAAAAACTTCATTGTTTGCAAAAAATTAATAACAAAACATTAGTTAATTATCTGTCCGACCAGGGGGGCATATGTCCGCCCGCGCAACACAGGCAGGGACCTCTTGGCTGCCCGCGCAATATCGGCCAGGGGGCTCGTGTCCGTCAATCCATCTGTGCAGTGTTGACTTTCCAAATGGACTCTTCAATTCATGCCATGGGTTTAGCATAAAGCTTCTGTTCCGAGTTAATAATGGATTTAACTTATCTTTTATCTTTTAAACCTCACAATAAATCTGATCATGAAAGGGTTAATTCCATTGACAAGTGTTTTTTGAGTGGTAAGAAGAGAGGGGTTTTATTGTATTGTTCATTAGTAATCACAGGGCTGCCATAAGTTGACATGAAAAATCCTAAGATTTCGAAATTTGCATTTTTCAATTGCGAATTTACGAATCGTACCTTTATCCCATAGCCTGTGTCTAGTTTGTTGACACGTGACTATTTAAAGCAGGCTGGAAGTATAGCAGAATGCGCCTTATTGCGCATTCTGCTTTACTTTCAGCCTGCTTTAAGCTACCATGTTCTAGAAAAAAATCCGGAGATTTAGGAAAAATCCAGAGAAATGGCAGCCCTGTAATCAGTATGCTATAGCAGTCTTTTTATGTCTACATTATATAGAGATGAATGCAAAAATGTCTAATTACCTTTAATTAGAGAGACTGAAAACCAAATGGTGTATGGACAAAATAACAAAACCTCAAATAAAAGCAAATTAATTTGTGGCATTATCCTGTATATGCCATTACAGAAATATGATTGGTATAAAACGTCCTCCAGAAAAATCAGTGAATCTAAGTATTTTAGGTTTTTCTTATCGCTTTTTTCTACTCAGACCTAAGACATATAGGATCTGTCATGAGTAGATGTTTAAGTCAAGCTGATTTCAAACAAGTCTAGAATTGAAATGCTATAAAGTGAGCCTTGGCGAGTTTGAGATCAACTTGTCTTAAACATCGACGAGTGACAGATTCTTTTTCTCACATAACGGACGAGTTTCAGCTATTTTTTAAAAGAACTACCAGTATGCCTTTTTGGAATTCCAGTGACATAACAACACCTTTATAAATAGTGAGGTTATAATGACATCATCAAATTGATCTCACACATTTTGGAGACAAGGATATTCATGATTGTTGTTCGCTACTAACAGGGGTAGTTATGGGGATCCGGACAATTCCCCACCAGGACAATTGCCCACTAGGACAATTGCCCACCGGACAATTCCCCACAGGACAATTCCCCACTAGGACAATTACCCACTTTTTGGCAGGGCGGACAATTCCCCACTGTTCAAATTTAATTGTTAATAAATCATTTTTTTGAAATATTAAAGAGGAAAAAATCACAATTAAACAATTTTTAATTATAATGACATATCTTTTATAACCTTTCTTAAAATGGTAAATGCCTTATGCATAACAATTTCAAACACTAGATCCAGATCAAACATCAAATATCTGATCTTCAATCTCAACTGTTTGAAATACAAAGATACCGGTAGTTGATGTCTGCTCTTGATATAAACTTTTTTTTTTACTTTTTACTAAATGGTGAGAATAAGTAGATCTTTGCTTTGAACTTTGCTACATACATTTCAAATATGATAAGAATGTGTTAAATTTAAGTGTCAGCACAATCGCATATCTTGCTTTGCCTTCTCCGAACAAGTTTGATCCCAACTAAACTCAAAATTCTTTTCTTTGAAATGTATTTTTCAACCCATTACCCCATAATACACTTTTTTCACCTCTACTTTATTCCTTCATTGAAGAAAATCATTCCACTTTATACAGTCATGAATATGTACCTTTAGAAATATTTTCTATATGCTTAAAGCAGGCTGAAAGTAAAGCAGAATGTGCTATAAGGCACATTCTGCTTTAATTTCATCCTGCTTTAAGCAGTAACCAATTTTTCAAAACTAGGAAAAGGCTATGGGGTAATGGGTTAACTTAATGTAATTCACTTCGATGTTGTTACCTTCTGTTGCCATAGGCAACGTTCTCTTCTTATCTAGCAATATGGCTGAGGTCCCGTCACTAACCCTGGAAGACAATGATAATGGAACAGTGATACAACCCTCTTTACAGTGACGTCTTTGCTCTTCACCTTTTTAAATCTAGTGTTATAACAAATTTGCACAACATTCAAAATATTGTTAAGCAACCGATCAATGGAGAAGCGTGGATATCACGCAAGACAGGTTGTTACTTATTGCAGGATAGAATTAATGCAGAAAGCTCCTTTATTTTTGTTTTCTTTATTCTTTTAATGTTTTTACAGGTTCATAGATTTCCATTTCTTAAACAAATTACATACAATGCACCAAATCTCATTAATTTAAGGAGTTTGCAAGAGCTTTTATATAATTTAAAGAGATTTAAAAGGCTTCTTGAGATTTTCCGGACATGCATCAGATGCATGAGTTTTTCAAGAACTGTCTGAAAACTGAATTAAAGCTTTACCTATCCCAGTCAAAGATGGTCTTTTCCAGGGGTATAATCTTAGCCAAACTTTGCTTCTCTGTAATTCCTGAAACAGATGATACCATAATGATCCTGAGTATCCGAACAGAGAGGTCTGAGCAAACTGAAACAGCGTAGACCCTGGTCAGAATGCTCCTTCTGGAACAGTTTAATCAGCCCAAATAAAAAGCGCACTTATCCCTTTCCCTCATGGAAGCGCCTTTTAGCGCATTTAATTTTTTCCTCCCCTGAAGAAAATAGTTCCAATGTATACAGTCATGAATATGCATTATAAGAAATATTTTCTATATTCTAGCAGATATAGCTAAAAGCAGGTTGAAAGTAAAGCAGAATGCGCCTTAACCCATTAACTCATAAGCGATAAACAATTATTAATGCTTATCTCAATACAAGCTAGTGGATTAAAGTGTGTCAAAATGAGTCAGTATGAGGCTATTGCGCAATGAGTCAATATGAGTCAGTATGGCTTAATGGGTTAAGGCGCATTCTGATTTACTTTCAATCTACTTTAAGTGGTCACCTATCTTCAATAGAAGAAACAGGCTTTGAGGCAAAGGGTTAGTTAAGCATGAAGGCAGGTTGGGGTTAGACTGCAGCCATTGTTGGAAAGGATAAATGAGTTGGGTTTTCGGCACTGTGACACTGAATGGGTTGCTTACATGTGTTGGGTTAAGTTATCTTATTAACTCTCACATCATTCATTTATCATTAAAACAACACAATTTGTTGTACACAACAATCCCGAGCATTTATGTGTAATTATCACCTGCATGTGCATAGTCGGTCAATGATCACAGGTCAGCATACCGTTGGATAACGAGGTGTGAAAAACCTCCAATGTTTTTATTGACCTGTCAAGGTATGTCCGATAACGGATAACAACGACCCTTGCCACAGTTTCCTAAACAAGACTTATGTCTAACGCTTTTATTGCTGCAATATCCCGCTGCCTACCCCAGCTTCTGGGACACCCGCAGCAGTTGAAAAATAAACTCAGGATCAAGTCAAGTCAAGTCAATCCCCAGTTTAAAATTGTCATTTGCTGTTTTTTCTCAAAGGTACATACGGTAAGTAGACAATTTGATAGAATAAATATAATGAGGAGTGACAAACAAGTTGAATCCAGATCAGACACGGCATTATGCAGCTTCTGATCTGGATTCAAGCTGCTTGCAAATGTAAGAACAGTCTTAATTTTCCCTTCCTATAACGACTCCCTCCGAACTACACACAAAATCTGTGTGTCCCATTGGGTGTCTTTGTAGAGAGTGAGCACTGTATATACGATTGTAACTGAAAGTCAGACAGTAGTGCAATTATTTACCTGGTAAAATGGAGCTGAGGGCTTCATGGACACTTTCCTTGTCAAACTGAATATCCTGTAGAACAAGCTTCAGCTGAAAATAAAAAGAGCAGCATTAGATTTATATTTGTTTTGTGGACGCCCAAAAAGAAGACCTGGAGATCGAGAAACCATCAGGCAAGACCGTATACAATGGCAGATGGTGAAGGTGGACCCCCACGACCGTGACCACTGGAGACGATGTATAAAGACCGCCAGACAAGGTCAAACCAATGAGGAAGGGAACGCACTAGACGCTAAACTAGGACAGTGATTGAGTGAGTGGTTAAGTAATATATGATGAATGTGCACACTTTAACAAATTACCTCATAGCTTGTTTTGAGTAATGAAGACAGATGGTTGCCTAAAGTAGACTGGAAGTAAAGCAGAATGCTCCTTCAGGAGCATTCTGCTTTACTTTCAGCCTACTTAACTCTTTGCACCCTAGTCACGCCTATAGGCGTCCTTTTCAAACAGTGTACATGTGAATAGTATACTTGTCCTGTGCAAACAGTGAAGACCCAGATCAGAGGGCTCCGGAAGGAGCCCTCTGATCTGGGTATTCACTGTTTGTCATAATGCCAATCACTGACAAAAACGACCCTTAAAAGTCAGAAACGGACTGGACTAAAACGGAAACTGGAATTGTCCATTTAAAGTTTCAGGGAGGAAAGAGTTAAAGCTACCATCTGCTATGATATTTCACAATGCACATTCATTCTGCATTACTGTCAGCCTGCTTTAGGCATCTGTCATAAGACTGAAAACAAGGTAATGGGGAGAGGGTTAAAGTGTAACTGTTTTTGGTCAATTCAGTGCTTTTTGATAATTTTTTGGCAGATGGAGTCAGGAGGAGTTTGGGCATTTATTACAGAGGGAGCATTTAATCCTTTCCCTAAAAACTATGTCTTTTTACCCCTTTAAAGTATTCCTCCATTGAAGAAAATAATTTCACAATATACAGTCATGAATATTATCGTAAGAAATATTTTCTTTATCTTAATGGATGGTAACAAGATTATTACAGGCTGATAGTAAAGCAGTGTGCGCCTAAGGCGCATTCAGCTTTACTTTTAGCCTATAATCTATGCTGCTATAAGTGGTTGCCTGTCAGCAAAACTGAAAACAGGCTATGGGGTAATGAGTTAACCCATTACCCCATAGTCTGTTTCTAGTTTTGAAAATAGGTGACCACTTAAAGCAGGTTGAAAGTAAAGCAGAATACGCCTTAAAGCACATTCTGCTTCATTTTCAGCCTGCTTTAAGCTATTATCTCCTAGAATATAGAAAATATTTCTTATGTTTTATTTTTGTGACAGTATAAATTGGAACTATTTGCTACAGTAGAGGAAATAATTAAAGGCGTAAAAAGGGGTATTTATGGGGTAATGGGTTAAACAGGGTTACTAAATAAGGCACTATCACAGGTGGCCAAAATAATAACAGGTGTATTCGTATTTCTATCATATCTTTAAAGCTAACTAGTGCATCACTATTAATCAATTGCACTCAAAATAGGCTCAGAGTGGTAAAACCTCAATTTGAATCCTCCTGAGATGCTGCATAACGCAATGATAATTAATCAAGATTTCACCCCTAGTGTGCAAAGAGTTTAAGTTTCATTCACACAACTACATCAACACTATTAATTCCTGTTACCTGTATTTCCTCTTCCAGTTACCCTACAATGAAGAAGACATCCTTTCTTGTTTAACCTTAGTTAACCCATTACCCAATAGCCTGTTTCAAGCTTTGAAGACAGTTGACCACTTAAAGCAGGTTGAAAGTAAAGCAGAATGTGCCTTACGGCGCATTCTGCTTTACTTTCATCCTGCTTTAAGCTATTATCTACCAGGATAAAGAAAATATTTCTTATGGTGCATATTCATGAATACATAAATTTGAACTAATTTCTTTAGTGGAGGAATAATTAAAGGCGTAAAAAGGAGCATATATAGGGTAATGGATTTAATGAATCTTAAGATGGGAACACGATGCTGTATAATGTATACAGCGACAATTGTTTTAAAACATTAACAATTACTTGTATGAATTACAAACAGTCTTGTGCCAGATCAAATGCCAAATTACCTGGCATCTGATCTGGCACAAAACTGTTTGCAATGGACAAAAGAATTTAGCTTTAACAGATTTAATTTCAGAAATACAATGTCATGTAGTCACAATTTTACATGCGAATGTACACTAACAATATCTAGGAAAAGTATTAAAACGAAAGAGTTGACTTATTGAGTTTGGTAACTAGTCGAAACGCCCAACTGCATTAACATGCCATTTTTGGTCTCTGCTTAACCCTTTACTCCATAGCCTATTTCAAGTTTTGAAGATAAAGGTAAAGGTAAAGGTTTGGGTTTATCAAGTCTTCATTTACGCAAGCATATTCTGCCGACTTTTACAATTACCTCCCTGTTCATTGAGTCACAAGTCGGCCATTAACATACGGCGCTAGTAGCAGCCATGACACATTGACTTCTTTCCCTCACAGGTACCCATTTCATTCACCTGGGTGAAGTGGAGCAATGTAGGGTTAATGTTTTGCTCAGAAAAAGTTCAGTGATCCTGACAGGGCTTGAACAAGGAACCTCTCGCTTCCTAGTCAAACGTCCTACCACTGGACCACCAACACCTACGATAAGATAGGTGACTTAGACTTAAAGCAGACTGCAAGTAAAGCAGAATGTGCCATAAGGCACATTCTTCTTTACTTTCGGTCTGCTTTAAGCTATAATCTGCTAGAATTTGGAAAAATAATTTGTATATTACGTTTTCTTGACTGTATAAATTCTAGTTTTGAAGACAGGTCACCCCTTAAAGCTGACTGGAGGTAAAGCAGGATGTGCCAAAAGGCACACTCTGAGTTACTTTCAGCCTGCTTTAAAATATAATCTGCTAGAATTTAGAAAATATTTTGTATATTACATTTTCTTAACTGTATAAATTGGAACTATTTCTTTAGTGGAAGAATAAATCAAATGCGCTAAAAGTCGCTTCTATGGAGGAAAGGGTTAACCCATTAAGCAATACTGACTCATATTAGCTCATTGCACAATATTCTCATTCCGACTCATTTTGACACACTTTAATCCACTAGCTTGTATTGAGATAAGCATTGATAATTGTTTATCGCTTATGAGTTAATGGGTTAATTAATTGGGAAGGAATAATAATTTCTCCTCTGTAACTTGCTCTCTGAAATGTCAACGACCTCACTGTAATATTGTATTATTTATAACACCTTCTTTTACACCATAGCAAAACAATGATTCATTGCTCTTCATGTTTTCTGGTCACAGGAACCATCAGTTTGACACCTCTCCGAGGCTACACCCTCTGCATAAGTGTCTGAAGACACCCGTACAAACAGTTTTTTGCAATATTAACCCATTACCCCATAAATGTGCCTTTTTACGATTTTAATTAATTCCTCCACTGAAGAAAATAGTTCCAAATCATACCTTCATATGCCATAAGAATATTTACCTCATAATCTATTTCTAGTTTGAAAGATATGTGACCACTTAAAGCAGGTTGATAGTAAAGCAGAATGCGCCTTAAGGTGCATTCTGCTTTACTTTCAGCCTGCTTTCAGCTATTATCTGCTAGAATATAAAAAATATTTCTTAGGATTTTTATTTGTGACAGTATGAAATGGAACTATTTTCTTCAGTAGAGGAATTAATTAAAGGTGTAAAAAGGCATATTTATGGAGTAACCGGTAAAGAGTCTTGACTTAAGCTGTATTTGACCAGGCCTCAATCCTGGCACACATACAAAACTATTTTAGAATCTGACTCTTCCTGTTAACACTAAATCTCATGCCAGTCACATGTTTTACAATGTGTTAACCTTTTTTCTGCAATACTTGTGATCAATCCACAGTTATGTACCATTGCTAAAAGATTGGATCCAGATGTGACAGTGAATAACACATTAAGATTCAAACTATTTGACACAGAGAAAATTGCAGAAAAAATGATTTCAGAATAGAAACTGTTTACTTTGCCCTCATAAAAGATATTGTATATGCTTATTTAAAAACCCCTAGATGTCCTGCTCATCGTCGATAACGACGGAGGTTCATCATCATCAGAAGCCATGCAAAATCTCACAAACTAAAAGGCTGAAAGAAAAGCAGTAAAGAGCATTCAGCTTTCTTACTTTCAGCCTTTACCATTCACCCCTTAATGGACAATCCCAATTTCAAAATAAGTCTAGTCCATTTTTACAATATTTTAACAATATATTTCAAAATTACAAACGAGGGCCACCATGACCCTCAATCGCTCACCTGGTACTACATGTAAACTTAACCTATAGTGACCCAGATTATGACTGGACATGACCCACAATCAACCTTTAGAGTGTTAACAGATTTTTCTATAATTTGACCTAGTGACCTAGTTTTTGACCAGACACAATCCACTTTTGATTTTGACCTAGATTTGATGTAGGCAAACATTCTGAAAATATTTCATACAGATCAAATGAGATTTGTAGCCTCTACAGGGTTAACACTGTTTTTCTTTGATTTGACCTAGTGACCTAGTTTTTGACCTGACATGACCCATATTCGAACTTGACCTAGATATCAATTGGGCAAACATCCTAACCAAGTTGCATTAAAATCTAATTAGATTTGTAGCCTCTAGAGTGTTAACAAGGTTTTTCTAAGATTTGACCTAGTGACCTAGTTTTTGACTGGACATGACCCACATTCAAACTTGACCTAGATATAAATGAGGCAAACATTTTGACCAAGTTTCATAAAGATCCATTGAGATTTGTAGCCTCTAGAGTGTTAACAAGGTTTTTCTATGATTTAACCTAGTGACCTAGTTTTTGACCGGACATAATCCACATTCGAACTTGACCTAGATATCAATGAGGCAAACATTCTGACCAAGTTTCATTAAGATCCATTGAGATTTGAAGCCTCTAGAGTGTTAACAAGGTTTTTCTATGATTTGACCTAGTGACCTAGTTTTTGACTGGACATGACCCACATCCGAATTTGACCTAGATATCAATGAGGCAAACATTTTGACCAAGTTTCATAAAGATCCATTGAGATTTGTAGCCTCTAGAGTGTTAACAAGGTTTTTGTATGATTTGACCTAGTGACCTAGTTTTTGACCGGACATAATCCACATTCAAACTTGACCTAGATATCAATGAGGCAAACATTCTGACCAAGTTTCATTAAGATCCATTGAGATTTGTAGCCTCTAGAGTGTTAACAAGGTTTTTCTATGATTTGACCTAGTGACCTAGTTTTTGACCGGACATGACCCACATTCGATCTTGACCTAGATTTCATCAAGACAAACGTTGTCATGAAGTTTCATGAAGATTGGATGAAATTTGTAGGCACTAGTGTGTTAACGAACAATTGTGGACGGACAGACGATCCTAAAAGCTCACCTTGGCAGGTGAGCTAAAAAACTAGACCCTGATCAGAGCACAGGGCCCCGACACGATTAATTTTTAGGGGAAAAATTGTCAGAAAGTATATATAGAGACAAGGGATACAACTGATTTTCAGTATATTTTCACCCCATCTCGACAAAACCGGGCATATCATGAATAAATATTGATGAAACGACACCCTTTTTGCATTTCTGTCTAGCTAATATGATACCCTTCCATAACAACATACAATTTTAACAGTAACTGCATCCACTCATTGAAATCACCGATTTTCGGAAAACGGGACAGGTGTTCGTTCATAGCCAACACAGCATTAGACACCTCTGTACGCTTGTTTAGGCGGTATTTTCGAGCATTACAGTAATACAGTTCCATAGATATCAATTTTGACACATATAAAAGCTGATTTGTACTCAAATCATTGCCATACCATCAACAAATTAGCATGTTTTCATCGGCAGTAAAGTTATTCTTGTACATGTAAGCTTTTTTGGTACGGCAATGATTTAAGAAGAAATCAGCTTTGATCAGTGTCAAAAATGTATATCTATGCAACTGCATGACTGTCATGTTCGATATTACCGCCTAGACAAGCCTGCAGTAGTGGCCAATGACTGTAATGCTCGAAAATACCGCCTAAACAAGCGTACAGTAGTGGCAAATGCTGTGTTAGCTATGAACGAACACCTGTCCCGTTTTCCGAAAATCGATAATTTCAGTGAGTGGACGCAGTTACTGTTAAAATTGCATGCTTACAGTTGTTTTTATGTTATGTTTTTATGGAAGGGTATCATATTAGCTAGACAGAAATGCAAAAAGGGTGTCGTTTCATCAATATTTATTCATGATATGCCCGGTTTTGTCGAGGTGGGGTGAGAATATACTGACAATCAGTTGTATCCCTTGTCTCTATATATACTTTCTGACGATTTTTTTCTCTCAAAAAGCAATCGTGTCGCGGCCCTGTGGATCAGAGGGCTTCTTCAGGAGCCCTCTGATCAAGGTGAACACTGGTTGCATTGAACAAGTGTAATCCTCACAGGTACACTGTTTTAAAATGATGAGTATACTCGTCACTCCGGGTTGGATGTGTTAAGCAGTCATCTATCCTCAATACTGAAAACAAGCTAATGAGGGATGAATTCAAGACTTAGTGCAATAGCTTTTCAATATTTCATTATTGTTTTGCAGATGTTGAGCAGTAATTATTAGAGAGGATAATTTTAATGGGGATATAAACTAGTTAACCCATTGCCCAATAGCCTTTTTCTAGTATTGAAGATAGGTGACACATAAAGCAGGTTGAAAGTAAAGGAGCATTCTGCTTTACTTTCAGCCTTTTTTAAGTTTACATCTGCTAAAATAAAAAAATATCTTTTATTATTCCTATTTATGACTGTATAAAGTGGAACTATTATCTTCAGTGGAGGAATAAATTAAAGGCGTAAAAGGGCATATTTAATGGGGATATAAACTAGTTAATTTTCTTTTATGACTTGTTTTCAATAATAATTACACGCAGGGATCCAGATAAGATGGAGTAATTTTTTAACTGAACAAATTCAACATTCTCTCACTCATTTCAGCATCAAATCCTATGGCTTTAGTGCAAAAATAAAAGATTTTAGAGTTTTTATCCCAAAGAACTCTGCACATATACATGTATGTTGCTGTTTACTGCCTCGATAGCTCAAAAATAGTGCAAAAATAAAAGATTTTAGATTTATATCTGCCTCGATAGCTCAGTTGGTAGCGGATCTGCTTTCGTGGAGGGAATGTCATGGAATCGATCTCAGGCCAGTCATACTAAAGACCATAATAAAAACAGTATTTGTAGCTCCTTGCCTGGCGCTAATCTTTATAAGAGTAGTGCTAGGAAATTAACTGCGTAATGCCCAGGTAAGTATGTCTGTTATTGGATACCTTGTTTGTCGCAATAAAGCTCTACAGAGCTGATGTTAATTGTTTACCATATGCGACATAAAAAAGAGCTTATCTTTACATAAATATCAGAATTATTCAAAATTACATTGATTACAATGGTATTTGATGTTTTGTTCAAATAAATAACCAGAAATACAGAGAAACAAAAATAGCTCAGTCTGACTTTTGTTCCTGTGATGATGAGACACCAAAGAAAACAGTAAACAGGGCTCCAGATAAGAGGGAGTAAACTGCACAAATACAACATTTTCACACTTATTTTACCTACTAATCCTATGGTGTTACTACTCATTAGAATCGTCTCGAAGAGACGATTCTAATGAGTAGTGACACCATAGGGTTTAAAGCAAAAATAAAGATTTTAGTTTTGAAATGCTCCCCTTATCTGGAGCCCTGAGTAAAAGAAAGGTCAATTTACCTGATAATTAAACAGTAAAACCTCTCCATTTCGACCACTAAAAAGATAACCAATGATGATATAAAGACAGGTGGAAGCTTAAAGCAAGTGAAAGTAAAACAGAATGCTCCTAAAGGAGCTTTCTGTTTTACTTTCACCTTGCTTTAAGCAGTCACTTGCCTTAAATACCTAATAATTAACATAATTTAATGATGGTTATACAATCAGTATGCTCTTCCTTTACAAAAATAGATGGGTTCCTCGGAACACGTGTGTCACCTGCCAGCAAGCATCAGTATAACATTCTCTTTCCATAACAGAAATTTCATGTCAAAATCTTCAGTAAAACAGATAGAAATCTGCATGAAAAGAAAATGTTTTAAAAGAGGAATAACTCTCACAATATTGATACAAGAGTTATGACCCTTGTGTAATACGCATTCACATGTCAAGCTCTTTCCATAAATGAAGTTTCATCTTAAAAACTTCAGTATAACATGAGTAATGAGGTGTGACACAAAAAGTGTGACAGACAGACAGACGGACGGATGGACTGACGGAAAAATGGACAGACAGACATCGGAAAAGTGATCCCAAAGTGTCACCTATGCCTACAGCAGGTGATACAATAAGTGAACTTTAACCAATTACCCCATTCATATGCCTTTCTACTCCTTTCATTTATTCCTCTGCAGAAGAAAATAGTTCCAACTTATATAGTAATGAATATGTATGATAAGAAATATTTTCTATATTCTAGAAGATGATAGCTTAACCCATTGCCCATGTGTCAGATGCATTCTGCTTTACTTTCAGCCTGCTTTAAGCTGCCATCTGCTAAAGTAGAACAATTATTTAAATGCTCTGACGGAGTTGTGTTGACTGTATATTTCAGTGTACTCTGATCAGGGTCTGCACTGTTTGTCTTTTTCCTTAAGGTGCATTCTGCTTTACTTTCAGCCTGCTTTAAGCTACCATCTGCTAGTTTGTTTGTTAACGTCCATTTCTGCCAACTATGGGCTAATTGGATACCCAAGAGAGAAGGGAGCGGATACAGAGAACCCGGGCGATATGCCCTACTCTTATTATCGAAAGAGTTCTCTGGTTCTTTAAGATGCCAAGTATAAAGCACTCATACATCTGACCTCGGTTTATAAAGTCTCATCCGAAGGAATTGGTCTGACGGGGGATCAAACTTGCAACCCCAGACGTCGTAAGCGGGTGCTTTACCCCTCGACTACGTCCGCCGGTTCCATCTGCTAGAGTATAGAATATATATTTTATGATACATACTAATGGCTTTATAAATTGGAACTATTTTCTTCAGTGGAGGAATAAATCAGAGGCATAAAAAGGCGTATTTATTGGGTAATTGGTTAAAAGTCCCACCAAAATAATTTGGTGTGGCATTGAAGGGGTAACCCCCTATTCGTTAAGATATACACCTTTAATTTATTCCTTCATCAAAGAAAATTGTTCTGCTTAAACACTTTCTACAGTTATGAATATGAACAATAAGAAAGATTTCTTATATCCCTGCAGATGGAAGCTTACAGCAAGCTAAAGGTAATGAAAAATGCTCCTTAAGGAGAATTTTGGTTTACTTTCAACCTGTTTAAGCAATTATCTGTCTCTTCAGTTCTGAAACCAAGCTATGGAGTAACAGGTTCAGGTAAACATGAAAATTCAAGGGAGATAAAACTGTCTAGAAAACTATAACATCTTCAAGAAGTTCATCAAAAGTTATCTTTCCTATTGTGCAAAACTTTCATTTAGCACATTCATCTCTGAAGCTTTCGATGGACAATTCCATTTTCCAATAATTATTATGTCTAGTCCATTTTTGACTATTTAGTGATGTTTTACATTATATTGTCAAGTACCACACAGTGCAGACCCTGATTTGAGAGTTCTTGTATTGATTTTTTTATTCAACCTATTACTCCATAGCCGGTTTCTTGTATTGAATTATTTAGGTGATAACTTGGAGCAGATTGAAAGTAAAGCAGAATGGACCTTAAGGTGCATTTTGCTTTACTTTCAATCTACTTTAAGGGGTCACCTGTCTTCAAAATTTGAAACAGGTTATGAAGTAATAGGTTAAGCACTGACATAAAGGGGTTTGTAGGATCTATTAAGCAGTAACATAAATTGCACACCTTGGGGTCCGCTGCTCCTGTCATTAGTGCGTAATAGAACTTGGCTTTGTCAGCAACATCTGTGTCTCCATATGCCGTCATCATGTAGTATAGTAAATCACCAATCTCTGAAATATACGTAATAACATCATGTAGTATAGCAAATCACCAATCTCTGAAATATATGCAATAATATCATGTAGTATAGCAAATCACCCATCTCTGAAATATATGCAATAACATAATGAAATATAGCAAATCACAAATCTCTGAAATATACGCAATAACATAACAGCCAGGATAAACATAGTTCTTTCCATTTTAACTCTAAATTCCTCCACAGCCTGTTTGTAGTATTGAAGACAGGTGACTACTTAAAGTATGTTGAAAGTAAAACAGAATGCGCCTAAGGGCGCATTCTGCTTTACTTTCAGTCTGCTTTAAGCTATTGTTTGCTAGGATAAGAAACATTTTTTATGGTTTGTATTTATGAGAGTTAAAGTGAACAATTTTCTTCAAGTGGAGGAATAAATTTAAGGGGTAATCAGTTAAGCAGCCTGAAAGTAAAGGAATCTCAATATAGATATATCTTCTGTTCTTTAACTCTTTCAACACCACGAACCTGTTTAAATTGTACTCATTACATTTGCAAACAGTGTAGACTCAGATCAGAGGGCACCTATAGGAGCCCTCTGATCTTGGTCTACACTGTTTGCTAATCTAGACCAGTATTTTAAGTAGACTGGTTCATGTTTTGGCAACTAAAATGATCCACAAAGGAACCTAATCACCAACAAGATTTACTTATATTGTTGAAAGAGTTCATTCAAATTTGTTAAGCTCAATCAATCCCAGTGATGAGTAAACTCACACTTTACAAATTAACCCTTTCCCCCATAGTAGCGCCTTTTAGCGAATGTGATTTATTCCTCCGCTGAAGAAAATAGTTCAAATTTAATCAGTCATGAATATATATTATATGTAATATTTTCCATATTCTAACACATGATAGCTTAAAGTAGGCTGAAAGTAAAGCAGAATGCGCCATAAGGCGCATTCTGCTTTACTTTCAACCTGCTTTAAAGAGGATCGCAACCGGATCAAGCATTAAAAATAGTAATTTGTAAATATATGTCAAATGCTTATATAAATGGGTAAAATTTAGTTTAGGATAATAAATTCTGTTAAAAAATGCATTTCCAAAAAAAAAAAAGAAGAGGCTCTGGTGGGATTCGAACCCGTGACCATCCATGCGGAGACAAAAATGAAAAATGAGGCATCGCCTTAACGCCCTCGGCTACGGACGCTCTCTATATATATGGTAGCGAATTAACGTACTTTAATGATAGCTATTAATAGAACATTATTCGGCTCGGGTTGTCTGACCCCGTGTAGAGAAGCAACAACAACAACTATACCGTTAGCTAGCGCTATGGAAAAACGATGGAAAATATCTAAAAAACTAAGATTCGGTGACGATTCTTGAGACGTTTTTTGGACTGATCATATTTTTTTAATGTCAAAAGCCAAATAATGCCACAAATTTGCTTTTATTTGAGTATTTTATTTTATTTTGACAAGAACACCATCCGGTTGCGAGTCCCTTTAAGTAGTCACCCATCTTCAATTCTAGAAATAGGCTATCAGGTAAAGGGTTAACAGCATACCTGTGAAGAGTGATATATCGGGGAGACGTACCTGTATTATTTTTGTCTGAGTTCTAGCTGTCTGTCCCACGTTATGTCCAAAAAGATTACTTCATACTAACCCTAGTGCAATGAAATTTCACATATAGAAAGGACTTGATAGATAGTGTCATTTACAGGGCCCATAACTCTAGCATTTATCTTTTTGGAGTTGTTCCCCATGACTCAAAAAAACCTCCAGTTCTGCTGCTGCTAGTGAAATGAAATAACATGACTTAGCTTAACCCTTTACCCCATAGTATATTTCTAGGTTTAAAGACATTTGACCACTCAAAGCAGATTAAAGCAGAATGAACCTTAAGGCACATTCTACTTTACTTTCAATTTGCTTAAAGCTACCATTTGCTAGATATAGAAAACATTTCTTTTGGTATGATGACTGAGTAATAAAATTGGAACTATTTTCTTCAGTGGAGGAATAAATTAAATACGCGTAAAGGCACTTCTATTGGGGAAAGGGTTAATGAGAGGAAGTGTCGTGCACAAGGGCCATAACTCTGGCATTAATAATTTTTGAGTTACTGGTATTCTCCTTTTTCATTATTTTCTTGTCCTGAAAATAACTAATACATGTAAATGCATACCGTATCTTATATATTGCATTTGTGTAAAAGTCCAATTAAATACATGTACCAGTAATATACTCAATTCCAAAAGAAACTGTGCACTTTTTATTTTCAGATATTTTAATATCAAGAAGACGTATCGATTTAAAAGTTTGCACACAATATCTCATGTATATTTGCCATCCATCAATAGCACAAGTTATTACTTAGTATGAGGAAATGTTTACCGGTAGTTTTTGTAGGGAAATACGTTATTTTGCATGTTTTGCACATGCAGATCAATGAAAATATACATGCCACCCAAAGCATGCATGAGTGTAATTCGTATGCCTTATACAAAGATAAAAACACATTTTACTTCACATCGGTACACAATGAACTTGCTGACATTGAATGAAAATAGGCAAATTAGTGTTTTTGCAATGCTTGTTCATAACTACAATGTCATTAACGTGAATAGGACATTAGGATACCACAGTATAACACAATCATTTGGTTGCTCAAACGTTTTCAACATACAAGCAGGGTGGCAGATTTCCTGCAGACAGTACACAGATACCCAGAACAGCAGCTCAACAAGCAAATGTGTTACATTGACGTTACTTCGACATCGTTTTCAAACAGCGTCTAGTTCGGCAAGACAGTACAGTATTAGCTGACAGTTGGCTCCAGCAAGATCTGACACCCATCCGGGCTAGGGGACCCTTTGTGGGACAGATCTTAACAGCACTTCGTTGGGCTGCTCGTTTGCAGCCAGCATGATGTCATTTCCGTTTGGGGCAACAGTAGTGCACTCTTGTCTTTTCTCTGATAGGTCTAATAATATTATTAGTCTCCATGATGCTCGCACGCGGGTCTTTAGGAGAAAAGACCTTATAGACCTTGCAAATGGATAGGAAAACGTTTCATTCCCGACGACTATGTTAGACGTAACGTAATGTCTACGCGATGTCTCATTGCCGCTTGCATCATGGGCAATGATGGACACATACAATACTGACAAAAATTATCATAAGATTACAACTAAACCGACATAAAATTCCCAACTGAACACAGTCTGATTCTCAGAGTTACTTTGCAACTTTGATTTTAACACTTCGTCATCCACTTTAAACGATCGCATCTCAAAATCTGAAATAAATGCCATATTGTTTGTAAACTGATCTAAAGTTTGGTACCAAACACATAGGCTTCCAGGAAAATAGTCAATAAGTAATTACAGAAAACAAAGTGCACAGTTTCTTTTGGAATTGAATGTAGTTATAGACAGAATCCTACAGGAATGTAACTTTTGTTCCAAAAACTGTGTGTTGCAGTGAAGAAGGACTTTCCCCTTTAAATGACACTAAATGCAATCTGGCTAAAAAATGAATCAAATGGCCAATAAATTTAGCATAAACACATAAAAAAAATTATTTGGGAAAAAATAACATCTTCTCCACCGTAGTGGTTATATCTATTTCCTTCCCGTGCTTAATTCTAATGTTTAAAATATAAGGATGTGTAAAACAGCAGATATTCTCCTTAAAGGGAGATTTCTACTTTCTATTCTGTCTGCTTTAAATGGCAACTTATCAGAATGGAGAAAAAGTTTCCTGTTGTTGTTGTTGCTGCTAAGGTTTATAGTCACGCATAAGCTTTATCAGGTGCGTCATCCCATTGTCTCAGGATTGGGACAATGGTCAGCTTCATGCCTATTGTTGAAAAAGTTTCCTCATGATAACTCTGACTACTTATATTCTGAATTACAATTCAAATTGTCAATCCATGACCGAGATATTGAGCGGAAGCCATGAATTTTTATAAATTTTCCAAGTCTGCCAAAATTATTCACCCCAAACCGAATTGGAACTTGATCTGCACATTCTTGTTATAATGATCATTTGGAAGTAGGTAAAGACACCAGGTCCTATTGCGTTTTATATTCATAATTTGGAGAAAAGGGTGTATTCTAAAATCATTATTCCATGACATAAACTGTTGATATGGGGCCGTAAAAATCAGATAACAAAAATACTTTCTAAAACATCAATTTATTTGACAATATCTACAATATGACATTCAAACGTCATTCCAAAGAAAGTAAATTATCAGTCTTTAATGGAAAATGCAACTGATTCACCCCTGAAAAGTCAAATGGAAACATCCCATCTCTAGAAAAGTTTAATCCATTTGTGACTATTTTGGGGTATTTTTTATAATATTATGGCAAAATGACAAACAGTGCAGACCCTGATCTCAAGGTATTTTCAAGTGGTATGTGTTTTCCATTTAAAAATTCCATGAGACTAATTTAATCTATTACCCAATGGCCTGTATCTAGTTTTGAAAATAGATGAGCACTTAAAGCAGGTTGAAAGTAAGGCAGAATGCGCCTTAAGGCGCATTTTGCCTTACTTTCAGCCTTCTTAAAGCTACCGTCTCCTAGAATAAATAAAAGATTCCTTATGATACATATTCATGACTGTTTCAATTAGAACTTTTTTCTTCAGCGTAGGAGTAAACTGAATGCGCTAAAAGGCGCTTCTATAAGGGAAAGGGTAAACTTTGGTCATTTCAGAAATGGTCATTAAGAGGGCAATCAGGGTTTCATAAACACAACTTATTTTTGCCTTGACAAGATGATGAAGCAAGGTGTTGTATTGCTGTCTGCAGCCACCGTTATGGTGATGACGACTGTGGTTGCCATGGTTACAGTGGACGTGTAAATAAAATGGATTTAACTCTTGACATTCTGTGTTCAATTTCACACTGTTTCTATAATGTGTGGTACAGTGTTCCCTCCCTACAATGACTCCCTCCTTACAACGACACTTGCCGCTGGTCCCTAAACAGGACAATTATGTCCAACCTATTCATGGCTGCAATGTCATCTGCTTAAAATTGTGGTATGCTTTTTTTCTCAAAGTTACATAATGGATATTTTGACAGAAAATAAAAAAATTACGAGTGACAAACAGCTTGAATCCAGATCAGACGCCGCGTTACGCGGCATCTGATCTGGATTCAAGTTGTTTGCAAATGTAAGCCAATTTCCGTCCCTATAATGACTCCCTTCGAACACAGCACACATTTTTTGTCTCCCATTGGATGTCATGGTAGAGGGGTAATGCTGTACTTTAGTCTTGTTTTTGCACCTCCACCACTTTGGCGAGACTTCTAAGTCCATGGAATTCTATCATATAATCCTTTAACCCATTACCCCATAAATCAGCCTTTTTATGCCTCTAATTAATTCCTCCTCTGAAGAAAATAATTCCCCTTTATACAATCATATAATTATGTTTCATAATAAATAGTTTCTATCTTCTAACAAATGATAGCTTAAAGCAGGCTGGAAGTAAAGCAGAATGCGCCTTAACCTTTTGAACCCTAGTCCCGCAAATTTGCGTCTTTTGCAAACAGTGTACATGTGAATAGTACAATTTTTCCTGTGCAACAGTGAAGACCCAGATCAGAGGGCTCCTAAAGAGTCTTTACTGTTTGTAATAATGCCAAACATTGAAGAAAAAAAAAAACTTAAAAGTCAGAAATGGAATAGACTTAAATTGAAACTGGAATTGTCCATTTAAAAATTCAGGGAGGAAAGAGTTAAGGCTCATTCTGCTTTAATTTCAACCTGCTTTAAGTAGTCACCTTTCTTCAAAAATAGAAACAGGCTGTTGGGTAATGGGTTAACCCTTAGCCTATATCTAGTTTAAATAAAAGATGACCACTTACAACAGGTTAAAAATCAAACAATTTTAAGCCTTGAGGCACATTCTGCTTTATTTTCAGCCATCTTTACTCTAGATCTACCATCTACTATGATATAGGAAAGATTTATTATGTTTTGCATTCATGACTGTATAAAATGGAACTATTTTTAACAATGGGGGAATTAATTAAATGTGTAAAAAGGTGTTTTAGATCTATGTAGTAAAGGGATAAGCTAGAAACATATTCTGATTAATTAAGTTAATTAATTAACCCATTAAGCCATACTGGCTCATATTGACTCGCTGAGCAATAGCCTCATACTGACTCATTTTGACACACTTTAATCCACTGGCTTGTATTGAGATAAGCATTGATAATTGTTTATCGCTTATGAGTTAATGGGGTGTTGTCTGCTATAGTTCTAAAAAATAGAAGTCTCAAAATTTCTTTTCAAAACATGGTCAGAGTATCAACCAATTTGGATACTGATGAGACACAGCGCTATGCGGCATCTCATCATGAAAAACGCCTTTTTACCCCTATAACTTATTCCGTCACTGTAAAAAATAACTCTAATTTATACGGTTATGCTTATCTATCCAACGAAAGATTTTCCATATTCAAGCAGATGGTAGCTTAAAGCAGGCTGAAAGTAAAGCAGAATTCGCCTCAAGGCGCATTCTGCTTTAATTTCAACCTGCATTAAGTGTCACCTATCTTCAAAACTAGAAACATGCTATGGGGTAATGGGTTATATGAGATATACATTAAAGGTGTAAAAAGGCATAATTGAGGGGTAAAAACAAAGTCAGAGATCTCACTCTACATGACTACGGTACAACTTAAATCTCCAGATAAACACTATACTAAACATGAGGAACAGTATGGATAAGCCTGTCTCTGCAGATGTACGCAGACCCATCATCATGCCTTGACTCAGACTGTTCCCACTTTCACACGCCGTTTCAGCCACGTCATACACCAGCTTGGGCGAGACACAACAGATGAAGATTAGAGTAAACCATGCTACATCCTTCACTGACTTCCACAAGCTCTGCTTGTACAAACTGCCAATTGGTTTGACCTTCTCGTCAGGGTCATACTCCGTTATACCCATCAGGGACAAGGCAATATCTCTGTACATATCATCGCTTGAAGCAACACTGTAGACAACAGACTGCATGCTTTCACAGTCCATTCTGTCGTTGTCATGGTTACTGTCACCATTGTCAGAGTCAAGGTTTTTATCTGATTTGTTTGACAAACTGGTTTGGCTAAGATGTGAGTTATTGAGACATTCAGCTTTGCCCATGTCTACACTGCTGTCTAAAACTTTTTCTGCTGTTGATTTATTAGGATCTTCCCCAACTTCTTTTAAGGTATCACTCACTTCACCTTCAGCCTGACTGGTTTGATTCTCTGAACTATTTGTGCCTTCATCTTGATCTTGATCTACCTGACTACCATTCAAATCACCTTCTATCCTATCTTCCACTTTCACTTTACCAGTATGCTGATGTACATCTGCAAACACTTCCAAATGTTGCGTACATGATACATCTTTATCCACCAACACCTCACAAGCTTCTTCCTTCAATTCAGCAATAGCTATTGTAGTTGAAGGGAGGCAAAACACATTGGGAGAAACTGGTAATGGATTTGGTAGCCTCCCTTCAACAACCTCTACATTGCAATCTACAACTGCAACAATTTGAGGCTCGGATTTCACAGACTGGTCAAACTTTTCCAGATCTAATTCAATACCATAGTTTTGTTTTGAAGCAGTCTGTGAGCTGGCATTGGCATCAACCTCTCCTTGATTTTCTGCGCCACGGGGAACAAAATCATCCTCAAATCCATCTTCTATCTCTTGAGTTTCTTCATCATTCAATAACATTGTCTCATCCTCTGCCCTATGACCTGTTGCTTGAAGCTTCAGTCTATTTTTATCTTCAGCTATCTGTTCTTCTAGATCTGAGTCTGTATCATCTGGCACTGCTATATTGTTGGGGTCAGTAACAAAGAAGTTATCTATAGTGTACAGCAGATGGGCATTCATTCCCCTCACCCTTCCTCGACCTGTAATCATAAATAGCATTACAGTAAAAACTGTCTCCACCTGTAATAGAAATACATGGCTCCAGATAAGAGGAAGTAAACTGAACAAATCCAACATTTTCTCACTCAATTCAGCACCAAATCCTATGGTGTTACTACTCATTAGAATCGTCTCTAAGAGACGATTCTAATGAGTGGTGACACCAAAGGGTTTAATACAGAAATAAAAATTTAGCTTTTGAAACACTCCCCTTATCTGGAGCTCTGGAAATAGCATTCCAGCCAACTCATTCAACACTCAGTAACTCTTTTGGGTTACTAGATTCCCTAGTGGATCTTTTAAGTCAACAAAACATGAACCGTTCTTATTATATATCTGGGTAGTTTAATAAATTCTGGTACAAAATAGCAAACAGTGCAGACCCTGATCAGAAGCTCCTCTAGGAGCCCTCTGACCTGGGTCTACACTGTTTGCAAACGTAATGGGTATATTTTTATTATATACATGTATTTTAGTATATTTACATGTATTTCAAACAGGTCTGTGTTGTTGAAAAATTGAAACCTCTATATTACCACCACTTAATTGTGTAAAGTATCAGGTGTTTATGGCAGGGAACTGCTTAAAGCAAGGTAGAAGTAAACAGAATACACCTTAAGGCACATTCTGCTTTACTTTCAACCTGCTTTAAATGGTCCTCTATCACCAAAACTAGTTTGGTTTTCTTTGTTTACATCATTCTGTTTACCGGTAAGCCATCTATGGGCTAAACAGAGGCCTCAGAGAGAGGGGAGTGGATACAGAGAACCAGGGCCCGATACCCTACTCTTATTATCAACATATTCTTCTGGTTCTTTCGAATGCCCACTTATACATTGGACCTCGGTTTATAAAGTCTCATCCAAAGGCAGGGCTCCAGATAAGAGTAGTTTTTCAAAATCTAAAACCTTTATTTCTGCATTAAACCTTATGGTGTCACTACTCATCAGAATCGTCTCTTTGAGACGATTCTAATGAGTAGTGACACCATAAGGTTTGGTGCTGAAATGAGTGAGAAAATGTTGAATTTGTTCAGAAAACTACCCCTTATCTGTAGCCCTGCAAAGGACTTGATCTAGTGGGGGATCAGACACAGAACCCCTCGTATTGTAGTCGAGTGTGTTACCACTGGACCAGGCCCACCAGTTTCAAAACTAGAAACAAGCTATGGGAGTTAAGGGTTAATATCTCCAGTCTCCACAACATCCTATGTTGTGACCACTCATTTGAATTATCGCAAGGGTCCAAGGTTATAAAGCTTTTCAGTTGAGTCTAAAGTCGTTCTCAAGCATTTGATTGGTCAGATTCAGCTCAAACATAGGACTTGGTGGAGACATAAGGAAATATTTCAAACATCATATCTGGAGCTCTGGGGCCCGTTTTATGAAACACCTTACAACAAAAACGGCTGTAAGCCAAAACTTAAATATACATCTTATTTCTGATTTCTCCATCTAATTGTGTCTTGTGACATCTCTTTGGAATTGCCCTTTCAAGGTGATTCCAAAGAGATGTCACAAGACAGGATGAGATGAGAAATAAATAATTATTGAAAATTTTAGAATCTGATATATTATCATTTTTGTCATTAGACGTTTCATAAAACAGGCCCCAGGGCTTATACATGTACACACTTAAAGTGGAGAAGACGTTGTTCTTTCCCAATATACGTTTTAACACTAAAACTATTTATTCCTGTGCAAACAGTTTTGGAGCCAGATCAGACGCCAGGTAACCAGTCGTCTGAACAGGCTTCAAACTAATTGCCATCCAGAATAAGATAAAGAGTATGACATTTCAAAATGTTGGAATTTTCTTCATTTCATTGCAGTGCCTTTAATTGTGCTTCATTTGCATTTAAACCTTTACTCCATAGAAGTTCCTTTTAGCGCATTCAATTTATTCCTCCACTAAAGAAAATAGTTCCAATTTATAGAGTAAGGAACATGTAAATATTGTCTTATCCAAGCAGACAGTAGCTTAAAGCAGGCTGAAAGTAAAGCAGAATGCGCCTTAAGGCACATTCTGCTGTACTTTCAACCTGCTTCAACCCATTACCCCATAGCCTGTTCCAAGTACTGAAGATAGTTGACCACTTAAAGCAGGTTAAAAGTCAAGCAGAATGCGCCTTTGGGCGCATTCTGCTTCACTTTCCATTACCCTATATTTCTTGTTTTGAAAAAGGTGACCACTTAAAGCAGGTTGAAAGTAAAGCAGAATGTGCCTTGAGGCACATTCTGCTTTACTTTCAGCCTGCTTTAAGCTACCATCTACTAGAAAAAAGAAAATATTTCTTCTGATAAATATTCAAAATTGTATAATTTGGAACTATTTTTGAAAGTGAAGGAATAAATTAGAGGCGTAAAAAGGTGTATTTATGGGGTAATGGGTTAAGCTATAATCTGCTAGGATACAGAAAATCTTTCTTATGGTACATATTCTTGACTGTTTAAATTTGAATTATTTTCATAAGTGAAGAATAAAAAATAGGCTAAAAAAGGTGTATTTATGAAGTACATGTAATGGGTAAAATGGTCACCTGTCTTCAAAAAACTAGAAACATACTACGGGGTAAAGGGTTATGCTTCACTGTAATAACATAGGCACTTACTTGAGGAGGTTGACTTCTTCCTCTCCATGTGCCTGTGTATGGAGCCTGACCTTCTAGACAACCTTCTAGAGCTGGTAGTCGGGTGAACCCTTTCATCTGAGTCATTGAAGCTACTGTTTGTTTCTCCATGCAGGTCACGACTCGGCTTGTCACTGGTAACCGAAGACCACAGTCTGTGTAGATAGTCCCTGCACTTATCTAGGAGATTGACTCTGTTACCCAGCGTCTCCTTGCAGTTTATAACTGATATACTCTTACAAGTAGTATTCAATGCCCATTTAGAACTGACTGCGGATGTTTGCACGGTTTTATCAACCATCACCGGATCACTGTTGGTTCTCTCATACAGCTCTTTCGTATACGGCTGCTTTTCTATGAATCTTCGGAACAGCAGTCTGTAGGCAAAAAATCCCTTGATAATGATCATTTGGGTCAGCAGCCAAACAATCACGCCGATGTTGAACTTCGATGTCAGCGTCTTGGGTATTTCGAAGGATAGTCCAGCACTGCAGTTAGCCATTACAGGGGGCGCCTCAATCACGTGGATTCCAGTGAGGCAGTTTAACCCGAAGATCAGCGCACACGACAGGAAACATGCCACCTTGACAAACGTTCGGTTGGTGAACCTCGATCTACCAACCCCTCTCTTGTACACCAGGTAGACCACATCAAAGTTGGCCAGTAGTAGACAGATTCCCAGCCATTCGTACAGAGTGGTGTGGGTTATATGTATGTAGAAGTAGATCTTGGAGATCTGTTGTGTTACTTGGCCTTTGAGGAGATCATCAGCAGCTTTCAACAGCTCAATGCTTGAGGCCAGGAGGCAGCTGAGGAGACCACAGGTATAGTACTGTACCTGTTGATGAGAAAAATACACATTTTAACCCTTTACTCCATATAGCCTGTTTCTAGTTTTAACCCATTACTCCATAAATACTTCATTTACGCCTTTAATTTATACTTTCACTAAAGCAAATAATACCAATTTAAACATTTATGAACATGCACCATAAGAAATATTTTCTCTATTCTAACAGATGTTAGCTTAAATCAGGCTGAAAGTAAAGCAGAATGAGCCTTAAGGCACATTCTGCTTTACTTTCAACCTGCTTTAAGTGATAATCTTTCTTTAAAACTAGAAACAGGCTATGGGATAATGGGCTTACACATTACGCTATAGCCTGTTTCTAGTTTTAAACACAGTTGACCATTTAAGCAGGTTGATGCTTTAAGCTTCCATCTTCTAGAATTTAGAAAATATTTCTTGCTGCAAATTCATGATTGTATACAATGGAACTATTGTTTTCAGTGGAGGAATAAATTAGATGGGTAAAATGCTAATGCACACTGAAAGTAAAGCAGAATGTGCCTAAAGGCTCATTCTACTTTACTTTCAACCTGCTTTAAGTGGTCACCTATCTTCAAAACTAGAAATGGGCTATAGAGTAGAGGATTAAGTCAAACTGGTACATATTTTTATGCCCCACACAATATAGGGTATATTGGATTTTGTCAGTCTGGTTGTCTGTAAGTCCACAACTTTAACATTGACCACAATTTTGGAACTGCATGAGATAGAGGCTTCATATTTGGCATGTTTAATCAACTCAAGAAACTCTTGAGCTCCATACAAGTTGTGTCATGTATGACAAAGGTCAAGGTCATTTAGATAGACTGAATAGACTGAAATATTTAATCTTTGCCATACCTTTGGGAGTACATATGATAGAGACTTCGTTTTACACCAGTGTACTCAACTCAATAAGCCCATTGAGATCAGAGGGCAAGTTGGGTCATGTCAGATGATTGTCAAGGTCATTTAGAGGTCATGGTCACATCAGTGGCCATAGTATTTCACAAAATATCTTGTTGCAATTGAATTTCAATAATACAAGTACATGTACATTCAGGTTAAAAATGCCTGTTTTAACTTTCAAACACTGATATATGGGCTATTGGTTTGATTTGTTATAATTTTATGTTTGCTTTACCAGTATTTCAGTCATATCATGACAATCGTCTTATAACAGGTGGAGGAAGTGAAGAGCCTCGATTTGAACCTTAGTAGAGTGAGTGTCAGTCATAGAGACTATAACCCTGTTATAGAGGCCCCTAAAGCAGACTGAAAGTAAAGCCTACTTTCAACATACTCAACTCTAGCAACTAGTATACTCGTCATTAAAAAATGTATTCGGAATATCCCAGTCCTGTTATATGCAAACAGTGTAGACCCTGATCAGAGGGCTCCTAGGAGCCCTCTGATCAGAATCTGCAGTGTTTATCATTTTGTCATTTTGAAATTATTTGTTTTAAAAAAGAAAGAACCCTAAATAGTCATTGGAAAAAGGAATAGTTGATTTAACTCTTTCCTCCCTGAAACTTTAAATGGACAATTCCAGTTTCCATTTAAAGGAAAACGGACAGCTGATGACAATATGGTCTTAGATCCTAGATTTTATCCTAAAAGCAACATTCATGAAGGTCCTGCAATTATTACTCATCGATAAGGTACGAAAAAGATCGATTTACTGCATACAGGTAAGCTATCGCTAATTGGAACGGGCGCCGCCATATTGGCAAAGCTATCATTCGGAACCCTCGATTTTTATCCATTTTGTGACGACACAAAGGCCTAAACGCTGATTGGCTCTTTCACTCAACCACTGTAACTTGGGCGGACATTTCACACTTCGGTCAGTAAGGGTAACGGCAAGCTTAATTGAAGGTCGCATACAGTTAAAAAAAAAAAGATAATAGATAGATGGTATATTCATATTGATTATGATGAACTTGAAAGGTCGTGTAGATCCAGAAACGATCAGAAGCTATCGTTAATCGGCTTAGAGAAATGTCCGTTCCTATTCCCAGATATAGAATCTGGGAAAACAATGCTTCGAAATGGCTAACAGTAGAGTATGGCGACATCCATAATACCTTGATTGATGATTATAATAATAGATCTAGATCTACAATAAAAAAAATATGATAATCAGTGCGATATTGTGCTGATCTAGACCTAAATGTTGAACTGGCTTAGATCTACCAACTCGTTTACAAATCAGCATTTTCTAGCTGGTTCGTCTCGGTTTAGGAATTCAACGCTACAGAAATTCTTAATGAAAAAAGTCTCATTACTAGATCTACATATTGTACGGGTAGATCTAGATCGGTTTTTTCTTTCTTAATTTAATCATCGCGATTCTCTAGATCCCGATCTGATAGAGCGATCTTACTTGAGTCCAAATCCGATTTTGATTGGATCTAGTATTATCGTTCTTATTTCTGGGTGTAGTTTTACACTTGTCATTTCTGTAGACAAAAATTCAAACAACTTTTAGATAGGCCTAAATGAATTTTAATTTAAGATTTAAATTCGAGTTTTATGGTAGACTCTAGCCTTTTTTAAAAAGCAGCATACACATCTAGATCAATACAAAACCACAAGAGCTAGAAGTGTCCAATATTTTTTTTTTTTTTTTTTTTTTTAAAGATCTTGGCTTTTTTGTTTTGATGTAACCCTTTCCCCCATAAATACGCCTTTTAACGCCTTTAATTAATTCCTTCATATACTGAAGAAAATAGTTTCAATATCATACTGTCACAAATAAAAATCATAAGAAATATTTTCTATATTTTAGCAGATAAAAGCTTAAAGCAGGCTGAAAGTATTTTCAACCTGTTTTAAGTGGTCACATATTTTCAGAAGTAGAAACAGGGTAAAAGGCTCGTGGCGTGTAATCGCATATTTAAGTAGCCAAATTGCTAGCCTGTGTTTAAAATCACAACCCTGTTTGGCAAGTGCGGCTAATTAGATTACGTAATATGGATATTTATGCCCTGCAGTGCCTAAAGCTTCTTACTTCTTCACAGAGGGGGTCTTAGGCAGAAAGGGGTTGTGTATAATTATTTCCGGTCCATATCGTACAATTTGCAAGGCAGCTTAATTGATTTGTGGTTGATGATGAATGTCAGCATAAAATGCGATCTAGATCAAAGCCGCCTGCTGAATAATGTCCTGAATCTGTTTCGATTATGATTTTCATAGATCTTTATATAAGCTCAAGATATATAACGATAAGTAAAAAACGACATTAATACAATAAATGAGCACTCGGGTCACGTTATCTAGAGCGTTCAGTTTTGACCCAGATCAGAATATCAAATACTTTGTTCAGCAGACAATTAATCAGTTTGGATCTTAATCAGACATTGCCAGTCTCAATTGCTAGATGATAAATTGATATTCCACATTTGTCATGTCAATGACTGTGCAAAAAGTTCAGCAACAGTTTGGATCCAACTGAGATATTGAGAAACTCTGTGATTGAAAATCCAAACTAAGGTTTGAATGTATTGAAAAGCTCATTGAAGAAACTTTTATCCGTACGAGAGACTGACAAACAGTTAGGACCCAGATCGGAATCAAAACTGACTGTACTTAAAGGTCAGCAACAGTTTGGATCCAAATGAGATATTGAGAAACTCTGTGATTGAGACCTGGATGTACGAAAGTTCCCGGATGTTGCGATACTGAGAATAAATGGTCTATTTTCTAAAATTGTATGTCCGATTGAGGACCAGAACCGATGTTAAACGTCACGGAAAATTCATAACAGACCAGAAAAATAATTTGATCCCCCTTATTTTATTAAATAAAAACGTAATACCTCATCCGTTTTGTACTGGATGCAGAGACAGTGTATAGCCATATGGCTATACACTGTCTCTGACTGGATGTTTTAAAAATCGGCACATGTATTATCGTCTTTATCTGCTCGTGTTTTAGTCGTAGCCCCGTAAAAAAACGAAGATATCCTGGAGCCGATATTTATGATTAATATTTACGGAAATATTAACAGATAAGACTAAATATATCGGAGAAACTTTTTTCGAAAGTCACAGGGCTTCGATGCCTTTATTCACAACCAGTATGCAAATATTATCAAGAGTATCCGTGCCCGATTCCGGTGTCCTATGATATTTGCCTGATATACGCTACCTCAAGTATGGCTGGATTAAGCACTAATAGCTCGACATTTTGATGGTTCTGCTATGCACTCATTGTCACCAAGACACCCAATCGTCATTTCATTTGTTCTTCAGCAAGTATTAACCTCCTTTGTAGGCATTTATACACAAGTATTGCAGTCGCAAATTCGTCCGGCGAATGCGCTTTCTCTTCGCCCGACCCGTCGTAGTCTCTGTCTTCTAATATTACATTCTCTGATAATTTAGGATCGAAATCGTAACACTGAAGTTCTAAAGTGTTTTTACCTTCCTCCACATGCCCAATTTTTCTCAGTATTTCAGTTTATTAATGTTATCGATGTAAATTCCGCGCACTCTACGGCATTCCCGGTTAGACTCGCTATAACCGGAAGGTCGCGGAAGGCCTTAGTTACGTCACACAGGTAAACAAAATTGCGGCCCCCATGGTCAAGCTGCACAGTCATATATCACAATGTTTAAACGGCTCTAACTACTTCATTTTTTATTATTTTTCAAAATGTCAAAGGCAGAAGGCGATTTTTTTTCAATATCTTTCATTTAAAAGATATTTATCACCAGCTGTCCATTTCCCTTTAAGTCTAGTCCATTTCTGACTTTTAATGGTTGTTTATGTCAATGTTTGGCATTATGACAAACAGTGAAGACCCTGATCAGAGGGCTCCTAGGAGCCCTCTGATCTGGGTCTTCATTGTTTGCACAGGACAAGTGTACTATTCACATGTACACTGTTTGAAAAGGATGCCTATAAGCGGGACTAGGGTTCAAAGGGTTAAAGTTTAAGGGGTGAATGAGTGAAGCAAACCACTCGTCCAAAATATTGAAATTAGGTTTCTAGAGAAAATGTTTACGAGAGTTTAGTAGTATAAATAGTAAAACCTCTCTATTACGACCACTTAACTTAATTGTTAGGTGTCTATGACAGGTGACTGCTTGAAGCAAGGTGACAGTTAAATAGAAAGCTCCTTACGAGTTTTCTGTTTTATTTTCACCTTGCTTTAACTCTAGCCGCCTGCTGCCTACCCCAGCTACTGGGACTAATCCCGCAGCAGATGACAAATAAACTCAGGATCAAGTCAAGTCAAGTTTAACCCATTTCCCATAAATACACCTTTTTACATCTTTAATTTACCCATTTACTGAAGCAAATAATTCCAATTTATACAGTCATAAATATGTTTAATTAGAAATATTTTTTATATTCTAACAGATTATAGCTTAAAGCAGGCTGAAAGTAAAGCAGAATGCGCCATAAGGCGCATTCTGCTTTACTTTCAACCTGCTTCAAATGATGACCTGTTTTCAAAACTAGAACCTAGCTATTAGGTAATGGGTTAAGGTGTCACCTGCCCTTTATACAAACAAACTATTCATTTAGTCCACGCTTCCATCATCTGAAGGCAATTTTGATCTCACAACCCTAGCAAACCTCTAAGAGGGCCACCGCGAAAACCTTTTGCCTGCACTGTAGGCTTTACGATAAATAATCAAAAGTTAAGTGAAAAAAACATCAGATCAAGAATTTAACCTGAAGAAGTACAGAAATTTCGCAGTAACAATAATAGATCTAGATCTACTCCGTCCTTTGAGAATTAAACTTATTTTGACCTTTTTTTATAGACGATATATTTGAAGCAGCCAACAATTCTGAATGAAATTATTAATTATGTTGTGATATGTGAAAGATAATTTTTGAAAACTAAGTGCGTTAATTGGCAGCTAAATGGGTTGAAACATCTTAACCCTTAGCCTGCCACTCACGACTATAGCTCCATATGCACACAGCTTGGATCCGGATGAGACGCCGAGTAACTCGGCGTCTCATCCGGATCCAAGCTGTTTGACACTCGGACAACATTTTCAGCAATTTTGAGCAACTTTGAAACTTGAAGCAGAAGAGAAATATAGCAGACGACAATTTATTTGGCGGGCTAAGGGTTAAATTTATTAATCTGCAGGTGATATACCCTTGTAGCAACATTGAACTGTCAAACAACGATTTCAGGGTTCACTGCACTGTTATTACCTCCCTTTATGACATTTTTTAATTTAGCATAATAAATATTTTCAATAAACATCATAAAGTAATAAATAAACATACTAAAATAGTTTAAATTAAAATGATAATGTTTTTGGTAGAAAATTAGGAAGTGATTCTATAGTATTATAATTTTTAACCCTTTCCTAAATAGTAAAAGAAACTTTTATATAATTAAATTCACCAGAAGGAGTTAACTCTTTGAGATATTAATCTTTCAAGCTTCTCTAGATGGGCACATAGAATGCCCCAATACAAAATGCAAACAAGAGCACTGCAGTGCAGCAAAATACGCCCGTCATGGCCAGCGGGTGTCAAAGTCGTCCGGACTCAGGCCGACTGGAAAAAGTCGCCCGGAGTGTAGGCCTGACTATCTATCTAAAAAAGACTATGCTGTAGTATTGCGATATAAAAAATAAAAAAGTTCTGTTTTTTTTTATTTAAAAATGCCCATTTTTTACAATAAAGGGGCATAACTCTGCTAAAAATAGTCGCCAACATCTGAAACGCGAACTTGTCCGAACTATTGTGGTATGGAATATTTGTAGGAAGTTTAATCAAAATCGGTCAATAAATGAAGGTGAGAGAGCGCTAACAAGAAAAGTTAAAGGATGAAGTTTGGCTTATTTTAAATTTTAAGTATGTAAAGGGGCATAACTCATAGAAAAATAATTTAACAGGAACCAAAATTAACAGATGCCTTCCCTGCATGATGAGAAAGATAAATATAAAATTTGGTTACAATAGACAAAATGTAAGTAAAATTATTATCAGGAAACAATTGAATAAAAAAAAAAAAAGTTTTTTTTTGACAATAAAGGGGCATAACTCTGCTAAAAATAGCCGACTACGTCTGAAACGCAAACTCGTTCGAACTATTGTGGAATGGAATATTTGTAGGAAGTTTAATCAAAATCGGTAAATAAATGAAGGTGAGAGAGCGCTAACAAGAAAAGTTAACAGACGGACGTACGGATGTACGGACGGACAGCGCTGGGTATACCATAATACGACCGTCAATGACGGGCGTATAATTAGATAAATCTGATCCCCAAAAAACAGACATGGATTTGTTTAACCCATTATTCCATAAATACTCCTTTCTACACCTCTATATTATCCCTACACTGAAAAGCATACATGTAAAATGTAATTCCAATTATGAGTATGTATCATAAGAAATATTTTCTCTATTCTAGTGGATGGTAGCTTAAAGCAGGCTGAAAGTAAAGCAAAATGCTTTCAACCTGCTTGAACTGGTGACATGTCTTCAAAACTAGAAACAGAGCTTATTATGCATCTTTAGGCTTAATAATTTATTCATCCATATTATCAGTTCCAATTTGTAGTTATGAAATATTATGTATCTAAAGAAGTATTTTCAATATTCTAGCAAAAAATGATAGCTTCAAGCAAGCTGAAATTGAAGTAAATGCGCATTTAACTTAAGGCACATTTTGCTTTACTTTTAGCCTGCATTAAATGGTCACCTGTCTTCAATACAAGAAACACCGGCATTGAAGTATCAGTTCCTTCACATTTTTAAGTGTCGCCACAAATGTCTCAAACTTCACTAATAAAAAGACTTTTTTCATCTAAAACAAAAAGTAGAAATGAAGTGAAGGGTCTTGTCATTTTAGATTTTCCTCTAGCCCAAGCCAGTGCCATATCGATAGGTTAGACCATGGTTGAGCCCGACTAAATGACAAAGTTCTCGGGCGGCTAGGCCCCTCAAACTATCAGGGTTCCAGATAAGGGGAGTATTTCAAAAATTAAAATCTTTATTTCTGCTTAAAACCCTGTGGTGTCATTACTCATTAGAATCGTCTAAAAGAGACGATTCTAATGAGTAATAACACCATAGGATTTGGTGCTGAAATAAGTGAGAAAATGCTAGATTTGTTCAGTTTACTCCCCCTTATCTGGAACCCTGAACTATATTGTTTAGTTGCGCTCAACCATGGTCTAACCTATACATATTGAAACGTGAACCAGCACTGTAATAGTTGTGTACCTGGTGGCCCTCTATCAAGGTGTTCTTGTTTCCCAGCTTGCAGTAGGTGTACAGGATACAGACAATGGTAGGAATACCGGTCACTATGGAGATCCCCATTGCACGCCCGGGTCAGAAACTGTCACAGAAAAAACAGTAAACTAATTAATTATCTAGCTATTAGTGAAACAGTATTTTTAACCTGAATATTCATATTCAGACATATTTTCTAGCTTAAGGCCTTTCGCTACCGGAAGTCGGTCTTGCGGGCGAGCGGATATGCGTCTGGACGACACAGACTTTTTCCGTACGTGCTTATACTAGAAAATTTATATAAAGGAAATTTTGATACGAATTAGTATAATCCTTCATAGCGCAGTCAGTACAGTGGTTGACTAGCAATTGAAAGGCCATAGGTTCGAGACCCATGCGATCCAAATATTTTTTTAAGTGTCCGATATATTGACTTCTCAATCCATAACGCAGTGATCAAGGGACATGTTATGTTTTGTCTTCGTTGATTAGAATAAGTGATGTAATATACGGTCCAATTATATTTCCACTTACATGTACGTTTTAGTTTAATGACTTACAAGTCAATAAAATCGGTATACATGTATACGATTTGATCGAACTATAAAGCCACACATTGAAGCTTATCAATACGTCAATCTTTTCAAGATCGATATTGCCCATTATAATTATGTTTAAATAATATAATTAACCTTGTATGCAAGTCCATGAATAAATAAAAATGCATTTTAATGACAGAATTATAATTTTAAGGAAGGTAACTGTATCTCAACTTCAAATATCACACATTTTAATAAGAAAAACTGTTATTACAACAAATCCTGACTGTAATATTTTCTAATTTTTTCAGATTAACTATTTCATAAACCATATATTTGAATAAAATGAAAACAAATGTACATTGAATGAGTCAGTTTTTTGTAATTCAATTTTTTACCATTATGCAAAATTTAAGTAGCTGATAACATCTTTCTGAATACCTTTATTCAAAATGATTTTAGCTTTTCTTGTAATGAATGTTGTGGACTACTTATTGGACGAGATGTGTAGTCATTAGCTTTATTTATTTTTGAGAAAAATAAAATCATCAAAATTCAAGGTTTTTGTCAGAACAAGAGCCCCATGGGGCATATTTCGCTCACCTGAGAATCACTGACAAAATGGAGATAATGACTTATGTCCAGGATGGGGTCATTTTTTATCTGAGGGGCATAATTTGAACAATCTTGATAGAGGCCCTGTATATGATGCTATGTGCCAAATATCTAAGATCAGGATACTAGGGTTTTAGACAAGAAGATTTTTTTTAAGTTTTCATTGAAAAAATCTATTTTTAGCTCCTGTGACCTACTTATGCAACCGACCGGAACCATTTGAACAAAATATGTAAAGGACATCTAGAAGTGTCACCATGATGAATATCAAAGCTCTGGCCATATTAGTTTCAGAGAAGAAGACGTTTGAAAATTTCACTATATAACTCTATGTAAAACTGTGACCCCCGGGCGGGGCCAATTTTGACCCCAGAGACATAATTTGAACAAACTTGATAGAGGACCTGTAGATGATGCTATGTGCCAAATATCTAAGCTCTGGCCCTTGTAGTTTCAGACAAGAAGATTTTTTAAGTTTTCATTGAAAAAATCTATTTTTAGCTCCTGTGACCTACTTATGCAACCTACCGGAACTATTTGAACAAAATATGTAGAGGACATCTAGAAGTGTCACCATGCCGAGTATCAATGCTCTAGCCATATTCGTTTCAGAAAAGAAGACGTTTGAAAATTTCACTATATAACTCTATGTAAAACTGTGACCCCCGGGGCGGGGCCAATTTTGACCCCAGGGACATAATTTTAACAAACTTGATAGAGGACCTGTAGATGATGCTGTGTGCCAAATATCTAAGCTCTGGCCCTTGCAGTTTTTGAGAAGAAGATTTTTAAAGATTTCCTTATTTTTTCACTTTGGTTGCCATGGCAACCAGAGTTCTGCATTGTTTTTAATTCTTTGAACAAATTTGAAAGAGCTTGATCCAAGGAACATTTCTGTAAAGTTTGGTTGAATTCTGTCAAGCGGTATAGGAGGAGATGTCATTTGAAGCAATTGTTAACGACGACGGACGACGACGGACGCCGGACACAGGGCCATCCCAATAGCTCACCTTGAGCCTTTGGCTCAGGTGAGCTAAAAAGAGACCTAAAAGACAAACCACACGATAGATTTTGCCTATATTTTTACTCATTGTTTCTTAGGCTATTATAATTCTTCATGAAAAGTTTCATACACATTGTATGGAAATTAAGCGCACCTGCGAAGTACCTTAAAGCAGACTGAAAGTAAAGAAGAATGTGCCTTAAGGCACATTCTGCTTTACTTTCAATCTGCTTTAAGTGGTCACCTATATTCAAAACTAGAAACAGGCTATGGGGTATTGGTTTAAATTACAAGTTCACAATGACTCTAGCAGGGTTTTATCCTAGAATATTTAACAGTGTGGCAAACAGTGTAGACCCTGATCAGAGGGCTCCTTCAGGAGCCCTCTGATCTGGGTCTACACTGTTTGCAAATATTATGCATCGATTGTGTTCCAACGCATTAAGTGTTAACATCATGCGTTAAACAATAAGTAATGTAAAATGTTGTTTTTAATCCATTACTAAATAAATACACCTTTTTACGACTTAAATTTATTCCTCAACTGAACAAAATAATTCTACTTTACACATTCAAGAATGCGCATCAAAAGAAATATTTTCTGTATCCTAGAAGATGGTAGATTAAAGCAGGCAGCTTTAAGCTACTATTTGCTAGGATATAGATATTACTTTTTATAGTGCATATCCATGACTGTTACAAGTGGAGGAATAAACTAAAGGTATATAGAGGTGATTTGATTAGATTTGATTTGTTATGATTTTACGTTGCTTTTCAACAGTATTTCAGTCATATCGCGACGTCCAGCTTATTACAGGTGGAGGAAGACCCCAGAAGCCCTTTGTGAACTGTTTCAGACATAAATCGGCAACTGGGTGGGTAGAACCACCGACCTTCCGCAAGCCAGCTGGAAAGCTTCCCCACATGAAAAATCTGAACAACCCGACTGGGATTTGAACTCACGGCGGTGAGGAGCTTAGTGGTGTAAGTCACAGTGACTACTACCACAGGGCTAAACAATATAAGTACTGTAAAGTGGAAAATTCAAAACAAAAGTTCTGAGGAATTAGATATCTCGCCTATCTCCTGTTTGCTCATCAGTCAACACATTAAGACTCGATACATCTGTATTCAAAGTTTGGTTTGTTGAGTACTTAAACCTTTTCAAAAATAGAGATAAAACATAAACTTAACGTTGGAACTAGATCCAAATGTTTGACGTAGATATATGACAGAAAAGCCACATCTAAGTCTCGCTTTGACTCCTTCGTCATGACGAGACAAAAATTACAATTTACAGTAAAATCTCTCTATTTTGATTGCTAAGTTGTGTTAATGAATAGGTATTTAAGACAGGTGACTACTAAAAGAACAATCTCCAAGGAGTATATGTGCCAATTTTGGTGCTTGTTTCCGGAAGTGAAAGATTCTTCTCATATTTGCACTTATCTGCTGCACTATAAAGCAAGGGGACAGTAAAACAAATAGCTCTTTTACCATGCTTTACTTTCAACTTGCTTTAAGTGGTCGCCTGTCTTCAACACAAGAAACATGCTATGGGTAAATGGATTAACACATTGAATCCTAACAAACTAGTATTCTTGTTCTTTACATAGTGTACCTGTTAATCATTTTACAATATATGGAGGAAAACAACACTAACCCTTAACCCCATAGCCTGTTTCTAGTTGTGAAGACAGATGACCACTTAAAACAGGTTGAAAGTAAAGCAGAATGTGCCTTAAGGCACATTCTGCTTTACTTTCAGCCTGCTTTAAGCTATTATCTGCTAGAGTATAGAAAATATTTCTTATGATTCTTATTTGTAACAGTATAAATTGGGCCTATTTTCTTCAGTGGATGAATAAATTAAAGGCATAAAAAGGTGTATTTATAGGGTAATGGGTTAACAGTCATCAATGGAGTAAACATAATTGGAAACTGGAATTTCCGCTTAAAGTTTCGGGGTGAGAAAATGAAAACATTACTCAATAATTACTCCTTTTAAAAACTAAAATAATTTTTACAATAAGGAAAGTAAATGTAGTCCCAACCTATTATGAGAAATATTAAAATCAAAATTATACTTACTGAATATGTGTGTTTTAACGTTGCCTGGGTATCAAACTATCAATAGGTCACCATCCAGTCACATGACCATTCTTTGCCATCATAAAAATGTTAACATCACGGCTCCAGATCAGCGATAGTAAATTAAAGTTCTGAAACATTTCCTCTCGTAAACCTTCAAACCTGATGCTGAGACTACTCGTACGAATTACAGCGACATCACATGGTCAGTACTTCTGACAATACACCTATATAGTGTGATGTTAATTCACACTTCTAAAAACTGATACACTCAATGATACAGCAAAACCATACAAAATTGTGATCTTCTATCTGATAATAGAATATAAAACACCATAGATAAAACGGCAATTACTAAGTACATATTTATTATACATGTAAACCCTTTATCCCATAGCAACTATATCCTTAAACCCTTTACCCCATATAATTATAGTCATAGCTAGTTTTGAAGACAGTTGATCACTTTAATTAACCCCACAGCCTGTTAGTTTTGAAAATAGGAGACTACTTTAAGCAGGTTGAAAGTTAAGCAGAATGTGCCTTAGGCACATTCTGCTTTACTTTCAGCCTGCTTTAAGCTAATATCTTCTAAAATATAAAAAGTATTATTTATCAAACATATTTATGACTGTATAAATTGGAACTATTTTCTTCAGTGGAGGAATAAATAATTGGCGTAAAAGGCGTATTTATGGGTTAAGGGGTTGAAGCAAGTTGATAGTAAAGCAGAAAACACCTTCAGCTGCATTCTGCTTTACTTTCAACCAAGTTTAAATATCATTTGCTAAGAAAGCTCTTGCAGAAGCTTTCTGCATTACTTTTTGCTTTGCCTGCTTTAACCCTTATTTCATAGATACACATTTTTGATTATTTTAGCATTTTCCCCTCATATTGCATTAGTCAGCACAAACACATAGATTCAAATTTCATTTATTCCTCCACTGAAGAAAAGAGATCCAATTTAGACAGTCATGAATATGTTACACAAGAAATAATTTCTATGTTCTAGCTAATGGAAGCTTAAAGCATGTTGAAAGTAAAGACGTATTAATGCACCTTAAGGTGCATTCTGCTTTACTTTCATCCTGCTTTAAGTGGTCACCTGTCTACCACAATAGAAACAGACTTTGGGAAGATGGGTTTAGGGTATATCTGTTTTAGCGTTAAACAAGAGGGCCATAGTGGACTTTTCTCACCTCTCGGACAGAGGTATCCCGAAATCTAGGGGGTGTGAGATAACCTTATCTGTCCGGACAGACAAGCCGAACTATCTTATGATTGGTTGTTATTGCCGTTGTTATGACGTCGTCATGCATACATTAGCGCATTAAAATACAACTCGTCACTGTATAGCAAGTTAAACGCGTTTTTAGGGTTGATGAGGTGAGAAAATAAATCTAACACCACAGTTGAGTGTCAGATAAGAATATCCCACCCTTGTTTGAAGATATTTTTGGAACACTCGGCAAAGCCTCGTGTTCCAAAAATATCTTCAAAACTCGGGTAGGATATTCTTATCTGACACTCACGGTGGTGTTAGATTCACTTTATATCACTCACATGAGTCAAAGTGATACATTGACAACAAAGCATCATTTGCTTTAGGTCACAAACCCAATAACCCATAGATGACACAGAACTATAATGGGGCCCTACCGCATTACAGAGTTATCCCAATTTTCATCACGAGTTAACTCCCCTGATAAGGAAAAGGTTGTTTCCGGTATTGAGACGGTGTCGATAACGGTCATAAACGATTCGGAAAAGAATATATCGAATGCGGTTTATTAGTTTGATACCTATATCTATATGCAGTCAAGCTCCTGTTTATCCCTATGTATTTTAATGTATTAATTTTGTTTAATGTTAAATGCGACGGTTATTTATTTCATCGTTTTTAGCAAACCGAAAGTAGCACTGATCATACTTTTTCTATATAACAAAGAAGCTGACTTTTAACATACTTAACAGACACGGGTTTTCACCTCGGTAAAACAACGTTAACATGGATTAAAAGTAGATCCTGATCAGATGGTTACTATATAGGAACAGTCTCTATAATCAATGACTGTCCTCTCTGGTTCTTAAATGACATTATAGGTCTATAAATGCTGCCTATTACAGGTGAAAAAGGGGATATTTATTAAGACATTACCGGTATTAAAACATAAACTTTGTATTATTCAGTTATTAATAATGACATGAATATTCATTAGGCAAAGGGTTAAACTGATCTTTTAAAATATGTTGAATGGTAAACAGTTTCTTCAAAAATGTATATTTTGTTTGTTCATTATATACCATCAGATTTTAGTTGACAGAAATTTCATAGAAATAGTTCAGCCTGTCATGCTCATAGCGCACATGGATTTCACCTCTCAAGGCTTCTGCCCAGGGGCCATAAAGCGCAAAGCATCATCACAACTAAAAACAGGAAGTAACCAATTAGCTAGAAATCGAATTGTATACTGACCCCCACTGGGGTGCAGCTGCTGTCCCATACATGTAAGAGTCATCTCTGCTATGACAAGCCATAAAACGGAAGCTTAAGTCTTGGGTACACAGGCTGGAATCAAAACACACCAAACTATTTTTTTTATATAGAGGATCCACATTGTTATTCATGTGGGGAATAAATTTTAATCTCCTATACCATGCACTCCTTCATGTGCAAAAGCTTAACCCATTACCCCCATCATTATGCCTTTTACTCCTTTAATGAATTCCACCTTCATAAGCAACTAAATAATCTTCATGCACTAAGCAGTCATAATTATGAAACATAGGTGATATATTATGTCGTAGTGAGTGGTGCCTTAAAGCAGGATTAAAGTAAAGCAGGGTGCACCTTAAGGCGCATTATGTTTTACTTTCAACCTGTTTAAGAGGTGACCTATATTCAATACTTTACACGGGCTGTTGGGTAATTGGTTTAGGTAATGGGTAAACCCATTACCCGATCGCCTGTTCCTACCTGGAAAGACAGGTGTCCATTAAAGGTAGATTGAAAAGTACATGCTACTTTACTTTCAGCTTGCTTTAAGCTACCATCTGCTAGGATATTCAATGTTTTTAATGTTGCACATTCATGCTAATAAAAACTTTGAATTAGAACTCTTTCCTTCAATGGAGGCATAAACCAAAGGCGTATTTAAAGGGTTAATAGGAAATACATACCGTTTTAACAACATAAATACTTTAGAACCCCTCTCCTATCATTAAATGTGTACTCTATTGAAAACTCAATGTTGAAAGTAAAGCATGTATTCCATCGTTTTAGTAGATTAAAACTTTATTTATGTTGATCTTTTACCAGTTCACTAATTATAATAGGTTTAAAACACTATCATTTATAAAAAGTTTGGAACCAGATAAGATGCAGCATATATACTAACAGGCTGATCAGAGGTAGAACTGTTTCACTCATATATTATGTTTTAAGTCAAAATTGATATCATGTTCTAAACTTTTATCAAGAAAGTAGGCAGTATTTTTTTTTTTTAAATATTAACCCTTATCATGCTATTAGCATAATTGATCATTCCTACGGTATTGTTCCTTATTTAATCAGCTAAAGTAATAAATTTAATGATAGGTATTCATAGCGGGTAGGGTTTATGGTTGATTAACAGCAACCAGAATGTGCTATGACACATCCATGTAACGGGGTTTAACCCTTTACCCAATAGATAGTATTAGTTTTGAAGATAGGTGACCCCTTAACCCTTTACCCCATAGAAGCGACTTTTAGCGGATATGATTTATACCTCCGCTGAAGAAAATAGTTCCAATTTAATCAGTCATTAATATATATTATAGGGAATTTTTTCTATATATTCTAGAACAAGATAGCTTAAAGCAGGCTGAAGTAAAGCAGAATGCGCCTTAAGCGCATTCTGCTTTACTTTCAACCTGCTTTAAGTAGTAACCTATTTTCAATTCTAGAAATAGGCTATCAGGTAAAGGGTTAAGGCAGGTTAAGGTACATTCTGCTTTAAGCTATCATCTGCTGGGAGGTATAACATATTTATTGAGGTGCAGATTGATGACTAATTTTAATAAACATATGAATAAATGATATGCATAGAACGGTATATCTATGGAAGTTTTTGTAAGTTTTATTGTAGGTAAAGTAAATGCATGTCTTAATTCTATGTTTGAACAATATATGAGAGATTGCGCTTTCAATAATGTATAGCCAGGTTCTACTGTATATAATATAAGCTCTACACTAACAAGCAGACGATCTCCTCAAATTCGTGTTTGAGGATAAAGGATTTTCGATACTATGTGTACTTCACTATTGAACCGGAAACAACCGCTCATTCAGGGATCGCTACTCTTATCACACTTTCCATGCGGGGTAACTCTGTATATCGGTAGGGCCCCATTCTACAAATCTAGATAGTGGTTGATTGACTGCTTTGTGTTTTAGGATACAAGGACACATAAAATTGTCATATGGCACCGATAAACTATTGAATATAACTTTTATGTGTATACATTTTATGTTTATGTTAACTGAAATACTGATATCACAAAACATAATGCTATGTAATATTGATGGTATTTGGGCCGGAGGCCTTCAACTACAAATAAAATCATTGTCATTGTCAATATTTTGAATAATTACAGTGGAGTAGTAGGTAATGCTTTATACCAAATGTCTATGCTCAGAGCCTTGAGTTTTTTTATAAGAATATTTTTTAAGTTTTACATTTTGGTTGCCATGTCAACCAGAATTCTGCATGATTTCACTAAACTTGTACAACTTTGTAGGGGATCCTCCAAAGAACATCCATTCTAAGTTTCAACAAATTCCGTCAAGTAGTTTTAGAGAAGATGTCATTTGAAAGAAATTTGAATGGACAGACAGATCTATCACAAATGTAACCAAGAACGCTTAGCTCAGGTGAGTTAACCCATTTGGTACTCAATAGCCTGTATCTAGGTGGCCACCTATCAAAGCAGCTTGAAAGTAAAGAAGAATGAGCCTTCATGCACATTCTGCTTCACTTCCATTCTGCTTTAAGCTACCATTTGCTATGATATAAAAAAATCATAATGGTGCATATTCATGACTGTATAAAGTGAAACTATTTTCTTTCAAAGAGGAATAAAATAAAGGTGTAAAGATTCCTATTTATGGGGTAAGGGGTAACAAGGGCTAGTAAAGAAAGGGCTATGTTTCTAAAAGCCTTTGTGATCATAACAGCAAGGCATACAATATAATGTGCACCAGATATCACTTTCTAAAAGATCACTGCGTCAACCTTCCATTTGGTGTGAAACTAATTTCTTGCTGCCAGAAAAAACATTCCCAGTTTCACACTGCCAGGTTAAGTTCATGACTTGTGTCTGATATTACTGTTACCATATTGGAATTATACATCACCTAAACCCTTTAACCCATATCCTGCTGATCGCGACTTCACTGGTTTTTGCAAACAATTTGGATCCAGATCAGAGGCCTCGTAACGCGGCGTCTGATCTGGACTCAAACTGTTTGACACTCATCTTAAGGTTTCTTTAATTAAGAAATGTATAAATCTAAGTTTAACAAAATTTGCAGACAACAATTTCGAAGCAGACGACTTAGCAACAGGATAAGGGATAATAATTAGTAATTAATAACAGACAAAGTAGAATTAACCCTTAACCCAATAGTCTATTTCTAGTTATGAAAACTGGTGACCTCTTAAAGCAGGTTGAAAGTAAAGCAGAATGTGCCTTAAGGCACATTCTGCTTTACTTTCAGCCTGCTTTAAGCTACCATCTGCTATGATAAAGAAAATGTTTCTTACGGTACACATTCATGACTGTATAAATTGGAACTATTTTCTTCAGTGAAGGAATACATTAATGGCATCAAAACGTGCATCTATGATGTAATGGGTTAATCCTTCACTGCCATACTGTCAACTGCTTTAGTTCTTTCAATGCTAAGTACAGTCGAGCACCAGTATCTCGAACGTCAGAATCTCGACTACAGTGCCTATCTCGACGATTGTCGCAAGTCCCCCATATATTTGTTCTTATTCCTATGTAATCTCACCTGTCCTATTTCGACTATGGCTAATCTCGAATACCCTTGGTATTTCGACTATAGATTTTGGCCATATCCATTTAATTGTTCTCAATTAACACCAAGTATCTCAATGACTGCTTGTCGCCATGCATTGATCACACCCACTGACTTTCATCGCGAGTATCGGACTCTGTGGAAATCACCGGTAAAATCATTAACCGTAGCATTACATGTTGTCTGCATGGGTGTTAGGTGATAATTGTCAAACACTGTTAAATTAACGCTTAAAGTTTGGTCGCCGCATCCTTAAAATTTGTCTCCTTATAACCATCATTATCGGTGTTGATTCAATTCATCAAGAGAAGCACCCCTTGATGAAACGGATGTTGTGGAAAACAGTACCGTGGAGAAGGGAGGAAAATACGAATTATACATGAAATTCCGTGATAAAAACAAACAGAGTGAAATTTGTCAGCTAGGATCGTTCTTTTTATAAGTGCAATCAAATTTTGATGCAAAATCATTCTTTAAATGATCGGCTACAATTAATGCGTTTCGTTAAAATTATTAAATGTTTGGTTTGTATAAACCATAATTATATGCTGTAAATCATTCGTGCTTTTGTAATAACCAAAATTGATGCTCATGTAAAATTTTATGTTCAATGTTTGCAAAATAAATCGATAAATATATTACGTCAGGAGCTATTCATTACTGTATAATTGTCTATCTTTATCTTCCATGGTGTGTGTACAAAATATACAGTAAACATGTAACATCGAAATCGGCATAACGTGTTGAAAACGTTACGGCATTTCACAAACATGCGAGAGTACATACGTATGGCGGTTTTGTTGTTCACAGGCTTACTTTCTATCAGTTTGAATTTTTTTACCAGTTTGGGTACCTCGAGCCCATGCCTATCTCAACGCTATTTCGATCGTCCCGAGACCTTCGAGATACTGAAGTTCAACTGTAACAGTGCACCCTCCCTACAACGGCCCACCGTACATATAGGATCTGTCACTTATCGATGTTTAAGACAAGCTGATCTCAAACGAGTCTAGAATTGAAATGTTATTAAACGAGCCTTGGCGAGCTGAATTACTTTTCTATTCTAGATGAATTTGAGATCAACTTGTCTTAAACATCGATGAGTGACAGATTCTTTTTCTCACATAACCAACATTTTAAAGTTATTTTTTAAAGCAATAGGCTGTTTTTTGGAATACCAGTGACGTACTAACGCCTTTATAAATAGTGACATTAGAATGAAGTCATCAAGTTTATCTCACACATGTAAGAGACAAGGATATTCGTGATTGTTGTTTGCTATAGAAAACAGGGGGAGTTATGAGAGAAAACGATCTCTCCTTACAACAATGCTTGCTGCTGTTCCCCACCAACAAGACACTTATGTCTAATGCTTTCACTGGTGCAATATTGTCCGCTTAAAATTGTCGTCTGCTGTTTTTCTCAATATTACATATTAGACATTTTGAAGAAACATGAAGATGAGTGACAAACAGTTTGAACCCAGATCAGACATCGCATCACATTGTGCCTGATCTGGGTTCAAACTGTTTGCAAATTTAAGCAAAGTCAGGTTCAGTAATCTAAAGGTATTAGTTTCCCCTCCCTATAACATTTCCCACCAAACAACACACACAAAATGTGTCTCCCATTGGGTGTTGTTGTAGAGAGGGAACACTTTATTGTCATCTGCAACAATTGTCATATGCTTCTGCTATACCGTAAGATTTTCTTTTTCAATTTCTTTTCAAACTAAGGTAAGAGAATCTAACAGTATGATACCTGGTGAAATGCAGAGCCACAGTGCCTATTGTCTGATTTCAAACTGTTTGCAAAGGTAATCATGGTACTGTTGTCAGCGTGCCAAGAGTTGAACAAATATTGTTCACTTTAATTTCTCAAAATTTAGCTTTTAATAGACAAAAGAAACATCATAATTAGTGTCAAAAAGTTTGGATCCAGATCAGATGCCATCAGACATGGCATCTGATCTGGATCCAAACTTTTTGTAAATAACCACTGTATTCATTGTATCTGCAGTAAAAGTAAATACAGAAAAGGGAATAACTCTCACAATATTACTGTTAGAATTATGAACCTTGTGCAAGACACAAGAAGTAATTTCTATAACTGAAATTTCAGGTGAAAAGCTTCACTAGGACAGGAGTTATAGCTGTATAACAAACCAGGGTTGTCAATAAGATTTGTATCAAGGGATAATTTTGTGAAACCAACCGATTCGGCGGGGGGTCAAGGGGGGCGCCTAGGCCCCCTGTGGGTCCAGGGCAAAGCCCTGGTAGGGGGGCCAGGGGGGCGAAGCCCCCTGGCCGAAAACGATTTTAAGCATTTTTACGACCCCAAAGAAGAGCTCTCCTTGGCCAAATTTCACAACCTACCGCACCGCATTAACTCCAACAGTTCGGACATTCTTAGAGTTCGGAAACCTATAATTTTTTGCCTCTTATTTCGGACACCAAGATCAAAAGTATTTTCCATGTTTTTGGACACCATGTAACCAGGAACGTATATAGATATATACGTTAATTCCGGCAAGAGATCATCGGCGTATTTTCAGGATCCAACTTTCTCTTACCTCCGTAAATGCTCGTCAAAAGTGTGCTCGGCCGTGTGTGTTATTAACAAGATTGTCAATTTACCAGTGCGGGAGATAAGCAATTACGTAATATTTAAGAAACATTGTACACACCTAAGGCTCAGTTTCCCACTGCATTAAACAGTCAGAGAACTGCCACATTAGGAGGGCCTTCGTATGACTATATTTGGCTTTCTCTAGCTACTATTTTTATGGTCTCGCTTTTCTGTTCAATGAAGCGTAGACTGCCATGATTGTTTTGAAAGAGGAATACCTAGAAAGATAACAAATCACGTGTAATAGTGACGTATATTACACGTGACTTCTCGTGAGGGTGTGTACGGAATTCCGTGTTTCATTGGTTGATAAATTAAGATTTCTAAGACAAAGACAAAGGAATTATTTTCCCGCCTTTTACGAGCTGTACCGAACAGTAACGAATGACTATGCGGCATTAGTTCAACGCATAAATTATTTTCCGTCGCACACATTTTAGGGAATACCTGCTATCTTTAGAACGGATTTCCGAAAATCTTTTAACAGCAAATGAACACGTTTGAAAATACTTTGAAAACACGGTTTCTCGTCCGATCACCGAAGTTAAGCCGTTGGGTAATAGTCATTATATATATAGTGACTGCACCAACGTATGATGTAGATGTTAAGCAACGTCGAGCCCGGTTAGTACTTGGATGGGTGACCGCCTGGGAATACCGGGTGCCGTAGACTTTAATTTATACGCTCCCCCGCAATAGTTTAGTCTTAACAGATAACGATAACTCGGGTGAGACGTTTAAACGAATAAAGCAAGCAAGTGAAAACTATTTTTAGCGCTACTTTCATTATATAACTACACTTAATATGTCAATCAACCCCCTGGTGTGTGTTACGAAATAAACAAAACATAGCGCCGACTTATGTTTGATTTTTAACTTTCTATAAGTAGATTTGTGCTACAGAAAATCGGCAGAACATGGTTTTTGTTCTAGTTTTTTCTCTCCAGATTTAAGGAGTCCGTGGGACTGCCAATATGCAAATCAGCAAAGGAGTCCGACACGATAATAAGGAGTCTCGGACTCCTGACTCCCGTTAGTGTCGAACCCTGCAGTGGTGTGTGTTACGAAATAAACAAAAAAATGGATTCTTTAACTAACGCCGACTTGTTTGATTGCGCGCTAATGTATTTATTTCAAAATACGCGGATGCGCTGGAATTCAAGGTGATTATCTTGTATATCGTTTTACCATTTCCATTTACCAGAAGGAGTAGAAAAACTTATGAAAAAGCTACAAACAGGAAAAGCAAGCGGTCCAGATGGCCTGCCCAATCAATTGCTCAAGGAATGTGCCTCTGAACTTGCGCCAGCAATCACACACATCTTCAACCTCAGCCTCCAAAGTGGTGTGCTACCAACTGATTGAAGAAGTGCCTACGTCACGCCTATATACAAAAAAGGTAACAAACACGAGGCAGCCAACTACCGCCCGATCTCATTAACCACAGTGTGCTGTAAGATCCTAGAACACATCATCGTTCGACACATTATGTACCACCTAGAAAAACACAAGATACTTTCACCATTTCAACACGGCTTTAGATCAGGGCACAGTTGCGAATCACAACTAATAACCACTATGTACGACCTCGTAAAAAACTTTGACCAGAAAATTCAAACAGATGTCCTAATTTTAGACTTTAGTAAAGCTTTCGACACAGTTCCGCACAAGCGTCTGCTACATAAATTAGAAAACTACGGCATCAATGGACAACTACAGCACTGGATTGGCTCGTTCCTTACACAACGCACACAACAAGTAGTAGTTGAAGGAGACCATTCTTCTACAGCAAGAGTTGAATCTGGCGTGCCCCAGGGAACCGTCCTAGGCCCTCTTATGTTCCTTTGATTTATTAATGATCTTCCAGACTCAGTCACATCTACAGTACGCCTTTTTGCAGACGATTGCCTCTTATACAAACAGATCAAAAAGGAAAATGACCAGATTAACCTTCAAAAAGACCTAAACTCTCTGGAAAACTGGGCAACAACTTGGGGAATGCAGTTCAACGCCAAAAAGTGCCATGTCATGAGAATAAGCCGCTCGAAAAAACCACACGAACACTTCTATTCGCTAAACAACGAAATACTGAAACAAGTCTCAAACAGTCCATATTTAGGCGTAACACTAAGCGAAAACATGAAATTTGACGAACACATAAGCCACATTACCAAAAAGGCCAATTCATCTCTAGGCTTCATTCGGAGGAACTTAAAATACTGCCCTCAATCACTTAAACAAACGGCATACACAGCACTAGTAAGATCCATCCTTGAATACAGCGACACAGTTTGGGATCCATATCAGCAGAAAGACATTGACACACTTGAGGCAGTACAAAGAAGAGCAGTCTGATTTATATCCAACGACTATGGGCGAAAATCCAGCGTTTCAACAATGATGCAGAAACTTAATCTCACTCCCCTGGTTGAACGCCGTCGTGAGCATCGGATTGTTATGATGTACAGAATAGTTAACAGCCTAGTAGCAATCCCTCTTGAAACCTTTACCGAAAGAAACTCCTCCAGAACAAGAAAAAATCATCAAAAAACCCTTAAAACAATCAGAACAAACTGTGACATTTTCAAAAACAGCTTCTTTCCTAGAACCTTAATAGACTGGAACAATTTGACCGAAGACTATGTAAACTCTGAGAACCTGGCAACATTCAAAACGTCTGTTGCTGCAAAGCGCTACTAATTCTTGCGCAATCACCTCCCTGGTATTATCTTCAGTATTGAAGGCTAACCAGTACTATACAGATACAGATACAGATACCATGGAGTACTTAGACCTAAGTACTTCGTGGTTTTACCGACAGCTTGTTCAAACTTTCAGCAGCATATGAAAGCATCTATACACACGTGCGTGTATAATTCCGTGATTTAAATATGCCGAAGATTCGTTTTGATGTTTGGCGAAATTAGTACGAGGGGAAACAATACTTCATTAAGGATATAGATCTATTCAAGTTTTACTATTTCCATGAGTACGGACACCGACGGCGATCGAACGTTTCACGTTAATATCGTAAATGAAAACTGAACAAGAAACCAGGGACATAGATTAAATATATCTTATCTACGTCCCTGAAGAAGCTAGAAACATCATGCGAAACTTGCGAAAACTCAAACGGTAACAACGGGTTATAACAAATAAATAAGATATTTAAACCGGAAGCTAATAGGTTATATAGATCGTAAGGATAAGATCCGAGAGCATTACGTATACGCAACAACTCAGACAATTACAATAATCGGCGCTATTTTTAGGCAACTAACGTCCGTCTTTCAAAGTTTCAAGAGGTCTAGGCTTTTGTTTTACTCAATTAACTTGCCGAAAACGGTAATATTTGAATGAAACTTCACTTTTTGTGATTCTTCAATTTTGTATCTGTACAAAAAACAACCGATGCAGAAGCGATTTCAACCGATGGTTTGCATCGGCAATCGGTTACTAATGAACACACTGCAAACAGTGATGGAAAAAGCGTGACAGAGAGACAGATGGATGGACAGACAGACAGATAGGCTGAAGGATCCCTAAGTCTCACCTCTGTTTACAGCAGGTGACACAAAAATGAAATGTCAACATTTTCAAAAAGTGGCTCATTTCACAATCTTATTGCATCACCTATGCGTTTCATTTTCTTTACACTCTTATCCACTATAGTCACTCACCTATGAAGTATGCCTGTGTACCGTGACAGGTGAGCAAGTTGCGACATATTTCCAGTATGCTATGACCTAACTTGCAGCTATAGTCACTCACCTATGAAGTATGCCTGTGTGCAGTGACAGGTGAGCAAGTTGCGACATATTTCCAGTATGCTATTACTTAACTTCCAACTTTATATAATAGTCACTCACCTATGAAGTATGCCTGTGTGCCGTGACAGGTGAGCAAGTTGCGACATATTTCCAGTATGCTATGACCTAACTTGCAGCTATAGTCACTTACCTTTGAAGTATGCCTGTATACCCTGACAGGTAAGCAAGTTGCGACATATTTCCCGTATGCTATGACCTAACTTGCAGCTATAGTCACTTACCTTTGAAGTATGCCTGTATACCGTGACAGGTGAGCAAGTTGTGACATATTTCCAGTATGCTATGGCCTAACTTCTAACTATAGTCACTCACCTATGAAGTATGCCTGTATACCGTGACAGGAGAGTAAGTTGCGACATATTTCCAGTATGCTATGACTTAACTTCTAACTATAGTCACTCACCTATGAAGTATGCCTGTGTACCGTGACAGGTGAGCAAGTTGCGACATATTTCCAGTATGCTATGACCTAACTTCTAACTATAGTCACTCACCTATGAAGTATGCCTGTATACCTAACAGGAGAGTAAGTTGCGATATATTTCCAGTATGCTATGGCCTAACTTCTAACTATAGTCACTCACCTATGAAGTATGGCTGTGTGTCATGACAGGTGAGTAAGTTGCGACATATTTCCAGTATGCTATGGCCTAACTTCCAGCTATAGTCACTTACCTATGAAGTAAGCCTGTGTGCCGTGACAGGTGAGCAAGTTGCGACATATTTCCAGTATGCTATGGCCTAACTTCCAACTGCTGTTATCAATCTCAGCAGCATTCTCTGTCAAGTAGTACATGAACTTCAATGTCACCTGTAAAATTCACACACAAATCTGTTTAACCTCCCCCCCATAGCTTAACCCATTACCCCATAGTCTGTTTCTAGTATTGAAAATAGGTGACAACTTAATGCATGTTGAAAGTTAAGCAGAATGCGCCTTAAGGCACATTCTGCTTTACTTTCAGCCTGCTTTAAGCTACCATCTGTTAGAAGATAGAACATATCTCAAATGAAACATATTTATGATTGTATAAAGTGGAACTATTTTCTTCAGTGGAGGAATAAATTAGAGGCTTCAAAAGGTGTATTTATGGGGTATTGGCTTAACCTGTTACCTAATAAATATGCCTTTCTAAGAATATAATTTATTCCTCTGCTAAAGAAAATAGTACCACTTTAAACAGTACAGAATATGTTACATAAAAATAGTTTCCATATTCTAGCAGATTATAGCTTAAAGAAGGCTGAAAGTAATGCAGAATGCTCCTAAAGGCACATTCAGCTTTACTTTAAACCTTCTTTAAGTGGTCACATATCTTCAAAGCTAGAACCAGGCTATGGGGTAAAGGGTTACGGCACATTCTGCTTTACTTTCAGCCTACTAGAAGCTATCATCTGCTAAAATATAGAACAAATTTCTGATAGTACATATCCATGACTGTAAAAAGTGGAACTATTTGCTACACTTGTTACATTTTTAATAACGGCTAAATGCATATGTGCACAAAAAAATGAACCCTCTGTTACATCATTTGTTGAAATATGGCATCCTACATGTATATTGCATGAGTAAATGTGTCCTATGGGGCTTCTGAAGAAAGATTCAAAATACAATTCTAACACACTCTATAAATTTCCTGCAATCTGATAATTTTATATGTCACAAATTTTATCAATCAAAACCGGGCAATTACCTTGAATTAGAATAAAGGTTAAATTCTACTGTTAAAGGAAATTTAATGAACATTCAATCATAGCCCAATATCAAGCAAAATTAAGGTTTTATTTTATAGATTTTGTTTGTACATATATCTAAGTACTTGTATCTATAATCTGCATTTTCGTACCAAAATGTCATTTGTCATTGAGGTTATTCTTACAGTAGAACTTATTTTATAGGCTTTCATATATTTCCATGTACTGAATTGCATTATAATATGCTTAATTATACTATAATTTTAAAATTTACTACAGTATATGAGGTTTTTGATGGTCTTAAATTATTTAAATGGCTCCCCCTTCGGCTTGCAGCCATTAAAAACCTCATATACAATATTGTTGTACAACGTTTTGTAAGACGGCCCCAAGAATTATATAAAGTCAGTTAGCATTTCTATCTCAAACCAAGTTGTCCTGCTGACAAATTTCTTCACCATCCTTTTCAAATGTTAAACTTACTGACTGGTCTAGGCTTGTTTCTATGGCAACCTTTTTCAAAATCTGTACATAGAACTTAAAGCTGTGGAATATTTGTTCTTCTGTTGCTGTGGCAACCTGTTGATGCAACAAGCCCAGGGTTTCTACATACACAGGGCTGAAATACAAAACAAACAAGAACACATGATATTTGTTGTATAAATTGTAAATAAAGTGCTCCCTCTCTACAACAACACCCAATAGGAGACACAGATTGTGTGTGTTGATCGGAGGGAGTCGTTATAGGAAGGGGAAATCAAGACTTGGCTAACATTTACAAACAGCTTGAATCCAGCTCAGATGCCGAGTAACGCCGCGTCTGAACTGGATTCAAGCTGTTTTTCACTCGTTATTACATTTCTTCTATCAAAATGTCCACTTATACCTAAATTTGAGAAAGAACAGCAGACGACAATTTCAAGCAGACAATATTGCAACATTAAAACGTTAGACATAATTGTCCTGTTATGGGAACTGCTGTCAGGGTCGTTGTAAGGAGGGATTCGTTGTTGAGAGGGCCATTGTAGGGAGGGATCTCTGTACTCCTAAAGTTTTCATTCTCTGAGAAATGGCCAAAAAATAATGTGTCTTGATATTCTTCAACATTTAATAAAATCCAATAAATCTCTTAAAACTTTACCCCATAGCCTGTTTCTACTTTTGAAGACAGGCTTCTACTCAAAGCAGGCTATAAGTAAAGCAAACTGTGCCATATTCAGGACGGTTTAAAATTAAATTTATTTATTTGCAGGAGGAATAAATTAATGGCTTAAAAACATATCGATATGAGTGTCAAACAGTTTGGATTCTGATCAGACGCCGCCACACTAAGCGGCGTCTGGTCAGAATCCAAACTGTTTGCAAACACGCTTTTAGGCATCATTGAGAGAGAAAGGGTGAAGCTACCATCTGCTAGAATATAGAAAATATCTCTTATGATGCATATACAATGTACATGACTGTACAAAGTGGAACTGTTTTCTTCAGTGGAGGAATATATCAGAGGCATAAAACGGTGTATTTATGGGGTAATGGGTTAAGAAAGTAATTTGTTTCTCAGACTTGGCTCATTATACATACAGCTCTGCACTGACTGTTTATACCTACCTGTTGACATCTAGCTTGCGTATATTGTCTATAAAGTCTACAGAGTGCGGGATGAAATGTGGAAACTCCGATATCAGTCCTCGAACAAATCTGAAAAAGAACAAGTCTGTTGTTGTTGTATCTATGATGTATTTACATCCACCCAGGCATCATGTTCATCAAGTAGATGCTTGTCTTAAAACAAAGTCATACTTGTAAATAAGCTACACCAGTTTGATATAGATGATTTGCACTAATGGCTTACAAGGAGGAAAACGTTATTAAACCTATTACTCTATAGATACGCTTTTTAACACATTTAATGAATTCCTCTGCTATTTCAACCCATTACCCCATAGCCTGCTTCTAGTTTTGAAGATATATGACAACTTAAAGCAGGTTGAAAGTAAAGCAGAATGCGTCTAAAGGCGCATTCTGCTTTACTTTCAGCCTGCTTTAAGCTGTTATCTGTAAGAATATAGAAAAATATTCTTAGGATTTTTATTTGTGTCAGTATAAATTGGAACTATTTTCTTCAGTAAAGGAATTTATTAAAGGCGTACAAAAGGCATATTTATGGAGTAATGGGTTAAAGAAATACCAACTACATATTATTATCAGTATTAAAATCTACGAAGGCAACTTAGTTTTAGTAGGAAAACAATTCCCTGTATATACACTGGCTTCGTTGGAAGACAATTTGTCTACCGGTAATATACCATTATAAGTTGTTGAAGCAAAACATTTGATGATAATATATAGTTGGTCCCCAGTGTTTACTGTTTATACAATCATGAATGTGCAACATAAGAAATACTTTCTATAATCTAGCAAATGATAGTGTAAAGCAGACTGAAACTAAAACAGAGTAAGCCTTACGGCTTTACTTTAAACCTGCTATAAGTGGTCACCAGTCAAAGAAACAAGCTTTGGGGTAAAGGTTAAGCAATCATCTGCCTTAAGCCCTTTATCCATAAAAGCCCCTTTGGGAGTCCTCCAATCTGGGTCTTCACTGTTTGCATATGACAAGTGTACTCTTCAAAGATGCACTGTTTGCATTTAGGATGTGTTTCTGTGTATAGGGTTCAAAAGGTTAAAGAAGATTTAAACCATCCCCCCCCCCAAGCTTGCTTGTGGTATTGAAGACAGATGGTTGCTTAACGCAGGCTGGGAGTAAAACAGCATGCTCCTTAATGAGCATTCCCTTTATTTTCAGCCTGTTTTAAGCAAACATTTGCTTGGATATGGGAAACATTTCTGATGATGTGTATTCATGTCTGTATAAAGTGCATAAACTATTTTCTGCAGTGGAGGAATAATTGAATAATTTAAAGGTGAAATACGACATATCCGTTGGGTAATTGGTTATGGTTTAAAGCAGAAATACTTCTAAGATAAACAGAACAAAAGATCTATAACTACAGTAAGATCCCTCGATTATGTCCACTTGATTACGTAAATTATTTGGCATTAATGCAGGTGAGTGCTTAAAGCAAGGTGAAAGTAAAACAGAAAGCTCCTTTAGGAGCTTTCTGTTTTACTTTCATCTTGCTTTAACCCTTTGAACCCTAGTCCCGCATATAGGCGTCCTTTTCAAACAGTGTACCTGTGAATAGTACACTTGTCCTATGTAAACAGTGAAGACCCAGATCAGAGGGCTCCGAAAGGAGCCCTCTGATCAGGGTCTTCACTGTTTGTCATAATGCCAAACATTGATAAAAACAACCCTTAAAAGTCAGAAATGGACTAAAATTAAATTGAAACTAGCATTGTCCATTTAAAGTTTCAGGGAGGAAAGAGTTAAGCTACCACCTATTTTTCATGGTATCACTTAGCCTTCATTTTAGTGGTTGTAATAGAGGGGTTTTACTGTTTAAACCACCTACAGTTTGATAATATATATCTCTTTTCATATATAGTTGTTCAGTTCACAAAATAATAAACCTTACTGTTCAGGAAATGACATATATACCATTTGGAAATAGACATCATAGGACTCCTATCTACAAGTACTTTGATGAAAGCCTGCACTGTTTGCCATAATTTCAAACACTTCTAGGACTTGTGGAAGCTTCTATTGCAAAAACAACAGTTCATAAGTTTATTCAGCCAGTGTCACAGGGGAAGCAATATATGCAGCATGGCCGGTGCCTAAGGCGCAGTTTGCTTTATTTCCAGCCTGTTTTAAGCTACCATCTGCAAGATGATAGAAAACTTTTCTTATGGTACATATTCATGACTGTATAAACTGAAACTATTTTCTTTAGGGTATGAATTAGTTAAATGCGTAAACATGCATATCAATGGAGAAAAGGGTTAATTTTGATGACATGATATTAAAATAAAGCTAGTTGAAAACATCCCAAGACTTATTTTTCACATTTTCACCCTGATATATTCATTGTTTTAGGTTTTTGCCATTTTAGCCGTTTTTTTCCAGTTTTTGCCGGTTTTTTCCAGTTTTTGCCACTGGCAAGGAAAAAACTAGTTTTTGCCGGCAAAAACCCAACCCTGTTAAGGTACATTCTACATCCCTTTCAACCTGCTTTAAGTTATCACATATCTTCAATACTGCCTATGGGGTAATGGGTTAACCTATTACCCTATAGCCTGTTTCTTGTTTTGGAGACTGGTGACCACTTAAAAGCAGGTTGAAAGTCTATCTACTAGGATAAAGAAAATATTTCTTATGGTATATATTCATGACTTTATAAAGTGGAATTATTTCATGCAGTAGAGGACTAAATTAGAGGTGTAAACGGTGTTTTTATGGGGTAATGAGTTAAAACTATGATTACATGTACCTCTGTATGTCTGTAGCAAATGCCCTACTGTTGTGCATGGTGTACATGAAGTAGAGGGCTCTAAACAAGGCAATGGCCGCTCGCCCGCTACCTGTGTGCCATACCAGCTTGTGTAGACAACCCAGACTGCCCAGAAGTATAGAAGTCTCTACCCCTGTAACAACATACAACATTTTCAAAATACAAAATAAAACATTTATACCCTATAACTTAGTGCCCAGGGGCCCGTTAAATAAGACAAATGTTGTCGTAAGTCAGATTATAAAAGTCTCAATTATTATTTATTTCTCCATCTAATCCTGTCTTGTGACATCTCTTTTGAATCGTCTTGAAAAGACGATTCCAAAGAGATGTCACAAGACAGGATTAAATAGAGAAATCAGAAATTAAATGTATTTTAAAGTCTTGACTTACAACAGTTTTTGTCGTACAAAGTTTCATGAAACAAGCCCCTGGTGGGCAAAAACTGTGTATCTATGGAGTTATGGGTTAAAAGAGTCTGAAAATAAAGTGAGGATTTAGCAGCCTGTTTAACTTTCCAAACTTTATTTAAGCTGACATGATGAATATTCATTTTCTGAAACCCTACCCACTCTGAACATCTATTATATATAGGATATTACATGAGTGTTGATAATTTATTGGATTTATTAAACGAGTCTTTTAGAAAACGATAAAAACGAGGCTATGCCGAGTTTTTATCGTTTTCTAAAACGACGAGTTTGATAAATCCAATAAATTTTTAACACGAATGTTATATTCTTTTTATAACAAAACCTAGAAATGTTATTTATCGCAGCCTTTGAGGTCAAGTGAATGCTAAGCGCGATATCAGTAGATCTATACAGGAAAAAAGTTGTTCCAAATTAACCCCATTCACTAGCATAATGTTTATGTTGTTATATGTATTAATAAACACTTTCATGTAGATCTAATAATATTGATTAATTACACCAAAAATCTATAAATTGAATCTACATGATGGAATGAAGACGTTGGAAATCGAACGCGCATAGAACGCATTTTAACGACGTCACAAGTAAACGACGTCGTGGCGTACCTCATTTGCATAGTTATATAACTAGTTATATATGACATTTAAACAACGGGTGTTATTCAACGCTCACGCCGTCTGTTATGTTATAAACTGAACAATTACTACTAATAAAATACGGAAACACTTCCATATAATAGAGACAAGACTCATGACAGACAGATCCTGATCAGACAGCTCCTCTAGGAGCTGTCTTATCTGGGTCTGTACTGTTTTCAAAAAGTGTCAATATATGCTATTAACAGGAGAACAATTAAGGCTTAACTCTTTCAACACTATGGGCCTTTTTAAAATATACTCATTACATTTGAAAAACAATGAAGACCCTGATCCTATAGGAGCCCTCTGATCTGGGTCTACACTGTTTCCAAATTTAAACCATTATTTATCAAACTACCCAGAATTCCAAGTAGACTTGTCCATGTTTTGGTAACTAAAAAGATCCACAAGAGAACCAAATAACCCACAAGAGTTACTCATTGTTGAAAGGGTTAAAACGAGATAGAGTTGTACTCAGTTACCGTCTGTGTCTTGGGTAGTGTCGCTACAGAATGACGTCATGTTGAGTTTACTGAGCTGTGTGTCGACAGGATCAAACACACTCGGGTAGAACCTCAGTCGGTGTCTCATCACCACACATTCGTGGGGAGTGGCCTCTCCTGACTCAGTCTGAAACCAGAAACAAACATGGGTTAGTAAAAACAATTTTTGTTGGTGTCCTTCAAAGAAATAAATATTAGTAGTAGTAGTAGTAGTATTAGTATTAGTATTATACCAGATTTATATAGCGCTCTTTTCACACAGGGGTTGTGCGTTCAAAATGACTTCACATGAAATTACACAAATGTACCCTCAAAGCAGAGACTTTAAAAGCCAGAGATACACGACTCCCTTATTTTCCTTCTTCCCCCATATAACAGGTGTCCGTTGAGAGGCAGTGACGTATGTCGATGCGGTCACGTGACCAGCACAGGTAATGACAGCGTCGCGATAATGGGAAAAAATACACATATCGACCAGTTGACTTATAAATATTGACTTTCTTTCGTTTTTATACAATATTTTGTGATACTAATCGAGTGAAACCAAAATATGAGTTGTGGATTAAACCGAGAAAGTGTATTCCTGGCTCAAAGGAAGATACGTTGCTGCGTGGTTGCTGGTAAGTTCCAAAAAAATGAAGTTCGATTCAATATCGTCTTGCCGTAAACGCTTAAAACTTCAGTATGAACATTCAAACATGGATAAGAATGAATTATCCATGTAGTTCAAACTAAGATACAGTTTTGGCAAAATATTCATGTCAATCTGTCCACGCATTTTGCTATCAATTAAATTTTATTGAAGCCACCAACTGGTGCTTCGATTGAAGATCGATGCAATATCGTCTTGCCGTAAACGCTTAAACTTCAGTTTGAACATTCAAACATGAATAAGAATGGGTTGTCCATGTAGCTCATATTAAAATACAGTTATGGCGAAATTTTCATGTCAATTTGTCCACGCATTTTGCTATAAATTAAATTTTATTGAGGCCACCCACTGGTACTTCGATTGAAGATCGATGCAATATCGCCTTACCGTAAACGCTTAAACAGCAGTTTGAACATTCAAACATGAATAAGAATGGGTTGTCCATGTAGCTCATATTAAAATACAGTTATGGCGTAATTTTCATGTCAATTTGTCCACGCATTTTGCTATAAATTAAATTTTATTGAGGCCACCCACTGGTACTTCGATTGAAGATCGATGCAATATCGCCTTGCCGTAAACGCTTAAACAGCAGTTTGAACATTCAAACATGAATAAGAATGGGTTGTCTATGTAGCTCATATTAAGATACAGTTATGGCAAAATTTTCATGTCAATCTGTCCACGCATTTTGCTATAAATTAAATTTTCATGAGGCCACCCATGGGTCCATTCACACCTTCGTGCAAATTGCCGTCACTTTTCATTGAATCGGCATTTTCCAAACACTAATTAACGTGTGTGCGATGCGCAGAGGGGTTAATTGATGCTCGGACTTTATTCTTATTATTCTTTTGTGTTAAACCTCGAAAAAGAGGCTTCTTTAAGGAATGTTTGTATTGTAAAATAACTGTAGACCGTATTAACGCAGCAACTGATAAGTAATTCCAAATATCGACTTTTTTCCCGATCGTCGCTAAAGCTTATATAACTGGCGATGACCTGTTCTCGCGAAATCTCGCTCAACGGTCTCGTATGTATAAATCATTCGAGTCGTGAATCTCTGGCTTTTAAAGTCTCTGCCTCAAAGCGAGAAAATACATATAACTACATTTAGATCTTAAAGAGGCTCGCAACCGGATTTAGCATTAAAAATAGTAATTTGTAAATATATGTCAAATGCTTATAAAAAATGGGTAAGATTTAGTTTTGGATAATAAATTCTGTTAAAAAAATGCATTTCAAAAAAAAAAAGGAAGAAGCTCTGGTGGGATCCGAACCCGTGACCCTCCATGCGGAGAAAAACATGAAAACAAAGGCAAACGCCTTAACCACGCGGCTACTGGGGCTCTCTATCTATATGGTAGCGAATTAACGTACTTCAATGGTAGCGATTGATTTATACATATTCAGCTCGGGTTTATGTCTGAGCCCGTGTAGAGACGCAACAACAACAACTATACCGTTAGCTAACGCTATAGAAAAACGATGGAAAATATTTAAAAAAAACTAAGATTCGGTGACAATTCTTGAGACTTTTTTTGGACTGATCATATTTTTTTAATGTCAGAAGCCAAATAATGCCACAAATTTGCTTTTATTTGAGTATTTTATTTTATTTTGACAAGTACACCATCCGGTTGCGAGTCCCTTTAAAATAAACATGACATCTTATGGATTTACATGTACATGGAAACAAATTCCGAACAAGCAATTTCATTCAATGTAATTACCAAGAAATATGGGTACATCATTGTATACAACCCTCATGAAAGCTCTTATATAGCGAATTTACCTATTACACAATAGCCCTTTTCTAGTTTTGAAAACAGGTGAGCATTTAAAGCAGGTTGAAAGTAAAGCAGAATGTGCCTTAAGGCACATTCTGCTTTACTTTCAGCCTGCTTTAAGGCACATTCTGCTTTACTTTCAGCCTGCTTTAAGCTATCACATGCTAGAACATAGACTATATTTATTGTGGTGAATATATATAACTGAATAAATCAGAACTATTTTCTTCAATGGAAGAATATATTAAAGGCGTAAAAGGCCTATTTATCAGGGAATGGGTTAAAACAGTCAACACCATACTGCTAGATTGTTTGTTCTACTTATTTTTGGACCTTCCTATTGTCTCTCCATTATAGAAAGACATAAAGATACCTTTCCTGTTCCTAAATTGTACAAATGCCTAAGAATGTCTCTACCTATTAAGCTTTATATAGTGTGTGCCATTGCCCTGATAATAACACAATATTGATGTTGATATATACAGGTGGCAGCTAAAGGCAAGATAACAGTACAACACAGAGCTTCTATAAGAGCTTTAACCCTTTATCCCTTAATTAGCCTGTTTCTAGTTTTGGAGACAGGTGACCACCTTAAACAGGTTGACAATAAAGTAGATGCATCTTAATCTTCACCAAGCATACTAATTAATTTAAGTTATTCTGCTTACATCATTTTCAAGCAGACAATATAATTCAGCAGGGCAGGAGTCACTATTGAATAGTATTGATTACAGTACTTGAACCTCATAGTGCTGAAACCAGATATAACAACACTTTGCAAACAATATAGATCCAGACCACAGGCTCCTAAACCCAGTTCTCCATAAACATGCCTTTAATTTATTCCCCAACTAAAGAAAATAGTTCCAATTTATAGTTTATACAGTCATGCATATTCACCATAAAAACATTTTTATACTAGTATTTTCAAGCAGGCTGAAAGTAAACAAGAGCTGCATGCGGCCCTAAATCGCTCACCTGGTACCCATGATTACGGTCATGTAAATGGACCAGTAATGATTAAGTTCCCACACACTGGTGGCTATGTTGTTTGAGCTAGGAAGATTATTTGAAGAAAAGGGTCACCCATGAATCATTATTTGTTTAAAATCATTCTTAAATCAGACCAATAGTTTCAGAGAAGATTTTTTGTGAAAGTTTTTCTATACAGAAATATAAGGAAAACTTGCCCCACCCACTGGCTGCCATGTTTTTTTAGATAACAAAATGATTTTAAGAAATCTGGTAGACGGTCATCAATTTTCCATTTGTGTAAAATTATTTTGAATTTGAACCAGCAGTTTCAGAGAAGAAGATTTTTAAAGATTTTACTATACAGTAACATAAGGAAAACATGCCCCACCCACTGGCGGCCATGTTTTTTAAGATAACAAAACGATTTTGAGAAATCTGGAAGAGGATCATCAATTGACCATTTTTGCAAAATTATTTTTGATTTGGACCAGTATAGTTTTCAGAGAAGAAGATTTTTAAAGTTTTTACTTTACAGTACCATAAGGAAAACTTGCCCCACCCACTGGTGGCCATGTTTTTTTAGATATCAAAATAATTTTAAGAAATCTGGTAGAAAGTCACACATGGATCATTTGCATAAAATTACTTACAAATAGGACCAGTAGTTTTTGACAAGAAGATTTTTAAAGTTTTCACTATATAGCCATATAAGGAAAATCTGCCCCACCCACTAGCGGCCATGTTTTTAAAGATAGCACAATTATTTTAAGAAATCTGATAGTGGGTCACCAATGGCACATTTTGGTAAAATTACTTTCACTTCGAACCTGTAGTTTTTGACAATAAGATTTCTAAAGTTTTTGGTTGCCATGGCAACCACAATTTCAATTGGATGACCTATATTTGAAGAAATCTGAGAGAGTACCCTACAAGGAACAATCCTATGAAGTTATTATCAAATTGGCCCTGTGGTTTCCAAGAAGAAGATCTTTGAACAAAAAGTTTGACAACAGACAGACAGACGGACACAGGGCGATCACAATAGCTCAACTTGGCACTTCGTGCCAGGTGAGCTAAAAAGAACACACCTTTATTTGCATTCTGTTTCACTTTCAACCTGCTTTAACCCTTTACCTGATAGCATTGTTTCTAGTATTGAAGATATGTGACTACTTAAAGCAGGTTGAAAGTAAAGCAGAATGCGCCCTAAGGCGCATTCTGCTTTACTTTCAGCCTGCTTTAAGCTATTAACTGCTAGAATAAAGAAAGTATTAAATATGACACATATTCATTACGGTATAATTTGGAACTATTTTCTTCAGCGGATGAATAATATGAATGTGCTAAAAGTCCCTTCTATAAGGGAAAGGGTTAAGTGGTCTGTCTTCAAACCTAGAACAGGCTATGGGGGAAGGAATTAAGGAGCCCTCTGATCAGGATTTACACTGTTTTCCACACTTTCAAATATTTTAGGAACAACGCTCAACGTTACGTAAACTGGTCATTTATTAGAATGTAGAAGAGTTATATGGAAATGTTTAACCCTTTACTCCATTATAAGACACACCTTTTTATGCATTTAATCCACTCCTCCACCAAAAAAGAAAAATTAATAGTTTACGTTTAAAATGTGGTGACTAATAGGCCCACTGGACCGGGTGGAAATTGTTTGTGTTAAACCATGTCACAATAATAAAATATTTACTTACTGATCGACTTGTTTATATTGTAAATAGAAAATACAGTTTCTTTTTATACAGTAGTCAATGTGCAATATTGAAGAAGAAATTGTTATATTCTAGAAGATGGTAGCTAAAAGTAAGATGCATTCTGCTTCACTTTCAACCTGCTTTAAGTGGTCACCTGTATACAAAGCTAGTAACAGGCTATGGGGTAATTGGTTAAGAAGACACTAGATTAACATGAGGGTTATATTTGAATATAATAATGAACCGCCTTGACACTTGCTAGTATCAGTCAGAATCAGTTCTAGTCTCATTCAGTTAGCCAAAATGATTTAAATCAAATATCACATCTAGACAATGGTATATTCGAACCACGAGAACAACATAACAATATACGTTGAGGTGTGACAATTCATATATAGCATTCTCTGAGAGGTGATAATATAATCTATACACTGCCAAACAAGGAAACAGTCATCATAATACACCGTAATATTCTATCTTAACTCTTTGCATGCTGGGTAATTTTTTCGTCTGCAACAATTGTCGACTGCTACTGTTCTAAAAAATACTTTTTTCTAATTTTCTTTTCAAAACAGGGTCAGAGTTTCAAACAGTTTGGATCCTGATGAGACGCCGTGTTACACGGCGTCTCATCTGGATCCAAACTGTTTGCAAAGATAATCACTGTGGCAGATATATCCGCCGAGCATGCAAAGAGTTAAGCAGTCAACAAACTATGTTAAGTAACCTAGCAGTTATAAAGAAAGGGCATCTTTAAAGACAAAAAACTGCTTAATACAGGACAGAAGTAATACAGAAATCTCCTAAAGGAGCTTTCTGCATTACTCTTGTCCAGCATTAATGTGCTACCTATCTTGAAGACTGGCAAATAGTGTTGCTAAAGAGAGGTCTTCTTGTATACACTTCATTGGAAATACAATAAAACTCGATCCTCTATTATGACCACTAAATTGTGTTAACTATTTAGCATTTAAGGCAAGTGACTGCTTACAGCAAGGTGGAAGTGACAGAAAGCTGATTAAGGAAAGCTTGCTACTTTCATCTTGCTTTAAGATATCACCTTAGTCTTTTGTACTCCATCAACCAGCCTTTATTTAAGTGGTCATAAAATTGAGACTTTACTGTAGAGCTTCATTTTATTTTGACCTTTTACCTGCTTATACTGATGTTTTTTTAAAACATTGTAGACCCTGATCAGACAGCTTCTGAAGGAGAGGTCTGCACTTTTCCCAAAAAGGATCTGTCTTACATGTCAGTCTTCCATCTTTCTTAGAGAACCATTTACTTATATCATTAGTCAGTATATAACAGATGATAGATGTTTTATAAATGAATATTCAGCAGGAGAATGGTTACAGATACATCTGTTGGCAAAAATACAGATATTATGAAGAGGACTTTATAAGCATGATCACAGAGAAAATAAATATACACTTCTTTCCAAGATTTTACAGCTAAAGTTTCAAACGTTTACATAATCTCTGATAGTAAATAATCTGGAGGATTGAAATGAGAATCAGCGGGAAACAATTCAACAATTTGAAGCAAGATCAGACGACTAATGATTCAGGATTTGAAGCAATATTCTGTGGCTAATAATTTGGACTGAAACGTCATCCGAGAGCTTACAATTTGGATTTATAGATTGGATTACATGACTAAAATCTTTCACTGACATAGAAACAATATTCAGTTGAAGAATCTGTCTACCGGTACCTAATTACAGCTACTATGAATACAATACAGTTGAACTTCGATATCTCAAACTCGGTTAGGTCGAACATACCCGTAAGCCACGTTTTAACTTTGAAATACAGGTATGTTCTACTTAACTGAGCATTAAATAATGCAATTCATGTGTTGACAACTCGGATAGTTCGAATTAAGTGAGTTTGAGATATCAAAGTTTGACTGTACAATTTTTCAACAATTTAGTAACTTATGGAAGACAAGTGATAATAGAATATAAAAGAACGATATATGATACATGTAAAGACGACATTAACAAGTTTACTACCATGGCAACTGAGAGTGAAGCAGAGCTTGAAAGATCGATGAGCATTGAATATGAATGTGAGTATGATTTTTAACCCATTACTTCATCGATATGACATTTAACACCTCTAGTTTTTCCTACACTACTAAAAGTAATCCTAAGCTTGGAAGCTCTGAAAATTAATCATGGATGGAATTTCAAGTTATTTTTCCAGATAGACTGTTTCTAGATTCAAAAAGCAGGTTGAAAGTAAAACAGAATACGCCTTAACTCTTTCCTCCCTGAAACTTTAAATGGACAATTCCAGTTTCCATTTTTGTCTAGTCCATTTCTGACTTTTAAGGGTTGTTTTTGTCAATGTTTGGCATTATGACAAACAGTGAAGACCCTGATCAGAGGGCTCCTTTCGGAGCCCTCTGATCTGGGTCTTCACTGTTTGCACAGGTCAAGTGTACTTTTCACATGCACACTGTTTAACAACAACGCCAATATGCGGGACTAGGGTTCAAAGGGTTAAGGCGCATTCTGTTTTATTTTCAATGATCTGTTTTAAGTATCTGCTAGGATTAAGAAAATATTACTTAAAGTACACAATCATAACTTTATTTATTGGAACCTTTTTCTTTAAAAGGTGTAAAATTTAAAGGTGTAAAAAGGCATATTTGTGGGGGAATGGGATAATGATAATGCTACCTCAGTTTGATACAGGTGACTTTCACTGTTGACTATAATGAAGGAAAAGGCTCAGCAGCTTTAACCCATTACACCATAATAAAATATATATTTTCACACATCTTAATTAATTCTTCCACTGAAGAAAATAGCTCCATTTTATACAGCCTGAATATGCACTTTAAAGTCCCAACAGTAATGTCAAATTGCCAAAATCTTAAATTTTAAAACCTGAAAATGTAGGCACATTTGTAATCTAAACCTATAAAAAGAAGTAATTCTCTATGATTATGGCAGCAACATTGCTTACAAACCCGTGAAATTGGTGGAACCTAGTAGACTTTTAAATCTGTTTGTTGACATTCGATCGAAGACGAATCATAACGGAAATGTTCAGGCTTCGTTGGATGACCTCACACAGCGTATAATTATGAATTATCCCCGCACCTCGTATCAATCACATGACCTTTATGCAATCCTACGAACAAGCCCGTTAAGTCTTATTTGTAAACAAACCTGCTTAAAATGTAAACCAACACGATAAGAATTCGACACATTTAGGTAGGATTCTTTACGAAGTAGGGGCATATGTCAGGCTTTTTCTTAAATGCGATTTCACTTAGTTTTAATACATAGAAAATGCACACATATAAGAAAGTGCGCGTTTTAAACACAAATTTCGGTAGTACTGTGCCTTTAAGAAATACTTTTTATTATCCTTGCTAAAAGCACATTCTGCTTTACTTTCAACCTGTTTTAAGTGTTCATCTGTCTATAAAGCGACTTGCAACAAGATGGTGTATTTGCAAAAGTAAAACAAAATATTCAAATAAAACCAAATGTGTAGCATTTTTTTATCCTGTATCTGGCATTAGACAAATATGATCAGTCTAAAAACATCCTTAGGAAAAGTCTTCAAATCTTAATTTTTAGATATTTTCCATAGCTTTATCACGGGCTTAAACTCCAACCGAATTATGTACTCTCTTTGTTAAATTGATCCTTGAGATATGAATTGCCTGGTGGTCGAGTAGGCTAAGGGTTGACTTAATTTGTTTTTTCTGTCCCCGCATGCTGGGTCCGGGTTCAAATCCCACCAGAGCTCAATATTTTTTTTTAAAAAAAAATCTTATCCTAAACTTATTCTTACCTGTCTATATAAGGATTTGACATATATTTACAAATTACTATTTTTAATGCTAAATCTGGTTGCGAGCCTCTTTAATACTACAAAACAGGCTATGCAGTTAATGGTTAATTGATGAAGCCTACAAGGTTTTATTAACCCATGGTGATCATCTGATATATTATGCCTTGCAATTTTAATATTTTTTTTACTTTTATTACCTGAGGAGGAAGTAATTATTAACTCATTATCCAATTTTAGTCTGTTTCTAGTTTTGAAGACACCTGTGATCAAGCAGGTTAACATTAAAGCAGAATGCGCCTTCAGGAGCATTCTGCTTTGCTTTCAGCCTGCTTTATGCTACATGTACCATATGATAGGCTATTGCAAATATTTCTTATAATGCATATTCATGACTGTAAAAACGGAACTATTTTCTCCAGTGGAAGAATGAATTTAATGTATAAACAGACATATCTTTTTGGGTAAAGGGTTAAGTGTTGGTATTTAACCCTTAGCCCGCCAAATAAATTGTCCTCTGCTATATTTCTCGTCTGCTTCAAGTTTCAAAGTGCTTCAAAGTTGCTCAAAATTGCTGAAAATGTTGTCCAAGTGTCAAACAGCTTGGATCCGGATGAGACACCGAGTTACTCGGCGTCTCATCCGGATCCAAGCTGTTTGCATATGGAGCTATAGTCGTGAGTGGCAGGCTAAGGGTTAATATCAGACAGTAATTATGAATCAAGTCGTTTGTCACACTGACAAAAGGTACACAATGAATCACCATAAGAATAATTTTTATTACAAATCAATTTGAGAAAGGTCCATTAGGGGTCTGAAGAGAATTTATACAGAGAGTTTTTGACCCTTTGTCCCATAGCTTGTTTCTAGTTTTGTACAGTCAATCACTTAACCCATTGCCCTATATGCCTTTTTAGGCCTTTAATCAATTTCTCTACTGAAGAAAATACAAGTTCCCATTATACTGTCACAAATCAAAATCATCAGAAATATTTTCTATATTTTAGCAGATAATAGCTTAAAGCAGGCTGAAAGTAAAGCAAAATGTGCCTTAAGGTGCATTCTGCTTTACTTTCAACCTGTTTTAAGTAGCCAACTATCTTCAAAACTAGAAACAGGCTATGGGGTAATGGGTTAAAGCGGGCTGAAATTGTGTTACTTGATGAGAATGATACCGCATAAATATTCAAAGTGCTATCTATGAGAACAAGATTAACCCATTACCCAATGACCCATTACCCAATGAATACACATTTTTGCACTTTTGATTTATCCTCCACTGAAGAAAATAGTTCCACTTTATAGTATAATATGTATCAGACCGAAGCTTAAAGGCACAATCCTACCGAAATTGGTGTTTAAAACGCGCAGTTTCTTATATGTGTGCATTTTCTATGTATTAAAACTAAGTGAAATCGCGTGTAAGAACCCTGACATATGCACCCACTTCGTAAAGAATCCTACCTAAATGTGTCGAATTCTTATCGTGATGGTTTACATTTTAAGCGGGTTTGTTTACAAATAAGACTAACGGGCTGGTTCCGAGAAGCGTAAAGGTCACGTGATTGATACGAAGCGCGGCGATAATTCATATACACTGCAAAGCCGGACGTAGCCGGAACATTCCGTAATAATTCGTCTTCGATCGAATGTCAACAAAACAGATTTAAAAGTCGACTTGTTTCCACCAATTTCACGGGTTTGTAAGCAATGTTGCCTCTATAATCATCGGGGATTACTTCTTTTTATAGGTTTAGATAACGAATGTGCCTACATTTTCAGGTTTTAAAATTGCTCGATTTTGCAATTTGACAGTAATGTTGGGACTTTAAAGCAATCTGAAAGTAAAGCAGAAATAGCCCCAAGGCACAGTTTGCTTGATTTTCAACCTGTGTTCAGAAACAAGCTCTTGGGTAAAGGGTTAAAGCAGGTTGAAAGTAAAGCAGAATGTGTCTTAAAGCATAGTCTGCTTTACCTTCAACCTTATTTAAGTGACCACCTGTCTTCTAAACTAGAAACATGCTATGGGATAAAGGGTTAAAGCAGGTTGAAAGTAAAGCAGAATGTGTCTTAAAGCATAGTCTGCTTTACCTTCAACTTTATTTAAGTGACCACCTGTCTTCTAAACTAGAAACATGCTATGGGATAAAGGGTTAAAGCAGGTTGAAAGTAAAGCAGAATGTGTCTTAAAGCATAGTCTGCTTTACCTTCAACTTTATTTAAGTGACCACCTGTCTTCTAAACTAGAAACATGCTATGGGATAAAGGGTTAAAGCAGGTTGAAAGTAAAGCAGAATGTGTCTTAAAGCATAGTCTGCTTTACCTTCAACCTTCTTTAAGTGACCACCTGTCTTCTAAACTAGAAACATGCTATGGGATAAAGGGTTAAAGCAGGTTGAAAATAAAGCAGAATGTGTCTTAAAGCATAGTCTGCTTTACCTTCAACCTTATTTAAGTGACCACCTGTCTTCTAAACTAGAAACATGCTATGGGATAAAGCAGGTTGAAAGTAAAGCAGAATGTGTCTTAAAGCATAGTCTGCTTTACCTTCAACCTTATTTAAGTGACCACCTGTCTTCTAAACTAGAAACATGCTATGGGATAAAGGGTTAAAGCAGGTTGAAAGTAAAGCAGAATGTGTCTTAAAGCATAGTTTGCTTTACCTTCAACTTTATTTAAGTGACCACCTGTCTTCTAAACTAGAAACATGCTATGGGATAAAGGGTTAAAGCAGGTTGAAAGTAAAGCAGAATGTGTCTTAAAGCATAGTCTGCTTTACCTTCAACCTTCTTTAAGTGACCACCTGTCTTCTAAACTAGAAACATGCTATGGGATAAAGGGTTAAAGCAGGTTGAAAGTAAAGCAGAATGTGTCTTAAAGCATAGTCTGCTTTACCTTCAACCTTATTTAAGTGACCACCTGTCTTCTAAACTAGAAACATGCTATGGGATAAAGGGTTAAAGCAGGTTGAAAGTAAAGCAGAATGTGTCTTAAAGCATAGTCTGCTTTACCTTCAACCTTATTTAAGTGACCACCTGTCTTAGAACTAAACTAGAAACATGCTATGGGATAAAGGGTTAAAGCAGGTTGAAAGTAAAGCAGAATGTGTCTTAAAGCATAGTCTGCTTTACCTTTAACCTTATTTAAGTGACCACCTGTCTTCTAAACTAGAAACATGCTATGGGATAAAGGGTTAAAACAGGTGAAAGTAAAGAAGAATGTGCCTTAATTAAGGCACAGTCTGCTTCATTTTCAACCTTCTTCATTTGCTCAGCTGTCTTCAAAACTAGAAACAGGCTATGGAGTAAAGCGTAGAAAGTATGAAAGTAAAAGCAGAATGAGTCTTAAGGCAGTCTGCTTCACTTTCAACCTGCTTCAAGTTCTCACCTGTCTTCAAAACTAGAAACATGCTATGTTGTAAAGGGTTAAAGCAGTCTGAAAGTAAAGCAGAGTTTGCCTCTATAGGCACAGTTTGCATTAGTTTCAACATGCTTTAACCCTTTCCTCCCTGAAACATCAAATGGACAATTCTAATTTTCAATTTAGTCTAGTCCATTTTTGACGTTTTAGGGTTGATTCTTACAATATATGTCAAAATGACAAACAGTGTAGACCCTGATCAGAGGGCTCCTTTCGGAGCCCTCTGATCTGGGTCTTCACTGTTTGCATAGGACATGTATACCATTCACATGTACACTGTTTGCTAATGACGCCTATATGCGGGACTAGGGTTCAAAGAGTTAAGTGGTCACCTGCCTTCAAAACTAGAAACAAACTATGGGGTAATGGGTTCACTAATTACCCCATAATCTTATGTTATCACTTTAAGCTACCATCTACTAGGGTAAAGGAAATGTCTTATGTTGTATACTCATTTCTGTCATAATATGGAACTATTTTCTTCAGTGGAGTAATACATTTAAAAGTTGTAAAATATGTATTTAAAGAGTAATGTGTTAACCCTTTCAATTCTAAATATCTCTTGTGGGTATTTATTATCCTTTTGGACTCTTTTAGTACAGGCATTTTTAACCAGTCTACTCTTGCATTTTTGATATGACAACAAAAACATATGAAAATATCAAACAGTACAGACCCTGATCAGAGGGCTCCTATAGGAGCCCTCTGATCAGGGTCTACACTGTTTGCATATGTAATCAGTAATCTCTACAGAGGGCTGTAGGGTTGAAAGAGTTAATGCACTGATTGGTAAGTAAACATCCAATATTTTAAATTTCAGTGACAAGACTGGCTGGTGAAGATGAAGTATCGGAGGAAGAGGACACGCCTGTGTCTGTTACACAACATGACATCTGTACAGTCAGCTGTCCCCAGCATGAGGATGAGTCTATCAAGTTCCACTGCCCCACCCACACCTTCCTGGGCTGTAGTACATGTATCACCCTAGATCACAGGACATGCAAGGGCGTACAGTACATACCTGATGTCTCTAAGAGTGTCAAACGGTCAGAGAGATTTAGAGAATTCCATGCAAAGACCAGTGACCTATTTAACAAATCTAACAAACTCCAGACCGACGTCAATCAAAAGTTAGACACAATTGACATCTGTGATTCTGAGACAGTTGCTGCTATTAAAGAGTTTAAACAGAAGCTTGTTAAAGCTATAGAAAGACTTGAGGCAGACTTACTGGAGAAGGCTAATGCTTACAGTGAAAATGAGAGAAGAAGGCTAAATGTTATCTCAAACCAATGTGCTGACATCATGGCAGAGATTGAGTCACTGTCATCATTGACAGAAGACTTGGAGAAGACTCACCAGCACTGTAACTTGTTTGTGGAGATTATCCAGTCCAAGACCAAACTACAGGCTCTGGACAGTGAACTGAGACAAGCCGCGAGGGAGAGCACACAGGTGAAACAGTTCACCTTCAAACCTAATGCAAACCTAGCTGCTGTTGCCAAGGAAAGAGAACAACTGGGAATGCTGACAAACATTACAAGAGTTAGGACCAAGAAGGCTGAATACATGAAGGACATCATCATCAAATCATTCTCTGACAGCTCTAACTGCAGGATCACAGGCTCGGCCTTTCTGTCTGATGGAAAGTTAATCCTGGCCGACAACAACAACAGGAAGGTGAAGGTTATAGACACCCACACCCATGTGATGTTGAATGATCTGAAGCTCTCCTCAAAGCCCTGGAGTGTAGCTGAGGTGGCTAACAAACAACTGGTCGTCACGCTCCCTAGTGAGGAAAAAATAGTGTTCCTCCGGACAGAGCCAGTACTGAACATTGACAGGAAGGTGCGAGTGGACGGACAGGCTCGGGGAGTGGGATGTCTGGACAAGAAGCTCTTCGTTTCCTTTGTCAGCCCTCATAAAGTAGAAGTACTGAACATGACAGGTGTAGTGTTGAAGAAGATAGAAAATGACAGCAGGGGTCACTCTCTGTTCAACCTTCCTCTACAGTTGGCCATCTCCCTAGATAATAGACTCATCTACGTATCCAACTGGTATAACAGTAACGTTGTGTGTATGAGACTGGACGGAACGGTCGTGTCTAAATACACCGATAAAAAACTCAAACGACCCTGGCAGGTGAGTTTTGATACGAGTGGTAAAGTGTATGTATCTGGGCGTGATTCTCAAAACATTCATCAGATAACGGAGGACGGGGAGAAAGTGGAGGTGTTGATGTCGTGTGGGGAAGGTTTCAATGGGCCGGAATCCCTGAGCTACAGTGATAGAGATGGTGTACTGTATGTAGGAATAAGGAACTGTAATACTGTTAAAATGTTTCAACTAAAACTGTGAAACTAGTTTAACCCATTACCCCATAACCTGTTTATATTACTGAAGATAAGGTGCATTCTTCTTTACTTTCAGCCTGCTTTAAGCAACTATCTACTAGAGTTAGGACAATGTACGGCATTGCTCTACAAGCACACTTATGGTGATGTGGTTGAGTTCAAATCTGGCAACCAGTGTTTGATCCCAGATCTGAGCGAGTATGTTTCTTTATGACACTACCCGGTTACACTTGGTGCCCAATGTGGTTTCTGTGAATGTAAATGCTCTGAGTTTTTTATCTCAATCATTCTCATACCCATATAATATTACCATACAGTTATTAAACAGCCAAGGTGGGCCGTCATTGCTTATTGGCATAAGTTAGCCATATTGACAAGAGGGCCTTGGCCCGATTGCCAATGTTCCTAACAAGTGCCAATAAGCAATGACGTTCCGCCCTGGCCCTTTAATGACTTGTTTATTGTATACCTGGTTCAAAATAAGCAAATATGTTTAAATGTTTACATAAGTGTGGTCATTATAGAAACTTTAGAAAAGAATCTTGAATGTTGGCCATTTTGAACGTTACGTTGCTAACTTTTTCACGTGCATAATATCTGTTGCCCCCGGGCCAATAACCGGATGCAGTCCAATAACCTGTTATTAGATTGTATCTGGTTATAAGCCTGCTCAGCAAGGGTGTATTGCATTCTTATCATAGTAAATCTGTTACTATTTATAGGAAGGTAAATAGTAAGGTATATATAAATTTGTCTTGAATTTCAACTTGCTGGGGGAGTATGTAACAAGTGTGTAGGTTTATCATCACTTGTACAGACATGAACCATTTCATGGCCATGTGGTGGAGTGCTTGACTGCAAACCTGGAGACCAGGGCCCCGTTTCATAAAACATCTTACGACAAATGTTGTCGTAAGTCAAAACTTTAAAATACATTTAATCTCTAATTTCTCTATCTAATCCTGTCTTGTGACATCTTTTTGGAATCGTCTTTTCAAGACGATTCCAAAAAGATGTCACAAAATAGGATTAGATGGAGAAATAAATAATAATCGAGACTTTTATGATCTGACTTATGACAACTTTTGTCGTAAGGAGCTTTATGAAACGGGTCCCTGGGTTGGATCATGCAATTTGACACTAAGAATAGTGTATTGGTTCTACGCAGTATTTAAAGTGTAGATATCACCAAGTTGGTTTTTTTGTCCTACCAACACAATTTCAGTTAACCTATTATCCCATAACCTGTTTCAAGTTTTTAAGATACAGTCGAGACTGTCTAAGCGACCCCTTATGTACAGTGACGTTTTGTCTTTAACGACCCCCCTCCCCCCTATTCGTTTTTCACTGAAAAGGCTCTGTATACAACGACTCCCTGCTAAACTCCCGAATCAAAGTTTTGGATTCCTACAACGACTTTCGCGACTTTCGTAATGGCCGCCATTCCTAAACACAATTTGCATCGTAGCGATATGTCATGTAAACCGCTACTGAAACATGTATGGGTAAGTACTAAGCTAGTTAAACTAGGCGACCTACGAAAGAAGGTTTATGATAAACACCTGACAGGAATGACTTTGAAATGAAAATTTATTTTGCCTGATGGAAAAGGGATGAACTTTCAGTCAATGCTAAACAGACAAGCATATTTTCGATTATTTCTACACAATTTTTGTTAAGTAAAAATCGAGTGCCGATAGAATTTACAGTCTACTGGCAATGGTTAGATGTCAATCAAACTAAGCTCTGCCTTCGTTTAATCAAACACCAGAAATCATACACCAGCGGCTATTGAAAAAGTCGCTTATCGTATGACCTTTAAATTACGCGAGTGTTTATACAGCAAGACTTTGCTCCTACGGCATATGTTTTCTTGATTGCGGGATTACACGCATTATTTATGAAAGTTTGCTGGTTTATTTACGTGCCTTTTCTTGTGAATATTCTGTACTGAAAGGATAGAATTTACACATTTAGATTGAAGCCTTCTGAAAGTAAATTGATGAGTCCGACGAAGAAAAGTGTTTGAACGATGGAGGTGTTAATCGGAGATCGAGGCCCGATTTATATATGCAATCAAAGGCATGTAAACACGTGTGTACTGACAATTAGTATAATCCATTAACAGCCTACGGTCATGATGATAAGAGTCAACTCACAAAGCTTGCCAATTAGTGATCAGTGGGGTGTAAAATGGATGGCCAGCGGTATCGTTCTGCCGAAACAATCATGATGAAAATGGTTAATTTAAATTGTGCTGTCTGTTTAAGGTAATGAACACAAATCAAATGCAGTTTGTCGCAATTTATTGACATCATTCTTTTGTAACACATAAACACATATTGCAATACCCTCTCCTCCCCCCTTTGAATCAATAACTGTAGGAGAAACCCCTATATAAGCAAGAAAATATGATAGTAAAAAAACTTGGAGTTTGGGTGTAGCGACCCCTTGTCTACAGTGACCTTCTTTCCCATCTCACTCTGAAGGTCGCTGTAGACAGTCTTGACTGTAGTTGGCCACTTGAAGCTGGTTAAAAGTAAAGCAGAATGCACCTTCAGGCGCATTCTGCTTTACTTTCAACCTGCTTTAAGCAAAAACCTGCTAGAATATAGAAAATATTTCTTAAGGTACATATTCATAATTGTGTAAACTAGAACCATTTTCCTCAATGGATGAATAAACTAAGGGCGTAAAAAGGCGTATTTATGGGGTAATGGGTTAAATGGAGATGGTGTCTACTTGAGACAGATATGTGCTGCAGCACTATGATATACCCATGGCATGATAAGAGGTAGTTATTTCAACAAATCAAACATTTTATCATCCATTTCAGCACCAAATCCTATGGTGTTACTACTCATTAGAATCGTCTCAAAGAGACGGTTCTAATGAGTAGTGACACCATAGGGTTTAATTCAGAAATAAAGATTTTAAGTTTTGAAAAACTACACTTATCTGTTGCTCTGATGATACCACACCCAGTCATATAAACTGACACCATGCTGACGAGTCATGACAGAAGAAAAGTCGGGAGATATGAATTTAGAAACTCAGCCCCTTCTGAAAAATCAGAGGTACAGAAATCCCAGTATAAGATGGACCCCATTTAGTCGCTTATTACAATCATGTAAGGAGTATACTACACATTGTGTAACTAAAAATATCATTATGTTTGAATGCAGTGTATCATATCTATCTGTATATAGCATACATCAACTGAATTGTAGCTATTGTTTGTTGTCAAATATTGGTTACTGTATACCCTCATTTAAACACCCTCCTTAAGGAGCTTTATGCTTTACTGTCAATTTGTTTTAAGCAGCCACCTGTCTGAAACACCTGCTAATGAAACAATTTAGACAAGTTTTACTGTACATGTACATAGTAAAATACATCACTAAATGGTCGAAAGTGGGGCAGACTAAATTGGAAACTGGACAGGTTCATTTGAAGTTTGAGAGTCATTGAGTTAACACATTACCTCATAGCCTGTTTCTAGTTTTGAAGACAGGTGACCACTTACAGCAGATTGAAATAAGAACACAAAGCTAATTAACCCATTACACCATAAATACGCCTTTTTACGCCTTTAATTTATTTCTCTATTGAGAAAAATACTTGCATTTCATACAGTTAAGAATATGTATGATCTGAATCATTTTCTATATTCTAGCAGATGGAAGCTTAAAGCAGGCTGTCTTCAAAACTAGAATCAGGCTATAGGGTAATGGGTTAAGGCGTATTCTGCTTTACATTCAACCTTCTTCAATTAATCTATTCCCCCATAGAAGTGCCTTTGTTTATTCCTCCACTGAAGAAATGAAAATGTACCAAAAGAAATGTTTTCTATATTTTAGCAGATGGAAGTTTAAAGCAGGCTGAAAGAAAAGCAGAATGTACCTAACCTGTTTTCAGTGATCATCATCACATACATGTATGTTCAAATCTAGGAACACGCTACATGTATTGGGTAATGGGCTAAGCTTATATCTGCTAGGATATAGGAAATATTTCTTATGATGTATACATTCATGACTACATAATTTGGAACTATTTTTTTCAGTGGTTGAATAAATTAATAGCGTAAAAGGCCTATTTATTGGGTAGTGGGTAAAGGTGTCATTCAGATTTTTTTTTTAAAATCCCTGTATCCATAGCCATTAGAGCTAATCACCTATAACCAGCTGTTAAAGAATATCAAGTAATTCAGTGTTAAAGGAATGTGCTCCTTAAGGCAAGATGAAAGTAAAGCTGAAAACTACTATTTGAGCTTTCTACATTTCTCTCATCTAGGTTTAAGTGTATTTAGATATCACTATGTTTCTTCACAGGTTTGATTGTAATTTGTTGTTGTTGTTATATGAAAGATTACTGTGTTACAGCAGAGCACCAGATAAGGGTAGTTTTTCAAAAACTAAAATCTTTATTTCTGAATTAAACCCTATGGTGTCACTACTCATTAGAATCGTCTCTTCGAGACGATTCTAATGAGTAGTAACACCATAGGATTTGGTGCTAAAAAGAGTGAGAAAATGTTGGATTTGTTGAAAAAACTAGCTCTTATCTGGAGCCCTGTTACAGTGCTTCATCTCTTCAATGACACCCATTTGGAGACAGAAAGTGTGTGCATTGTTTGGAGGGAGTTGTTATAGGGAGAGAAATTGGCTTACATTTGAAAACAGCTTGAATGCAGATCAGACGCCGCGTAACGCGGCGTCTGACCTGCATTCAAGCTGTTTGTCACTCGTCATTAAGGTTTTTATGTCAACATGTCCATTATGTAACTTTGAGAAAATACAGCAGACGACAATTTTAAACATAAGGTATTGCAACAGTAAGAGTTAGACATAATTGTTCTGTTTAGGGAACTGCAACAATGTTTGTTGTAAGGAGGGAGTCATTGTTGGGAGGGACGTTGTAGGGATGGAGCACTGTACTAGTTGTCTGTTAATGCTAGATTGATGAATCCACTGCTGATTGTTATTTCAAATATTCTAGATTAATTATAACTAAGCAATGAATGAGGTACTTTGTTTGAAACAGTGAGATTATCAAGTGATAATCAACTATTATTTCCCAGTAAACCACTGGAAAGCATGAAATAAATAGAGGATAATCAATTTCTTTGGATTGATATGAAAAATATATCACGAGAATGGATTGTTATCTGGTTGAAAAACGAGTCCGCAGGACGAGTTTTTTTAACCAGATAACAACCCATTCGAGTGATATATTTTTCATATCTATTCAAAGGAATTGATTATTCTATTTATTATATATTTTAATGACGTTTTTACAGAAAAAACATTACCGCGACGTCACTAAACTAATTATGACGTGACGTCACAAAAAGTGATATCATCACTACATGTAGTGATGATATCAACAGTGACGATATCAAATTTATCTAACTGAGAAATCTCTATAAATCATCGATATGTATATAATAAACAGATTTACCTGGTGATATGTCTTGGTCCACTGACTGGCCAGTAGTTTGTGTAGAATGTTTAGACATGGGTGGTCAGCCATTATACACAGTCTGTCTACTAGATCCACCTCCTCCTTCTGTGTCAAAATTTCCCCTGGAAACTGGCGCTGTTCATGAAATACACAAACATCATTTAACCCTTTACCCCATAAATACTCCTTTTTACGCTCTTAATTATTCATGCACTAAGGAAAGAAGTTCCAAGCCAGAAACTCCTGAACATGATATATAAAAGGCAATTCCAGTAAATTTCTAGATGGGAGCTTAACTCTCTCTCCTGCCTGAAACTTTAAATGGACAATTCCAGTTTCCATTTTAGTCTAGTCCATTTCTGACTTTTAAGGGTTGTTTTTGTCAATGTTTGGCATTATGACAAACAGTGAAAACCCTGATCAGAGGGCTCCTTTCGAAGCCCTCTGATCTGGGTCTTCACTGTTTGCACAGGAACAAGTGTACTATTCACATGTACACTGTTTGAAAAGGACGCCAATATGCGGGACTAGGGTTCAAAGGGTTAAAGCAGGCTGAGAGTAAAGCAGAATGCTCCTTCAGAAACATTTACCTTTAAATTGCATCCTGCATTTAATGGAAATGAATATCGTCTTCTCCACTGTAACTAAGCTATGAGACTAATGGTTCTAAAGAATATTTTAAAAGTTCCAATGCAAATAAGGGGCCTTTGGCTCATTTTACTTTGTTTCAGCCTGTTTTAGGCTACAATCTGCAACGATATAGGAAATAGTTCTTATGGTGCATATTCATGACTGTAAAAAATGGAACTATTTTCATCAATGGTGTAAAAGGGCATATTTATGGAGTAATGGGTTATGGGTGAGTAAGAAGGTAAAGCTCTGTTTTTACCTGTATGTAAAGCACTATATGGAAGAGAACACAGCTCATAGTGGACATCTGATGTAGCACCAGGGATTTAAACATCTGAAATAAAATATGACATATTTACAGTACAGTGCTCCCTCTCTACAACAGCACCCAGTGGGAGACAAAAATTGTGACTATCGTTCGGAGGGGGTCGTTATAGGGAGGGAAACTGACTTACATTTGCAAACAGCTTGAATCAAGATCAGATGCCAAGTAATACGGCACCTGATCTGGACTCAAGCTGTTTGTCACTCACCATTATAGTTTTTTTTTCTGTCCAAATTGAGAACAAGAGGGCCATGGCCCTAAATTCGCTCACCTGAGGACATTGAAGTTTGTACCTAAGTTGACTGGGCAAGACAACATTTTAATATAACTATAAATGGAGTTATCTTCCAGACAAGAAAACATGACAAAAGTGAATTTTGTTGCCAAGCTTATGACCCTTATCCATGACACATCCTCTTATCAAGCTATTTCCATTTCCAATAAATGATAATTATTTCACTAGCGTCAGCAGAACTTGAATTATTTTCCTGACAATAAAATATGACAAAGGGGAAAAACTAAATATTGCTGCCCTTGTGCATGGCATTTTCTCTCATCAGTTTCTTTCCATACATAAAATTTCATTACAATAGCATCAGTAGAACTGAAGTTGTCTTCTTGACAAGAAAATATCACAAAGGGAAATAACTAAAAAAACAATGATGTCAGAGTTATGGCCTTTGCAAATGGCACTTCCTCTCATCAGGCTCTTTCCAAATAGGCAATTTCATTTTACCCATTACCCCATAGCATGTTTCTAATTTTGAAAATAGGTGGCCACCTAAAGCAGGTTGAAAGTAAAGCAGAATGTGTCTTAACCCTTAGCCTGCCACTCACGACTATAGCTTTATATGCAAACAGCTTGGATCCGGATTAGACGCCGAGTAACTCGGCGTCTCATCCGGATCCAAGCTGTTTGACACTCGGACAACATTTTCAGCAATTTTGAGCAACTTTGAAGCACTTTGAAACTTGAAGCAGACGAGAAATATAGCAGACGACAATTTATTTGGCGGGCTAAGGGTTAATGCACACTTTGCTTTACTTTTGCATCTTACATTTTCATGACTGTTTAAAGTGGAATTATTGAAAAGACATACAGATAACTCTGACAAAACCAATATTAAACATATGTATAAATATGGCATAAGACATAATTACATAACTGTCAGTGGATCACTTCCAGATCCTGTTTCTCTAAGTATGAATCAGACTGAACCATTTCTAAACTTTAGCAGACAACATGTTCAGCTGATCATGACCAGTTCTGTGATACTCACTACCAGTTCAGAGTTGCATAATATTTGACCTCAGTGGCTAGAACTCTTGGGCTTACCCTTACCAGACTGAAATGATGTCTGCTTAAAACCTACTGTATGTGAAAAGTGTACAAAAAAACAATTTAGAAAATGTTAAGTTGGTAAATGAGTGGCAAATAGGTTGGATCCAGATTAGATGTAGCATTATGATTATGTTGCATCTGATCTGGATCCAAAATGTTTGCAAATATTGGCTATTTGCCCATAGTATATTAAGGGTAACTCAGGTAAATACAGTTCTGCCTAAATCAAAAATACTGTAAAACCTGCCTAGAGCAGCACTTAAACTGTGCAGGGTGGTGTCAAATGTGACCCTAGGGATTTCATTTTAACAAACTATAGAGGGATCCACCAGGAGATTCTACTGTACAAATATCAAAGCTTACGGCCTAGTAGTTTTGGGCAAGAAGATTTTTTAAAGATTTTTGCTTTTTTGCTTTTTCAAGCAGAGTTTGTGCTTTTTTTCCTTTTTTTTGAACAACTTCTGTAGAGAAGCATCCAAGGAACATCATGAGCAGTTTGAACTCTCCCTACAATCGGCGGGTTTCAGAGGAGATGTCGTTTGAAGTAAAAGTGAACGGACAGACGGACAGACGTACTACGGACGGTGAGCGGTCACAATAGCTCACCTTGAGCCTTTGGCTCAGGTGAGCTAAAAACAGCAGATGACAATTTCAAGCAGACGATATTGCAGTCGTGAAAAAGTTTGACATAATTATTCTGTTTGGGGAACAGTGACAAGTGTTGTTGTAAGGAGGGAATCATTGTTGAGAGGGCTTTTGAAGGAAATAATATATGCCAAGTTTGCAGTATAACATGAAGCCTGCTCAAAGCAACCATCTGTCATCGATACAGAAAACAAGTTATGGGGGAAAACAATTAATTCAGGATAACAGTAACACAGAAAGCTCTTACAGGGGTAATTTTTACAATACAGGACTCCCCCACCCTACAACGGCCTTCCAAACAAGGATTCCCTATTTGCAACAACGCTTGCGCTTGTTCCCCAAACAAGTGACAATTATGTATAACGCTTTCATTGCTGCAATATCGTTTGACATCATAAAAATGATATCGTCACTGCAAAAGTGATATCATCACTAGTGATGATATCAACTGTGGGGCATATGAAATTTATCTAACTGAGAAATCTTTATAAATCATTGATAGGTTTATAATAAATGTTAAATTTATAGCACTACTAACCATGGGAGATAACTCTGCCTGGTGCTTGGCTAGCACTGTGATGGACTGTATGATTCTCAGTGAGCCACAGCGGGTGAAGAGTGGGATATTGTCCAGTATGAGGGCTGCTGTCTGGCGCATGTCCTGGGGATCATATGACACCTGCTTCTGTAACTTCTGCAATAAACAAATAGAGTTATTATCTTAACATGTCTCATGCTTTTCCTTAACCCATTACCCGATGGCCTGTTTCTAATTTTGAAAAAATGTTACCACTTAATAAAGCAGGTTGAAAGTAAAGTTTATAGTTTTTCTGCTTTACTTTCAGCCTGTTTTAACCTTTTGAACCCTAGTCCCACATATTGGCATCCTTTTCAAACAGTGTTACTGTACATGTGAATAGTACACTTGTCCTGTGCAAACAGTGAAGACTCAGATCAGAGGGCTCCAAAAGGAGCCCTCTGATCAGGGTCTTCACTGTTTGTCATAAAGCCAAACATTGACAAAAACAATCCTTAAAAGTCAGAAATGGACTAAATTAAAATGGACACTGGAAGTGTCCATTTAAAGTTTCAGGGAGGAAAGAGTTAACCCCTTCACTGCCATGGCGTCATATGCTTGAACCATTTACCCCATAGTCTGTTTCTAGTTCTGGAGACAGGTGACCACTTAGAGCAAGTTGAAAGTTAAGCAGAATGTGCCTTAACCCATTACCCCATTGCCTGTTTCTAGTTTTGAATACATGTGACCACTTAAAGAAAGTTGAAAGTTAAGCAGAATGTGCCTTTAGGCATTTACGGCTTTATTTTTAACCTGCTTTAAGATACCTTCTGTTAAAATATAGAAGATTTCTTAGGGTGCATATGCATTACTGGTAAAAGTGGGAACTTTTTTTATTATCGAGGAATAAAGGTTTAGATTGGCAGATTTATTAAGTAAAGGCAAGGCTCCAGATTAGGGGAGTATTTCCTAAACTAAAATCTTTATTTCTTCATTAAACCCTATGGTGTCACTACTCATTAGAATCGTCTCGAAGAGACGATTCTAATGAGTAGTCACACCATTAGGATTTAATGCTAAAATGAGTGAGAAAATGTTGTTTTTGTTCAGTTTACTCCCTCTCATCTGGAGCCCTGAAAAGGGTTAAAGGATAATTTGAACACTTACTGAAGCACCATGAGGTAACAATACAGGAGACACTGGAGAGCCTGGATCTTTCTTCTGTGATCTGTAAAAACATCAAAAACTTGTTATATAGAATACTATCAGGAATTATACAAATATATATCTGTACAGTAAAACCTCTCCATTAGGACCACTAAAAAGAATATTTATTGATGATTTAGAAACAGGTGACAGCTTAAAGCAAGATGAAAGTAAAGCAGAAAGCTCCTGAAGGAGCATTCTGCTTTACTTTCACCTTGCCTTAAGCTAATACCTGTCTAATACACCTTATATTATAGACAATTTAGAGGTTGTAATAGACAGGTTTTACTGTAGATAAGGAGGGGGTGGACTCCATGGTCAGGTGGTTATAGTCACTGTGACTGACAATCACCAAGCTTCCCACAGCTGTGAGCTTTAATCCCGGTCTGAGCACTTCGGAATTTTCATGTGGGAAAGCCTTCCAGTTGGTTTGCAGAAGGCTGTGGTTCTACCCACTTGTTGATTTGTGCCTGAACCAATATATGAAGAGAATCTGGGGTCTTCCCCCACCTATAATTAGCTGGATGTGTAAAGTCACAGCAAATCACAAATCAAGTGGAATCTATCATGTACGATATAAAATTTGGTTACAGTAGGTCAAACAGAACTGAAGTTATAATCCAGTAACAATTTTGAACCATAAAAGTATTTAAAGGGACATAACTGGAAGATGGGTGTGTAGAAACAACCCTGCATATTCATGACTTTCGGAACTAATTCCTTCGGTGGAGGGATAAATTAAAGGCGTACAAAGGTGTATTTATGGATAAATGAGTAAATACAAGCGGCAGGTATAAACCATTTTTCTCCACAATCATAATAGAACACTACATGTATTAACACATTGAATCCTAGCCATGAGTATACTTATCATTTACTATCAATGTACCTGTGAAAGGTACACTTGTCCTATGCAAACAGTGCAGACCGTGATCAGAGGGCTCCTTTAGGAGCCCTCTGATCATGGTTTGCACTGTTTGTATGCAATATTTTGCTTGTCATTAATAGCCCTAAAAAGTCACAACTGGACTAGACTCTATTTGGAACAGGGATTATTCATTTTCAGCAATTCAAAGGTAGATAACTCTCGACCTATTAGTCTGATTTAGACCATAATCACTCTCATATGATCTCCTATAGTCATATTGTCTCTGAGCAAGTTTGAGATAGTTTGGATAAAAATTGTGGCCTCCAGAGTGTAAACATTGTTAAATATAGCATTTTCAGCAATTGTTTGCTTGTCATTAATAGCCCTAAATAGTCACAACTGGACTAGACTTTATTTGGAACTGGGATTATTCATTTGAAGTATGAGGGGTGTATGACTTAACCCTACCAAAGTTGAGGTAGGCTTATTAAGCCTTTACCTTATAGCCTGTTTCTAGTTTTGAAGACAGGTGACCACTTAAAGCAGGTTGAAAGTAAAGCAGAATGTGCCTTAAGGCACATTCTGCTTTACTTTCAGCCTGCTTTAAGCTAAAATCTGCTAGGCTATATAAAATATTTGTTATGGTAATTGTTCATGAGGGTATACATGTAAACTGGAACTATTTTCTTCAGTGGAGGAATCAATTAAATACGCTAAAAGTCGCTTATATGGGGGAAAGGTTTAAAAGTGAGCCTACCTGGCTGCATACTCCATGACTTTGGTAGAAAGTAGAGCATAGTCCTGGTACACCTGGGTCCTCTCTTGTCGAGACAGCTGTATAAACTCGTCCATATACCCCAGCAATAGGCCCTGTAACAAAGCAATACAATAAAAAGTAATGTACTATGGCATAGACATTACTCTCAATATTGTTTTGTTGTTCCTAAAAAGGACAAATTTACGTCCATTCAAAGCCATAATATTGATGCATCCTCCCAATCTATGTGGGCTTGGTCAACATCAGCTCACTTTCGTTGGGACGTACCCTTTGCAGGCAGAGTAATATTATGAGCAGTGGGTGATCTAAATGGCTGGCTTCTGACACCTGATGATTGCTTTCTCCCCTATTACCGTTTCCTTTCTATAGAAGTCTAAGGGAAGTAACCCAAACAAAGTGAAACAATAAGACATAAAGAGTTACTTTACAGATTCAGTCCTGAGAGTAGTGTTACCAATTTACATAAAAGCACTAAAAGCATGATATAAAATCTTTAACATACCTGTAGGCTTGAAGTAGTCATCTAGGAACTTATTTAGCAAAAGAAATTTTAACCCATTGCCTCATAAATACACCTTTTTACCCCTTTTATTTATTCCTCCACTGAGGAAAATAGTTCCAATTTATACAGTCTTAAATATGCCCTTTTGAGAAATATGTCCTATATTCTAGCAGATAATAGCTTAAAGCAAGCTGAAAGTAAAGCAGAATGTGCCTTTTAGGCACATTCTGCTTTACTTTCATCCAGCTTTAAGTGGTAATTTATCTTAAATATAAGGATAAGCTATGGGGTAATGGGTTAAACAAACATAAGTATTGGTAAATGGAGTGTTGAACAGAATTAGAAACTAAATCCTGCAGGATTCTCTTTAACCCTACTTCTTGTTATAAATAGAGTACAGTAAAACGAAGGTCATTTGATCTTATAAAAGAGAGGTGGCAGCTTAAAGTAAGGTGACAGTGAAACAGAAAGCTCCTAAAGGAGCTTTCTGTTTCACTGTCACCTTGCTTTAAGCGGTCAGCTGTGGTAAACACCCTAATAATTAACGTAATTTAGTGGTCGTAATAGAGAGGTTTTACTGTATATTTATGTTTATTGAAGTGTATACCCTGATCAGACAGCTCCTTGAGTAGCTGTCTGATTTGAGTCTGCACTGTTTTCTCATATCATCTGCCTGTTTGTATTCTTTGCTGGTTAAAATTTTCCGAAATTTTATTAGCAAATGTATTATTATTATTATTATTATTATTATACCAGATTTATATAGCGCTCTTTTCACACAGGGATTGAGCGTTCAAAAGCGCTTTACATGAAATAACATATATGTACCTACAAATCGAGAAAAGATAAAATAACTACAATTAGATCTGAAATAAAACATGAATAAACATATAAAAGACAGTCCCCAAAAACGGCGATCACATTACCCCCATCAATCAGCAATGAACTGACCGGCTAAGTATTGCCGACTGATATAAATAATGGTAGAGAACCCAATGGAGGCCATCGACAAAACACAAATAACTATAATTAGATCTAAAATAAACATGAATAAACATACAAAAGACAGCCCCCAAAACGGCGATCACACTTATACCCCCATCAATCAGCAATGAACCAACCGGCTAAAGATTGCCGACCAATAGAAATAATAGCAGAGCGCCCAATGCAGGCCATCTAATGTAACATAACTAGGAAAACAGTTCAGATTTTCCTAGTAGCTAAATTTTATATACAAATGTTCAGCAGAGATAAAATTTCATTCTATACATTAGCCCATTACTCCATAGATACACCTTTTTATGCATTGAATTCCGTGGAGGAAAGATATAAAGCAGTGCCTTGGCGACCTAGTGATAATTGGTCCAACACGTAAGAAACATAATGCCCGCTGATTTTAACATGGCCTCTTAATGACCTTGAACTTTACCTGACATGACACAAATTGTACTGAGCTTAAACACTTTTAGTGGAGGAAAGCTTTAACCCATTACCCCATAACCTGTTTCTAGTGTTGAAAATAGGTGACCACATAAAGCAGGTTGAAAGTAAAGCAGAATGCGCCTTATGGCGCAATCTGCTTTACTTTCAGCCTGCTTTAAGCTACTTTCTGCCAGAATATAGAAAATATTTCTTCTAAAACATATTCATGACTGTATAAATTGGAACTATTTTCTTCAGTGGATGTATTAAGCTAATGTGCTAAAAGTCGCTTCCATGGAGGAAAGATTTAAAGCAGTGCCTTACTGGGTGGAATTCTTCCATGTGTATGAGACACTGACAGGCACAGGCTCGCAGTCGCTGGCTGTCTGGTTGGTTCACTCGGGATGTTACTATTGCAACAAGTTCTTTGATCAACTGGCCACATATTTCTGACTCCTGCAATATAAGTGTAACAATCTCTCAATTTTCTTTTATAATAATATGACCCAAGGTAGTATAAAAATTGTTACAAGTTTTCCTCTTTTCACACAGGGATAGCCTACAATTTGCAGCTTGGATTGGCATGAATACTAATTAGACCAATTCATGAAAAACAAGTGAGGCCCTTCCTGAGTGCCTAAAAATATTGTCGTTATACATTAGATGATAATACTGATAATAGCCCATAATAATACCTGATGCCACAAACAGATAGAGACTACAGCGCTCCCTCTCTACAACGACACCCAATGGGAGACAAAAAATATGTGCGTTGTTCGGAGGGAGTCGTTATAGAGAGGGAAACTTGTTACATTTGCAAACAGCTTGAATCCAGATCAGACACCGCGTAACGCGGCGTCTGATCTGGATTCAAGCTGTTTGTCACACATCAATAAGTATTTTTCCTGTCAAAATGTGCATTATGTAACTTTGAGAAAATTAGCAGACGACAATTTTAAGCAGACCATATTGCAAGAGTAAAGGCGTTAGACATAAGTGTCCTGTTTAGGGAACAGCAGCAATGGTCGTTGTAAGGAGGGAGTCATTGTTGGGAGGGCCGTTGTAGAGAGGGAACACTGTATTTTGTCATATCCCCCATCATACAAAGGAACACAGGGCACCATATAAGGAGTGACATGGAGTTTTCTATATTTTCTCCCTTATGTCTTATCAAACCTTATGGTGTGACTTCTCACTAGAATCGTCTCTTCAAGATAATTTTTATGAGCAGTGACACAAATGGGTTTGTAGCAGACATAAAGATTTTAGCTTTTGAAATACTCCCCTTATCTGGAGCCCCGAGTACAGTCATTTCTATGTCTTTGCATGCTAGCGGCAGATAAGTCTGCCACAGTGACTACCTTAGCAAACAGTTTGGATCTAGATGAGATGCCGCGTCAGGATCCAAACTGTTTGACACTCTAATCATATTTTGATTTTTTTTTTTTAAAAATCTATTTTTAGAACAATAGCAGACGACAAATGTTGCAGACGAAAAATATTACCCAGCATGCTAAAAGTTAAAGGTATCAATGAGTTATTGATTGGAGACCATTTTGATTTACCTGCAGAGAGACTCAACGACCTACAAAATTATGTAAAGCAATATACTCCCACTTCATCCAAAAGGGAGGCATGAAAACCTATCCTTAATAAATGTAGACAAAATATACCAGAACATGTTTGAAACTAGAATTAGGTTACCCATTTGAAGGTCAGTAGTCAATGAGTTAACCCATTACCCTATAGCCTGCGTTTAGGTTTGATGACAGGTTACCACTAAAAGCAGGTTGAAAGTAAAGCATAATGCTCCTTGAGGAGCACTGTGCTTTACTTTCAGACTGCTTTAAGCTCCAATATAGAAAAGTACAGGAAATGCCTTTTATATTTCATGTTCAGGATTTCCTAGCTGGGGACTACTTTTCTTACTATATGAATAATTAGTAGCATAACAAGAGCCCCATGGGGCATATTTCGCTCACCTGAGAATAACTGACAAAATGGAGATAATTATTTATGTCCAGGAAGGGGTCATTTTTTACTCAAGGGGCATAATTTGAACAATCTTTTTAGAGGACTTGTAGATGATGCTATGTGCCAAATATCTAAGATCAGGGTAGTAGGGTTTTAGACAAGAAGAATTTTGTAAGTTTCCATTGAAAAAAATCTATTTTTAGCTCCTGTGACCTACATAATTATGCAACAGACTGAAACCATTTGAACAAAATAGGTATAGGGCATCTAGAAGTGTCACCATGCTGAATATCAAAGCTCTGGCCATATTAGTTTCAGAGAAGAAGACGTTTGAAAATTTCACTATATAACTCTATGTAAAATTGTGACCCCCGGGGCGTGGCTAATTTTGACCCCAGGGGCATAATTTGAACAAACTTCATAGAGGACCTGTAGGCGATGCTATGTGCCAAATATCTAAGCTCTGGCCCTTGTAGTTTCAGACAAGAAGATTTTTTAAGTTTTTATTGAAAAAATCTATTTTTAGCTCCTGTGACCTAGATATGCAACGGACCAGAACCATTTGAACAATATTGGTAAAGGGCATGTAGAAGTGTCCTCATGTCGAATATCAAAGCTCTGACCATATTAGTTTCAGAGAAGAAGATGTTTGAAAATTTCACTATATAACTCTTTGTAACAAGAGCCCCATGGGGCATATTTCGCTCACCTGAGAATAACTGAAACAAGAGCCCCATGGGGCATATGTCGCTCACCTGAGAATAGCTGTACATCAAAATGGAGATAATGATTTATGTCCAGGACGGGGTCATTTTTTACCCGAGGGGCATAATTTGAACAATCTTAATAGAGGACCTGTAGATGATGCTATGTTCCAAATATCTAAGATCAGGGTACTAGGGTTCTAGACATGAAGATTTTTTTTAAGTTTCCATTGAAAAAATCTATTTTTAGCTCCTGTGACCTACATATGCAACAGACTGGAACCATTTGAACAAAATAGATAAAGGACATCTAGAAGTAACACCATGCCGAATATCAAAGCTCTGGCTATATTAGCTTCAGAAAAGAAGACGTTTGAAAACTGTGACCCCCGGGTGGGGCTAATTTTGACCCCAGGGGCATAATTTGTACAAACTTGATAGAGGACCTGTAGATGATATGCAATCGACCAGAACCATTTATTGGTATAGGACATCTAAAAGTGTCACCATGCCAGATATCAAAGCTCTGGCCATATTATTTTCAGAGGAGAAGACGTTGGAAAATTTCACTATATAACTCTATGTAAAACTGTGACCCCCGGGGCGGGGCCAATTTTGACCCCAGGGGCATAGTTTGTACAAACTTGATAGAGGACCTGTAGATGATGCTATGTGACAAATGTCTAAGATCTGGCCCTTGTAGTTTCAGACAAGAAGATTTTTTAAGATTTCCTTATTTTTTCACTTGGTTGCCATGGCAACCAGAGTTCTACATTGTTTTTAATTCTTTGAACAATTTTGAAACAACTTGACCCAAGGAACATGGTTGAAATCTTTTCAGCAATATATGAGGAGATGTCATTTGAAGCAATTGTTAAAGACAACAATGACTGTATAAAGTGAAATTATTTTCTTCTGTGGAAGAATAAATTAAAGACATAAAAAGGAATATGTATGCGTTAATAGGTTAATAAATATCATTATTTACATTTTCTAAATATAGGAAACTATATGTAAATGAGTGGCAAATTTGGATCCAGATTAGATGCAGCATTATGTGGCATCTGATATGGATCCATACTGTTTATGGCCAAGAATTAATTGTGGACTGATAGACAGAAAGATAAACAAACAAACAAACAGACAGACCAAAAGTAATATGCCTTGAACTAAGTTGTGCTTGAGCATAAAATAGCAGACATCATAATTTCTGCTATGTATCTCAGTGACCTGAGTTCAGAGCTAGCTTTGGGTCAGTTATGCAATAAGAGACCATCTCAGGGAGAACTGACTATTATCATGCTGAACTGTTGTCTGCTCCAAATGTTTGTATGTGAAATATGTAAAAAATAATAACTTATATTTTCTAAATATAAGAAAATATGTAAATGAGTGGCAAATAGTTTAGATCCAGATTAGATGCTGCATTATGTGGCATCTGACCTGGATCCAAACTGTTTGCAAATATAGGTGATTTAGTATAAGGGTGCTTGTAACCCTGCTTAAACCTTCAGTAAAACAGTATAACCTGAATAAAGCGGCAATGAATCCTGCATAAAGCGGCAATGAAAAAATCCCTATGGTGAATCCCTATGGTCAGTTTTAGTTTTGATATTAACAATTTTGAGAGAGAATCACCAGGAGATACTAAAAAACAAATATCAAAGCTGTGGGCCTAGCAGTTTTTTACAAGAAGATTGTTTAAAGTTTTTCACTTTTTTAAATAAATTACATTAAGTAGTCCACTTGAAAGTTTCATTTTAACAATTTCTGTAGAGAAGCATCCAAGGAACATCATGAGCAGTTTGAATCCGCCCTACAATCTCCGGGTTCAGAGGAGATGTCGTTTGAAGTAAAAGTGAACGGACAGACGGACAGACGGACAGACAAACGGACGGACAGACGGACAGACGGACAGACGTACTACGGACAATGAGCGGTCACAATAGCTCACCTTGAGCCTTCGGCTCAGGTGAGCTAAAAATGGAGATAATTATTTATGTCCAGGAAGGGGTCATTTTTTACCCAAGGGGCATAATTTGAACAATCTTATTAGAGGACCTGTAGATGATACTAATTGCCAAATATCTAAGATCAGGGTAGTAGGGTTTTAGATAAGAAGACTTTTGTAAGTTTCCATTGAAAAAAATCTATTTTTAGCTCCTGTGACCTACATATGCAACAGACTGAAACCATTTGAACAAAATAGGTATAGGGCATCTAGAAGTGTCACCATGCTGAATATCAAAGCTCTGGCCATATTAGTTTCAGAGAAGAAGACGTTTGAAAATTTCACTATATAACTCTATGTAAAATTGTGACCCCCGGGGCGTGGCCAATTTTGACCCCAGGGGCATAATTTGAACGTACTTGATAGAGGACCTGTAGGCGATGCTATGTGCCAAATATCTTAGCTCTGGCTCTTGTAGTTTCAGACAAGAAGATTTTTTAAGTTTTTATTGAAAAAATCTATTTTTTGCTCCTGTGACCTAGATATGCAACAGACCAGGACCATTTGAACAATATTGGTAAAGGGCATGTAGAAGTGTCCTCATGCTGAATATCAAAGCTCTGACCATATTAGTTTCAGAGAAGAAGATGTTTGAAAATTTCACTATATAACTCTATGTTAAACTGTGACCCGCGAGGCGTGGCCAATTTTGACCCCAGGGGCATAATTTGAACAAACTTGATAAAGGACCTGTAGGTGATGCTATGTGCCAAATATCTAAGCTCTGGCCCTTGTAGTTTTTGACAAGAAGATTTTTTAAGATTTCATTATTTTTTCACTTTGGTTGCCATGGCAACCAGAGTTCTGCATTGTTTTTAATTCTTTGAACAAATTTGGAAGAGCTTGACCCAAGGAATATTTCTGTAAAGTTTGGTTGAATTCTGTTCAGCGGTATAGGAGGAGATGTCATTTGAAGCAATTGTTAACGACAACGGACGACGGACGACGGACGACGACGGACACAGGGCCATCCCAATAGCTCACCTTGAGCCTTTGGCTCAGGTGAGCTAAAAATGTGACCCCAGGGGCATAATTTGAACAAACTTGATAAAGGACCTGTAGGTGATGCTATGTGCAAAATATCTAAGCTCTGGCCCTTGCAGTTTTTGACAAGAAGATTTTTTAAGATTTCATTATTTTTTCACTTTGGTTGCCATGGCAACCAGAGTTCTGCATTGTTTTTAATTCTTTGAACAAATTTGGGAGAGCTTGACCCAAGGAACATTTCTGTAAAGTTTGGTTGAATTCTGTTCAGTGGTATAGGAGGAGATGCCATTTGAAGCAATTGTTAACGACGACGGACGACGACGGACGCCGGACACAGGGCCATCCCAATAGCTCACCTTGAGCCTTTGGCTCAGGTGAGCTAAAAATAAATGGGTTCCTCGGAACAAGTGTGCCACCTGTTAGCAAGCATCAGTATAACATCCTCTTTCCATAAAAGATATTTCATTTCAAAATCTTCAGTAAAAGAGAAGAATTTAAATCTGCATTAAAAGAAAAATGTTGAAAAGGGGAATAACTGTTATTTTCTTTTGTTGAATAACGGGCCAAGGCCCCATATTCTTTTGTTACGGAATGTACTCTATTGTCTTCCCTTGTTATGTTTAGTGTTATCTGGCCCTCTAACCTGCTTTAGTAGAGTGGATGGACAGACAGATGGACGGATGGACGGACGTGCCACCGAATTGGGTTAGAGGGCCTTTTCTTTTGTTATTTTCTTTTGTTTGAATAACAGGCCACGGCCCCTTAGTGTATTGTTACGGAATGAACTCTATTGTCTTCTTTTGTTATGTTTATCGTTATCTGGCCCTCTAACCCACTTTAGTGGCGCGGACAGACGCTGGATAAGTGATCCCTAAGTGTCACCTTTACCTACAGTACTTATTGGGTAATGGGTTAAGGTGTTTGTCTGTGTTCTCACCAGTTGTTGTAGCTGCACTAACAGACTTGTAGAGGTGATCAGAGATTGACACACAAATGTCCAGTTGGCTGCAATGTCCACTGCCTGATGATAGATGTCCAGTAGTGATGTCACCAACTGGTCAATACTGAAATAAAACAAACACAAAACTTTACCCAATACCCCATAGCCTGTTTCTGGTTTTAAAGATAGATGACCACTTAAGGCGCATTCTGCTTTCCTTTCAGCCTGCTTAAACCATTTACCCCACAGCCTGTTTCTAGTTTTGGAAAAATAGGTGACTACTTAAAGCAGGTTGAAAGTAAAGCAGAATGTGCCTTAAGGCACATTCTGCTTTACTTTAAGCCTGCTTTTTAAGTTACCACCTGATAGAATAATGAAAATATTCCTTATGATACATAATCTTGACTGTATAAATTTGAACTATTTTCTTCAGCGGAGGAATACAATGAATGCTGTAAAAGGCGCTTCTATGCTAGCATATAGAAAATATTTTTTGACACACATATTCATTACTGTATTAAAGGGAACTATTTTCTTCAATGCAGGAGGGGGGGGGGGGGGGGGGGGGGGGGGGGGGGGGGGGGCTGGGTTAAACAAGAGCTCAGGACTGGTCTGCTTTACTTTAAGCCTTCTTTAACCCTTTCACTGCTTAATTCGCAAACATAATGTGGCGTCTGATCAGGATCCAAAGTGTTTTACTCTTATATTGATATTTTTTAAGTCATACAGTAGAGGGTACTTGATGTAAGATCAATAAGTCCTGGATCCTGTGGCTCGATAGCTCAGTGGTTAGAGTGCTGGCACAGTACACCACAGACCCTGGGTTCAAGTCCCAGTCGGACCACGATTTTTTCACCAGTCCTGTTACAATATTACCTTAAAACAGTCACAGAGACAACAATATAGCGGTGAATGGCTAAAAAGCTCATAATTAATTTGGTGTTGAAAGGGTTAAGTAATGGAGGGATATTTTCCTGTGACTTTTTAACGTGACAAACTAGAAGCATGCTATTGTTATGAGGGATATATAAAAGTCTTAAAAAGCATGTCCATGTAAGAATGGGTTATGTTAACTTTGTTAACCCACTACCCCATAAATACGCCTTTTGTTTATTCCTCCACTGAACAAAATAGTTCCAATTTATAAGTCATAAATATGACTTTTTTTAATTGTATCATACTAAATATTTTCTATATTGTAAGAAGATGGTTGCTTGAAGCAGGCTGAAAGAAAAGCAGAATGTGCCTTTTCAACCTGCCTAAAGTAGCAACCTATCTTCAAAACTAGAAACAGGCTATGGGGTAATGGGTTAATGAATATCCATATAAGTAGTCATATAAGTAGAATTTTGCTGTTTCAATGCTGTGTCGAAAAATGATTCTCATGTTTTCTATTTTTCATACTGATTATATTTTCACAAAAACCATGGTAATCAGAAACTTGATATTATTTATTGAACATCTTACACTGAAGAATAATTACTTTCCCTGTGATGCTATTATTAACCCATTACTCCGTAGATGCACATTTTTACACCTTTAACTTATTTCTCCACTGAACCAAAGTTCGGTATTCAATATGCATCAAAAGAAATATTTTTACACTCTAACAGATGGTAGCTTAAAGCAGGCTAAAAGTAAAGAAGAATGTGCCTTAACCTGCATTAACCCTTTGAACCCTAGTCCCGCATATAGGTGTCAGTTTCAAACAGTGTACATGTGAAAAGTAAACTTGTCCTGTGCAAACAGTGAAGACCCAGATCAGATGGCTCCAAAAGGAGCCCTCTGATCAGGGTCTTCACTGTTTGTCAGTATGCCAAACATTGACAAAAACAACCCTTAAATGTCAGAAATGGACTAGACTAAAATGGAAACAGGAATTGTCCATTTAAAGTTTCAGGGAGGAAAGAGTTAAGGGGTAAACTTTCTTCAAAACTAGATGCAGGTCATAGGGTTGAGGGATAAGTTGCTCATATTTCTCATAATTGCGTAATACAAAACATGACAACAATTTCACACAAAACTGCAACAAGAGCACCGCAGTGTGGCAAAATACGCCCGTCATGGCCGGCGGGTTTCAAAGTCGTCCGGACTCAGGCTGACTGGAAAAAGTCGCCCGGAGTGTAGGCCCGACTATCGATCTAAAAAAGACTATGCTGTAGTATTGCGATGGCTCAAGTACTATCCCAATAGTATTGCGATAGTCAAAATGTAAGTAAAATTATTATCAGGAAACAATATATTGTTTAAAAAATTGTGTGAAGAGGCATAACTCTGAAAATACGGAGTCAAACCAAAAGCATGTAAAATATATTAAGTCACTTCATTAATTGTATCACCATATTAAATTTGAAATCAATTGAAAAAAAAATAAAAAAGTTCTGGGTTTTTTTTTTTTTTAAAAATGCCCATTTTTGACAATAAAGGGGCATAACTCTGCTAAAAATAGTCGCCAACGTCTGAAACGCAAACTCGTCCAAACTATTGTGGTATTGAATATTTGTAGGAAGTTTAATCAAAATCAGTCAATAAATGAAGGTGAGAGAGTGCTAAGAAGAAAAGCTAACGGACGAAGTGTGGCTTATTTTAAATTTTAAGTATGTAAAGGGGCATAACTCATAGAAAAAAAATTAAACAGGAACCAAAATTCACAGGTGCCTTCCCTGCATGATGAGAAAAATAAATATGAAATTTGGTTACAATAGACAAAATGTAAGTAAAATTATTATCAGGAAACAATATATTGTTAAACAAGACTGCGCGTTCAATAAACGCTTATGCCCCCAGTGGCATCCTTGATAATATATTCTGAATCTTTTCTAAGTCCAAATTAGGTCAAGGTCAGGGTCAAACTGAGCTTGGGTATTATTGGTGAGTTGGTAATGGTCCAAGGCAACAACTGTATAAGTATCAAAGCATTGTAGTCAGTTGTGTTGATGCTAGACGAAACGGTAAAATCTAGTTAACCAAGAAATAGCCTATTTAAAATTTTCTAAGTCCAAATGAGGTCAAGGTCAAAATCAAAGTTTGGTGATATTGGTGGATAGGGAATGGTCCAAGGCAACAACTGTATAAGTATCCAAGCATTTGGGTAAGCGGTGTTGATGCTAGACGAAACGGTAAAATCTACTTAACCTTGTTACGGACGCACACACGGACGGACGGACGGACGGACAGGACGATTACTATATGCCCCGCATCTGTCGATGCTGGGGGCATAAAAATTGTGTGAAGGGGAATAACTCTGAAAATACGGAGTCAAACCCAAAACCCGTAATATATGTTAAGTAACTTCATTCATTGTATCACCATATCAAATTTGAAATCAATTGAATAAAAAAAAAAGTTCTGTTTTTTTTTAAAAAATGCCCATTTTTGACAATAAAGGGGCATAACTCTGCTAAAAATAGCCGCCAACGTCTGAAAAGCGAACTCGTCCGAACTATTGTGGTATGGAATATTTGTAGGCAGTTAATCAAAATCAATAAATAAATGAAGGTGAGAGAGCGCTAACAAGAAAAGTTAACGGACAGACGGACAGCGCTGGGTATACCATAATACGTTCGTCGATGACGGGCGTATAATAAAAATAGTATAATTTTACCTTCACCCTTTACCCTATAGATTGTTTTCAGTATTGAAGACTTTAGAAGCATTTCACTTCAATTTCAGACATCTTTAAGCTACCATCTGCTAGGATATAGGAAAAACTTAGTTTTTATGTTTTACTTTCATCCTGTTTTAAGCCTCCATCTGATGGGATATAAAAAAAATTCTATGAAACATTTTTATGACTGTTTAAATATTTGAACTATTTTCTTCAGAAGAATAATAAATTAAAGCGCATTCTGCTTTACTTTCAGCCTGCTTTAAGCCACCAACTGCTAGAATATAGAAATTATGTCTTATGATACATATTCATTACTAAATAATGGACCTATTTTCTTCAGTGGAAGAATAAATCAGAGGCGTAAAAAGGTGTATTTATGGGGTAATGGGTAAATACTCATTCATACTTAATAAGCTGCATCTCTCCTCTCCCAGAATGACTTTTCTTTTCACAAAGAAAATATACAATTCATTTCTCCAAAGACTAAATTACATTTTAATTGCTTCTTAACTCTTAGCATGCTAGAGACTGAACCATGTTAACCTTTGCAAACAGTTTGGATCCTGATGAGACGCCGCATAATGCGGCGTCTCATCAGGATCCAAACTTTTTGACACCCTGACCCTGTTTGGAAAAGGACTTTTGGAAAATCTATTTTTATAACAGTGGCAGAGAACATTTGTTGCCTACCAAATAATTACCCAGTATGCAAAGAGTTTACAAAACTGATGTAATACAATCTGTCATCAACCCTGACACTGAACAATCTCCCAATCACTTTTCAGAGTTCAAGTTAAGAGGGAGTAAACTGAACAAATCAAACATTTTCTCACTCATTTCAGCACCTAATGCTATGGTTTTATTACGCATTAGAATTGCTGCCAAGAAGTGATTCTAGTGAGTAGTTAAACTATATAGGTTTTAATGCAAAAATATAGATTTTACTTTTCGAATCACTCCCCTTATCTGGAGTCCTAAAATTTTCTCCTCCATTTCCTGAATAATAACCTGTTCTCATTGATTATTGCAGGTTTAAAACCCAACGCTATTCAACAACTATGGCAAACAGTGAAGACCTTCTGCAGTCTACTGATCTGGGACTACCATACACAGTTTGTAAATTTGATGTATTAACAATTTAACCCTTTATCCCACAGCCTGTTTCTAGTTTTGAAGATATGTGACCACTTAAAGCAGGTTGAAAGTAAAGCAGAATGCGCCTTAAGACGCATTCTGCTTTACTTTCAGCCTGCTTTAAGCTTTTATCTGCAAGGAAACTGAAATTATTTCTTTTGATACATATTTATGACTGTATAAATTGGAACTATTTTCTTTGTTTGAAGAATGAATTAAATGCGCTAAAATGCACTTCTATGGGGGAAAGGGTTAACCATTTCCCTGCACAGTGAAGGTTAATTTTCAAACCTGATACAAAGCTCATCATTACTGTGTGGATAAGTCTTCTTGGTAGTATTTCAGGAAGGATTGCCCATTCCTATAAGTTCATTAAACCCATTACCCCATAGCATGTTTCAAGTTTTGAATACAAGCGATCACTTAAAGTAGGTTGAAAGTAAAGCAGAATGCGCCTTAAGGCACATTCTGCTTTACATATAGCCTGCTTTAAGCTGAAAATAACCAGGATTATAGAAAATATTTCTTATTGTACATATTTATGACTGTATTAAGTGGAACTATTTTCCTCAGTTGATGAATAAATTAGAGGTGTAAAAAAGCATATTTATGGAGGTACATGTATGGGTAAATTCATAACATTCTAGCGCTGAAACAATTGTAACAATTGCAAACAGTTAAGATCCTGATGATATGCCGTACAGTGCGACATCTCATCAGGATCTAAACAGTTTGACATTCTGACCTTGTTTAGAAAAGAAATTTTGAAAATTTTATTTTTAAAACAGCAGCAGAGGACAATCGTTGCAGATGGAAAAATTACCCAGCATGCAAAGAGAACAAAAATCACTTCTCCCTGAAGAAGCAGATGTGTTAAATTGTTTTCACTTTTCAGGCAATTGACAATGCATTATTCATAGAGAAACTTAGGGACAAAATAGCTATTCTGTTCAATGGAGGGAATAAATCAAAGCATAAAAAAATGTATCTATGGAGTAATGGGTTAAACTATGGCAAACAGTGCAACACTGGTCAGAGGACTTTTTCAGGATATACATTCAAACTTCCATATTTGAACTCGGTTAAGTTGAACAGACCCATATTTCAAAGTTAAAACGTGGCTAGGCCACGTTTTAACTTTGAAATATGGTTATGTTCGACTTAACTGAGCATGAAATAATGCAGTTCATGTGTCGAAATATCGGAAAGTTCAAGTTAAGCGAGTTTTGAGATATCGAAGTTCCACTGTACTTGTTCCATGTCGTAAGATTGTACGGCTCTAAGATGTTGGATAAGATATATTGAGGCATTTTTTATTTTTATCGTCATTATTGCTGAGAGATGTAATATGGCAGACATGGATACTAAAAATAACATTAATTTCTAATTATGATTGCTGTGTACAAAATTCTCATCTTAAACCACACAAAGTATCCCAGTTTTTATTAGTAATAAGTTTTCTGTCATGAAAGAAAAAAATATGCCAAAGAGAAAATTGTGTTGATGAACACAAAACTTTCCCAATAATAAGAATTGTTTTATGTCTTGAATGTCAGATGGAAAATCAGACTGTTTCTAGTTTTGAAGACTGGTGGTGACTTGAAGCAGATTGAAAGAAAAGCAGAATGGTACATGTTTATGACTATAAATTGGAACTATTTTCTGCAGTTAAGGAATAAACTATATAAGCTTAAAGGTACTTTCATGGAGGAATGGGTTAAAAAGGGTCTACACTGTTTTATATATTGTACTACATTAACAAAAACAAACCCTAAATAGTAAAAAATAAACTAGAATAAACTGGAAACTGGAATTGTTTACTTTCAGCCTGCTTTAAGTTATAATCATCTGCTAGAATATAGAAAATATTTCAAACCATACATGTTTATCACTGTATCAATTTAAACTATTTTCTTCAGAATAGGAAAAAATTAAATGCGTAAAAAGGCGTACTTATAGGGTAATTGGTTTAGCCTTTTTTTCTTAGCTCTTTGCATGCTGGGTAATTTTTTTGTCTGCAACAATTGTTGTTTGTAACTGGTCTTAAAACATAATTTCAAAATTTCTTTTTGAAAGAACCTTTAACAGGGTCAGAATGTCAAAAAGTTTGTATCCTGATGTATCACTTTAATTCTTTCCTCCCTGAAACTTTAAATGGACCATTCCAGTTTCCATTTAAGTCTAGTCCATTTCTGACTTTTAAGGGTTGTTTTTGTCAATGTTTGGCATTACGACAAACAGTGAAGACCCTGATCAGAGGGCTCCTTTCGGAGCCCTCTGATCTGGGTCTTCACTGTTTGCACAGGACAAGTGTACTATTCACATGTACACTGTTTGAAAATGACGCCTATATGCGGGACTAGGGTTCAAAGGGTTAATAGTTACCAACACATGACTGAACCAGTCAACTTGGAATTCTGCATTGTTAATAAATACTGATCATAGTTAGCAAACAGTGTAGACCCAGATCAGAGGACTCCTATAGACACCCTTTGATCTGGGTCTACCCTGTTTGCAAACGTAATGAGTCAATTTTAACAGGTCCATAGTGTTGAAAGAGTAAAATTCTTTTGTAAGATGAGAATTGTTTGACAACCTGCAGCGATCAATTGAAGTATTGAATTATACACTATTTTAGCAGTATATGTCGGTAATGAAGTTGCAAATTGATAATGATAGGATATTATGTCATGCTTTAACGATTCATTATGCAATAATGCACTCACAAAAAATTAATTTTCCATAACAAATTCAGATGCCAATTTTTAAATGCCATTTATCAGACTTTGGGAAAACAAAACTACAAATTAATTAACCCATTTTATCAACACTGTTTGCAGATAAGTCAATGTTTTATCAGAAACTGCAAAATTCTCTTGCAAATATTTGAGTTATACCTGCTGCAGACGACATTTTAAAATGGCCGCCAAATAATACCCAGCATGCAATGGGTTAAAGGGATGATAAAGCCTGATAATAAGTAAGTTTGTTCTATTTAGGGTTTCAGTCTTCACAAACAACTGGTAGAGGTACTTCTAACCCATTACCCCATAGCCTGCTTCTAGCTTTGAAGACATGTGACTACTTAAAACAGGTTGAAAGTAAAGCAGAATGAGCCAGAAGGCACATTCTGCTTTAATTTCAACCTACTTTAAGTTACCAACTTTTAGGATAATGAAAATATTGCAGATGGTTCATATTCATAACTGTATAATGTGAAACTATTTTGTTAGGTGTAAGAATAAATTTAAAGGCGTAAAAAGGTGTATTTATGGGGTAATGTGTTAAGATGAACCTTGGTTGTTTTCAGTGTTTAAGAGAGGTGACTGTTTAACTCATTTACCCCTGAAGCCTCAAATGGACCATTCCAGTTTCTAATAAAGTCTTATCCGTTTTGACTATTTAGGTGTGGGTTTTTTTAAATAGTTTATTTCAAAACAACAAACAGAGCTGATCCTGACAAGAGGGTTCCATTGAGAGTCCTCAGATCTTTTCTACTCTATTGGTAAAGGACAAGTTTACTCTTCACAGGTACATGTACAATGTTTGTAATGGATGAATTTACTCATCACTAGGGCTATATTGGTTAAAGCTGGCTCACAGTAAAGCCATCATCATCACGCGGCGGCATGCAAAAGCTACTTTATAATTTCCCATTCAAGTTTCAACTGTCATGATCATTTGATTTGGTATGATTTGTATGATTTAAGGGCACTTTTAACATTCAAGACATTACAGGTAGAGGAAGACAATGCAGATACGTTCAGGGACAAAGTAGCTATTTTTTTCAGTGGAGGAATAAATCAAATGCATAAAAAATGTATCTATGGAGTAACAGGTTGAAATATGAAGACCCCTATATGCACCGTTTCAGACACAAATCAGCCAGCTGGAAGGCTTCCCCACAAGAAAAATCCGAATGACAAGACTGGGATTTGAACAAAATTTTTTTAGTCAGTTGTTTAACATTCCCAGACAACATTCCCTGTTACATGTATGTGTGGAAAGCACAGTATCAAAGACATTTGGAACAGCAGAAAATAAAGTATGGTACATACTTAGGAGGATCGCATTGATAGACATCAATTGCAATAGTTGGTTTTGGGGTATTATTTATTCAAAATTTCCTCTTTTATCAGTGCAAAGGGAGATCATTTGAAAAATGCCTTTTCAACAGATGATTGTACACATACTGCTAAAGAGTGATTCTCCAAACTGCAGCTTTTTGTTGCTGGCTACTTTTTAACATTATTTTTAACTTTCATGAGAAAAACCTGACACACATTTTGTTTATTATTTGTATAGCAGTTACAATAAAAGGAGATTTACCTCCCTTAATATCAATGTTGAAAGCACAGTTGATATCTCTGTCTGTCTTGTGACATTTTGGTGTTTATGCCATTATGCAATATGAGTGATAAAATCTACCACAAATGTGTGGTTTGCATCCTTAACCCATAAATATGCCTTTTTACAGGTTATGGGGGAAAGGCTTAATGTATGACTAAACTTTCTTCGTTCAGTACGGTATATACAAAATGTATTTCCTAGCAGATAGTAGCTTAAAACAGGCTGAAAGTAAAGCAGAATGCACCTTAAAGGACATTCTACTTCACTTTCAACTTGCTTTTAGCCACATGTCTTTAAAACTAGAAACAGTCTGTGGAGTAAATGGTGTAATGAGTTAAATACAAGGTAAAAGTGAATGTCCAGGTTAAAAGAAGCTGAATAACAACAGTTAGAATTCATGTGTATTTGCATCATTTCTGAGCAACTTAAACACAATAATTTGATTTTCTTCACAAACTTTGTTGTTTTTCACCTGTTTATGTCTTACCTTTCCTGTTTAACCCCCAAATGTCCATACTCTTCAAGTAGAATAAGGAGCTCTGTTTTAATGCCAACATCCTCAGAATCATCATATAAGATCTGAAAAACATTACAAACTTAACACTGTGAAAATGCAGAAAAGAAAGAAATGGGTCAATGGGTCAGAAAAAGACAAAAGAGTGAGAGTGTAAGTGAACTTCAAAATTGAGATTCTTCTTTTCTTTTTTTTTAATATTTGGATCCAGATTATTTTAATAAATAAAATATCTTATGTTGACGTGTTGTGTCTGCGCAAATATCTCCTCAAAATTGTAATTATTCTGTCCATTAGTTTGGATTCAGATTAGATAGTTAAAATCCCTTATGTGGACATACGTGAGGCGCGTACATATTAATTTATTAGTAAATTTTATAGGAGGTGTGAAAAACAAAAATGGGTAGCGGAATAGTCTAGGTAGCGAAAATACCAGCCACGAAAGTTACAAGGCAGCGAACATGCAAATGTAGTGAAATGCCAGGTAGATTAATTTCCAGTAATAAAAAATGAATGCTCGTTTTGACGGGTCTTGCTATCTGGAACTAGGAGTTCTCTTGCATACTTGATTTTCTATCATGTAACTTGTTTGCATTAAAGTTTTTAAATCTAGTAGCTTTGGTTTTTCTCCTTGGTTCAGCCAGCTTTGGGAATATGTGTGTTGGTAGACCTGGTACTAATCCCTCTACTACTTTATACAGTCCTTATGTGTCTACATTACAGTGGTTCTTACAAGTACCATCTTTTCCTATCATGGTGCGACAGACTACACACAAGAATTGCTACCAGGAGACAATTCTAAAGAGTGGTCACACCATAGGTTTTGGTGCAGACATCAGGATTTTGGCTTTGGTTCCCTTAACCCATTACCCCATAAATACACCTTTTACGACCTTAATTTATTTCTCCACTGATGAATATAGTTCCAATTTATACAGTCTAAAATATGTAGCAAAAGAAATAGTTTCTATATAGAGTCGATACGGCTAATTCCGTACACATTTGGATGCGGTCCTTTCTAACTTAGTGTGAGCGACGCGTGACTTAAATATAGCTCACCTTTATGTGATCACGCGTGTTTGTTTTATATTTGGCATATGCCAAAATACACGGTTTTGATTGGATATCAGAGGTTCTGTGTAAAACTTTGACGGTTGTTGGTGACGGGTTATTTCGTACAGACAGGGGGTAATTACGTACGCTTAATAAGTGTTCAATGTCTGTCACTATAGGTAAATATATTTCTATTTTTTCAACTATATAAGTTCAACTACATGACATGAAGAGAATAACAGATTATTAAAAACAAAGGAAAGTGCATGTATCCAGATAGATCAATATGAGTTTGTAGATCTACACAAACGTGTTTGAACTGCAACTATATTGGTTATGGTGTTGTGTCAGCTTGACTTTGAACACACAATTTGTTTTAAGTAGATCTATCACTTTTAAAATAGTTATGGGAAAATAAATCAATCAACAATATATTTGATACACCTGACTCCGTTTTTAATTCTTAACTTTCAGAATCAAAACACCTCACAGTAAACCCTCGCTCTTACGACCAGGGAAAGGAGGACTCTAAGATATTGACAGTTGACAGTTTAAAGGCATGATGAAAATTTACCTAGCTTCTGATTTTTTAATCTACTTTCAATTTGCGTTGACAAGACACTGGCCTTGAACAGCATTGTTTAAAAAGGTCGCAAAAGCTAGGGTTTACTGTGCTATAAAACTGTACATATCCATATTTCAATATTACGTCATAATGACGTAGAACACATTGTCTGCTTGCAAAACCCAAACTGTAGTTTACTTGCAAGTTTATGCTGTTCTACGAAGTGATAATTAACCTAAAACTATATATAAGGCCACATCTGTATTCAACCATTACTAAATAAAGTATTCTGTTGATCTTTTTTTGAAATATAGATGACCGCTTAATGCAGGTCAAATATAATGTAGAAAACTCCTTTACATACTTTCTGCATTACTATTGTCTTGCATTAAGCTGTCACCTGTCATATAGGATTGACTGTAGTAAACAACAATGTATCAAACAGTTTGGATTAAGTTGAGATGCCGAGTTACTCGACGTCTCATCCAGATCTTAACTGTTTGTCATTGTTTTAGACATTGTTTTAGCGGACTGTTCTGAAGACAGTTCAGTTTTGGGTTTTTTTGAACTTGCTTTCCGAACAGTAAGTTTGCTTTCCTTTTTTAATAGTTTAGCCATTTTCCTCTCCTCTTTTTCTTGTTTTAGTTTCTCTTTTTTCTCAAACTCCTGTTTTTTCTTATTGTAGATGTCATCACTAGTTAGAATCCGGTGGCTGGTTAGTTTTCGAGACGACACCTTTACTGGGCGATTGGACATGGGGAGAGAAAACTCACCGTCAACTTCTGACGACCATTGACTGCTTGTGGGCTGTGGAGCAATATTCTCAGCATTAATTACATTTTTACTATCAGATTGAGTCTGGGACTGCACATTGCTATCTACCGGAACTTCTATATTTAAGTTACCGAATTCATCAACAGAGCAGGGTACATCCCCAGAAAGGACAGATTTAATGAATTCATCATGTGAAAGAACATTGCCATGTGCAGCTGAGACATCACTGAGAGCAGCCTTATGAGACTGGCCAGGAGCACTATCAATGCAAGGACTGGGGGTTTTGCATGGTACAGGTGTTGATGCAGCAATATCAAATGGTTCAGACGGGGAAGTAGCGACAGATGGCAGGGCACCAGGATTGGTTGGAAATATGCCACATTTCTTGAAACCATTTACAATATTGGTCACACTGAAAGCATGTTCATACGCAAGGCGAAACAGACCTGGCCATTCCCATTTTGTGATTATGTTATTTGGACTATCCGCCATGAACTCTGAGCAAACTCTAGAGTACTCTCTGGAGAGTGGACCGAAAACTGTTTTGTCAAGAGGACATAGCCACTGAGTGGTATGCGGGGGAAAGGCCAAAAGAGCAATGTCATTTTCAATTGCTGCATCAATAAGACCCAGTGTCTCGTGTGAGCTGTGAGAATCCAATAATATGAGTTGTGGTCTTTCAGGGCCACAATATTTCAGGAAATGGTCTGAAAACCACATCTCTCCCAAAGCATCTTCCATCCAAGCCTTTTCTTGGAATGTAAAGACGCTGTTTGTTACACCAAGTTTAGTGTTGTACGCATGTAAACTCTTGTAGGTTTTTCCTTTAACTATGCACATCGGAGGTATTGTACCTCCGGCGGCATTGATGCAAGCTAGAACAGAGACATTGTCTCTGCTGTTGCCTACCCGACCGGGTATATTTTTTGCTCCCGTCGGGCCTACCACTTTTGAAGGTTTGTGAGTTAAGGGGACACTGGACTCATCAATGTTCCATATCTGGGCTGGCTTATTATTAAGGTTCAAATTACGAAGTAGATCACTTAGAGTTTCATAATATTTATCTGTGACTGTTTTGTTTAACATGCGTGCCCGCACTGTCGACAGTGCCATCGGCGAACGCAAACTTATGTCTCTATGGCGTTTCAAAAATCCATTTATCCAGTCTTTCCCAGGCACTCCATTACGGAAGGGGGTTTTGACTCCAAGTCGCCTCACAACCCTTCCGACTCTCACGGCCAGCATCCGGCGTGTTATTCCGAAACCCTGAAATTGATTAAACCATGCACTTTTAGTTACATGCCTTGTGTCTGTTATGAAAGTTTACATGTTTCGCCGAATCCAAGAGATAACGAAAGTAGTTTGTTTTTAGGTTGATAATGCCCCTAATGAGATTAAACAAAATCGGTATTCTAAGTACAGCAATCGGACATCCTCGTCAACTGCCGGCTGTTCCGAACAGGTCGACATCTGACGAAAAGGGCCGATCCCACTTCGTACAGTTCCGCTATTGACCGACATGGCTAGATTTCATTAGGGATCTTAACCTTAAAGGTTCACTCGGAGATTTAATGGCCTAGTACTACAGGAAATTATTATGCTTTTAAATATTACATTTCTCATTTATATAATTTTATTTGAATTGCGTAATGAATCGGTTAAGACGCAATGGTTTCCACTGCTAATTGGGTAGGGCCTTTACTAATGTTGCTAGAACTTGTGGCCCAATCCATTTACTTATATTTATAGTTTGTGGTGTTGCACGTTTTGTAAATATGTACAACTGTATGACATGTATATGAGTAATAAAATATGTTTAAGCTACCTGAGTGGCGGCCTGTTTTAATTTGGCCACTATTTTCTCCTCTATCTCCTCGGGGATGGTCACAGGTCTACCCGGCTTGGACAAATCATCGACCTGTCCAGACACCCTGTTCTGTAGTGTCATGACAGGAACACTATACTTTTTATAAGCCTTTCTGTACGACAGTCCCTGTCTTACTGCATTTACAGCATCTAGCAGATTTTTTTGGGTGTATTTTCGGGCCATGACTGTGAAAGAACAAAAATTAACAGAAATGACGTCAGTTTTTAACTTCAGAGATATATTGATTATAGATATTTCAGTATTAGGACATCATACAAGAGCTCTGTGTCGCCCGCCATCCGAACATAAGTGGTGGCCAAAAATACATGAAATAAATACTTAAATTTCACAATCGTTTTAAGATTTTCTATTCTGTTTTCGATTTTTTAATTTTATACTAGATATCGATTATGAGAAGCAGTTTCGATATGCTATATCTAGATCTACCTATTATTTTAATCTGACATGTCAACAGTTGGCTGAGTCTTTCATTGACGTACAATGTGTACGTAATAACCCGCTTCCATAACTTTGTTGAATTAAGGATGCGGGATATTCCGTACACTTTTATTTTCTATCATTTGTATTATTAAACGGTTTTCGATTGGCAACATATATATTTTTTCAATTTTGGAATATATTTATTATTATATAACGACAAATTTCACTTAATTACCTGTTGGAATAACGGTATTTCTTCTTTTTTTGTGCTCCGGTACAGGTAGCGGTATTTCTGCAAAATCCGGGGCAGACGATGTTTTAAAAGTGGCGCGTCAAATTGCTGTCAAATGACACTCATCATAGTGACACGAAATATACATGTGTCTATAAATAGGTTCGTACTGCTTGTATTTGGAATTGAAACTGGACATGTAGAAAGTATATAGTTTTATAGAGTATAAAATGCTGTGCACTTTCAATGTAGAAAGTACTGTAAACACTGAAATCAATATGATGTCGTTAGCTAAAATATGTAAGCGTACGGATAAAGCCGCATGTACGACATTAGCCGTATCGACTCTACATGTATTCTATCAGACGACAGCTTAAAGGAGGGTGAAAGTAAAGCAGAATGCGCCCTAAGGTGCATCATTCTGCTCTACTTTCAACCTGCTTTAAGTAGTCACCTGTTTTCAAAAACTAGGAACAGGCTATGGGGTAATGGGTTAAGTCCCTTTGCATTAAGTCCTTAACCAGATCCGGATAATACTCTTCCGTCCGAATATAGCTCAACTTCTATACCCAAACACGGTATCCGAGACACACGTAAAATGAACAATTCTACTCTTACGATATCATTTCATTTACCTTCAGTAAATCCAGGGCAAAGAACTCATCTTCAAAGCGCTTGACAATTGATCCTTTAACCTTTTCTTTCTGAATTTGTTTTAGAAGTTCTCTACTTTCATTTCCGTGTTTCGCCATAGTTGTCTGCCCATAATGGGCTATAGCTAAAACAGCTACCTACCTATTCCTGGTACAAAAGAAATGGGTTGCTTGAGGCGCTTATTATAACTTCTTTTTTAGGGTGTTGTATCAATGATGAATTGTTTAGTTTTTCACTCCTGAAACTTATTAGTGGACAATTCCAATTTCAAATTAAGTCTTGACATTTTTTTTACTATTTATCCTTGCTTCTTGTCATTTCGCCACTTCTTGTCAATTCGCCACCTAAGCAAAACTTGGAATTCCGTCACGAGCAGGCTACCGAGGATGTCCGAAAACTACAGAGGATATCCGAATACTGGGCCAGTTTAACAACAGAAGATTAAAATAACAATAATTCATAAAAAGTTTCAAATCAAAGGACATGTTGGTAATTTTAACTCTATATGCCCGTTGTTACTTTTTATTGTAAAGTTGTAAAAGATATTATTTACTTTTAAAAAATTAAATATTTCAAAATCATTAAACAATGTTCAAATTTCATGAAACAAACTATAACATACTGCCAGAGCCTACATTGACCTAATTATCGAACGACCAATCAGAGGTGGCGAATTGACAAGAAAGCATCCCGGTGATCCAGAGCAATGACCTCGTTCAAAAATGGTACAGGAATTTACATTTGTATTTATTTCACAAGTTTTATTTGTATATATTCGTGTTATTGAAAGTTCAGTCCAGAATTAGATCCGTGAAAAAGTAAGAAATGTTACATCAGAAAGCGCATGCGCGAAAAATATAGCTAAGGGTGGCGAAAACACAGGTAAACAGGCTAGAGGTGATTTTAACAATATATTGCTAAATGACAGTGTATACTCTTATCAGAGTCTACACTGTTTGCATAGGACAAGTGTGCTCATCATGTTTGTTAATCACGTGGTCGCTATAGTTGAAAGTGTTAAACAAATCACAAATTCTATTACGTGAAAATACTTTGACTTGGCCGGACCGAATTGATTGAGTAGGGTTTTACAGCACCGTGACTATAATATGGTCATATGGCGCCGATCCTTAGTTAAACGGACGTCATAGCTTGTTTCTAGGTTTGAAGACAGGCGACTCCTTAAAGCAGTTTGAAAGTAAAGCAGAATGCGGCGCATTCTGCTTTACTTTCAGCCTGCTATAAGCTACCAACTACTAGGATATAAAAAATATTTTTTGCAATACATATTTATAGATGTTTAAAATGGAACTGTTTTCTTCAGTGATGAACTAAATTAAAGCCGTAAAAAGATATACTTATGGGGTAATGGGTAAATGGAAAATTAATGCAGGTTTAACTCTTTCCTCCCTGAAACTTTATATGGACAGTTCCAGTTTCCATTTTAGTCTAGTCCATTTCAGACTTTAAGGGTTGTTATTGTCAATGTTTGGCATTATGACAAACAGTGATGACCCTGATCAGAGGGCTCCTTTCGGAGCCCTCTGAACTGGGTCTTCACTGTTTGCACAGAACAAGTGTACTATTCACATGTACACTGTTTGAAAAGGACGCCTATAAGCGGGACTAGGGTTCAAAGGTTTAAACATGAATCAATTGTCAACTCCTTTCAAGGTACAATGTGATCTGCTTCACACTGTCAGCAATTGATTCTTAAAATAATGTTTAAGCAATTTTAGCGAACATAAGGGTCATTCAATCTGTATACTTACCAGATTGTATTTTGGGGGTGCCTGATCAGGATCCAAAATAGTTTGAAAAATCATGTAAAATAGTGACAAGACTCAGGCAACGGGTTAACTCAATATCAAATAGTCTAACAATGTTTGTTAAATAACCATTTTCCAATAAATACGCCTTTATTACGCCTTTTGATTTATTCCTACGTTGGAAGAAATATAAAACAGTTTAGGCTATAGGGTAATGAGTTAAATAACAACTTCCTTCATTGTTTGACCCATTACCCCAGTCAATTTCTAGTTTAAAGACCAATGACGACTAATATCAGGTTGAAAATAAAGCAGAATGGGCTTAAAGGTGCATTCTGCTTTACTTTGAGCTGGCTTTAGCTACAATCTGCTAGTATACAGAAAATATTTCTAAAGAAACTGTTATATAATGTTTAAGACGGCATAAATTTGAACTATTTTCTATCGTGGAGGAATAAGATGGGTAACCAGAACATACCTGGTAATCAAAGATTACAAAGCTGACCTCCTGCAAGGAACATGGTTAATGTAAAACCTTAATGTTGACCCTAGAGGTCAAGGTAAGGTCACCAAACTGCGGTGGATGGTGGTCTACTCAATGAGGTGTATCATCATATGAAGTTTCTTGACCATAGGTGCAGGGGTTTGCTCAGTACAGACTTTAAACGCAAAACATTAATGTTGACCCTAGAGGTCAAGGTCAAAGGTGAGAGTCACCAAACTTGGTTGCATCATGGTCTAGTCATTGAGGCGCATCAGCATATGATGTTTCCTGACCATAGGTGCCGTCGGTTGATCAGAATGTTTTTTAACTCAAAACCTTAAAGTTTACCCTAGAGGTCAAAGGTCATGGTCAACAAACTGCAGTGCATCGTGGTGTACACATTGAGGCACATCAGCATATGAAGTTTCACGACTGTAGGTGCAGTTGTTTGCTCAGCTTATGTGTTAATAAATCCGGACACAGACACTGGGGGTATAGCATAAGCCCCCGTCACTTCGTGGAGGAGAGCTAATAAAAATGTTTATTAACCCTTTGAACCCTAGTCCCGCATATAGGCGTGCTTTTCAAACAATGTACATGTGAATAGTACACATGTCCTAGGCAAACAGTGAAGACCCAGATCAGAGGGCTCCGAAAGGAGCCCTCTGATCAGGGTCTTCACTGTTTGTCATAATTCCAAAAATTGACAAAAACAACCCTTAAAAGTCAGAAATGGACTAGACTAAAATCGAAACTGGATTTGTCCATTTAAAGTTTCAGGGAGGAAAGAGTTAATGGAATAATACAGGTGGACAATAGAAGGAGACTGCAAGTCAAGTATTAACCACTTTTTACTCTGCTTTGCATTCAGTCTGCATTAAGTTACCCAGCGTCTGATCTGGCTCGTGATTACTTGCAATGGAAAGTTATTTTTCCAAAACACGTTTATTGGGAAAATAATTGTCTTCTCCATTGTACTCTACACTAATATTCTATTCACAATATCTTAACTCTTTCCTCCCTGAAACTTTAAATGGACAATTCCAGTTTCCATTTTAGTCTGGTCCATTTCTGACTTTTAAGGGTTGTTTTTGTCAATGTTTTGAATTATGACAAACAGTGAAGACCCTGATCAGAGGGCTCCTTTCGGAGCCCTCTGATCTGGGTCTTCACTGTTTGTACAGGACAAGTGTACTTTTCACATGTACACTGTTTGAAAACAACGCCAATATGCGGGACTAGGGAAGAAAGGGTTAAACAACATTCTAGTTATAGTGCTCCCAACCTACAACGGCCCTCCGTACAACTCCCTCCTAACAACTACCCTTGTCGCAGTTTCCATGCTTTTAGCTTCAGTCGCCTGCTTTTTTTCCCATTAAAGTTATATTTAAGTGGACATTTTGATAAAATTGAATAGAGTAAATATAATGATGACAGACAAACAGCTTGAATCCAGATCAGACGCCGCATTACACAGCATCTGATTTGGATTCAAGCTGTTTGCAAATGTAAGTCAAGTCTTAATTTTCCCTCCCTATAACAACTCCCTCCGAACAACACACACACTCTGTGTCTGACCAGAGGACATGTAAAAATTTGGCTTCCGATCAGTCTAATGTATTCCAGATTACAATTGTTTAAGCCATGCAACCCAGCGTCTGATCAGGATACAAACTGTTTGTATAAATCTTTCCTCAATAGAAACTTCAAAGGTGACATACTAAATATTGGCTTTGAAACGGTTCAGTCAAACGGTTAAATTATCATAAGCATTTATAAAAAAGTTGTCATTTTATTCATATTATAGCATTGTGATAGTGTTTAGTTTATTAGGAAAAAATAATGTCTTCTCCACTGAATAGTGTACACATGTATATACTGAGAGTAATAATAGAGGACACATTTTGCGAAAGTAAACTCGTCAACTATATTTCAATTAGTCTTCAATATATAACAGCGGGACTTTATTGTAACAAGTTATCAATATCCTACAGGGGTTCAATATATAACAGAGGAACTTTATTGTAACAAGTTACAATTATCCTACCGGGATTTTTCATGGACAAAGGTATGAAAATAGACCACAAAGGACACCATCAACATTTAATTCTTTTATTGGCATTTTATCCAAATAAACTACCATTTCTTATACCCAAATCTAACAAAAAATGGTAAGTCATATTTATACAAACACAAGAGTTGTGACAAAGTGGTCACCATAGAAACATGCACACTTAAGGATTTAGCAAACAGCCATGCCGTTATCATTGTGCTTGACGTGGCTAACAGACACTTTCTACCCCTGCCATACAACTTCCACTGTATCATTCAAACCTTAATGTATTCGGTAAAAGCTATCTGCTTATCAGTTTAATTTGTTAACATAAACAATCAATGGTATAATATATGTTGTGTCTGCCCTTAAAATGCATACGGTGAAAATCCATATCTTGTGAACACTCAAATATATGTTCACTTGTTTTTTAAAACAGGTGGCTGCTTAAAGCAGGATAAAAGTAAAGCAAAAAGCTCCTGAAGGAGCTTTCTGCTTTACTTTTATCCTGCTTTAAGCTACCACCTGTCTTTGAAATACTGTAGTGAGAATTGTGTTGAGTGATTGGGATAAAGAGTTCAATGTTCATCAAATGGAAATGATTTCACCAGAGGATATCTTATACAACTGGAATAACTAACAATGTCTTAGCTAAGTGTCCAGGCAATAATAGAATTCACGGATTATTTATCCTAGTCAATTAACTTGCCTTCTGTATGAATTCTAACCTTGAATTCACTTTAACATGAAACTGTGAACATTGTGGACCCTGATCAGGATTTACATAATTTTCAGTGGACAAAATAAACTGTTGACACAGACAACGTGACAAAACAGTATAGACCCTGATACGACATAGCAGTTTTTGGCATTGACCCCACTGACCCTTCATAAATGACTTCAGCACAACACTTTTATGACATCTCTCTCATTATTGCTGACATAAGTTTTAGCAAGACATTACATATGTCTTGTCTACAGTGGACCTAACCCATTACCCTATGACATTATTCTAGTTTTGGAAAAAGGTGACCGCTTAAAGCTGGATAAAAGTAAAGCAGAATGCGCCTTAAGGCGCATTCTGCTTTACTTTCAGCCTGCTTTAAGCTACCATCTGCTAGAATATAAAAAAACATTTCTTACCATACATATTCATAACTGTATAGGTAGGAACTATTTTCCTCAACGGAATAAATTAAAGGTTTAAAAAGGCATATTTATGGGGTAATGGGTTAAAGTGTTGAACAGTCAGCAACTAGCAAACACCACACTTAAACAATGTGTACAACAAAGATAGATTCTAAACAGTATACGAGAAACTAATGTATAAACTCGAGAAACTAATGTATAATATCGTGTGTCTACTTTGACAAACAGTCTTGTTTTTCACCAGCTGCAGTCCACCTTAACTCTTATCTTCATAGTCCACAGTGCTAATCTCTTATATTTAACTGTATTTAACAGGTGGCTGCTTAACCATATACTTCATAGATACACATTTTAATGCCTTTAATTTATTCCTTCATTGAAGATAATACATGAAGTTTCATTTATACAGTCATAAATATGTATCATAAGAAATATTTTCTATATTGTAGAAGACGATAGCTTAAAGTAGAATGCGCCTTTATGCTATGTCTTGTGTTCAGGAGCTTTCTGTTTTACTTCCGGAATACTTTAAGCAACCAACTATCTACAACAATGAAAATAGGCTATAAGGGGAGGGGTTAAGGAATCGCCTAGCGAATTGTCAATATATCCCTTGATGTCCCTTATTGGGAAGAGGTTAACATTAGTAGGTTAATTAAGAATTGGTCTCCCAAACAAGAGGCTCTGAAATAAGGTCGAGAAGATCCTCAATTCAGAGCTATAGTTTAAACAATAACTATGCTACAAAACAACACAGAAAACATGAACTGGTACCGGGAGGATAACAGATGTTTAGCCAATTGTTTTGGTTGGTCTAGAGAGTTTGGAAGCTTGATATTCTTTGTAAGTACTCTTCTAGCTGACATGTACGAGTTACTAATCTTGCTTTAACCTTTTACCCCATATCCTGTTTCTAGTTTTGAAGACCAATAGCCACTTAAAGCAGGTTGAAAGTAATGCAGAATGTTCCTAAAGGGGCTTTCTGCTTTACTTTCAAACTGCTTAAGCAACCACCTTGAAAAATGACTTCTGCAGTTTATGTTCAAGACTTGCCAAGTAGTGACTACTTCCTTAGTGTAGAAATAATTAAAGGTGTTAAAAGATGTATTTATAGAGTCATGGGTTAAATGAAATTATGTATAAAATGGTATTGACTATGTGTATATGTATAGTTTTTGAGAATTTCTTTTCAAAGTAGATTCAACCATATGTGAAATTTAGGTAACATAAGTAACTAACAAGAGATTTTGGATTACGGCAAAGAAGTACAATATAAAATAACTGACATTGGTTTAATCCTACAGTGTAAATACAACCTTTGCAAACAGTGTAGACCCTGATCAGGTCTCCTGAATATTCCCTCAGATCAGCGTCTACACTGTTTGTCACATTCTTCTCACTGCAGGGCTGCCATTTCTCCGGATTTCTCCAAAATCTTCGGAATTTTATCCTAGCAGATGGTAGCTTAAAGCAGGCTGAAAGTAAAGCAGAATGCGCCTTAAGGCGCATTCTGCTTTACTTTCAACCTGCCTTAAGTAATCACGCTTGATAAATTGAAAATTTGGAACTCTTTAGATTTTTCATTGTCAACTTTATGGCAGCCCTGTCACTGTTAGTCAAATCCCTTATGAGTCAATATCAACTGGGCATTTACGAGAGAACAGAAGAGTCCGTGTGAAATGTTGAAGCATTGTAAGTAAGGGTTACACATTGAGAAAAATGCCGAGGGTAATCCTTGGTCAGTCTGTGTTTGAACGGCTAGTACCAGGACACCAAACATAAAGTATTGGTCTTTGAGATCATAGTGAAAACTGCTTTGAAACACACCACTGTCTACTACATCTACATGGTCTGTAAAACACCTACAATAATACACCTAGATATCGTCTGACGGTACAAGCAGTTCGTCAAAAGACAGAGCAGAGGGGAGTGGGGGAGCCTATTGTCTGTAACTATTATCTGTGATGGAAACAAGTACAATCAAACATGTACTAAGTCAGCATTGATTAAAAAAGTCTGGTGGCCTTAAGAGATAGGTGACCGCTCAATGAAGGAGAAAATCAATGCATAAAACTCTGCATTACTTCTGTCCTGCATTAAGCTGCCACCTGTCATTTATGCTACAAATATACCTTCTTTTTTAAGTCACTTAATTTCAAATTTGACTGTATTGCAAACAATATTAACCAAGGTCAAAGAGCTCTAACAAAAGCTTTTCAATCAGGGTTTGAGCTGTTTGGAATCTTCTAGTGAAACGCAAGTTGTTTTGAAGGTTCTAGTAAGCACTACAACAATAATGCATGACCAGGTTCCTGCAAGATCAAAGGGACAAGCAGTGTCACATGACCTGGTTCCTGTCACATGACCAGGTTCCTGTAAAGACACATGTATATAACCACTGTGCTCTAGTTAGGGTTTTAATATCTTTACTGGTCATTGATTAGAAAATGGAAGAGTGCATTAGAAACTTCAGAGTTGCAAGAGAAAATAAAAACCTGGCTCTCCTGTTTTCTAATGAATGGAAGTACCGTAAAAATCCTAAAAATTGGGACACCAAGTTTAACTGCTGTAATTATCCTAAAAATTACACTATTTGTTTTTTATCAAACAACCTACTTGTCCAAAAGGTACAGACTGAATGGCAAACAGTGTAGACCCTGATCAGACTACTCCCTCAGGAGCAGTCTGCTCAGGGTCTACACTGTTTGCCCATGTCTGTCTGTCCCAATACTTAGGATCATTAGGGTATACACAGAACTGGGATGGGGGTCAGTGAACAATATCAATGATTACAACAATCTCAAGACTAAAAGGAATTATGGATTTCTCAACTCAGGCTTAACATAGAAAAATCTATCTACACATTATCTGTAGAAATGGTATTTCTTTACCATAAAAGAAATAGCACTATAGCCCAATCATACAATACACACTCATGTCCTCACATGAAGTAGTAAGCAAGTACACATTACAATCCTCACATATAATAGTAGGCAAGTACGCAAATATCTCACATGAAATAGTAAGTATATGCTATTTAAAGCAGACTTAAATTTTATTATTTAACCTTTTACCCAACCGCCTGTTATTTCATTTTGATGACAGGTTACCACTTAAAGCAGGTTGAAAGTAAAATAGAATGTGCCTTAAGAAGCACTCTTGCTTTACTTTCAACCTGCTTTAAGCAACCATCTGGAAAGATACTGGAAATGCCTTCCTAGGTTGAGACTACTTTCCTTAGTGAAATAAGGGACGTAAAATGGCATATCAGTGAAGTAGTGGGTTAGAATCTATGGACTTGTTTCTGCTGAAGACAGAACAAACGTTATAAAGAAAGCTTGCATCTTTAGGAGCTATCTGCATTACTAATGTTCTGCATTAACTCAATACCCCATAGCCTGTTTCTAGTTTTGAAGACATGGAGTACTTAAAGCAGGCTGAAAGTAAAGCAGAATGTGCCTTAGGGCACATTCTGCTTTACTTTCAGCCTGCTTTAAGCTTTAAGCTACCATCTCCTAGGATATAGAATTTTTTTTTGTATAAATTGGGACTATTTTCCTCAGTGTACATGTAGTTATAAATTGAATGTGCTAAATGGCGCTTCTATAGAAGAAAGGGTAAAGCAACTAAGTGTTTTTGAAGATTATTCATGATTCTGTTACCCATTACCCCATAGCCTGTTTCTAGTTTTGAAAATAGGTGACCACTTAAAGCAGGTTGAAAGTAAAGCAGAATGCGCCTAAAGGCGCATTCTGCTTTTCTTTCAGCCTGCTTTTAGCTATTATTTGCTAGAATATAGAAAATATTTCTTATGATTTTTATGTGTGACAGTATAAATTTGAACTATTTTCTTCTGTAGAGGAATTAATTAAAGGCATAAAAAGGGGTATTTAAGGGGTAGTGCTTGTCCACTATTAGTTTTGCTCTAATAGCACATGCCAAACTTTTCACCTAGTTTCTCTCAATTTTCCTCTCACTTATTTTATAACACCTCAAGACATCAGACACTCTCCCTCAAAGAGAGACTGAAGTGAACCAGACAAACACACCTGAATCAACAGTCATCCAGTTTCAAATCTTGTAGACAATTTTTATCTCCTAAACTCTCTCTATATATACACCCTCCTAAACTATAACATCAGAAGTATTTGACATTCAATGCCCTAATTCAACAGACAACCCTTTGTTCTAAGACAATACAATGGAGAGAAACACATGTAGTTAACCCTTTACCCCATAGTATGTTTCTAGTTTTGAAAATAGGTGACTACTTAAAGCAAGTTGAAAGTAAACCAAAATGCACCTTTATACACCTTTTGTTTATTCATCCACTGAAGAAAATATGTAGTTCCAATTTATAAAGTATTTAATATGCAACATATGAACTAGTTTCTATATCCTAGTAGATGGTAGCTTAAAGCAGGCTGAAAGTAATGCAGAATGCGTCTTAAGGCTTTACTTTCAACCTGCTTTAAGTAGTCACATATCTTCAAAACAAACTAAAAGAAGGCTATGGGGTAATGGGTTTAGCGAGTTTTAGTCATCAAGGTTAAACTATAGATCTAAACAATACAGGGTATCACTCAGGCTAATAGAAGCATGTTTTTATGCATTATGTTCCTCATATGTATGTCTTTTCATAGCATATGTTTACTGCATACTGGCAGATGGCTGCTTCAAGCAGACTGAAAGTAAAGAAAACTGAAAGTAAAGATGGCTGCTTCAAGCAGACTGGAAGTAAAGCAGAAAGCTCCTATAGGAGCTCTCTGCTTTACTTTCAGCCTGCTTTAAACTACCACCTGTATAAACACTGAAAACAGCTATCAAAGAAAAGGTTGTAGCAGGCTGAAACTCTTCGTCTTTGGCTACACAATTAAACAAAGGTTTGACTACTGTTGTACAAACTGACTGTAGAACAAATGTTTGTTTGCTAATCATATCTTATCCTTATTATTACCTATTGGAGGATTTTCTATCCATTAATCAAGACAATGAAATATTACACACAACTTCAGAGGCATGAAGAAGATGTGAATATCTTCATTAAACCTGGTTTTACACAATAACAACAACAACTGTTAGTTTTGGCATATAGAGTCCTTCTCGTAATTCTTTTACCAAAGGTTTCTCTCTCTCAAGTCTTGTGCCAAAGTAACATAAAATGTGAACAAAAATTCTAAAAATACACAAAAAGAGATCATATTAAACTTTTCAGTTCCTGGTACACAACAATCCATAAGCCTTTCTGCTGACACAAGAATAATTTCCCTTAACCCTTTTGTCCACATACGGTAAGCCCTAAATGTCCGCTCTACTCATTCCTCCGAAAAGTGCAGAAGCCAAATATCCATCAACGGTTATGATTACTGCAGGCAGCTTAAAGCAAGATGAGAGTAAAGCAGAAAGCTCCAACAGGAGTTTCTGCTTTACAACCATCCTGCTTTACTCAGTATCTTGCCATCAACTTTTTTGGATATAGGCGATTTGCACGTAACTATTATGGCTATCTTGACTACTAAAAGCAAGGTACAAAGTAAAGCAGAAGGCTCCTGAAGGAGCATTCTACTTTGCTTTCAGCCTCCTTTAAGCGTTTATCTGGAAAAATACTTGAAATTCCATCCATGGCTTATATCCAGAACATCCTAACTAAGAATTACTTTTCTATGTGTAGGAAAATTTGAAGGCCTGAAAAGGCATACTAATGGAGTAATTGGTTGATTGCACAGTAAAATGTTTTTCTATAGGGTAAATACAAAGATCTAGAAAACGCCACTTTTCAAATACAAAATTCTCTATCTCCAACAACCACTATGTTGTGACTATTCATTAGAATGATCTCTATCAGGCAATGTTAAGGGGTAGTCACAACATAGGGTTTGTGAAGAGATATTTTGATCATTTAACCCACATTTCAAGAAATAAAGACTGTCCACAATAGCAAGCAGTACAAACCTAGACAAGCCATCAGTGATATGGTATTGTGGCATGTAATCTGGGTCTACACAGGTTGCAGTGTCCCAGAAACATTTTCTTACATCTTGGGTATAGTATCGCATACAGTCAACCTTCCTTGTAGACATTTAAAGTCTTAAACATACTGAAAACCACTACAGTCACTCATTGCACAGACATCCTGGGGAAAATTGTCTAAGCTTGTTTGAATCAGTTTCCATGGAAACATGCATATACACCATGCCAATTACAGGGCTTCAGATAAGAATGAGTAAACCAATTATATCAATTGTTTCCCTAGTTATACCTTATACAAAGCCTATGATGTGACAATTCATTAGTATCGTCATTAGTATAGTCACATCATTGGCATTGGTGGAAACATCAGGGGCCTGTTTCATAAAACTTCGTACGACAAATATTGTCGTAAGTCATGTTATAGAAGTATCAATTATTATTTATTTCTCCATCCAATTCTGTCTTGTGACATCTTTTTGGAATTGTCTTAAAAAGACGATTTCAAAGAGGTGTCACAAGACAGGATTAGATAGAGAAATAAGAAATTAAATGTTTTTCAAAGTTTTGACTTACGACCGTTTTTGTGGTACAAAGTTTTATGAAACGGATGCCAGGATCTTAGTGTTTGAAATACTCGTCTTATCTGAAACGCTGCAATAACCGTATGCATACAGACTGACAGGTGAACAAACATCTACTGTGACTATTTGTGACACAACAAATGTGACTTAATATGAATACACAACTATCACACAGTAAAAACGCTAAATCCTTAATCTTTATACAGTCTGTCCATAATACAACTTTGTTACACTTCTCCATTGGCCTTATACAACCACCTGGTCTTGTCTTGCTCAGAATATTCAAATCTTGAGTGTAAGTTGACCAAGACAGTCTTGAGGTTTGCCTGAATCAGTCAACTTTGTGTGATGAGATTTGACTGAATCTGTCAAACCTGTGTTGACATTTGTCCTAAATCAGTCAAACATGTGCTGAAATTTGACTGAATCTTGTCAAACCTGCATTGAGATTTGACTGAATCCGTCAAACCTGTGTTAAAATTTGACTAAATCAAACCCCTGTTGAGAGTTGCCTGAATCAGTCAAACCTCTTTTGAGGTGATCCATACTGGCAAGCCTGTGTTGAGAGTTGCCTGAATCAGTCAAACCTGTGTTGAGGTGATCCATACTGGCAAGCCTGCATTGAGATTTGATGGAAACAGTCAAACCTGTGTTGAACATTTGCCTAATTGGTTAAACCTGCATTACATCTAGTCGAGGCAAACCCTGTAATGAGCAACCAATTAAAGCTGAATTGGTGGTCTTGAATCATAAGGCCACTAAATGTAGAACAAAAGCAATGCAGAAAGTCTCAAAGGTGCTTTCTGCATTACTTTTGTTCTGCATAAAGCAGCAACCAGAGTAGCTTATGTTTTCATGAAACTGACACAGAACACAGGTATCTCTGTGTATTATCAATCTTTCCACAGGCTATTTTAGGCAGATCTTTCACCTAAAAATATTCCGCAGAATTAGATGACTCCCTACAAGGAAGAAACCAAAGCGAGACTATGAATTCTGTTGTATTGCAATGAATACTAGTGTGTGAACCAAACTTTGCAGCCAAATCTTAAAGTTTGTCATTGCTGCAACCTCCCCATCATTGCCGCCAGAAAAGCAATACCTTAACCTTGCTTTTGCTTCTTCCTTGTAGTAAGACAATAACCAGACTTCTGGTCATATGCTAATGACGCATTTGAGATGAGTTTGAAATTGTTCTCAAGCTTCTGATTGGTCAGATTTGAGCAGAATGCTCAAATATGACCAATCAAAAACTTGAAAACGATCTCAGGCTTATCTCAAATGCTTTAAGCATTTACCTAGACACTACAATTACAGATTGATTCAAAACACATGACTGGTAACATGACATCCAGTGATCCACTGTTAACCAGGTCCTTGTTTCCACAATCCATTCCTGATTCTCCATTGATCCATGTTCAACCTCGTCGCTCAGGCCTGCCTGTCTTAATTAATCCTCCTGACTGCCTCTCAAATCCACTAACTCAGTTTAGATTGTTGTTGTTGTTTATTTCAATGAATATACACAAACATGGGACTGCACAACATCCAGGGGGGGAGAGATACTTTTGTTGTGTATGTTTTGCAGTAGTAGGTATAGCTTAGCTGTACAACTCCTGACTGCCCCTGTACACCACAACCTGGTGGCTTCATCACCAGGCCAAAAACACAGCACATGCACCAAAAGCATCATGATGTTTTATTGAAAAAATGCATTTTCTTTACCCGTTGAATTTGGCCTTCTGCACCACGATGTGACTACAGGAGACCAAACCGTCTCCGCACCGAACTTCACATCTTTCTTGAACACTCAAGTCTGTACACTGGCTGGTTATCAACAGCCGAAGCCTCAAAATATGACTTCATACAGTGTGGCTTTTTTGTCACCTGAGCCAGTTACAATGTATTTGTCATCTGTTGAAATGTCACAACTAAGCACTGACGAGGACTCCTTTGACTGAAATAAAACAACAAAACATATCATCATTTATACGGTAATCATGAGGACATCTGCTAAAGAAAACATACGTTTATTTCTTTTAACCCATTACCCCATAGCTTGTTTCTAGTATTGAAGATAGGCAACCAATTAAAGCAGGTTGAAAGTAAAGCAGAATGCGCCTTAAGGCGCATTCTGCTTTACTTTCAGCCTGCTATAAGCTATCATCTGCTAGAATATAGAAAATATTTCTTATAATACATATTCATGACTGTATAAATTGGAACAATTTCTTTTAATGGAGGAATATATCAAAGGCGTAAAAAAGCGTCTTTAAGGGGTAATGGGTTAAATACAGTAAAATCTCTCTATAAAGACCATCAAATTGTGCTTATTACTCAATGTTTAAAAGAAGGTGACAGCTTAAAGTAAGGTGACAGTAAAATGAAAAGCTCCTTTAGGAGCTTTGTTTTACTGTCACCTTGCTTAAAACTGCCACTCATCTTTTAAACATCAATTAGCATTTGTTTAAGTGGTAGTGAAAGAGCTTTTACTGTAATCATGGTAAGTCTTCTCGCCATAAGAATCAATGTAAATATTAGATGGATCAAACAATAGTTACAGATTTCTATAAAGAAGTTCAAGTTTGACAGAAGGGAAGACAGAAAGCAGGTGTGATAAAGGACTGAGAGAGAAACACAAGGGATAGAGGAAATTAGAGTTAGGCATTATTGCATACCTGGAATATACTTGCGCCATACGGTGTTCTCCAAGCATTCAACAAATTGTCTTTACCCGTGCTAACGAACCACTTGCCACAGTAGGCAAACTTGAGGGAGAGCACACAGCTTTCATGGAGGTGTAGCTGGTACTTGTCTGGTTTGGTGTGGTGCAGGACTTCAACGTTACTGCTCTCCATGCTGTAATACAAGAGAAACCAATATAACAGATCTGCAACACTTCTGAATTCGAAACCATAACCCATTCCCCCATAAATACGCCTTTTTACGACTATAATTTATTCCTCAACTGAAGAAAACAGTTTTCTTTTATACAGTCAGAAATATGTATCATAAGAAATGTTTTCTATATCCAAGCAGATAATAGCTTAAAGCAGGCTGAAAGTAAGGCTGAAAGTAAAGCAGAATGCGCCTTAACCCATTAAGCCATATTGACTCATATTGACGCATTGCGTAATAGACTCATACCGACTCGTTTTGACACACATTAAACCACTAGCTTGTATTGAGATAAGCATTGATAATAATTTATCCCTTATGAGTTAATGGGTTAAGGCGCATTCTGCTTTACTTTCAACCTGCCTTAATTGGTCATCGAATTTAAGGTGTAGAAACAGACTATGGGGTAATGGGTTAATACCTGACCTTTCCTTCAACAATTACTGCCATTAACTATTCCTCATAAAAATTCATTTCAATGCTTTCATTAAAACTTTCATCCTTATAAAGAGCCACTGGAAACTTTTCCAACATTTCGACAAGCAGACTGAAACATAAAGCAGCAAGCTCCCGCTTCAAACAGCTACTTTTGTTAAGCACTGAAAACAGTTGTCATGTATCTTCAATAGAATCAGACTATTAGGTAAAGGGTTAAGCACTGAAAACAGTTGGAATTTTTTCTTAAAAAGAAAAACAAGGTTAATCAAAACAATCTTTCTATGGAACCATTCATAAGGAGACTGCTTTGTGTTCTTTAAGGATGTCGGCCTGTCTTTTTGAGCATTATGAAATTTCCGAAAAATTTTACGAACTCATTTTCAAAAAAATGTTAAGAACTCATTTTCGGTGAATGCATACAGTAATAAAATATTATTTTCCCGGGAAAAAATTGGATTTTCGTTCCGGAAGGGACTTTTTAAGTTTTATGTCCTATTCGTAGTTTACAGCATACACTGTTTTCATAGGTAGGTTGCATTTTGTTACATCCGATTTAATTTCAATTTCTCAGAATAAAAGCATGAAATTTTCATGGTAGTACAGTTTTAGTATAAATTATAGATAACTCAATAGATAAAATGAAATTTTTTTGAAAAAAATTATTTTTGGTAAAAATACACCAAAAAGTGAAAAAATGAGAAAAAATGGATTTTTTAGATAGAATGATCTATATCTTTTTTAAAAGATCCGGGACCCTGTGTTTTTATTTGCTATTTCACTAAAACTTTATGTTTGCAAGGCTAAAAACAACAAATAAAAAATTGTGGTAATTAGTTTGCTACAATTTGTAGGGCAATTTTCACTGTGCATTATTCTCCCATTATAAAAAAGTGGGTGGGGTAAATTTTACTCCTTTCCAGTGAAATCAAACATTTTTATTTTGGATCTTGAAAAAACATTATTTTCAGGGTTTATTCTTACTATGGTAATATAAATTAGGATACTTTTTGTACAAATAGATTGTTTAAATAAAGATTGAAAAACAGTAGTACAAAAAAGTAGGAGTTTTTATGAAGCTTCAATTTTAGGGGGGTAGCCTTGAAATATCTCAAATTGTGAAAAAGAAAGGTCCGGTACCCCCACTTTTTTCACCAGTTTTGTCATAGAAACTAATTTTACTGTCTGTATGCAAAGTTTGAAGAATTTGGTAATTACTTTCCAAAGGTGCACCTACCCCCTTAAGAGTGTTGCTTAGAGCAGAAAAAAGTACTACAGAAAGTTATCCAAAGAATATTTTCCCTGTAATCAGACATTATAAATAGAGATATTTACATGTATGATTCTTCTCAACTGAGATTTGTAGAAAGCTTCAGAATGTTTAGGTTTTGCATTTCTTTATCTAACCAATTCTGCAATTCATTTTTCTAAAACTTCATAATGTGCATCAGAAAAAAAATAGAAAAACAAACCGAATTCCACTGAGATATAAAAAGTTCCGGTATCTGGGTATCTAATAAAGACATAAATGCAAAGATATGGCAAAAAAGACTCAAAACCATCTAGACAAGACATTGTTGAATGAAGAAACTACTTCAACAGATTCTGTTTGCTTTTTCGGAACTTTAGTTTTAGTGGTTTCAACTGTAAATAAATTGGTACAGGTTGATCTACATTCTGCATTAATCCATTACCCTATAAACACACCTTTAACCTATTACCCCATAAATACACCTTTTACGCCTTTAATTTATTCTTTCACCCAAGAAAATAGCTCCAATTAATATAGTCATGAATATGCATCAAAGGATATATTTTCTATAGCATAGCAGATGGTAGATTAAAGCAGGCTGAAAGTAAAGCAGAATGCACATTAAGGTGCATCTGCTTTACTTTTAACCTGCTTTAAGTGTGGTCATATAGTTTCAAAACTACAAACAGGCTATGGGGTAAAGGGTTAAACAAAAGTATCTTATTATTCCTGCACTAAGAATAGAGATCCTTAGCTAGAATTTTTTGCAAACATATAGGATCTGTCATGAGTCGATGTTTAAGACAAGCTGATCTCAAACGAGTCTAGAATTGAAATGTTATTAAAGGGAAATGGACAGCTGGTGATAAATATCTTTTAAATGAAAGATATTGAAAAAAAATCGCTTTCTGCCTTTGAAATTTTGAAAAATAATAAAAAATGAAGTAGTTAGAGCCGTTTAAACTTTGTGATATATGACTGTGCAAGCGACCATGGGGGCCGCCATTTTGTTTACCTGTGTGACGTAACTAAGGCCTTCCGCGACCTTCCGGTTATAGCGAGTCTAACCGGGAATGCCGTAGAGTGCGCGGAATTTACATCGATAACATTAATAAACTGAAATACTGAGAAAAATTGGGCATGTAGAGGAAGGTAAAAACACTTTAGAACTTCAGTGTTACGATTTCGATCCTAAATTATCAGAGAATGTAATATTAGAAGACAGAGACTACGACGGGTCAGGCGAAGAGAAAGCGCATTCACCGGACGAATTTGCGACTGCAATACTTGTGTATAAATGCCTACAAAGGAGGTTAATACTTGCTGAAGAACAAATGAAATGACGATTGGGTGTCTTGGTGACAATGAGTGCATAGCAGAACCATCAAAATTTCGAGCTATTAGTGCTTAATCCAGCCATACTTGAGGTAGCGTATATCAGGCAAATATCATAGGACACCGGAATCGGGCACGGATACTCTTGATAATATTTGCATACTGGTTGTGAATAAAGGCATCGAAGCCCTGTGACTTTCGAAAAAAGTTTCTCCGATATATTTAGTCTTATCTGTTAATATTTCCGTAAATATTAATCATAAACATCGGCTCCAGGATATCTTCGTTTTTTTACGGGGCTACGACTAAAACACGAGCAGATAAAGACGATAATACATGTGCCGATTTTTATAACATCCAGTCAGAGACAGTGTATAGCCATATGGCTATACACTGTCTCTGCATCCAGTACAAAACGGATGAGGTATCACGTTTTTATTTAATAAAATAAGGGGGATCAAATTATTTTTCTGGTCTGTTATGAATTTTCCGTGACGTTTAACATCGGTTCTTGTCCTCAATCGGACATACATTTTTAGAAAATAGACCATTTATTCTCGGTATCGCAACATCCGGGAACTTTCGTACATCCAGGTCTCAATCACAGAGTTTCTCAATATCTCATTTGGATCCAAACTGTTGCTGACCTTTAAGTACAGTCAGTTTTGATTCCGATCTGTGTCCTAACTGTTTGTCAGTCTCTCGTACGGATAAAAGTTTCTTCAATGAGCTTTTCAATACATTCAAACCTTAGTTTGGATTTTCAATCACAGAGTTTCTCAATATCTCAGTTGGATCCAAACTGTTGCTGAACTTTTTGCACAGTCATTGACATGACAAATGTGGAATATCAATTTATCATCTAGCAATTGAGACTGGCAATGTCTGATTAAGATCCAAACTGATTAATTGTCTGCTGAACAAAGTATTTGATATTCTGATCTGGGTCAAAACTGAACGCTCTAGATAACGTGACCCGAGTGCTCATTTATTGTATTAATGTCGTTTTTTACTTATCGTTATATATCTTGAGCTTATATAAAGATCTATGAAAATCATAATCGAAACAGATTCAGGACATATTTCAGCAGGCGGCTTTTATCTAGATCGCATTTTATGCTGACATTCATCATCAACCACTAATCAATTAAGCTGCCTTGCAAATTGTACGATATGGACCGGAAATAATTACACACAACCCCTTTCTGCCTAAGACCCCCTCTGTGAAGAAGTAAGAAGCTTTAGGCCTGCAGGGCATAAATATCCATATTACGTAATCTAATTAGCCGCACTTGTCAAACAGGGTTGTGATTTTAAACACAGGCTAGCAATTTGGCTACTTAAATATGCGATTACATGCCACGAGCCTTTTACCCTGTTTCTACTTCTGAAAATACGTGACCACTTAAAACAGGTTGAAAATACTTTCAGCCTGCTTTAAGCTTTTATCTGCTAAAATATTGAAAATATTTCTTATGATTTTTATTTGTGACAGTATGATATTGAAACTATCTTCTTCAGTATATGAAGGAGTTAATTAAAGGCGTTAAAAGGCGTATTTATGGGGGAAAGGGTTACATCAAAACAAAAAAGCCAAGATCTTTAAAAAAAAAAAGAAAAAAAAGAATATTGGACACTTCTAGCTCTTGTGGTTTTGTATTGATCTAGATGTGTATGCTGCTTTTTTAAAAAGGCTAGAGTCTACCATAAAACTCGAATTTAAATCTTAAATTAAAATTCATTTAGGCCTATCTAAAAGTTGTTTGAATTTTTTTCTACAGAAATGACGAGTGTAAAACTACACCCAGAAATAAGAACGATAAAACTAGATCCAATCAAAATCGGATTTGGACTCAAGTAAGATCGCTCTATCAGATCGGGATCTAGAGAATCGCGATGATTAAATTAAGAAAGAAGAAACCGATCTAGATCTACCCGTACAATATGTAGATCTAGTAATGAGACTTTTTTCATTAAGAATTTCTGTAGCGTTGATTTCCTAAACCGAGACGAACCAGCTAGAAAATGCTGATTTGTAAACGAGTTGGTAGATCTAAGCCAGTTCAACATTTAGGTCTAGATCAGCACAATATCGCACTGATTATCAGATTTTTTTTTATTGTAGATCTAGATCTATTATTATAAACATCAATCAAGGTATTATGGATGTCGCCATACTCTACTGTTAGCCATTTCACAGCATTGTTTTCCCAGATTCTATAGCTGGGAATTGGAACGGACATTTCTCTAAGCCGATTAACGATAGCTTCTGATCGTTTCTGGATCTACACGACCTTTCAAGTTCATCATAATCAATATGAATATACCATCTATCTATTATCTTTTTTTTTAACTGTATGCGACCTTGAATTAAGCTTGCCGTTACCCTTACTGACGAAGTGTGAAATGTCCGTCCAAGTTACAGTGGTTGAGTGAAAGAGCCAATCAGCGTTTAGGCCTTTGTTTCGTCACAAAATGGATAAAAATCGAGGGTTCCGAATGATAGCTTTGCCAATATGGCGGCGCCCATTCCAATTAGCGATAGCTTACCTGTATGCAGTAAATCGATCTTTTTCGTACCTTATCGATGAGTAATAATTGCAGGACCTTCATGAATGTTGCTTTTAGGATAAAATCTAGGATCTAAGACCATATTGTCATCAGCTGTCCGTTTTCCTTTAAGCGAGCCTTGGCGAGCTTAATAACTTTTCTATTCTAGACGAGTTCGAGATCAAATTGTCTTAAACATCGATGAGTGACAGATTCTTTATCTCACATTACCAACGATTTAAGCTATTTTTAAAGCAATATGCATTTTTTCGGAACTCCGGTGATGTCAAAACGCCTTTATAAACAGTGACGTTATAGTGATGTCACCAAAGTGATCTTACACATGTTGGAGATAAGGATATTCGTCATTGTTGTTCGCTATAGAAAACAGGGGTATTTATGTGAGAAATTTTGTCCATTTAAAATGTTAGGGGTCAAAGAGTTAAGTACATGTAAAATTTCTTACCCAACAGCTAACCATTCGCCCGTTGGGCAATAACCAAGTGAGAAAATCTGTGAACTGAAGTCGTGCTGTTGTAATTGTCTCCCCTGAAATGTAAAACAACCATAGAATCATACTGGTTACATACAGTAAGGCCTCTCTTCAAGGATACTTAAATTATTATTTTTCAAGAAAGTGAAAGCTAAATGCAGGACAAATGTAATACAGAACACTCCTTCACAATGATTTTTGTCCTGCATTAAGCAATCACCTGCTTTAACCATTTACTCCATAGATCTCATTTTTATTCCTGCATTCTGCTTTACTTTCAACCTGCTTTATTTGGTCGTCAGTCTGCAAGACTAGAAATAGGCTATGGGGTAACAGGTTAACTGTTCCCCATTCTCATTTACTAGTGTGTCGCTGAAAAGAGGGAGCACTGTATCATCAATCTTGGAGCACATTGTATATTTGTTTTTCTTTATATACATAAAAAATAAGATTCTGGTTCTTCTAGGGAAAAACCTTCTCAAGGGCATTTCTTTGAAGAAATATGATTAATCTTTTCTTGTGGATGAAATTGAAAAACGGAAAGGAAAAATCTTAAGACTAAATCAAGCATCAGACGTATGCAAGGATCAAACAAAATCTGAGCTCTGAACCAATTACTCCATGAATATGACTTTCTATTCTTTTAATTTATTCCTCCACTGAAAACAATAAATTCAACTTTATAGAGATACGAATATGCACCATAAGATACATTTTTATATCCTTGCAGATGACAGCTGAAAACAGGCTGAAAGAAAATAAGAAAGCTTCAGGTATATTCTGCTTTATCTTCAACCTGCTTTAATGGTCATCTGTCCTCAATTTTAGATACAAATAACAGGCTATGATAATGAGGATAAAGGTTATAGCATTAGGAGGTGAAATAGCTTTTATAAAATTTCTGGAAATATACAGAAGAAAATTTAAACAAGAACTTAGCAGAGCAAATGAAATTTAATGTTCAAATAGAAAGTCAAAACAATAAATTCAATATATTTATGCCTCAACCAGTTTTACTCACATTGTAGCACAATTTGATGCCTAGACACATTTCTCTAGAAATGCTTACAATTCATGCTTCTACCATGTCCTAATAAAGAGCCATGGGATTTTTTCCCTGCATCCTGACAGGGGGTGCTCAACCCATTACTCCATAAATACGCCTCTTTACGCCTTGAGAATAATCCTCTACTGAAGAGTATAGCTCCAATTTATACAGTCATGAACATGTACCATAAGAAATATTTTCTATATTCTAGCTTAAACCAGGCTGAAAGTAAAGCAGAATGCGCCTTATGGTGCATTCTGCTTTACTTTCAACCTGCTTTTAGTGGTCACATATCTTCAAAACTAGAAATAGGCTATGGACTAAAGCAGGTTGAAAGTAAAGCAAAAAGCTCATGAAGGAGCTTTCTGCTTTGTTTTTCACCTGCATAAAGTAACCACCAGTCTTACGCACTAAAACAAATCTATGGGGGATAGAGTTAATTATTTCTTGGTAACAGCTTACCTCTCTGAGGTCCCATGACCTTACAGTGTTATCTAAACCACCCGTCCACAGTTTGGTACCATCTGGGGATATATCTATACAACTGGCACCATCAGTATGGCCCTGGAACTGTCGCACAAGTGTCTGATTGTGCAGATCCCACACCGCTATGTTTCCGTCGCTACAGCAACTGAAGCACACTTTGGAATCGGGACTGATCGCAAGAGCATAACAAGCTGGTGCACTAGAGGTGAGTTCTGCCTTAATTCTAGGTGTTGGCTGAAGAAGAAAGCATCGTATTAAAGTAAAACCTCTCTATTACAACCATTAAAACGATGAATGAATGGTTGTATAAAAGACATGTGACAGCTTAAAGCAAGGTGTTTTATTGTCACCTTGCTTTAAGCAGTCAACTGTCGTAAACAAATTATAATTAACACAATTCAGTGGTCGTTATAGAGAGGTTTTACTGTATCATAAATGATTTAGTCAATCCCATGTGCTGATGTGTGTCAGTGTGTAGGGTGTTTCTAACCGAGAAGATTTATATTTCAAATACAGTAAAACCCAACCATTACAGCAACTAAATGAGGTTAGTTTTCAATGTTGTACCTTGAAAAATGTAGAATGTTGAAATGTAGATGGAAAAGGTATGTACCTTATGAATTAGTCGAAACTCGATAATTGGAATTTGCGTTAGCTCGAGCATACCCATATTTCAAAGTTAAAACGTGGCTTAGCCACGTTTTAACTTTGAAATACTGGTATGTTCGACCTAAGCGATATTGAGTTATCGAAATTAAACTTATGAAATACTGGTAAGGTCGATTTAAGTGAGTCTCCACGGTATGTGGCCAAACAGACAGACTAACAGGGGTGAAACATTAAGCCTCAGGGCTGCCATTTTTTTCTCCAGATTTGCCTAAAGCTTATAGCAGGCTGAAAGTAAAGCAGAATGCGCCTTTAGGGGCATTCTGCTTCACTTATAGCCCGCTTTAAGTAGTCGCATGTCAACAAAACTAGAAACAGGCTATGGTGTAAAGGTACGATTGTAAAATTGCACTTGAAAAATGCAAATTTTGAAATCTTAAGATTTTTCATGTCAACTTATGGCAGCCCTGTATCGAAATTAAACTTATGAAATTATGGTAAGATCGATTTAAGTGAGCTCGAAATATCGGTTCCATGGTATGTGGCCGAACAGGGGTAAAACAGTAAGTCCAATATGGGATGTAAAGCAGATTCCGTACAACGGTCTACTTACTGCAGCTAGGTCCCATATAGACAAGGTGCTGGCCTCTCCTCCTACCACTAATGTTCTGCCATCTTGTAACAACTTTATGGAACGTATATAATTATCTCTTTGCTGAAAATAAACAAAATGTACAGTCAACACTAAACAGTGATACAAAACTAAGCAGTGTTATGAACATGTAATGCTATTACTCAGAGGCTTAATAACATTTCACTTCTAGTTTTGAAGTCAGGTTGAAGGTTAGCAGAATGCTCCTTAAATTTCAACACCATTAACCTGTTTAAAATATACTCAGCACATTAATTTTGAAAACAGTGAAGAGCCAGATCAGAGGGCTTCTTTGGAACCCTTTGATCAAGGTCTACATTGTTTGCAAATCTAAAGTTGTATTTATTCAACTAGCCAGATTCAATGTAGACTGGTTCATGTTTTGTAACTAAAAAGATCTACAAGGGAACATAATAACCTAAAAGAGTTACTTGGTGTCGAAAGGATTCAGCCTCCATCTATTTGATTTGATTTTATTTGTTATGATTTAAGTCGCTTTTAACAGTATTTCAGTCATATCGCGACGTCAGGCTAATTACAGGTGGGGGAAGACCCCAGAAGCCCTTGATGCGCTGTTTTAGACACAAATAGGCAACTGGGTAGAACCACCGACCTTCCGTAAGCCAAGCCTCCATCTATAAAGATACTGTAAATGCCTTCTGTGTTTTATGGTAAGGACATCCTAGTTTGAGGCGCATGAGGAAAGTAGTACCTCGTCAGGGAAGTACTGAACATAAAACACCAAAGGCATCTCCAATAAATTCGAGGTTGAAGCTTAAAATAAGTTTCTTTCAACCTGCTTTACTTGGTCCCCTGTCATCAAAATAAGGGATATCAGTTTAACTTTGGTTATTTCATTGCGTATTCAGAATTCTCATGGTACATGTACATAATTAAGCTGTAATGCTTGTTATTATTTTGTGTATTAAAAACAATAGTGGGCTTTACACCACAAACAAGAGTAGCGTAAATAACATACCCGATACTGTAAAACAAGTTTTATTTGCGAGAATATAATTTACACATTAATTTGCGAATGTGTTGCCTCACATCTCTAGATTCGAAAATAATTGACTTCTTAAAGCAGGTTGAAAGTAAAGCAGAATGTGCCTCAAAAGGCACATTCTGCTTTACTTTCAGCCTGCTTTAAGCTACCACCTGCTAGAAATATTGTATGATATCGCGATTTTATACAAAATCACATTACGCGAAATATTCATGACGCAAAAATACCTGTTTTACAGTACTTACCAGACAGTCTAACTGAGACACAGGACTTTTGTTGCCTGGCTGGCTGATGTCCCATACTTTCACACAGCCCTGAAACACAAGCACACATCATTACTATACATTAGCATTCCAATCACATAATCATGGCCTTGAGTGAGTGAGTGAGTATTTGAAGTTTTAACAGACTTCCTGGTCAACTTCCACCTATTATCCCTTTACCCCATAGCCTATTTCTAGCATTGAAGATAGAGGACCACTTAAAGCAGGTTAAAAGTAAAGCAGAATGCGTCTTTAGGCGCATTCTGCTTTACTTTCAACTTGCTTTAAGCTACCATCTGCTAGAATATAGAAATAGTTCTTATGATACATATTCATGACTGAATAACTTGGAACCATTTTCTTAGTGGAAGAATAAATCAAATGCGCTAAAAGGCACTTCTATATGGGAAAGGGACATGAATTATATTAGTTTTAGGGTGAGATGCAAGTACAGATACAGATACAGATGGACTCCCACTGATGGAGAAACCACTGGTTTTTCATGAATGAGACAGTAGTAAATGCATTTTGCAGAAATTTTAAATGTGCAAAAACTAAGTAGTTGATATCTTCTTTCTGATAGACATTGTGATAATAATGTTTCATCTTTTCTTTTTTTATCAATATTAAATATTTTCGGAGTAAAAGAAAGCCTTAAGAAACACATATTGCCTGTTTTTGTGTAGTAAGCTATCATTTTCTCTTAAAGCAGGTTGAAAGTAAAGAAGAATGTGCCAAAAGGTACATTCTATTTTACTTTCAACCTCCTTCAAATGGTATCCTGTTTTCAAAACCAGATACATGTACAGGCTATGGTTTAATGGATTCACCGCTTTACTTTTGTCCGGCATTATGTTTTCAAACGTCATCAGAGAAAACATGCAAAGAATGGCCACAAGTCAAAAGTTTGAATATTTCCCCTTCTACTTATATTAAGTCAGTCTTAGGGAACTAAAGATATACCATACCTTTCCACCAGTGTACACATGCCGGGTTGGGTTGCTAATGGTAACAGCACACACCACCTCTCCATGATTTAATGTGTTTATCTGACGGGCATGGCGGGGAATGCCAGGACCAATCAGAGCATCAGGGGGAAAGGGCACTGGCTGCATCTGGCCGTCCGCACTGACATGGAATGAATATGCTCTGTGGAAAAATGAACATGTACTAATTAATAAAGTGGTACAGAATTCATTAAACTTTTCATCCTTTTACCATAATCAGATACAAAGCTACTAACAAAACTTTTTTTTATAAACCACATCAAGTGAGCGCAAGCTATCCATTACTCCATGACTATGACATTTTACATCTTTAATTTATTCCTCCACTTAGAAATAAGTTCCCCTTCATAGGTTCATGAATATGCACCATAGGAATTACTTTCTATATTCTAGCAGAGAGAAGCTTAAAGCAAGGTAACGGTAAAGCAGAATGCGCCTTAAGGCCCATTCTGCTTTACTTTTAACCTACCTTAAGTGGTCACTGTCATCAAAACTATAAACAAGCTATGGAGGAAAGAGTAAAAGGAGACTGAACGAAAATCAGCACTCACCTGTTTCAAACAAAATGATGAATCCTTTATCTGACAAAAATAACCTTACCTAATTCTGATAGAAAACCCTTTCCATTTCTTAATGGATTACCTTATTCTTTCTTTATAAAACTCAGTAATTCTATAGTAAGTCAGTGATATGGAAACGCAAAGGGCCAAAAGACCTCTAAAGAGGTAACAAATACATAAAGATCCCTAAGGATGCTGCATTATGTCACCTCCCTAGAAGACGGCTCATGCATCTTCAATTAACTCTCTGAATGCTAAGTAGCATTGTCGTCTGCAATTAAAAAGTTTTCAATTGACACCGTCAACATTCAGTCTATGTCACTGACATATATGACAGTAAACTTACGGTTTTCCACCTGGAATGCTTCCATTTACTGCTGATCTGGGGTGATGAAAATCCTGAAAGTGAAATGTTCAAAGATTAAACTAGAATTTGTTTTTGAGAAAAACGCATGTCTCCCCCAGGTTATTGTCAGGAGAGAGACATAAATAATTATACATTATAGCAAAGCTCCAGATAAGGGCGGAATTTCAAATATTAACATTTTCCCACCAAACCCTATGTTGTGGCCACTCATTAGAATCGTCTTGACGAGGCATAAAGGAGAAAGGTTTGGAAATGATCATTCACCGATTCTTATCTAAAGCCTTAGTATATTTTACTTTGACAACCATTCAACAGTGTTAAAATGAGGCAGAAGATTGAATAAATACAACAAAATGCATTATAAAAATTGAAGAAAATTAGAAATTTTGCAAATGTTAATGATTATCTTAATGTGAACAAGTTACACAACATCTGATCTGCCTCCAAACTGTTTGCAGAGGATAAAACCCTATTCATGCATATACACAGCCTATGTTACCATAGTAAAGGATAAGTAAAGAAAAGGAGTGTTGCCTTTTCCTTTAACCTGCTTTAAGCAAAGTCTACCTTTATTGAAAAACTGAAACCTGTTGGTTGGGTAAAGGGTTAAATATACAAAACTACATTACTTACCACGGGTGGTCGTGGGTAGCTGCTGAGGGTGTTGGGCGAGATGTTGTTCATGCTGGGGGCTCCAGCATAGGCAGCTTGGCTCAGGTCTGATGCCATGCTGTGGGCTGAGGAGGGCATAAAAGGATAACCTGTAGGCAGTAAATATAGCCAAATGTCCACAGTAAGACAAGAGGCAGCGGATATAGCCAAATGTCCACAGAAATAGACAAATAGCAGTAAAAGTAGTCAAATGTCCATAGTCATAGACAAAGGCAGTAAAAATAGCCAAAGTCCACAACAATAGACAAAAGGCAGTAAAAATAGCCAAATGTCCACAACAATAGACAAAAGGCAGTAAAACTACCCAAATATCCACAGTTATAGACAAAAGGCAGTAAAAGTAGTCAAATGTCCAAAGTCATAGATAAATGGCAGTAAAAATAGCCAAATGTCCACAACAATAGACAAAAGGCAGTAAAAACAGCCAAATGTCCGCATTATAGACAAAAGGAAGCAAAAATAGTGAATGTAAAAAATAACTATAAGGCAGAAAAAGTTGCCAATTGTCCGCAGTAATTGACAAAAGACATTAAAAATAGACAGACAAGTAACGACAAAGGTTTCCGCACCAAATTTAACAAAGTCAAATTACCGAAGTGATATGAATGATGAAAGCAATGAACTCATTCACCCCTAGTGCCACACTTTTGTGTGTTTTCCAAACAGTGTAAATGTGAAGAGTACACTTGTCATATGCAAATAGTGTAGACCCTGATCAGAGGGCTCCTGTAAGAGCCCTCTGATCAGGGCCTGCACTGTTTTCCCATTTTGCAATATATCTTAAAAATCCAACCCGAAAATAGTCAAAACTGGGCTAAATTTAATAGGAAATTGGGACTTCCTATTAAATTTTTTAGGGAGGTGAATGAGTTTAAGAAATTACAAGTTCCAACTACTATATCAATTATAACAATTCATCTTTGGCCATGTTTCTTGGGTTCATCTTACAAACAATTTCCCAAAAGAAATCAAAACAATTTGCAATCGTCTTACAAAAAGTCATGTAGGGGGAAAAAACACGACACAATGTATGCGATGATAAGAGATGCAAAACTTACAAAGATGAAACAGCCGTGGAATGATTATACCAGACATGTTATGCATGCAGTACACCAGTAACACCACTTGATGAAAACAAGCAGGATCATTTTCAAACTGGCATCATAGATGCATCAATACTATCTCATTACACTGAGCAGCGCATATTAGAGGAGATAAAAAACACAAATCCACTGCTCTGTATTATCTGCAGGAAACCACCTCAGTTTGTGGTTATGTTTGTGGTAATGTCGTATACAATAGTATAGCAGTTGTATTTAACCCTTTACTCCATAGCCTGTTTCTAGTATTAAAGATAGGTGAACACCTAAAGCAGGTTGAAAGTAAAGCAGAATGGGCCTTAAGACGCATTCTGCTTTACTTTCAACCTGCTTTAAGCTTCCATCTGCTAGAATAATATGGAAAATACTTCCTACAGAACATATTCCTTACTTTATAAAACTATTTTCATCAGGGGATGAATAAATTAAAGGCATAAAATGCATATTATATTCTTTACGCCTTTTACTTTATTCCTCCACCAATAAAAGCTACCAATGAAAATAGTTACTTTATACATTCACGAATATGCATCATAACCAGCTAGAAGATGGTAGCCTTAAGGCACATTCTGCTTTACTTTCAGTCTGCTTTAAGTGGTCACTGGTCTTCTAGAAATATGCTATGAGGAAAAGGGTTAACAGAAGAAGGTGTATGGAGGTCTGATTGCGTTGTCTACATACCTAGGTGTGGGGGCTTTAACACTGAGCCTGGCTTTAGTGGGGCAGAGGGACCAGGGGTGGTACTGCCAGAGCTTGTGGGCGTTGATGACTTTGGAACTGGGGTAACTGCTTTTTCACTCTGAAAATAAAAAATGACATGTCTTGAGAAAAACTAAAATCTACATAATTTGACAATGTAAACAGTACACAAGCATTGAATCAGCGTACTGAGAAGATCACAGATTATTAGCTGCACATAACAAGAGTTTTAACATTGAAAATTTAGGTAAGTTTGACTTATGCGAATACAAGTAATCGAGATTCAACTGAATAGTTTATACAGTAATGAATAATTTTGTACCATAAACAATATTTTCTATATTCTAGCAGATAGTAGCTTAATTAACCTATTACCCATAGCCTGTTTCTACTTTAGAAGGTAGCATTCTGCTTCACCATCAGCATGCTTCAAGCTATCATTGGCTAAAATGCGGAAAATATTTCAAATTTTTCTTATTTGTAACAGTATAAATTGGGACTATTTTCCTCAGTAGAGGAATAAATTATGGGAGTAAAAAGGCATATTTATGGGGTTAAGGATTGAAGCAGTTTGTAAAAGTACAGCAGAATGCACCTTAAAAGGTGCATTCTGCTTTACTTTCAAACTGCTTTAACTGGTCACCTATCTCCAAAATTATAAACAGGCTATGTTAATGTAGATATACAACCAGGACAGTTTGCTGCAGTTCTTCCCAATCCAGTCTGCCAATGTTCAATCTACCAGGGACCCCATAGAATGGCAGCAGCACCAATAAAATATCGGTATTCCTGACATTCATTGTAATTTTTTTCCATTACAACTATTTCTTCAGCTTTAAGCTTTAGCGCACTGTAGACCAATTTGTTGCAAATGTTATGTACAAACAGTTTGGATCCAGATGAAATACGTAAATAAATCAGCTTCTTATATGGATCCAATCTGTTTGATATTAATTAACAAAATTTCCAAAAAGGTAAATGACAAAGAAATTCAAACCTGAGACTTTGCAAACAACAAATTTTGCCGACAACAATTGCATAGCAAGCTTAAGTTCACCATATATTTCCTAACAAATCTGAGTCCAATCTAACCTTGACTCTTAAAGTGCTGGAACCAGATATGTATACATCCATCGCAAACAGTGCAGACTCTGATCAGAGGGCTCCTTAGGAGCCCTCTGATCAGAGTCTGCACTGTTTGCCTTAATTTCAAATAATTTTGAGCCAAACCCTTCAAAAGTCAGTACAAACTGGTCTATAATTAGAAATCGGAAGAGTCTATTTCAATAGTTGGCTATGTAAGGGTAAACTCCTCTGGCCCTGCGTTTCCTGTACAGGAAATTATACGAGGAATATTTCAGGAAAATTTGTGTTCCCTACAGAAATTTCAAATTCAACAGACAATTGGGCTGAATATTCTAGTGTTCCATATTGCAGTATGGCAATATTTCAGAATAAAAAATCTCGCTCTTGTTTTCCATTCAAGACAAATTTCCTGCCAGTGCTTCATTATAAACGGAGAAATTATTTCTAATTTCTAAAATTTGGTCTCTTTCATGTCTAATAGAATATGCAATTTTTGCTGGAAAAGCGAATTTTAAAACGTGAAAGTCATGTTCTTTAACCATATAGCTTGTTTCTAGTGTTTAAGATAGGTAACCACTTAAAGCAGGTTGAAAGTAAAGCAGAAAGTGCCTTAGGGCGCATTCTGCATTACTTTCAGCTGCTTTAAGCTACCGTCTGTTAAGATATAGAAATAACTTCTTATGGTACATGTTTATGACTGTGCAAAGAAAAAGGGTTAACAGACCCATTTATGTACCTTTCTAGGTCTTTAATTTATTCCTCCACTGAAGAAAATGGTTCCACTTTAAACAGTTATAAATATGAACACCAACAAATATTTTCTATATCCTTGCTGATGGAAGCTTAAAGCAGGCTGAAAGTTAAGCAGAATGCGCCTTCAACCTGCTTTAAGTGATCATCTGTCTTCAAAACTAGAAACAGGCTATGGGGTAATGGGTTAACATGATGTTTACCTCTTTGTTATGTTTGGCTGAGGTTCCGGAGGAGTCACTCCGGGGACTGGCCCTATCTCTGTCTCTCTCCTCCTTCTTGTGATTCTCTAGCACTGACGTCTTCAACTTCTCCCGCGGAGACAGGTCCCCATTCATCGGAGACGTAGTATCCTACAGCATAGTTATACAATATGAACACTACAACAAGGCTGAATTCAATAAATGCTTATGCCCTCATGGTATCCTTGCCAATATGTTCTGAAAACTTTTTTTCCGCCATAAAGACTGATGACTGCTTGCAGGGAAATTAAAGAACATGATGTTCTGATATGACCTTGACCTGTGAATGTCCTTGATCTTTGTCTCACATGACCCAAGTTGTACTGAGATCAAGTGCTTCACAATATGATTACACATGCCAAATATGAAGTCTATTTCAATGTATTTATAAAGTTATGGCCAAGGTTAAAGTTATGTACAGACAAACATGCGCACACACACACAGACAGAGACAGGCAGGCAGACCAAAAACATTTAGTGGCGTCTAATCTGGATTTGGATTTGTTATAACTTAACGTCGCTTTAACAGTATTTCAGTAATATCGTGAAGTCCAACTAATTACAGGTGGAGAAAGACCCAAGAAGCCTTTTATGCACTGTCTAAGGCACAAATTGGCAAATCAGGTTTGATCTGGATCCAAACTGTTTGGAAAGGGTGGCATTCAATACTGAAATAGCTAATCAACAAAATCTAGAAAATCTTACATGGTTTTTTAACCAATAAAACATACTAGTATTTTCAGTACTTAAACCGTAATCTTCCTAAGCAATAAAATGTCTTTCATCATCATAAAGGAATCAAAAGATTTTACACAATTCAATTGGTGTTTAGCTACAGTCTAACTGATATTAACCCATTACCCAACAGCCTGTTTCTAGTTTTAAAGACAGGTGACTACTTAAAGCAGGTTGAAGGTAAAGCAGAATGAGCCTTAGGGTGCATTCTTCTTTACTTTCAGCCTGCTTTAAGCTACCATCTTCTGGAATAGAGAAAATATTTCATATGGCACATATTCATGACTGTAAAGCTCCAGTCAGTAAATTTACTCCAAACGCTTTTTATACTTTATGTTCAGAACTCTCTAGCTTGTGACTACTTTTCTTAGTGTATGAATAGTTAAAAGGATATCAACCCTTTCCCCAATAGAACACCTTTTTACACCTCTAATTTATTCCCCCACTGAAGAAAATAGTTCCAAATTTATACAGTAATAAATATATATCATAAGAATTATTTTCAATATCCTAGCAGATGGTAGCTTAAAGCAGGTTTAAAGTAAAGCAGAATGTGCCTTAAGGCGCATTCTGCTTTACTTTCAACCTGCTTTAAGTGGTACTATCTTAAATACTAGGAATAGGCTATGGGGTAATGGGTAAAACCCGTGATAAGGCATATTTAGTGTTTAACCCTTTCTCACATAGCATATCTCTAGTATTGAATGTAGGTGTCCACTTAAAACAGGTTGAAAGTAAAGCAGAATGCGCTTTAAGCGCATTCTGCTTTACTTTCAGCCTGCTTTAAGCTATCATCTGCTAGAATATAGAAAATATTTTGTATTATACATATTTATGAATGTATAAATTGGAACTATTTTCTTCAGGGCAAGAAAAAACTGAATGCACTAAAAGGCGCTTCTATGGGGGAAAGGGTTAAAAGGTTAATCAAGATCAAAGAAAATATTGAATCTCGAAGCCCTTACCCCTTCTTTTCCGACATCCACCACAAGATCTGTGTCACTCTTCTCCCCATCAGTATCCTGAAATAGATGCAAATCAATTATGAAACCCTCCAAATCTATCTCAAGACCTTTTTTCAATGAACCATCCCCTCCTACATAAGAGCCTTAGGACGACTACTGTAAACTCCGAATTGAATGTATATCTAGCTACACCTCTCTCTCTCTCTATCACTCTCTCTCTTTCCTTCTTCTTTCCTTCTGTAGTCTTTTTCTTCAACAAAAAAGTCAAGTAATTTCGTCATATTTCATCTATATGCCATTGTTCCTGTACTGTATATTTACATTGTAGGGGGAGGGTCGGATCTAATGTTGTTATAACTTGTGACCCAACCCCAATTCCATGTATATTTGAGGGAATAAAAATATGTTTAAACTAAACTCCTTCCTCTGAATCTACTATCACATGACCCCTCGATCCTAACTATGGTAGAGAGCTTTTATACACTATAGTTCAAAGATCTATAAAACCAAGTGCTAGAGAGCTTTATGCACTATAGTACAGAGATCTACAAAACTATGGTAGAGAGCTTTAACACTCTACAGTTCAAGGATCTACAATCTATGGTAGAGAGCAGCTTTATGCACTATAGTACAAACTATGGTTAAAAGCTTTTACACTCTACAGTTCAGGGATCTACAATCTATGGTAGAGAGCTTTATGCACTATAGTACAAACTATGGTAGAGAGCTTTAACACTCTACAGTTCAAGGATCTACAATCTATGGTAGAGAGCTTTATGCACTATAGTACAAACTATGGTAGAGAGCTTTAACACTCTACAGTTCAAGGATCTACAATCTATGGTAGAGAGCAGCTTTATGCACTATAGTACAAACTATGGTTAAGAGCTTTTACACTCTACAGTTCAGGGATCTAGAGAGCTATATGCACTATAGTATAGAGATCTACAAAACTATGATAGAGAGATTTAATACACTATAGTTCAAAGATCTACAATCTATGGTAGAGAGCAATAAACTATAGTATTGAGATCTACAAAACTATGGTAGAGAGCTTTAGCAACTACCGTACAGGGATCTATAAGAATATGGTACAAAGCTCTAACACTGTTAACAAAGATCTACAAAACTATGTTAAAGAGCTGTATGCAATATAGTACCGAGATCTATTCACTATAGTGCAGAGATCTACAAAACTATGGTATAGAGCTCTATACACTATAGTGCAATGATCTACAAAAGCATAGTGCAGATCTCTGTACATAAACTGCTGCCACTTAACACTAAAATTGTGACTTAAAAATGGTAAGTCCAGTGGGGGAAAATCCCTAACTTTAATAACAAAAAAAAGGCCCTTAGTGGTCGAAATATTAGAAAAGAGCAGTATATATATTAATAACAAAAAAGGTTTTTGCGGTTTTTGTACAGTTGTCATTTCTACCTTCAATCTCCCAGTTTATGGCACATAAACATGTCAGCATAAGCAAATCAAGATACTACTACAGGGCTGCCATAAATTGATAAAAAAAATCTTAAGATTTCAAAATTTTCAAGCGTGATCTTCCCAAGTATACCTTTTACCCATAGTCTGTTTTTAGTTTTTAAGACATGTCATGCTTAAAGCAGGTTGAAAGTAAAGCAGAATGCGCCAAAGGCGCATTCTGCTTTACTTTCAGACTGCTTTAAGCTACAATGTACTGGAAAACAATTCCGAAGATTTAGGAACAATCCGGAGATATGGCAGCCCTGCTACTATAAATGGATTGATATCTTGTACGCAAACATTTTTGTTTTCATTACAGCAAATGCCAAAACCTGAAAGTGCAGCAACCGAAAATACCTTTTTTTTGCTTACAGTGTTGACCCAGATCAGAGGGCTCCGGAAAGAGCCCTCTGATCAGGACCTGCACTGTTTGTCATATAATTATGATACCTTTGGGATTAAACCTTGAAAGTCAAGGTTAACATCAGAAAGCAGATGAATCCTTTTGAAAATTGTACATAAGCTCTAGCAAAGAAATTGGCACCAATGCTGCTCACAGCACTCAAGTATTCCAACTGCACATAGAAAAACACTTTAAACTTTTTTCAAGACTTCAAAATACTTTTACCCCCCACAAAGACTTCAAAACAAGTAGGTGGATATCAAGTGCACACAGTGTACAAAAATAGCACAGCAAAACAGTCACAAAATACTCCTGTGTTTTCATGGTAAAACATACCCAAAGACAGGGAGGATAGTTTCAAAACCTCGGCCTATTTTGTCAGTAGTACTCATCAGAACTGTCTCTTTGAGACGATACTAACAAGAAGTATTGACCCTTTACTCCTTAGTCTGTGTCTAGTTTTGAAGACTGGCCAGGCAATTAAGAGCAGGTTGTCTTTAAGACTAGAAACATGCTATGGGTTATAAAGGGTTAACCCTTTCCCCCATAGAAGCGCCTTTCAGTGTATTTAATGTATTCCTCGTTGAAGAAAATAGTTCCAATTGGTACAGTCATAAGCCTGTACCATTTGAAATATTTTCTAAATACGAGCAGATATCAGCTTGAAGCAGGATGAAAGTAAAGCAGAATGCGCCTTAAGGCGCATTCTGCTTTACTTTCAACCTGCTTTAAGTGGTCACTTGTTTTAAAAACTATAAACATGCTATGTGGTGATGGGTTAAGTTGTTCCCTGGTCATTACACTGAAATGTACATTCACAATGTTAGTACATTGCATCCAAAGCGTCATAATTACCTCAGTGGAGAAGTGATCTGTAGCAAATCTACTTTTCATTTCCTAAAAGGAAATGAGAAAGGAAAATAAAAGCACGAAAAACAAACCAAAAAGAGACAGAAATAAAGTATATCTAGAATGAAACAACAGATAAAAATAATTTTCAAAAATAGCCGAAAACCAAAAGTAAGTAACAGGGTTCCAGAAAAGTGGGAATAAATTAAAGATTTTCTTACAACTTCTCCTATTCATCTGCACCAAACACTATGATGTGAATTCACATCAAAATCATCTCTTCAAGACAATCGAAAAAGTTTCTCTTTACCCTGAATTTCCTGTTCTAGTTTTGAAGACATATGACACCACTTAAGTTAAAGCAGGTTGAAAGTAAAGTGGAATGCGCCTTCATGCGCATTCTGCTTTACCTTCAGCCTGCTTTCAGCTACCATCTGCTAGGATATAGAAATTTTTTTTTAGGGTACATGTTCATGACTGTATAAATTGAAACTATTTTCTCCAGTGGATGAATGCAGGAGAAGGGTTTATAGCTAGCATATTCCCACTTGTCTAGAAAGTCCTAGAACAAAATAGAGAGAAAAAAACATTTAACCATAAAGTTATCAAAGAGAAAACATAATTGTGGCCTGGCAATTGAATAACACTAAATTCTCTTTTATAACTAGCGTATGAATCATAAGAAGCGCAAAAAGGTGTATTTATTGGGTAAAGGGTTAATAAGGTTTTTGCAGAACACTTGTAATGCAGCTTTCCATTTGCAAGCTTGCTGCATTACTTTTGTTTTTTGCATGAAATTGTCACAAGTTAATCTTTAGCCTAGTTTTTATTCTTAAAACAGGTGACCACTTAAAGCTGGTTGAAAGTAAAGCAGAATGTGCATCAAGGCACATTCTGCTTTACTTTCATACTGCTTTAAGTTACCCAAGTATAAAGTTGTATTCATGGAGTAGAGCACCAGATAAGGGAAGTTTTTCAAAAACTAAAATCTTTATTTCTGAATTAAACCCTATGGTGTCACTAATCATTAGAATCCTCTCTTCGAGACGATTCTAATGAGTAGTAACACCATAGAATTTGGTGCTGTAATAAGTGAGAAAATGTTTTATTTGTTAAAATAACTTCATCTTATCTGGCGCCCTGGAGTAATGGGTTAAATACACTGAATGGTTCCCAGCATCAAGCTGCCTGTAGAATATAAACCAATGAAAAGAAAGCCTGGTTCTCACCGCTCCTGGTTTGTCATCTGGTCGTCTTTTCTTGGCTGGTTCCCCTATGTCAGGTGGTGAATGACTGCGAGGTCTGTATTTGTCACGATCCGCTGGCGAGGCGGACGATCTCTGGAAAATAGATATATACAAACCATATAGTCAGTAGCAATTAACAGAGTAATAAAGGTTTCCTATGAAATGCCTAACAATGAACTCGTTCACTCCGGAAACTTTCAACGGACATGCCAAATTTCCATTTGATTCTTTACATTTATGACATTTTAGGGGTTACTTTTAATATATTACAATATGACAAAAGATGCAGACCCTGATCAGAGGACTCCTACAGGAGTCCTCTGGTCAGAGTCTACATTGTTTGCATAGGACAAGTGTACTCTGCACATATACACTGTTTGTAAAACACTTAAAGAAGTCAATGAGTTAACAGTTGCAGCATAAACTTTAAGGGTTTTTTTCTTTCTTTAAGGAAAGTGGCACCTAAAGGGACTTTCTTGGGTTTTTTTCATTTTCCTTCAAGCAGTCACCTTTACTGAACACAGAAAAGGATATTTCATTCAGTTGTTATTACAATTGTTGTTATTATTGTTGTTGTTGTTGCTGCTGATGATGATGATGATGATGCCCATTGTTGTTGTATGAAGATCATATCACATTTTCTTTCTCTCAGATGACAAGTTTAAACGTCTGTCACTAGGATCAAATAACCAATCATGAAACAAATTACTGTCAGTGCAGACCCTGATCAGGTTCTACATGGTTTGCATAGGACAAGTGTACTCACTAAAGGTACACTGTTTAAAAATTATGCATATATATATGGCAGGTCGGGGGTAAAACATGCAGAAAAAAAGCATAGCAGATCGTTCAGAGCATTCTGCTTTACTTTCAACCTACTTTAAGTTTACCCTTTACACAGAATGATATGTTCGACTTAAATAAAAGTACAAAATTTTATCTTTGAAATATAGGTACGTATGTTCAAATTAAGCCAGCTCCAGAATTACGAGCTTGGCCAATATCAGCACATCAAAACTAGGAGCAAAAAATTCTCAGAAACAAAAACTTGTAAGTAATCTTGGAAATGAGAAGTGTTTGTATGTGAGTCTGCGTGAGGTGTGTAACACACCCAACGGCCTGCTCCAATCAAACCACAGGCTGTCAGGCTTCTAACAGTTTTACCACAACCGAGTGAAACCAGTCTGTACTAACAGTTTTACCACTGACGGAGTTAAAACAGTCTGTGGAGTATCCCTATAATAAGAAATAAGCTGGTTTGACTTGTGGTCACAGCGGGCTACAGCATATGGACAAATATACACCAGATTCCAATAAATACACATTTTAACCTTTTCATTTTCCCCATTACTCCATATTATATACGCCCCCTTTTAATTTATTCCTTCACTGTTAATTTTATACAGTCATGAATATGCACCAAAAGAAATAGTTTCTATATTTCCGCAGATGATAGTTTTAACCCATTACCCCATAGCATGTTTCTAGTTTTGAAGACAGGTGACCACTTAAAGCAGGTTGAAAGTAAAGCAGAATGTGCCTTAAGGCACATTCTGCTTTACTTTCAGCTTTTATCTGCTAGAATAAAGAAAATATTTCTTGTGATTCTTATTTGTAAAAGTATAAATTGAAATTATTCTCTTCAGAAGAGAAGTAAATTAAAGTCGTAAAAATGCGTATTTATCGGGTAATGGGTTAAGCAGGCTGAAAGTAAAGCAGAATGTGCCTTTCAATCTGCTTAAGTGATAACCTGTCTCCAAAACTAGAAACAGTCTGTGGGGTATATTGGGTTAAATTAACACCTTTACCAATTCAACATAGAAACTCCTTTCTTACATTTTCTAAGGCGTCACTTCGAAACTGTTCCCCTTCCCTGACAAAAAGGGTGCCAAAAGCAGGTCAAAAGTAAAGTAGGTTTACTGCTTCACCTTTATCCTGCTTTAAGTCGTCACAAGTTTTTTTTTATCCCTCCACTGAAGAAAGTAGTTCTACTTTATACATGTGCAGTCATAGATATGTATCACAAGAAATATTTTCATATTCTAGCAGAAGGCTGAAAGTGTATACCAGATTGTGCCTTTCTGATTTACTTTCAACCTGTTTTAAGTGGTCAACAACATCCCAAACTAGAAACAGGCTATGAAGTAAAGGTGATCATTGACACTGATGATCAAGAGTAAACTATAGTCAAAATGCACTTCTGCAAAAGATAAAGTTAAAAGATTGCTATTCTTTATTGTACTGTTAACCCTATCCCCGATGAATATTCGAGACAATAACGAATTTTTTCCCCAGGAAAGAGCTCTTACTCTTGCCCGACAGATTCTTTAAGAAAACGGGTCTTCACTGTTTTCAAACAAGCATCTATATATGCTTATAGCATGAGACTGATTAGCAAAATGTAAAAATCTACGATTAAACTCGATCAAAGCATAATATACATCTTCCATGGCACATTCCAAATCTGCAAGACTTTCAATCCTTTTTACAAGTATCAATCTTCATTTAACCTTCGGAAAACTTTTTTATCATTCGGAGCTGCAGTTCAACCACCATTAATGCATCTGCGGGGAATTCTAACTGCTTGAATTTCACGATTTCCTATCACTGCTTATCAACCGCAGGCACTGATGGGTTTTTTTTCTGCAGAAAGTTACTCTTTGCATGCTGGGTAATTTTTTCATCTGCTACATTAAAATTTTGTCATCTGCTATTGTTCTAAAAATAGAATTTTCTATAATACTTCTTTTCAGAACAGGATAAGAGTGTCAAACAGTTGGGATCCTGATGAGACGCCGTAACGCGGTGTCTCATCAGGATCCAAACTGTATGCAAACGGTTATCATTATGGGACATAATTTATCCGTCGCTAGCATGCTAAAAGTTAACCCTTATCAAGCTAAATTTTCATACCTAAAGTGGTAGCTGCTATGAAAATCTATCATTTGAGCTATTAAATTGGCAAATAAAATACAGAAACTTTTCCTCAGGAAAGATAACATACTCACAACAGACATATCTTATAGGGTAACAGGTCAGACCCTATAGGAGCTGTCTGATCTGGGTATACACTGTTTTCAAAAAGCGGCAATATACACCAGCTTAAAGCGAGAGAAGAATTAACCCTTTCAAATAAACTCATCTGGTTTTCTGACACTAGACTATTCTATATCAACACTATAGGGATTTGTCCACACTTATGATGAAGTGACAAACTGTGCAGACCATGATCAAAGGGCTGTTTCTTCAGGAGCCCTCTGATAGAGGTCAACAATTGTTAGCAAAAGCTGGATATTCGTTTAGGGTCCAGCACTATAAGGTTACTGCCTGTAAACTGAATTTTTCAATTTGGATCCTTATTACCAGATGCTGAGGAGCTCAGTCAGGATCAGAACTGTTAAGTGGAAAATGCCTAAAACCTAATTTCCAACTTAAAACAATGAACAATATCAAATTCAAAACAAAGAAAATTTTGAGTAAATTGTATTTATTCAGCATTCCAGGGGTTAATGCAAACATTCAAGTTTCACCCGAGATTCTATAAATTAAAGAAAGGAGGGGAAAGAGCTAGTGGATGATAAGCAGTTCTCAAGTTCTCTCCCTTGTTCAGTTGTTGAAGAGTTCTCTCCCTTACACCACAATGATTTCAGCCCAATGTAATTATAGCAGCTGCCAGACAGACAGGAGAGCTTTCAACATAAATCGCATCTAATGTGATATTGATTTTCTCCAACAGTATAATCCAAGTACGCACACACACAGCCCTTAGCAGACTTGCCAGGCTCGCTGCGGAATTAGTCGGAGTCGCGCTGCTCTACGCTCTCTCCTGTGCTGTCATAGGAAAAAGGCAAGACATTTTGATGTGTATGGTATGAGCATAATAACAATAACAGACCAGTTTTACATGCCTGGCAAGTCAAACTCAATTGTACACTCAACCAGTGCTGTGTTTCCAGTGGATGAGGAAGAATTGAAATGGTGGACTGATTACTGCAGGATAAAGGTTATGCAATATCTTTAGCCTGAAGAAAACAGTTACCGTGTCTTTAACTGACAGAAAACATCAAAGCGACAATTCCGTTCCAATTGAGAATACTCTTATTCCATTTGTATCTTTAAAGGGTTGGAATTTTTGCAACATGACCAACCATGTAAACCCTGATCAGGGTCTACACTGTTTGCCTAAAGCAAAAGTAATCTTCACAGATACACTGTTTGTAAAGGACGAGTATACTTGTTTCTAGGGTTCAATGGTTTGATTAACCCTTTCCCTTATAGAAGGGACTTTTAGCACATGCATTGTATTCATCCGCTGAAGAAAATAGTTCCAATATATACCTAATGAATATGTGTCATATTTAATACTTTCCTTATTCTAGCAGGTAATAGCTTAAAGCAGGCTGAAAGTAAAGCAGAATGTGCCATATGGCGCATTCTGCTTTACTTCCAACATGTGTTAAGTAGTCACCCATTTTCAAAACGAGAAACAGGCTATTGGGTAATGGGTTAAACATTTGTCCATCCTGAAGACTGTCCCTACAGTTCTAACAGATTCTTAACCCAATTACCCCATAAATATGCCTTTTTACGCCTTTTATCTATTCCTTCACTGAAGTAAATACATGTAGTTCCAATTTATACTGTCAAGAATATGACTTGTTTCTATGGTAAATATATTTGAGGTATATATATGGCAAAACGATAAACACTGTAGTCCCTGATCAGAGGAACCCTTTAGGAGCCCTCTGATCTGGGTTTACCCTGTTTGCATAGGACAAGGGTACACCTCACAGGTACACTGTACATGACAAGTATACTCGTGACTTGGGTTGAATGAGTTTTAAGTTTGATATATTCATTGAGGCCGATGTTTTTGGCAGCAGTAAGGATATCGGATGTTTTTGGCAGCAGTAAGGATATCGATTATTTATACTCAGAGTCCTATACCAGCGCACTGTATGTTGATTCTCCCATCTGTGATAACCTAGCCAAGTGCTTCACAATCTCTTCTGTTTACGCAACACTTTTTCCTATCAACTCTGCCTCATTGGAGTGCAAACAATCGCCACCAAGTTTAATAATTAGGAAAACACAGACATGTTAGCAAAAACCCAAAACCTGTATTGTCTGTTGTCTGCCTTGAATGTGTTGGGAAGTGGTTTTTTTTTTTTCATTGCTGTTGTGTCACTAAAGTCTGGCAAGATAATTTTTGCACAAATCAAAATTTTTCTTTCCTTTTTTAATAAATTAATTTTGCAATAAAAATATTCCTTATTACAGGGCTCCAGATAAGGGGAGTATTTCAAAAAACGAAATATCTATTTCTGTATTAATTCCTATGGTGTCACTACTCATCTTCGAGACGATTCTAATGAATAGTCACACCATAGGATTTGGTGCTGAAATGAGCGAGAAAATGTTGGGATTTGTTCAGTTTACTTCCTCTTATCTGGAGCTCTCTAATTATTTCTACACTTAAGAAAGTAGTCTCCACCTAAATCGTCCTGAACATAAACCACTGAAGGTATTTCCTGAGTATCTTTCCAGGTGGTAGCTAAAATAGGCTGAAAGTAAAGTAGAAAGCTCAGATTTCTACTTTATTGTTAATCTTTTTTAAGCAACCACCTGTCTTTTTAAACTGAAACCTGGCCAGGAGGTTAAAAGTGGGACATGAGTTTAGGGTCTACACTGTTTGCTTATATGTCTACTTTTTGGGATGATGGTCATTAATTGGGAAAACATGCACCATTGAACCACATATTTAGTGCACTGCATAAAGTTTTACAAGTGTAAAATAATGTGACACTTAATGTGCAGTGTTATCAGATGTTTTATGTACTGTGATGAACTTTTCACACCCCTTCACATCTATAACTACTGACCTTAAGGGCCTAATTTAAATAGCCCCGAAAAACAACAACAACCATGTTCGCTAATGGACAAAAAGAAGATAACAAGGTGTGTTGCAGTTTGTGGTGGGAGTTGTTGTTTTGTTTTGCTTTGTTTTGATTTCAATTTGTCTTCTTTCAATAAACCCTTAATTAGATTACTCCATAGCCGGTTTCTAGTTCTGATTTGATGTGTTATGATTTTACATTGCTTTAACCCTTTCCTTCATATAGCTTGTTTCTTTTTTTGAAGACATGGGCCAACTTAGAGCAGGTTAACAGTAAAATGTGTACTTATGGAGTAATGGGTTAAGACTAGCTGAGTGACAGTCTTTTACTTAAGGCATATAGATCTACAGTTTAAATTGTTAAATTAAGATCGAAAATAGGATTTGGTAAAGTGTGGATTCAGGTGGCACTCCACAAATGGGATTTTTATTTTTTTCCTGGATTATCTCCTCAAAATGAACTTTGTCATGGTCATGATAAAATTTCAAGATTTAAATGGTTTCACCTTTACAGTGCAGAAATCAAACATACAAATATTTTACAAACAGTGTTGACCCAGATCAGAGGGCTCCGCAAGGAGCCCTCTGATCTGGGTCAACACTGTTTGCCATACATTTAACATTTTTGGGGACAAACCCCTTGAGATATAACCCCATATAAACTTGTATTTTATCAGTAAATGAAGGAGCCTACTTGGAAGATTCAGCATTTTAAGGGTTAGACAATAGAGAGACAGTTCGGTCTCCCACCAAACGGGACTATTTTATCAATGCCAGGGGTAGATAAAAGGTATCAAGAGTCCCCTTGGTTAGCTAAACCCAACAGAGATGACAAAAGTACTATCTGTGAGGGCCTATATCAGAATGGTAAACACCACTACAATATGTAAACAAACACTTCATCAATGTTTACATTATACCGTCTCACCTGTAGCCAATCAACACTCACCTGAAGATAATATGCAAATATGCAGGTAACAGCTTAATGCAGAACTAAAGTAATGCAGAAAGCTCCTTAGAGAGCTTTCTGCATTACTTTAGTACTGCATTAAACACGCATATGTTTATAAAGAATCTGATTGTCTGATCAATATAATTTTGTAATTGATGTTGAGCTCATGTTTTATTGTACCTGGCTGTAATATGTCACTGATTCTCTCCCGTGCTCTTGTCATGGAGTCCGAGGGGGCCAACAAAAATTGTGCACATGTTTCAAGAATAGTTTAAGTTTAAAGATTCAAAGCTTATAGACAGGAATTAGCCCCCTACTGTAAAACTGTTTATGAACTATAATGGGAATTATCAGGAATTTATGATTGATTGATTGATTGATTTTTTCAGCATCATACTTGTTGCTGTATATAGAGGTGGGGCATGGTATGGGGGTGGATTCTTCATGGACGTAGGGCGACATATTTAGGAGAAAATAGTAGTTGTTTTTTTTACTTTACTCTTTACTATGAATCTTAAGACTCTCCCGTAATGTGTTGCCCCTTCCTGATAAATGTGACAATTATGGCAAAACCCAAGGCCAACTTCAACATGTAGATTTATCAAAAGACAAACAGGGAAATTACAACAGTATATTTCGTTAAATCCTTTTTCACGGCCCACAAACTCAGAGTAGCAGTTAACCTCTTCAATCCTAAATAACTGCCATTTTTTTTAAAACCGTGCTCGGCTATAATATTAAGATTTAACGCTAGAAAATGAGTTTTTATGTACATAGAAATACTACATAATCAGAGATATAAGCTGTTGGGATCCTGATCAGGCCCCACGTCATGTGGGGCCTTATCAGGATCCAAACTGTTTGCGAAATTCTCCACAAACCATGAAAGTGTCGAGTATTCAACAGGTTAAAGGTTAACAGTCTTACTACCTGCGGGAGTAGTAGATGGTTATAAACACGGCTTAAGCTGTTAACTCTTTGCATGCTGGGTAATTTTTTCCGTCAAAATTCATCATCTGTTCCTGATCTAAAAACAAATATTTCTAAAAACAAATTCAAAAACAGAGTATGAGTGTCAAACAGTTTGGATCCTGATGAGACGCCGCGTTACGCGGCGTCTCATCAGGATCCAACCTGTTTGCCAAGGATATCATGGTATCACTGCTAGCACGCTAAGAGTTAATATATACCCTTCATGCGATAGAAAAACCCGGGAACCGTCATTCCCATTATTCTGGATCCAAATCTCAATCATAACATCTATATCTGCCGTAAGAAATCCATATTCCTTGTAATATATTTACCAAGTGATTTATCATGTTTACAAAGGAGAAACATCCTACCAGAAGGAAATGTATCAACACAGATATTACGCCACCAGACTAAAGGTTAATTTATATTACAAATACCAGCTGAGTGGTTTGCAAATAAGGTGTAATAAGTCAGCTGACAAAATTACCTCTACTTTTATGACTGAAATTAGCCCTTAACCTTCGACAGTCATATAGCAGTAAACATAATAATAACATAGTAAATAGCCTTGATCCAGCTCTACATTGTCTACCGAACACTGAACAAGAAGGCTGAGCCTGTATCCCACTGAAAGATTGTATGAAAGTTCCAATCTAATTACAGGCTGCAACAAATCTTTGAATAGCCACAAACGATAAATCTTTTTTTTATCTGTAAAAATAAGTTGCTTAATGTTGGACAAAAGTAATGCAGAAAGCTTCCTTTGGAAGCTTTCTGCATTACTTTTATCAAGCATTAAGCTTTCATCAATTTTTATAAGACTTGTTACATCTATGCAAGAATGGTAGCTGGTCACAAATTGATTGTAATTTGAATGTTGGAGACACTAACTCTTTGCACACTAGCAGCGGAGTCGTTATTATCTATGCAAACAGTTTGGATCCTGATGAGATGCCGGGTAACACGGCATCTCATCAGGATCAAAACTGTTTTACACTATGACCCTGTTTTGACCAGAATTTTTGAAAAGTCTATTCTTAGAACAGTAGCAGACGCCAATTGTTGCAGACGAAAAATTACCCAGCATGCACAGCGTAATAACAGGCTATAGTAGACACTGCGTAGTGTAAGGGGGTGGGGTATGTATTTACTGTACCAGGCCATCCATGTTACTGTCAGCGAAGCTTATCATCCATGTGACAAATTGGAGGAGTTAATCATCTCCGCGCTATGTGGAAATTTATTGAATACCTCAGCGTTATGATCTATGTTCAGAATCTCTGAACCTTAGATCAGCTTATACAATATAACCTATATGTTATAAAGAACTTTTTTTATAGTTACAATCCAAGAATCAATATACGGGTGAGTACCGCAATACTGAACCTAAAACTTCAACATTTTTTCGATTATTACACCTACACGATTTTCTCCTTAACATTAACACTAGGTTCTGTATGCTTTAACCTAATACGGTTACCCCAAAGCTTGTTTCTAGTTTTGAAGACAGGTGACAGCCTCAACACACATTCTGCTTTACTTTCAACCTGCTTTAAGTTTAGCAACCATCTGCAAGGATATAGAAACTATTTCTTATGGTGCATATTCACAACGTTGTAAAGTGGAACTATTTTCTTCAGTGGAGGAATAATTTACAGGCGTAAAAAGGCATTATCTATAAAGTAATGGGTTAAAGGTGTTTTCTGTTAGTGTATCAGGAATAAAAATTCTGTTTGACTGTATTGAAAACCTCAAGCGACACCAAATGCAATAATGGCTAAGTTACTATACGGGTTTCAGCTTATTTTTGTTTTAGTATTTACTAACGGCAGGTAAAATGCAGACAGATGCAGATACTGTAGGGACCCTGCTACATCAGTCTTGTAGTCCCTCAGCACATCTAGCACAACATAACTTGATTACCCCTTTTTTACACTTTCTTGCAATGAAAAACGATAGGGTTTTATTTCTCTACCGATTTCCAGATATTTCCCCCCAATATTTGCCTTTCAGACTGTCTCAATATTGAACATACCGTATACCCTGTTTTAAAAGTCACCTTCTTTGCATTTTAATCTAGTCTCCATTAGATTGTTTTCAATCTTATAGATGGTTGCTTAAAGCAGGCTGAAAGTAATGCAGAATGCTCCTTTGGGAGCATTCTGCTTTACTTTAAGCCTGCTTTAAGCTTTTTGGATTACCGGTATGCATCGCCCCCGGGGTGTGTTGAAACAGAGGTATACAGTATCGGAATGGCAACTGAAAGCTAAACCATATAATTACAGTAAATGTCTTCCTTCTTTCTCATATCAAATCTTGATCATTCCTCAGGGTTTTTCAATTCGATGTAAAACCCATTAATGCCCCCAAAGGTAATTGATGCATTTCTTATGGTAGCTTTAAGCACCATATAGAGTATTCCCCGCTAGTCGTTCATGCAGCACTATCATAATTTTATCGCTGTATCTGATCGCAGGCCCAGTCTAGCGTTAAATACCTCTTCCCTATTAATATTCTGTTTGATATATGACCATAACAAGGGCTGCGAGTTTACCTTACAATACTGAATATGTTACACATCAAATAAGGTAGATTGCTTGTCTGTTTATTCTGTCACGGTCCAGTAAAACCCACACTCGGTGCTAAATTAATTCATCGGCATTCATCATCAGCCGTGGGATAGAGCTATACCTTACACAGGACAAGCTATTCATGTCAATCCTCACAACAAAGTACATCCAATAATATGCAAAATCATCTTGACTTTGGTCAATGTCCAACGTAATGCAATATCCCATCTATCAATAAGAATGGCCCGGGATCCGAGTATGTGCAAGTACAGAAAGCTTAATATCTGCACGAAACCGTATGTTGTGACTACTCATTAGAATGATATCTCTTCCAGACGATTCTGATGAGTAGTCACAACATATAGTTTAGTGGAGACATTAAAAAGTCAAATCTAATGATGTCAATGTTTAGTTTACTACCATTTAACTGTAGCTCTGAATTAAAACGGCATTAGTAAGGCTTTCAAGCATCAAATTAAAAATGTCATCTAATGCTTTGATTCTGAAATTATTTTCCTCTATACAGTTAACCTTAGTAGAATATTCAGCAATTAAACCAAATAAGTTTTATATAAGAAGCACAATGTCTTAGTAAGCTTTATGCATTACTTAAGTCAGAGCTCCAGTTAAGGGGAGTATTGCGAAAACTTAAATCTTTATTTCTGTATTAAACCCTATGGTGTCACTACTCATTAGAATCGTCTCTTTGAGAGGATTCTAATGTGTAGTAACACCATAGGATTTGGAACAGTAATGAGTAAGAAAGTGTTGGATTTGTTCAGTTTATTCCCTCTTATCTGGAGCCCTGCTTAAGTTATTATTTATAATTCTGTTTTACTTTGAACCTGCTTTAAGTGGTTATCTGCTTTCAAAGCTAGAAACAGGCTATGAAGGTAGTGGATTAATATGATTTTCACTGTATATAAATGAAACAAAAACCACGAGTCATGTGCCTGGGTGACCATCTGAACTGTTACAGACCGGCAAACATGTTATAGACTGGGCCAATAAATCAGCCAATAAAAAAGAAAAGCAAACACACCAATTGATCAGAATGGTGTTTAAACAGCCATTCATTACTCCCCTTTATCTTATACCAAACAAAAACAGATAATTATATAGCTTTCACATATGCAAATAAATTTCATATAAATTTTCTAATATTGATCTTTACCCCCTGAAAAGCCAGTATTCAAACACAGAAGACGGGTCTAATTCCAGCATATTTGTAAGAATCTTTACTACTCAAATATAGAGCCTTTATCAGGGCACCCCATTCAGTAACTGTTGAGTGCAAAACCTTCAATTAAACCAAACTCAAAACACAACTCGTCAATTGTGTCAGATGTGTTTAAGAGACAGGTCCCTGCTTAAAGCAGGATGAAAGTAAAGCAGAAAGCTCCTAAAGGAGCTTTCTGCTTTACTTTCACCCTGCTTTAAGCTGGGACCTGTCTCAAAGAAAATATTTATTTTTGTACGAGTCCTTGCAATATCGGACGTTTACTGTATTTTATGTACACAATGATGGTGATTCCCAATAGCCCATACAGACTACAGATAAAAGTAATCAATTGTTCGAGTTTGACCCTAAACTTCATACACAGCCCGGAACATGAACACATATCTTCCTTATTTGTTCACCCACTCCAATGCAATCGCCTTAACTGCAATAGCGAAAACCAAAACTGATGCAAAAGCCTTGAAAAACTATGCAAAAGCAACTGCAAAATCTGGCTCGGATAGAAACATTGTTAATACCCCGTCTTCCCCACATCATGTTTCGTTTATCTCCATATTACAATTTGTGTCACTAACAATGAACATTGTTCGCTCCAGTACAGGATATGACATCTATCAGTTTCTATTTATTAATTAGTACGCCATCGAGAGATTTTATAATAGCTTCTGCGAACAGTTTGGATCCGCAGATGAGGTGCCAGGTTCAGTTACTTGATCTGCATCTCATCTTGGTCCAATCTGTTTGATACTACAGATTTTGTTTTCTTCAAGAAAAGGCAGAAATGTTTCTTTGAAAATGCATGTAGGCAATTGCATGGCCAAAGAAAACTGAATAGCATTTTAAAGATATCGATCAGTTAATACACTTTCACTCGGATTTTTTTCTCCATAATTTTCTAACCCTTACACAGTAAAACTTGCATTTAAAATGTCCCCTGGCTCCTTTCCCTCATTAATAACCCCCTTTACACACTTTCACCCTACTTCTGCTATTAGCATTATATTGATGCTTTTTTAACCCTTTACCTCATAGCCCGTTTCTAGTTTTGAAAATAGGCGACTACTTAAAACAGGCTGAAAGTAAAGCGGGAGGCACATTCTGCTTTACTTTCAGTCTGCTTTTATGCTGCAACCTCCCAGAATATAGAAAGAGTTTCATATATGATTATTCAAAGGTTATTTACCTATTCCTCACAAAAATGCATTTTAAGGCATTTACACTGTTACCAGTCATCAGGATTTTTTTTGTTTACTTTCAGTCAAAAAATAACCTGCAAAATCTTCTATAATCTTTCTTCCAATCAGATTCTTTCCCCCAAAGATCTTTGAACAGCTTTCATGTAAGCATTCTGTCGTTTTTTAGAGGCAGTCTCAAGATTAATCCTTTCAAAATAGAATAAATGTCACAAGCTGTAAACGTCATCAGCTGAAATTTTATAAATCAGTTTAGTCTTTAATTTTACAGAAACCTGATCAGCAGCAAACAGTCTGGGTCCTGATCAGGCCCCATTAAGGGGGCCTGATCTGGATCCAAACTGTTTGCAAAGGTGTTTTAATACCAAGTTTTCAGTGCTTAAAAGGTCAACTTTTGTCTTCCTGCAATCTCCTGACTCTATCATTAACTCTGGGCATGCTGGGTAATTTTGTCGTCTGCAACAGTTACTATTGGCATCTGCTACTGTTATAAAAATATTAATTTAAAAAAATTCTTCTTAAAACAGGATCAGAGTGTCAAACAGTTTGGATCCTGATGAGACGCCGCGTTACGCGGCGTCTCATCAGGGTCCAAACTGTTTGCACAGATAATCACGATTTCTCCGCTAGCATGCAAAGAGTTAACTCGGGCATGCTGGGTAATTTTTTCGTCTACAACAATTATTGCCTTCTGCTATTATACTGTTCAAATCTTTTTCTCAAAAAGATTTTTTTTTAAAACAGGATCATTGTCAACAGTTTGGATCCTAACGAGACGCCACGTTACACGGCTTCTCATCAGGATCCAAACTGTTTGCCGAGGTAATCATGATTTCACCACTGGCATGCTAAGAGTTGACATTCAGAAATCTTTAAATTGTCTACTTCAAAACTGTACACAGCTGTGAAAATTGGATTCTGCAATTTTAATCTAGGATATTTTGCAGGTCTAGTTAAAAAACAGATATAAGCATACTGAAACAGTTTGTATCCTGATCCAATAGTTACATGGCAAAATGATCTAGATACAAACTGGTAGCATTTAGTACCAGTAGATTTGTGTCTAACAATATAAAGATGAACCTTTTCAGTGCAGAATAAATTCTTCCTCAACAATCCCACATTATGTCATCTGCTGTATCCCTTTACCCAATAGCCCATTTCCATTTTATAAGATAGGTGACTGCTTAAAGCAGGTTGAAAGTAAAGCAGAATGCACCTTAAGGTGCATTCTGCTTTACTTTCAGCCTGCTTTAAACTAACAATCTGCTAGAATATGAAAATAGTTCTTATGATGCATAATTAATGACTACTTAAAATGGAACTTAATTTTCTTCAGTGCAGGAATAAATCAACGGAGTAAAAATGTGTATCAATGGAGTAAATCTGGTAAAATTAACATTGCGCGATTGATCTAGATCTGAAAGGCTTGCAAATTATCCGACAACCTAAGGGTTTAACCCTTATTCTGCCACATGACATGACCTATAATTGCAAACAGTTTGGATCCAGATCAGACCGCCATGTAACAAAGTGTCTCATCAGTATCCAAACAGTGATATGTACTTGTCTTAAAATTAAGGTACCATTAAATCTGAGTATTTTTGCAGACAACAAGTTTTCTGTGAAGCAGACAACATTTTGCCGGAAAAAGGGTTAAGACCCTGCAATTTGACAGCGCCAATTACATAAAGAAAAAAAAAAGATCCAGAAGATTTTTTCTTTACAGCAATATAATTTAGATCTCTTCTGGCATATAATGTTTTTTGAATTATAACAATTACAGAAAAGCCCCTGCGGCAAACTTTTGAAATTACTAATGTTAATTATTTACTTAGCCTGTCTTCAGAGAATCTCACTAATGAGCTCCGATGATGATGCTTTTCATTATACTACAGTGGCGACCTCTATTTAACAGCCATTCAATTAAAGATGCATCAAAATCTCTAAAGACAGTTAATTGCTTAATGCAGAACAAAAGTAATGCAGAAAGCTCCTGAAGGAGCTTTCTGCATTATTTTTGTTCTGCATTCAGCTGAAAGATGTAATGAAAGACTGGCCATAGAGTCAATCAGAAAGGAATTCAACACAGGTGTCACAGTAGACTTTAGACTTTTTATGAAATCTTCTTCTGAAACCCGCTCCTCGAGCACCCTTAGACTCAACCCCTATCATTACTACTACACTAATACAAAGAACAAACCAGGGGCCTCTAGTATAGCTGCCATAGCACAGTGCTAGCCAGCTTTGTATTCCATTGGTTCCAGGTTCAATCCTTCAGGCTCCCTATGTTTTTTTCTTTTACAAGGGTTAATTACAGTTTTATATCCCTTTAGCGGATCATAACCAAACAGGATCTTAACCCTTTCCTCCCTGAAACCTCAAAAGAACAATTCTAATTTTTAATTAAGTCTAGTCCATTTTTTACTTTTTAGGGTTGTTTTTACAATATATGTCAAAATTACAATTAGTGTAGACCCTGATCAGAGGGCTCCTTAAGGAGCCCTCTGATCAGGGTCTACGCTGTTTGCATAGGAAAAGTGAACTCCTCACATGTACGCTGTTTGCAAATGACGCATTTATGCGGTGACTGGTCCGAAGAGTTAAGCTGAGTACATAAACCTTTACACTGCTAAATATTTAAATTGACTCATCCATTTTTTTTTCATCTTTAATTGACACCCTTTTTATTTTGAGGGTGTGCTGACCTACTTCCATCATCATTAGCAAACAGTGCAAACCCTGATCAGAAGGCTAAATCCTCGAGTCAGTTGATCTGGGTCTACACTGTTTGCAAATGTTTATACTTTGTTCCTTGAAGTCATGCAGCTAACACAATGACATACAGTACAAAACATTATGTATACATCAATAAAGAGTCCTACAAAACATGTCACAAGAAATTTCAGAGAGTATATTACTAATAGTGCTAACCAAGTGCTGGCCCCTGTTTCTATTGTTTGAATATTAGCTCCTATAGATTTTTTCAACACCTAATGGACTCATAGTTGCCTAAAACTTTTCCATACCTGAGTCACTGTACTAACCTATTACCCCATAGCCTGTTTCTATTATTGAAAATAGTTGGTACCACTATAATATTAATGACTAAAATGGAACTATTTTCTTCAGTGGAGGAATATTAATTAAAGGCATACAAATGTACGGAGTAACGGGTTAAGATTTCCTATGCTATATTTCTGAGTGGGCGCTCAGTACAATTTGCCTGCTTTAACCCTTTACTCCATAGCCTGTTTCTAGTTTTTGAAACAGGTGACCTCTTAAAGCAGGTTGAAAGTAAAGCAGAATGCGCCTTAAGGTGCATTCTGCTTTACTTTCAACCTGCTTTTAGTAACCATCTGCTAGAATATAGAAAATATCTCTGATGGTAAATATCTATGCATGTATAAATTGGAACTATTTTCTTCAGTGTAGGAATAAATTAAAGGTGTAAACAGGCATATTTATGGGGAAATGGGTAAATGTACACACAGTAAGGCAATTATCTTGGCTGATCCTTGAAGGATGAAGGGTATACTGATAACAATGTTCTGCTAGCCAAACTATTGATCAGAATGCATTATTCAGGCATGTAAATTGGTGTTCGAGATCAATGGATCCTGTTAGGACCAAACGAAAACTTTCATCATGATAAATTGCACTGCATCTCTTAAAAGATGGATTTTCAAACCTTAAGCCTTTTCCTTTATTTGAACATGGGCTCGAACGAGGCAAGAATAATAAGGATATTTAAGCACATCATTTCATATCAAATAACAAACAGTGCCAATCCTGATGAGATTCATGTAGCCGTTACAAATGCCTCGATCATCTTATCAATGTCTACGCTGTTTGCTAGCGCCTACTTATGTGGACAATATGCATTAACAGGGTAAGGTCATTCCCTTATAGAAATACTGTTTCCCATCTTTCTAAACCTATCCCATTACCCCATAACCTGTTTCTAAACTTGAAGATAGATGACAACTTAAAGCAGGTTGTAAGTAAAGCAGAATGCACATTACTTTCAGCCTGCGTTATACTAGCATCTGCTAGAATATAGAACATATTTCTTATGGTACATATGCATAACTTTATAAAGTAGTATTATAGACTTGTTTTCTTCGGTGAATAAATAAATTTAGCCCTTTGCTCCAAAGAAGCGCCTTTTAGCACATTTAATTTATTCCTCCATCCATGATTGAAGAATAAAGTTCCCATTTATACAGTCATGAATATGATATTCTTAAAGCAGGCTGAAAGTAAAGCAGAATATTGCCTTAAGACGCATTCTGCTTTACTTTCAATCTGCTTTAAGTGTTCACCTGTCTTCAGGGTTAAATGCTTTCTTACATGTCCTGAAACTTTTTCTATATCTACTTTTTTTTTACAAGCCATTATTAGGAATTTTTTTCTATATCTAAGACATCAAAGAAGATATTCATAATTATTGTTCATCCATCTAAATTCTTATCATGTATGTAAATGGTCTTTATTCAAGCCATTTGGGAGCATTACTGCCAATCTGCTAATATTGAATCACACACAAAATACAGTCGACACTCACTATATAACCCACACACACTATAACCCTTTCCCTCTTATAAACGCCTTTTAGCAAATTTAATTTATTCCACCGCTGAAGAAAATAGTTCCAATTTATACAGTCATGAATATGTATTATAAGAGATATTTTGTATATTCTAGCAGATATAAACTTAAAGCAGGCTGAAAGTAAAGCAGAATGTGCCATGAGGCGCATTCTGCTTTACTTTCAACCTGCTTTAACTCTTTCCTCCCTGAAACTTCAAATGGACAATCTCAGTTTCCATTTTAGTCTAGTCCATTTCTGACTTTTAATTAAGGGTTGTTTTTGTGAATGTTTTGCATTGTGACAAACAGTGAAGACCCAGATCAGAGGGCTCCATAAGGAGCCCTCTGATCTGGGTATTCACTGTTTACATCGGACAAGTGCACTTTTCACATGACTACTGTTTGAGAAAGACGCCTATATGCGGGACTAGGGTTCAAAGAGTTAAGTTTAAGTGGTCACCTGTCTTCAAAACTAGAAACAGGCTATGGGGTAAAGGGTTAAATCAAACATACCTGCAATTCAAAGTTAAAACGAAGCTTAATGATTCACGTTTTGACCTTGAAATACATATATGTTCAACTTGCACAAGCTGGAAATATTAAAATTCAACTTAAATTAAAATAATATTACCTATTAAGTTTAACTTAAACCATTACTTCACAATTACGCCTTTAATATTTTATCTATTGTAGCAGATTAGATTAAAGCAGGCTGAAAGTAAAGCAGAATGTGCCTGATGGTGAATTATGCTTTACTTTCAACCTGCTTTAACCCTTTGAACCCTAGTCCCGCATATAAGCGTCCTTGTCAAACAGTATACATGTGAAAAGTACACTTGTCTTGTGCAAACAGTGAATACCCAGATCAGAGGGCTCCGTAAGGAGCCCTCTGATCTGGGTCTTCACTGTTTGTCATAATGCCAAACATTGACAAAAACAACCCTTAAAAGTAGAAATGTACTAGACTAAAATGGAAACTGGGATTGTCCATTTGAAGTTTCAGGGAGCAAAGAGTTAAGTGGACTCATTTCTTTAAAACAAGAAACAGCAAATTTGAGTTAAGAGTTATGGCGGTTCGATGGTACGATGAGCGATGAACTCTGTGATTGCTCCCAACATTGACATTCCTGTCCAATTCTTGATATACACTTTGTAGCAATTAAATATGGGGTGAAATGTAATGTTTTTACTGTTTACCCGGGGCAAACACAGACTAATGTCGAGTTTGTTGAGGTCTGTTTGTACAGTGGGGGGGTTCAAACATGGCCGCTATTTACTCTTCCCCAGCAGATACAGCCATTGTGTTCATAAGCAACCACCATCCCTTCAATTAACCTTTATCCCGCTACCCACTATCTCAAAGCCGAAACTGACTCATCAATTTGCAGAAATATTATTTGAGTGGCAAAAAGTTTTTGATTCTGATCAGACCCAAGGTCCAAACTTTGCGATGTCAATAATTTGCACTCGGCGAAATGATACAATACGCTTAAATACCAGTCAGTATATATTGGCTATGCAAAATGGACTTGAAGCCTGTTACAAAGGTGGTAGCTTAACACAGGACAGTAATAATGCAGAAAGCTCCTATAGGAGCATTCTGCAAGCTCCTATATAAGCATTCTGCATTAGTTTTATCCTGCATTAACCAGATACAAAATAACCTGTTTCTAGTTTTGAAGACATGCAACTACTTAAAGCAGGTTGAAAGTAAAGCAGAATGAGATTTAAGGCCCATTCTGCTTTACTTAAAATCTAGCCTGCTTTAAGCTAATCATCTGCTAGATATGGTTTATATTCATGACTGTATAAAGTTGAACTATTTTCTTCAGTTGAGAATAAAGGCGTAAAAAAGGTGTTTCTATGGAGCAGTAGGTTAAAAGTTAAAACTAAGTGCAAATCCTTCACATACATTGATTAGCAAGATAATGGCTGTTGTTACTATAAAAACAAATCTAGAAGTTCTCCCTGTGTCAAAGTACAACGACAACAACAACGCTGTCACTGACCTATAAAATAACAATAAAGCTTCTATAATTGGCAATCACTTTGAGATCATTGATAACCCATTACTCCATAATTATGCCTTTTACACACTTTTTTTATTTTTCTAAGAAAATAGTTCATTTTAAACAGTACTCAATGTGCAGCATAAGAAATATTTCCTATATCCTAACAGATGGTTGCTTAAAGCAGGCTGAAAGTAAAGCAGAATGTGCTAAAGGCGCATTCTGCTTTACTTTCAACTTGCTTTGATTGGTCATCTGTCTTCAAAACTAGAAGCATGCTGAGTGGTAAAGGGTTAAGCAGACAGCATTTTTAGCAATCAAAGACCAGACTAAAGAGTCTAGGTGTTAACAAGCTTATAAGACATTGAGCTGACCAGCCATGTTTGATCAAGTTATTGACAGTTATCGCATCAGCCCACTTGCATTCCCCCTGGTGTGGACCTCACTAAGTAAACAAGGGCTATAACTCCTATCTGTCAATATTTGCACAGCTACAGATTATACTGGGCTAATATTCACTATCAACAGCCTGATCTAAGTCTATTTACCTTTCACACTGCAATGAGAAATAATACAACTTAAAGCCATTAGATCAATACAGAAATATGGCCAGGTTGGCCTGAAATTTAAAACAGAAGTGCAGTACACTGAAAATCGGACTCCCCATAACCAGAGTTCTCTGAAAACCGGACTTTCCTAAACCAGAACTCTCTTGAAACTGTACTTCCCTAAACAAGAATTCTCTGGAAACTGGACTTCTCTGGAAACCATACTCCCCTAAACCAGAATTCTCTGAAAAACGGACTCCCCGAAATCAGAGTTTTTTTAAAACCGGACTCCCAATAACCAGATCTCGTTCTCTGAATAACAGACTCCCCTAAATCAGAATTCTCAGAAAACTGGACTCCTCTTAACCAGAGTTCTCTGAAAACAGGACTCCCCTAAACAAGAATTCTCTGAAAAACGGACTTCATTTAACCAGAATTCTCTGAAAAATGGACTCCCCGTAATCAGAGTTCTCTGAAAAACGGACTCCAATAATCCAGAGTTCTCTGAAAACCAGACTTCCATAAACCAGAATTCTCTGAAAATGGGACTTTCCTTAACCAGAGTCTTCTGAAAGACGGACTCCGTATAACAAGACTTCTCGGAAAAACCGCAATTTTTTTTTCAATCCAACACACATAATCTACCAGAAAGAGCTATGCAAAGCTCATAGAACAATTGTGACTGCTTAATGCAAAACAAAAGTTATGCAAAAAGCTGCTAAAGTATCATGTATTCAAGGAGTGCATAGACTTGTTAGCCCTGTGAAGAGTACACCAAGTCTTGTCCATTGCAAACAGTGAAGACTCAGATCCAAGGGATCCCAAATGAGCCCTCTGATTAGAGTCTGCACTGTTTTTCATACGGCAATACATCAACAGAAACAACCATAAACAGTCAGAAATGGACTAGACTAAAACTTGAGGTTTCAGGGAGGAAAGGGTTTAGGTAAGTGTTTGCTTTAATGCAGGACTTTAACCCATTACCCCATAGCCCGTTTCTAAATTTGAAGATAGGTGACCACTTAAAGCAGGTTGAAAGTAAAGCAGAATGTGCCTTAAGGCACATTCTGCTTGACTTTCAGCCTGCTTTAAGCTATGATCTGCTTGGATATAGAAAATATTTTGCATGCTATATATTCATGATTGTATAAATTGGAACTATTTTCCTCAATGGAGGAATAAATTAGAGGCGTAAAAAGGTGTATTTATGGGGTAATGGGTTCAGAAATGCAGAAAGCCTCTAAAGGAGATATCTAGGTATTATATTTTCTACCACCTCCAAAATAAACCTGCCCATACAATGTCATCTTCTTTTGAATGTTTTATCAATCCTTCGCTTGATTGTTTTTCCACACAACAACCCGAGAAAACAATATTATCTGGAGGCATTTTAACAGAATGGCCATTCTATTGATCTCGTTTACAAATTGTCAAGAACAGTTTTTCAAACACTACATTTTCCTCATGTTTTTGTTTTTAACTTTAACCCTTGGTATGCTGAATTTTCAAATAAACACATATCCAGTTTCTGATAAATGACTTGTTCTCGTTGCCTCTTGAATGATTTGTCCCCCAAAGTATTATGAAGTATAACAAACAGTGTAGACCCTGATCAGTGGGCTCCATCAGGAGCCCTCTGATCAGGGTCTTCATAGTTTGCAAATGATAGATATATCCAATTCCACCACTACAAGGTTTAATAACACAAAAATGTCCCAAATGTTTTTCCATACTAACGTTCATGCGAACTAAAATTTCAACCAAACGTATCCCTTACTTGTACACTACTTATTACTTATTGCATTTTACGATCTGTCCCACAACTACGAGAAGACACTAAAACAAGAACATTATAAAGGCTTATGTATTTGGGAAATCGATCTGGATCACGTAAGGAAATTTAGTTAAAAATTATGAAGGTTTAGACGTACACCATTCCCAGGAGAGACACTGTTTGTCCTCCAAGAAATATTATCACCAACCCGGATGAATATTTTATGGGCTTCAGTCTCAATAGATTTCACTTAAATGTCTGAGATACAATCACACTTGCATCAAGCCATCATTCATTGAAATAGCATTAAATTGATCTATCCTAAACAAATGTGAGACCCTAATGCAAGACAAAAGTAAAGCAGAAAGCTCATTTAAGAGCTTTCTGCTTTACTTCTGTTGCATTAAGCCGTCACATGTAATAAAGACTACTGATTAAATATTATTTTTAATTTGCAGTTAGATACAAGTTATACTGTATTCCCATAGTTCTTGTTTTTCCTGGTTCGGCTGATCACGGCATCAGCTCTATTTGATTCAAGCATATTGGAAAATATTCATTGGTAGAACATGTTCCTGAGTTCTGACTGTTCCAGATGATGTCAATATGCAATCACAACAAGATTTTTCCCATTTTTATTTGCCAAAAAATATTCTCAGGTCCTTCTGCTCGCCTCATTCAGAATTCTGGATGTGGAATTGGTTCAGATTTAACAAGCTAATGTAATTATTCATAGATATTCTCCTAGGATGTTACCATTGTCGAGAATACAGTAATAATCCCAAGTATTGAGACAGACAGACCTGAATATACAGAAGGACAGAGCACCAGATAAGGGTAGTTTTTAAACAAGAGGGCCTGAAGGCCCTGATATCGCTCACCTGTTGTACTGAAGCTTGATAGCTTTATATCTTACTGTTTCATCAGTTTTAATTAAAATCCATTCAAATTTGTAGTATAGCATGTAAACAATTTTGGAATACAACCTCATAATTCTAGTATGGTAGAGTAGATCAAGGGCAGATAACTAGAGCCTAAACAATACTGAAATAAAGCCTTTTCTAGCATTTCAAAGTATATCAAGGGCAGATAACTATTGCTACAATGATTAGATTTCAACAATAATTGCACTCCTTTGAGAATTTATAGGTATATACTTTGTGTGCAAGTAAAATCAAAATCCATTCAAAACTGTAGTTGCAAAAAGTGTAAACGCTGTTCGATATGGCATTTTCAGCAATTCAAGGGCAGACAACTCTTGACCTATAGGTCCGATTTCAACCATAATCACACTTATTTGAACTCTTATGGTCATATACAATCTGAGCAAGTTTGAAAAAGACCAGATAAAAATTGTGGCCTCTAGAGTGTAAACACCCTTAAATATGACATTTTCAGCAATTCAAAGGTAGATAACTCTCAACCTATTAGTCCGATTTCAATCATAATCGAACTCAATTGTACTCTTATGGTCATATACAATCTGAGCAAGTTTGAGATAGATTGGATAAAAATTGTGACCCCTGGAGAGTAAACACCCTTAAATATGACAATTTCAGCATTTCAAAGGTAGATAACTCTCCACCTATTAGTCTGATTTCAACCAAAATCGAACTCATTTGAACTCTTATGGTTATATACAATCTGAGCATGTTTGAGATAGATTGGATAAAAATTGTGGCCTCTAGAGTGTAAACACTGTTATATATGACATTTTCAGCAATTCAAAGGTAGATAACTCTTGACCTATTGATCAGATTTCAACCATAATCTAACTCATCCGAACTCTTATGGTTATATTCAATCTGAGCAAGTTTGAGATAGATTTGATAAAAATTGTGGGCTCTAGAGTGTAAACACCCTTAAATATGGCATTTTCAGCAATTCAAAGGTAGATTACTCTTGACCTATTACTCCGATTTCAACCATAATCGAACTTATCCGAACTCTTATGGTAATATACAATCTGAGCAAGTTTGAGAAAGATTGGATAAATATTGTGGCCTCTAGAGTGTAAACACTAAAATTGTTGACGACGAACGACGCACGACGGACATTCAAGTATTGCAAAAGCTCACCCTGAGCTAGCTCAGGTGAGCTAAAAACTAAAATCTTTATTTTAGAATTAAACCCTATAGTGTCACTACTCATTAGAATCGTCTCTTCGAGACGATTCTAATGAGTAGTAACACCATAGGATTTGGTGCTGAATAAGTGAGAAAATGTTTGATTTGTTGAAATAACTCCCTCTTATCTGGAGCCCTGGAAGGAGCTATCTGATCATGGTCTTCATTGTTTGCCAACCAGTTTGCACCTTTTCAATAAATTAATGTGATAGTTAAAGTAATTTATCAAGAGTTTATGATAGTAACAGCAGTTACACAATCAATGGTTTTTTATAAGGAAATTTGTATATACAACATTGTTCTAGGTAAACCATTCATGGAAAGTCTTTCATACACATTGATGTTTGGTTTAAACAATATTTTATACACATAATGAAATGGATTGGACAACAGGCATTGCCTAATCATGTCCTCCCCTCATACACATCGATGCTTAACCCATTACTCCATTATAAAATACCTTCTTACAGCTTTAATTTATTCGTCCACAGAAGAAAATAGTTCCAATTTATACAGTCAAGAACATGCACCATAAGAAATATTTCCTTTATCCTAGTAGATGGTAGTTTAAAGTAGGCTGAAAATAAAGCAGATGCGACTTCAGACACATTCTGCTTTACTTTCAACCTGATTTAAATCGTCACCTATCTTCAAAATTAGAAATAGGTTAAAGAGTCAAGGGTTAAGCATTATCCTGCCCTAGCTACAGTCAGATATAGGTGATTTCTGCAATGGAGAAAAGAGTCAAGAGGTAACTAAATTGTTCATTTGTTCAAATACAAGAGTCCCATTTGAAAATTCAGCACTAAAATGGTTAATGCCCAGGTTTGACAGTGCGGTAAGTAGCCTCAAATTGGATTGGCCACGGTCAACTGCACCTTGGGTATTTAAGAGTCATGCCGGCTAATCCAGATAATCACATGAAATGGCAATAAAAACTCTTTTGTAACTCTTAGCATGCTAGCAGCGAAACCGTGAAAACCTGTGCAAACAGTTTGGATACTGATGAGATGCCGCGTAACGCGGCATCTCATCAGGATCCAATCTGTTTGACACTGACTCCATTTTGGAAAGAAATTTTGAAAGCTCCATTTTTAGAACAGTACCAGATGACAATCATTGCAGATGAAATAATTACCCAGCATGCAAAGAGTAAAGATTTTAATGTGTGGATAAACCTGGATATAAAGCTGCCGGTAAGACACAGTTTCAAATCTCCTTACAGACTTAAGCCTCGATGACCCGACTTGGTCTTTGAACACTCGAGGTCAGCCAGTCTTTACGGATTTAATCGTAATAATTTAACCATAATTAGAAAATGAGCGAATGGAAGAGACCAATTATAGCTCTGCTAAGCAAACTTTATGATCTTGGTCTGCACTGTTTGTCTTTGTAAAGCTTGCAGTTGCTGTGTATCAACCCATTTAACTATTTTGAGTCTTTAGGTTCTTTTACTCGGAGCATGAAAGTTTGTCCTTTACCTTTAACTCAATAACCTGTTTATAACAATAAAGACTGGTGATCACTTAAAGCAGGTTGAAAGTAAAGCAGAATGTGCCTTAAGGCACATTCTGCTTTACTTTCAGCCAGCTTTAAACTACCATCGGCTAGGCTATATTAAGATATTTGTTATGGTAATTGTTCCTGAGGGTATAAACTGGATTATTTTCTTCAGTGGAGGAATAAACTAAATACGCTAAAAGTCGCTTCTATTGGGTAAAGAATTAAGGTAAAGGAAAAACTTTTGTGCTCTGAGTAAAAGAAACTAAATACTCAAGAGAAACCTAGACTTTGGATGTATTTAACTATTATTCTAAGCATGCAAACAATGTAGATCAAGATCAGAGGAGACGGCTGATCAGTCTGCGCTGCTATTCTTGACAGTATAAAATCGAACTATATTTCTTAGTAACTGAATAAATTTAAGGCGTGAAAAGGCATATCTATTAGGTAATGGGCTACGAAGATAAAGTTTATTCATCATTCGAACTATTAGTGTAGACAGCAATATCTGACTTCTTTCTATCAGACAGAAAGGGAGAGAATCTGAGGGGGTCTCATCAAAGAGGCCTCGGAATATTTGCTAGGCAACAAACAAGTCCATGTTAACCATCTATACAGCAAAGGTAATCATTGGCGGCATTGTCATGCTAATCTATCAGCTTCTATCTGGATCATCATTTCTATGTTGCCATGGAAACCGGAAATAAAATCATGGGTTGGGGACAGTGCTCCAAGATAGCCTCTGAAGTCACCCATATGTTTGTTAAAAACCTTATTTGTAATCAAACAGCAATGTTGAATGGCATGTTTAGATACTTCTTGCTTTGTATAGCTCTCATTCATTCCAACCTTTAACTTGAAATAGTTAACCCTTATCCTGCTATAATATCGTCTGGTTTGAAATTGTCGTCTGCTAAATTTGTTAATTTCAGATTTACACCTTTTATAAGTACAGAAATCTAAAAACCAGTGTCAAAAAGTTTTGATCCAGATCAGATGCTGCATTATGCAGTGTCTGATCTGTATCCAAACTGTTTGCAACAAATAGTGAAGTCGCAACCAGCGGGCAAAGGGTTATAAAGCTAATAATTGGGCAAAGTTTTATATCATATCAACATTTTTTTTCTATGTCAAAGACAGCCTTAAATCCATGGATCTGGATCCAGATCAGGATCAAAACTTGGAGATGTCACCTTGATCAGCAAGTAAAGAATATGTGACAGACAGATGAAGGTGTTCTATTATTGGTAACCCATTCTCATGCTATATCATCATTTGATATCTGCAGCAAAAATGACATCTGCTAAACTTTTTATAAATTGAGTTCTTCCATGTTTTTAGTCATTTGATCGAGTGTCAAACCGTTTGGATCCTGTTTAGATGCCCGGTGACTCAGCTTCTAATCAGGATCTTGACTGTTTGCCAAAATGTGACTTCAGGATAAAGGTAAACCCTTATCATGCTAAGCGCGGCTTGGCTAACATTTGCAAACAGTTTGGATCCAGATCTTTACGCGGCGTCTGATCTGGATCCAAACTGTTTGCCATTCGTACTAAACTTTTCTTCAGATAAAAAACCATTCAAGCTAATTTTGATATTTTTTAGCAACATTAATTTTGTCGTCTGCTATTGTTCTAAAAATAGAATTTTCTAAATTTCTTTCCAAAACAATGATCAGAGTGTCAAACAGTTTGGATCCTGATGAGATGCCGCGTTACGCGGCGCCTCATCTGGATCCAAACTGTTTGCAACGGTAATCACTATGGCGGATATATCCGCACTAGCAGGGAAAAGGTTAACCCTTAGCCCGCCAAATAAATTGTCGTCTGCTATATTTCTCGTCTGCTTCAAGTTTCAAAGTGCTTCAAAGTTGCTCAAAATTGCTGAAAATGTTGTCCGAGTGTCAAACAGCTTAGATCCGGATGAGACGCCGAGTTACTCGGCGTCTCATCCGGATCCAAGCTGTTTGCATATAGAGCTATAGTCGTGACTGGCAGGCTAAGGGTTAAGTGAGAATTTATGCCAGGTGCTGCTATACGAGTGGCTATCAAATTCTTCTCTTTCAGGGGACAAATTACTGGTATGGTGTTTGCTCTTGATAATTCTAAAATAATCAATTCTTACTACAGTTAGACCTGTTCAAACCGACAGCACACAAAAAACAAAACAGATGGAAAGTCTTAGAGGCCGAAGGTGGCTGAATGCAGGACAAAGGTAATGCAAAAAGCTTCTGTAACCTTTGACCTGCAATAAATGTTAGCAACCTACTTTAGCCATCTTAATGAATGAATGACCACTTGACAATGGTCGGACAGTGTAAGAAGTAGGGGGCAAAACTAGAGATAATGTGCCCCAAAGTTTCTCTCTTCAGATTTGTTTATGTTCCCCTTAACTTTACTCCATACTCATAGATAGTATATTCCTCCACAGAAGAAAACAGTCAAAATACGAATCATAAGAAATATTTTCCATATTCTAGCAGATGATAGCTTAAAGTAGGCTGCAAATAAAGCAGAATAAAACTGTTTGAAACTGTTTTTTGGAAGAAAAAAATTGAAATCCCATTTTATTTCAAGAACTGGAATAAGTAAAAGACTTACTACAATTGTTGCAGACTAAAAGATGACCCAGCTTGTAAAAAAGTCAAGCAGGGTAAATATAAAGCAGAATTAACTCCCAGGGCTGCCATAAGTTGACATGAAAAATCCTAAGATTTCCTAATTTGCATTTTCAAGTACGGTTTTATGAATCGTACCTTTACCACATAGCCTGTTTCTACCTTTGTTGACATGTGACTACTTAAAGCAGGCTGGAAGTAAAGCAGAATGCGCCTTAAGGCGCATTCTGCTTTACTTTCAGCCTGCTTTAAGCTACCATGTACTAGAAAAAAATCCGAAGATTTAGGAAAAATCCGGAGAAATGGCAGCCCTGAACTCCCCAACAATATATTATATTTATTATGAAGCGAACAATATCTTTGTTGGCATTTGTACAGTTCAAGTATCAAGTCTGAACAACTAGATCAAGGTCTAAATTAATATCATGCCTGGAGAAGTTCAAAGGAACCATCTATTCAGCTCCCTGGAAGAGTTTATTATTCCTTAAAAGAGTGTTATGCTTCCAATTTGCAATACCTAATTTTATTGCCCGAGCTTAAAATTGCATCATTATAGCAAACAATAAAGACCCTGATGTGAGATATTGTGTTTTTTGCCTTTTTGCCTTTTGTATGGGGGATGCTAGGTTATTAAAATCTTTGAGCTCAAAGTAATTTCTCCTATACAACAATAATTGCTAGCTGCTCCTGGTCTTAAAGGAGCTTTGTAAATTTTCTAAAAAAAAAAATATGTCTTTAAACAGTTAGGATCCTGATGAGACATCGATCGAGAACTTCAGCAATTCATCTGGATCCAGACTGGATGCAAAGGTGATCATGTTTTCACTGTTAAGTGTGCAATGAGATAATGGGTTAAATTACATACAAAATAAGCGTTTGTTTAGTGCCTCCAATTTGCATAAAGCTTCTGCAGTAATGGCTGGTGAATAGATAGTATAAATCAATACAGTGATTCAACATAAAGATATTTTTTGTGTCACTGATTAATCAATGATTAAATTGATTTACATATCTCCCCCCCCCCCCCCCCCCCCCCCCTCCCACTCCACTTTTACAAGATACAGTAACACCTGTTCTAAGCTGCCATTCCAAATAAATACTCTTTTGCATGCTGGGTAATTCTTCTCCTATGTAACAATAATTGTCATCTGCTACTGTTCTAAAAATAATTCTGTCAAAAATTTCTTTTCATAACAGGTTCCAAGCTTCAAACAGTTTGGATCCTGATGAGACGCCGCGTTACGCGGCGTCTCATCAGGATCCAAACTGTATGCAATAGTTATAGTTTCACTGCTAGCGTGCTAGGAGCTAATATGCAGTCTTTCAAAAAAATTGCAGCTTAAAAATACAAGATAAAAGTAATACATTATTTCTATCTTGCATTAAGCAGTCACACATATTCAAGGTATACCGGCATATTACTATTATCCTCTGCAGTCGAGCAGTAACCTGTTGTCATGAATACACGCTGCTTCTTCGATGAAATGATTATTGAGTACAGGTTCTACTGTTCTTCATGATCACTGAGGCACGACTGATTGAATGTGTGTGCACTAGAGCGCTGGACATGCATCATCTGTATCTGTTACACTGTCTATACCAACCTTGCCGCTGCTGCAACCCTTTCTATCACCCCAATCTAACCAATTTACCCATAAATACACCTTCTTACACCTATAATTTATACCTCCACTGAAGAAAATAGTTCCCTTTTATACAGTCATGAATATGTATCAGAAGAAATATTTTCTTTATCCTAGCAGATAATAGCTTAAAGCAGGCTGAAAGTAAAGCAGAATGCACCTTAAGGTGCATTCTGCTTTACTTTCAACCTGCTTTTAAGTGGTCAGACATATATCAAAACTAGAAAAAGCTATGGAGTAATGGTTTAAACCCTTTACTCCATAGATACACATTTTTTTATGCATCCAATGAAGAAAAGAAATGTTTTCAACAGGTTGCTAAACCCTTTACTTCAAGTTTACTTTAACCCATTGCCCTACATCCTGTTTCTAGTTTTGAAGACAGATGACCACTTAAAGAAAGTTGAAAGTAAAGCAGAACATGCTTTATGGCAGAGGAATGAATTAAATGCATTTTATATGTGTATCATTCTGTGGATTAATGGTTTAAAGGCTAAAAGTAAAGCATAAATCTTCCAAAGGAGGAAAGAGTTGAAAATACTTTATCATCAGTCTGCTTTAAGCTGCCATCGGTCTCTAACGATCTTTCAGCTATTATATTCTTTCGAGTGCATTCATCAAGGCATTGGTAGTAGTGTCTCTAATTATAAGACTCTTTATGACAGGAAAAGGCAATAGGATCCTTATTGTGCAAGGAAACAAGCCAATATACATCATTTGCAAACAGTGTAGACCCAGATCAGAGGGCTCCGAAAGGAGCCCTCTGATCTGGGTCTACACTGTTTGTCCTCCTTTTGTTTTTATATTGTTGGGACATTTTCAAATCCCTCGAGACTTAAGGTAAACGGGCATTTCATAGTATATGGAAGAGTGCATTTAGGACGTCAGCAGTGCGAGGGTTAAGGCAGTTCTGTGATCCAGGCAAGGGTTAATGACAGCACAACTCCCTTGTGTCACATAGAACAACACTCTGAAAGCATGAGAATAATACAAGAGCTGCAACAAAGCTTTATGAATAGAAATCAACCCACCAATACCATGGGAGATGTCAAACATAACAAGGCAGCAGTCAGGCATGGTCACAGTCATTTGAAATACAGTCAGACTTGGTCACAGCCATTAGGAACACAGTCAAACATGACCACAACCATTTGGGACACAGTCAAACATGACCACAATTGAAATACAGCCAAACATGGTTGTAGCCATTTTGTAACAGTTAAACATGATCATAATCATTTGAAATACAGTAAAACATGGTCACATCCATTTTGAATACAGTCAAACTTGATCACAACCATTCGACATACAGTAAAATATGGTCACAGTCATTTGAAATACAGTCAAACAAGGTCAAATCAACTCAAACATGGTCACAGCCATCTGAAATACAGTCAAACTTTACAAGGCAGTGAGCAAGACCACTTAACCCTTTCCCCCATAGAAGCGCCTTTTAGCGCATTAAGTTTATTCCTTTACTGAAGAAAATAGTTCCAATTTATGCAGTCATTAATATGTATCATACAAAATATTTTCTTTATTCTAGCAGATGATAGCTTAAAGCAGGCTGAAAGTAAAGCAGAATGCGCTTAAGGCACATTCTGCTTTACTTTCAACCTGCTTTAAGAGGACACCTATACTCAATACAAGAGACAGGCTATGTGGGAAAGGGTTAAAAAACAAACTCATGGGCACTATAATCTGTAATGGAAAGGGCAGATGTCCCCATAACAATGACAGGATATTGACCAGAGCTGCAAGGAATGAGGTGATGCATCAGTTCATGGCTTTGAGTGGCTGTAAACCCTTCTTAGAAACAACAACAACAACATTGTCCTTAAGCTTACATAATGGAGAAAACTTTGACAAAACTTTCAAGCTTTCCCTGATGATTGAGGAGTGAAACATTATACTGGATCTTCAACAGAAGGTCCTCAGAGTATATAACCGTTAAAATGCAGGCAACCAATTCTTTAAAACCTCTACAAGTTTGGATCCAGATGCTGAGGTACTCGGCATCTGATCTGGATCCACGCTGTTTGTCCCCCAACCCAAATCTACAACTAAAGAGTAGAAAGAGTCAACTACAGAATCAGATTAACACAGTTTCTAACAGATGATTTTGATTCTAAACCTTCAAAGGACGGACACACTAAGAACCTTCAATAGACACATAAAACAGGCCCAAAGTCTTTTTATTACTCCGCACTTTCAGTCCCCAATTAATCCTATTTCTCCCATGAATTGATCCCCAAGAGTCCCCTTTTCCATTACAATGGCATGCTTTCAAACGTGTTTAAGCCCCTATTAAGTGACCCTTCATTCCCTTATTAATCAAACTCTAATTCAGATAGAGTGGGCCAGCCCAGTCGACCAGCCCAGCCGTGACCAATGGCCTCCCTCTGCAACCATCTGTCTGACACACAGGATCATTTGTTGCAAACTTTCATCTTGACATTGGTAGCTTGGTCATCAACCCTTGTAAACCTTTACCTTGCTGTAGCCTCCCTTTGCTTTAAACTCTTTCTACACTAAGTAACTCCTGTGGGTAATTAGGTTCCCTTGTAGCGTTCACCCATAGTCTTGTTTCAAGTTTGGAAGACAAGTCAACACTTAAAGCAGGATGAAAGTAAAGCAGAATGTGCCTTAAGGCCTTGAAACTAGAAACTGGCTATTTCAATGCAAAATTTTCAAATGAACTTGTCCATTTTTGATAAATGACTGGTTTACATTATAATACATTGACTTTCCAGGGATTTGTACCAAAACTACTTGAAAGCACATAGGACTCTTGGTTACATATTCATGTAGTGTCTGATCTGAATCCAAACATTTTGCAAACACCATTAACCCATTACCCCATAAAATATGCCTTTTTTATGCCTTTCACTTATTTCTCCATTGAAGAAAATAGTTTCACTTTATACAGTAATGAATATGTACCATAAGAAATATTAAATTTTGCTATATACTAGCAGATGGAAGCTCAAAGCAGGCTGAAAGTAAAGCAGGATGTGCATTAAGGCACATTCTGCTTTACTTTCAACCTGCTTTAAGTGGTTACCTATTTTCAAAACTAAAATCAGGGTTAAGCCACACTAAGCAGGTTAAAGGTAAAATGATAAATGTTTAATCCTTTGGAATGCTGACAACTACTTGACTAGCAGCAATTGCTACAAGTTCATATCAAGATCTGGCTGACTGACTTTATTGCTATAATTATGATCTTAATTCATTGACACATTTATGATTGTTTCTTCTAAGGAAGATTTCTGCTTCACTTTCTGCCTGCTTTGACCCATTTACCAATTGCCTGTTACCACTTAAAGCAGGTTGAAATTAAAGCAGATTGCACATTCAGGTGCATTCTGCTATCCTGTCAAGCTGTGTTTAAGCTATCATCTGCTCTTTAAGCTATAATCCACCAAGATAGTGGACATCTTTCTCATGTTGCATATTAAAGGCTAAAGTAAAACTTTTTTCTTCAGGGGAGAAATAAATTTCTGAAGAAATCTTCTGCATTACATCTATCATACAGACACCCAAAGTATACTGAATGTTCATTGAAAACAGGCTTCATTGTATGATAATAACCCACACAGTATCAGTCAGTTATACTAGGTCGGAGTCCTCCCACTGTGTTCAGTTATAGCCTACCAGGTTATTGAACAGTTGCAGTGTTATTACAACTCTGCCTGTCATTTCTCTACTGTTTACATGATACATCAGTCAGCCTACCACTAGACATGACGGCCATACAACTATTGGCCATGCCTCACAGTCGTGTCCTTTACAAGTCTCTCTTGGCTACTGTAAACCCATGGCTCTAACTTTTAAAATTCACTGACAAATCCAAACCAGGGTCCAAGGTTATAAACAGTTTGAGCCGAGTCTGAGTGTGTTCTCAAGCATTTGATTGGTCTAGGCTCAAATCTGACCAATCAAATGCTTGAGATCTACTACAGACTCAACTGAAAAGCTTTATAACCTTGTACCCAGGGTGGCACTCAAGACAGTGTTCCCCCATGAAAGCGTTAACTCGTTTGGGTGAGACGTTAAAACGATACAAGAAGAAGAAGCACTCAAGACACCTGTCAATATAGCGATAACCATACCTGAATTGCACTCAAGACATCAGAGAATGACCACGCCAGAGTGGCACTCATTTTAGAACCTGACAAAATGCTTCTGCACTCAGTTAAAGATCGAAATAGAGTGGCACTGAAGACAACTGACAAAATCCAAACTAAAGTGGCATTCAAGACACCCCGGAGTAGTACTCATTTAGAGAGCTGACAAAATCCAAACCAGGGTATGTGTTACTCAAGACAATTAACAAAATCCAAACCAGGGTGGCGCTGAAGACAATTGACAAAATCCAAACCAGAGTGGCACTCAAGACCCTTGACAATGCCAAAACCTGAAAGACACTTAAAATAATTGACATCTGAAAATAGTCAAACCTGAGTGGCACTCAAGACATTTGAAAATAACTCAAGAAAAACTCAAGACGTTGGATTCAATGCCTTAACCTTCTAAATTATGTTGGCACTAAAATGATTCTTATCCAGATATATCAATACTGTATATTTCTGTTTTGAATTCTTTTAGCCGACAACAATTGCCTGGAAGACCCACATTTTCCAATCATCAAGCCGATATATCCACATATCTAACATTAATAATCCAAAGTCATCAGAAGTTGTATAGTGCCTGACAACAAATAAATCCTCACAGGCCAAGAACCCATCCCTGCTCTTTGATATTAATTACCTAACTGGTAACACAACTTTGTTGCCACCCCTTCCAAATACACACAGCTCTTACTTGCTTTACAACATAATCATGCATAATACGAACCATCTTGACTATGTTTACAGTGCTACCTCTACTGAGCAACCTTTAGAGAAAATGTTTGAGTATTCTGAAGACAGGTGCTTGCTTAATGAAGAATGAAAGTAAAGCAGAAAGCTCCTTTAGGAGCTTTCTGCTTTACTTTTATTCTTCATTAAGCAATTTTGTGTTATAGAAATTTTAACAATTTTTCAATTAATATTTGCTGCAAAGTCGGTACCCTGTACTTTACTTCCAGTCAATTAGCGAGTTGGGGATTACTTTGCCCAGTCATTTTGGCAAAATGTCCGCTCTCCTGCTGGAGAAAACTGCTCTAGTTACTTTCAGAAAGTTTCCCGGTTATCCAATAATTTAGATAGAGCCATAAATCAAAATAGTCAGTAACATTAACTACAACTGTGAATGATTGGTAGGTCAGCCGTCAGGTCAGCAGGTAGCTAAAGGGCCTTGTTCCTACAGCATTAAAACCTTCACATAGATCAGTTCTATAGATTATACATGGCTATAGTCTGACCTGTGAAATTAACCCTGCTCCTGCTATAATCTTATTATTGATAGTATTTTGAAAACAGTGAAAACCCAAATCAGACAGCTCCTACAGGTTTTCTTGTAGAATCTGTCTGGCATGAGTCTGCACTCTTTTCAGCAGGGAAAAAGTCCTTATTTTAGTATCGGATCCAATGTAATAGTTCAGATGATAGATGCTCATGGTAGATAGGGTTTTATATCAGAATATTCAGCTATAGTCCGACCTGTGAAAGTAACCCTTCTCCTGTTATATGCTTATTATTGATAGTTTTTCGAAAACAGTGAAGACCCAAACCAGACATCTCCTGAAGGAGCTATCTGATCAGGGTCTGCACTGTTTTCTTAACAGATCTGTCTGGCAAGGATCTGCAGTCTTTCCAGGGGAAGTTCTTTATTTTATTATCCAATGTAATAGTTTCCAATGATAGATATTCATAGTGCAAGGCGGATTTTTCTATCAGAATATTCAGCAGGAGAAGGGTTAACCCATTACCCCATAAATACACCTTTGTACACCTTTTATCTATTTCTTCCCCTGATGCAAATAGTTGCTATTTATACAGTCAAGAATATGTACCATAAGAATTTTTTTCTTTATCCTAGCAGCTGTTAGCTTAAAGCAGACTGAAAGTAAAGCAGAATGTGCCTTAAGGCACATTCTGCTTTACTTTCAACCTGCTTTAAGTGGTCACCTATCTTCAATACTATAAACAGGCTATGGAGTAATGGGTTAACCTAAGCTTCCTTATATGGAATCTTTGTAGGACTCGGGTGCCTATGCTGGAAATCAATGTTAACTTTAATCAAGACATACTCAATGCTTATAGCCTCTCAGTGCTGTAGGTTCAAATAGTGATGTATCACCTGATATCGCACATAAGGAAGCCGTCAAGCTGACTTATAATAGGTCATCGAGTTGTCCTCACACTTCCAGCCGTCAAGCTGACCTATAGTAGGTCAGTAGATGTCCACAAAAATGTTTGTTCTGTGACTGGAACACTGCATGTCTCAATTACTCCTGTGAGTTTAATCCTTCACTTGTTATCTGCTGGACATCATCACACCATCACAACAACAACAACAACATACTTGGTTCATCTTCATATCATTAATTCTTTGCATGTTGGGTTATTTTATCGTCCGCGATACTTTACTGCTGCTGTTCTAACAAATTATTTTTCAAAATTTCTTTTCAGGACAGGGTCTGAGTGTCAAACAGTTTGAATCCTGAAGAGACGCTGTGATATGCAGCATCTCATCAGGATCTGAACAATTTGCAAAAGTTATCATTGGTTTCACTGCTAGCTTGGTATACAAGATAGGGCTCCAGATAAGAGGGAGTAAACTGAACAATTCCAAAATTCACTCACACATTTCAGCACCAAAGCCAATGGTGTTACTACTCATTAGAATCGTCTCGAAGAGACGATTCTAATGAGTAGTAACACCATAGTGTTTAATGCAAAAATAAAGATTTTAGTTTTTGAAATACTCCCTTTTCAGGGAAATACTCATTTATATGCACCAAATCCTATGGTGTTACTACTCATTAAAATCGTCTCTTCGAGACGATTCTAATGAGCAGTGACACCATATGGTTTAATGCAGAAATAACGATTTTAGATTTTTGAAATACACCCCTTATCTGGAGCCCTGCAAGCGTAATGCTTAATGCTAGAGGATAAATATATATAAATAGTGGAGTACTTACATGTTTGTCATCACCTGTATAAAACAAAGAGAAATACAGCGATTATACATCTTGTTAAATTATATATCCCACACTCAACATAAACCAACCCAATTGCCATTACTGTCAGCACAAACTATTCCAAACACTTACCCCATACCTAATAAATTCCACACTCTTGTATTTACTGTTCTTTATCCAGCGTTTAAACGCTTTGCATGCCCGGTGTCAGAATCGTCATTACCTTTGCAAACAGTTAGGATCCAGATGAGACGCCGAGTAAACTCGGCATCTCATCAGGATCTAAACTGATTGACTCCCAGACCCCTTTTTTGAAAAGAAATTTTAAGAAATGTTAATTTTAAAACAGGAGCAGATGACAATTGATGCAGATGGCAATATTTCTTAACATTTGAAGTATTAAACATTCTGTAATATGCATCTGTGTTGCAAGGAGACGGTAATTTCTGCCATATGACATCAATTATGAAATAGGCACTTTAAAAATGTTGTTTTACATAGCATGCAAATCTCTAAAGATCTGTGGGGGCATGGAACTTTAAACATTTACCCCCATTGCCTGATTCTTCATTTAGAAGACATGTGAACACTTCAAGCAGGTTGAAAGTAAAGCAGAATGTGCCAAAAATAAAGATTTTAGTTTTTGAAATACTCCCCTTATCTGGAGCCCTGAAAGGCATTTGGAGGAACAAATGAATGAACAAAGGAACAAACTGGCAAACAGACGGATGAACAGACATTGGTAAAATAGTATGCCTCTAAATAATTGCCATGGGGCAAAACAGAATTTGAAATATTAAATCCTAATGTTTCCACCATAAATATTAAGTTGTGACTACTCAATGGAATCATATCGAAGTTTCTATTGAGATGTCACAACATAAGGTTTGGTGAAGAAATTCTTCAGAAATTACTGGGTATGTATCTTTTATCTTGAGCCTAGGAAAATATACTAAAAACTACCACAAAAGCCGTTTAAAGTGTTCAGATATGTATGCTTACAGAACTGACCAAATTGACAAACTCCAAACGTATAATTTTTTGCAACATGATTTAGCATATGACTCCACAAACGTATACTTTTTTTGCAACATAATTTAGCATATAAAAATTCCATTTCCAAATACCTTGGTTACAGTGTACACAAAAACTTTTCTGGCTCGAGCAACATGAATTTTGCAATAACTACAAGCGGGTTAATGCACCTTTTAAGTTTATCACCAATTACACAAATTTCAAACATATGTACAGTTGTACATACTGCAAATATTGACATATCTGTATGAGTAATAATATATGTTATACAGTACAACCTCTCTATTACAACCACTAAAACAAAGGCTAATTAATTGTATAAAATACAGGTGACAGCTTTAAGCAAGGTGACAGTAAAACAGAAAGCTCCTTTAGGAGCTTTCTGTTTTACTGTCGCCTTGCTTTAAGCTGTCATCTGTCATAATCACCTGCTAATTAACACATTTTAGTGGTCGTACTAGAGAGGTTTTGCTGTATATACAGTCGTACCTGTATTTAGTGACCTACCTATAGTTATTGAACATTCATTGATACAATGCCCAAAAGCAGTCTTTTATGCAAGTGTTTGCTAAATGTTTTCTGCATTGATTTTATCCTACATTTAGCAGTCACCTGTCTTTGATTTCCCAGTGTTTTCTCAAATGAAAGTTGCTTTATAAAAGTTGAATGTATGTAGTTTCAAAATGTGGAATATTTCAAATAGTTAATCATTATGTCTCCAATGAAACGCTTAAACTATATTGTGATTGCTCATAGGAACAGTTTCAACAAGACGACTGATAAGTTCTGGAAATTAGTCATGGATGGCATTTCAAGTAAATTTCCAGCTAGAAGCTTCAAGCAGGCTGATAGTAAAGCAGAATGCTCCTTCAACCTGCTTTAAGGAACAAACTTTCGAGATCTTCCTAACTCTAAGAAAAAGGCTATGGAGTAAAGGGTAGCCTGTTTCTAGTTTTGAGTTAAGCTTGCTTTAAGCTATCGTCTACAAGGATATACAAAATATTTCTTTTGGTTACGGTACAAGTTCATGACTGTATACATTGGAACTATTTTTTTTAGTGGAGAAATAAATTAAACACACTAAAAGGTGCTCCAATAGGGTAAAGGGTTAAGAAGGAAATGGGGCATGTAACGGATCAGTCTTGGCATCCACTTGCTAGTGTTTCTTGCTTGCCTACCTTTCTTTATAGCCTAATAAAAGAAATTTAGTGATTAGGTTTTATCAAATATGTACATCTGTAACAGGTTTATAGTAAATAAATCCAGCTTATCTAATATCATCAAATTCATGTTTAAAATTCTCTATAAATTGTTCATCCTTGAATATGCTATATTCATATCTTTTTGATTGTGATTGCCCTATCCATTACCCAATAGATAAGCCTTTAATTCATTTCTCCACTGAAGCAAATAGTTCCAATTTATACAGTCATGAATATGTATAATAACTTCATAAGAAATATTTTCTATATCCTAGCAGATGGTAGATAAATGCAGCTTTATAGATAACAAAAGTTTGTAGTGTAAAGCAGAGTAAAAGTTTTAACAATGCCAATCCGCAGACATGGCACTATGCTATTCAGGCAAACTTCTCTGTGTCTACACAGTTTGCCCATGTCATTTATATGTGATTTCTGGAACCTAACTAGACTAAAGTGAGATACACCGACACAATAATGCATCCCCAATTAACACTTGACTGATGTTCCCCTAGCCTCGTCATTTCTACTTTTATACCTAATTATAAAACTAATGAGCAAGGGGGAAAAACAAGTCGATGCCTCTAACAGAGACAGCTAAGAAACAGCCATTGCCTTCAATGGAATATTGGGTCTTGGCTATCTTCGAGGATCCCCCTAATTGGCTCTTTTTTTCCTTGGCTCGTATGAACAATTCTGATTCTAGCTTCTAACTTTTACCCTATAGCCTGTTTCTAGTTTGGAAGTCAGGAGATCACTTCACTCTTTCATCCCTGAAACTTTAAATGGACAATTCCAGTTTCCATTTAAGTCTAGTCCATTCCTGACTTTTAAGGGTTGTTTTTGTCAATGATTGGCATTATGACAAACAGTATAAAAAACCCTGATCAGAGGGCTCCATAAGGAGCCCTCTGATCTGGGTATTCACTGTTTGCATAGGACAAGTGCACTTTTCACATGTTTACTGTTTGAAAAGGACACCTATATGCAGGACTAAGGTTCAAAGGGTTAAAGCAGGTTGAAAGTTAAATATAATGAGCCTTTAGGTGCATTCTGCTTTACTTTAAGCCTGTTTTAAGCTACCATCTGCTATTATATAGAAATATTTCTTGTGCTGCATAATAATGACTGTATAAAGTAAAACTATTTTTTCAGTGGAGGAATAAATTTGAGGTGTAAAAAGGCATATAAAGGGATAATGGGTTAAGAATTTATTGGAAACATTTCATGAGTGGATTTTTCTTCTGTATGAGCCCTCTTATCTTAGTTTACACTGTTGGCAGGTGAAAACTAATTTGTTTCTTACATACTGAAGAGGTTGTGTTTAACGCCATGGAAAGCTTTCTGCATTATTCTGAACTGCATCATGCAAGTTGCAATCTGACGAAAATTGCTTACCGGTATGCATATTCTCGGGAATATGGAACACAAATCTGACTGGACACATAGGAGACTAAGACTACTATAGGGAGTTACCACTAAACATTATAACATAACATACCAGCCATCATAAGAGATCAGAATAAATCAGGAGATGTTCTCAAGGAAATCTATCAAGGTTATGTATAGACTACATCTTGTATTGGGCTTTTACATTATATATCGGGCTACAACAACTCCAGATAATAGGGTCTTCCAAATACTAAATTCCACACGTCTCTACTAAACTCTATGTTGTGACTATACTCAGCATCATCTTAAAGAGACCATTCTGATGAGAAGTCCCAACATAGGGTTTGGTGGAGACTTAACTCATTACACCACAAATACGACTTTTTATGTCTTTAATCTATTCCTCCACTGAAGAAAATAGTTCAACTTTATACATTCATGAATATTCACCAAAGGAAATATTTTCTACATCCTAGCAGATAGTAGCTTAAAGCAGGCTCATCATGATCCAAACTGTTTGTAAAGATAAATATTATGATTCCGCCGCTAGCGTGCTACTACAGTTAACTATATAATCATGCCAACAAAATTAATTACATAGACCTTATCTCATGAGCAGACAGACATCTTGTGACCAATAAAATAGACAAGCACAATCTTGAATACTACTTTCCTCACGTTTCCTGAAAAACCCTATGTTGTGACAACTCATACAAATCATCACCGAGAGACAATGTCCACGAGAAATTTTAAAATAGGTTTTGGCGAGTCACAAAATCTTAACTCTTTGCATGCTGGGTAATTTTTTTCGTCTGCAGCCTTTGTCGTCTGCTATTGTTCTGAAAATAGATTTTTCAAAAAAAAAATCAAAACATTGTCAGAGTGTCGAACAGTTTGGATCCTGATGAGACGCTGCGTTACACAGTATCTCATCTGGATCCAAACTGTTTTCAAAGGCAATCACTGTGGAGGATATATCCGCTGCTAGCATGCAAAGAGTTAAAACCCATTACTCCGTAAGTATGACATTTTATTTATTTATTTACTCTACACACAAGAAAATAATTCCACTTTAAACAGTCATGATTATATGCACCATACAAAATAAGCCTAGCAGATTGGTAGCTTAAAGTATGCTGAAAGTTGCCTGCTTTAAGTGGTTACCTGTCTTTAAACCCTAGAAACAGGCTATGGTATATAGGGTTAGGTATTTTTAACCCTTTACTTCATAGCCTGTTTCTGTTTTATCTGTGTTCCATTCCATTGCCAAATATGTTAGTAGTTCAACTGAGAAATCATGACTTTTGTATAGTTTCAAATACCAAACAAATGCTGACAAAATACCAATGTATACAAGGTTGAAATTATATACAACATTCCCACACATTTGCATCATTTTGGATGCTGATCAGACTCCATATTATCCAGTGTCTGACAAGAATCCAAACTACTTTACTGGTATTAATGGTTTTGTGAGAAACCCTTCTGCTATCAGCAAACATTGAAGCTTTTTAACCAAGTACCCAATAAATACACATTTTTATGCCTATAATTTATTCCTCCACTGAAGAAAATTGCTCCCTTTTATACAGTCATAAATATGTATTATAAGAAATATTTTCCATATCCTAACAGATAATAGCTTAAAGCAGGCTGAAAGTAAAGCAGAATGTGCTGCGCCTAAAGGCGCATTCTGCTTTACTTTCAACCTGCTTTAAGTGTTCATCTTTCTCTTAAACTAAAAACAGGCTAAAACAGTGCAGACCCAGATTAGACGGTTCCTTCAGGAGCTGTCTGATCTGGGTCTACACTGTTTTCTTAATAGGTTCTGTCGAACATGATTCTACACTCTTTCCTGGGGAATATTCATTGGAGGAAGGGCTTAGTATTGAACAAGTCAAAGGTCTTTATTTCTCCCGCTATGGCACTCATCATGCCTGTTATATATTATGCAGGGCTGCCATTTCTCTGTTTTTTTCTCTAAATCTTCGGATTTTTTTCTTTCTAGTACATGATAGCTTAAAGCAGGCTGAAAGTAAAGCAGAATGCGCCTCAAGGCGCATTCTGCTTTACTTTCAGCCTGCTTTAAGCAGCCGCGTGTAAAAAAACAACTGGAAACAGGCGATGGGGTAAAGGCACGGTTCGTAAAATCGCACTTGAAAAATGCAAATTTGGAAATCTTAGGATTTTACATGTCAACTTATGGTAGCCCTGATTATGTTGTTAATGATTAAACTTTGATTAGATACTTAACTTCTGACCAGGGGTATAGTGGCCTTCTATTTAAACCTGAGGCACTAGTAGGTGATCCTAAACAAGGAAAGAAAAGAAACAAAAGTGTAGAAATAATAACATGCTCAAAGAATCATAAATAAATGGCAAATTATAGTGACAAAGTTACCAAGCCTTGGAGAACTTAAACCCTACAGTTACAGTTCAAATACCGTAGAACACATATTGGCTTTAACCCATCACTCCATAGATATACTTGTTTACGCCTTTTAAATTCATTTCTCCTTTAACCCTTTCCCCAATAGAACCGCCTTTTTAGCGGATATGATTTATTTATCCGCTGAAGAAAATAGTTCCAATTTAATCAGTAATGAATATGTGTTATAGGGAATATTTTCTATATTATAGCACATGATAGCTCAAAGCAGGCTGAAAGTAAAGCAGAATACGCCCTAAGGCGCATTCTGCTTTACTTTCAACCTGCTTTAAGTAGTCACCTATCTTAAGTACTAGAAATAGGCTATCAGGTAAAGGGTTAAAGAAAATAGGTCCACTTCATACCGTCATAAATGTGTGTCATAAGAAAAATGATGTATATCCTAGCTTAAAGCAGGCTGAATGTAAAGCAGAATGCACCTAAAGGCCCATTCTGCTTTACTTTCTGCATTCTAATGTATCCCTCCGCCAAAGAAAATAGTTCAAGATTATACAGGCATGAACATGAACAATTAGAAACATTACTTATATTACTAACTAGCAAATTATGACTTAAAGCAGGTTGAAGGTAAAGCAGAATGCGCCTTAGGGCGCATTCTGCTTTACTTTCAACCTGCTTTAAATGGTCACCTGTCTTCAAAACAGGTGTCTTTAGAAACAGGCTATGGGGTAATGGGTTAAACTAGTTTGAATGCAGTTGATTTAAATTCTCCAAAGCACAAGTACATATAAAGCAAAAACATAAGGATCGAAATAACTAAAGACATTCACCTGAACAACACCGATAAAGGATGATCTAGTATCGATAATAATGCAGGTATATCTTTTGATCACATTATAACCTTTATACTGCTATAGAACTAGAGTTTACAGGACACACTCCCTATGTTAATTATACACATGATAAAGTTTTACCCTTTACTCCATACACTTTTTTACGCATTTAATTCCACTGAATAATAAGTTCAAATTTATAGAGTCATGAGCATGTATTACAAGAAATATATTTATATTCTATGAGATGGTAGCTTAAAGCAGGTTGAAAGTGAAGCAGAATGTGCCATAAGGGACATTCTGCTTTACTTTCAGCCTGCTTTAAAAGGTTATTTTAATGGCTTTCTTCAAAACTAGAAGCGGGGTATGGAGTAAAAGGTGGGAAGTTTATAAAGCAAGAAACTACTGTTGTGCAGAAAATGAGTATTAACATTATTTGTAAACGGTATTTACCCAAATCAGAGGGCTCTTGAAGGAGCTCTCTTATCAGGGTCCTCACTGTTTGCCAAACTTTCAAATATTTTAGGGGGAAAGGTCGAAAGCGTCAATGTGAACTGATCACTATATCTGTACATGAAAAAGCCCAATTGGAAATTCAGCAGTGTACCGAGCTTTCTGCTTTGTTTTCCTCTTGCTTTAATACAGTTTCTCTTTGCTATTGCATCTGTTTAACAGTGGGCGCCGATATCGGTTGCAAAATCTCTAACCTAATCCCAACATTATTAACCCAATTAACACACTTAAACAGTGGTCAATACCCTTGTTTTATTACCACTCAGCCAGATCTCCCGTTCCTTCTGTCCACAAGCTCTTGCTTAGTACACAGTGATTCTGACAATAAGTGCCAATTAAAGGCAGAAAGAGCCACAATGTGCCTGTATTACTGAACAAAAATCATATTAGATGCACCCGAGAGTAACACCTTCAGCGAATCAGGCAAAATGAGTCACATGAATAATTCAAAGGCCTCCCAATGGTTTTAACAGTCCATCAAACAGTGGACAGCGCGGGTCTTGATCAATCACAATATTGATCCCCCCCCCCCCCTTTCTACACTAACATTTGCATGTACATGTACTTGGGCACAGTCAAGACTGCATGAGACAAAGAACAAATACAGTAAAACCTCTCTATTACGACCACTAAAACGAAGGACAATTCATAGTATAAAAGACTGGTGATAGCTTAAAGCAAGGTGATAGTGAAACAGAAAGCTCCTAAAGGAGCTTTCTGTTTCACTGTCACCTTGCTTTAAGCAGTCACCTGCCTTTAACACCTGATAATCAACAAAAAATAGTGGCCGTTATAGAGAGGTTCTACTGTAGTACAGTCTCTAGTTATAGGTTGAGTATGTGTCTCATATAAATATATTCACTGCTAACAATAATGGACATGTAGTCCTGTGCCTTGATTATTATAGATTAATCCATTATCTCATAGCTAGTTTCTAGTTCTGAAGACCGACACATCCTGCTTTACATTCAGCATGCTTTAAGCTACCATTTACTGGAATATTATCACTTAGTATGACTTTAAAATGGACAATTCCGTTCAATAAAGCCTTGCCCATTTTTAAGGGGTTTTTTTATATTTATATACAATATTTATAGCAAAATGACAAACAATGCAGACTTTCATCATATGGGTCTACACCGTTTGCATGAAACCAAGTACATGTATACTCGTTCCTAGGTTAAATACCAATTTCAGCTACTCGGATGACAGAAAAGCCAGACTTCAAGAATAACTATAGATGTTTTGTCTTAATACCGCGGTTTATCAACCGCTTCAAATTCAGCTGTGTTTGCAGAAAATCTGTCCTACTTCTCATAAAAGACATTCTATACCATTTCCTTGGAAATAATTCTTAAGACATTATTCTTCAATTCAAATTGATTCTCTTATTCATCTTAAAAGGTCATAAATAATTCAGATTGGGTACAGTCAAGCAACAGTTCACAGAAGGACACATAGAGCTATCTAACAACAGGTGTCTGCTTTAACCCATTACCCAATAAATACACCTTAACTCTTTCCTCCCTGAAACTTTAAATGGACAATTCCAGTTTCCATTTTTGTCTAGTCCATTTCTGACTTTTAAGGGTTGTTTTTGTCAATGTTTGGCATTATGATCTGGGTCTTCACTGTTTGCATAGGACAAGTGTACTACTCATATGAACATTGTTTGAAAATGACGCCTATATGCGGGACTAGGGTTCAAAGGGTTAATAGGTGTTTTAGTAATTCCTCCACTGTAAAAATATTTCAACTTTAAACAGTCATGAATGTAAACCATAAGAAATATTTTCTATCTCTTAGCAGATGGCAGCTTAAAACAGGCTGAAAGAAAGCAGAATGTGCCTTAGGGCACATTCTGCTTTTACTTTCAACCTGCTTTAACCCATTCCCCCATAAATACGCCTTTTTACGTCTATAACTTCTTCCTCAACTGAAGAAATTAGTTCCCCTTTTATACAGTCAAGAATATGTATATGAAATATTTTCCATAATCTAGCAGATAATCGCTTAAAGCAGGCTGAAAGTAAAGCAGAATGTGCCCTAAGGCACATTCTGCTTGACTTTCAACCTGCTTTAAGTGATCATCTTTCTTTTAAACTAGAAACAGGTTATGGGGTAATGAGTTAAGTGATCACCTGTTTTCAAAACTAGAAACAAGCTATGGGGAATGGGTTATTCAAGACAAAAATTATGTGCTAATTTTCCACAGGAGATTTCTATATTATCTCTATCTTCTGGATTTCACCTATCTCCGTATCATGCTGAATTTTCAACTGCTTTCATCAATTTTCTGATATATACTCCGTTTACATTAATTCTCGAGATATTTGTCTGAAAACATTTAAATGTAACAAATAGTGCAGACCCTGATCAGAGGGCTCCTTTAGGAGCCCTCTGTTCTGGGTCTACACTGTTTGCAAAGGAGGTATATATAAGGTTTAAAGGCTGACAAAGTATTTTATTGTGAAAGGAAGTTTAACAAAGGGTTGTCTGTATATCCATTTACAAAGACAAAAAGATGACAATTTATTGTAAACTTGTCCAACCAGATCAATACTTGTGTAATCTTAGCCTCAAAGATCTGCTTCATCTATTACCCTATAGCCTGTTTCTAGTTTTGAAGACAGGTGACCACTTAAGCAGGTTGAAAGTAAAGCAAAATGCTAGAGTAAAAGAGGGCATTATCGACAGTCGGTAATTATCGACACTTCTTTGTAAACCAATCTTTTCTTATCTTCTACGATCTTTTATTACGTCGTCGGTGTTTTTTAAAGAAAAGTGACGTAGTTTCAAGTCTAGCTCGCGGGAAAACAAATTCAAATGGCAAGACTGAACCATATATAACGCATATTTACACCACCAACCGTACATTCAGTAAAAAATATCAGTGACTTATATCGATCGATAAGCAGGTGTCACGTGATGACATATTAGTCATCGGTTTAACCTTGGACTATAGCTCATGCTGGATGACTTAATACGACACGTTTATCTCCCTTACCATGTATAATGACCCAAATCGTCAATATTTACAGTAATAAAGAAAAGGACTGGGTGTCGATAAATGCCTCCAGGTTTTGGGTTATGTTGGCTGTTATCGACACTGCTTGTGGATCTATCAATGTAAATCCAGATCATTCCCGTTTATGTTATCAGTAGATCTAGCTCTGGTTCGTAGTACACTAATTAGGAAATAATACAAAGTCTATTTCACCTATCTTTTAGCGTAACCAATAGGAACACCCAAGAACGACAAATAAACGGGTATAACCGCGAACCTTACAATCAAAATAAACGCAATTAACATATAGATCTAGATCTACATCAAATTTTTTAATTATAGCTACGAATCGATCTATAACAGATCAACAAGCATACTTGGGGGAGAGAGAGACAGAGAGAGAGAAAGAGACGGACAGATATAGACAGAGACAGACAGGCAGACAGACAGGCAGAGAGAGAGACACACACAGTGCCAAAAGCCATCTCTGTCTGATTCTCAGGGCACGATGCCATGAAACTTTTAAACGAAAAATATGACCAAAAGCACCACGGGCATTTTCAATGCAACTTTAAACCGTTCACAGCCTAACTACAAATGAAGTGCTCAGCAGAAAAGTTTCGAATAAGACAATTACTATAAATGGGCGTCTGATTCGGATCCAAATTATGTAGTTTAATCGCAATGTACCGGGATCTATTTTAAGGACAACTGATCATGTCACATGACCGAGTGAAAAAAGCTACAGTAGGCTTGGTTTCGCATTAAATTACACATTCCCTCAATCACTTCCTCTGTACTTCAATCTTGTACGATTTATAGAGTTGTCAAGCTCGTCAAATGCTTGAATCTACTGTTATTTGACATATTTAATACAGAGATGCATGGGTGTCGATAATTACCTAGATGTGTCGATAATGGACTACGGTGTTTACGTACAGAAGCTATCATACTGAAACGTTAATTGATAAGCCAGCCAAAGGCGATACAGGAGAAAGGAACCAATGAAATTTTCTCTTTCATATAGAGAACGAAAAATTTGAGTTGGTAAGACAAAAAGAAGGTTTCTGATTGGTAGGCTTTTAAGGTGTCGATAATACCCTCATTTACTCTACTTCCATTTTCAGCATGCTAACAATTGTTAGAATATAGAAAATAATTCTTATAATACATATTCATGACTGTATAAATTGGATTTTTTTCTCTGAGGAAGAATAAATCAAGCCATTACCCCATAAGTATGCCTTTTTACGCCATTAATTTATTCCTCCATTCAAGAAAATAGCTCCAATTAAAACAGTCATAAATATGTATCACAATAAATATTTTCTTTATTCTATCAGATGGTGGCTTAATGCAGGTGCATTCTGCTGTACTTTCAACCTGCTTTAACTCAATACCCCATAAATATGCCATTTAATGCCTCTAAATCATTCCTTTACTGAAGAAAATAGTTCAAATTTATATAGTCATGAATATGAATTATAAGAAATATTTTCTATATTCTAGTAGATGGTAGCTTAAATAAGGCTGAAAGTAAAGCAGAATGCGCCTTCAAGCGCATTCTGCTTTACTTTCAACCTGTTTTAAGTGGTCACATGTCTATAAAACTAGAAACAGGCTATGGGTTAATGGGTTAAATGATCCCCTATCTTCAATACCAGAAACAGGCTATGGGGTAAAGGGTTATATTTTAAGATTAACCTAGCGGCTTATATTTTAATAAAACCTGCCAGGTTATAATGCATGTCTTACTAGCTACACTATCAGAATATTCATCTCACATGCTCAATGTTGTATGAAATATCATAACTGTTTGTTGATGCGTAGCATGTCAAATCTGTTTGTACAATTTCATACTTAATAAACTATGTAAATAATGCACTCCCGCGTTTCTATAAATGAAAAGCTCTTACATTAAAAACGCTACAAAAATATTAGAATGACAGGTGTTGCAAAGTATAAAATTAGACTTCTAGATTGGAGCATCTTCTTCAACATTTTATATACTGTCGAACTTGTGTAAAACTTCCACCTAACAAACAATAAATTGGCAATCTTTAACCAATTACCCCATAAATACGCCTTTAATTTATTCCTCCACTGAAGAAAAAAATCTCAATTTGTAGTTGTGAATATGCACCATAAAAAAATATTTCATATACCCTAGCAGATGGTAGCTTAACGCAGGCTGAAAATAAAGCAGAATGTGCCTTTAGGCACATTCTGCTTTACTTTCAATCTTCTGTAAGTGGTCACCTAAATGGCTATGGGGTATTACATTAACAATAATGCCAGGTGTGGAATATGATCAGTATCTCTGAATTTTCTCACTGATGTACAACACAACAGTAACGAGTTACTAAAATATACAGGTAATTTACAAAACATAGTACAGTAGAGAAGACATTATTCTTTCCCAAATATCGTAATTATGTCTATTGGAAATAGTTTGAAGTCAGATCAGACACCAAACTGTTTGCACTCTGACAAAAAAGAAAATTGTCAGAACCGACACTTTTCATTTTCTACTCTTGACAAAAACGAACACTTTATTGCTGCGTTTGGGTTGATTTCTTTTAAATGGGAAAAATGTCTTCTCTACTGTTCATAGCTCTAGATATTGGGAGAGTTTCAAAAACTAAAATCACCATATCGCCACCATGTGAGCTATAAATGTTGGAAAGATTTAAATTTACTCCCTTTCATCTGAAGCCCTACAAGATGCTTTACCTTTATCCTCTTTCAAGGAGCTAATGTGTTGTTGGGCGTAGCCTGGGCCTAGGGTCAGCAAGCCAACGCCCGCTGCACTGGAAACTGGGAGCCCTGGGGGCTGGAGCCCGGCTGGGTGGGGCCCCATCGGGATGGGTGGCGCATGGGCATGTGGAAGATGTTGGGCCTGCATTTGCTGCTGTAGACATAAAAGTTACAAATATCAAACAATTAACAACATGGTCCATAACACCAAAGTTCAGGAAAATCCTTCAGAGGAACTCTGGTTAACAGTGTAGACCCTCAGGTGAGACATCATCAAGTGGTCTACACTGTTAGCTGTTATGATTGTTATGGACAAATATCAATGTCTAGGTTTAGTTATACATACCAGAAGGGCATTAAGTTTTTAACCCATTACCCAATTAATATGCAGTTGATTCCTCAACTGAAGCAAATAGTCCCACTACAATGACTACATACAGTAATGAACTATATGCAGTATAAGAAATATTATCTTTATTCTAATTCTATCAAATGATAGTTTAAAGCAGGCTGAAAGTAATGCAGAATGCACCTTCTGGTGCATTCTGCTTTACTTTCAATCTGCTTTAAGTGGTCACCTGTCTTCAAACTAGAAAGACTGATGTAATGGGTTAAAAAGCATTAAGAAACTTTTCCTGCATCCTGACAGGTGGATGACTAAATAAAGTCTGAAAGTAAAACAGAAGCTCCTTTCTGCTTTATTTTTCAATGTTTTGACCCATTTCCCCATAACTAATACACCTTTCATTTATGTTTCTACTGAAGAAAAAGGTTTCAAATTATATTGTCATGAGTAAGTTCTGTAAGAAATACTTTCTGAATTCCATTAGATTGTACCATAAAGCAGGTTGAAAGTAAAGCAGAATATGTTTGAAGGCACATTCTGCTTTACTTTAAACCTACTTTAATTGTTCACGTATTGTTAATACTAGAAACAGGCTACGGGGTAATGGATAAGCAACCACTTGTCTTATATACACTGAAAATACCATATGTGGGATATGGGTATTTAAGTTCGAGTAACACTCAGAGTTTACCAGACTTTTACAGAATCTAACCACAACACTTAATGCCAACACTCAAACATCTCAAGCAACATGTTTTCCTACATTGCTCCCCTCTTAAAGATCCAAACATTACCTATCAATGTGCCATGTTGACCATATGTTGAAATATTGTACCTTTTACCTAGATTGTGTCTTATTTTTTAAGCCATTACCCTGCATTACCCCATAGCCTGTTTCTAGTATTGAAGATAGGTGGCCACTTAAAGCAGGTTAAAATTAAAGCAGAATGTGCCTTAAGGCACATTCTGCTTTATGTTCAACCTGCTTTAAATTAAGCTATCATCTTCTAGAATTTTTTTTTATTTCTTATAATATATTCATAACTGTATCAATTAGAAACTATTTTCTTCAGTGGAGAAATAAATTAAAGTTGTTAAAAGGTGTATTTATGAGGTAATGGGTTAAAGACTAGTGATCCCTTAAAGCAGGTTGAAAGTAAAACAGAATGCACTTTAGGCACACTCTTCTTCATTTTCAGCCTGCTTAACCCGTTACTCCATATTTTTGCATTTTATGCATTTATTTTATTTTTCCTCTGAAGAAAATAGTTCAAATTTATACAGTCATGAATAAAACAAGAAATATTTTCTATTTTCTAGTAGATGGTAGAATATAGAAAATAATATCTTATGAGACATATTCATGACTGTATAAATTAACTAATTTCTTAACCCATTACCCCATGGCCTGTTTCTAGTTTTAAAGAAAGATGATCACTTAAAGCAGGTTGAAAGTAAAGCAGAATGCGCCTTAATGCGCATTCTGCTTTACTTTCAGCCTGCTTTAAGCTATTATATGCCAGGAAGTAGAAAATAATTCATATGATACATATTCATGACTGTATAATTTTAAGGGAACTATTTTCATCAGTGAAGGATTGAATCAAAGGCATAAAAAGGTGTATTTATGGGAGAATGCGTTAAGCTGAGGAATGAATTAAATATGTATCTACTGAGTAAAGGGTTAAAGATGTGTTTATTGGCAATTAAGTCACAAGTAACAGTCTTATGATGCACTTGGAGCATCTGAATGATCTTACTTCAGCACAATCATGTGGAAATCATCTATAGCCTACTTGACCTGGAGAACAAGATTTACATTCGCCAACAATGCAGACATCATGATCTATGATTTAGCCAACTACTCCACAGATACACATTTTCATGCCTTTAATTTATTTCCTCCACTGAAGACAATAGTTTCAATTTATAGTCATGAATATTTCATGAAAAAATAGTTTCGACAGATCATGATCTATGAATCAGCCAACTACCCCACATATACACATTTATCATCCAATCGCTTGCGGCGACAGTGGCCAATTGTAGTCTGGATGTACAACAACAACTCTTAACATGTTAAGACAATTCATCTATTATTGCAGAAGCTTTCTGCATAACTTTTGTTATGCATTGAGCAACCACATTAATACAGTACTAATTCCACTGTTCATAGATTTAAATCAACATACATGTAGTACATGAATGATTTACCCATTACTCCATAAATACGCCTTTAAACTCTTGCTATTATTTCTAAATTTATAAAGTAGAAAACATATAAAGTAGAAAACATATAGAAGGCATCCAAAATCTTTTCAGATGGTAGCTTAAAGCAGGTTGAAAGTAATTCAGAATGCTCCTTTATTAGGGGCATTCTTCTTTACTTTAACCTACTTTAAGTGGTCAAAAGCCTCCAAAACTAGAAGAAGGCTATGAATACAGTAAAGTATTTTATAGGAAAACTATTACAAACCCCAATGATGGCATTTAGTTCTGTCATGGTGACTTGTTTTGCTCTCTCTACAGCCGCTGCTACCTGTTGTTGATGCTGAAATAGAGAAATAACACCTTCAATCTACATATAATTTCAGGGAACCAGACAAGAGTGAGTAAACCAAACATTTTCTCCTTTCAAGACTCTAGCTAAGGAGAGTATTTCAAAAACTAAAATAATCATTTCTGCATAAAACCCTATGGTGTCATTACTCAAAGAGACGATTCTAATGAGTAGTAACAACATAAGATTTGGTACTGTGTGAGTGAGAAAATGTTGAATTTGTTCAGTTTACTCCCTCTACATGTAATTTCAGGGAACCAGACAAGAGTTAGTAAACCAAACATTTCCTCCTTTATGTCTCCACATAACCCTTTGTTGTGACTACTCATTAGAATCGTCTCTTTGAGACTATTCTAATGAGAAGACGCATCATAAAGATTTGTTGAGGAATAGGGATGTTTATGTTTGAAATACATTGGACTCTTAATTATATGTCCATTGAACAAGACAATAAGTTCAATAAACGCTTATGCCCCCGGTGGCATCCTTGACAATATATTCTGATTTTTTTCTAAGTCCAAATTAGTACAAGGTCAAACTGAGCTTGGGTATTATTGGTGAGTTGGTAATGGTCAAAGGCAATAAAGTTCTGTATAAGTTTCAAAACATTGTAGTAAACAGTGTTGATGCTAGAGGAAACGGTAAAATCTAGTTAACCGAAAAAAGAGCCCATTTAAGATATTCTAAGTTAAAATTAGGTCAAGGTCAAGGTCAGAATCAAAATTTGGTGATATTTGTGGATATGGAATGGTCAAAGGCAACAACTGTATAAATATCAACGCATTGTAGTCAGATGTGTTGATGCTAGACGAAACGGTAAAATCTAGTTAACCAAGAAATAGCCTATTTAAAATATTCTAAGTCCAAATTCAAAGTTTGGTGACATTGGTGGATAGGGAATGGTCCAAGGTAACAACTGTATAAGTATCCAAGCATTAATTTGGGAAAGCGGTGTTGATGCTAGACGAAACGGTAAATTCTACTTAACCTTGTTACGGACGGACTGACGGACGGACGGACTGGACGATTACTATATGCTCCCGCATCTGTAGATGCCGGGGGCATAAAAACAGTTATATGAAAAGAAACTTGCGCTTCAGATTATTTTGCAAAGAAATATAATCCTACAGTAAATTTAATCCAGACATGATATTTCATCTCAGTTTTTCTGGTATACATGTACAATCCAGCTTCGATATCTCGAACTTGCTTAAGCTGAACATATCCTTATTTAGCAAGTAATATGGAATATAGTATTGTATGACTTATGGGAGATAGAAATAATGAGATTTAACTGTAGCAATACCAGTTATTCAATTTAACCCATTACTCCATTGATTTCAATTTTTACGTATTCAATTTATTCCTCCATTGAAGGAAATAATCTCTACATTCTAGCAAATGGTAGCTTAAAGTAAGCAGACAGTAAAGCAGAATGTGCCAAAAGATGCATTTTGCTTTACTTTCAACCTGCTTTAAGTGGTCACATGTCTCCAAAACTAGAATCAGACTATGAGGTAAAGGGTAAAGTTTCTAATCAAGAGTTTGGACACCATGGTGTATACAAGGAGCATGTTTTCTGATCAGTCTCGAGCATACATGCCTGTCAGGCAAGAAGATTATTTATTACAAGTACTGGGGGCGACATCTGCAGCCAGTGCTGATGTATGGTCTGTAGGAGCAGTGCTTGACCGATAGGCTAATAAGTCTCTCCACTGTCTCCCACAGTACCCATAGACCTCATCCCTACATTGAGACAACAATTTAACCCTTTACTCTATTAGACCGTTTCTTCTTTTGAAGACAGGCAACCACATAAAGCAGGTTGAAAGTAAAACAAAATGTGCCTTAAAGGGACTCGCAATCGGATGGTGTCCTTGTCAAAATAAAATAAAATACTCAAATAAAAGCAAATTTGTGGCATTATTTGGCTTCTGACATTAAAAAAATAGGATCAGTCCAAAAAAAGTTTCAAGAATCGTCACCGAATCTTAGATTTTTAGATATTTTCCATCGTTTTTCTATACCGACTAGTAGACGGTATAGTTGTTGTTGTTGCTTCTCTACACGGGCTCAGACATAAACCCGAGCCGAATTACGAAGTTGTATGCACTTTCGATCGCTACACATTTAAATACGTTAAATCGATCTGAGATAAACGGATAGTTCCGTGGTCCATTGGTCTAAGCGGTTTCCCCTATTTTGCCTTCTGTCCGCCAATGCCGGGCCCCGGGTTGGAATCCAACCAGAGACCAGTATTTTTTTTTTTTATTGAAATACATTTTTTTTAAACAGAATTTATTATCCTAAACTAATTCTTTACCATTTATATAAGCGTTTGACACATATTTACAAATTACTATTTTTAATGCACCATCTGGTTGCGAGTCGCTTTAAGGCACATTTTGCTTTAATTTCAGTCAGCTATAAGCTACCATCTGTTACAAATTATAGAAAATAATCATTATTGTTCATATTTATGACTGTATAAAGAAGTTATTTTCTTCAAAGTAGAAATAAATTAAAAGCATAAAAATGCATATTTATTGAGTAATCGGTTAAGCAATGAAAACTTTCTTTGGGGGAATGGGTTAACCTAAACCCCATAAATATACCTTTTTACCCCTTTAATTTATTCTTCCACTGAAGAAAATAATTCCAATTTATACAGTCACGAATATGTACCATAAGGAATATTTTTTACATCCTAGTAGATGGTAGCTTAAAGGGACTCGCAACCGGATGGTGTACTTGTCAAAATAAAATAAAATACTCAAATAAAAGCAAATTTGTGGCATTATTTGGCTTCTGACACATTAAAAAAATATGATCAGTCCAAAAAAAGTCTCAAGAATCGTCACCGAATCTTAGATTTTTAGATATTTTCCATCGTTTTTCTATACCGACTAGTAGACGGTATAGTTGTTGTTGCTGCTTCTCTACACGGGCTCGGACATAAACCCGAGCCGAAACACGAAGTTGTGTGCACTTTTTATCGCTACACATTGAAATACGTTAAATCGATCCGAGATAAACGGATAGTCTCCGTGGTTCATTGGTCTAAGCGGTTTCCCCTATTTTGCCTTCTGTCCGCCAATGCCGGGCCCCGGGTTCGAATCCCACCAGAGACCAGTATTTTTTTTTATTGAAATACATTTTTTTAAACAGAATTTCTTATCCTAAACTAATTCTTTACCATTTATATAAGCGTTTGACACATATTTACAAATAACTATTTTTAATGCACCATCTGGTTGCGAGTCGCTTTAAAGCAGGCTGAAAGTAAAGTAGAATGTGCCTTAAAGCGCATTCTGCTTTACTTTCAATCTGCTTTTAAGTGGTCATGTCGTCAAAATGAGAAACAGACTTATATCCTAGTAGATGGTAGCTTAAAGCAGGCTGAAAGTAAAGTGGAATGCGCCTTAAAGCGCATTCTGCTTTACTTTCAATCTGCTTTAAGTGGTCATCTATCTTCAAAACGAGAAACAGACTTTGGGTTAATGGGTGACCCGGTCAATGATTGGCCATGCATCTTCCTGTTGACTAATGGTGCAACTCATGTTAGTCTGCAATTCAATGTATTACAGGTACTTACTTCTTGTGAAAGAAATGGTATGACTTGAGCACATATTGCATTCAGCCTCTTGGCAATCTCAGTCTGAAAATAGACAACAGAGACATAGAACATTAAATAAACAATCACATTTCATTCTGGCAATAAATAAGCAGAGTAGTCCCAAGAACAAAAGTATAAATGCCTACACAGATAGCCAATTTCTTTTATGCATTAGAATTGTCTCTCATGTAGCCATCAAACCCTATGTTGTGACAACTTAGAATTGCTACTTTTTTCTCTGATTTCTATGTTGTGACTACTCGTTAGGATAGTCTTCAATATCGCCATCATACCCTATATGCTTTGACGTACTGCTCATTAGAATCAGTTTGTTTGTTTGTTAACATCCTTTTCAGCCATCTATGGGCTAATTTGAAGCCCCAGAGAGAGGGGAGCAGATACAGAGAACCCGGACACGATGCCCTACTCTCAATATCGAAAGAGTTCTCTGGTTCTTTCAAATGCCAAGTTTAAAGCACTCATACATCAGACCTTGGTTTAAAAAGTCTCATCCGAAAGACTTGGTCCGGCTGGGGATCAAACTCACAACCTCTGACGTCGTAAGCGGGTGCTTTACCCCTCGACTACATCTGCCGGTCTCATTAGAATAAGCTGTTCCGAGACAACAAAAATTCTAATGAGCAGTCAAGACAATTCTAATGAGCAGTCACAACAATGACTTAGGTGGAAATGTACGTAGAAATGTTCAATCGACTCCCAAGTCTTTTCTCAAGCCGTGCATAATGCTATATCAGCTTTCTCATGAATAGTTTTAAACAAACAAAGCATATTTCTCCCAAATCAAGACTATTACCAGTAGGGGACAAATAATTCCATTCATTTAAAATATTTGAAATATGATATCGTTAAAGAGCATGACTGTAGTGGGGAGAGAAAACCATCCTTTCATTTGCATATTGAGTTTTTTATCAACCCTTAATATGCTGACATTCAAAATGGACTTTCCATTTGTTTAATTATGACAAGTTTACACCAGCCCTTGAGAGGTTTGAACCAAAAATATTTAAAACTACAATGTAATAGATGGCAAACAGTACAGACCCTGATCAGAGGGCTCGGAGTCGCTCCTGAAGGAGCCCTCTGATCAGGGTCTGTACTGTTTGCAACTGATACATTTATACAAGTTTCTTGCTCAGTCAGGGTTTCCATTCTGCTTGCTAAATAACTTATTTTTCTGAAACAAAAATGACATCTGCTACAGTTCAAACTATTGAATTTTCTAAAATTTCTTTCAAAACCAGGATCAGAGTGCCAAGAACTTAGATCCAGATGACGCGCCCAGTTACTCAGCGTCTCATCTGGATCCAAACTGTGTGCAAACGTTAACACTGTATCGCCATCAGCATGCAAAGAGTTAAACCCCTTCATTGTCTTACCAAGTACAATTGATATTTGCAAACAGTTTGAATCCTGATCAGACACTGCGTCATGCAACATCTACAGGTAAACAGGTTCCAAACTCTTTAAAACTCATTTCGATATTTTATCAGTAAAATTACCCAAAATTGAAATTGAAGAAATAATAACAACAAAAATTATTTAAAGCAGATGATGTCATGGCAGTGAAAGGGTTAATCTAATATCAGCATCTGCATATAAGCCAGAGTGTCACTGCTACTAAACACCCTGAATATGCATATATTATATAACTCCGCCCACTATAAATATCAATTTTATAATCATATGAACTACTACAGTGGCTAATAAATAATGAAACTTGTACTCAGGATTGAGTGAATGTCATGACCCTATAAAAAAACAATGTAGACCCTGTATCTGGATCTACAATGATTCAAAACAGCATCAACATAATTCTGCAAACAGCAGGACAAGGAATAAGATATTAGTACGAGACAATTTGAGATTCGTTTCATTTCACCAGCAGCCTATTTCATCTGGGGACAAGTCGGCATAACAAAGGACCCGTGCTCTCTCGCTCTTGTCGCATCAGGCCATCTCGAAAAACTGATGCTATTACTTCTTGCTATCTCGCCTATCTCAAATCCGCCTGCCCGCAAATTAATCAGGGCGATTCCAAAGCACTGGCATTACCATTTCCAATACAAGTTAGATTTGAAATCAATAGGGAATCAAAACCGACAGAAATCTTATTATCGGATGACTTGATGAGTGTCCCTTAGCCAATGCCAGTGTCACAGGGCGGTAGACTGGGGGCTATGGCAGGATTAGGTCTAACAGTAAAACCCGTATAAAACACCACCCCACAGAAGAGATATTCCAAGACTTGCAGAAAAGTAGTAGCTTAATGCTAGGATAAAAGTAACAGGAGCTTTCTGCATTAATTTTATCCTGCTTTATGCAGTAACCTGTATTTATAGATCACTTTAATCATTTTGAGTGGGCGTTAAAGACAGGTTTTACTGGATAAAAGTCTTTAGGAGGGGATGATGTCTATTGCCGTTCCTGTACAATAGAAAGACGCAGGAAACTATCGTCAATTCAAACTTCCACACTATGCAGTAAAAAGCTGGCTGAAATGGGCCAAGTTTGCCATAAACATTTGGGCTTATTTCTTTCACTCTGGCCTTTTAATGCTTTCATATAAAAGTAAAATACAGTCACTCTTGTGTTTTCAGGGCTGAAGATGATGGAAGTATTTCAAAAACTTCTTTTTCAATTTATACCCTATGGTGTCACTACTTGTTAGAATCATCTCGAAGAGACAATTCTAATGAGTAGTAACACCATAGGGTTTGGTGCTAAAATAAGTCAGAAAATGTTGGATTTGTGCAGCTTACTCTCTCTTATCTTTAGACCTGTATTTTGCGACCATTCTACACTCTGAGACAGAGGGAGTAGTATATACATATCTTTGCAAACAGTGTAGACCCAGATCAGAGGGCTCCTCAAGGAGCTCCCTGATCTGGGTCTGCACTGTTTGCCATCCATTTCCACATTGTAGTGACAAATCCCTCAATAGTTACCGCTGACTAGCCCATTTCTGTAAACTTGACGAATCCATTTGATAATTCAAGGGTTATAAAACTGACTATAGCATGGCTCCAGATAAGAGGGGGTAAACTGAACAAATCCAACATTTTCTCACTCATTTAAGCAACAACTCCTATTGTGTTACTACTCATTAGAATTGTCTCTATGAGACGATTCTAATGAGTAGTGACACTATAGGGTTTTATGCGGAAATAAAGATTTTATTTTTTGAAAAACTCCTCTTATCTTGAGTGCTGCTATTGTAGTCTGGTGGGTAGTGTTTATGCTGTCTTTAATACTTCCTCTCTTTGTCAATGTCTCCTGTTACAGTTCCAAATCCACAGACATGTCCTTATCAATCATCCAAACACCCTTTTACTATCATCAGCTAATGCTGCACCATAGCGCTGTATACAGAATCAAAACTTTTAAACCTTTTTCTTGCCGATCACACTGTCACTGGAATTTGCGAACAGCAGGATAAGGGTTAACCTTTTAAGTGCTGGGAAAATAAGGTTTCTTTTTGTAACATTTGCAAACAGTTTTGATCTAGATCATGCCTTATTTGGCATCTGATCTTGATAAAAACTGTTTGTCATGAAATAACATGTTTTTTCCGACATTATAAGAGAAGAAGAGATGACTACAGAATTAATGCAGATGTCATTTTCAACGTCCATTGAAAGAATTGACCTTTATCCTGCTATAATATTGGCTGCTTCAAAATGCTGAATATTGATATAGAAAACCCTGCCCACTATGATTAAATTACATCTAATTACATGAACTATTACATTGGCTAATAAAATATGAACAATTTTCCACATGAAAGAGTGTACAGTGATACGTCAGACAGATCCTATCCAAATACAGTGCTGACCCTGATCAGACACTAAAATTAATGCAGGATGAAAGTATTGGGAGCCTTCTGTGTTTTTCCTTTGTACTTCATTAAGCAGTCATCTGCTTTAACCCTTTACTCCATAGCCTGTTTCTAGTTTGAAGACAGCTGACCGCTTAAAGCAGGTTCAAAGTAAAATAGAATGCGCATTAACAACATATTCGTGACTGTATAAATTGGAACTATTTTCTTCAGCGTAGGAATAATTTGAAGGCTAGAAAATGTATATCTGTGGAGTAATGGGTTAAAAGATCTTCATGATCTGCCTTACCATTCAGCAGTTCAAGGGTAAAAGAGACCCGCCACACACAAGCAAGATGCTATGGGGCCTCCCTTAGGACTGTTGGAAATAAATTTGTACAGAGAATAAAGAATATGTAATTTTCTTCCCCAGCGCTCGGGAGCTTATTGCCTATAAAAGGAGAGCTCCAATAGGTCTACGGGGAAATTAGGAGACAGTTTTGATCACAGTGTGAATAGCAATGAGAGACGGCACAGGTCGAAGGTGGACAATCCAGGCCTTTGATTGGTCAGCGAGACTGTAATAAGCAATTATGAATGATAATTAAATTTCCTGACTCTCTGTCGGACATGCTGTGTGATAATCTATCCAGGCTACATTTGCTGAAAACACCAAATGTTTATACAGCCCAAAAAATCCTTATACCCTTTTTTTCATGATTTATTTATCAGGGTTTAAGATAGGTGGGTGCTACAGTCGAGCTGAAAGTAAAGCAGAATGATGTTTATATTTCCCTAAACCTGCTTTAAGCTGTGACACCAGGCTGTAAGAAAGGTTTCCTAAAGGCATGAAAATGTTGTTTCTATAATGAAGAAATGGAAACGCTAGGCTATCAAGGAAAAGGTTTTACCCTTTGCCTGCTATAGGCATTTAGAAGACAGTGTAGACCCAAATCAGACAGCTCCTGAAGATAGATCAAGCTGTCTAAAAACAGGCTGTGTGTAGTACAGAAAGGAGTCTTCCATTCTTTCTTCGGAAAACATTTCTTTTATTTTAACAGCTAATTTAATCATTAAATTCTGTAGGACATGTTCAAGGTGTAGTTTTTGGTATGGACATTGAGAGGGAGGTTAAATGGTTTAACCCTTTGCTCCCTGAAACCTCAAATTGACAATTCTAGTTTTCAATTTAGTCTAGTCCATTTTGACTTTTTAGGGTTGATTTTTACAATATGTGTCAAAATGACAAACAGTGTAGACCCTGATCAGAGGGCTCCTTAAGGAGCCCTCTGATCAGGGTCAACACTGTTTGCATAGGACAAATGTACTCCTCACAGGTACGCTGTTTGCAAATAACGCATATATGCGTGACTAGGGTTCAAAGAAATAACGTATTCATAACTCCATTGGCCCTTTTCTAGTTTTGAAGACAGGTGACCACTTAAAGCAGGATAGAAGGGAAGAAGAAACTGAAACCTCCAATGAACAATTCTAGTTTTCAATTTAGTCCAGTCCATTTTGACGATTTAGGGTTAATTTTTACAACTTTTACCATCTTCTATAATAAAGAAAATATTTAATTATGCAGTATCATTCACCACTGTATAAAGTCTAACTACTTCTTCAATGGAGGCATAAAAAGGCATATTCGTGGAGTAATCACTAATGGGTTAAGAAATAAGCCTCTCTTATCAGATCAGTATCTAAATTCTTAATCACTTATTTTAAATATGCACAGAAAAGTCGATAGGAGAATATTCGAGCAGACACCATGATGAGCCAGCAACACTTGTCATTTCGTGTAAGAAGTGTAAACAAGGACTATTTCCCCGGAATAGACTTGTATGTTATTCTGGCTTCAAACTTTCATCATACATCAAGGTCACCTTGGAACAATGTGAGATAATTCTATTATAGATTACTCTTGTTCTCATTTTCTCCACTGTCTAGTTCATTCATTCACACGAATGATCATCCAAGACTATTCCCTATGACAACCATACTGGTCAGCTGAGGAGGCTTTCAGACTCTCCCTTCATAGCAACGACTTTTCACGCCTTTACAAAGCTCCAGATAACTCTGTCCTCCACATAAGCACCATCATAGGATACCTTTCCCATCCCTCGATCACCATAAGAACAAGTCAAATGAATATTTATTGGTGGCAGCTTAAAGCAAGATGAAAACAAGTGTTTGTGATGCTCCCTGATGTGACCATGACCTCTAAATGACCATGACCTTTGTCTGACATGAGAGTAGAGTCTCAGCTTAAATTAAGAACTTTTTGAGTGGAGTACATTACACCAAGTATGAAGTTTCTATCACATGTAATTCCAAAGTTAATAAATCTTATAATGGCCAATGTTAAATTCAGCCTAATATTTTGACCTTATATAATCTTGACCTTTTTCCAACATGACCCAACCTGTACTGAACTCAATATCTTAAGTTGAGTACACACATGCCATTTTTTTTAATATGAAGCCAACTGTTTGACTTAAAAATAGAAATAATCTAATTTTTAATTTTAGAATAATAGCAGACATACAATTCTTGCAAACAACAAATATTGCTGTGGGTTCAAAGTGTAAATGAGTATCCTAACCATTTTAACCCATTACTCCATAGCCTGTTAGGGCGCATTCTGCTCTACTTTCAGCCTGCTTTAAGATACCATCTACTAAGATATAGAAAATATTTCTTTTGGTACATGTTTATCACAAAATGAACTGGAACTATTTTCTTCAGTGAAGGAATAAATTAGAGGTGTAAAAAGGCATATTTATGGGGTAATGGGTTAAGTTGAGTACACATATGAAACTGTTTAATTTCTTAATTTTAGAAAAGTAGCAGACATACAAATATTGGCATTGCTGTATGGGTTCAAAGTGTTAATGAGGATGGTAACTATTTTAACACTAGAGCTGTGATTATTGGTAAATCTAGAGGTCCCTGAGGAGCTCAACACTGCAGGAAATGGTGCTTTGTCATCAGGCCCACATTAATCTTTGAACTGCGGACTTTCCAAATGGACTAGTCCATCGTCAATAAGGACTTTTACATTGCCTCTCAAGGGATTTATTTAAAAAAAAACTTCTATGTATGACAAGCAGTGTAGACCCTGATCAGAGGGCTCCTTCAGGAGCCCTCTGATCTGGGTCTACACTGTTTGCAGATGTAATACACTTATTTCACCCACAGTACTGGTAAAATATTTCAATGCTAACTATATATCACCGGATTCAGAATCAATGTCTGCCGAAAATCTAAAACATTGTCTCATAATTATATATTCCTATGTATATTTCTGAAATTACAAATACACGAGTGACGAAAATTTTCACTGTGATTCAAGATTTGCTTTAATCCAATCTGCATCAAAACTGTTTGCAAATTCCGTGCCGTTAGCAGGTTAAAAGTTGATGGTTATAGGAATGTTATTTGCACAGTTGTGTCAATGTCACAAGCTCAGCTCGACACATTGGCTTGTTTTAACTGGCTTCGTCGCCTGCCAATAAATGCTCCCTCTGCAAACAAATGGAGGCAGACAAAATTTGCTTGAAAATGTTCAAATACTAACTCGTGGCAACCAATGCTCAAGATAACGGAAGTATTCTGAATACTAAAACCAGGGGCCCGTTTTACTAAACAACTTACGCAAAATTTTTGCGTAAGTCAAAATCGTTTAACTTTTATTTTTCGATCATAAACATTTGCAAACAGCAAATAGCCAGACCAGAGGACGCGCTTAAAGCGCGTCCTCTGATCTGGCTATTTGCTGTTTGTAGCAAGTGATAATAAAAAATATAAATTAAAATTTAAAATTTTGACTTACGCAAAAATTTTGCGTAAGTAGTATAGTAAAACGGGCCCCAGGGCTCCAGATACCGGTAAGCAAAATACTTAAACAATCAAAGTCGTAATGTCTGCAGAAAACCCTATGGTGTTACAATTCATTAGAATTGTCTCGATGAGATGACTCTAATGAGTTGTAACACCATTGGGTTTTTTGAAGACAAAAAAGAAAAGAAAAATGTTGGAAAATTTTCGTAGCCCGATTCCATCTTATCTGGAGTCCTGCTAAAACCCATATTGCTCAACAACACTCTGCTTGGGACTACACTCATTAGAATCGTTTTATGGAGATATAAAGATTTTAGTTTCTGAAATACTCTCTTTATCTGATTTGGGTACGAGTATATGTATTCAATTGTGCAAATATGAAGGATATGTACAGAAACCCTTGAGTCATTCTAAAACAATCTCCATTGAATTTCTAAATCGTTAGGATTAAACTTAATCAAACAAACTCTAAAATTTTTAATATTTTCAAAGTGTTAAATTTCTAAAATAATCTCGTCGTGACCCTGTACTGCAGCGATGTTGATTAAACAGCTTGTTCAAACATGGCTGGTATTCTTCTTAGAGAACAAATATTTGCTGAGCAAATAAAGATCAAATTGTTTTTCATTTCTCCGCGACTAGGAGGCAATATTTTCATTCGTCAATTGATCCTAAAATCTCCCATTGTGCTCCGCAGCTTATTTGCCCAGTACACTAGTAAACATCGAAATAAAACACTTCACTATTTTATCACCAATATAATGCAGTTATGAGCAAGTGGATCGATAGTATAGCAAAACAGTGGTTCTTCACTCCTTCTATTTTTAACTCTTCGCATGCTGAGTAATTTTTTTTGTCTGCCACAGTTGACGTCTGCTACGGTTCTAAATATAGAATTTTAGAATTTTCTTTTCATAATAGGGTCAGAATGTCAATCAGTTTGGATCCTGATGAGATGTTGCATTATGTGGTTGCTCATGTAGATCCAAAACTGTTTGCACAGATAACCCTTTACCTAATAGCCTGTTTCTAATTATGAAGACAGGTGACCACTTAAAGCAGGTTCAAAGTAAAGCAGAATGCTATCACCTGCTATAGGATATAGACAATATTTCTTATGGTATATGTTTATGACTGTATAAATTTGAAACATTTTCTTCCGTTATGGAGTAAATTAAAGTGGTGAATGATAGCGTGCAAAAAGTTTAAATCAGAAAAAGTAAGCTAGGCCTTTATTGAGTAGGAAACCTGGATAACACATTTTTTTACAGTTTAATTCAGGACTGGTGGTTGCTTAAAGTAGGCTGGAAATAAAGGAGAAACCCTATTGTGTCACTACCAATTAGAATCCTCTCTTTGAGAAGATTCTAATGAGTAGTAACACCATAGGATTTGGTGCTGAAATGAGTGAGAAATGTTGGATTTGTTCAGTTTACCCTCCTGTTATCTGGAGTCCTGTATATGAGAAAGGGGTAAAGGCATAGACAGGTTTGTCTATGAGGTTAAACTAACCCATTACTTCATAAAAATGCCTTTTTAGGCATTTAATTCATTTTACCATTGAAAAAAGTTCCACTGCATACAGTAATGAATGTTATGCACCATAAGGAACATTTTCTTTATCTTAGCAGATAATCGCTTAGAGCAGGATAAAAGTAAAATAGAATGTACCTTCAATGATTGGCGACAGATTACTACCTTAATTACTCGTTTATCTGCAATCTACATCTGCTGCCACCTATTGGTCAGGATGGAATGATTGGTTGATGGAATCTTGATTTACAGCCCATCCACTAAATTAACCCACTACCCCACCCCATAAATGCGCCTTTTTACACTTTTCCTTTATTCCTCCCCTAAAGAAAATATATCCAATTTTTACAATCATGGATATGTATCGTAAGAAATATTTTCTAAATTCTAGCAGATGATGGCTTAAAGCAGGCTGAAAGTAAAGCAGACTGCACCTTTATTCTGCTTTACTTTCAACCTGCTTTAAGTGATCAAATGTCTTCTGAAATAGAAACAGGCTATGGGGTAATTATGACCAGGGTTAATAGTAGGTAGAAAGTCTGGTAATGCAGGACAAAAGTAATGCAGAAAGTTGCAACCTGTCTTTAAATTTCAAACTTTAGGCCACTTTCGAGTGTCACTGAAATAATGTGCTTCAAGTCCATGTGACATATAACTTTTCCACACTTTAAAATAGTAACGTTTCTCCCAAAATACGTTTTGAACTTAGTTGACCCCTCTTGTGACATTTATTTACATAATTATTTTTGAATTGGATTAGACATATCATATCACGCTGCCAGTGCAAAGACCTCATTCTGCAACTGTGTTTTCACAGTGTTTATAATCATCTTGCTTTGTCGCATCAACAAATCCCCATTTAACCCATTTCTCCATAAATACGACTTTTTACTCATTTAACTTATTCCTCCGCTGAGGCAAATTGTTCCATTATATACCATACGGAATGTGCGACAGAAGAAATATTTCCTATATCCTAGCAAGGATATTAAGGTAGATTCTGCTTTACTTTCAACCCTGCTGTAAGTGATCACCTACCTTCAATACTAGAAGCAGGCTATGGGGGAAAGGGATAAAGATTTGATGTTTCAGAAAATTCTAGTAAAACTGGAAACACTCAAGACGATATTTGCTACATCTGGTTCTACATAATTTGTTTTCAAAAAACAAGTATAAACACTATTATTCAGAGCTCCAGATAAGAAGGAATAAACTAGACTTTTCGACATTTTCTCTTTTATATTGTTAGGCAGCGGAAGCCAAACTCTGAAGTGTCACTACTCTTTAAAATCGGCTCTTCGAGATGATTCTTATGAAGTTACATAATAGCTAGGGTTTTTATCCAGAAATAAAGAATTTAGTGTTTGAAATACTCCCCTTATCTGGAGCCGGGTATTATTTATTTTTTATAGCAGGAGAAGGGTTAAACTTAACAAACCTCTTAAAAACAGGCTGCTGCGTATTCCACTACCCTATATATCTTTTTTGTGCCTTTTATATATTTATTCACAGCGTTTTTTTTCCTTCTGTGGACGGTACCCGGGAAAGGACCCGTTCCCAATTGGAATAGGACCCGTTCCCAAATGGAACAGGACCCATTCCCAATTCAAAGAAGGGACCTGGCAATATGGTAAAAATAGTATTTTCAGTGAAAAAAAGAGAATTTCTGTTACTAGTGTTAGCATTGCCTGTTGATATGAACTGCATAATTGCTACTTGATAAGTTAGATCAATATAGGCCTACATATATTATAAAATAAACTTCCCGATTTCTTTTTTGTCATCATTTCACGACTTGTTTTTTCCCAATTTGAAGTTTACACGACAAGAAAAAATTCCCAATCTGACAAGAAAAATTCCCAATCTGATGAGTACCGGACCCGTTCCCAATTGGGTGAAAAAAACCGCTGATTCATCCACAGGAGAAAATAGTTCCAGTTTATACAGTCATGAATATGCACCATAAGAATTATTTTCTGATATCCTGGCAGATGGTAGACTAAATCAGGCTGAAAGTAAAGCAGATTCTCCTTAATTACTTTCAACCTGCTTTAAAAGGTCACCAGTCTTTAAAACTACAAACGGGCTATGGGGTAATGGGGTACTGCAGTCTGTATAAATATGAAATGCATCTTTTGCATTGTGCGTTTTTCACTCTTTGCATGCTAGCGGCGGATATATCTGCCACAGTTATTGCCTTTGCAAACAGTTTGGATCCAGATGAGACGCCGCGTAACGTGGCGTCTCATCAGGGTCCAAACTGTTTGACACTCTGCTTGTTTTGAATTTTTTTTTTGAAAATTCTATTTTTAGAACAGTAGCAGCCGACAATTGATGCAGACGACAAAATTTACCCAGCATGCAAAGAGTTAACGTAGGTTTGATTGTATTCCCTAAAGAGTCTGGCATGCTATGCAAATGACAAGAGCTTGCTACAATAGTTATTGCAACCAATGAAAAACTCCCATAGTCACACACACAATGTTAGAGAAAATATCGCACAGAACAATCCCGCAAGTTCCCAAGTGAGAAAAAACAACTAGAAATATTGGAGAGAGAGACTTTTTCAACCACAAGGTTTTATCCGAGCTGTATCCATTTTTTCTGCCTAGATATAGTAGATAAATTCAAATGCTTGAGAACAATCTCAGACTCAACTCAAACTCCTTATAATCTTAGGGCCCGAGTTGTGCCATGAAACAAATAAAGATATTGCATTGGGGCGGGTGGGGGGGGGGGGGGGGGGGGGGGGGGGACAGTGTACTTGCAACAAACTGCAAACTTTATCACAAAAGTCGCCAGCTGAATGCTAAAAGTTGATGAGTAAAATTGCATTTTTCAACTTTAACTTCATTCTGATTCCAGCCTACATATAATTCTGTTCTTTTTAGTTCCTCATACACTCCACTCTCTCCCCAGTGGTTACATGGATAACAGTGCTCAAAGATTACTCTTTGCATGCTGCATTATTATTTCGTCTGCAACAATAATTGTCGTCTGCTGATGATCTCAAAATAGAATTTTCAAATTTTCTTTTCAAAACAGGTTCAGAGTGTCAATCAGTTTGGATCCAGATGAGAAGCTGAGTAACTCTGACTCATTTGGATCCAACCTGTTTTACACTGAGGAGTTTTTGGAAATTAATACATAATGAACATTAATTCTGAGAGTTATTGCAGATGACAAAATAATGCATGTAGCACGTCAAAGGTTTAGACATTTTTTCTATCCTGGAGTACTTCCCTATGATGCACAAAAAGGGTTTTTCCAACCTATAACTCTTTCAACACTAAGTAACTCTTGTGGGTTATTATGTTCCCTTGTTGATCATTTTAGTTATCAGAATATGAACCAGTCTACTAAGAATTCTGGGTAGTTTAATAAATATTTATAATATTATATAATGCTCTAATTTAGCAAACATTGTAGGCTTCAATAGGAGCCCTCTGATCTGGGTGTACACTGTTTGCAAATGTAATAACTATATTTTCAACAGGCCAAAGATGAAAGAGTTATAACTCTTCAAAATAAAGGGCTAGAAAATAAGCTAATAATGGGGAAATTAAAGCAGGCAGATAATAAAACAGAATGTGACTTCGGTTAACTCTTTCCTCTCTGAAACTTTAAATGGACAATTCCAGTTTCCATTTTTAAGTCTAGTCCATTTCTGTCTTTTAATAGTTGTTTTTGTCAATGTTTGATATTATGACAAACAGTGAAGACCCTGATCAGAGGGCTCCTTTCGGAGCCCTCTGATCTGGGTCTTCACTGTTTGCACAGGACAAGTGTACTATTCACATGTACACTGTCTGAAAAGAACGCCTATATGCGGGACTAGGGTTCAAAGGGTTAAGGCTCATATGCATGCTTTCTGCTTTATTTTCAGTCTACTATGTCTACTGGAATGTATCGAAAATATTTCTTAGGTACATGTTTTCATTACAATTATTAAACCATTTTCTTCAATGGAGGAAAACAATTAAAGGTGTAAAAAGATGTATTTATGAGGAAGTGGGTTGAGGCAGAATACATTTTAGTAGAAATCTTTTTTTTAATCAGTCAAAGATGGCTGAAAGCATGCAAAATGCTATCAAAACCTCTCACAATTTCTTCACCCAGAGCTTAGGTGTCAAATTTCTAACTTTATTCTTCAGTGTATCGATTTTAACACTAGCTCTTTAAACGTTTCATAAATATGCTTGGTATGTTGTCAGCTTTAACTTCTGAAATTAACAGTCAGCCAGGGCTCCAGATAAGGGGAGTATTTCAGAAACTAAAATCTCCATTTCTGCATTAAACCCTATGGTGTCACTACTCATTAGAATCGTCTGTTTGAGACACCATAGGATTTGGGGCTGAAATGAGTGAGGAAAATGGAAATGTTGGATTTGTTCAGTTTACTCCTTCTTATCTGCAGCCCTGTCTTCTTTCTTTCCTGTATTTGCAGATAGAGATCTATACTCAACCCATTACCCCATAAATACCCCTTTTTACGCCTTTGATTTATTCCTCCACTGAAGAAAATTATTCCTATTTATACAGTTTTTTATAAGTACATGTAAATAGGTAACAGAAATTATGTTTACATTCTAGCAGATCTATGGTAGTTTAAAGCAGGCTGAAAGTAAAGCAGAATGCTTTAAGTTGTCAACATTCTTCAATACTAGAAATAGATCTATAATATATACAGCTAGCCAGCTTGGATCCTGATCAGAAACTGAAATACTTAGTATCAGACCTCACTCGATCTCAACTGTTGGTTAAAGTCTAGAAAATTTCTTCATTGCATTAACCCACTGCTCCATTGATTTATAAACCTTTTTAAGCCTTTAAATAATTCCTCCACTCAAGAAAATAGTTCCACTTTATACAGTCATGCAACAGAAAAAACAGTTCCTATATATCCTAGCAGATGGTATCTTACAGTTGGTTGAAAGTAAAGCAGAAGAGGGTGGGGGAGAGGGTTAAAGCTGTTTGGTTCCACATCAGATGACGAAAGAATTTTATTCAGAAGTAAAAGAATTCTGTGTAATCATAGAGTAAACTGAGTATGTACAGATACATGAAATGATGTTACTGCTGAAAGTAGAAATATTTCATATCAGCAGTCATAATTATCCATTAAAAAAATGTAATAACCATGAATAAAATATGATGTTACACCTTATTTTTCATGCTTTAGATAGATTGTCATTTGTAGTGAAATTTGATATATGTATCTAAGTAACTGATCTGAAAGAAATCAATTTGAATTTTCCAATATATAATAATGTAACTCCTCCGTAGTGCCAAACAAGAAAACATCTTGATCATGAGGTAAATAGAAGATAGCATCTTAACCTACTACCCCAAAAAACACTTTATACTTATTCCTCAAATGAAGAAAAAATCCACTGTAAAGTTATGAATATCTTAGCAAATGGAAGCTAAAAGCAGGCTAAAAATAATGGAGAATGCACTTTCACCCATTTACCCATAAATATGCCTTTTTACGCCTAAATTTATTCCTCCACTGAAAAAAATAGTTCCAATTTATACAGTTGTGAATTTCAACATTAGAAATAAATTCTATATTCTAGAAGCTGGTAGCTTAAATTAAAGCAGGCTGAAAATAAAGCAGAATGCCCCTTAACCCATTACCCCATAGCCTGTTTCTAGTAGTTAAGATATGTGATCTATTAAAGCAGGTTGATAGTAAAGCAGAATGCGCCCTGGGGCGCATTCTGCTTTACTTTCAGTCTGCTTTAAGTTACAATCTGCTAGGATATAGAAAATATTTCTTATGGTACATATTCATGACAGTATAAATGGAACTATTTTCTTTGGCGGATGAATAAAATGAATGCGCTAAAAGTCGCTTCTATAAGGGAAAGGGTTAAGGCACATTCTGCTTTACTTTCAACCTGCTTGATGTGGTCACCAGTCTTCATTACTATAAAGTGACTATGGGTTATAATGGGTTAAGACAGGTTCTGCTTTACTTTCAGTCTGCTTCAAGTGGTCACCTGTCTTCAAAAGCTAGAAACAGGCTGTGTGATAATGTGTTAACCCTTAGCCCGCCAAATAAATTGTCGTCTGCTAAATTTCTCGTCTGCTTCAAGTTTCAAAGTGCTTCAAAGTTGCTCCAAATTGCTGAAAATGTTGTCCGAGTGTCAAACAGCTTGGATCCGGATGAGACGCCGAGTTACTCGGCGTCTCATCCGGATCCAAGCTGTTTGCATATGGAGCTATAGTCGTGAGTGGCAGGCTAAGGGTTAATTTAGTCAAGTATAAAGTATCTCCCAGCTCTTCTGCCATTGTCTCTCAATTAGCCCCATTTCCTTCCCCTCCAGTGAAGACCCAGCTGACACTGGTAACTGTTGTCAAATCACATGACCTGTCAGGTCATCCCCAGGCTTTCTCTAATTACGCCTATTAATAGACAAAGGGTTGGGCCCACAAAGGCCCTTATTATTAGGTAGGTGAAAAGGGGCTACTTAATGTCACTAGTTTCCACCCACAGGCAGTAGAAACAGTTTCTTAACCCCTAAAACCCTTAATAAAATATTGTTTATTAAAACGTCATCTGCTTTGTTTTTAATCTGAAATTCTTTAATCTTTTCTTCTTTGTACCTGCAGCAACATGGTCTGAGTTATAGATGTCATCTGTCTTGATCCCGATTGGACACAGAGTTATTTGTACGTGTCACCTGATCAGGATCCAAACTGTTTATAAAGAAATGTTAAAGGGGTTAAGTGAGTGTGAAGCTTCAATGAATTTTGACTGGGTCAGGGATCCCTGCTGACAAGCAATTTATCCTTTCAGGTAAATGAAACACAGCCCATCTCTGTTAGCTGCTGTCAAAAGATGATTTATTAAACACCGTTTTACACAAGTGGCAACTCAATGCAGGACAAAAGTAAAGCAGAAAGCTCCTTTCGGAACTTTCTGCTTTACTTTCGTCCTACATTAAGTGTTCATCTATCCCTTAGGAATGACTCCCTGATTCTTCAGAGAATGGCCCGTCCTAATTACAAGGATGATAATGATAGTCTTTGTATTGTCACTAATGGGTATGTTCAAAGTGACAGTGTTACTCCAGACCTGTAACATCTATTAGAACTTGGCTTAAAGAAAGGTGGCCACCAATGAGCAGTCACTGATTTTCAAAACTTCCGCAAACACCTAAATTGAAGCCGATGTCATTTTCAGCTCAATGAAGGAATATTAAAGTGTTGAATGCTGAATAAAAGTTGTCTGCCCAAAAAATATCTCCTTCAATTCCAAAACTAACATACAATTGTAATTATAATACCAAGTGACAAATAGTTTGTATCCTTGTCAGGTACAGAGTTATTGTCCTTTGATCTGTATACATTATTTATATTACAGAGCTCCAAATAAGGGGGGTATTTCAAAAGCTCAAATCTATTTTTCTGCTTTAAACACTATGGTGTCACTATTCATTAGAATCGTCTCGAAGAGACGATTCTAATGAGTAGTAACAGCATAGGATTTGATGCTAAAATAAGTGAGAAAATATTGGATTTCTGCAGATTACTTCTCTGGAGCCCTGTATTATAACTGTTTGCAAACATGTAAAGGACAAGTGTACCAGCATTTGAAGGGTTTGACCTTTAGAGTGCCAAGATTAACTTGACATGCATTTGTTAACAGTTTCGGACCAGATCAGACACTGAATACTCCATGTTTGATCAGGACCCATACTGTTAGGAACTTTGGTAATGGATAGATTTCTGGAAATATCAAAATAACTATAATGATGTTTACAATTCAGTCAATAATACTTGGTGAAAGGAACATTTGTTAGCCTTCAAATAGCTAATATGATACGGGGATGTAATCTTGTAATCTTGGGCCTTCTGGGGTGCCCGCATGAAGCCCTGTTGGAGCAGAACGGCCCCTTTTGCACAATAAGGTGACTATCATCAATGACTAATGATTCATTAATGAATTTTTATCACCCTGACTACTGGTAACCCAGGATATGTAAAGTTTGATTCGGTGGACGTTAAAATATCTCTGAAATGACCTCAAAAGACAGTATTTCAATGCAAAAGTATTGGTTAAAGCAGATGGCTGATTAAAGCAAACAAAAAGTAAAGTACATGTTTGATGTCATGGACACGTTAGAATCGTGACAAGCAATTCTAGAAATTGTTAAAATCTGTGTTAAGCTGAAAGCATTCTCTCAAAATATTGCAAATAGGTGGACTTAATGCAGGACAGAAGTAATGCAGATAGCTCCTTTGGGAGCTTTCTGTGTTACATATACTCTGCATTAACCCATTACCCCATATACTGTTTCTAGTTTTGAAGACATACTGCCACTTAAAGCAGGTTGAAAGTAAAGCAGAATGTGCCTTAATTAAGGCACATTCTGCTTTACTTTCAGCCTGCTTTAATCTGTTCTCTGCCAGAATATAGAATATATTTCTTCAGTAGAGGAATAAAAAAGGCATATTTATGGGGTAATGGATTATAAGCAATATCTTGTGTTATCAAGGATTCAGCTGCTTCTTCTCTGAATGGCTGCTGAATACAGGTTCATCTGTTTTCCTATTTCACAGGCATCTGACCACCACGGCTTCCGGTCAGTGATTTATCGACCTCAGCAATTTATCACGGTTTCCCACAAAAGGATTCAATACAAGATCTCCAGATTGTCATTCATGCCAGCGCTGGAGTGTTACAAACCAGAAAATTGTAAGGAATTCTATTAGCTTCCAACCTTGTCAATTGACCTATCGCTAAGACTGGTGGCTCCACCTCTGTCCCAAGTTTTACCATTATAGTTAAACCTGTATTAAGCAACCATTAAACCAGGAAGTATGGAAATATTTACAGACAGACATGTGGCTTCTTAACCCATTCCCCCATAAATACGCCTTTTTACACCTCTAATTTATTCCTGCACTGAAGAAAATATTTCCAATTTATACAGTTATGAATATTGATCACAATAAATATTTCCTATTTTCTAGTAGATGGTACTTAAAGCAGGTTGAAAGAAAAGCAGAATGCACGTGTGAGCGGCTCACCCATGCAGTGGCGGAAATAGCCGAAGATGACCTGTAATCAGTGCTCTGAGGAAAGACAGTCATATATATGCGCAAAATGATGTCCGAAACTGTCAGGTACATAATATCTTGGTTGTGTCAAAGGAAAAATCTCTACATACCAATGACTTATAATGAAGAAAGGCATCAACACTATCTACATGAATGGAATTAAAGTTGACTTTGCAAACAATCCAGGAGCATTCTGTTTTACTTTCAGCCTAGCCTTTAAAAGCAACCATCTGTTTTTCAATACTGAAAACAAGCCATGTGGTAAAGGGTTAAAAAAAATACTTAAACATAGGAAGTTAGAGAGCACTTTTGAACAGCCTTCAAGTACAATGTACTATTATAGTATCTCAAAAGAAACAAGCTTCAATAGAAAATACTTCACCAAACATGATTACATTTCCAGCACCGCCAAATGTAAATTTAGCAAGTGTTCTAAATATAGAAACAACTTGAAACAAGAGATCAATTCTGACAGAGCCCTAGTAAAAGTAACAGATCCACAAATTCGTACTACTCTTAGGGCAATTGTTGTTGACTGCACAATAAAAACCCTTGAGGTGCTGAACGCCACTTGACTTTATATATGTAACAGCAGTAACAGCAGTTTGTATACAGATCAGACACCGAATAACTCGGTGTACGATCAGGAGCAAAACAGTTGAAAACACGGCAACAATCATATTTGTTTCTTCATGGGTCACTTTTTATTGCCTAAAATATCCTGAAACAAAAATATGTGAAATGAATGCAGATGACATTTTTTATAGCAGACGACTTGACAGCAACGAAAAGGATAAACCATTTAAGTGCTGGAACTTGGAATCAAATCAATTCAGACCCAGATCAAGGGGTTCCTCTCAGGGTCTGCACTATTTTGTCACACTTTCAAGTAACTTTTTAACTACATCTCTCAAAATTCAAAAAAACCTAATCATCCTTTAAAGATTGGAATGATCAATTTCATTGAAAGTGTTGGATTCTGAAAGAACTGGTATTGCAAAGGTTGAGGAGAATATAAGGAAACAAGTTGGAGTACTTAAAAACAACACTTGCATGACTTCCCCACGGGATATACTATAAAACATACACTCGTCACCATTCCCGGAAGACGTATGGATATCAATAACGACAGGCAGGACCTTGATGGAGGACGACAGTAATGCAGAAAGCTCCTTGATGGAGCTTTCTGCATTACTTTAATCTTCCATAAAGCCATGAAAAATCGACAAAACTGATCACGGATCTTGTGTGAAGTGTCCGTTTGTCATAAGTTTGAGTGTATGTATTTAATCAGTCCTTGAACCACTTCACAGTCACTCAGTACCTCCTATAGTGGTAGGTCTAAACCGTATTAACCCATTACTCCGTAAATACACCTTTTTACGCCTATCATTTATTCCTCCACTGAACAAAATAGATCCATTTATACAGTCATGAATGTGTCTTGTAATAAATAGTTTCTGTATCCCAGTACTTGATAGCTTAAAGCAGACTGAAAGTAAAACAGAATGTGCCTGAAGGCCAACTTCAGCTTTACTTTCGACCTGCTATAAGTGATCACCTATTTTCAAAACTAGAAGCAGGCTATGGGGTAATGGGTAACAATTAAGTGATCACTCAATACAATGGCCATTATTCAGTCTTTTATACAGATGATTACTAAATGAATGATAAAAGTAATGTAGAAAACTCTAGCTTGAGCTTTCTACCAGGAACCCTCTGATCAGGGTCTATACTGTTTGCATTTAGCTGAAATTATTTCTGGGTCTATTCCGTTTGCAAAGGCTAAAATAATTCAAGTGAAGGTATGACTGCATTGTTTGTTCAAGCAGTCCAATTTATCACACCCACAAAAACCTGTGCCTTCTCAAGATAACATCATGACACTGTATCCGTCATTATATCTGTTTGTATCATCAAGTAGTATTGTTTTCCATTACAACAATACAGTCATCTGTGGCAAGCCATCACCTTTCACTTAACCCATTACCCCATAAATACACCTATTTACGCCTTTAATTTATTCCTACACTTAAGAAAATAGTTCAACTTTACACATGTATACAGTAAAAAGTATGTAAGATAGAAAATGTTTTATATTTTAGAAGATGTAGCTTAAAGCAGACTGAAAGTAAAACAGAATGTGCCTTAAGGGGCATTCTGCTTTACTTTCAACCTGCTTTAAGTGGTTAACTATTTTCAATACTAGAAACAAGCAATGGGCCCTTGGGTAATGGGTTAAAACAAGCCAACTTCACTGAAGTGTGGTATTTGTGAGTTGTCATTAAACAAGAACGATTTCACTTAAGTGTGGTATTTGTGAGTTGTCCTTAAACTAGAAGGATTTCACTTAAGTGCGGTATTTGTGAGTTGTCCTTAAACTAGAAGGATTTCACTTAAGTGTGGTATTTGTGAGTTGTCCTTAAACTAGAAGGATTTCACTTAAGTGTGGTATTTGTGAGTTGTCATAATTGTGGGATGTTATTGTAGAGTATTTGTAAGTTGTCGAGAGAAACTTTAATTATGTGCTTTATACATGAGTGTATACAATAATAGGTCATTATATCAGCCAGACTACATATTACAGTATCACACAACACATTATTATTAATATTACATTTTCAAAATTGTCTTGTCACTTGGAGGATAAAAAAGTGCACTTGACGCCAGGATATATCATGAGGTTATAGCTCATTCACGCACAGTGATGTGATTGGTCCAACTGTTGTAGCATCCTATTGTCTACGATAAGTTTCCATGAGTGGGACACTTAACCCTTCTCATGCTGAATATTCATTATATAAAACTGTGCAAATATGAGGAGCTCGGAGCTCCAGATAAAAGGGAGTAAATTGAACTATTTCAACATTTTCTCGCTTATTTTAGCACCAAATCCTATGTGTTACTACTCATTAGAATCGCCTCAAAGAGACGATTCTAATGAGTAGTGACACCATAGGGTTTAATGCAGAAATAAAGATTTTAGTTTTTGTGAAATACCCCCTTTATATGGAGCTCTGTATCTGTAATCTGAACTATTACATTGGATAAGAAAATAAGCAAACACTTCCCCAGGAAAGAGTGCAGACTCCCGTTTGGACAGATCCTATATGAAAACAGTGCAGACCCTGATAAGACAGCTCCTGACGTAGCTGTCTGATCAGGGTCTGCACTGTTTTAAAAATGTGTTAGTATATGCTAATGGCACACGAAGGGTTAAGACACTTAGTAATTAATTCTAAGTGGGTTACATTATCTTATAAACTAATCTTCATTTGATGTGGAGGAAGAGATTCAAGTGCCTCCTGTGGTGTTACTCAAGGCCAGCTTATTTCACCCTTTCTAATAATTATAAAGTAACACCTCTTCCATGATTTACCTAGTCCTAATCCAAATATGTGTTCATACTTCTACCTTGACCGCACAATTTAATACCCATGGAACAAGTGGACACACTATACCCTAACAGATAAATGTTTCAAGCAGATTTAACCCTTTACTCCATAGAAGCACCTTTTAGCACATTAAATTTATTCCTGCACTGAAGAAAATAGTTCCATGTTAAATATGAATATGTACTATAAGAAATATTTTCTATATCCTAGCAGATACTAGCTTAAAGCAGGCTGAAAGTAAAGCAGAATGTGCCATAATGCGCATTCTTATTTACTTTCAACCTGCTGTAAGTGGTCACTGATTTTCAAAACAAGAATCAGGCTATTGGGTAATGGGTTAAAGCAGGTTGAAAGTAAAGCAGAATAAGCCTTATAATCTGCTAGGAAGTGAGAATATTTCTGATGGTACATACTCATCAATGTATAAAGTGGAACTATTTTCTTCAGTTGAGGAATGAACTAAAGGTGTTTAAATGTATATCTATGGAGTAATGGGTTAAAGCAGACTAAAACAAAGCAGAAAGCTCTTACACAATATTTCATCTTTACTTTCTGCCCATAGAAAGAAATTCTTTTCCACAACACTAAGAGGAAGGAGTCAAAGAAAGTAAGTGAAAGCTCATTGGCTGTGATTTGGTGGACTGGTTCCCAGCAGGTCAAAGGCCACTGATTCCATTAGAAAGGAGGAAGAAGGCAGAGAAAAGAAGGATAACTCATTGGCTGGTATGGGTGGATTGGTTCCCAGCTTTAGCAGATCAATGGTTACTGCTGATTACTATCAATTAGCCTTATGACACTTGTTTAATCAGACACTCCTAACTGCCTTTGATATTCTCTCTCTTATCCAACAAGTCATAGCAAGAATAACAGCTCAAGTGCAGTCTTTCCCATGTCTTGAACCCATTTATGATTACTCTATGAATACACATATTTAATTTACTCCTCCACTTAAGAAAATAATTCCACTTTTCATGAATATGTACCATAATTAATATGTTCTAAACCATAGCAGATGGTAGCTTAAAGCAGTCTGAAGTTAAACAAAATTTGCCTTCAGTCACAATCTGGAACAGATTACATATATCGGCATTCTTTTGCAAGCAGTGAAGACTCAGATGAGAAAGCTCCAGAGTAGTCCTCTGATCTCAGTCTACACTGCTTGTCATAAATTTTAAGTATGTGAAAGACAGTCGCTTAAATTGTCAATGTTTACTATTCAATGTTAACTAAGAGAGTCCATTAGGAAATTAGACATTGTTGAAACAATTCACTGACCTTCCTGGTTGTCTGCAGATACACAGGCTAAACCCTATTCCTGCTATTTATACATAAGTGTACATGTATATTGACAAGTTTTGAAAACAGTGCAGACCCTGATCAGACAGCTCCTGTGAAGGAGCTGTCTGATCAGGGTCTGCACTGGTTTCAAAACTTGTCAATATACACTTATGTATCTATTGGACATGCGTCAAGGAAATACCAGACTAATCTGGTAACAAAACAATGCAGATCCGAAGCAGAAAGCTCCTTCTGATACGGGTCTACATTTTTTCAAAAAGCATCAAAATACAGGAGGATAAGGGTTAGGAGTATCAAAAGCAGACCAAGAATGCAGCACTTAAAGGGAGTCCTACACTATACACCAGAAATAGAACTTATCTGTTAACCACTTTGGCACAGTCAACAAATGCCTATTATTGCTACCCCTCTCAACATGGAACTAACAGATCTAATATGTCACAGATCTAAAATAGCTAAATGCAGAACAAAAGTAATACAGAAAGCTCCTTAAGGAGCTTTCTGTATTACTTTTGTCCTGCATTAAGCCTGCTATCAATCTCAATATAACTAAATTCATCTTTTATGGAAATCAGGGCTCGAGATAAGGGGAAGTAAACTGAACAATTCCTACCTTTTCCCGCTAATTTCAGCACCAAATCCTATGTTGTTACTACTCATTAGAATCGTCTCTTCGAGACGATTCTAATGAGTAGTGACAACATAGGGTTTAATGGAGAAATAAAGATTTTAGTTTGGGAAATACTCCTCTTATCTGGAGCCCTGATTGAAGTGTTGTCCAATACAGGTAGGACTGTGCTGTGATAAAATTATTTTCAAATTCAAACCAAACATGAAGTTAAAACTTATTCAACCACAAAGATAAGCTGCCACAATAACACGACCACTAATTTCGGTTTAACGCTGTAAAATGTTTACCCAGCGTTGTGAAACGTTACCATCTCCTTATTCAACAGGTTTTACTCCCGAGAAAGTTCAATCAGAGTTCCGCCTGAGTGGCTCTAACAACGTCTTCTCGTAGTGACCGCTTAAACCTTGTCAATAACCATGGCAAACGTTTGTGGCACAAACCACCCGGGGCTACAAATGGTGGCTAATTGTGATCTAATTACATAGCAGTGCGTTTGAATTTGATTTTCTTCAGATCTGATCAACACCATCCATTGGTAACTATCAGCTCCAGGCAAACTGACACCACAACCTTTACAATGTAAACTCATTCTTCCCTGAAACTTCAAATATACAATTCCAATTCTCAATTTGGTTCAGTCCATTTTTAACTATTTTGGGTTATTTTTTCCAATATATTTTCAAAGTTATAAATAGTGCAGACCCTGATCAGGGGGGCTCCTTTAGATCCTCTGATCTGGGTCAACACTGTCAACATAAGACAAGTGTACTATTCACAGGTACACTGTTTGTTAAGGATGCCTATACTCAGTATTACAGGTCAAAGGGTTAAAATTAGTAGTGCTGGAACTAAATATATACATCCTTAGCAAACAGGGCAGACCCAGATCAGAGGGCTCCTTTATGAGCCCTCTGATCTGGGTCTACACTATTTGCCCTATTCTATAACACTCCAGAAGGACTAAAACTATGAGCAGCATTATAAACTAGTAGTTTATTAGAAAACCATTGAGCTCATTTGAAAGTTCAGCAGCTTAAGGGTTAACTAAGATTTTCATCAGCTATGGTTTTGATTTAACCAGGGGTAACCGTAAATATAATATAATTATACAGTCAAACTTGTGTTCAGTGACCACTCTTTGAGGAAGCATTTAGGTCTCTAACAATGCCGTGCAGAACAAAGGGCAAAGCAGACAGCTCTTTATCAGCTTGCTGCTTTACATTCAGCATGTGTTTAAAGCTTTCTAGTGCATTTCAGGCTAATATTTCATCATTTTTAAACAAGCATGACATTGCCTTGAAATTTCTCAATTACTATCAGTAAGAAGACAGTTATTTTCTCAATTTTAAAGCAGCAGGTGGTTGCTTTCCAGCAGGGTAAAAGTAAAGAAGAAAGCTCCTAAAGGAGCATTCTGCTTCACTTTTATCCTGCTTCATAGCTGCTTTTTAAATATATCAATCAGTTCAGTTTTAGAATGGTTGTATTTGAAGTGTTTTAGAGTGAATGGCAGGCTGTTTAGAGTCAGTAGAGAGGTATTTTTTGTGTAGGCGCTAAACTGATTAAAGTCTTTTCTTGAGCATGTCATGCTGTCTGACCATCAAACAGTACTTAGGTAATAACTGAGAGAGGGGTAGTAGCAGTTAGAGAGAGGTACTGACAACAGCTCTGAATAAAAGTGCACTTTACAGTAAAACCTACATATTAAGACAACTTAATGCTAATTGATTATGTGAAAGACAGATGGCAGCTTAAAGCAAGGTGAAAGTAAAACAGAAAGCTCCAAAGGAGCTTTCTGTTTTACTTTCACCTTGCTTTAAGCAGCCACCTGCCTTTAACACGAAATAGTTTATGTAAATAAATGGTGGTAATAGAGAGGTTTTACTGTATTCTATAAACTTTAGAGTAGATCAACAAGCATTATTTATGGCTTTGAGTGGACTGTACATAATTGTTGCTATAGGAACTGGTCTGCATTGTTTTCTTATATAGGATCTGTCTGACAGAACCTGTGTAATATCAACCTTCTTTTATTAGCCAATTTAATAAATCAGATGGCATGTGTTCATTGTGGGCGGAGTTTATATAAAAGAGAAGGATTAAGCTTATACCGCACTACTTCATCTGAAGCACTGGTACAGACAGACGGATGGATGGATGGATGTACAGACAGACAGACAAACTAGAGGCAACTTGTACATACCTGTTTGTGCATTTCCACATTAAGCCCATAGGACATCTCATAGTACTGAAAAAGACAAAAGTATGCACTATAGATATTGATTAGTACACAACCTCAATACTTTCAAGCTGCCTTGTAGGTGAATAACCCTTTACTCAATGGCTTGTTTTCAGTATTAGAGACAGATGGTTGCTTAAAGCAGAATTGCTGCTAAGAGCAGGGTAATCCATTACCCCATAAATACATTTTTTTACGCCTTTAATTTATTTCTACCCTGAAGAAAATAGTTCCAATTTATATTGTTATAAATATGTATGATAAGAAATATTTTCTATATTCTAGCAGATGGTAGCTTAAAGCAGGCTGAAAGTAAAGCAGAATGTGCTTAAGGTGCATTCTGCTTTACTTTCAACCTGCCTTAGTATATATAATTATATAACTTCTATTTGCTAGGATACAGAAAATATGTCTTATGTTGTACATTCATTCCTATATAAAATTGAACTATTTTCTACAGTGAAGTATTAAATTAAAGGTGAACAAGAGCACCGCAGTGCGGCAAAATACGCCCGTCACGGCCGGCGGGTGTCAAAGTCGTCCAGACTCAGGCCGACTGGAAAAAGTCGCCCGGAGTGTAGGCCCGACTATCGATCTCAAAAAGACTATGCTGTAGTATTGCGATAGCTCAAGTACTATCCTGATAGTATTGCGATAGTCAAGAAAAGAGTTCTGGGTTTTTTAAAAAATGCCCATTTTTGACAATAAAGGGGGCATAACTCTGCTAAAAATAGTCGCCAACGTCTGAAATTTAACAGGAACCAAAATTCACAGGTGCCTTCCCTGTATGATGAGAAAGATAAATATGAAATTTGGTTACAATAGACAAAATGGAAGTAAAATTATTATCAGGAAACAATATATTGTTAAAAAAAATTGTGTGAAGGGGCATAACTCTGAAAATACAGAGTCAAACCAAAAACCCGTAATATATATTAAGTCACTTCATTCCTTGTATCACCATATCAAATTTGAAATCAATTGAATCAAAAATAAAAAAGTTTTTTTTTTAAAAATGCCCATTTTTGACAATAAAGGGGCATAACTCTGCTAAAAATAGTCGCCAACGTCTGAAACGCGAACTCGTCCGAACTATTGTGGTATGGAATATTTATAGGAAGTTTAATCAAAATCGGTCAATAAATGAAGGTGAGAGAGCGCTAAGAAGAAAAGTTAACGGACGAAGTGTGGCTTATTTTAAATTTTAAGGATGTAAAGGGGCATAACTCATAGACAAATGATTTAACAGGAACCAAAATTCACAGGTGCCTTCCCTGCATGATGAGAAAGATAAATATGAAATTTGGTTACAATAGACAAAATGGAAGTAAAATTATTATCAGGAAACAATTTATTGTTAAAAAAATTGTGTAAAGGGGCATAACTCTGAAAATACGAAGTCAAACCAAAAACCCGTAATATATGTTAAGTAACTTCATTCATTATATCACCATATCAAATTTGAAATAAATTGAATAATTAAAAAAAAAGTTCTGTTTTTTTTTTTAAAATGCCCATTTTTGACAATAAAGGGGCATAACTCTGCTAAAAATAGCCGCCAACGTCTGAAACGCGAACTCGTCCATGCTATTGTGGTATGGAATATTTGGAGGAAGTTTAATCAAAATCGGTAAATAAATGAAGGTGAGAGAGCGCTAACAAGAAAAGTTGACGGACGGACGTACGGACGTACGGACGGACGGACGGACAGCGCTGGGTATACCATAATACGACCGTCGATGAGGCACATTCTGCTTTACTTTCAGCCTGCTTTGAACTACCATCTGCTACGCTACATAAAAACATTTGTTATGGTAATTGTTTATGAGGGTATAAACTTGAACTATTTTCTTCAGCAGAGGAATAAATTAAATACGCTAAAAGTCGCTTCTATTGGGGAAAGGGTTAATATATAAATTATAATTTTATAGTTTCTATTAAATATTGCTAGGATATAGAAAATTTGTCTTATGTTGTACAAATGGGAAGTATTTCCTTCAGTGAAGTATTACATTAAAGGTGTAAAAAGGGGTGTGTATGGGGTAATGGGTTAAACAGGAAAGACAACTGTCTGTCATTCATGGTTAGAGTCTGTGGCGGGGTAACAAAGCCCTGAACCTTGTTACTTGATCCTGGCACGCAGTGAGAAGGTCAAGACACTTTATGTAAATATTTACCGACAACTGACTCATGTTTTCACACTCCAGTTCACTTGGCATTTTACCTCTTAGCTTGCCGTGAAGTTTGTCGTCTGAGGCAAACATTGTCGTCTGCTTCAAACAGACTACAATCGAGTCTCGTCTCGAGGTTCAATACTTGTGTTACCAGTCAATACGGCGATGTGAATGGATTACAGATTCAGTTTTGATCAAAAGAAATAAACCCGACAGCTGATCTGAATCAACTCTGTCGCAGCTCTCAAGACTCCGTCGCTTGGCTCTTAGCAGAGTAAAGCTTCAAACCCTTGGACTGCTCATACCGACTTGACTAATATTTGGAAACAGTTTTGATCCAGATCAGACGCCGCGTAACGCGGCGTCTGATCAGGATCCCAACTGTTTGACACCCATTTCCATGTTTCTTTAAATAGAACCGCTATATTAAACTATGAAAAAAGAAAGCGGACAACAAATTTGTAACAGACGACGTTACAGCAACGAAAGGGTTAAAAGCGTTACCGCCTTTTTTTCTGTATTTTAAATGAAAAGAGAGAAAAAAAGGGTGAGGGGGAATAGTCAACGCTTTGTTAACTCTGGTGAAATTTACATTGAGATGAATTAAATGACATTTTATGTTCCTAAGTGCTTAGCCGATAAATTTCAGTCTTAATGTATGTTTATTATAAAGCTACATATGGGGAGGGGAATACGAAGACACAGAGACGGTACAAGTGAAATTGCAATGAAGTCCTGCTCTAAACAGATTCTCAAAAGATGTTAACCCTTACTGTGTGAGAAATGAGTGTATGTATTAACTGCAAACAGTGAAGACCCAGATCAGAGAGCCCCCTCTGATCAGGAACTGCACTGCTTGCTATAAGTTTAATCCATTACACTATAAATACGCCCTTTAACGCCTAAAATGAGCCTTTAATTTATCCCTCCACTGAATTCCTTTTAATAGTTATGATTATGCACCATAAAAAAAAGTTCTGTATCTTTGCAGATGGTAACATAAGGCAGGCTGAAAGTAAAGCAGGATTAGGCACATTCTGCTTCACTTTCAACCTGCTTTTAGTGATCATATGTCTTCCAAATTAGAAACAGGCTATTGAGTAATGGGTTAAATATGTTTGATTCAAAGCCCTCGATCAAAGGCCACTGTAAACTGGTTGTTATTTAGCAACTTTGAAAGTAATAAGGACTCCACTGAAGATAAATATGCAGCATACAAATATTTCTATCCAAGCAGATATTAGTAGGCAGGCTGAAAGTAAAGCAGAATGTACCTTAAGGCACATTCTACTTTACTTTCAACCTGCTTTTAGTGATCACCTGTCTTCAAAACTAGAATCAGGCTACGGGGTAAGGTGTTAACCCATTACCACTTAGGTTATTTCTAGTTTTGAAGATAGGTGACTACTTAAAGCAGGTTGAAAGTAAAGCAGAATGCGCCTCAGGCGCATTCTGCTTTACTTTCAGCCTGCTTTAAGCAATCCTCTGCTAGAATAAAGAAATTATTTCATATGGTACATATTCATGACTGTATAAATTGGAACTATTTTCTTAAGTGGAGGAATAAATTTGAGGCGTAAAAAGGCGTTTTTATGGGGTAATGGGTTAATCAACAAAACTGAGATTAGGAAATAACTACACTATGCTTGATTAAAATACTTAAAACATTCTGCAGAGCCCCGATGTTAAAGCAATTAATTATGATTGATAGAGTCATATTCTAACAGCTTAGCCATATGTAACTTTCCAAATCTGTTTTAATATTAAAAATTCAACACAAATTATGAACATCTGTCTGTTAATGGCCTAACCATCTTTATACACTCATCAAAACCTGTGTGCATAATTTTCTGGTTTTGAACAAGAGATAAATGACTGACTGAATACGTTTGTAAATAAACGTTTGAAACATCCATATAAACTATTAAAGTAGAACTTTTTACTTTAGCTTTTGTGTATGAGGGCATATGTGTGTGTTAAGCTGGTTTGATACTGTAAACAGTGGCGATGCAGATCAGGAGCAATGATTGTCCAATTTTAAACTATCGCAAATTAAACTACTTTACTTTCAGCCTGCTTTAAACTACCATCTACTAGGATATATATTTCTTATGCCGCACAATCATGACTGTATAAAGACAAAAATATTACCCAGCATGCAAAGAGTTAAATGACAGTATTGCGTCTTTGAAAATTGGCCGCTTAACCCATTACCCCATAGCCTGTTTCTAGTTTCGAAAATAGGTGGTCCACTTAAAGCAGGTTAAAAGTAAAGCAGAATACGCCTTAAGGCGCATTCTGCTTTACTTTCAGCCTGCTTCAAGCTAACATCTTCTAAAATGTAAAGCATATTTTTGTCGTACATATTTTGAACTGTATAAATTGGAATTAATTTCTCCAGTGGAGTAGTAAATTAATGACGTAAAAAGGCGTATTTATGGGGAAATGGGTTAATAAAAGCTTTCTGAAAATGTTAACTTCACTTCAAATTCAAATCAATATCGTATCTGCTTTCCAATCAAGACTCTGCCTAGCCTGTCTCATTAAGGTACCCAATTTCATCATTTGATATTTCCGATTTCAGGCAATATCAAGCCTATTTGGAAAATCAGGTTTCAGGCAAAATGTACGAACATGCAGTCAACGATGGACGCGCTTTGAAGTCTTCTGCGAGATTTTTCAGCCAATCACATTCACCATATATGCTGGCACTAATAGTAGCTGGAATTTCATGTAGAAATTTTTTTAATTTATCATCAATTCAATATTGCCACGGAGATTAATCCATGTTGCAAATGAAACACTTTCGCAGCGCTATAATTACCCCTCTGCTACAACTGTTGCACTAAACTTGGCTTGTGGCAAACTTCCGCCTCAAAAATCAATATTCAAAACAGAACCGCTTTCTTCAGACAGAAATGCAATCAGGAAGACTGTCACAGACCCGCTATATTCTCCATGTTCTTGCTACTGCAGTACCGAACAGTTGAACCTTCCCCCGACCTTCATAAACGTGACCAATCAGAGGAGAGAATAATCAAACTGGAAAGCGCCATCAAATCTTGCCTCCTAATGTCAACTCGACAAAATTTACAAACAAATTGTATGGGATGGATGCATAAGAACACTCATTATTCTGCAGCTTGTTTCAAACATATTCAAATTTACAGATTGGTACGTGGGAGGGTAATATTTTAAACAGGACTCCAGATAAGAGGGAGTTAACTGAACAAATGCAACATTTTCTCTATCATGTCAGAACCAAAACCTATGTTGTGAATACTCAATAGACAGGGCTCGAACTTCGTTCTTGCGAACTCGCAAAATGCGAGTGGAATTTTGAAAATGCGAGCTGAAAAATTCAGCACTTGAAAAAAATTGCGAGTGTATATTTTGATGTTCAGACATTCCAAAATGTAAGGTTAAATTGGTAAAGACGAACACAATGTCTAACCCTTCTTATAAATAATTATCGCCTTTCGCCCATTCTGTTCTTTTCGTATCTCGGCTATTTATAACTTCGGGAAACCCAGCACTGAACGCATGCGCATGATTGATAGCCTGGCTTCATACGTACCAACGCTAAATCAGCATTAGAAAAAGGGGAACCAGTCTATTAGCTAGTGACCACAAACTGCGAATGGCGAACTCAAATATCAACGTTTTCCAGTCGACTCGTCCTTCTAGCGTTTATAAACGGAAGGCTGACGAGACATTTAAGGAAGAACAGCCGAACACAGGCTGAAAGCTTTCCCAAACCAAGTTACGAAACTCACGAAGTAAATTGTGTTTTATTCCTTTGTGCGAAAATGGGTCGAACCACGGCATCGCTAAAATCTGTCCTAAAAATGGTAGAAAGAAATGCACATCTTTCTCGAACATAATATTATGGACGATAGTGAAAGCGTTTTCGAAATATAGTGTACTGTCTGCCGACTGTCTTCACCGAAGATAAAAAAAAATCATCCATAAACATCGAACTCTGAAAATATAACACGGTCCTTTCGCCCCCTTGACAAAACGACCCAGCTACAAAGTTCACCTATAGTCCGTATTTAATTAATCTGCAAACCTTGCTGTTTGAATGAAAATTGACTATATGGGATGGACTGCAAATAAAGACTTATTTAAAGTTAAGAATAGTAACTGTACAGTACTGTACCTACACAAAAAGACACGCACTCTAGTTATTATTTTTTAAACTTTATTTACATGAGTAATCTAGCACAGAATGAGATACAGAATGAAAGTTCAACAAAGTAATGTTTATCTTATAATTTTGATCAAAATGATGTGAAACATCAATTTGTAGATAATCGTATTGAAAAAGCAAGTTGGAACCTGGTTTTGCAAGTAGAAAATATGGGCACTTGCAAAAAAATGCAAGTGGGAAAAAATCTAAAGTTCATGCCCTGATAGATGAGATGCTTCTTTAGAGTTAAGTCATATATTACGGTTTTAGATGAGAAATAACAAGAGACAGCCCATTACCCCATAATTATCCCTTTTTACACCGTCTGTGTTAAATTCATCCACCATGAAAAATAGTTCCTATTTAAATAGTCATGAATATGCACCATAAGAAATAATTCCTATCTCCTAGCCAATGATAACTTAAGGCAGACTGAAAGTAAAGCAGAATATGCCCTAATGCACATTTTTTCACATGATTTCAAAACTAGAAACAGGCTATTGTATGAAATGATTTCACTGGTATGGAGGAGAGCCTGGTTATCACGGCATGCCAGGTTTAGGTGCCTCGGACAATACTTACCATAACATAGTGTCTCTGCATTTCAGTTTTCTCCTGGGCCAGTTTCTCACACTCCATTTTGAGGCTGGAAAAGATAGAACCAAATATTGAAACACACATGTGAAACTAATAGTCATGGCACATATCAACATAAATTATCAAATCTTCACATTCAGATAAGGCATTTAAAATGATTGTGTCTTAACCAAAGTTTTTTATAACTCTGTTGTTACTACTAACAAGAGGGCCTGAAGGCCCTGATATCGCTCACCTTTTGTACTGAAGCCTGATAGCTTTACCTTTCTGGTCACCCGTTTTCATCTAAATCTATTCAAATTTGCAGTATAGCATGTAAACCATTTTGGAATACAACCTCATAATTCTAGTATAGTAGAGAACATCAAGGACTGATAACTAGACCCTAAACAATACTGAAATGAAGCCTTTTCTAGCATTTCAAAGTATATCAAGGGCAGATAACTATTGTAACAATGATAAGTTTTAAAGAATAATTGCACTCCTTTGAGAACCTATAGCTATATACATTGTGTGCATGTATAATCAAAATCCATTCAAAACTGTAGTTGCAAGAGTGTAAACACTGTAAAATATGGCATTTTCAGCAATTCAAAGGTAGATAACTCTTGACCAATTAGTTCAATTTCAACCATAATCACCCTTTTTTGAACTCATATGGTCACATACAATCTGAGCAAGTTTAAGAAAGCTTGAGTAAATATTGTGGCCTCTAGAGTGTAAACACTGTTAAATATATCATTTTCAGCAATTCAAAGGTAGATAACTCTTGACCTATTGATCTGACTACAACCATAATTGAACTCACTTGAAGTCTTATGGTAATATACAATCTGAGCGAGTTTGAGAAAGATTGGATAAAATGTGTGGCCTCTAGAGTGTAAACACCCTTAAATATGGCATTTTCAGCAATTCAAAGGTAGATAACTCTCGACCCATTGATCTGATTACAACCATAATCAAACTCACCCGAACTCTTATAGTCATATACAATCTGAGATAGTTTGAGATAGATTGGATAAATATTGTGGCCTCTAGAGTGTAAACACTATTAAATATGGCATTATCAGCAGTTCAAAGGTAGATAACTCTTGATCTATTTGTCCGATTTCAACCATAATCGAACTCATCTGAACTCTTATGATCATATACAATCTGGGCAAGTTTTAGAAAGATTGGAGAAATATTGTGGCCTCTAGAGTGTAAACACCCTTAAATATGGCATTTTCAGCAATTCAAAGGTAGATAACTCTTGACCTATTTGTCCAATTTCAACCAAAAGCGAACTCATCCGAACTCTTATGGCAATATACCATCTGAGCAAGTTTGAGAAAGATTGGATAAATATTGTGGCCTCCAGAGAATAAACACCAAAATTGTTGACGACGGACGACGAACGACGAACGCCGGACGCCGGACATTCAAGTATTGCAAAAGCTCACCCTGAGCTAGCTCAGGTGAGCTAAAAATCATCTGAAAGATAGGATTCCAATGAGTAGTAACAACATGGGTTTGATACAGAAAATACAAGATATACTTCCTGCATTTCCGAAACCTTTACATGCACAATCTTAACTACACACGACCTATCATTTTGTCAGGTTTAGTGTCTTAGAGAAAATGTATTGTTTTTATCCTCAGTTTTGCAAAAGTTTAATTTGACTATCAAACAGTATGGATCCAGATCAGACACCACATTCTGATTGCCTGATCAGGATCCATACTGTTTGCAAAAATTATTTGATCTTGATCAAAACTGTTTGAAAAAGTTATCTGGATCAAAACAGTTTGCAAACTCATCAACAATGCTAAACATGCAAAAAGGTTCAACTCATTGAACCCTTGCTACGAGTACACCAACTCCTAGTTAACAAACAGTGCACTGCACCTATGTATAGTATTCTTGTCCAGGGTTCTAGATAAGGGGAGTATTTCAAAAATTAAAATCTTTATTTCTGCTTTAAACCCTATGGTGTTACTACTCATTAGAATCGTCTCAAAGAGACGATTCTATTGAGTAGTAACACCATAGGATTTGGTGATGAAATAAGTGAGAAAATGCTGGATTTGTTCAGTTTACTCCCCCTTATCTGGAACACTGCAGTCTTGTCCAATGCAATCAGTGAGGAACCATTTCAGAAGGCTCCTAAAAAAGCAATGATACCTCATATCAAGGTCAGCACTATTTGTCATTTTGCAATAATAGCCCAAAATGTACTTGACCTACCCGAAAATAGGGAATTGTCCATTAAAAGTGTACGGGAGTCGGGATATATGACATTATGAGTTAAGAACGAGTTGTCACACTGGATATGAACTTATGGCACTAGCCGCACTACATTTGGAAGTCCTTTGGCTTGTCTCAAGAAATTGGGAGAGGCTTCAGGAAATGGTCTCATCGTTACACTCGATGTAGACTAGTAACTCTTTGCATGCTGGGTAATTTTTTCGTTTGCAACAATTGTCACACGATATTGATTTAAAAACATAATTTTCTAATTTTCTTTTCAAAACAACGACCTAAAGTCAAACAGTTTGGATCCTGATGAGACGCTGCATTATGCAGCGTCTCATCTGGATCTAAACTGTTTGCATAGGTAATCACTGTGGGACATATACACCGCCTTACCATGGTTGGAGTTAATTTCCAGATTTATCACAGCAAGTACAAAAACAAGACAAATATGATAAATGTGAGGATGGTTAATATGAAAACTTCGACAATCACAAAAATATGTCGGAAACAAAATGATTTATGCACTCCCACACTTTGTCACTAAGCTAACCGGATCACCATATAATCATATTAATCCAAACCTCCGACATTTAACGGTTAAACCCATTACCCCATAGCCTTTTTCTAGTTTTGAAAATTGGTTATTGCTTCAAGCAGGTTGAAAGTAAAGCAGAATGCGCCTTAAGGCGCATTCTGCTTTACTTTCAGCCTGCTTTAAGCTACATTTTGCTGGAATATAGAAAATAATTCTTGTGATATATATTCATGGCTGTATAAATTTTCTTCTGTGGAGGAGTAAATTATAGGCGTAAAAAGGCGTATTTAACTATTTATGGTGTAACTGTAATGAGTTAAGAAACCAGCCAGTATTCAGAACCACAACAACAATTCATATATGAAAACTTCTACAATCACAAAAATATACCAGAAACTAAATGATTTGTACACTCCCACACTTTGTAACTAAGCTAACCTGATCACCATATTATTCCAAATTTAAGAAACCAACAACAATAACAACAATAAAAAAATATGTACTTATTTAACTAGATCATACTCAACACAAAATCAAAGGCCCCTGCTGTATTCCAAGCAGTGCACAGAGGACAAGTACAAATTGAATAAAAGAAGAAATTAATCGTCTCAAGACCGATGACAATGTCTGTTAACTGTAAAGGGCTCTGCTCCAGGTTAGAGGGAGTAAATATTTTCTCCTCAATGTCTGCACTAAACCCTATAGTGTCACTACTCATTAGAATCGTCTCTTCGAGACAATTCTAATGAGTAGTCACACCATAGGGTTTGGTGCAGACATAAAGATTTTAGTTTTTGAAATACTCCCCTTATCTGGAGCCCTATTTACATGAACAACTAAAACAGCTGCTGAAATTGTCATAGAACTACCGGTGTCAGATCAAATTTGGACCCCCGTAAAAAATGGACCCGCGGGTCCATTTTTGATAGCGAAATATGGACCCCCCCTGTAAATTTTGGACCCCCCCAAAAAAGTTGGTAATGCTTCTCCCTAATGCAAAATATTGATAACTCCTATCTTGAGGTTGTTATGCCCATAAAAAAAATTAAATAAAAAAAAAAAAAAAAAAAAAAAAATTTGTTGGAGAGGGGGTCCAAATTTGATGGCATCAAAATTGGACCCCCCCTCGCTTGGCAACACCCAACCTTAAGTCATTTGATTTTCACATCAACTTTAATTCTTTTCCATTAGTTGTTTTGTTTAAGTAATGTTTTACTCCTTTCCTTAAGTTACTATGCCCTGCAAATTATTTTGGTTGGAGGAAGGGGGGGGGTCCAAATTTGTTGGCGTAAAAAATGGACCCCCCCCCCCCCCCCCTTTTTAACACCCAACCATAAGTCATTTGATTTACACATCAACTTTAATTCTTTTCCATTACTTGTTAAGTTTAAGTGATGTTTTTCTCCTAATCTGAGGTTACTATGCCCTGCAAATTATTTCAATTGGAGAGGGGGGTCCAAATTTGATGGCGTAAAAATTGGACCCCCCTACCATTTCAACACCCAACCATAAGTCATTTGATTTACACATCAATTTTAATTATTTTCCATTAGTTGTTAAGTTTTAGTTATGTTTTTCTCCTAATCTGAGGTTACTATGCCCTGCAAATTATTTTGGTTGGAGAAGGGGGGGGGTCCAAATTTGATGGCGTAAAAAATGGACCCCCCCCCCCCTTTTCAACACCCAACCGTAAGTCATTTGATTTACACATCAACTTTAATTCTTTTCCATTACTTGTTAAGTTTAAGTGATGTTTTTCTCCTAATTTGAGGTTACTATGCCCTGCAAATTATTTCAATTGGAGAGGGGGGTCCAAATTTGATGGCGTAAAAATTGGACCCCCCTCCCTCCCATTTCAGCACCCAACAATAAGTCATTTGATTTACACATCAATTTTAATTATTTTTCATTATTTGTTTTGTTTAAGTAATGTTTTACACCTTTCCTGAAGTTACTATGCCCTGCAAATTATTTTGGTTGGAGAAGGGGGGGGGGGGGGGGGGTTCCAAATTTGATGGCGTAAAAAATGGACCCCCCCCCCCCTTTTCAACACCCAACCATAAGTCATTTGATTTACACATCAACTTTAATTCTTTTCCATTACTTGTTAAGTTTAAGTGTTGTTTTTCTCCTAATCTGAGGTTACTATGCCCTGCAAATTATTTTAATTGGAGAGGGGGGTCCAAATTTGATGGCGTAAAAATTGGACCTTCCTCCCTTTTCAACACCCAACAATAAGTCATTTGATTTACACATCAATTTTAATTCTTTTCCATTACTTGTTAAGTTTTAGTGATGTTTTTCTCATAATCTGAGGTTAATATGCCCTGCAAATAATTTCAGTTGGAGAGGGGGTCCAAATTTGATGGCGTATAAATTGGACCCCCCTACCATTTCAACACCCAACCATAAGTCATTTGATTTACACATCAATTTTAATTATTTTCCATTATTTGTTTTGTTTAAGCAATGTTTTACTCCTTTCCTGAAGTTACTATGCCCTGCAAATTATTTTGGTTGGAGAAGGGGGGGGGGGGGGGGGGGGGGGGGGGGGGGGGGGGGGGGGGGGGGGGGGGGGGGTCCAAATTTGATGGTGTAAAAAATTGATGTGTAAATCAAATGACTTATGGTTGGGTGTTGAAATGGTAGGGGGGTCCAATTTTTACGCCATCAAATTTGGACCCCCCCCTCTCCAATTGAAATAATTTGCAGCACATAGTAACCTCAGATTAGGAGAAAAACATCACTTAAACTTAACAAGTAATGGAAAAGAATTAAAGTTGATGTGTAAATCAAATGACTTATGGTTGGGTGTTGAAAAGGGAGGGGGTCCATTTTTTACGCCATCAAATTTGGACCCCCCCCCCCCCTTCTCCAACCAAAATAATTTGCAGGGCATAGTAACTTCAGGAAAGGAGTAAAACATTACTTAAACAAAACAAATAATGGAAAAGAATTAAAATTGATGTGTAAATCAAATGACTTATGGTTGGGTGTTGCCAAGGGAGGGGGGGGTTCCAATTAAATTAAGGGCGTAAAAAGGCATATTTATTGGATACTGGGTTAAGCTACCATCTTCTAGGATACATAAAATATTTCTTATACAGTAAATGTTTGTGACTGTATAAAATGGAATTATTTTCTTCAATGTAAGAATACATTGTACAAAATGGAACTACTTTCTTCAGTGGAAGAATAAATTAAGGGCATAAAAATGCATATTTAATGGGTAATTGGTTAAGCTACCATCTTCTAGGCTACATAAAATATTTCCTATACCGTAAATGTTTGTGACTGTATAAAATGGAATTATTTTCTTCAATGTAAGAATACATTGTACAAAATGGAACTACTTTCTTCAATTGAAGAATAATTTAAGGGCGTAAATAGGCATTTTTATTGGGTAATGGGTTAAGCTACCATCTTCTAGGATACATAAAATATTTCCTATACAGTAAATGTTTGTGACTGTATAAAATGGAAATATTTTCTTCAATGTAGGAATACATGGTACAAAAAGGAACTACTTTCTTCAGTGGAAGAATAAATTAAGGGCGTAAAAAGGTATATTTATTGGGTAATTGGTAAAGCTACCATCTTCTAGGATACATGAAATATTTCCTATACAGTAAATGTTTGTGACTGAATAAATTGGGATTATTTTCTTCAGTGGAAGAATAAATTAAGGGCGTAAAAAGGCATATTTATTGAGTAATGGGTTAAAATATTCATTGGTTTCTTGTTTCTTAACTTTTTATTATGTTTTTTTATCATTCTAAATTTTTGCATGGGGGGGTCCATTTTTTACAGGGGGGGTCCAAATTTGATAGCGAAATATGGACCCGCGGGTCCATATTTCGCTATCAAATTTGGACCCGGGTCCATTTTTTATGGGGGTCCAATTTTGATATGACACCGGTACTGATATACTGAAGATTGGTCCTCTGCCTTTGGCTTGAAAATGTTCCCTTAAAATAAAGCTTATTTTGACAGTATTCAAATCCTTATTCAGGATAAATCTAAAACAGAATATGAGTGACAAACATTTTGTGGATCCTGATCAGGTTCCACGTTTTAGTGGGGCCTGATCAGGATCTAAATTGTTTGCAAACGCCTTCCCATTCATGTTTCCAGTGTTTGACAGGGGTTAATTGACAATCAGAACACTCACGCTGACAGCGATTATACAGAGTTAAGCACAAGTTTTATGAGCATTTAATGGTAAAACAGGCTTACATCTGTACATGTAATAATTATGTGTATTTAATTTCTCTTTGTATTACCATAAACACTATAAACCATCCTCCTGCTATTAGCATATATTGATATGTGTTTGAAAACAGTGTAGACCCAGATCAGACAGCTCCTGAAGGAGCTGTCTGATCAGGGTCTGTACTGTTTTTATGTTATGTCTGTCAAGAGACTGAACCCTTAAGCTTTCCTTGTTGAAATGTTTCCTTATTTTATTGGAAAATACAATTGTTTAAATGATACGGGATGTTCGTAGTGGTCAGAGTTTAACCTGTGTAATAACTGGAAGATTGTTGATCCTTCTTATCCTTTTATCAGAGTTTAGAATCAGAATTGCAGATAAGGGGAGTATTTCAAAAACTAAAATCTTTATTTCTGCATTAAACCCTATGGTATCACTACTCGTTAGAATCGTCTCTTTGAGACGATTTTAATTAGTAGTAACACCATAGGATTTGATGCTGAAATAAGTGAGATGTTGGATTTGTTAAGTTTACTCCCTCTTATCTGGCACCTTGTAGAACAGATGGTTGCTTTAACCCATTAACTCATAAGTGATTAACAATTATCAGTGCTCACCTCAATGCATGCTAGTTGATTAAAGTGCGTCAAAATGAGTTAGTATGAGGCTATTGCGCAATGAGTCAAAATGAGTCTCTATGGCTTAATGGGTTAAACAGGCTGAAAAGAAAGCAGAAAGCTTCAACAGGATCTTTCTGATTTACTTTCAGTCAGATTTGATTTGATTTGTTTTGATTTTACGTCGCTTTCAACAGTATTTCAGTCATATCTCGACGTCCAGCTAATTATAGGTGGAAGAAGACCCCAGAAGTCCTTTATACACTGTTTCAGGCACAAATCGGCAACTGGGTAGAACCACCGACCTTCCGCAAGCCAGCTGGATGTCTTCCCCACATGAAAAATCCGAACGACCCTACTGGGATTCGAACTCACAGCGGTGAGGAGCTTAGTGATGCAAGTCACAGTGACTATACCACTAGGCCACGGAGGCCCCGTTACTTTCAGTCAGCTTCATAAAGCAACCATCTTCTTTTGATGCAGGAGAACTTTCCTATGGTCCTTTACTTTACTTTATGACTACTAAAGCAGAATGAAAGTAAAGCAGAAAGCTCCTTTAGAAGCTTTCTGCTTTAATGTTATTATGCTTTAAGCTGTCACCTTTTGTTTTTAAGTAGTCATAACAAGTTCTTACTGTACATATTATTTGTAGTTTTAAAACCGACCATAGAATCTGCAATTCAATATCTGAATAATACAATTTAAGTCCCATCTAAAAATAATGTTTAGTATACTCCCTCTCTATTCAGAGCGTGATTGATATTCTACGGCTTTGTTGGGATACAAAATTTATCCCTCACAATTTGGTCAAGTTTCAGCTTGTTCAAATGTCAGTCATTAACCATTTACCCAAAAACCTTTTTCCTAGTTTTGAAGACAGGTGACCACTTAAAACAGGTTGAAAGCAAAGTAGAATGTGCATTAAGGCGATTCTGCTTTACTTCAGCCTGCTTTAAGCTACCATCTGCTAGGATAAAGGTAATATTACTAATGGTGCACATTCATCACTGTATAAATTGGAGTAATTTTCTTAGTAGAGGAATTACTTAAAGGAGTTAAAAAGTATATCCATGGAGTAATGGGTTAAACAGGGCGTTTCAAAATACAAATCTTTAAGTCTCCACCAAATGCTAAGTCGGGTAGACTCGTAAAGATTCTAATTAATGAGTTGTCACAACATAGCATTTGATGGCCGCTTTACCTATTAACCCATAGCCTGTTTCTAGTTTTGAAGATAGGTGACATTAAGGCCCATTCTGCTTTACTTTCAGCCTGCTTTAAGCAATTATCTGCTAGGATATAGAAAATATTTCTTTTAATGCATTTTTATGACTGCATAATATTTTCTTCAGTGGAGGAATAAATTAAATGTACTAAAAGGCGATTCTATGGAGGAAAAGAATAATTATCAAATGAGAAAAACTTTTCCACCAAATGCTAAGTCTGTCGGACTCGTAAAGATTCTAATTAATGAGTAGTCACAACATAGCATTTGATGGCCGCTTAAAGGAGAAATAATTGGTTTACTTGCTCTTACCTTCTGATAAGGACAAGCTGGAAACCAACTAGTGTATGCACCTGTGTGAACCAACTGATTTACCTTCACCGGTACCCAACAAAGCGTAACCACATTACCACACATGCCAAGTGGTCTCATTGAAAACTTCCTGACCCCGAAATACTCCACTCACGTATGGGTCATTAGCACCAGCGCATTAGTATAATGTAATAAAATTGATCGACTTACATTCCTGGGCCAATGCCAAAGTATTACACTCAGCCAGCCAAAAAATGTAGCTAGCTGCAAATAAACTTTTGGCAGCATGTCCGACACTGTTTACTTCTTTATAAATCCTGTACCCCGATATAGAATTGTACACCCAAACCGTTTTATGTTGAATTTTTCATGTGGGCCATTCCCGTTTTGAAACACAATCATGAGATTATGACAACTTTTAGAACTGTTTAAAAAACATGTTTCAGTAAAACAAACTAAGTTAACAGGAGCTTCAGGAGCCCTTTGGTCAGAGTTTTCACTGTTTGCATTTATATATACCCCTTTCCTCAATGGCATATTTCTAGTATTGACGATAAGTAAGCACTTACCCCATAAATACGTCTTTTTACGCCTTTAATTTATTTCTCTACTGAAGAAAATAGCTCTAATTTATACAGGGCTGCCATAAGTTGACATGAAAAATCCTAAGATTTCCAAATTTGCATTTTTCAAGTGCGATTATACGAATCGTACCTTTACTCCATAGCCTTTTTCTTGTTTTGTTGATATGCGACTACTTAAAGCAGGCTGTAAGTAAAGCAGAATGCGCATGAGGGCGCATTCTGCTTTACTTTCAGCCTGCTTTAAGCTACCATGTACTGGGGAAAAATCCGGAGATTTAGGAAAAATCCGGAGAAATGGCAGCCCTGTTTATAGTTATGAATATATATATCATAAGAAATTATTTCTATTTGCTAGAAGATAGAAGCATATTGAAAGGCACATTCTGCTTTACTTTTAACATGCTTTAAGTGGCCACCTATCCACAATACTAGAAACATGCTATTGGGTAATGGGTTAAAGCAGGTTGAAAGTAAAGCAGAATGTGCTTTTAATTCTGCAGGAGCTGTCTGTTCTGGGTCTACACTGTTTACAAAAGCATCAATATAGTATGGTTAGTACCCTAATTGCAGGAGAAGGGTGCAAATTAACTTATTGCACTGTCTACTTCAAAACAAAAGGTTTCTGACCGCACAGATAATACATACCTGGGGCTCATTACATAAATCATACAGACCCTCCCCTCAACAAACATGTATTTTGATACCTTTACATAGTCCTCTACTAAAATGCACACACCTTTCCTGGTAATAATGCATAATATGGCTGTTTTAACAAAATAGTTAAGACAGGTCTAGATCAAACCAGTCTTCACGTTATTAACCCACTTGCCCGAAGCCTGGGGCAAGTGGTTTCTGATTCGGGCAAGTGATATATTGCATCAGAATTAGTGTTATTTGCATCAGAATTTGGCATAAAACAGTGGAAAAGGCACTTTTTGTCAGTTGGTCTGAAAAACCTAAGGCGAAGACTGTCAGACAGACTGAAGGAGCTGTCTGGGCAGGGTCTGTACTGTTTGTCTTGTAGAATCTGACAATGAATCTGCACACTATATTAGGAACTGTCCTTACTTTGTTAGCCAATGTAATAGTTATGATGACATATGTTCATAGTGGGCAAAGTTTTGTATACGAATCATTCAGCTTGAGACGGCTTATCTCTGCATGCTGGGAATTTTTTTTCGTCTGCAACAGTTGTCTGCTTTTGTTCTAAAAATGTAATTTTCTAAATTTCTCTTCAAAACATGACCAGCGTGTTAAACAGTTTGGATCCTAATGAGTCGCCGCATTATGTGGCGTCTCATCTGGATCAAAACTGTTTGCAAAGGCTGTGGGATACAGTTGGTCAGTAGCATCCGGATTCCTTCTGGTGGTCATGATAATAGTTGATAATTTTAATTGTACTGTCTCGTTGCTAAGACATACATGTCCATATAATATGTCCCTATGTCTGTTATATCCGTTCACTAGCATGAGGCCACGATCCTTTTACATTAATAATTTCAGAAACCACTTCACAAACTATTCTAGTAAGCCTTAACATTTCTGATTGGCAATTTATTTTGGGCAATCTTGCCTTTGATTAATTTGGCAGACAATCGAGCTGACGTGTTTGTTAAGGTATTTTCTTCAAAACTTCAATTCTTTGAAACGAGATCAAAGAGAAACCATTGTTTCAACACTGAAGCCCTCCAGGGAGAGTGTATTAGCCTTGAATTAATAATCTTCTCTCTATGAAACTGAAACTAGGATCAGTTCAAAATTATTGGACTTTTATGTTTTAAATGGATGCTAAATGCAGGATAAAAGTAATGCAGAAAGCTTCTTGAGAAGCTTTCTGCATTACTTTTATCCTGCATTTAGCTGCAATCTTAAAAGACTTCAGTCAGTTAAGAAAAATACTCCAAATCAAATTTAAGTTGCGATCCAACACCTACATTAACATTTATTGCATTTATATAAGCAATTGACAAAAGCTAGCATAGCAAATAGGTAAATGGCCCATTTGCTATATGCTAGCTTTTGTCAATTGCACATGCAAGGTCATTGACCAATTCATGCTTGGCTATTGCAATGAACTTTTCTTTTACACTGCCTGGAAGATTTCATTACATGTATTTACAAGGGAGTTCTATAGACACTGTATTGTTTGCTCATACAACAGAACAATTATAAATAGTTAACAGTGCAGACCCATGTGTGTCACCTAGCATTATAGTCAAGGTAAACACTGTTTGCCAATGTCCTCTTGAAAAGACTAAAGGCTAAATATGTTTTATCACTAAATGAGGTCAGTAAAATCTTTGACAATGGCTATAAACAAGGTCATATCATTTCAGTTGACATAACTTCTTAAGAAAACCAAATATAACAACAACAATAATGCTTTTATCTACAGTCTGGATCCATGTGTGACATCAAAAGCAAAACTAAATGAAGAATTGTTTAGAAAAAACCTTTTAAGCAAAAAAAACCTTTATTTCCAAGAAGAAAACATCTGTCATCTTCACCATATAATCATTTCAGACTTTGGTGCTCCTAAAACGTTTCTGTAGTGTCAACAGGGTACCATTTCATTTTGGTAAGGTCTAAAACTCAACTCCAATATACTCACAAGGTACAGGCTAAAAACACGAGTCAAAGCATTGCTCATTGACAATCTGTCTTTAGCCAACAACGATTATGACAAACTAGTATCTTGACACACAAATTGTCACTAAAAGTAATACAGAATAAAATAAATGCAAAAAGCTTTTTTGCATTACTTTTATCCTGCAATTAGCACAGAGCTCCAGATAAGAGAGAGTAAACTGAACAAATCCAACATTTTCTCACTTATACAGGACTGAATCCTATGGTGTTACTATTCAATAGAATCGTCTCGAAGAGACGATTCTAATGAGTAGCGACACCATAGGGTTTTATGCAGAAATAAAGATTTTATTTTTTTAAATTCTCCCCTTATCTGGAGCCCTGTTTAGCAGTCAGCTGTCTATAAATACCAACAAATGCCGTCAAATGGGTGCTTTAGTGTGGCTATAGAGAGGTAAGACTGTAAACTAAGAGTTGGGATGATTATTCTAGCAGCTGGGAATGCTAAATGCTTCAAAACAGATCTCAAACCTGTGTGATGTTGTGATACCCTTTGGAAGGCCGCAGCAGCAATCTGCTTTAAAAACAATGTAATGATCTGCTTATCTCCCATAACACTAATTACCTCCCTTTTCCTATTGGTCATGAGGGTTTCTCAAGGAGCCCTCTGATCTGGGGCTACTCTGTTTGCAAAATAGGTATGTACTTTGTTTCCAGACTGTAAAGATTGCTGTTAACCATTATTATGCAAAGTATGTCTTACATTTCCAAACAGTTACTCACCATCTGATTAGTATTCAAACTGTTTGATACTTGTATTGTAAAGTGCTTTACCAGTTCTTTTAGAAGAGGAATAAATGAAATGTGCAAAAATCTATGGAGTAATGGGTTAAAAAGGGCATGATAACTAGACAAATTGACAATAATAACAAAATAGCTAAAACTTGACAAAACAGCATGATAAAGGTTGAATAATAAAAGCTAACATAGCTGAGCCCATTGACACAGGCATGCTTTTACATTTTCTACCCTTCATCTGTGTGCAGGGTCTGGTATGGGTGAGAGACAACAACAGCTGCATTGTGATAGCTCACAGAAATGTTCATCTGTTGACAGAGTTCTAACTTTACCTGCCATTGTTTGCATATTGTCTAACACAACTCAAAACTAGAAATCTGTTTGAAAAACATGGACTCCCTGCTGAAATAATAGCATTTGATAATGAGCACTTTTACCATGGTTTTGATTAAATTGAACCCATAGTGTTTACTAAGGTGAACATTGGCTAGCAGAGTAGTTTAACCCTTTCAACCCTAGTCCCGCATATAGGCGTCCTTTTCAAACAGTATACATGTGAAAAGTGCACTTGTCCTATGCAAACAGTGAAGACCCAAATCAGAGGGCTCCGAAAGGAGCCCTCTGATCAGGGTCTTCACTGTTTGTCATAATGCCAAACATTGACAAAAACAACCCTTAAAAGTCAGAAATGGACTAGACTAAAATGGAAACTGGGATTGTCCATTTAAAGTTTATGGGAGGAAAGAGTTAAAGAGATTCTGTGTTATGCAGCATCCCATCTGACAGGGTCTGCACTGTTTGCTACAGCATGATATATATACGGACAAACACTGCAGTGTCTTTAGATCACCCTTGTATGTCTATGTACCATAATGAAATCTTCCAGCATGTGAATAGGGAGAGTTCATTGAATCATTGCAATATCCAGGCATAAATGGGTTAATGATGAAAAGGTAGTCATGACATTTGGCCTTGAAATGGCTAACCCTGTACCCAATAGCCTGTTTCTAGCTTTGAAGACAGCTGACCATTTAAAGCAGGATGAAAGTAAAGCAGAATGTGCATTAAGGCACATTCTGCTTTACTTTCAACCTGCTTTAAAGCTTCTATCTGCTAGTATATAGGTAAATATTTCTTATCATTGGCGTAGCTTCCTATTAGGCAAGTAGGCACGTGCCTACACTTTTTTTTTCAGAAGTCAAAAAATAAAAAAGGCTAAAATTGAAGAAAAAAGCAATAAAATTGACGTCTAAGGGGGGTTAGGGGTGAACCCCAATCATTTTTAAATAGATTCATGTTATTATTTTGCCTGTATCAAACGCGGGAAAAGACCTCAGAACGCATCTAGAGACTATCTAGGAATAAAATTTTCCCGGGGGAGCATGCCCCCGGACCCACCTAGTAACAAAGCGTGCACTTATTAATTGGTCTAGCCACTCCCTTGGCAGGCACGTCCATGTCGCTGCCTTTATGCAAAACAAACGCTATTTGGCGTCAGGGACCGTGTATACATGAACCATAGTTAATATGAATCATTGGTTCCGTACACACTGTCCTCGTATTTGGAACAATTTAAAAAGTAAAAATAGTGCATTAAGATCGGAGTGGGATGATGTTAGAGCCTAACTTAAAGATTAGTGAAAGACAACCTGCTAACAAATACATTGTATTAACCTGGGCCCGATTCATAAAACTTCGTACGACAAATGTTGTTGTACAGTGGAGAATCTGTTATTCTTTCCCGTTTAAACGCAAACGTACGCAAACGCAAAGCGCTAAAACGTAGAAAAGAACAACTTTTGGACAATTCTGATATTTCATGTTTATCTTGGTGGCAAACAGTTTGGAGCCCGATCAGACGCCGGGTTACCCGGCGTCTGATCTGGCTCCAAACTGTTTGCACTGCAAATAATAGTTTTAGCGTAAACGCGTTTATTGGGAAAGAATAACAGATTCTCCACTGTAAGTCAGGTTATTAAATTCTCAAATTTTCAAGACGATCCCAAAGACGTTTTTGTCGTACGAAGTTTTATGAAACGGGTCATTTATGTTCGATATGTACTGTTCTGTATGTTTTTTTCAGTCGACTTTTACATAGATTTTTTGTCAGAATTTGACCTGTCTTGAACGCGCGAAACGTCCTCAGAACAAACCAGAGGTCATCTAGCAATCAACTACCCCCCCCCCCCCCCCCCCCCCCCCCCCAACATACACACACCGACGAGTAAAAGTGTGTTCCGTAAATTAGTATACATGAAGTTACTTGGGACTTCCTATGGGCATGTAGTGTGCTCGATCAACTTGTCTCGAAAAGAAAGTTACGTTCAATTAATTTAAAGTATCGAGTTTGTTAATGAAAAACTTACGGAATCAGACCCTATGATGGTTTTTTTTTTAAAGAAAAGATGCAGGCATTATCTGTTGCAAAAATGAAAATTGACTGGTTTTTGAAGCTTTTCATTTCATTTATTCTTCATATAAATGTCTCCCCAGACCCTCCTTAAATGCGTCTCCAGTGTTGTAGAACTCAAAATTTTCCCGGGGGAGCATGCCCCCGGACCCCCCTGGAAAAGTTATGCCTACACTTTCATTCTGGCCAAGCTACGCCCCTGCTTATGGTACATGTTAATCACTGTTGAACTATTTTCTCTGGCGAATGAATAAATTAAATGCGCTAAAAGGCAATTCTATGAGGTAAAGGGTTAAGGCATGAAAAGGCAGAACTACCGGTATGAAGGAAAGGGTTAATAATCTATAAAATATGCCTAGAGGGTTCAAAGCCCTGTCATCCAATTTTGCAAAAGACTGTAAATCTATAATGACTGCCAGATTCTGTACAGTGTAAGACATTTTAGACCCTGGAGTATATTAGCCGAGTTTATTAGATGTCTAATTTGGTTAAAATCTATTTGTAAATCCAAACTCATTGCGCACTCAGCATGCAAACCATTATGTACAATTATGCTCATGTGAGAAATGTTAATCCCAGCAATTCTGTGACTGTAATTAGCTCTCCGAGTGCTAAGTAATATTTCCCGCCTGCAACAATTGTCGTCTGCTAACGTTCTAAAATCAGAATTCGCTAAAATTACCATTCAAAATAGTGTCAGAAGGGCAAACAGTTTGGATCCAGATGAGACGCCGAGTAACTCTGCGTCTCATCTGGATCTTAACTGTTTGCAAAACAAATCAGGGTTTCGTTGTTTGCCTGGAAAGAGTTAGTGTTATAAGAATGCACTGCGTGATGCGTTCCCCGCTGAGCAGATTTCCCATACCTCGGATAACCCAAGCAAAACATTCAATACAAACACACCTCACATGTATGTGAAGATCGTCTATACTGATCCGAAATGACAGATCAATCTGATTAGAATCCAAACTGTCACTAGATCTGTCTAATTATGATAAAACTGTAGCCACTTTCAGAACATCCTTCCAGAAACAACAGACCTTTCCGACAGGGAAAGGATTTCCTTTAAACAACTAGAAACTAAAACAACCTGCGCTGAAACTTTTATATCCAGATCAGTTATAAAATTTCATTAGCATTTTGACAAAGCAAAAAACTTCACACAAATCTAAAAGTGATTTTAAGCAAAATTCAGCTACTCCTATAGAGAAGCAATGATTTTAACCCTTTGCATGCTAGCGGCGGATATATCTGCCACAGTGATTATATATATATCTTTGCAAACAGTTTGGATCCAGATGAGACGCCGCATAACGCGGCGTCTCAGGATCCAAACTGTTTACCATTCTGACCCTGAATTTAAAAGAAAATTTGAAAATGCTAATTTTAGAACAGTAGCAGACGACACTTGTTGCAGACGAAAAAATTACCCAGCATGCAAAGACCATAGGAAGGAAGCTACTGCCTCGTATGATCACACTAACAGGTATAAAACATGAGCATCTTGTCAGCCACAGCACACACATGCACTGGGGGGGAAACCTTGGTCCCTGGTTAACCCATTGGCAGAGAAAGTTTGTATTCATTTATGTTTTACTCCTGGCAGCTGGCATTTTAACTCGCAGCTTGGCTGGACATAGCTTCAGATAAACGAGGGAAATATTTCTAATACTTAACCCATTACCCCATAAATATGCCTTTTTATGCCTTTGATATATTCCTCCACTGATGAAAATAGTTCCAATTTATACAATTATGAAAAAGAACTACAAAAAATATTTTCTTTATTCTAGCAGATGGTAGCTTAAAGCAGGCTGAAAGGAAAGCAGAATGTGCCTTAAGGCACATCTGCTTTAATTTTAACCTGCTTTAAGTAGTCACCTGTCTTCAAAACTAGAAACAGGCTATGGGGCAAAGGGTTAACCCTTCTCCAGCATGTATTGACGCTTTTTGAAAGACAGATCGTGAGATCCTTAAGGAGCCCTCTGATCTGGGTCTACATTGTTTGCATCGGACAACTCTTTACCCCATACTCTGTTTCTAGTTTTGAGTCAGGCTGCTTTAAGCTTCCATTTCTTATTGTGCTTATCCAGACATAACTGTATAAGTTGGAACTATTTCTTCAGCAGAGAAATAAATTAAAGGCGTAAAATGTGTATTTTATGAAATAATGTATTATTAAGTAGTATTAAGTACATTGTTTGCAAAAGATGTGTAAATGTGTCACTAGGTTTCAAAGGGTGAAACCAATATGAAAGTAAAGTGTCTTACTTTAACCCATTACCTCATAGCCTGTTTCTAGTTCTGAAGATAGGTTAACACTTAAAACTGGTTAAAAGTAAAGCAGAATGCACCTAAAGGTGCATTCTGCTTTACTTTCAACCTGCTTTAAGATATCATCTGCTAGAATTAAGAAAATATTGTTTATATATTCATGACTGTATAAATTGGAACTATTTTCTTCAGCGGAGGAAAAACTGAATGTGCTAAAAGGCACTTCTATGGGGGAAAGGGTTAAGCAACATGTACATGATTTACACTGATGGCTATATGGAGCAATGGGTTAAGAGTTGAAAACAATTGGTCAGCAACAACAACAACCAGCAGCTGTCTATCTGTGTGGTATAGAGTAAGACAGTGATAAACTTGTACCCAAAACACCTGTTCTCAATTAGCAAAATGTAAAATATATAATTAACCCTTCATCTGCTATTAGCGTATTATTGACAATTTGGAAAAACAGCATTGGCGTGCATTACACAAAGATTTCTTTACCAAACCCTATGAGGCTATGAATCATAGTATGATGTAACTACTATGTCTACTCATTGGAATCATCACAGTTGTGATGATTCCAATGAGGGCCGGCTCCTGTAGCAAACCCTCTCAGATCTGGGTCTACATTGTTTACATATAGAACAGGTCTTCTCTTTACTGGTGAACTTTTTCTAAATGATGCACAGGGCTCCAGATAAGAGAGAGCCAACTGAACAAATCCAACATTTTCTCAATTATACAGGACTGAATCCTATGGTGTTACTACTCAATAGAATCGTCTCGAAGAGTCGATTTGAATGAGTAGTGACACCATAGGGTTTTATTCAGAAATAAAGATTTTATTTTTTTAAATTCTCCCCTTTTCTGGAGCCCTGATGCATATAGATGACATCAGGGGTTAATGGGTTAAGGAAAGAAAGGTTTAAGACTATTTACCTAGACCAGAGTCTGTTTACCCAGGCAAGTCTGTTTACTTTCAGTTTTGCAATGGATGTAAGAAACCCTGTTTATTCTGATAAAACTGGATCTATTGGGAACTGCAGACATATCTATTTACCTAGACATATTTTTGTTGTATGTTCCCTGTTATATCTCCCAAATGATTCTGTTTAACCAATTACTCCATAAATATGCCTTTTTATGCATTTAAATTTCAATCTATTTCTCCACTGAAGAAAATAGTTCCCCAATTTATATGGTTATGAATATGCACCATAATAAGAAATATTAACTACAGGGTATATTCTAGCAGATGGATGCTTAGTTATTGAGTTAAAGCAGGCTGAAAGTAAAGCAGAATGCATAACTTTCAAACTGCTTTAAGTGGTCATCAGTCCTGGCTTCCAAACTAGAAACAGGCTGTTGAGTAAAGGGTAACTCATCCACCCCCAAAACGAAATGTACAAATGTACAATTCCAATTTCAATTAAAGTCTCAACTTTTACCTATTCCTCATTATCATATGTGTTGTCAATTTCATGCTTTTATCATGTTTCCATAATGAGTCATTAAACCTCAAGAAAACTCTCCTTAACAGAATTATCCAATCCTGATTGGTGGCTGCTTAAAGAAGGCTGAAAGTAAAGCAGAAGTATCCTATAGGAGCTTTGTGCTTTACTCTCGCCCTGCTTTAAGCAGCTACTTGTCAATGTGTACTACAGTAGTGCAAACTTCTGACTACATAATGTAAGTATTTGTTTATCTAGCGACAGGGTAAAGGCAGGACAAAGCATTTCTTTCATGAATAGGTAAAGTAAATGGCAACAATTCAATGTGTAAAACTCTGTCATTATGAGGAAGTGGTTGTGGTATCCAGGTTTCATCATCTCCAGATAAGAGGGAATAACCTGAACTAATCCAATATTTTCTCACTCATATCAGCACGAATTTTATGGTGTTACTACTCATTATAATCGTCTCGAAGAGGCGATTCTAATGAGTAGTAACACCATAGTGTTTAATGCAGAAATAGAGATTTTAATTTTTGAAATACTCCCCTTATCTGGAGCTCTGAGTTTCATTGTCGGGGATGTCGTGCAATGTCACACGTGCACAGTAATGTTTGGTTTCCTATTGTCTAGTCAAACTTCTCATCAATGTCTTAGCTACCAGCAAGACTTGTAATTAGCATGGAAACAATTCATTAACCCTAGCAACGACAAATACCCAATTCTCAAGACATTTGCAAACAGTTTGGATCCAGTTCAGGCCCCACTAAACATGGGGCCTGATCTGGATCAAAATTGTTTGTCACTTGGATCCTCTGTCTGATCATAAATATACTGAACCAATTTCAGCAGACAGCGTTTTCAGCAAATCGACAGTTAGTGACTGGTGAAAGGACTGACCTTTATAACGCCGCTTGCAATAAGTCAATCATAGTCTAGCTAGCCTGAGCCTGCTGTAGCTACATTGTGGGAGTGAAGATAACTTGTGACCTTAGAATCACAGGGAGGGATTGTGTAGTAGCCAGCAGTGTAGATCTAGATCACAGTAGTCAACAGTGTAGATCTAGATCACATGTCTATTGCTGCTTAGGCATCATCCATGACTAGTTAGTTTAGCCAATACAGAACTTTCTGAAAGGTCTCTTCCATTTTCGCAATAATGACCAGTTTGCAGAGACTTTGGGGGTTTGGGGCGCAAAATATTTTGAAAATTGGCAAACAGTGTAGACCCATTTTAGAGGGCTCTATCTTTTAGGGGCCCTCTGATCAGGGTCTACACTGTTTGCAAACAGTAATGGTTAATGCACAGTAATGGTTAAAGGTTTATTTTAACAATGCTGTGGAAGAATTTATTACTGTCGCAAACGATTTGAATCCATTAACTAAGCATCACATCTGGATCCAAACTGTTTGACATTCTGCATGATGACATTTTCATGAAAGACAATCGACAGGACACTTGGGAAATTGCTGCTGACAACAAAATGTGCCGACGAAATCAGTGCAGCGAGCTAAAGGTTAATTAAAACAAGGACGCTAATTAAAAGGACTCTTGTCACATGATTATGTCTGACATCATACTATGATAGTAGGAGTACTATGTCCAATACAGTCAATCTTGTATCAGCAACCATCCAAACAGAAGACACATTGGTAGTCTTAACCCATTACTCTATAAATACGCCTCTTTACACCTAAAATTATTTCTACATTTTAATTAACTCTTTGAACCCTAGTCCCGCATATAGGCGTCGTTTTCAAACACTGTACATGTGAATAGTACACATATCCTATGCAAACAGTGAAGACCCAGATCAGAGGGCTCCGAAAGGAGCCTTCTGATCAGGGTCTTCATTGTTTGTCACAATGCCAAACATTGACAAAAACAACCTTTAAAAGTCAGAAATGGACTAGACTAAAATGGAAACTGGAATTGTCCATTTAAAGTTTCAGGGAGGAAAGAGTAAGATATTTCCTGACGACCTTTCGTTCACAACGCCTTGCAAGACAATTTCCTTGCAAAAAGCATGAGTCTTGTGCACATGCTGGTAGCAAAGACCATTGAAGCGTCTCATGTGAGACCCGACCTTTATATCTGATAGTTTGGTTAGAAATAACCATTGAAAAGCCTCTATCTAGACATGGGGTAGTGGGTTAATATATCTCTAACGTTGTGACTACTCATTAGAATTGTCTCTTCACAACTTAGAGGTCAGAGCTGCCATAAATTGATCATGAACAATCCCAAGATTTCCAAATTATTAACTGCTTTAAGCTACAATCTGCTAAGATAAAAAATCCAAAGATTTCGGAAAAGTCTGGAGAAATGGCAACCCTGAAGTGTTTTGTTTGGGTCAAACGTCATACAGGTGAAACTATAAGTTTTCAATACATGTTTCTGTTTACTCCTTTATCTAGCTAGACACCATGTGTTAAATCATAGAAGTTCAGTGGTTGAGTTATTATGATACACCATCGGAACATGTGGTTGTTTTTGACTTATTCATCAAACCATTAAACCGTCACGCCCTCTAGAATTACTGTCCTTTGGGTTTTTTTTTTCTGCAGATGTAATTTCCCACAAGCTGAAAAGTTTTAATTAATAGTTAAATGTAAACCATGGTGTGTAACCAGTGACAGTTTGAGATGTCTAGTGGTCTAGAGGTATAGCAATGTACCTATCCCACAAAGCCAACATAGTTCAGGGCTCCAGATAAAGAGGAGTTATCTGAACAAATCCAGCATTTTCACACTTATACAGCACCAAATCCTATGGTGTTACTTCTCATTAAAATAGTCTCGAAGAGATGATTCTAATGAGTAGTTACACCAAAGGGTTTAATGCAAAAATAAAGATTTTAGTTTTTGAAATACTACCCTTATCTGGAGCCCTGAACATATATAGTCGAACCTGTATCAACCCAATCACTCCTAAAACTTTCAATAGAAAATTCCATTTTCCAATTAAGTCTATTCCATTTTGACTATTTAGGGTTGTTTCCTGCCATATAGTGCCATGTAAAATTACAAACAGTTCAGCCTTGCCCTTCTGATCTGGGTGTACACCAATTGCACAGGACAAGTGTATTATTTACAGGTATACTTTTGTACAATGACAACTTGACAAGTATAGATCAGTCACTAGGGTTCAATGTATGATATGAACCCATTTATACCTGGATATTGCTTTGTGCCATGAAATGGAAGAGTCCAGTTCTATGAAAATTCAGCATTTGTAAGGGCTGATATCACCGATCACCATAATCACATTACAATTTGTGGTCAACACCACATGCCCATCAAAACTGCAAATACATGTACAGTAAAACCTCGCTATAACGACCATTAAAACGAAGGCTAATTGGTTGTATAATAGACAGGTGATAGCTTAAAGCAAGGTGACAGTGAAACAGAAAGCTCCTGTAGGAGCTTTCTGTTTCACTGTCACATTGCTTTAAGCGGTTACCTATCGTAAACACCCTAATTACTTACATAATTTAGTGGTCGTAATAGAGAGGTTTTACTGTACATGTATGTCTACACCACATATCTGCCCAATGAACAGTCAGTAACTTATTGATTAGTTGATACCTTTGAGTCATCAACCAAACTATTTACCCCTTTACCACATATATTGCCTGCTTGTAATTTTACAGACAGCTCACCTATCTGTATTAAAGCAGGTTGAAAGTAAAGCAGAATACGCTTTAAGGATTATTGAACTTTACATACAGCTTGCTTTAAGCTACCATCTGCTAGGATCTTATGGCACATATTGACGACTGTATAAATTGGAACTATTTTCTTCAGTGGTGGCATAAATTAAAGGCGTTCAAAAGCGAAATCATAATGCCCAAGGGAATCATGGGTTAGGGAAAAACTTCAACTCTATCCGGAGAACTTTTTATGAGGTTAGACAGTAACCAGTGAATTCAGATCACTGAATGTATAATCCTTTGAGAAATGTCTTTTCATGTTTTCTACCTTGACCTGATAAAAAGTCATGGGAAAAATTTGCCACATCCCGACAGGGTTGAGCGCGATAAAGGTTAGGATAAATTCAATGTAGGCCTAACTAGGACCATAGTGGTGTTGGAGTATTGGAACTATTTTCTTTAGCAGAGTAATAAGTTAACCCTTTAGTGCCTTTACCCCTTTTTATGTCCCTAGATTGATTCCTTCATGAAGAAAATAGTTCCAATTTCTAATAATGTCATGACTGTGAACTATAAGAAATGTTGTCTTGATACCTTGATTTCAAAAACTAGAAAGCGACTGGGGTAATGGGTCAAAGGTGTATTTATGGGGTAGTGGGTTAAAAAGATTTCAAAAAAACAAACTTGACTGACTGTGCAACTGAATCAGTCTCAGTGTAGTTCAATCAGGTTAGCTGGCCAATTCCAATACTCCGTCCTAGTTAGGCCTACATTGAATCTATCCTAACCTTTATCCCGCTCAACCCTCTCTATGCTGGAAACCAGTGTGTTTATACTGTGCAAAGAGTGTAGACCCTGATCAGATGGTTCCTTAAAGCCTTGGCAAACACTGCAGTGTCTTTATTACCCTTGTGTTTTTATATAATGAACTCTTCCAGCATGCACATTGGGAGAGTTCATTGCAATATCCAGGTATAAATGGGTTAAAACAGACAATTTGTAGACAGAAAACAATGAAAACATGTATGTCAAGCTGACCTACTGGGGCATGGAAGGGGAGTTAACTTTTGTTGGTGAGTTTGTTTACCTGTGATACTGGGCCTGGAGAAAGCTGAACTCCTCCTTAATTCGGTCACATGACTCCGCCACTGTGAACTTGAAGGGCTGTCCCGGCTGATGTTGCGACTGGTGTAAATACAAAGATCATGAAATATAGATCAACAGTCACATAAATAAACATTTACTAGCTGTGTACATCTTATCAAGGTTGTACACCGCGACTGCCATGATGCGAGAGAAAACAGATGGTCTTTCGCGGAACGCATACATTCAATTGATAAATCGTCACGCCGCGATGGCTATAACGCGTACACATTACACAGGGTGAACGTAGCGGGTGAGAACAAAGGAACGCGGCAATACAGAGATATTTCCACTTACCGGGTGTCTATTAGGGTACATTCTGTCGCTCATATAAACTTCTTAGTATTCCTTCACGACACACAAATAACAGTCACATATGTATCCCAAAACTTTATGAATTTGTGTAAAGACTCCAGACTTCACTTCCCTCCACCGCAATTCAACGGCGAGACTTCAATCTACCGTGACCTTTCACACAATTATCCGTGTTTTGGGCACTTCCACTTCACCGTTCATCAAGTAATCCAAGCCATGCGGCATATATGCAACAAAATGCTATCCAATGTGGTAATATCCGTAAGTTTTTTAGGTGAATATCCTAGATTTAAGCCTCAAAACCCAAGAACGAAGGTCTCAATTCTATGCCACACACGGATTCCCTCTACACGCGGAATTACAGCAATGAACAGCGAAAATTGTTGTTTGTTAGACACCTTCTGATTGGTCAATTTCATCGTTGAATTGGACGGCCCTCTTTACAACATTTGGCTCATTAGTATTCCCAAGGATTGAACGTTTTAGCCAATCAGTGTACGGAAAATATTTGGAGGCGATTTTTCTCTAGAAAAGCGTGCATAATTACATCCCCACCCTGTTCTGTCACTCAAAAGCACGTGGATTCACGCCCTTCGCGTGGAAAAATTTACAGTATCAATGCAAAATAAACAAAATCCATGCTTTTTTCAAGCACAATTGGATCCAATCTCGAACAAAAGTTGATAGAGAGAAAGAAACACAAAATCGATTTACAACACTGAAGACTATGATTTTCTGGGTGCGACCTTATTACATGTATAAACAAAAAGTATTAAATTAAAAATATATATAATTATAGATGTGCGTTTACATCTACCCCTCTCTCTCTCTTTCTCATTCTCGCTCGCTCTCTCATATTGCATTTTTTTAGATACTGTCAAACCTGTAATCAGCCGCCAGTGTTAAAACAGTCGACTGCTTAATGCAGGCAAAGAGCAAAACAGACGGAAAGATATACATGAGATTTCTGTTATTCTCCTGTCTTGCATTGAAAACTATTTGTCCAACTTCTATAAAATGGTCACTGAACTCAATTTTTGACTGTACATGTACACATAAAATACAGTAAAACCTCTTTAATAGGCTACTGTCATTAAATTGTATCAATTGTTAGGTGTTAAATATACGTGACTGCTTAACTCTTCGAACCCTAGTCCCGCATATAGGCGTCATTTTCAAACAATGTACATGTGAATAGTAAAATTGTCCTTTGCAAACAGTGAAGGCCCATATCAGAGGGCTCCGTTAGGAGCCCTCTGATCAGGGTCTTCACTGTTTGTCATAATGCCAAACATTGACAAAAACAACCCTTAAAAGTCAGAAATGGACTAGACTAAAATGGAAACTGGAATGGTCGATTTAAAGTTTCAGGGAGGAAAGAGTTAAAGCAATATTACAGAAAGCCTGTTTTACTTCCATCTTGCTTAGACAGTCACCTTTCTTTTATACAATTAATTAGTCATCTTTTTAGTAGCCGCAATAGAGAGGATTTACTGTTCTGAATTTGCAAGAGCGGATTTAGAATATCCCACACGTAGTGAAAAAAGAGAGGACGATCAAAACATTTGAGAACGACACGTGTCCCTTCAGTAGAAATGTGGACGAAGGCTCGGACCTCGGGCATTCGAAAAAAAATTAAGGCCCAGATCAGGGGAACTTTTTAGTAGCCCTCTGAACCGGGTCTAAACTTTTTGCCATTTTGATTTTTTTTCTTCTTAAAATAACACTAAATAGCTAAAATGGACTAGCTCTAGACTTAATTGGAAACTGAACTTGTCTATTTTAGTTTCACATGTTTATGAGTTAAATATGACTTGAAAAGAAAAAGAAAACAGAAATAAAAACATCTGAATCCATTCACTGTCAAGTCCCGGATGAACTGATCTTTGCAAACAGTTTAGATCCAGATCTTGCCTCGGACAGCGTCTGATCGGGATTTCAATTTCAAACAATGTAAGTTACGAGGATGATGAAATGGATATTATCATATCGGATCATGGCTTTTTGATGATCTACATCCTGGTGGCATAATTATGACTGCATCAGGGCTGCCATTTCTCCGGATTTTTTCGAATTCTTCAGATTTTTATTCTAACATATGGTAGCTTAAAGCAGGCTAAAAGTAAAGCAGAATGTGCCTTAAGGCACATTCTGCTTGAAATACTTTCAACCTGCTTTAAGTAATTGATCTTGAAAAATAGAAAAAATTGAAATCTTAGGATATTTCAAGATCAAATTATGGAAGCCCTGCTTCATACTTAACAGTACTCCACAAATATGCCTTTCTATTCGCCTTTATTCCACCACTGAATTAAACAGTTTCGCTTAATACCGACATAAATAATATACATTACATATTCAATGTCTATAAGCAGATGGTAGCTTAAAGCAGGCTGAAAGTAAAGCAGAATGCTCTTTAATTGCTGGTCAGTAAATAGTGTTAATGGAATGAAACGAGATAGAGAGAGAGATAGAGAGAGCGTGAGGAGCAGAGAGGAAAGGAATGAGGGAGAGATGGATGAATAGAGGAGAGAGAGAGAGTGGGAGGGGGATATAAAGAGAGGATGAGGAGATATACAGACAGAAAGACAGGTGGACAGACAAAGAGAGAGAGAGAAGAGAAACAGACTAACATACAAACAGGGAAATAAACAAACAGAATGGCACAGTCAGAGACAGAACGACATATGGAGAGAAGAAAGGGACAAACAGACAAACATGCAGAGAGTGAGAGAGGGGATAGAGAGGGGAAAAGAGAGAAAGGATGGCGGAGAAAGAGAGAAAGGGAAGGAGAGCATTTGTGTTTGGGGCGTGATCAGGATCCAAAATGTTAACACTTATATCAACGTCCAATGCCACTCACACTGATTCAAAAGCAGTAGGTGTCCATCTGTACTGCCACAATGATGTGGGTGGGGCACACAGTAAATGAATTTGATTTGATTTGTTTTGATTTTACGTCGCTTTCAACAGTATTTCAGTCATATCGCGACGTCCAGCTAATTACAGGTGGAGGAAGACCCCAGAAGCCCTTTATGCACTGTTTCAGACACAAATCGGCAACTGGGTAGAACCACCGACCTTCCGCAAGCCAGCTGGAAGGCTTCCCCACATGAAAAATCCGAACGACCCTACTGGGATTCGAACTCACAGCGGCACAGTAAATGAAATGTTGACGAAGATAAAATGATGATGTGATGATAATAATAATGATAGTGTAAATGATAATGATGACGGTGTTTATGATTGATGTTAATGGGCGGCCGAAGATGATGATCTTGATGATAAGGGTGGCAACACTATCAAAATGCGTTCCATCCCATACTCCTATACAAATCATAGGTACACCTTTGTAACGCATTTTATTGCATCGACAATGCAACATCAATTTGTTTGGAATTTCAAAACTGTTTTACAAAGTCGCCTTCAGTCGCCTTTGGTGACGAAAGGGATTATCTTTTGTCTCTGGGCTATTTTGCTCTCGTTTCCATCCTGAACTTTGTTGTATGTTTGTGAAATACATGTAAACTATTGAAATAAAATATGTTTATACCAAAGTACAGTAAAACCTCTCTATTGCGACCACTAAATTGTTTTAATTACAAGGTGTTACAGGTGACTGCTTAAAGCAAGGTCACAGTAAAACAGAAATCTCCTTTAGGAGCTTTCTGCTTTATTGTCAACTTGATTTAAATTGGCACTTGTCTTTTATATCCCATTACCCTATAGCATGTTTTTAATTGTAAAAACAGGTGGCCACTTTAAGCAAATTGAGAGTAAAGTAGAATCCCCAGTAAGGCGCTTTCTGTTTTACTTTCAGCCTGCTTTAAGCTACAATCTGATGTATAAAGTGGAATTTTTAATTGCAGTGGAGGAAAAAGTTAAAGGCGTATTTATGGAGTAAAAGGTTACCCAAACGAAAATACTAGTTAAATAAAAATATCAATACAAAATCTATAAATATCTTCATTCATTTTTTTTAGTCATTTATTCAAGAAACGTGATGCATATAGAAATAAACGTCTTTCTTTTCTCTTTCTTTCTTTCTGTAGTATGTTTCTCCTGGTAAAAATATATCCGTCCGTCCGTCCATTCATTTGCACGAATCATATACTTTGACAACTTCTATATATCTATCTAGATATAATATCTTCATTTCATCATTCATTCTTTCTTCTATCCATCCATCCATCCATCCATCTATTAATCCACTTATGCGGGGCTTACACCTGGGATCGCAAATTAAATCAGTTACGTAAATATGAAGTCACTATGCGAAAAACTTTATAAAGTTCGTCAGACATCCTCAATATGCGACCTGGCGCTCTGGGGTACTTGAGAATCCCATAAATAAGCACTCCATTCAAACATCTTCAAAAGTTTTTTTCAGCGAGTGGTCTGCAGCCAATCAGATGAAGCCTTGCATGAGTGCGCTTTGAGAGGTAATTACCGCTCTAATTTTCTAATGGCATTCACGTAAAGGTGTCAAATTTCTGAGCCAGTTGTAAATGAGTTTCTTTGTAAGCCGCGACAACTGTTTACATTTTCCAGCGTTGAGAACCTCAGATACGCCCTCTGGTTGGTTTACCCTGTCAGCCGCCTTAGCCACTTATCACGAAGCACGTGCTCAATAGGCGGTACTCACGAGTAGTAGGCGGAGCTAAAGGGAAGAATGCAGTAATTGATACACCACATAAAATTAATGATCTTACAATAACACGGTATTTACCGCATATCATATAAAATGTTTAACAACGACCGTTAGCCTGAAAATAATTTGGTTAAGGTGTTTTCATTGGTAAAAATTAGAATGAATTGAAATGAAAACTCGAACAATACACAATTGTAACCAATATTGTTAAATCTGAAATTACTTTCTACGCGTCAAAATAAACAATGCTATTTTGAACAGAACAGTGGTCAGATGGCGCGAAACAAACTGACGGGAAATTAAAATTACGTATCTAACAATCGGAATTAGAAATTAATGAAAAACATTCCTTTGTATTACATGCTGGGTTTTTGTCAAACAGATATATCTTGTGCCCGGATAGTTTACAGGGTTTTAAAAGTACATTTTAACCCACTGGTGCATATTTAAGTGGACATTGGCAAACAGTACAAACGTAACGCGGCGTCTCAACAGGGGCTGTACTGTTTTTGCTGGAAATACCATATGAAATGTTCTGCTGTATGGTAAAAAACATGGCCGTCATCCCTATACTACGATATCAGAGGATACAACGATTACAGAGGCGTATATCTGTAATGGAATCTTCCAGCAAGCACACAGGGAGAGTTCATTGTAATATTTAGGAATAAATTGGTCAAGCGTTCGACGACGATATACATGTACAGTGTTCCCTCTCTACAACGACATCCAATGGGAGACAAAAAATATGTGCGTTGTTCGGAGGGAGTCGTTATAGGGAGGGAAATTGGATTACATTTGCAAACAGCTTGAATCCAGATCAGACGCCGCGTAACGCGGCGTCTGGTCTGGATTCAAGCTGTTTGTCAATCGTAATTGATTTTTTCTGTCAAAATGTCCATTATGAAACTTTAAGCCAAAAAGCAGACGACAATTTTAAGACGACGACATTGCAGCCGTGAATAGGTTGGACATAATTGTCTTGTTTGGGGAACAGCGACAAATGTCGTTGTAAGGAGGGAGTCGTTGTTGGGAGGGCCGTTGTAGGGAGGGAACGCTGTAGTTCTCAAAAGCGTAATATAGACTATAAGCCGTAAGGGAAGTAAATTTAAAACAATATTCAAAACCACGGCGTGATAAATACCGCAACAACATAGTCAAACTTCTACGACAATCGAGCTTGCTTAAATTCGAGCATATCCATATTTCAAAGTTAATGCTGCCTTTTTAACTTTGAATCACGGATATGTTCGATTTAACGGAGTTCCTCTTATTGAAATTCAATGATAGAACTACGGGTTAGTTCGACATAACCGAGGTATGACTGTACATGCATAATTATATTTCAGAGCATTGTGGTAAAACTTTCGGTATATATTCCCAAGTAACTATATGCAATGAACATCTCTGTTATACTTGCTGGACTATTTCATTGAAGATGTATAGTGTTTCTCCATACACAAAATTTAATCCATATGATATATCAAACAGTGCAGATCCTAATGAGACATCGTGTAACACGGCGTCTTATCAGGACAGGGCTGCCATTTCTCCGGATTTTTCCTAAATCTTCGGATATTTTTCTAGATCACGGTAGCTTAATGCCCCTATTCCACACCGACTACGAATCCCACGAATCGCTACGAATTGGAAAATACTATGATTCGTAGATGATTCGTGGAGTTCTTACCTGATTCGTAGTCAATTCTAGCAATTCGTGGGCGGTCGGGGATTCGTGGCAAAAGCTTTGAGCTGCTCAAAGTTTTGGCCAAGAACCCCACGAATGGAACAATGGGTAGTTGATTCGTAACAAATTCGTAGTGCATTCGTAGGATTCGTAGCTGATTCGTAGGATTCTTAACTGATTCGTAAACGGCTATTTGGGCGTTCGTGGTATTCTTAACTCATTCGTGGGATTCGTGAGTACCAGTTTGATACCGTTCTCCTGTAGCCAGGAGTCTGAGAGTCAATGCCAGCTTCATTCTGGCATATATATTTAGGCTCATGTGAGTGTCCCTCATCTGCATGGATGACTGGCCTATAATCCTGGCATTCTTGCATAGTTGGTTAATGCATTCTCATCTTCCACACTTAGCTCATGTTCTAGCCTTCTATCTGGAGTCAGCCACTGTCTAACCCACCACTTTGTGGATCTTCTCCTTCTTCTTCGGGGTGTATTCTTGCTATTAGCATGCAGCTAGCGGTTCCAAATCCAGTGCTACTGCTGCTTTAGATCTTAAAAGTCCATTTATGGACTGATGCCTGAGTTGAAACGGGATTTACAGCGCTCCTTCTCTACAACGAGACCCAATGGGAGACAAACACAGGTTCGTTGTTCGGAGGGAGTCGTTATTGGGAGGAAAATTGGCTTACATTTGCAAACAGTTTGAATCCAGATCCGACGCCGTATAACACTGTGTCTGATCTTGATTCAAGCTGTTTGTCACTCGTCATTATGTTTTTTTCTGTCTAAATGTCTACAGCGTTCCTTCTCTTTAACGACACCAAATGGAAGTAAAAAACTATGTGCGTTGTTCGGAGGGAGTCGTTACACAGAGTGAAATTGGCTTACTATATGCAAACAGCTTGAATCGAGATCAGACGCCGCGTAACGCGGTGTCGTCTGATCTGGATTCAAGCTATTTGTCACTCGTCATTAAGTTTTTTCCCCATCCAAATCTCCATTAAATAACTTCGAAAAAAAAACAGCAGACGACAGTTTCAAGCAGACGACATTGCTGCCGTGAATAGGTTTGACATTGTTTTGGGGAATAGCGGCAAGCGTTGTTGTAAGGAGAAACTTGTTATTTGGAGTGTCGTTGTAGGGAGGGAACACTGTAGTATGTAACATTTTTTGTGAAAAACAGCAGTCAACAATTTTAAGCAAACGATATAGCAGGCGTGAAAAGGTTGGACATACTTGTTTTTGGTTGGAAAACAACGACAAGTGTTGTTGTAAGCAGGGAATTTTTGTTTGGATGGCCGTTGTAGGGAGGGAACACTGCATACCTTCAAGCATCCCACGAACAGTCAAGAATCAAAATTTATTCGTAGCTGATTCGTAGATGCATTCGGCATATTCGTAGATGCATTCGGCTTATTCGTAACTGATTCTTAGCGGTCGTGCAGTATTCGTAGGGGATTCTTGTAATTCGTACTGAATTCTTGACAGTATTCGTAAGATTCGAGCCGAATCCCACGAATATTCTTAACTCGTTCGTAGCCGATTCGTAGAGTGTCACGAATTAGATAGAAAGATTGGCCGAATTCCACGAATCCCCACGAATCACACCATTTATCAATTCGTGGCGATTCGTGGGATTCGTAGTCGGTGTGGAATAGGGGCATAAAGCAGGCTGAAAGTAAAGCAGAATGCGCCATAAGGCGCATTCTGCTTTACTTCCAGCCTGTCTTAAGTAGTCACGTGTCAACAAAACTAGAAACTGGCTATGGAGTAAGGGTACTATTCGTAAATTCGCACTTGATAAATACAAATTTGGAAATCTTAGGATTTTTCATGTCAACTTATGGCAGCCCTGTCAGGGTCTACACTGTTTGCCAATGTCCAATTTAGTAGACATTAGGCTTAAATGGGTAAACCTTTCTCTTCTGCCATTAGCGTATATTAACGCCTTTTTAAAGCGAATCCTAAAGCAGCTGTCCAATCAGGTTCTACACTGATTTTCGCCGAACTAATCTGTCTGACACGAGTCCTTATTTTATTAGTCAATATAATAGTTCAGATGATAGATGTTCATAGTGGGTGGAGTTTAACCCTTTCCCCCATACCCTAATTTCAGTATTGAAGAAGCAGGGTACATAATTTGTGCAAATTATCATATATTTATTTAAGGTGCATAAGAACATGATTTGTGCAAGTTGTCCAAGTACATGATTTGTGCAGTTGTATATTTATTAATTTATGCAGGTTGTTCAAGTACATGATTTGTACAAGTTGTCCACGTACATGCTTCGGTCAGGTTGTCCCAGTACATTATGTGTGCAGTGTGTCGAAATACATGTTTTGTGCAAGTTGTCTAAGTACGTGACTGATTACTTGTGCAAGTTGTCCAGTTACAATGTACATGATCTGTGCAGGTTGTCCAAGTACATAATTTATGCAAGTTGTCCAAGTACATTATATTTGCACGATGTTTAAGAATCGTATTTGTCCAAGTTGTCCAGGTACATAAAGCAGATTAAATGTAAAACAGAATGCTCATACGTTCAATCTGCTTCTAACTAACACCTGTTATATAGGATATACTTGCCAACTCATGTAATTTGACAACCTGCACAAAGCATGTACATGTACCTGGATAACTTGCACAAATCATGTACTGAGACAACTTGCAAAATTCATGTACTTAAACAATCTGCGCAAACCATGTACTTGGACAACTTTTACAAATCATGTACTTGGACAGCTTGTACAAATCATGTACTTGGACAACTTGTACAAATCATGTACTTGGACAGCTTGTACAAATCATGTACTTGGACAGCTTGTACAAATCATGTACTTGGACAACTAGCATATATCTGGTACACTGTACTTGGACAACTTGAACAAATCATTTTCTGGGACAACCTGCACCAATCATGAACTTGCATTAATCAGGTATTTGGAGAACTTGCATGAATCAAGTACATGTAAATGTACTTGGGCATGTACTTTGGCAATTTGCACAAGTCATGGTCACTGTACTTGGACAACTTGCACAACTCATGTACTTGGACAACTTGCACAACTCATGTACTTGGACAGCTTGCACACATCATGTACTTTGAAAACTTGTACGAATCATGTACGAGGTTTACTTGGACAATATACATAAATCATGTTCTTGGACAAACCATGTTGTTTGACAACTTGCACGAATCATGTACTTGGACATCTTGCATAAATCATGTTCTTGGGCAACTTGCTTAAACATGTGCTTGGGTTATTGGCACCAATCATGTACACTGTACTTTGACAACTTGCACAACTCATGTACTTTGATAACTTGTTCAAATCATGTACTTGGACAACTTGCACAAATCATGTACTTGGACAACTTGCAAAAATCGTGTACTTGGACAACTTGCCCAAAACATATTCTTGGATAACTTGCCCAAACTATGTTCTTCGACAACTTGGAACAAACCATGTATTTGGACAACTTGCACACATCCTGAACTGGGAGAACCTGACCGAAGCATGTTCGTGGCCAACTTTTACAAATCATGTACTTTGACAACTTGTACAAAATATGTACATTGAACTTTGACCACTTACACAAACCATGTACTTGGACAACTTACACGAATCATGTACCTGGTCATCTTGCATAAATCATATTCTTCGACAACTTGCACAAACATGTACTTGGGTAATTGGCACAAAGCATGTACATGTACACTGTACTTGGACAACTTGCACAAATCATGTACTTGGACAGCATGAACAAATTAATATGTACTTGGACAACTTGCACAACTCATGTACTTGGACAGCATGAACAAATCATGCCCTTAGACACCTTGCCCACACCATGGTTTTGGACAACTTACACACATAATGTACTGGGACAACCTGGCCGAAGCATGTACATGGAAAACTTGTACAAATCATGTACTTGGACAACTGGGCATAAATCGTGTGCTTGGACAACTTGCACAAATCATGTTCATGGACAACCTTCATAAATGAATAAATAAACAACTTGCACAAATCATGTACTTGGACAACTTTCACAAAGCATGTACTTGGACAACTTGCCCAACTAATGTACTAGTAAAACTTGCACAAATAATGTTCTCGGACAACTTGCACAAATAATGTACTTGTACAATATGCCAAAACCATGTACGTTTACAACCAACACAAAGCCTGTCCTTAAACAACTTGCACAAATCATGTACTTGGACAACTTTTTGTTACTTCAATTAATGCCGACCACTCACGGATGAGGATTCTGACATGTGTTCAACAGTTGGTCCGGATTGCATATAGAGCAATCAGACAGGATTCAAAAGAAACTACTACCCATGCTACATACTATAAACAAAGAACTCTAAAGGGAAAAAACTGTCATAACTATTAAAAAGGGCAGCTGAAACAGCTTCACGGATAAAACTATGTACAGGTTTTGCTTACTACTCTGCGGAGATGCCTGCTTGAAGGAGGCTGTGTAAATGTAGTCTCCGGCAGGGTGTTCCAGTCGGGTATCGTTTTGGACAACTTGAATAAATAAGTTACTTGAACAACATGCCAAAAGCATGTACTTGGACAACTTGCACAAATCATGTATTTACTATTTAGACAACTTGCAAAAATAATGTACTTGTACAACTTGCACAAATAATGTACTTGGACAAATTAAATTAATAATTTACTTGAACAACTTGACAAAATCATGTCCTTGGACAACTTGCAGAAAGCCTTACTTACAACTTGGACAACTTGAATAAATAAATTTACTAGAACATCTTGCCACAATCATTTACTTGGACAACTTGCTCAAAGCCTTATTCGACAACTTGCACTACTTGGACAACTTGCACAAACTATGTACTTTAACATCCTGCACAAATGGTGTACGTCGACAACATACACAAATAGTGTACTTGGACAACTTGGTAAAATCATGTACTTGGACAACTTGCACAAATCGTGTACTTGGACAACTTGCACAAATCGTGTACTTGGAAAACTTGCCAAAATCATGTACTTGGACAACTTGCACAAGGTCTGTACTTCGACAACTTACACAAATCGTGTACTTTGACAACTAGCGCACATCATGTACACGTGCTTGGTAAATTTGGCAAATAATGTACCGTAGTTTGACATTTTGCACACACCATGTACATGAAAATTTGCATAAATCATTTACATGAACACTCTGCATGAACCATGCACTTAGGCAATTCGTGCACTGGCCATGTCCTTGGACAATGTGCATTAATCATGTTCTTGGGCACCTTGCACATTGATCATTTACTTGAGAAACTTGCAAACATCATGTTATTGGACATTGAGCGATAATTGAATGTAAAATAAGATTTGACAGAATAGCTATGCAAATGAAATAAGCATCCAAGTACATGTAGAAACCATCGAGGAATTTGTGCCCTTATAACAAATATGGGGACAGGCTGACTCCAGCAAACAATGGAAGGAACAGTCTGATAAGGATCTACACTGTTTGCAATTCAGTTTGCACATTTTGGACACATTACTGTGTGACAAATGCCATTGATTTCAATTTTATGACAATAACAGCAGTTTCACATGGTGTTCCAATAACCGGTATACAAGTATTACAGTACTCTTCCATATAAGGTGCTTCTGTGGCGGGAACGGTTAACCCTTTCGCTCTCAATGACGCTTAAAAGCGCGTTTGCAAACAGTTTGGATCCTGATCAGACGCCGCGTAACGCGGCGTCTGATCAGGATCCAAACTGTTTGACACTCGTTTTGAGATTTCTTCAGTCATACTGCCTTAGTTTTTAACTTTGAAACGACATTTTCAGACAATAAAATCGAAGCAGACGACTATGAAACGGTGAAGGGGTAAAACTCTCATGAAAACTTAGGCAGTGAAAGAATTAAACTAATCAGACTATCTTGTTCGGGGACTTGGACTAACCAGTGATGATTGAGTGAGTGTGTTGGCTACTGGAATTCTACACTCACGACTAAAACCCTTCATCAAACACTCAGCTGTCAGAGACAACACACGAACCCGCTTATTGTTGTAATTTATGACATCACAGCTCTATCGTCTGAATCATCCTGAGACCCCCTGTTAAACCCTTTCACTGCCAACTTTTTCGTGAGAATTTTACCCCTTCACCGTTTCATTGTCGTCTGCTTTAATTTTGTTGTCTGCAATGTCGTTTGAAAGTTACAAAATAAGGCGGTATGACTGAAAATAAAATCAAAACGAGTGTCACAGTTTGTGCTCTGATCAGACGCTGAGTCACTCGGCGTCTGATCAGAGCCCATACTCTTTGAAAATGCCACTCAGACTATGTAAGCGTTAACTCTTTGAATGCTAGGTTGTTTCTGTTATCTGAAACAAGTGTCGCCTGCTACTGTTCTAAAATAGATTGTCACCCCAAAATATATTTTCAAAACAAAACCAGAGGTTCAAACAGTTTACGGTCACATCAGAATCCAAACTGTTTGCAAAGGTTACCATGGTTTCACAGCTAGCATGCTAAGCGTTAACAAAAAATACAAAATCGTCTTTCTTGTGCTTGGAGTTACTGTCACACCGAAAACGTGCCACTAACTCATTTGTACTTGAATAAAGTAATGTCATGTTATTACGTTACCCCATTCTCCCCTCAAACCAAAACTACAGGAAAATGCAAGTTTCCAGTTAAGTCCATGCCATCGATGAAGTAATTTGACCTTGACATTGGCTTTGACCTCCAATATAAAACAAGAACATCTTTAAAAAAGATATTCAGCGAAGTGCGTGATGGAAGTAAATGCTGTAGATGGGTTTAAAAAATGTATGAAATTGAGGGTTTCGAACAATTGTAATACCTCGGATTGAAAAGTAAAAAAGAAATCAATTACCGTAACTTTTATATTAAATATAGTATAGTTACTAAAAAGCTATCATCTACAGAATTGCCAAATTATAATTTAAACATTATCCTGCGGATCGTAGATTCATGCATTAACCTACTGTTCTATATCACACTTCATTCATGGAGTTTCTTTAAAACAAACTATACTTGAACATATGTCATATCTAAAAATATAAACATGCTGTCATAGATATTGCAGACTGTGTCTATTAATTTTGCTTGCACAATTCATCTCCAGTGACACTTGTAATTGGGTTCATAGACCAGCCTGCATGCAATTTGTCATCTATCCAATCAGACCATTCAGCTTTAAGCAGGTGCCCATTAACCTAGATTTCTGACCATTTATCATTGGTCGAGAATTTGCAAATGCTGGGTCTAAATAGATACCATACAGCTCCGCTGAAAAAATATTGCAATGAGTTTATTTTCTAATCCAATTCAACCAGGGATACAAAATTTAGTGTGAGAGTATATCTAGGGAAGGAGGAGTGTCGCATACCATGTCAGGTCACTGTGACCTTTATTATGACAGTTGACCGCGATTATAGAAACGGATTGACTGGATGATATTTACTCTACCACATCAGCTGGGGATTAAAAGATTTGGTGTGCGAGTACATATAAGGATGTCAGGGTGTCGCGCATTCGTTTTCGGCTTTTTATGGCCTTGACCTTTACTGTTTACCCCAAATACAGAAAAAGCTTGTCAAGTGCAGTTTTACTCTACCGTACCATCTAGATATCAAATTTGATGTGCCATTACATCTTGGGATGGTGGAGTCGTCACTAAAGCATTGCCTTGACCTTTGACTTAAATTATAGAAACATCTTGTCCGGGTGATGTTTTCTACACAACATCAGATAGGGGCACCAACTACAGTGTGTGGTTATATCTTGGGATGACAAGTAGCTCATACCTTTTAGGTCTAGATGTGACCTTGACCGTTGACCTCAATCAAAGGAAAAGCTTCCTATACCACATCGGCTAGAAAAACGCAAAGTTTTTTTGGGTTTTTTTTTTTTGGGGGGGGGGGGGGGGGGGGGTAATAAGGCAAGCAATTGCCGTTGGGAAGCCTTCCAGTTGGTTGCAGAAGGTCGGTGGTTCTACCCAATTGCCGATTTGGTGCCTAAACAGTGCATAAAGGACATATGGGGTCTTCATTCTTCTGTGATTATCTGGACGTCGCGATATATTTGAAATACAATATACTGTTAAAGGCGACGTAACATCATAATATAACATGACATAAATGTACATTTGTCCTGCTGTTATTAAATATGTTTGAAATGCCACAAACATCGTTATTAAAATTTTGTTTGTTTTTTAATTTAGATATACATGTACATGTATTTTCAAATAACTAAAAATAATGACCGTCAAAAAGTTAGGATCATAGTCAGACACTACGTAAATTGACTTCTTGATCTTAATCCGTTTTATTGGGAAATGGAAACCATTGGAAGCCATTTCCCGCACGGCAGGACAAGGATTAGGAACCGCTCATATAAAAGCAGTATAAACGCACCAGAGCGAAGTCTCGCGAGAGTTGGGGTAGCCGTTAATTACCATAAATCACAATGGCGGCGATTATTGTCGTTCTGGTCTCAGCACAATGTGAGAATTATTGATTTCACGAGGAAAAGTTACTCGTGATACTGCGGACGAGATTAGGGACCCCATGTCACTTGTATTGGGTCATCAGGGACCTGGGTGTCATTACTCATATTAACCCCTTTTCCCGCCATAGTATCGACTGTTTGAAATTGTCGTTTGCAAAACTCATCAAATAAAGGAAACAAGTATTTTTATGTTACAGAAACCTATACGAGCATATCGAATAGTTTTGATCCAGATCAGACGCCGCGTTATACGCGGCGTCTGATCTGGATCAAAACTATTTGCAAAAATGCAAGTGAAATTGCGGAAGACAGAGCAAAGATTTAAGATGTTTTGTATCCTCTCTATGCCTGTGAATGTTCACGCAATTGTGAGATCAGCCTTATGTTTTGTCGGCTTTTCGATATGATTGAATTGCTTCAATTTTTAGACATGACTTCATTTATATTTAACTCATTCATCCCCCAGAGGCTTCAAATGGACAATTCCAGTTCCTAATTAAGTGTAGTTCATTTTTACATACTTATGGTTGATTTTAAAAATGTGTTTCATAATGACAAACACTGAAGGCGCCCTCTGATCAGGATGTACACCATTTGCATGGGAAACACAGGTACAGCACTCGGTTTTTAAATGACAATTTTATTCGTCGCTAGGGCTGAATATGTTCAATTTATAGTACTGGATTCCTGAAGACGCCGTTTCAACCCATTGACATGCTAAACAACAAAGACTGTTTGATTTAACAGGGGCCCGTTTCATAAAACTTCGTACGACAAAAACGATCGTAAGTCAAAACTTTAAAATTCATTTAATTTCTGATTTCTCTATCTAACCCTGTCTTGTGACATCTCTTTGGAATCGTCTTGTCAAGACGATTCCAAAAAGATATCACAAGACAGGAGTAGATGGAGAAATAAATAATAATTGAGACTTTTATAATCAGACTTACGACAACATTTGTCGTACGAAGTTTTATGAAACGGGCCCCTGGGGTCGTGAGTTCGATCCTCCGGTACTGCGGCTGCCTACGCGCCATATGTTACAAGTATTCAATATTGTAGGCAAGATGGCTCAACGATCAGGGGAGTAAATGTACAGTCGGCTGAGCGGTCATTCGGACTGAAAGTAGACTAGAACTTGGTATATTATTTATTAATTTATTATTATAATTTCATTAAAAACGATATAAACTTATCCCGAGTTATCTTTAGGCAGATGATTAGTCCGCATGATTTGGTTTAATAACCGTATATTGATTATTTCTGCGAAGTTTAACTTTCGTCGCAAACGACGTTGAAATTCGCGAAAATTTAAAATCGCAATAACCTTTTCCTACATTGCATTCTTTATTATATATATGATTATATAGAACCAATCAAATAAAGAGATATTAAAGCAGGTTGAAAGTATTTAGCAGAATGCGCCTTAAAGGAACATTCTGCTTTATTGTCTACCATTTGCTAGGATAATTATAAGATACAATTATATGTTGCCGCATACCGATATATGAAAAGCAGAAAACTCTAATAGGATTTTACTTTCAGTCTGTTTTTAACTCTCTACCCCATAGCCCGTTTCTAGTTTTGAAGACAAGTGACTACTTAAAGCAGGTTGAAAGTAAAATAGAATGCGCTTTAATTAAGGCGCATTCTGCATACTTTTAGCCTGCTTTAAGCTACCATCTGCTAAGGTGCGGAAAGTATTTCTTATGGTGCTTAATCAGTCATGACTGTATAAGGTGGAACTACAAATTATTTTCTTCAGTGGAGGAATAAGTGAAAGACGTAAAAGGGCATATTTATTGGATAATGGGTTAAGCAGTCAACTGCAAGGAAGAACCAATACAGTTAAGACGAATGAAGTTTCTATAACGATAAAGACATAAATAGGAATTCATAGGCATTAACCCGTTACCCCATAGCATGGTTCTAGTATTATAATAGGTGACCATTTTAAGCAGGTTGAAAGTAAAGCAGAATGCGCCTTAAGGCTCACTCTGCTTTACTTTCAGCCTGCTTTTAGGCACTATCTGCTAGAATATAGAAACATTTCTCACGATACATATTCTTGACTGTATAAATTGGAACTACATTTTTGTAATTACTTCAGTGGAGGAATAAATAAAAGGTGTAAAAAGGCGTATTTATGGGGTAATGGGTTACATGATAACAGAACAGAACAGAAAGTATGTTCTGTTCTGTTCTGTTCTGTTGTTAAAGGATAAATCGAATACGTTATGGCGTTTTTCTTTATCACTCATGGCAGAGAACTGTTATATCTGTTCGATCATATCCACTTCTCCACTTCGTTGACAAGGCCCAGGCGAGCTACCAGCGAAACCAAACTAGTAGGCACACTGACAGGATAAAACACACACACGGCCCAGAAGCGCCAAACTTCTCATCTGGTAGAGGGCGCTGCCAATCAACTCCAATTATTCCACAAACAAACTAGTAAACATGAGCGGAATACAGCCGAACATTGGTATCTCGGACACACTTAACTCGAACTTGTCCGTATTTCTTCAATCGAAATTGGATAACTTGGTCTCGCTTTAGCCGAACATACCCGTATTTCAAAGTTAAAACGTGGCTAAGCGTCACATTCGACCTAGGCGAGTTCGAGGTTTCGAAGTTCAATTGTATATATCGTTCTTATCTTTCATATTCTGGGACTGGGCCAATGTTATTAAACATTAACATTCATCAGTTCACAAGCCAATTCACCTGAGAACAGATTCGGGAACCAGTCTACGGTTGGCGCGCGCACAAGTGCAAAATTAGATGGAATTAACATCAGTTTGTGCCGTGTTTCCAGCGATTTCATCAAGGAAAAAAACACAGTTCATAGAAACATCTGCCAGAAACATGCATGCGCATCGTAACTCGAGTACCGTATAATGGATGCAAATTATTCACTTTTGGCCAAATTGATTTCTTCAATTAAAAACGCATGCTCCAATAATTGGCGTTGAGGACTCAGCTTAATTCGTTTGGAAATTTATTATTAATTCCATACCGAGTTCAAAGTCTGCTGTAGAGAGTATAGTCTTGTAGACTGGGATACGTAAATATTTCTTTTGGCATGCGGTACGGTTTTATTGGCATAACGTTGGAACCCGTCTGATTGGAAAAAATAATGGCGAACATGCGAGGAATCAAGCGTCCATGGAACATGATTCGATCTTTCGGGAACGCTTTCAAAAACAATATAGCGGAGATATTTCTAAAGCTTTGCACGCCTCACCGGAGATAAAGATGCAAATAAAGAAAATGGAATAGAAGCACGTGCGCGCTGTGCATGGCCACATTTCCCTATCCAATACTGGTTAGCTACAGCCAATCTTGCATTCAACTGTCGCTCAATAGAATATGAATCACAACTCTCTTATGTTACATGTGACTGCTAAACGCAAGACAAAAGTAAAACAGAAAGCTCCTATGGAGCTTTCTGTTTTACTTTTGTCTTGCATTAAGCAGCCACATGTTCTTCGAGCGAATCACGCCTTTCTAAGAGTGTTCGCTGTTTACAAGTTTGACAGTATATCTGAAATCAATAAGGGAAAGAACAGCGGTCCTGTAAGTGTCTACCACTGGTCGTCTTTAGCCCCGCCCACTAGGAGATTAGACAGGCGTGGGAGGCATGGAGCATATCCGGGAAAATATCTGCTCCAGCCAGCCGGCTACTTATCCAGTTAGCGTTTCGTGGCGATAATTTGACAGGGAATCTTGACAGCTTGGTGCTTAGTACGGAAGCAACTGGGAAGGTGTTGGGAGTTTGGAGTGCTAGAACGGCGCTGCGGGGTGGGGTGGTGGGACTTGGTAAAACTTATAGTGTGAAGCCCATTTTGTTTATAATCATAATCATCATCAGCAGCAAAAAGCAACAGCAGCATCAGCATCACCACCAGCCTGAAACTTGAAAATAAATGGACAAATCCAGTGTGGGGTATATAAGCGCAAAAAGAGGAACAATGCAGATCCTGATCAGGATCTGCATTGTTCCTCGCTATAAAGGACAACTTCTCAGGTTGACTGTGCATAAATTAAGAGCCCATGTTGATAAATAACGAGTTTTTTCGTCACTAGGGATCATTAAATTAATAAATAGCTGGGGAAAAGCCCCTATGGCTCATATATCAACAAAAGAGCGGTAGCTTGTTACATGTACAATGTATTATAATAAAGGAAATTGTTAACCAAAATACATATTTCTGGTCAAATACCACACAAAAAATTTACAATATGAAATTTTGCATGACAATCCTTCAGTGGAATAAGTCATTCACCCAGAAGTTTTATCAGAAAATCCAAGCTTCTAATTAAAGTCTAGCTTTGTTTTGTTTTCGTGTTTTTGCTATTTTAAGGGTTGTTGTTTTCGAATATATTGCAAAATAACAAACAGTACTGACGTCATTAAGGAACCCTTTATCACGGGTCTACACTGTTTGCATACGACTAGTGCACTTTTCATAGGTACATTGTAAATGATGCTGGTAAACTCATCTCTAAGGTTTAATATGTTTAACTCATTATCCCATGAAACTTTCAATGGGCAATTCCAGTTTGCAATAAAAGCTGCTCTATTTTCGACTATTTAGGTTTTTTTTTTTTTATACTATATTACAAAATGATAAATAGTGAAGACCCTGATCAGAGGGCTCCTGCAGGATCCCTCTGATCAGAGACTTCACTGTTTGCATAGTACAAGTGTACTCTTCAAAGGGTACACTTTTGGTAAAAGACGCATATATGCGTCACTAGGGCTCAATGGGTTAACTTAATTATCGTGTACATGAAGTCTGATTGAAATCTTATCTCGATTACTCCTGTGCTTAGCATACAGCCCCTCCCTCAACACACATGCCCTACACATTTGCATTTTATTTAGTACTCTCTGATGGGCGGAATTTGTATTGTTCAATTTTTACACAGTTCCACTTTCGTCAGTGCACTGGACTGGACTGGACATTATCCCATTATTCCATAAATGTGCATTTTGAACCTTTGATTTATAATCCCTCACTTAAGGAAATAGTTTCACTTTGTATACCTGCAGACATGAATATGCTATATTAGATATATTTTCTATATTCTAGCAGATGGTAGTTTAAATCAGGCTGAAAGTAAAGCAGAATGCACCTAAAGGTGCATTCTTGCTTTACTTTCAACCTGCTTTAAGTGGTCACATTTCTCCAAAAGTAGAAACAGGCTATGAGATAAAGGGTTATACGGCAAATCAATGTAATTTTTCATTGATATTCTTTGTGCAACCGCACGTATGAGCAAAACTTAATTTGATCTACAACAGATGGTATGCTACTCATGATTGAACCTACACTGTTTAAAATTCTAATTGTATACAGTTCTTATATGAATGAACGTTAATGGTAGAAATATATATATATATATATATGAATTAAAAAAATAAATGATGTATTATAGGCTTTAAAAACACAATTTTATTTCTTCAAACATATTTATATGACAAAAGATAACCCAGGGGGAAAGCATATTATATACTTTTTGCCCTTTGAAGGACGTATCGCTCGTGCACCCCGTGTTGATTTCCTTGCTATCGATTCCAAAAACGGTAATGCTGGTCCTTTATCGCGTGATCAGACCAGGGCGGAAGTACCTTAGTACCCCGAGTTCCTGGCTGCATTCAGAGTGTTCCGGTTGACGGTAGCCCTGTTTTAGGAGGTTCGACTGTATTACAAACAAGAGTTGACAGAGAAACGACAAAGCTCCCCGGCGAAATTTCGAAATTTAAAAGTAGTTTGAGGTCAAGATCACAGGGGTCAAGGACATAGGTGTAATTAAACATGTACTTTTTTCGAAACCTAAACGCAGATTTCGAAACGTAAAAGTGGACCTTTAGTTCACAGTCAATGTCAGATAGGTCAAACGTTGGCGTGCATGGAACGACATTGTCCATACACATGCACATATTAAATTTGAAAGCAATACCTCAAGGGACATTGGATTTATAAGCATTTTTCGAAACCTAAACGCAGATTTTGAAACCTAAGCGCAGCCCCAAAGTGAAAGGTCAAGGTCACTTGGGTCCAACTATTAAGTGCATGTAAAGGTCTTGTCCATAAACACATGCACACCAAATATGAAATAGGTGTTAAAAGCATTTTCCAAAGTTAACCCATTATCGATAAGCTGTTTCTAGTTTTGAAGATAACTATGTGACCACTTAAAGCAGGTTGAAAGTAAAGCAGCATTCTGCTTTACTTTCAACATGCTTTAAGCTATTATCTGCTAGAATATAGAAATATTTTCTATGATTTTTATTGTGACATCATAAATTGAAACCATTTTCTTCAGTGGATGAATGGATTGAGGCGTAAAACGGCGTATTTGGGGTAATGGGTTAAACACACATTTTAGCAACTTAAACGCAGTAGCTGAGGCTTTGGTCCAAGATGTCAAATGGTTGGAAAGGTCTTGCCCCATGGCACGAGTGGTGCATGTTTAAAATATGGAGGTGAACGGGCATGGAAGCTGTGGACACGTTCTTGAAACGGAAATGCCAGCATATGTAAGCTCCATTGGACATTAGTTAATATTGTCGTAATGATATCTAGATACAATTGACGTTTCATCATATCGAACCTCTATTCATACTTCATATCATTAAATCTGTTCCATGCGTGGACCAAGAAAAGGGGACCATGGGTTCGGAAAACCCTTAATCGGAAAATATAGATTTGGCGGGTGGGCGGAGGTGTTAAGAAGAAAGGACCACGTGATCATGCCCTGTATAGCCCTTTACCCCATAACCCGTTGCTTCACAGACAAACGTGAATATGAATAGATTTCAATAAAAAGCACAATTTTACATGTATAAATACAGTAGAACCTCTCTATTACGACCACTTAATTCTGGTATTTATTAGGGTGTCTACGATAGGTGACTGCTTAAAGCAAGGTGACAGTAAACAGAAAGCTCCTTAAGGAGCTTTCTGTTTCACTGTCACCTTGCTTTAAGCTGTCACCTGTCTATTAAACAGTCAATTAGCATTGGTTTAAGTGGTCGTAATAGCGAGGTTTTACTGTATATGGCTATTAGCCGGTTTTGAATGAGTTTATTTAGTGTCGAAAACGGGCGAATTGGTCATTAGATCTAGTTATATGGTGCTCTTGATGAGTTGAAAATGACATATTTAACAGTTTAATTATTTATTTTTACACTCTAGCAACTACAGTTCTGAACTTTCACATAAGATATACTAACATGATAAAGAAACTGTACATTTGGTTTGAGGGACTACGAAAATGCTCACGTGTTTCTTTTATACTGTCGCCATGCTTTAATCCGTTATCATTTCAGCTTTCTAGTTTTAAAGACAGATGACTACTTAAGGCACATTCTGCCTTTATTTCAGCCTGCTTTAACTCTTTCCTCCCTGAAACTTTAAATGGAAAATTCCAGTTTCCATTTTAGTCTAGTCCATTTCTGACTTTTAAGGGTTGTTTTTGTCAATGTTTGGCATTGTGACAAACAGTGAAGAACCTGATCAGAGGGCACCTTTCGGAGCCCTCTGATCAGGGTCTTCACTGTTTGCATAGGACAAGTGTACTATTCACATGTACACTGTTTGAAAAGCACGCCTATATGCGGGACTAGGGTTCAAAGAGTTAAACTACCATCTGCTGAAATTTAAAAAGTATTTCTTATCTTACACGTTCATGACTGTATAATTTGGAACTATGTTCTTCAGTGAAGGAATAAATGAAAGGCGTAAAAGGCGTTTTATGGGGAAATGGGTTGAGCAGCTTAAACACCAAATTATTAACACAGTTTAGTGGTCGTAATAGAGGAGTTTTACTGTTAACTTGTACTTCAATTTAATTTTCTGACTGTAAGCTTATCTCCAAGCATGCTGCGATTCCTAATTATAATCCCTGATGCATTGTATAAAGAAAGGTTTTAAACATTTTCTCTATTTAGCATACGATGATTAGTTTTGAAATATGTTGAACAAACAATATAATTATATGGTTACCATCATGATATATAACATGATATCGCCTGTGTGTGTACTAGATATGGGAGAATCTAAGAATAGCACACTAAACCCCATTAAACACAACTAACGCATTGGATCACGGAATTATACACACCGAATTATTAATTCTGTGATTGGTCCCTGAAACTAAAAACTAATGATAATAATTCTCTTAATTTCCATACTAAACAAATCCCTTATTTAGTGTAAATATAGTTATTTGTCTTTTCCCACTTTGTAAGTACATGTATGATTTCACGTGAAGCGCTTTTTTTGTGAAAAGAGCGCTAAAATATAGAAATCTGGTATAATAATGATAATAATTAATACATGTTATACTAATAACAACTTAAAATGGACAAATCCGGTTTCCAATAAAGTCCAATACATTTTTGACACAATGATGTTGCTGGTATTTACAGTTGCATTACACAAACAGTGTAGACTATCAGAGGCTGCTTTTGGGGCCCCTGATTTGTGTCAACACTGTTCGCATTGGACAAGTGTACTGTTCACGAGTCTACTGTTTGGAGGAGTTTACTCGTCGCTAGGGTTCAGCGTGTTAACCCGTTAGCCCATACCCTGTTTCTAGTGTTGAAGACATACGATCATTTACAAGCATATTGAAAGTAAAGCAGAATGCGCCTTTATGCACCTTCTGCTTTACTTCTAACCTGCTTTTAAGCTACAATCTGTATCAATTTGAGGTATTTTCTTCAGCGGAGGAATAAATAAAATGTGTAAAATCCATATCTGTGGGGTAATGGGTTAAGTAACCACTGGCTGAGAAGTAGATGCAAGGGCAATATTATAACTCATTGAACTATACTCGTCATTTACAAAACAGTGTCATGGTGCGAAGAGCATTAATATCCTATTCGAACAGTGTAGCCCCTGAGCCAACATGGTTCGGTATATACATGTAGTCCTTATAGAAAAAACATGCGTTTTGAAAAAAAATTGCATCTCATGTTTCATCGTTATGATTTTCGTTTTCGGTACAGAACAGAACAGAACATAGTTTTATTCAGATTTGTACAAAGTACATCATCTTATTCACAAATAAATATTCACAAACATATAACATCACATTTACCTTTACGGTAAGTTGACGAGAATGGACGCCCGATCGCTCTACGAAGAGTTCCGATTTTGATGGACATCGGTCAAGGTCCATGCTTATACAGCGTCTGTGTTGAGTCTGAGTCTGAAATCGTTCTCAAGCCTTTGATTGGTCAGATTTGAGCCTAGACTCAAATCTGACCAATCAAAGGCTTGAGAACGCACTCAGACTCAACTCAAACGCTTTATAAGCCCTGGGCCAGATCTCATTAAGGACCTTATAGGTATGAAACAGTTTGGGGCCTGGCCAGACGCCAGGTTACTCGGTCCCAATCTGGTCCCAATCTGGTTGTATAAAGTTGGACGCAAGCTCTTGGGGTTCACATGCTTCATTATTTATTTGTGTGGGGTAGAGGGATGGGCGGGGATGGGATGGGGTGGATTTATTCTTCCCCTTGTAAAAGACAAGAGTAGCCCTGGTCATAGAAAACGTCTTTTATACTACGATAAAGGCTAGGGTGAATGTCTGAGTACCTCTATAAAAGTGATCGAAACAAACATAACAACATAAAATGGATACGTCAAAATTATGATTAATCCACGTGGATCGTCAATTGCAACTTGCCGCAATCAAAGCGAATTTTACCCTCATTGCGCATGCGCACTTTGATAGCAATGGGATCAAGATTTAGTATTTGATTCCGTTGCACGAAATGGCGAGGAGAAAGTCGGCGGATTATGTTTTCTTGCACGCAATGAGTTAATTGTTATCAATGACGTATTCTATTGAGACAAATGGACTGGTTGCCTCAAAGAGCCGTAATTTTATATTGGAGCTTGATTTGTCTACGGTGGACGGCCGTGTACTGTAATACTTGTGTTTAATGGCCAATTTACAGACGACAAATCTGCAACTACAACTTATTAAATATGTCGAAAACATATATAATGCTAGCTTAATGCAGAATAAACGTAATGCAGAAAGCTCCTGAAGGAGCTTTCTGCATTACGTTTGTCCTGCATTAAGCATATCCCCTGTCTAAAGAAATAGGCATGCTTTTCTCAATCAATGGCCCCTTCTTACAGATTTTACTGTTTGCCTTTTTCAATAAATGGCCTACTATATGGGATTAGTTCCGACATGGAACGACCAAGTCAGCGAATGTCTTTTCCAGTCTGTAATTGGTGTACAGGACATCGTGTGTTTAGCGACCTCTGATTGGTTGAAGAACCATTCAGGTGACTTGATAGTGCAGTACAGAAGTAATACAGATAGTTCCAATACATTAAGCTGCAATATGTCCTAAATACTATCCGATGGTGAATTTATCTTTTTTAACACTTTGAGTCCTACCGACGAGTATACACTCAGTGCAAAAATAAACGCACACTTTTATTACAATATTATCTGTATGTAGAAGGAACATACCGGTATTTGTGAAATAATCTTTTCATTACAGTCAGTAGTTCCGTCTTGGGCTATCAATGTTGAAAATGGGAGGTTTATCATTGAATTGAATATAAATCGGTGCGGTGTTTTCAACAGGCACTAGTTAACTCTTTCGGTGACAAAATAATCGTAAGATTTTTATCCCACCACCGTTTCATTGTCGTCTACTTCAATTTTGTTGTTTGCAAGATCGTTTCAAAGTAACATCCAAACTTTAAAGTAGTATGACTTAAAGTATATCTATACGAGTGTCAAACAGATTGGATCCTGATCAGACGCCGCGTTACGCGGCGTCTGATCAGGATCCAAACTGTTTGAAAACGCGCCTTTTGACGTCATTAAGAGTGAAAGGGTTAAATACAGCACAGTAATTTTAAGTATATGTTTTTCTGAACTTGTGGCAGAATTAAATTGATCTTGAGATATGGTCTTAGTATCTTAAAAAAGTATCTTAATCTGCGCCTGAGCACGATGTGCGTTTCTTTTTGTACTGAGTATATGTGCTGTCTACTTTACAATTTATGTACATGTGGAGAGTATACTACACGTAGTCCTATATAAAAATCGTAGACTCTGAGCCGAGGCCTCTCTGATAATGTTATGCATTGTTTGTTACATTGACATGAATTGTAAAAAACACAAAAACAAACAGCTTTACCAGCCAAAAATTAACTAGACGAAAGGGAAACTGGTATAGTCCATCAGGTTTAAGTTTTATGTTCAATGGTTATACAACTTTGACTGCAAGTCATCCCTTATGAAGTCAAACTTCTACTAACCTACCATCCTAAACCCCATTCTTCGACAGTCCTCCAAACAGACATTTTCAGACAGAGTACATGTGAACGACTGAATGAATGAATGAAGGAGTTTATTTCACAGTGGTAACTCACTTAGTCAGACGACTAATCTACCATGAGGGGCTCAAAGAAGCATTTCTTACAAATCATATAATTAACAACAATAACAAAATCAATATGAACAAGCACTAACAATTTGCAACAACGAAACAATTTCTTAACTAGAACTATATAAACAATAGTCATGCAATAAGACGTTCTCTGCAAATAGTGTACATGTGAAGAGCACAGTTGTCATATGCGAACAGTGAAGACTCAGATCAAAGGTCTCCAAAAGGACTAAAAGAAGTCAACTGGCCAGGGTCTGCATAATCCGTCATATTAGAATATACAGCGCTCCCTCTCTGCAACGACATCCAATGGGAGACCAAACATGTGTGCGTTGTTCGGAGGGAGTCGTTATAGGAAGGGAAATTGGCTTACATTTGCAAACAGCTTGAATCCAGATCAGACGCCGCGAAACGCGGCGTCTGATTTGGATTCAAGCCGTTTGTCACTCGTCATTAAGTTTTTTCCTGTCAAAATGTCAAACATGTAACTTTGATAAAGGCAGCAGACGACAATTTTAAGCAGACGATTTTGCAGCAGTGAAAATGTTGGACATTAATGTTTCGTTTGGGGAACAGCGGCAAGTGTCGTTGTAAGGAGGGAACCGTTGTTGGGAGGGCCGTTGTAGGGAAGCAACGCTGTATCGACAAATAAAATGTAATGCATAAAATCTCCTATTGACGGTTTTTGATATGATTTATTTCAATAAGTACCCACATGCTTTAACCCGTTACCCATGCAATAGCCTGTTTCTAGTTCTGAAAACATGTTACCTCTTAAAACATATTGAAAGTAAAACGGAATGTTCCTTAACTCTTTCCTCCCTGAAACTTTAAATGGACAATTCCAGTTTCCATTTTAGTCTAGTCCATTTCTGACTTTTAAGGGTTATATTTGTCAATGTTTGGCATTATGAAAACAGTGAAGACCCTGATCAGAGGGCTCCTTTTGGAGCCCTCTGATCTGGGTCTTCACTGTTTGCACCGGACAAGTGTACTATTCACATGTACACTGTTTGAAAAGGACGCCTATATGCGGGACTAGGGTTCAAAGGGTTAAAGTGCGTCATTCTGCTTCACTGTCAATTTGCTTTAATGACTTATAAACGGCTCAAGACATGTGCTTCGCATGGCATGCTAATCACCAATACAGTGTTCCGCCAAAGATACACACATAAGGCGATCTGGATGCACCCACGCACCTACTGAATTGCACCATCGTTCGCCAGTCTGACAGACACGATGTGAAAACAACAAAAGCCATGTGTGGGGCAGAATGTTGGACCGACTACAGATTCGTTGTTACCAAACTAGGCTCTAACTGTTCCATAAACCACGTAGGCCTTAGGGAAAGAAAGCTGCAAAGCTGACTGATGTTACCAACCTGACACTATGTAAGAATCAGGGTCTACTCGCTGTCACCCCTAGCGAGAAGCTTAACAGTATCAAGCTCGGTCATGCAGATTTCAGTCAGGACTAGTCAGCTTTCAGAGACACTGTTCATTCGGCAGCCCTGGAAAAAAATGGCACCTAAAAAAGAAACACCAAGATTGGTTTGATGAAAATTACACGGAGATACAAAATCTCCTGCAAGAAAAATATACTAGGCTTTTCCTTGCACACCATCAGGACCAGACCTCGACCAGTTAAAAGTCAGAATTCATAAAAATGCGACAGACAGTCCAGGCAAAGTAAATATCACGAAAGACACAAGGCTCAGCAACACTGCGGACGAAATCCAAAGGTATGCTGACATGCATGGCACAAAAAGATTTTATGATGCACTGCGTGCAGTCTATGGCCCACAGTCATCAGGTTCATCTCCCTTGCTTAGCATCGATGGATCTACCCTGATCACAGAGAAAGAGAAGGTTCTCAACAGGTGGGTTGAACACTTCAAGTATGTTCTTAACAGACAATCATCAATCGATGACGAGGCAATACAGAAGCTTCCTCAATTGGAGGTCTACCTATCGCTAGACAACATTCCAACAATGACAGAAGTCAACAAAGCGATTAAACAGCTGTCCTCCGGTAAGGCCTCGTGCTCTGATGCAATCCCAGCTGAAATATACAAGTGTGGAGGAGATAACCTAACATCCGAACTGCTAGACATCTTCACATCCTGCTTTGAAAATGAGACATTACCTCAATAATTCAAGGACGCCTCCATAGTCCATCTCTACAAGCGGAAAGGTAACAAGCACTCCTGTGACAGCCACAGAGGGATCTCACTCCTGTGCATTGCTGGCAAGATATTATCCCGTGTTCTCCTTAACCGCTTGATAAAGCACTTGGAAAATAGCCACCTACCAGAAAGCCAATGTGGTTTCCGCTCAGGCAGAGGAACAGTGGATATGGTGTTTGCTGCTCGTCAACTGCAAGAAAAATACCAAGAAAAGAACCAGATCACTCTACACGGTCTTTGTAGACCTTACGCTTTCGAGAGTGTCAGTCGAGAGGCATGTGGAAGATTATGACCAAATTTGGGTGCCCTAACCGCTTCATTACCATTGGCAGGCAGTTCCACGAGGGTACCATGGCACGTGTAATTGACAATAATGATCTGTCACCAGCATTCCCTGTCAGCAACGGCGTCAAACAGGGTTAGGTTCTTGCACCAACCCTGTTCACCATGGTGTTCTCTGCTATGCTTACTGAAGCAATGGGGCCTTGTGAGCAAGTGATTGGATTGCGATACAGGACAGGTGGGAAACTGTTCAACCAACGACGGTTCAATGCAATCACCAAAGTTAAGTCCACCATCACCCGTGACTTATTATTTAAGAAACAATAAAAAATAAAAAAAATCAGTGTTTTATCGTGCAATCGAACAATGGTAAAAGTTGAGATGCGTAGAAATTTAATCACGAGGCCTTGAGGCCGAGTGGTTTAAGAACAATTATCTCGACGACTACCCGTGTTCGATTGCTAGATAAAATACTGGTATTAATTTATTATTTCGATTCTTAACCGGCACCAGGAAAACCTCACATTAAGCCAACCATACAGGTCAAGGACTGCACTTTGTAAGATGTAAACAAGTTCACATACCTTGGCAGCACACTCTCATGCACTGTCACAATAGACGAAGAAGTTACTGTAGTAGGATTGCAAAGACAAGTGCTGCTTTTGGAAGCCTCAGCTCTAACGTGTTTGAGCGAAGAAGTATTCGCCTTGAGACCAAGTTGGTCGTGTACAGAGCAGTGGTTCCAACCAACTTGTTGTATGCCAGTGAGTCATGGACAGTTTACGAGTCATGCCAGACAAGGATCCTGACACTGAAGTTCTCAAAAGAGCAAAACTCCAACTGTACACATGCTCCTTCAACAGTCACAGATGCGCTGGACAGGTCACGCGTGTCGCATGTCAGATGAGCGACTCCCAAAGCAGCTCTTATACGGGGAGCACTCCTCTAGTAGAAGGAAAGTCGGCAGCTAGAAACTGCGCGAATGCGTCGCTTCGCAAGATGGACCTTCACACAGACACTTGGGAAGACCTGGCTCAGAACCTCCCTGCATGGAGATCAGCTGTAATGAGAGGCTTGGTTAAGGCGGAGACAAACAGGTTAGAGCATGCCAGGAAGAAACGCATGGACCGGAAGGCTCGAGCAGCCAGTACCTTAACAACACCATCTGACCACTTGTGCATCTATTGTGGACGTACCTTTGGTGGTAGGATTGGCTGTATTAATCACCTATTTGCACCCATCCCAGAAACTGAACAATTCTTCTTCCTCAGTGAATGAATAAATCAATAGCGTATTTATGGGGGAATGGGTTAACTAATGAACCCTAGAGACCTTTGAGGAGTACACACGCAGGGCTGCCATTTCTCCGGATTTTTCCTAAATCTTCGGATTTTTTTCTAGTTCATGGTAGCTTAAAGCAGGCTGAAAGTAAAGCAGAATGCGCCTTAATGCGCATTCTGCTTTACTTTCAGTCTGCTTTAAGCAGCCACGTGTCAACAAAACTAGAAACAGGCGATTGGGAAAAGGTACGATTCGTAAAATCGCACTTGAAAAATTCAAATTTGGAAATCTTAGGATTTTTTATGTCAAATTATGGCAGCCCTGCACACGTATCATTTGCAAACAGAGGATTTGTATCTGATTTAGCTTTAAAATATAAATTTTATGGTCATAAATAGTTTAGCATAAACACGTTTATTGAGAAAGAATAAAAAATTACAATAACTAAAAACAAATAAACAATTAAATAAGATCGATAGATGACTTCACCCTTAGACCTCAGGCTGACATTTAAGAGCTCGAATAATGCAAATCTTCGAGGAAAAAACCAATCGTGCATGATCGATGAAAGTGAGACCATAAGCAGAAACAATTCCAGGAACAGTATCAACTGAAATTGTCCCAATTGAACACACTGTACATGTAATATACAATACAGCGTACGTCATAAAACAATTTTAAATAGAGCATTGTAAACAGACGATCTATAGATAAATGCTGATAATGATATGGCTTATAATGCCTTCATATGAGCTCATCAACACACGCCGCCGGCTCTTTTGAAGAAAAATTCCCAAAGAAGATCCACTTCATGATTAGAATGCTTATAAAAGCAAATCCCCAATCATTTCAGAAATCGGAAGTCGTGCATGTGTTGACACGTGCCCTGCACGCGCCAAAGTACTTTATAGTCCCTTCATGGCTGTATAATCGTCTGCTAAAAAATAATAGTCTGCATTTATTTTCAAATACACAAGTACAAGTATGTGTTCTTTTGTTGTTTTGTCTGAAGAAACTTCAATACGGATAACAAACAGTTTGGACCCTGATCAGACGCCGCGTATGCGGCGTCTGATCTTGATCCAAACTGTTTAGCAAATTGTCAGTGAAATCGCGATCAGCTCTTTAAGGGTTCGAACACTACAGAGACCCTCAGTGGCATCTGCGCAAAACGTGTAGAACTCGGCATCTCACGAGAGACAAGCTCCACTCTTCACTTGAATTGCCAACCCTAACCACTTTAATAGACACTCCACCGAACAAGCGACTCGCAGATTTACGTCCAATGTTTCGCTCTTATTATGCACAGCGCGATTTGTGAGATTCGTTTGCAAACAGTTTTGATCCAGATCAGACGCCGCGTGACGCGGCGTCAGACCTGGATCAAAACTTTTTGTCACTTATATTGTTTTTTCTTCAGTGAAAAAGACACGCGCACTTAATTTAAAAACAAATTAAATGACAGATTTTGAAATAGTCGATATAGTAGCTCGATAAGGGATAAATTATCCGGGAGTCTGCGACGACCGACGTCCGACAGCCGATCGCGGGGGATGACGGGAATAGTCCACGCGCATGCGCACAACGTTTATTGGATACCGAACGGGCGTGAAGGAGCGTGTCTTTCATTGCCATAAACACCCAAGACCAGCGCGCGGGAGGCTGTCGCTTCGACAGAACTGCGTCTTTGACTCAAGTCACTTTTAATGGTTCTCTAATCACCGTCTTTGTTACAATTTAGCTGCTTTCGTTTTCAATTAGATATGAAATATTAATGGTAATGTGACAGCGGCTCTCACTAGGGCCGGGCCATCGAGGAAGCCGGCTTGATGCAGTAATTGAAATGCTCGAGGACTCTACTCCTAATGTGACAAAGACACTTTAATTTCGGGAATCCTCTTGCCCGAGATTCCATAAACCCTTTCACAAGCTAACAGTGTCTTCTTCAAAATTGATATCTGCAAGGAAACATCAAATTCTTATTTTCTTTATCTTTAATGCATTTTTTCTGATTAAAATTTGTTACGAGTGTCAAACAGTTTGGATTCCTACAAAACTGTTCCAGGCCTCCGGCCCAGATCCAAAATGTGTTCAAATATATGTCATGTCGTGGGTAGCAGGAGAAAGATGCAACCAATAAACTGCCACTGGCATGTATACTGAAAAACAAATGTTCTAAAAGATAACTTAATTATAATAAACATGTACGTTATGTTCTATCCTGGATTTATATATACAAGTCATGTATATTTTGAAATGCAATGTATATAATACATGTATAAATACTGGCCTGTAAACTTCTGCCAGGATCCGCGCGGCATGAAATAGCCGTCGATTGGCAATCGACGGCTATTTCATGTCACGCGAATCCTGACTCCCTCTGATCAGGATCTAGAACACACTGATTGAAATTATACAAACCGTTTTCCAGCATAGAACACGTTACCAGCGAAAAACCAGCACAATGAGTATCCAGTCTCTGAAACAACCGAATGAAAGTACAAAGTAAACAATATATCAGAACAGAACAGAACATATTTTATTCCAGACTTATGTATACATAAGTACATCGTTAATATGATTATATATCCCTAGACCCCGAAAGAAATCGAACAACAAATTATGTTAAGGGTGTATCAATGTCATGAATTTAAGAAATTTTCAAAGTATATGAAAACACTCTATGATGGTTTTGTATTGAAGAGCTATTTAAGAGGAATGAAAAAATAGAAAAAGTGTACATTTTGGTGAACAACAGTTGGCTCTATGGCCATGTAAAATTTACCCCACCCACTTTCTCTTATTTTGTCCTTTTCAAACAGCCCGCTTCAATAAAATCCATTTTAAATGAAAACAAATATTATAATTTGGTTTTGTGTTATTTATTTCCTATCTATGGTAGTATTTCTTCATACAAAAACTAATTTAAGAAAAATCAGGCACCAAATGTGAAATTCACAAAGCTCTAAATATCATCGATATGGTACTTTTTTGTAAATTTTGTAAGGGGAGATAACTCTTTTTGCTTTAATAACTCAAAGTTTTCAACACTGACCTTTCAATTTCTTTTCATAATTTGAACTGCCTTAGCATTGGCTTTCATTTGGTAGAATATAAGAAAAAGTTTAATACTAGAACTATTTCATTTTCAAACTTTTTTACTTTTTTTTTCATAAAATAAAAAAATTAATAAAATCATGCCCTATAAAAAGCATATTTTTGATATTCGAGGATCCATATTGTTTAAACCTAGTGCCTGCTTTGTCTTAATTTGGTTTCTATATGTGAAAATACCACCATAGACATGAAATAAATAATGAAAACCCAAATTACCATGTTTGTTTTGTTTTGAAATAGATTTTACTGAAGCTTGTACTCTAAATGGGTAAAAATTGAGAGAAAAAGTCCAAATTTGACATCGCTGTAGCTCAAAAACAATGACACCACCACCATATATATTTTTTTCTATTTTTACATTCATCATAAATAGCTCTTCAGAAAAAACAATGATAGAAAAAAAGTTTGATACTTTGAAAAAATCGCTTATAGGTTGGATACACCCTTAATAATTTGTTTGATATCCTAACACATACCATTAATATTTTGGGCTGTCTTTTGTTTTGCTCTTTGTGCAGCCTATTTGTAAACAGTTATGATATCTCTTTACTCCATAGCCTAGTTCTAGTTTTAAAGTCTATTAAAGCAGGTTGAAAGTAAAGCAGAATGCGCATTCTGCTTTACTTTTAACCTGCTTTAAGCTTACATCTGCTAGAATATAGAATTATTTCTGATAAAACATATTCATGGCTGTATAAAATGGATTGTTTCAGTTGGGTTTTAGGGCACATTTTTTCTAATTTACTGCGTTGAAATGTAATGGGATGTTTAAAAATACCCTTGCTATGGCAACCTTAACACTGTCAATCCTAGCGACGATTATATTTTTCCTTTACAAACAATGTCCATCTAAAGAGTACACTTGTCGTATTCAAACAGCGAGGAGACAGATCAGAGGGATTTAGGAACTACAAGTATACAAAATGTTTCCTTTTTTACCTTTGATCCCGGACGGTGACCTTGAACAAGGGTCTTAACCACGACACATTGTATCTATAGAAGTTGCTGCCAAATTGTTTTGAAATCCATCAATGCTTGGTGTAGTTGGAACCCTGATAAAACAAAATATTCTCCTTTCTGACTGTTGACCCCAAAGTTTGACATTGACCTTGCAGCTACAGTCCTTGGACGACACATCATATCCTCTAGAAGACTATTTCTGTAAATTTGTTTTAAAAGCGACTCATGCATTATGGAGATAGAATCCGGATAAAACAAAATGTTGCCCTTGTTTACCTTTGAACACCCCACTCCCAGTTGTCAGCTTGATATTTGAGCTACAGACCTGGAATTCGTCTTTCGAAACGCCGTACGACAAAATCGGTCGTATGTCAAAATTTTAAAATACATCTAATTTATTATTGCTCCATGTTTTGTGATATCTTTTTGGGATCGTCTTGAAAACGGAGCCTGATACAAATAATAATTGAGAGCTTTAGAATCTGACTTACGACAACATTTGTCGTACGACGTTTCGTGTATAAGACGGGCCACAGGGTCTTGTACACGACTCATCATATTCCCTAAAAGAATAGTACTGCCAATAGAACCCGGGTCTCAATCGCGATTCTACACCGTTTTAAATGTGATGAACATTTCTACCAAGTTACATGTACTTCCAATTTCATTTACACAGCGCGGACACGACATGCGATAGTCGTCAGACAGACAGACAGACGCCGGACTATAATGCCTCCTACCCGGGGACATGAAAACCAAAACAATATACCCTAAATAATATAGTCAAAATGGACTAGACTTATTTGGAAACTGGAATCGTCCATTTGAACGTGTGAGACATGGAACTGCAAATTATTGCAGCGTGAAATAAATACAGAAGCTCCTCTAGGAGGGTTTTAGTTATTACATCCTGCATTAACCAACAGCCTGAAATTACGCCATGAATTTATTCCTCCTCTGAAGATAGTAGTTCCACTTTATGCACCCCCAAAAAAAATTCTATCTAGCTCCAATCTGCTTTACTTTCAATCTGCTTTTAGTGGTCGCTGGTCTCCCAAACAAGAAACAGGCTATGTGATAATTGGTTAACATAGGTATTCACTGTCTGAAGTATTCAAATGACCCCTTTTCCGAGACCGGAAGCTCACTGGTGACATTTCTACATGTTACACGTTATGAAATCTGACTCCTCTAACAACGCCGTATTCTTTGACTGGATATAATTTACAAATTTTCCTTGCGATCAATGCCCTTCTTTCAATAATCAGGGCCCTGTCTCTTCTCCCTGAAGCCCCTAATGACGACGTGCAGGCTTTTCCAAAATGGCGGACCGTCGTTTCCAATTCAGTGGTCACGTGACTATCGAAATGGGCGACAGGCGCTGCACGTTTCATTAATGAATAGTGCACTCGGATCAAGGCTGATAAAATGTATTAATACTTGTACATGGCAGGCGGATGGGACCCAATAATATTAATTCTTTCAGCGCTAAGTAGCATTTTCGTCTGAACAAATTGTCGTCTGCTGCTGTTTTAAAATCAGATTTTCAAAATTTCTTTTCAAAAGTGGGTCGGAGTGACAAATGGTTTTGATCCAGATGAGACGCCGCATAATGCGGCGTCTCATCTGGATCAAAACTGTTTGCAAGAGTAATCACGATTTCTCCGATTGCATGCAAAGAGTTAAGGTACTATAAAATCTGTCTTAAGCGACGTCAAACAATACTCATCAGTGGCCTTTCAGACAGGTGTCAGCTTAAAGCAGAACTTAAATACGGCCGGAAACTTCCTCTGAGAGCCTTCTGTATTATTTTTGTTCTGCATTAAGCAACGATATATTTCTCTTTTTTCAGATAGGTATGCTTCGTCACTCAATGGTTCGTAAACAGATGTTCAACTGTGGTTCTGTTAAGAGGGTTGGTCTGTTCTTCCCACGTATGGAAATCCATTTGTTATTTTAACCTTATACACGCCGTGGGTTAATCGTCATCACATTTACAAACAGTTTGGATCCGGGATGAGACGCCGAGTAACACGGCGTCTCATCTAGATGCAGAGTGTTTGCCACTCTGGTCATATTTTTAAAAAGAAAAATGCGGATAAATAAAAAATAAGAACTGTTGCAGACGACAAATTGTACAGACGAAAGTAACGTCACGTGGTAAAGGTTAACTTAGGACAGACGCGTGTTTGAGCTATGTTGCCACGTGGACGTCACGCGTGTTTTAAGACTTTGCCTGCCGGTCACAACTTTACTGGTATTTGCAAACAGTATGGATACAGAGCAGACGCCGCGTCAGATCTGAATCCATACTGTTTGACTCATGTACTTTTTTTTTAAAGTTTATTTTAATTTTATTTTTCGTAATTTTTTTTACAAATTTTGAGTTGATCCTGCTTGCAGACGGCGATTTCAATTTTACAGACGGTATAGCGACCAGAGAAGGGTCACGTGTATTTTATGAAAATAACTGTACTATGTATAGAGTGACTAATTTGATATTGGAACCATTGCAACCAATTTATGCAATAGGAAAAGATGGAATTTCATACTGGGCTTTAATAGACCGGAGATGACAGAATAATGAAACTAGTTATTATAATACACGACTTTTTGTATACGAAACGTTGTCGAGGAAAATATAGATCTAAATGACGATAACGAAATAGCAAACGAATAAGCAAACTAAATTCTATAGGAATATTTCTCAACGCTTTCCCACATAGCTTTGTTTCAGTATTGAAGACAGATTGTTGCTTAAAGCAGACTGAAATTAAATCAGAATGATCCAAAGGGAGCATTCTGCTTTACTTTCAATCTGCTTCATGCTACTATCTGCTAGGATATAAGAAATATTTATTATGGTCCATACTGTATACATGCACTTTGAATTGGTCGAATAAAGTTTAATTAAATGCGTAAAATGACGTTTCTGTAAAACAAAAATAATTAAAACACTGTTTCAAAGTACAGATGACAGTAGCGTGTATAAATAATATAAGGAGCGCGTGCGCACGTGTATGTGTGCGTTTGTCATTTTAAACAAATACTTATGTATACAGTCGACACTATATATTGAAGATAGTGTCCATAAACAGTACAGTAAAACCTCTCTATTATAATTACTAAATTGAATTATTGGGTGTTTAAGAAACTCCTTTAGGAGCCTTCTGTTTTACGTTCACCTTGCTTTAAGCTGTCACCTGTCTTTTATGCAGTCAATTAGATTTCGATTAGCTTACTTCTTAATAATTTATTCCTCCACTGACGAAGATATTCCATTTATATGTAGCCATGAATATGTGCCATAATAAATATGTTTCTATGTCCTATAAGATGGTACCTTAACGCAGGCTAAATGTAATGTAGAATGTGAAACCTTCAGCTTTATTCTACTTTACTTGCAGCCTGCTTTAAGTGACCGCTTGTTATGTCCAGGCTACTAGTGGGGTAATGACCGAGCGGAAACGACCGAGCGATGCTACGGAAACGACCGAGTGAGTATTTAACCCTTTACCTGATAGCCTATTTCTAGAATTGAAAATAGGTTACTACTTAAAGCAGGTTGAAAGTAAAGCAGAATGCGCTTAAGGCGCATTCTGCTTTACTTTCAGCCTGCTTTAAGCTATCCTGTGCTAGAATATAATGAAAATTTTCCCTATAATATATATTAAATTATTAAATTGGAACTATTTTCTTCAGCGGATGAATAAATCAGATTCGCTAAAAGTCGCTTATATGGGGTAAAGGGTTAACTGTACCTAACACGGACTTCAGTAAAGCAATAGTATCCTTTCTACAGCCCTGCTTTGAAAAAAAAATGAGATACATTTCAAATTAATCTCAGCATAATCTTTTCATTCAATCTCTAAAATCTTTAAAGAAATCGTGTGGTACTAAAACTGGTTTGGTTAATTTCGTTACGCAATTAAAAAAAGTAGCTCCAATTAACATGCCTTAGATAAACCACAAAATGCTTGAAATTGCTAACATCTAGCAACAGCGTGAATCAATTGTAATTACAAACCAGTAATAGTGTTTTAAGAGCTAAGCAAGTATTGTGAAGTACCTAAGCTATAACTAAAGTTCAGCGTTCCCTCTCTACAACGACACCCAATGGGAGACAAAAACAATGTGCGTTGTTCAGGGGAAGTCGTTGTATGGAGGGATCTTGGCTTACATTTGCAAACAGCTTGAATCCAGATCAGACGCCGCGTAACGCGGCGTCTGATCTGAATCCAAGCTGTTTGTCACTCGTCATTATATTTATTCTATCAAAATGACCACTTATATGTAACTTTAAGAAAAAACAGCAGAAGGTAAATTTAAGCAGAAGACATTGCAGCTATGAAAAGGTTTGACATAAATGTCTTGTTTGGGGAACAGCGATAGGGGCCGTTGTAAAGTAGGGGGTCGTTGTAGAGAGGGAGAGCTGTACAACCAAACTTGTATAAATTACCACCGTCACTGCCATGACGTCATCAATTTAAAAAAAATGAAATGAGTGTCAAACAGGTTGAATCCTGATCAGACGCCGCGTTACAAATAACTTGTATTTGGGGTAAGGCAGCTAAGGGGCTAACCCATTAGCCCATAAAATATTTAAATGCTTAAGTCCAGTTTCCAAATAAGTAAAGTCCAATTTTAGCTTAATTTGTGCTGAACCCCATGCCTCGAACTCGTTAATAACTCGAACGTGTCTGTATTTCAGAGTTAATTGATTCACTACGATAACTTTAAATGGACAGTTTCGGTTTCCATTTAAGCTCAGTCCATTTTCGACTATTAAGGTGCGTTTAACTATTCATGTTTAACATTAGACTGATCATAAAATGACAAACAGTGCATACCCCGATTAGAGATCTCGTTAAGGAGGCACATGGTCAGGGTCTACGATATTTGCATAGGACAAAATTACTCTTGATCATTACACGGTTTGTACAGTGGAGAATGTGTTATTCTTTCCCAATAAACGCGTTTCCGCTAAAACTATTATTTGCAGTGCAAACAGTTTGGATCCAGATCAGACGCCGGGTAACCCGGCGTCTGATCAGGCTCCAAACTGTTTGCCACCAAGATAAACATGAATTATCAGAATTGTCCAAAAGTTGTTCTTTTCTACGTTTTAGTGTTTTGCGTTTGCGTACGTTTGCGTTTAAACGGGAAAGAATAACAGATTCTCCACTGTACATGACGAGTATACTCGTTGCCAGGGTTGAATGTGTTAAAACGTGGTTAACCCCTGAAACTTTTAATTGAAAATTCCAATTTCAAAATAATTCAAGTCCATTTTTTGACTATTTTGGCTATTACTATTTGTCCGTAAGGAGCCCTCTGATCAGGGTATACACTGGTTGCATAGGACAAGTGTAATCCTCACAGGTACACTGTTTTTAATGACGAGTATACTCGTCGCTAGGGTTGAATGTGTTTAGGGTTGGTTCGACTAATGCGAGGTCGCGATATCTGTATACAGTAAAACGTCTCTGTTATGATACAATGTATCAAGTGTGCTATTGTTTACGACAGGTGACTGTTTAACCCATTGCTTTTAACATCTTTTATTTATTCCTCCATGGAATAAAATAATGCCAAAATAGACAGTCAAGAATATGTAACTATAAAACTTATTTTCTATATTCTAACAGATGGTTGCTTAAAGCCTTAGGCGCATTCTGCTTTTTTTCCAACCTGCTTTAAAGGGACTCGCAACCGGATGGTGTACTTGTCAAAATAAAATAAAATACTCAAATAAAAGCAAATTTGTGGCATTATTTGGCGTCTGACATTAAAAAAATATGATCAGTCCAAAAAAAGTCTCAAGAATCGTCACCGAATCTTAGTTTTTTTTAGATATTTTCCATCGTTTTTCTATAGCGTCAGCTGACGGTATAGTTGTTGTTGTTGCTTCTCTACACGGGCTCAGACATAGACGCGAGCCGAAATAAGTACTATCAATCGCTACAAGTGAAGTACATTAATTCGCTACCATATATATAGAGATAGCGCTGGTTGCCGAGGGGGTAAAGGTGTTTCCTCATTTTTCATGTTTGTCGCCGCATGGATGGTCACGGGTTCGAATCCCAACAGAGCTTCTTCTTTTCTTTTCTTTTTTTGAAATGCATTTTTTAACAGAATTTATTAACCTAAACTAAATCTTACCCATTTATATAAGCATTTGACATATATTTACAAACGAGTCCCTTTAAGTGGTCACCTGTTTTCAAATTAGAATAGGGCTATGGGGTAATAGGTTAAAGCAAGGTGACAATAAAACAGGAAGTTCCAAATGGAGCTTTCTGTTTTACTGTTTCCTTGTTTTAAGCTGCCATCTGTCTTTTATAAAATCCTGTCCTCTATACAATCAACTAGCCTTCGTTTTAGTGGTCGTAATAGAGGGATTTTACTGTCACTACGTATAGAGAATTCTTCTCCCTACCACTACATCTACTTCTAGCACACGTTTTCAATATTAAATAAGGAGATAGGATCTTCCCATTTATAATTGCCAGTGACATTGACAGCAGTTGCGGGTTGTCAAGACTTATGTTTACAGTTCTAGCCATGCGCGGATCAGAGAGAGAGAGAGAGAGAGAGAGGAAGAGAGAGAGAGAGAGAGAGAGAGAGAGAAGGTGGGAAAGAAAGAGAGACAGGGAGATAGAGATAGAGAGAGACAGAAACATACATACATACAGGCAGAGAGAGAGAGGGGGGAGGGAGAGAGAGGGAGAGAGAGACGGAGAAGAGAGAGAGAGGGGGGAAAGAGAGGGGAGAAAGAGAGAGAGAGAGAGAGAGAGAGAGACAGACAGAGATGATACATAAGAAATAATTTGTTCATGCATATACTAGCAGACGGTAGCCTAAAGCAGACTGAAAATAAAGCAGAATGCTTTTAAAGCAAGTTGAACGCATAGCAGAAAGCTACAAAGTTGAATCTTGTTGTAAACTTTAACCTGTATTCAATATCTTTAGTGACATTTTTTTGGTTGTAGTACGGATTTATACACACATATATGGTTATAAATATGTTTATACATTTAATATGCGACAAATATTGTATCATGACTACTTCTTTATATTTCTTTTTTAAAATATTTCATTTCAAAATATTGAATTTATAATTATGTGTGTGTAATTTGGGCCGGAGGCCTTATACTACGGAAATAAATCCTGAATATAATCTTACTAAAAACAAACAGCGTACTGTAGCTGGATCCGAGCATGCTATCCTTGAGCTACGTTATTTGTACATGTTTACTATCGCTTCTTCACATCTTCAATTTTCCGCACTTTGTTCAATATCTCTTTATATCCCAACTCTTATTTCTCCTATAACGAGGTACAGTAAACCCGCTCTATTACGACCACAAAATTGTGTTAATTATTTGGGATTTATGACAGGTGACTGCTCAAAGAAATGTGGCGATAAAATAGGAAGCTACTTTACGGGCTTTCTGTTTTTACTGTAACCTTGCGTTTAGCTGTCACCTATCTTTTAAAACAATCAAATTGCCTGCGTTTATAAAGGAGAGAAACACAAAAATGGGCATTTTAAATACTCAAAAAATTACATTTTCCAACAGTCTTCGTCAAGATCAGACGCCGAGTTACTCGGCGTCTGATCTTGATCCAGACTGTTGGACACTCACGCTGACCTTTCGTCCGTTAGATATTCATACAACAGATTTTATTTTATTGCAGTCGACAATTTAAAGGCCGACAATATTTTAGCAGCATAAAGGGTTAATCAACATCGTCAATAAACATCGCTCTAACGCGGTCATACAGACCTACAAGATATATCTACAAATATATTTAACATTTTTACTGCCTATGGCGTCAAAAGGCGACTCTGCAAACAGTTTGGATCGTGTAACGTGGCGTCTGATTATGATCTAATCTGTTTGACACTCGTATCGATATTTTGACTGCCACAGCTCTAAAACTGACTTTAAAAATATTGCAGACGACACTACCGATGCAGACGATATTTTGGCGGGAAAGGGGTTATAACAGACGATAAAAAGATGACTCATTAACCCCTTCAGCTTTTAAAATAATGGACTATTCCGATTTCCAATTACGTCAAATCCTTTTTCGACTATTAAGGGGTGTTTTAACAATATTTTATTAAATGAAAACAGTGCAGACCCTAATAAGGCCTGCGAAGCGCAGCGTCTGAATTGGATCCAAACTGTTTGCAACTCGCGCAAGTCGAAGCTGTGTGTCACTCGTCATTATGTTGTTTTTTTTGTCAAATGAGCCAATGTGTGACAATTTTAAGCAGACGATATTGCAGCAGTGAGAAGGTTGGAATTACAGTAAAACCTCGCTATTACGACCATGTTTACGATAGGTGACCGCTTAAAGCAAGGTGACAGTGAAACAGAAAGCTCCTTTAGCAGCTTTCTGTTTCACTGTAACCTTGCTTTAAGCTGTCACCTGTCTATTATACACTCAATTAGCCTTAGTTTTAGTGGTAGTAATAGCGAGGTTTTACTGTAATTGTTTGGTTTGGGAAACGGCGACAAGCGTTGTTGTAAGGGGAATCGTTGTTCAGAGGGCCGTTGTGGAGGGGGATCACTGGAAAGTATCACAAAACGTCGTCCTTTGGCGTCAGTAGATCTACGCGATGTTAGCGACCGATTTGAACGTAAACTGTTAATCGGCGTCTGATCTTGATCCATACTGTTTGCAAATGGTGATCGGGTGTGGTAATCTTGTCTGGATCTTCACTGTTTGCATAAGGCAAGTGTACTCTTCTAGTTTCCACTGTTTTAAAGAACGTGTTTTCATCTTCGTTATGGCTCAATGGCTTGAATGTATGTGACTAGCGTATTTTGTAAAAATGTCAACCGCTCATGCTTTTTAACCCCCTCCCCTCCTCCCCGTCTGCTTGGAATAAACATTCATCATTTGATTGGATCTATAATATTGCAAGGCGAGACTAAAGTTAGATAGAACGTTATTTATATAGACCAATCTAATACATAGTCATAACTACGAAAAAGATTTTCAACCTTTAACCTGAAGGATCGCTACTTTACTTAAAATTCACAAACAGTTTGGAACCAGATCAGACGCCGAGTTACTCGGCGTCAGATCAAGATCCAAGCTGTTTCATAATTAGCTTAAAGCATTTTCGTATTTAAGATAGATCTAGATCTACTTAAGAACTCGGCTTGAAAACATAAACGCAGACGACAATTCTATTTAGTAGATCTAGTTGATATGATGGCAGATTAAGGTTTAACCCCTTCACTGCCTAACCCCGAGCACAATGGTTATTTGCAAACAGTTTGGATTCTGATCAGACGCCGCGTAAAAGCGGCGTCTGATCAGAATACAAACTGTTTGACACTCATTTCAATATTTCTTCAGTCAAAATACCTAAAAATTAACTTCGAAAAATAAAAGCAGACGACAATTGTTTAAAATTGATGACGTCACGGCAGTGAAGAGGTTAATTATTCCATTTTCATACATCTCCCTGGAAGATGGCCACATGTGTATGCTTTCTCATGTTTCAGTTCAAAGAACATGCTAGGTTGTAGTATATAGAAAACACATTACCGCAACTATGTTGAATAAATAACGTTCACATTTTCTCCTATGGTGAAATTTTGCAACCACGAGATTACGTCACCGGTAAAAAAAAAACAAGCCGGGTTCAAAGGTTGATGGGTAATCACGCGAGACCTCATTCTCCTCGGGCAAAAATTCTGGCATCTATTTATAACAGGCTCGCATGCTAATCGTCTCTCAGTGTTTTGTGTCTGTTCATGTAAAAATCTTCAATCTGAATATAAATCGATCAAGTCGGTTTCAATTGATTCAGCTTCAACACAAATTACAAGGTTCAAACTAGGCTCCTGAGTGGTTGATGTAATAGCACCAGATCCGTCCAATGAGAAGCCGTGTAACAACGATTGGTCGTGATTGGTTTAAGTGCGATATCGCCTCCAACCTATGATGCACGAGCACGTGCTTTACCGCCTTCTTTTCGCGCCATTCACGCTGTTATCGATCAATAAGTAAATTGAGAAGTATGAATAACTCACGGAGGTGTACGTTATTTGAGTGTTGTGCCAGTTTTAAGGTTACAAAGGGAGGTAACAGGATTCAAACACTACACTACAACCTAGCGGTTATCTCCACGAGGTTCTAAAAATAACTTATATGTAGTCACACACTCTTTCGTCAACTGTTTCCGTGGTGTAGTGGTTATCACGTCCGCTTAACACGCGGAAGGTCCTGAGTTCAATCCTCAGCGGAAACAGATTTTTTTTCTTACCAAGGTCACTATAATTTTTCCATTAGAATTTCCTTACGGTTGGTACTATTTTTTGATTAGAATTATCTACATAAAAACGCATTTTGACGTTTTCAATATCACGACTCCTTTATATTACAGTAAACCCTCTGTTATTCAATTAACACATTTGTGCCCAGTGGTTTATCCCATGCTTATGTACATGTATTGGATAAGTCCATTTTCGATCAAAGGGGGCCTGGTCTAAACTTTCATTTTGTTTAATATTAAAATTCCGACCAGCAAACAGTGCAGACTCTGATCAGACGCCGCATTATGCGGCGTCTGATCAGAGTCTGCACTGTTTGCATATGCCCGAAATATGGGATCGAGGGCACAAATGGGTTTTAAAAGTGATCACTTATAACATGTAAACATAGATCTATTTACAATGTGATTAGAAGATTTACAGATTAATGCAGGCAATGAGTAAAGCTATAAACTAAAATTATAGATAGTGTGTATAGATGTAGTTTGTAAACACTGTCAACTGTTTCCGTGGTGTAGTGGTTATCACGTCCGCTTAACACGCGGAAGGTCCTGAGTTCAATCCTCAGCGGAAACAGATTCTTTTTTCTCTACTTTTTACATAAAGATTTTCACAACCAAAATTCTTGCTGCCACTTTTCCATAAATGCATTTTTGACGACTTTATCTATTCTCCTCAGGTTCTACCATATAATTTTAATTTCCAAATTTAGAAAAGTAGTACCAATCTAGCAAGTTATTCCTAGTCATAAAACATACAACGCATTTCCAATGTATTTCAATTAGGAGTGTGGCTTAAAGTAGGTTGAAAGAAGTAAAGCAGAATTCTCCTTAAGAAACATTCTGATTTATTTCCAACTTCGTTTCTTTAACCCGTTCATGATCAAATTTATCGTGAGGTGTTTACCTCTTCACCGCCATATTGTCGTCTGCTTCAATATTGTTGTCTGCAATATCGTTTCAAAAGTTAAATTAAACGCAGTATAATTGACGTAATTTTAAAACTGTAAAATAATGCAAAGGCGCTTTATGACGTCATATAGAGTGAAAGGGTTAAGTTATGAGGTAATGGGTTAAAAGAATGCTGTGTATATTTATAATATTCAGCCATAGTGTTAACCAAATTCGCTGCTTTATAACTCCTTCATATACCGAAAACCAGCACAACAGACAGAAGGGGAATTCATTTATAGTTCAGTAACACATTCAGCCCTAGCGACGAATATACTCGTCATTAACAAACAGTGTACCAGTGAAGAGTACATTTGTCCTATACACTCAGTGAAGATCCTGATCAGAGGGCTACTGCAGGACCAGGCTCTACACTGTTTTTATAGGACAAGATTACGACAAATACGGCACTGGGTGTAGTTCTTGAATTAAAATATCGTGATCAAACAAACTTTTGCGTCAACCGGTGCGTCAATGTAATGACGACAGCGACCTCCTGCAATACGTCCGCTAATAGAACCATTCAAACAAACACATACAATTCATATTGTTGATGCCTTATAATAATACATTGCCCTTTAGCCCGTTTCTTATTCAAAAGACATGTGACTACTTAAACCATGCTGCTTTAAGCTTTCATCTTCTAGGGTATATGTAGCGCTCCCTCTCTTCAACGACACCCAATGGCAGACAAACGTGTGTGCGTTGTTCGGGTGTTGTTATAGGGAGGGAAATTGGCTTTACATATGCAAATAGCTTGAATGCAGATCAGACACCGCGTAACGCGGCGTCTGATCTGGAGTCAAGCTGTTTGTCACTCGTCATTAAGTTTTTTCTGCCAAAAATGGCCATTATGTAACTTTAAGAAAAACAGCAGACGACAATTTTAAGCAGACGACATTGCAGTCGTGAATAGGTTGGACATAATTGTCTTTTATGGGGGAAGAGCAGCAAGCATTGTTGTAAGGAGGGAAACGATGTTAGTAGGGTCGTTGTAGGGAGGGAGCACTATATGTGTAGAAAATGTTATCTTTCTCATGGTACATTTTCAAGACTGTATTATAAGAAAAAAGTTCCAATTCATACACTGTATAGTTGGACTTATTTTCTTCAGTGGAGGAAAAATTCAAATGCGTAAACCATATGTGTATCTATGGAGTAAAGAGCTACGTAAAGCAGAACGCACTTATGATTTCGCTATAACACCGCCCCTGTACTGCCACAGGGCTGCCATAAGGCGCATTCTGCTTTACTTTCAACCTGCGTTAACCCTTTCCCCCCATAGAAGCGACTTGTAGCGTATTAATTTATTCCTTCGCTGAAGAAAATAGTTCCAGTTTATACCCTTGTAAACAATTACCATAACAGTATTTCTATATAGTCTAGTAGATGATAGTTTAAAGCAGGCTGAAAGTAAAGCAGAATGTGCCTTAAGGCACATTCTGCTTTACTTTCAATCAGCTTTAAGTGATTAACTATGTTTAATGTTATAAACGGGTTATTGGGTAAAGGGTTAAGCATTACGTGTCTTAAAAACTAGAAACAGACTATGGGTTAAAGGTATAATCAGGAAAATCGGGCTTGAACAATTGAAAAATTTGAAATCTTAGGATTTTTTATCAACTTATGGCAGGCCTGCTGCCAGCTGATGTATTATAAACTGACGGAAGCTTAAAGCAATATGGGAGTAAAGCAGAAAGCTCCTATAGGAACTTTCTGTTTTTGTTTCATTTTTTCAGTAGGATGTGTGTATACTGATCATATTTGTTAATGTCATTATGCACGACAATGTCACAAATTGCTGGAAGATTCCACTGCACTTGTAGCGGATTGAAACTGAGGCAAAAAGTGCATTACGGTGCATTCTACTTCACTTCCCGGCTTAAACTCTTTCCTCCCTGAAACTTTAAATGGACAATTCCAGTTTCCATATTAGTGTAATCCATTTCTGACTTTTAAAGGTTGTTTTTATCAATGTTTGGCATTATGACAAACAGTGAAGACCCCGATCAGAGGGCTCCTTTCGGAGCCCTCTGATCTGGGTCTTCACTGTTTGCATAGGACAAGTGTACTATTCACATGTTCACTGTTTGAAAATGACGCCTATATGCGGGACTAAAGCTCAAAGGGTTAAGCTCCAATCACTGTGTCAATTATGATCTTAGTATTCTATACACCATGGAATAGATGCTGTATTCAAGTTAAGTTTGTTTCAAATTTTGAAATCCGGTTACCACTTACATGTGCAGAGGACTAAAATAAATGCAGAATGAGCTTTCAGGAGCATTCTGTTTTACTTTCAGTCAGTTTTAAGCTTTAAGTAATGTATTAATTTAGATTTACATAATAATTATGGTGTAGTAATTGTATTTTAAGTATGTTTCTAAATATGAAAAGGTTACCACTAGGAGCGGGTTCAAAAATATACAGAATGAGTCTTGGGCGCATTCTGTTTTACTTTCAGCAAGCTTTGACGTCGTTTTATTTAGGCTTTATTTTACCTCTAGCTCAGCACATTATTACAATTTTTGGGGTGAATCATGCACTTAGTGATACAAGCATCAAACTTGGCACACTTGCACTTCTATCTGTAGTTTTTCATAAAAGCCCGTTAGCCACTTGAAAAAATCAAAATGGCGGCCATTTTTCAAGATGGCCGCCATTACAGATTCGAAAATACAGTTTGTTGCTAATATTTGACATATATGGCCGTTCTTTACAGTTTTGGTGTCTAGGTATATGTTTTAAAGTATAAGGAAACTAATTAAGTCAATTTCAAAGTGTTTTAAAACTTACTTTATCATGTAATGGCCAATTTGTGACAAAAATACATAGTTTTTTCGAAGATGGCCACTATTTTTGGTTCAAATTTACGATTCTCTTTCTTACATTTGACGTACATTGCCATGGTTCTACATTTTTTAGTCAGAAGATATTTTTACAGCAGAAGGAAGCTAATTTTGTCAGCATCAGACTGCTGTGTTTGCACAATAACACATTTTTGACAAAAGACAGTCTATTATTAAAACATTACTTAACTGCGTAATGACAAATTTGTTCAGTTAGTTTGCATATGTTTGCCAACATAGTCTCTAATGTAGAATATATTTTCTTACATCTGGTTTATATGACGATTTGTCATATTTTTTGATGTCAAAGAATGTTTTAAACAGGCTTAGAAAACTATTCATGGGAGCCTCCGGTCGGTTAGAAACTCATATCATTGTCTAATGACCTATTTTAACCACACATATATGTTTTACTCCGTAGCTGACCAAAGCTTGTTGTCTGTTGTTATGTGACTGCTTATGCTGAATGTAGGTGCTGTTTTCTCACAATTACAATTTCATTTATCTGAACAATGATTGCCCAAACTATACTACTTTATCTGACACTGCAATTACTTTACCATACAATATTCTACCTTTCAAGTAAACTGTAAAGTCTTGAATATGTTTCTTTTTTCTCAATTTAAATATAATTGAATTTAGAAAACAAACATAATTCCATAATTATCAAACAACAATTAATCCCTGTACCAACAACAGACATCATGCTAATTCTGAAGATCATTTAACCACTTTGTAACTTCTTACCAGAAAAAGTACATGTGTATGTAAGACGCAGGTACATGTATCTGCACTCCGGCACATGTTATAAATGTGACCAAAATTTAATAGTCTAGCATATCCCAATAGTCATTATTATATTTAAATCAAACAATGTGCCTACAGAGTTGATGCCCATAATGACTCATGTCCATAGTAATAGTGACTAGATTATTCATGGATACCATTTATCTTGCTACTGCATGAGCGTGTAAGTAATCATGTGAACAAGGGAGCATCTGATAAATTGGTTAATATCGTTAAAAATTCAGACGAGTAATCGGACGACAAACCAGTGTTTCTTATCATGTTTTGAAGAAAATCAAAATTTCGAAGTAAAAGATTTGGTGGTTGAATTTGAAAAAAATGAATGAATGTACCCAACACCTAACTTAATGATTATTTCTTGTAGGAATTACTGATGGGTCTTGGTGGCTCATGCATTATAGTATCGGGACACTGGTTAAACTGATTTTCACAGGGGCCATTTTACACCAATGAATATGGATTAAGCGTCTTTTGCATAAAACAGAAATACATTTGCTTATATGTTTTGGATATTTGTCTGTATAGTAGGTAAAAGTCAACAAAATTTATCCTTTAATGTTTCATCTTGGACAGCTTAAATTTCTGCACAAACAACATCTTCATTAAGTTTGGTATATGTACACCAGATGTTCACTGTTAATAAAGAAAGGCTGCGCCATGAAAATAGTTGAAGGCAGTGTGGACTCCTTTCAATAAAATCAGATTTAAGCAATGTTAAGAAATATACTTTACACATTAAGTCTTGTCTCTTCTCCAAAGTAATACATGCAACCATTTGAGAGTATGAACCTTAAAACTCTGCATGAATCTTTTTAAAGAATTTCCATTCCTGAGTTTGGTGTAAAAGTCGTAACAGTTCTGTTCTGTATACATAGGGACGGGTGTATAGTCAACCTACTCTGAAAACAGACTGTTAAAAGCGATGTGATGTGATACATAGTCAAAGATAGTATACGTTTTCTTGTGGTACCATTGCATAAAGACAGAACGTTTCAGCTGTTTGCTAAAGCTATTTGATGTGGACACATAATACTGTTAATATCATATTTGAGATTGATCCCTGTGTAATCTTCAACAGCATTTTAAGAAATTTTACAATGTTAACATGAAGAAGTGTGTGCACAAATGTTCATGCATGAAATGCAAGCAAAAATTTCATGTGGATGTGAATTTCAAATGCTAATTCAAACTATCTTGTTCTACAGAAATTGTTGGTTGCAATTTGTCAACGGTCAAACTTGAGCTAGTTTCACGCCAAATTTCCATATAAGAAAGAGAAAAGGCTGCATAGAATACATAAACTGAAAGACATGGTGCATGTGCAAAGTCCAGTCTATAATCATAACTCATAATGTACAAGCAATAAAATCTGGAAATCATTGCATCAATTATGCCAAGTCATGGGATAAGATTATTGTGTTTGTTTGGACATGTTAGCTTGATAGTATAGATCTTAAGGTGCAGTTCCTAAAGGTCAAGCCCCTCTGTTTGAACATGCCAAATGTTCTGCATACCAAATACATGTAGCTTGTGTCATGATGGAAATATCTCATAGAGTTGGAATGAATGAAACACTGCTGATACATTGGACAACCCTGTTACCTAGTGAAATGATTGCAAATATCCGATTAAACATAGATACCAAAGTAAACTGTTTGCAGTGACAGATGCAAGTACATGTATTTACGATGTGGCCTTCCTTGTTCAGACTAATATACCAATATTTGGAAATGTGAAAATGAACACCTACATAAGTATAAGCGATTATACACCAACTCCAGCATGTACACTAAGAAATTACTGCCAAAATAGTGATAAACCACATATATGCCATTATAATAAGTCACTACCCAAAAGAACAAGATTCTTCATAAAGAAATTGATCACATAATTAGCTTTCTGTGCTCTTATCATAATGCTTTGACACCAAAAGTATGACAAGAGGCCAGAAGTATATAGAAAAGATCAGAAAGGATATTAATCACTATTGTAAAAAGTAACGATCTTCTGTGAGCAAAAAACACTTATTTTGTCTAGATTGGTAATTGTGCAATAAAATTAGTTTCAATTCAGAAAGAAGTTGTCTGAATTAGCTTCCTTATACTTTATGACATCTATGTTGACACAAAAAACATAAATGTTGATCAAATTTAAGAAATGATTTTGCATACCAATATAAAATGGTGGCAATTTTGAAAACAAACGATGTAGCTTTGCCATTTTGCATTAAAGTAAACTTCTGTTCAGCTTGAGTTTGACTGAATTGGCTTCCTTATGCTTAAAATCAATTTTTTGGTGAAATTTGGTCAAACATGTCAAATGTTAGAAAAGAATTGGTCAACGATCATAGTCGATTATAAAAGCTCTTCAGAGCTTATGTTACTTGTATATGTATTGCCGACTCCATAAACCTTATCATAATTGTGTTATCTTAACGAGAACCAAAAATGGCAGTCATCTTGAAAAAATGGAGGCCACTTTGAAATTTTACGTGGCTAACGACTTTTGTTTAAAGTAGGGTCATACCAGTATACATACAAATTTTGATGCTGGTATCACCAAGTTCGTGGTTTTGATTTAGCACTGATGTGTACAGATTTATGTAGTTGTAATGTGCAAAATAGCATCTTCAGACAAAAGCAATTGAAAACAATATCATTAAATAACATGACAGAAAGTAAAGTGAGTGTATATATCTATAAAAACCCTGTGAATGGTTTTTACCTTGACACAAACTTCGTTTTTGTGCAGTTTTGCTTATAATACGATCAAATAAACTTCTTACAAGTCTATGGATCACATAAATAGCTTCTATATGCTTGAAAACATATAATTAGACACCAAAAGTTTGAAAATCGGCCAAATATATCCGATGTTAGAGATAAAACTGTATAATAGAATCGGAAATGGCGGCCATCTTGGAAAATGGCCGCCATTTTGTATTTTGACGTGGCTAACGGGCTTTTTGTTGAAAGTAGGGGCATACCAGTATACATACCAAATTTGATGCTTGTATCACCAAGTGCATGATTTTTGTAATAATGTGCCCAGCTACTCCGCCTATTGAATATTCATGTATAAATATCAAATATTGAGTTAATAATGTATTCAGCTTGATCTTTAAACTTCTCTAAGTAAACAGAGTAGGCTTTGTTGACAGATACTATATACAGGAGCTGTCTTTTCTGGGTCCACTTTGTTTGCAAAGGTTTAAAAAATACTGATTGGTGACTGTGCCCCCTTCTAACATGATTTGTGTTGTATTACGTTAATGTTGTTTGTGGACCATATTGAAAATTGATTTTTTGATACCAAATATGTAAATACATGAAATAAAGAGGTCTCGTACATATTATACCAGGGTAATCTAGAGACTAGTAGCAAAACATTTCATAATATAGCAAACATCACGTAACACGGCGTTTCGTCAGGGTCTATTCTGTTTGTTAATGTCCACTTTAGAAGACACTATATGCTAAAATAGGTTAAACATTTTCTTAGTTAAAATGCTTTAAATCTAAGTTTGATAAAATTAAACTCAGATGGCATATCTAAGGCGATAGTCTGTCAGTGAAGGAGTTTAATCCAGATTTAACAACTGAACTAGATAACATTTTCCAGATCAATCAGGACTTTTCCTATTGTCCTGCGTGACCTTAGGACTCGCTCAAGGAAAAAACCTCTTAATTACTTCTGAAATCTTGCGACAACCATCACGAGTTGGCTTCTCTTTGTTTCTGGTCGCCTTGGTAATGGTATGAAATTGTGCGCGCGTGCTGATCTGCTGTGTTTTCGCGTTAGGTTCAATGTATTCAACGTCAGAACGTCATCGGTTGCTGAGTAGACTTACGCTCGTTCCTGCTGTAATGTCGTCTGTTGAAAAATGTCGTCTGCTGTTAATTTCTTACATTAATATTCTTGACATTTGACTCAAGAAAACATCAATACAGATCATGATATGTCAAACAATTTGGATCCAGATAAGACGCCGCGTTACGCGGCGTCTGATCTGGATCCAAATTGTTTCCAACTATTATTGCAGACGTAAGCAGCACCATGAAGGAAATCTTTGAAATGCTACATTATCAAACGAACTTTTCTTATATATACCAGCTAACGTTACATGGTTACCTCTCGCGTGACTTGTCCATATACATGTACAATGTACTATATGTATATAAAGGTAAGACAAACAGTGCAGATCCTGATCAAAGGGCTCATTCACGAGCCCTCTGATCTACGTGGATCTATCCACTGTTTGTAAAGGGAGGTACTATATACATGTACTCGATTCCCACAATGCAAAGGTTATAGCGACCCTAAAACTGTCGTCTGCTGTTTCATTAACGTAGCCTCAATTCACGTGCAAACAGAAAACAAGCGTCGGAATGAAACAGCGTAGATCCTGATCAGACGCTGTGTCAGTGCGTGTCGGACATCCAACTGTCTGCTGCAAGTTCATCCTTTGAAAAGTTCGAGAGACATATCTAAATCTGAGCCGGTGAAATCGATCGAAATCCACAGCGTAATCAACGCTAAATCCGCCGGGTTAGTCAAGCGAGATGCCCCAAATAATATTAAGAAAATCGGATTATCCTTTCGACGTCTGCAACTGTTGTTTGAGTTCTGCGTGTCGTCTGCGGCAGCCGTTAGAAACATTTTACCGATACTGTTGCCCAAGCTTGTAATAAAACATTCTCAAACAAATGTGTTGGATCCTAATCAGAGGCCGACCCCTTTAGCTTCTACTCCTGAGTACTAGGGAGAGAACTGAGAATCATTCGATCATTCTGTTGCAGAAAGGAGACACAACCATGCTTCTAGAAATAATCGCTTTATTGTGTTTGGCTGCATCAACGACAGTAGTCGCGGATCGATCTCCGGTGCGTTTTTTCAGTGGGCGGAGACAGACGAGTCCTTGCAGTTGCAGTGGGGCGGAGCTCTTTTGCTAGTACCACTCAGAGTGGGCGTGTTTCCCACGTGCGCAAAAGTAGCATATCTTCAATGGAAATCAGGGTATCCTTTGGGATTCCGAAATATATCCGACTGGACATTTGTTAACAATTTAGGTCTATACGAAATAATTAGAAATCCGGCGCCTAATAGGATAAGATATGTTCGATACCCAGTGACACCCGACTTCGTAAATAAGCTGTAAGTTACCAAGCATTATTCGCAGACGACAAAACTAGAATCCGAGTTATCCCGCCGTCTAAATGATGTCTGACAAATCGGCGGCTGTAGTCAGTATTGATGACGGCGACTGCAGCAGACGAGAGTAGAGAAACACGTGCAACGTGTGTCTCCAGGGACGGATCGTGTACTTTAGGAATTTCGCAGGAAATGCAAGTGTACTTCTCACATGTACACTGTTAGCGAATGACACGTGTACACGTGGCTATGAGTAAATGGGTTAACTCATTAAAGGCAGGCATTTCTGCGTCCGTTGCAAACAGTGTACATGTGAAAAGTACATTAACTGTCCCATACAAACAGTGAAGACCCAGATCAAAAGCTCCTAATGGAGTCCACTGATCAGAGTATACACTGTTTGCCGTTGTGCAATACATTGACAAAAGCAACACTTAGATGGTACTAGTCAGAACTGGACTAACCTTGATTTGAAACTGAACTGAGTTCACACTATATCTCCTGCGATGTTGTCATATCGTTAACAATTTTCGAAAATAAAGATGAACTGTTATTTGTACCCATAATTATCATGCATTTATTGCATAAACCAACCTGCTGTAACAGGGCTGCCATGAATTGATAAAAAAATCCTAAGATTTCAAAATGTTCAATTTTTCAAGCGCGATCTTCCGAATTATACCTTTTACCCATAGTCTGTTTTTAGTTTTTAAGACACGTAATGCTTAAAGCAGGTTGAAAGTAAAGCAGAATGCGCCTTAAGCGCATTCTGCTTTACTTTCAGCCTGCTTTAAAGCGACTCGCAACCGGATGGTGTAATTGTCAAAATAAAATAAAATACTCAAATAAAAGCAAATTTGTGGCATTATTTGGCTTCTGACATTAAAAAAATATGATCAGTCCAAAAAAAGTCTCAAGAATCGTCACCGAATCTTAGATTTTTAGATATTTTCCATCGTTTTTCTATACCGACTAGTAGACGGTATAGTTGTTGCTGTTGCTTCTCTACACGGGCTCAGACATAAACACGAGCCGAATTACGAAGTTGTATGCACTTTCGACCGCAACACATTGAAATACGTTAAATCGATCCGGGAAAGGATAGTTCCGTGGTCCATTGGTCTAAGCGGTTTCCCCTATTTTGCCTTCTGTCCACCAATGCCGGGCCATGGGTTCGAATCCCACCAGAGACCAATATTTTTTTTTATTGAAATTCATTTTTTTTAAACAGAATTTCTTATCCTAAACTAATTCTTTACCATTTATATAAGCGTTTGACACATATTTACAAATTACTATTTTTAATGCACCATCTGGTTGCGAGTCGCTTTAAGCTACCATGTACTGGGAAAAAATCCGAAGATTTTGGAAAAATCCGGAGAAATGGCAGCCCTGGCTGTAATATAAGGTCGAGGATCCCTAATGAGATCGGGGTAAATTCGGCCCTCTATGAGCGACTGCACGTGGAACTATATTCCGGTCTTCAGTCGTCTATACATGTATAGTGAATATAGATCCAACTGAACACCGGTTGGTTCGACCCGCAAACGGACCATTCTAAGGTTTCATTGGTTCTTTTGACGACCTTGAGGCGCATGCACCGGTCTCACTTTTGCTTGACTAGAGGTTCGAACTATAGTTCCACGTGAAGTAGATCTATCATGTACAGCGAACGGACCATCAGTTGATGAAAATGGCCAATCGCTCTCCGTAGAGTACCGATTTTGGTCCAATGTCAATAGGCGTCACTGTGTTCCCTAGCTCAGTTAAAGACATGTCCGCGCTCTTGAAACCTGTAGGGCACTTGGTGTGACCGTATATTTCGTACCGAGTGTTCCCATGTTTTAGCCATGTCCAACAACAGCAGTACAAACTTTTAAGTAGATTTGGGTGTCACGAAAACACGACAAATGTATGTCGAAGTGAATGTCAAACAGGCCTGTTCCATCGCTGTGTCAACAAGACTGGTCGTGTAATAACGTGCATTTTACGTGTTTCATGACATCGGTGCTTTTGTACAACAACATGTACAATTTCATGTATCGGTTCACTTGGAATGCCTCTGTACTGTACCTTGAGGAACAAGCCTGTTTGCTATCTCTCTGCCAAATTATTCGTGAGATTTTTACCCCTTCACCGCTTTATTGTCGTTTGTTTCAATATTGTCGTCTGCAAGATCGTTTTAAAACAAGATTCAATGTATAGTGTGGCTAAAAGATATAGATACGACTGTCAAACAGTTTGGAACCTGATCAGACGGTGCGTAACGCGGCGTCTGATCAGGATCCAAGCTGTTTGCAAGTCGCCTTTTGCCGACGTTGGCAGTAAAAGAGTTAAAGTAAGGGGAACTTATTTTAGCAGAAATCTAATGACGGCGAATTCTGCTTTACATTATTTACTAACTTTACCTGTTTCTAGTTTTGAAAACAAGTGCCCACTCAGAGCAGGTTGAAAGTGAAGTAGCATGCTCATTTCATTCTGCATTACTTTCAGCCTGCTTTAGGCTTCTACATGGAAAAGTACTGGGAAATGTAATTTATGTAAAATGACAAACGGTGCAGACCATGATCAGAGGACTCCGTTAGGAGTCCTGTGGTCTTGGTCTTCGCTGTTTACATAGGACAAGTGTACACTTAACAAGTACACTTTTTCAAATGCTAAGATACGTTTTACTTACAAATTGCTACATCCAGTTAGTACATTGTATTGTTACAGTGTTAGGTATTTGTTTTGTATGAACTGCCTTTTGTTTTATGTACTTGTATATATGTTGAGGGCCTCATGGAAGATTCTTTACCAAATGAGTTCCTTCGTTAAATAAAGTCTTTATTATCATCATTATTATTATTGTATATTTCATGTTCAGGACTTCCTATAGGACAGATCTACTCCTTTTCTTAGTGTATGGCAAGTAAGGAGCATATTTCAATGCATATTTATGTTATGGGGGAAAGTGTTGAGCAGCCTGCTTGTAATGTATGTAGGAATCTTGCTATTATAATTATGGCGTATTCGACATGACATTTAATTACAATTTTGTGTAACCCTTTATCCTATAGCCCGATTTCAATTTTGAAAATTGGTGACCACTTAAAGCAGGTTGGAAGTAAAGCAGAATGTGTCTTAAAGACATCATTAAGAAACACTAGAAACAGATCACGGGGTAATGGGTTAACGATTCTTTTTAATCTCAATTGCAAACAATTTGGAGCCTAATCTGACGCCGGGTAACGCGGCGTCTGATTGGGCTCCAAACGGTAAACGCAATGCGCAATGGAAATAATTGTTTTAGCACAAACGCGTTTACAGTGAATCTACAAAAGTATTCCTATATCTAATTAACGTATTATAGTTAACCCCTTCACTACCTTTGCCCGAGTTCAATCATTATTTGCATACAGTTTGGATCCTGATCAGACGCTGCGTAACGCAGCGTCTGATCAGGATTCAATCTGTTTGACACTCATTTCAATATTTCTTAAGTAAAAATACAATTACATTTTAATTTGAATTTGAGAAATGAAACCAGACGATAAGTGTTAAAATTTGATGACGTCATGGCAGTGAAGGTTAAATGGACCTGATATAACGAAACTCGGATCTAACGAAAGAAATCAGACCACCCTGAGGACCTCGTTATAAGTGAATTTCACTGTAATCGAAAAGAATAAAGTCTTATCCAATATATACAGAAACACCTCTCTATTATGACCACTAAAACGAAGGCTAATTGATTGAATATATTACTGTTTTACTGCTACCTTGCTCTAAGCAGTCACCTGTGGTAAACACCTTATAGTTGACACAATTTTGTAGTGGTAATAGAGGGGTTTATTGTAATTAGATGTACATGCAGACGGTACACGAATAGTCAAAAATATGTTAGATGTAACATACAGTGGAGAAAACGTTATTCTTTCCCGTTTATCCAAACGCAAATCGATAAATTGTAGGAAATTACCATTTTTTGATATTTCTAATTTTTTTTTTTTTTTATCTGAGTGGCAAACAGTTCGGAGCCTGATCAGACGCCGGGTTACCCGGCGTCTGATCTGGCTCCAAACTGTTTGCAAGGGAAATAATAGTTTTAACGTAAACGCGTTTTTTGGAAAGAATAACGTTTTCTCCACTGTACCTATCTATCACGATCTGTAACGACAGAAGGGAGGGACAGTTTGAAAAATACTCATCCATTTAATATTTTACCCCCTAACATGTCTCTTTGACTATTTAATGCGCATTCTTCTATATACTTTCAGCCTGCTTTCAGCAACCATGTTAGAATATAAAATTATTTCTTATGGTGCAAATTTATGACTGTATAAAACGGAGCTATTTTCTTCAGTGGCGGGATAAATTAAAAGTACATATTATCAGCATATTTATGGAGTAATGGGTTAAAAGAAAAGAAGATAAATGTTACGATAACGGATAAGCAATTACAGTGGAGAATCTGTTATTCTTTCCCAACAAACGCGTTTACGCTAAAACTATTATTTGCAGTGCAAACAGTTTGGAGCCAGATCAGACGCCGGATAACCCGGCGTCTGACCAGGCTCCAAACTGTTTGCCACCAAGATAAACATGAATTATCAGAATTGTCCAAAAGTTGTACTTTTCTACGTTTTAGTGTTTTGCGTTTGCGTACGTTTGCGTTTAAACGGGAAAGAATAACAGATTCTCCACTGTAGCTGACATCACAGAGATAAGGAAATCTTTGAAAACAATTCAAATGAAATAAAAAGTAGATAACCAAACAGATACTAGAAGACGAGCAAGATATTTATCAAACCGTTTTATCCATGCAGATGTCCTGTGTTTGCGGCTTCTTAAAATTGCTTGCTTTTTGTGTTTACAACTGAAGCTGCCATTGTTGCTTGAATTAAGATGAGAATCGGAGCATTTTGCTTTATTTTCAAGGTCAACACGTTTTAGGTTGTCATATGTATTTAACTGAATCAATTTCTTTTTCTTTTGTTATGTGAGGGGTGGGGTTGCATTTGCAGTGTATATGTAAAGAGTACATCTGTTTTGGAAATAGTGTATACCCAGATCAGGGGGATCCTACAGGAGCCCACTGACGACATATTGCAAAAAGTAAGCATAAATAGTAACAGATGGAACTGTTATTGTCCTATTGAAATTTCAGGGGCCAGTGAATTATGACATGGACGTAGGACTCATGGATGAGCGGGTGGTCAAATATATAGATGGGGAGAGAGATAGAAATAGAGAAAGAGAGAGAGACAGATAGACAGACAGGCGGACAGAGAGACAGAGACAGAGACACAGAGAGACACACAGAGAGACACACATCGAGAGAGAGAGGGAGAGAGAGAGAGGGGGAGACAGGCATGCAGACAGATAAACAGACAAACAAACATACATACAGTCAAACAGACAGACAGACGGGGACCAAGACAGATACATAGAGGCACATATATGTATATACACAGAGAGAGCGACAGAGAGAGGTACAGACAGAGAGAGAGAGACCGAGAGAGAGACAGAGACAGAGAGAGACAGAAAGGCACACACATACAGAGAGACATAGACAGACAGACATACACATCTTAACATGAAACGTCCACGCCCGACCTATTTTCGGCAAGCACAACGATTATTTAATGTCGCAAACGGCACACTGTATCTCGTTATAACATTTTCACGTCACCGCCATGGCATGCATTCACAATTTTGTCAATAATGGTAATTTTAGACGATTCATGTCGTTGCGTGACGCGTAGATTATAAATTGTTGTTTTCCAATAAATGAAAATGACTTTTTCTACGTACCGTTCGCCATACATTGGCGACATTGCCTCGCTGGGCGTGTATCCTCGTGCTGTTTACGAATTGGGTTATCTGCTACTTCGGAAGTGTCCGTAATCCGCCATAACTCCGCCCATGACGCTCATTGGTCGACCGTACGATGAACGGAGTAATACACTCGCATCGACAATAAGCCTATTGTAACAAGTTTTATCGTGCGATTGGGGATAAGTTATCTCCGAGTCGTGTCACGCCTGACGGGCCGCTGCAATCAAGCCAGGCCTGATATTGTGGAAATATTTCCCAGCCTGGCGCGACACAGAATTAAACAGATGTTGAAATTGACTTATAATGAAGTGAAAAAAGGGTTTGATTGCAAGCCATGTATGTGAAATGTATAGCGAGAAGCACTTTGTAGGCTAAAGTCAATACACTTTGAAATGGATTGTTCGTCAATAGGAAAAATACCTAAAGTAAAAAGTGGCAATTCAAAGAAGAAAAAAAAATTGTTTTATCGTAATGCAGGATAAAGGTAAAACATTAATTTTAGTTAGTATTGCATTAACAGATTCAACCCTAGCGACGAGTATACTCGTCATTTACAATTTGGTGTGTGTGTGTGGACAATACCTTACCATGATGCACAGAAAAATTTGGACACCTGTGACATTGACCTTGAACTTAGGGCCCACGTTTAGGTTTCAAAATCTGTGTTTAAGCTGCCAATAACCATGAAATGTATTAACTTGAAACTTTGAATACTTATTCAGTATCAAAAGGGCAACTCATTTCAACAAGGCAGGTAACCCTCGTATTTGTCATCCCAGAGGTATTGCCCTTGTTTTATTTACTTAAAATTTGTAAACTGAAATATCTAACTCTCAAAAGTATTTACTTGAAATTTGAACAGTTATTAAGTATAAAAAGGGGAAACTCATTACAACAAGGGCAGTAGTCCAGTGGTAACACATTGGCCTACGGTACCAGGGGTCGTGAGTTCGATCCCCCGCCTGACCACCGGTCTGACTACGGGATTTTTTCCTAACTCACCGATGATGTACAGGAATGTTCTTAAACAGGACATGTACCGCTCCTCTCCACCCAGGGGTTAAATTGGCTATCTGTGAAGGGTCTGAATCGGTACTGCAGCTGCATTTGACTTCGCCATATGTTAGCAGTGCTCACTATTGTAGGCAAGATGGCTCAATGATCAGGGGAGTAAATGTACAGTCGGCTGAGCGGTCATTCGGACTGAAAGTAGACTTTAACTTGGTACATTTTAAATTACTGTAACCCTGGGATTCGTCATTCCCCTTCGAGTTATTGCCCTTGTTTTTTTACTTAAAATTTATAAATTGAAATATCTCAGTAACTATGAAAGGTGTTAACTTAAAATTGCTCGTTAAGTATCGAAAAGGCAACTCATTAAAACAAGACATGTAACCCTGGGATTTGTCATTCCAGAGTTATTGCCCTTGTCTTGACGTAGAAACTTTGTAAATGAAATTTCTAAATAACTAAGAAAGGTATTAACTTTAATCTTATAAAACTTGTCCAGTATCAAAACGGCAACTCATTACAACAAGGCATGTTACTCTGGGATTTGTCATTCCAGAGTTATTGCCCTTTTAAAACTTAAAATTTGTAATTTGAAACATCTCCAATACACAGTAAGTATGTGAAAGTCGAGTGTCCAGCACCCGTTTGCGGTGCTCTCGTTTATATTGAAGCAATTGTAGTATTTTTTTCTTTTTTAAAATCAAAATGTAGATACAATGTAAACTGATCTACAAAATTTTCATAGCGTTGGAAAACATAATTATGTTGAATTTTGTCATTAGCAAAATAAGAAATGTTATTTTCGAAAAACAAAAGAGAGTTAAAACATTTAACCCTTTCAATTGTAATGAAACTTTATTTACATTAAAATTCAGACAAAAACTGATATATTTCAAAAACAAATTTTAGAAATTGTGTTTTTTAAGAAGACTTATAGTGCGCTCACATTTGCCGTACGGCGGCCGTACGGCGGCCGCAGAATCGGAAAATCGGTAGTTTCCCACGGCCGCCGTAGAAATCCTACGGCTGCCGTGCGGCGCACGGCAGCCGCACGGCGTATACCCATATTTCACAGGCCGTAGAGGTCGCCGTAGAATTATAACGCGGAGTTATAACATTTTTTAATTCCTACGGCGGCCGTAGAAAACACTCGCCGCAGAGTGGTTCTACGGCTGCCGTACGGTGGCCATACGGCCGCCGTACGGCCGCCGTAACTCAATTGTCACTTTTCTTATTGTGCATTTGTACTTTTGTTCATACATGTAAAACATGTGTATTATTAAAAATGGGTTTAGATGTACTTAAGTGCTGTCCTAATGTGTCCATTGAGTTCACGGTGTAGTTGGACTGATATGAGTTGCGTGAACATGTAGCAAAACCAAGTTATGTAGCAGGAGCAGCATTTTGCTTGCAGATAATCTGATGGAGCTTCCACGGCTGCCGTACGGTGGCCGTACGGCGACCGCACGGCGGCCGTACGGTGGCCGCAGGTTTTTTAACCTAAAAAAATAGAAACTCGCCGTACGGCCGCCGCAGCAAATGTGAGCGAGGCATAAGTTATTACGTAAAAATAATGTCTGAAAAAAGGTATGTTGCAGTGTCTTCGAGAAGGGATTATTTAAATTCATGTTGTGACTTATCGAGTTATGTGATCTTATCGTGTATTATACCATCGCGTAGGCAACAAATTGCTCTTTAAACTGATGTATGACACATGTATTTTTCTCTTAATATATTGACGTTATTGGTCAAATATCATTACATTTTGAAGCACCCTAGTAGAAGTAAAAAACAGAAAGCCCATATTAGCGTTTTGCTCTAATTTTATCCTGCGATAACCTGTCTTTAGAGAGCCATGAACTTCTTCAAAGTATGGTCGATTTAATCCATTACACTATAAATACGCCTTTTTTACGCCTCTATTTTATTCCCCCGCTAAAGAAAATAGTTCCAATTGATACGGTCATGAATATGTATCATTAGAAACTTTTTCTACATTCTAGCAGTTGATAGCTTAAGGCGCATACTGCTTTACTTTCAACCTGCTTTAAGTGGTCACCTATTTCAAAACTAGAATTAGGCTATGGGGTAATGGGTTAAAGGACTTTACTTGACCTAGCATGGGTGGTTACATCTGCTATCAGGTAAAAAATGTGCAAAAAAAAAATAAAAACCAGCTAAATGTCAATGCACATCTCATGTGAGACACGTCTCTTATTTTTGATGGTTTGGTTTAAAAAACAACAACTTGAGGTTGAATAAGTCTCTCTAGACAGAATGAGCTGGCCTTGCCGCATGCTTCATGCTTTTACAGTTACTTTCACGCCTATTGAGAACTACGGGGCGAATCATACAGAGGACTAGAGTAATGTCTTTAAACACATTATCTACGAGTGAAGCGTAACATATCATCGGTCTCAAACGTTGTGTCGAGACTCGAAGCCTTCTGGTATAGGCCGATTTCACTATCCTGGCAGGGCGGAGTTTCGACGAGGACATTTGCATTTCAACTTTGGGGGCGGCAGTACGTTCGTTTTATTATCGGAATTTGCCGTTGTCGTCTGCCCTTTTTTCTCAACGTTACATGTTAGTGGACAATTTGACAGAAGAAATAAAATGGCGATTGACAAACAGCTTGAATGCAGACCAGACGCCCGTCTGTGCACTCCGGAATTTCCATATGGAGAAGCCTTCCAGCTGGATTCAACGGAGCTTCGTTGGTTCTACCCACTTTTTTATTTGTGCTTGAAACAATGTATGACTGGCATCTGGGGTCTTTCTCCACCTGTGCTCAGATAGCTTCCTACCATCCAGCGGTTCTGGGGCTTAATTGTCTGTATTTTTGACTGAGATTATCCCCTCTGTCAATAACTAAAAGGAAGACAGGAAGGTAGTTTTAATCCATTTCGCTGCTAATGTGATAAGCCAAAATCATCTACCTGAAAGTATCCCTCATCATCATCTTCATCATAATATGGTGTTTGCGGTGCCGTAAAACCCAACTCATCCATCTATAATAATACGTAAAATCACAACAAATCAAATCGAATTTAAGCAGGCTATTGTGTATTGTAGAATAAACAAAAGGTACAGTAAACGGACAGACGGGAGTACTCACAACGTGTTTCTTATGTGGCTACATATATTTTCTTTTATCTTTTTGCATGGCTAGCCATATGGGGAAAATCCATTGTTCCCCTTACAAATGCCATACTTTTGCCTTCTTTCGCTACAAAGTCACTATTGCACGAAAGCCGAAAATTCGGCATCTCTAGATTGTCCCCATATCCTTTTCACGCCCATAACATATAAAACGTTTTGACGTTTATGGCACATTTTGGCTTCCGTAGAATGAAAAGTTATGATTCGCACATCGCGTTGGAAGACTTTTCTGAAAGGCCAGATTCGGCACTTCCTATTTCTAGAATATCAATGGTCTCCTGCAAAATATGACACTCTCAGGCAGCATCGAAAATGGATCAAGACATAAATTTGCAAGATTCGAAAAATGCGAATGCCAGAGGGGTCGAAACGGTCCATCTTTCCTCATTCGGTTTAAAATGTACGCGACCTTTTTGTCAAAACCCGTTATAATAGCACATAACCTGGACTTTAGTACCGTAACACTGACAAGACAACACAAAGCTCAAACTGAGCTAAAACTGAGCTTAGGTGCCCTTTTTTTTATATAACTCATTTGGGTATTGCGTGAATGCGATTTAAATATAGCGCTTCTAAAAACAGATTGTCACTCTCGGTTTTGTTTTGACACGTCAGAGTAGTTTTGAGATGTCAGCGTGTAGTGTTTATTCAGAAAATGAGCTCCAAATTAGCCCGGTAGTGTCTGTGCTATGTGTACAAAATCGGTCGGGCTTGCTAGTAATATGGGGAAAATCCATTTTTTCCTTACAAATGCCATACTTTTGCCTTCTTTCGCTACAAAGTCATTATTGCACGACGATAAAAGCTTAAAAGCCGAAAATTCGGCATCTCTAGATTGTCCCCATATCCTTTCCACGCCCATAACGTATAAAAACATTTTGACGTTTATGGCACATTTTGGCTTCCGTAGAATGAAAAGTTATGATTCGCACATCGCGTTGGAAGACTTTTCTGAAAGGCCAGGTTCGGCACTTCCTATTTCTATAATATCAATGGTCTCCTACAAAATGTGACATTTTCAGGCAGCATCGAAAATGGATCCAGACACAAATTTGCAAGATTCGAAAAATGCGAATGCCAGAGGGGCCGAAACGGTCCATCTTTTTACTTTCGGTTTAAAATGTACGCGACCTTTTTGTCAAAAAAGACTCAAAACCCGTTATAATAGTACTCAAGCTGGAATTAAGTAACACTGACATTTCAACACAAAGCTCACAAAGCTCAAACTACATGTAGCTAAAACCGAGCTCAGGTGCCTTTTTCTTCTTTTTTTATTTTAACTCATTTGGTACTGTGTGAACGCGATTTAAATATAGCGCTTCTAAAAATAGATTGTCACTTTCGGTTTTGTTTTGACACATCAGAGTAGTTTTGAGATGTCAGAGTGTAGTGTTTATTCAGAAAATGAGCTCCAAATAGTCCGCTAGTGTCTGTGCTATGTGTACAAAATCGGTCAGGCTTGCTAAGGATATACCATAAATCCTTGTTGCTTTAACTTTGGAACAGATTGATCTAGAAGCTAACCCTAACCCTTACCCCACCAATGGTCAAGATAATGGCACAAAATGGCCATGTTGTAACAGAAGTGATTATATTTTCGTTCACTTTCAAACCAAGCGAATCATGTTGAGCGAGTTTAGCTGTCGTACTATAGCGTTGTACTAGGGTTAGCTTGTTTCACGTTACACTATATCTACTCTTGTTCACAATCAACAAAACGCCAATAATGAGACTCTCAAGTACACAAATATGAAGATCACAACTATTGACCAAACCTGTATAAATCTAACGTCCAATGCAGCGGTTAAAGAATAATGCTGCTATGATTTTATTTATTTTTATGTTTGGGAATAAGATACCCGTATATATCTGTCATCAATCAACATATCAGGATATAACAAGCTGTCACTCTCTTCCACCATTTGTTATACCCTCATGCTGAGCTGGGTGAAGAGTATCTATGCGTTTAATTGCAACTCTAGTTACTTTAGTTTACCCTAGTACGTCAGTTAAACACGCTCTATATGGTGGAGAATCCGGGTAATTATTCATTTCGGCCTTACAGAAAGGGTCGGCAAACGGGAGACGATCGAGGGACATCGGGTGCGGTCCCTTCGGTACAAAAATGTTAGGGTGAAATGTTACTGTGAAAGACTGTGAAAAGTGCCACTAGAAAGACCATGAAGCTGTACCAATACTCCTACATACATCTTTTCTTCTAGAATAAGTATCTCGCTACGAGAACAAATCATGATATTATATCGGTATCTCGCGAGAAAAGATACATGTAGTTGTTTTCGATTTTTTCATCCATGCCTTACGTGTTCCCAGATCCGCACCTGATTTACCTTTATGGTGCTATTGCATCTACAAACAAACCACTGTTCCTCCCACAGAAAACAACCAAAACAACAGAAACAGCTGTTTCAAAATAGTGTGTTCTTAACCCTTTCCTTCAGAGAAACGTCTCGTCATGCTTCTTTCATCTCCTGATAAAGAGCGACAGGGGACTTTCCCTATATACTGACAAGCGGTCGCTTAAAGCAGGCTGAAAGAAAAGTAGAAAGCTCCAAAGGAGCTTTCTACCTTTCTTCCAGCCTTCTTTAAATAAGCACACGTCTTAAACATTGAACACCTTATGATAAAAAGGGTCCACGCATGCATGGTACTGTGTTTAGCTTTCTTCGCTGTGAAACAGATTCACTCATTATAAATAACAGGCTAAGAATTCATTCAGCTATTCCCGTGTGCCAGGCGGTTTGCCGTACTAATGACCTCAAATGTTGAAAATCAAATGTTGGCTGCGTGTGATTTGGGTTTGACATGAAATTAAACGAGCAGGGCTTTGGTAACAGAGGTGATCCGAAACTGTGTTTTTTCTCTCTCCGCTAAAATCATAAATTGTTTATAAATCAAATTGGAAACATCTGGAGCCGTAAACAAAATCGTGCACTTCAAAACGAATAAACAACCGGCATGTCTCTTTCGTTCCTCGCATTCAACAAGCATTAGCACGTGAAACAGAAACGAACCAATCACAGAGCGCGTTTCAAATCATCGTGTAAACATTTGTACCAATCGGATGGCGCATACCGGTTGTAAGCGTTATCGCTGAGTTGAAACAGACACCAAAGCACGAACTAAAGGCCTGGTAATGATATTGCCTAATTCCCCCATTGCCAGTTCCAATATACGGATATGTAACACCAGCAGCGCTTATCTGCCAGCTATGTCGATGGGTCGCAGGAACACCCAGTTTTTGGCGGAATGCCATGCAAGCCAACGCTCAGGTGAGAAAATGGTTATCTGCGATGAATTATATCAGAAATATTTGATTCATGTTCAGCATTCTCAGGGATGTTTGTTGTGCTTGCTGCTATCTTTCTGCGCATGACAAACGTAATTGAATTTCAATTTAGTTTTCCCATGTGGTAAGAACTTTAACCTTCTGCAGCTATACAGGCGATCTTTTGGATAACGTTTGCAAACAGTTTGGATGCAGATGAGACGCCGAGTAACTCGGCGTCTCATCTGCATCTTAACTGTTTGATAGTCTGATCATATTTTCTATTAAAACTGCAAAACTTTTAGAAGATCTCTTTTTGGCTTATTGCAGACGACCAATTTTTGCAGACGAAATTTCATCACATAACGTGCAAGGTTAACTTCAGTATCAGGTTCACGTGCTGACCGTGTGTAACCTCAGACACTAACCCCATAACCCTTTCCTCTCTCAAATGGACAATTCCAGTTTCCAATTTAGTCCAGTCCATTTATGACTATTTAGAAATGACAAAAAATGCAGAGACTGACCATAATGACAGGTGTCATGAAAGCTAATGCAACAAACAACTCAATCGGGGTTTACTTTGTAGTCAATTTTTTACTCCTAAAATGTGACCTATAGAATGTTCAGAAGATGACCTACATTTTGACCTGATTTATCTCACATTCATACAATACCTGGATTTTGTCTAAGTGATTATTTTGAGCAAGTTTTCACAATATTAGACTAAAAATATGGCCCATAAAGTGTTCAGAAGTATTTTCTATGATTTGGCCTACTGACCTACTTTTCATAGTCCAACGCAACCCATATTCATAACTGACCTAGATTTTGTCATGGTGAACATTCTGAGCTGGTTGCACGGAATAAGGGCAAAACTGTCCAAGAAAAGTCTGAAGGTTTTCCTATGACATACTATTTGTGACCTACTGGTCCACTCTTTGACCCCAAGAACTCCATATCCATGTAACTACATTGCCTTGATGTTGTCAAGGTCGTCTTTCTGGACAAGTTTTAGGAATGTACGGTTATAACTATGGCCTTTAGAGTGTTTAGAAGATTTTTTTCTATATTGTTTTACATACTGACATATTTTTTAACCCTAAATAACCCATATTGATAAATTACCTAGCTTTTGTCAAGATAATTGACCTATACTCATGTATGACTTAAATTTTATCAAGGACATGTCACTGACAAAATGTCATAAATATATACCCATAAATACAACGAAGGCTGTTCATTGACTTTTAATTCAATATGTATGGGATATCGCACAACGATTTATCGCACGCAAAAGTGTGCGATAAATCGTTTTGCGATACCCCACTTGTCACCATACCCCCCTTAGAATCATATCTGTAACAAAATAACATGCTCTGATGAAAATCCCTTACGAATTTAGATAAGTCAACCAAGACTTTAATGAGCATTGTCAGTTCCTTGATAAGATGAAACAATGCGTCCATACAATAAAACTATTTCTATGCGTCTTACATTTTTTAGAAGTCTATATTTTAGTTACCAAAGGGCTGTATCTGGATCTACAGCTCTCTTATTGGGATTTTGATCTGGTTGCAACCTGCTTTTGAAGAGCACTTTTAATTCTGTGAGAAATTAAATGTGCATGCATTTAGCAGACTGCAAGTTCCAGCAAAAACGCCCGACTACAACATGGGAAGAGAAGGTACTTTCTGTAGCATTCAGATATGTATGCTTCTTATCAAAATGGATTTCAACCATCCAAAAAATTAATTAGTCCTCTTCTGACCATAAGTTGTCAGTCTAATCTGAATTTAGTTACTATTTTATTAAAGGTCAGATAAACATAATTTGTGCAATATAGAAATATACTCAGCCAAAATAGAAAGTACCCATCGTATATTTCTATCTATATACTAGGAACTGAAATATTTTCTGACTATTCTTTTTATCTGGATTGAAGAACAATTCCTTAGTGATGTTCTGTGAAAAATTGTAGTCGACACGATATTTTTTTTTATTGTAAAACATTGAGCGAAATGTCATAGGGGTCAATTTCAAAAATGACACTTTCTTTGATAAGACTGGGTTCACAAACAAGAAAGGTTTAATTTCATTTTGAATATAGTATAAGCACCCAAAATAGGCTGTAAGTATTTAATTTGGAGTCATTATCTCATGAATCCACCATTTTGTCCAATGCATGTCATGAATCGGCGGCGAACGCTGTTGACGTAACGCTGTAATAATGACGCAGGAAAATTGTTCAATTTAACTTGTAACGCTGATGCAAAGTCATTTACCGTGTTGATTGTTTGATTTGTTCGAACACGACGTCCTATTTCGTAAAAACATTTAGGTTAAATGACACAAGCAACGAAAATTAAACACTTAAAGTTTGTTCTTATTTCAATGCAAAGGGAGGTAATTTGATATTATAAGACTTTCTAGTCTCAATAACGGCGTTAATATTGTCATGAATGAAAGTCTAATGTGATTTTATTTTCTTTCAGAAAAAGTTCTAGCTGCTGAATATGAGTACAATTGTTTCGATTCAATGGAACAAAAATTCTAAGCAAAAATGCTGTTTCCAGAAAAATGACAACCCGATACTTTGACCCTGGGAGAACAGTGGGTAAGACAACCCCGGTCCAGCAGTTGTCATTATCCCACCGCTGCCACCAGTTGTAACGTGCAAACCGAGATACCCAGCAACAACAAACCCTGTCGATGCAAAGCTTAAACTCACATCAAGATATGTTTATTGCTCTATATATATTCACTCACTTCCCAACATACAACGATTTGGGAAGCCTCATTTGCATAAACAAACGTACCACGTACGTTAGATAACTATCCCCTCCGAGATGTCTCATCCCGATAATTTGACCCTGGGAGAACAGTGGGTAAGACAACCCCGGTCCGGCAGTTGTCATTATCCCATCGCTGCCACCAGTTGTAACGTGCAAACCGAGATACCCAGCAACAACAAACCCTGTCGATGCAAAGCTTAAACTCACATCAAGAGATGTTTATTCCTCTATATATATTCACTCACTTCCCAACATACAACGGTTTAGGAAGCCTCATTTGCATAAACCAACGTACCACGTACGTTACATAACTCTCCTCTCCGAGACGTCTCGTCCCGATACTTTGACCCTGGGAGAACAGTGGGTAAGACAACCCTGGTCCGGCAGTTGTCATTATCCCACCGCTGCCACCATTTGTAACGTGCAAACCGAGATACCCAGCAACAACAAACCCTGTCGATGCAAAGCTTAAACTCACATCAAGAGATGTTTGTTCCTCTATATATATTCACTCACTTCCCAACATACAACGGTTTAGGAAGCCTCATTTGCATATATCAACGTACCACGTACGTTACATACCTCTCCTCTCCGAGACGTCTCGTCCCGATACTTTGACCCTGGGAGAACAGTGGGTAAGACAATCCCGGTCCGGCAGTTATCATTATCCCACCGCTGCCACCAGTTGTAACGTGCAAACCGAGATACCCAGCAACAACAAACCCTGTCGATGCAAAGCTTAAACTCACATCAAGAGATGTTTGTTCCTCTATATATATTCACTCACTTCCCAACATACAACGATTTGGGAAGCCTCATTTGCATAAACCAACGTACCACGTACGTTACATAATACTCCCCTCCGAGATGTCTCGTCCCGATACTTTGACCCTGGTAGAGCCGTGGGTAAAGCAACTCCTGTCATGCAGTTGCCTTATTCCACCGCAGCCACCATTTGTTACGTGCAAACCGAGTGACACAGCAACGACACATTGACAATTTGTCGATGCAGATCGATAGGATTTGTGTTGTTGCTGGGTCACTCGATTTGCACGTTACACAGACAGGCGGACGCTTGATAGAGCGGTATCACAAAGGCTTTGTGCTCTGGTTAGCTAATAAAAAGGCGTATGTATTGGGAAAATGTTTAAAAAGAAAACTGCCTAACTCCCATATGTAATTGCATAGCATCTGAACTCAAATAAGACGCCAAATATGAATAACAAGGTGTCCGATCAAAACACAATTTTTTGACACCCTCCCTTGTGGTTTTGGTTATATTATAAACCACATACAAACACAGTTTGATGTTTTTGCGGATGTCTGTATTGACACAAGGATGTTTCTGTAGGATGTGGGTTAATCATGGTATTGTGCTCTGTATAAATTCGTGGCTTAATATTAACAAACTACCTATATTTGATTGCTATCTACACGGTGCTAATCTTCCGCAGTAGAAAGGTCTATTCTTGTCCTTCACTTCCTTACCCCGATTACTATTGTCAGTTTCAAACAGTGTGGAGCTTGATCAGACGGACACTCGTTACAACATTACTTAAGTAGTTTTAACGTTAAATCTCGATGTGACAAATAAAAGCAGACCATGATTGTTTCAAAAAGATGACATCATGACAGTGAAGGACTAAGAGAGAGAGACGGTACTGCCTCGGAAAACCAGCCCCCTTACAACCGGAAGTCCCCGAAAAACGAACAAATTGGTCCCTACCGACATACGGGGTTATCTCATTTTCACTCATTAGTAACCTCCCATCATAGTCCAAAATCCATAGAGATCTTAAGATAGAAAATATCTTTGCCAAAATCATCTGTTCGACTATAATTCACGGTTATGCATAATTCACTATAAGGACAGATGGTTGTTGAATGCAGGATAAAAGTTATGCAGAAAGCTCCTAGCACCCTATGGTTGAAATTGTGGTAAGTTTTTATCTTCAAACAGTTTAGATCTATAAGACGTCTCATTTTGATTTCAACTATTTGGAAATCTGATTGTATTTATATCAAAACTAAATAGATCTACCAGACATATCTTGCGTTGAAATTTGCTGCAGACGACACAATGAACGGACGAGAACAGCCGACATTGTTTTTGAAGACGAGACGCGCTAAGCATGCTCAAGGTTAACCCTTTCACTGCCTTTTACCGAAGACAGTGTTTATATGCAAACAGTTTGGATCCTGATCAGACGCCGCGTTGCGCGACGTCTGATCAGGATGCAAACTGTTTGACTTTCGTTACTTTATTACTTTAGTCAACTTACCTTGAAAATTAAATTTGAGAAATAGACTAGACGACAGTTACACTTACTGTTGTCGAAAGCAGAATACGTTGTGGCAGTGAATGGGATAGTAGACCATTAATGCTTTACTCATCATAAAATCTCGTTTATTGTATTTCGCACATTTTTGCGGTTCGTACCTTAGCATGTGAGATTGGGGCAAAAAAGTGGAGGCGGCCTGTTTTTGTGGCATCTAACCGCAAACCGCAACCAAAAGCCATAAGTATAAAACAACACAATAAGATAAGCTACTCGGTCTTGTGATTTGACCTGTGTCGCGATGAAACATAGAATATACGGCAATGGCCAAATGGGAAACCTTGGACCTATTTTATGGACAGTATCTAAGCAAAGAGAAGGAGTATTACAGAATTTCGCTAAATTTCAACGCAGCGGAAGTCTGTGCGAGCGCATGCGCTTTGCCACATCTAGTGGTCACTACATAACGGCGCAAATCAATTCAAAATATATTCCCATACTAGACTGCATAATTATGTCTTTTTTTTAAATCTTAAATTCTATTGATAAAATACGACGTTTAATTTTTCAAAAGGGCGGGGCTTGTGCATATTTTGCGCAGAGGGGGCGCGGCTTATGGATCTGCTCTCCGTAAATATCTTTTTCCGTGTTAACAACCTCTAATATGAATTAAACATACATGTATACTACTAAGCATTTATCCCATAGATAAGTTGTACGTATGCATGCATCAGTATGTGAGACAATCCGTAAGAGTCGTCTTGGTCTACATTTAAAGTAGTATCCAAGAAAAACATCATATTTGTAAACTTACGTGTGTCGATTTGACAGCTGGCGCCATTTTTTAGCTGGAGCCGATGCGTTAAATGAACGAGAACCGAAGCGTTAAGCAGGAGCCCGTTCGTTTTGCCGTACCAGTGTGACCTATCAACAACAACTCGGAACTATCTCATAAATGACAGGTTGTTTCATGTCTTTCGAAACGAGTTCCTTCTTTACCTACCTAACTCACAAGTACAGTCCATCCTAAAATCTGAGATGTTTTAGTGTGTACTACTACTGTTAGTGTACAGTGTTACTAGTAAAACTATATGACAGGTGGCAACTCGGCTCATTCGCCCTTGAAATGAGACTGCGTACAGTCAACCTTCGAAATCTCGAACTTGCTTAAGTCGAACATTGCCTTATTGGTTGAGCCACGTTTTAACTTTTGAATAAGGATATGTCACAGTCGACTTAACAGAGGTGGAAATAATGAAAATCTGCTGGAAAAATACGAGAACATTCGAGTTAAGTGCATTCGAGATATCAAGGGTGGACTGTAATTGCTCCAACCTTTCTCCACAGCTCTTTTAAGTTTTTAAGACAAGCTATTGTTTAACCCGTTCACTCTCAATGACGTCATAAAGCATTTGCAAACAATTTTGATCCTGATCAGGATAAAAACTGTTTGCCACTTTTTTTGAAATTACGTCAGTTAATAATGCCTAAAATCTAACTTTGAAACGATATTGCAGACAACAATATTAACCCTTTGCCCCATAGAAGCGACCTTTAGCGTATTTAATTTATTCCTCCGCTGAAGAAAATAGTTCCAATTTATAAAGTATAGGGAAAATTTTCAATATTCTAACACATGGACAGCTTAAAGCAGGCTGAAAGTAAAGCAGAATGCGCCTTAGGGCGCATTCTGCTTTACTTTCAACCTGCTTTAAGTAGTCACCTATTTTCAATACTAGAAATAGGCTATCAGGTAAAGGGTTAAAGAAGACGACAATATGGCGGCGAAGAGATAAAAATATTACGATGAATTTGATCATGATTTGGTGCACCTTACTGCTTTACTTCAAGCAATCTTCTAGCAGCCACCTGTCAGAATGTAGCTAAAGTTTTCTATGTTTCTTTATCAGTATAATACTCCCTCTCTTCAGCGGTCCTCCTAACAACGACTCATTCCTTACAACGACCCTTGCCGCAATTCCCTAAACAGGACAATTACAGTGGATAATCTGTTATTCTTTCCCGTTTAAACGCAAACGTACGCAAACGCAAAACGCTAAAACGTAGAAAAGAACAACTTTTGGACAATTCTGATATTTCATGTTTATCTTGGTGGCAAACAGTTTGGAGCCTGATCAGACGCCGGGTTACCCGGCGTCTGATCTGGCTCCAAACTGTTTGCACTGCAAATAATAGTTTTAGCGTAAACGCGTTTATTGGGAAAGAATAACAGATTCTCCACTGTATGTCTAACGCTTGCGCTGCTGCAATATCGTCTGATTAAAGTTGTCATCTGCCGTTTTCTCAAAGTTACATAATGGACATTTTGACAGAAAAACCTTAATGACCGGTGGCAAACAACTTGAATCCAGATCAGCCGCCGCGTCACGCGGCGTCTGATCTGGTTTCAAGCTGTTTGCAAATGTTAGCCGATTTCCCTCCCTATAACGACTCCCCCGAACAACATACACACTTTTAATCTCCCATTGTGTGTCGTTGTAGAGAGGGAGCGCTGTACAAGGAAGAATCAAGAAAAGGGCGTTCCTATATCAGCACTAGATAAATGTATTAACTTATTATAAAGGAAAGGTTTGATTTAAATTCAATTGTCATATGAAACCGCACAGCCATTGTGGCACTACCATAAGATGCGGCCTACCGCACCATGGATCACTTTATCATTACATGGTTCGAGACCCGTCGTTGACCTTTGCCTCTCTGTGAGGCGTGTAGACCCTCTTTCTGCTGAAATGAGAAGGCTCTAGAAATGTCATGTTTTACGTATATATGGAAGAATCTGTAATCCCCAAAGATGCAGTGCGTTTGAACCAAATAAAAAACAATCAAAGCAAAGGAGGAATGGAGAACATCTGTGCAGAAACAAAATAAATTGAGTTTGGGAAAGCTACAGTCGTTTGCTATAGGGATATGGTGCACTAGCAAACTCTGGTGAAGGCCGTACGATGCACTTAAGTAGGTAAGTAGGTAAGACGTATATATGAATTAGTCTGGTTCCCTGCCTAATATAACTTCGGTTATTAGGTCAGGTACATACGAAAAATGGCGGCGCCCATGGAGAAGACCGGGTGAGTTAAAACAGGAAGGAACAACTTCAAATTCTGATGGCAGGCGCTTAATATCTTAGCATATGATTAATAGTATTAAGATAGGATTAAATATGAAAACGATTAGTAGTGACGTTGTGTATTTTGTGTTTTAAAGGTTAAAGTCACATATTTTCGCGACCGTGCTTGCAGACAGTACATGTAAACGTTTCCTGAAAGATTTTAATGAAAAGTAACGATTTGTCGGAATTTTTATGCCCCACTCTACTTAGTCGGGAGCATATTGTTTTGTCTGTCTTTCTGTCTGTCTGTTGGTCTGTTTGTCTGTTTGTTTGACCGTCTGTCCACAGCTTTACGTTGTCCATAACTCTGGAACTACATAGGATAGAGCCTTCATATTTGGTATGTATACTCAACTTATGAAGCTCTGGAGCTCATTGTAACTTTGGTCATGTCCGACAAAAGTCAAGGTAATTTAGAAGTAGAATCTGGTGAATTAAACATTGGCCATAACTTTGGAGCTGCATGTGATACATACTTTATATTTGGAAGGTGTAGTCAACTCAAGAAGCTCTTGAGCTCAGTAATTTGGGTCATGTCGAGCAAATGTCAAGATCATTTAGAGGTAAAATCGGGTGAATTAAACATTGGCCATAACTTTGGAACTGCATGTGATACAGACTTTATATTTGGAATGGGTACTCAACTCAAGAAGCTCTTGAGCTTGGAATAAGTTAGGTTATGTCTAACAAAGGTCCGGGTCATTTAGAGGTCAAATATGGTTAATTTAACATTTGCCGTAACTCTGGAACTACATGTGAAAGAAACTTCATATTTGACATGTTTACGCAATTAAAGAAACTCTTAAGCTCACTAGATTTGGGTCATGTCAAAGGTCAAGGGCATTTAGAGTTCGAATAATAATGTCTTATAACATTCATATAATCGCCAATTGTGATATAAAAAAATGGTTAAAAATGATACTGTCACATACAATTTTTATCTATCCAAACACGTCACTCGTCCAAAGTATGGACAGTTACGGAGACTAAAATATTTGGTTACAACAGTGATCAACAGCGATTACATATAAAATAAAACGAACCTAATTGAACCAGGCATATACTTTGTTTTTAAGTCAAAATAAAATAGGTTCCGTTCTGTTCTGATAAGAACTCAAATATGATACTTGTAAAGTGTATATTAGGCCTATATATAAGAGTTAAGACATTCTGTACGATACAAGCCTTTTTCTAGAGTTTAGACTAATGTTGAATTAACTCTATTAGACCCCTAAATGTCATTGACCTTTAACATAACCAAACTCTACTGAGCTTAAGGGTTTTTAAGCTGAGTACACATGCCAAATATGAAGTCTCTATCACATGTAGTTCTAGAGATACGACACAAGTTAAATTACCATATTTGACCTCTTAATTAACATTGACCTTTGTTGGCCACAACCTCAGTTATACCAAGCTCAAGAGCTTCTTGAGTTGAGTACACATTCCAAATATAAAGTCTGTATCACATGTAGTTCTAGAGATACGGCAAAAATTAAATTAATCATAGTTGACCTCTTAATTACCTTGACCTTTGTTGGTCACAACCTTAGTTGTACCAAGCTCAAGATCTTCCTGAGTTGAATACACATTCATTCGAAATATAAAGTCTGTATCACAAGCAGTTCCAAAGCTATGGTCAATGTTTAACTCACCCGATTTTACCTATAAACGACCTTGACATTTGTCCAACATGAACCTTCTTGATTTGATTGCATAACCAAATATAAAGTATCATATGTAGTTGCAGAGTTATGGACAAGGGTAACGTTGTGGACATACGGACAAACAAACAGACAGACAAACAGACAGACAAAAACGAATAAAAATACCGACGCATCGTTACTTTCCATTCAAAATATTTCAGGAAACGTATACTGTCTGCAAGCACGGTCGCGAAAATATGTGACTTTAAGCTTTAAAACACAAAATACACAACGTCACTAAGTACTAATCATTGACATATTTAATCCTATCTTAATGCTGTGAATCATATGTTAAGATATTAAGCGCCTGCCATCAAAACTTGAAAGTGTTCCTTCTTGTTTTAACTCACCCGGTCTTCATGGGCGCCGTCATTTTTCGTATGTGCCTGACCCAATCACGTAGTGTCAGGGGAAGCAACCAGACTAATACATGAATATGCTATTCGATAAACAAGACCCCGCATGCAGCTCTAAATCGCCCACCTGGTACCCATAGTTAGGGTCATGGTAATGGGCCAGTATTGGCTAAGTTTTCACTAAGCCCCATCATCGGTAAATTCACCCACCTACTGGCGGTCATGTTTGAGCGAGGAAGATTATTTGAAGAAAACTGGCAAAGGGTCACCCATGAATCATTATTTGTGTAAAAGTATTCTTAAATGAGACCAATAGCGGCCATGTTTTTTTAAGATAACAAAATAATTTTAAGAAATTTGGTAGAGAGTCATAAATGGATTATTTGTGTAAAATTATTTTCAATTTGGACCAGAACTTTCACAGAAGAAGAGTTTTAAAGTTTTTACTATACAGCAACATAAGGAAAATGTGCCCCACCCACTGGCGGCCGTGTTTTTTAAGATAGGAACATTATTTTAAGAAATCTGATAGAGGGTCCCAATGGCACATTTGGGTAAAATTATTTTCAAATCGGACCAGTAGTTTTTGACATTTTTTAATTGGTTGCCATGGCAACACCAATCTCAATTGGATAACCTATATTTGAAGAAATCTGAGAGAGTACCCTTATGAAGTTTTGAAGAAATTGGCCCAGTGGTTTCCAAGAAGAAGATCTTTAAAGAAAAAGTTTGACGACGGACGGACGGACTGACGGACGGAAGACGACGGACACAGGGCGATAACAATAGCTCACCTTGGCACTTTGTGCAAGGTGAGCTAAAACAAAGATTAAGCCGGGTCTGCGCCATATCTTTTTTAGGTAAAATGCATGATACAACTTGATACATTAAACGTATATCTTACTGTAAGACTCGGATATCTTCTTCATCTGAGCAGTCACTTAAATACTTTTCCTCAGTGCATTGATGAACTACCCCCCAATTTGTCTCGATATGTGTGAATTTAATTATCAAAGCATGCAGCACATGCTATACCAATCTCACTTTACCTGGTGAGGATCAGATTATACTCATTCTCTAGTGGTTTTCAATGGTTATTTCTAACCAAACTATCAAATATAAAGGTCGGGTCTCACATGAGAAGCATCAATGGTTCTTTGCTACCGACATGTCCACAAGACCATGCTTTTTGCAAGGAAATTGTCTGGCAAGGCGTTATGATCGAATTGTCGTCAGGAGATGTCTTTAAGGTAGTACATGTATTGTGCCAATGTCGGCCACTATCGGTAGAGTGATCGGCTCGCGCAAAGTACGACACGTTACGTCAGTTGAGAATAGCCGATGACTCTTGGACACTGATATGAACTTAATACAAGTTTGACTCTGACAAACCACACATCAATTGTGGTTTCACTATAAGGATGCGGTTGACCACACACCATTACTTTACAACGCTGGGTTGAGGCTCGTCGGTGACCTTTGCACCTATTTGGGTTACTCATAATATTTTGGTCTACACCAAATCACGATGTAGAACAATAGATAATTAAATATGAACAACCACAATCCAAACCACTTATCTTAAACAGGATAAAACAGCTAAATTCAGAAGACCATTAAATACGCTTGCATTGCAATATAGGTCGTAATTTCGAGGCTTTCTTATTTCTGCAGGGAGTGGTCGCTTAAGGTAGTAAGCCTCTAACGAGATCGCGAGGCAATGACGATTTTAGCGCGCCTGTACAAACTACAAGGTACAAGACGAGCTTATGTTATACCGCCGGCGTTATCATCGTCGTTGGCGGTGTCGTCGTTATAACTTCTATGTCCCTTGATGTATTGCTTTCCTATTTGGTATGCATGTGTATATGAACAAGACATTTCTATCAGCGCAAAAAGAGCTTGACCTTGACTTTATTGGGCCCGCGTTTAGTTTTCGGCACTTGCGGCTAGGTTCGAAAAGTGCATATAATACATGTAACTCCTAGGTACCTTGAGATATTGATTTCATATATGGCATGTACGTTTATGGACAATACCTTTCCACGCACGCAAACGCTTCAAAAATGACCTTGATCTTTAACAGAAGACCCGCGTTTAGGTTTCGAAATATGTGTTGATGTTTCGAAAAATGCTAATAGCTCCTATGTCCGTCAAGATATTTCTTTAATATTTAGCATGGATTTCTTTATAGACAAGGTCTTTTCAGGCACGCAAACGTTTGACCACAGTGATATTGACCTTTAACTTAGGGCCCGAGTTTAGGTTTCAAAATGTGCGTTTAGGTTTCGAATAATTCTTCTAGCTACAATGTTCATATTTAGCATGCATTATTATCACCACGAGACTTATTCATGCATGCAAAAGTTTGACCTTAGTGACCTTGACCCGTGAATTAAGCGTTTGCCTTTAGGTTTCGAACTCTGCGTTTAGGTTTCGAAAACTGCTTATAACTCTTGACTCTTGTTACATTTCTTTCGAATTCGCATGCATGTGCTTGCCATGCACGCAAAAGGTTCATTGAGGTTGACCCCAGTGATCTTGACCTTTAGCTTACGGTCCGCGTTTAGGTTTTGAAATCTGTGTTTAGGCTTCGAAGAAAGCTATAAATTGTATGTCTCTTGGGATATTGCCTTCATATTTGATATGCATATATAATATTATATAGACAAGGCCTTTCTACGCACGCACAAAGTTTGATCACAGTGACATTGACTTTGAACTGCGTGTCCGCGTCTAGGTTTCGAAATCTGCGTTTATGTTTTATAACTCATATATGTCCCCTGCGGTATTTATTTCATATTCGATACGCATGTGTATTGCCACACACCTTACCATGGATTTGACACTATCGACCTTAACCTTGGATAAAGGACCGGCGTTTAGGTTTCGAAATATGCGTTTAGTTCCGAAAAAATGCGTATAACTCCTATGTCCCTTGAGATATTGCCTTCATATTTTTATGCATGTGTATATGGACAGGACTTTTCCAGCCACGCAAAAAGTTATACCCAATTGACCTTGGCCTTGAACTAAGGGCCCGATTTTAGGTTTCGAAATCAGCGTTTAAGTTTCCAAAAAATGCATATAACTCCTATGCCCTAATTGTCCTTTGCTTGATTACATTTATATGTGGTATGTACGTGTATCGGGACAAGAACCTTTCCACGCACGCAAAAGTTTGACCCCAGTCGTCGACTTTGAATTTAAAGCCCGCGTTTAGGTTTCGAAATCGGCAATTATAGGTTTCGAAAAATACGTATAACTCCTATGTCCCTTGATGTATTGCCTTTCACATTTGGTATGCATGCGTATATAGACAAGACCTGTTTATGCATGCAAACATTTTACCATAGCTCTTGACTTGAATTTAGGGCCGGCCTTTAGTTTTCGGAATCTGCGTAAAAATACTGATAACCCGTATTGGACCCTTGAGGAATTTCTTTCATATTTGGCATGCATGTGTAAATGGTCAAGACCTTTCCATGCAAGCAAAAGTTTGACCAAAGTGACATTGACGTTGTATTTAGAGTCCGCGTTTAGGTTCCGAAATCTGCGTTTAGGTTTCGAAAATTGCTTATAACTCCTATATGTAATTTAAGGTATTGCTCTCATATTTGGTATGCGTGTGTATAATAATATTGACAAAACCTGTCCATGCATGCAAAACGTTTGACCCAAGTGATCTTGATCTTGAACTTGGAACCAACATTTAGATTTACGTTTAAAGAATGGCTATAACTAATATGTCAATTGATATATTACATTAATATCTAATGTGCATGTGTATATAGTTAATACCGTTCGATACACACAAAAAATTTGATCCTAGTGACCTTGACCTTGAACATATGGCCTCCATTTAGATTTCGGTCCGCGTTTTAACTCGCATTTCGCATTTCAGTTTTTGAGGCATTTCTTTCACATTTGACCTGCTTGTATGTACGGACAAGTCCTTTCCACTCACGCAAAAAAGAGTCATCCCAATAACATTGACCATGAACTTAAGGCCCACATTAAGGTTTTTGAAATTTGAGATCAGGTTTCGAAAAATGCTATATTGACTCCTATGTCCCTTGAGACATTGCCTGTGTATACATGTTTTTGGTATTTATGTGTAATAACGGACAAGACCTTTCCATGCATGCACAAAGTTTGACCCTAGTGACCTTGATCTTGAACTAAGGACCCGGTTTAGATTTCGGGATCATCACTTAGGTTTCAAAAAATGCTTATAACTTCTATGTCCCGCGCGTTATTGCTTTCATATTTGTTATGCGCGTGTATAATTATGGACAAGACGCAAAACGGTTAGGTTCGAAATGTGCCGCTTGCGAGCTTTGATGTCTCGGACAACTCTTGTTAATCCGGTAGAGCGACCGGCAATTCTCGTCATCTGACCTTCAGTCTAACTTCGATATCACGAACTCGTTTAAGTAGAACATATTCGTATTTCAAAGTTAAAACGTTTTAACTTTGAAATACGGATATGTTCGACTTAAGCGATATTGAAACAAAATGAGATTAAGCTGTAGAGCTACGGATAAAGTCGTCCAAAGGTTGTTTGAGATATCAAAGTTCTACTGTTAGTACAGTATACATAAAATCTCTCTATAACGACCACTAAAATTGAGGGCTAGTTGATGGTATTTATAAAGGACAGGCGGCAGATTAAAGCAAAGTGACAGTGAAACAAAAAGCTCCTATAGGATCTTTCTGTTTTACTGTCACTTTGCTTTAAGCAGACACCTGTCTGAAACACCTATTAATTAGCACAATTTAATGGTCGTAATAGAGAGGTTTTTACTATACTCGTTTGTTTTTTTACAAAGAGTGTGCCTGTAAAGAGTACATTTGTCATATGCCAACCGTGGAGACCCAGATCAGCTAGGGCTCCTAATCTGATCAGGGTCTGCACTTTTTCTTATTCAAGTTACAATTTATTGCAGTAAACAACAATAAGTGATCATAATGTATGGACTAGACTTACTGGAATTGTCCATTAAAAATTCAGGGGTGAATAAGTTCACTATATTACCTTACTTTAGGCTGTCACACCTATTACAGTTAATGGCCACTTCCAGTAATCACAATAGAAGAGCCTATTACAGTAACCATGAAATATATTTTAGAGCAATCTGAACAAAGGAGAGTTTTATTACTCGGGCCCTTCAAATTTTGACACTGTCAGCTTTGCAGAAATATGAAAGGAAACAGCTCGACTCAACGCTGATAAAGAAAGCAGACAAAGATCTCATTTCATCTCTGCGATCGACATTATCTTATGTACCCGCCCCTCCATAACACTTCACCCCTCTCCAACATTATCAGCCAGTCTTGAAAATTATCTGCAGAAAATTTTAATATCAACAGGTGCACCGTGATAACTCCGTGCATATCAAAACAACCCCTTTCCCCCGCCCAGCGTGTATTTTAACTCCTTCACCGTCTGCTCAGACTTAGCCGTTTGTTTTCATTTCTTAACACACTCAACCCTAGCGACGAGTATACTCGTCATCTACAAACAGTTACCTGTAAGGATTACACTTGTCCTATGCAAACAGTATAGACCCTGATCAGGGTCTACACTGTTTGTCATTTTCAAATATATTGTTTAAATCGACCATAAGCTTTAAAAAATGGACTAGACTTATTTTGAAATTGGAATTGTCCATTAAAAGTTTCAGGGGTGAATGAGTCTATACTATAGTGAGATCGGGGCAATATCAATACTCTACGGAGAGCCATCGGCCATCATCGCCAATCGATCATACGTGCCGAACAATGATCAAGCATAGGTAGGTACGATTCGTAAGTTGGACAAGAATGGCCGATTGCTCTACGTAGAGTGCCGATACTGGCCGACAAGGGTCCCATTACGTTCAGTCTTGCTCAATTTAATTGAAGAAACTTCTATACGGATTTTGGTCAAACGCCGGATTATTCCTTTACTCGAGAGATAACTATAAACGGGCTATGGGGTATGGGTTAAACAGACGGTCGCACAATGCAAGTACATAGAGAAGAAAATGCCTTATATTTAATATAGCTAACCATTAGGTTCTAACACTAACAAGTGCATACTTTGCGTCATTTCACGTGAGTCTATATTTGCATATACCCGAGGAAGACGCTTTAAGTATTAATTAAACTTTGATACACATGCAACACAATAGCCACGCCTTTCCTTCCACGCCACGCCACGCCTACTCTACAATAAAGCCACACACCCTGGTGCAAAACAAACGCCAAACCCACTCGAGTTTTAATTTAATTATCCAAATGTTCACCGGTTGTTTAAGGCTCTTATCTTTCTCGTGTTTGAAGTAGTTTCGAGATAAACGTCTTATCGTCTTAGCCACGTACCATGGTAGACAGGCCCAATGCTGTTATACAATTTAAATCCTTTCTATGCTGATAATGTCAAATCGACTGATCCACTTTTGAATAATGGTCTAGTTCATGTTGCTCCGTGGGTGTTTTGCGGAAAAATATTTAAAAAAAATTACGAGTATCCCTTACAACAAAACAGTGCAGACCCTGATCAAAGGGCGTTTTTATGAGCCCTCTGATCAGGATCTACACTGATTACAAACTAAACATACTGGTTTCAGCAAATGAAAGGTTAAGTATAGTTATATCTAATAGTAAACACTTCAACCTCAAATATTTGTCCGTGTAAATATTGACGGAAGGGGTCGCAATTTCTATGTCGGTATTGTTGGCGAATCGACGCAGCTATTTATGGTAACGTTCGTTTGTGAACAAAGGCTTAAATCTGTTTTATCATGGCCTTTAATGTTAGTCCATGTAGCTAGTGTCAACTGTTATTCTTTCCAAATAACGCGATAATGCAAAATAAAAAGCCCGATGTCAATCAGACGACGGGAAATCCGGCGTCTGATCAGGCCCCAAAATGTTTGCCACTCAGTTTATTAGAACTAATCGCCATAAATTAATCACCAATATTTTCAATAACCTGTTATTTTCTATATTTAATTACGTTGCATTTACTTTACGGGAAAGAATGTCGGTGTAACGCAGTAGAATAACCCACCCCTGGTAAAATGACCCATGGGTCATGTCACTGCGTAGAACAGTGGGCCGGGTCATTTTACTACGTAGCAAAAAGACACTAGACCGTAGAAGGACCCCATCGACTCGTAGTAGAATGACCCCCTCACGGTCTGTGGTCATTTCTTTATGTAGTATAAAAGACCCGGGTCCTTTTGCACGGGTGGGTCATCTACTGCGTTACACCGGCCTCTCCACTGGAGAACGTTACAGTTATTGGAAACAATGCAAACAGTTTTGATCCAGATGTGACGCCGGGTTATTGGTCATTTTTAGACACATTCATTTTGACAGTTCCTAAAAGATTTGGTAGAACTTCCCAGAGAAAACAGCTTTATTTTAGGGAACAACAATGGCAGTATTTAACCTCCTGAATAAAGGGATACAACTACAATAAAAGTAATTTTTATTTCGAAGGCGATTGCTTCCCTTGAATGGCGCAATAAACCGTACCGTTTCAAACAGGATTGAATATGTATCAGAAACTACTCACTCTCCTGTCTGTATTACAGTGGAAAAGACGTTATATTCTTTCCAAATAAATGCTTTCACGCCAAAACTGTTTGTTCCATTGCAAACAGTTCAGTTTGGAGCCAGATCAGACAGTCGTGTAACCATGCAGGACTTAATTAAGAAATAATCTATGTTCTATTGTTGTTAAACGGTATTTTACAACGGTTGGGAGTTGTGATGCGCAGGAATTGGCCACGAAGGCCGAAGGCCTGAGCACAGAATTATACACTTTTGTATAATTCCGTAGCCTGAGTGGTCAATTCCTGCGCATCACAACGACCAGCCGTTGTAAAATACCGTTTAACAACGGTAGAACATAGATTATTTCGATTCTAACATGACAAGATTTAAAGAAATTGATTACAAATGAAATCAAATGTTCCATACTTATGTATTCCTCCACCTGTAATTAGCTGGACGTCGCGATATGACTGAAATACTGTTGAAAGCGACGTAAAATCAAAACAAATCAAATCCATACTTATTTCCTTTGCGGATGCAGTTTTAACTTTCCCCGCGGCTTTTACAAGAATCTTACACCCAACAGCAAATAATTCGCACACACAATACGCATTGACCGACCCACCATCTGGCATCGAACAAAGATTACATGAAACAAGACAGAAAAAAGGGGAAATTACAGTAATATGACGTCATTTAACCGCGGGAGGAGCGGGGTAGGGAAGAGCGTTGTAAAATGTCTCAGGTATACCACGATAAGCTTGTTCTATTTTTATAGTGATTAAAACGCGAGTCATGTTAGAATTTGTGATTAACTCTTCGCACGCTAGCGGCGATTTTATCTCTGCAAACAGTTTGGATCGGATCCTGATGAGACGCCGCATAACGCGGCGTCTCATCAGGATCCAAATTGTTTGATACTCAGGGCCGAAAAATTACACAGCATGCAAAGAGTTAACATCCAAATGTTTGCCCACCACTGCACTTGGCAGCTTATGTTGTTTCAACTCAATCAACCCTGAAACTCCAAACTTCCAAAATAAATAGAGGCCAGTTTTCACTATTTACTATTCAAGGTCGTTTCACACATTACATTGCATTGCAACATGACAAACGATGCAGATCTTTGTCAGATGGTTCCTTTAGAAGCCCCCCCCCCCCCCCCCCCCGATGCTGGGTCTACATTATTTTCATAGAAACAAGTGTACTCGTCACATGTATACTGTTTATAAATGACGCATACATGTGACAGTGGGTGAAAACATTGAAGCAACGTGTTTATGAAGTAATGCGTCGAACCCAATGTCAACTAGAGGCTCTGGCTTAGGCAAACAATACAGATATTGAAGAGATCAGCATCAGAACTGTTTGCTATGTCCTACAGAAAAACACAGCACAGTGAAATCTTCCAGCAAATAGGCTTCACTGAAATACAGTCGAAACTCGATAAATCGAAATCCCTTTAGTTCGAATATATCCGTATTTCAAAGTTAAAACATGGCTTAGCCACGTTTTAACTTTGAAATACGGGTATTTTCGACTTAAACGAGATCGATTTATCGAAATGTAACATATGAAATACCGGTAAGGGCGATTTAAGCGAGTTCGAAATATCAATTTCGACTGTATGTGGTGTAAATAGGCTAACCCTTGGAACCATAATCACACTGCGTCCCGTGTAAACAGTGTACATGTGAAGAGGACATTTGTCATATGCAAACAGTTGATACTCAGATCAGAGAGCCCCTAGATCAGGATCTGTAATGTTTGTCTTATTGCAATGCAATGCAATGACAAAACACACATGGGTAAGCCGACGAGTGTATATAGCATGAAAAGGGGTTAGGTAGAATATCCCTATTCCCTCTTACTGATAACTGTAAAATGTAAACAAGGGCAGGTCGGCAATATCCTCGTATCTAAGTATTTGCCCTTCTCCCATTTATTGGTCACGTGGTACTATGTCAATATTTGAGCTTTATCTGTGTTTTACAATCACAAATATTGTGTCAAATTGTTTACAATCTTAATTGTGACAAGAGCTTGTTCAAATGTTTGTATCTGCAGCTTCAAAAGTTTATCATTCAGGGCTCTATTGACAAGGGTTTCCTTGGCATATTACTGATATTGACACAGGGGCGATAACCAGTGTTTGATCAATGATAAAGTCCCGGCACTTCTTCATACGCAAACTCGGTGTTTTCCGTGACTTTTCGGAGCTCAGCCGATAAATAATACCTGATCAAACAAGAGTCCAGTAGTGTGACCCGATATATAGGGTGGTTTTCCACCTGTCAGGGCGGAGCTAACCTTTAAGGCATATATAAACCAATTTACTTTTGGTTTTAGGGGTGATAGGTGTAGTTCCGTATTATATCATTATGTCCGATACTTTCAAACACAATTTATGCGTGCACCCGTATCCACGTGAAAATGGTATATACAGTGCTCCCTCTCCACAAAAACACCAAATGGGAGAATGCGTGCGTTGTTCGGAGGGAGGTGTTATTGGAGGGGAAATTAAGACTTTGCTAACATTTGCAAACAAGATGTCGCGTAACGCGGCGTCTGATCTGGATTCAAGATGTCTGTCAAATTCATTATACATGTATTCCTTGTGTCACTAATATGTAATCCTGGAAAAAACGACAGACGACAACAGTGAAGTCCAATTATAAAAGCGTGCTGCCGCCCCCAAAGTTGAAATGCAAAGGTCCGCATCGAAACTCCGCCCTGCCAGACTTAACCTTTAGTCTGTTTTTAGTTTGGAAGACATGCGAGTTGAAAGTATAGCAGATTTTGCCTTAACCAATAAATACACCTTTCAAATTTCTCCACCGAGGAAAATAGTTCCTATTTATAGTTTTGAATATGTATGGTAACTATTTTCTAGCAGATGGTAGCATAAAGCAGGCTGAAAAAAAAGAAGAATGAACCATTAGGCACATTCTGCTTTGCTTTCAACCTGCTTTAAGTGGTCACCTATTTTCAAAACTAGAATAAGGCTATGGGGTTATTAGTTATATTACCCACCAATTCTTCTTTCAGCCATAAAGAAAATATGTTTTTGTTATAAGTATTTTCTTCCGACTTGTCCTAGTTATTCAATGGTCTTCTGGCCTGGACAGCTTTGACAAAAACTTTCTAGGGACTAGTTATTACCACCCAAATTAGGTCAAGTGAAGTCATATTCTGCTAAATACTTTCAACCTGCTTGATATGATCGCCTGTCTTCAAAACTAACAAGAGGGTCATTGGCCCTATATGGCTCACCTAAGCTGCTAGTCTGATAGAAACTTCTATGCACTGGTTTAACCCATTACCCCATAAATACTCCTTTATTTTTTCCTCCAATGAAGAAAATAGTTCATGTTTTTACAGTCATGAATATGTACTATAATTAAGAAATATTTTCTATATCCTAGTAGAATAAGGCACATTCTGCTTTACTTTCAACCTGCTTTAAGTAGTCACATATCTTCAATACTAGAATCAGGCTATGAGGTAATGGGTTAAGCAGTTGGCCACGTAGAATCAGATACACAAATGTGTATCTTATCAGTGACATTCAATGTTATTGAATGTCCCTGATCAAACTACTGAAACCAGAGTGCATACTTTTTTTTAAAGCTGGTTTGAAAAAATTAACTGACCCCCAGGGCGGGCCATTTTTATTTTTTACCTCAGGCATAATTTGAACAAACATGATATGTAAGACCCACTATGTAATGCTACATACCAAATAGGAAAGATATAGCTCTTAAGGTTTGGATTAACCCTTTAACCCATAGCCTGTTTCTAGTATTTAAGATATGTGGCCTATTAAAGCAGGCTGAAAGTAAAGCAGAATGTGCCCTAGGGCACATTCTGCTTTACTTTCAGCCTGCTTTAAGTTAATATCTGCTAGTATATAGAAAATATTTCTTATAGTACATATTCATGACAGTATAAAATGGAATTATTTTCTTTGGCGGATGAATAAAATGAATGCGCTAAAAGTCGTTCCTATAAGGGAAAGGGTTAAACAGATTTTTTAAGTTTTTCAAATTTTTTTCTTTTGGTTGCCATGCTCTCCAAGGAATCAAATTATTTGTAAATGGCTCCAGAATGAGCCCTTGTTTATTTTAACCCATTACCCTATAAATACATGTACACATTTTTAAGCCGTTATTATATTCCTCTACTGAAGAAAATAGTCACGAATATGTATCATAAGAAATACTTCTATATCCTTGCAGATGGTAGCTTAAAGCAAACAGAGTAAAGCAGAATGCTCAATTAATTTCAACCTGTTTTAAGAGATCACCAATGTCGGTACGGGTTAACCGTAAGTTTCAGTAAAAGCTTGCAAGGATGATTAAAGTAAACAACAATTCAAAGTCTTCAGTTATTTTTTTTTATTTGGGATTATCAGGATAGACCACAGATAATCATTTCCGCCAACCATTGATAGCACTAAGCGAGACTTCAACCACATAATTGTAGCACAACAAATAGCACATGTTCTTCCAATATCTGTAAATCATAATTTGTTTAAAACTCTGTCATTTCTGGTCCTCAACACAAATGCAGGGCTGCCATTTCTCTGGATTTTTCAGAAATCTTCGGATTTTTATCCTAGCAGATGGAAGCTAAAAGAAGTCTGAAAGTAAAGCGCCGCATTCTACTTTACTTTCAGTCTGCTTTAAGTGGCAACGTGTCTTCAAACCAGAAATAGACAACGTCATAAAGGGTTAAAGGTACAAATCGTACAATTGCGCTTGCGGAAAAATAGAAAATTTGGAAATCTTAGGATTTTTCATGACCAACTTATGGCAGCCCTGCAATTAACCTTGTACTTTCTATGTCTTTTATCTTGATTTTATTCTTCCGTGTCGAACTGACAAAAAAAAGATGGTAAACAAGAAATAAATAACAGTGTGAGTCTATGACTGGGGTGCTGATTACAGCTTATCCTTGTAATTATCCAGGGCTGGTATTTGTTCTTTCAGACCTTTCCTTTTCCTGATATTGGCAATAATGGCCCCTGTTTTCGTGGCGGGGTCCATTGGATTACCACCCTGCAACACTTTCCAGTGATCAAACACCATGGTGGGGAAAGCAGTGCCTCCGGTGTTGGCTCTAAGTTTACCTGTGAATCCTGAAAATGTAACATAAACAATGCTTTTATGAAATGCAATATTTTTGTTTTTAAGTTAATCATTTCCTCCCTGAAACCTCAAATGGACAATTCTAGTTTTCAATTAAGTCTAGTCCATTTTTGACTTTTTAGGGTTGATGTTTACAATATATGTCAAAATGACAAACAGTGTAGACCCTGATCAGATGGCTCCTTAAGGAGCCCTCTGATCAGGGTCAACACTGTTTGCATAGGACAAGGGTATTCCTCACAGGTACACTGTTTGCAAATGATGCATATATGTGGGATTAGGGTTCAAAGAGTTAAACCTGAGGAAATAATGTTGTGAGTGGCAAACAGTTTAGACCCAGACACTGCATTACATGGTATCTGAATCTAAACAGTTTGCAAAGTTGATTTAACCCTTTACTCAATAGCCTGTTTTAATACTGAATATAGGTGATCACTTAAAAGCAGGTTGAAAGTACAGCAGAATGCACTAAGGCACATTCTGCTTTGGCCTGCTTTAAGCTACCATCTGCTAGAATATTGAAAATATTTCTCATGATACATATTCATTACTGTATAAATCGGAGCTACAGTTGAACTTCGATATCTCGAACTCGGTTTGGTCGAACTGCCCGGCTAAGCCACGTTTTAACTTTGAAATACGGGCATGTTCGACTTAACTGAGCATGAAATAATACAATTCATGTCGACAAATCGGATATTTTGAATTAAGCGAGTTTGAGATATCGACTGTATTTTCTTCAGGAGGAATATATTAAATGTGCTTCTATGGAGTAAAGGGTTAAGTTGCTCCTGGCATTGAAAGGGTTAACGTCTATGGACAAATGATACTTAACTCTTTACCTTATAGACCGTTTCTGGTATTGAAGATAGCCAACCACTTAAAGCAGGTTGAAAGTAAAGCCGAATGTGCCTTAAGGCACATTCGGCTTTACTTTCAGCCTGCTTTAAGCTTAAACTTGTTAGGATATATAAAATATTTGTAATGGTAATTGTTTATGAGGGTATAAATTGGAACTATTTTCTTCAGTGTAGGAATAAATTAAATACGCTAAAAGTCGCTTATGTTGGGGAAAGGGTTAACCCATACTGAAGGTTTAGATTAATACAGAATGCCCATCACCCATTTTCTAGTTAACCCTTAGCCCGCCAAATAAATTGTCGTCTGCTATATTTCTCGTCTGCTTAAAGTTTCAAATTGCTTCAAAGTTGCTCAAAATTGCTGAAAATGTTGTCCGAGTGTCAAACAGCTTGGATACGGGTGAGACGCCGAGTTACTCGGCGTCTCATCCGGATCCAAGCTGTTTGCATATGGAGCTATAGTCGTGAGTGGCAGGCTAAGGGTTAAGAAAGGTGACCATTTAACTAAGCTTAAACTTCTATCTGCTAGAATAGGGAAAGTATTTTTATACTGCATATTCATGACAGTATAGAGAACTATTTTCTTCAATACAGGAATAAAAGATGTAATGAAATTCAGGCTATTTGACCTAATATGTCAGACATGCCAAAAACTTGTACAGAGCTCAAGAGCTATTTTGAGTCGAGTACCCATGCCAACTATTGTGTCTCTATCACATGTAGTTTTCACATTTAATACGGTCAAACGTGCTCTCGTACGAGTTAGTTAAAATTTATGGAGTAATGTAATAAGCCTTTCACTCAAAATGACGTCGTCAAGCACATTTGCAAACAGTTTCAATCCTGATCAGACACCGGGTGACGCAGCGTCTGATCATGATCGAAAGTTTAAACTGTTTGCCACTCGTTTAGAAACTACGTCTGTTATACTACCTTTAATCGAACTTTGAAACGATTTTGCAGACAATATGGCAGTGAAGGGGTAAAAACCTCACGTTGAACATGAAAGAGGAATACATGAAGCTTCTATATCCTATAAAGTACATCAGATTGCTTACCGTTTTGAGGTTAAAACTATCAATCAAAAGTTGGATTGTTTATTTTGTCATTTTATGAATGAATAATGTAATCTATACCAAAAACGTTTAGCCATACAATGTACTCACCAAATGACTCGTTTACAGGCAGGTAGGCCTTTAGAACAGTTTGAACACCACACACATCTTTATCTTCTCCACAGATCTCTCCACGTCTTGTGTTCAGAGTAGAGTAAACACCACCTAGCTGTGATTCTGGTACCTGAAACAAAGTTAAACATTTATAATACATTTATGATTTATAATACATTTACCCGATACACTAACACACTCCCTCCACAAGCCAATTCTAGATTCTAATAAAGCAGTCTCCAGATAAAAAAACGTAAACTGAACAAATCAAATATTTTCTCATTTATTTCAGCACAAAATCCTATGGTGCGACTACTCATTAGAATCGCCTCGAAGAGACGATTCTAATGAGTAGTCACACCATAGTTTAATGCAGAAATAAAAGAATTTAGTTTTTGAAATACCCCCTTTATCTGGAGCTCTGATTTAGTCTAGGCAGATTTTATATATTGCAAATTGACAATAGAAAGTCTACAAGGTTTGCATATAGGATAAGTGAATTATTTTACAGGCATTGTTTTATAAGTGAAGAACTGTTTGAGTTACATAAGTGTTGGCGGACGGACAGACAGAAAATGCAATTCTTATAAGGCTTCTGCATTTGCAATGCAGGGCCCTAATTATTTGCATTCATGACCATATATCACGATACGTATTTATGTTCACTATGGGGTGTATTTGTCGCAGTCCTATACAACAGACCTATGGATGGTATTCGTCGCAGCCCTATATGACAGACCTAGAGAGAGAATTTCAAGACAGATGACCATTTTTCTCTGACACCGGTATGAAATATTTATATATACTATAGTTAAGCTGCATAACTAAGCCCATAATTATGATTTTAATACTTTTTTTTTTTAAAAAAAAAAAGGTCTTGGCCTTGTTAAACCATTACCCTATAGCCCGTTTCTAATTTTGAAGACAGGTAACCACTAAAAACAGGTTGTAAGCAAAGTAGAATGCATCTTAAGGTGCACTCTGCTTCATTTTCAGCATGCTTTAACCCTTTGAACCCTAGTCCCGCATATTGGTGTTGTTTTCAAACAGTGTACATGTGAAAAGTACACTTGTCCTGTGCAATCAGTGAAGACCCAGATCAGAGGGCTCCGAAAGGAGCCTTCTGATCAGGGTCTTCACTGTTTGTCATGATTCAAAACATTGACAAAAACAACCCTTAAAAGTCAGAAATGGACCAGACTAAAATGGAAACTGGAATTTTCCATTTAAAGTTTCAGGGAGGAAAGAGTTAAGCAATCATCTTCCAGGATATAGAAATAGTAAAACCTACCTTGGTTTCTACCATGTAGATTGGCTCCATTAGTCCTGGTGAGGCTGTCAACATACAGGCATATAGACATCGTCTGGTGGTAGGGATGATCTGGCCACCACCTCTGTGGATAGCATCAGCGTGAAGAGTCACATCATGAATGTTGAATCGTACACCACGGACATTCTCGTCACAAAGTACACCCTAGAACAGACACATACAGTAAACACAGGGCTCCAGATAAGGGGAGTATTTCAACAAGGGCCACCATGGCCCTAAATTGCTCACCTGGTACACCATGTAAACTTAACCTAAAGTGACCCAGATTATGACTGGACATGACCCACAATCAACCTCTAGAGTGTTAACAGATTTTTATCTAACGAGATTTGTAGCCTCTAGATGGTTAACACTATTTTTCTTTGATTTGACCTAGTTTTTGACACAACATGACCAATATTCAAACTTGACCTAGATATCAATTGGGCAAACATTCTAACCAAGTTGCATTAAAATCCAACTAGATTTGTAACCTCTAGAGTGTGAACAAGGTTTTTCTATGATTTGACCTAGTGACCTAGTTTTTGACCGGATATGACCCACATTCGAACATGACCTAGATATCAATGATTCAAACATTCTGACAAAGTTTCATTAAGATCCATTGAGATTTGTAGCCTCTGGAGTGTTAACAAGGTTTTTCTATAATTTGACATTGTTTTTGACCGGACATGACCTACATTCGAACTTGACCTAGATATCAATGAGCCAAACATTTTGACCAAATTTCATAAAGATCCATTGATATTTTTGTAGCCTCTAGAGTGTTAAGGTTTTTACATAGTGACCTAGTTTTTGACCGGACATGACCCTCGTTCGAACTTGACCTAGAATTCATCAAGACAAATATTGTCATGAAGTTTCATGAAGATCGGATGAAATTTGTAGGCGCTAGAGTGTTAACGAACAGTTCTGGATGGACGTATGGGCAGCCAACGGACATTCATGCCAGGTGAGCTAAAACCTAAAATCTATATAAAACCCTCTCTTTGAGAGGATTCTAATGAGTAGTAACACCATAAGATTTGGTGCTGAAATGACTGAGAAAACATTGGATTCATTCAGTTTACTCCCTCTTATCTGGAGCCCTGAAACCTCTTTGTTATGGCACCTTGCCAACGAGTTGTTTATAACACAGATGACCGCTGTAAGCAGACACCTGTTTTAAACACCTAATAATTCGAAACATGCAATATAATAGTAATAGAGAAGGTTTACTGTACATGAACTCAGATTGTTAGCATGTGGCATGTTCAGAATCAACATGTCTTCTTTCCTCCAATGGTGAACTGGCTTCACAAGCAATTGACTAATAATACCTTTAACTTGACAACTCTTAAATCTACTAGTGGTTGAAAATTTATCAAACAAGAACCTTGTTCCTTTCCCTTAGTGCATTTGATTTTGCAAGATCTAGATTCTATATGGGAGAAATTCCTTTCTTTTTCTGCTTGAACATAATCTACTCATCTGCTACTTTACTGAGGGCTTCCATGTCTAATTTAGCAAGTTTTGCTCTTGATCAGGAATTAAATAATTTGTCACAAATTTTGGTATGCTCACTTCTTTGGTTGCCCACTGGAAGCCAGCTACAACACTGTCCTTGATTTCGTTCAGGTACTGTACACCCTTGGTAACATCAAGAAGCATATTGGGGCCTGTGCCTTCAGGTCCAAAGCACCAGATCTTCCTTGCTTCACCAACATCATAGCCGTAAATATCACACAACATACGAGCTCTCTCCTTCAATTCCTGTTTCGCTGAAATGTTTCCCTGTAAACAGAGAATTGGTTATAAGGCATTGGCGAAACAATACGCTGAAAACCATATTGCAACAACGAGAGCACAGCATTTGGGTGCCAACACTTGTCTGTTTTGTTATTCTTGTTATGGCTAATGGTAAATTCTCCCTACTTTACCTCTAAATGGTCTTAACCTTCGTCAAACATGAACCAAGTTGTACTGAGCTTAGGAGCTTCTTGAGGCGAGTACACATACCAATTTTAAAGTTTGTACCACATGTAGTTTCAAAGTTATTGCCACCGTTAAGATTTCGGACATGCAACCAGAACTGCAAACAGTACATAATACGCCCTCCAGGGGGCTTTAGTCATGGAAAATTTGACAAAGTTAGATGAAATGCAGCATTTTCTCCAGCCCCGACCTTTGGTTTTTACAAAAAAAAAATTGGAAAAGATCACACTTGTGCTTACCTGGGTCCATTAACTTTCGGTAATAAATGAGTAAAAATGACCCTTGTTGTTTTCAATGGGTAATATTAATATACAACGGTGAGAACTCTATTTTGGAATTTCTCAAGATTGCTATATAAAGCTGCAAAAAGTTCTGTGGAACCATTTAAAAACAAGAGGCCCATATATCTCTCACCTGAGAATAGCTGACAAAATGAAGATAATAATTTATGTTCCAGGGAAGGGTCGTTTTTGACCCCAGGTGCAAACTTTGAACAATCATGAAAGAGGACCTGTAGATGATGCTATGTGCCAAATATCAAAACACCATGTACTAGGCTTTCTTTCAGGCAAGATGATTTTTTAAGTTTTCATTAAAATAATCTATTTTTAAAATGACGAACAGGAATTCCAAAACGGCATCCAAATGAGTACACAAGCATCAGCGAACAGTCCTTTGTCAATTTCTCTTCAATAAACCAAAATTGCCTGATACTTAATGTATCAAACAAAGCAGTTTACATCTAAGCAGCTAAATATTATTTTTATATGCGGTAAAATTGATGCAATTCAGTTGATTGGTACACTTTGTCATGTGTTATTCCGATCTGTAAATAACTCGTTCGTACCCTTGAAAAGTAAATTAACATGGGGGCGCAATGAATTATTATTGGAGAGTATTGGTGAACATTAGATGTTGTACTATAAGGGTTGTTTGCATAGGTTAACGTAGTTGGGACTCGGATATAGTACTTGAACATGCTACAGAGATAAATTTACAAAGCTGCTTTATGAATCCTTACCTCATCTATATCCTTTCCTAAATCCTGGTCTTCCACTCCTTTAGGGAAAGGCTCAGCTGTCATGAGGAGACGATTGTGTTTGTTTGGGGACTTGGAGAGACACTGTTCGCTGGATAGTTCAGTGACGGTTTCTCTGTAGGATACAACTGGGTCAGACTTCTTCAACTTAATACATGCATGGTCTTCTTCCAGATCTTTCAAACAGATTTCCAAATGTAGTTCACCAGCACCAGCAATAATGTGCTCTCCAGATTCTTCAATGATACACTGAAATACAAAACCATTTAAGTAAAGTACAGTGTTCCCTCCCTACAACAACTCCTGTCGCTGTTCCCCAAACAAGACAGTTATGTCTAAAACTTTCACTTCTGCAGCATCGTCTACTTAAAACTGTCGTTTTCCCAAAGTCACACATTGGACATTTTGACAGAAGGAAACACAATGGCAAGTGACAAACAGCTTGAATCCAGATCAGACGCCGCTGTCAAGCGGCGTCTGATCTGGATTCAAGCTGTTTGCACACGTAAGCCACTTTCCCCCTCTACAAACACTTTTTGTCTCCCATTGGGTGTCGTTGTAGAGGGGGAGCGCTGTACAGTGTTCCCTCCCTACAACGACCTTGCAGAAATTCCCTAGACAGGACAATTATGTCTAACACTTTTTCTGCTGCAATATTGTCTGCTTAAAACTGTCGTCTGCTGTTTTTCTCCAAGTTACATAATGGACATACTGACAGAAACAAGAGCCGTATGTGGCCCTAAATCACTCACCTGGAACAACTGAATTATACTGAGAGGATAAACTTTGAAGATGATTTAGGGAAAGATATAGGGTAGAATGTTCAAAAGTTTTGATAAGGAATAAAAAATGATCGATATTGCATTAAAGGCCAAAAGGACGATTTATATCTGGTAAGCGATTTAAGAATGATAGCATGGAATAGAAGGTCACCCCCTGTAATCTGAAATTAAAATTGACTGTGGAAATTGACTCGTCAATACCACTTGCTCTCTCCACAGCCTTTATTCTCCTAGACATAGGTTTTATGAGTGAGATTATCTTCCTCATTGGAATATTGGTCCACTCTCAGCTGGGAAAGAGGTTTAACCTCTCCTACGGCGTCGGTATGACGATGTTGGCCGTCTTCGCAAAATAGGGAGAATTGGGACTCATCAGTTAACAGAACTTGCCTCCACTGCCTCAAAATGAATATTCTGGATGCATGTGCCCCATCCAAGCCAATCACAGCTGGCGACGAGCAGCGGAATGGGGCGGGTCAAGGTACGGGCGCCGAACCCAAACTATACAGTAACATTTGTGGAAAATGTGCCCCACCCACTGGTGGCCATGTTTTTTGAGATATCAAAATTATTTTAAGAAATCTGGTAGAGGGTCTCCCATGGATCATTTGTGTGAAATTACTTTCAAATCGGACCAGCGGTTTCAGACAAGAAGATTTTTTAAAGTTTTCGCTATATAGCCATATAAGGAAAATCTGCCCCACCAACTAGTGTCCATGTTTTTTAAGATAGGGAAATTATTTCAAGAAAACTGATAGAGGGTCACCAATGGCACATTTGGGTAAAATTATGTTCAATACCTCTATTTGAAGAAATCTGAGATAGTACCCAACAAGGAACAATCCTATGAAGTTTTGAAGAAGTTGGCAGCGTGGTTTCAAAGAAGAAGATATTTAAAGAAAAAGTTTGACGATGGACGGACCGGCGACGAACACAGGGTGATCACAATAGCTCACCTTGTGCCCGGTGAGCTAAAAAGTGGTCCCTAAGGGTCACCTGTATCAACTTACCTGTACCATAGGATCTGACTTTGACAATCGCTTCAAACCCTCAACCAATTTTGGCAACTCAGAGGCGTTTTGGCATTCAACAGCAACTCTCACCACAGGACTCACAGAGAATTTCATCACCTGAAATAATCAACATATTGCTAACATCAACAAACTTTAATCTCTCAAACTTATTTACATCAAACATGTACATACAGTGAAGCACACCAGTATCTTGAACGTCAGAATCTCGACTACAATGCCTATCTCGACGATTGTCGCAAGTCCCGGCAATATTTGTTTTATTCTTATGTGATCTTACCTGCCATATTTCGACTATGGCTTATCTCAATTGTCTATAGATTTTGGCCATATCCATCTTATTGTTCTCAATTAACACCCCGTCTTATTGTTCTCAATTAACACCCAGTACCTCTACGACTAAGTTGTCATGCATTGATCACACTCGCCGACTTTGATCGCAAGTATCGGACTGTGGAAATCACAGGTAAAATCATTAACCGGAACTTGCGGTAGCTTTACACGTTGTCTGCATGGATGTTAGGTGATAATTGTCAAACAACTACATTATGGCTTAAAGTTTGGTCGCCGCATCCTTAAAATTTGTCTCCTAATAACCATCATTATCGGTGTTGATTCAATTCATCAAGAGTAGCGCCCCTTGATGAAACGGATGTTATGGAAAACAGTACAGCGGAGATGTTAACGCTGATGCCCATATTGGGCCTAGTTGTAAATAAAAACTGAAACTGAGAAGGGAGGAAAATACGAAAACATTTTCATAGGGTTAAATACAGAAATAAAGATTTTAGTTTTTGAAATACCGTACTCTCCTCATCTCGAGCCCTGGTAAAGGGTTATATGGCATATCTGGGTATACATATCCAAAATCCAATAGTCCACGTGTAAAATCATTCAAACACAAAATGGTTATCTGATATACTATGATGCTATGCAATTTAGGTTGCACAGTAGTTTTTCCAATTGTGTGTATAACGGAAAGAGCTAAAAGCATGTAGTTACAGCTGGTAAGGTTTTGACATTGAAGTACTCCCCTTATCTGAACCTCTGTACACTTGTGTATGGAACTCACCTTCATGTTGTGGGCATCTTTGAAAGTAGAAATGGTTCCACCCTTGACCAAAAACTGATCTACACCGACTAGACCACAGATGTTGCCACAGGGTACATCTACAATGGGCTCAATGTAACGTCCCATCATAAGAATTGTCCTGAAAACAGTTGTCAGAAGACATTAACCCATTACCCCCATAAATACGACTTTGTAAAACTATATATAGTTGTACGGTCGAGTGAGTATGATCATGATTGAAATCAGGCTATTTAGTTATCTGCCCTTGATGGCTGAAAATGCCATATTTTACATGCACTCTAGCAGCTAATTTTCAGCCAAATTGGGAAAATGTAAACTACTTTCATGATACTTCAACAAACAAATGACAATCAACATAGATCTAAGATATCAAACATACAATTAATAGAAAGTGGTTTAAATTCATTCTATACTTGAAAACAGGACAGGTACACTGAGATCATTCTAATTTTAACAAGCACCTAAGAGCTGATATCCCCTGCCGCAGCGATTGTCGAGAAGAAAGTGGCAAACATTATTGTTGGAGGAAGGGGCAAATGGTGATCACCTGTCTTTAAAGATAAACATTCGAAAGCTTTTTATAAAGTTTTATAAAAATCCATTCAATTTTGTACATGTTAAAGCCTAAACAATACTAAAATAAAGCCGTTTGTAGCAAATCTGAGTATGACAGGGGCAGGTAACTCTAGATTCAATTTCAACATTAATTAAATACTTTCAAGAACTTATAATTGTGTGCAAGTATTATCAAAATAAATTCAGAGCTGTAGAATTTACTAGAGTGCAAACACTGTTGAACATGGCATTTTCAACTCATCAAGGGTGTAACACTCTTGACAATTTTGTCTGTTTTCAACAATAAATGAACGCATTGGGAAATTAATTGCTATGTATTTATACTTAATAGTAGATCCACAATAAAGTTTTTTTATAAAAAAATTATTCACATTGTCCATACTAGCGTGTAAACTGTACTAAAATAAAGCCTTTTCTTTCTAGCATTTCAAAGTTCATGTGTACATACAGGGCAGACAACTCTTATCACAAGTATCCTGTTTTGAAAATAATTCCATCCTTTTCAAGAAGTTATACTTATTATATACATTCTATGCAAGTATTAATAAAACTGTTTAAAACTGGAGTTACTAGAGTGTAAACACTGCTAAATATGACATTTTCAACTCATCAAGGGTAGATTACTAATTTGAAAATTTTCGACAATAATTGAATTAATTCTATAAATAATAGCCATATATGGTTTAATAATTTTTTTCCAAATCCATTCACATTTGTACACACTTGCATGTAAACAATAAAGCATTGTGTAGCATTACTAAGTACATAAAGGGCAGATAACTCTTGCCACAAAGTATCCGTTTTTGACAATAATTGCACCCCTTCAAGAACTTTTATGTATATACATCCTGTGTAAGTTAAATCAAAATCCATTCAAAACTGTAGTTTCTTTATGGTAAAAACTGTTAAATATGTTTTTTTCGACTCATCAAGGGCAGATAACTGTAGACTAGTTTCTCGGTTTTCAACAATAATCAAATTCATTTGAAAACTATTAGCAATACATACTTTAAGATTTTTTTTTTTTTTTATCAAAATCCATACATATTTATAAGTATGTAAAAAATATTAAAATAAAGCATTTTCTAGCATTTCTAAGTACATCAAGGGCAGATAACTCTTGTCACAAGTATCCTTGAAGCTACAGACCTGGATCTGAACCATTACATTGTTTTTTTCTAGAAGAATACTTCCTCCTATCCATTATATAAAATCTATCCATGCATGAAGGAGATAGGCTCGGAACAAGACAAAATGTTCCCCCTTTTTTACCCAAAATTGGGATGACAAAATATTCCAATTTTTAACCTTTGACACCTTAACTGTGACCTTGACCTATGAGATATGAACCTGGGGCCTGTCTTACGACAAAAACGGTAGTAAGTCAAAACTTTAAAATGTCATATAATTTCTGATTTTTCCATGTAATCCTGGCCTGTGACATCTCTTTGGAATAGTCTTCAAAGAGATAAGATGGAGAAATGAATAATAATCAATAATTTTAAAATCTTACTTACGACAATATTTGTCATACGACATTTCGTAAGACAGGCCCCTGGGTCTTAATCCCAACACATGGTCTCAATGTGGTGAATATTTCTAACAAGAGGGCCATGGCCCTAAATTCGCTCACCTGAGGACATTGAAGTTTGTACCTAAGTTGACTGGGCAAGACAACATTTTAATATAGCTATAAATGGAGTTATCTTCCGGACAAGAAAACATGACAAAAGTGAATTTTGTTGCCAAGCTTATGACCCTTATCCATGACACATCCTCTTATCAAGCTATTTCCATTTCCGGTAAATGATAATTATTTCACTAGCGTCAGCAGAACTGGAGTTATTTTCCTGACAATAAAATATGACAAAGGGGAAAACAAAATATTGCTGCCCTTATGCATGGCATTTTCTCTCATCAGTTTCTTTCCATACATAAAATTTCATTACAATAGCATCAGTAGAACTGGAGTTGTCTTCTTGACAAGAAAATATGACAAAGGGAAATAACTAAAAAAACAATGATGTCAGAGTTATGGCCTTTGCAAATGGCACTTCCTCTCATTAGGCTCTTTCCAAATAGGCAATTTCATTTTACCCATTACCCCATAGCCTGTTTCTAGTTTTGAAAATAGGTGGCCACCTAAAGCAGGTTGAAAGTAAAGCAGAATGGGTCTTAATGCACACTTTGCTTTACTTTCAAACTGCTTTAAGCTACCATCTACTAGGATATAGAAACTTATTTCACATCTTACATTTTCATGACTGTTTAACCCTTTCCCCCATAGAAGCGCCTTTTAGCGCATTCAGTTTATTCTTGCTCTGAAGAAAATAGTTCCAATTTATACATTCATAAATATGTATAATACAAAATATTTTCTATATTCTAGCAGATGATAGCTTAAAGCAGGCAGAAAGTAAAGCAGAATGCGCTTAAAGCGCATTCTGCTTTACTTTCAACCTGTTTTAAGTGGACACCTACATTCAATACTAGAGATATGCTATGGGGGAAAGGGTTAAAGGGGAATTATTTTCTTAAGTGGAGGAATAAATCAAAGGCCTAAAAATGCACATTTATGGGGTAATGGGTTAACAAACGTCAGTATTTATTGGGAAAAAGGGTTGAATCCTGGACAAGAAAAAATGGCAAAACATGCAGATAACTGTGACAAAACCAATATTAAACATATGTATAAATATGGCATAAGACATAATTACATAACTGTCAGTGGATCACTTCCAGATCCTGTTTCTCTAAGTATGAAGAAGACTGAACCATTTCTAAACTTTAGCAGACAACATGTTCAGTTCTGTTGGCCTGATCACTGAGGTCAACGATTATGCAAGAGTACGGTACTGTAGCATTAGCAGCACTGCTGCTGGTGGCTTACCCTTACCAGACTGAAATGATGTCTGCTAAATATCTTCTGTGTGTAAAAAATGTACATTTTTTTTTTTTAGAAAATGTTAAGTTGGTAAATGAGTGGCAAATAGTTTGGACCAGATTAGATGCAGCATTATGTTGCATCTGATCTGGATCCAAACTGTTTGCAAATATTGGTTATTTGCCCATAGTATATTAAGGGTAACTCAGGTAAATACAGTTCTGCCTAAATCAAAATTACTGTAAAACCTGCCTAGAGCAGCACTTAAACTGTGCAGGGTGGTGTCAAATGTGACCCTAGGGATTTCATTTTAACAAACTATAGAGGGATCCACCAGGAGATTCTACTGTACAAATATCAAAGCTTAGGGCCTAGTAGTTTTGGGCAAGAAGATTTTTTAAAGATTTTTGCTTTTTTGCTTTTTCAAGCAGAGTTTGTGCTTTTTTTCCTTTTTTTTGATTAACTTCTGTAGAGAAGCATCCAAGGAACATCATGAGCAGTTTGAACTCTCCCTACAATCGGCGGGTTTCAGAGGAGATGTCGTTTGAAGTAAATGTGAACGGACAGACGTACTACGGACGGTGAGCGGTCACAATAGCTCACCTTGAGCCTTTGGCTCAGGTGAGCTAAAAAGTTACTTCAAAATCCAATCATGGATGTAAGAGTTGCAGAGCGGACACGAACAGAGACCGAAACTCACGTGATTACTATATGCCTCCCACATTGGTAAGTAAAAAAAATACTGAACTCTGTAGGGATTTGAATTACGGCAGGGAAGTATACCCCCCCCCCCCCCCCCCCCCCCCCCCCCCCCAAGCCAAACTTGGTTTGAGGGGGTATTATTACAAGACAAGACTTGCAATATTTCGGGACTACATTTGGGTCGTTTCTTACATTATACTTCAGGCTTTGTAATGAACACTAAAACTGACAAGTTAAGATGGAGAAATGCACCATACATTCTATGAATACCTTAACACTATGTTGGAAGAATGCATACCTCTGGATACTCTTCTCGTACAGGCCCTCCTTCTTGCCTGGGGTAAAGTTGGCACCCATGATACGCACTTTCTGACCAGTGGCAACTGTTCCAGAAAACACACGACCAAATGCGTAGAAACGGCCCTTGTCCGATGTTGGCACCATCTTTGAGACGTACATCATCAGTTCTCCCTTTGGATCACAAGTCCTGATGCCTGAAATAAAATACAAGCTCTCTTTAGACTGGCCTCCATAACACAGTTGAACTGTTCCAATACAGTGTTCTGCCAAGGCTGCATTTTTTTTTACCAACCAGTTATCAAAAGATGCAGAGAAAGTCCCAGTATTGTGACAAATGTTTGGCACAAGTTGCAAAGTGACAGTTGCAAATTATTAATTTCTGGTATTTAGAAGTGTATGAGGAGTTAGCTGCTCAAAATATCCAATAGACCGACTGGAGATGGTTGGTAAGCTGCACTTTTCACCCGTTTTAGTTGTTTTACAGTTTTCTTTATTGTACTGGTGGATATTCAGTTCTTGAACACACACATACTACAGGTATTCACCAAAATCAATATGCTAGTATATTTCTTACAGCCCCAATTTTGACAAATGAGCAAATTTCTTTTGCTGACATTCTGTGACAGAACGACCTCTGGATTCCTATAAAGCCCCAACAAGTGGTCAGGGTATAATGAGTAATAACACCATTGCGTTTAACCCTTTACCCCATTTCTAGATTTGAAAATAGTTGATCATTTAAAGCAGCATGCGCCTTAACCCTTTCCCCAATAGAAGCGCCTTTTAGCGGATATGATTTATTCATCCGCTGAAGAAAATAGTTCCAATTTAATCAGTAATGAATATGTATTATGTAGGGAATTTTTTCTATATTATAGCACATGATAGCTTAAAGCAGAATGCGCCTTAAGGCGCATTCTGCTTTACTTTCAACCTGCTTTAAGAAGTGACTATATCTTAAGTACTAGAAATAGGATATCAGGTAAAGGGTTAAGGCGCATTCTGCTTTACTTTCAGTCTGCTTTAAGCTACCATCTGCTAGGATATAGAAAATACTTCTTATGGTATATATTCAGGACTATACAAAGTGGAACTGTTTTCTTTAGAGGAGGAATACATGAAAGGAGTATCTATGGGGGCAATGCAGACATAAATTCTTTAGTTTTCCTTAAATACTCCTCTTATCTGGATCTGGAGCTATGGTTTAGACTTTGCAACATACCATTTGCACAGGGATCGTCCATGGGACCTTCATACAGGAGTTCTGTTCTATATTTCTGAGCTGTGACAGGTGAAGGCAGATGGATGACAATCATCTGTAGGAGAGCATCTCCGGCAGGTAGCCATTTCCTCATTATGGTCTGCAACAAAATAAAGGTCCATATATCTAAGCTCTAAAGGGATCAACCCCCCCCCTTTTTTTTATGGTTTTGGGAAGGGTGCCGGGTCCTTTCGCACCCTAAATTATCAAATTTGGGAATTGTCAAGGTGTTTTAATTTCATATATTCTAAAAGAAAAGGTAAAATCTATAAAGTTAAGTTTTTATAAAATGATGAACAGCATCTATGATTCATTATTGAAATAACTAGTCCATGGGCCATAATTTGCTCACCTGATAATAGCTGACAAAATGGGAGAATGATTTATGTCCCAGGGCGGGATCGTTTTTCATTGAAAAAATCTATTTTTAGCTACTGTGACCTAGATATGCAACCAACCTGAATCATTTCAACAATATTGGTAAAGGACATCTAGAAGTATCACCATGCTTAATCTCGATAAGATGATTGAATAAGCACCTTAGAGCTCATATCCCCTGCTGCAGTGATTGTAGAGAAGAACTTTATTGTGGGAGGAAGGGGCAAATTGTGATCACCTCTCTTTACTGATCAACATTCAAAAACTTTTTACAAAGTTTTATAACAAGGGCCACTATGACCCTATATCACTCACCTGGTACACCATGTAAAACTTTACCTATAGTGACCTAGATTTTGACCCAACATGACCAATATTCAACCGTGGCCTAGATTTCAATAAGGCAAACATTTTGACCAAGTATCATCAAGATCAAATGAGAAATGTAGCTTCTAGAGTGTAAACAATGCATTTTCATGGTTTGACCTAGTTTTTACCAGACATGATCCACATTCATACTTGACCTAGATATCAATAAGTCAAACAATGTGAGATATTTCATGAAGATCTAATGAGATTTGTAGCCTCTAGAGTGTGAACAAGGTTTTTTATGATTTGACCTAGTGACCTAGTTGTTGACCAGACATGACCCACATTCAAACTTGACCTTGATATCAATAAGTCAAACAATGTGAGATCAAGTTTCATGAAGATCTAATGAGATTTGTAGCCTCTAGAGTGTTAACAAGGTTTTTCTATGAATTGACCTAGTGACCTAGTTTTTGACCGGACATGACCTACATTCAAACTTAATCTTGATATTAATGAGGTAAACATTTTGACCAAGTTTCAATGAGATCTAATGAGATTTGTAGCCTCTAGTGTTAACAAGGTTTTTCTATGATTTGACCTAGTTTTTGATCGGACATGACCCACATTCGAACTAGACCTAGATATCAATGAGGCAAACATTTTTACTATGTTTGATGAAGATCTAATGAGATTTGTAGTCTTTAGACTAAGAGTGTTTACAAAGTCATTCTACGAGTTGACCTAGTGACCTAGTTTTTGACCAGACATGACCCACATTCAAACTTGACCTTGATATCAATGAGGCAAACATTTTGACCAAGTTTCATGAAGATCAAATGAGATTTGTAGCCTCTAGTGTTAACAAGGTTTTTCTAAGATTTGACCTAGTTTTTGACCGGACTTGACCCACATTTGAGCTTGACCTAGATTTCATCATGAAAAACATTTTGACCAAGTTTCATGAAGATCTATTGAAATTTGTAGTCCTAGAGTGTTAACAAGGTTTTTCTTTGATTTGATCTAGTTTTTGACCGGAAGTGACCCACCTTCGAACTTGGCCTAGATTTCATTAAAGCCACTATATTTCTCCCACATAATCAGAATCGAACATTTTTCTAACATGAAATTTATGTCACTATCGTAAGCGTTCCATATAAAAAGAAGTAATACGTGGTGATATTTGAAGCAATATTGCTAACGAACAGTGAAATTTGTGGAAACAAGTAATCAAGTTTGTTTATTTTTGAATAGCGACGAAAGTTTACGGACATACTCGGTAAAGCTCATTTGCATAATTCTATACAACAAATCGAGTGCTTTACATTCAAAGCGAGACAACTCCTTTAAGTTTGGCCGCTAAACTGATGTAATGTATACACATTGTCGCGGCCGAATCAATCACGTGACCTTTATGCAATCGTTCGAAAGTTCTCGGAACCAGCCCGTAATCTTATTTGTAAACCACCACGATAAGAATTAGACACATTTAGGTAGGATTCTTTACGAAGTGGGTGCATATGTCAGGCTTCTTACACTCGATTTCACTTAGTTTTAATACATAGAAAATGCACACATATAAGAAATTGCGCGTTTTAAACACCAATTTGAGCGGGATTGTGCCTTTAAGACAAACATTGTCATCAGGAATGAAATTTGTAGCCACTAGAGTGTTAACGAACAATTGTGGACGGACGACGGACATCCAGCGATCCTTATAGCTCACCAAGCAGGTGAGTTAAAAATCCATTCAATTTTGTACACCCTAAAGCCTAAACAATACTAAAATAAAGCAGTTTGTAGTATATCTGAGTATGACAGGGGCAGGTAACTCTTGATTCAATCTAAACAGTAAAATATGTTGAATACTGTAGTTGCTCGAGTGTAAAAACTTTTAAATATGGCATTTTTAACACAAAATGGGCAGATAACTCACAAATTCCTAAATTTATCTGAAAAAAAAAATCAAAAAATTTCCCACCATGCTCCCATGATGACAAATAACTATACGAAGTTATTAAATCTGTTTATCAGTATCAGAGATACAGTTGCGGACGAAAACCGTGACGGACCGACATACCTAAAACAGTATGACTGACAGCAGGAGTATAGAAAAGCTCACCTTGAGCACTTCATGTCAACAAAATCTTCATCTAGCGGTGTAAAATGGGTTTACCAATAAATCTGAAGTTAAACTGAAAACCTCTCACTTTCTTAACAAATTCTTACCTTCAACAATGGTTTGCCTTTCAATTCTTTCTCTTCTGCAGTTAGTTTGATGCCCATTCTATCAGTGAACTTCATAATATCAGCAATGGGAAGTTCATCCATGCACAATTGGAAGATCTGTAAAAGCATTGTTATATATTTGTTTAACGCCGACGCCAACAACTTGGTGAGAACATAAGCTCTTGGACACAGTTTGGCGAGCTAAAAATAACTTATGCAGTTAGGGGTTGTGAGATCTGAAGCTGGCAGTGAAGCTTGTGAGACTGTCACTGGCCTTAGTGCTGTGTGGTAGTTTATTCCAATGTCTGATGGTACGTGGAAAGAATGAGTTTGAGTGATACTGTGTCCTAGTAGAGAAAGGTATGACAAAGTTGAGATTTCTGGATTGATGGAGATGTTTATGGTCTACAACTATAAGTTATCTAAAATTTTGTATAGCATTATTACTGAGGCATTATTTTTCCTTTCTTCTAAAGTTGGCCATTTAACCCGCCAATGAATTGAAAATCAATGTGTATCGATTAAAAAATCTGGGGACCGGTTGTTTTCAAAATTGATCAGTACTGTTCTGATTAGCAGAAAAATTATCTGGCCCCCGGACCCATACATGTATTCATAACTGACCTTAGACTTCAAATGTTGTCAAGGTGATAAATCTGTGCTAGTTTCATGAAATAAGGGCAACAGATGCCAGTCCTAGAGTACTTTGAGGCTTTTCCTATGATTTGACATACTGACCCATTTTTTGACCCCCAGTAATCCATATCACATAACTTGCAGTTTGGGATCACAGGGGTCTATACCGCTTTCTTGTTTCTACATACTACTTATATACTAACAAGGGGTGCAACTCTCTGACTGGACATTCATACACCATAAGTACAAAAAAGTCTGTAACTCTATCAATTTACATGCTATGCTGGTCATTCTTTCGACTATCCAAAGCCAAGATATTTCGCTACAAAATAAATATATTCAAATAACAGTATCGCATGCACTTTCACAACTTAAACAACTATTTTCTCGCGAGTTGTCACGGTTTTTTTATACTCTACAGACCCTCATTCATCCCGGTTTCATCATATCACAGCGATAACCTGGCGATGTTCAGTTCAAAACATGGCATGACTTTTGAACATTAAACCACAGCAAGAGACAAATATGGTCAGTAATATTTTTGCAATCAGGCATATGGTTTAGAAGATGTTTAAAGAAATTGTGACAACGCATAACGGTGGACATTGACTGACCATTAAAGCTCCCCCGAGCCCTTCATGCTCAGGTTAAGTGAGCTTAAAATCTAAGACATGTTTAGTTTTAATTTACCTTGTAGATTGGAGTAAGAATGTACTTGTTGTAACCACGGCAATCTTCATTAGTCATGGTACCACTACACCGTTTCTGCCATTTTTTGTCTGCCTCACTGTAGAAATGGTCACCCCAAAGTCTCTTCAACATTTTGTGCTCATCAATCTTCATCTTGGCACTGTACATCCTGGCAAAATCTCTCAGGGTGTAGGCCCAACCATGAAGGCCTGAGCCAAAGCCAACAGTTCCTAAAATTGGATCAACCTGAAGAAAAAATTATGATTTCCAAATCAAACTTTTTAATTACATAATGCAAATTTACCTCTTTGTACAAATCATCATGTTTCCATTTTTGTACCACCCTGATGAAGGCCTTTGTAAGGCCGAAACGATGGTGAATAAAAAACAGTCAACACAATACTGCTAGATCGTTTGTTCTACTCTTTTGGTGTTTTATTAAATTATCACAAAGTAAAACTTCATTAACACTCAACTCCATAGATATGCATGTGCACTATGCCATAACAAAACCTGACTTATTTCATTGCAATATTATACAGACCAAGCACCATTGTCATCCCAGGCCCTGCATCAGGATTTGGTCTCCACAAACACCCCATACAATACATGATATTGCTCACCTGTTGTAAACAAGAGATGGTCCTAAATACTTTGCCTAGAATGACCTAGATTATGACACGATATGACTCGCAATCAACCATAGCCTAGATTTCAATGAGGCAAACATTTTGAGCAAGTTTCATGAAGATCAAATGAGATTTGTAGTTTCTAGAATGTTAACAAGGTATTTCTAAGATTTGACCTAGTTTTTGACCCGACATGACTTATACTGAAAACCTGGCCTAGATATTAATGAAGCAAACATTTGATTTAGATTCATTAAGATCAAATGAGATGTGTGGCCTTTAGAGCATTAACAAGTGTCACCATGCCAAATATCGAAGCTCTGGCCACATTAGTTTCAGAGAAGATGTTTGAAAATTTCACTAATATAACTCTATTTAAAATAAACTGTTGCCCCCAGGTTGGGGCTTTTTACCGAAGGGACATGATTTGAACAATCTTGAAAGAGAACATGTAGATGCTATGTGCCAAATATCTAAGCTCTGTGTAAGAAGATTTTTAAAGTTTTCATTTATCTATTTAAGCTCCTGAGCAACGGACCTGAACCATTTCAACAATTGGCGACTGATAATAATTAGTAATGTTAGTGCCAAATATCAAAGCTCTGGCCATATTTGTTTCAGAGAAGCAGATGTAAAACTGTGACAGGGAAATTTTTTACCCAATGGGGCATAATTTAAACAACCTTGATAGAGGACCTGTAGATGATGTTATGTGCCAAATATCTAAGCTCTGGCCCTTGTAGATTTTGGCAAGATTTTCTTAATTTCATTAGTTTTGCAATGGTTTAAATTGTTTGTACAAATTTGAAAGAGCTCGACCAAAGGAACAGTCCTGTAAAGTTTTGTTGAAATCTGTAAAGAGGTACAGGAGAAGATGATATTTAACGCAATTGTTAACTTCTTAATTGAAATAATCCAATAATGAAAATGATCACGCCCTCTACGGACATTTTTTGGATGGATCATCATCAAAATTCTTGGAACCCTTGTGCATGGCAGAGCTGCAGGAATGCGAATACAGAGGGGGAAATCCCCCATCACTTTTGAAAGTGTGCGGAATTTATCCACAGAGGGGGTGTTTTTTTTTTTTTTTCAAAACATATTAAGCGATATTGCACTGATATTAATCTTATCAGACACCATTCGAAGGGCGATCCCAATAAATCATCCTGAGCTGTTGGCTCAGGAGAGCTGAAAAGCCTGATAATAATCTAAATCCATTCAAATTTGTAGACTATGTATAGTGTGAAAACAATATTGGAATACAAACTATTCTAGTATAGTAGAATTCATCCAGGGCAGATAACTAGAGCTTAAACAATACTGAAATAAAACTTTGTAGATCAGTGTAGATCGCAAGACCAGCTGCCACGGCTTGACCCGACAGCTGGCCTTGATCTACACTCTTTGCAATGTTATATTATAAGAAAGGTTTTGTCATGGCATGGCCCATATTATTTACACATTTAATTTATCTCTCCAATGAAAAATATATTTTATACAGTCAGGAATATGTACTGTATAAGTGGTTATGTTCGCTGGTCAAAAAGTTTGCGAATCTTCAACACTGCTAGAGAAATTACAAGTAAAGTACCAATGGTTTTAGATTTGAGGATTTTGGTGCTCCTGGTTTTATTTTTAACTCTTTACTGCATAGATATTAGGGCTGTAACAAATACAACATGTGGCGAATACGAATACACATGATATAGATTGACAAATATGAATAATTATTCAAATTATATGAATGCAATAGTTTCCTATGTGAAATCTCGTATTAAAATACTTTATTACTACAATGTACTGTTGGATTTCAATCCGGTTCATTCTTTTATTTAAGTGTTATCTTTTAAAATAAAAGTATATTATTTAAGCAGTAAACTTTTTGTGTCGTATTAAAGTCAAGCTCATATCATAGCTTGTTTTTCCGGACTAAAATGATACTATAAGCTTCAGTTTTCACCTGTTATAGTTGTTATCAAGTTTTGTTTATTACTGGCGTCCACTTGGTTCTTGAAAATGTGAATACGATACGTTTTCACCAAAATAAGAATATTCGGTTCTACGAATATTCAAGTGTATCGTTACAGCCCTACTAGATATACATTTTCAAGCATTTAATCTATTCCTCCACGGAAGAACCTATATACTAGCAGATGGTAACTTAAAGCAGGCTAAAAATAAAGACAGCAGCATGTATCTTTGGGCACATTCCCTTTTACTTTCAACCTGCTTCAAGTGGTCATCTGTCTTCAAAACTAGTAACAGGCTATGGAGTAATGGGGATAAGGATTCTAATGTGATGGTCATTATCCAGACAGTGCAGTGGTAATGATTGTAAAGCCAGCAGGGCTCCAGATAAGGGCAGTATTTCAAAAACTAAAACCTTTATTTTTGCTTTAAACCCTATGGTGTCACACTCATTAGAATCGTCTCAAGGAGACGATTCTAATGAGTAGTAACACCATAGGATTTGGTGCTAAATTAAGTGAGAAAATGTTAGATTTGTGCAGTTAACTAGGTCTTATCTGGAGCCCTGGCCAGATTCTTACAGCAATTTCTCCCATTGGGCTTTCCTTGCCCTCATAAGTGGCAATGATGACGTTGATGTCTTCAATAGATCTCTGGTTCATCTGGTACAGCGTTTCTTTATCACACTGCAGGGTTAGGAGAGCCAAGTCGAGCTTGTTGACGAACAGGACTGGCTTAATTCTTTCTGCAATAGCCTGACGCAGAACTGTCTCTGTCTGTACAGACACACCTGGAAGTTTTGAAATACAAGATTAAATTCAAAACAAATGCAAAAAATAAGTCATTTATACTAATACAGCTAATATTCAAGGGCCATAACTCGGGACATAACATCATAAAACATCTGCAGCACAGTTGGTGAAGATCCAATGACAACTGTTGGAGGACGAACAAAAACTTACAGATAAGGTTTTGATGCAATTAGGTATTTACTAGAGCTGTCATCGATACTAAGGCACGATATTGATAAATCCCAAAACAGTCTTTTTCATCGACCAGTTTTATATCTTTGCAGTCATTTCAAATAACAGATTGTTGTCTAAAACACACTAAATTTTCCCAAATAAGCTTGGACCACAGGCCATTTTGGGAAATCTAAAATTTCTGATTTTGGGAAGTTATAGCATGGCAAATCAAACTAATTGGGATTTTTTTTATTCAGGCTAAATGACCAGAACAAGAGGACCATGGCACACAAGTCGCTCACCTGAGAACATTGTATCTAAGCTGACGGGGCAAGACAATATTGTGATATATATAGCTATAAAAAGATTTTTAAAGGTTTTCCTATATAAGTCTAAATAAAACTGATAAGCCCCGGGGCCAAAATTTGAACAATCTTGGTAGAGGACCACAAGGCAAAGCTACATGTCAAATATAACTGATCTGGGCCTTACGGTTTCAGAGAAGAAGAATTTTAAAGGTTTTCCTATGAAAAACTATTAAGCCCAAGGGCGGGGCCATTTTTGGCCCAGGGGTCATAATTTTACCAATCTTGGTGGAGGACCATAAGCAAAAGCTATCTGTCAAATATTAAAGATCTGGGCCCGGGTGCATGACACATAGTTAGTGTCTACCTGTATGCTATCTCCATCGCTGAGAGTTAAATATTGATTTTTTACTACTATACTCAGTATAGATAAACTAACGGTGAGGTACCCACCTTACAGGTAGACACTAACAATGTGTCATGCACCCGGGCCCAGGGCCTTACAGTTTCAGAGAAGAAGATTTTTAAAGTTTTTCCTATATAAGTCTATATAAAACTGATAAGCGCCAGGGCGGGCCAATTTTGACCCAGGGGTCATAATTTGAACAATCTTGGTAGAGGACTATAACCCAAAGCTTCATGTCAAGTAGAAATGATCTGGGCTTTACGGTTTCAGAGAAGAAGATTTTTTTAAGGTTTCCCCATGAAAAACTGAAAAGCCCGAGGGCGGGGCCATTTTTGGCCCAGGGGTCATAATTTGAACAAGCTTGGTAGAGAACCATAAGTCAAAGCTATATGTAAAATTTTAAAGATCTGGGCCTTAGTCTCAGAGAAGAAGATTATTAAAGGTTTTCCTATATAAGTCTACGTAAAACTGATAAGCCCCAGGGCGGGGCCATAATTTGAACAATCTTGGTAGAGGACCATAAGGCAAAGCTACATGTCAAATATTAATGATCTAGGCCAAACAATTTCAGAGAAGAAGATTTTCAAAGGTTTTCCTAAAACAAGACTGCGCGTTCAATAAACGCTTATGCCCCCGGTGGCAACCTTGACAGTATATTTTGAATTTTTTCTAAGTCCAAATTAGGTCAAGGTCAAATTCAAAATCAAGGTTGGGTGATCTTGTTGGATAGGGATTGGTCCAAGGCAACAACTGTATAAGTATCCAAGCATTGGAGTAAGCGGTGTTGATGCTAGACGAAACGGTAAAATCTAGTTAACCAAGAAATAGCCCAATCAAAATATTCTAAGTCCAAATTAGGTCAAGGTCAAGGTCATAATCAAAGTTGGGTGATATTGGTGGATAGGGAATGGTCCTAGGCAACAACTGTATAAGTATCAAAGCATTTGGGTAAGAGGTGTTGATGCTAGACGAAACGGTAAAATCTACTTAACCTTGTTACGGACGCACACACGGACGGACGGACAGGACGATTACTATATGCTCCCGCATCTGTCGATGCCGGGGGCATAAAAAAACTGATAAGCCCCAGGGCGGGGCCATTTTTGGCCCCAGGGTTACAATTTGAACAATCTTGATAGAAGATCATTAGATTATGATACATACCAAATATCAAAGGTCTGGGACTTTTGGTTTCTGAGAAGAAGATTTGTAAAGATTTTCTTATGCATTAAAAGTTGTCTTATAAGGTCATGTTAGAAAATATAGTCCCACAGCAAGGGGAATAACTCTAGCCAAAAACTTTGAACAAGATTTCGTTCCCCCTTGTTACTGAAGGTTCTGATAAAGTTTGGTTGAAATCGGGTCAGTGGAGATGTTTGAAAATGTGGACGGACGACGGACGGAATGGGATCACAATAGCTCACCCTGAGCCTAAGGCTCAGGTGAGCTAAAAAGAGCTGCAAGATATGTGTTTTACTATTTTTACTTGTTAGAATCAACCTGTTTAAGATAACTTGAAATTGGGAACTTTTGTTAGAAATGGGGAATTAATTTTACAATTTCTCATTGGGAATGGGTCCGTTGATGCACCAGAAAAAGGCCTGGGTCCAAGGTTATAAAGCGTTTGGGCCGAGTCTAGAGTGTTTTCAATTATATGATTGGTCAGATTTGAGCCTAGGCTCATCATCATCAAGTTCAGTTTAACCAGGCCATTGATTAATGCTTCTTATAAGGGTGAGGCCTGGCTGTCCTGTCTGGAACGAAGTCTCCCTCTCCAAGCTTGGCGGTTTTGTGGGTTGATGTTTTCCAACCCTAGAGCTTCACGGTCTCGTTTTACAAGGTCCTCCCAAGATAGCTTTGGTCTACCTGGACCCCGCTGTGTTGGGATGTTCAGGCATCTGATTTGAGAGATCCAGCTAGAGCTTCTCTCTACATGGCCAAGCCATTTCAACCTATTTGATTGCAGGGTCTCCGCAACGCCTCAAATCGGACCAATCAAATGCTTGAGAACGACTTTAGACTCAACTCAAAAGCTTTATAACCTTAGACCCTGGACCAGCACCCAATACAAATTGACTGAAGAAACCCGTTTTTGTCATTTAACATGTGTTGTACCTATCCCTATAATTCCGTATTGTTAACAAATGGAAACTAACCTGACACACAGTCAACAACAACCAGGGCACCATCAGTAACACGAAGAGCGGCGGTCACTTCTGAGGAGAAGTCAACGTGGCCTGGAGAGTCAATCAAGTTGATCAAGAATTGGTTCAACTTTCCTTCACCCTGGGGCTGCTTAATGTGTTGTAAGTCATCCTTGTCGATCTCATAAAACAGGGAGATGGCACTGCAGGAAAAAAAAGGTGGAAAATATACTGACAAAAAATAAAAGTTTAGTAAGTAGTTTAACATGGGATTTCCCATAGATAAAATTTTCTGTTTTGTGTGGGTCTGGAAAGCAATATCAAAGACATATTGAACAGAAGAAAATAACTAAAGGCACCTAACGATAGGGATTGCATTAAGATACTTCGATTGCAATCATTGGTTTTAGAGTTTTATCTGTTCAAAGTTTAGTTTTCATTCCATGCAAAGGGAGGTTATTTGAACAAGAGTGATATCTCTCACGATGTGCTCATTTCAATTCTATCATGCGTCCCGGTTTAACGCACACAAATTGAAACTGTGCAAAAAGTGTATGTCTAGGAAGCACAGCCAAAAAAATCACTGTTCATTAACAACTTCTTAGGGGAAAAGCACCCCAATTTCTTTTAGAATGACATTAACATTTAGGGTTCACAAACTATCTACTTACGTCGACTTAATGGTGATACACCTTTCCTGTTCATCTTTTCGTGTATCTGTGAATCTTGTCTCCCCAGCTTTAGCCCCTGCAATGATGCCGGCTTTGCTGACGAGCGAGTCCGTCAAGGTAGATTTTCCATGATCTACATGGGCAATTACGGACATGTTTCTGATGTTGTACTTCTTGTCCATAATCCCCCGAATCTCATCTACCGTAAAGTTCACCTACAAGCAAGAGCATAAATCACTAGTTTTATTCAATGATGACAATTTTGTACTTTCCTTTTGTTTTTCTTAGAGCAAGGTAGCAACAAGAAAAAGGCAGATGTTACTTAGTGGAGAAAGGTTTGATCATGCTTTTCTTAATGGTGGTCAAATACATAAGTAAAAAAGGTGGCATTTCTGTTCACAGGCACTCGATGACAGGAAAGAATTAAATCGATATAAGTGAATGAAAAATACTTTACTTTGTCCAAATCTTGGGATAGATTGCCAAAAAACTCAGCATTTTTTTTCACCCAATTGGGAACGGGCCCGGTACCCCTCAGATTGGGAATTTTTCAAGTCAAATTGGGAAAAACGAGTTTTGAAATGATGACAACGCCGAAATTGGGAATTTAAGTTACTAAACCGTTAGAACTGTTTATGATGGTAAACATGGTGTAAAAACTAAATCTACGCTGGGTGTGTTACTCACAGTAGACGCTGTTGCAGCCGAGACAGAGTTGGTGACTTGGTAAAATCCAAAATCTTATCTATCTCTGAATACTGCCAATCAAGCTCGCGAGTGTTAAGGCAGTGACCTAGATTCAAGTTCTTCATTATCGTCTTTCTCAAAACAAGTCTGTAATTCTTTGAATTATGGCTCATGATTGTTTTAATTGTAGGTTTACTATTTTATAAATGATGGTAACCAGAGTCAGACTGGGTTTGTAAACTCTTATCAATTTCAGCAGATTTTGCGATCACGCAACATTAACCAGTCTCGATGAAGGGGCATATATAAATCTTCGCCCGGACCATTTCCGAAATTCGGCCGTAATCACTGGTATTGTTTTATACATACTCCCAAAAATGTCAATGGAGTTGCGTAACTTTGTTTACATTCACGAGACCACGGAATTATAAACTTCTGTATATTTCCTTGACGAGACATTCATTGTTGCAAAAGATAAGTTGAAATATGGATGGTTTGCTATGATTTAAAGGGAAAAAGTAATTTGACAATTGGGAAATATGTTTATTTTTATTGGGAACGGGTCCGATATTTGATTTCTTTTGATTGGGAAGGGTCCGGTCGCCAAATTGGGAACAATTGGGAACGGGTCCGTTCCCCGGTACCATTCAAAGAAGGAAAAAAACCGCTGAAACTCTATTTCTCTACAAGTCTGAATTCCTGCGTCATATATAAAATAACACAAGGTCCCCCTCTCACAATTTTTTTAAACTACGGAAGCGCCAATATTTTACCCCGACTCTGCTAGCGTGCGGGTTCTGGAACCAGTCCCAAAACGAAAGGAGAATAACAATATGCTGGTTCCCGAAATGTACAAAACCGCGCTAGCCGGGTCAGGGTAAAATAACTATAACTTCGGTAGTTTAAAAAAATGGTGAGAAGGAACCCTTGTGTGTTTTTCATATATGACACGGGACTCAGGAATTTATATCGATTTAATTCGTTCCTCTCATCGAGTGCCTGCGTTTCTGTTGGGTTCCTGCAAGTATTATTTGAAATAATAACAAATAACATGCTATTTCATTTTATAGAGAATGGACTACAAATTTGTATTTTAAGTATAATTTCCCTTGCAATTGTTATGAACGGTTTAACAGTACTGCTACTTTCTGTTTGCTATAATGTAGAATGTAATGAAGTGGGAGACTTGTGACAGGTAAGGAACATTGAACACGGACGTGTTATAAACATGACAGCTTAACATATTACGTGGAAGTGATCGCTCTGTTGCTTAATTTAAATTAAATCTACTTTGAAATAAAAGCCGTTTGCTTAATCAATACAAAGGTGGTAAAACAGTATTTCACCATCAGGATCTAGATGTGCGCAATATGGGAATTAAAGACATCCAGTGGTCTTTTTTCAACCGACAAATATGTTGATAACTGTGTTTAGATCGTCATTAAACTTGATCAAACAATTAAGAAAAGCATAATCTATAAATATTGATTCAAAATAAATGTAGATGAAACTTACCATCTTGGATTGAGTATGTTTTGGACAACCTGTAAATAGTAGTTGTCCTCTATGGCGGACTCATGAAAAAAGGACCGGTGTACGTCACGTGATAAAATTGTGAAATTGTCTATGGACTGGTGCACAACTTTTACAATATTAGACGTTATAAGAAGTATTTGAGCGTGTACTCGTCAAATGCCACGTTTTTATAGTGAACAAAAGCAAGTTTTCATTTTTATTTTACAATTTTAAGGTTCGTTGTATTTGAAATGTAGTTATATGTTATACTCAAATGATTTTATTAGATATAAAAAAATCGCAATGGGCTCGGCTAAAAGGCGTACAGTGTTATAGCCCACTCGGTCAATTCCGAATTCTCTCGGAATTTTACGGAATGGACACTATCGGTCGTAGTGGACAATGACATGATCTAACATACTGTTAGATTCATTGGAGTAGATGTTAGACCGATGTGTCTTTAAACATGATACTATGAATGGGAATTGACAAGCTGTCAAGGTTTCATTAGTGCACCAAATTTTTTTTTGAGGCGCAGTAGCCTATTTCAGAACTCGAAGTTGACTTGATTCGTCTTGATGCTTAGCAAAGGCCCCACTCAACAAAGTACAGGATACAGACAGGATAGCAGAAGCAACATGTGACCTCCTAACTGAAGCAGCAAAACAGTGTGCCCCCTCAAAGAAAGCTTTCAACGCAAAACCCAAGTTAAAAGTATGGAATGATAACATCAGGAGTAAGCTGAAAAGCCTCAAAAAGACCAAATCTGAATGGAAAAGGAAGGGATCTGTAAAAGATATAAATAATCCGACAGTCAAGGAGATGAAAATAAAAAAGAAAGAATTAAGACAAGCTATTAGGAGAGAAGTTGCCCAAAATGAGGTTAAAGATAAAGAAGAAATTTTAGATGCTAAAATATATTATACAAAACTATTCCATAAACTTATAAGGAAGCAAAGAAAAACTGGAAGTGATTATTTGGACGATTTACATGTAGGGGACAATTATTATCAAGGAACTGACAAGGTGATAAATGGATTCAAGGAACATTTTGAGGTACTAGCAAGACCCTTAACAGACCCCAAGTTTGATGAGGATTTTGATAATATTGTCCAGAGGGAATATGAATGCATAAAAAACATAGTCAAAGATAAAAATATCCCAGATGTCACAGAAGAAGAAATGAATAAGGCAATAAGCTCCATAAACAAAGGGAAATCAGCAGATATATTTGGAATGATGATAGAGCATATTATCAACGCCGGCAAGGATATAGTCCCATTTCTCATGCACCTCGTCAACACAATATTTAAAAATGCAGAGGTTCCCGATATACTAAAAACAGGTCTTCTGACGCCAGTATTAAAAAATAAAGGCAATAGAAATGAATCTAAATTCTACAGAGGTATAACAGTACTTCCGATATTATGTAAAGTCTACAAGATCCTAAATCATATCGATAGTTTGGAAAAGGGTGTATTCTTTAAAGAGTGTGTCGAGTCAAGGACAAGGGGCCATAGCCAAAAACTATTAAAATCGCACAGTAGGTTGGATATTCGACAAAAATCATTCTCCCAAAGAGTCGTAAATGTATGGAACGTAAAATTATCTGAGGAGTGTGTACAGAGCAGTACCCTGAACAATTTCAAATCTAATCTGAATGAATGTTGGAAAAGTCACCCAAAGAAGTTCTTTGAACCTTCGATACCGCGGCGCACGCAAAACAACACAACTAGAACCGTAGCGAAGAGGGGCCACTACATTCCTAGGGAATACCAGCGGCCGGAGGACCCGTAAGTTACCCGTAAGTAAACTTATTGAAGCTATTCTAAAGTCAAGAATACAGAATGCTGTCTTAAATACACAGAGTCCATTACAACGAGGTTTTACTGCAGCTACCTCTCCACTCAACGCAGCCCTGATTTTAGAAGAATGTTACAGAGATCGCAAAGATGAGAAAAAAGATATGTCATTAGTACTGCTTGATGCAAAGGCCGCCTTCGATGTAGTCAATCACAAAAACATGATGCGAAGACTTTACCATATCGGAATAGATGACAACCATTGGACACTCATAAACAATCTTCATACACATGCAACTACAGCAGTCAAATGGAATAACCAACAATCTGATAAATTCAGGATAGAACAAGGGATTAGACAAGGGGGAATCATGAGTGCTGATTTATATAAAATATATGTAGATCCTTTATTACACAGACTTCACAACTCCCACATGGGAATACATATTGGTGACATTGAATGCCCAGCAACAGCATGTGCAGATGATGTGACCATCAATAGCACAAACCAGTATGAAACACAAACCCTGATTAATATGGCATATGATTACAGCTCAAAACAAAGGTACAAACTTCAACCTGACAAAAGTGTGATTATAGAAGTTATGAAGGACACAAATCAATTCCCATTTGAAATGGACGGTACAACGATGCCAAAAGTCTCAAAATCCACTCATCTAGGAATTATACGAGGAAGATCAATAGCAGAAACCATATAATTAACAGTTGATGCGAACATTAAGAAAGCAAGAAGGACAACTTACAGTTTATTATCAGCAGGTCTACATGGTGAAAATGGCCTTGACCCGCACACATTACTCCACTTGATAAAAACATACGTAATACCAATACTTTTCTACGGGCTAGAAATAATTATACCAACGGCTAAGTACATAAAGCAATTGGAGCTGTTCCAAAAACAGCTGATCAAACAAGTCCTATCAATCCCACAGAATGCTGCGGACCCAGCACCATATATACTCTCCGGATTCTTGCCGGTGTAACGAAGTATTTTGACCCCCATCGAAAAGTGACCCCCCGGTCAAATTTCGACGTCGTAGAATGACCTCCCATCGTCGAATTATGACCCCCATCGTCGAATTATGACCCCCCTGTCGAAATATGACCCCCCTTAAAAAATCCTTGATATTTTATTTAAAGTCAGTTTTGCATATGTTAAAGTTGTTTTAAACCTAACTAAATTTTGAGTGAATAAATTATATTGATTGAATTGTAAGTGTGTTTGCCCATCAATAGACAACCTTATGGGTATCGAACCCAGAACCGTTTACCCTTTTACAAGTATACATTTACGATCTACCAATTACTCTTGTTCGATTATTGATTTTATTTCGACGTAGCAGGCTGAGTAAACCCCAATTACACATGCACCACGTCTCCGAGAAAGCGTATGATCAGAATTTACAATACGCTCGTATTGACATTCATTCCAAGAAAGCTTCCTATCTTGTCGCGGTTTCTTTGGTTTAACCAACTACCCTACAGCCTTTTTCTAGCTTTAAAGACAGATGACCACTTAGAGCAGGTTAAAAGTAAAGCAGATTGTGCATTCTGCTTTACTTCAGCCTGCTTTAAGGTACACTTTGCTAGGATATAGAAAATATTTTCTTATGGTACATATCCATGACTGTATAAATTTGATCTTTTATCTCCAGTAGAGGAATAAAAAGATCAAAGGCGTAAAATTCGTATTTATTAGGTTATGTCTTAACATATTTTCATAGAGGATGTTTTGATTTGTCGGAACTTATCCCTTTTGCCAAGAAATAAGAAGAATGCAGGTCGGTTGTTTTGAGTGGGCTTTTTTGTCTTTTGTCAACAGTTGCTATGTTGTGCGTTTATAGTTTACCATGTTAAGTGTAAAGTTAATTGCATTTACTAAACAAACAAACAAACAAACAAGCGAACAAAAAGCGATCAAAATCGGAAGCTGTGTTATGTTGCCTCATTGCACATCACACCATTCAGTGTCGTAGAAAGACTCCGGTCATTATTCTAGCTCGTATTTTGACACCTCGGCCATTATTCGATATCATAGTTTGACTCGCCGGTCATTATTCGATGTCGTAGAATGACCCCGGTCATTATTCGATGTAGTAGAATGACACCCGGTCATTATTCGATGTCGTAGAATGACTCCCCGGTCATTATTCGATGTCGTAGAATGACTCCCCGGTCATTATTCGATGTCGTAGAATGACCCCCGGTCATTATTCGATGTCGTAGAACGACCCTCTGATATCATTCTATTTCATAGAATGCCACCCCTGCCCCGATTTGGTAATTACCGTATTTGATGTCAAACAAAGACCCCTTGTCATTTTTCAATGTCGTAGAATAACCCCGCCATGGTTGCGGTCAGCTCCCTGAGGGTAAATTCATATCAGATTGCTAATTACCTAAATCATTGGATGCTTCTATGTTGTACAATATACTGTCAATAATCTAACTAATTTTCATAGTCACATGCCGCAATGTTCTGTTGCGACACCTTGTTAGATGACGAATGTCATTGGAACCGATGTAAATATTACAAATACATGTTCTGTAAAAGGGGGATACATATTTGCACTCGTTCACGTAACGTTTATTGGTATGGAGTACCACTGATAGACTGTAAACTACGTTAAATAAATTGTCACATATCTTCAAGAATAGAAACAGGCTAAGGAGTAAAGGGTTAAATAATCAGGTCTGACATAATGCATCTAACAGACAATGTATTTGAAACTTTAATGATGTTATGTGCAACAGTAACATTTATACATTTTGTCTTGGTAATTAGCAGTAATTCAATTAAGAAGTATACAGGCAAAAAAGACATGCCATTTCATATAACAGGTTTAATATTTAGATAGCACTTCAAAGAGCTTTGTACAAAACTTTTGGTCCGTATTTACCCTTTGCTCCATAGGCAAGCTTGCAAATTAGCTACGTTTAACTGTGATTAAGGCAGGACAATGCATACAGCAATATGAATTTTATGCAAAAAGCTCATGTATGCTTTCTGCTTTACACTCATTTTGTTGTTAGCTGACGCCTGTAATTAAAACTATTATTGGATTTTATTAGTGTATCATAATCTTATTTGCAGATGTAGGTGCAGGCGGCCTGAGGCGCTACTGTGGAGGAAAGGGTTAAGGGCTCACTTGCTTACAAAAGTATACTTCCTTACCCAGTGGGCACTATAAAAAGGCTGTGACTTTTCAAACTGTAAACTTGCATCCATGTATTCTTAAGTTTAAAATCTTTGATTATTTAGTTGACAAAGAACTTGTAAATGATAACCTATCAGTTATATATGATATGCTTATTAGTTATTTTCAGTAATGTTTTTGACTGTTATCAAAATGTAATGTGTGATATAATGCATTACGTTGACAACGTACTTGTAATTTAATACATTACAAATGTAAACGTAATAATAATTGTAATATAATACACTCTTTAGCAATGTAATTGGTGACACTTGTAATGTAATGTAATTCACACCATGCCTGTTCCCGCCCCACCGGCCTGCATACTCCATGACTGAATTACTACCTTAACTTATTTATAAATAAGCTGTCCACGAATTCTACCACAGACCCGCAGCCACCTTGTTTCCCTACCATCAGTATCCAACAGATAGGCACAAGGTTAACGTAACCCATCGGGAACAGCATTTAGTATACTGTACGTTTCCATGGCGCGCTTATCATAAGTCTGAATTTTGACTTGTTTATCATCTAAATTTTATATATCTTTAACTTATTCACACCTGAAACTTCAAGTGGACAATGCAATTTTTTTCTAGTTATGTCAAGTCAACTTTTGACCTATAGCTAGAGTTGTTTTATACAATATATTTCAAAACTGACATATATTGCAAACATATCAGAGAGCTCCTTTGGGATTAGTCTGATCTGGGTCTACACGGTTAACAAAGGACAAATGTACTATTGTTAGGTAGACTGTTTGTAAATGACTAATATACTCGTCGCAAGGGTCCAATGGGTTAAATTGTGTCTGTTAATTGCTAAAGAGGGTGGGGTCATTTTTCGATGGGGGTCGATATATTTCAGGAGGGGCCAAAACACTTCATGAGGGGAGTCATAGTACTATGACCGGGGGGTCAAATTTCGACGTCGAATTATGACCGGTGGGTCATTGTACGATATCGAAAAATGACCGGGGGTCATTCTACGTCGTCGAATTTTGACCGGGGGGTCATTTTTCGATGGGGGTCAAAATACTTCGTTACACCGGCCGAAGAACAGATCCATATCAAAATATTAAATCTTTTCAACAACGTTTGTCTACAAAGTGAAACAAGTACGGAGAAAAGACTTGCAAGAAGACAGTTGGCGATAAAAACTATGAAAAGTGCAAGCTGGTTCATCGAGGTTAAGAAGCTGTTCTGGAAATATGATCTAGGCGACATAGTCGAGCATCTGGATGATACTCCAACCAAGACCGAATGGAAACGAGTAGTCTATAAACAAGTATCGGGATCCTTCCAAAAACATATCACTAGCATCGCAAAAACCTACAGATTAATCTTCATGAACCACCAGTATACTCCAGGGAAAATACACAGTTATATTAACCAAAGGAAACTCAACTCGAGAAATCAGCAGACTTCCAATAAAGATAAAATGTGTAACAGGAACTTATATACTGCAAGCAAACAGACATGCATTTAACCAGGTGGATGTAGACCCAACATGCCAACTATGTGGAGCTGCACCAGAAGATATGAAACACTTTCTGCTAGAGTGTGAAATTCTCCACACCATAAGGTCCCCTATTTTAAATGAGATTAAAGAGGAATATTCTTATATCATGAAAAGTGACTTCCTGGAACTTGACAGAACTGAGCGTGTAAGAATCATACTTGACTGCACACATATTAAAGGTAGATTATCCAGTATTAAAACAATTGAATTTCATAGTAGAAGATTAGTCTACTCACTTCATACTGCAAGATATAGGATGCTAGAAAGTATTATGCCTAGAAGGAGAAAAGGCAGGGGTAGAAAGATTGACAGAGGCACAGCGGTATGTTAGTAAATAATTTCAGCAGCAGCAACAGTAGACTAAGAATTAACTAAGTGTACATACAAAACTGAAAATAGTGTAAAATAATTGGTGAAGGTGATTGGATGATTCATAACTGGTGACGGATCAACTAGTTCTACTCGAAGACTTGTCATCGAGGTTCGTCTATACAGGCGGGAAATATACAACAACAACAACAACAACGATGGCTTTGATGCATATTTCAAGGTTGAGGAACGGTAAAATTTACTGTTGTTTCAACATTTACTCAACCAAACTGCGCTGGAGACGCTTGAATACAGGAGACTGAGCCGAGGTCCTTGTACCAGCTCTGCCAATACCCACTGTGACGGAAATGGACGGTATATAAACACTTATACAGTCTGACTGTGGAAGCCGGTTTTTTATAGCCAGATTGTCTACGCGTTTGTCTCGGTTGCGAAGTTAAGCAACGTCCTACGCGGTTAGTACCTGGATGGGTGATCGACAGGCTTTACCGTCGGCCCGGTACACGTTACACATTTGGTGGCAGCGGTGGGATATGGGATGACATCACCATCATCCCCGGATCCATGTCGCATTGTCTCTGCCATGTGAGCAGGGTGACTTCGGGGCGAAGTCAAGAGAAAAGGGGGAGAAATGTGACGGAAATGGACGGTATATAAACACTTCTACAGTCTGACTGTGGAAGCCGGCTTTTATAGCCAGATTGTCTAAGCGTTTGTCTCGGTTGCGAAGTTAAGCAACGTCATGCGCGGTTTGTGCCTGGATGGGTGACCGACAGGCTTTACCGTCGGCCCGGTACACGTTACACCCACTTTCACAAAACCGGCAAAACCAAAGAGAAACATCAAAGCAACCAGATTTAAAGATTTCAGTACAAATAATATAATAGAAAATCAAGTATGCAACAATACAAGAAGGCTTACAGTATACATTTGTTTCATAGGTACTGAGGGAACAGTCAAATCATTGACCCGAGGTAGCAGGGAAGACCTTGAGAACTGTTGCCCGAGGCCAACGGCCGAGGGCAACAGTTCTCAAGGTCTTCCCTGCTACCGAGGGACAATGGTTTGACTGTTCCCGAAGTAACTATCAAACAAATGATATATTACCTGACTCTCTATTTAAGCCAGGCTGAATGAATGGCTAGATCTAGATCTATCTATACAAAATTTGAACAACACGTATTTATAAATTCTAGAGATGATCTTACGTGTATATTTAATCTTAATTCAATTCAATACAACAACTGAATGTGAACATCACTGTTTTGTAAAAAAGATGTCTAACATATTCATATTTTCAATTACGATTGAATTATTATTAGCACATGGCTTGGTGCTCTCGGCCAATCAGATGGCTCAAAAAGTGTCGAATATATCATGTATTTCGACGCTTTTTGAAATAACCATGAAATAACTAACAAGCTGTTTCTTTATTCAATGGTTCTGTCGACCAATCGTCATTACGCATTTTTGACGTCACAACCTACGTAATGTCTCACGTGATATCGCCCATATGCACAGTAGCCGTAAACAGCTGAAATCACTGAACTACAGTAACACTTAGGTTAAACGAAGTTTAAGGGAAATGTCATTATAAAATTTCAGTTTTATATGTATACAGGTGACAGCTTAATGCAGTATTAAAGTTATGCAGAAAGCTCCTATTTTGAGCTTTCTGTATTACTTTTATCCTACATTTAAGCAAACTGTTGTTAAACGACAAGTTAAAAGGAAACGACATTTCCGTTTTAAAAGCAGGTCACTGATGACTGCTTAAAGGCCTATATCTGGCTCAGCAGGATGTCAATTGGAGTGTATATTGTGGTAGGGTGTGATACACAATTGTTACATCATATTACCCAGAGGCACCCAGATGCATCATGGTCTTAGGTACTAGGTATTATTACAGGCAGATAAGGGATCTATAGCTGATCCATTTCAACACAGTGGTTGTTGCATAAGAAATCAGGAAGTACTGACAGTACTTCATTACATTTTTAGATACAGATCAGATGTGACATTATGCAGCATCTTCTTATATATGGATCCAAACTGTTGGCAAATAACAGTCAACTCACGGTCAACAGCATAAGGGTTTATTTCAGAGCTATCATAAGCCCCTAGATTTGTCAACATCTATCAATTAGTACCCCGCTGTGATAATTGGCATACCCTGATCTTATCTCCAAGTATCAAGCTGTGTTTGGGGGGGGGGGGGGGGGGACTGCTATATAGTGACTTGGTTTACCCCTTTAATGCAGTAGTTATGCAGAAAGCTCCTATTTTGAGCTTTCTGTATTACTTTTATACTGCATTCAAGCAAACAAGTTATTTATTTTTTCGTTTTACATAGGTTTTACTGTAAACAATGAATAATTAGGATTTGTGAGAACAGTGACAAAAGAAATAACACAAATTTTCAAGTTTTAATGAGTGAAAATAATCTTTATCCACAAATAATACACAATTAGACCGCATAAAGGTATTAAAGGATCTAGATTGAAATTTGAAATAGAATCAACATTCAACAGTAACTTTTATTTCAGTCGGACAGTATTGAAATAAGAGTTACTGTTGAATATTTCACTGAACACAGTGTTAAAAGAATCAATCTTGCCTTTAAATTTCTAACTTTATATTTTTTCCCCCTTTTTCAATTTCTAAGATGTGAATTGCTTCTGGCACAATGATTTTCAAAATATTTGTTTGAGGTAAAGCGTCCTTGTTTTCCTGCTCTTCCTTGACAACCGTGCATGTCTTTGGTTTTGGAGGCTGCATTGTATTGCTAATGTCTTTTAGCATTTGGGCAGATTCCCTTTCGTAAAGTTGGACAGCATTGCTGCGATGACCACTTCTGCCTTTCACCGATTTCTCGTTAAAGCCTGCATTAAATAAAGTTGTGCAGCATGTAACTTTTCCCGAGTGGTTGGATATATTTCGTCCGGTGGTGTCTATTCCAGCTTCAACAAACATACGTTTCATATACTGAGATAAAGTGTTCGTGCCAATGGCTTGCAAGGAGAACTTCGGAGGGTCTTTAATGGATCTGTTTGCCAGAGGCCGCTGGTAGAATGGACCTGTCCCAATACTGCTGATGTATTTTTGATACAGTTCAACGACACATCTGGGATTAGTTGGATCACCGTAATGTTTGATGAATTTTGGCTCAACGCGCCGATTATCCAATCCTCCCTGATTGTTTTTAGTTACACGCCCTGAAAACGACACGTATTTTCCCACGGAGTCATTTCCAATAGCAAATTGATCAACTTGAAGATCACGATGCTCGTCCATTCCTCTTAATCCAAACAACTTACAGTTATAAAAAAAACACTGCATAACTGAGTGATTTTGCGGTATTTTTACTGAATAAAGCACTCCAGAGCGTGTCCTCGTCTTGTTCAGTTATTGGATCTGAACGCTTCTTTGATATTCCAATGCCAGCGGCCGTGAGCTCCTTCATTTTTGTGTCAAGGCTTTTTCTGCAAGTCAGAAACGTTGGGTCTTCTTTCTTAAATAAATTGAGTATACGTCCATTGTCACGCATGTGTCTCTGAATACCAGCCATTATCTGTGACAGCGTGTTTGGAGGGTAGTCCGTTGAGTCTTTTCTCCGTACCTCCATAACAAACCTGCTGAACCAGAAATCTAAATCCTGATCAGTCGCACACAGCGGATCCATAGGGACACTCCTTCCCGATAGTATTGTTTCCATTTGGGCATTTCTATTTTTTGCCCAGTCCTCATACACACTTAAACTCCAGGAGGTAGATTTTTTTGTGTTCGCAGGCACCTGGTCGGCTATTCTCGCTTTAAACTGTTCTTCCGAAACAGGCTCGGCGTGCCTAGTAGTACTTTCTCTTTGAAAATTAATTGTTGTGTTGGTATGCTCTCAAGATCAATTTCTGTAAAATCTTCTTTAAATAAATCCTCAAAATCTATGCCAAAAGACATGGTCAATCTTTGTATTGTTTTGTAAACACTGCTGTGTGCAAAGATTGAATTGAAAGGAGGGAAAGTCTGCACGCGCTTGATGACGTCAAATTACGTGTTTGATGACGTTTACTTTTTGTTTTTCCTCGAGCCCAAGCCAGTGCTAAATAGGTTAGCCAATGGCTGAGCGTGAATAAACGATAAGTTCTCGGGGGCTACGCCCCCTCGAACTATATCGTTTATTCGCGCTCAACCATGGTCTAACCTATACTTAGCACATGGCTTGGTGCTCTCGGCCAATCAGATGGCTCAAAAAGTGTCGAATATATCATGTATTTCGACGCTTTTTGAAATAACCATGAAATAACTAACAAGCTGTTTCTTTATTCAATGGTTCTGTCGACCAATCGTCATTACGCATTTTTGACGTCACAACCTACGTAATGTCTCACGTGATATCGCCCATATGCATAGTAGCCGTAAACAGCTGATTTCACTGAACTACAGTAACACTTAGGTTAAACGAAGTTTAAGGGAAATGTCATTATAAAATTTCAGTTTTATATGTATACAGGTGACAGCTTAATGCAGTATTAAAGTTATGCAGAAAGCTCCTATTTTGAGCTTTCTGTATTACTTTTATCCTACATTTAAGCAAACTAGGTTTTACTGTAAACAATGAATAATTAGGATTTGTGAGAACAGTGACAAAAGAAATAACACAAATTTTCAAGTTTTAATGAGTGAAAATAATCTTTATCCACAAATAATACACAATTAGACCGCATAAAGGTATTAAAGGATCTAGATTGAAATTTGAAATAGAATCAACATTCAACAGTAACTTTTATTTCAGTCGGACAGTATTGAAATAAGAGTTACTGTTGAATATTTCACTGAACACAGTGTTAAAAGAATCAATCTTGCCTTTAAATTTCTAACTTTATCTTTTTTCCCCCTTTTTCAATTTCTAAGATGTGAATTGCTTCTGGCACAATGATTTTCAAAATATTTGTTTGAGGTAAAGCGTCCTTGTTTTCCTGCTCTTCCTTGACAACCGTGCATGTCTTTGGTTTTGGAGGCTGCAATGTATTGCTAATGTCTTTTAGCATTTGGGCAGATTCCCTTTCGTAAAGTTGGACAGCATTGCTGCGATGACCACTTCTGCCTTTCAACGATTTCTCGTTAAAGCCTGCATTAAATGAAGTTGTGCAGCATGTAACTTTTCCCGAGTGGTTGGATATATTTCGTCCGGTGGTGTCTATTCCAGCTTCATCAAACATACGTTTCATATACTGAGATAAAGTGTTCGTGCCAATGGCTTGCAAGGAGAACTTCGGAGGGTCTTTAATGGATCTGTTTGCCAGAGGCCGCTGGTAGAATGGACCTGTCCCAATACTGCTGATGTATTTTTGATACAGTTCAACGACACATCTTGGATTAGTTGGATCACCGTAATGTTTGATGAATTTTGGCTCAACGCGCCGATTATCCAATCCTCCCTGATTGTTTTTAGTTACACGCCCTGAAAACGACACGTATTTTCCCACGGAGTCATTTCCAATAGCAAATTGATCAACTTGAAGATCACGATGCTCGTCCATTCCTCTTAATCCAAACAACTTACAGTTATAAAAAAACACTGCATAACTGAGTGATTTTGCGGTATTTTTACTGAATAAAGCACTCCAGAGCGTGTCCTCGTCTTGTTCAGTTATTGGATCTGAACGCTTCTTTGATATTCCAATGCCAGCGGCCGTGAGCTCCTTCATTTTTGTGTCAAGGCTTTTTCTGCAAGTCAGAAACGTTGGGTCTTCTTTCTTAAATAAATTGAGTATACATCCATTGTCACGCATGTGTCTCTGAATACCAGCCATTATCTGTGACAGCGTGTTTGGAGGGTAGTCCGTTGAGTCTTTTCTCCGTACCTCCATAACAAACCTGCTGAACCAGAAATCTAAATCCTGATCAGTCGCACACAGCGGATCCATAGGGACACTCCTTCCCGATAGTATTGTTTCCATTTGGGCATTTCTATTTTTTGCCCAGTCCTCATACACACTTAAACTCCAGGAGGTAGATTTTTTTGTGTTCGCAGGCACCCGGTCGGCTATTCTCGCTTTAAACTGTTCTTCCGAAACAGGCTCGGCGTGCCTAGTAGTACTTTCTCTTTGAAAAATTAATTGTTGTGTTGGTATGCTCTCAAGATCAATTTCTGTAAAATCTTCTTTAAATAAATCCTCAAAATCTATGCCAAAAGACATGGTCAATCTTTGTATTGTTTTGTAAACACTGTTGTGTGCAAAGATTGAATTGAAAGGAGGGAAAGTCTGCACGCGCTTGATGGCGTCAAATTACGTGTTTGATGACGTTTACTTTTTGTTTTTCCTCGAGCCCAAGCCAGTGCTAAATAGGTTAGCCAATGGCTGAGCGTGAATAAACGATAAGTTCTCGGGGGCTACGCCCCCTCGAACTATATCGTTTTTTCGCGCTCAACCATGGTCTAACCTATACTTGTTTCTTATTGACTGAAATTGATTGACACTTTGTCGAAATTACGTCATGTATAATATGACGTCATTATTTTTGTAACGTCAAAATGTGTTTAAAAAAAGGAAGACGTTAGATCTTCAAGCGGTTTGTCGCTTTTATTCGGAGTTACCACTGGCACCAGAGTCATGGACTTATAATATGTGTGTATTTACATTTAGATGCATTTTTATTTCTTATACATACAGAGAAGAATACATATACACACAGAGACATAATAAGTCTATGAATGTGGTGTCAGTAGTTAGAACTGTATCTACCGGTAATTAATGTATACTACAGTGGAGAAACTGTTATTCTTTCCCACTTAATGCGTTTTAAACGCGTTTGAAAGGCGTTTGAAACGCGTTTTATCTATTAACTTACAAACGCGTTTGTAAGTGCGTTTAAACGCACTTATAAGTTAATAGTCATAATATGGTTTTACATTGCATTTTGGGTGTTTAAACAACGTTAAGAAAGATATTTTCTCATTTTTGCACTTTAAAAGTGCTTTATATATACACAAGTTGTGCGAATTGTGTTTTTTAAAGAGTTTTATCTCATTCGATCGTTAAATTAGACGATCTGTGTTTCGTTTAAAAATATGGTGGTGCTTTTTGTTCCAACCGAAATATTTGTTAATTGCTTGGATTCAGATCAGTTGTTAAATTACTGGGCATCTGATTCGCATCAATGTTTGGATCCAGATCAGATGCCGAGTTACTATGATCAAATTTTGCACATTCTGATTTTTTACAAATATGTTGTTACACTCACACATTTGTACTAAATTCTATACATGGAATTGAAACAGTGTAGACCCTGTTAAGTCCATTCTTTTTGGAGTTTATATAATGATAGGTTATAACAATCTAAAATTATCATAAAATCATCTAAACGCATACCTGATAAGTTCAGACGTTATTCCAGTGTCGAGTCAACATATTCAAAAGAATCATTAAGTCACATAACATTTAGATGAGCTGTAAATATGAAGGATTTTATCTATCTGTAAAGTATAACTGTACATGGTCAAAAACAGCAATATAATAATTGCCCATCGTGTAACCACGGAATTCTTGTATACTATAATTCTGTGGTGTAACTACCCGACATCTCGTTGCGTCATCAACCGGATATGGGGTAATAAAACTTCGGCTTATCAAAGTAAACATAATCCTAATTAGGGGTGCGAGTCTGTTGGGGGCAATTTTACAATTAATAGTCCGCCACCAAAATTGTCATTTTTATGGTCAGGTTACTTTCACAAGAAATGGCCACACTAGTGTAAATCTATCATATAAAGTAGATCTAATTTGACTTTATCAAAGCTGTCAGTTTGGATCCTGATGTATTGCCGATTTAACATTTTACTAATTTTACCCCTAACTCCCCCAAAGTAATTGAAATAGATTCAAACCGTTTGAATAGAAATCAATATGATTTTAATTAATCTAATAAAATTTAACAGTTAAGATCTCGTTGGAACGCCGAGTCACTCAGCATTATGATGGAGAACAAAACTGTCTGGTTTTTTAACAAAATATTAATTCGTTCTATAACGTACATCAGTTTAGATCTTGATTAGATCATGGAGAAATCACAGACTGCTCCGTGATTAGATGGCGAACTTATCGGCGTCTCATCTACATGTACATAGAAAAATGTTTTCAAAGGTCACATAAAAATTGAGCGATATTGAGAAAATGCGTTTGCGTAGATGAATAACAGTATTTATTTGATCTTGACAAACTGCATACGTGACGCAATTTTCAGACGGGAAGATTTCCAAACAGTATCATTGATTGGAGCCAGATCAGACGCCGAGTTACTAATCATTTGATATGAACCAATGCTTGGATCAATATCATACGCCGAGTTACTCATGTCCTGGTCTACATAAATGATTCCACCCAGTTCAGACGCCGAGTTACTAAGCATGACTAAAATGTCAATTATTGGTGACTGCATCAGCATGACCATATATGGGAGATAGTAAAGCCGGACGTGTACACAGCAGGCATTGTCCGCCCAAGGCCTCTGGCAATCTATACACCCTGTCATACTGTATACACTCACAGTTTTATCTAGGCATGCATGTACATGTAGGCATAAGAAGGGTACTATAAACCTAGTATAATTATTTAAATACCTTTCGGATTTATTTTAATTCGTATAATTGATCGGTCTCGATAAAAACAAAGGTATGCCGAATGAAACGCAAAAATCCGCTTATAAACGCGTTTATAAACGCAAAACTTACTTATAAACGCAAAACGCGTTTATCGTTTATCGTTTCGTTTGCGTTTCGTTTGCGTTTCGTTTCCGCATGCGTAAGCATAAACGGGAAAGAATAACAGATTCCCCACTGTATATATGAAGGCGGAAATCTTCATGTGTACGCTCTATAGTCTCTATCTACTAGATTCTGGATGTAGAACCTTTTTTCCGTTCTGTTAGCAACGTCTTTTGTATGGGAATGGAAATGAAAATAAAAATAAAAATGTAAAAATGTGAGTTGACTCTAGATATCCCTCTACCTACTGGTCTGCTATTTTTTACTATAAAATCTATTAGATATAGATTCTTGATATATAAGATGTTCCCCCAAACGTTAGCAATGTCTATCGTATGGGATTGGAATAACCAAAAAAAAAAAAGAAGAAAAACATTTTTTTTTTATTTTTTTTTATAGATCTTCTACCGGTCTGCTGATCTACTATTATAAGAGTAATAAGACCATGGTATGTAACCAATTCTACACCGTGTCACTTCAACCACAAGAATAACTATCTAAAACGCATTCAATCCAAACCAAATCTTTTGCAATCCATAGATAAGATATTTTTCTATCCAAAATACACTTCTTCGACGGTTGATTTGAATACGTAACTACAAGAATCAAGATTGAAGCCGGTATTTTACCAAACAGGGATTTCCTCCACCCCCTAGCTTCCGGTTTAGACGAAATGAAAGTAAAGTTTGCGACGAGCGATTTGATTGGCTGATTGAAAAAAGAATGTTTACCGGAAAGATGTGTAAATATATATCGTTCTCATGATTTTTGGTTGAAATTGTTAATCATGCAGTTATTAAAGTCTTGCATTAATATAAGTTCAGCACAATTGTGCACAATGTGACGCTGTAATCAGTAGTTTATTCAGTTTGACAGAAGCGCGGGAAGACGCTCGCGCGAATGACGTCAAGTACAGAAAACGTTATTCTTTCCAAATAAACGCGTTTATACTAATACTATTATTTCATTTGCAAACCATTTGGAGGCTGATCAGACACCAGGTAATTGTTTGCCATTGAGATTAAAATTAATACTAAAAAATAATAAAAAGCTGTCAACCGGAAGCTAGGGGGTGGAGGAAATCCCCGGAACTTTTGTTTTTCGGGGGTGCGATTTGGCGTACATTTGGGGCGTTTTTTCTTTAAAATGCATACTTTAAATTCTAAAAATTTCTTGTAATACATGTATTTAACCTAATCTATGGTGGACACTGAAGAAAATGAAATGAAATTATTCGGGATTTGGATTTTCATCCAACTGAAATTATTCAGTTCAGTTCATCAAGAAAACTGAGAATCTGAACTGAAATGGTGAGCTCTGAAGTGTATTTGGGGCACTGAATACGATCTATCTGATGTCACTGAACCATACAATTTTGTTCAAAGTTCCTTTATATTAGAAGTAACATATATAATTTAATGACGAACATTCTTTTCTGCTAGAATTATTCAACTTTTAGACTCACGAAAGGTACCAGAAACACCATAAAACTCTGTAGTTACTAAGATTTTTAATTTCTGAAAGGTGCTTGAGTCTGCTGAAACTTGAAATTAACAAAATTTATTGGTGGTGGAAATATTTTTTGACAATTTTTTTCTTCTGCTTGAAATATTCAACTTTTTGACGTACGAAGAAAGGTACATGAAACACTGTAGTTTTCAGGCTGCCGACTTGGTAGTTACTTAGTTTTTGAATTTCTGAAATCTGAACTTTACAAATGCTAGTGGGGGTCGGGGGGTTCTCCCCCGGGAAAAAAATGGAAATTAGAACTTAAATAGTGAGCTCTGAAGTGTAGTACAGTACTGAACCTTATTAAATTAAATTGATAATCGCAAGCGAATTGCCATCGAAATGCAAGCGAATCGCAAAAATTGTTATTTTAATAAGGTTCAGTACTGTAAGTACTCAGTTCTTGATTTTCTGAAACCTGAAGTAGATAAATGCTGGTGAGGGTCCGGGTCCTCCCGTGGGAGAAAATTGGAAATTAGAACTGAAATGGTGAGCTATGAAGTGTAGTTGGAGGGATTTTGGACACTGAATAGTATTTATACGATCTGTGTGTAAAACAAAAAATGTCAAAATCTGTTATATATTTGAGTGACTAGTCACAAACAGTATTTTCTGATAGAAATATTGAACTATTAAACGTACGAAAGGAACATGAAGCACGATAGATTTTAGACTGCGATATGGTACTCGTAGGTGCTTCTGAAATGTGAATATGACGGGGGTCCGTGGGTCCTCCCCCGGCAGAAAATTGGAAAATAGAACTGAAATTGTGAGCTCTGAAGTGTGTCTGGGACACTAAATAAGACTTATGTAAACAATAGAATTTTTATCAAAGCTGCGTTATAATTATAAGACATAGATCTAACATTATTTTGCCACTTACGTCCACTTCTGTTAGAGAGCTATTCGACCTTTAGACGCACGAGAGAGTAGGCCCTACATGCAGCACTGTAGATTGAGTGTAGTTATTGAGATTCAGAAACTGGATATTAACAAATCCTGATGGGGGTCCGGGGTGTCCCCCGGGAGAAAAACGGAAATTAGAAATGAAATGGTGAGCTCTGAAGTGTTTGAAATCTTCATTTAGACATTATGGTCTTACCCCCCTTAGCTTTCAATTTTTATGCCATTTTTGGCCATGTTTGATTTTTCATTTTCAAATTGATGTTACGCACGTGCGTAAGTGCGTATCGCTGGCTACTCCCCTGTTACCTGATCAATGGGGAAAGGTCCTTGGTTGAACTCTATGCCCGCCATGAACAACATCAGCCCTACAAAACCTACAACGCCAATCACCCGCAGCAATTCCAGATCGAACGTAGTCGAGCAATCTTTAATAAGACCGATTCGGCATCATAACTTTCTAGATCCACCATGCTGAAACCGGTGAGCGCGTAAAAAAAATGAATGACGTCACGGATGCATGTTCTATGGCGTTGCATAGGACAGCGCCGATCTTCTAGCAGAGGCTGGTTGGTCTAATCATACGTGATTGAATGTAACTTGAGAAGATACATTTTACTAGATAACATGTTTTACAATCACTCTGAGTGATTTTAATATACTTTTGATAGATTTCTAATTCAATTTTCGAAAATTGCTTCATTTTAATTTTGGTCACTTTTCAAAATTTCACCGAGGCAAGTGCCTCGGTGTGCCTCAGCGTGGCTACGGGCTTAGAACTATATATATAGCCTTTTATGGGGATTATTCGGGAGAGAAAAAATGACACGATCAACTCCGCAAAAGGCTAGATCCTTAATATAAACAAAAATCTGTATCATAAAGACGCCTTATTTGGTCCCGCGATGCAGAAAAGTTTTGCGCACCATTTTCCCGCATGTAACAGTACTATGTAACAGTCAACTGTTGCCCGCTGGCCTCAGTCTGGTAAATATTTCGGAAAACAGTCAAAAATGCTTAATATTCACTGAAATAGAGAGTCAGGTAATAATACCAATTATTGTCGATAAGGTTTGACCTGTCGGTTGTTGAATATTCCGTCTTTTCCCGTAAGCTATCTTTATCTTCCGGAAACAACAAAACAGTGTATTGTAAATAAACCATTCAAGGATGACGCGAATTTGATTATATTATCTGATAAAGATATCTACAGTCGGTAATGGCTCAGTGGTTATGTGTCTGCGCTACCAACGTAAGGGTTATAGGTTCGATACCCGATAGAGTTAATTTTGTAATATTTCTTAATGCTTTTTTTTATAACTTTTTTATGGTAGACACATACAAACCATGATATTCATGCAAATGTATAAAATAAAGTGCAGTGAACTTGCCTTAGGAAACTTGGATAGAGAAGTGCGTATACAGTGGAGAAAATGTTATTCTATCCCGTTTAAACGCAAACGAAACGCAAACAATAAATCATAGAGCATGACAATTTTCGACAATTTTTGCTATTCATGTTAATCTGAGTGGCAAATAGTTTGGAGCCTGATCAGACGCCGGGTTACCAGGCGTCTGATCTGGCTCCAAACTGTTTGCTATGGAAATAATAGTTTAGCGTAAACGCGTTTATTGGAAAAGAAAAACGTATTTCGTTAAGCAGCAAGTTTTTCTTTACCCAAACGTTAACTGTTTTATTTAAGTAAAATATATAATTATCGAAAAAAAAACCCTGAAGCTGACGTTTACAAAACAGTGCCTTGAATCGAACCAACGACCCTAGCACTACGAGTCAATGGTCGTATTCGAATCAGGGCAACTATCGCGTTAGTTGGAATATTTGTCAACAAGTTCTATTCGAATCACGACTTGATGTTTTCCGTTGACAAAATGTTGTCAAACCCTAAAATCGAGCGTTGATTTAGTCACGTGACCACGTTTATACCACGTGATTAGTGTCTCTAGATAAAACAAACATAAAGACCCTCTCAATTAATCGATTGGATCCAGATCACATGGCATTATGTGCGTATATAAAAATTGGGAGCATTACGACTGTTTTAACGGGTGTTTGATTCATTTCCATTCGTCCGGAAGTACAAAGTTTTCGTTGACTACAATTTCTATTCGAGTCGGGCCAAAATCGTTGACATCAGTAAATCTTCGCGCGTTTGCTCCGCCCACTTTTCGTTGACCAAAACTCGATGATTCGAATACGACCAATGTCACTATCCACTAAGCTATTGCGACAGTGGCGTTAGATCATCGACTGAAGTATACTACCTGAAGTTTTCATTGATCTATAAATAAAGTATACGGAAACTTCCGATGGTGCCAACGAAAGTTGACGGAAAGTGATGGACCGACAGGTCAAACCTTATTGATAATAGCAAGACCCATCAATACAAACATTCGTTCTTTGTAGACACAGTGATACAATAGAACAAACTGCCAGACAGCATAACTACAACTTGCATGCTGATTCACTTGCATGCTGATTCCGTGGAGGCTTTCAAACAGCCCTACGAGATTATCGCCAATAATATGGCGTCTCTTCATACCGGTCGTGTAAAAAGGATTCTAACATGACACGTGAATTCGTCTCTATAAACAAAGAACAGGTCTATCGTGGTATACCTGAGACGTTATACCACGCTCTTCCCTACCCCGCTCCTCCCGCGGTTATATGACATGACGTGACCTCGTGCGTTCATACGTTATGTTTTTTAAATTTCTTTCGTTATTCATATAGCCCGTAAAGACCATATACTTTTAACCAGTAATGTTACAGTAATTTTCTCATTCTTCTGTCTTGTTGGTGTAATGTTTGTTCTATGCCAGATTGTGTAACGGTAAATGTAAATGTGCTTATGGGTGTTAGATTCTTGTAATGCCGCGAAAAAAGTTATTCGGTCGAAAAACTTCATCCGCTGAGGAAATAAGTATGGAACATTTGATTTCCTTTCTAATGAATTTCTTTAAATCTGGTCATGTTAGAATCGAAATAATCTATGTTCTACCGTTGTGAAACTGTATTTTACAACGGTCGGTCGTTGTGGTGCGCAGGAATTGACCACTCAGGCCTTCGGCCTTCGTGGTCAATTCCTGCGCACCACAACTCCCAACCGTTGTAAAATACCGTTTCACAACGGTAGAACATAGATTATTTCTTAATTATACAACGTATTGATACAGATACAGATTTCTAGATTCTAAATATTGACAAATTTAATGCAGAATATTCTAGCAGGGTTGCCATTTCTCCGGATTTTCCTAAATCTCCGGATTGTTTCCAAGTTCACGGTAGCTTACAGCAGACTGACAGCCTGCTTTAAGTAATCGCATGTCAACAAAAGAAGAAAAGGGCTATGGGGTAAAGGTACGATTCGTAAAATCGCACTTGAAGAATGCAAATTTGGAAATCTTAGGATTTTTCATGTAAACTTATGGCAGCCCTGATGCTAGCGCGCAGTACGTTTGATTATTTATTTATTATTTATATGTAGTTTTATTAATGTTTTTTATTTAGCGAAATGTAGAAAGCTGCATGCATGCGTATTTAGTAGAGAGTAATAAGAGTTGGTTACTTAGACTAAGTAAATCAAAGTCTGAAATTCTTTTGTTGCTGACATGCGATTTGGAGGTAATCGATGATTGGGGTGTTGAATGTTATTGAATGCTATGTGCAGGGCTGCCATTTCTCCGGATTTTTCCGAATTCTTCGGATTTTTTTTCTTGAGCATGGTAGCTTAAAGCAGACTGAAAGGCGCATTCTGCTTTACTTCCAGCCTGCTTTAAGTAGTCACGTGTCAACAAAATTAGAAACAGGCGTTTGGGTAAAGGTACGATTTGTAAAATTGCACTTAAAAATGCAAATTAGGAAATCTAAGGATTTTTCATGTCAACTTATGGCAACCCTGCATGTGATTCGTGTATACTACATCTGTTAGTGTTACAGAGAACCCGCGTTACAACGGCACTGTCCGTGTGCAGACTCATTTGGCCGTTGTGACGAGTTTGCCGGTAACAACCGGAAAAGAAATGAAAGTTGAACATGCTACTCCCACCCCTTGCCTCAATCAAAAAGTAAACGATGAAACAAGGTTGATACCCAACGTTGAATCAAAGTTGGTATTTCAACGTCATTTCAATTTTCAAATCCAACTATATTTCAGCGATGAAGTTCAACGTTGATTCAACGTTGAAATTTCAATGTCATTTCAACTTTCAAATCCAACTATATTTCAACGTTGATTCAATGTTGTTTCAACGTCGTTATGCCCACTGGGGTTATCTACTTTTATCAAAATGTCACATCTTCATGCTCCTAATTACGTGTCCATTCTGGTGTGATGCTGTTTGAGAGGCACCAGTCTCTGCTCGTGGGGCTAAATATGTGACTGACAATTACAGTGTAAGTGGTATGTATAAATAGAGTTTGCATGGTAGAGTCAGGAAGAGTCAGGTAGAGTCATGTGGTTTAAAATAGGGATTGAAGTGTGAATTAAAGTATGATGATCGGATGCTTATATAGTGTTAAAATGTGTTAGGTAGAGTCAGGTAGAGTCAGGTAGAGTCAGGTGGTTTAAAATAGGGATTGAAGTGTGAATTAAAGTATGATGATCAGATGCTTATATAGTGTTAAAATATGTATTTCAAATCTTAAATTCCAAATTGTTATCTGAAATAGCCTGTTTTGTCAGTGTTAAAAATTATTTCCATGGTTTGTGGCGATCGTCGGTTTGAACGACGTAAAGCCAGTTAGAGGCATGTGGTATGAGGTGGTATGCATGTGAATTTTAATTAAATTAACACCTACTTTGCAAAATGTACGTGTTCAATGATTATCAGGATGAAAAAAAGAATAATTGAACTACCCCATATTTAGTCACCCTTTTCTCCATCTGACTCTACTCTATATCGGCCATTACCGGTGATCGAAAAAACAACAACAGATACAGAGTTTGAATAGAATGACAAAACACAAGTTTTATTTAATGAAAACTTTGTTGATTACTCTGGCATATATTCAATAATATCTTAATAATATCAGTTATATAGTTTTCTTCACAGTGTACGTGAGGATTTATTCCCGACTATTGAAGCCTTTATTATCCTGAAATTGTAACACATATGTAATGCATTGCGTGAATGTGTCAAAACGACAAATAAGTTACGTTTTAGCGTAGCTTAAAGAGACCTATGTTTGGTTTAATTTTTTTTTGATGAGTAGAGATACTTTTCGATCTTTCCAAACACGTTTTTTAACTGAATCGTTGTTTGTTTAAAAATAAAGCTTTTTCAATACTCCCTTTTCAATACTCGATGATATTTTGCAATGTTTCCTTATTGGATGGTCTAAAAAAAATCGATAACGTTGTCCAATATTTGTTACCTGCCGTCGTCGACAATCTGCTTACCATATGACCTCTCGGAATCTTACCCTGTGAAATTATCGTGTGGAAGAATATTCCCTTTAAACGCACCTCTAGTAAATGTCCCGCCTGATCTGCCGAAAATAATAATAATTTTAATAATAATAATAATAATAATAACAGCAATAATAATAAAAAAGCAAAACAAAATTTAGCAGTTTCAGTGGAGAATCTGTTATTCATTCCCGTTTAAACGCAAACGTACGCAAACGCAAAACACTAAAACGTAGAAAAGTACAACTTTTGGACAGTTCTGATAATTCATGTTTATCTTGGTGTCAAACAGTTTGGAGCCTGATCAGACGCCGGCTTACCCGGCGTCTGATCTGGCTCCAAACTGTTTGCTCTGCAAATAGTAGTTTTAGCGTAAACGCGTTTATTGGGAAAGAATAATGTTTTCTCCACTGTAATAATGTACTTTAGCCGTTTTAGCCTGTAGCGTATCTTCTGTATTTAACCCGTTCAGCCCTAAATACTTCTTGTTGGTATATATTATCCTTTTTGACTCTTCTAGTACAGACATTTTGAATTTTTAATTTGACAACAAAACTAATGAACATATCAAACAGTGCATATTGCACTGTTTGCATATGTAACCAATAATTTAAGCTCTACAGAGGGATGTGGGGCTGAAAGGGTTAAGATAGATTCATGCTGAATAGTACTGGTGCTTGTTTATGATTTGTATACATGTGTGTGTGTGCGTGTGCGTGTGTGTGTGTGTGTGTGTGTGTGTGCGTGTGCGTGTGTGTTCGAGTTTGATACTCGTGTTTGCTTCGTTGTGGACATTGCCTATCAAAACCGGCGATATGGAGACTACCAGAAATACTAGACATACCAAGTAATTGGTGATATTTTATAGAACTGTCTGGTGCTTAACTTTCATAGATATATCAAATGGTTTTATAAAAGCTAAAATAGTAAAAGTAGCGTTACCAACGTTCTGGATACAATATTTGCATTGTGGACACCGCGAGTGCGCGTATGAAATACGCATACTCACCGTGGACACCCTTTTCGTATGCATGGAACACTTATAGTTGCGTAACGCGCTGTCTGACCTAGATCATAACGGTTTGGCACTCATATTCAACTTTTGTTTCAGATCAAAAGCCATAAAAACTAAAAAACCCCAATGCAACCAATATATTTGAAGCAGAAGAAAATTCAGCATGATAAGGACTATTAGGCGTTCTCTACAAATTCAATTTCTTTGCCATAAAGGTCGATTTGTAAACAATTAGAACCAAAAAACTACACTAACTACCCTTCAGTTGTATGAACGCATCAAGTTACAGAGTGTGTGCAGGCCGGGAGGTTAAAACATACACATACCGATTGGCGGTTTTTAAAATTTTATCTATCACAATCGTTATGTGCGCGTATAAAGAGGTTAACAACTACAGTTTGCTATTCCTCGTGCGAATGTTAAAAGTTAAAAACACATCAAAATATACCTAATGTATGACGTCAGACTTGTGGACACTAACTGTTGGTGTCCACAAATCAACACGTGTCCACAATTCCGGCAAAGTTACAACAGTGCGTTTGAGTGTTTGAGTGACCAATGCATCTTAATATACATGTTGTGATTAACAAGGTTTTTGTTAATTCAAATTACTAAATAAAGAATTATCTGTCTATCTATCGGGGTACCAACAATTTCCCACTAGGACAATTCCGGTCCACCGGAAAATCCCCCCACAGGACAATTTCCAAACTAGGACAATTCCCTACTTTTACGCAAGGCGGACAATTCCCCACATTGATATTCATTTGTAAATAAATCACCTTTTAGAAAGATTTAAAGAGGAAAAACACACTCATGGTTTAGATTGAAACTACATTTAATATCAATATATTTTAACCTTAAAAGTAACCATCAGTGCATAAAAGTGGTTATTAACCCTTTACCTGATAGCCTAGTTATAATATTGAAGATATGTGACTACTTAAAGCAGGGTGAAAGTAAAGCAGAATGCGCCCTAAGGCGCATTCTGCTTTACTTTCAGCCTGATTTAAGCTATTACCAGCTAGGATAAGGAAAGTATTAAATATGACACATGTTCAGTACGGTTTATATTGGAACTATTTTCTTCAGCGGATGAATAAAATGCATGTGCTAAAAGTCGCTTCTATCAGGGAAAGGGTTAAGGCATGGTTAAAATCATATGGATATTACGACTACAACTTATTGTGTAAGTTCCTGCTTTTTAAATGAAATAGTTAATATATCATTTTTTAGACAATTTGAAGAAGAACATCACACTGAGAATATAAATTCAAATTGATATAAATATATCTTAATGTTTAATGTAACCGATAAAAAGTCGTATTTAGGGGCAATTATGAATAGTTCATTCCAAAATTTACAGGTTTACGCGCCCAATTGAAAATTTTGAAAATTTAATACGAATGTCCTTATACAATGTTGACATATACACTTAACACTTTTAAGAAATAAAATAAAAAAAGAAAGTATTGGGTTATAACCCTAACTTTTTAAATATAGTTTTTTGCAAATATGACCCTTGATTAATTTTGAAAGCCACTGAGAAATACATTTCGAAACTGCAGCTGATTACATTTATGATTCTTTCTTTGCTAATTTGGTGATATTTAATGTTAATTAAGTTTTACTTCATAAGATTGATATGGATAAAGGATATCAAATTGATTCTACTAATAAAGCAATAATTGGGAAGCAAAATTTACACTGACACTCATAAAAATGACTAAATTTCCATAATCACCAATAATATTTTTTCTAAACTAAGCAGAACTTATTATTACTCCAATACCTACCAGATAAAGTAATGAAACCTATGTATCATAATGCTTATTAATGAAATATTGTAATTTTTTAACCCCATCCCTAGATTTAATGCAGAAAAGAATAACCCCACTAGTTAACACTGAGAAATAACCATCTAACACTTGCTTGGACTTTAAATGGACAATTCCAATTTACAATTAAATCTAGTCTATTTTTGAATAATTATTGTGGATTTTAACAATATTTTATAAAATAACAAACAGTGTAGACCCTGATCAGAGGGTTCCTTAAAGTCTCCTATGGATTAGCAGACATCTATATAAACGTTCCATGTATTTCTCCCATACTCGTCTCAAGACGGATCAACTTGATGTAGTGCAGAGGAGAGCGGCTCGTTGGACTAAAAGGGACTACGGCCGTATATCCTCTGTAACTGTTATGCTTAAATCACTAGAGTGGAGAGGACTGGATATCCGACGCGTTGATCAACGCCTTGTTATGTTCCAGAATATACTGCATAACCAGGTAGTAGTAGTAGAAAATAAAAGATACTACTACATGTACTTCTTTGCCAGATCTATACTAGACTGGAACAAACTCGATGAAATATGGAATTCCATATACGACAGCCAACTGCTACAGTGGAGAATGTGTTATTCCTTCCCAATAAACGCGTTTACGCTAAAACTATTATTTGCAGTGCAAACAGTTTGGAGCCAGATCAGACGCCGGGTAACCCGGCGTCTGATCGGGCTCCAAACTGTTCGCCACCAAGATAAACAAGAATTATCAGAATTGTCCAAAAGTTGTTCTTTTCTACGTTTTAATGCTTTGCGTTTGCGTACGTTTGCGTTTAAACGGGAAAGAATAACAGATTCTCCACTGTAGCTGCTTACTGCCAACAGCTTCCTGTCAATTATTCAAAATGCATGTATAGGGATTAAAAAAGGAGGATCTTCTGGTAAAATACTGCCCGCTGCGGCAACAAAACTTCACATTGGACCAAATAGCTGTCGTATTGGAAGTAAAACATGGAGTATCGTACAGCTATGAAACGTACAGTAAGCAGTTGGCAGTAAGCAGTAAAGAGTAGACAGTAAGCAGTTGGCAGTTGACAGTAAGAAGTTGGCTGTTGTACATGGAACTCCATATCAAAGCCAGAAGTGGTTCCTGAGACGTATTCAGATTCAGATTCAGATAGGCCTGTAATGCCTTCACGTCTGATAGGTTGTAAGGTAAGCTTTTTAAAATGTCTTGTTTCCTTCCATTTTTTTCATTAAGTTCTGCACCTATAAGAGAGTATGTACTATGCAGTCCTCCTGCTAAACTTTATGTTGTCTTCGATATTGCCTTTGGTGTCTGTGACAGTGTACGCCTGGGTGAGTTGTTGAGTCAGGCTGTCAGCTATTGGTATAGACGATTCTATTTTCGATAATTAGACGGCCGCCATTATGAGTCACGTGACCTAGCCGCCATTAATACGCTGCACTTTAAGCAATCGGAGAGTGAATCAGTTAATACATATATAGTGACACAATCACTAGTAATATATCATTTCTTTCGAAATTAAGTTCGCTTTAGACACCGAAACTTCTGTTTCTTCGGTTAGAGACAATAATGCTAAGAATTAGAGTAATTTTATCTCGGTTGGTATAAGAGTTTTGATTAAATTGATCATCTACAAAACAATGATCTCGCCGCCTCCATCCTTTTTCCCATACGATGAAATGAAAACGACTGACCGAAATTGTTAAAAATAATCAATTACATAGCCTTTTTCCCGATATTGTCGTAGATCTAGTTCTTTATTCAACATCTCCGAAATGTACAATTAGTTCGGTATTTCTGACTGAGCTCCAAAACTGTTGTTTGTAAAGTACACATTCGGTTCAAAATCTTTTCTCATTTAAAAAAGCGGTAGCCATAAATTTCATAAATGCAGGCCAATGTTGGCTCGGTGACAAAAGTTACATCATTGTGCGTGTGGGTCATTTAATTACCAACAGATGTGCAATATTTCCGGTTGATTGGTTTATCCTTCGAACAGGGGGTAGATTGCGTAAGACACCCGCAGTTTTATTACCCACTAGTAAAACACCGACATAATTATATCACATGGATCATAGATAAGACCCATATAGCTTTGTTGGTTAAAAGTAAAAAAAATATTTATATAGAAAATATCACCATAGGATTTCAATTTAATTTACTCACAGTTTGGATCCAGATCAGACTATGATAACATGGGCGTCTGATCTGGTTATTTAACCGTTAAATACTGCGCTTGACACTTGTATAAGTGTTGCTTTCCTATTCACCTTTAGAGTGTTAATCGCCACATGAGTAACACGTGCAGTGTGATTCCAGATCAATCAGATGCAAAGTAATTGGAGTCTTGTCTGGATACAGACTTCAAATAATTTTTAAATGTTTATGATGACTATGATAAGCTACCTATTAACCAAAAGAGTGATGTTCGCCACTTGTATATCATTCGCCAGCATTGTTGATCCAGATCAAAAACCTGATCAAGTTATTTAGCATATTATCTGAATCTCCCATTCAATCTTGTTTCTCAGAAAGGTTCCCCCCACAGGTACTATACTTCTATTATAGATACAAGGTAAACAGCGCAATTCGACACCTAGTCTTTACTATCCACTTAAACTGATGCTAAAATAGACTCGATCGCCGATATTCTCTTGTGGTAACCTCGGGAAATGATTAATTTATCAATATCTACTTTTTATTTCATCAAATTCCGTCAAATAACGCCACAGTACGTGAATTATAACGAAAATAAGCTTCAAAAAGTTTTATGTCGTTCTCTTGGTACAGAATTTATTGCCCAAAATAAGGGGTAATCTAGTCGGTTTGCACATTTAACGGCCTTTACGGCTGGAACTTTCACCTAATTTCATTAGAGCAAATGCGTTTGTGTCGGAACATGACCCTCTTCACTATCAGCTATATGAAATATACATGTAATTTGGCACGAAATTGACAAGTGAAAGACTCATTTCATTTTCAATGCCATTTTGAATACCGGAATGAATCGAATGAACGGAGCGATCTCATTGGTCAAAATTAAACAGGTAAAGTTTCTTTTAATTTTGCATTCTATGTAAATTATATAAAACTGATAATATTTCATTTAAAGATGATTTATAATATTTGGTGAAAGTTCCAGTGGCATAGGCCGTTTATTGTGGACAAATAACAGATCACCCCTACATGTACATTCGTTGCTATGTACCAAGAAAACGACAAAAAACTTTTTGATGCTTATTTTCGTTATAATTCACGTACTGTGGCGTTATTTGACGGAATTTGATGAAATAAAAAGTAGATATTGATAAATTAATCTTTTCCCGAGGGTACCACAAAAGAATATCGGCGATCGAGTCTATTCTAGCATCAGTTTAAGTCGATAGTAAAGACTAGGTGTCGAATTGCGCTGTTTACCTTGTATCTATAATAGAAGTATAGTAAAAAAAAAAAATTTTTTTTTTTTTTAAGGGGGGAGGGGGTTCATAGATAATAAAGTATGTGTCAAGTACCTGTGGTTTCCCCCTGCCACATCGAGAATATGTTGTGCACATCTGTGTCTAATTAAGTAATTTAAGATTTCACACGACCCCTATCAAGTTTATAAGCCATCAGATATGTATTTTAGCAACTCATATAGATCTAATATTAATCGGTGATTAGGTTGATGATTTCTATTGTCACCTCTAACTTTCATTCGTGTTTACATTCAATAGTAAAATTGTTGAGTTATTTTAATATTTTTGCCTGCCGATCCTGACTCCACTTATATTTGCAAACAGCTGAGAACAAATTCAGACGCCACGTTACTCGGCGTCTGATCAGGATCCAAACTGTTTGACACTTGTATTCAGATTTTATTCCGTTTAAAAAAGAATAAAACTTATTTTGATTTTTTTTCGCATACGATATATTTAAAGCAAACGACAACTCACAATGGTGAGGCTTAAATTCTGCTTAAATATTTTCGTATGAGTTAATATATAAAATTTAAAAAAGTATTCAATATATCATAAAACTTATAAAATAAGTCACCCCTGAATCGTCGAATGAGCATTTTCAGCCCCTGTTTGACAATTTCTGGGTTTTGTGTTGTTGTTGTGGGGCTTTTCTTTTTAGTTATATTTTTATTCGCAAATATTGTTATCAGTGCAGACCTTGCACTGATTCCTATATTCAACTTAATAGTTGTTAACAAGATGAAATCAAAGCAGAATGCTTATATAAGAGCTTAAAGCTGTACTTTATTTTGCTTTAAAAAACAATGTGAAATCAAGACCATCACAAGAAATCTAACAAATTGTCAAGCCTACCGGACCTTAGAACAATAGACAGAACGAGTTTCGACAAGATCAACACCTTAACGCCTTGCCCATCGATAGAATCTACCAATTTTTACGCAATTACGAAATACTTTCTATATCACTGCAGATGATTGCTTAAAGCAGAATGCGCCTTTAGGCGCAGTCTGCATTACACCGAATCTGCTTTAAGTGCTAATCTGCCTTCAAAACTAGAAACAGGCTATGAGTAAAGGGTTATAACAACTGTCGTTTGCTTCTATATTTCTCACTTTGAAAGTTACTTAAATAGATCTTATATCGTTATGAGTGTCAAACAGTTCGGTTCCTGATCAGAAGCCGAGTTATGCGTCTGATCTGGATCCAAACTGTCTGCAATAACCTTTGTATAGGACCCATTCTCACGAAACAGTGACAAATAGTGTCTCCAATAGTTCTGGCTTTCACGTTGTCTTGTACAGAGTGTATTTATGACCATTTTTTGTTTCTGTTGTAGGACATATCATTAAAATTATTTTCCACTCCTAGGATCTGTACAATAGGAGTTCCTTCTATACGTCATGGCTTGCAGAATTCTAACAATCTGTTGAAATTCATATGTCTCCAAGCATAAAATGTGTTTTACAGGCTTCTAATGATAGGTTATATATCAATGCAGCATGTATTAGACACATGTGCCCAAAATCAGTCAAGTTGAGCTCTAGCCTCAAACGAAAACATTTGTCATAAATTATACGATGGTGATTTTTTTAAAATGAAAATGAAGTGTCTCCAAACCAAGCCTAATCTACGAGTCCATAATAGAGGTACAGGCGAACATCAATAAACAACCGTAATACTGAGAAGATTTATGTTTTTTGGCATTGTTATTCATAAAGTATTTGGACAAAACATGCTTTATTTTATTATTTAAAATATTTGAGAATTGGTATCAGTCAAACTTTCAAATTTCGAACCGGAATATATGATTCCTAATTTACGAGTCCTTTTCTTATTTCACAATTAATTGAATACCATGCAACACACTGTACCAATATTATTCGAAGTGTGTAAATGACACACAGAACTATGTAAGAAAAAGTATTTTTAACGTTTTCAGCTAAAATGTACTTTTGCAGAAGGTTTGAAAGCATCAAAGAGATGAAATTTTCTAATCTACGAGACCTAATTTACGAGTCCATACCATGCCTTTACCCTGCCATTTTGCTGTTTTTCTACACCGTTCCATCGCCTTTTCCCCATTCCCTGCCCATACATTACAACCGGTTGTCAACATGTAGCGAAAATAGTAATTTTGACGTAACAGCTTTCGTCTCCATACCACAGACATTGGGTAAGTTTTACTAAATCGCTTTTATTCACTTATGTAAGGTATATAAATATAATATATTATGTTTTGCGAGAAATCTGCTAACCGTTAATCAAGAAATGCAGGCAATGTACATACATAGTGCAAATGCATACATAAGCATGTGTATTTTCTCGTTTACTGTGTGTCCCGTAGATTAGGTATAATGTCCCATAGATTAGGGTTTATAGACACTGTTCATTTTCTTTTCTATGACATGATTTTTGTATGGAACAACATCTATTTATGATGTTATTTACTTTGAACATGTCATAAAGAGAACATATACGATTCTTGAATAATCTTTGGGTTCGCTCCAGTAGAATGTGACACTTTACTTTGCTGAGTTTTATATACCTGTGAGAAATATTATTCAGTTATTTAGAATTTTGAACAATGATTTGCTCTCGACATCTTATTAAGTATAATACACGTTACATAATTCAGTTTTACATCAAAAGCATTCTACAAACATTCATCTTTTTACGGATTTTCAGATTTAGAGCAGTCGAATTATGATCAACAATAATAATATCTGTATGAACTGATGATGCATTTTTTTTCAATTTCATTTTGGGTTTTGTTTTACAGCATGGCAAAATAAGAAACTGAATTTTATGAATGTGTACAGAGCAAACAAAAAGAAGAAAAGCTGAGAGATCAATGGATGAAAAAAGAGAGAGAACAGATACTCCCTAAAGACAAGGTGAAAGAAAATCGAAAGAGAAACAACAGAGATGAAGATAGATGTATATGACTTAATAGTGAGTGTGTATGATGGTGCCTGTTATGTTGGACAGCTTGACAAATACTTGAAATTAACACTGAAGATGACACCATGGCCATAAACTTAATGGCTCCAAGTGGTAAATCGGTCAAGAGATTCAAATTGACATCGAAACCTGCTCAAATTTGGATGATGAGGACAGATGTCCTTCGCAAAATGGAGTTAACTGAAGCTACCGGAAATGGCGGGCCAATATTTTCAGTACCAGATGAAGTGATAAACTTCTGATATATAAAACAAATGATATATGATTTACACCCTGACAAACAAAAGTGTTGTACTATTGCTTCAACAATAATTTCTCTAGTTTCTATTTCCGTACAGTTTATCACTTTGATCATCTTACAAAAGTTTACAGACGTTTTGCACCAATTCTAATTTACGGGACAGACACAATTTGTGTCATGTGAAAGGGAGGTGATGTATTAGATTAATATAAAAGAGAAAGTAGTGTTTTGTAAAAGTCTTTAAATAATGTGAATGAATAGTAGCATACTCTTTTATCTTTCAATTACTTAGATGTATCTGGGTATTTGAACTATTGGTCTATTGGAGTGTTGAACCAACGTCTGCATTGTTTCAGTCATCCATACCCAATCAGTAATACATTCTAATACAATTTTAGAACTACACTTGTGAAACTTTTTACTTATGAAAACATATAAATTGCTTTTTAAGATTGTATCATTCTGAAACATGATCAGTTTAAAGATTATATTTTACGGGACAATTCATTCTAATTTACGGGACAAGTATAACTAATAGAACTATCTGTATCTGTATCTGTATCAATACGTCGTAGAATCCTTAAAGGCTTTTACACGACGGTGAGAAGAGTCGCCAAATTATTGGCGATAATCTCGTAGGGCTGTTTTGAACGCCTCTACGGAATCAGCATGCACTGTGCTGTCTGGCAGTTTGTTCCATTGTATTACTGTGTCTACAAAGAACGAGTGTTTGTATTGATGGGTCTTGCTATCTGGTACTGTGAGCCCCCTTGTATTGTTGCATACTTGATTTTCTATTATTCTATTTGCATGTCTATGTCCCCCTTGAGGTATGGATTCCAGCTTTGTCAATGATTCAAACACGGAAAATGGCTCTCTAACTTGATTAAGCTAATACATAATGTGAATACAAGGGCCATAGATTTGCATAAAGAGAGCTTTGATTTTAGTTATGTTAAAAGTTTAAAAGGTGAGCTTTAAAATACACAGTTCAGTATTAACATGTATATTAGTTATTATTATATACCCTGAGATACACAACATGCACAGCTTGGTAAGCGATTGATTCCTAGATTTTAATGTCACCATGGACATATAGTGAAAAATACATTAGCATAAAACAAATAATTTATTTTAATAAACAGTCTCTAACAAAGATGTGTTTGTTTAAAATACACATAAAGAAATAAGGACTTACATCTTTTCAATCTATATGAAGGTCAATGAAGTATTAAACGATGTAAAAATGCTTCTAGATACAGCTTCAGTAGACTTTACACAAACCATATGAAAAACAATAAATTGTCTATTTCAAAGTTTAAAAAATCGTTTTTGAGAGGCCAATTGTCAACTGTACATGAGAATGAGTCTTAGATCTATTCAGGGTAAAGCGCTAATGATTGACCCTTTATCGATTTCGTTCGTTCCGCAGCGTATTAATGGCGGACGGAGATATTGAAGAGTAGTTATCAGGGGAGATAAATCATGCAAAACTTTTAAATAGAATCGTCTTATCTACACACTATCCCGCACACTACCGGATTTAGCGACGCTGTTTTATTAACGCAGTTGCGAAAGAGTTACTTCCCCTGAGTAAAAAAATCCACTTCCTGGATACACTACGTCACTTCCCTTTGATACAATAAATATCTTTGCCAAATAAGCAAAGCTGGCCTTGAGTTTGGGGAATATTTTGGAAGAACAATATTTAATGGCGCGGCTAAAATTGTGAACAGTAACAGTGCTAGAAACTGTTTTTCAAAACATCATAATTTAAGCATTGTATCTTTTTTGTTTAAACTTTAATCGAATAAATCCGTCAAGATGATGGTGTCACAGAGACATCGAAGGACCAGGGAGTTCACTGGTCCAACTCCAAGCTCTGTAGCAATCGTGAGTAAACATTTTAACTTGTTTTTTATACATGTCTATACCACATTTAAAAAGAAAAAAAGCAAAAAGGATGCATTTAAAGCAAAGTGAATGTAAACTTCTTTGTGACTGAACTGGGTATTCATGGCAGATAGGCTAGCATAGCTAGACCCTTTCTAGAATAAGGAAAATGGGTCTAAGCCAGTAAGGGTAACCCTTTATGGTGTTATGCATCAATTCATGCTTACTATCTAAACATCGTTTCCTTAAGATTTTTTATTTAAATCACATCAAGTGTAACATGCAAACCGAATAACCGCCTCGATAGCTCATTGGTAGAGCGTCCGCTTTCAAACGGGAGGTTGATGGTTCGATCCCCGGCCGGGTCATACCAAAGACTGTTGGTGCAAAGGTTAAGCTTACACCAAGAGATGTTTGTTGCGCTATATAATTGACTCACTTCCCAACATACAAAGGTTTGGGAAGTCTTATTTGTATATACCAACGTACCACATACGTTACATACATTTTAACCTCCCCTCCGAGAAGTCTTGTCCTGAGACTTGGACCCTTGGAGAACCGTGGGTATATCATTGTCCCACAATAGGATATGGTGTTGACATGCAGGAGAAAATGCTGGATTGGTTGATTTAAAATAACTCCCTCTTAACTGGAGTTCATTGGTATGAATGATCAATTTTTAGTTGAAAGTAGTTCTGATGGTGTGTTTTCTTATTATGCTCTTTAAACTATTCCTTTTGAGTTTGAATTATTTTCTTTATGGATTTTGTTGTGAAAAATCTGTATTGTACATCTATCAAATACCTTTTACAGATGGCAAGGCCACCAAACAAAAGGCCACCAGAGCATCTCATATTAGAAAGGAGGAAAAAGGAAGATATGCTTGCAGAATATCAGAAGAATACACAGCATATAGGATTAAATGATTTAAAGAATGAATGGGAAAGATGGACAGACAGAAAATACAAAATTAATACTTGTAAAAGGAAGATGGAGTCATACATGCAGACAAATCAATTCACAATTGAAGACAGGAGAGAAAGGTAATTGTTTAACCTGTTACCCCATAACCAGTTTCTAGTTTTGAATATAGGTGACCACTTAAAGCGACTCGCAACCAGATGGTGCATTAAAAATAGTGATTTGTAAATATGTGTCAAACGCTTATATAAATGGTAAAGAATTAGTTTAGGATAAGAAATTCTGTTTAAAAAAATGTATTTCAATAAAAAAAAAAATTGGTCTCTGGTGGGATTCGAACCCGGGGCCCGGCATTGGCGGACAGAAGGCAAAATAGGGGAAACCGCTTAGACCAATGGACCACGGAACTATCCGTTTATCTCGGATCGATTTAACGTATTTCAATGTGTAGCCATCGAAAGTGCATACAACTGCGTAATTCGGCTCGCGTTTATGTCTGAGCCCGTGTAGAGAAGCAACAACAACAACTATACCGTCTACTAGTCGGTATAGAAAAACGATGGAAAATATCTAAAAATCTAAGATTCGGTGACGATTCTTGAGACTTTTTTTGGACTGATCATATTTTTTTAATGTCAGAAGCCAAAAAATGCCACAAATTTGCTTTTATTTGAGTATTTTATTTTATTTTGACAAGTACACCACCCAGTTGCGAGTCCCTAAAGGCACATTCTGCTTTACTTTCAGCCTGCTTTAAGCTATCATCTGCTAGGATATAGCAAATATTTCTTATTTAAAATACTCAAGAATGTATAAATTGGAACTATTTTCCTCAGTGGATGAATAAACTCTAAGAGTCGTAAAAAGAGGTATTTCTGGGGGTAATGGGTTAATAGATCAGTGTCGTTCGAATTAGACGAATATGCAAAATTCAAACTTAAAAATGTTTTTCATGCCACTTGTTACATTGCATATATGACCTTTTTGACCGGTCAAATATTGAATAACAGCTCAATTGCAGTTATTAAAAGATATAATTATTTATCATCTTTGTCTCATATTTTAAATGGTTGCATATTGCATCAAAATGGTTGAGATAATTGCTACTTACAGTCAAAGGGAGACCCTAAGGGTTTGTTGTGATGTCGATGACACGACTTGTTTAACATCAGTATCCAGCGATTTTTCACTGCATATACAACCTTTTTGACCGGTCAAATATTGGAACCAATCGAAATACAAGATATGCTCACATGACTATATCTCATCTGTTTTTAGCTCACCTGAGCCTTTGGCTCAGGATGAGCTATTGTGACCGCTCTTCGTCCGTCGTCCGTCCACATTTTCAAACAACATCTCCTCAGAAACCACTGACCCGATTTCAACCAAACTTTGTCAGAAGCATCAGTGACAAGGGGGAACGAAATCTTGTTCAAAGTTTTTGGTTAGAGTTATTCCCCTTGCTTTGGGACTTGATTTTCTAACATGACCGTATAGACAACTTTTAATGCATAAGAAAATCTTTAAAAATCTTCTTCTCAGAAACCAAAAGGCCCAGACCTTTGATATTTGGTATGTATCATCATTCCTAATGATCTTCTACCAAGATTGTTCTAATTTTGACCCTGGGGCCAAAAATGGCCCCACCCTTGGGCTTATCAGTTCTTAGGAAAATCTTTAAAAATCTTCTTCTCTGAAACTGTATGGCCTAGATCATTAATATTTGACATGTAGCTTTGCCTTATGGTCCTCTACCTAGATTGTTCAAATTATGACCCCGGGTGAAAAGTGGCATGCCCCGGGGCTTATCAGTTTTACATAGAGTTATATAGGAAAATCTTTAAAAATCTTCTTCTCTGAAACTGTAAGGCCCAGATCTTCCAGCTTTGACATATAGCTTTGCCTTATGGTCCTCTACTAAGATTGTTCAAATTATGACCCTGGGCCAAAAATGGCCCCGCCCTTGGGCTTATCAGTTTTTCTTCGGAAAACCTTTGAAAATCTTCTACTCTGAAACTGTATGGCCTACATCATTAATATTTGACATGTAGCTTTGCCTTATGGTCCTCTACCTAGATTGTTCAAAAATTACCCTAGGGTCAAAATTGGCCCCGCCCCGGGGCTTATCAGTTTTACATAGAGTTATATAGGAAAATCTTTAAAAATCTTCTTCTCTGAAACTGTAAGGCCCAGATCTTTCAGCTTTGATATATAGCTTTGCCTTATGGACCTCTACCAAGATTGATCAAATTATGACCCCTGGGCCAAAACTGGCCTTGCCCTTGGGCTTATCAGTTTTTCATAGGAAAACCTTTGAAAATCTTCTTCTGAAACTGTAAGGCCCAGATCATTTGTAATTGAAATGTAGCTTAACCTTATAGTCCTCTACCAAGATTGTTCAAATTATGACACCTTGTCAAAATTTGCCCTGCCCCGGGGCTTATCAGTTTTATATAGACTTATATAGGAAAACCTTTAAAACTCTTTTTATAGCTACATGTATATATATCACAATATTGTCTTGCCCACAATGTTCTCAGGTGAGCGACTTGTGGGCCATGGCCCTCTTGTTTTGGTTAGTAATACGGATATTATCGCATTCCAAGCGAAAACATACATAAATGAAAATAGGAAAAATCCATTTTTTTGCAAAATTGCATATATGTCCTTTTTCGAACGTAACCGAATATTCAGCAGGAGAATGATTAAAAAATTATTTAAACCACAAATTGATATTGATTAAATACATTCGACTTGTTTGACACTCTATTATCCTTTTACATCATAGCCTGTTTCTATTTTTGAAGACAGGTAACAACATAAAGCAGGTTGCAAGTAAATCAGAATGTGCATAACAAGATACAGTCTGCAGTACTTTCAGTCTGCTTTAAGCTAGCTACCATATACTAGGATTAAAAATGTTTCTTATGTTGCATTTTCATGACTGTATAAAGTAGAACTACTTCCTTCAGTTTATGAATAAATCAACCCTCCCCCATAGCCTGTTTCTAGTATTGAAAATATGTGATCACTTAAAGCAGGTGGAAAGTAAAGCAAATTGTGCTTTAAGACACTATCTGCTAGAATATAGATGCTAGAATATAGGAAATGTTTCTTTTTCTCCCTGTATAAACTGGAAGTATTTCCTTCAGTGGAGGAATAAAATCAAATGTATGTGTAAAATGAATATTTTATGGAGTACACTAAAACCTCTCTATTGCAACTTAATATACTGAACCAAAGGCTTATTGATTGTATAAAATAGAGGTGACAGCTTAAAGCAAAGTTACAGTAAAACAGAAAGCTCCTAAAAGAGCTTTCTGTTTTTCTTTTACTTTGCTTTTAAAACAGTCACCTGTCGTAAACACCTAATATATCTAGTTAGCAAAATTTAGTGGTCGTTATAGAGAGGTTTTCAGGGCTCCAGATAAAGGGGAGTAAACAGGACAAATCCAACATTTTCTCATTGGTTTTAGCACCAATTCCTATGATGTTACTACTCATTAGAATTGTCTCTTCGAGACGATTCTAATGAGTAGTGACACCATAGGGTTTTAAACAGAAATAAAGATTTTAGTTTTCGAAATACTCCCCTTATCTGGAGCTATGGGTTTTACTGTAATTGTTGATTGACAGGTTGAGAGAAATGCTACAGGCAGAAGAGGCTGAATACCTTCGAGAAATGGAGGCCAAAGAGGAAACAACTATTGAAAGACAAGCTAAGATGAGGGAAAGAGCAAGATCACTCAAAGAAAAACGAGAGGGTGAAAGACTTCAGTTTGTACAGGAAATGTATGATCAACAGTTTCGGTAAGTAGCTTAAATAAATTGAGACTCAGAAAAAATATATTGTGATTTTATATCACACTAAAAATGTAAGCTGATTGGTTGAAAGCTTTATGTATGAAGTGGAGTAGAATTAGCTAATGACTCCTTTTTCCTAAAATGAATCTCTATTGACCAGCTTATTAACACATTCAACCCTAGCGACGAGTATACTTGTCATTTACAAACAGTATACCCGGGAGGATTACACTAGTCCCATGAAAACAGTGTAGACCCTAATCAGAGGGCTCCTTCATGAGCCCTCTGATCAGGGTCTGCTTTGTTTGTCATTTTGAAATAGATTGTTAAAATCAACCGTTAATAGTCAAAAATGGACTAGACTTATTTTGAAATTGGAATTGTCCATTTCGAGTTTCATGGGTGAATGAGTTAAGAAAAGAACTACTACCTCTGATCAAGTTGAATCTGGATTAATCTGGAAAACTACCCTTAGAATAGTCTCAGTACGGAGAAAGTCGGGAAATGCCTGAGTGATTACTAGTATACCAATACAATATTGTAGAGGACATCCAAACCAAAATAAATGTTATGTTATACCCACATTGTTGCATCTAAATGTCATTTTAGGTAAAGATAAAGTTTACAACTTGAAGCAAGCTATTTCTGATGGATTTCTGCCTTAACCCTTTCCCTTATAGAAGCTCCTTTTAGCACATCATATTTATTCCTACACTAAAGAAAATAGTTCCAATTTTTACGGTCATGGAGATGTATCATAAGGAATATTTTCTTTATTCTACCAGAGGAAGCTTAAAACAGGCTGAAAGTAAAGCAGAATGCGCCTTAAGGCGCATTCTGCTTTACTTTCAACCTGCTTTAAGTGATCATATATCTTCAATGTTAGAAACAGGGTAAAGGGTAAAGTGTTTGTTCAATATTATAAAACAACCACCTACATGTACCATTGAAATGGTCAAAATAATTACAAATACAGTAAAACCTCTCTATAACGACCAGTGTAAAATAATTTTGATTTATGGTTTTACAGACAGGTGACACCTTAAAGCATGATAAAAGTGAAGCAGAAAGCTCCTAAAGGAGCTTTCTGCTTTACTTTCATATTGCTTTAAACAGCCATCTGTCTTAAACACTGACATTTTCACCGCAAATAGTGGTTGTAATAGAAAGGTTTTACTGTATTCAGCTTTTGACTTCATCAGTAAACTGTTGAGCTTTACTTCCTATTGGATCTGTTGTTAACCTTTTATGGCCCCCAGCACGACTTAGTCAGGGGCATATTGTTATGGTCTGTCTGTCTGTCTGTCTGTCTTTACACAACTTTAACCTTGGCCATAACTTGGGAACTACATGTACATAGGATAGAGCCTTTATATTTGGTATGTGTACTCATCTCAAGAAGCTCTTGAGCTCAGTACAACTTGGGTCATGTCTGACAAAGGTCAATGTCATTTAGAGGTAAAGTTGGGTGAATTTAACATTGGCCATAACTTTGGAACTACATGCGATAGAGACTTTATATTTGGAATGTACACGTGTACTCAACTCAAGAAGCTCTTGGGTCATGTCCAACAAAGGTCAATGTCATTAAGAGGTCAAATAGGGTTAATTAAATATTGCCTAATATTTAATAATTCTGTGATGATGCTATGGTGTTGATGCATTTGAATAAGAGGTTTCTAGATTTGCCAGACTGTTTGTTTTACATAGTTTAAACCTTTTCAATTGAACAAAAACCAAAATTTAAAGGAGTACAATACCTGCTGTATGATTTTAATCTACAGCCTAATGAATACATTGTAGTGACAAAAGATCTCAGGTCACTTACTGTGACACCGTTCTTGTTTTGGGCAACAATTATTTTCTTTGATTGAATAATTTTAACTATTGACCACTTTTTTAAACCTTCTATTTGATAGTTACCTACTTTTAACACAGTTAGTTCATTCCTCCACTGAAGAAAATAGTTCCATTTTATGAAGTTCTGAACATGCAACATAAGAAATATTTCCTTTATTTTAACAGACGGTAGCTTATAGCAGGCTGAAGGTAAAGCAGAATGTGCCTTAAGGCACATTTGCTTTACTTACAACCTGCTTTAACCAGTTACCCTATACCATGTTTATAGTTTAAAGATAGTTGACCACTTAAAGCAGGTTGAAGGTAAAGCAGAAAGTGCCTTAACCCATTACCCCATAGCCTGTTTCTAGTTTTGAAGACAGGTGACTACTTAAAGCAGGTTGAAAGTATAGCAGAATGGGCCTTAAGGCACATTCTGCTTTACTTCAGCCTGCTTTAAGCTATTATCTGCTAGAATACAGAAAATATTTCTTATGATTCCTATTTGTAACAGTATAAATTGAAATTATTTTCTCTAGTAGAGGAATAAATTAAAGGCATAAAAAGGCGTATTTATAGGGTAATGGGCTCAGGCTACTTTCCAAATATGGACTGTAATTATATTTTGTTTCCATAGTAACCAATGCGAGGAGCTTAGGTCTACACTGTCTAAGCGTCAACAGGATGAGGTATGTGCTGACAGACTGGAACAAATTCGCATCAAAGACCACCAGGCGGAGGAACGTAGAGAGGAGGAGCAGATGTACGCTCGCCTCTGGGAGGAAGACATGCTGGCTAAGGCAGCGAGGGAGGAGAGAGATGCCAAGGCAGCCCATGAGAGAAATGCTGAGGTGCTCAGTGTACTGAGGAAACAGATGGCAGCTCTCGAAGCTGCAAAGGAAGAGTCCAAACGACTGAAAGAAGAAGAGGCTCAATTACTGGTAAGGAAAAAAGATTATCTGTTTGAACCCTAGTCACATACATATATATGCTTCATTTGCAAACATACCTGTGAGGGGTACACTTGTCCTATGCAAACAGTGTAGATCCTGATCAGAGGGCTCCTTAAGGAGCCCTCTGATCAGGGTCTACACTGTTTGTCATTTTGACATATAGTAAAAGTTAACCCTAAAAAGGCAAAAGTGAACCGGACTAAATTGAAACTAGAATTGTCCTTTTCTGGTTTCAGAGAGGAAAGGATTAACCCATATGCTGTTATTATTGTATATTAACATTTTGTGAAAACTGTGTAGACCTTTACCAGACAGCTCCTGATCAGGGTAGGCACTGCTTTATGAGGTCTGCCCGACAACAATCTGTACTCTTTTTTGGAGAAAAGTTTCCTTATGTTATTGGCCAGTGCAATTATTCAGATGGTGCAGACGTTTTAATTGGCTGAAATTAAATATTTTGAAGGAAGATGTACATATAATGCGGAATGTAGCTGTTCAAAATGTAATGTAGAAAGTTCTTACTATGATTTGAAGCAGTATATACATCGTGCGCAGATTACATGTATAAATTACTTAACCCATTACTCCATAAATGTGTCTTTTTATGCCTTTAAAGTATAATTTATTCCTCCGCTGAAGAAAACCTTTCCATTTTATAGTCATGATTATGGTCAAGAAGAAACTTTTCTACATTCTAGCAAATGGTAGCTTAAAGCAGGCTTGAAGTAAAGTAGAATGTGCATCAAGGTGCATTCTGTTTCATTGTGAACCTGGTTTTAGTGGTCGCCTGTCTTCAAAACTTCGTCTTGAAACAGGCTATACGTGCCATATGTGGCAAAGGGTTAAGGGATTAAAGCAAACTTCATGTATTATACTATGTACTATATGTAGTGAGATAACTTGTTTTATCACATAATCTGCGGTCTGGGAGTTGCATAAAGCCATTGTATAAATATCGTAATCCACTAGTGGAATATCGTTTTTTGGACTCAGGCCCAACCTGTTCGTCCACAAGCGCTGCATGTAGCGGGTCAACAAATAACGTCATTTGCTATGACATAAACGTAAACAATGTAACGTTTTGGCGGAAAATCTATATAGCCGAGGGTCTACAAACTATGGCTTCAATCAATTTAATAGATGCTTAAAATTGTTATGTGATAAATAGAATCTCACATTCGTGCTTATTATTTATCATTTTTAATAAACTCGTTGACTAAAATGAATATGACGCTCGCCATGGCTTGCATCATATTATTTTAGTCAACTCGTTTATTAAAAATGATAAATAATGAGCACTCATACAAGATCCTCTATTAATATAAAGTTTGACATTTTAGTTTGTTTATTGTGTATTTTTGACAGAGAGAACAAAATGCACTGAGAGCGGCAGAGGAACAGCGTAAATTGGAGGAGAAATATCGTAACCAGCGCCAGACCAGGCAGATGCTGGATCTTTCTCTACAGGTAATTGTTTGCAATTTTTAACCCTTTCCCCCATAGAAGCCCCTATTAGAGCCTTTGAATATATTCCTCCACTGAAGAAAATAATTACTATTTATACAGTCATGAACATGTACCATAAGACATATTTTCTATAATCTAGCAGAATGGTAGCTTTAAGCAGGCTGAAAGTAAAGCAAAATGCCCCTTACTTTTAACCTGCTTTAAGTGGTCACCTGTCTTTAAATCTAGTAACAGTCTATAAGGTAAAGGGTTAAAGAGACTCAAAGCCAGGTTTTGCTTTGTTTTCTTTTTGTAAATGGATTTCAGTTGCCTATAATTATAAAGATGTAAATATTACTGTATGAAATTGAATTAGTTTGAAAAACACATTTAGAAGGAGCTTGATTGAAATTCAAACCGTGGAAAAGACAAAACAAAAACAGCCCTATGCTTTTAACAATGTGGCCACAGCACCAATCTTGTATGACAGTCTATTTCTTTTTTTATGTTGTACGCAAAATATTTGGAGTGAAGATTTAAAAAAAGAGATCTACACTATCCATCAAAGTCAAAGAAACTTGGATAGAAAATATCTAAAAACTAAGATTCAGTGATGTTATGCCCCTGCTGGACGTAGTCTCGGGTATATTGTTTTGGGTCTGTCTCTTTGTCTGGCAACTTTAAGAATGGCCATAACTTTGGAACTACATGTTAAAAAGACTTCTTTCACCATGTGTACTTAACTTAAGAAGCTCAGTTTGGTTCAACTTGGGTCATGTCTAACAAAGGTCAAGGTCATTTAGAGGTCATTTACAGGTAAAAAAGACTGAATTTTACATAACTTTGGAACTACATTTTGATATTCTGATAGAGACTTTAAATTTGGTGTGTGGACTCACTTCAAGAAGCTCTTGAGCTCTTGAGCTATATCTGACAAAGGTCAAGGTCATTTACAGGTCAAATTTTACATTGGCCATAACTTTGGAATTATATGTGATAGAAACTTCATATTTGGCATGTATGCTTTATTCAAGAAGCTCTTGTTCTCAGTTCATGTTGGGTCATGTAAGATAAAGGTCAACATCATTCAGAGGTCATGGTCACATCAAGGGTCATAGTGTTTCACCAACACATCTTATTCTAGAAGATGTTTTTATACCGATTATAGTTTTCAATGTCATGTGCACAATATGAGCATTTACTTTTCATTTGCAAATACATCATTTGTTTTTCAGTCTCTTTTAACCAATTACTCCATAGTCGTTTCTAGTTTTGAAGTCAAGTGACCATTTAAAGTAGGTTGAAAGTAAAGCAGAATGTGCCTTAAGGCACATTCTGCTTTACTTTCAGCCTGCTTTAAGCTACCATCTGCTGACTAGTACATAGAAAATATTTCTTATGATACGGATTCATGACTGTATAAATTCAAACTATTTTCTTCAGTAGAGGAATAAACTAAAGGAATTAAAATGTGTATCAATAGAGAAACTGCTTTACCCATTACCTAATACAGGGCTCTAGAAAGTTTTAATTCTCACATAACTACTCTTGTTTTCAATAGCAATCAACAATCGCGAATATCCTTGTTTCCAACATGTGTGAGATCAATTTGATGACATCATTATAACGTCACTATTTATAAAGGCGATCTAACAACACTGGAATTCCAAAAATGCCTATTTCTTTTAAAAAATAACTTAAAATCCTTGGTTATGTGAGAAAAAGAATCTGCCACTCATCGATGTTTAAGACAAGTTGATTTCAATCTTGTCTAAAATAGAAAAGTTATTAAGCTCGCCAAGGTTCGCTTAATAACATTTCAATTCTAGACATGTTTGAGATCAGCTTGTCTTAAACATCGACTCATGACAGATCCTATATATCTCACATGATCCAGGGATATATAAATATGTAAACCAGTCATAACCCACCTCTCTACTCTTTCAGTTGAAGATGAAGAAGAAGGCTAAAGCAGAGCAGGAAGAGCTGGCCTTTGACCTCAAGATGCTCGAGCAGCTGCTTGAAGAGTCCAGGAACGAAGCCATGGAACAAATTCAGAGAAAGGTAAGCATTGCACGATTTGTCAAATTTGTTTGAACCAATCACCTGCTACATATTCATATATTAACCCATTACCACATAGCCTGTTTCTAATTTTGAAGACAGGTAACTTCTTAAAGCAGGTTGAAAGTAAAGCAGAATGCGCCTTAAGGCGCATTCTGCTTTTCTTTCAGCATGCTTTAAGCGATAATCCTGCTAAGATATAGAAAATATTTTTTATGATTTCCATTTGTAACAGTATAGATTGAAATTATTTTCTTCAGCAGAGGTATAGATTAAAGGCGTAAAAATGCGTTTATATGGGGTAATGAGCATCTTTGATCCCTATGAAGTTATAATGAACATCTATGATCTGAACTATTTCATAATCTGATAAAGGGAGATAAGTAGCTAACTCGTGACAGCAATCTTTCCAAGTATGAGATTATTATGTAATGGTTTATTTTTATTTTCCCAAGTAAGAGTACAGGCCCATAGCAGACAGATCATATAAGACAACAATGCATACCTTGATAAGAAAGTTTCTTGTCAAATGTTATGCAATATTTACATTAGCCCCATTCAATTCCATTGAACAAAGCACTTGATGTTCAATTTGTATAAACGCAATATCTCTAGGGGCAGGACTTTCCGCATAGGAGGCGGTGCTTATTAGTCTGCTATCTGCAAATCATTTTGTTACGTTGCTTCAGTAAGGCCGTTTTGGCTGTTTCTTTCAAGGTACACATTTTTTTCATTTTAACAACCTCTTATATGGATTAAAAATACATGCATACTAATAAAATGTTCATTTAATATTAGAAATTACAGCTAATATAATTTAAACATAAGAATGAAATGATTTTTTTCAGCGTTTAAGCAAATTAAATGATAGAAAATGATCGCATATTTACCATGAATCACGCTAGTGATTCATGGTAAATTTGCGGATCATTTTCTGTAGTTTATTTCGCTTAAACGCCAAAAAATCAGTTAATTTCTTAAATGAACTGTTTCAAAAGTTCACTATAGATTTTTTTTTTGTACTGTTGTTTATCCCTTTCCTCCAGATAAGCATATTTAACTTTTTTTTGGCATCTCTACCTACACCTAAATAGAAGCATCACTAATACAAGTGTAAATTATAAGTCAGTAATGCTGTTGAATACAGGTTTTGCAGATCACCAATATCACACTTTATTTCAAGCATGATACTGCTTAAAGGAAGATGAAATTAAAGCAGAAAGCTCTTTAGGAGCTTTCTGCTTTTCTTTCAGTTTGCTTAACCCTTTCCCCCATAGAAACACCTTTTAGCCCATTAAGTTTATTCCTCTGCTGAAGAAAATAGTTCCAATTTATACAGTCATAAATATGTTTCATAAGGAATATTTTCTTTATTCTAGCAGGTGTTAGCTTAAAGCAGACAGGAAGTAAAGCAGAATGTGCATTAGGGCACATTCTGCTTTACTTTCAACCTGCTTTAAGTAGTCACCTATTTTCAAAACTAGAAACAGGCTATAGGGTAAAGGGTTAAGCTGCCACCTTTAAGCCTCCACCTATATTTGACAGTATTAATAAATATTCATTTGAAGAGCTTATACGGTGGTATCCTATGGTGTGTATGTGGAGAACCTGAAAAGGTTAAACATAGTTAATTATACTTTTGACTATGAAAGAAAGGGTTAACTCAAGTTTCACTGCATCATACTTTGTGTTTTTACAGATTGAGTTACGTGAGGAGGACAGAAGGTACAGGGAACACTTGGCCCAGTTGTACGAGGAGGAACGTATTCGTGAGCAAGAGTTGGAGGCTTTAATACAACAGGAGGTAGAGCGAATGTGGCAGAAGAGGCTTGCGGCCTGGAAACTGGAGAGAGAGGCCAGGAAGAAACTTCTCGAAGACGTGTTGAGAACACGAGCAGAACAAGTACAGGACAGATGTAAGTACAGTCGAACTTCGATATCTTGAACTCGCTTAACTCGAACTATCCAATATGTCGACACAGGAACTTCATTATTTCATGCTCAGTTGTGTCGAACATACCTGTATTTCAAAGTTAAAACGTGGCTAAGCCACGTTTTAACTTGGAAAAACAGGTATGTTCGACTTAAACGAGTTTGAGATATCAAAGTTCTAATGTATTGATGTGTTTTGAATGGCATAAAACATATTGAACCCTAGTGACGTGTACAAGAGGAGCCCTCTGATCAGGGTCTGCACTATTTGTCTTTTTTAATTTTTTTTAGAAATAAATTGTAAAAAGCAACCCTGAGTTTTCAAAAATGGACTAGACAAAATTGGAAAAATGAGGTTGTTCTTTTAACTCTTTGAACCCTAGTCACGCATATATGGGTCATTTGCAAACAGCCCAACAGTGAAGAGTGCACCTGTCCTATATGCAAACAGTGTAGACCCTGATCAGAGGGCTCCTTAAGGAGCCCTTTGATCAGGGACTACACTGTTTGTCATTTGACATATATTGTAAATTTTAACTCTAAAAAGTAAAAAATGGACTTTTAACTCTTTGAACCCTAGTCACGCATATATGGGTCATTTGCAAACAGCCCACCAGTGAAGAGTGCACCTGTCCTATATGCAAACAGTGTAGACCCTGATGAGAGGGCTCCTTAAGGAGCCCTTTGATCAGGGACTACACTGTTTGTCATTTGACATATATTGTAAATTTTAACTCTAAAAAGTAAAAAATGGACTTGACTTAATTGAAAATTAGAACTGTCCAGTTGATGTTTCAAGGGAGAAAGGGTTAACAGAGGTCAATGAATAAACCAGTTCCCCATTAAAACACCTGTTACATGTACTACTGAAAAGGTTTTCAAACATTCTTATAAGGAACCAGCACAAGCTTGAAAAGTTGTTTCTTTTAGGGAAAAGACAAATTGACCTGCACACATTTTTACTTTGCCATTGCTAATTTCATTAGTTTAAACAATATTTTATTTACATAATGAAATGGATTGGACAACAGGCATTGCCTATGTTAGTCCTCTCCAGAATTATTTCTTCAACCAGCTATTATCATTGCTGGTTGAAGGAATTTTTTTCAAATTATTTGGATCCGGATTGGGTTCTGCTAAAGTGAAACATGTTCAGGTTTCGAAATGATTGTCTCTCAAGTTCCATGTTTGTCAATTCAATCCATTTCTCCTTATATAAGTAGATCCATAGATACACCTTTTTCTGTTTTACATCTTTACTAGAGAAAATAGTTCCACTTGATACAAGCATGATTATGCACTATAAGACTTATCTTCTCTATAGTAGCAGATGGTAGCTTAAAGCAGACTGAAGGCAATTATTTTACTTTAGTTTCAACCTGCTTGAAGTGGTCACCTGTCTTCATTTAAACTAGAAAAAGGCTATTGGGGTTAAACTTTAATATGTATTATTCCTCCACTGAAATAGTTACTTAAGAAACCTTGTCATTTTCCTCTATTACAGTACAATCAAATGCTCGCAAACAGCAGGAGGCTGAACTAGAACGTCTGAGATTGATTGAAATGATTGAGGAAAATCGTCGCAGTGAGGAGCAACAGGCTATCAAGAACAAAGAGAAGCATGCACAATACCAGTCTGACCTGATGAGCCAGATAGACTATAACCAGCAGCAGAGGCAAGATCACTTCCAGAGGGAGGAGGATGAGTATTGGAAGGGCATGCAGGCCGAGCGTGAATACCAGTCCCGACTTAAAACCTGCCTTGACAACCCAGAGTACGAGAAGATGCATCCTATGAGGAAAGCCATGCAAAAACGGTCAATGGAAAACCAGGGAATATGATTTGCATAGGGGACAGTATTTTGTGGGGAAAAATTGTTATATTGTAATATGATATGAAGACAAGTGTTTTTGATTATAAAAGATGAAATATGAATTGTAATTGGGAGTTTCTTTAATCATCATAATTATGCGATCAGTGGCTATTATAGTAGTTGCTGAAGCCAGTTGTATTCCTCAACGCTCCAGATTAGGGAAAACAATTCAGAAGGAGTCAAACTACAGTAGAACCTCTCTATTACGACCACTTCATCAGGAGTCAAACGAGTATTTATTGACCACTCAAAGGAGGATTTATTTGTAAAATTAGGTTCTAAGGGACACTAACTTTAACCCTTTACCATATGTGTATATATGGAGTAATGGGTTAAAGACATTTAGAACCTTTTTCACCCCGCCCCTGTTGTTGACTTCCTTCTGATCTGGGGCCCTGATTCTTGGAATTATGCCAAATACAATGAGTATTTATTTACATTTTGAAAGTATTACCAGTTTGCCAGAGAAATGTAGAACGGTGTTTTTCTCACATAACTGCCCCTGTTTTCAATAGCGAACAACGATAGTGAATATCCTTGTCTCCAACATGTGTGAGATCACTTTGATGACGTCACTCTAATGTCACTATTTATAAATGCGTTATGACGTCACTGGAATTCTAAACAAAGGCATATTGCTTTAAAAATACATTAAATTGTTAGTTATGTGAGAAAAAGAATCTGTCACTGATCGATGTATGAGACAAGCTGATCTCAAGCTCGTCTAGAATAGAAAAGTTATTAAGCTCGCCAAGGCTCGCTTAATAACATTTCAATACTAGACTCGATTGAGATCAGCTTGTCTCATACATTGACTCATGACAGATCCTATATATACTAATGTCATACCAATAGGTACTGCTTAGACCAAGGACAAGGTTATATGAAATTATACATACAAATATTTGTCTATGTGAAAGTATACATGCAAATATTTGTTCATATGAAATCATAGATACACATGCTTGTTTTATTCAAACCTATATCTACCAGCCATATGGCTTTAGATCAATGTGTTCCTTGTATGGAGTTTAATAACAGTTTCACTGTACTACTGTCCCGACATCTTGAAGTATTTTAAGCTTCATCTGTGATATGTAATAATTTAACATTGTGCTTAGGGTTCATTGAAACAACAATCAAGTTCTGTAGTAAGCATCCATTCATAGATATTCATAGATATGCATACAGTGGAGAATCTGTTATTCTTTCCCGTTTAAACGCAAACATAGCAAACACAAAACACTAAAACGTAGAAAAATGCAACTTTTGGACAATTCTGATAATTCATGTTTATCTTGGTGGCAAACAGTTTGGAGCCTTATCAGACGCCGGGTTAACCGGCGTCTGATCTGGCTCCAAACTGTTTGCATTGGAAATTACAGTTTTAGCGTAAACGCGTTTATTGGGAAAGAATAACGTTTTCTCCACTGTAGTACTCTTAACCCTTTCCCCCACTGCTTGTTTTCAGTATTGAAGAAAGACAAACGGTTGCTTAAAGCAGGCTGCAAAAGAAGCAGAAAGCTGTTTGTAAAAAAGTGGAAACATACTATTGGGTAATGGGCTAACTGTCTGTTCATAGTACAATGTACTGTCGGTTATATGCTTCTGCACAGTGTACAAGAATTAACACTTTCCCTCATATTTATTTTCATTGTTTAATTAAGACAAGTGCCTTCCTAGAGCAGGCTGGAGGTAGTGCATTAATCTCTTTAACAGAGATATCTGCTTTTCATCCAGTCTGCTTTATGCACACCCTTGTTGGAATGATTGAAAAGTGTTTTTTATTTGGTTGGTTCATATGGATCAAAGGATATATTATATATACATGTATTTTCATTTAATGTTTAATATCACCCTGTTTGAAGTAGATAGAGAAACCTTCTACCAAAAAAGCTGCCTTTTAAGTAGAAACTATTAATTTGTTAGTGAAAATTAGCATGTGTGTTGTTACTTTACAATGTTTACACCTCACCTGAGGGTGAAGTCAGGAACTATAACTCTTTGAAGATCATGCTTGTAATGATGCTTGAGTTATCTTTCTTTATAGTTTCTCCAACCCCTTTTAGCACATGTATATAAGTGCAACCCATACACCCCTGAAACTTTTAATGAACAATTCCAATTTCAAAACAAGTTTTTGACTATTAAGGGTTGGTTTTAACAATATATTTTAAAATGACTGACAATGTAGACCCTGATCAGAGGGCTCCTTTAGGAGCCCTCTGATCAGGGTCTACACTGTTTGCATAGGACAAGTATAATTCTCACAGGTACACTGTTTGTAAATGGGTTAAAAGTGTTATAGGGTCATACTGACAGGTGGATTCTTAAAACAGTAAACTCCTTAAGGAGCTTTTTGCTTTACTTTCAGCCTGCAATTAGCAACCACCTGTATTAAACACCGGGAACAAGCTATAGGGGAAATGGTTTACCCATGTTTTCTCACCTGAATTCACTGTCTTCAACAGTCTTAAATGCATAGAAAGTACACACTTGTTAAAGACTAAACTCATGTAGCAACGTCTTATGGATGTTTTGTGTAAATAAACTTTGTTACAGGTGTTTTTGAATGCGAGGTATGGTCAAACCTGTCTTCAGCAACTCTTCATTTGAATACACACGTGGCGTTTACGCCAGGGCACTGTTTAATGCAGAATGTATTAAGCTGTCACCTGTATACATATGTCCATATAACTGGCAGTTTAGCAACACAAGGTTGATAGAGGGTTTTAACCTCCTCTACATGAATAGCAATCATCTGGACCACAACATTGGCTAATAGAATATGGAAATACTTCCACAGGAAAAAGAGAAAATTCATGTAAGAAATATCCTCCAAAAAATCAATGCAGACCCTGATCAGATAACTTCTTCAGGAGAAGGGCTAAGTAGCTGCTAAAAGGGATTAAATACCAGTCTTAAAATGCAGGTCAAAAGTAAAGCACCCTTGTTCTGTATTAAAAATTCACATGTTGATAGAGACACCAGGGTCCAAGGTTATAAAGCTTTTGAGCTGAGTCTGATATCGTTCTCAAGCATTTGATTGGTCAGATTTGAGCCTAGGCTCAAATCTGACCAATCAAATGCTTGAGAACGACTTCAGACTCAACTCAAACTCTTTATAACATTGAGGCCAGTGCTATTTCAAAGAGTTGCTGAGGATGAGTTTGACTGCGTCATTATGCTATAAAAAAAGTTATTAACTGAGTAAGTAGACATTATTATCTTATGTCTCTTTATTTGTTTTATGTTTATAAAAATGTTCATGACATGTAAATGATGTTGACTTGATACTTTATAAACTAAAAATAAACTTTATACAAAGTGAAACCCTCGAATTTTGGTCATCATTTCATACAGATTATCCCTCTGTTGTTGATGTTGTTTCTACTAAGGTTTAGCGTCCCACGTAGGTATTTTCAGATTAGGTATTTTCAGATGCGTCATTCCAATGTCACCAGAACGGTGACTCCTCTGCTATAATAAGATTGAATATAGAACATACAGCGCTCCCTCCCTACAACAACATCCAACGGGAGACACAGATTGTGTGTGATGTTCGGAGGGAGTCGTTATAGGGAGGGAAATTGGCTTACATTTGCAAACAGCTTAAATCCAGATCAGACGCCGCGTAACGCGGCGTCTGATCTGGATTCAAGCTGTTTGTCACTCGTCATTAAGTTTGTTTTCTGTCAAAATGACCATTATATACTTTGAGAAAAACAGCAGACGACAATTTAAGCAGACGATATCACAGCAGTTAAAGCGTAAGACTTTATTGTCCTGTTGGGGAACTGTCGCAATGGTCGTTGTCAGGAGGGAATCGTTGTTTTTAGGGCCTTTTTTGAGAGGGAGCGCTGTATCACCCGAGTAACAAACATTCTGGACTCGGATGAGTCGCCAAGTTACTCAAGCTAAGGTAAATTATATTATTGGGAAAGAATAACGTGTTCTCTCGTACTGTTCGACGAGTGACAAACATCTTGAATCCAGATCAGACGCCGCGTCACGCGGCGTCTGATCTGGTTTCAAGCTGTTTGCAAATGTAAACCAAGTTCCCCCTATAACGACTCCCTCCGAACAACCCACACAATCAGTGTCTCTCATTGGTTGTCGTTGTCGTGAGGAAGCGCTGTACTTTCTAAAAGAAATTTAAAATAAATATTTTGTGAGCTATACTGCAAACGACACAATGATTTCTGCAGACGAGAACCGTCTAAGTTTGAATTGCCGCGTTTGTAACCCGTTCACTACCTTGCCTCCTGATTACACTGGTTATTTGTAAACAGCTTGGATCCTGATCAGACGCTGCGTAACGCGGCGTCTGTTTAGGATCCACACTGTTTGACATGAATAACGACACTACTAAACCCTTTCATGTTCAAATTATTCGGAAGATTTTCACCATTTCGTCGTTTTATTGTCGTCTGCTTCAGTATTGAAGTCTGCAAGACACGTTTCAAAGTTAGATTTAAGGTTGTATGACTTTATAAATATCGACAAAAGTGTAAAACAGTTTGGGTCCTGATCAGACGCCGCGGTACGCGGCGTCTGAACAGGAACCAAGTTGTTTGAATCCGCGCTTTAAAGCGTCACTGAGAGTGAAAGGGTTAAGTCAATTTGTCTAAGAATTTAATTTGAGAAAATAAAAGCAGACGGCACTAATTGTTAAAGCTGATGACGTCATAACAGTGAAGGGTTTAATGCAGGAACAAGTCTACTGTGTTTATCATTTACCTATACAGACTGGAGTGTTTCTTCTCAGACACTCTCGTGGAAGATTTATAAAGTAGCCACATTTATATAACAATGTCAAGAGCCAAACATCATGACTAATTGTGCCAAACTCAGCAGATTTTTGTAAAAGACTAAAAAGATTAGGATTATTGTATCGCAACGAGCCAGGGCACGTGCAACGTGCAAAAGAAGTATCAACCTCATAACGACAAGCATCTGCGCATCAAAATACAATTAAGGATAAATGGATACCTTTAAATGTATGCAGCTCAAAGCAATGCAAAAAAAATTACAGAGAGCTTATAATTGTATATAAAACGAGCTTTCAGCATTACTTTTGTTCTGAATTAAAATGTTATATGTCTTAAAGAACGACAATAACACATGCTTGAGTGGCACTTACTGTGACACAGTATTTTTTTTTTAATATATACATGTGTATATATTTTTTAACATTGTTTCCTAGTTAAGGAGCCCTCTGGTCTGATTCGATATACATGTTATATAGGACAAGTATACTCTTAACAGGTACATTGCAAATGATGTGCATACTTAATTTGTTACTATAGTTTTAACGATACACAATTAAGAACAGTACAATCAGGATATACACAGTTTGCTATTTCCTATCGAATGATTTGTTGTATGAACAACACTGAAGTGTCTTTAGATATGTAATCTTTGTTTATCTACGAAATCTTACAGCAAGAACACATGGAGAGTTCGTTTCAATATCCAGACATGGGTTTGTTAACACATTCAACTCTAGCGACGAGTATACTCGTCATTTACAAACAGTGTACCAGTTAAGATATCATTTGTCCCATGCAAACAGTGTTGACCCTGGTCATAGGGCTCTCTGATCAGGGTATACACTCTTTGTCATTTTGCAATATATTGTTGAAATCAACCCCAAATAGTCAAAAATTGACTAGACTTATTTTGAAATTGGAAATGGTCATTAAAAGTTTCAAGGGTGAATGAGTTAATGCTGTTTGTTTTAGTGTACTATGTTACGAGCACTTGTACAAGTACAACGGAAGCATCTCCTGAAAACACCCACCCATAAGTCAATTAATATACAATGTTCATCAAAGGAAACGGAATGTTGAATATACAGACACACCTATGTCAAGAGAGTTCGATAAAAAAAGAAGAATTAGCAGCTCTTTACTGCAGTTGTCAGCTTGACGCATGACAGTAGTTAAGCAGAAAGCTCCTGCAATTGCTTTCTGTTTTTACCTTAGCCTTGCGTTAAGCTGTTCACTTTCTAGTGAGAGCTGCATGCATTTTCAAAACTATATTCCCCCAAGCATGACCGCATTTCCTTATCGTTCCCCTAATAGAAACGCCTTTCAACGCCTTTACATAGTTCTCACAGAGCAAAGGTTTTTAACCCCTTCACTGCCGTGACGTCATAAATTTAAAACATTTGTCGTCTGCTGTTATTTCTCATATTGGAAAAATAGATATTTTGACTTAAGAAATATTGAAGTGAATGACAAACAGTTTGGATTCTGATCAGACGCCGCGTTACGCGGCGTCTGATCATGATTCAAACTGTTTGCAGATAACTATTGTACTCGGGGTAAGGCAGTGAAGGGGTTAGGGTTTCTATCTTTTGTTACATGAGTCAAGAAGTCTTTCCTACAGTCTGACAGATGACTGCTAAAAGCAGACTGAAAAGTAAAGCAGGAAGCTCCGAAACCCTTGTGAAACTTCCAATGGACAATTCCTGTTTCAAATTAAGTCTAGCTCTTATTTCACTACATGTATGTTTGGGATTGCAGATGGCAATACTATTGTAAAATGAAAAACAGTACAGACCCTCCGCAGAGGCTTCCTCAAGGAGATATCTGATCAGGGTTTACATTGTCAGCAAAGGGCACGTACTATTCAAAGGTATACTGTTGGTAAAGTATGCATAAAGGCGTCACTAGGATTTAATCTGTTGAGCAGTCACCTGTTGTTGAACACTGAAAATAAGCTATGAGACGTGGCAAAGCATTTATGTTGAGTCTGAAGCATTTGAGCATAAGCTCAAATTAATTAAAATGCTTGAGAACGATCTCAGACTCAATTTAAAAGCTTTATAGGCTTGAGCATTTAAAGTATCAAACTGTGAAGGATAGGGCTATGTAATTCGTGGGAGGTAATGAAATACTCCGTACAATAAAGACTTGATTGTGCTGCAAATACGCCTACAATGTTTTATCAGACATAATAATGATATGAAAGAAAAATAGGCTTTGAAAAAAAAAACAGGAGCCATGATGTTCGCCGCCAAACTGTGGCTGGGTGTTTATTTTTGATGACAGATGAATGCATGTTAGAGCGCCATGCGGCTGCACATGGAAACGGTTTTTATCCTTATCCTTGTACAATATCGTTTGCTCTCAAAATTATCGTCTGCATTAGATTTAAATTTAAAAATTTCGTGTTTTAACCCATTTATGCCAAGTGGATTTCTATATTGGATGAGTGCATTTTTCATTTAAGGGGTGCCTGATCGATTTTTTACTTTTATTTTTGATAGATATTTCTGGTAGCAAATAGTGTAGAATCAGATCAGACGCCGCATTATGAGTCTGCACTGTTTGTCTATATCCATTTTAAGCAACTTTATAGGCTCAAATGGGCTTATATGTGTCAGTAAAACCTTTTCTATTACGACCACTAAATAAAGTTTAGTTTTAGGTGTTCTCAAAGGCGGATGGCTGTTTAGACCATGCTGGAAGTAAATTAGAAAAGTTCCTGTAGGAGCTTTCTGTTCTACTACCATCTTGCTAAAAGCTGTCAGTGTTTATGCAATCGAATAGTCTTTTTGTTAGTGGTCGTAATATGAAAGCTTTGCTGTATTGATCTTGAAAGCGAGTGCCAAACAGTCTGGACCCAGGGGACCTTTCTTACTAAACGTCGTACGAAAAGAATGGTCGCAAGTCAAAAGTTTAAATAACATCTAATTTCTTATATTCCATCTAATTCTGTCTTGTTACATCTCTGTGGAAATGTCTTGTAAAGACGATTCCAAAGAGATATCACAAGACAGGATTAGACGGAGATAATGTCCATAAATCAATATTCAAATGAGACCAAGGCACATTTATACGTTTTAACTCGTACTCACTGAAAAGTTCGACTAATGCGAATTCGATGTATCGAAGTTCGACTGTAGGGTATTCTAGCGTCTGTCATTCAAATATTTACATAGCTGGGTTGTGCGAAGTATTCAGTCCGGACCGTTTATATCAGAAGGGACATGAAAACGCAGACTGCGAACGTTCAATTATTTCGTAATTTGACATCAATTTAGAGAAACAAAATACCACGGAATTATTACGATACTGGCTGACTTTGTCTGGTACAGTGGAGAAAACGTTATTCCTTCCCAATAAACGCGTTTACGCTAAAACTATTATTTCCATTGCAACCCGGCGTCTGATCAGGCCCCAAACTGTTTGCACCCCCCAGTTTAAAACGAGTCGTTAAAATGGTGAAAAAGTTGTCATTTTACCCATTTTAATGCAATGCGTTTGCGTTTTATGCAAATGCGTTTAAACGGGAAAGAATAACGTTTTCTCCACTGTATACAGGAAACTACAAACGTTTTTCTTCACCGACATTTTCCAGTAAATTGAATAGAGATCCGCTGGTACAAGGTTATAAAGCTTTTGAGTTGAGTCTGAAGTCGTTCTCAATCAATTGATTGGTCAGATTTGAACCAATCAATTGCTTGAGAACAAACTCAGACTCAACTCAAACGCTTTATAACCTTAGACCCTGAAGATACGTTTAAACGCAACGAAACGCAAACGCGATTTGCAATAAAATGCAAAAAATGACAGCCGTTTGATAATTCTCACGATTTATGGTCTATCTGAGTGGCAATCAGTTTTGAGCCTGATCGGACACTGTGGACATCGTTTGTCCATACTGCATAACACTTCATATGAAATGGCAAATAGTGCAGATCCTGATGAAACGTATATCACTATGGTCTTCATTGTTTGCTAATCTCCTCTTTAGTTAGACTCTATGATTAAATGAGCCATGTTAGTTCATCTTATTTTTTAAAGCCAAGTCCATGCTTGAATGTATTTGCAACAAGCCAGATCTGTCTGCATTCTAACGAACTGACATTTATCGTGAAATAATAGACTGGTTTAGCTGGTATATTTGTTTTAATGTATTTGTTAACATTCATGTCATTGTCAGTTTGAATCAAGGGATAAAAGCTTACATGCAGCTGCCGAACAGTGGAGAAGGTACAGTGCTCCCTCTCTACAATGACACCCAATGGGAGACAAAAATAGTGTGCGTTGTTCGGAGGGAGTCGTTAAAGGGAGGGAAATTGACTTACATTTGCAAACAGCTTGAATCCAGATCAGACACCGCGTTAAGTTGCGTCTGATCTGGATTTAAGCTGTTTGTCACTCGTCATTATGTTTTTTTCTGTCAAAATGTCCAATATGTGACTTTGAGAAAAACAGCAGACGACAATTTTAAGCAGACGATACTACAGTCGTGAAAATGTCGGAGGAACAGCGGCGAGCGTTGTTGTGTAGAGGGAATCATTGTTCGGACGGCCGATGAAGGCAGGGCTTCCATAAGTTGCTATGAAAAATCCTAAGATTTCCAAAGTTGCATTTTTCAAGTGCGATTTTACGAATCGTACCTTTTCCTCATAGCCTGTTTCTTGTTTTATTGACAAGCGACTTCTTAAAGCAGGCTGTAAGTAAAGCAGAATGCGCCTCAAGGCGCATTCAGCTTTACTTTCAGCCTGCTTTAAGCTTCCATGTACTGGAAAAAAATCCGGAGATTAAGGAAAATTCCGGAGAAATGGCAGCCCTGTGAAGGGAGGGGGCACTGTATTAGCATTCCCTAACCGCAAACACAGTGCTTTACCATGTTATAAATGATAACTTGAAACTATAACTTAAAAACTCAAAACTAGAAATAGGCTATGGGGTAATTGGTTAAGTCGACATGACCAGTATTTCTTTTGTTGAAATTCGATGACTCGCTGTCGCTTAAGTCGAACTTACTCGTAGTTTAACGTTAACACATTCAACACTAGCGACGAGTATACTCGTCCTTTACAAACAGTGTATCTGTGAGGATTACACTTGTCTCATGCAAATAGTGTATACCTTGATCAGAGGGTTCCTTAAGGAGCCATCTGATCAGGGTCTACATGTTTGTCATTTTGAAACATATTGTTAAAATCAACCATAAATAGTCAGAAATGGACTAGACTTAATTGGACATTGGAATTGTCCACTTAAAGTGGCAGGGGTGAATGAGTTAAATGAGACCAAGGCACGTTATAACTTTTAAATACGGGCACGTCTGACTGTAGCGAACTTTGGACTGTATTGTACAGTGGAGAATCTGTTATTCTTTCCCGTTTAAACGCAAACGTACGCAAACGCAAAGCACTAAAACGTAGAAAAGAACAACTTTTGGACAATTCTGATAATTCTTGTTTATCTTGGTGGCAAACAGTTTGGAGCCTGATCAGACGCCGGGTTACCCGGCGTCTGATCTGGCTCCAAACTGTTTGCACTGCAAATAATTGTTTTAGCGTAAACGCGTTTATTGGGAAAGAATATCAGATTCTCCACTGTACGAGTACTGTAAAACAGGTATTTTTCGCGTCATGAATATTTCCCGTCATAAATATTTCGCGTACTGCGATTTTGCATTAATTCGCGACATCATGCAATATTCTAGCAGGTGTTAGTTTAAAGCAGGCTGAAAGTAAAGCAGAATGTGCTTTTAGGCACTTTCTGCTTCACTTTCAACCTGCTTTAAGAAGTCACCTTTTTTCAAAACTAGAGACGCGAGGCAACACATTCGCGAATTAACGCGTAAATTATATTCTCGCGAATAAAACCGGTTTTACAGTATCTATAACTGATTATGAAGCCAATCACAACGCACATTTGCTTAGATTATCCAAGTATAAATGCATTAATTTGATTAAGATCTAAATGGAGTAATTTGCACTGAATATTATTATCTAATCCATTAAAAACTATCACCACTGCCTGATGCACACAAGAACACCACCTGTGTTACACAAACACGCACGTGTGACATCAAATAGACGTTGTACAGCTTATAGATGTTATCATAGTAAAGATATCTCAGATTAATGTATGTATTCACTATCATGAACAAAGTAAGCTTTTCACAAAATTAAAAGCTCGAAGTCGTTTGACACATTGAATCCTAATAACGAGTACAGTGGAGAACACGTTATTCTTTCCCAATAAAATTTCTAGAACAAACAGTTTCGAGCCAGATCAGACGCCGGGTAACCCGGCGTCTGACCAGGCTTCAAACTGTTTACAACTCAGCATTATATTAATAGTAAGATTGTCAAAAAATTGTTATTTTCTATATTTTAATGCATTGCGTTTGCGTTTCGTTTGCGTTTAAACGGGAAAGAATAACTATTTCTCCACTGTATACATGTACTTGTTATTTACAAACCGTGCCCCTGTAAAGAGTACATTAAACTTGTGTTCTATACAAACAGTGAAGACCCTGAACGGAGTGCTCCTACAAGAGCCCTCTGATCAGGGTATTCATTGGTTGTCATTTTGCAATGTATTACAAAATAAAACCCTACCTAGTCTACCTAGTCTAAAGTGGACAAGAGCTGATTGGAAACTTGACGTGTTCATTAAATATTTTAGGGGTGGATGAGATAAAGTCATTATTGTATTAAGCGACCATTTAATACAAGATTGATAGGTACTTGTAATAAATGTTACGGTAGCATTTATCACCGACTTTAAATGGACAGTTCTAGCTCCCAATAAAGTCTAGCCTAGTTGTACTAATAAGGATAAGAACAAAACTGTTCTGTACTATTTAGGATACAGGGCTCCTCTCTATAATGACACCCAACGGAAGACAAACATTGTGTGCAGTATGTAAAATTGAGAAAAACAACAGACGACAATTTTTAAGCAGACGACATTGCAGCGGTGAATAGGTTGGACATAATTGTCATGGTAAGGAAACTGAGACAAGGGTCGTTGTAAGGAGGGGGTCGTTGTTGGAAGGGCCGTTGTTGGGAGGGAACACTGTAAATGCTTTTGCAAAATATTGCAAATTGCAAACAGTGTATACCCTGATCACAGGGCGCCCATAAGAGTCATCTGTTATGGGTCTACACGGTTTGTATAAGGCATGTGTATTCTTCACAGGTAAACTGTATGTAAATACCGGGTGTACTCGACCTTAGGCTTCAATGAGTGAATTATTTTCTTTAACGGAGGACTACATTAAAGGCGTACAAAGGTCTATCTATTGCATGGGTAATTCAAGTTTGGGTGTAGGTTAAGTATAGATATAAGTAAGGATGTGGGTTAATACATTTTGGCTAAAAAGAACATTTTAAGTAGGCAATGCTTTTAAGGAACATACGAATTGATTTTAAATGGCAATTCAGCGAAGGAGCATCAACATTTTTTTCTGATAGAATGTTGCTTAAAGCTGAACCAAGTATTTCAGAACAGCTTTCTGCATTACTGTTGTTCTTCATTTAAATGTCACCTGTCTAAGACAACATAAGAATATCAAACAGCTACATGTTATAGGTAATGTGAATTGAAACTAATGCATGTCGCCATTTTAGTAACAGTTATTTCATGTATGTGTCAGACGCACTGTTTTGTGTACATAATGGGTATTAAATGAATACTTCGTGTCATTTTATGATAAGCATAACTGATTGTTGATAGATACGATTGTGCTACTTCTAAATGAAATCATTATATTAGGCAAAGGTGGGCTGCTTGGTGCCGCTGCCTTGTTACAGTGTGTGACACGTGCAATTATCGTCTGAAAAATATGTCGCCTGTAACATTTGTCAGCGTTTCTGGGATCAACTAGTTTAGTATCAGCATTGTTAATGGGTCATAGTAGAGATTTGCAAAAGCTTTCGGGGTTTCTCAGTTAGATTTCCATAGTGAGCCTATAACGTAATATGAAAAGTACCACACCTAATCAGGGACATATCAGGATATCAATTCAAAGGCCATTTATCCCTTTCAATGCCAAAATTTCGTGAGATTTTTACCCCTAGATCTACTGTTTCATTGTCGTCTGCTTCAATTTTGTTGTCTGCAATGTCGTTTCAAAGTTAAAAAATAGGGCAGTATAATTGAAGGAATTTCAAAACGAGTGTCAAAGAGTTTGTATCCTGATCAGACGCCGCGTTACGCGGCCTCTGATCAGGATCCAAATTGTTTGCAAACGCGATTTGAAGCGTCATTGAGTGGGAGAAAGGGTTGGAAACGTTTGAAATGTGTTCTATAATATGTTTTATCCCAGTCAACAGTTTGCCCTCATTTAGCGGACATACATGTATCACCCATAAATGACAAATATTCAAAATAAGTTGACTTTAGCAAATAGTGTAGACTTGCATATCTATATCTGTTATGGAATAAAAAATTGAAGAAAGCACATCGGGAGAGTTCATTGCATGCGATATCCATGCAACAAGGAAAGTGGTTAGCTAAAGCTATAGTTGCGAAAACGTTCTTGTTTCACTTTAATCGAAACACACTAGACAACCGTTATAAAATGAATGAAGAAAATAACAAGCGACGATTTATCAAACTCTGAGTGATAAGAACAGAACAGAACAGAACATACTTTTATTGATTTGTACATCATCATATAACACATTTATTTACATTCATTACACGAAGAAAAAGCAAAACATATTTACATAAATACATCCGTATCTTTTACCATTTTAATGTCGCGTCAAGCTTGTAACCTGATTGGATACCGGCAAACCTGGCGTCTGAACTTTGCTCCAAACCGTTTGCAAACGGGCATAATTGTTTTCGCCAAAGGCATTTACTCTTTCAGCACCAACTAACTCTTGTGAGTTATTAGGTTCCCTTGTTGATAATTATAGTTACCAAAACATGAACAGGTCTACTTGGAATTCTTGGTAGTTATATAAATACTGCTCTTAAAAGGAGCCATTTGATGGGTCTACACTGTTTGCAGATGTGATAAGTACATTTTAAACAGGACCATAGTGTTGGAAGAGTTAAGTTCGAAAAAGAAAAACGTCTTTCAAACAATTTCTGTTTACTCCCCGCAACGCCGTCTAATTTGGGTGACTTATTACAAAACAAAACGGTTGGGCGTTACAGATTGCTCCAATGTTTCGGCAGTTATTGCAGATATCAGATTACAGTTTTAAGTTTATGTTGTTAGCAGTTACAATGTCTAATTCACCCCTGAAACTTTTAGTTGATAATTCCCTTGCTCTAGTCCATTTTTGACAGGCTATTAAGGGTTTATTTTAAAAAGATATACATGTACATGTACAATGTATTGCAAAAGGAGAAACAGCTCATGCAGGACCCCTCTGATCAGGGTCTACACTGTTGACATAGGACCAGTATACTCTGCACAGGTTTACTGTTTGTAAATGACGAACATGCTCGTTTAATGTGTTAATACAAACCAAAATAAGGATTTTTTTTAAACATTTTTAAACATTTAGACATGCTTCAGCTTAACCAATTACTCCAAAATGCGCTTTTTACTTCGGCCTTCAATTTATTCTCCACTGAAAAAAATAGTTCTACTTTCATTAATTTATGAATATGCACTATAAGAAATAGTTATATTTCCTAGCAGATGTTAACTTAATGTAGACTAAACGTAAAACAGAATGCTCCTTAGGGCGCATTCTGCTTTACTTCAATCCGGTTTAAGTAGTCACCTGTCTGCAAAACAGTCTCTTGGGCAAAGGGTTAACGCAATATAAAAGTGAGGGAGAAAGCTTTAAAGTTGCCCCCTGCCTTACAACTCTACCCCAAGGTCTTAGTTTGAGTGTTCATAATAGAGAATTCCTTCATTATTCTTTCCAAATAAACGAAACAAAACGCAAACGCAAACGCAATGCAATAAAGTATAGAAAACGAAATGTCGGTATAAAATCTTTAGGATTTGATGGCAAAACTGTTTGGAGCCTGGTTACTCGATATCTGATCAGGCTTTGATGGGCATGCTAAAACAATTACGTCCTATGCAAACAGTGTAGAGCCTGACCAGACGTCGCCTGATCAAGCTCAATGCTGTTTGCAATTCAGATAGAAATACTACCCATGTAGGATTTTCAAAAACATATTGTTAAAAGAAATCGTAACCATTTTCAAACAGTTGTCATTATCTGTAAATAATTTTGTTTGTTTGCGTTAAGCATTGTTTTAAAGGGGGAAGCGCTTTCTCTTGTGTAACTGTATTGGCACAATGACGTTTGTGTTGGAAGATAAACGTATTATCCCCTGTATTCTATTCTGAACTTTGGTGAAAAAATTGATTCTGATAAAAATCAGAGCGGCTGAGTAAAACAAACAAATGTCAAGTCTGAGTAATGTACCGTGATTGCATAATGGTTAATGCTAGGGATTATCTAAACCTTGACGTTTTTACATGCTACTGTGAGTACGTGTTTCTTTCTCAATAAACGCGTTTACACTAAAATCAGTAGATCTATTCCCCATGCAAACAGTTTGGAGCCTGATCAGACGCCGGGTAACCCGGCGTCTGATCAGGCTTCAAACTGTTTGCAGCTCAGATTTAACTAAATAGTTATAATTGTGAAAAAGGTGCCATTATCTACATTTTACTGCAATGCGTTTCGCTTGCGTTTAAACGGGTAAGAATAACGTCTTCTCCACTGCTATCAGCTCGACTATCAATGACTTGTTTATCTTCTTTCCTCTTTCAATGCTTGATTGATGACATTTACTTCAGTTAGGATTATCTTCGGCACGTTACCTGTCGACCGCGACTACACTGTTTTTAAAACAGTTTTTAACGAGTACAGTGAAACCTCTCCAAACCGGAATTGTGTGGGGACAACATAAATGTCCGGTTTAGAGGGGTTTCCCGTCTATAAGGGTTTAAACCCATAGTTTGTTTCTAGTATAGAAGATAGCTGATCACTTAAAGCAGGTTGAAAGTAAAACAGAATGCGCATTAAGGCGCATTCTGCTTTACTTTCAACCTGCTTTAAGCTATCATCTGCTTAAAAGGCATATTTATGGTGTAATGGGTTAAATTAGAGAAGGGTTGGAAACGGGACCCAAAATTTTCCGGTTTAGAGAGAATTCCGGTATTTAGGGGTTCCGGTTTAGAGGGGTTTCTCTGTCATTCAGGAAACGCTTAACCAATCAGCCCATAGATACGCCCTTTTCTTTATCCTATAGCTGATGGTAGCTTAAAACAGTCTGAAAGTAAAGGAGAATGCACTTTAAGGCGCATTCTGCTTTGCTTTTAACCTGCTTTAAGTGGTCACCTGTCTTCAAAACTAGAAACAATGTATCAGGTACAAATGTACTAGGTGTAAACACTTTTTTCCTGTCGAAAAGGTGGAATTATAATTATTATACCCGATTTATATAGCGCCCTTTTCACACAGGAGTTGTGCGTTCAAAGGCGCTTCACATGAAATTAGATAAATGTACCTACAAAGCGAGAAAAGACAAATAACTACATTCACAATAAACATGATACATTATGGAGTTACACAATTTGAATATTTTGCAGACATTTTGCAGTAGGATACGTAAAGCTCCAATCAATTATAAGAGGCGACGAGTTTACAGTAAAGTTCTCATCACCGTCGTAGTAACGTGATGAAGGATATTGAATTTGGTTTTGACACACATACGAGTACATACGCCCTTAATACATGTTTACATAGTCAACTATTGCACAACCCTCTGGCTAGAACAAACCTCCACTAGCAATAGTTATTCCAGGGATACTATACATATTAGCTATATTTTCTCTGATTTTCCCTTTATTATGTGCGTTTATAGGTGTAGGGACACCGAATAATCGGAAATACTTCAGAGGTCAAGTCGAAAGTAGTCCCCCGAGAAATAGTTCTAAACTGTTTTACCTCTGAATAACATTTTGTCATAAAATGTTCACTGGTTTTTGCTTTTTATGTAGATTTCTAATACATGGGTGCAAGAAAATAGATACAAAGCATTTGTATCATGAGATTTTCATTATTTGTCACATATCCCATGCTTTCTCTGTCAGTTTATTGCATATTTGGTGAAAAATACGGAGCAGCACCAGTGAAATAAACATTTGTAGTTTTTGACCTTGCCAGAAAATGATTCAATTTACAGTGCTCCTTCCCTACAACGACCCTCCATACAACGACTCGCTCCTTACAACGAACCTAGTCGCAGTTCCCTGAACAGAACCATTATACCCAACCTATTCACGGCTGTAATCTCGCCTGCTTGAAATTGTCGTCTGCTGTTTTCCTCAAAGTTACATAATTGACATTTTGACAAAAAAACTTATGACGAGTGACAAACAGCTTGAATCCAGATCAGACGCCGCGTTACGCCAATAATAAGCCAATTTCCCTACCTATAACGACTCCCTCCGACAACGCACACACTTTTTCCTACCATTTTGTTCGTTGTAGAGAGGGAGCGCTGTATATGAATTAAGTAGAGCCGATATGGTGACACATGCCTTTACAATGGCTATGCCTGTAAGTGCGAATAGTCCGATCTAATAAAATGTCGACATAACAGGTGTGAACGAGAGGTATTACATGGATTATATTAGAGATGCGAGCTTAATTGCAGCCTTCAAAAAACGTCTGAAAACACACTTCTTTAATATCTGCTATTAGAAGAAAGTAGTCCTGAAATCAATGACTGCTACCTCTGAGTTGTGTTCCTCCTGTAGATGCTGAGGGTCTAAATGGGAGTTCTGGAGTTGTACCGTTGACCTTGTGCCTGTCTGGTGGATCTAGCTGATAGGGATTGCCCAATCGTTTTGAAACCAGTTTAACTGGGGGTCTGTAGTATAATTCTTGGACAGTTTTATCTTTATTTTTATAAATTAAGGGTGTAACTCAGTCATGGAGTATACAATACTCAACAAAACAACATGGAGAGTATTGTTTAAAAAATTTCGTTCTACGATCTGTGGACTACTCTCCGTCTCTACACTGAAACAAACAAAAACAACCACCCTAAAAATCAACAATAACAAAAAAACCCACTATTTTTATTCATGCCATTGATCTTTTGATTATTTGACTCATTTTAAAGTTGATTTTACAAACTAACTACATGTATAATAATTTTAATATCTTGGTAATAATATTGAAAGAATTTCCAGGTTTCCATGTAACTCTATAATGTATCATGTTTATTGTGAATGTAGTAATTTGTCTATTCTCGCTTTGAGGGCACATTTATTTAATTTCACGTGAAGTGCTTTTGAACGCACAACAATTATAAAAAGAATTTGCAATTAGCGGAAGCGAACGTTAATCTCTGAATCAATCCGATTTCAAAAGCGCACAAAACAAGATTCACGATTATATCTTATTGGGAAATCGTTTTAACCGGACCAGTAAGCAAATTGCAATAATATTTTCAAAGCAATATATAATCGACTAAACATTATTTTGATTATTACACATGTATAATTTGAGTGTCAATATGTCACACTTAACGCGGCGTATGATCAGGATTAAAACTGGTTGCAAAATCGACCGTAGGTGTCTACTTAGGCGGTTGATTGTTTCGTGTAAAATTAACTGCAAACGTTACAATATAGGTTGTGACATTGTTTTTTTCCAAAAGAGAAGTCAAAGTTGCGATAATTTTTAATTGTTCTATGGTCATAATGGCAAATAGAACAGGCAACTTAAATTTATATTGATATTACAAAGCAACCTTTGATTATAGAAACCCAACAATATTTGAAAAGTCGAAAGTCGATACTTCGAACTCGCTTAAGTCGATTGTACTAGTATTTCATTTTAAGTTGAAATTTGCCATTAGTCGATCTCGCTTAAGTCGAACATACCCTTATTTCAAAGTTAAAACGTGGCTTAGCCACGTTTTACCTTTGAAATATGGGTAATTTCGAACTGACGCGAGTTCGAAGTATCGAGTTTCGACTGTTTTATTTCTATATCTGATTAAGATTGAATCTGTTGAGTTGGTGGCTCCATAACAATAACTGATGTTGCATAATAAGACAATCATCTGACCAGGTTCCAAACATTTTGCATTGGAGATTATTTTTAAGTATAAACGTTTATACATTCTCAACGGAACAAAAATTAAGTACACATACCTCACATTTTCCGATACGATCATTATAAGGTAGTACTTCTTGGTAATAACTGTTCTAACCGACTTATTTTTACATCGATTGTAGAGAAAAAGCTCATGCAAATGCTACAAAAACTTCATAGAGGAGATGGTTAACTGTTATTTTTATGTAGAGTTATTCAAAACTCCCGTGCCAGGATGGGCGATCATTATCTTGCAAGTGCTTGCAAGGCATGGAATAAAACTCGGACTTTCGGATTTGCTTACAAATGCTCTATCTGGGTACATGCGCATTTCTTAAAATACGACCAAGGTATTATCCGATTTTGCTGACTTGGCCGAGTTATTTTTAGAACAGAATAGTTTCAAATGGTAAATGGGAAAGAAAGGTAACATCGAATATATAATCTCACACCCAGCGTCTGATCGTGCTCCAATTTGTTTGCCACTCAGATTAAAACGATAGATAAAATTTTCTTAATTTTCTACAGTTTAGTGCATTGCGTTTGCGTTTAAATGGGAAAAAGTAATGTCTTCTCTACTGTACATTATACGCACAAGAAATACACATACTGTAGGCTGTACGGAATCATCGAGTATGATACTCATCCCTTTTAAAGTTTAAGAATGTTCCAATCTAAAAATAACTCGACCAAGTCAGAAGAAAACACTTATACTATGACTTACGTATATGAGTAAGTTCAGACGCCGGGTCACTCTGCGCCAAACCAGGCTCCAAATTGTTTAATATTCAGATTAAAAACGATGGTTAAAACAATCATGAATTTATATTTTCTACATTTTATTGCATTTTGTTTGTCTCTGGTCACACTGTAATATATTCTTATGAAGATAAAGGGCTCAATTTTACAGCAATATTTAGATTTTTCGGTGAGGCTTATAGGCAAATGGTGAGATTTTTTTGAAAAACACGTAGGTCTTATCCTTTCTGATGTGTTTATTCAACAAATTGTTGTTATATGTACACATGTAAATACGCTTATTAATTTACAAAACCTGTCAGTCTATATCATAATATCCGTATACATGTATATAAAACAGAATATCTACAGGATAAACAACAGAATATGTGGACCAAATCAAATGCTTCTAGACTATGGCTACAATATTTTGCCATTACTTTGCGTTAACTCCTTCAGTTGCCAATATCCCCTTTATAACCCGTTTATGACCAAACTATTCGGGATATTTTTACCCTTTCATCGCTTTATTGTCGTCTATACCAGTATTGTTGTCAACAAGACACGTTTCAAAGTTAGATTTAAGGTTGTATGACATCATAACTATCGATAAGAGTGTCAAACAGATTGGGTCCTGATCAGACGCCGCGTAGCGCGGCGTCTGATCAGGACCCAAAACTGTTTGCAAACGCGCTTTAATGCGTCATTGAGAGTGAAAGGGTTAATTGGCATAAATTAAGGCTTAAATACTTGAACGCTTTAAATACCAATACTGTCTTCTGCAATAAGCTGCTGTTACCTATTAATATACTAAAATAAGAATTTTCTGAAATGTTCTTTTTAAACCAGGATCAGCGTGTTTGGAACCTGATCAGACGCCGAATTACTCGCTGCCTTATCTAGGTCCAAACTGTTTGTAAATGTTACCACGGCTTTATCGTAAGCGTGCAAATTAAGCAGAATGACGCCAGATACACCTCTGGTTCTACTCCATCGTTTTCAAACGATAATTACATTTTTTGATCTCTACTGCTATAGATTCAGAGCAGTTGTAATAGTTTAAACAAAACTTGAACATACATCTTAACAGTATTAGCTTTCCTGGACAAATGGATTCTAACGATGTCTGGAAAGAGGGAATGTTTGTTGTTAAAATTCTTTAAGGGTGTGGTTCTTTTTAAAAAGATCTTTTTAATCCTCTTTGAGTAACGTTTTTTTTCTCCATCGCTTCTGGTAGTGTTTAACCCATTGAACCCTAGCGACGAGAGTATTGCTCATTCACAGACAGTGTACCAGTGAGTGGTACCTTTCTTTGCAAACAGTGTTGGTCTTGATCGGAGTGATCCGGTTGCCCAGTTTAAAATATTCCCCCGATCAAACCCCAACCCAACACAGAAAACAAAAAAAACAAAAACAAAAAACAACAACAAAACAAAAAAACCTAGTTAAACAATGGAATTGATTGATTTAATTTATTGATTACGTGCAAGGGTAAGTTTGAGGGGTTTTATAGACACAATTGATTCAGTGTGACGGTTAGGGTTAGGGTTTTAATAGACAAAATTGTTTCAGTGTGACGGTTAGGGTTTTAATAGACAAAATTGTTTCAGTGTGACGGTTAGGGTTAGGGTTTTATTAGACACTATTGATTCAATGTGACGGCTAGGGCCATGGTTTTAATTGTTTCAGTGTGACGGTTAGGCTTAGGGTTTTAATAGACACAATTGATTCAGTGTGACGGTAAGGGTTATGGTTTTAACAGACATGACTGATTCAGGGCGACGGTTAGGGTAAGGTTTTAAGAGACACAATTGATTCAGTGTTACGGTAAGGTTTAGGGTTTTAATAGACACAATTGATTCGGTGTTACGGTTAGGGTAAGGGTTTTGATATAATTAATTGATTCAGTGTGACGGTTAGATTTAGGGTTTTAATAGTCACAATTGATTCGGTGTTACGGTTAGGGTTAGGGTTTTTATATAAACAACTGATTCAGTGCGACGGTTAGGGTTTTAATATACACACTTGATTCAGTGTTACGGTTAGGTTTAGGGTTTTAATGGACACAATTGATTCAGTGTGACGGTTAGGGTTAGGGATTTTATATAAACAACTGATTCAGTGTGCCGGTTAGGGTTAGGGTTTTAATATACATTATTGTTTCAGTGTAACGGTTAGGGTTATTGTTTTAAGAGACACAATTGATTCAGTGTGACAGATAGGGTTAGGGTATTAAAATACACGATTGATTCAGTGTGACTGTTAGGGTTAGGGTTTTAATATAAACGACTGATTCAGTGTGACGGTTAGGGTTAGGGTTTTAATATACATTATTGTTTCAGTGAGTGTAACGGTTAGGGTAAGGGTTTTAAAAGACACGATTGATTCAGTGCGACGGGTAGGGTTAGGGTATTAATATACATGATTGATTCAGTGTGACGGTTAGGGTTTGGGTTTTAATATAAACAACTAATTCAGTGTGACGTTTAGGGTTAGGGTTTTAATAGACACTATTGTTTCAGTGTGACGGTTATAGTTGCCGGGCTGAAAATGGAAACCCTCCCCCCTCTCCGAAAAATTGGTGACCTATATAGTATTGAAGGTTAATATGTTAGAAAATGAATGGCACTTGTTGGATGTTTGAAACTGTTCATTTTAAGGATTTATGGGGCATGAGTTATCTGCCCATGCAATTTTTGCTTAATCGCGAAATAAAATATACCACATGATAAGAGGTATTAAAATATGTTTAAGGATAATTGAAATAGTCATAAGAGGACAAGGGCATGATATTATATTTTACGACTAAAAGTAAAGTACCCCTAACTCCAAAAATCCAAGATGGCCGCCATTTTCTAAGATGGTGGCCAAGATGGCCGCCATTGACATACAGCATTGAAATTTAGGATGAACAATATCACACAAATGATGCAAATCAATGTATTTTAATTGTGTAAGTCTTTAAAAAGGCTTATAACATTAAACTGTTTAAGATTGATACAAGATACACACAAAACCGCACTTAAAAGGTCCAAACAAAATTACAGTTAGACTTCAGAAGAAACAGTTGACACAAAACAAGAGGCTGCAATATCAAAGTTTGGTCACCTTGGCCCAAAGAACAATGATATTTTCCGTATCGCCAAACAAATGAGAAAAGAGAACCAAGATGTTGTGGGTGAAAAGTGCATCAAATATGATGAAGGGCAACTCTCTCTTGACAATAAGAGCACACAAAGAGCCTGGAAGCGGCATTACGAAAGGCTACTAAACGTTGAGTTCGCTTGGAATCCACAAGATCTATCTGAAGAATCTCCAGTACAAGGCCCACCTGTCAAGATTAGCACTGAAATGATCAGCAAGGCGCTGGAGAAGATGAAGAATGGCAAGGCGGCAGGACCCTCAGGCATTGTTGCTGAAATGCTGAAGGCGTCGGGTGAAACAGGCGCTCATATCATGTCAGACCTTGCAAACGCCATTATTAGGGAAGAATGTGTGCCTGAGAGCTGGGAAGAAAGCTACATCACCAACTGCTACAAAGGCCATGGTGACGCTTTGACAAGAGGCAACTATAGAGGCCTGAAGCTCCTGGAACAATCAATGAAGGTTATTGAAAGAGTCTTGGACAACAGCATCAGACAGCAGATTGACATTAATGGCATGCAGTTTGGCTTTGTACCAGGGCGAGGAACGACAGATGCCATCTTCGTACTTCGTCAAATCCAAGAGAAGTACATCGGGGCAGATAGAAGGCTCTACTTGGCATTCGTCGACCTAGAAAAGGCATTCGACAGGGTCCCAAGGCAGGTACTATGGTGGGCAATGAGGAAGCTAGGTGTAGAGGAGTGGCTTATCCGGCTAGTACAGAGTATGTACACTAATGCAAGAAGCAGAGTGCGGGTGGATGACAGTTACAGCGATGATTTCAGCGTCAACGTCGGTGTCCATCAAGGATAAGTCCTCAGCCCGCTGCTGTTTATCATTGTCCTTGAGGCTCTGTCCAGAGAATTCCGCACCGGTTGCCCTTGGGAACTTTTGTACGCCGATGACCTTGCTGTCATAGCTGAGACCATGGAGGAGCTTGCTGAGAAACTCAAAGCTTGGAAAGAGGGAATAGAAGCGAAAGGACTGAGGGTCAACACCGCAAAGACAAAAGTCATGGTCAGTGGGCCTGAACTGCATACACTAAAGGACTCGGGCCAACACCCATGTGCAATGTGTAGAAAGGGGTTAAGGAGCAACCCCATACAGTGTAACCATTGTACTCTATGGGTACACAAAAATGTTCCGGAGTACGTGGCAGACTCACACCAGACCCTGACTTTAAGTGTAAAAGGTGTCAGGGACTTGCTCGACCAATTGAGGGTCACCCTTGCCAAGAAATGAAAGTTGGTGAAGACACTCTGGAGGTGGTAGACTCCTTCTGCTACCTGGGAGGTATGCTGAGTGCTGGTGGAGGCTGTGAATTGAGCTCTACTATCAGGGTAAAGACAGCATGGGGAAAATTCAGAGAACTTCTGCCCATCCTGACATCTAGAGCCATCCCTGTTGCCACCAGAGAGAAGTCTATGACAGCTGCATCAGAAGTGTCATGCTGTATGGAAGTGAATGTTGGGCACTCTCTCAGTCCTCACTCGCCAGACTCCGTTGGAACGATAAGGCCATGATCAGATGGATCTGCCATGTTAAACCAGACCAGACCCAGCATGTTAGGTCAGAGACCTTACTTGAGACATTGGCCATCCAACCGCTGGACGTTATACTTAGGGCTAACAGATTACGTTGGTTTGGACATGTTGAAAGAAGCAGTGGACCAATCAACTCATGCAGGGATCTGAAAGTGGCCTGTCATAAGAAAACCGGACGCCCAAAGAAGACCTGGAGAGAAACCATCAGACAAGACCGTGTACAGTGGCAGATGGTGAAGGTGGACCCCCACGACCGTGATCACCGGAGAAGATGTATTAAGGCAGCCAGACAACATCGAACCCCTGACGAAGGGAACACAGACGCTAAACTAGGATAGTGAGTGAGTGAATCTGTACATAAAGTATGGTCTTCATATGCCATAAACAGTAGCCATCTATGTTTAGTTCACTCATTTTCGTCTTCATTGTTGGTTTCGTAATCATCATCAAATATCATGTCCATGTAGTTATCCCAATCTACCTCTTCATCAATATCAGAATCTTCCTTTTTCTCTTTTTCGGCATCAACTGGATCAGTGGTATCATCGGAAACGTTTGCCAGTATGTCAATCAGTTCTGGTGGAAGAATATATCCTTCCGTCCAATCATACACTATACCTGTGTTGTCAATCTTCCAACCATGACAACTACGACCAGGGATATTTGGGAATGCTTCTAGAGATTTCTTCCATATGAATGCCTGATAGTTTGCTCGCAAGATGTGCATCTTTAAGGACGATCTGCACGGAGGGAGAAGACTCAGGTCAATACCAGCTGCATGTGTCAGGCTTTCAGAGCTCGGCTTGAACTTTTGTCTGAATAAGTCAAATCTCAGTTTATTTATGTCTGAATATTTGGGTTTGCCATACAGACAACAAACAAACTCTTCTAGTTTACCGAAATATTCATCTGTCACCTCAAGACTATCCCCTATCCTTTGAAACACCGGAATGAACTCAATGCTTTTCTCTAACACTTTTTTAGGTTTAAGTTTGCCTTGTCGAACAAAGGAACTAGTGGTATCACAGCCAGTAAAGGCATATAGCCCAGGTAGTGCTTCCAACATTTCACATCCGTGCTTCTCCACTTAGTCTATTTCTTGAACATTTACTAGTCTTCTTTTATTACCCACACATAGCTTGGCTATGAAGAGAGAAGCTCTAGCTGGATATCTCAAATCTGATGCACGAACATCACAACACAGCAGGGTCCAGGCAGACCAGAGATATCTTGGGAGGACCTTGTAAAAACGTGACCACGAAGCTCTCGGGTTGGAAAACACAAACCAACAAATCGCCAAGCTTGGAGAGGGAGACTTCGTTCCAGACTGGACAGGCAGGCCTCACCCTTATAAGAAGGATTGATCAATGGCATGGTTAAACTAAACTGGATGATGATGATGATAATGATGATTAGATAACATTTGGGACACTTACATGTATATTACAATAATTGAACACTGACAAGTAGGTGACTCTTGACCCCATGCTAAGTTTCGCGGCAGTGATGTCACCAGTGTGCCCTGGGTCTGTGTTGACAATCACTCTATTCAAAACATGTGCTGTTTTTAAAACCCTTATTAATAAAGACTTACATATATGTTATTTCTAACAATTTGTAACTATAAAGATAAAGTTAGTATTATTTGAAGTTGCTCTATATTCGATTTTGAGTGAAGGAATTATTTTGGTAATAAGGTTATGTTTAGTTGTTTGAGTATACAGCAATTTAATTTTTTGACTTTGGACCGTTTGTAGTCAATTCTGATATTGTATCTGAATGACTAGAACATAAATGCATGTTTTATGCATAATAATTATATCATTAGTGGGGCAGTGAAAAATGAGAGTTTCGTATGAACACCACCAAACCCATTGATCAATGCAAAAACCTTTTTCAAGATCATAAAATCGCGGCAATTTTCAATAAAAAGTATTCCAGTTCAATTTTAAATATGATTCAACGGATATTAAGCATACTGTGTACTTGAAATGTGGAATAACACCTTTATTACACCTTGAAAATTTGACATTGTGTTCGATTTTTGACTTCACATGGCGGCCGTCTTAAAAAGTGGCCGCCATATTGGATGTTTCAGGTGGCAAGCGACATTTTTGAAAAAAAGAGACCATAGAAATATTTGTGCCAAATATGTTGCTTGCTTCACCAAGTGCACCGTTTCTATCAAAAATTAAATGAACGAGCTCAGGTATTTCTATATAAGAAAATGTCCACTTGTATATGTAGTGCATATATCTAATTGATGCCATCTTGGAAACAATCATGAATAGCCTACTTTAACCAAAGTTTTATTTACTGCAACAACTGGTTCCATAGCTAACAGACTAAGACAGACATTTTAGTATAAAGAAACCAGTGCCATAAACAAGATATCTTTAGTTCTTCATCAGTTAAAATTCCATTATCATGAGAAAAAAACGCAAAATTTGCTTTTTGGGCGGCCATTTTGAAAGATTTTTTTTATTTTAAATGCCATTATTTATAAATTATTTGTTCAAAATACATAATTGATGTGTTTCGAATACATTTGAGGCAAATTTAGTTTATTTGTTTCGATACTTGTACCCACAACTAAGACCTAAGTGATTTTCTGTAATTTTGGCGGCCATCTTGGACGCCATCTTAGATTGTGATGTTGTCCCACGGCTTTGTCAAATGCATCAACCGGATCCAATATCTACAGGGTTAGACGAACATTTTGGTATATAGAAACCTATTTTTACAGGCGAGGACAAGTTGACCAGTCTTCAATCATTTGTAAACTGATAAAATGGTCATTTTGTGCGGCCATTTTGAAAATGGCGGCCATTTTGAAATGTAAGATTATGTGAAAAAGGATGTTTGGAAGATGTAAGACTATATATAGTCCATTTTACATAAAAAAAATTAACAGCAACACATGCTGTTGTGCAGAAATGACATTTATAAGCACATACTCGCATTTCAATAAATCTAAAAAGGGGGAGGTAATCAGTAAGCCCTCATTGCCATAAATGGACACTGTAAGTCATCCAACAAGTACCATTCGAAAGCTAACATATTGAACTTCATTGCTATATAGGTCTACAATTTTTCGGACAGGGGGGAGGGGGGGGGGGGGGTACAGAGGGCCCTGCATCTATTAGGGTTATGGTTTTAATATAGGTTATTGTTTCAGTGGACATGATTGCTACTATGTGACGATTAGGGTTTTAATATACATTATTGATTCAGTGTGATGGTTATGGTTAGGGTTTCAATAGACACAATGGATTCAGTTGGACGGTTAGGGTTAGGGTTTTAATATACATTGTTGATTCAGTGTGATGGTTAGGGTTAGGGTTTTAATAGACATGATTTATTGTGACAGTTGAGGTTAGGGTTTTAATATAAACAACTGATTCAGTGTGACGGTTAGGGTTAGGGTTTTAATATAAACAACTGATTCAGTGTGACGGTTAGGGTTTTAATAGATATGATTAATTCAGTGTGAAGCTTAGGGTTAGGGTTGTTATATAAACAACTGATTCAGTGTTAGGGTTAAGGATAGGGTTTTAATATACATTATTGATTCAGTGCGACATTTAGGGTTTAAATAGACATGATGTTTCAGTGTGACGGTTAGGGTTAGGGTTAGGGTTTTAAAAGACACAATTGATTCAGTGTAACGGTTTTGGTTCGGGTTTTAATAGATATGACTGATTCAGTGTGACGGTTAAGGTTAGGCTTTTAAAAGACACAACTGACTCAGTGTAACGGTTCGGGTTCGGGTTTTAATAGACATGACTGATTCAGTGTGACGGTTAAGGTTAGGCTTTTAAAAGACACAACTGACTCAGTGTAACGGTTCGGGTTCGGGTTTTAATAGACATTATTGATTGTGACGGTTATGGTTAGGGGTATTATATAAACAACTGATTCAGTGTAACGTTTAGGGTTAGGGTTTTAATATACAGTATTAGTTCAGTGTGACTGTCAGGTTTAGGGTTATAATAGACATGATTTATTCAGGGCGACGGTTAGGGTTTTAATATACATGATTGATTCAGGGCGACGGTTAGGGTTAGGGTTTTAATAGACATGATTGATTCAGGGCGACGGTTAGGATTAGGATTTTAATAGACATTATTGTTTCAGTGTGACGGTTAGGATTAGGGTTTTAATAGACATTATTGATTATGACGGTTAGAGTTATGGTTTCAATTTACATACTTGTTTCAGTGTGACGGTTAGGGATAGGGTTTTAATAGACACACTTGTTTCAGTGCGACGGTTAGAGTTAGGGTTTTAATATAAACAACTGATTCAGTGCGAAGGTTAGGGATAGGGTTTTAATAGACACACTTGATTCAGTGTTACGGTTAGGGTTAAGGTTTTCATAGACACAATTGATTCAGTGCTACGGTTAGGGCTAGGGTTTTAATAGACACAATTGATTCAGTGTGACGGTTAGGGTTTTAATAGACGCAATTGATTCAGTTTGACGGTTAGGGTTTTAATATACATTATTGATTCAGTGCAACGGATAGGGAAAGGGTTTTAATAGACACAATTGATTCAGTGTTACGGTTAAGGTTAGCGTTTTAATAGACACACTTGATTCAGTGTAACGGTTAGGATTTGGATTTTAATCGACACAACTGATTCAGTTCGACGGTTAGGGTTAAGGTTTTAATAGACACAATTGATTCAGTTTGACGGTTAGGGTTTTGATATAAACAACTGATTCAGTGTGTCGGTAAGTGTTAGGGTTTTAAAAGACACAATTGAATCGAAGTGATGGTTTTGGTTAGGGTGTTAATATACATTTTTGATTTAGTGTGACGGTTAGGGTTAGGGTTTTAATAGACACAATTGATTCAGTGTGACGGTAAGAGTTTTAATATAAATAATTGATTCAGTATGACGGTAAGGGTTAGGGTTTTAAAAGACACAATTAATTCAGTGTGACGGTTAGGGTTAGAGTTTTAAGAGACACACTTGATTCAGTGTGACGGTTAGGGTTATGGTTTTAACAGACATGGCTGAATCCGTGCGACATATAGGGCTAGGGTTTTAAAAGATACATTTGTTTCAGTGCGACGGTTAGGGTTAGAGTTTTAATAGACACACTTGATTCAGTGTGACGGTTAGGGTTTGGGTTTTAATAGACACACTTGATTCAGTGTTACGGTTACTTAGGGTTAAGTTTTAATAGACACAATTGATTCAGTGTTACGGTTAGGGTTAAGTTTTAATAGACACAATTGATTCAGTGCGACGGTTATCGTTAGGGTTTTAATAGACACACTTGATTAGGTGTTACGGTTAGGGTAAGAGTTTTAATAGACATACTTGATTCAGGGTAACGTTTATGGTTAGGGTTTTAATAGACACAATTGATTCAGTTTGACGGTTAGGGTTTGAATATAAACAACTGAATCAGTGTGACGGTAAGGGTTAGGGTTTTTAAAGACACAATTGATTCAGTGTGACGGTTAGGGTTAGGGTTTTAATATAAACAACTGATTCAGTGCGACTGTTAGGGTTAGGGTTTTAATATAAACGAATGATTCAATGTGATGTTTATGGTTAGGGTTTTAATATAATCAACTGATTCAATGTGACATTTAGGGTTAGGGTTTTAATATAATCAACTGATTCAGTGTGACGTTTAGGGTAAGGGTTTTAATATAATCAACTAATTCAGTGTGACGTTTAGACTTAGTGTTTTAATAGACACACTTGATTCAGTGTGACGGTTAGGGTTAGGGTTTTAAGAGACACAATTGTTTCAGTGTGACGGTAAGATTTAGGGTTTTAAAAGACACAGTTGATTGAGTGCACCGGTTAGAGTTAGGGTTTTAACAGACCTTCTTGATTCAGTGTGACGGTTTGGGTTAGGGTTTTAATTAGCACACTTGATTCAATGTGACGGTTAGGGTTAGGGTTTTAATAGATACACTTGATTCATTGTAACGGTTAGGGTTATGGGTTTAATAGACACAATTGATTCAGTGTGACGCTTATGGTTAAGGTTGTTATACAGGCAACTGAATAAGTGCGACGGTTAGGGTTTTGATAGACACAATTGATTCAGTGTTATGGTTAGGGTTAGGGTTTTAATAGAAACAATTGATTCAGTGTTATGGTTAGGGTTAGGGTTTTAATAGACCCACTTGATTCGTGTTACGGTTAGGGTTAGACACAATTGATTCAGCGCGACGTTAGTGTAAGGGATTTAATAGACACACTTGATTAAGTGTTACGGTTAGGGTTAGTGTTTTAATAGACACACTTGATTCAGGGTAACGGTTAGGGTTAGGGTTTTAATGGACAACATTGATTCTGTTTGACCGTTAGGGTTAGGGTTTTAATATTCATTATTGATTCAGTGCGACGGTTAGGGTTTTAATAGATACACTTGATTCATTATAACTGTTAGGGTTAGGGTTAGGGTTATAATAGACACAATTGATTCAGTGTGACGTTTAGGGTTAGTGTTTAAGTATAAACAACTGATTCAGTGTGACGGTTAGGGCTAGGGTATTAATAGACATATTTGTTTTAGTGCGAAGGTTAGGGTTAGGGTTTTAAAAAACACGATTGATTCAGTGCGACGGGTAGGGTTAGTGTAGTAATAGACATGATTGATTCAGTATGACGATTAGGTTAGGGTTTTAATATAAATAAATTATTCAGTTTGACGGTTAGGGTTTTAATATAAATAAATTATTCAGTGTGACGGTACGGGTTAGGATTTTAATATATACAACTAATTCAGTGTGACGGTTAGGGTTAGGGTTTTAATATACATGATTGATTCAGTGTGACGGATAGGGTTATTGTTTTAATAGACACACTTGATTCAGTGTGACGGTTAGGGTTAGGGTTTTAATAGACACAATTGATTCAGTGTGACGGTTAGGGTTAGGGTTTTAATAGACACAATTAATTCAGTGTTTTGGTTAGGGTTTGGGTTTTAATAGACCCACTTGATTCAGTGTTACGGTTAGGGTTAGGGTTTTAATCGACACTTTTGATTCAGCGCGACGTTAGGGTTAGGGATTTAATAGACACACTTGATTAAGTGTTACGGTTAGGGTTAGTGTTTTAATAGACACACTTGATTCAGGGTAATTGTTAGGGTTAGGGTTTTAATGGACAATATTGATTCAGTGCGACGGTTAGGGTTAGGGTTTTAATAGACACACTTGATTCATTGTAACGGTAAGGATTAGGGTTTTATAATAGACATAATTGATTCAGTGTGACGGTTAGGGTTAGGGTTTTAATATAAACAACTGATTCAGTGTGACGATTGGGGTTAGGACTTTAATGGACAAACTTGATTCAATGTCACGGTTAGGGTTAGGGTTTTAATAGATACACTTGATTCATTGTAACGGTTAGGGTTAGGGCTATACTAGACACAATTGATTCAGTGTGACGGTTAGGGTTAGTGTTTTAATATAAACAACTGATTCAGTGTGACGGTTAGGGTTAGGGTATTAATAGACAGATTTGTTTTAGTGCGACGGTTAGGGTTAGGGTAGTAATAGACATGATTGATTCAGTGTGACGGTTAGGTTAAGGTTTTAATATAAATAAATTATTCAGTGTGTCGGTTAGGGTTAGGATTTAATATATACAACTAATTAAGTGTGACGGTTAGGGTTAGGGTTTTAATATACATGATTGATTCAGTGTGACGGATAGGGTTATGGTTTTGATAGACACACTTGATTCAGTGTGACGGTTAGGGTTAGGGTTTTAAAAGACACAGTAATTGTTTCAGTGTGACGGTTAGGGTTATGGTTTTAATAGACACAATTGATTCAGTGTGACGCTTATGGTTTTAGTATAAACAACTGATTCAGTGTGACGTTAAGGGTTAGGGTTTTAGAGTCACAATTGATTCTGTTTGACGGTTAGGGAAAGGGTTTTAATAGACACAATTGATTTAGTGTGAAGGTTAGGGTTAGAGTTTTAATAGACACAATTATTCCGTGTGACGGTTAGGGTTAGGGTTTTAATATAAACACTTGATTCAATGTGACGGTTAGGGTTAGGGTTTTAATAGACACACTTGATTCAATGTGACGGTTAAGGTTAGGGTTTTAAAAGACACAACTGATTCAGTGTGACAGTTAGGATAAGGGTTTTAATAGACACCATTGATTTAGTGTGACGGTTAGGGTTAGGGTTTTAATATAAACAACTGATTCAGTGTGGCTTAGGGTTAGGGTTTTAATGGACACACTTGATTCAGTGTGACGGTTAGGGTTAGGGTTTTAATACAAATAAATTAATCAGTGTGACGGTTAGGGTTTTGATTGATACAACTTATTCAGTGTGACGGTTAGGGTTAGGGTTTTGGTATACGTGATTGATTCAGTATGACGGATAGGGTTATGGTTTTTATATAATCATCTAATTCATTGTTACGTTTAGGGTTAGGGTTTTGATATACATTCTTGTTTTAGGGTTATGGTTTTAATATAAACTACTGATTCATTGTGACGGTTGGGGATAGAGTTTTAATATACATTATTATGTCAGTTTGACGATTAGGGTTAGGGTTTAATAGACACACTTGTTTCAGTGCGACGGTTAGGGTTAAGGTGTGACGGTTAGGGTTTGGGTTTTAATAGACCTTATTGTTTTGAGTGTAACAGTAAGGGTAAGGGTTTTAATATACATAATTGTTTCAGTGTGACGTATAGTTTTAGGGGTTTGATATACATTATTGTTTTAGTGTGACGTTTAGTGTTAGGGTTTTAATATACATTATTGTTTCAGTTTGATGTATAAGGTTATGGTTTAAATAGACATGATTTTTTCAGTGTGTCGGTTAGGGATTTAATATACATTCTTGATTCAGTGTGACGGTAAAGGCTTATGGTTTTATTATACATTCTGATTCAGTGTGACGGTTATGGTTTTAATAGACATGATATATTCAGTTTGACAGTTAGAGTTATGGTTTTAATATAAACAACTTATTCAGTTTGACGGTTAAGGTTAGAGTTTTAATAGACATGATTGATTCAGTGTGACGGTTAGGGTTGGGGTTTTAATCGACATGATTAATTCAGTTGGACTGTTAGCATTAGGGTTTTTATAAACACAATTGATTCCCAGCATATGTTAGGGTTAGGGTTTTTATAGACATTATTGATTATGACGGTAAGGGTTGGGGTTTTTATATAAACAACTGATTCAGTGTGATGATCAGGGTAAGGGTTTTAATATACATTATTGATTCAGTGTGACGACTAAGGTTAGGGTTTTAATAGGCACAATTGGTTCTGTGTGACTGTAAGGGTTATGGTTTTAACAGACATATTTAGGGCGACGGTTAGGGTTAGGATTTTAATAAACACAATTCATTAAGTGTGATTGTTAGGGTTAGCGTTTCAGAGACACAATGATTCGGTTTGAAGGTTAGGGTTAGGGTTTTATAGACACACTGATTCAGTGTGACGGTTAAGGTTAGGGTTTTAGTATACACAATTGATTCAGTGCGACGTTTAGGGTTTTAATATAAACAATTGATTCCTTGCGAGGGTTAGGGTTAGGTTTTTAATATAAACAACTTATTCCGTGTGACGGTTAGGGCTTGGATTTTAATTAAAATAATTAATTCCATATGACGCTTATGGAAAGGGTTTAAGTATTAACAATTTATGAATGTGACGGTTAGAGCTAGGATTTTGATAGACACAATAATTTAGTGTGACGGTTAGGGTAAGGGTTTTAAAATAAACAACTTATTTAGTGCGACGGTTAGGGTTAGGGTTTTAATTGACACAATTGATTCAGTGTGACGGTTACTATTTTAATATAAACAATTCAATTCAATTCAATGTGACGGTTTGGGTAAGGGTTTTATTATAAACAATGGATTCCGTGTGACGGTAAGTGTTATGGTTTTAATGGGTCGTATTCGAATCAGGACAACTATCGCGTTAGTTGGAATAGTTGTCAACAAGTTCTATTCGAATAACCACTTGATGTGTTCCGTTGACAAAATGTTGTCAAACCCTAAACTCGAGCGTTGATTTAGTCACGTGACCGTGTGATTAGCGTCACTAGATAAAACAAACATGAATACCCTCTCAATTAATCGAATGGATCGAGATCACATGTCATTAAACACGTATATAAAAATTCGGAGCATTATGACAGTTGTAACGGGTGTTTGATTCATTTCCATTCGTCCGGAAGTACAAAGTTTTCGTTGACTACAATTTCTATTCGAGTCGGGCCAAAATCGTTGACATCAGTAAATCTTCGCGCATTTGCTCCGCCCACTTTTCGTTGACAACAAACTTGATGATTCGAATACGACCACTGACACCATTGTTTCAGTATGACGGTTAGGGTTAGGGTTTTTATAGACATGATTGATTCAGTGCTACGGTTAGGGTTAGTGTTTTAATAGACACAACTGATTCAGTGCGGCGGTTAGGGTTAGGGTTTTAATAGACACAATTAATTCAGTCTGGCGGTTAGGGTTAGCGTTTCATAGACACAATGATTTAAAGTGGCGGTTAGGGTTAGGGTTTTATAGACACGCTGATTCAGTGTGACGGTTAGGGTTAGGATTTTGATATAAACAATTGATTCCGTGTGACGGTTAGGGTTACGGTTTTAATATAAACAACTGATTCCGTGCGACGGTTAGGGTTATGGTTTTAATAGACACAATTGTTTCAGTGTGACGGTTAGGGTTAGGGTTTTTATAAACATGATTGATTCAGTGTGACGGTTAGGATTATGGTTTTTATATAAACAACTTATTTATTGTATCGTTTAGGATTAGGGTTTCAATATATATTGTTATAGTGTGACGGTTAGGTTTAGGGTTTTAAGATACATTATTGTTTGAGTGTGACGTTTAGGGTTAGGGTTTGCATATACATTTTTGTTTGAGTGTGACGGTTAGGGATTTACTATACATTCTTGATTCAGTGTGACGGTTATGGTTATGGTTTTAATATACATTCTTGATTCCGTGTGACGGTTAGGGTTTTATAGACACGCTGATTCAGTGTGACTGTTAGGGTTAGGATTTTGATATAAACAATTGATTCCGTGTGACGATTAGGGTTACGGTTTTAATATAAACAACTGATTCCCTGCGACGGTTAGTGTTAGGGTTTTAATATACATTATTGATTCAGTGTGACGGTTAGGGTAAGGGTTTTAATATACATGATTAATTCAGTGTGACGGTTAGGACTAGGTTTTTAAAAGACAAGATTAATTCAGTGTGACAATTAGGATAAGAGTTCTATTATAAACAATTATTTCAGTGTGACGGTTAGGGTTTGTTATACATTATTGATTCAGTGCGACGGTTAGGGTTGGGGTTTTAAAAGACACAATTGATTGAATTTGAAGGTTAGGGTTAGGGTTTTAATAGACATGATTAATTCAGTGTGACTATTAGGGTTAGGGTTTTAATATACATTATTGATTCAGTGTGATGGTTAGGGTTAGGGTTTTAATACACATGATTGGTTGTGGCAGTTTGGGTTAGGGTTTTAATATAAACAACTGATTCAGTGTGACGGTTAGGGTTAGGGTTTTAATATAAACGAATGATTTATTATGACAGTTGGGGTTAGGGTTTTTATATTAACAACTAATTCAGTGTGCCGGTTAGGGTTAGGGTTTTAATAGTCACTATTGTTTCAGTGTGACGATTAGCGTTAGGGTTTTTAAAAATAGACACAATTGATTAAGTGTGCCGGTTAGGGTTAGGGTTTTTGTATACATTATTGATTCAGTGTGACGGTTAGTGTTATGGTTTTAATAGACATGATTAATTCAGTTTGACTGTTATGATTTGAGACGGTTAGGGTTTTGATAGACATTATTGATTTTGATTGTTAGGGTTAGGGTTATTATGTAAACAACTAATTCAGTGTGACGGCAAGGGTTAGGGTATTAATATTTTTATTTATTCAGTGTGATGACTAAGGTCAGGGTTTTAATAGACACAATTGATTTAGTATGACGGTAAGGGTTAGGGTTTTAACAGACATGACTGATTCAGTGCGACGGTTAGGGTAAAAGTTTTAAAAGACACACTTGTTTCTGTGGGACGGTTAGGTTTAGGGTTGTAATAGACACACTTGATTCAGTTTGACGGTTATGGATAGGGTTTTAATATAAACAACTTATTCTGTGCGACTGTTAGGGTTAGGGTTTTAATAGACCCACTTGATTTAGTGTTACGGTAAGGGTAAGGGTTTTAAAAGACACTATTGATTCAGTGCGACGGGAAGGGTTATGGTTTTAATATAAACAACTTATTCAGTGTGATGGTTAGGGTTAGGGTTTTAATATACACTATTGATTCAGTGTTACTGTTAGTGTTACGGTTTTAAAAGACACGATTGATTCAGTGCGACGGGTAGGGTTAGGGTTTTAATAGACACAATTATTTCAGTGTTACGGTAAGTGTTAGGGTTTAAAATAAATTATTGATTCAGTGCGACGGTTAGAGTAAGGGTTTTAATAGACACAATTGATTCATTGCGACGGTTAGGGTTAGGGTTTTAATATAAACAATTGATTCAGTGCGACGGTTAGAGTAAGGGATTTAATAGACACAATTGTTTCAGTGCGACGGTAAGGGTTCGGGTATCAATAGACGCAATTGATTCAGTGCGACGGTTAGAGTTTTAAAAGACACAATTGTTTCAGTGTGACGGTTAGGGTTTTAATAGACACAATTAATTCAGTGTGATTGTTAGGATTAGCGTTTTATAGACACGATGATTCGGTGTGACGGTTAGGGTTAGGGTTTTAATATAAACAACTGATTCCGCGTGACGGTTAGGGCTTGGGTTTTAATAAAAACAATTTATTCCATGTGACGGTTTTGGAAAGGGTATTAGTATTAACAATAATTCAAGGTGACGGTTAGAGCTAGGATTTTTATAGACACAATGATTTAGTGTGACGGTTAGGGTAAGGGGTTTAATATAAACAACTGATTCAGTGCGACAGTTAGGGTTATGGTTTTAATATAAACAATTGATTCATTGTGACGGTAATGGTTATGGTTTTAATAGACACCATTGTTTTAGTGTGACGGTTAGGGTAAGGGTTTTTATAGACATGATTGATTCAGTGTAACGGTTAGGGTTAGGGTTTTAATAGACAAAATTAATTCCGTGTGACGGTTAGGGTTAGGATATTAATATAAACAACTGATTCCGTGTGACGGTTAGGGTTATGATTTTAATAGACACAATTGTTTCAGTGCCACGGTTATGGTTTCAATATAAACAACTGATTCAGTGCGACGGTTAGGGTTAGGGTTTTAATATAAACAACTGATTCCGTGTGACGTGTAGGTCTAGGGTTTTAATAAAAACAATTGATCCCGTGTGACGGTTAGAGTTAGGGTTTTTATAAAAAATCATATTAAAACCATTACCCTAGCCGTCGCACTGAATAAACTGTTGATGTTTAAACCCTAACCGTCACACTGGATCAGTAGATTATATTAAAAGTTAAAACTTAACCCTTACGGGAACCGTCACACTGAATCAAATGTGTATATTAAAACCCTAATCCTAACCTTAAGTGAAACACTGAATCAATTTGTTATATTAAATCCCTAATCCTTACCATTGCACTTAACCAATTTTTTTTTTATATTTAAACCTTACCCTAACCGTCGCACTGAATCAATTGTTTATATTAACATCCTTACTCTAAACGTCGCACCATCACATTGACTAAATCCCTAACCCTTACCATAGCCTTGACTCAATTGTGTCCATACAAACCCTAATCCTACCCACAGCCTTGAGTCATTTGTGCCTACGAGAACCCTTACCCTTTCCTTTTATACATTGTGTCTATAAAACCTTAATCCTAACAATCGCCTTGTATCAAATGGAAACCCTGAAAACCCTTACCCTATCAAGAATATTGAATCAATCGTGCCTGTCAAAACCCCTAACCATCGCCATGAATCAACTGTGTCAAATAAAACTATATTCTCTTACATCACCCTGAATCAAGTGTGTCAATTAAAACCATATACCCTAATCATCACATTGTATTAATCGTGCTAACATGTATAAAAACCCTTACCCTAACCTTTGCCTCTAACCAGCTGTATCTATGTAACCATATGACTAGCAATATCCTCTAAACAATTGTGTACATATGAAAACCCTAACAACCGACCTGAATATATTGAGCATATTTATTATTAAAACCCTTACCCTAACCATGGCCTTGAATCAACAATGTCGATGATAACCCTAACACTTGCCGCAGATAAGCTATGCCTTTGAACATCCTAAACCTTACGATTGCCTGCAATCAATAGTGTCTAACAAAACCCTAGCCCTAACCACTGCCTTAAACCAGTTATGGCTATTAAACCCCTAACCCTAACCATTGTCTTGAATCAATAGTTTCTATTAAAAGTAAACACTCTTTCAATTGTCTGTCATCAATTGTGGCTATTAGAGACTTACCCTAACCACCACATTATATTAAGTTTGTCTATAATGACCCTAGACATGGCGTTGAATCAATTGTGTCTATGAAAACCATATTCGTAATGGTTGCCTTGAATAAATCGTGTCTATGGAAGCCCTAACCATTGCCTTGACAGAAAATCAACAAAGGTATTGTTTTGGCTAAACTTGCCCCTTTGATACCCCTTGAGATTTAGGTCGGCTGGTAAAGGTCTCTTGTGTATAAGCACACTCAGCCCTAGCGACGAGTATACTCGTCATTACACTTGTCCTATGCAAACAGTGTAGACCCTGATCAGAGGGCCCATAAAGAAGCCCTCTGATATGGGTCTACACTGTTTGTCATTTTGAAATATATTGTTAGAATTAACCCGAAATAGTCAAAAAGGACTAGACTTATTTTGAAATTGGAATTGATCATTAATACGTGAGAGAGTCGTCCGTCCGAAGACGTTTGTTTTTCATAGTTCTCCAGTTTCAGCCCACAAACCGACAGTGTACGCCATCATTTGCGCTATTTAAAGTTCTTTCCCGAAGTTGTAAGAGCTTGATCCATAATCGATGTTAAATCACAATGTTAACGAAAGGAGATGTGTGAATAATTGGTAGATATCAACAGGTACTTAAAAAGTGGGTACGGAAATTGTATGACATATTTGTACGTAATCTTCACACACTGGTCACACGAGTGGAAGAATTCGTACGATTTATTCACTCGTGTGAAGAACTAGAAATGTGAAATTGACGGCTTAACATTGCTATCTTCCTGCAACCGCCCACTGAATAACGATTTCCCCTTGTAACTGTTGTTCAAGCAAGACACTTACATTTACTTTTCCCTCCCTATAACAACTCCCTCCGAACAACATGCATAATCTGTGTCTCCAAATAGGTGTTGTTGTAAAGTAGGGACAAAACCGTTGGTGGTGGTGGTGGTGGTGGTGGTGGTGGTGGTGGTGGTGGTGGTGGTGGTGGTGGTGGTGGTGGTGGTGGTGGTGGTGTTGGTGTTGGTGGTGGTGGTGGTGGTGGTGGTGGTGGTGGTGGTGGTGGTGGTGGTGGTGGTGGTGGTGGTGGTGGTGGTGGTGTTGGTGGTGGTGGTGGTGGTGGTGGTGGTGGTGGTGGTGGTGGTGGTGGTGTTGGTGGTGGTGGTGGTGGTGGTGGTGGTGGTGGTGGTGGTGGTGGTGGTGGTGGTGGTGGTGGTGGTGTTGGTGGTGGTGGTGGTGGTGGTGGTGGTGGTGTTGGTGGTGGTGGTGGTGGTGGTGGTGGTGGTGGTGGTGGTGGTGGTGTTGGTGGTGGTGGTGGTGGTGGTGGTGGTGGTGGTGGTGGTGGTGGTGGTGGTGTTGGTGGTGGTGGTGGTGGTGGTGGTGGTGGTGGTGGTGGTGGTGGTGGTGGGGAGGGGGGGCTTCTAGCCGATAGTTTTAAAGAAAGCTATAGTCTTGATAGGTGAATAATTTTTATTACAGGCAGTGTGGAACCAAACCAGAAACCGTGCTGCCTGGCGTCTCATCAGACTACAATATGTTTGCAACTCAGATTAAAATAATGTGACTTCATAAATTATATCTATATTTGATTGCAGTGGGTTTGTATTTAGTTTTTTTTAACCCTTTTTCCCATTTAAGCGCCTTTTTACACATTCTGATTATTCATCCACTGAAGAAAACAATTCCAAACTATAAATTCATGAACATGTATCATACGAAATGTTTTATATATCTTAGTTGATGGTAGCTTAAAACAGACTGTAAGTAAAGCAGATTGCGTCTTAACCCAATCACTACCAAAATTCCGTGAGGTTTTTACCCCCTTTGCCGTTTCATTGTCGTCTGCTTCAATTTGGTTGTTTGCAAGATCGTTTCAAAGTAAGATTCAAAGTAGTATGACTTAAAACATATCTATACGAGTGTGAAACAGTTTGGATCCTGATCAGACGCCGCGTCACGCGGCGTCTGATCATGATCTTAACTGTTTGCAAACGCGCTTCGAAGCGTCATTGAGAGTGAAAGGGTTAAGACGCATATTGCTTTACGTCAACCTGTTTTTTTTGGTCACTTTCACTACTAGAAACAGGCTATAGGATAATTGGTTAAACCGGGAACCATAGCGTTACCAATGTAGAAATAGTTCGCGTTTTCGCTAAATTATATATTAGGTCAAACATAATCATAAAGTCGATAAAAATCGAGTTTAAGTGTGCTTTAGCGAAAGGATCCAAAGTTAAAAGCCAAAGTCTTCTCGAATGCTCCAGTTTAATTAAGTGCTAAATCGTATCACTTGTTCCCACTTATGCAATTTGCAGAAGGTTATAGCTAATATGATATCATGGATTTTCATTTCTTTCATATATCGAGATAAGACTTTTATTGAAGAACCCTCTGTAAGCCACGATTTAAGTCTTTAGTGGTAACAATTATTTTTGTCCGATAAGATTGTTGTATTTCAACCTTTCGCTCTCAATGACGCTTAAAAGCGCGTTTGCAAAGAGTTAGGATCTTGATCAGACGCCGCGTAACGCGGCGTCTGATCAGGATCCAAACTGTTTGACACTATTTTTGAATTTTCATCAGTCATACTGCCTCATTTTGTAACTTTGAAACGGTATTGCAGACAACAAAATTGAAACAGACAACAATAAAACGGTGAAGGGTTAAAACTCTCACGAAAAAACTGGTAGTGAAAGAGTTAAATTGCTCTGCATGCTAGCGAAGGAAACATGTGTCACGGTGATTACCTTTGCAAACAGATCGGTTCCGATGCGTCTCATCAGGATCCAAACCGTTTCATACTCTGACCCTGTTTTGAAAATAAATTTTGAAAATTCTATTTTTAAAACAGTAGCAGACGACAATCGTTGCAGACGGAAAATATCCATCAGTCGTTTACTTCTGTTAATAATTACTTACATGTACCATTTGACTTAAGTACAGTTGTGCTTTGGGCGTGGTGGTCTGTAATAACGTTTATGGTGCAAAAGCAGAAATAAACATTGTTTAATTAAAATAAAATGAATATAAAAAACCAAGCAGTTTTAACCACTTAATTGATTAGCGTTTATTAGAACACACTTACAAATGTTATGAATGTTGAAGTTCGCTCCGGTTTCTGTCTGTAGTTTTGATTGTTGAAAAAGACTAAACGTCTACGCAGAGTGAAGACATTCTTCTTATTTCTCGCTTTAAACGAAATGGTACGCACACACAATATAATAAAAGGGACAAAAATAACTTCTTGAAAACGTTGTAAAATAGTTAAAAGGATGTGACTCAGTATGGACTCAAGTCAAGGACCTTTGACTTACAATGCTAAAGCTCTCTAACAACTGAGCTACCAATCCACACAGCGAAACCTACCGACCTGTTCACCACAATCTCTCCTCGGCTACATGTTCACGATTCCTTTAAATCTTAATTGCATACAGTTTGGAGCCTGATCAGACGCCGGGTTACCCGGCGTCTGATCTGGCTCCAAACTGTTTGCAATGGCAATAATTGTTTTAGCACAAATGCGTTTAGTGGGGGAACATGTCTTCTCTCTACTGTATGAACTCTAACCTATCATTAGTAATCTTAATATCTTGTAACTTGCCTTTCTATTCGGGCGAGGGCGTTGTTTCTCGTAAAAGTACAGATGCTTTTAACCATTCGTTTGCTAGAATATCCTCTGCTTCAAAGTACTGTAGTAGGCTGCTACTGTTTTAAATAAGTACAATGAGTATACCTCTTGAAACCATTTCAGTTTAACAAATCTAAACATGAGCGCTAAAAGGTTTAGATCCAAATCAATGCCGCGGTCCCCATCGTCTCATCTGGATCCAACCGGTTTACAAATTCCTGACAATTCAAGATGAGCAGAAATAGAGTTGAGCTATTTTTAGCAATTTCATTATTATCAATAATCATAGTAGAGATTGTGGCTTATCGCGGCGTCTTATCTGGATCCAAACTATTTATAAATTCTTGTCAATTCACAATTAGTAAGGAAAGAGTTGATATAGTTTTAGTTACTTCATTGTTATATGTTTTAACCATAGAAGAAATTTAGCGTTTCGTGGCGTCTGATCTGGATCAAAACTGTTTGCAAATTTTTAATCAGGTGGTGATGAACAGGGCAAAGGTTAAGACATTATGGTTGTAGTATCATTATCTCTGTTTGATTCATATGGTAGAGATTGTGTTGATAAGTCAGGCAGTCGAAAAACAAAATGTACTTATCGACAAGAGCTTATGTTTTGGCACGCTTAACTCTTTATTAGGTTCCCTTGTTGATCTTGTTAATTTCCAAAACAAGAACCAGTATACATGAACTTCTGTTCAGTGTAATATATACTGGTCTAAATTAGCAAACAGTGTAGACCCAGATCAGAGGGCTCCTATAGGAGCCCTCTGATCTGGGTATATACTGTTTCGAAATGTAATGAGTATATTTTTAACATGTCCATGGTGTTAGAAGAGTTGTTGACTGTCATGAACTCATCATTTTAAACAGTTGTCGTCTGCTTTTATTTATCTAGATAATTTTTAGGTATGCTGGCCAGGGAATATTGAAATGAAAGTTAACCATTTTGATCCTGATCAGACGTCGCGTTACTCAGCGTCTGATCAGTATCCAAAATATTTGCTACTAGCTATTGTAACTGCGGATAAAGCAGTGAAGGGATTAACTCTTTCCTCCCTGAAACTTTTAATAGACATTTCCAGTTTCCATTTTAGTCTAGTCCATTTCTGACTTTTAAGGGTTGTTTTTGTCAATGTTTGGTATTATGACAAACAGTGAAGACCCAGAATAAGAGGGTTCCGTTTGCATAGGACAAGTGTACTATTCACATGTGCACTATTTGAAAAAGACGCCTATAAGCGGGACTAGGGTTCAAAGGGTTAATGCGAATTTGCGATCGCTGTTGCAAACAGTTTGGATCTAGATTAGACGCCGAGTTACCCGTCGTCTCTTCTGGATCTAAACGGTTCGATAAACTATTATCTGTTTATTTCTAAAACCTTTGACAGATAAATGTTTTCTAAAGAAATGACAAGTGTTGCACATAAAAATAGCATCTAGTCGTGCGAAACGTTGACCCTTTAACGCCTAGTGACGCGTAAATGCGTAATCTACAAACAGTACACTAATGAAAAGTACATTTGTCCTATGGAAACAATGTAGATCCAGATCAAAGGGCCCAATAATTTTGTTCAGGGTCTATACTGTTTGTCATATTGTACAAATCAACCTGAGTAGTGAAAAAATGAACTAACCGTAATAGGAAATTGTATATTGAATAGCCTATCCTATGCAAACAGTGTAAACCCAGGTCAGAAGGTTCCGGAAGCTTGACCTCTCTGATCAGGGTCTGCTCTGTTAATACTTTTGCATTAATTTGTAAAAAAACCCACCTAAACAGTCAAAAATGGACTTAACTTGTAAACTCGAACTGTTCATTTGAAGAACAAGGAGTGAATTAGTTACTACCGTACCTCGAGTACAGTTGTTAATTGCAAACAGTTTGAATCCTGATCAGACGCCGCGTTACGCGGCGTCTGATCCGGATCCAAACTGTTTGACACTAATTGCAATATTTTAAGTCAAAATACCTAAATTAAGATTTGAGAAACAGAAGCAGACGACAATTGTTTTAAGTTGGTGACGTCACGGCAGTGAAATGGTTAATGGGAATGTTGGATATATCCGTCACCGTGCCTGTGGTCAGAGCTATATAGCATGTACTTGTAATCTTTTCACAGGAAATAGTTGATAAATATTTTGAGTGAGGATTTACTAAAAGTACAGATCCTTCTCCTGTCTATCAATATTTGACAAGTACAGGGCCCCTCCCTACAACGACCATCCCAACTACGACTCCCTCCTTACAACGACCCGGAGGGAGTCGTTGTTTGGGGGTCGTTGTAGGGAGGGAGCACTGTAGTAAATCAAAATCAACTATTGATGGCATGGTCGCTTATGACATGGTTACAGTTGAGAAGACGTTATTTTCCCCATCAAAACGAAACAAATCAAACACACAGTATACAATAAAATGTAGATAATTACACCTTTTTGAAAATTCTTACCATCTATCTGCATGTATATGAATTGCAAACATTTTGGAGCCTGATCAGACGCCGGCTAACTCGGCGTCTGATCTTGATTTCTTCCACTGTAACTGTAATCGAATTCCAGAAACTCTGTTGTCAATGCGTTGCTAATTTTGAAATATATGTACATATATAGGAGAAGTCGTTATTCTGTCTAAATATAAAAAAAACACGCGTTTACCCTAAAAATTATTTTCCAGGCAAACAGTTTGGCGCCAGATCAGACGCCGGTTAACCCAGTGTTTGACCAGGCTGTAAACTATTTTCCACTCAGGTTCAATTTTACAGTGAGAAATATCAAAAAGTGTATTTTTCTACATTTTCTGCTTTGCCTTTCGTTTGTGCTTAAAACGGAAAAGAATAACACATTCTCCACTGTTCATATACTTATGTACAGTAACTGTTATCCCCTCATGTCACTGATAAATGTGTGTAAGTGTTTAGTTTTTTATGAAACTTCTTGGTAGAGGAAGATATGAATTATTTATTTCCGGTATTTATAAAATGCTTGTATCAAAAGACCATACGTCAATATGAATGTTTTTTCATTAAGCGTATGTAATATATATGTATGAGATATTCAAGAACATTTTTTGTTTCTGTATATAGATTATATTTAGCGTCTATTGGACCTGGACACTTAACATGTTAGCGATGAAATCATGATAAACTTTGCAAACAGTTAGGAGCCTGATAAGACGCCGCGTTACGCGGCGTCTTATCAGGCTCCAAACTGTTTGACATTCTTGGAAAGAAATTTATAAAGAATATTTTAAGAACAGTAGCAGACGACAATTGTAAAAGGTTAAAAAAGTTTGTATCTGACACATGTTCATGTTTGGTTGTCAATGGAAACACGATACAAGAAAGCAACAGCACGTCACGTCTTTTTGATTAATTGAATTTTCAGCATGGCTGCATCCCTTTGATTCCCTGCACAATCTCAGGGCACTTAGTTTCTAATGATGCCGAGAACTGGCACCTTCCTGCACCCTGTACCTTTGAATTACTAGACGAGCTTTTTAACCATTTCCTCCATCCAACTTTGAATGGACCGTTCCCATTTCTCATTTAGTACATGTATTGTCCATTTTGATAAGTTGATTTTGCCACTGTAATGCAATATGACTAACAGTGCATATCCTCACCGGAGGGCCCCATCTGATCTGGGTCTTCACTGTTTGCATAAGACACGTGCTTTTCACAGGTACACTGTTTGCAATATCCCGCGCAATATCCATATATAAAATGAACAGCTATTATCTGAACTATTATATTGCCGAAATAATAAGGAAAACTGCTCCAGGAAAGAGTGCAGACTCAATGCACCGTAAATAGTATGGGAAGTGTTAAAATGCAGCGAGTTGATTTAACGGACGGCCATAACCTAAATCCACAGGGGCTGATTTTAAGGTACAATGCCCCTAACGAGCTCGGACCATCGGTACTATACGTTAAGCGATCGGTCATTCTCGTCAACAGTTACAGTGGAGAATCTGTTATTCTTTCCCAATAAACGCGTTTACGCTAAAACTATTATTTGCAGTGCAAACAGTTTGGAGCCAGATAAGACGCCGGGTAACCCGGCGTCTGATCAGGCTCCAAACTGTTTGCCATCAAGATAAACATGAAATATCAGAATTGTCCAAAAGTTGCTATTTTCTACGTTTTAGCGCTTTGCGTTTGCGTACGTTTGCGTTTAAACGGGAAAGAATAACAGATTCTCCACTGTACTGGCGGTTCGTATCGAACTATGCTCGAGCCCAGCACGGATATAACATTTTCTTTTTGGCTTTTTGAGTTGTCTGCCTGAAGGGCGTCAGATTTACGGTAACCTGTGGAGAAAATGGTGTTCTTTCCCAATAAACGCTTTTATGCTAAAAACCTTCTGTCCAAAGCAAACAATGCCCGTGTCCTGGTAACCTTGCATCTGATCAGTCTCCAAACTCTTTGCTATTCAGATTAAAATTAATTATCAGCGTTTTTCAAAGAAAGAGTCATTTTCTACATTGTACTATTTTGTTTTGCATTTAGTTTCATTTAAACGGTAAATGATATACTCTCCAACAATCGTAGCCGCAAATATTCTCCAATGCAGATTCAGCCTGTGCATTTCTAACATAAACTCTTGTTATAGTAGGTGAGTTGAAATTGGGCGGAACATTGCAATTTTATAGAGCAAACCACATGTTGGATTAAAGTTGATGCCGCGCAGCATCATGCCTCTCTGTTTGCCCTCATTGGAGCTATGTGCTAGTACTAAGTATATAATGACAGTACATATGTAACATTACTAAACAGTGAGAGAAATAGAGAGACAGAGAAAGAGAGAGCGGGAGAGAGAAGAGAAGAGAGAGAGAGACAAAGAGAGAGAGAGAGAGACATACAGACATAGACTGACAGACTGACAGACAGACAAATAGACAGACAGACAGACAACCAGCCATATGCCATATATTATGGTATATATTCAGGACTGTTTATATTTTGGCACTGTTGTAGAATAGGGGCATAACATTCGTATTTAAAGCGACTCGCAACCAGATGGTGCATTAAAAATAGTAATTTGTAAATATGTGTCAAACGCTTATATAAATGGTAAAGAATTAGTTTAGGATAAGAAATTCTGTTTAAAAAAATGTATTTCAATAAAAAAAAATATTGGTCTCTGGTGGGATTCGAACCCGGGGCCCCGGCATTGGCGGACAGAAGGCAAAATAGGGGAAACCGCTTAGACCAATGGACCACGGAACTATCCGTTTATGTCGGATCGATTTAACGTATTTCAATGTGTAGCTATCGAAAGTGCATACAACTTCGTAATTCAGCTCGTGTTTATGTCTAAGCCCGTGTAGAGAAGCAACAACAACAACTATACCGTCTACTAGTCGGTATAGAAAAACGATGGAAAATATCTAAAAATCTAAGATTCAGTGACGATTCTTGAGACTTTTTTTGGACTGATCATATTTTTTTAATGTCAGAAGCCAAATAATGCCACAAATTTGCTTTTATTTGAGTATTTTATTTTATTTTGACAAGTACACCATCCGGTTGCGAGTCCCTTTAAGGAGTATGGATAAAAATGAGTCAGAGTTAAAATACTATGCACCAGTTGGTCCGTAAAACTCTAATCTGCCAATAAAACCACTGACACCGTCACTATCTATCTGGTAACGTACGCTGGATGTAACATTACTCTCCACTGCTAAAACTGCTCATTCAGTTTCCCCCCATACGCTCACGAAAAATTTCTCTTTTATATGGGGAAGTATTAGGGGATAACTGGGCGGCACAACTACCTTGACAGAGTGATTGGATAAAACAGAGATGCAAGATTAACGCTCTGCATGCTGGGTAATATGTACGTCTGCAACAACTGTCGTCTGCGAAAAATAAAAATTTACAAAAATTATTTTCAAAACAGTTTCAGAGTGTCGAACAGTTTGGATCCTGATGAGACGCCGCGTTACGCGGCGTCTCATCAGGACCCAAACTGTTTGCGTGTAGATAATCACGCTTAAGCTGCTAGCGTGCAAAGAGTTAACGTCGAAGTTGGACTCGCATTTGTTGACTAGTTTACCACTAGTTGACATCGTTTTGGACGTTCTCGATATTTTACTGTCGTCTGCAAATATGTGTTGTCTGCAACAGTTCATAAACTTGATTTAAAAGCGTTTTTTTCTTCAGAAAATATTATCGTAGTGTGAAACAGTTTGTACCCAGATGAGACGCCGAGTTAATCGCCGTATCATCTTAATCCAAACTATTCGCACCGGTTTTCTCAGATTCTCAGAAAGGTTAAATAAAACTCGTAAAAATTAGTAAATTTAAAAATGTTAGATCTAAGTATAGTAAAATATGTATTAAGTGAAATTAAATAGAAGTTATAGCATGGACAAATTCAAAGACTTAATGCAGGATAAAAATACTGCAGAAAGCTCCAAAAAGGAGCCCTCTGCATAACCCATAGCCTGCATTAAACAGCTACATTTATTCAAGACGTACTCAAAGGTATTTTACGTAGTTGTCGCTAAAACCATGTACATTATTGACTGAAGTTACGATTTTGAAACAGTCGGCGTTAAAAAGTGTTAAAACGGTTGCTGGGTAACGGCAGTAGGGATCCAGCGGTCTTGGTGGTAGCACGCGTTGGTTGGAGGTTGGATTTTTACGGTGCAGTGATCTAACCATACAATGTTAAGATGAAAGTGACAAGTGATGCAACATGGATACTAGTGACAGGGATGGTACTCGGCCCTTCAGTAAGTAACCTTTTGTTTGTATCCCGGCCTTCAAGTATTGAACGATTTAACTCATTCACTGCCAACGACACACTTGTCTTTATATGCAAACAGTTTTGATCCAGATCAGACGCCGCGCAACGCGGCGTCTGATCAGGATCAAAACTGTTTGGTACCCATATTAATATTCAGTCTACAGTCAAAACTCAGTCTACTGTCAGATCTTCAAAAGTTTTAAGTTCGATTAAAATTGCGAACGACAAATTGACAAGTTGACAATATTTGTCTACGAAAGAATTAAAAGAGATTGTTAAATGATAAATGTTAAATAAGGCGGTTAAAGTGTGATATCTTTCAAGACCATGTTTAAAAATATACTTATAACATTGGAAAATAGTGCAGACCCAGATCACAGGACTCCTATATGAACCCTCTGATCAGGCAGGGTATGCACTGTTTTCTAATCCAGACCAGTATTCATTAAACTACCCAGAATTCCAGTAGACTTGTTCATATTTTGGTAATTTAAGAGTAACTTAGTGTTCAAAAAGTTTAACAGCTATCCATTACCTGTTTTATAAACGATACTGCGACACAATCTTTATATATTGAATAAATTTGAATAATGCTTGAACATTTGTGGAAATAACAGAGAAGCACGTGTTGAATAGATGGAGAGGTGTTTGATCAGACAAAGAGGGACTATTAAAACATACACAGATAAACAGATATGTCTATCGCCCATGACTAGTAAATACCAGGGACAGTAAATATTACATGTAGACCATCGGGTATCGCTTTACTTTCGGTTTGGATGTACAACAGGGTTTATTACATTACAGTCAATCTTTGCTAATCGGCCAGTAGAAATCTTAATCCATGTACAGTCCAACCTTTCTTTGAGGAAATACACAGGCTATAATTATGTTTGTTCCCATGGGCATTAACACAAGTTTTACCCTATAGCGTCGGGTTTACTCACAAACTGTATATCTTTGCAAAGTACACAAGACCTCTGCAAACAATGTGGACTCTGCTTAGAGGGTTCCTAAAGGGGCTTATGATAGGGATTTATACTCTTTCTTTGCCATTTTGCAATTTATGGTGTAAAACCTATCCAAATTAGTCAAAACTGGACCAGGGTCCATGCTTATAAATCGTTTGAGGTGAGTTTGAGTTCGTTCTCAAGCAGTTGATAGGTCAGATTTGAGCCTAGGCTCAAAGCTGACCACCAAATGCTTGAGAATGGTGTAAGACTTAACTCAACGCATTATAAGCATGGACCCAGACTTGATTGAAAACTAGAACAGTTTGAGGTTTCAGGGGTGCAGGAGTTAAACCCTTCAATAGAATTATTTGAATAAAACGTCAGTCTTGCATAATATAGGATAACAGATGCACCCTTAACGAGCTAAACTTCAGCCTAATTCTCAAACATGCATGATAGAATTATTCAGTAGCATTGTTTAGTTGCCAAACGCTGAAGTCGTATAGAAATTGCAAGCTGTTTGGTTATTGTCTGTTCAAGATTTCCGTGCATGGAATAAATTGGTTGAGTTTCCATTTTGCGCGTTTTAACCTTTAGCCTGTGACTTGGCTGGCATTTGAAAACAGTTTGGATTCAGATCAAACGCCGCGTTACGCGGCGTCTGATCTAAACCCGATCTGTTTGACATTCGTCTTTAGATTTCTTTAATTCAGATGCATGTTCGAATAAATCTTAATTTGACAAACGTTGTTGAAGAATAATACATAGCTGACAAAATTACGACAGGATAAGGGTTAAATTTATTTACAATGAATGTTTATTGGACTCAGGGACATAAATGTAACATGTTATGAAATGTCCCTGTTAGACTCGAGTTTTATAACTTGATTTTATTCTTTGTCCATTCAAATACCAATCTGCGGCGACCTGACTGATATTTACAAACAATACGTTGCGCATCGCAGTGTCTGATCTAGATCCTAGCTGTTTAACACTTGTCTATATGTTTCATATACAATGTATGTAAAATCACTAAAATTTATAATATGTATAATATCAATAATATACTGAGCGAATATTCATACATTAACTCATTATCCCCTGAAACGTCCAACGGACAATTCCAGTTTACAATAAAAGCTGGTCCATTTTAGACTATTAAGTGTTGTTTTTGTAATAAATTGCAAAAGGACAAACAGTGAAGTCCCTGATCAGATAGCTCCTGCAGGAGCCCTCTGATAAGGGATTTCTCTATTTGGATAGGACAAGTGTACTCTTCACAGGTACACATTTGGTAAATGACACATATATGCTCCACAGAAAGCCTGAAATTAAATCACTTTGACAACCGATCAAAACAGCAAATAATTGAACCGATTGGGAACCGATTTAAGCCCGACCGTCTGTGTAACCGGGGTGTTGAGGATGAAAACCATGTCTGCGTGGTGCAGCATGGTATCATTCATATTGCATAATTTCATAAACAACTAATCGTCACAAGACAGAAAGAGATATCAACTGTGATTTCACCATTTGTATGAGTTAAGGGTGTATCCAACCCATAAGCGATTTTTTCAAAGTATCAAACTTTTTTCTATCATTGTTTTTTTGGAAGAGCTATTTATGATGAATGAAAAAATGGAAAAAATAAATATATGGTGGTGTCCTTTTTTTTCTAGCTACAGCGATTTGAAAAAGGTATATCAAATTTGGACTTTCTCTCTCAAATTTTACCCATTCAGAGTACAAGCTTCAGTAAAATCTATTTCAAAACAAAACAAACATGATAATTTGGGGTTTTATTATTCATTTCATGTCTATGGTGGTATTTTCACATATAGAAACCAAATTTAGACAAAGCAGGCACTAGGTTTGAACAATATGGATCCTCGAATATCAAAAATATGCTTTTTATAGGGCATGCTTTTATTAGATTTTTTATTTTATGAAAAAAAAAAGCAAAAAAGTTTGAAAATGAAATAGTTCTAGTATTAAACTTTTTCTTATGTTCTACCAAATGAAAGCCAATGCTAAATCAGTTCAAAATATGAAAAGAAATTGAAAGGTCAGTGTTGGAACTTTTTAGTTATTAAAGTAAAAAGAGTTATCTCCCCTTACAAAATTTATAAAAAAGTACTATATCGATGACATTTAGAGCTTTATAAATTTCACATTTGGTGCCTGTTTTCTCTTAAAATTAGTTTTTGTATGAAGAAATACTACCGTAGATAGGAAATAAACAGCACAAAACCAAATTATCATATTTGTTTTCATTGAAAATGGATTTTATTGAAGCGGGCTGTTTGAAAAGGACAAAATAAGAGAAAGTGGGTGGGGTAAATTTTACATGGCCATGGAGCCAACTGTTGTTCACCAAAATGTACACTTTTTCTATTTTTTCATTCATCTTAAATAGCTCTTCAATACAAAACCATCATAAAGTGTTTTCATATACTTTGACAATTTCTTAAATTCATGACATTGATACACCCTTAAATATCCTTTATATGGTAAGTCATAAACGAGATTTTACCAGTCTTCAGTTTGCCTATGGCCATTTTATTGGACGCTAGGCACACATGGGTTAATTTGCATGTACGTTTAATTTTAGAAACAATAAAATATAGTTCAAACAGTTTGGGTTCTGGTCAGACGCCGAGTAACTCGGTGTTTAGTCTTGAACCAATCTGTTTGCAAATGCTAAAAGCAAAAAGCCGTATAGTTGTATTTAGTAATGTGATTTTTATGCAAGTTTAACTTATTCATCCCTGAAACATTTAATGGATAATTTCAATTTCAAAATATCTTTTTGCCAATTTAGGGTTGATTTGAAAAATATATTTCAAAATGACAAACAGTATCTACCCTGATCAGAGGGCTCCTTAAGGAGCCCTCTGATCAGGGTCAACACTGTTTGCATGGGACAATTGTAATTCTCACAGGTACACTGTTTGTAAATGACGAGTATACTCGTCGCTAGGGTTGAATGTGTTAACAGATTTATCTCATTATTAACACTGTTACAATTATCATGCTTGATTGTCGTCTGCGTAAAATATATCGTCTGCGAATAAATCTCAACATCAGGTTTTATATGCCTTTAATCTGGAGACAAGTTAAAACAAGTATCAAAAAGTGTATATCCAGTTCAAACGCGGCGTCTGATCTGGACCAAAATTGTGAGGAAATGTTAGCCAAGCCGCGCGTATCTTGATCAGGGTTAATTCCTAAAGGTAGATTGTCTGTAAGGCCCTGTGGCATCTAGTCTCTGGAGAAATTTGTTTAAAAGGCGCACAGGGCATGCGCGGATGTAGATATGCATATAGAGGGACATGTTCTGATCAACGCTTTCGATCCTCATAGCGTTCTATGAATTCCATGCCTTTGTTTGACATTTTAAAACATCCTCTGACCAGATTTTTGCCAAAATTTTAGAGCGAAAGAGACTTTTCCAATTAATATTAATCTGCTATTTCGTAGGTATAAACGCACAAAACTCGACACACAGTCTTATACATACCATTTAACCCATTACCCCATAGCCTGTTTCTAGTTTTGAAAATAAGTGACTAGCAGATAACAGCTTAAAGCAGATTAAAAGTAAAGCAGAATGCGCCTTAATAAAGCAAATTGAAAGTAAAGCAGAATGCACCTGAGGGTGCTACAATCTGCTAGAATATATAAAATAGTTCTTATCATACATAATCATAACTGTATAAATTGGAACTATTTTATTTAAGTTGAGGAATAATTTTAAGGCATAAAAAGGCGTATTTATAAGATAATGGGTTAAACAATTTCTCTAAGATGAGATACGGTGGATGGGGTACCCTTAGATGATTTGCTGCGGAACACGAACAGTCTTTGAGTCTGCGAATGTAGAGGTACTTTGATTGAACATGCAAGCAGTATGCCGTCATTTCATCTAAAGAGGATTTCGCGTCTATGACAAGATAATGCATATTGCACACGCTGATTACAATTTGATGATTGTGTTCAATCATGATTTGAGAAACGCTTACAGATACACCAGTCGCTGGTTTTCGTTCTTTGACAGAAAATGTAGCGATGAATGGATCAGCTTTCCTTTCCGTACTTTTACACTAAAACTAAATTATTAAGGAAACTTTTTCAGCGGAGCTGCATGGTATCTATTTAGACCAACATTTTCAACCAATCATATTTGATCAGAAATTTAGGTTTAAGAGCACCTGTTGAAATCTGAATTGTCTGATTGGATGAGTAGCCAGGCTAGCCTATGCACTTTTACAGTTTTACCAGATATGAATTGTGACTGTAAAATTAAGAGACACATACTGGATATTGCAGACTGTTTACTACAGTGCTGATGGCATCATGCTTCTATTTTAAGATATGCCATCTGAAGTCTTTTTATAGATAGGCAGTGTTAGCTAGGTGTTTTGTTATGGTTTACTGCCAATTAGTTTAATTGTTAACTATTTGTACAAATTTACCATACATTGATAGCAATATAATAAATGGCCTCAAGTGAGTTAAACACAATTGTGTTGTTTCATCATTTATTTACAAGAGTGAGGAAACTCAATGAATGAAGTTTGATATATAGAACAAAAGTTTAATCTGAGAATCTCCTACCAGTAGCTAGGATATGGGTTCAATTTTTCTTTTTGCATTTCTGTACTTTATAGTTTTTAGTCAGAGTTATGCTATATTTTAAATAAAAGTTACTGTTTCGACTGTATACTTGTATTTTTTGTTTTTCAATCTAAGATATTACAATTCTTTGAAAAAACCCAATTTCATACAATTTTGCACACCCAACTACAGCATTACTTCCACCACCCATTCCACTGAATATCTTTTTAAAGACGTATCTGGGAGTTTTTTCTAGCGCGGAGAATTTTTTTAAACTTTGCATATAAGTAAATTGATATAAATGAAAGTAAAAACAGTCTTCAAAAACATAGGTCGCCTTGCTACTTTTTGTATAATTTACTCTTTTTTAGAAGTACTATATTCAAATTTTCCGAAATTAGGCCTCATAAGAAGAAAGTCCATCAAACACACAAATATCGATACTTCAAGTCCAATTTTAATTAATTACATGTATATGGAATAGTGTTACAAATGAATGTAAAATAATTAGATTTGAGTGGCATTATACAGCTTTTACGCATAAAATATGTGCAAAATGAACTCGAAAATCGTCAAAAATCGAGCCTTTTTGCAAAAATAAAAAATTCTAGCGCGGAGAATTTCCTATTTTTTTCTATAACATTAGATAATTATATAACAAGTATAGAACCAATGAGAAAACAGTACCTCGCCTTGCTCGTTTCAGAGATATGTTCAATTTTATTACCTCCCTTTATCAGTGAATATGCACTTTTTTAACAATTTTTTTTTAAATAGTCTAAATGTTATACTTTATAAAATAATACCCACAGCTAAACAGAAATGTCTTGCATTGTGACATATATTATGCACTTTAGAAAGCTCTGCTGAAAAATGCAGTGTTGTCATCATCTCAAGTCGGAGTGAAAAATGAAATGCCCCCTCCCCCCTAAATATGATGCTGATGGTGCATAATTCATTCATTCTTTATTCACAACGTTATGTTTATTTTCACACATAATTTCTTTGGCTTAAAACCCATTAAAGCTATATGATAAATGAATAAAGCTACATAGAGCTGCATGCATATTCATACATCAAAGGGAGGTAATACATGTTCAAATATTTCAGTTCAGAATGTAGGAAGTATCCATACTCAAACACTGAATTTGGAATAGGTAACTGGTAAGATATAGGATATATATTCAGAACAAGCTTTTTGTAAAATGAAGGTCAAAGGTCAAGGTCACGGTGACCTGAAAATGGTATGCGACACTCCGCCATCCAAAGATGAACTCACACACCTAATTTGTTATCGGTAGCTGATGTGACAAAGGAAATATACTCTGGACAAAAAGTAGACCCACCAATAAACACATCTACAATCATTATTCAATGTGGGCAGTGAGTTAACATAACCATTCATAAGATAAAATATCATAACAAGAGCACCGCAGTGCGGCAAAACACGCCCGTCATGGCCGGCGGGTGTCAAAGTCGTCCGGACTCAGGCCGACTGGAAAAAGTCGCCCGGAGTCTAGACCCGACTATCGATCTCAAAAAGACTATCACAGGAAGGGGCAATGTCAACACTAAATTCACTCCCTGTCACATTATGATTATTAACGCTGACTCGACTCGGCGCGTTCCTGGTGAAAAAACTAATGTTTTCCAGAGATTTCGAGCACTTTTTTGTCACAAATGATCCTGATTTGCGTCTCTTCATATCCCCAGGAATTTTAAAAGGTATTTTTAACGATAGATAACGATAGTTGAGTAAATATTGTATTCGCGAAATCCGATGATCTAGACGCTGTTGTGATCGTAAATAATTACACCCGCGATAGGAAAATACAGAAAAGAGCGGAAAGGACATGCGCGTTTGGGATGCGCAGTAACAACTCCCGGATACGTCTTTAAAGATAATTTTTGTTTGAATAAGCATGGGATCTTCCATGACAGATAACTGCTAAATGCAGGACAACAATGAAACAGAAAACTCATACAGGAGTTGTCTGCTTTACGTTTCAACGGACACAGTGTAACTCATTTCATTTTAGTGAGTAATTTACGTATGTTGGACTGTTATTTGACATACAACTCCCAATGTTATAAAGAATCTGATCAATCAAATGCTTAAGATCAATCTCATACTCAACTGTTTTATAACCTTAGACCCTGTGTCATTCGGCTGCAGGGCCAATCTGATATGACGATCTATTTCAAACTTATTTGTATTGTATGCGAAATATTTGGAGCGAAGTTTAAAAAAAATGCGTAATTCGTCCATAGATGAAATAGAAAAACCGATAAGAAAAACCTAAAAAACTTAGATTGAGTGCTTATTCATGTGGATGTTTTTATACCGCTGATATTTTTTTATTATAACACCTCGCTTTGAGTTACAATGTTAATTTCCCATAGACCAAAATGTGACATTTTGCATATGTTTTACATCTATCCTAAATCTTAACTGTCACTCTGTGACATTGCTGTCTGAGCTACGCGACATTCTTTTGCTAGGCGACATTCTTTGGAATGGCACATAGGGGCAAGTAACTCTTATGTCTCTTGATCTCTGTCACTATATGACATTATATAAATATTATAGATGACAGTTTGCGTGACATTCAAATTGTCAACCCGAGAAACAGAATGTCACCCAGAGGCAAAGTCGAGGGTGGCATTCTTGTTTTCGAGGGTTGACAATTTGAATGCCAAGCAAACTGCCATCTAATATTTATTTCATTACACCGAACTATCAACCATGGCTGTGGAATAGTCTCATTGGTATTTTATAAAATACCTTGTGTCAACTATTTTGTGTACCAATTTAGAGCCGTCGTGCACGTGACGCGGGAAACGACGGCGACGTCTACGACGATACATTGTTTATATCATTACAAAAAAGAAAGAAGAATAGATAAAATAATACCATATACAGTGACAAAAAGAATATCATATAGAGTGACAGTATTTTTGGATAGATGTAAAAGACATGCAAAATGTTCCAGTTTGGTCTATGGGAAATTAACATTGTAACTCAAAGCGGGGTGTAATAATGCTGTCTGAATAATGCGCCATTCTTTGGAATGCACATAGGGGCCATAGGCATTCGGCCCGTTGGCTATGACACTATCCCTAGCTGCTATAACCCCCCTCCACCACCACCAAACGTGGATAAAATAGCCTAAAATCTATCCATACATTCAATAATCATCATAAAAGAACATTTCCTGAAGTTTCGTGAAATTTTAAAATTTTTTTTTTTTTTGCTAATTTATAAGTAAAATAGTAAAGGCTGCCATGAAAAAGCGCCTTGCAGAAGCAACCCTCAAGTTCCCAACCCTGTCATTTTGTCAAATCTTGGACGATCTGGACAGATGATGGCTCATTGTTTACAGCAAACAGTTTTCTTTGACGATAATTGGTAAAAAATTCAAAGCAATCGGCGAACACGCGCATGGGGACTCGAAGGGTGTGGAGACCCCTTATTCGGAAACCATCTGTCACGCAAAATTTTCCCAAACAAACGACTGGTTGCCCAGTCAAACTATTATCATTCTAGCGAACCCGAGAACCAGCTTCAAAGCAGGAAATGACGCAAAAGTCAAGCGCCTCAATTGGTCGTATTCGAATCAGGACAACAGTTCGCGTTAGTTGGACGTGTTGTCAACAGGTTCTATTCGAATCACCACTTGATGTTTTCCGTTGACAAAATGTTGTCAAACCATCAAATCGTTGACCACAATTTCGATTCGAGTCGGGTCAAAAACGTTGTCATCAGTAAATCTTCGAGCATTTTCTCCGCCTAGTTTTCGTTGACAAAAATTGAATGATTCGAATACGACCAATGATCATATCCGTTTGTCAACCGAAACTAAACGAAAGTTATCTATAAATTTATTTCGTAACAGAAATGCTCATTTACCGATAATTCAAAAGGTATTTATTATATATTTCATTTTCTATTAATTACCCGTACCATGGTGTAATGCATGGTCGCAAATGCACTTGTTAATCGCTGAATCAGTGAATGACTGACGAACAAGTCCAAAAATTAAGGTTACAGAAGGATTCCGATATAAGGTGCCTATCGAACTTTTTATTGCTTCACTTGTGCTAGTGTCTTGATTGGGCTGTGAGCTAACTTTCTTTGAACAGAACTGTTAAATGTAAATAATAAGCCATCATTTGTCAAAATCGGCCCAAAAATGACAAAATGACAAGGTTGGGAAGTTGATGGCCCTGAATACACATCAACCTTTTCATTGTATACATACATGATACGAAAAAAAATAATTTTTTTTAAACTTCTTGAAACTTCTTGAAACTTCTCGAAACACTTGTTAAGGATGTTTGTTGAACATATGGATGTATTTTGACTCATGTGTGATAGGGGCAAGTAACTGTAATATCTTTTGATTTTCTTTCTATATTATTAAGAGAGCTTTGATTCTTAATTAATAAAAGTGTAAAGATCAATAACAATACTTAAACTTCAGCTAAAGTTTCCAGAATCAAGGTTTCGGTTTAAGCCTTCGGCAGAATAAAATGTAAAAACAACGGACGTGACGTCACATACGAACTAGAACCTAGCACGATGCCGTTATGTTATTTTGCGGGGAAAATAGCAACAAAGTACATAATTTACAATAGGTAATTAAAGCAGGTTCAAGGTAAAGCAGAAGGCTCCTTATGGAGCGTTTTGCTTTACTATCAGTCTGCTTTAAAAAGGCATTTGTCTTCCAAACTAGACAGAGACTATGGGGTAACGTGTTCAGAAACATTGACACGAGGGTCAAACATTTTGGATGGCGAATTATTACATTAAAAATACTCGCACACTCCTTTCTATAGATATTCAGGTTAAATGCAGAATGTTCGCATGAAGATTTCTGATTTATCTGTGTCCTGCATTGAGAAGCTACAGCGCTCCTTCTCTACAACGACACCAAACGGGAAGCAACAATTGTGTGCGTTGTTCGGAGGGAGTTATAGGGAGGGAAATTTGTAAACGGCTTGAGTCGAGATCAGATCAGACGCCTCGTAATAGGGCGTCTAATCTGAATTCAAGCTGTTTGTCCCTCATCATGAAGTATTTTTTGTCAAAATGTATGTTATGCATAACAGCGGACGACAATTTTAAGCAGACGACATTGCAGTTGTGAATATGTTGAACATAATTGTCTTTTTAGGGAACTGCGACAAGGGTCGTTGTAAGGAGGGATTCGTTGTTGGGAAACCGTTGTAGGGAGGTAGCGCTCACCAGATATCCCTATTACTCTTCACTAAACTGTCGATTAATGAATATTCGAAGATTAGTGACTTGTTTGAGGTTCAATATCGACTCTACATCATTTTACTACAATATGCATGTATCTCAAAGTTAACCCATTTACTCCAACCTTTGACAACACTCGCGTTTTGCAAACCGTTTTGGTAAGATCAAACGCCGCATCTGACAATGATCCAAACTGTTTGAAACTCTTATCAATGAGTGTTCAGTTGAAATGCTTAAAACCTACAACCAACAAATAAAAGCAGGCGATACTTTCGCAGCAGACGATATCTGGGCGGCGAAGGCGTTAATTTTACTGTTACGTGATGTTACATATCACTTTGATCTTTTAGGGTCAAAGTTAAACGGTGATAATTTATGCCTTGATTTATGTGAAAACAGTGTATGGTCATGATTAATGACCCTACAACTTGAACTTTGTTTTCTTTTCAATGCTTCTACAGCGAGACCCCTCTAAACCGGAACCTCTAAATACCGGAATTCTCTCTTAACCGGACATAAACGCTGGTCCCGTTTGCAACATTGTTTATTTTAACACTTTACAGCATCAATATACCTTTATACGCCTTTGATTTATTCCTCCACTGAAGAAAATACATCAGTCATGAATATGTATCATCAGAAATATATTCGATATTCTAGCAGATGATAGCTTACATCAGGTTGAAAGTAAAGCAGAGTGCACCTTAAGGCGCATTCTGCTTTACTTACAACCTACTTTAAGTGATCAGCTATCTTCCATACTAGAACCAAGCTATGGGTTAGAGTCCCTCTAAACCGGAAACCCCTCTAAACCGGACATTTATGTTGTCCCCAAACATGTCCGGTTTAGAGGGGTTTCACTGTATATGTCACGGGCTTCAATCTATTTCAATTATACACTTTTTTCGTTTGAAATTTATCCAGCAACCATGACCTGCTTATCGGACCAGTTAGTAAAATCCGCTTCTTGGTTTATAGAGATGCCAAGTTTGAGGTGAGAGTTTGGTACACTTTTAAATTGAAGACGGGTTTCAGATCGCAATTGGATTTTGTACCAGTGCAATTTAAAATCGTACCAAGCATTAACATGTAACAGAATGATGAAGGAGTATACGAATTCTAATCTAAACGTTGATATAATATATCTTAGGCTAATTGAATACACTTGAGAACATATTATTGTAAACACGACTGTGCTAAAACAATTGCAAACAGTTTGGAGCCAGATCAGACGCCGGTGACGTTATAGTGACGTCATCAAATTTATTTCACAAATGCTGGAGACTATAAGAATCCACCGTTCGTTTTGTTGATCAAGGATAGGAATTTCTCCCCCTCGGGCCGGTCAAGCCTCGTTCCTGCATGAATTTTCTGACCCTCGGGGCGGGGGGGAGAAATTCCTAACCTACATCAACACTCATGGTGGATTTTTATATATAGTCTCCAACATGTGTGAGATCAATTTGATGACGCCACTATAACGTCACTATTTATAAAGGCGTTTTGACGTCACCGGGGTTCCAAAATATGCATGTTGCTATAAAAATAGCTTAAAATGGTTGGTTATTTGAGAAAAAGAATATGTCACTCGTCGATGTGTAAGACAAGTTGATCTCAAACTCGTCTAGAATAGAAAAGTTATTAAGCTTGCCAAGGCTTGCTTAATAACCTTTCAATTCTAGACTTGTTTGAGATCAGCTTGTCTTAAGGTACTTCGCATATGCGCGTAGTTTCCATACGATTGTTATGAAAATTGTCATGAAGAATGATAATAGCCTAAGAAACAATGTGTGTAAATATAGGCAACATTTATCGTGTGGTTTGTCTTTAAGGTCTTTTTTCTGACAAAAACCTAGAATTTTGATGATTTTATTTTTCTTAAAAATGAATAAAGCTAATGACTATAATTCTCGCCCAATAAGTAGTCCACAACATTCATTACAAGAAAAGCTAAAAACATTTTGAATAAAGGTGTTCAGAAAGATGTTATCAGCTATTTAAATTTTGCAAAATGCTAAAAAATTGAATTACAAAAAACTCATTCAATGTATATTTGTTTTCATTTTATTCAAATATATGGTTGATGAACTAGTCAGTCTGAAAAAATTAGAAAATATTACAGCAGGATTTGTTGTAATAACATATTTTCTTATTAAAATGTGGGATATTTGTTGTTTAGATACATTTACCTACCTTAGAATTAAAACTTTGTCATTAAAATGCATTATTATTTATTCATGGACTTGCATACAAGGTTTATTATATTGTTTGAACATAATTATAATGGGCAATATCGATCTTGAAAAGGTTAGCGTATTGATAAGCTTCAAGGTGTGCACGTGGCTTTATAGTTCGATCAAATCGTTTACATGTATACCGATTTAATTGACTTGTAATTCATTAAACTAAAACGTACAGGTAAGTGGACATATACTTGGACCGTAAACATCACTAGTACTAATCAACGAAGACTAAACATAACATGTCTCTTGATTACTGCGTTATGGATTGACAAGTCAATAAATCGCACACTAAAAAAAAATATTTGGATCGGATGGGTCTCAAACCTATGACCTTTGGATTACTAGTCAACCACTATACTAACTGCGCCATGAAGGATTGTACTAATTTATATCAACATTTCCTTTATATAAATTTTCTAGTATAAACACGTACGAAAAAAGTCTGTGTCGTCCAGACGCATATCCGCTCGCCCGCAAGACCGACTTCCGGTAGCGAAAGGCCTTAAATATCGACTCATGATACATCCTGTATATTAGTTGGGGAAGACCGGTACATAAAAAACCGTTAAAATGAGCATCTATGGGGTAATCAGTTATTTGTTCTCACGGTTGCTGAACACAAGGGTGGCAGATATATCATATTATCCACATAATTAGTGCTTCCATATTTGAACCCGTTACAGTGGATATGGTGTCATTATATTCCCGATTAAGGTACTTCGAATACGGAAGTCACTCTTGCGGGCAAGCGGAAATGCGTCTTGGCGACATAGACTTTTTCCGCACGTGCTTATACCACAACATTTATATAAAGGCAATGTTGATACGATTTAGTGTAGTTCTTCATAGCGCAGTCGGTAGAGTGATTGACTAGCAACCCAAAGGTCATAGGTTTGATTCCCATTTGATCCAAATATTTTTTTAAATGAAGTGTCCGATTTATTGACTTGTCAATCCATAGCGCAGTGATCAAGGGACATGTAATGTCTAGTCTTCGTTGATTAGAATTAGTGATGTTATATATACGGTCCAATTATATTTCCACTTACATGTACGTTTTAGTTTAATGACTCGCATGTCAATAAAGTCGGTATACATGTATAAGATTTGATCGAACTATAAACTCACACGTTGAAGCTTTTCATGGTCGATATTGCCCATTATTCTGCTTAAACAATATAATTAACCTTAAATGCAAGTCCATGCATAAATAATAATGCATTTTAATTACAGAATTTTAATTTTAAGGTAGGTAACTGTATCTCAACTTCAAATTTCCTACATTTTAATAAGAATAACTGTTATTACAACAAATCCTGACTGTAATATTTTCTAATGTTTTCTGACCAACTATTTCATCAACCATTTATTTTATTAAAATGAAAAAAAATTACATTGAATGAGCCAGTTTTTTGTGATTCAAATTTTTAGCATTTTGCAAAATTTAAATAGCTGATAACATCTTTCTGAATACCTTTATTCCAAATTTCTTTTAGCTTTTCTTGTAATGAATGTTGTGACTACTTATTGGGCGAGATTTATAGTCATTAGCTTTATTTATTTTTGTGAAAAATAAAATCATTAAAATTCCAGGTTTTTGTCAGAAAAAGAGACCTTAAAGACAAACCACACGATAAATTTTGCTTATATTTTCACACATTGTTTCTTAGACTATTATCATTCGTCAAGAAAAGTTTCATAACACATTGTTTGGAAACTAAGCGCACCCGCGAAGTACCTTAGACGAAACTAAACACACACACAATGCAAAAATATGAAGAAAACGACAGTCTTTTTGAAAAAGCGGATGACTTATTTTAACCTGAATAGTTACTAGTCAGGAACCTGATCAGATGTCTGGTTACCCGGCGTCTGATCTAGTTACAAACTGTTTTCACGGGAAATAGTTGTTTTCTCACAACCCCGTTTATTGTTGAAAAAAATAACTCATTATTCTTCATACTCTCTGCGACGATATCGTACAACATCGTTTCCCTTTTGAACCCGTTAGCACATCTATAGTGTATCTGTGGTAATTAATGTCTTATCTAGATGGTACAGGCATCAGACAAAGGTGATTTTTACTACATCAGTGCTGCTATAGTTATCTAGAGATAAGACCTTTAACTACAGGTCGGGATTTATTAATTTCAGGAATGCTATGCAAGCAGATTGGAACGACAATGGTACTCAATGTCACAGAAGTGGAGAACGCGCTATTCTTACTTGTTTAAACGAAACTTAAGGTGCGTTCACATTTGCCGTTCGGCGGCCGCAGAAATGTGAATTCGGCAGATTCTTGCGGCCATCCTACGGCGACCGTGCGGTGGCCGTACGACCGTTGCACGGCGCATCCCTATATATTACAGGCCGTAGAGTTCACCGCAGAAATATAACGCGGAGTGCGGCGGCCGCAGCAAATGTGAGCGAGACATTAGTGCAGAAAATAAAAGATAGAAAGTGACAGCTTCTGGAACTTTATGACGATATATCTTTATTTAAATGGCAAAATGGTTCAGGCACTAAAATCGAGCCTAATGAGACGCCTTTTTCTCTGCGTCTGACCAGGCTTCAAACTGTTTGCATTGAACAGAAAATACTTCTTATAGCACAAACGTAAAAACACTCGTTCCCATATAGACAATGCGTTGGTGGTCGCATACTAAGAGTAGTAGTACATGTAGTAATATGTATTTACATCTCATCGCCATATACATGTATACAGACACTATTGTAACTATTATCACACACTATAGTAAACCATATATTATGTAAAATGCAATGAAAAGAGATGGATAAACAGTATAACAATTATCATCTAATGGTATTTGTACATAATAAAGATAAAACTATAATACCAATGCTAATCAGAAACTAGACTTAAGTTGCTTTAAAACAGGTTTAAGACTACAAAGGACATAATGCGGCATTATTGCATTATTATCTCCAACCTCTTTTGCACTCATACTCATTTTTTATTTTTCTTAAGTCAAAATAAAAAATAAAAATAAAAAGTAGACAACAAACCATTGAGCAGACGATACTTTGGCTTTTTTTCAACCGAATATTTTTGTCCCATTATTGCTGTCAGAAAGGAATAATAGTGTTCCAAATGACAGCACTGACTTCATCTGATATCATAATTGTTTAAACAGCAGCACAAGACCTGTGTTAAAGGTCACATCAACTCTCTAATGATCACTTCTTGTGTATCTGTTAAACCATTTGACCCCTGAAACTTCAAGTGAACAATTCCAGTTAAAATTAAATCTAGTTCATTTCTGACTATTGTTGTTTTTTATTGGCAGTATATTGCAAAATAACAAACAATTGTGATCAGGATATACTAGGTAAGCATAGGACAAGTAAACTTTCCACAGGTACTGTTTGTAAATGACGAGTAAATGCATAACCTTTGTCATGCATTGAGCAGCCACATGTCTATAGATATGATTAACTGTGTTCTTCAATAGATGACCGCTTCACACAGGGTAACTTTCGTAATAAAACTCGACCAGTCTTGGCGATAGGTAAATTGCCATTACATGTACCTTAAACCTTTCATGATCAAAATTATCGTGAGGGTTTTACCCGCTTTTACACCGCCATGTATTGTAGTCTGCTTCATTATTGTTGCCAGCAATATCGTTTCAAAGTTAGGTTTAAGGCGGTATAGCTGACGTAATTTCAAAACAAGTGGCAAACAGTTTTGATCCTGATAAGACGCCGCGTAACGCGGCGTCTGATCAGGATCAAAACTGTTTGCAAATGCGCTTTATGACATCATTGAAAGTGAACGGGTTGAAGATATCTCCAGAGTGACGAACAGTTTGGACCCAGATCAGACTTCGAGTAAGATATACTCGGTATCTCATCTTGGTCAAAACGGTTTGCAATATCTTTATCGAATTCACCCATAGCGCATGGCAGGTGAATGACCTCCGATATGTATCGTTTTAACAAATTGCGCCCTAGCGAAGAGTTAAGAAAAGGTACACCTGTGAAGTGCGTGTACACTTGTCCTATGTAACCAGTGTAGACCCTGACCAGACGGCCACTACACTGTTAAAATATTCAGGTGAGAATGAGATAATACAGCTGTGATGGTAAGTTAGTCGTGACAATAGTAATTACACGTGTGCGATTGCGTTTTTCTTTCCCGTTTAAACAAAACAAAACGCAAACACATTGCAACATAATCGCGGAAAATGGCATCTTTTTGAAAATTGTGACGACTCATTTTAAGATAAATGGCAAACTGTCCGGCGTCTTACATGTATCTTAGCATAATCACGTTTTATTGTGAAATATTTGCATCTCATCCATTGCATTTGTACTTAGTTCAACCCTGAGGGAAGATAAATAATTCGAATCACAAACCCGTCTTCACCGCTACGTTTGATGTTGCATGACATGTGTCCTTGAATCGTATAAACCCTTTCTGTACAATAATATCGTCTGCTAAAATACCGCCAAAATATCGTCTACTAAAACTGTTGTCTGCAATGTTTTTCTCCATGTTTAATTAACCCATTAACCCATAAATACGCATTTTTACGAATTTAATTTATTCCCTCCCCCACAGAAGAAAATAGTTCCATTTTATGCAGTGATGAAAATGCAGCATATGAAATAGTTTCTATAGCCTAGCAGCGCACTATAGGCGCACTCTGCTTTACTTTCAACCTGTTTTAAGCTACAAGCTGCTAGGCTATAGAAACTATTTCATATGCTGCATTTTCATCACTATAGGCGCATTCTGCTTTACTTTCAACCTACTTTAAGTGGTCACCTATCTTCAATTGTAGAAACTGGCTATGGGGTAATGGGTAAAATACAGATGAAAAAAACCCAAAACAATGGCGACATCGATTCCTAAAAGTTTGGACCTTGATTATATAAGTAATATCGGCGTTTGATCTGGATCTACATACTTCTGCTTTACTTTCAATCTGTTTTTTACACAATCATGCCTAGCGACGAGTACACTCGTCATTTACAAACAGTGTACCTGTAAAATTATACTAGTACCATGCAAACAGTGTAGACCCTGATCAGAGGGCTCTTTAAAGAGCCCTATAATCAGGGTCTTCACTGTTTGTCATTTTGAAAAATATTGTTAAAATCAACCCATAATAGTCAAAAATGGACTAGACCTATTTCGAAATTGTAATTGTCCATTAAAAGTTTCAGGGGTGAATGAGTTAGGCTACCATCTGCTAGCCCATGTGTATATAGCTAATATGTCTTAACTCTTTAAACCCTAGTCCCGCATATAGGCGTGCTTTTCAAACAGTGTACATGTGAATAGTACACATGTCCTATGCAAACAGTGAAGACGGTTTTTTTCAGGATACAGAAGGTCTTTCACACGTCTAGGTACACTGAATTAACCCATCTGTGGTAGAATGAATGACTTCAACGCACTTATTAACTCTTACCATTTTACTAGCGGCGGATTTATCCCACAGAGATAACCTTTGCAAACGGTGGTCCAAACGTCTAAATGAGACGCCGCGTAGCTGGTTGACACCCTGGAAGGGTTAAAGACGATCAAATTGTTAAGCATGTTCGACACTGTTGACGCGTCGTTTACTGTGATGTTCGACATTGTTTGCCCGAGCATTCTTTTAACACAATCAGGTTCCAAGGTAATAAAGAACTTGGATTGAGTCTGATATACATGTAGTTCTCAAGCATTTGATTTGTCAGATTGGATCCGAGATAAAGCGTTTGAATTGAGTCTGAGATCGTTCTCAAGGTTTTGATTGGTGCAGATTTGAGCTTTTGCTTTTGCTTTTGTTTTTTGACCCTGGTATTTACACCTACACTGTATATAAGCACTTCATCGCCTAATTGATTAAATGTGTCTCCGTTAAATATAGAGTAAATATACCACTCAAAGTTTGCTAAGGATCAATGGTATAACCTCCATAGGAACCAATGCATCGACCATATCACTTTCTCACTTAATAACTTTCCACGGATTCGTTCAATTTCATCAACGTTTTCAGGAGTTGTAGCTAGAGGTTCATTCTACTGGTGATTTACACTGTAGATGTCCTATGCAGGTGTATTGGTAAAAAGATACATGTAAGATCACTTTGTCACAGAAAACTGGAAAAGTTACAAATTGTGTTTCTGAGTTAATGAGCATGCTTTACAGGTCAATGATAGGTACAATTGAACATTGAAGATTATCGCCTGCTTTTATTTTTAAAGTTTAGAATATTTGGTAGTTTGACTCAAAAAGGCATGTCTAATAGCGTCAAACAGTTTGGATTCTGGTCAGACGCCGCGTTAAGCTGCGTCTGATCAGGATCTAAACTGTTTGCACACGTTAGTGCAATAGAGGCTGGAAGCGGAAAGGTAAACGGGAAATAATATTTCCGGCATTGGATATGAAGAGATCATGAAAGAGACAGAGAACGTGAAATGTGATTGAGCTTCCCACAGTTGTAATAATTGTTTTATTGGCCTTTAACCTTGTATCAGATGGTAATACACGTATCTAAATTGTTAATTGGCGAATAATAGAATTTAATTATACATTGAGTAACATTTGACCCCGTTTAAGATGTACGCAGTAAGCTAATAGTTTGTTATTTATGTCACTAATTAAGAATCAGATTCTATTTTTACCCTTTATACCTTGATCACAGAACTCCGCAATTTTTTTGGATAGTCTGTTTGACGGCAAATAGTGTAGACCCTGGAGAGGGTATGTTCTGTGTCGTATGAATTGGATCATCGCTGTTTCATTGTTTTCCTTCTTCTGCAAAGGAATTGTTGTTAGGTATATGTTTCCATAACAGTTAAGAAACAGGTTAACATATTCTTCTGTAAATCAACTAGATTAGTTCTACCGTATATCGTTAAGATACGTTTCGATTAAAGTATATACAGCGGATAAGACGTTATTGTTGTCTGTTTAACTCTTTCACTGGCGTTGGCGCCAAAATGCGGCTTTGCAATTAGTTTAGATCCTGATCAGACGCCGCGTAACGCGTCGTCTGATCAGGATCAAAACTGATTGACACTCGTTTCGACTTTCTTCAGTCAAATAGGTCCTAAAGCTGATTTAAAAAAAATTATTTCAGACGACACTATCAATGCAGACAATATTTTGGAGGTAAGAGGGTTAAAGCAGACGATAAAGCTTGGCAACGAAAAAGTTAAACGATATTAAACGCAGTGAAGTGAAATGATGAAAATGGCAGTATTTTCAGAATATATAGACAATTTGTTTTAACATGAACAGCAAACAGTTTAGAGTCTGATCAGACGCCCGATGAGTCGGCGTCTGATCTTGCTCCAAACTGTTTGCAATGAACATATCGTTTTTTGGGCTCCGGTCAGATCTTTTCGTCCACGAGCACTGAATGTAGCGGAACACCAAATGACGTCATCAAGATCCAAACTGTTTGCAAACGTTACCATGGTTTCATCGCAAGGATGCTAAGAGTTCAGCTTAGCACTTACTATTAGACAACGATGTCACTTTATGTCATAAGCAAAAGTAAGACATATTCTGACAAGGTGATGTTTCACATACACAAAAACGGAACAAGACACTAACGTTTTGCGACTGACAAAACAGTCAAGATTCTGTACTCATAATGACAAGGCATGTCTTTGATTTTTGCAATTTGAGCAATGTAACGTTTTCCAACCCATATCCTGCAGTAAATTCGTCTGCTTTGAAATTCCCGTCTGCAAAAGAGATTAAATTAATATCTATACACATTTTGAATTGTAGAAATTTAAATATGAGTAACAAACAGTTTGGATCCATATCAGACGTGACGTTATTTTGCGTCTGATTTGAATCCAAAATGTTTGCAGATACATTGCCTGTTAGTTTCCGACATTACTAGAATTTGCAAACAGTTTGGGTCCAGATCAGACGCCGCGTCACGCGGCGTCTGATCAGGACCCAATCTGTTTGATCCTGGTGTTTGGGGTTCTTCAGTTAAATTGGCATTAGATTTAAGATTCGAAAACATTTGCAGGCGACACCTGTGAAGCTGACGATATTGTTGCAGACGAGTTGTTAACTTATACGTGTCTCGTTAGGACGTGTATGTTTCAGTGTTGATTCAAAGTGACACGCACGTGGCGCAATTATCATTAAGCTTGTAGTGTAATTTTCGTCTGCAAAATATGCCGTCTGCAACAATCCTATGAATTATCTATATGAAATTTATTTAACGTATTGAGCCCTAGCGACGAGTATATTCGTGTTTTACACACAGCTTACTTGTAAAACAGGGTAAACTCAGATCATAAAAGAGCCTCCTTGTCAGGGTCCAAACTGGTTGTCATATTACAATACATTGACAAAAACAACCTTAAATATTCATAGTGGACTAGACTTAATTTGAAACTTCAATTGTCCATTTGAAGTTTCAAGAAGAAATGGATACAATAAGTCAATATTACCAGCGTGCCATACAAACTACAATTGAATAGTCAGAATTGTCAAAAATGTATTTTTCTACATTTTAGTACATGACATTTGCGTTTCGTTTGCGTTTAAACGGGATAAAATAACGTCTTCTCCGCTGTAACTGGTTGTCGCTGAGTGAGTGTTTTTGTTTTGGAAAAAATATGCGTTCAACAGGAAGCAATATAAACAGTCCACATGTCTTTCAAACAAGACTAATTGAAGTATCACTTTACATGATAGCCTTTCCTTGACTGTCTTAATTGGTGTGGGGAAGCGTTTAATAAGAACTGGTATGATACCCACCTGTTGATAGCTGGAATAAAGTAAAACATGCATGCACGCAGTGGAGAAGAAGTTATTCTTTTTTAATAAACGCGTTTATGCTCAAACAATTTCGTCTATTGCAAACAGTTTGGAGCCTGATCAGACGCCGGGTTACTCGGCGTCTGAGAAGGCTCTAAACTGTTAGCATCTCAGAACCTGCTTGCATCTCAGAAAACAAATAACTTGTCAGCATATCCATGCCCTTTCATTTTCTACAATTCAGTGCCTTGTGTTTAGTTTCGTTTATACTGTACAGTACTGAATCTTATTAAATTAACAATTTTTGCGATTCGCTTGCAATTCGCTTGCAATTCGATGGCGATTCGCTTGCGATTTCAAAATACTAATTTACCCTCGGATAAGTTTTCTTGAGTGGTGTATCTCACAAATGTTCGCAAATATGCCTTCGTTAATTTTTTCGATTCCATTTTTGTCACAACCGCTTCTGAAAATTCGCGCTAAAGTATTCAAACGTAGGATTTGTTTTTTGAAGCGCCCGATTCGATGGCAATTCGATGGCAATTCGCTTGCGATTATCAATTTAATTTAATAAGGTTCAGTACTGTAATAAATAACCACTACTCCATTGTAGCATGATTATCATAGTCCTGTTTTTTGGTTAATGTCCGTTTCTGCCATCTATGGGCTAATTTGACGCCCCAATGAGAGGGGAGAGGATACAGAGAACCCGGGCGCGATGCCCTACTCTTATTATCGAAAGAGTTCACTGGTTCTTTTAGATGCCCTGTGTAAAGCACTGATACATCAAACTTCGGTTTATTAAATCTCATCCGAAGGACTTGGCCCGGCGGGGGATCGAACTCACGACCCCTGACGATAGAAGCGGGCGCTTTACCCATCGACTACGTCCGCCGGTTATTATAGTATAGAGTTCATATCTAACGATCAATTGTTTTAATCCGTTACCCCATAATCGGTTTCCAGTTTGGATATCAGCTACTTTTAAAGCAGGCTAAAATTAAAGCAGAATGCTTGAGCAGTCTTCTTACTTTTAGTCTGATTTAAGCTTCCATCTGGAAAGGTACTTGGCCTTCTTATTTTATGTTCAGGAGTTCCTAGTTGAGGACTGACTACTTTTCATACATGTATTATCGTGTGAAGGGTGATTTTATCGTCTCTGTAATGAAGGAATACTCATCGATTTGAACAATTTCACTGCCGAGTTCTCCTAAAGTCCACTTTGCGAACAGTTTTGATCCAAACTACTTGACACTAGTATTGATATTTCTTAAGTCATGTTCACTTTAATTTGACTTTGAAATGATCTTGCAGATAACAGTACTGAAATAGTCGACAATATAGCGTAGGAGGGGTAAAGACTCACGGTTAATTTGACGCTGAAATGGTTAATCTGCTAAGACCCCCCCCCCCCCCCCCCCAGCTAGTGCTGCATGTACTTTGAGAAAACTTCAAAAACTTAGAACATGTATACGACAGTACAAAAAACCCCAATAGATACCAGAATACGTGGAGTGTATACATGTACAGTGGAGAATCTGTTATAAACGCGTTTACGCTAAAACTATTATTTGCAGTGCAAACAGTTTGGGGCCAGATCAGACGCCGGGTAACCCGGCGTCTGATCAGGCTCCAAACTGTTTGCCGCCAAGATAAACAAGAATTATCAGAATTGTCCAAAAGTTGCACTTTTCTACGTTTTAGTGTTTTTCGTTTGCGTACGTTTGCGTTTAAACGGGAAAGAATAACAGATTCTCCACTGTATACATGTAGTTCGATAAATCAGTATCGTCAAACTAAAAAGGGAAACGATAAGGAACTTCCATCATTTACCCTCTCAAGCACGACAACGTTAATTTATAAAAAGAATGATCCGGATCAGATGTCGAATATATGTACTCCCGTCCGGTGTCTCACAATCGTTAAAAATGATGATGAGGGCTGATTTCAGAAAGATGATTTTGGTTAATCCCAGTACAGAGGATAATCTGTTATTCTTTCCCGTTTAAACGCAAACGTACGCAAACGCAAAGCACTAAAACGTAGTACACCTTTTGGATAATTCTGATAATTCATGTTTATCTTGGTGGCAAACAGTTTTGAGCCTGATCAGACGCCGGGTTACCCGGCGTCTGATCTGGCTCCAAACTGTTTGCACTGTAAATAATAGTTTTAGCGTAAACGCGTTTATTGGGAAAAAATAACACATTCTCCACTGTAACTGCAAAAAATATGAGTAAACCACCGCCATGCCTTTTTTAGTTCTTAGCATTGGGGATAGTTTCCGCAAAACAAGCACTAACATCTTCTATGACACAGAACTAACTACTTCAAGGTAGAAAGGCCTCGTTAAAGGTTATTAAATGGTATATGATATATGGTATACTCGTATTTTTCTCGACAGCTGGGTAAACACGAATAATAAACAGATCACAAGATCATGGCCATTGAACTATACTGTTACTGATAGAAATAACACGGCAATATCTCGTCATTCTATACAGGCTGATAATTGTGATTGAAAAAACATAATCTACTTTATCCCAAAAATATGGTGAACATCTTTGCAGAATTTTGTTTACAACAGTTCTTATAGACAGACACTTTACTCTTAGAACGCAAGTGATGCAAGCATGATTCTTTGCAAACAGTTTGGATCCTGATGAGACGCCGCGTCACGCGGCGTCTCATCAGGATCCAAACTCTTTGACACTCTAACTCTGCTTTAAAAAGAACTTTTGAATATTTTATTTTTTGAACAGTGTCAGGCGACAATTGTTTGCAGATAAAAAATACCCATCATGAAAAGATACAAAGTGTTTAAAGAAGACCTTTTGGTAAACTGGCTAAATGATGGCATATTAATGCAAGATAAAAGTAATTTAGAAATGTCATGAACTAGCTTTCTGTATTACTTTTGTTCTGTGTTAAACAATTACTTTTCTTAAGCAGCCAGTAAACTGCTTCTTTGTTGAATGACCGTTTAACAAAGACTTTACTGTAACTAGATCTTTGATATATACATGACTCATATATCTTATGTTATCAACCCCTTTGATTAGTGAGTGTATAATTGAAATACAGTGTAATATATTCATAAAAAGCGAGAGATTCTTTGAATGCATAAAAAACAAAGCAAACATGAACAGTTGCAGATTCGGTTTAATTTGAGTATGTTCACAATACTGAAAATTGCAACATTGCCCACGCCCCCATGCACCGGCTAAGCGGAAATATACGATGGACAACTTTTTAAGTAGTGGCAACTGATAAACGCGTTTATTGGGAATGAATAACGCATTCTCTACTGTGGGAACATCATATCACACATGCATACCTGGGTGAAGGGTTAATATTAGTTGTTTTCTTTGTAGTTGAGATGTATTCCCCTATTTGACAGAACTGTCAGATTCAATCAGCTAACAATCTGCTATTGTGCACCTACTCACTTATTGAACTTAGGCATTGTACTGTTCCCCCTTCCATCATTTCCATGAGTTCAAGGTCTCAAGGTTATAAAGCGTTTGAATTGAGACTGAGGCTGTTCTAAATCACTTGATTGGATGGATTATGAAGTATTAGTTATCGAGGAAGAAAAGGAGCATAAAGGCCTATAAAAGTCGTCTTAGTTGTACTTTTACATTTTTTAAGAAGCCACTCTCCTTAAACACTGAAAACTTTAAACATTTAAGTAGTGTAAATGGGGACTACTGAACAAATAGTGCAGTTTTGGTACCGTAATGAATTTCCAACATAAGAAATATTTCCTATATCAAAACAGGCTGAAAGAAAGCAGAATACGCATTAAGGCTAATTCTGCTTTACATTCAACCTGCTTTAAGTGGTCACTTGTCTTCAAAACTAAACAACATGTTGTTATTTGGTAAAGGGTTAATCGCAGGTCTGGCTGTTTACCGGTGTTTTTGACAGGGCATATATCATTTTCCTGTGATGAAACCTTTTTGTAACAATTTGAAGCTCTTTGATGTCACAGGTTAAACAATATTTAGTTACGCATTCGCCTATTTTTACATGCTCGGCTTACATCTAAATAATTGTTCATTGTGTGAGGACCTTCATAATATTATACGTTGTGATAGACAGTGGGCTCTCACTCTGCGTACAGTGGAGGTGCTATAATCTCTTTTTTACCCCTTCACCGTTTCATTGCCGTCTTCTTCAATTTTGTTGTCTACAATGTCGTTTCAAATATAAAAAATAAGGCAGTTAGACTGAAGACATTTCAAAACGAGTGTCAAACAGTTTGGATCATGTTCAGACGTCGTGTTACGCGGCGTCTGATCAGGTTCCAAACTTTTTGCAAACGCGCTTTGAAGCGTAATTGAGAGAAAAGGGTTTAAGTCCCTTTGTGTTTTCAGGCCTTTTTTAATAACTGAAATGCAACAAAAGTAAATAATAATGTTTGAACATTCTTGTTGGCCAAACCGATCTTTGAAATGTTGAAAACAGATCTAAAAGGGTGATTACAAACCGAAAGTAAAAAGTCTGATATAAATAGCATAATGTTGTAATGTGTCATGTGACATGACCGGAAGTAGTAGCAGATATTCCCCTATACAGTTATCAATAAGTACCATAAGAAATATTTTCTGTAGTAGCAGATAGAAGCTATAATAGCAGATAGTAGCTTAAAGCAGACTGAATGTTCTGATTTACGTTCAACCTGCTTAAAGTGGTCAATTACTTTCAATATTAGAAACTGGCTATGGGAAAATGGGTAAAACGAGACCAAGCCATGTACAAAAATTGAAGAAAATGACAGTTTCTTGGACATTTTCATGATTTGTAATCTCAGTATAGAACATAGGTGCCTACCTGGATTCTGATCTGGCTTCAAACTGATTGCAATACAAATGCTTGGTGTAGCATGAACGCGTGTATTGGAAAAGAATAACGTTTTCTTCATTTCGTCTGTATTTGTTTACTAGATTATTGAAATTTTCTTTACGCGGTGTCTGACCTGGACCCACAATGTTTTTCAAATGTTACCCAAGTCGTCATTAGCAGTCCAATGGGTAGCATTCCACCACAATATCATCGAAATAATCTTCATTTGCAAACTTTTGGATCCAGAACATACATTAAGCCCAAGTATTTCAATATCTGATAAAGACCCAAAACGTTTTGACACCCATTTCAATGTTTCGTCTGCCAAATGCGAAACATCCACTTTTTGTAAAGGAAAAGCATACGACAATTATTAAGCAGAAGATAGTATATCACGTGTCAATGTTACACAAAGTATCAATGTTTATTGTAATATACGACTTTAGCTATTATGAGGTAATCGAAACTCAGATTTATGTTTAGATATTCAGGTATCGTTTGAACACTATTTAGCTTTTCTCACAACCGTCGCTTGATCAAAAATTCAAACTCTTTTTACAATAAAAAGAGGATATTGAATGAGTGTGTTGTCAGTCGTGAATTTATTGAACGAGCTGGATAAAATAATATGATGCGAGCCTTGGCGAGCAACATATCATTTTATCCAACGAGTTCAATAAATTCACGACTGACAACACACTTATTCAATATCCTATTTATCACATAAACACCAAATGACACGAAAATCTTACGGTCTTACTTTCACTTTTACCCTCGGCTCTTAGCAAAACGATTCGTCATAGGAGTTATTCGGTTTTATTCATCCATAGATAAAAACACCTACCAAACTAAAATAAAGAAAATCAACATCAATGTGTTGTGAAAAGACTTCTCTGATAACATATTCAAATTTTAAAGTAATCTTTAATCTAAAAATGTTCTAATTGACTTAAAATAATCATTTGACATTTAGAATCTAGTTTCGTTTTCAAATAACGTCGTTATAGCAACACGACGTCATTATCATTGTAACGTTTAAATTTGAAAAACTGTCTGAGTCACTGTTAATACTAGAGCTCTACGTAGCCTAATTTGCAGCCTGAGTTTGCGGAACTGCTCGGGATAATGGTTTTAGAACAATTGGAAATGTTTCAATACCTAGTGTTGATCTAAGTTTGTCTAAATTCTCTTAGCTGATTTACAGTCGGCGTAGTACTTAGTACAGTATTCTGGTGATTCGAAAATTAGTATAAAATACGATTTTTACGGAGCTCTATATTTTGCAAGTTTATGTGATAAATCATATTTTCCCCCAAATACCTGTCATTTTCCCCCTTTTTTGCATGGTATTTGCGTTTCGTTTAGCCCCTTCCTTGCCTTACCCTAGTACAATAGTTATTTGCAATCATTTTGGATCCTGATAAGACGCCGCTTGACACGCATTTCAACCTTTTTATGTCAAAAACAAAAGCAGACGATAATTGTTTAAAATAGTAGTGAAGGGAAAAACGGGACAAAGTAGCATTTCGCCGGCCTAATATCAAAACCTCTTATATTCAGTTTTTAAAAGTTTACAGGAAATACGTTTTTTTGTCTATCTATTTCAAACATTGACACAATCTCTATAAATTTGACATGTATAATTAATATATCATACTATAATATTTCATTAACTGATGAACGACTAATTGAATAATTGTTGAATACGACTCTTTGACATCACTTTAATTTATTTATGAATATACGACGGTTTGGAACCTGCTCAGACATCGGCATATCCGGCGTCCGATCTTGCTCCAAACTGTTTGCAGATGGAAATAATTGTTTTATCACAAAAGCGTTTATTGGGCAAGAATAACATACATTTTGTATTATCCAAACTACAGTAATTGATATTGCAGCGGTCTGCACATTGAAAGTCGGTCACGCATTTGTTAATATAATTATTAGGTGTTTCTATAGGGAATGGAATCCTCTTCAAGGTAAATTAGCCGTCGGTGCTGCACATTATGCACCTTGCATCTGATGGCTACACCACCCTGTATTGTAGTGTAATGAGAGTATTGATAAGTCGAAAGTAAATAACCAGATATCAAGTCTTCCAAGACAGTTACAGCTACGGTACAAATCCTTATAATTGGGACATCCTTTGTAACTGTTGTTATTATAATAAAATTCGACAAAAATGCGTTTATCACAACGTAATTTAACCAAATTATGCGAACTGAATGGCAAACACTGTTAACCCTGATCAGACTGCTCCCAAGGGAGCAGTCTGATCAGGGTTTACACTGTTTGCTCAGGCATGTCTGTCCCAGTACTTAGGATATGTACGGTAACGCGTGTACTAATAAGTCGAAAGTAAATAACCAGAAATAAAACTCACAAGACATTATCAGTTATTGATCAAAATAAGAATTGCCTTCCGTATTGATCATAAGCACAGGGACAGACAGGCCTGTGCAACAGTGTAGACGACAGAAGTCTCCTAGCTGGTTTCTAGCATAGTAACGATGAGAGGGACTGTTAAAATGGTATTGACCGAGAATTTGCATTTTGTTTGAATGTCAGGCTCCAGTAGGTCATAATTATTTATGTTGCAGCTAAAATGATAAAGCTTGTCTAAAAGTAAGCTATTTTGTGATCCGCATTTGCAACACAAAGATCAAGAAGAAAACATATCATTGGTTTTTCATAATTGATTTATCCCTGAATCTTCAAATAGACACTTCAAGTTTCCAATAAGTTTAGTCCATTTCGGGCGTATTTTGGATTGTTCGATACAATATAATATTATGTATTGCAAAATGACTTTAGGAGCCCTCTCATCTGACTCGACACCGTTTGTAGAGGATAAATAACTCATTTACCCTTGAAACCTTTATAGATGGACAATTCAAATTTCAAAATAAGTATAGTCTATTTTGACCATTTAGGGTTGATTTTCACAACAAATTTCAAAATGACAAACAGTGTATACCATGATCAGAGGGCTCCATTAGGAGCCCTCTGATCAGAGTCTACACTGTTTTGCATAGGACAAGTGTAATCCTTACAGGTGCACTGCTTGTAATTGACGAGTATTCTCGTCGCTAGGAGTGAATATGTTAAACACTTCACAGACCTAACACTATTAGTAAACTCGTACCTATAGGACTTATTGTTTATGTTAAACATATTAACTGCTGGATAAAACGCTAATTCTACTCCAACAAACTCTTTCATTCTGCAAGTACTGATGCTGCTTGTACGTCGTATACTGGTGCTAGAACAGACGTCAAGAAATTCGGAGTCTGGTCAGGTTGCATACTATTTGACATAATTTGTTTAATTGAAATTACGATTCTTTTCATTTTCAACGGAAACACGGTGTATAAACATGTATGCGTACTTTGAGCTTTGTACGGATACTTTGAGCTATGCACTGGTTGTTTTTGAGCCTCGAAGCGACGCAACGGAGGAATACAACAGGTATGTGACATGAGTTCCTATTTATTTTCCTCTCTTTAAATGAAAAGTCTTGTCGGTAAGCATGGTTTTCAAATACCGGAGAGAATGATAAACCAATCGCGACCGTCTTTGGTACAATCTATACATCTACACTTCTATTTCGAGGCATAAATCAACTGGTGGCTCACTCGGAATTCTTTTGGATGTCTTCAAAACTTTGCATTTTATACAGCATCTATCCTTGTTTATACTGTTTTATCAAAACAAATATGCTTTCCAAAGTAAATCCAATTGATGCGATGTGATAGCTTTATTCGTTTTTTGAAAGTATGGTCGCAATTTGCATTTTTGATCAGAAGAATTGATGCCGTTTTGTACGGTCAGCTATTTCAAACACGGCTGACACTGTATCATCAGCTGCGAGCATATGTGTACCGTCAGCTCAAAATCAGAATTTTCTGTTTATGTGTTATTCTGTTAACAAATGCCTTAAATTTCAAATCATGAAGTCATTATAAAGGAAATGTACCAAACTATTATATACATTTATTAAAACACAGATATTGCGTATAAATAATCTTTTCCCACTTCATTCTATTTCGAACAAATATACATTGATCTACTGTCAAAAACCATCCATTATTCCGTAGACGACATTAAAGTGTTTTTCAAGAATATTTCTAATTCTGTGGTAATTGAAGTCGTTTGCAATTAAAAATATTAAAAATACCTCCTGGGGTGCACAATTGGTAAAACTGGGCAAAACATTTAGTTTTTCAGATTTAAATATTATATAATGGCCAAACTATTATGAGTCTTGACAAGTGAGTCTTTGGCAATTTTAATGAGTATAATGTCTCGGAACTCGCAGCTGTATTAATCACTGTAAATCTAAGATATTTTAAAAATCATTGGACCCATCCATTCTTATCAGAGTTTGAATAGCCAAATATGAAATATACCTATATTAATGGAAAGCGACTGGTGAATGAAAGTGCCTTGCAAAATGTTAATAACTTTGAGTTAATATTTTGAGAGTTATCCCCCTTTAAAACATTTTCTATTGTTCTGCATAAAACCCATGTTTGACTGACATTGTTCAGGATTAATTTTCATTTATGAAAAGTTTTATCATTAAAAGTGTCTTGCACATAATTTACTGAAATGCATCAATACCATTCAGTCATTCCCCAGTGCAGCACTTTCTTTTCCGGTGGATAACTTCTGCTATACAGAAGCTCTCAATTTTGAAATTGAGAGATGTTGTGTACACTGTAATTATCTCGGTTTAATGCCCAATAAACGAACTTCTAGAAGAGTAGAGGAGCCAGTTTGTTGGTTAATTCGTTCATCGGTCTGCCCTTGACACATAGTTTTGATGCAACTTCTTTTACATTTCTTTACCGATTGACGTCAAACTTTGCATAATAGTGGGGTGAGACATGGTTGATTACTCTCCCCAACACTCTTCAGCATATTCCTAGAGAGAATTATGTCGGATGCTTTGGCATACCACGACGGAACGGTTAGCATTGGTGGGAGGACAATCACGAACTTGCGCTTTGCAGATGACATAGATGGTTTAGCAGGGAAGGAAGATGAGCTATCCAATCTAGTTGAAAGCCGTTACAAGACATCTACCGAATTTGGCAACAAATCAGCGCAAAAAAGACAAAACTGCTGACCAACAACATCATTGGTATCAGCACTGAAATCATGGTCAATGGGGAGAAGCTTGATTGCGTAGATAGTTTTAAGTACCTGCATGGGTGCGACAGTTTCTGACAAGGGGTCGAAATCCGAGATACTTGCAAGAGCCGTTCAGACTACAGCAGCACTCGCAAAGTAAAATTAATATGGAATGATCGAAATATAAGCCTCAGCTCGAAAATAAGGTTGATGCGTTCACTTGTCATGTCCATATTCCTATATGCCAGCGAGACTTGGACCTTGAATGAAGACTTGGAGCGAATAATTAGTTCGTTAGGGAGGTGTTTCAGAAAAACACTTTGCATATCATACAAAGAACACATCTCAGATGAAGTAGTTCGAAACAGGATCAAAGAAGCCATTGGACCTCTGGAAGATTTATTAACAATTGTCAAGCAACGTAAAATGAGATGGTACGGGCATGTGACGAGATCAACAGGGCTTTCAAAGACAATATTACCAGGCACAATTCAGGGAGGAAGAAGGAGAGGCAGACAGAGCAAGCGATGGAAAGATAACATAACAGAGTGGACAGATTTAAGTCTAAAGGAAAGGGTGCGGATGGCAGAAAACAGAGGGGAATGGAAAAAGCTGGTTGTCAAGAAATATATGGTGCCCCAACGGTCCGACATGACTACGGGATAGGTGAAGGTGATTAATTATTAAATAGATATGTGGGTGTTATATTTTTCATACGAGTGGTTCCAAAAAGTATAAAGTTATTGTCCTTTATTGGACTTCTGTACTAAAAAGCGCAGTTAGGCGTTTGTTAGCCCTTTAGTATTATGGTAAGTCTTAACTTTTGTTTTAGTTTTTAGTTTTCAAAAAAAGACGGATGACTATTTTCTAGATGCCTGCACTCGTAAATGTTCTCTACAACCATTGGCAACAAGTCAAGTAATGCTTTAGTCGTACTACTATCATTTCTTACGTCTCCATGACTCTCCTCTTCCGAGTAATTTGCCTGTGGGTGTTTGCAAACTAAGTTTCGAAAGTTCTTCTTTATCGCCATCTCCGTAATTGTCTGCAGCCAAGAAATCTAGTGCTATTTGGGTGACGTGGAGCTTTATTCTTTTTTGTATTTTACTGGACTTGGTGTTATTTATGGTTTTCTTGAAACGTTTACTGTTACTGTTTGGTTGTTTGGAATCACTTTTGGTTTTCTTTTTCGAATTCAGATGGATTAATTTAGCAGTTTTTTGTGTATTGTTTGCCCTGGTAATGTTCCAAATTAAGTATTTTTACCTAAAGAGTTTTTGCTTTATGGTTCTTGGCACGGTGGTTGACGGCTGCAGAGAAAACGTCGAAAACTTGGTCGCAGTAATAACAGCTAAATCTAGCTTCACATAAAAAGAAAGAAAACGCTCTTGAGCTGACCGTACAAACGTTTTCATTCATTTTCACAGCTGATGATACATTTCCTCTAGAGCTGACCGTACAATTTGCTTCGCATTGTTTACATGATTTCTGGCGTTTAAACTGCACATTCAAATATATCATTTCCATAGAATCGTATCAGTAGATATAAGATATGTTTTGATAATAGAATGTGTTGTTTAAGCTGTAGTAACTGTCGTTGAGATGGCAAAAACTACTGGGTCTTTATGACAACGTTATCCAAAACAAGGTGAGCCTTCGCCAGTATCCGAGAATATTCAACAAGATAAATTCAAGACACCAACTCAATACGTTGAAAGTTTCACACCTGCAACATATCTAAACAGGTATGCCATTGGTTCAGCATTGAAATCAATGTTTGAATGTCTGCAGAATGGGATTTACTCACCCCTTAGCGGTCTCGCAAGTCCGCCATTGTGACATTTCTCGATTCAGTGCTCAGCAGCTACCAGTACGGAGCTCAAACAACACGTACAGGTTTATACACCGTGGGAAAAGAATATGTTTATGTCACATCAATTAGATCAATACACCCGTTGTGCAAGAATAACACTCGCAGAAAAAACAGAAACACGGAAACTGTAAATAATTGACGCCAATGTAAATGCTCACTGAGTTTCCAACACTAACAAGGCAATAACTGCACCTGAGAAAGTTGCAAGAAAGTTATAAACATTTGCAGGTGGGATCCATATACATGTACATTATCCCTTTCGCTCTTAATGACGTCCAAAAGCGCATTTGCAAACAGTTTGGATCCTTATCAGACATCGCGTAATTGGCACGCGCATCGATATGTTTTAAGTCAAGCTACATTGAATTTTACTTTGAAACGATATTGTAAACAAAAATAATTGAAGCAGACGACAATGAAACGGTGAAGGGATAAAAAGCTCACGATTTATTTGGTAGCGAAAGAGTTATACGACGTAGTTGACACCTTGGTTGGTTTTGATATACAGCGCTCCCTCCCTACAACGGCCCTCCCAACAACGACTCCCTCCTCAAAACGACCCTTGTCGCAGTTCCTTAAACAGGACAATTATGTCTAACACTTTCACTTATGCAATGTCGTCTGCTTATAAATGCCGTCTGCTGTTTTTCTCAAAGTTACATAATGGACATTTTGACAGATATTCTCTTCAATGACGAGTGACAAACAGCTTGAATCTAGACCAGACGCCGCGTTACGCGGCGTCTGATCTGGATTCAAGCTATTATAAATGTTAACCAATTTCCCTCCCTATAACGACTCCTTCCGAACAACGCACACAATTTTTGTCTCCCATTGGGTTTCGTTGTAGAGAGGGAGCGCTGTATTGAATACATTGTATAGACTAGTCGGATTTCTAGAAATTGTGAATAATAAAAGAGTAGTAGGCATTTCGTGTTAAAAGTTGGCAAACAGTTGTTTTTACATAATTTGGGTGTGCTGAATCCAAATATGCCGTTTGACAAGCTCTATTTTTAGTATTTAAGGTCAAAATGGCGGGAAATAAAATGGCCGCCGAAAACTCTAATTGTAACCCCCTAAACTTGTAAATAATAATGGAGTAGTAGGCATTTCGTGTAAATAGTTGGCAAACAGTTGTTTGTACATAACTTTGGTATGCTGAATCTCAAATGCCATTTGCCAAGCTCTGTTTTTAGTATTTAAGGTCAAAATTGCGGAAAACAAAATGGCCGTCGAAAATTCTTTTTGAAACCCCCTAAACTTGTAAATAATCAAGTAGTAGTAGGCTCTTCGTGTTAACAGTTGTTTTTACATAACTTGGATATGCTGAATCTTAATTTGCCATTTTCCAAGCTCTGTTTTTAGTATTTAAGGCCAAAATGGCGGGAAACAAAATGGCCGCCGAAATTTCTATTTGTAACCCCCTAAACTTGTAAATAATAATGGAATAGTAGGCATTTCGTGTTAATAGTTGGAAAACAGTAACTGTTGTTTTTACATTACTTGGCTGTGCTGAATCTAAATTTGCCATTTTCTTAGCTCTGTTTTTAGTATTTAAGGTCAAAATGGCGGGAAAGAAAATGGCCGCCGAAATCTCTATTTGTAACCTCCTAAACTTGTAATTAATAATGGAGTAGTAGGCATTTCGTGTTAATAGTTGGAAAACAGTTATTTTAACATAATTTGAGTGTGCTGAATCTAAATATGCCATTTGCCAAGCTCTGGTTATAGTTTTAAAGGTCAAAATGGCGGAAAACAAAATGGCCGCCGAAAACTCTATTTATAACCTCCTAAACTTGTAAAGAATAATGGAGTAGTAGACATCTCGTGTTATTAGTTGGCACACAGTTGATTTTACATAATTTGGGTGCGTTGAATTCAAATATGCCATTTGCCAAGCTCTATATTTAGTATTTAAGGTCAAAATGGCGGAAATACAAAATGGCCACCTAAAACCCTGATTGTAATCAACTATTTGCCATTAGTGTTTCTTGTGGTGTAGCGTATTTGCAAAAAGAACACAATGGAAGCAGCGTATAATCTCAAAAGGGGCAGGGGTTAAGAACTCAGAATGTGCATTATTTGCCAAACGGAAAAGAAGGACAAGCTACTAAAGTCAACAGAAAATTGTCTTTCGTCGCTAGTAGATGCTGCTAATTCAAGGCAAAACTCCATAGATCAAAACAATCGAGTCGCAATTGACCGAATTTTATCAAGTTCTAGTGCTATTCATGCCATGGTTTGGCACAAAACATGCTATGCCACCTTCACGAGTAAGAGTCATATCTCAAGACTTGCGTCTTACGTCTCTAGAACATCTAGTAATTCTATTTGATCCGTCATGAACTAAGGCACGCATGTTTTGCCAGAATACCATGCAATAAGCAAGATGTCATCTATTACAACATTCAAAATGAGCGAACAGATTCTCGAAGCTTCAAAATTTGACTAAATTCTAAGTATCCGTCTTGCTGGAGTTAATGATCTCATTGCACCAAAGGGAAAAACCATGTTGGGTGTTTCATAAAATTCAACAAACGCCAATCATAGACAAAGTAACAATCAGTCAATGACGACATAGCTATACAGTGGCTTGTTTTTTAACTGAAAATGCACATGTACTAGAGCTGTCCGTTGTATGGAAGAGATATTGCTCATTAACAGAAACTGCGGGTGTAGAAGTTCCTGCTTCTTTTAAAAGCAGAAGAACCTCTTTCAAGGAGAAGCTAGTACCACATGTCAAACAAGATCATGATTTCATCACAATTCCGGGCATTAGCAAAATTTGCTTGTACCTTTAAAGTTTGAACCTTCAACAATTTATGGTTAAGTCACAGATGACACCGAAGAGCCATCCCTATTGCATGCTTATAACCATGGCGATGACTCATTCCTAGGGATGGTACATGTTGCCTTAAAGTTGAGATCTGACATTATGACAGATTCATTGTATAAAAAGTTTATAATTAATGAGATTGAGATGATATCTTCTGTGCCTGAAAGTCTCTTTCTGGTTTTTTCGCTTGATGTTTGGAGGGCAGAGGTTGATCCAGACTGATCCAGAGGGTGACAAACAGGCATATGTGTCTTGTCCTATATTGTTCTATGCTGAGAATCTTGGTAACACTGATAAGTAGAAACCGGGAGATAACAAATGTAGGTTATATGTCAATTACACAAGCTCCTGCACATGAATTAGATTTATACAAGCTCCTGCACAGTCGTCAGGCATTTTAGGCATGTTGCTATTTTCTATTTATTACTGTTCGCCATCAAACCTGATGATTATGAGAAGGGGCACTTTTAAGGATCACCATTGGGACTGTACCTAGCCGGTCACTTTATCCTGACACTGACGAACCAGTCGTTATGCTTACCGGGAATCCTGAGCGCCAAGGAAGGAAGCCATTACTACCAATTTTCAAGTCTTAGGTTTGACCCGGCCGGGTATTGAACCCGCAACCTCCCGCACTATAAGCGGAAGCTCTACCACTGAGCTATACATGCGGTGAAATAATATGGGTTAACAATATGTTGTGTTGACAGTTGATGAGGCACTGTTTTGAAAGTTAAAGAGGCTTAGGTGGGCAAAAACATGAGTATAAATAGCACTTTTTTGTAAATATTGGTGGAATTCATACTTGCCCTCAATTGTCTGAAAAATCTATAGGGCAACACATGTTATCAAGTGGACTGCTCGATGTATGGACAGAGGGCCACACCCTTGACCCTAGAGCAGCAGAACAAGTCTTAGCATGGAAGAACTATGCAACATGAATGAGGACGCATATACTTACTCTTAAAGCATTATGGAGAATGATGATGCCACAATTTCTAAACTCCATTCAGGATAAAGACATTGACATGTGCAATTTTACTGTATATTCTATGGTGGTAATCTCGCAAATGGCTACTATCTTAATTTTTGGTAGCATACGGGTACACAGAAGTAAGTGAATACTAATGTGGTTCTTAATTTGAAATCTACATATTTCCGACAGTATGATTTGACACAAATCTCATTGAAATAGAAAAAGTATTTACGATTTTATTGCAAAATGCAATTGTTCTAAGGTAGCCATTTTGAAAACTGAACGCCATCTTGACTTACGGGTACAAGAAAGATACAAACTATTTCCATGGTAATCAATTTAAATTTTCCATAGTCAAAAAGTTTTCTTTGAAACAAATATCATTGAAATAGGACAAGTCTCAACGATTTTACTGTGAAATGCAACATTTCTGTAGCAGCCATATTAAGAAATAACCGCCATCTTGAAGTTTAAGTGACTCACAGATACAAAGAAGCCAATTGAATAATATCATCATTTGAAATTTGAATATTACATAATCAAAAGTATTATATGACACAAAATCATTGAAAAGAATAATTCTTTGCAACTTTATTGCTAAATGCAATTATTCTGTATATCAATGGCGGCCATCCTAAAAGATGGCGGCCATCTTGAATTTTAAGTGGCTCACATGGTTTTTCAAAAGAGCAATCCCCAAGGAGTATGTGTGCCAATTTTTGCGCTTGTTTTTCTCTTCAAATGTGCGACTATCTGCTCCACTATTTTCAAAAGTATAAGTAAAGTGCCCACACCTGTTTGTTAGTTAGTATTTATAGGTGGCCATTTTGATTTCTGCCATTTTCCAATTATATGCTAAAGATACCACAAGACAGGCAGCCAAAGTGAGTTTGACACCCATTTATTTTCTGGTATGTAAGTTCTTTCTTTAAAGAATGTTTTTTTATCAATATCATTTTGCTGCTATATATAACAAAATGTATATTTGATTTCCTACATTCAGTTTTCTTTGGCAGCCGCCATTTTCCTAACCCTTGAGGTTTAGTTCGAAATGCATTAGAATTACATTCAACTTTTTCAGAATTCTGCCTTTTTAACAGACAATGATAATATTATGCCCATATGTCCGATGTAGTGTACCTTTATTTGACTGGAAATAGGGTTCGGTGGCGGCCATTTTGTTTTCCGCCATTTAGACCTTAAATATTAAAATAGAGCTTTGCAAATGGCATATTTGGATTCAGCACACTCAAATTATGTACAAACAACTGTTTGCCAACTATTAACACGAAATGCCTACTACTCTTTTATTATTTACAAGTTTAGGGGGTTACAAATAGAGTTTTCGGCGGCCATTTTGTTTTCCGCCATTTTTTCCTTAAATAATCAAAATAGAGCTTGTCAACGGCATATTTAGATTCAGCACACCCAAGTTATGTAAAAACAACTGTTTGCCAACTTTTAACACGAAATGCCTAGTGAGGTCAGAATTCTCCAAAATCCGCCTAGGCTAGTAGGTGTTTCATTTATTTTTTACGAGATTGACAAAGTTAACCTTTAACAAGCTATGTCCGAAATTATGATGACAGTTTCAAAAGTTTTGGTTCCAGATGAGACGCCGAGTGACTCGGCGTCTAATCTAGATATACACTGTTTTCCGTTCTATAGTTATATTTTCTAATTGAAATAGAAGAGAATTGTCGCAGAGCACACCTTTTACAAACGAAAAACTTTCTAGCATGCGATGGCCAAGATCGATCGTGCCTTACCTAAGCAAGGTGAGAGCCTAACCAAGCTAGACTAAATATTTATAAGTTAGATGATAACAATGACTGGAGTAATGTAAGCGTATGATTCATATGATGTCAAATAGAATAGAAGTATAAAGTCATGTTCATAAACACTGTATCGATGCCAGCCAGCATGTATAAACAATTTGAATGTATCAAGAAAACAAATCATCAGGATAATGCGGTTGTGTTATAGGTTAAAAAGTCAAAAGCGTGCGAGAATGGTTATTTGCTTCGTTTATGAAAGCAACTGTAATACATTGACAACAAACAACAAAACAATCCTGAAAAGTAATACATCTGCACATGGACTCGACTTTATTTAAAACTGATATTGTTCTTTTGAAGTGCCCGGGAGAAAATGGTTAAAGGATGATGAAAGTAAAGCAGAAAATCCCTTTTGAAGTGCTTTACCCTTGCTTTACATTCACCATGCTTTGAAACTGTATAGTTTGATTTTTATGGCATTTCAACCCATTTGTTCCTAGCGTCCTATCAAAGTGATATGGGCAAATGGGTTAGGCTCGCATGCAGCGTCTGATCAGAGTCTACACTGTTTGCTGATAGGAATTTAAATATAAAACAAAACGAAAATTAAAATTTAGACCAGGTACCCATTATAAAAATGAACTTATCCAGTATGTAAGCATGGAATAACCCACTGGGCGCAAATGGGTTAATAAAATTCAAGTCATCAATCTAAAGAAGCTTTCACTCTGAAAAAGAAACTAAACGCAAACGCAATAAACTGAAATGTAGAAATGTAGGTCTGATTTGGCTCCGAATTGTATGCATGGTAGTCTAAACTCAAACGCGTATATGTATTTGGATAGACTAATATCTGTCTTCTCCACTGTAATGTTTGATTTCGGTTTTTTCTTTCAGTCAAGTAGCTGCTTTGATGCCACCTGTCTCATATCTATCAATAAACTGCAGATGTATAAGTGGTAAAAACGTGAGATTCTACAATATTTCAGAAAGTGTCGAAAAGCTGAAGAGTGACAAATAATGTACAGTATGCTTGAAAAAGAAGTGCAGTGTAAGCGAAGTTCCAGTAGATAATAAATTCGTTCCCAATAAACACCTTTATCCCGAAAAACCTTCTATTTGTTGCAAATAGTTTTGAGCCAGGTCAGATGCCACCAGGTATCCCGGCGTCTGATCTAGCTCCAAACTGGTTGCTATTCAGATAAAATTAAATTCAAATAGACAGAAACTTTCAGTCAGGTGCCAATTTCTCCATTTTATTGCCTTGTCTTTGATTAATGTTTCGTTTAATCCAGAAAAAACGCATTCTCCACTCTGTGTGGCTCATACTATCATGGTATTGTATGGGCTTTGGTTTCTTGACTTTTGTGTGTTCTAGTTCTGACAGAAATCTGCGATACCATCACATAGCTTATCATCTCAATAAATGACTAAACTCTCCTCGTAATTCATTAATGTATATCACTATTTATAATCACCAAAAGTAGACGTTAGCAAACAGTGTAGACCGTGATGAGACACCGCACTACTCGGCGTCTCACAATGGACAGCACTGTTTGCTACTTCATATGAAATCTTCAGCTTTATGGACAAATACTATAGTGTCTTTGGATCACATTTGTATATCTATAATGAAATCTTCTGGCAAGCATACAGACGGAGTTCATTACAAAATCCAGACATAAATGGGTCAAACGAACTCAAAATAACACTTGTCAGATTAATGCAGTATAAATGCAAACAGTATGGTAACCTGCCGTCTGACCAGGCTGCAAACTGTTTGCTATCCAGATTATAAACAAATACATGCAGTCATATTTCAAACTTGTCATTTTTAACTTTTTATTGAACAGTGTTTGCGTTTAATTTAATTTACTTTCGTTTGAACGGCAAAATAATGCCTTCTTCCACTACACGTATACCTAATTTAAACACATAACTCCATAAATACGTCTCTTTACGCCTTTGATTTATTCCTCAACGGAAAAAAATAATTCCAGGTCGAAAGTAAGACAAAACGCGTCTTAAGGGTCAAACTGCTTTACTTTCAACCTGCTTTAAGTTGTCAACTGTCTTCAAACCTATAACCTATACAACCATGATAGGTTATGGTGCAAAGGGTTAAAGATTCTGATCGTGTGGTACAATTGTGTTCGCTCTAGAGACGTTGCATTGTATGCAATTATGTTGAGCCGATGATACTTATCATTTTCTTTACAAGTAACCAAGTTTGACAGAACACTAATAATATCTCACCAGCCTCGAAAATAGAGATAGATATATCAGTTACCTACTACAAACAAACTACACGGTGGTCATAAAAAAACTATCTTATCTTCTTACAATAGCGATGGTGCAGGGGTTAATCGTCCTTCTTTCCCAACACAGTGAAACCCCTCTAAACTGGACATGTGTGGGGTCAAAAAATGTCCGGTTAAGAGGGGTTTCCAGTTAAGAGGGGTTTAAACCCAATACCAAATAGCTTGTTTCTAGTATGGAAGGTAGCTGACCACTTAAAGCAGATTGAAAGTAAAGCAGAATGCGCCTTGAGATGCATTCTGCTTTACCTTCTACCTGCTTTAAACTAGCATCTGCTACAGAATGTGTTAACTATTTTATTCAGTGTAGGAATAAACCAAAGACGTGAAAAGGTGTATATCTGGTGTAATTGGTTAAAATTAAGAAGGGTTGGAAACGGGGCCAAAGTTTTTGCCCGGTTTAGAGAGAATTCCGGTATTTAGAGGTTCCGGTTTGGAGGGTTCCTCTGTACTCATGATTCGCGCGTTTGTACAGTGGAGAACACGTTATTCTTCCCCGTTTTAACAAAACTAAATGCAATCGCAATGCATTTCACTTGTAGAAAATGACAAGTTTTAGAAAGTTCTAACAATTTAATCTAATTTGAGTCGAAAATAGTTTGAAGTATGACAAGACGCCGAGTTACAAAGACGCGTTTATTGGGAAAGACTAATGCCACTATTCCACACCGACTACGAATCCCACGAATCCCACGAATTGATAAATGCTGTGATTCGTGGAGTTCGGCATTTCTTTCTATCCAATTCGTGGCCCTCTACGAATCGGCTACGAACGAGTTAAGACTATTCGTGGGATTCAGCTCGAATCTTACGAATACTGCCAAGAATTCAGTACGAATTGCAAGAATCCACTACGACTACTGCACGAACGCTAAGAATTAGTTACGAATATGCCGAATGCATCTACGAATCAGCTACGAATGAAATTTGATTCTTGACGGTTCGTGGGATTCTTGAAGGTATGTAGTGTTCCCTCCCTGCAACGGCCGTCCTAACCACGGCTCCCTCCTTACAACAACACTTGTCGTTGTTTTCCAACCAAAAACAAATATGTCCAAGCTTTCACGCCTGCATGCTATATTGTTTGTTTAAAATTGTTGGCTGCTGTTTTTCTCAAAGTTACATAATAGACATTTGGCGTGTGACAAACAGCTTATATCCAGATCAGACGCAGCGTAATTCGGCATCGGATCTGGATTCAAATTGTTTGCAAATGTAAGCCAATTTCCCTCCCTATAACTACTCCTTCCAACAACGCACACATTTTGTCCCCCATTGTGAGAGTGAGCACTGTAGTTCCCGTTTCAACTCGGGCATCAGTCCAAAAATGGACTTTTAAGATAGAGCAGCAGTGGCACTGGAATTGGAACTGGCGTATCAACGCTAGCTGCATGCTAATACATGTAGCAAGAAGATATCCCGCAGAAGAAGGGAGAGATCCACAAGGTGCTAGGTTAGACAGTGGCTGACTCCATCTAGAACGCTAGAACATTAGCTTAGTGTGGAAGATGAGAATTACCTTTACCATCTTCAGTGTTCACACTCTACAACGGCCCTCCAAACAACGACCCCTCCGTACAACGACCCTTACGGCAGTTCCCCAAACATGACAATTACTGAAATATTGACTGCTTAAAATTATCGTCTGTTGGTTTTCTCAAATTTACATATTGGACATTTTGATGACGAGTGACAAACAGCTTGAATCCAGACCAGACGCCGTGTTACTCGGCGTCTGATCTTAATTCAAGCTGTTTGCAAATGTAAATCAAGTCTTAAGTTTCCCTCCCTATAACGACTCCCTCCGAACATATTGTGTGTGTCCCATTGAGTGTCGTTGTATATAGAGAGGGAGCGCTGTATGTAAGAATGCCGGGATTATAGGTCAGTCATCCATGCAGAGGAGGGACACTCACGTGAGACCAAATGTATATACGGGAGTAAAGCTGGCATTGACTCTCAGACTCCTGGCTACAGGAGAAAGGTATCAAACTAGTACTCACGAATCCCACGAATGAGTTAAGAATACCGCGAACGTCAAAAAAGCCGTTTACGAATCCTACGAATCAGCTACGAATCCTACGAATGCACTACGAATTTGTTACGAATTAACTACCCATTGTTCCATTCGTGGAGGTCTTGGCCAAAACTTTGAACAGCTCAAAACTTTTGCCACGAATCCCCGACCGCTCACGAATTGCAAGAATCGACTACGAATCAGGTAAGAACTCCACGAATCTGTTATGCTAGGTTCACACCAACGGCGAATGCCGCGCTTTAAATAAGCGAGCAAAGCGTCGTCATTTTCGTTAACTTTTCCAAAAGCATCACGATCTCTTACGGTCTGATAAGCTCTGATACGCTCTGATACGAATTGGTTGCCGCTTTGGGGCGAATCATTTCCCGACTTGTTACGGTTCCTCGCGCATTGATCCCGCTTTGACCAGGCTTTGTTGCGCTTGAAATCACGCTTTTATAAGCTTTATTACGCTTTATCACGCTTTGATGCGATTGTGGCGCTTTAGATAAGGCTCTGATACGGTTATCGCGCTTTGTTGTGTATTGGTACGCTCTGTTCAGCTCTGTTACACAATGGAAAATGTCAAGATCGCCGATTTAATGCCGCTTTTTATCCAGAGCCCGTATAACGATGCAGTAGAACCACTAAATCTTTGTACATTTGACTCAAGTATACGATGGCAAAACAACAAGATCCAGAAGTTCCAGATGTACCAAAGCATTATCTATCTGAAGAAGACATGATGTTTGTCTCCCAATTGTATAACTACATCCTAGCCCTTGAAAGCGTGAAAGAGCGTGAGAGAGCGTGAGGAAGCTTGCCAAGCGTAACAAAGCCTAACAAAACGTGTCAAGCCTTGATCAAAGCGTCTCAATTCGTGGGAAATCATGAGAGTCCTTCATGAAAACGTAACAAATCGTAACAAAGCGTGTCATATCTTGATGAAAGCGTCTGACCTCGTGTCAAATCTTCATGCCAGATCGTAACAAATCTTGAGATATCTTAACGAAGCGTGTCAAGTGGTGACAGACCGTGAAGACTGGGGTCCCCGCTTTGAACCAAGCTCTGTTAAGCTTTCCTACGCTTTGAGTCAAGCTTTGCTGAGCTTCGTTACGCTTTGTTAAGCTTTGATAAGCTTTGATACGCTCTAGGCGCTTTAATCAAATCGTGACAGAGCGCCCAAAATTTTTAAACAGTTTAAAAAAATTGGGCGCTCTTGCCGAATGTCCCGCTTTACTCCAAGCTTTCCCACGATCTATTACAACACTGACGCTTTAATCAAGCTTTGTTACGCTTTGGTGCCGCTTTGCACGCCGCTTTAAAGCGCCATCAAAGCGCCGTTGGTGTGAACCTAGCATTAAGAATCAACTACGAATCCTAGCGTTTTCCAATTCGTAGCGATTCGTGGGATTCGTAGTCGGTGTGGAATAGGGGCATAACGTATTATCCACCGTACTACAACACCTTATATATGCTACAGTCAATCTGTGTATTGAATCATTTTATGAAATGACTGTAAATTTCAGTCATTTCGTGAAATGACTGTTTTACTTAGTCATTTCACGAAATGCCTGATATTGCCAGTCATTTCATGAAATGACTGAAAAACACATTCAGTCATTTTACGAAATTACTAAATCGACTTTAGCTTTATGTATCACCTTGAACTGACACATATTGTCTGAATCTTGTGAAAGATCTCTACTCGATCTCTGTAAAAGTCAGTGGCCTTTCAGTTTCAGTCATTTCATGACATGTCTGAAAGTTTCAGTCATTTCATGAAATGACTGATTACACACTGAGATTGACTGTTACATATTTACCTATTGTACATTAGAGAAGACATTATTCTTTCTCATTTAATCGCAAGCGAAACGCAAACGCATTTTAATAAAATGTAGAAATTCCAAAGGTTTGAAATGTATTACGATTTATTTTAATCTGAGTGGAAAACAGTTTGGAGTCTGGTCAAACGCAGGGTTACCCGGCGTCTGATCTAGATACAGACTGTTTGTATAACTAATTTGGAAACTATTTATTTTTAGCGTAAATGCCTTTTTTTCTTTTTAAAGAATAACGTCCTCTCCGCTGTAAATAGATCATCGCTTGAGTTTCTCGGGATGTGATTACAAGGATAAGGTTACAAACTGTTTGCTAGATATAATAGGATTTAGATTAGTCATCAGAGTTAAGAAAATCCCTTTCGTTTTCTAAAATGATTTTTCACCTCACTGTAAGAGCTGGCACAGTTGTAAAAACCTTAGTCTTTCCCGACAAACGCGTTTAGGTGAAAACTCATACTTTCATTGCAAACTGTTTGGAGCCAGATCAGACGCCGGGTAACCCAGTTTGCTACTCAGACAAAATGAAATCAGTAGAATTTTCAAAAGTTGACATTTTCTCCATTTTATTGTATTTTGTTTGTGTTTAATTACGTAAAACGGGAAAGAAAATAGTGTATTCCACTGTACAGAATTGTTGTATGATCTACCGGATAAACTCGGAATGGGGTTGTCAGATAACCATCACTTTACTCTCACCATGCTAGACGTGAATATATCCCACAATGATAACATTTGCAAACAGTTTGGATCTAGATGAGACGCCGCGTAACGCGGCGTCTCATTAGGATCCAAACTGTTTGACACTCGTTTTTAAATTTCTTCAGCCATACTGTCTAAATGTTTTACTTTGAAGCGACATTGTTAAAAAAACAAAATAGAAGCAGGCGACAAATAACGGTGAAGGGGTAAAAATCTCCCGAATAATTTGATCATGAAAGGGTTAAATAAAGGCGTTTTTGGGAAGGAATAACATTTTAGCCATTGGGCTGCTTAAAATTGTTCAACACATTGAGCCATAGTGACGCGTATTAACAGTGTACCTGAGAATAGAACACTTGTCCTAGGAAAACAGTGAAGACCCAAATCAGGATCTGCACCGTTTGTCATTTTGCCACAATGTAATCAGCATTCCTAAACACCGGTAGTCAATAATGAACTCTATAGCATTAATCCAGAATTGGAATGTTCCATTTGAAGTTTCAGTGACCAGGGAGATGATACTCGTTCCATGATTAGACATGTGTGTCAAACAGATTGAGTCGAATAGATTTGCAAACGCGAGTCAAGTTGAGTTTAGCAAACTAGATTTTTTTAACCCTTTATCCCCTGAAACTTCCAATGGACAATTCCAGTTTACAATAAAGGCTGGTCCATTTAATCCATAATGTTTTTTTTATATAATATATTGCAAAATGACAAACAGTGAAGTCCAGGAGCCCTCTAATCGGGGACTCCAGCGTTTGCATTAGCCACGTGTACTCTTCACAATTACACTTTTGGCAGAGAATGCATACATGCGTCACTTGGACACAATGAGTTAACAGTACGTTTTCCAGAAAAGATCATATTGTTAAATTCTTCACTGTGTATAGTTTGTGTCTGTTTCCATTTATAAATATCATAATGTCATAGGCATCTTTGATTAAAGAAACATTTTAATGGAGTGTCAAACAGTGTGTTATATACAGATCAGACGCCGAGGTACTCTGTTTATGAACATGTTCCAAACTGTTTGATAATATCAGTGCACTCGCACTTAAAGACTGAAGAGGTTAGGAGAAATAGTAACTTTCGTTTACAGGGAAGGTTGGAAACCTGTACAATTTCAAATCCCTGATAGTAAATGGAAAATGACTTTTTCATATGCCTTTCATAAGTAGGGCGCTTCGGATTTTTCATTCCGGGAAGCCTTCCGGCAGGCTCGCGGAGACTCGGTGGTTCTATCCAGTTGCCGATTTGTGACTGAAACAGTGCATACATGCATGTATTAGGCTTTTGGGGTCTTCCTCCACATGTAATTAGCATTGCGTCGGGATATGAATGAAATACTGTTAAAGCGACGTAAAATCATTACTTATCCAAATCAAAAGCACATGGAATTACCCGGATATGTGTCGTTTGTAATGATCGAGATTGCACAATGTTCGGAGTGCTATTCTAATGGGCGTTTCCTGTCATTCTGTCAGGATAAGATCACCTTTAATTAGCTAGAAGTGTTTGATCATGGTGACGTCAACACCTGGAACAAGTGACTATAAGTGCAGTCATATAATATACAGTAACAACTCTATATTACGACACCTAAAAAGAAGTTGAATTGTTTGTATAAAATAATGGTTACAGCTTAAAGGCAAGACGACAGTAAAACGGAAAGCTCCTTTAGTAGCTTTCGGTTTCTCTGTCACCTTGCTTTAAGCAGTCATCTAGCTTAAACACCTAATAATTAACACAATTTAGTGATCGTTGTAGGGAAGTTTAAACTGTACAATCAAACTTGTGTAAAGGTATCACTTTCTAAAGAAGCATGTTACTCTCGAAAAGTACGACATTCTTAACACAGTCAACCCTAGCGACGAGAATACATTGTACCTGTGAAGAGTAATCTTGTCCTATGCAAACAGTGTAGACCAAGATCAGAGGGCTCCTGCAGGAACCTTCTGATCAGGGTCTACACTGTTAGTCATTTAGCAATATATTGTTAAAATCAACCCTAAATATTAAAAAATGGACAAAACTTAGTTAGAAATTGGAATTGTCCAGAAAAAGTTTCAAGGGTGATGAGTTAATGCAGGACAAAAATAAAGCAGAAAGCTCCTAAAGGAGCTTTCTGCTTTACCTTTGTCTGCATTAAGCTATCATCTGATAATTAAACTCGTTTTGAGTAACGGTCTAACACAAGTTGGCGGTACCCGGACTCAGAGACAGGTGTAGCTGGCATTACTGTCACGCGTCGTAACTTGTATAGAACCAGCAACTCTTTGATGCTGATATTACCTGTCTTCTTATATAACTCTTTTAGTCAAACATACGTGTATCTTATTCTTTTTGATGTTTGCCAAGTATTTAAATGGTGTCTAAGCTTGGTCTTGTATCGTTAATTTTACTGCCAGAGGTTTTTGAGTCATTTATTGTGACATAAAGAACATAAACGGTTTCATTACACGCTTTTGCACAATTCATATTCTAAAATGATACCGACTTTCACTCACCTATAACATGTCCATAATACCCGAAAAAACGGATTCCTTTCAACAGACATATACAGTACAGTGCTCCCTCTCTACAACAACACCCAATGGGAGACAACAATTGCGTGTGTAGTTCGGAGGAAGTTGTTATGGGGAAGGAAATTTGCTTACATTTGCAAACAGCTTGAATCCAGATCAGACGCCGCGTTACGATCTGGATTCAAGCTGTTTATCACTCTTCATTGGGGTTTTATGTCAAAATGTCCAATACGACAGTAAGTTACTTTGAGAAAAACAGCAGACGACAATTTTAAGCAGACGGCATTGCATCCTTGAAAAGGTTGGACATGATTGTCTTGTTTGTTTGCGGAACATCGGCAAGCGTTGTTGTAAGGAGGGAATCGTTGTTCAGAGGGCCGTTATGGCGAGGGAGCACTGTACATTATAAGTGCCATTTCAAGTTCCAGATTACTAGTATGTCCAGATATATTTCAGTGTCCCATACAAGGCGGACACTTTAAATTCTTTCATTCTGGGTTTTTCCCCAACTAAACTCCATGATAAAACCACTCTTTAGAGTCGCTGATTCTGATGAGTAGTTTCGACATAGGGTTTGGTGAAGTAGAAATTGTAGAAACATTCAGTTTACTCATTTATGATCTGGCATCCTGTCTCAGATTGATATACACCACTAAATTGTGTTTACTATTAGCTGTTTATGACAGATAAGGAGCTTGCTGTTTTACTGCCACCTTTCTGTAAGCAGTCACCTGTCGTAAATAGCTAATAATTAATTCAGTGGTCGTAATAGAGAGGTTTCCTGTATTTGATCCTCGACCTGGATACTTCATAGATTTACATGGCAACATTTATTTTTAGCCTCTCTAATACGACCACTAAAATGAAGGCTAATTGATTATATAAAAGACAGTGACAGCTTAAAGCAAGGTGACAGTGGAACAGAAAGCTCCTGAAGGAGCTTTCTGTTTCACTGTTACCTTGCTTTAAGCAGTCACCTACATTAAACATATAATAATTAACGAAATTAAGTGGTCGTAATAGAGAGGTTTTACTGTATATTCAGCCTCTCAGTATCCACTGTTGTCGATGCTCATTCATCAGTATTATGCTCTATCAATGATTCTTCGAATGTATGCCTTCGTCTACCTTTGAATATATTCTTTTATGTCACTATAACTCGGAAAAACATCGATGTCAGTCTCAAACAGCTTGGAACCTGATCAGACGCCGAGTTACTCGGCGTCTGATCAGGATCCAAGATGTTTGCAAATGTAAACTATTTAGAATTTTATCAGGGAAAGGATTAAATGCAGAATCACTGTGAAGGAGACAATTAACTGCACGGCTGTGTGTGTTTGTGGCACAAGAGCACTTCAATGGTGTCAGAACTCCCTACAGGCATCGTATATATAAGACCTGGCTTGTCTCAGTGCACTGAGTCCCTGTAGTGATGTAAATATGACACACAGCGTAGTTACGTCCTTGAGTTTTGTAATTTGGATTTCTGTCTCAGGGCAGGTAAGTCCAATTTCATCTTTACTGCTTTAAATGCCAAGCTTAATCCATTACCCCATAAATACGCCTAGATCTATAAACGCATTTAAGTTATTTCTCAATTGCAGAAAATAGCTCCATTTTATTGTCATGAATATGTACGATAAGAACTAGTTTCTAGATCCCAGCAAATTGTAGCTTAAGGCTGACTGAAAGTAAAGCAGACTGCGCATTAACCTACATTCTGTTTGACATTCAATCTGCTTTAAGTGGTCGCATATCTTCAGACTGTAGAAACATGTTATGGAGTAACGGGTTTAACATTAACCACATCCCCTCATGATACATTCTTCCGTCGACTCCTAGATACTAGTTCCTAACAGAAATGCCTAAAGGAGGTTTCTGCTTTACTTTCAGCCTCTTTAACCCTTTCCCTTATAGAAGCGACTTTTAGCGCATTCATTTTATTCATCCACCAAAGAAAATAGTTCCATTTTATACTGTCATGAATATGTACCATAAGATTTTTTTTCTTTATCCTAGCAGATAGTAACTTAAAGCAGACTGAAAGTAAAGCAGAATGCGCCCTAGGGCGCATTCTGCTTTACCTTTAGCCTGCTTTAATAGGTCACATATCTTAAATACTAAAAACAGGCTATGGGTTAAAGGGTTAAGCACCTATCTGACTTATCCCTAAATAGGTGCAATGGGTAAAAAATAGATGAACTGAGTCTTTTGTCAAGCGAAATTCATCTTGGAGAAAATCTTACGCGTAACTTTTGTCATAAATAACTCAGTATAGTCAAGAAAACATCGACTATGATAACAGCTTGCAGCGGACAAGTTGAATTGTACTAAATCACTCGGGGGACCGTGCACCTCAATAAAATACAAGAACTGCTGAGAAGTAATAAAGATGCCGCATGATTATATATAGTCACATTCAACTTTGTTTTTCGATAAATGGTGTCAAAGGCCAAGGCAAAGGTTACACAAACCTGAAAATGTTACGGTGCGTTTCGTCATCCCAATGCTGTGATATCCCTAGCTGGTGTTATAGAGGAATTATCCTTCGGAAAACATTTTTAAAACAAAATAATTTGCTATAACCGTTGTCAAAAGGTCAATGCCAAAGTCATAGTCACTTGTAAATGTTCCTGGACGCTTTTTCATTCCCAAGATGTACTCACTCACCAACTTGGGTAGCTCTAGCTAACTCATTGAGCCCTAGTGACGCATGTATACGTCCTCTACCAAAAATGTACCTGTGAAGAGTACACTTGTCTAATGCAAACAGTGAAGTCCCTGATTAGAGGGCTCCTGCAGGAGACCTCTAATTAGGGACCTCACTGTTTGTCAGTTTGTAATATATTATAAAAAACAACCCTAGGTAGTCTAAAATTGAATAGCTTTCATTTTAAACTGGATTTGTTCACTGGAAGTTTCAGGGGATAATGAGTTAAAAGGGACACATATGGACAAGCGCACAATGCAATCAAGGCGTGCGCCCAAACCTAGTTTTTGGGGCATAAAAACATTTCCCCCATCTGTAAGAACATGTACCTGCCGACTGTTTATCAGTGTGTTATGGCTGATATTGTCTGTCACGCATTTTGAGCTCAGTCATGTTTATATTTTCTTGTTTGTTATCACCCTCTCCCAAGTGACTTGTAGTAAATGGTGCAGATAACTGCAGAATGCATCTGTATGCTGTGACCCGTAATGAGAAAGCCATACAGTATGCTGATGATCAATACAAACTTGACAGACATCATTCTAACACATTTCACGCACTCCTCTATATAAACAAAGAAGGAACGTATCAGCTCTGTAACGTTCTAACGTGACAACTTAAGGTTTCGAAAATGCTTACGCCAAGAAATGTAGCGCCGATGTTTCGGTTACAAATGAGGTTAAATTATGTGTTAGAATCGAAATAATAAATTAATACCAGTGTTTTATCGTGCAATGAAACATGGATTGAGATATCTTCGGCCTCGTGATTTAATTACTACGCATCTCAACTCCTACCCGTGTTTTATTGCCACGATAAAGCACTGGTATTAATTTATCATTTCTTAATTCTATATTGCTTTTACAATAGTTAAAGGTGTTTTTCTTTCTCGGTAAAACCACTAATACAGTGGAGAAAACTTTGTTTTCTTCCGATTTAACCATTTTTCTCTCAATGACGCTTGAAAGCGCGTTTGCAAACAGTTTTAATCCTGGTCAGACGCCGCGTTATGTGGACAGGGTCCAAACTGTTTGGCACTCGTTTTGAAATGCTGCCTTATTTTTAAACTTTGAAACAACATTTGAACGACATTTCTTGTATAGAAAGCTGTTGAATCACTCAATTCTTGTTTTCTGGTTTAAAAATAGATACTTGCTTAAGTAGATTGAAAGAAAAGCAGAATGCTCATTATGGAGCATTTTGCGTTTCTTTCAGCGTTTCTTAAGCTACCATCTGCTGGGGGTGTAGGTAATATTTCTTATTGTCCAAAAGGCGTGTCTATTGGGTAATGGGTTAACACATGTTTGATTGCATTTTCTTTTTTCTCATACAAATCGGATTGCTGTTAACGACGGACTTGGGTGTTAGATTCCTTCGTTTTAGCCATTGAAACCATTAACATTTTTTGACAACACGGGGAACCTATTAAAATGAAAACCTACACCATTTATGTGTGATGTTATGAAGGAACAAGTAAGGAAACCAGTTGTTAATGGTTTGTTAACAAAATAACAGGGTGGTAGCTATCAATAAATCATAATATTTAAAGATGACGAGTAATACTTTACGAGTCCATCCCCTAGTTAATGGTTGATCAACTGGATTACATGTAAAAGGCAAATGCTATAGGTTACAGAACACCAAATACATTCGAAGTGCTCTAATTGTTCAGTCGAAAGTAGGTCTCTGAGATATATAGTGCCAACTTCTTTACCTCAAAACAGCATTTTGTAATTAGACAAATATGGGCGTCACCAGGGAATAGATACAATACAATCTGTTTTTAGATGGTGTTTATGTAGAAATTATGTTTATGCCGGTGCCTGTGTCAAAAGGTAGCAGAACACCAGTAATGCTATTGAAATCATGATAATTTTCTTACATACATGTACATGTAACAAATGACCTCTTGTCTTTTCTTCATTTTTCAGTTGTGCTTATATGTACCTTTGGCGAAAATATAGAGTTGCATCTGGCTAGGTTGTAAAATTGACACTTTTTTGCTTTGAATATGGCACACTTTGTATGAATTATATAGGAGAGCCTAATTGGTGTTACATACCCTTTATATAAATACATAATGGTTTTACAGATATATTATAAGAACTTACGAGTTGTATGCTTATTCATCTAAGCATGCTTTTACGAGCATTTCACAGACCGTTTTGATAAATGACAATGAGATGTGGATTAAATGATACCCTACTAATGAAGGCTTCTTCACTTAAAATGCATGCAGTCGGAAAGATTCCAATAAATGCGTTTACGCTAAAACAATCATTTCCATTACAAACAGTTTGGAGCCAGATCAGACACTGGGTAATCCGGCTTCTGCCCTGGCTGCAAACTGTTTGTAATGCAGATTAAAAATGATTTAAAATAATTTGTTTCTGCATTCTATTGCATTGGTATTGCATTCATGAAAAACGTCTTTGCCACTGTTAATCATATACTTTCTAATGTTGATATATCTCGCGTTACAATTTAGAGCGAATGATAAATGGCAGTTTTCTTATCTACTTTAACCATTTGGTCATAGCATAGGGAAGAAGCGTTTTCATAAACCCCGTGTTCTTTAATCCTATCACTCTCGATGACGCCATAAAGCGCACGTGCACACAGTTTTGATCCTGATCAGGCGCCGCGTAACGCGGCGTCTGATCAGGATAAAACTGTTTGCGAAACTTGTTTTGAAATTACGTAAGTTATACTGCCTTAAATCCAGCTTTGAAACTATACTGCAGACAACGCTATTGAAGCAGACGACAAAAATGGCGATGAAAGGGTAAAAATCTCACGGTAAATTTGATCATGAAAGGGTAAATGATTAAATCTATTGCAATAACAAGCACGTGCCACGTCTATGTGCATCTTACATTTAGAATGACCCCTTCACTGTCATGACGTCATCAATTTTAAACAAATATCGTCTGCTTTAACTTCACAAAAGTGTAGGTAAATGTATTTGACAGAAGAAATGTTGAGATGAGTACCGAATAGTTTGGATCCTGATCAAATTTAAGGTCGTGTTACGTGACGTCTGATCAAGATCAAAACTGTTTGCAAATAACCATTGTACTTTGGGTAAGGCAGTGAAGGAGTTAATAAATATAGAATCTGTCATAAGTCGATGTTTAAGACAAGCTGATCTCAAACGAGTCTAGAATTGAAATGTTATTAATCCAGACTTGGCGAGCTTAATAACGACGAGTTTGAGATCAACTTGTGACAAATGACAGATTCTTTTTCTTACATAACCAACGATTTTAAGCAGTGTGTTTTTTTAAAAAGCAACAGGCTTTTTTGAAACCCCAGTGACATAATAACGCCTTTATAAATAGTGACTTTAGAGTGACGTCATCAAATTTATCTCACACATGTTGGAGACAAGGATAATCGTGATCGTTGTTCGCTATAGAAAACAGGGGTAGTTATTTGAGAAAACATAATATGTTGCCAGGATAAACAGCACACAAATCTTTCACAAACTGTTTTAAGCAACTTAAAAACACCAGCCTCAATTCATACGTTTCTCCCGCACATTTGCATTTTTAAAGGAATAGTTTGGATTATAATACCATAGACTCCGAGTTACACGATGTCTGATCAGAGTACGAACGGTTGGACACACGTACCGATGTTTCGTTCATCAAATGTCAAAAGTATACACTTGAGAAAGAAAGTAGACGGCAATATTAAACGACCGTAGTGTGAGCTGAGCAAAGGCAAAATGAATTAGCTTACAACTTTCTATTAGAGCCCACCCATTTAGATAAGATTTTAATTATCACTTAACCCATTACCCCATACTAACGCCTCTTTACGCCTTTAACTAATTCCTCTACTGAAGAAAATAGTTCCAAATTAAAATCATAAGAAAAGTTTTATATATTCCAGCAGATAATAGCTTAAAGCAGACTTTTAATCTGCTTTAAGTGGTCACCTATCTTCAAAACTAGTTACAGGCTATGGGTAAATGGGTTAACCCACTGAGCCCTAGCGAGCAGTATACTCGGCGTTTATAAAATGTGGGCATGTAAGTCAGTAGTATATGTTAATATATTGGCATAACCACGGTCTTTTGAATAACCCGAACTCGCAAACTCATGCTACGTATATATTGAAGATTCTGGTCCTAATTATTGAGTTTAAAACTATTGGTATATACTCATTTGACTTAGTTATTTCATGTAAATCTGATTAAGCTACACACATCAGAATCTTCTGTAGAAATCATTTAATGTGATAAAAGTTGAAAGATCTTCATTCAGAGTGTGGGTTTTAACTGCATTATTTGTTGAAGAAGTTAAATTATACCTTCAATCCGAAGCTTTTTACTATTCACCAATAGATCTTAACAACACTTGTGTATACAGTGAAGAAGACACATTTTTCTTTTCTGTTAAACACAACGCAACGCAAACGCTGCAATGCAAGGCAATGTAGAAAACGATCATTGTTTTAAAAAAATTTAATGACTTATTTATCTGATTTTTAGACACTTTGAAGCCGGATCAGACGCCGGGTTTCCCGGCGTCTGACCTGTCTTCAAACTGTTTGCAATGGAGATAAAGCACAAACGTGTTCATAGGGTAAGCCTACAATTTTCGCAACTGTACTAATTTGTTGGTGGGATATCCATCTCTTTATCTGCACGGTGGTTAATTACTAACACATGCATGATGATTCAAGAAGTCAAATGCAAGCTTACCTAAAGATGTTTTGTAATAGTGTAGGAATCGAAGATACCTAATAACAAAACATCACGGCGGAAAACTCTTAAAGCAACTTTCAGTATTACTTTTGTCCTGCATTTAACGTAACGCAAAACCCTCATTGCTACAGTGGAGAATCTGTTATTCTTTCCCAATAAACGCGTTTACGCTAAAACTATCATTTGCAGTGCAAACAGTTTGGAGCCAGATCAGACGTCGGGTACACCGGCGTCTGATCAGGCTCCAAACTGTTTGCCACCAAGATAAACAAGAATTAACAGAATTGTCCAAAAATTGTTCTTTTCTACGTTTTAGTGCTTTGCGATTGCGTACGTTTGCGTTTAAACGGGAAAGAATAACAGATTCTCCACTGTACACTTCTTTGATCCTGAAAACTCTTCGATCTTGATATACTTCTTTTTGTTCTGCAAAAAGTTCTATCAGTCCACTCACTGGTTTTATCATTTTGAATTGTTGTTTCGGAAAGGGACAAATAGTACAGAGGTTTTTTCAATGTATAAAATACAAACAATCTTGGCTGTATTGTGGCGACCCATTTCAATCTAAGGGGCAAATATTTTGAAGCTTCATCTGGCATCTGAGAGATTGCAAAAGACGTAAGAGTTTTAATATAATTGCATTTATTGGGAAAGAATATCTTATTATCCACCATATCACTACGTGAAGTTTTCTGCTCTTACATATAATGCCTTGCTCTATTGGCATTTTCAGTGTTGAACCAGACTTAGAGATTCAGCTACATGTATGTCTGCAATAAATACAGAGTTTTCGTTAAGATTCTTTGTTCTGAAAACGAAATCCTCAAACCAGAGGAAAACACCATTGAGTTGACCCTAATTAATATAGGTCAAACTTGTACGGTCAAGCCATTAGTATTTTCCATTAAACGCAGTAGAACTCAAACGCAATGCAATTGGGGAAATGACATTTTACAGAAATAATTATTATTATTTATTTTGTCTGAGTGGCAAACAATTTGGAGCCTGATCAGACGCCGGGTAACCCGGCGTCTGATCAGGCTCCAAACTGTTTGCAGTGGAAATAATCTACTTTGTACAGACGCGTTTATTTGGAAATAAAAACAACGTCTTCTCCATAGTACCGAGCGCAGACTTGATTGAATACGATGTAATGCTAATACGTACAGTTGTTTACCAGAAATGATTCTATAATGTTATCACTAAATCTTATAAAAAGTACTGCAGACTGATAACTTATCCGCTACCTCAACCAGTTTTTCAACGCCAGTTTTTCCTAAGTTTTTAACCGTAGAACTTCCAGAACCTCTAAATACCTGAATTCTTTCTATACCGGATAAAAACTTTGTTCCCGTTTACTTATACCCATATTGCATAATACTTGTTGCAGTGCGTTTGCGTTTCAGTTCGTTTCGTTTAAACGGCAAAGATCAACTTTTTTCCACTGGATGTCACGGATATGGCTGTCAAAATAAATAAATATAATAATCTACTTTTAACCCTTGTCCAGAGGGTTTTACCCCTTCACCGCCATAGTGTCGTCTGCTTCAATATTGTTGTCTGCAATATCGTTTCAAAATAAGATTTAAGGTCACATCACTGACCGTATTTCGAAACGGGTGTCAAACAGTTTTGGTCCTGATCAGGACCAAACTGTTTTCAAACGCGCTTTATGGCGTCATGAGAGTGAAAGGGTTAAGCAGTCACTCAAAATTAGTCAGAATCAAATGCTTAATATAGGTGACAAGTTTAAACAGGACAACAGAAAATCTGGAAGCTACTTTATAGGAACTTACTGTTTACCTTTGTCCTGTATAATGGAGAAAACGTTATTCTTTCCCCGTTAAAACGCAAATGAAACGAAACACAGAGCATTAAAATAGGTAAAATGACATTATTTTGAAAAATATGACGACTCAATGTAAACTGAGTGGCAAACAGTTGGCGCCTGATCAGACGCCAGGTAACCCGGCGTCTGATCTGGCTCCAAACTGTTTGCAATGGAAATAATAGTTTCTGCGTCAACGCGTTTATTGTGAAAGAATAACGTCTTCTCCACTGTATCAAGCAGTCTCACAGTTTTAGAGAGTTGCATACGTCATCAAGTTTGATTGTAGCCAAGTTTGTCAGTTTTTGTTGACACAATTTTTAGCAAAACATGTGGCAAAAACCTTGTCAGTCTAACAGCGTTGTTGTCAAAATATTACAACATTCCATTTAGGGGATATACTTCCATGTCCGTTATAATATTTGCTTGAACAAAGCTGATATGTCAGCTCATGGAAGTTACAAAGGGCAACTACATGCATAGTCAAAATTGTAATGAGCAACCTTGAAAAAGATTGTAAGGATCTACTGTTAAACAGGTTAAACTTCAATGAGAAATAACCCACAGCAGGTAAAAACATTACAGTAAAACCTCACTATTTTACGACCACTAGAAATTAGGCTAATCGATGGTAATTTCAGGATAAATTTGATCATGAAAGGGTTAGATCTTTCTGCTCTACTTTCAGCCTGCTCTAAGCTAACATTTGCCAGGATATGTGAACCATTACTTACGGTGTATACCAAAATTCATAACTGTATAAACTGAAGATGTATTCCTTAGTGGAGGAACTAAATAAATGTGTGAAAATGTGTGAAAAACGTATTTAAAGAGTACATGTAGATTTAATAAGTTAAATACCTGACGGAATAACTCATCGTCTGAAAAATACCGAAGATGACAAATTTTGCAGATTTAATTTGAATATTGGTCTAAATTTAAGAGACTGACGAATACTTCACTGTGAATGACTCAGTTCTTCATCATTGACTAATAAATAAAGTCTGGTAATATATGGACTTGTTTGAGAAAAAAAACAAACAATATATTTGACATTTTCATTACAGTCGAACCTTGGCAACTCGAACACGCTTTAAATCGAATTTACTCTAATTTCGATATGAATTAACTTAAGCACGTTAGGTTTTGTTGAATATCGAGAAAGTTCGACTTGATCAAAGTTCTAGTTTGCGGATCGACTGTATTTTAATTTTCTTGCCGTTCATCGTATCGTTTGATCAAAGTGACTGATAAGGGAATTGTTCTCAAAATGAGGTGAGTCACTAGTACACATGTATACTAATCATTTGTGGCTTTCATCACAGTGATGGGACATAGGCAAACCGTGCAGACTCTGACCAGGGCCCAAGGTTATAAAGCTTTTGAATTGAGTCTGAAATCGTACTCAAGCATTTGATTGGTCAGATATGAGTTTTGCTGAGCAAAAACTCAAATCTGACCAATCAAATGCTTGAGAAAGATTTCAGACTCAACTCAAAGATTTAATGACCTTGGACTCAGACGCCGCATTATGAGGGGTCTGATCTGAGTTTATACTGTTTGCTGACAGGGATGTCTATCAAAAGAAAACGAACATGAACAATTAGATTGACAACGTTCGAAACAAACAGCAATCTACTCGTCCAGTATATAAGCATGGAATAATACACTTGGTATAATTGGGTTACTGTAAAACATGTATTTTTTGCGTCATGCGATTTTGTATTAATTCGCGACATCATGCAAATTTTCTAGCAGGCGATGGCTTCAAGCAGACTGAGAGTAAAGCAGAATGTGCCTGTATATATAGGCACATTCTGTTTTACTTTCAACCTGCTTTAAGAAGTACCTATTTTCAAAACTAGAGACGCGATGCAACACATTCATGAATTAACGCGTAGATTATATTCTCGCGAATAAAAACGGGTTTACAGTATCATTGTGCTACATGTATGAGTATGTATAACGTTAATTCAGACTTGGTTAGTTTTTTGCCAACAGCTTGTATCCATAAACAGACGCAAAGTTTCATTTTATCGAATTGTCGTAGGGTGGATTTTGCCATGAACTGTTAAATTAGTAATAAATCAATAAAATACTGTATGTAATCACCTAGTATCTTGTTATTTCGATTTCCCCATTAGAATTATTAGTATATTTAGATATTTAGCTCTTAGTTTATACGTTTTGGTCTTGTCAGTCGTTATGAATATGTACTTTCGGTCTAGGGGAACTAACTTTCACTAACATTATTTTGACTAACCTTTGCATCACGTGATTACGGGTCATCTTTATCCGCTAAATTTAAAATGGCAGCCATAATATAGGCATTTGTGAACTCTGGATAAATTATATATTTATGCAGATTTATCATGACTTTATCATGACTACAGTCCATATTGAAATAAACAACTGATTTACTTGATCGGAGTGTTGATCCTGATTAGAACCCCTGAGTTAGGCCGGAAGGCCAGTGGAACGGCGGTGGAGCCGGAGACACATATAACACTCTACCAAAATGGCGCCCAACGTGGGGCGCCATTTTGGTAGAGTGTTATATGTGTCTCCGGCTCCACCGCCGTTCCACTGGCCTTCCGGCCTAACTCAGGGGTTCTAATCAGGATCAACACTCCGATCAAGTAAATCAGTTGTTTATTTCAATATGGACTGTAATGATCATGACAAAGTCATGATAAATCTGCAAATAATGAACAATAATAAGAATATGGTAATGATACTTCATGCTACTATAAACAAAGTAATTGTACACAGATATATAGTAAACAAACATGTATATTCGGTGTCAGCTAGACAAAATACACCGACTTATTACATTACAAATAATTACTGTTGTACAAAGGTTATCTTCTCCTAACTTAAAGGTATGAAAGCTAATAGTATCAAAATTATAAAAATAGTCTTAACAACATAACAACATGTATTTACCTGCATAAATATATAATTTATCCAGAGTTCACAAATGCCTATATTATGGCTGCCATTTTAAATTTAGCGGATAAAGATGACCCGTAATCACGTGATGCAAAGGTTAGTCAAAATAATGTTAGTGAAAGTTAGTTCCCCTAGACCGAAAGTACATATTCATAACGACTGACAAGACCAAAACGTATAAACTAAGAGCTAAATATCTAAATATACTAATAATTCTAATGGGGAAATCGAAATAACAAGATACTAGGTGATTACATACAGTATTTTATTGATTTATTACTAATTTAACAGTTCATGGCAAAATCCACCCTACGACAGAATTCTATACGGTTGGCACCTGACTTTGGTTGTCTTAGATAACTCTTTGAATTCCAGTACTATTTTGAAGTGTTGATCGTTTATTTTTCATAGGAATGGCAAACAGGTTGGAACTTTCGGGCTACCTCTGTTGAGGAAAGGATTTGCTTGTAGTTGATGGCATTAAGTGTCCAGAATGTAACATGTCAAATTGAAGTGGCTGGTATCTGCATTTGGTAATCAGGCATTAGCAAGTGATTCCTGTCAGCGTAAAATCTCATTAATATGAAAAATAACACCAGCCGTGTCTCCCGTGACCATGTCAGACACACCAAATGTTGGGGGAACGTCAGGTCGAATTTCCCGAATAAGTTTGCGCAATCATACAATGGAGAAGATGCTATTCTTTTCCGTTTAACTCGTTATCCCCTGAAACTTCCAATGGACAAGTCCAGTTTGAAATATAGGTTGGTCCATTTTCGACTATTTAGTGTGTTTTTTTTTTATATTTTAGTATAATTTTACAAAATGACAAACAGCAAAAACCCTGATCAGAGGGCTTCTGCAGGACCCCTCTGATCAGGGACTTCGCTGTTTGCAAGGATAGATGTACTTTTCACATGAACACTTTTGGTAAAAGACGCATGTATGCGTCACTAGGGCTCAATGAGTTAAAAGAAACATAACATAACATAAACACAATAAAATAAAATGCAGAAAAAAATGATATTTTTTTGTAAATGTGTCAGCTGATTTTATTCTGAGTGGCAACAGTTTGTGGTCTAATACATGTATGGCTCTAAACTGGCTGCAATGGATATACGGGTTTTAGTATAAACGCGCTTACAGTGGAGAAAACGTTATTCTTTCCCAATAAACGCGTTTACGCTGAAACTATTATTTGCAGTGCAAACAGTTTGGTGCCAGATCAGACGCCGGGTAACCCGGCGTCTGATCAGGCTCCAAACTGTTTGCCACTCAGATCAACATGAATAGTCAAAATTGTCGAAAAGTTGTAATTTTCTATGTTTTAGTGCAATGCGTTTGCGTACGTTTGCGTTTAAACGGGAAAGAATAACAGATTCTCCACTGTATTTGGAAAAGTTAACGTATTCTCCACTGTTCCCAACGATGAGCGGACTTTCAGCTTCATACTTTAATGATACAGTGTTCCCTCCCTACAACGGCCCTCCAAACAACGACTCCCTGATAACAACGCTCTTGCCGCAGTTGCCTAAACAGGACAATTATGTCTAACGCTTTTACTGCTGCAATATCGTCTGATTAATATTGTCGTCTGCTGTTTTTCTCAAAGTCAGATATTGGACATTTTGAGAGAAAAAAACAACATAATGACGAGTGACAAACAGCTTGAATCCTGATCAGAGACCGCGGCGTCTACTCTGGATTCATGCTGTTTGCAAATGTAAATAAATTGCCCTCCCTATTATGGATCCATACTGTTTGCGAACGCACTTTTAACCCTTTACCTGATAGCCTATTTCTAGCATTGAAGATAGGTGACTACTTAAAACAGGTTGAAAGTAAAGCAGAATGTGCCTTAAGGCACATTCTGCTTTACTTTCAGCCTGCTTTAAGCTATCATGTGATTGAATATAGATAATATAGTTAAATTGGAACTATTTTCTTTAGCGGAGGAATAAATCATATTCGCTAAAAGGCGCTTCTATGGGGTAATGGGTTAAGCGTCATTGAGAGTGAAAGGGTAAACGCTGTCTGGCCGGTATACTCAACTTCTAGTCCACTAGTATAACTCTCAAACAGAGGAGGAAACGTTTTTCTTTCTCGTTTAAGCTAAAAAGAAACGCAAACGAATTGCAATAACATGTAAAAAATTCCAATTTTAAAATAATCTGAGTGGCAAACAGTTTGGAGCCTGATCAGACATCGGGTTACCCGGCCAATGGCAAACAGTTTGAGCCTGACCAGACGCTGGGTTACCCGGCGTCTGATAAGGCTCCAAACTGTTTGCATTGGAATTGCTAGTTTTAGCGTTAATACGTTTATTGGGAAACAATAACGTCTTCTCAACTGTATCTGTGGTTTCAGAAACAACCAAAGACAATCATTTTACATTTTATCACAATCTATCAAGTATACCACTGACAGGGTCTTGGTCTCTTTTTATATAAAACAATGGATTTCTTTCAAAACTATTATTTAAAAACCATTTATCTCATTCTTTAACAAACATAGATTGGTTTATTATAATAGATCTGCCGTGTTGAATTTATTGTTCATATCACACTAACACTCATTAGATATTAACCTATTCTGTCAGTTAAGGCGCCATAAAATTATTACATCATTATTCATAACTTCAATGGGATAGCCGCCAATACAGTATATGTTTATTGTAGAAAACGTTATGCTTTCATGTTTACCCTTTCACTGTCAATAATGCCAGACTGATGCGCATGTGCAAGCAGTTTTGATCCTGATCAGACGCTGCGACGTCTGATCAAGATCCAAACTGTTTGACACTAGTCTTTTGAAATAACGTCAGTCATACTGTCGTAAATCGTAAGGTTTGCAATGAAGTTATTGAAGCAGACGGCAATATGGCGGTGAAGGGGTAACAATTTTGCGGTAAAATCTAAACGCAAACGAAAATTGAAGAAATGACAAAGTTTTGTAAATAATGATGACTTATTCTTTTTAATCTGAGATGCAAACAGCCTTTTGGAAAGTCAGCATTCATGAATTAAACAGGCATATGGTACATGTAAATTAAGGATTGCACTTGCAATAAAAAGCTTATATACAGAGAATGGGCGTGGCCTTTAAATTGCCCGCACAAATAAAACACGTTTATAGCTTAGATATTATTGTTGAAAGTTATATGTATGCTTTTAATCTATTGTTTATTCGGCAGTAAAGAAAAAATATGGTAGCTTGAAGGTGTGAATAAAAACAGGGGAACGTCGATATAATTAATTGTTATTTCTACGAGTGGATTTCATTACTTCATACCCTTTCCCCCATATAAGCGCCTTTTAGCACATTCAGTTTATTCCTCCGCTGAAGAAAATAGTTCCAATTTATACAGTCATGAATATGTATCATATTGAATATTTTCTTTATTCTAACAGATGGAAGCTTAAAGCAGGCTGAAAGTAAAGCAGAATGCGCCTTAAGGCGCATTCTGCTTTACTTTCAACCTGCTTAAAGTGGTCACCTATCTTCGAAACTAGAAAAAGGATATGGGGTAATGGGTTAAGTCGATGGTCATGGTCAAAGTTAAAATTAGTCACGTTTTACATTGAAATACGGGTATGTCGTGACGACTTAACTGAGTTGGAGATATCGAAGTTCGATTGTACAGACATATGAAATAAAAAGTAGAAATGAGATATGGATCTGTCATGCATGAGTCGATGTTTAAGACAAGCTGATCTCAAACGAGTCTTGAATTGAAATGTTATTAAGCGAGCCTTGGGATCAACTTGTCTTTAACATCGACGAGTGAAATATTCTTTTTCGCACATAACCAACGAGTTTAAGTTATTTTGTTTTAAAGCAATAGGCTTTTTTGGAATCCCAGTGACGTAATATTTAACGCCTTTATAAATAGTGACGTAAGAGTGACATGATCAAGTTTATCTCATCTCATGTTGGAGACAATGATATTCGTGACATTAGTAACTATTTTGAGTAAAATCACTGGATTTCGTCCCTTAAAGACACCTAGTAAAGAAGCCAAAATACGCATTGCGCTTTTCTCCCTTTGTTTCAATACATGAAATACAATGTAGAAAATGACAGTTTTCTGAAAAAATCTGACAGTTTATTTTAGTGGGAGTATCAAACGGTTTAGAACCCGATCAAACGCCAGGTACCCGGTGTCTGATCTGGCTCCCAACCGTTTGTATAGGAAATAAGTGGATGTGTATTGGGAAAGAATAATGTTTTCTACCAATTCTATCAAGTATTTTAGAAAGTTACCAATCCCATGCAAAAGGTGCATTTGTTTTGGCACGTGTAACAATGACTTATTATAAGAAGAGTTATGGGTCCCATCAACTTGTCAGATAGAATGTAATATTTTTCGGCTAAGAAATGCTTTATCCATGTTATATGTATGCGTTTTTATTATCATTATATTCAGAAGCGTAGAAATATATGGTACATGTTGCTGGAAGGTGTGAACAAAAATGTTTGGAACCTCAAGTATGTGAAATAAAAAAACACACAAACTATAGAGATGAGATACAGATTGTATAGCTGTTGTCTACAGCAATGTCCAGAGTATAGTTTTCTCCATTTTCAAACAGAAATGTTCACAATATTGTCACACAGTTCGGGTCCTGATGAGACGCCGAGTTGTTATGCTTCTCAAATGGATCCAAACTGATCGCCAACAGTCTGTCCGATTTGTACCCAAACTGCTTGTCCCTTATCTTTAACTTTTCTTCCATTTCAAAAGCAGAATTAAACGGATTTTCCTTTTTTTCTCAGACGATATATTTGAAGTAGACGCACATGTAGCATGATATAAGTGTTAATTTATGTCAGCAATAGCTGTAAAAGATAATATATAGTATCTACTATAAGGCTTTAATTAGTGCAGGTTCTGTACATACTATTGTAGCGGAGAAGACGTTTTGTTCTCCATGTAATTGGTGCATGTTACAGTAGATAATCTATTATTCTTTCCCGTTTAAACGCAAACGTACGCAAACGCAAAGCACTAAAACGTAGAAAAGTACAACTTTTGGACAATTCTGATAATTCTTGTTTATCTTGGTGGCAAACAGTTGGAGCCTGATCAGACGCCAGGTGACCCGGCGTCTGATCTGGCTCCAAACTGTTTGCACTGTAAATAATAGTTTTAGCGTAAACGCGTTTATTGGGAAAGAATAACAGATTCTCCACTGTATGCTCTGTATAATCATAAAGAGCAGTCGTAAGGTTTTAACTCCTTCGCTGCATTGGCTTGACTGCACTAACATTACGTGTAGCAATCAGTTTTAATCCAAATGAGTAGCCAAACAGCTATGCGTCTGATCAGATTTCAAAATGTTTGATACTCATAATAATGCTTCGCTTATCAAACTTTAGAAATATTTGTAGACGACATTTTTTAGCATACGGCTCACGGATTGCAGCGAATGGGTTATATGTTAACATTTCAAATAAAGTCGAACTGCGAAGTTCGTAATGGCTAAGTTGAATTTTCCCGTATTTCTTCAGCTTTGTTTCAATAACTTTAGCTCGCCTTATTCCAACATGCATAGGATATGGTTTGGCTCCTTGTCGGAGGCAACAGTCTCCAATAAGAAGCCAATCGATATCTGACTTGTCAACATCATTCTGATCTCTAAGAGTTATATCTTATAGTCAAATTACCTGCTCAGGTGAAAATCTGCTGAGAGTTTAGATAAGTTAACAAAGACTTTACTTAGCATTGTCAGGTCTTTTGATAAGATGAAACAAAGTGTGTTAACACAATAAAACTACTTCTATATGTATATTTTTTTATTTACGTCTTTACGGTATTTTTCTTACCAAAATATTTTACTTATCCAGTATCTGGATCTACAGCTCAATTATTTGGAATTTGATGTGGCTGCAACCTGGGTTTTGAGAGCGTTATTAATTCTGTAAGAAATGAAAAACACAACTATGCATTAAATAAAACATTTAGCAGACTACAAGTGCCAACAAACAATATCCGACCACAGCATGGGAAGAGAAAGTAACCCGATACAGTGCAGAATCTGTTATTCTTTCCCGTTTAAACGCAAACGTACGCAAACGCAAAACACTAATACGTAGAAAAGTACAACTTTTTGACAATTCTGATAATTAATCTTTATCTTGGTGGCAAACAGTTTGGAGCCTGATCAGACGCCGGGTTACCCGGCGTCTGATCTGGCTCCAAATCGTTTGCAGTGAAAAATAATGGTTTTAGCGTAAACGCGTTTATTGGGAAATAATAACAGATTCTCCACTGTAAAAGTGTAACGTGCAAAAAGCTTAAGCAAGATGTGTTTGTTGTGCCATGTATATTATTCACTCACTTCCCAACATACAATGATTTTGGAAGACTCATTTGCATATACCAACGTTCCACGAACGTTACACAAGGCTTTCTGTAGCATTCAGATATGTTTGTGTCTAAGTGAGTCGGTCTTACCAAAATGAATTTCAACCATCCGAAAAATTAATAAGTCCTCTTTTGAGCATACGCTGTCTGTCTAATCTGAATTTAAATACTAATTTGTTAAAAGGTCAGATAAACATATTTTAGGCAATATAGAAATATATTGGCCCACCAGTTTATCGCTCACTGTTAGTGATTATTGCATATACATGTATGGTAAAAAGTTCGTATATCAATGTTCAAACATGTCTGAACTAGGGGTAAGTTCGACCTCAGCGAGTTCAATTTATCGATGTTTTAACCAGATTATAATTTTATGTCGAATGATTCGGTTTTAGGATTCGACATTGTACCACACACCCTTTGGTTTTATAGCAGTGTAATCGACTTTTCATACTTTTCTCCTTTTTATGTAATTGTTTTTCCTACTATACAGCTATTTATCGTTAGTCATGCATATAATATGTTATATGGCTATGAACATTGTACAGCGTTCCCTCTCTACAACGACATCCAATGGGAGACAACCATTATGTGCGTTGTTCGGAGGGAGTCGTTATAGAGAGGGAAATTGGTTTACATTTGCAAACAATTTGAATGCAGATCAGACGCCGCGTAACGCGGTGTCTGATCTGGATTCAAGCTGTTTGTCACTCGTCATTAAAAGAAGTTTCTGTCAAAATGTATAATAAGTATTTTTGAGAAAAACAGAAGACGACAATTTTAAGTACACTATATCGCAGCCGTGAAAATGTTGGGCATGATTACATTGTTTAGGGAACAACGGAAATAGTCGTTGTAAGTAGGGAACCGTTGTTCGGAGGGCCGTTGTAGAGGGGGAGTACTGTATATGTTTAACGCCAATAAAATTTGAATTACATTGAATTGAATTGATATGGAAACCGTTTAGTTCTCAAATTCAACGTTTCTTCAGTTAAAAGAGCATTAATCTGGCTTAGAGAGATTTTCGCAGACACATCAGAATGATAAGTGTTCAGACGCTGTTTCAGCAGGACCAAGTTTACATGACAACTGTTGAGTTTTCAAGGATTAACACCTGTCAAGGAATATGTACATGTACCATGTCAGACACAGAGCTGCGCCAATAAATCCTCTCTTGGCGCACCAGCATCATACTACTTGCATCATTACAGTTAATTAGCCAACTCACTTGCAATCAAATAACTTATTATCTACTGGGTTGTTATGCAAAAATATGTCTTCATTGATGAAGCTTAACTAGTTGTAATGTTGCTACCAAACGATTCTGTGATTGTTGCAATGCAGTAGAGAATTGACAACGTTACACGTTCAACCCTAGTATAATAATAATAATAATAATAATAATAATAATGATAATAATAATGATAAAAATAGTAATGATAATAACGACATTATTTCATGTGGAGTAGTGGTCCTGCTTTCATTTCTATACTGCTTAAATATGCCTCCTACCTTTGAAGTCTTCAGTACTCTTCATTGACTCTTTTAGCTGCTGATGAGGGCTTTTACTTTTAAGATATAGGTCTTCGTATACTAAGAGTCACAGTCAATCGATACTAGTAGTTCGGTGCTGTGACTAAAGACTTTACATCATATTGATAGCATATACTTGCACGCGTCTAATTTAACCACGACATCGCCATATTTAATTCTGTAATACTTGTAGTCGGCTACTGGTCTGGGTTTAAACTGTTTTGTAAAGGCAAAGTAAGTCACGCTAAGTGTGATACAGTGTTCCCTCTGTACAACGGCTCTCTCAACAACGACTCCCTCTTTACAACGACCCTTGCAGCAGTTATCTAAACAGTAAAATCGAGTAACGCTTTTACTACTGCAATATCGTCAAATATCTCAAAGTTACATATATTAGTAGGCATTTTTATAGAATAAAAAATAAATATAATGACGAGTGACAAACAGCTTGAATCCAGATCAGACGCCGCATTACGCGGCGTCTGATCTGGATTTAAACTGTTTGCAAATGTAAGTCAAATTTTAAATTTCCCTCCCTATAACGACTACCGAACAACACCCACAGTATATGTCTCCAATTGAGTGTCGTTGTATAGAGAGGGAACACTGAAGTGTTTAAATTAAGTTTGAGTTTTTTCTTCCTATTCTAGACACTCGCTGAGAGGTGGATGTGACAAATATTTTGTAATAACACACAGCGTTGCCATTTAAAATAATGACCGGCTTTAATGCTTCTGACATTTAAATTGCTTGCTCATATGAAGAATGAATTATTGTGTTAAAGATACAGTGGATAATCTGTTATTCTTTCCCGTTTAAACGCAAACGTACGCAAACGCAAAGCGCTAAAACGTAGAAAAGAACAATTTTTGGACAATTCTGATAATTTATGTTTATTTTGGTGGCAAACAGTTTGGAGCCAGATCAGATGCCGGTTTAGCCGGCGTCTGATCTGGCTCCAAACTGTTTGCACTGCAAATAATAGTTTTAGCGTAAACGCGTTTATTGGGAAAGAATAACACATTCTCCACTGTAGGTACACGTTTAACCCTTTCATGATCAAATACTTCGGGATATATTTTATCCCTTCGTCGCTTTGTTGTCGTCTGCATCATTAATGTTGTCTGCAAGACACGTTTCAAAGTTAGATTCAAGGTTGTATGACTTAATAAATATCGATAAGAGTGTCAAACAGTTTGGGTCCTGATCAGACGCCGCGTTACGCGGCGTCTGGTCAGGACCAAAACTGTTTGCAAACGCGCTTTTTGACGTCATTGAGAGTGAAAGGGTTAAATCAGAAAGGAAGTAAAACATAAAGCTCCGCCAAAGATCTTTCTGGTTTACTTAAACAGCGCCTGTTTTAAACAGTCACCTGTCGTACACACCGAAAACAGCCTTTTTGGAATAGCAGTGTTTACTGTAACACGAAATTGGTATATAACTTATCAACAAAACCATTTCAAACGGGTGTACAGTGTACAGTTGATCTTGAATCAAGCGACTACTTATTGTATAAGTGTATATACATTTAGTAGCATGTGCCATATGTCTGTGTGGTATAATCCTTTGTATAAATATCCACTGCAGAATCTTTCTATTTTTTTTGCGTATCATGCATGTATGTATTGTATATAATGTTACACATAAACCTTCTTTTGAATTGTCGCTTGGCGCAGGATTGACTGTATACTGACATATTGTTACGGTCACCAAACATACTCCTTTATTCCAAATGTTTATTTGTTAATCGTGATTGTAGGAGAAGAACCTAATAAGCAAACATTGCTTTCGTTCTCATCCTTATATTTATGTAGGATAATAAAATATGTACTTTTTTTAAATAAAAAATGTTAAAACTAAACGGGGGAAAAATGTAAACACTTCAAGAGAGGTTAGTACAGATCGTAATTATTTAATGCAATAAATAGTACAAATGTATTCTCATTTCGGTTTAGAGCAGTCAACTGTCTGTAGAGAAGCATGCTTATTCATTGAAATGTTCCTGTCAGGATTTGATGATACAGTGTTCCCTCCCTACAACAGCTCTCCCAACAACGACTCTCTCCTAACAGCGACCCTTTCCGCAGTTCCCAAAACAAGACATTATGTCCAACCTTTAAATGGTTGCAATAGCGTCTGCTGAAATTTGTCGTCTCCTTTTTTTTCTCAAAGTTACATATAAGTGGATCTTTTGATATAATAAATCAAATGACGAGTGACAAACTGAATGAACCCAGATGAGACGTCGCGTTACGCGGCCTCTGATCTGAATTCAAGCTGTTTGCAACTGTTAGCCGATTTCCCTCGGTATATAACGACTCCCTCCGAATGTTCAACGCTCATACTTTTTGTCGCCCATTGGGTGTCGTTGTAGAGAGGGAGCTTACAATTGTTAAGAATATTCTGTACAGGCGTCCTTTTTAAAGCGAATATGCAACCCAACTAATACTTAAAACACATAAGCCTGCTTGATGCAGATCAATAGTACAATGAGTAGTACATGTAATATAGAAAATTATAAAGATACCTGTATTTTTGTCATTTATTAAGATTATTATTTCAGTATAAACGCGTTTATTTGGAAAGAATAACGTATTATTCACCGTAAATACTTTAAGTTAAGCGTGCAAATCAGAAATATACATATATTGCAAACATAGCCAGTTCATAGAGATGTATCTGTAATTTCTTTAAAAATGCGCTTTAAACAGTTTTAAGTTTAATTTATTATTTCTTTTTAAGCCTTATGTTGTTTTTGAAAACAGACCACACGCCGTGTAATTTTATGTTTGTTACAACTTAGATCTACATAAGAGATCTCCGCATAGTTTAACGCAAGGGAAATAAAGATGACATGATTTTTAAAAATAAATAATTCGAGTTACTCCCCTTCCTGATCTGCTGAGAGGCTGTATCGACCACTCAAACAGAGTTGAGGATCAAAGTAAAACATCTTATTGTACAGAAATTTGTTTAACCCTTTCCACCCATAGAAGCGCATTGCAGCAAATGTAATTCCGTCCTCCACTGAAGAAAATAGTTCCAATTTATACCTTATGATTACGTACCATAAGAAATGATTAACATCTCCAGGCGGGTAGCTTGAAACAGGCGCTTTCTGATTTACTCTCAACCTGCTTTAAGCGATCACATTTCTTCAAAGCTGAACAAGCTATGTTAAGGTGTTTGATTGTGTACCACTATTAAATAAAATAGAAAGCTTCTTCATTTTGCTGTTTGAAACATCACCAGCGAGGCTTCATATGAGATTGGATGTTTCTGAAAATGCTGTTTTCTTGATAAAAGATCCATGTTTAGTATTAAAGACAAAAAGTTGCTTAATGCAGAATGAAATATTGAAGAATCCTATAGGAGCTCTCTGTATTATTTATAGATTGTATTAAGCAGTCCATGTATTAAGAGATATAAATGCTACTCCGATTGATGATCGCTAAAGAATGATTGCTTATATTATAAATTCTAACACACCTCACGCACGCCCCGATATTAACAAATAATGAATAACCCGGCGTCTGATCAGGCTCCAAACTGTTTGCCACTCAGCTTAATTTTAATAGTAAGAACTGTCAAAAAGTTGTTATTTTCTACATTTTAGTGCATTGCGTTTGCGTTTCGTTTGCTTTTTAAACGGAAAGAATAACGTTTTCTCCACTGTAAGAGATGGGAAATAAATCTGCTTTGTTATGTCCAATATTTCGTAATATCCAAGTTTGTTATCAGTGAGTTTAACTGTCGGTATACACATCAGTCATTATCCGATACAGGTAAACGATAATGGCTAGAAGACAGGCGGTACACCTCCTGACTATCAAGTAGTTGTCGTGGCCGAGTGGTTAAGGCGATAGACTAGAAATCTATTGGGGTCTCCCCGCGCAGGTTCGAATCCTGCCGACAACGTCAATTTTTTACATGATCGCTTAAAAAAGATTGATATGTCGTCTACTTTCGATTGTCCGCTCAGCACAAGATTGATATAATATAAAACAGTTGGTTTCAAAACATTTTTATCCTTTATCCATGTGCAGTCGAACTCCGATATGTCGTACTTGCTTAGTTCGAACTTACCTACATGTATATTAGCTACAGTGGTTAAAACGTTATTCTTTCCCGTTTAAACGCAAACGAAACGCAAACGCATTGTACTAAAAAGGTACAAATTGACCACATTTTGACATTCCTTATGATTAATTATAATTTGAGCGGCAGACAGTTTGGAGCCTGATCAGACGCCGGGTGACCCGGCATCTGATCTGGCTCCAATCTTTTTGCGATGGAAATAATACTTTTAGCGTAAACGCATTTATTCATTGGGAAAGAATAACGTATTCTCTACTGTATGTGTTAACTTTGAAATACGGGTAAGTCCGGTTTAAACAAGTTCAAGTTTTCAACTGTAAGTTACGTGAACATTCGACATCAGAGAGGTCGAGAAACGAGGTTCTACTCATTCAATAATTTATAAGGTGACTACTTGATAGAATATCCATATGTACGTCATAGTATTTAAGTTGCTTAATGCAGGGTACCGAAAAAACCCTCTTCTACGGTGTATTTATCTTGTATGAAGTTGTACCTGTATTTAGACACCATAGCGCTGCTCAAGTTCGTAATCACTTAGTTATTAAAGAAATTTAACATACCAAATGTACACTCGAACTTTAGTATCTTAAACTCGTTTAGGTCGAACATACATGTATATATTATTACATGTACGTATTAACTTTGAAATACGAGTATGTCCGACTAAAGCGATTTAGAACTGTTGAAGGAAGGAGAAAGCGAGTTACGCGAGCCATAGCTACCGGTATTAAGTTGGATTGTATTTATCAGGAAAGTATAGTAGATATTACTGTATCTACATAATATCGAATACATGTACAGGTAAACGATAATGGTTACAACACAGGTGGTACACCTACTGACTATCAAGTAGTTGTCGTGGCCGAGTGGTTAAGGCGATAGACTAGAAATCTATTGGGGTCTCCCCGCGCAGGTTCGAATCCTGCCGACAACGTCAATTTTATTAGTTCATGATTAAATTTGAATGAAATTATAACGCGGTTGACCGACATCGGTGAATTCTTTTAAACATTTTCGTAAGTAGGCTAAATTGTGTATACTATCTAATGTCTATATTTGATCTTTGTTCCTATTTAATTAGCTGCGTAATTTTGCAGCCTAAATATCAAAGGCTAAGCATATGTTTATTGTTCAGAGATCGGCTTAATCTCGATTGTTGACCGTGCTTTCCACCAATCCTTGTTAAGTTGGCGAAAAGTACAAACCTAATAAAGCATTTTACTTAATACTGTTTACATATTCAAACCCGCAGCTTTCTTCCTACCTTGTAATCGCTTAATATGAATTATTTTAACATGAATCATTCTCCTTGCAAAACGAATTAAAAACAATTTTTCAGAATAGTACAAACCATCAAAAGCCTATTGTCTTTGCAATAAGCCATTTGGTACGTTAAATGAAACCAGCTGCCAGTTTGATTGTACAGTGTTCCCTCCCTATGATGGCCCTCCCAACAACTATTCCCTCCTTACAATAACACTTTTTGCTGTTCCCCAAACAAGTCAATTAAGCCTAATCCTTTTTTCCTCTGCAATATCGTCTTCCTAAATTTGTCGTCTGCTGTTTTTCTCAAATTTACATAATGAACATTTTGACAGAAAACAACTTAATGCCGAGTGACATTCCAGATCAGACGCCTCGTTGTTCGGCGTCTGATCTTGATTCAAGTTGTTTGCTAATATTACCCAATCTCTCTCCCTATAACGACTCCCTCCGAACAAGACACGTAATCTGTGTCTGTCATTGGGTGTATTTGTAGAGAGAGAGCGCTGTAACACGTTCACCCGGAATTTTATATGGATAATTCCAGCTTCCAGTTAAATAAGTCAATTTTTTTTTATTATCAAGGCTTGTTTTCTGCAATATATACAGTAAAGCCTCTCCATTACGAGTACTAAATTGTGTTAATTATTAAGTATTTAAAGCAGGTGACTGCTTAAAGCAAGGTGACAGCTATATGTATACAGAAAGCTCCTATAGGAAATTTCTGTTTTACATGTACTTTCACCTTGATTTAAGTTGTCACATTCTTTCACAGAATCATAAACTTTCTTTTTAGTAGTCGTAATAGAGAGGTTTTACCTTAGATTTACTGTAGTAATATTTGGCGGTAGTAATATTTGGCGGCTAAAGGTCTAATGGATTGTGTTTTCTCTGTTTCGCACTTTTTGCACAGAGCATTAATTTGTACTTTTTTGTGAAGGATGCATATGTGCGTCACTAGGGGTAAACTGGTTAATCTAAATTTGAAAATAATCACACGGGTGCATTGCACTGAAAGGATGACATTTGAGAATAGCAGTGATGACACGTCATGCCATAGACCAGGTGTGTAAGATTAACCCTTTCACTGCGAAATTGTTCGTGAGTTTTTTTTTACCCCTGCACCGTTTCATTGTCGTCTGCATAAATTTTGTTGTCTGCAATATCGTTTAAAAGTTACAAGATAAGGCAGTATGACTGAAGAAATTTCAATACGGGTGTCAAACAGTTAGTTTCCTGATCAGACGCCGCGTTACGCGGCGTCTGATCAGGATCCAAACTGTTTGCAAACGCGCTTTTAAGCGTCATTGAGAGTGAAAGGATTAACCCATGTCGTATGTGCAAAGATATTGCACTGAACCATCGCTATCTGCTAGCTGGAAGATTTCATCATATAGTAGATTATAAAATGGCGATCTAAAGACCCTGCAGTTTTTATCCATATGTAGCAGATCTGTTAATATGAAATAGTAAACATTGTAGACCCTTTTGAGACGCCGCGTAACGCGGCGTCTCATCAGGACCTACACTGTTTGCTAATGTCTACTTAAGTAGACACTATGAGGTTAACACGAGTCCTGCTAAATCAGTCGTCTTTTAAATTGCACAAGTTTTGTCCAGATGTACGTTACTATAATTATACCGAAATTTCAATGACAATTTCTTTAAAATGTTGAATACTCATAATAATCTTATTTATAAACAATTTGGACCCTGACCAGTCGCGGAGTTAACCTGCGTCTGATATAGCTCAAAACTATTTGCAATGGACATGAAGTTTTTCAAGCTCAAACGCGTTTATTGGGAAATAATGGCATCTAAACTGGGATGAGCCACAATTGCATTAAAAAATCATCGAACACGGTGAAAACTGAGGTATAATTTTTCAATCTGGTAATTAGCTTTAATGATACACATTACACTGTATATCGGAAACTAAATGGTTTCTAATTATTTTGTCTAACAACTGGCTCGACCCCCTCCTGTGCAGGACAGTACAACCTCTCTAAAGCGACATACCAGAACGAAAGAAATTATTTTTGTTACCCATTTGTGCCTAGTGGATTCTTCTATGCTTATATATTGGATTAGTCCATTTTTTTTATCAAAGGGATGACTGGTCAAACATTTTCATTTTCATTTTGTTTTATATTGAAATTCCTATCAGCAAACAGTTTAGACTATGATCAGACGCCGCATTATGCGGCGTCTGATCAGAGTCTACACTGTTTGCCTATGTCCCATATATGGGATCGTGGGCACTAATGGGTTAAATTCTACTGATTGGCTAGAACATGCAGGGCAAAAGTAATAAAGAAAATATATAGGAGATTTTTGCATTACTTTCGTTCTTGCTTCAAGCTGTCACGTGCCTTAAAATCAGCAATTAGGCGTTGTTGGGGCTGGTTGAAAGAGGTATTACTGTAATACATGTACAGTCGAACTTTGGTATCTCCAACTCGTTTATGTTGAACTAATCTGTAGTTCTGGTTTAATTTCAACATTTTAAACCTGCCTACGTCGAACATATTCGTAAATCAAAGTTAAAACGTGGCTGTGCCACGTTTTAGCTTTGATTTACGAATATGTTTAAACTATTTATGACCACGATCCCATATACATAATGTGACATATGCAAACAGTGTAGATTCTGATAAGAGTCTACACTGTTTGCTTGTATGAATTTTAATAAAAACAAAACGAAAATGAAAATTTAGACCATGCACTCCTTAGATCAAAATTCACTTATTTTATATATAAGCATGAAAGAATCCACCGGGCACACATTGGTTAAGCGTGTTCGACATATCGAAGTGTGACTGTACTTAAGTTTTGTAGACATTAAGTAATCAATTCAATGACTTACAAGGAAAAAGAATTGAACGATAGATCATTTAAATAAACATTTATAACTTTCCTGATAAAACATGGGTACGGTATGAATGGGCTTAGTGTGATTTACAAGACGGAAAGGTTGTAATTTGGCACCAGGTAACATTTCGTCTGAGGTCATGACTCTAATTATCTCAGGTGAAGTATTATTAACATTGATATGGATAGTTCAAAGTGATAATATGGTGAATTTGGCGTCTGACCTAAACCTGGGAGGAATGAGTGGAGGTAGAAAGAGGGGGAGAGAGCACGAAAGAGAGAGAGAGAGACAGACAAAAAACACACAAAAAGACAGACAAACAGACAGAGACAGAGAGGCAGAGACAGAGACGCACGGAGAGAGAGAGAGAGAGAGAGAGGGAGAGAGAGAAAGAGAGAGAAAATAGAGAGAGGGAGAGAGAGAGCAGAGAAGAGAAAGATGCACACACAGATAAATAGGGAGAGAGAGAGAGAGACCAGAGAAATAATGAGAGAAAGAAATAGAGAGAGATAGACAGGGACAACGAAAGCGAGAGAAAGAGGGGAAAATAGAGACATACATGTATACAGAGAGACGGAGAGAGATACAGCGAGGGAGAGAGAGAGAGAGGAAGAGGAGACACAGACACAGACATAGAAACAGAGACAGATAGACACAGACAGACATACAGACAGACAGACAGAGAAGGGAGAGACATTGAGACAGAGATAGAGACAGACAATATCTTTTGTGAATCATTGTCACATTCGACAATGGGTAAAAGTGTTTTATTTTTTAGAAAATTTGTTAGATCTAGTTAGTTACATACATTGAACCCGTTGAAAAGTTTTAATTATTAATTTAAAGAGTATTGATTTTACATGTATAGTTATCAGAATATACCCATGTAAGACGTCACATCTTGCCGAGGTCATCAAGGTCTATACTGTTTACCCGTGCCCCTTTGTGGGAGTGCTCTAAGTATTGGCAATGTTATGAAACATAATGCATATATTGGCCACATAGAGTGTTTTAATAGATTGTCCTACCCACTTGAACAATTTAAACCCTTAAACTGTTACGCGCTACTTAACCATTTAACTCCCGATCGCTACTTGATTGGTATTTGCAAACAGTTTGGATCCAGATCCACGCGGTGTTTGATCTGGACCCAAACGATTTGACACTCGTTTTAAGAAATCTTCAATTAAAAAGGACCAATTATAAATTTGACAAAATTTGCAGACGACAATGACAAAGCAGACGAATATAACTGTAGAGGAAGAGTAACCATGCGCGTGCAAAACAGTTAAGATCCAAATCACTCGCTGATTTACTTGACGTATGATATTGCTTGAAATTATTTAATTTTTGTGTTTCTTTTAAGAATAAAAAATAGTAACAAATTGTTTTTCATTTTCTTTGCAGGCGAAACTTTATAGCAGAAGATTGTTAACCGGTTAAGGGTTTAATCCTACTCGGCATTGGCCCACGTGCACTGACGTTTGCAAACAGTTTGAACCCAGATCAGACGCCGCGTCACGCGGCGTCTAATCTGGATCCAAACTGTTTGGTATTGAGATTGATGTTTCTAAAGTTAAAAATCCGTAATATCTTAATTTCAGTTTTCAAAGTAGACGACAAATTTAAACAAAAGATTTTAGTGCAGTGAAGGAAACAAATGCAATTTATGAATGAAAAGATAAAAACTAAAAAAAGCGGGTCACATGAGATAAAAGGTCAGCGTACAATAATGTTGACTCGTGGTTAAACCATACAAGCCGATTATCTCCCTTTAAAATGCCGAAACAACTGCAGTCTGCTGAAAATGTCGTCTGCAAACTTTCTGAAATTAATTTGATTATTTTTGATGTACAGAAACTGGACCCGAGTGACTAATTGTTTAGATCCAGACATGTCCCAACTCAACCATGGACCTGATCTGGATTTACACCATTTTAAACGGTCTTCGAAACATTTTTTTAAAGGTTTAAAGGGTGAACCTATCGTCTGCACTTGGATACGTCTGCTTTAAACGCGTGTTGTATACTGTATATCTGTAATTGCTATTTTGTCTCGTAATTTTCAAATACTGTCAAAGGGCTTTGACATGGCAAAACTCCAGTGAAGATATGGTTACTATCAGTGTTTAAAGTTTGGGATAAACACTTTTAAACTATAGCTCCGTCACCACAATCAGATTAAGCGAAAAGCAGGGGTTTACATTAGCGAATGTTTGATTTTCTATCCAACTATGGGATTTATGTTAACCCTTTGCATGCCGGGTAGTTTTTCTTCTGCAACAATTATGGTCTGCTTCTGTTCTAGAAATAGTTTTTTCAAAATTAGTTTCAAAACAGTGTCAGATTTGCACCCAGTTTGGATCATGATGAAACGCCGCGTTACGCGGCGTCTCGTCATGATCCAAACTGATTGCAAATGTTATCATGGTATCACTGCTAGCATGCTAACAGTTAAGCCGACGTTTCAGTTCAAGATTCTACGTTTAGTTCAAGTTATTCTATGTCGCCGCAAAGTTATTGAAGTGTCTCTGGATTAATTAATTCGGCAAATCCACCATTAACATTGTGTACACAAAGCGTCCTCTGGTGGATGCTGAGGTCGTTTACTGTTTGAAGTGCGTACGTAAATGGACAATTATAAATGGAACACTTGGTTTGAAATTATCTTTCATTATTTATATTGTATTTTGACGTGAATGGGTTTTCCGCTGTTGACAAATCTAAGTGTTTGTTTAGGATTTAAAAGATTAAAGAGTTAGCTAATGGTCTTATTGATCTTTATATTATAGTAAGTTTTATATTCATTCATGCCTAAATGATTTCACTTGTTGCTTCGTTTGTTCTGTTTGGAATGGTTTAATAATACCCATGAAGTTGTTAAGCGATGGAAATATCTTACATACTCTTAAAAAAAAATGCATATGCATATTGGATACAATATGAGTGTATGAGACAAGCAATGAAAAGAGGAGGCCCATAATGATGTTCTTCTGATAGGTTACTGCTAAATGCCGGACAAGAGTACTATAGAAACCTCACAACAGGAGTTTCTGTATTACTTTATATTTCATTAAGCAATCGCATTACTTTATATAGGTCCACCGATTCTTATATCATTAGTAATTTAAATACAAACTGACTCATATGGTTCATATATGCATTTGGAAGAAAACAGTATAGAATCAGATAGGACGCACAGATGGACAAACACTACAGTGTCTTTATTATGAATTCTTCCTGCAAGCACATAGGGAGAGTTCATTGCAATATCCAGCCATAAATGGCTTAAATCAAAGTCACCCATAATTCTTCAGGGGCCCGTTTTACTCAACAACTTACTCCAATTTTTTGCGTAAGTCAAAATCGTTTAACTCTTATTTTTCGATCATAAACGTTTGCAAACAGCAAATAGCCAGATCAGAGGACGCGCTCAAAGCGCGTCCTCTGATCTGGCTATTTGCTGTTTGTAGCAAGTGATACATGTAATAAAAAATATAAATTAAAGTTTAAAATTTTGACTTACGCAAACATTTTGCGTAAGTAGTTTAGTAAAACGGGCCCCAGGTGAAATTGTATTTCATTAGCTCGCTTAAGTCAAACATATCCGTATTTCAAAGTGAAAACCTTGCAGTAAAATGTGTATAGAGACTTAGAAATTCTTGACAACGTTTGACGATTGCTTTTAATCTGGATGGAAAATAGTTTAAAGCCTGATCAGAGACCGGAATACCCTGCAAATTTGCACTGGAAATAATTATGTTCACATAAACGCATGTATTGCGAAAACAAATGCCTTATCCACTGTAACAGTGACATTTGACAAAGTGTTCTTTTTTCAACATTATTTGGCGTTATACGCGTTAATTGTATTTTCAGTTTCTCTTTAGTGTCACAGTTAACACTTTCTAAAGGGGCATCATCAATTACTTGAAGATCTAGATTGAGTTGAAGGCTACACTTAAAGTGATCAATGATCATTCTCTTTATTTACTGCCCCCGTGTCAAGTTTAGAGGTTACCGTGTTACCAAAAACCCGTAACAAAGGTTATATTTTTAACCCTGACTGTGAGGTAAACCAGTATATAACCATTTGCAAATACTAAATGAGCTCTCTCATCGGGATCAACATTGTAAAAACGGTGAAGACCAAGATCCGAGGACTCCTGAATGAGCCCTCTTATCAGGATCGGCAATGTTTGCAATACTTTTAGTTATCTGTGGTACATGTCAAACTCCACAGCAATTGATGTAAAGCGCTCATTCCCGGCGACTGATAAGGATCGAAACTGTTTGACACTCGTATCGACATAACAGCCCCAAATCTGACTTTAAAAATATTGCAGACGACACTACCAATGCAGGCGAGATTTTAGTCGGCAAGAGGGATAAAGCAGACGATGAAAAATGGCAGCGGAAGAGTTAGAAAAAAAACCCTGTAATACTAGTAGATCATTTAGAAAGTCAGCAGTGTAAAGTTTAGACAATGTTATTTGAGCCCTAGCAATGCCTGTTAACTATTTAAGATAGTTTCCAAATGCATTTGACCAATATCTTAAGAAACAGAAAACCCATGGCAGATAATGCGAAAATGTAGAACTAGACCAGTCAATGTGTACACTGCTAACTATTAACTAGTCACAGTCATCGTCAGTTTATTTGATAAAAAGAGCATCAGAATTTTGAAAAAGTTGTCATTTTATAACTTTTATTTCATTGCGTTGAAAATAACTCCTTCGTCACTGTATTACGCTTCAGAGATAAAAATGTGTTATCCGGATGTTTTTCGGTCAAGCATAAGTTGGGTGACAAAGTTTACTTATAAGTAAAACAACGTAGGAAAGCGATACAGCAGACAACACATTATCCTTATATCAATAAATGCTTGAAATAGTTTAATATATGAAAATATTCGCCCTCATTTTCAACGTCGCCGTTACTTTAATGAACATTTCTAACAGGACTGTAAATTTTACCTTTTGAATATTTAAATATTTTGAATAAAAGTTTTCTTTATGAAAAAAGAAATCAATTTGCAAAATTAGGGGAAATCATTATATTAACATCATCACAAGTGTAATGTCAGGAGTCCATTCAAAACTAATTTATACGAATTTTATTGCTTACAATATCACAAACAACTCTTTGCCACGCTTGGGTGACTCGGTGGAAAATATACAGTGGAGAAAACGTTATTCTTTTCCAATAAACGCGTTTACGCTAAAACTATTATTTCTATTGCAAACAGTTTGGAGCCAGATCAGACGCCGGGTAAACCGGCGTCTGACCAGGCTCTAAACTGTTTGCCACCAAGATAAACATTTTAGTGTTTTGCGTTTGCGTTTCGTTTAAACGGGAAAGAATAACGTATTCTCCACTGTAACCCCTTCACTGCCATGACGTCATCAATGTTAAACAATTGTCGTCTGCTTTTATTTCTCAAGTTTAAATTTTAGTTATTTTGAATTTAGAAATATAACATAGAGTGTCAAACATTTTGGATCAGGATAGTCTTAATAAAGATTCAAACGTTTTGCAAATAACCATTGTACATGTACTCGGCAGGGTAACAACAATACCGAAGCAGACGACAATAAAGCGGTGAAGGGGTAAACATCGCCCTAATAAATTAATCATGAAAGGGTTAAGCAGGTTGATTAAAAGCAGAATTCTACTCAGTGAGAATTCTTCTTTACTTTCAACCTACTTTCCGCTGCCTTGTAATGATTACATGTAGGACAAGACTACTTTCTTTAGTGTATAACTAATTAAAAGCGTAATAAGACGTACATGTATTCATGGAATAATGGATATGATAGCATGTGCTGTTTTTGGCGAACACACCCACATTTTGTTTTGAATCACAATTAGAGTGGAGAAAACGTTATTCTTTCCCGTTTAAACGCAAACGAAACGCAATGCTCTAAAATATAGAAAATAACAACTTTTTGACAACTCGTACCATTAATATTAAGCTGAGTGGCAAAACGTATGGAGCCTGATCAGACGCCGGGTTACCCGGCGTCTGATCTGGTTCCAAACTGTTTGTTCTAGATATAACAGTTTTAGCATACACGCGTTTATTGGGAAAGAATAACGTTTTCTCCACTTGGTTATAAGTGTGTCAGTTCAATAATCATTTAAAAACATGTTTTCATTTAAGATAAACATCCAGGTCAAGAACGTTTAAAAACTAAACAAGTAACTGATATGAATAAAGATAAATTATGTTTACACCTTTAAACAAACTATTCCAAGGAATTTATCTGTAAGACAAGTAATTTTTTATTGCAAGACAAAAGTACTACAGAATCTCCCTAAGGAACTTTCTGCATACCTGTTTTCCTGCATTAAGCAAACATTTATTTGTATAGATGTTCATGCTTAGTCAATGAATGCTTTATAAGCTGACTAAGCGCTGTTAGCGAATTTGTGATTAATTTTTCAAACAGTTTGGATCCAGATGAAACGCCGAGTAACTCACCGTTTCATCTGATTCCAACTGTTTGACAATATTATCATATTTCATGAAATAAAATATCTTCAAATCAGTTTTAAGACTTGTTGCAGACGACAAATTTTGCAAACATTCACATAGCGTGCAGAAAGTTAAGGTAAGGTTGTACTACAACGCCATCTGGTGGAGTGTATGAGTCATTGTAGATTGTCCGCGATAATGGCTATAAAATATATCAAACTTCACAATTTCATATGATAATAACATTTTAATTAAACCTCCTGGTGGGAGAATACTTGTTACATAAGCAAAGTGCTTGACAATCGTAACCTTCGGTTTTATTCCAATCCAATTTGATTGCATATTGGTACTAATAATCTCATTACAAAACGAACCAAGCGAACGTTTTATACGAAATGACGGCTATAAAAAATCTCAACAATGACAATGTTACAAAACAGCTACCATTTCCCAAATTTCAAGGTTAATAAATTAATATTTGATCCTGTGAATATCACCGAGCACGTGCAAAAGAGACTCCCACGAGCCACTTGAGAAATATGAAGAAATATTAACCCTGTATATTGTTTAATGACTGGTTTAATTTGCTGTTCGCCCAGTTTCAATGATTGTTTTTAAATGCTTCTCATTAAGAGATAGGCGTTGCTTGTATTTGACATTTGATTATTTGTTTTTAATGGTTTAATTACTCGAGTGTTTAATTTTTTGGCAAATTGGAGATAGCACTTGAACGTTGATTTAGAGATGCATGTACTATCATATGAGTTATTAGGGTGGATTAAATACATGGACATGTATTCAAACAGGTCAATGCACAGTGGGGGTGACGGTATTCTTTCTCAATAAACACGAGTGTGCTACTGAAATATTTATTTCAATATGGAACACGGCGTCTGATCAGGATCCAAACTGCTTGGCAGTCAAATACAAAAGAATAGTCCATACTTTTAATAAGTTGTCATTTTCTACATTTTAGTACATTGCGTTTTCGTTTAGTCTGATTTCAACTGGAGATAACGAAAAAAGTAGTTAATTCTTACTATGTGTTCGTCGTTCAATCACATAAATATTTCCACAAATTTGCCTTTAAAATCAGTAAATGTTAAGTTTAAGATGATCGTTTTATACGATTTACGGAATGCGGTTTTATATTACCCGATAACTCATGGTACAGTATAACCTACCGAATACTACCCGAAACCAGCACTTTCAAATCAAATATATGTTGATCTAAAATCGAAATCATTAAATAAGCATAAAACGACTGTCATTTCGATGTCAGCGTGATAAAAATATATCTATACATCTCTGTGTTGATTAGAAAGAAATAGGCTACTCTCCCACACTAACGTAATACATCAAGGCACAAAGCAGAGACAATCACCGAATAGAACAAAAAATACAATAGAACTTTTATTAAACGACTTTAACAAATTAAAAAAACATCATTAAAGTGTTTAATACACGCTGTTGCTTAATGCAGGAAACAAATAATGCAGAAAGCTCCCGAAGGAGCTTTCTACATTATTTTTATCCTGCATTAAGCAGTCAAAGATATTTTTATAGGTTGCAATACGTATTCACAGAATTGCTTAATACAAGTTTAATTGAACAGCACAATGTCCTTTGACGACCCAGAAATGAAAGGTCTATAATTGGCAGCGATTTTGTTTGACTCAGCCAATTTACGCTTGTATTTTTGTCTAGTTTAATGTCATGTTTTATAAACCCCCGTACATTGCAATGGTCAATTGTCTGTTTTAATCGGGGCTACAAAGATTTCAGTCAAAAGCTCCACTGACTAAAAGCGAAATTAAATATTGAAACCTAATAACCCGAACAAAATTACTTTTAATCAGCGCGGAGTTTAGGCTTGACGGGGCTTATTGGGCCCAATCAGAGGGATCACTTGCTTGCCATCGTTGCCCTTTTAATCCTAGTTAACCATTTGACCCCTAAAATGGACTTTACATGTATGTTTGCAGCGTAGGAAGTGAAACAAATTAGCTGGTTTAAAGTAAATTGGCCGTTTGAAAGCAGAAATCAGTGACAGTTAAACTTTTAATTTTTTTATTCATTCATTAATCCTTTCGACCCTAATGTCAATTATTGTCGTCCTTTAAAAAACAGTGTACATTTAAAGAGTATCTTTGTCCTATACAAACAGTTAAGACCCTGATCAGGAGACTACTATAATACACTATCGTTCAGTGAAGTAAGGCATCATTCTTTCCCGTTTATACATTGGAAAATACGTTATTCTTTCCCAATAAACGCGTTTACGCTAAAACTATTATTTCCAGTACAAACAGTTTGGAGCCAGATCAGACGCCGGGTTACCCGGCGTCTGATCTGACTCCAAACTGTTTGCCACTCAGCTTAAAATCAATAGTCAGAATTATAAAAAAAGTTATTATTTTCTACATTTTAGTGTATTGCGTTTGCGTTTCGTTTGCGTTTAAACGGGAAAGAATAACGTTTTCTCTACTGTACGATTCTAAGTATTAAATGGTTTAGCTTTAAATTGTTAATTTATTGTTTGATCGAGTAGCAAACAGTTTGGATCCGCGCCGGGTTTCCCGGCATCTGGCAAGGCTAAAAAACTGTCAACAATTGCAATACATGTACTTACTTAGAACAAATGTTTTTATTGGGAGAGAATAACGATTTTCCTACTGCACATGAAGTTTCAGGCAAACGCTATAAAACTATTAACACATTCATCCCTAGCGACGAGAATACTCGTTCTTAACGACCTGTATACCTCAGAAGAGATTACTTGTTTTCTGCAAACAGTGTAGACCCTGACCAAGGGGCTCCGTAAGTAGCCCTCTGATCAGGTTCTGCCCTGTTTGTAAGTTTGCAATATACTGCAATAAATACCCCTAAATAATCAAAAATAGAACCTGCTTGATTATAAATTGGAATTTTCCATTTGAAGTTTCAGGGTGAATGCGTAAAGAGAAACTTGGCTATGGGATAAGGCTTAACCCCTTACGCCCATTGTCATATCCGCCATATTAGTCGTATGATATAGGACTTCCTAAATACTCCTCAAACGTTCGCTTGTACGGCCTCTCAATTACGACCACATCAAATAATGATATACGTTCGATGCTTGAAGGTGGTTGCTTTATAACTAATATTTGTTTCTGTTCTTTGAAAGGAACAGACACCTTAAATAGTAAGCCTTCCTACTCACTTAAATGGTTAAGCCCAAACTACAATTGGTTTGAACCTGTGAACCAATTTATTCCTGAATCTCGCAGTGAGCTTTCCTTATGCATTTGAACATTTTAGTATAGATAAAACAATAGTGACATAATGACACTGCAGTGCTTGTCCATACAACAGATTATTTCATATGAAATAGCCAAAAAAGATGCATACCCTCATGAAACGTCGAAGTTGATGCGTCTCTTCTTTGTCTACACTGTTTGTTGTCTTTATGTGAACGATACGGATAAACGGATCAAAGTAATTTCAAACTTGTTTCCACCCTGCTTCCTGTTTCAAGATACTTTTTAACAATGGAACACTAGTTTAAGGTTAAAATAATACGATGTACGTTCCTGCTTAAACGTTGTCCGTTGTAACCCGAATTTATAAAGCAGTGAATGCATCAAATTTAGTGTCCGTGTTGCCCCTGATCAGTCAAAGTTTAACCTCATTCCAGTGTCTTTCCTTGATCGATTTTATTGAAACCGTTGTCATTATGTGTTACGCCCTTAAAAGCTGAACCTTTGTCACGCTGAATTCTCGCCTGCTTAAAAATTGTAGCCTGCACCGAACCAACGTTTTAATAAATAAGAACCAAAGCAGGTTTTCAAACAGTTTGAGATCCCGATCAGACGCCGAGTAACTCGGCGTCTGATCAGGATTTCAAACTGTTTGAAAATGTCAGTCATGAAGCGATTGTAGGGAAAAGGGGTGAATGCTCGCTAGGGTTTAAATTGATCAGTTCAACTTTTAGTTTTATCTCGGCTGGTATTAAAAAAGGCTCTCGCGTAAGAAACATTTCGTCGACCATCAGCGGGGGCAGTCAATAAGTGACTTGTAGCGTTTTATTGACGGGGGTAACATCTGATTAATTAATGCATTATCATGATTTTAGGATTTCACTTACAAGGCGGCGTGCATTCAAAACTTTGATGTGGACTAATAAAATTAGTTTTTTTACTTTGAGATTGCAACTGTGTGTTTGAGGATTATAAAGAAACTTGTCCAGGTGGAGTGTTAGAGGTACTATATACCGTGGTGATATGTGATAATATATTATATTATACTGTGGTGAGATGTGATGGCATGTTATAATAGTGGATAATGTATGTTCTGTGATCAGATGGCTAAAATCGAAGATGAGGAATATTTTAAAGCTCAATAAAACCCTATGGATACTTCTGGTGAGTACAAATGTTGATTATGTATTTCTTATTCATACATGTAGAAATATTAAATTGTTCTTATCTAATGCAGTGCCTCATTACAACGACCCTTGCAACTGTTCCCTTAACAATACAATTATGTCTAACGCTTTAACTGCTCCAATATCGTCTGCTTATAGTTGTTATCTTTAATATAATGGACAGTTTGACGCAAAAATACTTAATGACGAGTGCCAAACAGCATATCCCACTACCTAGAAGACAGGTGACCACTTGAAGCAGGTTGAAAGTAAAGCAGAATGTGCCTTTAGGCGCGTTGTACGCTTTCAGTCTGATTTAAGCTATCATCTGCAAGGCTTTAGAAAATATACTAGTGATGCATACGATATTCATTACTTTATAAAATTATACTTTTGTCTTCCATTGAGGAATACACACACATATTATGGAATAATGGGTTGTATATATATGAGCCATGCAATGAGCAAACCTACCCTGTTGCGTTGCAACATTGTACAGACCAAGCACCGTTGTCATCCCAGGCTCTGTATCTGAGTTTGGTCTACACTGCCAAATACCCGATATATTACAGCTACATTAAATGCTTTAGATGCATGTGGAAGTCAAACAGTGTATATCAAGACCAGCCGCCGCGTCTTTGACGCGGTAGTTTGCCTTGATCTACTCTGTTTACAATGCAATAAGGCAGGTTTTGCTTATTGCACCGCTCATATATTAAATGATGATTCGTTTTATTGTGTATCATCTAAATATGCCTTGTTGGCCAATTACCTGAGTTTTTGGCTGAAGAAGAATCGACATGAAGTGACAAATAATTTGGACTCTATCCGAACATAGAACTATTCTAGTTTAAACAATATTTTATTCAAAGAAAAAGTGATTCATTAATTCATTCACAGGTGCTTTATGTGCTTTCTGTTTTATTGTCACCTTGCTCTAAGCAGTCGTTCGTCTTTTTTACAATCAATTAGCCGTCGTTTTAGTGGTCGTAATAGAAAAAGTTTAGTTTCTGCCAACCTGTACTCTGCTTAAAGGGTGGCAATAAATTTTTGGCAAAAATGTTAGACCCGGATCATATCAAAGCCGAGAATTCATATACTCGAGTTGAATTACTTTACAAATTGACACAATTTTACATGTATATTATGCATACAGTGGAGAATCTGTTATTCTTTCCCTTATAAACGCAAACGTACGCAAACGCAAAGCACTAAAACGTAGAAAATAACAACTTTTGGACAATTCTGATAATTCTTGTTTATCTTGGTGGCAAACAGTTTGGAGCCTGATCAGACGCCGGGTTACCCGGCGTCTGATCTGGCTCCAAACTGTTTGCACTGCAAATACTAGTTTTAGCGTAAACGCGTTTATTGGGAAAGAATAACAGATTCTCCACTGTAACACGATATTGAAGCATACGACCATCTAGCAGCCGACACTTAAGCAGACGAATGTTTATTTTAGTTCAAGTAGTGGATACAGTAGATAATCTGTTATTCTTTCCCAATAAACGCGTTTACGCGAAAACTATTATTTCAACTGCAAACAGTTTGGAGCCAGATCAGACGCCGGGTAACCCGGCGTCTGATCAGGCTCCAAACTGTTTGCCACCAAGATAAACATGAATTATCAGAATTGTCAAAAAGTTGTTCTTTTCTACGTTTTAGTGCTTTGCGTTTGCGTACGTTTGCGTTTAAACGGGAAAGAATAACAGATTCTCCACTGTAAGACATTGTCTGTCCTGAATCATAATGATTAGGACAATAATAAAGATTATGACCAGTGGGCTGTTTAACACATTCAACCCTATCGACGAGTATACTCGTCATTTACAAACAGTAAACCTGTGATGATTACACTTGTCCTATACGAACAGTGTAGACCCTGATCAGAGGGCTCCTTAAGGAGCCCTCTGATCAGGGTCTACACTGTCTGTCATTTTTAAATATATTGTTAAAATCAACTCAAAATAGACTTATTTTTAAATTAGAATCGTCCATAAAAAGTTTCAGGGGTGAATAAGTTAACATAGCCTCAGGCGACCACAATTGCATTGTAAACAGTTTGGATCAAGATCAGACAGCGAGTAATCGGCGCCTGATAACGATCAAAATCGTCAGACTATTGATTTCATGTTTTCACAGTCAGTCGGCATTAACACTTTCACTGTCAAGCCGGACAAAACTAACATTTTTCAAACAGTTTTGATCCTGATCAAACGCCGCGTAACGCGGCGTCTGATCTGGAGCCAAACTTGTTGACACTCATATAAATCGTTTCTTAATAAGTTACAAAACCCGCAAACAGTTCCAAATTTTATCAATATAATGCTGATGAAGAAGACAATATTATGGTAGTGAGTACAAACTTGGGTGTGACGTCATAACGGCGAAAAAAGGGCTTAATCTCAGTTTGAATGGGAAATGTATAGACCAATGTTCAGGCAGACTGTTATTTTAGCAATGAAAAGGCTAAAGCGGACAAGACAATAAGACAACAGTTAAAGCAGACATTATTATTGTTGTGAACAGTTTAAAGTATAAAACTTTTCATACAGTGTAGACTTGGGTTTAAAGGGAAACTATAGAAACTTAAAAAAAACATCCTTTTAGAACACGTAATCAAAGATAACTTTGATGTAGAATCTATTCAAGAACCAATTCATGCTGTTGCGATAGAAACTTATGTTTACAATGTAACACATGTATGTTTTTTCTCAATTAATCAAGTGCTTTCGAGTTTCGACAGTTACATCTGCAAGTACATCAGGAAATATGCAATACAGTGAAACCCCTCTAAACCGGACATGTGTGGGGACAACATAAATACCCGGTTTAAAGGGATTTCCGGTTAAGAGGGGTTTAAAATCATACCTTATTTCTAGTATGGAAGATAGCTTAAAGCAGGTTGAAAGTAAAGCAAAATGCGCCTTAAGGCGCATTCTGCTTTATTGTCTACCTGTTTTAACCTAGCATTATCTAGAATATAGAATATATTTTTGATGATACATAATTATGAAAGTTTTTTTCTTCAGTGAAGGAATAAATCTACATATTTATGGTGTGGAATGGCAGTAAATGGGTTAAAGGATCAGGGTAACCCGGCGTCTAATCAGGCTCCGATCTATTTGCCATTTAGGCAAAACTAAACTCCAGGATATTCTAGATTTTTAAAAGCTGTCATTTTCCCGATTTAACTACTTTGCGTTTTGCATTTCGTTTCGTTTAAACAGGACACATTACATGTTTTTCTCCTGTATAGCTCGTCATCAAACATTAATGTCAAATATCATCGACACAATCTCAACACACAAAACGGCCATTCACTTGACTCGCAACACAATTAAAAATTCATTTCAAATCAGAGTTCAAAATATAATCAGGTCGAATCGTCCTTTATCATGCCGTATTGCTGTATGCTAGAAAATCTAATATATCGTTTACATGCGGAGAAAAACTCAGGATCAGTGTTTTTGCTTTTTAAAGTTAAGTTTTAAAGTTGAATAGCAGTTGCAAACAGTTTTAATCCAGATCAGACGCCGCGCTACGCGGTGTCTGATCTGAATCCAAACTGTTTGCAAATGGTATCCAAGTCTTGCACGTGATACGTGCTCAGAGATCATTCAGTAAGATATTAATGAGGCTGACTAATTCATAATTGATTGAATTTCTAATAGCTTTCGGTTGACTCGACCTTGCGAGTTAAACAATACACAATTATACCTTTTATTACCGTTAATCTTGTATTAAGCGATCAATCTTTAAAGTAGCCTGTAGTTCTCTTAATACAGCTAGCTGCTAAACGTAGGACACAGCTTAAGCTAAATTTTCATGCGACATCGTTCTGCGTAACCTCTGTCTTGCATTAAGCTACAACCTGTTTTGAAGATTGGTGACGTATCCCAGTTTGAATAATTGTTTAGGGTAGGTTTGGTGGTACGTATTTGATGTTGCTTGTCAATTTGAAGCGTAAATTAGAATCCATTAGTACAACAATGACAGATGTATTTGCATCATCAATGATGAACGAGGTACAGTTGAGAAAACGTTATTCTTTCCCAATTAATGCGTTTACTCTACAACTATTATTTCAAGTGCAAACATTTTGGAGGCAGATCAGACGCCGGGTAACCCGGCGTCTGATCAGGCTCCAAACTGTCTGCCACTCAGCTTAAAATAAAAGGTCAGAATTACCGAAAAAATGTTATATTCTACGTTTTATTGCAATGCGTTTGCGTTTAGTTTGCGTTTAAACGGGAAAGAATAACGTTTTCTCCACCTTATATAGTGATGTATTATGAGCGATAGCAGGGAGCCAGATAAGAGGGAGTAAACTTAACCCATTGAACCATAGTGACGTGGATATGTGTATTTTAACCCATTGCCCCATAAATACGCATTTTAGGCCTTAAATTTATTTCTCGACTGAAGAAAATATTTGAACTTTATACAGTCATGAATATGTACCTATTTTGTTTCTACATCCTAGTAGATGTTGGATTAAAGCAGGCCTTAAGGCACATTCTACTTTACTTTCAACCTGCTATAAGGGGTCACATATCTTCAAAACTAACCCTTGACAGGAGAATGGGTTAGATAGGTATACCTGTATAAATTTCAATTTTGTTCTGTGAAAACAGTGTAGACCACAGGGGCTCTTTGATCAGAGTCTACACTGTTTGTCACTTGCAGAGCTTTAGAATTCTTTACTGCTTTATTTATAGGGCAATGCCTTTAGCGGCATACACTATTCGTATTATTATTAATAAAACATGAAATAATGTGTTAAACTTCCGTCTTGTATCAAGCAAATTACCAGAAGGGAAAATACAGAATAGAACAGAACAGAACATATTGTATTTTTGACTTATACATACAGTATCTTGTCAATACAAAATAAACAATACACAAAATACACAATTGTCACGTAATCCATTACTGGATTAAATACATAAGAATACATTTAGAGTTACAGTTCTTCAAGAAATATTCGCTATGACCAGACTGATTTAAAGTTTCTGTGCATCGTTTTCGCGCATGAAACAGTTTATCATAGAGGGAAACAGTTGAAACTGTTTCCCGTGGATTAGGAAATGTCAGAATATCATAACATACAGTGGAGAATGTGTTATTCTTTCCCAATAAACGCGTTTACGCTAAAACTATTATTTGCAGTGCAAACAGTTTGGAGCCAGATCAGACGCCAGGTAACCCGGCGTCTGATCAGGCTCCAAACTGTTTGCCACCAAGATAAACAAGAATTATCAGAATTGTCAAAAAGTTGTCATTTTCTACGTTTTAGTGCTTTGCGTTTGCGTACGTTTGCGTTTAAACGGGAAAGAATAACAGATTCTCCACTGTAACAGTAAAAACTTACCAATTACAATTTATATACAGCAATAGGTAGCCATTTCAAAAAGTAGCTATTTTCACCGGCATTTTACTGCATTACTTTGCGTTAAGTTTCGTTTCGTTTGAAAGGGAAAGATTTTACCAGCCGGGAAGAAATCCTAATGTACACTGTGAATAAACTGTATATAACAAATTTATTATACTGCAAAGTTTTTACTGCTCAAACGAAATATTTCTGAATTTGTCGTATACATCGCTCATAATAAAAAAACAGTAACAAAATCGCACCAAAACATATGACGTTGACAATAAATGACGTAATGTTTCTGACGTTTGTTATTCATAAGATATGTGCACACGCTCGTAGACGTCGGCGTCAAACTTTCCCAGAAATAATGCGACTGTTGAAAGATCCAGCCTCCGATTAGTTCTTAGCCGAAATGAACCTAAAACGGAGGATGCACGATTGAATGCACTCAATCTTGTCGAGCAGTTGGTCATCTTGTTTTCTGCAAAGCAAGACTCAGGGACCTGTCAGCCAATGAAAGTATCTGCATTTCTATACGTACCCTGTCAGCTCAAAGGGTACTTGGGATCACGTCTACATGTAGGACTCGGTACCCAATAAAAAGTAAGGAATTTACTTTGCAGTATAATAGTGCGTTAAGTTTCGTTTCGTTTGGAAGGGAAATAATGGCGTAGTTTTCACTGTATATCGTTTGTAACTTTATGACACAAAGTAGATATAACATGACATTCTGAAAGATTTATCAATTTTCAAGTCTGTTTTTATGACCAGAAACATGAATAAATACAGTTTATTGGATACCTAAGTCAATAAATTGGAAAGTTGTGATTTTAATAAGGCTGAACGGATATACTGCTCTTAATATACCTTGTGTTAAATTGTTGATTTTGTCGCTGGGGCTTCAATCTGATTGGTCACAGTTACTGAATAGAACATAAAATTAAAACATAAATCAACCCTTGAAAATAAATTAATTAAAGAAGGGTGAAATATTTTAAAACCCTAAACAACTATATTTATTATGTTTAATTATTGAACTATCGCAACTTAAACATAGACTGGTTACTCATACATTGCGGAATACAATGTACGATAGGGTTTCCCGTTTAAACGAAACGCAAATGCAATGCACTAAAATGTAGAATGTGACAATTCCTTAAAAACGTTGACGATTCGTTTGAGTCCGAGTGGCAAACATTTTGAAGCATGATCAGACGCCGGGTTACCCGACGTCTGATAAAGCTTCAAACTGTTTGCAATATCTGCTGTTCTACATGTAGCATGACATTGAGGGAGAATAACGTATTCTCCAATGTATGTTACGTTTTTAATTGATACCAATTCTACGAGTATATAATATTGCGTCAAATGCGTTTACTTGTGCGTGTACGGCGGGGAAGATGCAAACGTTTCCCAATAACTGCGTTTGTTTTCAATTATTTCCATTGCAAACACCATTTAGCCAGAACGGATAACCTGATGCCTAATCAGACAAAAAAACTGTTTTGCCACTCAGAAGAGAATAACTCGTCAGGAAGTTTTGAAATTTTATTTATTTTACATTTTATTACAATGCGCTTACGCTTAGTTCAGTTCTAAAGGAAACATATAACGTCCTCTGCACTGTTTAGTTGTTGGAATTCGCGTTTTATCGCGATTACATGTACATTTATTTTTATCGACAACCTCTTGCTATTTTGAATTGCAGACAATTGAACAAATTGTTTTCAATACTCCATCAAGTTTTTCTTTATTCTTCACCTATTTGCTTGAAATCGAAGGTCAGTAGGTTACACGAATGCTATAATAAGATTTTTTTTTTCTATAACACAAGTGATACGTGTCCAGTCTTCAATACATATTGTTGTTTAATGCAGGAGTAAAGCAGAAAACACCCACAGTGATCCCTCCCTACAACAGCCCTTCCAACAACGAGTCCCTTCGTACAACCACCCTTGCCGTTGTTCCCCACACAAAACATTAATGTCCAACCTTTTCATGGCTGCAATACCTTCTGCTTAAAATTGTCGTCTGCTGGGGTTTATCAAAGGTACATAACTAAGTTACATTTTGACAGAAAAAAAACTTAACACATTTGGACAGCATTTAAGAACATCTAAATCCATTTTTAGATAATATACATGTTTTACATATATGAACAAAAGTACAAATGCACAATAGGAAAATTGACCATGGTTACGGCGGTCGCATGGTGACCGTACGGCTGCCGTACGGCAGCCGAAGAACCACTCTGCGGCCTGTGTTTCTACGGCCACCGTAGAAATGAAAAAATGTTATAACTCCGTGTTATAATTCTACGGCGAGCTCTACGGCCTGTAAAATATTGGGATACGCCGTACGGCCGCCGTAAGAATCTCTCGATTTCACGTTTCTGCGGCCGCCGTACGGCCTCCGTAGAGCAAATGTGAGCGCACTATTAGTTACCATCATTTAAGATATAGAAAATAGGTCTTGTGCTGCATATTCGTGCCTGTATAAATTGAAACTACTGTCTTGAGTTGAGGAATAAATTAAAAGCGATAAAATATGTTTTATGGAGTCATGGGCTAGACAACATCGAACTCGCTTAAATAAGTAAAACATATTCGTTTCTCATACATGTAGTATGAAATACAGATACAATATAACGGCTTTTCCATTGTACAGTGGAGAATACGTTATTCTTTCCCGTTTAAACGCAAACGTACGCAAACGCAAAACACTAAAACGTAGAAAAAGACAACTTATTGACAATCCTGGCCATTTATTTTAATCTGAGTGACAAACAGTTTGGAGCCTGATCAGACGCCGGGTAACCCGGCGTCTGATCTGGCTCCAAACTGTTTGCACTGGAAATACTAGTTTTAGCGTAAACGCGTTTATTGGGAAAGAATAACGTTTTTTTCCACTGTAACAGAGGTAGATCCTATTTTGACACATTTGTTATTTCTGCAATTTATTTTTGCTTCCCATATACAGGTCTAAAACATTTACTATAGTATTATTAGGTCAAATAACGCAAATCATATATAATATAGGGCAGTGGGGGATATTTGTCATTGTTGGTTGCCTTGAGTACCATCTCAGAGTGACATTTACCCTGGTGAACAAATGTTGACATGTAAATTATATGACAACGTACACAGTTCTTCAAATATCACAACGTGTGGCTTCCATTCCCACGCTTTAGGCTTGTTAACATGGTCACAATTGACCCCCTTTATTTAACATACATAGGCAATGCAGATCTATGGATACGTCGTAAAACATTTACCAGTATTTCTGGTATTATTTTCGTTCTTTCACTATCGCTTACATCGAACATGTCTGTATTTCATTTTTTTAAACTATGAAAAACGAATATGTTCTACTTATTAAGCGAGATCCTGATCGAATGATGGGTTACCCGGCGTCTGATCTTGTTAGCACAGACGCGTTTGTAACGAAACAATACTGTCTTCTCCACTGTCAACTTTCAGATACAATTTTCGATAAAAAGAAGCAAGGCGAAACACGCAATGTAAGAGAAATAAAAGATGCCGACAATTTCTAAATATTGATCCTCTGTTTCGGACTAGATATGTCAAGTTGTTTGGTTTGAGCTGGCACCAATTTGTTTGTCATTTGCCAAACAATAATCACAGACATGTGGCAGTTTAAAGCGGCAATATGCTTGAGTCATCAAATAAAGATTATTTAAATGTCCCTATAATTCTAATATATTATCAATTTCTTCACCCGATTAACGCGAAAATTTGGGAAGGGACCCTGATATGAAAAGGGAAGTGTTTCATTTCTGATACTAATGCCGTAATTTCTTACAGGTAATTCGTGCTTAATTTTGTTAATTCTTGTTCAGTTTTGTGAATCCCTTTTCTGATATTATAGCAGTATCTTAATTAAAGATGCATTTTCATGTTGAGATATTTTGTATTTTTGAAAAAGAAACGTAGATAAGGATGTCAAACAGTCTGGATCCTGATTAGACGCCGGGTTACTCGGCGTCTGATCAGGATCTAAACTGTTTTACAATGCTAATGCTTCCGTGTGTAGCACTGAAAGGGCAAATCAGCGGACATAATGCGAGGAAAATTAGATATTTGATATACCCTTAGTTCGGTATTTTAACAAGAAGAAATGAAAATTGGAATTTGCTGTAAGTAATAAATGTATTTTACGCATCGTAAATTGCTGAAAATAATCTCTGTCATCAAGTCATAATCGGGACAAGGTTGTAACCCTTTCACTGCCCAAGCGCACTGGTACCGTGGAGAACACGCTATTATTTTACGTTAATGAAAGAGGAAACTAAACGTAAACGCAATGCAATTGAATGTAGAAAATGACAGTCTGTTTTGACAATACAGACTTCTGAATTTAACCTGAATGGCAGACAGTTAGCCTGATCAGACGACGGGAAACCGGGCGTCATAATTGGCTCTTAACTAATTGCTATAGACATATTGTTTTAGCATAAACGCGTTTACAGTAAAACCTCGCTATTACGACCACTAAAACAAATGCTAATTGATTGTATAATAGAGAGGTGACAGCTTAAAGCAAGGTGACAGTGAAACAGAAAGCTCCTAATGGAGCTTTCTGTTTCACTGTCACCTTGCTTTAAGCGGTCACCTACCGTAAACTACCTAATAATAAACATAATTTAGTGGTCGTAATAGAGAGGTTTTACTGTATTTGGAAAGAGTAACTTTTTACTATCGTGACAATCAGTTTGAATCCTGGTTAGACGTAGGGTAACGTTACGTGTGATTAGGACCCAACTATTTGACACTCATAACGATACTTCAGCAGTCCAAAATGCATAAAATTCAAATTATTTAAGGAATAGTTGCAGACGGTAATTATTAAGCAGACGAAAAAATAAGCAGCCTTTCTTAATCCATTGGCGAAATTATACCTTTGCGGACGGGGTGGATCCTGGTGAGTCGTTATATAAATCGGCGTCTAATCTCTCTAAACTATTTTCTGAGATAACAGTTAAACAATCTCTTAGAATTGTTGCAGACGGCGAGTTTTGCAGACGACACTTATATCGTGTGATAAAGATTGATTGGTTCATAAGGGCACACACGCACGCCACCTGCCGAACACTATACCTACAGTGGAGAATCTGTTATTCTATCCCGTTTAAACGCAAACGTACGCAAACGCAAAACACTAAAACGTAGAAAAGAACAACTTTTGGACAATTCTGATATTTCATGTTTATCTTGGTGGCAAACCGTTTGGAGCCTGATCAGACGCCGGGTTACCCGGCGTCTGATCTGGCTCCAAACTGTTTGTATTGTAAATAATAGTTTTAGCGTAAACGCGTTTATTGGGAAAGAATAACAGATTCTCCACTGTACTAATTAGCTTTACAAGGTGTGCCGGGTAGGTCAAAACAGTGAGTACACTCAAATCTAGGTTATTCGTTCTCTAGCCGTAATAAATTGTAAGGTTTGTAAAGAGAGCACTCTAATGAAATTGTCGTCTTCAAAATTTAATGTCTGCAAAAATTTAAACCCCTTGATTCTTTCCCACGGAAAAAAACGCGTTTAATCTAAAACAATTATTTTCATTTCATGCAGTTGGAGTCAGAGGAAATGCCGGCTAACTTGGCGTTTGATAAGTCTCCAAATTGTTTGCCACTCAGATTTAATTAAATAGTCAGAATTGTCAAAAACTTGTCATTTTCTACATTTAATTTCAAGTTGTTTGCCTATCTTTTGCGTTTAACCCTTTGAACCCTAGTCCCGCATATAGGCGTCTTTTCAAACAGTGTACATGTGAATAGTACACTTGTCCTGTGCAAAAAGTGAAGGCCCAGATCAGACGGAGCCCTCTGATCTGGGTCGTCACTGTTTGTCATAATGCAAAACATTGACAAAAACAACCCTTAAAAGTCAGAAATGGACTATACTTAAATGGAAACTGGGATTGTCAATTTGAAGTTTCAGGGAGGAAAGAGTTAAACTTTAAGCGGAAAGAGTAACGTCTTTTCCACTCTATCTCCTTTTTGCTCCGAAATTCACGTATTTTCTAACGTCAAACATTTGGAACCAAGATGAGACAAAGGATAAGTTTTTCTCCAAACTATTTTCTTCTGATGAAGATAAATCACCCGTGTCGTTCAAATGATAAAGATACAATTATTTGAGAAAAAATGGAATCTCTTTAAATACATATCATGAAAATGAATCGTTAGAGTTTGAGAAGAGTGTCTTTTTCTCCAGTTTATTTCATTGGCGTTGCGTTTAATTACTCTCTAAACGGGACGTAATAACGATTTCTGTACTGTACAAAATGAAAAAGAAGGCAGTTTCGACTTATTTTATAGGAAGTACAAAGTAACTATTAACCATTGCTACATGTAATCAACGGTACAGTGAATACACATATTCTAAAACAGGTACAACGAGCAGATTGTTGCAGGACAAACGCCCCTGTCGAAGTTTTCTGCTTTACGATTTCACTTTTATGTAAGACAATCTCCTCCAACTTTTCATTCTACGGAAGCCAAAATGTGGCATACACGTCAAAACGGGTTAAAACGTTACAGGCCCACAGGGGGTATACATGTACGATTACTTTGAATAGCAACCAGTTTTAAAAAAATGTTGCTGTTTAATTTTTATTGCATTGCATTTGCGTTTGGTTTCGTTTCAATGGGACTTATAATAACATTTTACCCATTGTACAGTGGAGAAAACGTTATTCTTTCCCGTCAAACGCATTGCATTAAAATGGAGAAAATGAAAACTTATTGACATTCCTGATTATTAATTTTAATGTGTGTGGCAAACAGTTTGGAGCCAGATCAGACGCCGGGTTACCCGGTGTCTGATCTGGCTCTGGACAAACCGTTTGCAACGAAAATACTAGTTTTATCGTAAACACTTTTTATTGGGAAAGAATAACGTTTTCTCCACTATACATGCACTTTGCGAGACAAAGCTCCGAACTATAAACATGTTGTTGCAATAGGTATATGAATTAGGAATTCAGCATAATCGCGTTTACTTGGAAACAAACAACACATTCTCCACCGTTACATGTAAAAGCATAGCCGTCACACAACCGTCAATTTCAGTTTCAACTTGTTAAGTTTTCTTTCACCATTTATGTGCAACAACTGTAGAAGATGACTGAATGATTAATGCTCCACGTAAAAGCATTATGTTATTTTAATGCAGTTGAAATAATAGCCTTAAAACAAATACATTACATGGCCACCCAAGCGATCTAATGCGAGCAGCAATAAAACGTCTAAATTGAAAGTTTTTACTAGTTGAAAAGCGTCAATTTTGTCTGTTTAATGTCGTTTGATGCCCCCCAATTACATGTCAAGTTGAACTTTTATCTTTATGTAATAAACCCTTCAGATACAGAAGCGATTTTACTCCTATCCGTTTAAATGAAATGAAACGCAAGGGCAATCCAAAACAAATGTAGAAAATGACTCTTTTTTGGAATTGGCGACATTTTGTTTTTTAAAATCTGAGTAACAAACAGTTTCAAGGAACCAGATCAGACGTTTGGATACCCGGCGTATGATCTGGCTCCAAATTATTTGCAATTGTAATACATGAATTATTCATGTGACTGTTTTAGCACAAACACGTTTATTGGGAAAGAATAACGTCTTCTCAGTTACACTGTCCAACCTAGGCCCTTGAAAAAGCCAATGATAAAGCAAGGAGATCTGATATGTACAGTAAAAACTCTCTACAACGACTTCTGAATTGCTTGAAATATATGTAGCAGGTGTTAAAGACAGGTGACTGCTTAAAGGAAGGTGAACGTAAAACAGAAAGCTCTTGTAGGAGCTTTCTGGTTTACATTCACCTTGCTTTAAGCAGTCACCTGTCTTCATTGCAGTCAATTAGACTTCTTTTTCGTGGTCGTTATAGAGATGTTACCTGCTAAGGACAGACTAAAGTAAAACAGACAGCGGCTAAAAGAAGCTACATTTGGCATTTTCTCTGTATTACAGTGGATAATCTGTTATTCTTTCCCGTTTAAACGCAAACGTACGCAAACGCAAAACACTAAAACGTAGACAATAACAACTTTTCGACAATTTTGACTATTCATGTTGATCTGAGTGGCAAACAGTTTGGAGCCTGGTCAGACGCCTGGCTCCAAACTGTTTGCACTGCAAACAATAGTTTTAGCGTAAACGCGTTTATTGGGAAAGAATAACAGATTCTCCACTGTACATTTGGCATTTTCTCTGTATTACTATGATACATGCATGTATACAGTGTAAAGAACTTTTCATTTCCCAATAAACGTGTTTATTTCAAAATACTTATTACAAACTATATTGAGCTAAATAAGACGCCGGGTTATCCGATCAGATTGAAATTCATTGCCAGATTTTTTAAAACAATTTTCATTCTCAATGTTATTGCACTTCGTCTGCTTTTCATCTCGTTTAATCCGGAATGAATACCAACTGCAACAGAGGGTTTTTGTAAGCCTTTGGGGCTTAGACATAGTATATAGTTTTTATTATGTATTCCATCTATCACGCCATTTAGGATAAGCCGTTTGCAATTGTTTGTACAGATGGGACAGAGATGATTTTTAAGATTTTACAGATACTTGATGAATGTTGTGAAGAAACTAATTATGTTCACCCTGATCATCTTACGGGCTTGAAACATCAAAGAAAGTACAAATGCGTATGCAATTACATAAGATGGCCGTTAGGGCTAATATATGAAAGCATATCCTGTTGTTAGCCCCTTTTCTGCCCTACTCCGATTACAATGGCTATTTTCAAAACGTAACGCGGCGTCTGATCAGGATCAAAATTGTTTGACACTCGTAAAGATATTAATTTAATCAATTTACCGAAAGTTTAAAATTTAGAACTAAAACAGACAATTGTTTAAAGGAGATGGCGTAGTGATATCACATGTAAACTGGTTATTGTTTTTTATGTGTTCAAAGGCAATTTTAATGCAATGTTACTTTCATTGATTATACGCATACATGTAGCAATGGTTATACATGTAATGATACATCATATTTTTCATTATCTCCATCTTTGTCAGTATCATCATAATAATAATCAACAGGAGCATCTTTATCATCATCATCATCATCTTTATAATTTATCGTCATCATCATCATTATTTGCAACACCATCATCTCCATCACCATCATCGCATCGCAGTGCCACCACCACCACCATCATCATCATCATCATCAACAGCAGTACTTAGTAGAACTAACACCAGTCGTCAAGAAAGAGAATAAAGTGTTCATGGGTCTGTTTTTATAAAACTTCGTACGACAAAAATGGTCGTAAGTCAAAATCTACAAATAAATTTAATTTCTGATTTCTCTATCGAATCCTGTCTTGTGACATCTCTTTGGACTCGTCTTTTCAAGACGATCCCAAAGAGATGTCACAAGACAAGATTAAATGGAGAAATAAATAATAATTGAGACTTTTATCATCTGACTTACGACAACACTTGTCGTACGAAGTTTTATAAAACGGGGCCCTGCACTGTAGTTAAATGCTTGAGCGATGAGAATTTAAAATTTTCTACAATTCTTTTCTTTTGTCATTGAACTAATCATCAGCGATTCTCCTTTTTGTATCCAAGTTTTGTTGTTTCTATTCATTAGAATCTTACCTTTTATAGAAGTCTAGCTAATACAGTGGAGAAAACGTTATTCTTTCCCAATAAACGCGTTTACGTTAAAACTGTTATTTCTATTGCAAACAGTTTGGAGCCAGATCAGACGCTGGGTTACCCGGTGTCTGATCAGGCTACAAACTGTTTGCCATCCAGCTTAAAATTAAAGGTCAGAATAACCGAAAAATTGTTATTTTCTACGTTTTATTGCAATGCGTTTGAATTTAGTTTGCGTTTAAACGGGAAAGAATAACGCTTTTCCACTGTAGACACAACATAATTTATGGTGTAAACTTAGGTATTTGAAATTCTCATCCAATACTGTATTGGATAATGCGTTTTTATTTCCCAATAATCAAGTACAAGTGTGTCTATTGCAAACAGTTTAGAACCTGGTCAGACGCCGGGTTACCCGACGTTCTGATCAGGCTCCAAACTGTTTGTCGCTCAGATTAACTCAAACAAACAGTGCTTTCCTCCTGTTTAATGCATTATGTTTGTGTTTAGTTTATTTTAATCTAACACAAAGAAAGCATGTATCATTTTATGTCGAGCCATCACGAAGAAGTTAAATTTATTGATACCTGCTCCCATTTTGCATTATCATGCCTTCGATCGATGAACTTATACAGTGGAGAATCTGTTATTCTTTCCCGTTTAAACGCAAACGTACGCAAACGCAAAGCACTAAAACGTAGAAAAGAACAACTTTTGGACAATTCTGATAATTTTTGTTTATCTTGGTGGCAAACAGTTTGGAGCCTGATCAGACGCCGGGTTACCCGGCGTCTGATCTGGCTCCAAACTGTTTGCACTGCAAATAATAGTTTTAGCGTAAACGCGTTTATTGGGAAAGAATAACAGATTCTCCACTGTATATGTTACAATCCATCACTTGTTTGTTGGGAAAATGACGTTTTTGTAGCGCGGTCTTTTGAAAGACTTGAACTAATTGGCCATGAAAATATTTTCATTTTGCCGAACGTTGCATATCAGGCACATAAACTTGAATTAATTTAAAACTGTAATTTGGTGTGGTGAATTTTCCTTCATTTCATACGTGATTGAGCTTGTTCAGTTACTACTGTTTGCTGTTTAGGTTAGCAATTAGTGCCCCGTGTGCAGCGTGCAGAGTACAGTAGAGAACACGTATTCTTTCCCAATAAACGCGTTTACGCTAAAACTATTATTTTCCTTGCTAATAGTTTTGAGCCAGATCTGACGCCGGGTAACCCGGTGTCTAATCAGGCTCCAAACTGTTTGCCACTCAGATTAAAACTGGTACTCAGAATTGTTAAAAGTTGTCATTTTCTATATTTCGTTGCAATGCGTTTGCGTTTGAACCGAAGAATAACGTTTTCTCCACTGTATTTCAGACCTGAAGCAAACTCGCAATCGATGGCCATCGACAGCCATCGATTTCCTTACTGAACTCATGGCAGGTCATCTGTCCTCGTATATAGGGACAGAAGAGAAGACGTTATTCTTTCCCAATAAATGTTTTTAACTTTTTATGCAAAATCCTTACATTGTATGTCCATTGCAAACAGTTTGGAGCCATATCTAACGAGTGGTATCCCTGCGTCTGACAAGGTTATAACCTGTTCTATCTTAAACAAATCGTCTACATTTTCAAATCACTGTCTTTTTGTTTCTTAAATTCATTTCATTGCGTTTAATTTCGTCTAAACGGGAAATTATAACATTTTCTCCACTGTAATACATAATGATCAAATATCGAGGACAGCATGGCAATTGTTCAATCGTTGTTTATAGATTATTGGCGTTGCAGTCTCCTCTAGGTGTCTTAAATATCATAATGAGGCAGCTACAACAACAACCATCATCAGAATTATCTACTACATATACTACTACTACTACTACTACTACTTCTACTACTATCTGTTCTACTTCTACTAATACTACTATTGTTCTACTACAATTACTACTATTATTACTATACTACAGTGGAGAATCTGTTATTCTTTCCCGTTTAAACGCAAACGCAAATCACTAAAGCGTAGAAAAGTACAACTTTTGGACAATTCTGATATTTCATGTTTATCTTGGTGGCAAACAGTTTGGAGTCTGATCAGACGCCGGGTTACCCGGCTTCTGATCTGGCTCCAAACTGTTTGCAATGGAAATAATAGATTTAGCGTAAACGCGTTTATTGGGAAAGAATAACGTTTTCTCCACTGTACTAATGTCACAACTACTACATGTACAACAACAACTACAACATATACTACTTTTTTCTACATTTTATTGCAAATGCGTTAACATTTCGATTGCGTTTAAACGAAAAAGAATAACGTACTCTCCACTGTATATAGCCAGGCCATTTTCAGGCTATTTTCAGACTATGCCACACATATATACCGCTCTGTATGGTGTATTCGTAGTATTGTAAGTGTGAATGAATTGCAAGTACGTTGTTATAAATGACAGACCAGGCATTTCAAAGTGGTGGGTCGTTTTAATTAGTCTTTTGTAGTAATTGATGTTTCGTTTCGACTGTCTTTGTGATCTATTTTCTCTAATCCGCGTAGCCTGTAATTACCAACTTACAGCGATATTTAGAGCTTAAATATGTAAATATAGTATGTAATGGAAATGGTTCTGTAAAACACCTCTATTACGACCTCTTAATGCGAATCAATTATCGGTGATTAAAGCAGGGGGTCACTTAAAGTAAGATTAAGATAAAGCAGAAAGCTACTTCAAGAGTTCCCTGTTTTACCTTCATCGTTCTCCAAGCGACCAGCTGTCTTAAATACAACCAATAAGTCTTATTTTCAGTGGTTGTAATAGAGATATATTACTGTACAATAGTGAACCCTATATTCAGCCACTCAATGCTGAAGCAAGTCTCCCAATGAAGAGATGTTATCCCTTTCATGATCAAATTAATTGGGAGAGTTTTATCCCTTCACCACTTTATTGTCATCTGCTTCATTATTGTTGTCTGCAATACACGTTTCAAAGTTAGATTCAGGGTTGTTTGGCCGAATAAATATCGATAATAGTCCGGCAGAGAAATCAGGATTTGGACGTCCACCTAGAAATTGCGTCCTAAGTTTTTTTCTTGATTGATATTGATAGTTCAAAGCATTGTCATTCAGAATTGGCCGGGTGCCACCTTGGCACCCTTGAGCATTTTGATATATTTCCGGTTTACCCCACCCACCCTTTTTTACTCATTTCCACGAAATGGGGCCTTTTTTGCTATACCCCGGCGTCGAATACCGGGTAAATTCCTTAAAAGTTTAAGTATTATATCAATGAAACTTAAACCATAGATGTACTATAATGAGAGTAGCATGTTGCATTGCAGTTTGGTAACCTTGGCCTTTGCCCTTGACCTCTGTGACATTTGTAAATTGATTTGCGCTTAATAGGTCAATTTTGTACTACATACATCAATTACGGTCAATAACTTCACGTGTATGTGCATTTAATCGAGTAAAATTAGTTACAATAGTAAGTTACTAACATTGATCTTTAACCTTGACCTCTGTTGCCTAGATAATCTTTTCGTTTTAGGTCATTGTTGGACTAAGCACCAGCAGCTAGGGTCACGCAACTTACCATGCTTTTGTGCTCCAAAATATTTCATTCTTAGCATATATAGAGTTGGTGGCATACACTTGCTCACCAGCTTAGTTGCTGATGACGGTAGTTTGATGACAGACAGTGGCTTAGCCTATATATTTGCTGATGCATTGAAAGAGTGTAGTGTATAGTGAAATGCTGCCTTAAAGTACCGATTCAGGTCATGTTAACTAACTATGGCAGATGTGGCATGGCTTACCTGATATAAATGGAGGCTCTCCGGAGAGCAGTGTTCAGAATATATTTTTGAAAACTAGTATTTGATGAGGCATGGACAAGGTATATGAAACGGCATGTCATATGTTCATTGAAATTCCCTTTATGTGCCATGGGCATGTGGCCGATTGCATAGTTAAGATTTACTATAAAGCAGAAATACTCTTAGGCTTTAGACATTCACATGTGCAATCAGCTGCAAGCAAACTTGGATCCCATGTTGGCTCACAGGAGTGATCCTGAAACTGACATTGAGGGGCACAAGGTAGACGAAAAACAGAAAGCAACGCAAAGGACATGGAAGGCACGGTAAGACAAGGGGACCATAGTGACCATAACATCTCTCACCTGGATTTATTGAATCTGGTTGTTTTATCATTTAGTTTCATCAACAATCAAAATCGTCCTGAAGCTTAAAGCCTTAATTAACTTGTGACGTTTGGGAAAAAAATATATTCAAATATGAAAACATTGATAAAGTCTTGCCTTTTCGAGCCTATCTGAGTGCATCAAGGACGGATAACTCTTGACAAAGGTGTAATACTGTACCCAAACTTCAAATAATGGAAGATCTTACACTAATATTCCACTGTGGGCAAGTCAGTTTAAAAACTGCAGTTGCTAGAGTGTATAAATTGATAAAGATGGCATCTTCATCATTGTTACTGAAGAAATGGAATCAGATGATGCGCATAACACCTTGATACCAGGCGAGGGACAGCTAATAGATTTGGAAGAACATGTTTCCAGAGAACAACTCACTATGACCAAAATAATGTGACGGGTGGTCAAATAATATGAAATCTACTCTATAGTCTTGAAAAGTCTTCAAGCTAGCAGCCATAAGGTTGATATCTGAGATGTTCTGTCACATGAATTGACACCTTTTCCAAAAACACTGTTTGGTGATCATAATGATATGACAGTAACGATAAATGAAAAAAGCAATTCAAAAAACCAATTCCAGATAGGAGTTTCTGACACAAAATGGGACCAGTAGACAGTCACCATAGACGGATCGATATTGTTATTATTGGTTTATGACAAACCCCACAAAAGGCTCTGTCCAGAACTACATCGCCAACAGGAGAACAACAATATACAACTATATATACAGCACCGAAATGTCTCTAAGTGTACGAGAACAACAAGTTAAAATCGATTACTATCAGTTGTATGCTAACAGCACATTACCAAAATACAGTGTATCTTATTGTCACTGAAAAAAGCAGTTAATAAAGCTGATAATCTCTTACATTCTAGATGCTGAGAATTTTTAGATTGAGCTCACTCAAATTAACGAGCTAGTTATATAATAGGTAAAAATGAAACACAAGCTAAATCTAGCCGAGGTATTATGTCAGAAAGAAAACATTTATAAACAACAGATTAAGAGGTGCATGTAGACAATATCATTGTAGTAGGTATTCTTATGCACAATAAATTATTCGAATCCTAAGCTGTCAGTCATATGATAAAACACGAAGGGCGAATAAAATGAAAATCAAATCTATTATTGATATTATATTGCATTGGACAAACATATGGACATCAGTGTGGCCATTCTTCCTGCACATGGTCCAACTGTGTGTTTTCACTTATCGGTTGACCTCTATTTTTCTATTGAAACTTACATTTCACAAGCTTTAGTACGTATTTCCTCGAGTTCAAATCTGAAACACGCATTCAAGTATAGACCACACAACTTAGCGATGAAACATCAGCAACACTTTACTGTCTAGATTTAGGCATTTTTGAGAAGGAAACATTCTACCTGATCTTGACCCAGTAGGGTTTAGCTCGAGGAAGGAAAACGGATAACAGCTTCACAGCCAGCGACTTGGACCGAAAACATTGTCATAACGCTAGAGTTATTTAAACTGAGCAATGTGTGACTGTCAAGGTCGCATGCCCTGTCGAACGTAAATATTGATATGTAACAGTTTGACTTGGCATGATCCTGAGTTTATTGTTCAACTGCTGCGGGTGTCCCAGGGTCTGTGGTAGGCAGTAGCTGGCTAGAGTGTTTAACACACAGTATCCACGCTTCTCTGTTTTGTGGATCTATGCAAGTTGGGTTTTAAGTTACTGCAACACAGAATAGGTCAAATAGCGCCGATAAATGCTGAGATGAGATGATGATGATTTCAGAAAGATGCTTTTGGCTAGTCTCGTTCGTTGCGAATCAACGCATGTGATCAAAACCACCGACCTGCCTACCTTTTAGTTCTTGGCTGCAGGCAGCGGGCATTATCTCGGTCAAATAAACAGAAACATTCCTATGACAATTAAGCCCCAGAACCACGATCAGGTAGGAAGGTCTCTTGGGATAAACAAATACCATGTGCTAAAATAGAACCAGTCAAGAAACAACTGTTAATTCTGACGTTTGAATAAGCATATCTATTGCAACATTGGCCACTATCTTGAATATACGAAAATGCTCGAAGGTGAAAAGATGTCACCTGCATTATTTCAATAATGAGTATAATTCTGTCAATAAGAAAAATCATTCGGGTAAGGTCAAACCATTTAAGAATAAGAAATTAAGAATGATGTTGTTTGGACTTATTTTGCTTTGAAGCATTTCGATCAACGATTTGGTCGCCATCTCGAATATATGGAAATGTTCAAGGGTGACAAGATGACATCCACATAGTTCCATAACAAGTATCATGTTTTCAATAATAAGCATCACCAACTTAAATAAACGGAAATACTCAAGGTTGAAAGGATGTCACCCGTTACATTTCATCAATTAATTTCATAATCTTAATAGTAGGTATAATAACGTTGATATCGAATTAGTGAAGAATAAAAAAATATTTGATTTTTGGACTTTTTTTTGCTAAACAAAATTGTCCGTCACTTTTTTAGCCGCCATCCTGAATATACGGAAATGCTCAATGGTAAAAAGACATCACCCGTAACATTTCAATAATAAGAATGATCATTTCAAAAGCGAATATCATAATATGTGAGATCAAATCGATTCACAAAAAGAAATTCAGAATGCTCATATGTTGATCATTTTGTTTGAAGCATTTCGATAGCCATTTAACCACCATTTTGAATATACTGGTATGCTCAAGGGTGACAAGATGTCATCCGTAACAGTTCAACAATATTTATCATCATTTCAGTAAAGACTTTCATGATGGTGGGGTCAAATTAGTTTAGAAACCCAAATTATGAATGCTGAAGTTTTAGAGTAGTTTGTAACGCATTTGGATAACCATTTTAGCCGCCATTTTGAATAAACGGAAATACTGAAGGCTGACAAGATTTTACCCGTAACATTTTTAAAACATGATTTGTCCTTTCAATAATAACTCTCATTATGTTGAGGTCAAATCAGTGAGTAAAAAGGAAACAATGAATGCTGCTATTTGGACTATTTTGTTTAAAAGCATTTCTGTAGTCATTTTGGCCGCCATCTTGAATATACAGAAATGCTTAAGGGTGACAAGATGTCATCCGTAACCGTTCAATAATATGTATCATCATATAGATATATCTATCATTATGGTGGGTTCAAATCAGTTAAGAAAATCAAACCATGAATGCTGAAGTTTAGAGTAGTTTGTTTCAACGCATTTAGTAGCCATTTTAGCCGCCATTTTGAATATACTGAAATACTCAAGAGTGACAAGGTGTCACCAGTAACATTTTATTTACATAAAACGTCTTTTGAACAATAGCTATCATTATGATGAGGTTAAATCAGTTAAAAAAAGAAAAAATGAATGCTGAATTTTTGACTATTTTGTTTAAAAGCCTTTCGGCAGCCATTTTGGCCGCCATCTTGAATATACGAAAATGCTCAAGGGTGACAAAGTGGCACCCGGTGGTTTTTCAATAAGTAACAAATGCTGAAGTAGAATCAGTCGAGAAAAAAACTTAGGACGGCATTTCCAGGTCAAGTCAGCTCTCTGCCGGACTATAAGAGTGTCAAGATTCAAACCAAATGTACTAAGGGTAAGGTAGTAGAGGGGTTAAACCAATAGTGTGACAATACACTAGTCGAACTTTAATTGTTTCTGACATTTGCCAACAATTTGATAAAGATCTGACAACCAGGTACATAACGTCTGAACAGGATCTAAACGGTCTTCCGATCGTATTCAAACTTTCATAGGTTATCTCTTTGCTGGAGGTGAAATCGTGATTTTCCGTGCAAACAGTTTGGATCCTGATGAGGCGTCGCGTAACAATCTGCTAGGATATAGCAATACTTTATAAAACATATTCAGGACTTTGTAAATTCTTCAATAGAGGAATAAATTAAAGAGGTACAAGTATTTATGGAGTGACGGGTTAAAGGTTTAAGATAGAATCCTTATTACAACACATATTTGAGAGTAAACATTACCACTTATTCAATATCACAAATTCAATTAAGTCGTGAACATCAGTTTTGACATGTTTTATATAATCTTATCATTGGTTTAATTTTCATCTTCAATAGGGAATACACCTTTTTATTGTTATTTACGACATAACAGATCAAAAAAGGCGATCCGTTTAATCTTTCGAGGTGCGAGATTTGCACGTATTGAAGAAAAGTCATATCATATAGATTATACAGTCACCCCTTAGGCAGATGCTGACAGTATCGAAATTTATAGGAGCTACAGTGGATAAGACGTTAATTATTATTTTTCCAATTTGTGCGTTTGTGCTTAAACTGTTATTTCCATTGCAAACAGTTTGGGAGCCAGATCAGATGCCGGGTAACCCGGCATCTGATCAGGCTCCAAACTATTTGCCACTCATAAAAGATATAAATGAATTGTCAATAATCACAAGTAAGTTTGGCTACATTTTATTGCATTTTGAATCCTAGCGACGAGTATGCTCGTCATACTTGTTCTATTCAAAAAGTGTAGACCAGGATCAGAGGGCTCCTTAAGGAGTCCTATTATCAGGGTCTACAGTGTTTGTCATTTTGAAAAATATTGTTGACAACCCCCTTAATTATTAAAAAACGGACTAAATTCAATCGTTAACTGGAATTGCCCATTTAAAATACGAGGGGTGAACGAGTTAAACGGGGAAGTCTTATCCACTGCATGTGCCAGTACAATTGGGTTATTTATACGCAGATACCCCCCGCAAAGCTATTCAAAAAGTGTCCTCTTACGTCTGATACCGGACACTTTTTTTCTGTTACCGGACAGTTTTACTTTCTGTTACCGGATACTTTTTACGGGCGTGGTGCACGTGGTGAGCATGCGGTCATCGGTTTAACTATTGCACTGCCCGGGAATTGACGAGGTAACCCTTGTTATGCTACAGTGGAGAAAACATAATTCTTTCCCGTTTAAACGCAAACGAAACGCAAACGCAAAACACAAAATGTAGAAAATAATAACTATTTTTACATTTTTCATCATCTATTTTCATCTGAGTGGCACACAATTTGGATCCTGATCAGACGCCGGGTTACCCGGCGTCTGATCTGGTTCCAAAATGTTTGCAATGGAAAATATAGTTTAAGCGTCAAACGCGTTAATTGGGAAAGAATAACGTTTTTCCACTGTGAGTACCGCTTGTCTAACATTTGGAAACAGTTTAGATCCATAGAAGACGCCATGTTACGCGGCATGTGATCTGGATCCAAATGTTTGGCACTGATTTTCATTTTTGATTCAATTTGGAAAGTATAAGAAAGATTTTGAGATTCTCCGCAGACGATAAGTTTGATGCAGACGGCAATTCAGCACGATAAGGGATAACGAACTTTCGCAAATAATTTGGATCAATATCAAACACACAGTAACTCAGCGTTTGAACAGGATCCAAACTGATAGACACTTTATTCGTGCAATCAAATCCCGAAACTTTGCGTTGGAAAATAAGTGCATTTCAATTTCAAAGCAGACGACAATATGACAGTGCAAGAGTAAACAACGCTATTTAATAGTGTGCCTGTTCAGGAGAAACATATCTGGTCCTTGGTTTGGTTATAAGGAGCGGAAAAGGAATTATATCGGGCTAAAATGATAAAATATTTATTGACCTTAAAACTAAATGCTTAAAAAAAGATGTCATCTAAATTGTTAAATACAGCGCTTACCTTATACTAGCTGAATACTAATTCTGAGCGCAGATAAATAAATACGTAGTAGTATATTTTACGGCATGACCCAGCACACAGGCTGCACGGAATGCTCGTGCAAAGTATAAAAAGGACCAATGAAAATAATAGTTGGTTTACGTGAATTTTAATAGTTTAGAAATAGATATATTAATTTGCTATATTACATTGACCGCAATCATTATTGACTAGGTGTAAGATATTTATTAAAATCTACGTATAAGTCAGATACACGACGGGTTTCGCCTTAAAAGTGTAGGGTTTGAATCGTAATAAGACTGTTTCGCTCGGACGAACAACAAATATGTCCTCGGCTTCGCCTCGGACAATTTGTTGCCGTCCTTGCAAAACAGTCTTATTACGATTCAATACCCTACACTTTTAAGGCGAAACCCGTCGTGTATCTATTACATACAGTGACCGATTAATCGCCCCCAAAGAGTACTTAACCCCGTGCGCTGTATTTATGGATTCTACTTATAATCATAAGATATAAACTGAAAAAGTGTCCCACCTAAAGTGCATCTATTTTGGTGCATTAGACTTCTGCCTCTTGTTGAAAAAACCCTTTAACATTCCCCGCATAGCAGCTTCTTGAAGCATCTCTAATTACAACCCAAAGAAGCACCTCAATCGGGCTCCAAACTGTTTTCTGCTAAACGTAAAATAAATTTATTCAAATTAAAATATTGGTCACTTTTCAGAACTTAAATTACATTACGTTTGCAGTTAGTTTCGTTTAAACGAAAAAAAACCCACCAATATCTCCATGGTTTCTGTACACGAAAGCCTCTCTATTACAATCACTTAATTGCGTTAATTATTAAGAGCTTACGACAGGTGATTGTTTACAGCAAAGTGAAAGTAAAACAGAAATTTCCTTTATGAGGTTCTGTTTTACTGTTACGTTGCTTTAATTGTCACCTGTCTTGTATAAACTAAATTAGCCTCCGTTTTTAGCGGTCTTAACCGTTTCAACCCTATAGACTTCTGCAGAGATTACTGATAACAAATGCAAACAGTGTAGACCCTGATCAGAGGGCTCATACAGGAGCCCTCTGATCAGGGTCTGCACTGTTTGATAGTTTCAATGGTCGGTTTGTGTTGTCATACCAAAAACGTTACAGTAGACTGGTTCAAAATACTTGTACTTGCAGTCCAAAAAGATTAGAAATACCCACAAGAGAAAGCTAGGGTTGAAAGGGTTACTAGAGAGGTTTTACTGTACTACTAGTGCATACTGAAATTATGCTAAGTACATAGTAAAATGCGACAGACTTAATGGATCAGTATTTTGTCAGCGCCCTAATTAATTTCACAATTTGACTAATTGTTGTGAAAAAATAGAAGTCACTTTACGAGTGTGTAGGTGTCATGACGGATAATTGTCAGAACAAAAGAAATAAACAACCCACTTGACGGCAAAACCAACACAAACCAGTGCTTCATCCACTTGCAAGTAGAACCTGCACCATGGTAATGTATTTAACCCTTTACCTGATAGGCTATTTCTAGTATTGAAAATAGGTATCTACTTAAAGCAGGTTGAAAGTAAAGCAGAATGCGCCTTAGGGCGCATTCTGTTTTACTTTCAACCTGCTTTAAGCTTTAAGCTATCATGTGCTATAATATAGAAAACATATCCTCATTACTGATTAAATTGGAACTATTTTCTTCAGCGGATGAATAAATTTATATCCGTTAAAAGGCGCTCCTATATTGGGGAAAGGGTTAACCTTTCTGCTGCCAAGCTTTACCGTCTGCTTTAACATTTTCATCGCAGAAGTCGCATAAAGTCGACTTTGCAAACAGTTTGGATTCAGATCAGACGCCGCGTAAAGCGGCGTCTGATCTGGATCCAAACTGATTGATACTCGTTACGACTTTTCTTAAGTCTAACTTGGAACGTTCTTGCAGACAATAATATTGATGCAGTCGACAATATGGCAGTATATGGGTAAAAAACCTTACGATTAATTTGGCGCCGAACGGGTTAATTCTTTTGCAGATAAAATATTGTCTGTTAAAATTGGTCGTCTGCAATATTATGTCAAATTCGAGATTTTGAAATATTGACTATCAAGGCTTCATATACGCTTTGCATGCAGTTGATATCATGACATTTTATGGGTTAACCCATTACTCCACCAAAAATAAGCGCATTTTACGCATTTATTTATTTGATTCCTTCACTGAAAAAAACGCCAACAGTTTCAATTGGTACACAGATGAATACGCACCATGATATTTTTGCTTTATCCTAACACCTGGTAGTTTAAAGCAATGTGAAAGTAAAGAAGAATGCGCCTTTATGTGTATTTGCTTTACTTTCAACCTGCTTTTAGTGTTCGCCAGTCTTATTAGCTAGGAACTACATGTAGCTATTGGGTACTGAGTTAAGTATTATCCTGACCTTGACAGGGTTACCGTCAATCTAACTGTTAAGTGCTCTTCAAGGAGATATCGGGCTAAATAAGATGCAATTTATGTTTCTCTGTACACTCGATAGATTGTCGAAATACTGGATGTTAAGGTGGTTCGTGCTAATGTCGGTCAAATGTCTGTAACTTACCATGAGCGAACCACCATTCTCGTCAACTTTCACTGTTTGTTCCGAGCCATGCTTGAACGATGTTTGGTATGACCATTCAGTTGACGAGAATGGCCGATCTTTCTACGTAGACTACCGAAATTGACCGTCATTGACCGACATTGGCCCGATCTAATTAGGGGAGTACTACCTTCACTTTATGCGACATAACGGTGACATCGTTATAACCTTAAAAACAGTTTGAATCCTGACGAGACGCCCAGTAACTCGACGTCTCATCAGGATCCAAACTATATATCACTCTGACTTTGTTTTAAAAGAAATATAAGAAAATTATTGTCTGTGTGGGTATGTTGTCTGTGATTTAGTGATCGCGGCTATTTCAATTACAGTGGAGATGACGTTATTCTTTCCCATTTAAAAGAAACGAAACGCAAACGCATTGTCATTAACTGATGAAGGAGACGGCAGTTTGTGAAAGAAAAGGCAGTAAAATTATATCTGGGTGGCAAACAGTTTGGTTCCAAAGGGTTTGCATTGGAATTATTTGTTTCAGCACAAACGTGTTTTATTGTTGAAAGAATATCATACGTCTTCTCCATTGTGCACTGAACTGGTTTTAATTGTCATCTCTTGTTTCTTGAATAACGCTCTTGGGGTCTTTATATTGGATCACAGGAAGTTTAATATTTTGTGTGGTTAACCAAATACGCGTTTGATAGGGTCAATGTCATGCGAACTTTTGAATGATGTATTATGATAATAAATCATGAGTATTAGTTACTTTTGAAATAGTTATGGGAGAATGATAAAGTCCTTTTTAGTGCTAACAGTTAGATATGTGTTCGACTTAATATTTATTAAATTATTGTCCCCTGTATGTTCAAATGGCCAATCCCAGTTTCTAACCAATTATGTCCTTTTTTACACATTTAGGAATAATTTTAACAATACATGTATATGTATATTTAAGAAATAACAAATTGGTTGCTGTACTTTATCGTTTATTATATAGATCAATGATAGGAGTTGCGATGTGGAGTCATTTTGTAATAGATACACGACGGGTTTCGCCTTAAAAGTGTAGGGTATTGAATCGTAATAAGACTGTTTTGTAAGGACGGCAACAAATTGTCCGAGGCGAAGCCGAGGACATATTTGTTGTTCGTCCGAGCGAAACAGTCTTATTACGATTCATACCCTACACTTTTAAGGCGAAACCCGTCGTGTATCTGACTTATACGTAGATTTTAATAAATATCTTACACCTAGTCAATAATGATTGCGGTCAATGTAATATAGCAAATTAATATATCTTTTTCTAAACTATTAAAATTCACGTAAACCAACTATTATTTTCATTGGTCCTTTTTATACTTTGCACGAGCATTCCGTGCAGCCTGTGTGCTGGGTCATGCCGTAAAATATACTACTACGTATTTATTTATCTGCGCTCAGAATGAGTATTCAGCTAGTATAAGGTAAGCGCTGTATTTAACAATTTTGATGACATCTTTTTTTAAGCATTTAGTTTTAAGGTCAATAAATATTTTATCATTTTAGCCTGATATAATTCCTTTTCCGCTCCTTATAACCAAACCAAGGACCAGATATTTTTCTCCTGAACAGGCACACTATTAGTATTAAATAGCGTTGTTTACTCTTGCACTGTCATATTGTCGTCTGCTTTGAAATTGAAATGCACTTATTTTCCAACGCAAAGTTTCGGGATTTGATTGCACGAATAAAGTGTCTATCAGTTTGGATCCTGTTCAAACGCTGAGTTACTGTATGTTTGATATTGATCCAAATTATTTGCGAAAGTTCGTTATCCCTTATCGTGCTGAATTGCCGTCTGCATCAAACTTATCGTCTACGGAGAATCTCAAAATCTTTCTTATACTTTCCAAATTGAATCAAAAATGAAAATCAGTGCCAAACATTTGGATCCAGATCACATGCCGCGTAACATGGCGTCTTCTATGGATCTAAACTGTTTCCAAATGTTATACAAGCGGTACTCACAGTGGAAAAACGTTATTCTTTCCCAATTAACGCGTTTGACGCTTAAACTATATTTTCCATTGCAAACATTTTGGAACCAGATCAGACGCCGGGTAACCCGGCGTCTGATCAGGATCCAAATTGTGTGCCACTCAGATGAAAATAGATGATGAAAAATGTAAAAAAAAAGTTATTATTTTCTACATTTTGTGTTTTGCGTTTGCGTTTCGTTTGCGTTTAAACGGGAAAGAATTATTTTTTCTCCACTGTAGCATAACAAGGGTTACCTCGTCAATTCCCGGGCAGTGCAAGAGCTAAACCGGTGACCGCATGCTCACCACGTGCACCACGCCCGTAAAAAGTATCCGGTAACAGAAAGTAAAACTGTCCGGTAACAGAAAAAAGTGTCCGGTATCAGACGTAAGAGGACACTTTTTGAATAGCTTTGCGGGGGGTATCTGCGTATAAATCACGATAACTATAGGCATTTACATATACTCGTTCTTAATCTCTAACTAAAACACTAATACTCCAGGGACCAGGTTCATAAAACTTCGTACGACAAAAACTTTCGTAAGTCAATACTTCAAATACATTAATTTCTGATTTCTCCGTCTAATCCTGTCTCGTGACATCTCTTTGGAATCGTCTTGAATAAATCTTATTTCTCGATTTAATCATGTCTTGTGACATATCTCTGGAATTGTCTTTCAAAGACGATTCCAAAGAGACGTCACACGACAGGATTAGATGGAGAAAGAAATTACAATTGAGACTTTTATAATCTGACTTACGACAACAATTTTCGTACGAAGTTTTATGAAAAGTGCCTCTAGAGTACACTGTTTGCATACGCCTAACACGGATCCAATGTATTATTTAGAAAGTTATCGGGGTTATTAAATAATTTTGATATTTTCTGAAGATCGGGGAGGGACAGCGGCCATAAAAAATTATTAGCAAAATTACTACAATATGTCGTTGTCAGCAGGATTCGAATCTGCTCGGAAATATCCCAATGGATTTCTAGTCCATCGCTTTAACCACTCGGCAATGACAACCGTAGACATACCTCATTTTTAAAAAAGAATATTATGTACTTGTAGTTTGAACATGTTGCCTATATTAGCTTCGCTGACAACTGATAAGTTCTTGTGTCTGATGCAAGATCTTGAAAGAAAATATTACAGTGGAGAGGACATAATACTTTCCCAATAAACACGGTTACGCTAAAATATATCGATTGAACACAGTTTGGAGGTCAGTTCAGACGCCGGGTTACACCGTGTTAAACGGCCGCTTCGAACGCAGACAAAACATTAGGTTTTTTTTATTAAGCGATCATGTAAAAAATATACGTTGTCGGCAGGATTCGAACCTGCGCGGGAAGATCCCAATAGATTTCTAGTCTATCGCCTTAACCACTCGGCCACGACAACTGTTCCACTTTGATCTTAACCATACCTATATCAACATATTGTCGTTTTCATCATCGTTTAACTCATTCACCCCTGAAGCTCTTATGGAAACTTCCAATTTCAAAATAAGTAAAGTCCATTTTTCACTATTAAGGGTTGATTTTAACAATATATTTCAAAATGACAAACAGTGTAAACCCTGACCAAAGGGTTCCCTGAGGAGCCATTTGATCAGTGTCTACACTGTTTGCATAGGACAAGTGTAAACCTCACAGGTAGACGGTTTGTAAATGACGAGTATACAAGTCGCTAGGGTTGAATGTGATAAGAAAGAATGACGTCGTCCCCACCGTAATAAATCACTACCATTTAGAAAGCTCACACGTTATTGTATTGTTTGTTTGTATCACTGTCTCACGGATCACCAGTACAGCGGAGAAAACGTTATTCTTTCCCGTTTAAGCGCAAACGAAACGCAAACGCATTACATTAAAATGGAGAAAATGAAAACTTATTGACATTCCTGATTATTAATTTTAATGTGTGTGGCAAACAGATTGGAGCCAGATCAGACGGCGGGTTACCCGGCGTCTGATCTGGCTCCAAACTGTTTGCAATGAAAATACTAGAACGCGTTTATTGGGAAAGAATAACGGTTTCTCCACCGTAAATAATGGTTCTCTAGTGAGAGTAACACATGGTACTAATCTCCTTCACAGAGAGTATTCATTCGTTCATCAACTTACATCGATCACAGGCTACAGATTCTTGCAATAACATTTTTTAAGCGATAAAACATTCAGATTAAAATCAGAAGTAATTCTTTATGTAAAATAATATTTTGCGAAATATTATAGCTTTTAGTGGAAACAAGTAAAACATTGCAGACACATTTTAGAACTATTTCGTGTATTCTGAAAGTAAAGCCATTTCACAATTTGATGAAGTTCATATAGTTATCGTAAATAAACATTGTAAGCCATTACATCATGGCTGCCATTTCTCCGGATTTTCCCTAAATCTTCGGATATTTTCAAGAACATGGTAGCTTAAAGCAGGCTGTAAGTAAAGCAGAATGCGCCATAAGGCGCATTCTGCTTTACCTCCAGCCTGCTTTAAGTAGTCACGTGTCAACAAAACTAGAAACAGGCAATGGTGTTAAGGTACGATTTGTAAATTCGCACTTGAAAAATGCAAATTTGGAATTCTCAGGATTTTTCATGTCAATTTATGGCAGCCCTGTTACATTGGCTTTTTATACAACGTGTCTACACTGTTTGCTATTTCATATAACATTGTCTTCTGTATGGAAAATACTGCAGTGAATTTAGATCATATTTTTATATCTACATGCATAATGAAGTTTTCCAGCAAGCACATTGGCAGAGTTAATCTCAATAACCATACATAGGTTAAAGAGAAAGCAAATAATTATTTTATTGTATTAACACATTCAACCCTAGCGACGAGTATACTCGTCATTTACAAACAATGTACCAGTGAGGATTGCAATTGTCCTATGCAAACAGTGTAGACTCGGATCAGAGGGCTCCTTAAGGAGCCCTCTGATCAGGATCTACACTGTTTATCATTTTAAAATATATTGTTTAAATCAACCCTTAATAGTCAAAAATGCACTAGACTTATTTTGAAATTGGAATTGTCCATTTAAAGTTTCTGGGTTGAATGAGTTAAGACTTATATATTAAACATATTCATTTAGGCAGGCGACACATTTTACAAACAAAAAGGTTAGGTACTAAAGGTGATATAAGTGCTCCTTGTTAATGGCGGGCGAGACCTCTCGTGTTTTATGGCTATAATTTGTTGTACAATATGAGAGAACGAAACCTGTGTGATTTAGAAACAGAAATATGTTAATGTGCCATAGCCTTAAAGAAAGTCACGTGAGTTCAAAGATTGTTTAAACCCTTTACCATATAGCCTGTTTCTCGATTATAAGACATATGACCACATAAAGCAGTTTGAAAGTCAAGAAGAAAGCGCATTCCGCTTTACTTTCAGCCTGTTTGAAGATAAGATATGCTACAGTATAATATAGAAAACATTTCTTATGATACATATTCTGTATAAATTAGACTTGTTTTCTCTTCAGTCAGTGTAGCAATACTGCGTATATGTGGAGTAATGGGTTAAGTGACTGTCACTGTGTCAGAGATTGGGTGCTACTACATGTTGTTCAAGAAAGTTCAGTAAACTTTAACTATATATATATCTAATACAGTGGAGAATCTGTTATTCTTTCCCGTTTAAACGCAAACGTAGGCAAACGCAAAGCACTAAAACGTAGAAAAGAACAACTTTTGGACAATTCTAATAATTCTTGTTTATCTTGGTGGCAAACAGTTTGGAGCCTGATCAGACGCCGGGTTACCCGGCGTCTGATCTGGCTCCAAACTGTTTGCACTGCAAATAATAGTTTTAGCGTAAACGCGTTTATTGGGAAAGAATAACACATTCTCCACTGTACTACATGTAGTTCAAGAAAGTTCAGTAAACTTTAACTATCTAATAATACCATTTTTTATATCAACAGTTGATCATGGCTAGTGGTAACCCATTCGCTGCCTTAACTCTTTTATGCTCAAATCATTCTGGAGATTTTTACCCTTTCAAAATCTTATGACCTCTATTTAGCCTGTTTCTAGTTTTGAAAATAGGTTACCACTTAAAGCTGGTTGAAATTAAAGCAGAATTCTGCTTTACTTTCAGCCTGCTTTAAGCTACCATCTCCCTGAATATAGAAAATAATGTGTGTGCTTCATATTCATGACTCTATAAATTAGAACTAATTTCTTCAGCGGAGGAGAAAATTGAAGACGTAAAAAGGCGTATTTATGAGGTAATGGGTTAAGCTGAGCTGACAACCACGGAAGAGCTAAACTTCGCATGATAAATGATAAGACGTATTCGATTGAAATCCGCCGCTCCTTGTATGGTAGGATTAGCTTCTTACAGCGACGCCGATCGGTTTAATTCCCTTCACTGTAAACCCTCCAATGTAAACCCTTTATTTCGTTTGACATTTGAAACCAGTTATGATCCTGATCAGACGCCGGGTAACCCGGCGTCTGATCAGGATCCAAACTGTCTGTAACTCAGTCTTATTTTCCTTCATTCAAAATGCGTAAAACTTTATTTCGATAAATAAAAGCAGACCGCTTTAAAGCAGACGATATTACGGTTTTGAAGGGTTTATAAAGGCGTGTCAAGTTCAAAAGACATTTGGAGACATCTTGGGATATTGGTTATCTAATAAACTGTAACTCTGATAACCTAGCACTTGACAAACCTATCTGTCCAATTCGGTGATATACAGACGAACCGGAACTTCACTTAACCCCTTCAATGTTTTACCCCGAGTACTATAGTTATTTTCAAAACTTGGATCCCGATCAGTAGCCGCGTAACTCGGCGTCTGATCAGGATCCATTTTACAAATGTTTGCCACACTCATATCGATATTTTCTGAAGTCAAAGTATCTAAATATGTTTTTTTGAGAAATTGAAGACGTCATGGCAGTAAAGTTTAAGGGGTTCAAATATTTCTTTGATAAAAAATTCGATATCCTAAAATTGCTTTAGTGGACTTTAACTTTGCAAAAAGTTTGCGTAACGCGGCGTCTGATCAGGATCCAACCTGTTTGACACTCGTATCAACATTGCTTGAGTCAATACAGCCATAAAAGCCGACTTTGAAAGTAGACGACATTTTGGCGGTGAAAGGTTAAAGCAGACGATAAAACATCGACAGAGTTGGAGTGATCAAGGTTTGACTGTACATTATACAATGAGGCTTTTATGGTATAAAACATGATGTAATATTCGGAAATAATTGAATTTAATATTATCAATATTTTACTATGCGATCACGTAAAAATTTGACGTTGTCGGCAGGATTCGAACCTGCGCGGGGAGACCCCAATAGATTTCTAGTCTATCGCCTTAACCACTCGGCCACGACAACTACATGATAGTGAGTAGGTGTATCACCTGTCTTGTAACCATTATCGTTTACCTATATCCGATAATATATAGATACAGGAATGTCTACTATACCTTCCTGATAAATACAATCCAACTTAATATCTAGAGCTCGCGTAACTCGCCTACCCCTTCTTTCAACAGTTCGATATCGCTTTAGTCGGACTTCTTCGTGTTTCAAAGTTAATACGTATATGTTCGACCTAAACGAGTTCGAGTGTTGCAGTCTTCATTAATTAAGCGATCACGAACTTAGTTAGTTTTATGGTGTCTAAATGCAGACACAGCTTAACCTTTAACCCAATAAAGTATATATATCCTGTTTCTAGTTTTGAAAATTGGGGAAACGGTTAATACAGAATAAATGCACTGTAGAAGAGTTTTCTTCGGTATTACATTCTACATTAAGCAACTACTTAAATACTTCGACGTACATATGGATCTTCTATCAAGTAGTCACCTTATAAAATATTTAATGAGTAGAACCTCGTTTCTCGAACTCTCTTATGTCGAATGTCCACGTACTTAGCATGTTCGACTAATGGAAATGCACATGGACATAGGGTAAAAATGTTTGGAACCAATTTGGCTTCAATAATATCATTGTTGTGCTGAGCTGAGTAATCGATCACGTAAAAATATGACGTTGTCGGCAGGATTCGAACCTACGCGGGGAGACCCCAATAGATTTCTAGTCTATCGCCTTAACCACTCGGCCACGACAACTACTTGATAGTGGAGAGGTGTACCGCCTGTCTTCTAACCATTATTGTTTACCTGTATCCGATAAAGACGTGTTTTAGTTTTGTTAATAATTATTAGCATTTTTTATACATTTTTAAAATCTGATCTTATGGCACACCTATTGTTATTAGTGTTTACAAACATATAATACTCATAACAATGCAATTGCATTTGCGTTTCGTTTGCGTTTATACGGGAATGAACAACATCTTCTCCACTGTATGGGGAAAAGAGTTTCCAAGCCTTTTGCAACTGCCATCTCCAGATCATCCACTATAGAACAGTCACATTAAAACAAATTTAATAGAAGCAATAACCTTCTTTATTTTTCAAGTATTTGTCGACCTGTTGACATTTTAAAGTACCTGATACAACAAGTGTTATTTGCATAACTCTGATAAATGTTATCACATAAGCACCATTAATGTCTCACATAGTTTAGGATCGAAGCATAAAAAGCAAAGGGAAAACCTTTTTTGTACTTGGTATCCGCGTTATACAGGAAGGGGTGTTAATGCTGTAAATGACAGGCAATGAACGGAAACTATCGAAATGGGAAATAAAATAACCATTGTCTTTAATCCGATCTCCTTGTTATAGTGGGGAGGACGTGATTCTTTAAATGAATATAAACGCAAACTTAAAACCGATGGTTCATTCTGATGCATATACAATAGAGAAGACGTTAATCTTTCGTAAAAAACACGTTTACGCTAAAACTATTATTTACACTGCAAACAGTTTGGAGCAAGACCACACGCCGAGTAACCCTCGCTCCAAACTATGTGCCATTCAAATATAAATAAATAAACACTATCATTCTCTACATTTGCATTTCTTTTGCGTGCCGTTTTGTTTAACCCTGCCACTGCCATGACGCCATCAATTTTAAACAATTATCGGGGTAAGACAGTGGAGGAGTTAAGTGGGGAAAATAATGTATTGTACATGTATAAATACTCCATTGGAGATAAGGGGTCGCATCCACGAATACATGAAAGACTACTATTAGGATGCAGAATATGGTCATTTTTGTGACTATACTGTGGAAAAGAAAAAGCCACAAAACAGGCTGTAACAGAATATCTATTATACAAAGACACACGATCCAAGCGTCAGAGATTATAAAGTTCTTTATTTTTAACATTTGGATGCATGATGCAACAAACTTTATTTTGATTTTGTTTGAACTGTTTTAAGTGACCAAACGGCACGCTTAACGGTCACTCCCTGCTTTCATTTTGGTCATGTTTAGTCAATGCAAATACTTTATGTACATGTATATACATGTTATATGTGCATGACGTTGGCAATTTACAATACTCCCTCTCTACAACGACATCCAATGGGAGACCAAAAGTATGTGCGCTGTTCGGAGGGAGTCGTTATAGAACTTACAGTGAGGGAAATTCGTTTAAATTAGCGAACAGTTTGAAACGCTGCGTCTGATCTGGATTCAGGCTGTTTGTCACTCGTCATTAAGTTTTTTTCTGTCAAAATGTTCAATATGTATCTTTGAGAAAAAAGCAGACGACAACTTTAAACATACGATATTACAGCAGTAAAGCGTTAGACATAATTGTCCTGTTTAGGGAACTGCGGCAATGGTCGTTGTAAGGAGAGAGTCGTTGAAGGGATGGATCACTGTATTTCGTTTCAAATTGGAAATAGTGCATGGTACCTTTATTTTCCAGTCCCTTACTGCAAACATAATTACCGCGTGTTTTCATTTGTGGTATGCATTTAATAAAGTTCATAGATTCAGATCTTTCTGAGCTGAAGAGGCAAGTGTTAACCTAGAGAGACAAGAAGGGGTCGAACATAATGTAGATATGTTTTCAAAAGAAGAAAGATTATCCATTTATGTTATGGCCAACCTGTCTTACGTTATGATCATTTTTGTTATGACCGATCAAATTTTTCCTTTTTTAGTCATTTAATTTTTCACTTTTAACTCCTCCCCTTACCACTTCTCCTTCTATCCCTTCTTACTTACTTTAAAATAACGAAAACCATAGTTTTTGCAACCATCACCCGGCCGTAGCCCGAAATCTTCGACAGCATAGTATTCACTAGTATCGACATTTCGTCCAATTGTTGTAGCATTCGATCGTTTATATATTATGACCCATGTTCTACAAAACATATGGACGGTCCAGCGTATTTGCATAATAATTGACCCACGAAATGGTATTTTATCCGTAATAAATAGAAACCATGACATTAAACTGACAATACCAGATAGGTCGACGTATATTCAAGTTTTATATATACTGATAACAATCAAAATATCATTTATCGACGTAGTTTTGTTAATCAGGACAAATGAGGCAATCATTACTAATTACGAGATGAAAATAATACGTACATGGCACCAAATTGAGATTCATTAAGTTTGAAACAAAAAGAAGGGTAAAGAATACACAAATGGAATATTACAAATCAAAATTGAAGAAATTACAGTTTGCGTTAGTTTTGATAGTTGTTTGAGCGTTTCAATGATTTAGAAAACCTTCCAAAAGTTATTTTGAATTTGGATATAAATAACATGAGATCTGATACGAGCAGTAATGTTTTGTATAGAAAGTATGTCTCTTTTGTGGGACCAATTAACACATACCTTTCAGTTGGTGTTGTTTGAATGCGCCTCTGGCACTTGCCTTTTTCACAAGGAAATTGGCTGTGCTTATCTTTCTACCATTTGCAAAAATGGTTCGACAGATGTTCGACATATGGTCGTCGAATTCTGATAGTCTCCATTTTACCGATAAAGGATAGTGATAATTTTGATCGGTTGACTATCAACTCGGCTACTGAACAGAATCCAAGATCGTAATAATCTTATTCATGCTGTGAATTAATACCCCCGGGTAACCCGGCGTGTGATTTGGCTCCAAATCGTTTGAAATGGACGTAAGGTTTAGTATAAACACGTTTATTTGGAAAGATGAACGTCCTCTTCTCTGTATATTTCGAAAAGATACAGTGTGTTCTCGTCATGGGTCTATAGTTTGTTCATATACAATAAAGCATCTCTATTGCAACTATTGTCCGATTTTTCTGACCTGTCGGAGTTATTTTAAGAACAGAATAGTTCATAATGGTAAATAGATTACATGGTAACATATGATCTATATAGTCGTACACTTTCCAACTTGAGATAAACATGATCCCCGTGCAGCACGAAACAGCTGCGCTAATTTTACTAATATGTTATTCATTCTCAATAAACGTGTTTATGCTAAAAAGTAAAAACTATTATGTCCATTACAAACAGGTTGGAGCCAGATCAGACGCCTGGTAACCCGGCGTCTGATCAGGCGCAAACCTGTTTGCCACCCAGATTAAAAAGATAAAATTAATTTTCTACAGTTTAGTGCATTGTGTTTGCGTGTATTCAGGAAATAATAATGTCTTCTCTACTGTACATTGCGCACAATAAATACAGCTTTCCGTATCCCTGGCTGACTTTACGGAAATCAACGAGTACGGTGATCATCCCTTTTAAAATTTTAGAATGTTTCAATCTAAAAATAACTCTGACAGGTCAGCAGAAAACACTAATAACATAATAACAATCTATATATCGCTTGTTGTCAGTAATGAAGACTGACGGTTGCTTAAAGCAGGCTGAAAGTAAAGTGTCCATTAAGAGCATTCTTTGTTGCTTTCCGTTAGAATATATTATTATACGAAACATTTTAATGTCAGCATATTCATTACCGTATTATGTGTACAATGTTAAACTAAGCTAAACACAAACACATTGCATCAAAATGAAGAAAATGACTCTTGAAAATGTAGACATTTTATTCAACCCTGAATGGCAAACAGATTGGAGCCTGATAAGACGCCGGGTTATCTTTTTGGGATTAGCCTAAGTGTTTTGGTATAAACGCGTTGAATGTGAAAGAATAACGTCTTCGCCGCTGTATTACAATATATTAGACGTTGGACATTTGGTTCTGTTCTACAGTGGAGAATCTGTTATTCTTTCCCGTTTAAACGCAAACGTACGCAAACGCAAAGCGCTAAAACGTAGAAAAAACAACTTTTGGACAATTCTGATAATTTATGTTTACCTTGGTGGCAAACAGTTTGGAGCCTGATCAGACGCCGGGTTACCCGGCGTCTGATCTGGCTCCAAACTGTTTGCACTGCAAATAATAGTTTAAGCGTAAACGCGTTTATTGGGAAAGAATAACAGATTCTCCACTATACCATATGATTACCAAACGGTTAAAGATGCGACTCATAGCCAACAGATATATTATCTGAACTAGTAGACAGAAACTGCTATAAAGATATTAGAAATAGTAAATGTCGAAATAATTTGCTTTCAATTTCAAAATAAACTCATCAATGCCAAGTGTCTCACAGAAATACATTGAACCAATACACTCGTCAAAACACATATATAGACCAATATAGACCAAGATTAGACGCAATAAAATGCGCTGCCATTCCAGGGTATCAGAACATACATTTACTTAAGGCGTTTTTTGTTAGCTACAGCGGAGAAAACGTTAAACGTCTTCATGTTTAAATGAAACAAAATGCAAACGCAATGAAATAAAATTGCCGGATGTTAGAAGCCCAAGCAGGTAAAAATGTTTGAAACCAACTGTTTTATATTACATGTATATCAATGTTGCGCTGAGCGGACAATCGAACGTAGACGACACATTCTCTTTTCCAGTGTGACGGCATACACTCGTTGTTTACACTTAACGAGCACGCGCACTCGGGGACAACAAACCCGAAATCTACATAAGTTTGTGCAGCGGGGCGTTTAATCTCATTCTTGTTTACGCATTATTATATGAATACAGTACAAGTCTCGCAATGTTTAAAGAATCCGCGGTCCGTCGCAATTTCAGCGACCGCGGACGGGCGTATTTGTCCGTCATGATATTTGAGGTATTCCGCAGTCCATCGCGGATAGTGATGGGTCCGTGATGGGTCCGTGATGGTGTCTCACCGGGGTTCTCGCCGCCGGACGCGATCGTTATCACCGCGGATCGTGGTGATATCGTCACGGACCGCGGTGCACCACTGCGGATCGCGCTGGTCCTTACCTGGATTGATATTTTGTTTCCTTGGTTAATTTCCACAGCCTATTTGCTCCTATATTGCGCACAATAAAAGGTGTTCAATATATGAAATAAATCATTCGAAAAAAGTTCATTGTGGCTTATTTCCAACCGAAACCGTTCTGCATTCGACAAGCATCTATTTGTTTGGCGTGTTTGATTTATGTTTACAGAACCTGATTGTGAATTGTCTGGTTCTGTTCGGAAAAATACGATGTGCAATATTCGAGTCTATTTTCTACTTAAGTGTTGCCAAAAATTCATTTCTGATAAAGAAACACGGTACAAGCGATTATCCAACAGCAAAAACAGCCTTTATGATGTTTCAACTTTGCATACACGCGTATGCCATTTTGGCTCTATATATAGTAAAGTTCCACTTTTAACCCTTTCATGATCAAATTATTCGGGAGAATTTTGCCCCTTCATCGCTTTATTGTCGTCTGCTTCAATGTTGTTTTTTCTGCAATACACATTTCAAAGATATATTTAATCTTGTATGACCTTATAAATGTCGATACGACAGTCAAACTGTGTGGGTCCTAATTGCGTCTGATCAGGCCCCAACTAGTTACAAACGCGCTTTAAAGCGTCATTGAGAGTGAAAGGGTTATAAGTAAATCGATTTTACGGTTTCAATTTCACATCAGTCTAAATACTAGTATCATAAATCTCCTGAAAACTATTCCCAAAATCTATGAGTCCGCATTAGTCTTCTATGATTCCTGTGTAGATTAGCCTACATAATTATCAGACTGGCAGACGAAATAACTTTGAGGGTGTATTATGTCATAGTGGGAATCATTTATAATGGAAGTGAAAGGATTAAAGAATAATTATTAATTATTCTAAACTCAAAAAACGTCACTCTTACGCAAACATTCTTTCTTTTTAAACGGATATTTCTTAATTTAAATGCCCACTAGTCTTAAATACCAGACGCTTCAAATAAAAGCAATATCAAGACAATACTGAATCTTAAAATGTCTTTTTTAAACACTGCATGCAATCGAATTATACTGTGGAGAAATGTTATTCTTTCCCAATAAACGCGTTTACGCTAAAACAAGTATTTCAATTGCAAACAAATTGGAGCAAGATTAGACGCCGGGTTACCCGGCGTCTGATTAGGCTCCAAACTGTTTGTCACTCAGATAAAAATATGTAGACATATTTATAACAAAGTTGTCATTACATGTACATGTATATGCATTAAAGTGTTTTGCATTCGCGTTTCGTTTGCGTTTAAACGGGAAAGTATAAACGTTTTCTCCATTGTAAATGTAACAGATTTTGGTCGTTTACAAACTTACTAAAAACTCGGAACATCGAATCCTGTTACCATACAAAAACCCGGACTAGAGAGATTCTTAAGCAGTTTATTGGTGGTGGGGTTTAAAAACAACATTTTAAACAGTTTTTATTGAATGGCGTTTTAAAAATGTGGCAACTAAATGCAGGATGGCTTTAAGACAGGTAGCAGCTAATTGCAGATGAGCAGTAATTTAGCAAGCTCTGTTGTACTGTTGCGATCAACCACCTGCCTTAATGACTATTTAAGCCTGTTATTGTATCCTTTGTAAGCAAATAGAATAAATATATTTCGGACGGAAAATTGATTTCGCCGGTTGCCGGTTACACACATGGGAAACTGAAGGAGCTTCCTGCCTTACTTTCACCTTTATGTAAGCAGTAACCTGTCCTAAACACCTAATAATTAACACAGTTTTAAGGGGGGGGGGGGGAAGGGAAGAGAGAAAGAAATAACTGTTTTAGTACCTAATAAATGCAGGTAAATTTGACATTCGCTGCAGACAGTGGAAAATACGTTATTTTTCCCCGTTTAAACGCAAACGAAACGCAAGGCACTAAAACGTAGAAAATGTCAAGTTCTACATAATTCTTACAATTCCTTTTTATCTGAGTGGCAAACAGTTTGGAGCCTGATCAGACGCTGGGTAACTCAGCCTCTGATCTGACTCCAAACTGTTTGCAATTGAAATAACGTTTTAGCGTAAACGCGTTTATTGGGAAATAATAATACATTCCCCACTGTGTACGTCTTCACAAAAAGGAGCCGATGGTGACTGGAGCTGCAAGGATCACATGGCTTTGGGCGGCCGCACAACCTTCTTATAGCATAATCCCTTAGCCTGCCGAGTGTAGCGTCTTTAATATTTGCAAATAGTTCGGATCCTACAGAAGACCGTAACTCCTAGTGAGGGTTAAACCTGACTAACTCTCATTTTCTGTTTTTCTTCAGCGAAATTAAGCAACGAATCTTATTTCAGTTATTTCACAAACATTTTAGAAGCGGGTGATAATTCAGCATAATGAGGGCCAAAAGTAAAGTGTCAAACATTAAAACAACGCTTTGGGTGTTCTACACCGGAAACGACGACCCTGGTGTTCCAGCACAGGGGGTTAGATAACAAAACCCGGCAATCAAAAATAAAAGCGCCGCCTTCAATCAACAAGATGTTACAGCTCAATGGCTCCGTGTCTTAAACAATTAGAATTGTTGGAAAACGACTGATTTTGCTGTCACCAGGCTTTCTACATTTTTTGTCATCTGCATTAAGTTACCCGTTATGCAAATTGGTGACAACTTAATGCCGAGCAATAGTCATGCGGAACATTTTGCAGACAGATGGCAGCTAATTGCAAATCGAAGGTCATTCAGAGCTATCTGCATTAATTCTCATCTGCATTAAGCTTCCACCGGTCTGTATATATAATTACTCATCATTTATAGTAAATTAAAGTTTTAAAAAGCCTAATTTCAACATCTCATTTTTTTAAAATCATGATTATGTGTGTACATGTATATGGTAGAATTTTAAAGTCCCATTGTGTTTTCAGACCTTTTTTTAATGTGCGAAATACAATAACGGTTAATAATAATGCTTGAACATTCTAATGGGCCAAACTGATCTATGAAATGTTGAAGACAGGCCTAAATCACCAAAAAAGCGATTTAAAACCATAACAAACCGAAAGTAGATCGTCTGACATAAATATTACCACACGGATTAGTGGCACGTGGAACAGCTGGGTTCAATATCACCGGGTGCGAACGATTGCTATAAAATGATTCACATTTCGTCACAACGGTGTTTCAGCCCTTTTTGCTCTCTAACACAAAGAGTTTTTATTGGATCTTCACCAAACTTGCATTAAATGTTCTTTTATATAAAATCTAGGTACAGTTAAATTTCTACTCAAATCGAATAAGGCATGTAAGACTTTTTGCCCTTTATGTATTAAAAGTTGACTGTTTCAGCATTTTTTGCTCTCTAAAACAAGAATTTTTTAGTTGATCTTCACCAAACTTACTGAAATTGTTTATTATTATAAAATCTTAGTCCAGTTTGATTACTACTAAAATCGCATGTGTCATGTTTGCGTTTTTGCCATTTTTGTATTAAAAATGAGTGATTCAGCAATTATTGCTCTCTTTCACAAATACTTTTATTGGATCTTCACCAAACTTGCTGAAAATGTTCATTAGTATAAAATCTAGGTTTAGTTTGATAACTACTAAAATTGTATGAGGCATATCTAAGTTTTTGCCCTTTATGTATTAAAATTACTGTTTTCAGCCAGTTTTTTATCTCTAACACAAATTCTTTTTATTGAATTTTCACCAAACTTGCTGAAAATTTTCAGTGATATTAAATCATGGTTAAATTTGAATACTAGTAAAATCGCATAAGGAATGTCGGAGTAATTGCTCTTGAATTATTAGAAATGACTGTTTCAGCCTTTTTTGCTCTCTAACACAAAGAGTTTTCATCGGATCTTCTACAAACTTGCTGAAATTCTTCATTTATATAAAATCTAGGTCCAGTTTGATTATTACTAAAATCCCAAAATGATTATCTGAGTTATTGCCCTTAATGTATTAAAAAGGACTGTTTCACCATTTTTTTCTCTCTAACACAAATGCTTTTTTATCGATTTTCACCCAATTTGCTGAAAATGTTTATTAATATAAAATCAAGGTTAAGTTTGAATATTACTAAAATCGCATAATGTATATATGAGTTATTGTCCTTTAATTATTAAAATATGACTGTTTCAGGGTTTTTTTGCACTCCAACACATACAGTTTTTATCGGATATTCACCAAACTTGCTGAACATGTTTATAAATATAAAATATATCTCCAGTTCGAATAGTACTTATATCGCATAAGGCATGAGTTTTTTGCCCTTTAGTTATTAAAAATTAATGTTTCAGCATTTTTTGCTCTCTATCACAAACATTTCTTTTCGGATCTTAACAAAACCTTGCTGAAATTCTTTATTTATACAAAATCTAGGTTCGGTTTGATTATTACTTAAATCGCATAAGGCATGTCCGAGTTATTGTCCTTTATGTATTTAAAAATACCTGTTTCACCATTTTTTGCTCTCTAACACAAATAACTTTTTTGTGATTTTCACCAAACTTGTTGAAAATGTTTATTAATATAAAATCAAGTTCATAATCTTAACTACCAAAATCGCACAAGGCATGTTGAAGTTATTGCCCTTGAATGATTATAGATTGCATACTTCAGGCTTGTCAGCTTTCTGACTCAAACGGTTTTAATTGGATCTTCAAATTTGCTGAAAATAATATTGGATAAAAACTTAGTCCAGCTCTATGAATACCCAAATCGCCGAAGGCATGTTGGAATTACGGTTCTTCAATTATTAAAAATTTGCTATTTCATACTTATTTTAGCCCTGTCAACTCTGTAATAGGAACTGTTTTTATTCTATTTAAGCCAACTATTTGGTCAATAGTTGCATGTGCTTCATCTTGGCCGTGTTGGTAATAAGTAAAGTAATAAATGACTACTCAATACCTCCTTTACCTCTTGAAGGATTTTCAGTCAGCTGTATTCGATTTTTGTCTTGATCTATATTTAAAACAAATACACAATGCCAGCAAGTTTGGTGAAGATCCAATAAAAAGTGTTTGTGTTAGAGAGCAGAAAGGGCTGAAACAGTCATTTTTTTAATTATTCAAGGGCAATAACTCAGGCATGCCTCATGCGACTTTGATAGTTATCAAAATTGAGCTAGATTCTCTACTAATAAACATTTATAGCAAGTTTGGTGAAGATCCAAAAATAGGTGGTTTAGTTAGAGAGAAGACAAGGCTGAAACAGTCATTTTCAGCACGATCCCCCGTATTGGATTGTACACGTTTACCACCGTGATTAATTATTTACACGTGGTGACCTTATCTCATAGTTTAATCCTGTGCCTACTGGTCGCAACTGTTTGACTCTAAAACAGACACCGCGTAACGCGGCGTCTCATCTGGATCCAAACTGTTTGACACTCGTCTTAAGGTTTGTTTAATCAAAAATATGCTTACATCTAAACTAAACAAATATTGCACACGACAATGTCAAAGCAGACGTCTTAGCAGCAGAATAAGGGTTACATTCTTCATTTCAGCCGGCTCCAGATAAGAGGAATAAACTGAACAATTCCAACATGTTCTCACTCATTTCAGCACCGAATGCTACGGTGTTACTACTGATTAAACCGTCTCTTCGAGACGATTCTAATGAGTATGACACCATTGGGTTTAAAAGCAGAAATAAAGAGTTTAGTAATTGAAATACTTCCGTTATCTGGAGCCCTGTATTTACAGAGTTGTCCTTCTTTCCATTCACAAGGAGGCTCTTTAAATTGTGCTAGCACAAAAAAATTATAAATAAAAATTTAAAAGCGAATTTCTTAGATAAAGCCGCTTTTTATGAAAGAATCACGTCCCACGTAGTTCTAATGGGATCCCAAACAACCGTTTTATGCAGGTTTCCCAAAAACACAATGCGGCTTTAACGGAACCGTGATGAGTTGATAAAAAGGTAGAATTGGTTATCACATTAACCCTATCAAAGAGTACACTCGTCATTTCCTTGCACTGACAGTGTAACTGAGAAAAGTACACTTGTCGTGTGCTAACCGTGCAGACCAGGATCAGAGTGTTCATAAAGGAGTGCTCCGGTCCGGATCTGCACTGTTTATGAAAACAATTATTTAACACATTCAACCCTATCGACGAGTATACTCGTTTTTTTAAACTGACTTCTATTGACACAATGGCAAATCGTCTGGACAGCATGTCGTTGATCTCGCGTTTTTTGTGCGATAAATGACTTTTTGTTCACGTGACTGTCTTTCCTTAACGGTCTTCTATGTTCTGATGGAGGGAACAGCACCATGACGATGGATCAGCAAGGAATGAATCAGACGGGGCAGAAATGACCAAATCGAATGCCCAAATTCTTGCAAACAGTGTAGACTCGGCTGTCGTACTACAAGTCCCATACTGTTGTTTTAATACAAAAGCGCACGGTGATACAACAGCAATTGCAAAATTAATAAATAATACATATAAACAAACCTTGATAACTATGAAGACCCAGATCAGGGGGGTCCTAGAGCCCTCTGATCAGTATCTATCCCGTTTAAGGATACGATCACATCGTTATTGGTTCACACATTCAATTGTATCTACGAGTATATATATGCATTCGTCACTTACTAACAGTGTTACCTATGAAAGTATACTTGTCGAATGCTAAGCATGTACATGTAGATCCAGATCAGAGGTTTCTTCGAGTCCTCTGATCAGGATCTACACCGTTTAAGGATATGACCACATATCGTAATTACGTCACACACTTAATCCTATCGACGAATATACTAGTCACTTTCTAACAGTTTACCTATGACAAGTGCACTTGTCGTATGCTTAACAGTAAGCATGTAAACCCAGACCAGAGGACTCCTTGTATCTCTGATCAGGATCTGCACCGTTCAATGTACAGAGATGATGGTTTAGTAGTGCAAACGGATTTTTTTAATTTATGATTGATGGCACCCCACACAAATTTCATAGCTCAGGTGTGAAAGTGATACGCATATCACCATAATATATGCCTTTTTGTCGAGAGAAGAAAAATGAAGTGGCAAAATACTTCTTTAAGTTATGTAACATCAAAGTTTTTATCAAGTTAACTTATTGATGTGTCAATTAGGCTTTCGTGACCTTCCAGTTTCCAACTAATACCTTCTTTTTCGACCAATCATATGACTCAGATTATTGTAAATGATTTCGTTTAACTCCGCCCCCAATTAGAAAGCCAATCATAAAAAATAACGATTTTAACACTGTATGCCATAAATCGCCTTGACAGCTTTGGAAATAACCAGTTAGTCTAGGCACGTGATTCACTTAATCGGGGCACTCAATGGGGAAATGTGGGAGATAACGAGTGACACTGAGAGACAGCAATAACGAAGTACTTACATAATTAATTTGATTGATTTTTCTTATCTGTATGGATGTAAGATCTATCTCTATACGTATTATGTACATTGTAAACATGGAGAAATGTGTAATGTCTCCATGATTGTAAGCGATCATCTCAAAACCAGATAATACATTTTAATTTTAAATGTCATCAACATTATAGTTATTTAGAAAGAAAGTAAACGAAAAGTTGTTTAAAAATTTCTAGTAGATCCTTATCATACCCTGAGTTACAGTCACTAGATAAGTATCTACACCGTTAATTACCACATTTATAAAACAATATTTTCCAATATATGTATATGACTGATGAAGACTTTGTTGACTCTTTTAAATCAATAATATAATCTAGTTTTAAAACGTAGTTTGCGAAAGAACGCGAAACCACCTGTTTGTCTTTTTAAAATGTTCACATATGGATTGAAGATGACAGTAGACATTCAGAATTCCACAGTTATTGTCGATAAGGTTTGACCTGACGGTTCATGCATATTCCGTCCTTTTCCGTAAGTTATTCGTTAGCTTCCGAAAAAAAAACAGTGTATTGAGAATAGACAATTCAACGGTGACTCGAACTGGAATTGTGTTATCGGTTATAGATAAATACAGTCGGTGATGGCTCAGTGGTAAGGTCGCCGCGCTACCAAGGTAAGGGTATTGGGTTCGATCCCCGGTAGAGTTTTGTATTATTTATTGAATATGTACATGTATTTTTTTTAAAAATGCGGATAGACGCATGCAAACCATGACATTCATGCAATTACATGTACATGTATATGAAATAGAGTACAGTGCCAGCGAATCTGAATACTTTTGAATTTGTAAATGTCATTTGTTTTTGTTGAAAGAGATAATAAATTTAAAATATATATATCTGTCATATATATAATTATATATATAGAAAGAAGAAAGAAAAAAAATCCCACTTATAAAAAATATAAAAATACAATCCAGAAATGAAATAAAAAAGATATGAAAATGGAAAAATACAGTCTGAATACAATTAGATACTATATTTAATTAACACAAAATACTTTTACGGCTAATATACTAAAAACATATTTACAGCCGAAGTTTACAAAACAGTACCGAGAATCGAACCCACGACCCTTCCACAACGAGTCATTAACGCTATCCATTCAGCTATTGCAACACAGTGACTTTTGGTTATCGGCTAAGGTCTATAAATAAAGTATCCGGAAACTCCCGATGGTACCACCGATTGTACCAACGAAAGCTGACGGAAAGTGATGACCGTCAGGTCAAACCTTATTGATAATACAGTATCGCAGCTCCAATATGGTGTTTACAGACACGGGTCGTCAGAGATAAATAAAAAAGGTAATATACCAAGTTAAAGTCTACTTTCAGTCCGAATGACCGCTCAGCCGACTGTACATATATATGTTTGCTATTTGTATAAATTTCTTATGTATTTGATTGCCGAGAGAGAGAGTATGTATAATGGTTATGGAGGCAACTGTACACATACTCTCTCTCCCTCCCTCGCGCTCTATTATCTCTCTCTCTCTCTCTCTCTATCTCTCTCTCTCTCTCTCTCCCTCGCTCTATTTCTCTCTTTTCTCTCTCTCTCTTTTTATTTCTCCCTCTCTCTGGCTCACTAATGCCCGCTCTCGAAAAAGAATTTGTATTTGTTAAACTATAGGGGAAGGACCGTCTCTAAGTTGGTAGAACTTGTGGTCCAACCCCATTTTATGTATATAATTGAAATAAAATCAGGACTGCAACTTATCCGGAATTTTTCTAAATATTCGGATATTCTTTCTAGTATGTGGTAGCTCAAAGCAGGCTGAAAGTAAAGAAGAATGCGCCTTAAGGCGCATTCTGTTTTACCTTCAGCCTACTTTAAGCAGCCACGTGGCAACACAACTAGAAACAGGCGATGGGGAACAGGAAAGATTTGTAAAATCGCACTTTAAAAATGCTTATTTGAAAATCTTAGGATTTTTATGTCAATTTATGGCAGCCCTGTAAAATATGTTTAAACTAAAATTATTTGATTGCCGTTTAGTATGCGATGTCATAAAAAGGGTAAATAGGGGTTAATTCTGTTTATGAAAAGAGACGAAAAAGTAAGCTCGGTCGAGTTAGTTGATAGCGACCGTATACAGTACTGACCGTTCGCTCTGAGACATTCCGGGAAGAAGCTCTAACAGCATATTATTTCCACATGAAAACAGCTGTCTGTCTGTCTGACTGACCCTCTGTCTGTTTACATGCATCTGTTTCTGTCTGTTTGTCTTTATTCACCCTTTCAGTCTGCTAGTCTATATATCTCTCTCTGTCTCTCTATCTATATATATATCTATCCTCCATCCCTCCTCTCCCCCCTCTCTCTCTCTCTCTCTGTCTCTCTATCTCTGTGTGTGTCTTGCTCTCTCTGTCTATCTCTCTCATTTGCATATAAATAACACTGCCTTCTATAACTATCTATCATCTCAACTTTAACCTCGGCTAATGTAAAAAAGGATTACATTCCTCAGAAAAAATACAAACCCGTGTTTGACAGAGTTGATCGATCAAAAGTAAAAACTGTAGCAGCATAGTAGATTTTGAGACCAAAATCAATCGTGTAGATGCGTTTGGTCCTTATATCATTATTCAATCTACTATAAAACCTCTCTATAATGACCACTAAACTGAAGGCTAATTGACTGCATAAAAAGACGGGAAAGCTTGAAGCAAAATGAACGTAAACATGAAAGTTTCTTCAGAAACTTGTTTTACGTTCACCTTTCCTTAAGCATGCACTTGTTTTTAACACCTGCTAATTAACACAGTTTAGTGGTCGTGATAGAGAGGTTTTATTCTGTATTTTTAGCTACTTTTCTTAGGAGGAGGTTCAAGTTTACGGGATTGAAAACAAATAATTATTTTCCCAAGTGTCACAACTCTTCCCCCCCCCTTTAATTCTCGTGTTGGTTCTAAACAATTATGACAGAATGCGCCAGACAGTTTTAATCTCTACCCGTACGATTTTCAATAAAACATAGAACCTAAAGAACCTGCTATCTAAAACCATTTAGTGGACGTTATAGAGAGGTTTTACTGTACTATTAGTTTCTCGTCTTCTAAGAAGACACACGTTTACGGGAATGAATTCAAATAATGGTTTTCCCGAGTTTCATAACTCTCCCCCGTTTTAACTCTCGTGTTGGGTCGAAACAATTATGACCGAATACGAGTGAAATTTTTAATCTCTTTCCGTATGATTTTCAATAAACTTAGACAGTGGGCTAAAACACATTATACGTAGACTTTTTTTTTTAATCCTTTATCTTTTTTTTTGGCAACCTGACTATAGACTTTAGTTTAACATAAAGAACCTGTTTCAGTTTCGGGGTTTAAGAGTAGGCTATTTACATGTATATTATATTTCATTATGAATTCGAAATATGACTGTATTCCAAAAAGGTTTCTATAGTTAAAAATGCACACGTGTATGAACAAGTAAGCTGTTGCATATCTTTTCTTGATAATTTTCACCTAAAGCGATTCAGCGACTCCAACTCATACAGGTAGCGTCCACGATGATGCCTCGCAATCCGCGATGATGCCATCGCAATCAGCGATGACTCCGCCGCGGAAATATCCCGTAGGGTAAATTTCTGTCCGCGGTGGACACACATTTTGTCCACGATGATCCAAAACAATTGTCCGTGCTGGAAACCCGCGGACATTCAAAAGTGTCCGTGCTGGGAGCGCGGACTTTTTAAACATTGCGAGACTTGTACTGTAGGTCCTATGAATACTACGAAGGTCTTACATAAGTTGGAAAAAGCGCGATTTTACCTAAAATTATGATTAATGTTTTCTCCGAGTAAGACCGACGCCATCCGAATGAAGGACCAAGAGTATGCGTATGACATTAAATACCCGGATGACTGGAAAAGAGAATCAATCTTTTATTAAGCGATCATGTAAAAAATTGACGTTGTCGGCAGGATTCGAACCTGCGCCGGTAGATCCCAATAGATTTCTAGTCTATCGGCCACGACAACTACTTGATAGTGTGTGTCTCACATGTGTTCAAACTTCCATCGTTTACCTGTATCCGATAAGGACGTGTTATGTATTGTTAATAATAATAATAATAACTACATGTATAAGCAATCTTTATACAGGTATTAAAAAAATAAAATCAGATCTTATGGCACACCTATTGTTATCAGTGTTTATAAACATATATTTTACACATTTTAATGCATTGCATTTGCGTTTCGTTTGCTTTTATACGGGAAAGAACAACATCTTCTCCACTGTATTGGGGAAAAGAGTTTCCAAGCCGTTTGCAACTGTCATCGCCCTATCATCAAATATAGAACAGCCACATTATAGTAGATTTTTATAGAAGCAATAACCTTCGTTATTTTTCAAGTATTTGTCGACCTGTTGACATTTTAAAGTACCTGACACAACAAGTTTTGTTTGCATAACTCTGATAAAGGTTATCACATAAGCACCATTAATGTCTCACATAGTTTAGAATCGAAGCATAAAAAGCAAAGAGAAAACATTTTTTTACTTGTTATCCGTGTTATACAGGAAGGGGTGTTAATGCTGTAAATGACAGGCAATGAACGGAAACTATCGGAATGGGAAATAAAATCACCATTGTCTTTGATCGGATCTCCTTGTTTTAGTGGAGAGGACGTGATAATGAATATAAACGAAAAAGAAATGCATTCAAATATGGCAACTTTTTGAACATTTTAAATTTTATTCTTAATCTGAATACCAAACAGGAAGGGCCTACTAAGCGTGACGTCGGTTACCCGGAAAGGGTGCCGAAATGTTTACAATACAAATAATTGTTTTCGCATAAACGCGTTTATTAGGAAATAACAACGCATTTTCCACAGTATCTGGAGCTTCATTTGCATCAAATGTAATAAATCACATTTTGTTTAAACAATAATATCACTTGATTATTTATAGAAGTCATATACATTTGCAAAAATGGTGTGTGTAATGGTTAACTCATAGGACTCTGAGTGCATGCACTGCAAGCAGTTTGGATTCTGGTCAGAATACAAGTTGTTTTACTCTTATCAAATTTTCCGTAAGTCAATTTACCTTAATTTGGAATTTCAGAACTTTAAAGCAGACGCCATTTGTTTAAAACTGACCCGTCATGACAGTGAAGGATTTAATGGTAACTTCCATTTCCCTTCGATGTTCATGAAACGGCTGCTCATGGCTAAGCTGCAATTAGTTTTTTTTTGGCTTAGAACTGTACGATTGTTTATTCTGATGCATATACAGTAGAGAAGACGTTATTCTTTCGTCAAAAACACGTAAACGCTAAAACTACTATTTACACTGCAAACAGTTTGGAGCCAGACCACACGCCGAGTAACCCTCGCTCCAAACTGTGTGCCATTCAAATATGAATAAATAATGAGAAATTTCAAAACACTATCATTCTCTACATTTGCTTTTCGTTTACGTGCCGTTTTGTTTAACCCCGCCACTGCCATGGCGCCATCAATGTTAAACAGTTGTCGGGGTAAGACAGTGGAGGGGTTAAGCGGGGAAAATAATGTATTGTACATGTATAATAATCTCCATTGGAGATTAGGGGTCGCAACCACGAATACAGGAAAGACTACGATTAGGATGCAGAATATGGTCATTTTTGTGACTATAGTGTGGAAAAGAAAAAGACACAAAACAGGCTGTAACAGAAATATAGGATATTACACGAGTGTTCAAAATTTATTGGATTTATTAAACGAGTCTGTTAGAAAACGATAAAAACGAGGTTTTGCCGAGATTTTATCGTTTTCTAAAACGACGAGTTTGATAAATCCTATAAATTATTAACACGAATGTTATATTCTTTTTATAACATAATCTAGAAAAGTTATTTATCGCAGCCTTTGAGGTCAAATGAATGCTTAGCACGATATAGGTAGATCTATACAGGAAAAAAAGTTGTTCCAAATTAACTCCGTTCACTAGCATAATGTTTATGTTATTATATGTATTAGCAAACACTTTCATGTAGATCTAGTATTTATTAATTACACCAAAAATCTATAAATTGAATCACATGATGGAATGAAAACGTTGGAAATTGAACGCATAGAATGTATTTTAATGACGTCACAAGTAAACGACGTCGTGGTGTACCTCATTTGCATAGTTATTTAACTAGTTATATATGACATTTAAACAACGGGTGTTATTCAACGCTCACGTCGTCTTTTATGTTATAATATCTATTATACAAAGACATACGATCCAAGCGTCAGAGATTATAAAGTGCTTTATTTTTAACATTTGGATACATGATACAACAAGCTTTATTTTGATATGTTTAAACTGTTTTAAGAGACCAAACGGCACGCTTAACGGTCACTACCTGCTTTCAGTTTGGTCATGTTTAGTCAATGCAAATACCTTATATATATACATGTTATATGTGCATGACGTTGGCAATTTACAATACTCCCTCTCTACAACGACACCCAATGGAAGACCAAAATATGTGCGTTGTTCGGAGGGAGTCGTTATAGAACTTATAGTGAGGGAAATTGGTTTAAATTTGCAAAAAGTTTGAAACGCTGCGTATGATCTGGATTCAAGCTGTTTGTCGCTCGTCATTAAAAAATATTCTGTCAAAATGTTCAATATGTATCTTTGAGAAAAAAAAGCAGACGGCAATTTTAAGCAGACGATATTACAGCAGTAAAGCGTTAGACATAATTTTCCTGTTTAGGGAACTGCGGCAATGGTCGTTGTAAGGAGAGAGTAGTTGTTGTGGCCATTGAAGGGATGGAGCACTGTATTTCGTTTCAAATTGGAAAGAGTGCATGGTACCTTTATTTTCCAGTCCCTTACTGCCAACATAAATTTTACCGCGTGTTTTCATTTATGCATTTAATAAAACTCATAGATTCAGATCTTTCTGAGCTGAAGAGGCCTGTGTTAACCTGCAGAGACCAGAAGGGATCGAACATAATGTATATAGATCCGTTTGCAAAAGATGAAAGATTATCCATTTATGTTATGGCCAACTTGTATTTCGTTATGATCATCTGTTTTATGCCCGATCGAATTTTTCTAGTCATTTAATTCTCCCATTTGAACAACTCCCCTTACCACTTCTCCTTCTATCCCTCCTTACTTACTTACTTACTTACTTTAAAATAACGAAAACCATAGTTTTTGCAACCATCACCCGGCCGTAGCCCGAAATCTTCGAAGGCATAGTTTTCACTAGTATCGACATTTCGTCCAATTGTTGTAGCATTCGATCGTTTATATAATATAACTCGCGTTCTATAAAACATATGGACGGTCCAGCGTATTTGCATAATAACTGACCCACGAAATTGTATTTTATCCGTAATAAATAGAAACCATGAAATTAAACTGACAATACCAGATAGATCGACGTATATTCAAGTTTTCTATATACTGATAATAATCAAAATATCATTTCTCGACGTAGTTTTGTTAATCAGGACAAATGAGACAATCATTACTCGTTACGAGACGAATATAGTACGTACATGGCACCGAATTGAAATTCATTAAGTTTGAAAAATGTAGAACGATAAGGAATAAACAGATGTAATATTACAAATCAAAATTTTAGAAATATACAGTTTGCGTTTGTTTTGATAGTTGCTTGAATGTTTCAATGATTAAGTAAACCTTCCAAAAGTTATTTTGAATTTGGATATAAATAACATGAGATCTGATACGAGCAGTAATGTTTTGTATAGAAAGTATGTTTCTTTTGTGGGACCAATTAACACATACCTTTCAGTTGGTGTTGTTTGAATTCGCCTCTGGCACTAGCCTTTTTCACAAAGAAATTGGCTGTGCTTTTCTTTCTACCATTTGCAGAAAATGGTTCAAGTAGCAGAAGTTCGACATATGGTCGTCGAATTCTGTGAGTCTCCTTCTTGCTATAGAGGGTAGTTTTGAGTTTGATCGTTTGCCTATCAACTCGGCTACAGAACAGAATCCAAGCTGTTTCCAATCGTATTCATGCTGTGAATTGATACATCCGGGTTATCAGGCGTGTGGTTCCAAATCGTTTTAGTATAAAGATTAACGTCCCCTCCACTGTATATTTCGATTAGATACAGTGTCTTCTCGTCATGGTCTACATTTTGTTTAATATACGACTACTAAATTGTGTTACAGTGGAGAATCTGTTATTCTTTCCCGTTTAAACGCAAGCGCAAAACACTAGAACGTAGAAAAGTACAACTTTTGGAAAATTCTGATAATTCAAGTTTATCTTGGTGGCAAAAAGTTTGGAGCCTGATCAGACGCCGGGTTACCCGGCGTCTGATCTGGCTCCAAACTGTTTGCACTGCGTAAACGCGTTTATTGGGAAAGAATAACACATTCTCCACTGTAGGTGTTTACGACAGGTGACTAAAGGCAATTTACCTTGCTGTATTTTATGAAATCAATTAACCCTGTTCAAGTGATTGTATTAGAGATGTTTCACTTCACTTTCGAAATACAGAGTCAAGACGACCTTTTCAGGAAACAATTTCTCTTTTGTGTATGTGGAGAACGGTACGATAACAACACTGATTTTACAGTCGAGAAAACGTTATTCTTTCCCGTTGAAACGCAAATTAAACGCAAATGCAATGCATTAAAATATAGAAAATAACAACTTGTTGACAATTCTTGCTGTTAATATTAAGCTGAGTGGCAAACAGTTTGGAGCATGATCTGGCTCTAAACTGTTTGATCGTGAAATAACAGTTTTATCGTAAACCCGTTTATTGGGAAAGAATAACGTTTTCTCCACTGTAACTTACTGATAACATACAGTGGTGAATCTGTTATTCTTTCCCGTTTAAACGCAAACATACGCAAACGCAAAGCACTAAAACGTAGAAAATGACAGCTTTTTGACAATTCTGATAATTCTTGTTTATCTTGGTGGCAAACAGTTTGGAGCCTGATCAGACGCCGGGTTTCCCGGCGTCTGATCTGGCTCCAAACTGTTTGCACTGCAAATAATAGTTTTAGCGTAAACGCGTTTATTGGGAAAGAATAACACATTCTCCACTGTAAAACGGCTATTGCCCTGAAACGACAAATAGTATGAACCCATAACAAGACGGACTGGTACAGTTACATGTACAAAGTTGTCATTTTCTATTTCATTGCGTTGCGTTTGTGCTTGAAATACTTTCATTTAAAAGAGAAATAATAAGAAATAGACATTTTACGATTTAACACATGTATGTTAAGAAGTATAAATGTGTCAAAATGTTAGTACATGAGACGTCTCGGGTTTGTCATTTGAATCACAATCGTTTACTAAGGTCGCTCAGGTCGCCCCTAATAAATTGAGGGTGAGAGATATGTGCCTTTTTCCGAACATTCACCTGACTTCTATCGCCATTGCGATGTCACATAGTAAACATTGGGTTGCCAACAACTTAGATCGCATTAAATACGTATCCTGCATATCGCGAATAGACTCATATATGCAAACAGTTTCAATCCAGAGCATACACCGAGTAACTCGGCGGTAGATCATGATTCAATCACTCGGTTTATGTTTATTCTGTTATAAAGAACAACTAAAATTTGAAAAAAAATATTTCACAGGTGATAATTTTAAAGCCCGGTGGATTATATCAGGGTAAGGGTTAAAACTTTTACGATCGCTAATAAAACGTAATGTAATTTGAAAATGGCCATAAAATGAGGTTTTGGAGAATATAAGCAGAAGTGGAAGTTTCGAAGCATTTATTACATCGTAACATTGACAGGTAGAACTTACCAAACTGTTAATCCCTATTGCGCCAAAATTGGTATTGTTGAGCTCCAGATTAGGGGTAGAATTAGCCGGTGTATATTTTGAATCAAGGCTCCATATGCTTACGAGTTAAATCAAGCTTTCAAACAAAAGTACAGACAACATCATATTTCGGAAAACAGTTTACTCGTTAATATTTCGCCATGTGCAATATCGTTAGTACATGTAATTGACATAATAGCAAACTGACAGCTAAATTACATAATGTACAGTATAATGGACAGTATGTCAAAGTTGATCTTTGGTTATTAGCGTTAACCTATTTATCCCCGAGACTTGAAAAGTACAATTCCAATTTTCAACTGAGCCTTTTCATTTTTCACACAACAAGAGTTGATTTTAACTATATATTGAAAAATGACAAACAGAGCAAACCCTGACCAGAGAGCTCCTGAAATCTAGTCCATTTTTAGCTCATCTGAGCCGAAGGCTCAGGATGAGCTATTGTGATCCCATTCCGTCCGTCGTCCGGTGTCTGGCGTCCGTCGTCCGTTCACATTTTCAAACATCTCCTCAGAAACCACTGAACCGATTTCAACCAAAATTTGTCAGAAGCATCAGTGACAAGGGGGAACGAAATATTGTTCAAAGATTTTCGCTAGAGTTGTTCCCCTTGCTGTGGGACCAGATTTTCTAACATGACCCTATAGACATCTTTTAATGCATAAGAAAATCTAGAAAAATCTTCTTCTCAGAAATCCAAAGGCCCAGACCTTTGATATTTGGTATGTATCATAACCTAATGATCTTCTACCAAGATTGTTCAAAGTTTGACCCTGGGGTCAAAAATGGGCCATGCCCTGGGGCTTATCAGTTTTACATAGACTTATATAGGAAAACCTTTAAAAATCTTCTTCTCTGAAACTGTAAGGCCCAGATCTTTAATATTTGAGATATAGCTTTGCCTTGTGGTCCTCTACCAAGATTGTTCAAATTATGACCACGGGCCAAAAATGGCCCGCCCTCGGGCTTATCAGTTTTTCATAGGAAAATCTTTAAAAATCTTCTTCTCTGAAACTGTAAGGCCTAGATCATTTATATTTGACATGTAGCTTTGCCTTAAAGTCCTCTACCAAAGTTGTTCAAATTATAACCCCTGTGTCAAAATTGGCCCCGCTCCGGGGCTTATCAGTTTTACATAGACTTATATAGGAAACCTTTAAAAATCTTCTTCTCTGAAATAGTAAGGCCAAGATCATTTATATTTGACATGTAGCTTTGCCCTATGGTACTCTACCAAGATTGTTCAAATTATGACCCCTTGATCAAATTTGGCCCCACCCCGGGGCTTATCAGTTTTACATAGACTTATATAGGAAAACCTTTAAAAATCTTCTACTCTGAAACTGTAAGGCCCAGATTCTTAATATTTTACATATAGCTTTGCCTTGTTGTTCTCTACCAAGTGTGTTCAAATCATGACCACCGGGCCAAAATTGGCCCCACCCAGGGGCTTATCAGTTTTTATAGGAAAACCTTTAAAAATCTTCTTCTCTTAAACCGTAAGGCCCAGATCATTAATATCTGACATGTAGCTTCGCATTGTGGTCCTCTACGAAGATCACATTATGGCAACTTGGTCATAGCTATATCAAAAGGTTGTCTTGCCCAGTCAGATTCTATGGTACAGTGTCCTCAGGTGAGCGAAATGTGACCCTCTGTGTCTCTTGTTGATTGTTTAGGGATATTGTTTTTAATTCATTGCAGAATGAGTGTAGACCGTGCTCAGAGGGTTCCTATTTGAGCCTTCTGACCAGAGTTTAAACTTTTACATAGGGCAAGTGTACTATTCACATATACATTGTTTATTAATTATGAATGTTCTCGGAGCTAGGGTTAATGCAGTAAACAAAAATCCACTACATGTATATAATCACCTTTATACATGTAATGTGTTACAGCGCTCCCTTCCTACAACGACACCTAATGGGAGACACAGATTATTTGTGTTGTTCGGAGGCAGTCGTTATATGGAGGGACAAATAAGTCTTGGCTTATATTTGCAAACAGCTTGAATCCAAATCAGACGCCGCGTAACGCGGTGTCTGATTTGGATTCAAGCTGTTTGTCACTCGCCATTATATTTATTCTATCGAAATGTCCCGACGACAAATGTAAGCAGACGGTATTACAGCCATGAAAAGGTTGGACATAAATATATAGTTTAGGGAACAGCGGCATGGGTCGTTGTAAGGAGGGAGTCGTTGTTGGGAGGTCCGTTGTAGGGAGTAAAATACAAAGTGGCTGATACAAGGGTGCTGATACAGACTCTTGTATTTTACTGTGCAGATACACGCGGAAACGCTCGATATCATACGAATGCATATAATAAAAAAACTAGGTCATGTGTTCAACTAATAGAAAAAACCTGAAAGTAAAACCATCAGGTGAGAGATACCAGGGCATTCAAGGCACTCTTGTACATTGTATGTAACTTTATCATTCATGGATTCATTCGTGAACACATTTATTGGTGGATTCGTTAATTCATAGATTTATTCATCCGTTGGTTTATTCATGGATTTATTCATGTAATTATCCGTGGATTGTCGTGGATTTATTGGTTGGTGCATAGATTCATTCATGGATTTATTATTGTCATTTAGTTCCGTACTACAGTGGAAAACGTTATTCTTTCCCGTTTAAACGCAAACTAAACGCAAACGCGTCGCAATAAAACGTAGAAAATAACAATTTTGCGGTAATTCTGATCTTTTATTTTAAGCTGAGTGGCAAACAGTTTGAAGCCTGATAAGACGCCGGGTAACCCGGCGTCTGATCTGGCTCCAAACTGTTTGCAATAGAAATAATAGTTTTAACGTAAACGCGTTTATTGGGAAAGAATAACGTTTTCTCCACTGTATCACGCTCCACATCTATTTCAGATAGTCGCAGGCCTATCCCGAGCAGAGTGGTCGGACTGGGGTGACTATGGCAACTGTTCACGAACCTGTGGTGGGGGTTTGGCCAACAAGACCCGCACATGTCTAGGGGCCTCACAGACCTGTGAAGGGTCCGACATCCGGTACAAACTGTGTAACAAACAGGTGAGCATACTGTGTAAACAGACATGTGTATGTACGAATGTTTTATGAAGTGTAAACGTCCCTCAAAGTCAACATCGACCTATGTTGAGCCGAATTCTCCACACTACGAATTCTTCACACCTGTGAAGAATTCGTAGGAATTTCATACGAATATGTCACACATGTGTGAATAATTCGTACTGACTCTCAGCCCCCCTTTTTTTAAAAATGAATGTAAAAATTGAGTGCATACGAAAACCTCACACTTTCCAAAAAGCTTTTAGCCACCTAGATGGATAAGGACATATTAGGTTTGCTTTACTTGATAGAGGTCTTATATTTCACAGAATGACAATCATATGTAGTAGACTGCCTGTTTAAATTGGGTCGTAAGGTAAAAGGTCAAGGTCACACGGGGTAGAAATGTCACATTTTTCAGCACTCGATATAATTAATTACAGACACATAAAACTGAAAAATAGCATGGTAATAATAGCACTTTGGTGACCATATAATTTACTCGATTCCGTCGTATCGGATATTATTCGGTCCGTCTGTATGATGCATCCTAAGAACTTTATAAATGTATGGACCGGTTTCTGTCACCAGCTGAAGGCAAAGATGACACGTCGGGTCGGTAACTTTTCCGTAGTCTATCTGTCCGATCGTCCGACTGTCATGGTTTTGTTTTTTACTCTTACGCCTGTTCCATTGACATTTTTAAGGTGAACTTTCATTTAAAGAGTTTAATGAGTAGACGTGTATTGCAAATAAAGTTCATAATTCTTGTATCAACACCGTGAGAGGTATTCCCCTTTCTACATTTTTCCGGGAGATTCTGCCATTCAGAAGCTTTTGAAATTAAATTTCATTAAGGACTATCGCGACAGTTTGTTCGAATTTTCAAACCATTCAGATTTTTTTTCAAATTCTGCATGTTGCTAGTATATACCCTGTTGTGCAGAAATATGAAATAAAAATAGGGAGTCCCCGAAATGTTTCTTTTCTTAATAGCTTGTTTTTTGGAATACCCCTAATTATCCAGAGACACGTGCTTTTGATCATAAAATCTCAGAACACTCCTCTTCAGCTTTGTAATTTTCCTTAGATATTGAGTTATTGATATGTTTTCATAAAATAAAAAAACGAATAGGAGGAAGAAGCAAATTAAACATGGAAACAACATTTTATTCGTCAACAAAGGGAACACATCAAATAGTTATTTTTCAAATTTTTTCTCCTTAAGTTCTTACTGTCGGTCTGTCTGCAAAATCTTGTACTTTCAACTCCTCCTTCAGTTTCAACCTGATTCATTTGATACTTGGCATAAATGTTACTCAGGTGTAGTAGATGTGCAAGACACAAATTTCAGGGTCTCTGTGACCTTGACATTGGCCTTGAAATTGGTCTTGAAATTGGCAGGTAAAATCTTGTACTTTGAACTCCTCCTTCACTTTCAACCAGATTCACTTGATACTTGGCATAATAAATGTTACTAAGGAGTAGTAGATGTTTCAGACACACATTTCAGGTCTCTGTGACCTTGAGCTTTGGCTTTGAAATTGGTCTTGAAGGCTGGCAAAATCTTGTACTTTGAACTCCTCCTTCAATTTCAACCTGATTCACTTGATACTTGGCATAATTTAAATGTTACTCAGAAGTAGTAGATGTGCGAGACACAAATTTCAAATTTCTGTGACATTGACCTTTGGCCTTGAAATCGAAATTGACCTCTAACCTTGGTTATGAAAAGAAAATTGTCCAGGGCATATCTATTTTACCCTATCACCCACGATTACCAAACCTGGTGTGTTGTTATTATTATATGTTGGGATTGCAAAGTGTCATATACCATTTTTAAGTCATTTTGACCTTGGCTTACACCTTTGACCTTATTCTAAAACCTTATTGAAAACGTCTGCAGAGTGTGACAGAGTGTTGTATAGTGGGGGTATTTATCACCTTTAGTGATAGCCGTTCTAGTTCAGTCATATCTCGACATAAGCTAATTGCAGATGGGAGAAGAAACCGGATGCACGTCATAAACTGTATCAGGTAAAAAATTGCATCTGGGTAAAAGCATCGAATGAATGAAAAATGAAAAAGCCAAAGTGGTCAGATTGGGATTCGAACCAACAGCAGTAAGGAGCCAAGAGAGGGTAAGTCATAGTCACTATGAGCACTGGACCTCGGCCACGGGTCCCATCTTTCCCCATCCTGTTAAGAATACCAACAATCTACTAGCATTCGGCCGGCAACCTGATTGTCGTCTGCCTATTATGCCTCAAAGGAAACCGGAAACTAAGCATAAACTCAACGGGACTTAAGTTTGATCATGGAATAAAAAAGGCTGCACTTATCCACATAATTCTTCGGATTAAGGTCGGCTGTTAAAGAGCTTTTTTTTATCAAATCGTAAAAACTGCATGTAAAAGGGTGGATAACACAGTTTTAGCGCACCGGCTTCTTAACAATGCATCCCGAGTTCGATCCCGGGTCGTGAGAGTACATGAGAGGGCCGCCTGTCCGATGACGTTGGTTTTCCCTAGTACTCTAGTGTCATCCCACAAAACGACACAATACACCATTATTTGCGCTATGGAAAGTGATTTGCCTTAGTTGTTAGAACGTGTTTCATAAAGAAATATTAAACGGAAGGTGATGTGTGAAGAATCCGTAGGTACCAACAGGTCGTTAAAAAAGGGGGTACGGAAATCTCACACTGCCATTGTGTGACATATTCGTACGAAATCTTGACACATTGGTCACACGAGTTGAAGAATTCGTACGAATTCTTCACACGTCTGATTACGGTGTGAAGAATTCGAAGTGTGAATAATTCGGCTCAACAGACCTATTATGGCGTGGACGTCCCAGTAGAGGTTACTTGTTTTAGTGCTTCTGGGATGTGCAAGTGCCGAAACGTATGAAATCTCACTCCTGGAGTAACCACTGAGTCTTTTACATGACCGTGGTAAAGCCGCGTTACACAGCGCCTGATCTGGCTCCAAACTGTTTGCAATGGACATATTTTGTTTTGTTTTAGCCTAAACACGTTTATTGGGAAAGACAAACGTCTTTTTTATTGTATTATGAATTACTTGTAGCCAATAGCAATTATAGCACACTTAAGTTTCAATCATAATAACTACGACGATTGCTCATTTAATCTTTATCGTGTAGTTACATACTCTAAAACTATCATCTGAATTTGTTGTTAATGTGCATTTCGTTTTGTCCCTAATAAACATCAAACACTCATTCGAATTTAAACCTAATGAGCCCTGATCAGAAATATGTTAACTCGGCGATCCATTTTGATCTAAAATTTCTGCAAATATTCAAAACGTCGCTCGTGCATGCTAAATATGTAATAATGTTTTCCTATCCCCTACCACGTTTCACAATAGGAGTTATTCGAGCTATCAAAATATCTAGTCATTACAGGTGACATGAAAATTTCGTAAATATCTAAATCTGAAAGAATGCCGCACCAGGAGACAAAGGTATCATGCAAAGATATCATTTTCACAATCGCTTGACAGATAATCGGATTTACTAAAAAGTCCCGATCAACCCTGAACAGATTACGTATTGTCAGGGCTCACATGTTAAATGATAACAAGATACGCTTATATACAGTACCGTGGAGAAAACGTTATTCTTAAACGGGTTTAAGCTAAAACTGTTATTTCCTAAACACACAGTTTGGAGCCAGATCAGACGCCGGGTAACCCGTCGTCTGATCAGGCTCCAAACTGTTTGCCACTCAGCTTAATATTAATAGGCTAGCAAGAATTGTCAAAAAAGTTGTTATTTTCTACATTTTAGTGCAATGCGTTTGCGTTTCGTTTGCGTTTAAACGGGAAAGAATAACGTTTTCTCCACTGTAACCACTGAAACCCGAACTCCACATAACCCGAATTCTCTGAAAACCTGGCAAAGCCATAGGGTTTACTAAACCCATTACCTAATATATGTGCCTTTGTACGCTATATATTTATTCTTGCAGTGAGGAAAATAGTTCCACTTGATAGTCATAAACTTGTACCATAAGAAATAAGTTCTATATTCTAGCAGATGGTAGCTTAAAGCAGGCTGAAAGTAAAGCAGAATGAGCCTGGAAATGCGTTCTGCTTTACGTTCAACCTGCTTTATGTGGTCACATAGTTTCAAAACTAGAAACAGGCTATGGGATAAGTGGTTAATGCCAATGCTAACCAATCCTTCAATGGAGGGTTCTGCAGTTAAGAATAAACGTTATTGTTTCCCGTTTAAACGCAAACACATTTCAATAAAATGTAGTAAAATTCATATTTAGAAAATTCTAACCTACCGACCAACTACTTGTCTTTTCGAGTCCAGGGTTTTCTTTTAAAGAGGACCAATAATGAGATCGGGCCAATGCTGGTCAATGTGGGTACTTTATGAAGAGAAATCGGCCATTTTCGTTAGCTAACGGCTTGTTCCGACAGTTGACGAAAATGGCCGATCGTACATACGTAGTTTGTGCCGTTTTTGGTTTAATTTTATCAGTGGTCCTCAACCTTTAAATTTACCAAATCTAGTCACACAGGAAATCCAGTGTGATAATCCTTTGGGTGGGGGAAACTATCTTAAAAGTAGTTAAAGACTAGTTTTTCTTCTGATCACAACACTTACTATTACGTAAGATTGGCGGAAAATCCCGAGGAACAAAGCCGCGAGTGACAAGCAATGACATCGCCAGTACAGGTAGCTTTTGTAGTGGACGAAACAGTAAGCAATAAAAATGGTAAGTGTTATGATCAGAAGAAAAACTATTCTTTAATAACGCATTACCAACACAAAGAACTAACTCTTATGTACATGTATGAGTATCCATTTTTTGGAGAATTGCAGATTGCTGTAAATACAAGTGTTTATTTCAAGATAGATAAAAACTCATAACTATACATGAAGGAGCGTTTTACTACATGTATGTATTAAAAAATCATTTTATTACAGTATATTTATTGGTTCCTCTATCGATTGGTTGCTTAATGCAAGTATGACTAAACATTACGCGTATAGGAATGTTAGAAAAAACTCTCTATTACGACCACAGGATTATATTTAGTACATGGTGTTTGAGGCAGGTGCATGGCGGCTTAGAGAAAAGATAAAAACAACAGAAATCTCGTACAGGGGCGTTCTCGTTTACTTTAATCATCTATTATATATGTCACCTGGTTTAAATACTTTTAATTAATCTCCTTTTCAGTAGTCAGTCGTAACAGAGAAGTTTAAATGTATTTGAAAACCACAAACAGATCAAACGGACACAGGAATTCTGTCAATCCATTATTATGTTGATTTAGTTATAATTGGCTGTATGGGATTAATTAACTTATTTATACTGATCGTATTTTTATGGAAATTCTAACACGTACAATAAAAACATTACAAATATACCACTACCCCACTCAACATGATATAATTTGTTTATGCTTCGTATTTAGTCATGTTTATATACATGTAGTATATAAACAGACATTATACTCATAGAGCAAATTGACTGAATTTTGCAAACGATTTATATCAGATATTGGGCTATTAAATTATTTCACTGCCAACGGCTCCAAAGGGTGACTTTGTAAACAGTTTCGATTCTGATAAGACGACGCGTAACGCGGCGTCTGATCAGGATCCGAACTGTTTGACACCCCTATCGACTTTTCTTCAGCCAAAACAGCCGTACAGTTGACTTTAACAATATTGTAGAGGACACTACCAATGAAAACGATATTTTGACGGTAGGAAGGTTAACTCTTTGAACCCTAGTCCCGCATATAGGCGTGCTTTTCAAACAGTGTACATGTGAATCGTACAATTGTCCTATGCAAACAGTGAAGACCCAGATCAGAGGGCTCCGAAAGGAGCCCTCTGATCAGGGTCTTCACTGTTTGTCATAATGCCAAACATTGACAAAAACAACCCTTTAAAGTCAGAAATGGACTAGACAAAAATGGAAACTGGAATTGTCCATTTAAAGTTTCAGGGAGGAAAGAGTTAAAGCAGATGATAAAAAGTTTGAAGCTTTGATTATTGATGCAGCTTGTTTTTATTTGCCACTTAATTAACAGAAGCTTGACTGCAATGGACAGGCAATTATTCTAGCCCCTTTCACTATCATTTTGTCTGCCTTCATTTCACAAATTTAAGTTTTAAGATAAACTGATATCATTTCGTAATAATTGTGAACTAGTTTGAATCCTTATTAGACGCAGTCTGATCTTTTTCCCACAAGTTTTCAAACAATTGTTCTCGTGGATTAACCATTTGATCCACAATAGTACATGTATCGTATGTAGCCTGTTTTTTAAAATGTTGCCCTAACGGAAAAGAGTGTTAAATAATTTGCATCCTAATAAGACGCCGCGTGACGCGGCGTCTGATTAGGATCAAACGATTTGCACCGTCGGCTATGGCGGTTAAAGTCTTTTACTTCCTTACATGTACCTCGGGTACAATAGTTATTTGCAAACCATCTACGATCCTAATCAGACGCCAGGTAATCTAAACTGTTAGGCACTTATTACGTAAGCTATTGAGTAAATTTATCTAAAATTTAAATTTTAGGAATAAAAGCAAATCCCTTGTCAGCCGACCGCAACTTGACATTTGCAAGCAGTTTGGACTCAGATCAGACGCTGCGTCACGCGGCGATTGATCTTGATTCAAACTGTTTGCTATTCGTCTGTAGATATCCTTAAATTAAAATTGTATAACTCTTAATTGAACAAAGTTTGAAGACGACAAGTTCAAAGCATCAGGACAAGGGTTAAAGCAGATGACGTCATGTCAGTGAAGAGGTTAACCCATTTACGCCCAGTGGATTCTTCCATGTTTACATATTGGATTAGTACATTTGTATCAAAGGATGCCTGGTCAAAGTTTTCATTTTTTCTTTTTGTTTTATATTGAAATTTCTATCAGCAAACAGTGTAGACTCTGATCAGACGCCGCATTATGTTTGCCTATCTCCCATATATAGGATCGTGAGCACAAATTGGTTAAATGTATATGTATCGTCTCTCTTTACTGTAGAGCTGCGGCCCGGGGAACCACACACTGAGGGCCTTACAGTGTCAGTCCTTTGATAACGTTGCTATCAAAGACAACTACTATCACTGGGTGCCGTACTTGAAACCCCGAGAGCCCTGTGTCCTGTACTGCCGCACCGTGGAAACGGACTTTGTGCTGAAGATGCAGGATGAGGTCTGGAACGGGACAAGTTGTGGTAGCCATGGCAACGGCGTGTGCATTCAGGGCAGGTGTAAGGTAATTCAGTGGTGCCTTGAAGAGTTTATTCTTTCCCGTATAAACGCAAACGAACCGCGAATGCATTGCAATAAAATGTAGAAAATAGCCACTCCTTGACAATATTTCTTTTAAATTTTGGTGGCATACAGTTTGACCTGGTGTCTGATCAGGTTCCAAACTGTTTACCATTCAGGTTAAAATAAATCGTACGGCATTTCAAATAATTGTAATTTTCTACAATTTACAACATTGCATTTGCGTTTCGTTGACATCAAAACGGGATAGAATAACGTCTGATCAACTGTAAATTTATCCATACATTCATCAAGTGCGTTGGAGAATTTAGTTTATCCTTCTTAATTTTATTCTGAGCGACAACCAGTTTGGAGTCTGATCAATGGACCGGGTGACTCCGGTGTCTCATCGGGATCCAAACTGTTTGCGATTAAACTGTTTCTTGTAGTACAAATGCGTTTAATTGGAAACTTAACATTAGCACTTTGAAATTTAGATTTGTCTTAATTTAGATTTGTCTTACCGCCCTTACGAAATAAAAATCGAGAAAAATATAACGTTGTCGGCAGGATTCGAACCTGCGCGGGAAGATCCCAATAGATTTCTAGTCTATCGCCTTAACCACTCGGCCACGACAACTGTTGTAAACATAAAACGCTTCATGATATTTGTTTATACTGTTATTCTGATCTCACGGAGCATCCTTTGAATGAGCAAATGGTACATTCCAGTGTAACATCTGGCGACATGAATCAGAATAGTACGTCAAAAAAATAAATTTAGTCTGTTTCTCATGTTGAAGACAGGAGGTTACTTAAAGCAGTGTTCTTCTTTACGCTCCGCCTGCTTTAAGTCGCATTCTGCTTAACTTTCAATTAACTTTAAGCTACATGTACCATCGGTTAGGATATACAGCACTCCCTTTCTACAACGGCTCTCCAAACAACGATTTCCTCCTTACAACGACGCTTGCTGCTCTTCCCCCATAAAAGACAATTATGTCCAACATATTCATTGCTGCAATGTCGTCTGCTTAAAATTGGCGTCTGCTGTTTTTCTCAAAATTACATAATGGACATTTTATACAGAAAAAAACGTTACGGCGAGTGACAAACAGCTTGAATCCAGATCAGCGCTGTAGAACATATGGTGTATATATTCATGACTGTATCAGCTGGAAATACTTTCTTCACGGCTGTATAAAATGAAATTACAATGTGTATACGTTTTTCAGTCGAGGAATAATTTAGAGGTGTAAAAATGCGTATGCAATTTATGAAATAAGGAGTTTACCTTTTCTTCGTCAAATTTAACTGTCTCTTTTAACCATTTCGCAGACAAAATATCGTGTGCTAAAATCTGTTGTCTGCAATTTCCTTTTCAATCTAAACCGCACTCCCATAGTCAATCACCTCCGTTTTTTCTATCTTTTCAAAATAACAGCACTTCCTCTCTACAACGACACCCAATAGGAGACAAATATTTGTGCGTTCTTCCGAGGGAGTCGTTATAGGGAGGGAAGTAGGCTTACATTTGCAAACAGCTTGAATCCAGATCAGACGCCGCGTATCGCGGCGTCTGATCTGGATTCAAACTTTTTGTCACTCGTCTTTAAGGTTTTAAGCTGTTTGTCAGTCGTCATTAAGTTTTTTCTGTCAAAATGTCCGTTATGTAACTTTGAGATTAACAGCAGATGACAATTTTAGGCAGATGTCATTGCAGCCGTGAATAGGTTGGGCATAATTGTCTTGTTTTGGGGAAGAGCAGCAAGTGATATTGTAGAGAGGGAATCGTTGTTGGGAGGGCCGTTGAAGGGAGGGAGCATGAAAAATGGTTCACGATGACGTTTTAACTTTTAAATCGTGACGGGTAGGTTGGTCTTATGCGAGTTCGAGTTATTGGGATTGGACTTTATAACATTTAAACAATACATGTACCTTTTCAGAAAGTTGGTTGCAATGGTGTTATTGGGTCGAAGAAATCCTTGGACGCTTGTGGCGTATGTGGGGGTGACGGAAGCACGTGCGTCAAAGTACCCGACAAGAGACACGAGACTAGTCCATTCTGGGAGGAAAACGAAGAGAACAAATACCAGTGGGATATTAAATGGAGCCCGTGTTCTCAAAGCTGTGGGGTATTACTTTTATCCATTACTTTATCAACCCTTTCTATCTCAATGACGTCATAAAACGCATTTGCAAACAATTTTATTATTATTATTATTATTATTACTTTGTAAATAGGTGTCATGCGTCTATATCAACATGTATATATTTAAGGATTATGTTAAAAAATATACCCCACAGAAAACAATTAGTTATTTTAAGAAATGCTGAAATTGACATGCCACTTTTACACAGATTGACTAGAGACCTTAACAGGATTTGGACAATCAGTGAAATGACTTTATTTAATTTTTTCAACAACAATTTTTAATTCACATAATCATGTATGCATAAAGACAATACATGTACATTGTATGTATACACTGTGGAATTATAGACTTAAAATTGTTTTTAACAGACCGGAAGACAAACCTCCACTGTAAAATGCGTCACGACTGATACGAATTATGAAGTGAATGAAGTATTCTGCTCACCAAGTGAAAGACAGTATATACAGAACACAAGAAGCTGCACAGAGAGTAAATCCTGTAAATATAGGTATGTCAACACCAACGGAAACGTTAATACTCCCTGTTTACATGTACAGTAGAGCTGATGGTATTCTTTCCAGTTTAAACACATTGCAATAAAACAGGGCTACCATAAGTTGCTCAAAACAATTCTAAGATTTCCAAATTTTCAATCTCGATTTTAGGAATCGTACCTTTAACTCTTTCGCTGCCCGGCTCTATAACACTAACGTTTTTATGCAAACAGCTTAGATCCAGATCAGACGCCGCGTAACGCGGCGTCTGATCTGAATCTAAACTGTTTGAAACTCATATCAATGTTTCCTAAGTAAAAAAAGCATACATATCCAATTTTTAAGTGCAGAAATCCGAAGATTTCGGAAAAAATCCTTAGGTCCAGGAAATAAAAACAAATTTGAAGATTTCGGAAAAAAAACGGAGAAATGGCAGCCCTGATAAATGTAAAAATCTTGTTGACAATTTTGATTACATTTATTTGAGTAGAAAACATTTTGGAGCCTGATTAGACACGTCTGGTCTGGCTCCAAACTGTTTGCAATGGAAGTAATAGATAAAGCGTAAACGCGTTTATGAGGAAATAATTACGCAATCTCTACTGGATCTCATTCACCAATGATACTTCAAATGTACAGTTCCGTTTCCGAATTCAAACTAGCCATTTTTGAATGTTTTTGGCTGTTATTTTAGCATACATTGTACAAATCAACCACTGCAGAACACTATAAGGGGGATATTACATTGTACAGGGGTCCTCTGATCTGGATCTACGTTATTTGCACAGTACAAGTGTACTATTCACAGATATTGACTATAATATTATGTAGTAAACGATGCGAATTTGCGACATTGATTAATACCCCATTCGTAAGCAACCCGGCGCCCGTACGGCGTTTCCGATATTTACATGTAAGTCCTGAACTGGATTTTTTCGACATGCGCATTTTTGTTTGCGAATTTTTAAATTTTATTTCAGCGAATATTGTATTTGTATTGTATTTGACATAATGACTTACTGTTTCATGAAGACCACATGCTGATTAACATAATGACATACTGTTTGAACAAGACAACATGCACATTCAACTTGACCACTATTTCATTGAACAAAACAACATACCCCTTCAACAGGATAACATATCAATTTAACAAAATGACATATGGTTATAACAAGATAGCTTACAGAACAGACATAATTACATTGGAATTTAACCCGATGACGTATGTGTTCAACTTAATGACATAACAATTAAACCACAGGTACTTGACACATACTTTATTATCTATGAACCCCCTCCCCCTTTAAAAAAAAAAAAATTTTTTTTTTTTTTTTTACTATACTTCTATTATAGATACTAGAAGTATAGTAAAAAAAAAAAAAATTTTTTTTTTAAAGGGGGAGGGGGTTCATAGATAATAAAGTATGTGTCAAGTACCTGTGAATTAAACATAACAACACTTGTATTGAAGAAGACCACTTACCCATTTGACCTAATAGCATAGTATTTAACAGTGAACAAAATAGCATACCCTTTCAACAGGATAACATGTTAGTCTAACATAATGCTGTATGATTATAACAAAATAACTTGCAGAACTGACATAATCACATTCGAATTGAACAAGATGACGTATCTATTTAACATAATTACATAACAATTTCACATAACAACACTTGTTTTGAAGAGAACAACTTATGCGTTTGACATAATAACATTATAGTTCAACAGGATAACATATGTTTTGACATAACGACATACTTTGTCAACAAGACAACATTTCCGACCTCAGCATAAGACAGCTACGGCGTTCCACAGAACTAAGACGTAACGTCAAAAGCTCATGACCCACGGCGTTACACATGACGTTGAAACTTGAAATGGAGTTAATTACCTGTGTAGGCTGACGAACCGCCTATGTACCATTTATCGTGGTTTTTGTCTCTGGTGACGTAAATATACAAATACTGGTGACGTCAATTATGACATCACCCCCATTAAAAATCAATATTTACTATATTGGTACAGTTGGTTTTCCCCACGACCCCAGTAGGTGCACCTGTCATATTCAATGTGTTTGAGGAGTGGTAAATGAAAAGGCTGTCGAGACTTTGAAGGAATAAAAGAGGAAAACAGAGTTTGGTTTGTTGACTGTAAGCAGTTGTGCACACAGTACAGGTGTGCATGAGTCCAGCTATTTAGAGTACAGAATATGACAATCAGGCTAGACTCAGGTCAACATCTGTATGAAAATGCGGCGTCTAATCAAGGTCTACATCGTTTACAATTCATTAGTACGCGTCATGTTTTCTGCACCCATGTAGACCAATATCAGTTGTGGCATTTTAAATGTATCTTTGTTTACACTGATTGCTACGTTTAATAATTTGAAATTCACTCGAAGTTGGATCTAGAGTTGTAGAGCTGGTCAATAAAAAACTGTTGTTATTCATATTTTATACACGCGTTCTTTTGGATGTTCATTCTGCTTCTTTAGAAACACGCCTGTGTTCTTTTCTTTTACAAATAGAATCTAGAATCTATACCAATTTGTTTCTTTTTCAATTTACACGGAAGTGTCTTTTTATATCTGTAAGTTTTCTTTAAATATAAACAAACACAAGCAAATAATCACAACCCCGAAAAATGTTTGAACGTTGTCTAACTATTCGGACGTCAAAGTTACACATAAACTAGCGTCTGGGACATTTCTTAGGGACAATTTGTTTTGTAAATTACAAAATTAGTAAATTGAAAAGTACAATAATCTATATACCAAAATAATCGCAAGAAAAAGTGTATTTTTCCTATCTGACTATTTTCTGGCTAAAATTATTATTATTTTAATAAAACAGCACCAATGTTTCGGAATAAGTAAATATGACGTTGTTTTCTTACTTTGGGACATTTGAATGGACAATCCATTACACGGATTACAGAAATATCTAAAGCGCTTTTGGTTAAACGACACTATATTTCAAAACAGGACAAAAAGTGTATTTTGCCGACAAGAATTAATCAACTAATATAAATTCTTTATCTGGCAGATAATTGATAAAAAACGGTGCTTACTTTTTTTTTGGCGCATGGGACAAATTCTCTTATTTCGAATTTCCCTCCATTCTGTCTTCCATTTATGAAGAATTTTCAAACAAATGTGTGCATTATATCTGGAAATGATGTTCTGTCAACGCTGCAGACCAAATGTATGCAATTTCCCGCGTTTGAACGGAACACACGCGTTTGTTCATAAACAGCTGCATACAAATGTAACATGGGACATTGGATTTTTTACTGATCATCACAAGTAATGACGACTCATTTTAATCGCCTTTTGTACATTTCTAAAATATGAATGCATTATGACATTCAGCAATCTTGGACGATCATTTTGATATATAACACTAGTATTGTTCTAAATCTTTACATGCCTTGAAATGCAAAATGAACGATCATGTGAGCATATTTCAAAGGGGGCATGAGCTTTTGACGTTACGTCTAAACGTTTCAATGTTTTGATTTATTCTCAGATGGCATGCCTTCAAGTGGGGCTCCTGCAGTCGCTCGTGTGGAAGTGGCCGGAAGCACCGTCGAGTGATATGTCTAAAACACGAGCACGCATCAAACCGGAAACGCGTGAATGACAGGAAATGCAAGGACGTAAAACCAGACATCCAAGCTCCTTGCAATTTAGGGGATTGCCCAGAATGGCTTGCTGGTCCTTGGGCAAAGGTACTGTAGTCTGGATAATGCCGTTCTTTTCCGTTTCAACTAAAATGCAATTAAAATATTGTCTAACAGTTTGAACCTCGGACTTCAGATATCGTTTCTGACCATTTCTTGTTGACATGATCTCTTTTGAGTTAAATTACGCTTTGGTAGGAACAATATAGTGTTACATATTTGTTAACGAGACTAATAAATGACTGTTTGAAGACTGATTTTAATCTGAATTGTAAACAGTTTGGAGTGTGAAACTGTTCCCAACTGGTGGCAGTAGAAACAATTCTTTTAGCACAAACGCGTTTAATCAGGAGGAAATATTATCTTCTCCGCTCTAGGGAAACGTTTACATAAATGTACATGTACTACAGTGCTCCCTCCCTACAACGGCTATCCCAACAACGACTCCCTCCTTACAACGACCCTTGCCGCAATTCCCTAAACAGGACACTTATGTCTAACGCTTTTACTGCTGCAATATCGTCCTGCTTAAAATTGTCGCCTGCTGTTTCTCTCACAGTTACATATAAGTGGAGATTTTGATAGAATACATATAATGACGAGTGACAAACAGCTTGAATCCAGATCAGACGCCGCGTTAAGCGGTATCTAATCTGGATTCAAGCTGTTTGCAAATGTAAGCCAAATCTTAACTTTCCCTCTCTCTAACGACTCTCTCCGAACAACGCACACAATCTTAGTCTCCCATTGGGTGTCGATATAGAGAGGGAGCGCTGTATTAAATTCGCATGTATACATTATGAAAATCACAATCATTGACTTTATTGATAATAGTTTATTTTGATAACTTCGATATTTGTAACTAGGGTATAGGAATAATTTCTTATGCTGAATATTCATGACTGCATAAAGCGAAACTATTTTTCCTCAGTGGATGAATAGATTAATGTCGTAACTATCTAAGGAGTAGTGGGTTCAATCTACCTTTGAAATAAAACTGTAGGCGACATTATCAAAGCAAGTTTTTTAAAAAGGCTAAAGCAAGTGATATTAGGTGGCAGCGAAAGGGTTAAATTACGATTGTTTTCTATTCAATTTGTTTCCAATTTCATTCGCAGCTAAATTAATCTGATCAATTAGCAAATTAGGAAAATTTAATTAACACAATAATGATATTGCTACACCGATAGCATGTCGTGTCCTAATTTTACTAGCGGTTAAAGTTCTATTTACAAAACGAATGGACCTTTATGGGTTGCAGTGAATTGCAATTAGAATTTCAACCCCATTCACTTCCATCGTCTGTTTATACAGTGGAGAAGACGTTGTTCTTTCCCAATAAATGCGCTTATGCTTAAACTGTTATTTCCAATGCAAACAGTTTAGAGCCAGATCAGACGCCGGATAACCCGGCGCCTGATCAGGCTCCAAACGGTATGTCACTCAGATTAATGTAAAAATGACTTTTTGAAGATTTTTTGAAAATGTTGACGATATCCTTAACCCTTTACCCCATAAGCTGTTTCTAGTTTGAAAATAGGCGACTACTTAAAACAGGTTGAAAGTAAAGCAGAATGCGCCCTAAGGCGCATTCTGCTTTACTTTCAGCCTGCTTTAAGGTATCACCTGCTAGAATTAAAAAATATTCCTTCTGATACATATTCATGACTGTATGTATTGGAATTATTTCTTCCGCGGAGGATTAAACGGAATGCGCTAAAAGGCGCTTCTATAAGGTGAAGGGTTAAATCTAAGTGACAAACAGTTTAAAGCCAGATCAGACGCCGGGTTACCCGGCGTCTAATCTGGCTCCAAACTGTTTGCATATGACATGATTGTTTTTCACAACCGCGTTTATTGGGAAAGAAGAACGTCTTCGCCAATGACAATCATTGTTTCCAACGTGTTCCAGTGTTCGGTACCATGCGGCTACGGGACACAGAAGAGGAAGGTAGTGTGTAAAACCTCGACAAGCGCCTACTGCACACAGACTAGCAAGCCAGCCCCTGTTCAGCGATGTTACTCCGGAAGGTCTTGTTCGGAAGCCGGGTTACAACAAGATGGTAGGATCCTTGACTTGATATAGTGGAGAAAGACGTAACCTTTTCCCAATGAATAACGTGTTGTAGGGAGAGTATGTCCCTCTGAAGAACAATTCCTTCCTTACACAAATGCTTGCCACTGTTACCCAACAAGACATTCACCGTATTTTAACCCCTTCACTGCCCTAATGATGTCTGCTTTAAATAGTCCTCGTCTACAATGTAATTTAATTTCTTAGATCTAAATTGTACATATAGGTATCATTACTTAAGTAATATCATAACTCGTGTAACAGTTTGGATCCTAATCAGGAGCCGCGTACGCGGCGTCTGATCATGGTCCAAACTGTTTGCAAATAACATTGTGGTCTGGGCAATGGAGGGGTTAGTTTTCTCTCTATATTACAACTCCGAACAACAAGCACTGTCGTTGTCCCCGAATTGGTGTTGTTCTGAAGAGGGAACACTGTAATTGCTTTCATTATTACAGTAACATTTATGAAGATAATACCGAAAAAAATACTAACAAATGGGACACTAGTTGCTGTAATTATCATAAAGTTTAAACAAGTTACTTTTATCACACAGTAATTTGTCTAAAATGTGCGAACTAAGTGACAAATAGTGTTGATCCTGATCAGACGTATCATAAGGGAGCAGTCTGGTTAGGGTTTACACTGTTTGCTCAGGTCTGTTTGTCCTACAGTGGAGAATCTGTTATTCTTTCCCAATAAACGCGTTTACGCTAAAACTATTATTTGCAGTGCAAACAGTTTGGAGCCAGATCAGACGCCGGGTAACCCGGCGTCTGATCAGGCTCCAAACTGTTTGCCACCAAGATAAACATAGATTATCAGAATTGTCCAAAAGTTGTTCTTTTCTACGTTTTAGCGCTTTGCGTTTGCGTACGTTTGCGTTTAAACGGGAAAGAATAACAGATTCTCCACTGTATATAGAGAGTCATTACGGTATGCAGATCTTATCTTGCAATATTTATGCTCATTATTGTCTTTATCAAATTATATCGTGATAAAGATTTTATTATTCTTATTGAATTGATACCAGTATTTGATAATGAGTTACGGTTTATCCTGGTATGCTTGAAATAAAACTTAAACATATTAAATGTTTTCCTGCTGAAAATGAATATATAAAACTCAGCATAATGAGCATTTTCTATCTGAGATGACATGTTACAGCAAAGAGTCCAGACTCATGTCAGACATAGCCTGTAAGAAAGCCGTGCAGACTCTGATTTGAGACTACTACATGTTTACTGTTTTTAAGGCTTCAATACACACGGTTATACCAGAAAGAAAAGGGTTTGAACTGCCAACGTTTTCGTGAGATTTTTACCCCTTCACCGTTTCATTGTCGTCTGCTTCAATTTTTGTTGTTTGCAATGTCGTTTTAAAGTTTAAAAATAAGGCAGTATGTCTGAAGGAATTTCAAAACGAGTGTTAAACAATTTGGACCCTGATCAGACGCCTAGTAACGCGGCGTCTGATCAGGGTCCAAACTGTTTTCAAACGCGCTTTTGAGCGTCATTGAGAGCGAAAGGGTTGAAACCGTGGGTCTTTCGTATAACAAACATAGTCACTCACTGTTAGTTGTTAATTTGATTTCAGATTCACTGGCAGATAAGTACGACTTCTATGATGATGCAAAGCTGCGAGAGTTATTTCTCATACCAAAGTAAGCATATTTCGTACAGAGGAGAATACATTATCAACGAGACGCAAATACAGACAATGACAATGTTTTTAGAATCACTGACGATTTATTTCAAACTGAGTGGCAAACAGTTTTGAGTTCGAACAGACGCCGGGTTACCCGGGGTCTGATCTTGTTTTAAACTGTTTGCAATGAAAATAATTGTTTTATTTGTAGCAAAACACGTTTATTTCGGTAAAAATGACGTTTAATATAAGCCGTTCCATGACAAATTTGTTTAACAATACGAAACAATTGTAGACCAAATATTGACGTCAAATCGGTATCTGTGGCTGATCAAGTTCTACACTTGCAAACTTGTTAGGTACATGTAATACACACATTGGCTCTACTGGTGAGTACATGCCCTGTACATAGCACCGATACATGGGGACTCGGTTAAAAGTATCATCTTAATGACTACTATTAATGGTAATTGTACAGTAGGGCTCGAACAAGCGACCCCTATGCTACTCTTTCAGTGCGTTAACGCCACGCTTTATGTCGTATTAGTTCATGTTTATGAAATGTCATACTTTTTCGTTCAGTGATCGATGAACGCACATTTGCTTAACCATGTACTAAGTTTCGAGACTGTCTTCACTTCAGGTTGAAGATTACCGCTTGGGGTCCGTGCACGGTCACATGCGGAGTCGGGTATAAATACAGGAATGTCACGTGTCTGCGGGGTGAGAAACTGGTACCCTTGAAGGATTGTCAAGGTAAATGAGATTTATTATTATTTAATTATAACATATCTATCATATAAAACATGACATGAAGTTCATTCGGCATAAAGACTGCACAAAGCACATAGGGCTCTTTAACTGCCTTGGTAAATGAATAAGTCAATTAACTTCTCTTTCGATGAAAGTTTTGTTTACTTTGCGAAAGTCATGTACCCTGTCTACTTTAGAGCATAATAGCCTCTTCGACATAAAATGGCCAAATGACTCTGGTCGTTGACGAAACGTCGAACGACAAATCTTTTACGTAAGGTCGATTCTTAAATTCCCCAGTATTAATCATTTATCAATCTAATCCTGTCTTGTGTCATCTCTTTGTTATCGTATTTTCTAGTCGATTCAAAGGAGATGTCACAAGACAAGATAAGTTTGAGATATCAGAAATTCGATGTATTTTAAAGATTTGACTTACGACAATTTATGTCATACGACGTTTCGTAAGACGGGCCAAGATCAAATGTTTCAATAACAGGGCTGTACATGTACAGTGGAGAATGTGTTATTCTTTCCCAATAAACGCGTTTACGCTAAAACTATTATTTGCAGTGCAAACAGTTTGGAGCCAGATCAGACGCCGGGTAACCCGGCGTCTGATCAGGCTCCAAAATGTTTGCCACCAAGATAAACAAGAATTATCAGAATTGTCCAAAAGTTGTTCTTTTCTACGTTTTAGTGCTTTGCGTTTGCGTACGTTTGCGTTTAAACGGGAAAGAATAACAGATTCTCCACTGTAAATGGGTATTTTTGCTTAACTCCTTCAATATAAGGCTAAATACTTACTTATCAATCAGCCCGCGTATATTGCCATACATGTACAGCAGAATTGTGAAAATGTGTCACACAGTGTACGCGACAAGTTGAAATATATGTTGACCATGCACATCATGTGAAATGACTATAAATCTTTCTTATCATTATGCATATACAGAGAAAGAGGATTATGTCCAATCTCAGTCTGAACCAGTTTGTGCTACGTGTAAAACATTTATTTACTTTAAGGATACAAGCAGATTTGTACCCTCTTAAGTTGGCGTAGTGAATCCCTTACCTTTCTTTTTTTTCTACTTCTTATTCTTAAGATAATATCAAATTACTTTTGAGTCGTCTTTTTTTTCGAATCTCTAACAACACTGTTTCAATTCATTTATTTTTCATTGTTATTGCTCATCTTTATTGTCATTTAACAAAATATACAAAAAGTAATGAACACGAATGTAATACAATTGTAAACAAGCATATGTCACATTATGTAAATCTGTTAGAAGGGGTGGGTTGTTACTAACGTCGGAAGAACTTGTATCACGACCCTTTTGCACATATATTGATATGTATGATAAACACGTATAACCATTTGGTCATTTGAATTGTTATATGAACTTTTGTACAAATATTGGGCAATAAAATATGTGTAAACTAAAACATTTGTTTCGAACGCAGAAATGTAATTTCGGCGTATGACCTGGCACCACACGTTTTGACAATCAGATAGAACAAATCGTCAGAATAGTCAAAACGCATTAATTTTCTGTTTTTTATTGCATTGTGTTTGCCCTTAAGTTTGAGGACTCCTAATGAGATCAGGTTACATTGTGTGTCGGTCAATATCGGAACTCTACGGAGAGCAATCAACCATTATCATCAATTGACGGGCTGTTCTGAACACTGCTTTAGCAGAGTTCGGAACATTCCGTCAGTTGACGAAAATGGCCGTTCGCTGTACGTAGAATACCGATTTTGGTCCGATCGATTAGGGATCCTCAACCTTAAGTTTGGTTAACGTCTTCTCCACGGTATTGTATGAAATGATTGATAATACTATTATCCACACATATCGTGGGTGATTATAATGGCAGTGTTATCGTTTTCCTTACGTTTGACAAATGTACTGGTATGTACCAGCCGACAGGCGGAATAATACTAATTAGTCTCCGGTATTGATCAGAGCTAATGACAGAACTGGGCTTGCCTCATGCACCTTAGGTACATGACGGACGTTATTCGTTGCCGTTTAACCCTTTACAACCACACATTAATGTTTTCTTCGGACTTGGCAGAGTTATATTTAGATTTGAACATTCTAAAATTTTAAAAGGGATGAGTATCGCACACGATTATTTCTCTACAGTCACAATTATCTCAATTAGCAGTCCCCTCTCCTATGATCTACGTATCAGTGAAGGAGTTGTGAACAAAAGTAAAATGTATACGGCACCTACAAATTTGTCGTTTTTTCCAGCAACTTCCGGTTTAGGGACTTCCGGTAATTGGAGGTTACACTATATATAATGTGAGTTTTAACTCATTGAGTTGTAGCGACAAGTAGTAGACTTGACCTATGCAACAATGTAGACCCAGATCAGAGGGCCCATCAAGGATCCCTCTGATTATGGTTTTCATTATTTGTCATTTTGTAATGAACCGTAAAACCAACTGTCAATATTGGAATTTACTTAATTTGACACTGGACTTGCTGCCAGGACATTTATTGCAACAAGCTCTGAACTCTTAGCGACTCTTGGCATACATGTATTCTTCGACGGGTATACCGGTACTCATCATTGACAGTGTACCTGTGAAGAGTTCACTAGCAAACAGTGTAGATCACGATAAGAAGGTTCCTGCAGGAGCACTCTGACCTGGGTTTGCTTTCTTTCTAATTTTGCAATTTATTGTAAACATAAACCCTAAATAGTCAAAATGAGCTTAACTTTATAAGACACTGGCCTTTCCCATGTGGAGTTCTAGGGGTTAGTGAGTTATGGCAGTAGTATGTACAGTGGAGACAACGTTATTCTTTCCCGTTTAAACGCAAACGAAACGCAAACGCAAAACACTAAAACGTAGAAAATGACTATTTTTTGATAATTCTGACTATTGATACTAAGTTGAGTGGCAAACAGTTTGAAGCCTGATCAGACGCCGGGTTACCCGGCGTCTGATCTGGCCTCAAACTGTTTGCACTGGAAATAAGAGTTTTAGCGTAAACGCGTTTACTGAGAAAGAATAACGCTTTCTCCACTGAATGCCGTATTTCACGGCGGCCAGGACATAACTCTTGGCAAGCGCTGAACTACGAGCGACTCTTAAATTGTGAACGACCAGTCACTTACAGAAGGCATCACTCAGGCTGGTTATTAATGTGACACGGCTGAATATTGGGCATTTGGGTAATTTTTCCACCTAGAGGTCGTCGACATGGTTATCAATAATCATTCGATACTGCCCGGAATCCAGCCAGTTCTCCACACTTCCCGGGAAAGCAATTTACTAAATAGAATCTCAGACAAAATCAAAACATTTTCATCTGTTGACAAACGGGTAGAGACAGGGAGAGAGAGGGAGCGGGGGAGAGGGGGAGAGAGACGAAGAGGGAGAGAGGGGAGAGAGGAGAAAGGGGGATAGAGAGATATAGTTTGAAAGAGAAACAGTGACATGGAAAGAGACGTTCAGAGAGAGGATACAGGGAGACATACGCATAGAGAGAGAGATGCAGATGGAGAGAGAGAGAGAGAGAGAGAGAGAGAGAGAGAGAGAGACAGAGACAGAGACAGAAAGACAGAGAGAGAGTCACATGCATGTATTTTATCTGTTAACAAACGGGTACATGATAACTGGGTAGAGAAAGAGAGAGATTGGGAGAGAGATTGAGAGAGGGAGAGATAGAGGAGGGAGAGAGAGAGAGAAACATAGTCAGATGCAGAGACAGACAGACAGACATATAGAGACAGACAAAGAGTGACAGATACAATGAGAGATAATAAGAGAGACAGATAGAGAGACAGACTAGGACATATACAGAAATTCCCGTATATCTAACGTCAGGGTACCAATGCAATGTCTGACGACTCCATTTCTTATTCATCTCCAGTGCTATTGTTTGCTACTATCATATTGTCGCGTTCCCTTTAATCTTTGCTGGAAATGGATGACTATTTACCATGACCACACGCAAGGGTGTCAACCATTTCATTGCTAGAATATCATCTGCTTAAAACACACGACTGTTTTTTCCATAAAACAAATTTGAGTCACTTTAACCTGCGAAAAATCTACATGAGCACCAAACAGTTCGAGTCCTGATCGAACACCGAGTTACTCGGCGTCTGATCAGGATTCAAACTGTTTGACACTCATGCTGTCGAGGGGATAGTAAGTTCGGGATGTGGTGTAACACTTTCGCTTAACACCGGGTCATAGATCATCTTTTGTGCGACCAAAGATGAATGAATTATTTTTTTGCCTGGCTTTAGAGATAAAAGCTTCCTGACAAGTATCTATTTTTTCAGTTTCTGTGATACAGAATGAAATGTGATTGTAAAACATTGTCCAGTCTTTTAGGCTCCTCTGTCCGTAAACATTAACTCGTTCATCGTCAAATTTATCGTAAGGTTTTTACCCCATCACGCCATATTGTCGTCTGCGTTAATATTGTCATCTGCAGTAATATTTAAAAGTTAGAATTTAGTTAGTATGGCTCACGAAATTCCGAAACGAATGTCAAACAGTTTTGATCCTGATCAGACGCAGCGTTACGCGACGTCTGATCATGATCTAAATTGTATGCAAATGTGCCTTTTGGCGCTATTGACAGTTACAAGGGGTAAAGGCATATCATATACCATAGCTCTTGACACAATATAGAATATACTCGGTCCTTGTTTACTTGAACTTGCTTAACTCTTTGAACCCTAGTCACGCATATACAAGCAGATTTGTACCCTCTTAAGTTGGCGTAGTGAATCCCTTACCTTTCTTTTTTTTCTACTTCTTATTCTTAAGATAATATCAAATTACTTTTGAGTCGTCTTTTTTTTCGAATCTCTAACAACACTGTTTCAATTCATTTATTTTTCATTGTTATTGCTCATCTTTATTGTCATTTAACAAAATATACAAAAAGTAATGAACACGAATGTAATACAATTGTAAACAAGCATATGTCACATTATGTAAATCTGTTAGAAGGGGTGGGTTGTTACTAACGTCGGAAGAACTTGTATCACGACCCTTTTGCACATATATTGATATGTATGATAAACACGTATAACCATTTGGTCATTTGAATTGTTATATGAACTTTTGTACAAATATTGGGCAATAAAATATGTGTAAACTAAAACATTTGTTTCGAACGCAGAAATGTAATTTCGGCGTATGACCTGGCACCACACGTTTTGACAATCAGATAGAACAAATCGTCAGAATAGTCAAAACGCATTAATTTTCTGTTTTTTATTGCATTGTGTTTGCCCTTAAGTTTGAGGACTCCTAATGAGATCAGGTTACATTGTGTGTCGGTCAATATCGGAACTCTACGGAGAGCAATCAACCATTATCATCAATTGACGGGCTGTTCTGAACACTGCTTTAGCAGAGTTCGGAACATTCCGTCAGTTGACGAAAATGGCCGTTCGCTGTACGTAGAATACCGATTTTGGTCCGATCGATTAGGGATCCTCAACCTTAAGTTTGGTTAACGTCTTCTCCACGGTATTGTATGAAATGATTGATAATACTATTATCCACACATATCGTGGGTGATTATAATGGCAGTGTTATCGTTTTCCTTACGTTTGACAAATGTACTGGTATGTACCAGCCGACAGGCGGAATAATACTAATTAGTCTCCGGTATTGATCAGAGCTAATGACAGAACTGGGCTTGCCTCATGCACCTTAGGTACATGACGGACGTTATTCGTTGCCGTTTAACCCTTTACAACCACACATTAATGTTTTCTTCGGACTTGGCAGAGTTATATTTAGATTTGAACATTCTAAAATTTTAAAAGGGATGAGTATCGCACACGATTATTTCTCTACAGTCACAATTATCTCAATTAGCAGTCCCCTCTCCTATGATCTACGTATCAGTGAAGGAGTTGTGAACAAAAGTAAAATGTATACGGCACCTACAAATTTGTCGTTTTTTCCAGCAACTTCCGGTTTAGGGACTTCCGGTAATTGGAGGTTACACTATATATAATGTGAGTTTTAACTCATTGAGTTGTAGCGACAAGTAGTAGACTTGACCTATGCAACAATGTAGACCCAGATCAGAGGGCCCATCAAGGATCCCTCTGATTATGGTTTTCATTATTTGTCATTTTGTAATGAACCGTAAAACCAACTGTCAATATTGGAATTTACTTAATTTGACACTGGACTTGCTGCCAGGACATTTATTGCAACAAGCTCTGAACTCTTAGCGACTCTTGGCATACATGTATTCTTCGACGGGTATACCGGTACTCATCATTGACAGTGTACCTGTGAAGAGTTCACTAGCAAACAGTGTAGATCACGATAAGAAGGTTCCTGCAGGAGCACTCTGACCTGGGTTTGCTTTCTTTCTAATTTTGCAATTTATTGTAAACATAAACCCTAAATAGTCAAAATGAGCTTAACTTTATAAGACACTGGCCTTTCCCATGTGGAGTTCTAGGGGTTAGTGAGTTATGGCAGTAGTATGTACAGTGGAGACAACGTTATTCTTTCCCGTTTAAACGCAAACGAAACGCAAACGCAAAACACTAAAACGTAGAAAATGACTATTTTTTGATAATTCTGACTATTGATACTAAGTTGAGTGGCAAACAGTTTGAAGCCTGATCAGACGCCGGGTTACCCGGCGTCTGATCTGGCCTCAAACTGTTTGCACTGGAAATAAGAGTTTTAGCGTAAACGCGTTTACTGAGAAAGAATAACGCTTTCTCCACTGAATGCCGTATTTCACGGCGGCCAGGACATAACTCTTGGCAAGCGCTGAACTACGAGCGACTCTTAAATTGTGAACGACCAGTCACTTACAGAAGGCATCACTCAGGCTGGTTATTAATGTGACACGGCTGAATATTGGGCATTTGGGTAATTTTTCCACCTAGAGGTCGTCGACATGGTTATCAATAATCATTCGATACTGCCCGGAATCCAGCCAGTTCTCCACACTTCCCGGGAAAGCAATTTACTAAATAGAATCTCAGACAAAATCAAAACATTTTCATCTGTTGACAAACGGGTAGAGACAGGGAGAGAGAGGGAGCGGGGGAGAGGGGGAGAGAGACGAAGAGGGAGAGAGGGGAGAGAGGAGAAAGGGGGATAGAGAGATATAGTTTGAAAGAGAAACAGTGACATGGAAAGAGACGTTCAGAGAGAGGATACAGGGAGACATACGCATAGAGAGAGAGATGCAGATGGAGAGAGAGAGAGAGAGAGAGAGAGAGAGAGAGAGAGAGAGACAGAGACAGAGACAGAAAGACAGAGAGAGAGTCACATGCATGTATTTTATCTGTTAACAAACGGGTACATGATAACTGGGTAGAGAAAGAGAGAGATTGGGAGAGAGATTGAGAGAGGGAGAGATAGAGGAGGGAGAGAGAGAGAGAAACATAGTCAGATGCAGAGACAGACAGACAGACATATAGAGACAGACAAAGAGTGACAGATACAATGAGAGATAATAAGAGAGACAGATAGAGAGACAGACTAGGACATATACAGAAATTCCCGTATATCTAACGTCAGGGTACCAATGCAATGTCTGACGACTCCATTTCTTATTCATCTCCAGTGCTATTGTTTGCTACTATCATATTGTCGCGTTCCCTTTAATCTTTGCTGGAAATGGATGACTATTTACCATGACCACACGCAAGGGTGTCAACCATTTCATTGCTAGAATATCATCTGCTTAAAACACACGACTGTTTTTTCCATAAAACAAATTTGAGTCACTTTAACCTGCGAAAAATCTACATGAGCACCAAACAGTTCGAGTCCTGATCGAACACCGAGTTACTCGGCGTCTGATCAGGATTCAAACTGTTTGACACTCATGCTGTCGAGGGGATAGTAAGTTCGGGATGTGGTGTAACACTTTCGCTTAACACCGGGTCATAGATCATCTTTTGTGCGACCAAAGATGAATGAATTATTTTTTTGCCTGGCTTTAGAGATAAAAGCTTCCTGACAAGTATCTATTTTTTCAGTTTCTGTGATACAGAATGAAATGTGATTGTAAAACATTGTCCAGTCTTTTAGGCTCCTCTGTCCGTAAACATTAACTCGTTCATCGTCAAATTTATCGTAAGGTTTTTACCCCATCACGCCATATTGTCGTCTGCGTTAATATTGTCATCTGCAGTAATATTTAAAAGTTAGAATTTAGTTAGTATGGCTCACGAAATTCCGAAACGAATGTCAAACAGTTTTGATCCTGATCAGACGCAGCGTTACGCGACGTCTGATCATGATCTAAATTGTATGCAAATGTGCCTTTTGGCGCTATTGACAGTTACAAGGGGTAAAGGCATATCATATACCATAGCTCTTGACACAATATAGAATATACTCGGTCCTTGTTTACTTGAACTTGCTTAACTCTTTGAACCCTAGTCACGCATATACATGCGTCATTTGCAAAAAAGGCTAAGAAGAGTTAACATGTCCGATGCAAATAGTGAAGATCCAGATCAGAGGGCTCCTAACAGTTGGTTCCTTAAAGCAGACTGAAAGTAAAGCAGAATGAACTATTTTCGTCAGTGGAGGAATGAATTAGAGGCGTAAAAACGTATTTATGGGGTAATTGGTTAAAGAAGTAAGGCTATGGAAAACGTTTCTTCTGTTTCCTCTCCCGTGACCTATATTCACGATCCGCTATTGGTGTGCTATGTATATGCGTATATATACTATGTTGTATGTGTTACAGTTACGGAGCCACGTAGCAAGAGGGAGTGCCACCTGCCTAGCTGCCCTCTAACAGACAACTCTAACTCCGCGTATGCCTGGAGACACGGGCAGTTCGGGCCATGCAGTCAGTCATGTGGGAGGGGTAAGTACCATACAGATGTCACGTGTAAACAGTCAGGGTCTAGTTTCGTTTAAAGGAGGAGGAATAACGTTATCTACACTCTTAATGCAGTTTCCAAAACAGTTTCCTGCATAATAAGTAACTAACCATGTTTACCGGTATTTGACATATTAACCTCTGCGTTTCCAAGCGCGACAATACATTTAATTTATAACATAACAGACGGTGTGAGCGTTGAATAACACCCGTTGCTTATTTTTCATATATAACTAGTAACTATGCAAATATGGTATGCCACGACGTCGTGTACTAATGACGTCATTAAAATGCGTTAAATGCGTTCAATATCCAACGTCGTCATTCCTTCATGTAGAATCAATTTATAAAGGTTTTGCTTAATTAATCAATATTTGATCTACATGGATTTTTTTTTATTATTACATAAAATAAAATAAACACGATGCTAGTGAACGGAATTAATTTAGAACAACCTTTTTTCCTATCTACTTATTTCGCGCTGAGCATTCACTTGACTTCAAAGGCTGCGATAAGTGTCGATAAAACATGGAAACAACTTCTCTAGGTTATATTATAAACAGAATATAACATTCGTGTTCATAATTTATTGGATTTATCAAACACGTCGTTTTAGAAAACGATAAAAACACAGCAAAGCCTCGTTTTTGTCGTTTTCTAAATGACTGATTTGATAAATCCAATAAATTATAAGCACTCATGTAATATCCTATCTATGCCATTTGAAAGCAATTGAAAGTGAGATAAGACATTGAGTATTTCGACGTTATACAAACTGTTTGTTTTTATTCGAGTCGTGCCATTTAAAAGCCCTGTCTTATTGTATTGCAAACAGTGTAGGTAAAGGCCACCCGCCCGTCAAAGACGAAGCAACTGGCCTTGACCTATACTGTTTGACACCCACATGCATCTGAAACTTTTTATGTAGCTGTAACGATATTTAACAGTGTAAACCAAACTCAAACACAAAGCATGTGATGGCAATGGTACTTGGTCTGTACATATACAATGTTGCAATGGAATAAGGCTGGTTTTGTCATGTCACAGCTCATTTGCTCTGTATTACAGCATAACGTTTATACATTTACTTCGTTAATGTTGGTATAACTTGTTGCCCAACCCTTTTGCAATATCTTATAATCTATTGATAATTAGTATACATATATGCTGTATAAACTGTGTACACGTATGTCGATAAATGTAATTGATATCTGATATTTGCAATAAAATATGATTAAATCAAATTTGTAATTGGTTAGTCAGTCAGAAGCTTGATGATAATATTGCAGACGACAATACAATTTTAAACAGTCGATGTAAATATGTGAAAGTCTGACGTAATGGCAGTGACGCCCTTCTATTACATGTACAGACACGCTGACTTTCTCTCTCCCATTGACTTAGGTATCCAGAGAAGCGTTCTCCAATGCACGGACGTGACGAACAAGAAGCCAGTATTAGACGTTATGTGTGTCGATGTCATTAAACCGGAACCAGTGACACAGTCCTGCAACGCCAAAGCGTGTCCACCCAGGTAATGGCTGCCATAATTTCATACCAACAGTGTTACATGTACCATGTGACCATCCAGGGTTACCTTTGAAAAAAAAAGGAAGGAATAAACATAAGACACACTGAATTATTGTTGAACAATGGAGAAGACAAAATTGTCTCCCGATTAACGAAACGCTGATGTATCTACTAAATTGTAGAAACTGGCATTTTTTCTCTTACTTAAGTCAAAGGTCAAGGTCATAGTGACCTAGAAAAGAACGCGACAATCCGCCATTTCAAGAGGTACTCGCACATAACTATTTGGTATCCATGGCTGATCTGGTAAGGGAACATGCCGGACAAGCTTTTTTCATTCATGTTATTCTCATTGAGGTCAAAAGTCAAGGTCGTAGTGACTTGAAAATTGTTTGTGATATTTCGGGATCCCGAGATGTATTCACACACTAGCTTATGTGGTATAGAACATAATAGTATGCTTCGGATACATGCTTTTTGATATGAAGGTCAGGCTCACAGTGTCTTGAAAGCAGTACTCGACAGTCTGTCATTCAAATTATCCTCTAACATCACATTTGCTATCCCGAACTGATGTAGAATAAAAACCATTGCAATTCAAGAGGTACGGCCCTTGCACAACAACATTGTTTGCGCGCGTGGTTAAATTACTATATGACACCAAAGCTATGCTTTAGGTACAGAAAAACGCATATGATAATTAACACGATAAGAGAGAAAATTTCATGGACAGGAGGAGGATCACTCCGTTGATTGCGGAACAAGGACCGGGATACATCCTATAGCGTTTCCTGTTTTTGACACATCGACGTTAATTTGCTGACAATGCACGTCGTCTGGTCAAAGCTCATGGACACCTACACATTAATCCCGTAGTTCCCATGAGTGCAGAAGACATCTTAACTCTAATCCTGCTGCGATATCGTCTGCTTTGAAATTGTCGTCTGTAAAATTTGTTAATTTTAAATTTATTCATTCTTCAAATAAACAAACCCAAAGACGAGTTTCAAACAGTTTGGATCCAGATCAGACGCCGCGTTACGCGGCGTCTGATCTGGATCCAATCTGTTTACAAAATCCGATGAAGTCTCGACCAGCAGACACAGAGTTGACTCTTATCCTTCCTGAGTGCGACTTGATTGTTATTTCAAACATTTTCGATCCATATCAGACTCCGCGTAATGCCTATAGGTAGGCCTATGTTATATATAAATACCACTTGAGCTAGGAATACCAAAGTCTGTGCTTATTCTTTGTCTGAAGAAGACCACAGGCCGATAAATGTAACACACAGACTAAACTGTTCAATCTTCTCGGTATGACATTTTATTACACTAGTTTTTAGAATTCTTTAATATGAACATACTAGTACATTTATCTTAATTGAATACATTTTCTTTTATTTCTTCCTTCTTTTTACAATGACAATTTCAAAGCAGACGGTATTTCTCCAGGATAAGGGTCTAAGCATATTTCTTGAGATCGTTAACATACTGCACTTGAATGTCATCAATGAGACAGTTTAATACCATGGTGCTCATTTCATTAACGATTTAAACCACTTCACTGCCATGACGTCATCTGCTTTGAATAATGTAAAACAGGCATTTTTCGCGTCATGAATATTTCGCGTAATGCGATTTTATATTAATTCGCGACATCATGCTATATTTCAAGCAGGTGGTAGCTTAAAGTACTGTAGGCACATTCTGCTTTACTTTCAACCTGCTTTAAGAAGTCACCTATTTTCAAAACTAGAGACGCGAGGCAACACATTCGCGAATTAATGCGTAAATTATATTCTCGCGAATAAGCCGGTTGTACAGTACAGTGCCCCTCTCTACAACAACATCCAATGGGAGACAAATACATGTATTTGTGTGATGTTCGGAGGGAGTTGTTGTATGGATGGAAAAAGAAAACTATTAGAGTGCTTGCAATTGCAAACAGTTCGAACCCAGGTCAGACGCCGCGTAACTCGTCATTATATTTCTCAATCAAAATGTCTAACTTTGAGAAAAAAGCAGACGACAATGTTAAGCTAGATAGTAAAAGTGTTAGACTTACTAGTCTTGTTTGGTAACCAGCGGTAAGCATTGTTGTAAGAAGGGAATCATCGGAGGTCCGTTGTAGGGTGGGATCACTGAACAGCTCTAGTTTAGATATGTCTACGACATGGGACTTTGTTTAGTTATAGTGTTCGCTGAATCAAATTAAACCTAGACTACGACTATACAAACATTTGAAAAAACAGTGTAGACCTCATTGAGACGCTGTGCTTAACTGTTTCATTCTACATTGCTCCTACAATGACACTCCAAACAGTGATTCCGTCCTTACAACGACGTTTGCCGCTGTTCCCTAAACAATACAATTTGATCTATTTGCTGCAAAATCGTCTGCTTGAAATTGTCGACTGCATTTTTTTTCTAAAGTTACATAATGGACATTTTAACAGAAAAAACCCTTAATAATGACGAGTGACAAACAGCTTGAATCCAGATCAGACGCCGCGTTACGCGGAGTCTTATCTTGATTCAAGCTGTTTACAAATACAACCAATTTCCCTCCCTATAACGACTCTTTCCGAACAACATACACAATGTGCGTCTCGCATTGGGTGTCGTTGTAGGGAGGGAGCACTATATTACATATGAACAGAACAGAACAGAACAGAATGCGAAACAGACAAACAATGCAGTGTCTTAAGATAATTATTGTACATGTATATTTATTTTGTAGTAAGCTCACAAGGAGAGTTAATTGCAATACCCGGGCGTACATGGGTTAATTTAGTACGAAGTTAAATTGATGAAGTTAAACTAATATACATGGAATTAAAATTCCCGTAAGCTCGTCTTTAAGCATCATACTTAAGCTATACAGTGGAGAATATCTTATTTCTTCCCAATAAACATGTTTATTCTGAAATTATCATTTCCATTGCAAACTATTTAAAGGAAGATCAGACGACGGGTCTGATCAGGCTCACAAGTGTTTGCTACTCATATAATAACTAACAGTCAAACTCTTCGAAAAACAAATATTTTACACAATTTTATTACATAGTTTCGTTTAGATTGGGAAGAATGACATATTCTCCTCTGTATAACTAAAAGGAAGGCTCAATTAACATTTACTAATGCCGTGCTAAGCGCAACTTGGCTAATATTTGCAAACAACTTATATCCAGCCGCGTTACGCGGCGTCTGATCGGGATCCAAGCTGTTTCCCCCTCATATTCATATTTTCTGTCTTTTTTAAAAAAGATAAAAATAGTTATTATTTTCGCAGACAATATATTTTAAGCAGACGACAATTCAACATGGTAAGGATTAATTATAACAAAATATGCTGGCGAATGCGGGAAAAACAATTTTCTATAAGCTTCTATTGTATTTGGCAATGTTGTATTCATAGACAAATTCAATTCAAGCAAAACATCTTTAAACATTTCATTCCAAATAATCTTAAACACTTTGTATAGGGCAAGTGTTCTCTCCAAAGGTACACCATTGGTGAAGGAAGTATACATGTACTCGTCACTTGGGGTCAGCTAAAATGGATACATTTGTATAGTCCATAATGCTGATTGCGTTTTAATGCCGCGGAAAACTCTTATTGAGCAGTGACCCGTCTTCGGTAACCTTTCGCTGCGATGCTCTATAATACTAACATGTGCAAACAGTTCGGATTCAAGCGATTTGACCATCATATAACTGTTTCTAAAGTTTAAAGTCCCATTGTGTTTTCAGACCTTTTCTTAATGTCTGAAATACAATAACGGCTAATAATAATGTTTGAACATCAACTGATCTATGAAATGATGAAGACGGACCTAAATCACCAAAAAGGGCGATTTAAAATCATAACAAACCGAAAATAGAACGTCTGATATAAACATTACCACACGGCTTAGTATCACGTGATACAGCCAGATTCAACTTCACCGTGTGCAACTGTTATCTACCTTCGACCGTCCATCCATCAGTCAGTTAGACTATCACACTTTTTTGTCCGCTCTCTAACTCAAATACTTTTTATCCGATCTTCCACAAACTTGCTGAAAATGTTCATTGATATAAAATCAAGGTTTGGTTTGATTACTAATAAAATCGCATTAGGTATTTTTGAGTTATTGTCTGTTTATTAATAAAAAATGACTGTTTCAGTCATTTTTGCACTCTAAAACAAACAGCTTTTATCGCATATTCACTAAACATGCTGAAAATATTTATTCATATAAAATTTAGGTCTAGTTTGATTATTACTAAAATCGCATGTGGCGTGTCTGAGTTTTTGCCCTTTATGTATTAGAAATGACTGTTTTCAGCAAATTTTGCTCTCCAACACAAATACTTTTTTTTTAATCTTCACCAAACTTGCTGAAAGTTTTCATTAATATAAAATCAAGGTTAGGTTTGAATCCTACTAAAATCGCATGAGGCATGTTGGAGTAATAGCCCTTTGAGGCATGTTGGAGTAATAGCCCTTTAATTATTAAAAAATGGCTGTTTCAGCCTTTTTGGCTCTCTAACACAAAGAGTTTTCATCGGATCTTCACCAAACTTTCTGAAATGCTTTATTTATATAAAATCTAGGTCCAGTGTGATTATTACTAAAGTCCCATAAGGATTATCTTAGTTATTGCCCTTTATGTATTAAAAAGGACTGTTTCACCATTTTTTGCTCTCTAACACAAATACTTTTTTTCCTTGACCTAGATTTAATACCAATACACGTTGTCAGCAAGTTTGGTGAAGATCCAATAAAAAGTGTTTGTGTTAGAGAGCAGAAAATGCTGAAACAGTCATTTTTTAATTATTCAAGGACAATAACTCAGACATGCCTTATGCGATTTTGCTAGTTATTGAACCTGACCTAGATTCTATACTAATAAACATTTGTAGCAAGATTGGTGAATATAAAAAAAGAAGTGTTTGAGTTAGAGAGCGGACAAGGCTGAAACAGTCATTTTCAGCAAGCTCAAGGTAAAGATCCTCCGTAATGTTTTTAATCGCTTACCCATGGTGAATAATATGTACACGTTGTCACTGGATCAAGTAGTGTTTAACCCTGTGCCCATTGGTCGTAACTTTACGGGAGTTTACAAACTGTTTGAATCTAGAAAGACGCCGCTTAACGCGGCGTCTCATCTGGATCCAAACTGTTTGACACTCGTCTTAAGGTTTGTTTAATTACAACAATGCATAAATCTAAACTGAACAAATTTTGCAGACGACAATGTCAAAGCAGACGTCTGTGCAGCAGAATAAGGGTTAACAGGGTAATTCTCAGTGCTCCAGCTATACACATGTAACCGGGAGTATTCTGAACTAATCTAACATTTTCTCACTCATTTCAGCACCGAATGCTATGGTGTTACTACTGATTAAACCGTCTCTTCGAGGCAATTTTAATGAGTATGACACCACAGGTACTTGACACATACTTTATTATCTATTACCCCCCCCCCCCCTTTTTAAAATTTTTTTTTTTTTTTTTTTTTTTTTTACTATACTTCTATTATAGATACAAGGTAAACAGCGCAATTCAACACCTAGTCTTTACTATCGACTTAAGCTGATGTTAAAATAGACTCGATCGCCGATATTCTCTTGTGGTACCCTCGGGAAAGGATTAATTTATCAATATCTACTTTTTATTTCATCAAATTCCGTCAAATAACGCCATAATTAATCCTTTCCCGAGGATACCACAAGAGAATATCGGCGATTGAGTCTATTTTAGCATCAGTTTAAGTGGATAGTAAAGACTAGGTGTCGAATTGCGCTGTTTACCTTGTATCTATAATAGAAGTATAGTAAAAAAAATACTTCCGTTATCTGGAGCCCTGTATTTCTTTCCATTCACAAGGGAGGCTTTTTAATTTGTGCAGCACAAAAATATTGTAAATACAATTTAAAAAGCGAATTTCTTAGATAAAGCCGGTTTTTGTGAAAGAATCACGTCCTAAGTAGTTCAAATGGGACCCCAAACAACCGTTTTATGCAGGTTTCTCAAAAACACAATGCGGCTTTAAATACGCATACATTTTCTAATCAGATTTATCGAAGCAGACAAAAAATGGAAGCAGACGATAGCACGGTAGTTACTGTGCTAGACGGGTTATTACGTCATAATGGCAGCGAAGTAATTCTATAGGCCGTTTTTTTCACCTGGCAGGGCGGAGCTAACTTTTGGCAAAGATCAACTAATTTGCTTTTGATTTTAAGGGTGATTGGTATATACATGGTATATACATGCAGTTCCGTATTAATTAGTTATTCTCCGATACTTTCAACATGGAGAAACACATGAGCGTGCAGCCACATCCACGTAAAAAAGGTGTGTAGATTGCTCCCTAAAATAACCAAACGGGAGACAAATATAGCGTGTGTTGTTCGGAGGGATTTGTTACATGAATAGAAAATTAATACTTGGTTTACATTTGCAAACAGCTTCGAATCCAGATCAGACGCCGCGTAACGCGGCGTCTGAATTGGATTCAATCTGTTATTCATTCTTTGTATTTCTTCTGTCTAAATGTCCACTAATATGGAATGTTGAGAAAAATACGGCAGATGACAATCGTAAATTCCGATAATAAAAGAGCGTGCTGCCGCCCCTAAAGTTGAAATGCAAAGGTCCTCATTGAAGCTCCGCCCTGCCAGGTCAATAAAATCGGTCTATACCAAAAGTGACCACTTCACACACCAATAAGACTATTTTGTCTACTTCAGCTGGAAGGTGGGTGACTACAGCGCGTGCACCGTACCGTGTGGCGGAGGAAGACAGTCACGTGACGTCAGTTGCGTACAGAAAACTGCGTATGGTGGCGAACAGCCAGTTCCGGAGCACAGATGTCCAGATCCCATTCCACTGTCTGAACGTTCCTGTAACGTCCAGTTCTGCCAGGCTGAATGGAGTACTGATGCTTATGGAGAGGTCAGACTTTAGTATTTTTCCAATAAATGTATTTACAGTAAAACGCTTATGTAAAACGCAAATAATTTGGAGCCGGATCCGACGCCGGATTAAAAAAAAACGATTCGAAAGAGATGTCACAAGTTAGAGTTTGATAGAGAAATAAAAAATTCAATGTATTTGAAAGTTTTGACTTACAGCCGTTTTTGTCGTACGAAGTTTTATGAAACGGGTCTCAGTGCTGTAAATCTACTGCTCATTGCACATTTAATTTATTATGCATCATTTACGATGGAGAATATCTAATTCTTTCCCAATATTTGCGTTTTGTGCTACAAAGATTATGCACATCGCAAACAATTGGGAAGCAGATCAGACGCCAGGTAACCCGCCATCTGAACAGGCTCAAAACTGTATGTCACTGAGTTTCCAAGAAATTACATTTTTCTACATTTTATTACATTCTGTGTTTTCAGTGTTCAGTTACCTGTGGTTATGGTGTGGAGACACGTGCTGTGTTTTGTGTGAAAGTCGTCAGTACAGGGGTGAAGGTGAACGTGTCTGACACTGAGTGTATCGGCCCCAGACCTGCTACAACAAGAGAGTGTCTGTTTGGAGACTGTTACAAACTTAACCACCTACCTGTAATTAAGGAGCGCAAGGGGACATTTCTGCAAATAAAAAGAACCAAGCGTGTAGGACTAGTGGTCGGAGAAACAGCAGTGTTGTTACCTAATCAAGCTGTGAAAATAAAGTGCCCGGTGAAGAACTACCAAAGAAAGTATCTTTTCTGGACAAAGAATGATCGCTTATTAAGACTGATAGGGCGTGTCAGAGTGTCATCCAATGGTGCTTTGAGAATTTCACGTGCCAACCCAGCACTAGACAGTGGCACATTCACGTGCAGCGCAGGCATGTTACATGCTACAATAAACATAACCTTCCATTCTAAGAAACAGGCGAAGAAGCAAGCCAATCAAATTCTGGAAGACATTTACAAGGAAAATTTAAACGAAAGTTTTATAAATCGACCTCAAAAGGACGAAATGCTTAAAATGAAAAAAAGTAAAAACTTTCATGTGAATTCCATATTTAGCAATGGATATGACTATTCAAGTTTTACTACGTCAAATTGGACGACATGTTCAAAGAAGTGTGGTTTGGGAACACAAACAAGACTAGTTACATGCAATCAAGTGACTGAGAATTATATTCGCCTTCTTCCGGAAGAGCAGTGTACAAGAAAGGGACTCGCAAAACCCCCTTCTGTGCAGAAGTGTATAGTTCAGAAAGAATGTCCGAAATGGGTGACAGGGGACTGGAGCTTGGTAGGCAAACGTTCCTTAACCTTTTAACTCTCAATGACGCTATTGAACGCATTTGAAAACAGTTTGGGTCCTGATCAGACGCCGCGTAACGCGGCATCTGTTCAGGAACCAAACTGTTTGACACTCGTTTCGAAATTTGGTCCGTCATATTGCCTTAAATCCATCTTTGAAACGATATTTCTGACAGCAATATTGAAGCAGACAACAAATGGCGGTGAAGGGGTAAAAACCTCACAAATAATTTAATCATGAAAGGGTTTAACAATTACAGTTTCCTTCTGTGTTTCTCAATTCTACACTTTAGTTCTTTTGTATATTGAAGTCAGTGCCAAACAAGTTTGATCCTGATCAGACGGCGCATAACGTGGCGTTTCTATCAGGATCCAAACTGTGTGCAAATAACCATTTTACTCGGGGTAAGGCAGTAGAGGCGATACAATGTAAGCGCTCATCCAGAGAAGTAGGGTGAAATCATACCTCTGAAGACAAGCTACTGCTTAACCCTTTCGATCCTACCTCTGTGAAGATTTCTGATTAACAATACAAACAGTGCCCTCTGATCAGGGTCTGCACTGTTTGATGTTTTCATTGATATTTCGTTGTCATACCAAAACTGCAACAATAGACTGGTTCAAAATGTCTGTACTAGAAGAGTCCAAAATGTATATAAATACCCATAAGAAATATTTAGGGTTGAAAGGGTTAAATTAAAGCAGAATAGAAATAATGTAGAAAACTTTATTTCAGTATGAAAATTCCGTCATGCATAAAGTAAACACATGTATTTTAAATACAGTTACTGCACATTTGTTTCTTGTGGGTGATCAAAACTATTGCTCCTATTGGGAAATGGTGACGGGTGCACTAAGAGAAACACATCGGCGCCTTGTTTCAGATAGATGCTTAAGTGTTAAAGACAGTTTGGCTCTCAGAGTAGACTGAAAAAAAACCCCAGAAAACATCCTGAACAGGGCCCCAGAAAAGACGGAGTAAACGGAACAAATACAACATTTTCTCACTCATTTCAGCACCACATCCTATGACGTTTCTACTCAAAAGATGACACCATAGGATTTGTTGCAGACGAAAAAAGTTTCTGAAATACTCCCCTTATCTGGAGCTCTGTTCTTAGGAGTTTTCTGCTAAACTTTTTGCCTGCTTTAAGTAGACGAGTCAATGTGCATTTAACTTATCTTATGGCCTATTTATCTTAAAACAGATAGAAAGTATAGCTGAAAGCTCCATTAGGAACTATGGGTTTCACTTTCAATCTGCTTATATTAAAGCAGATAACGTATATCTAGCTGCAGAGTATGTTTTCTGTCGCCCATTTATCCATGAAGGAAAGGATACAAATCAGTATTTCTAAATTTATAGTTTCTGTTATACAGAATTCACTACATAGTATGAGAAACATCAACAACACGAAACGCGAATAAATATAGAGAAAATGGCATATTTGGCAATAGAGAGGATTTCGTTTAACCTAAATACCAAACAGTTTGGAGGGTTAACAGTGTCTGATCTGGCTCCAAACTGTTTTCAATGGAAATAATTGTTTAAGCTTAAACATGAATATAGGGAAAGGATAACGTTTGTACTGCTATAATTTCTAGATAGAGGAGTTGTGCTCAAATCATAAGTATATATAATTCAACTTTGCTTTAATTCAATAATTTTGTTCGAGTTCAATGTGTTTGTTTCCCTCAAATCCGGGCCATTCTGAAATCGGTTAACTTGTTTAAGACCATTGTCATGGCATTACAACATTTGATGAATAATTCAAACAAATTCTAATTTTAAATTCAGAACATGTGTCTTCATTACCCTAGGCTTAAACAGTTGACAAAAACAGTCTAGCATGTGTTAAACACATTCAACCTTAGCGACGACTATACTTGTCTGTTACCATCTGATCAGAGTCTGCACAGTTTGCCCTTTTGCAATTTGTGGCAGAAAGCAAATAAATACGAAAGACTCAAGCAGGAAACGTAACACAAACAATACACCCACCTCTCAAGCAGAACACACACACACAGTCATACCACAACACCCCGATTAGTCATAAATGGGCTTTACGTGTTTGGTAACTGGGTCTGCAATGTTTGTCATAGTGTAGTTCATTTACAAAAAAGCATCGCTAAATAGTAAAAATGGACTAGTCTCCTTCTCTTTTTTCAGGTTCAAGGAGGAAAGAGTAAAGCAATAATCGGTCTTTAAAAACAGTCCAGATCGATTAACGCTTTCACTCTCAATGACGCTTAAAAACTCGGCTTCTACGCGGCTTCTAATTAGGATCCAAACTGTTTGACACTCTTACAGTGGAGAATGTGTTATTCTTTCCCAATAAACGCGTTTACGCTAAAACTATTATTTGCAGTGCAAACCGTTTGAAGCCAGATCAGACGCCGGGTAACCCGGCGTCTGATCAGGCTCCAAACTGTTTGCCACCAAGATAAACATGAATTATCAGATTAGTGCTTTGCGTTTGCGTACGTTTGCGTTTAAACGGGAAAGAATAACAGATTCTCAACTGTATCGATATGTCAAAGGTCATTGAATCTTACTTTGAAATGATCTTGCAAACAACAAAATTGAAGCAGACTAAGAATGAAACGGTGAAGGGGGTAAACAATTCACGGACAATTTGGCACTGAAAGGGTTAATACGGACACGTTTAGTATGCTGTTTGAAAATGGCGTGTTATTGCGTCTGCTCTTAAATTGTAGTCTGCAAACACTGTCAAATTAGTAGATCTCTTTTAGCGTGATCTGGGTCAAAACTATTTGCAATTACATGTACAGTGGAGAAGACGTCATTCCATAAGCACGTTAATATGTTAAAACTCTCACGCAATTTACCCGCTGATCAGAGTCTGCAGAGACAAACAAGCGATCTGCCTTCCTTTTAGTTCTTGGCAGAGGGGATAATCTCGGTCTAATAAGCAGAACATACTCCCAATACAATTAACCCTTTCAACCTTTAATATCTCTTGTTGGTATTTAAAATCCTTTTGGTGTCTTCTAGTACATGAATTTTGAACCAGTATACTGGTGCATTTTTGGTATGACAACGAAAACCAACGAACATGTCAAACAGTGCAGATCCTGATCAGAGGGCTCCTATAGGAGCCCTCTGATCAGGGTCTACACTGTTTGCATATATGATCAGTATTCTCTACAGATGGCTGTAGGGTTTAAAGGGTTAAACCTAGAACCACGACAAGGTATGAAGGTGACAAGGCACTGAGCAAGGCATTGTCTGAGGACCAAAACTGTTCATCCCTCATATTTCACCAGAGAAATTTTTTTTTCTTTTTGGAACTACCTACTGGAAGTCCGTTTATTTACATATAATAACAACATTTCAAAAAGGAGTTATTTTCTACATTTCATTGCAGTGCATTTGCTTTTAGTTTTGTTCTTAACCTGTCCAACACACACGATAAATAAACGGGGACAGGAATAAAGCAGACGATCAAACTTATCGAGACAAGGGTTAACCCATTACTCCATTAATACGCATTTTAGCGCATTTTGTTTATTCATGCGCTGAGGAAAATAGTTTCAGTTGATATTGTCATTAATATGTTTCATGAGAAAATATTCAATATTCTAGTAAACGGTAGCTTAAAGCAGGCTGAAAGTAAAACAGAATGAGCCTTCAGGCGCATTCTGTTTTACTTTCAACCTGCTTTAAGCGGTCCCGATCTTCAATATTAGAAACAGGCTATTGGGTAATGGTTAATGGAGGCATACTTCAGGCGTGTGTTTTCTCTTGCAGTGTTCTGCTCTGTTATGCCATGACGATGGCTTCGCTCTCCAGAAGCGGTCTGTGTTCTGTGAATATTCAAATGGAAGCAGGGCACGTGACAGTAACTGTGATACCTCCAGCAAGCCGGAGGCCAAACAAAAGTGTCCCAATGCCTTATGCAAATCCCTGTGGCACACATCAGCATGGTCAGAGGTAAATGGACAATATTTTATATTAATACACCTCGCTTTGAGTTACAATGTTAATTTCCCATAGACCAAAATTAAATATTTTGCATGTCTTTTACATCTATCGAAAAAATACTGTCACTTCTTTCTTTTTTGAAATTATATAAACAATTTGACGTCGTGGACGTCGACGTCGTTTTCCGCGTTACGTGCACGGCGGCTCTAAATTGGTAATCACAACATATTTTAGAAAATACGGACGAGACGAGTCCACAGCCAGGGTTGATAAACTCGGTGTAATAAAATAAATATTAAATGGCAGTTTGCGTGACATTCAAATTGCCAACCCTCGAAAACAAGAATGTCACCATCGGCTTCGCTTCGGGGTGACATTCTGTTTTTCGGGTTGACAATTTGAATGTCACGCAAACTGCCATCTAATATTCATATAACTTGTACTACATGTATAAGGCCACCAGTAGGTGCATAATATATACACAGCAGCATAATTACTAATAGAATGTGTATAATAATTTACTTTTAACTAACAATTGGCACGCCTGAGAATTATATGAACATTTGCAATATGTTTTAACAGAAACCATTCTTAAATGATTAAGGATATAATTACAGAATATTTTTGTTTACATAGAGGTATAAAACCCTGTCAAACAGTATGAAACTGCCAAACGGTGTGCATTCAGCCTGCTGTGTCAACAACCAGATTTGCAATAAAACAGGAATTGTAACAATTATTACAAATTAAACCTGTTGATATTACGATTCCGGTTCACATAGGAAATGTAATAAAACTAAAATTGTTATAAATTATTGACAAATGTGTTGAATCAAGATCATGTGTATGCAGACACACCCTACAACTTTTGTATATACAATTCACTTAAACATCATTATTGAACATCATTCAAAGACTAGAAGAGATTTATTACAAGATATGTTGGGTCCCACCCTTTAAACCCTAGTCCCGCATATGTATGCGTCCTTTTCAAACAGTGTACATGTGAATAGTACACTTGTCCTGTGCAAACAGTGAAGACCCATATCAGAGGGCTCCGAAAGAAGCCTTCTGATCAGGGTCATCACTGTTTGTCATAATGCCAAATATTAACAAAACAACCCTTAAAAGTCTGAAATAGACTAGACTAAATGGCAGCTGGAATTGTCTATTTGAAGTTTCAGGGAGGAAAGAGCTAATCTAGTATTGGTCATATGCATTGGACTATGCGTATGTGCATGCGACCATGTCCTTATTGCTAGGTCCATATTTTCTGCCTTATAAGTTCTGAATAAGGGGACATTTGGAATACACGTTGACGTTAATAACAAGAATTATAATAACGACATGTTTTGTAATATCCTTTTCAATTAGGTATAAACTATTTGTAATTGAGTATAGTGTACCATGTAACTGATAGAACGAGCTTATCTGCTTCTTCACCGATAAACTAGTTTGATTTTAGGCTGAGGTCAAAGTTCAGGGTCAAAGTGATGTTTTGGACAAATGTGATCTAGGTCCAATCCACTTGACAAAAAGTTATAACATTTTAATTTTTATTATCTGTCACGTTAATTATGTCAACTGAAATTGTTATGTCAACAGCGTTTGTAATAATTATTACGATTTCGTCTTATTTCAATGCATGTTGACGCTAACAAAGGGAATTGTAATAAATCGCTTCTGTCAAATTCTTGAATGATCTGAAGCGAATGTAGGATGTATTTCGTTAATAACAGTGCTGTAGAGTAGGTTAAGCTAAATCTGATCTTGGTCCAATTCACTTGACACAATTTTATGACGTTTTAATTTCATTAAAGTTTTGTTGATTTAAATTAAACGGGCAACAGGGTTTGAAATAACTATTTTAATTTAAGTCTGAGGTCAAAGTTCAAGGTCAGGGTGACCTGAAAATGTTGAGGACAACGCGTTTTTCAAAGATGTACTCAGACATAGGAAAAAATATATGGTCCTGCAATAAGGACACGGACGCACGCACTCATGTATAGTTCAATTACCACATGTGCTAAATGCTAGATTAAGGAGCACAACTAGGTTTTGTAATTACTCGCTCCTGGTCCAGTTTTAATGATGCCCAACGAATTCTCGATGTTTTAGTGTATGATAGAATTGGTGTGCCCATTTACTCATGATCTTGATCTAACCCATTTGTCAAAAGTCTATAATAATTTTAATTTTTATTACACTTCCTGTAGGCTATATCAACCGGAATTGTAATACCAACAAATTTTGTAATAATAATTCCAATTCCTGTTTTATTTCAATTCCGGTTGCTACATGCCCCTTCCTGGGTCGAATCATAATGGCGTGTTCCATTCTGTTAAGAATATAGCATTCATCTTCTTTCTGTCTTGATATGAACATCGACTTATGAGTGTTGTTTCTTCTTTGCAAGCTTATCTACAGTTTCATTGCCTTTAATTCCATAGTGGTCTTGCATCCACTGGAGAATTACTCTATATCGTTTCCTGAATTGATGCAGTGGTTTGTGCCTAGATGTAATTAGATTTAACGTACTAGCATTGTAACATTTGTCTTTGTTAGAGAGACTCTAGAAACTTTACGTCAATAGAATTGTATATTTTCCATGATATAGTACAATTTTAATAAGAACGGAAGAATAATTATTGGAAAAATGTAAATGATATATATATGCCATGTATTTCTGCGAGTGAAAATTGTATTATTTTAAATGCCGATGTGCTAGTGTTTTTTTTTAAGTTTTCAAATGAGATGAAACTATAATTATTCAGACTTGTGATACAGCGGTGCCATGGAAAACGTTACTTTTTCACATTGTAACCCTTTGCTCCATAGTCTGTTTCTGATATTGAAAATAGTTGACCACTTAAAGCAGGTTGAAAGTAAATCAGAATGCGCCTTAAGTCGTATTCTGCTTCACTTTCACCCTGCTTTAAGCTAGCATCTACTTGGAAATAGAAAATATTTCTTATAAGTATATATTCATGGCTATGTAGATTTGAACTATTTTCTTAAGTGGATGAATAAATTAGAGGCGCAAAAAGGCATATACGCAACGAAAACAATTCTACAACTATATGTGTTTAAATACGTACACCCTGGTGTGACCATGACCTCTAAATGTTATTAAAATGTGTCGATACTATACTTAAACACATTTAAATACAATATAGAAAATGGCAGTTTTTTATGATGTTGTCCATAAAAACAAAACGTTACTCACAAACTGTTTACCAGAATTCTAGTTTCCGTCATCATCGTTTAAGAAGTCACAGAACACCGATTTCACACCGCGTTGTCTATATCGATAATTAATCGATTATCTCTCGTTAAAAGGTATTTGATTATCGATAGTAATGATATGGTTCGCCTCAAAACTCCAAATCACAATAGAGATAAAGCTGTTATTGTTTTATTTTTGCCTCAAAAGGTGTAACAGTTGGTGAATTTTGACTAGCCTCCGAAACAGATTTGAAATATCTAGACATTAAATTTCTTTCGTTTTATCTTAGTCGGCAAAACAACACTCATACACAGGAAAAGACAGACTTAATTCAGTTAAATCGCCAGTGAAAAAATCTCTTGCTCAAAAGGCTAAGTTTTTGGACAGTTTGTCTATATATATCTGAAATGGGACACCTTCCCTTGTTTCGTTGACATTGGAATGGATAATCAATTTAACCCTATCGCTGCCACGACGTCACACATTTTAAACAATTGTCGTCTGCTTTTATTTCTAAAATTTAATTTGAGGTATTTTGACTTCAAATATTAAGAATATCAAATAGATTGGATCCAAACTGTTTGCAAATACTTATTGTACTCGGGGTAAGGCAGTGAAGGGATTAAAATCGAATGAAATGGCGAATTAAACGGTATCTCATCTAGGTCCAGGTGGTTTGCACACGATACAAATACAACGACCCCCTCCTTACAACGGCCCTTGCCGCTGTTCCCGAAACAAGACACTTATGTCCAACCTTTTCGTGGCTGCAACACCGTCTGGTTAAATTTGTCGTCTGTTGTTTTTCTCAAAGTTACATATAAGTGGACATTTTGACAGAATACATATAATGACGAGTGACAAACAGCTTGAATCCAGATCAGACGCCGCGATTCGCGGCGTCTGATCTGGATTCAATCTGTTTGCAAATGTAAGCCAATTTCCCTCCCTATAACGACTCCCTCCGAACAACGCACACAATGTGTGTCCCCCATTAGGTGTCGTTGTATAGAGGGAATGCTGTACACGGAAATGCAAACAGCAACCAAACGGTTATTATCTCTATAAACGTCCCTGGTTTTAATTTTCGTTCTTAATTAGATTTCTCATGGCGCTTTGAAGTTAATTATTGTGAGTTTTGCCCTAGGTGGTTCGCAGTATAAGGCTATAACAAAATTATTGCAATTGTATTTTTGTAGTGTTCTCCGAGGTGTGGCTTGAAGGGAAAGAAGCTGCGAGCCTTGTCGTGCGTGTGGGCCGGGACCAAACAGCCTGCCTTCGATACTTGTCAATACATACCAAGACCACGAGTCTCAAAAAAATGTAAACCCAAACCATGCCATTCATTAGGTAAGTATATGTGACGTAACCCTTTCACTGCCAACTATTTCTTGAGAAAATTTACCCCTTCAACGTTACATTGTCGTCTGCTTCAATTTTGTGGTCAGCAATGTCGTTTCAAAGTTAAAAAAGGCAGTATGACTAAAGAGATTTCAAAACGAGTGTCAAACAGTTTGGATCCTGTTCAGACGCCGCGTCACGCTGTGTCTGATCAGAATCCAAACTGTTTGCAAACGCGCTTGTAAGCGTTATTGAGAGCCAAAATATTAAAGTTGAACCTTGATAGATCGAACTTGCTCAGCACATTAGATACCACATAGTAAAACCCTTTTACGCATTTAAATTATTCCTCCACTGAATAATATTGCATTTTCTATAGTTATGAATATGTACTTAAGTTTGATCTTATATTTCCTATATCCTATCAGATGATAGGTTAAAGTAGGTTGAAAATTACAGCAGAATGCTCCTGAAGGGGTAAACTACTTTACTTTTAATCTGCTTTAAGCCACCACCAGGCATCAATTCTTGAAGTATATGGGGAAAGGGTTAAGTTTAATTTGCCTCTATTTCAATATTAAAACAGGGCCCAGCCACATTTAAACTTTGATATAAGGGTAAGTTCGATTTTGAAAGGAAAGCTCGATTTTGATTTTGAGTTATCGAAGTTCGACAATGTACAGTGGAGAAAACATTATTCTTTCCCAATAAACGCCTTTACGCTTAAAACTGCTATTTCCATTGCAAACAGTTTGGAGTCAGATCAGACGCCGGGTAACCCGGCGTCTGATCTGACTCCAAACTGTTTGCCACTCAGTTTATAATCAGTCGTCAATATTGTCAAAAAGTTGTCATTTTACCCATTTTAGTGCACTGCGTTTGCGTTTTGTTTGCGTTTAAACTGTTCGCAAATAACGTTTTCTCCACTATACAAATGTACTCTTGTCAATTCACATCAAACCATAGAGTGTTAAATACATATACACTTGCCAACGCAAATCAAAATCTAAATCTAAATCTCAAAGCATGTTAATCTTAACCTTGTCTTGTTTTGAGTGAGTTTATAATATTTACAAAGAGTAAAAAAGCACTTTTAAAGTTTCAAACTCAAAACATGCCTTTGAATAGCCCCTTCAACGTCTTGCCACGAATACATTTGTTATTTATAAACAGTTACGATCTTGATCAGACGCCGTGTAATACAGCGTCTGTTAAGGATCCAAACCGTTCAACACTCATTACCATATTTCTTTAGTCAAAATACCTACAATTCATATTTGAGAAATAAAGCCAGACGAATATTGTTTGATATTAATGACACCATGGCAATGAAAAGGTTAGGTTACTGTCATGCACGTTTTCATGTCAATATCTAACCGAAAAAACTATCTAAGCCATTTATTCAAACCATGCTTTTAATTAGGTTAATGTGATACATATTTTCTTGTCAATATATAGCAAGAAATACATTAAGTCTCTAAATTATTGTAAACCATAACCAAATAAAGCAATATTATAACGACGAAATAAAGGTGTTTCCCGAATGCAAGAGAGGTACAGTGCATACAACGTTATTGTTATCCAATAACACGTTTACTCTAAAACTACTACAGTGGAGAACACGTTATTCATTTATAATAAACGCTTTTACCCTATGACTATTATTTCCATTGCAAACAGTTTCGAGTCAGATCAGACGCCGGGTGACCAGGCGTCTGATCAGGCTCCAAACTGTTTGCCACTAAGATAAACATGAATAGCAAAAACTGTCTTTTCTATGGTTTTTTTGCAATGCGTTTGCGTTTCGTTTGCGTTTAAACGGGAAAGAATAACGTTTTATCCACTGTATGTCAGCTGCAAACAAATTGGAGCCAAAGCAGACGCCAGGGGTGTACCGGAGTCTGTTCAGGCTCCACACGGTTTGCAACTCAGATCAAAATAAATCATGAAAAATTTCAAAACGTTGTGAATTTCTACATTTTATTGAATTGCGTTTGCGCTTGCAATTAAACAGGAAAGAACCACGTCTTCTCCACTGTACTCAACAATGACTGAGTGACTATTAGTTTCAGTTAACCATTATTCTTGTGCAGCTATTAGGATATTTACTTCTTTGACAACAAATTGAGAATTGTTTACATTATAGGCAGCCTAGAGCGTGTTGCAAACGGTATTTGCATCTTTAATGACAAGTTTTATGCAAATATCTTACGGACACGATCTTTCATCACCAATAGTTAACTCTTTGCATGCTGGATACATTTTTCGTGGGCAACAGAATTGTTGCCTGCTATTGTTAAAAAAAATATTGGTTTATAAATTTCTCTTTAAAGCAGGATCAGAGTGTCAAACAAACTGGTTCTTGATGAGACGCCACGTAACGCGTCGTCTCATCTGGATCGAAACTGTTTGCAAAATTAATTTACTGTTGGACAGATCCGCCGCTAGCATGCAAAAAGTTTACCCATTTGTGCCCACGATCCCAATATATATGGGACATAGCCAAACAGTGTAGACTCTGATCAGACGCCGCATCAGAGTCTACACTGTTTGCTGATAGGAATTTCAAAATAAAACAAAATGAAAATGAAAATTTTGACCAGGCATCCCTTAGATAAACAATGGACTAATCCAATATATAATCATGGAAATATCCACTGGCACAAATGGGTTAAATGCATATTTATCACAATATCACGGCAACGATTGTCTGTTTACTATGCTCCTGAGATATAATAGGGTGAATGTTCGTTGCAGCATTTCACCGATATTGGTTTGAATTGTGTTTGAATAGTTAGACCGACACGCACAATACTGCGTTGTACTTTAAAACAAAATCCAACCCCAAAACAACAACAACTTAACAACAACAACAACAACAACAACAACAAAGTTACTATTGAGCTGTCTAGATGCAATTTGTGTAGCCTGTATCCGTTTTACTGTTAGCATGGATGTAGAGTGGAGAAAACGTTATTCTTTCCAAATAAACACGTTTACGCTTAAACTATTATTTCCATTGCAAACAGTTTGGAGCCAGATCAGACGCCAGGTAACCCGGCGTCTGATCAGGCTTCAAACTGTTTGCAACTCAGATTAAAAACCAATAATTAGAAATGTCAAAAAATATTAATTTCTTACATTTTAGCTATTTGCGTTTGCGTTTCGTTTGCGTTTCAAATACATGTATTCAATGTTTGCCTTTTTTATTGAACATTTATAGAACATATATAGCGTTTATAGAAGATGTGATGCACACCGGTATTTCAAGTAAAATCTAAAGTACTGGAAACAATTTCGGCAATAAACGTCTAAGTTTGTTGGCATCACATTATCATTGTTTTTGAACATGACATTTCAGCTTGGATTCGGCATTGAGATATGAAACAAAAACGGTACATACTTTCAAGCTTTATCATCAGAGCTTGTACATCGCTAGAAAACTGACAGGCTTTTGACTAGTTACTAGTGTTTGTTCTCTCTAATGTTTGCTTTCTGGATTAATATTTTAATTTTGACAAGTTTCTCTCGCATTTTAGCAACATCCATGACGTATTTGACATCAATATTAATTTTCGTCAACTGAGAACTTTCCATTCTGCCACGGGGTCCGTCTAATGACCCGAAAACTCCTGAAACCACTCCAAACCTCTACAAAACCTGCCAACCCAATTAAAAAACAACCCACACTACTTTAATTCCTTAATTTCGAATAAAAAAGCTTAAAAATGGCGAGTTTAAGCTAAAATAATGAAACAATGTTAAATATCCGATGTTTTTCATTTCAAGGAGAACAAAACTTAAGATAGCTATACACAGTTACTTGTAGATATAACTCCAGTACCCAATAGCCTGTACCTAGTTTTGATGACATGTGTATCGATTTAAAGCAGGTTGAAAGTAAAGCAGAGCTGCCTTAAGGCGCATTCTGTTTTACTTTCAGCCTGATTTAAGCTACCATCTGCTAGAATATGGAAAACCTGTTTTAAAAGTGGTTTAGAGAGGTTTTGGGTCTTTAGACGGACCGTCCTGACACCTCTAATACAGATTCATTCAATGTCGTTAGAACGAATATTAATACAAACGCACTGCAAACTGTAAACAAATGGCGACTATTTGAAAAATGTTAACGATTACTTTTAAACTATTCTGGCGTCAATGTGCTTGCAACAAAGATACTATTTAATCAGTGCGTTTATCGGGAAAGAATTCCAGATTTACCATTGTATATAAAAAGACAATAAATTTCGCAAGAGTAATCAACGTTAACTGAATTACGAGGTCGAAGCGATGGTAATTATGCAATGAAACATGAATATTGTATTAGTTGTCATTATAGGAACTGATGAAACGGAGAAGAAGTTAATATTTCCAAATTGTGCGCAAAACAATTATTTAAAGTGAAAACAGTTTGGAGCCAGGCCACATCCCTGTTATTCAGATAAAATATAATCGTCATAATTTTTAAAATGTCATGTTCTTCATTTTTAACAAGTTTTTTTCAACGAACAAAACTGGTTATTATAATTGCGTATGTCATTGGGTAGACGGGCTGGTGGAGTCAAACATGGAGTAAGGATCATATATTTTGACCAAACTTGGTATGTAGCTAGCTTTCATGAAGACATAGCTTGAGAATGTTTTAGGGGTCACCGGGTCAAGGTCAATGCCGCTGTTACTGAAAATAGAAAAACTGCATCTGGTCAATAACTGCATATTGGATGTCCCAATTGTAACGAAATTTTGTATCAATCAAGCTTGCATTAAGACACAGCTTAATTGCATTTAGGGGTCATCGGGTAAAGGTCAAAATGACTGTTACTAAAAAAGGAAAACCCATTTCCGGTCAATAACTACATATTGAAAATCCCTACTTTGACCAAACTTTGTTTATAGCAAGCTTACATTAAGGCATAGCCTGTCATCGGGTCAAGGTCAATGTTGCTATAAACTTGGGATTGTACTTATGGGTTACCCGGTCAAGGTCAATGTCGCTGATCAATAACTGCAGATTGGATATCCCAACTTTGACTAAACTTAGTACTTAGCAAGCTAAAATCTGACCAAGATCAAGATCGCTGTTACTTAAAAGAGAAAACTGTTTCTAGTAAATAACTGCAGATGAGATATTCAAATTCTGATCAGTCGTTGTATTCAGAAAGTGGAAATGAAGACCTAGCTTGGGATTGTATTGGGGGTCGTGGAGTCAAGGTCACTGTTACTAAAACTAGAAACAATAATTTCTGGTCAATAACTGCACATTGGATGCCCCAATTTAGCAAGCTTACATTAATGCAGAACTTTTGATTGTTTTGCTGGGTTATCAGGTGGATGTCCAGGTCACTGTTTTTTAAAAAAGAAGAAACTATTTTCCGGTCACACGTTTATTGAAAGTGATATTGTTTTTTTTTTTATCTGTTGCACAATGAACAGAAACTTGGATATAATAAAACAAAATGTTCCTCACACATGTTATGCTATCTTAAATATGCATATTAAATATTTGAATACATTTAATGAAGACATTTTAGGCACCATTCTCACTATAAATGTCATTTCATTAACTTTATCTGTCATCATTTTGTTTTTAAATACGTCTTAATACCTCAGCTGATCTTATAACGCCCGACTCGGTTTAATACTTTTGTTCTTGGAATAACCCTAAACAAGTAACATTTTTATCTGATGTTTGAATTACTATGCAAACAATCCTTATCGCTTTTCTTGTTTTAAGGTTATACGCCCCTATGAAGATCGGGTTCATGTCTGTCAAAATCTGTACCCAATGTCAAGCTATCGACTATTTTTGTCAACCAACTGACTGCGTACCGAACCATCCCTGCCATGCTCTTGAACGGTTCGGTTATTGTTTTACATAGCATACAGACATTGATCCAATCTCATTCGTGGCGAACTACCTTAACATGCAGCTTTTAAGCTTTGAGCTTTGTTTTGCCACTGTTTTCCCTAGAAGTAATTCCCGCCGATTTAGGAAGAAAAAAAACGCAAACGCCATACAATGACAGTTCTATGTGGCAACCATTTTGGAGCCGGATCAGACGCCGGGTTATCCGCCGTCTGATCCGGCTACAAAATGTTTAAAATTAAAATATTTGCTTTGGCACAACCACTTTTATGAGGAATAATAAAGAATAAAGTACATGATAAACTATTGATGTTTTGTTTCATAGTAAATATTTAAGATCGTTATGTTAGTGTAATTGTGCGATTTGCTGTAATTTCCGGTCGATTGACACACATCGATTCTACCCATCTTCATAATTATTGTACATGTATCAAATAATCAACAAGCATGTTCGAAATGATTTCGAACTTGTTACAATTATCCCATTCACTGCCAAGGCCGACACCACTGCCATTTGCATACAGTCACTGTCAGGTTCCAGACTGTTTGACACCTGTGTCAATGTTTCTTAACCTGAAACGCATATAATGCAATATCTTATAAGTGAAAGCAGACGAAATATTGAAGTAGACAATAATGTGGCAATGACTGTGTACTTGTTATTACGTCATTATGGTAGTGAAAGGGTCAACTTTGAAATAGGACTTATTTCCGTGCACAGGTACTTGACACATACTTTATTATCTATTAACATAAAACTTTTTGATGCAAATTTTCGTTATAATTCACGTACTGTGGCGTTATTTGACGGAATGTGATGAAATAAAAAGTAGATATTGATAAATTAATCCTTTCCCGAGGATACCACAAGAGAATATCGGCGATCGAGTCTATTTTAGCATCAGTTTAAGTGGATAGTAAAGACTAGGTGTCGAATTGCGCTGTTTACCTTGTATCTATATTTTTAAGGGGGGGGGGATTGTTAATAGATAATAAAGTATGTGTCAAGTACCTGTGTTTCCGTGGACATTTTGTAGTGTTATATCTCTTAAAGAGACTGAAAACCAATTTGTTTATTTGCAAAAAAGAAGAAAATACCAAAAAAACCGCAAAATAATGTCGAATCAGTTTCCTTTGAGCCCATTACCCAATAGCCTGTTCTAGTTTTAAAGATATGTGACCACATAGAGCAGGTTGAAAGTAAAGCAGAATACGCCTCAATGCGCATTCTGCTTTACTTTCAGCCTGCTTTAATCTTTTATCTGCTAAATATAGAAAATATTTCTTATGATTTTTATTTTTGACAGTATAAACTATTGTCTGCAGTAGAGGTATTAATTAAAGGATGTAAAAAGCGTATTTATTGGGTTATGGACTTAAAAAGCTTACTTGCTGAACGCTTTAAACTCGTTTGCAGGTTCATGAAAATATCGACGATTTTTTCTATGTGAGTGGCAAACAGTTACGAGTCCTGTCAGACGCCGGGTTACCTGGTGTTTGATCTGGCTCCAACTTGTTTGCATTGGACAGACACTTTTGAGTATACAGCGCTCCCTCTCTACAACGACACCCAATGGGAGACAAAAATGATGTGCGTTGTTCGGAGGGAGTCGTTATAGGGAAGGAAATGACTTAGATTGCAAACAGCTTGAATCCAGATCAGACGCCGCGTGACGCGGTGTCTTATCTGGAATCAAGCTGTTTGTCACTCGTCGTTAAGTTTTATTTTCTGTCAAAACGACCATTATGTAACTTTTAGAAAAACAACAGACGATGCGTTTTTTGGGAAATACTTTTTCACTCTACGAAAGCATTTTACAAAATCTGCGGACGATGCTTTAACCATTTGAACCCTAGTGACGCACATACACGTTCTTTGCGAACAGTTTACTTGTCAATAGTACACCCGAAACCCTCTGACAAGAGTCGACACTGATTGTCAATTTGCAAAACATTGTATAAAACATCATCATCAATATAAAAAATGAATTGGACTAAAATGTCCATTTGAAGTTCCAGATAGGAAAGGGTTAAAGATATTCCATAACGTTTTTTTACGTTTTATATTTCAGAACTCTGCACCGACGAGTCTAAATATTGCAGCCTTGCTGGACGATTACAGATGTGCCGATACACCTTGTTCAGAAAGAAATGTTGTAGAACATGTAAACTTGCGAATTTGTGATCTTTTGTATAGAACTTCTTTTTCTATTTGTAATAAAATAAATTTTGTACAAATTTAACAATTGTTTGCCTGAATTTAATTTCCACAATACATTCCTCATATGTATACCCGTTCACTGCCTAACCCGAAGTACAATGGTTATTTGCAAACAGTTTGGAACCTGATCCAACAACACATATGTGTTACAGGGATTAAGTATAAGCAGGGAATACGTGAAATCCCTGAAAAATCAGTGATTTCACGAAACCCCTAAATCTTTCAGGGAAAAAGCGTAATTTTGAAGCTTTTCGGTCATTTTTTACAAATATTTGACAGTTACTTTTGATTAAAATAATGAATCTTACCTCGTTTAGTTCATTAAGTTCGAGAAAAGTACCACGCTATAAAATATGTTGTTTACCGTATTAACAAGACAGATGTCTTGGTTTTTAATTGTCCTGACTTAAGGAAACACTGTTCACTTATTTTTATTCACTTGTGCGAGAAACTTTGTATGAATGTTCATTAAACCATGGTATTTTAACCCTTTACCTGATACAATGTTTCTAGTATTGAAGATATGTGACCACTTAAAGCAGGTTGAAAGTAAAGCAGAATGCGCCCTAAGGCGCATTCTGCTTTACTTTCAGCCTGCTTTAAGCTAAAATCTGCTAGGCTATATAACATATTTGTAATTGTTATTGTTCTTGAGGGTATAAACTGGAACTATTTTCTTCAGCGGAGGAATAAATTAAATACGCTAAAAGTCGCTTCTATGGGGGAAAGGGTTAAGAAAGCATGATGTTTAAAACCAATATAAATGTCATGATAGTACAAATATCTTAATTTGAGGAAAAAGGTACATTTAATCATTCCTTAAAACGCCCAGTGATTACACATAATCCTTAAAAAGTTTAGGGATTACGCGCGATCCCTTATCACAGTTAATCCCTGTAACATATATACTTCATTAAATGGTAATCATAGTAGATATCCAAGCGTTCACTTGTTTAAATAAACACCATTTTTGTCACCGAATTAATTGCTATGCAACGGGGAAGACGTTATTGCACGATTCACAATCAACACGTTTGAACCAATGTGATTACTTCCATTGCAAAACATTTGGAGTCACTTCAAAAGCCGGGTAAGCTCCAAATTGCCTGTCACCAAGACTAACGAAAACGCTAACATTTGAAGAAGCTGTATTTTCTTTATTGTATTGAATTACTTTTGCTTTTCGGTTAGTTTAACACATCCAGCCCTAGCGACGAGTATACTCGTCATTTTTAAACAGTGTACATGTGAGGTGTACACTTAAGGAGCCATCTGATCATGGTCTTCACTGTTTATAATTTTGAAATATATTGTTAAAATCGACCATAAATAGTCAAAAATGGACTAGACTTATTTTGATATTGGAATTGCACAATAAAAGTTTCAGGTTTGAATGAGTTAAACATGCTCTATTCCGTAACAGACATCGCGCTGTATATCATGATGCCCATACTCTTCTTTAAACACAGCTAAAGTAAATGGATTTCTAGATTCGTTAACCCATTACTTCATTACATACGCCATTTTACACTTTTATTAAATTCTACACTTAGAAAAGTAGTTCCCATGTACAAGGTCCTGCATATTAGTCACAGAAGCCATTTACAGAATTTTTCAGATTATAGCTTACTACAGTTAGAAAGTAAAGCAGAATGCTCCTTAATGAACATTTCTGCTTTGCTTTCAACTTTATGTAACTTAAGTAGTCATGCGTGTATTTCTTCAAAACTGTCAACTTGAAGAAGGGTTGAGAAAATTAGAGATAAAACATTCTACAGGGTTAGTTAGTTCTACTTTCTATATCGTTGTCAACTGCAAAACTAGAACAGGCTATGGTTAAAGAACTAAAACTTTGACTATTCATTGTGAATGGTTGCGTATGTACATATTTGCAGACAAAACAAAAGTTCAGCGATAGAAAAGTAGCAGGAAGCCGACTGCTTAATCCATCACCCCATAGCATGTTTCTAGTTTTAAAGACAGGTGACCGCATAAAGCAAGCTGAAAGAAAAGCAGCATGCGCCATAAGGCACATTCTTTTTTTGTTTTCAGCCAGCTATATTATAAGCAACAATCTGTGGTACATGTATGAACTATATTTCTTAAGGGAACGGTACATAGCACGACTGTGTAAATTGGAACTACTTTTTATTATGTAAGACTTGACTAAATGGGTAAAAAGGCATATCGATGGAGAAATGGGTTAATTGAGTGCAGTTCGAGTGAAGAATCCTAATCGATAATCAAAATTTCCCAAATCGTCTTATCAATGACTATTATATAGTGTGGAATACTTCATTACATCCCGTTGAAACGCAAACGCATTGTTATACAATATAGAAAATGACAGCTTTTTCATGATGTTGTCGATTTATTTTGATACATAAGCAAACAATTTGGAGCCTGATCAGACGCCGGGTTACCCGGCGTCTGACCAGGTCCCAAATTGTTTCAAATATAAATCATTGTTTTAGAATAAACGTGACTGAAGTTGTTGGGAAAGAATAACGTCTTCTCCACTGTAAATGATCCATCAGGAGCGTTGATGGTGTTAGATTGATATTTGCCCATAATATGACTTAACCCTATTCGCTCTCAATGAAGCATGAACGAGCGATTGCAAACAGTTTGGATCCTGATCAGACGCCGCGTAACGCGGCATCTGATCAGGATCCAAACTGTTTGACACTCGTTTTAAAATTTCCTCTCTCATACTGCCTGATTTTTTAACTTTGAAACGAAATTGCAAACACCAACATTGAAGCAGACAACAATGACACGGTGAAGGGGTAAAAATCTCACGAATAATTTGATCAGGAAAGGGTTAAGTAACTAGGGATAAGAAAATCGGATCAGGGACTATTACTTGAGTCAATCATTACACACCCTTTCTGACCTTATTTACCATCCTCATTTTAGTTCCATTGATCTTGAGCAAAAGTATAAATTGGATTACGACAGGGATTAATAAGCTGAAACCTTACAATATCGAACTTATGAATATACTCTTTCATCGTATGATAAAAGAATAGTTTTTTCTTACATACATTGTATCATAGGAGTTGTCCAATCATATTTGATGAACGATTCAGGCCTTGACCAAAGTATTAATACACATATTCTATCCCTATCTTTCATATCTTGAAATACTGCAAATATTCCTTTCGCTTTAAAGGTCAAAGCGGAAATACAATTTAATCAATGACTTTCTACCGGTAGAATGCATGGCGAGACAGCACACAAACAGACACCATCTTCGTCTAGACAATACATTGTGTGAACCCGTGTAAAACTGCTCACAAACACAGTCCAATAATATGTAGAAAATAACATATTTGTGTATGTGTTTCTACCTGAGTAACAAACAGTTTGCATCCCGTTCAGACGCCGCTTGGCAGTGTGACAGTCATTTTAATGTTTTGTGAGTCAAAATACATAAAATTCAAATTTGAGAATTTAAAAACAGACAATTATTGTTTAAAATTGATGACGTCATGGCAGTGAAGGGACGACCAGTGCTCAGGATGTAAACAACTTATACAATCTTACTTTGGGGAATACACAAATAAAACACGGAATACCGCTAGAAACTAGATTTCAGATTCTCCAAAACTCGTTAATTTTATCAAGAATATTCCAATCAAGACTTTTTTATGTGCAGATGAAATCTTAAAACAAAACAACTCATATTATCTCTTTACAATGCGATATTTGAAACCGTTTTCATTTTCTATCATAACTCTTCACACGCTAGCGGCGTATTCATGATTACTTGTGCAAACAGTTTGGATCTTGATGAGAAGCCGCGTAACGCGGCGTCTCATCAGGATCCAAACTGTTTGACACTCTGACATTGGTTTGAACATAATTTTCAATTTTTCTAGGTTTTGAAGAGTAGCAGACGACAATTGTTGCAGACCCAAAAATTACCCAGCATGCAAAGAGTTAATCCGTTCACTCTCATGACGTCATCTGCATTTGGCCTTTCGTCTCAAAGTTTATGTAAACTGACTACGGTTGTTAATAAAATTAGATCCTGATCAGATGCCGTGTTATGTGGCGTCTGATCCGGATACAAACAGTTTTCAAACGGCCAATGTACTCGAGGTAAGGCATTAAAGGGATTTATCCAAGACCTCTATCACCCTCATCTATTTGCATTTCGATGAAATGTCATGACACGTAGATCTACATGGAATTTAATCCTCAGAACAAAATCTCATTTCATACAAAATAATTGAGTTCTTTAATGAACACAGATTGAAAACCCGCCAACGGAGTTTTGCAATCTATATTTCATTTTACTCTACCTACATTCCTAAATGGTAATATATATCGCATCACATTATTAACGGATGTTCTTGTTTTAGTTCCAATCACGTTTTGAACTATTTTCCACCCACGGCATATACTTTTTTAGTAATAAATCAGTCAACTCAATTTCTCACTGCTATGACGTAATCAATCTGCTCTTATTGTATTATGAATTCAAAATATTTTAATTGAGTATCAAATAGATCAAAATCAGACACCGCGTAAACCGGGATCCAAACTGTTTACAAATAACTATTTTTACCCAGAGTAAGACAGTGAAAGGGTGAAACATTTGTTTTAACTGTCTGCTATTCCAATTTAAGAGATTGAGTATTTTGAAGCTAAACCTTTCACTTTTGGACCAAAATCACACACATATGCGCCGTTGCACGTGTTATGGTAAAGGGTACTTTTGTAATATGCACACCATAGAGAACACGATCAGGGTATGCATTGTTTAACAAAACATTGACAAAACAACCCTTAACCCTTTCAATCCTACAGCCCTCTGTTGATATTATTTATTACACATAGAAACAGTGTAGACCCTGATCAGATGGCCCCTATAGGAGCCATCTGATTAGTGTCTACACTGTTTAATATTTTCATTTGTTTATGTTGTCATGATATCAAAAAATCAAAAATAGACTGGTTCAAAATACCTGTACTAGAAGAGTTCAAAAGGATTATAAATACCCACAAGAGAAATTTAAGGTTGAAAGTGTTAAAATGCAAATGTACTAGACTATTCAGCAGACTAGACTACATTTGAATGTTCATGCAGGGAAGGATTGACACCTTCAACTCTAGCGATGAGTATACTCGTCAATAACGAACAGTGTGCATTCGAAGAGTACACGTGTACAATGTATTTAGCAAACAGTGCACACCCTACTCTGAGGGCTTCTTCTTGAACCCTATGATTAGAGTTTACATTGTTTTTCATTTAACAATATATTGTTAAAATACACAACTATAGTTAAAAATGGACAAGACTGAATTGAAAATTTGAAATTTCCATCAAAAGTTTCAGGGGCGAATGAGTTTAACTATTCTACATTCTCCTCTAAAACATTTTTGATTCAAATTTGCAACAATCGTCACATTTTCAGACATGACGTCCCTGGTTTCATAGGCTAATAGATCAGATATACTGTGAAGTCGCTATCCTTTAACCATTAAAGGGATTATGCTGAAAATATTGTATCTATAACAAACATATTGGATCTAGATCAGACGCCGGGTAACACTGCGTCTAATCAGGCTGTAAACTGTTTGTCCTTCATATTAAAAAGGAATCGCCAATAATGTATAGTGTTTTTGCGTTTAATTTAAACGGAAAATAATAATGTCATATTGATATATATTTAAGTACTTAAACCATTCGACTCCTAGTCCCGCACATACATGTACATGTACGCATACAATATACAGCGCTTCCTCCCTACAACGACCCTTCCAAAAACGACTGCCTCCTTGTAACGACCATTGTCGCAGTTCCCTAAACAGGGCAATTATGTCAAACCTATTCACGACTACAATGCCGTCTGCTTAGAATTGTCATCTGCTGTTTGTGAGTCAAAATACATAAAATTCAAATTTGAGAATTTAAAAAGTACGCTTTATTGTCGTCTGCTTCATTATTGTTGTCTGAAATACACGTTTCAAAGTTAGATTTAAGGTTTTATGACTTAATAAATACCGATACTAGTGTCAAATACGAGTAGTATGACTGAAGAAATTTCAAAACGAGTTTCAAACAGTTTGGACTATGATCAGACGCCGCGTTAAGCGGCGTCTGATCAGGACCGAAAATGTTTGCAAACGCGATTTAAAGCGTCATTGAGAGTGAAAAGGTTAAGCACAACAGCGTCAGCTCGAAAACATAATGTTTCTCCACTATAGCATGTTCCAGTCCTTTATTGAACATAAACGCTTTAAGCACGATGTCGTTTAGCCTATTAACAAGGACAGAAAGGCAGCTACAATATCTGTACTTTACATTTTGTAATTGCAAATTAGAAGCAAATATATGCCTAATGACCATACTTTGTCGCTCTGTGTGTGATGAAATCCCTTGAATTGTGAGCACATTGTGACGAAAATATCCCATGAGTTCTGGATGCTGTTGTGTCTGTAATAAAGTTAACAGCAGTCACATGAACTGTCATATGTAAGTTATATGAAGCAGTAGTGAAAAAGTAAAGTCTATTCATGACGGATTACCTATCACATGATACTTCAATGATATTGTAGATTACATGTATTCATGAAATTCACATTTGTGTATGCTTTAAGTTAGTTATTTAGTCCTTTAATCATACAATGTAGTACAGTGGAGAAAACGTTATTCTTTCCCAATAAACGCGTTTACGCTAAAACTATTATTTCTATTGCAAACAGATTGGAGCAAGATCAGACGCCGGGTAACCCGGCGTCTGATCAGGCTCCTAACTGTTTGCCACCAAAATAAAAATGAATTATTAGAATTGTCCAAAAGTTGCACTTTTCTACGTTTTAGCGTTTTGCGTTTGCGTTTCGTTTCGTTTAAACGGGAAAGAATAACGTATTCTCCACTGTACTACTTTGAATTCTGATTCGCCAGAATTTCGATTTTGGCGAGACTCCTTGAAGTCACATGTGTGTATTTCTATGTGACCTCTGTTTGACATCGTACTTTTTTGTTTTATCAGGTTTTTCAAAGTGTCCGATAGCATAAATACTTAAATAAACTTTGGAACCATTTTGCACATCAAAACAAAATAGTTTTACTCAAGCACCAAACACATGAAATAAAACGAATGCTGTAACAATTCAGTGAGATGAGAAGAAAATGGATGTTTCAATTTCAACCTGGATGTCGGAGAAATACAGTCCAATGTTAGGGCAGTTTGAGTTAGGAATTTCGAAGAAGACTTCCGGCGATTAATTATGCTTTTGCGCGCTTCACCAGAAAAAACACGAGCTATTGAAACGAGTAAACCTATGTGTTTACGCTTGGTGTCAGGGGTGCCAGTGCGGTCAAGGAAACCGTGCTAGCAGAAAAAAAACTCTCCAAAGATTTATTGCTATCTGAGTGGCAAACATGTTGGAGCCGAGTTACTCGGTATCTGATCTGGTTGCAAACAATTTGCATAGGAAGTATTTGTTTTTAAAGTTTTGCACAAACGTGCTTATAGGGAAATAACAACGGGTTCATCACAGGTTACATTCCAATTTTCATCGATATAGGCTTTTTTCTCAGAATCAGTAATAAACGTTACCCGAGACTCCAGTTATAGACACTTTCATGGTATTTTCAGAAAAAGCCTCATCATTATGTTCGTGCTCTATGTCATTTGCGCCGTTGACATCCATAAAACCCATTGCCAGAAGTCAAAACAACATTGTATATCAGCCAATATTTCCATACTTCCCCCGACAAAGGAAACTATAGTTTTGTTACGAGGTCGCACGCAAACAGCGGAAACATGAGCTATACCAGTTATTATCATTTATTTAAAAGAATGAATACTCGAGTACATGTAAATAATGTTAAACGAAACAAACATATATTGAATCTTTCACTGCATTGTGGTTATTTGAAAACAGATTCGATCCAATATTGATATAATTAATAACAATATATAAGTCGTGTTACCTAAAATCCACACTTACAAAATAAAAGAAGGCGACAATGACCTGAAACAGATGACGTCACGGCAACGAAGAGGTTGAAAATTTCCTGTAAACATATTTATCATGATCTATGATGACTTATTTCTGACACCTGATATCACTTAGCTTTTCTAGAAATAAGTTACTATCTGACATCTCTATAATAAAAGATCACAGGCATGATAACAAAAGATAACAAGAATAAGGTCCATCGAAGCCATGGAATCATTAATTGATTAAGATACTCTTGTTAGATGTACTTTACAATATTACCACCATATTAGTATTTCTTTTAAGTACTGTTATCAGAAACACCGTTTTAACCCTTTAATGAATAAATTTATCTTGAGGTTTTTAACCCTACACTGCCATATTGTCGTCTGCTTCAATATTGTTGTCTGTAATGGCGTTTCAATGTTAGATTTAACGCAATATAACTGAGGTAATTTCAAAACAAGTCGCAAACAGTTGTTGATCCTGGTTAGACGTCGCGTTACGCGGCCTCTGATGATTAAAACATTTTGTAGATGGGCTTTATGGCGTCATGTAGAGTGAAAAGGTTCAGTTAGACGTATTAGCGTCAAATAGTTGAGATCCAGATCAAATGGCGTGTTACTGAGCATCTAATCTAGACCAAAACTGTTTTTAAAGTAAATTTAAGCCAGGGAAACTCTCATAATCCATATAGTGGTGAAGACGGTATCCTTTTCTAATAAACACGTTGATACTAAAAACATATGTCTATTGTAAACAATTTTGAGCCAGATGAGACGCCGGGTTACCCGTTATATAATGAACAACGTTGCTTTAGTTGTGTATTCTAGATACCATGGATCCCGGTTTAATGAGTGAAAAACTTATTCAGGAGACATGTGTTGTTATGACTACCAATCAAATAATAAGTTTGAGTTAGAAATGCAATAGGCAAGTTCGATGAGGGTACAGTGGAGAATCTGTTATTCTTTCCCGTTTAAACGCAAACGTACGCAAACGCAAAACACTAAAACGTAGAAAAGAACAACTTTTGGACAATTCTGATAATTTATGTTTATCTTGGTGGCAAACAGTTTGGAACCTGATCAGACGCCGGGTTACCCGGCGTCTGATCTGGCTCCAAACTGTTTGCACTGCAAATAATAGTTTTAGCGTAAATGCGTTTATTGGGAAAGAATAACAGATTCTCCACTGTACAAATGTAGAACTGAACATTGTCGCCTCTATAGACTATGTAGCTTATTGACTAACGGGCTAAAACCTCGTTATGTTTTCCCAATGAGCTCGTTTATGCTTTAATATTGTAATTGTTATTGCAAACAGACTGGGGCGAGATCAGACGCTGGGTTTTACCCGGCGTCTGATTTGGCTCTAAACTTATTGCTCTTCAAATTGAACTGGATCGTCATAATAGTAAAAACATTGCCTTTTCGACATTCTATTGTCGTTTGTTTGCTTTTAATTTCGTTTAAAAGAGAAAGAATAACGTCTCCCCAACTATAGTCTTTTATAACAACGAACCTTTTCTTTGTACAGCGCTCCCACTCTACAGCAATACGCAGTGGGAGACAAAAAATGTGTGTGCTGCTCGGAGGGAGTCGTTATAGGGAGGGATATCGGCTCACATTTGCAAACAGATTGAATCCTGGTCAGACGCCGCGTCTGATCTGGTTTCAAGCTGTTTTTCACTCGTTATTAAGTATTTTTCTGTCAAAATGTCCATTTCGTAACTTTGAGAAAAACAGTAGACGTCAATTCTACGCCAACGATATTGCAACAGTAAAATCGTTAGACATATTTGTCCTGTTTAGGGAACTGCGGCAAGGGTCGTTGTAAGGAATGAGCCGTTGATTGGAGGGTTATTATGGGGAGGGAGTACTGAAGTTTATTTGGATAACTTGGTTCCTGACTTTGAGGAGTGGTTGATCTATCCAGGAGACACGTGTTTTGACCATCAAACTGACAATTAACCTAAATTACAAGTTACTATAGGCAAGTTTGATGTGGGTAGAGCTGTAAATTGTTGTCTCAAAAGACCGTGTATTTAAATGACTAATGGGCTAAAATCCTATTGTGCAAAATTAAAATCTGCTCAAAACAAAGATGTCGGCTACACGACTAAATGTAGTGGCTTTTAATTATTTAGAAAGAAAGACAATGTTCTATTAACGTCAAATAGCTGTCTCCTGATCAGGCGCCGCGTTTATCAGGGTCTGGTCTGGTGCCAAACTGCTTGCATTTGTTAGGATAGTCTGACTAAGCATGCTGAAGGTGAAATGTGCAGCTAATCAAACTATTCTTTCCGTAGAGATAATTGGGTTTATTTCTTGAGAAACTTTCAAAAATTAGACTTTCAAAATACAATTACACAATCGTTTTGATTGCTACATCATTGTCTTATGGAAACGTCCTGAGGAAGAGCCACACTTAGCATTTCGTATTTTACCTTTTGCATCCAGAAGAGGAAACTGAACCGGAGGTACATGTATTTGCACCTTCCGAAATCCCATCACTGAGATTATTCGTTCCTGAGCGTACATTTTTGTCATAGGCTAAATCCGTTGCCGATTCATGCTCTTGTTTTCGATACTCTCAATGTGATAGAGTTTACATTATGTTTGTTTTTTATCAAAACATAACGACACCTGTCTCGAATCTAAATTCCTGTATACAAATTTCAATAAGGGAAATATTGTGATTTAAAGGTAAGCTATTTGTTTATAAAATCCAATTTAAAACCAGTACTTTATATGCGACAGTATTCAGAAATGGGCTATTAATGCGTTTAAGAGTGATACCAATTTAAACTGTTTGTAACGCCATTGTATTTTCCCATAACGATTCGCTCGTATAGTGGAGAAAACGTTATTATTTCCCAAAAAACGTGTTTACGCTAAAACTGTAATTTCTATTGCAAACAGTTTGGAGCCCGATCAGACGCCGGGTAACCCGGCGTCTGGTCGGGCTCTAAACTGCTTGCCACTCAGATTAAAAAAGATAGTAAGAATTATCGAAAATGTTCATTTTCGCCATTTTACTGCGATGTGTTTGCGTTTCGTTGGCGTTTAAACGGGAAAGAATAACGTTTTCTCTACTGTAAAATGATCAAAATACAGTGTCGAGCATTCACTTCCCTTAGAATTGAAGCTTTATACAACCGCAATGACCTAAAATACAGACAATGGTGAGTTCTTGAATTCCTTAAAGAATTATATCCACCTGAGTGGGAACCAGTTTGGAACCTGATGAGACGTCGGTTTACCCGGCGTTATTCCTAGCTCCAAGCTGGTTGCATTGGGCACTGTATGACAATGTTAGAATTTCAGAATGAAAATATTGCCGATTCCTCCTTTTGTTATCCGATACTCTGAGGATTCTTCCCTTTGTTGTTTGATACTCTAATTTTAATAGGATTGCTAATTACAGGAATCCTTATCAGATCATAATGACACATTGTCACGAATCTAACTCCCAGTTTACAAATCAAATTGCGAGAGAGACTGTAATCAAGGGGTAATAGACGTTGTCAAGCTATTTGGGAATAAAGTCTCATTTAAAACTTGTACGTTTCAAGGGACACTGTTTTAGACCTAGTGTTAAACATATATTTAGAAATAGGTTAGTACGTTTAACCTTTTCACTGCCAAAACGTTCGTGAGATTTTACCCCTTCACCGTTTCATAGTCGTGTTCTTCAATTTTGTTGCTGCAATGTCGTTTCAATGTTCAAAAAGGCAGTATAACAGAAGAATTTTCAAAACGAGTGTCAAACGGCATGGACCCTGGTCAGACGTTACGCGGCAGCTGATCAGGATCAAAACTGTTTGAAAACGCTTTTAAAGCGACTTTGAGGACGAAAGGATTAATAGTGACGTGGCCAAGGCTTTTTAAGAATGGAGTGCCATTTAAACGATGTACTTTTCTGTTTCAAACACAATGTGTCTTAACCTTGTCGGCGCCATAGGCGAATTAACTTTGCAAACAGTTTTAATATCGATCAGTCGCTAAAACACGGCGTCTGATCAGGACCGTAACCGTTTAGTAGTCATCAAAAGTTGGCTAGTCTAACTGTCTTAAATCTACCTTTAAATTGATCTAATTGATAACATTATATATATGCACAGCATATTTTGTCAGTTGTGAAATCGTGCAGTGAATTTCTTAATTTGAATCCGCATTTTATTTTAGAAACCATAGCTAGGAGTTTCTTGGTGTCTACTTTGGATCAAAATATTTTAAACAATTGTTTCCACTTCAAATACCGTAACACCGGACGTCAGATCAGCCACAAAGCTGTTTGACATTCAGTCAAATACACTTTTTTTTCAGAATTTTCAATACGTTGTTATTTTATATTGCGTTTGCATTTCGTTCAGTCGGCAAATAATAACGTCTTCTCCACTCTAAATGCAATGCATATTGAATCAAATAAATGAAATTTTATAAAAAAATTTCCATCACTTTCTTGCTGTCTTGCAAAAAAGCCGGTGATACAGAATAAATGACCCCATAAAACGACGGAACTATGTCACACTTGGTCAGGAAATATTTCGTGTGACATATATTGCAAATGACATGTGGTCTTTTATATCAACTTTAGCTCAATTAGTCTTGAGCAAGCGGCATAGTGTGCTTCCGACAGGGCTTTTATAGCAATCGAACAATGCGTTTTCAACTAAACTGTCAGAAACAATCTTGTATTAACACACACATCCCTGCATGATACTTTTAATGGACAAGTCATGTGTTCAATTTAGTTTTGTCCATTTTTACTAATTAGGGTTGATTTTCACAATATTATTATTTTCACAATATATATTGCATATTGACAAACAGTGTAGACCCTGACCAGAGGGCTCCTGCAGGAGCCCTCTGGTCAGGGTCTACACTGTTTGCATAGGACAAATATACTCTTCACAGGTACACTGCTTGTTAATGACGAGTATACTCGTCTCTAGGGTTGATTGTGTTAACACACATACCCCTGAAACATGAAATGAACAATTCTTGTCTCAAATTGAGTTAAGTCTAACTTTACTATCTTACTATCAAACTGTTTGATATTCGATTCCATATTTCGTAAGACTTTGAAACGATTTATGAGATAACAACATTGAAGTACAGTCGAATTTCGATATCTCGAACTCGCTTTATTCGAGCTATCCGACTTTTCAACATCGGAATTGCATTATTTCATGCTCGGTTAAGTCTAACATACCCGTATTTCAAAGTTAAAACGCGGCTAAGCCACGTTTTAACTTTGAAATACGGGTATGTTCGACCTAGCCGAGTTCGAGATATCGAAGTTTGACTGTAGACGACAATATAGCGGTAAAGTGGTGTACAAACATCACGATCAAGTTGGCGCTGAAAAGGTTAAACAGTCGTTACCTCTGTTGCGTGCTGAAATGAACATTCCTAAGATTTCCAAATTTGCATTTTGCAAGTGCGATTTTACGAACCGTACCTTTACCCAATCGCCTGTTGCTAGTTTTTTCTGTTTTTCTTTCAGTCTGCTTTAAGCTATCATATACTAGATAAAAAAAATCCGAAAAATTCGGAGAAATGGCAGTCCTGAAACTATTTTCAGCGTAGCTTCAGTTGCCAACGGTGGTAATGGGCTAAACCTTTGCACTGTACGGAACAATGTTAAAAAGTTTGGATCTCATTTGAGACGCCAACTACTTTGGCGTCTCAACTGGACCAAAACAGTTTGCTCCTCAGATAATTTTAGTTTAACAAAGATTGTAAATATTTACGATCGTAAACAAAAGTGTTGCAGACGACAATTATTACAAGTACTAGATCTATACATGTATATGTTGTACAGTGGAGAATACGTTATTCTTTACCGTTTAAACGAAACGAAACGAAACGCAAACGCAAAACGCTAAAACGTAGAAAAGTGCAATTTTTGGACAATTCTAATAATTCAGTTTTATTTTGGTTGCAAACAGTTAGGAGCCTGATCAGATGCCGGGTTACCCGGCGTCTGATCTGGCTCCAAACTGTTTGCAATAGAAATAATAGTTTTTAGCGTAAACGCGTTTATTGGGAAAGAATAACGTTTTCTCCACTGTAAAATGTAACAGATAAACTGTTGTCCCCCAATTATCCCGATTATTGCTTTGCTGCGACAATTTTACTACCATTTGTACAGTCTGCTTAAACATTCACGATACTGACGTCATAAATTTTAAGCAATTCTGGTCTGCTTTTATTTCTATAATTTAACTTATTTTGACTTATGGACTATTGAAATGAGAACAGATATTTTATTGACTTGTACATAGTACATCATCATATACAACAGTTAGTATCAGTTATATCAAAGAGTATATTCACATATGTAAAGATATAACAATTGAAAATAGTCACACTGTTTCAAAATAGCTTTGCAAATAGAGGATGAATAATTAAGTGTTATGTGTTATACTAAAGCGTAATGATAATGCAGATTTAATATATCTTGAAATGGGTTGCAAACAGTTTGAACCCTGATAACGCGACGTCTGATCAGGATCCAAGCTGGTTGTCACTAGTATAAACATGTCTTAAGAAAGGGTAATTAAGTTGTGTGTGGCATTGCCTGCAGTGTCATTGTCCTCATATTTAGTCGCCTTTGGCACCCACGTGTTAATTGGAGTCTAATCATGGTGGCCGTGATTAGCATATATCTGCATATTTCAGCCGTCTGCACTCGCAAGCTCGGCAAACATAATATTGGCAAATAATGGCTAATGACCAGATGCCGCATATCAGGCGTCTGATCAGCATCCAAAGTGTTTCTTTTTCTTCTTCCGAAATTAGGTCAGAAGTCTTCATACTGTAACAGTTGACCTCAGAATGGGGCTTGACACTCCTTTTAATTTTGTTTTTAGTAAAATGCATACAATCCCAAATTAGATCTATATTAATAAAAGCAGACGAGAAAGTTTAGCTGACGACATTATGAAAACGGATGTGTTCAATAGGTTATGACGTTACAATAATAGTTGGAAAAGTTTAGGAGTCTGGGTCCCGTTTCATAAAAAATCTTACGACAAAAACGATCGTAAGTCTAATATTAGAAATACATTAATTTTCTGATTTCTCTATCTAATCCTGCCATGTGACACCTCTTGTCACAAGACAGGATTAGATAGAGAAATAATCTGACTTACGACAAAATTTGTTCTTAAGAAGTTTTATGAAACGGCCCCCAGGATCACAATTCACAATTGACAAGACCTATCATGCGCACTATTACTGACTTTCCTTAATTAATATTATTCATTTCAAGTGATAACGATGTTCCTTGTGTTTCATTTCGGCAAGTTTTGTCACTTCTCACTTTTTATGGTATATGTGTGTGTTGGGGTTAGGGTTGGGGGTTTAGATTTTATATATTCACGTATCTACAAGTATGTAAATGTTTCATGTATATATATGGATGTCTAGTATTTGGGATGAGATATGAGTGTTCTTGGGCAGACGGCTGCTTACTACAGGACTGATGATATATTTAACATTATCCTTGATTCGGGTGTTTTCCCTGATAGTTGGTCAGAGGGAATAATTATCCCCTTATTCAAAAAGGGAAATATTGATGATGTAAATAATTATAGAGGTATAACCCTCGTTAGTTGTCTTTCGAAAATATTCACGTCAATTTTAAATAGAAGAATGGTAACTTTTTGTGAGCAGAATACAGTTTTATCCGACGCTCAATTTGGATTTAGAGAAGGCCGGTCTACCGTTGATGCTTTATTTACCCTGCAATGTATTGTGCAGAGGTATTTAAACAACAATGATAGACTGTGCTGTGCGTTTATAGACATGAAAAAAGCGTTCGATAGTGTTGATAGAAGCTCACTTTGGTTGAAATTGTTTAGGACAGGTATTCAAGGTAAAATGTTTAGGATTATAAGAGACATGTATACTAAAATAAAATCTTGTGTTAGACACTGTAATTCATTCTCGGACTTCTTCGAGTATTCAGTAGGGTTGAGACAAGGGGAGATAATTTCGCCCATAATGTATTCTCTCTTCATTGAAGATCTGGAACTTTATTTACAACAAGGGGTTAATTCGGGATTAGTTTTTGACGATATAGTAGTTATTCTTTTACTGTTTGCTGATGACATGATTTTATTAGGCAGTACGCCAGCAGACCTTCAAAATAGTTTAAATTTATTACATTCTTACTGTATGAAATGGGGACTGGAAGTTAACACTGCTAAAACAAAGTGTATGGTCTTTAGAAAAAGGGGAGGGTTAAAAGTAAATGAATCTTGGACCTATAATAATCAACAAGTTGAAGTGGTTAATGATTTCAATAACCTTGGTGTAGTTTTTAACTATACTGGAAATTTTGTATTGAACCAAGAACATTTAGTTGGTAAAGGGCTTAAAGCATTGGGGATTTTAACTAAAAATTGTCGGAAATTTAGAGTAAAGCCGAAACTTGCTTGTCAATTGTTTGATGCATTTGTCGGTTCAACTATCAGTTATTCTTGTGAAATATGGGGTTTTACCAAATCAAAAGAATTAGAGAGAGTGCATAGGAAGTTTTTAAAATCCATATTAGGAGTTAGAACTAGTACTTGTAATGTTGGGGTATATGGTGACTTAAGTAGATATCCTTTGTATATTCAGCGATACGTAAGGATAATTAAATATTGGAGTAAGCTTTTGAATACTGATAATATTATTTTAGCAACATTGTATAAGTGTACAAGAGATGATTGTAATAAAGGTAGTATAAATTGGGCATATAAAGTAAAACATTTACTGTATGAATATGGATTTGGATACATATGGGAAACGCAGGGTCTCGTAAACTTAACAAAATTTCACCAGATTTTTAAACAAAGGTTAATAGATTGTTATACGCAACAATGGAAGGCTGATGTTGATAATAATAAGGTAATGGACTTATATTCTACCTTCAAACTCGATTTTGTGTATGAAAGTTATTTAGACATATTACCTAGTAATTTAAGATGTTTTGTAACTAGGTTGAGATTGTCTTCACATTCGTTAAGAATTCAAACGGGACGATATGGTCCAAATAGGCTTGAAAGAAATCTTAGATTGTGTCTGTTATGTAATTCAGCTGATATTGAAGACGAATATCATTTTGTTTTAATTTGCTCTAAATTCAAAGAACTAAGAAAGTTATACATTAAGAAATACTATTATTTTCGACCAAGTATGTTAAAATTCATAGAATTAATGAAAACCAATAATAAAACATTGCTTTTTAATTTGGCAAAGTATATCCAGGAAGCTTTCATCTTCCGTAATACTTTAATTAACGATGTATAAGATTATTTGTATCTAAAACTTGAAACACTGGTAATTAAAATTTAAATGTACAAAAACACGTCATATGACTTAGTATGAATTATATATGTTATTGTTATAGTGCATGCAACGAGGTACTATGTACAAGTTGTGGAAATAAAAGATTTGTTCTGTTCTGATGTTGGGCGAAAGGCTCTTGTTTGAGCCTTCTGTTTTGTTTTCTTTCCGGTAGAGGGCCTTCGTCTGAGTTTGAGACTGATGATCGTCTAGTGCAGGTATGACTGTATGTCATAACTTGACTGTCTCTCAATGTTTGATTTGGTCCAATTTATACCATGCACTCTTACTTTATAATAGCTTTTACCGCTGTGTTGATGTATCTGTGCATGTGACCTCAATACATAATTATAAATTACATGTCTACCGCAATATAAACTGTACATATAAGTTCTGTCACCATTGATTGATTCTGTCTTTTTATGTTATGTTTTCACTTTTTGTACATGTATTATTATGTAGCTCCCCTTCATTGGAGGAATTAAAGATCTACTTCTACTACTACTACATCAGATAAGATAAAATATACCGTCATATAAGAAAGTCGCCGTGGTTTCATGATCTGGTGATCGTACAAATTTTGGAACCTATCTCGTTTTACCTTCTTCGCTCGCTCTCGAATTCAGACCGAGTTCATTTGTTTTGGAAATGTGTTCTTAACATTAAAGAAATATCATAATGCATTTATGTTTGTACATGTAGAGACACCCATTTACAAAAACAAGTTTACTGCTGTCAGGCATACGTTTTGCCCACCGATTAATTTCACTATTTTCGTATGGGCTTATCGTCTTTGTTTGAAATTAAGGTATTTATCCGATTTTGCGATATTGTTCTACTACAGTACCGGTACGAATGTCTCGTGGCTTGGGACCCAAAACTTCGTACAACAAATAGTGTCGTAAGTCTTAATTAAAAATCTATCATTTATTAATCCATCTAATCCTGTCTTGTGACATCTATTTGGGGTCGTCTTGAAAGACAATTCGGAAGAGATGTCACAAGACATGATTATATAGAGAAATCAGAAATTTAATGTATTTTAAAGTTTGACTTAAGACCGTTTTTGTCGTACGAAGTTTTATGAAACGGGCCCCTGGTTCTTTACCATACGCAGTGACAGTTTATGAATTGTTTTTGTTTTTAGAACATTGTTTTTGTACAGTTGAAAACAATTGGAGACAAAACATGTGTGCGTTGTTCGGAGGGAGTGGTTATAGGGAGGTAAATTGCAAACAGCTTGAATCCAGATCAGACGCCGCATAACGCGGCGTCTGATCTGGATTCAAGCTGTTTGTCACTCGTCACAACTTTTTTTCTGTCAAAATGTTTATTATGCAACTTTGAGAGAAACAGCAGACGACAATTTCAGACACTGTAGCAGAGGTGAAAATGTTTGACATATTCGTTTTGTTTGGGGAACAACGGCAAGTGTTGTTGTAAGGAGGGAATCGTTGTATGGAGGGCCGTTGTAGGGAGGTATTACACGAGTATACAGTAGAATTAAATCCATTTGAATTCAGGATTGTATTGAACACTGTTAAACAACATTTCTAGTTCACACCACTCGCCTCGTCCAAATATGATTTTCGCTGCTGTGTACTCGTCCAATAGAATTCAGTATTGTACTCGGCACTGTTAAATAACTTCATACTATATAAATGTAAGTAAAAACAGTCAGTGTCGGATCTATATCTGTATAAGATTTCACTGACATACTATCTTTTGATAGTTTTAGCGGTAATTGATTTTTACTCTTGTATGTACATGTATATTACTTGGTGCGTTTGCTTTCAATACATTAGTTTGAATCAACACAAAAAAATAATAGATTAATGGAGTTGAGTTCATCACAGTAACTGAAATGTAGAAATCTGGGAAAGTAACTTTCGTCTTTACTCGTTCCCTGCATTAGGCTATACCGAGTGTCAATTCAAATTTCAGGGTTACTAGGCATCTCTTAAACGGAAAACTCTCTAAGCAGGAATTTACTTTCGGTTTCTGATCTGAATTCTAAATTATTTACAAGGAAAATAATTGTTATAGCATAACGCGTTTATTTGGAAATGATAACCTTTTCTCAGGGCTGCCATTTCTCCGGATTTTTCCAAAATATTCGGACTTTTATTTTAGCATCATGTAACGTAAAGCAGACTGCAAGTAAAGCATAATGCGCAATAAGGCGCATTCTGCTTTACTTTCAAACTGCTTTAAGTATCTGCGCTTGAAACATGAAATTTGGGAAATTATGGGATTTTCCATGATTAACTTATGGCAGCTCTGTCTTCTCCACTGTAACGAAATAAGTGGTGGAAAATTACTTACTGATTTAAAGTGACAATGTTATCTAATTGGTAGACCAGACAATTGACCTTGCTTCCCTAAACAAATAATATCAAATTAGTAGGGGCGTAATATAAAGCACTTTACTCTGAAGCAACAACGAGCAAAACATCGAAGCCGATACGAATACCATCGCCGAGTTTTTATTTAGAGTGATATTGTTTTCAAAGAGGTTCCGAGCGTATGTAGGAGTCTGCCTGGACGATCATACCTACTTCATGAGAGGTGTCGGCGCTTGTCAGAATTGTTTACGTATCTAATTGTTTCACAACAATGCATTTTCAAGCAATATTTGTGAACTAATGTGTGAAGTTTAATTCTACAGCGCTCCACCTTTCTACAACGACACCCAATGGGAGACACAAAATGTGTGCGTTGTCCGGGGGAGTCGTTATAGGGAGGGACATTGACTTACATTTGCAAACAGCTTAAATCCAGATCAGACACCGCGTAACGCGGCGTCTGATCTGGAATCAAACTGTTTGTCACGCGTAATTTTCTTCTGTAAAAATATGCATTATGTCACATTGAGAAAAACAAATGACGAACATTTTAAGCAGGCGATATTACAGCAGTAAAAGCATTAGACATAATTGTATTGTTTGGAAACTGTGGCAAGGGTCGTTGTAAGGAGAGAGTCGTTGTTTGGAGGGCCGTTAAAAGGAGTGAGCCCTGTATTTATAGTGACAACGGACTAGTGTTTATCACAGAAGGTCATATCGCGAGCTACTACAAGACATGCTGCTTATGAACACATGTCCAGAGTCCCCTCTTGATAGTTGGAATCGAACTGATAAGTACACGAGGAAACATTGGAACTGTTCAACAGATCGGATCCTAATCAGACGCCATGATATCGCGGCGTCTGACCAGGACCCAAACTACAGTACTCCCTCCATACATTGGTCTTCTGAACAACGACTCCATCCTTTCAACAACACTTGACGCTGTTCCCCAACCAAAACACTTTTGTCCAATATTTTCACTGCTGCAATATCGTCTGCTTAAAATTATCGTCTGTTGTTTTTTCTCAAAGTTACATATTTGACAGAAAAAATACTTAATGACGAGTGACAAACAACTTGAATCCAGATTAGACGCCGCGTAACGCGGCGTCTGATCTGGATTCAAGCTGTTTGCAAATAAAAGCCAGTTTCCCTCCCTATAACGACTCCCTCCGAACAACGCACACATTTTTGTCTCTTTTTGGATGTCGTTGTAGAGAGGGAACGCTGTATTTAATAAGTCGTCTCATGTGAAAGAGATAACCGTACCTAATGCAGAAAGACTGTTGATAACGGACACAATACAAGGCCAAATCCTAACACAGTTTCTGTCCATGACACAACATCGTTAATTTACACCCATTGCACGTCCGTTGACCAACGCACAGACATTTCAACAAATTAATCCTTTATTTCCCCTGTGTTCGAAGCAAGCCCAAGTCTTAATTCACCGCTTCATTTAGCAGAGTGGAACCGGATGTTCTTGACAAAAAGGGAAAAAAAACAATAATTGTTTTATTCCTTTTCGTGACAGGTTTTTGATAAAAAATCTAGTCTAGGTTTTTGTGATAAAAACTATTCATCACAAACAGAAGTGACCGCAATTTTATTGTATATGTAAAAATGTGAACGAAAATATTACAGTAGAGAAAAAGTCATTATTTCCCAATAAACGCGTTTGCGCTAAATCTATCATTGTTAATGCAAACTGTTTGGAACCAGATCAGACTTGAGTAATCATAATATATATAACATGTTTACGTATGTTACAACGCCGGTGCCCATTGCAAACAGTTCGGGGTAAGAACATTGGCCGGGTAGTCATATCACCATCAAACGGTGTCTGATCAGGGTCCAAACTGTTTGCAAACGCGCTTTTAAGGGTCATTGAGAGCAAAATGGTTAATTACATGTTCATTCATTGCATTTTTATCGTTTATTCAGTAAACGCGTTATTTTTTCCACTGTACCAATTCCTTTGGAACACAGAAACATTGTGTCAGTTGTTTGGCGGAATTGCTTTTGGCGGCGAGTTTAGTCTGTCTGGTCAAACGTTCAAGAATGAGATATCTCCTTTCTGAATTACTAAGAAGAGAACAAAAAATATTCTGCGGAGCTAAGTCGTCGACCCTTTCACCGACCAATTTTGTCGGTTTTAATAAAGCTGTTTGAGCATTTATTTCAAAGCTGTTTGAGCATTAATTTCACAGGGAACCCCTTTTCATTTGTTATGTAGTTTTACTCCTTTAATTGTTTTCTCCTTTAGAGATAAACGTCAGGTTTATACTGCACCGTTAGAAATAGTTTATACATCATAGCAGATTATATAAATTAAAGAAGGCTGAACGTAAAGCAGAATGCGTCTGAAGGCACATTCTGCTCTACTTTCAACCTGCTTAATGGTGTCACCTATCTTCAAAACTAGAAAAAGAGTTACATGTATTGGGTAATGGGTAGATTAAAGAGTGTATGACTGCCGATATATACAGTGGAGAATATGTTATTCTTTCCCGTTTAAACGCAAACGTACGCAAACGCAAAGCACTAAAACGTAGAAAAGAACACCTTTTGGACAATTCTGATAATTCTTGTTTATCTTGGTGGCAAACAGTTTGGAGCCTGATCAGACGCCGGGTTACCCGGCGTCTGATCTGGCTCCAAACTGTTTGCATTGCAAATAATAGTTTTAGCGTAAACGCGTTTATTGGGAAAGAATAACAGATTCTCCACTGTACCGTGTCTGGTCTGGATCCAAACGACTTCGTAAATTTGGCTTCGGTCGCCTACGGGGATGATAGTCTTTAACCCTTTCATGATCAAATTATTCGGGAGAGTTTAACCCCTTCACCGCTTTATTGTCGTCTGTTTCAGAATTGTTGTCTGCATGACACGTTTCAAAGTAAGATTAACCCTTTACGCCATAGAAGCGACTTTTAGGTCATCTAATTTATTCCCCCGCTGAAGAAAATAGTTCCAGTTTATACCCTCATGAACAATTACCATAACAAATATTTTTATGTAGCCAAGCAGATGGTTGTTTAAAGCAGGGTGAAAGTAAAGCAGAATGTGCCGTAAGGCACATTCTGCTTTACTTTCAACCTGCTTTAAGTGATCACCTGTATTTATTGTTATAAACGGGTTATTGGGTAAAGGGTTAAAGAAGGTGGTGTGACTTAATAAATATCGATAAGAGTGTCAAACAGTCCTGATAACGTTACGCCTCGTCTGTTCAGGATCCACACTATTTGCAAATGTGCATTTTGACGGCATTGACAGTGAAAGGTTTACCCTCCTAGAGCAAAGTTGTCGTCTGTATGTCTTAAACAACTAATATGTGACACAACGTAGTGGTCGATATAGAGGGGTTCTACTGTATGTCTATTGCAAAAACACTGGCACTAGACCAGACGCTGGGAAACTTGGCATCTAGTGTAGTCACTGAGATAGAAATAAAATCGTCATTATTTTCTAAACGTTGTTATTTTCTACATATTGTTGCATTGTTTTTCCGTTGTTTGAATGGAAAACAAATTTTCTGTATCGTATCTAGATGATCGGGATTCTTTAAATTCATTACTGTGTTATTTGTATATCATTAATACTGGTTCCAGATGGGAGTACAAAAACAAAAAAATATTTGAAAAGAGTTTGCTTGGTTGCTTCCACCAAACCACATACTGTGAGTACTTATCTGAATCGCCCTCAAGCGATGCTTGAGTTTTACATGTGTCATGCCATCAGAGGTGTTGACGAAGACACGCGATATTAATTAGTGTTGAACCAATTTGCGCCCAGTGGGTTCTTCCATAAGTATATATTGGATAATTTCTTTTTTATCTATCGGCCGCCAAGTCTAACTTTTCATTTTCGTTTTATTTTATATTTAAATGTCTATCAGCAAACAGTGCATACTCTGATCACCAAACAGATTTTCTATGTCCCATATATGAAATATTGGGTACAAATAGATAAAACATTAGCATTTTAAAAGCTCCAGAAAAGCGGAAGAGAATGTATTATTATTGCCCATTTAGTAGAGACACAGTTTTTGGAAAAGAATAATATGTTCTTTAATTGGACATAAATTAAGTTATAGAGCGTTTTCCGCGGTGTCTGTAGGCGTTTACTAGTCAGTACTATGGTATTTCAATACGAACAACCTTATCAATGTAATAAACTACATCTCGATTTACTTTCAAAGACAGAAATAATTGGAAATAAAAATAGCTATAAACTGAAAGCATTGTCACGAAAAGTTCCACAAAATATACAACAACAATATTGGATGTATGTTTTTTTCTGTTGATGTTATTCAAAAGTGTGTTCTTTATATAGCAAAAGCATTATCGAAGCTGTTGTTTTAGTTATTTCATATACATGTTCATGTTTTAGGATTTAACAATTTGACCGTCTTAAGTCATGTCTCATTTTAAGGGGAAAAAATAGCACGTACATGTACCTAAAGTCCTAAACCCGTGGGAAGAATAGTACATCAGGGAATGTCACACACAAAACATTGCAACCACTCCAACACCATCAAATATTCACCCCGTCACTGTCATGACGTCATCAAGTTTACAAAAAAATGTTCGTCTGCTTCTATTTTCTTTGAATTTTAGGTATTTTGACTTCAGAAATATTGAAATTAGTGTCTGTGAAATATGGATCTTATCAGACACCGCGTCTGAGCAAGATCGAAACTGTTTGCAAGTATCTAGCGTACTCAGAGTAAAGAGCGAAGTGGTTAAACAATGATACAGTTCAAACGAAATGTCGGCAAAATATACCTCTTAACTCTTTGAACCCTAGTCATGCATAAAAGCGTCCTTTGCAAACAGTGTACCTGTGAGGAGTACACTTGTGCTATGCAACCAGTGTATACCCTTATCAGAGGGCTCCTTAAGGACACCTCTGATCAGGGTCTACACTGTTTGTCATTGTGACATATATCGTGAAAATCAACCATAAAAAGTCAAAAATGCACTGGACTAAATTGAAAACTAGAATTGGCCTTTTGAGGTTTCAGGGAGGAAAGGGTTAACGGTTGAAGGACAAGTGCAGTGGATGGATAGGTGAGTAGGAAGTAAAGTGGATATAAGACGTTATTCTTACGCTAAACGCAAAAAAGGTTGGAAAACTGAAATCATTTTGAAATGTTTTGCGTTTGTTTTCCATCTGAGTGTCACACAGTTTAGAGATTACCAGGTGTCTGATCTGACTCCAAGTTGTTTGCAATGGGCAAACTGTCTAGATAACCAGAACACCAACATGTACATCAATGACGTCTTCCTACACAACGTGCCTGACGTATTTGCTCATAACCTACCGGTGGAATAACTCAAAATATTCAAAACATCCAAAATTATAAGATAGAGAAAACCTCAAAAATAACTTGGCGTCGGACCTGTATCTAAAGTTTGAAAAATGTTAGCCATGTTGTGATATTCTAAACTGTTCAATGCGCGTATGTAGTATTTAATAAATACGAAAGACTCAAGCAGGAAACGTAACACAAACAATACACCCACCTCTCAAGCAGAACACACACACACAGTCATACCACAACAAACACACACACACACACACACACGCAATACCATTCCCTCATCTACACACTAAATAGAAAACAACACGCAAGACAAACATAAAGCAAAGTGAACATAGGAGCCCGCCTTGGTACGGTCAGTAGCAATCAATAACCAACTATAAATTAATTAATTATTAACAACCACTGGGGGTTAAACCTGGGTTTAGGGGCGCCCAACCTCACACTTATCTCCTATATTCACCTATAAAGCACTTATCTCCTATATTCACCTATAAAGACAAACAGTGTACATAAAATATCCGTATAAGGGTTAAATGAGCATGTGGCCATCCTCAAAAAATGAATTGTATCACTTTTGTATGAAAGATATAAACGATGTGTGTCCTGACGAACAGAGGGGTTCTAATACCAAGGTTTTAAAGAACTTAGTCTGAGATCGTTTTCAAGTCTATTTTGGTACATGTGAGCTTTTGCTACGCAACAGCTCAAATCTGACCAATCAAATTTCTTAGATCTCAAACTCAACGCAAAAAGCTTTATAACCTTAGAACCCGGTATGATACTTATCAAAGATGATCATGAAATGAATTGCACCACATGACCAACAAGTGGTACGTCCAATGGTAGAATTATGAACATTTGCCACTCAAATAAAAATTAGTAGTCAAAGATTTCAAGACGGTGTCATTTTCTCCGTTGTATCTATTGCGTTTACGTTTCGCTTGCCTTTAAACAGAAAAGAATAACGTTTTCTCCACTGTAGTTGACAGTTAAATATTAAATTTTAAATGTGATACACAGAGCTTGTGTATTTGAATAAAAAGTGGTCTGGTCTGTTATTGAACAGACACTCTTAGAAAGGAAGTTATTCTTTCCCATTTAAACGCATGCGAAACGCAAACGCATAACAATAAGATGAAAATAAAGACAAATTGTTTACAATTCTGACTATTTATTTTAATCTGAGTGGCAAACAGTTTCGAACCTGATCAGATACCGGGTTACCCGACGTCTGATCCGACTTCAAACTGTTTGCACTGTACAGTGGAGAATCTGTTATTCTTTCCCGTTTAAACGCAAACGTACGCAAACGCAAAGCACTAAAACGTAGAAAAGTACAACTTTTGGACAATTCTGATAATTCATGTTTATCTTGGTGGCAAACAGTTTGGAGCCTGATCAGACGCCGGGTTACCCGGCGTCTGATCTGGCTCCAAACTGTTTGCACTGCAAATAATAGTTTTAGCGTAAACGCGTTTATTGGGAAAAATTAACAGATTCTCCACTGTAAGTGATAGTGTAGCGTAAACACTGGGAAAGAACTATATGAACTCATGAACGGTTAAGAAACATCATGACTATTACAGTTTTATAACTGTCGCAGACAAATAAACATGAGCAATCATAGTAAATATAGAATTTACAATAATATGTCCGGGTATTATGTCGTTTCTTAAAGATATTTGATTCTGGTGACCTGTTTGTTAGGTACAGTACTGTATGGATGAAAAATATCGCTTAATCTTTTTGTAGCTATTTATTATCAGTAGTTTTGCGAGTTAAAAATATCGCATGGTTACCAGAAGGTTTATGTCAAAAGTCTATGTCTTAAATCATCCTACTTGTCTTCTTTATATTAACCACTGAAGTGTCTAATTGACATTTCCAGTTTTGATTAAAGCTGTGCACTTAGTTGACTTTTAAGGGCTGTCCTTTTTGTGTTTTTTGTTTTAAATATGTTTCAAATTAACAAACTGTTTGAAAGAGGACACTTTTGTATAGTCTTTACAGTTACACTTGTTATAAAAAATACTGTTTTGAAAATTAAAGTTACCTACATGACGATGACATCACAGATACTTGTTTAGCTGTTTTACGATAATTTAACAAGTCTAGATGCATACTTTATACCGCATAAGATGTCTCTAACAATGCCATATGAGCAAAACATGTTTTAGTTTTGATAGGCTTCCAATAATTCGTAAAGGCAGTCACGAGCCTGGTTAACGCTGCAATACTCGTCGTCCGATCAGGATACACACTGTTTGCTACTCAAATCGATACAGTGCCCCTCTCTACAACGACACCCAATTGGAGACACATATTATGTACGTTGTTCAGAGGGAGTCGTTATGGGAGGGAAATTATCTTACATTTGCAAACAGCTTGATTCCAGATCAGACGCCGCGTAACGCGGCGTCTGATCTGGATTTCAGCTGTTTGTCACTCTTCATTAAGTTTTTTTTCTGTCAAAATGTCCAATATGTCATTTGGAGAAAAACAGCATCCGACAACTTAAAGTAGACGATATTACAGCAGTAAAATCGTTAGACATAATGGCCCTGTTTAGGGAACTGCGACAAGGGCCGTTGTAAGGAGGGAGTCGTTGTTGGGAGGTCGTTAAATAGATTAAACACTGTATTTCTAAAGCAACGTTCAAAGCTTATAATGTTAAAAGATAGTTTCAGTAGTGGCGTTAACGACATACATTTAACCCTATTACAAATATGGCGTCATCAATTTTAAACAACTATCGTCTGCTTTTATTTCTCAAATGTCAATTCTTGGTATTTGACTTAAAATTGTTGACATGAGTACGCGGCGTCTCATCAGAATGTAAACTGTTTGCATGTGTAACTTTTGTACTCGGGTTAAGGCATCACAAAGTTACAAACGTCACGGCTTAGAAAATTATTACACCAAACATTTTATGAACGTACTGAACTATTATATAAAATGCGTTGGCCGTGACAGATATATTTTCATTGGGAATCATTGTCATGTTTTCTGAAAAAGTATTACTAAACTTTAATTATGCCGGTAAATTGTAAAATATTTGACCCAAATGATTGGTATATATCTTTTATATTACCGTAAACTGTCTCACTGTGCCTTAAAATTGTAAAATAATTGAGTCAAATGAGAATTTCCTCTCTATTTATTACTCTTAAACTGTCTCGTATAAAGCTTAAATTTATCTAGAGGGAATTAAATAAGCTTTTAAAATTGTGCATATCGATGTGTTCCTATCCCTTGTAGACCTACGGTATAAAGTATATATGTAATATCTTAAAGCAGTATACTTATTGATTTAATAGAATGTAAATTATGTGAAAAGTACGTGTTTTATTCATTAACACATCTATGTGACTTATGTTTTTTTTTTAAATAAATACGAAAGAAGACTCAAGCAGGAAACGCAACACAAACAATACACCCATCTCTAAAGCAGAACACACACACAGCCATACCATAACAAACACACACACACACACATACACACACACACAACCACACACACACGCAATACCATTCCTTCATCTACACACTAAATAGAAAACAACACGCAAGACAAACATAAAGCTAAGTGAATATAGGAGCCCGCCTTGGTACGGTCAGTAGCAATCAATAATCAATTATAAATTAATTAACTATAAACAACCACTGGGGGGTTAAACCTGGGTTTAGGGGCGCCCAACCTCACACGTATCTCCTATACTCACCTATAAAGACGAACAGTGTTCATAAAATATAAACCCTGTTCCACAACCTTACAATCAAAAAGACCGCCAGCACAGTAAGTAAATACATGTAAAACATCTAACAAAATTCTCTGACAGGATTATTAGTAACACGGGAAAGAATTAAACATTCAAGCCCGTGTTAAAAATAACCCACTATGGCAACGGTCAAATTGTACTCAAGCGAATAGTCTGTATATAAAACCTAGCTTTTATACACGTATAGACTACATTGTGTAACTTGACCTAAGTTAACACCTTCTCTTTCATGACGTGATCTGCTGTAATACAATGTTGTCTGCTTTTATTTCTCAAATTTGATATCAAATATTTCGATGAACCATCTAAAATGTACATTATCCACTTTACGCACAGTGGATTCTTTCATGTTTATATATTTGAGAAGTCCATTTTTTCATTAAAGGGATGCCTGGTCAAAATTTTCATTTTTTGTTTGTTTTATATTGAAATTCATATCAGCAAACAGTGTAGACTCTGATCAGACGCCGCATTATGCTCAGAGTCTACACTGTTTGCCTAAGTCCGATATATGGGATCGTGGGCACAAATTATTTATTGACATGTACCTTATTTCTCGTAACGAAACCACGCGCATTACAACAGATTGTAGAAAATGCTAACATTATTGGACATTCTAACAATACAGTGGAGAAAATGTTATTCTTTCCCGTACAACTTTTGGACATTTCTGATAATGTATGTTTATTTTGGTGGCAAACAGTTTTGCGCCAGATCAGACGCCGGGTTACCCGGCGTCTGATCTGGCTCCAAACTGTTTGTACTGGAATTAATAGATTTAGCGTAAACACGTTTATTGGGAAATAATAACGTTTTCTACACTGAATATCCTTGTCTGAACGGCAACAGGCTGAGTCAAACTAAACTAAACACAAGAGGCATTGCAACAAAAGGTAAAAAAAAGACAGGTTAATGAATTTTATGGCGATAAACTTTATTTACTTGTCGTCTGACCTGGCTTCAAAATGCGAAGAAAATGATTGTTTTAGCGTTTAGTCATTTATTTGGAAAGAATAATGTCTTCTCCACTGTAAAATGGTCTCGATTGTAAAAGACAATGCATATTTAGTGTATATATCTAATAGATATATTGGCTTGCAGTAAGAATGAGAAAAGAGTGTATGCTTGGATACCATTGTCTTTTCGACTTTCCTGCATTTTCACATGACGATGTAGCTATCTTTGGCATGTATACATGCACGAGCTTGTTGAATCAATGTTTAACTTTGCATCAAGTATCGGAACTTCGATCTGCACTATTTTTGACCACACGATTACTAGGGGAAAATTCATTCTCACGGTTTGCAGTCACAGAGGACAGATGTTATTCTTTACCGCTTAACTCATTCACCCCTGACTATTTAAATAGAGGGTTTTAAGTTTCCAATAAATTCTAGCCCATTTTTGATTATACATGTATTTGTCAATGCTTCTTTTTCACAATTTATTATAAAGAGTCCTATGAACTTGGTTTACGCTGTTGCATTACACATATGCACTCTTCATAGGTACACTGTATGTTAAGATTGAGAATAATTGTCACTAGGGAGCAATGTGTTACAGTGGAGAATCTGTTATTCTTTTCCAATAAACGCGTTTACGCTAAAACTATTATTTGCAGTGCAAACAGTTTGGAGCCAGATCAGACGCCGGGTAACCCGGCGTCTGATCAGGCTCCAAGCTGTTTGCCACCAAGATAAACATGAATTATCAGAATTGTCAAAAAGTTGTTCTTTTCTACGTTTTAGTGTTTTGCGTTTGCGTACGTTTGCGTTTAAACGGGAAAGAATAACAGATTCTCCACTGTATACGAAACAAAAGGCAAACGAAGTGAATTAACATCTAGAAACAAAACAATTTTAAGACAATTCTGCTGATGTATTTTTGTTTTTGGTGGTAATCAGTTTCGATCTAAGTCAGACGTGGGGTTTGCCGGCGTATTATCTTGCGCCAAACTGTTTGCAATAGAAATAATTGTTTCTTCATAAGCGCGTTTATTTGGAATATAAGGTGTTTCCTATAGAGCATATAAGTTATCTAATTTTGATTGTCGCACAAGTTGTTGTGTGTTCTTTAATGGTTTTAGTATTTTACTACATATAACCAGTTTATTCTGGTTCTAGTTCGGAAGATAGATGACTCCTGAAAGCAAACCGAATCTCGTTGCCGCCTGAATTCATCTACCAGCTACATGTAGAAACTAAACACTTTTAAGACAATGCTGATTATTTTTGTGTGTGTTCGGTTGCAACTTAAGTGCTCATGTGTACGAGAGATACGAATAAACTGCGTTAGGTCTAATTTGAGGTTGTTAGCAGTTTTGTTTTCACTCATAATCAATGAGTACTGACTAAAGCGGGGCACTATTAAATTACTACAGTAAAACCTCGCTATTACGACCACTAAATTATGTTAATTATTAGGGTGTTTACGATAGGTGACCGCTTAAAGCAAGGTGACAGTGAAACAGAAAGCTCCTACAGGAGCTTTCTGTTTCACTGCCACCTTGCTTTAAGCTGTCACCTGTCTATTAAACAATCAATTAGCCTTCGTTTTAGTGGTCGTAATAGCGAGGTTTTACTGTAGTTAAACGTAAGTACAGTGCCCCTCCCTACAACAGCCCTTTGAACAACGATTCTCTCCTTACAACAATGATTGCCGATTCTTGAAATTTGTTCACGGCTGAAATGTGTCTGCTCAAAACTGTCGTCTGTTTTTTCTCTCTAAAAGTCACTTTATATACATTTTGAAAGAAAAAAGCACATAATAACGACTGACAAAAACTTGAATCCAGATCAGACACCGCTTTACGAAGCGTATGCTCTGGATTCAATCTGTTTGTAAATGTAAGCCAATTTGTCTCCCTATAACGACTCCCTCTGAACAACACACACACTCGTTGTCTCCCACTGGGTGTTGTTTTAGAGAGGGAACACTGTATTGTTATCAAGAAAGCTTACAGTGGAGAATGGAGAAAACTCATTGTCCGTTTTAACGAAACTAATGGCATTTAAATCTATAATCCATAAAATGGAAACGTTTTGAAACTGCTAACGATTACATTTTATTCGAACAGCATGTATCTACTGATCTGGCTCCATTTGTTTTGAACTGGACATATTAGTTTCAGAACAAACATACTTATTTGGAAAATAATGCTGTATTCTCTACTGTTCTTCTCATGAATCATTTTCATATGTTTCAAGACCTCAAACGACTCTCATACATTGACAATCAATAAGACTGGATGATGTAAAGTACTGTCTAAGTGTATCTATGGAGCCATTTCAAGCCACTTGAAAAGCAATTGACCAAACTACATTAGATTTACAGCACTTTTTGTCTGAATTGTTGGAGTTCCCATGAAAGTGTACGTTTACTTGAAACTAGTCATTTGCTTATCGAACCTTACTGGAAACGATACTATCTATACACTAGTTAACCATTTTCTCCTGAGCCTTCATTGCAAATTACAAATTACCAGTTGTCTTTAAAGTAGATCACTGCTTGAAACAAGATGAAAGTAAAGCAGAAAACTCCCCCTGGAGCTTTCTGCTTTACTGTCATCTTGCTTTACACTATATCGTGTATTCGATAGCATTAATAATATTTAACTGTGGCATCTTTGTGGCGGAATAGATGAGGAGAAAAGGGCTAAACGAGTCGTGGGGTAATAACTGACATGTTCTTATACCATTTGCTCTTTTTCGTGTAAACTTATTATTCCTGTGACTTAATTCTGAATATAAATGAACCATGAACAACTCTCTTTCAGTTACCACATGCAATGTGTTTATTAAAAGCTTAAGGATACTGCTTATCTGATACGAAAACTCAAAATAAACAATAGTGCCCTAGGAAAGAGAAAACTATGGTTCTGTATGTGAAAAAAGCACTAATATTTGCTTATTTGCGTGTTCATTTGCCTAAGAAACATTGCTGGATTGTCGTTATTTTGAATTTTGTTCGCATTTTTCTATCCCGTTGGCTACGCCTTTTCTTTACATGGTTATCAAATAAAATTATACTATAATATGTTCCCTTGGGTTAGCGATAATTGTAAATATTTATGCCACAATTCAGTAGGTAAGCCATTTGAGGTCAGTTTGGTTTTCACATTAATAGTTGTTTTTACTTTGATAATATTGATCCTTTAATTATATCATACGACCATTATAAACATTAAATACTTTCAAATATATATCGCGTAATAAAACTCCTTACTAAATACCCATCAATAAGACAATGTTACAGGTACAAGGGAAAAATACGTTATTTGTTCCCGTTAAACGTAAACGAGGCGCAAACGCATCACAATAAAACGTAGAAAATGACAATTATTCTACAATTCTGACTTTTCATATTGACCTGAGTGGCAAAGAGCTGTTTAAAATAGAAATAATAGTTTAGGGTAAACGCGTTTACTCTGAAAGAATAATGTCTTCTCCACTGTACAATGTATCTCCTTAATGTATTAACCCTAGTAACGAACATGCTTGTAAAAATGTATCTGTGAATAGTCAACTTATGCCCTCTAAGGAAAACCCTGATCAGAGGACTCCTGTAGGAACGTTCTGATCAGGGTCTGCAATGTTAGTCTTATTGTATATATTTATTAACAAGGTGGAACTGCTTATTAGAAGTCTCAGTTGTATATGGGTTGATACAGTGTTCACACAATACAACGGCCCTTCGAACAACGATTCCTTTCTTACAACATCTTTTGTCACTGTTTCCCAAGACAGTTAAGTCCAACCGTTTCACTGATTCAATATCGTCTGCTTAGAAGTCTGCTAGTCCTTCTTTAAATTACATATTGGATATTTTGACAAAATATCATAATGACTAGTGGCAAATAGCTTGAATCTAGATCAGACGCCGCGTTAGGTGCCCTGTGATCTGGATTCAAGCTGTTTGCAAATGAGGACCAAGTCGTGGTCAGCACTCTATTGATATTATTTTCCCTCCCTAGATATAACGACTCCATCCAAACAACACACACTCTATGTCTCCAGTGGTATAGAACTGGAGCACTCTATTAGCTACTTATTGTCAGTTCCGAGTATGATGAAAGATATATTTTTATAATGTTATTGTCTGCATAACAACATGTGTCGATTTGTTTTCGTTTCCTATCAGACGATATCATTAGAGTGCCAGACAGTTAGTATTCAGATAAGACAACGGGTCACTCGGCATCTCATCTGATTCCATGCAAACTGTATGCAACAATTACAATAATTCATCACAGCCATTCTGAATTTAATGCAGGACCAATCCCTATCATACTGGATTGTCCTCTGCTACACATGTATTGTCGGCCACAAACACTCAAAATTCTTTTATGTGCATTTTTAAACTGAAGAAAAGTTTAATATTAATGTCATATAGTTTATATTTAGAGCGTATGCTGCGTCACGTGCCGTTTGATCTAGATCCAAACTGTTCGAAAGTGTTAGCCACATGTAAGTTGCGATAAGTACGATAAGTGTTAATAAGAGAAGCATAACGAATTGGCGAATAACATATATAAATTATGCACCAACCAGTGCCACAATTTATAATCTGATGTACAACGGACACATTTAACCTATTTAATGAGATGTTTACCCCTTCACCATTTCATTGTCGTCTGCTTCAATATTGCTGGCTGAAGTGTCGTTTAAACTTAGAAATTAAGGCAGTATGACTGAAGAAAATTTCAAAATGAGTGTCAAACAATTTGTTTCTTGTTCATACGCCGCGTTACGCAGCATCTGATTAGGATCTAAATTGTTTTCAAATGCGCTTTAAAGCGTCATTGAGAGTGAACGGGTTAAAAGAAACAGCTGCCGTAAACCGATGAAACCGTTGTTTTTGAATCCATTTAGAATAATTGGCTAATCATTGTTATAATTTAAGGTTGATCAGTTGGAGATTGCTATCATATCCAGTAACAATCTGAAATGTTTGTGTCATTTTGCAATTGTTTACAACTACACGCACATATTTTCTTTATTCATTTAGATCAAATGATTATAGAATCACCACCATCTTAATTCTAAAAATGGAACTCGAAAGCTATTTTCTTAGTACATCCTCTGATGGTTCAGGCTAGCGAATAACGGGACTGGATAAGCCATTTCCTACATCCGGTTTCTAGTTTGTTGAAGACAAATGGTTGCTTTGGGAAAACTAAATGTAGAAAAGAGTTTTCTTTCATTCGCAGTCTACCTTAGTTTCAGCCTGCTTCAAGCTACAATCTACTAGGATATAGAAAACCTTTCTTATGAAGAACATTCATGACTGTATAAATTGGAACCATTTTCTTCTGAAGGGGAATAAATGTAGGGCGTAAAAACGCATATATTATGTAGTAATGGTTTAGGAAACCATGCGTGAGTTTTTCAGAGATTCGATCTTCTCTCGTGGACATATTTCCTATTTCCCAATTGTCAATTAGTGAGTCTGGCTTTACTATTTATCGCCTGCATTTTTATTGTAGAAGCTTGAAGCAGTCTAGCTTTTCATATACGAGTAAGTATTTATCATGCAGAAATTAAGGTAATGTGTTTATTATTATTATAAATTGAAAGGACAATTCTTTCTATGACGGAAATTAGTATATTGCTACAGTGTTTGCAAAATATATCAATTATTTTTGCAAAATGAGAATACCTTGATTAGTTTATTAAGAAGCCCTTTGAATAGTGTTTCAAAACTTGCTTTCTATGCTCTTCTGACAATATTTCGACTCATATTTTCGTCTGTATGTTTGACTGCCCTTATAAAACAGTAAACACTGTGCCCGTCAACCCACATCCACACAGTTTGACAGCTAAACGCTTTGAATGTTACATGATATCCTCACAAGTACCACTGTACATATTATAAGGATTTTGATATGCTTCAAGTTTCTAAGCATTACGACAAAGTGAACGGGGTTTCCCATACTTAAGTATACAATTCATGCACCTAGGGAGAATGAATGTGTTAAAAGGATTTGATATACGAAACGTTGCTTTCAGATTAAAATGGAAACAAGTATTAGTTAAATAAAATATCCGTTGGTTTGCAATAAGATATTCGTTTAATGATAAGTCTCCGTATGTCCCTGTTCGGTTTGAAACATAATATCGAGATTATTTCTATATCAGCGACCAATTTAAGCATCTTATTACATGAAACCTTTATATCATATTTGCAAAATATCTTCTTTACACAAATGTTGTAAAATCAATCGTTCATGTTTCCATACACTTTATCATAAAGTGAAGAAGACGTTTTTCTTTCCCAATACGAAACTCGTACATGCGTTTTTGATACATGCTAAAGCAATTATGGTCATTGCAAATAGTTTGGAGCTAGATCAGACGCCGGGTACCAGCGTCTGATCAAACTCCAAACTGGTTACTAACTGTAGAATTTTCTTAAGTTTTTTTCTCGACCAGATGTGGGTACCGTTTGTATTTAACCTATCTAGCTCACGATCCCATATAAGGGACATGAGCAAACAGTGAAGACGCTGATCAGACGCCGCATTTTGCGGCGTCTGATCAGCGTCTACACTGTTTGATGATAGGGATTTCAATATAAAACAAAATGAAATTATAAATTTAGACCAGTCACCCCTTAGGTAAAAAATGGACTAATCCAATATATAAGCATGGAAGAATCAACTGGGCACAAATGGGTTAAACGGGAAAGAATATTTTCTTCACTGGAACTAGACTGGACTGCGCTGTCGTTGATGTATGCCTTCTATAACATATTTGGCGTCAGTTACAGTCGAACCAGAAGTCTGTCCTGTCGATATTATGTTAACCTATTTGATGGATTTTGTCAAAGGTTTCAATACGGATTTATTGCTATGTGTGTTATTGGTTCATTGCTTTTTTCGTTTGCCTGATAAAGAAACAGGGAAGTAAGCATTAGAAAATTAGTTCAAGTAAAAAATCATACATTGCGCTTATTCTAGCCCCCAATATCTTAACAAAAAATTCTACCAAATCATAAATATTTGTGTTCGATAGCAGTAACTGGGTACAATTTGCATTGACCAAAAGTTCTCGTCAAATCAACTTATTTTGAATGGTCTACAACAGTTTTATAAATTTATAAAGTACATTGCAATCTAACCTATGTATGATCTTTTTCCAACAAAAGAAACTTTTAAATTGTCAGAATGCGCAATTATTCATTAAGTATTACATACATGACAAGGTGCATACAATTTTGGATAAACTTTATTAGAATGCCACAATGCCAATGACATCCGATAGTGTTACTTTATGTTGAAATCTATGCAAGACGCTGGCAGAATGAAATGGACTTGGCATTCCAACACGGGTTTGGTTTTGTTTGATTAGCAAAAGACGTCGGCAATTCAGACATTTATTTCAGCAATCATAACCCGACTCAACGACTGTTCTATGCAAAATGTGCTTTCTCAGATTGACTCGTCTTCAAAATAATTCATTATAACATTTTAAATTACAACTAAATAGATTAACGAAGGAGATGAGAGATCTCCGAAAAATACACCAGGTAAATAACAGCTCAGAGTTATGAAAAACAAATCAGAATTTTTAATCACGTTGGCTCCTGAAAGTCACCTGTCAATTGATCTTCCATATTTAGTTAAGTGCTCACGCTTAAACTTCTGTAACTCAGAGCAAAGCCTAAATATAGTAAAGGGTAGGCACACTAACCTAGACCGAGACTACAGACTTTGCCCATCTTGTCTTGAAAGGGGTGGTTTATTAGTAGAAGACAAGTTTCCCTTTTTACTTGTGTGTCCATTATAATTATTTTCATAACAGAACATGTTTATGCAGAAACGGAAAACCAAACGTCCATTTGACCAGAATTCTACTCCATTATGTCCTGAGGCATGTAACGAAAGCATCTATAGTCTCTCAGACTTTATAATCAAGTAAATTAAACTCAGAGAAGGGAAACTATAAGTCGTGTTGGATTTCAATAGACAATATTAAGTTAAACAAGTCAAAACCTATTCATTTTAATATCTTGATTATTGGAATACTTCTATTAATTGACATTCTATTCTGGAAACATGTATTTTCACATTTACATGTAACATGGCGGCCATCTTAAAAAACGGCGGACATCTTTGATTTTTCAGTAGGATAACCTATATTTATTAAAATGTAGGTGCTTGATATCATTTATGCTAATTTTGGTGTTTGTATCTACAAATGAACGGTGATTATAAGCATTGTAACTTTACATTATAAAGTATATTTATACAAAAAACGCTGATTCTGAGTAATTTGGTGTCCGCCATCTTGAAATAATCAGTCCTATTGGATTTCAATGGACAATATTTGGTTATCCAAGTTAAAATCATTTCGATATCTTGATCATTACCATACTCCTATTTATTGACATTCTACTCTGAAAACATGTGTTTTCACATTTACATGAAACGAGGCGTCCATCTTGAAAAACGGCGGCCATCTTGGATTTATCAGTAGGATAAACTATATTTCTTAAAATATAGATGATGGATATTATTTGTGCCAATTTTGGTGCTTGTATCTTCAAATAAACGGTTCTTATAGGCATTGTAAATTTACATTATAAAGTATATTTGTACCAAAAAAGCTCATTTTGAGTCTATTTATGGCCGCCATCTTGAAATGACCAGTCCTTTTGGATTTCAATTTATTATATTGAGTTATTTCAATTAAAATCAGTTCATTTTGATGTTTGGATTTTTAACATACTACTTTTTATTGGCCTTCTACACTGTAAGCATGGTTTTCATATTTGACGAGCGGCCATCTTGAAAAATGGCGGCCATCTTGGATTTTTCAGGTTGATCTCGTGCTTTTTAAAAAATTTACATCCTGGACATTATTTGTGCTAAATTTGGTGCTTGTATCACCAAGCGAAGTATTCTGTTCATAAAAGTGACTTAAGCTGCCGGACTATAGCGTGGTTTTTGCCTTTGAACTTAATAAACTAAACGAGGTAAGATTCATTACTTTAGCCAAAAGTTACTGCCAAATATTGATAAAAACAGCGAAAAGTTTCAAATTGACGCTTTTTCCCTGGGAGATTTAGGTTTTTTTTGTGAAATCCCTGATTTTTTAGGGATTTCATGCATTCGCTGATTACACTTAATTCCTGTAACATAAATATTGGATTAGTCCATTTTTATGTAATTGGTACCTGGGCTAAAATTTCATTTTCGTTTTGTTTATATTTAAATTCCTATCAGCAAACAGTGTTAACTCTGATCCTAGTCTACACTGTTTGCCTATGCCCATTTTACTGGACGCTAGGCACAAATAGGAGACTATACAACACAATTACAAGAAAATATATTTGAGCTGCAAACAGTGAAGCTACAGGGCTCCAGATAAGCGTAAAAAACAAACATTTTCCAACATTGTCTCCTTTGCACTTTTACTAAACCCTTTGCTGTGATCACTTATTAGAATAGAGACCATCAAAATGAATGGTCATACCATAGGGTCTTTAGTTCAGACAATAGGATTTTAGCTTTACAGCTACCCCCGTATCTCGAGCTATCTCAAAATATATTTTAATACGTTGTCTAATCGAGAAATAAGCATTAAAGACATGAATATCGTAACAAGTGACACTCGACCAAGACCGGGGCCAGGGCAGTTAATTACACGTTAAGGCTAACTACTATCTACCATACCGTTAGAAAAAGGTTTACCTAATACACAGGACGTCATTCATATTAGCCCATAGATAAATCATTTATTGTCATGGCGTGAGGTCAATTATTTCTCAATGTCTCCTTATAATCTAAGTAAACAGCTGAACCTAATCGCCTCCTCGATCATGTGTCAGATAACCGTATTTACTTAACTAAACTAGCACATTAACCCGTTACACATAAATTGGTCTCCGTTAACCCTGTGCCTACCAATTGCGCTCAATCTGGTTCAGTGCTCCCTCCCTACAACAGCCCTCCCAACAAAGACTATCTCCTCCCAACGACCCTTGCCCCTGTTCCCGAAACAGGATAATTATGTAAAACGCTTTCACTGCTGCGATATCGTCTGCTTAAACTTTTCATCTGCTGTTTTTGTAAAAGTTACATAATAGCCATTTGACAGCAAAATTCTTAATGATCAGAGACAAACAGTCATTTACTGTCACCTTGCTATAAGGTGTCACCTGCCTTTTATACAGTCAATTATCCTTCGTTTTAATGGTTGCAACAGAGAGGTTTTACTGTATTTAGCATTCTGCTAAAATCTATCCAATCAAAAGCTTAAGAATTTAACAATTCAATGATTTAAAAGCATTGGGCCTGTTTACAAGTATGAAGAACCATTTACGACCGAGTAGGTGATCAAGCTATTGTGGTTCAGTAATATCCGGAGTACGTGCTTTAAATAAAAATCAGTTCTCATTCTAACTAAGCAGTTGTCTGTATCTATCACAATAGTATATTATGGCTTGTAAATCGTTAGTCGGATGGGCATTGTTTCAGTAGTGGAAACTGATCAATGACTTCAATATAGTTATTGCAAAACGCAGGTTTGATATATCATTACAAAGAACAGTGATGGAACGGACGATAAGATCACAAAGGTCGATAAGTCACAACATGAGCTTCAAATACCCATACTGTAGGACACTAGAACATAGCTCTTCTCAGCCATTATTTTTGGACGTAATAACTACTTTTAAAAAAACCATTGTTTTTTGTTGGGGGGATATATTAGTTTATGTCTCTTTTTTAATGTTAATAAAATGTCATTACCATTAAAAGGGTAAATTGTCTTAGAGACATTTTTTGAAATAAAACATTTCTTATTTTGCTTATGAAAGACATCGACATGTTGTTTCGAAAGCTAGACTTTTTTCAAGATCGGTATATCTTTATTTTGATTGCAAAACATCAAAATCTACATCAATGACTTCAATTATAACCTGGTTTATTATTAAAATTGAGTATTTTTTAACGTTTTTTATTTATGCTTTTCGGTGGATTACCACGAAATAGCAGTGGATGATCACTTGGTAATCCACTGCAGTGGATTATCACCAATCGCTTTTTATTATGAATTTTCCCCGTAAGGCTCCCCAAGAATCGTAGTCAATCGTGTCTTATCGTTAAATTCCGGCAGTCCGATTTGTCGCGAACTACTCACCGGAAGAGCACGAATCCAAACTCGGGAGCAACGAGTGACGTCATTATACCGCCAACTGTCACGCGCGTGTGTTCGACATAAAACGTGGGGCTCAACACGGGATAAATAATGTACGTTCGCTTTCAATTTTTAAACAATTTCGTTTAAAAAGTGGCTTAAAAGCATAAATAAATAGAATAACTGTGTTTTTTCAGTGTAAGATCGAATTTAATCCATTTCGTGAACATCAGACTGTTATATTTTCACTCGTGGCTTCGCCACTCGTGAAAATATAACGTCTGATGTTCACTCAATGGATTAAATTTCGATCTTACACTGAAAAAAACAGTTATCCTCTATTTATTTATTTAATTTATTATTATTACTATTTTTATTTTATTATAAAAAAGTAATTTATAAAAATGAATAATAAAATACTGTGAAGTGTGCATAATTGTCTGATTTTCCTCGACAGAAAGTTTCGTAAACTTATTTAATGACAATAAATCCGCAATAATAATTATAATGAAAAAAATAGTGCTGGAGTAGGGGTCATTTAAGTTCATGCTGAGGCTAATTGACTCATGTGATCTTAGTGTGCATTATACCAACGTGACGGCAAAGAACTGCTCTTTAAAATGGTATATCACACATGCATTTATGAGTATCTGTTATTTATAATACTTAGCGTGATAGTTAAGACATTTAGTGTGTTGTAAGGATAGCATGACACAATATTCAATACCATGACACAACCTGCTTAAAACAACAGCCGTCTGCATTGATAAAATTCACATTTTAAGATAGATGGATGGATGGTTTTACGACACTGCAACACAGAATAGGTCTTATATCGCCCATGAATGATGAGGGATCATGATGAGATAAGATAATTATTTTAGGAAGATGATTTCGGCTAACCTCATTTTTTGCAAAGCAGCGCATGGGACCAAAACAACGTACTGTCTTCTTTTAGGGTTTGGCAGAGGGAGTAATCTAGATAAAAAACCATAAACAGCACAATAAGTGCAGTGGTATAAAAGACCGACTCACACACGACCCACACTACAACTGCCCACGCTGTTTGGGAACAGCTCGGCCAATTGAATGAAGGCAATTTTAGGAGTTAAAAATTGACGACGAATAATTGGAGCTTGTTTCAGACTTTTGCGTCTTTGGAGACACTTTGCATCCAGAGGTGGATGGCAGCTTGCTGTCATTACTCGCTGCAAATATTTCTGGGAAGAGTTCAGAGAGCTCGTACTCATCCTGACAAACACGCAACTACAGATCAAACCCAGAGGCCGGATTTACTCAAGCTGGAGACGTGGGCAGCATCAGCAAACACTCTCCGACGTCTGCAGTACAACGACTGAGCCATGATAAGACGGGTCAGATTGGATAAGACGGAAGATAACGTCTCTTTCGAGACTCTCCTATCTCAGCTGAAACTCAAGGCCATTGCAGACATTCTGCAAACCGGCAGACTGAGATGGTTTGGCAAAACAAAACGAAGTCCAAGCTAGATCAACATGACAATTGCGTCACAAAGATGTGAATGAAGACCAAAAATATCCTGGATTGACCTTGTGATGCGTGATCTCGCATCTCTCGAGATGGAAACTACCGAACCATAGGAACGCCAGAAGTGGAGAGGAAGACTACGCTCCTCGACAGACAGACAGGCATCACCCTTGTTAAAGAATTAATTGTTTGGCATGTAATTAACTTAACAGGGTGATGATGATAAGGAGCCCGTATGACAATTAAGCCCCTGCACCGATGGAAGGTGGAAAGGCCTCCGGGGTCACATTTTAGGCGTCTTATTTTAAAAATAACGACATGAGTGTAAACAGTTCGGAACTTGAGACCCTGATCAGTGGTCGCGTGTTGTGATGTCTCAACAAGATGATGGGGAAAAAGGTTAAGAATAGATATGTGATTTTGCCAGGTGAGATATTGGTATTTGATAACTGATTAGGCCTATATACCACAGGGATCCGACACGGTTGATTTTTTAGGGGAACAATCGTCAGAGACAAGGGGTACAACTGATTGTCAGTATATTCTCACCCTATTTCGACAAAACCGGGCATATCATGAATACATATTGATGAAACGACACTTTTGTTGCATTTCTGTCTAGCTAATATAATACTCTTCCATAAAAACATAACATAAAGCCAACTGTAAGCATACACTTTCAAAAGTAGCTGCATCTACCCAATGTAATCACCGATTTTTTGAAAACGGGTCAGGGGTTTGTTCACAACCGACATAGCATTGTACGCTTGTTTAGGCGGTAAATTCGAGCTTGACAATCATACAATTCCACAGATAAACATTTTTGACACCGATCAAAGCTGATTTCTTCTCAAATCATTGCCGTCTCTATATATACCTTCAGACGACTTTTTCTCTAAAAACCAATTGTGTCGGGGCCCTGTGCCTTATACTAGACTTCAAAACTCAGAAACATAACGCTCATCAGGGTCCAAGTAAATAAAGCGTTTGAACTGAGTCTGAGATCAGAATCTCAAATCTAACCAATCAAATGCTTTAGAACGACCTCGGTCTCAGCGCAAACTCTTTAAAACATTGCGGCATGGTCGAAGATAACAGACCGATATCAAAATCAGATTTATCTTAGAAAATGAACGTTGTTCCTATTTTGATAATATCACACGCATCTCAACAACTACTATATAGAATTAAACCCAACATGCTTATTTCAAACACTTTCATAAAATATCAATCAAATTCTCATTTCTTTCTTCACCATAATCTTCTTCCACAAAAGACTAGACAGAGGTACTGAATAAAAGATGTAATTATTTCATTCTTGTGTTAATGCTTTCGGTTACAATAACCATATCCAGACATTACAATGACGACTCCCTATTAAACTTACTAAATTGCATGATATAGTTCATGCTTAAGACAAATGGCTGCTTAAAGCAAGGTGAAAGTAATACAGACATCATCTTTAGGAGCTCTTTGGTTAACTTTCAATTTACTTTAAGATGTCACCCGTCTTTCATTTTAGTAATTAGCATTCGTTTTAGTAGTCGCAATAGAGGTTTACTGTTTATTAATTGTGTGAAGGCTCTAGAGCTAGTGTAAGACTTAATGTACTTAATGCTCACTAAAGTGTTAAGCCTAATTACAGACTAAATCTATCTCTTACTTGTGATGTTTTTTAGAAAAAGAATTAAAATTAAAATTGAACAGTCACAGTCTCGCCTATATAACTGGCAAGCGAAGTGTAAAATAGTTATTTTTATGATTTGTACTAGACGCTCTTGCAAGCTATATATCTTCAGTGTATAAGTCGTTATGCTTTCCCGTTTAAATTAAACGAAACGCACATGCATTGCAATAAAATGTATAAAAACGCAATGTCTTGAAATCGCTGACTATGTATTTTATTCTGAGTGGCAAACAGTATAGAACCTGATGAGACGCCGGGTTACCCGGCGACTGATCTGGTTTAACACTTTTCTGTTATGAACATATGGTGTTAAGCATAAGTGCCTTGATTGGGAAAGAATAAGCACTTGTTTACTGTTTACTTGATAACTGGTTACAATAGTAATTTGTCATAAACCAAATTGCATTTATCATCAGGTCGTCCGCAGACGGACACGTTGCCGGCACCTCCAATCTTTCCTTTCTGTCATGCATTGTGCACGTTCCTCTGGGGTTGCTGCTCCTGCATCCTGCATCAGGACATTAAACATGGATAAACCTGGATGCCCTCGTTTCATTTTCCCATGTTTAGGGGTCCACGGCACCACGTTACTAGCTGGCAGCTCCTTGTGTCTGTAGCAGTGGCCGGCTAGCCCCATTCTTCGGCAGTCACTCTAGGAATGTCCTGATAGAGGGCATCATTCTTGATGTGCTGGCCTGGGTTGGTGTTCAGAACTAGTCTTAGCATCCTGGTGTAGCAGCCATCAAGGGTCTTCTGGAGTTGAGACGTGACTGTCCAGCATTCAGAGCCATATAGTAAAACAGACTCGACTGTTGCGAAGAAGAAGCTGAGCTTTGTATCGCGAGACATTGTGAGCTCCTAACTGATTTCATCCCATTTAGAGCTCTCCATGCAAGGGCTTTCCTGACCTTGATGTCTTTCTCAGAGGTATTTTCCCAAGTGACTTAATGATTTCAGTTGGTCGCTAGTCATCTTTATCAAAACCGATGGAACTGATTATGTTTGAGGGATATAGAGTCCTTTACGTTAATGTTTCTGATTACACATTTTGCAAACAACGAAAGAAATACGCGCTTCTAATTGGAAATCACCCAACCTCCTAATTCCTAACATTTATGTTTAACCCGAATATGACTTTTTGGCAGAGTACAATGTATTCCATTTGTCCATATTCAGTTTAAATGGGAGACAACGTTTTTCCTCCCCATTTTCTAAACGAAGCCAGACATAAACGCAATATAACAAAATCGACAACATTGAATTTTCTCCACCTCTCGCACCACTTAATCGTGCATATTAGTTTGCTCCATCTGTCAATTTGTCTATCTGTCAGTAACTTAATCTTGACCATAACATTATAACTACACGAGATAGAGACTTCGTAACTGGTATGTTTATTTGACTCAAGAAACCCTTGAGCTCAATTTAACGTGCGCCCGACAAAGGTCAATGTCATTTACATGTCATTAAGACGTACAAAAGGCGAAATATAAAACTTAGCCAAAACATGATAGATACCTTTTGGCATGCATAGTCCTTACAAGAAGCTCTTTAAGTTGGGTCATGTCAGACAAAGATCAGGTTGACTTAGATGTCATGATCACATCAGTAGGGCGTAGTGTGTCACATTCATATCTTATTTAATACAATTTGTATTTGCAGTTTATTTTAGTGACATACAGAAGGGACCTAGTCAAACGCACAGTTACTTGGCATCTGATCGAACTCTATGTCAGAAGAAATGGATATAAACAGTTTAAAGCTCAAGCGCGCTTATTGGAAAAAAAAATGCGTAAAAAATGTCTATTAAAAACTCGACCAACAAAAAGGGATTTTGTCATATTAAAGAAAATACTGGTGATACGCGTGGTAAGTTTCGTGCGGTTTAAAACCAAACATGTATCAGCTTCAGCTTAAAGACTAGAGTGCATATAGCAATTATAACAATTTGAATATCATGAAACGCCTTTAACCCTAGCTTGCTTTAGTCACAGTAATAGCGTGGCAAACAACGTATTAACTAGAAATAAGGCTATATTCGACACAAGCCAGTTAGAAACAGTGCTCCCTTCCTACAACGGCCCTCCCGGCTACTATTTCCTCCTTACAACAACGCTTGCCGCTCTTCCCCTAAATATGACAATTATTTCACGGCTGATATGTCGGCCGCTTGTAATTGTCGTTTTGCTGTTTTTCTTAATGTTACATTATGGCAAATTTGACAGAAAAAAAACTTTATGATGAGTGAAAAACAGTTTGAATCCAGATGAGACGCCGCGTAACGCGGCGTCTGATCTGGATTCAAGCTGTTTGCAATTGTAAGCCTATTTCCCTCCCTTTAACGAGTCCCTCCGAACAACGCACATATTTGTGTCTCCCATTTGGTGTCGTTGAAGGGAGAAAGCACTGTATTTCAAATTTGAAATGAAGAACTACAGGTTAGTTCGACCTCGTGTCTACTTGATGTATTTTCTGTAGATCCCATTCCGATTGCCTTATTAATCAAATGGTGTATGTCTTGTGTCAGGATGACTTTAGTTTAACATATTTTTTCTTTATCTGTATTCAAATCGTCTGGGCATTGCAATATATATCTTACTTTAACCTCTTCACTGCCTTACCCTGACACTAATGGTTATTCGCAAAAAGTTTTGATCCTGATTAAACGCCGCGTAAAATTGTTTCACACTAATTTACAATATGATTTTATTCAATTTACTTTTTTTAAAGAAGAGAAATAAAGGTCGACGAAACGTGTTTAAGGTGGTTCGACAGCGGGCGGCCCGCATCTCGAGTTCCGGAAATGCTGTTGACTTTCACATGCCGTTTTCGGCACGTACTTACAGTGAAAATTTACGTAAAGAAAAAAGTTTGACAAACTTCAGTGTCTTCTTTGTAAGCGCAGTTGGTAGAGTGATTGACTATCAATTCACAGGTGCTAGGTTCGAGTCCCATTCGCTACAAAACCTTTTTTTTTTAAATATTGACTTGTAAGTCCATAACGCAGTGATCAAAGGACAGGCTTAGTTTCCTTACAAATGTAATAATGAATAATAAGATGCAAGTATAGTCAGGTGACAACTTAACTTTGTGAGGATTTATAGCCTATATGACAGATGGCAGCTTGACATAAGACAAAAGTAACGCTAAAAGATATAGATCCCAAAGGAGCTTTTATGCATTACTTTTGTCATGCATTAAGTCATCACCTGTCTTTAAAGATTATGTTCAATGGTCAATTATTACAGGTTTGACTTATGGTCTTACTCTCATTAACAAGTATAAATGTAACTTAAAGTCTTTTCTGCGGCAAGGTATTTCACATCCGGAGTTTTATGGTGATGTAATTTACAGACTTCTTAAGATTCTTGGACATATGCATTTTCAAAACCTGTTTGTGAAACGTAATAGATATTTTCTCAAAAAAGATTATGATCCAACTATATTGCTGCGCACTTCACGTTTGGTCATCAATCAATCTACAATTGATAACTATGCTTTCCTCTTTGGTTGTGCGACGACAGACAGGGCTTAGCACTGCCGGATGATGTAACTCTAAAGCCGTCCTTAACCGGTAGAGTTATGTCGGATGTTCGTGCTTTGTATTTTCTCTCCCTCTCTGTCGTACCCTGAACCCCTCCATGTCTTACAGTTACTCGTGACTACGGACTTGTCGCTTGTGTACAATTTGACCGTTGCCATAGTAGGCTATTTTTAACACGGGCTTGATTGTTTAATTCTTTCCCGTGTTACTAATAATCTTCTTGTCATAGAATTTTTGTTAGATGTTTTACATGTATTAACTTATTGTGTTGGCGGTCTGTTTGATTGTAAGGTTGTGGAACGGGATTTATATTTTATGTACACTGTTCGTCTTTATAGGTGAATATAGGAGATAAGAGTGAGGTTGGGCGCCCCTAAACACAAGTTTAACCCCCAGTGGTTTTTAATAATTAATTTATAATTAATTATTGATTGCTACTGACCGTACCAATGCGGGCACCTATGTTCACTTTGCTTTATGTTTGTCTTGCGTGTTGTTTTCTTTTTAGTGTGTAGATGAAGGAATGGTATTGTGCATGTGTGTGTTTGTGTGTATGTGTGTTTGTTATGGTATGACTGTGTGTGTGTGTTCTGCTTGAGAGGTGGGTGTATTGTTTGTGTTGCGTTTCCTGCTTGAGTATTTCGTATTTATTTATTGACTTATAGTATTTTATAGAGCTGACGGCATTTTAAAGTTGAACTCAATGGAGGTAACTCGGTTTGTGTTAAAATATTGTCGGAATTTCTGGAAATCATGTATAAAATGTGTCTACTGTAGAATTTCATATAATTTTATAGACTAGTAAATATAAGTAATATTTATCTAATATCAAAAATTGGTATATTCCCACAGGCAGATATTTTGTAATTTGAAATGTAGTGACTTATCAGAATTTGACCTTTTTTAAATATTGATATTTCCAGAAAATATCTCATGAAATAGTTTTGTTTGCATAATATCATATAGTCTCTGCACAGTTTACTTGAATGTATAGAACATTTTGAGTTATATCATTTCATAAAACAAATACTCCTGTTTATTTAAAAGTGAACTTTTCTCGACAAAAGATTCTGTCAGAAAATAAACGGTGCTTTTTTTTTTTATTTTGTCAATTTTTTAATCTCCATATTTTATAATTCAATTTAATCAAGGTTTCACAGAAGTCTGACAGGGAATAACCAGACTCGCGAATAACCTTAAAGCAGATGCCGTTACGGCTGTGTAAGGTTAAATGATGCCGTATAATATAGGGAATATTAAATGAGAATGTTTTCAGTAGTGAATTTATTGAACGAGTTGAATAAAGTGGAATGTTGCGAGCCTTGGCGAGCAACAGCCGAGTTCAATAAATTCAATGCTAAAACACACGCATTTAATATTCTATTTATCACATAAACAACAACTAACACAATAATCCGAACCTTCTTACTTTCACTTTTTCTCAGCTATTAAGAAAACGTTTCGCCGTAAGAATTGTTAGGTTTTATTCATCCATAATTCTAACACACCTTGCCCACACCCCTATATAAACGAAGAAGGACCGTCTCAGTGTACGAATTTTCAGTAGAACACTCACGCGCTAACCGTTCTAACGTGACGTCATTTGGCTTCGAAAAGAAATACGCCAAGAAATATAGCGCCGTTGCTTCGGTGCAAATTAAGGTTAAATTATGTGTTAGAATCGAAATAATAAATTAATACCAGTGTTTTATCTAACAATCGAACACGGGTAGTCGTTGAGATGCTTGTAATTAAACCACTCGGCCTAAAGGCCTCGTGATTAAATTACTACGCATCTCAACTCCTACCAGTGTTCGATTGCACGATAAAACACTGGTATGAATTTATTATTTCTTAAATAAGAACACCTATCAAACTAAAATAAAGACAAATAACATCAATGTGTTGTGAAAATCTTCTCTGATACCATATTCCAATTTTAAATTTACATTTAATCTAAAACTGTTCTTATTGACTAGATATGATCATTTGACATTTAATTTAATTTTCTAAATTACGTCATTGGAAGATGACGTCATTATTCTGGTAACGTCTAAGTTAAAACAAAAAAAAAGTTTGTTCTGAGAGCTCCACGTAGCCTTATTTGCAGCCTGAATTTGCGGGACTACTAGGGAGAATTTGTTTAGGGCATTTGGAAATGTTTCTATCCCTAGTGGTGATCAAAGTTTGTCTAGATTATCTAAAATGACTGTTATAGTCGGCGTAGTAGTACAGTTATTTGGTGATTCGAAAAATAGTATTAAATATATGCACAGTGCGCCGTATGATAGTTGCGGAACTCAATAAGTAAATGCAAGTATGGTTGCTAATGGTTAATTAATTTATAATTAATTATTGATTGCTACTGACCGTACCAAGGCGGGCTCCTATATTCACTTTGCTTTATGTTTGTCTTGCGTGTTGTTTTCTATTTAGTGTGTAGATGAAGGAATGGTATTGCGTGTGTGTGTGTGTTTGTTGTGGTCGGACTGTGTGTGTGTGTGTGTTCTGCTTGAGAGGTGGGTGTATTGTTTGTGTTACGTTTCCTGCTTGAGTCTTTCGTATGTATTTGATATATAGATTTTAACTAACAACATATCTCAAAAAAGATCATTTACTTTAAATTCAAAGTTATTTCAATTTACAAACAAATTACATGACTGTGTTTTCTGCAAATTAGTTACGATAAAAGACTTACCTTATATTTCTATTTCTGGTACTTTAACCCACTACTGTAATATACAACATAATGATAATTATAAATAATTTGAGTATTGCCATGACAAAACCTGCCTTATCATATTGCAAAATTGCACAGACCAAGTACCGTTATCATCAAAGGCAATGTATCTGGGTTTGGTCTACACTGTCAAATAGTATATAATACAGCTAAATAAACTGCTTTCAATGCATGTGGATATCAAACAATGTACAGACACGGTGGCTGGCATTGATATACCCTGTTTGCAATGCAATACGGCATATTTTATCATGGCATGGTTCAATTGTATTCATCATACTATAGCCTATATTAACCCTGAGACTGTCACTACGTCTTCAGTTTAAAACAAATGTCGTCTGCATTTGTTTCTCAAATCTGTTGTACTCAGGGAGTCGGGGTACTGCAATGAAGGGGTTAACCCTTTCCCTTATAGAAGCGACTTTTAGCGCATTCATTTTATTCATCCGCCAAAGAAAATAGTTCCATTTTATACTGTTATGAATAAGTACTATAAGTAATATTTTCTATACACTAGCAGATAGTAACTTAAAGTAGGCTGAAAGAAAAGCAGAATGTGCCCTAGGGCACATTCTGCTTTACTTTCAGCCTGCTTTAATATGTCACATATCTTAACTACTAGAAACAGGCTATTGGTTAAAGGGTTAAGACGTGCAATGTATAATTGTTGCACCTTTATTGACTGGTTGTAATATATCGAACTTTAATACGTAGGTTTATGCCCTTCCCCCGCTCCGTGCTCTCTTCGCGACGAGTAGTTAGGGACACTGTTTTACACGTGTACATCCATATGCCCACCCGCACCTTTCTGCTGCACCGATTTTGAAATAGCTGGCTGACTTTATTTGTTTTGCAGATATGATACATTTAACTAGGGGATGTGAGAGGCTATCTGCATTGTCCAACGTACTGTAAGAAAGATTATCAACGTGTGTTATATACACTTGAACCTATAGACAGAAACTGCCTCATTTAGGATAGAAATTACACAGAAAGAAGCTTCCTGTGTTGTTTCTGACCTACACTGTGTGTTGAGTGGTTATACATTAGTATTTATCAAAGTTCATTTCAAAATAATATACTTTCATATGTATACTGATACGAAGAATCTAAATGTTTTGTGCTGTGAATAGTGTTACAATAGTAATTGTCAAAGTTCATCTCAAATGAATATACAAGCGCAATTCAGGATAAAAGTGATGCAGAGAGCTACATGTAATGCGGATGCCAATGTGCTAGTTGTCACCTACATTGTATAACTTACTATAAGAAAGATTAACTATGTGTGTAATATATATTTATTTCAAAAGACAAGAAACGACCAATGGGGATTATTAGTTACACGGCATTCCGGCAGGGTGTATGGGCTGGTATGACGGTTTTGGATTCCGTATTTCCTGAGCGCGAAGCGCGAAGGAAATACGGAATCCAAAACCGTCATACAAGCCCGTACACCCTGCCGGAATGCCGTGTAACGAATTTATTTCCAGTCTAGATCCAATACAAGAAAGACAACATGCATCAACTGACATAGTGTTGTTTACTTGATCCTAAATTGACACTTGAAATTGACAACAGTTCACTGAAATCTCTCGCGCTAGAGCAAAAAAAAGTCTATACAGTTAAACTTCGATGTTTGGAACTCGCATAAGTAGAATCTACCTGCATTTCTACAGATTAATGTCATTAACCCGCTTCTGTTGAATATATCCGTATTTCAAGCTCAAAAAGTGGCATATCCACCATACCGATATGTTCGAGTGAACAGAATTCAAGATAGGCCCTAAGTTTAACTGTATCTAACATGATTACGTCATCGGGCATCTTATAAATGTTCATTACATATAGGCTACCAAAATATTTCGAACGGACAATTCTAGGACGACATTTATGTTTTATGAAACACTGTAACGATAAGTTCTAACAAATGAACGGAAATAATCAGGAGCGAACGAATTAATACGTAGGTCAGTGGCTATGCATATCGAGTTAAGTCTATTTGGGTTGATTTCGATAAAAATATTGATCTAAATATGTCCTAATTATGTGTCAATTTCATTATAAACCAGTGACAAGTGCCATTTCATTTCCAGTCTTTTGTTTACCATGGTGACGACGCGGGTGGGGTAATCAGGGAAAACAAAGCAAGAAATTAGCATTTAATCGATATTTGAGTTACACATACGCATAATTATAGATTCAATACAGTTTTTAATTGAGATTTCTTTTTATTTCTTGATAAACAATTGCTTAATAAACAGAAAAAGAGATATAATTTAAGCGAATCGATCGAGGGAGAAACACATCTATTAAGTCACGTGATCCGTACTACCCGGCAAAATCAATGAATACGGTCTCGTTCACAGTGGTCACATGTGCAGTTTTAGCCTATCAGAGTCCAAGAATTTATGATGACTGGAAATAATAGATATTATGCAGAGCTTTCTGTGTCGTTGTTGACCTGCATTATGCAGTGTGTTGTGTTACAAAAGTAATTAATAAAGTTCATCTCCAATTAAAATACTTACATATGTATACTGATACGAAGACTCTAAATGTGTTCTTATATATTTGATCCAGTAATAGATTACGTGACAATTATGAATATTATTTATTTTGTATTGACGAGATACTGTATTTATAAGTCAACAAAAAATAAATAAGTAAAATAAGATAATTTTTTATGTGTTTCTGTCCTGTGATATGTGACGGAAAACATATATACCGGATTTCAAAATACCAAGAAATGCGCACTTGGAATGGAAATTACTTGCAGACAGAGCCTACCAGATTAGCATTTTAAACAAACTCTAGTTGCGCTTAGTTCTTTATTTACACAAAAAGTGTACTGAATCACATTTTGTTAAGTTGTCTACCGTACAGACTACGTGCGGACAATTACATTTTGCAGACTTATATCACTTAATTATTAACAGAAGTCACATATCTTCATAAAAAGCAAGTCAAGTAATAGCATGCACTATGATGACCTTGTAGTGAACGAGTAGGACTGTGAAACATGAAGGCAGAGATTTGAATCACGTTGAATGTAAAGCATATTTTTGTTCTTTTTTTCATGTTATTTGTTGTTTCATTGACATGTTTGGCTCAACCTTTCGAAAAATTCAAGCTAGTGTATGCACCCTGGGGCCCGTTTTACTAAACTACTTACGCAAAAATTTTGCGTAAGTCAAAATTTTAAATTTTAATTAATATTTTTTATTATCACTTGCTGCAAACAGCAAGAAGCCAGATCAGATGACGTTCAAACGTTTATGATAGAAAAATAAGAGTTAAACGATTTTGACTAACGCAAACATTTTGCGTAAGTTGTTTAGTAAAACGGGCCCCCTGTCGCCTGTGTCGTTTTTAGGTTACTTTTTGTATGACAATAACTATTTCAGGTGGCCGTTTGAAACTTATGAGCTATACATCGAGTCTGGAAAACTAAACGACAAACAACAAGGGCAACCGACAGATAGCGACTGACGGATGGACGACGAAGGACAGGCACTTGGCAATCACAATAGCTCACAGGGGAACTTCGTGCCAGATGAGCTAAAAAGCAGTCAACACCTTAGTGTCAGGAGAAAATTGATTTTGTTTACTTCCTATATTTTTTTTACAGTTGTTTTCTAACTAGATAGAATAATGCAGTTAATATGAGATTATTAATCATTCTTTAGAAATGCACAACTGTGGTACTTGTCTAATATTAATATGCTACATGTATATATATTAAACACCAGCTGTTTAATACGTTTCAAAAACAAAACAGTGTTCTAATGTGTAAATCGGTGTTGTTTATATAGCTATTCAACTAAATACATTGCATAACAATACAGCTTGCATTATATATCTCTAGAAAATGGCATTGCGATTTCACGATTCATGCGTATGCAATTATCGTTGACGAAATTTGCACCTGGAGATTTAATTGTTTTGGATCATTATTTTAATTAATCTTTTGAGAACAGTTGCAGTTACAGTTAACATGGTATTATGTAAACATTTATTTTAACGCCAATCAGTACTGTAGTGACTCTACTATACAGGTTGTCATCAAATACGTTACATGTTTTTTTCCCGTTAAAACTAAACGCAAACAAAGTGCAATAAAATGTAGAAAAGGTCCAGTTTGTGGGAAATTAAAACGATTTGTGAGTGGCAAAGATTATAGAGCCTGATCTGGATATTTACTGTTTGCAATTTGCATACTTGTAAAGAACATACGCGTTTAATGGGAAAGAATAAAGAAACATGATAAAGGCCCAGAGACCTTCCTACTTTCAGAAAGATGTTATCGGCTATTTAATTTTTGTAAAATGCTTAAACAATTGGATTACAAAAAAATGACTCATTCAATGTATATATTTTCTTTATTTTATTTGAATATGTAGTTGGTGAAATAGTTCGTCAGCAACAAATAGAAACTATTATAGTCAGGATTTGTTGTTATAACATATTTTCTTATTAAAATGTGGGAAAAATGAAGTTGAGATACAGTTATCCAACTGAAAATTGAAATTCTGTCTTTAAAATGCATTATCATTTATTCATGGACTTGCATACAAGGTTAATTATATCGTTTAAACAATATAATGGGCAATATTTGATCTTGAAAGGGTTGATGTATTGATAAGCTTCAATGTGTGGCTTTATATTTTGATCAAATCTAGTGTATACCGATTTTATTTACTTGTACGTCATTAAACTAAAACGTGTATGTAAGTGGACATGTATAATTCGACCGTTTATAGCATCACTAATTCTAATCAACGAAGACTAAACATAACATTGATCACTGCGTTATTGATTGACAAGTCAATCAAATCGGACACTTCATTTAAAAATATATTTGGATCGGATGGGACTCGAACTTATGACCTTAGGATTGCTAGTTAATCACTCTACCATCTGGGCTATGAAGGGCTATACTGAATCGTGTCAACATTTCCTTTATATAAATTTTCTAGTATAAGCACGTGCGGAAAAAGTCTATGCCGTCAAGACGCATTTCCGCTCGCCCGCAAGAAGACTTCCGTATGCGAAAGGTCTTAACGAATGAATGTTAGAAACAACTGCAGTCGACCTCTTTGATGCTGACGATATTGTATCAGGCGTGCGGTAAACAAATGTTAAAGCCGAAGAATAATACAGACATTTCATTTTTTGTAGGTGAAAACAAGTGACACATTCCACTGATTATTTTTTACAAACAAACAAAAATCAGTTAATGCTTTGAACCCTTATCATGCATACACAAATCATTTGCCCATGTCCTATGCAAACAGTGAACACCTAGATCAAAGGGCTCCTGGGGCCCGTCTCATAAAACTTCGTACGACAAAAACGATCGTAAGTGAAAACTTTAAAATCCATTTAATTTCTGATTTCTCTATCTAATCCTATTTGTGACATCTCTTTGGAATCGTCTTTTCAATGCGATTCCAAAAAAATGTCATAAGACAGGATTAGATGGAGAAATAAATAATAATTTAGACTTTTATAATCTGACTTACGACAACATTTGTCGTACGAAGTTTTATAAAACGGGCCCCTGTTCACGATCTGTACTGTTTGTACAATATATTCACTATATATAATCAGAATGGCATAGACCAAATTGAAAGCTGGAGTTGGCTAATTGGAAGTTTCATTGAGGAAAGGGTTAAATAACTGTGCACGACTTCACTTTCTGTGAAAACGTCACCCAGTTCTAAACGTAACTAAAAGGCGTTCTGAAAACCGTTCAGTATCGATATTTATTCTGTCAGCATGTCCTGAGACTCATCAGAGAAGGATTGCAGACGGTAATTTGTAAGTAGAAATACTCTGGTATCGAAGGGATAAGACACTATTGTCATTAACACATTTATATTTAACGATGTGTCTTTCAAACCTCCGCTGCTTAGATTTAAGTGCATTAAAATGACACATTCAAGACAGAAAAATTGAAAGTATGCCACCATTTCATATCCCTTTGCCTGTTGATCTCGACTTCACTTGTTTTTGCAAGGAGTTTGGATCCGGATCAGACGCCTCAAAAGTTTTGAACCAGATCAGACGCCGCGGTACGCGGTGTCTGATCTGGATCCAAACTGTTTGACGCTCATCTTTAGGTTTCTGTACTGATAAAATGTATAAATCTAAATTTAATACTTTTTTCAGACGACAATTCCAAAGTGGACGAAATCGCAACAAGATAAGGGTTAACATAATGGCTAAAGAGGTCCTTCTATTTTGGTTAATTTCATAAATGCCTTACACTTTATTACAGTAAGTAACTGTCATCGGTGTTATGTATGGCTATCTGTGAAAAACCGGACAGGTGTGGGGACCTAAAAAGTACCTGTTTAGAGGGGTTTCCAGTTAAGAGGAGTTTTGACCCTTTACCAAAACATGTAGCTTATTTCTAGTATGGAAGAGAGCTGACCGCTTAAAGTAGGTTGAAAGTAAAGCAGAATGCGCCTTAAGGCACATTCTGTTTTACTTTCAACCTGTTTTAAGCTTTCATCTGCTGCAATGTACAAACTATTTTCTTCCGTGTAGTAATAAACCAAAGACGTAAAAAGGCGTGTTTATGGTGTAATGGGTAAAAATAAAGAAAGGTTGGACACGGGACCAAAGCTTTTGTCCGGTCTTATGAGAATTCCGGTATTGAGAGGTTCCGGTTTGGAGGCGTTCTACTGTACTGTAAAACATCTTTCTTATGAAAACTTAAAAGAACACTAATTGATTGCGTTAAAGGCAAGTGAACTCTTAAAGCAAGATGATGGTAAAACAGAAAATTCCTAAAGGAAATTTTGTTTACTTTCACGTTGCTGTAAACAGTCACCTTTGTTAAGCACAAACAATAATATAAGTTGGTGGCCGTGGAAGAGAGGTTTTACTGTACACATAAAGGTTAGGCAGTTGTTGTCAAACAATATATGCTTTAGCACAACGTTTTTAAAACGTGTGAGTTTAGTCTGAGATAGTTTTCAGAATCCTCACAACTGACAAATCAAAACCTTGTAAACGATATCAGAGTTATCATAATACTATGCGCTTTATGATCATTTGCATTGAACTATAGCCGTCAAAACATTCAGTTATATAAACCATCAGTTTTATGTTATTTTGTATATATGTTATGATGATGAGCTTGTATGCTTAAGTCAAATACAACATATGTTCTGTTCTGTTCTATATAGCATACATGTATAAACCATTCCAAAAGGATATGATTCTGTTAGAAAGAGCGGTACCAGCTTATAGTAAATTAAGAGATACAGTCGAACCACCATAACCTGATATTTCTTAACCAATTCAATGCTCATACATTGGATAGGTCCATTTTGATGTAGGGGGTGTTTGATCTAAATTTTCATTTCTGTTTTAGATTCTATTGACATTACTATCAGCAAACAGTGTGGACTCTTATCAGCCGCCGCATAAGAGTCTACACTGTTTGCCTATGCCCTTTATATAGGGCCGTGGGCACAAATGGGTTAAGTCGAATGTACCAGATGGTCCATAGCTGAATACCAAAGGACTGTACTAGTTAAGGTCGCATATATTTGTCTTACACAGCTAAATCATACCCGGTAGCTAATCCACATTCAAACTCATTCCATATTAGTAACAGACCATTAACCGTTTAAGCGATGTAATGACAAGTGATATCCCTACTGCTATTTAAATGATACAACTCTACAGAAAGTGTGTTGATAAACATTAATCAGGATGACATTAAACCGAACGCCCCCAACCAGAAGTGTGTTTTCCTATCCACTTTCAATGGTATTTAGGACATAAATGCCGCAAACAAGCCCTTAGTCGGGTTTTTATTGTTTTATCTTTACTTATTTATTGTCTGACAAACTGGTCCCAATGGCTTTAACTAGGATTTGGATTCCTATTCGCTCTTATATTTGCGAATTCCGTAGCAGTTTCCAGGGAATCTAGTCTACCAGTGGAGAAGACGTTACAGTGGAGAATGTGTTATTCTCCTTCAATAAACGCGTTTACGCTAAAACTGTAATTTCCATTGCAAACGGTTTGGAGGCAGATCAGACGCCGGGTCACCCGGCGTCTGATCAGCCTCCAAACTGTTTGCCACCAAGATAAACATGAACTATCAGAATTGTCTAAAAGTTGTTCTTTTCTACGTTTTAGCGCTTTGCGTTTGCGTACGTTTGCGTTTAAACGGGAAAGAATAACAGATTCCCCACTGTATTCTTTTCCGATAAACGAGTTTGTAATGCAACCAATATTTTCAATGTAAACAGTTTTGAGCAAGATTAGACGCTTGGCGATCCGTAGTGTTTTCATGTTCCAAGCGGTTTGCAACTCATTTTAGCATAAGAAGTCAACACTTAACAACAACTGACATTTTCTACATTAAATTGCATTATGTTTGCGTTATATTTCTTTTATTCGTCTTTTCCACTGTATCAAATAATCATATCATGTCTGACAGGCATACTTATCAAAGCACATATTAGTTTGAAACATTCGATAATCAATATCACAAAGTATTCATTAAGAAACAGATATTCTAAATGGATAATAATTGTTTTGTGATAAACACTGTTTATATTTTGAAAACCGTGTTAGTCCAAATAAAAGAAGTCCCCAACTTTGTCGCGAGGTTTTTACCCCTTCATCACTATATGTTCGTCTGCTTCAGTATTGATGTCTGCAACATTGTTTCAAAGTTAGATTTTAGCAAGTATGACTGATTCTATGTCGCAACGAGTGTTAAAAAGTTTGGATACTGATAAGACGCCGCGTTACGCAGCGTTTGACCAGGACCTAAACTATTTGCAGTCAACTTACATCTAAATCCTCTTGGAGCATTGCCATTAACAAAGTTCGTGCTGTATTTTTAAATTTCTGATCATTACAATTTTCTCAAAAAGGAAAACTGATTTATGCACTATAAAACAACTGAAACTATGATCATGGTACAGTAGAGAAAACGTTATTCTTTCCCTTTAATCGCAAACGAAACGCTAACGCATCGCAATAAAACGTAGAAAAAGACAACTTTTTGACAATTATATCTAGTTATGGTGATTTGGGTGGCAAACAGTTTGGAGTCCGATCAGACGCCGGGTTACCCGGCGTCTGATCAGGCACCAAACTGTTTTGAATGAGAAAGAAAGTTTTAGTGTAAATTTGTTTATTGGGAAAGAATAATGTTTTCTCTACTGTAATCTATTACAGAACAGAAGGTGCGGACGTTCAGTAACACCTATTGTTTATTTAAGTATATAACTAGTTGTATGACTATGTAAGTGAGGTAAGCGCCGACGTCGTGTGCTTATGGTGTCTTTGAAATACGTAAAATATCCTACGTCATCATTCTTTAATGTAGCTTTTACGCATAGGTTTGTGTTTAATTAATCAGTATTAGATATACCTGAAAATGTTTATTGATAATAAAAGTATCTGCTAGATACACCCGCTGAAGAATGGGGTTAACTTGGAATCACTTTTTATGTCTACTTACTTTGCGCTAAGTATGAATAAATACGAAAGACTCAAGCAGGAAACGTAACACAAACAATACACCCACCTCTCAAGCAGAACACACACAGTCATACCACAACAAACACACACACACACACATACACACGCAATACCATTCCTTCATCTACACACTAAATAGAAAACAACACGCAAGACAAACATAAAGCAAAGTGAATATAGGAGCCCGCCTTGGTACGGTCAGTAGCAATCAATAACCAACTATAAATTAATTAACTATGAACAACCACTGGGGGGTTAAACCTGGGTTTAGGGGCAAGCCTGCGCATGCGTCGAGCCGAGCTGATATACTTTTTCTGAGCTCCTTATGTTTTACCCAAAACATATATTGCAGAGTCTTTTTTCAAAATGTACAGCTTACTTTTACATAACAGACATCTGCTGGTAGCTTGGATTCAATTTTTTCATTCAAATTCGTGTTATCAGTTTTTAGTCTTATTGAGTTGACACTGTTCATGGTTACCTAAGTGGCCGCGGCCATTTTGAATTTTCCAATTTGTTTACAATAGGAAAAAAACTAATTTCTTTTTAGATTCAGTTCTTAGGTTTGTTTTTGTATGGTCTCTTATAGATACTTTTTTAGTTATTGTCACTCACTACTTTTCTTAGTTCTATCTACAGCGCTCCCTCTCTATAACGACATCCAATGGGAGACAATAAATATGTGCGTTGTTCGGAGGGAGTCGTTATAGGGAGAGAACTTGGTTAACAGTTGCAAACAGCTCGAATCCAGATCAGACGCCGCGTTACGCGGCGTCTGATCTAGATTCAAGCTGTTTGTTATTTGTCATTATGGTTTTTTTTCTGTCAAAATGAAATTTATGTAAGAAAAAAAAGCAGACAACAATTTTAGGTAGATGATGATGCATCAGTGCAAGCATAAAACATAATTTTCGTGGGAACAGCGGTGAATGTCGTTGTAAGGAGGGAGTCTTTGTTGGGAGGGCCGTTGTAGAGAGGGAACGCTGTATTGCATTACATAATTAGGCGTTCTAATATTATTTCTATTGGTCGGCAATCCAGCCGGACGGTTTATTGCTGATTTATAGAAATATTGTGTTAGCCGTTTTGGAGACTGTCTTTTCTATAAGTTGATTTTAGAAATCCTAAATTGTTTTAGTTGCTCCGTTGGACCTGCTGCAATTTCAAATTGTTTGCCAACCAGGTATATATCATTCGTGTTAAGCGTTGAAGTTATTCGTGGTCGTGTTGTCGTGCGGTTTACCAAACTTTCCTTCCAGCCCTTAAGACACAAGACATTTTACAAATACAAATAGCTTTAGTACTCTCAACAGTACATACCCAAATTGACCTCAACACCTATAAAAACCATCTCAAAATAAAAGTACTGACTATAAATCTTAGTTCAATAGTGAATAAAGATAGAGAGTTTAAGGCCCTTGTCACTCTGGGGAAACCAGATATCCTGGTGGGAACAGAAACTTGGTTATCCCAAGATATCCACTCATGTGAGTTCCTACCAATGGGATATACACTTTTTCGAGAAAACAGACATACAGGTAAGAGGAACGGAGTGTCTTCATCATGGTCAGTGCTAAATTCGTCCGTGCTCACCAACCTCAGTTTATTTCAAGATGTAAAAACACCTGGATCAAGCTAGATGTTGTTGGGTTTCAGCCACTATATATCGCCCCTATTATCGGCCCAACAAACATGATGAAGTCAGCCTCGACGAGCTAAGGAAGTCTCCCGAAATGGTGAGGACGACGAAACAAACTATCTGGGTGATAGAGGACTTTCCAAAGATGAGTAGGAATGACAACACATCACAGACACAACAAGACTGCCAGAACCATAACATCAATGACCAATTCATGAATATTCTAGATGGCTTCAGTTTTAATCAGATGGTTCTAGAACCAACCAGAGGAGACACTATTTTAGACATTTCTGATAACAATTGATACTCTGGTGAACAATTTCTACACTATTCGTTGAGTTAGCGATCACGACTATGTATGTGTTCATGCAAGTCTAAAACCTGTACTGCCAAAAGTTAAACCAAGGAAAATTTTCATATACATGAAAGCTAATTGGAATCTACTCAAGGAAAAAAGCGATACATTTACAAAGTAATTTCTATCAAACTACAGAAATAAAAGTATTCAGGTGTTATGGAATGAATTTAAAACCGCCCTGGACATGGACATAAATCAATGTATCCCGGCACAAACCATCAAATGTTAATCCTCTCTTCCTTGGATTACACAAAATATTAGACATACAATTAGACGAAGAAACAAAATGCATTGCCGACATAAAAGAAACAAGCACCTAAGAGCTGATATCCCCTGCCGCAGCGATTGTCCAGAAGAAAGTGGCAAACTTTATTGTGGGAGGAAGGGGCAAATGGTGATCACCTGTCTTTAAAGATCAACATTCAAAAGCTTTTTACAAAGTTTTATAAAATCCAATCAATTTTGTACATTTTAAAGCCTAAACAATACAAAAAATAAAGCCGTTTGTAGCATTATAAATCTAAGTATGACAGGGGCAGGTAACTCTTGATTCAAATTCAACAGTAATTAAACACTTTCAAGAACTTATAATTGTGTGCAAGTATTATTAAAAAAAATCAGAACTGTAGAATTTACTAGAGTGTAAACACATTTTCAACTCATCAAGGGCAGAGTATTCTTGACTAATTTGCACATTTTCGATAATAATTGAACTCATTCTATATATATATGCCATATATGATTTTTTTTTTTCAAAATCCATTCACATTTGTACACAATAGCATGTAAACAATAAAGCCATGTTGAGCATTACTAAGTACATAAAGGGCAGATAACTCTTGCCACAAAGTATCCTATTTTGACAATAATTGCTACTCTTATATTTATATACATCATGTGTAAGTTAAATCAAAATCCATTAAAGACTGTAGTTTCTAGATGGTAAAAACTGTTAAATATGGGTTTTTTTACTCATCAAGGGCAGATAACTGTTGACTAGTTTCTCCGTTTTTAAAAAATGATAACAATTATTTGAAAACTAATAGCCATACATAGTTTAAGAATTTGTTTTATCAAAATTCATGCATATTTATAGATACTAGGATGTAAACAATTCTAAAATAAAGCATTTTCTATCATTTCAAAGTACATCAAGGGCAGATAACTATTGCCACAAGTATCCTTTTTGACAATAATTGCACACCTTCAAGAACTTTTACTGATAGACATTGTGAGCAAGTATCATTTAAATCCATTCATAATTGTAGTTGCCAGAGAGTAAAAACAGTTAAATATGGCTTTTTTTACTTATCAAGGGCAGATAACTCATGAATAATTTCTCCGTTTTCAACAATAATCAAATTCATTTGAAAACTAATAGCCATACATAATTCAAGAAAATTTTTTCAAAAATCCATGCATATTTATAGGCTCTAGTATGTAAACAATACCAAAATAAAGCATTTTCTAGCATTTCTAAGTACATCAAGGGCAGATAACTCTTGTCAGAAGTATCCTTTTTTTACAATAACTGCACACATGCAAGAACTTGTACTTATAGACAATGTGTGCAAGTATAAACAAAATATGTTGAATACTGTAGTTGCTAGAGTGTAAAAACTGTTAAATATGGCATTTTTAACACAAAAAGGGCAGATAACTCATAAATTCCTGAAATTTTCTGAAAAAAATTTGATTTCCCACGGTGCTCCTATGATGACAAATAAGTATACCAAGTTTAATCCAAATCTGTTCATAGGTTTCGGAGATACAGATGCGGACGGAAAACGTGACGGACGCACGGACGGCATTTTTAACACAAAAAGGGCAGATAACTCATAAATTCCTAAAATTTTCTGAAAAAAATTTGATTTCCCACGGTGCTCCTATGATGACAAATAAGTATACCAAGTTTAATCCAAATCTGTTCATAGGTTTCGGAGATACAGTTGCGGACGGAAAACGTGACGGACGCACGGACGGCATTTTTAACACAAAAAGGGCAGATAACTCATAAATTCCTAAAATTTTCTGAAAAAAATTTGATTTCCCACGGTGCTCCTATGATGACAAATAAGTATACCAAGTTTAATCCAAATCTGTTCATAGGTTTCGGAGATACAGATGCGGACGGACAACGCACGCACGCACGCACACACACACGCACGCACGCACGCACGCACGGACAGCCGGACGGACAGACCTAAAACAGTATCCCTCTGCCTTTCGGCAGGGGATAACAATAAAAACATTGAATTTAGACAGCACACAAAGGTCAAACAATCATATGAGAAATACGTTGAATACAATTTTGGAGTAGATCATGAAAATGGAACCGCATTAAACCCCAAAAAGATTTCATAATATCTGAAACTTTCCAGAAAAGACAATCAATGTATAACGCCATGATTACACAAACGGACGATACGTAACTGAAAATAAGGAAATCACAAATGTCCTAAACAGTCAATTTCAATTCGTCTTCACACCAAAGTCACCGCTAAGCCGTACTCAACTGTTTCAAGTGACAATAAGAGACAATACCGACAGTGATTGCATTGACTTATATTCGGAAAAGGAAAGTGTCATGTCAGATCTTGAGCACTCTACTAGTGGTATTTAAAAATTGTTGAAAGATATCAAGCCGGACAAAATTGCTTGATCCGACAACATAAAACCTCTGGTCTCCAAAAGCTGCGTCAGCAGATTGCGCGCCAATCCTTCATTTAATATTTACAGTATTCCTGCAAACAAGCCAGGTACCGAAGGATTGGACATCTGCTAACTGTACAAGAAGGGCGACAAATCTGTAGCGGCAACTACCGCCCTATTTCCCTGACTTGTATTTGTGCAAGCTCATAAAACCTATTTTTGCTTCCAACCTCGTAGGGTTTTGCATATAATGGACTCTTATATGATCTCTAACATGGTGTCAGGGAGAAAAGATCCACAGAAACACAATTGGCGATACGTGAAGAGTACCTAGTGAAAGTGCAAGATTGGGTGAACAGACAGATCTGGTTCGTTTAGATTTTAGTAAGGCGTTCGAAATGGTATCCAACGAGAAGCTGCTCTACAAGTTGCACAAATATAGCATTCATGGGTCGACCCTATCTTTGATTCGGGCATTCCTTGGCAGTCGAACACAGACAGTGGTACTGGAGGGGAGAGGTCTGACACTATACCAGTGACATCGGAAGTCCCGCAAGGATACGTCCTGGGGAGCATTTTATTCCTGGTATACATTAACGACATCCCTGACAACATCACCTCGAAAGTGACACTGCAGTTTGTCTTATAATTGACGACAAGAAGACAGATGGTAGTACTCTTTAAAAATCTCTGATCAAGTTACAGTAGTGGTCTCTTAGGTGGGATGTGTCTTTTTTGTGAGTGTCGACCCTTCCAAGTGTCAGGTAGTCCAGGAGCCCGTTTTATTTAACTACTTACGCAAAAAGTTTGCGTAAGTCAAAATTTTAAATTTTAATTTATATTTTTTATTATCACTTGCTACAAACAGCAAACAGCCAGATCAGAGGATGCGCTTTTAGCGCGTCCTCTGATCTGGCTATTTGCTGTTTGCAAACATTTATGATCGAAAAATAAGGGTTAAACGATTTTGACTTACGCAAAAAATTTGCGCAAGTTGTTTAGTAAAACGGGCCCCAGGCCACAAAAGCAAAGAGTTCCCCACCAAGTACAAACTATACGGACATACACTAGAGACAGTCTGTAGTGCTCGTTATCTAGGTGTTTAAAAGTTTAAAACCTGATTAGACATCGGGTTATTCGGCGCCTGGTCCGGCTCAAAACTTTATGAAATTGGAAACTTGTTTTAGCATTTACGCGTTAGTAGGAACGAATAACATCTTCTCCATTGTTAGAGTATACTAAGATAGGATTTCTACCAGATGGTAGCTTAAAGCTGTCTAAATGAGCATTCTGTTGTACATTCAATCAGCTTTTATCACCTACATGTCTTAAATACGGAACAGAAGTTATACGGATAGGGACATTCCTGAATGTAAAAAAGGGAATTTAAGTGGGGTGTTTTAATATATATATGGTTAACTATAAATAAATTATAATCCTGCCGAGTTATCCCATCTGCTTAATAACTGCCGTCTACGGCAATCTTTATAATAAGATTTATTTATTTATATTAAATAAAAACTTCAAACCAGCGCAGACAGTCTAGATGTTTGATTGCCATAGCACTCCCTCTCTACCACGACACCAACTGGACACAAAAAATGTGTGCGTTGTCTGGAGGGAGTCGTTATAGAAAGGAATATTTGCCAACAGTTTGAATCAAGATCAGACGCCGCGTAACGCGGCGTCTGATCTGGAATCAAGCTGTTTGTCACTCCTCATTAAGCCTTTTCTGTCAAAATGTCCATTATGTAACTTTGAGAAAAACAGCAGATGACAATTTTAAGCAGACGAAATTGCAGTCGTAAATAGGTTGGACATAATTGTCCTGTTTAGGGAACTGCCACAAGGGTCGATTTAAGGAGGGAGTCGTTGTTTGGAAAGTCGTTGTAGGGAGGAAGCACTGTATTTATCAATAATACAGTCCTATATACCGACTAGTTAAAGTTGAACATACCCGTATGTCAACAGTTCACACGTTGTTTAGCCTGGTCACAGGTGCGTGGCTCAGCCACATTTTAACTTTTATATAAGTGAATGTTCCCCTAAACCGAGGTTGAACTAAGAAATTCATGTAATAAAAATATCCGACTGATACGACTTTAACGAGTTCCAGACACCGACGCTCGATTGTACGCTTTACAGGTAAATGACCTCGCCTAGCTGGGGTCGTTTACTTGCATTGTCAAAGTATAGTCTGCTTGTCTGTATGTTTTCAATGTTTAGATTTGTGTGTATTTTGATAAAAGGCGTATTGAATTTTAAAATAGTTGTATATTGATCAGAAGTCAAGTACATGTAACTGTTCACATATATATGATTGAGTCATAGGCGGTGGAATAGTAGCCGTGATAAAACTTTATAGAACAAATATTATCATCAAATTATAAGACAACATGGACATTGCAAAATTGCACTTTTATTACGCCTAAGCATTACTAACAATCATCAATCTTCACTATTCTTTCCCCATAACGGGTTATGTGCCAAACAATTATTTCCGCTGCAATCAGTTCGAAGCCTGAACAGACGCTGGGTTACTCGGTGTCTGTTCAGGCTCCAAACTATTTACCATTCAGCTTATAATAACTTTCCAAAGAAGTTTAAAAAAGCTGTTATTTTGTACTGTTAACGGTAAAGAGTTCAACAGTTTTGAGTTGAAAGACGTCGGTGAATCAAATCTTCGCTTTATCTTTACCACAGTTGAATACGTTATACTGTACTGTTTGAGGTGTTTTACACTTATCTCAGGTCTTCAGAGGTCATGTGATGACTGCTGTATCAGAATGCTGAGACCAGTTTTCGACATCGACTCATGACCGCATATCAAGGACATTGCCCTATATAGTACCATGGGATTACAACACAGACACAATCGCTCACCGTAGAACAAGTCTAGCAGACCATTGTTATTAACATCCAGAAGTACGAGCACACAGTGTAGTCATCTGGAACTGAACACATGGGAGACGAATATTCTACCTCCACAATGACCAATGTTTTAATGAACTACTTATTTGTTACTATCTTCAGTTTCATATTTGAACAGAATCTTGCATTTCGCTTGCTCGTCATCTACGGGCGTGCTTTATGGCACCTTATAAATCGGATAGTCCTTGCAATATGATTGTTTATTACCCCTATATAACAAAAGCCCTAACGATACACTTACTAGACAAATGCATTCCCTATAGTTATTTAAATCTCAGCAAATATACTGTTACTTTTGATATCCTAATTCTAAAATGTTTTGGGTAGAATTTCAATAGTATTAGTCGTGCAGCTTATCTGATGGAATCTGTTTGATAAATTTACTTTGATAGATTTAGCGATACTTCCATTCTAATTACATGTAATAATTACTATGTCCCAGAAGGCTATCCATAATGTAGTGGCTTTAAACATATTTGTTGCTCTGGGCATTCGTCCTTGATGATCAATTGATTTATCTGTGGAATCCTGACATTTTACGTTGCTCTACGAGCCCACGGCTATGCTGTAATATAATTGTTAATAACCTTTAACAAGTGTTGCAATGCCATCTACAAAATGTGTCGCCTGCAACAGTTATCAGTCTGAGAGATGATTAGTCTGCAACATAGCTTAGAAGACAACACAAGAATGTCAAACAGTTTTGGTCAAGATGTGACGTATAGATTTCACAGCACTACGTCTGGATCTATACTATTTGAGACAGTTATGACGTAAAGTTAACAAAGTCATGAAAATGCTTTAGGGATTTACGATATATATAAAGTCCATAATCGAGCAACTTTCTATCCAGGTTTTCCGAAAGCAGCTATTCGCTAATACTGGTGATGGTTTTCAAACTGAAATACAGAGGTATGCAATGAACAAAACTCAGAAGATTGTTGGGGTTTTTTAAATTTTTTTTTAAATGTCTTTGAAAGCCTGGTTTGTAATTGTTTATACATACATGTACAGAGGACTGCTATCATTAAAGGAGACTTAAAGGTGCTTAAAATGATTGACCTAAATCAAATTTAATTAATGATTTAAACAATTGAATATTATCTAAGGCATATTTTAAATTTCACTATACAATTTTAAGGAAAACTGTTTCAACAGCCCTGCCATCGACAACCCTCTGTGCAGCCGTTTTTCAAAGCAACGTGTTACTTTCCTGGTCTGGAAATTATTCATGCACAAAAGAAAGTGAAAGTACATTATACGTATTTATTTTACGTTTATCATATTTACTTAAGCATGTGATGTTTATTCCCTGTAATATTTTAATTTCTATCATTTTTCTGTCTTCTAATACAGATCACACGGTAAAGAATCATGATTGATTTAAATTGTAAAATGTTTTTGTTTTTAAGCCGAATTGCTGCTGTGTGTATGCCAATGAGAGCATAAATGCGTTGTTTCAAACTGGTTTAGTGCATGATTTGAAGTTTGAAGAAATAGAAAAAAAATTGTACTCATGGATTTTATGAATAGGCAATCGGCCAAATACCTAATTTCCTAGTCCACTATGGGTCGGGAGATTGCGTGTTCAATCTCTAGCCGGTCTAACGGAACCTGAAATCCAATACGCCAGACCATTGTTAGCACTAGTACAGTAATGCATTTGGTTGAATTAGTTTACATATTGGCAAGGTCTTGTGACATGATGTGAACAACAGGCCAGAAGTGTATCAATACTTTCCATTCGGCCCGGCGAACAGTTGCAACAAAAGCAAGCAAAATATAGATAAATAATAACGTGGTCTCCGCGAGACTATAATGTGTAACTGTATTGTTGATGTGACTATCCCAATTAAAGCAATTATCTAAGAAAGTTAAAACTTAATATGCAATGGAGAAAACGCTTATTCTTTCAGATTAGAAAACAACTAACCAAAATGCAGTATAATAACATATGGAAATGAGTTTAACCTTTTCATGATCATATTTATCGTGTGATTTTAAACCTTCACTGCCATATTGTCGTCTGTTTCAATATTGTTGTCTGCGATATCGTTCCAAAGTTGGATTTAAGGCAGTATAACTGACGTAATTTCAAAACAGGTGGCAAACAGTTTTGATCCTGATCAGAATCAAAACTGTTTGTAAATGGGCTTTTTGACGTCATTGAATGAGAAAAGGTTAAAAAGTTGTCGAATGACTGTTAAAATCTAAATGGCAAATAATGTAAAGCCTAATAAGAATATGTTTGTGATAAGTCCCATATTTAGCCGAAAGCTTGTTCCATATACATTTGTTATTATATAATAAACAGTTGACACTTGATATTCGCCCTAAAAGTAAATAACCTATCCAAATTGGAAGGCTTTTTTATGTTTTTGGAACTCGAATAAAATTGTGCTTTTACTATAATTAACAATTGTTTTCATCACGGCATGGGTGTACATGTACATTTACAATAAAGTAAAATCAATCCTACCTAATTGATTTGCATGGAAAATAACAACATGCAGAAAACGTAAGATCGGGACAGTAGACAGGAAAGTTGATAGAATCAACTTGTCTCCATCAACAATTAAAAGCACTGATACTCAGATGGATAAGTGAGCTGGGTTTTACGGCACTGTGACACAATATAGTGCATAAAGCACCGAGAAAAAGGCTTTTGTTTGAAAGATATGCATACCACATGCCATTAAGACTACTATGACTTTGAACGCAGTAAATAGTAGGCTGGCTAGTGTAATACACGCAGAACATATAAAACAAAAATTGGTACATTTAGGATAACGTTAGTGCAAATATACTACCAAATGCTCATAGCCGTGTGTAAATATTTCAATAGAAAGTGGAAGCAACCAAGATTCCCATTAACATGAACGCACGCATGCGCCTTTGACATGCCCTTTATACTAAGCTGAACGAAAATAATTATTTCGACAATTTTCAGTTGTTAAAGATGAGTTTCGGTTTATAAAAAAAAGGAATAATACTTTATATACTATTAAATGCTTACATGTATACAATGCCAAAGTTTACCATGATAGTCTGTAAAAAAGGAAGAGGGTAACCATGTGCAATCAACATAATTTTAGTTTAATCGCACACCTTTTAGCAATCAAAGAATTAACTGCTGTCCAAAATGTTTGTACAATACAACAAAACAAATACCACCGTCAAAACTTAGCAGTCTCATGTTAATAATCAAACTGTGCTGCTGAGTTGTTGTTTGTTGAAGGTTTAGATAGGTATTAATAGAACCAATGTAACACAGAAAACATTTATCTGTCATATGTCAAGGTGTTCATCCAATGCAAAACGAATATATTACTTTATACTAAACAACTTTGCATACAATATTTAGCCATATAACATCAGATTGGCTGTAACTGTTACTATTTGAACACCACATTCGACAGCAACCTAAAATGACTTGCTATTGTGATTTCCCCAGAGTCAATTGCCTCTCAAAGAGGCATTCGAAATCGTAACGATGTCTAGTAAATTGCACATTAACTCATTAAAGCCTAGCGACAAGTTTACACTTCCTTTAAAAAGAGTAAACTTTTAAAACGAACAATTATCTATTTCAATCTGGAAGCCCAGATCAGAGGGCTCAAGAATGAGCACGGTTTCTTAGTTTACACTGTTATTTTAATACCAACTCTTTAAGTGGAAAAGCTTTAACAGTCAACTGAAAATGCAAAAGAAAAATATTCTTTTCAAATATATGGTAAATGTCCCTGACTGAATGGGCTGGAATACTTTTTGCTGTATAGGTCATTTTCTACAATTATTGATATGAGGTCAAGACGAATTTTAGTGATTTGTCCGTGTCAATAGATTATTATAGTGCACATATTGGTACGCTGTACTTTTGCATTCAATTGTAGAACTGCAGTTTGCATTTATCTAAATTATTTACTTGCATTTGCAAAACCTGTGTGCGCCCTGATGATGTTTTAAAAGTGTATAAAATTATATATGTTGATTGATACACCTTTCATATTTGACATGTAGCATTGTTTAGTAGACCTCTACCAAAATTGTTCCATTTTTAACATGGAATAAAAATATCAAGCCCTCACCATAGGTAACAGTTATACATATAGTTATAAAGCATTACGAATCTGAGTTTAACTTTTCATACCATCGAATTTTACATACAAAGTTATTCTCTACAATTTATTAAATCAAAATTACAAATATACCGACGTGTAGCTAATACAGTTTTGCGCATTTTGATAACAAATTTGTATATGGTTTGTACTTATAAGTATATTAAAAGTCCCTCAAGCCAAATGTACAGTTTCTTTATCGTGTCAGTATATGTACGGTGATGCGTATGTATATTATAACTTTTCTCTCTGAACTAAAGATTTCATTGCTTAACAGAATGTTATCAGAGTCATGCAAGTGTTCATCATAACGAAACATTGAGTAAATACGAGTATTTTCACATCCTAGAATTGAAGGTCAGTTAAAAAGTTATTATTGTTTAAAAGGACATCAACCTGGTCATCTTTATAGCAAATTCATATTATGGTGGTAAAACAAGAAGTTTCACACATTTTTAATAACAAATGACATGCAATTTTCTGTTAACATAATATGAGATTCAATTTGTGTCCTCTACTTAGACTGAACAAACAAACCAACATCTATTTCAATATCTAATATGTGAAATTATATCAGTGAAATAAGAAAAGATGCAATTCATTACAGTTAACGACTGAAATAAGTAGAATGTTTACTAATTACGTTTTAAGGCTACATCACTCATTTAATACCAAAACATATTAATGAAATCTACCACAGAGTTGCCATTAAAACAAGCGCTTTAAGCAATATTTAATTGAAGAACTTCTTTTTATAATCTAACTCAGTTTAATTTTTATTTAATTCTAATTGATTATAAACTTTATTTCAGCAATTCAGAATTAGAAAAACACAGAAATAATGGTTCATTGCAACACTGTTTGATTTTACTTTATTAATTCGCTCGCTGCCGAAGGCGCCAAAAAGCAACTATGCAACCCCTTTGGATATTTCTGTTCGTTTCTGTCAAACAATTCCTAAATATGACTTGAACAAATATTGCATACGACACTTGCGATGCAGACGATATTCTCGCGATGAGAATGATAAAGCAGACGCAACGTCTGGTCTAGATTCAAGCTGTTGGCAAATGTTAGCCAATTACCCTCCCTATAACGACCCTCTTCGAACAACGCACACGACTTTGTCTCCCATTGTGTGTTGTTGTAGAGAGGGAGCGCTGTATCACCGTTATTCAGTCGTTATTTAATAGTTTCTATTTTCTCGTTTGTAACTACATTCTACGAAAGTCGCTTAGAATATATATTACTTGTCTAGCCGTTTTGCTGAGATAAAGTAGTACACATATCCCCGCCATTTCATACTGCTGTAATATTATATTGATTTTATTGTTTTCATTTTATTCATTGTATGATAACAATATGCATACTGAGTTGATTCCATTAGCAAATTGATAGTATAATTCCGTATTATGCAAACTAATAATGTATGATCTAAAATATTAATAAAGTTTCAGTATGTTCCGAAAGCTATTGCAAAATTTATATAGACAATTCCGTTAGCAAAATGTTATGCAATATGGGAAATTACATTATATAGTATTAAATAAAATCTCTCAAATATTCCTCCAAGCATTTGATAGCTGTTCTTATTTTTTTTATTTTGGCCGTTTAACACTATATAATGGTATTAGAGAAGCATATAAGTCTATCATTGCGGTGTAATAGTCGATATACAAATTGTCACTTGATTTCCTTGCTTAAATTTATTTGAGGAATTTTGCTTGATGCTGGTTGGGTTGTCGCGGTTCAAACCATATCACCTCGATTCAAACTGTTTGCTTATAAATATGATTGTTCAATTGGTAGTGAAAAGTCAAATGAACTCTCTCTATCTGTCTCTCTGTTCTTCAATCTTTCTCTCTCTTTTTCTCCCTATTTGTCTTCTATTCACTATCTCAGCCTCGGTAGCATTGTCATGTACACCATACTGATTAACAAAGTAAGTTTATGGTAGATAGTGTAAGATGACTGGTCTGAATTCGAAAGATACTTGTTTTCCATAGCGTGTGTGACTACAAATTTCAACATTTTTTTACAAGCTGTCATTCAATTATACAAGTTTGCTTTTGCCAAGCGTTAAACAAACGAACACAAGAAAACTTTTGAAAAGATTTTCAACATACACGCCAAATCACTTTATGGTTTTACATGTGCTTTAGCAAAATATTCTTAATATGCCAACATTTTGTGAGAATCGTTACTTGTGTTGGAGTAAATAATGCAATTAAACGACTTTAATGTCATACGGAGCAATATGACATCCGCTTATGAACGTAATGGCGGATAAGCTTGAAAGTGTTAATAGTATAATTAACGACATTTGAAAAAGAAAGGAAAATAGGTTTCAACTGAAGACAGCCGGTTGCAACAGTAGGGTGATTGTAGTGACGATAAAAGTGGTAGTTGGACAAATACAATGAACATTGTAATTGAGTTTGTTGACAATTACATAATATTGATACAGTGAAACCCTCTACACCGGACATGTGTGGGGACAACATAAATTTCTGGTAAAGAGGGGTTGCCAGTTCAGAGGGGGTTTCACCCATTTATCCATTGCTTGTTTCTAGTATAGCAAACGACTGACCACTGAAAACAGGTTGAAAGTAAAGCAGAATGCGCCTTAAGGTGCATTCTGCTTTACTTTAAATTTACTTTAAGCTATCAATAGTTAGAATGTAATAAGTGGAAATATTTTCTTCAGTGTAGGAATATACGAAAGACGTATTCATGGTAAAAGTGGGTATTAAAGAAGTATTTGAAACAGGACCAAAGTATTTGTCCGGTTTAGAGTGAATTCCAGTATTTAGAGGTTCCGGTTTGGAGGGTATACACTGCATACACTTGAAATGTTTTGAGTTTTTTTGTATCAAAATAGATGCTCTATTGCTGAATTCTTATTCATTTTTATATGACATTTATTATTATAGTCGTGTTCACTGTTCATGTCTTTACATGTATTTACATCTTAAAGATAATAAAACACTTTTGTAAATGATGACTTTAGACATGAAATAATTGACCTACTATTTGTATAGTTCTTTCTCTAGACACTCTACAGACCACAAACAAACACCAACTATTTTAAACTAATCTAAAACACCTGTTGGGTTTGAGCAATCATCACTCACTAGTGAAATAAGTAGCAACCCTTTAAAATACAGGGCTCCCTCCGTACAACGGCCCTCAGAACAACGATTCCTTCCTTACAACGACTATTGCTGCTGTTCCCTAATCAATATAATAGCGTCCAACTTTTTCACGGCTGCAATATAGTCTACTTGAATGTGTCGTTCGCTGGTTTTTCTTAAATTTACTTATTTTACATTTTGACAGAAAAAAACCATAATGACGAGTGGCAAACAGCTTGAATCATAATCAGACGCCGCGTGACGCCGTGTCTGATCTGGACTTAAGCTGTTTGCAAGTGTAAGCCTATTTCTCTTCCTACAACGACTCCCTCTAAACAACGCACATATGTTTTGTCTCCCATTGGGCGTTGTTGAAGAGAGGGAGGGCTGTATATCTAGTCCATATCACATATTTACATAACTCATTCCCAAGATCCATTTGAATTCTAATATATCATTAAACCGTCTGAATAGTGACAAATATTTATCTACATGACAATATGTCGTCTTTAGAGTTATTTCCTTCAAACGAGAATTTAAACTCACAGTACGCGTTTTGGGAATGGTGTATGTATTGTAGTGTCTACAATGTAGCATAATATTATCCCAAATCGGAAAAACAATTTCACGATAATGATATATTGATAGGGTGGTAAATATGGTGGTGTATGATATATCGCTTTGAACTGCCTTTGAATTTTGAAAGCGAAATGTGATACAGTACAACTTGTCTATTACGACCACTAAATTGTGTTAATATATACATGTAGGTGTTTCAAAAGGTGACTGCTTAAAGCAAAGTGATTAGGAGCTTTCTGTTTTACAGTCACCTTGCTTTCAGCTGTTTACTGTCTTTTGTACAATTAGTTAGCCTTCGTTTAAGTGGTGGGTATCGAGCGGTTTGACTGTATTTTGTTTCGAGTCTCGCTAAAGCATATAAATGTAACACATGATAACGAGCCTTTAATTCGTTGCGCATTATAACATACCGTATATATGCAGTATTGAAGACACACGTGGTTGTTGCTTCAAGTATATAAACTGTTAATCAGAATGCATCTTTAGGAGCATTCTGTTTTACGTTCACACTGCCTTAAGAGTGTATCAAACCCAAAAGCGATTTTTTCAAAGTATTAAACTTTTTTTCTATCATTGTTTTTTGAAAGAGCTATTTATGATGAATGAAAAAATGAAAATGAAATATATATGGTGGTATCATTTTTTTTGAGCTACAGCGATTTGAAAAAGGTATATCAAATTTGGAATTGTTTTTCAAATTTTACCAATTCAGAGTACAAGCTTCAGTAAAATCTATTTCAAAACAAAACAAAAAAAATGTAATTTGGGTTTTCTTTATTTATTTCATGTCTATAGTGGTATTTTCACATATATAAACCAAATTTAGACAAAGCAGGCACCAGGTTTGAACAATGTGGATCCTTGAATATCAAAAATATGCTTTATATAGGGCATGATTTTATTAGATTTTTTATTTTATTGAAAAAAGTAAAAAAAAGTTTGAAAATGAAATAGTTCTAGTATTAAACTTTTTCTTATGTTACCAGATAAAAGCCCGTGCTAAGGCAGTTAAAAATATGAAAAGAAAGTGAAAGGTCAGTGTTGAAAATTTTGAGTTATTAAAGTAAAAAGAGTTATCTCCCCTTACAAAATTTACAAAAAGTACCATATCGATGATATTTAGAGATTTATAAATTTCACATTTGGTGCTTTTTTTTCTTAAATTAGTTTTTGTATGAAGAATTACTACCATAGATAGGAAATAAATAACACAAAACCAAATTATCATATTTGTTTTCATTTAAAATGGATTTTATTGAAGCGGGCTGTTTGAAAAGGACAAAATAAGAGGAAGTGGGTGGGATAAATTTTACATGGCCGTAGAGCCAACTGTTGTTCACCAAAATGTACACTTTTTCTATTTTTTCATTCCTCTTAAATAGCTCTTCAATACCAAACCATCATAGAGTGTTTTCATATACTCTGAAAATTTCACAAATTCATGACATTGATTCACATGTACACCCTTAAGCTACCATATGCATTCATAACTTAAAACAAAATATGGCGGATATGGCTAAAAGGTGAACTTATTTTAACAGACGGAATTTTCGTATGAATGTTAATGTGCCTTTACAGAAGACAAATTAAGACTTTAACGAAAAGTGTTCAGGGTATGATACGTTTTAAATATGCTGACAATCAAACTATCTATTAAACTCATACATTTATCTTATGTACATTTACCATAGATAGTTTTTCTTTAAAATAGTTTATTGCAATTGCATACCTACTGTGACTTGGGAACAATACGTTAACACATAACTTATTTCATCATTTGACGTATGTGGAGATTGGGGAGAACTTCGTTTTGTAGTCATACAACATATTTTCTGATGTTATCAATAGATAAACTCTCGATATGCACATATTCATATTGATAAAGTTAGTCATAAGTCCATCATATAATTACACATTTTATAGCAATGCTATATATTCCATATACTAATAAACATGAACTATCTCTAAAATTAAGCTAATTTTATTATACTGCAATGAAAATTCCTTACTTCTGATTAGCTAACGAGCCGTAGACGTGACCCTACGTACCCGGGGAGCTGGCAAGGTAAGTGAAAATGCAGCTTTTTCACTGGCGAAAAGATCCCTTAGTTTTGCTTCGCAGAAAACAAAATGACCGACTGCTCGACAGGATTATGTGCATTTAATTGTGCATCCTCCGTTTTAAGTCACTTTAGGCTAGGATGCAGTCGTGGTTTGGATCATTGAAAATTCAAACTTTTTTCTTGGACAATTTGACGCCTATGTCTATGATCGTGCCCATTTTTCTATTGAATAGCAACCATCAGAAACGTGAAGTCATTAACGTTCAACGTCATCCGTTTAGACTAGACTTTGTTATTGTTTACTAAGCGCTGTACATGATACTTTTCGAAACATTTCGTTTGAACAGTAAAGAACTTTGCAGTATAATAAATTCGTTATACAGTTTCTTCCCAAGGCATATGAGGATTTGTTCGCGACTGGTAAAATCATGCTACCCTCGCCTAACGGCTCTGGCAACATGAGTTTCTTCAGCCGGGAATAGTACCATTGGAAGAAAATGCATAACTAATACTAAAATGTGGGTCATGTATGTTTAATCACTTGTTTTTATTTATTCACAGTATTCTACTTTAAAAATATGAATAATGCAAATAACACCAACAGCGCTGCCCTTGCTCATATGGCTCCACCACGGACCCTCTGGTCAAGGGCTACACTGTGTGAAATGTATATGCTGCTTGAACAGTTTCGCCATAAACTACTGTATAGCGAAACATGCAAACATGATAATATGTTTATGATCCTTTTTTATCCGCTGTGTTCAATAAAGGATGAAATTGTCCTCGCATTTTTAAAATACATTCCAATGTGATATAGCAGTTTTCAATTGTATAGAATGCTTGGTTAAAATTTGATAACATAAATTTTAGATGCCAATATATGGATATTTTTTTAATCAGACAAAGCGATAAATCCTCAGGACAATGAAGATTCGCGTTGATATTCTAGTCAATCATTAATCGACAAGTACAGTATGGACCAATACAGTTAGAAATCCTTTTACAACCACTAAAAAGAATACTTTTTGATTGTATAAAAACAGGTGACAGCTTAGAGCGAGTTGAAAGTAAAACAGATACATGTAGCTCCTACAGCAAATGCTGTTACACTTTCATCTTGCTTTAATCTGCCACTTGTATGAACACACAAAATGATACAAAATTGAGTGGTTGTAATAGAAAGGTTTTACTATGCTCAATTTCTTTATTCTGTTCCCCATTCAATTCCTTTACAAATGACGTAAATGCAATTACTCTCGAAAGCGGGACTTGTGGATATCTCTCGCAGTAGTAAATGCGCTTCCTAACTAATAGGCGGAAATCATAATTATCGTCTAAATTCTTCTTTATTAATGATACAACTTTCGAGGAAATTGTAATACTTTATAAACAACATATTTCTGCACTAAGATATATAACTTAAAGATTTATCCTTGTTTAAAAATGGTGTTATTTAAGGAATGATTCGAATATTTATTGTATTCATGGAGGTATGAAAAAAACCTTGTCACACTGTATAAAACCGCTAAGCGGTTTCATACAAAAGGTGTGACCAGGTGTGTTTTTCATAACTCCATGAATACAATAAATATTTAAATTATTCCTTATAATTTAACATCACTACTGAATTTAGTAAGTTGAAAGTAGTTGAATAGAGAATCTGACACGAGTGTCCATTATTTAACACTTTTAAACGTAGGTTGTAGTCCCTCCGCAATATATATTTTCTGCCAAAACGCGACGTCGTTTTGTAGTAACGTCGACGTCAATTACGTCATTTGGCGTCCTGCTTCATGCAGCGCTTGTGGAGTGCAGTTGGACTAAGAGAAAGTAGTTTCCTCAAGGCGTGGCCTGATTTGTTTTGTTTTCATGGGGTTATAGAACTAAGATTACAGCCAATCATAGCTAATCAAAAATAATGAAAACAAACCATATTAAATTATGACCTGAAGCAATTCGTATTGTTACAACACGAAATTTTCAACCAAGATTGAATGAAATTGTAACATGTCATTTACTATCCGTGGTCTACGCATAGCGATTTACAATGCTTGTCCACTGACGTGGGTATGCTCTACCATATTGTGGTACGGTCGTCAATTGTCAATAATTAACGATCGCTGTAAGTAGCGCACCTGTATTAACAGATCTCCTTATAGGAGGCGTTCAGTATTAACAGATACACTGTCTCATTACCTAGTGTTTACAACAGGTAACTGCTTAAAGCAAGGTGACAGTAAAACAGAAAGCTCCTATATGAGCTTTCTGTTTTACTGTCACCGTGCTTTAAGCTGTCACCTGGCTTGTATACAATCAAATAGCGTTCGTTTTTGTGGTCGTAATAGAGGGTTTTTCTGTATTCCAATCACGTGGAATGTAAAGTTGACTTTGAAAACAGTTTTGATCCTGATCAGACGCTACGTTACCCGGCGTCTGATCAGGATCCAAACTGTTGGACGCTCGTATCGACATTTAAGAAGTCATGCTACATTGAAACTACGATCTTGCAAACAATAATAGTAAAGCAGACGACAATAAAACGATGAAATGGTAAAGAAATACCCTCACGATTAATTCGGCGCCGAAAAGGTTAAAGCTTGAGGATTAACTGAATTATCTAAGACCCATATCGGGGTTTTAATAGTGATTACTGTGCGTAAAGGTTTAGCTTATGTCAGATTTCATCAGAAATAATATACGTTAATAGGTGTCATTTGATCTTTGCCGTGTTTGCCAATTAGGCAAAATCATCTAGATATATGGTTCCATTTAAGATTATATAAAGCGTATGAAAAGTGGTATCATATTGCATTATTAACAGTTGAAAAGATCAACAAGATAGACAGTGTGTGTGATTATACCCTTACTCACTGCCTTATCCCGTTTACAACTGCTCTTTGTCAACAGTTTGGACCCTGATCATACGCCTTGTCGCGCGTCGGCTGATCACAATCTGACCTGTTTGGCATTTATTTCAATACTTCTTAAGATAAATTACCTAGAATTTAACATTATAAATAAAATCAGATGACATTCTTCTTAAATGGATGACCTCATAACACTGTATGGGTTAATACTGTTGTTATACTAGCAGAGCTCATTTAGGGAATGTAATATCTTAAAACATACTTTGCGAGATAGTGACAGTACTTTACCCCTTCGTGGTCAAATTTATCGTGAAGTTTTTACCCATTCACTGCCATATTGTCGTCTGTTTAAATACTGTTGTTTTATTTTGGTTATGTATGCAATATCATTTCAAAGTAAGATCTAAGGCTGTATGACTGACGCTATTGAAAAACGTTACCCAGTGTCTGATAAGGATTCAGACCTTTTGTTAAAGCGCCATTTGGTGTCATTGGCAGTGAAAAGGTTTTATGACAATCTTAAGGTTGTTTTGCTCATCATCAAATGTTCACTACAGTACTGGTCATTTTGATCTACCCTTAAAAGAGAATTGGCATCGCAATAATTTGTCTGTTACCCTATATTGAATTTTACTGTTCGACATATACGTAATTGAATGACCTTTAGACCTATAAATGTAAAACCTTGAAGGAACGGAAGTCACAACAAACCATATACAGTGCTCCCTCTCTACAACGACACCCAAAGGGAGAAAACAGTTTGTGCGTTGTTCGGGGGAGTCGTTATAGGGAGGGAAATTGGCTTACATTTGCAAACAGCTTAAATCCATAACGCGGCGTCTGATATGGATTCAAGCTGTGTGTCACTCTTCATTATATTTATTCCATCAAAATGTAATTTTGAGAAAAAACAGCAGACGACAATTTGAAGCAGACGATATTTCAGCAGTAAAAGCGTTAGACATAAGTGTCTTGTTTAGGGAAATGTGGCAAATAGCGTTATAAGGAGAGCGTCGTTGTTGGGAGGGCCGTTGTAGAGAGGGAACACTATATTGTTAACATAGCGTGTAAGATTTACAGCGGAGAAGACGTAATTGTTTTCACATTTAAAACAAATCTAAACGCATAAAACTATAGAAGACTACAACTTCTTGCAAGTTTGACCATTTATTTTTTAATTTGCGTGGCAAACAATTAGGAGACTGGTCAGATGCGGGATTGTCCAAACTCAAAACTGTTCGCAATGGAAATAGTTGTGTATTAGTTTAAACGCGTTATTGGGAAATGATACGTCTTTTTCACATTATATCGCGATAGAACTGATAATGGTGTATAAATATATAAACGCTCTAAGTTCCGTTATATACATGTATCTACATTATTGTAGTTTATTTAGAAAATATATGGAGAATTTTGTTTTCATCTATAAGCAAATACACTGAAAGACACTTCTAACGCAACACCTAGACATTTTGATTTGTTCGGCTTATTATTATAATCGTTATCTTGGAAATTGACAATATAGATAAACCAACACCTTGTACATGATTCCTGTAAATTTCATTGTAATCAATTGACAAAAAAGCACAAAATCTAACAGAAATAAAACACGACTCCAAAATTAAAAGTCACAAAATCGTCACAAAACAATAAGGTGATGAAATGATAATTCTATTCACAGCACTTATCACAGAAAAAGTTTGAAATGAGACAGTTAATATCCAATATGTTCTCACTGGATACGAATGGTCGTTAAACACCTCTCTGTCTAATCATATACCGAAGTTGTGACACTTCTACGATACTGCCGCGGTCCGCGTTGAACTCGTTTGTACTCCCACACATAAACCTATGACGGACAAAGACGTACCAAAGACTCGAGTCACATGAAAATAAACAGACAACGCTGATATTATTTTTCGTTATTTAAAATGAAACAAATAAGTGTCACATGTTGAAATATGACTAGGATGATTACTACGTAAAGCTTACATTAAGCAGTATCAACAGTACATTGTAATAATAACATCTTATTAAGAAATAACGCAAACTTTCGTGACTGATTTAATGTTCTGTCTGAACCATGCCAATGGCGCATGGGCGTTATTGGCGTTCCATGCATTTCATGAAAAATAGTTGATGTTCTTTTCAGTGTGGCTAACGTTGTACTATATTAATACAGAATCTTAAATCGATAAATTTGGCTCACATCACTTTTCTCGTGCAGAAATATGAATTCTTACCTACTCATCGTGCGGCATTGATCATCCGTCATGGTTGAATGATTTTATAGCAATTATGTGCAGAAAGCAGTCAAACCAGTTCTGGTGAAATTTGAGTAAGATATCTTGTACCGTATTTGTGTAATACTATTTTGAAAAGTGTTGCGTTAGAAGTGTATTTCAGTGTGTATAACCTAAACTTCTAATAGAGATGCGATTAATTTCTAAACGCTAGATGTTGAAACAATGAAATTGCTAAGTCACGTGTTTTAGTAAATGAGTGCGAGGAAAACATCAGCATCATCAAAGTCTTAACTTAATACACATACTTTGTTTTAAGGCTTTATAATGTATAAATGTAGGTAAATATATTTCTGAATTACTATAACAAGTGAGACATATATATTCATGTTGTCTTGGGCTTTTGTCTATCAGATACGATATGGAAAATGTAATTCTTTGTCGTTTAAACGCAAACGCAATGAAGTTTCCAGCAAATTTTAAATACTATCGTGGTTTTAATTAGAGTGTCAAACAGTTGTGAGCCGGGTGGAATTCAACTTACTCTTGGCTTGATCTTGTTTCAAATTTTATACCCAAAACATTAAAGCGTCAAGTGCAAGGGCAAATGCGGCTCACATGGTGGATTACCCACTGTCAGACCTATGTTTACTTATATGATAAATGGTAGAACCGTGACGTATTTATCATTTCGTTAATTTATATTCTTGAGCTACGATCTCAAGGCAGCCTTTTTCGGAAAGCCAATCTGTTTCTTGATGGGAGAACTATTGACCTCTAATCATTCCTTTCCAATGACTGTATACGCCTAATAACGTTTCTCATTTATTTTCTAATGATAAGCTTAATTGCAATATAAGTCATAATCAAAAGAGCTTTGGAGATTGCGAAGGATGTATATATGTATATTTTTTGCTTGTAGAAACTATGTTAAGTCTATGTTGTTGTAACTATGACTTTGTTAAGTCTATGTTGTTGTAACTATGACTTTGTTTTGAAAAATATAACAAATAGACTAAACATTAACACTTGCATACATAGCTTGTGTTACGTTGTCAAAGTAGATGGTTGCTTAAAATAGTCTAAAAGTTTAGCAGAATGCTTCTTTAGCGTGCTTTAATCACCCAACTGTCATCATGCAGGCATAGTTTCCCTTGTATCTTTCATAGTGTTGTACAATCGTCAACGGAAATCACGTTGAATGCTTTAAACTGCAAACTGTTTGGACCTAGATGAGACACTAAGTATCTCTACGTATCATCTGGATCCAAACTGATTGACAATCTGATGATAGTGGCTGAAGGACAATGCGCAAAATCAACTTTGAGGGTTGGTGCAGACGACACACTTTACAGACGACAATAACTTTCCGAAAAATGTTTACATGGCGTAAAATATATAATTAACAAATTTTAAACTCATTTTCGGTGAACAGCATACACCGTTTTCATAGGTTGGTTGCACTTGTTACATTCGGTTTCATTTCAATTTCTCAGAATATAAGCATGAAATTTTCATGGAAGTAGATCTATAGTTGTTTGTTTTTTTAAATTATAGGTAATTTAATAGATCAGTAGAAATGTTTTTGAAACAAAAAAGTGTTTTTTTTTATAAAAATACACCAAAGAGTGAACAAAATTAGAAAAAATGGAGTTTTAATGGTCTATATCTGTTTTATAAGTTCGGGACCCTGTGTTCATTAAAACGTTATGTTTGCACGGCAAAACAAAAATGGTAATTTGTTTGCTACAAACCATAGGGCAATTTTCACTGTGCCTTATCCAGTCAAATCACACATTTTGTTTTTATCTTGACAAAACATTTTCTTACTCTGGTAATACAAATTAGGATATTTCTTGTACAATAGTTTGTATACATAAAGATTAAAAAACGTAGTACAAAAAAGTATTTTTTGTGAAGCTTCAATTTTAGGGCGTGGTCTTAAAAAATCTCAAATTGTGATAAAAAGGTCCGGTACCCCCACTTTTTTCGCCAGTTTTGTCATGGAAACTAATTTACTATCTTCATACAAAGTTTGAAGAATTTGGTAATTTGTTTACAAAGGTCCACCTACCCCATTAAGAGTTTTTGAAAAACATAATAATAATCAAGAAGCAACACAATGTATGATTTATACAGCCATGTCAATCAACATTGCCATGGATAACACTAATTTGGTAATACAGCGCCCCTCTCTACAACGACACCAAATGGGAGACAAAAAATATGTGCGTTGTTCGGAGGGGGTCGTGGAAATCGGCTTACATTTGCAAACAGCTTGAACCCAGATCAGACGCCGCGTTTGCCACTCGTTATTAAGTTTTTTCTGTCAAATGTCCATTATATCACTTTGACAAAGTCAGCAGATGACACTTTGAAGCAGACGATATTGCAGCAATAAAAGAGTTCGACATAACGTCGTGTTAGTCTTACAACGTTCTATCTCACATGAGGGTTGTTTTTAAAAAATCGACTTTAAAGTTTTAGACAAATTACACAGCATAATTTTGATGGATTTTGAAAATTCTTTTGACTTTACCTGATGCATTGTGAATGTAAAGGGTTCCATTTAAAGTTTTAAGAGTATTGTAAGCATGGTTTTTGAGATATATCTTACTTTCGGTTTAAGATAGATCATTTCTCAAACTCTACCTTCTATTTCACTCATTATTACAATGTTCTATGTCCATTTTGTGGAGATAGAACAATATTAACAATACAGTTTTAGACAATTGCATGAACAATTACATTATTACAAAGTTCTATGTCCATTCTAAATACTTCCATAGGGGATAGTTTTGCTTATTTTGATGAAATTATCCCCTCGACCAAGAAATGCAGGTCGCTGACAAGCAGACAAAACAGAATTCTTCTTAAGAATTGGGTTTGGTTTGTTGTTGTTGTTAACATCAGTACATGCGACCTCGGTTTATAAAGTCTCCCTTGTGCGACTTGGCTTGGTGGGACTTCTTTAAGGGGTATACAGTTTTACTTTCATATTGTTTGAAGCAGCTATCTGCTTTAAAATAATCACTTTACTTTGAACTACACATGTAGTTAAAGATATATGGGTATTTCGCAAATTACACTGTACGCCAATAACCATGAAGGTCGCAGCCATTTTGGAAATTTCTGTCACGTGATCCAATTGGAATACAATGACTGGATAAATTAGACATAGATCATTCATTTGTAAGACTAAGCAAAACGTTAAAATGGAGATAGAACATTGTAATACTGGCGATAACTTCAAATAGAAAGCTCGGATAAACATATGATTTGCACCCGGAGATAGCTCTTGAAATTAGCTTTCCAACTGTATATAGAACTCTATTTGGATACAAAATGGACATAGAACGTTTTAAGACTCACGCGACGATAATTGTCTTGTTTGTGGGAAATACGGTACGGGTCGTTGTAAGGAGGGAGTCGTTGTTGGTAGGGCCGTTGTAGGGAGGGAGCACTGTAATATTCTTATTTCAATTATGGTCCTGTCCAGAAGAAATTATTCTTTAACTAAACGCAAACATTAATAACAAAATGTAGAAACTATAAATTTGTTGTAAGGTCTTGCGATTTATTTCCACCTGAGTCCCAAACAAATTACCTGATCGCCTTTGATTAGTCCTCCCCTATATAAAGTAGTTCCACTTTAAACAGTTATGGATATAAACAATAAAATATAGTTCCTATATCGTATCAGAATGTATCTTAAAGCACACAGCAAGTAGAGCAGAATAATACTTAAAGAGCATTTTTGTCGTTTCTGTTAGCTTGTTTTCTGAAGTATGTGGGAATGGGTTATTGGGAACGAATAACGTCTTGCTCACTGTACTAAGCACATGGGGTGATATTCATTCATAGCTTCTTTAGAATAGATGAAGTACAGACATAAGCAATTAAGTGTAAAACACTTGTATGACAATTTAATTTCAAAGGTGATAATAACGTATATTATCACTATAAAGTTGTAATTTATAGGATTTATGCCTCATTCAGGGACAAGAGATATTATTACAGATGACATAACGAAGCTGGTGTCTCTACCTTTTTATAGTCTTCGTCAGCTAATGTCGTTATAGCACGAATATATGTGACTACTAATGACTTGGAAGCCGAAATCGATATGAGATATATTGCAAGTTAACCTTTATGATCGCGTCAAGGCGTTAATAAATCACGTTTAACTGCTAGGCATGTACGATGCACTTAAGGCTTAATGCAATTTGGCCGTCTGTTACAGTACAGTGGAGAAAACGTTATTCTTTCCCAGTAAACACGTTTACGCAGAAACTTTAATTTCCAATACAAACAGTTTCGAGCCAGATCAGACGCCGGGTAACCCGGCGTCTGATCAGGCTCCAAACTGTTTGCCACAAAGCTTATATTAAGGTCAGAATTATCAAAAAATGTGTTATTTTCTTCATTAAAGTGCATTGTGTTTGCGTTTCGTTTGCGTTTAAACGGGAAATAATAACGTTTTCTCCACTGTATAACCTTTGTCGCAAAGCTTCAAAACAAACCATATATTTATCAGCTTGGTTCTCAGCGTTATTTATCTGCTGTACAATTTACGCTATTTAATTTATGCTTTTCGGTGGAATTTACGGGGAAATAGCGGTGGATTATCACTTGATAATTTCACTGTTTCAAACAGTGGTACCATCGTCATGCGTACATCTTTTATGAACATTACCCGCAGGGCTCACAAAGAATCGTAGTCAATCGTGCATTATCGTTTATTTCCGGCAGCCCGATTTGTCTCGAACTACTCAACGGAAAAACACGAGTCCAAGATCGGAGGCGACGACGTAATTCCGATGACGTCAAATCAATAAATCAGTGACGTCATTGTACGACAAATTGTCACGAAAAGGTGTTTGATATAAACTTGGGGCTCCACACGGGGTAAAAATTGTACTTTTGCTTTCAATTGACAAAAAATTTAGTTCCAAAAATCAATTAAAAGCATACGTAAATAGAATACCTGTATTGTTTTCAGTGTAAGATTGATTTGAGTCTTTTCTTGAACATCAGACAGTGCTATTTTCATATCTTGAAAGTTTAACGTCTGATGTTCACTGAATGAAGTAAAGTTTGATCTTCCACTTGAAAAAACAGTTGTCCTCTTTGTAATTAGATAGAAAAAAGGCAATGTCTGGTTCACAAATATGAAAATAATTTACGTATCATCAAGAATAGTTTATCCATCTACATCCAATTTGTCATTGTTGCTACTATAGAAAGTAACGCCTTTTCGTTTTACAATCCACTAAATATTTACCGTCTTAGATATTTATCCTAGTGAAATCGTGCAAATGTCTGAAAAAATCGGCTATTCTAGTTCTCCTGACGGCATGTAATGTACTATGGTCGAGCATTAGTGGCGTACTACCTTAAGCTCTGTATTATGAGAGGATATACTTCATGTATTTTGGCACTTTTATCAAATTGGTGTTTTGGATATGTTTATCAATAATATTCTTTATATAAATTATACAGCTAGCAAGATAAAATAAATAAGCAACATAGTGCTATACCAAATAAAAAACAACAAAACAAATGATAGTGTCATATCTCTGACATTCCTGCATATATGAACAGTGGCTGAGTCACGCACAAAATGGATCAAGTCAAAATGGTCTCTAGGTTAAAGACGTCGTTTTATGTTATTTATCCAGCGTTTATATATGCGTATAAATACTCTGCTACTTTTGGAGAATTCAATCAAACAATTTTACACTTAATGTCTAAAGGGGTTGATAATATTAACTTTATGTTATGTTCAAACCCGTTTTTAGCTCGACTATTCGAAGAATATGGAGGGCTATTACAGTCGCCCTGGTGTCGGCGTCGCCGTTGCACTGGTTGAGGTTTTTTGTGCAACCTACAAATAAGCTTGTATTTCTACAACCAATACTTGTATTGCATTATAACTTCACCACAGCCTCCCTACTACTGCAGCAAATTATGGCTGGTAACTCTGGTTTTGATTTTGTGTGAGTTATGGCCCTTGATGGACTTCGATATTTTGGTTAAGGTTTTTTGTGCAACCTACAAATAAGCTTATATTTCTGCAGCTGCTGCTTATATTGGATTATAACTTCACCACAACCTTGCCACTAGTGCAGTAAATCAAGGCATGTAACTCAAGTTTGCATTTAGTGTCAGTTGTGGCCCTTTGATGGACTTAGATATTTTGGTTAAGGTTTTTTGTGCAACCTACATATAAGCTTATATCTCTGCAACTGCTGCTTGTATCGCATATTAACTTCACCGCAACCTTGCCACTAGTACAGTCAATCAAGGCAGGTAATTCTAGTTTGCATTTAGTGTGAGTTATGGCCCTTGATGGACTTAGAAATTACCTTATATATTAAATTAGAAATTTTATACTTAGAAATTAAAAATTATCAAATTTCCAATAACGAAAAAAACCTGGAATAGTCGAGCGTGCCATCTTGCGATGGCTCTGGTTAGTCTTACAAACTCTTATTGGAAAATTGCCTGAAAACTGCTAGATTAAGTTGGATTATTGACGCTCGGGTGCACCACAAGAGGTATATATTGACGCAATATTAGGTAACGGTTTATCGTCGACTTTGTGTTTTATTCTTTAATAAAATGAATAAATAGTTTACTCAAAAACAGCTATCAAGCTCAGTACAAGTTGGGTCATGGCATACAAAGGTCGGTGTCACATCAGGGTGCATATTATTTCAAAACACTTATCGTTACCTTACGAAAAGTGGTACCGGCGGCGGTCTGTTCCGGTGCACTTCCTTCCGGTATGGTAAAATAGCGCAATAAATGTTGGTTTGAAGAATACAACCTTTTTACCGATAGAAACTCTAAATATGCCAATTGTAACAAATATATAAGACTCAAATGAGTCTGAAACGGTTTAGAATAGCAAATGACATCGTTTAAAATGAATCTGAAGAAATGTGATAAGTACGGTGTCCTGTTAGGACCGCTACTTTTTCTGATTTTCAATTTTATTAAAACGCCGAAAAAAGATGCGAGAATGCAACGAGGCATTCTCGCATCTTTTTTCGGTACTTTTGGACCTCAAATCCTATAGTATTCTATTGTCCAAAACGTCGAAAAAAGATGCGAGATTGCAACGGTACATTCTCGCATCTTTTTTCGGCCTTTTAAAAAACGTCGAAAAAAGATGCGAGAATGCAAGTTGCAATCTCGCATCTTTTTTCGATACATTTTGTATACCAATCCTATAGTAATCTAAGGTAGAAAACGTCGAAAAAAGATGCGAGAATGAACCCTTGCAATCTCGCATCTTTTTCAGAGCCAGCAGCGACACGTGGCCTAACGTCGAAAAAAGATGCGAGAACCTAACAGGACACATGCGATCTCGCACTTTTTTTCAACGTCGTCAAACTTATCCCGGGGACTTAATTTACACGGTCACACCGGTATTTCTAAAACTTTGACCAAGCCAAACCCTATCGTTATATGGTGCATGCTACGAAAAGAAATCTGCTTTATATAGTTCAGTGTCATGTAGATGCGTTATACACGCCTAAATTATTTTTTAAAATCACAAGTGTGCCTCTGCACACGATTTATAATAATAATGAATAAATGTGTGCAAGATCCATACATGTACAGAACAATTATATAATAAAATTGTTTAAAAACAAATCGATGACAACCCATGTACATGAAGTCTTACTATGGCACTATAAAGCTTTTAAGGTTAAACTTAGGTTTTCCGCGTATAGTGCAGGATAAATGCAATTCACTAAAAAAAATGCAGACAGCGTCTTTGCATTATGTTATCCGCTTTTAAAGTCATAAAAATGAACTATTAGAAATATTTCTAAATCCTAACAGACCATACCTTAAAACAGGCTGGAATTACAACCATAAGGCACATTCTGCTTTACTTTGAATCTGCTTTAAGTAATCATATGTCTTCAAAATTAGAAACAGACTATGGGTAAAGGTTCATGCAAAATTTCTAAATGGTAATTTAACCCTTTACTCCACAGCCAGTTTTCTGGTTTTGAAGACAGATGACCACTTAACCCTTTACCCTATAGCCTGTTTCTAGATTTGAAAGTAGGTGACTATTTTAAAGCAGCTTGAAAGTAAAGCAGAATGCGCCCTAATGCACATTCTGCTTTACTTTCAGTCTGCTTTAAGTTACCACCTCCTCAGTGTAATTAAGAAAATATTTCTTCTGATACATATTCATGACTGTATAGATTGGAATTATTTTTTACTTGGAGGATGCAACTGAATGCGCTAAAAGGCGTTTCTATAAGGTAAAGGGTTAAAGAAGGTTTAAAGTAAAGCAGAAAGTGCCTTAATTAAGGCATATCTGTTTTACGTTCAACCCGCTTTAAACTACCATCTGCTAGAATATAGAAAATGTTTCTTATGATACATATCCATGACGGCATATTGGAACTAATTTCTTAAGTGGAGGAATAAATGAAATGTGCTAAATTGAGTATGTATGGCGTAATGGGTTATTACACATTTGACTATGTATGAAATTGAGAACAGCTGGTCATAAACTGTGTGCCGAATAGTATCAACATTGACTTTGGTGGAAACAGGTGGATTGCAGTGTCCAACGAACTATTAACTCTTTGCATGTTGGGTATTGGTTGAGTGTCATACAGTTTAATATATCCTGATGGGACACTGCATTACGCGGCGTCTCACCAGGAACCAAATTGTTTGCAAAGGTTATCAAAATTTCACAGCTAGCATGCTAAGAGTTAATTCTATAGATGTTTCATAAACATCATATGGCAAAACTTGGTCAATCAGACTTATTTTTAAATCTAAATATGATAAGCAATACATTCAACCCTAGCAACGAATGTACTCGTCATTTACAAACAGCAAACATGTGAAAAGAAACTTTGTCCTATGCAAACAATGTAGACTCTAATCAAAGGGCTCCTTAAGATCTGCACTGTTTGTCATTTTGAATATATTGTAAAATCAAATACAGTATAATGAAAGCTTTTCTATTACGATCACTAAAATGAGTGTGTTTATGGTGTTTAATGTAGGTGGCTGCTTCAAGCAAGATGAACGTAAAACAGAAAGCTCACTTCAATTCAATGTTTTATTTCCTCAATACAACAGATGTGTTTAACATTAATATAATCAACACAAACATAGCAAATAGCAAAACTCATGAGATATACTAATCTTGTATGGCAAATCAATATTTACAACATAAAGGTACAGTACTCCCTCTCCTTAGCAACACCCGTGTAAAAGTATATTAAGAGCCACGTTGTTGTTTAATGCAGGATACACGCAATAAAGAAAGCTCATTCAGGGGCTTTCTGTATTGCGCGTTTCCCTCATTAGGCTGGCACCTGTCTTAAACGGTCAGAGTCGGCAATGTTTAAGTGTGGTTAAAGATAGGTTCTACTGTATAGTGTAAATATAACATGTGCCTTCTTCTTCATACTTCGGCTAATGCAGGATACACGCAATGAAGAAAGCTTCTTCAAAAGATTTCTGCATTGCGTGTTTCCCTCATTAGACGAACACCAAGTCGAAACAGAGATGTTTTATTGTGGTACAAATCGACCAGACTTAATTTGAAAAATGAATTTCCCATTGCAAGTTTCTGGGGCGTTTGAGTTAACTTTTATCTAACCCAGCTGAGCCTTGAACCTTGCATGAGCAGTTAATGAGGTTTTTGATGTTGATTTATATATATTATATTATTGTAAATTAAATAAATGAATAATGAATGTGTATACGCGTCATTTACCAACAGTTTACCTATGAAAAGTACACCTGTTGTTTGCTTGCAGTGAATACCCAGATCTGAGGGCTCCTAGAGGAGTCCTCTGTTAAAAACCTGCACCGTTTATGGATACGATCACACACATCAAAATTGCCTAACATATTTAACCCTGTCGACGAATGTAGTCGTTATTTACTAACATGGTACCTTTGAAATGTACCCCTGTCGACGAATGTACATAGTCGTTTTTGACTAACATGGTTCCTTTGAAAAGGACACTTGTCGTATGCTTACAGTGAATACCTTGATCTGAGGACTCCTAGAGGAGTACTCCGATCAGGATCTGTAACGTTTATGGACACGATATCACATATCGTAATTGTTTAATACACTCATCCCTATCGACGTATATACTCGTCGTTCATTAACAGTGTACCTATACAAAGTACACTTGTCGTATGCTAACAGTGAGTACCCTGATGTGAGGGCTCCTCGAGGAGTCTTCAGATCAGGATCTGCACCGTTTAGGGATACGATCACATATCATAATTGTTTAACAAATTCTACCCTAACGACGAGTATAGTCGATATTTGAAAATACACTTGTCGTATGCTCACAGTGAATACCTAGATATAAAGGCGTCTTTCGGAGTCCTCTGATCAGGATTTGCACCTTCTATGGATACGTTTGAAACGTACACGTCCGATGACATTAAAGTGCAACTAAAACACGTTTTTTACAGTTTGTATAAGACAAAGGTTTGTAGTGCTTTCTCACTGAAGATGAAAAAATCATGTACTAAATTTTTAGCAGCATTTATTCAACCTGAGCAGCGACTTACTAACATATATAACCTGCAGAGTTACTTGCATTTCATTGTTGAACATGCATCTGCTTAAACGACATGAAGGGAACTATGGGGCTTATTAGTAGAACAAATGGTCATGCATAGGTTAATCGCCAATTATTTTACCCCCAGATAATCAAGGCATTATTTCCTGTGGATATTCTGTTACAAATGCAAGATTATACTTTCAACCTGGTTTAAGTGATCACATTTTCTTCAATACAAGAAGTATACCATGGAGTAAAGGGTTTGAAGTATCTTTGGTATATTCCTTCCCGTTTGTTAAGAAATTTCATTGATCTAGATCTTTGCTATTTGTTAAATCGTCGTTTTGTTTGGGCTTTATATTGCCTCTACCTATTCAATATTCATGTATAGATAACAAATCTTGAATTCTCATAATGAAACTTATGCATTATCATTTTCAGCTTAATCTTTAAAATTCTTTAAGTAAACAGAGTAGTCCCTGTGGAGAGCTCCTACAGGAACTGTCTTTTCAGGGTCCACTCTGTTTGCTAAGGTTTAAAAAAAATACTGATTTGTAATTGTGTTCCTTCGTGTTGTATATATGTTAATTTTGTTTGTGGACCATATTGAAAATTGGTTTGTTTGTTCGATACCAAATATGTAATCCACATGAAATAAAGTCGTTATTATTATTATTATTATACTAAGATCAAATTGGAGAAACGTTGGATGTCGTTCTTTGTCCATAGACTGCCACTGTATACGGTATCAGATTGCACTATATGCTGCCTGTTCCCATTGCATTATAGAGTATTGTCTGCAATGAAAAAATGTTTGTACTCGGAGGTTGGTTTGTTTTGGGTTGTTTTTGTTGTTTTTGTTTTGGGGACCGCGATACCTTTTGTGTTGTTGCATACTTGATTTTGAATTCATATATTAGTATACTACCCATAAACAAGGTTTGAGGGGGTATACTCGAATCAGTTGTCGGTCGGTGGTCTGTCTGCACACTCTTGTAATGTGAACTCATCCTTAAATGTTAAAATTAGTTTCATCCTGCTTTACTTGATACTTGGCATTAATGTTAAGCAGGAAAAGAAGATGTGCAAGACACAAGTTTCAGGTCTCCTTGACCTCGGCCTTTACATTTGTGACAGGTCTGTTTGCAAAATCCTGTACGCGATACTCGTCATTCAGATTCATCCTGAATCACTTTATACTTGGCATAAATGTTAATCAAGTGATGTAGATATGCATGACGTAAATTTCAGGTCACTTTAACCTCTGGCCTTCAAATTGGCGACCAGTCTGTTAGCAGAATCTTGTACGGCTTACTTCTCCTTCATGTTTTGCCAACTAAAATGATCCAAAAGGGAGCTTAATAATCCACAAGAGTTACTAAGTGTTGAAAGAGTTAACTCTCAGAAAACTTTAAGCAAATCAAACTCCTGATAACATAGGCATCTGTAGTAGGTGTGCAAACATCCTGTAAAACTATAAGGCTGCAACTAGTATTAGGACAAAAAGGCATGAACAAACAGTGAAGACCTGATCGGAATGCTCCCTTGGAGGTAGTCTGATCAGGGTCTACATTGTTTGCCATTTAGTTTTAACCTTTTACAAAAAGTATTGTGTGATAAAAGCAACTAGAACGGCTATCACTAAAGGTGATAAATACCCCCACTATACAGCACTCTGCAGACGTTTTCAATAATGTTTTACAATAAGGTCAAAGGTGTAAGCCAAGGTCAAAATGACTTAAAAATGGTATATGACACTCTACAACTCCTGAGTAACATTTATGCCAAGTATCAAGTTGAAAGTGAAGGAGTTCAAAGTAAAATATTTGCCTGCCAATTTTAAGACCAATTTCAAGGCCAAAGGTCAAGGTCACAGAGATATGAAATTTGTGTCTTGCACATCTACTACTCCCGAGTAACATTTATGCCAAGTATCAAGTGAATCAGGTTGAAACTGAAGGAGGAGTTGAAAGTACAAGATTTTGCCTGCCAATTTTAAGACCAATTTCAAGGCCAAAGGTCAAGGTCGCAGAGATTTGAAAATTGTGTCTTGCACATCTACTACTCCCGAGTAACATTTATGCCAAGTATCAAGAGAATCAGGTTGAAAGTGAAGGAGGGGTTCAAAGTACAAGATTTTGCCTACCAATTTCAAGGCCAAAGGTCAAGGTCAATGTCACAGAGACCTGAAATTCGTGTCTTACATATCTACTACTCCTGAATAACATTTATGCCAAGTATCAAGTGAATCAGGTTGAAACTGAAGGAGGAGTTGAAAGTACAAACTTTTGCAGACAGACCGACCAACCGACAGGCTGATTCTCAATATTTACTGATAATTCAGATAACACTAAGGACCTTTAACCATTACTCTTTAGGCATTTTAGATTCTACACATTTAATTTATCCCTCCACTGAAGAAAATAGCCCCATTTTATAGAGTTATAAATGTATAGTGTAATTGGTTAAAGCGAATCGCAACCAGATGGTGCATTAAAAATAGTAATTTGTAAATATGTGTCAAACGCTTATATAAATGGTAAAGAATTAGTTTAGGATAAAAAATTCTGTTTAAAAAAATGTATTTCAATAAAAAAAAATATTGGTCTCTGGTGGGATTCGAACCCGAGGCCCCGGCATTGGCGGACAGAAGGCAAAATAGGGGAAACCGCTTGGACCACGGAACTATCCGTTTATCTCGGATCGATTTAACGTATTTCAATGTGTAGCTATCGAAAGTGCAAACAACTTCGTAATTCGGCTCGTGTTTATGTCTAAGTCCGTGTAGAGAAGCAACAACAACAACTATACCGTCTACTAGTCGGTATAGAAAAACGATGGAAAATATCTAAAAATCTAAGATTCGGTGACGATTCTTGAGACTTTTTTTGGACTGATCATATTTTTTTAATGTCAGAAGCCAAATAATGCCACAAATTTGCTTTTATTTGAGTATTTTATTTTATTTTGACAAGTACACCATCCGGTTGCGAGTCCCTTTAAAGTCCCCTTACTTCATGATGTGTGTGTGTGGGGGGGGGGGGGGAGACAAGCACTCAACCAAGAGAACTTTGGGGGGGGGGGGGGGGGGGGGGGTGGGGGAGAGACAAGCACTCAACCAAGAGAACTTTGTAAAACTTTTAATACAATTATATTCTGTTGGTACACATCCAGCTTATTTTACAGAAGCTTAAAATCTGTACAAATTATTAATGATGTATTCCTCCATATCCTTCTATAATTTGTGTTTAGAAGCAATTCAAAGTAACATGAATTGATTTTAAAAATACATTGTATACTGCAAAATGACAAACAATGCAAACCCTGATTAGAGAACTAATTCAGGAGCCCTCAGAGCTGGGTCTTCACTGTTTGCACAGGACATGTCCACTCTTCATGGGTATGCTAATTGTTAATGACAAGTATACTCATCACTAAGATTGAATGTGTTAATGCATGACAAAAGTAAAGCATGAAGTTCAAAAGTAGCTTTCTGCAGTACTTTTTCTCTTGCATTAAGGAGCTACCTATCGTAACTCATTAATGCCTTGTCATTTACAAACTGTGTACTAGTGTGAATAGTACAACTGTCCTATGCAAACAGTGTATAACCAGTCAGGGCTCCTAGAGGAGTCTTCTGATCAATGTCTGCATGTTTGTCATTGTCTTATTTCTTTACTAATATATTGTTACAAGTGCCACATGCCACCCTAAATCGCTCACCTGGTACCGATGTTTACGGTCATGGTAACATCCAATTGGGAAAGTGGTTTTGGAAAAAGATTCATAAATAAAATCAATTACTATGGAACAAATTTACTTTACTTTTATAAATATTTGACACATTACCTTATAAAACTGCCTGTTTATGCCTTTACAGTTCTACATAACAAACTCCTATTTATGTTTTCACCCTGTCCTACTAAAGAGCCATATACGGTAAAATTGTGTAATTTATAACATGTTTACCACAGGTGGCTGCTTAAAAAAGGAAACAGTAAAACAGAAAGCTGTTTTACTGTCACATTGGTTTAAGATGTGACCTGTATTTCAAGCAATCAATATTTTTATTTAAGTGGTCAAAATAGAGGCTTACTGTATACTGTATTTTACTTTTCCTATATCCTGACAGATGGTTTCAAAAGGAATTTTGAAATTTAATTTCAAAACAAGTTTAGCTTCACCCATTATCCCATAAGTAGGCTTGAAATGTATTCCTCCAAAAAAAATAGTTCAACTTTATACAGTCATGAACATGTAAAGTAAGAAATAGTTTCCAGATACTAGCAAATTGTAGCTGACAGTAAAGCAGAATGCCCCTTTAGACACATTCTGCATTACTTTTAGACCAATATTCACCTACATGGTATTTCCAAAGCTAGATATAGGCTATGAGTAAATGGGTTAATAACCCTTGACACAAGAATCCAACATTTGGGATCCTGATCAGGCTGATCTGGATCCAAACTGCTTGCTAATATTACTGTTTCATGAAATGTCCATTTGCAAATATTCAATTTAGAAGGTCTGTTCTTCTGGATTACATACTGTAAAATCCCTCTAATATGACATTTTAACCAGTTGAAAGACAGGTGACAGTTTAAAGCATGGTGAAAGCAAAACAGAAAACTCCTAAACAGAACTGTAAATAATCCTTTTTCTTAAATAGGGCATTTACCCCGGTAGTTTTAAGGTAATTGCTTTTTTCGGTTTTTTTATTGGGTGAAAATATTTCTTTACCCCACTGATATTTAGTTAATTGCTTAAAAAGCAACTCATGATGATTTTCTGAACTCTTTCCATGTGTTTATGACAGTTTGAAAGAAAAGCAGAATTCTCTTTGGTAGCATTCTGCTTAACTTTCAATCTTCTTGAAGCAATCCCCAGCTTAATCTATGACGATTAAACTACTGCTTGGCACCTAGACACAGAACTGGATCTTCTAGGTTTTTTTTTTAATTCAATAAGGTTCGTGTTTCTTTTGAGTATTATTGGGAGGGAAAAATCGGTCTAAAACTTTGTCTAAAATTTGCTTTACTGTTCAATCAGTTTCGCTACGCAACAGAATGTCTTTCAAAAGATTGTCAACAAGAGAACTACAAATGTTCTCACTATTTTTCACCAAGGAAGAGGTGTAGCTAAGAAATGTATTTATTTTCGCGGACCTCACTACATCATGAAAACCGAAAGTGGAAACAGAATTTGTTATGAAAGAGTGGTTTACAATTATTCCAAGAAGAGCCAAAATAGATGGGAGCATGTGTGTCACCTGCCAGCAAGCATCAGTATAACATTCTCTTTCCATAAAAGAAATTTTCATTTAAAAATCTTCATTAAAACAGAAGAAATCTCCATGAAAAGAAAATGTTGAAAAGGGGAATAACTCTCACATTATTGATACAAGTGTTATGACCCATGTGCAATACACTTCCACTTGCACTTGTAAAGCTCTTTCCATAAATGAAGTTATATCTTAAAAGCTTCAGTAGAACAGGAGTTATGAGGCAAAAAGCTTGACAGACAGACAGATGGATGAACAGACAGACTCCAGAAAAGTGATCCCTAAATGCTAAATGTCACCCCTGCCTACAGCAGGTGACACAAAACAAGAGGGCCATGGCCCACAAGTCGCTCACCTGAGAACATTGTACCTAAGCTGACTGGGCAAGATGTTATTGTGATATATATAGCTATAAAAAGATTTTTAAAGGTTTTCCTATATAGATAAGCCCCGGGGCAGGGCCAAGTTTGATCAAGGGGTTATAATTTGAACAATCTTGGTAGAGGACCATAAGGCAAAGCTACATGTCAAATATTAATCGTCTAGGCCATACAGTTTCAGAGAAGATTTTTAAAAGTTTTCCTAAGAAAAACTGATAAGCCCCAGGGCGGGGCAATTTTTTTGGCCCCAGGGTCAAAATTTGAACAATCTTGGTAGAAGCTCATTAGGTTATGATACATACCAAATATCAAAGTTCTGGGCCTAGGGGTTTCTGAGAAGAAGATTTTTTAAGATTTTCTTATGCATTAAAAGTTGTCTATACGGTCATGTTAGAAAATCTGGTCCCACAGCAAGGGGAATAAATCTAGCCAAAAACTTTGAACAAGATTTCGTTCCCCCTTGTCACTGATGCTTCTGACCAAGTTTGGTTGAAATCGGGTCACTGGTTTCTTAGGAGATGTTGTTTGAAAATGTGGACGGACGACGGATGCAAGATGCCGGACAAAGTGCGGTCACAATAGCTCATCCTGAGCTTTGGCTCAGGTGAGCTAAAAAGGAGAAAAACAGACTGCCAATGTTCTTATATGCAGTGCGATAAGCTGCAACAGCAGTGATAAAAGAAAGATTTTATACCAGTCTAACAATAAGAAGCAATAACGTGCACTGACCTTAGTGACCCATGACGTAATGCATACTGTCTGTTTACAGGAAGAAAGCCAAGTAATACTCAAAAGCTTATCAACAGCTTTGCTTCTAAAGGAGCTTTCAGTTTTACTTTAGCCTTGCTTTAAGCACCCATCTGCATCAAACACATAACAATGCACATAATTCTGTGGTGGTAATAGAGCAGTTTTACTGCAAATACTGCTCTCACAAGCATGAACCCAATATTTGATCAGGATCCATGTCGAAGACTCTCCTAAATTTTGGAAATTGTATTGACAGAAGGTGTGTCCTTCAGGCATAACAATGTAGATCCAAATCACCGATTGAATATGGTATCAGATCATTTTATAGCTGCAATTATGGCAGTGGCAGACTAATGCTAACTCAAATTAAATACAGTGAGAAAGATGTTCTTTTTTCCAGTTTTAACAAAAATAAACACTCCAGTACTGGAGCATAATGTTGTACTATCATATAACATTACAATGACATCTGTATTGAATATGTTAATGAATTTTCATGCGAGTATTTTCTATAAGAACATGTGACAGGCATCCTAAGGCCGTTGTATGTAGGAATAGGTAAATGCATTGTTAGGTACATACAGTAAAACTTCTCTATTACAACCACAAACAAGATCTATGTCATGGTGAAATGTATTAATTTGGATGTAAAATAAAATCATACAGCAGGTATGGTAATAATGGTACTACTTGCTGTTGTTGTGATGAAAATGTACAAAGAAACAAGCTTTTTCTAAATTTAAACTAGAGTTATGTTGAATAAACTCCATTTGACCTCTAAATGACCTAGACCTTTGGCTGACTTGACCAAACTTGTACCGAATTCAAGAACTTCTTGAGTTGAGTACACATGCCAAATATGAAGTCTGTATCACATGTAGTTCCGAAGTTATGGCCAATGGTAAATTCTTCCTATTTTACCTCTAAAAGACATTGACCTTTATCGGACATTACACAAGTTGTAGTTGTACTAAGCTCAAGTGCTTCTAGAAGTGAGCATGCATACCAAATATAAAGTCTCTCTCTTATGTAGTTCAAAAGTTATGGCCATGGTTAAAGTTGTGGACAGACACACAAACAAACAGACCAAAAACAATATGCCCTAGACTGGGCCATCGGGGGGCATAAAACATTGTGTTAATTATTAGGTGTTTGCTACTGGTGACTGCTTAAACAAGGTGACCGTAAAACAGAAAGCTCTTTGGGAAGCTTTCTGTTGTACTGTCACCTTGTTTTAAGCTGTCACCTGTCTTTTATACAATTAATTAGCCTTCTTTTAGTGGTCGCAATACAGAGGTTTTCCTATAGATGTGGAGGAAAGTCAAACTCTCCTCAGTCTAAGCATCTTTCCTTTATCCCTCATAATAGTGTGTAATCTCTCTATTCACAAAGCAAACACTCTGATCCCTCACATCCTTTGGCAGTATCATAATACAACACTTTATCCCAGTCTCTCAAAGAGTTCTTCAATTTCCTTGGCAAGGTTTCAATCTTCTGGGTGTACCACCTGAAAAATCAGACCCTTGTTTCTCTCAACACCTGATAAATACGACACATTTTGCCCCCATCATCTCCTGGCCATAGTACAGCCACAGCTGGTCCTGTACCTTGTCCACACAATAACGATCAGAGTCCAGCCTCTCATTCTTTGCTAAGGGATGGAAAAGTCTATGATAGTCGAATGCACCGAAACCAGCATTACATTTTGGACATTTACACTGGTATGTTTCATATCGAGTCTTTAGACACTCCGACCAGAACACATAGACACATTTGGATTTCTATTGACTCTACATGCGGGACAGGTCAATTGTTCCTGTGAATACAAAATAAATAAAATAAGTCCACATTTCCAATTAAATCATTCAATGCCTGTAGACCCATTACTCCATAAATATGTTTTTTACCTCTCGAAATTGTTTCTACAGCTTGAAAGTAGTCCCAACTTTGGATGTCCTTAAGATGAACATAGAAGGAATTTTCACTGTCTTAAAGATGGTAGCATTCTGCATTACTTCGGACCTGCTTTAAGTGACTTGATAGACTTGTCTCTTCAAGACAATTCTAATGAGAATTAAGGAAATGGAATTTGGTGCAGATCGAGGAGAAAAAATTGGAAATGGTTATTGTAATTCCTTTTATTTAACCAATTGCTCCATAAATACACATTTACATTTACCTTATATTCTTGTATCTCGGCCATCCAGATGTAATCTGCAACTCCAGCAATTTCTATCTTTTAGTTCTCTCAAGCTTTAAGTTCAATTTGGCAATTTCTTCCTGCAAATACAATTGATAACAATTTTATTTTATAACATTTTAAAGACAGAACTTGCAAACAAGAGGGCCAGAATGGCCCTTAATAGCTCACCTGATCACGGAGGCATTAAGGCTGGTCAAGTGATTTCAGTGAAGTATAATATGATTTTACTATGTAAAACGGTGACCCCACAGGGGCTGGGATATTTTTTCACCCAATCGGCAAATCTTGAACAACATTCATTTAGGACCTGTAGATGATACTATGTATCAAATATCTAAACTCCTGCCCTTGTGACTTTGGCTAGAAGATGTTTGAAGATTTCACTATATAACTCTATGTAAAATTGTGAACACATTCCCCCTCCCCCCAAAAAAATCTGGATAGAGGACCCAAGGGACAAAATTTGAACATTGTCATATATATTGTCATTAGAGGACCTATCGATGATGCGATGTGTTAAATATGTAAGTCCTGGCCCTTGTGGTTTTTGACAAGAAGATTTTTTTTTTTAAATTCCGATTTCTTTCACTTTGGTTGCTATAGCTTCCAGAGTTCTGCATTGTTTCAAATTCTTTGAACAACTTTGAAAGAGCTAGACCCAAGGAACATTCCTAGCATGTTTCTAGTATTGATGACAGGTGACAGCTTAAAGCAGGTTGAAGGTAAAGTAGTACTGTATGCACCTTAAGAAGCACCCTTGCTTTACTTACAATCTGCTTTAAGCTACCATTTGCCAGACAGACTGGATGTCCAGTCAAAGAGCCATAGACTCCCTGCATCCCTAGATATGAACCATTTAAAGAATGTTGAAAGTAAAATAGGAAGATCCCAAAAGAGCATTCTGCTTAACTTTCAGTCTGCTCTAAGTTAACGTTTGCTGGATGGACTGGATGTCAAGTTAAAGAGCCATATAATTGTTGAAAGTAAAGCAGATAGCTCAAATAACAGATCTCTGCTTTACTTTTAGCTTGCTTTAACCCATTACCCCATATATATACCTTGTTCAAAAATTAAATATACTTGATGAATAAGTTTGCAAATATAAGTGCAAAATGCATGTGTGATATATCATTTTAAATAGCAATAACTTGTCTACAAGATGTATAATGCAGGGCAAGATCATATAACTCGATAAGTCACAACATGAATCTAAACAACCCCTACTCGAGGACACTTGACCTTTTTGTGTACTGTTGCAGAAATTTTCTGAAAAATGTTTGATACTATAACTATTATTGCAGCTTTATTATTTTAAATAAGTTTATGAAACTTTCTGTCAAAAATATAATACTACATGTTTTATGCAAACACTACACAATTAAGTATGTTATATACAAAATATAGCTAATACTAAACACTTACTTGAAATATCATAAAAGAAATAATCTACTGTTATGCACAAACTCATTTTTGATATTAAACCAGGCTATAACTGAAGCCATTGATGTAGGATTTTATGCTTTAAAATCAAAATGTAGATATACTGATTTAGAAATTTTTCATAGCTTTCAAAAGCATGTCTACTTTTGTCAATAGCAAAAAGGTGAAATGTTTATTTTGAAAAATTGAGATTTTTGACCATTAAACCTTTCAATTGAAATGAAATTTAATTTATGTTAAAATTCAGACATAAACTGATATATTCAAAAATAAGTTTTACAAATTTTACTTTTTAGGAAGTTCTTATATCATTATGTCTGAAAAATGCCATGTTCCAAACTTCCAGTGTCCTCGTGGAGGGGTCATTTAGGTTCATGTTGTTACCTATCGATTTGAGTGATCTTATCATGCATTATACCATGGTGTAGGCATTGAAATCTCCTTTAAAATGATATATCGCACATTTAGCACTAAATGTATGGAAGTTATTGATCAAGTATCATTACTTTTTGAACCACCCTAATACAGTAATAAATATGCATCATAAGAAGTGGTTCATATTTCCTAGCAGAAATTTGCTTAAAACCATCTTCAGGCGCATTCTTCTTTACTTTCAACCTGCTTTAAGTAGTCACCTTTTTCAAAACTAGAAACATTGAGCTATTGGGTAATGGATTAAGCAATTCCTCATCTTAAACACTGATAAAAAGCTCAGAGAGAGAATGGCTTAGTGCTGAATTAACTGTACCTTCATTGGCAATCTTTGGGACATAAAACAACAGGGCTTGGATCCAGATAAGAGAGAGTAAAGCAATGTTTTCAACATTTTCTCCTTCATGTCTGGCACTTAACTCTATTGTGTGACTACTCATTATAATTGTCTCGGAGTGGCGATTCTAATAAGTAGTCACACCATAACGTTTGGTGCAGACATAAAGATTTTAATTTTTGAAATACTCTCCCAGGCAATTGGAGCCTAAGCACTGTGTTTCATATCAATGGATGCCACAGTCCTTATAAAAACATTAAACTACAGGCAAACCTCTATATCTCAAGCTCGCTTACAAGTAAAATATACCTCTACTTTCAAAGTTAAAATGTGGTTCTGTCTGGTGACTGGCTATGTGGCATTTTAACTTTAAAATATCGGTATGTTTGACTAAAGCTAGATTTAAAGAATGAAATTCAACTGAAGCAATAATGGTTAGTTCGACGCCAGCAATCTAGAGATATGGAAGAATCTGTAATACTAAAAAGCCTCTCTATTACAACCACTAAATAGAAGGCTAATTGATTGTATAAAAGACAGGTAACAGCTTAAAGCATGGTGACAGTAAAACAGAAAGCTCTTATAGGAGCTTTCTGTTTTACTGCCACCTTGTTTTAAGCAGTCACCAGTCCTAACACATAATAACTTACATAATTAAGTGGTTGTAATAGACAGGTTTTATTGTACTATGCTGTGTAGACTTACTTGAGTTCTTTCTCTTGGTAAGGCTATTGTTATGCACTTTTCTCTCTTTCTTCTCAAGCTTCCTGACCACCAGTATCTGCCTCCACTTGTGCATATATTGTGCCTACCTGCTCAGATAACATCTCCTTCTCCTCACGCAACAATTTCTGGATCTGATTGGCTTGTATACACTGCAAACAAAATTCACAAAATAGGCACCAATTGGACATTAACTTTTTACTCCATAGCCTTGGATTTTTTTCTGAAGATAGGTGACCACTTAAAGCAGGTTGAAAGTAAAGCAAAATACCCCTTCAGGTACCATGATCTACTTTACTTTCAGCATGCTTTCATCTACCATATGCTAGGATAAGGAAATATTTCTTATGTTCTATATCCATGACTGTATAACTTGTATATACAGTAACACCTCTCTATTACGACCAAACGGACCAATACATCATGGTCATTGATAGGTTCTTATGACAGGTGGCTGCTTAAAGCAAGGTGGCAGTAAAACAAAATACTCCTTTAGTCTTTTAAACAATCAATTAGCATTCATTAAATTGTTGCAATATAGAGAAGTTACACTGTATTTTGTTTTCTCTACATGAATAAATCTAAAGCACCAAAAGGGATATTTATGGAGTACTGAATTACTTTTAGCTGGTCAAACATATGTTAAGTGACCCCTCAAAGACAATAAAATGAGAGGCTTATAAGAATGTTTACGGTTAATACAGGAAAAATGTAATGCAGAAAGCTCCAAATCACTTGGCATCTTGTTTGGCTCCAATCTGTTTGTAATAGACTGTTTATATATTGACTCATTGAGCCCTAGCGAAGCATATATGCGTCCTTTACCAAATGTGTACCTGTGAAGAGTACACTTGTCCTATGCAAACAGTGAAGTCCCTGATCAGAGGGATCCTGCAGGAGCCCTCTGATCAAAGACTTCACTGCTTGTCATTTTGCAATTTCCTACAAAAAAAAAAACAACCTTAAAAAGTCTAAAGTAGACCAGCCTTTATTGCAAAGTGGAATTGTCCATTGAAAGTTTCAGGGGATAATGAGTTAAGTATATAAAGTGCAAACACATTAATTGCAGAACAATTTCATTATCTGCTAATAATCCTACACTGCAGCACTGTACACAAGTGCATTTCTTACAAAAGTTTATAGGCAAGCCACATATCAATACAATGAAGCTTCATTGCAGACAGTGACCTTGTCATTACCTGGCTAGAAGTTTCATTACGCTACATGGTATTCGTGTTAAAGATGTATACACTGTGCTTAACTTTACTCACATCAGACATAAGTTTGAATTTGGCATCATCTTTCTCTCTGAGCAGCTGTAACAGCCTGGTATTCTGTTCCTGCATGTTCCCAATGATCTGTCCCATGGCATCCATCTCACTCAGTAACACATTCTCTTTCTGTAGTCAGGTAAAATTATAAGTACATGTACAGTCAAATTGTGTTATCTTCAGTTTGCCTTAATTTAACATTTCCTTAATAAGTTAATTCCAGAAATGAGTTTCATTATTTTGGCCTCGTTTAAGTTAAACATATCCTTATTTCAAAGTTAAAATGTGGCTTAGCCACGTTTAAATTTTAATTAGGATATGTTTGACTTAAACCAGATAGAGATATTGAAGTTTGACTTTAATTTACAGGAGTAGTGTCAAAAAAAGGATTACAGGATAAGGCCATGTAAGCTTTAAAGAAACAAAACAAAACAATGTCTCTGAAAACCAAACCAATTTTTCTGTCTCCAAACATATATTTTCTGCTTACTGCTTAGGCCAAATGAAAATATACCTGTGTTTCCGGTAACCTGACTGACCCTAATTTTTCCCTCTGACCCACACAGAGCCCAACACTCAACTGTGAAAGTCAATAGAGCCTTAAATCATTACCTTTAAATACACATGTTTATGCCTTTGATTTATTCCTCCATTAATGATTAACAGTTTAACACATTCACCCCTGAAACTTTTAATGGACAAATCCAATTTCCTATTCGGTTTAGTCTATTTATGACTTTATATGGTTATTTTCTGCTATATGTTGTGAAATTACAAACAGTGCAGACATTGTTCACAGGGCTCCTTTAGGAGTCCTCTGATCTCGGTCTACACTGTTTGCATAGGACACATGTACTCTTTACTTTTTTTTTTTGAAATGGATGAGTATATTTGGCTCTAGGGTTGAATGTGTTAAAAATACAAGTTCCAATTCAAGGAATCCGAATGAGTACCATACAAAATATTTTCTATATCCTAGTAGATAATAGCTTAAAGCAGGCTAAAAGTAAAGCAGAATGCGCATTCTACTTTACTTTTAACCTGCTTTAAGTTATCACCTGTTATTAAAACTAGAATCATGCTATGGGGTAAAGGGTTAATGGTCATTATTTTGAAGAAGGTTAACCAGTGTGTGAAGTTTCATAACATTTCTAAGCTAGAAGGAAGCTATGGTCAAAGTAAAAGATGTAATTTTCTATGCAGTGGCTATGTTTACGATGATCATTGTAACTTAAATTATTGGAGTTGTCACAAAAAACCCCAAGACTGCGCGTTCAATAAACGCTTATGCCCCCGGTAGCATCCTTGACAATATACATGTATTGTGAATCTTTTCTAAGTTCAAATTAGGTCAAGGTCAAGGTCAAACTGAGCTTGGGTATTATTGGTGAGTTGGTAATGGTTGGACATGGATCTTCTTTTGAATCTACATGTAGATATAGATTTAACTGAAGTCAAAATAGTTATTTAAAAAACCTAAAGTCAAAATAGCTGTTTCAAAAACCTGAAGTCGATAGGTATCACTTGTGATAAAACGCAATTCAAAGTGTAAACCGGTGTTATGTTGATCAGTCGCCCCAATTTACTAGTAGATTTCTACATTGAAGAATAAACATCAAAGTATTAGTCTAAAGGAAATACTATATGGTGAAAACAGTTACTGGACTTTTTGCTACCCTGTTGCGTTCACGCCTCTCAGTTTGCTACCCAGGGTGTTTTTACCCTGGACGTTTCGCTACACGTACATTTTTCCTACCCCCCATTTTTACCCGTACAATTTCCCTACCACCCATTTTTTATTACCGAACTAAAATATATTTTTTTGTTAATGACTTATTGTTGTTTATTTACCCTTAGTACTTTGAATTCAGCATAATATATGAACATTTAAAGTGATCAAATTAAAACGTTTATTAATCTGAAAGTTGCAGTTGAAAATGAAATTAGCAGTTGTCAATTTTGAAAGGCGCTTCTGAAATTTTAATTTTATGTCTGCATCCATCAGACGCTTCTTTTAGTGATACAGATCAGCTTTAGCAAAAATCCAATCAGTAAATCATTTTCTGCATTGAGAAGAGTAAATAAATAAAATTCTCTTTTATGGAGATTCCATTGGTTTTGTGTAGATATGTGGCGTCTGCACAAATATTTCGTCAAAATTACAATTATAACTGTCATGGTTAGTTTGGATCCAGATTAGCATATAAAAGTCTCTTCTATTTATGTCCATTAAATACATGGGGGCGCGTGGGTGGTAATTTCATTGGTTTTGATCCAGATTAAGGAATAAAAATGTCTGATGTGAACGTGTGGAGACTGCAAATATTTCATCAAAATTGAAATGATTTCTGTCTGTTAGTTTTGATCCAGATTAATGAAAAACCTCTTAGTAAATAAATAACAATAAATCTTTCTTTAGTTTGTTAATGTCCGTTTCTGCCATATATGGGCTAATTGGACGCCCCTAAGAGAGGGGAGCGGGTACAGAGAACCCAGGCGTGATGCCCTACTCTTATTATCGAAAGAGTTCTCTGGTCCTTTTAGATGCCCAGTGTAAAGCACTTATACATCGGATCTCGGTATATATTCTCATCCCAAGGATTTGGTCTGGCAGGGGATCAAACTCACAACCCCTGACGTCGTAAGTGGGCGTTTTACCACTCGACTACGTCCGTTTTATTAGAATCAGGAACCTATATACATATACATTTCATATTAGTTCCTGTTAGAATAGAGCTTTTTAACGATTTTGGGAACATATTATCACACTTGATTCCGGGTCGTTTCGGCCGTGAGTCGTTTCGGCCTTTTAAGGGGTTGGTTTTTTCGGCCCATTTTATTTTTTCTATGTGATTTATTAAAGTTTCAGAAAAAATATGTTGTCCTAAAACGTTCTTAAACATTATCTGTCACTGTGATATGTATTCCCTAAAAAATGATGATTTGCAAGTTGCTTTCGGGTGATAAAGTAAATATTATAGAATTTGTTCACCCTGTCACGTCGGCCACTGATGTAAAGTGTTTCACCACAGTGTTTCCAGTTGGCACTTTTAACTATTTCCTCCCTGAAACTTTAAATGGACAATTCCCGTTTCCATCTTAGTCTAGTCCATTTCTGACTTTAAAGGGTTGTTTTTGTCAATGTTTGGCATTGTGACAAACAGTGAAGACCCTGATCAGAGGTCTTCACTGTTTGTATAGGACATGTGTACTATTCACATGTACACTGTTTGAAAAGCACGCCTATATGCGTGACTAGGGTTCAAAGAGTTAAGTCAGAGTCTTACGATGCGGTGTTATAGATAACATACAGATCAAATTATAATCAAATACAGTAAAGCCTCTCTATTACGACTTTTTAACGAAGGCTAATTAATGGATTTATTTATACATGTATAAAATAGAATTTAGGGAATGTAATGTAGAGGTTTCACTGTTACTTAGATTTTTCTTAACACGCCGTAGGGGATAATCCTAAAATTTGCAGTGTGGATCCTGAGCAGACAGCACGTTCTGTCTTGACTGATCTGGGTGCAAACTGCCAGACACTGCTATCGATATTGTTTTGTAATTTCCTTTCAAAGCACTTTTTAACAGAATGTAAAAATAGGCAGTGCTCCGACATCTTTCGTTAGTCCTACCAGAGACCATATAATTAGCTAATATAAATCATTGGTTGTTGGTTTTATTGCATTTGGATTTATACAATTTATCATCAAATGCCAAATAGCGCAGACCCTGATATATCATGTTTATAAGCCCTCAGACCTGGGTCTACACTGTTTGTACAGAACACGTTTTCCAGTCACTACTAACGTACTGTTGAACCAATTTTCCCAGCATTCAATTAAGACAACTTCCATTTTCAACTTTATGACAATATACTCTTCGTATATAGACTTTTATACTACAAGAGATATATATACAACCACATATAACACAGAACTACACCAATATATTTACTAACTATTTCTTAAACTTACACTTGTATGCTGCTACAGATGCCTACCAATTCGATATACATCTTTTTTGTTAGTCAATTATTGGAGGTGTTAACACGTGGAGTCTGCCTCATATCCAACATACTTTGCCGACACGCAGCGCTTCAAGTGGTGGCACGTGGCAAATGATTAATTGCTTTAATGCCCCGCTGTTAACACATTCAACTCTATGGACCAGTACAATCGTAATTAACAAACAGTGTACATGTGAAGATTACGCTTGCCCTATGCAAACAGTGAAGAACCTGGCCAGAGTAGCTGAGGGCTCCTTCAGGAACCCCCTGATCCGGGTCTGCACTGTCATGGAGAAATCACTGTGATTTCTCCCATGGCACTGTTTGTCATTTTGCAATTTATTGTTAAAATCAACACATAATAGTCAAATTGCCTAGACTTAATTGGATATGGAAATTGTCAATTAACAGTTTCATGATTTAAACTACATTTTGTATTCTCAACTATTCTCTACTAATATATCTGAACACATTGCTTAGGTTGCAGGTTCGTGCCTTAATGCAAAATCAATGGTGGTTCAGGATAATGGTGCTTTTAAAAGACATTACATCAATTGAGATTTATAACTATTATGTCTTTATCAGATCAGGGTATACTCTGTTTTCACAGTATGTTGATGATAGAATGATTAGGGTCTAATCTGTTTTTACAGTATGTTGATGAGGGAACGATCAGGGTCTACTCTGTTTTACTGTATGTTGATGAGGGAACGATCAGTTTCTATATACTCTGTTTTTTTTACAATATGTTGATGAGGGAACGAGGTTGTGCTTCATAATTATGTTACTATACATTACTGAAATAATAGGCGGAAACGACTCACCAAATGGGCTGAGGCGGAAACGACCAACCAAATTGCCCGAAACGACCCACCCCTAAAAACAGGTCAAAACGACCCAGGCCGAAACGACTCAGGGCCGAAACGACTCGTTACCCCACTTTTGGATTTTTATCATTGTTTCCAAATTGGGTTCAATCAATGGGAATAACTAGGCTGATCATCTAATCAATTAATGCAATCTAGGGTAGGATATAGATCTACATGGTGCAGTTCCAAATCACGCTAAAAATGCCCCACCCACTCTTTTACCAGAGGTAGATCTATACTTTGCGTTAAATTGTGAGGCTATTAACCGGACAGTGTTTGTTTATTTTCCCAATTATAATGCCAAAGTGTGATAACAAAGTTAAAAGGTTATTTTATAAGTCAAGTGTTAAAAACATGACGGTTGTTAATTTGTCATGTGTTTTCGAGACCGGCCGGAATTTCATTGAATGATTGAAGAAAACTATATAAATATAAACGAACATTTTAAAATTCATCTTTACTCTACGTTACTTACGATATGTTTATCCCTGTTTCATTTACCAGGTGACCCATGATCTCATCATAGGAGTAGTTCTGATAAAAATAATGACGGATAAGTGTCTCCATTCTCAGTGACGCTGTTGCCAAACACATGCGTTATAACTTTCTAATTGTTTTATCCCTATCCCATGCGTTGGATGAAAAAAGGAGGGTAAAATCAGCCATTACACCGTATCGATAAAAGATGCGAGATCGGTGTGTCCTGTTAGGTTCTCGCATCTTTTTTCGACGTTAGACCACGTGTCGCTGCTGGCTCTGAAAAAGATGCGAGATTGCAAGGGTTCATTCTCGCATCTTTTTTCGACGTTTTCTACCTTAGATTACTATAGGATTGGTATACAAAATGTATCGAAAAAAGATGCGAGATTGCAACTTGCATTCTCGCATCTTTTTTCGACGTTTTTTTAAAAGGCCGAAAAAAGATGCGAGAATGTACCGTTGCAATCTCGCATCTTTTTTCGACGTTTTGGACAATATAATACTATAGGATTTGAGGTCCAAAAGTACCGAAAAAAGATGCGAGAATGCCTCGTTGCATTCTCGCATCTTTTTTCGGCGTTTTAATAAAATTGAAAATCAGAAAAAGTAGCGGTCCTAACAGGACACCGTAGATAAGTAGGCTTTTATTATTTGTAAATAATGATCGTTTATTTTTAGTAAATATTGAAAGTTTGCTTTTGTACAAGTTGTTCTCTTTTCTTATTCATACCAATTATCGTTTAAATCAAAGTCCTGCTAGCGCGGATGTATTTACGGCTTTTTACATCATCTGGTACGCAGTGCCAAGGTCAGCTATGTTTTTTAATCTAAATAAGGGGAGATCCTTTGAAAGCACAGAAAACAAAGCAAATACTGAAAATTGCAGACTCGGTTTAATTAAGTCTGTGAGCAATACTTAAATATGCAACAGTGCTCACGCCCCCTAGCACCAGCTTAAGCGGAATTCAACTTTCAACTGTAAATGCGCTGAAATCAATGATTCCAAAGGACCAGAAAGTATAACAACACTGATAATGAAGTATGGGGCGACTTTTTACAGCCGCCACACAAGCACTTAACATCTGCTGTTGTAAATTATATAATCTAAATAAGGGGAGATCCTTTGAAAGCACAGAAAACAAGCATGACTTTATTATAACAAAAGAGAAGTTTGCATTCGACGATATTTGAACCTCAGACTTCATGTTTCGCAGTACTAAGAGGCGTAAACTAGTACAGTGGAGAAAACGTTATTTTTTCCCAATAAACGCGTTTACGCTAAATCTATTATTTCTCATACAAACCGTTTGGAGCCAGATCAGACGCCGGGTAACCCGGTGTCTGATCAGGCTCCAAACTTTTTGTCGTCCAGGTTAAAATAAACATTAAGAATTGTCGAAAAGTTGTCATTTTCTACGTTTTAGTACTTTGCGTTTGCGTTTCGTTTGCGTTTAAACGGGAAAGAATAACAGATTATCCACTGTACTTTAACCACCCGGTCATTGTGATAATGGTTTCATTTTAAAGATATATTACTCTTATTACTATTCAAGTCAAATTAATACACGCAGTTGGTACAGTCTCCAGCAGTTTCTACTGTAAGCAAACTTTGAAAATGTGATTTGGTACACATTTTGGTATGATTAAAGAATTAAACTATGTTTGGTTTAAAAGATCTATCTAGCAAGCTCAATCTGTAAGTCGCTTATAAATGCCTCGTTAATTTTGTTCAGCCTAAACTCGCACATGAGTAAGTTGCTTCGTTCGGTCAGAAATTCACAGCTAAAGCCGTTAAACAAATTATTTATTGGTAATAGTGTACTCTTTGTTGCAGAGAAATACGCAAATGCTTACAGTGTTATTGTAGGGATACAAACTCCGTATTAACCCATATTAATACAGCTATAAAACTCATATTTCCCAGGAAATATGTATGTTAAATTTCAGTCGAGACCTGTAGGTAGATTGATTTGAATTAATACGCGAGGTATTGTAATTATTGACTTATCAATGATCTCCATACAACCAAGTGAAGACCGTTCAGTTGTATTACTTTTACCAACACGACAAAATGTCATCAAATTATTATTCAGCCGTTAGTTCAAATACCTTTTCCCATTTTGTAAGTAGTGTCTGTCTTCAGCAAACGGAAGTCAACTTTCTCATATAACCTAATATTAAGATAATCTAGCACAAACGTTCCCATCGTTTCCGAACAATTTGCAAGGCATAAAATGTTACATTATTCAAACGGCCAACGGAAATTTCCACCGACCTTTTTCTTCCGAGACGATAATCCGAATTGATCAACTTCGGCACGCGTTGGCGTAATGATATGAGTACTTACAGTGGAGAAGACCTTATTATTTTCCAATCGGCGCATTTGCGTTTAAACTATCATTACCCATGCAAACAGTTTCGAGTCAGATCAGGCGGTGGTTAGCCACGCAGGCGTCTGTTCAGACTCAAAACTGTTTGCCGCTCAAATCCAATAATTTAGTCAGAATTGTAAAACAGTGACCTTTTCTTATTTAACTATATTGCGATTGCGTTTTGTTTGCGTTTAAACGGGAAAGAAAACCATTTCCATTGAATGTTAGCTCTCTGTTGTACACATGAAAGACATTGTTGTGCCTATGACAAGTACGATTGTGTGCGGGTAAAACCACCATTTGTATTCTAATTCATTTCATTACCATATCAAATCAGTGTTATAAAACCGAAACAAAAATTTAAACAAACTTGAACATAATTAATATTGCACTATCATCCTATCTTCATGAACAAGATCATCTAAAAAATGAAAAATGCGAACTGATTTAATCATTACTTCAAACGTCACACAAGAGATCAGTGTTAAAACCGTTGTTTCAATTGTTCCTTAAGTTTAATGATAGCATTGTATTCGTGCTATAATTGGACAGTGTGCCTTTTGTTATTATTGTCAAACTTATGTTTACCTCATCGAGTTTGACATATACATGCCGACTTTCTTTTCCGCTTTGTTTTTTTGACATTAATAAGAGACGACTAGTGTGTGAAATCTCTAAAGTACGCATGTACAATATGTTATTCATGACACCATTTATATGCGAGTAAATCAGTAGTTTTGTTTTGCTTAGAAGCTGTTTGGGGAAGTATAGGGATAAAAGTTTCATGTATGCTATCCAACATTTCTTGAACACTCTACAATCAGACCCTAGAGATGCAATCTCTATTGCAGCCTTAACAACCTCTAAAACAAACTGCGTTAATACTCTTCATTAGAACAAAGTCGATCACTGCTACCTCTAAAATGTGTTATTTATGTAGATGCTGTTGAATAAATCCTCATGCACCCTGAAAAGGTTTTACGGTTTCAAAGCTATAAAATAATAACTTCCAACAATTTCGTCATTTTTGATAATGCAACACTAATTCCCCGTCGGGCACCTCGAAAAACTTACTGAAGTCCCATTATGCTACGTCAGATATCGATACAGCTGCAACTTTTATTTGGGACATAAAGACAATTTTCTGGATGATAGATTTGAAATTTTAAATTGAGTTGATAAGGGAAATATTCAGTTTAAATGTGAGTAACCTCTTTTTATTGTTTTACTGCTTTCTTTGAATATATGCGATCAAAGCGTTAGGATAAACGTGATTCAAGGACCTCTAAGGATAATGCTGCCTTAGTTAAACTGAAACACTTTCTAAATGTAAACTTAAGTTACGGCATTAAGACTGACATCTGTGTATATCTATAATCATGATAATACGGTCGTGTGTTGGGAGTGGTATTTATTGCCGCGAGTGTAGCCTTTCATGTACTCATTTCCCTGTTTACAGTTTTAGAAATTTAGACCCATTTAATTTGTTTAACCTCATAAACCGAGGTCCGATGTATCAGTGCGTTACACGTTGCATCCAAAAGAACCAGATAACTCTGTCGCTAATAAGGGTAGGACATCGAGCCGGGTTTACTGTATCGGCTCCAGTCTCCTGTGGAGTCCAATTAGCCCATAGCTGGCAGAAACGGGCGTAAACAATTTTGAAACCCTCAACCTTGTATGTTTTCGTGACGGCACTTTGTCATCGGTGTTCACGTCAATATAGACGGGACGGATATTACAAATAACTCATTTTCAAAGACTCTTGCATGTGTAAATAATTTTTTTTAACAATTTCTTATTTGTTTCGAAGAATATATTTTTGCATCACAAATGTTTATTCGTAGTTAAATTCGTTAATATTTGGTCGAGTCGAGTATTCGGCTATCTTGTTTGTGACGCAACGAAACATGAGGGCCTCAAAAGGGGAATTTCTATGTACCCTGTCAGCTCACATGGTACGTGCCTCACTTCTACGGCTCGGTAGTTAACCAGAAGCAAGGAATTTACTTTGCAGTATAATAAGTTAGTTTATGTTCAGGGAACGCCGGTTTCCTATCACAGCTATGACCAAATACGCCACACTTCGAGCCATCGAGAGTGATTTGTATAAGTTAAATGTAGCGTTTTCATAACTCTTTTACATGACGATGAAATTAGTAGTATACCCCCATTATACTAGACGGCGCTCGATGGCTATCTCCGTGCTCCGACATAGTGCCATAGATCGCCTCAGGATGAGGCAATCTAACGACCACTGCGATCTATTGCGCTCAAAAGAGATCCGATAGCGATGTCGGCGACCGATAGAGATTCATTGCCGCTCTGTTAGCGCTCTACTTTATCTGAGTAGGGAGATATCCTATGAAGACCTGTCGCGCTCTGTCGCGCTCATTCGTTTTAGATTCGGCAGCAAATGTTTAAGTAAATAGCCATACATGTAGCTGTTTTCTTTTTGACATGTGTCGAATTAATGCACTAGCATTGTAATGCAGACAATTTTATAAGAGCTTTCTGCATTACGTTCGTATTGCCACAAGTCTTTAGAAATCTGTGTTTTTTCATTTCATGATGATACAAAAATCTGTGTTAATATAATGGCGTTCAACATTGATTTTGATGTGCGTTAGAACATCTGTAGTAGCTATTTAAAAAAAACATAGATGCATAAAGACCTGTGGCAGTACGAACGTAATGCAGAAAGCTTTAATAGTAAGTGTCTGCATTGCTATGCTTCTGCATTAAGTGGTCACAGGTTAAAAAGAAAGCAGTTATATGTATAGCTATTTGCCTAAACATCCGTTTACCGAACCTGAAACGATCGAGCGCGACAGAGCGCCACAGGACTTCATAGGATATCTCCCTCATCAGATCAAGTAGAGCGCTAACAGAGAAGAAATGGATCCCTATCGGTCGCCGACATCGCTATCGGATCTCCTTTGAGCGCATAAGATCGCAGTAGTCGCCATCAGAACGCTAATGGAGCGCAGTGGATCGCATCTTAGTCGCATTTGAGCGCTAACGAAGCGCAATCTGATCATACAAGGTCACAACATTTTGTGTGTGAATTGGATGGCGACCAATGACCATGAAGTCGCCATCGGATCTTACAGATCGCTAACGGATCGTCATCGGAGCGTTATCGGATCGTAATCGGATCGTAAATCCCGTTAGATGGCTTCATCCTGAGGCGACCTATGGCGCCCTGTCGGGGCGCAGAGATCGCCATCGAGCGCCGTCTAGTATAATGGATGTATAACATCTAATTTTAAAGGCGTTCGGAAAGAATTTCGCCTATACGGGATTAAATTATATTTTTTTCATCATTTTATTGTACATGTAATAACTTGTCTTTGTCACTTTGTATTTTGTACAAGTATATAATTCTTGTGGAGCGCTCTTGAACGCACAACTCATAAATTTGGCATAATAATAATAAAATAATAATTATTATTAAAACTGGAGAAATAAAAGCTGACCACAATCGTTTTATCAGACGAGTTCATTCCAATAAAGGAGTTAGAGTTTAAAGCATTTAAAATGTTTCATTGAAATTGACAAATTTTGTGTCCAATATGTTGTTAGTTTTAGAAGGATACTTCTATAGCCGATGCAAATCTTTTGACGATTCGATACACCAGTCATACTGATATTGTCCATGTCCAATGTGATACTTGCTCCTCAGGTCAATGTTACATAAGAGATTGAAATAATGTCGCATATCTATGTAATGAATATGCAGCAAACTATTCAAATAAAACTGATATAATTGTTACTTTCTAAAATATTAAAACTGTTAAACACTCAACTTACATCCTTTGCAAACAGTCATTGTTTTGAGAATAATGAGGATGGTTTCAAACTGAAATACAGAGGTTTTGAATGAAAAATAAACCATGTGATTCAAAGTGAAAATTTTGTAAACAATGCTTCTTTTTAAATGTATTTGACAGTAGGGTTTGTAATTGTTTATATGTACAGAGAACCTCTAACATTGAATGATAATTTAAATAGCCTGAAAGCACGGATTCGGCATTGACCCATTTTCATAAATGATTGAAACATTTTAATAGTACTTTAGATATTTTTGGAGATTATCTATACATTAAGTTGTTGAATTTTATTAAACAATCTCAAAAGGCCTTTTTAAAAGTCGTGGAATCGACAACCCTGATTGCCGCCGCATTTCGAAGCAGCATATCCCTTTTCCGGTCCGGAAATTATTCATGCACAACAGAAAGTGAAAGTAGATTATCATGTTTACTTCAGAATGTAGTATTCATTCACAGAAAAGGGTGAAAATTAAACATTTTCAAATCGTTTTCATTGTTTCGTTTAACACATTTCTAAAAATGAACCGGTTTTCAATTTATTGATGATTATTGTCTTCTTGATAAAATCTGATGTGGAGTGTTTTTTTCTTGACTGAGTCAAATTCTTTGCAACTCCACTCTGACTATAGAAGTTTTAATGGATTGAAACCATCAATGAAATACCAAACGTCAGAGACCAACCCAGCAAACGCATTGAGTGTAGCTTCTAAATCTGAATAAAAGTATTTCTTAAACTAATACTTTTGTTTTCTTACATAGTCAAAACTTTTCAATTTTGTTCAACTTCACACACAAAATGTAAAAAGCAATACCTGGTAGCTTTCGTCCGAGTACTTCGGACTTCGACAGCCAACTGTTCTGACATCTCATTGGGGATTAACACCGCTCGAGGCATTCGTGAGCGATGTTAATGTTGAGTCCCAGATGTGCGGAAGATTGTACCGGCCCCAATCCCTGTTTAGGGCTGGTTTGTGAGCTCTTATATGGAGCGGTGTTAATCCCCAATGAGATGTCAGAACAGTTGGCTGAAATGAATATTACCACACAGTTAAATATCCATCAAAATTCAACTAATACTGTTTGCTGTGAATATTATAAAGTGGTCAAGTTTTTGGTCAAAGACAATTTCGAAATAAAAATAAAACTTTAAACAGAGAGTTGACAGATTTTTTCGTCGAAAAACCGGCTCAGATTGTTAAACGAGAAAGAGACAAAAAATAGCACGCTTATTAAACGATTTAAGTGTGTTGTGCATTAACAACCTGTAAGCATCGCCGACATCGCTTGTCTACATGGATAACTGTTGCATAGAAGTTTTTTATCGGAAACGTATAACAAACTAGATAAAATGAATTATTAATGTTCAGAATTTGGGAATGTGTATCAGGCATATTTGTTTACGCAGACAAATGTTAACTCGTTGAGCCCTAGTGACGCATACACGCGACCTCTACCAAAGGTGTACCTGTCAAGAGTACACTTATCTAATGCAAACAGTGAAGTCCCTGATTATAGGGCTCCTGCAGGAGCCCTATAATCAGGGACTTCACTGTTTGTCATTTCGTAATATATTATAAACAAAACTAAATATTCTAAAATGGACCAGTATTTATTGTAAACTGGAACTTCCATTGGAAGTATCAGGGTATAATGAGTTAATTTGAGAAACAATACTCGTGTTAAAGCACAATATAAATGTACAACCAATAAGTGTACTATGTTTTGTCCAGAAACGTTCTTCTGCTTTTGACCCGCCTCATGCAGGGATATTATTTGCCCTCAAGTGCAATCGTATTTCTGAAAACGTAACAATCGCCGGATTTTTGCTCGTTCCATGTGATTATAAACAGTGTTTATCTTTTTTTATTCTTTAACTTATCTGTTGTAATATTGGAGGATGATGTGAATGAAAATTAACGCCTAAAAATTGGTGAAACGAACCATTTAAGCGACTGCTCGTTTCAAATGTATTTATAGAACAGTCCTTGTTTATTTATGCATGACAGTTTTATTTTAATCACTCGAATGCTAGTTTGGCACAGCACTGATAGGGGTGCGATTCATGATGACAGACCCGCAGAAACATAGCTTCAGTTATATTTGCCAATGATAGCCTAACATCTAAATAATTTACGCAAACGCCTTCAGATAAACACGACGTCTGATCAGGATCCAAACTGTTTATAAACTGTTCTCAGGCTAAGGCAGAAATAGGGGTTAACTGTTCACCCGCATTTAAACAAATTGCCATCTTCTTTAACATTTAAATAAAGAATTTCATGCACTTTAAATGTAAAAACATTAAAAAGACTGCCAATCAGTTCTGACCTAGATGATACACAGCGTAACGCGGCGTCTGAAGATGATCCTAACTGTTTGTAAATAACCATGATAATAATCATGATGAGACAGTAAAGTGGTTAACCCCTGCACTGCCTTACCCCGAGTACGTTGTTTATTTGCAAACATTCTTGGATCCTGATTAGTTCTGTTTGACACTCATTTCAATATTTCAAAATTAAAATATCTAAAAACTAAATTTGAGAAATAAAAACAGACGACAATTGTTTAAAATTGATGACGTCACGGTAGTGAAATGGTTAAATGCATGCTGGTAGCAATATTGAATATCGTATCGAGTTGGCTTACATTTTATCTGTCTAACATTGGCCACCTTAGCCCTTCCATTGCTATCATGACGTAATAACCCGCCTAACACAGTCGTTGCCATGTTATATTTTTCGTCTGCTTTTACTTGTAAAATTTGGAATTGTAAGCTTTTTTTTGCTGAAAGAAAAATTGATAACAGTGTCTTACAGTTTTGATCCTGATCAGACGCTACGTTATGCGTCGTCTGATCTGAGTTCAAATTGTTTGCAAGGGTAAGTACTGTAGGCTTTGGCAGCAAAAGGATTAGGATTGGTTTTATCGACTTAGGTCAATTAGCCTAATGAAATGCACTAAAGCAGTCATTTTCGGTTGCAAATGTCTGCTTTGGTATGACGTCTAACTGCAGGGATAACAAACAGAAATTGTCAACTCATTTAGCTTCTAGCAATATATTTGTCGATTTGTAATTTGATAAATATTTGTTTAAAGGAACACAACCATATGCCAGGTCCACTAATTACATAATAGTGTCACTTTAAATCAGCAAGTAATTTTCCTCCGCTGTATTCCTTACCTATCTCAGACGGCTAAAATATTAATCTCTAATCTTAAAATAGAACAAGTGCAATAGATCTATTTCACAATAGCATACGTCAAACCTCTGAACCCACTGACCCCTAGAGACGTATATATGCGTCTTAAATATCAGGGGCCCGTTTCATAAAAATTCGTACCACAAAAAAACGGTCGAAAGTCAAAATGTTAAACTACATTTAATTTCTGATTTCTCTATCTAATCCTGTCTTGTGACATCTCTTTGGAAGCGTCTTTTCAAGACGATTCCAAGAGATGTCACAAGACATAGTTAGATTGAGACATAAACAACCATTGAGAATTTTATAATCTGACTTACGACAACATTTGTCGTGCGAAGTTTTATGAAACGGGCCCCAGAGTTCCAGGAGAGAGTAAGATTCAGTGCAAGCAGTGCTGACCAAGAACATAGGGTTTCAGCAAGGTCTGCACTTTTTTGTCATTTTCCAATATGTTGTAAACAACAACTCTACCATTTCTAAACTTTACTAAACTCAATGGGAAACTGCCTAACTGCTAAACGCGACTTCAGTAACATTTTCAAATAGTTTTCATCAAAATATTATGTAGTAGTCCGGGGCTTGGGCTTACGTGAATTCGTGAAGGGTTATTTAATTGTCTGGTCGAGATCTTAAAATAACCCTTCTCGTCTTCCAGGCTCTCGGTACTCTTAATATATAATATCTAATTCAATAAATGACGAATAATTTCAGATGGTGTGTCTAATTAACCTAATTAACCCTAATAATGAAGATATAATGAATGTTGAAAATAAACTTAACAGATTTAAACAGATTAAACTATGAAAATATGAATTACTTTAAGTTATTGCAAGTCGGTGCTGCCCAGAGTATATGGTTGAAAAAACTTAAAACATAACTTTTTTAAACGACAGCAGATTACAATTTAAGCAGACTAGGTTAACGATCGCAAAGGGTTACCCCGAGTACAACGGTTTTTTGCAATCAATTGGGATAATTAGCGCGGTGTCTGATCAATATTCAAACTGGTTGCCAATCATTTCAATATTTGTTTAGTCAAAATGACTTAACATTAAATTTGAGACATGAAATTTAACATCGATGACGTCATGGCAGTGAATAGGTTCAGTGCCGAAAAGATACACTCATTTATGTATATTAACCGGAATCGATAGGTGCGAAACTCATTTTTAACTTCCATTTTAGAATTTGTTAAATTAATTTCAGAACTACAATAATAAGTTTATTTTTTAAGTCAGAGCTAACTTTGTACAATTCCTGCCATGCCTATCCGAAACATAATTACATGTTGCTCTTTTGCTTTACATACCTGCTGTGAACAGAGTTAATTAAAATCTAAAACTGAATGCATTAACCGTTTCCCTGTAATTATACTGTGATCAATGTTTTGAGATAGAACAACCTACGGCCCACGGTACGGCAGCCGTGGAAGCCCCACAAGATGCTCTGCAACGAAAATGCTGCTCCTGCTACACAACTTGGTTTTGCTACATGTTCACATACCTCACATAAGTCCAACTACACAGCGAACTCAGTGGACACATTTGGACAGCAACATTTTTAGATAATATACATGTTTTATATATATGAACAAAAGTACAAATTCACAATAGGAAAAGTGACCATTGAGTTCCGGCGGCCGCACGGTGGCCACACGGCGACCGTACGGCAGCCGTACGGCAGCCGCAGAACCACTCTGCGGCGAGTATTTTCTACGGCCGCCGTAGAAATGAAAAAATGTTATGACTCCGCGTTATAATTCTTCGGCGAGATCTACGGCCTATAAAATATTGGGAAACGCCGTGCGGCCACCATACGACCGCCGCACAGCGGCCGTAGAATATCTGATGCCGCCGCAAGATTCTCCCGATTTCACGTTTCTGCGGCCACCGTCTTACGAAACGTTGCACGATAATAACGGTCGTAATTCAAAACTTAAAAACACATTCTTTTTAATTTCCCTTGTCTTATCATGTCTTGTCACATTACTTTTCAAGACGATTCCATAGAGATATCACCATACAGGCTAAGATAGAGAAATAAGTATTAATTGAGAATTTAAGACTCTGACTAACGACCGTTTTCATCGTACATCGTTTCGAAAGCCGGTCCCTAGATTGCAGAAAATGGAATAGTAACACAAATCACGACAATACACTTTATGTTACAGCTCTACAAATTTGTACAAAAAACGTAAGACTTTGTTTTCAAGCCCTTCGCCGTTGTTTTTCTGTTGGCATTAAAGTTACACACCTCCCTAAACGTTTATAAATATTTCAGGAGCTTAATTCAATTTCCCAAAACAGTCTTGAGGCGTTTTTGATCTAAATACAAGTGACAGAGAGTGTCAGGTGTGTGCCACTGTCTGATTTTGGACAATGTTTTGCCCCTTCTCTGAAAGTAATAACGGCTTCTTTAAAATGTTTACAAAATATTTAAAACTTTGATGTATGCATTGCTAGTGGTACGTTACAGTGGAGAAAACGTAATTATTTCCCAATAAACGCGTTTACGCTAAATCTATTATTCTCCATGCAAACAGTTTGGAGCCAGATCAGACGCCGGGTAACCCAGCGTTTGATCAGGCTCCAAACTGTTTGCCACTCTGATTAAAATATATAGTAAGAATTGTCGAAAAGGTGTTATTTTCTCCATTTTACTGCGATGCCTTTGCGTTTCGTTTGCGTTTAACGGGAATGAATAACGTTTTCTCCACTGAACCTTCAGATGGACTTCAAAACGTTTTGTAACGCGATGTCTTATATGGATCCTAACTGTAAATACCAGTCAATACGCGATCTGTAGCAACAGGGTTAACTCTAATCCTGTCGTGACGTCGTTTGCTTTGAAATTGTAGTCTGCGAGTTCTGTTTAAAGTAGATATATGTAAATATGTAATTTATTTTAGAAACCCTTAATTTCAGTGTCAAAGCTTGAATCAAGCCCAGATACCGAACTTTGCTGCGAGTGACCTGGACCCCTACTGTTTGCAAAAACTAGTTAAGTGCGAGTGGCAGGCAAAATGTTAAAGTGAGCTTTCACACCACACAGTGAATCCTATCTACCTTTTCACTACAATCTCTACATGGCTTCATTAGTAACAATGCATATTTGCTTATGTTTGCCTTATCCGGTAGTGTCTCTGTGTACTTTTTTACTTTCGGTTTGGAACTTCTGGTTTAGTGATATGATCTGTTTTCAACATTTCCCAATATATGGTATGGATAATATTTATGTTTAAACAATAAAAGTATAACCTTGGTAATCTTTCAGAAATTTAACATAGCAGAATTGCAACTTGTAATGGAAACTATTAAAATATTTTATGTATTTAACATTTCCTTATTACTCACTGGAACGCTTTTTTATTATTATTATCATTTTCAATCAGGGTTTGCACAGTTTGATATATGTTATCTATACTGTTAAAATAACTATCAACAGCCAAAATGGATTTGATTTCATTGGAATATGACAATTTTGTTTTCAGATAAGGTAAATTATGATATGTATATCAAGTGTACCAAGCTTCAACTGACTTTGCAAAAGAAGTCTGATTTGTTGGTCAAGCTCTCAGACCGGTTTTACTCTTACCAAGAAAATAAACATTTAAGGTGTAGGTCAACTTCAAACAATAAGTGTGTACATTGTAATCTGCTTTAAATGTTTCTGCGATTTGCTTGCTCTTTTTAAGTAGTTCCCAATATGAATATCAACCAATGTCTTATTTTTCTAGATGCGTCTAAACCATCATCTCATAATTAACCCCTTCACTGCCTTACCCCGAGCATTATGGTTATTTGCAAACAGTTTTGATTCTGATCAGACGTCCGATTATTGTTTAAAATTAATGAGGTAACGGCAGTGAAGGGGTTACATAATGTGAGTCATAATGTTCAGGACACTACGCATATCGTACTTTTATACATTGTGTTGAATGAGTCTGAGAATAGTATTGTACTTTAGTCTAACCCTTCACATAATTAAAATATTGTTGTCTGTTTTTATTACTTAAAATGAAGATTTCAGGAATTTTAACCGAAACATGAACAGTTCGGACCCTGATATTTTGCAGAGTTACTAGTCGTCTTGTGGTGACATAAACGATCTATTATTGGAAATTCAGTGAAGTAGTTGAGCGTCTTCATGTCGCTTTATCATACAGTGCATGTAAATGAACATTCTCTCCAAACTCACGGTGTTCATTTGCATTAGTTTTGGCTAAGAATACCATTAGCACACTGTACAAGTTGATCCATTTATGCATGATTATTGCAGTTGATTTTACTTATGTACCTTCTGTAAGATTTCATTATAGACATAAAACCACAACTGCAGTGTTCTTCTTTCCATATAATACAGCTCCCCTCTCTACAACGACACCCAACAGGAGACAAGGAGTGTGTGCGTTGTTCGGAGGGAGTTGTTATTTGGGGGAAATCTGCAAACAGCTTGAACCCAGATCAGACGCCGCGTTACGCGGCGTCTGATCTGGATTCAAGCTGTTTGCCACTCTTAATTATGTTTCTTCTATCAACATGTTCAATATTTAACTTTGATAAAAACCAGCAGACGATAGTTTTAAATAGACGGTATTGCAACCGTGAATAGGTTGGTTATGATTATATTGTTTAGGGAACTGTGATTAAGGTAGTTGTAAAGAGGGAGTCGTTGTTGGGAGGGCCGTTGTAGGGAGGGAATACTGTAGATCATTTTGTATGAAATAGCAAATAGTGCAGACCATGATAAAAGGCAGCACAATGCGTCGTCTGGTCAGGGTCTGTCCTGTTTGCTTATATCTGTTCTAGTACTAGTAGACACAATGCATAGGTGGGTTATACCAACACATGCGAACAATACTCGAATATCTTAATCTAGTTGTTGTTGTTATTTTTTAAAGATGAGCATTGTATTTTAATTTGATTTTTTTAAAGTCATTCAAGTCAATACATACATGATAAACTTATCTGATTTTATGGACAAGACGTGCACATTTTGTTCATGTAAAGTTTGCAAGATCATACATCTGAGTAAAGGCAGTCCATTTATTAGTAAGCTTACATGGTTGTCTCCGATCAATCAATTAATCCGCCTTCATAAGACGAATAAGACAGCGTTCTGTTTGTATTGATTATCTTAAATAATTTATATATTACCATCTTCTAAATGTATAGGGTATAACTATGATTCTATACCTTCACGTCAAAAGGGATATGCTCATCGAATTCGACCTGTGATAAAATCCATAACCAGAGCATGGTTTCGTATAGTGTACTGTACATATAGTACATCCCCATTGCTCGAGTTCTATATGTGAAATATAGAGCCGGATGCATTGTCATTTGTGTTGGTTTGTTTGTGATATACAGTAAAACCTCGCTATTACGACCACTAAAACGAAGGCTAATTGAGTGTATAATAGACAGGTGACAGCTTAAAGCAAGGTGACAGTGAAACAGAAAGCTCCTATAGGAGCTTTCTGTTTCACTGTCACCTTGCTTTAAGCGGTCACCTATCGTAAACACCCTAATAATTAACATAATTTAGTGGTCGTAATAGCGAGGTTCTACTGTAGTTTGCACATGTCCCTACAACTAATGATTTGCAATTACTTATTACTCAACATCCGAACTTACGCTGTTGTAAAATGACAATTAATTTCCCTGGTGAAAGAGTTATTACACACATGACATCGTTCTGATTATTTAATAATCGTGATTTATTTTCTACAATATTTTTAAAGATACACTTAGCGTTATGATATTCCAATTACAAAATATAGGTCGAGACGAATAAAGTGGTCCTTCTGTGTGTATCCGGCGTAAAACGCGAATACTTTTAAATGTTATGAGAGACGCAGTATAATGTTTTACCCATTTATACCCAGTTGATTATTCCATGTTTATATATTGGATTAGTCCATTTTTTATCAAAGGGATGCCTGTTCAAAGTTTTCATTTTCATTTTGTTTATTTATAAGATCTATGTTTGCGCTAAAACTATTTATTCTATTGCTAATAGTTTGGAGCATGGTAAGACTCTCCGGGAAACCCGGTTTCTGATAAAACTCCAGATTAGGTGTTACTCAGATAAAACCCAATCGTCAGAAACTTTAATGAAAAAACCCACTTACTTTCAACGTTATTGTTACATTGTGTTTACGTTTATTATCGTTTAAACGGGAAATAATACGTCTTCATTGTTTCAAGGTCTCAAACTAATTCCATGATCCCGCAATTTCCTTGTGATGAAATGACAATTCATTTTCCTCTTGAGAGAGCTATTTGACATAAGACATCATTCCGATGATTTTCTTAGCATGATTTATTTCTCATAGACTTCTGATTTTTTTCTAAGTATATAGTTTTCAACCTACAGTCGAACCGCAATTTTTTTCTTGTGACTATTTATACTCTTTTTGGACTCTTCTAGTACAGCCATTTTGCGCCAGTGGACTTTACATTTTTGGCATGACAACAAAAACCAATGAAAATATCAAACAGTGCATACCACGATCAGGGTATACACTGTTTGCATATGCTATCAGTGACCTCTACAGAGGGATGTAGGGTAACTAGGTTTAACTCAGGGGGGAAACTTGAGTTAATATCGAATACCATGACATATGCATTATAAATGAAACAGGTTTATGGCAGATACACGACCCCATGCTCCCTGTCAGACTCTTCGGTACATAAGGTATTGACATGGAACATGGGACCGTGTACCCTGCCAAATACCTGTACAGTGAAGCTCACTTATAACGAAATACTCAGGAACGTGTACCCTGCCAAATACCTGTACAGTGAAGCTCACTTTTAACGACATACTCAGGACCGACTTATTTATTTCGTTACAACCAAATTTCGTAATACCAGGTCAAGTTACTACACATTTATTAGAGTTTGTTTCCTATATCCAATACTTCACTACGTTTTAATTAGTTATAAGTTAGCTTCACTGTGTATTGTTTTTGTCACACTAAAACACAGATTTAAATTTAAAGTTAGTCTAAACGCATAATTGCAAGTAAGCTTTAACTCGAAAACAAAAAGTAAATCAACAATTTTCATTTTTTCTTGTTGAAGATAGTTACAGTTTACTGCAGGTTGAACGTAATGATGGCATTTCGTTCAGTTTTTTTCTGTGTCCCTTTTGTCCTGCAAAAGCGATACCTGTTTTTTAAAATTCACCATTTTTTCTTTTTTGCCGGATTGAAAATGCGGTCTATAGATTGGCGAATGCCGTCCGTCTGTCCGTCCGTCTGTCTGTCTGTCTGTCCGTCCGTCCGTCCTCTCTTTGGTTGACCTTTTTGTTAGTGTCAGTTTTAGTCAAAGTTTAAGTCCTACAGAAACCAAATTTGGCATGTACAGTTGTAGTGAGGTCATCATCACATGTCATGGGTAACTAGGTCACTGTGACCTAGATTTCAAGGTCCAATGACTTAGAGAATTCTTGGTTAACCTTTTCGTTTGCGTCTTGGTTTACCTTTTTGTAAAGTGTCAGTTTTAGTCAAATTTAAGTCCTACAGCAACCAAATTTGGCATGTACAGTTGTAGTGAGGTTATCATCACATGCCATGGGTAACTATACTATATATATATATATACAAAGCAAAAGTGCAGACAATCCGGCCATACCGACATTGGCGGTTTCTCGTTAGTTATTGGAAGGAGTAAAGCCTACACAAATGTATGCATCCCGGTAGGAACGAAACAAATATTAGTACGCACTTTTATGTAAACCACTAATACCAAAACAAATAGCACCCGCGTTTACATGAATGTTCCCTAGCAAATACCAAGGAATAGTTTTATGTACTTTCTTTGTAGTATGAAAAAACGTCCAAAATGTTACGTTTACTATGTTTGTTATTTGCAATAATATTTCTAATATCTCAGTTCTTCTGTTGAATCCAGTTCAGAAACATTTTAATCATCATTAAATAAGAGTTTTAATGGTACTCATATAATTATGTATTGTTAATTATTGCTGCTACTTAATTGCTACCGGTATTAAGGAATTATCGTTTGCAATTAAATCTAATTAAATATTACCTCAACAAAAGTAGACATTAACAAACAGTGTACTTTCCAATAAGACGCGACAATGTGCGGCGACTCGTTGAAGTCAACATAGAATGGTCATGGACAAGTATTACAGTGGAGAATCTGTTATTCTTTCCCAATAAACGCGTTTACGCTACACCTATTATTTGCAGTGCAAAGAGTTTGGAGCCAGATCAGACGCCGGGTAACCCGGCGTCTGATCAGGCTCCAAACTCTTTGCAACCAAGATAAACAAGAATTATCAGAATTGTCCAAAAGTTGTTCTTTTCTACGTTTTAGCGCTTTGCGTTTGCGTACATTTGTGTTTAAACGGGAAAGAATAACAGATTATCCACTGCAAAGAGCCATCATCCTTGTTAATCTATATATACACATTTCAGCACGTAAAATGGAGAAGATAGTATTCGCTCTCGCTTGAGCAACACTGAACGCTTCCACCAATGCAATAAATGAAGAAAACAGTTGGAAGCATTCAATCTTAGTAGCAATTAATGTTGACTCTGATCAGACGCCGGGTAGGCATCTGGGGCCCGTTTCATAAAACTTAGTACGACAAATGTTGTCGTAAGTCAAAACTTTAAAATAAATTTAATCTCTGATTTCTTAATCAAATCCTGTCTTGTGACACCTTTTTGGAATCGTCTTTTCAAGACGATTCCAAAAAGATGTAACAAGGCAGGATTAGATGGAGAAATAAATACTTATTGAGAGTTTTATAATCTGACTTACGACAGACAACATTTGTCTTACGAAGTTTTATGAAACGGGCCCCTGATCTTGTTCAGACCCTTTGCACACGTGTTAATTTGGAAAGAATAACGTATTCTCCACTGTATTGAGGGATATGTATTTGCAGTACCTAGGTATAAAAGTGTTGGAAATAAGAAGTTGCGTCATATTCTACTCATAAAATATTTTGAAATATTGATTATTCAGTGGTTATTTATAGTTTGCTGCACACACGTTATATGCAGGTGATTAAATTGGGAGTTAAATATTCCCAAATGAAACAGATAGTACGTGCGTATACTTATGTTGGTATACTGCTATTTATTACCTTTAAGAAAGAAGAAACTATAACCGTCATAGTAGCCTTAACAAATGTCAACATGTTACACAGTTCCCCGCCCGCTTTAACATTGGCGTATTCGTTTATTTCTCAGCCTAGACGTTCATACATCTTTGCTTATCCATAGGTATATTCAGTGTTTTCTCTCTAAAACGCCCCTCCGAACAACGAATTCTTTCTTACAACGACGCTTGTCGCTGTTTCCAAACCAAGACTACTATATATCTTATACTTTTACTCCAATAATATCATCGTCTGATTAAAACTGTTTTACCCAAAACACACATTGGATATTTTGACAGAACAAACGTAATGACGACTAACACACAGCTTGAATCCAAATTAGACGCCTAGTTACGCTGCGTCTGATCTGGAGTCAAGCCGTTTGAAATGTATGCCAATTGCCCACCATAGAACGACTCCCTCCAAACAAAACGCACATACCGTTTGCCTCCCATTGGGTGTCGTTGTAGAGCGGGAGCGAAGGATTATGGATCAATATTTGGATCAATAGCAGCCCCTGGGTGACTGAACATGTATTTGACACTAAGACTTTAATGTATCGTCATCGTTTTCAAAGCACTTTCATCATCTACATGTTATTGCCTTGTACCTGTACTGGGAATACAGTGGAGAATCTGTTATTCTTTCCCGTTTAAACGCAAACGTACGCAAACGTACGCAAATGCAAAGCACTAAAACGTAGAAAAGAACAACTTTTGGACAATTCTGATAATTCTTGTTTATCTTGTAGGCAAGCAGTTTGGAGCCTGATCAGACGCCGGGTAACCCGGCGTCTGATCTGGCTCCAAACAGTTTGCACTGCAAATAATAGTTTTAGCGTAAACGCATTTATTGGGAAAGAATAACAGATTCTCCACTGTAATAACATTTTCCCTTCTGTAATGTGAATGCGGCATAGAAATGTATAAGTACCACTCACCAAGAAGCCACAGTCGATATTAGATATATTGCAACCAAACCATATGGTAGCGCAATAACTTTAATAAATCACGTTTGACTGCTTCGGTACCGACACAGAAGTCACCTACAGTAGGATGTTAATATCTTGAACTCACTTCATTCGAACTCACCAACATTTCACATGGTTTAGTTACGTTTTAATTGTAAAACACAGGTGGTTTTGACTCAATCGCGTACGAATCGTCGGCAATAATTTTACGCACTGCAGTGGAAATTAGTTCGAATTCAGCAAACTCGATTTATCGAGGTAATTCTTCTTTATTTAACTTTATTTAACGCAGTTCGTAATACAGTTCGTAATACTCTCTTCAACGGCCCTCCGAACAACGATTCCTTCTTTACAACGACCCTTGCCGCTGTTCCCCAAACAAGAATAATACTTTCACTTAAGCACTATCGTCTGCTTAAAACTGTCGTCTGCTTTTTTACCCAAAGTCACACGTTGAACATTTTGACAGAAAATAACATAATGACGACAGACGTCTGATCTGGATTCAAGCTGTTTGCAATGTAAGCCAATTTCCTTCCCTATAACGACTCCCTCCGAACAAGGCAAATACTGTTTGTCATCCATTGGATGTCGTTTTTGACAGGGAGCGATGTATAATCAGATTTAATGTAAATACAGTTATTTCCATTGCAAACAGTTTGGATCCATATTTGGCTCAAAACTGCTTGACTCTCAGATGACAATAAATCGTCAGCAAAATTGTAAATCTGTTGGTTTCCACATTTTATTGCATTCCTCGTGAGGTACGTTTCGTTCTCCACTGTTTACCGGTATGTACAGTGGAGAATCTGTTATTCTTATCCGTTTAAACGCAAACGTACGCAAACGCAAAGCACTAAAACGTAGAAAAGAACAACTTTTAGACAATTCTGATAATTCTTGTTTATCTTGTGGCAAACAGTTTGGAGCCTGATCAGACGCCGGGTTACCCGGCGTCTGATCTGGCTCCAAACTGTTTGCACTGCAAATAATAGTTTTAGCGTAAACGCGTTTATTGGGAAAGAATAACAGATTCTCCACTGTATTATTTAACACGTGTGGTTGTTTTATGCCGGATGAAGATAATGCAAAATATATTTTGTATCCTTCAGTTATCAGTGGCATCAGAGGTGTCACGGCTACATCACTGATTTATCTAAGATTCAATGTATAGAAACCCATATCTGATAGTGTAGTTCTGTCAGACTTAATCAACTTAAAAGGTTAGGATTGTTTGACGATATCTTGTAATATTAGGTTTTTTTAAACTTTTTTACCATCAATGTTAGAAGTGGGAAATCTAACTTTCTATACGATTTGTATAGTTAAATGCCTTATGTACATGTATGTGCTAATTGTCATTTTTGGAGATATTCACAGGCCATAATACTCTTTTCTCAAACAAAATGGCATAAATATATGGCAGTCTTGTTCTCGTGTTTGTACACTTAAGCCATTACTATAATAGTATAGTATATTTCTAATTTTGAAGACAGAGTAACACTTCAAATAGGTTAAAATAAATGCAGAATGCGCATTGCGGTGCATACAGTGGAGAATCTGTTATACTTTCCCGTTTAAACGCAAACGAGACGCAAACGCATTGTACTAAAATGCAGAAAATAACAATTTTTTCACAATTCTGAAAGTTGATTTTAACTTTGATGACAAACAGTTTGGAGCCTGATCAGACACCGGGTTACCCGGCGTCTGATCTGGCTCCAAATTGTTTGCATTGGAAATAATAGTTTGTTTGGAAAGAATAACAGATTCTCCACTGTACGACAGTATTTCTACCCGTCTACGTTAAGCTTCTATCTACTAAGATATAAATACTATTTCTTATGGTACACATTTATATCTATAAAAAGTGAAATTGTTTTATTAAGTGGGTAACCAATTAAAGGCATAAAAAGGCGTATTAATGAAGTAATTGGTAACGTAACTGGTATTAATATCAACATTATAATCCACGACGCTATGTTTGTTTATTTGTACCTCCTCTATATAAACGCAATCGAATGTAAGAAACAATTATTTCATTGTATGTAATTCGTTTAACAACTATGGCTGCTTGTGTGGCATAATCTGCCATATAAATGATTTTTGTAATGTGTTTTACTATCCAAATATGAAAAGAGAAGGACGAAAGTATATGCAAGGAAACCTTGCTGTAATACCTACAGTTGCCAAGCAAACTAGCTGGCGAACAACATTTATAGTAAAACCTCTCTATTACAACCATTCAAACAAGGCTATATCAATTGTATAAAAGACACCTTACGGCAATAAAACAGTAAAACAGAAAGCTTCGAAAGGAGCTTTCTGTGTTTTTTCACCTTAGTCACCTGTCATAAACACCTAACAATTGACACAATCTAATGGTTGTAATAGAGAGGCTTCACTTGGTAGTTACGTCCATATTTTACTCGTATACAATCAATGTTTCTGTTTTTGTACAGTAAAACCTCGCTCTAAATTATGTTAATTATTAGGGTGTTTACGATAGGTGACCGCTTAAAGCAAGGTGACAGTGAAACAGAAAGCTCCTATAGGAGCTTTCTGTTTCACTGTAACCTTGCTTTAAGCTGTCACCTGTCTAGTATACACTCAATTAGCCTTCGTTTTAGTGGTCGTAATAGCGAGGTTTTACTGTAGTTTACTTCTTAACTTTCGTATAGACCATGTGCTTTTTCAACCAATTATTTAAGCCGTCACATCTTTTGTTTTGTTTCTTGTTGAGTAAACTTTGTTGTATGTCAGATTTTGGATTAGTTGATATGTGTTATGTGTGTGATGGGGAGTGAATGTACAGTCGGCTGAACGGTCATTAAGGCTGAAGGTAGACTATAACTTGGTACGTTACTTTTATATGGACTTGGTTTGTTAAACAATCAAAATGTAATTAATTTTAGGTAAAATGTTTACTTTATCGAACGTAATAATCTGAAAAGCTGAATATATATTAACTATACATTTATGATATGCATTGCTGTACCTGTAACAAGGTTTGGTCTACACTTTTGCAACGCAATAACTAGTTAAATGCAAAAATAGACGAGATGTCTACGATATCACATATGGTACCAAACTTATTGTGGCAAACACAACCTGCTAATGAATCTATATTCCAAAGTGTTTTTGGTCAAACATCCATATCTCGTTGTTCAGACTTCAACAGCTATACTGTATTGTCTAGACCTTTCTTTTGTATTTGCATATCATTCTTAGAAACGTCAAGAATAGTGAATACTATAGTGAAAAGTAGTTATTTTATACCATTGGCATGTACAAGAGTTAGACGGTCATTGATTTGAGTATAGTTCTACTTATTTTAAACGCTTGAGCATACATATCTATACAGATTTCAACGTCGTCAAACTAGATCACGTAGACTTTATAGCAAAGGTTGAAATATCTCTTATGCATGTATGTTGTAAAGAATTTCAATTAAACACCTAGATGAACTTTTCTGACGCTAATTAGTGGTATTTGTTTCGTCTGCAGCAAGTGTTGTCTGCTACTATTCTTGAATAGATAAATATGTAAAAACTACATCGGGCCCTACAGTCATACAATCTCAATCTTGATGAGATACTAACTGTTTGCCAAGGTAGTACCTAATTTAAACCTTTCATGTCAAATTATTCGGAAGAGTTTTACCCCTTCACCGCTTTATTGTCGCCTTCTTCAGTATTGTTGTCTACAAGACACGTTTCAAAGTTAGATTTAAGGTTGTATGACTTAATAAATACTGATAAGAGTGTCAAACAGTTTAGGTTCTGATCGGACGCCGCGTCTGACCTAAACTGTTTGCAAACGCGCTTCAATGCGTCATTGAGAGTGAAAGGGTTAAGGTTAGCGTACTAAGAACAGCATTCGAACAGTAAAAAAGGTCAGTACAGCTCGTAAATAATAAAAACGAGATATGTTGTGTCCGTTTACATGTTCATTGCCAATGGCACCAAAGGTCGTAATGCGGGATCTAATCAGGATCAATATTTGTTTCGTCTAACAGTCCATAATCAACAGGTGACTGCTTAAAGCAATGTGAAAGTGAAACAGAAAGCTCCTACAGGAGCTTTCTGTTTCACTTTCACATTGCTTTAAGCTGTCACCTGTTGTTTATACAGACAATTAGCCTTCTTTTAGTGGTCGTAATAGAGAGGTTCTACTGTAATTATATTATACACAAGTTACGCGTTTATTGAGAATGAAATACGTTTTCTTCACTGTACAGAATGTTTATAAATTATCTAAGAGCAAAATTCGACATAACCCGCGTAAACTGTAAAATTCCTAGCTTTTTTCGCCCAAAGTCTTCTTATTATTTCCAACGAATATGAACATGGTCGTACAGTGTGGAAGACGTTATTATAATTTTTTTTTCAATACAGTGCTCCCTCCCTACAACGGCCCTCCGAACAACGACTACAGTGGAGAATCTGTTATTCTTTCCCGTTTAAACGCAAACGTACGCAAACGCAAAACACTAAAACGTAGAAAAGTACAACTTTTTGACAGTTCTGATAATTCATCTTTATCTTGGTGGCAAACAGTTTGGAGCCTGATCAGATGCCGGGTTACCCGGCGTTTGATCTGGCTCCAAACTGTTTGCAGTGAAAATAATAGTTTTAGCCTAAACGCGTTTATTGAGAAAGAATAACGTTTTCTCCACTGTACCTCATTATAACGACATTAGCCGCTGTTCCGAAGCAAAGTATGTCTAATTATTGCACTGCTTTAATATTGTCTGCTTAAAATTGATATCTGCTGTTTTTCTAACATAAATGACATTTTGACATAAACCACATAATTACGAGAAACAAACAGCTTGAATCCAGATCAGACGCCGCGTTACGCGGCGACTGATCTACACTCAAGCTGTTTGCAAATATAGCCAAATTTCCTCCCTATAACGACTTCCTCCGAACAATATACAATGTGTGTCGCCCATTGGATGTCCTTATAGAGATGGAGCGCTGTATACTCGTCTGTGCATTGTAAAAGTCGTGGTTTCCATTGCAAACAGTTTGAAAACAGATCAGGGGCCCGTTTTACTAACCACTTACGCAAAATTTTTGCGTAAGTCAAAATCGTTTAACTCTTATTTTTCGATCATAAACGTTTGCAAACAGCAAACAGCCAAAAAAGCGCGTCCTCTGATCTGGCTATTTGCTGTTTGTAGCAAGTGATAATAAAAAATATAAATTAAAATTTAAAATTTTGACTTACGCAAAATTTTTGCGTAAGTAGTTTAGTAAAACGGGCCCCTGGTAACCAGGTGTCTGAGTAGACTCAGAAACTGCTTGTCACTCAGTTTAAAAAAAAAGTGTCGACATGTTCAGGGCATTGTCGTTTTGTACATTTTAGTGCGTTGCGCTTGCGTTTCGTTTTTAAAAACGGAAAAAATACCATCATCTCTACTGTATTTTTAGAACACATTGCCTTTACCGTAGAGGCATTTGATTTGTGTTGTTCTGAAAATACCGTGCAATGCCCCAGCATTCATTAAACATCTTCCTCGAAGTTTTCGAATTAGAATATTTTCTGTCACCAACACATAATTGTTGCCAGGAGCTAGTCAGCCTGGCGTTGAATTGAACCATATATCGATATTAGTTATTCCCCTATGGTCCCGCTTTACTTTCGTTGAGGATTTTGATATATATTTAACTGTCAAACTAATCGATTTAGTTTTAATCAAAACATCTAGTAGGACATAGTAAATGAGTTATATATTCAATAAACAGACTACCTGCGTATCGGTATTAATATTTTTTCACAATAAACCCTTAGCCATCAGTAAATACGTTACCCGTTTGCCTACATATCGCAACTTCACGGATATTTACGAACGGTTTGGATCAAGATAAGACGCCGCGTTGAGCGGTGTCTAATCTTAATCTTAACTATATGACATTAGACTCTACGTTTCGTTAATTAAAATGCAGAAATCTTAAATTGATAAACTTTGCAGACAGGGTAACTATTAACCTTTCATGATCAAAATTATTCGGGAGACTTTTACCCCTTTACAGCTTTATTGTCGCCTGCTTCACTATTGATGTCTGCAATACACGTTTTAAAGTTAAATTTAAGGTTGAATGACTTAATAGATATTGATAAGAGTGTCAAACAATTTGGGTCCTGATCAGACGCCGCGTGACGCTGCGTCTGATCAGGACCCAAACTGTTTGCAACCGCGCTTTAAAGCGTCATTGAGAGTGCACATATTAAGGAAGGCAACCGTTTTTCGTAGGGAAGATAACAAAGCGAAATGCTCCTACAAAAGCATGATTCATTTCAGCCATACATATTTTAGTTTTCATCTCTGTAAAGCTATTTACTATACATTTATTTGCTGAACAGAAAGAGAGGGGAAGGGCGACATATGGCGGGTTGATGGCGGCAAGGATAAAGCCTTCTGCATACAGCGTACATAATCTTACTTCAATAGGGATAAAAATGATGCATGGATATTTTCCAGATATTGAATCCATAGGGTCTTTTCCAGTCGCATGTCTGTAGTAAATCTATTAAAGTCGAAGGCAATATTTCGCCAATTTTATATTGGTAAAATTTACAATATATATCAATCTGTCACAGCGCTTCAGTACGGGAGAAAACAATATTCTTTCCCAATAAACGCGTTTACGCAAAAGCTATGTTTTCTATTACAAACAGTTTGGAGCCAGATCAGACGCCGTGTTACCCGGCGTCTGATCAGGCGCCAACTGTTTGCTATTTAGATTAAAATGAAAAGTCAGAATTGTCAAAAAGATGCTATTTTATAGATTTAAGTGTTTTGCGTTTGCGTTTCGTTTGCGTTTACACGGGAAAGAAAAACGTATTCTCCAATGTACCGAGGCAGTGTGAGGCTTCTGAAAGAAATGTTTTTGCTTCCCTACCGACTCTCAGTGACGTGTTTACGCGTCTTTTGCAGTGGAGAAACCGTAATTCTCCCATGTTCGCCCATGTGGGATAGAGATATTCCCCATGTGGAATCACTCTATCCTCCATACCACATGACGTATTTTTTTGTTTGCCCAGCTTCAACACAAGCGCTGCATGATGCAGGTAACTAAATGACGTCATTTCTAATGACGTTACTATAAACAACGGCATGTTTTGGCGGAAAAAATGCACAGTAACTGGAATTATTTCGTGATTTATATCATGTTTTAATGTTTTAAATGGGAGAAAAAAACACCATTCGTTTTGTTGATGTAGGATAGGAATTTTCTCTCCCTCGGGTCAGAAAATTCACGCAGGGACTCGGCAAGCCTCGTCCCTGCATGAATTTTCTGACTCTCGGGGAATAAAATTCCTATTCTACATCAACACTCATGGTGGATTCTTATATTAGTTCCCGTTTAAACGCAAACGGAACGCAATGCACTAAAACTGTAGAAAATAATAAATTTCCAATAATTCTGATTATTAATATGAACATGAGCGGTAAACATTTTGGAGCCTGACCAGACGCCGGGTTACCCGGCGTCTGATCTAGCTCCAAACTGTTTGAACTGGAAATAATAGTTTAAGCGTAAACGCGTTTATTAGGAAAAAATAACGATTTCTCAACTGTACGAACATTGTAACTTAGAAGAGTACAGTTGCCCTATGTAAACACGAAGAACGAGGTCTCTGAAATATTTGCAACATAAAACAATGGTGAAATGCATTATTCGTTCCCATTTAACCAAATTCTACGAAATGCAGATAATGAAAACTAGTTGAAAATAATGACTATTCTTTTTATATGTCTGTGGCAACAGTTGTGTGTCTGATTAGACGACGAGTTACCTGGCGTTTGATTTTTGGAATGGATATAGAGGATAATTGTTTTTTTCAGTATAAGATAGAAATTTAATCCATTGAGTGAACATCAGACGTTATATTTTCACGAGTGAAAAAATAACAGTCTGATGTTCAAGAAATGGATTAAATTCGATCTTATACTGAAAAAATACAATTATTCTATTTATTTATGCTTTTAAGCCACTTTTTAAACGAAATTGTTCGACAATTGTGAAAGCGAAAGTACATTTTTTACCCCGTGTTGGGCCCCAAATTTTTATCGAACACATTAACATAACAGTTTCCCGTACGATGACGTCACTTATTTATTGATTTGACGTCGTCCGAATTACGTCGTTGCTCCCGATTTTGGATTCGTGTTCTTCCGTTGAGTGGTTCGCGACAAATCGGACTGCCGGAATTTAACGATAAGACACGATTGACTACGATTTTTGGGGAGCCCTACGGGGAAAACGGCGATTGGTGATAATCCACTGCAGTGGATTACCAAGTGATAATCCACTGCTATTTTCCGGTAATCCACCGAAAAGCATAAATAAAATGTCTTCTTTATTGCATAAACATAGGTACGTGTAGGTATTTTGTCGATGGAACAAGTGTGGACAATAAATTGAGTGATTGTAACAGTTTTAAGCCTACCGGTTGATACAGTTGGAGGTATTCTTTACGCTAAACATATTATTTCCAATACTAATAGTTTGGAGTAGGATCAGACACCGGGTTCTGATGAGGCTCCAAACTGTTCGTCACTCAGATTAAGATAAGTCTTAATACATCTAAACAATTGGGAGTTATGTACAGTTAATTGCATAGCGTTTGAGTTTCGTTTGCGTTTTAAACGGGAACGAGAATACCTTCTCCACTGTGTATCCTAAGACTAAGAAAACTACTGTAACAGTAGAATCGAGCATTCAATTGTGTCTGTCTTCCTCGTACAGTGGAGAATCTGTTATTCTTTCCCAATAAACGCGTTTATGCTAAAACTATTATTTGCAGTGCAAACAGTTTGGAGCCAGATCAGACGCCGGGTAACCCGGCGTCTGATCAGGCTCCAAACTGTTTGCCACCAAGATAAATAAGAATTATCAGAATTGTCCAAAAGTTGTTCTTTTCTACGTTTTAGTGATTTGCGTTTGCGTACGTTTGCGTTTAAACGGGAAAGAATAACAGATTCTCCACTGTAGTCTTGTCAATTATAGTACAGCGCTCCTTCTCTACAACGACACTCAACGGGAGACAAAAATCATGTGCGTTATTCGGAGGGAGTGGTTGCAGGGTGGGTTATTTGCAAACAGCTTGAAAGCTTTATTCATCGTGAAAAGGAGAACAACTAGAGGGCTAGAGGGCGAGCGCACGGATAATAGTCAGAGAGACAAAGACACGGGTAGACAATCAGAGAAAGAGCAGACAGAGGAAGAGACAAAAAAGACAGATTGTGAAAGACATAATGATGGACAGATGTAGAAAAAAAACACAACAAACCAACAGACATACAGATATACATTAAAAAAGCTGAAATCTAAGATAGATACATGTAGATAGATAGATAGTTATATATATATATAGAGAGAGAGAGATAGAGAGAAAGAGAGAGAGAGAGAGAGAGAGAGAAATGGGGGGAGAGAGAGGAGGGAATGATTGAGGGAGATAGAAAATGAGACAAAAAGAGAGACATATACAATAATAGATATACTAACAGATACAAATAGCACACAAAAAGTCAGAAAGAGGCGAAATGACATATAAAACATTGTTAAGTCCACATTTGTGTACCTTATACCCAGTAAACCATAAGTTTTGGTTTTGGAAACGTTTTCAACAGGTTTGGTTTTTAAAGCGTTTGGTAAACCTGATGAAAACGTTTTGAACAAGTTTTCAAAACGTTTTAAAGCCACGTCGTTTGGCAAACGTTTGCACAACGTCTTTCCTTGTGTTTTCGCGTCGCTTGACAGAAGTGTTTTCGAAGTTTTGAAATAAAAACGTTTTTGCAACGTGTACACTACGTTTTTCATTGAGTTTTCGTGTCGCTTCAAAGAAGCTTTTTCGAAATTTTGAAGTAAAGACGTTTTTGCAACGTGTGCCTTACGTTTTTCCTAATGTTTTCGTGTCGCTTCACAGGGTCTTTTTCGAAGCTTTGAAGTAAACACGTTTTGGCAACGTTTGCGCTGCGTTCTCCGGGTGTTTTTCTCGATGGACATGTGATCTGGCGAGATATCGTCCATTTTCTTTTTGTGACGCGAAAAAGTTAAGCATGTAACGTTTTAAAGTGTTGATTTTTGACACGTTTTTAAAACTGAGGAAAATGTTTGGAATTTTTTTTAAAACGTTTTAAAGCCAGGTCGTTTAGAAAACGTTTGCATAACGTTTATGCTTGTGTTTTCGTGTTGCTTGGCAGAAGTTTTCTCGAAGCTTTGAAGTAAAGACGTTTTTGCAACGTTTGCACTACGTTGTCCGGGTGTTTTTCTCGACGAACACGCGATCTCGCGAGATATAGGCCATTTTCTTTCTGTGGCGCTAAAATTTAAACAGGAACAGACAAATAAAGAAAGGCAATGATTGGTGAGGCAATTAGTAGGTAAGAATGTAATTTAACACTCCGTAATATATTTTTCTATTATTTTATGTGAGGTTCCGAACCTGCGAGGGTGAGTGTACTTTTTCCTTAGCGATACTATAGCTGCCCAGTGTCGTGTGAATGGCGCTGTGCCAGCGTTGCATAATGTTTTCATGCTACTTCTCTTTCTTTAGTTATTGTTTTTGTGGTTGAAGATGTGTATACTAATATGTCAGTTTGATACATTTTAGTGAAAGTGTTTTTAAAGAATTTCGTCAAGAATCCAATAAAACAAATATCTGCAAGGCATGAAAGCGTTTTGCAAACGATCTGCAAACGCTTTTAAATGTGTTAGTCTCGCCGTACCCTTCAGTTTCAACGTCGGTACAAAAATGATTTAAAAAGAGTGTTGGTATAAGCCATGCCTTTCATGTACATGTATATCAGTTATAAAGTTTTCTCAACATTTTAAAATCGATTTCGGACAGTAATCTTGGATACATTTAAGTGTGGCAGTATTTTATATGTTGTACTGCTACAATGGATTCCATACGTTTTATAAACGTCTTCCAAACGTGGTAATTGTTTGTCCATACGTTAGAATGAAAACGTTTTAAACGTTTCTAAATCGATTTTATACATTGTATGAATTGCATCTACTGTGCAATAATATTACCAGGCTGCGATAACGCATTCCAAATTTTTGCAAACCGTCTTAAAACGCTTGGTAAAAACCTTTCTTGTATTGATGTTAGTAGAATATCAATCTGTTCAGTCTATCTGTGTTTCTGTAAGTCTGTCTTACCGCCCGTTCGTCTGTCTGTCTTTCTGTCTGTCTACATGGTGCAACAATTCAACGCCTCTATAAAATGTTTTAATTCCACTGGGAGAGGATCTTATTAGACAGCAAATACCTCTTCCAGACGTTTGCGAACCGTATTTAAAACGATGGGAAAACTTACGTTTTCTAAACGTCTTCCAAACGCATTAATTATTTGTGTCCATACTTTAAAATGAAAACGTTTTAAAAACGCTTTCATACATTTTATAACGTTCATTGGGTGATGATTTTATCAGGCTGTGAAAACGTCTTCCAGACGTGTGCAAAATGTCTTCAAAACGCATTCAACCCTTAAACTTGAATTTGATAATCCCTATTTTCCTTTTAAGTTTAGTCTATTTTCGCTATTTAAGGGTGTTTTACAAAGTAATGCCAAAATGAAAAACAGTTTACATCCTGATCAGAGGACACCTTAAGGGGTCCTATGATCTGGGTCTACACTGTTTGCATAGGACAAATGTACTCTTCACAGGTACGCTGTTTGTAAATAATTTATCAGGCTGTGAAAACGTCTTCCAGACGTGTGCAAAATGTCTTCAAAACGCATTCAACCCTTAAACTTGAATTTGATAATCCCTATTTTCCTTTTAAGTTTAGTCTATTTTCGCTATTTAAGGGTGTTTTACAAAGTAATGCCAAAATGAAAAACAGTTTACATCCTGATCAGAGGACACCTTAAGGGGTCCTATGATCTGGGTCTACACTGTTTGCATAGGACAAATGTACTCTTCACAGGTACGCTGTTTGTAAATAACGAGTAGGCCTATACATACTCGTCACTAGGGTTGAATGAGTTTATATTCTTGTTTGTTCATATCTTGCAGTCCAGAAAAAATGGCCTACAGAGGAGCAAAGAAGGGTTTTGGTAAGGAAGAGAAAAATTCAAGCATAAAAAACAGGCAGATCCACTGAATAAGAGGTGGGTGAAGGCTATTTGGGCAGAAAATAAGCAGACCAGGTGTGACGTTATTCCCAAAATCTGGATTTCTAAGAGTCGTTGCAGTGTTGCGGCCACCCGCATCTTTGAACTACAAAAAAGCTATAGAGATGTGCACATCTCCACCAGCCGGTCTTGTAGGCTGGACCCAGTTCAAACTTATGTCGTGCAGCAACCCGGTTAACTCGCTGGCTGAGGCACGAGACATTCAGACCGGACAAGAGGGTGAGGACACAGATGCTCCTAGGCGGCAGTTCTAGTTTGAACTTGGTACTATTATACTATTATTTGAAGCTCGTGATCTTTCCAAACTCAAACTGTTATGTATGATTGCACCTGCCGCATACCTTATTTGCCTATTAACTAGTGCACCACCTTTATACTTATCCATATGATTATAATAATTCATATGATCGCTTCAGATATTCATAAATGTGCTTACCATTATGTTTCTCCAGAAAATAGTTTGCAAGTCATTTTAAGTTTACGTTCATCTTCAATGTAACTACTTTTCGTATCTGTCAGTACGAAGAAAAAAGAAACATGTGTGGAAGTATCATTTATTCGTCCCTAAAGCAAGTATATGAATTGTTTTATGAAATTAGTCATAAAACTAATAAATATGCAAATGAGTGTTCTAATAGTTTATACAGAAATAAATGCAAAACTATGTTTCGTTACTTGTAGACTGGTCTGTTCATTTAAAGCCATGTAAAGAACCGTAATTACCGGTATATACCGTCCAAAATGCCCTAAAAGCGTCACTGAAACGTTTGTTTGGATTGTAAAATGTAATACTTTCGGGGTTTTGAAAACGTCTCCAGTATTGTTTGAAAACAGACGTTTATATAACGTTTTCTTGGGGCTCTCAAAACCCCTAAAACCTTTAAAAACGTTACCCAAACGTTCGTCAGGTTTTCAAAATGTAACGCTTTACGTCTTCAGTATGTTTTTAAAAAGCACGTTTTCTATAACGTTTTGCAAACGAATTAACAGTTTATTGCAAACGTTTTAGTAATGTTGTGGAAATTAAAGTCTCTGTTTAAAAAACGTTTCAAAACAGTGTTGAAAAACGTTTCTATAACGTTTTCTTGGGGTTCTCAAAACCACTGCAAACCTTCAAAAACGTCACTCAAACGTTCGTCAGGTTTTCAAAATGTAACGCTTTTGGGGTTTTGAAAACGTCTTCAGTATGCTTTCAAAACAAACGTTTCCAATACGTCTTGCAAACGTCAGATGGTTTTCATGGAGACGTTTCCATAACGTTTTGAAAACGAATGAAAAGCGAATGACAACGTTTTAGTGAAGTTGTGAAAACGTCTCTGCTCCGGTTGAAAAACGGTTTGAAAAACGTTTTTATAACGTTTTCTTGAAGCTCTCAAAACCACAAAAAAACATCAAAAAACGTCGTTGAAACGTTCGTCAGGTTTTCAAAATGTAACGCTTTTGGGGTTTTGAAAACGTATTCAGTATGTTTTCAATTCAGACGTTTCCAATACGTTTTGCAAACGTCAGATGGTTTACTGGGTAATAATGATAAAACAACAAGTGTGCCTATAGTACGCTTGTGTTTGATAAATAGCTCGTATGTCATGTCATGGAGAACAATAGTCTCCATATTGACAGTTAGTCTCGTCCAATAAATTAAATTTGATATAATAATGACCAAAAGTTTATCTAGCGTCACATATTTAATAATGCTGTTGTCTCAATATTTATTTAACCCCTTCATCGCCAAAGGTGAAAAAGTAAAATCGCACAATTTGACACTCGAATTTGTATTTCTACGTTGAAACTCCCCAACGTTTGACTGAGGGGAAAATGTTAAATATTTGATTAGATTTTATCCTGGAAATCTATAAAACATTTAATTCTTAATATCAATTAGCCATTGTCGTTTGATTACTATTTACAATGAGGTCTCATTGAAAAGAGACAGGGCGACATTTATTGCCACACAATTGGACATGTGGGAATTACTGTGGAGACGACATTGTTCTTTCCCCTTTCATAAATCATCCCCTGAATTTTCCAATGGACCATTCCAGTTTGCAATAAAGGCTTGTCCATTGTACACTATTTAGGGTTGTGTTTGTAATAAATTGCAAAATCATAAACAGTGAAGTCCCTGATCAGAGGGCTCCTGCAGGAGCCCTCTGATCAGGGACTTCACTGTTTGTATAGGACAAGCGTACTCTTCACAGGTACACGTTTGGTAAAGGACACATATATGCGTCAATGAGTTAAACTGAACGAATATAACGCAACGTAATAGAATGAAGAGAAACTGCATTTTAACATTTTCACGATTTATTTGTATCTGAGTTGCAAAAAGCTTAAAGCCTAGTCAGGCTCTAAATTGTTGCAATGGCTATAAGGTTTTACATGTAAGCAAAATCGCATTTATTGTGACACACAATCGTCTTCTCCACTTTACAATGATTCGACTTTACAATAATAACCAGGGAAACATAGAATTGCACGTCAGTACATTCAGTTAAAGGTAGTCTTTTGTTTTTATAAATATCAAGCCGTATGTTTATTTAAAGGATGCAAATACGTGCATGTACATAGTTTCTATAGTAAATTAACAAGTAAATTTAACACATTTATTTAAAAAACAAAACAAGTAACATAGAAATCTATCGTTTAAGAAAATGAATGAATTATATTGAATCTTAGAATATAATCTACATTTTTAACCAATCAAACATCCGTTTGCGCCCCATTAAGTATGGCACTTGTGTTTTGTTTCGACGTCGCGTGGTGTATTGCGGGCGGTACAGCTAACTCCACCTCGTAGCAACTAGTTGTAAAGAATGCCATATTTTGACGACCTCACAACCAGAATAAGCCAGCTTTGTTTACAATACGTGGGGATTATGTAGACCTCGGCCAATAAAAATATAGGTTATATTCTAAGTTAGTTAGAACATATTAAGTTACGCCCCTTCTTATCCATTAAGATTTCACTTAATATGTTCTAACTATAACAAAGTGCAAACTACACATTTAATACATATTAATACTCAGACTCCTTTGAACATGAATAATTACAGCAACAACAAGTCTAATACATTTTTAAAGGCACACTTTGATTTGTAAATGTGCGTTTAATACAAAATGATTCAACACCATAACACAACTAAAGGCCCTTGTGGGAATAACTACATTAAATATTTAGTCCTCGCGCCTAGGTATGATGAATCGTTTTAGGCATATTGGACATTCAGTTCTTAACCATTTCATGATCGAATTATTTGGGAGAGTTTTACCCCTTCACCGTTTCATTATCGTCTGCTTCAATTGTTTTGTCTGCAATGTCGTTTTAAAGTAACAAAATAAGGCAGTATGACTAAGGATATATCAAAACGAGTTCCAAAAAGTTTGTACTGACGTGCAATTCTACGTTTCATTATCGTCTGCTTCAATTGTTTTGTCTGAAATGTCGTTTTAAAGTAACAAAATAAGGCAGTATGACTAAGGAGATATCAAAACGAGTTCCAAAATGTTCGGGATCCAAACTGTTTGCAAACGCGCTTGTAAGTGTCATTGGGGGCGAAAGGGTTAATACACCCTTTTCCTGCTAGTGTTCTGTGTTTACCTTTTCTAAAACATTGTAGACCCACACCAGTTTCTAAAGTAGCTGTTTAATCAGGGTCTGCACATTTCTCATATATGACATATCTGACATTAGTCTGCATTGTTTCCATATTTCAGTAGACGATGTTATAGTTTAGATTTAAGATGGCCATAGTGGGCAGAGTTCTAAATATGAATAATCAGCGGAAGAAGGGTTAACCCATTACCCAAAAGCCTGTTTCTAGTTTTGAAGATAGGTCACCAGTTAAAGCAGACTGGAAGTAAGCAGAATGTGCCTGCTTTAAGCTACCATCTGCTAGAATAAAGAAAACATTTCTTATGATACATATTCATGATGATAAAGTATGGAACTTTTTTCTTTATTTGAGGAATATATCTAAAAGCGTAAAAAGGCGTCTTTATGGGGTAATGGTTTAAACAAATGCAATAACTGTAGTATTTCACATAATATTTTGATTTCTTCAAAAACTTTCTCCCCTAAGTTTGGACATAATTCTGTCGAACATACAGTTATTTTCGCTGTTGATGAGAACGTAATTTTTTCCCAATCAACGCGCTTATGCTCGGCAAACATTTCTATGTAAACAAATAGGGAAGGTAATCATTACACGTGGTAAATCTACCAACTCTTAATTGTGTTGCATTAGATTTGCGTTTAAACAGGAAAGAACAAAGTTTTCTTACTTGCACATGACATACAAATTTAAGACGAATATTTCCATTCAGTCTATGAAAAGGAACTGGTGGGAAAATGTTTAAAATGTTCACAAATTTCTCTTACAATTTAGGTTCTTTACCCTTTACCTTATAGTCTATTGCTAGTATTGAAGATAGGAGACCACTTAAAGCAGGTTGAAAGTAAAGCAGAATGCGCCTTAAGGCGCATTCTGCTTTACTTTCAGCTTGCTTTAAGCTTCCATGTGCTAGAATATAGAAACTGTTCCTTATACTATATATTCTGATTAAATTGGAACTATTTTCAGCGGAGGAATAAATCATATCCGCTATAGGGCGCTTCTATGGGGGAAAGGGTTAAATGCACACGAAAAATATATGCAGACGAGCCTATGGCAGCGACTGTGTTAGACCGGAAGTTCCGTTCTAGTGGCAACGAAAGGGCTAACTTAGAAATGAACAAGCAGACGACACAATTGAAGCAAACGTTGTACTGATGATGAACGGATTTATTGGTACATGTATCTTCCAGGAGAGGGAAATACTAAACTGTATGATTTAATGCCCAATCAATTTCCTTTCCCGTGAGTCGATATCAATATCAACAGAGAAAACCCAATATGATACATGATGAAAATCTATGATAGTGTTCTATATTTCATATTACACAATTAGTACCTATGCTGCATTTCTTTAATATTCACTATGTAAATTAAGCATACTCCTTATAGAACAAGAACTGCGATACAATAAATGATAGATGCCACCAAAACGTATATCTTATACTACAGCGCTCCCTCTCTACAACGACACCCACCGGGAGACAACAATTGTGTGCGTTGTTCAGAGGGAGTCGTTATAGGGAGGGAAATTTGCAAACAACTTGAATCCAGATCAGACGCTACGTTACGCGGCGTCTGATCTTGGTTCAAGCTGTTTGTCACTCGTTCGTTATTTTTTCTCTCAAAATGTCTATTATATAACTGAGAAAAACAGCAGACGACAATTTTACGCAGACGACATTGCAGCGGTCAATATATCGGACATAATTGTCCCGTTTAGGAAACAGCGACAAGGGTCGTTGTAAGGAGGGAGTCGTTGTTGGGAGGGAGCGCTGTAAAATGAATTTTGTTGTTGCATGCAGGCATGTACATTATTAGTTATACAGTTTCTTCACAGTGTACATGAGGATTTCTTCCCGGCTGAGGTAAATTATGTTGCCCGAGCCGTTAGGCGAGGGTTACATGATTTTACCAGCCGGGAAGAAATCCTCATGTACACTGTGAAGCAACTGTATAACGAATTTATTATACTGCAAAGTTTTCACTGTTCAAACGAAATATTTCGGAATTTGTCGTGTACAGCGCTCATAATAAACTATAACAAAATCGCGCCAAAGCAGATAACGTTGAGCGTAAATGACGTCATGTCGTCACGTCTGATGGTTGGTATTCAACAGAAAAATGGGCATACTTGGAATACTTCGACGTCAAACTTTCCCAGAAATAATTCGACTGTTGAAAGATCTAAACACCGATTGGTTCTTAGCCGAAATGGACTTAAAACGGAGGATGCACGATTGAATGCGCTCAATCCTGTCGAGCAATCGGCCGTCTTATTTTCTGCAAATCAACACTCAGGGACCTGTCAGCCAATGAAAACAGCTGCATAAAACCTGCATTTCCATGTACCCTGTCAGCTCACAGGGTACATGGGATTATGTCTAGGGCTCGTTGACCAATGAAAAGTAAGGAATTTACTTTGCAGTATAATAAATACTCTTATTATACTGCAAAGTAAATTCCTTACTTTTCATTGGTCAATGAGCCACGAAGTACCCTGTGAGCTGACAGGGTACATAGAAATGCAGCTGTTTTATTGGCTGAAAGGCTCTTCGGTCTTTGCAGAAAGCAAGGCGGCCAACTGCTCGACAGAACTGAATGCATCCGTTTTAAGTCCATTTCGGATAAGAACTAATCGGGTGGGATCTTTCAATAGTAACATTATTTCTTGAAATGTTTGATGCAACCGTCTAGATATACGACTTTGTTATTTCTCTTTTGAATAACAACTTCTTAAACATATGACGTCACTTACGCTCAACATCATATGTTTTGACGCGATTTTGTTACTGTTTACTTTGAGCGTTGTGCACGACACATTCCGAAATATTTAATTTGAACAATGAAAACTTTGCAGTTTAATAAATTCGTTATACAGTTTTCTCAAAGGGTACATGAGGATTTCTTCCCGGCTGGTAAAATCATGTAACCCTCGCCTAACGGCTCGGGCAACAATGATTTTTCTCAGCCGGGAAGAAATCATCATGTACCCTGTGAGGAAACTGTATGAAACTAATATTACACGACACCACGTCACTAAAATATGTACTATCACACGGCGTTCTGTATATGACTTTGTGGGGTGTAGTAGATATATTTTAGACAAGCATTTGCAACAGTGGTAAGTGAAATTCCCCAAGATATGACCACATATCAACATTGGTTTCTCTAACTGTTGTGGTATGGAAATATGCTATCCCTTGAATAAATAAAGTGATTGAACCATGCGTATGTCCGTCCGTCAATCCGCCAGATTAGCCTTTAGCGCGCCTAGCGTTTATAGATGTGTTTGTTGAATTCAAAGATGCACACATACACGTAGTTTTGCGGCCGTTAGGTTCTATATTCTTGGCAGCAGACGGCAATTCAAGGCAGACGATGATGCAGCAGTGATAGTGTCAGATATAATTGTCTTCTTTAGGGAAGAGCAGCAGGCGTTGTAAGGAGGGAATCGTTGTTCAGAGGGTCATTGTAGGGAGGGAGCACTGTGCATTGCTCTTATTCAATAAAGGTGTGAGTGAAGACACTGTATTCCATCCTGTTTGTAGTTTATTTTCAAGGGTTAAACAAATAAGTCCCGAAAACTAGTTGTGTTTCCTAGGGTTAAAAAAGTAACCCTAGAAAACAACAAGTTTGTTTTCTAGGGTTTGAAAAAAAACATCCTAGAAAAAAAAGTTTCTTTCATACTGTTAAAAAAACGCATGATGTCACCTAAATGCCACCGTATTCTCCACTATATATGTACTCCTTTTAGTAGAAATATGGCAAATATAAACTCTTGTTGGCATGACGTATCACATGCAAATGTTCAGGTCCCAAAGGGAGGCACATATGTCATTGAAACACGATGACATTGGTACCGTGATAACTGCTTTACCTTCCAGGCAAGTATATAGTTTAAGTACTCATCCATCTTTGGTTCAGTTATTTTTTATTTAGTACATTGGTAAGAATGTTCCTTCAATCCGAAGGTCCATCATCACAATTACTCGTTACAGTCAAGGAGAAATAAGAATTAGTCGAAAAAAAACCAAGCAAGGTGTCTGAAGATAACAGTAGTGAGGAGCTACTTCAAGTTTAAGTTTAATTGTGCTAGGCTTACTTTATTAACATATTCATATCAAAGAACAATCTTAGAGAGCAGGCTTAAGGCTGTTACGATGCTAATGTATTACATTCGCAGGTCACTGTGACTTCACGACAGGATGATTGAGAGTATACGCGCGGTCAAGTGTATTACTACAATAAGTGGTATAAAGCGCTTAGTTGAGAGAAAAACATAATATATAATAGAACCGATGTAGACCTTGATCGAAAGGCTTCTTTAGGAGCCAACTGATCAGGGTCAGAAGTATTTGTCAGTTTCAAATACACTGAGAAACCACCACCCTACATAGTCAAATATTGGATTAACATTGTACTTAATTTGTAACTTGTATTGTCCATTCAAAGTTAAACCATTGGTGCGAGACATGCGGTATTAATTTGCATTATAATAAAACTCCTCTTCTACATGTACGAACACTTCATTGTGCTAACTATTAGACGATAAAGACATAAAAGCAAGACGAAAGTAAAACAGAAAGCTCCTTTAGGTGATTTCTAGTTTATTTGTACCTTGGTTTAAGCTGTCGGTAGCTTTTTATTAAATCAATTAGTTAGTCGTAATAGAGAGGTGGTTTTACTGTACATGTTAACCCCTTTACCGCTTTGTTGTCGTCTGCTTCAGTATTGTTGTCTGCAAGACACGTGCCAGTTAGATTTTAGGTTGTATGACTTAATAAATATAGATACGAGTGTCAAGCAGTTTGGGTCCTGATCAGACGCCGCGGTACGCGGCGTCTGATCAGGACCCAAACTGTTTGCACACGAGCTTTAAGGCGTCATTGAGAGTGAAAGGGTTAATGAAACCAAGAGAAATATTGAATACCAATATGGGACCTCAGTATCCCACGGTGCGATATGTATTTACTGAAAGCAAGATGAGGTTGACACCTTATGCCATACAAATATCTATACAAATGAGAAAATAACACAGCAGAGTACATGTATGTCACATACGATTGGTGATACTAAAAGTGTTTTGTGGAATACACGTTACTTGAGCCCCTTCACTGCCATGACGTCATCTGCTTTAAACAATTGTCGTCTGCTATTATTTCTAAAAAATTATGTTATAAGTATTTTAGAATAAGACATATTGAAATTAATGACTTTTTCTTTGAGTCGTGATCAGACGCCGAGTAACGCGGCGTCTGATTAGGATCAACACTCTCTACAAATAACCATTATACTTGGGATAAGGCAGTAAAGGGGTTAAATAGTCACAAAGGCTATTTCATATGGTACTTTCCGAATCAACATAGTTCCGAAATGCCAAGAAGCTTAACATTTCGTCGTAGTGTTATAGAAGAATAAGGATATATAAGAAATACCATCATAATTTCAGAAAACTGTCTTTTTCCGACGTTTTAGTAAATTTTTGCGTCTGTTTCATCTTATCATTTAGAATGATCAGCGCAAATGAGTTTTATTTGCAACAAACATTGGTTCACATTTGACGACTGATCATGTTTCACATCCTTTGGTATTCCTTCCGAAGATTTCATTGTTTAATAAATTAACCCCTAGTGAGATCTATATTCGTAATTTGCAAACTGTATACAAAATACATAGTACATAATTATGTCGTATGAGAATAGCGTAGCTCTGATCAGAGGGATCCTACTGGTGTTTTGTGTACACCTTCCTATAACAGTGGGGAAAACGTTATTTGTTTCCGTGTAAACGAAACTTCTCTTACAATTTGATCGTTTGTTTTTATATATGACTGGCATAGATCATTTGTCGGATTACCAGGTGTCAGATAAGGCATAAAACTGTTTGCAACAGACCGAATTGTCTGAGCATTCGCGTGTTCATTTCGAAGCAAATAACTTAGTTTTCACTGTAACAAGGGATATCAATACGTATGTAACCGAAATAATCACAGAATGTATTGCAAATTTAATTGGTTTCTATCCATTCTAAATTACGACTCCCGGGAATGCGCAAAAGAATATTATTCCAAAAATAGTTTGTCTCTTCAAAAGCTCGCGGAAGACTGCTGATACGAACGATATTTTTGAGATATTTGTACAGTAGAGAAGACGTTATTGTTTCTCACTAAAAATGTTTATGCTAAAAAACTTATTTCTCCCATTTTCGCCCATGTGGGATATAGATGTTCCCCACCGGGAATCACTCTATCCTAAATACCACGTGACGGCTTCTTTTGTTTGCCCATCTTTACCACAAACTCTGCATGACGTGGGTAACTAAATGACATAATTTCTTATGACGTTACTATAAACTACGTCATGTTTTGGCGAAAAAAGGTGCGCAGAAACTGCTCTTTTTCGTTATTTTTAACATGTTTGAATGATTTAAATGGCAGAAACAAATCCCCAATTTGTGTTGTTTATGTAGGATAAGAGTTTTCTCCCCCCCCCCCCAAAGCCTTGTCCCTGCATGAATTTTCTGACCCTCGAGGGAGAAAAATTCTATCCTCTCATGGTGGATTCTTATAATCTCCATTGCAATCGATGTTGCGCCAGTTTGGTAATCCGGCGTCTGATTAGACTCCAAATTGTATTTCCTCAAAATATATCGTTTTCCAATAAACTTCTGTTTTCTTAACTTTGTTGTAATGATCGCTTGCATTTAGTTTTCTTTAAAATAGGAAACCCTCGTCTCCATTGTATCACGAAGTTCATACTCCTTTTCTAAACTTTTTGTCAAACGTGGGTATCTTTAGAATAAAGTGTCATGTCTATCTTATTAGACATACTATTGTATTCAGCTAAGCGCATTCGATATACCAATATCTGTTCTAATATTGTATTTCTCTACAGTTGTTCTTGTTGCGAAAAGTGCACCTAACAAAAGATAATCCTCTACACAACCATTAAATTCTGAAATCTAACACTTTATAATTCACTGTACGGTCGTATTATAAATGTCATGTTGAAAGTTGATATTTCTGATTAGATTTTATAAGGATGTTTATCGTAAGATTCTTCATCAAATTTAAATCAACCCTTTTGCACCATAGGCTATATAAATCTACCTTGCAGACAGTGTGGAATCTAATACGACGACGAAGTACTCGGTATCGGATAAGGATCCAAACTGTTGGCCACTCGTTTAGATATTGCTTAGCCCAGTGGATTCTTCCATGCTTATATATTGGATTAGTCCATTTTTACCTAAGGGGTGCCTGGTCTAAATTTTCATTTTCATTTTGTTTTATATTGAAGTCCCTATCAGCAAACAGTGTAGACTCTGATCAGACGCCGCATATAACTTGATCAGCATCTACACTGTTTGCCCATGTCCCATATAATGGGATCGTGGGCATAAATGGTTTAAAGTAGTCCGCCATCCAATAATCATTAAGAGAGCAAATAGAATAGTACACAAGCCAATGTTAATAATAAGCTGTATAAGGGGTTAGATTTTGTTTCATGTTTTGAATCACTTGATAATGACACTGTATTGAAGATTGCAGCACTTGTTTTGAATCTACCTTTCTGCCCTTGTATATTGAGATGAAAGACAAAGATACCGGTTATATTTTAAGAGAAGTCATGTAAACTTTAACAGTTAAAACGACATTCTCTAATGCCAACTCATGACCTTCACACTTGTTCTCCTCATGAGGGAATTCCCAGGTAAATGTACGCGAGACACAAGCATTTGATCTTGTCTTGTATTCATATTAACCAGCAGTTTTGTCTGAGTGAGTTTGACACATGTTGAGACTAGGGATAAGTTACGCTTCTCTGGTAGAGAATGTCTGTAGAGTCAAAATGTGCGTATCTGATGTCTATTTCACATACTTATGAAATAAGTATTTAATACAAAAAGTAAAAATGTTTGAGTTCGTCTAGAAAAGTCCAGCTTGGTTTAGGTATGCCTCTCTAGCACAAAGTTAGCGATCAAAGGGCACAGGAGTCCTGGAAAGACAATATTATGAACCATTAATACACGGATATCCTGTGGTATGCTTGACTATAAATGCTAAACTCCAAGACAATTCAAAGCAATTAAAGATTGAAGAAATTTGAAATTAAACACGAAACAGTTTAGATCTAGATCAGACGCCGCATAACGCGAAATATTATCTGCATCGAAACGGTTTGCAAATGTATGCAATACCATGTTTTTAATGATAAGAATTAATTGGATTTATTTATGGCACATCTATTAGGACTTGATTTGTAGTGTATCTACTGTACGAGCTAAACGTCAGTCCTGCGTTCATTCGCGCGAACCTCTCACCGCGCACCTCTCTGCTCCAGGAGAGCCACAGGTTAACGTGAATTCTACAATGCACGGTAAGACTCTCTACTGTCTACCTGTGGTTTGGCCCGAGCAGAGAGGTTAGCGGCGAGAGATTCAGTAGAGTTCGTTCTAGTGACCACATAGTTGTTCTTACATGTATACGCATAGGCAGGCAACGTTTTGGTTGCGGACGTTTTCTTCCTACAAAACAACGGTAGATTATAATTGTGTCTTAACTCAAGACATCTTCCAATTGTGCATGCTACGAATCTGGTTTATATTTTAGGTGTACGTATATGGACAACTATTTATCCTTTCATCGCCAAAACGAAATGACAATTATAACCAGTGCAATTTGGAGGGGCAATAAGGTACATGTAAACACTTAAAATAAGGGTGTTAAAAAGTAACGGTACATTACACTTATACTTTTCAATTAAACTCACCACTATTTGTTAGATTACAGACAAATACTATTTATTTAACTTGATTCTACCAATGGTTAACACGCAAACGTAAATAATGTCACTTAGTAGACAGCTTATTTCATAGCAGTTTATAGTTCCGTATATTCGGTAGTCAATTGAGTCGCGAGACGTACAGCGTGATCTCCCTAACAATACGATAAACAACAAATTACCGATATATCGGGTAAACGACGTATTTTCGGAGTGTACACTAAAAGTAGGTTAGACTTTATTCTTTACCGTTTAACGAACTTGAAAGGCAAATAGTTCGAAACGCAAAACTATTTGCAGTGAAAATAATTGTTCAAACGTTAATTAAGAAAGGGTAACATATTCCATACACTAGTTATAGATTATCGATTTTAAATAATTTCAACTTTGTACGACATTATCATTTATGTCGTTGCAGAATTGAAACAGTTACATAAGTATCAACTATCATTAGGAACTATGGAGAATACAGTGCATAGTGATGTTAATACTGAGGATTTTGGTACAGAGATACACGTCACAGATCATTAGATATGTAAGGACAAGTTAGACGTGACCTTATACAGTACCTCAACAAGAATCTGAACTTAAACCCCTTTCACTACAACATTTTTACGTGAGTTTTTTACTCCCACACTGTTTCATTTTCATCTGCTTCAATTTTCGTGTTTGCAAGATCGTTCCAAATTAAGATTCAATGTAGTATATCAGTACGAGTGTAGACAGTTTGGATCCTGAACAGACGCCGCGTTACGCGGCGTCTGATCAGGATCCAAACTGTTTGCAAACGCGCTTTCAAGCGTCATTGAGCGTGAACGGGTTAAATAACCTGATCAATACTCATTGTTAAACATACATCATATGAGTGTTATATCCCCATAAAAATTCCCGTTTCGTTTATATTTTCATAAAAGAGAAAAACGTCCATGAATTCACCATGACCGAATAGCGGGCACTTGCTTGCATCAAGTCCGGTAGATACATGAAGCAGACGAAGTCCAAAGCAGAAAGCGCTTTCAGTCTGCTATAAGTCAGTCACCCTTTACACCATAAATACGTCTTTTTACGCATTTAATTTACCCCCACTAAAGAAAATAGTTCCGATTCAAACAGTCATGAATATGCTTAATAAGAAATATACTCTATATTCTAGCAGATGGTGGCTAAAAGCAGTCTGAAATGATTACACATCTTCAAAGCTTAGACATAGGATATGGGGTGATGGGTTAAATAGTCAAAACCATTTTCCAATAAGCAACATATATAATTTCATGTTTTTTCCTATTTAGGGTTGTTGTTTGCAATATTTTGCAAAATAACAAACAATGTAAATGCAACTCTATTATCAGGATCAACACAGTTTGCATAGGACATATATGATCTGTCATGGTTCGATGTATGAGACAGCCTGGTCTCAACCGAGTCTAGAATTGAAATGTTAATAAGCGAACCTTGGCGAGCTTAACAACTTTTCTTGACAAAGCTCATCTCAACCTCGTCTAGAATTGAAATGTTATTAAGCGAGCCTATTCTAGACGAGGTTGAAATCAGCTTGTCTCATACATCGACGAGTGACAGATTCTTTTTCTCACATAACCACAATTTAATGTAATTAGCCTTTTTTAGAATCCCAGTGACGTAATAACGCCTTTAAATATAATGACATTAGGGTGACGTCATCAAAGAGATCTCACACATGTTTGAGACAAGTATATTCGCGATCGTTGTTCGCTATTGAATAGTTGGTAGTTATGAGAGAAAAGTGTTTTCTTCATACTTCAGGTACACTGTAAGTAAATGACCGGTATATTCGTTGCTAATATTGCATGTGATAAACAACCGTTTGTCATACAAAAACTCATAGCAAGCTATTGGGGGAAGGATTAACCACTATGAGATATTGAAATGCTAGGGATTTAATAGTTTTACAGTATATTAGCAAACCTGAATATGAATATAAAGTATGGAAACATAAATCTAAATAACTAAATTGTAAAAGAGTTAACCTTATAATGTACACACATTTCTCTGATTTGCACCTGTAAATTGTTACAGTGGAGAATGTGTTATTCTTTCCCAATAAACGCGTTTACGCTAAAACTAAAAGTATTATTTCCACTGTAAACACTTTGGAGCCAGGATCCAAACTGTTTGCCACTCAGATTAACATGAATAGTCGTTTGTGTTTCGTTTGAGTTTAAACGGGAAAGAATAACGTTTTCTCCACTGTAAATACACGGTAGTTGTCTCACAAGTTATAATTGTATTAGGTAATTAGCATGCTTCAAGAAAGCATGCATAATTTCAAGTCTCACAATAACAGTAAAATACTTCATTTATGAATAAGGTATTATATCTTTAACCGATTTTGGAAAGTTTTACGCTCTGACCCAACTATTGCTTATTGAACTTGATTAAAGTTGAATGGTGTGTTGCATAACAATGTGTTTATATAAACGGAATATTACTATACTTTGCATATCTTATGCACCGGATCACTCGAGTTGTGTGTGTAAAGGCTATATCCAACGAGACCGAAGGTCGAGTTGGATATAGCCTTTACACACACAACGAGAGTGATCCGGTACATAAGATAAGCAAAGTATAGTAATGTTCCTTTTATTATATACCTCTTATAATAAAAATAAAATGAAAAACGATAGAAATGTTTCGAGCGTTACTATAAATAAACGGAATTTCCCATACGTCACACTTCGGGGAATGGCGCGTGAAAGTAAATACTCGCTATTACGACCACTAAAACGAATGCTAATTGATTAAATAATAGAGAGGTGACAGCTTAAAGCAATGTGACAGTGAAACAGAAAGCTCCTAAAGGAGCTTTCTTTTTCACTGTCACCTTGCTTTAAGCGGTCACCTACCGTAAACACCCTAATACTTAACATAATTTAGTGGTCGTAATAGAGAGGTTTTACTGTAGTTCCGAACTTCCGACTACACAGTTAACATTCTTTTCCCATTACACAAGGTACATGGGTAATACGGAATTTTCAATCCGTCAAGGTGTATTTGTTCGATAAAATACAGAAATATTTCGGGCAGAACATTGGTAGGTATATAATAAAGATATGTATACAAACGGTACACAGCTGAGAAGACGAAAACTCATTCCAAATAAACGCATCTGTGCAGTAACAATTATTTCAAATGCAAACAATTTGAAACCAGATCAGACGCCGAGTAACCTGAACCTTATCAGGCTCCAGACCGTTTGCGACTCGGATTTAGATAAGTCGAAGAAATTAAAAAAGACAACATTGTCAATATTTTATTGCATTGTGTTTTTCGTTTATTTAAAACGTGAAATGATAACCCGCGCCTTTGTTTGATTACAGAACTTTAATCAACACACATGGCCTAAGTACCAACACACGACTTTGTTTCCCTTCAGGAAGTTAATACTCAGAGCTGCAGCATAATATTTGTACAGTAATGATGTTATTCTTTCCCAATAAACGTATTTACGCTTAAACAATAATTTCAATTGCACAGTTTGGAGTTAGATTAGATGCAAGGTAAACCGGCGTCTGATCTGACTCCACAGTATTTGCCATTCAGATCAACATAAATCGTGACAGGTTTAAAAAAATGATTGCATTTGCGTTTTGTTTGCGTTTAACCCATTTACCAAATAGAAGCGCCTTTTAGCGCATTCAGTTTATTCCCCCGCTGAAGAAAATAGTTCCAATTGAAACAGTCATGAATATGTACCATAAGGAATAGTTTCTTTATTCTAGCAGGTGATAGCTTAAAGCAGGCTGAAAGTAATGCAGAATGCTCTTTAATGCGCATTCTGCTTTACATTCAACCTGCTTTAAGTAGTCATCTATTTTCAAAACTAGCAGCAGGCTATGGGGTAAAGGGTTAAAGTGCAGGAATAACATAACGTATTTCCACTGTATATTAGTTGCTGGGGGCATGGTATATTCATCACAAGCCGGTGTTGCAGGACTTCAGGACTTCTTAGTTGTTCACTTACAAGCTTAATCAACTTAAGATAATGAAACAACAACGTTAGAGAATATTGCTCTAAGGTCGCAATACCTGAACATCTTAATGCTTCTGGTGCGGTATAACCTTTCTTTTCTTAAATAATATTTTACCTTGTACATGCTACCCCCTTCAATTTGTTGCATTCTTCATTTTGAAAGTGTGTTTTTTTCTCTATTATATCCCCCATATATGATACATGCGAAAATGGGGCAATATGATTATCGTACATCACGGTAACAAAAGTATGACGTCATCTTGTGTATTACGTTATGAGCGCACCGTCGTCATTTATGCTTTAGAGGAAATATAAACTCAAACTAATAGTTAAAGAACACGCATACTACAGAGGATGACCTACTTTCATTTTAGGTATATACATATAGAATGTACTTTTAAATTTCGTTTTCTTCGAAAATATTATTCTTTGGTCTTATTTGACATTTTAATGACATCTCCAATATTGCACAGGCAGAGGAAATACACCCTCGGTAGAGACAATCCTATCCTACTTGAACTCTCATGGTAGATTTTTATATTCCTTCCTCGTTGGTTTCAGTAATATACTCTGAATAACGCACAGAATGGAACCAGATATCATACCTAGATAATTAGAATATTGTTTGTTGTGTTCTAACTGTTTGTTTATGTCACCAATATACTTCTGCATTATTACTATTAGAACGAGAAAGTTTAAAATCGTTCCGACAAATTCACGACCATACGGTTATTTACTTCAAAATCGCATGTAATGAAAATGTTCAATTACATATTGAATTCATTCAATGACTTTAATTACATCATTTACATAATGTGAGACTTTAGAAGTTTCAGGAAACACCTTCATCGTTGTATAAATACAATTGCTCGAGGGGACGGGACTTGTGGATACATTTCGCAGAGGAGGCGGGGCTTATGGATCTTTTTCTTCGGGAATTAATCTACAAACTCAAACATCAGATATTTGGTTGATTCTTTAAATATGCTTCCTAACCGATGTATGCCTTACTTGTAGCAGAAAGTTTTAACCATGGTTATCGGCTAGAATTCTTCTTTGTTAATGAGACATATTTCAAGAAAATTGAGATACCTTATCAATAGCATCTGTTTTTTTTCTTTATGCCGAAAATAATTAAGATATAAATTCCTAGTTTAAAAATGACATCGGCATTTTCGCGCCAACTGTCAAATTTACGACGATTAATGTTTACAATGGATTTATTTTGTTGCTTTCGAATGTACACATGATCAGTAATGCGGTTATGGCTACTCCTGTTAGTGTGCACATTATTCGTGTTAACGACCTCTAATATGGATGAAACAAACATGCATACTAATAGAATGCTCATTTAGTATTAGAACTTAAACAAAATAATGTTAATATAAGAAATGAGCTGATTGTTCGGCGTTTAAGCGACATAAACGACAGAAAAAAACTGCAAAATTGATAGTGATTCATGCAATTTGCCGATAGTTTTCTTTCGGGGTTTTCCGCTTAAACGCAGAAAACATCAGTTCATTTCTGAATTATTCTACCAATTGTAGCTATTGCATATACTGACAATTTTTACACAAATTTAACACTTTAAACATAGTAGATACGCATTTTAAAGAATGTAATTTATATCTCCCCTGATTAAAAGACAAACCCAACAGTTTACAGTATTATATCTGCATGTAAGACAAATCACATTTCATATATCCCAGTAGATTGTAGTTTAAAAAAGTCTGAGAGTAATTCCGATTGACTTCTGATCTGACTCCAATTAAACTGTTTGCACTGAATGTTATAGTTTTAGCATAAAGGTGTGAATTGTCTTCTCCACTGTATTAGCGATTTTGTAACATATTGTCAGGAAGATAATAAGATATAAATGTTGCCATGGAAAATTAATATGAAAAACATTATATCATATATATATCATTTTGTTTTGTTCATTACAACCGCAACTGCATGCATCAAATATCAGGTTTTAACGAATCCTTTGTTCACGTTTTGTCTATTTGAAACTATTTTACATTGCATTGAATAGTACAACCCAACATGTTCTTACAGACATTTCTTCAGTCCTTTGATGGACCCCCCTTGTTCTCACTAGGCGTGAAAATACAGGTAACGCAGAAGTAAAGTGTGCTTAGCCAATGTCACAAATCTCAAATTGTCTAAAGAGGCACTGACATACTCACGCTCAAGGGTTATTCAATGGATGTTTCTAACCAAACTAACAAATTCAAGGTAAGGGCCTGGCAGGAGACGCTTCAATGAATATTTCCCTAGACAAGATAACAGTAACTGCACAACTTGCACATGGCTTCATGATTTTAAACCTGGTTTGGTGTTACCACCGAAAGTAGGTCAGGAAATGTCTTTAATATTGATTGTTTGTTTTTCGTGCACATGTAGAAAGAAGGCATATTTCAGCCTTGAGATTTTGTATTATTTTGCCTATTCAGACGCATTTGTGATACAGTAGAGACGCAATTCCGACCAGGTTAGATGAACTAAACACATCGCAACTAAATTATAGATAATTACAACTGTTTAAAATTCTGCAGTTTTTGTTTAAATTGGACGGCAAACAGTTTGAAACCTGATCAGACGCCGGGTCATCCGGCGTCTGATCAGGTTTCAAACTGTTTGCAAAGGACTTAAACGTTTTTCACAAACGTGTGTATTGAGAATAACACACTCTCAACTATAAATATTGCAACAGTTTGCATCCAGATTCGACATCGTGGAAACTGACATTATTAATTGAATGGTTTTATACACAGGTTTATATTTTCAGAACGAGTGCAGTTCAAATCAACTTTTGGCATTGTTACAAACGATAAGCTTTGCAGACGACAATAGCAAATGTCATGTTTAATATTGTGCACAATTTAATCCTAGATGCTGTATTGTGTGATATTTTTGTGATTTTTAAAAGTAAATATATTGGCCCACAGCAAAACTATGTGTTAACTAAGTTCAAGTTACAGCATATTAGGTTTAAAATCTTAATGGTACAGAAGGGTGGGACGAGCGTTAGCCATTAAGATGTCACTTAATATGTTCTAACTAACTTAGAATATAACCTATTATTTGATTGGCAGATGATAGAATATGCCCACGTTTATTGTAGACAAACCTCGCTTATGCTGGTGGTGAGATCGCCAAATATGACAGTATTTACAACTAGTTGCTTCGAGGCGGAGTTATCTATACCGCGTGAAGACACCACGCGACGTCGAAACACAACCAAATTCTTAACGATTAAGCTTAATGATTAAGTGCCGTACTTAATGGGATGCAAAAGCAGTTTGATTGGTTAAAATGTAAGATATATTCTAATTGACAACACGAAAAAGAAAGTTTAACCGATAACACTATTGTTAAAATAACGAACAAATATTTACATATTAATAAACAGAGGTGTTTCATTTAGCACACGGTCAGCAGCAATCAATAATCAATTATAAATTAATTATTAACAACCACTGGGGGTTAAACCTGGGTTTAGGGGCGCCCAACCTCACTCTTATCTTCTATATTTACCTATAAAGACGAACAGTGTAATAAAATGTTTGCAAAGTCGACTTTAAAAGGGTTAACAAATTGTTCTAACGCAACTATTATACAACAATCGTTACCATACTTTATAAAGTTACTTTCTATGTAATCACTGTACAGTCTGAACGAAACTAAATGCAAGTGCAATGTAACTAAAGATAGAATATGACAAGCTCTTGTACATTTAGCCAATTTAATTTTATTTAAGTTTTAAAATAATTGTAAACCTGGTCAGACGCCGACGTCTGGTTTAGCTCCAAACAGGTTACATAGTGAAGTTGTATTAATATAATTTAAGAAATAATAAATTCATACCAGTGATTTATCGTGCAATAAAACAAGGTTAGGAGTTGATATACGTAGTAATCAAATCACGAGGGCGAAGGTATCTCAACGACGATAAAAGACTGGTATTAAGTTAATATTTCGTTTCTAACTCTTCAATTTAACCACAATTTGCAATGAACCAACGGCGCTACATTTCTTGGGGTACATATTTTTCTATGTTTATATAGGGGTATGCGCGAAGTTGTGTTAGAACACGTTTATTAGGAAACAATAACATGTTTTTCCATGGTATATGATAAGGGACATAGATAAACAAGAAATGCACAAATGTTTCAATTTTTTATTGAAAACGATTCAGCGCAAAATATTAAATGTAATAAGCATGTAGCAGTTTCATTTACAAGCGAATGCTTGACTTCAAGCAAATAAGCACTGGTCATATACACACCCTGCATACGCATACAAAACCTTGTATATTTGGTATACATGTATGCCAACATCACTTTGTCGGCAATAGCTCAATTTTCAGTACATGCCGAAAAGCAGAATGTGATTTGCTCTTTAATCTAAGTTTCACTAGCAAATTTCTCAGTAACTTGACATATCAATAGCATCAATAGAAACAGAATTACACAATGGTCTTAGCAAAATGTGTGTCTTATGTTTAACATTGCACTACCATAATGACGTACAAAATCCGCCTAACGAAGTCGCTGAAATATTTTCGTCTGCTGTTTTTTTAAAAATTGGAACTACATGTATATGCGTTTTGACTTAAGAAACATTGAAATGAGTGTGAAACAGTTTGGATCCTGACCAGACCCTGTGTGACGTGGCGTTTGATCGGAACTCACACTGTTTGCGTATGCCAGTGTTGTTGGGCGTGGTAGTTAACCCTTTACCCTATAGCCCGTTTCTAACTTTGACGAAAGGTAATCACCTAAAGCAGGTTGAAAGTAAAGCCGAGTGCGCCTTAAAGGCGCATTCTGCTTTACTTTCAGCCTGCTTTAAGCTACAAACTGCAAGAATACAGAAAATATTTCTTACGGTACATAATCATGACTGTATAAATTGGAACTATTTTCTTCAGCGGATGAATCAATTGAATGCGCTAAAAAGCGCTTCTATGAGGAAAAGAGTTAAAGAGTTAAAGTTATTTAAGTTCATATACACAGATGAGCTAGGGTTTGGGCTGGAACAAATTGAGACTGGCATGTGTGGAACCGATGTGCATCCTTTAGTCTCGTTGGTAAACAACGTAAGACAACGAAAGAATAACTACATTTATGACAGTCAAACAAGAAAGCGGTATCGTCTTTTGATTGCAAAGTACAGTTCGAATAGTTGTTGTATTTAACCAACTCATTGTCGTGACGTCATCAATTAAAAACAAATGGCGTCTGCTATTATTTGTCAGATTTATATTTAGTTATTCTGAGTGAAGAAATATCAATTTGAGTGTCAAATAATTTGGATCCTTATCAGAAGCCGCTTCACGCAGCGACTGATCAGGATCCAAGCTGTTTGTATTGTAAAATAACGTTAGCATGTATAATTGTAATCATATGTACTTCTGGAAATAAATATGTTTAAACTAAGCTGTTTGTAATGAATATTGTATTCGGGATAAGAGAGTGAAGGGGTTAATACTTCGACTGCCTTGCTCCGATAACAATGTTTATTTACAAACATTTTAAAGACTGGTCAGCAGCCAAATAGCTTAACACTATTCACGGTATTATTTGAATCAATTTACCTAAACTTTAAGATTCTGAAATAAAAACAGACGACGATAGTTTAAAACGACTGACGTTGTGGTAGTAGCATAGTTTAACTATTATATATGTATAATAGTGTCAGAAAAGATTGACTGCAATCTGACCTGATACGTAAATTATTCCATATGATACAACAAATATGCATTTCAAATATACGTAAATCGTTTAAAAACAATAAACCAGCTGTGAAAGAAACGCCCAGTTATTAACGCATTTTCCCCTTAAAAACTTCCAATGGACATTTCTAGTTAACAATAAAGGCTGGTCCATCATAGACTATTTACGGTTGTTTTTCATAATGTATTGCAGAATGGCAAACAGTGAAGTCCCTGATTAGAGGGTTCCTGCAGGAGCCCTCTTACCAGGGACTTCACTGTTTGCACAAGACCAGTGTACCCTTAACAGTTACACTTTTGGCAAACGACGCATATATGCGGCACTAAGGCTCACTGATTTAAAAGTTATCTGCAAACTGTTTTACACTTTCATAATTAATTTTCGGTTGCAAAAACAAGTTAGGAAGGTTATTTATTATTATTAAACGTTTAAACGAAACTAAACCTCTTCGCAATGCTACACGTGCATATAAATTCCACTTTACAGAATGTTAATAATGTCTCTAAATCTGAATAGCAACTTGTTTGGAGCCTTGTTTACAATGGCCATAGCCTAGGTGAGACAGCAAATAGACATTTTATTTAGGAAAGAAGAACGTCTTTTCAACTGTAACGGTTTTATCGCGTTATTTAATTTCTTCATTACATTCCTAAGATTTAAAACCGTTAACTTGATAAAATTTAACAATTTATCAGGAAAACTACTGATTACATGAAGACAATTTTCTCAATGAGATTTCAATTTTGGGAATAATTGTATTAAATTCAAGGGCATTGTTAACGAAGTGTGGAAAACGATATCACCCTTTCACGGCCATAGAGATGCATTGCAAACAGTAACAGTTCAGTATAGTATTATTAGATGTTAATAGTAGTATTAGATGTTAACGAATGACCAAGAATAAAACTGTTTGACATTGGCATTGGTTTTTTACGCAAACACCCTGTAAAATAAGACCGGATAAAAAGGTTTAAGCAGAAATTATTTTAGAGGCGTACACTGTGTCTTATTGTTTGCTCAACCATTCCTATGCGGGAAAACATTAGTTTGCAAACAGTGTCGATCCTGTTAAGGAGTACGTGGATCAGGGTCTGCATTGTTTGTTTTACTTTTAGGTTCCTTAAATATTTCTAAAACAAACCTAATAATAAACACAAGCTGACTATTTTTCAAGGTGTAATAGTCAATATGAAAACCTCAGTATAAAAAGAATTAAACGACAAACATTACCCGATTGTACATGTAGATAGCAATGCTGTTTTACATCTTTGAACATCTTTGACAAATCTGTCGTCAATTTCTCTAATATAGTTAGCATTTACAAAATAGGATGTTAGTACCAGAGATGTTGCCGAGTTACCTGGCGTATTATCGAGATTCAAACTAATTGCAAAACGTATCACAGTGTCGTGTTAGGGTTCAATGTGTTAAATATGTTAATTGATATCAGTAAAGGCTATACTCTACGGTATAAAGAGTAACTGATGTATATTCGTATAATGGACTACTGTCAAACCATATATATTATGTTTGTATCATACGAACCGATTTGTAATGTTGGAGTGGCCATTGGGGAAAATATCTGCAACAGCCTGCACTCCGTATTTTGTAATCGATGAAACATATCGGCCATACATGTAATACCAGGACACCATGCCAGCTTTTGGGTGGTTGGTAGCTGTGATTCAAACTATGTAAATGTTTTATGTTGCAATATGTTCTATATCAGGCATGGCTGAGTATAAAACAAGTGGGTGTCTATACGCTTCATCAGTCATTCTGTCTTGTAAAGTGATTGGTTCTCATATACGCCATTGACATACTGGTACAGTGGGAACAACGTCAAACGTCATTCCTTCCCGTTTAAACGACACTAAACACTAAGCAATAAAACACTAACTTAAGACAATTACAGAGCTTGTTTTACATGCTGATGATATAGTTTATAAAGAAGTTCTTTTTACACTGCTAAAGAAAGGTATTTACCCAGACAGTGTCACCGACTGTCAGTCAGCTTGGTCACTGGTGAACCAGTGACCAAGCTGACTGACAGTCGGCGAAACTGTCTGGGTAAATACCTTTCTTTAGCAGTGTAAAAAGACCTTCTTTATATGCATCATTCCTGCTAAATGAACCTATTCTCCAATGATGATATAGTTCTTATTTGTGCGGCAAAAAGTGTGGAGTATGGCCACATATTGGACTTCCCGGCTTCTGATCAGGCGCCAAACTGTTTGCAATGGTTATACTTATTTCTGCACAAATTCGTTTATTGGGAAAGACGAACGTTTTACACAATGAATTCCAAATTGTAATGAACTAAGTTTTGCTTTACAGCAAAAAGTTATGTTTCGCCGTCACAAAATCCAAAGATTAAGACATTAATGGTAATACAATTATTGTAAATAACTAAAAAGTCGGTAAATAAACCGCAAAATTAGTATATACGATTAAAGAGAAGCGATACATACTTTAAGCAGGACACTTATAAAACTCTTAGTTCTACTGTCCTGTGGAATTATTAGCTAATAATAGATATTGATGGAATTACTTTCTAATAAAACCAATATTTAGAAGTTTTCAACTACTACAAAACCCAAATATTGTACATAATCATAAAGTGAAAAAGACGTTTTTCAACAACAGTGTTTCCTCCCTACAACGACCTTCCCTACAACAACCCCGTCATTACAACAACCCTTGTGGCGGTTCCCTAAATAGGAAAATTATGTCTAACGTTTTAGTGCTGCAATATCGTCTTCTTAAAATTGTCGTCTGTTTTTTTCTCAAAGTTACATATACATGTATAAGTGGATATTTTGATAGAAGAAATGTAATGACGAATGACAAACAGCTTGAATCTGATCTGGATCAAGCTGTTTGCAAATGTAATCAAAGTCTTAATTATCCCTCTCTATAACGACTCCCTCCGAACAACAAACAATCCGTGTCTCCCAATGGGCGTCGTTGCAGAGAGGGAGCACTGTAGTTTGTTCTCAAATGATTATTTGCTGTGCAAAATGCTTGGAGCCAGATTAGATTTCACGTAACTCGGCGGAATGCTTCATGTACTGAGATATATCATCAGAAATGTCACAGTCTTCATTTTATTCTATTGCTTTTGCGTTCTGTACGTTTAACCCTTTTCACCATACATACCCCTTTTGATGAATTTAATTATTCCCACAGTCATTAATATACACCATAAGAAATGTTTTTAATATCCCAGCAGATGGTAAATAAGAGTATGCAGAAAGTTAAGCAGAAAAATTATTCTCCCTTAGTACTTTCAATTTGTTTTAAGTGGTCACTTGCCTTCAAAACAAGACGGAGGCTACGGGATAAAAAGTTAAACGAGTAAAAATTACATCATTTCCACTGTACATGGACACTCGTTTTTATACGGTAACAGAAATAGATGGCTTAAGAAAGTACAATAAAACCTCTCTATTGTCACCGCCGAGGAGAAGGCATACATACAAGTGACGGCTTAAGGGTGCATCAATGTCATGACTTTGGGAAATTTTCAAAGTATATGAAAACACTCTATGATGGTTTTGAATTGAAGAGCTATTTAAGATGAATGAAAACATAGAAAAAGTGTACATTTTGGTGAACAACAGTTGGCTCTATGGCCATGTAAAATTTACCCCACCCACTTCCTCTTATTTTGTCCTTTTCAAACAGCCCGCTTCAATAAAATCCATTTTAAATGAAAACAAATATGATAATTTGGTTTTGTGTTATTTATTTCCTATCTATGGTAGTATTTCTTCATACAAAAACTAATTTAAGAAAAAAAAGGCACCAAATGTGAAATTTATAAAGCTCTAAATATCATCGATATGGTACTTTTTTGTAAATTTTGTAAGGGGAGATAACTCTTTTTACTTTAATAACTCAACACTTTTCAACACTGACCTTTCAATTTCTTTTCATATTTTGAACTGCCTTAGCATGGGCTTTCATCTGGTAGAATATAAGAAAAAGTTAAATACTAGAACTATTTCATTTTCAAACTTTTTTACTTTTTTTCATAAAATAAAAATTCTAATAAAATCATGCCCTATACAAAGCATATTTTTGATATTCGAGGATCCATATTGTTCAAACCTAGTGCCTGCTTTGTCTAAATTTGATTTCTATATGTGAAAATACCACCATAGACAAGAAATAAATAATGGAAACCCAAATTATCATGTTTGTTTTGTTTCGAAATAAATTTTACTGAAGCTTGTACCCTGAATGTGTAAAATTTGAAAAAAAAGTCCAAATTTGACATACCTTTTTCAAATCGCTGTAGCTCAAAAACAAGGACACCACCATATATTTTTTTTTCACTTTTTCATTCATCATAAACAGCTCTTCCAAAAAAACAATGTTAGAAAAAAAGTTAAATACTTTGAAAAATTGGCTTATGACATTGATACACCCTTAAAGCAAGGTGTACGTAAGGCAGTGAGTTCCGTTAGCATAATGTTTCCCTTTACCCTTATCATTGTCAATTGTTTTATAGCTTTAAGTGGTCAGGTTTCTTTTTCTGGTGATCGTAATACAGAATTGTTACGGTACATGATCTACTGTACTCATATAATACGTTACAAACATCTGCGCAAATGATTGAAGTATGAGGAAAATATCGCTTCTATACAACCATTCACCGACTTTTTCAATAACGTCATGCATTTCCTGAAACACAGTTTTTCTCAGGCATTCCCTCTGAAATTCTCATAGAATTGGTGACGATAGTAATAAAGGCCTAATTCTAACTCAATAATATAAATTAACTTTCTCAGAGTCAATATGACATTATAATCGGTCGAACAGATTAACTGTCGTGATAAGTTCGACTTGCTATAGTTCTATCGTCTGATTTAATTTCTCAAGTTCAGAAGTTTAGAAGGGTTCGCTAAAATAAAAAAATTATATGATTGTCAAACAGTTTCTACATCCAAACAGTTCGGATATGTTAGCGCTACCGAAGTTAGCACTGAGGAAATTAGATGCAATTGTTTCTATGGATAAAAAGACGACAGTATACAAAACGAATATACTAGTAATTCTAGTATTGTTTTATATTTTATAATTACCTTACCTTGCTGATCTAAACATAAACGCCTGGTGCGTAACCGTAACTACTATGTATTACCGAACATAACATATTCGCTTTATACATGTATCAATATATCAGGAATATATTTAACCCATTCAGCCCCAAATTAATCGTAGAGTTTACCCGTTCACCCCAATATTGTCGTCTGCTTCAATAGTATTGTCTGCAATATCAGTTCAAAGATCGATGTCAAATACAGTCGAACTTTGATATCTCGAACGAGCATAACTCAATTTATCCGATATTTCGAAACATGAATTTGCCATATTTCAAGGTTGGTTTAGGCAAACATACTCGCTTAGCTGGGTTTTAACTTTGAAATAAGGGTATGTTCGTACTTAACCGAGTTGGAGATATCGAAGTGTAACCAGTTTGGATCCTGTTACGCGGCGTCTGATCAAGATCCAAACTGTTTGCAAAGTCTATTTTATGTGATGTTGGTTGTTAAAAGGTCAAAACAAACGGAGACGTAGATCTACTGGTTTAATCGTGTCTGTATCTAGACATTCTGTAAAGAAATTTCATACTAACAGTCTATCAGTGTACAACCACACTCGACCATTGATTGACGAATCGTTGCTATAGCTAAAATGAAGTAATTACTATATTACAGATTTACGCATTAGCGGTCCCCGTATTTAGAACCATCTACAACTAAAGTCAATTTAGTTCTAAATATAGGAGTTTTACACATCAGTGTAATCCGGTTATTAGAGCAATCTGTATCTCGAATTTTATTGGTACTTCATATTGACTGGTCTCGTACATTGGACTAGACATTACCTCCCAAAACATGTAATAAATGTTATGTCCCTGAAAATCAATGTGGGACAAACTTTGACGCCGTTTTGATTTAAGAAAATGTATACGCTATTACCAGAACACAATTGATATATTTACATAATTATTCACATAAATGTTTTGTCGTGGCCCTACCGTACCAAGATTAGGAGCAGTTGGATCGACTGCATTCGGACAATTGGAGGTTCAAAGGTTGATAAAGTTAAAGCAGAAATCTGTCGAACGCAGATTTCTGCTTTAATTTCAGATTACTTGGAACTATCTTAAGTACTTAATTAAAGCATGGCACCGGTAAAAATAATTTTCTCTTTCAATATGCTTCAAACACCAACGTATCTTAAATACTTTAATGATTACCTATCAGATAGATTGCAATGTTTGATGTTAACATTATTATAACAAGTATAAATTGTTATGTATACAGAAGTCTAGGTTTTAATTTATTTATCACAAATGTAACAAATATGCGTAATTTTATTTGGAGAAACTAAAACCATTTTAAAATTGTTAGAATATATATTTGAAGACATGACACTTCTCAAAACTATACAATGTCCTAAGCCTTTTGAATCCTAGTCAGGCATATAATATAACATATAAACATTGTACCTAAGAGTAGTACACTGGTACTTTGCAAACCGTAAAGACTGTGATCAAAGGGTCTTAACCCATTCCCTCATAAAGACGCCTTTTTACGCCTTTCAATTTATTCCTCTACTGGAGAAAACAGTTCCAAATTATACAGTGATGAATCTTTATCACAAGAAATATTTTCTGAATTCTAGCAGATGATGGCTTAAAGCAGGCTGAAAGTAAAGCAGAATGTGCCTGAGGCACATTCTGCTTTACTTTCAACCTGCTTTAAGTGACCACCTGTTTTCAAAACTAGAAACAGGCTATGGGGTAATGGGTTAAAAGACCTCTGGTCAGGGTCTGCACAGTTTGTCATATTCCGATACATTGACAAAAACACTCGTACAATTTAGCTGGACTTAATTGGAAACTAGAATTATCCATTTGAGGGCCGTCTAAAGGCCCTAAACCTCCCCAAAACATCCGGCACATTATTTTTACTTTCAGCCTGATTTAAGCGACTATCTCCTTAAATATGGAAAACTTATTTTTAAATGTGGTTTTGGGAGGTTTGGAGAGGTTTGGGGAGGTTAGGGGTCTTTAGACTGGCCGTCTTTTTTAAGTTCCAGGGAGTAAAGAGTTAATGTAAAGTTGTCGCAGGTTTCTTTACAGACTTTCTAAAGAGCGTGGTATACTCCGTAGCATGGGTAGAGGAATGTAGATATATAGTATCTCCGTATGATGAATAGTCCTTTTTATGACATGAGAATATTGACATAAATTTGCGTCGGTACTTTTCACTAAATATACAGTATATAATAGGATTGCCAGCAGAATTAACATAAGCTAAAATCGTAACAGCCACCAGGAAAGTCCATTTTTGATGGAAAGGAGCAGGGGAGAATGTGTTATAGATGAGTAAAATTTGATGTGGAGAATAACTAAGGAAGTAAAGTAAAACACTAACAACGAGCATTTTGATGACTCCCCGTCGTGCATTGATTGTGTCTGAGCACTTCACGGAGTGTGGATTCCCCGGACTCTGTCTGACGTTTTGACCGTGCAGCTCGTTCAGGCCAATGAACAAATTACGTCCTATGATAACGTAACACACAATTTGTACCACTAACGGGATGTAGTAGAACAGCACTGCCTCCACGTACTTGAATACCATGAACATTTGTTGATGGTCCGTGGGAAACATGAGCACACAAAACGAGACCTGGTTATCCGTGCCGTTTATGCTCATCAGTGTGTTGAAAAGGGCCGTCGGTGCTCCACACATCATGCTAAAGAGCCACACGAAGATGATTACAAACATCGTCCTGCGCCTTGTACAGAATATGTGCGCTTTGATTGGGAACACAATTGCGATGTACCTGCAATAATACAAATAATAAATATTACCAAATGGTGTCTATGTACTCGCTTCAAATGTTTCCAAGGCAATCATGCCTATTATAAATAGTTCCAAATATTACCCATTTGTGCTCAGATTTCATTATGCGGCGTCTGATCAGAGTCTACACTGTTTGCAGAAAATTTTGACCAGGCATACCTTTGATAAAAATGGACTAATCCAATATATAAACATGAAAGAATCCACTGGGTATAAATGGGTTAATAATCAAGCCTGTAATAAGAGATCGTACACAGAGTTTTATGCAGCACATGGCTTTGCAAATCGGCCCCACAGGAGCTTTCCGTATTATTTTTAGCATGCATTTAGCAGTCGCTGACTTATCTTTGGTTTCCTTTATCCTTCCTAAAAAACAAGTGGCTTAACCTTTTCACTTCCAATAACGCGAAAAAGCGCGTTTGCAAACAGTTTTCATCTTGACCAGACGCCGCGTCACGTGGCGTATGAACAGGATCCAAACTTTTTGACACTTGGTTTGAAACTTCTTCAGTCACACTGCCTTAAATTAAACTTTGAAACAATATTAAAGTAGACGACAATATGGCGTCGATGGGGGAAAAAGCTCACGATTAATTTGATCATCAAACTGTTAATAAGTTGACAGTAGATGTAATCAATTCAAAAATTTACCAAAGCTGACTGCCACACGAACGGTAAGTTCAGCTTTGTGTGAAACGCATTTAGGCTGATCATCTTAATCAACAGGTAATTATTATACTCAGTGTAAACATTTAAGCCAAGAAGAATTTTCCCTTATAATATATAGAATGTGTTAATTTTTCGTTGAAGGAGCGATTGATCTAACTATGGGTTTTTTTCATTTTCATTGAAATGTTTGTTAGAAAAGAGTGCATACTTAGATCAGACGCGGTATTTGATCTCAGTCTGCGCTATTTGCGTACATGTATGTCCCATTTATGAGAGACCTGCATGAGTAAATGAATCCATAAAGATGTGTTAAATGAGGGAGTTACCACAATACACAGTACAGCGCCCCTCTATACAACAACACCAAATAGCTCACAAAAAGTGTGTGCGTCGTTCGGAGGGAGTCGTTATAGGGAGGAAAATTGATTTAAATTTGCAAACAACTTGAATCAAGATCAGACGCAGCGTAACGCGGCGTCTGATCTAGATTCAAGCTGTTTTTCACTCGTCATTATGGGTTTTTTTTATAATCAAAATGTCCAATATGTAACTTTGAGAAAACCAGCAGACGACAATTCTAAGCAGGCAATATTGCAGCAGTAAAAGCGTTAGACATAATTGTCTTGTTTAGGGAACTGTGGAAAACGTCGTGTTAAGGAGGGAATCGTTGCTGGGAGGGCCGTTGTAGGGAGGGAGCACTGTACTATAGAAATAGCGTCATACTGAGTGAAGGGTGAAAAATATTTTACTGCTTCTCAATAAACGCTTCTATGCTAAAATTCTTACATTGTAACCTGTATATCCAAAAAGTTCGAGTGCATGTTTGTGTGTAGCGCATTGTATTTTCAATTCCTTTTAACGATAAAGAATAGATCTTCTCATTTGGACTGTATGCATCAGTTTATTTGTACATTTTATGTCTGATATGTATATTCACTGATAGACAATGAATAATCAAGTCGAATGTGCTATCTATGTAAATGTCCACATAAATATCTTCTGTGGAAAAAACGCTATTCTTTGACCCAAACCAAACGCAAACTTTTTTAAATGTCTTTATCTATATCTATGTGGCAAATAATTTAGAGTCTGGTCGGACGACGGGTTACCCGGCGTACGGTCTGGCTCAAAACTGTTTGCAAAGGAAATGATAGTTTAAGCGTAAACGCGTGTTTTGGGAAATAATAAAGTCTGTTCCACTGTTTACAAGAATTGACGTTACGTTTGCACTAGAAGTCATCTCACTCCCTACTCCAGGTACAGTGGTAATTTACAACCAGTTTGGATCCAGATTAGATGACGCGTGAAATTGCGATATTTTAAAGTGTACGATATTACTTTAGTCAATTTATGTAAGATGTAAATTTGAGAGCAGATGACGTCATGGTTTTGACGGTTTGTTTATGTCTTTATATTGCAGACATATTTAGCTCTTGTTCAGACGCTGACTTACTTGTTTTATATCTGATCTGGATTAATCCTTTTAATGCCAAAGGGAGCATTCTGATCAGGGCCAGCAGTGTTTATAATTCGGTAATATTTTTTAAAATTAACTATAGAGAGCAAAACGTGTTAATAGAAAAGCGTGTATAAAGTAAACAGAATATATGGCAAAACGGGTATATAGCAAAGAGTGTTAGCGAATAGTGTATATAGCACGTATTGCATATAGCAAAGAGTGTATATAGCAAGGAGAGTTTATAGCAAAAGGTGTACCCGACTTGATTGGAAACTGGAGCTGTCGGCTTGAAGTTTCACATGGTTAGCATTTCAATTATGTTGCGATTTAAAACGTTTCATTGAATACGTGCTTGATACTATTACTAAAGTCATGAGCTCTCTACAGTTGTTAATATATATCCTATAACAGACATCAACATTTTATCCGTAAATAGTCTGTAATATAGAGTAGTATCCCTTAAATACGACCTCCTGAAAAGGGTAATATACAATGTAATTGGTATCAAAACAGGCGTAAACTTTAAAACAATATGAAAGTAAGATAGGAAACTCAATTTATTTTGCTTTAAGCAGTCACCTGCCTTAAACAAATCACAATTTGATATAAATCAGTTGTCGTATTAAAGGGTTTCTGCTTTACATTGTGATTCACGAATATGTCGGGAATCATTGTTGGCTACTCTTTCAGCGGTCTTATCAACTTAGAAACTTTTTACACTCTACTGACAATTTGCTTTGAAGTCATGCTTATGATAATTCGGATTATAAAACATTATAACCTTCATTAGTGCGTAACAACGATGGTTTATAATAGCTGACATTCCAATTACAGGGACGTGTGCCCTATACTTCAAACATTATTAGCCTCGTTCATAACGTATCTGGTCGATACAATACTTGAATGAAACACATTTGGATGGTTTTACGGTTACCTCAAGAAAATGATAAATGCAGAAAAAGACTCTTTCTAAAAAGATAGAAACGTGTGTGGTGAACATTGTGCATAAGTTTGTATTGCAATAAACACCCATGAACAATTAACCCTGGCACGTTCATTCTATAGAGGATAACTTGGTTTGTTTCAGTATAAGATAGAAATTCAATCCATTGAGTGAACATCAGACGCTATCATACTGTCACGAGTGGCGAAGCCGCAAGTCAAAATATAACAGTCTGATGTTCACGAAATGGATTAAATTCGATCTTATACTGAAAATTAACAGTAATTATATTTATCTATGCTTTTAAGCCACTTTTTAAACGACATTGTTCGACAATTGAAAGCGAACGTTAATGATTGTACCAGTGTGGAGCCCCACGTTTATACCGCACACATTTCCAAGACAGTTTGCCGTACAATGACGTCATTGAGATATTGATTTGACGTCATCGGAATAACGTCGTTACTTCCGACCCTTGATTCGTGTTCTTCCGTTAAGTGGTTCGCGACAAATCGGACTGCCGGAATGAAACGATATGACACGATTGACTACGATTCTTGGGGAGCCCTACGTGAAAAATTCATAAAAGAAGCACGCGCAACTGTTTGAAACAGTGAAATTGTCAAGTGATAATGCACTGCTGTTTCCTAGTAATCCACCGAAAAACATAAATAAAACGTCACATTCACTGCCATGATATCCTTTCCTCGCAAAAGTAACTTTTCACTTCTAAAGTTAAAAACTTTAAACAGTTTGACTGTCAAAGCATGTTTATGCCTGCAGAACAGTTTATATACTGATTAGACTAGGCGCGGCGTCGTCTAGTCTTGATCCAAACTGGCCGTATATGTAAGTATTCTAGAGATTGGCAGCAAACGGTTTGTTTTGCCAATGTTGTCATGAAATGTTTGAAGATTAAGAATGTTACATGTAAATGCATAGCTTAGATTCATAATTATTGTGTTTTGTCCGTTTAAGCTCAGTCAAGTTTGTTTTAGACATACAGTATATCAAAGAAATCTGATCGTTAAATGCATTAAATATATTTATGCAGCTAATATCCTACATTTATATCCACTTGTATAAGATTCTACTTATTAGCATGTATTAACTCTTACATTGACAAAAAGACGCAATCTTTTTACCCCTCCACCGTTCCGTGTCGTTTGCTTCAATTTTGTTGTTTGCAAGATCGTTTCGATATAAGATCCAATGTAGTATGGCTTAAAACATGTCGATACGAGTGTCAAACAGTTTGGATCCTGATCAGACGGCGCATTACGCGGCGTCTGATCAGGACCCAAACTGTCTGCAAGCGCGCCTTTAAGCGTCATTGAGAGTGAAAGGGGTAAATGGTCACTTGATTCATTGATCCCTGAAGTCTTTGATGGGCAATTTTAGTTTCCAATTTAGCAAAGTCTATTTCTGACTATTTAGGTATGTTTTCCTAAATCAATTACAAAATAACAAACACTACAGACTCTCATCTAGTAGGAGCTCTCTGATATGTGTATAAACTGTATGCCTAGGGCATTGCTACTCAATATATGGTTGTAAGATACATACAACATGGCACTATTTAGTCAATGGGTTGGTACAGACAGAATTTATAAATGTATCATTAAATAAAATCAAACTAGACTTCTTTAATAAAGTTATTGTTGATATTCGCTGACTGAGTGCTTTAGAGAATCTACTATTGTGAAAAGAACTTTACCTTGTAGTTTCGGTTTTATTTTAGTTTAACCAATTTGTTCCCAAAAAGCGTTCCATAAAATGGATATCGGCAAACAGTACATACTCTACATAATGCAGCGTCTAACTAGAGTCTACACTGTTTTGTTTAAACATATTTTATTTCATAATACAAATATATGCTTAAGTCATAGTAATTATTTAAATTAAAATGACCAGGTACCCTTTAAATAAAAATGGTATTATCCAATATATCAGCATGGACGAATTCATATCGCACAAATGGGTTAACATTGAAACTGTATTCGTAATGCTGTTAATCTATGAATAGTCAATATTTTAAAATACATGGATTCCAATCAAGTAGCTTAACGGGAGTCGGGAGTAACAATAAAATAATTATATTTAACTTCTCTAATGGGAAGTCTTTGACACAGTGCAGTATTCTATGGAGTATCTAAGATTCATACTTTAAACGATTTGTGTAAGTCATTGACACCTGTAACTCTAAATGGACCACTCTAATTACTAATATGGTCTAGTCCATGTTTGACTATTCAGAGTTAGTTTTAACAATATACAGTCTTCAGTCGATACTTCGAACTCAGTCTTCAGTAGAGTTTAACCATAGTCTATAAGTTGAATAGCGATGTATCGATCTCATTTAAGCCGGACATACCTATGTATAACTATTTTAACTTTGACATTCGTGTAAGATCGACTTAAGCGGTTTCGAATTATTGAGTTTTGACGGTATTGCAAAATGATGATAAACAGTGCCGATTCTGATCAAAGGGTTCCTGTAGTACACATCTGATCAGAGTCTACATCGTTTGCAAAAGAGATGCACAGTGCTCCCTCTTTACAACGACACCCAATGGGAGACGCGTTATTCGGAGGGAGCCGTTATAGGGAGGGAACATTTAGACTTGACTTACATTTGCTAACAGCTTGAATATAGATCAGACGCCGCGTAACGCGGCGTCTGATCTGGATTGAAGCTGTTTGTTTCTCGCCATTATATATATTCTATCAAAATGTCCACTTATATTTTTTACTTTGAGAAAAACAGCAGACGACACATTTAAGCAGACGGTATTGCAAGCATTAAAAGGTTGGACATAGTTGTCTTGTTTGGGGAACAACGGCAATTTTCGTTGTAAGGAGGGGGTAGTTGTTGGGAGAGCCGTTGTAGGAAGGGAGCGCTGTATACCCTTAGTACACTGATAGTAAATGACGTAGATACGCATCACAAAGGGTTAATGTCTTAAACAAACACTATCTCCCTAAGATGAGTTTCAATGACAGGCTTTTCAAATAGAAACCATGCAATCACACGCATCAAACCATATAAACGATGAATGTGGGCAGATGTCCTAATTGATAGCTTTGATCACAGGTGATGCACTTAATGTAACTTGCATTTGGCTGGTTTCTCTGCTTCAGATATACGAGGTTTGCAAGACAAATTATGTTAAGTCACATAATATTCCATTACAACCTGACAATTCACGAAAAGCTTAATCCATTTCCTAACATGCTACCCAAATATCGCTTGCTTTGAAATTATCGTCTAAAAGTTGGTAAAATTCAGATATATACATTTTAAAATGAAGAAAGCCAAACAAATGAGTGACAAACAGCTTTAATCTAGATCAGATGCCGCGTTACGCGGCGTCTGATCTGGATCAAGGTTGTTTGTAAATACCACTCTAGTCGAGACTGGCAGGTAAAGGGTTAATGTTCCTGCAGTGACAGTTTATTTTCCCGTATTTGCAGATTTCTACATTATTAAACAATGTTTTGTAGATAAATCAGTAAACCTAAAATCTCGGTAATCACGCCGATACTAAACTAAGACATTATACTGGATTCTCTGTACGTGCTTTCTGGAATATTATACCATATTATATATATACAAGGACAGTCTAAATAATTGCAGTGTTTTCCATACAGCTTATCATTCCACACGAAACAAAGTGTAAATACTATTTATCACATAACTTGCGGTTAAGGAGTTGAATAAAGCGATTCTATAAATATCGTAATCTACTAGTGAAATATCGTTTTTTGGGCTCCGGCATAACATTTTCGACCACAAGCTTTGCATGTAGCGGGACACAAAATGCCATCTTACCGTCACCTGCAAACAACACCAGATTTGGGCGGAAAATATATATAGCAGAAAGACTACAAACTACGGATTCGATTTATTTAATAGGTGTTTAAAATTGTTATGTGATAAATAGAATTTCACATTCGTGCTCATTACTTATCCATTTTAATGAACTCGTTGACTAAAATTAATATGACGCTCACCATGGCGAGTGTCATATTATTTTAGTCAACTCTTTTATTAAAAATGATAAATAATGAGCACTCATGTAAGATACTCTATACATTCAAACGACGTAGAGCATATATATAGATATCAACTAATATTAGCAGAACTTATTTCCCAAACCGTCTGCTCTAATATTTGCACTGAGTTACACCTGATCATGCACTTGTGCTATATGATTGTAGAAATACCGGTATATAGCGGTAAAATATGTTAAAACTCAATTTGGTATATTTACATTCACCCTGTAAAGTATTTATGTAATCCTATTAAAATATGCAGTACATCTGCCGATGAACCTACACTTCCAAACTGGTTTTAGCCAGTTCGGATTTCCCCCGTGCTATTCGTGGACTTCTTCAAATAGACTACATCGGGCACTTAACACTAAGCTCCCATTGGTCGACGGTATTATGACACTAGCGGAGTGATACAGACCCATAGGTCGTTGCCATCGCGTTACTATGTGTGTAAATGGGTTAGGAAAACAACCGCGACCTGTATTTTTAGAATGTGCTTTTCCAATAGATATTCAAGTTGCACTGTTATTTGTTTGCCTTGTAAGTCTTTTCCATTCACAGAGAGAAAGTTTACTGGAAAAAATCCTGAATTTTTAATACAGTTACAGTACATATAGTTGGGACTACTTTCTCACCATATTTAGAAACTGGAATGGCTATTACATCGACATTACATCTATCAAACCTCTTTGACCGGTATATGATAAATTCTTATACAGAAAAACAAATCTGGCCAATAAACACATTAAATTGACAAGACAGAAAATATAAACATAAATATAAGGAATAAACAACATCTCTTTGCCGCTCATGACGGTATGACTACATTAGCTTCGGGGTGAATTGGGCGTTTACGAAATTTACCCCCTGCGAAGCTAATGTAGTCATACCGTCATGAACGTTAAAAATATGTTGTTTATTCCTATAATAAACAGTATTATGTCCAAAAGTAAACTTGATGATGGGTTTAGCAATGTTTAGTTCATTGCATAATACCTTACATTGACATAGCTCATTCTTGTTTATCATGATCGTACTGATATTATTCGTTATGCCGTACTTATTTTATCTTATATGTAATAAAAATAATATAATTTTTAATGGCAAAGCAACGTCCCTTATTAGTTTTTAATGACAATATATATTTCATATTAGATACAATAAGCACGGTATAACGGATTAATCTTACCGACTACCTTTAATTTGAGGCATTTTAAGATTTAACCTATAAACTATATGAACTGTTCATTACGCTCCAAAAACTTCACCTTTTTGTATTTTGCATAAGACTCATTCAATTATTATTATTTTGATGATATGAATATTTGCAATAATCAAGGTTTGTATCCTGTTGTTGTTAAAAAAACTTAAAATATGTAATTTTAGAGTAAATCAACACCTTTATATTTTGACAACTTAATCAGAATAAGCAATGAAGGTTTGATGCAACTTCAGGACCTAGAAAGAGCGATACAACAAAAATAAGCAATAGTGTATATCTCTAAACAGTACATTATCACTATAATCTCACCCAGGTGACTTTTAATTTCTAGCAATTAAATGCATGCTAGTATGGTTTTGAGAGGACGTAACTCTTTCTTAGAAACAACTACAAAACAATAAAGAATAATGGCTGCCTCACACCATATTTAAACAGTACTTCAAAACTATAATCTTATACACGTATCAGTTCATACAATTTCAGTCATAGCTCTATATTTTAACCATTTACTCCGTATAGGTACTCTTTTTAAACACTTTAAAGGTTTTAGAACAAAGGTTCGCTTGTTCTATGAATAGAGCGAATCTTATAAGAAACTATATGAATTACCTCACTTTAATAGTAAAAAAAGAGAAAAACTTGTTTTATTACTTAAATGACGTTTACATGTTTTTTCTTCTGCTTTTTAGCATTATAAATCTTACCTATGTTAATATTTTTAGGCCTATAAATCATTAATTATACGCATGCATCTTTAAAAACTATGGTAGATCAACATAGATGATTATCATAAGTTGGAGAGAACCATATGGCTTCAAGCAAAGCAATTAACTCTTAAAATTGAGGCAACTCCATGTGGATTTTACTCAGCCCATATGGGTTTTATGGAGTTGTCACGTTATCTTATTTGACCAATGGACTGACTAGAATTTAGTAGGAGGTAAATTAATTCTAAATGTGCTAACAGTTATGTTTCTTTTTAATGTAGTCAATGTTTATACAAGTGATAATACTTTGAAACAATTCGAACTGCTTTGGTAATCCCTGTAGTTTATATATGAGTATGTGTTAAGAGCAATTCTCTGTAACCATCAACCTGGTTATATAGGGGGGTCGGCACGCATAGTCACCGATTTGCATGAAACTTACACCATTTGTACCTCTCTTTATGAAATGAAAAAAATATCCCAAAAACTTATTTCCCATATCCGGTTGTCATGGTAACGTGAAAACAAGATTTTCGCCAAAAACCAGTGTTTTTGGTGAGTAAAATATGACAAACTCACATACTTTTTCACAGAAAACTGTACATATTTAATATAAAATGACATTTGTATGTTAGACTATGACACTTTGCCAATAAAATAGCATCGTAGGATTCAACTCAACATTACACCCAATTGGTAGGCACGTGCGATCTTTAGGGGCCAATATACTGAAAGTGAGAAATCATGATTTTGTCATACTTTAAGGACTTGTAGAATATTTACGCATCCATGCTGAACTTGAATACGATCACTAATAACAAGTACCAAATGTGTTGTCTACGGTTTTGGAAAAACACCTTTGGGATTCAGGTTGCTAAGGGGGTAACCATGGCAACTAAACTATCAACTTTTTAATGTTGTAATTTCCTATGTAACTGAGCAGGATTGCTTAAAAGGTACCAAGATCACTCTGAAATTGCTATAACCATATATTTTAGTGTTATAAAATGAAAGTATAAGACAACACATGCAGATATTAGTTGGTAACTATGGTAACCCCTGCCAAAAGAACGTAATTTACTGAAAATGTATGCCAAATTCAAGACTTTTGGAACGCAAAATACAGCAAACTATCAGAACTATTACACACTTTCTTAAGTTAGTTTCATTATAAGGTTTGCAAGTTAGCACTGTCTTATAAACATTCACTGTTAAGATGAAAACGGAATTTGGTTGCCTTAGTAACCGCTCAAGGCAGTTTCTAAATAAGAGCTTATATCGAAAATGTGAGTCAAACTAGAGTTTTTTTTAAGGAAAAGTACAACAACATATCAGAACCATGGTTCCATAGTTTCATCATCAAACTTGATAGTTAGCAGTGTCGTATAAATTTCACTTTAAACATGAAATTAACATTTGGTAATCATAGCAACCACTCACAATGTATGCTAAATAACAGCATTGTATCGAAAATATGTGTCAATTCCAGGTAATTTTAAGATAAAGTACGGCAACCAATCAGAACAATGGTTCTTTAGTGTCATTATCAGATTTGCAAGTTAACATTGTCATATAACATTCACTTTTGACAAAAAAGAAGAATTAGTTACCTTAGCAACACCTCACAACATTATGCATTTTAAGAGCATCATATTGAAATAATGAGGCAAATTCAAGTTTTTGTAAATTTAATATAACGTAACCTACCAGTACTATTGTACTTTATGTTCATTATCAGATTGACAAGATAATATTGTCATAAAAATATTCACTTTTAATACGAAAAGAACATTTGGTTACCCTAGCAACCACTCACAAAATATTGAAAGTAAAACAATTATTTTGAAAATATAGTCAACATTTTGCGTTCTTAAAGGCAAAGTACAGGATTTGTACTTTAGTTTCACTATAATGTTTGCAAGGAAATATAGTCATGTAACCGCTCACTTTTTACATGAAAAAAACATATTGTTACCATAGCAACGATTCACAATTAATGTTTTATCAGAGCAAAAAATTGAAAATTTGTGTAAAATTAAAGCTTTTATTGGCAAAGAACAGCAACTTATTACAACTATTGTACGTTAAGTTTATTATCAGGTTTGCAATGCATAAAAATAACTTTGGTTACCTTAGCAACGCTTATGATTTATGCTTAATAAGAGCATTTTATTGAATTTACGTGTCGAATTTGAGCTAGCTCATGGTGAGCTTTTGCAATTCTTGAATGTCCGGCGTTGGTCGTCAAAAAATTAAGTGTTAACATTCTAGAGGCCACAATTTTTATCCAATCTTTCTCAAACTTGCTCAAATTGTATATTATAATAAGATTAATCTGGAAATCTGACAAATAGGTCAAGAGTTATCTACCCTTGAATTGCTGAAAATGCCATAGTTAATGGTGTTTACACTCTAGAGGCCACAAGTTTAATCCAATCTTAACCAAACTTGCTCAGATTGTAATACAACTATAAGAGTTCAGATTATTACAATTATGGTTGAAATCCGACAAATAGGTCAAGAGTTATCTACCTATGAATTGCAGAAAATGTCATATTTAACAGTGTTTACGCTCCAGAGACCACACTTTTTATCCAATCTTTCTCAAACTTGTTAAGATTGTATGATATGAAAATGCCATATTTAACGGTATTTACACTCAAGATGCCGTAATTCCTATCTAATCTTTTTCAAACTAGCTCAGATCGCATATGACTAATAGAGTTTGCTTAAGGTTGATTATGGTTGAAATCGGACCAATATATTAAGAGTTATCTGCCCTTGCTGTAAATGCCATATCCAAAAGCGTATAGAGACCACACTTTTTTATTCAATTTTTCTCAAACTTGCTCAGATTGTATATAACTATAAGTTCTAAAATGAGTTAAATTTTGGCTGAAATCAAATAATTAGGTTATTTGACATATTTTGAATATGTCAAATCCTGAGCTTGGAAACAACCTATTTAGTTGTAGGTTATTTGAGTTATCTGCCCTTGATGTATTGAAAATACCAAATCTGACAGTGTTTACACTCTAGAGACCACGCTTTTTATCCAGTCTCTCTCAAATTTGCTCAGATTGTATATGATTATAAGGTATTGGATGAGTTTGAAAATGATTGAAATCGGACTAATTATTCAAGAGTTATCTGCCTTTGATGTGTTAAAAATGTCATATCTAACAGTGTTTACACTCTTGCAACTACAGTTTTGAATGGATCTGAATTATATTGGCACACAATGTATATAATTATCTATACGTTCTCGAAGGAGTGCAATTATTGCTGCAAGTTAACAATGTCATATAGTTGTTCAATTCTAACACTAAAATAACATTTGGTTACCTTAACAACCACGTGCATGTGTCAAATTTGAGATTTTAGGCAAAAGTACTGCAACACATAACAACCTTTGCACCTGAAATTTATTATCTGGTTTGCAAGTTAACATTGTAATGGAAAACTTCACATTTAGAATTAAAATTACATTTGATACCTTAACCCACTCACAATCTATGTTGAATGGGGTGGAGTATCAACTAAGTACAGTACCATAACATTTTCCGTTAACTGCTCTTATTTGGCATATATTGTGAGTGGTCGCTATGGAAACCAAATGTTATCTCATGTTAAAAGTGAATATTAGTATGAAAATGTCACCTTGCAAACATGATATTGAAAACAAAGTACTATGATTCTAATAAGCTGATATACCCTGCCTTAAAAAGCTTGAATTTGACACATATTTTCTATAAATTGGTCTTATTTGCATATATTGCGAATGGTTGCTAAGGTAACCATATATTAGATTCCTGCTTATTGTTAGTTGCAAACCTGATGAACTTCCTGTACAATAGTTGTGATACACTGCTGTTCTTTGCCTAAAAACTCAATGTTGACACATATATTCAATAAAATGATTTTATTTAGCATATTTTGTGAGTGGTTGCTATGGTAACCAAATGTTAATTTAATGCTAAAAGAGAATGTTTGTATGACAATGTTTTCTTGCAAACCTGATAATGAGCTTCAAGTACAATGGTTGTAATAGGTTGCTGTACTTTACCTAAAAAGCTCTAGTTTGACACAATATCATGCTCTTCTTTACTATAAATTGTGAGTGGTTGCTAAGGTAATCCAGTGTTATTTTCATGCATAAAGATAATGTTTGTATGAAAATATTGAATTGCAAATGCAATACCAGGTGATGAACTTAAAGTACAATGGTTGTAATAAGTTGCTGTACATTGCCTTTAAAAACTCGAAATTGATTCACATATTCAATATTATGCTCTTATATAACATAAATTGTGAGTGGTTACTAAGGTAATAATATGGTGTTTTCGTGCAAAAAGTGAGTGGTTATATGACAATAGCAACGTGCAAACCTTATAAAGAAACTGAAATACAAATGTTCTGATATATTCTTGTACTTTTCCTTCAAGAACGCAAAAAATTGACAATATTTTCAAAATTATTGTTTTTCTTTCAATGTTTTCTGAGTGGTTGCTAGGGTAACCAAATGTTCTTTTCGTATTAAAAGTGAATATTTATATGACAATATTATCTTGTAAATCTGATAATGAACATAAAGTACAATAGTACTGGTAGGTTACGTTATATTAAATTTACAAAAACTTGAATTTGCCTCATTATTTCAATATGATGCTCTTATAAAGCATAATGTTGTGAGGTGTTGCTAAGGTAACCAATTTTTCTTTTTATGTCAAAGGTGAATGTTATATGACAATGTTAACTTGCAAATCTGATAATGACACCAAAGAACCATTGTTCTGATTGGTTGCCGTACTTTATCTTAAAATTACCTGGAATTGACACATATTTTCGATACAATGCTGTTATTTAGCATACATTGTGAGTGGTTGCTATGGTTACCAAATGTTAATTTCATGTTTAAAGTGAAATTTATACGACACTGCTAACTATCAAGTTTGATGATGAAACTATGGTACCATGGTTCTGATATGTTGCTGTACTTTTCCTTAAAAAAAACTCTAGTTTGACTTACATTTTCGATATAAGATCTTATTTAGAAACTGCCTTGAGCGGTTACTAAGGCAACCAAATTCCGTTTTCATCTTAACAGTGAATGTTTATAAGACAGTGCTAGCTTGCAAACCTGATCATGAAACTAATTTAAGAAAGTGTGTAATAGTTTTGATAGTTTGCTGTATTTTGCGTTCCAAAAGTCTTGAATTTGGCATACATTTTCAGTAAATTACGTTCTTTTGGCAGGGGTTACCATAGTTACCAACTAATATCTGCATGTGTTGTCTTATACTTTCATTTTATAACACTAAAATATATGGTTATAGCAATTTCAGAGTGATATTGGTACCTTTTAAGCAATCCTGCTCAGTTACATAGGAAATTACAACATTAAAAAGTTGATAGTTTCGTTGCCATGGTTACCCCCTTAGCAATCTGAATCCCAAAGGTGTTTTTCCGAAACCGTAAACAACACATTTGGTACTTGTTATTAGTGATCGTATTCAAGTTCAGCATGGATGCGTAAATATTCTACCAGTCCTTAAAGTATGCCAAAATCATGATTTCTCACTTTCAGTATATTGGCCCCTAAAGATCGCACGTGCCTACCAATTGGGTGTAATGTTGAGTTGAATCCTACGATGCTATTTTATTGGCAAAGTATCATAGTCTAACATACAAATGTCATTTTAAATCAAATATGTACAGTTCTCTGTGAAAAAGTATATGAGTTTGTCATATTTTGCTTACCAAAAACCCTGTTTTTTGGCGAAAATCTTGTTTTCACGTTACCATGACAACCGGATATGGGAAATAAATTTTCGGAGTATTTTTTTTCATTTCATGTAGAGAGGTGCAAATGGTGTAAGTTTCATGCAAATCGGTGACTATGCGTGCCGCAATGTGGTTGATGGTTACAGAGAATTGCTATTAATAATTATTCAACTTCAGCGATTGAGGTCTATGGTTCTACATTATGAAATAGCAATTATACATGTATATTCAAATGGTACTGCTTAATGGCTATGTGCTGTACACATTGTATCCACGTCGTACTTATAGCAATGCAGTATGTTTTAGGGCATTGACACAGCAAACGGTGTGCAAACAGTGTGCAAATTGAGAAATCTTAACCGGCTATTACAGTGGTAAATACGCTATTCCTACCCATTTACGCGTTAATCTATGCGTTAGAAACGCATAGTGAACGGTAAACGAACGCTTAACGAACGGTTATCGCCTAACGATCTTAACCTGTTTAAACGCGTTAGTAAACGATTATACCAGAGATGTTGCGATTGGTGCTTCAGTTATCCGTTTCACGCGGAGATTTCGGATCTTATCGACAGGCATTGACCACCCGCCTGTTACCAATCAATTAGAACAAGCATTGACCACCAGCCTATTTATGCCACTCAGATATCGGGGGATTAACAGTGTATTGCCAATTAAATATAGCAATGTTATCGGCGATACCACCCAAAGTTCTGTAATACACATGTCATAAAGTGGATGTGTAAACCGCTGAAGCTAAGGGGTCCGTCGGCTAAGTGATGACTCTTTCATCCGGGCTCTTTTAAACGCGTAAAGAAACGCGTAAAGAAACGGCTAGGAAAGGCGTTTAACGAAACGGATAATAAACGCGTAAGAAACGCTTAAGAAAAGCGTAAGAAACGCGTACACAGGGTAGGAATATCGTATTTACCACTATAACTATAAGCAAATGGTTGCTTTAACGGACTATTTGGACAACTGCGACGAGTATACGAATGAACAGTGTACCTGTGAAGATTGCACTTGTCATATACAAACAGTGAAAACCCTGATCATAAAGCACATGCAGGAACCCTCTGATCAGGGTCTGCGCTTTTTGTACTTGTATAGGACAAGTATAACATTTTACAATATCCCGGTACCACCATTATTCGAACACCTAAGCATCTTCGAGTCAATTACAAATTTCTATGTGACTAAAAGTTATTTTTTACATAGATACTGGATAAACTGGTTAATTTCAACTTATAATACGATGGGTAAGTTATTGCAACTAAATTCGGTTCTCTAACAATGTAAACAAAGCAAAGTGGTCCGCTTACCTCATTCTCAGTGGAATGCCAACCTAAATTCGAACAGCAGGTTTGACACCACAAAACTTTTACTATATGTAGCCCAGGGTAAGTGTTTGTTCATAAAATGTCAGATAAAACATAAAACAAGAGTCTGTAACCTCATAAAAAGTAAATGTCAACTTTTTACATGTAATTTACAGTAGTTAAGACATAAGGTATCAATTGTTAATGGCAACAGACAGGGCATTAGAAGGGTCTCCCTTTTGATGTGAAATGCATCTAAAACAAAGAAGAAATTTCTTAAAAGTTGTTGAACATATTTTTCTAAAATAAAACTAGTGTACTGGAACCTGTATGATATACAAATATTTTGTTTATTCCCTGTTATTTCTTATATGAAACACAATTAGGAAATAAAAAAAGTGATAAGGACCCCTAGTTTGAGATTTGATCAAATTTAGTGGTCTGAACCCTCAATATTATTTATCCGGACCATTAGGAATGAGATAAATGTAAAAGTTTCGCAGCCGATACACCACTGGCCATTTTTGATAACAGAAAATGTAGTTTGTGGCCAAATTATGCATTGGGAAATTTGGGATTAGATGTAAATACAATATTTATAGTCAGATAAGTTCAACAAATGCCCCATCACTTATTTATTGATCTTTTTTGCCGATTTTGTTGAAATAAAACTTTAAATAGTATAGTAAATAATAGCCCGAAATTAAATTTGTTTTCCCGGATTTTTCCGATATCTTCCGATTTTTATTAACTCCTCCGGACCTACGGAATTTTGCTCTGACCTTTAAAAATTAAAATTATATGCATGATTTTCGTAAAAAACATTGATATGGGTGTCAAACAGTTTAGATATAGGTCGGACGCCGTGACGTCATTCTGCATTTTAATGCAATGGGTTTGCTTTTGCATACTTATGTTATTGTTATAGAGCCTGGCAGCGAAAGGTTACGATTCCTAAAATCGCGTTTAAAAAATAGAAATCTTAGGATTTTTATGAGTAACTTATGGTAGCAAACACAAAATGTGCCTGTATTGAAAATCTTTAACAGACATACTGCATTACAAGTTCAATGTTACAGTCTGCAATATTCATGGCCGGTCTATTATCAGGTAATCGTGCTTATCAAATGCATCTTTGATCAATTATGCGATCCTCTTGTCAGAATAAATGAGCCGGGTTAGGTTCATTTGTATCTCTTTATTCACCATAAATATTTAAAGTGCCCAGTGGTGTATAGAAGGTTTAAATAGAGGTTAATATAAATATCGTATTGGTATTGGTAGTAGAGGTATTTATATAATATATTTAAGCCGTGTCATGACAAAACCTGCCTTATTGCATCGCTAACAGTGTAGATCAAGGCCAGCCACCGCGTTTTTGACGCGGCGGCTGGCTTTGATCTTTACTGTTTGACACCCATATACATTTAAAACAGTTTTTATAGCTGTATTATATATGTTTTTTGGCAGTTTAGACCAAGCTCATATACAGAGCATTGGATGACAACAGTGCTTGGTCTGTACCTTGTTGCAATGTAATAAGGCAGGTTTTGTCATGTCATGGCTCCTTTACTTTGGGCGAACAGCGACAGGGATAAACGATAGAATCTAAATATATTCAATCATGCTAAGCAAACAATATCAATTGTCAAGACTATACGAGGGTTGTTCGGAAAGTTCGTAGAATTTTGTTATAAAATTACGTATAGTCGTAGTTGGATGCAAAAAATTAGATCAACATTTATTTCCAGATCTGTGCTACATATTCTGTGAAAATCGGCAATTTACGCCTCAATACATATTTTCTATGCATCTTAAAAATACATACATAACGCATACCCGGAGCACGTCAGCGTCGACGTGACGTCAAACGTTATGTACGCCGAGCGAACGTCTCACTTTCTCAACATAATCACACGCAATATCCACCCACTTGTTATGTCTTCTAACTCATTTTGCGTACGATTCTGCATACAAGTCTTCACTGAATGTAGATACAACTTGCTGGGTCTGTTTGGTTAATTCAGCTACTGAAACAAATGTCCACGTAAGCTCTCCTTTAACTCTGTGAAAACTCTAAAACCCACGGGAGCCAATTCGGACCGTTAGGCGGGTGTTCTTACATCTCAAATCACAGTAAGCTGATTTCGAACTGCGTTGAAGCTGCTCTACGGTCCGGTTCATTATCCTGATGTAGCATTACGCGCTCAAGATCCATATGTAGTCGCTTCTCTCGTATCTCATCCGTAGTGATAATTCTGTCAAATAAATCGCCACCTTCGGCATCGTTGCGGCTGAGAAACATCTGAGAGCATCGAACTCGTTTCTCCTTTTCCTTGTCCGTGAATAACCTCGGCACCCAGTGTGCTCTAACATTAGACATACCAAGTTCATCTGTTAATATTTCGTGAATGGTAGAGCACGAAACACCAGTTTTACCAGGCATATAGAATCTACCTTACTGTGTTCTTCTGTCCGCATTTTCCATATCTTTGGACTTGTCCTTAATGGAATCAGCTAAGATTGATGGTCTGTCGCTCCTAGGAGCGTCCTGGATCGGTTATCTTCCATTCCTAAATAGTCAGTGCCATTTATACAGGAATGCGAGACTGGACTTCTTGTCATATTTTCCCGTTGATTTAATCATTTTAAGAGTTTTGTCGGCGATTTACCTAGAGTAACACAATTTTTTTAATAACGCTTCGCAAGTCACCGTCACTGGTCGACGTCATTTCTTGTTAGTTCGCATTTCCGCTCTCTTTAGACTAAATACTGTAAATTCTGTTCAAACGCTTACAATGTTTTGAAATTATGAGTAACTAACGTCATGACGTCATGTTACAATCAGACATTTTCGTGCTTTTCTAGCGCCAAAGGAATGGAGAGAAATCATGTTTACTTAATTAGAATAAAGTTTAAAAAGTCACAACTTTCGAGCTGCTCCGGGTCCCGGTTACTGCGTTGCTACGGTAACATGTATATTCGGCAAACATAACTTGTTTCATTTCGCTCTTTGTAAATGTTTTAACAATAAGATGAGGTACTTACATACCAAATTTCCAAATGATCAAATGAAGCTAACCAGAGATATAACAAAATTCTACGAACTTTCCGAACAACCCTCGTATAAGGGCAGTAAAACCTGTCAAATACGTGTCCGCTGTATTGTGTGAATTAATCGGTTTTTTATGACAGAAAACTACTTAAAGCAAGGTGACAGTTAAACAAAAAGCTCATTGTGGAGTTTTCTGTTTAACTGTCACCTTGCTTTAAGCTGTCATCTGTCATTGTTACAATAAATTAGCATTCTTTTTAGTGGTCGTAATGTCGTTTACTGTACAATGCATAATATGTTATAAACGGGTTTGTGCTCATAGAAGAATGTCTATTGCAAACCGCCTTGTCAGTTTCTACATGATATCGTGCTGTATTAAATAGCCTCTTGTTTCATTTAAACGGCAAAGAATAACGTCTTCTCCGGTGTTTATATATGTCAGAAGGCAGACTGTATAAAATAATTTGTTTACGAGGTTAATTAAAGACTTGTTATACTTTCTATTTCATCGACAACACTTTTTGTGTTTACAACTAAATGTCACACAGTTCAAGTATACAACGTATGATCGTTTAGTCATCTAGCCATGCGTCATCTGACCATTTTATGTGTCGCTGAGTCGTAAAAACTCATTTAAATTAGGCAATCAATCAATGAATCAATCAATCAATAAACCAATTCAGAAGACACTATTCTCTCCCGTATCAACGCAAATTAAGGCAAACCAAATGCGATGAAATATACTAGATAATAACAAGATTATAAATTTCTTTCGATTTATTTCTATCTGCGTGGCAAGTAGTTTGGACCCTGATAAAAAAAACTAGGCCACCCAGCGTCTTACCTGACTCTTAACCTTTTACAATCTTAGCAAAACGTGAAAAACAATATATGTTCCACTGTACATCCTTAACCCATTACCCCATATAGCCTGTTTTTAATTTTGAATACAGATGACTACTTAAAGCAGGTTGAAAGAAAAGCAGAATACGCCTTAAGGCGCATTCTGCTTTACTTTCAACCTGCGTTAAGCTACCATATACAAGGATATATGTTTCTCAAATGGAGGATTGAATTAGAGGCGTAAAAAGGGGGTTTATGGGGTAATTGGTTAAAGATTATACATTTAAATAAAAAATGGGAACTTTTGCAGACGGTTCCTATTACACACGACAAATAGGATGAGGAAGACGCTTCTCTTACCCAATAAACGTGTTTGAGCTAAAATAAATATTTCTAATCTAAACATTCGGAGTTCCCGGCGTCTGATTACACTCAAAATTGTCTTCCTAAACAGAGAAATAAATAGTCAGCATTTTCAAAACAAGGAAATGTTTAAAGGTTGATTACAATGCATTTGATTTTTGGTTTAAACGGGAAATGATAACATCTTCTGCACTTTACATAGCGTCTTTACATCTTACAATGGAGGAGACGTTATTCATTTCCAATTAACGCGTTTATGATATAATTTTTATTTTCATTGCAACAGTTTTGAGCCAGATCATACGCCGGGTAACCCGGAGTCTGATCAGGCTAAATAATGTTTGACTCTCAAATCAAAACTTTTCAAAATGATCAAAACGTTGTCATTTCTCCGTTTTATTGTAATGAGTTTTGCGTATCGTTTCCGTTTTAAAAACGGGAAGTAAGAAGGTATTCTCTTCACTCACCTTTCAATACAAAGAGAGAGCAGTGTCATCACAGAGGCGTACAGTGCAGTGACAAGAACAAACCTCTCAATCTTACACATTTCGCTTCCAAGCAACCATCCCTGGTTCAGCATAAACATTACAATTTCAGGAATTCCAAACAGCAGTATTGTCAAATCAGCGAGGCTTAGGTTTACGATAAGCATGTTAGTCATAGATAATCTCATTTTTGTGTCACTGAAAACAATGTATATAACCATTATATTTCCTGTGATCCCGACAGCGCCGACCAAGAAAAACATTGTGGAGAAAGATACTATTTCTTCCATGGTAACGTTTTCAAGCTGTCTTGCTGCAGCTCGCATTTCTGACAGTGTGTCATTAGTAACAAACAATGTCTGGTTATCCATGATCACAGATACAACCCTGTTGACTTAGTTCAATATATTATGCCGAATGCAATCGAACGGTGTATAATTTTCACTATTGTATTATCATATTATATTTATACAATGCTTCTGTTATTGGTATTTCAGTTATTCTTCACATATAACTATTTGAATGATAGAAACATGCGCATGTCTTTATAAATTGTATTCAGGTTTCCTTTATCAGAAATAATATCATAACAGATATTAATATATAACATCTATATTACATGGTTTCCTGTTAACGACGCGCCTCCGTTAATCCTCGACATGTTGACAGGCGCGGTGAATTTTATTCGCAAGCATCGAGGTCTTTGAAATACCGTTCTTATACTGACTATGGCTCACGCAACTAATGGAAATGATTTTCCAATGATACCTTCAGACAGGGGCGTTTCGTTTGTACGCCTCTCCACTACATATCGCATTCTCAATCACAATGTTAGATGGACGAGTCTTTCAAATACACTGTAAGACGGTAAAATAAAACAAACTGTTTAACCCTTTCAACGGCATATGCGACTTCAGTTGACTTAGCAAACAGTTTGAATCAAGATCAGATGCCACCTGACACTGATTTCTATTGCAAACAGTTTGGAGTAACATCAGATCAGATGTCGGTTACATTGCATCTATCCCCAATATTGCAATGCTTCTGAGTTGAGTTTGAAATCGTTTTCAAGCATTTGATCGGTCAGATTTGAGCTTTTGCTCAGCATAAACTCACATCTGACCAATCAAATGTTTGAGAATTATTCCATGCTCTAAACTGTTTGCAACTCATAGGAAACAAATCGTCAGAGTATTCAAACTGTTGGTAAAGCCTAGAAGCCGGATTAATGTATGCGTTGCATGTACTTCTTTTAATCCCGACGTGTTTATATTAATGTAAACGATAGATTGATTGTTTCAGATTATCACAATTTAGGGACAACCCTCGTCAAAAACATTAGTGAACCCACGTGGCACCTTATACAGATCGTAAATACTCTTATACTGCCCAATCCTGAAGAAATTTATGGAGCTCCTTCCGAGCGCGTAGATCGTAGTTCAACATAAGATGTACACTGCCACTCTAAAATAGAGTTATAAGAGACTATATACACTTAAATCGTACTTATCACACTGTACAATTTAGGAAGTTTCAGATGAAAAGCACTGAACATTATTTCACTTGCAGAGATATATTGCTCAGGCCTATTCCATTTCCTTTGTGGAAATAACAAGGTTGATTTTCAAGAGGGCTCCACCAACAAAGCACCTAAGAGGCAAAAAGAAAACTAATAGTACTCTGCAATGAGAGACAATCTCTTCCAGATAGCCTTGAGGATCCCATCTAAGAAGAGACGCTTACCAATTACAGAATGTATTTTTAAAACTTCTTCAAGGAAACAGCATATTTCCTAAAAACTTATTATCCAAGATAAAAAAGTTATCCATTTCAATTAAAATATGATTATAAGAGACATGAAAATTAACAAATACTGAATCAGAAATTATTGCACACATCATATCATTGTACTACAGCCTCTGTATAACTGGCAAACACAAATGTTCCTTGATACTAAAATCTAGGAGCATCTGTATTTGTTACCCTCTGCAGTACTAGAAAAGGGTGCTAAAATTGTTTTGAAATTGACCAGTAGAGTCCATTTTTATAAACTATTTGACTATAATCTGCAGAAGAATAACTACTTGTCAGGCAGCAGGCAGTGAAGACCAGAATTCATTATCATTTGAAGGCTACATGATAGAAGCATATAACAATAACTGTACAGTTCCACCATCCTCTCTAACTAACTGCCTGTAGAAGCTAGAATGGTTGGAGAACTCTTCCGTATAAAAAGAAATACTGTTTACTGTAACTAATATAACCTAACCAATCACCCCATAACTATGCCCTTTAACACCTTTAATCCATTCCTTCATAGGAGAAATATTTCTGCGTTATACCATCATGAATATCTATGAGATATTTCCTTTATTCAAGAAGTTTGTAGCTTAAAGAAGACTGAAAGTAAAGCAAGATGTCACTTCAGGCACATTTTGCCTTACTTTCTACCCATTTTAAGCCTTCACATCTCTTCCTCTCCTCAGAGCTAAAACCAGGTTGGCTATAGGGCAATAGGTTAACACTTCCGACTCATATCAAATTACAAAACATCTGAGGATTTTTAGTTATAATACTGTTTCAAACAACTGGACAAAATATGACCCAAGATCATCAGTATTGCTCTTCTTATATAAGAAATAGTACAGCCCGCTGAGGGCCTTCTTGCATTATAGTGACCGACCAGTCAGCCCCAAATAGTTTACGGCCCGAAAATACTATTTAATTTTCTAAAAATATTTAAAAGGTTCTTAGTTAAGTTTTGTTTGAAAATTAATAAAGACGTGTAGATTTTGTTTATGAAAGGAATCGGCGCACCATACATGTATACGAAATATTGTATCGTCAACATCAACAATCGGGATACTGCAAATTTTATTCAACAAGTTCATAGAACAAATCATTACAGTTAAATCTAGATCTAGATCTAGATTTAATTCTAACAGTACTCATAATAATCACAGCATGGCTTGGCTTTTTTTTTTATCTGTTTAGGCTAATTACGCACTGCTTTTAACTACCAGTACTGCTTTTAACTATCAGTGCTGCTTTTAACTGCCAGTACTGAACCAGAAGCGACTGTTCAATAGATCTATCGAAAAACATTTGTATGTGGGTATAGATCTAGTGAGGTAAATACTAGATCTATCTAACATTAGATCTAGCTAGATAGTGGTTAATAAATTGTAACAGGACTGAGTGAAAAAATCGTGGCCCGACCGGGACTCGAACCCAGGGTCTCTGGGCTTACCGTGCCAGCACTCTAACCACTTGAGTACCGAGCAACCCGGTTTAGGACTTATTGATTATCCACACCAGACAAGTAACCCCCGCTACAAAATCTGGGAAGCCTCTTTTCATACAAATCTCATGCTGGTTTTTTGTTTACCTCCCTTTAACTCAAATTTAGCATTATTGATTTATTTTAATCAAACATTGTATTTTTTTATTCTATTGTTATTATTTGAAAGTTAAAACATGTACGCTGTCTGTTAAAAACCGAAAATACTATATTTTACAAAATTGCAAAAAATTAGGTTTATTCTGTTGTAAATTATTAAAAAATTATAATAAATTTAGAGAGACATAGACTTGTGCCGATGCACATCTTTAATGGGATGACGCATCTGATAAAGCTTAGGTGGGACTATAAACCTCAGCAGAAACAACAACTGTGCCCTAAAGCTCCCCCAACATGGCGCAAGTTTTTATAGATTAATTCGGGTGAGACGCTAAAAGTAAACAAGCAAGCAACGGGCGGTTCCTCAGTAGCAGCGTCATATGACGTCAACATTTCTTAGCGGTCACTATTACCGGGCACTATCGTATAATAGTGACCGGTAGCTTGTACAAAGATAAAGAAGGAGCGTACGTAGGTAAGGTATACTATAATAATATAATTGTCTCAAACACCTTTCTCAAGCGGTCTGTTTGAGGCTGGTTTTAAGGCACACCATATTATTTACCATAAACTTGAGTTGTATTAACTGTAGATATTTACATATAAAATATAAAATTCTCAGATAATCCCAGACTGAATATCAGAGCTTGTAGACACTGTATTACAACCATTATATACATGGTAAAAAAGTGTTTAAAAGTAAAATCCTGATCAGCTATAAAATTCTGATCAATGCAGGTTTTGGCAAGATTAAAACATCTCTTAAAACACAGGTTTCTACCATTCAAGTACAGAAAAGAAATGCACTGCAATCCTGAAAGTATTAAAATCCACTTAATCTCTATCTACATAGGAATAATCTCCTTCTCTGTAGTATCTCATAACATGTTTTAGCAGATATTCTAATCATATTTAGTTCAGTTAAAATTATTTTCAACTTATCCACCTCATTCATTGCTAAAAAATTTGGAACTGACCTCTCAACTTTGCTGAACAAGACATTTCTAATATCATTATACAAATTAAGGTCTAACAAAGCATGACTTTCATTTTCTATGACATTGCAAAAAGGACAAACCCGGTGTTCAACCGATAAGCCTTCAAACCGTCCGGTTTCTAAGCGTATAGGTGCGACACCACATCTTAATTTACTGAACGCTGACCTATGATTGGGTGGTAAAATCAGAGTGCAGTACTTTTCAACATTGTATACATTTTTTAATTTACAGTAGGTCCGCAGTTTGTTTCGACCACGCCCTGATGGGCCAACAGGTGAATTTAACTTCCATGACCAGTCATGAACAAATTTTTCCATCAATTTCTCTTGAATTGATCTAGTAATATCAAGCTTAGAAATAGGAATTGACAAGCTACACAATTTTTGTAAATTCAGATCTTTGAAAAACTTTTTAACCCAGAAATACCAGGTTTTGGTATGCTCTGATTTGGAGAAGGCCCATAGTGCTACACGTTTATTGAGTCTTGAGGAATCTAATAAAATCAAATCTATTTATTTCTGAGCATAACACGATCGAAACACAGGTACCAGACGCATGCTTTGCCCCAATATAACATTTCCAAACACAAATAAAGAGAAGACAACCATAAAACATCCTTTTCTATGACCAAACATCGAAACTAACATCATCGTTTAGAACTAGCACAAGCGTATTTATTTGGTATTATTTCATGCTTTCCAGTAGTGGAAAATGATAGTTAATAAGCAGATGATGACCTCACTGTTTCAAACACACCGGCGGACGTGGTCAAGTGTTAGCACACTCGATTACGAATCCAGGTGTCGTGAGTTCGCTCCCCCGCCGAACCAAGTCAAACCGAGGTCTGATTTATCATAACTTTACTCTGTCGATAATAAGAGTAGGGCATTGCGCCCGGGTTTTCTGTACATGTATCCGCTCCACTCTTAAGGGCGTCCAATTAACCCATAGATTGACGTTAACAAACAAACAAACTGTTTCTTGAAAACAGGGGGGTGGGGGTATCGTCACGCGATGAATTAACTGTTGCTTCTTTTATTAGTTTTCCCGTAGGATTCCCCATGAAATGTAGTCAATTGTGTGTAATCGTGTAATTCCGACAGCCAGATTTGTCGAGGACCACTGAAGGGAAGTCAACGAATCCTACATCAGAAGAAACGATGAAATACTTGTACCGATGACGTCAAATCAATAAACTAGTGACGTCATAGACGAGCAAATTGGTACGAACAGGTTTTCGATGAAAATCGGAGGCTCCACACGGGGTAAACTTTAACTTTTACTTGAAAATTAACAATGAATTTAGTTAATCTAAAAAGTCGATTAAATAGAGGATAATTGGTTTTTATTTCAGTATACGTGAAAATATAACAGTCTGATGTTCACGAAATGGATTAAATTCGATCTTATACTTAAAATTATTCTATTTATTTATGCTTTTAAGCCACTTTTTAAACGAAATTGTTCGACAATTGTGCTAGCGAAAGTACATGATTTACCCCGTGTTGAGCCCCAAGTTTATATCGAACACATTTTCGAAACAGTTTCCCGTACAATAACGTCACTGATTTATTTATTTGACGTCATCCGAATTACGTCGTTGCTCCCTCGTGTTCTTCCGTTGAGTGGTTCGCGACAAATCGGACTGCCGGAATTTAACGAAGACACGATTGACTACGATTCTTGGGGAGCCCTACGGGCCAAATTCATAATAAAAGTGCGCGTGGCGATAATCCCACTGCTTAAAGCAGTGAAATTATCAAGTGATAGTCCACTGCTATTTCGTGGTAATCCACCGAAAAGCATAAATAAAAGCATGAAATATTTAATTAAATTCATTCGTGGACCACAGACTGTTATATATTTACTCGTGGCTTCTGTCTGATGTTAATTCAATTAATTAATTTCGATCTTACACTGAAAAAAACCAGTTATTCTCTATAGTCCAACTTCGATATCTCGAAGTCGGTTTTATCGGACATACCCGTATTTCAAAGTTAAAACGTGGCTAAGCCACGTTTTAATTTTAAAATATGGGTATGGTCAATTTAACTGCGCCTGAAACAATGCAGTTCATATGTCGAACTATCGGATAGTTCGAGTTAAACGAGTTCGAGATATCGATGTTTGACTGTATTTAAATACGTCCTTCCCACGCTAGCAATTACGATAGAAGAATCAAACCTAACTGAATAAAATATATCTACACTCTGGAAATGTTAAGAAACAGCGCTTTCGTCAAACTTAGCCTTGTGATACTGTGAAGACGGTATGCTTTCTCCGCAAACACGTTTACGCTAAAACTATTACCTCCATTCTAAACAGTTTGGAGCCCGATAAGGCGCCGGGTAACTCAGCGTTTGATCAGGTTCGAATTATTTGCTTCTCAAATTAAGACAATTCATTTCAAAACTTCAGAATTTTATTGCAACGCGTTTGCGTTTGAACAGGAAAGAATAACGTACTGTAAAATATGTATTTTTCGCGTCATGAATAATTCGCGTAATGCGATTTTGTATTGATTCGCGACACCATGTAATATTTCTAGCAGGTAGTAGCTTAAATTAGGCTGAAAGTAAAGCATAGTGTGCCTTAAGGCACATTCTGCTTTTCTTTCAACCTGCATTAAGAAATCACATATTTTAAAACTAGAGACGCGAGGCAACACACTCGCGAATTAACGCGTAAATTATATTCTCTCGAATAAAACCGGTTTTACAGTAACGTCTTTTCCACTGTACACTCTAGTTTGACTTTCCAGGAGACAGATGTATTGCCGTCCTGCAATGTTAATGAGAAATAAATGTAGTGATCTTATTCCTTCCATCACATAATGTATTGTCTGCTTTAGCTCATTCAACCTTGAACCTTTAAATGGACATTTTCAATGTCTGATTGCAGACATTACTCTCGGTCCTTTGAATGACAACCCTTCCTCCCACTGTTCACAATAGGCGTAAAGGTAACTGTAAAAGAATGGAGGATGTGGCTAAGCCGTCTCATTCTGTCCAGAGAGGTCTTGGCATACTGATACTAGGTTTAATCAACGAAACTAAAAAGTTAAGTACCAAATCCAGTGTGGTAATACCACGTGACTTTGACGTCATAAAAGCTACTGTGCCAAGACGTGTTTACCTTCGATTCGACTTTTAAAAAAGCTGTAAGTATTTTATTTGCCATGCAAATGTGACGAGACCCAGCCAATTCGAGCGAGAAAGTAGTAAGCTTTGATCGTGCCCACCTTTATCGCGGATTAAATACGGTGTTTTTGCTAGATCGGTGGAAAACTGGCTGGAGAGAGCGCAAGACGAAGGGCTACTGTGTTCAGCGAAACCAATTTCTCGGTAAAATTCAAGGTTTGCGTATCTGTTAAGGTACATTGCCAGTAAAATGAGCAGTTAAATGGAGATATAATCGAATTGTATGCAACTGGTTCTGGAAAACACAATAGAAATAGGGAAAAATCAAAGATTTGCGGGAAAGCTACCTCGGGAAGAGAAATCGAGCAAGGCTACTTTGGTAAGCGGATTCGAGGGGCAAATTGACGATCGTTTTATGCCTATTAAAATATTGTTTTTTTGTCTCCTAAATTATTATTCAAATACTTAAGTACCTACCAAAAAATCTTGGACAAACACATTTTGCTTGATACACACTTGTATATATTGAACCGCAATGCCTATGTGAACAATCTGGATTGGCGCAAGATGCGGGGTCTGATCCTAGATCCAAACTGTTTTAAACTCGTATAGCCTGACTGGTTACATGGCGCATATTGAATTATCGAATTTGATATATTGGACGATTTACCACAGTAGAACATCGATTATTTCGGTTTTACCATGAACTAGTTAATATGTCACCGATCTTGACAAATTGATGGGCATAGTTCAAGAAATGCCCCAATACGTCATTTACCATTATATTTTATAACGTAACATAACAACAGTGGTATATCTTATTATATACCACGGTCAGATTGCTCTGTTGTTATGATGACGAAATAACGTGTCAAGATAGAATTGATAATATTGTCAATTTTCCCTTTGCTCATGAAAAGTAAAAATATCTTAATTTCTACATATAACTTCATGTGTGAAATGGTGGCTTATTGAGGGACAACTATGTAATCCCTGATTAGGACCACACGCGTAATGCGCTGCGTTTGATCAGAGTTTTAGATATTGTCTCTCATTAGCATCTACATATCTCTGTGCAGTGTTCAACATAAATACAATCATAAACGTGCGAATATAGCTTACCTAGGATGACACTGTGTGTTCCGCAGTGTGCCACCTTTTCCCAGATGATGTAAGATATTAAAACATTATAAAAACTTAATGCATGTTTGTTTTATTTTCAGAACAATGAGAGCTCTAACAATCGGCCGAAAGACACTGAAGACAGAGAAAAGCCGGAGAAAACAGAAACGGTCCACATTTCAGGCGTCATTTATAGCCTTCAACAAATGCAAAGTAAATTACTTGAACATCTGCGATAATGATACAACCGGAAAATCACAAGGCAAGCCACAAACTCCCAAGATTCAAGAGCCCCCTTAAAAGAATGAAAACTGCCATGACCAAAAGAAATTTATCAATTCCTTCCAAATCGCCATCATCCAAGAAATTTCGTTGAGCCATTTTTTCATCCGGACAAGACCAGAACAAAGAAAATATCAAAAGTCTCAACAATGATGCCAGTGACAGCTGTGATGTGATCAATGACTTGCTTGGTGATGTTCCCATCACGGAAGGTGACGAATTACAACAGGACATTGATCAAATGATTGACTTAGTTCCATCGGTCATGGAAAATCTGTCAAAAGAGGGCCATGCAAAGAACATGCTTCGATTCTTTCAACTGACAAATGAAGACAAATTTCCACTACAGATCATTTCACTCCAACTATGGTTAGAAGTGGTAAAGTGGTTTGGATGTGACAATGCAACAGAAATGAGATATTCTGAAAGCACGAAGACATTTTGGAAATTAGGATATAGGCTGTTCGGCGGGCAGTTTCTATGTTTCATGTCGGGACCGAAAAGCAGCAACTCTGTTGTTTTAGAGACGACAGAGAAAGGACTATACCCGCCATCACAGTCAACGGTAAACTTTGCAGTTCCCGGAAAACAAATCTTAAGTTCCTTCACACCGTTTAGTTCAGGTTATTTGACAACGTCAGCCACGAGACCAGGTATTCTAACAGGCCTGATGGAACAGATTGCAACAACCCAATCAGAAATTTCCTACTGTGTGACATTTGACGGTAAAAAGCTTAAACGTGGCCTCACCGAGTCATCAGGAGACGTAGACATGCTTGGCTTTGAGACAGGACCGACACTACAAGATAGGAGAGACCAACTAAACAAAGTCAAGCAACCGATTTGTGAAATAATTGAACAAGTTCACAGTAAACATATCAGAATTACGTGAAGAAAACCGACACAATATTACAAACGTACTCAAAGAGCAACTACAGAAAACCTCTTTGAATGTCATACATGCTAGAGATTTACGAAAAAAGAAAGAGTACGGAAAGGAAAAACTTATAGAAAGGAGCGAGGGTTCTGACTGGAATAATGGAAAATACGTTTATGATGCTAATGAGAGACAATATCTAAAACCCTGTTCAAACACAGCGCATTACGCGTGTGGTCCTAATCAGGGATTACATAGTTGTCCCTCAATAAGCCACCATTTCACACATGAAGTTATATGTAGAAATTAAGATATTTTTACTTTTCATGAGCAAAGGGAAAATTGACAATATCATCAATTCTATCTTGACACGTTATTTCGTCACCATAAAAACAGAGCAATCTGACCGTGGTATATAATAAGATATACCACGGTTGTTATGTTACGTTATAAAATATAATGGTAAATGACGTATTGGGGCATTTCTTGAACTATGTCCATCAATTTGTCAAGATCGGTGACATATCAACTAGTTCATGGTAAAACCGAAATAATCGATGTTCTACTGTGGTAAATCGTCCAATATATCAAATTCGATAATTCAATATGCGCCATGTAACCAGTCCGGCTATACGAGTTTAAAACAGTTTGGATCTAGGATCAGACCCCGCATCTTGTGCCAATCCAGATTGTTCACATAGGCATTGCGGTACAATATATACAAGTGTGTATCAAGCAAAATGTGTTTGTCAAAGATCTTTTGGTAGGTACTTAAGTATTTGAATAATAATTCAGGAGACAAAAAAATAATAGTTTAATAGGCATAAAACGATCGTCAATTTGCCCCTCGAATCCGCTTCCCAAAGTAGCCTTGCTCGATTTCTCTTCCCGAGGTAGCTTTCCCGCAAATCTTTGATGTTTCCCTATTTCTATTGCGTTTTCCAGAACCAGTTGCATACAATTCGATTATATCTCCATTTAACTGCTCATTTTACTGGCAATGTACCTTAACAGATACGCAAACCTTGAATTTTACCGAGAAATTGGTTTCGCTGAACACAGTAGCCCTTCGTCTTGCGCTCTCTCCAGCCAGTTTTCCACCGATCTAGCAAAAACACCGTATTTAATCCGCGATAAAGGTGGGCACGATCAAAGCTTACTACTTTCTCGCTCGAATTGGCCGGGTCTCGTCACATTTGCATGGCAAATAAAATACTTACAGCTTTTTTAAAAGTCGAATCGAAGGTAAACACGTCTTGGCACAGTAGCTTTTATGACGTCAAAGTCACGTGGTATTACCACACTGAAATCATAGTCTACTTTCAGTCCGAATGACCGCTCAGCCAACTGTACATTCACTCCCCTGATCATTGAGCCATCTTGCCTACAATATTGAACACTGCTAACATATGGCGCGTAGGCAGCCGCAGTACCGGCTCAGATCCTTCACAGGTACCCATTTTAACCCCCTGGGTGGTGAGGAGCAGTTTGCGGTGCATATCTTGCTCAAGAACATTCCTGTACATCATCGGGGACTCAGAAAAATCCCCTAGTCACGCCGCTGGTCCGGCGGGGGGTCAAACTCTCGATCCCTTGGAAACTAAGTCAGGAAATGTATATAGATTTAGATCAAATTTGAGTAATAAGGGTATGTAATAATGACAAAGTGACAATCAATGAAGACCCTTAACAAGCCCTTAGATGTTTGTCTGTATTGGTTGCTTAAGGACAAGACAAGATTCGTTCTTTTACAAACAGTATCCTTTAATTTCAAAATGTACAAATCTTTGTCTGAAAACGTTTTCAGACGACAATGTGAAAGCAGATATTATTACTATATGAGAAGGGTTTATACTGCTAGCTTTAAGGCGGATTGAACATAAAACCAGCGCTCCCTCTCTACAACGACACCAAATGGGAGACAAAAATTATATACGTTGTTCGGAGGGAGTGGTTGTAGGGAGGGATATTGGCTTATATTTGCAAACAGCTTGAATCCAAAATAGCTGGATTCAAGCTGTTTGCCATTCGTCAATATTTTTTTTCTGTAAAAATGTCTCAATTGTTAATTTGAGAAAAACAGCAGATTACAATTTTGACTAGACTGTATTGCAGCCGTGAAAAGGTTGGGCATAATTGTCCCGTTTAGGGAACAGCGGCAAATGTCGTTGTAAGGAAGGAGTCGTTGTTGGGAGGGCCGTTGTAGGGAGGGAGCACTGTAACATAAATGAAACAGAAACATTATACGATAATATTTCGTTGAAATGGGTTTTCTTGCTAATAAAATTATCCTGACGAAGCGACCAATATTATCCCTTCAACTCGTCCGACTCCCGCATTCCGACATTCATTTTCTGCTAGACTCAGCTCATTAGATTGACAGCTGCATGCATTATTGATGATTTAGTACAATGATGGCATGCTTCCGTTTGATTGTTAAACCTCATTCTCTCTCTCCATTTTCAATTCAATAAAGCATTGCCCGAACTGTTGCCGACAGGTCATTGATAATATAAATCCACACAGGAACATTTACAACGGAAGTTTCTATACAGTGGATAAGGGCTTGTGTTATTTGTTTCTGTGAAAACGATGTCAAACGCAAGCGTAACGTAATCAAATGGAAACAATGACAACTAGTTGAATAAATATGACGATTGACTTTATTCTAAATGACAAACGGATTGAAGCCTTAAAGGACGCCGGGTTGCCCCGGCGTCTGTTCTGACTCCAAACCGTGTGAAGCGGATAAATGGATTTTAGTACACACGTTTTTATCGAGAAAGAATAAGTATTCTCCACCGTAAAAGGCAGTAACAGCAGAGACTGATTATGTCTCTGTAACAATTTTATTTTTTAATTTTTCAGTTTGATTTTTATAATTATGAATAGAATTGTTCAATTAATATAAATCAAAATGTTTTAGTTTGTCGCACGTAATACAGTGGAGAATGTGTTATTCTTTCCAAATAAACGCGTTTACGCTAAAACTATTATTTGCAGTGCAAACAGTTTGGAGCCAGATCAGACGCCGGGTAACCCGGCGTCTGATCAGGCCCCAAACTGTTTGCCACCAAGATAAACAACAAATATCAGAATTGTCTAAAAGTTGTTCTTTTCTACGTTTTAGCGCTTTGCGTTTGCGTACGTTTGCGTTTAAACGGGAAAGAATAACAGATTCTCCACTGTAGCTCAAATTACTAATGTTAAATTTGATATTAACGAGTTTTACGACTACTTCGTGTCCATTAATATAGGCATTCATGTTGTCTTTTCGTTTTACACAGTCTGATATGTGTAGGTTATGTGCCAAAACCTGTTTTAGTATTCTTCAGTCCGAATCTTTTACCTTTGTAGTTAGTTACTTGCCTTTATCGGGGATATTTTTTATTGTAAATAATGTCAGTAACTTCTTTTAGTGTCTCTGATCATAGTTTAAACCCATGTATACATTCGTCATTAATCATCTTTCTGTAGAGGTATAAAGGTATCTTCAAAATGTGATCACTTATAATAATTTTGACTTCAAATAAAAATCCAAACTGTGTATCAGTTGAACCAGATTTTTAAAGTATCAATATAACCAAGAAACATGCATTCAAGTTTTTTTCATATACTAAAACACAATTTTATAATGGTACGAAAAACTCCGTCATGCCAAGATGTTTTTGCATGAATCTGTAGCTGATGAAGTGTAGTCAATATGCTTCGGGACAAGCTTATTCTATAATTGACATGACAAGTCATGGCCATAGTGAACTGAAAATGGTAAGCGACACTCTGAAATCCCTAGATGTACTCAAACACAGCAAACGGATATCCATGCTAGTGTAGTTAATTTACTTTGTACAAGCTTTGTCTATAATTGGAATTAACGTTCAATGCCATAATGAACTCAAAATGGCATGTGACACTCTGACATTAGCGGATGTACTCACACACCAAATTAAGTTTCCTTGGCGTGTTATGTATAGCTAGGAAATATGCTACGGACAAGCTTTTTATAACTGAAGTCAACGTTGAAATAGAGGTGACAGTGATCTGACAATGGAAAGCTACTCTCTATCACATCAAACTGTATCCTTCATCCAGTTTTGTACCCCTAGCTGATAAGTATAGGATAGACGCACTTGGCAATATCTTTTACACTTGAGGTAACATGTAATGACCAAGGTCACAGTTACCCAAAACGTACAAACGCACTAAATTTGGAATCTCTAGCTTATGTGGTGTCTGAATATGCTCCCGATAATTGCTTTTATGAGATCAATTATCTAACTTAACCCTTAGCCTGCCACTCACGACTATAGCTCCATATGCAAACAGCTGGGATCCGGATGAGACGCCGAGTAACTCGGCGTCTCATCCGGATCCAAGCTGTTTGACACTCGGTCAACATTTTTAGCAATTTTGAGCAACTTTGAAGCACTTTGAAACTTGAAGCAGACGAGAAATATAGCAGACGACAATTTATTTGGCGGGCTAAGGGTTAAGATTTCAGTGAATCTGTCATCACCCAATGTACACACTGGACGCACTTGGTACTGCTAGCTAGTTTTGTATAGGAAATATTCTCCCTGCAAGGATTTCTAGTTTTCTAAAAATCATTTCAAAGGTCAGGGTAACAGTGACCTGAAAATAACACTAGCCACTACATCATCTAAAGAATTACACACGCACACACCGAATATGATATCCCTATCTGATTCACTATAGGAAGTACATGTATGACCCAGACAAAGGGGCATGGATGGACATACGGACAGACAGTTCAATAACTATGACGGTACAGCTTAGCCTTTGGAATATATAATTAAACAGACCGTTTCAAGTCACTTTGACATAAAAACGGATGGTTTCTTTTAGAACTCGTTATTTTCGCACACGTGAAATAAATCTCAGTTGTATATCTAACTTTCCTTTGTAAGCTAAATTATGCATTGAACATTGTGACAAGAGACTAGACTTCTCTCCATTCTAATATCGAGTTTGAACCGTGGTTCACCGAAACAGAATTAACAAAACTCCCTGTGCTCCAGTCAACGGAGAGTTTGAATTGTTTCGGTATTAACCTTTTCGCTACCAATTATTTCAGGAGAGTTTTACTTTTTCGCCGTTTCATTGTCGTCTGCTTCAATTGTGTTGTCTGCAATGTGGTTTCAAAGTTAAAAATAAGGCAGTAAGACTGAAGAAATTCCAAAACGAGTGTCAAACAGTTTGGACAGATACAGTGGAGAAGACGTTACTAGCTACCCATAGAGCTAAAACAAATGTTTCCAAAGCAAATAGTTTAGACCCTGGTTAGATTCAGGGTCTCCCGGCATCTAATTAGGATACAAACTGTTTGTCGTATCGATATTAATAAATCGTCCGCATTATAAACAGTTGTAATTTTGTGTATTGCAAAAGAAAAGTGTTCAGTTTCATTTAAACGAAAAAACATTTCGTCTCCAGGTTTCGACTTTTAAAGACTAGATACGATTATTCCAGTCTCTGAAGTAGAAAGAAAGTATGGCTCTATTTCTGGGATAGTTGAAAGTATTACCCCTATCAGTACTGAAGTCCTGTATCAAAGACAGGTCGATGCAACCATGGTTTATCCAGAGCAGGCCCCAATTGACTTTTGGCTTTACATGTATCAGAGTACAAAATGTCCGTCGCAAACACTGGTCCTGTTTCTATAGAATTAATTCAAAACTAATACGAGAATATTTAAGGACGATACATGTAGATAGAAACGTTAAGAACAGATTTCATTTGCTGTAGCGCTTTTTAAACTTTTAAAAGCTTAACCAATGCATGCTTTCATTGTCAAATATTATCGCCCTCTTTACACCATACGTAGGCAAATTATTGTCTGCTTAAGCGCGTCTTATTTTTATGTTATGCTGCTCAAACTATTTGGGTGTGACTGAGCAAGGTATTACACGAGTGTCAAACAGTTTTGTTCCTGATCAGACGTGGTATCGCGTGGCGTCTTATCAAGGTCGAAAATATTTGCAAATTCACCTAATTTTGCTATAGCATATGCTTTTAGCTGATAGTTTTGACAAATTGACTGAAGTAACATAGACTGTCTGCAATTTACCCTAATAAAAGATTGCGGTTACAGTGACATTGTTTCCGATGGTTTCTATTGGCTGCCAATTGATCAAAGATATTTGGCGGAGTGAAGGTTGAGTTTTGGAAACAAAATCTGCTATTTCTCAGACTGATTCCGCTCGTCTCATCATCTAAATTCATAGAAAAACTTGAAGTCTCAATGCTCGAAACAAGTACACGTACAAAACTGTTTCCTGTTTAAACGCGCAATGCAAAAAAAAGATAGATAACACGATATGTTATTTTTAACTACTCTGGTATTTTATTTTTATTTGAATAGCAAACAATTTTGAGTATGACTAGACGCCGCATCAATTACAATGCATTTGATCTGGCTCCAAACTGTTAGCAATGGACACAATTGTTCGGACATAAAAACGTTTATTGGAAAAGAATACTGTATACGTGCATGTTATATTTGAGAACAGTGGACTTCGTTTTTCTTTCAATTTTCCGAAACCAACCTGAACCGGTCATATCTCTAAAGTAAGTGGAGTTGCCGAATTGAAGATAGCAGCATAAAAATGTATTACAGTCGAAACTCGATACTTCGAACTCGCATTAATCGACCAGTAACTAATAAGTTTAATTTTCATAAGTTGATCTCTCTTTAGTCGAACATACCCGTATTTTAAAGTTAAAACGTGGCTAAGCCACGTTTTATCTTTGGAATATGGGTTTGTTCGAACTAACGCGAGTTTGACGTATCGACATTCTTCTGTATATGCAACATGCAAGGAAGAGTCAATTTTCATATCTGTTTGATTTTATCATCCATGTTCTTGATTGTACTTTTGCAGGAGAAAATGTCCTTTAATATATTGTCATTATAAGCATGAGCTTGTTTCACCAAAAATACATTACGTTCTTAAACTAAATTTTATAAATAAACAAATACCCCTCTAAACCGGAAACCCCTCTAAACAGGCAATTTATGTTGTCCCCAAAAATGTCCGGTTTAGAGGGGTTTCACTGTATACACAAGGCCTGCATTGGACATTATGCTCTGAATAAAGTTTGTTCCGACGTGCTTGGCAGACTTATTTGCATTTAATTTCAATAGCGGTTCCATCTTTTATGGGTTGACGCATTATAGAATGAGCTGATGCAACCAATTAGAAGTCGTTGACTTCCGTTTCGTCAAATTAATGTTGTTCAAAAACGTTTAGACCCTGCACTGCCATGGTGTAATCGGCTTTAAGCAATTACCATCTGCTGTTATTTCTAAAATTTAAAGTCCCGATAAATTACTAAAGTAATATCGTAATAAATTGCAAAGTTTGGATTCTCATCAGACGTCACGTTACCCAGCGTCTGATCAGGATCCAAACTGTTCGAAATAAACATTGTATTAAGGATTTATGGCAATAAAAGGGATTAACAATTCAGCTTATCTTGCATTCATTGTCTTTCAATACCCCGATAACTACGACATAGACTTTATTTACAAACAGTTTGGATTCAGATCAGACGCCAAATAACTCTCTGCAACTGATTTGGTTCCAAAGTATTTGGCACGCATAACGACTTTAATTAATTTTAATTTGAGAAATGACGAGAGAAGATAAAAGTTAAGGGAGAGAATGTTCTGTCAGTTGAAGCGTTAAGAGTACTCTTTCACGTTTGAACATGTTCCAGGCAAAGCGAGGAGTGCTGGATAGGCCTTGTGAATCAGTCATTTTCCCGAACGTTATTCTGCATCGCATAACTAAATAAACAACTACCGTGTCCCTCCCTTCACGGCCCTCCCAACAACGCCTACGTCCTTACAACGACGTTTGCCGCAGTTCCCTAAACGAGAGAATTATGTCTAACGCTTTTACTGCTGCAATATCGTCTGCTTAAAATTTGCGTCTGCTATTTTTCTAATCTGGATTCAAGCTGTTTGCAAGATAAGCTAATTTCCCTCTATATAACGACTTCCTCCGAATAACGTACACAATTGTTGTCTCCCATTGGGTGTCGGTGTAGAGAGGGAGCACTGTATGTGCATACAGTGGAGAAAATGTTGATATTTCCCCAAAAACGCGTTTATACTAATACATATACCATTATGTCCCATGCAAACACTTTTGAGCCTGATAGCTTTATGTCTGTGAAAGTGTTAAAAAATTAATTTTAATAGGACTAAGAAAGGGTTCAAATTTGTCCTCTGTGCTGTTATCTCACAAAAAATTGGAGGCCTTTTAGTTCTAACTAAATATCGAAGAGGCGGTATTACGCGACGTCTGATTAGGATCCAATTATTACTTTAGTCAATTTACCCAATATTTATGTTTGAGAAATAAAAGCACAAGACAGTTGTTTAGAGCAGATAGCGCAAAGACGTCATGGCATAAACCCTCTTGTGTATACATGGTTAATCCCTTCACTGCCTTACCCTGAATACAATAGCTATTTATTTGCAAACAGTTTGGATCCTGATCAGACGCTGCGTGAATCGGCGTCAAATCAGAATTCAAACAGTTTGACACTCATTTTCGATATTTTTTAAACTGAATTTAAAAAAGAAAAGCAGACGACAAATGTTTACAATTGATGACGTCATGGCCGTGAAGGGGTAACACGCACATGTCCTTATTAGACATTCCTTTATTGTAACACACTCAAGTCTGAATTGTATTGAATTAAACCATCCTTATCCGATAAGCCTACATTATTTGTCAATAGTGTGTCTCTAAATACAGTGGAGAAAACGCATTTACCCATTGCATTAAAATGGTGAAAATGACAACTTATTGACAACTCTGATTATTAATGTTAATGTGTTACCTGGTTACCCGGCGTCTGATCTGGCTCCAAACTGTTTGCAATGAAAATGCTATGTTTAACGTAAGCGCGTTTATTGGAAAAGAATAACGGTTTCTCCACTGTAGCAGATGCGTTAAATAACAAATAGGCGAATAACCTAACAGATGGTCTGGCATCTGATCTGGTACCAAACTGTGTGCAATGAGCATAACGGATTTTAGCACAAACACAAATATTGGGAAAAACAGTAGAAACTCGATAATTCGAACTCGCGTTAGTTCGCACATATCCATATGTCAAAGTTAAAACGTTTTAACTTTGAAATACGGGTATGTTCGACTTAAGTGAGATCGACTTATCGAAATTCAACTTATGAAATACTGGTACGATCGATTTAAGCGATTATAAAGTATCGAGTGTCGTCTGTAGTTATTCAGCGTCCTATCAGGATTAAAGATGCGAGTATTTGTAAATACATGAACGAGGTAGACCAAAAGGTTTATAACTTTGCTATAAAAAAATAGGCTTGTTTGCATGTGGCGTGTTACTGTTTTGTCTGTTTACAATAATGCCCATGCGCCTAGAAATGTTTCAATTAATCTGTCACTTCAGAACTGACTTCTATATTTCAAAAAGAAATTAAATGATAAGTTTCGTTTATATTGCTGTTGCTGCTTAGACGTCTTGGATCTTGGATTTACCTAAAGTCTGCCACAGTCAAGAAGATATTATAATATCCCATTTAAACTAGCCTTGTCGTAAACGCAACACATTAATATGCAGAACAATGGCGCCGTTTTGATCAGGTGCTACCAATAAATGTATATATTTTATATTAAGGGGAAACAGTCTGGACGTCAGGCTACCGGGCGTCTGATCAGTGTCTAAACTGTTTGCATAGGACAGTATTGTTATAGGATACGGTGGAACCCCTCAGAACCGGAACCTCTAAATACCTGAATTCTCTCTAAACCGGACAAAAACGGTGGTCCCGTTTCCAAACCTTTTTTATTTTTACCCATTACACCATTAATTCGCATTTTTACCTCTTTGGTTTATTCCTATACTGAAGAAAAATAGTTTATACATTCAAGCAGATGAAAGCGTAAAGCATGTTGAAAGTAAAGGAGAATGCGTCATAAGGCGCATTCAGCTTTACTTTCAACCTGCTTTAATTGGTCAGCTATTTTCATAGTAGAAACAAGCTATATGGTAATGGGTTAAAACCCCTTTTAACTGGAAACCCCTTTAAACCGGAAATTTTGTTATGTCCCCCACACATGTCAGGTTTTGAGGGGTTTCACTGTTACGCATTTATTGGGAAAGAATAGCTTATTTTCCGCTGTATACGAGTTGGCAAATGTTTCAGACGACACTTTAAAGGTAAAGATCATATGTTCCATTCCACTCCAATCGTCTGCTGTCTATTATAAAATTGAATTTGAACCAAACTACTTTAGTATTATTCCTGTATTCAATGGTTCCTTCGATATTACGTTTCTCTAAAATGAGACAGGAATTAAATCTTCGTGAAGCGACCAATCGAAAAACATTGCATAAGCAGTTATTTTCAACCTTTTTAAATCCTACTTTTATCGCCTGGTTAAACCCGTATACCTTCATTAATCTTTATCGTCTGACAAAAAAGGATGCGTCCTCTTTTATTTCAATCTAAGATTTGGAGCAGTTTGACAGAACAAATACCGATATGAATGTCAACTTGTTTAGATCCAAATCAGGCACTGTCTAACACGGCCCGTTATGGTTCCAGACTGCTTCGAAAGTCAAATTTAGTTGCCTACTGCGATCAAGGATAAAGCATTAATCTGTAAAATGTATTGAAGCTAGGACGCTGTTTTTGGAATCAGTTTCGATGCTGATCAGATGCCAGGTCAGTTGAACCCTTATTGTATCTACAGTTCAATTACCTAAATAGTTCGGTAATGTTCGGCAGTTGACGAGAATTGGCGATTGTTCTACGCAGAGTAACGATGTTTAGCGACATTTGTCGATCTCAACCTTGATAAGAGAACTAAAAGCAGACGACAAACAGTAACCAGCCTATATCCAAGCAGTAGAGGTGTTCAGCAACCCGTCTACTATGCTAACGGCGGATATGTGCAACAGTGGTTACCTTTGCAAACAGTGAAGCGGCGTCTCATCAGGATCCAAACTGTTTGACAATCTGATCCTGGTTTGAAAATAATCTGGACACTTTTACTTTTAGAACACTAACAGATGACAATTTTTACAGACGAAAACAATTACGCAGCATGCACAGAGTTAAAGATCCTCCGATCCACTTTTTCATCTATGAAATGTATCTGTATATCTTGAGTTGACACTATAGGTATAACTCAGAACATTATCTCCAATATGATGTCAGTGCCATTGCATTTTTATTTTGATAGGTCAGAACTCTTATTTAGGAGCTATCCTTAGTTTGTGCTTGTTTGTTTTTAATCTTTAATGAATAGTTGTTTCGATAATTGCTTACTATTACACGTAATACGAGTACATCACAGTTACGAGCTCTGACGCCATATTACTTGGTATCTAATATCGATTGACTGTGGGTTTTTTGCAAGTGATTAACTTATACATGTAGTGCAGTACAGGAAATAGATTAAAACAATTTGTAGTTAAGCGTCGTAATACAGTAGACTATATTTTAATTAAAAACTTTTAACGGTCTGCTTGTTTTAGATATTGACATTGAATGATTACACATTATTTTGAAGTACAGTAAAACCTCTCTATTATGACCACTAAATTTTGTTAATCATTGTGTGTTTCAGGCATGTGACAGTGAAACAGAAAGCTCCTGTTGGAGCTTTCTGTTTCACTGTCATCTTGCATTAAGCTATCACCTATTTTTATACAATTAGTCCGGCCGCGGACACGTTTAACCTTGCTTGGAGTTGTATAGAAAATGTTTTTGTGGTTTTTGGTAGAATAGACCCTCAGCATCAAGGATCCGATGTATGACCGCCGGTCATCCTTGAGCATTTGAAGATATTCAAGATGGCGTCCAAGATGGCATCCGGCATATATCTGGCTAACTGTTAGGTTTGATTCAATAAGCTTTAACAGATTTTACAGCAAATTATTGCTCAATTTTATCTTTTGTGACATAATTAAAGTTCAAAATAGAAATAAAAATAATCTATAATTCAAAATGGAGTCCAAAATGGCCGACAAAGTACTTTTTTAAGTAAAATAAAATGCAAAGTATGTGCGTTACTTTACAAGGCTACGATTTGCTCTTGTTTTTTCCCCGTCGTGAAAATATAATTGTTCATAATTAATAATAAAGCATGACAAGATCAAGTTGGCGATTAATTAATTCATAAATGAATTATAAGAGACTGTCACCAGAATAGAGTATACATAAAAACCATACAGCTTAAGTGTACATTGAGATAGTTCATGCATAACGATGTAAAATGCAATAAATATTTCAGATTAACAGAAAAGTAATTAGTCAAGTCAAAACTCAAATATTATAAATTAATTCATAGAACCCAATTACCTACCTTTAATATATAAATTTCACTGTTTTTAAGCAAAGAATGCTGAAATTATCGTACAAAAATAAAGTTCTGTGTTTGCATTACTGTGATATTTGTCACCACATGTCACCTTTCTTGTTAAATAGTTCATTACATGTGAGCTTCTTAGGAACAGGGAAATAAATTGGTAGAATGGATACCAATAATTCTTCTTGGGATGCAAGTCTCCTGAGGATGTGGTGGCACCTATTTTAACCAGATAACTGTGTACAGTATCTTTCAGTATAAAACTATGTTCAGTATTCCTTTTCATCAAGCCTTTTAACATGTATTCTGTGAGTTTCTAAGCTAGTACTGCTGCTGCAAAGAATCATCATATCTTTGAAATATTGCTGAATGAGTACATGGCTACACAGACACTTGACTGAACAGTCTTTTGGCTTAACCATAGATTAGAACAAGAACGAATGACATCACACATATAATTTCAAATATAAAAAATTGCATATCTTTACTCCTGAATTACCAAAGTAAACAGAACTTTGGTACAGTTACTGTCAAACTCAGTCACTACAAAAGTGGTCATCTTGTATAAGAAGTGCATAACTCTTGACATGATGATATACTGCAAGGCTGCTGGCCTATCAGGAGTGATAGCCGAGATGATTAAAGCAGCTTCGGAGTACAAGGGGTTTGAGATTTGAAGACGACTGACTGATGCGATTTTCAGTAAGTGTGTGATATCTGAGGACAGGGAGGCAAAGAACATCCTCAAACAATAAAAAAGTGAATAACAAGCTCGCATGAGCGACACTTATCATGTGGTAAAGCTCAAACCAGACAATAAAGTTGATGAACCGATTAAAAAGATACCTCTGTGCGTGAGATTATCAACATTGATGCCTGTAGTTTGGCGTTGTTAAGTATAGAGGTTACTGGTACTATTGATTCGTTCTTCACCGTGTACCATCTATAGCACAAGTAAAAGGTCGAAATCAAACCTCTGCATGTGGCCTTTGTTGATCTGGAGAAAGCCTTTAGATTCAATACCAAGAATGAGCTTTTGCTTTGAGGAATGCAATTTGCATGTCAAACAGAGTTTGAAAACCGCTTACATGAAGCGGGCAGTACTGCGAGAAGTTTTTGTGTATGTTTTGCATTAAGTATTTGATCTCAACCCTCTGCTGTACCAGTGCTTGATGTTCTGCTTTACTAGTGTATGAGGCTCTATCATAAGAGTCTAGCAAAGGTGTTCCGTTGGCGCTTCTGTACACAATTTTCTGTGATCACAAATTCACTGACAGGGTAACCCAAAGAGCTGGATGGAAGGATGTTATCAAACCGAGTTGACTGAGAGTTATCATGAAGACCACTTGGCTCATGATCTCAGAATGGCCATTGACTTGGTCTTCTTCGAGACTGTAGGGAATGTTCCTGTGCTGAATGTCAGATTGGAGAAAATTCAATTGCAGTAGTTATGTGACATTAATTGTAAAATTACAAGCAGTGTAGACTTTGTATGCCCATGACGTTAGGACTAAACTTGTCTTTTTGATGGAAGACCAGTTACTCAGTTACTGTTGGGTGTCGATGGGGCTACGTTTGGTGTCTAGAATAGCTTCTGTAACATGGTGTTTGCTAGAAGAGGATTCGAGCTTGTCATAATCACAGGACAGGAAATTTCAAAGAAAGGCCTAGCACAATTATATCCTTTGTGACTCGTAGAATAGTGTTCAGCACCTGTTTTTTTTTATTTAATATGGAGGATGTTCATTAATGTCGTCTGCCGAAGACTTGCAGACAGTTTGCAGAAATTGAGCCCGTGATCAGTTGGATCTGTGGCGTTAAAACAGGACGAGGAGGTCCCACATATACAAGTAATGAGAACTAAACGTTTGGGATGTTATGGACAGGTGGAGTGTGCCACTTCATGCTCAACTCAATAACGAGGAGGACCATTCTGCGCTTTAGACTTAGTAAGATATCACAATCGCCATGGTTAGACTATGGAAGAGATGACCAGGTCCTGCGTGTCAAAGGAGCATATAAATCAGGTTTGAGGACATTCTAGCCACATTCAGCCTACCCGATTTGCTAGGACATCCACAGCAGTGGAGAAATAAACACAGGATCATGTCAAGTACAACTAACTTACTTGCAAGCTATGTTAGAAACCTGACATGACCTTTTGTTTCTAAGTATCATTTACAGTGTGCTATTTCATTCCCTAATAATAAGAATATTCATTTATATAATAGTATAATATGCATGTGCTAATTTATAAACGTACTGTATATCGACACCAAAATGTTTATTAACTCCTTTACATAGGTTGCTGTGTGCGACATACTCATTTTCAAATTCACAATACATGCAGAAACAGGAATAGTATCCAATTTATATTACATCTCACATAATATTACTTCTTGAAAAACAAACAAAACAAAAACGCTGACTTTGGCAGCCATTCTGATTGCCATTTAGAAAACGAATCATATAATTCATGTTCAAAACACAAACATCAATGGTGACTCAAACTTAAATTAACCTCAAATTTTTTTCAGCAGAAGGCGATGATTAAGATAGATCAACATAAGACTAATCTTTCAAAAACAGTTATTTCATAATTCTAATTAATTCTTAAAAACACTCATTTGTCTTAAAAAGAGGCTTAAAAAATGGTATGGTTGGTGGAAAGAGTATATACTCACTTTTTACATTTCTTTTACATTAAGTTAATTTTCAGGCTCCATATCTTTTGAAGTACGTCATCAACTCAAGTTTTGTTCGAGATTTTTAGGGCTCACACGTTCACCAATGTATTCCAGTAAAACATTTATATTAAACGATACATGTAACGAAAATGAAAAACACAAGGTATATTCTTATTTCAAATCAAAGGGAGGTAATTTGATATTTGAAGACTTTCTAGACGTCTTTATGACGCCGTGAATATTGCGATGAATGAAAGTCTATTTTGTGATTTTATTTTCTTTAAGCAAATGTTCTAGTGGCTGAATATGAGCACCATTTTATCTCCTCTATGGAGAACGTTTATAATAAAAAAATGCTGTTTTCTGGAAAGAGTTATCGACCTTTTCATTTTCAATACAATGTGCCAGTTATTTAGCCACAATGATAAGTTTATGTATGAGACGCTGATAATTAATAATACAAAAGTTGGTACTTTCTTTTTTTTTGCTTATTATATAATATTGAAGAGACAAGCATCTGTTTTGCATATTTTGTCGGCCATTTTGACGTCATTTTGAAATGAACAGTTAACTTTTCTCTATTTGTTTTTTTAAACATCTAAGAAGTATTGAACTACTTTTAATCTTGTTTACAATTGACAATTACCTAATCAAAACTGACAGCAGTTTCATTTTTATTCCCGCAACCATCTTGGACGTCACCTTAATACTTTGTCTGCCATTTTGGACGCCATTTTGAATAAAGCATTATTATTATTACTTCCATTTTGAACTTAAATAATGTCAAACGTTATGAAAGTGAACTATAATCTGCTGAAAATGTTAAACCCATCAGCTTGTCATTTTACATCGTTATGCATGGACTAACTCAATGTAAACTTAAGCTGTATGTTTTTTATGCATACTGTATTCTGGTGACAGTCTCTGATAATTCATTTATGAATGAGTTAATTGCCAACTTGATTTTTTCACGCTTTATTTATTAATTATGAACAATTATATTATCACGACGCGAAAAAACTGGAGCAAATCGTAGCCTTGTAAAGTGTCATTTTAATTTTATTTCACATAAAAATGGTCTTTGTCGGCCATTTTGGACGCCATTTTGAATTATATATTATTTTTATTTCTATTTAGATCTTTAATTATGTCATCAAAGATGAAATTGAACTATAATTTGCTGAAAATTCCATTATAGCTTATTGAATCAAACTTAACAGTTAGCCAGATACATGCTGGCGGCCATCTTGGACGCCATCTTGAATATCTGGAAACGCTCAAGGATGACCGGCGGTCATACATCGGATCATTGATGCTGAGGGTCTATTCTACCAAAAACCACAAAAACATTTTCTATACAACTCCAAGCAAGGTTAAGCTAAAATATCCTTATCTGCTACCAGACTAAATCAATTAGCCATCCTTTTAGTGGTCGTAATAGAGAGGTTTTATTGTATTGAGCTTATACAATGGAGAATAAGTTATTCTTTCCCAATGAATATGTTAGTACTAAAACAATTATTTCAATTTTGGAACAGTTTGTGGTCAGATCAGATGCCGAATCTCACAGCGTCTGATCAGGCTCTAAACTGTTTGTCACACAGATTAAAATAATAATTAAACGATCCTCAATGTTTTCAAACCACTGTCATTTTGTTTTTGTTTATGTTATTGAAAGGTTAGCATTTAGTTTCATTAAAGCGTAATGTACAATGTATGAGCCATCTTTTTGGAAATTTCTCACTATTTTCTGTTTGAGTGGCAAATGGTTTGGAGCTGATATCAGACAGTCTGGCCAATCAAATTCTTGAGAACGAACTAGGGCTCAACTCAATCGCTTTATAACCTATGACTCAGGTTATGCAAAGTACATGTAGGATCTGGTTACAAACTGTTTGCAATGTAAGTAAGTAGTTGTTTAAATCCTAACAACGTTTAGTGAGAGAAGAACACCAGGGCTGCCATTTCTCCGGATTTTTCCTAACTCTCCGGATTTTTTCCCAGTACATAGTAGCTTAAAGCAGGCTGAAAGTAAAGCAGAATGCGCCATAAGGCGCATTCTGTTTTACTTACAGCCTGCTTTAAGTAGTCGCATGTCAACAAAACAAGCAAAAAGGCTACAGGGTAAAGGTACGATTCGTTAAATCGCGCTTGAAAAATGCAAGTTTGGAAATCTTAGGATTTTTCATGTCAACTTAAGGCAGCCCTGGAACACCGTCTTATTCACTGTATCTTTAGTCATTTACAAAATCAAAGAAACTATGTTATTTCCTATAAGTACTTGACCGTGCGGCATGAATATGTATCCAAGTCGAATATAGCTAAAACTCTGCATGGGGTATGTGTATCAGGTGCTTACTATCATCATACGGGTTAAAGCAAATAGTTGTTGTCAAGTTGTCAAATACCAAACAAGTACAATGGTATTACGAAAACACTTTTGACCCTGATCAGACACAGCGTAACGTGGTGTTTTATCACTATCTATACTGCTTGACACAAATTACGATATTATGTGTATGTGAACCAATGTGCCTAAGCTTTGTTTTTGAGAAATAAATTATTAAGGCATGGCAGTGTACGGTCCGCTATAAGTAATACCGTCTTGAAAGCGGTGTTATCAATATAATGTTGGTTTAAACTATGATATGTTATACATCAGATGGGACATTTTATTACACTACGTCTGCATCACCTACATTGTTCCTGTAATGTTGACACGTTGGGCAGTTACAGTGGAGAATGTGTTATTCTTTCCCAATAAACGCGTTTACGCTAAAACTATTATTTGCAGTGCAAACAGTTTTGAGCCAGATCAGACGCCGGGTAACCCAGCGTCTGATCAGGCTCCAAACTGTTTGCTACCAAGATAAACATGAAATATCAAAATTGTCCAAAAGTTGTTCTTTTCTACGTTTTAGCGCTTTGCGTTTGCGTACGTTTGCGTTTAAACGGGAAAGAATAACAGATTCTCCACTGTACTTCTCTGTCCAACATCAATTCAATGTTTCCAATTTCTCTTCGCACGTTGTTTTATGATTGTTCAGGATCCTCCCTTCTAGATCAGAACATGCCCTCTCACCTCGTCTTTGATGTCCCTTCGATGAATATATCAGTGGTGAAGTCTGTATTGTTTATTATCCCGATACAAACTGTTTGCCACCAAGATAAACAAGAATTATCAGAATTGTCCAAATGTTGTTCTTTTCTACGTTTTAGCGCTTTGCGTTTGCGTACGTTTGCGTTTAAACGGGAAAGAATAACAGATTCTCCACTGTATTTGATTAAACTAAATAATCGCCGCATATTGTATCATAAACATATTCGCGATAACGTGTTTCTAATTTAGAAGACGTGTCCCTTTAGTCAAATTACAAAATTAAAAGAACGATGTTATTTTCTATGTACTTGTCCGAGTGGGCATGAATATGTATCCAAGCTTTACCCCATAACCTGTTTCTAATTTAGAAAACAGATGATCGCTTAAAGCAAGTTAAAAATAAAGCAGAATACGACTTAATGAGCGTTCTGCTTTAATTTCAGCTACCATATGAAAGGATTTAGAACATATTTATTATGGATATGTTCATGACTGTATAAATTGAAATTGGTTCCTTCATTGGAGGAATTAAAAATTACATGTCATCAAGTGTTTACCTGCATAGTTTAATACTTTGCCTGCCGATTGCAAATTCACTGTTATTTGCAAACAGTTTGGATCTAGATCAGACACCGCGTTAATTATTTGACATTCGTCTTTAGGCTTCTTTAATTTAAAAATGTATTCATATAACTATATCAAAGTTTGCAGACGACAATTTCAAAGCAATCGATAGTACGACATAATAAAGCTCAATATGGATACCAACTATTGATGAGGTATGCCAGTCAGGTGACTACGCGTCGTTTATATACTCTGTCAACTCTTGATTGTTGTCAAAGATCAGAACTAGAGTAGTCTATTCATAATGCAATTGCTGTGGATTATCTCCTTGTGCTGTGCAACCCTAATCCAAGAATCATATGGATCCCACTTCAGAGGAGCTATGATTTACTGGAAGAAATCCTCAACAAATGACAATGTGGTAAGCTGGTGTCAAAAGCATAAACAATCTAACTTTGATACTAGAACGCTTTGATCGAATATTTCGGTATTTCAACAGTTGAAATTATACATGCATGCTGTATTTCAAAGTTAACACGAGTTTTAACCGAAGCCTTTCTTTGGAAAATGAGTAAGTTCGACTTAGGTAAATTCCATTTGTCGAGACTCGAATGTATACTATTTAGCTACCTTTCAGAATGCAGGAAATGTTTCCTCCCCTCTGGATTTCTATCAGAACGTTGAAGCAGCTTGAAAATGCCCATGAAGAGATAACCGAATGAGCAAAAAGACGCTCCTTTGGATGAGCTAGTATACCGTATTCGTTTATCATAAAATAGCAGTTATTACATAAGTTTTTCCATTTTTCCAAAGTTAATATAGTGTGTTTTGAAAACTCTCCATCTTCGCTTGGAAGCAAAATACTCGACGCTTATATTAGTGGCATGCATAGTTTATTGTCCAAGACGATATTTCTGAATTTTTATTTTTTATGTCAGTTGCAAACAGATTGAACCTGATCAAATGTCGGTTTACCCGGCGTCTGATCTGGTTCCAAACTGTTTGTAATAGGAATAATTATACACAAATACGTTTGATTGAAAAATTTTACGTCTTCTCCACTGTATTTACAGTAAAACCTCTCTATTACGTCCACTAAGAAGAAGGCTAATTGATTGTATGAAATACATGTGACAGCTTAAAGCATGGTGACAAGTAAAACAGAGAGCTCCTGCAGGAGCTTTCTGTTTTACTGTCACCATGTTTTAAGCCGCTACTGTCGTAAACTCCTAATAATTAACATAGTTTAGTTGCCGTTATAGGGAGGTTGTACTGTTTTGTAATTTTGCAGATTGAGATCGACTACAGACAAGCGTGGCGGAGAACATCACTGAGTCCGATATGCAATGAGACTGTCAAAAGCGATGGAATTCTAATGAGTAATGGTGTTTTAACCGTTACGGACAATCTCGGAGCTCTCTATCCCATGGATACAATCCCTTTTGAATTCCAGTGCACTGATTATAGTACTGTTGAGAATTGGACGTCTGGAAAGGGCAATTCAAATTTCTCGGCGGTGTCTGTTACCAATTCAACTATTTTCTTTGTCAGGTAAACATACACATGTATATTGCAATCTATACTGCCTATGTATTTCATGTAAGGTGAAGAGTGATACATGTATTCACAGAGATGAGAATTCGCAAAGTTGTAGGAATTAGGTCGGCGAATCCCACGTGTATACTATACAGTTGATAAGACAGTACTATGTCTCGTTTAAACGATGCTAAACGTAAATGCTATGTTATAAAATGTTGAAAATAACTATGTTTTGAAAAGGTTGACGATTTGTTTTAATCTAATTGGTAAGTAGTTTGCAACCTGGTCAGACGCCGATTTATCCATCGTCTGATCTGGTGACAGACACTTTTCAATTGGCATGCAATGTTCCTCCTAACCCTTTCACTCTCAATGGTACTGAAAAGCGCGTTTACAAACAGTTTGGACCCTAATCAAGCTGTTTGACTCCCGTGTCGATATGTTTTTAGTAATTCTACCTTTAATCTTACTTTGAAATGGTCTTACAAGCAACAACATCGAAGCAGGCGACAATATAACAGTAAATGGGGTCAACAAAACTCTTGGGAAATTTGGCAGTAAAAGGGTTAAAGCGATTGTTCAGGGAAACAATAACATCTTCTACACTTTACGTAGGATCTGACGACAAAGGCAGACTTAGTTTTCAGAGCCAAATCCTTCACATCGGCACGAAATCAATTTGAAAATAGGTGACTGCTTAAAGTAAGATATATATGAAGCACATAGCATCTCTTGTGAGCTTTACGTGCAACAAATGCAAATAGTAAACACAACCATGACAGAAACAGACCTGGCTAATTGTAAATGGTATCAATACAAAAAACTAGAATCGTTAATTTCTGAAGAAGCAATCTGGCCTCGTTCTTTTGGACGTGAACGACTCATTATACAAGACCGAACAGTTCTATATTTTGCTACGTCATATCAACAGATATGCAAAGTTTTATTTTTAAAATAGCAGTGACATTGTAGTTTGTTATTGCAAGCCCCTAACCTGTGTAGCTATCATATATGTTTGCCATATTGTAGGTTTCAGAGTTGTTGCTGGATTGCGTCTATAAATGATATGTACGACACAAACTGGTCGTTGATGATGATGGTGAATACGAGCATACGCAGAGACATAGGCAGGGTGAACCAATCCCCTAGGGTAGACATGCCGCCTCTAATACGTCTACAGTATGGTTGCAACCACACCATCCGAATACCCGGTAAGCATATTCTATATCATCTAGCTCATGCTATACATTTGAGCCGTGCCATGACAAAACCTGTATTATTTCATTGCAAACAGTGTAGATCAAGACCAAACGTCTCGCAAAAGACGCGGCGGCAGGTCTTGGTCTACCATATTTGACACCTACATGCATCTCCAGCATTTTATGTGGCTGTATCATATACGATATTTGGCAGTGTAGACTAAAATCAGATGCAGAGTCTGAGATGACAAAAGTACAATGTTGCAATGCAACAAGGCTGGTTTTGTGATGACACGGCCCTTTTATAAGCAGGCAAGGAGTTCAGTTGGGATGATCTCGCGCCATTGTGCTCAAATATGTTTATTGCAAACAGTTTAGAGTTGAATTAGACACCAAGTAACTCGGTGTGCGTGAACAGGTACACAGCTGTTTGAAATTCAGATTTCAATAAATCATCCATTTACAACAACCTGTAATTTTCTACCGGATAAAAATAGCCTCTGCAATTGGGAAAAATAATATCTTCTTCACTGTGCAAGACGGATGCCCAAGTCTGGACACTTAGAAATTTTCAATAGGGGACCCCGGCGGTCTGGGAAATTCGGAATTTTTCATTAGGGGAGGCCTTCCAGCTGGCTTCCTGAAGGTCAGTGGTTCTACAGTGCTTCAACCCTACAAAGGTCCTCCCAACAAGGACTCCCTCCTTACAACGACCCTTGCCACTGTTCCCCCTAACAAGACAATTTTATCTAAATCCTTCACTGCTGCAATATCATCTGATTAAAATTGTCGTCTGAGCACTGGTTTTCTCAAATTTACATATTTGACATTTTGATAGAAAAAAAACCATAATTACGAGTTACAAAAAGGTTTGATTCCAGATCAGACGCCGCTTTACGCCGCGTCTGATCTGTATTCAAGCTGTTTGCAACTGTAAGCAATTTTCCCTCCCTATAACGACTCCCTCCGAACAACGCATATAATTGTTGTCTCCCATTGGGTGTCGTTGTAGGGAGCTAGTGTTGTATTTAGTTGGCGATTTTGTGCGTGTTACAGTGTATGAAGGGCAGTTGGGGGTCTTCATCTACCTTATATTAGCTGAACTTCATGATATAACTGAAGCGACATCACAACATATCAAATCAAATAATGGCGGTGGTGGGCGAACTGTGTGACGTAAGCAAACTCGTTGAACCCACGTTTCAAGCCTCGTAACAAATACTTAATATTTAGTAATAAAGGGGGAGACCGGGAGACAAATATAGCAGAGCAAACAATAAGAAATATACCGCCTTCATTTCTGTCGTTCTAACATGTTTAAACAAATATAGATTTTACGTTATTAGTAATCATTAATATTACATAACATTATACGGATAACGATGTTATAACAGAAATACGTGTAGCCTCTCGCAGAAAGGCACGGCATAAGCTGAAAAAGAAAAACCTATTTATTATGGCCAATAAATTGTGTTAATCTTTAAATGTCTAAACCAGGTGAATGCTTAAATCAAAGTGAAAGTAAAACAGAAATATCATTTAGGAGCTCTCTGTTTCACGTTCACCTTGTTTTAAGATAACAGGTGTCTTTCATACGGTCAATAAGCCTTCTTTAGTGGTCGTAGTAGCGGGGATTTTCTGTATCTGATATCAATGAAATCTGTTTCATCTTTCCCAATTTTATTCCTTATCCAAACAAAATCATATTTATTCAGCGCTCAGCAGATTGTACAGTTCTCAACTCAATTCGTTGGCTTCTGAAACTTCAAACAGACAGTTCCAGTTTCCAATTAAGTCTAGTCTATGTTTACTATTTAGGGCTGCTTTTGAAAAAAAATTACAAACATTATGACATGTTTTATTAAAGGAGCTGTCTGTTTTACGTTCACCTTGCTTTAAGCATTCACACCTGCTTTAAACACCTGCTAATTAACATAATTTAATGGCCGTTATACAGAGGTTTCACTGTATGAATTGTTTGTCCTTGACGCTTATACTCGTCACCAGAGCTCAATTTGTTATGTAACTACATATCATTTATATAGACTTGACATCGATATACTTTTTTAATACATTTATACCTAGTAAATGAATGTTACAGTCAATCGCATCGAATCAATGTCGGTACTCTACTTAGAACGATTGGCCATTCACGTCAATTAAAGGTCAGTCCCAAGCGATGCGCAAGCGACTACTATACTAAAGATAGATGAAACCAAAATACAGGACAAAAGTCCCACAGAAAGACACCAGAGAACCTTTCTGCAAGAACTTGTGTCCTGCACCAGTCAAAGTATGACCTAAATACTACACGTTTTTATGTTTTAAAAGGGTCCCTTAATGTGACTGTATATGATTGTTTTGTTTTTACATGTATATATTTTATATACAATTATGTTTTAAATTTTAGATATCGAAAACAAAACATTCGATGCACTACTATAAATGTAAGAATACAATGCTTAAACGATTCTAACAAAGCATTGCATTACGCCTGAAGTAATTGTTTTTTCAGCAGTGTATTTACAAAGCTGTCAAATAAATACTCTTGCTTAAAATTTAGGTCATTTACTTGCAAAGAAATGAATTCGCTTCATTCCAACTCTAAATATTTTCTGAAAATGTGACTTGAACGGAATGAATTGCCCATGGTTCTTGCGTGTTTTTACGAAAAATGCAATTTATTTACATTGCAGTGTGTTTTATTGACACAAGCCGATATCTTTGATAATTAATGTTTGTCCGAAACTTATATGACCTTGAGCCGTTTAGCGTACATCTGCAAAAATACTAAAAACATAATAATAGCGGTTTGCACTGATTGGCATTTTTCAAATATTATTGAAATCAACCCAAAATATATAAATGTGGACCAGCTTTAAGTAGAAACTTGAATTAAACATTTGAAGTATTAGGTGTGAATGGGTTAATACGGACACCAGGCAATATATCGGCAACTATTGTTCTAATGAAAGCAAGTGCCTTAACCACTGGTCTATATGGGATAACATTAAATCAATACCGCGTTAGATTTTTTATCAAAGCTCGGATATTAACACACTTACTTACACATTAAAGAAATATTAATTTATTTGTTAAAAATGAAAACTTGTATGTACGATTTTAAACTGTCTAGACACTGATCAGAGACCACGTAACGCGTAATGACTTGATTCTCACATCAAAGTTTCTTAACTCAAACTAATTTTAATATTACCAACTAATAGCCGTCGACAATTGTTAATAGCAGATGAAAGGGTAAACTTATTCTCCCCTGAAAATTATCCTGGTTTTGATAATAGGAAGTCCATTTTTTGAGTATTATGGCGTGTTGTTACAGAACATAAACAAGGCATGTCCTGATCAGAGGAAGCCGTTTTGATCTTGTTCTTTAAAGTTTGCCTAAGACAAGTAAATCTTCACATGCACACTGTTTGTAACTGATTAGTATACTCGTACCTTGAGTTGAATGTTTTAATAACTTTGAACAGTTTCTGATGCTGATGGTGACGACATTCGATGCCGCTGGGCGGAGAGCTACTTAAGTTACGACGAATGTGGAGGTGCATGCAGGACTTTTCCAAATGCGGTCATCGACGAGGTATTACACATTTGCACACAATTAACCCTTATCCTGCAGCAATATAGTTTTATTTGAAATCGTCATCAGCAAGATTTGTCAATTTTAGACTGATGGATTTATATAACGAATACACCTAAATACAAGTGTCAAACAGTCTGGACCAAAATAAGACTCTGCCTTACGCGACATATGATCTGGATACAAACTATATACCAATGCAAGTCAAGTCGCGATCGGCAGGCAAACGGTTAAATTAACATGTCGGATAACGGTTAACAGAGGATCCGATCAAGAGAGAGTTTGGTTACATACAACAAATAGGGAAACTGCCGGGACCAAACAGCAGGGTCGGATAACAGAGGTTTCCGGTCAAGAGAGGTGTCGATTGACAGAGGTTATACTGTATTTGAATGTCTATCGTCCGCTGTGCGTCGTCAAAAGGTTTAGTGTTTACACTTTAGAGGCCACAATATTTATCCAATCTTTCTCAAACTTGCTCAGATTGTATATTACCATAAGAGTTTGGATGTGTTTGATTATGGTTGGATTTGTTTTGATTATGGTTGAAATCAGATCGATAGTTCAGGAGTTATCTACCTTTGAATTGCTGAAAATGCCATATTTAACAGTGTTTACACTATAGAGGCCTCAATATTTATCCAGTCTTTCTCAAACTTGCCCAGATTGTATATTACCATAAGAGCTCATATAGGCCGTGAGCCAGGCACCTGAAATTTGAGGTACGGGTACCAATCGGGTGAATAAGGTTCACTATGATTTTCGGAAAGCCTAAACCCTGTACTTTAAGGAAATGTATGATAGCAGTAAATCCATGGCAGCTTTGTTGGCTTTTGAGCCATTTTTGTTACCCCACCCACCAAATTTCCTAAGAAGCGTAATATCGACTGTGACCCACAATATGGGCAATATAAACACTTTTTTCATTGTTTATTCATGACAAAATGTTAACATAAAAGCTATGCGCAACTTTGCTAATACTTCAAACAGATTGGATCCAAATCAAACGCCGGGTTACGATGCGTCTGATCTGGATCCAAACTGTTTCCAACTCATAGTAATAATTTTATTCAAAAATATACAGTTTATTTTTTTGATTTTTTCTCAGACGATATATTTGAAGCAGACAACAATTCAGAATGCTCTAAAGGGATTAATAGACAAGTGAAATGGTTGTTTATGTAATAGGGGTCATTATCAATATTTTAATGATAAATATAGTTATCTTAAAATGAAAGACAACGAAGCATTTCATATGTTAACTTACCCCCTGCGCCTGCTACAATAAGATACATTTTATATCTATTTCAAACAAGGAAATAACGCCAGTCTCTTTACATACTACGAAACTAGAATCCTTTATAATTTCCCGTGGAGTTAAAAACATGTCTGATTCTACAAGAAAACACATTCGTAGGAAACTCGAGAAAGAACTCGGAACGTCAGTTAATATATTTCCCGACAGTAAGGGAAAACTGTTGCTTGTCCCTGACAATGTTACAATGAGAGATGTTGTGACAGAGAATCAAATTCTCAAAGGAGATCTTAGATTGTGGAAAGCAAAATCTACTGACATTGATAAGATTATAGACCAGTCTTCGTCACATATTCGCGCAACTATCAAGCAAGATGTCCCGTCCCCACCATGGCCATTTCATCCATCAGATATCGATGCAAATGCACACATGGACTTGCCACATTCATTGGAGCGCTTACTGGTTGGTATACTTACAGGAGACCCAAACTCAGTAAAGACTACATCAAGAGTGAAAACGCTTGTGCAGTCATTTGCACAGGATCTGATTTATGCGGTAACGTTTGGTCAGAAGAAACCACCAAAGCACCTACTCTTGCCAAATGCAGTGTAAACGTTGACGGGAAATGTTGAGCTCATTCAGATATTGAACAAACTTGGGCATAGGATTTCCTATAGCCAGCTTGAAGAGAATGATACAGCTCTATGCCTACAAAAGTTAGCAGCTGCTAACAATAGGAAAATCGTACTTCCAGCTTCAATTAAACCCAACGTCTTCACGAATTTTGCGTGGGATAATATAGATAGGCTCGAGGAAACTATGTCTGGAAAGGGAACGTCGCATCGAGTCAATGGAATAGCTGTGCAGGCAAACGTCTTTGGACTTGACCTGCCAAGCGATGGACTCCCTAGAGTAGATAGACAAAAAAAGCGCTCGGTGGTTGTAGATCACCAAGAACTCGAGGTATATGTAGCAGGTGCACGCGAAGGTCCTCAACCGCTACTTACCCAAGAAAACTATCACTATGAAACAAAAGAGGATGCCCGTGTGTCACGCAACATAAACTTAGTGTGGGTAGTTTCAAGACAAGCGCATTCAGATAATCAAACCGTACCTAGCTGGACAGGCTTCAACATTAGCATAAGAAGTGAAATTTTAGTATCAAAGGACAATGTTGGGTATTTGCCAACAATCAACGCCCCGGCTACAGAGATGAACACTGTTTTCAAAATCCTGAAACAGTCTGAAGAAATCAGGCATCAGCTTTGTCTAGAAACAGTTGTGGTCGTTATGGACCAGCACTGTATGCGAAGGCTGCTGAGATAACTTGGAAGCAAAAAGAATGTTTTTCAAACATTTTGCTAAGACTAGGGGCATTTCACACAGTTTGTAACGCCCTTGCTATTGTAGGAAAGCGATTTAGAGATGCTGGATTAATGGACATTTGTATTGAAGCTAGTATTGTAGCTGAAGGATCCATAAATGGGGTCCTAGATGGAAGGCATTATAACAGGGCAGTCAGAGTACATAAGTACATATACGAGGCCTTAACCCCTTCACTGCCTTACCCCGAGCACAACAGTTTCTTGCAAACAGTTTTGATCTTGATCAGACCCCGCGTAACGCGGCGTCTTATCAGGATCAAAATTGTTTGACATTTATTTAAACTTTTCTTCAGTCAAAATAGCACAAATTAAAATTTAAGAAATAAAAGCAGACGAAAATTGTTTAAATTTGATGACGTCACGGCAGTGAAGGGGTTAATGAGACTTGCATGGGAAGAGTTTCAGACATGGCTTGCGGAAAATCACCCTGGCTCAAATAGTCAGTTCTGTGAAGTTTTGAGCCAAGTGAAAGACTTGACTGCAGATTTGAATAGCCCGTCGCTAAAGAGCATTCTGCAAAGCGGACACTTCAATGAACTTTTAGTTCATTGGGAAAACTTCATGGAGCACCTAAGGCATCGAAACGGTGAGTTGTCAGAATTCTGGATGTCGTACATAGACTTTGTCGAGGGTATACTGCTTGGGTTGCTGCGCGCATCTCGTGAAGGCAACTGGAACCTCCATCTACATGCTATACGAGAAATGATACCATGGTGCTTTGCATACGACAAGTTGAACTATGCTAGCTACCTTTCCCGCTACTACGCAGAGATGACAAACCTGCCACAGAAATATCCCAGCGAGTTTGAATCTTTCAAATCTGGACACTTCTCCGTTCAAATGTCCGACTTTAACACATTTGGTCGCATCCCAGTTGATCAGACAACTGAGGTCACTGTCAATAAGGACACACAAATTCCTGATGGAACTACACACTTCACCTTGAACGCTTGTGCTATCAAGCGATATTATATAACAGCTGAGTATCGCAGTGCATTTCTTGGTCAAATCAGAGACATGGTTGAAGGTGAAAAACACAAGAACTCTCACACAGAGCTACAAAGGTCACGGACGCAGACAGATGAGGAAAATGTAACTGCAGTAACAGATTTGATAAGAGACTGGGTTAACCCATTTGCTGAAAACCTAGAACTTATAAGTATATCCACCGCAAAGTCAGTACCTAGGGATATTGCGAAAGACCTCCTAAATGCGCATGCGATTGGCGAAGGATCATATGCAAAATTCAAAGAAGAACGACTTTCAGAACGATCCACCTACAAAAAAGTTCCATGATCCTATGAAATGCAACAGATTAAAGACATTCACCAACATGAATCAAAAGAAAGAAGTAAAATCCAATGGAAGACTGACAGTGCTTAAAGCAGACAGGTCCTTGTTCGGCCGCATCATAGTTATGGCCCAGGTCCGTAACCTCCAGATGGAAGTAATTTTTTCACACCCTCTTGGTCCTTTGCCATGGTCCCTTTCAACACCAGATGGTTTGCTCAGAAAAACCAACAAAGCTGCATTAGCCTCAACCTTACAGAAAATGGTTGGCTTAGTTGAAAGTGTGCCGCAAACGTCTGCCTCCGTGATTGACGGAATGAACCTCGTGCAGAGAGTCAGAGGAGACCAATGCACCTTTGAGGATGTGGCAAGCACTATTTTCACGATGGCACTTCGAGAGGGTAGAGACAGTGATAGAATAGATATAGTATTTGACACGTACAAGGACGTCTCAATTAAGAACAGTGAAAGGACATTACGTGGTGGTGAAAGCAGTCATCAGCTTCAGCGAATAGCAAGTAAGCACATTGTTAGACAGTGGAGACGTTTACTTAGCAGTGTGGCCAACAAGAATAGTCTTGTTGCATTCCTGGTGCATGAGTGGATGAAAGCCGAATACAGAGCAAGGCTACAGAGGAAAATATTGTGTGCTAATGTTGAAGAGAAATGCTTCAAAACCACATGCAACGGAAGCGAAGAGGTACTGGGACTTCAATGCAGTCACGAAGAAGCAGATGGACGCCTCCTTCTTCATGCTGCCCATGCTGCAACAGAGGGGTACAGGTCCGTCGTGATTTGCTCAGAGGATACAGATGTTTTCATTATGGCGCTGGCATTCCACCAAAAGATCGAATGTCAACTTTTTCAGAAGTGCGGAACAAAGACGCATACTAAGCTGCTGGATATTGTGAAAATTGCAGACGCTGTTGGCAATAATGTTTGCAAGTCACTGATTGGGATGCATGCTTTCACGGGTTGTGACACGGTCAGTACATTTGCTGGTAAGGGTAAGGCACGCGCACTAAAATTGGTGACTGGTAGCGATGAAACCCAAGAGAATTAGGCCAGGAATGGGATATCCCTCCTGCTTTAATGCAAAAACTTGAAAACTTTACATGTCAGCTCTATGCCCCCAAAGCGTCATCAGCAAAGGTGAACGATCTGCGGTATGACCTATTCTGTGCCAAAAAGGGTGAAATAGAGAGTCACCAGCTTCCTCCATGCCCAGACTGTTAAGTCAAGCACACACAAAGAGCTAATTACCAGGCTGCTATTTGGAGACGGTGTCTAGAGCAGCAGACTGATAGTCCAAGTCATGTAGGAAGAGGATGGAAAATTGAGAAAACCGATGGGATTGATCAGTTAGTAGTAGACTGGATGGATGGACAGCCGGCCCCGACATCAGTACTTGACCTACTAGCCTGCAACTGTTCTAGAAAATGTGGTATGCCTAACTGTGTATGCCTTTCTAACGGGTTGAAGTGTACAGACATGTGCAAACTTCCTAGCTGTGAGAACCAGGCAGCCAGTCAGATGATGAAGAACATCCACTGGAGGAGGCTGAAGACATTGAAAGTAAAGAAGATGGGTGAATAAAAACCGAATATGGTCTTATTAATTAAGAATTACAACCGACACATCTGTGGTAGTACGCACTGATTATTTGTAAAAACTGTCTTGGTCGTTAGAAATTTTCATAACGCTAATGTCAATGGATCGGTATCTTACTTCAAAAGTTTACCTTTAAACTTTAATTTTTAACCTGAAGTACATGTTTGATTTTGTCATACACTTACATGTGTATTTGAGAATTGTAGTCAAGGAGTCTTCCAATTTTACCCTTAAAACAGAAGGTAGTAACTTCATCTTAGAACAAGACTGCGTTCACTAAACCCCGTTGACATCCATGACAATATATTCTGAATATTTCCTAGGTCCAAGTAAGGCCAATGTCAAGGTCAAATTGAGCTTTTGTGATAAAGGTGGATTAGGAATGGTCCAAGGCAACACTAGTTCTGTAAGAATCAAAGCATTCTAGTAAGCGGTGTTTATGCTAGACGAAACGGTGATATCTAGTTAACCAAGAAATAGCCCATATAACACATTGTATGTCCAAATTTGGTCAAGGTCAAGGTCAAATTCAGGTTGGATGGTATGGGTGGATTGGGAATGGCCAAAAGCAACAACTGTGCAAGTATCAAAGCATTCTAATAAGCAGTATTGATGCTCGACGAAACGGTAAAATCAAGTTAACCAAACAATAGCCCCAAAATTCATATTTTTTGTCAAAATTCGGTCAAGGTCAAGGTCAAATTGAGGTTGAGTGATATGGATTGACTGGTTATGGTCCGAGGCAATGTATAATGGCATGTTACAATACTTTTTAAATACAATGCTTCAATAAAAGTGCATGCGTTAACAAAAATATTATTGTGACAATGATGGTCAATTTACAATGTTAAAATTGGTGGGTGGGGTAACAAAAATGGCTCAAAAGCCAACAAAGCTGCCATGATTTTATTGCTATCATACTTTTCTTAACTAGTCACACATTGATCTTTTCGAAAATCATAGTGAACCTTATTCACCCCGAGTGGTACCAGCCAACCCCTCCGGCTCACGGCCTAATATAAGTTCGATTATGGTTGAAATCAGAGAAATAGGTCAAGAGTTATCTACCTTTGAATTCCTGAAATGCCATATTTATCAGTTTTTACACTTTAGATGCCACAACTTTTATCTAACATGTCTTGGACTTGCTCACATTGTATATGACTATATGAGTTCGGGTGAGTTTAATTATGCTCAAAATGAGACTGATAGGTCGAGAGTTATCTACCTTTAAATTTCTCAAACTTGCTTAGATTCTATATAACTATTAGAGTTCAGATGGGTTCGTATATGGTTGAAATTGGAAGAATAGTTCAAAGTTATCTACCTTTGAAATGCTGAAAATGCCATATGTAACATTGTTTACACTCTCGTGTGGGAGGGGTAAATTTTACTCCTTTCTAGTGAAATGAAAAAAAATATTTTTGATCTTGATAAAACATTATTTTTTTCAGGGTTTATTCTTACTATTGTAATTTAAATTGGGATAATTTTTGTACAAATAGTTTGTATACATAAAGATTGGAAAAACGTATTACAAAAAAAGGATTTTTTGTGAAGCTTCAATTTTAAGGGGGGGGGGGGGGTCTTAACAAATCTCAAAGTGTGTAAAAAATGTCCAGTACCCCCATTGTTTTCACCAGTTTTTGTCATAGAATCTAATTTTACTGTCTGTATGCAAATTTTGAAGAATTTGGTAATTACTTTCCAAAGGTGCACCTACCCCCTTAATGAGTATATAAACTGCAAATCAAAATTGTCAATCACTGTACCATTTAGTCTATTTACATCAAAGTTCTAATCTTAAATACTTTGCCCGTCTTTGGAAACATGTTAACTATATAATCCAACTGTATCTCCAATCACTGCACTCTCATCTGAAAGCATCATTGCTATATAATTTTATATTGTGCTGACCAATTATTTTACAAAGACACAATGGCCAACTTCTTGCTATAAAAAGGTCCTATCAGTCAATTTGATAAACAATCTCAGACGGTCTTTATTATTTACTACTGCAGTGCTAGTTTACTTCCTGCATATTGAATCTTCCCATTTAAAAAAAGATGTAACTCATTCAATATATTGTTACAATTAGCACAGAACACGGCAGTAATTCTGTGGTCAATTTCTTATCAGAGCTTGATCTGGACAGGTGGTGCTAATTGCCTCCCACCACTTCCTTGCCTAATGGTGTCATGGTGAATTAGCACAGCCTCTATCACTTCTGATTGGGATTTTTAGGCTAAGTGAGAGACTGTATGGACATTCCTTATTTATTGTTATTGTCCAGATTATCTCGTAGTTTAATTAAATCGTATCATGCTATGAAACATCTGACTGATATATGAGCCGTGTCCTGAGAACACATGACTTATTGCATTGCAATCTGTGTATATCAAGGCCACCTACCACGTCAAAGACGCGGCGGCTAGTCTTGATCTTCACTGTTTTACAGTTACATGTATCTCAATTATTTTATGTAGCTATATTATACGAGTATTTAACAGTGTTTACCAAACTCATCTACAGAGCCTGGGATAACAACGGTGCTTGGTCTGTATACTGTTGCAATGCAATTAATCTGGTTTTGTCATGACACGGTTCATTTGCAAATATTTCAGATCCAGATCAGACGCCAAGTTATTCGTCGTCATATCAGGAAAATAAGAACAATTCAGTTGATTTGTATAAATTGTCTTAACAGAGAGGATGCACGATAACCTATGACGCCAGATATAAACTAGGCTGGTATGCAGTGACGGTACAGATAGAGGATTTCAGCTCTAAATCATCGAATGTCGTTCTAAGCAGCATACCGTTACAGTTTCTAGTATCCGTTGAGAACAACGGCCTCAACTGCAGCTCGTATATGAAAAAGAAACCAAAGTTTATTGGACTGACTTTGCCTGACAAGGCATGTATCGGGATAATAAACAATACAGACTTCACCACTGATATATTCATCGAAGGAACATCAAATACGAGGTGAGAGGGCATGTTCTGATCTAGAGGGGAGGATCCGGAACAATCATAAAACAGAAAGAGAAGAGAAATTGGAAACATTGAATTTATGTTGGACAGGGAAGTAGGCGTTATTTTTCCAATTCCCATCCAAATGCAAAACCATCGAACTTAATGGAAGAACATAACAAAATCTATAAAATTAAGGCGATTCATTTAGAGCCCGATCAGATGCGGGGTAATGCGGTTTTTGATCTGGCTCAAAACTGTTTGTGGTTGAAAAAAGAAAGTATATCGATTGAATGTGCTTAAATGGAACAATGACGTCTTTTACATTGTTTGTTAAATCTTCTTAGCTGGACTCCCTCTAAAGAATAGGTCTAAATCCGTGCATGGAGGGCATGATCTAATATTGTCATTCTTATATAATGAGTCATGTGCATGTAGAATAATCTACATCTAGGGTAGATTTCCAGATTCAAATGTTGTAAACAATTTGAATGCATGCCAATACAATATGATAACAGTGGAGAAACCGTTATTCGTTTCCGTTTAAACGCAAACGAAACGCAAACTTTTTGACATTTCTCACGATTTATTTTAAGCTGAGTGGCGAACATTTTGTAGCTCCAAAATGTTTGCAGTGGAAATAATAGTTATAGCGTAAACGCGTTTATTGGGAAAGAATAACATTTTCACCACTGTAATTACATACTGGACCATAGGAGATTCTTATGTGCGGTAGATATGTTTGTTTCATGTTGTCTGTTATTGATAACAATTTTGTTTTCGTATACTTATTTCTGATTTAATGAATTGTATGATAGTCTGGAAAGAATGTCTTTTGTGAAAGTTTTTATCTACTTGTTCAACTATTTTAACAGCACAAATAGCAGTTTTTCTGAGACAAACCCTTACTGTGACACAGAATTAACTGTAGTAGTGTTTTCATGGGATAGAACCAGTGTATTCTTTTTTCAGTATCTCAGAGCTGACCACTATTTCACCAATCGGTCTTGTTAAGTCATCTTTGCAGAAGGTTAACGCGACAGGCCTGTGGCACGTTAACGTAAAGTGGAATCCAAACGGCACTGACAGCGTCAACAACGTGTTCTGCTTCAGTGCGGTTGATAGCAAGGGGTAAGTACGATAATACCAGGCACATGATATCTGTACAGTGTCAGTAGTGCGTAAATGTCAAAATGGGACCCTTTCGCTGCCATTATTCGTACAAATTCGCCTTACACAGTCGTTGACATTTAATTGTCTGCCTAAATTAATCATTAATCATCTGTTTGTATTCATAAATCTTCGAATTTTAAGTGTTTTTAACTTAATTAACATTGATACGAATGTAAGAAACATAGGTACGAATGTCAAACAGTTTGGATCCTGGTCAGACGTCGCTAATTTTATTACGTTATATACTATTAATTAAAGGGAAACTATTCAGATTTGATGAAGATTACAACATTTAAACAGGATGTCCCTATGTTTACAATTATGTCGGTATATGTTAGATATTTATATTCATAATTAGAATACTTTTTTCATCAATCACAACACTTACTATTTTTCTTAATGCTGACTGTTTCGTCCTCTACTGTGGACATCCTCAAAGCTACTGGGGATTTTGAGGATGTCCACAGTAGTGGACGAAACAGTCAGCTTTAAGAAAAATAGTAAGTGTTGTGATTGATGAAAAAAAGTATTCTAATTATGGATTTACCAACACAATGAACACTTTCAAGAATTTATATTCATAGATTGACAAGCGACCAACGATGTGTTACACTTCTTGCAGGAGGTAAGTGTAATTCCTGGTATTTATTCTCTCATTCTGTATTGCATTGTGTTACATTTTCCCAATAAATGCGCTAATGCTATAATATTTTTTTATCGTATTGCAAATAGTTTGGTACCTGATGCTGGATAACCAGCCATGTCATCCGTTCGACAACTATTAGCTTCAAGGAAGAAATAAATCGTCACAAATTTAAAAAGCTGTAATGTTCTACATTTTATTATAATGCATTTGCGTTAAGATTTGTATCAAGGGAAAAGACAAACATCTTCTCTTCTATCATTTTACTCAATTGTATACCAAGCACAGTGACTATGTATTTATTTGCTAATATTTTATTATTATGAACGACATCTTGATGTAAGCACACTGGGTTATCTAAATATGAGCATACATGTATTTCGCAAATTAAATTCTGTCGACAGTAAATATAAATTTCCTTTTTATCACCAACAGTGCCGCCACCTGTAGTAATACCGTCCTCAAGACGACCCTCAACATCGCTAATTCCCAGGAACCAGCATGAATGGTCATTAGAATTTGACCAGTTTGTACGTACCTCCCTCTGAGTAAAGCGTTCAGCAGGTTGATATCGCCAATGTCTGTCGTCTGCTTTGACCTTTCCACCATTTTCAAATAGTGTGCTTTAACTGTTTCACTCTCAATGACGCCAAAAAGCGCGTTTGCAAATAGTTTGGATCCTGATCAGACGCCGCGTAAACTGTATAAAGGTTATAGTAAATTGGTTTTGAACTGTAAGTTAAATTTCCATTACAAATGCTTATAGTATATTTGATTGGTTGAGTTGGGTTTTACGACACAGCAACACATAAAATAGTCATATGGTGCCGAGAAACGATTACATATATGCAAACATTAAAATTCCTCTATCAACAAGTGAGTAAAAGCACAAAAAACATGCAGAAATATCAAAACGACCCAACCCATATACTCGTAGAGTGCTATCGGGATGCTGGTTGTAAGCAAAAATATTTGTAGCAGATTTGTTTGAAACTGTAAGCTCCAGATAAGTGCAAGTAAAATGAATATATGCAACATTTTCTCACTTTTTTCAGCACCAAATCCTATGGTATTACTACTCATTATTATTATTATACTCATTATTATCATTTTAGTCTCTTCGAGTCGATTCTAATGAGTATTTAGATAATATTGTTTAATGCAGAAATAAAGAGTTTAGATTTTGAAAGTCTCCCCTTGTATTGACATCTGTACAAATGCTTATGCATTTAGTATATTTGTTTGAAACTGTAAGATATGTACAAATGCTTATAGTAGATGTTTTGAAACTGTTAGTTACATAAAATTATGAGTATGGTATATTTGTTTGAAACTGTAAGTTACACATGTTTATAGTAGATTTGTTTGAAACTGTATGTTCACATTCCAAGTTTGTTTTACAGAAATTTGGCATTATTTTGTGCATGCTATTCTATTCTCGACAATCGGAAATGTGATTTTATGTCTATAGGCCAGAAAGTCAGACAGACCTGCATATGTGTATCTGTATAAGGCTAACGGCGTGTTGGTGGAGTCAGTAGACGTGTCAAGCGCCAGCGGGGTGACATATACGGATAATGTCCACGGCACTGTGCTGCAATTTAGAACCATCTCTGCGTTTCAGCCTGGAGAGACATATTATTTTCAATTAGGCCGAGGTAATTGCTATAAATAATTGTAAATGATTCTGGCCAGTTACTTAACATCTAACCCCATGGCCTGTATCTAGTTTTGAAGAAAAAACACTTTAAACAAGTTAAAAGTAAAACTAAATGCACCTTAAGGCGCATTCAGATTTATTGTCTACTTGTTTTAAGCTACCGTCCGTTAGAATATAGAAAATTTATATCTGTTGAACTTCAGTCTTCAGTCGGAGAATATATTAAAGGCGTAAATTGGGGTATTTATGGGATAATGGGTTGAATGTATATATATACAATTTGACTGCGTCTTGTATTTACATGATAAAATTGTTATTTTTTAATCAGATGTACCATCAAAGGCTAGTTTCACTTCGTAACGGAATTTCCATCACCATTTTCACTGTCAGAAATAACTAGGTTTTACTTTGAACTTGTTAACACATTCTTTTCCGATATCAGTAATGGTCTCAATAAACAGATTCGGTCTACATCAGTACGTTGGCAATGAGATGCTGTCTTGACGCAACTATTACCTCATTTTGAGAGGTCAACATACTTTGTAAAGGTTTCACAGTGTATTATAGGAATAAACAACATATTTTTGACGTTCATGACGGTATGACTACATTAGCTTCGCAGGGGGTACATTTCGTAAACGCCCAAAGGGCGTTTACGTCTAATTTAGCTTCGCAGGGGGTAAATTTCGTAAACGCCCGAATTTACCGCCCGAAGCTAATGTAGTCATACCGTCATGAGCGGCAAAGAGATGTTGTTTATTCCTTATATTTATATTTTCTGTCTTGTCAATTTAATGTGTTTATTGGCCATATTTGTTTTTCTGTATAAGAATTAATCATATACCGGTCAAAGAGGTTTGATAGATGTACTGTCGATGTAATAGCCATTCCAGTTTCTAAATATGGCGAGAAAGTAGTCCCAACTACATGTACTGTAACTGTATTAAAAATTCAGGATTTTTTCCAGTAAACTTTCTCTCTGTGAATGGAATAGACTTACAAGGCAAACAAATAACAGTGCAACTTGAATATCTATTGCCAAAGCACATTCTAAAAATACAGGTCGCGGTTGTTTTCTTAACCTATTTACACACATAGCAACGCGATGGCAACGACCTATGGGTCTGTATCACTCCGCTAGTGTCATATGACGGTCGACCAATGGGAGCTTAGTGTTAAGTGCCCGATGTAGTCTATTTGAAGAAGTCCACGAATAGCACGGAGGAAATCCGAACTGGCTAAAACCAGTTTGGAAGTGTGGGTTCATCGGCAGATGTACTGCATAGTTTTAATAGGATTACATAAAGACTTTACAGGGTGAATGTAAATATTACAGTATTAACCTTTTCACTCCCAATGACGCTTAAACCGGGTTTGCAAACAGTTTGGATCCAGATCAAAAAATTTATGTAGGCATTCAAGTAGCTGTATATTGGAAGGGACAGAGGCTGTTTAATCCTTTGATTTATTCTGAATAAATCGGAATTAACCTAGAATCTACTTTTTGTATGTTTACTCATTTTGGCGGTCCATTCACGCGGCATCCATTGACTTATAAAGAGAAGCTAGCAATCTGAAATCAGTATCGAAATGGTAAAAGCAGTATTTCCAAGTAATGTTATAAATAGAATCTAACAATCGTGTTCATAAGTCATTGGATTTATAAAATTTGTCTTTTAGAAAACGATAAAAGCCTCGTTTTTATCGTTTTATAAAGTACTCGTTTTATAAATCCCCTAAATTATGAAGATTCATGTAAGATCTTATAAAGATCAATTATTGTCGATTAAAAAGCCATGTCGTTAATACATTTCTGTGAACATAGTTGAGAGGTTACACCTCTTATCCAATATGTTTGTATAAAACTTAACCCTTTCCCCAATATGAGCGCCTTTAAGCACGTTTACTTATTTCTCAAAAGGCACGTGTTCATGACTTGTGACTGTGACATAGATTTCTTTCCTGCACCCTGACAGGTGGATACTTTAAACAATCTGAAAGTAAAGCATAGAACTTCAAAAGGAGCTTTCTGCTTAACTTTCCGACCAGATTGTTTCTATCAACCACCTGCCAGTCATGAAACTGGAAACAATATGACAGAGATTAATAGGTGCTTGCTTCTAATTTCTCTTAAGGTTTGGTTCATGGAAAAAGTTACTGTGGTGCAGAATCAGCCTCTGAAACAGATCCGTATTTTTGGAGGTTTACTGTAGGTAAGTTAAAGCAGAAAGTACGTTATTATCCCCGTTTAAACGCAAATACAATGGAATAGTAGCAAATTCTATTTTGTGAAATCCCTAACAATTTCGTGAAATATGACATACAGTTTGGGGCCTAATGCTGGTTTACCCGGTGTTTTCTCTGGCTTCAGACTGTTTGCAATGGAATATAATCGTTGATTTAGGATTTAATAGAACCTTATCCATTGTATGACCATGTTTAACATTTATACATATGTTTTATATCTAAATGTATATCATGGATACTCAACGTTGCTAAAAAATTAAAGGAAATAATTAGAATGTCATACAATAATAAAAATTAACATGTCTACATTGTATGAGCAATATAGTAATATATGTACACTAGCAGTTGTGTGACATAGTCTCATAAATCATTCTTACCTGCAATATTATGTACAATATCATTTTGCACGTTGAATTTACAGTAAAGCAAAACAGGTAAAAGCGCGTGTCATGAATAGAACACAATTGTTTACCCCCTGGTCTGTGTTCAATTCGCTTTAATAAGTGTGGTATTTTGTATATAACCTTTTAATGCAATGGCGTCATTATATTTTTAAAATATTTGTCTGCCTTTTTTCTCAAATAAAAAGATTAGGTATTTGACATAAGAAATATTGAAATGAGCGTTAAAATGTTTAGATCCTGATCAAATAAAGCGATACGTGGTGTATCATCAGGCTCCAAAATGTTTGCAACTAACTTTTGCACTTGTGACAAGGCAGTGAAGTAGTTAAATGTCTGTCTTTACTGAACTGTTTTATATTCTTTATGTTGATGATTTATATTGTAGAAAACAGTTCAACCCAACCAGGTATGGAAGTTACATTACTTTGCTGAAAGAAACGTTGCGATTATAACTTTTAAATATTGCGTCAAGGTAAAACACTGATTATTTGTCCTAAGCAGACATATTAATTCTGTTTCATTTTCACGAAACATCTTTACCAACACGATTAGATCGATACCTGTTTACTGGTAACTAGTCGTTTCTTCGTCAATCGCCGACAGAAATTGATTTGGTAACTGTCAAATAAGATACCCTAACGCTTATCTTTAGTAGTGATAATATCATATATTTATTTACTCTCTGGGATTGTTTGTTTTATAGGCACTGACAAGTTAGATAAACCTGTACGAAGGTAACCGATTGAAAACGTGTATACTTATTATAATCAACTAATACTAAATATGCGCGTTTTAAAACACTGTTAACCTTTTTAAATTCAGACGGATAATATGATCTGTCAGTTACAGATGCATATTTAACAGAAATATATACTTGCAACTGGTTCTGTTTTAGGTATTCTAATTGTTTCTGCCGGCATTATCAATATTATAACACGAAAACACATGTTTAAGACATACTAAAAACGATTTTTGTTACTAGTGGACTTGCATTGTGTTAAATTATTATTATATTGAAAGAAATAGGCAAACGCAAGGTCGTTAATTATTAATTGTTAATAAAGAAAAATGATGGTTTGTTGTTTATAATGAGGATATTTTTAGGACACTTAGACGTAACGTCAAACGCTCATGCCCCTTTTAAATATACGCACATGGCCGTTCATTTTGCTTTTCAAAGCATGTAAAGGTTTAGAACAATACTAATGTTATATATCAAAATGAACGTCCCAGATTGCTCAATGTCATGATGCATTTATATTTTAAAAATATACAAAATGCGATTAAAATGAGTCGTCATTACTAGTAATAATCAGTAAAATATCCAATGTCCCATGTTACATTTGCATGCAGCTTTTTGTGAAGAAACGTGTGTGGTCCGTTCAAACGCGAGTAATTGCACACATTTCGTCTGCAGCGTTGACGGAAATTATATCCGGATATAATGCACACATTTATTTGAAAATTCTACATTAATGGAAGACAGATTGGGGGGAAAATCAAAGTAAGAGAATTTGTCCCATGCACCAAAAAAAGTGTAAGCACCGTTTTTAATCAAATATCTGACATATAAATAATTCTAGTTCATTAATTCTTATTGACGAAATACACATTTTGTCCTGTTTTGAAATATAGTGTCGTTTTACCAAAAACACTTCAGATATTTCTGTAATCCGTGAAATGGATTGTCCATTCAAATGTCCCAATGTAAGAAATCAATGTCATATTTACTTATTCCGAAAAACTGGCGCTGTTTTATTCAAATAATAATGAGTTTTAGCCAAAAAATAGTCAGATAGGAAAAATACACTTTTTCTTGCGATTATTTTGATATATAAATTATTGTACCTTTCAATTTACTAATTTTGTAATTTAACAAACAAATTGTCCCTAAGAAATGTCCCAGACGCTAGTTTATGACGTAACTTTGACGTTCGAATACTGAAGACGTTTAAATATTTTTCGGGGTTGTGTTTGTTTGTTTGTGTTTGTTTATATTTAAAGGAAATTTGCAGATATAAAAAAGAAACTTCCGTGTAAATTGAAAAAGAAACAAACTGGTATATTTGTAACAGAAAAGAACACCGGCGTGTCTCTACAGAAGCAGAATGAACATCCGAAAGAACGCATGTATAAAATATGAATAACAACAGTTTTATATTGACTAGCTCTACAACTCTAGATATCCAACTTCGAGTGAATTTCAAATTATAAAACGTAGCAAACTGTGGAAACAAAGATACGTTACCACATTGAAAATGCCGCAACTGATACTGGTATGCATGGGTCTAGAAAACATGGCACGTAGGCCTACCCATGAATTGTAAACAATGTAGACCTTGATCAGACGCCGCATTTTCATACAGATGTTGACCTGAGACTGATTGTCATATTCTGTACTCTAAATAGATGGACTCATTTACAATATGCACAACAGCTTACAGTCAACAAACCAAACTATGCTTTCCTCTTTTATTTCACCAAAGTCTCGACAGTCTGACTCTCATCATTGTTCAACTCCTCAAAAACATTGAATATAACTAGTGCACCTACTGGGGTCGTGGGGAAAACCAACCTACCAAATATAGCCAATATTGATTTTTCATTGGAAAATTGATGTCATAATTGACGTCACTAGTATTTGTATATCTACGTCATCAGTGAAAAAAAAACCACGATATGGGCGGTTCATCAGCCTGGTACTAGCTAGTAGTGAGTAGTGAGTAGAACTGTAGGCTATTCGACGTCATGTACGTAACGCCTTGGGGCGTGAGCTTTTGACGTTACGTCTAATCAAATGTCGAATTACAGTAACGTGCAAAAAGTATTCGTTAAATGGAGACCATATTGGATTTGATCGGAATAATTAACGGGATTGGGATAATTAGCGGGTGTTTCAAAGCTTTTATAACAGAATCTCTAACAGAAACGAACACGTAAACTGGATTTATCTTACCTCAATACGAAGTCAGTTATACGCTGAATCTTATAACCTGCATCATCCTGCGAGAAATAGTCATATTGAGACCTTGCACATAGGTCGGTGGGATTTCATTTCAGATACGAACAATTTCATCGTACAAATCGTGATTGCTATTTATGAAATTCACTCTGCAAGACCCGTATTCAATAAAGTTCAGATCAGATGGTTGTGCTGGCCAAGATTTTTATCAATTATTTCTAACCTTGTTTACAGAGATCCTAACCGCACGATGCACCGTGTCGTTATAATCCTAAAATAGATATGAATTGGTCGGGAAATGTCTAAGGCAAAATATTATCATCGAGGATTTTACTGCATTTATATTACCGTTTACAGGTACAGGTTATTATACTTGCGGTTGGTCTTCACGGTCCTCTCAAGTGTCTGATACTCATTTTCATCCACCATGTGAGGTCCGTAGCAACATGATTTGTAAAAATTCTAATTTGTAAATTATTTTTCAAATCATGTCAATTTTTACAAATCATGTTTTCACAGTCGACATGATTTGAAAAATAAAATATTTGAATTTATTTTACAAATGATGTGGAATACAGGCATCTGTGGATTTAATTCAACATGATTTGAAAAAAAAAAGGTTTTTGTTAAAGTCTGTTCATTTGAGATTGCTCGTATTTAAAGTTAGTTGTATACAGCAACTATAATAGAGGATACAACAACTTGAATCTTGCGATGTTCTTAAGTTTTACAGACAAGTATATGACTGCAATATCGTCTGCTAAAATTGTCGTCTGGTGTTTTTCTCATATTGAACATTTGACAGATAAAAATGTAATGACGAGTGACACACAGCTTGAATCCAAACCAGACGCCGCGGTACGCGGCGTCTGATCTGGATTCAAGCTGTTTGCAAATGTAAGCCAATTTCCCGTCCTATAACAACTCCCTCCGAACAACGCTCACAATTTTCGTCTCCTATTTGGGTGTCGTTGTAGAGAATAACACTATAAGATTTTATATTGTAGCGGAAGTACGATGTGAACGACAATCTGTTGTTGTCCCTTGTACGAAAGCAGACTTAAACTGTACAGGTACTTATTTACTTACTCGACAAAGGCTTCTTTGCAGCAGCTTATTCTCAGAGAATACATTCACGTGTAGGGTGTAAGACATATTACATATTAAAGGTCAATTTAACTTAAATTTAAAACAGAAACTTCGACATAATGTTGGGTTTCTTTTCTGTGTTAACCTCTCTCTCCTTTAAGTAGGCGCCTGTCTTATCTTTTTCACTTTCTCTTACTGATTTAACCCATATGTGCCCACGATCCCATATATGGGACATAGGCAAACAGTGTAGACTCTGAGCAGACGCCGCATTATGCGGCGTCTGATCAGAGTCTACATTGTTTGCTGATAGGAATTTCAATATAAAACAAAATGAGAATGAAAATTTTGACTAGGCGTCCCTTTGATAAAAAATGAAATAATCCAATATATAATCATGGAAGACTCAACTTGGCGCAAATGGGTTAAGGATTAAGCTCACGTTGTGACAAACTATTTTTTAGCATTAAGCTGGAACTTTGCCAATCCGTGCAATGAAGCGAACACATTTGCAGGGAAAATGAGATTTCCTTATCCAGTTTTGGAAGACAGATTTCTTCAGTGCGAGCCAACAGGAAAAGTCTTCATTGTCTACTGTCCCCCGGGAGAGGTTTGTGCAATATTTGCAATTTTCCAATTTTGTGTCTGGTATTGCACTAATTTATTGGTTTGGATTTACAAAAGCGGTTCCCTGCATAAGTATATAAAAAACGGTTTTGAAATTTGAGACGCATACGCCAATGCCATCTCACACACACATATGAATTATTAAATCCGATTTCTGATAACTCGAATTCAAATAAAAGTGTTCAAGCCACGTTTTAATATCGGAATGTGTTTGCTCGAACTAATGGCGATCAAGTTATTGACATTAAGCGGTAGAAATACGATTACATTTGACCTTGATTGGTTTGAATTACAGTGTTCCCCCTCTACAACGGCCCTCTTAACAACGACTCCCTCCTTACAACGACACTTGTCGCAGTTCCCCAAACACGACAAGTGTGCTTTTAATGGTGCAAAACTGTCTGCTAAATAAAAATTGTCGTCTGCTGTTTTTCTCAAGGTTATATATAAGTGGAGATTTTGATAGAATAAATATAATGATGAGTGACAAATAGCTTGAATCCAGATCAGTCGCCGCGTTACGCGGCGTCTGATCTGGATTCGAGCTGTTTGCAAATGTAAGTCAAGTCTTAATTTCCCCTCTCTACAACGACTCCCTCCGAACAACACACACAATCTGTGTCTCCCATTGGGTGTCGTTGTAGAGAGGGAGCACTGTAGTTTGATTCCCTGAAGAGGGTATGCACTGTCAGTCTTTTCGAACATGTATATTTTCTATCTTTCCACGTTCATGTACTGAACAATTTTAATATTGTGCAACTGGTGTCTGCTCTAATCTATTCACCGATGTAGATTCAGGTTTTCCAGTCTTTCTGAGCTAGTCCGAAGTATTGACTGACTAGTCTTAAGTAACCGGCGTGCACTTGTACTAAATGAGCTAATGCATCAAGTTGTCGAACAGTGTAGCCTGTTCTATTTACCTGGGTTGCTATTTACTTATCACCCTATATTCGAGTGCATGTCGTCTAAACCCATTACTCCATATAGATACGCCTTAACCTCGACTGAAGAAAATAGTTTTACACAGTTATTATTATGCACCATAAGCAATATGTTCCATATCCGAGCAGATAGTAGATTTAAGCAGGTTGAAAGTGAAGCATAATGCACTTTAAGTCGCATTATGCTCTACTTCACTCTGGTTTAAGTGGTAACCTGTTTCTAAATATAGAAACAGGCTGATGGATAAAGGGTTAAGCACGCTTTGTAAATGTTGTCTGAAACATGTCTGAGGATTGATTAATAACATTTATGCCCATATAACATCGATGTAAAACAGTGTGGATCCGCACGTGAGACTTAACTTCTATTCCACTCATCGCGAATGAAATCGCAAATGCCGCTTAGTGCACAGAATGATAAGTACCGGCAAAAAGAACTCGGTCCATGCTTATAAAGCGTTTGAGTTAAGTCTGCAATCGTTCTCAAGCATTTGATTGGTCAGATTTGAGTCAATTAAATGCTTGAGAACAAAGTCATACTCAGCTCAAACGCTTTATAAGCGCTGGGTCTGGATTCTTTGATAATGTTTCTGTCATATTATTCCGATAGGACAACACTGTTTAACAACTTATACACGGTCCTATAGTTTCTTATACTTTCATTTCTACCAGGGTTAAAAAATTAGTACATTCACTCACATCTTAACCTTTCCCCCATAGAAGCGACTTTTGGCGAATTTAATGTATTCCTCCGCTGAAGAAAATAGTTCCAGTTTATACCCTCATGAACAATAACCATTACAAATATTTTATATATCCTAGCAGATTTTAGCTTAAAGCAGGCTGGAAGTAAAGCGGAATGTGCCTTAAGGCACATTCTGCTTTCCTTTAACCTGCTTTAAGTGGTCACCTGTCTTCAAAACTAGAAACAGTATATGAGGTAAAGGGTTAACACATTTATTCTGTGGAACGTGTCAACAGTTAATATGACCCGTTCTATTTATTCGTACTATTGTTTCTACGTTAAATTGGCAACAATAATTTCGGTTTTACGTTAGATGTAAACTATATTTTGGGACAAAAAGGTTTTGGTATTGATGAATAAAAAGTACACATGTCAATTTTGAAACCTGAATAATGTAAATAATAAATACATTACAGTATTTTAATAATGGACTCTCGGAGTGTGTGCAAATGACTTAGGGATGTAACCAACCAGAATATCAAGAAAAGGCACCAGGTATTATGTTACGTTTTAACGCGTTACCCCATAAGTAATCCTTTGTATGCTTTAATTAGTTCCTTAACAAATGAAAATATTTCCACTTTATCTAGTCATATGTACTAGAGAACGGTTTTCAATATCCTAGCAGACTGTAGCTTAAAGCAGGCTGCAAGTAAAACTGAATGCATATTAAAAAGCATTCTGAAATACTCTCATCCTGCTCTAAGTAGTCACCTGTCTTCAGGTCTAGAAACAGTTATGAGATAATGGATTAGGGTCGTCGTGTATCATGTACTATTTAACTTTTACCATCAGTTTTTAAGTTAATTTGATTTGACTGTTGTGTTTTAACGTGATTTTAATTAGCCAAGATACAGTAAAAATTACATTCAGCTATCATTTGACTATAGTTGCATGATGTTCTAGCCATATATCATGTTACAGTAAAATACAGTAGCTAGTTTGCAGAAAATTACTAATGAGATGTTCGTATAAAATTGTTCTGTACCATGCAACCGATTGTCCTAAAGACTAGTATCACTTTTATTTGTATTTCGTCTATATAAACTGTATTATATTTGGAGCACTACTAAATAATATTAACTAACTGTTTCATAACATAAACATACATTTCCATGCTGCCATTGTAAAATGCTCAGGATATTTATACTTCAAAGCCAAAGTCTAGGGACATAACCCGCGTTAGTCATTATTCAAGCGTATTGATTTAGACATATCAACCAAACTGAGGCGATTCACTTGATTGTCTATATTCCTAAAGAAAAGAGTGTACGTAAATTTTCTTTTGAATAGGTACTCTTCATTTTTATTTCATGAAACAAGGTTAGTATTTTCAAATATTTCAATGGTTTTACTCAAGCTTTAAAATGAAACCTTACCAAAGCAATGCATTGGCATTTTTTTTAAATTTAAAGTATAAGGTAATAAGCATTTTATACGCATTGGTGGTTATTTTTTCATCAACCAATATCAATTCTTATTGATCTCTTTTCTTCACAGGATAACTGATGTAACCAAAGATGATGGGGTATACTGCAACAGACTCCTGTTGGTAGAAGTTTTTCGTCAAAACAATAAAGTCGTAACGATGTCTATAGACTTGGCAGTATGAATTTTAGCAGGATGTATTCATCATCAATAAAACAACATAGTTTGAAAACCAATTTCAAAGTTTAAAAGTACTCTTTATTTTCTCAGTTTGCATGTGTACTAATACATGAGAATTTTCCATAACACACGTTCAACAAATTTAGGTCAGGTACAATCTATTATTGTTATATAAACGGTCAAACAAACAGATAATCAGACCAACAGACAGACAGACGAAAACAATATGCCCCGACTAAGTAGTGTGGGGGCATAAAAATACCGACACATCGTTACTTTTGATTAAAAACTTGAAGGAAACGTATAACGTCTGCAAGCACGGTCGCGAAAATATGTGACTTTATGCTTTAAAACACAAAATGCACAGTGTCACTTCTAATCATTGTCATATTTAATCCTATCTTAATAATATGTATCATATGTTAAGATATTAAGCGCCTGCCATCAAAGCTTTAAGTTGTTCCTTCTTGTTTTAACTCACCTGGTCTTCTCCGTGGGCGCCGCCATTTTTCGTTTGTGCCTGACCCAATAACGTAGTGCCAGGGGAAGTAACCAGACGTGTTAAAACTATCTGTTGATATTATTTAAAGTGGGTGCATGGGAAACCTGGAGATAGTACCGTAGTTTAGCGGAAGATCCCCTTGGTTTAGCATGTCCCCTCTTGTGTATCATGCCAACGGTACTAGTGAGTTCAATAGCACGGATTTTACCTGTGTTTTAACGAGGTGTCATTCTTGTTTGTTTGGAAAATGTGATGTATTGTATTGGAATTTGGATAATTTACCGCTGTACCATTGCTAAATCTCTAGCATGCCGTGTAATAGTCGTGTAATTACCATGTATTGGTGTGAAATTGTCGTGTATTTTGTCGGGTAATTATCGTGCATTGGTGTGTAATTATCATGTATTGGTGGGTCATTGTCGTGTATTTGTCGTTTGCAAAGATACGCTTATTGAAGAATGCTCTGTATACCGTATACAGCTCATGCCGAATCCCACTCACACGTATACAGCTTGCGAGTCTATTTTGCGTTATCATGCAACGAATAAAGCGAACATGAGTTGTATATGTTTACAATACACATATACTTTTCAAATAAGTCCGTCTACTTAACGTATATAGCTCACATGGTCAAATACCAGTAATAAAGATTACTGTGATATTATTTTAGTATTCATTCATTATCATCAACGGCATCACCATTGCCGTCGTTAACACCATCGCTGTCATCAAAATCGTCGTCGTCGTTATTATTGTTCGATTTTTTTCTTACCTGTCGGAGTTATTTTTAGAACAGAATAGTTCATAATGGTAAATAGATAACGGGGTAACATCGGATCTATATAGTCGTACACTTTCCAACTTGAGATAACATGATACTCTTGCAGCACGAGACCCTTGCGTTAACTTTACTGATATTTTATTATTTCCCAACAAACGCATTTATATACTACATGTAAAACTATTATTTCCATTGCAAACAGGTTGGAGCCAGATCAGACGCCGGGTTACCCGGCGTCTGATCAGGCTCCAACCTGTTTGCTACTCAGATTAAAATATAATTAACATTTCTTAAAGTAAATTCCACAGTTTAGTGCATTGCGTTTGCGTTTAAACGGGAAAGAATAAGGTATCCTCTACTGTACATTGCTCACAAAAATTACAGCTATCCGTATCATTAACCGTATGTAGAGAAAACTCATCCCTTTGAAAGTTTTAGAATGTTCCAATCTAAAAATAACTCCGACAGGTCAGAAGAAAACACTAATAACGGATTACAATTACAATATTGATGATGAATATCATTATTGTTAGCGTCGACGACGATGATGGTGCACATAATGGGGGTGGTGATGTTACTGCTATTGTGACAAGTGCTGCTGATGGTGATGATTCTGATACTCCTAAAATAGTGATGATGATACATGCCATGATTGTAACACTACGATAATTAACAACGATTGTAGGAATGATGATACTGTTTTACGATGATGATGTTGATGATAACGCAGTGTTCAATGATGAAAATTCGAACTTTTCAAAAGTATACTATAAATGGTGATATGCAGCATCTTAACGCACGCAGCAAACGGAGAGATATGTTCGGTGCAAGTTGTATTTAGTTTTATAGTTAATGAAAAAAACTCACGTGTGAGCTGTATTCGGCGAGACACATGAGTTTCATTCGGCGTGACAAATGAATCGTATTCGGTGTGACCTGTATACGGCACACAGATGCTCCGTGATGATTTACTGTATGTGCTTACAGCAAGACTTAATGTTATCAGACAGCTTGGACTCAAATAAGAGGCCTAGATGGATTGGCATGATTTCATATACAATCAGTATATCATAGTTAAAAACGATTTTTTTAATTTGATACTGTACTATAGATTATGTCATTTGCGTTTTAAGATACAACCAATCAAGGCAAATTTATATGGTATCGGTATATCACAAATTTATAATGGTATCGGTATATCACAAATTTATATGGTATTGGTATATCACAAATTTATAATGGTATCGGTATGTTAACCAGGTGGAAAAGGAAATTCAGGGCTCCAGATACGAGGGAGTAGATATAAACACACATGTATAATAATTTAAATATTATTTTTAGTATGGTTTAGTAAACATTATGGTGTTACTATCTATCAGAATCGTCTCTTCAAGACGATTCTGATGGGTTGTAACACCAAAGATTTTTGTGCAGACAAATCTATTTCAAATTATAAACTAGATTTTGTACTCTCCTTATCGCGAACTCTGCCATACATTACAAAGGCACACAACAATGCGCATGTCTTTTCAATGCTTGACATGTAACGATGCACGCATTACCAGCACTAACATTGTGATTTGTAGTTATGCGATAGTGTGTGTGGTTTTGTTAATTTGTACGACTGATTATATAAAAAATACTAAGTCTCGAATTCGCAATAACTCTTTGAAAAACCTCCCAAAACGTTTCAAACAGCAAGCATAAACTAGTAAAACCTAGGCCTGTACAAGCATGTGTGTTTGTTTGTTTCTAAAGCAACGAACTAGAAATTATCCTGAGTGGTATTACATCAAATTCTCGAAAAAGATATTCAACGGGTTTAATGGCCAAGATGATTTAGCGATTGCAGTCGACATGGAAAATGCTTTCCTTTTTGTTTGCATTATACCGTTAATACAACTATTCAAATTGTATTTCCAATTTTATGTTCTTTCTTTAAGGGAAGATTTTCTATGTATCTGTATGTTCTGACTGGAACTCCATCCTTGAACGTTGATCACTCATATTTTAATATACAACTTAAAGTTTGCTAAGCCACAAAGGTATACCTTTAACCCTTACCCTGCGCAGATATCGTCTGCTTCGAAATTGTCGTCTGCAAAGAGTTAATAGAAATCGCTGCATCAACACAATTACCTTGTCACTTTATAACTTTCTACAGTTTTGTTTAAAGATCAACACACTTTGATTGCGTTGTAGCTAGCGGTCCACGTTTCAGGTTCCAGTGTGATTTACTAATGTACAATGCAGGTACCTTGGTAAAAAGATATAATATCACTTTTTCACAGAAAACAGCAAAAGAAACAAATTGTGTTTAACATGCTTTTCACTTCAATAATGATTACAACTGAATAGTGATAGTTACAAACTGTTTTTACCATCAAACATCATCTCTATAAACATTAGAATGTAGAATTCAATGACATTTCCCATTTTGATAATTTCCTCCAATTGTCATCTCAGAACTTGTACAAGTGTAAACGTCATCAGAATCTGTTAAATGAAGTCCTGACAATAATTATCCAAGTGTCGACTGAATTGAACACAAATTTTGGAATGTATTCGGTGAAAAAGTAACAGAGTCAATGCACTGGTACCTATGAAGATGTATAACATAGGTCCTTACATGTAGCAAACTTTTAGAATACAGTAAAACCTCGCTAAAACGAAGGCTAATTGATTGGATAATAGAGAGGTGAAAGCTTAAAGCAAGGTAACAGTGAAACAGAAAGCTCCTAAGGAGCTTTCTGCTTCATTGTCACCTTGCTTTTAGTGGTCACCTATCGTAAACACCCTAATAATTATCATAATTTAGTGGTCGTAATAGAGAGGTTTTACTGTATATATTTGTTATATCTTCAAGGCCCAGTCGATTTCTACCTTTGTTTGACATTGCGTTTTCGTTTAATTTCGTTTAAACGAGACAGAATATAGCCTTCCATGACTGTATTCAATACATTTTTGTAATACAACAAAACATCGCTTAAAATATCAGACACGGAAAATATTACCAAGACCTGCTCGTATATGTTTCGAGCAAAACTATTCACAGACTACAAATGTATTTTAAAAAAATCAATCATATATGTCTCAAGCAATTCCTATGTTGTGGCTACTCATTTGATCTATCCTTAAAAGGGTGATAGAATATTTTCAGTATTGCGAATACAGTCGAGCCTGTATTAAGCGACCAATGAAATTGGGTAGCAGCTTAACGCATTTCAAAAGCAATGAGGAAAGCTTCAACGTACTACTTTTGTCGTGTATTAAACTGTAACGTATTTTCTAAGATCAACAGTATACAGACATTTAACCCAGGGGCCCGTTTTACTAAACAACTTACGCAATTTTTTTGCGTAAGTCAAAATCGTTTAACTCGTATTGTCGATCATAAACGTTTGCAAACAGCAAATAGCCAGATCAGAGGACGCGCTAATAGCGCGTCCTCTGATCTGGCTACTTGCTGTTCGTCGCAAGTGATAACTAAAAATATAAATTATAATTTAAAATTTTGACTTACGCAAATAATTTGCGTAAGTAGTTTAGTAAAACGGGCCCCAGTACCCCACAGATACACAGTTACGTCGTTAATTTCAATCCATCGCTAACGGGAAAGGTCCACTCTCTTCAGTAAAGAACCATAACACCATACTATACAGTCCGTATTTCCTAACAGTTGGTTGTATAAAGCTGGCTAAAAGTAAAGCATGATGCTCGTTTAGGTATATTCTGCTTTACTTTTAGCCTACTTTAAGCAAATCGGTGTCTTGAATGTTGAAAACATGCTTCCTACAACGAAACCCAATGGGAGACTTACATTGTGTGCGTTGATGGGAGGGAGTCGTTATAAGGTGGGAAATGGCTAACATTTGCAAACAGCTTTAACGCGGCGACTGATCTGGATTCAAACTGTTTGTAACTAGCCGTAAAGTTTTTTCTGTCAAAGTGTCCATTATGTAACGTTGAGAATAACAGCAAACGACCTTTTTAAGCAGATGACATTACAGCCGATAATATGTTGGACATAATGGTCGTTTTTGGGGGGAAGAACGGCAAGCGTTGTTGTAAGGATGGGTTCGTTGTTTAGATGGTCGTTGTAGAGAGGGAACACTGTTCTTGGACATATTAAAATAACAGTTCAACCTACACAGACACGTGTTGCAATACATATCATAAAGAACGGTATTCTGCACATTGCTTGTCTCTTTACTTGTTCTTTTTCTTCTTTCAAACTGCAATTTACTGTACCCGCAAGAAACAAAAAACGAAGGAATGCTGACGTGTCGTATCTGATTTATGTATCTAATAGCCAGATTTAATATCACGTTTTCATTAAATCTGTGTTTCATAATGTGCAAGAGCAAAACCGACAGGGTAGCTATTATTTACGAGATTTCAAATGAAAACAACAGTTCAAGATCGATAAAACTCTATGCTATTATCGTCTTGTAGGTAAGGCATTTAACTCCATGCAACTTACATTATTAGAAGCAATCTTTTAAAATGGCGACGATCAATATATTTGAGTAACATAACATGTATGTTATTTTCTAATTGTAGCAAACTACATCTTAATTCAACCATGTACTGATCGACCTAAGAACAGAAAACCTTTTGGCAGTCTTTAATAATTAGGCTTTTGCTTAACCCTTTCGCTCTCAATGACACTTAAAAGCGCGTTTGCAAACAGTTTGGATCCTGACAAGACGCCGCGTTACGCAGCGTCTGATCAGGATCCAAACTGTTTGAAACTTGTTTTGAAAAGTCGTCAGTCATACTGCCTTATTTTTATAACTTTGAAACAACGTTGCAGACAACAGTTTACACAATTGAAGCAGACGACAATGAACAGTGAAGGGGTAAAAATCTCGCGAATAGGTTAATTATGAAAGGGTTAATGCAAAAGGAGTTATCTGTTTTTTAGCCTGCATGAACCACTTTAAGCAAGTTGAAAGTAAAGTTTAAGGCCCATTCTACTTTAATTGCAACCTCCGTTGAGCATAAGAACATTAAAAAAGAGCCGCAGGGATATCGAAATGTTGTTATTTATAGTAAATACCGGTTTTCATATAAAGTGAAACTATTTTCTTCTGTGGAAGAATTATTCAAAGGCGTAAAAGTACATTTATTGTGAGACGGGTTAATTAATGGTAACCCGGTAACTTCAATTTGTTCATTACAAGATGAACTATAAATCAAACGGACACTGATAGTACATGAATCCGTGCAACAGCAAGTAGTGGATGTCGGCAATTGGTAATGCGGTGGTTAAATCAACATAACTAATTGCTCGCCGACACTTCAAATAGACATGTCCGGTTTCCTTTAAGTCTAGTCTTCAGTCGAACTTCGATATCTCAAATTCATTTAACTCGAATTATCCGATAGTTCGACATATGAACTGCATTATTCCATGTTCGGTGTTGTAGAACATACCCATATTTCAAGTTAAAACGTGGCTTAGATATCGAAGTTCGAGTTATGTTAAACTATATATGGTTGTTCTCATAACATATATTACGAAATTGCAAATAAAACACTGACCAGGGGAATATTGTTTGAGCTATCTGATCAGGGTCTACACAAACAAAGGTTTAATGGGTCATGGTCTTGGGTGCGTATTTTTTGCTTTAAAAATTTTTGTTCAATGTAGTTAACGCCTGATGATCATTATCAGCTACACTGTTTGCCTGTTTGCAATATATTGTGAAACATAAATAGTTTGAATTATGAAATTTATCGTGAGGTTTTTACCCCCTTCGCCGCCATATTGTCGTCTGCTTCAATTCTGTTGCCTGCAATATTGTTTCAATGTTTGATTTAAGGCAGTATAACTTATGTTATTCCAAACAAATCGCAGTCTTGATTCTGAACAGACGCCGCGTGACGCGGCGTCTGATCAGGATCAAAACTGCTTTCAAATTCGCTTTATGACGTCATTGGGAGCGAAACTGCTGGCCAGCAGTTTATATTCGCACGCACTAGGCGAGCACAAAAAGAACAATACTTTTTGAAACAACTTTTTACGCTTAGGGTTGTTCATATTGATAAAATAACTTGTGGTTAAATAGGAATTAATAGCATGTTTTCCATCGTAGTGGGAAGTAATGAAACTGATTGTATTGGAACGGACATCATTTTAAATTTCAAAGCTAGCATATTAATATCTACGGCCTATTAATTAGAGTTATAAAATATCAGTTATTTTAACCCTTTCACTTTCAATGACGTCATAAAGCGCATTTGCAAACAGTAATGATCCTGATCAGAGGCCGCGTTACGCGGCCTCTGATCAGGAACATTACTGTTTGCCACTTGTTTTGAAGTTACGTCAGTTTCCCTGCCTAATTCTAACTTTGAAACGATATTACAGACAACACTATTGAAGCAGACGACATTATGGCGGTGAAGGAGTAAAAAGCTCACGATAGATTTGACCATGAAATGGCTATGGTAATGACTGATTAACGTAATCCCTCAAACGCCATGCTAGTGACAAACTAATCGTATATAAATCGTTTCTTTTTAACCATTGATCGATACAGAACTTTATTGAATATGCATAAACGATTACATAGCGCGAAATGAAAACCTTTTCCATTAAGGATATTGAAAATCGTTTTCGTTTAAATGCTAATTCTCACTTGCCAATTCATCGAAGGAGCCAAATGACAATAGTCACGAAATATTCCTTTTATTCGTAGCTCTTAAAGCATAAATAGTTCAACTGAAAATTAATAATTTCCTCTAAAACTTGTTTTGCGCTGCTGATGAATTTGTAACCGTTTAGATTATGCATCTTAATATTCCTACTGCAAAACGTTAAATGATTCATATTTACAAATCAGTTCAGGGCCAGACAAAAACCAGCTTAAAATATAAACTGTGATCATAATAAGTGTAAACGCGGTATTTGAAGAAGGTGTTATAAGTAGCGTCAGTATGTATAATTTATATAATTACATTCAGCGTACACAACTGGATACAAAACGCTTGTAACTGGTGTCAAAACTATGTACTCGTATCGTGCTATATAATCATTAATCCTTGCACCTGCGTCTGGTCAGGATTTAAACTGATTGACAGTCATTTCGAAATGGTTTAAGATCGTTTCCTTAAACTATCTTTGATACAAAAGTGTTGACGTCAGTTTTAAACCCGGCGATATTTTGTCAGTGAAAAAAATCAAGAAATTTTGAATTTGATAGTTAAAGGGTTAACAGAACTTGGCTGGTTGAGGCGAGTAAAGCGGCACTCTCGCCATACAACGTCCCTCTTAACAACGACTGCAACTCCTTACAAAGATAAATATCGCTTTTTCCCCAAGCAAGACATTTCCCCCCAAATAAAAGTCACATGACGTCCCTTGAACAATCGGATAGCTACAACCGTGTAGTCGATAGGATAATAGATAGATCTTTATTGCCTCCAATAATGGAGAGGGCTCTGATCAGGGTCTACACTATTTTCCATATTGACATATATTGTAAAATTCAATCCTTAAGAGTCAAAATTGAACTAGACTAAATTGAAATCTAGACTTGTCTATTTGTGGTTTCAGAGAGGAAAGGTTATACAAATGTGGATGTGAACATTGTTATAAGAAGCCAATGGCATTGACGTTACAAATTGTATTTATAAAGATTGGTCAACATCTGTCATAATGAGACTTTCACTTTCAAGTGGGAAACTCTTAAAATAAAACATCACTGTATGTAAAGAAGCATGGTGCTAGATTCGATTGCCGAATGGATATGACACAGCACATTCACGCTGTGTGCAGGTCTAGCTACGCACAGCTGCGGCAAATATGTCATATTAGACAGTACCTTTCTCCAGGTGCTACAAATACCTTGGTAAATTCTCTGGTCACATCAAAAATTGGCTACTGCAACTCACTGCTATATGGGATTCCCTTAAACTCACTACGAAAATTACTGGGTGTGCAAAATACAACAGCCCGCCTCATTACCAGGACTCCTCGGTGCAATCACATCACTCCAGTCTTGAAGGAGCTTCACTAGCTTCCAGTTCAACACAGACTTTAATTCAAAATTCTGACACTCACATACAAAGCCGTGTGCAATGATTCTCCAAGGTACATTGTAAGTATGCTGGACGTGTATAGACCTTGGAGAGAGTTGCGGTCTGAGTATCGCTGGTTGTGACGAGAAGCCCTCTGATGAAGTTTGGAGATAGTAGTTGTATGCATGCAGCCCTATATCTCTGGAACACTCTACCATCAGACATCAGAGATGCGAGCTCAATTGCAGCCTTAAACAAACGTCTAAAAGCACACTTCTTTAATATAGTTATTAGAAGAAAGTAGAAATCAATGACTGCTACCTTTGGGCTGTGTTCTTGCGATATATGATGTGTGTCTAAGTGGGAGTTCTGGAGTTATAGCGTTGACCTTGTGCCTGTCTGGTGGATCGTGCTGGTAGGGATTGCTCAATCGCTTTGAAACCAGTTGGCTGGGGGTCTGTGGTATAATTCTTGGACAGTTTTATCTTTATATTTATAAATTAAGGGTGTAACTCAGCCATGGATTATACAATACTCAACAAAACAACACGGAGTGTATTGTTTTAAACATTCGTTTTACGATTTGTGATCACTTTTCCAACTCTACACTGAAACAAACAAAACAAAACAACACGGAGAGTATTGTTTTAAACATTCGTTTTACGATTTGCGAACTACTTTCCGTCTCTACACTGGAAACAAATATATAATATAAAAAAATTAACAAATTATATGCAATTGATCTTTTTCAATTAGATTTTTCAAACTAACTATACCAATTTTATAATCTTGGTAGTAATCTTTAAAGAATGTCCATGTTTCCATGTAACTCTACAATGTATCATGTTTATTGTGAATGTAGTTTTTTTTGTCTTTTCTCGCTTTGAAGGTACACTAATATAATTTCATTTGAAAATAAATAATTTTCTTTTTTTTGAAAAGAGCGCTATTTAAATCGGGTATAATATATAATAATAATAATAAAAATAATAATAATAATATTCTTAATATTACTTCCCACGCTTATTACCCTTTCACTGCCAAGTCTTGTATACATTTGCAAACAATTTGACATTCATATCAATGCTGCTTATTTAAAACCCGCATATAAAATAAATAAAAGCACACGAAAAGTTTAAGCAGACGATATCATTACAGTGGCAACATTATACGGATTATTAACTTTTTCAATCTCAATGACGTCATACAGCGCATTTGCAAACAGGTTTGATCCTGATGAGACGCCGCGTGGCACAGTGTCTTATCATGATTAAAACTGTTTGCCATGTGTTTTTAAATAACGTCTGTTCTACTGCCTTAAATCTAACATTGGAACGATATTGCAGACAACAATATTAAAGCAGTCGACAATGAAACGGTGAAAAGGCAAAAACCTCACGATAAATTAATCATGTAAGGGTCCAGTCATTATGGTATTTAGATAGCTTATGACAAATACGAAAGCGCCAGAACTTGTTTTTAATTAAACCGTTACCGTCATGCTTAAATCTTTAATTCAAAACTCTTAAATAATTCTATCATATACAGCGCTCCCTCTCTAAACGACACCCAGTGGGAGACAAAACTTGTGTGCCTTATTCGAAGGGAGTCGTTATAGAGGGGGACATTTCCTTACATTTGCAAACAGCTTGAATCCACATCAAACGCCGCATAACGCGGCGTCTGATCTTGATTCAAGCTGTTTGTCACTCGTCATTGAGTATGTCCAATATGTAACTTTGAGAAAAACACCAGACGACAACTTTAAGCAGACGGTATTACAACAGTACAAGCGTTAGACATAATTTTCTTGTGTAGGGAACTGTGCCAGAGGTCGTTGTAAGGATGTAGTCGTTGGTTGGAAGGCCGTTGTAATGAGGGAACACTGTAATACACTTTGGAGCAATAAATATTTTACAGTGGTAAATACGCTATTCCTACCCATTTACGCGTTAATCTATGCATAAGAAACGCAAAGTGAACGGTTAACGAACGGTTAACGCCTAACGATTTTAACGCGTTTAAACGCGTTAATATACGATTATACTAAATGCAGTCTCGGCTAAGGGGTCCGTCGGTTAAGGTATAACCCTTTAATACGGGTTCTTTAAACGCGTAAAGAAACGCGTAAAGAAACGCCTAGGAAAGGCGATTAACGAAACGCATAATAAACGCGTAAGAAATGCTTAAGAAACGCGTAAAGTGGGTAGGAATAGCGTATTTACCTCTGTATCTGTTAGACTTGTTGAACTGTAAAATTTTTCAAGACCGAACTCTCAACAGACATTCCTCAGATTAAACTGGAACTGTCTGGTCGATCAGAAGTTTCATCACTGTATGCAATAAAGGGTAGATGACGAAAACGAAATGTTGCTATAACAGTGAAACTGTGAATAAAAGTGTGCCTTGCTTCATTTTGAATAAAGTCTTCCATAGCCACAAGCTAGCATGAACATTTGCATTTTGCATTTTCCATGACAAAAGCAATCCCCGAGAGACATAGAAACCACGCATTTCTTTGATGTGAATACATGTACATTAATGTTTTAATCCCTTCACTGCCTCACCCCGAGTTATGGTTATTTGCAAATAGTTTGGATCCTGATAAGACGACGCATCACGCGGCGTCTTATCAATATCCAAACTGTTTGACACTTATACCAGAGTTCTTAGGTCAAGATACCTAAAACTTGAATTTGAAAAGTAAAGGCAATCGATAATTATTTGATATTGATGACGTCATGACAATGAAGGGGTCTAATACGTTATTTAAACGAGAGGATGGGGAAGCCTACAGTTGCAGGAGAAACTCTATTTTAGTTGAAGTTCCAGAGTTGTATTGAAATATTGTATATTATACTGAATACAGTAAAACCTCTCTATGACGACACTTTATCAAGCTCTTTTGGGAGAAAATTGGCAGGCCTTAAGACATGGGAATTTCTTGACGAAAATGGGCCTTTAGAGGAAATGGTACACGGGTCAGTCTCTAAGGTTCTTTTCACAAACTTTCAGAAACCTGTAAATTTCTACAAGTTCTACATGTTATTGTATTGTGTTCACATTTAGGTTTCTAAACGGACACTAATTTCGTCTTTTCTACTGTAGACCCTTACCATGCTGCAAAGCCGTCTGCTTTGAAATTGACTTCTGCAAACTTTATTATATTTAGTTTTATACATATTTAAATTAAAACAACCTAAATACGAGTGTCAAACAGTTTTGAATCAGACCCGACTCCGCGTTACGCGGCGTCTGATTTTGATCAAACTTGTTTGCACAAAACGTTGAAGTAACGACCAGCGGGATAAGAGATTATGAAGGACAGGAGAAACCTGTTTTCGTGACAAACCCCGTTCGGGAAAGAACCTTGAAGCAGATGCAAGATTTTACACTGACTTCGCATGCAAATGTCATTTCGAATATTTCCGATTTGATTATGATTTTTTTTTAAAAATAAACCCAATTTATACAGTCGCAAAGCATGGGATGCATCACCATTCTCATAAAACTATATTGCCTGTGTAGTGCATTTTAAAATGTGATCATGTATTCATATGACATGCTAGCTCGGATCCTGCTAGTCCGGCAGAGAAATCAGGATTTGGAGGTCCACCTAGAAATTGCGTCCTAAGTTTTTTTCTTGATTGATATTGATAGTTCAAAGCAGTGTCATTCAGAATTGGCCGGGTGCCACCTTGTCATCCTTGAGCATTTTGATATATTTCCGGTTTACCCCCACCTACCCTTTTTGACTAATTTCCATGAAATAGGACCTTTTATGCTTTACCCCGGCATCGAATGCCGGCTAAATTCCTTGAAAGTTTAAGTATTATATCAATGAAACTTAAACCATAGATGCACCTTAAGGAGAGCATCATGTTGCATTGCAGTTTGGTAACCTTGGCATTTGCCCTTGACCTCTGTGACATTTGTAAATTGTTTTGCGTTTAATAGGTCAATTTTGGACTAAGAACTTCAATTACGGTCACATAACTTCATGTGTATGTGTACTTCAATGAGTAAAACTAGTTACAGTTTTACATTACTAACATTGACCCATAACATTGACCTTTGTGGCCTAGATATTATTGTTCTTTTTATGTCAGTGTTGGACTAAGTACCTGCAGCTAGGATCACGCAACTTACCATGCTTTTGTGCTCCAAAATATTTCATTCTTAGCATATAGACTTGGTGGCATACACTTACTCATCAGTTTAGTTGCTGATGATGGTAGTTTGATGGCAGACAGTGCCTTAGCCTATATATTTGCTGATGCATTGAAAAAGTGAGGTGTATAGTGAAATGCTGTCTTAAAATGTCGATTCAACTCATGTAAACTATCATTGGCCGATGTGGCATCGCTATCTGAAAGAAATGGAGGCTCTCCGAGGAGCAGTGCACAGAATATTTTTGATAAACTAATATTTGATGAGGCATGGACGAGGTGTATAAAACGGCATATGTCCCTTTTTATGTGCCATGACCATGATGGGCTTTTGCATAATTAAGATTACGATAAGCAGAAATTTACTCACAGGCTTTAGACATTCACATGTACAATCAGCTGAAAGCACACTTTGATACTATGTTGGCTCACAGGGATATCCTGAAACTGATTTTGAGGGGCACAAAGAAGACGGAAAATAGAAGGCAACGCGAAAGACATGGAAGGCATGGTAATAAAAGAGGACCATGGTGACCATAATATCTCTGACCTGACTTTATTGAATCTGGTAGTTTTATCTTTAAGTTTCATCAGTCCTCACAATAATCGTAAAACTTAAAGCCTTACTTAACTTGTGAAGTTTTGGAAAAAACATATTCAGATGTGTAGACATTAGAGTGCAAACAGTGCTAAAGTCTTGCCTTTTCGAGCCTACCTGAGTGCATCAAGGACAGATACCTCTTGACAAAGGGGTTCCATTGCACCCAAACTTCAAATTATGGAAGAACTTAAAAAGTAATATACACTGTGAGCAAGTCCGTTTGAAGTGCGTTTAAAAACTGTAGTTGCTAGAGTGTATACATTGATAAAGATGGCGTTTTCAACATCGTAACTGAAGAAATTGAATCAGTTGATGAGTATAACAGCTTGAAACCAGGCTAGGGACAGCTAATAGAAATATACAAACAGGATTCCAGAGAACTAATCAACGTGACCAAAATAAGTTGACGGTTGGTCAAATCAGGGTGCTTGATACATGTGAAATCTACTCAATAGTCTTGGAAAGTCTTCAAGCTGGCAGCCATGAGGTTGATATCGGAGATGTTCTGTCACACGAATTGACACCCTTTCCAACAGCACTGTTTGGTGATCATAATGACATGACAATAACGAAAATCGACCAAGCAATTCAAAAAAAACAATTCCAGAAAGAGTTCCTGACACAAAAATAGGACCAGTACAGTCACCATAGAGGGATAAATATTGTTATTATGGGTTTTTGACATACCGCGCAAAAGGCTCTGTGCAGAACTACATCGCCAACACTTAAGTTGGAGAAAGACAACAATGTCCACCTATAAATACAGCACCGAAATGTCTATAAGTGTACGAAAACAACAGGTTAAAATCGATTACTATCAGTTGCATGCTAACAACACATTTCCAAAACAGTATATCTTACTGTCACTGAAAAAAGTTCTTACATTCTAGATGCTGAGAATTTTAAGATTGAACACACACAAATAAACAAGCTAGTGACAATAGGTAAAAAGGAAACACAAGCTAAAACAAGATGAGGTATTATGTCAGAAAGAAAACATTTGGAAAAAAAACCAGATTAAGAGGTAGACAACATCATGTGTAGTAGGTATTCTCATGCACAAGAAATTATTCGAATCCTAAGCTGTCAGTCATACTATAAAACAAGAAGGACGAATAAAATGTTAATCTATGATTGATATTGATATTGCATTGGACGAACATTATGGACATTGCTGAGGACATTCTCCCTGCACATACCCTCTCGGGATGTTACACAGTTGCAGACAGCTTTGGAATTGGAATGTGAACTGCTGCTAGGAAGGAGTTGTGGTCCAACTGTATGTTTTCACTTATCGGTTGACTTGATGTTTCTTTTGAAACATTTCACAGGCGATAGTATTTCCTCGAGTTCAAGTCTGAAACATGCGTTCAAGTAAAGTCCACAGAGATTAGCGATGTCCAGAACATCAGCAACACTTTGCTGCCTTGATTTAGGCATATATTAGAGGAAACAATCTACCTGATCTTGACCCAGCAGGGCTTGGCTTGAGGAAGGAAAAACTGATAACATCTTCGCAGCGAGCGACATGGACCGAAAACCTTGTCATAACGCTAGAGTTTATTTTTTAACTAGCAATGTGTGACTGTCAAGGTGACATGCCCCGTAGAACGTAAATATTGATATGTAAATCATGGATGAATGAGTTGTGTTTTAGGGCACTGCAACACAGAATAGACCATATAGCGTCGATAAATGATAAGAGGTGATGAGATGAGATTATGATGATTTCAAAAAGATGACTTCGACTAGTATTATTTGTTGCAAATCAGCTCATGTGTTCAAAACCACCGACCTGTCGTCCTTTTAGTTCTTGGCAGCGGGCATTATCTCAGTCAAATAAACAGAAACATTCCTATGACAATTAAGCCCCAGAACCACGATCAGGTAGGAAGGTCTCTTGCAGAAAATGTAAAAGCGCTCTTGTGCTAAAATAGAACCAGTCAAGAAACAACTGTTTATTCTGACGTTTGAACATTTTAAATAGTTTAAGCATTTCTGTCGCAATTTTGGCTGCTACTTGAATATACGAAAAAGCTCAAAGGTGAAAATATGCCACCTGCAATATTTCAATAATGAGTACCATTCTGTCAATAATAAGTATCATTTTCGTAAGGTCAAACCATTTTAGAATTAGAATTAAAATTATGAATGTTGCAGTTTGGACTTGTTTTGTTTAAAAGCTTTTCGGTCAACGCTCTGGTCGCCATATCGAATATATGGAAATGCTCAAAGGTGATAAGATGTCATCCACGTTCAGTTGCATAACAAGTATCATGTTTTTAATAATGAGCATCACCATCTTAAATATACGAAGATACTCAAAGATGAAAAGATGTTACCCGTTACATTTCATCAATAAGTATCATAATTTTAATAATAAGTATAATTACGTTGATCAGTTAATAATAAAAAAATGAATGATTGTTGATTTTTGGACTTTATTTGCTTTACAAAAATTATGTCACTATTTTGGCCGCCATCTTGAATATACGGAAACGCTTAATGACAAAAATATGCCACCCGTAACATTTCAATAACGAATATCATAATGGTGAGATCAAATCAATTAATAAAAAGAAATTATGAATGCTGATTTGTTAACCATTTTGTTTTAAAGCATTTCGGTAGCCATTTTAGCCGCCATTTTGAATATACAGATATGCTCAAGATGTCACCCGTAACAGTTCGATTATTTGTATCATCATTTCTGTAAAATGTTTCATGATGGTGTGGTCAAATTAGTTTAGAGAACTAAACTATGAATACTGAAGTTTAATGTAGTTTTAACGCATTTGGGTAGCCATTTTAGCCGCCATTTTGAATAAACGGAATGGTGAAGGGTTACAAGATGTCACCCGTAACATTTTTAAAACATGAATTGTCCTTTCAATAATAACTCTCATTATGGTCAGGTCAAATCAGTTAAAAAAGAAACAATGAATGCTGCTTTTTGGACTATTTTGTTTAAAAGATTTTCGGTAGCCATTTTGGGCGCCATTGTGAACAAACAGAAATGCTCAAGGGTGACAAAATGTCATCCGTTTCAGTTCAATAATATATATCATCATTTCAGTAATATCTATCATTATGGTGGGGTCAAATCAGTTAAGAAAACCAAACCATGAATGCTGAAGTTTTGAGTAGTATGTTTCAACGCATTTAGGTAGCCATTTTGGCTGCCATTTTGAATATACTGAAATGCCCAAGAGTGACAAGATGTCACCTGTAACATTTTAAGAGCATGAAACGTCTTTTGAATAATAACTATCATTATGGTGAGGTTTAATCAGTTTAAAAGAGGAAAAATGAATGCTGATTGTTGGACTTTTTTGTTTAAAAGACTTTATGCAGCCATTTTGGCCGCCATCTTGAATATACGGAAATGCTCAAGGGTGACAAAGTGGCATCCGGTGGTTTTTCAATAAGTAACATATGCTGAAGTAGAATCAGTCGAGAAAAAAACTTAGGACGGCATTTCCAGGTCCAGCCAGCCCTCTGTCGGACTATGCCAGGAGACCTTGAATTCGGGCACCCTGGAAAGTCCTTAAACTGTTTTGCAAAGGAAACACTAGCGCTAGTATGGTACATGCATGTGTGTGTATGTATTGTGCCACTATTTGGTGGAGTCTGATCACTCTGTCAGTTCGGGAAGTGAGTGAAATGGTTTTACTTCTACCCACCTTCCTCCCCGAAGAATTTATGTTGAACAGTTAAGAAAAATGTTATTCTGAACCGATTAAAATAATCTACTAAACTGTAGAAATTAGCAATTTCTTACATTTTCGGTTATTTTCAATCTAAGTAGCAATTGGTGTGGACCCTGATCAGATACCGGCTTATCCGGTGTATGATCTCGCTCCATAATTGTTTGCAGTTGAAATAGTGTGTGTAGCATAAATGCTTTAATTTGAAAAGAAAAAATGTCTTCTTCACTTTACGTTAAATATTTTTAGTTGTACCTTCTCCAGGAAGAATTGCTGGATCCGCGTATGATTTGTATCTGAAAAAACACTCGCAGTTTCTACAACAACAGAATATTTTATGTTACAGAATGCATTACACCTGACACATTCAATAACAACTAGAAAAGGAATGCTTCAAAGCCAAACATTTGATAATCGAACTTGTTCGTATTTCTGTGTTAATCCAATAAGTAGAGCTCCGTTAAATCGAACATACTTGTTTTGTAAGTTAATACAGTGGAACCCTTCTATTACGACCACTAAATTGTGTTAATTATAAGGTGTTAACAATAGGTGACCGCTTAAAGCAAGGTGACAGTAAAACAGAAAGCTCCTGTCTATTATCCAATCAATTAGTATTTGTTTTAGTGATCGTACATGTAATAGAGAGGTTTTACTGTACCTGGTTACGTCGAACATGCCACGTTTTAACTTTGAAATATTGGCAAGTTTAAACTTAGGCGAATTTAAATTTAAAGTTAAAACATTGCTAATCCAGGTAAGTTCGAATTACGTACGTTCGAGTTATCGAAATTCGTCTGCATTTAACACTGAAGACCATCCAGTTGTCAACTTATTGAACTTCTGATACAGAGATACGTACCTAATAGATATGCCCGTTGCTCAGTGGAAACGCCGGTATTCTTTCCATGTTTAATGGAAACCAAAATGCAAACGCAATGGAAAAACTTGTTGAAATGTTTCCTCTTAAATTCTGGCGATATATTTTATCTTAGTGGCAAACAATTTGGAGCCTGATCAGAAGCCGGGTACCCGTCGCCTAATTTGACAGCAAACTGTTTGTAAAAGTAATATTTGTTAACCCATTCAAGCCTAGTGTTTACTATAACATTGTAAGGCTGCCATAAGTTGATCATGAAATATCCTAAGTTTTCCAAATTTATTATTTTTCAAGCGTGGTTACTTAAAGCAGGTTAAAATTAAGTAAAGCAGAATGCACCGAAGGGTACATTCTGCTTTACTTTCAGCATGCTTTACGCTACCATCGGCTAGGACAAAATATGAAAATTTCGGAAAAATCAGGAGAAAAGAAAGCCTTGACATTGGCAAACAGTTCAGTTTATTATATCATATGAAATAGACTTCTGTAGTGGCAAACAGTGTCTTTAGACCACCCTTGTTTATCACTGAAAAATGAATGAAGAAAAGGAAAGTTCATAGCAATAACCAGGCATAAATGTAAAAGAAACAAATGAATGGGGTTAATGAAAACGAATAACATTTTCTCTACTATACCACGCTGTTTGAGCCAATATGCTAGTCAATAACGAATGCCCGTTGTAAACTAATTCGTAGCACTAAAACTATGTAGCTCTATATTTAGTCAGCTTCGAAACTCTACACTTTATTTTACACTCAAACGAAACTGGTTGACACTGAGATTAACATTATACTATCGTTATTCTTACAAGAAATGATTATGGTATTATCCAATTTTTCTGACCTGTCGGAGTTATTTTAAGAACAGAATAGTTCATAATTGTAAAATGATAAAAGGATAACATCGGATCTATACAGTTGTACATTTTCCAACTTGAGATAAGTATGATCCTCGTGCAGCACGAGACCGCTGTGCTAACTTTACTACTATCTAATTCTTTCCCAATAAACGCAATTATATACTAAAACTATTATTTCCATTACAAACAGGTTTGAGCCAGATCAGACGCCGGGTAACCCGGTGTCTGATCAGGCTCCAACATGTTTGCTACTCAGTTTAAAAATATAGTAAAAAATTCTAATAGTAAATTTCCACAGTTTAGCGCATTGCGTTTGCGTTTAAACGGGAAAGAATAATATATCTTCTACTGTACAATACGCACAAAAATTACAGCTATCCGTATCTCTAACTGGATGTAGAGAAAACTCATCCCTTTTAAAGTTTTAGAATGTTCCAATCTAAAAATAACTCCGACAGGTCAGAAGAAAACACTAATAACATACTCTCATACTGTGTTTTATTTATGTTAAATTGGATACAATAACGACCTCATTAGTCAATAACGAATGTCCGTAACGTGCCAATTTGTAGCGCTAAAAGACACATAGTAAGTATTTGTCTGGTTTGTTTCGAACTACAGTATAGAGAATAATATGCCATTGCATAAGATAGGACTGCTTTATTCTGCGAGGAGAGAAGTCAGTTAACCGTGAAGCTCTGTCGAGCGGTAACTGGTTTCTCCTCGAACAGAATAAAGCAGTTCTATCTTATGCAATGACATTTTATTCGATTTATTCCGTCATTAACTGATTTAGCATTTCAAACATATATTTGACAAGTTTTACATACTTTTTTTTATAAATTATCACATGCCCCGCATAAATAAACGCAAGGGAGACCGCGGCGAAGTACGCCTAAGTTAATCTTACCCAAAAGAAAAAGGAAGAAACAAAACGCTTCTAGTGAAGTAATGGCAATGAACTGGAAAAGTGAGTCGATTCAAATTTGAAAAGTTATATATTTGAATTCAAATGGATCATACTTTACGCTTCATCTCATAAGATAAAATTTCAAAAAATCGACTGCAAACTGTCACCAGTTTTCGCGTTACTAATCAAGGCCGCTCACTGTTTTGGAACAGTTTATTTTCTTACTCCTCAGATTCAAACTCTGCCTCCTGTTCAGTGTTTATGCCGAAACTTGCTACTAAATCTGACATTCTGCTTTGTCTATTAGCCTACCTAAAGTATATTTCAACTTGTTGCTACAGAACTTAGTAGGCCTAGACTAGCCATGGCAAAGGATTGTTTTTTTTATAAGAAACATTTTCTTGGATATCTGTGTTTATTCATTGGGTAAACATGTATAAAAGAAACAAAAAATAATGTTAAAGTACACAACTTGAAAAAATAGGAAAAAATAAAACGACACAATTTGTGCCTCATGAATCGCTTTTTCATTACTCCGTATTTTAGATCTATATATAAATGTCGCATTTAACTTTTTTTCCGTCAGTTTTACAGTATTGAAAACTTCAGGTGGCCTCGTGGTAAACTTATTTCTAGTTATTTAAATCATTTGGAATGCTATTTCTTGTGGTTTGATCCCGATATCGCTATTAATAAAGGGTATTTAAGCTCGAAAAAAATGCGCGTATTGTTGGTTTGGCAGCCATTGAATCATGCATATTTATAATATCGCCGACGACCGTGCCCCCTTTCGGCGCTAGATTCTACCGTAGTAGCAGACAGAATTAGAGACGATTGTAGAATCGTCTATAACGGCGTAGATCTATATGAGAATGGAAATAATGAATGTTTATGTGTTTGTAAACGTTTTGTTGGCTTACAAAAGGCAATATTTATTCAGAATAATGGTTCGTTGTTTTGAATTTGATTTTTGTTAAAAAACGCGTTAACATATAAACTTTATATATAACTGAAATCGACGTCACGTGATCTGACTCCGTGGCCTAATGGTTAAGATGGCCGCCTTCTACCACGGCAACCCGAGTTCGAATCCCACTCGATCCAAACTTTTTTTTAAAATAAATTTGTTCTTTTTTGTGGATACTGACTGGTTAGCAAACATAGTTATTGTGTTTTTTTGCGTTTAGAAACAAACTTCTCCGCTATATGCTTTGGGTAATGAAAATAAAAATAGTTCCGTAGTATTCATACAGCTACTATACAGATAAACCTGCTACTGTACAGATAAACCTAGGTTTATTAATATGCTACCCCTTTCTTATGTCACCGGAGGCTGTAGTGACGGGATAAAAAAACCTTTATTACGACCAGTAAAAGAAGGTTTATTTATTATTATAAAGAGAGGTGGTAACAAAATCAAAGTAACATAGAAAGCTAGTAAATGAGCTTTTTGTTTTACTTTCATCTTGTTTAAGGTAGCCACCTGCCTTAAAAAAATAAAAATGTACGTAATTCAGTGGTCGAAATAGAGGGATGTTACTGTATTTCGCAATGAACATACCTATTAAACATCTCTGCATGTAATGAGACCACTGAAATGTAGGCTAATTGGTGGCATTTAAGACAGGTGACAGCTTAAAGCAAGATGACACTAAAGCAGAACGCTCCTATAGTAGCTTTCTGTTTTACTGTCATCTTGATTTGAGCAGCCACCTGCTTAAAAAACTTTGATCTCATATGGTGGTCACAATAGAGAGGTTTTACTTTTTGTTTATTTGCGACTAGCAATGTCGCGCTTTGAAAACAGTACCGCTATCAAATTCTAGATTTAATCAAAGCAAGGTTCTCACAGAAATACTATTGCACAGTTGAACTGCACTTTGAAATTAACACCGTTACAAAATTCTAAATTCGATTAAAGCCAGGTTCTCACAATGGTGAAGTTGCACTATACATTACCCGAATACACAGTCGGACCGCGATACATTGCAATCGCTGAAATCGAACTTACACAAACGAGGTCAACTTTTGAACGTTTGAACTTTGGAATATTTTACTTGTTGGACTTAAAGCGACTCGCAACCAGATGGTGCATTAAAAATAGTAATTTGTAATTATGTGTCAAACGCTTATATAAATGGTAAAGAATTAGTTTAGGATAAGAAATTCTGTTTAAAAAAATGAATTTCAATAAAAAAAAATATTGGTCTCTGGTGGGATTCGAACCCATGGCCCGGCATTGGCGGACAGAAGGCAAACTAGGGGAAACCGCTTAGACCAATGGACCACGGAACTATCCGTTTATCTCGGATCGATTTAACGTATTTCAATGTGTTGCGGTCGAAAGTGCATACAACTTCGTAATTCGGCTCGTGTTTATGTCTGAGCCCGTGTAGAGAAGCAACAGCAACAACTATACCGTCTACTAGTCGGTATAGAAAAACGATGGAAAATATCTAAAAATCTAAGATTCGGTGACGATTCTTGAGACTTTTTTTGGACTGATCATATTTTTTTAATGTCAGAAGCCAAATAATGCCACAAATTTGCTTATATTTGAGTATTTTATTTTATTTTGACAAGAACACCATCCGGTTGCGAGTCGCTTTAACTCTTCCGCTGCAAAATAAATCGTGGTATTTTTAGCCCTTCGCCGTTTTATTGTCGTCTGCTTCAATACTGTTGTGTGCAATATTGTTTCAAAGTTTATTATTAAGTTGTATGACTAAAAAAATATAGAAAACAATGTCAAAAGTTTTTATCCTCATCAGACGCCGCGTTACACGGCGTTTGATTAGCATCAAAACTGTTTTCAAATACGCTTTTTGGCATCATTGAAAGTGAAGGGGATAAAATATATCAAACGACCTGTTTCCTATGGGTTACGTTATTTGGAAATTAAAAGACTTTCCTTATAGTTACGGGGCAATGCAACTGACAAACACTTATTCTACGTCCGTATGTTACTATAATAAGAGTTCTAGCAATCATTATTTAGATCTGTATTCATACGCGCGAATGGGTAAAATCTAGATTGAATAGAATTGACCAAAAACAGGAGTTAATTTTTAAACTATCCGATGGACCGCCTACTAAGCGATCACGGACAGAAAGAGATCGAGAATTGTACGGTAGATTCTACTTTAGGGTTCAGCAGGTTAAGCCTTATTTTTTGGTGGTTTTTTGTTGTTGTTTTCTTTCGCACAAAATTGATTTTACGCATTACATTTCGAAAAGGGAAAGATGGCTCCAATATTCAAATAATGCGAGTACAGTGTACTCTCTCTACAACAACACTCAATAAGAGACAAATATTGTATGTGTAGTTCAGATGATGTAGCTGTAGGGATGGAAAAGCAATACCATTAGCATACGTTGGTGTATATTTCCAAACAGTTTGGACCAAACAGACGAAAACGGCGTCTGCTCTGGGTTCAATCTATTTATTACTCATCTTTTGTCGTAAAACGCATGTTTACGTCTTTGGTTTATTTCTACACTAACGAAAATAGTTTACTTTATACATTCTTGCAAAATATAGATTAAATCAGGTTGAAAGTAAAGCAGAATGTGCCTTGAGGCTCATTCTGCTTTACTTTCCACCTGCTTTAAGTGGTCAGTTATTGTCCATACTAGAAACGTACTATGGGCAAATTTGTTAAAGCCTTTCAAAACTGGAAACCCCTCTAAACCGGATGTTTATGTTGTCCTCACACATGTCCCGTTTAGAGGTTTCTTTTACTGTTTTGGGTAATGGGTAAAATAATTATGATAACGCTGCTATGTTATTAATGAAAAACAATTAACAAACCACAATAAACAGTCTCTCTTATTGTTCATGCAATCTTCTCTACACTAGCTGAGCAGTGACAACTGCTCCAAACAGTAAGTTAAAGATGATAAGATGAGATGCCTAGTCACACGGCATCCTATCAGAATCCAAACTGTTCGACAAACTGTTCGACAATATTTTGATATGTTCTTGAAGATATTGCAGATACATCATCCGAGTAAGAATTGTTACAAACAACAAATTTTGCAGACAACAATCGCGCAGCACCTTAAATATTACTGTTAAAATCAGTGGATAATTTAACACAGAATTCAGTGGTTGAATAACCCTTAGCCCGCCAAATAAATTGTCGTGTGCTATATTTCTCGTCTGCTTCAAGTTTCAAAGTGCTTCAAAGTTGCTCAAAATTGCTGAAAATGTTGTCCGAGTGTCAAACAGCTTGGATCCGGATGCGACGCCGAGTTACTCGGCGTCTCATCCGGATCCAAGCTGTTTGCATATGGAGCTATAGTCGTGAGTGGCAGGCTAAGGGTTAAGACATGTAGGGTATTTAGCATTCACTGAATAAAGATACTTGGTTATCTTCACAAAAAGGTTAGAGCTTAAAATAGTGCAGAGGTAGTACAGAAAGCATTCTGCATTGTTTTTGTCCTGCATTGAGCTGCAAACTGTAAACTATAAATATATCGTCTAATAAAGATGTGGTTGACATAACATCGATTTTACTGGTATTTGAAACAGTTTTGATCCAGATCAGTCGCTGCTTGATCTGCGTCTTATCCGAATGAAAGTTGTTTGCATTCGGTTTTCGGTTTCTTCAATTCACAAATATTTAATTTCTTCAATTATAGTATGTCGGGTTAACGTTCAATATCAATTTGGGAAATTACAAAGCAACCATACTTCATCTATTTATTTTACCATTTACTGTCAAAATATTGTCGACTTATAAGTTGTCATCATCTTTCATATCTTAAGATACTATACATGTAAGCAATGCTTTATCTGCTCTCCACTGTATACATGTATATCGGTGACTATATTTTCAAAGACTAGATAACAGTGACGCACTAAATGACCAAGAGTCTCAGATGTTTCATGGCATTCTATTGCCAATTTGCCCTCTTACAAAACTCAGGAGTCCCAAAATGCGGGATATCATATGGATACTTTGGTAATTAAGAATCGTTTGTGGCTTGATAGCGGCCATAAGTGTCTGACACTGTCACTAGTATGATGTTCATTACAATATTCGTGAGAAAGTGTCGACTAAAGAACCCGTGGGGAAACTTGACATCAAAATGAAAAGGGCTCCTTTACAGTTGGGAAGACAGCATATTTCTCTTTGAAACAAGAAATAAACGCAGTACATTAAAATATCAATCAACGTTTTGGAGTAAATAGACACTTATTGTTATATTTTAGCAAACGGTTTGGAACATGATCAGTCTGATCCCACTTCAATAAGTTTAGTGTTTGCCATTTATTGGGAGAGAGTAACGTCTAACTCAATGTCAAACACTCAGATTAACCCTTTATCATATAGGTTGTTTCTAGTTTGAAGACAGGTGGCCACTTAAAGTATGTTGAAAGTAAAGCAGAATGCGTCTTAAGGCGCATTGTGCGTTACTTTAAGCCTGCTTTAAGCTACCAGCTGCTAGGATATAGAAAATAGTTTTTATGGTACATATTCAGAACTGTATAAAGTTAGACTATATTTTCAGTGCAGGAATACGTCAAATGCGAAATGGGCCTTTCTATGGGGTATTGGGGTCTATTGGGTATATTGGTCTTTAAAATACAGTTTTATATTAAGGAATAATTCGAATATTGATTGTATTCATGGATGTATGGAAAAACCCTGGTCACACTGTGTACCCAGGTTTTATTTTCATTTAAGGAATAATTCGAATATTTATTGTATTCATGGAGGTATGAAAAAAACCTGGTCACACTGTATGAAACGGCGAAGCGGTTTCATACAAAAGTGTGACCAGTTGTTTTTTTCATACCTACATGAATACAATAAATATTCAAATTATACCTTTGTTTTAAGATCAAAAGTAGTTAAATAGAGAATCTGACAAGAGTGTTCATTATTAAACACTTTTAAAACGTAGGTTGTAGTCCCTCCGCCATATATATTTTCCGCCAAAACGCGACGTTGTTTTGTAGTTACCTCGACGTCAATGACATCATTTGGCGTCCTGCTTCATGCAGCGCTTGTGGAGAGCAGTTAGAATAAGAGAAAGTAGTCCCGGAAAGGCGTGGCCTGATTTTTTAATTACAGCCAATCAGAGCAAACCAAACGTAATGAAAACAAACAATATTAAATTATACCTCCGTGAATACAAACAATATTCCGAATTATTTCTTATAATCTAATAACACTGAATTTAAGAAAGCAGTTAAAAAAGAATCTGACACGAGTGTTCATTATTAAACACTTTTAAACGTAGGTTGAAGTCCCTCCGCAATATATATTTCCGCCAAAATTCGACGTTGTTTTGTAGTAACCTCGTTGTCAATGACGTCATTTGACGTCCTTTCTACATGCCATGCGGCGCTTGGGGAGAGCAGTTGGACTAAACGAAAGTAGTCCTGACAAGGCGTGGCCTGATTTTTTTTCATGGGGTTATGAAACAAAAATTGTAGCAGCTTACCAAAAGTAATGAAAACAAACAATATTAAATTATATACAAATTAACTGTCTGCGTTAAAACATTTAATAATTACTATCATGTAAGGTAAACTGATTTGGATAAGCGAATAGAAAATAATTTCTAATTTTATTAATTCATACACATTACCAGGTGACAGTGCGATACAGAGTGATGTATTTAGCTCGAGACGTTTTTGGCGGAAATAGCCGATCTGACGAGCGCCTTGGCGCGAGCCTGATCGGTTGTTTCCGCCAAAAACGTCGAGAGCTAAATGCAACACTCTGTAACATTGCGCACTGCCAACTGGTTATTTGAAGTTATTTGAAGCAGAACAGGATTTTTTGTATGCCACAAAGAATAACGCGGCACTCGTACATGTACGTAAATGACGTCACGTTAAATCGAAAGCGACGTCAGAGTAAAAAACAAAGTGGCTGATACAAGGTGGCTGATACAGACTCTTGTATTTTACTGGGCAGATACACGCGGAAACGCTCGATATCATTCGAAGGCATATAATAAATTGTTTTTGCGTTAACAAATGACGTTTCCCATAATCTGTAGTTCCAACTGACCGATAGCATCTTAGTAGTACAACAAAAAACGTTCATTGTTAAAGCACAGTAGTAGTATATAAAGAGTGTTAACTAAGCTGTTAAGCCAATCTAAAAATAGGTATAACGCAACACCCTGAATCTCGGACACCCTCATAAGCATAATGAGTGTCATTCATCACGCTTATCTGATGATCTTTGACAGCTCGTTAAATTTTGTGAAGCGCGTTCAATGGCGGGGCAGGCTCCTCATCCCAGACAAAGACTGACAGACGTACGGACTACAGTATAGGATATCAAAGTTGTTTCATCGCACCGTTGCCCTCTTGAATCTCATATGTGACGTCATCAAACCTATTTATCATTATAATTTTTTTCCTACACCAAAAGTTAATAATTTAAGACGGCGGGCCCCCCGATAGAGTCTTTACGTTTTCAATAAACAGGGGGGACGTTTAATTAAAATTAGCGGGGTATTATTAAAAATTAAAAGGGAATTTAATCATGTTTAAAATTAAAATGTCACTGTAGATTCAGTCGCGCTATTATGTTAATTGCATTATCACCCAAACACGTTGACGGTGATGTCATTGTAAGAGCCACGCCAATGACTCGAACTCTATAGAGTAAACGACTTAACGATTGGTCAATAAAACACCGAATCTTAATGGTCGTCATATTTGGATCTGTATGCGTATCAGTTTAATATTACACTTAATACATCGTTTCGTCAAAAAATTCGAAATTTCCATCATGACTCAAAAACAGGTGGACGTAGTGAGTGGTCAAAATGGTTTCGAGGAGTTAAGCGCTATTCAGTGAGGACAGTGCGAAATTACTTGCCGATTTGACGATTGCCTTTCTCTCGTGGTGATACGATGTATTCATTCGGTTTATTTTCTATTTGACAGCGGAAGCAAATCGATCAAACTACCAGTCGACGTATTTGATGCCATATGTCTTTCGCATATCAGCGTTACCTACCTAAGAAAATGTTTTGAACAACAAAAAACTTAAATTGCTCTTTGTTGTGTTGTTACTGCGGAGAGATATTCTTGACAGAAGCGACTTGGCTCGGACACGAAGAACAGAAACACCTTAAGACCAATGACAATAGCTTTCACGTTAACGTGATTGAGTATGTGAACTGTCCTAAGATTACCTTAGGATTGAACGAAGACCTTTAAACATCACCATCCACAATTGATAAATCAGTCGCTCAACAGTAACCTCGAACAATCATGACGACGTTAGTGGATTCATATCTAGATTTCTTTTATGCTATAGAAGTGTTAAATGCGAAGAATGCCTGGTGGACTCCTATCCACAGGCTGATCATATGTGCCTTCCCTAATTAACCAAATGTCAACAGTTATCCCTCTGCTTCGATGGACCTCTTGATGTTATAGACGAACGGGGCATCGTACATGTACTTAAGAGGAAAGAGGCTGTGACCATTTTAGAGGATATGTCTCCGGAGTATCTTGTCCTGTACGAATTGAAATTGAATTACTCGGACTGGTGGAACACAATGAAAACCCCGAGAAGAAGGCATCGATTCCTTAAAACAGCAGCGTTACTTTTGCGCTTGAAGAAGTACTTTATATAGGAAAAAAGAATGCTGTGAGAACCTTTTATTGCGAGTGTGATGTTTAAGTGACACCTATCTTTTCTTCAAGAAACAGATTAAAAGTTAAACCATTTGGCCGTCCCGATTGGCGCAAAACAGACGGAACTCGCGCAGGCGGGATTGTTCTACAGTAACGTTAGTGATAGAGAAACCTGTTTCGCTTGCACCATAATGTTGTATGGATGGAAAACGAGAGACAATCCCTGGATTGAACACTGCAACCACGCCAAAAACTTATCTACCTTCAGATGATGGAAGACGTGAGGCTGTTACGCGAGGACTATTCAAACAGATTCATACGCTCACCTTAGCTAACGAGATGTGGAACGCCGATTCTCCGCGGAGAAACATGAACCTTTCATTCGCAACAGGGGCGGGACGAACCGGACATGTATGACAGAGATATAGGGACAGATGTCTGTTAACAGGTAATCGTTATATAACTTACTGACTGAGTGAAATAATAAAGATTGCGAGCATAACAACCGAACTGTTTTATTAGTAGGATCAATTGTTAATATTTAGTGCAACCATACGGTTTAAAGCAGAAATAAAGATTTACGGTTTTGAGATACTCCCCTTATCTGGAGCTCTGTAAACCTTATTACATTGTTGTATTAAATATCATTAAGTGACGGATCCGTGGTCAAGCGATAACGCGCTTGACAAGTAATATATGGGTCGCTGGTTCAAGCCTCCGCTGATCCAAGTAAAGTTGATAATGGTTCTTATAGGATGTGTCCTTTAACTTCCCGTGCATTGGTGCTATATATTTGGAATGCAAATGAACTAGTGGTTTCGCCAGCATTGGGATTCCATTTGTGTCCGTACTTGTACCTTGTGCAAAAACTCAATACCTAACGTCCCCTGGGGGTGGGGGCGTCCCCACCATAGTGTGTCACTGTTGACTTGGAGGGACATATTAAACCGTCTCACATATACTCGCGCATTAAACCAATGTGTGCCAACGATCCCATAAATAGGACATACATGTAGGTAAACAGTGCAAAATCTGATCAAACGACGCATATTGCGTACCACCTATGCCAAAGGAAGAAAAACGACTTCAAAAAACTCAAAATCAACTGGCAGGAGAATTTCCAGTAAGTGATGCAAGTTTCTTCTATGTATGTTATGTATTGTTGACTTATTGATTCACATTTGTCAAAATTACCAGTCAGTCCAGCCATCAGGGGCCCGTTTTACTGAACAATTTACGCAAAACGTTCGCGTAAGTCAAAATCGTTTAACTCTTATTTTTCTATTATAAACGTTTGCAAACAGCAAATAGCCCGATCAGAGGACGCGTTAAAAGCGCGTCCTCTGATCTGGCTATTTACTGTTTGTAGCAAGTGTTAATAAAAAATATAAATTAAAATTTAAAATTTGGACTTACGTATAAATTTTGCGTAAGCAGTTTAGTAAAACGGGCCCCAGTCCTGTATAATGCAGTACCAGTTTGTCATAGTCAGGGAGTGTGAAATGTCCGAAAATTACACAGGTACCTTTAATGAATGTATCGCTCTTAGTAATGGAATTCAAGTTTAATGAATCTTCTAGTGTATAGAAACAACCCTTTAAATTGTATTTCAAGGTTATCAAAATGGCTGTCTTTATGTCTTGAGGTTTGCTTGGTGTAATGAAGATGTGAGAGCAAGATTTAATCATAGTGATTTATTCAGTGATTTAATCATTGCGACTCAGGTTATTGATATAGGGTCAATGCCCTCTTGTAAACTCAAGCTGTCAATATGGCTTCTTTGAAGGTGTATTTGATGGGTGTGTCGTGCTTCAGCATGCTTGTTTGATATATGGAAACATCTATTATGTCCTTTGATTTGCTTACTATATATTTGTTTTTTTATTTCAAAACTATGTGCTGACAAAGGGCCACAAAGGTCAAAGTTAGCACTTGTGTACATTAAGTTCAACGACACAAAACATGTATGAGATGTAGAGACATCAGGCTCTAATGTTGTAAAGCTTATGAGTTTAGTCTGGAGTAGTTCTGAAGAATTTGGTTGGTCAGATTTGAGCCTAGGCTCAAATCTGACCAATCAAATGCTTGAGAACGATACAAGACTCAGCTCAAAAGCTTTTTAACCTTGAACCCTGTTATGTCCTTTGTTTTGCTTACATTATATTTTTTATTTTATTTCAAAACTATGCGCTGACAAAGGGCCACAAGGATCAAAGTCAACACCGATGTACATGTACTACAAAGACAAGAGACATGTTTGGTTTTAAAATAGTTCTGTATATTATGAAACATTCTTGGTGTTTACACTATTTCCTTGATATTGATATTCTCAATATACCTTAAATGTTTGAAATTTTTTGAAGATTTGATATTAGTTTTATTGTTAGCTCACCTGGCACAAAGTGCCAAGGTGATCTATTTTGATCGTGCTATGTCCGTCGTCCGTCGTCAACAATTTATTTAAACGACATCTCCTCCTAAACTACTAAATGGATTTTTACCAAACTTGGCAGTAATTATCCTTATATGGTCCGTTGCATATCTAGGTCACAGGAGCTATAAATGGCTTGTTTCAATACAAACTTAAAAATCTTCTTCTCTGAAACCACATGACCCTGAGCTGAGATAATCGACACGAAGCATCATCTACAGGTCCTCTATCAAGATTGTTATAATTATGTTCCTGGGGTCAAAAATGACCCCGCCCCCGGGGTCACAAATTTACATAGAGTCATATAGTGAAATCTTCAAACATTTTCTTCTCTGAAACTAATGTGGCCAGAGCTTTGATATTTGGCATTATTACACCTCGCTTTGAGTTACAATGTTAAATTCCCATAGACCTACAATTAACATTTTGCATGTCTTTTACATCTATACTGTCACTCTTTATGATATTCTTTTTGTGACGTCATTCTAAAGGACATTACTTTTTTACTACGTCCGAAAACGTACTGTCAGCCTTGACATGCCAATCGCTATTGGATACATTGGAACGTTTTAAAGAGTGGTAACTTATAATCAACTTTTGGCATTTTCTGTACAAGTTGCTTCCTTTTGTCCATTCCTTAACGATTTGCCATAATTTCGGAAGAGGATATTTGCCACCTTGACAATGTGTTTCTTCAATTTACTTATCATAACGTTCTTCTTTGTTTACTTGTAATATAATTATAAACAATGTGACGTCGTAAGACGGCGACGTCATTTCCCGCGTTATGTACATGTCCGCGCTAAATTGGTGTTCACAACACATTTTATAAAAGACGAATAAAACGATTCCAAAGCCAGGGTTGATAAGCTCGGTGTAATAAAATAAATATTAGATGTCAGTTTGCGTGACATTCAAATTGTCAACCCTCGAAAACAAGAATGTCACCCTCGGCTACGCCTCGGGGTGACATGCTGTTTCTCGGGTTGACAATTTGAATGTCACGCAAACTGCCATCTAATATTTATATATTGTTACACTTCTAGAGGTTTTTTACGAATATTGTTCAAATAGTTCCGGTCTAATGCATATCTAGGTCACAGGAGCTAAAAATATATCGTTTCAATAAAAACTTAAACAATTTTCTTCTCTGAAACCACATGACCCTAAGCTAAGATATTTGGCACAAAGCATCATCTACAGGTCCTCTATCAAGATGGTTCAAATTATGTCAAAAATGACCCCGCCCCGGGGGTCACAAATTTACATAGAGTTTTATAGTGAAAACTTCAAACATCTTCTTCTCTGAAACTAACGTGGCCAGAGCTTTTATATTTGGCATGGTGTAACTTCTAGAGGTACCTTACCAATATTGTTCAATTGGATCTGGTCCATTGCATATCTAGGTCACAGGAGCTAAAATAGATTTTTGCAAAAAAAACCGTAAAAAATCTTCTTGTCGGAAACCACAGTAACCTTAGCTAAGATATTTTGCACAAAGCATCATCTGCAGGTCCTCTATCAAGGTTGTTCAAAATATGTCCATGGGGTCAAAAATGACACCGCCCCGGGGTCACAAATTTGAATAGAGTTTTATAGTGAAAACTTCAAACATCTTCTTCTCTGAAACTAATGTGACCAGAGCTTTTATATTTGGCATGGTGTAACTTCTAGAGGCACTTTACAAATATTGTTCAACTGGATCTGGTCCATTGCATATCTAGGTCACAGGAGCTAAAAAAGATTTTTGCAATAAAAACGTAAAAAATCTTCTTGTCGGAAACCACAGTACCTAAGCTAAGATATTTTGCACAAAGCATCATCTTCAGGTCCTCTATTAAGATTGTTCAAAATATGTCCATGGGGTCAAAAATGACACCGCCCCGGGGTCACAAATTTGAATAGAGTTATATAGTGAAATCTTCAAACCTCTTCTTCTCTGAAACTAATATGGGTAGAGCTTTGATATTCTGTATAGTGTAACTTCTAGATGTACTTTTCCAATGTTGTTCAAATGGTTCCGGTCTGTTGCATATCTAGGTCACAGGAGCTAAAAATAGATAGTTTGCACTCAGCATCACCCGATCAGTAATTGGCACAATCGTATTGTAATGAGTTCTCTGCTTTCCAAGATATGTTACATTTACATCAACGGTTCCAGGTGAGCGATTTAGGGCCGTATACGGTTCTTGTTTCTACATTTGTTATGGAAAAGATTTCGGGCAAAAATATTGGTTTGTACTATGCGAATATTTCAAAAAGTGTTGGCAACCAAATGCCCCAATTTATTCTTTAAAGTAAAGGTAGATTTCATGAAGACAAAAGTGAAGTTATGTTATGTGGCATCTCTATACATATACTGTTCTTTTGTTCTGCATAAATCAGTGTTCTTCTTAAATGCTTCTAAACTTTCATCAGATATCTGACTTATTTAATTATGCAGCAAAGTGTAAACCAATGCAATGCTTTCTCACAGTGGTACTTGAAAACATCAATTAAGTTTATGTACTTGCAAAAATTTAACCAATTACTCTAATGACCTTTTAAGACATTTGATTAATTCCTAGTCTGAGGAATTGAGCTGGGATGTATTAAGTAAAGAATATAAATGGTGCATATCCTGATCGGAACCTCCTCTAGGAGCCCTTAGATCTGGGTCTTCACTGTAAGTATATTACAAGTGTACTTTCATAGGAACACTGTTTGTACATCATGAGAATAATCATCGATAGGGTTGAATATATAAAGCCATTTCAATATAAGATAATATCCATAAACGGTGCCCTCAAGTCTGGGTCTTCACTGGTAGCATACAACAAGTGTATTCTTCGGTAGGTTTGCATATCTTAAGCAAATATGAGATATATAATCGTATCCATCAACGGTACAGATTTTGTTTTAAGGACTCCTGCAAAAGCCCTCAGATCACGGTCTTCACGGTTAGCATATGACAAGTGTACTTTTCATAGAAACACTGTTTGTAAATGATAAGAAAAATCAAACCAGGTCTGCGTGTAACATTTTATAACTCATGTTGCATAATGACATAAACAACAGAAGGTTAAAAAGCAGGATGAGATATCATCGGTGTTAATAACATCGATGAAAAGAGAGGTAAACGTCCTTTTAAATATTTTTATTGCCTTTTTATATATAACAAGTTTCCTATAATTGTAATAGCTTTATAAGCCATAAATGAGATGTCAGTCATGTTTTTCCTCATAATATATAGCAATTATGTAGAACAAGTAACACACAGCTAAAATGCGCAAACTTGGAGAATATTGAGCTAAACTTTGTTTATTGTGTTGCTTTTATAAACTTCATATCAAGTTTTCATGAATAATTCCCTCGGAAGGGCATATTATAAACTACGAAAGCCCCGTGGTGACATTCCATATTCCTACTTCGAACTTCCATCTTCCAACTTCTTACTTCTTACTTCCTAGATAATTTGCAATTATGGTTATTGTATATCGCCCGAGCTCTAAGTTCCTCCTTATTAGTTCCGACTTCCATGTTCCATGTTCCAAGTTCCGACTTCCATGTTCCAAGTTCCATGTTCCGACTTCCAAGTTCCATGTTCCGACTTTCATGTTCCATGTTCCGACTTCCACCTTCCGACTTCCACGTTTATCTTCAGCACATGTATATACTATGACGTCACAGACATTTCGCGCGTGTTCAACACATTGCAAGGGAAGTGAAACACGAAGACAAAAACAAAAATTAAAACATTGCATTCACGCCCGTTTCAACAATGATAATTTGTTGATTTAATTTCATAATACTTTTATGTATTTAGTAAGATGTGTAAATCAATTAATTGCCCGGTTAAACGGGTATAAAAGGGGTAAAGTAGACATGGAATCATGTCGCCCCACCCACTTCTTTATCCAACTCCAGGTACATTGATAAGACAGGTAACCTTATGTAGCCGGGTTGAGTTTATAGTGAATTAGAGGGGTATGTGTTAGCGGTCTGGTACATGTATATCACTAACAGTAGTATAACCGTTTGCCGTAACCTTGGGTCAGGGGTCTAAAAAAAGACATGCGTGAAGAAAAACGGCACGAAACTATGACGTCACGAGCGAAGTAAGAATTTTGAAGTAAAATGTGGAAGTTGGAAGTCGGAAGTTGGAAGTTGGAACATGGAACTTGAAAGTCGAAACATGGAACTTGGAAGTAGCAACATGGAACATGGAACTAAAAACGTGGAAAATTTAACTTCGAAGTTGGAATATGGAATGTCACCACGGGGCTTTCGTAATAAACATTGTGCATTCCTTGTTGTTTTTAGCTCACCTGGCATGAAGTACTAATGTGAGCAGTTAGGATCTTTGACGTCTTTCGTCCGTACAGAATTGCACATGTTCCTTAACACCCTACGGGCTATATATTGTATTCGATCTTCATGAAATTTAATGACAATATTTGTCTTGATAAAATCTAGGTCAAGTTTGAATGTGGGTCATGTCTAGTAAAAACCTAGGCCATTAGGTCAAATAATAGGACAGCCTTGTTAACACTCTTGAGGCTACAAATCTCATAAGATCTTCATGAAACTTGGTAAAAATGTTTTACTCATAACTCTAGGTTTAGTTTGAAAGTGTGTAATTTCCGGTTAAAAACTATATCACTATGGTCAAATCATAGAAAAACCTTAGTAACACTCTAGAGAATTAGGAGCTACAAATTTGCATTAGAACCTCGTCAAACTTGGTCATAATGTTGTCTAATTGATTTCTAGATCAAGGTCATGTGTGATTTATGTTCGGTCAAAAACTAGGTAACTATGTCAAATCATAGAAACACCTTGTTAATACTTTAGAGGCTACATTTCTCATTTGATCTAAATAAAACTTGGTCAAAATGTTTGCCATATTAATATTTAAGTCAGATTTGTTTGTGGGTCATGTCGGGTCAAAAAACTAGGTCTCTAGGCCAAATTATCCAAATCATCAAAATACATTGTTAACACTCTAGAGGCTACACTTCGGATACTGACAATACGCAAGTACTACCTATAATGTATTTTAATACTATATGTATACAGTCTTTCTTGGCATTGTATGACAACTTCAATAAGTAGCGTTGCCTGTCATTCAACTTATGGCTATAGTGCTGTAGCAGCTTTCGGCATTGTGTTTATGCTGTTTTGACCCAACATGTGCATTTATGTTGCCTTGGACATAGTACAAGGTAGTGGCGTAGTGCAAAACTGACTGTATCTGCACTTTTTTGTTTCACCTAGGCTCACATAGGAGTAGGTCGAAGACATGTACAGATGGGTTTCGTCTGTTCACTGGACTGCCTTTGAAATTATCTCTTATTTCGATCCGTGAAATGTATAATTTACAATGCTTTTATCTTGTTTGATGACCTAATACTGTTGTCTATCTTGCTGGCTGACTCCATAGTAGGATGTCTAGGTACATATAGGGTTTGCATAATTTGTATCTCTATTTGTGTATTATGAGTTTTCCCCGTTTAAAGTCAGACCTGCCTTAAGTTACAACTAAATGAGGGGACTCATAATTTCTCGGCTAGGCGGCATAAGTAGAAATGATGTGGAAGCCCAATTTATGAGCAACCTGCTTTCATTTTGTGAATTCTACTTCCTTGTGGCATTGAAGCTTTACTGAGATACAAATGTGCCTGATGGTCAACTTTTGCAGGTTTCAATGGTCTTATGATGTTTAAGAACTAATCCTTGTTCAATGGTTTGTTATGACCTCATATACCACTGTTTGGAATTCTGACGTGCAGCAAAAAATTAACCACGAGGGCAGAAAGTCTGAATGGTTATTTTGCAGTGTGTCAAAACGACAAGCCGTGGTATGTGAGGACAAAACAAACCATGGAAAAAATATTCGACTTGTAGTCACTGGTGTGCTGGGGAAATGTTACTCCCTCTCTGTATCAGAATATTATTAAACAGAGGAAGATTTCTCTATAAGGCGGTCACTGGTGCTAGGGAGTAATGTTACTCCCTCTCTGTATCAGAATGTTATTGGCAGATGAACAGTTCTCTATTGGACGAGTGGTCACTGATGTTAAGGAGTAATGTTACTCCCCCTTTGTGGTCACTGGTGTGATGGAGTAATGTTATTCCCTCTCTGTATCAGATATTTATAGACAGAGGAATATTCCTCTATTAGAATAGTGGTCACTGGTATGATGGAGTTATGTTATAAGCAGAGGAACATTTCTCCATTCAACTAGTGGTCACTGGTGTGAGGGAGTAGTAATGTTACTCCCTCACTGTATCAGAATGTTATAGACAGAGTTACATTTCTCTTTTAGACTAGTGGTCACTGGTGCTTAGGAGTAATTGTTACTCCCTCTCCGAGTGATAATGTTAACGATTTGGGACACTGTTCCCCTACCATTTATATTTAATGCTCGAATAAATAATTTAATTTCACTATTTGTTGTCTTCCTGACCTCTCAAATATAGGAATAAACCCTTTCCCCCCTTAAATCACCCCTCCAGAAACTAGGATTCTTGGGTAAAATCCTCATTTATAAAAAAAAAAAACACGGTTCTGTATAACAAACATGTTTGCATCTCTTTTCAAGTACCATGGGGATTGGATTTTAGTTTTAGGCTAAAGCTTTCTCCTTTTGTTTCTCAATTAGTTGCAATCCGACGCCTACGATCGAGTCCAGAGTTTCGTAACGGTTGAAATTATGACGTCCTTTGCGCAAAATGTTTGCTTTGACGTCTTAACATTTCGCGCCACCATTTTTGGACATTTTATTTCGTTAATTACATCAGTTTATATAGTGGATTTGTTATTCTTAAATCTTGCAGATTTTCGATTAGCATTTCAAACAGTTTTCTGATCAGTGTATTAATTTTAGGTACATGTAGGACGCGTTTTTTTATGGATTTCAAATCTGCCTATGATTTGGGTTAAAACGGCCTTCGATCTGGGAACGTCCCACGATTTTTTTAAACAGCCCTCGATCTGGGACCGGTGTAACAGCCAATTCTTTCCCCCCTGCTAAATGTTTCCCCGGGGAAAGAATTGGCTAGCCAAAACCTTCCCCGGGGAAAGAATTGGCTAGCCAATTCTTTCCCCCCCTAGTCAAAACTTTCCCCGGGGAAAGAATTGGCTAGCCAATTCTTTCCCCCCTAAAAACTCATAATTGAGAATACTTTTAGCTAGCCAATTCTTTCCCCCCTAGTTGAAACTTTCCCCGGGGAAAGAATTGGCTAGCCAATTCTTTCCACCCTCGCTATATTTTTGCAATTCAGTGGGGGGGGGGGGAGTTTTGGCTAGCCAATTCTTTCCCCCCCTATCTGACAGTGTGCTGATTGTATGCTTTGACTATCTTGGAGGGGGGAAAGTTTTGGCTAGCCAATTCTTTCCCCCCTATCTGACCGTGTGCAGATTGTATGCTTTGACTATCTCGGAGGGGGGAAAGTTTTGGCTAGCCAATTCTTTCCCCCCTATCTGTCAGTCTGCGGAATTGCATCCTTTCATTATCTTGGAGGGGGGAAAGTTTTGGCTAGCCAATTCTTTCCCCCCGATCTGACAGTGTGCAGATTGTATGCTTTGACTATCTCGGAGGGGGGAAAATTTTGGCTAGCCAATTCTTTCCCCCTTATCTGTCAGTCTGCGGAATTGCATCCTTTCATTATCTTGGAGGGGGGAAAGTTTTGGCTAGCCAATTCTTTCCCCCCATATCTTGCAGTCTGTAGAATTGTATACTTGGACTATCTCGGAGGGGGGAAAGTTTTGGCTAGCCAATTCTTTCCCCCCTATCTGACCGTGTGCAGATTGTATGCTTTGACTATCTCGGAGGGGGGAAAGTTTTGGCTAGCCAATTCTTTCCCCCCTATCTGTCAGTCTGCGGAATTGCATCCTTTCATTATCTTGGAGGGGGGAAAGTTTTGGCTAGCCAATTCTTTCCCCCCATATCTTACAGTCTGTAGAATTGTATACTTGGACTATCTCGGAGGGGGGAAAGTTTTGGCTAGCCAATTCTTTCCCCCTTATCTGTCAGTCTGCGGAATTGCATCCTTTCATTATCTTGGAGGGGGGAAAGTTTTGGCTAGCCAATTCTTTCCCCCCATATCTTGCAGTCTGTAGAATTGTATACTTGGACTATCTCGGAGGGGGGAAAGTTTTGGCTAGCCAATTCTTTCCCCCCTATCTGACCGTGTGCAGATTGTATGCTTTGACTATCTCGGAGGGGGGAAAGTTTTGGCTAGCCAATTCTTTCCCCCCTATCTGTCAGTCTGCGGAATTGCATCCTTTCATTATCTTGGAGGGGGGAAATTTTGGCTAGCCAATTCTTTCCCCCCATATCTTACAGTCTGTAGAATTGTATACTTGGACTATCTCGGAGGGGGGAAAGTTTTGGCTAGCCAATTCTTTCCCCCCTATCTGACAGTGTGCAGATTGTATGCTTTGAATATCTCGGAGGGGGGAAAGTTTTGGCTAGCCAATTCTTTCCCCCCTATCTGTCAGTCTGCGGAATTGCATCCTTTTATTATCTTGGAGGGGGGAAAGTTTTGGCTAGCCAATTCTTTCCCCCCTCCCATATCTTACAGTCTGTAGAATTGTATACTTGGACTATCTCGGAGGGGGGAAAGTTTTGGCTAGCCAATTCTTTCCCCCCTATCTGACAGTGTGCAGATTGTATGCTATGACTATCTTGGAGGGGGGAAAGTTTTGGCTAGCCAATTCTTTCCCCCCTATCTTACAGTGTGCAGATTGTATGCTTTGACTATCTCGGAGGGGGGAAAGTTTTGGCTAGCTTATTCTTTCTCCCATATCTGACAGTGTGCAGGTTGTATGCTTTGACTATCTCGGAGGGGGGAAAGTTTTGGCTAACCAATTCTTTCCCCCTCCCCTCTCTTTCAGTCTGTTGAACTGTATACTTGGACTATCTAGGAGGGGGGAAAGTTTTGGCTAGCCAATTCTTTCCCCCCTATCTGACAGTGTGCAGATTGTATGCTTTGACTATCTTGGAGGGGGGAAAGTTTTGGCTAGCCAATTCTTTCCCCCCCCCCCCCCCCCCCCCCCTATCTGACAGTGTGCAGATTGTATGCTATGACTATCTTGGAGGGGGGAAAGTTTTGGCTAGCCAATTCTTTCCCCCCTATCTGACAGTGTGCAGATTGTATGCTTTGACTATCTCGGAGGGGGGAAAGTTTTGGCTAGCCAATTCTTTCCCCCCTATCTTACAGTGTGCAGATTGTATGCTTTGACTATCTCGGAGGGGGGAAAGTTTTGGCTAGCCAATTCTTTCCCCCCTATCTGACAGTGTGCAGATTGTATGCTTTGACTATCTCGGAGGGGGGAAAGTTTTGGCTAGCCAATTTTTTCCCCCTCCCCTCTCTTTCAGTCTGTTGAACTGTATACTTGGACTATCTTGGAGGGGGAAAAGTTTTGGCTAGCCAATTCTTTCCCCCCTATCTGACAGTGTGCAGATTGTAGACTTTGACTATCTTGGAGGGGGGAAAGTTTTGGCTAGCCAATTCTTTCCCCCCTATCTGACAGTGTGCAGATTGTATGCTTTGACTATCTTGGAGGGGGGAAAGTTTTTTTAATGCTTTGATCACCGCAAACTGATTAGATTCAATTAATGCAACTATTACAATACATATTATAATTACCTAGATCTGATTGACTTTCTTTATTTATTAAATGCAATAATGAAGATAAAGTGAGAAAAACATTGTATGATTAAAAAGAAAGTTGTGAAATATATGTACTATCAAAGAAACAAGGTTTTAAATGATAAAAGGTGTGTACACATTGCTGTTTCAAAAAAAAAATCCTAATAATTTATAGTTAACTCAATTATAAACGTTTGTTTTGGATTTTTTTCAATTGCCGTTTTTGTAAAATTAATAAATGTCCTGGTGGGGAATTGTCTGGTTCCCTCAGAGAAGGGGGAAAGAATTGGCTAGCCAACCCCCCCCCCCTCCATATTAAGTCAAAGGGATACAAGTCCACAGACTGTCAGATAGGGGGGAAAGAATTGGCTAGCCAAAACTTTCCCCCCTCCGAGATAGTCAAAGCATACAATATCGCACACTGTCAGATAGGGGGGAAAGAATTGGCTAGCCAAAACTTTCCCCCCACCGAGATAGTCAAAGTATACAATTCCACAGACTGTCAGATAGGGGGGAAAGAATTGGCTAGCCAAAACTTTCCCCCCCCCCCACCAACATAGTCAAAGTATACAATTCCACAGACTGTCAGATAGGGGGGAAAGAATTGGCTAGCCAAAACTTTCCCCCCTCCAAGATAGTCAAATGTTGCAATTCTGCAGACTGGCAGATAGGGGGGAAAGAATTGGCTAGCCAAAACTTTCCCCCCTCCGAGATATTCAAAGCATACAATATCGCACACTGTCAGATAGGGGGGAAAGAATTGGCTAGCCAAAACTTTCCCCCCACCGAGATAGTCAAAGTATACAATTCCACAGACTGTCAGATAGGGGGGAAAGAATTGGCTAGCCAAAACTTTCCCCCCCTCCAAGATAGTCAAATGTTGCAATTCTGCAGACTGGCAGATAGGGGGGAAAGAATTGGCTAGCCAAAACTTTCCCCCCTCCGAGATATTCAAAGCATAGAATTTCGCACACTGTCAGATAGGGGGGAAAGAATTGGCTAGCCAAAACTTTCCCCCCTCTGAGATAGTCAAAGCATACAATTTCGCACACTGACAGATAGGGGGGAAAGAATTGGCTAGCCAAAACTTTCCCCCCACCAACATAGTCAAAGTATACAATTCCACAGACTGTCAGATAGGGGGGAAAGAATTGGCTAGCCAAAACTTCCCCCCCTCCAAGATAGTCAAAGTATACAATTCCACAGACTGAAAGAGAGGGGGGAAAGAATTGGCTAGCCAAAACTTTCCCCCCTCCAAGATAGTCAAATGATGCAATTCCGCAGACTGACAGATAGGGGGGGAAAGAATTTGCTAGCCAAAACTTTCCCCCCTCCGAGATAGTCAAAGCATACAATTTCGCACACTGTCAGATAGGGGGGAAAGAATTGGCTAGCCAAAACTTTCCCCCCTCCAAGATAGTCAAAGTATACAATTCCACAGACTGAAAGAGAGGGGGGAAAGAATTGGCTAGCCAAAACTTTCCCCCCTCCAAGATAGTCAAAGTATACAATTCCACAGACTGAAAGAGAGGGGGGAAAGAATTGGCTAGCCAAAACTTTCCCCCCTCCAAGATAGTCAAATGATGCAATTCCGCAGACTGACAGATAGGGGGGGACAGAATTGGCTAGCCAAAACTTTCCCCCCTCCAAGATAGTCAAAGTATACAATTCCACAGACTGAAAGAGAGGGGGGAAAGAATTGGCTAGCCAAAACTTTCCCCCCTCCAAGATAGTCAAATGATGCAATTCCGCAGACTGACCGATAGGGGGGAAAGAATTGGCTAGCCAAAACTTTCCCCCCACCGAGATAGTCAAAGTATACAATTCCACAGACTGACAGATAGGGGGGAAAGAATTGGCTAGCCAAAACTTTCCCCCCCACCAACATAGTCAAAGTATACAATTCCACAGACTGAAAGAGAGGGGGGAAAGAATTGGCTAGCCAAAACTTTCCCCCCTCCAAGATAGTCAAATGATGCAATTCCGCAGACTGACAGATAGGGGGGAAAGAATTGGCTAGCCAAAACTTTCCCCCCACCGAGATAGTCAAAGTATACAATCCCACAGACTGACAGATAGGGGGGAAAGAATTGGCTAGCCAAAACTTTCCCCCCTCCAAGATAGTCAAAGTATACAATTCCACAGACTGAAAGAGAGGGGGGAAAGAATTGGCTAGCCAAAACTTTCCCCCCCTCCAAGATAGTCAAATGATGCAATTCCGCAGACTGACAGATAGGGGGGGAAAGAATTGGCTAGCCAAAACTTTCCCCCCTCCGAGATAGTCAAAGCATACAATTTCGCACACTGTCAGATAGGGGGGAAAGAATTGGCTAGCCAAAACTTTCCCCCCTCCAAGATAGTCAAAGTATACAATTCCACAGACTGAAAGAGAGGGGGGAAAGAATTGGCTAGCCAAAACTTTCCCCCCTCCAAGATAGTCAAAGTATACAATTCCACAGACTGAAAGAGAGGGGGGAAAGAATTGGCTAGCCAAAACTTTCCCCCCTCCAAGATAGTCAAATGATGCAATTCCGCAGACTGACAGATAGGGGGGAAAGAATTGGCTAGCCAAAACTTTCCCCCCACCGAGATAGTCAAAGTATACAATTCCACAGACTGACAGATAGGGGGGAAAAATTGGCTAGCCAAAACTTTCCACCCCACCAACATAGTCAAAGTATACAATTCCACAGACTGTCAGAGAGGGGGGAAAGAATTGGCTAGCCAAAACTTTCCCCCCTCCAAGATAGTCAAATGATGCAATTCCGCAGACTGACAGATAGGGGGGAAAGAATTGGCTAGCCAAAACTTTCCCCCCACCGAGATAGTCAAAGTATACAATTCCACAGACTGACAGATAGGGGGGAAAGAATTGGCTAGCCAAAACTTTCCCCCCACCAACATAGTCAAAGTATACAATTCCACAGACTGTCAGATAGGGGGGAAAGAATTGGCTAGCCAAAACTTCCCCCCTCCAAGATAGTCAAAGTATACAATTCCACAGACTGAAAGAGAGGGGGGAAAGAATTGGCTAGCCAAAACTTTCCCCCCTCCAAGATAGTCAAATGATGCAATTCCGCAGACTGACAGATAGGGGGGAAAGAATTGGCTAGCCAAAACTTTCCCCCCACCGAGATAGTCAAAGTATACAATTCCACAGACTGACAGATAGGGGGGAAAGAATTGGCTAGCCAAAACTTTCCCCCCACCAACATAGTCAAAGTATACAATTCCACAGACTGTCAGATAGGGGGGAAAGAATTGGCTAGCCAAAACTTTCCCCCCTCCAAAAAAAGATAGTCAAAGTATACAATTCCACAGACTGAAAGAGAGGGGGGAAAGAATTGGCTAGCCAAAACTTTCCCCCCTCCAAGATAGTCAAATGGTGCAATTCCGCAGACTGACAGATAGGGGGGAAAGAATTGGCTAGCCAAAACTTTCCCCCCACCGAGATAGTCAAAGTATACAATTCCACAGACTGTCAGATAGGGGGGAAAGAATTGGCTAGCCAAAACTTTCCCCCCTCCAAGATAGTCAAAGTATACAATTCCACAGACGGAAAGAGAGGGGGGAAAGAATTGGCTAGCCAAAACTTTCCCCCCTCCAAGATAGTCAAATGATGCAATTCCGCAGACTGACAGATAGGGGGGGAAAGAATTGGCTAGCCAAAACTTTCCCCCCTCCGAGATAGTCAAAGCATACAATTTCGCACACTGTCAGAAAGGGGGGAAAGAATTGGCTAGCCAAAACTTTCCCCCCTCCAAGATAGTCAAACCATACAATTCCGCCAGATAGTGAGAAAGAAATCCTACAGTGCGAAATTATAGGGGGGGAAAGTTTCAACTAAGGGGGGGGGGGGAAGAATTAGCTAGCTAAAAGTATCCCACTTTTGAAATTATAGGGGGGGAAGTTTTTGACTAGGGGGGGAATGAATTGGCTAGCCAATTCTTTCCCCGGGGGAAGAAATTGGCTAGCCAATTCTTTCCCCGGGGAAGGTTTTGGCTAGCCAATTCTTTCCCCGGGGAAACTTTTGAGGGGGGAAAGAATTGACTGCTACACCGGTACTCGATTTGAGTCATACATATATATATATAAGGAAGTGTTCGCAAGATAGCGATAGATCGCTTGCACGGTTACATATCGGCTCTATCGAAACGAATATGCGTTATCAAATCAAGTGCGTCTGTATGTAGGGGAGAAAAATGAGACAAGTGGTCGATTGGGAAGTATAGTCTAGATACTGCGCGCTTAAATGAGTGTCTATACATTGTGTAGAAATGTTATTCTGTTATGATATACACCTTTACCCTTTGCATGTTTACAGTTTTTAAAACAGGTGTCCTCTTAAAGCAGGTTAAACGTTAACAACCAGGATAGGCATAAAGGCGCATTCTTTTTCTTTACCTTCAGCCTGCTTTGGGCCACCATCTTCTAGAATATACAGAAATAATTTCTTATGATACATGTTCTTAATTGTATAGATTTGAACTATTTTATTCAGTAAACGAATAAATCGAAAGAGTAAATATGCGTATCTTTAGAGTAAAGGGTCCCTGCAAGTGGTCTGGGGCCCGTTTACTAAACAACTTACGCACAATTTTTGCGTAAGTCAAAATCGTTTAACTCTTATTTTTCGATCATAAACGTTTGCAAACAGCAAATAGCCAGATCAGAGGACGCGCTAAAAGCGCGTCCTCTGATCTGGCTATTTGCTGTTTGTAGCAAGTGTTAATAAAAAATATAAATTAAAATTTATAATTTTGACTTACGCAAACATTTTGCGTAAGTAGTTTAATAAAACGGACCCCAGGAGCCATATCAGACCAAGAATGAATGTCTATCGCCAAAAATGCTAATTAATTATTATCTAGGTAACGATGATATTATTAAATGTTTTATGCTGCATCTGTATTTTTAACCATCACAATGCTGGCTTTGAATTATTCGTGTTTTAGATTTCTAAAGATTCGCTGAACATTTGCAATAATTATTGGATGAGTGTCAAACAGATTGGATGTATATGGTAGCACGGTCTCGTTTTGTGTGAGAAGAGTTAAATGTGAACGTCCTCAATGTTCTAGGTCAAGGACACAGTCGTGTAAAATGGTATGCCGCTCTCAAGCATCCCTAGGTGTACGCGAAAACCTAATTTGGTATCTCTTGCTGATGTTGTGTACAAAATATGCTCCCGGCAAGCTGTTTTTTCCGTAAATTAGAACAAATGTCAATGTCACGGTAAATTTGACCTTAAAATGGTACGGAAAACTCCAAAACATATGTGGTATCCCTAGATGTTGCTATATAAGAAATATCTTCCCGAAAGATTATATATTTCTTTCAATAATGAGGTCAAAGTCGATATGATACAGGAAATAATTATGTTCAAGACCAGATTCTTCTTTACTTGAGGCCGGAGGTCCATATCTAAATCACAATGCCGTGAACATGGTACGAGCCACTATGCCGCCCCGATACACACGCTTAGCTGGTATAGTATTAGGAAATATACTCTAAAGTGGACGGATGAACTCAAACTCCGTAACATACGATTTCCTTTGATTTCTTTTGCGTTGGCTGATCTCATAATGGACATTGCATTGGACAAGAGTGATCTCAAATGACCTTTTTTACGCTATTCCAATTTAATTCTCAGAATAACGTCACAAGAGATAGCCCTATTAATGTCAGCAGAACTTGCCGGGTAAATAATTTCAATTATAAGACTAGCTTGTTTAGCCACACAAGTGCGGGCTTGCGAGCTCAGACACACACACACTTCAGTCACTGAAAACGACCAAAACTAAGCTTTGGGAGCAGGAAGAGACGGTCGGAAAATGCTTAACCCTTTCAACCCTAAATATCCCTTGCGGGTATTTACGAACGTATTATCCTTTTGGACTCTTCTAGTACAGGCAATTCAAACCAGTCTACTGTTGTTTTTTTAGATATGTCAACAAAAACCTATGAAAATATCAAACAGTACAAACGGAATATCACCACAGTGTGTGATCCGGGGTCTTGTATCAGTCGAGTTGGTTGTGTAATCCAGATCTCACGAGAGGCGCAGCCTCAGGTGTGATCTGGATTACACAACCAACGAGAACTGATACAAGACCCCGGATCACACACTGTGGTGAGGTTCCTTTTATTATATACCTAAACTGTTTGGGACTAGATCGAGATCTATATATTGTTCAACCGAATAATCAAATATACGCATACATGTAGGCCCCTATATGTTAAATATCCTGAGTTCTATGCAAAACTATTTATGGAAGTCATGTGACCACCAATAAATTACGTCATTATTTTATGACGTATCACTTTGTTCTCGATTGATTCCGTTATTTATAAGAAGTGGCGTTTTGCAAATAACGGAAATTTAAGTGTTTCAGAACACGAGTTGAACTGTTTTAAGCTTTATCCTTTGGAGGAAAACATTAGTAAAAGTGGGTGATGTGGGTTATTCACGCTTAAAATGGAAATTAACTATTCAAAGTTGACCAATTCTTAGTTTCAACTTTTTTTAGAAATAGCATCGGACCTGGAATTCCGAAACGTCATGCGCAACGCTTCTTTATATTTATAGATCGTGTACAACTTGTGTTGCATAAAAGCAGTGGCGTCAACATTGTGTAGCATATATGCCATCTGATACGGACCATCTGATACGGAAAAAGATTGTATGGCCTGTATTCGCTTGATTTTAGAATAGGTATATAATAAAGAGACTGATCAGAGAGCTCCTATAGGAGCCCTCTGATCAGGGTCTTCTCTGTTCGCTTATGTAATCAGTAATCCCTACAGAGGGCTGTAGGGTTGAAAGGGTTAAGGGAACTTTTGTGCAGATCATTTAACATTGGATAAAGCTTAATACAAAAATAAAAACATTTATGACGACGTACTTAAAAACTTTGTATCTTTGTGCGCGAACCGCTTAATGTAACCTATAGGTATCAAACACATAATTATTGCAATAAAAGTCCGATCTAAATGAAGAATATGAAAAGCAGCAAGAAAAAAGAGAAAGTATAATACAACGTTTGCACTATTGCAGCAATGTGTAAATCTTCCGAAAACAGTTTCAAAACCTGTCCCTCAACGTCACTCAACAACAAAACGATTTTGGATGCTAATCAAAGTCTCGAGTTTGGAGAGTGAAGGGATGCTCGGTCTAATGTGTCATTGGAATGGGTAAAAGGACCACATGATGTGGAAAGTTTTCAATTCCACGGGGATTTTGAGTAAGGGATACTCTAGCTGGCATATTCATCAAGGCTATACTAGTCTCTTTGACATGAGGTGACTGCATTTAGTTGGCTGTTCGTCATGTTAAGTTCTGTTTGTTAAAGGTTCAAACACTCTTTTATTCAATTTACTTGTAATGCACACGTGTATTGTCGATAGATGTTATGAGGTTAACTTTTCGTAACTTTCTTTTGTTGTTGTGAGACCATAACCAGTAGCAGTTAAACTCTGATAACTGTCAACTTAAAAATGATTGTAATAAAATTTTATTATATACCTATCGGTAATTTATAGAGATTTCTCAGTTAGATAAATTTGATATCGTCACAGTTGATATCATCACTAAATAATTATAGTGATGATATCACTTTTTGTGACGTCACGTCAAAATTAGTTTCGTGACATCGCGATAATCAATTGTGTGTGTGTTTTTTCTGTAAAAAACGTCATTAAAATATATATAATAAATAGAATAATCAATTCCTTTGAACAGATATGAAAAAAATATCACTCGGACTCGTTGTCTTACCAGATAACAACCCATTCTCGTTATATATTTTTCATTCAATCCAAAGAAATTGATTATCCTCTATGTATATATTGTTTGGCAAATAGTTTAAACAAAAAAAAAAATATGTTTAAACTGGCAAATAGTGATTGTATTTTGGAGCAACAGTATATATACAGTGAACAAAATTCCATTCCTTAACATTTAAAACCGAAGCGAAACCTAAACGCTGTGCTATGAAATTATGTAATTGCCAGCTTTAGGAAACACTTTAATTAAGTCTGATTGGCAAACAGTTTGAAGCTTTATCAGAAGCCGAGTTACCCGGTGTCTGATCTGGCTCAAATTTGTTTCCAATGTAAAGAGCTAGTTTAGCACAAAGTTGTTAATTCAACAAGACAACTTCTTTTTCATAGAGTCATTGAGGTGGTTCGCGGGTCTGCTTATGGCCTGCCAGAATTCTTTGAAACCTTGATTAAATTGAAATATACCTTACGGAGTGTGAAAAATCGTTAAAATAAAAAATAATTGCAGTGCCGTTTTTTTCTGACAGGACCTTTTGTCGAGAAAAGTTCCTTTTTTAATAAATAGGAACATTTTCTTTATAAAATAATATAACTCAATAATTTCTGCACATTCAAGTGAACTGTACAGAGGCTAAAAGATATTGTGCAAACAAAAATATTTTATGACATATTTTCTGGAAATATCAATATTTTGAAAAAAGTCAAATTCTGAAAAAGTCACTTAATTTCAATTTACAAAAAAGGAACCTGTTTAACATACATACATTTTACTGTTATTAGATAGATATTACTTAATTCTACTAGTCACAAAAATTTTATGAAAATCTACAGTGAAATTTGCATTTTATACATGATTTCCAAAAAATTCTGACAAAATATTAACACAAAACGAGTAACATCCCTTGAGTTCATTTTTAAAATGCCATCAGCTCTAAATAATACCATAAGTCAAATCTGTAATAATGAACCATTGGATACGGTAGCCTGTAGATCTTTAAAGACAGGTGCCTGCTTAATGCATGACAAAGGTAATGCATAAACGCTCCTGTAGGATCTATCTTTTAGCATTACTACTTTCCTGTGTTAAGCTGCCATCCGTAATATAGGCTATAAATCCTCATAAAGTTTAGTTGTCACTTGACTATACTTGCATCTGATACTATTCATTATACTTTTTGTGGCTTAACATAGTCTGTCCTTTGCTAGTCAATAAAATCGGACAATTTTTAAAAAAAAATTGAGGCGAGTGGGAATCGAATCTAGAACCTTTGTATTGCTAGTCAATCACTCTACCAACTGCGCTTACAAAGAAGACACTGAAACTTATCAAACTGTTCTTTATATGGGCCGTTCCACGACAAAACCGGTATTAGTGACAAATTTTGCGAAAATTGAATTTTCTCATTTTCTGAATGGGCATTATTTAAACTGTCGAATTCAATTGTTTTTTCGGCGACAGGTCTTTTTTTTTTTATAATTTTCCGGACGTTTTAACGCGGCGGGTGGTTTGATTTAAATTTTAAAAAGAAACGACGTCAACGTCATAATTTGCGACGTTAACGCTTTCTTGACTGCAGCTTATATCCTTGTGAACGTGGTATCACGACAGATAAGTATTTCTATGTCCAATTAAACAAAATGAACATTGAATACTGCTGACTTTTTCGAACAATTTGAAGCCAGATGAAATCAAAAAATTCTCCGCTCGGTGTCTAATCCATTTCAAAATTTAGAATGGATATTGTTTGCAATGCTTGAGGAAACGATCGAATATAGGTTTGTTGCTCGTTGCTTTCAATTTGCTTGAATGGTACATGTAAAATAAAAAATCCCCGTTTACGGTGTTGTTGTACATAAAAAATTAGCGTCGTTTAAAGCTAAAAGATCTAATTTTATTTTCTGTCTGGTCATATTAATGACAAATTTGGCATGCAACGTCACGACTGCTGCAGTACTCTGATGCATTTGCCCCCCCCCCCCCCCCCTCCCCCCCCCCCCCATCCCCCCCCCCCCCCCCCCACGTCGCCGAGACCCACAGTCTCGAGTATAGCAGGCGAGTCGCTGATCACGCAATTTCGCATCAAAATGTTTACTTTGTGTTTTGGTTTGTCTTCTCCGGAGCGCATGGATACAGCTCGGCGTTCTTCTCTGGTGAATTTAAAGTACCGATGCTTACTGTGAATGAAAAAAGAGCCCGGTTAAGAAAACTCGGAAATCTAAAGTATTCTTACTGGTCTGTTTGAGATAATTTGATTCAGAAACTAACAAATATTTGTATATTATACTTAAAAGTAAAAAGGTGTTGGAGCTCGAATTTAATATGTCAGTAAGCCATCTTTACTACGCTGAACATGCATGATTTTTTCCGAAAGTAGAATAATTTGTTTGTATTAATATGCTGTTTAAAACGCGGATTACCGACTTGCTCCACAGCGGGAAGAGCTTATTGCGCGCCGCCTAAGACACTCCTGTGTGATCTAATTATATTTTCTTTGTCACTCGGTTGACAACTCCTGAACTTATTAGATCTAGTTTACAACACGTTATTACTTAAGCAGACGAAAGGTTGAACTGAAAAGTATGTTGTTTTCAGAATAATGGATAAATAATTATGCAGTGGTCTTTTTTCACAAGACACTGGTTACATTCCACCTGAGAGACGCAATTGGTGGTTTGAATCTGCATTGTTTGAACATTTGCATTCATAATTTAGTCGTCGAATAGAAGTATTCATACAGAAATCCATATCGCGATTATACTCTATGCAGAGTAGATGAAATAGTGAAACAGACTATAATTGTAGTCGTCATTGACGACTACAATTATAGTCTGTTTCACTATTTTATCTACTCTGCATAGAGTGACTCATTTAGCAGTGAGTGTTCGTCATCCGTATTTATGACGTATGATTATGACATCAGGACGTGCTTGTTTACAAAATTGAATATACAATTAAGCATGTGTAAAGCAATACCAAACCAAATTTAATAGAGTTCGGTTCCAACTCATCGCTTTTGGCATTATTTGAAAATAATGTATGCAGCCAGATCTAGATCTAATATGCAAGCCGTTGATTTCATTCTTTTTCTATAGAGAACATTGAAACTTGTAAAATGTTGGCCTGGCGAAACAAAGTTAGATCTAGATCTGTGGTGATATATAGAGTCTGGCAATTGTCGGCATGTACAGAGATTCATGAACTGGTCGTCTTTACTGTAGGTGTGACACAGGAGACATCATAGAAATGACAGCATTTAGACCGTGTGTCAGGACAGTTAATGCCGATGATCTTATTTTCTTATCTATGAGGAAATTCAGCTGCTTTGGTTGGCCATCATTCCTCATTTCCAAAGTCCAAATAGATCTAGTTTTCTATTTAAAGTTTTCGTAGCTAGATCCCCTTTGCCTCGAGAAATGCGGAAAGAAATTGACCTGGTCTACACAGTTTGCAAACACGAACACATTTGTTTGAATTATAGATCTAAATCCCCACAGATCTACACGGAACTACATGAATGAGTAAAATAGAAATGTTGAAACAAGATCATGTTCCAGTTAGGTTTATATCGCATATTTACATGTTAGAATGTTGTCATAAAAATGTGTAACTGATGAGATTAGAACAAGAAGCCCAGTCGGCGTTATTTAAACCGACTGCTCCATTACCGCGAAAACATCATCAGGTTTCGTGTTTAGATCTTAATAGATTCTTCTTAAATATTCAAACCTATATATCTGCGCAATAGACCTGAATATCCATGATATCGGCTCTACATGTAGATTCTGTTATAGATCTAGATTTACATAGTTTTTTTAAATACATATTCATACACAGTCTAAATATAAACATATCCATATTAGCCCATATAAGGCCGCATGAAAAAATAGTGGAGGGGGGCACAATAATTTTGCCAATAATAGTAGCCAAACAAATTTATTTTATAAGTACTAGATACATGCCACAATTCGCATTTCAGACGTAACGTTGTTTTCTTTCTTGTGAATGTTTAACGGACAACTAAGACCACCGCCACCCCGCCATGAAGAAAATAAATACAAAAAAAACCGTCAGTGTTTCAAATAAAAAACAATCAGTGGATCCGCCGCTGAATGAAGAGTGTCCCCCTTGCCCCTCACACACACCAACCCAAATGATGAGTGTGCCCCAAATCCCGTTTTCCTTCCTATATTTTATTTTGAAATGATAACATTTGAAGAATGATCTAGATCCATGTGATGGCCAACCTAGTCGAAGTCATTTATTTGCATGTGCAGCAAATTATACAAATTAATGGCTATGTAATCAACATTTCTCTAGGTCTATAAATCAGCAAACGTTTATGAATCTAGACATCATCTAGATTAAGAAGTTAACCTGTTTTTAAAGGTTTATAAAAATAATATTTCGTTGAGGAACTTGATAGTTTAAACGTATTTTATTTCAATTATATACATGAAATGGGGTTGGGCCACAAGTTCTACCAACTTAGAGACGGCCCTTCCCCTACAGTTTTACAAATACAAATTCTTTTAGAGAGCGGGCATTAGTGAGCGAGAGAGAGAGAGAACGAGAAAGAAAGAGAAAGATATAGTGAGAGAGAGAGAGAAAGGGAGAGAGAGAGTATGAATACAGGTGCCTCCATAACCATAATGTGGATAATTATATGCGAGTACAATATTACACAGTTTAATCCGCCACCAAATATTTGACTGTGAAAACAGTTAAACCCGTAATAAGAAATTAACTAGATTTAGAGATTTGTTGATATTTGGTGACCAGTGGTCCCCCAATGCACGACAGATCCAATGCAGAAAGCCCCTGCAGGGGTTCTCCGCATTATTATCATTCATGCATCAAGGAAGCACTGGTCTATAACATATTGGCAGCCGCCAAATACAGGTTCAACTGTAAAACAGATCAATTTATACATACAGCAAATAACAAAAATTGCATACTCGGTGTCTACCCTTGCATACAGTGCAACCTCTCTATTACGACCACTACAAGAGAACGATTATTGAGTGTATAAGTAATTGTATAAGAGACAGACAACAGCACATAAGAGGCGAAAGCAAAACAGAAATCTCCTAAACAGTCCTCTGCTATACCTTCATCCCGCTCTAAGCATTCACCCGCCTCAAACACAAATTAATAATAAAATAAATTGCTGTTCGTAATAGAGAGGTCTAACTGTTTGAGTTTGGCAAAAGATAAATATATAGTGGTACAAGCTTATACTTTGACTCTTGCTATAGTAGTACTAGGACATGTATTAGGGGATTAGTAAATAAGTCTGAATTAAAGTAACAAGGTAAACGCGGAAAATGATACACACTGATCCACTGTGTTTTAAACAAATATGGCGGCATACATAAACACAACACGTGGCTGGCTAAATCTCTCTTTAAAACACTCAGATTAACTCCATGAACTCTATATCAAGTGATTGTAGCAATAAAATTTCTAACCTAATAATCACTATCCGTTTTTCAATGCACACGCCAAAGTTAGAGGTCCAATTATTTGTAAACACATTATTAGACTGGTCGGAAATCTCAGAAATATGCTCCAAAAAAGGTTGGAGGCATTTTTGGGGAAAAGTTGACAGGCCACCTTTTTATCATAATTAAAGTGTGCTGAATCCATTTAGGGTGCCTGTCACCCTCTCCGGTACCTTGAAAGCCCAAAAATGGTAAAAACAAAATGGCCGCCAAACGATATTTTTCACTATTATATCCGGTAATTTTGGGATCAAATATACCTAATACATCTGCTTATCCTAACCTATATCGTTTATCGCAACAAATATTTACGGGAATGTTCCTGGAGTGATTCTCCTTCAAAAAATTGATAACATGAAGATGTCTGGTTTCCATGGCAACCATAGTAAAAAAAAAGAGAAATCTTTAAAAACAATCCAAAAAAATCTTGTAAAACAAATCACATGGCCCAAAGCTAAGATATTTTATCGATATATGACAGACCCCCTTTTAACCATAATTAAAGTGATTTGAATTCAGTTTGTTGCCTGTCTCCCTCTCCAATGAAGTTGACGGCCAAACATGGGTAAAACAACCTACAAAATGGCCACCAAAAAGCTAAGTTTCGTTATTCTATGCAGTCCTTCTGGGATCAATACACAATACATTTTCCCTTCCTAAACCACATGGCTGATTACAACCAACTCAGTGAACTGTACAAGACTTTGTTTTGGATCAATCTCTTTAAAAATGATTCCATGCAGACTTTTTGTTGCCATGGTAACCAAAGTTAAAATCCGGTTGGTCTAATTTTGTCAAAATTTGCTAACTTTGGGCTAATTGGACATCACGCAGAGAGAGAAGGGGATATAGAGGTACCCGGGCGATACTATTGTTTAATGGAGCCCATGGTTCTTTTGTATGCCCAATACATGTATAAATCACTTATACATTGTACATAGGTACACAATAACCATAGCGAAATTGGCGTACAGGAGCATTTTTGCATTTAAAGTAAGTTGAGTACAATTACTATTTACAATGCATCATATTCTACTTAAATTACATAGAGGATAACTGTTTTTTTCAGTGTAAGATCGAAATTTAATCCATTGAGTGAACATCAGACGTTATATTTTCACGAGTGGCGAAGCCACGAGTGAAAATATAACAGTCTGATGTTCACGAAATGGATTAAATTCGATCTTATACTGAAAAAACACAGTTATTCTATTTATTTATGCTTTTAAGCCACTTTTTAAACGAAATTGTTTAAAAATTGAAAGCGAACGTACATTATTTATCCCGTGTTGAGCCCCACGTTTTATGTCGAACACATGTGCGTGACAGTTGGCGGTATAATGACGTCATCCGAATGACTTCGTTGCTCCCGAGTTTGGATTCGTGCTCTTCCGGTGAGTAGTTCGCGAAAAATCGGACTGCCGGAATTTAACGATAAGACACGATTGACTACGATTCTTGGGGAGCCCTACGGGGAAAATTCATAATAAAAGCGATTGGTGATAATCCACTGCAGTGGATTACCAAGTGATCATCCACTGCTATATCGTGGTAATCCACCGAAAAGCATAAATAATATCTTATATGTTACAGTGGGAAACTGTTTTCTTTCCTGTTTAAACGGAAGTAAATGCTTTCGCAGTTCAACAAATGTTGGAAATAAATCCTTTTGGAAACTTTTGACTTTGTATTAAAATCTTAGTGGCAAATATTTTGGAGATTGATAAAACTGGTGTCTAATCTGGTCTCAATTTGTTTACCATGGACATCATTGTTTTGGCACAAACATGGTTTTAAAGAACAGTTGTAACTACTGTAGTTACTCTTGGTTAGTTGTAACTGACATACTGCATTCAAAATATCATATACAGTTCTTATTCATAGTGGTAGTTGTCGTTATCCTTGGATTTGTATTGTGATGTGGACACTGGACAGTATACGGGATATTACGCACAAGTTTGCACTGTTAAATCATATGGTTAGTATAGTAATTACAGGAAGTCAGTTTCAAACACAACTTGAGTATTGGTGTGGGTATTGGTGTAAATATCATTAAGATGGAAAGCCATTGATATTCACTCTACTCTAATGTCTGGAAATGTAAACGCTTCACATGTAATGATAGTGCATCACTTGTTGTGACCGACTAATATATAATAAGGAATGGGACTCGAGAAACAGTCGAGATTGACACTGTCTTGTTTAGCGAGTCAAATTGTTCCATATTGTAATTTTTATCAGATAAATCTTTAGCATTTGTTTATTGAAAATTTCTATTACAAAGCTTTGCAGCATTCCATGATGCTCTGCAAAAACATTTTTGCAGTCTATTTGCCTTGGCTAGGGAAGAAGGATGTCAATCACTTCGAGTTAAAGCGTGCACGACTGGAATGGTTTCCAGGAGAGTTAGGTCATACAACATAGTGTGAGCAGGAATATAATACTCGTTTCTGTGACCCCGGCTCTCTCGGCCAGAGTTCTGTATAATACATTGAATTGAAGTGAGACACTAGGTGAATCATAACATTAGTGTATCTGACCAGAACAACTATTTTGTCAACATCGCTTGTAAGAAAAGAGTAAAATAATCCGTTGATATCCTCCGCTTGTCAAGCTTGGGTACTTACGTGTCTACATCAGGCTTATTTGATTCGGCTTTTTACTTTTTGCTCATCAGGGAACCTACCAGCCACAACTGTGACTTGGTCATGTTGATCAAGCTCTGCAGCCTGAGAGAGAGAGAGAGAGAGAGAGAAGTCAGTCTTGTAACCGGAAATTGCCCAAATCAACTTGCAGGGATACCTTATGACAGCAAATAACACACCAACTGGGTCTGATGCCCTTGGCACTTCTCTGACATGCCTCAGATTTGATTGACATCCTATAATACCTGCCATCTTTATTAAAGCACCACTGACATGTAGAACCTTTCTATGTCTTCACAATGGCAATCAGAAAGGCTTTTCCATCAATAATAATGTAGACAGTAGTTCAGCTGTTGCCTACATTTGTGAACACATTGTTTCTGCTGTTACAATCTGATATAGAATGGCTGAATATCCTAGCAAGCGCAATCAGCATAGACATTTGCTTATGGTTCATCCAATTAGGGAGAGAGAGAGTATGAGTACAGGTGCCTCCATAACCATAATGTGGATAATTATATGCGAGTATAATATTACACAGTTTAATCCGCCACCAAATATTTGACTGTGAAAACAGTTAAACCCGTAATAAGAAATTAACTAGATTTAGAGATTTGTTGATATTTGGTGACCAGTGGTCCCCCAATGCACGACAGATTCAATGCAGAAAGCCCCTGCAGGGGTTCTCCGCATTATTATCATTCATGCATCAAGGAAGCACTGGTCTATAACATATTGGCAGCCGCCAAATACAGGTTCAACTGTAAAACAGATCAATTTATACATACAGCAAATAACAAAAATTGCATACTCGGTGTCTACCCTTGCATACAGTGCAACCTCTCTATTACGACCACTACAAGAGAACGATTTTTGAGTGTATAAGTAATTGTATAAGAGACAGACAACAGCACATAAGAGGCGAAAGCAAAACAGAAATCTCCTAAACAGTCCTCTGCTATACCTTCATCCCGCTCTAAGCATTCACCCGCCTCAAACACAAATTAATAATAAAATAAATTGCTGTTCGTAATAGAGAGGTCTAACTGTTTGAGTTTGGCAAAAGATAAATATATAGTGGTACAAGCTTATACTTTGACTCTTGCTATAGTAGTACTAGGACATGTATTAGGGGATTAGTAAATAAGTCTGAATTAAAGTAACAAGGTAAACGCGGAAAATGATACACACTGATCCACTGTGTTTTAAACAAATATGGCGGCATACATAAACACAACACGTGGCTGGCTAAATCTCTCTTTAAAACACTCAGATTAAATCCATGAACTCTATATCAAGTGATTGTAGCAATAAAATTTCTAACCTAATAATCACTATCCGTTTTTCAATGCACACGCCAAAGTTAGAGGTCCAATTATTTGTAAACACATTATTAGACTGGTCGGAAATCTCAGAAATATGCTCCAAAAAAGGTTGGAGGCATTTTTGGGGAAAAGTTGACAGGCCACCTTTTTATCATAATTAAAGTGTGCTGAATCCATTTAGGGTGCCTGTCACCCTCTCCGGTGCCTTGAAAGCCCAAAAATGGTAAAAACAAAATGGCCGCCATACGATATTTTTCACTATTATATCCGGTATTTTTGGGATCAAATATACCTAATACATCTGCTTATCCTAACCTATATCGTTTATCACAACAAATATTTACGGGAATGTTCCTGGAGTGATTCTCCTTCAAAAAATTGATAACATGAAGATGTCTGGTTTCCATGGCAACCAAAGTAAATAAAAAGAGAAATCTTTAAAAACAATCCAAAAAAATCTTGTAAAACAAATCACATGGCCCAAAGCTAAGATATTTTATCGATATATGACAGACCACCTTTTAACCATAATTAAAGTGATTTGAATTCAGTTTGTTGCCTGTCCCCCTCTCCAATGAAGTTGACGGCCAAACATGGGTAAAACAACCTACAAAATGGCCACCAAAAAGCTAAGTTTCGTTATTCTATGCAGTCCTTCTGGGATCAATATACAATACATTTTCCCTTCCTAAACCACATGGCTGATTACAACCAACTCAGTGAACTGTACAAGACTTTGTTTTGGATCAATCTCTTTAAAAATGATTCCATGCAGACTTTTTGTTGCCATGGTAACCAAAGTTAAAATCCGGTTGGTCTAATTTTGTCAAAATTTGCTAACTTTGGGCTAATTGGACATCACGCAGAGAGAGAAGGGGATATAGAGGTACCCGGGCGATACTATTGTTTAATGGAGCCCATGGTTCTTTTGTATGCCCAATACATGTATAAATCACTTATACATTGTACATAGGTACACAATAACCATAGCGAAATTGGCGTACAGGAGGATTTTTGCATTTAAAGTAAGTTGAGTACAATTACTATTTACAATGCATCATATTCTACTTAAATTACTATCTTATATGTTACAGTGGGAAACTGTTTTCTTTCCTGTTTAAACGGAAGTAAATGCTTTCGCAGTTCAACAAATGTTGGAAATAAATCCTTTTGGAAACTTTTGACTTTGTATTAAAATCTTAGTGGCAAATATTTTGGAGATTGATAAAACTGGTGTCTAATCTGGTCTCAATTTGTTTACCATGGACATCATTGTTTTGGCACAAACATGGTTTTAAAGAACAGTTGTAACTACTGTAGTTACTCTTGGTTAGTTGTAACTGACATACTGCATTCAAAATATCATATACAGTTCTTATTCATAGTGGTAGTTGTCGTTATCCTTGGATTTGTATTGTGATGTGGACACTGGACAGTATACGGGATATTACGCACAAGTTTGCACTGTTAAATCATATGGTTAGTATAGTAATTACAGGAAGTCAGTTTCAAACACAACTTGAGTATTGGTGTGGGTATTGGTGTAAATATCATTAAGATGGAAAGCCATTGATATTCACTCTACTCTAATGTCTGGAAATGTAAACGCTTCACATGTAATGATAGTGCATCACTTGTTGTGACCGACTAATATATAATAAGGAATGGGACTCGAGAAACAGTCGAGATTGACACTGTCTTGTTTAGCGAGTCAAATTGTTCCATATTGTAATTTTTATCAGATAAATCTTTAGCATTTGTTTATTGAAAATTTCTATTACAAAGCTTTGCAGCATTCCATGATGCTCTGCAAAAACATTTTTGCAGTCTATTTGCTTTGGCTAGGGAAGAAGGATGTCAATCACTTCGAGTTAAAGCGTGCACGACTGGAATGGTTTCCAGGAGAGTTAGGTCATACAACATAGTGTGAGCAGGAATATAATACTCGTTTCTGTGACCCCGGCTCTCTCGGCCAGAGTTTTGTATAATACATTGAATTGAAGTGAGACACTAGAAGAATCATAACATTAGTGTATCTGACCAGAACAACTATTTTGTCAACATCGCTTGTAAGAAAAGAGTAAAATAATCCGTTGATATCCTCCGCTTGTCAAGCTTGGGTACTTACGTGTCTACATCAGGCTTATTTGATTCGGCTTTTTACTTTTTGCTCATCAGGGAACCTACCAGCCACAACTGTGACTTGGTCATGTTGATCAAGCTCTGCAGCCTGAGAGAGAGAGAGAGAGAGAGAGAGAGAGAGAAGTCAGTCTTGTAACCGGAAATTGCCCAAATCAACTTGCAGGGATACCTTATGACAGCAAATAACACACCAACTGGGTCTGATGCCCTTGGCACTTCTCTGACATGCCTCAGATTTGATTGACATCCTATAATACCTGCCATTTTTATTAAAGCACCACTGACATGTAGAACCTTTCTATGTCTTCACAATGGCAATCAGAAAGGCTTTTCCATCAATAATAATGTAGACAGTAGTTCAGCTGTTGCCTACATTTGTGAACACATTGTTTCTGCTGTTACAATCTGATATAGAATGGCTGAATATCCTAGCAAGCGCAATCAGCATAGACATTTGCTTATGGTTCATCCAATTAGGGAGAGAGAGAGTATGAGTACAGGTGCCTCCATAACCATATTGTGGATAATTATATGCGAGTACAATGTTACACAGTTTAATCCGCCACCAAATATTTGACTGTGAAAACAGTTAAACCCGTAATAAGAAATTAACTAGATTTAGAGATTTGTTGATATTTGGTGACCAGTGGTCCCCCAATGCACGACAGATCCAATGCAGAAAGCCCCTGCAGGGGTTCTCCGCATTATTATCATTCATGCATCAAGGAAGCACTGGTCTATAACATATTGGCAGCCGCCAAATACAGGTTCAACTGTAAAACAGATCAATTTATACATACAGCAAATAACAAAAATTGCATACTCGGTGTCTACCCTTGCATACAGTGCAACCTCTCTATTACGACCACTACAAGAGAACGATTATTGAGTGTATAAGTAATTGTATAAGAGACAGACAACAGCACATAAGAGGCGAAAGCAAAACAGAAATCTCCTAAACTGTCCTCTGCTATACCTTCATCCCGCTCTAAGCATTCACCCGCCTCAAACACAAATTAATAATAAAATAAATTGCTGTTCGTAATAGAGAGGTCTAACTGTTTGAGTTTGGCAAAAGATAAATATATAGTGGTACAAGCTTATACTTTGACTCTTGCTATAGTAGTACTAGGACATGTATTAGGGGATTAGTAAATAAGTCTGAATTAAAGTAACAAGGTAAACGCGGAAAATGATACACACTGATCCACTGTGTTTTAAACAAATATGGCGGCATACATAAACACAACACGTGGCTGGCTAAATCTCTCTTTAAAACACTCAGATTAACTCCATGAACTCTATATCAAGTGATTGTAGCAATAAAATTTCTAACCTAATAATCACTATCCGTTTTTCAATGCACACGCCAAAGTTAGAGGTCCAATTATTTGTAAACACATTATTAGACTGGTCGGAAATCTCAGAAATATGCTCCAAAAAAGGTTGGAGGCATTTTTGGGGAAAAGTTGACAGGCCACCTTTTTATCATAATTAAAGTGTGCTGAATCCATTTAGGGTGCCTGTCACCCTCTCCGGTGCCTTGAAAGCCCAAAAATGGTAAAAAACAAAATGGCCGCCAAACGATATTTTTCGCTATTATATCCGGTATTTTTGGGATCAAATATACCTAATACATCTGCTTATCCTAACCTATATCGTTTATCACAACAAATATTTACGGGAATGTTCCTGGAGTGATTCTCCTTCAAAAAATTGATAACATGAAGATGTCTGGTTTCCATGGCAACCATAGTAAAAAAAAAGAGAAATCTTTAAAAACAATCCAAAAAAATCTTGTAAAACAAATCACAAGGCCCAAAGCTAAGATATTTTATCGATATATGACAGACCCCCTTTTAACCATAATTAAAGTGATTTGAATTCAGTTTGTTGCCTGTCCCCCTCTCCAATGAAGTTGACGGCCAAACATGGGTAAAACAACCTACAAAATGGCCACCAAAAAGCTAAGTTTCGTTATTCTATGCAGTCCTTCTGGGATCAATACACAATACATTTTCCCTTCCTAAACCACATGGCTGATTACAACCAACTCAGTGAACTGTACAAGACTTTGTTTTGGATCAATCTCTTTAAAAATGATTCCATGCAGACTTTTTGTTGCCATGGTAACCAAAGTTAAAATCCGGTTGGTCTAATTTTGTCAAAATTTGCTAACTTTGGGCTAATTGGACATCACGCAGAGAGAGAAGGGGATATAGAGGTACCCGGGCGATACTATTGTTTAATGGATCCCATGGTTCTTTTGTATGCCCAATACATGTATAAATCACTTATACATTGTACATAGGTACACAATAACCATAGCGAAATTGGCGTACAGGAGCATTTTTGCATTTAAAGTAAGTTGAGTACAATTACTATTTACAATGCATCATATTCTACTTAAATTACTATCTTATATGTTACAGTGGGAAACTGTTTTCTTTCCTGTTTAAACGGAAGTAAATGCTTTCGCAGTTCAACAAATGTTGGAAATAAATCCTTTTGGAAACTTTTGACTTTGTATTAAAATCTTAGTGGCAAATATTTTGGAGATTGATAAAACTGGTGTCTAATCTGGTCTCAATTTGTTTACCATGGACATCATTGTATTGGCACAAACATGGTTTTAAAGAACAGTTGTAACTACTGTAGTTACTCTTGGTTAGTTGTAACTGACATACTGCATTCAAAATATCATATACAGTTCTTATTCATAGTGGTAGTTGTCGTTATCCTTGGATTTGTATTGTGATGTGGACACTGGACAGTATACGGGATATTACGCACAAGTTTGCACTGTTAAATCATATGGTTAGTATAGTAATTACAGGAAGTCAGTTTCAAACACAACTTGAGTATTGGTGTGGGTATTGGTGTAAATATCATTAAGATGGAAAGCCATTGATATTCACTCTACTCTAATGTCTGGAAATGTAAACGCTTCACATGTAATGATAGTGCATCACTTGTTGTGACCGACTAATATATAATAAGGAATGGGACTCGAGAAACAGTCGAGATTGACACTGTCTTGTTTAGCGAGTCAAATTGTTCCATATTGTAATTTTTTTCAGATAAATCTTTAGCATTTGTTTATTGAAAATTTCTATTACAAAGCTTTGCAGCATTCCATGATGCTCTGCAAAAACATTTTTGCAGTCTATTTGCTTTGGCTAGGGAAGAAGGACGTCAATCACTTCGAGTTAAAGCGTGCACGACTGGAATGGTTTCCAGGAGAGTTAGGTCATACAACATAGTGTGAGCAGGAATATAATACTCGTTTCTGTGACCCTGGCTCTCTCGGCCAGAGTTTTGTATAATACATTGAATTGAAGTGAGACACTAGAAGAATCATAACATTAGTGTATCTGACCAGAACAACTATTTTGTCAACATCGCTTGTAAGAAAAGAGTAAAATAATCCGTTGATATCCTCCGCTTGTCAAGCTTGGGTACTTACGTGTCTACATCAGGCTTATTTGATTCGGCTTTTTACTTTTTGCTCATCAGGGAACCTACCAGCCACAACTGTGACTTGGTCATGTTGATCTAGCTCTGCAGCCTGAGAGAGAGAGAGAGAGACAGAGACAGAGAGAGAGAGAGAGAGAGAGAAGTCAGTCTTGTAACCGTAAATTGCCCAAATCAACTTGCAGGGATACCTTATGACAGCAAATAACACACCAACTGGGTCTGATGCCCTTGGCACTTCTCTGACATGCCTCAGATTTGATTGACATCCTATAATACCTGCCATCTTTATTAAAGCACCACTGACATGTAGAACCTTTCTATGTCTTCACAATGGCAATCAGAAAGGCTTTTCCATCAATAATAATGTAGACAGTAGTTCAGCTGTTGCCTACATTTGTGAACACATTGTTTCTGCTGTTACAATCTGATATAGAATGGCTGAATATCCTAGCAAGCGCAATCAGCATAGACATTTGCTTATGGTTCATCCAATTTCACCGTGTGATAGACCGGTCAGCACTTGATACGGTATGTTTGCTGTCTCTAGAACATAATCCTTTCTGTATCAAATAGAGATGAAAATAGCAGTGGTTTGTTCTTCTACAACGTAAATCAGAATCTGACATTCCGGTCCTTACATGGCAAAAGGCTTTCCCCAACAAATAAGTTGCGTAACCTCTGTCCTTTGCATTTAGGAATTCATTGTCATTTTATGGCTAAGTCCTTTGTTACAATAATTGGCTAATCTGTATACTCTTAAATGGCAAGCATATTGAAGCATATACGACGTAAGTACTGACACCAGTTCGTCTTCGATATCTTGTGTCTGCTTTCTGAAGAATCAACAAGTATGAGTGAATTGGGTTTATCATCTCACCAACAGTTTTTTTTTCAGCTATAAAGAGATAGTGTCTTCTTGAGACAGGTACATGTATAGTGCAGCAAAACCATGATATCAGTCCATAGATACATGCCATGATACCGTAATCCGTTACATTATAAACTTATATCGGGCTTACCAGTAGTGCTAGTTCAACATTTCACTTACATCGAGAAAATATTGGATATGATTCAGAAACTTAACTGCAGCTGGAAAAATAACTCTCTTCTGATCAAACAAGAGGTATGCAGTGGTCCCAGTTCTTGTGAATAGGTTTTAAGAGCCGCATGGAGCTCATTATCATGACATTACATATTGCTTTGTTTGTCAAAATTCAAGCGGCACACTTCTCTTGTAATTTGCTATGTGGATGTTATATCGTACGATAACACTCACTTTCTTAAGGCAGTTGTGGTCTTTGTGATACAAATAATTCCTTCTCAGCATTCGTCTTTCTGTTCAGCAAACCATGGCTTTTGTCTAGATCAACTTGATTAAATCAACACTTTGACCTAATTGCTACAAGTTTCCATTTCAGAAATTCAGTTATATAGTTCAGCTGTGTCATTAGAATTTGACATAAGAGCCGCTGGGAGGGTACGATTTTGATACCAGGGCTATGATCTTAACAAACCTGATAGAGGTCTACTACGTTATTCTTTACAAAACAAATCTAGTATGTGTCACCTTATGTTTTTGAAAATGTATTAAAAACACATTTTCATTAGTACTTAATGTTTGACCATATGGCAAAACTTTTACAAACTTTGAAGAATTTTACAGTGCTCCCTCTCCCAACAACACCCATCGGGAGTCAAAAAGTGTGTTTGTTGTTTAGAGGGGGTATATTGAAATAAATTAATGTTGTTTATGCAACTGTGGCAAGTATTGTTGTAAAGAGGGTATTGTTGTAATGAGGGTAGTTGTAGTCTTGTAGAGAGAGAGCACTGTACATGTTGATGATATACACTAGATATCAAAGCTTTTTGACACGAGGTTCTTACATGGACAAAAGTAACTTACAAGAACGATAGGGCAATGTTAATTTTTATCACGGAAATATGCTTTTTAAACCGATTGATATATGCATAACTAAGAAAGTTCTTTTTACACTGCTAAAAGATGGATATTAGGTAAATATCGAACTTTTAGCAGTTTTAAAAGAACTTTCTTAGTTATGCATCATTCCTGCTAAATGAACCTATTACCTAAGATTGATAGATGTCATCTAGGCCGTACTATACACAAAATGTCTAAGCTCTGCGCAGTACGTTTTTTAGCTGTACGTAGTACATGACGAGCTATTGCAATACCCCCGGTGTAGTCGTCGTCGTCGTCGTCGTCGTTGTCGTCGTCGGCGTCGTCGTGAACTGCGTAAACAATTTTAAGAAAATGTCTATAACTTCTATGTCCCTTGAGGTATTGCTTTCATAGTTGGTATGTGTGTATATGGACAAGACCTTTCCATGCACAGAACAATTTTGACCCCTGTGACCTTGACCTTGAACTTAGGGCCTGCGTTTAGGTTTCGAAATCTGCGTTTAGGCTTCGAAAAATGCCTTTAAACTTCTATGTCCCTTGAGGTATTGCTTCCATAGTTGGTATGTGTGTGTATATGGACAAGACCTTTCCATGCACAGAAAAATTTAGACCCCTGTGACCTTGACCTTGAACTTAGAGCCTGCGTTTAGGTTTCGAAATCTGCGTTTAGGTTTTGAAAAATGCCTTTATCTTCTATATCCATTAAGGTATTGCTTCCATAGTCGGTATGTGTGTGTATATGGACAAGACCTTTCCATGCACAGAAAATTTTTGACCCCTGTGACCTTGACCTTGAACTTAGGGCCTGCGTTTAGGTTTCGAAATCTGTGTTGAAGTTTAGAAAAAATGCCTTTAACTTCTATGTCCTTTGAGGTATTGCTTTCATAGTTGTTATGTATGTGTATATGGACAAGACCTTTCCATGCACAGCAAAATTTAGACCCCTGTGACCTTGACCTTGAACTTATGGCCTGTGTTTAGGTTTCGAAATCTGTGTTTAGGTTTTGAAAAATGCCTTTAACTTCTATATCCCTTAAGGTATTGCTTCCATAGTCGGTAAGTGTGTGTATGTAGACAAGACCTTTCCATGCTCAGAAAAATTAGACCCCTGTGACCTTGACCTTGAACTTAGGGCCTGCGTTTAGGTTTCGAAATCTGCGTTTAGGTTTTGAAAAATTCCTTTAACCTCTATAACCCTTGAGGTATTGCTTCCATAGTTGGTATGTGTGTGTATATGGACAAGACCTTTCCATGCACAGAAAAATTTAGACTCCTGTGACCTTGACCTTGAACTAAGAGCCTGCGTTTAGGTTTCGAAATCTGCGTTTAGGTTTTCAAAAATGCCTTTAACTTCTATATCCATTAAGGTATTGCTTCCATAGTCGGTATGTGTGTGTATATAGACAAGACTTTTCCATGCACAGAAAAATTTAGACCCCTGTGACCTTGACCTTGAACTCAGGGCCTGCGTTTAGGTTTCGAAATCTGAGTTTAGGTTTCGAAAAAGGCCTTTAACTTCTATGTCCCTTGAGATATTGCTTCAATAGTTGGTATGTGTGTGTATCTCGACAAGACCTTTCCATGCACAGAATGTTTTTACCCCTGTGACCTTGACATCGAACTTAGGGCCTGCGTTTAGGTTTCGAAATCTGAGTTTAAGTTTAGAAAAAATGCCTTTAACTTCTATGTCCCTTGAGGTATTGCTTTCAGAGTTGGTATGTATGTGTATATGGACAAGACCTTTCCATGCACAGCAAAATTTAGACCCCTGTGACCTTGACCTTGAACTTATGGCCTGTGTTTAGGTTTCGAAATCTGCGTTAAGGTTTCGAAAAATGCTTTTAACTTCTATGTCCCTTGAGGTGTTGCTTCCATAGTTGGTATGTGTGTGTATATGGACAAGACCTTTCCATGCACAGAAAAATTTAGACTCCTGTGACCTTGAACTTAGGGCCTGCGTTTAGGTTTCGAAATCTGCGTTTAGGTTTAAAAAAATGCCTTTTACTTCTATGTCCCTTGAGGTATTGCTTTCATAGTCGGTATGTATGTGTATATGGACAAGACCTTTACATGCACAGAAAAATTAAGACCCCTGTGACCTTGACCTTGAACTTAGGGCTGTGTTTAGGTTTCGAAATCTGTGTTTAGGTTTAGAAAAATGCCTTTAACTTCTATGTCTTTTGAGGTATTGCTTTCATAGTTGGTATGTATGTGTATATGGACATGACCTTTTGATGCACAGAAACATTTAGACCCCTTGACCTTGAACTAAGAGCCTGTGTTTAGGTTTCGAAATCTGCGTTTAGGTTTCGAAAAATGCATTTAACTTCTATATCCTTTGAGGTATTGCTTTCATAGTTGGTTTGTGTGTGTGTATGGACAAGACCTTTCCATGCACATATAAATTTGGACCCTTGTGACCTTGCCCTTGAACTTAGGTCCTGTGTTTAGGTTTTGAAAAATGCCTTTAACTTCTATGTCCCTTGAGGTATTGCTTTCATAGTTGGTTTATGTATGTATATGGATAAGACCTTTCCAGGCACAGCAAAATTTAGACCCCTGTGACCTTGACTTTGAGCTTAGGGCCCATGTTTAGTTTTCGAAATCTGTGTTTTGGTTTCTCAAATTTTTTATTACTCCTATGTCCATTGAAATATTCCTTTCATATTCAGTTTGCATGTGAATATGGACAACATCTTTCCTTGCATGCAAAATGTTTGAGCCCTCTGACCTTGACCTTGAACTTAGGACCCGCGTTTAGGTTTCAAAGTCTGCTTTTAGGTTTCTCAAAATTTCTTTAACTCATATATCCATTGAGATATTTCTTTCATATTTGGCATGCATGTGTATATTAACACGACCTTTCCATGCATGCAAAAAAAAATAGCCAAGTGTCCTTGACCTTGAACTAAGGTCGCGAAAGGTTTTAGGTTTCGAAATCTGCGTTTAGGTTTCAAAAATGCTTATAATTCCAATGTCCCTTGAGGTGTTATTTTCATACTTGATTTGCCAGTGTATATGGACAAGACCTTTCTATGTAGGCAAAAAGGTTGACCTTTGTGACCTTGAGTGTGCTTTTAAGTTTCTAAAGGTGCCGGTGGCGAGCTTTGTTGTCTCTCTGACAACTCTTGTTATAAACACTGTTCAACGGTTTGTGATGACAGGGGTCAACCATCAGCCTAGGCGATGATTTAAACAAACAAGATAAAGGTCTACTGTGTTATGCTAATATACAAGCTTTGGGTTTGTGGTTTTTGACAATATTTCTTATCCTATAGAGGATAAGTCTATGCAAAACTGGTTCGGGGCCAATTTATTAATTTTGTAACATATTGAAATACCGTTTTGAGTGTATTGTTACACCCCTAAAATCTAGAGCCAGGTATAAACTTGATAGAGGTCTACTAGGTATTAGTAAGTATCCATCAATTGGCTAAGCTTTGGGACTTGTGTGGGGGGAGGGGGGTACAAGTAGAGTAATTCTTGTTTTTTAGGTTTCTCTTTTTCATTACCTTGGTTGCCATGGCTTTAGGATTTACACCCCATGAACATTCTTGTAAAGTTTTGCTTTAATAAACCATGAGGTTATGAAAAAGCATATGTATTAGGAGTACTAATTTTAATCCAAGAATAACTGGATATAATAACGAAAAACCTATTTTTTCACTTTTGTTGCCATGACAACAGAAAGTATGCATGAAATCATTTTAAAGAGATTGACCCAAAACATAGTCTTGTACAGTTGGTTCTTATCAGCCATGTGGTTGAGAGTAAAATGTATTAGGTGTATTTAATCCAAGAAAGACTGCATAGAATAACGAAAATTTAGCGTTTTGGTGGCTATTTTGTGTTGTTGTTTCGTTTACCAATGTTTGGCCTTCAACTTCATTGGCGAGGGGGACAGACAACAAACTGGATTCACATCACTTTAATTATGGTTAAAATGTGGTTTGCCAGTTATCAATAAAGTATCTAAGCTTTGGGCCATGGGATTTTTTTTACAAGAATTTTATTTTTTTAAGATTTCTCTATGTTTTACTTTGGTTGCCATGGCAACCAGACATCTTCATGTTATCAATTTTTTGAAGGAGAATCACTCCAGGAACATTCCTGTAAAGATTTGTTGTGATAAACCATATAGATTAGGAGAAGCATATGTATTAGGTATATTTGATCCCAAAAAGATTGGATATAATAGCGAAAAATAACGTTTTGGCGGCCATTTTGTTTTTTACCATTGTTTGGGCTTTCAAGGCACCGGAGAGGGTGACAGGCACCCTAAATGGATTCAGCACACTTCATTTATGATAAAAAGGTGGCCTGTCAACTTTTCCCCAAAAATGCCTCCAGAAGTTTGATTTCCCCAAAATCCGACTAGTTTACATACAGACTTCCTGGTTGACGGTGGGATAAAGTTGAAAATACATGACGTCAACTTTAATCGATCGTTACGTCATTGTCTACGCGATGTCGCTAATACAGGTTTTGTCATGGAATAGGCCATATAAATTCTCTACTATAAGCAGGGGCCGAAAAGAGCTCGTGAAAGTCATCAGCATTTCCTGAACTCGAGATGAAGGCCGCCCGCAAGTAGGATAATCAGGAACATTATATTAACACGGTCATGCGTAACCGATATTATTCATCACCACGCAACACCGTGTCCATTATGTAGATGTTATTGGTCTAATTTGGAGTTCCGGGGTTGTACCGTCGACCAGTGTCTGCCTGGTGAATCTTGATGGTACGACTCTGACTCATATTGAAACCAGACGGCGGGGATTCTGTTGTTTAATTTCTGGACAGCTTTAACTATTTTTAATCATGTCATTGGTCTTTTAAATATTTGACTCATTTTAAAGTTGATTTAACAAACTATTGATACAGTATTTTTTATAATATTGGTAATTACATTAAAATAATTTCCCCTTTTCGAAATTAGTTTCCGTGGAGATATATAAGGTATCATGTTTATTTTTAGATGTAAATGCAGGTTATGTCTTTTCTCGCTTTGTGTAATTTCATGTGAAGCGCTTTTGAACGCACAACCCCTGTGTGAAAAAAGCGCTATGTAAATCTGGATTGACGGATTAGTTGGGTTTAACACAAAATAGGTCATATAGCGCTGATGAAAGATGAGGGATGATGCGATGAGATGAGGATGATTTCAGGAAGATGATTTTGGCTAATCTGATTCGTCGCTAAGCAGCGGATGGGTTCACATCCACCTACCTGCCTTCCTTTTAGTAGGAAAGTGGGAAGGTCTACAATACAAGCACCTTTTCCGTGTCTGATCTCTATCCAAACTGTTTGCAAATGACAGCAAATTACCTTTATGGATCATTTCTATATGTATAAAACATAATTATAAAATGAGAACATATGATGTTCGCAAAAGCCATGCCTGCTAAAATGACCTAGAATGAGTAAAGGGGGCATGAATAGATAAGTCACGTCAGATTTCATACTAATATAATTATAATATATTGTAATCATCCACGAGTATACAGACACACGAGGTAATACAATACAGTATTAGGGTCAGAACCTTATAACCTTATTACACTGAATTACTTGAACAGTAAAAGGCATCTACCTCGACAGCAGAAAATAAGAGTAATTGATGGTTTTCAAACAGCTGACAACTTAAAGCCAGACCTGCCGTTCTATTTTACGTCCGTTTTAACCCATTTGTGCCCACGATAAAATATAAAGGCAAACAGTGTTACTATGATCAGACGCCGCATTTATGATTATGCGGCGTCTGATCAGAGTCTACACTGTTTGTTGATAGGAATTTCAATAGAAAACAAAATGAAAACGAAAATTTTGACCAGGCATCCCTTTGATAAAAAAAGAATCCACTGGGCGAAAATAGGTTAAGCAGCACTCTTCTACAATGTATTCAGCCCTAGAGGCAAGTTTACTCGTCATGTACAAAAGTATAGTTGTGAAGCGTACTCATATCATATGTAAACAATGTAGGCTCTACTAAGAGGGATTATAAAGGAATCCTCTGATTAGGATATGCACTGTTTGCGATTAGGCAAAACATTAAAAAAAATCAACTTTAAATAGTTATAAACGGAATGATTTAATTGGTAACAGTAATAATCAGGTGTCGATTGGGTTATGTACATATAAGTGGTTGTAAGAAAAGAATCAACTGTAGTATATTTCTTCAAATTAAAACTCGATTTAACTTGAAATGTTCAATTTATTTTATCCTGACGTCATCTCTGGATCAAATAAATACGAAAGAAGACTCAAGCAGGAAACGCAACACAAACAATACACCCATCTCTAAAGCAGAACACACACACAGCCATACCATAACAAACACACACACACACACGCGCAATACCATTCCTTCATCTACACACTAAATAGAAAACAACACGCAAGACAAACATAAAGCTAAGTGAACATAGGAGCCCGCCTTGGTACGGTCAGTAGCAATCAACAATCAATTATAAATTAATTAATTATCAACAACCACTGGGGGGTTAAACCTGGGTTTAGGGGCGCCCAACCTCACACTTATCTCCTATATTCACCTATAAAGACGAACAGTGTACATAAAATATAAACCCTGTTCCACAACCTTACAATCAAAAAGACCGCCAGCACAGTAAGTAAATACATGTAAAACATCTAACAAAATTCTCTGACAGGATTATTAGTAACACGGGAAAGAATTAAACATTCAAGCCCGTGTTAAAAATAACCCACTATGGCAACGGTCAAATTGTACTCAAGCGAATAGTCTGTAGTCACGAGTAACTGTAAGACATGGGAGGGTTTAGGGTACGACAGAGAGGGAGAGAAAAACCAAAGCACGAAAATCCGACATAACTCTCCCGGTTAAGGACGGCTTTAGAGATACATCATCATGTAGTGCTAAGCCCTGTCTGTCGTCGCACAACCAAAGAGGAAAGCATAGTTATCAATTGTAGATTGATCGATAACCAAACGTGAAGTGCGCAGCAATATAGTTGGATCATAATCTTTTTTGAGGAAAAATCTAATACGTTTCACAAATAGGTTTTGAAAATGCATATGTCCAAGAATCTTACGAAGTCTGTAAATCGCATCACCATAAAACTCCGGATGTGAAATACCTTGCCGCAGAAAAGACTTTAAGTTACATTTATACTTGTTAATGAGAGGAAGATTTCTATAAAAGAATTTAGAAAATGTTTTACGAACACTGTTTGCTTAGGTAATCACGGTTACACCGTTGGGTGGCAAGCTGTTTGTCACTCGGCATTAAGGTTTTTTCTGTCAAAATGTCCAACATAAAATTTTCAGCAGAGGATATTGCAGCAGTAAGTGCATTAGACAGAATTGTCCCATTTAAGGAACTGTGACAAGGGTCGTTATAAGGAGGTAGTCGTTGTTGAGAGGGCCGACGTAGGGAGAGAACAATGTACCATCAACGGCACAGAACAATTCTACTGCAAAATTGCAAAATAAATATGTCTTTCCGAAAGAAAACATGTGGCCTTTTTGGAATCATTCATTACATTACTCAGCAAACGTGCGTAATCGATATGTTTATGAAGAAATCGGTGTCTGTTTTCTGTCTGGGCAGAAGGTCCAGGGTGTCGTAACGAGGGCGGTTTAGCTTATTTAATCTTTATAGGTTCATCCATCGGACACAAACTTACCACTAGGATTTCTTGTCAAAATTTATATATTTATTAAAGAGATTTGTAATCACTAGAAACTGTAAAGTATGCGTGATATAAAAGTGTGTTCTGTTCTGATTTGTTCTGTTCTGATAATGCAGTGTGTTATTAAAAGCAGGTTTTAGATTAACAGCCGCACTTTTGATACTTCTAACTCGCTTAAGTGGAGTTTAAAACGTAAGCGAGATTGAGATAGAAATTCATGAAAAGAAATACGGGTTAGACTAAAACAGAGTTCGACTGTATGTCATTCGACATTCGGGTCCGAAAATCATTGTCGAATAAGGCAGGTTTCTTGCTGAACCAGGTGCCGGATAAACCAGGCTTTATTGTAACGGCTCGGGCAACATTTTTACCTCAGCCGGGAAGAAATCCTCATGTACACTGTGAAGTAACTGTATAACTAATAATGTATACGTTTAAGATAAACCCGTAAACAAATCCTGTATTTAATGTTTGCGTGGAATTCGAAACGAAACCAAATTGAAACCTTTAAATATAGCTGTGATAAGAAAGTATTTGTGAATATGTTTGTCAAACAGTGACATAATATAATAGCGTACATAATAACAAACACGATATCCTTACAATGGAGAATATGTTATTTCGTCTCGTTCGAGTGAAACGCAATGCAATAGATCTATAATGTAAGATAATTGCAACTGTTTTAAACTTCTGACAATTCATTTTCATCTTAGTTGTGTCCAGTTGAAGCATGGGTGGCACCTAACTGCTTGCAATAGAAGTAAGCTATTTGGCAGACGAACAACGTCTTCTCCCCTGTAAAACATTTTCTTCGACCGGGACAGATCTGATATGATGATCAATAAAATGTGTCATTCTAAAGTTGAAACAGTTTAGACCAATTCAGGTACCTTTATCTGATTAAAATAAGAATACTGGCGAACACTTGCATGACGTGTATAGCCTTGTTTTAATTAGCTTGTTCAAGAAACATCATTCAAATATGTAGGCAAAGTGCTTGTATTCAATGGTGTATATTTGATAAACTTATTGATTGTCGGGTTGTATTTAGATACGTATAGACTGAAACAATAGATGCGCATAAGAGCATTTGAATAATTATAAATAACTATAAATCCTTGTTCGGCATTGTGTAACCTTTATTGCTTTAGATCTTACTGTGGAAAGTAAAAAACTAAATTAAAGCATCCTATATTATGGGGTTATTCAACATTATTGCGTACAATGCTGAATTATATTGGATGAGTACACAGAAGTCATATTCCATATTTGGACGAGGCGATAACCGAGTCCAATATGGATTGTGACGGCTGTGTTCGAGTCCAAATGAATTCAGTTTTGTACTAGCCTGGTTACCTGTGTTTTCGCCACCCGTAGCTATATTTTTCGCCCATGCGCTTTCTGATGTAACATTTCTTACTTTTTCACGGATCTAATTCTGGACTGAACTTTCAATAACACGAATATATACAAATAAAACTTGTGAAATAAATACAAATGTAAATTACTGTACCATTTTTGAACGAGGTCATTGCTCTGGATCACCGGGATGCTTTCTTGTCAATTCGCCACCTCTGATTGGTCGTTCGATAATTAGGTCAATGTAGGCTCTGGCAGTATGTTATAGTTTGTTTCATGAAATTTGAACATTGTTTAATGATTTTGAAATATTTAATTTTTTAAAAGTAAATAATATCTTTTACAACTTTACAATAAAAAGTAACAACGGGCATATAGAGTTAAAATTACCAACATGTCCTTTGATTTGAAACTTTTTATGAATTATTGTTATTTTACCTGATTCTTTCGCATTTTCTGCGCTTGAAATCTTCTGTTGTTAAACTGGCCCAGTATTCGGATATCCTCTGTAGTTTTCGGACATCCTCGGTAGCCTGCTCGTGACGGAATTCCAAGTTTTGCTTAGGTGGCGAATTGACAAGAAGTGGCGAAATGACAAGAAGCAAGGATATACACTTTTAAATTACCTCATCATTTCACACCATAAAATTATAAAATGACAAAAGAAACCACATAACATGGTTTTCCTATTCCTTCTTGCCTTTGACTTCGCAATTTCCAAAATCAAAATAGACTAGCAGACGAACGTGAAATGCTTAGGGAAGTAACTCTTAATAGAGTGTCGTAAGAGTTTTGTCCAGTACAATACGAATATGATATTAATGTTCGAGACTCAAGTCTCGATATAAAAAAGTGGCTTTTCGGGATCGCATTTGTTCAGTACAATACTCGTTTCTTTTGTATTGTCACGTGGTAGAAAGAAGAGCTTCCGATTAGTTTAATCTATATAGGTGTGAAATAAAGCTGTACAATGGAGAAAACGTTATTTTTGCCGTTTCAAAGCAAACTAAACCTAAACGCAATACCATTAATAAAATCTACAATATAGCAACTTCTTACTATTAGTTTCTATCACAGTGGCAAACAGTTTTGAGCCTTATTATATGCCACAGTTTCTTATGTCTGTCTCCGAGGTTATAAAGCATTTTAGTTGAGTCTGAGTGTGTTCCTAAGCACTTGATTAGTCAGATTTGAGCCTCGGCTCAAATCTGACCAATCAACTGCTTGGGAAGGAGTTTAGACTCAAGTCAAAAGCTTTATAACCTCGGAGCCTGATCGTGCTTTAAACTGTTTGCTATATACGTAATGCGTTTACTGTGACAGTTAAGAAACGAACTGAATGTTTTCGGCGTTAAAGCGACTCATTGAAAATTTGCTGATCATTTTCAGTCGGTTTTTTTTCTTAAACCTCGAAATATTCGGTTTATTTCTTATAGTTACATGTACATTACATTTGCTGTAATTTCTAATATTAAATGAACATTTTATTATTTTGCATATATGTTTAATTCATTTAAGAGGTTGGTTGTTAACGCGAATAATGTGTATTCTGAAAGGAACAGGCATTACTCAGGGAACGCCACAACATGATTCGTGGACATCAGATCAATAAAAGCACCGCCTACACTTCGAGAATATCTACAAGTCCAGACCCCTTGGAAAAATTGCGGTCATACGGAATAATCGTCACTTTGTTCAATAGAATTGAATTGCGCGAATGTAAATACAAGGCTCCCGCTCTACAACGGCCCTCCGAACAACGACTTCCTCCTTACAACGACCCTTGTCACTGCTCCCCAAACGAGACAATTTATGCCTTATACTTTCACTTCAACATTGACAGAAAAAACTCAATGACGAGTGTCAACAGCTTGAATCCAGATCAGACGCCGCGTTACGCGACGTCTGATCTGGATTCAACTGTTTGCAATTGTAAGCTTATTTCTCTCCATATAACGACTCCCTCCGAACAACGCACACATTTTTTGTCTTCAATTGGGTGTCGTTGTGGAGAGGGAGCGCTATATAATAACGATAACGTCTCCTCCGCTGCAAGATGTCAATCTGAACTGCATTCGGTGCATTCAATGTAAAGGTATAACACTTATATAAAATTGTTCGAAAGAAACTGGTATTTGTTAAAGTATCAGTAATGTACTCTCAGCCACGCAATATCATAAGAATCATACTACAGCGCTCCCTCTTTACAGCGACACTTAATAAGGATACAGCAAATGTGTGCATTGTTCGGAGGGAGTCGTCATAGGGGGGGTATTTTTTAAATTTGCAAACATCTTGAATCCAGATCAGACGCCGCGTGACAAGTTGTTTGCCACTCGTCGATATGCTTTTTTGTCAAAATGCCCAATATGCAAATTTTAGAAAACCAGCAGACGACAATTTAAAGCAGACGATATTGCAGCCGAGAAAGCTTTAGACATAAGTGTCTTAGTTCGGAAACAGCGACAAGGACCGCTGTAGGGAGGGAGCGCTGTATTCATAAGAATATCACCATTCCAGAAAGGAATAGTGGAAACCTCACTGAAAATAAATCTATACAATATAACTTTATACAATGTAAATATTTATGAATCTAAATATAGTAAACGGGGGTAGCCTTGTAGCTGTCTAATCAGATTTAAAAGTCCGTCCTAAAATAATGTTAAAAATACTGAAAGGTCAATAAACTAATGTTCGCTACAAATGGCCCTATTTCAGTACAGCTACTCGAGTGTTTATCTTAAATACGAATGTGACTCATTTCATGAAATACATACCTATAAAATATTCTTACCCTTTACTGGTGAACAATTTTCAAACATATTTTAAAAAGCCTGGTGCAAGAGTGTTCCTGTGTTTGCCATTAACTCATTTGCGCCCAGTGGATTATGCTTATGCATTGGATTAGTCCATCTTTTTTATCTAAGCAGGTACCTGGTCTTAATTATTTTTTTAGTTTTATTTTGTTTTATATTGACATTCCTATCAGCAAACGATGTAGACTCTGATTAAATGTCGTATTTTGCAGCATCTGATCAGAGTCAACGCTGTTTTCCTATGTCTTATGTATATATAGTCGTGGGCACAAAATGGGTTCTAAGAAATGGCTTGTAATTAGTTTTTTGTTAGTTCCTTGTCTTGCTGACAGAAAGATGGAATAAACTTTGGGAAAATTTGGACACAGTCTCTCTTTACTAAACGACGATACTGACCCACTTAGATTTCAATAGAATTTATGTCCGTTTGGAACCTGATCAGATGCCAAATAACACGACGTCTAATCAGGATCCAAACTGTTATACAGTCAATCAATATTTCGTAAAGCTAAATTGCCAAAGGTCTTAATTTTATAGATAAACACAAACTACAATTCCGAAGATTAAAGTTTAGAACAGGCATCCCTTTGATAAGAAATTGACTAATCCAATAAAAATGGAATAAACTACTAGGCACAGATTGGTTAAGGTGGCTCATCTCCTTTATCACTTGGTCGCAGTGTATATGCTTATTGTATTCTTAACCCCTTCACTGCCTTACCCCGAGTGCAAGAGTAATTTGCAAACAGTTTGAATCCTGATCAGACGCCGCGTAACGCGGCGTCTGATCAGGATCCAAACTGTTTGACACTCATTTCAATATTTCTGATATCAAATTACCCAAAAGTTATTTTTTAGAAACAAAAGCAGACGACAATTGTTTTTAATTGATGACGTCACGACAATGAAGGGGTTAAGTACTACTAATGTTTGGAGATAGAGACAACGACTGTTTCATATCGGACGTGAGACAGTAGCTGAGTGTATAGTGTGCTAATCATGGTGCAGGTTGAAGATATTGATGTTGATCAGATTTGGCGCGCGCTGGGACCATGGGGAAAATATCAGTTAAAGCAGGTGGCCTCTTACTTGTTTATTTGTGTATCATGGGTCATTCATCAACTAACGATTGTTTTTATAGGTAAGTGTTTTTTTTATCCTAAGTCAATATGTATCCCATGTGTGCCTAGTGTCCCAAAAAGAAACATATGAAAACAGTGCAGATGCATGATGCGGCATCTGTTATGAGTTTGCACTGTTTGCAAACAGGCATGTCTATAAAAAATATTATGAATATGAAAATTTAGATCAAGCAGAACTTAAATGAAAAATGTAACCAATCCGTATTTAAGCATGGATGACTCCAATTAACATAAATTGGTGAACCATTTGATGAAAGATAGAAATTAAATCATGCAAAATTTGTCTTATGGACTTTTCAAAGTAAATGTTGGTTTTTAGGGATGTATTTAGAAAACTTTTCAGAGTAAATAAAGCAAAGCAAGATGTTACGGAAATTAAACCGAACATTTACGGCATTTTACGGATATATGTAAATCTATCTAATAAAACGTCAGCCAACTATTCAGGAGTTTTTCAGATACAAAAATGCTGTATTAATGCAATGAAATGGTAGTTTAGGCTAAATAACGGACATGTCGCAATGTAAAGAAAAGACGTTATCTTCCTACATGCAATAACATGTTAACAATGGAAACATTTTGAAACAGTTTTATTAGTTTGAATCTAAAATCAAACATTTTGTTTCCCGGTGTTTGCTCCCAAATATTTGCATTGAAAATTATTGATTTAGAACAAATGTTTTAGTGGGATATAATAACGTTTCGTCTTCTCCTATGAATCTGTTTGAGTATAAACCAGAAAGCTCAAACAGAACCTTGCAGAAAATTACCCTTAACGTTGTGACATTGTTTTTTTCACAAAAGAAAAGGCCTGAACAATATTTTTCTGCAAGTGAAATAATCTTCAGGGCTTTTCATCTGATCCTTCTAAATTCTACAGTGTGATAAATACGATTTAAGTGTAGATAGTCTTTTATAACTCTATTGTAGATTTGAAGTGTACAGCTTCTACTGAACTTTTAGTTTTGATAAAGTGTCATGTTGTATATTGAAGAGAAATTGATAAATAGATCAATAAAATTGGTATAAATAGGTTTTAGTATCCGGTCGGTATGTACGGGTATCCTTCAGCCTGGGCCCGTATTACTAAACTACTTACGCAAAAATTTTGCGTAAGTCAAACTTTTAATTTTTAATTTATATGTTTTATTATCACTTGCAACGAACAGCAAATAGCCAGAGCAGATGACGCGCTTTTAGTGCGTCCTCTGATCTGGCTAGTTGCTGTTTGCAAACGTTTATGGTCGAAAAATAAGTGTAAAATGATTTTGACTTCGGCAAAACAATTTGCGTAAGTAGTTTAGTAAAACGGGCCCCTGTGCCCGAGTACAATGGTTATTTACAAACGGTTTGAATCATGAATCGATCCACGTAACGCGACTACGAATCTGTATCAAAACTGTTTGTCAGTCGTGCTAAAACTCTAACAGATTATGTCTCCTCCTTTGGTATATCTGTAACATTATAAATTTTAGTCTGCAATATATCATAATTCAACTTTGAGCATTTCTAATTAAATGAACACAAATATGAGTGTACAAAATGTAACAATCGAAAGACAAAAATGGTAAATCCTGTCTTCAAACGATATGTCACAAGAATGGATAAGATGGAGAAAAAAGTAATAATTAAGTATTTTAGAATCTTACTTACGACAATATTTGTCGTAAGAAGGGCCCATATCAGCACCGTGTAACTTGGCGTCTAATTCGGGACCAAATTGTTTGTAATACCAATTTCATATCGATGGACAAGAAAAGAAGTCACTTGAACAATAAACGTTCACAATACGATATACGTTCGTAAAAAGCTTAATGTATTGTGTTATGTGTGTTCATATACCAACACTGTAATGCAGTGAGCACTTTACAGTTATTTATAGAACACCATTGCATTCGTAAAAAGCTTAATGTATTGTGTTATGTGTGTTAATCTACCAACACTGTAATGCAGTGAGCACTTTATAGTTATTTCTAGAACACCATTGCATTCGTAAAAAGCTTAATGTATTGTGTTATGTGTGTTCATCTACCAACACTGTAATGCAGTGAGCACTTTATAGTTATTTATAGAACACCATTGCATTCAATCTATCTATTTGGTGTCATACATTAACCCCATATGCATTCACATTGTAACTATTTGATATTTTCTGCACGTACTGCAGTGATTGCAGTACAGTAGAACCTTTCTATTACGACCACTAAAACGAAGTGTAATTGTTTGTATAAAAGACAGCTTAAAGCAATATGAAAAGGAAACAGAAAGCTCCTGTAGGAGCTTTCTGTTTCACTTTCACATTGCTTTAAGCAGTAACCTGTCTTTAACGACTGAATTTTGTCACATTGTATTGGTCGTAATAGAGAGGTTCTACTGTACATTCGTCATGATGTCTGTAAGGACATCTTGACATTATACAGTGGAGCAAACGGTTTTCTTTCCCAATTAACGAGTTTATGCTAAACCATAAATGTTCACTGCCAAATGTTTGAGGCCAGACTAAGATTTAGTTGATACATATAAAGAGCTTAGCATGCGATTGTTGTATACATGTACGTATATAAGAATCTATACGGCGTATGACCAGGCTCCAAATTATTTGTCACACAGATTAAAATGAGTCCTCAAAATTCTAAATACGTTGTCGAATACATCACTCTGTATCGCACTGTCAACTAGTAATGTGTATATATTACTCACAGTCTCACTATTTTCAAAGGATGTGTATATGCGTGATCAGGGCTCAAATGGTCAAAGGGTTAAAAGAGAAACAATAACGCCCCCTTCACAGTATGGATTTGTGAAGTGGAGAAGAAGTTATTATTTCCCTTTAAACGCAAACGAAACACCAACTAAAATATATCAAATGTAGAAACTGACAACGTATTTAGAATTTTCGAGTGATATATTTTTCATATCTATTCAAACGAATTGATTGTTCTATTTATTATATATACTTTAATGACGTTTTTACAGAAAAAAAAACACAAATTTAATTATTTACCCGCGACGTCACAAATAGTATTATGACGTGACGTCACAAAAAGAGATATCGTCACTAGTGATGATATCAACAGTGACTAAATTTATCTAACTGAGATATCTCTCTATAAATCATCGATTTAATAGTTAGAGTTTATTTCAATGATTCTTAACGATTAAGAAGCCAACAAATGAGGGAGCGGACTCTTTTTTATCCAGATAACAACCCATTTTTTATATATAATGATAAGCATGGATCTACTAGACGCAAATGGCTGAATACTTGCACAAACGCGTTTATTTGCAAATATTTACTTCCTTTCCGCTATATTTGCTAATGGGGAATTTCAACACAATCGTAAAATATTCGACTTCTGGTCAGAATCAAAATTACTGAACACAAGTAACCTACTAACAATGTACATGTATATTGGAAAACTATGAAGGGCATGTACAAGATAATACACGTCATAAGGACCGTACTTGTTTGCTATTTCTTATGGAATGGTATGGGGAAAACTGCAGTGTTTTTAGATTACTCGTGCTACTGAAATATTCCAATAAAGCACATATTGAAAGTTCATAGAATTATCAAGGCATTTATAAATAGGTTTAATACATTGCAGATATCCATTTGATATGGTTGTACACTACTACATAAACCAATATGTTTATGTTGTGTCAGTTATGGTCATGATTGCAAGTAATCAGTGACGAGTGAACAAATAATTGTTCAAGAACTAGAAACAACAAGTAACTGCTACACCTAATACTTGACACTGACCAACTGCTTTCAAGCTATCCTGTGAGAAAAACTAATGGCACGAGGAAGCCCGAGTGCCAATGTGGCTAACGAGAGCCAATAAGCAACGATGGCCCGCCCTTGCCGTTTAACAACTTTTTTATTGTATACTTTATTCAATATCATCGAACATGTAGATTGTTTGAATGTCTACATAAGCGCGGCTGTTAAAGAAATAAAATGACGTCATCTTTAACGAGCGTTGGCCATTTTGAACGTTACGTTGCTAAAGTTTTCGCGTTCATAAATTCTGTTGCCCCAAGGCCAATAACCGGATGCAGTCCAAATAACCGGTTATTGGACTGCATCCGGTTATTTGCCCGCTCAGCAAGGGCGTATTGCATTGTCATCAAAGCAAAATCTGTTATTTTTTATAGTAAGGTAAACACTAATATTTTAATACTAATTCTACGACTTGGTTTCTGTGTTTATAATATGTTGTTGTTGAAAGCAGAATATGGTAACACCTGCTTCTCTGTGGTATAAGTTAAAGGATCAAACATCAATTCTATTGTGAACGAGTTGACTCCTTCACTGCCTTACTCCGAGTACAAAACAGTTTTAACTCCCTCCTAACAATCACTCCCTCCTTACAACGACCCTTACTGCAGTTCCCTAAACATGACAATTATGTCCAACCTTTTCATGGCAGCAATACCGTCTGCTTAAATGTGTCGTCTTCTGTATTTCTCAAAGTTACATATAACTAGACATTTTGATAGAATAAATATGATTACGAGTGACAAACAGCTTGAATCAAGATAAGACGCCGCGTTAAGCCAAGTCTAAACTTTCCCTCCCTTTAACGACTACCTCCGAACAACACACACAATATGTGTCACCCATTGGGTGTCGCTGTAGAAAGGGAGCAGTTATTTGCAAACAGTTGGGATCCTGAGCAGACGCCGTGTTTCGCCGTATGTCCACCAATGCCAGTGTCTAAAACTTCAGCGGCAACAGTGAAGAATATAATCAGATTTCAGTGGAGAAAACGTTATTCTTCTCATTAAACGCTCTTTTGCCCGTTGCAAACAGTTTGGAGTCAGACCAATCGCCGGGTTACCCGGCGTTAGACCAGGCTCTATACTGGTTACTACTCACTAGCACACTGTCAAACCGTTTGAAAAAAAACACTTTTCATTTTTTATTGCAATGTGTTTGCGTTTCGTTTCGGTTAAATGGGGGAAAATGACGTAGTCTTTTCCACAGTAAAAACTTAAAAGACAGGGTGTATGCTAGGTTCACACCAACGGCGCTTTGATGGCGCTTTAAAGCGGCGTTCAAAGCGGAACCAAAGCGTTACAAAGCTCGATTAAAGCGTCAGTGTCGTAAAAGATCGTGGAAAAGAGCGCAATAATTTTTTAAACGGTCACGAATTGATTAAAGCGCCTAGAGCGTATCAATGCTTAATAAAGCGAAACGAAGCTCAGTAAAGCTTGACTCAAAGCGAAGGAAAGCTTAACAGAGCTTGGTTCAAAGCGGGGCCCCAAGTCTTCACGATCTGTCACCACTTGACACGCTTCGCTAAGATGTCTCAAGGTTTGTTACGATCTGGCATGAAGAACTGATACGAGTTCAGATGCTTCCATCAAGATCTGACACGCTTTTGGTACGCTTTTTACGTTTTCATGAAGGATTCTGACGCTTTCTCACGAATTGAGACGCTTCAATCAAGGACAGACACGGTTTTTTTTACGCTTTGCAAGCTTCCTCACGCTCCCTCATGCTCTTTCAGGCTCTCCTACGATATCCACGCTCTGTCTCAATCCCTATAAATAGCGCTGCGACTTGAGTACCACTCATTGCATTGTTTCAGATAGATCATTTTCTGGTACTTCTAGATCTTGTTGTTCTTTCATCGAATTCTGGAGACAAAGATGCAATGAGTTTGTGGATCTGCTGCATCTTTATATAGGCTCTGGATCAAAAGCGGCACGAAATCGGCGCTCTTGACATTTTCCAATGCGTAACAGAGCTGAACAGAGCGTAACGATGCACAACAATGCTTGAAAATCGTATCAGAGCTTGATTAAAAGCGTCATAATCACATCAAAGCATAATAAAGAGTAAAAAGTTTATAAAAGCGTGATTTCAAGCGTAGCAAAGCCTGATCAAGGGAGATCAAAGCGTGAGGAACCGTAACAAGTCGGGAAATAATTCGTCCCAAAGCGGCAACAAATTCGTATCAGAGCTTATCAGAGCGTAAGAGATCGTAATAATTTTGGAAAAGTGAACAAAAATGACGACGCTTTGCTCGCTGATTTAAAGCGCGGCATTCGCCGTAGGTGTGAACCTAGCATTAAGGAATGGTGTGCAAATGTTTCACCTTTAATTAATTTCCTCCACTATAGAAAATATTTCCACCTTACGCTGTCTTAATATAGGCTGAAAGTAAACAAAAATGCGTCTCCCGACACAATCTGCTTTACTGTCAACCTGCTATAAGTCGTTACCTGTCTTCAAATAAAGAAACAGGTTATTGAGAATTCAAAATAAATGTAAAAGTACCAAGTGGTAATCTACTTTTAGTCCGAATGACCGCTCGGCCGACTATGCATTCATTCCCTTGATCATTGAGCCATCTTGCATACAATATTGAACACTGCTAACATATCCGAACAGACACTAGTCAGGCCGCTGGTGCGGCGGGGAATCGAACTCAAGACCAATGGTACCGCAGCCCCGTGCATTACCACTGGACTACTACCGCCAGTATCTTAAACGAAGTTGAAAATATAAAAAAAAAAAAAAAAAAAATGCAATTCAATTTAAACATGGAAGCGTTTGGGAAAATTCTTTCGATTTGTTTCACTATGGGCATTTTGAAGTTTGATCTGTCATTCTTGTCTTCATATCGTATTCGATGGAAATGGGGCATATCTATGCTTTATCATACACGCATTTATTTGGGGAACATAGCATTATCTCTATTGTAAAAATCTATGTACGTATTAACTGTAAATATATGTTTTTGTACAAGCATCATAATATCTAAAACATTGTTGTTTTGGTCAATATTAGCATTCACCGTTGATGACGTCATGGCTGTAAACATTTGGCTGGTACGTCTGTACCGAGATTCGTTGAAATGGGTTACACATGATTGTACTTCTATTTTCGTGATGAACAACATTCGGTCGCAATTGAGGCAACCCAATTCAGTGGATTGTCGCAGAAAATGATTGCCGAGAAACTTCCTCTGAATGTTAAATATGAGGCAATGAATGTTCTGGATACGATAGCACGCGCCGTCAGTTCTCTGCTTAATCAACTTACTTACGGCCATTTGACGGTCAAAGGTGGACTTTATGTTGTACCGTGGATAATTATGGAATGCCGGTCGCAACATGCCAATTGCTAAATGCTAAATGCTTGTTTGCCAATTGCTAATTTACAAGTTGCTGAATGCTTGCCAATATGCCATTTGCCAGTTGTTTAATGTTAATTGTCATTTGTCATTAATCTAATATCTTTTAACTGAAGAGTGTTGTTTCGGGGTCAAATGTGTACTGTAACACCGTCTAATTGACTAGATGGTGGTCATGAGTGTAAACAATAAACCCACAATACTTTGTAAACGCAGATGAAACACAAGCGCTTTGCAATATAATGTACAGTGTTCCCTCCCTATTACGGCCACCAAAACAACGACTCCCTCCTTTCAACGACCCTTGTCGCAGTGTCTTAAACAGAACAATTATGCCTTACGCTTTTACTGCTGAAATAACGTCTGCTGAAAATTGTCGTCCGCTGTTTTTCCCACGGTTACATATGAGTGGATATTTTGATGGACGATATATAAGGACGTTTGGCAAATAGCTTGACTCAAGATCAGACACCGCGTTACGCGGCTTCTGATCTGCATTCAAGCCTTTTGCAAATGTAAGACAAGTCTTACTTTCCCTCCCTATAACGACTCCCTCCGAACAACACAATATATGTGTGGTCCATTTAGTTACGTTGTAGAGAGGGAGCACTGTACTATTAGACATTTCTTACCTGAATTTTAATTTTATTGGCAGACAGTTTGGAGCCTGGTCAGACGCCGGAGTATCCGGCCTCTGATCTAGCTGCAAACTGATTGCAATGGAAACAATAGTTTTAATGTAAACGTCTTCTCTGTTGTATATGAAGAGGTGCGGAAATACATATATAACTTAACATTTGCTTCCTTTAAACTTCAAATAGACAATTCAAGCGTATAATTGAGTCGAGTCCACTTTATTTTTGGGTTGTTTTGTGAATGCATTGCAATATTAAAATTAGTGCCGAACTTGGTCAGAAGAAGCCATTTGATCTGGGTCTTTACTGTTCACATATGACAAGTACACTCGTCACAGGTACACTGTTTGCAAAGGACATGTATATGCATGAGTTAAAAGGGTTAACGAATAATTATATACGTCCAAATGCCTAACTATGGGGGGAAGAAACATGCACTGCTTTGTGTTTGAAAGGTTTTATTGTGTGACGCTAAAAATGTGAGTTTTGAAACGGGTGGGGTACAAAAATAATGCGGAGAACAGCTAAATTGGCGTTCTGTATTGCTGTTGTCCTGTAATTGACAGAAAATGTTATTACTTGTAAGTCACGCTACCCCCGCGGACAAATACTACTGAAAGGAAACGACGTTGCGGGATGATATGATAAGTATTTCAGTGCAATATCAAAAACGAAAAAGAAGAAAAAGAAAAAATTCCATTGATGAGATTTAATGCTACTTCATATTGATATTTGATTTTGAACTCAGATAAAACTATCTAATACATGTAGTACAGAAACAAAGACAAGCCCTTCAGAGAAACTGTCGCGGTACAAACCCTTAGTTGCTTCTGCCTAAACAGGACCAGCCTCATTCCCCTTCCCCTATAAAATATAAAAATAAAAAATGCACAATCCCTTTATAAGCTCCACAACAGCTAACCCAAACACACTGTCCCGTTCATTAACCATTGTCAATGTATTGTATGTAAATAAATCATTACTTGTTAAATCTGCTACAGAAGTCCTGATAAGTAATATGAAAAGCAAGCTAATTTCCTTCGCCATTGATGAAACAACGAACATAATAGTTGTTATCATTTGGTTCTTCAATGTGACTAATAAAACGTGAACGATTAGCCATCCTTATCTTAACTGGTGCAAATATTGCAGATTTTGAAACATACTTGTTTCCAAGTTTCAGTTTGTATTTAAGATATCATTGACATCACTAGCTATTAATCTACTGTTATGTATGTTACCTACACTGTACTCTGATACTCACATTGCGCTCATTTGATGTGTGCTTGCTAGGCTGTCCTTTAAGTAATTCATTTGTCAAATGTTTGAATTTTATAAATGAGATTCTCAAATGACAACTTATTGTACCGATTCTTGAACTAGAATTTTGCTTAAATGTAAAAATACTAAAAGACATAACAGTAACAGGTGATATATGGGTCTGTTCAACGCATTTTTGCTTACGTCTTCAGATTACAAATAGAAATGTTCAAATCAAATATACCTTTATGTTATTTATCTAAGTTTGTTTGAACCATTGGTAGTTCCAATGATGTTTATAATGATGATATACCGGTTACATTGACGTTCAACAAGATACGAATTCAACTACGATACAAATTGTAAGCTATATGTAAATTTCAATTACGCAAATCATGGACACTTTTGATGTAAAGTGTATGACAATTTAAGAACTTTTAAATGTTTTCTGGCTTTCAGAAAAACTACGTCCCATTATAAAGAGAGGGGGTTCATTTCAACAACCGGGTATAAACGGGTTGATTAATTAATTACTGTAATTGGCTCATATACTATATTTAGGTTTCCGGCCCAATTTCCAGTGCAAGGCTTTAAATGACTCTACAATAAGTAACTCTTCAAACGTGTGGCGAGAGTATGGAGAGTGTAACATCAAAACATACGAGAACACCACGGACGGAGGGGTACAGGTGACCGAAACCAACTGTGTAAATGGGTGGGAATACGACATACCAAGGGAGCAGTCGTTTGTCACAGAGGTACGCTATATCTACAATAACTAAAATTCCTCCCTCTGAGCGCTTTGAAATGAGTTTGTTGTTACCCTTTAAAACAGTAGGTGATTGTCGTTTGTCACTCTTCTCAGAAATAAAATATCTGTATCTGCATCATCAGGCTTAATCCAGGTTAGACTATAAGAGACTCAGTGCCTTATCCGATTCCAAACTGTTTGCAGCAGCTATCACAATATTCCCATTTCGATGAGAAGGTACCCTTTAACTGCCAATGATGCCAAAAGGGACGTTTGCAAGCAGTTTGAATCCTGATCTGACGCCGCGTCACGCGGCGTCTGATCAGGATCCAACCTGTTTAACATTCATTTCGAAATTCCGTCAGTGATATTGTCGTGAATCTTACTTTGGAACGATATTGCAGAAAGTATATTGAATCAGACAACAATACGACGGTGAAGTGGTAAAAACTCACGATAAATTTGACCATGAAAGCAATGAATGCGCGTTTGGCAGTACAAACCAACTCACCAACCAATGTCTGTTCATCAAAAGAATAGTAAATCCTTTTTCTGGCTTTCCCTGCGTGTAATGACTTTCGCAGTAAAAAGCTTGGCTCCTGATTAGGCACCGCGTCTTGTCAGGGTTCATACACTGACACGTGTTTTAATATTTCGTAAGTCTTATTTTAAATTCTAGATTAAAAAGCCGCTTACAAGACTAAGTGTTTAACGTCGTTGACTTCATAGAAGTAAGGTGATTAAAGAATTGTTATGATCCTGATAAGAACCAAGTTGCGTTTTCAGCTATTTTCAAAATCGACTTAAATCGAAAACGTTCAGCAGGAAATTAGCAGAGTGAAAGCTCATACATGAGCCTTAAATATCTCTTAATATTCAGGAAAGTGGTAAACAAGTCCATGGTCTTCTAACTCATCCCTTGTATACACGCAATCGGGATTAACCAAGCAAGTCGTCTAACGTTCGTTGCTTTTGTAATGACGATAAGAAATCCAGTCCCATCAGAAAATGCAGATTACAAATTACATGAATTGGGTTAATTGGAAACTACAATAAAGGTAACACTTTTCCACACGACTGAAGTAATATTGGAATACTCTCTGTGCGCAATTTCTTTTGACCGGCATTAAACAGTAGGTAACAACTGTTTTCTACCGGTAAATCGCCCTGTGATGAGTGCAGTAAAGAAATAGATGGCCATAGATTGCGATTTGGCTACCGGTCTGAAATACTATGGAGAAAACGTAATTATTTCGTTCCAATGCACAAGCACTGCAATGACATATAGCAAATGACAACATTTTGAAAATTTAGACTACCAATTTTCATCTGAGTGGCAAACAGTTTGGAGCCTGATCAGACGGCGGGTGACCCGGCGTCTGATATGGATCCAAACTGTTTTGCAATGAAAATAATAGTTAAAGCGTAACCCGGGGTTATTTGGAAAGAAAACGTTTTCTTTACTGTACTCTGTACGCTGCACACGGGAAACAAACTGCTAACGTAATCAGCAAATAGTGGTAATTGAACACGATACTTACTGTATTGACTACATAATTATGTAGAATCGAATAGAGTTATAATTAAATATAAGGTTCACTATTAGAATAGAACAGAACAAATCTGTTATTACATCTCTGGCATACAAACATACATTTAGCGGTATTGTCATACATCAAATGGTTAATGCTACGTAACCAAATGACATGTTAAAGTTTATAGAAAGTACAAATGCATTGTAAATGTGATGCAAATCCAAATAATATTTTGATAAGGAGTAATGAATGTATTTTTGTTTTCGTTAACTTTGTTTTGTTGGGTTATTTTGTTGTTTTTTTTGTTGTTGTTTTGTTGTTGTTTTATTTTTTTTTGGGGGGGGGGGGGGGGGGGTCAATGCTTCAGTAAATAATACTTAAAGTATTACTTATAAGTATGTCTCCTACATGATCACTCTTTGTATCTATCCCACCAACATCAAACACTCAACAAATGTTTAATTAATTTACTATCAATTTTCTTGTTTACAGTGGGATTTTGTTTGTGAAAATGCTGAGCTTGCAGAACTTTCCCAAACCTTATTGATAGCTGGAATGATGGTTGGAACCTTTGTTTTCCCTACTTTATCAGGTAAATATAAGTAGAACATTTAACCTCTCCACTAGTAACATGACGTTACCCTTCATCTACTTTAACTATTTGTCGCCTGCCTTTATTTCTGAAAGTTAAGTTTTAAGTTTTTTATTTAAGTAATATTGAAACGAGTGCCTTATAATCAGTATCCTGATTAGATGTAATGCTACACGACGTCTGTATACGATTGTAGCGGTCTGATATGTAACTAGGCCCGAGATGTAACTACACGGCCTAAATGTAACTAAACAACCCGAAATGTAACTAAACGTCGAAATGACGTCGCAAACTAAGTGACCCTATGAATTGTGTTACTAAATATGGCCATTTATGTAACTACGTCCATAAATGTAAATACGCGGTCAGAAATGTAACTAGAACTAATACAAAAAAATCTTTTCTTAAAGGTGGTAAAAAAGTTTTATGAAACGGGCCCATGGTCATATAAAACCCTATAGATTTTACCAAACATCAGAACGTTCAATTAAAAACAATGTCTGATTCAGCAGTCCATGACTTGGAGTTAAATGTATTGCAGATCGGTTTGGGCGCAAACCTTCCATGGTGATCAGTCATATGATGCTTTTTGGAATTGTGCTCGGGACGTCATTCAGCCCAAATTACTATGTGTTCGTAGTTCTCAGAATACTAACAGGAGCCGTCTCAATGGTATGTTCAGTGTTCCCTCCTTTTGACGGCCCTCCCAACAAAGACCCCTCTTTACAACGACCCTTACCGCTGTTCCCTAAACAGGACAATAATGTCTTACGGTTTTACTGCTATTATATCGTCTGCTTTTAGATCTCGTCTGCTGTTTTTCTCAAAGTTACATATTGGACATTTTGACAGAACAACAAGATGACGAGCGACAAACAGCTTGAATCCGGATCAGACGCCGCGTGACGCGGCGTCAGATCTGGATTCAACCTGTTTGAAAATGTTTACAAATTTCCCTTCCTATAACGACTCTCTCCGAACAACACATACACTTTTTGTCTCTTATAGGCTGTCGTTGTAGAGACTCCCTCGCTGTAGTTATAAAGTAATGATATATTTTCCGGAAAACTCGCTATTATTTTCCTTTTAAATCATTCACCCCTGAAACTTTTTAATGGACAATTCCAACTCCAAAATAAGTCTAGCCCATTTTTTACTATTTAGGGTTGATTTTAACAATATATTTCAAAATGACAATCAGTGTAGACCCTGACAAGAGGGCTCCGTAAGTCGCCCAATGGTCAGGGTCTCCCCTGTTTGCATGAGACAGTGTAATCCTCACATGTACACTGTTTGTAAATGACTAGTAAACTCGTTGCTACGGTTGAATGTGTTAAACACGAACTAAACGCAACCACCTTGCAATATATGTTGAAAATGATACCTTTTTGACAAGTCTGACTATTCAATTGAATCTGAGGGTTAAACAGTTTTAAACCTGATCAGGCTTCGGGTGTCATATTGTCTAATCTAGCTCAAACCTGTTTGCATTTGAAATAAAAGAATTAGCGTAAATGCGTTTATTGAGAAAGAACAGCGTTTGTGTCTATACATTTTGTATATTCTATAGACGAATTCTTATTTTCTATTTCAATAATACTAAACGCAAACACATTGGTTGTCCGGCAGATCAGACGCCGAGGTGATCCTGCTCGATCGGCTTTGCTCTGCTAACCATTGATTTTGCAGTTGTTATGTTTTAATCATGTCTTCTCTGTCAGTAATTTTATAAATATAATAATAAGATTTTATTTAAGGAGGGAGCATATTTGGTAAAAACCAATGTTTCATGATATCCTCGTAACGCATTAACATTTACAAAACAGCAACAACCAATATACGTGTAAACAGATCAAAGTATATACGTAGAACATTTGTCTTGTTAATCGTAGATATACGAACGGGGCGGGGGAGGTTAAAACCAAATTCAAGACAATTTGCCATAATTAAGTACAGTAGGAACCAAACTTATTACTCTGCAACCACACCTGACGTACAAATTTAAAACGTTCACAAATGGTTTGATACCAGTGATAATATTTGAAGGTAGCCGTATGAGTGAGCTACAATTAATGTGAATACTATAACAGTGATGTACAGTAGAAGCCTTGAAAAACCAGCCACTCGAAAGAAGATCGTACCGAAGTGTTTTTATAAATCTAGGACCATATATATGGTACAAATGATGGACCAATATCTTATAGGCGCTTTCAGTGTAACCTTTGACCTTCATTTACTCACTGAACCTCAGCATAAATGTATACTATCAGAGATTTGTGAAGACTATATATTTTCCTCTGCAAACTGTGAAGATCCTGATCAGAGGACTTTTTAAGCAGCCCTTTGATCAGAGGCATCACGATGATTTGTTATAGTCAAAATACATTGTAAAAAACAACCATAGACTAACAGTCAAATTATGGACTAGACTTACATAGAAACTTGAAATATCCACTTGAAGTTTCAGGGGTGCATTCGTTAAAAGATAATCGTCTCTAGGGATCGCCAAGTGGCTTCATTAGGCGTGAACATGTTTGACATCATTTAATAAGGATGTCCCTTTCACTGTGAATGACGCAAAAAAGCGCTTTTGCACAAGGTTTGGATCATTGTTGTTCAGCAAAATGCGGAACGCGGCGTCTGATCAGCATCCAAACTTTTTGAAACACATTTCGAACTTTTGTCAGCTAGACTGCCTTAAATCTTACTTTAAAACAATATTGCCGACCGCAATTTTGAAGCACACGACAATATGGCGGTGTACGGGTAAAACCCTCACGATTAATTTGGCGCGTGTTTGACTGCATTTGTCTGATGGTCTTGATAAAGGTAGTCCTTATAATGTATTCATCATCATGACCTTAGTTGCAATCTCAAAAGTGACAGTTAAATGCCTTTACTGACATGACGTCATCAATTTTCAAAAATTGTCGTCGGAATTTATTTTTCGAATTTTTCGCGTTACGTGTCATTGGTCAGGTTCCCAACTGTTTGCAAATAACTATTGTACCTCGGGTAAGGCAGTGAAGAGGTTAACTCGTGTCCCCATCAGGGGTCCTTTTCATAAAACTTCGTGCGATAAAAGGGTCGTAAGTCAAAACTTTAAAATACATTAAACTTCTGATTTCTCTGTCTAATCATATCATGTGACATCTCTTTGGAATCGTTTTGAAAAGACGATTCACAAGCGATGTCACAAGACGGGATTAGACGGAGAAATAAATAATGACTAAGACTTTTATAATCTGACTTATGACAACATTTGTCGTACGAAGTTTTCTGAAACGGGCCCCAGCTAATTTAACTCATTCATCTCCGGAACTTGGATAAACGGACTAACTGATTTGCCAATTTAGTCTAGTTTCTTTGAACTGTTAAAGGTTAGTTTAAACAATACGTTACAAACTGACAGTTAGTGCAGATTCTGATTATAAAGTTATTGTGATATGGGTCTACATTGTTTGCATATTACACATAATCTACTTTTTACCTCTTCACCGGTACACTGTTCGTCAGAGATACGCGTGCGCGTCTCTATGAGTTAGAAGGTTACTAGCGCGTTAAACATGCACAATTCTTAATATTTGCATTCATGTTAATATACACACACTGGCAATATTAATGATGCCATAATGTTTGTCTAAACGTTTGCATTCGACAGCTCTATCAACTTAATTTCAGACAGATAATACATGTAAATAGAAATGCGTAAGAGTATTTAACTTTTTCACTACCATACTTCGAGAGCAACAGTTATATAGAGTTTTGATCCTGATCAGATGACGCGTGACGCGGCGTCTGATCAGGATCAAAACTGTTTGACACTCATTTCAATATTCTTTAGTAAAAATAACTGCGGTTCTCAAAATAATTTCAATATCGGTCTTCAGATAAATGTAACCTCCATTTCATAAACCCCTTAATTACAACTGGATAACTCAAGTTTCTATCTATGCCAAGTACATATTTTATCATTAATAACTGTTTCAAACAATATACAGTGCTCCCTCCCAACACCGGCCCTAAAAACCGATTCCCTGCATTGTCGTCTGCTTAAATTTGTCGTCTGCTGTTTTTCGCAAAGTAACATACTGAAAATGTTGACAGAAAAACCTTAATGTCAAGTGACAAACAGCTTGAAATAGTTCAGACACCGTGTTACGCGACGTCTGAACTGGATTTAATCTGTTTGCAAATATAAGCCAATGTCCCTCGCTTTTACGACTCCTCTGAACAACGAACATAAATAAAGTCTCCCACTGGGTGTCATTGTAGAGAGGGCGCGCTGTATTGCAAACTGACAAACAATGCACACCCTGGTCAGATGGCTCCCTTTGATCTACGTCTGAACTGTGTATTGGACAAATGTACCCTCCATAGGTAGATGTTTTAAATGACGTATATTCGCGACTCTATGGCTACATGGTCTAATGCAGAAAGTTGTCCTAACCTATTTGTTCCATATATTTGACATACTAGTAGGCAAACAGTGTAGACCTTTCACTATTTGCTGAAAGGAGTTTCAATATAAACCAAAACGAATATGAACATTTAGACCAGGCACTCCTTAGATAAAAACGGATTAATCCAATAAGGACCAATATACGCATGAATAAATCCACTGGATTAAACATGTTGTACTCTATCCCACTCCTTGTATGGAAATACAGCGCTCCCTCTCCATAACAACACCCAAGGGGGAACAAATGTGTGCGTTGTTCGGAGGGAGTCGTTATAGGGAGGTAAATTGATTTACATTTACTAACAGCTTGAATCCAGATCAGAAGCCGCGTAACGCGGCGTCTAATCTGAATTCAAACTGTTTTTCAATCGTCATTAAGTTTTTTATTGTCAAAATGTCCAATATAAAACTTTGAAAAATACAGCAGACGACAATTATAAGCAGACCTTACTGCAGCAGTGAAATGGTTAGAAATAATTGTCCTGTTTAGGTCCAGCGACACGGGTTGTTGTAAGGAGGGAGTCGTTGTTTAAGGGGGTGTTGTAGAGAGGGAACCCTGTACTCAAATATGAAGGCGAACAGTTAAAAATAGGTCACTGTAAAAACAAATGTATCATAAAGTATCTACAAAACATGTTTCATAGCAATTAAACATGATAACTAATTACATCTTCTGTTCATAAAACATTATATTAAGCCTGGTGGTCATGATTGTATCGTCTCCAAATATTGATAAAGCTATGTGTACGTACATGGAAATATTTTTATATGTCATTTCAATTTTAATACATAGAAGTAAAGAAAAATTGTCTTATGTTAAATATTTTGTATAGCATGAACTAGTCAATCTTGTCAGTAGAGAAGATGTTATCCTTAACATTTTATAGGAGATTTAACACCATAGCAATACAGAAAAATGTAGAAAATGCATTTTTTTAAACTTAGGAGTATTTCTCTTTTTTGAGTGGTAAACAGTTTGGAGTCTGATCAGACATCGGTTTACCCGTCGTCTGATTTTGCTCCAAACTGTTTGCAATGTACATAAGATATGTTTTCATGAGAGCGTTTATTGAGAAATAATACATGGAACCTTTAAGTAATCACGCTTAAAAGTAAAACATTTAGAACTCTTAGGATTTTTACTGACCAACTTTTGGACAGTCATGAACCAAACGGGTGACACCAGGGATGGGGTCAATACAAAATGTACCAAAAGAAATAATTATCAAAATTTAAAAATAAATATAGAAATCCTCAATTCAATAACCAATTTAGTTACTAACCATTTATTCAGAAATTAATTGAAATAACGATTACGCATCTAATTAATATATATTAAACTCCTCATAAGTGTACGTGGGAATGCTAATGAAAACTATAACTCGCTGTTTGCAGTAGCTGAATTCAATAATCATTTTTACTCTACGTGACCAAATATAAAATATCATTTATTCTTATGATTGTGGCGAAGACGTCATTCCTACCATACAAACTCATTCTATGCTTAAACAACTCAATTTTGCATTTGACAAGATTCGAACCTCTGACCCCATATTTCACAGTCCTGACAGGCGCACGCGTTAACCACTGAGCCATTGCGACTTGAATGGACGGATGGGTGAATTGGGTTTTACGGCACTGCGACATAAAATAGGTCATATAGTGCCGATGAATGATGAGGAATTATGAGATGAGATGATGATGACGATTTCGAAAGATGATTTCGATTCATCCCATTCGTTGACAAGCAGCGCATAGGATCAAAACCACCGACCTATCTTCCGTTTAGTTCTTGTCAGAGGGGATAATCTCGGTCTAATAAACAGAAACAATTCCCTATGACAATTAATCCCCAGAACCATGACAAGGTAGGGATGTTTCAGGGGACAATTGATTTTCTTTTTAAAGATATATGATTTCTGTTAACAATCAAGTAAAATAAAGAAAACATTAGCTCAACTAGGTTTGGTTTACAAGCTCTGGCAGGTTCCGTCTGCAAGTCGTTCATGTCTTTTTCTGTCTTTCCATTCCAAGTGCGCACTTCAGTGTGTTGCTAGGTTTGTTCAATTATTTGGTGATGTGGTATACATAAGATTTTATAGCTAAAGCCGTAAAAACAAAAATTGTAATCTTCTACGTTTTAGTGCAACGCGTTTGTGTTTCGATTGCGTTTAAACGGGAAATAATAACGTCTTCTCTATTGTACAACACAGTCTCACAGTATTCCGATTATTTACCCATAGAGTCGGTAACTAGCACAGAGGCTTTGTGGTACTCGTGACAAATTTAGATAGATTCCGGTAAATTCTGTGGAATGCTGAATTTTCTTTTTAATATCGGTGAGTAGTCTAGCTCAAATTCAACGCAACCGTATATTAAACTACAAAACTTAAAACCTTAAACTATATATAGTGGTACATGGAAATCAATTGATAATTACTTAATTTTGCAAGAGTTTTTAATGGAACTTCTCCTTCACCAATTACTTGACATTCGTTAATAAATTATTTTGAATAACACCATCCCTGTCATCAGAATGTCAGTAATCAACGTTTATTTCATCGTATTTGCGTTTGATTTCGTTTATATATATGCGGATTGGTTGATAATTATTTTGCTTCCCTTTAAGTGTGACACTAAAAGGGAAGCAAACTAATTATCAACCAATCCGCCTTATATACACACACAATTGATCTGAAAAAGTATGTTTTGTTGTTCATGAGAGATCCTACATTGTTTACCATTCAGTATACACCTTTTGAACATAATACTGTGTGATAAAGCAACTCATTCAAATTTTATGACAATTACAGCAGATACATGTACACAGGGTGTTTCAATTTTAAGAATGTGTACAGTAATTTTAGCGCAGTTCTGTCAGAATACTGTCCCTCATTTACATTGTTTTGAAAACAAAACAAATTTAACAATTGAGTGTCCCAATTTTGGTTAATGTTAACCGTTATCATGCTGAGTGCCACTTTGATGATACAGTAAAACCTCTCTATTACGACCACTGAAATGAAGGCAAATTGATTGTATAAAAGACAGGTAACTGCTGAAAGAAAGATGACAGTAAAACAGAAAGTTCCTAAAAGAGCTTTTTGTATTACTATGCCCTTGCTTTAAGCAGTCACCTGTCGTAAATACCTAATAATTAACACAGTTTAGTGGTCATAGTAGAGAGAATTTACTGTATTAGAAAACAGTTTGGATCCTGATCAGGCATCGAGTAACTCGGCGTCTGATTATGATCCAAACTGTTTGACACTTACATTGAATATCTATTTTTTTAAAAGTCACAAACATAGGTTTGGGTCATGCTAAACTAACGACAATTCGGCCTGGTAAAAGCTAATTGATAAAAAGGTCCTCTACACCTGCTTGACCTTAACATACTCTGATAAAACGCACAATAAGGGTACAACGAATGAACACGTTAACTATTATATTTGCTTAATAATCATCACTCGAACTTATAATTTGGATCCTGATCAGGCGACAAATATATCGAAGTTTCATTATAGGGATCTGAACTGTTTGAGATTCATCTTTCTTTAGCTAAACTGACAGCGATACTTAAGCGGAGGAATGAATTTAATAAGCTAAAAGGCGCTTCTATTGGGGAAAGGGTTAAAATGAATATTGAGACAACAAAATATATTACCAGTGCAGACGAACGGTTGAACATATCGAACACTTGACCTTAACTCCTTCACTGCCATGACGTCATCAATTCTATAATATTGTCGTCTGCTGTTATTTCTCAAATTCAATAAGTATCAATAAGTTTGGATACTAAAAAGACGCCGCGTCTCGCGGCGTCTGATCAGAATCCAAACTGTTTGCAAATGATCATTGTACTGCCGGTAAGGCAGTTTTTAATGATGCGAGATTAACCCTTTCCCTTATAGAAGCGACTTTTAGCACATTCATTTTATTCATCCGCTGAAGAAAATAGTTCCAATATATACCGTAATGAATATGTGTCATATTTAATACTTTCAATATTCTAGCAGGTAATAGCTTAAAGCAGGCTGAAAGTAAAGCAGAATGCGCCATATGGCGCATTCTGCTTTACTTTCAACCTGCTTTAAGTAGTCACCTATTTTCAAAACTAGAAACAGGCTATCAGGTAAAGAAAACCCATTAATTGACATCAAACATTAGGAATCACGTTAGATTTTCCGATTAAAAAGTACTGTGCTCCTTCTCTTCAACGAAATCCAATAGGAGAAACAGGTAGTGTGTGTTGTTCGGAGGGAGTCGTTATTGGGAGGGAAAATTAAGACTAGGCTTACATTTGCAAACAGCTTGAATCCAGATCAGACGCCGCGTTACGCAGCGTCTAAACTGGATTCAAGCTGTTTGTCTGTCGTTATTATATTTATTCTATCAAAATGTCCACTTATATGTAACTTTGAGGAAAAAAAGCAGACGACAATCTTAAGCAGACGATATTGCAGCAGTTAAAGCGTGGGAACTGTGGCAAGGTTCGTTGTATGGAGGGAGTCGTTGCAAGGAGGGCCGTTGTAGGGAGGGAACACTGTATTCCATTCAACCCTTTTATTGCCACAGTGTCGTGAACCCGTCTAACCCAGCTACTGCCAAAATATCATCTGCTTAAATGTTTCGTCTGCTTTTATTTATAAAGTTTATGTAGATTCTACATTAAAATCACTGCCATGATTGTCAAACAGCTTGGATCCAGACCAGACGTCGCGTAACGCGGTGTCTGATCTGGATCCAATCTGTTTGCATGTGTCAGTGTTTAAGAGCTTGGCAGCGAAAGAGTTATATAAAATATCAGGCACCGAGTAATTCTGCGACTGATCAAAATCTCAACTGTTTCATATTCTAATAAATCGTCAGTATCTTTACAGTGGAGAATCTGTTATTCTTTCCCAATAAACGCGTTTACGCTAAAACTATTTTTGCAGTGCAAACAGTTTGGAGCCAGATCAGACGCCGGGTAACCCGGCGTCTGATCAGGCTCCAAACTGTTTGCCACCAAGATAAACATAAATTATCAGAATTGTCCAAAGGTTGTTCTTTTCTACGTTTTAGTGCTTTGCGTTTACGTACGTTTGCGTTTAAACGGGAAAGAATAACAGATTCTCCACTGTATGTCATTTTCTGAATTTCTTTGCATTGTGTTTGCATTTAGTTTAATCTAAAGGGGAGTGAAGAACGTTTTCCTACGTTGTAGCGTCTCCTTGAAATACTCATTCATCCATTCACTGCCTTTTCCCGAGTGCAATAGTTATTTTCAAACAGTTTTGACCCTGATCAGACGTCACATAATGCGGCGTTTGATCAGGAGCCTAACTGTTTTCCACCCATTTCGATATTTACAATCTAAATTTGAGAAACAAAAGTAGACGACTTGTTTAAATATTATGACTTCATTGCAGTAAAAGGGTTAAAAGTCTCATTAAAATGTATGAGAAATAAGATGAGGGTGAGAACACGCATTTCGTAAAACACAATTGACAAAGCCGTCAATTCATACACCATACATGTACACCATACAACATTTGTTGACAAAATACGTTGTTGTGATGCAATTTAAGATACAGTTAATTCTTTTTTAATTTACATACATTTAATCTCCTCACCAGGAAGGACAGTTTTACACTCGCGAATAATTAACCCTCTACTCAATATAATATACTCATTTTTACGCGTTTAATTCATTCCTCCACTGAAGAAAATAGTTCTAATTTATACAGTCATGAGTATGTATCATTAAAAATATTTTCTATAATTAGCTTAGCAGTTGATCTTAAAGCAGGCTGAAAATAAACTAGAAAACGTCCTATGGCGCATTCTGCTTTACCTTTAACCTGCTTTAAGCGGATACCTGTCTTAAGTACTACATGTGTAGAAACAGATTATGAACTAAAGGGTTAATGATTCTGTTGTATGACGTTACTTAAAGTATTGAGATAATTCAGCTGTTCAGTGTCAACTCGACACCACTAACATAATTATATATGCAAACAGTTTGGATCCAGATGAGACACCACATAACGTAAACAAACGATGGGGCTTTGTTTGTAATGTGGGGTTTTCTTCGGTATATTGTTTGCACTTCACTCTAGTTAGACAAATACATGCAAATGTATAGACACTTGCGGTTTAAGAAATAGACAGGGACAATCAGTCAAAAAGATAAACAAAACAGCTGTAAAGAACCTGACGTAGTCAGACCAGTACCAACAAAGAGACAGACACATACATGCATACATGTAGCCAGATGTGTAGAAGGGCGGGGACAGTGAGAGACAGACAGGAAAACGGCCAGAGACAAGCAAATACAATGTAATATTCAAGACAGAAACAAAGACAGACACATAGACGGACAAAGCGACAGCAACAGACTCATACATATACACAGACATCGGGTACGTTAGACAGATTGCTGGCGGCTTACTAAGACAAGGAGGTAAATACATTCCGATAGACAGACAATGAGAAATAGAAACGGACAAACATAGACAGGGGGAATGGTCGACAGAGTCCGGCAAAGACGTGAAAACACCAAGAGACCGAGACCGACATATAGCGACTGGAAACATGAGAAGAAGCTCTGAGACAGAGTGACGCATTGTGAGAAAGTCATGGAATGTCAATGTATCAGAAACATATTAACCCGTTACCCCATCACCTGTCTCTAGTTTTGAATGAAGGTGACCACTTAAAGCAACTTTGAAGTAACGCAGAATGCGACTTAAGGCCAGCTTTAAGCTACAGTGGAGAATCTGTTATTCTTTCCCGTTTAAACGCAAACGTACGCAAACGCAAAGCACTAAAACGTAGAAAAGAACAACTTTTGGACAATTCTGATAATTCTTGTTTATCTTGGTGGCAAACAGTTTGGAGCCTGATCAGACACCGGGTTACCCGGCGTCTGATCTGGCTCCAAACTGATTGCACTGCAAATAATAGTTTTAGCGTAAACGCGTTTATTGGGAAAGAATAACAGATTCTCCACTGTAACATCTGCTAGGGTATAGAAAATATTACTTAAGATCTGATGCATATGCATGCCCTTGTAAAGTGGAAATATTAGGGACACGATGTGTAATTATGTAGTAATAGGTTAATACAAACAGTCGTATAAGTATAATGGACAAGTATCACATCTAATAAATCGTATTGATATTTCAGGGTGCTTTGTCGGGTACTACCCTGGCTCTTGAAAGTTTTCCGACGGAAATCCGTGCTTATGAGGAAATCATGGCCCTATTTATGTGGACTACGGCTATATGTATAATGTCTCCTATAGCATACGCCCTGCGAAATGTGTCCTGGCGCTACCTGCAAACTACCTATGCCTTGATGAGTGCCTGGTCTATATTCCAATGGTGGTAAGGCCCTTTTATTAGTGTTTTCTTCTGACCTGTCAGAGTTAATTTTAGATTGGCACATTCTAAACTTTTAAAAGGGGTGATCACCGTACTCGTTGATTTCCGTACTATACTGTCATCCAGGGATACGGAAAGCTGTATTTATTGTGTGTTATGTACAGTAGAGTCCCATAAACGCAAACACAAGTTTGCACTAAACTGTAGAAAATTAATTTTATCTTTTTAATCTGTGTGGCAAACAGATTGAAGCCTGATCAGACGCCGGGTTCTGACAGGTCAGAAAAATCGGACAATACAGTAGAAGATGTTATTCTTTCCCAATAAACGAGTGTACGCTAAAACTATTATTTCCAATGCAAACAGTTTGCAGTAAGACCAGACGCCAAGTAACCCGGTATCTGATCGGGTTCCAAACTGTTTGCTACTCAAATTAAGATAAATAGTCAGCATTGTTAACAATTTGAAATGCATTTCGTTTGCGTTTAAACGAGAAACAATAACGTTTTCATCCCTTGATTTATGTGTTGATCTGTCTTCGAAACTTAATTGTCACACGCTTGTAAAGGTCGTCCGTTGAAAATTGCCAAATCTTAATTACACTTCGTTGACGTTTTTAGTTAAAAGAAGTATCGAGCTGGAGGCCAACCTATTTGGATTCTAACTTGACACTGGGTGGTTCAGCATTTGATCTGGACATTAACTTTTTGCAAATAATGTATAGGTTCAAGCGATACTTGGTATTTACAAATAGTTTTATTGGATTTAAGTGTTTGACACACGGCTTTACTCTTTCATGATCAAAATATTCGTGAGAATTTTACCCCTTCACCGTTTCATTGTCGTCTGCTTCATGTTTGTTGTTGGCAAGATCGTTTCCAAGTTAGATTCAATGTAGTATGGCATAAAAACATTGATACAAGTGTCAAACAGTTTGGGTCCTGATCTGACGCCGCGTCACGCGGCGTCTGATCAGGACCCAAACTGTAAATGCAAACGCGTTTTAAAGCGTCATTGAAAGAAAGGGTTAACATATTGCTCCATAAATACGTAAATTGCAATTTACGTCTGTTACTTACAGTGGAGAAAACGTTATTCTTTCCCAATAAACGTGTTTACGCTAAAACTATTATTTGCAGTGCAAACAGTTTGGAGCCAGATCAGACGCCGGGTAACCCGGCGTCTGATCAGGCTCCAAACTGTTTGCCACCAAGATAAATATGAATTATCAGAATTGTCAAAAAGTTGTTCTTTCCTACGTTTTAGTATTTTGCGTTTGCGTACATTTGTGTTTAAACGGGAAAGAATAACAGATTATCCACTGTATTCCTCTACTTCAGGAGACACTTACACTTTATAAAGTCTTGAATAAGCACCCTAAGTTGTAATTGCTTTTTCTTTGAGGTAGTTTCAAGCAGGATAAAAAGTAAGGTAGAATGCTTTACTTGCAACTCGCTTTAACTGGTCATCTATATTCGAAACTAGAAACAGGCTACAGTGGAGAATCTGTTATTCTTTCCCAATAAACGCGTTTACGCTAAAACTATTATTTGCAGTGCAAACAGTTTGGAGCCAGATCAGACGCCGGTTATCTATATTCGAAACTACATGTAGAAACAGGTTATTTGGTAAAGCGTTAATTCTGTTATTAACCCCTTCAATGCCTTACCCCGAGTACAATAGTCATATTACTGTATTGTCTCATATATACATGTTATGTAGTGAGAAAAATAAAAAGCAATAGTTGTAGTTGTTGTTGTTGCAAACAGTTTGGACCCTGATTAGTCGCCGCGTAACGTGGTGTCTGACCAGGACCCAAACTGATTGACTCGCAACCGGATGGTGTTCTTGTCAAAATAAAATAAAATACTCAAATAAAAGCAAATTTGTGGCATTATTTGGCTTTTGACATTAAAAAAATATGATCAGTCCAAAAAACGTCTCAAGAATCGTCACCGAATCTTAGTTATTTAGATATTTTCCATCGTTTTTCCATAGCGTTAGCTAACGGTATAGTTGTTGTTGTTGCTTCTCTACACGGGGTCAGACATAAACCCGAGCCGAATAATGTTCTATTAATAGCTATCATTGAAGTACGTTAATTCGCTACCATATATATAGAGAGAGCGTCCGTAGCCGAGGGCGTAAAGGCGATGCCTCATTTTTTCATTTTTGTCTCCGCATGGATGGTCACGGGTTTGAATCCCATCAGAGCCTCTTCTTTTTCTTTTTTTTTTTGGAAATGCATTTTTTAACAGAATTTATTATCCTAAACTAAATTTTACCCATTTATATAAGCATTAGACATGTATTTACAAATTACTATTTTTAATGCTTGATCCGGTTGCGAGCCTCTTTAAGGCAGAATACCTTTCATTTAAATTCGAGTTATATAAGCAGACGACAATAGTTTACAATTGATGACGTCAAGGCAGTGAAGGGGTTAATTGTCACGACTGCTATTAACAGACATCTTGATGGCCATGTTTCAGCATTAAATAGTTATGCAACTGCTACACTGGAGAAAACGTCAATCTGTTCCTTTAAAGACGCGTGTCCTTAAATAATTATTGTCAATGCCAAAGGTCTTGAACTAGATTAGCCGTCGGGTGACCTTAAAGGCCCTTAAATGTATGCAAGTCAGATGTTTTACAATGAATATGTTATTCTTTTCCAATTTACGCTTTTGTGCAATAACAATATATTATCTTAGTGGCAAACAGTTTAAAGCCGGTTAACTGACCAGACACAGCCACTCAGATATTTAACACAAATCGTCAGATTTATCAAAAAGCTGCCCTTTTTACGTTTTATTTCAGAACAAAACACGTTTATTTGGAACAAATTACGTCTTCTCCACTGTAGCTATTATATTTCATATTGCAAATAATCTTGCTTTAGAGTAGTCCAAATGTCAGGACGTTACAGTGCAGTAACCGTAAAAATCCTAATAGGGATACCTGGTAGAACTGCTGCATCATGTTTAATAAATAGTCCAAAAGGTGCAAACTGATTGGCAATCATTGTAGATTCTAACCAGCCTGCAATCAATAAAACAGTCTGGTCAGGGTCTACACTGTTTGATCTAACCTTTCTGTTCCAATACGGTATTCTAGTTTTTGCGGTATACAGTGGAGAATACGTTATTCTTTCCCGTTTAAACAAAACGAAACGCAAACGCAAAACGCTAAAACGTATAAAAGTGCAACTTTTGGACAATTCTGATAATTCATTTTTATTTTGGTGGCAAACAGTTAGGAGCCTGATCAGACGCCGGGTTACCAGGCGTCTGATCTGGCTCCAAACTGTTTGCAATAGAAATAATAGTTTTAGCGTAAACGCGTTTATTGGGAAAGAATAACGTTTTCTCCACTGTAGTATATGCCAACAAGCTATCACTTGTAATATCTTTGTCATGGTCACACCCAGGGAAACATTATAAGGGTTAATACATACGACTTCTGTACACGTCAGCACGTGACCTTGCATAGCCTATAAACCATCACCTGCAGGTAGGTAAGATTCTTGGAAGAAAGTACAGTAAACCCGCTCTATTACGACCACTAAATTATTTTAACTATTAGGGTGTTTACGATAGGTGACCGATTAAAGCAAGGTGGCAGAGAAACAGAAAGCTCCTTTAGGAGCTTTCTGTTTCACTGCCACCTTGCTTTAAGCTTTCACATCTCTATTATACAATCAATTAGCCTTCGTTTTAGTGGTCGTAATAGCGAGGTTATACTGTACAGTGCGTTAGTGTTTTACTACTCTACAAGATCCTAAATTTATGAGCAGTAGACTTTTTCTATAACACACGTATGCATGTTCTATCATATTCAAGATGCGTCTATAACGTTATAATGACATGGTTATTATTTATTTTATATCGATTACTTTCAATACTTATTTGTAACTAACTTAGTTCCCATCTTTCAACTTGTATGACTGAATGACCTCATTAACATCTGAAAAGGACCTGACTTACTTTGTGTTCTTAACCCTTTACCCCATAGACTGTTTCTAGTTTTGGAAGACAGGTAACCACTTAAAACAGGTTGAAGGTAAAACAGAATGCGCCTTAAGGCACAGTCTGCTTTATTTTCATCCTGCTTTAAGCTATCATTTGCTAGAATATACAAAATAGTTCTTATAATACATATTCATGACTGCATAAATTTGGAACATTTTTCTTCAGTAGATGAATACATAAAAGGCGTAAAAAGGCGTATTGATAAGGTAATGGGTCAAGAACCTTTTTTGCGATTGAACATTCTGAAAAAAAACGTTTAAACGTTTACAGGACATGCATTTAAATGTAAGTCTATCACACCGTTTTACCCATACTCGTTTTACATGAAGTTCATAAGCAAAGCCAGAAGCTGTGCATGTTCGTCTTTTTCCTTTCGGACAATATTAAGCAGTTGAGTTTCATTCACCAATTGATGCCTTGATATTGAAATTACAGTTCTCTCCCTGTATGCTTTCTTGGAGATTTCATTTACGACATACAGTGGTGATCTAAAGACTCTTTGACAGTGCTTGTCCATACAGCAAAATATGTCATATGGTATGATATAATAGCAAACCGTGTAGATTCTGACGTGGCGCCGCGTCTCATCATGGTCTACACTGTTTGTAAATGTCCAATTGAGTAGACAATACACTAAAATAGGTTAATCACTTTCTGGATATACTAGTTTAGAATACGAAGTATTTGCCGAACTGGCTACGTACTCGTATATAGGCTATGTTTAACATTGCTACATTGCATGTTGGCTCTTCGCCGTATTGAAAGTTAAGGTATTCCAACACTGAAGGAAGGGTAATTGTAATGTGAAAATGATATTATGAATGGATACTACATGTAATTCCCGTGTCTTGTGTGAAATATGAAGGCTTTTCGTCATCTCTTCTCGAAAATATTTGAAATATTGTATATAGCCTTACAGGTATGAAAATATGCGAGAAAATTAAAAGACAAGTATTCCTAAAAGGTGATTTTTACCTATTCTGACCTAAAATACTGATATTTTTTATGCCATGCCTATGCTAGACGACGTGAACATAACAAAAAAAAGTTATTGTCCCAATATTTGCATCATATGATGTGAAAAAATAAAAAATCTGAACCGTCCTCTTAAAAATATGCAATATTTTCCATACGATTTTACATTATATGACTTAAAAGTTTGTATGTTTGTACAAAAATGAAAACTTGGGCAAAGCACACCACTTGCTTATTGTTTCATACAGTACTTACGCAATCTAAATCCAAAATATGATGACATTTGGCCGCACCTGACTGGAAAAAATTAATTTTGTCTTCGAAAAAAGTGTTGGAGACCTTGAATACTTTATAAAGACTGAACAATAAATTTTACTTATAATTAAATATTTTTGCAAATTAATGTCAGGCGCATTTATAAACATCTAATCATTGATTTAGGAAAAGGTTTTGTTTAAAAAAGATATATATTTTAAAGAAAAATATATTGAGCTCGGTCGGGATTCGAACCCGTGCGGGGAAGGCCATGCAAATTTACAAGACGACATTTCGGACTTCGTTCGGATAATTTCTAACATTATCGTCCAGGTTTTTTATTGGACTGTTCGGTATATTCCATTAAACACGGAAAATGTCGAGATAACACGGAAAAGGGCGATCTTCAGTCTTGGAATTCCTTAACGTACCATGGATTTATCTCTTATAATATTTATATAGAACTATACCAAAGTTTATTGCCCTCTGCACACAAATCAGGTAAAATACGTCTGTCAGGCGTGCATTTGTAGGGTCAGGTTGGTGATTAAGACTTTAATTAGACAATCATTCGATAATTGGTACATTTCAGTCCAATATAGATTATAGAAATAAGTTTATAAGAAAATGGATGGCGTTAATATATCTTGCAGTGTACTTAACAGAGTAACTTTCGGAGAACGTTTGTTGAAATCAAGGATATGCCTACGACGCCCTTTAAAAGTCAAATATAAAAGAAGACCTTATATTCAAAGCATTTTTGTTACAGCTTTCAAAACGGTGGATATAACATATAACAAGGCATCCACTTTATTAAACTGAGTACAAATCTAGTTCTTTTAACATAGTGATCAACTTTGCACATCCTGCACATTCATCTCTGGTGGCAACATTTTTGTCTATAGCTACATCTAAGTGTGATATATTCAAAGAAACATTTTTATAACTATTATACGATTGTAAAATCCGGGATATAGGCGTATACATGTACGTTAATTTTATGTTTTTCAGCATACGTGTACAGTGGAGAATCTGTTATTCTTTCCCAATAAACGCGTTTATGCTAAAACTATAATTTCCAGTGCAAACAGTTTGGAGCCAGATCAGACGCCGGGTAACCCGGCGTCTGATCAGGCTCCAAACTGTTTGCCACCAAGATAAACAAGAATTATCAGAATTGTCCAAAAGTTGTTCTTTTCTACGTTTTGGTGTTTTGCGTTTGCGAACGTTTGCGTTTAAACGGGAAAGAATAACAGATTCTCCACTGTATGTACTTGTCAACGAGGACAGACAGCGCTTATTTCCAATTCAGATGAACTTACCGTGTTGTTGATTTGATCGTGTTTTTACCGGAAGAGAGTCGAAATTGAAAGTAGGCTGGGTAGACAAACGAGTTTAACTTTTTTTACTTAAATGACATAAACGTACATCATTATGATATATAATCATTATGAAAATATTCTTTTAAAAAAAACTAATGTCGAGTCATCTCACGTATTCAATGCCGTGAGAACATGAGTACTTTTTATATTAATTCTGATAAGCGATTAAAGTTCATCGGGTCCGGTTGAAACATTTTCATTTCCATTTGTTGATGTCCGAACAGTCGACTTATCTCGAAGAACATAAAAACGACAATATCAAACTTCACAATTAAATGAATTCCGTCTTAAGTTTTATTCTCACGATCGATAAACAAAGGACACTCTAAACCTAACCTACGTCGAACTTCAACCTTATTTGGAAATCTCCATCACAAACATTCTACGATAAAAACTAATACGTCATTGCAAAAATACCTAGACATGCATTTACCTTATCTTTAGAGAATGCGTGTTAATCCTTTCCTCCCATAGAAGCACCATTTAGCGCATTCAGTTCTTTAACTGAAAACAATAGTTTCAATTTAAACTGTCATGAACATATATATCTACCATAAGAACTATTTTCTATATCCTAGCAGAATGTAGCTTAAAGTAGGCTGAAAATAAAGCAGAATGGCCTTAAGGCGCATTTGCTGTACTTTCAACCTGCTTTAAGTAGTCATCTGTCTTCTAAACAAGAGACAATCTTCATGTATTAGGTAAAGGATAAAGTCAAACATACTCGTTTTTCAAAGTTAACCCGTGGCTATGCCACGAGTTAACTTTGAAATACGTTTATGTTATACCACGGAGTATTTAGGTCTAAGTACTCCGTGGTTTTACTTAATCGAATTCGAGTTACATATACTCTACTTTACATTTCAGGATGCTTGACGAATCATTGCGCTGGGTTATTGCAAATGGACAAATAGAGAGAGCCAAAACAATAATTAAGAACGCATGCAGATGGAACAAGAAAGACTATTCAACAGTTGTACGGGAATCAGGTCTACCTGACATGTTTGCAGATGGTCCTGAAACGATGGGATCTATAGACAAGGCGAAGGAAGCACTGCTTGGACAAGAAAAGACGCCAGTAGTCACAGTGAAGAGTGTTTCCCTGCTAGAGATAATTAAACATTCGCAAATAAGAAGAGTGTCATTTATAATATGGTTTTTATGGTAAGATTTACGTTTCTATGGTGTTACACTGTATATTACTTGCAGCGGTGACGACGTTTTACTTTTTAACTAAAGGCGTTTGTGAACCAAACATTTTTATTCCATTGCTAACAGTTTGGCACCAGGTTAGACGCAGGTTAACTTCGTCCCGGCGTTTGATTGGCTCCAAACTGTTTGCCTCTTAATATGTACATAATCGTCAACAAGCCTTTTAACAATTCATTTCTTTATGCCACTGCATAACGTTGGCGTTTGAAGTTCGTACAAACGGTCATATAAGAGCGAAATTTAGCGCAAACCCAAAAACAATAAATTATAAAGCTTTTTTTCACATGTAGACCATTCGGTGTCTAATGTGGTCCTAAACTGTTTAAACCTGTCATCAGTGTTCAGACTCGTTCACTCCTGAAACTTTAAATGGATAATTCCAGTTTGTAATAAAAGTTCATTTTTAATTATTTCGGGAGGGTTTTCTTTTCAATTCATTGCAAAATGACATACTATGCAGACTCTGATCAGAGGGCGTCTTCAGAAGTCCTTTGATCTTGGTCTCAACTGTTTGTTTAGGGGCAGTGTATGTTTCACAGGTACAATATTTGTAAAAGACGACTATACTCGTCGCTAGGGCTCAATACATTTATTAAAGCGTGTTTGTTTTTGAAAATGATATAGTTTTCCCTCCATGTACATATTTAGATATACTGACTTTATCATAACTTAAATGACGAACTTTTACATACTTATCATTATTTTTTTAAGATCCAGAAGTCCAATTAAGTTATTATTTTTTGCAATTAAACACAGCTTTGTATTACATGCAAAAAAGGAAATCTAATATATACAATTTCATTTGCAAACAGTGCATGCAGACCCTGGTCAGATGGCTTATTAGGAGCGCTTTGGTCTGAATCTACGCTGTTTGCCTAGGACAAATGTATTTTTAACATGTACGTTGTTGATAAAGGACGAGTATGCTCAGTGAATTATAACGGGCCTTTATCATACATGGTAATCTTTGATCAAGTCCGAAGAGGTGCAGCAATTAGTATTTTTAATTTTATTTGTTTTGCGCTATTAATATATTGCTCTGGAGAATACGTTTTCTTTCCCTATAAACGGTTTGATGCTAGAACAAATATTTCCATTGCAAACAGTTTAAAACAAAACGGACGTCTGACCCGGCTCAAACGTGTTTGCCACACAGATTAAAATAAAGTGTCGAACATTTAAAAAAGCTGACATGCTCTTCATTTCATTTCAATGCCTTTGCGGTTACAGTGTTCCCTCTCTACAACAACCCTCCCAACAACGACTCCCTCCTTACAACGACTCTTGTCACAGTTCCCTAAACAGGACAATTATGTCCAACCTGTTCACGACTGCAATGTCGTCTGCTTAAAATTGCCGTCTGCTAACTTTCTCAAAGTAACATAATTGACATTTTGAAAGTTAAAACTTAATGAGGAGTGACAAACAGCTTGAATCCAGATCAGACGCCGCGTAACGCGGCGTCTGATCTGGATTCAAGCTGTTTGCAAATGTAAGTCAATTTCCCTCCCTATAACGACTCCCTCCGAACAACGCACACAATCTATTGTCTCCCGTTGGGTGTCGTTGTAGAGAGGGAGCGCTGTACTTTCTTTCAAACGGGGAAAAGTAACGTCTTCTCTACTGTAGCAAAGTTTGTGAAAACAGTAGAGACCCTGGGCAGACGTGAAAGAATTGAGTACATGTACCATATTTCCTTTGAATCTACATTAAAATTTTGTTTAGTGGCCACTTTAAACATGTCAAAACCTCCTAAAGGAGCTTGCTATGTTAAATGTACTCCTATCCTGCATTAACCCTTTCACTGCCCTACCCTGAGTACACTTTTTATTTGCAAACAGTTTGGGTCCTGAGCAGACGCCGCGTGAAGTGGCGTTTGATCAGGGTCTAAACTGTTTGACACTCACTTCAATATTCCTTAAATCAATCCCTCCTAACAACGACCCCTGCAGCTGTTCCCTAAACTGGAAGATTATATCTAAGGATTTAACTGCTTAAATATCGTCTGTATAAAATTGTTGTCGGCTGGGTTTTTTTGTCAAAGTTACATGTAAGTGGACATTTTATTAGAATAAATATCATGAAGAGTGACAAACAACTTGAATCCAGACCAGACACTGCGTTACGCGGCGTCTGATCTAAATTAAAGTTGTTTGCAAATGGAAGCCAGTTTCCCTCCCTATAACGACTTTCTGCGAACAACGCACACATTGTTTGCCTCCCATTTGTTGTCGTTATCGAGAAGGAACGCTGTACTTAGAGATCCCTATGACCCATAATTTACGGCCCGCTAAACACAAATTTTACTATACTCATAGTCAACAAGATGTTCTTCTGTTTCCAGGGTGACCGACAGCCTAGTGTACTATGGTTTGTTTATGATATCCTCAGATCTCTATGGTGACAGATACCTCAACTTCTTCCTAAGTGGAATCTTGGAGTACCCGGCATGTGCCTTCGAAGCGTATGGCTTAAACAAGTACGTAAAGTTTCTACGTCTAGTACTTGTAGTAGTATGAGTCCAATGTAATGCAACTCTCCCGTCTTGAGTATACAACCACTATTTCTTAGCACACAAATCTGATTGAGGAAGTCGCTTAAATTATGTGATAAAAATGTGCAGATATGAGCACTTGTGCAGAATGTAATAAGTGTGAAACAGAAATCGAAAACATTATACAGCGCTCCCTCAAAAAAGACAAAACTTGTGTGCGTTGTTTGAGGGAGTCGTTATAGGGAAGAAAATAGTTAAATAGTTGCAAACAGCTTGAATCAAGATCAGACGCCGCGTCACGCGGCGTCTGATCTGGATTCAAGCAGTTTGTCACTCGTCATTAAGTTTTTGTCTGTCAAAATGTCCAATAATCATGTAACTTTGAGAAAATCAGCTGGCGACAACTTTAAGCAGTCGATATCAAGTCCTATTTAGTTTGTCCATAATTGTTCCGTTTGGGGCATGGGACATTGTAAAGAGGGGGTCGTTATTGGTGGCCGTTGTAGGATGGGAACACTTTAGTTTGTAGATCTATTACTAGGGCTACAAAGCATTCTTTGTTTAGCAGTGTACTCATTCTGAACACGCTGATAAAATAGTTTTTATAACTTTGGCAGCAGATCTTGAAACTTCAGTGCTTTAACGTTTTAATGTGAGAATGATTCAAATGCAATTACATAATCACAGTGAGAATGCTTTATAACCTCGGACCCCGTAACAATATTTCCTGCAACCCAGTTGGTGAAACACCAGTGCTCCCACCCTTCAACTGCCCTCTAAACAACGATTTCTGTTTTTACAACAACGTTTGCCGCTGTTCCCCAAACCGAGGCATTGAATTCTAACGCTTTCATTGCTGCACTATCATCTGCTTAAAGTTGTCGTTTGCTGTTTTTACTAAAGTTACGTATTGGACATTTTGACGGAACAAAGCATAAAGACGGGTGACGAACAGATCAAACTGTTTGGAAACGTAAGCCAAGGCATGTTCAGCACTCTAAGGGGTGTTTTATTTTCCTTCCAAATAACAACTCCTCCGGAACAACACCCACCATTTTGTCTCCCATTGGCTGTAGATATGATAATAGTTTATATATAACTATACTCGAAGATTTAGTACATTGTGTAGGGTGGAAATAAACGTTACTGAATTTGTATGGCAAAAGTACAATGTGTATACCTATTGGTTTGTTTGTAAGTTTGTCTTTGTATGAGATACATGTATGCCAAAAATTAAGAAAACACTATAGGACTGTTGGTTATTTTACAGATAATCAAATATCAGATCGACCCCGAGAGAATGGCAAACGTAAAACATAGAATTTTGTTTCGAGAAATGTATTACATGTTTTTATTTTTCAGAATCGGTCGAAAATGGACTAGCCTTACATGTCATCTTGTTTCTGGAATAAGTCTAATTTTCGCCACCGGCTTTATATATGGAGCAGGTCAGTATATTCTCTAGGCAAGCTCTGCTTGATGTTACAGTGGTTGTCACCATTTCCCAACAAATGCGTTTATGCTTAAGCTTTTACAACTTATGCAAACAGTTTGGGTCTGTTTAGACACCAGGTAACCCAGTCTCTGACCAATTCCGTGGCTGTTAACTACATTTTTTATGATTAAAACCAATCGGTAGCATTTTCAAAAAAGTTGCCATTTCTCTACATTTTAATACATTGCTGTTAGTTTATTTTAAACGGGACAGAATGTCATCTTACGCAATCCACTTGAGGTTACACTAGTTATCTTAAATTATGAAAAGCTTTCTTAACTCTTTGACGGCCATTATTAGATAATAACGCCTCCAATATAATCTCTGCATCACTATCTATCGTCTACAGTGCTCCCTGTCTACAACGGCGCCAAATGGGAGACAAAAATTATGTGCGTTATTTGGAGGGAGGCGTTATAGGGAGAAAAAATGGCTTACATTTGCAAACAGCTTGAATCCAGATCAGACGCCGCGTAACGCGGCGTCTGATCTGTATTCAAGCTGTTTGTCACTCGTCATTAAGTGGGTTTTTTCTGTCAGAATGTACATTATGTTACTTTGAGAAAAGAAGCAGACGAAAATTTTAAGTAGACGGTATTGCAGTCGTGAATATTTTGGACAGAATTGTTCTGTTTAGGGAACTGCGACAAGGGTCGTTGTTAGGAGTAGTTGTTTGACGGACCGTTGTATGAGGGAACACTGTACTTGTAATTTACGTCTGCTTTTACTTATGAAACTTTATATTTTATACGGTTTGTTTTACTCAAAAAACATTGGAATGGGTGTCACACAATTTGGATCCTGATCAGAAGATGCGTCACGCGGTGTCTGATCAGGATCCAAACTGTTTTTTGCAAATGTCAGTGATGTGGGCCATGGCAGCGAAAGGGTTAATGTTTTCCTTCCCTATTAACTGACATATGCAAACGGATTGAATACAGATCAGACGCCAAGTTATACGACATCTAATATCGGTCCAAGTTATTTGAAACCCACTCGCAACCGGATGGTGTATGCTTCTGTCTCCTATTACCGGTGGTCTTAGTGTAATCGAAAACTTAAACAATTATAAAGACCTTTTATACTTGCTTCCCTGATTATTTTCAGTTGCTGGACGTTTTATTTATGAAATGCAAACGTCAAAACAGCAAGAAATTCCATAAGTTTTCTGATCTTTTACCTAATTTCAGCCGATACACACAAAAGGATAAACATCATTTCTCCTGTATTACCGGTGCATCAGCCGAAAATTCCTATAGAAAAATGTCTTCGTGTAAGATAATGTCCAAGATGTTGCGATTTTAGTCAATGACCGGAAACAGTTTCGTAAGATGCGCAGCAGCAGACAGAACTTGTAAACAGAGAATTTCTGGCATAAAAACAAAATGGACACTTGAAAATGTTAGAAACGTGTTGGAATTTCTGTGCAAATGTGAACTTTTATCGAGAAAAGTGTACATTTACATGAATAAGCTCATAATAGACACTTTTGATGGATTTGGCAGTTGACGCGGGAGTTTTACTGTTCTCTATGTAAATTTCCGGTATGTAAATGAAGTGACGTCATTGCTATTTGGATTTTTCGGATTACACCGGTATAACATATACACCGGTATTAGGTTGCTTGATCCTACTTGTCAAAATAAAATAAAATACTCAAATAAAAGCAAATTTGTGTCATTATTTGGCTTCTGACATTAAAAATATATGATCAGTTCAAAAAAAGTCTCAAGAATCGTCACCGAATCTTAGTTTTATTTAAATATTTTCCATCGTTTTTCTATAGCGTTAGCTAACGGTATAGTTGTTGTTGTTGCTTCTCTACACGGGCTCAGACATTAACCCGAGCCGAGTATGCAATTTTTGTTATTGCTGTATGTATAAATTGATCCGTTTTACAGTTGAACCTGTAGTTGGCGGCTGCCAATATGTTATAGACCTGTGCTTCCTTGATGCAGGAATGATAATAATGCAGAGAACCCCTGCAGGGGCTTTCTGCATTGGATCTGTCGTGCATTGGGGGACCACTGGTAACCAAATATCAACAAATCTATAAATCTAGTTAATTTCTTATTACGGGTTTAACTGTTCTCACAGTCAAATATTTGGTGGCGGATTAAACTGTGTAATATTGTACTCGCATATAATTATCTACATTATGGTTATGGAGGCACCTGTACTCATACTCTCTCTCTCTCGCCTGCTCTCTCTCTCTCTCTCTCTCTCACTATATCTTTCTCTTTCTTTCTCGTTCTCTCTCTCACTGGCTCACTAATACCCGCTCTCTAAAATAATTTGTATTTGTAAAACTGTAGGGGAAGGGCCGTCTCTAAGTTGGTAGAACTTGTGGCCCAACCCCATTTCATGTATATAATTGAAATAAAATACGTTTAAACTAAACTAAACTAACCCGAGCCGAAAAAAGTACTATCAACCGCTACCATTGAAGTAGAGAGCGCTGGTAGCCGAGGCAATAAAGGCGTTTCCTCATTTTCATGTTTGTCTCAGCATGGAGGGTCGAATCCCACCAGAGACTCTTCTTTTTTTTTTTTAAATGCATTTTTTAACAGAATTTATTATCCTAAACTAAATCTTACTCATTTATATAAGCATTTGACATATATTTACAAATTACTATTTTTAATGCTAAATCCGGTTGCGAGCCCCTTTAATTTTTTCTTTAAATAGTGTAATTCTGTATTTTCAGGCAACGTTTTATTACATGCCTTTGAGTGGGCGTAAATCCTTCTTTAAAACAACAACAACCATAATATCAACATTTTATGAGAAGGCGGGTTTTAGGCCGTGCACGCATGTAATTAGATCGTGGTATTTTAGTAATACCTTATTATTTTAATTTTGCCAGTTGGGAAGGATCAGTTCAAGCTTTTCGACATTGTATTATTTGTAAAAATATTTCAAAAAATACAAACATTAATCAAGGGCAAATACCACGGCCTTTTAGAAGAATCATGTTGATATACATTAATTTGTTTACCAGACGATGTTGTAAATAGATAACGATAATTTACATAATGACAGTTGAATCCACATGCTATCTCTCTACAACGACACCCAATGGGACACACAGATTTTGTGCGTTGTTCGGATCGGATCGAGTCGTTATAGAGAGGGAAAATTAAGTATTGGCTTACATTAGCAACAGTTTGAATCCTGATCAGACGCCGCCTAACGCGGCGTCTGATCTGAAATCAAGCTGTTTGTCACTCGTCATTATTATTTATTCTATAAACATCTCCACGTATATGTAACTTTGAGAAACAAATAAGAAGAGGAAAATTTAAGCAAACGATATTGCAGCAGTAAAAGCGTTAGACATAGTTGTCCCGTTTAGGGAATTGTAGTAAGGGTCGTTGTAAGGAGGGAGTCGTTGTTTTGAGGGATGTTGTACATAGAGAGAACACTGTATACCTAAAACTCAAGCGGTGTATGGTCCCGGGTGATAGTGGCGTTCACTGTCGCTAAAAATCCCCATTTTCCTTCATACAGGAAATTGGAAAACGACCTTTAAACCCTTTCATTGTGAATGACGCTTAAAATCGCGTTTGCAAAAACTGTTTGGATCCTGATCAGACGCCGTACATTTGTCCTACACAGATTTTCCTATACACTGCACTTTTTTGTTGTTATTATTATTATTATACCATATTTATATAGCGCTCGTTTCACAAAGGGGTTGTGCGTTCAAAAGCGCTTCACATGAAATTACATAAATATACCTAAAAAAGGGAGATTATACAAATAACTACAATTATATTTAAAATAAACATGAATAGATACATGTATATACAAAAGACAGTCCCAAAAGGGCGAACATAATATAGTATTGAACTAACTGTCCATTTAACCCTTTATGGTCGAATTATTCGGGAGATGTGTACCCCCTCGCCGCTTTATTGTCGTCTGTTTCAGTATTGTTGTCTGCAAGACACGTTTCAAAGTTAGAGTTAAGGTTGTATGACTTCAAAAATATCGATAAGAGTATCAAACTCTTTTACGCGGCGTCTGATCAAACGCGCTTTATGGCGTCATTGGGAGTGAAAGGGTTAAAGCCTCAGGGGTGAAAGAGTTACCAAATACCGAGACCCCATCAGTAATCCTTGTTTTCTATTTTTGTTCTGTAGGTGGCAGTACGTCAATGCTGACTGCGGGCACAGCCTTCACATTGATAGGAAAGATGGCTATAACGGGGGCATTCAGTTCAGCTTTCATTCTAACGCCAGAATTATATCCAACTAACATGAGGTAAAGTATTTTATTCTGTTGTACGCTCTTTTACAGATAATTTTGAGCCTGACCAGACCACCTGTTATACGGTGTCAGATCTGGTTCCAAATTGTTAAGAATTTAAAAAGTTGTTTTAGTACAAACGCATTTATTGGGAAAGAACTTCTTTTCTACTGTAACATTTGCACTGGCAATGAAAGAGGGAAACACACATTCTAAACACTGTCCATTTAACGCATTATTACCTAAAACTTTCAATGGACAATTCCAGTTTGGAATAAAGGCTGATCCATTTTAGACTATTAAGGACTGGTTGTTTTAACAAATTGCAAAATGACAAACAGATGACGTCCTGCAGAAGCCCTCTGATCAAGGACTTCACTGTTTGCATAGGACAAGTATACTCTTCACAGGTACACATTTGGTAAAGGACGCATATATGCGTCACTAGGGCTCAATGAGTTAAAGGTCAAAAATCTTAATTTTCTAGATAATTAAATTTTAATTATTTGACGAGGTACTAGTGATAACAATAGGCTATTAATAATTTTACTGCTATTTTCTTAACCCTTTTCCCCATAGCTTGTTTTAAATATTGAAACTATATGGTTTCCAAGGCAGGCTGGTAGTAAAGTCGAATGTTCCATAAGAAGCATTCAGTTTTACTTTCAATCTGCTTTAAACATCCACCAGCGAACATTTGTGATATATTATTTCTTATGTTGCATATTCATGACTGTATAAGTGGAACTATTTTCTTTAGAAAATGAATTGTTTAAATGCGTAAATGCACTAGTGTAGTAATGGGTTATTTAATAATATGTTACAGTGGAGAATCTGTTATTCTTTCCCAATAAACGCGTTTACGCTAAAACTATTATTTGCAGTGCAAACAGTTTGGAGCCAGATCAGACGCCGAGTAACCCGGCGTCTGATCAGGCTCCAAACTGTTTGCCACCAAGATAAACAAGAATTATCAGAATTGTCCAAAAGTTCTTCTTTTCTACGTTTTAGTGCTTTGCGTTTGCGTACGTTTGCGTTTAAACGGGAAAGAATAACACATTATCCACTGTAACAACAGGTTGTTGAATAATTTAACAGTTTCTGAAGGAACACATAAGTTTAACACCATGAGATTCTATATCATTTAAATTCTTCATTTTAGAAGCTATATTACTGCTTTTACTGTAAACTGCACTCTTAACACTTTCACTGCCAAATATTCGTGCGAGTTTTACCCCTTCATCGTTTCATTGTCGTCTGTTTCAATTTTGTTGTCTGCAATGTCGTTTCAAAATTAAAAGATAAGGCAGTATGACTGAAGAAATTTCAAAACGAGTGTCAACAGTCGGGATCCTGATCAGACGCCGCGTTACGCGGCGTCTGATGTGGATCAAAACTGTTTGCAAACGCGCTTTCAAGCGTCATTGAGTGTGGAAGGGTTAAATGTCAAGAGGACAACCGGTCACGTTTGTTGATCATTTGCTGACCTGTTTAGTAGTTCGTATTATTTTCCTCCCATCAGCATAATTAGTCTGAACCCCTTACTCCATATGTACGTCTTTTTATGATTTTAATTTATTTTTCCACTGAAGAAAATAGTACCACTTTGTACAGTCATGAGTATGCACCGTTATAAATAGTTCTACATCTTAGCAAATGGAAACTTAAAGTAGACTAAAAGTAGAGCAGAATTAAAGAAGTGTGTAGTTAAGTTCAACCCCATGACAATGCATAGGTACCAACAATACATGTTCCACCTCCCTCTGAGTCTATCATGAATTTGATTTAATCATATTTTATTGCAAAATTCGGATATCATAAACATTTCTCGACATACATGTACATAGTTTCTACAGCATATATGTATACAAGTTATCAATAGATTATAAGGTATTGCAAACGGGTTGGGTCACAAGATATACCAACATTAGAGAAGGCCATTCCCTTGATGTCAAAACGTAAGAACAGGTATAAACGTTATGCTTTAATATAGAAGAAAATATTTCTATCTTAACTTACAAAACAAACCAAAAAATAAATTACCATGAATAAAGCATGTATATCAGGTTTACATGTCGTATATCTGATAGGGTCATAATACAGTAAAACCTCTCTATTACGACCACTAAATTGTGTTACTTATTAGAACTTTAAAACAAGTGACTGCTTAAAGCAAGGTGACAGTAAAACAGAAAGCTCCTATAGGAGCTTTCTGTTTTACTGTCACCTTACTTTAAGCTGCCACCTGTCTTAATATACAATCAATTTGCCTTCGTTTTAGTGGTCGTTATAGCGAGGTTGTACTGTATATGCATGTGTATTACATGTATCGATGTTCGGTACATGATAACTTATATTTCTCCAGAAACTCTGGCCTGGGCGCAGCCTCGTTCATGGGCAAGGTTGGTGGTATGATAGCGCCCTTCTTCCGGAATGCTGTAAGTATACATAGGTACATTGCTTTTAAATCACCTGGCGATCAGATCTGGAAAGTCTTAGTAAAATGGTTTCTCCGATGAATATGATTCCCTTTCTAACCATTTCACTGTCATGGCGTCATCAATTTTAAACAATTGCCGTCTGTTTTAATTTCTCAAAATTTAATTTTCAGATAAAGAAATATTGAAAATAGTGTAAAACAGTTTGGACCCTGAGCAGACGCCGCATTGCGCGGCGTCTGGTCAGGATTCAAACTGTGTGCAAATAACTATTGTATTTTCTCGAATCTCTCATTACAGTTTGCAATGCTATGTTATTGCTTTTGTTCATATTAACCCTTAGCCTGCCACTCACGACTATAGCTCCATATGCAAACAGCTTGGATCCGGATGAGACGCCGAGTAACTCGGCGTCTCATCCGGATCCAAGCTGTTTGACACTCGGACAACATTTTCAGCAATTTTGAGCAACTTTGAAGCACTTTGAAACTTGAAGCAGACGAGAAATATAGCAGACGACAACTTATTTGGCGGGCTAAGGGTTAAATGTCCTTTAACAAAATATACACAACAGTAATGTAAGGCCATCGTCATATGTTGTAAATCTATTAGAGGGGGAGGGTTGTTACTTATGTTGGAAGAACTTGTGTCCTGATCCTTTTGCACATACATTTGTATGTGTACGTATGGTACTACCCTGTGGTAATTTAAATTGTTAAACATAAACTTTTGTACAAATATTGAACAATAAAAAATGTTTAAAATAAATCTAGCGCCTTTAGTTAATTTCTCAATTAGATGATATAACAGCACTTACACAGTTATGATCTAAGCAACATAAAAATAAGTTTATATATCATAGCAGATTGTGGCTTAAAGCAGACTGAAAAAAAAACAGAATGCACCCTCAAGCCCATTCTGTTTTACTTTCAATCTGCTCTAAGTTGTCACCTGTTTTAGAAGCAGGCAATAGAGGTAATGGATTAACCCCATTGCCGTTTGTTACACCGATTGCTTCAAAACGTGCTGCCTTAAATTTTATTTTTTCAAAAACGGAGTTAACGCTGTATGACATAGCCATGATATGGCCAACGGAGGAGCCTGATAAGGATAAAGGCTGTTTGCAAATGTCGACTTTGGAAGCCTTTAACGTTGAACATGTTAACACTTTCCCCCATAGAAACACCTTTTAGCGCATTTGATTTATTCATCCACGTAAGAAAATAGTTCTTATTTAATCAGTCATGAATATGTTTTATAATATGTTTTCCATATTCTAACAGATGGAAGCTTAAAGCAGGCTGAAAGTAAAGCAGAATGTGCCTTAATGCACATTCTGCTTTACTTTCAACCTGCTTTAAGTGGTTACCTATCTTCAAATCTAGAAACAGGCTATGGGTTAAAGGGTTAAACTGAGTTGTCTTTCTTATTTCAGGGAGAGGCTATACCGTGGATCCCTGGCTTCATCTTCTCTATTATGTGCCTGATTACCGTCGTGTTGTTGGCGTTTGTGCCGGAGACCAATGGCATTGACCTGCCTCAGACCATAGATGAACTAACCGAATGGTACAAGGTCAATAAGTTCTCACTTCATGTCGGTCAGAACGAGGCTGTGAAAAAGAAACGTACAACACTTGAACTTCAAAAGGTTGCTCCTAAAGAAGAGACAATTATAGTGACATAGGGCATTTCTTATAAGTAGTAATTGGTTTTTTGTATGAAACATTTTGGGGGCTGCAGTTGTACCACTTCTTATAAATGACATCCGTATTCTAGGAGGTTTAGAGTTTTGAGTTGTTATTGAGAAGTCATAATCCAATCGCACTGCAATTTAAACTGATTGAGGTATTAATATGCACGTTGGATAAGTTTTGTGTGCTTTCTTAAAATCAAATGTATCCCCTTGAACCATAATGACGCATATATATACGCTTATTTGATAAACCTAGTGCCTTTGAAGAGAACAATTGTTCTATGCCAGTAGTGTAGACCGAGTTCAGAGGGACCCTTATGATCAGGGTCTACAGGTATTGTTTGTCATTTTTGCAATACGTTGTAAAACTAACCATTAATCGTCAAAAGTGGACTTGCCTCAACTTGGAAGACGGTATTATGTATGTCCGTCTAAAGACCCCAAACCTCCCCAAATCTCTTCAAATCTCCCTAAACCACTTTTAAAAACAAGTTTTCCATATGTTAGGTGATGGAAGGTTAAAGCAGGCTGAAAGTTAAGCAGAATGCGCATTCTGCTTTAATTTCAATCTTCTTTAAGTATTTACATATCTTCAAAACCAGAAACAGGCTATTAGGTAATGGATCAATATCTGTCAGTAGTAACTGTATTATAATATAGCAATCTTAAGTTTTGTACGAGTTGCTCCCCTTGAACTTTTTTATCATTATTTTAGCCTTTATTCGCCATTTATATGCTTATGTGATTAGATATTAAGGAATTTAAGTAGTAAGGGGTTTTTAAGTGGTTTAAAGGACTCGTATGTCCTCAATTGAACGTCGACAACTTGAGCTCCCTGGAATCGAACATACCCATGTGTGTTTCACAGTAAAAACGTGGCTAAATCGTGGTTTTAACTTTGATATACTAGTACGTTCAACAAAATCGAACTCGAGATAATGAGGTTTTAATGTACTGTCAAAACTCGATACTTCGAAAACGCTTAAATATACCTTACCGGTATTTCATATTTTTAGTGTTGATAAATCGACCTCACGTAATTCGAACAAATCCGTATTTCAAAGTTAAAACGTGGCTAAGCCACGTTTTAACTTTAAAATATGGGTATGTTCAAACTAACGCGAGTTCGAACTATCGAGTTTCAATTGTATTTGTTAATATAACATTTAGCTATTTTGATAGCTAGATATATTGATTTTATATTATATATGTTATATGGATAGCATTTTGAGAAATTTAAGTACTGTCAATTAACGTCAAGTCTACAAAAAGGTTTGCTTATAAATACATTTAAGATGAGTTTAAAATTTGAGAAGTTATAATTTCGCATTTAAAGGAATCTAAACGAAAACGCAATGCAGTAAACATTAAAGATGGCAATCTGTTGTTATTGCTGATCATTTTTTCTCTGAGTGGCAAAGAGTGTGGAGCTTTATCAGACTTCGGGTAACCCGGAGTCTGAGCAGGCTCAAACCCCGTTTTGCAATCGAAGTCATTGCTTTAGCACACACATATTTAATGGGGAAGAATAACGTCTTCTCAACTAACTTTCTGACTCAATGTGCTTCACACATTACCCCATAACCTGTTTCTAGTTTTGAAGATATGTGACCACTTAAAGCAAGTTGAAAGTAAAGCAGAATGCGCCTTATGGTATTATCTGCTAGAATATAGAAAGTATTTCTTATGATTTATATTTGTGACAGTATAAATTGGAACTTTTTTTTCAGTTAAGGAATAAACTAAATGTGTAAAAAGGCGTATTTGATGGGGAACGGGTATAGTAGTATTGTAACTTAGTAATTTTCTTCTTATTTTCTTATTTATTCTCTTCTAACTTTTGTTTTCAAATATAATGTGCTTGTACTGCGAGTTAGTTTTATCCAAGAATGTGTTTTGTTGAATTTGAATATACATATATGTACAATGTTTGTTAACTGAAATAAAACATACTTATATTAAACGTATATGAATATTGCTTACAATGACCACGGAATCGCTAGTACATGTATCAAACTTATGTATATTTGAACCATTCAGCGACAAAAACAGTATCATTTCCCAATACACGCGTAAATGCTAAAATAATTATTTCCCCTTACAAATAATTAGGCGTCAGATCAGACGTCGGGTAACCCGGTATCAGATCAGGTTTCAAATTGTTGCCATTCGGATTAAAATAAATAGAATGTTTAATGCAAGACAAATGTAATCCAAAAATCTCCTATAAAAGACTTTAGGGGATCTCGCTCTTACTGTATTCTTGCATTAATGCATTCAACTTTAGTGATGTTTGTGCTCGTCACTTACACTGTATATTAATCCTCTACTACAGTGGAGAATCTGTTATTCTTTCCCGTTTAAACGCAAACGTACGCAAACGCAAAGCACTAAAACGTAGAAAAGAACAACTTTTGGACAATTCTGATAATTCTTGTTTATCTTGGTGACAAACAGTTTGGAGCCTGATCAGACGCCGGGTTACCCGGCGTCTGATCTGGCTCCAAACTGTTTGCACTGCAAATAATAGTTTTAGCGTAAACGCGTTTATTGGGAAGGAATAACAGATTCTCCACTGTAACAGTGTATACCCACAACAGATGGCTCCTATGGGAGAGCCCTCTGATCAGGGTCAGCAGTGTCTGTCTTTTTAATATACGTTATACAAAACAACCCTTTAGTCAAAGATGGACTTGACTTTATTGCAAAGTTGAATGGCTTCCAACTATCTAGATATAGTCCTATGCTTCAACAAAGAGTGACTACACAAGTAAGAATTATGTCTTCGGTGATTTCTCAACAACTCAACGATAGTCAGTTAGAGTCGTACAGTGGAGAATCTGTTATTCTTTCCCAATAAACGCGTTTACGCTAAAACTATTATTTGCAGTGCAAACAGTTTGGAGCCAGATCAGACGCCGGGTAACCCGGCGTCTGATCAGGCTCCAAACTGTTTGCCACCAAGATAAACATGAAATATCAGAATTGTCCAAAAGTTGTTCTTTTCTACGTTTTAGTGCTTTGCGTTTGCGTACGTTTGCGTTTAAACGGGAAAGAATAACAGATCATCCACTGTATGTCTTTGTATTTAACCTCTTCCCTGTCATCCTCGACAACACTTACCTATGCAAACAGTTTGTATCCAGACGCGTAACGTGGCGTTTGATCTAGATCGAAACTGTATGGCACTCACATCATAAAGCATAGAATTCCGAGTTTTGTATTTAAAAGCAGATGAAATATTTTAGTAGATCTAGAGGATAGCATGGTAGTTAGTTCAATATACGGGTTATGGTCTCATAATGGCAATATACGGGTTGACGTTGAATAGTTTGTTGGGTTCTTTTGCGAAATTATACAAATATTGCAAATTTGGTTTTTAAAGCAATGTATGAAATTCTAACTAAGAATGTGCTGGTAACGTTTTAATACAGGTTTTAAAGCGTTGACGTATGAAAACTAATTCCACTGACACTTTCCCTGATTACTTGTTCAATATCATACAAATCGTTCACATAGTTTGATGTCTCTTTTAAATGCATTAGTTTAGTAATCACTTGTTTTGCATATGTATTTCAAAGGTCCTTTCTTAGGAATCGTAATTAGAACGGAGTCATGCTTTGTTAAGAGCGTAACCCAACCGCCACACACTCATCTCACACGTGTACACACGTACGAACGTACGTACGAGTTTAATATCCACATACGTTTAGAAGTACAGTGGAGAAAACGTTATTCTTTCCCAATAAACACGTTTACGCTACAACTATTATTTCCATTGCAAACAGTTTAGAGCCACCTATATTTACATGAAGTGTCAAAATTGTCGAAATGTTTTCTTTTTCTACATTTTATTGTGATGCGTTTACGTTTCGTTTACTTTTAAACGGGAAAGAATAACGTTTTCTCCACTGCATGTCCCCAATATACACTTTATCCCTTTCTGTCTGGATATAATAAAGAAAGATAACTTTGTTAGTGTATGTCGAAATTATACCAGTATCAGTTAACTCAACTTTAGCTCACACTTACAGACAGAATGTATCCCAATAACCAATAATGTTGCAGGGGAAACCACGTGTTCTTTCTCGTTTAAACGACAAGGGGTCCGTTTCATAAAACTTCTTACGTCAAATGTTGTCGCAAGTCAAAACGTTAAAATACATTTAATTTCTTATTTCTCTATCTAATCCTGTCTTGTCTTTTCCAGGCGATTCTAAAAAGATGTCACAAGATATGGTAAGATGGAGAAATAAATAATAATTGAGACTTTTATAATCTGACTTACGACAACATTAAAATTGTGTCGTACGAAGTTTTATGAAACGGGTTCCTGAAACGCAAACGCAATAAAATATAGAACATGATTGTGTAACCCTGGGTGACAAACAGTTTGAAGCCTGATTAGGAGTCTGGGGCCCGTTTCCTAAAGATTCTTACGACAAATGTTGTCGTAAGTCAAAACTTTAAAATACATTTAATTTGTGATTTCTATGTCTAATCCTGTCTTGTGACATCTTTGTGGAATCGTCTTGAAAAGACGATTCCAAAAAGATGTCACAAGATAGGATTAGATGGAGAAATAAATAATGATTGATATTTTTATAATCTGACTTACGACAATATTTGCCGTACGAAGTTTAATGAAACGAGCCCCTGGTCTGGCTTCAAAATGTTTGCAATGGAACTGATTGTTTCAGCATCGCCTCCTTATTGGGAAAGAAAGCCTTACCGTACATACAGTGGAGAATGTGTTATTCTTTCCCAATAAACGCGTTTACGCTAAAACTATTATTTACAATACAAACAGTTTGGAGCCAGATCAGACGCCGGGTAACCCGGCGTCTGATCAGGCTCCAAACTGTTTGCCACCAAGATAAACATGAATTATCAGAATTATCCAAAAATTGTTCTTTTCTACGTTTTAGTGCTTTGCGTTTGCGTACGTTTGCGTTTAAACGGGAAAGAATAACAGATTATCCACTGTTACAATGGTTATTTGCAAAGAGCTTGTTTCCTGAACAAGCGCCAATGTAAGCGGCATCCGATCAGGTTCCAAATTGTTTGACACTCATTTCAAATCCAAATACCTAGAATTTTAATTCGAGAATCAAAACGGACAATACTTGTTTAAAATTGATGACGTCATGGCAGTGAAGGGGTAAACTGACGAAATATCGATATGTATTTCAAATACGCATGTAAATAGCGGTAGTTTGAAGTTTCGTTGAGGAAAGGGGTTAAACATAAAACTTGTGGATGCAGTTCTCTCTGGATAGTTTTGTTTTTACCTCCCATTGAGATTTTGGTAGAGTTCATTGAATTATTCAAAAACAAGCATTGAAAGTTTCACATGCCGTTATGATATACATGTACCTTTAATTCAGGTGTGCAATGTGCTATGTACGGTTCATGTGCGGGACCAGAGGGGCGGGGTTTAGACACCTCCGCCCCATGGAAATCTTTATCTTAAAGTGGGAGAAAAGAAGAACGGAAAACTGATATTATGTTGTACAGTGGTGAAGACGTTAAACTTTCACGTTTACAGGAAACGCACACACAACGCATTAAACTGCTAAAATGGCGATTGCCTGAAAAATTTAAGTGGCAAACAGTTTTCAGCCAAATGAGACAAATGGTTACCCGGTGTCTGGTCTGTCTCAACAATGTTTGCAATGGCATTAATGTTTTAAGCATTAACAATGAATTTATTTCTCCAAACTAATTTCTCTAGCCAAATTGCGACTTTGCAAATAATTTGAATCTGGTCAGGCGCCGCGTCACGCGGTATCTGATCAGGATTTAAACTGTTTAACACCCGGTTCGATATTTCATCAGTCAATTTCACCAAGTTGCAAACAGTTAATATTGCGCTGCTTGCAGCGTTTTAATTACTCCCCCCTTACATCGCCATATAACCGTCTGTTGAAACTGCTTTCTGCTTTCACTTCTAAAACTCAAACTTTGAACAGTTCTACTTTAATAGACTCTATATAAGTGCCAGACAGATTGAATCCGATCAGTCGATAAAGTGCATACATGTGGCATCTTGGTTGAGGATGCAATAAGTTTGTTACTGTAAAGCCGGTTTTATTTGCGAGAATATCATTTACGCGTAAATTCGCGAATGTGTTGCCTCGTGTCTCTAGTTTTGAAAATTAGTGACTTCTTAAAGCAGGTTGAAAGTACATTCTGCTTTCCTTTTAGCCTGATTTAAGCTACCACCTGCTAGAAATATTGCATGATGACGCGAATAAATACAAAATCGCATTTCGCGAACTATTCATGACGCTAAGAAATCCTGTTTCACACTAATGCTAGAGTACACGAGGCCAACAGCAATGAAGTAGTTAACTGCACTTTATAACCTTTAGCGCGTTACAGTGGGGAATCTGTTATTCTTTCCCGTTTAAACGCAAACGTACGCAAACGCAAAGCACTTAAACGTAGAAAAGAACAACTTTTGGACAATTCTGATAATTCTTGTTTATCTTGGTGGCAAACAGTTTGGAGCCTGATCAGACGCCGGGTTACCCGGCGTCTGATCTGGCTCCAAACTGTTTGCACTGCAAATAATAGTTTTAGCGTAAACGCGTTTATTGGGAAAGAATAACAGATTATCCACTGTATGTAAGTGTCGTCTACAAAATATGTCGTTAGCAACATTTCTTAGTTTTGTGTATCATGCATTTTAAAAAAATCATAAGATCTGGGTGTCAAACAGTTTGTATTTAGAATAGACGCCGAGTTACTCAACGTCTTATCTGGATACAAACTGTTTGCAAAAATACATAATTTGTATTTGCCGGTACATGCGAAAGGCTAATTGCATTTTATGATTGTCATAATTTCCCGTTATTCTTTGTCATTTTGGACAGTCATTTTATTCCTATGGAGTTAATTTCAAAAACAAATAAAGGAGTTTAAACCCCGAAGTAGAGAAACAATTTAGTATTAACCTTTTGTCTGCCGATTGACACTAGATTAGTATTTGAAAACAGTTTGGATCCAGATCAGACGCCGTGTTACTCGGCGTATGATATGGATTTAATATGTTCGGCACTAGTCTTTAAGTTTAATCAATTGTAAAATGCATAAAGATTAATTAGATTTATTTTGCCAATGCAAAGCTGGCGACATAATGACAGATGAAGGATTACAACAATTTTAGTAACCTATTGTTTGCTTTTTTGTGTAAGTGAAAATATTTTTTCTGAAAAATTCAGAACCATTGCTTTTTGAAAATTACACACCGGAAATATGTTATAGATCTAACCTTTTTCACCGCTGCAGTCACATAAAGTTGAAGTAGCAAACAGTATGGATCTAGATCAGCCACCACGTTTCTGATCAGCATCCAGACTGTTTGATATTCTTTTCGATTTTCTGAAGTCATGCTGCCTTAAGTCTGGCTTTAAAACGATCCTGCAGACTGCAATATGGAACAAGACGATAGTATATAGCAATGCATGGGTAAAATCCTCACGATTAATATTAATATGGATTCTAATTTACAGTCTGCTTCACAGGGTGGCGTCTGAAATAGGTTTTAGGAATTAGTTTTAAAATCATTTGGCTTCAATCTCAAACACGAGTGGCAAGCAATTCGGGATTTGATCAGACGCCGCATTTGGCAATGTCTGGTCTGAATCCAAACTGTTAACAAATCAAAGTAAAATCGCGATGAGACAAACGGATAAATTCCCGTTCAAGTTCCGCGCAAGGCATTAGTTACAATTAAGATGTCATGTTGACAAATCAGCTTTGCTTTGAGTGTTTAACTTTCATAAACATGTTCAAATGCTGATTTAATCGGTGCCTTATCTGTCTCCAACCTCTTTGCAATGGACGGTTGATACTTGCCATACAAGCACAAATATGTCCTACTGTGACAATTTTGGTGACTGTTGTCACCTTTCTTATAAATCCAACTGATTCCATGGACCATCGACTATTTCCGTCAGCTTTGTTTTCGTAAGCAAGTAAGCTGACGGAAATAGGCGATGATCCACGGAATCAGTGGAATTCTTGAGAAAGGTGATAGCAGTCACCGAAACTGTCAAGTAAGAAAAATCATTAGTAGTGACTCCTTATACTCATCTTGTTTACGATGTTTATTTTAATTTAAGTGACGACCAGGTTAGAGCGTGTTCAGATGCCGAGACATCCTGTGTCTGATTATGCCCCAAACTGTTTGCATTTTAAATAAGATTTTTAGCGTAAATGTGCCTATTGGAAAAGTATAGCGCCTTCTCCCTAAAATGGGTTTACACTATTTGACGTCATGCGGTCGTAATTTGAGATATTCACCTCCGTTAGTTTGGTCTCTTGTTATCCTGATGTGGATGAGCAACTCGATGCTATATGTGAGATATACATTTTAGTAAAGGTCACAAGTTATCGAATGGTTTTATTCACTGCCTTACCTCAGGGCAATGATTATCTGCAAACAGTCTGAAACCTGATCAGACGCCACATAACGCGGCGTCTGATCAGGATCCAAACTATTTGACAATCAAAAGGATACATGTCTAACGTTTGCCACTACATGTACATGAATACTTAAAACTTAATTTTGATAAATAAAAGCAGACGACAATTGTGTAAAGCACATTGCGTCATTACAGTGATGGGGTTAATATAATTGTTTGCATCACATTCAGCTGCTCAATGGTCAATATATATGAATGACAACTTTGTAATAGTAAAGTTACCAGGAGATTGAAAGGGTGATCAAACCTTGTCAATGGTTTTGGAGGCATATCAATGGAGGGTGTGATTCGAACAGCTAATGTATTATCTTATTGGTTATCAGGCCAAAGAAGTAATTACCAATGTATTGTGAATTAAATGAAATGTAGTGTCATTTTAGAATTGATATTAACAGGCCATTTACTGCATTCGACGGACAATCATAACAACGTTAATGTTATAACTCACACATGACAGTTCAATCTGTATTAAGCGGCTAGTCAAAAACGAACTTTTTTGAGGGTGACAGGTGTTTTCAGACAAATGGACACTTAAATGTATGACAAAAATAATACAAAAAGCTACTATATGAGCTCTGTGCATGGTTTCTGTCCTGCTATAAGCAATGGCGTGTATTTTATGAGTCCAGTAGTTCTTACATGCATGAACGCTGAAATCAGGTTCGACTAAACAGTGTACCTCTCTATTACGACCACTGAAGTGTGTTAATTATTAGGTGTTTATGACATGTGACTGCTTAAAGCAAGGTGACAGTTAAACAGAACGCTCCTTTAGGAGCTTTCTGCTTTACTGTCACCTTGCTTTAAGCAGTCACATGTGTTTTTTACAATCAATTAGTATTCGTTTTAGTGGTCGTAATAGAGAGGTTTTACTTTACATGAGCAATTTCTGGCAAGAAGTCAAAGTTGAAAGATGAATACCAGGCATGCCATATATAAGCCAGGGGTGTGGATGTTCCAGATTTACAACCCCTCTGCCACCTGGAAAAAAGGGGAATCGTGTTTGGCGATTTGTACCATCGGATAAAAGTAAAGATTCCTGTAAGTATCCATTATATTTACCTTTTGACAGTGGAGAAGACGTTAATATTTCTCATTTAAAAGAAACGCAATAAAAATGCAGAAGGGAAACTTTAAAAAAAAAAGTTGACCGCTTATTATTTCCTGAGTGGCAAACAGTTTGGAGCTTGGTCAGACGCTGTAACCCCCGGCGTCTAATACATGTATGGCCCCGAATTGATTGCACTGGAAATAAATATGTTCGCACAAACGCGTTTATGGGGAAATTATTACGTCTTCTCCACTTACATGTATTGCACATCCCGATAACAGTGGACTTTTCAAACAGTATACGGCCAAACCTCGATATCACGAATTATATTAAGTCGAACCTATCTGCATTTCAAAGTTTAAACTTGGCTTTGCTCAACGTATGCGAGTTCGAATTATCAAATTTCAAGTGAAGAAATACGGGAAAATCGACATAAGAAATTTTAGTTAAACAAATGTATATTGTCTGAAAATAAAACGCACATACCTAATTCAAACATTTTGGGTTTAGATCAGTCGCCAAGGAACAGAAATGTTCTATGTGTTATTGAATTGCGTTTGCGTTTTCTTTGCATTTAAACCGGAAAGAATGACGTCTTCTTCTCCGTTTAATTATCATTTTGAAAAGCAAATTGCAGATGTCAGAGGTTTTTGGATTTTGGGGGTCATTATAACGGTGTAGAGACAGTGTTGGTCTGGGCATTCTGGTTCTATCCAGTTGTCGAAGTGTGCCTAAACATTGCATAAAGGGCTTCTGGGCTCTTCCTCCACCTGTAATTAGCTGGGCGTCGCGATATAACTGAACTACTATTACTTGTAAAATCATAAATCCAAAATCCAAATCTATTCAGTGTATCATTTTAGACAGACTGAATAGATTTGGATTTATGATTTATGCCGATGCCATATTTAACCCTTTCACTCTCACTGACGCCTTAAAGCGCGTTTGCAAACAGTTTGGGTCCTGATTAGACGGGTGATCAGGACCCAAACTGTTTGTCAGTTTATCGATCTTTATTGAGTCATACAACCTTAAATATAACTTTGAAACGTGTCTTGCAGACAACGATACTGAAGCAGACGACAATAAAGCGGTGAAGGGGTAAAACTTTCACGAATAATTTGATCATGAAATATCTTGTTTGTAAACTAGTCATTGGCAAATGTTGCTGATTGCCAGTAAAATTGAGGTACGTTGAGGCAAAGTTATTTTGTTCCGATTACTACGGCATTTGCAAACTGTCCGGACACGGGAATCCAAACGTTCGACACTCACTGGGTTAAGAAGACATGGTTCTCTCCCGAAAAACCCATTACCATATCAATACACCTTTAACGCCTTTAATTTACTCTTTAACGCCTTTAATTTACTCCTCCGCTGAAGAAAAAAGTTCCAGTTTGTGCAGTCATGAATATGTACCATAAGAAATAGTTTACATACCCTCGAAGCTTGTAGCTTACTGCAGGCTGAACGTAAAGCATTTGCGTTCAACGTGGTTAAAGTGGTCATTGGTCTTCAAAACTTAAAACATGCTAATGGGTTAAACAAAATTAAGCACATGCAATAAAATGGAAAGTTATTGTCAACATTGCCGGTTTATTTTTCTTTGAGTGGCAAACAGTTTGGAGCCTGACCATACGACGGGTAGATCAGTGTTTGATCTAACTCCAAACTGTTGGCAATGGAACTATGTAATTGTTGCAGCACAAACACGTTTATTGGGAATACCATATTCTTCACTGTATAAATCTAATATAACTTTTGTCCAAATGTCATTTTAAAGAATTAACAGCAGACGACAGATTTAAGTGAGACGACATATTTGCGGCGAGGTGATCAGTCAAAACATTACCGAACGCATATTACATGTTACTGTGGAGAAGACGTTATTCTTTCTAATAAATACGATTGCGGTAAGATTATTATTTCCAATGCAAACAGTTTGGAGCCATACCAGACGCCCCTAAACTGTTTATCGATTCAAATAAAAATAGTTAGATCTAGACTCTAGTTAAACATATAAGAAACCTGTCATTTTCTACATTTTATTTGTATTGCGTTCGCGTTTCGTTTGCCTTTAAATGGATAAGAATAACATATTCTCCACAAACAGACGATATATTTGCAGTAATATGCGGGTTGATAACATTTAACGTTACAGAATGCATACTTCATACTTCTATGATTTAGAAACTTTTGTTCGTCTAGATTGCATGTTCATGACATGCTCTAAAGTTTCAAAATATTTATCCTTAAATTATGTATTTATCTCTCTATTATCAAATCGCAATAAACTAAGATAGCAAACAGTTTAGGTTAACATGTGATCATGCACCGGACTGTTTGACACTCTTTTCCATGTTTCGTCCATTAACATGTACACATATAATCGAACTGCGACAACTTGAAATCGCTTTTAAAGTCGAACTTTAAACAAGTTTACACGGTTGTATTTCAATACCTCGAACACGTTTAAGTCGCACATGTCTTTTGTTCAAAATTAAAACATGCACACACCTAGTGATAATAAATCATGGATATCTTTAAGTGCATTTAAAATGCGTTGCGAGTATATATAGATTCGTTTTTTAATAAAAGCAGACGATACTTATAAGCAGCTGGTAAAATGGCATCGAAATATTTCAACAATATTTTTGCTTTATTCTGGCTGTAAACATTTTAAATGCAAAGAAATAAGGACATACGGTAAAACGACAAAACAACGCACAAAAGACGGAGGAGGAAACTCTCATATATATTTAAAAGCAAATGTCAGTTTTCTGTTTAATTTAAATACAGATACATGAATGTTTAAGGGAAGGGCCTTCTCTAATGTTGGTATAATTATGGCCCAACCCGTTTGCAATATCTTATAATCTTTTGATAATTTGTATACATATATGCTGTAAAAACTGTGTACATGTTAGTTGATAAATGTATTTATGATATCTGATATATGCAATAAAATATGATTAAATCAGCTACATGAAGGTGAAAATTGCATACCATTAAAAGACCCTTATTGTTGCCACGCTCCCCTAATGTTTCATTTGTTCTATAGTGATCCCTCCCTACAACGGCTCTCCCAAGAACGACTCCCTCCTTACAAAGACCATTGCCACAGTCCCCTTAACAAGACAATAACTCTAACGCTTTTACTGATGCAATATCGTCTGCTTAATATTGTCGTCTGCTGGGTTTTTCTCAAAGTTAAATATAAGTGGATATTTTGACAGATTAAACATAATGACGAGTAACAAACAACTTGAATCCAGATCAGACGCCGCGTTACGCGGCGTCTAATCTTGATTCAAGCTGTTTGAAAATGTAAACCAAGTCTTAATTTTCCCTCCCTATAACGAATTCCTCCGAACAACACACACAATCTGTGTCTCTCATAAGTTGTCGTTGTAGAGAGGGAGCGCTGTATGTAGTGCGTTATTCCTCGTTACAGAACCGCTGCATACTCGGAACCAGCTAGCGAAGGCCTTCTGCTGACAGACACCACCATCGACAATATCAACATGAACGGGAGCTTGGACGACGTAGATCTACTGGTTAACGTGACTGGTTCCAGTGGTGTTCTAAATGCCACGACTACCGCAACCTCTCCCCCTGCACAGTTACCATGGCAATATCTTATTGACAACTTCTACACTGCGAGTTACATCATCGTACCAGTTCTCTTCTGCACAGGTATTCTAATAATTCGACCTCTACAGGCACGGCGCTTATAAAGCGTTTGAGTTGAGTCTGGGTTCGTTCTCAAGCATTCAATTGGTCAGTTAATTAAGCCGCCACTCAAACGCTTTATAAGCATGGACCCAGGTCTTTATCAAGGTAATATGCCTAGCGTTAAAATGCTTTCATCCATACGTGTATTTGGATATGACTAACTTTGATAGAGCCCCGTTTATAGTTTCAAGAAAGTGTCATTTTTTTCATCGTATTGCACTGCGTTCCTTATGATTTCGATTAACCCTTTCACTCTCAATTACGACAAAAAGCGAATTTGCAAACAGTTTGGATCCTGAGCAGACGCCGCTTTACGCGGCGTCTGATCAGGACCCAAACTGCGGTATTAATTAAGTCATACAACTTAAACATCTTACTTTGAAACGTGTCTTGCAGACAACAATACAGAAGCAGACGGCAATAAAGCGGTGAAGGGGTAAATATCTCCCGAATAATTTGATCATGAAAGGATTAAACAGGAAATAATACTGTATTTTATTCCCTTTTGTAATATTTTATTTTTGTTGCAGGTATTTTCGGCAATGTGCTCACCATCTGTATCATGTCGACAAAGTCGTTCACAGCCATGACGTCACGGTACATTCTTGTTGCCCTTGCCATCTCTGACACGGTCTTGTTAATAACCCAGCCGTTCAACAAGCTGTTCTTCCGCAAGCTGATTGGCTCCGACCCTCGCGCACTCTCCGATTTTAGCTGTAAAACCTTTTTCCATATTTTCAAAACCGCAAAGATGACATCGTCTTGGTTAATCGTGATTCTTTGCTTCGAGCGATTTGTGGCCGTGGTGTTCCCATTGAAGACAAAAACCATCATCACGAAAAAGGTTATACTTGGTCTCATCGCTCTCGACTACCTCTTCATCGGTACGTATAACGCTGTTTGGACATTTTCATCTCTCATTGTCAATGGAGTCTGCAAACCGGATGTCGTCACACCGGAAACAAAGCAAAAGTACCGTGACTTCCTGTTGGCTGGTTCTTCGTTCTACTCTCTTATACCTATGATTATCATGGCGATCCTGACCCCGATAATCGTCCTCAAGCTTGTGCAACAAAGAAACAAACGTCGATCCATGTCGTCAGCATCCAGCACGAAAAAGGCCGACTCTGACATGATACGTATATCAGCGATGCTCATAGGCGTGGTAGCAGCGTACATTACGTTCATTCTCCCCATTACCATAGTCCACAACCTCGCCTTCTGGAGGAATGTCAGCGCCTTCGACACAAACACTCAAGGTTTCTTCGTCTTGAGAGAGATTGCCCAGATCCTTGAACAAGTCAACTACTCCACAAATTTCATTCTGTACGTTCTGTGCTCTGACAAATTCAGACAAAGGGCGTCAGAGATGCTGAAACTAAACGTGATCAAAGATCGTTTTAGTTCTTCTAAGAGTTCAACCTCAGCAACCAAACAATCAGCAATCCCAGGAGCATCACAGGAAAGTGAGAATAAAAATACACCTGCTCCGTAAACGTGCTTTTAACGGACCCAAAGCCTATATTCAGTATTTGTAGATAGATTTTTGCTTATAACAGGCTAAAAGTAAAACAGGATATGCCTAAAAGCGACTCGTAACCAGATGGTGTATTTGCAAAAAGAAAAGAAAATACTCAAAATAAAACAAAATGTGTATCATTATCGTGTATCTGGCATTAGAAAAATATGATACATGCAAGTCTAACTGAAACATCCTGAAGAAAAGTCTTCAAATCTTCATTTTTTTAGATATTTTCCATCGCTTTATCCGTTTGCGTGCGTGTACAGTAGTAGCTACTTAATTCGGAAACCAGTCCAATTTATTTGGATCACTCGGAGTTTGTCGTCACCGTTATTGTACGACGAACTATACACTTGCAGTCTGGCATCGTATTTTGACCGCTCTCGAAACCACCTTCGATTTTGTTTTTACAATCAGACTCGACAAAGACTTCCTCCTCTTCCCAATTTTTTATTTAATTGTATTTTAATACATAATTTCTTATCCGATACTAATTCTCATCCGTTTATATACGCGTTTGACATATATATTTACAAATCACTATTTTAATGCTAAATCTGGTTGAGAGCCTCTTTAAGGAGCATTCTGCTTATTGCCAGACTGAATAAAATGACGGTCACGCGACTAACCATTCTGCTAGGATTTGGGTAATACTTCTAATGGTGTACATGTATATTAACTTGACGACTTGTACAAAGCTGAACAATTTTCTTCAGTGGATGAAAATATTAAAGGCGTAACTAGGAGAATCTATTCGATAGGATGCTAACTTCCCCACTCAATTGTTACGAACGCCTCAGAAAAGAATGAGCACATTCTTTTTTTCTGTCCTATTATCCGACAAATACGCATTTCAACACCGTGGCATCATTACATTTACAAACCGTTTATATCCTATATCTAGCGCTATGATCTGGGTCTACATTGTTTGTTCTATTAGGCCAGTATTTATTAGAATACCCTTAATTCAAAGTAGACCGGTACATGTTTTGGTGACTAAAATGATCCCCAAGGGAATCTAATAACTCACAATGGTCACTTACACTGTAACCTACATTTTTTACCAACCAAACTGCATTTCGTACCCCATTAAGTACGGCACTTAAATCATTAAGAATTTTGTTGTTTTTCGACGTCGTGTGGTGTCTGCACGCGGTATAGATAACTCCGATTAACGTGGGTATATTCTATCCTCGGCCAATCAAAATATAGGTTATATTTTAAGTTAGTTAGAACATTTTAATTGAGGCTCGTTCCGCCCCTTCTTAACCATTCATATTTCACTTAATATGTCCCGACTATAACTTTTAGAGTTAACTGAGGAATTGGAAATTTTAAAAGCTATTTCATTTTTAGGCTCATCGTAAAATAAAACATGTTCCTGGCTTTGTTTCTTGGTGTAGTGACTGCATTGTTTATGGTTGTATTAATTTAACTGTAATTTTACATGTAGTTTCATAATTTTATTTTAGTTTAAACATATTTATTTCCAGAAGTACATATGATTACATTTATACATGCTAACGTTATTATGCAATACTTACGAAAAAGATTGAAACGAAAGAATAAACTTATTGAGTTTCTCTCCTTACATAATTTTATTTTGATTAGATAGATCTGCATGTGCTCCAACAATCACCTTCACAGAGAGCATAGTTCGTTTCTCAACATACAGAGATACACACAGTGAATGCGTGAGCGAGCCTATATCGTAGGAGAGTGGTGATCTTAAGCACATATCGTATTTATTTAACCTCAACGCTGTCATTACGTCATCTGCTTTAAACAATTGTCGTGTGCTTCTATTTCTCAAATTCAAATGATTTGAGGTATGTTTAAAGTAATGTCGAAAATGAGTGTCAAACAGTTTTGATTCTGATCATACGCCGCGTAACACGGCGTATGGTCAGGGACCAAACAGTTGATAATAACCTTGACATCAGCCTTTAAATAGGCTTGTGTATGTGTAATATATTTTGTATACATGAATATGAATGTATATATAGAACTCTCGAAACAGTATTGACCCACTGAAGTCTAGTGACGAATAAATGCGTCATTTACATTGTACCTGTGATGAGAACATATTTCCTTTACAAACAGTGCAGACATACATCAGTAGACTTTTAGAGGATCACTCTATGCTATGTACGTTATATAATCTGCAGAACATGGCAGATTTTCCACCAACAATTTAGTCAAACAGTCGCTGTCTGTGTCTTACATGTATATCTGTACATATTAAATATAATTATATCCAGAAGTATGCGTTACCTCATTTTAGTGTCCCCAAGTATTCTAGTTCACCCGAAAACTTTTAGTGGTGATTTCCAATTAAGTATAGTCAATTTGTTTATTGTTTAGGGTCAATTTTATGAATATATTTCCAAATGACTAACAGTAAAGACCCTGATCAGAGGGCACATGGGCCCTCTGATCAAGGTCTACAAAGTTTGCCAGGGAAATGTGTACTGATTTATTGACACGTTTTGGGTTACTTAGCTTTCGTACTCTTCCATGAATATTTTCTTTGTTCTAGCAGAGTATACTTTTTACATCCATTACCCAGTAGCCTGTTTCTAGTTTTGAAGACTAAGTTTTAAGCAGGTTGAAAGTAAAACAGAATGGTCTTGAGTGTATTCTGCTTTACTTTCAGTCTGCACTAAGCTACCATCTGCTAGAATATTAAGCTTTTTAATGGTGCATAAATCATAACTTTATAAAGTGCTACTATTTTCTAAAGTGGGGGGGGGGGTAAATTTAAGGAATAGTTATGGTGTAATTGTTTAAAGCACAATGCTCCTCACGAAACATTCTGCTTTACTCTTATCCTACGTTAGGCAACAAACTTAGCTAGTTTCAATACTGAGAACAAACTACTGTAGGAAGGCACTTAGCAAAGGGAAATAACCTTAATTCTTTGAAAGATACATAGCAAAGGGAAGTAAGCAAGACCAACACCTGTTTCAACTACCAAGGAGTGTTTATTAGTATACCCAGTGTTTACACTTTTGTCTGACTATATCACATGTTAATGTCCTCCTGAGATCTCCTATATACCAGGGGCCCTGTTTCATAAAACTTCGTACGACAAATATTGTCCTAAGTCAGTTTATAAAAGTCTCAATTATTATTTATTTCTCCATCTAATCCTGTCTTGTGACATCTTTTTGGAATCGTCTTGAAAAGACGATTCCAAAGAGATGTCACAAGACAGGATTAGATAGAGGAATCAGAAATTAAATGTATTTTAAAGTTGTGGATTACGATCGTTTTTGTCGTACGAAGTTTTGTGAAACGGGCCCCTGATATAGCAACAAGTATAGTAAAACCCCTCTATTACGACATTATTTTCACAAAGTATCAAAATCAAAACCTAGTAATATCGTAATGATTGTCAAAAATATTGGGTCCTGATCAGGTGCAGTGTTAGCCATCATCTGATCCGGATCCAAACTGTTTGCAAAGAACGATTACACTTCGAGTAAGTCAATGAATGCATTAATTATTTGTTCTTGCCTATAAATGCATATATGTGTATTAATTGGCAACATTTCTAAACAAGAAAATGTCTATCAATAGAAAGATTAATGCATAACGATGCTTCCGTTTTCTGCAAATTTCTTTAGTTCTAGTCTACTGCAATTAACTGCTTCACGATTAAATCCAATTATTGTAGTATGTTCTGTCCAGACAATACAAAACTATTTACATGTCAATTACTGTTTTATCTTTGTGTCTGCATTTTGATACAGCAGCCTATAATTCTATTCCACAGAAATACTACTGCATGTATATATATAGATAGAATATATCAATATAACAGAGTTCAAAATACTGTGTATTTCTATGGGAATTTAAACAGACTGAATACCTATTAATTGAATATAAACTCAAAGAAAAGCAAATGTGTGTAATTAATTGTACAAAAAGAATTGAGAGGTTGAAAAATATCCTCAGGCAAAAATCACAGAATCTTAAGGTTGTAATACATTTTTCATCACTTTTCTATTCTGTACCAGACTGGAGTATATCTTTGTTTTAAACTTCACTACACTACTCAAATAGTACAACTATATGTCATCAGATAAGAATGTCCCTTTGGTGATGTGGGTTAGGGCATATGTACATACCAGGACATATCTTGTTTTTTCTTCTCCGCACAGATTCAAAACCCAACCTAGCTCTTATTTGTCTTTCTTTTAAATGTATCTTTAACATTAATTCTTTTCCTAAACTTATACTTAAGTGTTTATAAAAGCACCTGGCATTCACTAACAAAATAAGTTTAAGGTTAAATTTGGTTTTCAGTCTATTTAAAGATCCAAAACATTTAAAAATGATTAGCATTTTGAAAACAATAAATATATAATTATAGTAATCATAGGTGAATGTAAATACAGTAAAAGTAGCACAACAAGTTTGACATTCTTGTAACAGCATATATTTGCAGAATGTTTTCAATGGAATTTCAGTCAGATTACCATGAATTTCCAAGCCGTTTTCTCTTGGACACGTCCAATGACAAGCCAGTTGCAATGGCATATGCAAACAAATAAGATCCAGATCAGATTCCAGACAAAATGTCATTTGATCCACACTGTTTGACATTCATGTTAATTAATTATTTTTCAGTCAAAAATATAAATAGCATTCTTTATAAGTCAAACGTATCATGACAGTGAAAGACAAATAAATGTATATTCTATGGCACTACAATTTGAAACATTCATATGCGTCTAAATTCAGCAGTTTCAATCAAAGATAATCGTTTCAACCCATTACTCCATAAATAGGCCTTTTTATGCCATTAATTTATTTCTCAACTAAGGAAAATATTTCGAATTTATATAGTTACCAATATATATGATAAGAACTTTTTTCTATATTCTTTTAAGTGGTCACCTATTTTCAAAACTAGAATCAGGCTATGGGGATAAACGAATGTGATTGTCTCTTATTTACTCAATACATATCATGCAATTCACTATTTGTTTTCAAAATATGTTTTCTTACATTGCATAGCATTGTAAAAATGGAATGAAATTAATAAAGTAATGAAAAACATTCAAGTAAAATAATTCAGGCATGCTTAGACATTAACAGTCTTTACTAAATAAAGCTAAATGTGTTGTAAAGGTGAATATTGTTTGGTTTTGTATTGGAATTTTTATGACAGGCAATAAACAGCACCCAAAACTCCTGTTATATTTACAACCTATGTAATAATTAAACTCTTCTATACATTCCCACTAGTTCTAACATACAGCATTTGAACAACAATTATAAAATCTTATTATCATTTACACACATGCAACCCTCTTGTATACAGTCTTAAAAAACAACTACAGTAAAACCTGGCTATTACGACCACTAAAATGAAGGCTAATTGATTGTATAATAGACAGGTGACAGCTAAAAGCAATGTAACAGTGAAACAGAAAGCTCCTAAAGGAGCTTTCTGTTTCACTGTCACCTTGCTTTAAGTGGTCACCTATTGTAAATACCCAAAGTTTAGCAGTCATAATAGAGAGGTTTTACTTTATATGCAACTTCTGATATGACTTTGTTAACCCATTTATGCCTGGATATTGCAATTAACTCTCCCTATGTGCAATATTTTCATCCTGCAATAAGCAACCATCTGTATTAAAGACCAGAATCAATTTTCAATTGAACTAATGGCCGCTCAATACAAGATTGACTAGTTACAAAACATGTCAGAATATCAACTTGCACACGTTTCTCTCAATGACTGCATCTGATATACTAAAAAAAAAGATCTTAACAAAATGTTGCAGTAGTTTAAGGTAAGTGATATACATTTCAGGTTTATTATATATATAAACAAGAAATACAATAGAATTCATACAAGATTTGTATCTGGGAAAAGGGCATTTGATCTGGGTAAACACTGTATTCAACTGTGGTGACCAGTGTACTTAGTACAACCCCTTATCAAAGCCTGTACAGGGCTCCAGATGAGAAGAGAGTGATCTGTGGTTTTCAACATTTCCCCCCTTTATGTGTTTACCAAATCCTGTGTGATTACTCATTGGAATTGTCTTAACCCTTTACCCCATAGCCTGTTTCTAGTTTTGAAGACAGGTGACCACTTAAAGCAGGTTGAAAGTAAAGCAGAATGTGCCTTAAGGCACATTCTGCTTTACTTTCAGCCTGCTTTAAGCTAAAATATGCTAGGCTTTATGAAATATTTTTTAATGGTAATTGTTCATGAACTGGAACTCTTTTCTTCAGCGGAGGAATAAATCAAATACGCTAAAAGTCTCTTCTATGGGGGAACGGGTTAAAGAGATGAGTAGTCACACCCAAGGGTAGTTGCAAACATATGGATCAATTTTGGAAATAAAAGACTTATCTTTAGACCTGACTTAAGCACAACTGCTAGTCAGGGTCTGCACTAATTACAATTTTCAGACGCCCTTTTTCCCAGAGTACGACTTATACAGTGTAACCTCTCAAAACTGAACTTCTTTAACATATAATCCCTTTCCCTTTTAGCGAATATGATTTATTCCTCCGTTGAAGAAAATAGATCCAATTGAATCAGTCATGAATATATATTATAGGGAACATTTTCTATATTCTAGCACATGATAGCTTAAAGCAGGCTGAAAGTAAAGCAGAATGTGCCTTAATTCTGCTTTACTTTCAACCTACTTTAAGTAGTCACCTATCTTCAATATTAGAAATAGCCTATCAGGTAAAGGGTTAAATATATCATTTTATGCCTTTAATCATACATATGACCTTTGAAGGAAATAATTCCAATTTATACAGTCATAAATATATATAATCAGAAACATTATTCTATATTCGAGTAGATGGTAGATCAAGCAGACTGAAAGTAAAACAGAACATGCCTTAAGGCTTTCAGTGGTCACCTGCAAAGTGTTCAGTAAAGAAATTGATGGCCATCATTTGCACCTTGGCTACCTGGTATGAAATACTATACACTGGGGGCACAAAACGCTAACCTCAATCGCAAACAGTGGCGACCAAAAGCAGTCCTGTCTTTAAAACTACAAACTGGCTATAGAGTAAAGGTTAAACAAAGTCTCTGAAAACTGATCAAATTTCTCTCAAAACATTTTTTTTATATATCAAAAGATCCATTTTTCAGTGTTTTCACTGTAAACAATTCAAGGTCTATGTAAAAAGGTCTGAAGTGCTTTTAATCCTTTACCCCATTGCCTGTTTCTAATTTTGAAGACAAGTTACCATGACTAACGACAACGACGTTGGATACAACACAGGTAGATCCTCTTTAATTACTTTCAGCCTGCTTTAAGCTTATCTGCTAGATTACAGAATATATTTCTTATTGTACATATTCATGACTGTATAAAACTAAACAACTATTTTCTGCAGTGGAGGAATATATTAAAGGTGTAAAAATGTGTATTTAACCCTTTCCCACATAGCCTGTCTCTAGTATTGAATATAGGTGTCCACTTAAAGCAGGTTGAAAGTAAAGCAGAATGCGCCTTAAGCGCATTCTGCTTTACTTTCAGCCTGCTATAAGCTATCATCTGCTTGAATATAGAAATTATTTCGTATGATACATATTTATGACTGTATAAATTGGAACTATTTTCTTCAGTGAAGGAATAAACTTAATGCGCTAAAAGGCGCTTCTATGGGGGAAAGGGTTAAAGGGTATTGGGTTAATGTCACTTAGAACCTTTTCACTTCATCCCTCAATATTATGCAGTTTTGTCTTTTGATGCATGATCCTTGAAGATTTTGATCACATCCTCAACATCCTCCTTGGAGCCCATAAAGATGGGGCTTCTCTGGTGAATACTTGTGGGCACTATATCCAACACTCTCATGTGGCCTGTCGAGGCTATCCCACCAGCTTGCTCAACAAGGAAGGCCATAGGATTACACTCATACAATAGTCGCAGCTGTAAAAGTATAAAAATAATTGAGGTTACTTACTTTTTACAATTTGTTGGTTGATTAACCTATTCAGCCCTGCAGCCTTTAATGGAAAATTCCATTTTCTAATTACGGTCTAGTCCAATTTTGGATATTTAGGATTGTTTTTTTCTCCAATATATTGCAAAATGACAAACAGTGCAGATCCTGATATGAGGGCTCCTTTAGGAACCCTCTGATCTAGGTCTACACTGTTTACATAGGACTACTGTACTCTTGATAAGTACAGTTGTTTGTCTAGAAAAAGTATACTCGCCCACATGGTTTGACGACGGTGTGACAGGACAAGATCTACATGAACGTAGCATAATGGATTTACTAATCTTAATCTAATTGTAATGAGTCATAGGGAATGCTGATGCATCATCTTTTAATGAAGTTTAGTCACGCTTGAATTTTAACCCATTACTCCATAATTTTACATTTTTACATTTTACAAATATACTAATCTAGTATAAATGCCTTTTTCATGCTTCTACCCAGCCCTGACAATAACTTTTTGTTGATGTGACACTTTTCCTAATTCATGACAGATGGTTGCCTCAACAGGTTGACAGCAAGGCAGGAATATCTACATCCCTAAGGGAGATTTCTATGTTTCTTAAGACTGTTTTAACCCATTTCCCCATAAATACGCCTTTTATGCCTTTCATTTATTTCAACACTGAAGAAAATACTTCCAATTTATACAGTTCTGAATATGTAGCATAAGAAATGTTTTCTGTATCCTAGCAGATAATAGCATAAAGCAGGCTGAAAGTAAAGCAGAATGCGCCTTAAGGCACATTCTGCTTTACTTTCAACCTGCTTTAAGAGATTTCTATCTTTAATGCTAGAAACAGGCTGTGGGGGAATTAGGCCGTGAGCCGGAGGGGTTGGTTGGTACCAATCGGGTGAATAAGGTTCACTATGATTTTCGGAAAGATCAATGTGTGACTAGTTAAGAAATGTATGATAGCAGTAAAATCATGGCAGCTTTGTTGACTTTTTAGGCATTTTTGTTACCCCACCCACCAAGTTTAACATTGCGAAAGGACCATCATTATCACAATCATACTTTTGGTAATGTATGAATTTTTATTGAAACATCATATTGAAAATGTATTGTAAAATGCCACTTGACATTATTGGAATTGTTTAAGTAATTTACTTTGGCAAAAAAGGCATATTTGTTACCCCACCCACCAAGTTTACCATTGTAAAAGGACCATCATTATAACAATCATACTTTTGGTAATGCATGCAAATTTATTGAAGTATCATATTGAAAATGTTTTGAAACATGTCATTAGACATTATTGAAATTGTTAAAATATTTACTCTAGCAAAAAAGGCATATTTGTTACCCCACCCAACAAGTTTAATATTGTGAAAGGACCATCATTATCACACTCATACTCTTGGTAGCGCATGCATTGTTATTGAAGTATCATTATAAAAATATATTGTAACATGCAATTAGACATCATTGGAATAGTTGAAGTAATTTACTCTAGCAAAAACGGCGTTTTTGTTACCCCACCCACCAAGTTTAACATTGTAAAAGGACAATCATTATCACAATCATACATTTGGTCATGCATACGTTTTTTTGAAGCATCACATTAAAAAAGTATTGTAACATGCCATTTGGCATTATTGGAATTGTTTAAGTAATTTACTTAAGCGAAAACAATAAATTACGTCATCCTTTTCATAACGAAAAATCCCTGTTTTGACTCCTGGAATCCTTTTGATGCAGGTGGCATACTTAAAGTAATCGCCCTGTTCGTTCGTACGAAGTCAACCATATCTTAACATTTTATATAGCATGAAAACAGCTCACTAGAATGATTTTACACTTCTACAGTTGTTGGCTTGAACCATTCCCAGCTATTTTTGAGCTATTTCTTGGTAAAATAGATTTGACCGTTTCTCCAGAGTTATTACTTCTTTCTGGAATGATTTGATCATTGCATACTGAATACATTGAACCTTTCGAAATCCAAGAATATCACCAAAGCTTGGTTTGGCCTTGGACTTGACCTAATTTGGACCTCTAAAAAAATTCAGAATAAACAGTACTGCTAAGGGTGCCTCCGGGGTTCTCTTAAAGCAGTAATGTTCTAAGACATTGTTACTCTCTTCTTATGCTAAGGCTAATATTGTACAAATCCTTGACTCTGCAATTTTCAAATCCACCTGCTAGCACATAACAGATGAAAAACAAATATTTCGGGTCAAAGGATTTAGGTTTAAAGCCAATCTATTGGCGTTAACTTACAAACCATTGACAACAGTGTTATGAAAATGTCTAAACATCTAGTCGGCATTGACGAATAATCAATGCATTACAACCACTGAAGTGTAGGTTGTAATTCTTATGTAAGAATACCAATTCTCACATTTCCTTCACTCTCAATGTTTTCAGCCTCTTCCAGTGGACGTTCTTCATCATCTGATTCTGTACTAGTTGCCTGATTATCACAGTTGCACATGTTCGTACTATTCAAACCATAAGAAATGCATACACATTTAGGCAAAGTACATTTACTAGCACAGCTCCCCGCTAGTAGGTCAAGCATCTACGTCGGATCTGTTTTCTATCCAGCAAGTCGTCTAAAAGCTGATCAATCTCACCCTCTTTCACAACTTTCCATCCTCTTCCTACATGACTTGGAATATCATCGACTCCAAATAGCAGCCTTGAGGTTAGCTCTTAAAGTGTGCTTAACTAAAGAGTCCAGACATTCCTATCTTGTTGTATTTCTGTGGGTTAATTGTCATACGGAATTGTTTCTCTTTGTTAGAACGAAATTACACCCTCTTCTAAGAACTAAAATTAAGGAAGACAGGTAGTTGGTTTTGATCTTATTTGCTGTTTTGCAAAGGACGAAATTAGTCAAAATCATCTGCGCGAAGTCATCGTCATCATCGCGTCTCATCATTTCCCCATCATTCACTGGCGCTTTATGATCCATTTTGTGGCGCAGTGCCGTAAACCAAAATAAATTAATCCACCCATCCAGGCATGAGGTGTAGCTGGTGGCGCTCTATCTTACCCTATGTGGTACATAATAAGCCGTACCGCTGAACATTCACTTTTGCTGATGACGCTTACAGGGCATAGAGCTGACGTTTATATCTCAAGTCTGTATATCAAAGCAGGAGGGGTACCCCTTTCCTATTCAACGTCTGGGAACATTATTGAGCTTCAGCATTACCATTCATCAATTTCAGTGCACGTGTTTTATTCTTACCAGCAAATGCGCTGACCGTGTCACAACATGTTAAGACATACATTCAATTCAGTGACTTGCAAACATCAGTGTCAATCGCGTCCTCAATTTTCAGGATATCATATATAAATTGTGCATGTCTTTGTCCAGCATTTCTTAAATATGTTCATTTGCTTCTTCTTGGCTGCTTCAAAGACCCTGTACCTCCTCGCATCCATTGTATTTTATTTTGAAGCATTTGATTTCAACGTAAGGTGCGATATTTTCCTCTGTAACCTAGGGGCCTCCGTGGCCTAGTGGTATAGTCACTGTGACTTACATCACTAAGTTCCTCACCGCTGTGAGTTCGAATCCCAGTAGAGTCGTTCGGATTTCTCATGTGGGGAAGCCTTCCAGTTGGCTTACGGAAGGTCGATGGTTCTACCCAGTTGTCGATTTTTGCCTGAAACAGTGCATAAAGGACTTCTGGGGTCATTCTCCACCTATAATTAGCTGGACGTCGCGATATGACTGAAATACTGTTGAAAGCGACGTAAAAAAAATAATCAAATCAAATCCTCTGTAACCTTTGACTGTGCTCAGTTTTCATCCATTGATGCACCAGGAATGCTATAAGAATATTATTATTGACCTTATTGCTACAGAAGCGTCTCCCCTGTATACATCTATTCTATCACTGTCACTGCCGCCTCGAGTACCATCGATAGAATAGTGCTTGCGCAGCCACAAAAATGCATTGGTATCTTTTGACTTTCTATACGAGGTTCATTCCGTCAATCACAGAGACAGACTTTTTCGGGACACCTTCAGCTAAGCCAAGCGTTTTCTGTTAGCTCAATGCTAATGCAGCATTGTTTGATTTCTTAGCAAACCATTTGATGGTGAGAAAGACTATTGCCAAAGAGCAATAAGTAAAATAATGAAATTTATCTGGAGATTGCGTGTGTGTGCCATAACTATGATGCGACCGAACAAAAGCATTATCAGCTATAAGAACTGCCAGTCTTCCACTGGATTTCACTTTCATGCTGCTTGAGGTCTAAACTTTGTTGCTCTTTATTCCATCATGGTTGATCTCCTTTAAATTGTGCATACGAGCATTGACCAATCTCATCATTGACCAATCGCATGCGCACTCAGAAGGTATTTTGCGATGTCTCAAGGTACTGCATTAACGGTGGATATGCTAATCAGATCTTGATTTATTTCAAATGGGTTGAACCAGCCTCTTATTAGATATGTTACTTTAGTAACTTTTTCCTCGTATTTCTGCATTTGTGACCTTTTCAGCTGTGTGTGAGAGTTCTCGTGTTTCGTATCTTCAAGAATGTCTCTAAATTGGCTGATAGATGCACTGTTATATAGTAACGCTTGGTGGCACAAGTGTTCAAGCGGAAGTGTATGGTCCCAATGCGAGTTTGTGTGTCCTCATTGACAGTGATCTCTGTGGTAGTATCAAGGTAAACACAAGGTTGGGTGATATGGATAGATTATGAATGGTATAAGGCGACAACTGTATAATTATGTATCCAAGTATTTGAGTAAGCGGTGCTAGACGAAAAGATAAAATCTATTTAACCTTGACATAGCACATAAAACATATTCGTAGTCCACAATAAGGTCAAGGTCAATGCCAAATTAAGTTCTGTTGATACTCGTTGATTGGGAATTATCGAATGTAACAATTGTGCAAGTCTCAAAGCATTCTAATAAAAGTTGTTACACGTAATGCTAGATGAAACGGTAAAATCTAGTTAACCAATAAACATCCCTTATTAATATATTCTAAGTCCGAATTCAGTCACGGTCAAGGTCAAAATGGAAGTTGGGTGATATGGGTGAACTGAGAGTGATTCTAAGCCATAACTGTGAAAGTTTCATAGCATTCTACTAAGCGGTAATAATGCTAGACGATGCGGTAAAATCTAGTGAACCAATAAAAAAGCCCTTATAACATATTTTAGTTCCAAATTCGGTGAAGGTCAAGGTCAAAACTGAGGTAAGGTGATATGGGTGAATTGGCAATGATCAAAAGCAGCAAGTATCAAATCATTCTTATATGCGGTATTGATGCTAGACGAAACAGTAAAATCTAGTTAACCAATAAACAACCCTAATAACATATTCGTAGACAAAATTCGGTCAAGGTCAATGTCAAACCGAGGTTGGATGATATGGTTGGATTGGGAATTACCCTAAACAACAACTGTTTAAGTACCAAAGCATTTTATTACACGGTGTTATTGCTACAAGAATCGGTAAAATATGTTTAACTCGTACGCACCGCCAGTAGGATCACTATATGCCATCCTCATCAAAAGACATTTGTCTAAAGGCATAAAAAGGTAATTTTTTCGTCAAAACAAGTGGTGGAAATTTGGTTTTTACCAAAGTTAAAACCTTTAATAATGTCAATAACATTTAATGGCATGTTTCAATACCCGTTTTGATATTAGGCACCAATAAAAATGCATGCAGTACAAAAAGTACGATTGTGACAACGATGATCCTTTTACAACGTTAACTCGGTGGGTGGGGTAACAAAAATGCCTCAAAAGCCAACAAAGCTGCCATGAATTTACTGCTATCATACATTTCCTAAAAGCAGAGGGTTTGGGCTTCCTGAAAATCATAGTGAACCTTATTCACCCGAATGGTACCCGTACCTCAAATTTCAGGTGCCTGGCTCACGGCCTAAATGGGTTAAGCAATCAAAACTCTAAAATATGCCATTGAAGAAAAGGTATATGTTAACATATCTTATGAAGGACTGACATAATTATAATATATGTTTGACATTAGTGAGAAATGTTGTTTAAAAGTGGAACCCCCAGTGGCAGCCTTGACAACATATTCTGATTTTTTTTTTAATCCAAATTAGGTCAAGGTACACAAGAGACCCAGAGGGTCACATTTCGCTCACCTAGGGAAGCTAGCAGGGCAAAACAACATTTTGATAAAGTTTTGATCAAGGTGTCATAATTTGAACAATCTTGGTAGAGGACCATAAGGCAAAGCTACATGATTTGTAAACAGCTTAAATCCAGATCAGATACCTAACGCCGCATCTGATCTGAATTCAAGCTGTTTGTCACTCTTCATTAGGTTTTTTTTCTGTCAAAATGTCCATTAGGTAACTTTGAGAAAAACAGCAAACGACAACTTTAAGCAGATGATATAGCAGCAATAACAGAGGCGTGTCTGGACCAATTTTGAGTATACGCACAATGTCTAGGGGGGTCCGGGGGCATGCTCCCCCTTGAAAAAGATTTCCATGGGAAAGCCATACATGCGTTTTGAGGGGTATTTAGAATATAAAAAACCTTTCTAAAATGATAGTTAAACTATCGTTTTAGAAAGGTTTTTTTTATATTCTAAATACCCCTCACAATGCACATAATAATATGTAATAAAATATATAAATCAATTTTAAATACATATCAAAACACAAAATATTAGAGCTATAAGAATATTCTTTGCTTGAATTAAACTGTTAAACTATTTAATTAACAGGGTGTCCACCATTTTAGCGAAGCAAAATTCCCTGACATTTCCATGTGTTAGCCTCCTCCTCCCCTACACCAGGAACGTATATATACATTCCTGTCCCCACCTTTTATATTACCAACTGCAATTGCATAACCCTCTATTCATGTTTCACTTTTGTCTGTTTACTTTCCCTTGACTTTACCTTCTATTGTACTTGTTTTACATACATGCACATGCATTTTCAAAACTTATTTACACTTTCGAATGAGTGCTTGAAATGCACATCAAAATACAGAGAAAGATACTTGCTCTCCTGCCCCCCCCCCCACACACACACACTTTGTATGAAGGAAAATACAATTGGGGCACACGTCACGGGCGTAGTAAACACAATTAGTGTGTGCAAGTTTACTAGGGGGTCCCAGGGGAAGCTCCCTGGGAAATTTGTACTCCTAAATGGTCTCTGGTGCGTTTTTCACATCCAAACCAGGTAAAGTACTACCATAAATTTATGTAAGAGTTTGACTCCTAAATAACATGAACTGCATAATATTTTATATTTTTGATGGATTATCTTCTTGCCGTTTTTCTCTAAACCCTACCCTCACCAATAAATGTACACACTCTTACTAGGGGGGCATGCTCCCCTGGGAAATTTTTGATTTCTAGATGGTCGCTGGTGCGTTCTGGGGGCGTTTCGCACATTCAAAACAGGTACAATACTAACATAAATTTATGTCAAAATTCTGCCACTAATAGTTTGAATTGTAAGAAACGCCTTAAATTGTTAAGGGCAATTTTATCAGGTAAAATCTACATTCTCGTAAACTGAGTAGTGGACAACCTGAAACCTTATCAGAGGGTCAATTATGCGCGTTGTGTATAATTTGAAGTAGACTAAAGACAATTAAAAAAAACAACTATTTATGCCTCACCCGGGTAAGGTGGTGATTTTTATTGCATTTTTAGTGTTTTTAAATTTTCGACTTTGTCAATTAACTTTACGCACGTGCGTGAGTGCGTAAGCCCAGACACGCCCCTGAATAAAAGCGTAAGATGTAGTTGTCCTGTTTAGGGAACTGTGGCAAGTGTCATTGTAAGGAGGGAGTTGTTGTTGGGAGGGCCATTGTAGGGAGTGAACACTGTACTTCTCTTCATACCTTTCCTTTCGGTGACTCTTTTGTTGTGGGGTACATGAATATTCCACCATAACAAATAGTCCTGTGAACATCAGCTACCATAGACCCAATGTACCGAGCTCCATATGGCTTTCCCTCCTACAACCAATCAAAACAAGAGAGCATTCAATCAATGTGTATGCCCCCTTGTGGCATCCTAGCTAATTTACAGTAAAACCTCTCTATTACAACCACTAAATTATGTTAATTATTAGGGTGTTTACAATAGGTGACCCCTTACAGCAAGGTGACAGTGAAACAGAAAGCTCCTTTAGGAGCTTTCTGTTTCACTGTCATCTTGCTTTAAGCTGCCACCTCTCTATCATACAATCAATCAGCCTTCGTTGTAGTGGTAGTACTAGCGAGGTTTTACTGTATTCTGAATTTCTAAGTCAAGGTCAATTCAAGGACTGGGAATAGTCCAAGGTAACAACTGTATAAGTATCCAAGCATTCTAGTAAATAGTTCTGATGTCAGACTAAACAGTAAAATCTAGTTATGTGAGAAATAGCATATTTAAAGTATTCTAAGTCCAAAAGAGGTCAAGGTCAAATTGAGGCTGGGTGATATGGATGGATTGGGAAGAGGGGTCCAATACAACAACTATGTAAGTATCCAAGCATTTTAGCAAGTAGTGTTGATGTTAGACGAAAAAGTAAAATATTATTAACCTTGTATCCACTGAAAAAGGTTGTCCCTTCTTGTTATTGTTTACTATTTAAGGTGGTTTTTTTTCTTCATATGAACATCATCATCATCATCATGGCTTTGCTTTGCGAACCAAGATCTAGGTATGTTTAGTTCCGCGTCTTTGGTAACTCATATAAACAGCTTCCTTTTGAAACACTCAGTTCATTTAGGTTCATGTTGTAACTTATGTGATCTTACCTTGCATTATACCATTGTGTAAGCAAAAATTGCTCTTTAAAATGATATATAACACATGCATTTTGGACTTATCATATTGACATAATCTATCAGTTGCTATTACTTTTCAAATGCCCCTCGTATTATTAGATAATTATATTTTCTATACTCTAGCAGATGATAGCTTAAAGCAGACTGAAAGTAAAGCAGAATGCACCTTAAGGTGCATTCTGCTTTACTTCAAGCCTGCTTTAAGTGGTCACCTATATTTAAAACTAGGAACAGCTATGAAGTAATCATTATGGATTAAACTGAAAATGAAAACAGAATGTCATAATTATGATAATGTGGTCCCTACCTTAGGAAACTTTTTACTCTTGACATACTCCAGTGTTGGGGCATCCCAGAGACCTTCATAGCCCTCATTCAGAGAGTAGATCTTCCCTCTTGGTTTTATTTGCATGTTCTTTTCTGTTAGCATGAACTCACCAATAGCCTGCAATTCAGAAATACAAATGAGAGGGCTGCAGATCAGAGGAGTATTTCAACAAGAGGGCCTGAAGGCCCTGATATCGCTCACCTGTTGTACTGAAGCTTGATATCTTTATCTTACTGTTTCATCAGTTTTAATTTAAATCCATTCAAATTTGTAGTATAGCATGTAAACAATTTTAATTTCGAATACAACCTCATAATTCTAGTATGGTAGACTACATCAAGGGCAGATAACTAGAGCCTAAACAATACTGAAAGGAAGCCTTTTCTAGCATTTCAAAGTATATCAAGGGCAAATAACTATTGCTACAATGATTGATTTCAACAATAATTTCATTCCTTTGAGAACTTATAGGTATATACTTTGTGTGCAAGTAAAATCAAAATCCATTCAAAACTGTAAACGCTGTTCGATATGGCATTTTCAGCAATTCAGGGGCAGACAAGTCATGACCTATAGGTCTGATTTCAACCATAATCACACTTATTTGAACTCTTATGGTCATATACAATCTGAGTAAGTTTGAAAGAGATTAGATAAAAATTGTGGCCTCTAGAGTGTAAACACCCTTAAATATGACATTTTCAGTAATTCAAAGGTAGATAACTCTCAACCTATTCGTCCGATTTCAATCATAATCAAACTCAATCAAACTGTTATGGTCATATACAATCTGAGCAAGTTTGAGATAGATTTGATAAAAAGTGTGACCCCTGGAGAGTAAACACCCTTAAATATGACAATTTCAGCATTTCAAAGGTAGATAACTCTCAACCTATTAGTCTGATTTCAACTAAAATCGAACTCATCTGAACTCTTATGGTTATATACAATCTGAGCATGTTTGAGATAGATTGGATAAAAACTGTGGCCTCTAGAGTGTAAACACTGTTTAATATGGCATTTTCAGCAGTTCAAAGGTAGATTACTCTCAACCTTTTGATCAGATTTCAACCATAATCGAACTCATTCGAACTCTTATGGTCATATACAATCTGAGCAAGTTTGAGATAGATTTGATAAAAAGTGTGACCCCTGGAGAGTAAACACCCTTAAATATGACAATTTCAGCATTTCAAAGGTAGATAACTCTCAACCTATTAGTCTGATTTCAACTAAAATCGAACTCATCTGAACTCTGATGGTTATATACAATCTGAGCATGTTTGAGATAGATTGGATAAAAACTGTGGCCTCTAGAGTGTAAACACTGTTTAATATGGCATTTTCAGCAGTTCAAAGGTAGATTACTCTCAACCTTTTGATCAGATTTCAACCATAATCGAACTCATTCGAACTCTTATGGTCATATACAATCTGAGCAAGTTTGAGATAGATTTGATAAAAAGTGTGGCCTCTAGAGTGTAAACACCCTTAAATATGGCATTTTCAGCAATTCAAAGGTAGATTACTCTTGACCTATTAGTCCGATTTCAACCATAATCGAACTCATCCGAACTCTGATGGTAATATACAACCTGAGCAAGTTTGAGAAAGATTGGATAAATATTGTGGCCTCTAGAGTGTAAACACTAAAATTGTTGACGACGAACGGAGAACGACGCACGACGGACGACGGACATTCAAGTATTGCAAAAGCTCACCCTGAGCTAGCTCAGGTGAGCTAAAAATTTAAATGTTAATTTCTGAATTAAACTCTATGGTGTCACTACTCATTAAAATCGTCTCTTTAAGACGATTCTATTTTTTTATAGGGCTGAAACGATTCAAAAAAATTCGATTCGATTCGATTTCGATTTTTCATAACACGATTCGATTATTTTCGATTCGATTCGATTTTACATTGCAATAAATGAATGTACTAAGTAGATGACATCCTGCAATAACAGTTAATATTAAAAACAATATACATGAACATTCAGGGCCAAAAAGTAGGGGTTAAAGTTTGGAAAACTGCATGGAAGGGTTTAATACATGTATATTTCTGACTTATATGATTTTGATCATAAAAATACACCTTATTTATTATGTGGATGGTTTGCAGTATTGACATACCAATTCTTCTATGTTATTATAATTTTCTATGCGCAATCAGCAGTGTAGACCATTGTCATCAACCATTTACAACTGCCTGGTAACGGTCTACTCTGTTAGCAAGGTACAGAAGGGTGTAAAGGAGTGGATAGTTATTCATCTTAAATGAAGATTGTAATAATCGATACATCTGAATATTACTGTTCCTGAATTTCACTCACCGGTTTAAATTCGTTAACAATGCTGTCAGTCGCCTTTGCTTTCGATTTTGGAGCGGACTTTGAGATTGTTACTTGACATATCGCGAGAATTCACCATACATTCTTACACCTATTATCCGGGTGTTGAAACGTATGTCGGGCTGTATATTCGGTATAAAAAATAAATCACAATAGTTCTTACCTGAATTGCACGTCTTTATTTTTTTTAAAGTAATGAGCGTATTAGGTTGAAGGTAATAAAATATCCAACGTTTACAGAATTATTAATTTATTTGAAATAGTCGAAGCAGTACCGAGATACGTAATGTGAACGAAGAATTACATCACAATTGAGGCAAGCAATTGCTCACGCATGCGTATAATGACACAGGAAACCGGCAAAGTAAACATAGACGTACTCGTAACGGGTGAAAAAGCCTGTGCGGGATCTCTAATCTTTCGAAGTAATACTTATCCGTAGATAATAGAGGTACATTTTAATTCGCTATTTATCACACAGAAGTGCAGCTGCACGTAATACTCATATGATGGTGTTGCAGTATGATAAGATAGATAGATAGATAGTAGGGATAGAAGCGAGTTTTCTACATATAAATCGAATCGAAAATGACATTTCCTAAATCGAATTGAATCAGATCGAATCGAGGGCATAAAATCGCGGTTCAATCCAGATCGCGATTAATCGTTTCACCCTTAGATTCTAATGAGTAGTAACACCATAGGATTTGGTGCTGAAATGAGTTAGACAATACTGGATTTGTTTGGTTTACCCCCTCTTATCTGAAGCCCTGCTTTTCTTTTCATACAAAGCCATGTAAATCAAATAACACCCAGCATATATACAGTAGACCCTCTCTATTAAAACCATTGACAAGAAGGCGATTTGACTGTGTAAAAGAGACGTGGGAGTTTAAAACCGATGGAAGTAGAACAGAAAACTCCTAAAGTTTCTGTTTTACTTTCACCTTCCTATTAGCAGTCATCTGCCTGAAATACTAAACATGTATACCATACTTTGGGAATAAATGGTGTCATGATATATTGATCGTTTTGTGCTAAAAGATCATGCTTTATTTTGGTCGCTTAATTTTGACCATTCTGAGATCCAAGGAGCAAAAGTGAATCAAAATGACAAAATGGCTTCGTAAGTAAAACGGCGGCTCAAACCGATTTACTAAAATACATTATGTTCAATGACTGTAAACAATTTGTATGTTTCCAAGTTCGCTTCTCAGAAAATGTACTCACCATAGAATTAACTGTAAGGCTATTACATCTGGTAAAAATTCTCGAGAACAAAATTCATTTTGCGTTAGAAACTTAAAAGCACACCCAATCCTTAAATTTCCAAATTTTCAAGGGCCGTTTTAGGAATCGTACCTTTTGCTGCCAGGCTTTATAACACAAGCATACCAGTTTAGATCCAGATCAGACGCAGTGTGAGGCATTTGTTCTGAATCTAAACTGTTTGACACCCATAGCAATGTTACCAAGTAAAAATGCATGACATTCCAAATTGTAAAACAAAGAGTAGAAATCCGAACATTTTAAAAAACAAGGGCCACCATGGCCCTATATCGCTCACATGGTACACCATGTAAAAATTCACCTATAGTGACCTAGATTTTGACCCGACATGACCCATATTCAACCGTAGCCTTGATTTTAATAAGGCAAACATTTTGACCAAGTTTCATCAATATCAAATGAGAAATGTAGCTTCTAGAGTGTAAACAATGTATTTTCATGATTTGACCTATGATCTAAACTTGACCAAGATATCAATAAGTCAAACAATGAGACCAAGTTTCATGAAGATCTGATGAGATTTGTAGTCTAGAGTATTAACAAGGTTTTTCTATGATTTGACCTAGTGACCTAGTTTTTGACCGGACATGACCCACATTCGAACTTGACCATAATATCAATGAGGCCAACATTTTGACCAAGTTTCATCAAGATCAAATGAGATTTGTAGCCTCTAGAGTGTTATCAAGGTTTTTCTATGATTTGACCTAGTGACCTAGGTTTTGACCGGACATTACCCACATTCGAACTTGACCTAGATTTGATCAAGACAATTATTGTCATCAAGTTTCATGAAGATCTAATGAAATTTGTAGTCTCTAGAGTGTTAACAAGGTTTTTCTATGATTTGACCTAGTGACCTAGTTTTTGACCAGACATGACCCACATTCGAACTTGACCTAGATTTCATCAAGACAAACATTGTCATCAAGTTTTATGAAGATCGGATGAAATTTGTAGCCGCTAGAGTGTTAACGAACAATTGTGGACAGACAGACGACGTACGACGAACATCCAGCGATCCTAATAGCTCACCTTGGCACTTCGTGCCAGGTGAGCTAAAAATCCATAGATCCAAAAATTAAGAAAAATCCAAAGATTTCGAAAAAATTCTGGAGAAATGGTAGCCCTGGAACTTTACTAAACTTAGTCTTACAGGATCAAGCATAAATCCATTGACACCATTCCCAGTTGACAAAACAATCATGGTGGCGCTACCATACAAGGCATATCCTGCAGCAACTAGCTCGTTGCCTGGCAACATGACATCCTTCTCCTCTACAGGTCCATCACCTTCCTGTTGTCAAAATAAAACAACATAAATAGGATAAAATGTACAGCCAAATGTTTCAAGTCTAATATGTTTCCTCCATAAATACACCTTTTTATGCCTTTAATTAATTCCTCCACTGAAAAAAGTAGTTCAACTTTACACAGTCAGGAATATGTATTAAAAGAAATATTTTCTGTATCTTAGCAGATAGCAGCTTTAAGCAACCATCTATCTTCCATACTGAAAACAGGAAGTTGTGGAAAGAACTAAACATTTTATATAAAAAAATCTGGTTTTTTGTCCTCAATGTAAAAATCATAAAAATGATTATATTATCAAATCATTTAGCAGATAAAAATGTATAAAGAGGTGATATTATAGGAAAATACTGGCCAACTGGATATCCTTTACACATACCCATTCAAAATATAAATCTACCTTAACCCTTTCTTCCCAGAAAATTGAAATGGACAAGTCCATTTTCAAATTAAGTCTATAGTCCATATTTGACTATTTAGGGTTGTGCTTTTGTCAATGTATTACAATATGACAAACAGTGCAGACCCAGACCAAAGGGCTCCTTTAGGAGCCCACTGATATGGGTGTTCACTGTTTGCATAAGACATGTGTACTCTTCAGTGGTACAATGATTGCAAAGGATGTGTATATGTGTGACTAGTGCTCATAGGGTTAAGACAATCCTTAACAGTTTTACTGTTTCAACACTTAAAGTAGCACTTATGGGTTATTAGATTCTCTGTTACCAAAACATAAACCAGTCTACTTTGAATTCTGGGTAGTTCAATAAATACTGGTCTGAAATAGCAAACAGTGTAGACACAGATTGGGGGCTCCAATAGGAGCCCTCTGACCACGGTCTTCACTGTTTGCAAATGTAATGAGAATATTTTAAACAAGTCCATGGTGTTGAAAGAGTTAATATTGTAAATGTCTTGGTAAACCTTTGTTTTACAAGTTGTATGTCATCTAACTTTGTTACTCCACTGTTCAAAACTATAGCCTTTATATACATGTTTCACTGCCAACTTAAATTTTTCGTGAGTTTTTTACCCCTTCACTGTTTTGTTGTCTACTTCAGTTTTGTTGTCTGCAATGTCGTTTCAAAATTAAACATTAAGGCAGTATGACTGAAGAAATTTCAAATCGAGTGTCAAACAGTTTAGATCCTGATCAGATGCTGCATTACGTGGCGTCTGATCAGGATTCAAACTGTTTTAAAACACACTTTAAACATCATTGAGAGTAAAAGAGTTAAAAACTATCCTCTGTGAATACTATTTACAATAGTCTCTTCAAAACAAATCAAATGAATATTCATAAAATTAGAAATTTCAAGGATTGAGTAACTATTGCTATGACACAATATAAAACACTTGAACGTTGAAAAACTTAAACAACCCATTTCTTGAAAACTTGATGTTCTCCAATTCTTCGCATGGAGCAATACACCTCAAAGCATGCCACAAACTTATATTAAACATTTAACACCACAAGGTTTAAATAACAAACTAAAGACACACTAACATATCTGCTTCAAAAAGAAACATGACTGAGTTCATTCAACCACTCGTAAATAAAACTCTGCATTCAACAACCATAGGAAAAGTATGACTAATTGAAACATCAAGAAAACTAAATCCAGTGTCATGTGCAACAGAAAACGTTTTAATGCCTTTTTTTCAACTACGTACCTGTGTGCAAGACAGAAATTATATCTTTAATTATCAACAACAATCTTTGTACATGTTGTATTTCGGAGAAGGCCTTATCCTTTCCTATTAACCCTTAGCCCGCCAAATAAATTGTCGTCTGCTATATTTCTCGTCTGCTTCAAGTTTCAAAGTGCTTCAAAGTTGCTCAAAATTGCTGAAAATGTTGTCCGAGTGTCAAACAGCTTGGATCCGGATGAGACGCCGAGTTACTCGGCGTCTCATCCGGATCCAAGCTGTTTGCATATGGAGCTATTGTCGTGATTGGCAGGCTAAGGGTTAACATGAAACTAAATGCAAATTGAAAATGACAGATTTTTGAAAATGTAGAAACTTAATTCAGATCACTGTGGCAAAACAGTCTGATAATAGCCTGAACAGACACAGGGTTACCCAGCGTCTGATCTGACTCCAAACTATTTGAGATGGAAGTTATTGCATTAACCCTTAGACTACAGATCGGGACTTAATCAAATTTTACGAACAGTTTGGATCCAGATCCAATGCAGTGTTATGTGATGTCTGATCAGGATCTATACTCTTTGTTACTCGTTTTGCTATTCTTTTTCATGTTTCTAGTCAAATGCCAACAATCCAACTTTGAGAAGTTGAAGCAGAAATCAATTTAGAGGCAGATGATATTTCAGCAGTGAATGAGCTAGCACACATTTGTATATTGGGAATTAATAGCATCTTTTCAACAAGAATAGCAGGGTCATACCATGCTTTTTGACACACAGATAGACAATATAACACTCCTGACATGTCATCTAGAAGTTTATTTCCTGGTTCATTTACACAGTCATGTTTTACACACTATGCAATATACACTGTTATAACCTAATAGACAACCCTTTGAATAACACCTATTGTTTATTTTTCATTAACAACTAGTGATATAACTTTGCAAATGAAATATGGGACATGTACTTATGATGTCATAACAATTGGCTCAATGGCCTACATCATAAATCTGTCATTGTATCAACCATAATGTTTTTATTTTAAATTAATCAGATTAAATGCTTGCAGGAAATTGCTATCTACTGTATGAATAGAATTAAGTTGAAACCACTGTTTTCAGGGTATATTCGTTGAATGAGTCATTCATTTGACAAATAAGGGCAATTATTGTATTTAAGAAATGAACTGATTTTTTTCGGCGTTCAAGCGAAATGAACGACAGAAAATTTTCAGCAAATTTACCATGAATCATGGAATTTGCTGAAAATTTTCTGTCGTTCATTTCGCTTGAACGCCGAAAAAAATCAGTTCATTTCTTATATTTACATTATATTTGCTGTAATTTCTAACATTGAATAAACATTTTGTCAGTACGCATGTATGTTTAATCCATATTAGAGGTCGATAACACAAATAATGTGTACCCTATAAGGACCAGCCATGACCGATTTACTGAATCTGTGTACATTTGAAAGCAGAAATAATAAGTTCCATTGTCAACAACTTGACAGTTTGGCGCGAAAAATGCTGATTTATGACGTCATTAGAAGTGACGTAATTTTAAAGTAGGATAAATATATCGGGGTTTTATTGTCATAAAGAAACGCAGATATAGGCCGCTGTTTATAAGGTAGATTCTTATGTCAATTTTCTTGCAATTTATCTCATTTATAAAGAAGAATATTAGTCAGGAATCATGGTTTCCACTAGTAGGAAGGCATAGACCGGTTAAGAACAAATTTTGAAAAAATCCGCCAAATGTTTGCTGCCCCAAGTTCCAAAGATTAATTCGCGAATGAAAACTGCATATGCTCCGCCTCCCTTTCGAAACTTTTCCACAAGTCCCGTCCTCTCGAAAATTGGTGTTTAATTGAAATGAACACACTTTTTGTTAATGGAATTGAATGGGGCGATTGTAAATATTGTATCATGGCAGACTCATATGCTGTCAGTGTGAATACTGAATACATGTACTACAATATCAAATGTCATGCCAGGAGTTGCATACACATCATAATTATTATACTTACTGCTAAATCTGCCTAATAAGAGAGAAATAATCAACCTTTATACTTAACCCATTGACCTATAAATTCGCCTTTTTACACATTTAATTTATTCCTCTACTGAAGAAAAAAATTCCAATTAATACTGTCACAAATAAAAATCATAAGAAATATTTTCTATATACTAGCAGATTATAGCTTAAAGCAGGTTGAAAGTAAAGCAGAATGCACCATAAGGTGCATTCTGCTTTACTTTCAACCTGCTTTAAGTGGTCACATATCTTCAAAACTAGAAACAGGCTATGGGGTAACGAGTTAATTAAATGCAAGTTGTCAAACTCTTTCAGGGAGCACCTACATGTGTTTCTGATAGATAGACTAATAGCGAAGGCAAGAAAAATATATGTCTCTAAAACAATAATTGTGGAGAAAAGATACGATCATAAACATGTACAAGGACACAGAAACTCATTGGTAATGGTGGATAGACAAAACCTTTCATACTTGACATGCTGTCTGTTGAAAAGCAGTCTTACTCCTCTTGGAACTTTCTACATAATGCTGATCCAGCTTTCAGCTGCTACAGTGGGTACAGATAAGGAGGCTAGTTCAAAAACAGTGAAACCTCAATCTTTATTATGACCACTAAACGTCATCTAAATTGATCATTTCAAGACAGGTGACAGATTTAAGCAAGATGAAAGGAGTTTTCTGCTTAACTTTCATCTTGCTTTCAGCAATCAACAATAAAATTTTAACATCAACTAGTGGTCGTAATAGAGAGGTTTTGTTGTACTAAAATTTATATCTCTTGACCCATATTCTATTTAGCATCAGCAAACACTCTCTGACGTCTGAAGCACAACGACAGAACCATGATAAGATGGGTCACTTTGGTTAAGCCAGAAGATAACGTCCCTTTCGAGACTCTCCTATCTCAGCTAAAACTGAAGGCAATTGCAGACATCCTGCAAACAGGCAGGCTGAGATGGTTTTGCCACACAGAACCAAGTACAAGCTGAATCTACCAAATGAGAAACATGAACATTGCATCACAAAGAGGTCAAGGAAGACCAAAACTATCCTGGATGGACATTGTGATGGGTGATCGTGCATCTCTCGAGATGGTATATCTACCGAACCGCAGGATTGCCAGAAGTGGAGAGGAAGACTATACGCTCCTCAACAGGCCTCACCCTTGTTAAAGGATTAATCGTTTGGCCTGTATAAACTAAACGGGATGATGATGATGATGGGTTATGAGTGAGTTACAACAAAGGACTTTGGAGATGACATAATTAAATGGAAAAATAGTGAAAACTAGAAATGTGGATGCCCCGCTGTATGCATAAATACAATGACTTTATAAGTGTGAAGTTGCATGATCCAAACTGCAGTACAAAGTCCAAAAATAACCTAAATACAAACAATTAACCCAAGTCACAGAGGTCAAGGTCAAAGCTCAAGGTCATGACACTGTAATGCAACATGCTGTTCTCAATGAGGCACAAAAGCATGTGAAATTGGGTGACCTAAGCTCCTAAGACCTTTAATCCACAACTGACAAAACTTAACCTTGGTTCATACAGACAGACTGACAGACGTTTATATCATATATGTACATGTACAGACTTACAATGATAACACTATAAACCCCACCATTTCCTGGTAGGATGAAAAAAGAATATCGGAATTTCAATTTACATTCTTCTTAACTCTTTCCTCCCTAAAACTTTCAATGAATAATTCCAGTTTCCATCTAAGTCTAGTCCATTTATGACTTTTAAGGGTTGTTTTTGCCAATGTTTTGCATTATGACAAACTGAAGACCCTGATCAGAGGGCTCCATTTGGAGCCCTCTGATCTGGGTCTTCACTGTTTGCATAGGACAAGTGTACTATTCACATGTACACTGTTTGAAAAGGACGCCTATATGCGGGACTAGGGTTCAAAGGGTTAATCTGTAGCCCTGTAAAGCAAGCTGCCTGTTTAATGGATGATCTCTGCAAAAATGTCAGAACTTCTTATGCAAGCCAAGGGTTTAACAGTTTGTTGATTGAAGCAAGCAAAGGGCTGAACAGTTTGTTGATCTTAGCTCCTATCTTACAGCCATGTAACACAAATCACTCAGAGTCAGAACTGGGGTGTTTGTAACAAATACTTACACCTGTCCAAAGGCAAAATACTCACTCGCTGTTACAGAGGTTAACAATGCATGAGAAATAGAGGATCTTACATGAGTGCTCATTATTTATCATTTATAATAAAAGAGTTGACTAAAATAATATGACTCGAGCCTTGGCAAGCGTCATATATTAATTTTAGTCAACAAGTTTAAAACAAGAGCCCCATGGGGCATATTTCGCTCACCTGAGAATAACTGACAAAATGCAGATAATTATTTATGTCCAGGAAGGGGGCATTTTTTACCCGAGGGGCATAATTTGAACAATCTTGTAAGAGGACCTGTAGATGATGCTATGTGCCAAATATCTAAGATCAGGGTAGTAGGGTTTTAGACAAGAAGATTTTTGTAACTTTCCATTGGAAAAAAAAATCTATTTTTAGCTCCTGTGACTTACATATGCAACAGACTAAAACCAGTTGAACAAAAATAGGTAAAGGATATTTAGAAGTGTCACCATGCTGAATATCAAAGCTCTGGCCATATTAGTTTCAGAGGAGAAGACGTTTGAAAATTTCTCTATATAACTCTATGTAAAACTGTGACCCCCGGGGCGGGGCCATATTTGACCCCAGGGGCATAATTTGAACAAACTTGATAGAGGACCTGTAGGCGATGCTATGTGTCAAATATCTAAGCTATGGACCTTGCAGTTTCAGAGAGGAAGATTTTTTAAGTTTTCATTGAAAAAAAACTATTTTTAGCTCCTGTGACCTAGTTATGCAACCGACCAGAACAATTTGAACAATTTTGGTGAAGGACATCTAGAAGTGTCACCATGCCAAATATCAAGGCTCTGACCACATTAGTTTCAGAGAAGAAGACGTTTGAAAATTTCACTATATAACTCTATGTAAAACTGTGACCCCCGGGGCGGGGTCAATTTTGACCCCAGGGGTATAATTTGAACAAACTTGATAGAGGACCTATAGATGATGCTATGTGCCAAATATCTAAGCTCTGACCATTGCAGTTTTTGACAAGAAGATTTTTTAAGATTTCGTTATTTTTTCACTTTGGTTGCCATGGCAACCAGAGTTCTGCATTGTTTTTAATTCTTTGAACAAATTTGAAAGAGCTTGACCCAAGGAACATTTCTGTAAAGTTTGGTTGAATTCTGCCAAGCGGTATAGGAGAAGAAGTAATTTGAAGCAATTGTTAACGACGACGCACGACGGCGGACACAGGGCCATCCCAATAGCTCACCTTGAGCCTTTGGCTCAGGTGAGCTAAAAATGATAAGTAATGAGCACGAATGTGGGATTCTATGTATCAAATAACAATTTCAAACACCTATAAAATCAATCAAAGCCATAGTTTGAAGTCTTTCTGCTACATGTATATAGTTTTTCCGCCCAAACTAGTGACATTATTTTCGATAACGTCATCGCAAATAATGTCATTTGGTGTCCCGCTTCTTCCTAATTACAGCTTTAAACTGTACCTCAAAATTTTACCTGCATCCCTTCACTGCCTTACCTGAGTTCACTGCCTTACCTGAGTACACTGGCTATTTGCAAACTGTTTGGATCCTGATAACACACCGTGTAGTGCAGCGTCTGATCAGGGTTCAAACTGTTTGACACTCACTTCAATATTTTTAAGTCAAAATACCTGAAACTTTAATTTGAGAGATAAAAGCAGACAACCAATGTTTAGAATTCCTGACGCCATGGCAGTGAAGGGAATAGTTGTAAAACAGGATATAAATACTACTGAAATATTATTTGTTATCTTCAGTTTTTTATGTGGTTGAAAAAATTAGCCCTTTCTGCCTTAGAAGACTAAAATTGACTTTGTGGGCAGTTTGGGATACAGATCAAAAGCTGCGTGGCACAGTATCTGATCAGGATTCAAACTGTTTGGCACTCTTTATGATTAATCCATTACCCCATTGCCTGTTTCTAGTATTGAAGATTTGTGACAGCTTAAAGCAGGTTGAAAGTAAAGCAGAATGCACCTTAAGGAGCATTCTGCTTTACTTTAAACCTGCTTTAAGCTATCATCTGGAAAGAACCTCGATATGCCAGATCTACATTTTATCTGTAAAAAGGTAAAACTGGAAAGCAGTTTATATAGATATAATTATTTCTCAGACGGACAGACAGCGGTCTAGTGTCATTAATACAGATGGCAACTTATTGCAGAACATAAGAAAAGCAGAGAGCTCCTACATGAACTTTACTGCTTTACTATTGTCCTGCATTAAACAATCATCTGTCTTTAAAAGACCAGTCTATTTTCTTACAGTGGCCCCTTTACATTAACAATGATTAAGTTTGACTGAATGTTCTGATTGTTAAACTCACTCGACCCTTAAAATGCACAGTAGGATTTGACTAACATTTTCAAAATGTTTGGATACAGATCAGAGAGTTGTAACATGGTGTCTAATCCGGATCCAAACTATCTGACACTCATGTCTAAATTAATTAAGTCAAAATGCCCGAAATCTTTATTTGAGAATCAAAAGCAGACGACGTGTGGAGACTGTGGACAATATCACAACAGCGACAGGGCTGAACTACATCCTGTTATCATTCAGCGGTGCATGATTTTATTGTTCCTGCATGAAAAATCTTAACAAGGATGCCTCGAGTACAGAGTACATGATATACCCATAAGGCCATATACCCTTCGCCAAATCAAATTCTCATCTCCAGGGCTCCAGATAAGGGGAGTATTTCAAAAGCTAAAATCTTTATTTCTGCATTAAACCCTATGGTGTCACTACTCATTAGAATCGTCTCGAAGAGACAATTCTAATGAGTAGTAACACCATAGGATTTGGTGCAGCATGAGTGAGAAAATGTTGGATTTGTTCAGATTACTCCCCCTTATCTGGAACCCTGCATCTCATTAGAAAGGGGTCAAAAACACACCTTTTTTCCCATTACTCATTAGATACCTAGTTATATGCCTTTCCACAGAAGAAATAGTTCCAAGTAATACAGACTTGAATAATGTATCATAAGAAATACTTTATATATTGTAGCAGATGTTAACTTAAAGCAGGCTGAGAGTAAAGTAGAATGTGTCTTAACCAATTCCCCACAAATACCCCCTTTTTATGCCTGTAATTTATTCCTCCACTGGATAAAATAATACCTTTTATACAGACATAATTATGTATCATAAGAAATATTTTCTATATTCTAGCAGATAATAGCTTAAAGCAGGCTGAAAGTAAAGAAGAATGCGCCTTAAGGCACATTCTGCTTTTCTTTCAACCTGCTTTAAATGATCATCTTTCTTTAGTGCTAGAAACTGGCTATGGGGTAATGGGTTAAGGCATATCCTGCATTACTTCCAGCCTGCTTTAAATGGTCACCTGTCTCCAAACTGGAAACAGGCTATAGTTATGTTATGCTATATGTATTTACGTCTCTTTTAACAAATAACAGTACCCGTATTTCAGTTCTATCTCAACATCCAGCTAATTACAACTGGAAGGAGACCCAAGAAACAGGTTATGGGGAAATTGGTTAAGGCAATGACTTGTCTAATACAGTTTGATGGTGGTCTGGAACAGTTTCAGTTCTTGCCTTAACCCATTACCCTATAAATACGCCTTTTTACGCCTTTAATATATCCCTTTACTGAAGAAAATAGTTCCAATTTATGAATTCATGAATAAGCACCATTAGAAATATTTTCTATATCTTAGTAGATGATAGCTTAAAGCAGGTTGAAAGTAAAGCAGAATGCATCTTAAGGCGCATTCTGCTTTCCTTTCAACCTGCTTTAAGTGGTCACATACCTTCAAAACTAGAAACAAGCTATGGGGTAATTGGTTAACCAGAAAAAGTAAATGCAGTTTCTACATAATGCCTACTTTTGGCAGTAAAACATCAAACAAAAATCCATCAAACATCTAGGCAAATTTCCACAATTCAAAATGCAAATTGTCCCTAGTCCCATGTATAGTCGTATGGAAATTTTGTAGCAAGTTTGATAAAAATCTGTGAGTGTTTAAAAGATATAGTTTATATCAGAATTAACAGACAGACCAACAACGCTGGGTATACCATAACATTGGCAGTAATTGAAGGGTGTACTATAATAAAACTATGACAATGAAAGTACAATGTACTGAAAACTGTTTCAAGTGATATTGTATGGTCACTATCAAGAATTACACAACAGACCAGTTGCAGAGTACACAAACATCAAAAGAGAACTTCTGCTTACCAAATACCAATACCACTCAAATTTTCTTTTTCACAACATTATACAGCAGGGCTGCCATAAGTTGATAATAAAAATCTTACGATTTCAAATTTTCAATTTTTCAGACGAAATTTTACCAACCGTACCATTACCCCATAGTCTTTTTTCTTGTTTTGAAGACACATGACTGCTTAAAACAGGTTGAAACTCAGATTTAGTAAAGCAGAATGCGCCTCAAGGCGCATTCTGCTTTACTTTCAGTCTGTTTTAAGCTACCATCTGCTAGGATAAAAATCTGAATACTTAGGATAAATCCGGAGAAATGGCAGCCCTGATACAGGGCTCAAAGTAAGAGGTAAACCACTTATTTCCAACACTTTTCTTCTTTATGCGTCTACCAAACCCTATGTTGTTACCACTCATTTTAATTGTTGTAAAGCCACAATTCTAAAGAGTGGTCACAACATAGGATTGGTTGAGGCATAACTATTTTGGGCTTTGAAATACAGTGGGTATCTGGAGCTCTGCATATAGAAAGAAGATTTGGTGTTAGAAATAAAGCAGACATCATGTATCCAGTACAGTCGAACTTCGTTAAGTCAAATATACCCTTATTTCAAAATTAAAACGTGGCTAAGCCACGTTTTAACTTTGAAATATGGGTGTGTTTGACTAAACGGAGCATGAAATAATGCAGTTCATGTGTGGAACTATCAGATAGTTCGAGTTAAGTGAGTTCGAGATATCAAAGTTTGACTGTATTTAGAAAGGTTAGCCTTACATCAAACCTGTCAACATATGGCCATTTCAAATTCATACTTACTTTTTTATAAATACCAAATATACTGCCGATAGACACGAGACAATCAATGTTAGAGGAGCCATCGAGTGGATCAAAAACAACCATGTACTTGCCCTGCAACACAACAATAGTAATACAGTGCTCCCTCCCTACAACGGCCAAATATAAAAGCAATATATTAAGGTACATGAGTATTAAGCATTTTTCGAAAACTAAACGCAGATTTCGAAACCTAAATGCAGGCTTTAAGTTCAGGGTCAAGGTCACAGAGATCAAACTTTTTGTGTGCATGATAAGGTATTGTTCATATACATAATTATGCATACCAAATATGAAAGCAATACCTCAAGGGACATATAAGTTATAAGCATTTTTCAAAACCTAAATGCAGATTTCGAAACCTAAATGCAGGTCCTAAGTTCAAAATCAATGTCACAGGGGTCAAAGTTTTTCTGTGCATGGAAAATTCTTGTCCATAAACACATACATACCAACTATGAAAGCAATACCTCCAGGGACATAGAAGTTATAGACATTTTTCTAAACCTAAACACAGATTTCGAAGCCTAAATTCAGGCTCTAAGTTCAAGATCAAAGGGGTCCAAATTTTTCTATGCATAGAAAAGGTCTTACCATACACACACAGTGACACATACCAAATATGGAAGCAATTATTAGCAATACCTATAGGTACATGTACATAGAAGTTATACGCATTTTCTTAAAATTGATTATGCCGTTCAGGACGACAGTATTGCAATAGCTCGTCTTGTACTTTGTCCAGGCAAGCTATAAAATGTGCTCCTTTCAGCCAATAAGCAAACTTATGGTAACCAATATTTCAGCTATTTTCTTAGCTTCTGTTTAGTATTATGAAAACTTCAGCATTATTTCCAGTTTGCTTTTACGGATTTACCCCTGAAACTTAACCTATTTTTGCATAGATACACACCTTTAGGCATTTAATTTACTCCTACACTGAACAAAATAGTTCCTGTTTGTGCAGTCATGAATACATTGTATATATCGTAAGAAAAATGTTCTATAATTACTCTATATTCTATTAGCTAGGAGCTTAAAGCAGACTGAGAGAGAAACTCATTAAGTTAATTCTTTCGTTTCAATCCTTTTCCAAAGTATTGTTAGTTTACGTTAGCATGTATAAATGTAATCATATGTTCTCCTGGAAATAAAAATGTTTTAACTAACGCAGGCTGAAAGTAAAGCAGAATGCACTGTAAGCACATTCTGCTTTACTTTATATCTACTTTAACAGGGGTGTAAAATGCTACTCGCCCGCTCGCCATGGCGAGTAACATTTTGACAGGGCGAGCAGATTTTCTGATAATTTATAACAGACACTAATGAGCTAAATGTCATTATCACCTAGCAGGGCTAGTATCAATTCTGAAATTTTTACACCCCTGCTTTAACCCATTACCCCATAATCGGTTTCTAGTTTTGAAGAGAGGTAACCACTTAAAAGTACGGTCTGTTTAAAGTAAAGCAATATGTGCCTTACTTTCATTCTGCTTTACGTAGGTCACATGTCTTTAAAACAAGAAACAGTCTACGGGGTAATTGGTTATAAAGCCAACCCTCATAAACTGAAATAAAGTTATGAATGAAAGATCTAATAGGTGTCGACCTACCCTTTTTTCCGGTTCTACTATGATGGCTTTATCGTCTTCCTCTGACACCATGGCACAGGTGAGGTAGGATGACTTGAGCATGTTGATGAACAAGTCATTGGCAAGAACATCCAACTTCTTCTGCTCATCTCCAGTGACATTTGTAACCCCAGAAATACCATACCTATAAACAAAATGTCAGCTACAAATCTTTTGTTAACTCAATGAGCCCTAGTGATGAATATTATGCATCCTTTACCAAAAGTGTACATGTGAAGAGTACACTTGTCTAATGCAAACAGTGAATTCCCTGATTAGAGGGCTCCTACAGGAGCCCTCTAATCAGGGACTTTACTGTTTGTCATTTAGTAACATATCATTGAAAACAACCCTAAATAGTATAAAATGGACCAGCCTCTATTCTAAATTGGATTTGTCAATTGGAAGTGTCAGGAGATAATAAATGAGTTTAACCTCTTATTCATAGTCATACCTTTACCAATCAAATCTTCCCCCTAGCCCCAAGTTGGAACAATTGTTTCTGATTCAGGCATACTTGTAACATTTGCATCAGCATTTGGCATATTACCGTGAAGTAATGCAAATGCCTTTCCACGTATTTCAGCTAGACTGGTAAAATATTTTGCCCGGCCGCGTCTCAAACCAAGGGTGTTTGGCATACTGTGTCAGCATTCTAACCACTGAGCTACTGAGCCACAGGATCTGGCACCTATTGATTTTCCACCAAGTACCAACCACACTCAATCCTGCTACACTATTCCCCATTTTCCCGAGATTCGCCAGTATATCACAAGGAACCAGAGCATGTACACAGCCCAAATTACGTTGGAAACCAACTTTAACACCTGGACTGGTGAAAAACGTGGCCCAACCGGGACTCCAACCCAGGGTCTCTGGCTTACAGTGCCAGTATTCTTATCACTGACTGACTGTCAGCTACGGAGCCACATGATCTGGCACATATTGATATTTTACCAAGTACCTGTACAGACCCACACTCAATCTCCCAACACATGTTTGGTTTGGTTTGTGAGTCCGTTTCTGCCATCTATAGGTCAATTGGACGCCCCAGAGAGAGGGGAGTAGATACAGGAAATTTGAGTGCAATTCCCTACTCTTGTTATCGACAAATCAAGGACAATCAAGACACGCGAGGATCACATTTGCCTACAATCTGACCTGCATGCCCTAGAAGAGTGGGCTGCCACTTGGGGCATGAGGTTTAATGCCAAGAAATGCTACATTATGAGCATAAACAGCAAGTCCAGCGATTTCTACAGCCTAGACAACCACATCCTAAAACAAGTGGACGAAAACCCCTACCTTGGCATCACCTTCACCGAAAACCTGAAATTTGGGACACACATCAACAATATCTGCAGCAAGGCCAGCAGGACCCTAAGCTTCCTCAAACGGAACCTGAAACACAGCCCAGCCCAGTGCAGGAAGACTGCATACCTCTTGCTGGTCAGGTCCACACTTGAATACAGCTCGGTTGTATGGGACCCATATCTGCAGCAAGATATCGAGAAGCTGGAAAGAGTCCAGAAACGTGCTGCACGCTTCATTACTGGCAACTACAAATCAAGAGAGGATGGATGCGTCACAAAGATGCTGAAGACACTCGACCTACCACCACTCCAGACAAGAAGGAAGATGGCACGCCTGACCTTCCTCTATAAAGTGGCTGAGGGGCTGGTGCCAGCAATGCCGATGCAATCCTATCTGACCCCTATTTGTGGAAAAAGACTCATAAAGCCAACTAAATTTAAAGACTGTGTAAGCTCAAACATAGTGACTTAACAAGCAGTGAACCACCACAAGTGCTTTAAGACAATAGACTTCATTATAGAGTGTGTGACTCCTCTATATGAGAACTCTTATTTCCCTCGCACAATCGTGGAGTAGAATAAGTCAATAACCTAGAGCCATCTGTTGTGAGCGCAGATACATTACAGAGCTTCAAGCAGGCTCTCCAGAAGTACAAGTTACAACTAAGCACCCTCTCTCCCGCTGCGTATATGCTGAAAGGCCCTGCAGCGTAATATCCAGATCCAGATCTCTGGTTTTTATGGATGCCCAGTGTAAAGCATTGATACATCAGACCTAGGTTAAACTTATAAAGTCTCATGATCATCTGAAGGACTTGGTCTCGCTGGGGCTCCCCCAGAAACCTTAATTCCTACTATGCCTAACTTCTGGGGCTTAACTGTCATAGATCTAAATACACTGCCGTGTTTGTCCATACAGAAGAACTTCAACTTCAACTTTATACTGCTTTACAATCGTAATCGATTATTACAAACAGACACTGTGTTTAAAAACATTTGCTATGTGCAAAATAAAAGATAAAAATACAAAAATTTACAATTAAAAGTAAAAAGTTCAGATGGTTTAAATAACTCGAACAGCCAGTCTGTCCACAAATAGTTTTAGGCTGGTACTAGACTGGATGTCAACAGGTAGGTTGTTCCATAGCCGGATAGTTCTTGGGAAAAACGAATGGAGATGATACTGGGTTTTCGACTGAGGGATGAGGTAGTTTAAGTTTCTTGTCGGCAAGAGGTGATGGTGATCCTCTGAGACTAAATAACCCCTGATCTTGTAAAGCATGACCAACGAAGAGCGCTGTCTTCGTTGTTCAAGCGTTTGCCAGTTCAGGGTGGAGAGCATGTGGGTGACACTGCTGTATAGCTGTAGTCATTGAGGACGTAACATGCTGCCTGTCTCTGCACCATTTCTACTTTGTTAGTTAGATATTGCTGCCAAGGTAGCCCGACCGTTGAGCATTACTCTGAGGGCGGACATAGGTTTTATACGCCATCTCTTTGACTTGTTTTTTTTTGTTTTAACATTTCGTTTGACAAAGCGTAAGGTGTAACTAGCTTTTGAGGTGATGTTTTCAATGTGATTTGTCCAAGTTAAGTTTTTGTTCAAGGTGATGCCTAAATATTTTGAGCTATCTGTTGACCTATGCTTCATATTTCATATGATATAGCAAACAGTGTAGACCCTGATGAGACGCCATATGACACAGCGTTCTGGGGCTACACTGTTTGCCAATGTCAACTTTAGTAGACACTAGACACAGTTAATGATTTTCCACCGAGTTGTCATACCCATTCAAACGTGACTGTATTGCATCATCAAACTGCTTTCGTGGCTGTTTTAGTTAAGCCCAATGTCCCATTATATGTGGCTAAAATGTTGAATAAGGTAGAAAATTCAACACAACAAAACAAAATAAACAAAGTTATTTGAAATCATAATTTCATTTACAAGCAACAATTTCTTCAACCTTTTACTGGCATGAGATGTACAATAAACAATTAATGATAATCTTAGCAATACCCGTCTCCCAGCTGAGACCCTCCCCGGCTTGTTTACATCAATACACGTCAAAATATTCCATAACTCACAGTTTGTGTATTCCGGCTTTCCTTACAGCAGATGAAACTGCCTTCACAGCCGTCTGAATGGATGAAATAAGCGCTGTGAAGTCCCCTGTCGCTGTTGGAAACTTCCGCTGTTCCTCGAGCAGGAATCTTGTTAAAGTAATTGGACTAGTCTCGATTTGTGCCATCTTTTCCTTTGAGGTGAACGTGTACTATTACACCGGTTTAGTTTGTAGCCGTCGGTTTCATTGGCTCAGTGAATACATGGAGACATTCGATTGGTCAACTCTAAACACGCCTCCAACCTTGACCTTGACATTGTGTGAAAGACGCCGCAGAGGAATACTTTACCACATGACCTATAAGAGAGCGTTAACAAACAATAAATTGTAAACACACCGTAATCTCACGTACGTTGGGCCGTGGCAGCGATTATCGGCGATCAACATTTAGGCATTTTATAAGTGTCTCAAATATAGGACTTTTAAAAGTTGTATGTAAACAAAAACAAATCGTTTATGTAAAAAGATCTATCTTATCTTATTTTTGCTCATTGTTTTTGTCTTTTAAGGCAATACATAGCAACAGGAACGTTCCTGATAGCAACTTAAAGCAAGATTAAATTAAAGAAGAAAAATGTACAGAAGCTTTATTTAATTTGCATTAAACTATCACATGCCTTTAAAACCCATTTGTGTCATAAAACGGAAACATGAAAGCAGTGTAGAGTCCGGTCAGACGTCGCATAATTGCGGGGTCTGATCAGAGTCTACACTGTTTGCTGAAAGCAGAGACCATGTTTACCATTATAGCTAATATAAATTTTGCTGATAGATCTAGGAATTTCAATATAGATTCTAAAACAAAACGAAAATGAAAATTTGATTCTAATATATCTACTTCCGTCTTCCTTTCTCTTCCTTTTCTATCTACAAAGGGGATTACGATCCTGATTTTTTTTATCAGACTAGTAACTAGTCTATTGTAGACTGTACACCGCCAGATAAGTCAACGTTGCCCTCAGAGTACTAAGCGTGACTTGGCGACTGTTTGCAAATTATTTGGGTCCAGATTTTGCACATATGCGGCATGGTTAGGATCAAAACTTATTGACGCTCGCAGCACATTTTCTTCGGTCAAAAATGCTAAAATCTAAATGTGAGAAATAAAAGCAGACGACAATCTAAACAGGCGGTAAATGTTAAATCAGCGAATTGTTTTGTGGGGTCAGTGTCCCGGCATGCGTACTGTCCTAGTTTACAGACAGCCGATTTGAAGGAAAAAAACTCTTGTCTCTAACGTATGTATGTATTTTGACACTTTTGGAAAACGGTTGAGACACATATCAGAAGCACTCGAGGGAACTGTCTGAAAAGAGTCTCTTCACTGTTTTTTTAGTTACATGATCGATCTGCCTGAAACGGATCTGTGCCAATTCCTGTATATCTACTTTCCTTATTTAATTATTTTATTAGCCTATTAAATATTTCAGACTGTGATTGGGACTTTATTGGGCATACTAATTATGACCCGGGAGGTCAATTGTCTACGTCGAAAAATGTTCCTAGGTCACAATTCTGAAGGGGTGGGGGTACTTAATTTACACTGGAACAGACTGATCGAACTGTTGAAGTCTTCTTCACGACCTGAGTATGTAAATTCAGCTTCTTCAATTCAAGATATTGAAGGTATTATAAATAATGATCTCAATATTATTACACACTGGGCTAATCAATGGCTCGTAAATTTTAATCCTGCTAAGACAGAAGCTATGTTTTTCTCACTTAGAAAATATGAAATACTTCCATCACTTCGCTTTGATAATACACATATTGATTTTGTTGATAGCCATAAACATCTTGGCGTTACTCTTGACTCAAATGGACACTGGAATACTCATATAGATAACATTTTAAAATCTGCTTCAAAGGTAGTAGGCATAATGCGTAGACTGAAATTTAATTTAAATAGACATGCGTTAAACCAGATTTATATGTCCTACGTGAGACCAATTTTGGAATACTCTTCTGAGGTTTGGGATTGCTGCACAGTGCAGCAATCAAATTCCTTAGAGAAACTCCAAAATGAGGCTGCTCGTATAGTTACAGGATTAACACGTTCTGTCTCTCTTGAGAATTTGTATAGAGAATGTGGTTGGCAATCTCTAGAAAAGCGTCGCGAAATAAAACGTCTCTGTTTCATGTATAAAGCAACTCACAATATGTTGCCTGATTACTTAAATGAATTATTTCCTCAAATCCCAATAGAGCGAAATTATAACTTAAGAAACGCTACTGATATTCCTGTTCCTTTTGCTAGAACAGAAATATTTCGTAGTTCATGTATTCCGTCATCAATTGCATTATGGAATAATACAGCACATATTCTCAAGAATGCTCCTTCAATTTCAAGTTTTAAAGAAAATATTACTAAACATACCATAATCAAAATACCATGTTTCTATTTACATGGAAGCCGATATTTATCAGTCATGCTTGCACGTCTGCGAAACAACTGTAGTAATTTAAACAGCGATCTTTATAATAATCACATATCAAACAATCCAAACTGTACCCACTGTAACCAAATAGAAAATGCAGAGCATTACCTTTTTGTCTGTCCTAAATACCATGCCCAAAGAATAAAACTTTTCAATGCAATTAGAGCGTTTCATCCTTTAAACCCGGTATTACTAATGCACGGGTGTAACAACTTAACTAATGATGACAATATGGTTATATTTGATGCTGTACACCGATATATAAAAGAAACAAAGCGTTTCACATTTGATTAATGTAAACCAAATGTGAGTTGTTCTGTTTACTTTTAGTTGCTGTTATTTTTTCACATAACAACTTTCTGCATTGTTGTTTTGTTCTGCATTGAGCTACACCATCTATTACACTACTTTGTTATCTTCTTTTGGATAAAAGACAAACTGTACATGTTCAGCTGCTACCAACTGATCCAAATAATGTCACTCAAATTAAATAAGTTATTTTATAAGTATCATTAGTAAGCTATTTCTTATTTCTTCTTCTTCTCCTTCTCTTCTCTTACTAACCACTCCTTCTATTTGTTGTCACTAAATAGTTATATATGTTTAGAGCCATTGTATATATTGTCTGAATGTTTACATACAAGGGGAAGGGCCGAGTCTAATGTTGTGAGAACTTGTGGCCCAACCCCATTTCTATGTATATTTATGGAATAAAATATGTTTAAACTAAACTATGTAAATATCTCGGTTGTTAAGTACTGTGAACTCGGTAAGTTTTGGAGTCGTGTTACATTCACTATAAACCCAAGTGTTCAGCCATAGAACACTTATTACTTATTGTTACTTATTGTTGATTTCCAGCTCAGGTTCCTGGTGGATCCTCTATGCTGGACTCCTCTTCTTGGGTGGTTTTTGCACTGGTTCCGGTTTTTAAGACGGCCTTGTAATTGAATTTGATTTCTTGATTTTGCCAAAACTTGTCTAATTGATTTTTGAAAGAATTTAGGGTGTTGGCATTTATGACTTTATCTGGTAAACTGTTCCATGCTTGTGCGATTCTGACTCCAAAACTGTGCTTCCTGATATCTAGTTTGGCTCTCTGGGTAAATAGCATTTTGGAATTTCCCCTATTTGTAGTTCTTTCTGCCATTTCTTCTCTTAATTTTAATATTTTGCCTGTCGCACTTGTATCGTATTTTCCAACTAAAATTTTGTAGACCTCGATCATGTTCCCCGCAGTCGTCTGTATGAGAGGGTGGGTAAATTGAGTTTTTCTAATCTGTCTGGATAAGGAAGATGGCTTAATCCTGGGATTTGTTTTGTTGACCTTCTCTGGACTGCTTCTATCATGTCAATATGCTTTGCTTTAAAAGGAGCCCACGCCGAGCTAGCATATTCCAGGTGGGTTCGTACTAAGGTTTTATACAATGGAGTGAAGCTCTTTTCATCAAGATGGTGGAAAGTCCTTCTAATGATACCAGACATAGAGTTTGCTTTTTTTTTTACTTTTCACTGATATGTTAAGTTGTTTGTCAATGACAACTCCAATATCTTTTACCTCACTGACACTTTCCAGCTTAGTATTCATAACTTCATAAGTGAAATCGGGGTCTGGGTTAGATCAGCCAAGATGCATACTTTTGCATTTCTGGGGGTGAAGTTTCAAAAGCCATTTTTCGGTCCAATTTGTTATGGTATCTAGGTCTTTCTGCAATATTTCCTTATCTTGAGAGTTGTTTAGTATATTAAAGATTTTTGTATCGTCTGCAAAAAGATAAATGGTGGAATTTACTGAGTCTGGTAGGTCGCTTATATATAGAATGCACACCAGCGGTCCTATTACTGATCCTTGTGGGATACCCGATGTTACCTCATGCCAGTTTGACCCGTTTCCGTTAACGGATACTTGTTGGACCCTGCCAGAAAGGAAATGTTGTACCCAGTTTATCATATCTGGACCAATATTGTATGCTTCCATTTTCTTCAAGAGTATTTTGTGTGGGACGGTATCAAAAGCTTTTTGAAAGTCCATATATATACAATCAATGCCATAGCCGCTGTCCAAAGCCTCAGTCCATTCGTCTAAAACATTTATGAGTTGAAGTGCTGTTGATCTTCCTTCACATGAATCCATATTGTTTATTTGTGAAGAATTTGTTTTTGCTCATGTGGTCCATAATGTGATCCCTTATGATTCTTTCCATTACTTTACCTACTACAGATGTCAAGCTTACTGGTCGGTAATTCCCTGCATTAGATTTGTCGCCCTTTTGAATATAGCACTGATTTCCGCTTTTTTCCACTCTTTTGGAATCTGCTTTTTTTGTATTGAATGATTAAAGATAATCGCAATTGGAATTGATAGTTCTTCGTGTAGTTCTTTAAGTAATCTCGGATGTATATTGTCTGGGCCAGGCGATTTGTCAGGTTTAAGGTTTTTCAGAATATTTTCTACCACGTCTTGGTTGAAAGATATGTTTTCCCACTTTTCTGAGGGTGTTTTACTATTTAGGGTTGGAATGTTATCCGTTTCCGCTGTGATGAACACACTACTAACGAACTCTGCTAATATATTTGCGTTTTCCTCATCTTTGTCTGTCTTTGGGGAGTTTTGTCAACAGGGTCTGTACGCAATTCGCCGACTCCACATTTAGTTTTGCTCTTTCCATTTATGTACTGCCATACTCTCTTGGGGTTTGATTTCGCATCTTTAGCTATGTTTTTTTCAAATCCTTTTCTGATTTTTCTTACAAGTTTAGATACCTTGTTTCTTGCTCTATTATACTTTTCCTGTCTTCTGGGTCTCTTGTAGTAATAAATTTCCGTTGCATTGCATTTTTAACTTTAATGGCCTCCAATGTAGTTTTGTCGAGGGGTGTCGTGTGTCTCTTTTTGCTTTTTATTTTTATGATAGGTATGTGTTTGTCTTCTAATTCGTGTAATTTACTGTAGACTTTTCCCAGATTGTGTCTATATCATCCTCTTCAGAGAGGAAGGAATTCCAATCTATTTCATTTAAGTCTTCTTTAAATCCCTTATAATTGGCATCTTTATAGCGTCTCCTTTCTTTCACTGAGGGTTTTATAAATGTAAAGCAACGAAAGTCAAAGACTATCACACAATGATCGCCTTTCCCCCAGTGGGCTCTGATATTCCAAGTTCTCTATGTTGTTTTGATCCTCTGTGATTAGTAGGTCTAGGATGTTCGGGTTGTCAGTACCCCTCCATCTAGTTGGCTTGTCTAGAACTTGGGAGAGAAAATTTTCCTGGAGGCAATCAATGAATTTTTGTTCTTCAGATCTCTCGTTTTTGGCTAACTGGGATTCCCAATTGATTGCTGGGTAGTTAAAGTCTCCCATGAAGAGATGGTGGGTGTACTTTTCCTTTGCTGCTTTATCTATCAATTCTCGTAGTGATTCATGATGTTCTGGTGAAGATGATGAAGGAGATCTATATAGAAGGCCAACAAGAACTTGTTCATTTCTGTTCGTACTGATTTTCACAATATGGCTTTCCTGAAATTTCGTCTCAAATTTAACTTCTTCTACCTTTAATGACGTATGAGTGCATATGATCAGTCCTCTGCCTGTGTCATTGTCAATATTTATATGAAACATTTTATAGTCTTTTGTCCAGTCTAAATTAAATTCTGCAGGGTTTATTCAATATGTAATTAGAGTTTTTAGCTTTAATTTCTGTAATTCCAATTATCATTGGTTTTGTGTCCCTAATCCTCACTTCAAATTCTGTCATTTTATTCCTAAACTGGTCTGCATTTGTGTAGAAACAAGAAAGTTTATTTACAAATTTGTGATTATTTACATTATTTACATGTTCTTGTTTCTTCTTTCTTACTTGTCGTCTGCGTCTATCCTTATCTTTACTATCTTCCTTGCCCACGGTGGACCTCTTACCCTGTACCTGACTTCCCCCGACATTTCCTCTTCCTCCATTTCTCTTGCTTTTTCTTTCATTTGTTTTTCTTTCTCTCTTTCAGCTTTCGTGAGGTCGTTTGATATCGTTGTATCTTCAAATTTATCACTGTGTCTTAGGTGTTTGATCCCTTTAAAGAGGCTTCTTTTCGTTGCTGTTTGTTTGAATTGGACAAGCATTGGTCTTTGGGCCTTGTTTTTTGTCATATTTCCCCAATCTCACTATCTTACTTATGTCGTCTTCTTCTATTTCGATCTCACATATTTCCGCAATCTCTGCTACTATTTCCTGATTATGTCTTGTTCTTCTCATCCGTTCAGTGGAGTCTAATTCCCTTTGTCCATAGATTATTATTTTATTTTCCCTTATTTTTCTCTCGTTTATCTCTGTCATTACCTCGTCCACGTCTACAGTTTTATCATTATTTTCAGTGATTGATTCTGCCTGGCTGTCCTTCAATTTGTTTATTTCTTCCCTGACAATATTTACAGTTTCTGTTTTGTTGCATTTTTCTTTTAGTGAGCTTTCAATTTTAGAAATTCTTTCTTCAAATGCTTTAGTCATTTCTCTACATGTTTCTTCTATTTTCCTCTCTGTTAGAATATTCTTCTCCACATTCTCCCTGCATCCTATACAAAACCACATGAGATCACTGTTTGCCAAAAGTTTATATTCATCTGCTGTTTTTCCCAGACATCCAATGCAGAAGTGGCTGTTACATCTTTGACACTCAAGGAGCATATCTTCGGGGTCGACAAAGCATCCCCTGCAAATGCTGCATGTCCAGGCTTCGTCATTGTTTTTGCTATTTGTTTGGTGTCTAGTTAGAGAGACTATTGGAGAGTTATTTTTTGAATTTGTGCGAGATCCTGTTCTGCTGCCTCTTCCTCTTGTTTTTGCACCTAGGTCTAAATTTGCTTTCGCTGCCATTTTGTGTTGAGGGAAGTTCTATCCAGCTACGTACAATTTTCAGGAGCCAGACACGTGACAATTGTTGGCCTGGGTGTATACCGTCTGGTAATAACGAGAAGTTTATGTATGTTTCAGTGTTGTGTCTCACTCTTCTGCTTTTTTCCAAATCTATATTGAATCTAGGGGTAGGCACTTGATGGTTCTGGTTTTCTATTTTTATTCTCTCATTTAATTTGTCAATACGCGTTTTCAGTACCCTGGTCTCTTCTTGTTCGTTGCTTTCAGTTTGTTGTCCCGATCGTTCGTTCCAGTTTTTAATTGAATAGTAGGTTGTTTCCAGGATAACTACTTTGCAGCCTTTTGATTCTAGGAAAGCCCTTATCTCATTGTATTTTGCTATTATATAGTCTGTGTTGTCAGATTCATTTATATATATCTTTCCACCTCTGCGTTTTTCTGTCAGATCACATGTACCTAACCATAAGAATACCACAATGTTTCTGTATCTGTGCGCCTCTCTTTCGAAATTTCTTGTAACCCAAATTAGTGTTTCGTTGATTTTGGCCCCACTTCGGCACCACCAGTGAAAGTTTTCTGAGATTTTTCTGAGATTTCTTCCCTTACTTGATTTAGATATCTTCCTTTACTGTCTGAGATTAAAATTGCGTTAGAATGGCATGCACTTTGTTCATCAATTTCACTTCCTATCTTGCGCTTGAGTAGATTTGTTGTTTTTTCTAGTTTCTTTCGAGACATTAACAGGTTTTATTTGATGGCGGCTGGTGACTATATGAGTTTTCCAGGGATGTCGGTGGCAAATTATTATGTTGGAAAGTGCAAGGAAACCCTTGCAGCTATATAATGTGTATCTATGGCATGTAGAATAGCAGGATTTTATCCTATGTATATTGACATTTTATTATGGCTCTTGGCAGAAAGAAGGATAATGAAGTGCAAGGAAACCCTTGCATCTATTTTAAGACATCTGCGGATATAGAATAGTCGGTTTTTCCCTTGAGGGGTTTACTGTTTCACTGTTGTGTAAGTACAAGAGGAGTTGTCAGGTACAGGGATATTTTATGGTGCGTGGCAGATGCGGCGATGAGAAAGTGCAAGGAGACCCTTGCAGCTATCATCTGTTGTTTTAAAGGCTGTGGAATATCAGCGGTTAATGTCGGAGAGTGCAAGGAAACCCTTGCATCTAATTTAGATGAAAGTTCCACGAAAATGTTCTTCCGTAAATTATTATTTCTGTTGCTTATTTGTTTGCCTATTGTTTTTGTCCAGTGCAAGGAAGCCCTTGCATCTGGGATATACGCTACTGTGCTTACACTTTTCAACGTCGGGGTTGCGTCCGATCGAAAATTTCCAAGAGACTCTATGTGTGTAATTTTAAATGTTTTTGTCAAACAAGCTGTCTAAATATGACCCAATGTATCAGTTGTAAACATGTGCTTTTAGTTGTCAAGTAATTTCTACACGAAAATCCAATGTGTCACTGGCCTGGCCGGGCCGTGGTTGTATCGTCAATCACTAAATTAATGTCTTTTACTTTTTTGTTTTCGGTAAATTTCTCTTGGTTCTGAAGTATCAAATGTTGCTTTACAATTTTGGATGGTTATTTTCAGATGATGACTTCCATATGCCGAAATATAAACCGATTTTGAAGTTTCTACTTAGCTTGCTGGAATAGTGCGACCATCTTGACCGGAACCGGAACGCGTATTTGCAACAGATATTGCACGCGACATTGTATTCAAATGTTAAATATAATCGTTCAACAAGTATTTTAAATGTAATTCAATTTTGACCATTGGTGTTCTTTAACTCAACACATCAATCGTTCCATTTTTAACGCATGACGCGTTTAAGGTTCATGCAACAGATATTGCACGCCTAGAACATGTTCAACGAAAACGAGTTAAAAGACAGAATACACACAGAACACCATTTGTTCGGATTTCAAATGTCTACTTTAACATTATGCATGTGTTCACCTATATGAATGCCTACGTAGAACATAAGTGTTCAGTGTGAGAATCACAAAGAATATGAGATGTTCATGTAAAAAATAATAGTTTAGGATACACAAGATATTCTAAGCATATATTTTATAAATGGAGATATGAAGAAAACTAAAAAGTAAATATATCTAGATCTAGATATATAGCATTCCTATTCAAATTTATTCTGACAGGTAAAGAAAAATATGTTGAAAACAGAGATACATATCTACTTAATAAATTCCAGCTTCCTTATAAAACTCCACTTTCAGTCTAAATCTATTAAGTCAGCTTTCTTTTACGACGCGTTTTCTTAAAATTAAGTCTTTGTCGCTTCCCGAACGGCAAACTCGTTTTGCTGCTGAGTAGACAATCAATGTTTCAGTCAATGATGAAATACATTATACAGCAATCATCTTAGACCAAAACATATACTAGATCGACATTCTGCATCCCAAATAGTCCCATGGCTGGTACACTTTTCCCTGAAACAGGCTGAGCAGTGCTTTTCGGAAACTGACTTTCTGTCTCTAGTACTATCGGTGAGTGATTTCCGCATTCACAGATTCACAGAATAATAACATACAATATCCTCCAAACACCAAGTTGGGAACATCGGTTTAACATGGCTATTCAAGGAGTATTCAGCTGGACACAAACCGTTATTTTTTTTAAAGAGTTTTAATTGAGTTGTGGCTCAGAAGATACAGCTATTTAATAATCATCAGTGCTGTAATTTTCAACCTTTATTGAAATGACTCATTTCTATATCTTTATAATAATTATAATGTGCGATGCCCCATCAATTCTTCTTTAATTATATATCGATCATTGATCAGTGTGTTTGATATCAATTCGTACTGAAACAATGACGTTAGATCGATCTCTGTTCAAAGTCAAAACTATTATAGAATTGTTCTTATGAGACATCAAAAGAGAAAGTGATTTCCCCCCCCCCCCCCCCCCCCAAAAAAAAATAGGCATTAATTACCGGTAAATGGTCTGATTAATTGTTTTAAATTGAATAAAGATCATGGACAAATGTGTTTGGTATCAATTCGTACTAAAACAAGGTCGCTTGATCGATATCTGAAATCCAAACCATGAGATTATAAAAATGTGACCATATATGTTCTGTCTGATGAAACGTGTTTGAGCTCCGTACTGGTGCTCTGGAATCTTCAATGGCCTTTTAACGAGCTATGCTCCGAACTGGACAACCTTTAAACAGTGAAACAGGCGTCTGTTTTCCTTTGGTATTTATGTCGGATTTCCGTGTTTTGATGACATCGAAATAAAGATCTAGACCTAAACTGTTTTGGTTTGAACATGACAAGTGTTACCCAATTTACCGTGATTTGCAGGACGTGGTATCCGGCATAACGGTATATCATGGGATCGATTACTGTTCCCCCTGTTATGATACATTGAAAGTGATACAATGTACATAGACTCTGAGATTCTATATTATCTGTGATTTTGCCTGGTTTTTTTCCCACCAATCCGCAGACACCTTTACTGTTCTATACAAAGGAATCGGTTCTGGTTTGTTCTATGAAAAGCAATCTACCTGCAAAGGCGGAACTAACCGTAATATTTGTTTATATAAGTTGTCAGCCCCTGCGATAATGTTATCTAGTGTAATATGTACATTGTAGTATAATTATATTTTAACAACATACTTAATCTTTATTGAATGTGCAGATATATACCACGAATAGCAACATGGCATAGGTATGCAATACATTACAGTTCTAGAAGTTTAACAGGTAGTCGGATTTATTTTCTGTAATAGGCCGTGACAAAGCTGTTGTTGGTATTCTTTGGAAACTAGTCAAGAAATCCGGTATCTAATAAAATAAAATCTGAAATTTAGCTAATTGATATTACACAAATGTATTTGTTTGTGAATATGAATGTTTTGTCTAAATGTAGGATTTGTTACTCTTTTATTCATGTTAAATCATGAACTAAGAGAAATAAAGGAAGTTGTACTTCCCCCTAGGACAATTCCCCACTGTAAAATTTCTAACAAGACAATCTCTAAAGTACAGTTTTCCGAAGGGTTATTTTAAGTTATTCAACAGCCTACTTTTCACGATTCGATAACGCTTTACCGTAAATGTAGCCCATACCATAGTTGTTTTTCATCTACCCGAACGGGTACTCACTGGGGTATATGTATTAATATTTACATTCAACCTGTAAAGTCTTTATGTAATCCTATTAAAAATTTGCGGTACATCCGCCGATGAACCTACACTTCGGAACTGGTTTTAGCCAGTTCGGATTTCGCCCGTGCTATTCGTGGACTTCTTCAAATAGACTACATCGGGCACTTCACACTAAGCTCCCATTGGTCGACGGTCATATGACACTAGCGGAGTGGTACAGACCCATAGGTCGTTGCCATCGCGTTGCTATGTGTGTAAATGGGTTAAGAAAACAACCGCGACCTGTATTTTTAGAATGTGATTTGGCAATAGATAGTCAAGTTGCACTGTTATTTGTTTGCCTTGTAAGTCTTTTCCATTCACAGAGAGAAAGTTTACAGGAAAATATCCTGAGTTTTTAATACAGTTAGAGTACATGTAGTTGGGACTACTGTCTCGCCATATTTAGAAACTGGAATGGCTATTACATCGACATTACATCTATCAAACCTCTTTGACCGGTATATGATAAATTCTTATACAGAAAAACAAATCTGGCCAATAAACACATTATATTGACAAGACAGAAAATATAAATATAAATATAAGGAATAAACAACATCTCTTTGCCGCTCATGACGGTATGACTACATTAGCTTCGGGGGGTAAATTTACCCCCTGCGAAGCTAATGGTCATACCGTCATGAACGTCAAAAATATGTTGTTTATTCCTATAAACGACCATTCGACCAGATGCAAACATGTTTGATTAAAACACTAATATAGATTATGTAGGAATGATAGAATTTTATTATTTTGAAATAATTCACTTCTCTTTATTTCCAGTTGAGTGTTCCGGAATTAAGCAGTGTAAAATGCATAATGGCCTCACAATTAATTTTGTCCGACTAGATAACCAATATCACCAAGGGATTCACAGTTCAGGCAGATTCACTTATCCCAGGAGTTTAGCTAGTGATGGTCTCCCTTGTAAACACACATCATCAATGTAATAGCAAATCACACCCCACGTAATTGGTCATTTATGGCGACGTAATATTTATAGGAAACATAGAATAAATCTTTGTAGCGAGTCTTTCAAAAATTATGTGCACAATTTCACAAAAGTACGTCCACTTTTTTAAAAGAAAATATCGCAGATTTATATTTTTGTAAATGCAAAATACCTATATCACACATTTAAAATGAAATGGTAAATAAATCAACATTTCGCCAACCTGTAGAGGAAAACGCACTAAGACAATATCAATATATTTTAACATTTAAAGCAACTATCAGTAGACACAACTGTAGCTAGGGCATCTTTGAAATGATTGGGAAATTATTATTGAAACGGTTAATGAATAAACTTTTCGAGAATTTGAAGAGACAAAACACGCTGGGAATATAAATTCAAACTAATATTAATATATTTTTAATATTGAATGTAGCCATCAATAAATAAAAGTTTTAGTAAGGGCATAGACGAATTAAGGTCAGGTTATGAATAATGAAGAAATGATTCCTATTTAACTGGGAAGCAGTGAGCATTTTAATGTAATTTTCAATTTCAATTTGAATGTAGTTAACTATTAATTATTGAGGGTTATTTATCTTTTTAAACAAAAGTATCCTTTTATTTGACGTGTCTACAACTTCAGTTTTAAATATAGGCTTTATTTGTTAATAAAAGTTAAATCATACAAGGTTTTTGTTCACATTTACTTTGATATTGCATTAAAAATTTGCCAAAGGTAATTAGATCAATGAAACAGTAACATACAAATATTACAATGAATTTTGCTTTACTTTCAACTTTCAACCTGCTACATGTATAAGTGGTCACATGTCTTCAAAACCAGACACAGGACGCATGTATTGAGATAATGGGTCAAATCTACAAAGCTAGTCCCAAACATCTATAGAACGATGGGATACATGCAAGATGTCGAATCGCAGCTGGTAGACCATCAACCCTTTCGCCACCATAGGCACATTTTAAAAGCAAATATAATTGTCTACATTTGTTATGTGCCTGTGTTCTTCAATAACTGAAACATTTTCATTTTCCAACTTTATTCATTTGGCATATCAACATAATGTGTCCATTTATAAATAACAAAGATTCACTGAACACACACCAGTGAATAGCATGTGAACAAACATGTTTAAAATATGACGCCAGTATTCTCTATGGCCTAGCTTAACACATTGAGCCCTAGTGACGCATATATGCGTCTTTTACCAAAAGTGTACACGTGAAGAGTACACTTGTCCTATGCAAACAGCGAAGTCCCTGATCAGTGGGCTCCTACAGGAGCCCTCTGATCAGGGTCTTCACTGTTTGTCATTTTGTAAAATATTATAAGAATCAACCCTAAATAGTCGAAAATGGATCAGCCTTTCCTACAAACTGGATTTGTCCATTGGAAGTTTCAGGGGATAATGAGTTTAATAAAATACTGACGGATATTTGATACAAATGTATTTATAAAATCAATTCATATTATATACATACATGTATTTGTACATATAGGATTCTTAGCTGACAGAACTTGTAACCAAACCTATGTCCTTGGATATAATTGGAAATAAAATGAAAATGATACATTTTCTGACGCGACGGTCTGTAACCTCTTTCTCGGTGTCTGAGCAGGATCCTTACCTTTTGACACTCATATCGATATGACTTGAACCAATTTGCCTAAAATTCGACTTTGAGAATGAAATGCAGATTACAATTTTTTGATATTACACCATGGCAGTGTTTAAAAGTAACCGTGTCGCCGTCAAATTTAACATGTGTTTCAACACCTTCACTACCATATTATCGTCTGCTTTAGTATTGTTGTCTGCGATATCGTTTCAAAGTTCTATTTAAGAAATTATGACACAAGAAATATCGGTACGAGTGACAAACAGTTTGAATCCTGGATCCAAACTGTTTGCTAAGTGGACTTTAGTCGACCTCGGCGATGAAAGGGTTAAACCAGTTTCTTACAATCGTTGATCAAGTCCATCGCTGCCTTACCCAGAATGCCCTGGTACATGTATTTGCAAACAATTCTAGTCCTGAATTACAAGTATCCGAATATCTAGTTGTTTGACCAGGATCAAATCTTTTCTCTGTTTTCTCTTTAGACCTAAACTCTCTTAAACTATTTAACCAATCAGGAATGATCAGAAATCTAGGTCAATGACCACTTGCTTGAAATGCAGCACTCTCATTGGCCAATAGGCTTAAATGGCATAGACTGGTGTTCTGTTGTTGTTTTTCACATTTATCTTAAACATGTCAAAACATTGAAAATAAACGAGATACAGTCTCAATTATTGCTCTGTAACTAGGTCATCTTTTCAAAATATAGCGTTGTTCAATAATCTCTAACTGTTAAATTAGTATGTGTGAAATTCTGTTTATAAAATGAAGCAATCTAGACACGGAAAGTCTATATAATAAATACTGTAGTAACCTGTGAAGGAATATCGTTTTTAAAGATATTATTGTTTATGTTTCGTTCTTTTTAAAATAGCCTCAAATATAAACAGAAAATGGAATTCAAAATAGACCACAATTTAAACCGTTTACCACATACCCTGTTTCTAGTAGTGAAGGCAACTGGTCACTTAAAGCAAGTTGAAAGCACAATAGAATGCACCATTCGGTGCACTCTGTTTATTTCATCCTGCTTTAAGGTACCACCTGTTAGGATACAGAAAAAGCTTCTTATGATGCATATTAATGTCTACACAAAGTAGAACTATTTTCTTTAGTGAGGGAATAAATTCAATGTGTAAAATTGTTTTACTTAGAAAGGTGTATTTACGGAGCAATGGGTTAAGCAGCCGGAAGGTGAAGTGGTTTAATTGTCACATTGTATATAAACATATAAACACATTGTCCAAATAAATTAACTTTTTCACCGCCAGTTGTATCTTGTAATATAACTCATTTACAGCAACTATATAATCTGCTTTAAAAGTGTTGCCTACACTATCAAATTCCAAAGCAAGATTTAACCCATTTGCGCAGTGATTTTTTCTATGCTTATAATTATATGGGATTAGTCCATTTTTTCCGAGGGGTGCCTGGTTAAATTCTTCATTTTCGTTTTGTTTTTAGAAATATTGAAATTCCTATCAGCAAACAATGTAGATTCTAGTCAGATGCCTCATTATGCAGCGTCAGACCAGAGGCTACACTGTTTGCATAAATTATGTCCTATATAGAGAAGAGTTACATAGATTGGAAACGCGTTATTCTTGCCCAATAAACATCTTTATGCTAAAAACAATTAAAACATCTATATTCAGTCAAGTGCAAACAGTCTGGAGCCTGATCACAAGATGGGTTACCAGGCTGTCTGAAACGTTTTGCCATTCAGATTGAAAACAATCGTCCCTCACCAAAGCCCATATAATCCACTATTTGACCTTATTCGGGAGATTTTTACCCCTTCACCGCCTTATCGTTATCTGCTTTAGTATTGTTGTCTGTAAGGCACGTTTCAAAGTTAGATCTAAGGTTGTATGACTTCATTAATATCGATAAGAGTGTCAAACAGTTTGGGTCCTGATCAGACGCCGCGTAACGCGGCGTCTGATCAGGACCAAACTGTTTGCAAGTGCGCTTTATGACGTCAAATTGTGAATGAAATGGTTAACGCATGATAGAGGAAGACGGTTAGTACTGCATTTAGATGTACGTTATAGTGTCATGGTTTGAACACAGTGTATTCATATCTCTCCCTCTGAAGGCCAGTGTTTCTTCTTCTTTGGTCTGAAAGTAAAACATGAACGCATGCTGTTACAACAGAGAAGACGTTACTTTTTTCCCATCAAGGCATCGCAGACAATACAATCACTCTCGCCGACTTCTATTTAAGAACATTAATAATAAATTAATACCAATGTTTTATTGTGCAATTGAACGCTGGTAGGAGTTGAGATGCGTATTCATTTAATCACGAGGCCTTTATGCCGAGTGGTTTAATTACAAGCATCTCAACGACTTCTCGTGTTCGATTGCTAGATAAAACAACACTGGTATTAATTCATTATTTCGATTCTAACACATAATTTAACCTTAATTTGCACCGAAGCAACGGCGCTATAGGTAAATTTCGTGCGCTGAACCGTGACTGAGCTTTTCTATTTATAGAAGTTGCAACCATTCCATGTTATGGGTAAGTTAGGGTTCAAACCTTAACTTGATATGTAAAATAAGAGTTTGAGACCTATATGTCATCGTGGTCGAGGCAGTAGAGTAGTGTTTTACTGGGTATGGTCATGAGTTCGATACCCAGTGATTCCTTTCTTTTTTCTTTTTTTTTTGGTTGGGAAAGGCATTTTTATACTACACATGACGATAACCACAAGGAACCTTTAGTAAGTGTTCAGTGTTTAAATAATATATATTATTCAATTTCTTATTACATTTAGTTATAACCACATTGTTCAAACTAAAGATGCTACGACAGACAAAACCACCGCGTCAATAGTCTAAATGTCCATAGCACGGAAGCTTGTAGAAAATGTATACGAGCCAGTATGAAGGAGAAGCAGAAGCGATATAAATTTCCATTGGATCTAATCCGAATCCCACATAACTTATATGGGGTAACCCTAAGTACCTAACACATTGAACCCTGACGACAAGTATAATCGTCATTTAGAAAGAGTATACTCCACTTGTCCCATGAAAACAGTGAACACCCAGATCAGAGGGCACCTTAAGCAGCACTCTGATCAGGGCAACACTGTTTATCATTTTCCAATTGTCATACATTAACTAGACTTAATTGGAAATTTGAATTTCGGTGATAAATGAATTAATGCAACTGTTTTCTAAAAGTGAGAAACTGGACACATAGGGTAACATTTTACATACATTTTAAAATTCACAACGTTTAACGTTTAGTATGTCCATGACACATTTCGCATATTATGTTGAACAAATCAAATAAGTAATTGTTTGAAAACTGATGCTCTAATAGATAATAATAATAATTTTTGAGAAAAAAAAGCAAATCCTACTTGGAATCGAACCCACAGCCTTTTACACTATAGCAAGTATCCTAACCCGCTACCAATTACTCTAACTCGATTATTGATTTAGTTTCAATACAAAAGGCATTATATCCTTAGTATACCATGAAAGGTAGGTAACTCCTGAACAAATTCATGGTTTGTGATGCGTTTTACCTATACGGGTGGACTCGTCCTAAAGGTCACAGCTCACGGGTCAAAATCGGACTATACATTTCTTGTCGTATGCGATTCGAAGCCATACATGACGTCACGTTAGAACATTACAGCGTGTGAGTGTTTTATTGAGAATTCAAACACTGATACGTTCCTTCTTTGTTCATATAGGGGCGTGCGCGAAGTGTGTTCGAATTAGAATTAAGGTAATAGTTTTCAACCAGGTTGTCAATGATATATAGGAGTCTGTCGCACCACCGTGTACGTACAGATGTTATTTTTTCCAATTTGAAATAAACGTGATTTCCATTTCAAACAATTTGGAGCCAGATCTGTCGCCGGGTAAGACGACGTCTGGTCAGGCGCCGAACTGTTTGCCACTCGGATTAACCCTTTCAATGCCAACTTTTTCGTGAGGTTTTTACCCCCTTCACCGCCATATTGTCATCTGCTTCAATATCGTTTCAAAGCTAGATGTAAGGCAGTATAACTTACGGGATTTCAAAACAAGTGGCAAAAAGTTTTGATCCTGATCAGACGCCGCGTTACGCTGCGTCTGATCAGGATCAAAACTGTTTGCACATGCGCTCTATGACGTCATTGAGAGTGGAAGGGTTAAAATAGCACTTTGGAAAAAATAACGTCTTCCCCACTGTACATAAATTTGCTGTACGTCATGAGAGCTATCATTGTTTCTACAGACTTTATCTTTAACAACTTATTTCAAAATGATAATACTAACGTACAGATAATCCTCTCAATTACGAATATTAAATTGATTTAAATAATAGGTGTTTAAGACAGGTGTCAGATTAGAAGCAAGTAGCCTTCGTATTAGTGGTCGTAATAAAGAGGTTTTACTGTATGCAGTTCTCCCTCCCTACAACTGCCCTCCCAACAACAAACCCCTCCTTACAACGACCCTTTCCGCTGTTCTCTGAACATTTATATATAAGTGGATATTTTGATAGAATAAATATAATGAAGAGTGACAGACATCTTATGCGGCGTGTGATCTGGATTCAAGCTGTTTGCAAATGTAAGCCAAGTCTTAATGTTCCATCCCTATAACGACTCCATCCGAACAACACACACTATGTGTCTCCCATTAAGTGTCGTTGTAGAGAGGGAGCACTGAATTACCTATGGTGTATTCTTATCTCAGCTTCCATCTCCTGACCATCTCCATCGGCATGGCATATATACAAGCCAAAGTCGTAGTCACCAAGGGTACCTGGTCTCGTCATCAAGGTCATGAAATAAAGCGGGTATCCCTCCTCATTTTCTGTGATCACCTGGTGATGAAAATGCAATAAGTATACTCGTCTTTTCCAAATAATGTACCTGTGTAAATTGCATTTGTCCAACGCAACAATGTAGACCCAGATCAGAGGGCTCCTAATAAGTAGCCTTTATTTTACAAATAGTTCTGTTGGGCAGAAACAATTTTTTTCTCAAATAAACGTGTTTGTGCTCAAACAGTGATTTGAAATACATGTTGCGTTTATGGCTGTATAAATTGGAACTATTTTCTTCAGTAGAAGAATAAAATGAATGTGCTAAAGCACTTCTATGATGGAAAGCGATAAACGAAACTAAGCTCTAATGCAATGCAAACAATCTAGGAAATGACATCAGTTTTAACATTCTGACTATTCAAGTTTTATCTGATGACAAACAATTTGGAGCCAGATCATACGCCGGGTAACCCGGCGTATGATTTGGGTCCAAACTGTTTGCAATAATAATTCACGGTTTTGGAAACGCGTTTATTGGGATGGGAAAGAACAACGTCTTCTCAAGTGTGGCATATTTAGATATGCATGTCGCTAACGTCCGGTATCAATTAAGCAATTTAAATCCGTATCATTATATCAATGACTTACCAAATATTTCCAGTTAGTTTCAATTCTAACGTCTTTGAATTTCCAGTAAAAATCGACCAATGGTGATCCTTGAACTAGACACGTGACCATTATCTGTTTGTCATTCGTTATTTTTAAGTCCTCTTCATATATATGAACCTCCGGTGGAACTGGAAAAAACAATCATCAAACATTATGGCATACATTATATAGTCAAACTAGTGTTAAGCGAACACGAAGACAACTTGAGATCTAAAGAACTATACTTGTATATACAAAGTTACTATTTAACCAAGTTTGTGCCTACTATTGCATATATGGGACAAAAGCAAACAGTCTAGACTCTGACCAGAGTCTACACTATTTGCTTATTGGAATTTCAATATAAAACAAAATGAAAGTGAAAATTAAAACCAGACACCCCTTAAACCAAATATGAACTAATCCAATATATTAGTATGGAAGAATCCACTTGGCGTAAATGAGAAAAACCCAACGCTGGATCAAAATATAAATGTTCGACGCCGCCGTGCCTGCGACGCCTACAGATGTAAGAACAAAACATACGGGCGCTTGCAGAAATTTTATCGATGACCGTTTTAAAATTTAATAATATGAAAAAAATTCTAGTCAGTGAAGAAGATTCCCCAATAGACGCGTTTGTCCAAAACCAATTCCGTCAATTGCAAACAGTTTGGAGCTTGGTCAGCCTCCAAAATGTTTACAATTCGAATTAATCCTTTCACTCTCAATGACGTCATAAAGCACTCATTTGCAAACAGGTTTGATCCTGATCAAACGCCGCGTAACGCGGCGTTTGATCAGGATCCAAACTGTTTGCAAACGCGCTTTTAAGCGTTATTGAGAGTGAAATTGTAAGTATTGCCAAAATGCGCCTTTGTAAACAGTTTAGATCCTTATCAGCCTAACTTTGAAACGATTTTGCAAACAGCATTATTGAAGCAGACGACAATATGGCGATGAAGGGGTAAAACCCTCACGATAAATTTGACAATAATTATGAAAGGGTTAAATGGAGATTCTGTTCTGTTCTGTTAAATGGTAATTCTTACAGTGTACCGAGACGTTCATCTCTCTCTTGACATGGCCTTGGATGTTTGATGCATTGCACATGAATACGTCATTTAAATAGCGGGACACGTCATGCAGAATCAGCGCGTGGCCCGTTGCTCCAATCTCTAGAGAGTAAAACAAAACAACAATGACTAACCCCTTCATAATCAATACATTGGTTACATCTACTTCTGACAATTATCATCTGATTTCTCATTTAAAAGTTAGGTCATTTGACCGGATTTATTTAAGAAATGAACTAAAATGTTTTGGCGTTGAAGCGGAATAATCGACAGAAAAAGATCGGCAAATTTCATGCCGATCATTTTCTATCGTTTATTTCGCTTAAACGCCGAAACAATTCAGTTCATTTCTTTTATATACATTGTATTTGCAGTCATTTCTTATATCAAATGAACATTTTATTAGTATTTGTGTATGTTATGTCTATATTAGAGGTTGTTAAAGGAACAGCCATTACTGCCACAACATGATTCGCGGAGTTCAGATCCAGAAACACCACCTCCACTGCGGGGATATCCACAAGTCCCACCCCTAGAAAAATTGCGTTTATAAACGTTACTGTGTTCAATAGAATTGAATGGGGCGAATGTAAATATATCAAAATGATTGTCATTCATTCACTGCCATGACGTAATCAGCGTTGAACAATTGTCGTCTGCTTTTATTTCTCAAAATTAAATTTTAGGGGGTTTGACTTCAGAAATATTGAAACGAGTTGCAAACAGTTTGGATCCCGATCAGACACTGGGTTGCGCGGCGTCTGAAGGATTCAAACTGTTTGCGAACAGGCATTGCACTCGGTGTAAGACATGTAAAGGGGTCCGATGGATCATTGGGGCAAGGTAGTAAAGAGATTAATGTCAAACGAGCAACCTAACATGTTTGATACAACACTGGCATGATATAGCACAAATCGTATTACGCTAAATATTCACATTCGCCCCTTTCAATTTTGATTGAAAAAAATCGACGTTTAATTTGTATAGACGCAATTGCACTAGGGGCTGGACTTGTGGATATCTTTCGAAGAGGACGCGGATTTATGGATCATTTCCACGAATCACAAACTATTAAATTGTTCATTTAATATTCGAAATTAAAGCAAATATAAAGTAAATGTAAGAAGTGAACTGATTTTGTTTCGGCGTTTAAGCGAAATAAACGACAGAAAAAGATCGGCAAATTTACCATGAATCGTTCTCTCGATTCATGAAAATTGCCGATCATTTTCTGTCGTTCATTTCGCTTAAACACCGAAACAAAACCAGTTCATTTCTTAAGTATACCCAACGTTGCCATAGTGACTGTGGAGTATGCATCCGAGAAATACGCTTCCTCTTTGAATATCGGTTTATGTATACGTACAAAATACATTTAAATACATTTGTAAAAAAAAACTTACTTACTCGTATTTAAGTTTTATTCTGAAACCGTTAATAAAGATATGAACTTCTCGAAAAACATTTAGAACATATCTCGTATAATTAATTCTTGTAAACTTCTACTATTGATTCAAAGAAAACGTTATTATTTCCATTTAAACGGAACTAAACGCAGTACAATGAAACATAGAAATTGGAAACTTTTTAGAAAATTTGACGATGTACTAGTATTTCAATATGAGTTGCAATCAATCTGTAGACTCATGGTCCAAACTGTGTGCAATGATGATTGTCGTAGCATGAACGAGTATCGTCTTCCAAATTACACCTGTAAATTTGGAGCCCGTATGTTGTGATCTTCTGTACCAACTGACCACTGGTTTTGGTCTGCCCTCGGCCACACATTTGAGCTGACCTGTAGATCCCTCCGTCATAGTCACCCGATAGGGAGATGAACTCCCTTCGTCCAGCACTGGTTTCCCTGAAACACACCAATCAGGATGCTTTTAAAAACGACATGTACTTTGGAAAATAAAACGATCACAAATATCTCAAAACTACTTCAAATAATTGCCTTTTTTTAACAGTTTAACCCTTCCACTTCAAATATATTCTTGAGAATTTTACCCCATCAGCGCTTCATTGTCGTCTGCCTCATTTAATTTGTCTGCAATATCGTTTCAAAGTTAAAACATAAAACAGTTTGACTGAAGAAATTTCAAAACGAGTGTCAAACAGTTTGAATCCTGATCAGACTGTTTGCAAACGTGCTCTTTTAAGCTTCATTGAGAGTGAAAGGGTTTAAAACATATTTGTTCTATCAGTAAACATAGTTGAGCCTTTAAAATATACTGTAACACCTGACTTATCCAACCCTGCTTAATCTGGAAACCTGCTTTATCTGACAATGATTTTTGCACTTTGATATCTCCGACCTCGTTTAGATCGAGCTAACCCGTATTTCTTTTGATGAATACATATTATTAATATCTCTCGCAAAGCACGTTTGATTTTGAAATACAGGTATGTTCCACTTAAGCGAGTGTTGAATATAAAGTTCGGCTGTATATCTAAAACCTGCTTTAACTGACACACTGCTTTATACGAGATCATTAGTTGGTACCGAAGGGTGTCGGACAAGGCAGGTTATACTGTATAATATGATTATATAGTCATGGTACATAAAGAAACGTTCAGATATTTTTTTGAGAAAAAAATGAAAGTAGATCTAATGCTAATTTATGGTTTCTTACATTGCACTTCTAACTTGATCCGTGAGTATGTTGCTTTGTATGACTTGCAAGTGAAAGTTTCTTCATCCGCTTTCACTACGCTCTTAATAATCAAACTATATTCGTTCGGTGCAGGTTTATTCACTTCTAACCTTTGGTTGTAATGAACCATTGTAAGGCCAATGGACAGCTGGTCGTCGGCCATAAACCACTGCACCTGAATAATACAAAATGTCAATTGATTACCAGAGTTCAATTAACACATTCAACCCTAGCGACGAGTATACTCGTCATTTACAAACAATGTACTTGTGAGGATTACACTTGTCCTATTTAAACACTAAACAGTGTAGACCCTGATCAGAGGGTTCCTTAAGGAGCCCTCTGATCAGGGTATACACTGTTTATCATTGTGAAGTATAGTCTTAAAATCAATCCTAAATAGTCAAAATGAACAGACTTATTTTGAAATTAGGATGAGTCCATTGAAAGTTTCACGGGTGAATGTTTTAATGACTGTGCCTGAAGTACACTTATTAACAGATAACTGTTATCCGACACCAACTGCACATGTAGAACACTAATTAACTCATTTGTGACAACGATCCCATATATGGGACATAGACAAACAGGGTAGACTCTGACCAGACGCCGCATTATGCGGCTTTTGATCAGAGTCTACTCTGTTTGTTGATAGGAATTTCAATATAAAACAATAAGAAAATGAATTTTTATACCAGATATTTAGAAAGTGTGCCAAAAGGGATTGTTTCAAAAACAAACAAAAATCTACGGTGTCACTACTCATTTGAATCGTCTGTTAGAGAAGACGCTATTGAGTTGTCACCTCTTATGGGTTGGTGCTAAGATGAGTGAGAAAACGTTGGACTTAATATAGTGGCGATATTTTGTAATTCGAATGTAAACTTTTTTCTGTCTCTTGCTTCTTAAAAATAAGACCTTCCCAGGCAAGAAACGAGGAAAACATCTCTATTAAACATGTAAAGCAGCAATATGGCTTTACATAGGCTAAAATCAACAGAACATATCAATGGCGAATATTGTTCAAATTATTCCCCTGTGGTCAATATCCTCATTCAGCTTGTGCACTCTCTGAGGGTATTTAAAAACAGTTAAAAACAGATAAGACAACACCAACCCAGCAAAACACTCTAGACGTCCTTTAAAAGATTTGTTTAGTTTTCTCCCTCTTATTTTGAGCCCAGGCCCCGAGGTTATAAAGCTTTATTTGACTCCGGACTCACACTCACACTCAAACGAGTTTAATAACCTCGAGGCCTTCTGTGTGTACATAAATCTTACAATATTGTCATCTGTGTTATATGGTACCCGGCATGGCAGTGCTATTCTATCCCCGACCCTGGCGGTCATCGTATTGTCAACCATGGCAAAACCTACATGGACACCTGAAAGAAGAGATCCAATTGTACTTGTAGGAGTTGTTTGAAATGTTTATCCCTTTTCAACAAGTTACCTCCGTTTTTCTCAAGCAACCCGTAATGGTGTAGTTTAGAAATGAACTGCATTTTTGCGGCGTTTAACCCTTTCACTCTCAATGACGCTTTAAAGCGCGTTTGCAAGCAGTTTGGATCCTGATCAGACGCCGCGTAATGCGGCGTCTGATCTGGACCCAAACTGTTTGATACTCTTTTCGATATTTATTAAGTCATACAACCTTAACTAACTTTGAAACGTGTCTGGCAGACAACAATATTGAAGCAGACGACAATAAAGCGGCGAAGCGGCAACAATCTCCCGTATAATTTGATCAAGGAAGGTTTAAGCGAAATAAACGACAGAAAATGATCGGCAAAACTATGAATCACGCTAGCCAGTCATGGTAAATTTGCCGAGCATATTCTGTTGTTTACTATGCTTTAACCGCAAAAAATAAGATCAATTCTTATATTTACATTAATTCATATATAATCCATATTAGAGGTTGTTTACACGAATAATGTGTATCCATTAACGCATTACTGATTACTGGAGCAACGCAACAAAATGATTCGCGGAGAGCAGATCCATAAGTCCCGCCTCTACGAAATATATTCACAAGTCCCGCCCTCTCGACAAATTGCGTCTATACGAATTAAAGCCACTTCTTTCAATGAAATTGAATAAGGCGAATGTTTGAGAAACAAAGAAGGATATACAGTTTTGAAATATGCAGTTTAATATTATATAGGATCTTCAGTTCTGGTTATGTGTAAAACGTTTCAAAAGCAGTGGCAATTACCAGCATACATATTTCCATATACATGTTTATAGTTGATTGCAAATAATACCATTGGCCGAAAGAAAACATATGTAGAATATACTGCATAATTATTCCTTGTTAATTGGATTTATCAAACGGAGTAATTTAGAAACGGAAAAAAGAGACTACATTGAGTTTTTACCGTTTTATAAGAATACGAGTTTTAAATACAGTAAAACTTATCTGTATATGTATATGAAGAAAACGTATTGACTGCATAAACGACATGTGACAGCAAGGTGAACTCAAAATAGAAAGCAGCTGCAAATGGTCAAAATGTACTTAACTGTCCATTAAGTGCATATTTTAAGTGTTTGTGGTCATTGAGTCAAACAATGGGTATTGTCACAATTGTAGTTAACTGCAAACATTGAAAGACGTATTTTCAGCTAACATTTTGATCGCTATGTGCGAATTTATGATAACTGGCGCAGGTCTAATTCTGGTGTTATTTTTAGAAATCATTTGCAGATAAACAAAACCTGTGAGAAAGTGTTGGAGGCGATATTTACATAGCGTGATAAGTGTGAAATATGTATGTTCTCTCGACATTTACATAGCGTGATAACAGGGAAATATATGTGTTCTCTCGATATTTACAAAGCGTGATAATTATAATATATATGTTCTCTCGACATTAACTTAGGGTGATCAGGGTGAAATATATGTGTTCTCTCAACATTTACATAGCGTGATAAGTGTGAAATATACGTGTTCTCTCGACATTTACATAACGTGATAAGTGTGAAATATGTGTGTTTGCTCGGCATTTACATAGCGTTATAAATGTGAAATATGTGTGTTCTCTCGACATTTTCATAGCGTTGCAAGAGTGGAATACGCGTGTTTTCTTTTTAATACGGTATACAATGGAGAAGAAGTTATCCTTTCCCGTTTAAACGCACGCGAAACACAAATACGTTGCAATACAATGTGAAAAATGACAACGTGTTGGCATTTCCTACTATTTATCTTAATTTGAGTTACAAAACATTTTGATGCTGATTAGGTGACGGGTTAACCGGCGTCTGATCAGGCTCCAAACTGTTTGCATCTGAATAATGTTTTTAGCGTAAACGCGTTTATTGGTGAAGAATAACGTCTTCTCCACTGTATACCCCATCCCTTGTATCCCTTTATCTGCTAGGATATCGTCAGCTAAAATAACGACTGTATTTGTTTATCAATTTAGGCAAATCGACGGAAGAAACGTTGAAATGAGTGTCAAATAGTTTGGATTCTAATCAGATACCAAATTACTTGGCTTCTGGTCAGGATCCAAACTATTTGTAAATATTAATGAACTCAGGGTATTTAACGGTTAGTTGATAAAAAGTGTTGATACAGTGTTCAATCTCTATAACGACACCCAATGGGAGACATAGATTGTGTGTGCTGTTCGGACGTTATAGGGCGTTATAGGGAGGGAAAATTAAGACTTGGTTAAAAATTGCAAACAGCTTGAATCAAGATCAGACGCCGCGAAACGCGGCGTCTGATCTGAATTCAAGCTGTTTGTCACTCGTCATTATATTGCTTCTGTCAAAATGTTTACTTATGTGTATCTTTGAGAACAAACGGAAGACGAAAATTTTAAGCAGACGATTTTTCTGCAGAATAAGCGTTAGACATAATTGTTATGTTTAAGGAGGTGCGGAAAGCGTTGTTCTAAGGAGTGAGTCGTTGCTGAGATGGCCGCTGTAGGGAGGGAACACTGTAATCTTATTTTCTCTCGGCTGTTTGAAATTTAACACCCAAAGTATTCAACTGTTAGAAAGTTTATAGTATTGTTTACATAGGAATGATCCATATCTTACCTGTAAGACAGACGAGCAGAACAACCAGTTGGTTGGTGACATCTATTCCACGAAAACACATGTCGAAAGTTCACTGACTCATAAAATCAGCACGCTTGTTTAAAACAGACATCAACTGTCATCGTGAACATCACTGATCATTATCCGCCATTGATCACATCAATGGAATTATAGGCTTCCGCTTTTTTGTTTGATAAAATGATCAAGCTCTCAGCTGGGTGTTTAATAATTCATATCCAACATGTGTCTCTTTGTCAATTAAATAAGTTCCTTACATACATAAGTGCCACATGAAGACCTTAAGGGGGTTCACTTAAAAATTTTGAATTCAACAGTTTCGATTAAAGCTAGTAAAGCCAGATGTTTGGTGTATAGTCCGCATGTAAGTTAAATGAGAAATCAAAGTGTCATTGATATGAAATATAATCTCAGTTACAATAATACTTTAACTTCGTGGTACACTTCGTTGTATAGAAAAGCAAATAACAAAACTGTGTGTCTAGAGTCTTAGTCATCGACATGGCTTTATCAATAAGATAACGTGTACAGGCGAGCTTCGATATCTCGAATTAACCCCTTCACTGCCATGACGTCATCAATTTTAAACATTTCTCGTCTGCTTTTATTTCTCAAATCTAAATTTTAGGAATTTTGATTTAAGAAATATTTAAATTTGTGTCAAACAGTTTGGATCTTGATCAGACGCCGCGTTACGCGGCGTCTGATCAGGATCCAAACTGTTTGTAAATAGTTATCGTACTCGGGGTAAGGCAGTGAAGGGGTTAAGATAAATGTCGAACTAACTCGTATATAACAGTCCTTTATTTCGATTTCGCTTAGGTCAAACCTATCCGTATTTCAAAGTTAAAACGTGGCTAAGCATGGTGACTGTTGAGTGGCTTAGCCCCGTTTTAACTATGTAATACAGATGTGCTTGACTTAAGTTAGCTCGAGATATCGATGTTCGCCTGCATTTCCTTTTAATAATCCAACGATTACACATATATGGACCAGACTACGTACACATGTACTTGAATGGCTCAAGATCACTTTTAGCCGAAACCTTATGAAGAAGAAAGAACGAAAGAGAAAAACGATTACAACAACAAAACAACAACAACAATTATTACAACAATTAAACAACAACAACAATTATTACAACAATTAAACAACAACAACAATTATTACAACAATTAAACAACAACAACAATTATTACAACAATAAAACAACAAAGAAAACTCTCAAACAGCGGAAACACTGTGAGGAAAATGTATTACATGCATGTATTTACCCTTTCATTTTCAATTTTTTTTCTTGAGTTGTTTACCCCTTCACCGTTTTATTGTCGTCTGCTTCAATCATGTTGTCTTCAATGTCGTTTCAAAGTTACAGATAAGTCAGGATGACTGACGAAGTTTCAAAATGAGTGTCAGACAGTTTGGATCCTGATCAGACGCCGCGTTACGCGGCGTCCGATCAGGATCCAAACGGTTTGCATTCGCGCTTTTAGGCGTCATTGAGGGCGAACGGGTTAAGCTTCTGCACGTCATATAATTACCGTCTGCTAAATTTGTCGTCTGCAGCAATTCTCTGAGTGAATGTGTACGCATTTCTTCCATTAGAAAATATCAGAATTAAAAAAATTGAATCCATGTGAAACACCAGATCGGGGACTCATCTGGATCCAAATTATTTCCAATAGTTATACATGTATATTACGAGAGTTATAACGATCATTTAAAGACATTACTTTATCTAGCTTGAGTTGTAACACTTAGTCCGAAAACAAAATTGAATTAAAGCATGCTTCACATGCTATAAGTGAACAAATGTCTAGGTATAAAATCAGTGAAGCGTCTCATTTTTCATGGTTTGTAAACAAAACTTGAATTTGAGTATGTTAGGGCATCTCTAGACAACATGAGATGGCTTTCGTACAGGTTTCATGCTTTAACAGTAACTTTCCCGCCTAGTGAGAACAATGGGGTGTCATTGAAGGGACTGGAGTAATGTCTTTAACAAGTAAGAATTTAACATTCAATGAGCTGGTGGTAGATTATTACTAGTAATATCTTTGAAACTTACACGTGCTCGAGATAAATGTATATGCGTTATCTTAAACATAAAACTCTAACTCCCATAGAGTAGATATGTTTTTTGATTTTCACACATTGTAGATGTTATAGATATAAATTGACTTGTTTGACTCTTTCACCTCCAATGGCGCACTCGTCTTCATTTGAATACCTGTTTGCTTACTGATTTTGAGATAATGTCTTAACAGTATTAGGTCACAACTTAAACGGATCATTCTAGCAATACAACAAACTGGTTTTGAATTTGTACGTGTTTGTTCTTTGCTTCCTAACCATAGCCTGATTCTAGTTTTGAAGTTATGTGACAATTTAAAGCAGGTTGAAAGTAAAGCAGAATGTGCCTTAAATACGTTCAGTGCCTGCTTTAATCTACCATCTGTTAGGATATAGAATTTCGAGAAGTCACCTCTGGACTATTGTGACCGACGAAATCTTAACCGAACCCTGGCTGGTCGGCAAATGTCTCCACAAGGGACGCATTGCGTTAAAAAATTTATTTGATGATTAAGTTGGCGTGATATCATTTCCACCAACGTGCAAAGAAGCAACAACTGCTTTTGAGCACAGAGTTCTCTCAAACAGACGGTCATCCATGCGATCGGTGCACAAGCAACCGGCAAATGCACATGTTTTACTTACACTGTATGGTAAACAGTTTAGAGCCTGGTTAGGCATCGGGTTTACTCAGTGTCTGAACTGGCTCCAAACTGATTACAATGGAATTAACAGTTTTAGAGTTAACACATTTATTGGAAAGAATAACGTCTTATCTATAGGTGGGTTGAAATTATGATGAAACATGTTGATAGACTTCACAGGGTGGTGTGTCAGCAAAGTGTTTGGAGTGTTGGCATAGTAAGCCAAAGACACTGGGTTCGAATCCCAGTTGAGTCTCGACTTTTTCAACATGTTACATTTGCTTAACTGCTTAATGCACTAACACTAATGCAGAAAACTACTTAGAATTTATGCTTTACTGTTGTCTTGCATTAAACTTAGCTGCAACCTATCTTGAACAACTGTAATTATGTCTCCCCCTATGTAGGAAGTGACATCCCAGCAAACATGGCTAAATGGGTCCCATATGGGCTATATCCGGGTTAGCCCCTATGGGCTTACACTGTAGGGGCCATACAAGCCCAATATACCAAGCAAGCCTGGTTAAATGGGCCCAATGTGAATTATATCTAGGCTAGCCCATATGGGCTTACAATGGGGGCCCATATAGGCCCAATATATCCAGCAAACATGGGTACATGGGCCTAAATGAAGGCTATATTCTGGCTAGCCAATATTGGTTTACAATGTGGGGCCCATATAGGCCCAATATATCCAGCAAACATGAGTAAATGGACTTAATGAGGGCTATATCCTGGCTAGCCCATAAGGGCTTTACAATGTGGGACCCATATACACCCGATATAGCAAGCAAACATGGATTGATGGGCCAAATGTGGGTTATGTCCGGGCTAGCCCATATGGGCTTACAATGTGGGACCCATACAAGCCCAATATACCAAGCAAGGCTGGTTAAATGGGCCCAATGTGGGTTATATCTAGGCTAACCCATATGGGCTTACTATTGGGGGTCCATATAGGCCCAATTTATCCAGCAAACATAGGTAAATGGGCCCAATGAGGGCTATATTCTGGCTAGCCAATATGGGTTTACAATGTGGGGGCCATATAGGTCCAATACATCCAGCAAACATGAGTAAATGGGTCCAGTGAGGGCTATATCCTGGCTAGCCCATGTGGGCTTACCATGTGGGGCCCAAATACACCCCATATAGCAAGCAAACATGGATTAATGGGCCCAATGAGGGTTATGTCCGGGCAATCCTACAATGTGGGGCCCATACAAGCCCAATTTACCAAGCAAGGCTGGTTAAACGGGTCCAATGTTGATTATATCTAGGCTAGTCCATATGGGCTTACAATGGGGGACCCATATAGCCCCAATATATCCAGCAAACATGGGTACATGGGCCCCATGAGGGCTATATTCTGGCCAGCCCATATGGGTTTACAAATGGGCCCAATGTAGGGTATATTTAGATTAGCCCATATGGGCTTACAATGGGGGGGGGCGTATAGGCCCAATATATCCAGCAAACATGGATACATGGGCCCAATGAGGGCTATATCCTCTCTAGTCCATATTGGCTTACAATGTGGGCCCATATAGGCCCAATATATCCAGCAAACATGAGTAAATGGGCCCAATGAGGGCTATATCCTGGTCAGCCCATATAGGCTTACAATGTGGGGCCCATATAGGCCCAATATATCCAGCAAACATGAGTATATGGGCCCAATGATGGCTATATCCTGGCTATATCCTGGCTAGCCCATATGTGCTTACAATGTTGGGCCCATATACACTAATGTAGCAAGAAAACATGGATGAATGGGCAAGATGTGGGCTATGTCCGGGTAAGCCCTAATGGGCTTACACTGTGGTGCCCATACAAGTCCAATATACCAAGCAAGCCTGGTTAAATGGGGCCAATGTGGGTAATATCTAGGCTAGCCCAAATGGGCTTACAATGGGGGGTACATATAGGCCCAATATACCCAGCAAACATGGGTAAATAGGCCCAATGAGGGCAATATCCTGGCTTGCCCATATTGGTTTACAATGTCGGGCCCATGTAAGCCCAATATATCCAGCAAATATGAGTAAATAGACCCAATGAAGGCTAGCCCATATGGGCTTACAATGTGGGGCCCCTATACATCCAGTATAGCAAGCAAACATGGACAAATGGGCCCCATGTGGATTATACCCGATCAAGCCCATATGTGGTTACACTATTGGACCCGTTTAGGCCCCATGTGTGATTTAAATTCAGGTATTTTATTTCCTCTAAAATACATGAAATGCCAAAAAGACATTACAAAGGTTGAAATGTATACATATTGTTGAAAAAAGTTCCCCTAATGCATATTCATTTAATCTGTATCAGCGGATATTTCCTATTCCTGTCCATATGGGACCCGTGTTGGTGCTTTATGTCCGATTTATGTTCAAATGTGTGGGCTACATCTGGGCTACCCCATATGGGCTTACAATTATGGGCCCACATAGGGTCCCATATAATTATGTGATTTAAATTCAGATATTTTACTTCCTCTCAAAAATATATGAAACGGCAAAAACAGACACAACATAGATTGAAATGTTAACATGTTGTAAAAAAAAAAGGTTCCCTAAATACATATTCAATTGATCTGTATCAGCGAATATTGGACCAATATTGAACATATCTGGGCTGCCCATATAGGACCCAGCTTTTACCCAGTTGCACTTTCCATGTGGTTTCCATCTGGGCGTCATATATGGGCCCATATAGAAACCCACATGGAGCCATATTAGAAACCCACATTGGGCCAATATTGGTCCCATTTCTAATATTTTCTTGCCCATACTGGGCCAGTATTGAACCCATATTGAACTATCTGGGCTGTCCATATAGGACCCAGCTTTTACCCGATTGCACTTTCCGTGTTAGCATTTTCTTTAGTGATGTATGGTGTAGGTTAGGATTAGGTTTAGTATTGCCTTTATTGATTTATGTTGGTGGTTAGGGTTAGGGTTAATATTGACTTTAGTGATATAATTATGGAGGTGGTTAGGTTTAGGATTAATATTGACTTTATTTATGTATGGTTATGGCTAGGGTTAGGGTAAATACTGACCTTTTTAAGTATGGTGATGGTTAGGGTTAGGTTTAATATTGACTTAATTTATGTATTGAGCTGATTAGGTTTAGGGTTATCATTGTCTTTTTTATGTATGGTGATAGCTAGGGTTACGGTTAATATTGACCATATTGATGTATGGTGATGGTTAGGGTTAAGGTTAAAAATGTATTTAGTTATGTATTGAGGCGATAAGGGTTACGGTTAATATTTCCTATTGATGAATGGTGGTCGATAGAATCAGGGTAAATATTGACTAAGGTGATGGCTGTAGGTGATTAGGATAAGAGTTAATATTGACTCTTGATAAAGCGAGGTGGTAAGGGTTAGGGTTAGCATTTACTTTAGTGATGTATGGTGGTGGTTAGGGTTAGGTTTTAAATCGACATTATTGATGAATGGTGGTGTCTAAGGTTAGGGTTAATATTGACGGACGCTTTTTTGGTAATTATCATGAGGAACCGGCAAATTCCGACACAATGGGGAATGTTAACCAGAAATTAGCGATACGTTTGGATAGATAGTTATTATTCGTCAGAAGTGTCAATGAAAATTCGTTGCCAATATTAACAACTTTGAGGACAGTACATCAATTTAAAAACACAAATAAAAGTATTAAATAATTTTGTGTCATATTTTCCATCGATTTAAAATAAACGCTCTTATATGAAAATTAAAGGGAACTTGGAGGTCTTGCGTTGGCAGTTTGGCTTAGTATATTTAATGTAACAATAAGATATACATGCATGCACATGCCATAACTGTTCATCGTGTGCTAGATAAGTAGGTGTATGGGTGAAACCGACCAAGGTTTATGAAAAATACACTAATTACGCATTTTACAGGTATGAAATGTGCGAAAATCAATTAACTGTCACTTAATACCGTATTGAACTTTTCCCGTACATATCCTTTATGTGGTACGCTTCAACCAAAAAGGGTACGTTTTGACTCGGTATGTTTTGACTATAGTACGCTTTGACCATAACCCCTTTTATTTTCCCCAGGGAAAAAATTATATTCCCCATTGGAAGGAAGATCGATTATATTTCAAATGAATATTCCAGAGAAATTTGCGAAAATTCTTAACTCGGACGCAAACACCACACCGTAGATAAGATATTTTTATACCTGGTGGTTGCACACAATTTGCACGGGATTTTCAAGATTTCCGAAGGTAACCCATTTGTTAACAACAATGAGAGTTCGCCCTTATCGAACGAAGATCGTTAACTGACGCCAATATAATTAGATCTTACATGTATTATATTATTGGTTTTGAGACAGATCATAGTGCGATTATGGAAATGTTAGCATACGTTTCTGATTTTATGCTTGGAAATTAATTGTTTAATTCGCATATATGTTATAATCTATAGGGTATGAATGTGTACTTTTTGCGCAAAGCCGGGGTCAGTATTGTCGTTTGTATTTTAAATTCGTTATTCGGCTATGAAAAAGAAATCACGACATAATTATCTAAAACGCTATAAATTGCGACTTCGTCGTTGAATCTGAATTAGAAAAATTGTATCTAAAACAATGACGTTCATGTTTATGAAAATAAATACGATCTTTTCGCGAAAGTAGTTTTTGAGCGCAATAATATATTTCTTCCATAACGAGTGATTCGGTGTTATCTTTTAGCCTGTATGTAAACAAAAGTGAACAGATTTTCAGGAGAGAAATCTAATCAAAAACAATATTGATCTGGGAATCAGAAAAGTGCATGCTGTAGTCTCACTTCTCGCCTTGTAGAAAAGCAAGTAAAAGTGTATGATCAACGTAGGAACAGAGCTTTAGATCCAAACAATCTCGTACCACATTTCACTATACATGTCGTGTTTTGGCTTCAAAATGGCGGTGGATTTGTTTCACTACACGTGGTAAATATATTCAAAACACCTATTCAGAAAGAAATGCTTGAAAATAACATTCCTGTCATCTCAATGAAGAACCGGGTTGCAATTTGTCATAGTTTTTCTGTTGAATTGTTTGCTCTACAGTGCGGTGCACTTACCCAAAAATCCCTTTGTTTTAATGCTTGTAAATAATTATCGAGGCAGCTTTTGACGGCATAGTTGGGTCAGTGTTAGAACATATACATATGCTTTGAATTGGACTGTGTGTTTTGATAGAGACTCATCTCTGTAAAGCATGAGTAGCATTTGACCTCAAAGTTGGCTACAATAGCCAGAATTCAATATGGCCGTGCACTATTACCTTCATTATTTTGTGTTCAAGGCAGATGACTGCTTAAAGCAGGGTTAAAGTAAAACAGAAAGCTCCTAAAAGTGTTTTCTGGTACTCTCACCTTTCTGTGAGCTGCAACTTGCATTTCATATAAATAGTCGCTTTTTATTAAGTGGTCGTAATAGTCAGGTTTCACAAACTTTATTCACGCTTTCTATTCTTCGCTTCTTTTTACGATGTAAGTTAAGCCATAACACTTACTGTTTTTCAATCATATGTTCAAAAGGACTTTATATACACCACATAATTATTAATATAATTGATGTGATGCATTGACTTTACGTGTTGCTGCTGTTATAACTTATGACATTCAAGTTCTTTGAGATACTCGTGTACAGCTCAGGACACGTGAAAGCAAAATGCAATCTGTATGGAACATTTATATCGGGATCTACAAAAACCACATCGAACTTACATTGTTAAATAATAATATAGTCAGTGTATACCTAACCATTCTCCAATGTAATCGATGTAATCGAAATGTAATTGCGATAAAAAAAAATCAAGTAATCGTAATTTATTCGATTACAGACTCTTTAATTTTCAAAAGTAACCGTAATCGTAATCGCATTTGCTGTAATCGTAATCAAAGTAACCGATAACATTTCAAAGTAATCGGTCTCATGTTTGACCCTAACCCTAACCACCACCAAAAATCAATATTGTCAATATTAACCCTAACCCTAACCACCACCATACATCAAAAAAGTCAATATTAACCTTAACCCTAACCACCAACATACATCACTAAAGTCAATATTAACCCTAACCCTAACCACCACCATATATCAATATTGTCAATATTAACCCTAACCCTAACCACAACTATACATCAATATTGTCAATATTAACCCTAACCCTAACCACCACCATACATCAATATAATAAATAATAACATTAACCCTAAACACCACCATATATCAATTAAGTCAATATTAACCCTAACCCTTACCACCATCATACATCAATAAAGTCAATATCAACACTAACCCTAACCACCACCATACATCAATATTGTCAATATAGCCCTAACCCTAACCACCTTCATACATCACTGAATTCAATAAAATACCTAACCACCACCATACATCAATATTGTCAATATTAACCCTAACCCTAAACACAAACATACATCAATATACATGTTGTCAATATTTACCCTAACCACCACCATACATCAATTTTGTCAATACTAACACTACCATACATCAATATAATAAACAGTAACATTCACCCTAAACACCACCATATATCAATATAGTCAACATTTACCCTAACCCTAACCACCACCATACATCAATATTGTCAATATTAACCCTAATCCAAACCACCACCATACATCAATATAATAAATATTTAATAATAACATTAACCCTAACCACCACCATATATCAATCAAGTCAATATTAACCCTAACCCTAACCACCACCATACATCAATATTGTCAATATTAACCCTAACCCTAAACACCATCATACATCAATATAATAAATAATAACATTAACCCTAAACACCACCATATATCAATAAAGTCAGTATTAACCCTAACCCTCACCACCACCATACATCAATATAGTCAATATTAACCCTTACCCTAACCACGACCATACATCAATTTTGTCAATATTAACCCTAACCCTAATGACCACCAAACATCAATATAATAAGTAATTAAATTTACCCAAACCGGCGCCATAAATCAATAATGTCAATATTAACCCTAACCCTAACTCCCACACTTCACCAAAATAGTCAATATTAACCCTTACCATAACACTAACCACAACCATACATCAATAGTGTCAATATAAACCCTAACCCTAACCACAACCATACATCAATATTGTCAATAAAAACCTAACCGTAACCACCACAATACATCAATAGTGTCAATATTAACCCTAACCACCACCCTAATTCAATATTGTCAATATTAATCCTAACAATAACCACCAATATATATCAATAATGTCAAAAGCAATCCTAACCGTAACCACCACCATACATCAATATTGTTAATATAAACCCCTACCCTAAAGACCACCATACATAAATTTTGTCAATATTAACCCTAATAAATACGAAAGACTCAAGCAGGAAACGTAACACAAACAATACAACCACCTCTCAAGCAGAACACACACACACAGTCATACCACAACAAACACACACACACACACACACACACACACGCAATACAATTCCTACATCTACACACTAAATAGAAAACAACACGCAAGACAAACATAAAGCAAAGTGAATATAGGAGCCCGCCTTGGTACGGTAACCCTAACTACCCCCATACATCAATATTGTCAATATTAACCCTAACCACCCCCATTCACAAATATAGTCAATAGCAACCCTAACCCTAACCACCATCATACATCAATATGGCAAATATTAACCCTACCCATAACCGCCACCATACATCAATACTGTCAATATTAATCCTAACCCTAACCACCACCATACATCAATATTGTCAATATTAACCCTAACCCTAACCACCACCATACATCAATATTTTTAATATTAACCCTAACCCTAATCACCACCATATATCAATGTAATAAATAATAACATTAACCCTAATCACCATCACCATATCAATAATTCAATATTAACTCTAATCCTAACCACCACCATACATTAATATTGTCAATAATAACCCTAACCCTAACCACCACCATACCTCAATATTGTCAATATTAACCCTAACCCTAACCACCACCATACATCAATATTGTCAATATTAATCCTAACCCTAACCACCACCATACATCAATATAGTCAATATAAACCCTAACCCTAACCACCACCATACATCAATATTGTCAATATTAACCCTAACCTTAAACACAAACATACATCAATATACATGTTGTCAATATTTACCCTAACCACCACCATACATCAATATTGTCAATATTAACCCTAACCCTAACCCGACCATACATCAATATTGTCAATATTAACCCTAACCCTAAACACAAACATACATCAATATACATGTTGTCAATATTTACCGTAACCACCACCATACATCAATAGTGTCAATACTAACACTACCATACATCAAAATAATAAATAATAACATTCACCCTAAACACCACCATATATCAATATAGTCAATATTTACCCTAACCCTAACCACCATCATACATCAATATTGTCAATATTAATCCTAACCCTAACCACCACCATACATCAATATTGTCAATATTAACCCTAACCCTAACCACAACTATACAACAATATTGTCAACATTAACCCTAACCCTAAACACCATCATACGTCAATGTAATAAATAAAAACATGAACCCTAACCACCACCATGTATCAATAAAGTCAATATTAACCCTTACCCTAACCAAAAAATACATCAATATAGTCAATATTAACCCTTACCCTAACCACCACAATACATAAATATTGTCAATATTAACCATAACCCTAACCACCACCATACATCAATATTGTCAATACTAACCCTTAACCTAACCCCCACCGTACATCAATATTGTCAATATTAACCCTAACAACCACCATACATCAATATTGTCAATATAAACCCTAACACTAACCACCACCATACATCAATATTGTCAATATTTACCCAAACCCTAACCACCACCATACATCAATATTGCCAATATTAACCCTAACCCTAACCACCACCATACATCAATATTGTCAATATTTACCCAAACCCTAACCACCAACATACATCAATATTGCCAATATTAACCCTAACCCTAACCACCACCATAAATCAATATTGTCAATATTAACTCTAAGCCTAACCACCACCATACATCAATATTGTCAATATTAACCCTAACCACCACCATATATCAATATAGTCAATATTTACCCTAACCACCAGCAAACATCAATATTGTCAATATTAACCCTAACCACTACCATACATCAACATAATAAATAATAACATTAAACCCTAACCCCCACTATCATGGAGAAAGGACAAATGGAGAAGTATCCGGCCTGCTCGCGATTTATCGTGTCGTTCAATCAGCGGCGCTCGCTGGCGGCTAGAAAACAACGTTTTTCCGAAAGTTTGGTGTTAATAGAAATGCTTTTAATGTTATCTTTTCGTTATAAATTTTAATACAGATGTTTAATTAGACCATGATCTCACGACTAGTACAAAATTTGAGGCGATAGCTTATAATTTGTTTGTTTAGTGAGTTTGTGAAAATGAGAGAGAAAACGTACAGTACTGTATTTTCCGTTTTTCCTACGAAAGTTTGGTGTTAATAGAAATGCTTTTAATGCTATCTTTTCGTTATAAATTTTAATACAGATGTTTTATTTAACCATGATCTCACGACTAGTACAAAATTTGAGGCGATAGCTTATAAATTGTTAGTTTAGTGAGGTTTTGAAAATGAGAGAAAAACGTATTTTTTCGTTTACCTACGAAGTTTGGTGTTAATATAAATGCTTTTAATGTCATCTTATCGTTATTAATTTTAATACAGATGTTTTATTAGACCATTATCTTACGCGTAGTACAAAATTTGAGGCGATAGCTTATAAATTGATAGTTTAGTGAGGTTTTGAAAACGAGAGAAAAACGTATTTTTTCGTTTACCTACGAAGTTTGTGTGTGTCTATATTTCTCTGCCACTGTCTGTATTTATGTCTCTGTTTCTCTTTGTGACTGTCTCTCTGTCTGTCTGTTTTTCTCTTATCTCTGTCAGTCTCTCGCTTCTTCTTTTCTGTCTCCATCTCTCTGTATGAATGTCTGTCTGTCTCTCTGATGATCCTCATGCGGAGAAAAGGTAAAGTGTGTCATAAAGAGCTTAATTTGGAAAAGGGGTAAACTATATTTCAAGAGACATACTCTATGAATCCGACATTTTTGCAGCCTGGTCTGGATTACAACTGTTTGCAATTGCAATAGTCATCATGTTACTGGTATTCAGTAATGAGAGGGTTAATCCAGTCATCAACCAAACCAGGTGCATTGATGTTGTTGTTTTTTTGGGGGTTTTTTGTTGTTGTTTTTAAATTCAATTCTATTATCTTTATTTTTTGTGATTTGTATAATATATAAACATCATGCGGTTACAGAAGTCAAAAACACATGTTCAAGTTACACGCACGGGTAGCATTGATCTTTTTCATTAAAGTGGCAACCCGCTGGTGTCCATCTTCATAGATAATCGGCATGTTCAAGAAGCATGGACTTCATGCTGGGACAGTTTTATGACGCTGATAATTGTCCTGCTAATTTGGTGCGGGTTCTGTATACGGTTACGTAATGTGTCACATTCCTTTGTGATGTGTAATATGGTAGACATTTTGTAAGTAAATAAAGCTAAGGACGAGTGTCAAACATTCTGGATCCAGATCAGACGCCGTGTTACGCGGCATCTGATCTTGATCCAAGTTGTTTGCAAAAAAAAAGTAAAGTCGCGATCAGCAGGCAAAGAGTTAAGCAGTCAGTAAAATAGATTGCTTAAGGCATTGGCTGCTTTATAATTTACTCCGTTATATAAGACATAAGTAAAGCAGAAAGAAACGGAGATCTCATGATATCATGTTTGCAATTAATTTCTGAAGATAATGCAAACTGTTACCTCTTTCATAGAAATGGGACGGATAATATGTATATTTTAGTCTGGATGTAAAACTAACCCTAAATTCATTTTTTTGAAGTAATATGTTAATAATTCTAATTTTCCTTTCAATAATAATAATGATCACATACGACATAATAATACAGTTACAACTTTGGCCGTTTTGGATTTTGGCCGTTTGACGCGCACTCCTTTCAAATGTCTCTTTACATACAAAATGGATTTTTATTTTTGCTTCCAAGGAAATATTTCCTCCATGTAGAACATTGTAACAATGCATGAACACATTTTTAGAAGTTTAGAAGTTTGCTTAAGTTTTTATACGGAAGGAATTCTTTTCTTACGCGAGTTGGTCTAGTCATTTCATTAGCCAGCAACCTTTGTAGGTCATCATTACTTTTTTCGCTTCAACAAAAACCCTGGTATTTTAACAACCGAAAGATAAGTGTCACGGCTTTATATCAAGACCTTTTTTATTAAATATATAATATATATCGGACGAAAATTATGGATTAAATTCAAGTTTTTGAAACGGGACGTAGTATATATTTCGCGATCGCCTGCTCTCGTTTATCGACTATTTCATTTGGCCATCGCTCTTTAACTCGCCATAAAATTTGTCGATTTCGAAAATAAACACTTGCATTTTTACAACTGAAAGAAAAATATCTAAGCTTTCCTTTAAGACCATTTCTTTGAAAATCGGTGGAAAATTGAGGGTTTTATGAAAGGTTTTGTAACGGGGCGTGATATATTTATGCCCGAGTGCTTGCTCCCTTTTATCGGCAAATTCATTTGGAAACCACTCTTTAACTCGCCATAAAACTGATCAATTTTAAAAAATAAAATCTGTTATTTTTACAAGTGAAAGATAAATATCTTAGCCTTCTTTTAAGACCATTATAATGAAAATCGGGTGAAAATTAAGGATTTTATGTAACTTAAACTAACAGTAGGTAACCATTCAACACGATAAAAAACGCGATAGCCCGCTATCGGCGTACCGGTGCAGTTGAATTATCGATCGATTAAGCGTTATCGCACATACAGGTAACGGACGACACCATTTTCGGGAAAATGCAGATTTGAGTATAAGTTACTTCTCCATTTGTCCTTTCTCCATGCCACTATATATCAATATAGTCAATATTAACCCTAACCCTAACCACAACCATACATCAATGTTTTCAATATTAACCCTAACCCTAACCACCACCATACATCAATATTGTCAATATTAACCATAACTCTAACCACCACCATACATCAATATTGTCAATATCAACCATAGCCCTAACCACCACCAAACAACAATATTGTCAATATTAACCCTTACCCTAACCACTACCATACATAAATATTGTCAATATTAACCCTAACCCTAAACACCACCATACATCAATATTGTCAATATTAACCCTAACCCTAACCACCACCATACATCAATATTGTAAAATTTAATCCTAACCCTAACCACCACCACCATATCAATAATTCAATATAAACCCTAACCCTAACCACCATCATACATCAATATTGTTAATATTGACCCTAACCACCACTATACATCAATATTGTCAACATTAACCCTGACCCTAACCAAAACCATACATCAATATTGTCAATATTAACCTTAACCCTAACCACCATTCATACATCGATATAGTCAATATTTACCCTAACCCTAACCACAACCATACATCAATATTGTCAATATTGACCATAACCCTAACCACCACCATACATCAATATTGTCAATATTAACCCTAACCCTAACCACAACTATACATCAATATTGTCAATGTTAACCATAACCCTAACCACAAACATACATCAATATACATGTAGTCAATATTTACCCTAACCACCACCATACATCAATATTGTCAATATTAACACTAACCCTAACCACCTCCATACATCACTAAACTCAATATTAACCCTAACCATAACCACCACCATACATCAAAATAGTACATATTAACCCTAACCACCACCATACATCAATATTGTCAATATTAACCCTAACCCTTAACACCACCATACATCAATATTGTCAATATTAACCCTAACCCTAACCACCACCACCATACATCAATATTGTCAATATTAACCATAACCCTAACCACAAACATACATCAATATACATGTAGTCAATATTTACCCTAACCACCACCATACATCAATATTGTCAATATTAACCCTAACCCTTAACACCACCATACATCAATATTGTCAATATACACCCTAACCCTAACCACCACCATATTTCAATATTGTCAATATTAACCCTAACCCTAACAACCACCATACATCAATATTGTCAATATTAACCCTAACCCTAACCACCACCATACATCAATATTGTAAAAATTAACCCTAACCCTAACCACCACCATACATCACTAAAGTCAATATTAACCCTAACCTTAAACACCATCATACATCAATATAATAAATAACAACATTAACCCTCACCACCACCACCATATCAATAATTCAATATTAACCCTAACTCTAACCACCATCATACATCAATATTGTTAATATTGACCCTAACCACCACTATATATCAATATTGTCAACATTAACCCTGATCCTAACCAAAACCATACATCAATATTGTCAATATTAACCCTAAACATCACCACCATCCATACATCGATATAGTCAATATTGAGCCTAACCACCACTATATATCAATATTGTCAACATTAACCCTGACCCTAACCAAAACCATACATCAATATTGCCAATATTAACCCTAACCCTCACCACCATCCATACATCGATATAGTCAATATTTACCATAACCCTAACCACAAACATACATCAATATACATGTAGTCAATATTTACCCTAACCACCACCATACATCAATATTGTCAATATTAACCCTAACCATAACCACCACCATACATCAATATGGCCAATATTAACCCTACCCCTAACCATCACCATACATCAATATTGTCAATATTAACCCTAACCCTAACCACCACCATACATCAATATGGCCAATATTAACCCTACCTCTAACCACCACCATACATCAATATTGCCAATATTAACCTCAACCCTAACCGCCACCATACATCAATATTGTCAATATTAACCTTAACCCTAACCACCACCATACATCACTATTGTTAATATAAACCCTAACCCTAACCACCACCATACATCAATATTTTTAATATTAACCCTAACCCTAACCACCACCATACATCAATATTGTCAATATACACCCTAATTCTAACCACCACCATACAGTAATATTTTCAATATTAACCATAACCCTAACCACCACCATACATCAATATTGTTAATATACACCCTAACCCTAACCACCACCATATTTCAATATTGTCAATATTAACCCTAACCCTAACCACCACCATATATCAATATAGTCAATATTTACCCTAACCCTTACCACCACCATACATCACTAAAGTCAATATTAACCATAACCCTAAACACCATCATACATCAATATAATAAATAATAACATTAACCCTAACCACCATCACCATATCAATAATTCAATATTAACTCTAACCCTAAACACCATCATACATCAATATTGTTAATATTAACCCTAACCCTAACCACCACCATACATCAATATTGTCAATATTAACCCTAGCCATAACCACCACCATACATCACTAAAGTCAATATTAACCATAACCCACAACACCATCATACATCAATATAATAAATACATGTAATAACACTAACCCTAACCACCATCACCATATCAATAATTCAATATTAATTCTAACCCTAAACACCATCATACATCAATATTGTTAATATTAACCCTAACCCTAACCACCACCATACATCAATATGGCCAATATTAACCATACCTCTAACCTACACCATACATCAATATTGCCAATATTAACCTAAACCCTAACCGCCACCATACATCAATATTGTCAATATTAACCTTAACCCTAACCACCACCATACATCAATATACATGTAGTCAATATTTACCCTAACCACCACCATACATCAATATTGTCAATATTAACCCTAACCCTAACCACCACCATACATCAATATGGCCAATATTAACCCTACCCCTAACCATCACCATACATCAATATTGTCAATATTAACCCTAACCCTAACCACCACCATACATCAATATGGCCAATATTAACCCTACCTCTAACCACCACCATACATCAATATTGCCAATATTAACCTAAACCCTAACCGCCACCATACATCAATATTGTCAATATTAACCTTAACCCTAACCACCACCATACATCACTATTGTTAATATAAACCCTAACCCTAACCACCACCATACATCAATATTTTTAATATTAACCCTAACCCTAACCACCACCATACATCAATATTGTCAATATACACCCTAATTCTAACCACCACCATACAGTAATATTTTCAATATTAACCATAACCCTAACCACCACCATACATCAATATTGTCAATATACACCCTAACCCTAACCACCACCATATTTCAATATTGTCAATATTAACCCTAACCCTAACCACCACCATATATCAATATAGTCAATATTTACCCTAACCCTTACCACCACCATGCATCACTAAAGTCAATATTAACCATAACCCACAACATCATCATACATCAATATAATAAATAATAACATTAACCCTAACCACCATCACCATATCAATAATTCTATATTAACTCTAACCCTAAACACCATCATACATCAATATTGTTAATATTAACCCTAACCCTAACCACCACCATACATCAATATGGCCAATATTAACCCTACCTCTAACCACCACCATACATCAATATTGCCAATATTAACCTAAACCCTAACCGCCACCATACATCAATATTGTCAATATTAATCTTAACCCTAACCACCACCATACATCAATATACATGTAGTCAATATTTACCCTAACCACCACCATACATCAATATTGTCAATATTAACCCTAACCCTAACCACCACCATACATCAATATGGCCAATATTAACCCTACCCCTAACCATCACCATACATCAATATTGTCAATATTAACCCTAACCCTAACCACCACCATACATCAATATGGCCAATATTAACCCTACCTCTAACCACCACCATACATCAATATTGCCAATATTAACCTAAACCCTAACCGCCACCATACATCAATATTGTCAATATTAACCTTAACCCTAACCACCACCATACATCACTATTGTTAATATAAACCCTACCCCTAACCATCACCATACATCAATATTGTCAATATTAACCCTAACCCTAACCACCACCATACATCAATATGGCCAATATTAACCCTACCCCTAACCATCACCATACATCAATATTGTCAATATTAACCCTAACCCTAACCACCACCATACATCAATATGGCCAATATTAACCCTACCTCTAACCACCACCATACATCAATATTGCCAATATTAACCTAAACCCTAACCGCCACCATACATCAATATTGTCAATATTAACCTTAACCCTAACCACCACCATACATCACTATTGTTAATATAAACCCTAACCCTAACCACCACCATACATCAATATTTTTAATATTAACCCTAACCCTAACCACCACCATACATCAATATTGTCAATATACACCCTAATTCTAACCACCACCATACAGTAATATTTTCAATATTAACCATAACCCTAACCACCACCATACATCAATATTGTCAATATACACCCTAACCCTAACCACCACCATATTTCAATATTGTCAATATTAACCCTAACCCTAACCACCACCATATATCAATATAGTCAATATTTACCCTAACCCTTACCACCACCATGCATCACTAAAGTCAATATTAACCATAACCCACAACATCATCATACATCAATATAATAAATAATAACATTAACCCTAACCACCATCACCATATCAATAATTCTATATTAATTCTAACCCTAAACACCATCATACATCAATATTGTTAATATTAACCCTAACCCTAACCACCACCATACATCAATATGGCCAATATTAACCCTACCTCTAACCACCACCATACATCAATATTGCCAATATTAACCTAAACCCTAACCGCCACCATACATCAATATTGTCAATATTAATCTTAACCCTAACCACCACCATACATCAATATACATGTAGTCAATATTTACCCTAACCACCACCATACATCAATATTGTCAATATTAACCCTAACCCTAACCACCACCATACATCAATATGGCCAATATTAACCCTACCCCTAACCATCACCATACATCAATATTGTCAATATTAAACCTAACCCTAACCACCACCATACATCAATATGGCCAATATTAACCCTACCTCTAACCACCACCATACATCAATATTGCCAATATTAACCTAAACCCTAACCGCCACCATACATCAATATTGTCAATATTAACCTTAACCCTAACCACCACCATACATCACTATTGTTAATTTAAACCCTAACCCTAACCACCACCATACATCAATATTTTTAATATTAACCCTAACCCTAACCACCACCATACATCAATATTGTCAATATACACCCTAATTCTAACCACCACCATACAGTAATATTTTCAATATTAACCATAACCCTAACCACCACCATACATCAATATTGTCAATATACACCCTAACCCTTACCACCACCATATTTCAATATTGTCAATATTAACCCTAACCCTAACCACCACCATATATCAATATAGTCAATATTTACCCTAACCCTTACCACCACCATACATCACTTAAGTCAATATTAACCATAACCCTAACCACCACCATACATCAATATTGTCAATATTAACCCTAACCCTAACCACCACCATACATCAATATGGCCAATATTAACCCTACCCCTAACCATCACCATACATCAATATTGTCAATATTAACCCTAACCCTAACCACCACCATACATCAATATGGCCAATATTAACCCTACCTCTAACCACCACCATACATCAATATTGCCAATATTAACCTAAACCCTAACCGCCACCATACATCAATATTGTCAATATTAACCTTAACCCTAACCACCACCATACATCACTATTGTTAATATAAACCCTAACCCTAACCACCACCATACATCAATATTTTTAATATTAACCCTAACCCTAACCACCACCATACATCAATATTGTCAATATACACCCTAATTCTAACCACCACCATACAGTAATATTTTCAATATTAACCATAACCCTAACCACCACCATACATCAATATTGTCAATATACACCCTAACCCTAACCACCACCATATTTCAATATTGTCAATATTAACCCTAACCCTAACCACCACCATATATCAATATAGTCAATATTTACCCTAACCCTTACCACCACCATGCATCACTAAAGTCAATATTAACCATAACCCACAACATCATCATACATCAATATAATAAATAATAACATTAACCCTAACCACCATCACCATATCAATAATTCTATATTAATTCTAACCCTAAACACCATCATACATCAATATTGTTAATATTAACCCTAACCCTAACCACCACCATACATCAATATGGCCAATATTAACCCTACCTCTAACCACCACCATACATCAATATTGCCAATATTAACCTAAACCCTAACCGCCACCATACATCAATATTGTCAATATTAATCTTAACCCTAACCACCACCATACATCAATATACATGTAGTCAATATTTACCCTAACCACCACCATACATCAATATTGTCAATATTAACCCTAACCCTAACCACCACCATACATCAATATGGCCAATATTAACCCTACCCCTAACCATCACCATACATCAATATTGTCAATATTAACCCTAACCCTAACCACCACCATACATCAATATGGCCAATATTAACCCTACCTCTAACCACCACCATACATCAATATTGCCAATATTAACCTAAACCCTAACCGCCACCATACATCAATATTGTCAATATTAACCTTAACCCTAACCACCACCATACATCACTATTGTTAATTTAAACCCTAACCCTAACCACCACCATACATCAATATTTTTAATATTAACCCTAACCCTAACCACCACCATACATCAATATTGTCAATATACACCCTAATTCTAACCACCACCATACAGTAATATTTTCAATATTAACCATAACCCTAACCACCACCATACATCAATATTGTCAATATACACCCTAACCCTTACCACCACCATATTTCAATATTGTCAATATTAACCCTAACCCTAACCACCACCATATATCAATATAGTCAATATTTACCCTAACCCTTACCACCACCATACATCACTTAAGTCAATATTAACCATAACCCTAAACACCATCATACATCAATATAATAAATAATAACATTAACCCTAACCACCATCACCATATCAATAATTCAATATTAACTCTAACCCTAAACACCATCATACATCAATATTGTTAATATTAACCCTAACCCTAACCACCACCATACATCAATATTGTCAATATTAACCCTAGCCATAACCACCACCATACATCACTAAAGTCAATATTAACCATAACCCACAACACCATCATAAATCAATATAATAAATAATAACATTAACCCTAACCACCATCACCATATCAATAATTCAATATTAACTCTAACCCTAAACACCATCATACATCAATATTGTTAATATTAACCCTAACCATAACCACCACCATACATCAATATTGTCAATATTAACCCTAACCCTATCACCACCTTACATCAATATTGTCAATATTTACCCTAACCCTAAACACTACCATACATCAATATAATAAATAAAAACATTAACCTTAAACACCACCATATATCAATAAAGTCAATATTAACCCTAACCTTCACCACCACCATACATCAATATAGTCAATATTAACCCTTACCCTAACCACCACCATACATCAATATTGTCAATATAAACCCTAACCCTAATGACCACCAAACATCAATATAATAAATAATAAAAGTTACCCAAACCACCGCCATATATCAATAATGTCAATATTAACTTTCACACGTCATCAAAATAGTCAATATTAACCTTTATCCTAACCCTTACCACTACCATACATCAATATTGTCAATAGAAACCCTACTCCTAACCACCACAATACATCAATATTGTCAATAAAACCCTAACCCTAACCACCACCATACATCAATATTGTCAATATTAACCCTAACCCTAACCCCCACCATACATCAATATTGTCATTATAAACCCTAACCCTAACCACCACCATATTTCAATATTGTCAATATTAACCCTAAGCCTAACCACCACCATACATCAATACTGTCAATATTAACCCTAACCCTAACCACCTCCATACATCACAAAATTCAATATTATCCCTAACCCTAAACCCCACCATACATCAATGTTATAAATAAAAACATTAACCCTAACCACCACTATACATCAATAAAGTCACTATAAACCCTAACCTTAACTACCACCATACATCACTTAAGTAAATCTTAATCCTAACCCAGAACACCTCAATACCTTACTAAAGTCAATATAAACCCTAACCCTAACAAGCTCCATACATTATTGGTCAATATTAATCCAAACCCTAACCACCTCCATACATAAATAAAGTCAATATTAGCCCTAACCCTAACCACCTTCATACACCAATTAAGTCAATATTAACCCCTAATCCTAACCACCCCCACACATCACTATTTAAGTAAATATTAACTCCAACCCTTACCACCTCCGTACATAAATAAAGTCAATATTAACCCCTAACCCTAACCACCCCCACACATCACTAAAGTAAATATTAACTCTAACCCTAACCACCTACATACATCAATAATGTCAATATAAACCCTAACCCTTACCACCTCCATACATAAATAAAGTCAATAGCAACCCTTACCCTACCATCACCATACACCAATAAAGTCAATATTAACCCTAACCCTAACCAGCTCCATACCTAACTAAAGTCAATATTAAACATAACCCTAACCACCACCATACATAACTAAAGTCAATATGTCAAGACGTTCGGTTACCCTAACCCTAATGCTAGAGCCCAAAGCTTGATGTGTTTTATCGGGCGTTCTATGAGGCGACAGTGTCTTTAGCCGGACACTAGTTAAGGCATGAACACAATATACAGACTATATGAAATATATGAGAATTTTCCTTTGGCTATCTTGCCTGATGATTGAGCATGAAACTACATAAAAAACTATATAAAATGGATGAAACTAAAAGTGGATGAGCTACTTTGCCTACAAAACTATTAAACTAATCAATATCCCCGTACTCTCAGACTGTTTGAGCACAGTGCAGGCTGGACCGTTACTTCTGCTGAGCTACAATATGGTGAACTGATGCTGAGCGATATTGCTCAGCGTTGATGTAGCTGATGATAAACCGTGTCACCAGCGCTAGTCTCAAGAAGACTGCTCGGCGTTGTTGAACCTATGAGATATTTTCTCGAACAAATTGCTCAGCGTTGTCCCTGCTGAACTACCAAACCTTGGTTCCACTACAGTTCTATAATATCAATGTTCCAGCTTGTCATGGAACCTCTATGATATATCGTCGATCTGTAGCAAACCTTCACTCTTTAATAATAACTGTTTTCGGTCCCAGACAAATCTCAATGATCTGAAAGCAACGTACTAACGAGCTATCATCAAAAGTAAGCTATCCCGTTAATAGCTTGTGGAGAGAGTTGTCGTGTGAACGAATTAGCAATCTCCCTGTGTTCAACTTCTCTACAGGTAATATTCACCGACCGTCTAACATTGAACAATTCTTTCAATATGCATAAATTAGTCTAAATAGTTGATTATTCCTAATAATTAACAAAATGCAAACTTTTACTTTTACACCAGCAAGTTATAAACTTTGGTTATGTTTAAAATGTCCAGTACAGAAAAATAATGACTTTAAAGCTTATTTGAGAGATAATACACAAAATTCAGCTTTTAGTATACAGTCAGCACAAAGCGTAGACAATTGCATTAGGCAAAGAACAAAAACGTACGATGTGCGTTATCTTCGCACTGTCTCTATATGAATCAAATGGCAATATACACATATGATCAAGAGGCTTCATAACTACACAAATATTATTTCTGACAATAGCCCCTTTCTCAAGAAAACACTTTACGGTTTTCTAACTACAAAATAATCTGTACAAATGTGTGCTGAACTTATTGTCTGCTTAGATAATCAGCACACATGTTTTCAGAGCCTTTGATTGTTTCAACTCTGAACTGGTAGTTTTGAAGGAATAATGCCCATCGCATTATCCTTCCACTCTCTATCTTACATTTCTGGATGTAAGACAATGGTGTATGGTCTGTCTGCAGAACAAATCTGTCCCATACAAGTATTTTTGGAATTTCTTTATTCCAAACACTATGGCCAAGCACTCTCTCTCAATGACAGAGTAGTTCTTCTCTCGCTGGAGAAGCTTCTTGCTGGAATATGCCAATGGGAATATGCCATCTTCAAACTGTTGCAGCAATGCTGCTCCAACTCCGCTATCTGAAGCATCGGTTTGAAGAATAAACGGCTTCGTGAAGTCTGGCAGTCGCAAAATTGGTGACCTTGTGAGCATGTCTTTCAACGTTTTGAAAGCTTGCTCGTGCTCTGCCATCCAAATCACATTGTTTGGGCGACCTTTCTTTGTAAGGTCCGTCAGTGGAGCCGCTACATCTGCAAACGCTGGTATGAACTTTCTGTAGTACCCAGCCAAGCCTAAGAAAGCACGAACTTGCTTCTTGGTCTTTGGCTGCTCAGCATTCTTGATCTTTTCAAGTTTATCATCTTCCATCTGCATTATACCATTCCCTACAACATGTCCCGTGAATGATATGTTTTAAAACCCAATCAAGCACTTAGACGGTTTGAGGGTTAGACCAGCATGTCTTGTTCGGCTGAAAACATCCCGCAGCATGGTCAGATGTTGGTCCCATAACTGCGTGTGACCAAGGATGTCATCAACGTAGTTGTCCGCATGTTTGCAATTGCGCAACAACTTTCTCATCATTCGGTTGAAAGTGCTACCCGAGTTGACCATGCCAAACGGCATTTTCTTGAATTGGTAGCTCCCATCTGAGGTTGAGAAAGCAGTTAAATGCTTCGACTTGTCTTCAACCGGTATTTGCCAATAGCCTTTGCTTAGGTCTATCTTTGTGAAGTACTTGTCTTCCTTCAACTTAGACATAATGTCTTCAACATTCCCCATGGGCTCTGTATCAAACTTTGTGAGCATGTTTAGTCTCCTGAAGTCGATACAGAATCTGTTGGACCCATCTTTCTTTTTGATCATCAAGAAAGGCGAATTGTAATCTGATAACGCTGGTTCAATCACCTCTGCGTCGAGCATCTTATGAATTTCCTCGTCAACTTCACCCCGTTTTGCGTATGGTATGGGGTATTGACGAACCCGTACTGGGGTTCTCGACGTCAATTCAATCTTGTGTTCAGCCAACGTCGTGGTACTTGGCATCTCAGTGAATATGTCCTGAAACTCTTCAAGCAAGCTCATCACTTCTCGACGTTGTTCAGGCGACAAGCTGTCTGAGACCTTGACATCTTTGTATGTCTCATCACTTTTCAAACAAGCTAAGTCTAGCAAGTTTTCGTCGTCGACAACGCCATAGTCTTCACTGTGTTCGGCCTCTATTATTGCCATCCCAGCTACAATGCTGTCTTGTCGTTCTTCATACTTCTTCAATAAGTTGATGTGATATTTTCCTATCTTATCACCAACTTTCACTCTGAAGTCCATTCTGTTAACTTTCTCGACCACTTCGAACGGTCCTTTCCACTGCAACATGAGCTTGTTGTGGGAGGTCGGCAATAACAACAAAACTCTGTCTCCCTTTTCAAGGATTCTATTTCTGGCTGCTTTATCATAATGATGCTTATATGAAACCTGTGCCTCAGCCATGCTGTCTCTATCTATCTGGCATGTATCTTCCAGCCTGTTCTGAAGATCAAGAACATAATGGTATGTGTTCATGACTTCTGGCGTTTCTTTCTCTGTCCAGATCTCTTTCAGTATTTGCATGGGGCCTCGAACTGTGCGCCCATACAAAAGTTCAAATGGCGCAAACCCAGTTGATGCCTGTGGAACTTCTCTGTATGCAAAGAGAACAGCGGACAGGTATCTGTCCCAGTCTTTCGGCCGTTCCTGACACATTTTCTTCAGCATGCTCTTCAGAACTCCGTTCATCCTTTCGCACAACCCATTGCATTTTGGGTTGTATGGGGTAGTGAAGAATTGCTTCAGGGAGATGAGTTGGCAGACTTCTCCCATGAGTTCGGACGTGAACTGACTGCCCTTGTCGCTTAATATTTCTGTTGGAAATCCAACACGTGCAAACACGTCGAGCAATGCCTCAGCTACCCGTTCTGTCTCTATCTTAGGCAATGCTACAGCCTCAGGATATCTTGTGGCATAGTCTACCACTGTCAAAATGTATCTGTTTCCCTTGTCAGATACCGGTGTGATGGGGCCTATCAGATCGACCGCTACTCGATGAAACGGTATATCTATGATTGGCATTTCACCAAGGGGCACCTTTGTGACCCGTCCTTTTGGTATGGTCTTCTGACAAACATCACACGATCTGCAGAATCTCGTAACATCACTGGTAATGCCCGGCCAGTGGAAACTTGTAGTGATTCTGTCAATGGTCTTCTTTGCTGACAAATGTCCACCCACAATAGATTCATGAGCCAAGCTCATCACACGCTTTCTAAATTGCGTTGGAACAACTATCTGTTTCGTCTCTGTTGAGCCCTGTCCTTTGACTTGCTCGAACACTCTGTACAAAACATCTTTATTCACCGTGTAGTGGTACTTATTGCCACCTTTGGTCTCGAACTCGCTCGAACTCTCAGCATATGACCATAACTTCTTCAAAGACTCATCGTCTTTCTGTGCCCTCTGAAGCACATCAACGTCAACCTCATCTAAAGGTTGACTAGGCACGTTCAGCGCTCTTATAGGTTTCATCTCTTTAGCAGCTTGAGCCCGTGTGACAACTGCTGCAGCCACACTAGTTTGACCCTGTCCTTCGGACTTACTCTGCTCAAGCCATCTTGGGTCTGGAGCATCTGATACTCCATCTACATTGCCCAAGACTAAATCGCAGATGAGTGAGCTCAACACCATTGCTTCTATGCTTCCTTTGTAATATGGTGTATCAACCTCTATCAAAGCTGCTGGAACTATCTTGGCCTGGCCATCGATAGTGATCATCACATATCTCTTGTCCAGCATTTGGCTATCCTCGACCAAGTCTTTCCGAACTGCGGCTAACTCACAGCCGGTATCTCTTAAAACTTTCACCTCTTTGGTCCCTACATAGCCTTTCTGCAACTTCAAATTTCTCTCGCCCTCTAGCGTATCTACGGTACATCCACCAGCAATGATGGACACCGACTCTCCGTTGGCAAGCTGAAGTTCGCCGTCTTGTATACACTCTTGTATATGACTTTTGTTCATTGAAACAGACATGCACAGAGCTGAAATCTTGTTTCCATCCGAACCTTTGTTCTTAGACCTGTCTTCGAACTTCCGATCTCTCTGAGATTGTCGACCATCCGTATGTCCCTGACTTTCATGGTCTGGATAGCAGACTGCTGTCCCGCTAATCTTTCTCGGGTTTGAACTCGGTCTGCAGTCTCGTGCAAAATGACCTTCTTTCCTGCATAAGAAACAAACCTTCTTCTGGGCATCAGGTCTGGGCACTGTGTTCGACCTATAGTTCGGTGCTATATGAGGTCTCGGCTGTTGCCTGTTAGGTGCTGGGCCGCTTGATCTGGCTGTCCTGTTAGACACTATGGACCCACCATGAGCCTCAATGTATTGCTCAGCTAGATGAACAACTTCTTCCCTGGAGCTCGCCATCCTTTCTTTCAAAAACAATGATAGCTCAGGCGAACATGTTTTGATAAACTGTTCCCGGACTATCAAGTCCATCAGCCCTTCAAATGTTTCTTCTATCTCGGCCATTTCTGACCATCTACAGAAATAACGAACTATACGAGCCATAAACTGAAATACAGTTTCCCCTTGCTCAGGCTTGCTATCCCGAAACTTAGTTCGGAACCCTTCTTCTGTCAACTGATACCGTTTGAGCACTGCCTTCTTCAGCGCTTTGTAATCATCAGCTTGCTCAGGCGGCATGCTGGTGTATACTAACAGACCTTTGCCTGTCAATAATGAGCTCAGACTAACTGCCCATGTCTTCTCATGCCATCCCTGGCTCTTGGCAAAACGCTCAAAACGTTCGATGTATGCGTCCATATCATCCTTGTTCTCTTCGAACTTCGGCAACTTTGGTCTGAGCGACTTGCTCGTAGTCTCATGCTTCAAAGTTCCGGCCTCAGCTCGAAGTTTCATCAACTCTAGCTCCCGCTCTTGCTCTTCTCGTTTGTACGCGGGCTCTTTGTTTTTTAGCTGTATCTCAAGCTTGAGTCGCTCATCTTCGTTCTTGTGTTTTCGTTCTTCTCGCTCAACCGCCAACCTTCGGCGTTCGTCTTCCCGCTCAGCCTCTAACCTCAGACGTTCGGCTTCTCGCTCAGCCTCTAACCTACGGCGTTCGTCTTCATCCCTACGCTTCTGTTCGTCTCTCTCAGCCTCCAACTTTCGACGTTCGTCCTCATCTCTGCGCTTCTGCTCAGCGCTCTCTAACTCCTGTCTACGACGCTCATCTTCACGTCTCAGCATACGTTCTTCTCTATCAAGAAAATCCCGTTCTTTCTTCTCAATGTATGTCATGAGCTCCGAGCCACTCAAGCCCATCAGTTTACCAGCCTCTATCCACTTGTCATGATCCATCATGAAACTAATGTTCAAACCTTAATAGTTCCAACCGTATAAACCTCCTAAAAACTATCCCGGACGAACCCCCAAATTGTCAAGACGATCGGTTACCCTAACCCTAACGCTAGAGCCCAAATCTTGATGTGTGTTTAATCGGGCGTCTATGAGGCGACAGTGTCTTTAGCCGGACACTAGTTAAGGCATGAACATAATATACAGACTATATGAAATATATGAGAATTTTCCTTTGGCTATCTTGCCTGATGATTGAGCATGAAACTACATAAAAAACTATATAAAATGGATGAAACTAACTAAAAGTGGATGAGCTACTTTGCCTACAAAACTATTAAACTAATCAATATCCCCGTACTCTCAGACTGTTTGAGCACAGTGCAGGCTAGACCGTTAACCGATGTATGCTCAGCGTTACTTCTGCTGAGCTACAATATGGTGAACTGATGCTGAGCGATATTGCTCAGCGTTGATGTAGCTGATGATAAACCGTGTCACCAGCGCTAGTCTCAAGAAGACTGCTCGGCGTTGTTGAACCTATGAGATATTTTCTCGAACAAATTGCTCAGCGTTGTCCCTGCTGAACCACCAAACCTTGGTTCCACTACAGTTCTATAATATCAATGTTCCAGCTTGTCATGGAACCTCTATGATATATCGTCGATCTGTAGCAAACCTTCACTCTTTAATAATAACTGTTTTCGGTCCCAGACAAATCTCAATGATCTGAAAGCAACGTACTAACGAGCTATCATCAAAAGTAAGCTACACCGTTAATAGCTTGTGGAGAGAGTTGTCGTGTGAACGAATTAGCAATCTCCCTGTGTTCAACTTCTCTACAGGTTATATTCACCGACCGTCTAACATTGAACAGTTCTTTCAATATGCATAAATTAGTCTAAATAGTTTTTAGGGACCGAAAACAGTTATTATTAAATAAGTACGGCACTTAAGCATGAAGAATTTTGTTGTGTTTCGACGTCGCGTGGTGTCTGCGCGCGGTATAGATAACTCCGCCTCGTAGCAACTAGTTGTAAATAATGCCATATTTGGGCGATCTCACAACCAGAATAAGCCACCTTTGTTTAGGCTACATGGGAATTATGTAGTCCTCGGCCAATAAAAATATAGGTTATATTCTAAGTTATTTAGAACATATTAAGTGAAATCTTAATGGTAAAGAAGGGGCCACTCGCTAACGCTCGTTACGCCCCTTCTTAATCATTAAGATTTCACTTAATATGTTCTAACTATAACTAAGAATATTATTAGACCTATCAGAGAAAAGACACGAGTCCACTACTGTGGCCCCAAACGGAAATGACGTCATGCTCGCTGCAAACGAGCAGTCCAATGACGTGCTGTCAAGATACGCCCCACAAAGGGTCCCCTAGCCCGGCTGGGTATCCGATAAGAGATCATGCACACAACACCACAATCTCACTACAAAACTACTCAATTTGTCAAATTTAATCTTTGTCATAAAAATGATACAAAACATAGCCTGTGACAATGCATGAAAAATATTCAATTATTTCATATTTACAGCGTTCAAGGTCTGAAACATCATTCACAAATTGACTGAAATAAGGTGTGAAAGAAATGTGGTGTTTTGTGCATGAAATCTTTGAACTTTGTATGTCATCAAAAAATGTAACATTAATTAAAGGACCATGCGAAAAAGTCATTTCACATATTGACTAGTCATTTCGTGAAAAGACTGATTACACAGATTGACTGTAACATGAATGAGCAACTTCACGTGGAACTATAGACCGGTCTATAGTCAATCGAAAGTGAGGCCGGTGCATGCTCATTAAGGTCGATAGAAGAACACCGTTTGTCAAACCAACGTAAACTTAGAATGGGCCGTATGCGGGTCGAACCATCGGTGTTCTGTTGGAGCTATAGTCACTATAGACGACTATAGACTGGACTATAGTTCCACGTGATTTTACTGTATATATATCTACTACCTTATAGCCCCGCGACTTATCCACTACCCCATGCTTAAAGACATTTCCTCGGTCCATTGAAGGAGTCCTCCATTGTTCTCACTAGGCGTGAAAATACAGATAGAGCAGGATTAAAGTGTGCTTATAGCCAATGTTACTAATCTCAAGTTGTCTAGAGAGGTCCGTACATACTCACACTCAAGGTTTTTCGATGGGTTTTACTAATCAAACTAACACATTCAAGGTACGGACCTCACATGAGACGCTTGGATGAGATTATCCCTAGACAAGATAACAGTTACAGCACAAATTGCACAGGGATGCATGCTTATATAGCTGGTTTGGTGTTACAACCGAAAGTAGGTCAGGAAATTTCTTTAAACTAATCCGCTTATTTTGTTTTTGTTAGTTTACCTGAAGCTTAACATTTTCTTTTTTGAAGATGACACGAGGATATCCGAACTCCAGCCCTGCGTTCATTACCGCGAACGCTACAGAACCTCCCGCCACGGTCCTCTCGCCTCAAGGCACATAAAGGAGGAGTGACCATGGAGAACGACAAAAGCACGCAATGGTGAAGGCACGTGATCCTGTTAGCGCCCTGAGGCGAGCGGACCGTGGCGAGAGGTTCTGTTGAGTTCGCGGTAATGAACTTATAAAATTGGCTTGGCGATCCCCTGACCCGTCCGATCTAGTCATTTGACAATAGTATAGGCCGACAGGGCGGAGTTTCGATGAGGATCATTGCATTTCAACTTTAGGGGCGGCAGCACGTTCGTTTTATTATCGGACTCTACCGTTTTCGTCTGTCGTTTTATTCTCAATTTACATGCTAGTGGACATTTTGACAGAAGGTATATGTTGATATGATATGCCGAGTGACAAACAGCTTGAATGCAGATCAGACGCCGAGTTACGCGGCGTCTGATCTGGATTCAAGCTGTTTGCAAATGAAAGCCAAGCTTAATTTTCCCTCCCTTTAAAAACTCACTCCGAACAACACTCGCAATCTTTGTCTTATATTGAGTGTTGTTGTAGAGAGGTAACACTGTATATACCCTTTTCACGTTGATATGGCTGCGTGCATAAATTGTGTTTCTCCATGTTGAAAGCATTGGACAATAACGATATCTATATAATACGGAACTGTACCTTTCACCCCTAAAATCAAATGTAAATTAGTTTATCTTTGCCAAAGGTTAGCTCCGCCCTGCCAGGTGAAAAAATCGGTCTATAACTATTTGAATAATAATCATAATAATAATAATAATATTAATAATTAACTACTATTTTCAACTATGCGCTGGTCTAATACATGTATGATTGAATGTCAGATGTATTGACAATCTGAAAAATTCTAAGACCCCCAGCCCTAGCGATAATATAAGAAATGAATATATCAAATCCACTAAAAATATACTACTACCAATATATCACAAACTCTTTAATATGGTGCTAGATACTGGTCACTTACCAAATAGCTGGCTTGAGGGAACTATTTTTACTATATATAAAAATAAAGGCAATCCTGAAGATCCCAGTAATTACAGGCCAATAACAATAGTAAGCTGTTTGGGTAAACTCTTTACATCTATTGTCAATCAAAGACTGACAGCATATATTGATCATAATAATCTCTTAAGTGAAAACCAAGCCGGCTTCAGGAAAAATTACTCTTGTCTCGATCATATATTTGTAATGCAATCTCTAATACAAATTCTACGTTTCAATAAAAGAAAACTATTCTGTGCATACATTGATTACTCACAAGCTTTTGACAAAGTATGGCGAGAAGGCCTCTGGTACAAACTTCGTTCGTATTCGATAAATGGAAAATTATTTCGCGTTGTGTACAACATGTATCAAAATATTAAATCTTGTATATTTCATAATGGTTTAACTTCACAGTATTTTCCATGTCAAACTGGAGTGAGACAGGGTGAAAATTTATCGCCATTATTATTCTCCATGTTTTTGAATGACCTAGAATCACATCTACAATCACGCAACAATGTAGGAATTAATCTTAAAGATCCTGCTTCAACAACAAATTGGCTTAAATTACTCATTATGCTTTATGCAGATGATACAGTTATACTATCTGACAACCAAAACGACTTTCAAAATAGCCTAAACTCATTTTATGAATATAACAATGCCTGGAAATTAAAGGTAAACGCCTCCAAAACCAAAGTTATAATATTTGGATCCAGGATCACATCTCAATACAACTTTTTTATCGGCACTGATAAAATAGAAATCGTAAAGCATTATAAGTATTTGGGGGTTATTTTCTCTAATAACGGATCATTTTTAGAAGCGAGAAAACATAATGTAGCACAAGCAAAGAAGGCTATGAATTTACTTTATATCCGGGCAAAAAACCTTGACCTCCCACCTGATTTGGTAATTAAACTATTTGATCATACAGTTGTTCCCATTTTAACTTACGGCTGCGAAATATGGGCATATGAAGATCTCAAAATGATTGAGCAAGTACACAGACAGTTCCTAAGAAAAATAACTTACTCAAGAAAAAGCACTCCCTTGTATATGCTATATGGCGAATTGGGAAGACATCCTCTAACAATTACAATATTTACTAGACTTATAGGGTTCTGGAACAGAATTATAACGTCAAAAGATGAAAAGTACTCTAAACTAGTTTACCAGTTTATTGTAAAAGACCATACACACGATTATAAATGGTTAACGAAAGTTAAATACATTCTTGATTCAACAGGCCATTCTGATATCTGGCTTAACCAGTTAAACATACATTCAAATAATATCCGCTTTCAGATAAAACGTACATTAATAGACCAAAATATCCAAAACTGGAGAACACAGATGACCCTGTCAAATAAAGGAAGATTTTACAGTAGCTTTAAATCAGAATTAAACTTTGAACAATATTTTAAGTCACTACCACTGTCTAAAGCTATCCCAGTCTATAAATTGCGCACTGCTAATCACAGTTTTCCAGTAGAAACCGGCAGATGGAATGGAACTGCTTTAAATAATAGAGTATGTGAACTATGCGATCAAAACAGAATAGGTGACGAATGTCATTATCTGCTACATTGTAACAAATTTGTAATCCAACGACAACAAATAACACCATTTATTAGAAAAAGTGATGACCTATCAGTTGTTATTGCTCTATATAACCAGAAAAACACCGACAATCTAAATATCATAAGCAATTTTGCCTCTTATCTGTTAAAACATGTAAAACGATGATGCCAGTTAGAACTAAACCCATGTACACACTCAAATACAAGCAGACAGCGGCACCCCGGTCTCTCCCCATGTCTTCACCCCTCGCTCCCTTTCTCTCTCTTTCTCCATCTCTCTTTTTTTTCTCTCTGTCTGTCTCTCTCTCCCTCTCTTTTTCTCTCTCTGTATGTCTCTCTCTCCATCTCTTTCTCTCTCTGTCTCTCTCTCCCTCACTTTCTCTCTCTCTGTATGTCTGTCTCTCTCTCTCTCTCTCTCTCTCTCTGTCTGTCTCCCCCTCTCTCTTTCTCTCTCTCTCTCTCTCTATCTCTCTCTCTCTCTCTCTCTCGAATGGCAAATTGCCCGATTAATGTTCTTAAATATGCCTGTTAACTATGTATTAAGTGTTTATTATCAACACAGAATTTTACTTATTGCTTACTTTGTTTTCCACCAATTTTAACTGCTAGAGTCACATGAAATCCCAACGCAGTGTGCCAAAACAGAAAATAAATATAAAGGAAACGAATTCAACTTACCAATGCATCAACATCATAATCCACCAACATGTTTATAAATCCTAATCACAATACTCGACTGTACTTGCACTTACCCAACGTTCCCTATTACAGTAACTTACACAAATAATCATTAAGCTCCACGTGCACGAGACGCTGTGCACGTGGTTAACCGTCGCTCGAATAAAGATTAGCCAATCACATGTACATAACGTTTACACGGGTTACTTTGTAAACTATCATAGTGTCAAACACTACCCGCCTACTTATGCACAATTGCCTGTGCTCTGTTCGGCAATGTTTATTACAATTTAATATTGTCCGAATCGAAATGAAAGTAATACGGAAAGATCTAAGAGCTATCCGTTTTGTTTCCATCCTGATCGAACAACCAATTTTATAAGACAATCTAAAATTATGATAAAGATCACTCCGACTAATTATGACTGCTTGCTTTGGGTCGAAAATGAGGCAGAAAGCTCCTGAAAGATCTTTCTGCATCATTTTCATCCTAGAGTTGCTAAAAATTTACAAATTAGATAGTACATCTTTTAATCACTATTTAAAGCTATCTTGTTCATACCTTATAGTTATAATTATTCCGTGACAAAATATAGTATCAATTTTATTGATGCATCAAATGAAAAGCTCTATCATTGCCATTAAAAGTTTGCCTGTCATTAAAAGTTTGCTTGTGCCCTATGCACATGTCTTGCGTTTCGTTTTGGCAAGGCAATGCTCGGGACACACGTGCAACGGCTTTATACAGAGTTACCAAAGCTACCATGTCGCCTTTCATTGCGAAAGAGACAATGGTCGTGACGGTATAATTGACTGTCAAAATACCGCTAACCTATTTTACAAATACACAGTGAAACCTATCGATTACGACCACCGAATTGGTGACCGTTTGGGGTTTCGGACGGTTGTCTGTTTGGAGTAGGATGGCGGTGAAGGGAATGGTTCCTAAAGGAGCTTTCAGTTTGGCTGCCGTCTTGCTTTAGGCTGCCACCTACCTCTTGTGAATCAGCAGGCCCTTATTAAGTGATGGTGGTTGTGGGGTTTTCTGTGTATTAAATGCATGCAGCTATGTCTTAACGCCCTCACTGCCCTATCAAGAGTACACTAACCATTGACAAAAGGCATGGGTCCTAATCAGACGCCGAGTTACGCGACGCCTGAACATTACCCAAACTTGATTAATTGATTATTTACACATAATACCTAAACTTGAAGTATTAGAAATAAAAGCAGATGTCAGCTGTAACGAGGCAGTGAGGGGGTTATCAATGTTATAATGCTATTGTATATACCAATAACATGTACATGTATATGTATATTACTTGCATAATACCTATAATTGTCCCCATGGATTTTTAAGACTACATGAATTTACATGCAGGCTGTATCTTTCTACGAAGTCGAGTACATCGACGTCGGAGAGAGATCCAACCTGTATGTTATACGGACATTAGTCCTACCGAGATTGAACGATAGTTAAATGAGTGACAATGACTTGTACATACGTCATATTCCTATTTGTCAGCGTTATCTTTGTTACTGTGGATAGAGTGATGGAATACAGAACGAATGTATTAACCCATTTTCCCATAAATACGCCTACCTACACCTTTAAATTACTCACAAACTATAGAAAATGAATCCACTGACACAGAGGAGATTATGTATTATAAAGCTTTTTACTATATCCTAGCAGATGAGCTTAAAGCGGACTGAAAGTAAAGCATAGTGCGCTTTAAGCGCATTCTGCCTTATTTTCAACATGCTTCAAGTGATAACCTAAATTGAATACTAGATACAGGCTACAGGGTAATGGGTTAAGGAACGAATCAGAACTTTGTAAATATCTGTCTTTACCCTTATCATGCTGAATTAGTATTTGAATGCCCCATTTCTTGGCTCCTTTATATTTAATTTTAACCGATTCGCTCAGTACTCGATGACATTTTGAATTAGATGGTAAATAGCCTGGATGCAGTTGAGACGCCGACTTACTCGGCGTCCTAATTCCACCTAAACAGTTTGCATATAGTAACACGTTCGCGCCTTGCGAGACAAGGGTAAATTTGATAAGTTTTGTTGAGTGTTTGCTGATAGAGTGGTACATGTAGATATAAAGAGTGATCATGTAGGAGATCTGATTATATGTAATACAACCTTTAGATATTATACATTGAAGCATTGACTTCATTCCCCCCAAATAAACGAAAGTAAACAAAAACAAATACAAATTCAGTAGATCTACTCCTTATCAAGATATTGTTTGGAATTATATTAGTTCATACTACTATTAGAACTTTATATATAATATGAACTTTAACACGCCATTTGGTCACGTGCCATAAACAATTTGATGTATAACAATACCTCGTACTGCATGTATGTATGCTAGAGATGTAATAAAAGATTTGTTCTGTTCTGTTCTGTCAAGTAATTCTTGACACTTGACAGTTATTCCTTGCTGGGAGAAATTATTCGCACGTTGTATGGTTTGATCACTTGCCATATTGTCTTCTTGATGTGAACATGTCAAACTGTAGGCACACTCCGCCAACTGTCTGTTAATGACGTACATTGTATTTAAAAATGACAAACTGAAGAGAGCAAACAATCGAATCATGAACATATTTGTTTGTTTATAATACATGTTGTATGTACATGTATGTTATAACATAACTATGTAACGCTTCATGTTCTCCTCATGGGCTTCTAAGCCCACTGGATTTATGAAAAATAAACTGCATAAAAAGCCCTAATCAGCATCAGGCCACCATTCCTTCCTCCAAGACATGGCGGACGTTACTTTCCAGATAGGGGGAAAACTCCCTTCTTACAGTTCACTTCAATCTACATTTGAAAATAATCAGCGTGGAAAGTCTGTTCAACTCTACAAAAGTAACACTCCCTCCTTGGTGATTCCGCAAGACGAAGAAATCCAAAACAGATGTTTAACAATGACATTAAGGACACCGAACTGGATTACGTCTGTATACATGGACAGTTTGGAGCCTGATCAGACGCCGGGTTCTAAAAGGGAGTGTTCGGAAGGTTTTTGGATGGGCATGTCTTGTGTGGCGTATGGGGGGGGGGGGGGGTCTTTTTTAATGTTAATTTCGTTATGGAATATTTTATGAAAAAAAGTACTTAGCCGTGCGTTACGTCTCCTGGTTTCAAGTGACTGCCAGTTCAGGTCACAGGTACTTGACACATACTTTATTATCTATGACCCCCCCCCCCCCTTTTTTTTTTTGCTATACTTCTATTATAGATACCTTGTTTTTTGTTGTTTTTAAAAAAAAAAAAAAAAAAGGGGGGGTTCATAGATAATAAAGTATGTGTCAAGTACCTGTGGTTCAGGTTGTTTAGCATGTCACCAACACTGGAGGTGTTTCGAAACTTATTTGTTACAAATATGGCTGCTCTTCTTTGGACCATCTCAATCCTGTCTATATCAGACTTGGTATGATGGTCCCAAGAAGAGCAGGCATATTCCAGTGTTGGTCTGGTCAGGGTCTTATATGCCATCTCTTTGGTGGAGCTGGGGCTTATCTTTAGATTCATCTGCAAGTCGCCAAGGGTGGAGTTTGCTTTGTTACAGATGTTTGCAATTTGGCTGTCCATTTTTAAGTTGGACTGTATGGTTATGCTCTGGTACTTAGCTCAGTGACATGGGTAGTTATATATATATATCGTCCCTACTTAGCTTGATCAACATGCTGCAGTGGTTTTCCATGAAATGTATAAATGAATATTGTTTAGTTTTGCTTTATTATTTGTAATAGAGAGGACATTGCATTTATCTGGGTGGAATGACATTTCCCATGATGTTTCCCATGCCGAGAGCTTGTCTAGAGCAAGTGCTGTAGTTGGAGGGCATCCTATGGACACATTTTAAGCACGGTTTGAATCCGCACTTGGCGTTCGCGATTTTTTTAAATTTATTTTTTATTTTAGTTTTAGTTTTCACACCTCTTATTTACTATTATGCAGGCTCCATGAGCGCACATTTGACTTTTCATTTACTGATCTGGATCCAAACTATCGTACAGATATAAAAACAAATTTTGACCAAATACGTGCACAGACGCCAAGCGTCCACATAAGAGATTTCAAAGTGTATATATTAATCTGGATCCAAACCAATAGAATCACTATAAGTATATGTGATCTTTTTAAGAATCTGGATCCAAACTAACGGAAAGAAATAATTTCAAATTTGACGGAATATTTGCACAGACGCCACGCGCCTACATCAGATATTTTTATTTAACAATCTGGATCCCAACCAATATAAGCTTTGAGTGCTACATATAAGAGTTTTACGCGGCATCACGTTGAGTCTACATTATTTGCTAATGTTTACCTATATTGTGGAAAATGTTCATCACTTGGGGTACCGAGAAATAACGATATGGAAACGGACATTGATTCTAACATTGAGGTATTCGGCCTTTTCCGTAAAGCGAGTTGGTTCTCTGTTTATGATGCATTTCAGCGTTGAAGCGATAACCAGCTTAATTTCGTACGCCATGTTATGTTTTTCCCAAAACTAAGTGGTTTTCCCGAAGAGGGACTCGATATATTTGTAAATAGCCTTTCAGATAAGGTAGTTGCATTCTACTTGTCCTCTAAGAATATTCTATAATATCATTTGTTTATTTAGGGGGTTGATAATGTTTCAGAGTGAAAACTTTTGCTGAAAAAAACTCGTAAAGTTCGGGTCCGATCAGTCGAAGTAAAATGCAATTTGTAAACGGTCCGATTGTAAACACTGGCTCACTCACTGATGACTTTATTTAAATGCCATTCCAGGGATACAGATAAGCTAAAGAAAGTATTTAAAAGAATATGTCTGCATTAAATCCTATGTTATACGTACTCGAAGAGGATTGGACATTGGTGCAGCCAAGGAGGAGAGTGTTCTTCTAGAACTTCAGGGCTGCCATAAGTTGACATGAAAAAGCCTAAGATTTCCAAATTTGTATTTTTCAAGTGCGATTTTACGAACCGTATCTTTACCACATAGCCTGTTTCTTGTTTTATTGACATGTGACTACTTAAACAGGCTGGAACTTGGAAGTAAAGAAGAATGAGCCTTAAGGCGCATTCTGCTTTACTTTCAGCCTGCTTTAAGCTACCATGTACCAGAAAAATATCAAAGATTTAGGACAAAATCCGGAGAAATGGCAGCCCTGAGACCTACTCCGTCTTATTTTGAGCTTTGTGTCAAGCAGACCTGTGTACAGCAAGCAAACAGATTTTAGCACCCATTAACAAAATTAGCCGTTATTGGGCAACATTCCCCAATTGCAGATAGTATCTTCTCCAATTAACTGGGGAAAAAATCCCCATTTGCTAGAAGGGAATAATCTAGCTGGCCTTGACTCTGGATTGAGGTAACCAAGTACCAACAGCACATATATCCTTGATACAACTTAAATTTATAGTGGGTGTGTCGACTCGTAATAAATGATTCTCATACATCTGAACCTTCCCATGTTTCAAGGAATTAGGGACAATGTGAACCACCGCCGATGTGAACCACTCGTGACTGCCGATGTGAACCGATTTAGCAGACGATGTGAGCCACCCAATAAGACGATGTGAACCTATTTTTTTTTTAGTTTTATAAATGAAATATCAGATTTATTTGTAACAATTGGAAATTTTGTATACTTTTTAATGTTCATTACGGAATTCCGTTAGTGCCATTTGAATTGTCGTATGTCGTGGTTTTGAGGTCGACACACGATACGACGCATGACAATTCATCCGATTCCGACGCACGACAATGCGATACGACGCACAACATTTGAAAACTAACATTGTGCTCCATCGCTCTCTCCTGGCTAGTCATTTGACCTCGACAAAATGAATTGTCGTGTCGCGTTGTCGTATCGGGTTGTCGTGCGTCGGATGAACTGTCATGCGTCGTATCGTGTGTCGACTTCAAACCACGACATGCGACGCACGATACGACGCATGACACGTAAAGCAACAATACATAACATTTAACAGTGAAATGCAAGAAGTTTAAAACGTAATCATACGTCGGGTTACCCGGCGTCTGATCTGGCACCAAACTATTTGCAATGAAAACGTTTTTTTGAATAGATGTTGGTTAACTTTGCTTTTTGCACGTGTCACTTTTCCCGCTCTTTTATATCATAGATGGAACATTTAAAGAGGACACATAAGGATTAGTAAAACAGGACATAACTATTGACCAACATATCAGCATAATTATGCATATTGTTTAAATTGAGTTTACAACTTTAAATGGCAAAGGTGACAAGTTTATAACACTATTGTACTAAAATTTAACAGTGGAAAGTCAGGGTTTTCCTTTGCATTTTGTAATTGAGAGTCCTAAGGACCCTCAAACCTTTCACTTCGAGAGTCCCTCAACCTATTTGGGGGTCCCAAATTAATTTGATGTGTATAAAATGCCTTACAATGTTGACAAATAACTTGTTAAACCTTTGTAAACACTAAAACAGTGCAGATTCATGATCTCTGTTGACTCGCATCATCACCCAGGATTTACATCTCTGATGATTTGCGGGTTTGGAGTAAAATGTCAAAATTTTGAGGGTCCTGGGGACTCTCGGGGTTGGACAAATAGGAGTCCCAGGTGACAGAATTGAGTCTCAGATGCAGGAAACCTGCGTCCGGGAAAACCCTGGTCCGAAAGCAATTAGTTAAAAACATAATCATACGTCCGGTTACCCGGCGTCTGATCTGGCAACAGACTGTTTGCCATGGAATTTAGGGTTTAGCGAAAACATTTTTATTGAATAGATGTTGGTTAACTTTGCTTTTGTACGTGTCACTTTTCCCGCGCTTTTATATCATAGATGGAACATTTAAAGAGGACACATAAGGATTAGTAAAACAGGGCATAACTATTGACCAACATATCTTCATAATTATATATATTGTTTAAATTGAGTTTACAACTTTAAAATGGCAAAGGTGACAAGTTTATAACAATATTGTACTAAAATTTAACAGTGGAAAGCAATTAGTTTAAAACGTAATCATATGTCGGGTTACCCGGCGTCTGATCTGGCAACAGACTGTTTGCAACGGAATTTAGGTTTTAGTGAAAACGTGTTTATTGGAAAATACACCTTAATTGGGTGATTGATTTAATTTGCCTTTGCACGTGTCACTTTTCCCGCGCTTATTTTTCATATATGAAGCATTTCAAGATTTCGCGAAAACGTGATTATTTTCCACATATTAAACATAATACATAGCAAATGTTTATCTCTAATAACCATGTATATACGATGATTATTATAAAGTCATCTACAAAAAAAATATAGGATACCAAGAAATAAATAGAGACTTACCAGTGTTACAGTTCCTGTGTTGCCATTCGTCACATATGTCACAGGCAATTGCATGCTACTTTAATACCCCTCACTTCCTCACCACAAGCTATGCACAAATCACACATCCTTGTGCAACCCCACACTTGCCACTTAATCACTTTCTTATATCACTTATATTAAAACGGCACAATAATCTCTTTATCACTTTCAAATATCACATATATTTAAATCTAAACGGCACAACTAAAACATTTTATCACTTTCGAAATTTGGTACACAATATCACCGTGGTAACGTTTTAAGACACTCAAATATACAGATAAGCAATGTACATGGTATTTAATCTCTGCTAAATTTTAATCAATCAGAGATCATGATACAATTACCAATCAAATTTCATTCAAACATATATCCATCTAATTAAATGAACATAATTACTCCATCAAACAATTTCCAATCAAATTTCATTCGCACATTTATCCATCCAATTAAACGATCATACTTACTCCATCCAATAATATGCGTTCTTCCATCTTAAGGATTTTTGCCGTTCACAATTGTGCAAACTGTCAAATTCTTCAACCATCGCCAGGTGCGTCGTTCATATACATCAAAAGCTTGTGCCGACTTAATGACTTAATATTGTTAAAAACATGCTTGTAAATATTTCTAATTGGAGCAATTATATTCACACCTTCTTAATGAAATGAACAATCAGACTTATTCATGTAATTAATTCTTTCATAACTCTATAATCATGTTTGCATTTGACGGGTAGCCAATCTGTAATTTTTAGTCTGAGCATTTTTTTCATTTGTTTTTGTTAATTTAAAATTTTCTTTTCAATATTTATATAAAATCTCCTGTATAAAAATACTATTATGATTTGGTGAATTTGTTCTGGGCCGTTTTGACCAGGGCGGTTGGGATCTAGGTCGTTTGGATACTTTTGAAGGAGTATTTTTTAATACAAGGAAAAAAGAAAAAGACTTGGGTCGTTTTATTTTGGAAAAAAATATAGGTTCACATCGTCCAATAGGGAGGTTCACGTCGTCCTGAAAATCTGTTCACATCGTCCAAAAAACCGGTTCACATCGTCGTGGTTCACATTGGCGGTGGTTCACAATCACATCGTCCATATACCGCTCCAAGAAGCTTCACAAAAACGCTTGATATAGCGCGTGTCATGATCAGGTAACGTCATCACAAACAGCGTTTTCTGTTCCGAATTAGATGTGGGCAGCAACATAGCCAAAAAAATCTGAACAAATCCAGCATTTTCTCACTCATACAGCACCAAATCCTATGGTGTTACTACTCATTAGAATCGACTCTTCGAGACGATTCAAATGAGTAGTGACACTCTAGGCTTTAGAGCAGAAATAAAGATTTTAAAATTTGTAGCTTTTGAAAAGCTCGCCTTGTCTGGAGCCCTGCAACCCCCATCTTAACTAGTCAGAGCTACAGATTTGACAAACTAAAATATTTATTTCTGCATTCAACCCTTTACTCCATAGAAGCACCTTTTAGAAGGTTCAATTTATTCCACCTCTGAAGAAAATATTTCCAATTTAGACATCCATAGACATGTACAAAAAGAAATAATTTCTATATCTTAGCAGATAGTAGCTTAAAGCAGGCTGAAAGTATAGCAGAATGTGCTAACATATGGAGCGTAGGCAGCAGCAGTACCGGCTAAGACTCCTTATCTGGAGCCCTAGGTTGTATAATATGTGATGGTTTGTATTATTTATTCAGTATGAGCTGGGATAAGCAGCCCCAGCCAGCCCATGTGCAGAACAATCCCGGCATTGCTTGGCAGACCACTGGCCAAGGTGTACCAGGTATGCTGGGTTTTCCTCCATACAGCGCCAGCAATCATGGACATGCCACATCAGGTAATCATTTCCTTTACATTAGTCATTACCTAGTGGAGAAGATATACAGTGAAACCCCTCTAAACCGGACATGTGTGGGTACAAAATAAATTAAAATGAAAGAGGGGTTTCCGGTTAAGAGGGGTTTTAACCCATAGCTTGTTTCTAGTATGGAAGATTGCTTATCACTTAAAGCAGGTTGGAAGTAAAGCAGAATGTGCCATAAGGCACATTCTGCTTTGCTTTCAACCTGCTTTAAGCTATCATCAGCTAGACTATAGGAAATATTTCTGATGATACATATTCATGTTTTTAGCTCACCTGAGCCGAAGACTCAGGATGAGCTATTGTGATCCCATTCCGTCCGTCGTCCGGTGTCTGTCGTCCGGTGTCCGTCGTACGTCCACATTTTCAAACAACATCTCCTCTGAAACCACTGACCCGATTTCAACCAAACTTTGTCAGAAGCATCAGTGGCAAGGGGGAACGAAATCTTGTTCAAAGTTTTGGGCTAGAGTTATTCCCCTTGCTTAGGGGCCAGTTTTTCTAACATGCCCGTATAGACCGCTAGGCCCAGGCCTTTTATATTTGGCATGTATCATTACCTAATGATCTTCTACCAAGAGTGTTCAAATTTTGACCCTGGGGCCAAAAATGGCCCCGCCCTGGGGCTTATCAGTTTTTCTTAGGAAAACTTTTAAAATCTTCTTCTCTGAAACTGTATGGCCTAGATCATTAATATTTGACATGTAGCTTTGCCTGATGGTCCTCTACAAAGATTGTTCAAATTATGACCCCCAGGTCAAAATTGACCCCGCCCCGGGGCTTATCAGTTTTACATAGACTTATATAGGAAAACCTTTAAAAATCTTCTCCTCTGAAACTGTAAGGCCAAGATCTTTAATATTTGACATATAGCTTTGCCCTGTGGTCTTCTACCAAGATTGTTTAAATTATGACCCCGGGCCAAAAATGGCCCGCCCTTGGGGCTGATAAGATTTTCATAGGAAAACCTTTAAAAATCTTCTCCTCTGAAACTGTAAGGCCCAGATCATTTATATGTGACATATAGCTTTGCCTTATAGTCCTCTACCAATATTGTTCAAATGATGACCCCAAGGTAAAAATTGGCCCGGCCCCGGGGCTTATCAGTTTTACATAGACTTATATAGGAAAACTTTTAAAAATCTTCTACTATGAAACTGTAAGGCCCAGATCATTTATATTTGACATGTAGCTTTGCCTTATAGTCTTCTACCAATATTGACTATATTATTGTTCAAATGATGACTCAAGGTCAAAATTGGCCCCACCCTGTGGCTTATCAGTTTTTAGCTCACCTGAGCCAAAGGCTCAAGGTGAGCTATTGGGATGGCCCTGTGTCCGGCGTCCGTCGTCGTCCGTCTTTAGTCGTCCGTCATCGTTAACAATTGCTTCAAATGACATCTCCTCCTATACGGCTTGACAGAATTCAACCAAACTTTACAGAAATGTTCCTTGGGTCAAGCTCTTTCAAATTTGTTCAAAGAATTAAAAACAATGCAGAACTCTGGTTGCCATGGCAACCAAAGTGAAAAAATAAGGAAATCTTAAAAAATCTTCTTGTCAAAAACTGGAAGGGCCAGAGCTTACATATTTGGCACATAGCATTATCTACTGGTCCTCTATCAAGTTTGTTCAAATTATGCCCCTGGGGTCAAAATTGGCCCCGCCCCGGGGGTCACAGATTTACATAGAGTTATATAGTGAAATTTTCAAACGTCTTCTTCTCTGAAACTAATGTGGCCAGAGCATTGATATTTGGCATAGTGACACTTCTAGATGTCCTATACGAGTTTGGGATTTAATTCAAGAAGTCTCCCAGTGACACCCTTTTTAGCTCACCTGAGCCGAAGGCTCAAGGTGAGCTGTTGTGATCGTCCGTCGTCCGTCCGTCCGAGCGCACGAAAGGTCCTTTGTTGGGTAGGGAGAACAATAGATTCCATTCATTCCGTGATTGCCCTATTGTTATTGTTGGGTATTTTAGTGTACTGTTGGGTATTTTTAAACAAAAAAAATACCCAACAAATGTCCAACTGTGAGAACGTCCGTCTGTCCATCTGTCCGTCCGTTCAAATTTTCTTCAAGCGACATCTCCTCTGAAACCGCGAGTTTGAGGAAAAAACTAACATGCTCATGGTGTTCCTTGGATGCTTCTCTACAGAAATTGTTAAAATAAAATTCCAATGTGGACTACTTATTGAAATTTATTAAAAAAAGTGAAAAACTTTAAACAAGTTTTTTGTAAAAAACCACTTTTCCCACACCTTAGATATTGCATGAATAGTATCTTCTACTAAATCACTTTCAAAATTGTAAAAAATCAAAACCCTAGGGTCAAATTTGACTCAACCCTGGCCATATCAGTGCTTTTTGATGCAGGTCAGACAGTAAAAACTCTCTAATGATCTGTTTTTATACAGACCTACTGTATCTTCCAAGCTAAGAAGCTACCCTTATACTAAATGCAACATTTTTGCAAACAGTTTGGATCCAGGTCAGATGCCACATAATGCTGCATCTAATCTGGATCTAAACTATTTGCCACTCATTTACATATTTTCTTATATTAAGAAAATATTAGTTATTATTTTATACATATTTCACATACAAACATTTGGAGCAGACAACAGTTCAGCATGATAATAGCAGTTTCTCCAAGGGGACCGTCTGTTATTGCATAACTGACCCATAGCTAGCTCTGAACTCAGGTCACTGAGATACAGAACAGAAATGATGATGTCTGCTATTTTATGCTCAAGCACAACTTAGTTGGAGGCATTTTGCTTTTGGTCTGTCTGTTTGTTTGTTTGTGTTTTGTTTGTTTGTTTATCTTTCTGTCTATCAGTCCACAATTAATTCTTGGCCATAAACAGTATGGATCCAGGTCAGATGCCACATAATGCTGCATCTAATCTGGATCCAAACTATTTGCCACTCATTTACATATAGTTTCTTGTATTTAGAAAATGTAAATAATGATATTTATTAACCTTTTAACCCATACATATTCCTTTTTATGTCTTTAATTTATTCTTCCACAGAAGAAAATAATTTCACTTTATACAGTCATTGTTGTTTTTAACAATTGCTTCAAATGACATCTCCTCATATACCGCAGAAAAGATTTCAACCAAACTGTACACGAATGTTCCTTCAAAATTGTTCAAAGAATTAAAAACAATGTAGAACTCTGGTTGCCATGACAACCAAGTGAAAAATTAAGGAAATCTTAAAAAATCTTCTTGTCTGAAACTACAAGGGCCAGATCTTAGACATTTGTCACATAGCATCATCTACAGGTCCTCTATCAAGTTTGTACAAACTATGCCCCTGGGATCAAAATTGGCCCCGCCCTAGGGGGGGCGGGGTCACAGTTTTACATAGAGTTATATAGTGAAATTTTCAAACGTCTTCTCCTCTGAAACTAATATGGCCAGAGCTTTGATATCTGGCATGGTGACACTTTTAGATGTCCTATACCAATAAGGTTCAAATGGTTCTGGTCAATTGCATATCATCTACAGGTCCTCTATCAAGTTTGTACAAATTATGCCCCTGGGGTCAAAATTAGCCCCACCCCGGGGGTCACAGTTTTCAAACGTCTTCTTTTCTGAAGCTAATATAGCCAGAGCTTTGATATTCGGCATGGTGTTACTTCTAGATGTCCTTTATCTATTTTGTTCAAATGGTTCCAGTCTGTTGCATATGTAGGTCATAGGAGCTAAAAATAGATATTTTCAATGGAAACTTAAAAAAAATCTTCTTGTCTAGAACGCTAGTACCCTGATCTTAGATATTTGGAACATAGCATCATCTACAGGTCCTCTATCAAGATTGTTCAAATTATGCCCCTCGGGTAAAAAAATGACCCCGTCCTGGACATAAATCATTATCTCCATTTTGATGTACAGCTATTCTCAGGTGAGCGACATATGCCCCATGGAGCTCTTGTTTGTGCTTGTCATAACTGAGGCTCCATCACTGCCAAACCCAAATACTGACATAACATTTATATTTCTCCTTTTCATCAAATCAACAAGTGCATCAGTTATTGTCACAGCTTTTCCATCTGGAACTTGCACATTCTCTAAAAACATTGTTTTAGGATTGAAATCTTTATCAATAGCTCGGGCATACACATCAAGTTTCTTTGTCACACTTATATCAGTACTTTCATCTGCCAGTAGGCTAACACAAAGAGACTGTAATAGAATTTCATCAATTGAAGTATCTAGAGATGAATATGATGCATTGTCTCCACATTTCAATTCTTCTATGTCTGGACAGTTCATGAAACACATAAAGTTTACAAAATCTGCATACCCTAGAATAAACACATTTCATTGCTGCCACAACAGCTTGCTCCTTCGCTGACAACTGTCTGTCAACAGCCTTTTTCAGATTTCCAGCCTGCTCAACTGAACTCACAGACAGCTTGTGATCGTTGCTTGCTATGTGTCTAGTGATTGTACTTGATCGAAAATTGTCCGTTCCCTGCGTAAATGCATTACATTTCTTCGTGTTGACACACAATTTACAAAACATTTTATTTTTTTTATCATCGTACGTAAGCCAAGATGCGTAGATCGGGAGCCATTTCTTTTGAAATTTTCTAAGATTCTGATTCTCATCGGTAACGGTTGACGACGAAGGTGCATCTTTAGAGGGCTCGTCAGTTTTTAGCTCACCTGAGCACGGTGAGCTTTTGTGGTCAGTCAATGTCCGGAGTCCGTCGTTGTGCGTTGTGCGTCAACAATTTCTTCAAACATCTTCTTCTCCAAAACCACTTGCTTGATTGCAACCAAACTTCACAGGAATGTTCCTTGGATCAAGCTCTTTCAAAGTTGTTCAAAGAATTTGAAACCATGCAGAACTCTGGTTGCTATGGCAACCAAAGTGAAAAAATAAGGAAATCTTAAAAAATCTTCTTGTCACAAACCACAAGAGCCAGAGCTAAGATATTTTGCACATAGCATTACCTATAGGACTTCTATCAAAGTTGTTCAAATTTTGCCCCTGGGGTCAAAATTGGCCCCGCCCCGGGGGTCAACGTTTTACATAGAGTTATATAGTGAAATGTTCAAACATCTTTTTCTCTGAAACCAATATGTCCAGAGCTTTGATATTTAGCATGGTATTACTTCTAGAGGTATTTGACTTATGTTGTTGAATCGGTTCCGGTCCGTTGCATATCTGGGTCACCGAAGCTATAAACAGATTTTTTTTCCATGAGAACTTAAAAAATCTTCTTGTCTGAAACCATAGTACACTTAGCTTAGATATTTTGCACATAGCATCGTCAACAGATCCTCTACCAAAGTTGTTCAAATTTTGTCCCTGGGGTCAAAATTGGCCCCGCCCCGGGGATCACAGTTTTACATAGAGTTATATAGTGAAATGTTCAAACATCTTTTTCTCTGGAACCAATATGACCAGAGCTTTGATATTTGGCATGATGTAACTTTTAGAGGTCCTTCACATATATGGATGAATTGGTTCTGGTCTGTTGCATATCTGGGTCACCGGAGCTAAAAATAGATTTTTTCAATGAAAACTTCAAAAATCTTCTTGTCTGAAACCATAGTACACTGAGTTAAGATATTTTGCACATATCATCGTTTACAGGTCCTCTATCTTATTTGTTCAAATTTTGCCCCTGGGGTCAAAATTGGCCCCGCCCTGGGGGTCACCTTTTACAAACCTTCTTTTCTGAAATCACGTGACCCATCCTAGAGTCACCATTGTCAGGTGAGCGATCAAGGGCCATTCTGGCCCTCTTGTTGGTTTCTTTGTTGCCGATTCGCCGGTAGCAAAAAATGAACGAATAGATTGCTGTTTTTCAACAGACATTTTCAATGACGTTTCGATTCGATTCACTGCGCCGCACAGATTCATAAAGCGTGGTTAGTTATCGTCTGGGCGCTGTATTGTTAAAGAGTCTGCTATAAATCAAGCGTCTGAGGTACCGGAATTGATTTTAGGAAATACTGGGCTAAAACACGGACCTGTGATGCGGACTTCGACCATTTTTTCGGGCCGATATACGATGCGCCAAAATGACCCATTAATTTTATTTTTCATGCGCCATTTTCAAAAAATCCGCGTCAATGGCGCAAAAACGCGGCCTAGCCTAAACACTGGGTTAAGATATATAAACAGTGTGAGCTCTGCCTCAAAATGGGCCATGGCCCATATTATCTTTGATTACCATATGCCTTTCTGCTTGTTATTGTTTGTCCAGCAATCTCAGCATCTTTTTTAGCATGATATTTTATCAAGCTCTTATTTTAATGACATGCTGCACATTATTTTTCCATGCCAAGCTTGAGTCAATCTTGTTTTTACTAAATCTTTCCCAGTTCCACATACTTTTGTCTTTAACAAACTGTTAACAGTATACTGTACATGAGAAGAGCATTATTTTGTCCTATGCAAACAGTGTAGACTCTGATTAGAAAGCTCCTTTAGGAACCCTCTGATCAAAGTCTGAACTCTTTGTCATTTTGCAATATACATGTAATGTAAACTTACATCCCTGAATAGTCAAAAAGGGACTAGACTTGGTTGTGTCTATTTGACGCTTCACGGGTTAGTGAGGTAAGGACTCATTCAACTTTTTAAAAAGCAGTTAAAAAGTAAAGCAGAATGTGCTAAACTAGTATAGTATTGCATGTGAATTTGATAAAATTCAGCTTTTCAGCCTTTTTGACATACAGTGGAGAAACCCTTATTCTTTCCCAATAAACTTGTTTACGCTAAAACTATTATTTTCATTGCAAACAGTTTGAAGCCAGATCAGACTGGGGTAACCCGGCGTTTGATCAGGCTCCAAACTGTTTGCCACTCAGATTAAATAACAATAATAAGAAAAGTCACAAAATGGTTATTTCCTTCATTTTAGCGATTTGGTTTGCGTTTCGTTTGCGTTTAATCTGGAAAGAATAACATTGTCTCCACTGTACTTGCCTTCTTGCATGTTGCCTCTTGTTTTCTCAGGGCCAGCTTCATCTACCAGCTTTCTTCCACCGCCTCCTCCATTAGTTAGACATCAAAACTCTGGGGCTGTACACTCCTTCAATAATCCAAATGGTTAGTAAAAACGTTTCCTCTTCTAGGTTGGCGCCAGCCAAAAATTTTTAGTAGCCAAATGTTTCGGCGGCGCACACTTTAAATGCATAAAGTGAGAGAGGGTATGACAGAAAATAAAGAAAAATATTTAACCTACATAATACATTTCGAACAACTCCTCTTATACAGCTTTATCAAAATTTGAATAAGAAAATTGCAAACAGTGCAGTACTAGATCAGAGGGCTTTTATAAGAGCTCTCAAATCTGGATCTGCACTGTTTTCCCATGTCCTAAACTCCCTAAATGTATATACTTTTTGTACCATAATCCTGAATGTCATTTGTATTTCCTTCTCAATCTTTTGACATTATATCTACATTTCTATCTGGTAGATCGAGATCTGGCATAATTTAGAGAAATCTATGTTTTGCCTAATCATGGATGTACAACATGACCAAAATGTTTAAATAAACCACCATTTATCATAAAATCCGATTATCATTGTTATTTCTTCTGTCATATTTTCTTTCTTATTGGTTGGGGGTACATAACTTTAAGTGGAACATCATTTCTGTTGAAATATGCTGCTATCGTAAATTCGCGAAAACTGATGACAAAATGTATGTGCACGATTGAAGCAACAGCTGACAAGCCAACAAAAACATTCACGCTAAATTTGAAGTTACCAACATAGCGATATTTCTGGAAAATATATAACACTTCTATTTCAAACGTATAGATCTACGTGATAGTGGAATAAATAAATTTGATCGATTTTGATTTCATTTGATAACGCACAGAAACCATTTGTATCCATTGTAGGCGTGGCTACAAACTGCTCTGATCTAAAAATAAACGTCAACTCGCACGTTGGCTACGGAAATTCACGATATAGTGGATGCTTTGTTAAATGATAGTCATTACTAACCGGCAAATGCCGACAATATTCGAGTATAAATTATGAATGACATAAAGCTGCGAGAAGCTATTGTTTGTTATGTGGCCACGAAATAGTAATTGTTTGGCTTATTCATGAGATTAATAGACAAGGTGTTCCGATTATATAGTCTATGCTTAAAACAAGTGTAAAGTCTCACGTGACACCGTAAAATGGCTGTCAGTTGACATGTGAAGGTACAAATGTATTGTGTAATCCCTGCCTCCAGGGCATAGCTAATCAGCGGTATGCAGATAATTTTATCCTGATGAGAAGCCCCCAATTACCCCACCGATTAATTAGCAAACTGATAAGAATAGTTTTACTACCCGCTAGCGTGTTGGATAATCGCGATGGTTGGCGAGTGGCGACTAGATTTGCCAATTTTCATTTTTTGATTGTCAAAAATTTTCAATCGCCAAAATTGATATATTGAACTTTTAAGTCGCCGACGGTAGAAACTTCAAAGTAATCACCAATGGCGATTTTGGCGATCGATAACGCTAACCTAGCTCTTTAATCTGTTACCCCATAGCCTGTTTCTAGTTTTGAAGAGAAGTGACCACTTAAAGCAGGTTGAAAGTAAAGCAGAATGTACCTTGGAATTTTCGCATGTAACAATAGTTTTATATCTGAAGATTCAGTTGGAGAAGGGTTAAGATATTGACAATTTGTTTTTCTGTTGCTAGGGCCAGGATCCTTCCCACCGAATTCAAGTTCATCCAGTTATCCTTTAAGTAGTACAGCATTGCAGCATGGAGCTGCCAACCAACTCCCAGTATTACGACAACCTCCACCACAAGGTAGCATACCCAGCATGGTAAACAACCCACCTCCTGGTATTAACCGGTTCCCTCAACCTACACAACAACATCAACAACAACAGCTACAACTACATCATCAGCAGCAACTACAACAGCAACAACGTCAACAACAGCAACAACGTCAACAACAGCAACAACAACGTCAACAATGGCAACAACAGCAGCAACAACTACAACAACATCAGCAACGACAACAGCAACAACAGCAACAGATAAACCGTTTCCCATTTGCATCTCAGCAACAAGCTACACGACCGCACAGTCCTCAAGACCAGATCAGAATGAACTTGTACCAAAAAGCGGCAAGTTTTCCATCTAGTACTCCGAATACATACAGCTCTTCATTAAATGTACCTGTTTCAGCTCACTCAGCTCCGTATAGAGAAACAATCCGTACTCCACCTGGTCAAGTTCCACCTGCTCAGCAGACATTTCAGCCGAGAATTAACCCACCTCCTGTGCAGCAGGCAAAACCACAAACTCCACCAGGTGCTTTTCATCCAGGTCCTGCTCATTCCCAGACAGGCCAGTTATATCAGCATGATTCAAGTCATCCTGGGCTTATCAACTATAGAGGAGCTTGTCCTAATGTCACAGTTCAACAAGTGCCACAGGCTCATACCCCACTAACACAGATGTTTCCACAGATGTCTGCTAATCCCAGACAGCAACACCCACCAAGAGCCCCAGTTCCTCCGATAGTTTCCAGCCAAGGTGGCCAGGGGCAGATGGGGCCATTACCTCCTCCTCCTCCATACCAGCCCAGAGTCGCAGCTCCAGCCTCAGCTATGACTAGTCAGCCACACTCACAACCAGGGTTCAATCAGTTTTCTCGACCACCTGTCAGGAGCGAGCCACAACCTACTCAGAGAACACCCCCTTCTATTCCTGACATGGACGAGGCTGCCATGCGTGTTCTTACAAGTTTTGCCATGGCACAAATGAGAAAGGAGAAACCTGGGTCAACCCCGCCTACTCCTCCTGCTTCATTTACCCCATCACCAGTGATGTCTGTGCCTCAGCCAACCCCTACCAAGTCACCTGCACAAACTATAGATGACACCTCTTTGATTAGGTCAACATTTGTCGTCCCAAAGGCTACATCAACACAGGAACATGACATTTGCGATAAGGCAATGATGGGCAGATGGTATGCACAGCCATCATCCAGCATGGACCAGGAAGCTTCTGCTAGAAAGCCAAGTCGACCTGAAGTGAAACCGACATATACAATCGTTACCCAGTCTGTACCAGTGAACTCTTTACCTACCAGTAGTAGTGTTTCAGTAAATAGTTTGCCACTAAATAGGGGCCCTGTCCAGCCAAGGCCTGTGTCTCTCACTACAGGTAGTTCTACTTTCCCACACCCAGGACACAGCACAATGGTTACACAAGCTGTACACAGGCCTGGTAGTCATGGTGTTCCTGCTGCACTACCTGCACCTAGACAGGAGTCAGATGACTTTATTACACCATCCTATCAATCAGAACAAGTTATTGAATACAAAGTTGTAGATTTGTTGAGGTATCTGAAAAAGTTTTCTGGCAGGTACAGAGAGGGTTGTTCTAGACAGACTCAGCAAGAAACACATGTAGCAGATTCTGCGGATAAAAGTGAAAAAACTGCCCAGTCACATGTCAGCACAACTAAGCCAGATAGTTTGATTTCTGAAACACAGAATATTGCAAAAAAGACTGAAAAGACTGTTAAGCCACATGTCAGTATACCAGTAACTAAGTCTGTAAGTTTGATCTCTGAAACAATTAATGTTTCAAATAAGGGTGACAAGACTGTTCTGTCACCTGTCAGTGTGTCTAAGCCTGTAAATCTGACTTCTGAACCAAGGACTGCTACAGATAAGGGTGAAAAGACTGTTCCATCGTATGTCAGGGGAACTAAACCTGGAAGTTTGACTTCACAACCAAGCAATCTAACTGATAAGTATGATGACAGTTTTATTCCTGCCTATGATTTCTTGACAGAAACAAGTAGAAGAGTTACTGCAGAGTTGTTGGAAATGGATAGACAGTTCACAGAACAAACGCACAGCATTGACTCCCCATTAACCATCGAAGCTGAACAAGCTAAGTTGAAACAAGCATTAGAAATAGCATCCATTCCAAAGACATTTAGCACAGAGCCTAACTCCTTTAACGAACCAGTAGTAGAATTTGATAATCCTGAAGAATATTCTGGTTCTTATGCTGGTATTGGTGTCACTGAGCCTGAAGCAATGGATGATTCTAAAGAAAACACAGTTGATTATGACATTCCTTTTTTGGAAGAAACAGATGCTAGTGGCTCGAAGGTTTCAACGGGTCAAAAGAGGAAGCTGGACAGTACAGAGATAGATGATGATGGCAGACACAAGAAGCCAAGAGGAGGTAGAGGTGGTAGAGGATCAAACAGAGGTAAGATAATTCACCCGGCCTGAGGTTACGACGAGGTTCAGTCGAGTTTGAGATTGTTCTAAAGCATTTGATTGGTTAGATTTGAGTAAAGCTAAAACCTGATCAATCAAATGCTTGAGAATGATTCTCAGACTCCACAAGCTCGATTTTTTAAAAACTCAAATCATTTGATTTATTCCTCTACTGAAAGAAACCAGTTCAATTTATACAGTCATGAATATGTATCATAAAATGTATTTTATATATTCCAGCAGATGGTAGCTTAAAGTAGGCTGAAAGTAAAGCAGAATGCACCTTAAGGTGCATTCTGCTTTACTTTCAACCTGCTTTAAGTGGCCACCTGTCTTCAGAACTAGAAAGAGGTTATATGTTCAGACAAGCATTAGATGGCTGCTTAATAAATATACATGATAAATGTAAAGTAATCCTGCTTTTAACAGGTAACTGTCCTTAACACTAATATTGAGTAAATGCATCTTATTTGGGGTTGTCATTCTGTTGAGAGAAAAAAAATACCGGAAGGACTGCTTTTATTTCCACTAAAAAGAGTTCTTGATGACAATGTAGATCTACATTGACAAATATGTAGTCCTGTTTTACAAGTTTCTTAAAGCTTGTGTCTGATGTGTAATGTTGATAATAGCTTAAAGCAGGATGGAAGTAAAGAAAGCTCTTTCAGCTTTACAGCCAATTTTCTTAACCTCCCTTAAAACTGTAACCTAGCTAGCCATCATCACAAAACTACTTGTCAGGAATCAGGTGCTTACCCCACAGCCGCATCATCGTTAACAATTGCTTCAAATGACACCTCCTCCTATACTGCTTGGCAGATATCATCTAAACTTTACAGAAATGCTTTTGGGTCAAGCTCTTTCAAATTTGTTCAAAAGAATTAAAAACAATGCAGAACTCTGGTTGCCATGGGAAACATAAGGAAATCTTTCAAAAATTCTTGTCAAAAACTGCAAGGGCCAGAGTTTAGATATTTTGCGCATAGCATCATCTTCAGGTTCTCTATTGAGATTATACAAATAATTCCCCTGGGTCAAAATTGGCCCGCCCCAGGGGTCACAGTTTTACATAGAATTATATAGAGACATTTCAAACATCTTTGATGAAACTAATATAGCCAGATCTTTGATATTTGACATGGTGACACTTTCAGATGTCTTTTACGAATATTGTTGAAATGGTTCCAATCCTTTGCATATATAGGTCACAGGAGCTAATAATAGATTTTTTTCAATGAAAACTTAAAAAATCTTAACCTCTGAAACCCTAGTACAGAGAGCTTAGATATTTGACACATAACATCAATGATCATCCACAGGTCCTCTATTAAATTATGCCCCTGGGTCAATGGCCCTGCCACAGGACATAAAACATTCCCTCCATTTTGTCAGCTATTCTCAGTTGAGCAAAATAAGGCCCATTGGGCCTCTTGTTTATGCTCAGGACTTCCTAGCTGTTTTTGGTTTAATAAAGTATTTTCATATGATAATAGCATAAAAATGATTAAATTGAAACTTTACTAGTGCTGTACAATATATATCTCTGTGTTTGACTGTCCTGTAGGGAAGAGAGGTGACTCCGCCCATCCCAGAGGAAGAGGACGGGGTAGAGGTAGAGGAGGCCAGAGTGCTAAGGGTATGTTGAACCCATTGAACCCTAGCAACGAGTATACTTGTCTTTTACAAACAGTATACCTGTGAGGATTACACTTGTCCCATGCAAACAGTGTAGACCGTGATCAGAGGGCTCCTTTAGGAGCCCTCTCATCAGGGTCTACACTGTTTGTCATTTTGAAAAACAATTGTTAAAATCTACCCGAAATTTGAAATTGGAATTGTCCGTTGAAAGTTTCAGGGGTTAATGAGTTAAAGCTTTGCAAGTTAGCAGTGAAATCTGGATAACATGTATCTTTGCTAACAGTTTGGATCTACTAACATGAGATGCCATGTTAAGCAGGATACAAACTGTTTGACACTCTGACCCTTTTTAGCTCACCTGAGCCAAAGGCTCAAGGTGAGCTATCGGGATGGCCCTGTGTCCGTCGTCGTGCGTCGTGCGTCGTCCGTCGTGCGTCGTCGTTAACAATTGCTTCAAATGACATCTTCTCCTAAACGGCTGAACAGATTTCAACCAAACTTTACAGGAATGTTCCTTGGGTCAAGCTCTTTCAAATTTGTTCAAAGAATGAAAACAATATAGAACTCTGGTTGCTATAGCAACCAAAGTGAAAAAATAAGGAAATCTTAAAAAATCTTCTTGTCTGAAACTACAAGGGCCAGAGCTTAGATATTTGGCACATAACATTATCTACAGGTCCTCTATCAAGTTTGTTCAAATTATGCCCCTGGGGTCAAAATTGGCCCTGCCCCGGGGGTCACAGTTTTACATAGAGTTATATAGTGAAAATTTCAAACGTCTTCTCCACTGAAACTAATATGGCCAGAGCTTTGATATTTGGCATGGTGACACTTCTAAATGTCCTTTACCTAGTTTGTTCAAATGGTTCTGGTCGGTTAAATATCTAGGTCATAATTCACATTCAAAATATGTATAGCAGACAGCAATTCAGCATTATAAGAGTTAGACCCTAGTCAAATTTCCTACTGGCAGAGTTACATAACTGAACTCAGGTCAGCTGGTCAGCTGATGAGGTTCAGTGTAAACAGCAGCATATGGTGTTGTCTGCTATATTTTTATGCCCTGCAGTTGGGGGCATATTGTTTTTGTCTGTCTGCTTTTTTGTCTGTTTGTCCATTTGTTTGTCTGTCAGTCCACAACTTTAATCTTAGCCATAACTTTGTTAAAGTTAGAAACTTTATCACTTGGGTCATGTCCTACAAAGGTCAATGTCATTTTTGAGATATTTCCCAGTGTCATATTTTCTTGTCTTTGAGATAACTCCAGTTCTACTGATGTTAACCCATTACCCCATACATATGCCTTTTTACGCCTTTAATTTATTCCTCCTCTAAAGAAAATAATTCCACTTTATACAGTCATAAACATGTAAGATATAAGAAATAGTATCTATATCTTAGTAGATGATAACTTAAAGCAGGTTGAAAGTAAAGCAGAGTGCGCAATAAATAATCATATGGAAATACATGTAGCTTGATAAGAAGGAGTGTCATGGATAAGGGCCATAACTCTGCCAACAATATTTTTTTAAGTTATTCCAATTTGTCATGTTTTTTTTGTCTGCAAGATAATTCCATTTACAGCTATATTAAAATGTTGTCTTGCCTATTAATCTAAGGCACAATGACCTCAGGTGAGCGAATTAAGGGCCATGGCCCTCTTGTTTAAAAGAAGTTTTTGAAAATGCTTTTTTTTAGGAACATCGAGGTCTCTAAATACAAGTGATTGCTTAATATAGGACAATAGTAAAATAACACGCTCCTGAAAGAGCTTTTTGTATTGCTTTTGTTCTTTGCAATAACGTGTCTAAGCTTTCTATAAGACCTTTACGGTTCTATTGTCAAACAGTTGCTTAACCCTTTATCTACAGGCCCTGTGGTAGTGCACTCAACTGCAGTACCATGGGTCAAAATTTTCGATCCCCCACTCGATAAACTCCTATGAATGAGGCTTTATAAACGAAGATCCAATGTATCCAAAAGAACCAGAGAACTCTGTCGATAACAAGAGTAGTGCATCACACTAGGGTTTTCTGTATCCACAACCCTGTCTGGGACATCCAGTTAGCCCATACATGGCAAAAAAACGTTAAATAAACAAAACAAAAAAAATGATTGGTTTTTAGAGTTTTGCAGTTTTTGTTGGGTGATATTGTTATATTTTACAGTACTTCAAGTTTTAAAATATATTTTTATGATTCTACACCTTCAGGAGTAACACCACAAACGAAGATGAGGGGAGGTACAAGGGGAAGGGGAAGAGGAGCCAGAGGTAGAGGAAATGGTAATGCTGGAATCACATGAAAAAACTTGCTTTCCCATGAAAAATTAATTGTTGAAGTGCTGAATATGTGTATCTTTCCTAATTTAATAGTGTAGACCCAGATCAGAGGGCTCCTTTAGGAGCCCATGCCGTTCTGGTCAGGGTCTGCACTGTTTGTCATACTATACCAAATATTGGCAACAAAACCCTTGATACTCAATAAGTCATATACATGTAGGTTATGAAAAATAATTGTATTAAACAAACGTAAAACATAAAAATGGACTAGACTGTTGATCTGTCTGTCTGTTAATCACACTTTTGGCTGTCAAGCCTTTTTAGCTCACCTGACCACAAAGTGCTCAAGGTGAGCTTTTGTGGTCGGTCTTTGTCCGGCGTCCGTCGTGCGTCGTTCGTCGTGTGTCTACAATTTCTTCAAACATCTTCTTCTTCAAAACTACTGGTCTGATTGCAACCAAACTTCACAGGAATGTTCCTTGGGTCAAGCTCTTTCAAAGTTGTTCAAAGAATTTGAAACAATGCAGAACTCTGGTTGCCTTGGCAACCAAAGTGAAAAAATAAGGAAATCTTAAAAAATCTTCTTGTCTGAAACCACAAGGGCCAGAGCTTAGATATTTGGCACATAGCATCATCTATAGGTCCTCTATCAAAGTTGTTCAAATTTTGCCCCTGGGATCAAAATTGACCCCGCCCCGGGGGTCACCATTTTACATAGAGTTATATTGTGAAATGATCAAACATCTTTTTCTCTGAAACCAATATGACCAGAGCTTTGATATTTGGCATGGTATAACTTCTAGAGGTATTTGACATATATTGTTGATTTGGTTCCGGTCCGTTGCATATCTGGGTCACCGGAGCTAAAAATAGATTTTTTTCCATGATAACTTAAAAAATCTTCTTGTCTGAAACCATAGTACACTAAGCTTAGATATTTTGCACATAGCATCGTCTACAGATCCTCTATCAAATTTTTCAAATTTTGTCCCTGGGGTCAAAATTGGCCCCGCCCCGGGGATCACAGTTTTACATAGAGTTATTTCGTGAAATGTTCAAACATCTTTTTCTCTGGAACCAATATGACCAGAGCTTTGATATTTGGCATGGTATAACTTCTAGAAGTCCTTCACATATATTGTTGAATTGGTTATGGTCTGTTGCATATCTGGGTCACCGGAGCTAAAAATAGATTTTTTCAATGAAAACTTCAAAAATCTTCTTGTCTGAAACCATAGTACACTGAGTTTAGATATTTTGCACATAGCATAGTCTACAGGCCCTCTATCAAAATTGTTCAAATTTTGTCCCTGGGGTCAAAATTGGCCCCGCCCCGGAGGTCACCGTTTTACATAGAGTTACATAGGGAAATGGTCAAACATCTTTTACTCAGAAACCAATATGGCCAGAGCTTTGATATTTGGCATGATGTAACTTTTAGAGGTCCTTCACATATATGGATGAATTGGTTCTGGTCTGTTGCATATCTGGTCCACCGAAGCTTAAAATAGATTTTTTCCAATGAAAACTTCAAAAATCTTCTTGTCTGAAACCATAGTACACTGAGTTAAGATATTTTGCACATATCATCGTCTACAAGTCCTATATCTTAGTTGTTCAAATTTTGCCCCTGGGGTCAAAATTGGCCCCGCCCTGGGGGTCACCTTTTACAAATCTTCTTTTCTGAAATCATGCGACCCATCCTAGTGTCACCATGGTCAGGTGAGCGATCAATGGCCATTCTGGCCCTCTTGTTTCATCACACTTTTACTTTTGACTAAAACTCCTGTTCTACTGATCCTTTTCATATGAAATTTCATTTATGCAAAGAGCTTGACAAATTTAATGTCTTGCACAAGGTTCATAGCTCTTGCAGCAATACTATGAGAGATACCCCCTTTCCTATACTTCAAATTTCTACGTATAACTTCTGTCCTACTGATCCTTTTCATATGAAATTTAAATTATGGAAAGAGTTTGATGAGTCGAAGTGTTGCACATGATTTACAACTCTTGCATCAATACCATGACAGTTATTCCCCTTTTCTACACTTTCTTTTTCTGGCAGATAACTTCTGTTATACTGAAGCTATTCATTTTGGCAATAACTCTAGTTTGACTGATGCTTGCTGACAGTTGACACATGTGTGCTCTGAAGAATACCCTTCTAGTCTACATTGTATAACATCGCTCTAGTATAGTTTTGTTTAAGGCCTTGCAAGGTAGTGACAGAATCAGGATTAACTGTGCAAACAGTTTGCATCCTGATTAGACACCTTGTAATGCAGCGTCTGATCACGATCCAAACTGTTTGACACTCTGACCCTGCTCTAAAGAGAAATTCAGAAAAATCTATTTTCAGAACAGGAGCCGATGACAATTGTTGCAGACATTAAAGTTACCCAGCATGCAAAGAGTTAAAGGGTTAAGAACAGGGCCCCGTTTCATAAAACTTCTTATGACAAATGTTGTCGTAAATCAAAATTTTAGAATACTTTTAATTTCTTATTTCTCTATCTAATCCTGTCTTGTGGCATCTCTTTGGAATCGTCTTTTCGAGACAATTCCAAAGAGATGTGACAAGACAGGATTAGATGGGAAATAAATAATTATCTAGACTTTTATAATCTGACTTACGACAACATTTGTCGTAAGAAGTTTTGTGAAACGTGCCCCAGTTGAATAATTTGGATAATATCCTTGAGGTACAAGTATTTGTTCTTTTTCAGGGAGAGGTGGTTCACAAAGTAATAAAGAAGACAGTTCTTGGCAAAAATCAAGTGTCAACAGTGACACTTTACCTCAGGACAAACTTATGGTGAAGATTGGGTTTCCCAGAAGTAAAAATAAACCTTCTGAAAGTAAAAAGAAAATATTTAAAAATAGAACTGGCACAAATAAAACTGCAAAGTCAAAGAAAACTTCAAAACAACAAGAAATTTCAGACTTCATGGATACTCCAAAGTCACAGAAAGAATCAGATTCGATGATAACTCCAGACTTTACAAAAACACCAGATATTAAGAAAACACCAGATTCAAAGACAGTTTCAAGCTCAAAAAAATCACCAGACTCCAAGAAATCTTCAGACTCAAAACATGGAGATTCAAAGAATGCTCAAAATTCACTGAAATCACCAAATTCAAAGAAAAGTTTAGACTTTAAGACGCATAGCCCTCAGAAATCATTTGATTCAGATGATAATACAGGGAGCAACAGCAATAAGGACCTCAATGCATCTACCTCAAAAGAAGCAGATATCATGTCAAAGGAAATAAAATCTGATCATGATTCTGTCTCGTCAGAGCAGAGTAGCCCTTCTATTAGTGTAGTACCTGTTGAAACTATCGTCATATCAGCCTCCTACACTATGACATGGGTCAGGTTTCACGGTAAAGTGACAACAAGACTTATTACACCCAAAGGCAACTTTTTTCTTATCAAAGAGATTTTTCGAAGGTGCTTTCGCATTCAAGCAACTGAAAAAAGAACTCAAATGATAAGAATCCAGAGGATTATGAGATCAGTGTTGAAGATCAAGGAAATAGAAATTGATCCAGTAATGCTGCCGTTTGTTATACAGAATTTAAAGGAGAGGAAAGTTATAAAAACAGTTCCTGAAACATTCATGATGATATCTGAAGCGGATGCCAATGCAGTGTTTCACCATATTTATGCTGATCAGTTTTGTGATAATGGATCATCATGTATAAGTGTGTTTTATAAGGAGGCGACAGGAGTTGGTAAGCCAGGTGGTTTACCTGTAGTAGATAATGTTGATAGTATTGAGAATCAACCCAAGACTGAAAGTACAACGCCAAGTAAAGATCAGCATTCAGACATGGAAGTGGAGAAAGCAGGTGTGAGAGGAGAGTTAGAATGTTTAGAAGGCAGTGAGAGACTGCAAGCTCAGCATGCTAACAATGCTGATAGTAGTGATAGTAATACCTCAGATACTGCCAAAAATCAGGACGAAAAATCTTCACCAAAAAGAAATATTTTTGACTCAATAGTGAGCGATGTAAACTCAGAAGGGAAATCAAAAGATACTGTGTTAGATACTTCAAATATAGGTAAGAAAGGTAAGAAAAGTCCCGGCCGTGAAACATTGATAGATCTTTGTTCTGATACAGAAGGTGATAGTTATGACTCGGATGCTACCTTGCCATATGTAGATGGTAGTGCTAGAGATAAATCACTGGAATATATGGAAGAGGATCATTCTGAGTACACAGTCAGTGATGAAGCTGTGAAAGTAAGTGTAGTTGGGGATGTTGGAAAGTTTATTAAAAATAAAAATCTGAATCGCAATGAAGCTCCAGAGGTAGTGGTGTTGGATAGTGATGAGTCAGACACTGAAAACCAAACCTCTAAACATGTGACTACTCCTGACAGTAAGGACGAGAGTGATACAAGTGTTCATGTGAATGGCAAAAAGTTAATACCAAAACAAAACGAAAGTACAGTCCCCGCAATAAATAGTAATCCAAAATTTCATCTCGAGAAATCCATAGACTTGCTTAAACAGATAACGGAAACTATATCAAAAGAAACTGAAAGAGTGAAAGCAGATACAAACAAAAGTGTGACAAGTAGTGGAAAGGTGGGTCCTGGTTCAGTGTCGGGCAATAACTGTGATGTGGTCATTATAGATGACTGTGATGAAAACATTTCACCAGAAATTGACAAACACAATATCAGTTGTCATAGCAACTCTGTATCAACTCTAGGTAAATCACACACTTCTGGTGTAGACAGTAAAGTTAACAAAGGAGGGGGCACTTCTGAAAATCTGTCAGAAAAATCAAGTGATGGAGAAATAGATATTGAAATGAAGGGCAGAACTGGGGGGACAGATAATCCGTTTGTGTCAAGTTGTGAAATCCAAGGAACTAACATTGTAGTGTTCGATAAGAAAGTCAAGCAATGCATTGACAAGGCCAAAAGGACAGTCGATATGGATGAGTTGGCAGATGTTTGCTGTAAGTATCACGCGGTCATATGATGTACCGTAATCACGATGGTAGTCCATTCAACCCTAGGGACTAGTATGTTCATAAAATAGTATGTCTCCCTACCACAAATGTGGGGGAGAAATAATTTCATCAGGTCTGGTTTAAAATGACAGACCGTGCTGGCCCTGATCAAAGGGCTGCCGTAGGAGTCCTCTGATCTGGTTCTACACTCTTTGTATTTCAGTATATACATAATGGTATATTTGTTTCCAATACAGAATTTGTTAAGACAGGAATAGAAGCATAATTTGATTAACCTTTAAAGCTTGGTATTACAATGTAATATCCAGTATTAAAGGTTTATTATAATATTAATGAATAACACATTTAAGTTGAATTATGTATTCATCGAGGTCGAGATAAGGAGGGTATTTCAAATCTTAATTTAGTTATCGTATTTCTCTACAAAACCCAATGTTGTGACCTGTCATTAGGATCATTTAAAAGAGATGATTCTAATGAGTTGTCACCATAGGGTTTGGTGGAGAAATAACCGTTTACACCTTCTTCTACTTTTTGAAAATAGGTGACCACTTAAAGATGGCTGAAAGTAAAGCAGAATGCACCCTAAAGAAATATACAAATGAGTTGAGGTATTTGTTAGCCCCTAGGCTACAGCTCTCGTTTTGATAGGCATTATTTTGATTAATAATTGTAAACGAACTACCATAACACTTAACAGTGCTATTTTGGTAAATATATACCATACTTAGAGTATCCAGGAAAATAAACCCCTGAGTATCATAGTTTTGTGTATTACAATTCAGTCATCAAACAGGGCTCCAGATAAGGAGAGTATTTCAAAAACTAAAAACTAAAAACTAAAAACTTTATTTCTGTGTTAAACCCTATGGTGTCACTACTCATTAGAATAATCTTTTCGAGATGATTATAATGAGTAGTATCAGTTAAACACCATAGGATTTGGTGCTGAAATGAGTGAGAAAGTGTTGATTTGTTTAGTTTACTCCCTCTTACCTGGAACCCTGCATCTAACTTGGAGATAATTTGACTGAAGTAGTTTAATCATACTCAGGGCTCCAGATAAGAGGAAGTAAACTGAACAAATCCAAGGCTTACTCGCTTATTTTAGCACAAAATCCTATGGTGTTACTACTCATTAGAATCGTCTCTTTGAGACGATTCTAATGAGTAGTGACACCATAGGGTTTAATGAAGAAATAAAGATTTTGGTTTTTGAAATACCCCCCTTATCTGGAGCCCTGCATATTGTCACTATTGGGGTATTTGAGTCGAGTGTTTTGGTAACCCTTTTACTGCGGCAGTGCCATGACATCATCTGCTTTAAACAATTGTCATCTGCTTGTATTTCTCAAACTTAAAGTTAAGGTATTTCGACCAAAGCTGTATTGTAATAAATGATGACCAATTTGGATCCTATTAAACTGTTCAGACTCTGTGTAAATTGTAATGAGTAATCACTGTAATGCGGCATCTGTTAAGGATCCAAATTGTTTGCAAATAGCCTATTCCTCTGCATAAAGCAGACCATAAATGACCATTCATGAATGATGTTGTGTAAAGGTGGCAGCTTAAAGCAAACTAAAAAAATAGAAAGCTCGTAAAAAAGCTTTCTACTTACTTTCATCTTGCTTTTAGCAGGATTTTATTTGAAAAAAAACAATTGGATATACATGAGTGATAATTTGTATGTTTGTCTAATGAGAAAATTTTTAACAAATTTAAATATAAATGTATGAAAAAATTAGAAAAAAATGGCATGGTTGTAAAGGAGCTTTTCTGTTTGACTTTTGTCTTGCTTTAAGCAGCTACCTCCCTAAAAACAGAAAAACAGGACTGTTTTAGATAGTGGTACTAGTGGGTTGTCAGTGCAATATAATTTATTTCTCCTATCGTATATCAGCATGATTGGCTGTCAGAGTGTAACAATCAATATATTATCAATGTATAATTCAGGGTTTCAGATATAGAGAGGGAGTAAACCAAACAAATCCAACATTAGCCCTTGTTTAAGCATCAAAACCTATTGTGTGACTAATCATTAGATTCGTCTCCTCAAGACGATTCTACTAAATGAGTAGTGACACCATAGGGTTAAATGCAAAAATAAAGATTTTAGTTTTTGAAATACTCCCCTTATATTGGAGTCCTGCTATTTGATCATCAGAACAACAATATGATAGGTCAACCATAGAAAATATCATCAGACTATCAAACAGTTTAGATCTAGATGAAGTTTGTGCTACAATTATCCCAAATTACTTTGGACTGTTGATTTTTGATGCCCTTTTGTTGTTGACCCTAAGCATGCTAATCTTTTTAACCCGTTACTCCATAACCTGTTTCTTGTTTTAAAGACAGATAACCATTTAAAGCAAGTTGATAGTAAAGCAGAATGCATCTATGGCACATTCTGCTTTACTTTGAACCTGCTTTAAGCCACAATCTGTGAGGATATTATCTGATATTACATATGTAGAATATATTTCTTATGGCGCATATCTTTGACTGTATAAAGTAGAACTATTTTCTTCAGTGGAGAAATGAATTACAGGCCTAAAAAGACATATTAAGTAATGTGTCAATCCCATTTTGTGTTGTAGATGAGGTTTTAGAATTCGCCAAGCCCCTAGAGGACCTGACCAAGAAATACTTATCTGAGATTGACAAGTTTGCCATTGCGCCTGGTTCAGTTGTAGAAGGTAAGCATCAAGACTTAAACCCTCTCATCCACAGAAGTGCCACAGTGACACCTTCACCTTGTACTTTACATACATTACATAGCACCACAACTGAATTATATCATTGATGATGTTTAATACATTATGTTAAAAACATGTAAGCCACTATTCAATCATTCATTCATTCAAAACATGTTAAATACAGCGAAACCTTTTTAGACTAGACAGTTATAAAATAAAACAAGATGTATTTTATCTCTACATCAGTCAATTGACAGCTTAATGCAGGATAAACGATTGGGAGTTTTCTGTCTTACATTCTGTCTATTCTGCATTAAGTACCTGTAGTCACTTGTCTGTTGATTGTTCAGGTGACAGACTTCTTTTCCAAAGAGTGTTCAGTGTAGACAGGTTTTACTGTATACATTAATGGTGTTGTATATGTGTTGAATAGTATGAGGTTATTTAACAATAAAAATGTTTCCGTACAATGCTTGTTTCTGAATTGGTATCATCACATGTTAGAAAGAGGAGCTTCCAATTGGTTTAATCTATATAGGTGTGAAATAAACATATGATGTTGAATACATGTTGAATATACATTGTGTTGAAAACATGCTGAATATACATTGATTTTGATGGTGAATACATGTACATATTGAATATACATTGTATACATTAATGGCGCTGAACATATGTAGCAGCTTAAAGCAAGATGAACATAAATCAGAAAGCATCCATAGGTGTACTGTTTAACAGTAATACATTTGCAAATTTTGTGTTAAAAACATTATTGAATATTCATTTGCAATAGTGTTGAAAACATGCTGAATATACATTGTGTTGAAAACATGCTGAATATACATTGTCATGATGTTGAATACATATTGAATATACATTAATGGTGTTTAACACGTGTAGCAGCTTAAAGCAAGATGAAAGTAAAACAGAAATCAACTATGGGTGCTTTCTGCTTTACCTTTCATCTGGCTTGCAACCGTCACATCCTAAACAGAGTAATGTGAGTTGGACATAGGTGGTTTAGACATTTGAGTATAGAGGAAAGGATTTTATGTACTGGGTATCTGTAAAATTAGCATTTTATTTGAGTTGTCCTTTAGACAACATTTTTCTGTGAAACTGATTGCCCAAGACAAAACAAATGTCCTTAAGAAAATGAACTGAATTTGTTGGGCATCTAAGCAAAATAAACAACAGAAAATGATCTGAAAATTTTTCTAGTTTTGAAGTCAGGTGACTACCTAAAGCAGGTTGAAAGTAAAGCAGAATGTGCCTTAAGCTACCATCTTCTAGGAATATAGAAATTATTTCTCATGATGCATATACATGAGTATATAAAGTGGAACTACTTTCTACAGTGGAAGAATAAATTAAAAGTGTTAAAATGTGTATCTATGGAGTAATGGGTTAAACTGTCACATGTATCCAGTACTATCAATGAATACTTATCTGTGGTGCTTGGGTGTAGATGTAGGTTGGGATATTCTATGGCACTTCTGTGGAGGAAATTGTTATATAAATTGCACTATATATTCTGGAACACAGACATCCCAGCTATTAGATGTCACATTAGGACTTTGAAGTCGTTATACTTGTGTCACCTAATGCTACATTATTAATTCATTCATCATTTATGCATGGAATGTAATGTTTGCGTCATAATATGTTTTCAAGATTTCAGTACATGTATCAATTATTTGTACAGGGCCACAGTCACATTGTAACCCCACCCACAAATGTAAATAAAAAGAAAGAGTGCAGACTCATAAAAGATAGATTCTATAAGACGAAAGTGCAGACCCTGATTCGACAGCTCCTGAAGGAGCTGTCTGTCTGATCTTGGTCTACACTGTTTTCAAAAGCAATAATATGTGCTATTCCCAGGAGAAGAGTTTACAAGCATCCCTCATACATGTATACTAGTGTTAGTGGACAAATGAAAGAGGAAAAGTTTACAGGTTTAACCCATTGTCCCATAGATACACATTTTTACGCCTGTAATTTATTCTTCCACTGAAGAAAATAGCACTGGTCAATTTATACTGTCATATATGCCCAATAAGAAATATTTTCTATATTCTAGTAGATGGTAGCTTAAAACAGGCTTTAAGGCACATTCTGCTTTACTTTCAATCTGCTTTAAGTGGTCACCTGTCTTCAGAACTGGAAACAGGCACCTGTCTTCAGAACTGGAAACAGGCTATGGGGTAATTGGTTAAATACAGTAGGTGGTAGCTTAATGCAAGGCAACAGTGAAACAGAAAGGGTCTGACGGATCTTATTGCTTTACTATTAAGAAGTTACTTGTTTTATGCCCCCAGCCTCTTTTGATAGGGGATAGGCAATTTAGGCTTTTGATTTTGGTCTGTGCAAATGGTTGGTTGGATTTTGTCTGCCTGTCAACAACTTTAATCTTGGTAACAAGTCATTTTAGACTAAGTTCAAGGTCATTTAGAGGTCAAATATGCTGAATTTAACCTTGGCCATAACTTTGAAGCTTTATATCGGAAAGAGATTTCATATTTGGCATAAGCAGGTTCTTTCCAAAATGGTTGACCATGTGACCTTGACCTTTGACTTACTTCTGAAATTCATATATAGGGTGCTGTTCAGGGGATTTTGTTTCACAAACACATCTTGTTTACTGTTTGCTTGAACATTGTGCATGTATACATTTTGTCTGCCTAAAATGTACATGTAGTCTCATTTTTGGCACAATTTGTTTTCCATGGCAAACGAGCGATGGCTAAAGTATTTCTTTTAGTGTTTCAGGTTTATTGAGACAGCAGACACTGTCTCCATATAACTGAAATACTGTTGGTGATACAATAAACTTGACTCACTTACTTCATTTCTGTCAGCATTGGTAGGGCTCCAGATAAGGGGAGTATTTCAAAAACTAAAACCTTTAATTCTTCTTTAAACCCAATGGTGTTACTACTCATTAGAATCGTCTCGAAGAGACGATTTTAATGAGTAGTGACACTATAGGATTTGGTGCTGTATGGGTGAGAAAATGTTGGATTTGTTCAGAATACTCCCTCTTATCTGGAGCCCTGATGCATTGGAGTAAAATATTTGTTTGTAGCTCCAAGTTGATGTAAGGTTTTGCACTACATATATTTTCTCGTTACAATGTCCTAGTATTACCTTTGCTTTTGTGTTGCACTTAGATAACTAATACCATGATACATGATTATATTGCAATATATTTTATTATGTATAACCCAATACTCCATAAATACACCGTTTTACACATTTAATTTATTCCTCCTCTGAAGAAAGTAGTTCTACTTTATACAGTCATAAAATAGTCACCATAAGATATATTTTCTATATCCAAACAGATGTTAACATTAAGCAGGCTGAAAGTAAGGAAGAATGCAGCCATTCTACTTTACTTCCAACTTGCTTTAAGTTGTCACCAATCTTTAATTCTAAAAACGGGCCATGGGGTAATGGGTTAACCTGGGGAAAGTACAATGTTTTTGCTAGTGTTGTTAGAAATGTATATTGATGTATGTGATACTGAGCAGCAAACAATTTTGTTTCCTGTAGCAGAGAGAAAAAGCCTGATGAGAGAGCTGCCTATAGAGCATGACAGTTTTCAACAAGTTCTTGATCAAATTGAGAGGTCCAGCCCATTAGTAATAGAGTTAGGTAACAGATCTGTTGGTGCTTGTGTTTGCATAGTTTTCAGAAAGTCCTGAATTAACTCACTGATCCCTGGGACTTTAAATGAACAATTATTCCAGTTTCCAATTAAGTCTAACTAATCTATTGTGTTTGTCAACTGGTAATTCTCTTACAGTTTATTTCAAAATGACAAACATTGCATACCCTGATCATAGGTCTCATACAGGCTGCTGGATCCTTTGATCAGGGTCCACACAGTTTGTATAGGACAAGTAAACTCCTCACATATACACTGTTTGTCACAGATGTATATATACTTGTACCTAGGGTTCAGTGGATTAACAGGCAGTACATGTTATTTATGCATTGGTATATGCATTAGTTTGTTTAGAATTCATACTTATGATACTATCCTTTCCATCTGATTGTAGTTAACTATCCTTTCCATCTGATTGTAGTTAACACTTAACTGTTTGCTATATAACCATCTCACCATCTCTGTATGTTGACTAACCATTCTGAATATCCTTCCACCTAACAATTAACTTGGCTTTTCATTTAACCCATTACCCCATAGCCTGTTTCTAGTTTTGAAAACATGTAACCATTTAAAAAAGGTTGAAAGTAAAGCAGAATGTGCTTTAAATTAACCCATTACACCATAAATACGCCTTTTCACGCCTTTAATGTATTCCTGCACTAAAGGAAATAGTTCCAATTTATACAGTCAGGAATATGTAGCAAAAACTGTTTTTCTATATTCTATCAGATGATAGCTTAAAGCAGGCTGAAAGTAAAGAATGTAAAGCAACCTGCTTTAAATAGTCACCTGTTTTCAAAACTAGAAACAAGATATGGGGAAATGGGTTAAGGGACTTTCTACTTTAATTTCAGCCTGCTTTAAGGAATATTTATGGTAGATGTTAATGATTGTATAAATTAGGACTATTTTCATCAGTGGAGGAATAAATCAAATGCTTAAAGACTCTTATTTATTGGGTAATGTTGACTTTTAAACACCTGTCATTATTTCTTCATTAAGGAAAGTAGCCTCCACCAAAGAAATTCTGAACATAATACAGAGTTTCCCCACAGAGTATTTCCAGATGGTAGCTTAAAGCAGGTTGAAGATAGAGCAAAATACACTAGAAAGAGCACTCTGCTTTGCTTTAAACCTGCTCAAAGTGATAACATGTCTTCAAAACTAGAAAAATACTATGGGTTGATTGGTTAAAGGCGTTTGTAGAAAGTTTTGTACATCCTTTTAATGCTTTTCCTGCTGATCATGACTTTACATATACATGTATTTGCAAACAGTGTGGATCCAGATCAGTTGACATGTGACACATTGCCTGGTCGTTATTCAAATTATAACAGTTACTTTTCATATTTCATGTTTCTTTGATTGAAAATAAATCTTTATTTGGCAAAGCTTGCAGATTACCATTTCAAAGAAAGGCAAGAGGAGGTTTTACTAACATATATGTGGTTGTGGTAATGGTTTTACCAGTAGCTAATTCCTTAAGAATTCTATATGAAGATTTTAGAATATTCTAACAGCCATATTGGGTTTTAGCTTTAGTTAGATGTATTTGAAATTTGTCTAAAAATATAAAATTGTAGAGAATATTGAACGTCTTTTCAAGTTAACCCTTTGCACCCTTTACACCGTATCCTGTTTCTAGTTTTGAAGGCAGATCTATTGACCACTTAACCCTTTGAACCCTAGTCCCGCATATTGGCGTTCTTTGCAAACATTGAACATGTGAATAGTACACTTGTCCTATGCAAACAGTGAAGACCCAGATCAGAGGGCTCCTAGGAGCCCTCTGATCAGGGTCTTCACTGTTTGTCATAATACGAAACATTGACAAAAACAACCCTTAAAAGTCAGAAATGGACTAGACTAAAATGGAAACTGGAATTTTCCATTTAAAGTTTCAGGGAGGAAAGAGTTAAGGTAGGTTTTAAACTACCATCTGCTAGGATGAAGACAAAAATTTGTCATGCACATGAATGACTAAATCAATTTGAACTGATTTTTCCTGCGTGCTTATGGAGTAATAGGTAGAGTTATGACATAGAGAGATAGAATAGCGTTTCTATTATCCCCATGTACTATCTGTCTATACACATGTGAAGAAGCTATTGAATTGATGGTCAATTATTTTGAATGGGAGATGTGAGTATAACATTTCCAGAACAGGTCTTTAGTCTTAACCCATTACCCCATAAATACACCTTTTAACACCTAATTTGTTCCTCTACTGAAGGAAATAGTTCTAACTTATACAGTAATGAATATGCATTATATGAAATATTTTCTATATCCTGTCGGAGGGTAGCTTTAAGCAGGCTGAAAGTAAAGCAGAATGTGCCTTAAGGCGCATTCTGCTTTACTTTCTACCTGCTTTAAGTGGTCATTTGTTTTCAAAACTAGAAACAGGGTATGGAGTATTGGGTTAAATCTAATCTGTAGGTATATATCACAGGTTATGATTATATCTATTATCTCTTGATTCTGTTAACCTGTCTGATTGAGTATAAATTCTGTTGGAATGTTGCCGAGAAGTTCTTGCAATAGTAGAGAGAGCCAGCATTGTCAGATCATTCCCAAAGTTCCAGTTTTTCTTGCACAGTGGAAAAGACATTATTATTTCCAGTTTAAACAAAGTTATGCAATACAATACAAGGTAGAAAATGACAACTCACTATTTGTACCGTATCTATTTGAGCGCCAAACGTTTGGAGCCTGATCAGATGTCATTTACCCGGTGTCTGATCTGACTACAAATTGTTAGCAAGGGAAATAATTGTTTTAGCATAAACATGCTTATTGGGAATGAAAAACATCTTGTCTGCTGTAATTTATAGAGTCAGCATTTGCTTGAGATCCAGGGAAGATGTTCTTTACCCAATAAATATGTCTTTGTGGAACAAAATATTTCCCATGCAAACAGTTTGAAGCCTCATGATCAGACACGGGGCAAATTGTTTGCCATTCAGATCAAAATAAATCATTTTTCCAACAACCTATCTTTTCTACATTAAATTGCATCATTGTGTTTTCATTTACTTTTGCATGAATCAGAAAGATTTATATCTTCCCCACTGTAGATAAAACCTGATCTCAAATCCAGGATAGTTAATCTACATGTATACTGTATATTCTCTATAACATTAGAGTCATTAGTAAGGATTAATAACAGAAGCTATATTATGTGTATAATACCAAGTATACATGACATGTATGTAAATTGTATTGGAACAAATATTTAGTATTTCCTCCATAAGAAATGTTTTCTATATCCTTGCAGATGGCAGCTTAAAGTAGAATTGTTAAACAGAATGTGCCTTAACGAATTACCCCATAGCCTGTTTCTTGTTTTGAAAAACAGGTGACCACTTAAAGTAGGCTGAAAGTAAAGCAGAATGAGCCTTAAGGTACATTCTGCTTTACTTTCAGCCTGCTTTAAGTTAACATTGGCTAAAATATAGAAAACGTTTAATATACATATTTGTGACTGTATAGATCAACAGTTTGTATCTAGCTCAGGCCCCACTCATAGGGTGGGGCCATTGTTTGTCATTTGGTTCCTGTTTTTGTTAACTGTGAAACTATGATGACTTTTGTAAACAGTTTTTATCCTGATGAGATGAGCATAATGATTATGCAACGTTGCATCAGGATCCAAACCGTTTGATACTGACCCTGTTTTGAAAAATTGTTTTGAAATTCCCTTTGTAGAACAGCAGCAGACATGAATAAGAATCTCACTTACATCAAGAGACTTTTGGCGGAAACTCCCTTCCGTACCAAAAAGGCTATAAAAAAACAACCAAATTTGAATAAAATTGTTTGCCCTTTAATGGGTTAAATGTATTCCTTATCATTTTAAAAGTGAATACAACTGTAACACAGTGTGTTGAATCATTATTAAAGATGTAAACAATGTTTTATTCTCTTGTCCATCTCTTTCAGATGACCCTACAGAAATGGACAATGGTACCTGAACCTCTGGATTCTTGATGAAGACATTTACTGGAACTAACATGGCCCAATTTGTTGCAATATAAAGAGGGCTATGCTTGTAGCAGCTGGGTCATAGGGCTATGTGCTGCTGCTTGGCAGTCAAGAAAAGCAGTTTCCTACATTAAGACAGCTAATTGACTGGAAGTAACATTGCCCAAAGTATTACAAGGAGGTGGATGTTCTGATCTGCATGTTGGCAGTTGGCTGAAATGCCTACTTGTTACTACTGCCTGCTGGTTGGCGGGCAAGGACAGCTGTTTCCCATCCCATGTACACCCTTTACCCAATAAGCTGTTTATAACATTAAAGATAGGTGGTCACTTAAAGCAGGTGGAAAGTAAAGCAGAATGTGCCTTAGGGCACATTCTGCTTTTCTTTCAGCCTGCTTTAAACTACCATATGCTAGGCTATATAAAATCTTTGTGATGGTAATTGTTCATACGGGTATAAACTGGAACGGTTTTCTTCAGCGGAGTAATAAATAAAACACGTTAAAAGTCCCTTCTATGGGGGAAAGGGTTAATAAAAACACCTGAAACATACATCAACTCATCATTGCCTAGGGACTTGTATGTACATCATTTACAAACAGTTAACTTGTGAAGAGTTCACTTTTTCTATGCAAACAGTGTTGACCTAGACCAGAGGACCCCTACACCCTAATAAGGGTCGGCACTGTTTACATTTGGCTGATGAATACACTTTACGCTACCATCTGCTAGGATATAGGAAATATTCTTATTTTGCATTAGTGAAAATATTTCCTTCTGTGGAGGATTAGATTAAAGGTGTAAAAATGCATATCTATAGGCTAGTGGAGCCTTGTATGATGATACTTAACCCATTACCCCATAAATACGCCTTTTAGCGGATATGATTTATTCCTACGATGAAGAAAATAGTTCCAATTTAATCATTCATGAATATATAGTTTAGGGAATACTTTCTTTATTCTAGCAGATGGAAGCTTAAAGCAGGCTGCAAGTAAAGCAGAATGCGCCTTAAGGTGCATTCTGCTTTACTTTCAACCTGCTTTAAGTGGTCACTTATCTTCAATACTAGAAATAAGCTATGATGTAAAGGGTTAACAGTGTTGCGTGTTCATTGTCAAAGGACACAGTAGAAACATTCTAGATAGAGAGTGTAATGAAATCTGTTAAGATATTGCGAAGTTATTAACTTCTTACCAAGTGCAATGATATTCAATAAATCCGTAGTTGTGTAGATTTATATATAATGCACATGATAGTTATAGTAGTATAGTAAAACTTTTGTTAAGTGGCCACTTCATTTAAGATTCATGAGCAGCCCTTGATACAGGTGGCTGGCACTCTGGTTTATTATGTAAGTGATAAAGGCGTATTTGTAGAGTATTGAGTTAACCCTTTACCTTTAGAAGCGCCTTTTAGCATATTCCATTTAATCTTCCGCGGAAGTAAATAGTTCCAATCTATACAGTCATAAATATGTATAAGAAGAAATATTTTCTAAATTTCTAGCAGGTGGTAACTTAAAGCAGGCTGAAAGTAAAGCAGAATGGACCTTAGGGCATATTCTGCTTTACTTTCAATCTGCTTTAAGTAGTCACCTATTTTCAAAACTGGAAAAAGCTATGGGGTAATGGGTTAAAAGACCTCCACATGTTTTCAATGAATGGCCACTGAATACAAGTTAAACTTAAGACTTTATATTGTTATACACCCGTCATCGACGGACGTATTATGGTATACCCAGCGCTGTCCGTCCGTACGTACGTCCGTTAACTTTTCTTGTTAGCGCTCTCTCACCTTCATTTACTTACCGATTTTGATTAAACTTCCTACAAATATTCCATACCACAATAGTTCGGACGAGTTCGCGTTTCAGACGTTGGCGGCTATTTTTAGCAGAGTTATGCCCCTTTATTGTCAAAAATTGGCATTTTTAAAAAAAAAAACCAGAACTTTTTTTTTTTTTTTATTCAATTGATTTCAAATTTGATATGGTGATACAATGAATGAAGTTACTTAACATATATTACGGGTTTTTGGTTTGACTCCGTATTTTCAGAGTTATGCTCCTTTACACAATTTTTTTAACAATATATTGTTTCCTGATAATAATTTTAATTACATTTTGCTTGCTCAATCTATTATACATATAATTCCGTGATATATCCAAAGTATGTAAATACGCCCAAAGAGCATTTGTTTATGAGAAAACAGTTGGTAGAAAAACTATCGTTATAGTATTGCAATAGTTTCTTGACTATCGCAATACTATCGGGATAGTACTTGAGCTATCGCAATACTACAGCATGGTTTTTTTGAGATCGATAGTCGGGCCTACACTCCGGGCGACTTTTTCCAGTCGGTCTGAGTCCGGACGACTTTGACACCCGCCGGCCATGACGGGCGTATTTTGCCGCACTGCGGTGCTCTTGTTGTGTATTGTTTTTGTATGATTTTTAAAGCTACTAACTAAGTAATAACACTTGAGTATTATTTTGATATTTTTTCAATTTAAGAAGTTATATTTGCTCAGATTGATTTAGTATTAGCCATGTTAATCATTACTGTAACCCCATCACTGCCAGGGCATCATCTGCTTTAACTCTTTCCTCCCTAAAATTTTAAATGGACAATTCCAGTTTCAATTTTAGTCTTGTCCATTTCTGACTTTAAAGGGTTGGTTTTGTCAATGTTTGGCATTATGAAAAACAGTGAAGACCCTGATCAGAGGGCTCCTTAAGGAGCCCTCTGATCTGGGTCTTCACAGTTTTCATAGGACATGTGTACAATTCAAATGTACATCGTTTGATAAGGACGCCTATATGCGGGACTAGGGTTCAAAGTGTTAAACCATTGTTGTCTGCTTTTATTTCTCAAATTTGAAGTTTAAATATTTTGAAGTAAGAAAATATTGATATCAGTGTCATGTAGTTTGGATCCTGATCAGACCCTGGGTTACATGGCATCTGATCAGGATACAAACTGCTTGCAAATAACCGTTGTACTCTGTGTAAATCAGTGAAGGGGTTAACGATACATATATTCAGTTTTGATCCAGATCAGACCAGATTGATTCATGTGAAGTGCTTTTGCATGCACAATTAACCCCTGTGTGAAGAGAGCACTTTATAAATCTGGTCTAATAATAATAATAATCAAACACCAAGAAAATCTGCTCTTGATTTGGATCATAGCTGTTTTAACAGGTACATTGCATCAATGTTCTTTTAGTTTCTATAGCAATAAAAACCTACACACAGGGACTCATTGAATGAGAATGCCAGTAAACTGAATATTGTCTGAATATTCTTCTTTATATCTCTGTAACTCATTCAGCCCTATTGATAACTATACTCATCATTACCAAACAGTGTACCCCTGCACAAAAAGTATTATTGTTAGATGGAAAGAACTTGGAATACAGGAAGTCTAAATGTGTGAAGGGCAAAGTGGAGACGTTAAATTCCACTGATTGTTAGTTAACCTAGTATGTAACAGTTGAGATGATATAGGTTCATTGTGGGTGGAGTATTATACAGTGTGTAGGAATATACAGCGGGAGAAGGGTTAACATAGTCATGTAAACGATGATGTTTCACCATTATATAAACCTTAAACCAAGATATCAAACTAATTACTGTAAAACCTCTCTATTATAGTGACGACTAAATTATTTTAATTATTTTGTATTTAAGGCAGATGACTTAAGGAGCTTTGTTTTACTTTCACCTTGCTGTAAGATTTCAACTGTCATTTGTACAATTAATTAGCTTTATCACATAACTTGCAGTCTAGGAGTGGCATAAAGCCATTATATAAATATCGTATTCCACTAGTGAAGTATCACTTTTTGGACTCCGGCCCAACATGTTTGTTCACAAGTGATGCATGTAGCAGGACACCAAATGACGTCATTTGGAATTATGTTGCCGTGCACAACATAGCATTTTGGCATAAAATCTGTATAGTGGAGGGACTGCAAACAGATTTAATAGGTGTTTAAAATTGTTATGTGATAAATGGAATCTCACATTCGTGCTCATTACTTATCATTTTTAATAAACTCGATGACTAAAATTAATATAACGCGAGCCTTGTTTATTAAAAAATGATAAATAATCAGCAGGAATGTAAGATCCTCTATTTATATTAGTCATGATAAAGAGGTTCTACTGTACATATAGATTTAGTTGTATTTTTGTGCTCATTATTTTATACATGTACAATTAGTGTGCCAAAGTTGTTATAACCTGTGTTACAGTAGCTACATTTGTTGTATAGTTTATTTAGCCTAGAAATCTTCCTTGATTGCTGCATGGTTGTTCAACACAGTGCAGAAAACTTTCTTTTCCAATTAAATGCAAATGAAATGAAATGCAAAAGAAATGCACTAAAATGTAGAAATTTTCATTTTCTTGAAATGTCTAACAGTTTATCTTAATTTGGGTGGCAAACAGGTGGAAGCCTGATCAGACGCCGGGTAACCCAGCGTCTGATCTGGCTCCAAACTGTTTGCAATGGAAATAATAGTTTTAAAAATGTTTTTATTTGAAAAGAATAATTTCTTCACCACTGTTACAGAGACACATTGATTACCTTAAAAAAAATTACCAACAGTTTGGTTTCAGATGAGAGTAATTCATGTCAGACAGATCCTATAAGAAAACAACGCAGCCCTGGATCAGACAGCTTCTGAAGGAGCTGTCTGATCTGCGTCTACACTGTTTTAAAAATGTGTCAATATAAGCTAATAGCAGGAGGAGGGCTATTGTACATCATGATATGATTAACAAAGTTTTAGCAGCAAGTTTCTGTCCCTTTAAATCTAGTCTATTTTTAGCTCACCTGGCACGTAGTGCCAAGGTGAGCTTTTAGGATCGCTGGATGTCCGTCGTCCGTCCGTCCGTTCACAATTGTTCGTTAACACTCTAGCAGGTTCAAATCTCATTGGATCTTGATGAAACTTGGTCACAATGTTTGCCTCAATAAAATCTAGGTCAAGTTCGAATGTGGGTCTTGTCCGGTCAAAAACTAGGTCACTAGGTCAATGACCCTCATTTGAACTTGACCTAGATTTCATTGAGGCAAACCTTTTGATGAAGTTTCATGAAGATCCAATGAAATTTGTAGTCTCTAGAGTGTTAATAAGGTTTTTCGATGATTTAACCTAGTGACCTAGTTTCTGACAAGACATAAGCCACATTTGTACTTGACCTAGATTTCATTGAGGCAAACATTTTGATGAAGTTTCATGAAGATCCAATGAAATTTGTAGTCTCTAGAGTGTTAACGAGGTTTTTCGAAGATTTGACCTAGTGACCTAGTTTTTGACCGGACATGACCCACATTCGAACTTGGCCTAGATTTAATTGAGGCAATCATATTGATGAAGTTTCATGAAGATCCAATGAAATTTGTAGTCTCTAGAGTGTTAACAAGGTTTTTCGAAGATTTGACCTAGTGACCTAGTTTTTGACCGGACATGACCCACATTCGAACTTGGCCTAGATTTCATTGAGGAAATCATATTGATGAAGTTTCATGAAGATCCAATGAAATTTGTAGCCTCTAGAGTGTTAACAAGGTTTTTCGATAATTTGACCTAGTGACCTAGTTTTTGACCGGACATGACCCACATTCAAACTTGACCTAGATTTCATTGAGGCAAACATTGTGACCAAGTTTCATCAAGATCCAATGAGATTTGAACCTGCTAGAGAGTTAACGAACAATTGTGGACGGACGGACGAACGAACGTGCCATCGAATTGGGTAAAAGGGCCTTTTTTTTTGTTATTTTCTTTTGTTCGAATAACGGGCCACGGCCCCTTAGTGTATTGTTACGGAATGAACTCTATTGTCTTCTTTTGTTATGTTTACCGTTATCTGGCCCTTTAACTCACTTTAGTGGCGCGGACGTTCTCACAGTTGGACATTTGTTGGGTATATTTTTTGTTTAAAAGTACCCAACAGTACACTAAAATACCCAACAATAACAATAGGGCAATCACGGAATGAATGGAATCTATTGTTCTCCCTACCCAACAAAGGACCTTTCGTGCGCTCAGACAGACAGACAGACGACGGACATCCAGCGATCCTAAAAGCTCACCTTGGCACTACGTGCCAGGTGAGCTAAAAACCTTGTTAACACTCTAGAGACTACAAAATTCATTGAATCTTCATAAAACTTGGAAGAAAATGTTTGTCTCATTGAAATCGAGGTCAAGTTAGAATGAGGGTCATGCCCGGTCAAAAACTAGGTCACATGGTGTACATGGTTACATGGTTACCAGGTGAGCGATTTAGGGCCATAGTGGCCCTTGTTCCTGTTTTCTTAGCATCCTTTTTTTTCGTCTTTATTTGAATACTGTAAGTGCAATTCAAATCTTGTAAAGCCAGATCAGAGGGCTCTATAAGTAACCCTCTGATCAGGGTCTGTACTGTTTGTCATTTTCCAATTTATGCACTAAACGTAATTTGAAACTGAAATTTTCCATTGATATTTTGGGTAGGAATATCACTGTATCCTAATATTAAACTACTGCAAGTCATTTAAGTCTTCGTACAGACAGGCCAGAGCAAACAGTATAGACCCTGATCAAAATTTCCTTAGGGAGCAGTCTGATCAGGGTATACACTGTTTGCCATTCATTTAGTATCTTTTGGAGAAATTATTTTGTGATAAAAGCAATTAGTTAAATTTTTAGGATAATTACAGCAGTTAAACAAGGTGTCGTTTTGACTGGAGAATCAAGTATTACAGTGCTTCCTCTCTACAACGACACCCAATGGGAGATAAAGATTGTATGTGTTGTTCGAAGGGAGTGGTTATGAGGAGGGAAATTAAGACTTGGCTTACATTTGCAAACAGCTTGAATCCAGATCAGACACTGCCTAACGCGGCATCTTTTCTAGACTCAAGCTGGTCTCTTGTCCTTATACTTATTGTCTTTTACGCCTCTTAATTATTCCTTTGAAACTGGCTGAATGTAAAGCAGAATGTGCCTTAAGACACATTGTGTTTTATTTTCAACCTACTTTAAGTAGTCGGCTTTTTTCAAAACTAGAAACAGGCTATGGGGTAAAGGGTTAAGGCACTAGGGCAAGGGTTTTTGTAAGGTGGGAGTCATTGTTGGGAGGGCCGTTGTAGGGAGGGAACACTGTAGATTGAAAACTAAGTTGTTTACTATTTTCTGTTGTTTTTTGGTGTGTATTGAGTGGTACAGTATTCTATATTTTTTACTTTGTTTCTTCTTCTTTATTGCTAGAATATATAAAGAACTTGTACTAAATCTAATGTAAATGATTTTGACCTTGTCACAGGAGAAAGAGAGGTTTTGGGCAATAATCTTATCTTGCAGTTCTATGTTGAGTGGTGTTTGTACACAGACTTTGCTATACAGCGTTCCCTCTCTACAACGACACTCAATGGGAGACACAGATTATGTACGTTGTTCAGAGGGAGTCGTTACAGGGAGGGAAATTGGCTTACATATGCAAACAGCTTGGATCCAGATCAGATGCCGTGTAACGCGGCATCTGATCTGGATTCAAGCTGTTTATCACCCGTCATTATATTCATTCCATCAAAATGTAATTTTGAGAAAAAACAGCACACGACAATTTGAAGCAGACGATATTACAGCAGTAAAAGTGTTAAACATTTTGTCTTCTTTGGGGAACAGCCGTAAGGGTCGTTGTTGGGAGGGACGTTGTAGGGAGGGAGCACTGTATTATATAGTGCCATATTTTCTTATTTTTAGATGAAATGGGTACAAGTGTTGAGAGACATACCCAGTATAGACATTACAGTGAAGACTCAGATTAGTTGATCTGTTTGCAGTATATTAGATGATATGCTGATGAATGACAATTTGGATCTTGATTAGAGGCTATGCTGTTGATCTCATCTGTGTCTACACTTATCGCAATGTTTAAAAGTTCCTTTCTTACTCCCACTGAAAACTGGAAGTATTGTGGTATGGGGTTGCCCATCCGTCCATCCATCTGTCTGTCTATTGGTCTGGTTAGTTTACAAGATAATTAGAACAATTTGTAGGAAATTTTCATCATACTTAATTCGATGCTTCTTTGCCTAAATAGTTCTGATTATTTATGTAAATTGTGTCATTATGACCATTGACTGACCAGTGTATTGTGTCTATCAATACAGCTTATATGGCTTTAACCCTTTCCCAATAGACACGCTTTTAAGCACATTCAATTAATTCATCCGCTGAAAAAATAGTTCCAATTTATACAGACATGAATATGTACCTTAAGAAATATTTTCTATAATCTAGCAGATGGTAGCTTAAAGCAGGCTGAAAATAAAGCAGAATGCGCCTTAAATCGCATTCTGCTTTATTTTCAACCTGCTTTAGGTGATCACCTATGTTGAAAGTGAGAAACAGGCTATTGGGTAAAGGGTTAGCTATTTGTGGTGGAGATTTACTCCTTGACTGTGCTCGTGTTCTATCAATGCAGCTCATATATTTTCTTTCATAAAAGATATGGCATGACTTTGTACAGATTGATGTTTTTATATTGTTTTGAAATGTTTACCATATGAAAATACTCTGACAATTTTCCAAGATAGGTTGAAACATTTTATAGATGGTACAGTTTTCAGCCCGGTAGTAAATAGTTAGCTTTTGTAATTTTGTGTTAATAGTCAACTTGTAGTCAAAACTGGTAGTATGTCAAAGACTTGGAGCTTCAAAATAAACCTCTTAGCCCATTACTCCATAGAAACACCTTTCACCTTTAATTTATTCTTCTACTGAAGAAAAGAGTTCCAATTTATACAATCATGGACATGCACCATAAGATAATATTTTCTATATTCAGATGGTAGCTTAAAGCAGACTGAAAGTAAAACAGAAAGTACCTGAAGGTGCATGCTGCTTTATTTTCAACATGCTTAACCCATTACCCAATAACCTGTTTCTAATTTTGAAAAAAGGTGACTACTTAAAGCAGGTTGAAAGTAAAGCAGAATGCGCCCTAAGGCGCATTCTGCTTTACTTTCAGCCTGCTTTAAGGTTCCACCTGCTAGAATTAAAAAAGATTCCTTCTGATACATATTCATGATGGTATAGACTGGAATTATTTTCTTCTGCGGAGGATTAAATGGAATGGGCTGAAAGGCGCTTCTATAAGGTAAAGGGTTAAGTAGTTGCCTGTTTTCATAATTAGAAACTGTCTATAGGGTAATGGGTTAACCATGTCCTTTGAAACAGAGTGATATATTATATTACAACTAGATTTGGAGGTCCCAGTCAGGTTTCAGTTGAAGAAATGTTTTTGATGAAAGTCTGTTATTATCAGCGGTTTATTTCCGTATCTGGTTAAGTTTTCTTTTTAAATGTTCAAACTATGTGCTATTTCTCAATGCAGTTACACTACATTACTCAATTTTGTTGCCGGAAACTGAGATTTTTGTTTAACATTTTAACAATGTGCTATATAGTAGGGTCCAAGATTATGAAGAGTTTTAAGTTAGATCTGAGATTACTCTCAAGCATTTTATTTGTCAGATTTGAGCAAAAGCTTAAATCTGACTGATGAAATGCTTGAGAATGATCTCAGACTCAAGTCAAACTCTTTATAACATTGGGACCAGTTCGTTTTCAACAGCTTCTGTATATGTTCGAGTTTTATTTACACCTGAAGGATGCTTCAGATGTTTATCTACCTTTACCTCAAAGTCAATATTTATTTTCAGTGATTTCTTTTCCCCCAAAGATGTGCTATATTAAAGTTACATTTCAATGTTTTCTCAGAAGATTTGCACATATTTAATTCTTTCTTCAAAGCATTTTCATCTTTTAAGAAAGTTGGTAGCTCAAAGCAGTCTGAAAGGAAAGCAGAATGGGCCTTTAAAGGCCCATTCTGCTTTACTTTCAACATTCTTTAAGCGGTCCCCTACCTTCAAAACTAGAAACAGGCTATGGGGTGAAGGTTTAACAGGTGTTGTTCGAAACACCTTTACTACGGTAATGAAAATTAGCTTAACCTTTTACCCGATAGCTTGTTTCTAGTTTTGAAGACAGGTGAGTTCTTAAAAGCAAAAGTAAAGCAGAATGCAGCCATTCTGTTAAGATATAGAAAATATATTTCTTGGTACATATTCATGACTGTATTAGTGGAAATATATTTTTCTGTGCAGGAATAAATTAGTCGTAAAAAGGTGTTTTTATGTAGTAATGAGTTATAGATGGTTGGCTTGTGTATTGAACCTTTGCAGTAGAAGTGACCTGGAAGTTGTTTTGACTGTCACATGTAAATGGCCTATGGGCCTGACACCTACTGACAGGGTTATGCAGCAAAATACAGTTGAACCCATTTATACCTGGATATTGCAATGAACTATCCCTGTGTGCTTGTTGGAAGATATCATTATAGAAACATAAGGGTGATATAAAGACACTGCAGGGGTTGTCCATAAAACAGAACATTTCATATTAAATAGCAAACAGTGCAGATCCTGATGAGACACAGAAGTATGCAGTGTCACATCAAGCTATGGAGTAAAGGGTTAACCCATTACCCAATAGCCTGTTTCTAGTTTTAAAGATATGTGATCACTTAAAGCAGGTTGAAAGTAAAGAAGAATGTTCCTTAAGGCACATTCTGCTTTACTTTCAGCCTGCTTTAAGCTATTATCTGCTAGAATATAGACAATATTTGTTATGATTTTCACTTGTGACAGTATAAATTGTAACTATTTTCTTCTGTAGAGGAATTAATTAAAGGCGGATTTATGGGGTAATGGGTTAATAGGTCCTGGTAGAAACATGAAAACACATTATGAGGAATAGGTAAAGGCATCAAAAGGTGTTTCTTTGGCTATTTATTGAGACTTATCATTTATTTGTTATACCGGTGGTACTGGATTGCCACAGTGAAAAGTTCTGTTTTAAGACCCTTCAGAATGTATAGAATGTATAGAATGAAAGTATTATAATCAAGAGCAATAAGAATTCCATCTGTTGTACAAAATAATTAGGAGTGTGATATTTAGTAGATCTCTTTGATAAGCTTTGTTTAGCAGGGTATCATATTTTCATTTTGCATCTAGAAATGTTTACATCTGGTACAGTAAAGTACTGTCTGTAAGACAGCACCAAAGAAGACATGTCTTCACAGTTTAACACATTCAATCCTTTAGGTGAGTATACTCTTCATTTATAAACAGTGTAAATTTGAGGATTACACTTGTCCTATGCAAACAGTGTAGACCCTGATCAGAGGGCTCCTTATGGAGCCCTCTGATCAGGGTCCACACTGTTTGTCCTTTTGAAATATATTGTTAATATTAACCCTAGATAGTCAAAAATGGACTAGACTAATTTTGAAACTGGAATTGTTCATTAAAAGTTGCAAGGGTGAATGAGTTAAAGCATATAATAGACCCAAGCAAGATTAAATTAAAGTATACTTGACTTAAGCATACTTATACTTAACTCCATAGATACAACTTTTCACACCTTGCAGCTTAAAGTAGGCTTGAAGTAAAGCAGAACGTGCCTGAAGGTGCATTCTACTTTACTGTCAACCTTCTTTGTGATCACCTATCTTAAAAACTAGAAACATGCTGTAAGGTAATGGGTTTAAGTTAGATTGAACATTTTGATATTCCTTTTAATGATTGTGTATGATATAAGACTTAAAAGTATTATTTGTTTGGGCCTCATGTAGGTCTGGGGCTTGCCATAGTAGTACAATAATTGAATATTTTGCTCCCCCCATGACTAAATAGGAGACAATACTAGGGTTCAACAACATTTTGTATTTTCTCCAGAGCCATCATTGCAAACCACCTACATGTACATTTGAGGCAGATGACGGCTGCAGGCAAGAAGAAAGTAAAGTAGAAATCTCTTAGGAGCTTTCTGCATTGATGTCATCTTGATTTAACCCATTACCCCTTAAATACCCCCTTTTAACGCCTTTAATTTATACCTCTATTGAAGAAAATAGCAATTTATAGCCGTAACAATTAATGTTTCATAACAAATATTTTCTATATTTAGTAGATAAAAAGCAGGCTGAAAATAAAGCTCTATGTAAAACCTGCTTTAAGTGGTCACTTATTTTCGAAACTAAAAAAGGCTATGGGGTAATGGGTTAAGCTGTTACCTGTTCTCAATACAACTAATGATCATTCAGTTGTAGCACTTATTTGAAGGAATAGGTGGAGGTGCTTTATGGAGGAGAGGGTTAAATCATTGACCCCTGGAACTTCCATTGGACAATTTCAGTTTCTAATTGAGCATACATGTAGATTTGTGCTTGAAACAGTGCATGCATAAAGGTCATCTGGAGTCTTCCTCCACCTGTAATTAGCTGGTTGTTGCAATATGACTGAAATACTATTAACCCTTTACCCCATAGAAGCGACTTTAGCGAATATGATTTATTCATCCGCTGAAGAAAATAGTTCCAATTTAATCAGTCATGAATATATATTATAGGGAAATTTTTCTATATATTCTAGCACAGGATAGCTTAAAGCAGGCTGAAAGTAAAGCAGAATGCGCCTTAAGCGCATTCTGCTTTACTTTCAACCTGCTTTAAGTAGTAACCTATTTTCAATTCTAGAAATAGGCTATCAGGTAAAGGGTTAAAAGAGACGTAAAATCATAACAAATCAAGTAAAATTTTCAAACTGAATGACAAGTAACATTAAATTTCTTAGTACAGTATTTCTCACTGCTACAACTTACATCTCAGTTGTAGTGAGACAATAATTCGATGGCTTTTTTTCTCCTGTTTGTTATTGATCAGTTAGTTTATAGCCAGAATTAGGGCAAATGATTTTTGCTTTACAAAGAAAATTGTACTGCTGTTTATTGTTTGGAATTTTGTGCATTTGATTTACTTGTTTGTTCACAGTTCTAAAAGGGAGAGAACAAAGAAAGCAAGCCTAAGCAAACAATGTAGATCCAGTTCTGCACTTTTTTCATTGTATTAACTCAGTGTTGAAGACAGGTAGCTGTTTAAAGCAGGCTGACAGTAAAGCAGACTTTTTCCAAACCGTTAAGTATGCTTTTAACAGTAAGTTTACCATTGTTCTTTAACAGGACATTGTAGAACAACATGAAAATATATTAAAATATTTAAAGGCCTGGAAAAATGATTACATTGCTACATAACGTTTTTCTAGTTTAGAAGACAAGTGACCATTCACCTTAAGGCACATTCTGATTTACTTTCAGCCCAAATTATCTACATTTTCTTTAACCCTTTACCTGATAGCCTATTTCTAGTACTTAAGATAGGTTGAAAGCAGGTTGAAAGTGAAGCAGTATGCGCCTTACTATCGGCCTTCTTTAAGCTATCATGTGCTATAATATAGAAAATATTCCCTATAATACATATTCATTACTGATTAAATTGGAACTATTTTCTTCAGCGGATGAATAAAATCATATCCGCATAGGCGCTTCTATTGGGGAAAGGGTTAAGAAAATATCATCAGTGTCAAACAGTTTGGAGTCCTGTTGTCCAATCCATTTCATTATTTGAATAAAATATTGTTTAAACCAAACAGTTTGGAGTTTTTAGCTCACCTGAGCTAGCTCAGGGTGAGCTTTTGCAATCCTTGAATGTCCGGCGTCCGTCGTCAACAATTTTAGTGTTTATTCTCTAGAGGCCACAATTTTAATCCACACTTTCTGTAACTTGCTCAGATTGTATATTACCATAAGAGTTCGGATGAGTTCGATTATGGTTGAAATCGGACCAATAGATCAAGAGTTATGAACCTTTGAATTGCTGAAAATGCCATATTTAACAGTGTTTCACTCAAGAGGCCACACTTTTTATCCAATCTTTCTAAAACTTGCTCAGATTGTATATTACCATAAGAGTTTGAATGAGTTTGCTTATGATTGAAATCAGAATAAAATTTCAAGGGTTATCTACCTTTGAACTGCTGAAAATGCCATATTTAACAGTGTTTACCTTCTAGAGGCCACAATTTTTATCCAATCTATGTCAAAAGTGCTCAGATTCAATAGACTATAGGAGTTCATATGAGATTGATTATGATTGAAATCAGACGCATAGGTTGAGAGTTATCTACCTTTGAATTGCTGAAAATGCCTTATTTAAGGGTGTTTACACTCTAGAGGCCTCAATTTTTACACAATCTTTCTCAAACTTGCTCATATTGTATATGACCTCAAGAGTTCAAACGAGTTTGATTATAGTTGTGATCAGACGCATAGGTCCAGAGTTATCTACCTTTGAATTGCTGAAAATGCCATATTTAACAGTGTTTATACTCTAGACGCCACAATTTTTATCCAGTCTTTTTCAAACTTGCTCAGATTGTATATTACCATAAGAGTTGCAATAATAGTGATTATGGTTGAAATCGAACTAATAGGTCAAAAGTTATCTGCCCTTAAATAGCTGAAAATGCCATATCTAACAGGGTTTACACTCTTGCAACTACAGTTTTCATTGAATTTTGATTTTACTTGCACACAAAGAATACAGCTATAAGTTCTCAAAGGAGTGCAATTAATTATTGTTGAAATCTAATCGTTGTGGCATTAGTTTTCTGCCCTTGATATACTTTGAAATGCTAGAAAAGGCTTCATTTCAGTTTAGTTTAGGTTCTAGTTATCTGCCCTTGATGTACTCTACTATACTAGAATTATGAGGTTGTATTCCAAAACTGTTTACATGCTATACTACAAATTTGAATGGATTTAGATTAAAACGAGAGAACTAGAAAGGTAAAGCTATCAGGCTTCAGTACAAGAGGTGAGCGATATCAGGGCCTTCAGGCCCTCTTGTTTTATATTACAATCTACATGTATATTAATTAGCTCCTGATTCAGATGAGACCCTGTGTTGCTTGGCGGCTCATCTTGATCAAAACAGTTTGCAAACGTTAATTGGTTACCTTAAATCCGCTCACAGCTTGCAGGAAGTTATGATACATGTATTAAATATGTTGTTTTAATATGTTGTTATTTTGGCAATACTTTTATACCCAATGTCACCGAATAACCCACCAGCACATAACTATGCATGTACATTGTATATATAAACAAGTATAAATGTTCAAGGTGAAATACAATATTGCGTTTTTTCATATATGTTACCATAAAAATTGAGAGAAGTAAAAAGATATAAAAGTGTTCATTGTGTTTTGATTTATATCCATATTCCAATTGAAAATCAGTTGGAGAAAACAAGGTAAAAGTCAATCTTGTAGGATTTTCGGAACTTTGTTATTCAAAACCTGACGTTTTTTATGCCCTGCCATGTAATTGCCGGGGCATATGGTGTTGCTCCTTTCCTTCCATCTGACCTTCCATCATCATTCAGTTTCCATTCATTATCTCTACCATAGATGTACAGTCTATCTCTACAATGACGCCCAATGGCAAACACAGATTGTGTGTGTTGTTCGGAGGGAACCATTATAGAGAGGGTAATTACATTTGCAAATACATGTAGCTTGAATCCAGATCAGACGCTGTGTAGTGTGTAATGCTGCGTCTGATCTGGATTCAAGCTGTTTGTCTCTCGACATTATATTTATTCTATTAAAATATCCATTTATATGTTACTTTGAGAGAAAACAGCTGACAACAATTTTAAGCAGACAATATTGCAGCAGTGAAAGGGTTAGACATAATTGTCCCGTTTCGGGAATTGCGGCAAGGGTCGTTGTAAGGAGGAATCGTTTTTGGGAGGGCCATTGTAGAGAGGGAACACTGTAGTACATTATTGGACTCAAGTTCTACTGATGCTAGTGAAATAATATTTTATATATGGAAAGAGTTGGGTGAGAGGAAGTGCTACTTACAAGGACAATAACTCTAGCATCAATATTGTTTGACTTAAATTCTCCTCGTCATTTTTTCTTGTCTGGAAGCAATGACCAGTTCTACTGATTCTAGTGAAATAAAATTTCATATATGGAAAGAGTTAATTGAAAGGGGTGTCTTAACTCTTGCATCAATATTTGTGGACTTATTCCCCTTTATCGTATTTTGTTGTCCTTTTACAAATGGATCAACACTTGAGATAAATGACTAAAACGTAATGGGGATTTCAATGAAAAAATCTCCTGGATTATCTTCATAATGGTCATATCTATTGTTTATGATAGAATATATTCCATAAAAATAGCCCTATAGTATAGATCTAACACTCGTATGGGGTCGTATGATTAGGACCTCAGTAGTATACTAGTAGTGTCCCAGCCGTATGGGGCTTTCAGATGGACCCAAGGTAAGGAGTGTCAAACAGTTTGAAACCTTATCCGATGCCACGTTACGCATTAGGATCCGAAATGCCCACAAAAACAATGAGACAAGAAATGGGTTAATTTATTTCTAATTTGAACGCATTGTGATTGAATAAAAAAAAAAATTCAAATCAGTGTGTTTAATGTGAAAATACGTACTTATAACCATAGAGGTGGAAAAAATTATGCAAAACTAAATTATCATGTTTGATTTCATTCGAAAAAGATTCACAGAAGGATCATTGGACAAAATATGAAAAATGTCCTAATTTTACAAACATTTAATAAACAGGCGTAGAACAAAGAAATGTACTGTAAGTCATTTATTGTAAATAGCTCTTCAAGAAAAATATTTAGAAGAAAAAAAAATCCCTTATATTAAGTTATGACTGTGTAGCCTGGTTACCTGTCACAGTTTTCGCCACCCTTAGCTTAATTGTTCACGGATCTAATTCTGAACTGAACCGGTTCAATAACTCGAATCTTGTGAAATAAATACAAAGTGTAAATTATATAAATTAAACTGTACTGTTTTCAAACGAGGTCATTGCTCTGGATCACCGGGATGCTTCCTTGTCAATTGGCCACTTCCGATTGATCTTTCGTCGATAATAAGGTCAATACTCTGTCAGTATTAAATACTTTTTTATAGTTTGTTTCATGAAATTTGAACATTTTTTAATGATTTTAAAATATTTAATTTTTTTAAAAGTAAATAAAAACTTTTACAACTTTACAATAAAAAAGTAACAACGGATAGGTTGAGTTAAAATTACCAACATGTCTTTTGATTGGAAACTTTTTGTGAACATTATTTTACCTATTTCCAGAGAAAGTGTATGCATACCATACACTGTCTCTGCTATTTCTTTCGCATTTTCGGCGCTTGAAATCTTCCTGAGTGAAACTGTCCCAGTATTCGGATATCCTCTGTAGTTTTCGGACATCCTTGGTAGCCTGCTCGTGACGGAATTCTAAGTTTTGCTTAGGTGGCGAGTTGACAAGAAAGTGGCGAATTGACAAGAAGCAAGGATAATTGATTTACAATGTATCTTTCATAACAGAATATAGATTTAATTACAGTTTCATTAAACAATCTTTTGAAATTATATCTTTTTTTCATGACACGTTTATCGAATGACGTTTTATATTTAAAAGGCGTATAATATGTATATTGCCATTTTGACAATTAGCTCGTATCAAAAATAGGTATATAGTAATACCGCATGTGGGTATGTAAAACTCCTCTATTAGTCATTGGTTTAGTCCTTTCCATACATCCTTGTGAACGAGGCGCAAGTGAGTAAGCGTCTCGTGATAACAATTGATCACAATTACGTGATGTGGCTTTGATACGAATAAACGATTTATTTTCTCTAAAGAAGAATTATACAGTTCAGACTACGTTGCGAAGATGTTAAATATGTTCTCGTGGAACATCGTAACGACAGTTTTGTTACTGTTGTTGACATTATCAATATCTGCAGCTGGGGAAGATGTTCCTCCTGCAGAAAGTTCTCAAAACGGACAGGTGAAATCCACAACAGAAACAAACAATCACGTTACAAAACCAGCTACACCGAGTAGTACCACAAATGCAACACTTATAAAGAAAAATACAACAGAATCAGGAAATGTTACTCATTTTATGGATGGTCCTCTAAGTGTGTTCAAGAATAAAGGGATGCTGATGCGATCTTTTTATGTGTTGCTTGGGCTAACAAGTTTAGTGATTCTTTATTTTGGAGTGAAAGCATGGAGGTGGGTAATTTAAAATGTATCAACCCAGTATTAAGGGGTCACACAGATTTACAGACGTTTCGGTAAATGACCAATTCGGTAAATTGATTTTATATAGTGAAAGTCTGGACGTTTCGGTAAAAAGGTAAATTATAGTAATTATAGGATTAAGTATATCCCACATCGCACCTCTCTCGGTAACAATGAGATTGTGGCACAGTGTTTGTGCCAAGTTTGCAGGGTTATTTTAGTATGTGTTGATCCTGATCTACCAACAGATACTAAATTTTTCGGCCTGTTTACAAAACGAAATAAAGGGCATGTGAAGGGGGTAAAAATAACTTGATTTCTTCAATATTTTTTTTTTCATTTCTTCTATAAGGAGATGAGATTATTGTTACATCTCAAAATAATTAAGAACTAAAAAAACAAAATTTATATTTATTGGCATGTTTATAATATACATAATAATACATATTTACAGAATAATACTCAAATTATAGATCTGCGTAACACAAGAAGACCAATGTAGAGCTCTACGCAATTCACTACCATTGCTTTGTTTTTATTTAAGGTGAAGTATCTGTAGATTAAAATCATTTTGAGATGCTTCTGATTTGTCTGAGCAGGATTCAAACTGTTCGCAAGTAACTTTGACTGATTCCAGATCTGCTGATATTTGTCTGACAGCTGCATATTATATTAAGGACTTGTAATTTTGTTTGTCAAAAAAGTTTGGATTCTGATCGCTGTTTCTGATCAAAATCCAAACTTTTCGGCAAATATTTATTGGGTTTAACCAATTGCTGATCTGGGTCTGACAAGTGATTAGAGATCAAGCGCCATCAGTTATTGATCTAGCGAAAGGTGTGATATACAGACCTGTACATAAACCTATAATTACTATAATTTACCTTTTTACCGAAACGTCCAGACTTTCACTATATAAAATCAATTTACCGAACTGGTCATTTACCGAAACGTCCGTCGCCCGTCACACAATTCTGATTAATCGAGGATTGTTTATAAACTTGTGCCAAAAAGTATAACTTCTATTTACTAGGGTATATCATTTATATGACCGGGAATCAAACGCGGGGCCTCCGGCTTGGTAGGTGAGTGTTCTAATCATTGAACCTGCTGCCAAAAGTCTGGATGTTCGGCAGTAAAAATGCTTTGCAGCTTATGTTAATTGTTTTATGTCTTGCCAACTCAAAATAAAATTATTTGAGGCTTGAGGGCCTAACAAAGCCTAATTTTACCACATTCCCAGCTTAATCCGAGATCATACTCATTTCGACTAACAGTAGCGGGTTATGGTCAAAGTGTACCATGGTAAAAGCGTCCCATTGCATAAGTGTACCATTTTTGGTCGAAGCGTACCACTTATAGGATATATAGGTACATTATTAATTTATTTATAAGTGATTATTGACCCAGTGGCAATTTATCTGTTTTAATACCTATAATCAGTGTAAAAACACGATTCACATATGTATAAATAAATGTGATTAAGTAGTTTTGATCTTGATCATATATGCATACTTGCCAATATTTTACATTTTATCAGAGACCGTGTATACCAGAGATACATGACTCCGATGATTTATACTAACGAGACTGTTGAGCGAGATTTCGCGAGAACAGGTCCTCGACGACCTCGAGATTTATATAAGCTTGCGTAAGTGACGATTAGGAAAAAAAAAATCGATATTTGGAATTAATATTATCACTTGCTTCTTTAATACTTTCTACAGTTTTTTAACAATACAAAAATTCTTTAAAGAAGAGTCTTTTTCAGGTTTTGACACAAAAGAATAATTTAGAATAAAGTTCAAGCAACAATTAATCCCTACGCACATAGCATACACGTTAATTAGTGTTTGGAAAATGCCAATCAAATAAAAAAAAGGCAGTTTTCACGCATTATGTTTTAATTAGTAACAAAATGCGTGGACAGATTGACATGAAAACTATGTCACTACTTAATCTCAATCTGAGCTACATGATACATTGAATATCCAAATCTTCTAATGTTTAAATGTTCAAAATAAAGTTTAAGCATTTTGGCAAGATGATATTGCATCGACCTTCAATCAAAGCACCAGTGGGTGGCCTCATTAAAGTTGTATTATATAGCAAAATGCGTGGACAGATTGACATGAAAATTACGGTAACGCCACAACTAAATCTAAGCCTAAGCTGCATGGATAACTCATTCTTATTAATGTTTGAATACATTCAAACTGACATTTAAGCCTTTACGACAAGACAATATTGAATCGATCTTCCATGAAAGCACCAGTGGATGTTCTCATTAAAATTTAATTTATAGCAAAATGCGTAGACTGATTGACACGAAAATTACGCCACAACTAAATCTTAGTACGAGCTACATAGAAAACCCATTCTTATTCATTTTTGAATGTTCAAACTGAAGTTTTAATTTAAGCGTTTACGGCAAGACGATATTGAATCTGTCTTTTTTACAATCTAAGCACAAGTGGATGGTCTCATTATAGTTCAATTTGTAGCAAAATGCATTGACATCTTGACATGAAACTTATGCAACAACTTAACAAAAGTCTGATATACATGGTAAACACATTCTTTTTTGAAAGTTCAAACTGAAGTTTTAGGCGTTTACGGCAGGGCATGTTCTGTTAGTCAAAACCACGGGAATGCTTCGAAATTACCAGCAAAGTATCTTCAGTTTAATCAGGAATACACATTCCTGGTTTATTCCACAACTCAATTATTTTGGGTTTTATTCAATTAAAATCACAAAATATCGTATAAAACGCAATTAAATCTATACTTAAAAGTCAACTGGTCGATATGCATTTTTTTCCAATATTGCGACGCTGCCAAACAATGAGCTGAGGTCATATGATCGCATCGACATACGTCACTGCTCTCAACGGACACCTGTTATATGGGGATTGAAGGAAATTATCGGAGTCGGGTATCTCTGGTATACACTGTCTCTGGTTTTATCTATTTTCCTTAAAGATTTTCCCGTAAAACATTTGTTTCACACCTATTAACACTGTAAAAACACAATTTATCTTAAACAAATATCTTATTTACTTTCAAGCATTTTATATCCTGATCAGAAGCTGTGTTCTTAGGATCCACAATGATTGACACTTAGTTTTAGAACAGACAATATTTGCTTTACTGCATTATGAGTGTTATATATTGATTACTTTTTGAACAATTAGCCTCTTTTTAGTGGTACATGTAGTAATAGAGAGGTTTTACTGTACAACTGTCAGATGCAGCTGTCATAGTTTTAGAGACAGCTGATGACTTATGGCAGTCAAATTGTAACAGCTGCCATATATAGTTTGTCAAACTTGTTTCAGCAACCATTTATTCGACAAACTTGGGGATCTTTTAACTCTTTATCCCATAGCTTGTTTCTATTTCTGACCACAGTTGACCACTTAAGGCACATTCTGCTTTACTTTCAGCCTACTTTAAGCTACCATCTGCTAGGATATAGAAAATGTTTCTTATGATACATAGTAATTAATGAACTATATAAATTGGAACTACTTTCCTCAGAGAAGGAAAAAATGAAAGGTATAAAAGGTGTATTTATGGGATAGTGGGTTAATGCAGATGACTGCCTTATGTTGGATAGAAATAATGCAGAAAGTTCATAAACAGGGCTCCAGAATAAGGGAAGTATTTCCATAGCTGAAGTCTCAATGCCTCAAATAAACCCTAAGATTTGACTACTCATTACAATTATTGTTTTGCAATTATTCTAATGAGTAGTCACAACATAGGGTATGGTAGAGGTGTAAAGGAGAAACCACCTTTTTGTTGGCCAGTAGGTAGAGGCGGTCAAAGGTTCTTCTATGGAGGAAAGCATTAACCAAGTCATTTTATTGACAGCTCCAGATAATGGGAGTATTTCAAAAACTAAAATCTTCATTTCTGCATGAAACGCTATGGTCTCACTACTCATTAGATTCATATCTTTGAGACCATTCTATTGAGTAGTAGCACCATAATATTTGGTGTTGAAATTAGTGAGAAAATATTGAATTTGTTCAGCTTATATACTCCCTCTTATCTGTCAGGAGCCCTGTATTGTATGATGGCAGAGCCCCAGATAAGGGGAGTACATGTATTTCTAAAACTAAAATCTTGATTTCTGCATTAAACCCTATGGTGTCACTGCTTATTAGAATCGTCTTCGAGACGATTCTAAAAAGTAGTAACACCATAGGATTTGAAGCTGAAATGAGTGAAAAAATGTTGGATTTGTTGAGGTTACTCCCTCTTTTCTGGAGCGCTGATGATGGTTGTTTTGTTACAGAACGAGAAGGCGAAAGAGCAAGTCTAGAAAGTATGGATTGATAACATCCCGAGATGCAGACCTGGAGATGGAGCCATTGGATAGAGACATGGATGATGATGATGACATGACAGTGTTTGAAGTAAATGGACGACAAAAATAGCCAATGTTCAAATGTAGGTACTGATGTATAAACACATTTGATTAATTCTTTACCCCATAGTTTGTTTCTAGTTTTGAAGATGGGTGACTGCTTAACCCTTTAGTTTACCCTATAGCCTGTTTCTAGTTTTTAAGACAGGTGACTGCTTTATCCTATAGCCTGTTTCTAGGAAATAGAAAGTTGCATTAATTGACTGGTACATGTTATGGATAGGACACTTGTAAGCTGTAATGTAGTTTTATTTACTGAAGATGTGAAACTGATTTTAAAAGAATCATAATTTATGCTGTGTATGTTTTTAGGAAAAAAAAGATTTTTTTTTATTAAATATTTTTTGGGGAAATTCTTCCACCAAAATTGGGAAAAAAGAGGCTTTCTGCAATTGGGAAGTCACTGAATCTCTGTCTCTATTATAAAATGTAAAAAAGTCCTGTACAGGCTATGTTGAAATAAAACAATCACCTGCCTTGAGCAATATTTGTGTATCTCAATTTGCATATTGATAGTACATATAGTAGAAAGTGTCTGAAATAAAACTCGATCAGGCAGATGACAGCTAAATGCATGAACAAAAGTTATGCAGATAAACAGATAGTCTGCTTCTCAAACAGACAAAGCACTAAAGGTGTAACCCTTTCCCCAATAGAAGCATTCAGTTTATTCCTCCGCTGAAGAAAATAGTTCCAATTTATACAGTCATGAATATGTACAACAAGGAATATTTTCTTTATTTTAGCAGGTGGTAGCTTAAAGCAGGCTGAAAGTAATGCAGAATGCGCCTTAAGGCGCATTCTGCTTTACATTCAACCTGCTTTAAGTAGTCACCTATTTTTAAACTAGAAACAGGCTATCGGGTAAAAGGTTAAGAAAAAAATCAGATACAATTTTGACCTAGTACGCAAAGTATCTAAACATGCACGACTTGTCGTCTGGATTTTGCTGTATTTCAACTCTTGATAATAATACTTGGTCCAAGTTTACATTGAGTTTAAGTTGAGTCTGAGATCATTCTCAAGCATTTGATTGGTCAGATTTGAATAAAAGCTGAAATCTGACCAATCAAATGCTTAAGAACTGTCTCAGACTCAACTCAAACTCTATATACACTTGGATCATCATGTATTTACTTCCTCTATACCAAACTGTACTAATCACATTGCATGTATATCCAACACATAGCATTTGTGTATATATGATGGTGCTCTGGTGTTTAAGGCAAGCAACTTCATCAAGCAAGATGAAAGTAAAGCAAAGAGCTCCTTTAATTATTGGCTTCCTGCTTTACTATTATCTGGTTCGATCAGGGACTCCTCAGTTGAGTGAATTTATCAGAATACTTATGGGAAGGACAGGGATAAAACATTCCAACTTTAACAGTAACCTGCCTTAACTTCACACCTCACTGATTCCTCACTGTGCTTATTCTCATTCTTTGAATGCTGGGTTATTAATACTTATTTTGTCTGCAACAATTGTAGTCTGGTTCTGTTCTAAAAACAGAATTTTCTAAATTTCTTTGCAAAACAAGGTCAGAATGTCAAACAGTTTGGATACTGATGAGATGCTGCATTATGCAGGGTCTCATCAGGATCCAAACTGTTTGCGTTAAGGTTATCATGGTTTAACCATTAGCATGTAAAGCGTTGAAAGGATAGAAGGTTTCTAATGCACAGTAAAACCTCGCTATTAGGACCACTAAAACAAAGGCTTATTGATTGCATAATAGAGAGGTGGCAGCTTAAAGCAAGATGACAGTGAAACAGAAAGCTCCTAAAGGAGCTTTCTGTTTCACTGTCACCTTGCTTTAAGCAGCCACCTATCGTTAACACCCTTATTATTAACATAATTTAGGGGTCATACTAGAGAGGTTTTACTGTTCTTATGAATGCGTAGGAATGGTGACAGGTGTCCTAAGGGACTTTATGTGGAGTAAAAATATACGGCCAGTTTACTGATCCTGAGATTATATTTTGACTGTTACCATTGATGCAGTAAATGATGCAGTTTCTGATGTTCTTCAGTGGAGATGACATTATTCTTTCCCAATAAACGTTTTTATGCTACCGGTATATCAATTATGGCAGTTAAATTGCAAACACTGATTAATCCAGCATCTGATTAGGTTCCAAACTATTAACTATTTAGATCAAAACCAATCGCTAAAAACTTCGAGCCAATTTTTGGCGCAACAAGGTCTTAAGTCAACAAATCATCAAAATACCTAAAATAATTAAACATTATTATTTTCGTTATATCCCATGTCAAACAAATGGATATAAAAGAGATATAACTGAAAAACTGTCTGCACATCTCAAAATGTTATGAAAAATGTGACTTAAGACCGTGTTGCGCTCAGGTGACACTTAGTGTATTTTTTATAGGTACACCATATACGTAATAGAAATCTAAAACTTATATACAGTAAAACACAGCTAATACATGTATGATATTAAAAAGAAGGCTATGAAAGACATGTTACAGCTTAAAACAAGCTGAGTGTAAAACAGCAATCTCCTAAAAGAGTATTCTGTTTCATTTTCATGTTGCTTTAACCCTTTGAACCCTAGTCCCGCATATAGGCGTCCTTTTCAAATAGTGTACATGTGAATAGTACATGAGTCCTATGCAAACAGTGAAGACCCAGATCAGAGGGCTCCTTTCACTGTTTGTCCCAATGCCAAACATTGACAAAAACAACCCTTAAAAGTAAGAAATGGACTAGAATTAAATGGAAACTGGAATTGTTCATTTAAAGTTTCAGGGAGGAAAGAGTTAATCCAATTTACCCCATAGCCGATTTCTAAATTTTTAGAAGGAGACCACTTATTTTAGCAGGCTGAAAGTAAAGCAGAATGAGCCTTATGGCACATTCTGATTTATTTTCAGCCTGCTTTAAGCTACCATCTGCTAGGGTATATATAATATTTCTTACACAACTGTATAAAGGGAGGATCAGGTCTCACAGTTTTACATAGAGTTACATAGTGAAATTTTCAAACATCTTTTCCTCTTACATTAATATGGCCAGGCCAAAGCTTTGATATTTGGCATGGTGACACTTCTAGATGTCCTATACTGATATAGAGGCTTCTCTGAAACTAATATGGCCAGAGCTTTGATATATGGCATTGTGACAATTTTAGATGTCTTTTACCATGGTGCAATATTGAAATAGTTTCAGTCAGTTGCATATCTAGGTCACAAGAGCTAAAAATAGGGTGACTTCTGTGAAACTTATGTTACTCTACATGCAGTAATCATAATCTCCATTTTGTCAGCTATTCTCAGGTGAGCATACCATGACCCATAGGCCCCTTTTTTCAATTAAAGGAATGAATTAAGGCGTATTTATGGGGTAATGCACTAATGGGTTAAACAGCCTCATGCATTAAACTTAATTTAGTGGTTGCAATAGAGAGATTTTACTGTAATTATTATGTTTCTGTTTCAGGTAACATTCGACTAGTGATAACCAAATGCAGAAAGTGAAAACCAAAATGTGGAATATTGTGCAATATTTGGCAGATGAGAGGATTCAGGGTGACGCTGTTATGGGGTTAATATTTCTAACATACAGACACACCTACCATATACCCTTGTTTAAATGCCTGCCGGGCAAATGCAAATCCCAAAATTTAATCAGTGTTTGTTTCAGTGTTTAAAGGTCAACAGATTTTTTTTTCGGAAGATAAATAGGGGTGGGGGCGATATAGTATATTAACCTATTACCCCATAGCCTTGTTTGAGTTTTGAAGACAGATTACCACTTAAAGCAGGTTGAAAGTAAAGCAGAATGCACCTGAGGCACATTCTACTTTACTTTCGACCTGCTTTAAGCTACCATCTTCTAGGATTTTACTTTACTTTCAGTCTGCTTTAACCTTTTTGCATTTTGCATTGCCCCTTTGGGCGTTTAAATTGGATAGGTAAAGTTTCTACATTCTTACAGGCAACTGTTTTATTTTCAGAAAATTGCTTTTTAATACAAAAAATCAATTTAATGATTTTTGAAATCTTGGAAAACGGTAAAACAGAATTCTTCATGGACAATTTCGTCCAGGATGTGATATGTATTTCTGGCATTGAAATGGTTAATTATGTTTTATAGACTTGAGAATGAGATTTGAGAACAGTGAAGACTTTTAGTTGTCATGGATACAGAGAGATTATTGTGTGAGATATGATAAGCTGTAAAGCTTGTGCCAAAAGGGGAGTGAGAGTACTCAAAATAATTAACAGTCAAACTTCGATATCTCAAACTTGCTAAATTCGAACTATCTGATTTGTCGAAGCATGAATATCATTATTTCATGCTTGATTTTAAGTCTAAAATATTTGTATTTCAAACTTAAAACGTGGCTGAGCCACGCTTTAAGTTTGAAATACAGATATGTTAGACCTAACCAAGTTTGAGATATCGAAGTTCAACTGTATGTTGGTGTCAAATTATTCATACCAGGGCTCCAGATAAGGGGAGTAATTCAGAAACTAAAATCTAACCCCTATGGGTTACTTATTATTAGAATAATTATCATCTCTTTGAGACGAGTTCATAGGATTTGGTGCTGAAATAAGTGAGATAATGTTGGATTTGTTTTGTTTACTCCCTTATCACGAGCCTTGATTCATACAGAGGTATATAACCTAAACTATCATGTAATTGAACATTGGGTTTAGATGTATAGCGTGTAGCAGGTATGATTTATGCCATGTCTTTATTTTCATTATATGAATAGGATTTGGCATTATGTTGAGGACAATGAACAATTATTGTTCATTCAATGTTGGAATATGAACTTTTTATCCACCAATAGTAAAGGCCTTTGTAAAGTTATCACTCATACTTTTTCACCCAGTTAAAGAAAATTTCATTCTACACCTTCACAATTCAATACAGTAAAACCTCTTTATCACAATTACTAAATTGTGTTAATGATTGGGTGTTAATGATAGGTGATTGCTTATAACAAGGCTCCTTAATTTAGAAACTTTCTGTTTTACTGTTTCCTTGCTTTAAGCTGTCACCGGTTTCAAATTAGAAAATGATTGAAATAAGCCTCTAGTAACTAAATAGTATAAAATGAAGTGGAAAGGTACAGTTACTGAACAGTATTCCAACACTATTTGTCAGAATGGTAAATTACTTATTGATATAGCTTTTAGAAATAGTTTGGAATAGTGTATAATAATTAACATTTTCTCCCATGGCTGGTGTCCAGTGTTAAACCCATTACCCCATAGCTTATTTCTAATATCGAATATAGGTGACTACTAATTAATGAAGCAGGTTGAAAGTAAAGCAAAATGCGCCTTAAGGCACATTCTGTTTTACTTTCAGCCTGCTTTAAGCTATCATCTGTTTGAATATAGAAATTATTTCCTATGCTGCATATTCCTGACTGAATATATTGAAACTATTTTCTTCAGTGGAGGAATAAATTAAAGGGATATTTATGGGGGGGGGGGGGGGGGGGGGGGGATAGGTTAATACCGGTGTAACAGCCCTGGAGAAAGAGGGAGAGATTTTCATGGGTTGTGTGTACAAACAGCATGTCTGTGGACAAAGGGTTAAGAGTATAATAGTACTCTTTGTAAATTATGACTGAAAACTCATGGTTGTGAAATTATAAACACAATATTAATCATGGCAATTTTACATGAATAAAAATTACTTATATTGGAAAAGACATTAACCGTTCCCATTCAAACAAAACTAAATGCAAGGCAATAAAATCTTTTTATCCGAATTGCTAAAAGTTTGGAGCATGACCAGATGCCGTGACAGGCCTGAGTTGTTTGCTCCTTTAAACCCTTTACCTCATAGCCTGTTTCTAATTTTGAAGACAGGTGACTACTTAAAGCAGGTTGAAAGTAAAGCAGAATGCGTCTTAAGGTGCATTCTGCTTTACTTTTAGCCTGCTTTAAGCTACCATCGGATATTTGTCAGGATAAGTATCCATGACAGCACAGAGACTGTCAGTCCTTCGTGATGGCAGTATAAATTGGAAATATTTTTTTCAGAATAAATACATGTATGCTTAAAAATAAGTATTTATGGAGTAAAGCGTAAACAGGCTCAATACTGCTTGCAATGGATATAATTGTTTTAGCATAAACCAGTTTATTGGAAAAGGATAAAGTGTTCTTCACAACACAAGAATGAAACTATCTGCACAAAAAAATTCATGACTTGTAGATTTCCTGTCTAGCCTTACACGTTCTGACGTCATCAATATTAAATATCCCAGTAAAATGCATGTTGTATCTGGAATAACTGTAATTGTGGGTAATTCCATCTGTATTTTCCTCCAATAGTATCATTCAAAAGTATCAAATGACATGTTATTGAAACAGTTTTTTGGTTATTCCATACATGTTGATGGCCAAAGTTTTCAGAAATTAACTTCATCCTTTTCTCGAAACGACAACCAAAAGGGCAAACCCTATGTTCCTAACTGAATAAAACCCATTACTCCATAGTTACACCTTTTATACATCTGTTATTCCTCCTTTACAGAAAATAGTTCCCTTTAAAAACTGTCATGAATATACAACACAAGAAACATTTCCTATATTCTGGCATATGGTAGCTTAAAGCAGGCTGAAAGTAAAGCAGAATGCTCCTGCATTCTGCTTCACTTCCAGTCTGCTTTAAGCAACCATCTGTTTTCATTACTGGGATAAATAGTTGTGTCCGTTTGAGGACATATGCACTGATGTACAGTAAAATTTGTTTGCTTGCTATGCCCAGTCAATAAAAACCTCAGAGATCTCTAAAGACAGGACAAAAAGAGTAATGTAGAAAGTTCCTTTAGCATTTATCTGCATTACTTTTGTCCTGCATTAATCTGCCACTTTTCTCATTATAATCATGTATAAATTGGCAATGTAACACAGGTGGTTACTGTATAGAATATATATACATGTACGTATAGCAAATATTTCCTTGTGCACATGACTTTGGGTGTGATAGTGATTTATGAATACTCAATAAGGTGTTGCTAAAGATAAAGTGTGCTTGTTACCAAGTTGTTTTTATGTATCGTGACAAAGCCAGTCCCAGGTGGTCCATTTGTGTGAATATTTTTGTGGCTTCTGTGTATTTATATCGTGGAAAGATGTATTGAATAGTTGTACTTTACGTGGTGATTACATCAATTGTCGAATACATGTACAGTGTTACTTCCAAAAACTTGCCTCATTTGATTCTGTAGCAGAGATGATTTTTTCTCTTGGCCCAAAGGCGAAAATGGCAAAGCGAGATATCAAATCTGCATTTCGCTTATTACCAATATCCCCAGAGGATTTTTGCTTACTCGCACTCATCTTAACCCATTACTCCCTAGATACACATTTTTAGCTCGACTTTTTCGAAAAGTCGAGCTATTGTCGTCACCCTGTCATCTGCGTCAGCGTCTGCGTCGGTTAAGTTTTTTTGCTTAAGGTTTTTGTAAGAGTTGATTTCTCAATAACTATCAAAGGTATCCATTTGAAACTTGGGATAGTTGTTCAGTATCAAAAGGGCAACTCATTACAACAAGGCAGGTAACCATTGGATTTGTCATTTCAGAGTTATTGCCCTTGTTTTATTTACTTAAAAATTATAAATTAACATATCTCAATAACTAGCAAAGGTATCCATTTGAAACTTGGAATAGTTGTTCAGTATCAAAAGGGCAACTCATTACAATAAGGCAGGTAATCCTGGGATTTGTCATTTCAGAGTTATTGCCCTTGTTTTATTTACTTAAAAATTATAAATTAACATATCTCAATAACTAGCAAAGGTATCCATTTGAAACTTGGAATAGTTGTTCAATATCAAAAGGGCAACTCATTACAACAAGGCAGGTAACCATTGGATTTGTCATTACAGAGTTATTGCCCTTGTTTTATTTACTTAAAAAATATAAATTAACATATCTCAATAACTATCAAAGGTATCCATTTGAAACTTGGAATAGTTGTTCAGTATCAAAAGGGCAACTCATTACAACAAGGCAGGTAACCATTGGATTTGTCATTTCAGAGTTATTGCCCTTTTTTTATTTACTTGAAAATTGTAAATTAACATATCTAAATAACTATGAAAGATATTTACTTGAAACTTGGAATAGTTATTCAGTATCTAAAGGGCAACCCATTACAACAAGACAGATAACCCTGAGGTTTGTGTATTTAGAGTTATTGTCCTTTTTTTTTATTTACTTCAAAATTGTAAATTAACATATCTAAAAAACTATGAAAGATATTAACTTGAAACTTGGAATAGATATTCAGTATCTAAAGGGCAACTCATTACAACAAGACAGGTGACACTGAGGTGTGTGTATCCAGAGTTATTGCCCTTGTTTTATTTACTTAAACGTTATAAATTAACATATCTAAATAACTATGAAAGATATTGACTTGAAACTTTGAATACTTGTTAAGTATCAAAAGGACAACTCATTACAACAAGGTAGGTTACTCTATGATTTGTAATTCCAGAGTAATTGCCCTTGATTTATTTACTTTAAACTTAAAAATTGAAATATCTTAATAACTATGAAAGATATTAACTTGAAACTTTAAATACTTGTGTTATATCAAAAGGGCAACTCATTCAAACAAGAAAGGTGACATGGGGATGTTCCATTCCAGAGTTATTGTCCTTGTTTTGACTTATAGTTTACTTTAAATGGAATGTAGACTGTCAAAGTATGTTTGAGTTGTTGTTGCTTACAAATTTCTATGATCAATAGGGCATTAAACACCCATACACATTCTTTAAGTTTGAAAAAATATAGCCGTCTCAAGTATATTAAAGTCGAGCGTCCAGCACCCGTTTGCGGTGCTCTCGTTATGTCTTTGATTTATTCCTCCTCTGAAGAAAATAGTTCCAATTTATACAGTTATGAATATGTATGAAAAGAAATATTTTCTATATTCTAGCAGATACCTCAAAGCAGGCTGAAAGTAAAGCAGAATGCACCTTAAGACACATTCTGCTTTACTTTCAAACTGCTTTAAGTGGTCACCTTTCTTCAATACTAGAAACAGGCTATGGGGTAATGGGTTAAGTAACTTCTTAAAAGATGATAAATTTGTAGTATTTATGGCATGTGGCAGCTTAATGCTGGACAGACTATATAATGCAGAAAGCTCCTAGGAGCTTTCAGCATTACTTTTCCCTGCATTAAGCTTTCATCCCTCTTGAAAATTGCCATGCATCTGCATTTAGTGGCTGCTTTAACTTGCTTAATATAGGCTTGACTTTACACAGAGCTCCAGATAAGGGGGATATTTCAAAAACTAAAATCTTTTTTTTGCTATAAAACCCTATGGTGTCACTACTCATTAGAATCGTCTTTTCGAGACGATTCTAATGAGTAGTAACACCATAGGATTTGGTGCTTAAATAAGCGAGAAAATGTAGTTGTTCAATTTACTCCCTCTAAGTAGAACCCTGCTGTACAGTCTTTAGGAAAGTTTGATTTTCATTGCCAGGGTTTGTTTAGTTGAATATAGGGTTTTATATAAATTATATATGATATGTGGGCTATTATGTATACATGTAGCAAAAACCAAGTAGATTTAATTATCTCTGATATCTTCCAATGTTATATAACATTAAGCCTTATACAAATGTAATTAGTGAATGTTAAATTACATGAAGATGAAAAGATAAATAGTGTTAAACACAGCAGCTTCTGAGCCAAGGATTCATGCCAGAAATCTTTATCAGGTCTACAAGGTTTGCAAATCCATAAAACTCTTTTTGCATTTTTAGAGTAACTGAAAATGTGTGTTTGTTTGTTTCTTTTTTATGTTGTTTTTATACCTTGTAGTAAAAGTGTACTATTTCTTTGTTATTTTTGTGCATTTTTCGTTGTATTTATCCAGCTGTTTTATTGTACTAACTTGTGTTTAGCAGGCACTAAATGTATGGTGAATAGCTATTTAACTCATTCATCCCTAAAACGTTTAATGGACAATTCCAATTTAAAAATAGTCTAGTCCATTTTTAGCTCACCTGAGCCGAAGGCTCAAGGTGAGCTATTGTGACCGCTCATTGTCCGTAGTCCGTCTGTCCGTCTGTCCGTCTGTCCGTTCACTTTTACTTCAAACGACATCTCCTCTGAACCCGGGGATTGTAGGGCGGATTCAAACTGCTCATGATGTTCCTTGGATGCTTCTCTACAGAAGTTGTCTAAATGAAAGAGAAAAAGCAAAAACTCTGCTTGAAAAAGCAAAAAAGCAAAATTTTTTAAAAAATCTTCTTGCTAAAAACTACTAGGCCCTAAGCTTTGATATTTTTACAGTAGAATCTCCTGGTCAATCCCTCTATAGTTTGTTAAAATGAAATCCCTAGGGTCACACTTGACGCCACCCTGCGCAGTTTAAGTGCTGCTCTAGGCAGGTTTTACAGTATTTTTGATGAAGCAAAAGCAGAACTGTATTTTACCTGAGTTACTCTTAATATACTAAGGGCAAATAGCCAATATTTGCAAACATTTTGGATCCAGATCAGATGCAACATAATGCTGCATCTAATTTGGATCCAAACTATTGGTACTCATTTACCAACTGAACATGTTCTAAATTCTTTTTTTTGTCACTTTTCGCATACAGTAGGTTTTAAGCAGATATCATTTCAGTCTGTTAAGGGTAAGCCTTCAGAGCAGTTGCTAATTCTACCATACTACCCAGTATTTGACCTCAGCCACTGAACTGATGGTCTTAACTGAACATGTTGTCTGCTAAAGTTTATAAATGGTTTAGTCTGCTTCATACTTAGAGAAACAGGGTCTGGAAGTGATCCACTGACAGTTATGTAATTATGTCTTTTGCCATATTTATACATATGTTTAATATTCAAAATATGTATAGCAGACAGCAATTCAGCATAATAAGAGTTAGACCCTAGCCAAATTTCCTACTGGCAGAGTTACATAACTGAACTCAGGTCAGCTGGTCAGCTGGTGAGTGTCTGCTATATATTTATGCCCTGCAGTTGGGGGCATATTGTTTTTGTCTGTCTGCTTTTTTGTCTGTTTGTCCATTTGTTTGTCTGTCAGTCCACAACTTTAATCTTAGCCATAAGTTTGTTAAAGTTAGAAACTTTATAACTTGGGTCATGTCGTACAAAGGTCAATGTCAATTTTGAGATATTTCCCAGTGTCATATTTTCTTGTCTTTGAGATAACTCCAGTTCTACTGATGTTAACCCATTACCCCATACATATGCCTTTTTACACCTTTAATTTATTCCTCCTCTAAAGAAAATAATTCCACTTTATATAGATTAGTCATAAACATGTAAGATATAAGAAATAGTATCTATATCTTAGTAGATGATAACTTAAAGCAGGTTGAAAGTAAAGCAGAGTGCGCAATAAATAATCATATGGAAATACATGTAGCTTGATAAGAAGAAGTGTCATGGATAAGGGCCATAACTCTGCCAACAATATTTTTTTAAGTTATTCCAATTTGTCATGTTTTTTTTGTCTGGAAGATAATTCCATTTACAGCTATATTAAAATGTTGTCTTGCCTATTAAGCTAAGGCACAATGACCTCAGGTGAGCGAATTAAGGGCCATGGCCCTCTTGTTGACTATTTAGGGTTGATTTTAACAATATATTTTAAAATGACAAACAGTGTTGACTTAAGGAGCCCTCTGATCAGGGTCTACACCTTTTGCATAGGACAAGTGTATCCCTCACACCCACAGTTTCACTGTTTGTAAATGAGAAATATACTCATCGCTAGGGTTGAATGTGTTAATACAGGTTGCAGCATAATACAGGTCAAATGTAAAGCAGAAAGCTCCTAAAGAAACTTTCTGCTTAGTCTTTTGTCCTTATTTATGCAGTCAGCTGTCTTTGTTTTTGTTACTGCTAAACATTTAAGTTTCACTGTAAATTGTTTTGAATAAATGTTTTTTTTATGTATTTTTTTCCACATTATGAATTGTACACAATAAATAGGCCATTCTATGGTAATTTAAGCTTGTGCTATGTGAACAACCTTTAAACCACTAAATATTCATATATAGGATATTCTAGCCATTATGAACATCTATCTTCTAAATAAATACCTAGGCTACTAAAATAAAGAAAAAGTTGCTTATATATAGATAGTGCTAATACTGCTGTCTGCACCGTTTTCTTACACGATCTGTCTTGCATGAGTATACAATTTTTGGAACATTTTCCATAAATTCTGAGCCAATGTAAATCTTCAGATGATAAGATGTTCAATGTTGGTGGAGCTTGATATATGAATTTTCAGTGGAGGAATCGGAACTTATCAAAACATGCATTTGACAATTTTAGCTCTTTGCAAGCTAGCGGCGAAGTGGTGATTACTTTTGCAAACAATTTGGATCCAGATTAGATGCTGCGTATGTGGCGTCTCATCTGGATCCAAACTGTTTGACATTCTGACCCAAAATTTTAAAAAAATTGAATAATTTTATTTTTCGAACAGCAGCAGACAAAAAACAATTATTGCAAATGAAAACAATACCGGCCAGCATGCAACAAGTTAAGGCAGATAATGCTTCAGTTAAGTAAGGTTAAGCGTTGCACTAGGAGAAACCATTACAGTTTGGTAAATTCATGGAATGGCCTCATTATAATTCACATGTATACCAGAATTTGTGTAGTGTTGCACCAAAGCTTTGACATGAAGATGTATCACAAAGACCACCATAATAAACAGTAGTTGGATAATATATACTTGTAGTAGGAATAGTTTAACTCTTCTCCTGCTCAATATTCATACATAGAACTCTGGTTATTGCTTAATTCATTACCCCATAAATACACCTTTAATTTATTCCTCCACTGAAGAGGAAAGTCCCATTTTATGCAGCCATGAATTTGTATAAGATAAAAAAGTTTCTATATCTTAGCAGATGATAGCTTAAAGCAGGCAAAAAATAAAGCAGAATGCACCTTCACTTTCAACCTGCTTTAAGTAGTAAACTTTCTTCACAACTAGAAGCAGGCTATGGGGTAATGGGTTAATGTAGGATAAAATTAATGCAGAAAGCTCCTGTAAGATCTTTCTGCATAATTGTTATCCCACATTTAGCAACCACATGTCTTAACATCTTAAACACTGCACATGGTCTTCTGTTAGTTGGTTGCTTAACCCATTACCCCATAGACCGTTTCTAGTATTGAAAATACCACTTAAAGCAGGTTGAAAGCAAAGCAGAATGCGCCTTAAGGCACATTCTGCTTAACTTTTGGCCTGCTTTAAGCTACCATCTACTATGATAATGAAATGTTTTAATTGAACATGTTCATGGCTGTATAAAATGGAACTAATTTCTGCAGTGGAAGAATAAATGAAAAGCGTAAAAAGGGGTATTTATGGGGTAATGGGTTAAACACGATTGACTGTAAACAGACTAACTACAATTGCCTGTTTTGATGACATCTGTAATACTACATGTATGGCCAATTGTAAGTTAGGTAAACATACTTGTGAGACTTAATCTAAAACACACACAAACATGGCTACATGTAGGTAATGATATGCAACCTATGATAAGTCCTAATATAAACAAAATGATACAAGAATTGTTGAATAGAGAAAACATTATTTTGTCTGTGCAAGTTAAACACAATGGAATAAGAAATTATGACAATTTATCTTAATCTGAATGTTGAACAGGTTTGATCCTGGTCAGACTTGATTACTCAATACCAGATATTCTGTTACAATAAGGAAGAGGACAGGCTTATGTCACATAGGTCCTATAAGAAAACAGTGAAGACCCTGACCGGACAGCTACTTCAGGAGCTGACAGTTACTTCAGGAGCTGTCTTATCCGAGTCTACACTGTTTTCAACAGATGTCAACATTACTAGCAGGAGAAGGGGTAATTTTATTTGCCAGTTTGATGCCAATCATTTTCAACTCTCCTGTCTAGGAGAATAAAGCTGCTAACATATGCAGTTCTTGTACCCTGTGTTTATATACACTTGAATGATCTTGTTCTATACTCAATCACAGTCATTCAGAGGATGCAAACATTCTGAAATTATTTCAGTCTCCATTATATTTACATATACTGGATCTGCGTGAGAAATAGTCTAGTTCCAGATAAGGCTCCTTGAAAAACTGTTTGTGAAAGGTTTTCTTAACTCATTTACCCCTGAAATTTTTAATAGACAATTTCAATTGCAAAATAAATCTAGCCCATTTTTGACTATTTAGGGTTGATATTTAAAGTATATTTCCAAATGACAAACAATTTAGACCCTGATGAGAGGGCTCCTTAAGGAACCCTCTGTTCAGGGTCTATACTGTTTGCATGGGACAAGTGTAATCATTACATGTACACTGTAAATGACGATTATACTCTTCTCTGGGGATGAATATGTTAAAAGGGTGTTGACTGGAGAAATATTGATCATGTTTCATTATAATGCAAATGCTAGTTATTAAATACATGTATGAACAATGTGAGAATTTAGTTCCCTATTCTTGTCATTTGAAATCCATTCTTATCCAATAGCCAGGCTAATGACCCTTCTCCTGCTCAATGTTCATCTATAACATCTGTCCACTGCAAATACAGTAAAAACTCCCTATTACAACCACTAAAACGAATGCTATTTGATTGTATAAAAGAGAGGTGACAGCTTAAAGTAAGGTGACAGTAAAACAGAAAACTCCTAAAGGAGCTTTCTGTACAGTAAAACAGAACACTCCTCAAGGAACTTTGTTTTACTGTCACATTGTTATAAGCAGTCACCTGTTGTAAACACCTGATTATTTAACCAAATTTAGTGGTCTTAATAGAGAGGTTTTACTGTATCTATAATCAAGCTATTACATTAGGTAATTAAATAAGGAAAGAATGCAGTCTTGTTAAACAAATCCTTTGATACTGTGCGTAACCGGATAAGACAGCTTCATTTGGAGCGGTCTAATCTGGGTCTACACTATTTTCAAACAATGTCAATATGCACTACTAGCAGGAGGTGGGTTAAATGTATATCTGGTATATCTGTTTGCCATTTCATCAAAGCTTTTGTTCAACTATTACATTCCAACATTTTCATTAAAGTTTATTCTCATACTTGGAACTCTTGCTTTGTTCACTTACCTTCTCCCACATTGTTTTATTAGCTCACCTGAGCTAAAGGCTTAACCCTTTTAGTTTACCTGATAGCCTATTTCTAGCATTGAAGATAGGTGACTACTTAAAACAGGTTGAAAGTAAAGCAGAATGCGCCTTAAGGCGCATTCTGCTTTACTTTCAGCCTGCTTTAAGCTACCATGTCATTGAATATAGAAAATATTCCCTACAATATATATTCATGACTGATTAAATTGAAACTATTTTCTCTAGCGGAGGAATAAGTCATATTCGCTAAAAGGCGCTTCTATTGGGGAAAGGGTTAAGATCTGTTCAGAATGAGCTATTGTGACCCCTCTTCTTCCGGCCACATTTTCAAACAATATCTCTGAAACCACTGACCTGATTTTAGCCAAACTTTGTCAGAAGCATCAGTGACAAGGGGAAAAGAAGTGTTGTTCAAAGTTTTGGCTAGAGTTATTCCCCTTGCTGTGGGGTCCAGTTTTTTTTTTAACATAACCGAACATGTAGACAACTTTTAAATTATAAGAAAGTCTTCTGCCCAGAAACTGAAACGCCCAGACCTTTGATATTTAGCTATGACCTTATATACCAAGAATTTGAGTTCTGACGCACAGCAAATTAACCACTAGGGCCGAATGACCAAATGGTTAATTTGCAGCGCGTGAGAATGACAAACTGTGTATATGAGTTCATAGCATACCATGGAAGCAGATTATTGCAATTCTGACAATACAAATAAAAAGGAGCCAATCAGGTCCAGACTTTTTAGCTCACCTGGCACGAAGTGCCAAGGTGAGCTTTTAGGATCGCTGAATGTCCGTCGTCCGTCCGTTCACAATTGTTTGTTAACACTCTAGCACCTACAAATTTCATCCGATCTTCATGAAACTTCATGACAATGTTTGTCTTGATAAAATCTAGGTCAAGTTTGAATGTGGGTCATGTCCGGTCAAAAACTAGGTCACTAGGTCAAATCATAGAAAAACCTTGTTAACACTCTAGAGGCTTCAAATCTCAATGGATCTTAATGAAACTTGGTCAGAATGTTTGCCTCATTGATATCTAGGTCAAGTTTGAATGTTAGTCATGTCCGGTCAAAAACTAGGTCACTAGGTCAAATCATAGAAAACCTTGTTAACACTCTAGAGGCTACAAATCTCAATGGATCTTAATGAAACTTGGTCAGAATGTTTGCCTCATTGATATCTAGGTCAAGTTCGAATGTGGGTCATGTCCGGTCAAATCTAGGTCACTAGGTCAAATCATAGGAAAATCTTGTTTACACTCTAAAGGTTGATTGTGGGTCCAGTCATAATCTAGGTCACTATAGGTCAAGTTTGCCATGGTGTACCAGGTGAGCGATTTAGGGCCATAGTGGCCCTTGTTGTTTTTCAGTATTAAGCGACTCACAACCAGATGGTGCATTAAAAATAGTAATTTGTAAATATGTGTCAAACGCTTATATAAATGGTAAAGAATTAGTTTAGGATAAGAAATTCTGTTTAAAAAAAATGTATTTCAATAAAAAAAATATTGGTCTATGGTGGGATTCGAACCCGGGGCCCGGCATTGGCGGACAGAAGGCAAAATAGGGGAAACCGCTTAGACCAATGGACCACGGAACTATCCGTTTATCTCGGATCGATTTAACGTATTTCAATGTGTAGCGATCAAAAGTGCATACAACTTCGTAATTCGGCTCGTGTTTATGTCTGAGCCCGTGTAGAGAAGCAACAACACCAACTATACCGTCTACTAGTAGGTATAGAAAAACGATGGAAAATATCTAAAAATCTAAGATTCGGTGACGATTCTTGAGACTTTTTTTGGACTGATCATATTTTTTTAATGTCAGAAGCCAAATAATGCCACAAATTTGCTTTTATTTGAGTATTTTATTTTATTTTGACAAGTACACCATCCGGTTGCGAGTCCCTTTAAAGGGGAACAATCGCCTCAGACTATTTTTTTAGGTACCTATAGTAGGAACGCATTGCTCCCCTTGTATGGCTACAGTAGCTGTTTGCATAGGACAAATGTACTCTTCAGGGTTACACTGTTTGTTAATGACCAGTTCACTCTTGGCTAGGGTTGGAAAGCTAACCTGGAATCTGGCTGAATGACAGCTGTTACAAGATGCCATGTATTAATCAAATACATATAACATTTTAAACCTATCACCCTCATAAATACGCCTTTAATTTAATCCTTCTCTGGAGAAAAAAGAAATCAGTTTCTATACCGTCATGAATTAGTACCATAAATATATTCTTTATTCTATCAGATGCTATCTTAAAGCAGGCTAAAGGTAAAGCAGAATGTGGCTTAAGTTAAGGTACATTCTGCTTTACTTTCAACCTAAGTTGTCGCCTACCTTCAAAACAAGAAACAGGCTATGGAGAAATGGGTTAAAATGGGGCAAGAAAAAACCTTGTAGCCTGGTAGTCCGATAGCTAGAGAGAATTTGGGAGACTTTAGCCTTGGCGTTGTATATGGTTATTCCAACCAGAAACAACCATTACATAGTTAAGAGATGCAAACAGTGTGTGAATGGCTATTATGCAACATACTTTCTGTATTAAAATGCAGAAATCTGTTTAATCTTCTATCAAGGGGTATATGTGATCAGTAGAACATAAATTCATCTTTTAAAGTATTTTATTTGCATCCTTCAAAGTTATATAATAACAATTTCAAACACATCTAAACACAGACTGTTATAGGTAAATTGTTCTGAATTAACTCATTTATCCCTGTAATGTTAACCCTTTACACCATAGATAGTATTAGATACGCATTTTAACCCTTTCCCCCATAGAAGCGACTTTTAGCGTATTTAATTCATTCCTCCGCTGAAGAAAATAGTTCCAGTTTATACCCTCAAGAACAATAACAATTACAAATATGTTATATAGCCTAGCAGATTTTAGCTTAAAGCAGGCTGAAAGTAAAGCAGAATGCGCCTAAGGGCACATTCTGCTTTACTTTCAACCTGCTTTAAGTGGTCACATATCTTCAATACTAGAAACAATGCTATCAGGTAAAGGGTTAAGGCATTTTATGTATTATTCCTCAATGAAGAAAATAGTTCCCTATAATAACTCCCTCCAAACAACACTAACAATCTTTGTCTCCCATTGGGTGTTGTTGTAGAGAGGGAGTACTGTAATACCCAATAGCCTGTTACACCTATACTTTATTCCTCTATTGAAGACATTGGTCCTCTCTTGTCTTATCTCGGGTCATCAAATCCCTATCATGCCTGGTCTGTGATTGATCCAGACACAGGCCCGTAGTAACAAGGATGGGGGCACGATGGTGTGCCCCTCCCATCTCCAACCAAAAATGCCAATTTCCCTTCCTATAATAACTCCCTCCAAACAACACTAACAATCTTTGTCTCCCATTGGGTGTTGTTGTAGAGAGGGAACACTGTAGTACCCAATAGCATGTTACACCTATACTTTATTCCTCTATTGAAGACAATGGTTCTACTTTATAAAGTAAAGATTATGCAACCATAAGAAATAGCTTCTTTACTATAGCAGACTGTAACATAAAGTAGGCTTTAAGTAAAGCAGGAAGCTACTTTCTGGCGGCTTTAATCAATCATCTGTATTAATTATTAAGCCCTGAAAACAGGCTATGTGGGGCGGCGGGTGGAGGGATAACATTGCTGGCCAAGTAATGAATTGTGAATTAAATTACTGCGTTTCGATTTCTTGAAATTTAATCATGATACAAAAACACATGTTGCTTATCCTGAAGCAAACAACTACATGCAATTAATCTTTGCCACAATGTATCATAAATTTACTTATTCACCCCTGGAACCTCAATTGTCCAGTTTCTTATGAAGTCAAGTCTTTTGGCTATAAAGAGTTGTTTAATTGCAAAATGACAAACAATGCAGACCCTGAACAGTGGGCCCCTTTAGGTCACTTAAGTGCCCTCTGATCAGGATCTACTTAGTTTGCAAAGGATAAGTGTACACTTGATTTGTACACTGTTTCTTAACCCATTACCCCATAAATACGCCTTTTTATGCCTTAATTCTAATCCTCATATGAAGAAAATAGGTCCAATTTATTCAATCATGAACATATAATTATCATAAGCAATATTTTACATATTCCAGCAGATGATAGCTTAAAGCAGGCTGAAGGTAAAGCAGAATGCGCCTTAAGGCGCATTTTGCTTTACTTTCAACCTGCTTTAAATGGTCCCCTTTTTTCAAATCTATAAACAGTCTATTGGGTAATGGGTTAATGACGAGTATACTCCATACTAGGGTTGATGAATCTGTTAAAATTGATTGTACATATCATTAAAATTCTGTTCAGATCACATTCTAACGTTTATGTATTCATTGCTGAACAATTACAAAAATCGATCCTAATAAATAAGCACTGAGCTGAAAATGCTGCCTGCTTTATTCTGAATTAAACCGTATGGTGTTACTACTTATTAGAATCTTCTTTGAGATGATTCTAATGAGTAGTTTCACAATAGGATTGGTTCTGAAATAAGTGAGAAAATGTTGGACTTGTTCAGTTGACTCCCTTTTGTCTGGAGCCCTGCTGCTTTTAACTTTGAAGTTTGTACATTTCTCTATATTTTAAGTATTTGATTTTAACATTTTCCCCACTGTACAACACTGGCTCTAGCAGGAACATTGTTATATAAATATCACAGTTCTGGATTGCTTAAGACCGCACATGACAGATCATTTCTTCCCTGACAGCTGAGAGGAGGAACCGCTGCTCTTTAGACTTTGTGGTTGCCCTCTGAAATAGATATACAGAAATAACTACAGTTAGTATTGACCCAATTACTGTCAAATCAAGACTAAACACTCATAAATTGTCAAAAATGAACTAGACTTATTTTGAAATTTGAAAAAAAAAAGTTATGACGGACACAAATATACACATACTTGGCTGAGGCTACAGTGGGTTTCTTGCGTACACTTTGAGTGGGTTGTGACTGGGTTGGTACTGGCTTTCTGAAAACAAAAATGTAAGCAACTTCATAGTTGTATGAATACCATAATCTTGTACTGTAAGCTTGAAATTATACATTTTACTCTTATCACATGTAGCCTGTTTCTAGTTTAAAGACAGGTGACCACTTAAAACAGTTGAAAGTAATGCAGAATCTGCTTTACTTTTAAACTGCTTTAAGTGTTTACCTGTCTTCAAGGCTAGAACCAGGCTATGGGAAAAGGGTTAAAGTACATGTAGTACACCCTTAATTACATCGGGCATTTTTGAATCGTCCTCTGCGACAACCACCATAACATTAATCAGTAATGTCCTTTTCTGGTTACAGGTTTCTATATGTGTATGGATGAAACAATAAACAAACTACTTCTTAGCGGAAATGTCATTTATTTAAATGACGGCTATATTTTCACATATCCAAGTGAAATGACTAGCGTTTACTACATATGGATACTAAACATACACATAGGTGGGGATCTAAACCGCCACGCCTAACAAAACAAGGTAAAAGTACATGACAAGTATCACATTTAATTGATAATTTGAAAGTCAAAGAACACATAATGAAATGTAACAACTATGTAATCATAAATGGTCCCTTGATTCAAGCAAGCCATGCTTTCTTGAAAAAAGGGGCTTTAACACTGACAAGATCTATAACTGGATCGATCTAGTCTGAGAACAAAACCCTCGTCAAAAACAAAATAGTTTCACAATAATCGTCATTTATGTAACAAATGGAACACCTATGACATGATTGTAATTAAAGGGTGGTGGCTGGGGCAGAGGAGGAACTTGACAATCGTTGCAAATAACTTTCTCGATAAAGTTCTTTGTTTACAGTCTAATTCTGTAGAGCGGAGCGGTAGAGCATATAGCGTGGTCACGTGATACACCCCCACGCACTTTCTAATTGGTTGCTCACTTGGTGCACATTACTCCCGAGTCTACGCTGTAATCTCCGGACAGTTCCACTTACTCGGTGTCCTTCAAATGTTCACTTATTCTCCGGACACTTGGGACCGTCTCGGTGCGACTCAAAAACATTCAACTTTGTTAAATTTTATTTGAATCGTCCTCTGCGACAACCACCATAACATTAATCAGTAATGTCCTTTTCTGGTTACAGGTTTCTATATGTGTATGGATGAAACAATAAACAAACTACTTCTTAGCGGAAATGTCATTTATTTAAATGACGGCTATATTTTCACATATCCAAGTGAAATGACTAGCGTTTACTACATATGGATACTAAACATACACATAGGTGGGGATCTAAACCGCCACACCAACCAGCAAGGTCAACAGATCCTTTGACCGTGCTGGTTGACCCCACCCCTGAGACCAGAAAGGGAGTATATTCTTAAAAAACAAAACAAAAAAACAAACAAACTGAAACATGTCTAAACAGTAAACAATCAATCAAAAATCGTATATATACTAAGTCGACTTCCCCTTATCGGTTAGATCAACGCTGTCAGCAGCCTCAATACCAATGCTTCAATGTTTGCTTTGTTGTTCTTGAACACAATCAATGTTCAATGCTCATAAAAGCTATCTTGTATTCAAAATCCGAAGCTAAATTTTAGGCTTTAATCTCATCTAAGGATGTTATTAGAATGCATTTTACTAATAATTAGCAATATGAGCACTGGACATTTACTAGAAAATATCTTCTCATAATAATCATCAGAACCCAAACAGTCTTACGCTACACTTGCCGCCAGTCGTTTACCTAACATATAAAGGTCTAGTGATCTATAAATTTCCTAGAACAGATTGTAAACAAAATCAATCAACTTGTAATCGCCTGCTTGCAATAATTATTTACATCAGAGCAGTCTTATGCTGTACTCTGTGAACCTGATATTTTTTCAATTTTCACCCCAGAAATCCGGGTAGGGCAGTCTTATGCTGAACCCATGCTGAAATTGGAAGCGTAAGTAATTTACCCCCAGCAAACAGGGCAGCCTTATGCTGGACTCTGTATGCTTATGAGATACCAAAAGGGCGACCAATATGTACATACATGTATTATAGTGTAAGGTTTGGAATTCTGATGTAGCTTTGCAAAGCATTCGACTTCCAGCGGCCCATTCTTCTAATTGCTTCCTCACTGAAACCTTTCATAGCACAATGAGTGGCTGCCCCTATCCTAAAACTGTGAGATTTGTACAGGGCTGGATTTAGTCCCAACAAACTAACGACTGCTTTCAATGTGTCATTAAAGAACTTGTACGTGACATTCGCACCATTTTGATGCTGGAAAAAAGGCCCTGCCTGGTGTTTCGCTACCGATAAATACAATTTGGTAATATCAAGGGGGCACAAAACAGATGGCTGCACACTTTTAGGTAAGAACAGGGTGACTGCCTGACAACTGTGTTTGAACTTTTTCAGAGTCAACTGTACCCCAAGTGGTTCTCTGCCCTCATGAATTAATGAGATATCCTCAGTCTGCATTACCCATCCGCTAGCTTTGTTATCCTTGACACAAATCTCCCCTATTCGGAGGAAGCCATGAAAAGCTAGTATGCACATTGAGGCAAATAAAATGCTGTCATACTTACAGAGTCCCACTTTAGGCACAGCTGACACAATTTTCTCAAGCAAATGGTAAGTGATAGGCAGCCTAGTATCCGGACCCTTTCTGTCCTGTGCCAAATTATTTGCCCCTTTAAAAAATTGCTTTAGCAAGAATGAGCTACTGAAGTCTGAAAAACCAGCCATTTTGTTTATATAAGCTATTGCCGAAGAGTATGACGCGATAGTATTGATCTTATATCCACTGAAGAATAAATGAGCAAGAAACGGTAATAAGCTTGAAACTGGAACAGGCAGGCTTGCATTCAGTCCCTGCTCTGTACAATACGTTACAAATCTTTGCCAATAGTGCAAGTAAACTTTCTTTGTTCTGTCACTAATCGCGTTTGCCAAAATTGTTTGTACTTGCTTATTCAATTGTCCCAAAGATAAGCGGGGACTTTTTCCGGACTTTTCTTCAGGTTTGGAGTTTCGGCAAAAGCTTGCTGAAAATTAAAACGAGACAAATTATCAGCAACTGAATTGAGATTGCCCGGGACATGCTTTGCTCTGAATAAAATATTATGCTTCATGGAGAGGAGCACTAGTCTGCGGAGCCATCGCATCATAATAGGATCTTTGGATGACAATTTATTTATCACATAAACTGTAGCTTCATTGTCCGAATGAAAGACAATTTTGTGATTAGCCATTTTTGCACCCCAAATTTCTACTGCAACTACCACTGGGATTAGTTCTAAAATGTTTATGTGAAATGTTTTGAAATTATTGTGCCATTTTTGTGCAGCCCATTCCGATCCAAACACTGCCGCCCAACCAACTGTGGTGGCCGCGTCTGTGTATAGATGCAGAGAGTCAGAATCAACCCAATTGTCACTTAGAAACATACATCTGCCATTGAAAGACTGAATAAAGGTACCCCACATCTTAATATCTGCACGGGCCTCTTGGTTCAGTCGAACAAAATGGTTTTGATTAGTCAAACCCCGCGTAAGATCATACAATCGCCGGAGGAAAGCACGTCCTGGAACAACACAACCACATGCAAAATTAAGCAAGCCAATTAGCGACTGAAGTTCTCTCAGAGTTATTTTACGCCGATTTTCGATGTGTGTCAATTTTGTTTGAATCTTTTCAATTTTATCGAAGGGCAATTTTATTATCATTTCGTCAGAATTGACTTCGATGCCATAGATTTTTATACACGTCGTGGGCGTAACTGTTTTCTCAGCCTTAAGGGGGATATTTATGTGGCTGCATAACTCTAAGAACTTTGCTAAACTGTCTTGACATAATGACGAATTTTCAGGCCCCACAAAGAAAAAGTCATCTATTATATGGCTCATAACGGCATTGAATTTTGTTTCCATTATCCATTGCAACGCATTGCTGAATCTAGTGAATATCTGACAAGAGACGTTTAAACCCATCGCCAAACACGCATCAACGAAAAATTGTCTTTTGTCTTCAAAAGACCATGAGAAACCCAACAGAAACTGATCCTGCTCGTGTATCGGCACTAGCCTGAAAGCATTTTCAATGTCTGTTTTTGCCATTAGGCAGTGCCTTCCACACTCTTTTACCTTTGTGACTATAGTGTCAATGGAGTCATACTGTACCGCAGTAAAATTCTTATCAATGGCATCATTGACAGAATTGTTTTTCGGGTAAGATAAATCGTGAATTAGTCGAAATTTGTTACTTTCCGCTTTTGGGATAAGTGCTATAGGAGAGCAAATAAGATTTTTTGGACATTCATCAAATGGACCTAAAATGCGTTTCTGTTGGATCTCGGATTGTAACTTTTTGCTAGTAATATTTTTGTTTTGGAGAGCCGAAGGGTGGTTTCGTGAGACTTTTGGAGATGGAAGTTTATCCTCTTGGAATGGTATTCGAAACCCTTCTTTAAAGCCTGTAACAAGAAATGACCTTTCCTCTGCAGGATAGCCTGCCAAATATATATCTAGTACTCTACTTTTTACTGGTGTAGGGACGAAAAGAATCTCCTTTGTTACTCCGGTTTTTACCGTGATCTGGAGAGGAAGCTGGAGGTTGCGAGGTGGTTGTTGACTTAGATTTTGAGAAACATTTGTGCTCGGGGTGGGCCTTTTTGCAATTTTTGCATATGTGTGCAAAACGGCAAGGATTGTAACGACACCCTGCCACCCGATTGTACGCAAAGCAGATCTTTTGCTGTTTGTGATCATGAATTTCATCAGATTTTGCTACCAGGGTTGTAGCCCTGGTCCACGAGTCCTGATGCAATTCACCCCAAGCCAGTCTTTTCTTTCTACGTAACGATCTGAATTTCCGGTCATAGAAACTCGCAACCTTGTTCCCGTACACCCTCTCCAGATCACGAATAGTGTGCATGTAGCATAATAAACCTGAAGTATGTTCCGGGTATTTCTGGACATAAATGTCCATGAAAATCGTAAAAGCTGAGATCCATTGGTTGATACTCAGCTGAGACTTGTTTGTCTTTTCTTCCAGTTCAAAAGTGCCCTCTGCGGTGAGCTGTACCGCATAAGCACGATTATCTTGTGACTTGAGTAAATCGGACAGCTCTATAAAGTCGTGGGCCCAAATTGCCTGCTTTATTCTAAGCGGCACAACATCTCCTAATGATTCAGCCTCTGAATCCTCATTATTTTTACTACATGATGTACCTGTAGCTTGGCTGGATCCAGCTGTGCACGCCCCCATCAACAATTGACCCACTAAAGATTGGTCGGCCCTTGACTGTTCTGAAGGTCCAGCAGTTGTCTCTGCCATATTCGTTAGCTGGTTAAGGTTTCCATTAACGGTCTGCGTCTGACCCTGCTTGAAGGGGTTTTCCTCTAACGAAGCCAGACCCTGCTCTTCCCCTACCCCTTGTGACTTGCTTTGCCCTGTAGGTTCGGCCTCAACAGTAGCCGCTGTCTCACTCTCCGCTTGTGGCCGAATAACCCCCCGCTGCTCCAGCGCTGCAAGCACCGCCTGTACAGTTGTTGCTACCAGGGCCTCTTCCTGGGTTTGCCTTCTGCGTTTTGCAGCACTGGCCATGGTGTGACTAAAAAAGAAAATCAAACAAACAAATCAAACTAACAACCTTTGTGCTACTTTTTTTTTTTTTTTTTTTTTTTTTTTTTTTTTTGCATTTGCATTTGCATTTGCATTTGCAAGCGAGGCACACTTGCATACGCTTTTGTATCTGTACCAAAATACACATTTCAATATTTGCCTTTCGATCTATACCAAGATCCACATGGCACAGTAACATTTGTAACTATACCGAGTTACACCATTGCCACCAGAATTCAGGGATATGCATTCCATACCCTTCATTAGTTTGTTATTAACAAGTATACCGACTTGTTTTAACAATCTCATCCTAACAAGTATACCGACTTGTTCTAACATCTTCATCCTGAAACAAACAACCATGTAATAGTAACTCTCATATAAACAAGTAAACCGACTTGCTTATGCAATACCTACAGATTCGTGAATAATATATCCCGAGTAACCTAGCCTACATATCTATTTACCATGGCTAGCGGGCCAAGGGAAGCAATCCAACTTGTTTCGCATTTTGGTTCGGACGAGGTTACTCCCCTTTTACTTGGATTATGGTACACCACAAATTATGTACTCCGCTAGTGAAAACCCTAAACAAATCTTCCGATTTCAGTCTATATTAAAATACACTACGTCAAAAATGACATGGTAGCAACAAGAATGGCATTTTAAAGAACAAACAACAAACCAGATTAGATTTACTTCCAACTTGAGACCCTGATTATGCAATCTCTCAAACTGCGAATATATTTAAGGTATCCAACCGTTTCTGACAAGTTCACCCCATCTTTGCAAAACATGTCAACTGTACCATTCCACATTCCACGATGTTTCCAAAAATATATTGCCAAATCAGAGGCGTTCACATACGCTTCTAAAGCCAAGTTTGTTGCTACCACCCTGTCATTGTACCCTATAAAGGGTTCTACCGCTCTACGCAATATTTGCAAGATGACCAATTTGTCAACATTTAAACCTACTATTAAGAAGGCAGCATAACTGACCAGCTTCATTGCTAATTGTTCGGGCGACATGCAACGGTCACATAGATCATTCGATCCAATATCAAGTAAAACTATTCCTTTCCCAGTGAGAAAATCGTCCTGCGAATGCAGCAGTTGCCTGTTCTTCATGACAAGCCCACAAACTCCTCTGAGTTTCACATCAAAAGAATTTGTCTTCAGTCCCAAATTGCTCTCATAATTACCGCGCTCCATTAAATCATGAAGACGCCTTACAAAACCGTGACCCCATACAGCGACCTGAGTAGCCATTCTGGCAAGCCTTTGTCTTTGTCTGGGCTTTGCAAATGAATCAAATTTTCTCACCGGGAAGGACAGTATAGGTAATATAGGGTATACAACAATACACAAACTTGATTACTTATCTGCCTTAACGGATGTGTGATGAACCACAAAATCAATCAACTTGACAATCGTTGCAAATAACTTTCTCGATAAAGTTCTTTGTTTACAGTCTAATTCTGTAGAGCGGAGCGGTAGAGCATATAGCGTGGTCACGTGATACACCCCCACGCACTTTCTAATTGGTTGCTCACTTGGTGCACATTACTCCCGGGTCTACGCTGTAATCTCCGGACAGTTCCACTTACTCGGTGTCCTTCAAATGTTCACTTATTCTCCGGACACTTGGGACCGTCTCGGTGCGACTCAAAAACATTCAACTTTGTTAAATTTTATTTAATCTCAGTCAAGTTTACTGTTAGTCTGGTACTCTACACAGAGTGATTGGCCACCCTCTTCAAGTGATGATCTGTATCATTATCCATGAGATATATGTTCAGTGTTATTTAGGAGTGATCATTTTACTAAAATTATTATCATACACAAAATATTATAAATAGCTTGTAAAATCTGTTAGAGATCTATGGTGGTTTGAAAAAGATAGAGAAAGTTCCATTGATGAGTTTTAGTATAATTGGCCACCACCTGTCTATAAAGATGACAGTGAATCAATCTAAAACAAATGTTTTACTGTACATGTATATAAGGTAAAGGCTTTGTTTATTATCACACTGGTAAGACGTAACGTCGCCGACTGCTGTTCTACGTTCCCACTGCTGTAAAATCTACGCTATAACTGTGGAACAAAAATGGCTGCGCCCTTGATAAACAACGAGGTAAGGACAATGAAACGTTGTTTTTGAGAGTCTTTCTTTATAATATTAAAAAAGGAGTAGTTGCACGGAATATCTCGGTTATATGTGCATGCTCCGGCGTTGTGTTCTCGTTGGATACTCGCTTAGTTAAGACGTTTAACTCGATAAAGTTGCGACAGATACCGGATTTCTTGAACATTTACGTGTGAAGAACTCAGAAAAAGCTTCGTAAAGCTGGTGTATTAGAGATTCTGCAATATTATCCAAACCAAAACAATCCCTGATGGACAGTATTGATAAATTGATATAAAAATGTCCCCTTTACGTGAATATAAAAACTTTATAGGTTATTTTTCAAATACAACGTTCCTCCATGCCGGACACGATACAACGTTCAGACTGCAGGGTAAAAAATGCATCGAGCTAATACTATACGTATACGCGACTGTGCTCTCACTTACAAGACAGTTGAAGACATATCTTCAGTAGTGTGTACCTATAGACCTTTGTAGCGTATATTTTTAGACAACCTCCCGGGTAACACTTGACAATGAACTTATAATCGTGGAATTAGGGCATGCATACAAGTGTTTTAAAGCGATCTTGCGAGGCAACTTGCATAACATATCACTCATACTTAAAAGCAGGCCCGGCAAAGTATGTCTATGTAATTAATACCTGCTCTGTTAGTTGGTTAACCCTTTCGGCGCCGTAGTCGCATAAAGTAGACTTTGCAAATAGTTCGGATCCAGATTAGACGCCGCGCAACGCGGCGTCTGATCAGGATCCAAACTGTTTGATACTTTTATTGATATTTCGTAAGTCATAAAACCTTAAATCTAACTTTGAAACGTTCTTGCACAACAATACACAACATATTTTGACAATGTATCTACTAATTTATACGCGGTAAGTTTAGAGTGTGTAATAAATGTCGCAATTGTTCACAACCAAGCAATCTTGCGTGAACTCAATTTCGCAGTATGCCACAATTCCTAGTTGGCATTAAAGTAATTATTTTGTGTGTGCATGAATTTGCATATTCATCCATTCGCGTTATACGCGAAAGTTACCACACAGGAATAGTAGAGAGGAAATGTCATGTTGGGTTCAAGTGAGCGCGGCTAAAATTCTTTTTTTTCTAAGTCCAAATTGTAATGTCGAAAAGCATGAAAAATCCTAGTAGACTTGGAGATTCACTGAAATACACACTGTGAATTTGCATTATGAATAAGACAATGAATAAAATTGATGAGTTCATCGGAATACCTGTGTCACCTGCCAGCAAGCATCAGCTGAGCATTCTCTTTCGATAAAAGAAATTTCATTTCAAATTCTTTAGTAAAACAGAAGAAATCTGCAAGAAACGGAAAAGTTGAAAAGGAGAATAAATCTCACAATATTGATGCAAGAGTTATGAACCTTGTGCAATACACTTCCACTTGTCAGGCTCTATCTATAAATGAAGTTTCATCTTAAAAGCTTCAGTAGAACAGGTGTTATGAAGCGGGACACAAAAAGCGTGACGGACAGAGAGACGGGTGGACAGACAGACGTGTCGGACGGACGGACGGCGGACAAGTGATTCCTTGGTGTCACCTCTGCCTACAGCAGGTGACAAAACAGTATGTAGAATATAGACCAAAATGTCTTGTTAAAACATCCCTGAAAGTTCAATAAAGTGCACACGGTACAGATGTAATGTTTTCAAAACATAGCCATAGATTTCAAAAGGGCATTTTCCCTTTATGTTTGCTGTGCAAAAATGGACATTTGTCCACATTAGATAATTATTTAACATGCGAGGATTAAGAAGAGAGCCCCCGAGATATCGGAAGTACAGTGTTTTGGACAGTAAATTTCCATTTCCAAATGCCCCACCTCCCCAATCTGGTGTGTTTGGCTTCCTCTCGTTTAGGCATGAATCCCCCGAATGGTAACTAAAACCGTTCTGGTTCCGCGCCTTTATGAACAAAATGCCTTTTTCGAGTGCATCTGTCGGTGCCTCTTACAAAGCGAATGCATACGTAGAATAGACCACACCAATCCATATTTTATTATTTGCTAAATATATGCATATAGCCATGTAGATTTCAGAATCAAAGCGTTCTTAAAATATACGCTACAAAGGTCTATAGGTACACCTAAAACAACATGTCATCAGGAAAGAGTGGTGTTTCAGTATAAATAATCATTAACCCTTTCGGCGCCAAATTATTCGGGAGATATTTACCCCTTCATCGCTTTATTGTCGTCTGCTTTAGTACTGTTCTCTGCAAGAACGTTTCAAAGTTAGATTTAAGGTTTTATGACTTACGAAATATCGATAAAAGTATCAAACAGTTTGGATCCTGATCAGACGCCGCGTTGCGCGGCGTCTAATCTGGATCCGAACTATTTGCAAAGTCTACTTTATGCGACTACGGCGCCGAAAGGGTTAACCAACTAACAGAGCAGGTATTAATTACATAGACATACTTTGCCGGGCCTGCTTTTAAGTATGAGTGATATGTTATGCAAGTTGCCTCGCAAGATCGCTTTAAAACACTTGTATGCATGCCCTAATTCCACGATTATAAGTTCATTGTTAAGTGTTACCCGGGAGGTTGTCTAAAAATATACTCTACAAAGGTCTATAGGTACATGTACACACTACTGAAGGTATGTCTTCAACTGTCTTGTAAGTGAGAGCACAGTCGCGTATACGTATAGTATTAGCTCGATGCATTGTTTACCCTGCAGTCTGAACGTTGTATCGTGTCCGGCATGGAGGAACGTTGTATTTGAAAAATAACCTATAAAGTTTTTATATTCACGTAAAGGGGACATTTTTATATCAATTTATCAATACAGTCCATCAGGGAGTGTTTTGGTTTGGATTATATTGCAGAATCTCTAATACACCAGCTTTACGAGGCTTTTTCGGAGTTCTTCACACGTAAATGTTCAAGAAAGCCGGTATCTGTCGCAACTTTATCGAGTTAAACGTCTTAACTAAGCGAGTATCCAACGAGAACACAACGCCGGAGCATGCACATATAACCGGGATATTCCGTGCAACTACTCCTTTTTTGATATTTTAAAGAAAGACTCTCAAAAATAACGTTTCATTGTCCTTACCTCGTTGTTTATCAAGGGCGCAGCCATTTTTGTTCCACAGTTATAGCGTAGATTTTACAGCAGTGGGAACGTAGAACAGCAGTCGGCGACGTTACGTCTTACCAGTGTGATTATAGTGTCACCCCTATTGAAAGGGCCAGCCAGTTTTAGTGTACATGTATATAAATAAATTAAATGTATTATACAATGCATTCATTTTGTCAAGCAAGTGATATTTTAAGGTTATGGTAGCATGCCTTTCTTGCATTTAGAAAAATATGAACCCTTTACCTCATATATGCATCAGTTTAATTTAATTTAATTTGTTATGATTTTACGTCGCTTTTAACAGTATTTCAGTCATATCGCGACGTCCAGCTAATTATAGGTGGAGGAAGACCATTCTATATCCATGCAGATAAAAGCTTCAAGCAGGCTAAAAATTAAGCAAAATGTGCTTTACTTTCAACCTGCTTTAAGTGGTCACTAGTGTCTTCAAAACTAGAACCAGGCTATAGAGTAACGGACTAAGAAAGTGCAGAAAAGCAGGTATGTTTGTGATGATTATAATATATGGCTATAGATAAGATATAACATATTTGTTTATTACACCTCGTTTTGTCAACCTATTACAGTTCATAACTGTATAAATTGGAGTTATGATTGTGTAATATTATAAGTAATATTGTCTTTATATATCCTAGCAGATGATAACCTAAAGCAGGCTTTAAGTGGACACCCATTTTCAAATCTAGAAAGAGGCTATGGGGTAATGGGTTTATCTAGTTTCCGCTGCACAACCATGTAGAGCCTGATTATGTATATGCATTGTATCAATGACAGTGACTGATCTTGGTCCATCTGCGTGCACTTTGCAATATGTGCATTTCTTTTTTTATTCAATTCATACAGTCTACACTGAACATTCAACCCTAAAACACCTTTTTACACCTCTAATAGTGTATTTATGGGGTAAAGGTTTAAGAAACTCCTAATATTCTTTGAAACAACAAGTGCCAGGCCTGATATATTGTTTTGGATTGGCCCTTTTCAGGTCTGATGTTTTTGAAAACAGCCTGCTTTGTTCATATATATAGATTAATTTACATGTTTGAAATCATGAATTTTACGAGAAACTAATGGAGAAGATAACAGATCTGTTACAAAACTGAAATCTATTTAAAGAACAACTCACTAAAAGGTACAGTGGAGATGATATTATTCTTTCACATTTAACTGGGCTTATTCACGATCAAATTATTCGGGAGATTTTTACCCTTTCACCACTTTATTGTCGTCTGCTTCAGTATTGTTGTCTGCAAGACATGTTTCAAAGTTAGATTAAAGGTTGTATGACTTAATAAATATCGATAAGATTGTCAAACAGTTTAGGTTCTGATCAGTGGCGTCTGATCAGGATCTAAACTGTTTTCAAACACGATTTATGGCATCATTGAGAGTGAAAGGGTTAAACAATACTTAATACAATGCAATAAAATGTAGCAAATAAAAGATTTTTGAAGGTTCTGACTATCTATTTTCATCTGAGTGGAAAACAGTTCAAAGCCTGATCAGACATCAGGTTAACCAGCCTCTGTTAAAAAAGTAGACTCCAAACTGTTAAACATGTTTACTGGGAAAGAATAATGTCTTCTCCAAGGTAGGGAAAATAAAGACCTTCAAACATTTCAATGATCAGTACAAAACATGATCGGTTGCTATAGTAACTGTTAGCTCAGGTTGACACTATTGGTCAGCAGTATCAGGGCTTGAGATAAAGGTGAGTACACTGAACAAACCTAACGTTTTCTCACTCATTTTAGCACCAACTCCTATGGTGTTACTACTCATTAGAATCGTCTCTCCGAGACAATTCTAATGAGTAGTAGCACCATAGGGTTTTTAGTAGAAATAAAGATTTTAGTTTCTGAAATACTCCCCTTATCTGGAGCCCTGCAGTATTGTGATTTATAACTGCAAACAGTACAAACACTGTTTGTCATTTTGCAATACGTTGTAGAAAACTCTTAATTTTCAAAAATGGTCTGGACCTGTTTGGAAACTGGAATTCTCCATTTGAAGTGTCAGGGGTGAATGAGTAAAGAAGCAATCTTAAAAGAAAACTGATCATTTTTCAATGCCAGAAAGTCCTTTTTATATTTATGGGATTCATATAATTATGATTATACAATGATATACCAATCAAAATTCTTGTAAAAAGTGCATTATTTAGGAGCCATACCATTCCAGTATAATAATATGTGTGCAAACTACATGACCATTTGAGATAGCATGCCTATAAGTTCTGAAGATTATCTTTAACCCTTTACTCCAAAGAATTAGATACACATTTTTACGCCATTTTCATTCATTCTTCCACTGGAGGAAATAGTTCTGCTTTATACTGTATACTTTATATATATCATTTATTAGCAATATTTTCTGTATTCTAGCAGATTGTAGAATAAAGCAGACTGAAAGTAAATCAGAATGCACCTTGAAGGCAAATTCTGCTTTAGTTTCAACCTGCTTTAAGGGGTCGAATGCCTTCTGTAAGTTCAAAAGTTGATACAGATTATATATACTGTAGTAAAGGGTTAACCCAAGGTAAGCATAAAATAACTAGAACATTTTCCAGTGTACAGGCTTTGACAGAATTTCTTTATTTCTATAACAAGGTTTCTCATTTACTTTAACTTCTACAGGGCTCATAAAAATCCAATGATTTCCAAATTTTCAAGCACAGTTTCAGGAATACCCTTCAAGCTCTATAACACAAACATAATTATGTAAACACTTTGGCTCCAGATCAGACCTGGTGTTTGATATGGATCTAAACTGTTTGACACCCATATCAATGTTCCATAAGTTAAAATGCATCAAATTCCAAACATTAAAAGTAAGAACGGAAATCCGAAGATTTCAAAAAAATCTGTAGGTCCAAAGAAATCAATAATAATCCAACGATTTTGGAAAAAGCTGGATAAATGGCAGCCCTACTTTTCTATGCTCTTGACTTGATGCATGCTTGATAAATCTCTAATGATTTGAGGAAATTGACTCTCACAGGATACAAATAATCATTGACTAAAATTAGATACTCCAAAAGACAGACTTTATGTTAATAAAGTTAACAAAGTAAGTCCATAGAAAAAGAGTTGACCATTTCCTCCCCATATTAGCACCACCATAGGATGCCTTTACCCGTCCCTCAGCATAATCATCAACATTGAATATTCATTAATGGTGTTTAATATAGGTGGCAGCTTAAAGCAAGATGAAAGTAAAGCAGAAAACTTTATGCTTTTGATTTAAGCAGTATCCTGCCTTAAACATATTTGGATATAGATGATTTGCACGTTTGGCTATGGAAGAAAGGGTTAAATTACACTTTCATGCTTTGATCTACCATAAATAGTATGTGTCTTTCTCTAGAGCTCTGTCTTTCTGGATATTTATCTGTCTGCTTCTCTCTGTGTGTCTGTAACTCTCTCTCTGTTTGTTTTGTTTGTTTATAAGCAGACATTTTCATACTACATGTATTTCATTTTTATAGAATTCATTTAATAACAGATTTGTATACCTTACATTAGAGTACAATGACCTCTCATAAATAATCTAGCCAACCACAAGATAGAGTAAAGATTAATAAAATGGTAGAAAAAAAAGTAAGAAAATTAATCATTATAAGAAAAATATTTCAAAAGCAATGGACTCCTTGCTTTTTCCCATGCAGATTTTACCTCAGCGTTTCTGTGGTTTGAAACCCAAATTTGCCCCTGCCACAATGTAACAATAAAGTAATCACAGATAGATACATTAGTGGTCAGGGTCCGAGGTTATGAAACTTTCTCAGTGTATAAGCATGCAACCAATTACAATGGAACACCTCTAACCGGAACCTAAAAATGCCGGAATTCTCTCTAAACCAGGCAAAAACTTTGGTCCCGTTTCCAACCCTTTTTTATTCTTACCCATTACACCATAATTACGCCTTTTTGGTTTATTACTACACTGAAGAAAATAGTTTATACAGTCTAGCAGATGATAGCTTAAAGCAGGTTGATAGTAAAGCAGAATGCATCTTTAGGCACATTCTGCTTTACTTTCAACCTGCTTTAAGTGGTCTCCTATCTTCAATACTAGAAATACGCTATGGGGTAATGGGTTAATTAGGCACAGGTTTACTAACTACATGTATGATGGTTTCAATTTCAGTTTCACACTTGTATCATTCTGCTCATTTTGAGCAAATAATATAAGCTCCATACTTAATCAAATTTATGTGAGGCAAAATTTAGTACATGTAGTTGCTTGCCCGAAAAATGAGAGTTTCATAACCTTGTACCCTGAACTCCAGAAACAAATGAGCAAACCAAACATTTTTAAACTTCTCTCATTTAGTCTTATTTTGACACTCTTTGAGAGGATTCTAATGAAAAGTCACAGCATAAGGTATATATAAGGTGGTGATCTAACGGAAGTTAGACTTTCTCCTGCTCTTAGCATTACTTTGACACTTTTTGAAAGTAGTGTATATAGTTCCAGTCTGGATTCTGCACTGTTTTTTATAGGTTTGTTTGTTTATGTCCATTTCTGCCATCTATGGGGTAATAGGATGCCCTAGAGAGAGGAGATCGGATACAGAGATCCCGGGTATGATGCCCTACTGTTATTATCGACAGAGTTCTCTGGTCCTTTAGATGCCCAGTGTAAAGCACCGATACATTGGACCTCCATTTATAAAGTCTCATCCGAAGGACTTGGTCTGGGGGGGATCGAACTCACGACCACTGACGTAGTTAAATCGAGCACATTCCTCCAGACTACGTCTGCCGTTTTTTTTTATAGGATCTGTCAGACAAATTCATTCACACTTTCAAAATGCAAACTTTCCACATTTTATAAGCAAATGAAATGGTTCAGATGATTGATGTTCACAGTAAGCGGAGTTTAATCAATGAATGTTCAGCAGGAGAATGTTTAACATTTAACCACTTAGCCCATAAATAAGTTTTTATTACGCCTTTAATTCATTGCTCGAATAAGGAAAATAGTTCCAATTTATAAAGTCATAAATTTGTACAATAAAGATATTTTTCAAGAGGACCATATAAGAAATTTAGAAAAATATTTCTTAGAACAAAAGCCGAAGTGTGAAGTGTTGTTGGCACATGAGATTTGTAGACTAGAACTGTGGGAATGATCTATCCTTGGCCGATCAAAATAAGTTATATTCTAAGTAAGTTAGAACATATTAAGTGAAATCTTAGTAGCTTAGAAGTGGCTCGCTCCACCCTTTCTTAACTACTAAGATTTCACAGAATACCGGTATATTCTAACTATAACATAAACTATGAAGTGAAGAGTTAATCAATCTAAGCATACAGTCAAACTTGTATTAAGCACTCAATGAATGAAGAAGTCTGGTGTTCACTAAATCAATCTACAAACCAAGTGTACAATGAGTGTTACTAACTTTTTGTCCGTTTTGTTTTTGAACACTTTGCTGACGTCTATCTGTGTGGTGGAACTGTTGGAATCTGGGACTGACGGGTGGGCCACACTTAGTTCTGCATCCAGCTCCAACCGCAAAGGGGCAAACATATTGAACCATTGCTGAAGTATACCACAAACATATTGAACCATTGCTGAAATCACCATGTCACAAACCCTCACACTAATACTCATAAAAGCATGAAAACATTTTAGCCAGTCTCCTCTATCTCTTCCCTGCTCAATATTCATAAAGTCTTCCCTCTGTACAAGGGCCCTCCCAACAATGACTCCCTTCTTACAACAACCCATGTCACAGTTCCCTAAAAAGGACAATTATGTCTAATGCTTTTAGTGCTGCAATATCCTCTGCTTAAAACTGCCGTCAGCTAAGTGGACATTTTTGATAGAAGATATATCATGATGAGTGACAAACAGCTTGAATCCAGATCAGACGTTAGGCGGCATCTGATCTGATTCAAGCTGTTTGCAAAAGTAAGCAAAGTCATAATTTTCCTTCCCTGTAATGACTCCCGCTGAACAAGAAACACAATGTGTGTCTCGTAGTCCCAAACATGGAAATATCGTCTAGTAATTTTGCTTGGCCTTCCCTGCACAGGTTCAAGATAATGACTGGCAGTTAACAAGTAAACAGGTGCATTTAATAGCGAAATAGGACTTCGGGAGCGGCATTGTTATTCACGTAACACAGGTTGTCATTAAAAGCAGTCTCAATATATAGGAAAATGTGTTGGGAGGAATTTTAAGGTCGCTTAAGACAGGAAGTCGCTATATAGGGAAGGTTGCTATGACAGGTTTGACTGTATTAAAAATAATTTTCATATCCTAGCAGATAGTAGCTTAAAGCTGTGGCTAATAGCAAATGCTTCTTAAGGCACATTCTGCTTTCCTTTCAATTTGCCTTAATACGGAATACAAGAGCCGCATGCGGCCCTAAATCGCTCACCTGGTACCCATATTTATGGTCATGGTAATGGACCAGTAATGATAAAATTCCACTATAAGCCATCACCGTTAAATTTACCCCCACCCACAGGCAGCCATGTTGTTTGAACTAGGAAGATTCTTTGAAGAAAACTGGCAAAGGGTCACCCATCATTACTTTTTTATAAAAATATTCTCAAATCAGACCAATAGTTTCAGAGAAAAAGATTTTTGAAAAAATTCTATACAGAAATAAAAGGAAAACTTGCCCCACCCAATGGCGGCCATGATTTTTAAGATATCAAAATCATTTTAAGAAATCTGGTATAGGGTCACCCATGGATCATTTGTGTAAAATTATTTTCAATTTGGACCAGCAGTTTCACAGAAGAAAGTTTTAAAGTTTTAACTATACAGTAATTCATAAGGAAAACATGCCCCACCCACTGGCGGCCATGTTTTTTAAGATATCAAAATTATTTTAAGAAATCTGGAAGAGGGTCACCCATGGATAATTTGTGTAAAATTATTTTCAATTTGGACCAGTAGTTTCCCAGAAGAAGATTTTTAAAGTTTTTACTATACAGTATCATAAGGAAAACGTGCCCCACCCACTGGTGGCCATGTTTTTTAAGATATCAAAATTATTTTAACAAATCTGGTAGAGTCACCCATGGATCATTTGTGTAAAATTATTTTCAATTTGGACCAGCAGTTTCACAGAAGAAGATTTTTAAAGTTTTAACTTTATGATACAGTAATTCATATGGAAAACGTGCCCCATCCACTGGCGGCCATGTTTCTTAAGATATCAAAATTATTTTAAGAAATCTAGTAGAGAGTCACCAATGGATCATTTGTGTAAAATTATTTTCAATTTGGACCAGTAGTTTCCCTGAAGAAGCTGATTTTTAAAGTTTTTACTCTACAGTATCATAAGGAAAACGTGCCCCACCCACTGGTGGCCATGTTTTTTAAGATATCAAAATTATTTTAACAAATCTGGTAGAGAGTCACCCATGGATCATTTGTGTAAAATTATTTTCAATTTGGACCAGCAGTTTCACAGAAGAAGATTTTTAAAGTTTTAACTTTATGATACAGTAATTCATAAGGAAAACGTGCCCCACCCACTGGCGGCCATGTTTCTTAAGATATCAAAATTATTTTAAGAAATCTAGTAGAGAGTCACCAATGGATCATTTGTGTAAAATTATTTTCAATTTGGACCAGTAGTTTCCCTGAAGAAGCTGATTTTTAAAGTTTTTACTCTACAGTATCATAAGGAAAACGTGCCCCACCCACTGGTGGCCATGTTTTTTAAGATATCAAAATTATTTTAACAAATCTGGTAGAGAGTCACCCATGGATCATTTGTGTAAAATTATTTTCAATTTGGACCAGCAGTTTCACAGAAGAAGATTTTTAAAGTTTTAACTTTATGATACAGTAATTCATAAGGAAAACGTGCCCCACCCACTGGTGGCCATGTTTCTTAAGATATCAAAATTATTTTAAGAAATCTAGTAGAGAGTCACCAATGGATCATTTGTGTGAAATTATTTTCAATTTGGACCAGTAGTTTCCCTGAAGAAGCTGATTTTTAAAGTTTTTACTCTACAGTATCATAAGGAAAACGTGCCCCACCCACTGGTGGCCATGTTTTTTAAGATATCAAAATTATTTTAACAAATCTGGTAGAGAGTCACCCATGGATCATTTGTGTAAAATTATTTTCAATTTGGACCAGCAGTTTCACAGAAGAAGATTTTTAAAGTTTTTACTATACAGTATTATAAGGAAAACGTGCCCCACCCACTGGCGGCCATGTTTTTTAAGATATCAAAATTATTTTAAGAAATCTAGTAGAGAGTCACCAATGGATCCTTTGTGTGAAATCATTTTCAAATTGGATCAGTGGTTTCAGACAAGAAGATTTTTAAAGTTTTCACTATATAGCCATATAAGGAAAATCTGCCCCACCCACTGGCGGCCATGTTTTTTAAGATAGGAACATTATTTTAAAATCTCATAGAGGGTCACCAATGGCACATTTGGATAAAATTATTTTCAATTCAGACCAGTAGTTTTTGACAAGAAGTTTTTTCAAATGGTTGCCATGGCAACCACAATTTCAATTGGATGACCTATATTTCAAGAAATCTGAGAGAGTACCCTACAAGGAACAATCATATGAAGTTTTAATGAAATTGACCCAGTAGTTTCCAAGAAGAAGATCTTTAAAGAAAAAGTTGATGACACACGACGACGACGACGACGGACACAGGGCGATCACAATAGCTCACCTTGGCACTTCGTGCCAGGTGAGCTAACAAGCTATTGGAGAAATGGTTATTAACAATTCAAAAAGTTGTCATTTTCTCAATTTCATTGCAATGCTATTGCATTTAGCGTCATTTAAACAGGAAGGAATAATGTCTGCTCCACTGTATACTGTAAAACCTCTCTATTACAACCACTAAACAAAGGCTAATTGATTGTATAAAAGATATATGACAGCATAAAGCTATGTGACAGTAAAACAAACGCTACTAAAGTGGCATTTTGTTTGTTACCTTGCTTAAGGGTGTATCAATGTCATGAGCCATTTTTTTCAAAGTATTAAACTTTTTTTCTATCATTGTTTTTTTTGAAGAGCTATTTATGATGAATGAAAAAATGAAAAAAAATATATATGGTGGTGTCCTTTTTTTTGAAAAAGGTATGTCAAATTTGGATTTTTTTCTTCAAATTTCACCCATTCAGAGTACAAGCTTCAGTAAAATCTATTTCAAAACAAAACGAAAATGTTAATTTGAGTTTTCTTTATATATTTCATGTCTATGGTGGTATGTTCTCATATATAAACCCAAATTTAGACAAAGTAGGCACCAGGTTTGAACAATATGGATCCTTGAATATCAAAAATATGCTTTATATAGGGCATGATTTTATTAGATTTTTTATTTTATGAAAAAAAGTAAAAAAGTTTGAAAATGAAATAGTTCTAGTATTAAACTTTTTCTTATATTCTACCAGATGAAAGCCCATACTAAGACAGTTCAAAATATGAAAAGAAATTGAAAGGTCAGTGTTGAAAATTTTGAGTAATAAAAGTAAAAAGAGTTATCGCCCCTTACACAATTTACAAAAAAGTACCATATCGATGATATTTAGAGCTTTATAAATTTCACATTTGGTGCCTTTTTTTTCTTAAATTAGTTTTTGGATGAAGAAATACTACCATAGATAGGAAATAAATAACACAAAACCAAATTATCATATTTGTTTTCATTTAAAATGGATTTTATTGAAGCGGGCTGTTTGAAAAGGACAAAATAAGAGGAAGTGGGTGGGGTAAATTTTACATGGCCGTAGAGCCAACTGTTGTTCACCAAAATGTACACTTTTTCTATTTTTTCATTCATCTTAAATAGCTCTTCAATACAAAACCATCATAGAGTGTTTTCATATACTTTGAAAATTTCCCAAAGTCATGACATTGATACACCCTTAAGCAGTCACATGTCATTAACAACTAAACATGAACACAATTTAGTAGTTGTAATAGAGAAGTTTTACTGTATGTAGCCGGGTTGAGTTAATGATTAAATGGTGAGAGATTTGTGTAAGCAGCCCAGTGGCTCTGTCTGTAGAGCACTTGTCCTGTAAGCAAGGGGTCCAGGGTTCAAGTCCCGTCTGGTGCAGCATATTTTTCTCACATGATGTTACATGTACAGTGAAACCCCTCTAAAACGGACATGTGTGTGGACAAAAAAATGTCCGGTTTAGAGGGGTTTCCGGTTGAGAGGGGTTTTAACCCTACGCTTGTTTCAAGTATGGAAGAGGTAGCTGATCACTTAAAACAGGTTGAAAGTTAAGCAGAATGCGCCTGAAGGCGCATTCTGCTTTACTTTCAACCTGTTTTAAGCTATCATTTGCTAGACTATAGAACATACTTCTGATGGTACAATTATATTCATGAATGGGTTTTTTTTCAGTGAAGGAATAAAACAAAAGCATAACAAGAGCTGTATGCGGCCCTAAATCGCTCACCTGGAACAATTGATGTAAATGTAAAATATCTTGAAATGCTGTGAAGTTATGACAATTATAATGAAAGTGCCATTTGCTGAGTAGATGATGCTTTGTGCCAAATATCTGAGCTCATGGTACTGTACGTGGTGTATGAGAAGAAGATTTTTTAAAGTTTTCATTGAAAAAATCTATTTTTAGCTCATGTGACCTAGATATGCAACGGACCGGAACCATTTGAACAATATTGGTAAAGTACCTCTAGAAGTTTCACCATGCCATATATCAAAGCTCTAGCCACATTAGTTTCAGAGAGGTTTGAAGATTTCACTATATAACTCTATGTAAATTTGTGACACCCGGGGCGGGGTCATTTTTGACCCCAGGGACATAATTTGAACATTATTAATAGAGGACCTGTAGATGATGCTTTGTGCCAAATATCTAAGCTCAGGGTATTGTGGTTTCAGAGAAGAAGATTTTTTAAGTTTTTATTGAAACGATCTATTTTTAGCTTCTGTGACCTAGATATGCAACGGACCGGAACATTTGAACAACTTTCAAAGAGGACCATATAAGGATCATTTCTGCCAAGTTTGGTTAAAATCCATCCAGTAGTTTAGGAGGAGATGTCATTTAAAGAAATTGTTGACGACGGACAACGAGGGACGACGACGGACACAGGATGATCAAAATAGCTCACCTTGGCACTTTGTGCCAGGTGAGCTAAAAAGGCACATTTATGGTGTAATGGGTTAAAATAAAGAAGGGTTGGAAACGGGACCAAAGTTTTTGTCCGGTTTAGAGAGAATTCTGGTATTTAGAGGTTCCGGTTTAGAGGGGTTTCACTGTATTTTCCAAGTAAGCTGTGAGACTATCCCACCTTTGCCTGTTGACTCAGTCCAATGTCTGTAAAGGAGTATTGCCACTGTGGTAGACCCAGGTGCATTATCATCAGTCGGTAGTAGGCTGTAAAACTGTCTGTGATATAGTGCCATCGCATAGCCCGGTCAAGGAACCAAATCTCTATCTTTGGATCTGTGCCCCCTAAAGTGGTGAAAAATAAAGACTTTTATGCAAACATTGTTGAGCTTATAAATTGGAACTAGTTTCTTCAGTGGATGAATAATATCAAGGCATAAAAAGACGTAGATATGTTACAGTCAATCTGTGTAATCAGTCATTTCATGAAATTACTACATTGACATTAGCTCTATTTATTCATTCGTAATGATTGGTGTATCTTTATAATTACAAACTACACTATTGAAACAATACATGCATATTGAATTTAATATAAATCCAGTCTCTTAAATCTTTAAAAAATGTGTGCAATGTTTCTGGAATCAGAACATTTTTTAAAGTTTTCACTATAGTCATTTAAGGAAAATCTGGCTTACCTATTGGCAGCATAATTAGTTTAAGAAATCTGTTAGAGGGTCAACCATGGATCATTTCTGTCAAATAATTTTGAAATTGGAATTGTCCATTAAAAGTTTCAGGAGTGACTGAGTTAAGTTTAAATGAAATTGAACCAGTACTAGTTTCCAGGAAAAGGTTATTTCAAGAAAAAGTTGATGACGACTGACAATGGACAATAAAGAAACATCATGACATGGAGATAACAATAGCTCACCTATTGGCACCTCATGCCAGGGGCCCGTTTTACTAAACTACTTACGCAAAATTTTTGCGTAAGTCAAAATTTTAAATTTTAATTTATACTTTTTATTATCACTTGCTACAAACAGCAAATAGCCAGATCAGAGGACGCGCCTTTAGCGCGTCCTCTGGTCTTGCTATTTACTGTTTGCAAACGTTTATGATCGAAAAATAAAAGTTAAATGATTTTGACTTACGCAAAAATTTTGCGTAAGTTGTTTAGTAAAACGGGCCCCAGGTGAGGTAAAAACATCAATGTACAATAGCTGGAGAAGGGTAATAGTATTCAAACTTACCTGTACATGCATTTCAAAGTTAACCCATCACTCCATAGATACACATTTTTATGCATTTAATTTATTCCTCCAATAAAGAAAATAGCTCCACTTTATACAATCATGAATATGCAGAATCAAGTCTTTTCCATATCCTAGTAGATAGTAGCGAAATTAAAACAGCAGGCTGAAATAAAGTTGAATGTACATGTACCTATTATAAAGGCGCATTCTGCTTTACTTCAACCTTGTTTAATGGTTACCAGGTGTCTTCAAAACTAGAAACAGGCTATGGTGTAATGGGTTAATACAGGAATAATTAACTGAGATATCAATAAGTTAGAGCAAATTAGATGTAGAAATTCAGATAAATTTATAATTTAGACTGTACTTTATTAGGAAATATTAGTGAAACATGATGTTTTATTAAAATTCTAGATAAAAACACTAAACTTTAAAACTAGTTGTCTTATAACTAAGCTAAGCTAACTTTAGTACTAGAATTCTATACAGTAAGTGAAACTTGGTCAAACTAACTTCTACTAGATCTTACCTACTTAAAAATATGAAGTATTAATTATTCATTAGTAATGAGTGTATATTAAATTTTCAAAATATTTTATTTCACATTACAAGAAAGACAAAAGTCCATTTCAGTATTATCATGCAAAAAAGAAAACAATGAAATGTCTAAACTTCTAGTGAAGAAAAGGACACTCGCAGGGAATCGAGAGTTTTGAGGATATACAATATATTCAATTACTTTGTACTCTGAACAAAACCTTATTGTAAATAAAAATATATCAAATAATAAAAATATCAACTTGAATACAAACTACAAAGTTTGAAAAACTATTAAATTACCTGTATACTGTAAAACTGATTTTATTTCCAACAATATCATTTTTGCGTTAATCGTGAATGCGTTGCCTCGCGTATTCAATATATTCTCGCTAATAAACAGGTAAAAAGTATCAAATGGAGTAATGTCCGAAATAGGTATATCTTGAATATCAGGTCATTTCTATCCCAGTGTTGACTTTCTCTACGTGTAACTCTGTTTGTTTATGCATTGATAAACATCTTTTTTGGATATAAATGTTGATTTAAAATGTTTTGCTTCCATACAATGTTTGTTCAATAAAAAAAATAGTGTTAATATAAAATAAATACCAGAAAAGGGAACATTAGTGTTCTATTCTTTTTGATCTCCGTGAAAAGGGAAGTAACTCTAACATAAATAAAACGCTTTTGTTTACCAAAACATGACAAGACCCATATAAATTTTTGTCCGTAAGTACTACAAATGTATCACCTTTCCAGTGAGTGGTTGCTGAAACAGGTTTGCCTTGTACACAGCCACTGTGAAAAACAATTCACTCATTTTGACCACAGCATTGACAGGACTGCCATAAGTTGACATGAAAAAATCCTAAGATTTCCGAATTTGCATTTTTCAAGTGCGATTTTACGGATCGTACCTTTACTCCATAGCCTTTTTCTTGTTTTGTTGACATGCGACTACTTAAAGCAGGCTGTAAGTAAAGCAGAATGCGCCTTAGGGTGCATTCTGCTTTACTTTAAGCCTGTTTTAAGCTACAATGAACTGGGAAAAAATCCGGAGATTTAGGAAAAATCCGGAGAAATGGCAGCCCTGCATTGAATACTCAAACTTTTGACATGCCTGTGGCAACTGAATGCATGCCAAATGAATCATTTTAGATCAACAAATGGACACAGACCTGTCAATATGTTTTCACACCTTTAACATCCATATTGACAATTATACTTTGTGTTTGCAGAAAAAACCATGGACTATACGTATCAATTTGTAATCCCTTTAATTGCTGATGGCAGCTACTAAAGCCACCATAATTTAGTCTTAGCCCTCTGAGCAGCCTTCTAAATGCTTCTGTATCTGGTTAGTTAAATATACGAGATGGACGCCATCACAAAATCATGATGTCACAAATTAATACAAAATCACATTTTATGATTTACACGAAATATTCATGATGCAAAAAATCCCTGTTTTACAGTATACACAATAATGTACAATTTGCATGTTTTCTCATTATATATATATATAGTTTGTTAAAACATTTGCACTTGAATATATAAAATGTACAAATAAAAGAAAGCCTAAAGTTGAATATGACTACATGATTGTATAAAACAAAATGTGTTTGTGATATATTATGCCCCCTGGTGTGTCCATGACCTCTAAATGATCTTTACTAGTTAATGCTGTTTCAAACTTATGGCCAATGTTAAATTCAGTTTATCCGACCTCTAAATGAACTTGACATATGACCTATTCTGTGTTGCAGTGCCATAAAACCTAATTCATCCTTCATCCATCTTCAATTGAGTACAATGGCATGCCAAATATAAAGTCTATCAAATGTATAGTTCCACAGTTATGGCCATTATTAAAGTTGTGCACAGACAGACAGAGAAAAGAAAATATATTATACTAAGTGCCTTTACATGACTGTAAGTCCTGCAAGGGGCATAAAAAACCAGTTTTTGAAGTGTGAGCGTTGAATAACACTTGTTGTTTATTTTTCATAAACAAATGGTGATAATAATAACTATGCAAAACGAGGTATTTGACTATGTTGTGTACTTGTGACATCATTATACAATGTGTTCAATATCCTACTTCATCAGGCCTTCATGTAGATTTAATTTATAGATTTTTGGTTCATTAGTCAATTAGATCCAGATCTATCTGAAACTGTTTGCTAATAATAAGTATCATAAAGGTTGATCTTTCTACTGAGTTAATTCTGAACCACTTGTTTTCTGTCAAGATTTTGCGCTTAGCAATATAAAGACATATATTTATAAACATCAATATAAAGAATATCTTTATAAACATCAACAGAAAGACATATATTTATAAACATCAATATAAAGACATATATTTATAAACATCAGTATAAAGACATGTATTTATAAACATCAGTATAAAGACATATATTTATAAACATCAGTATAAAGACATGTATATATAAACATCAGTATAAAGACATAAATTATATCAGTGTAAAGACATATTTATAACACAGGATACATCAATATAAAGGCATATATGTATAAACATCAATATAAAGACATTTAAGGAATAATTCGAATATTTATTGTATTCATGGAGGTATGAAAAAAACCCAAATATTCCGAATTATTCCTTATAATTTAATATCACTAATGAATTTAAGAAAGAAGTTAAATAAAGAATCTGACGTGAATGTTCATTTTTAACGCTTTTAAAACGTAGGTTGTAGTCCCACCATATATATTTTGCGCCAAAACGCGGCATTGTTTTGTAGTAACTTCTACGTCAATGACGTCATTTGGCGTCCTGCTTCATGCAGCGCTTGTGGAGAGCAGTTGGACTTAGAGAAAGTAGTCCTGAAAAGGCATGGCCTGAATTTAAATTTTTTTCATGGAGTTATGAAACAAAAATTACAGCCAATCACAGCTAACCAAATGTAATGAAAACAAATAATATTAAATTATATATTTATAAACATCAATATAAAGACACATATATATAAACATCAATATAAAGACACATATATATAAACATCAATATAAAGGCATATATGTATAAACATCAATATAAAGGCATATGTGTATAAACATCAATATAAAGACACATATATATAAACATCAATATAAAGACACATATATATAAACATCAATATAAAGGCATATATGTATAAACATCAATATAAAGGCATATATGTATAAACATCAATATAAAGACATATATGTATAAACATCAATATAAAGACATGTATATTTATATCAAGGTTGATACAGTGAAACCTCTCTATCACAACCACTAAAACAGGGATAGTTAATCTCATAAAATAAAGGTGACAGCTTAAAGCTAGGTGAATGTAAAACAAAAAGCTCCTAAAGGAGCATTCTCTTTTAAGTTCACCTTGTTTTAAGCAGTCACCTGCTTTAAACACTTGCTAATTAACACAACTTAGTGGTCGTAATAGAGAGGTTTTGCTGTATATTAAAATCATTAACAAGTATTGACTGAGACAAGAGGAAGAGCGAGATTGTCACTGAGCTCACTGTAACCTTCTAGAAGTCACGTACGTGAGCTGGAAATGGATTTCAAAATGTGAAACTTCTAGGAAGCAAGGAGAAAATGTCACATGCTGTGCTTTGTAGTACAAAGTGAAGATAGACTTTTACAGTCAAAACTGTGTTAAACAGCCATTCAATGAAGACCTAAAGATGCAAACTTTACCCCCTTCCACTGTATAAATACCTTACCATGCCTCTAATCTGTCTTATCCCATTACCCCATAGCATGTTTCCAGTTTTAAAGACTTGGTGACCATTTACAGCAGGATGAAAGTAAAGCAAAATGTGCCTTAACCCTTTGAACCCTAGTCCCGCATATAGGCTTCCTTTTTAAACAGTGTACATGTGAATAGTACACTTGTCCTGTGCAAACAGTGAAGACCCATATCAGAGGGCTCCGAAAGGAGCCCTCTGATCAGGGTCTTAACTGTTTGTCATAAGGCCAAAAATGGACAAAAACAACCCTTAAATGCCAGAAATGGACTAGACTAAAATCGAAACTGGAATTGTCCATTTAAAGTTTCAGGGAGGAAAGTGTTAAGGCAAATTTACTTTACTTTCTGCCTACTTAGCTACCAGTCTGCTAGGATATAGAAAACATTTTTCCACTTAAGTATCACTTTAAAGTTTATACATTAATGAATATGCACCGTAAGAAATAATTATTATAATTTAAGATAACTCTTCCCTGAAATTTAGTTTTTATATTATTATGAATAGAACAATTTCATTTTCCAATCAGGGATGTCAGTAACAAAATATTGCAAAATGACAAACAATGCAGACCTTGGTCAGAGGGACTGTGCCTTCTGGTCTGGGTCTACAGAGTTTGCATAGAACAATTTAAGTGTGTTCTTCACAGGTACACTATGTAAATAACACATATACTCAATGCTAGTGACAATGAATTAAAACAGACCAAAAGTAGCATTCTGCTTTACATTTAGCCTGCTTTAACCCTTTACCCAATAGAAGCGCCTTTTAGCGAATATGATTTATTCCTCCACTGAAGAAAATAGTTCCAATTTAATCAGTCATAAATATATATTAAAGAAAATATTTAGTTATATTCTAGCACAAGATAGCTTAAAGCAGGCTGAAAGTAAAGCAGAATGCGCCTCAGGGCGCATTCTGCTTTACTTTCAACCTGTTTTAAGAAGTCACCTATCTTCAATACTAGAAATGCACTATCAGGTAAAGGGTTAAGCAAGCCTATCTGTCTTTAATACTCACAATAAGCTTTGGGGAAAAGGGTTAAATATTTGACATGCATCGAATGGCCACTTAATACAAGTTTGATGTAAATAGTAAATGACAGAATGGTAAAAAAAGGTTAATTTTTACAACTTGTTCTGAGTTTTACCAAAGTCATTTAGGTTGTCTATACTTTCAGAGCTGGAATTCGTATCTACAAAAGTGACAAAAATTGTCTGATAAGTAGGAACTTAACAGGAAAATGTTATTACATAAATTTGCTAATCGTACCTAAATTTCAAATCAATAAATACATCAGAGTTAGATACCCGTACAATGATAGTATGTCAATCTGGGAAAAACATGCCTATCCAATGTGCACCAATAAGCATTTGTCACCGTTGAGTTGTTTCATTGCAATTGTACAAATAATCGTGGCAGTATTGAACATCACGTAAGATTCAACTTCATACATGAAATCATATTCAAGAAAATTGATTTGGAAAAGTGTTGCACTAGTTCTGGCCTTGAGTGTAGTAAAATCTTGTCCTTGGTAAGAATAATGAGAATACAGGTATAAAATGTATAGTTGAGGCTATGCACATGGGCTAAGTATTAGGCTTAGGAGCATATCATAATAAATGAAATGAGGTCATGCAGGTTTCAAATCTGAATGATTATGGTGAATAAAATATGAACATCATCATCTAACAAAGGGCATGCCTGGGGCACTGCAAACAGTGTAGACCCATATCAGCAATAATGTGAACAACTTAATGAATCTGACTCAGCCACATCACAATAGAAGCCATGCATAGCTACAGTGTTCCCTCCCCACAACGGCCCTCCCAACAACAACGCCCTCCTTACAACGACCCTTGCCGCAGTTCCCTAACAGGACAATTATGTCTAATGCTTTCACTGCTGCAATATCGTCCGGACAGCTTGAATCCAGATCAGACGTCATGTTACGGGGCATTTGATCTGGATTCAAGCTGTTTGCAAAAGTAAGCAAAGTCTTAATTCCCCTCCCTATAATGACTCCCTCCGAACAACACACACAATCTGTGTCTCCAATTGGTGTCATTGTAGAGAGGGAGCACTGTATTATCAAAGTCCAGCACATGCTGAAACACAAACCTTGCAACCAAAATAGGCAAGTACAGTGCTGCCTCGCTACAACAAGTCATTGTAAGGAGGGCCGTTGTAGGGAGGGAATGCTGTATTACTAACAGAAATGCCTTTGATTTTATCGGTTTACCACCACCTGATGAAAAGTCATAGGAAGCTTTTTTCCTCACAGTGGCTGCTTAAACTACTCCATGGCCATTTTTAGTTTTGAAGACAGGTAACCACAAAAAGCAGGTTGAAATTAAAGCAGAATGCGCCTTAAGGCATATTTTGCTTTTCTTTAATCCTACTTTAATTCACTGAGCTCTAGTTACAAGTATTAACTCAGCCTTTACCTGTGAAAAGTACTCTTGTCCTACAGTGGTAAATACGGTTAACGAACGCTTAACGAACGGTTAATGCCTAACGATTTTAACGCGATTAAACGCGTTAATAAACGATTATACCAGAGATGTTGCGATTAGTGCGTCAGTTTTCCGTTTCATGTGGAGATTTCGGATCTTATCGTTGAAAAACCCACTAATCCGATAAGTGACACTAGAGTTATCAACCAGACCCATAAAGCAATAAACCACCCGTCGCGGCAGACTTGCATTGGACTCGCCGCTACGATAACGACTGCAGTCTTTACTTACCGCATGAAATGTCCGAACATTTGATGTTTTGCTCACTTTGTTAATGACTCGAGTCAATATTTCAGGAGTATTCTTTAGAAAATTAAGACCGACATCCGGGCTCTTTTAAACGCGTAAAGAAACGGATAGGAAACGCGTTTAACGAAACGGATAATAAACGCGTAAGAAACGGTTAAGAAACATGTAAAGTGGGTAGGAATAGCGTATTTACCACTGTATGCCAACAGTGCATACCCATATCATCAGGCTCCTTTAGGATCCCTCTGATGAGGGTCTGCACTCTGTCATTTTTTGCAATTTAAATTGTATTGTATTGGAATCTGGAAGTCTGTCCATTAGAAGTTTCAGGGGTCAATAAAGCAACCACTTTTCTTAAACATTTTCACGTAAACAAACTATGGTGGAATGGTTAAACCTTTACTCCACTGTTACACATTTTTATGCATTTCATTCATTCCTCCACAAAAGAAAATAGTTCAAATTTGTACAGTAATGAATATGACATTGTAAGAAATAGATTCTATATTCTAGCAGATGGTAGCTAAAAGAAGGCTGAAAGAAAGCAGAATGCATAATAAGGTACATTCTGCTTAACATTCAACCTGCATTTCTTGGCCACCTATCTTCAATACTAGAAACAGGCTATGTAGTAAAATGTTAAGATGGTTTATGAAATGGTTCTATAGTTCACAGTCATCAACTCCCCATGCATGCTCTTCCACACGCTCAATGAGGCATGCTGTGACAATACAAACACTCTAGACACAGATCAGCTATCACAATTGGAAATACAGGATCTTGCTATGCAGTGTTTGCAGAAACAGTGAGCAAAATACTGTTTAACCCATTATTCCACAAATACTCATTTTTATGCCTTCAATTTATCCCTCCGCTGAAGAATTTCCACTTCATACAGTCATGCATTATATATGCACCTTAAGATATGTCTTCTATATCCTAGCAGATGGTATCTTAAAGTAAACTTAACCCATTACCCCATAGCTTGTTTTTAATTTTAAAGATATGTGACCGCTTAAAGCAGGTTGAAAGTAAAGCAGAATGCCCCTTAAGGCGCATTCTGCTTTACTTTCAGCCTACTTTAAGTTACTATTTACTAGAATATAGAAAATATTTCTTATTAAACATGTTCATGACTAAATAAAGTTGAACTATTTTCTTCAGTGGAGGAATAAATGTTAGGCGTAAAAAGGCGTATTTATGGGGTAATGGGTTAAAGTAAAGCAGGATGAGCCTATAGGATTTCAGTGGTCGCCTGTCTTCATTTGTAATTAGAAACAGGCTATTGTGTAATGGGTTAATCTGACAATTGACAGGACTCCAGATAGGAGAGTATTTCTAACACTAAAATCTTTATATCTGCATCAAATCCTATGGTGTGACAACTCAATAGAATGGTCTCTTCGAGACAATTCTAATCAGTAGTTACGCCACAGAATTTGTTTCTTATATATAGGAGAACTTTTTGTTGTTGTTGTTGTTGTTTTTTCTTCAGTTTACTCCTTGGGCTAACTTTAAACCCTGAATATAACCCATGAGTCATGACAGCTGATCTGGGTATACACTGTTTGTAAAGTTGAAGAGCGATTTATCCTATGATGCAGCTCAAACTTTGAACATTCAAATCTGGTTATAGTCTCTATAAAAAATACAAATGGCAATAAAAAAATTCTCGGTACTTCAGAAAGGTCAATGATATATTCAAAACTACTGTATTCGTTCCTTTAACCCATTACCCCACAGCCTGTTTCTAGTTTTGAAGATATATGACCACTTAAAGCAGCTTGAAAGTAAAGCAGAAAGCGCCTTAAGGAGCATTCTGCTTTACTTTTAGCCTGCTTTAAGTGTCCAGACACATATTATCTGCTAAAATATAGAAAACATTTATGATTTTTATTTGTGACAGTAGTAATTGAAGCTTTTTTCTTCAGTGGAGAAATTAATCAAAGGCGTATTTATAGGGTAATGGGCATCCCTGCTCCTGTAAGTACATTCTGACTACCTTTCAAAAAATGAAACACCCCGTTGATTTGAGTAAAACTTTTTTATTCAAAACCCAAAGACTTCCCTACAACTTTACAGGTTCATGGACACTGGAATCTGACCTGGCTCCAAAATGTAAGCAACGGACATAAGCTGGTTTTTAGCATATCGGTAAACATGTTCATTGGGGAAGGACAACGACTTTTCAATTGTACCTTATTCCTATGATATGCAGGATCTACTTGCAGCCCTACCAAAATTGTAAAACTGGCCTGTTTTTATCCAAGCTGTTTTTCTATAAAGTCTGTTGCCTACACAGTAATGATAAATTTACTATGTTTTCTACCCACTGACTACCTATAAATGTCTACAAAATAAAATGAATGCTTAGCTCTTTTGTAGCCTTTGCACTGCTATAAATATACATATATAGTCCGATTTAATTGACCTGTCACTCATTAAAAACATTCAGTAATAGGACAAGCTAATATTAACCTTCAAGGCTTGGCTGAACTTTTATTACCATCCTTTTATTTCTGATACTCATTCCGTGTCAATTTCCATGTATCAATACTTATATACATTTCCATATCACTGTACAGTGGGTCTGTCTAAATCTTTTTCATTTCAAGGGGAGCAACCCTTACAAAACTTAAGATAGCCATATACAGTTACTACTAAATATCAACCCATTACCCAATATAGCCTGTTTCTGGTTTGAAGACAGGTATCCACTTAAAGCAGGTTGAAAGTGAAGCAGAATGCGCCTTAAGGCACATTCTACTTTACTTTCAGCCTGCTTTAACCTTACCATCTGCTAGAATATGGAAAACTTGTTTTTAAAAGTGGTTTAGGGAGGTTTGGAGAGGTTTGGGGTCTTTAGAAGGACCCCTGTACAGTTCATGTCAAGAATAAGTGTAGACTCAAAATGCTAACTGAGAAAGACTAAAAATAACTTGTCCTTTGGTGACCCTGGGTAATTCATGACTAACAGACAGGGATCCAGATTAAAGTGTGTTAGCTGAACATTTCCAAACTTCTCTCCTTTATGTCACCTCTAAACCCTATGTTATGACCAGTCATTAGAATTGTCTCTTTAACCCATTACCCCATAGCCAGTTTCTAGTATTGAATATAGGTGATCACTTAAAGCAGGTTGAAAGTAAAGCAGAATGTGCACTTAGGCGCATTCTGCTTTACTTTCAACCTGCTTTAAGCTACAATCTGCTAGGATATAGAAACTATTTCTTATGACGGATATTCATGCATGACTGCATAAACTATTTTCTTCTGTGGAAGAATGAATTAAAGGCGTAAAAAAGCTTATTTATGGGGGAATGAGTTAAGTTGATTCTTATGAGTGGTCATAGCATAGGGTTTGGGAAAATGAGAGAGTAAGTACTGGGTACACCCTTATAAAGCATCTGTCTTAAATTATTCTCAAGCATTTGATTGGTCAGATTTGAGCCCTGGTCAGATTTGAGCCCTTAGGCTCAAATTTGACCAATCAAATGCTTGAGAACAAATTCAGACTCAAACCAAAAGCTTTATATAAGCGCTAGGCCAGCTAGGTATTTGAAATACCCTCCCTATCTGGAGCTCTCCTAGTGATAGGTCAATAAAATTGGACTAAAAGTATGCTAGGTACCCTATCACAGCATGAGCCAAACACAGCAAACAGATGCAAAAAGCTACTATCTTATATCAATTATTTATGCCTAATAAAAAAAAATTCTGCGGAACGAATACAGCAATTTTTTAAAACAGTCAAACTTATGGAATGTGGCTATTCAGTGAAGATCGAAGCATCATCAGGCATTCTTTTATTTTTATCACATTACTACTTAACCCATTACCCCATAAAAACGCCTTTTTAAACCTTCAATTTATTTCTTCACTAAGGACTGAGTGAGCTAACATTTCTAGCATTTAGACAGGTGGTTGCTAAAAGCAAGATAAAAGTAAAGCAGAAAACTGTGATATGAATTTCTGTTTTAACTTTACTTGCTTTCAGATGTATCCTGTCTCAAAAACCTACTTTTCGACCTTTTCAGCAGTTGTAACAGACAGATTTACTATATCATTATTTCTTGTACCTTTCAGATAACATACAATGACTATCAAAGACCTTTTCTGACAGAAAAAATCAAATCTCAAAATGGCCAATAATGTCCAAGTTTACCAAATATCATATAGTCTGAGGTATAGACTCTAGCAACTATATCTGCCGACTCCTTGGAGATACTCTCTACAAATAACACAATCACATAACATTACAGTAAGAACTGTGGACAGTTTGCATTCAATGAAGAATTATGGTGACCTCTAAGGACAGAAAATGTCTCCTATAGTTCTCTGTAATAATGCTTAGTGCTCCTAAAGAAGCTTCTGAAACATGTTTCTCCTACATTAAGGAGCCCTGCCTGCCGTTAAAGATCTCCAATGTTCTTCATTGCACACAGTTTTTCCTACTGATGCTTCTGATGAAGTTTGGTTGAATTCAGGCAAATGGTTTCAAAGGAGATGTTGTTTAAAGAATGTTGATGGACGCCGTAAGCTGAATGGTGGGCAATCCAAAATGCTAACCTTGAGGCTTTGGCTCAGGTGAGCTAAAAATAAGTTTGTCACTTCGTTTACATATCCAACTTGATACACCCACATGTTACTAAGGATAAGGTAATATTATTTCCAGCTTGGATAAAACTAAATACAAATGTTTTGCAATAAAATGTACAAATCACATCTTTAAGAAAATACTGAAGGGTTTTTTTCTGAGTAGCAAACAGTGTGATGCCTGATGAGACACTGGGTTACCCAGCATCTGATCTGGCTCCAAACAGTTTGCAATGGGCATAAGAGTTAAACATAAACTGAAGTTTGATGGGAAAGAATAGTGTCTAAACTGAAACAGCTTTCAGATGTACAATATTTGGGAAGATCTTTGAGCTCAAAGATCTAAAGTGAAACATCTTTCAAATGTACACTATTATTTTGGGAGTTTTAAGCTATTCCTTGCTATTTCAAAATAAGACACAGTTGAACTAGTGTTCTTTTGAATGCCCAATGACCACAAATATGACAGCAAATCAATCAGATACATCAAATTGTATAATAAATCAATAAAAACAAAAGATTTGTTATACATACAAACATGCCAGTCACCTTATGAACGAAAATTACTAAGTGATACCCTAAACCAATTAAAGTCTTGAAAACAAATCTATGACTATTCATATGGTATTGATATTAGCACATTTATGCCTGGCTAGTGCAATGAAATCTCTGTGCTTGTCTACTGGAAGATTTCAATATACAGTCGAACTTCAATATCTCGAACTCGGTTATGTTGAACATACCCGTAGTTCGAAGTTAAAAAATGGCTTAGCCACGTTTTAACTTTGAAATACGGGTATGTTCGACTTAATTCAAAATGAAATAATGTTATGAATGTGTCAAAATATGGGTTAGTTCAAGTTCGAGATATCGAAGTTTGACTGTAGATATACAATGGTGATCAAAAGACATTGCAGTATTTGTCAAGTTGTCAACACAGCAGAACATTTCATATGAAATAACAAACAGTGCAGACCCTGATGGGACACAGCAAATTGAGGTGTCTCATCATGGTTTACAATGCTTGCCAATGGCCTCTTTCACAGACACTAAGCTTAACTCTTTGCATGCTTGGTAATTTTTTCATCTGCAACAATTGTCGTCTGCTGATGTTCTAAAAATAGAATTTTCTAATTTTTCTTTTCAAAGCATGGTCAGTGTCAAACAGTTTGGATCCAGATGAGATTGGAGTCTCACCTGGTTCCAAACTGTTTGCAAAGGTAACCACTGTGGCAGATTTATCCACGGCTGGTATGCAATCATTGTGGCAGATATATCTGCCGCTAGCATGAAAAGAGTTATATGGATTACCCTTTCCTCTACAAAAGTATCTTTGAAAGCCTTTACCGATTCCCTCCTACACACACATTTGGCTCTGATCTGATATGAATTCGCTAATGGTTTTGAATATAGGTGGTAGCTTAAAGCAAGACCAAAGTTGAGTAAAAAGCTGTTAAAAGAACTTTCTGCAACACTTTGTAGTAAAGGGTTAACCCATTAAGCCATACTGACTCATCTTGATGCATTGCGCAATATTCTCATACTGACTCATTTTGACACACTTTAATCCACAAGCTTGTATTGAGATAAGCATTGATAATTGTTTATTGCTTATGAGTTAATGGGTTAATACAAACCACTTCTTTCAGACACCATTTTTAGTTTTCAAGTTTTTTAAATCCACATCAAGATTTAAGAGTTACATAATGTATATCTTACCTGCTTTGTTTTCCTTGTAGATGAGACAAACCTTGCCATACCCATCACAGCCATCGAGCTCAAAGATCTTACACCTGCTGTCAAACGTTGGTTTCTCTATACCTAAAGCAAGGGTATTAATATTCTCCATAATTAGATAAAGTATCGTAAGGCAAATGATGGTAATACAGTGAGTAATGGTATCAAAACCCCAAGAAATTTGAGGTGGGATCTATATCTTAACCCTTTACCCAATAGCTGTTTTCCAGTTTTAACGACAGATGACCACTTAACCATTTCCCCCCATAGAAGCGCCTTTTAGGGAATATGATTTATTTCTCCGCTGAAGAAAAAAGTTCCAATTTAATCAGTCATGAATACATATTAAACGAAATATTTTGTTATATTCTAGCACATGATAGCTTAAAGCAGACTGAAAGTAAAGCAGAATGCACCATAGGCGCATTCTGCTTTACTTTCAACCTGCTTTAAGAAGTCACCTATCTTCAATACTAAAAAAAGACTATCAGGTAAAGGGTAAAGCAGGTTGAAAGTACAGCAGAATGTGCCTTAAGGCACATTCTGCTTTACGTTCAACCTGCTTTAAGGCACCATCTTCTAAGATCTAGGAAACATTTCTTGTCTTGAACATTCATTACTCCATAAACTGGAATTATTTCCTTCAGTGGAAGAATAAATTAGAGGCATAAATAGGTGTAATAATGGGGTTATGGGTTAATATTTGACCCTGCTGACTGCCTTTGCCATCAAGCAAATAGTACAGAGTACCCAATGTGTACATTAACTTACAAGTAAAATATAATGGTGGCCTTTTAGGGCAGGTGAGTGCTTAATACAAGACAATTGTCATGCAAAAAGCTTCTTACGGAGCATTCTGCTTTACTTTCAGCATGTTTTAGGCAATCACCTGGCTTCAACTCATTCTTAAAACAAGATTAAAAGATTAAAGGGTTAAAGCAGGTGTTACTTTAGTTTTCTCACCTCTCGGACAGAGGTATCCCGAAATCTAGGGGGTGTGAGATAACCTTATCTGTCCGGACAGACAAGCCGAACTATCTTATGATTGGTTGTTATTGCAGTTGTTATGACGTCGTCATGACGTCGTCATGCATGCATTAGCGCCTTTAAATACAACTTGCCACTGTATAGCAAGTAAAACACGTTTTTAGGGTTGACAAGGTGAGAAAATCAATCTAACACCACAGTTGAGTGTCAGATGAATATCCCACCCTCGTTTGAAGATATTTTTGGAACACTTGGCAAAGCCTCATGTTCCAAAAATATCTTCAAAACTCGGATGGGATATTCTTATCTGACACTCACGGTGGTGTTAGATTCACTATATCCTGGACATTTACCTGAGGTTTCATCTTCATTGTCCGAGTCTCCGTCGAGATCTGCGAGACTGGGGTTGACCATACTGGTGTTGTTATTGCCTCCTATACGCATCAGTCTGTTAATACTGTTGATATGCATCCTACCTACTGGTATTGGGCCATCTGAAAATTGACAAGAACATGTAACCATGAAAAGGTTTATCAAAAATAACCATTGTGTATAGGCGGCTCTAAGAAGATGCATTGAGAGTGTTATAGAAAGGTTGCAGTCTAATGCAGGAGCTTTTTACATTTGTTTCATCCTGCATTAACCCTTTCCCTCATAGAAGCGACTTTTAGCCTGTCTAATTTATTCCTCCGCTGAAGAAAATAGTTCCAGTTTATACTCTCATGAACAATTATCATAACAAATATTTTTATATAACCTAGAAGATGGTAGTTTAAAGCAGGCTGAAAGTAAAGCAGAATGTGCCTTTAGGCACATTCTGCTATACTTTCAACCTGCTTTAAGTGAGTACCTGTATTTAATGTTATAAACGGGTTATTGGGTAAAGGGTTAAGCACTATTCTGTCTTCAATGATCTCTATTCTTCATTAAATGAATAGCTGGCTAGCAGAGGATTTACAGTTAGGCTATATAACTATCATGAAGCTACAGTAGTGATATAAACAGTAGCAACAAATGAATTACTATAAAGAAATGCTTCAACCACCTCCTTCTAATAATGGACGCTTTTTGAAAACAGCAAACTCAGATCAGACAACTCCTGAAGGAGCTGTCTGATAAGGGTCTGCACTGCTTTCCTATAGGATCTGTCTGATATTCTTCTTAGTCTTTGCTCAAGATCTGTCCTACATGAACCTGCACCCTTTCCTGGTTAAATAAGCCAATGTAATAGTTCAGATGATAGATGTTCAGTGTTGGAGGAATTTATACTATTACAGCGCTCCCTCTCTACAATGGCCCTCCACACAATGACTCCCTCCTTACAACGACCCTTGCTGTTGTTTCCCAAACAAGACAATTATATGCCTAACACTTTCACTTTTGAAATATTGTATGCTGAAAAATGTTAAATAATATACATTTTGACAGAAAAAACTTAATGACGAGTGACAAACAGCTTGAATCCAGATCAGACACCGCATTAAGCTGGATTCAAGCTGTTTGCCAATGTAAGCCAATGTCCCTCCCTGTAACGACTCCCTCCGAAAAACGCACATATTTTTTGTCTCCTGTTGGGTGTTGTTGAAGAGAGGAAGCGCTGTATATGAATATTTAACGAGAAAAAAGCTGAGTGTTTCAAAAGATTAATTGATTTAAGAGTTAAGCAGACTGCTTTAAACACCATGAGCAAGTTGTTTTTTTTATAATAAGGAAACTTAATGACTAAAATGAAATGACAGTAAAAACAAACTATACAACATTAATACAAATTAACCCTCTACCCCATAACCTGTTTCTAGTATTGAAGATGGGTGATCACTTAAAGCAGGTTGAAAGTAAAGCAGATGTAGGCACATTTTGCTTTACTTTTCGCCTGCTTTAAGTTACTATTTTGCTAGTATATAGAAAATATTTCTTGTGGTACATATTCCTCACTGTATAAATTGGAACTGTTTTTTCAGTGGAGGAAGAACTTAAAGGCGTATAAAAGCATATTTTTGGGATAATGGGTTAAAATGAAATTGAAAACCAATCTTCAAATCAAGTACATGTTATGATTTATCTTCTGGGTATGTTTTGTTGCTTTTTTAATGCTCAATTAAATATATATCGCTATGTTATGTGAGTTTTAGTTTTTATAGAACGCTCTTATTTTGCAGTACATGTATTGTCCGATTTTTCTGACCTGTCAGAGTTATTTTTAGAACAGAATAGTTCATAATGGTAAATAGATAACAGGGTAACATCGGATCTATATAGTCGTTCACTTTCCAACTTGAGATAAGCATGAGACAGGTGCGCTAATTTTACTGATATGTTATTCATTCTCGATAAATGTGTTTATGCTAAAAACTATTATGTCCATTGCAAACAGATTGGCGTCTGATCAGGCTCCAAACTGTTTGCCGACCAGATTAAAAAGATAAAATTAATTTTCTACAGTTTAGTGCGTTGCGTTTGCGTTTATTCGGGAAATAATAATGTCTTCTCTACTGTACATTACATACAAATTACAATAAACACAGCTTTCCATATCCCTGGCTGACCGTACGGAATTCAACGAGTACTGTGATCATCCCTTTTAAAATTTTAGAATGTTCCAATCTAAAAATAACTCTGACAGGTCAGAAGAAAACACTAATCCTTGCTAAGATATACAAAAACATAACTATGATAATCAATAACTAAATCAAAAACAAAATAATACAAGTAACTTATCATCTAGAATTCACCCAAAAGGTGTAACATTGTTCAACCATGCATTAACTTTAAATTGTCATTGATGCATAACTCTTGGGCATTGAACTGTTCAAATAATTTTCCTACAGCATTTTTAAGATCTGATGATTTGTGCTGCTAATGGGGAACAGTATAACCTTTTACTTCATAGTCAGTGTTTCTAACTTTGAAGACAGGTGATCAGTTAAAGCAGATTTGAATTAATGCAGAATGATCCTTAAGATGCATTCTGCTATACTTTCAGCCTACTTTAAACTACCATCTGCAAGGAGATAGAAATATTTCTTTCGGTACATGTTTATGACTATAAATTGGAATTATTTTCTTCAGTGGAGAAATAAATTAAATGTGCTAAAAGGCGCTTTTACGAGGGAAAGGGTTAAACAGCTTTAAATCCTATAGGAAAGACAATGACTGAATGTTTGTTGAATGCCAATATCCAAATAACATTTGAGCAGCCCATAATTAACATGCATTTTGCATGCATAAATTATTGGAATTTTCACAATGCATTAACTTATACCAGGCTTCTGTTTAGAGGTAGCATCTTTAGTTTGACCTACAAGATACAACAAGCATTTATTGAAATGGTGTAGCAGTCGGTAATTGACCTGTGAAATTCATAACTTACAATAACATGACTTAGCACTCGCAAACTCGCTAAATGCAAGTTGATTCCTCTCAGACTGCGAGCACAAAACTTGAAAATAAAGACGTTTCTAATATTATAAGTAATTATACAATAGGATTTCATAAAGACAAAATGTTGATAAACTTCAGTTCCGTTCTTGTTAACTTACCAATCTTATGCTTCAACTTTACAGTACATGTATAACAAGTAGTAAGAAGATCTGCCAATATGTTTACTTGTAATAAACTACAGTAAAACCTCTCTATTACGACCATTAAAATATGTTAATTATTAGGGTGTTTATGATAGGTGACCACTTAAAGCAAGGTGACAGTGAAACAGAAAGCTCCTGTAGGAGCTTTCTGTTTCACTGTCACCTTGCTTTAAGCTGCCACCTCTCTATTATACAATCAATTAGCCTTCGTTTTAGTGGTCGTAATAGCGAGGTTATACTATGATGAAAACAAATTAACTGATGAATACATATATAATCATCAATGCAGACTTTTTGTGTCCAGTGCTACACACAAGCAATGCAGGACACTCATTGAGAAAATTCTGCATTACTTGTTCATTAGATTTAGCTATATATGGAGTAATGGGTTACAAGAGGCTTGTGTGACAGTTTAATTAAGGTGACTGCTAAAAGCAAGAAGCATATACAGTAGCATTACCTTCAACCTGTTTTAATTGACCATCTGTCTTCAAATTAGCTAGAAACCGTCTACGAGTAAAATCTGCTTAAATCAAAATGAAAGACAAGCAGAAGGTTCCTTTAGGAGCATTATGCTTTACTTTCAACTTGCTTTAAGCTGCAACATGTATTAAACAGATGTAAAACCTCTTATGAGAGTTACAGTATTAATATGGACAGGTTATTGATGTCCTGTGGCGTTTATATGGAGGAGGGGGTAAAGATGTCCTATACAGGCATACACAGAAGAAAGGGTTAACCCATTACCCCATAAATACGGATCACATAAATACACCTTTTTACGCCTTAATTTGATACATCCACTGAAGAATATAGTTCCATTTTATGCACTCATAAATATGTACTATGATAGATATTTTCTATATTCTATCAGATTGCAGCTTAAAGCAGGCTGAAAGTAAAGCAGAATGCACCTTTAGGCGCATTCTGCTTTACTTTCACCCTACTTTAAGTGGTCACCTATCTCCAATACTACAAACAGGTTATGGGGTAATGGGTTAACAGAATTAACAAGTCCTCTGGCGTGGTCATAACAAGAGGACACTACATGTATAATATAATGGCAGTTTCAAGAGTTTTACTGCAGGGCTGCCATTTCTCCGGGATTTTTCCGAAATCCTCGAATGTTTATCCTTGCAGACGGTAGCTTAAAGCAGGCTGAAAGTTAAGCAGAATGCCCCTTAAGGTGCACCCTGCTTTACTTTTAACCTGCTTTAAGTAATCCCAATTGAAATTTTTGAACTCTTAGGTCTTTTCATGATCAACTAATGGCAGCCCTGTGCCTGTGAACATGAATCATAGAGATATAGCATAACTGAATTTTTCACATCAGTGCAGTAGCAAAATATATAATACATGTACTCAGTTATAACTATTATTCCTGTAAAACTCCTGATGAGGGATAGTTAACTAACTAATACAGTAAAACCTGTGCTCAGCGACCCCTCGTAGTCTTACATACTGTACAGCAGTTTAATGCAGGATGAAAAAATACAGAAAGCTCATTATATTATTCGTGTAATTTAAAGGAGCTTTCTGCACTGATTCTGTTCTGCATTAACCCTGCTCTACCTAGCTAAGAGTGCAATGTTGCTGAGGTACATTCAACTATGCTTAAAACAGGTGCCTGCTTAAAGCAAGATGAAAGTAAAGCAGACATCTCTTTTACTTTCATCTTGCTTTAAGCTGTAATCTTAATTCAACACCATAAAAGAATATTCAGCCCCGGGCTTATACAGAGAAGCTGGTATATATTCGCCCAAAGGTATTTCTGTAGATGAAAGGTTTAACCTGGTAACCTGTCATGAAGTTCCTTTATCCTTCCTTACAGAATGACTGCTGATCATAGGTTCTACTGTACAGGATTTCAGGGCTCCAGATAATTGAGACAGTACTGCATGAACAGAACAAATCCAACATTTTCTCACTTATTTCAGTACCAAACCCTATGATGTGACTACTCATAAGAATCGTCTCCAAGAGACAATTCTAATGAGTAGTGACACCATATACTCGCCTTATCTGGAGGCCTGGGACTTTATAAAGCAAGCTGGTGGTATTATGGAGGGATGCATGGCTACTACTGTTACCTATCCTACATGTATTTGCTTTAGGTCTAGCTGATGACTGAGAGGATTTACCTGATAATTGGAAAATAGTTTTACAAACACTGTCAAACCTCCATAAATTGAAACCCACTTCACAATCAAACCTTGATAAGTCAATATATCATGTTTTTCTACAGATGAAATTCTATAACATGAAGTCCTTTTAGTAGAACTTACCCTTATTTCAAGTTAAGATGTGGCTTATGAGTAAGTTCAACTTATTCCATTACCCCATAGCCTGTTTCTAGTTTTGAAAATAGGTGACTTCTTAAAGCAGGCTGAAAGTAAAGCAGAATGCGCCTTAAGGCGCATTCTGCTTTACTTTCAGCCTGCTTTAAGCTACCATCTGCTAGAATAAAGAAAATATTTCTTGTGATGCATAATCATGACTGTATAAATTGGAGCTGTTTTCTTCAGTAGAGAAATGAAATAGAGATGTAAAAAGGCGTATTGATGGGGTAATGGGTAAAGCAAGTTTATGTTATCGATAGATGGTGGTCAACTGTAAACAGTAAAGTTTGCTATTAAAACCACTATATAGAAGGCTTGTTTTCACTGATTAACTTTCTGCAGGCTGGCACTGAATATTTTCTTACCCTTTGCTGACAGTTTGAATTCAGATCAGGCCCTACAAATGTGGGGCCAGATAAGGATAAAAAGTGTCGGTTACTCAATTTTGACATCTACACATTCACATTCAAAAAGTGATTTTTTTCTTTTAATCTTTACAGTACTGGAATTTAGAAGATTCTGATAATGACCTGTAAACATGGCATTCTAGTTTGTCCTGAACATATCTAAAAGTTTGACAAACAGTTTAAACCCTGATTAGAGGTCTTCTTAAGGTCTCATTTATTGTGTGTGTTAACCATATGGCTAATTTCAATGTAGAGATCTTTGTGGGGTAACATCAACACTATTGAAACAACAACAAAAATAACATACTATATGCCAATACAGAACATAAATTGTCAACCCATATACTATCACATAAAAACAGAAACTAAACCATTGCAATATAATCAAAATGAAATTCTAAAAAGTTCTATTTCTAAAACTTAAGGAGCATACTAGCAAAGTCTTGTACAATAGAGAAGATGTAATTCTTTCCAAGTAAATATGTTTACCCTTAAATTATCTTTCCAATGCAAACAGTTTGGATCCAGATCAGAAGTCAGGTAACCCGGCTTCAGATCAGCTCCAAACTGTTTGCCATTCAGTTTAAAATAAATTAAGATTTCCAAAAATTGAATTTTCTTCATTTTATTGAAAAATGATTGTGTTTTATTGCATTTAAACTGGAAAGAATAACATCTTCTCTACTTAATCCATGTTACTTTTATTTCTGACTGATGAAGGTAGATGATTGCGGCAATGGTCGGGTGCTGTTGCTTGGTTGGCTTGAGAAACTTAACCCTCCTCCCTCAGAATATTCAGATAAACAGAACAACCACCCACTATAAGCATCTATCACCTTAAAGATTACAGTGGCTGATAAAGTAATTAATCATTACTCTCAGAAAATGGTGAAAACTCTTGACCATACTGACTATACTGATACTTTAATCCATTACCCCATAAATACACCTTTTTACGCCTTTTATTTATTCCTCTACTGAGGGAAATAGTTCCAATGTATACAGTTATGAATATGTATCATAAGAAATATTTTCTTTATTCTAGCAGGTGGAAGCTTAAAGCAGACTGAAAGTTAAGCAGAATGCACCTTAAGGCGCATTCTGCTTTACTTTCAACCTGCTTTAAGTGGTCATTAATTTTGAAAACTAGAATCAGGCTATGGGGTAATGGGTTAAGAAAACAATGCAAATGCTGATCACCAGGCAGCTCCTGAGGGACGAAGCTGTCTGATCTGGGTCTACATTGTTTTTAAAAAGCTACAATATACAGTTATAGCAGGAGAGAGGGGCTAAGTAACCATACCAGGGCTTGAATTTACAATCTTGAGTACAGTGGTCATACACTCCATCAAGACATCATAGGAATTAGTTTAACCCATTAGGCCTTATATACGCCTTTTACACCTCTAATTATATTACACAAAGACAAGTAGTGCCCAGCTACAAAGTCCTGAACACAGAAAGCTTTTGAAGTATCTTTCAAGATTTGAGCTTAAAGCAGTCTCTAGGTTAAGCAGAATGCTCCTTATATAAGGTGCATTCTACTTTACTTTCAATCTGCTTTAAGGGGTAACCTGTTAACCTAACTGGTTAAAGGATATTGGGAAATGGGTTAAACATTGCAAGACAGTACAAGTGTATTATAAACTTGCATCAAGATTGTTTAACTTTGCTAATTCAATGTTCTATACTAGAACAGTGACTAAAAACAAATTCCTTTAATTCTAAAACATGATTTAGTATCAACTGTTTGCTAAAAGTCCTCAAGACCAAAAAACATAGTCTTCAAGACACGTGGCAGCTGAATGCAGGTGACAACTTAATACATGTTGAAAGTAAAGCAGAATGCTCCTTTGCAAGGACTGAAGGAGCATTCTGCTTTACTTTCAGCCTACTTTAAGCTACCATCTACTAGGATAAATCCAATATAGAAAATATTATCTTCAGTTGAGGAATAATTTAAAGCATTTATATAAAAAGATGTAGGTATTAACTCATTGTACGCTAGCGCACGGCTGCTACAGTCATAACCTTTGCTAACAGTTTGGATCCAGATGAGTCGCCGCGTAACATGGCGTCTCATCAGGATCCAAACTGTTTGCCATTCTGACCATGAATTTAAAAGAAATTTTGAAAAATTCTAATTTTAGAACCAAAGCAGACAACAATTGTTGCAGACGAAACATTTACCCAGCATGCAAAGAGTTTAGCAATGGGTTGATGAAAGGATGTTTAGCATATATAAGTACATGTATCACTGTATTTTCTATTTCAGTGTTCTGTGATCATTTTCTATTATATCATTTCTTCATCCCAGTAATAGGAGATCAGCGCAATAAAATGAAATTCAAACACTACATGATACATTTAAGAGAGATTAACCATTTCCATCATGATTAACCCATTACCCCATAGCCAGAGTCTCGTTGTGAAGTCATGTGACCACTTAAAAGCAGGTTGAAAGTAAAGCAGAATGTGCCTTTAGGCACATTCTGCTTTACTTTCAGCCTGCTTTAAGTTACCATCTGTAAAGATATAGAAAATATTTCTTAAGGTATATATTTATGGCTGTAGGAAGTTAAGCTATTTTCCTCAGTGGAGGTATATATTAAAGGCGTAAAGAGGGGTATTAATGGGGTAGTGGGTTAACCCTTTCCTTTATAAATATACTTTTTGATACTCCACAAAAAGAAATCTTCAAATCTTAGAGTAATATTGTTGTCTGCAAAACTGTTGTCTGCTTCTTCACTTCTTGACAGCTTCACCTATCCCTTACTGTTGTCTGCTTCTTCACTACTTGACAGCTTCACCTATCCCTTACTGTTGTCTGCTTCTTCACTACTTGACAGCTTCACCTATCCCTTACTGTTGTCTGCTTCTTCACTACTTGACAGCTTCACATATCCCTTACTGTTGTCTGCTTCTTCACTACTTGACAGCTTCACCTATCCCTTACTGTTGTCTGCTTCTTCACTACTTGACAGCTTCACCTATCCCTTACTGTTGTCTGCTTCTTCACTTCTTGACAGCTTCACCTATCCCTTACTGTTGTCTGCTTCTTCACTACTTGACAGCTTCACCTATCCCTTACTGTTGTCTGCTTCTTCACTACTTGACAGCTTCACCTATCCCTTACTGTTGTCTGCTTCTTCACTACTTGACAGCTTCACCTATCCCTTACTGTTGTCTGCTTCTTCACTACTTGACAGCTTCACCTATCCCTTACTGTTGTCTGCTTCTTCACTTCTTGACAGCTTCACCTAATAGACACCTATCCCTTACCCAAGTGGTCATCTGCTACTGTTTTAAACTTATAAATTTATTTTCAAAGCAGATTAGAATGTCAAACCTTTTGGAAACTGATGAAACTTCCCAGTTACCCAGTGTCTAATTTGGATCTAAACTGTTAACCCTTTACCTGATAGCCTTTTTCCAGTATTGAAGATAGGTGACCACTTAAAGCAGGTTGAAAGTAAAGCAGAATGCGCCTTAAGGCGCATTCTGCTTTACTTGCAGCCTGCTTTAAGCTTCCATATGCCAGAATATAGAAAATAGTCCCTATACTATATATTCATGACTGATTAAATTGGAACTATTTTCTTCAGCAGAGGAATAAATCATATCCGCTTAAAGGCGCTCCTATGGGGGAAAGGGTTAAATGCAAAGATTAACATGGTTTTGTCACTAATTAGCAAAGAGTTGATTACTTTTATCCAGACTCATAATTGATAAAGAATTTCTCAAAGAAGACTGGAAGTAAAGCTAAAAACTGCTAAAGGAGTATTCTGCTTTACCTTCAACCTGCTTTAGGCAATCATCCATCTTGAACACAGAAATACCTATAAGTTAAAGAGTAAACCCATTACCCCATAGCCCATTTCTAGTTTTGAAGATATTGTGACTGCTTAAAGCAGGTTGAAAGTAAAGCAGAATGTGCCAAAAGGCACATTCTGCTTTACTTTCAGCCTGCTTTAAGTTACCATCTACTAGAATACAGAAAATATTTCTTATGATACATATTCATGACTATATAACTTGGAGCTATTTTCTTCAGTGGAGGGATAAATTAGAAGCGTCAAAAGGCGTATATATGGGGTAATGGGTTAAGCTGTTCTTGCTAGTTCAGCCGAAAAATGAAAACCACCAAACAACTAGCCTTGGCTTAAAGTATGTAGTGAAAGAATTTAGCAGTGCAAATGCACCCTGTACCACAGTATACAAAAGTATAGCATGGTGCATCTAAATCTCTAGCAAACTGGAAAAATGGTACAGAAAGAAATGAACTACATGCACAACATAGTTAATAAGAAATTTTGTTTTAATAAAAAATATTTTGACTAGAATTTATTTATTGCATTTTTCTGCTACATTATCATCAATTTTTTCCTTAACTTAGAATTAAAATTGGGTCAGAGTGTTCAACCGTTTGAATCCTGATAAAATACCAGGTTACTTGACTTCCTATCTGAATCCAAACTGTTTGCAAAAGTAACACTGTTTCACCCTTTCAACCCTAAATATCTCTTGTGGGTATTTATAATCCTTTTGGACTCTTCTAGTACAATAATTTTGAACTAGTCTGCTGTTATAATTTTGGTATGAAAACAAAAACCAGTGAAACTATCAAACAGTGTAGACCCTGATCAGAGGGCTCCTATTGGAGCCCTCTGATCAGGGTCTACACTGTTTGCATACATAATCAGTAATCTCTACAGAGGGCTGTAGGGTTTAAAGGGTTAAACGCTGAAAAGTCTGATAAACATTTGGACTTTGCATTGCCCTCTGGGGGTGTTTAACCCATTACCTCATAGTCTGATTCTAGTTTGAAAATAGGTGTCCCCTTAAAGCAGGTTGAAAGTAAAGCAGAATGCGCCTTAAGGCACATTCTGCTTTACTTTCAACCTGCTTTAAGCTACAATCGGCTAGAATATAGGAAATAGTTCTTATCATACATATTCATAACTGTATAAATTGGAACTATTGTCCTCAATGGAGGAATAAATTAAAGGTGTAAAAAGGCATATTTATAGAGTAATAGGTTAAATAGAGTTACACAGTATGTGATGATACAGGAACTATTGGTTCTCCAATTTTCTTTTGAAAAGTTCAGTTCTTTCTATACCTGATGTTTGTGCATAAAAGCAGTTCAAATTAGTAGTGAATTTTAAGTTTGATACTTACTTTCATCCGACAACTTACTTTCAATTTTCACACACCATGTTAGCAGAAAGCCATCAGTGGTATGATAAAAATTCTTTAAATCTTCCGGCAAGAAACAGGTATTTTTCTGTAAGAAAAATAGATAATGGAAATGATTATTGCTCGGGTAAGATATAGTCGCCTCTAAATGATCTTTTTGTGTCAATGGGCAGTTAAAAACCATTCATTCATTATTCGGGTAAGATATCTTAATTTGGGTCTTTCTTATATCAAGGTTGATAAATTAAAGTTTTAAAAATATGAAAGTTTTACTCTTTCTTTTAAAATGTCCTACAAACTGGTTGCCAACTGATCAAAGTAGACTTAACCCATTACCCCAAAGCCTGTTTCTAGTTTTGAAGACAGAATAATGATGACCACTTAAAGCAGGTTGAAAGTAAAACAGAATGTGCCCTAAGGCACATTCTGCTTTACTTACTGCCTGCTTTACGCTACCATCTGATAGTATATAGAAAATATTTCTTTTGGTAGATCTACATGTTCATAGCTGTATAAATTAGAACTATTTTCTTCAGTGGAGGAATAAATTGAATGCCCTAAAAGGCACTTCCATGGGGGAAAGGGTTAAATGATTCACAATAGACTCTGCCTGTTGTCCAATCCTTTTCTCTGAATTAAATATTGTTCCAACTAAAGTGAAACAGATCAAAGTTTGTTAATAAAACACATATCATTTGAACACAGGCGTATAAAAAAAGAAACTAATAAGTTTGTCATACTATTCCAGATTGGCATAGTGGAAGCTAGAAAGAGAGTATTAGAATAGTAAGACACAAAATATGCCCCCTAGCTTCATGTACCATACATGCAAAGAATTACCAACAGTAGTAAAACAGTATGCTTTCTGACTAATGGATGCTGAGGCATAACTAGAGGGATGGCTTTGTTTGTAAGACAAATATAATGCCCCTGCCCGCTAAAAAAATGACCAAGTTCTACTGGCTGTAATTTTGTGGAATGTTAAAACAGATCAAATTCCTCTTCACATGCACAGCTATGGTATATGAGCAAACACTCGGCAAAGTTATAAGGTTGTAGCTTGAAAACTGTAGGAGAAGTTAGCCGGACAAAGTATGTATTGTATGTGGGACAGATGAACTGACGGACAAACAAACGGACGGACAGGGGTAAAACAGTATGCCCCTCGACTGATCTTTGCAGGGGCATAAAAATCATACATCTCATAGCTTGCTTTCAAAGTTTGACATATTTGGTTGCTAAGAGCAGCCTGAAAATGAATCAGATGGTTCTTTTGGAGCTTTCTGCTTTACTTTCAGCCTGCTTTAAACATCCAGCTGTCAGGATGCAGTGACGTTTTCATGTGGCTCTTTTTTTTAAAGAACTCGCCTGTCTTCAAAACTAGAAACAGGCTATGGGGTAATAAACCACCTTTTGGAGAAATTCTGTGCTGTTAGCCAATCAGAGTCTGTTCTTCCTTTTTCATGAAGACTGGATTATTCCCGCCAAAATGAAAGTCTTGTGAGGAAATTTTGATTGGCAGATTACCGTTGCTGGCAGCTTAAAACAGCTGACTCAGGCGCTTGTATAGACTAGCAACCATCAATTGCACATAAAACCTGCTTTAAGGTGGTTCGACAGCGGGCGGCCCGCATCTCGAGTTCCGGACTTTCACCTGATCTTTTCGGCACGTGCTTATAGTAGAAAATGTAGATAAAGAAAAGTTGGATGATATTCAATGTCTTCTCTGTTAACGCAGTTGGTTACGGTGGTTGACTAGCAATGCAAAGGTTCTATGTTCGATTCCCACTCGCTTCAAAACTTTTTTTTAAAATAAATTGTCCGATTTTGTTGACTAGTTAATCCATAACGCAGTGATCAAAGGACAGGCTATGTTTAGTCACATAATAATGAATTGTATCAGATGCAAGTATATAGTCAAGTGACAACTAAACTTTGTGGGGATTTATAGCCTACATGACAGATGGCAGCTTAACACAGGACAAAAGTAATGCTAAAAGATGGATCCTAAAGGAGCTTTTATGCATTACTTTTGTTCTGTATGAAGCAGTCACCTGTCTTCAAAGATCTACAGGCTACCGTATTTAATGGTCCCTTATAACAGGTTTGACTTATGGTATTATTTAGAGCTGACGGCATTTTAAAGTTGAACTCAAGGGAAGTTACTTGTTTTGTGTTAACATTTTGTCAGAATTTCTGGAAATCATGTATTAAATGTAAATTCCACTGTAGATTTTCATAAACTTTTGCGACTAGTAGAACTAAGTAATATCTATCTAATAAGAGTAAAATTAGTGTATGTTAAACGACTAGATTTTTTGTAATTTGAGATTTAGTGACTTTTTCCGAATTTGACTTTTTTAAAATATTGATATTTCCAGAAAATATGTCATGAAATATTTTTTGTTTGCACAATATCTTATAGTCTCTGTACAGTTTACTTGAATGTACAGAAATTATTGAGTTATATCATTTTATAAAGAAAATATTTCTGTTTATTAAAAAAGGGGCTTTTCTCGACAAAAGGTCCTGTCAGAAAAAAACGGCACTGTAACTTTTTTTTATTTTAACGATTTTTCACTCTCCATATGGTATATTTCAATTTAATCAAGGTTTCAAAGAATTCTGACACAGAATAAGCTGACCCGCGAACCACCTTAAGCTACCGTCTGCTAGAATAAAGAAAATACTTTTTGACTTTGGGGAATTTCCCCAAAGGTCTTTCGTTTCGTAATCTTTTTTCCTGGTGCGAGTGAAGCGCCCCCTACAATTTTTTTCTGGTGCGAGACAACAACAAAAACAACTAGCTCCCCCTACAAACATTTCTGACAGCGAGTCTAGCTCATCTGCCATACGGGTGCGCTTCTATACTAGGGTTCATCTGAATACCCCAAACGATCCGATCATTTTATATATGTGTATTTTTAGTGCATTGCCTATAGCTGGAGCATTCCATAGGTAGAAAATCTGTAACAAATATCTCTACCATAAGAAATAAATGTAAATAGAGACCATGGTTAACTGTTAACACATAGATTTAGATCTGTATCCTGGTAACGCTAGATCTGTCTTAAAATAGCCTTAATCGATCACGTGACTAGGTCAGAAACCACCAGAAATCAGTTCAATAAGACTATCGGCCAGATGACACCAATTTTACAAAGTTTCGACCCTGATTATTTCAACAACCAGGCAACGAATTAAAAATCTGACAAAACAGAATTGTGTGGATCCTTATCATCTATAATAAACCTTAAGATAAAATATTCGAAAAATATCTAAAATTTGACCAGGATATAGAGATACGACACTAATTTAACTCGGAATTTTCCGTTCCTGGTTTAAACTGGCCTGAAAGGCCGAGTTTGGTTTCCTATATTCGTTTGCGGGCGAATCACGTGTCTATAAAAACAATAAAGTATTTAGTTTCTAAACATAGACGGTCGAATCCATTTTATTCTAAAGTTAGAAAAATTGTGCCACTATTTCCAAGGAGCTAGAGAGTATTTAAGTAGCAACCCTCAGCCTTCCGATAATCTTATCAGTTTATCAGCGAAATTCTATAAAATTCATGGGTACTGTAGTAAAAATCGCTATAAATTCATTACTTCCCAATCGATTTTCTAATACCCATTACCCTCTAAAAGGCAACAGTTGGCCGTTAAGATGGTGTTAATTTTAAAGGCCTTTACACCAATTTAGTAGATGAGGTATGGAGAGAAAGTCTAATTTATAGTATACCCGCCGGGCATATCACTCGCGATAAGTCGGGTTGTGAGTTGTAAATGTGACACCTGTTGTCTTTAATCAATGATGCGGGTTATCACGAATGAATTATAACATTCGTGGGGTTATATAAGACTCATTAATATTCATGAAATGAGCAGGAACTAATTGGCCGATGAATGGCGATTCTGCACCTTTTTTCAGATTTCGGCTATGTTGTTGTTGTTGTAATTGTAGGTTCCTCCGTTGACTTGTCGGAGCACCGTTCAATTGTATGTATGATGACCCTACGTGGAGAAAGTCCCAACTTGAGTTGGAAGCCAAAAAACCGTGTCGAGCAAAAAAAATAATATTCTGAGGTTAAATTATTAAACAACACACGTTAATCTGTGTTTTGATATAATTTTCATTGAAATTAAACCATAATTTCAACTTTGTTTCCGGCAGTTTAATTCATAAGCGCGTAGTCATACAATTTTCAGTCTCGCGTAGTATTCATTGACTAGGACTGACCTGCCGCCATATTAATTAATTAATCCACTGTCAATAATCGATTACGAAAGTCACCTAAAACCTATCAAATAACAAGCTTGACCACCAACATTGTATAAAACATTAATATTTATTGATAATCTGAATTATATGTCGAAATTAAAATATTCATATCAGCGTATTTGACAACCACTGTCTATCGTACTTGTTACAAGTTGTCAGCCGATCGGCGATTCTCGATCAATTTTCCAATTTAAGAATAAAAGCATTTTTGTGGTTAGTTTTCACATATTTGATTCATCAGAAATAATAATAGCTAGAATAAAAACAGTTTACATCCCTTTATCGTCAGCAATGTACGAAAACGAAAATTTCTACGTTTAACAATTTCGGACCGGGAAATTTCGTCCTTAATTACGTTCGGCCCTACCGCTTTAAAAACGGTATTAACCTATGACTGAGAAACGCCTTGCAAGCACACAATATAGTGACCAATGAGTGTTGTTTACGTATAAATAACGTAAAGTTGAAGTTTATATTCGTTATAACATAAAGTATGTACAGGTTAATACATTTTTTCACAGGTAATTGCTGCATGCCACATTAATTTATTTATAATATTAAAAAATCACTTGTCTTCAGATTTATAAATTTTATTAAAGTCGCATCACGGTTACATCATAAAATAAATACACAAACACATAACTTATTTTTTTAACAAAACATGTCATTCTAAATTGAATTATAAGAGACTGTTTGTATAAAAGGGCAAAATGCATAATATATATGCCCAGTCACAATTAAATAAAAAACACAACTGATATCAGACTGAAATGTGATTATCTTACATATGATTTTATACGATTTGAATTTTTTTATTCTATTATTTTGAAATGGACTTTTACAATATGGGACTAACTATGTAACCAGTGAAAACATTCACTTTTATATTATTGGTTATTTATTTCTCATCTCAACCCCGAATCCAGTGACACGAAAAGAAAAAATAATTGTCTTGTAAGGATGACAACTTTGAGCCAAATTGATAGGACTTTGATGAGAATCAAGTTATCATTGTATAGACCTGTTAAATATCTTGCTTTGAGATAACTTTATTGTTTCTCATTGAAAAGTAAAACATATAAAAGCTTAATGGGGAAATATTTTTTTATGTATATCATGTAACATTATTCTATGTTAAAAATTGTCATTTTTATGGTCAGGTTAATTTCGCAAGAAATGGCCACACTAGTGTACATCTATCATATAAAGTAGATCTAATTTGACTTTATCAAAGCTGTCAGTTTGGATCCTAATGTATTGCCGATTTAACATTTTACTAATTTTACCCCTAACTCCCCCAAAGTAATTGAAATAGATTCAAACCGTTTGCATAGAAATCAATATGATTTTAATTAATCTAATAAAATGTAACAGTTAAGATCTCGTTGGAACGCCGAGTCACTCAGCATTATGATGGAGAACCAAACTGTCTGTTTTTTTAAACAAAATAGTAATTCGTTCTATAACGTACATCAGTTTAGATCTTGATTAGATGGCGAACTTATCGGCGTCTCATCTACATGTACATAGAAAATGTTTTCAAAGGTCAAATAAAAATTGAGCGATATTGAGAAAATGCATTTGCGTAGATGAAGAACAGTATTTATTTGATCTTGACAAACTGCATACGTGACGCAATTTTCAGACGGGATGATTTTCAAAAAGTATCATTGATTGGAGCCAGATCAGACGCTGAGTAACTAATCATTTGATATGAACCAATGCTTGGATCAATATCATACGCCGAGTTACTCAGGTCCAGGTCTACATAAATGATTCCATCCAGATCAGACGCCGAGTTACTAAGCATGACTAGAATGTCAATTATTGGTGACTGCATCAGCATGACCATATATGGGAGATAGTAAAGCCGGACTTGTACACAGCAGGCATTATCCGCTCAAGGCCTCTGGCAATCACCAATTAGATATACATACACCCTGTCATTTTATCTAGGCATACATGTAGCCATAAAAAGGGTAATATAAACCCAGTATAATTATTTAAATAACTTTCGGATTCTTTGTAATTCGTATAATTGATCGGTCTCGATAGTAACAAAGGTATGCCGATTGAAACGCGTTTAGAAACGGAAAAATCCGCTTATAAACGCAAAATCCACTTATAAACGCTAAACGCGTTTATCGTTTATCGTTTCGTTTGCGTATCGTTTGCGCATCGTTTACACATGCGTACGCATAAACGGGAAAGAATAACAGTTTCTCCACTGTACAACACTTATGTTAATAATACATTACAACAATGTGGTGACACGATCTTATAAACCAAATATTGTACCAACTGCTGTAGCTTGTGTATTTAAAATTCATTCGTTTAATATGTTTCAAGCTTTCATACACTTGTCTGTGTAAGACATTAAACATTTAGCCCGGGGCATAAGGTCCATATTTTGCCAAAATACTTCAAATTATGATGCAAGCAAGGGACTTTCCACAATTAGTGTTTAGACATATCTTATCCTAAAAAACCCGTTAGCCACTTCAATTTCCCTGGCAGATTCAAAATGGCGGCCATTTTCAAAATGGCTGCCATTTCCACATTGTATAAGTTATGTCGTTATTGCAAGTCTAATGTAAAGCATAAAAATCACGCAAAACTAACACTAATGTGATGTCAAATATGAATCATCAATTGCTGATTGTGGAATATTGTTAATTATTCAAGATGGCCGCCAAGAATTCAAAATGGCGGCCAAATTCACTATTTTTTCATTGTAATAAGAACACATGTATTTCTGAAGGATTATCAAACTTCATTTCCACGGATTGTGTGTTTACTTTTCTGTTCTAATACTATGTAAAGATATTAAAGTCTATACATTTGTTTTATGCATTATTTCCGATATAATTTCAACGTTCAAAATACCTAATAACACTGAAGATTCGTCATTTTGTAACATTGCTTTATAATCTAGAATAGACTTGTCGGCTTTTAGGGAAATAACATTCCTATAGGAATTTTGGGGAAAAGTTGACATACCTCCTCTTGCTATAATGTATGTGTGCTTAATCCATTTCTATTGTCTTTCACTCTCTTGGACCACGAGGCGCCCAAAAATGGTAAAAACCAAAATGGCCGCCATAACACTTATTTTTGTTATTATTTCTGATCTTTCGGGGATCAACTACACATAGTAATTACTTTTCGTAAACCACATTGCTGATTACAACCATACTTTATAGAAATATTCTTTTGGGTAATTTCTTTCAAATAATCGATTCAATAATAAAACTCTGATTGCCATGACAACCAAGGTGAAAGACTGGGGAAATCTTTGAAATATGTTCTTGTAAAAACACAAGACACAGAGGTTAGATATTTGAATTATTGTATTGCCTAGCAGATCTAAAGTTTATTCATATCATATTCCTGCATCTAAATGGTAATGGGGTAACAATACGCTGAAAGCCATATTGCAATATATTGCAATATGGAGACACTGTATTGTAATATATAGCAATAAAAGAAGGTCCTTCAAACTTTGTGTTACTTTGAAATTTTCTTGAAATCTACATTTACGAATTTTGTCTATAATACATCAATTTCTTGCGGATATGATAATTTATCACTACAAACATTCCATAGAATTTGTAATTACTATTGTGATGCATTGAAGAGACAAATATAGTTTTATACTTTAATGTGTCAATATTAATGTTGGTCTGATATTATGCGAAAATTTCGTAACAGAGTTATTAAATTTAGTGTGGTTTGTCGATGAATACTATATGCATATATACAGTATATAGTTGTTAAATTAACAACTTAGTTATAGCGAAGTGTAAAATACTTTAGTTTGTTTTGAATTTTACATTAATAAAGCAAGTTATATGTTAATGTATGCTTTAATCTTACAATAGAAGTAGGTGAAACACATCTCAATTTTATTCACACTATTCAACATTAAGTGTTGTTGGCCTAAAACATAAGTAAAATTTGAATAAGCTAGTGCGAAATTTAAAAGCGGTATGTCACTTTTTCTAAATCACATGATATAAAATTATGATTAAATTCTGTAGCAAATACTTCGTGTGCCTATGAGTGTCAAACATTAATGCCCTTTTCCCACAACGAAGAGGAGTGTTGTTGTCGATGAATAATGCATCCAACTAAAAGAATTTTCGAATGACCCTCGTAAGTAAATTGGCACTACTTTGGGGTCGACAGCTTTACATAGACTTATCGCATATAGGAAAACATGCTTCACAAAAATCGCAAAACCCAAAGCTCAAATATTTGATGTGAAGCAACGCAAAGTAGACCTCTACACAGTTTGTTAAAAGCATTGTAGTCCGGGATGTATTAAATGATCCCACCAATAGGTCACTAACGCCAATTTTTTTTATCTAAACCTTATAGCCAATGACTTCAATTTTTAGTGTAGAGGTTTCATCTAGAAGACCTCTATTAACTTTGTTAAATTCATAGCACTGCGATCTAAGTCTTCTTGGAAAGGATTGCCGATCTCATTGATGGTTGATGTCAACCTTGTCACTTTCTAAAGCAGTGATGTAAGCGCACTCTTTGCTTGCTCATGGTGACTCGCGCTACCATAGACGTGTTTGACGATATATTCTTCATCGTATTCTGTACATAATCGACTGACATCAGGTCCTGTAATAATTCAGCGTCTTACAGCTGAATGTCCTCTATGATGCAAATTGCACCCGTTACCTTTGATAATTGCATTCGCCTGTTTGTAGGTTTAGAATATGGCTAAGGTTAAGAATTGTCTTAGTAAGGATGTTGTGGTCTTAGTGTTACCAATAATTCCATCTCGCTATTCTTCTGTTTATTGAGCAATTCTTGGCTCTTGACTGGATCAACCTGGTTGAATCAATGCTTAGGTATCATCGCTACAACGTTTCCATTTTAAATATTCATCCAACACTTCTGTTGATAGCTGGTGAATTTCATTCACATATAGTTTTCCTTTTTGGGTATGGTTTGTACGATCAAACTGCTTAATCAAGAGGACCGTAAACCCCCTATATCGCTCACCAGTGTCATGGATTTTTACACAAGAGCCTCTGGACGGGGACAATTTTAATACTAGGGCTTTGATTTTAACCAACCTGATAGAGGTATTCTACCCCATTCTGGACAAAATATACTTATAGGATGTGTCACATTATGGTAAGGACTCTTCTTTAAAAAAAAAAGCTTTGTCATCAGTAATATGTTGACATGACAACTACTATTAAAACAAACTTGAAAGAAATCTACACCGCTGACTCTCTACAACAATACCCAGCGGGAGACAAATATGTTGTGTGTTAGACCGAATTATTATGGGCAACAGTTGTAATCATTGTTGTAAGGAGAGACTCGTTGTAAAGGGGGACTATGTAGGGAGACTTCAAAGCTATATGTCTTGACATTAATTACTTTTAGGTATTCAAATACAAGCATATGTAAAACCATAAAACTATAGATACCAAATTCTAAAACAAGGGCTATGATTTTAACAAAGTTGATAGAGGTCGTCAAGGCGATACTCTACACTAAAAACCGAGGCTCTCAGGCTTTTTATAAGATTTTTTATAAAATGTCCTATTTAAATATATCTAAAGCTAATGACCCATGGGCGGGTGATCTATTATTTCCGGGCTATAATGCTTTTAACAACTGGGTTGAGGTCTACAACGTTGTACTTCACATCAAATATCTAAATTTGGGCTTTGTGACTTTTTGAAAACATTTTTCCTATATATACGATACGTCTAAGTAAGGCTATTAATCCCCGCGCATGGTCAATCTACTTATATTGCAATACAGTTTCTCCGTATTGCAATATGGTTTTCAGTGTATTTTACACCACAGCAATTTAGATGAAGAAATATGATATAAACAAACTTGACTGACGTCTGCTAGGTATTACTATCCTTCAAATATCGACGTTCTGGGCATTGTGTGTGGTTTTTTAAATTATGCAGATTTTTACTGTTGTCGCCATGGCAATCAGAGATCTTTAAGGAACCAATATGTTGAAAGAGATTGGTCCAAAGAATATTCATGTTCAGTTTCGTTGTAATCAGTCATGTGGTTTCGGAGAAGCAGATGTAATAAGTGTGCTTGATCCCCGAAAGATCTGATATACTAACGAAAATAAGTGTTTTGGGGGCCATTTTGTTGTTTTTGTTTACCATATTTTGGCTTTCAACTTCATGGGAGAAGGCACCAGACAACAGATATAGACATAGCACACCTTAATTATGGCAAAACGGTGGTCTGTCAACTTTCCTCAAAAAATGCCATTACCCAAAAGTCCGACAAGACTTGGATAAAAATGAAAATGCAATCATGCGAAGAAATTTCGTTAGTATATTCGTGTTATTAGGTAGTTTGGACGTGGAAATCTTATTGGAAATAATGCATAAAACAAATGTATAGACTTTGATAACTTTAAATAGTAACATAAGAAAAGAAAAGTTTACACACGGCCCGTGGAAAATTGGTTAATAATCCTTCAAATTTACATGTAGTTAAAGTACAATTGAAAATAGTGACAAATGGCCGCCATTTTGAATTTTTGGCGACCATTTTGAATAATTAGCAGTATTTCGTAATCCACAATTGATGATTTACATTTTACATCTCATACTTGTTATTTTTATGTGAATCTTTTAACTGCCATGGAAATAACCATTACGACATAACTAATACAACATTTAAATGGCGGCCATTTTGAAAATGGCCGCCATCTTGAATCTGCCAGGGATATTTAAGTGGCTAACGGCTTTTTTCGGTAGACAATGGTCATGTTAGTAAACCTGCAAAGTGGTTTGCTTGCATCATGAAGTGAAGTATTTTTCGACTTATGCCCCGGGCTAATTATATTTACTATGCTTCGTCCTATTACCGGTGGTCTAAATGTAACTGTGAATTAAAATAATTACATGACCGTTTGCATTTCGTCGGTGTCGTTCGAAAAGGACGAAAATGCACAATTCCAACTTTTCAGGAGACACAAAAAACTATTTTTCATGTCACTTGTTACTTTGCATATATGACCTTTGTGACCGGTCATATGATTTTGTATTATCTTTGTCGCATATTTCAAATGGTTTGCATATTGCATTCAAATGGTTGAGATAATGGCTACTTACAGTCGAAGACAGACTCTAATGGTTTGTTAAGATGTTGATGACACAACTTGTTTCACATCAGTATCTGGCGGTTTTTCATTGCATATACGACTTTTTTGACCGGTTAAATATTGGAACCAATCGAACTACAAGATTTGCTCATGTGACCATATCTGATTGTCTTTATTGGTTATCAATACCGATATTATCACATTCGAAGCAGGAAAATATATGTATTTGAAAAAATGAAAAATCCACAACGGCATTTTTTGCAGAATTGTATATACGTCCTTTTCGAACGTAACCGACTATTTGCTTCCTTTGTTATTTTCATTTGCATGACTTTTTATTTACCACATTTGAACGTCAACACGGCAAGAAATCCCATCCCTGCAGTTTTATTTAATTTCAGTCGATACACACTTAAGGGTAAGGTCATTCGTTTGCATTATCGATACATCTCAGTCTTTCGATCATTCCACTCGCCACCACAAAACTGCAACCCCAAAGTCTTCAGCACTTTCAGTGCTTTGATTATGATAAAGATTCATCCTGTTATAAATTGGAAAGTAAATTCTTCAGTGGCGTAAAAAGATGTATTGATGGGGTAATCTTAAAGAACTTACCTGTTCCCATGACAACAGTGCAGATCTATCAACAGGTCGTCTAGGTTCTAGGGCAATTTTACAAACACCAGTTTTGTTCTCTGTCAGACAACATAAAAATAAACATTTAGCCAAACATCTGATTAATAAATAACCAGCAACAAACATGGTAAGATTTTCTATTTCTTATTTAAGTAGAGCATATACACAAGTATCGAAAAGTGTGGATCCTGACTAGGGATGGGTATTGCCAGAAATTTTGAATTGCAATATATTGCGATACTCCATCACTGTTTTGCAATATGTATTGCAATATATTGCGTGTTATTAAAAGTGAGGTAAAACGATGCATCTCGGGCAAATGTGTTGGACTCAGACAGAGTTTTAACAGATTTTCTTTTTACAAATTAAGACACACATCAGTAATATGATACACATTTGTTGGAAACTACGTTTCTCATTCAGATAATTATGTAAACTTTTTCGATATTTTATAAAAATATTAAATCTGTTTAGTTATGCACACTGATTTGCCATCGAATTACACCATGTCCTGTGCTGAAAACAAGGCAGAAATCCCTTTCTATGCAAGTGGCTTATTTAGTTTGAACAAAACAAAATTATGAAAATTAGAAATTTGAACCTCAATCAGAATTGTATTGTATTGTTTTCAGAATGAATTGCAATACATTGGAAAACCAGTTTTATTTCACATCCCTAATCCTGACCAGACACTAAGTGACTCATGGCGCAATATCTGACCTGCATCAGTGCATGCTGTTTTCAAATGCCTATTATTGTGAGATTAGAACAACAACTTTTAACCCTACCTTCTCCTGCTAATTATATAGCGTATTATTGAATAGGACAACAACTTTTAACCCTACCTTCTCCTGCTAATTATATAGTGTATATTGAAACAGATGCTGTAAGAAAACAGTGAAGACCCATATCTGAGACAGTTCCAACTGTAGCTGTCTGATCTTGGTCTGCACTGTGTTCTTATAGCATCTGTCTGACATGAGTCTAAATATTTTTCTGTGAAAATTTCATTAGTCTGAGTGTAACATATCTGGTGATAGATGTTCATTGTGTATGATATGGTGAATAAACAGAGGGAGAAAGGTTAACCCATTACTCTATATAGCCTGTTTCTAGTTTTGAAAACAGGTGATCACTTAAAGCAGGTTGAAAGTAAAGCAGAATGTGCCTGATGGCACATTCTGCTTTACTTTCAGCCTGCTTTAAGCTATTCATTATCTGCTAGGATAAAGACATATTGTGTAATATTGCACAATCATAACTTGACAAAAGGCTTAGTTTTAAGACGTATTTATGAGGGAACGGGTTAAACTTATTTTACTATTCATCGATTGTTGTAATTTTTCAACTTATATTTGGCTATGTATAAGTAGGATTGATCATGGTCAGCTGGATGAGCTGGTACAGAATGCCAGAGACTTGGTTCAAGCACAGGTCCAGTCCTGATATTTTAGCAGTACTCGTAACTGTTACAGCTACGTGAATGTATTCCACATTTATAAATATATAAGGTCAAATTTGTGCTTTACCCAATAGCCTCTTTCTAGTCTTTGAAGATAGGCAACCGCTTAAAACAGGTTGACAGTACATGTAAAGCATGAGCACTCATTGATTGTATAAGTTGAACTATTTTCTTCAATAGAGGAATAAATGAAAGGCATAAAAAGGCACATCCATGGAGAAATGGGTTAGAAGATAAAGTTTTGGTGTAAACCAGGATGAAAGATTGTTTATTACCCAGATACTTCTGTACACCAACATTCATCTGATCTACCAAACTCTTGGTTTTTGAAAGTTCATCCATTTTTACGTTCTCCTCAACTGAAATGAAATAAGTCAGAAGTTTAAATACTTAAAATCTTATCTTAGAAGCTGGTGGAAACTGTTACTATTTTTTATTAGTTTAGGATAAGAAAATCTGTTTAAAAAATGCATTTGAATGAAAAATGAAAAATGCAAATTAGAACTAAAATGGTGAGCTCTGAAGTGTGTTTAGAGGGATTTGGAGCACTGAATACGATCTATGTGAACTATACAATTATGTTCAAAGCTCCGTTATAACATAAAATAAAATTTTGTGATTAACATTTTTTCTGCTAAAATAATTTGACTTTTACCCGCATGAGAGCTAGGTACATGAAGCACCGTAGTTTTTTATGATGCTGCCTTTAATTTTTAGTTGTAAAGTTCCTGAGTTTCCGAAACTGCAAGTGCACATGGGGGTCCACCCCCGGGAGAAACTGAAATGGTGAGCTCTGAAGTGTTTTTGGAGGGAAGTGGGACACTAAATACAATCAATGCATGTGAACCATAAAATTGCTTTGAAGGCTCCGTTTTATTAGACAGAACCTAATATTTTGTGACAAATTTTTCCCACTGCTAGAACTATTTGACTTTTTAAGATGCACAAAAAGTATACAAAAACACTGTAGAAGTTTTCAGGCTGCCAACTTTTGTAGTTACTACGTTCTTGATTTTCTGAAACCTGAACTTGACAAATGGAAGTCGGGGTCCGGGGGTCCTCCCCCGGGAGAAAAAATCGAACTAAAAACTACAATGGTGAGCTCTGAAGTGTGTTTGTAGGGATTTTGGACACTGAATACGATCAATGTGACTAACCTATATATTTCCAAGAACTTTCGACTTTTACATGATTTAGATATACATTGTAAATACGATCCACATGACTTTTGTATAAAAAAAAAATATGAACTATGACAAAATTGTTGGTGGGGGATTTCGGGCACTAAATACGAACTATGTGAACCATACAATTTTGTTCAAAGCTTCGTTATATAAGACATAACATTATATTCTGACTATCATTTTTTTCTGCTAGAACTATTTGACTCAATGTTTAGACGCATAAGAGGTACATGTAGCATATTACATGTAGCACCATAGGCTTGAAGCTGTGGTTTTTGCAGTTACTAACTTCTTGGGTTTCTGAAACTTGAAATTCATGAATGCTGGCGGGGGGGGGGGAGAAAAAAATTGAAATTAGAACTGAAATGGTGAGCTCTGAAGTGTGTTTGAAATCTTCATTTTAGACATTAAGGTCTAACCCCCCTTAGCCTTCGGTTTTTATGCCATTTTTGGCCATGTTTGATTTTTCATTTTTCAAACTGATGTTACGCATGTGCGTAGGTGCGTATCGCTGGCTACGCCCCTGTCTGCTGATGATTTGCGACCCTAAGGAAATATCAGCATTGTAAACAATAAAAAGCAATATACAGATTATAGTACTTACTGGTAATAATAATCCCTTTTCCACCAAATTGCATTATTTTTTATCCAACAACAGATTCTAAAACTGTTACTGCCACAAAAAATGTACCTATGTTATAGCAGACGCCATTTTTTGTCACTATCAAATTCATTGATTTGCGGATATGACGTCATTCTGTTATTCATATGTAAACTTTGCAATTAGGCCAAGGCAAAGGTCAATCTTTAGGTTCTGGTGCTTATAACAATAAATAACTGTGACTGTTTAGTTAGAACATTCAACAGTGTTTATGTACATGTTAATTTATCTTGTCTGTATTTATCATGCAAAACAGTGTGGACAGAAGAACTTATCCCCTCTTCTGACCACTTTAACTCTATACAACAGCATATATGGGTACAGTGTAAATAGGACACATTTTTTTATGCTCTCAGAAGAAATACTATGTGCTCCCAAACATATTTGTAGGCATTAGTCAATGCATTTGGTGAATAGAGCCTGTTATTTTACCTAATTAGTTGTGGGTTGACATTGAAATAGGGAAAAAATCTTAAAAGCCATGGGGACGGAAAATTCAAGAAAAAAATTTCTGGCCTAATTATTGACAAGTAGGCGTGACTCGAACTATTGAAGGCTAATACTGCGATGCAGACAGACTTTTCCGCCCGACGATTTGGATTTTCTATAAAATTATGAAAAAGGAGAGCTTTAGAGTATTGTATAATTGGGAATAAGGAAATTGGTATGTTTTACATGGAAAATTATTTCGAAGAATCTTGAATATTTAAAACTCATGATTTTTCGTCAATATTTCAGACATTACGGTCAAGTAACTTATAGTAAAAACATTCCCACAGTTGCGCATGTGCAGTAACGGATCTCGCTAGATATCCCGTGAGAAAAAAAATGTCCGCGAATCTAGGGAAGCCGCGAATCAAGGGGAGTCTACAACCCTTATGAAAATGTGATCTTGAAATAAGATCGCGCGAGCTCGTCGCGAGCTAGCACAAGCACGCGCGAGCTCGCGCAAGCTGCATTTTCTTCCATGAATAGGTTCGCGAGCTAGCGAATGGTTTTGTCAAGAGTTTGCTCGTACGAGCTCGCGCGAGCTCGTCAGATATATGAGCCTTAACTAGCTTGGAGCACAATGAAATGGAACACATATTGTGACTTTCCACAGGTCTATAAGTCGGAGTTTTAGTCTGGTCCCGGAGAATTCTGCTCATGTTTTATTTCACCAATGGTGACTCAGCAGTTATTTTGAAAAAGATTAGAGCAAAACAACCAGAAGAAAACTGTTTAAATCATGGTAAGTTTTCATTGTTTGATTATAAGTGGGGTTGGGAAATGTTTGTAAAATATTCTTCTTTATTCTTGTGTTAATTGATGTTAAAATTAATGATGTTTTTGTCTGTTTTTTATAATATAAAGACCTCAATGATTACTCTTTGTCTGTCACTCTTTGGTTTTGGTACATTTTCAAATGGTTACCTATACCTTATCCTTTAATGGTAAATTTAAGTTTACATTTATTCACTTTAACCTTACTATGTTCATATTATGAACTTTGATAAATATTTCAGACATGTACAGCTGCATGCAAGTTTGAGTTTAATTCTTAAAAATTCTCCTGTTACAGCCGAGGACTGCATATGTATGGGTTGCTATCCAATTTTCAAAAGCAAGTCCTTAGTTAGTTGCTTGTTACAAGCTCGCGAAATTGCTAGTGTAAACGAGCTTGTGGGTTTGATCGTACGAGCTCGTGGCATTGCCAATACGAGCTCGTGGGTTTGATCGTACTAGCTCGCGGGTTTGATCGTACTAGCTCATGCGAGCTCATGGTTTTGATCGTACCAGCTCGAGCGAGCTCGTGGGTTTGATCCTATGAACTCGCGGTGTTTGATCATACGAGCTTGTGAGAGCTCGTGTGTTTGACCGTACTAGCTCACGCGAGCTTTGCTAATAAGCACGCACAAGCTCGCGCGTACGAGCTCGTATTTGTTTCAATTACGAGGTCGTACTAGCTCGTAGCTCGCGCGCTTGCTCGCGAACATGTACGTGAATTTGATCGCGCGAGCTCGTGAACAAGCTCGAGATTTTCATAAGGGAATACTTGAATCAGTCTATAGCGATACATGGAGCATACAGTATCCTCTTCTTTCGTTTATCCGGAACCCTTAGCGAAAAAGGATTATAAAGGTAATCAATTTAAATGGAAACTGGGAGATACATTGAACGAATATGGAGAAAAAATAGTATTCTAACTGAAAATAACACTTAAAGTAATGTAACGTGCAAACCGAGACACCCAGCAACAACAAACCCCGTCGGTGCAAAGCTTAAACTCACATCAAGAGATGTTTGTTGTTCTATATATAATTGACTCACTTCCCAACATACAGCGGTTTGGGAAGCCTCATTTGCATATATACCAAATACTACGTACGTTACAGTAACTCTCCACTCCGAGAAGTCACATTCCGAGACTTGGACCCTGGGATCGAGACCCGTGGGTAAGGCAACTCCGGTCTAGCAGTTGTCATTATCCCACCACTGCCACCATTTGTAACGTGCAAACCGAGACACCCAGCAACAACAAACCCCGTCGGTGCAAAGCTTAAGCTCACATCAAGAGATGTTTGTTGCACTATATATAATAGACTCACTTCCCAACTGTGTGTGACAGCTGTTTGGGAAGCCTCATTTGCATATACCAACGTACTACGTACGTTACAGTAATCAAACAACTTCATTGTTTAAACAAATACCAGTTATTCAAACTAACCTTCGGCTGTAAATGCACCGCAGCAAATTCCTATTATGATGGAAGTTTGACGTCATCATCCCGGTTACAAAGGCGCTTGTACACAATCGGGTCAAATTTATACTGCTGTGAAATATCAATTTCCAGACACGAGCTACACGTAATAAACATCTAGAGTTGGAAAATGTGTTATTCAAAATCATTTTACAAAAGGACATTAAAGGGACTCGCAACCGGATGGTGTACTTGTCAAAATAAAATAAAATACTCAAATAAAAGCAAATTTGTGGCATTATTTGGCTTCTGACATTAAAAAAATATGATCAGTCCAAAAAAAGTCTCAAGAATCGTCACTGAATCTTAGATTTTTAGATATTTTCCATCGTTTTTCTATACCGACTAGTAGACGGTATAGTTGTTGTTGTTGCTTCTCTACACGGGCTCAGACATAAACACGAGCCGAATTACGAAGTTGTATGCACTTTCGATGGCTACACATTGAAATACGTTAAAATCGATCCGAGATAAACGGATAGTTCCGTGGTCCATTGGTCTAAGCGGTTGCCCCTATTTTGCCTTCTGTCCGCCAATGCCGGGCCCCGGGTTCGAATCCCACCAGAGACCAATATTTTTTTTTATTGAAATACATTTTTTTAAACAGAATTTCTTATCCTAAACTAATTCTTTACCATTTATATAAGCGTTTGACACATATTTACAAATTACTATTTTTAATGCACCATCTGGTTGCGAGTCGCTTTAAAAAAATAAGGTACGTGGTTAATTTTGGTATTCATTTTTTGAAAATAAAATTTTCTTCAAAGTTTCACCAAAATTTCCCTTTTTTTTAGCATTTTTCTCGGCTATTATGCTGCCCGCATCTAAAACCTAACCGGAACCGCTTTTTTCAATGATGTAAGCAAACCGCACGCGCTATATCAAACGTTTTTGTGAGGCTTCCGGATATGTAGGAAAGGTCCGGTTTTTGAGAATCAGGGATATTTGTTTCAATTTAATTATGCTTGCACATGCGCAAACAGTTTCAATTGAATTGAAAACGATGGAGTCGAAATGGATTCATCCTGTATACAGACGGAGGAATACAGACAAACAAACAAAAACAGGACTTTTTTTGCTGTACCTTTTTGTTTTTATTACAGTTATTTACATGTTGTGTGCCTACTTTAGTTTTCAGGTCAAAATTTATACCGAAAATCAGTAACCACTCTTCATTCAGTATCTGACCGACATTTTGACAGCTATCAATATCGCTCAGGGAATCAAACAACTTAAGTCTTATCAAAACAAAATCATCAATGAGATCTATAAACTTAAAAAAATTGTAAACCAACCAAATGGCTAGTGAGTCATCACTCAGCAGATTCAGAGTTTTAGTGAGGGTCGGACACAAATCAAAACCACCCCTACTTTTAATATGAGTGCCCACTTACATTTACTCTTTTCTTCATTTGTATTTTAAACTGTTCGAAAATCATGACAAAACTGATACCAAAAGAATAATTTTGACTCCCCAGTATGAAAATAAGCGTACACAATGCAGCACAGTATGAACTTTATTAATAAAGCTAAAAATAACTCTAATATAGGTCTGCCAATCAGAGTCGTCAAAATAGGATACTCCTAACAAATATGGCGGCGTCCACGGTAGTGTCAAATCGGCGATGCTCTGAACAACTGGGGCATTTAAACTTGAAAGTTGCATGGTTTTTATCATTAATTAAGCACATTTAGCTTCAGTCATAGTTTAAATCACATTCATTTTATAGCTGTCAGAAATTACAGCGAGTTTATCGCTTAATGGCGTCGAAACTGGTAACGCTAGGATTGTACCTTTTGTCTTCTAGGGATCTTCTAGAATCACCTATTACCGAGCATAATCTTCAGCCAGTTGAAGGAGGCTCGTACCAGTACGGCAGAAGCAGAAACGGCAGAAGTAGCCCCTTAGTTCACATAGTTCACATAGTAGTAGAGGCAGGATGCAACACTACATTGCATAAGCTTGAAGCTTCAAGAGAATTAGGCCCTTTTGTATTCCTTTTCTTCTTATAATTTGTTATTTACAGTTTTATCTGGACTTCCGGTTCCTTCATGTTTTTCAATATATATGTGTACACTATTTATCGTGTACACTCATAATTTAGCTATACAGTTTCTATTTACACATAATTGGTTAAAAATATCTTATCACAGATATCACTGTTATCACTGTCAGTGTCAATATCACTGTCACATATTAATTTTGTTCACACAATTTCACACAAAAATAAATGTTTTTGTTATGTCTAATATCGCAATATATAAATGCAAAATATAATAACATACCTCATATTTGGACAAATATGAATTTGGTAAATAGCCAATATAAAATGTCTCGAAATTGAAACAATTGTGAATTTGTGAGTTAAAACGTGAAGAAACTAAGTTTGCGTCGTTGGTTTCACCTTCACTGTGAAGAGCACCAGGCAGAAAAACTGATCCTTTCGTAACATCACCATTTCGTACCCTATATAATCCACCATGGATGATGGACAATTCGTCACCATGCAGATTCGTCACCAAAGCATTATAGTACAAAAGGGGTAGTCAATTCGTCACCAAAGGAAATATAGTACAAATTTTTTATATACTGATTTAATGAGTATAATTGTTCACACATAGAGGGGTTATAATTACTTTTTTTGTAGTGTTAATATACACGTTATGTAGATCTAATTGACACTTACATTTTGTTTGGATTCCGATATATACGGACAATTTTTGGTCAGACAGTTAGGAGCCCGATATATGGGAAATGTAATTATTTATGGCTATATTTACGCTATGGGCAATTGCGTAATATTTTACCAAATAGTTTGGATCCACATACGATTACGATCTGGCTCCAAAATGCTTGTCAAGCGGAAGAAATAAAAGCGTTGTTTGGAAATAAAAAGGAGCCAGAAAAGATTTGGATCGAAACTGTGTTATCTTTTTAGAACTTCATAGGTGAAATAAATACTCAAGACCGATCATATCATATAAACCTTTATTACATTAAACAGAACATTAAACATTGAAGATCTTCACACCCGCTTCCTAGTTACTATATAAGATGACCACGTAGGCTAAAGCAAAATGAAAGTAAAGCAGAAGGCAAATTCATCTTTACTTCCTGGCTGCTTTTCCCAAATAAAATTGGGTCTTTATGTATATACTCTACTGTATTTAATATGTTTTTGCTATAAGCATTGTATGTAATGTTTTATGCAATAAAACTATCGTATCGTATCGTATATAAATAAGTCCATAGAACACTCTGTATGGAATTATTTAATACTATAATGAGATAGATTATAATAAATGATGATGTACAATAAAATTAAAATTAATTTTTTTTTTAAATTAAATGCAGCAGTGATAAGGGTGTAGACAGATAATAATCATAATCGTGCCTCAATTAAAATCCTCTGCGAATGCCGCCAAGGACCTAAACCATAGATATATATATCTTTATTTCAGTCTCATCATGGTTCATAATACAAACATAATATACATTTCGTCATAACATTAACCATGCCATTCAAATAAGAATTATAAGAGACTATGTATTACTAATTACAACACACTATGTTTCTGAAACTCATATTTCAAGTATCAGTAATTCAAAGCAACTCCTAGCACTAAAACTAAAACCATGTAAATAGTGCTAATCCCAAATCTAAGACCTGCAATAAATTTATTTTAAAACCTGATTTTCAAAAAATGCATTAACACGCGTACTTAAGTAATTCTTATAAGAAATCCAGTCTTACCATTGATCAGATCAATGATAACTTGATTAGCAAAATTTACATGGACGAAATAATAATAAGCTATAGGTTTAAACAAAACATGTTACATTATATACAATCATAAGAATTTCATATTTGCATGGACTAAAGATGATCACTTGTTTTTGTTAACCAGAATTAATTTACACTGATCGACACACGTATAGCAAAGGTCTTGCATTAAGCTTACCACTGCATTACTTTTGTCCAACATTAAATGGGATTAAGTATTTAATTAATTTCTTACTTTCTTATCATTTTTAAACTATTTATATAACTACTTTAATCGGTGATATTTGAAACCTGAATCAAAGAAAACCTGTTTATCAGTATCCAGTTTCAAACTGAATGACACGTGACTGACTGACACGTGTATGTTCACTGAGCATGACATTCCTTTGTACGTGTGCCTATGATATTTACATTAATTGGTTTGTTGTTTTTACAGTTTAATATCAATATCAATACAGTTATAACAGGTCGGGTAATTACCAATCAACATTTCACACCAGATTAACAACAATGTACATGTAATTAAAGTAATCTGCCTTTGGCGGTAGATATAACAAACTTTTACGTTTGACCTACTGTTTCTTACTGTATTAATTGTAGCTTTAGATCATTTTTGGCATTCATTTTGAATAACACATTCGAATATTTTAAAAAACACTCAATAAATACATGTCAATTTCCGTTTTATGATTCCTTAAACAGGTGGCTAGATGAAAAAACCTTAATTTCTTCGGACACAACAGAGAGGATTTATCTCGCATTTCCATTTTTATTTTAGATTAGTTTAATAAAACCAGGGTCAGCGAACATACTCACGTATTTGTTTTAAGACAGGTGGTTTTTTAACAATCCACCCTTCTCAAGTGCAAGAACCTAAACACATATTTACATTGAAAAGTCTACCTATTATTAGTGTTTTAGACAGTTGGCTGCTTAAGGCAAGATGGCAATAATAAGGGAACACATATAGCAGCTTTCTGCAACAATTTTCATGCATAATTGCAGTAATAAGGATGATCATATATGATCCTCCTTAAGGAGGAGGAAATAACGTTAATTACACAATAAGTTTTTGCCGCTGCAATCCATGTCGCTAATTAGTTTGTACATGCACATGTGGAATGCTGTTTATCTATTATATATCTAATTACTTTAATCTATTTAGATATAAACAAACTTGTCATAGTTTTAAAAAAAAAATTCGAAAAATTTCGGCATCTAGATTCATCTTTTATACTTATAGTAATTTATAGCCTATATTACAATTGTAAATTCTAGAATATACACATGGGCTTATCGATACTTGTCAATTTCAACAATATAACTTATACAATTAACAGAAAAATGATCCTGATCATATATATACCAGGTAAGAAAAATACCCTATACAAAGTCTTTGGTGACGAATCGTCTTTTGCCATTACTATGTATCGCTTTGGTGACGAATTTGCATGGTGACGAATCGTCTGTAATTCATCCACCATAATACGGACAACACAGTTAATACGGACGGTCGCTAACAAGGCTTAGTTCTCTTTGAATAACCTTTAAACCGAAAGTGCAAATCTTATTCTATTTTCATAGAAAAAATACCCATGTCCGAGTTAAACCGATTTCAGGGCTGCCATAATCCTAAGATTTCAAAATTTTCAATTTTTCAAGAGCGATCTTCCGAATTATACCTTTTACCCCTAGTCTGTTTCTAGTTTTAAAGACACGTGATGCTTAAAGCAGGTTGAAAGTAAAGCAGAATGCGCCTTAAGGCGCATTCTGCTTTACTTTCAACCTGATTTAAGCTTCCATCCGTTGGAATAAAAATCCGAAGATTTCGGAAAAATCCGGAGAAATGGCAGCCCTGCGATTTTTCAGCATTTAATCCTATTGCAGTATTGGGGATGTCACTTTAAACCCTATGTTTTACCATGGAGGAATTATAATTCCTCCATGGTTTTACGTATTTGGAATCTCAACTCAATTTTATTACCATACAGTATTGGGACAGGTATCGAAAGAGTCAATCCGATGTCACGGATTGTTTTGCAAAAATAATTGGTGGTCCAAAGTCAAACCGTTTGAAACTTACGCAAAAAATGTCTCAATGGGAAAAATGCTGTCCGTATAATTATGGTGGATACATCCTACTGTAGGCCTACATAGTGTACACGCGGGTACCTGGTGGAAAATCAATAAGGTTCATTTCTGTCACCATAAAATGACAATAGATTGAATGAAAAAAATATTTCGAGTCAAATTTTTACATAGATTTATGCATGGAGGAATTATAATACCTCCATGGTAATAGATAAAATTATTTACATCATCACGTAAAAAAAAACTTACCTGTGGCTCTGAGGAACCATTGGACCAGGGTCTGCACTGCTTTTAATTTTAATCATGTACAGTACTGTAAAAAAACAAACATGTACAGTGGAAACTGAAATTGTCCATTTGATGTTTTAGGGAGAATGAGTTCAGTTTGAATATACTTACAGTGTATGTGACCAGACCTATTGTCCTGTGCAAACAATACAGACCCACATCAGAAGTCTCCTAAATGAGTCCTCTGATCAGGATCAGCCCTGTTTGTCATTTTGTAATTAACTGTATAAAATTTGATAAAGTTAAAAATGGAAAAGTTAGTGTTATTTGGAAGGTGGAAATCTCCATTTTATGCTTCAGGGGAGAAAGGCGGCGAAGTTTTAAAGTCCCATTGTGTTTTCAGACCTTTTTTTAATGTGCGAAATACAATAACGGTTAATAATAATGCTTGAACATTCTAATGGGCCAAACTGATCTATGAAATGTTGAAGACAGACCTAAATCACCAAAAAAGCGATTTAAAACCATAACAAACCGAAAGTAGATCGTCTGACATAAATATTACCACACGGATTAGTGGCACGTGGAACAGCTGGGTTCAATATCACCGGGTGCGAACGATTGCTATAAAATGAGTCACATTTCGTCACAACGGTGTTTCAGCCCTTTTTAGCTCTCTAACACAAAGAGTTTTTATCGGATCTTCACCAAACTTGCATTAAATGTTCTTTTATATAAAACCTAGGTACAGTTAAATTTCTACTTAAATCGAATAAGGCATGTAAGACGTTTTGCCCTTTATGTATTAAAAGTTGACTGTTTCAGCATTTTTTGCTCTCTAAAACAAGCATTTTTTAGTTGATCTTCACCAAACTTACTGAAATTGTTTATTATTATAAAATCTTGGTCCAGTTTGATTACTACCAAAATCGCATGTGGCATGTTTGCGGTTTTGCCATTTTTGTATTAAAAATGAGTGATTCAGCAATTATTGCTCTCTTTCACAAATACATTTATTGGATCTTCACAAAACTTGCTGAAAATGTTCATTAGTATAAAATCTAGGTTTAGTCTGATAACTACTAAAATCGTATGAGGCATATCTAAGTTTGTTTTGCCCTTTATGTATTAAAATGACTGTTTTCAGCCAGTTTTTATCTCTAACACAAATTCTTTTTATTGAGTTTTCACCAAACTTGCTGAAAATTTTCATTGATATTAAATCATGGTTAAATTTGAATACTAGTAAAATCGCATAAGGAATGTCGGAGTAATTGCTCTTGAATTATTAGAAATGACTGTTTCAGCCTTTTTTGCTCTCTAACACAAAGAGTTTTCATCGGATCTTCTACAAACTTGCTGAAATTCTTTATTTATATAAAATCTAGGTCCATTTAGATTATTACTAAAATCCCATAATGATTGTCTGAGTTATTGCCCTTAATGTATTAAAAAGGACTGTTTCACCATTTTTTGCTCTCTAACATAAATGCTTTTTATTGATTTTCACCCAATTTGCTGAAAATGTTTATTAATATAAAATCAAGGTTAAGTTTGAATATTACTAAAATCGCATAATGTATATCTGAGTTATTGTCCTTTAATTATTAAAATATGACTGTTTCAGGGTTTTTTTGCACTCTAACACATACAGTTTTTATCGGATATTCACCAAACTTGCTGAACATGTTTATAAATATAAAATATATCTCCAGTTCGAATAGTACTTATATCGCATAAGGCATGTCTGAGTTTTTTGCCCTTTAGTTATTAAAAATTAATGTTTCAGCATTTTTTGCTCTCTATCACAAACATTTCTTTTCGGATCTTAACAAAACCTTGCTGAATTTCTTTATTTATACAAAATCTAGGTTCAGTTTGATTATTACTTAAATCGCATAAGGCATGTCTGAGATATTGTCCTTTATGTATTTAGAAATACCTGTTTCACCATTTTTTGCTCTTTAACACAAATAACTTTTTTTGTGATTTTCACCAAACTTGTTGAAAATGTTTATTAATATAAAATCAAGTTCATGATCTTAACTACCAAAATCGCACAAGGCATGTTGAAGTTATTGCCCTTGAATGATTATAGATTGCATACTTCAGGCTTGTCAGCTTTCTGACTCAAACGGTTTTAATTGGATCTTCACCAAATTTTCTGAAAATAATATTGGATAAAAACTTAGTCCAGTTCTATGAATACCCAAATCGCCGAAGGCATGTTGGAGTTACGGTTCTTCAATTATTAAAAATTTGCTATTTCATCCTTATTTTAGCCCTGTCAACTCTGTAACAGGAACTGTTTTTATTCTATTTAAACCAACTATTTGGTCAATAGTTGCATGTGCTTCATCTTGGCCGTGTTGGTAATAAGTAAAGTAATAAATTACTACTCCATACCTCCTTTACCTCTTGAAGGATTTTCAGTCAGCTGTATTCGATTTTGGCTTGATCTATATTTAAAACAAATACACAATGCCAGCAAGTTTGGTGAAGATCCAATAAAAAGTGTTTGTGTTAGAGAGCAGAAAAGGCTGAAACAGTCATTTTTTTTAATTATTCAAGGGCAATAACTCAGACATGCCTCATGCGACTTTAATAGTTATCAAAATTGAGCTAGATTCTATACTAATAAACATTTATAGCAAGTTTGGTGAAGATCCAAAATTAGGTGGTTGAGTTAGAGAGAAGACAAGGCTGAAACAGTCATTTTCAGCAAGATCCCCCGTATTGGATTGTACACGCTTACCACCGTGATTAATTATTTACACGTGGGGACCTTATCTCATAGTTTAATCCTGTGCCTACTGGTCGCAACTGTTTGACTCTAAAACAGACACCGCGTAACGCGGCGTCTCATCTGGATCCAAACTGTTTGACACTCGTCTTAAGGTTTGTTTAATCAAAAATATGCATAAATCTAAACTGAACAAATAGTGCACACGACAATGTCAAAGCAGACGTCTTAGCAGCAGAATAAGGGTTAAATTCTTCATTTCATCCGGCTCCAGATAAGAGGAATAAACTGAACAAATCCAACATGTTCTCACTCATTTCAGCACCGAATGCTACGGTGTTACTACTGATTAAACCGTCTCTTCGAGACGATTCTAATGAGTATGACACCATTGGGTTTAAAAGCAGAAATAAAGAGTTTAGTAATCGAAATATTTCCGTTATCTGGAGCCCTGTATTTACAGAGTTGTCCTTCTTTCCATTCACAAGGAGGATCTTTAAATTGTGCTAGCACAAAAAAATTATTAATAAAAATTTAAAAGCGAATTTCTTAGATAAAGCCGCTTTTTATGAAAGAATCACGTCCCATGTAGTTCTAATGGGATCCCAAACAACCGTTTTATGCAGGTTTCCCAAAAACACAATGCGGCTTTAATATGTTAAAGGTGTCAGGATGTGCACTGTTTGATATTTTGCCTCGGTAATAGATTGTATCAAACAACCTTAATATTTAGTCAAATATGGACATCATAATTGGAAACAGAAAATGTCCATTTGATAATTCAATGGGACAGCTATATAATGTCAAAGTACACTGTGTTATTTTGTGTTATACACTAGACAGAAGAGTTATGAATTTTATATTTTATGGTTCTGTTTTCACTGATGAAAATCTTTATATGACCATAGTTGAAAGTAATAGATTTCTGAGAATGGAGATATTTAGCTGTTAAAAAATTCTCCAGATTAAAGATTTTATCTTCTCTTTGTCTTATGAAACTTTTTTGAGTTTCATTTGAAATATTTACATCATTCTATTGATGAAAACTTTCTTCTTAGAATGCCCTCAGAATGCACCATTTTTTGTGCAAGCTTCAAAAATGTTCCGGGGAGGCGTTTTCATGTTTTCAACTCTGCTCCGTTTACATTCCACATGGGCTGCAAAAAGCTCGTTTACCAATAAACAAATACTGCGAGGCTCACTACAAACAGTGTTGACGCAGATCAGTCTCCACAATGATATTGTATGTGATCAAGGATTGATTCGATAGTACAGTGGAACCCCTCCAAACCGGAACCTCTAAATACCGGACTTCTCTTTAAACCGGACAAACAATTTGCCCCGTTTTCAACCCTTCTTTGTTCTAAAGTACACAATAAATACGCGCATTATACATTTATGAATTTGTATCATCAGAAATATTTTCTATATTCTAGTAGATAATAGCTTAAAGCAGGTTCAAAGTAAAGCATAATGCCCCTTAAAGGGACTCGCAACCGGATGGTGTACTTGTCAAAATAAAATAAAATACTCAAATAAAAGCAAATTTGTGGCATTATTTGGCTTCTGACATTAACAAAATATGATCAGTCCAAAAAAAGTCTCAAGAATCGTCACCGAATCTTAGATTTTTAGATATTTTCCATCGTTTTTCTATACCGACTAGTAGACGGTATAGTTGTTGTTGTTGCTTGAACTTGCTTCTCTACACGGGCTCAGACATAAACACGAGCCGAATTACGAAGTGTATGCACTTTCGAGCGCTATACATTGAAATACGTTAAATCGATCCGAGATAAACGCGGATAGTTCCGTGGTCCATTGGTCTAAGCGGTTTCCCCTATTTTGCATTCTGCCCGCCAATGCCGGGCCCCGGGATCGGATCCCACCAGAGACCAATATTTTTTTTTATTGAAATACATTTTTTTAAACAGAATTTCTTATCCTAAACTAATTCTTTACCATTTATATAAGCGTTTGACACATATTTACAAATTACTATTTTTAATGCACCATCTGGTTGCGAGTCGCTTTAAGGCTTAAGTGGTCAGCTATCTATCAAAACAAGCTATAGGAATATGGGTTAAAACCCCTATAAACTGGAAACCCATCTAAACTGGAAATTTATGTGGTCTCCACACATGACTGGTTTAGAGGGGTTTCACTGTACACAGATAACAGACTGGCCTTACTGACCTCGATGCGTTCACACACAGTGTAGACACTGATCATATTTAAGATGTAAACACGTTTTAAAATATTCAAAACATTATTTCCATTATCATCCATCTGTCTAAGGGTCTGTAGATGTAATTGGAGTTCCGGAGTTGTACCGTTGACCCGGTGCCTGTCTGGCGGATCTTGATTGCAGGGATGATGACTAGACTGTGGTGCTGGCGTTTCAAATAAACAGCCTACTCTTATTCTAAATACAATGGCCTTTCTAATAGCCTACATCGGTCTTGTAGTGAGACCAGACGTTTGCAGTTGTTGTATTTTGCGAACAATATTTGTAGACAACAATATTGAAGCAGACGACAATATGGCGGTGAAGGGATAAAAATCTCACGATAAATTTGATCAAGAAGCTTAAATGATGTAACGTGGTGATACTTATATTTTAAAAAATAATTTACCTGTGATAGTTATTTGTAATAATACCGTGACTCTCTGTGTCTTGCCGCTAGAATCAAGGACCATAGAGGAAATAAGGAAATATTGGGGGTTGTTGTTATCCTCGGTGTCTAGTCAGCATTAGCTGGATTTCATTATATTTTGCTGTAAGTTGCCACATTTCCTTCATACAATCAATTAGAGATATCTCAGTTTTTAAAGGTCACCACCCACGCCTTTAACATCTGCTGTGAAGTGATAATTTTATGTACGAGTTTCATTCCTTAACCCTTTGAACCCTAGGATATGCGTCATTTACAAACAGTGTACCTGTGAGGAGTACACTTATCCTATGCAAACAGTGTAGACCCTGATCAGAGGGCTCCTTAGTCCTTAACCCTAGTCACGCATATATGCGTCATTTGCAAACAGTGTACATGTGAGGAGTACACTTATCTTATGCAAACAGTGTAGACCCTGATTAGAGGGCTCCGTAAGGAGCCCTCTGATCAGGGTCAACACTATTTGTCCTTTTGACATACATTGTTGAAATCAACCCTAAAATATCAAATATGAACTAGACTAAATTGAAAACTAGAATTTCCATTTGAGGTTACAGGGAGGAAAGGATTAAACGAAGTGATAAGCTCCGGTATGAGTTATTTTCCTAATCGGAACTGTTATTTTTTCGTCTAAAAGATTGCGAAAACGTTATGCAGCTCAGTCTCAGATATGCGCAGAAAATGCATTTTGACCGATTGTACAACATTTTCTTCACCATTTCGCCATATGCAGAAGTTCCTTCTAAGAAATGACTCTTTCAACCTCAACACTCAGGAAGTCCCCTGAAGGTTACTTAATGTAGCATAACAAATTACATGCAGAATAAACATGAAAAAGATAATGCATATACATGTATACTATAATTATTACATTAATAAATATTTATATATAGTTCTTAAAAGTCATACATGATTTAAAGTTGTGTGAAAGATGTTGATCTGGACCAGTGGCCTGAGCCTGTAATAAGATAACTTATATAAAAGGCTGACAGGCAAAAGAATCACAAAAGATAGATACATCACCACACTGGTAAGACGCCTTAAAGACGTAACGTCTCCGGCTGCTGTTCTACGTGCCAGCTGCTGTAAACGCAACGCTAGAAAGCTGTGGAACAAAAATGGCTGCGCCCTTAGTAAACAACGAGGTAAGGACAAGAAAATATTGTTTTCGAGTGTCTTTCTTTAAAATATCAAAAAAGGAGTAGTTGCACGGAATATCCCGATTATATGTGCATGCTCCGGCGTTGTGTTTTCGGTGGACACTCGCTTAGCTGATGGTAGGGATTACCCGATCTCTTTGAAACAAGCTGGTAGCGGGTCTGATGTTTTATTCGTGAACAGCTTATTTATAAATAAGTTAAGGGTGTAATTCAGCCATGGAGTATGCAGGTCGGTGGGGCGGGGGCAGGCATGGTAAGAATTACTTGAGAAAGTTATAAATTACTTTACAAGTTTACAATCACATTGCTAAAGAGTGCATTATATTACAATTACATTACCAATACGCACCGTTTACAACTACATTGGCAAAGTAATGCATTAAATCGTACATTACATTTTGATAACATTCCAAAACATTACTAAAAAAAGGCTAATAAGCACATCATATATAACTGATAGGTAATCATTTACAAGTTCTTTGTCAACTACATAATCAAAGATGCATACTTTGAAAAGTCAAAGCCGTTTTGCCTGACAGTGTACACTTCTTAATTGAATTACTGATATAAAGGGACTGTACTAAGACAAAATGTATAAATGTCACTGCTACATATAACATCATTACAGTGTCAAATGCATTGTCTGTTTGGTGCATTAAGTCAAACATGAATACTTAACCCTTTACTCCATAGCCTGTTTCTATTCTTGAAGATATTTGACCACTTATTGAACGTAGTTTAAAGTATATCAGTGGTACTCGATATCAATAAACGTGAACAAGTGAAAATATTTATCCCCCTTTTACAGTATATAATATGTAATACATGTATTTACATCGATTCCAATGACATTCGTCTTACTACAATGTGTCGCAACAGAAATATTGCAGCATATGTCTATGAAAATATTAATTAGATTATTGACAGTATATTATACAACATAGAAACATCAAATGATTTTTAAAAGTAATTAGCAATCTGACATGAATTAATCCTCAGGGAGCTGCTCGCGACATTGAATAATGAGAAGGGGTCTTTGTTTGACATCAAATACGGTAATTACCATACCAGGGCAGGGCGTGGTATTCTATGAAATAGAATAACATCAGGGGGGGGGGGGGGGGGGGTCATTCTACGACATCGAATAATGACCGGGGGGTCATTCTACGACATCGAATAATGACCGGGGAGTCATTCTACGACATCGAAAAAAGACCGGGGTCATTCTACGACATCGAGTTATGGCCGGGGAGTCATTCTACGACATCAAAAAAAGACCGGGGTCCTTCTACGCCAGCGAATAATGACCGGAGTTATTCAACGACACTGATTGATGACAAGGGTAATGAGGCAACAATGCGCAGCGTCCGATCTGGATATAAGATGTTTGTAGATAGTGTTAAATGTACACATAAACATGATAAACTGTTGAATCATATCAGCAAGAGTTGGCAAAACACAACATAGCCCGCTTGTAATGGCTTTATTTGAATGATGACGATTTGATAGGTACTTCAGGGCCCAAGGTTATAACGAGTTTGAGTTGAGTCTAGGCGTTTGCGCTAATCTGACCAATCAAATGCCTGACAACGATCTCAGACTCAACTCAAACTCTTTATTATCTTGAGCTTTGGTCACTACAGAATTAAAGGTCAAACTGAGGCAACAGGTTTTACAGTTGTTTGATACCAACTTTACTTCAGATTTAACGACCGAGATCAAACTCGAGTCAGTATCTTGAGACTAGAACAGTTGAAACGAACCCCGCAAAGCACAGATTATATCAAAGTTTGTTGGCCAAACTGAGATACTTTTCAACAGTACTGTTGTGTTTTCGCAAAAATAAATGTAAACCTTTAGTCATGTATAAAAAGAAATGCATTAAGAAAATTCAAAAGCTTTTGTCACGGAGCCCCCTCAAAATCTCCCAACTTTGGGCACTGACGTATTAACTTGCAAACTGACAGGTATTCTTCTAAATCAATAGAACGTACATGTATGAGCGCCGTGGTACCAAATAACGGCCATAAACGTTGTTTATCGAAAATAATGTCAAAGGTCAAGGTCACAGTGACCTGAAAAGTGAAAATTTTACAGGCTATGTTATAGGCCAATTTGCCATGGCAAGCTGTACTCACACACCAACTTTGGTAAATAAAGAAAATATGTTCTAAACAAAAGGTACATGTGAAGACGGAATCACTTCCAGACACGCGCAATTTTGTCACTACATACGCCCAAAATTGAGCTTTAGGGTATAAATACACATTTAGCACTTGCAAAACTAACTTTAAACCAAATATAAAGGTAAGTTTAAAGGGGGTCATTTTTCGACAGAAGGGGGTCAATATTCGACGATGGGGGTCCCTTTTCGACGACAGGGGGTCATTCTACGACGTCGAATTTTGACCGGGGGTCACTTTTCGATGGGGTTCAAAATACTTCGTTACACCGGCGACGTTACGTCTTACCAGTCTGGTCTTGACATACATGTACTCATACACGCTTTATAATAACGGTATAAAACTGAATGACATGTATTAAATAGCAAGTGACATACAGAATGAGAGAATTATAGACAATGACAGACAGGAGGGAGAATACAATGATAAAGAGGATAATAAACATATAGAATTATTATACAGATATAAATTAATTGTCACTGACAGTCTTAAGATTCAAAGGATGGCGTGTTTTCAATTACCTTACTTGTTGAAATGAATCATATATGCACTTTTCAAACATATGGAAATGAATCACCTTAAAAAAACAGTTTAACACTCATATGATATGTCCTAAACAAAAACCAAGCGTTCTAGATGTCAAATTACTAACCGCGCATCAAGCTACTTTAAAAGTGTTTCTTCTGTTTTACGTGATGCCGGTGTATTGGTTTGAGTCAGTTGTTTCTTTCCAAACAACTGTTTGTAAAGTATCATAACTCGCCTATTCAAAACAAATGCAAGAAAGATGAATACACCTTGAGATGCATTGAATGTGATGAACAAATACTCAATAACTGATATCCCTGTAAAGAAAAACATTATGCCAAATATCCACGTTATTCCAGTAATCGTCGACAGTTTGGCATAAATCTTGTAGTAGTTTCGATGTACTCCTTTTAATGTTGGTTGTCCTCGGACGTTTTTGATAACAAAAACAAAAAATGTTATGTTTACAACTATGACAATACCCACAGGCAGTGCAAAAACAAACCCCACCATTAAGGGTTGCGAAATATAACAGGTTTCTATTGAATAGCCGACGTCAACACCATCATCTATGGCCGTGGATACAGCAACATTGATTGCAACAAAGATGACAGACATCAAGATAGAATATGAAAAATAGAAACTGGTGATTTTGCATTTACTAGAATACGTCCTCCTTGCTTCGCCTTTGTGGTAAAATACCCTGAACATGTGGTAAGAGCAAACGTTCATCCAAAATATAACCATAAGCCAAAAGAAATGAGTCAATATTCCAAGTGTTATACAAGACACCTCACCAATATCAGTTTCCATATGGCCAAACTGAAAAAGACACTGGGCAACAATTAAGCAAGTAACTAGACACATATTGTTGATACCCGGCTGGCTTCGAAGTTCCTTGAATAAGGAGAATGTCACTAGTGTAATAACATTACAGAGTACTGACAGGCATATACACACGAGAGATAGAATGCCTTGTGGAGTGATTTCCCGCCCATCTCTGTCTCTGTCTTCTGAATCTTTAGCCATTTGTTCGATTCCTTGCAAGTATATCTCAGCACACATATAGAAGTCTGAATAGGTATTATCTGTGATTGTTTCGAACACATATTTCATAGGAAAAGACAAGTTTATATTGCGAATTAAAATACAATGGAATTGACGATCAACTAAATAATCGCGTTCATTTAGTTGTATTAACGGGCAACTCGCTTTAGCGGTAAGAACATTTGAAGCCAATCGTGACCAATCAATCTTATACCTTTCGGTACGAGTTCTCTCAAAGATCACGTAGTCATAGACCACACCTAACGTACCTAGAGGGGCGTTGTCATCGATATCTGTCAGCAACGGCATTGGTTTTGTTTCATTCATTCCATAGTCCTCGAGACTAATGTTGAACCAAGAAGAAAAGCCAGACGTATTGCTGTGAATGAACGTACTTTTCCCGTCAAGATCAAGAATTTCATCCAAAACAGACACGTACGTATTTCCAACGGAAGGTGCAAAATAGAGTTTTATGTAGAAGAGAAGGTAGTCGATTTCATTCATTGGTTGATCAACCGCATGTACATGTACTGTACTAGCCGTGCGTTTACTGCTGTTATCGTGTTTTGTTATACTTGAAAAATATACCTTTTTAGCTTCAGTGTGATATAGTTGATGAGAGGTCTTATTTATATTCGTTTCTTTATATTCATTTGTTTCAACGCCATAAGAAGTCATATTCTTTAAGCTTATGTTACGCTTGTAATAAGCGTTGTAAAAGAAAACCATATCAGACAGTTTCCACTGCACAAGGATTTCCTTAGTGTATGTGTCCAAGAGGCGTTTGGCCTCAAGTAAATCATTCACTGGTAGAGATAGTGATGGTTTGAATCTAATATAGAGCCTGTAGGAAAGACCAGTCACGGTCTCTATGCTGTTGATACACTTTCCTTGATCAATCATCTTTGGAAAGCGACACGTCAGGTTTCTGCAAACATTCTGAAAAAGAAATGTTTTCTGTTTATATGATGAATAATTTCCAAACTTAGTTTGTAATGCTAAACATGCTACAGTACTCCCTCTCTACAACCGTATTTTAGTATTGTATCCATAGTATATGGGTACAGTATACTCATACATGTATAACGCTCAACCTCTTAAATGTGTTATACAAGTTCATACAGGTGGAGAGTTTTATAGAATAAATACATGTATAATGACGAGTGGCAAACAACTTGAATCCAGATCAGACGCCGCGTCACGCTGTTTTCAAATGCAAGCCAAGTCTTAATTTCCCCTTCGACTCCCTTCGGACAACACATACAATGTGTGTATCTCATAAGGTGTCGTCGTAGAGAGGGAACACTGTACATATACCGTTTCCCGTCAATGACCCGGTACAATGTTCTGTCTCGTGCTGTGTACACTATGTTCTATATTAGATGATGGATTGGTAAACATGTGTTCTGAGTGGCAAGGTGCATTAAATCAATTCAATTCAATGTTTCAGTCCCTTCATATAGGAGATATGTGTAACATTATAATATAATTAACACAAACATGGCAAAAAGGCATTTTACATGAGCTACATGTATGAGACAAAACAAAGCTACATTACTCCCTCTCGTGAACATCACTCGTGTAAAAGGTATACTGAGAATCGTGTTGGGCACTGCATAAGGCAGGATACATGTATCAGCAATGCAGAACACGGTGTAGATAATGTCTGTATTACGTATGTCCCTCAAAAGGCTGATATCTGTATTAAACGATTAGGATTGGCAGTGTTGGGGTGTTGCTGAAGCGAGGTTATTCTGAAGAGTCTAAATTTATAATTACCCTTCTTCTATATTGAAATGAACATTGAACATTTAGAAGACAAGTGGGTGCAGTACATATATCCTAGCGAATACAAGAATTAACCCATTACCCCATAAATACACCTTATTACGCCTTTTATTTATTCATCCTCTGAAGAAAATAGTTCTAATTTAAACAGTTATAACTATTATTATAAGAAATATGTTCCATATTCTAGCAGACCATAGCTTAAAGCAGGCTGTAAGTAAAGCAGAATGTGCCTTAAGGCACATTCTGCTTTACTTTCAACCTGCTTTAAGTATTCACCTGTTTTCAAAAGTAGAAACAAGCTATTGGGGTTTTCTAATCCTTATATTTATATGTGAATTGTATGTATTGTCAGTCATGACTGTATCTATTTTGAAATAAAATACTGTTTAAACTAAGCTATTGGGTAAAGTGTTAAGTGAGATCGAGTTATCGAAGTGCTATTGTAGACTTACAGTCAGTCTGTCGAACACCTGTGAAGCCTGACATGCTGTATCGAAAATCTCTGTCTCCGGTTCAGCTATTCGGAATGTCAACAAGGCCGAGAAAGGCGGTGGCACCAAAACTCCGGCAGTTTTAAAACAAACTGTCTTCATCTCGCCCTTGTTACAGAGTGCACAGAAGACGTTGTTGTATTTGTCATCATACATCGATGTGTACGAGTGGCATGCAGCTTCTATCACAGGGTCGTATACTTCCCAAAGGCCCGTAACATTACATTCCTTTATAAGGTTCAATTTGCACGTAGGTAGTTTTGACTTAAATTGTTTAGGTTGAGTGTAAACGATATTGCAAGACTGAGATTTCTTCAATGCCTCGAGTATGTTTCTAGAATCCGTACCATGTAGAACACTCTCGTCACCAGGTCTCCCACAGGTAATACTCACGTCCAAGAAGATTGTGTTATTTTCTACAACATTGTAGCATCTTGAACAGAAAACATTTTGATAAGTTATAAGTGTATCACTGTCTGTCACAGGAACATGGGCTTCCAAACTGTTGTACTTTACCGGATTCTCACATTTGTTCTTTATTTCTGCTGCAGTAACACTTGAAACTTCAAATCTGTCTGGGCATTTTCGAATCATAAGCATAGGCTCGCCAAAGTTAATTGAACTAAGGTATTGAGCCCGCTCACATGTAGCCTTTATTCTTTTGACACTTTCTGAAACCGTCGGCACATGGTCAAACACATCGGGACAACACGTGCCCAAAGTGGCACAGTTTTCTTCATCACAAGAGCATCTCTCACAACACCTTCGTTCAACTGGAATAAAAGTTTTAAAGGTCATGTTATGTATTTGTTGGTTTTTACCACATAATCGAGAGTCTGTGCAGAAACGTCTTTGTATTCTAACAACACTCTGAAGTTCATTTTCTCCAAAATTATCCGTGCTTACTACAAAGCAAATCAGACACGCACAGAGTGCTACATGTACTTTATACATATTTCCTCTTTGTAAAATGAATTGACAAATCTTTCGCCAACCTTTGCAATTTCTAACTTATTTTCAGTTCTGTGCTAACGCTTGTGTACTGTTTGAGTGAAAGGGCATGTATAAAAAGAAGAAAAAGTCGTTGTCGTCGTTCGGAGCATAACATAGTTATGTTAACATTTACCTATAGACCTTGTACCACCCGACACTCAAAAAACGGCACATCTGTAGCATTCAGGAAATGTAATAGCTTAATATAAAACACAAATGATAATGTAAGCTCTAAGAGAATATTTCTTCATTACTTTTGTTCTGCATTGGGCGGTCATGTTTCTTTTTAAAAGATCGCATGTCATTTCTTGTACGTGGTAGCTCCATCAAGCATATATTGTACACACTCTATATGAGTTAGATACCAGTACAGTAAACATTACACATTTCGATGACTAAATCGAACTTGGATTTTGTACTTTAAGTATTTTAATGCATAGATCCTGAACGACTTTATCAGAAAGCTCGGCATGATCAATCGGTTAACTGCGATCATTGTTTACGGCTATGCTAAAGTTATACCGTATGCTTAGCAGATGGGTACAGTCCAGATTTCAATCTTTATATAAAACACTGTATTCATAAATGTGATATGTAATTACACACCACACTTATTTGAAAGAATGTCGAGTACATGGAGTAGAGACGGTTTATGATGTTTTAATGTGAAAGCCCTTTTACTGTCAACTGTGCAAAAAGTTGCCTTTGCAATCATTTTGGATCCTGATCAGGATCAAAACTTAGTTGACATTCGTGTTAGTCATAATACTTTGAAACGATTATGCAATCAATGATATTGAAGCAGAAGACAATATGGCAGTGAAGGGGTTAAAAAGGGTTAAATATCACGATAAAGTGTCTTATGAAAGGGTGTTTGCACATTGTTAATGTTTTACGTCCTTCATAGTGTTATGAACGATCAAACCTGTATAACCCAACTCGCCTTAGTATAAATACTAGTAACCATATACCGAGTAGTTCAACAGTTTAATTGTGATAACTGTAACTAGTCTTAGTTATATTTATATGTACATGTATTTCAAAGTTATACCATGGTTGGGCTGGGTAAAATAGACTTAATCGAGTTCGAGTTAACGAACATCGACTGTAAATTTAGTTTGTTGCCATTTTTGATAGCGGGTGTATAACAGGAAGGAACACTTGACAAAACAAGTGCAGCTAGCTTATGGAGATGGTTGTCAATGTAAATATTAGCATTTAACTCTTTGAATTTTAGTCAAGCATATATGCATCATTTTCAAACAGTGTACCTGTGAGGAATACTCTTGTCCAATGCAAATAGTGTTGACCCTGATCAGAGGGCTCCTTAAGGAGCCCTCTGATCAGGGTCTACACTGTTTGTAATTTTGATATATATTGTAAAAATCAACTCTAAAGAGTCAAAAATGGACTAGACTTAATTGAAAACAAGAATTGTCCATTTGAGGTTTCAGGGGGAAAGGGTTAAGACATGGACGCCGTTGGAGGAGGGTGGTGTTAATTTTTCCCAACAACGTGTTAGTGCTAAAATCTCTTTGTCCATTGCTAACAATTTAGAACCAGATCAGAGACCGGTTATCCCGGTTTCTGATTAAGGCCCCATCTTATTTGCCACAGAGATTAAATTCAGAATTGTCAATAACCTGCCATATTCTACGTTTATTGCAATGCGTTTGCGTTTCGTTTGCGTTTAACCGGGGAAAGAATAGCGTCCTCTCCACTGTAGATCGTTTGCCGGGCAATACGTTTTACCCATTACATCGCCAATGGCGACTAAGGTCTACTGTTCAAACATTATGGATACCTGATTATACTCCGCGTTAACCCATTTCTGTCAAGCATACCGTAAAATCGACATTGGCAAACAGAGTACATTTGTATACCCGGACGCCGCATAATGCATGTCTACCCTTTTTGCTGATAGGACAAACAAATGAGAACATTCTGATAAGGCACTCATTAGATAAAAAAAATGAATACATCTAATATATACGTATGGAAGAATCCACTGGACGCAAATGGGTCAATTTTGCACTCGAACTGACATTTCTTCAGTCAAACTGCTATATAAATTATACTTGGATATGTAGCCGGGGGTAGTACATATGTAAAAGCACGTCTTTAAAGCCTAGCTATAGGGCTAGCTTTACTACCGACGTGGTAAACGTTTGTCGAACCTTATATGTCACAAAACTTATATGTCACAATTTGTCACAATTGTGACGTATACGTGCAAATTCATCACAAGGCGGTTGCGACAGCCACGTATATGTCACAACCTGACGTTTTGATAGGATTAACATTAGAACTGTATATGTCACAAAATTGCAAATTTTTCACAACGTGACTTTTTGATAGGGTTGACATTAGAAACGTATAAATGTTTGTTTATTATAGTGTCATTGTGTATTATAGTGTCACCCCTAGCGAAGTAGGGCCAGTCACATTTGTGACGTAAACGTTTTGTGACATATAAGGCTCTAACAAAACGTATATGTCACAACGTGACTTTTTGATAGGGTAGACAGTAGATTGGTATAAAAATTTGCTTATTATAGTGTTTAAAACAATACTCTCCGTGCTGTTTGGTTGAGTACTGAATAATCCATGGCCGCGGTACACCTTTAGTTCATAAACATAAAGCTGTCCAAGAATTACACTATAGACCCCTACCCAAATGGTTTCAAAGCGATTGGACAATCCCTACCAGCAAGATCTACTAGACAGGCACAATGTCAATGGTAAAACTCCAGAACTGCCATTTAGACCCACAGCATCCACAGCCCAGAGGTAGCAGTCATTGGTAAACTACTTTCTTCTAATAACATATATTAAAGAAGTATTTCTTCTTCTACTTCTTCTTCTTCTCCTTCTCAATGAACGAAGAAAGAAGAGCGAGGTCTCTAAAGCATCGCTGTGTTAATTGCTCCAAAGTAATACACAGTTTACATATAACAGATATTTTTAATAAAGTTTTTAACTCTGGTTATTTTCCTGAAATATGGGCACAAGGTTTCATTGTACCAATACATAAAAAGGGCGATAAGAATTCACCTAACAATTACAGGGGTATTACGCTACTGAGTAATCTCGGCAAGCTTTTCACGGGCATACTTACTGCACGGGTTGAAAAATGGTTTAGCGACCACAACGTTTTATCAGACGCTCAATTTGGTTTCAGAAAAGGCTGTAGTACAGTCGACGCGATATTTGTTTTACACAATTTAATTGAGCATGTACTAACACAAAACTTAAGATTACCGTGTGCATTTGTCGACCTTAAGAAGGCGTTTGACTCTGTCTACCGCAATGCATTATGGTTTAAATTGTATAATATGGGTTTAGACAGTAAGCTCCTCGTAATGTTTAAAGCTATGTACTCTGTCGTAAAATCGTGTGTCAAACACTGTAACTCTTACTCTGACTTCTTCAATATATCAGTTGGATTACGTCAGGGACTTAACAATTCTCCAGCTATGTTCGCGCTTTTTCTAGAGGACATAGAACTTTTTTTGCAGGATAGTAACACATCTGGATTATCTTTTCACGATATTTGTATAATAATTATTTTGTTTGCTGATGATATGATTTTAATAGGAAATTCAGTACAAGACTTACAGTACAGCTTAAATAAGCTTTATGAATACTGCCAATATTGGGGTCTTGAAATAAATACAAGTAAAACAAAAGTAGTTGTTTTCCGCAAAAGAGGGCCAGTAAAACAGGATGAACGTTGGTTTTATAACAATGAGCCTCTAGAAATCGTAAACGACTTCAATTACTTAGGCGTAGTTTTCAATTACACGGGTTCATTTGTATTAAATAACCAGTATATTGTGGGTAAAGCTAACAAAGCGGCTAATACGTTATTGTGTAATATTAACAAATATGAAATTAGCCCTTTGATAGCTTTACAATTATTTGATTCGTTTGCTGGATCTATTCTAAATTATGCTAGCCCTGTCTGGGGGTTTTCAAAGCCAAAATATATTGAGCGGGTACACCTAAGATATTGTAAGGCTATACTGGGCGTTAAACAAAGTACAAGTAATGCGGCGGTATACGGAGAGTTGGGAAGATATCCTTTGTACGTTAACATATTTGTTCAAATAATTAAATACTGGAACAATTTATTAAGTACTAACAATATAATTTTGAAATATATATATCAAGATGTCCGTATAAAATGTAAGAAGGGAGCAAATAATTGGGCTTCGAAAGTGAAAAGTTTACTAAATGATTTTGGTTTCACAGACGTCTGGGGCTTCCAAGAACAAGTTGATTTGAAACGTTTTCTACCAGTATTCAAACAGAGAGTTATAGATTGTTTTACACAACAATGGCACGCTGATTTAGAAAACAATACTGTTTTAAGTCACCTATATGTATATATTAAAGAAGATCTCTGCCTTGAAGATTATTTGAACACTTTAAAATATAAATCCTCAAGGTTTGCCTTAACACGTTTGCGCGTGTCTGCACATAAACTACGTATTGAGTTTGGAAGGTATGGGCGAAATCGCTTGGAACGACATGAAAGAATATGTCAACTATGTGACAGTAATGATTTGGAAGATGAGTTTCATTTTATTTTGAAGTGTTCGGCGTATACAAATCTTCGCTTTAAATTCATTAAACGTTATTTTTATAGCAACCCTAGTATGCAAAAATTTACAGAATTGCTCAAGTCAAAAAACAATGCTGAACTGATAAAATTAAGTAAATACATAGTAAAGGCCAACAATATGAGAAAAGATTTACTCATAGGCTTATAGATCAAGTGTTTGTATGTTTGGTAATGTATGTATGCCATGTCAGTGTTATATTACATGATATGAATCAAATCTTTTTAACAACCATAAAAATCAATTAATCGTCTAATTTATCTGCAAAATTGCATAGTTCATTCTCCTGAATAAGGAAGGTTAGAAATGTTAAAAGCTTAACTTTGTTAAATATTTTATAGAGAAAGTACATAAATTACAGTAAGATGCACAGTGCTTTCTACAGCACAGTGCTTTCTACAATGCTTTCTTTGTACTCTAAATGGCTTTCTACTTTAATTGTATTACTACAAGTTTAGACCTATACTACTAATTACCATAAACTACAGTGACCATGTATGTATGTTTGTATTGTATGATTGTTTGATGTTTAACGAGGTACCTGATTGTGTACAAGTTGAATAAAATTCTGTTCTGTTCTGTTCTGTACATTTGCCATGCGAGGGTTACAAAAATAGGTCTGAAAGAGAAGTTATTTGACTGAAACGAGATACAGTTTTCAGATATAGTATGGAAGTTTTCAAGATAATTATATACTGAAAAGAGCATCTCCCATAGGTTCCTGCCGGAGTATCACTACAGACACTATAATAAACACACTTTTATACGTTTCTACTGTCGACCCTATCAAAAAGTCACATTGTGACATATACGTTTTTGTTAGAGCCTTATTAGTCACAAAACGTATACGTCACAAATGTGACAACCCTACTTTGCTAGGGGTGACACTATAATAAACAAACAATTATACGTTTCTAATGTCAACCCTATCAAAAAATCACGTTGTGAAAAAATCGCAATTTTGTGACATATACGGTTCTAATGCAACCCTATCAAAAAGTCACGTTGTGACATATACGTGGCTGTCGCAACCCTCATTGTGATGAATTCGCACGTATACGTCACAATTGTGACGTATACGTTTTGTGACATATAAGGTTCATTTCGTAGAGCCTTATATAAGTTCTCTTTGTAGTGCCTTATATGTCAGAAAACGTATACGTCACAATTGTGACATATACGTTTTTGTGACATATAAGGTTCAACAAACGTTCGTCAAGCATACACTGTACTCAGTTTTAAATCGGACCTAGATTTAGCCAGGCTGTCACGTTGGTGCAAGGTATGACTCTAGCCATACAGCAGAGTAATGTGCCTTCTCCGTGCAGCTATAGCTATAAACATTGCACAACTACAGATGGGTAGACGTCAGTTTTCTCCAATAAACGTGTTTATACTCCTCACAAACATTTCGGAGCCAGATCAGACACCGGGTAATGTGGCGTCTGATTAACTCCAAACTGTTTGCAATCCGGATTTAACTTAAGTTAACTTATTTCAAAAATGAAAATTCAGTTTTATTTAACACATTTAAGTCTATTTGATATTAAAGGGGACATTGGCAAACAGTGTAGACCCTGATGAAACACACCAAAACTCGGCTTCCGACCAGGGTCTCTACTGTTTGCTTTTACAGATGAAATGTTCTGCTATATGAAAAAAACATTGCAGTATCTTAAGATCAGCCTTGTATATCCATAATGAAATCGTCCAACAAGCACATAGGGAGAGTCCACGATTACCAATGTAAATATCGGGCTGGTATTGCACGAACTGTGCATATAGGAACTAAACCTGACAATGCCTTATATGGTATGCACAAACTTTGCAATAAACAATAGAATATATTTTCATTTGTAAACGCATTAGAAATAAAATAAAATATTTGAAAAATCCCTTTGTGGTATAATTACTATAAAGTATTTCATCATTCTGATGACACTGTCTTTAACTATTGTCTATGACTCTTCGTCTTGGTATTTAACCACAATACCATGACACTCATCGCATGCTTACACTGTAACACTTATTGTGCTGGATTGTCGTCTTCTTCAATTTGCCGTCTGCGAAACAACATCAAATTTAAGCTATTTAAACTGAAGAAAATCTTAATATTAGTACCAAACTTTTTGGATCAAGATTAGATGCCGCGTCTAATCAAGTTCTAATCTGGTTCCAAACTGTTTTATAAAAAATATTCGCGTTTAGCACGATATATACACATTACCAGTTGGCAGTGCGATAAAGGGTGGAATAGGCGATCGGACGAACGCATCGGCGCTGTAAAATGGCTGGGTTTTTACACGGGTTTTAACGAGCGGAAGGCAACCCTAAAGCTGGGTTTTAACTAAGGTTGTTTACCTTGCCAATGTTACGTAAGGAGATAAGGTGTTTTACACAACATTAGTGAGATAAACAGTTGTCAGGATGGACACCACTGACCAAATAGTCAGAAAAAAACTAAATAATTAAAACAAAAGAATAAAATCAGTGTTAATCACTTGTATTTTATATCAAACAGTTCTAATCTAATCTAAAGAATAAAAGCATTATTTACACAAATGACTAAAGCCAGATAAAGTTAAAATGTGCTGCTTTAAATTAGCAAAAAGATCTAAATAGCAAACAGCCAAAGTGCTTAAAGTAAGAAGTAAAGACCAAAAATGGTGCTAAGTTAAATGGCTTTAAAAAGTGACACACTCAATTTAGAAATGTAGTTAAATTAAGCAGAAAATGTTCCTAAGTGTATTTCAAGTAATAAACAAGTTTCACCTAGAAGAACAAAATCTAACCTGCCAGTGTAAGGCAGGGTAGAATGCATCTTTCTAGTTGCTTGTCTGAGTATGTGTGTGTTACAGAGCTTCTCTCTCTGAATTTATAGCTTAGAGGGAGAGCCTTAATCACATGACCCTAATCGAGCCTTCTGATTGGCTGAGGGCAAAATAATAGCCCTTCCTGTGTTATGGGCTAAATACAAAATAACTACTTATTATAAAGACACATTCTAAATTACTAAAAAGTAGCTCAAATAACAGCTATTAAATCAAAACTTTCAAATATATATTCAGAGTGGCCAAATACAATATATAAGTGAAGCTTCAAAATATGAGCAGTGAAGGGTCTAGAATTTCTAGACCCAGATATCAGCCGAAAATCATCAAATACACAAAAATACTAATTTATCAAGTTCCCTAAAATACCTATCATAAACTTCAAACCTTTAGACACATTATGAGTATAAATCTAGAATTTACAATAATTTATTGACAGAGTTGCAGGCCAAATTGTAAGAGCAAAATCATGCCTTTTCAGCTGGCGGCCATTTTGTCATGCCTTTTTCTACCAAAGGTCTAGCTCCCTAATACAATATATCTAAATTACAGCATTACCTGCCCTATTCATACAAATGAACATGTGAAAAACCTTAAGACAACAAAAGTCTACATAGTAGGCTTTTAAATGTGTGAAAAACATCACTGTACAAGTAGATATTGCATTTATTAGAGTCTGAATGGGAGATCTGGGCCACTTGTCAAATGTAAACAGGTCTACATTTTGGCAGGTAACTCAGGATCCAAACAATGTCATCCACCAAAAACTATTAGAAAAGGTTGAAATAAAGCATAAATGCCTAATCAGGCTGAGTTTCTACTGAATTTATGTTCATTTAATAAGATTTCACACCTGAGCCAATTTCCACTATATGGTTACATAGTAGAAAATGGCCAAGATAGAAAATCTCTCTTAAAACACTTAAAATGCAATATAAACCTAAAATATATGTACCGGTAGTTGCGGAAACATATCTCGCAGCTACCGTGACCAAAATCACTACTATATTTGGTCTACAAGTCTAATGAATCAAAATAAGCAATTTGCTATATGAGCAGAAATCTGCTCAAGCATGTCGGGTCAACTCCAGTTCATACACCCCCTACGGAAAATTAAAAATATCGCAAGATATTTTTAACATTTCGTCCCCGAAATAAAGTAGATAAACTGTTGAGCTGACATGCTTTACAATTAAACACATGTAAATATAAAGGAAAAATTAAATGCAAAGAATAATAAACTTTTCTAATACTCTGTAATCTAGCATATACATGAGCATCTCTGAACAAATACTCCAGCATAAACTTTAGAACAGAGTAACAACTATTTACACTAACATACTATGATATCAAATGGCAAGACTAGAAAAATGAAAATACCAATTGTAAAAACAATGTTATTCAGTATTCAGATAGATTTGAAACAACTACAAATCTAAATGAAACTGAAGAAAATTGCTTATATGTCAAAAATGAGTTATGAGAGACTGTTCTCAAAAATCTATCATTTTTACAAACAGTTGAAAACTATATTGCAAAGATAGTACATTACCCAAAAACAAAAACATAAAAAATGACAAATAATTTCTTTGGTAATGACTAAATTGCTCAATAGACTAAATCTTAACATATCTTTCTCTTAACTAAAGCAAAAGACACATCAACAAAAATTGTGTCTTTTGACTAAGTGATACAAATGTAAAAAGTACATTATACTAAAATGTACAAAACTACAACTTATCAAATTCTATCATAATCAAAACTATTGCACCAAGTGCAATCATAATCCATGAAAGTAAAATACTGATACGCACACCAAAAATTGGTGCTCAAATATCAAAACATGTAACATGGTGATCTAACAGGAATAAACTAAGTTGCTTTCATCTAAAAACGTTTCACCACTGAAAAATATGGTGAATAGTTTACAGAGAAAAGCTTTTAAAGTGTTTTAATGCAAAAACTTATCGGAAACCTACCAAATAACAGACTTATCAGAAATGTTACAAACACAGACAATACTTCATCACCACTGCTATCCTGATTTAAAAACTAAATAAAAATTAATTAATAAAAATAAATTTAAAAATAATTTAAATAAAAACTAAATCATACATAGTCTCAGAACCTAGGTATCTTATAATAATTCCATAAATTAATGATATATAAAAGACTATTTAGTTCTGAATCACCCTGTGCTCACTTGTCAATGTGTTATCCCTAAAAAATTGAGAGAAAACATTTAGAATCTAATGTTTAATCTCAAACCCCTAATTTGGGACTGCGCAATAAAGCAATACCTCAGCACAAGTGGCAAAAAACATTAAAAATGCGTAGATATTAGAACCTAGCATAATTACATTTACCTACAGAAAAATATTGATGCTTATAATGTGTAGATTGTCTCTAAGCATTAAAAGCAACAATAAAAAATAGAGAAAACACATTACACACTTAAACATCTAAGTAATTACAGTACATAGAAAAATCAGCTAGAATAATTCTAAAACATATAAATGAGAACCACAGGCCTACAATGCAGAAATATTCCATGCCAAACATAAAGCAATATTTCCCCCTTAAAAAAACTTAGGCGAGACGTTTATGTGTCGTAGAGATTGACTCTAGCACTTAGACTAAACATGCCCCTAATTAATGAAAATAGGTCAGAGGTAGCAGATGACGTAGAGATTAGAATCTAGCACCTAAGCAACATCATTCCCTATTAAAACAAATACACTCTCAGGCGGTCAGCCATGCAGATGACGTAGAGAGTAGAATCTAGGTCCTACATATAACATGCCCCTGAGACGTGTAAACCCTAACAAAAAAAAATATATAAAAAGGGATATATGCGATATCTAAAACACAAGAGTAAATCTACAACGAAAAACTATGGCTCGCTCTACATGCGAGTCCAAAACATACGATACCCTATAAAGAAAATTCAAAGATTACTGCAGCTTTTCTTCTCTGGCTATAGGAAAGTTCACATTAATGCATCTACCAGGAGCGCGAATATGTAAAATAAAATAATCTAGAGTCTATATATGTGTCACGTATATAGATGCGCGAAAGTTCTTGAAGCATGGAAAGTTTCTTGTTGCGCAAGAATATTTAAAGTTTCTAGTAGCGCGATTATTTAAAAAGGAAAATTAACACTTGTTTCACTTTTGTGGTGTTTTTCCTACTTAATATAAAACGCGTAACAGGAGAGAGAGAAAAAATGGTTAGATAGCTTAACCCGTTGAATGCTTATTACACACAATCATGTACATTATAAATTTTCAATTACTGCTTTGGGAATTACTGGTATAAAAAGGCGCCAACAAAATGGCCAAAAGTTAAAAGTCAAACTGTGTAGACTCAGATCAGAGACTTGACATCAAGGCTCAAAATCTGGGTATATACAGTGAATAAGAAAATGCATTAAAGGGTTAAATCTAGCTAACAAACACCACCACTCGCGATTACGTTCTCTGCCGCGGTATGATGTCTGTTGTAGCATGGCATGGCTTTGTCATCCTCCTTCTGGTTGTAAGTCTGGTAGGCGTCTTCATGGTTTGCGTCTGGCAAGTAATGTCGCCCAATATCGTCTTCATTCGTGAGGTATAATTATGACATATACCTCGTTGGTAATCGTCTCTATGCATTCTTGTGACTTAATGCATATTGGTTAATCGTCTCTTTAGGTAGGTATTCTTGTGATACCTGTAACCTCGTGGGTTATCGTCTCTAGGCATTCTTGTGATTTGATGCCTCTTGGGCTTTGGTCTCTTTAGGTATCCTTGTGATACCTCGTGGGTTATCGTCTCCAGGCATTCTTGTGACATGATGCCTCTTGGGTTATAGTCTCTTTAGGTATTCTTGTGATACCTCGTGGTGGTTGTCTCTAGGCAATCTTGACTTGATGCCGCATGGGTTATCGTCTCTTTAGGTATTCTCGTGACTAGATACCTCTTTGGTGGTTGTCTCTATGCATTCTTAACGTGATGCCTCTTGGGTTATCAGGTCTCTTTAGGTGTAAGATATGCTTGTTACTTGACACCTGTTTGGTTATCGTCTCTTCGGTATTCTTGGAGTAGCTTCTTTGTCTCTGGCGAAGTTCGTCTTTGACTAGGGCACTCGGCAAGGCTTCAGCTTGGTAGGACTGGATTCAATGTAACTCTGAGATATCTTTCAATTGTACCCGAAGGTACTAGTGCGGACTACGGATTGCAGTGTAACTCTATGACAAACACGAGCTTGTTTGTCAAGTGATATTATCTTTCATAAAATTCTAAGTACACGGAGGTAACTTAGAATTATGCGGATACAGGCAGTCAATTTTGAAAACTGTAAGTAAAGGTGCAAATTTGCACTTAAAGCAAATATTAATTTTAAATTTATATTTTATTCCTCAAATGTTAAGTTGTAGTTCATATACGAGTTTATAGGGGGTCCACTTTTTGTGGCTAATAACACTCGGTTCAAAGAAGTGACTACAACTAATTATTTGAGAAGCATTCACTAAGTATTTAAGATCTAAATGTAAAGTAGCACAGCTCAAAAAGTGCTAAGTTTTCGAATGTGAATGCTTTAAAGGGCCGTAGGACAAGGGAGATAGGGAATCACCGACTCACTCCGAAGTGGACTGGTAGCCTGTTTTGGTGGGCAGACGTACAGCATTCGACTTGTGAGTTTGAGAAACCCTAACAGACAAAGAGTCTGAGACTGGATAAGTGAGAGGGATAGAGTAAAAGAATCAAAGGAATCACCGACTCACTCCGAAGTGGACTGGTAGCCTGTTTTGGTGGGCAGGCGTACAGCATTCGACTTGTAAGTTTGAGAAACCCTATGGTTCTTAAGTTTGTAAGCTTGTAGGCTGTAGCTAATGTAGAAAAAATTATCTATCGCGCCTAGCAAAAATAATTTAGAAAAAACTTCTTTAACTAAATATCCCGATTCTGACGCCAGTGTTAAAAGGCTGGGTTTTAAACAACGGGTATTTAACGAGCGGAAGGCAACCCTAAAGCTGGGTTTTAACTAAGGTTGTTTACCTTGCCAATGTTACGTAAGGAGATAAGGTGTTTTACACAACATTAGTGAGATAAACAGTTGTCAGGATGGACACCACTGACCAAATAGTCAGCAAAAACTAAATAATTAAAACAAAAGAATAAAATCAGTGTTAATCACTTGTATTTTATATCAAACAGTTCTAATCTAATCTAAAGACTAAAAGCATTATTTACACAAATGACTAAAGCCAGATAAAGTTAAAATGTGCTGCTTTAAATTAGCAAAAAGATCTAAATAGCAAACAGCCAAAGTGCTTAAACTTTAAAAGTAAGAAGTAAAGACCAAAAATGGTGCTAAGTTAAATGGCTTTAAAAAGTGACACACTCAATTTAGAAATGTAGTTAAATTAAGCAGAAAATGTTCCTAAGTGTATTTCAAGTAATAAACAAGTTTCACCTAGAAGAACAAAATCTAACCTGCCAGTGTAAGGCAGGGTAGAATGCATCTTTCTAGTTGCTTGTCTGAGTATGTGTGTGTAACAGAACTTCTCTCTCTGAATTTATAGCTTAGAGGGAGAGCCTTAATCACATGACCCTAATCGAGCCTTCTGATTGGCTGGGGGCAAAATAAAAGCCCTTTCTGTGTTATGGGCTAAATACAAAATAACTACTTATTATAAAGACACATTCTAAATTACTAAAAAGTAGCTCAAATAACAGCTATTAAATCAAAACTATCAAATCTATATTCAGAGTGGCCAAATACAATATATAAGTGAAGCTTCAAAATATGAGCAGTGAAGGGTCTAGAATTTCTAGACCCAGATATCAGCCGAAAATCATCAAATACACAAAAATACTAATTTATCAAGTTCCCTAAAAATATCTAACATAAACTTCAAACCTTTAGACACATTATGAGTATAAATCTAGAATTTATAATAATTTATTGACAGAGTAGCAGGCCAAATTGTAAGAGCAAAATCATGCCTTTTCAGCTGGCGGCCATTTTGTCATGCCTTTTTCTACCAAAGGTCTAGCTCCCTAATACAATATATCTAAATTACAGCATTACCTGGCCCTATTCATACAAATGAACATGTGAAAAACCTTAAGACAACAAAAGTCTACATAGTAGGCTTTTAAATGTGTGAAAAACATCACTGTACAAGTAGATATTGCATTTATTAGAGTCTGAATGGGAGATCTGGGCCACCTGTCAAATGTAAACAGGTCTACATTTTGGCAGGTAACTCAGGATCCAAACAATGTCATCCACCAAAAACTATTAGAAAAGGTAGAAATAAAGCATAAATGCCTAATCAGGCTGAGTTTCTACTGATCTTATGTTCATTTAATAAGATTTCACACCTGGGCCAATTTCCTCTATATTATTATTATTATTTATTTATTTACCTCCAAACATGAAGAGCAAAACATAGTCATAATACAAATATAGAACAAAACCAATATTATATACCATCACCAAGTAATAACAGGAACAGTAAAGTATCTATTTACATCACTAAATGTAGATATCATAAATATGATTAAATATTAATATGCACCCCAAATTAATCTCTCTAAAGAAACGAAATTTAGACTAGATGTTAAGGTGCAAAATACAACAACAATAACAACAACAACAACAATAACAACACTATATGTAATATTGTTGTTATTACCATTATTATCATCATCTTTGTTATATAAGTAAAGTCTGTACTAAACAAGTTAAGTGTTCTAGCGAAACGAAAACTAGAACACCCAACCAAATAAAGCACTAATAAAGAAGCAAAAGACAACATTATGCATATGCATACATGTAGCATATATATAAAAAGAATCAACGTATGCACTGAAGATAATAAATGCTCTAGCTACACGAATAACTAGAAACGTTAATTATCTTAAGTAGCATAACCAAGAGTTTTATTACATTCGAAATTACGAAGTAACACTAAGATACCACATAAAAGTTTTACCAAAATATTGAGATACATGTATGTCAACACTGTATCTGCACACAACTGTTCTTAACTAGATAATGTTATTATAGCAGTCAATCTTGCATTACCCACCAGTGCAATAGGAGACTCGGGTGCAGTATTTAAAACAGGGCAGAAAGCTCATGTAAGTGCCTTCTGCATTATTCTAAATGCACATTAAATAATCATTTATATGTCTTTGAAGTCTCTGTGTTAAACCACTGTGCTGTCGCTCAATACAAGGCTGACTGTTTCACTCATTTTACACTGTAATATAGTCAATATAAAAATGGCCAAGTGTCATTTTATCATTCTATGAAACGTTCTTGCCACAAGCTTTAAGCATTTTTCCCTTTCTAGATCATTGTCTATAAATTGACAAAGGCCATAGCATAAATGGGTTATCTGACCATACTCGTTCTGGTTGATCAGTGAGATGTACACTTGGGGTCCGTGTGCACAAAGTATACTCTTCCATAAACCTTGCCTCAAATTCTCATTCTCTCTACAGTCAAATACCATATGTGAGGCAAAATTAGAATAAATAGCATTGCATTTAGTACAGTTTTGAAGATACGTGTGAGAGTACATCTTACCTAACAACATAATGCTACTTTGACATTCATTTAAAAGATTTGGGCATTGTTTAGCAAGCAGCCATAGCGGTGACGGATAAAGCACATTTTGACAATTTTGTAGATACGACGTAAAGCATTGTTCGTCAATCATACGCTGACGTCGCGAGTTTGAGTCATGTACATTTACGACGCGACTGACCTGACTTTTCCAACGAGATTTAGATGGAAACACACCAGTATCTAAGTACCTATTGTATATATGAAGCAATTTGTATTTGCCTAGAAGTCTATACATATCAGGGAAAAAACCTCTTTTTCTGAATGGCGTATCATCATATTTTACAGGGCTGCCATAAATTGACATAAAAATCCTAAGATTTTCAAATAAGCATTTTTAAAGTGCGATTTTACAAATCTTTCCTGTTCCCCATCGCCTGTTTCTAGTTGTGTTGCCACGTGGCTGCTTAAAGTAGGCTGAAGGTAAAACAGAATGCGCCTTAAGGCGCATTCTTCTTTACTTTCAGCCTGCTTTGAGCTACCACATACTATCTAAAGAATATCCGAAGATTTAGAAAAAATCCGGATAAGTTGCAGTCCTGATTTTATTTCAATTATATACATAAAATGGGGTTGGACCACAAGTTCTACCAACTTAGAGACGGTCCTTCCCCTATAGTTTAACAAATACAAATTCTTTTTCGAGAGCGGGCATTAGTGAGCCAGAGAGAGGGAGAAATAAAAAGAGAGAGAGAGAAAAGAGAGAAATAGAGCGAGGGAGATATATATATATATATATATATATAGATAGAGAGAGAGAGAGAGAGATCATAGAGCGCGAGGGAGGGAGATAGAGTATGTGTACAGTTGCCTCCATAACCATTATACATACTCTCTCTCTCGGCAATCAAATACATAAGAAATTTATACAAATAGCAAACATATATATGTACAGTCGGCTGAGCGGTCATTCGGACTGAAAGTAGACTTTAACTTGGTATATTACTTTTTTTATTTATCTCTGACGACCCGTGTCTGTAAACACCATATTGGATCTGCGATACTGTAACTGTGGAATTCTGAATGTCTACTGTCATCTTCAATCCATGTGTGAAAATTTTAAAAAGACAAACAGGTGGTTTCGCGTTCTTTTGCAAACTACGTTTTAAAACTAGATTATATTATTGATTTAAAAGAGTCAACAAAGTCTTCATCAGTCATATACATATATTGGAAAATATTGTTTTATAAATGTGGTAATTAACGGTGTAGATACTTATCTAGTGACTGTAACTCAGTGTATGATAAGGATCTACTAGAAATTTTTAAACGACTTTTCGTTTACTTTCATTCTAAATAACTATAATGTTGATGACATTTAAAATTAAAATGTATTATCTGGTTTTGAGATGATCGCTTACAATCATGGAGACATTACACATTTCTCCATGCTTACAATGTACATAATACGTATAGAGATAGATCTTACATCCATACAGATAAGAAAAATCAATCAAATTAATTATGTAAGTACTTCGTTATTGCTGTCTCTCAGTGTCACTCGTTATCTGCCACATTTCCCCATTGAGTGCCCCGATTAAGTGAATCACGTGCCTAGACTAACTGGTTATTTCCGAAGCTGTCAAGGCGATTTATGGCATACACATAACAGTGTTAAAATCGTTATTTTTTATGATTGGCTTTCTAATTGGGGGCGGAGTTAAACGAAATCATTTACAATAATCTGAGTCATATGATTGGTCGAAAAAGAAGGTATTAGTTGGAAACTGGAAGGTCACGAAAGCCTAATTGACACATCAATAGGTTAACTTGATAAAAACTTTAATGTTACATAACTTAAAGAAGTATTTTGCCTCTTCATTTTTCTTCTCTCGAAAAAAAGGCATATATTATGGTGATATGCGTATCACTTTCACACCTGAGCTATGAGATTTGTGTGGGGTGCCATCAATCATAAATTAAAAAAATCCGTTTGCACTACTAAACCATCATCTCTGTACATTGAACGGTGCAGATCCTGATCAGAGATACAAGGAGTCCTCTGGTCTGGGTTTACATGCTTACTGTTAAGCATACGACAAGTGCACTTGTCATAGGTAAACTGTTAGAAAGTGACTAGTATATTCGTCGATAGGATTAAGTGTGTGACGTAATTACGATATGTGGTCATATCCTTAAACGGTGTAGATCCTGATCAGAGGACTCGAAGAAACCTCTGATCTGGATCTACATGTACATGCTTAGCATTCGACAAGTATACTTTCATAGGTAACACTGTTAGTAAGTGACGAATGCATATATATACTCGTAGATACAATTGAATGTGTGAACCAATAACGATGTGATCGTATCCTTAAACGGGATAGATACTGATCAGAGGGCTCTATGACCCCCCTGATCTGGGTCTTCATAGTTATCAAGGTTTGTTTATATGTATTATTTATTAATTTTCCAATTGCTGTTGTATCACCGGCGCTTTTGTATTAAAACAACAGTATGGGACTTGTAGTACGACAGCCGAGTCTACACTGTTTGCAAGAATTTGGGCATTCGATTTGGTCATTTCTGCCCCGTCTGATTCATTCCTTGCTGATCCATCGTCATGGTGCTGTTCCCTCCATCAGAACATAGAAGATCGTTAAGGAAAGACAGTCACGTGAACAAAAAGTCATTTATCGCACAAAAAACGCGAGATCAACGACATGCTGTCCAGACGATTTGCCTTTGTGTCAATAGAAGTCAGTTTAAAAAAACGAGTATACTCGTCGATAGGGTTGAATGTGTTAAATAATTGTTTTCATAAACAGTGCAGATCCGGACCGGAGCACTCCTTTATGAACACTCTGATCCTGGTCTGCACGGTTAGCACACGACAAGTGTACTTTTCTCAGTTACACTGTCAGTGCAAGGAAATGACGAGTGTACTCTTTGATAGGGTTAATGTGATAACCAATTCTACCTTTTTATCAACTCATCACGGTTGAGTCTCATCTTTTCAGTTAAAATTCTACCATATACATGTACACACATAATCATGATTTAAAAAAAATGAGATGTTGAAATTAGGCTTTTTAAAACTTTAATTTACTATAAATGATGAGTAATTATATATACAGACCGGTGGAAGCTTAATGCAGATGAGAATTAATGCAGATAGCTCTGAATGACCTTCGATTTGCAATTAGCTGTCATCTGTCTGCAAAATGTTCCGCATGACTATTGCTCGGCATTAAGTTGTCACCAATTTGCATAACGGGTAACTTAATGCAGATGACAAAAAATGTAGAAAGCCTGTTGACAGCAAAATCAGTCGTTTTCCAACAATTCTAATTGTTTAAGACACGGAGACATTGAGCTGTAACATCTTGTTGATTGAAGGCGGCGCTTTTATTCTTGATTGCCGGGTTTTGTTATCTAACCCCCTGCGCTGGAACGCCAGGGTCGTCGTTTCCGGTGTAGAACACCCAAAGCGTTGTTTTAAGGTACTTCGCATATGCGCGTAGTTTCCATACGATTGTTATGAAACTTTTCATGAAGAATGATAATAGCCTAAGAAACAATGTGTGTAAATATAGGCAAAATTTATCGTGTGGTTTGTCTTTAAGGTCTTTTTTCTGACAAAAACCTAGAATTTTGATGATTTTATTTTTCTTAAAAATGAATAAAGCTAATGACTATAATTCTCACCCAATAAGTAGTCCACAACATTCATTACAAGAAAAGCTAAAAACATTTTGAATAAAGGTGTTCAGAAAGATGTTATCAGCTATTTAAATTTTGCAAAATGCTAAAAGATTGAATTACAAAAAACTGACTCATTCAATGTATATTTGTTTTCATTTTATTCAAATATATGGTTGATGAACTAGTCAGTCTGAAAAAATTAGAAAATATTACAGTCAGGATTTGTTGTAATAACATATTTTCTTATTAAATTGTGGGATATTTGTTGTTTAGATACAGTTACCTACCTTAGAATTAAAACTTTGTCATTAAAATGCATTATTATTTATTCATGGACTTGCATACAAGGTTTATTATATTGTTTTAACATAATTATAATGGGCAATATCGATCTTGAAAAGGTTAGCGTATTGATAAGCTTCAATGTGTGGCTTTATAGTTCGATCAAATCGTTTACATGTATACCGATTTAATTGACTTGTAAGTCATTAAACTAAAACGTACAGGTACATGTAAGTGGACATATACTTGGACCGTAAACATCACTAGTTCTAATCAACGAAGACTAAACATAACATGTCTCTTGATTACTGCGTTATGGATTGACAAGTCAATAAATCGGACACTTAAAAAAATATTTGGATCGGATGGGTCTCGAACCTAAGACCTTTTGATTGCTAGTCAACCACTATACTCACTGCGCTATGAAGGATTATACTAATTCGTATCAACATTTCCTTTATATAAATTTTCTAGTATAAACACGTACGAAAACAGTCTGTGTCGTCAAGACGCATATCCGCTCGCCCGCAAGACCGACTTCCGGTAGCCAAAGGCCTTAATGTTTGACACTTTACTTTTGGCCCTCATTATGCTGAATTATCACCCGCTTCTAAAATGTTTGTGAAATAACTGAAATAAGATTCGTTGCTTAATTTCGCTGAAGAAAAACAGAAAATGAGAGTTAGTCAGGTTTAACCCTTACTAGGAGTTACGGTCTTCTGTAGGATCCGAACTGTTTGCAAATATTAAAGACGCTACACTCGGCAGGCTAAGGGATTATGCTATAAGAAGGTTGTGCGGCCGCCCAAAGCCATGTGATCCTTGCAGCTCCAGTCACCATCGGCTCCTTTTTGTGAAGACGTACACAGTGGGGAATGTATTATTATTTCCCAATAAACGCGTTTACGCTAAAACGTTTATTTCAATTGCAAACAGTTTGGAGTCAGATCAGAGGCTGGGTTACCCAGCGTCAGATCAGGCTCCAAACTGTTTGCCACTCAGATAAAAAGGAATTGTAAGAAATATGTAGAACTTGGCATTTTCTACGTTTTAGTGCCTTGCGTTTCGTTTGCGTTTAAACGGGGAAAAATAACGTATTTTCCACTGTCTGCAGCGAATGTCAAATTTACCTGCATTTATTAGGCTTTATGAATATGCTACTAAAACAGTTATTTCTTTCTCTCTTCCCTTTCCTCCCCCCCCCCCCCCACTTAAAACTGTGTTAATTATTAGGTGTTTAGGACAGGTTACTGCTTACATAAAGGTGAAAGTAAGGCAGGAAGCTCCTTCAGTTTCCCATGTGTGTAACCGGCAACCGGCGAAATCAATTTTCCGTCCGAAATATATTTATTCTATTTGCTTACAAAGGATACAATAACAGGCTTAAATAGTCATTAAGGCAGGTGGTTGATCGCAACAGTACAACAGAGCTTGCTAAATTACTGCTCATCTGCAATTAGCTGCTACCTGTCTTAAAGCCATCCTGCATTTAGTTGCCACATTTTTAAAACGCCATTCAATAAAAACTGTTTAAAATGTTGTTTTTAAACCCCACCACCAATAAACTGCTTAAGAATCTCTCTAGTCCGGGTTTTTGTATGGTAACAGGATTCGATGTTCCGAGTTTTTAGTAAGTTTGTAAACGACCAAAATCTGTTACATTTACAATGGAGAAAACGTTTATACTTTCCCGTTTAAACGCAAACGAAACGCGAACGCAAAACACTTGAATGCATATACATGTAATGACAACTTTGTTATAAATATGTCTACATATTTTTATCTGAGTGACAAACAGTTTGGAGCCTAATCAGACGCCGGGTAACCCGGCGTCTAATCTTGCTCCAATTTGTTTGCAATTGAAATACTTGTTTTAGCGTAAACGCGTTTATTGGGAATGAATAACATTTCTCCACAGTATAATTCGATTGCATGCAGTGTTTAAAAAAGACATTTTAAGATTCAGTATTGTCTTGATATTGCTTTTATTTGAGAGCGTCTGGTATTTAAGACTAGTGGGCATTTAAATTAAGAAATATCCGTTTAAAAAGAAAGAATGTTTGCGTAAGAGTGACGTATTTTGAGTTTAGAATAATTAATAATTATTCTTTAATCCTTTCACTTCCATTATAAATGATTCCCACTATGACATAATACACCCTCAAAGTTATTTCGTCTGCCAGTCTGATAATTATGTAGGCTAATCTACACAGGAATCATAGAAGACTAATGCGGACTCATAGATTTTGGGAATAGTTTTCAGGAAATTTATGATACTAGTATTTAGACTGATGTGAAATTGAAACCGTAAAATCGATTTACTTATAACCCTTTCACTCTCACGCTTTAAAGCGCGTTTGTAACTAGTTGGGGCCTGATCAGACGCAATTAGGACCCACACAGTTTGACTGTCGTATCGACATTTATAAGGTCATACAACATTAAATATATCTTTGAAATGTGTATTGCAGAAAAAAAACAACATTGAAGCAGACGACAATAAAGCGATGAAGGGGCAAAATTCTCCCGAATAATTTGATCATGAAAGGGTTAAAAGTGGAACTTTACTATATATAGAGCCAAAATGGCATACGCGTGTATGCAAAGTTGAAACATCATAAAGGCTGTTTTTGCTGTTGGATAATCGGTTGTACCGTGTTTCTTTATCAGAAATGAATTTTTGGCAACACTTAAGTAGAAAATAGACTCGAATATTGCACATCGTATTTTTCCGAACAGAACCAGACAATTCACAATCAGGTTCTGTAAACATAAATCAAACACGCCAAACAAATAGATGCTTGTCGAATGCAGAACGGTTTCGGTTGGAAATAAGCCACAATGAACTTTTTTCGAATGATTTATTTCATATATTGAACACCTTTTATTGTGCGCAATATAGGAGCAAATAGGCTGTGGAAATTAACCAAGGAAACAAAATATCAATGCAGGTAAGGACCAGCGCGATCCGCAGTGGTGCACCGCGGTCCGTGACGATATCACCACGATCCGCGGTGATAACGATCGCGTCCGGCGGCGAGAACCCCGGTGAGACACCATCACGGACCCATCACTATCCGCGATGGACTGCGGAATACCTCAAATATCATGACGGACAAATACGCCCGTCCGCGGTCGCTGAAATTGCGACGGACCGCGGATTCTTTAAACATTGCGAGACTTGTACTGTAGCAAGTATCTAGCATGCATAACTGTCCAAAGAATATTAACTTTCGATAGTCTATCTCACTTTCTAAACTTCTACACCCAATCATACTGAGAGCAATAGCCGTTTTTGTAAGGCGTGGAAGACCTTGAATGTACCGAATGCACATAGTATGACATCGTTCTAAATTACGCATTTGTGTCTTAGAAACATTATTCCACAATTCACAGCCATAAAGTGCCTTGGGAAGAACTACAGATTTATACACCTTAAGAGAAGTTAAAGGATGGAGACCATGCTTGTGCAGACCACAACCAATCAAGCTGAAGAAAGTACCTCGCAGTTTGTTAATTGCATCTTCACAACATGATTCACTATCTAACGTCTTACCAAGCCGTATTCCTAAATGCGTATAACAATCAGTCTCTTCAATTGTTTCAGGCCCTAATTTCCAAATACGATTGGTTATCTGATGCACTGTTTTAGGTTCATTAAAAATCACTACCGCACATTTTTTTGCATTATATTCATACCTCCAACGACAAGAATATCTGAAGCAAATATCTAGCATTTGATCCATAGCAGTTTTAGATAGGGAGATCAAGCACATATCATCTGCTACAGTGGGGCTTGCAAAACTTCTATCAAATAGACAAAACCCAAGTCCCGATTCTTCAAGTTCACGTATTAACCCGTCAATATACAAAAGATAAAGTTTCGGGCTACTAACACCACCCTGTCTGGTCCCGCGTAATACAGGGAACCAGTCAGACAGGAAGCCACGAAATTTAACCCGGCTTTGCAGTCCTGTATACATACTTAAAAATGCCTTATATATTGTTGGATCAATACCAATGTCATACAACTTACTAAAAAGACCATCGTGCCAAACTCTGTCAAATGCTTGCTTTGCGTCTAAAAAACAAACATATAGTTTAGATCCGAACTCCTGAGACATGTAAATACATTCTTTTAGTGAGAATGATGTCATCAAGCAGCCAAGATTCTTCTGAAAACCACCCTGTAGGTGACTAAATTTCAGTGGTTTAGCTACATTTATTTTATGCAGTAGAACACTTTCAAACAAACGTACAACAACTGAACTTAACGTAATTGCCCTGTAACTATTTGGGTCAAATTTAGGCTTATTACCTCCTTTATATAATGTTATTATGAGACCCTTTTTCATGCCTAACGGTATGTAAGAAAATCTGAGCATGGCATCAAAAAGCCTACTTATGACTGTTCGGATTATCGTGCCACCATACATTAAGTGCTCGTAAACAAGTTTGTCATTTCCGGCTGCCTTTGACTTCTTACAGTCATTCAAAAGAGTGTCTATTATAGATTCCGAAACTTCATTATTATTTGCTGACGACAAATGTTCGTTAAATAATGAGTTCCTCAATCTTTGCATTTTTTTTTTAATTTCGTTGAAAAATACGTTATCATACTTATGATTTTCATCAGGACTATAAAGCACTTTAAAATAATGTCCCCAGTTATTGGCAATATCCCTGCTGTTTTTTACAATTTCACCGTCAAATATAAGTTGGCCCCCTGCAAAACTGTGACTCGATTTTTTTCTCCCATTAAAAAGTTTCCAAAATGTTCTTGAATCCAGTTCAGAAGACTCGTCAATTTCTCGATTTAAAGAGATTAAGTGATATTCCACAGTTCGCCTATGAACTTTCCTAAATAAACCTTTAGCACGTTTATATGCAGAAAATGTGTCAAAGTTCGAACCCCTTGGTCTGCCATTGTCTACCCACACACGCCGACATATTTCAACATCTTTATGTCTTTCCGTAAGTTCGTTCGTCCAATATGGCTTTAGATGGCGACGGAAACGAGCTTTAGGAATAAACATATCAGACGTACAAAGCAGGCGGTCAACTAAAGTAAGGTAATAGTGCTCTATCGCGTCTGTAGATGTTATATCACTTCTACTTAATTCGCTCAAAATTGTGTCACTATTTAGAAAAGTCGTGTACATATTTAACGTATCAGATGAGGCTTTTTCCCATTTAAGTCTCGGTTCAACACTACTCATACCACTGTCTGAGCAATATTGAACCCTGAGACTACAACGAACAGGTCTATGGGTCGACACATTGAGCGAATTATCATCGGCAATATCACAGGAGTTTATCAACTTTTCACTTTCTTTGGGTAACAGAATGTGATCTATTAATGACTCGTGTTTACCGTTATATGAAACGTAGGACGATTTAGCACCCCCGCAAATATTAAGCGTTTGAACCGAAAACATTCCGTGAGCATCTATCATACGTTTGAAATACAACGACCGTTCAGTCAGTGGCTTTTGTATACATGTAGAATTAAGATGGGCATTCATATCACCCATAACAATAACCTGCCCTTTAACCGAGTATAAATAAATCAGCTCTGACAGATTTTCCACGTGTTCAATATATGTACCCATTGAGTGATTAGAACTCGGCAAATATACTTGCAGTATATAAACAAAACAGTCTTGTGTGCATTCAAACTGAATTCCTATAATACGGTCATTATCAATGTCTAACGGAGTAATCCTAGAGTTATGTTTCTTGTGCCACAATAAAGCCACGCCTCCTGTGCGTACATTTAAACACCTAGACAAACTCAAATCACGATCACACACAGCGTGATAACTGTAACTATTGTCAATACTGTCGAAAAAATGTAAATCCACTTCACGAAGCCAGTGCTCAGATAAACCACAAACATCTATGTTTTTCTCTGTTAAGGTCTCACACAAGTATGAGCTACTAGAAAAAATTCCCGTAGCGTTCCAAGACATCAAATTCAAATTATTCATCATCAGAGTCTAAGTACAAATATGGGTTATAGTCATCGATATCAGATCGATGGTATAACTTATCGAACGTTTTCCTATTGTCACGTGATCTTACACGGTCACTGTACCGATGTGTTACCCACGGTCTGCACGCGACTCCGCGAGGCCAGAAAAGGGTGTTTTCTAAACATGAAACCCGTTCGTCATCTTCAACGGTTAATTTCACGCACGCTGAATCAAATGTTCTATTTCGTATGACGATAGCTTTGTCAACTCGCAGCCCCCTTTTCGAGACGTAGCGTGATATTTTTTCCGTTGTGATTGATCTCTTAAACCCGCCTATATAAAACGTCTTTAAACGCTTCCGAACAAATGTACAAAAATCATTGTCATCATCACCATCATTGTCATGGCTGCCAGCTATATCCCCAGAAATGCCCCAATTCAAGAATGCAAAATCATTGCTCTTGTTTTGCCGACTTTGATTATAAGCAATTCTTGTAGGGATATTAGAGGAATACATAGGTGTTTGGCGGGGCACATTTTGTGGCACGGGTTTTGGCCCAGAGGAAGGGCGGGTCGTTATTGGGTTCTGTCTGGATATGTTTCCATCACCTCTTTTGGGTACCTTTTCGGACACAACTTTTGAATACAATTTTGGAGTGCACTGATCAAGATCCGATTGGGATGGAGGAGGCTGTGCTTTTCGAGTAGCATCATTTTGCACACTATTTACCTTTTGGGTACACTCTGGTTCCATAGTTTCCGTTTGACTGGGTACTTGTGTGCTTGACACCGCCGGACCGGAAATTTGTTTTTGAACTTCCGGTTGGGCAGTTTCAGCAACACCGTCCTTTAGAGGAGAATCTACATCAATAACACATGATTTGGTGGGCACTTGTGTGCTTGAAACTGTCTGACCGGAAGTTTGTTTTTGAACTTCCGGTTGAGCAATTTCAGTTACACCATCCTTAAGAGGGGAATCTACCTCAACAACATATGAACTCTTTGGGTCTACATTGTGATCAGGCAATTTGGCATGCTCTGAGTGTGGCTTTGAAATAGTACTAGGGGCAGGTCCACACTGCTTGCCATTCATTTTGTCAACACCAGATTTTGAGACCTTCTTAGATTCTTTCTTAGAGGACAATGAGTCAATTTTCTCAGATAAATTTTGCACTGCAAAATCCAAATTGTCCTCAACTGATCGAATGCTATCGCTCAAAACTTTCACCTTGTTTTTAAGACTAACAACGCCTGAAACTTGATCTGATTCAATTCTTTGCACACACAAGTTAATTTCATTCACATTCTGTAATACACACTTCTTTAAGCTATTAAAGTCATTTTTAAGAGTAAATGTGTTGTCTGTTAAGATTTTGATCTGTTCTGATCGTGCTACATCATTTGCGTTAAATCTCTGTTTCAAGCTTAAAATGTCTGCTTTTAACCCCGAAACAGTTTCTTGCAACAAAACCACTTCATTAAACTGTACACGTGATCTTGCCGGCGAATATGTTTCTTCAGTCGAGAGTGTTGATACTGATCTTGTAGCCCTCTTTGTGCGGACTATATCTCTCATTTCACCGGTGAGAAAATCATCCCCGTTTAACACAGAAAGCAGCGTATGAATATCTCGGCAGAGCTTATCCACCAGTTGCTCACCATTTCGAGTTTGTATGCGCTTTTTTAGTTCGCTTGACTTATAGGGACACCCATCTTTTCGTTTTACTAAGTCAAATAGGTCAGACCTGATACAATCTAACTGCACGTCACATTCTGCATAAGCGCGTTTTAACATACCAATGAAACGAGTACATGGAAATTCCCTGTATAGAGCAGAAAGCTGCTGCAGTTGGACTTCTGTTAGCCGACTCACTTGTGCATTGAACGCACTATCAACTCGCATACCCTGTGAAGCTGACTGAAGCCGTTGGATCATCGAAGCCACATCTACCGAAGATGACGTCTGCTGCATACTCTGGTCCGATAGTTCAATAGAACTCACATCTACTGAAGATGATGTCTGCTGTAAACATCGGCCCGATAGTTCAATTGTACTGTTATCGGACGTCAATGGTGATAGCTCGTGATATGTAGGCTCGTAATCGTTGCTCAAGCATGTAGGGTCAACTCCAGTTTTACAACAGCGCGAACCTGATCGGTTGTTTCCGCTTACAACGTCGAGAGCTAAATATTCAATTCAATTCAATTCAATATATTTATTTGGCATAACATATACATGTCTGTTGCCATAACATTGGCGATATATACATAGGATAACGAGAAGAGTATAAACAAACAATACCACATATGCAACTTCTAAAGTTATCATTATTAATAAGCTCTTATCTATATTATTGAATATCTACGGTATGACATAGTATTATAAATAAATAAACAGCCGTATCTATTTTTTAATTACCTATATCCTAATTATCATTACGGTCAAAGCCACCTAACATTTGACAGCATATTCAAGAACACCTTCATACATACTTAAACTCATACCGGCAAAAAGAGCATGCGGCCCCACGTGAAACTGGTGAATAACGCCACTTGTGCGGTGTCTACCCATTTCAGGAGCGGTCAGCACGACTCTAGACCATTTCGCCCAGTTTCGAACACGGTGAAGGAATATCGTGTTTTTTCTACATTCTATCAGTATGTACATAACATGTACACCGTGTTTGGAATTTACTGTAAATGTGATTGTTAGTGTTTAATTCCCATGGATTACTAATTGGATATAATGCACGGGCTGGAAACTATGTTCATTGTGGTGAGTCGATTCTATTCCTTGCTTGCATGCTCCAGTCCTGTTCTCAGGACATGTAACATGAAAGCGTACTGACTACTGTTATTGCCACGTGCTTTGATCATGTAACGGCGCTATGCTTGGGAAACATCATTTAACTTTTCAATCAGTTTGGATACTGACAACACGCCAAGCTACTCGGCGTCTCGTCAGTAATCCATCTGCTTGTGAACTCGTACCAGTTACCGGTATATTATACTCTCAGTGCCCACTTAGTTCTAAGCTACTAACATAAACACAGACGAACAATGCAGATCAGAGGATATCCAGCTACGGTGTTTCATCAGGGTATGCACTGTCTGCTATTGTCTAGAAGTAACATTCAATGATTTAGCTAAATTGACACTTAAGATTACGCAATATAACTCACTGGTTATAATTAACCTTTCTAAAAAGAACAGTATAAAATGTTTCATCATGTGTACACATACATAATTACGCTTACATAGAGAAAAACACTTCTTTACTACATGTAATTGGGATAGTGCTAACACGTCTATACTATTAGAACTATGTATAACAATGACAGCTATTGCTGCGTATCTAATCAAATCTAATAGTCACACGCTTGACATAAATTTCCCTTTATCTCCATTACATCCATATATACGCCCTTTTACACCTTTAGTTATTTCTACACCAAGAAAAGTAGTCTTAGTGTATGAGGTTCTGGATATAAACCACAGAACAATAGAACAAGTATATGCCCAACTGGTAGCTAAAGCAGAATGAAACTAAAGCAGAATTTTCCTAAAGGAGTATATTCTGTTTCACTATCAGCCCACTTTAAATTGTCGCCTATCTTCAAAGATGTAAAGGCTATGGGGTAATGGGTTAACAATGCCGGGGTCCAAATAGAACATTATTACCAGATGCAGGCACCAAACAGAGGGTTTAAGGAAAAGACTGTCCGATCGGTGCCTACTATCCGCCATATTAAAGGGACCATATCGAGCATCCGGCAATGAAAGGGTTTATTAGATATAGGTTAAACTAAATACCCTAGATTCCCTCCAGCGAAACAAAACCTGGAGTGGAGGTTTAGGTATTACAAATGGACACAGTTATAATTTGTTGCAAAACAGCAAATAAGAATAGGGTTCAAGATAAGGGGGAGTAGAACTAAACCGATCCATAAGGTCCCATTCATTTCAGTATCAAACCCCACGGTGCTACTACTTATCTACAAAGAGCAGCGGCACCGTAGGGTTTAAAGCAGAAATAAAGAGTACCCCCTTATCTAGAGCTTTGTACATCACACCATAAAACTTATAATACACTATTTACATCTTTTCTTGCATCAACTAAAATAATGCAGATTATTTATTAATGCATTAATGATTACACAAAATTACTTAATGAACACAAGTGTTAATGACATCCCGCGGCACGGCCACTCAGTAGAATTGTCTCACCGAGACAATTCCACTGATCGGCCCTACCACAGGACACGGTATGGTTTAAATCTTCGAAATACTTGGAACTGCGCGTTTAACCTGTGTACGGAAATTAAAAATACATTTACATTACGATAATCTTATTTCATTCGCATGATGTATAAATTTAGCTAATTTCCTTAATAATCCCGACTGCTCAGTTCTTAATAAAATATTGAACTTAGTTCTACTTGGCCATGAACAATAATAATTTGGAAGACATTCTCTTCTTAAGTCCTTATATTTTGGACAGACTAAAAGGAAATGATATTCATTTTCTACAGTATTCATATTACATCTAGTACATAACCTTTGGTTTCTATCAATATTTCGATATCTCCCTTCTTCAATTTCCAACTTATGTGCTGAGCATCTGAAGCGACTTAAGGCTTTCCTATGTTTTTCATTTAAGATGCTACTTAAGTATTTTTCAAATTGGAAAGAATTTTTAACAGATCTATAAATCTCTAATTTAGATGTATTTCTAATGTCAGCATACCACGATTGGATATATTGATCTCTTATTCTTTCTATTACTTTCTCAATTTGCAATTTAGTAACCATATCATTGTTCCATAAGTATTCAAAACCCAAATGCTGCAATAAGTGTCTTACTTTAGATGCCCAGCAGCTTTCATATAAGGTATTACCATTTTCATCAATATCAGAGTAAAACATATTATATAATAATGAATCTCTGGATGATATAATTTTATACCAGTATTTAATTATTTTGATTTTTTTAATTTCACTCAATGGAAATCTGCCAGTCTCTCCATATATTGCATTGTTTACAGTTTGTTTTCTCACACCCAAGATTTGTTTTAAAAATTTAGTATGGATTCTCTCTATTTCATTAGCAGTATGAAAACCCCAGATTTCTGCTCCATAATGCAATATAGGTGAAACCATAGCATCAAACAATTTAATTTTTTCACTTATATCAAGCGATACCACTTCAAAAAGAGAGTTTAAGGAAAATAGTGCTTTCATACCTTGCTGTGCTAAAACTTTTTGAGATTGGTAAAAAGATCCATTTGCTGACAGTGTAACCCCAAGATAAGAAAATCTAGATACTGTTTTCAATGATGAACCATTGTAACGAATATCGACTTTTTCTGCCCTTGTGCCATTTTTAAAAGTCATAACTACAGTTTTATCTGTGTTAACAGTTATACCCCATTCTTCACAGTAATTCTGTAATTGTAACACCAGTTTTTGTAAGCCCTCTTTAGTGTAAGAAAATAGCACTGTATCGTCTGCGAACAATAACATAAAAACTTGCAGTTCGTCCAATGTAACTGCGTCAATATCCTCCGTATGTAAGGAATGATACATATCATTTACGAAAAATAAAAACAACAACGGTGACAACGATTCTCCCTGTTTAACCCCCATATAACTGTCAAAATACTCACTAAGCGAACAATTAGCTTTTACACATGATTTTACACTTAAATAGATAGCCCTTAGCATTTTTACCATTTTTGTTGACACCCCAGTTTCGATTAGTTTTACCCATAAACCGTCACGATATACAACATCAAAAGCTTTTCGGAAGTCAACAAAAGCACAGTATAATTTTTTTCTCTCAAGCTTAAGGATTCTGTTAATTAAGGTTTGTAAGACAAACACACAATCTATTGTACTTTTTCTATTTCTAAAACCAAATTGAAAATCGGTTAACAATCTATTATTTTCGGCCCATTTCCTTAATCTTGTATCTAACATTCCTGAAAATAGTTTTGAAAATATACTCGTGAGTGTGAATAAAACACCCTATAACGCAGCGACATATGTTATATGTTTATAACATGTCTTTAATATATAGAAGGGACTAACAGAGATCTATTTGTCTAGATCATGTTTGTGTCAATGGATGGTGCTTAGTAACACTGAACACCAGATGGTGCATTTGCACAAAATATAAAAAATTGCTCAGGCAAAAGCAAATCCGTATCAGTATCGTGCATTTGACATTAGGCAAATGATCGGTATAAAAAACATCCTAGAAACAATTAATGAATCTTGGTTGTTTAGATATTTTCGATCGCGTTTTGTTTAGTAGTTCGTTATCGTTGCTTTAAATATTCGAATACAAAGTAATTGTGTTTGTGAGATTAATAAAGCCGGATTGTACTTTTCTGTTGATATCTGAGAGAAAACACTATGTGAGAATACTCTTGCTCATTTTTCTATGCACAGAATGGACAAGTAAACTCGATATTGAAGAGTTTTTAATTGACCTGTAATTTTCGGAGGTATCGCACCTCCTCCGAAAATTACAGGTAAAAATAAATTTTGCTCAAAGTCATGAAAAACTCTTCAATATGTCAAATCCTGAGCTTGGAAACAATCTATTCAGTTGCAGTTACCTCGAGTAGTGTACCTGTATATCTTATTAGTCGCATGATGCATTTATACCGAAACCTGAGAGAATCGATTAAAGTCCAGTAGATCATATCTGATATTCCTTTATTTTATTCTACAACATGACTATCTGGAAAAATCAATCTAAAAGGAAAAGTACAAAACTAGATTTCGAATCAAAACAGACATCAATGCGGATGCCTGGTCAGAAAACAAAAGTTTATTTATATTTTTTGTTTATTAACACTATCCCTGTATACTTGAAACAACGTTCACTGTCTTCTTTATGCTCCTTTTTCTATGTTTATCAACCGCCTAGTGTGATGAAACATACATGTACCAAGTTACGCCAATTAAAATTAACTTGACTTGACTTAAGTCTTCCTGTAAGCGAGGTGTTCCGAGTTCGAGTCCCGGTCTGGATGCATGTTTTTCTCGCCAAGTTGCATTTGGCGCCCAACGTAAATAACACATAGGTTAAAGTCCCATTGTGTTTTCAGACCTTTTCTCAATGCCTGAAATACGATAACGGTTAATAATAATGTTTGAACATTCTTCTGGGTCAAACTGATCTATGAAATGATGAAGACGGACCTAAATCACCAAAAAGGGCGATTTAAAATCATAACAAACCGAAAATAGAACGTCTGACATAAACATTTCCACACGGCTTAGTACCACGTGATACAGCCGAATACAACTTCACTGGGGGCAACCGAATCTATCTCCGCCCGTCTATCCATCAGCCAGTTAGACTATCACACTTTTTTGTCCGCTCTCTAACTCAACTAATTTTTATCCGATCTTTCACAAACTTGCTGCAAATGTTCATTGATATAAAATTAAGGTTTAGTTCGATTACTACTAAAATCGCATAAGGTATTTTTGAGTTATTGCCTGCTAATTAATAAAAAATGACTTTTTCAGTCATTTTTGCACTCTAAAACAAACAGCTTTTATCGGATATTCACCAAACATGCTGAAAATATTTATTCATATTAAAACATGACTGTTTTCAGCAAGTTTTGCTCTCTAACACAAATACGTTTTATTGGATCTTCACCAAACTTGCTTAAAATGTTCATTGATATAAAATCAAGGTTTAGTTTGATTACTACTAAAATCGCATAAGGTATATTTGAGTTATTGCCTTTTTATTAATAAAAAATGACAGTCATTTTGCACCCTAACACACACAGTTTTTATCGGATATTCACCAAACTTGCTGAAAATATTTAATTATATAAGATTTAGGTCTAGTTTGATTATTACAAAAATAGCATGTGGCATGTCTGAGTTTTGGCCCTTTAAGTATTAAAAATGAATGTTTCAGCATTTTTTGCTTTCTAAAACATACAGTTTATATCAGATATTCACCAAACTTGTTGAAAATGTTTATTAATATAAAATCTAGGTCAGTCATCTTAACTACTAAAATCGCACAAGGCATGTTGGAGTTATTGCCCTTGAATGACTTTTTTTTTAATTATTCAAGGGCAATAACTCAGACATGCCTTATGCGATTTTGCTAGTTATTGAACCTGACCTAGATTCTATACTAATAAACATTTGTAGCAAGTTTGATGAAGATCCAAAAAGAAGTGTTTGAGTTAGAGAGCGGACAAGGCTGAAACAGTCATTTTCAGCAAGCTCAAGGTATAGATTCACTGTAGTTTGTTTTATCGTTTACCCCTAGTGAATAATTATGTATATGTTGTTATTGGATCTCATAGTGTTTAACCCTGTGCCTACTGGTCGTAACTTTTAGGAGTTTGCAAACTATTTGAATCTAAAAAGACGCCACGTAACGCGGCGTCTCATCTGGATCCAAACTGTTTGACACTCGTCTTAAGGTTTGTTTAATTAAAAAAATGCATAAATCTAAACTGAACACATTTTGAAGACGACAATGTCAAAGCAGACGTCTGTGTAGCAGAATAAGGGTTAACAGGGTCATTTCCAGTGCTCCAGCTATAGATGTAATCGAGAGTAATCTGAACTAATCTAACATTTTCTCACTCATTTCAGCACCGAATGCTATGGTGTTACTACTGATTAAACTGTCTCTTCGAGACAATTTTAATGAGTATGACACCATTGGGTTTAAAAGCAGAAATAAAGATTTTAGTTTTCGAAATACTTCCGTTATCTGGAGCCCTGTATTTACAGAGTTGTCCTTCTTTCCATTCACAAGGGAGGCTCTTTAATTTGTGCAGCACCAAAATATTATAAATAAAATTTAAAAAGCGAAATTCTTAGATAAAACCGGTTTTTGTGAAAGAATCACGTCCCACGTAGTTCAAATGGGACCCCAAACAACCGTTTTATGCAGGTTTCTCAAAAACACAATGCCGCTTTAATATTTAGCTCGGATGGTGTACAATTAATAATTAAAAACGAATCTCGAGTAGTTTTTTTTTCAGTAAGAATTCGGAGGGTATTATTGTGTAGAGCATGTAAATGTAGCCGGATTGAGTTTATGGTTATATAGTGAGGGGCTTGTGTGAGCGGCCCGGTATGTTCAGTTGGTAGAGCACTCCCGCTGTAGGCGAGGGTCCCGGGTTCGAGTCCCCGTTTGTCTGACGTTTATCTCGCCATGTTACAGCAGAATACCTGCATATTTGGGAACAACAGTTAGGACCCTAATCAGACACCTAGGTATTCGACGTCTGGCCTGAAACTCTCTTTCACGATCACTTAGTCCGGTAAAATAGTCGGTGTTTAAGGCAGGGATTATTAAAGGGAAGAAGGTAAATCAGAATGTCCCAGAAGTATCATTTGGTATAGAGAATTATTGTAGTTACCAGACGCAAAATAAAACAGCACACGACAGTAAACGCTCTAATGCTGCTTCCTTTCCCGTAATAATAGAGAATTACATGTATCACGATTATGTTTGAGTAATTCTCCTATGATGTTTGGGTTTTCAATGTTCGTGCATAGACATATCTTCCTGTATAAATAATCACCTGACAAAATGGATTTCATAATGTATGTTGTTACTGACTTATTCTGTTGAATTCCTGTGACGCGTACGCCAGTCATTTACAAACGTTTTTTAAGAGTACACTTATCCAATGCATCTATATACTGCAAAAATCTCTGATTATGGATTGCACGGTTTGCTATTTGGTAATATATTATACAACACATATAAGCTACGCTTAATTGGAAACTTGTAATGTTTATATGCACTTGCAGGGTACCGAATTCGGTGTGTTGGTACAGTGGAGAAAACGTGATTCTTTCCCAATAAATGCGTTTACACTAAAACTATTGTTTCCATTGAAAACAGTTTGGAGCCAGATCAGACGACGGGTAACCCGGCGTCTGATCAGGATCCAAACTGTTTGCCACTTAGTTTTAAAAAAATTATCAGAAATGTCAAGAAATTGCCATTTTCTACATTTTAGTGCACTGCGTTTGCGTTTCGTTTGCGTTTAAACGGGAAAGAATAACGTTTTCTCCACTGTACGTCTCAAAGCAGATTTGGGGAAGGGGGCGGAGTGATCAGCGACTTCCAGGCAATTAAGACTTTCATAGGAAGACAGATTACGTTAAAGCGTCCAGTCTGATCAGTCCATTTGACATCCTTTATATAATATCACTCTTTCGTATAAAGTTCATTAAATAAATAAATGTGATTGCACCAAATTTGAAAGACATGAAAAATTAAAGTCTTAAACCGTAGTTTGCGGTATATGTACATGTAGTTGTTTGTTTCGCATTTAAAGACATCCCTAGATGACCTTTTGATCATAACGCCTTGTCAGACAATTTCCTTGCAAAAATCATGGATCTTATGGACATGTCGCTAGCAAAGTACCATTGAATCTTCTCGTGTGAGACTCTACCTTTATATTGGATAGTTTGGTTAGAAATAACCATTGAAAATCACTAGAGCATGAGTATAATCTGGACCTCACCAGGTAAACTGAGATTGTGATGGATATGCTTTGACAGTTACATTGACACCTCCAGAACAATCGGGTGGTGGTCCCTCAATGGACTCAGGAAAAGTCTTTAACGTTTTGTTTCACTTTCAACGTACGTTTACTAAAGCAAACTGATTAATTCTTGCGCACGGTTTATTATTGTAATCTGCAACAAAGTTCAGAGTTGATGTATCGACCATTTCTTTCAAAAAGAATATATAGAGTGTCAAACAGACTGGATCCAGATGAGACGATCTGTAATCTGTTTCCAACAGTTATTACAATGTCACCCGCAGTGTGCAGAATGCTTAATCCTTTCATCATTAAATTTATAGTGAGGTTTTTACTACTTCACCGCCATATTGTCGCCTGCTGTTGTCTGCAATATCGTTTCAAAGTTAAATTTAAGGTAGTACATGTATGACTGACGTTATTTCAAAACAAGTGGCAAACAGTTTTATCCTGATTAGATGTTCCGTTACTGATCAGGATAAAAACTGTTTGCAAATGCTCTTTATGACGCCATTGAGAGTGAAAGGCTTAAAGCGAAAACAAGCCTTAGTACCTTAATGTATTGCAAATGAAGCATGCCGGGAGAAAATAAGACCATTGCATTGCAAACACGCGTTTACTGGCCAGGGTCAAAAGTGCTTGACACTCATATTCATGTAATATGTTACATTACTTGGTTAATATCTAAACCTTGATCAAACACTAAGACTTATACTGAGATAAGTCTGGGTCTATATTATTTTACAGTAGAATAAGCCATGTCAGCTAGCTGTGATCGTTTCCCATGATACCATGGAGAAAACGTTATTCTTTCCCAGTAAACGCGTTTACGCTAAAAATATTATTTCCATTGCAAACAGTTTGGACCCAGATCAGACGCCGGGTAACCCGGCGTCTGATCAGGCTCCAAACTGTTTGCCACTCAGATTAAAACTAGTAGTCAGAGTTGTAAAGAAGTTATCATTTCTACGTTTTATCAGAGACTTACAATTTTTTTTAAAATGAGTCAAATAATTAAAAGATCAATGGCATGATTAAAAACAGAGTGGTGTTTGTTTGTTTGTTTGTTTGTTTCAGTGTAGAGCCGGAGAGTAGTTCACAAGTCGTAAAACGAATGTTTAAAACAATATTCTCCGTGTTGTTTGGTTGAATTTGTTTGTTTGTTTGTTTGTTTCAGTGTAGAGCCGGAGAGTAGTTCACAAGTCGTAAAACGAATGTTTAAAACAATACTCTCCATGTTGTTTGGTTGAATTTGTTTGTTTGTTTGTTTGTTTCAGTGTAGAGCCGGAGAGTAGTTCACAAGTCGTAAAACGAATGTTTAAAACAATACTCTCCGTGTTGTTTGGTTGAATTTGTTTGTTTGTTTCAGTGTAGAGCCGGAGAGCAGTTCACAAGTCGTAAAACGAATATTTAAAACAATACTCTCCGTGTTGTTTGGTTGAGTATTGTACAATCCATGGCCGTGGTACACCCTTAGTTCATAAACATAAAGCTGTCCAAGAATTACACCATAGACCCCTAGCCAAATGGTTTCAAAGCGATTGGGCAATCCATACAAGCAAGATCTACCAGACAAGCACAAGGTCAATGGTACAACTCCAGAACTGCCATTTATACCCACAGCATCCACAGCAAGAACACAGCCCAGAGGTAGCAGTCATTGATTACCTACTTTCTTCTAATAACAGATATTAAAGAAGTGAGTTTTTAAACGTTTTTTGAAGGCTGCAATTGAGCTAGCATCTCTGATGTCTGATGATAGAGTGTTCCAGAGCTTTGGGGCTGCATGCATGAAACTTCTCTCTCCAAACTTCTTCGAGGTCTATACACGTCCAGCATACTAACAATGTACCTTGGAGAATCATTGCACATGGCTTTGTATGTGAGTGTCAGAATTTTGAATTCAACTCTGTGTTGAACTGGAAGCCAGTGAAGCTCCTTCAAGACTGGAGTGATGTGATTGTACCGAGGAGTCCTGGTAATGATGCGGGCTGCTGTATTTTGCACACGCTGTAGTTTTCGTAGTGAGTTTTGGGGAATCCCATATAGCAGTGAGTTGCAGTAGTCAATTTTTGATGTGACCAGAGAATTGACCAAAGTCTTTGTTGCTTCTGGAGAAAGGTACTGTCTAATATGACCTATTTGCCGCAGCTGTGCGTAGCTAGACCTGCACACAGCGTTGGTGTGCTGTGTCATATCCATTTGGGAATCAAATCTAGCACCAAGGTTGTTCACCCATAATGACGGTTTGATTTTAGAGTTTCCCACTTGAACATGAAAATCTCCGGGAACGTTAACCTTTTTTGAGTGAAACAGTATGACCTCAGTTTTGTCAGTGTTCAGCTTCAACATATTCTGTTGCATCCATGAGACTATGTCTTTTAGACATCCTTCGACTTTTGAAAGGGCTTCTTGGTGACTAGATGTGTCTTTAGGCTTAAATGACAAGTATAACTGTGAATCATCTGCATAGAAATGATGATCCAGATCATGATTTCTGCAAATTGAGCCGACAGGTTTTGTGTACAAGATGTAGTTTTTGGGTCCCAAGACTGAACCCTGTGGCACACTATATTTCATTTGAACTGGGGCAGATAATTCTCCATCTACTGCGACTGTTTGGTAACGGTCATTCAGGTATGAGGTCATCCACTTTAGTGGGTTTCCAATGATTTTGAAGTCTTTTTCAAGGCGATTGAGTAATGTTTCATGATCAATTGTGTCGAATGCAGCTGATAGGTCAAGCATCACCAGAATTGTGATTTCATTCTTATCAAGATATTGCAAGATGTCATTTTGAACTTTAACAAGAGCAGTTTCTGTAGAGTGATGCTTACGATATGCTGACTGATGCTGTTCATGCAGATTGTTTGTGGCCAAATGGGACTCAATGCGTCTGTCTACAACTTTTTCTAATACTTTGGAGAGAAATGGCAAATTTGATACAGGCCTGTAGTTCTTAAGATCATTTGTATCGAGATCAGGCTTCTTCAAAAGAGGTCTTACATGCGACTTTTTGAATTCTTTTGGAACATACGCAGATTCCAGCGAAGAGTTTACAATTTTTGTTACTGACGGTAGGAGCTCGCCAAGGCATAACTTTAAGAGCCATGTAGGTATTGGGTCGAGTTCACGTGACTTACATGGGGATGCCTTGACAATCTCCCCGATTTCTGCTGCTGTAGCAGTGTTAAGGCTTTCTAAAGAGCTCATTGAATGCAACGTTTCTGTGATGACTGGGGTGCATGCCGTTGATTCAGAGGCAATGCCTGTTCGTATTTTGTCCACTTTTTCAATGAAAAAGTCGCCGAAATCATGCGCAAGTTGTTTTGAGGACACATTTTTCGGCAGTGCAATTTCACTGTTTGCACCTAGGAGATGCTTAGTGACTTTAAAAAGACTCTTCGAGTCCCGTTGACAGGATTCTACTTTTTCTGTGTAAAAAAAGTATGGAAATCATATGGCAGAATCCAACCCGAAATCGCTATCGTTCACTTGGATCAATAAACTCCCCAGACGCTTGACACTCGATTCATCCAGGTAATCGAGGTCGGTCCAGAAGCATGGATATCGATTTTTGGTTAGCGCCGCGTCGTATCCACAGACGCTTATCTGGTACATCTGTTCTCGCGTTAACCCGATCAAATCTCGCTCAACGGTCTCGTTAGCGAGATTGACCCCACCTGGGTATCCCTGTAAATGTATGGTCTCTGGTTTTATTGTCGTACGTTTGCGTTTCGTTTGTGTTTAAACGGGAAAGAATAACGTTTTCTCCACTGTAAGAAATAATCAATAAGAAATTAAAATATACACATATCAGCGACATCATTTAGTTCAGACATACCAGACTGAATTTTAATGCGTTTTATCAGACATATCAGTTTTATGTTCACGATCAATAACAACGAAAATAGCTAGCGTGTCATACACGTACCTAAACTTCACTTTATGCACTACCGAGTAGGTCAACCACATGCACAAGTGATTTTAAATTCTGTTGAAGCCAGTTGAAATTGTTTGAGATGAGTTTGTTTGTTTTTTTGTTTAGGTTTAACGGCACTGCATCACAATTATGGTTACCGTGGAGAAAAAGTTATTATTTGCCTTATAATTTGCAAACGAAACGCAAACGCAGTGCATTAAAAGGTACAAATTGAAAACCTTTTGACATTCCTTATGATTTATTATAATCTTAGCGGCATGCAGTGTGGCGTCTGATCTGGCCCAGACTGTTAGTAATGGAAATAAGAGGTTTAGCGTAAACGCGTTGATTGGGATAGAATATATTCTCCAATGTATAACGCCGGTGTACATGTAACGAAGTATTTTGACTACTGCTTTTGGAGCAAATGGTTAATGCAGATTACTGTCGCAAACAGTTTGGAGCCAGATGAGACACCGAGCTAGATGAAAATACCTTTAAACTCAACTTGGAGACTTGTGGCAGACGGCACATTTTGCCGACGACACTTACATAGTGTATATATTGATATTGTAACAGGGCAGTAGAATGGATTTCATCTGGTACATGTATCTGCTACTGCGCCCACTTGCAATATATCTGCCATCGAAAAACTGCATTTTAACCCATTTACGCCCAGTGGATTTTTCCATGTTTATGTATTGGATTAGTCCATTTTTTTTATCGAAGGGATGCATGGTCAAAATTTCATTTTCATTTTGTTTTACAAATGGGTTAAAGTTGATTTTACAAACTATAACAATTTTATAATATTGGTACATGTAATACTATTGAATGAATTTCCATGTTTCCATTCAACTTCATAATGTATCATGTATGTTTATTGTGAATGTAGGTATTTGTCTTTTCTCTCTTTGTAGGTACATTTATATAATTTCATGTGAAGCGCTTTTGAACGCACAAATGCGAAAAGAGCGCTATATAAATCGGATATAACAATAATAATAATAATAATAATAATAATAAGTTAGTTCCATGAGCTTAAGGGAGATATACATGTAACTATGTAAGGTTTTGCAACAAAATCAAAGCTCTGAAATATAGAACCCTTCCTGAGAGAGCAAACCGTTCGGCTTAGAGGGGTTCCCGGTCTAACGAAGTCTAAAAGCTATTTAACCCCTTCCTTCATATATACACCTTTTTACGCATTTGATTAATATATCCACTGAAGAACATATTCCCATTTTATACAGGCATGAATATGCATCATACGATTTTTTTTCTATATTCTAGCAGATGCTAACATAAAGCAGATTGGAAGTAAAGCAGAATGCACGTGGTATAAGTAGTCACGTGTCTTCCAAGCCTAAGGCAGACTGTGGGGTAAAGGTTTAATGTAAGCGTGTACATGTAAGTCATGTGACAGCTAAATGCGTAACACCAGTACAGTGGAGAAACCGTCAGTCTCTGCTTAACTAAAGAATAAAACAACTCAAGAGTAAATGCAATACCAGACGAGCGGTTTATTCGACTGAGCAAGCGTTCAATACTGACAATAGTGTCACATGTGAGCAAAATAACGGCAACACAGACTAACGAGCTCTATATCAAATATAGAGTAGTAACAAGAAAAGTAGCCAACCATCTGAGATGCAGCGAATACAATATTTCGCTAAATATATTTGAAGATATAAAATAAGATTTTGAAAACAACTTGTAATAACACAAGCTTAAAACAAACGTATGATGCCAAAACGAAACTAAAACCGATCTGACTCGCCCAGAAAAAACCAGAGAATTTTACTCTGGAAATCTGTGTCCGTTTGTCACTATCTCTTAACTACTTATATGTTATTTAAACTTACAGAGATAGCTGTCAGATCGAGAATGTTGGACCACATTCCTTACGGATAATTGGCTAAAAGTGCAAAATAACCCTGGATGTTTGTTCTTTAATAAAGTACAACAGTCTCTCTCAGTTACACGCGTTAACTTCAAAATGAAAGTGGTAAACAATGCAGACTATATATGTTTTACAAAAAAATGTTGCTTGCTCTGCGTCGTCAGGTAGAATGAACTAGCCACTGGGCAGTCCCTAATACACGCACGAGAATCACGTGCGCTAACAAACCGACTGCCAGTGACCTACAGTAACCACTATATTATACGGACACGTACCGCTAAAGACAAATATTTCACGCTATACTAGCGAAACGCGTGAAATTAATAGTCTCTGCTTAACTAAAGAATAAAACAACTCAAGAGTAAATGCAATACCAGACGAGCGGTTTAGAATACGAAAAGAACGGGCTTGACAATGGCAGAAAAAATGTGTACATTATGAAAACTAAGCAAAGCTTAAAGATTTAAAGATTTCGTTACACCAAGTCTCCTCTCCAAGGAGTCTTCGACATAGCCATCTTTGCTATTCTCGCCTTTCCATCGACCATGCCTCTTCCAGCAGCGATCATTTACGCCAGCATTTGCGGCGGCTGTTGCGCCCCCTGACCTTAAAGAGTGTAGACCTATGTTCGAGTCCCCAACAACTTCTCTCAAACGTTTGAGCAAACTTTCTCTAGCACGCGTATAACTGAGAGGCTTATTTTTGTGAATAAGACTACATATCTCTTTTGAGCGATAGCAGGGTCTAAACAAAAATACATCATCTAAAATATTGATTTTTGCAACATCAATATAACGCTGTAACATAACGTATGGACAAGCTGATGACATGCCTTTTGAAATAACAACTTCATTACCTTGTCGATACTGATCAGTTTTGCTTTTTCTAATGTATATGGAAAAATGATCACTGGCAAACTTTATATCACAGCAGCGTATATTAATAAGTTCATCAAACCTTAAAAACCCTGAGAAAGCCATTAATATCATGCACAAATCACGAATTACCAACACATCAGAACTGCAAGCGTTCTTTTCACAAAGTGAAATTAAAGTATCTTTGGATATAGGTTCCTTTTTGCAAACCGGTTTGCTTAACTTACGTTTTGCTGCTTCAAGTAAATTTTTCACAAATGAATTGTCTGTAGGATCAGGCAAATTACGTAACGAATGGACCCACTTTATACTATACACAGTTGAAGATATTACCGAGCTGGAAACGCCTGTATCCATGATGTCTGTTAGGTAAAGTGCGACGTGGATAGGTGAAGCAGGGATAGCTGAACCACCTTTTGACAAGATAAACTGCTCCCACTTCCTAAAATAACTGATGTATTTAACGTTTGTGCTGTCACTTTTAGCTGCGACCAGAAAATCCGCCATTTTATAAGTTAAATCTCCAAACTTGGACACATCGACGCTGCTCTTTTTGACCTCCTCATCTATGGCACTCCTGATGCTCAAGGCTGCAGAATAAAATATTATCATCAAATTACTGAAATCGCAATGCCATAAACCCAAATTTTAGCGGCCTACCGTCAAAAATTCCATTTCGGCCTCTACCCCTTACCACGAGGGATCCCGGCTTAAATTCAACTACGTCACTGACAAAATCAGCTTTATTGTGACTGTCCGGAAATATGACTGGCCAAAAAGGAGCCGATTTCCAGACAGGCACTAATAAAGTGCATTTACATTTTTCTACTGAAATCTTTCTTAAACATTTCAGCACCAAACGTGGAGGTGGTACCAACCAACCGTTTTCTCCCTGCCAGTCCCAAGAAAAAACGTCAAGGCCCGCTGTGCCCGGACACCAGTACTTTGAATAGAACTTTTTGCATTTCTTATTGTAACTACATGCAAACATATCACACGTGTGTTGACCCCATTTATAATCTAACTCTTCAAAAATATGGCATTTAATTGACCAATCGTCACTGTCAGTACATCTGCTTAAAAAATCTGACTCAACATTGTTCTCTCTTGGGATCCATGTCGACCCTAGCCTGATACTTTTCTGTCTGCATGCATCATTAACACTTACAGCAATATTCTGTAAACTACTCTTTCTGCTACCAATTTTCAAAATGCTGGCCGCATTCTTGTTATCTGTGTACAAAGAAACACTCTGCCCTTCCAGGCTACTCAAATTACTCTTCAGAACCCTGTGAACAGCTTCGAGTTCTCGCCAAGTAGAGCTCTGTCCACATTCGGACTCAGACCAACAACCTATGACCTGACTGTCATCATTACCTTCTATGTAACCCCCAAATCCAGCTCCACTGGCGTCACAAAAGACGACTGGCTGTACTGCCAGGTTTGAGTTTGCATTCACCTGATCAGAATTTATGTTTGCTGTGTTCAGTGATCTGATATTCAAAGACCAGAACTCTATCTCATCTAGAGCCTGTGAACTTAACATAACAGGAGCCTCCCAACTAGCTCGACTGAGTACGCACTGGTAGAGCGATCTTGTCCTCAATCTTACCTCTTGTCCGACAACACTCTGCATGGAAATTAACTGACCAACCAAACCTGCAATCTTTTTAACAGGAAAAATTGTGTTACCCCTACGTAAACCACAGAGTAAGAGATCTAAACTTTTCTCCAGTTTCTTTAAGCGTTCCTCGGTTACAGCGAAATAACCATCTCGCATGTTCCAAAAATATCCTAACCAAGTTAAGACCTGGCATGGAACCCACGTGCATTTGTCTTCAGCAATTATAAAACCAAAATTTGCCAAATCTACATGTACGTAAACAGACGCCTCTAAAGCAGTCTGGTACGAATCTGAACCCCCTAACCCATCGTCAAGGAAAACAACTACGCGTAACCCACGAGCCCTCCATTTTTTAACGATTACCCTGAGTAACTTAGTAAAGATATAACCTGCTGTCGACAAACCAAACGGTAAAACATGAAAAACATAAAACGTGGTCTTACCGTTCAAATCCCACGCAAACCCAAGAAATTGCCTATGCTCTGGATAAATCATAATATGATGGTATGCGCTTCTAATGTCAAAACAAAACATGAAATCCCCTTGCTTAAACATCTGCTTAGCAACCGAGTGGTCTTCAAAACAACATTTAAACTTGAATAATTCGACATTTACATGACGACAGTCCAAAACTAACCTTTGTTTCCCGGATTTACCATGAGCAACTGTCAATGGATTGACAACATGAGGCGCCTGGTCAACTTGAGAAATACAACCCTTTTCAACTAACTTTTCAATTTCCTTTGACACAAAATCAGGATTATCTCTGGCCGATTTGTTATTTTTTAAAATAACCTTTTCAGGCAATACTTTAAACGGGATCTTATAACCCTGACTTACCACATCTAATATGTATTCGTTTGCCCCCGCTTCCTTCCAATGACCTAAATGAGTTTTTAACTTACCAACTGGTGTAACTGGATCTACGTCTTTGTGTTCTGATACTTTGCTCTTTAAAGAACTACATGTACAAACTAATAAGCTACTTATCTGCTTATCCTTGTGTACTGCTACAGAACTCGCCTCTGACGTCATAGCTTGACACTCCAAACGCCAATGCCCTGGGCGTCCGCACCGGAAACAAAGCCCTGGTCTCCTTGGGTTGATGGACTTCTGGCTAGGCTGTTCGAATCCCTGGTACGATGCTGTCTGCGTAGATGGCGGTGCCCTTGCCATGGAGTAGGGGATAAAACGTCTTGCTCGAGCCTTCTTTTCCTGTTGCACCTTACGACTAGCCTTTACTTGTGCCCGATAAATCTTCTTCTCATCATCAGAGTCTTCTGCCAAAGGATGTGCTTCGTATTCTTCCACAACCTTCCAACCACTTTCGGAAGAGTCTGCTAACTTAATAAGTTTCTGTCTATGTGTCAATAAGTCCATACCTTCAGAAATGCTCTGTTTGGCAGAATGAACAGAGTCCCAGGATCCAGTATCTATGGCATCTGTCATATGGCCGCCCGCAGCTCTCATATGGTCCAAAACTTGGGAGTTGACCTTGTGCTGTTCGCCATTACCCCTTTTTCGAAAACTGTAACTCTCCGTAGGCTGAACTCTATCCTGTATCTTTGTGAGTTCAGACTGAGTAAGCTGTCGTTGAGAGCTTAAAACTCGCTGCTCGAAAGCCTCAAATTTCGTAGACATAAGTTGCTCCAGCCTAGACAACATCTCATTTTCCGACATGGCCGACGTTCTTGCTGACCGCGTGCTAAAATCTTCTTGTGTGTGTTAACGAAACTCAATGTTGCTTGCTCTGCGTCGTCAGGTAGAATGGACTAGCCACTGGGCAGTCCCTAATACACGCACGAGAATCACGTGCGCTAACAAACCGACTGCCAGTGACCTACAGTAACCACTATATTATACGGACACGTACCGCTAAAGACAAATATTTCACGCTATACTAGCGAAACGCGTGAAATTAATATTCTTTCCTGTTTAAACGCAAACGAAACGTAAACGCAGTGAACTTAAAGGTATACAATTACAGTGGAGAATCTGTTATTCTTTCCCGTTTAAACGCAAACGTACGCAAACGCAAAGCACTAAAACGTAGAAAAGAACAACTTTTGGACAATTCTGATCATTCTTGTTTATCTTGGTGGCAAACAGTTTGGAGCCTGATCAGACGCCGGGTTACCCGGCGTCTGATCTGGCTCCAAACTGTTTGCACTGCAAATAATAGTTTTAGCGTAAACGCCGTTATTGGGAAAGAATAACAGATTCTCCACTGTACAGTATTTTGACATTCCTTATGCTTTATAATAATCTGAGTGGTAAACAATCCGGATCCTGATCAGACGCCGGGTTACCAAGCGTCTGAGTAACCCGGCGTCTGATCTGGCTCCAAACGGTTTGCAATCGAAATAATGATTTTAGCGTAAACGTGTTTATTAGGTAATAATAACGTATTTCCCACTGTAACTAGCATGCAAACTCCTCAATTCGGAACTTTCTATATTACAGTGTGTGTCCTGCATTAAGCAGCATCCTGTCAAGTTTACTCTGTATACCAGTCCAGTCTTAGACTAAAAACTAACTAAGTAAGTAGCAAACATATTAGGGATCGATACATTTGTCCCTTATTAACAGATTTCAAGTCTTCAGGGCTCCTATTTCAGAGATTACACTGTACCAGTCCTATATGGTATTGCAAACAGAACAATACAATGGAAAATACGTTATTCTTTCCCAATAAATGCGAATATGTGGAAGCAATTATTTCAGTTTTGAGTCAGACCAGACGCCGTGTAAGCCGGCGTCTTGTCGGCCTTAAAATGCCTGCCATTCAGATAAAAAATGAGTATTCAGAATTGTCGAAGTTTTTTACTTTTCTACATTTTAGTGCAATACGTTTGCGTATTGTTTGCGCTTAACCACTGTGCTGGTGCCTATCATTTAAACATTTGCAGTTGATGATAGATTTAGTCCCTTATTTGCATATAGTCATTGTATTGTAATTACAAACTGGTCCGTTAGGTTATATTGATAGCATTTTGACATTTGTTATCTGAAGCCCCTTAGGGCTCTGTCACACCTGCTTCTGTACAGAACAGATGGAATAAATACTGAGCTAAAACGCATCAAGACGCATTTTGCGAGAAGCCAACAGAGTCTATAAGGTAAGTCTTTTTAAAAGCTAATAAACGTCGTCGGGGTTCTAACCCTGTTTAAACAGATTGAATTGAATAAAATATGAACAGTTTTTCCGAAACATATACTTATTTTAGAGCTGTTTTATTTATTTATTTATCATTTATTTATTATTGATTTGATTATATGCATTATATTTATTCACTACTATATATATATATATATATCTTTATTTCCTCCAATACATGAAGATTGTGCATACATAAATATACAAACATATACAAACTCAAAGAAAAACATGATATTTTATACAAATAAGAAAATATACTCCATCTTCTGAGCGACACTTTAACGTATAATTTTTAGTCGGTCTATACTAGAACCGACAGCACAAAGCAGAATAGAATAAAGTAGCCAGCTCTTGATTGAACCTCCTGCTTTACGCCGTCATACTCTGAGCAGTTATCTGTTCCTGCTCTCAAAGAGCATTTCACAAAACTTTATATAATCCTAAACCAAAGATTGACAATAAAAGTAATGTTAGCTTTTACAAAGTCTTACAGTGGAGAATCTGTTATTCTTTCCCAATAAACGCGTTTACGCTAAAACTATTATTTGCAGTGCAAACAGTTTGGAGCCAGATCAGACGCCGGGTAACCCGGCGTCTGATCAGGCTCCAAACTGTTTGCCACCAAGATAAACATAAATTATCAGAATTGTCCAAAAGTTGTTCTTTTCTACGTTTAGCGCTTTGCGTTGGCGTACGTTTGCGTTTACACGGGAAAGAATAACAGATTCTCCACTGTAAGCATGGCTGCCTAATTCAGCTGATAAATCAATGCCGGGCGAGCCTAGCAGAGCGCCTATTTTAGCATCATCGTCTAGCCTAGCAGTAACAGAACGACAAAACATGACCACTGTATCGTCCATGTGTTTCTGTCGATCTTGTTCGTTATAATCACATTCTAACATACAATGGTTAACATCGTAGGTAAAAATGTGACCACATTTCGAACAAAGCGTTTCTCGCCTGTAAGAATACATTCTAGAAATCATATTTATAGTACTTTTGCAATATGGTAACATGTGTGGTAGTTGTCTGCATAGTTGACATACAAAACTATCGTCATAAATTGGATGAATCCAGAACAATTGGAAGTACTCTTGAGAAGACATGCGATCATACCACGTTATCTCTTCAAAATGACTTATCTTATTACTTATAACGTTTTCCAATGTGTGTTAAGAACTTTAGAAGGACAGTCTCCTGTTTAAAAAAAGGTATACAAAAAGTTCAATAAACCATATTTTGTGAGTAGTTTTACAATATCACTTTAGTACCCTGATTGTACCTGATTAGACAAGCAGCTTGCAAACATACGAACCCAAAATATGTTCTTTGCACGTGACCTGACAAAAAGTCTACAGAATTGTCCAAACAGTGTAAGTTTAATTTGGTCAATATGAGACTTGAATAAACTAAGTACTATAACAGATTCGGTTAGATTATACCACATTCACGCCCGTATAGTCCTTTGGGCAATACAATTTACCTATAAGCCTTCCTACATGCAAAAGGGTGAAATTCTTTGCCAGACCCAATGCCACATGGTTCTATACTTAAAAACGTCACCTTGGTTTTGGCATTTGATTCTTTAATGTTTTCTGACAAACTGAGATATTTATTAAATAAGATGCCTAAATGTGCATAATATTCTGATTCATTTACAACATCATTACCCAAGTACCAGTTTCTACTTGAACTATTAAAAACACCTTTAGTTTCATTACAGACAATGACAGCTTATTTGATATTGGTATCTTGTAACACTGTTCCATTATTCCATTATTATATCTAAACAAGATTAGGCAGTACCAACGAAACCATGTCGTCTACTGATACAATAATACGAACAGGGATCTTGTTACCTGTAAAACACATATATGTTTCTTCAAGTTCAAGTAGAAGCTCATTATTGTCACCATATATGCAATATTCACGTATATGAGCGATAATGTGGTGAACTGCTAAATTTCCATACTGCTCAAGCACATGCTTATCTGACCTCTTAATAAATTTCTAATTATAAAAAGATAAGACTGACAGCATACGGTCGGAAAAGAAACAATTAATGTTTCGGTTGGATGCTATTACATCATTGGATAGCTACAGAAAGACAGTATATCGGGTTACATGTTGAAACTATTTTGCTTGAACTTGCAGTCTGCTACCTTATATTACAAGCTAAATGAAACAATCAAAAGCAAACACAATCAATTATGAACCAATATAGGTTTTGGTTGACACCAGAACAAATGCTACATGTAGGAGCTACAGATCTGGATACCCTCCCACTACATGATTATTAACTCATTGTGTAAACACATTGTTTCATCTTATCTAAGAACTGACAATGCTCATTAAGGCTCTGGTTGACTTATCTATAGCTGTAGCGGATTTTCGGTAGAGCATGTAATTTGTTACTAGATTATAGCGAGCACGCTCGCGAAAATGGCCCGGAGGGCCATTTTCGCGAAAAGCGAAGCATTTATGGTAAGGGGGGGGGGGGGGGGGGGGGTCATTTTCAAGTAAAGTTCACTTGTTTTTTACCTGTATGTACGTTGAATCGATTTTCGGGTGACCAAAACAACGCTTCCATATCCGGCGGATCTAATTGCTACATTATTTTTAAAGACTGGTTAAAAGAATTTGAGTTATTGTCTTCTGAAAGACATATGCATGTTCGTGAAAGAGCAGACAGTCTATAGTCTAATTCGCGAGGGTACAAAACACTGCTTCCGGTTTACGCACATTTCACTCACTATCAAACATATACTCCTCATAACAAAATCACAGTCCGATCGAGACACCGTCTACAAATTTCTATTCATTCACGGGCCGGTCTAAAACACGGTTTGCGAATTGGAAAGAATACGACTTCGTTTTTAAAAGGAATTCAGAATTAAATGTTATTTCTATTTAAAATAAAAAAAAAGTCTCAGTGTAAATAAAACAAACGAGTTTCACGGTCATGCTGAATGCTAACAAACTACCGTGTACATAAACGGTCAAATTTTAGGGCCTATACGAATGAACGGGTAAAAAAACTTTTCCGGTCGTTTCGGCCCTCAGTTGTTTCGACCCGGAGGTCGATTCGGCCCTTTGCCGTTTCGGCAACTTTTAAATTTCCCATATTGGTATGGTAAAGTAGAAAAAAGTGTCATATACATCTGGTAATTTATAACCCCCAATGAATAATTGGTAAAACAGAAAGTGACAAATGCCCCTGAGGTGTTTTGTCACTGCAATGTATTAATAAATACGAAAGACTCAAGCAGGAAACGCAACACAAACAATACACCACCTCTCATTGGCTTTCAAGTAAAATCATACAGCAGGTTATAATAGTACTCCTTGCTGTTGTTGTGATGAAAATGTTCAGAGCTTATTCAAATGCATCATCACCATAGCATCATGATATCATATTGATGTCATCATGACGTCGTCGTCATAACAAGGTTTGTCAAATGTCATATTTAGGACTTATTTCTAAATTTAGAATTGATCACATGAAAAAAGAGTAATGGGCAGTAAGAATGAGTTATCTCCCTTCCGATTCACTTGAAATAATATAGAATGCCTTATCTCCCTATTCACCTGATTTTACCTCTGAATGACCTCTAAATGACCTTGATTTTTGTCAGACACGACCAAAGTTGTACTGACCACAAGATCTTCTTCAGTTGAGTACACATTCCAAATATAAAGTCTCTATCCCATGTTGTTCAAACGTTATGGCCAATGTTAAAGTTGTGTACAGACAAACAGACAAACAGATAGACAGACCAAAAACAATATTATAAGCCCCCGACTAAGTTGTGCGGGGGCATAATTAGCACCCAACTTACCCACCATACAGTACTGCCCAGTAGTCTAGCATTTATGTGGTCAAACCAATTTGTTTAAGATGGAGAAAAGTTGACTGAAAATTCAGGAAAGGGTTCTTAGATTTATTTATGACGATTAAACAAGCACCTACCAGGGTCTGTCTGACCATTCTAGACTCCCCTCCGTTAGAATCAGATGTATGAAAAATATGGCCATAGAGGTGTTTAAGGTAATTAATAAAGAGTGCCCTCTTTATTTTCATAATTTGGTAAATATAAAAATTTAAATAACTCATTTTCTTTTCGGCATACAATAGAAGTGACATCCTGCTGGTAAGAACTTGCAACCTGGTACGGTTTGCAATGAATCCTTTAGGTATGCAAGAGGTAGACTGTTGAATGAGTTGCCTGATAAATCTTAAGAGGAGACAGAACCGTCCATCAACCAGTTCAAGTCTTTTGTGATAGTTGTGTCAGGTTGGAATGTACCTGAATGTAAGTGTAGCTCATGCAGTCCAATATAGGAATTACTTAGTCAATCCTGCTTGCTGGTTTGCTTTTTCACTTAATATGTTCTAACTATAACATAGCAAGGTTGAAAAACTTAATCTCTTTTTGACACACCTCTTATGGTCTATCGCTATCGACTCATGTTTTAATCTAACTGTGTAATATATTAACTCAGACATATTGCTGATTTTCAGATAGAATGAATTTTGGCCAGGCGCCAAGTGACACAACTTCTGACCAATACTCATACTGATCTACAATTTATTAAAACCAGCCATTGTGCAAGAGATAGGACACTGGGGGTCTTTTGGGTTTGTTCGTAGAATTTGACTAGCCATATCTTGTGACATGAACCAGGCAATTTTTCATGACATCAACCTGGCAATTTCTTGTGACATCAACCAGGCTATTTATTGTGACATTAACCTTGTCATTAGTTGGAAGGTGACTGGTCAAAACGACTGACATCTAAAAGTAAAAGGGCAATTAAAGTCCAAAACAGCCAAAAATTGATATTTAAAAGAAAAATTACTAAACCAATAGAATCTATATAATTATTAATTATTCCTTTTCCTTATGATGGTGCTACTACTATAACTGCTTTTACTAATGGTGATCATGACATCAATTCAAAGAATTACCCTGAGATTAAAACATGCTGTATATATGTGCTATTATTCAAACCCTCTATTTAACACAACTGCAAATGATATGCGTCTATACAAACTGGGCCGTTTTGAACCGGGCTGTTATGGACATAGGCCATTAAATTTGGAATAATGGATGTGGGCGATTTTGACCCTCATTCAGTAGGAAAAGGGTTTGGGTAAGTGTCATTCTGTTCAAAGGTTAGAGGAACAATTAATGGAATGATTCTTGTGCGAACATATTCTTCACAAGTCCCTGTTACGTCCGGAGTGCCCCAGGGTTCTGTCCTTGGTCCGATCCTCTTTCTGATATACATTAATGATCTGCCGGAAAGTATAACATCTCAGGTAAGACTCTTTGCAGACGATACTGCAGTCTACCTGACCATATCCAGCGAAGAGGACGGAGCTGCTCTCCAGGCTGACCTTGACAGACTCCAGGACTGGGAACACCGATGGGACATGCGGTTCAACCCTAGCAAGTGCAATGTTTTGCATATCGCTAGGTCCGCAGGCCCCATCAAGACCCAGTACATCCTGCATGGTCAAGTCCTGGAGGCAGTGAAAGAAGGTAAGTATCTTGGTGTGACACTTAGCTCAGATCTTAGCTGGAACAGTCACCTCAGGAATATCAGCCAGCAAGCCAACAGAACCCTGGGCTTCCTACGACGTAATATAAAGACGGCACACCCAGGCATTCGTGAGATGGCATACAAGACTCTTGTGAGACCCCAAGTCGAGTATGCCTCATCTGTCTGGTCGCCGTACACCCAACAGAACATCAAACAGGTGGAAAAGGTCCAGCGACTAGAGCAGTGAGGCGGACTAGCAACAACTACTCGACTTATGACAGCGTTACAAGAATGCAGGAGAAGCTAGGCTGGCGGTCCCTTGAAGACAGACGGACCGACTGCCGACTAGTCACTATGTACAAAATAGTCCACGGCCTAGTTGCCCTCCCCGCACCCTCATACCTGCAGCACCCTACCCGAATGACTCGCAATATGCATCCTCTCTCTTTTCGCCAGATTTTTACCTCAGCTAACTACTACAAATTTTCTTTTTTTCCGGCGACCACCATACTGTGGAATAAGTTACCTGCGCACATTGTCCTATTGCCTGATCTTGACCAGTTCAAACAGGCAGTAGGCAATGTGCAGCATTTTTATTAATTAAGCAGCAGTGTTGTTATCCTCTTTTAACTGTACATTCTATTCTTGTTAAAAAATAACAAGACTTTTAAACTATATTACAACATTTTCTTCTGTCTTACTTTTTTTTTCTTAACTAATTCGCACAGACGCACAGCTGCACGTAATACTCATATGAGGGTGTTGCAGTATGAACAGATATATTTGCTCCAAAATGTACAGCTGCACTTGCTTATTTCATAATCTTAAGTAGATATATAAAACATGTATTTACGCATAATCGTATATATTTGGTATACTATTTTGTTACAATCTTCTTTCTTTGCTTTCTGAAGATTTAGCAGTGCTCGCTTATAGGCTTTGCCTATTCCATATTAATTCTAAGGGGTCAGGTTTGTGACAGATGGTGACAACAGTGATATCTTTTAGATACTTATATATCGGAGCCTCCTGGGCTCCGATATATCAGTAACTAAACGATATCCCTTACATAAAACATAAGTACAAAAATGGCGTATTGACCCCACACTGCTTCGTTCAAACGTTAACCCTTTCGCTCTCAATGACGCTTTAAAGCGCGTTTGAAAACAGTTTGGGTCCTGATCCTGCATTACGCGGCGTCTGATCAGGACCCAAACTGTTTGACACTCTTATCAATATCTATTAAGACATTTAACCTTAAATCTACCTTTGAAACGTGTCTTGCAGAAAACAATAATGAAGCAGAAGACAATAAAGCGGTGAAGGGGTAAAAATCTCCCGAATAATTTGATAATGAAAGGGATAATGCTGAAAAACTAAGACTATCCACTGTACAACAAACAGCTGTCTAAATGTTAATATACCGGTAAACTAATTAGTGCTCTCCTTGACAATTGTTTTAAACCCATGGAATGAAGTTTAAAAATACCCTTATCAAAAGCAGTTTTAACATCAGGGAAACGAAGGAACAGTTTAGAGTGATATTGTTTTGAATAATAAGCACATTCTCGGGGGAGGAATGATGACATCGTGCAGTTCATACTATTTTGAAACCCTCCCTGTAGTGGGCTTAAGTTAAAACAGTTTCAGATTTTATTCGACATATCAATACCCTTTCGTTCAATTTTGGAATGGACGAGCACAGTGTGATAGGTCTGTAGCTTGCCGGGTCATCTTTCCTTTTCCGACCTTCTTTATACAAAGTTATGATTGTTCCACGTTTCATGTTTGCATGCATATAAGAAATCTTAACATCATGATTAACAAGGTTGTTCGTGAGCTATTTAAATGTCCACCCACGTATAAAACATGTTCATTATATACTAAATCAGTACCACAAGCTTGACTCTTTTTCAAAAGATTTAGCTCAATAGAAATATCGCTTACAGATAGCGGAACAAATGTGACGTAATCAGTACCATTTTGTTTCAAATCACGAAAAGCCTAATCAACTTGATAACGAAAGTACGAATCATAGAACGGCATGTCAGTATCCGAGTACAGTTCACTGGAATACTGTCCCAAATGGAAAACAACTTTTTTAGGGTCACGATATGTTACACCTTTCAATTTCATCTCAGAATTCTTGTTGCCGTGCGCTTTTTGTTTACGCGCTTTAAATTTCTTCCAAAAATTAGCAGAATCAATATCAGCAGCAGAATCAAGTTATTCACTCGGCTGTTTAACTCATTATCCCCTGAAACTTCTAATGGACAGTTCCAGTTTGCAATAAAGGCTGGTCCATTTTAGACTATTTAGGGTTTGTTTTTGTAATAAAATTGAAAATGCCAAACAGTGAAGTCTCTGATCAGAGGGCTCCTGCAGGAGCCCTCTGATCAGGGACTTCACTGTTTACACAGGACAAGTGTACTCTTCACAGGTACACATGGTAAATGACGCATATATGCGTCACTAGGGCTCAATGAGTTAAGGTAATATTTCGAGCAAGTACAGTGATGCTTACGAAACATGCGTTTACAATTCTTATATTCTTTATAGAACGTATTGTCACTATTTCTATATCTACCTTGTTCGAGCCATGCATTACAAGCAATACGCATGTCATAATGTAACAACTTAATCTGTTCATCCCAATACGGTTTAAGAAGTGGTTTAAAGTTTACATTTCTAGATGAACTATCCGATGCAGCAAAGCTTGAATATGATCAGGTTCCAAACTGCTTGCCACTCATTAAGTTGTTACTGTAGCCAATTATTAATTTTTCTGATTTAAGATTGACGGCAATTGCTTCAAGCAGATGACAGTTTTTAAAATTATAAATGCTTAATAGGTTTATTTAAAACCCGAGTTTTGGACATTTTAGAGTATGACCGCTAACAATCTTGGGCCCGTTTCATAAAACTATTTTTCTTACGACAAATGTTGTAAGTCAGATTATAAAACTCTCAATTTTTATTTAATTCTCTATCTAATCCTGTCTTGTAACATCTATTTGGAATCTTCTTTTCAAGACAATTCCTAAGAGATGTTACAAAACAATATTAGGCAGTGAAATAAAACATTTAATGTATTATAAAGTTTTGACTTACGACCGTTTTTGTCGTACAAAGATTTATGAAACTGGCCCCTGATTTGGCTCGAATGTTTGGCGTTGAATAAAAGTGTTTCAGCACGAACGTGTTCATTTGGAAAGTTTAATGTAATCCCCAGATATAGTAAATGATATGAGCGAACCATGACAAAACTTACCTTATTGCATTTCAACATTGTACAGACCAAGCAGCGTTAATATCCCAAGCTCTGCATCTGAGTTTGGTCTACACTGTCAAATACCCGATATATTACAGATACATAAAATGCTATATATGCATGTAGACAGTATGGATCAATGCCAGTCGCGGCGACTTTTACGCGGCGACTCGCCTTGATATATTCTGTTTGTAATGCAATAACTTAGGGTTTCTAATGACAAGTCTCACATATGAGCATAGAGACAGGAGATGTAATATTCACATTCGCCCCATTCCATTCCATCGAAAATCGAACAATACGACATTTATTTCAAGTATACGCAATTTCTCGAGAGGACGGGACTTGTAGGTATATTGAGCAGAGTGGAGGGGGCTTATGTATCATTTTGTTGCGTTCCGTGAGTAATAGCAGTTACGGATGTTCCTTTCAGGGTAAACATTATTCGTGTTAACAACCTCTAATTTGGATTACACATACATGCATACTAATAAAATGTTCATTTAATATTAGAAATTACAGCAAATATAATGTAAATATAAGAAATGAACTGATTATTTTCGGCGCGGTTCATGCATTTGTACTTGCGATTCCTGGAATTTGCCGATATATTTGCTTAACCGCCGAAACAAAATATCGGTAGTTCATTTCTTATTTGAATTCGACAAATGAAATTTACACATTTCTTCACGCATAAAATTTATAGAAAACTTGATTGTAGAAAATGGCTTCTGCGTGTTTTGATTTTTACCTACGGTGTCTGGTATGGCTCCAGTCTTATGTAACCTACGAGGTACGTTGGTATATGAAAATGAGGCTTCCCAAACCGTTGTATGTTGGGAAGTGAATCAATTATATAGCGCAGCAAACATCTCTTGATGTGAGCTTAAGTTTTACATCGACGGTGTTTACTGTTGCTGGGTCTCTCGGTGTGCACGTTACAAATGGTGGCAGCGGTGGGATAAATACAACTGCTAGACCGGAGTTGCAATACCCATGGTTCTCCCAGGATCCTAATCTCTGGACGAGACTTCTCGGTGGGTGGGGGGGGGGGGGGAGGTGAGTTACGTAACGTACGTGGTACTTTGGTATATGCAATGGAAACAATAACTATAGCGTGAACGCGTTTATTAGGAAAGAATAACGTCTTCTCCACTGTATCTACTCATTCGCTTTGACACTACCAAATAATAAGATTTTTCAGTAGTGTTGGTTCATACAGGAGCTCCGTCACTCGTAGCAGTTTTCCGCTTTACCAAGAAGTCACCTGCCGTAAAAATTGGTTACAGAAAATTGGTAATGCAGTCGGTTAAATAGTAGGCTATCTGCAATAAGATTAGGCAAATCATTTCAACATTAATGGGCGTGTAAAATCAAAATATAAGCACATTCAAAACAATATTTAAGATGGACAGCACATTAACAAGTTCAACCCTAGCGACGAGTTCACTCGTCATTTACAATGTGTGTGTCTATAAAGAGTACACATGTCCTGTAAACACAGTATAGACTGTGATCAGGAGGAGATCAAAGTATGCACTGTTTGCCTGTTTACAACATACACTGTAAAAAATGGAAGTGAAAGGTTATACCAAAACGGATGGCAGCTCAGCTGCCACCTGTTTTGGTATTATGTTTCCCTTTATGATGGAGGGAAACGTTTCCCTTAATTGCTTACAGAAACCTTTCTCTAAATTGCACGTGGAAACCTTTCCTGGATGGAAGGAAAAGTTTCCCTTAACTTTTTACGGAAACGTTTCTCTAAATTGCCAATGAAAACCTTTCCTTTGTTGGTTTAGGGAAACGTTTCTCTTAACTTCTTACGGAAATATTTCCATAAATGCCAATGGACACCTTTCTTAGTTGTATGGTAAATATTGTACATATAACACTCTCAATTTACATATAACTTGTATTCAAAAAGGAAACGTTACACCAAAACGGGTATCAACTCAGTTGCCACCCTATGTTTTGCTATTATTCATGCTGTACATCGATCTATAGTCATGTGAACACTCAATTTAATACATGTACCATCAGGCAACCTTAAATACAAATGTTTGTTTAATTCATGGTAAAAACAATGCAGAAAACTTTCTGTATTTTTCTTAAGCTTTTTTTAAACAGTCACACAACTTCATAGATTTTCATGTTTCAATAAGAGTTTGCCTAGTACAGGATTGATTGTACAATTACATACATCACACCTTTTACAACTATTGTAGAAGTAATGCCCTAAAAATAAAAACAATTTTTTTCAAACTTTATTACAGAATTTTACTGAAACATATTGACACATTGAAGTAAAAACAGTTTCTCTTTTAAACTCTAAAAAGAATATTTTAAGATTGATACAGTCAAATTAAATGTAATGTTTACTTTCTGCAAAACCTTACGACTTTATGAACTATAGTTAGTCTTGTATTAAGCAACAACTCAACAGAAGACGTGCAGTTTTAAAACATGTGGTTGTTTCATGAAGGATAATTGTATTACTTTTAAGGACTCAAAAACTTAAAATATTAAAAGCATTTCTAGAAACCTTTCCTAATTAGAGTTTAAAGCATGTTTAAAGTCAAGTTAAATGCCCCATTCAGAGCTGTCGGCTTTAGTTTCAACTTTAAGTAGTGCTCGGCTTTCAAAACTAGAAACAGGCTATGGGGTAATGGGTTAAGAACATTAAAACACATGTAACGACGTCAAGTAAATATAACAAACAATTTGAAACTAAAATGAAATATTTGACCCAGCTCCTACTGAATACTCATATCCAGAACTCTGTCCACTATTAAGTTCTTCAATCTTAACTATAACATTCGCTGACAAAATGTGGGGACATTTCCAAAAGATTCATTTAAGGCAGAGCCTATCAGAAAATGTAGTATACCTTGAACAGATAGCTTTTCAGAAGCTATTTGATCTGAACCAACAGTGTAAAAGACTTTTAGCAGGAGAAGGGTTAAAAGTCAGAACATTCTATATTTAAAGATAAACATTAGTTAATGTGTGAAGAACAGAACAAATCATTGCCAACCTTTGAAACTATTATCAAACAGTGTACAAGAAAAAGAGAATGTAGCCATTATTTAGCCATCATATTTCAGATCAATCCCCTTGTTTGAATTATACAAGGCCCAAGATAAGAGCAGTATTTCAATAACTAAAATATATATCTGTAATATGCATTAAAGCCGCATTGTGTTTTTGAGAAACCTGCATAAAACGGTTGTTTGGGGTCCAATTTGAACTACGAGGGACGTGATTCTTTCACAAAAACCGGCTTTATCTAAGACATTCGCTTTTTAAATTTTATTTATAATATTTTTGTGCTGCACAAATTAAAAAGCCTCCCTTGTGAATGGAAAGAAGGACAACTCTGTAAATACAGGGCTCCAGATAATGTAAGTATTTCGAAAAATAAAATCTTTATTTCTGCTTTTAAACCCAATGGTGTCATACTCATTAAAATTGTCTCGAAGAGACGGTTTAATCAGTAGTAACACCATAGCATTCGGTGCTGAAATGAGTGAGAAAATGTTAGATTAGTTCAGATTACTCCCGCTTACATTTTTAGCTGGAGCACTGAAAATGACCCTGTTAACCCTTATTCTGCTGCACAGACGTCTGCTTTGACATTGTCGTCTGCAAAATGTGTTCAGTTTAGATTTATGCATTGTTTTAATTAAACAAACCTTAAGACGAGTGTCAAACAGTTTGGATCCAGATGAGACGCCGCGTTACGCGGCGTCTTTTTAGATTCAAATAGTTTGTAAACTCCGTAAAGTTACGACCAGTAGGCACAGGGTTAAACACTATGAGATCCAGTAACAACGTGTAAATATTATTCACGGTGGGTAAACGATTAAAACAACTACGGAGAATCGAAACCTTGAGCTTGCTGAAAATGACTTTTTCAGCCTTGTCCGCTCTCTAACTCAAACACTTCTTTTTGGATCTTCACCAAACTTGCTACAAATGTTTATTAGTATAGAATCTAGGTCAGGTTCAATAACTAGCAAAATCGAATACGGCATGTCTGAGTTATTTCCCTTGAATAATTTAAAAAATGACTGATTCAGCATTCTCTGCTCTCTAACACAAACACGTTTTATTGGATCTTCACCAAACTTGCTGACAACGTGTATTGGTATTAAATCTAGGTCAAGGAAAATAATCGAATACAGTTGAATGAAAATCCTTCAAGAGGTAAAGGAGAAATGGAGTGGTCATTTATTACTTAACGTATTACCAACACGGCTAAGATGAAGCACATGCAACCATTGACCAAATATTTGGCTAAAAATAGAATAAAAACTGGTCCTTTTACAGAGTGGACAGGGCAAAAAAAGGATAAAATAGCAAAATTTTAAAAATTAAAGAACCATAACTCCAATATGCCTGCGGCGATTTGGGTATTCATAGAATTGGACCAAGATTTTATACAAATATTATTTTCAGCAAATTTGGTGAAGATCCAATTAAAACTGTTAAAGTCAGAAAGCAGACAAGCCTGAAGTAGTCAAATTTTAGTCATTCAAGGGCAATAACTCCAACATGCCTTGTGCGATTTTGGAAGTTAAGATGATTGACCTAGATTTAATATTAATAAACATTTTCAACAAGTTTGGTGAATATCTGATAAAAACTGTATGTGTTAGAAAGCAGACAAATGCTGAAATATTGATTTTTAATACTTAAAGGGCAAAAACTCAGACATGCCACATGCGATTTTTGTAATAATCAAACTAGACCTAAATTTTATATAATTAAACATTTTCAGCAAGTTTAGTGAATATCCGATAAAAAACTGTATGTGTTAGAGTGCAAAAGTGACTGAAACAGTCATTTTTTATTAATAAACAGGCAATAACTTAGGTATAACTTATGCGATTTTAGTAGTAATCAAACTAAACCTTGCTTTTATATCAATGAACATTTTCAGCAAGTTTGTGGAAGATCGGATAAAAAAATAGTTGAGTTAGAGAGCGGACAAAAAAGTATGATAGTCTAACTGACTGATGGATGGACGGGACGAGGTAGATACGGTTGCACCCAGTGAAGTTGATTTCGGCTGTATCACGTGATACTAAGCCGTGTGGAAATGTTTATGTCAGACGTTCTATTTTCGGTTTGTTATGATTTTAAATCGCCCTTTTTGGTGATTTAGGTCCGTCTTCATCATTTCATAGATCAGTTTGGCCCATAAGAATGTTCAAACATTATTATTAACCGTTATTGTATTTCAGGCATGGGACTTTAAACTCTATGGTGTTGCTACTCATTAGAATCGTCTCTTCAAGATGATTATAATGACAAGTAATATCATAGGATTTGGTGCTGATATGGGTGAAAAAGTGTTGGATTTGTTAATTTTACTCCCTCTTATCTTGAGCCCTGCAGTCATAAGTTTGACAACTGAGAACATTCATTTTAAAGAAAACAGAGTATCATACATCGATTATAAAGGATGATAATAAATTATATGGTTCAAGCATTGTAAGGGTTTCATAATTGACAACATCTCCATTTAACTGTATCCAAACTAATGGCAAAAATTGCAAAATCGTGATTACATGCCAATAGCTTGAATCCAGCTGAATTATGGTTACCGGATGACTCATCACAATCCAAACATATTGATACTCTGCTCTCATATTAAGGTTGAGTACTCCTAATGAGATTGGACCAATGCTGGCCAATATTGGTACTTTACACAGAACGATCGGCCATTCTTGTTAACTGTTCGCTAGTTCCGAACTATACTAGAGCATGGTTCAGAACAGACTGGTCGATCGTTCTCTGTAGAGCAGCAATATTGACAAGCATTGGCCCAATCACATTAGGAGTACTCGACCTTAAAAGTTTGAAAGTTAGTAACAGATGATAATTGTTGCATATACAGTGAAACCCCTCTAAACCGGAACCTCTAAATACCGGAATTCTCTCTAAACCGGACACAAACTTTGGTCCCTTTTTTCACCAATTTTTACGCTTTTGAGTTATTTCTTCACTGAAGAAAGTACATTCATGAACATGTATCATCAGAAATATTTTCTAAAATCTTACAGACGATAGATTAAAGCAGGTTTAAAGTAAAGCAGAATGCGTCTGAAGGCGCATTCTGCTTTACTTTCAATCTGCTTTAAGTGATCAGCTATCTTCCATACTAGAAACAAGCGTTGGGTTAAAACCCCTCTAAACCGGAAACCCCTCTAAACCGGACATTTATTTTGTCCCAAAACATGTCCGGTTTAGAGGGGTTTCACTGTATTAATTTTACTAACGCCAAACATTGTAACTATGAGTACAGAATGTTAGTAGGATGTTATCCAAAGCAAACACCCTTGTGTCTGCTGGTAAAGTCAGCAAAATCTTCATATGCTTTCCAGTTGTTCACGTTTGTTCATGATCTTTTCAAGTTGCCCAAGGTCAATTTTTACACAGCAAACCCTATACTTCAATATGAACTTTTTGCCAGTGTTTCTCCTGTCAAAGATGTCAACAATGCATCTAGATAGAAAAGTTTATCAAGTTTTGACAAATGTTCAAAACTTTCACACTGTATATCAGTTCACTGGCTTAAAATCATTGTATCCAAATTGGACATCCATGTAGAAAATCATGATGAACAACAGGGCTTCCTTACAGGTCCAACCATGTTAGTCAAGATCTTTTAACAAAACTTGCATCCAAACACTGGTCAAAAATGTGTTCGAGTGGACAAATAAGGTTGATGCCTGGAACATCAAAGCAATGAAAACACTGTGCATGTCTGAACATAGACAAAATCTGCTGCTCTGATGTGAAGGTAACGGGGCTCATTCTCTTCATTGTACATATTTAAATATGAATATGCATATGCATAATGCCACATGTGTCCTGTCTTTTTGCACACTTTAGCTTAAAGCAGGCTGAAAGAAGAGCAGAATGCATGTTAAGGCCCAATCTGCTTTCAATTCAACCAGCTTTAAGTGATCACTTGTTTTCCAAGGCCATGGAAAAAATGATTAATAACATTTAACAATTAATCTGTCCATAGTGCAAATAATGTCCCTGAAGAAAATTCACACATAAGTCAATATGAACTTCATTTTTATTTCTAATGCAGAATATTGTTTCGTTAAAATTTATTTAATTTCCTTACGTTTTCCTTTTTGTCAGTTGTTTTTCGCCTTTGTAAACATGGCCGACATCGAACTAGTAAATTTGGTTCCAGTACTAACGTTATAGGCAGCATGTATATATAACAGGAGCGACCAGGAACCATGCTGAAAAGTAACACGCGCCGTAGCTTTGAAACCCGCAATCCGGTGTAAACTATTTAAAGACATCTCCTGACGACCTTTTGGTCATAACGCCTTGCCAGATTATTTACTGTCAATTTCCTTGCAAAAAGCATGGGTCTTGTGCATATTGAACCATTGAATCGTCTTATGTGAGACTCTACCTTTATATTTGATAGTTTGGTTAGAAATAATCATCGAAAATAACTAGAGCATGAGTATAATCTGACCCTCACCAGATAAAATGAGATTGTAATGCACGTGATTTGACAGTTACATTGACACCTCCAGAACAATGGGGGGACTCTCTCTATGGACTGAGGAAAAGTCTTTAAGCGTCACCAAAATCAACCGCGATATTGTGTACCCCAGCTGGTGCGTAAACATAATAATAGCATAAGGTTGTGTCAGGCTTTTAGTGAACTTTCTGCATGCAAAACGGGACTCAGAAATGAGAATTCCGTTACATCTAGATCTAACGAAATCTAATAGAACCAGGGACAAACAGTATTCATTTGATTGGACTTGTTTAAAATCTCACACAATAGATTTATATAGGATCACCAATCTCAATTTATCTTTTATACACGGGTTAACTATGTCTAAACGAACAGTAATGTATGTTCTATTTTCATAAGTTGATCTAAATTTAGATCTAGATCTATTTTGTTTAATCAAACTTTAAAAATAACAGATCTAAATATACGCATGCGTCGTTGAGATAGAGGGACCCTGAACTGAATGGGAAAAGGAAGAGGATAAAACTCTAGCCAGCCAATGTTAAAGAGATTTCATCAGAGGGAGCATTGGTCACCAACATAACCATTAGACCGCATGTATAAATATTAAGTGTATATGCGGCTAGATCTAAATCCCTTGGCAAGTTATTACAATTCAATTCAAAGATGTAATATTCAGCGATTGCCATAGAAAATTAAAATCAGGTAGAATTTATAGATTAAGATACTATATAGATCTAGATCTACAACATTTCCATATACATGATGAGTAATATTAATTTAATAATCACATGTGTAGAGTAAGTGAGCTATAATATTAGGTGTGATCTTACACCAGTAAGATTGCTTTCTGTAAATTTTTACCATAATTGAAGCACCCCAGTGTTTTTATATAATTTTACACCTGTTTTATGTAATGTTTATAATAAAAAAGTTAATTTGAACACGTTTCCGCAAGAAGTGTTAGAATTTGCTAAAACAAGTGTAAACTCACGGATTACACAAAAGACGGAGTAACTGATACACGACAATAATGGAAAACTTACACATATATTTTACAGTGTATTGTTTAAATCAACCCTAAATATGTTACAATGTACTAGCTTTCAATACATGTATTGACTTTAGAGATTCTATTTAGTTAAGCTACTATTCCTGCTCGACGCGTTGTATTTATTGACCCGCAGTGGTGCATTGTGCGATACATTCTCATCACAGTTATCAAAACTCGAACTTGATTAAGTTGAATTTACCCGAACTCCAACAGTTGTACATGTATTTCCATAACTTGGACTTGCTGAATCGAACATACTTTAATGTAAAAGTTTGGTTAATCGAACTTTAACTTTCAAATGCGTCTACTGCGGAGAAAACGTTATTCTTTACCAATAAACGCGTTTACGCTAAATCTATTATTGTAAATGCAAACAATTTCGACGCCGTTTTAGCGCATATCGTTTGTAGAAAAGCGCCTGTTTAATGTTAAAAAGAGAAATTTCAGTAGTCGCTCTATCCTACGACCACATATTTATTTAATCGACTGGTCACTTAACACCGTCACTCTTAATGACCCCTAAGTGCATTTGTAAACGCGGCGTCTGATGAAGATCCAAACTGTTGGATATTCCTTTTGTAATATCTTCAATCATAATGCCTTAAATTTAACTTTGAAACGCCATTGCATACAACAATATTGAAGCATACGACAATGAAACGGTGAAAATCTCAAGATAAAATTGGCAGCGAAATAGTTTATACATGTACAGGCCAAGGAAAATGCCGTTTGCAAGATCTGATATCGATATACTAGGTCTTTTGATAAATATCTGAGCTGTTTTGCCACTGTGCAGTGGAGAAAAATGTTATTCTTGCCCGTTTAAACGCATAGGAAACGCAAACGCTTTGCAATAAATTGACAAAATGACAATGTTTCGAAAATTCTGACTATTTATTTTAATCGGATTGGCAAACAGTTTGGAGCCTTATCAGACACCGGGATAGCCAACGTCTGATCTGGCTCCATACTATTCGCATTTCAAATAATAAACTTAGCGTAAACGCGTTTATTGAGAAAGAATAAGGTTTTCTCCTCTGTACCAAGTATTGTCTTAGCAAAATGCCCAATCTCTGATACAGTGGAGAAGACCTTCCTTCCAAATAAACGCCTTTACGTTAAAGCTTTTATTTTCATTGCCAACACTGTGAAGCCAGATCAGACGCCGGGTAACCCGACGTCTGGTCAAGCTCCAAACTGTTTGTCTGTCAGACTTAAACAATGAGCAGAATTGCCGACACGTTGCTATTTTTCTTTAAGAGCCTTGTGTTTACACATGTACGTTCAGTTTGAGTTTAAACTGGAAAGAGTAACGTCTTTTCCACTGTTAACAATGTTTCACACTTCCAGGCACGTTATTGAGGACTATGTTGTTTGGAAAACATGCGGTTTTGAGCTTGTTGCTCATTTGGGTACGTATCTTCTGACACTGCAGCAGAATCACGTTACTTGCGCTTAGCATGCCGTGCAGACGATGTTCATGTGTCCAATAAACGCGTTTATGCTATACTATCATGTACATTGCAAACAGTTTGGAGCCAGATCACATAAAGGATTCCTTACTCGGCGTCTGATAAGGCTCCAAACAGCGTGCCACTCAGATAAACGCATTCAACCCTAGCGAAGAGTATAGTCGTCATTTACAAACAGTGTACCTGTGAGGGTTATACTTGTCATATGCAAATAGTGTAGATCTTGTTCAGAGAGCTCCTTAAGGAGCCCTCTGATTAGGGTCTACACTGTTTGTCATTTTCAACTATATTGTTTAAATCATCCCTAAATATTCAAAAATGGACTAGACGTATTTTGAAATCGGAATTGCCAATTAAAAGTTTCAGGGGTTGATGAGTTAAACAAAATCGTCTTTTTCTCAATTATCATTCCTTTGCTACATTTAATTGCACTGCGTTCGCCGTTAGTTTTATTGACAATTAGTTTACGGAATACAACTGCAATTGCAAAATAGAATTGTTTCTTGTCTAACGCCGAATAATACTGTATCTAATAAAGAACCAGATTGCTTTATACTTATCAATATGTATTCAGTACAAATGCCTCGAATCTAAAATTAAGAGATTAAAACAGACACGGTTTAAGCAACCGATACTCTCTAAGTAACGGCATGTAACTATCTATTTTTTCCCAGGTGGTTCGTGCTCAAAATGATACATACCACCAAGGCGATTTCAATAGCAAATGGGGTAGTAGAAATAAATGGCATTGAATCCGGAAAATCACTGGTCAAACAGGATGAAATAAACGTATGTATCTTAGTGATATACACATAAAACGACTATTTTACCATTTATTTCGTAAAACGCTATCTTAACATAGACTTATAAAAGAAAACCTTAAAAACTCTTTTCTCTGAAACGGTATGGTCAAGGCCTTTGATATTTTACATGTTACTTGGCCTTATGGTCCTCGTCCAAGAGTGTTCATATCATGACCCTCGGGTCAAAACTGGCCCGCTCAGGGGGGTTATCAGTATTACATAGACTTATAAAGGAAAACCTGAAACAATCTTCTATTTACAACAACAACAACATTACCATTATTTCATCTCAGGTACCGTAGTGAGTGAGTATATGCATCAATTTTGCTAAATACATGTACCAAAGTAACATTGCAGATAATAGGAAACATAAACATATAATAAGGTGGTTGGTTCAATTTATGTAAACGTATTTGAAATGTAGCTATGCGCTATTGTCCTCTACCATGAGTGTTCAAAGCATGACCCTGTGTAAATAATGGCCCCGCCCCGGGGCTTATCATTTTACATAGACGTGTTTATTGAGAAAACATTTAAACATCTTCTTCTCTGAAATTGTCCGACCCAGAACATTTATATTTGACCTGTAGCTTAACCTTATAGCCTTCTACCAAGATTATTCAAATCATGACCCGGGGTCAAAAATGGCCCCGCCCTGGGACCTCTCAGTTTTTACAAAGTATTATATAGGAAACCCTTTAAAGACATCTCCTGACGACCTTTTGGTCATAACGCCTTGCCAGATTATTTACTGTCAATTTCCTTGCAAAAAGCATGGGTCTTGTGCATATTGAACCATTGAATCGTCTTATGTGAGAGCGAACCTTTTTATTTGATAGTTTGGTTAGAAATAACCATTGAAAATCACTAGAGCATGAGTATAATCTGGTCTTCACTAAGTAAACCGAGATTGTATTGCTCGTGCTTTACAGTTACATTAACACCTCCAGAACAATATGCTGGTGGTTCCTCAATGGACTGAGGAAAAGTCTTTAAACACATTCTTCTCTGAAACTGAATGGCCCAGACCTTTGATATTTGGCATCTAGCTTTGCCTTACGGCCCTCTATCAAGAGTGTTCAAATCATGACCCCTTTGTCAAAGATGGACCCGTACCGGGGCGCATTAGTTTAACAGAGAGTTGTACTGGAAAACTTTGAAAAAACATTTTTCTGAAACCACATATTTTAAATATATATTATTTAGTTGAGGAATATTTGTATCATTTCGGTATTTAACCTTTTTGCTCAAATAGTAATACATAATATGACATAATGACGGATTCTGAGTTACTTCTTAGTTTAGTTTAAAGTTTACTTCTTCATACAACAGTCCACAAACATGGAATGACAAACTTCAGTTTGCATTGAGAATAACACAATATTTCCTCAGAGTGAAAACTACTTACAAAATTACCTATAATCACTGCAGTTTTTTTGTTTAACCCTTTCCCCTTGAAAATATTGTCTGCTTCAACCGTTTCACCATGACATTTAGCAAAAACGAGCAAATATTTAACTGTGTCATTTTATCGCCAGAATATTGCCATACACGAGATAGGTCATGCATTGGGATTGGAACATGAACAACACTTACCACACTCGTTTGACATGTTGTCGACTCATTATGAATACATAAACCTCGGTAAGACCTTTGTTTACTATAACTCATGCGGTCAACGGTCTGTATCGGCGGGTTTTTCCAACTGGTAGGGCGGAACTAACCTTTGGCAAAGATAAACTAATTTACTTTTGATTTTAGGGGTGATATGTATAGTTCGGTATTATATCGTTATTGTCCGATACTTTCAACATGGAGAAACACAATTTATGCGTACATTTATATCCACGTGAAAATGGTATATACAGGGTTCCCTCTCTACAACACCACCTTATGGAAAACAAATATTGCATGCATTGTTCGGATGGAGTTGCTAGAGAAAATTAAGACTTGGCTTACATTTGCAAACAGCTTGAATCTTTATCAGGCGCCGCGTGAACCGACGTCTGGTCTGGATTCAAGCTTTTTGTTATTCTTCATTATATTCCTTTTGTCAAAATATCAACTAGTATGTAATGTTGAGAAAAATCGGCAGAAGTTAACGGTAAATTACGATAATAAAAGAGCGTGCTGTCGCCCCCAAAGTTGAAATGCAATGGACCGCATCGAAACTCCGCCCTGACAGGTCAATAAAATCGGTCTATAAATTGAGCGTAATCGGCGGTTTTGATAAAAAACAACATGCTCAAACGCACTTACGGTGGATTTAATGTTATTCTTTCCAAAAAACGCGTTTCGCTTAAACTATTAATTCCATTGCAAACAGTTTGGAGCCAGATCAGACGCCATGTAACCCGGCCTCTGTTCAGACTCCAAACTGCTTGCCACTCAGATTAAAATCAAAGTCAGAATTACCAACAGGTTGTCATTTTCTACGTTTTACTAACATGCGTTTGCTTTTCGTTTGCGTTTAAACGGGAGAGAATAACGTTTCCCCCACTGTAGGCCGAAATACCCTTAGCCATGTTTTAATTTTAAGATATGGGTATGCTCGACTTAAGCGATTTCTCATCATCGAAATTCTATTGAATTTGTAAAGTTTGATGGTACAATAGCAGTTTAGTAATGTGCTTATAAAGTCTTTGAGCTTAAGGTTTACGATGGGTAACACCTATCGAAACGAATCCGCAAAAACTATACACCATTTCATTCAGTATCCAATTCTACATCATTTTCCAGAGTTAAAAGAATTTTGACCTCATATAACTGAATTTATGGATATTTTTGTCTTGTTACCCTACTTTTCAAAAAACGTCCTGAAATGACTACCCCTCTTTTTTCTTTCCGAGGATAAAAAATTACAAATATTAATAAAAAGATCAAAATTTATTCATGCATTTATAGAAGAGGGCATTTAAAAATTTTGGGGAAAAAAAATGCACAGAAATGATTTTTGTGTTTTCATATGCTCCAATATGTACCGAATGACAGAAAAAAGTCTAGAAAAATCAAACGATGTGAAATATGATTTTTTGAGGTAAAATGATTGAATTGATAAACGAAAATGATAATTTTTGGAATTTCCATACTGTGACCCTGGGTATTAACATAAAGGCTTCAAATCTACAAATTAGACTGGCAGTTATATCCACTGTGGAATAGTACTAATTAGGATATATAAAACTTTCAAAAAATGGTTCTTTTTGGGTGAAAATCATGAAAATATTAAACAAAATCCCAATTTTTGGAGATTTTAGTAGAGCTTCCCTGGTGTCAAACATCCAAATAAAGGAAAAGATGCACAGAAATAGTTTTTGTGTTTTCATATGGTATAGCATGTACCAAATAACCGAAGAAAAATCTAGGAAAATCAAACAATGCGAAATATGTTTTTTGAGGCAAAATTGTTGAAATAATAAATGAAAACGCCAATTTTAGGGATTTCAGTACTGTGTCGTTGGTTATCATTATAAAAGCTCACAATTTACAGGCTAGATACTTATACATCTCTATTGTGAAATAGTACTATTAAGGATAGCTAAAACTTTGAAAAATGAATTTTGGCGTAAAATTGTTGAAATAATAAATGAAAACGCGAATTTTTGGGATTTCCCTACTGTGAACGTGGATATCAATATAAATACACCAAATATGCAGGTTAGACAAAAAATCATTTTTAATGGGTAATGGTACTAGTAAGGATAAATAAAACGTTCAAAGAACTGGTTATTTGGGTTAAATTGTCAAAATATTAAACCAAAATCACCAATTTGGGGGATTTTCGTAGACAATCCCTGCCATCAAAATCAAAAGTGATTTATGTGTTATCATATGCTTTAATATGTACAAACTAATAGAAAAATCATCTAGGAAAATCATACAATACCAAATATGGTGTTTTGGGGTAAAATAAAATGTAAATGAGCTTTTTCGGGATTTTACTACTGTGATGGTGGCTATTAAAATAAAAGCTCCAAATCTACAGGTTAAACAAATATGCAATTGCGCTGTGGAATGGTACTGATAAAGATGAATAAACTGTCAAAAAAACTGATTTATGCAGTAAAGTTGTTATAATAATTAAACAAAAAAACCACCAATTTTCGAGATTTTAGCAGAGATCTCCTGACCTGAAAATTCCAAATAAAGCCTTATAAGCAAATAAAGGGAAAAGTATTGAAAATTGATTTATATGTTTTAGTATGTTTCAATATGTATTAAATAACAGCAAAATAAAGGAAACTCCAACAAAGCCAAATATGACTTTTCGGGGTAAACTGGTTAAAAAAATAGTTTAAATTTGATTTTTTGGAATTTCCACAACATGGCTTTAGATATAAATGTAAAAGCTTCAAATTTACAGGTAAGACACATTATACTTTGTACTGTAGGCTATACTCACTCTGATTTGGGTCCTCAAATGATATATATTCTTGTTCCGCATACAATTAGGGTTAAGTAACAACCTATAGTCGCATCGTACACAATAAGGGTTAATTTACAGCATTTTGACAATTAAACCAGTGTACTAGCTTAGAGGCAGCATTTAAAATGCCGCTTTTTCAAATCAGAGTGTCCACTGATAGTAGACAATAAGCACCACAAAACGAATATTGAATGTTATTGACCTGGTGATATATACACTATCAGTTATTTCATATATATAGCAAGCACTGTTAGATCAATTAATTACATAAATTACATGTACGATGTATGCCCAATGTGCGTATACTATGATTTGCTGATATTTCATACAGTTGTCAGATTCCATTATTACAGCTCAAACTACAGGATAGCTCATGTCTATTAGTGTCCAACCAACAGCAGAATCAACCAGTTTTGCGCAGAAAATCCAACATGGCAGAACATTGTTCGTTCGTTTATGTTTTGATTTTTTTTATTGGTGGAGGGGGTGTATTTTTCCAAACCCTATATATTTATAAATTGTTATGTGTAATTTTGGATAAACTAGTTACATATCTCATTTAAAAGGACTGTGTCAAGCCTATTGATTTGGAGTTTTTATTAATAATTCATATCCTCCCCCATATACAGAAATTAAAAATTTGCTGTTTTATGTATATTTTTTAATGTTTTCCTCAAAAAGTTATTTTCAAACTTTGTATTTATCATCTTTAGTAAGCTGTTGTTTTGGAAAGAATATATAAATTATTTGTGCATTTGAAGCTTTACTGGTCACATCCACAGTCATATAGTCAATCAACTGGGCTTGACGTGTCAAAGGTCAACAGAGTCCATTTTTAAGGAGAGCAGCATTCCGCATGTTCTCCGACCATTTTTATACAATCAAGATTAGTATAATTATTAGATACAAATGAAGGCGATATTATTGTTAGCACTTTAGAGCAGTAGGTAAATATAGGTACACAGAGTGTATTGCGATAGAATTATTTTAATAAGCGTAGGTTCGAATCCCGCGTCGACCTCAAACTTTTTTTAATCTAAAATGAATTATCTAATTATTATCTAATAAATACTGTGTGATTATACTAACCATTTATACACATGTTCGTCAAATTTGGGGCAGGGGTGCATGGATTTCCTGCCCTATATTAGCCATACTTTCACAAAACAAATCGATGATAGAATATGAATATCAATATAAGTTTAAGTCACTTTCTTCAGGGGGCTTTCTGCATTACTTTAATGCAATGTAATTATATAATCTTTAATATTGTTTTGGCAAAACAATATCATAGGTTGCTGCGAGATTCGAACCCGTGCTTGATAAAATGTTATCCGATCATATACTTCTACCTACGTCTTATCCACTACGTTATGTTTCCAATAACTAATTCTTTTATTTGTACCGTTAACCAAACATTTTCATTTAAAACTTGACACGGGGACATCTGAAATGCTGATCTCCCTTATAAATGGACTCGGCCACCCTTTGACACGTCAGACCTAGTTGTTTGACTATAGTAATGAAATTGGAAATGGTAGTTATCCTTACTTATAAAAAGTTTCCATTTATATATTTGTCTTAACGATATTTTTAAGTTTTACATTCATGTTATATTGCTGTAACAATATACTGAAGATATTGTCTTTTTGTTTAACTATTATAAGTTATACATGTATATTACTTCATTGAAACTTATATACTATGCTAACCAATACACTGTAGTGCCTTGATGCACATCCAATGCCACTGTAAAAATCCTCAGTGAAAACTGTTTTCGTTTAACTTATATCTTATCACCAAAATTTATTAATTTTAGAAATCATAATTTATTTGTACTAGTGCTATAGGCTTTATTTCATGGTGCCTGTTGCCTTTTAAATGGATTTGGAGCTTTTTTAATCATATTTAAAGTCACAATACATTAAAAACATGTGTCTGTTTAAATGTTTTACCGGTTGATTTGTCTTTACTCTAACTAAGCTACATTAAAATGGTGTATGTGTGTAAGTTATAGACTTTGAATGTTTGGTTTCACATCTAAGGTCATCGTAGTGAAGTGAAAAGATAGGGGTTTTCATTTTAAAGCTTAATTCATCCTTAATAGTACAAGGCTACAGTGCACAGTAATATGTATCTTACATGTAAATGTGTAGCTTCTATATTCCTGTCTAAGGCCATAGTGTGGAATTTCCAAAAACATGCATTTACATTAATTGTTTTAATCAGTATACCCCAAATTTTATATTTGGCTTTGTTGGATTTTCCTAGATTGTTTTACAAACAAGAATTTGTGATTTTGGTTTAATATTGTGATAATTTTACCCCAAAAAACAGTTTTTTGAAACCTTTATTTATCCTAATAAGGACCATTCTAAAGTAGACATGAATATGTGTCTAGCCTGGATATTTGGAGCTTTTAGAGTGATATCCATGGTCACAGAAAGGAAATCCCAAAAATTAGCTTTTCAGTTAATATTTCAACCATTTTACCCAAAAATCATATTTCGGATTCTTTGATTTTCCTACATTATTTGTCTGTTATTTGGTACATATTGAAACATATCATTACTGATAAATAAATTCTGTGCATCTTTTCCATTAGTTTGATTTCAATCTCAAAATCTGTCAAAAATCCCCAAACTATGAAATTTTGTTAAATAATTTTACGATTTTACCAACAAAAAAATTATTATCTTAACTAGGGCCATTCAACTGTACACATGAATATTTCTGCAGCCTGTAGATTTCGAGATTTTATATTGGTATCCTCGATCACAGAAGGGAAATCCCAAAAATTAGTGATTTTAGTTATTATTTAAACCATTTTACCCAAAATCATATTTTGCATCGTTTAATTTTCCTAGACTTTTTGTCTGTTATTTGGGTACATATTTAAGCAAATAATAACATATAAATCAACTCTGTGCACCTTTTCCTTTACTTACTTTTAGATGTCAGGGTCTGTTTGAAATCCTCAAAATTTGTGTTTTTTGTTTGATATTTTGACAATTTCACTCTAAAAATCAGCTTTTTTGAAAATTTTATTTATCTTTAACAAGTACCAATCCACAGTTTACACGAGTATTTGTATAGTCTGTAGATTTCGAGCTTTTATATCGATATTCTCCATCACAGAAGGGAAATCCCAAAAATTAGCGATTTCAGTTATTATTTCAACCATTTTACCCAAAAAACATAGTTTGCATTGTTTTATTTTCCTAGACTTTTTGTCTGTTATTTGGTACATATTTAAGCATATAATAACGTATAAATCAACTCTGTGCACCATTTCCTTTACTTGCTTTTAGATGTCAGGGTCTGTTTGAAATCCTCAAAATTTGTGATTTTGGTTTAATATTTTGACAATTTCACCCCAAAATCATTTTTTTGAAAATTTTATTTATTTAAACAAGTACCATTCCACAGCTGACATGAATATTTGTCTAGCCTGTAGATTTCGAGATTTTATATCGATATCCTCGATCACAGAAGGGAAATCCCCAAAATTAGCGATTTCAGTTATTATTTCAACCATTTTACCCCAAAACCATATTTCGCATCGTTTGATTTTCCTAGACTTTTTGTCTGTTATTTGGTACATATTTAGGCAAATAATAACATATAAATCAACTCTGTGCACCATTTCCTTTATTTGCTATGAGATGTCAGGGTCTGTTTGAAATCCTCAAATTTGTGGTTTTGGTTTAATATTTTGACAATTTCACCCCAAAAATCAGTTTTTGAAAATTTTATTTATCTTAACAAGTACCATTCCACAGCTGACGTTAATGTTTGTGTAGCCTGTAGATTTCAAGCTTGTATATTGATTTCTACGATCGCAGTTTGGAAATCCCAAAAATTCGTGCTTTCACCTATTATTTTAGCCATTTTACCCCAAAAATCATATTTCGCATCGTTTGATTTTCCTAGACTTTTTTTCTGTCATTCGGTACATATTGGAGCACATGAAAACACAAAAATCAATTCTGTGCATTTTTTTCCCTTTATTTCGATTTTTGACGCTAGATGCCCTCTACTATTATACCTAAGACATTGTTGTATACAAATACAAGCAGAACAATTAAATATTTTGCATAATACATTAAAAAAATCTGTTATATTTCGGAAAAAATAATTTATGAGTCAATTTTTTCTCAAAAATCATTTTTTACGTTTTAGCAGAACTGAGATTTTTACAAAAATTAGGCAGGGGCATTCATACTGACTACACTTAAAATTATCTACCATGTCTCTAGAACAAAATAAAATAAAAATTAGGAGGGTTGATAAAACATGCAGTCATTTGCAAATAGTTGTGGAATTCACAAAAATGTCAATTTAATAGCTACTGTCTGTTTTACAAATTATTTTCTGCAAGATAAACAATATTCTCCAGCAAGAAATGTGAAAAATACAGTCAATCTTGTATAAAGCAACCACCTTGCGAATCAGTCTGCATACCTCTTCATTATGACACTAGACTAATTAACTCCGGGTAGAAATAGTGAAGAAAACTCCTACTGAAGCATTCTGAATTAGTTTTATCCTGCATTAAACAGACAGCTCAATACCAGACAAACTATGGGTATTCAATAGAGTGATCGCTTAATACAAGATTGACTGTAAAAGTTGACAATGATTACCAAGTTTCATAATAAACGGCTGGTATGTTGCAACCCAATAATTGCAAGAGATATTTAACACTTTACCCCATAGCTTATTTTAAGTATTGAAGAGACATGGTTGCATAAAACAGGATGAAATTAAAGCAGGATTCATTCTGCTTTACTTCCAGTCTGCTTAAACTATGTACAGTCTGCTTAGATAAAGGATTTTTATTATGCATATTCATGACTGTATAAAATTAAAACTATTTAATTTCAAGAGTGAAGGAATAAATTAAATGTGTTAACATGAGTATCAATGGAGTAAAGGGTTGATTTAGGAAAACATGTTTATCATGTACCACAGGTTTGATTTACAGTCAGATCTGTATTTAATAGGCGGTCTGTTCCTCTACCTTTGTTGTGGTTCTATGGCATATTTGTCATAGGGACTATTTTCAGTTTATTAGACCGAGATGATCCCCTCTGCTACAGTGGAGAAAACGTTATTCTTTCCTGTTTACACTCTAACGTAAAACACTAAAATGCAGATAAGGACAATTTTTTGACAATTCTGACTTTTCATTGTTATCTGAGTGGCAAACAGTTAGAAACCTGATCAGACGCCGTGTTTATCCGGCGTCTGATCAGGCTCCAACTGTTTGCACTGGAAATAGTACTTTTAGCGTAAAAGCGTTTACTGGGAAAGAACAGCGTTTTCTCCACTGTAAGAGCTAAAAAGGAAGGCGGTTTGGTGGTTTTAATCCAAACAGGCTGCTTTGGAACAAATGAGATAAGCCGAAATCATCTTCCTGTAATCATTATCATGTCATCTCATCATGCATCCCTCATCATTTATGGGCGCTTTTCTCGCAGATCCTGGCAAATTTAGCTCTTCGTTGGCAGACAAAACAATTTTACCACCCGAACAATAGTTATGATCCGCTAAAACATGTTTTTCTTGTATTTGCGCACCGGCCACCCGTCGATTTGCAAACTTTTCCACTCAGGGCTCGATTTCTCACAGGGCCCCGACACGATTGCTTTTTGAGAAAAAAACCGTCAGAAGTATATCGATTTTTTTCTCTAAAAATAGCAATCGTGTCAGGGCCCGTGTGCGCAGTCAAGCATTACCCAGCGAAGACCTTAAGATTAGTCTGAAATCATTCTCGTTCTGCTCAAATATGACCAATCAAGAGTTTGATAACGATCTCGTCAGGCTAAGCTAAAATGCTGATAAGCATGGAACATGTTTTCTATGCTTGCTTTGAATGTCTTTAGTATTTTCTGGAAAAGCAGATAGATAGATAGATTAGATCCGGTAAAAAGTGTACATAAAATGGCAAAACATGTTTAAAGCAAAACATGTAAGAGCCATGTAATGTGTACTAGAAACCAAGGATAACACAAAAAAGGAAAATATTTTCCTTATTTCAATTGTGGTCCTTGAAAACGGTTAATTAAGAAAATAATTGCGTACTTCCGGCATTCATGAGCTGATGGCACTTCCATGCTTTTACTAGCAAAGTGCGTGAAGCCCGAAGGGCTTCTCGCTTAACTTTGCTAGTAAAAGCTTGGAAGTGCCATCAGCTCATGAATAACGGAAGTACGCAATTTATTTCTTATATTTATATTCCATCGTGAGCTGAGAAATGAACCAGAAATGTACATAACCGTTCTAATAAACACTTTTCCCGTTGCTATGCGTTGCTATCGTAGTAACGATCTCTATATATGGACTGAAACTAGTCCCAATCACATATTATATTTACTGGATAAATTTAGACTTTTAACCGGTAAACTTTCTCGTTATTTTTAAAATCCCTTTTGAGATATCTAAAAGCACACGAATTTACGAAATACTTGTATGATAAGCATCTTAAATTTAGGTCGCGTTTTTTTAAAACCGATTTACTCACGCGCGATACTTGATTACTCCGCGTTAACCGCGCCTACCATACGGACTTCTCTGTATCGATTTGAAAGTGATCAGTATAGCTCCGCCCCTAAACCAGTCGGCTAGAACTGGATTTTTAGTGAGCATTCATTGAAATATGCAAGTCTCCTTTTAGAATAGTGTTATATAAGGACAATGCGGGGCGAATGTAAATATTTACAAAATAATCCTTATGGAACTATGATGTTATGCCATAGAATTTATCTAACACATTTGAAAAGGACAAATGTGTTATTTACGAATTTCCCAATTCACAATTCCGTCTACAAAGTTCTTACTTTTTACTTCCAAGATAAGTTGCTATACGAGTGGATACCTTTCTTTAAATCTAGGAACAGGCTATCTTGAAGTAACTGTGTATAGCTATTAAGTTATGTACGAGTTGCTCCCTTGAAATGAAAAGCATCGTATAGTTGATTTTAATTTAATAGTTGTTCATTATTTCAGCTTAAATTTGCCTTTTATAAGCTTTATTTGATTAGATATTCAGGAATTAATGTATTTTAGGTTATTTGTAAGTGGTTTAGGGAGGTATAGAGAGTGTTGGAGTAGTTTGAGGAGGTTTAGGACCTTAAGACTGACCTATGTATAGGGGTTATCCGTCACCCTACCCACCTTCTAAAAACAAGATAAGAACAAAAGATTTTGCTGCGAAAACCATAATATATTTAGATTACATTTATAGCGACCGACGAATGAAAAAAACATATTCAAATCTAGAAAACCTAATCGTTTTAGAAAAACTGATAGTCCAAATAGATATGAACTATCTAGAATTATGTAGGGGTATATGTATTTAAATGGTCTTCTAGCTGGGTTGAATATATTGCTGTTACAGTGGAGAAATGGTATTCTTTCCCGTTTTAACGCAACCAAGCACTTACACGCAAAAAATGTAAATTTTGAAAAATTCTGAATGGCAAACAGTTTGAAGCCTGATCAGACGCCTGGTTTTTTTTTTAGCGTAAACGCGTTTATTGGGAAAGAATAACGTTTTTATAACTGTATTCGATAATTACTCAACTTTATTTGAAATAACTAACATGTCATTCAAAAGGACTCAGTCTGTTAAACATATTTCAAATCATATCAAATTTATGTAATTAGCCTAGGCGCTCTGAAATAAACATGCCTCTAATACAACACAACCACCTCGCGCATTCAAGAGGGATTTCAGTCAATGCTTAAAACCATGTTTTCTTTGAATACCAATAAAACAGAAATTCTCATAGTTTATAATAACAATACTAACATGACACGTAAATTCGTCTCTACAAACAAAGAAAAAGTTCGTCGTGGTATACCTAGTGTGTTTTACCACGCTGTGAAAATAGTCCTTTTAAACAGGCTCTTCATGTACCCACCCTATGGTAAAGGGCAGTTTTCAATTAAAAGTCATGTGACGTAAAAGGTCTTTTCTTTCATGTTTTGTTACTGATTTGTCTCAGATATTTAATCTGACTAATACTAAATGGTTCTATGACAGAATAAATCATTTCGTCACTTTTTTATCTTATATATGCCGTACTGAAATTGGTTTCATGTAATAGCAATAGAAGGGAAGTAATTCGGTTGAAATCTAAATCCGCAGAGGAAATAAGCCTGAAGCATTTGCTTGCATTTCTGATGATTTGTTTAAGGGTGCTTCAAACCCATAAGCGATTTTTTCAAAGGATTAAACTTTTTTATATCATTATTTTTGGAAGAACACTTTATGATGAATGAAAAAATGAAAAAAAAAGTATATGGTGGTGTCCTTTTTTTGAGCTACAGCGATTTGAAAAAGGTATGTCAAATTTGGACTTTTTTTAAAAAAAATTACCCATTCAGAGTACAAGCTTCAGTAAAATCTATCTCAATACAAAACAAACATGATCATTTGGGGTTTCTTTATTTATTTCATGTCTATGAAGGTATTTTCACACATAGAAACCAAATTTAGACAAAGCAGGCACCAGGTTTGAACAATATGGACCCTAAAAATGTTTGAAAATGAAATAGTTGTAGTATTAACCTTTTTTAGCTCACCTGGCACGAAGTGCCAAGGTGAGCTTTTAGGATCGCTGGATGTCTGTCGTCCGTCGTCCGTCGTCTGTCCGTTCGTCTGTCTGTCTGTCTGTTCACAATTGGTTCGTTCACACTCTAGCGGCTACAAATTTCATCCGATCTTCATGAAGCTTGATGACAATGTTTGTCTTGATGAAATCTAGGTCAAGTTCGAATGTTGGTCATGTCGGGTCAAAAACTAGGTCACTAGGTCAAATCATAGAAAAATCTTGTTAACACTCTCGAGGCTACAAATGTTATTGGATCTTAATGAAACTAAGTCAAAATGTTTGCCTTATTAATATATAGGTCAAGTTCGAATATAGATTATGCTCGGTCAAAAACTAGGTCACTAGGTCAAATCATAGAAAAATCTTGTTAACACTCTAGAGGCTACAACTCTCATTTGAATTTAATGCATCCTAGTCAGAATGTTTGCCTAATTGATATCTAGGTCAAGTTTGAATATGGGTTATGTCGGGTCAAAAACTAGGTCACTAGGTCAACTCATAGGAAAACCTTGTTTACACTCTATAGGCTACAAATCTCACCTTATCTTCATGAAACTTGATCAAAATGTTTGCCTCATTCATATCTAGGTTAAGTTCGAATATAGGTCATGTCCGGTCAAAAACTAGGTCACTAGGTCAAATCATAGAAAAACCTTGTTAACACTCTAGAGGCTTCAAATCTCATTGGATTTTAATGAAACGGGGTCAGAATGTTTGCCTAATTGATATCTACCGGATAGGTCAAGTTTGAATATAGGTCATGTCGGATCAAAATTTAGGTCACTCGGTCAAATCAAAGAAAAACATTGTTAACCCTCTAGAGGCTACAAATCTCATTAGATCTGAATGAAATATTGCCAGAATGTTTGCCTACATCAAATCTAGGTCAAAATCAAATATGGATTGTGTCTGGTTATAAACTAGGTCAAATCATAGAACAATCTTGTTAACACCGTAAAGGTTGATTGTGGGTCATGTCCAGTTGTAATCTAGGTCACTATAGGTCATGTTTTACATGGTGTACCAGGTGAGCGATTTAGGGCCATGGTGGCCCTTGTCTTATATTTTACCAGATGAAAGTAAAGTATGTGCTAAGGCAGTTCAAAATATGAAAAGAAATTGAAAGGTCAGTGTTGAAAATGTTGAGTTATTAAAGTAAAAAGAGTTATCTCCCTTTACACAATTTACAAAAAAGTACCAATCGATGATATTAAGAGATTTATAAAGTTCACATTTGGTGCCTTTCTCTCTTAAATAAGTTTTTGTATGAAGAAATACTACCATAGACAGGAAATTAATAACACAAAACCAAATAATCATATTTGTTTTCATTTGAAATGGATTTTATTGAAGCGGGCTGTTTGAAAAGCACAAAAAAAGAAAGAGTGGGTGGGGTAAATTTTACATGGCCGTAGAGCCAAACGTTGTTCACCGAAATGTACACTTTTTTCTATTTTTTCATTAATCTTAAATAGCTCTTCAATACAAAACGTCATAGAGTGTTTTCATATACTTTGAAAATTTCCCAAATTCATGACTTTCATACACCCTTAAGGGGGTAGGTGCACCTTTGGAAAGTAATTACCAAATTCTTCAAACTTTGCATAAAGACAGTAAAATTAGTTTCTATGACAAAACTGGTGTAAAAAGTGGGGGTACCGGACCTTTCTTTTTCACAATTTGAGATTTTTCAAGGCTACCCCTCTAAAATTGAAGCTTCATAAAAACTCCTACTTTTTTGTACTACGGTTTTTCAATCTTTATTTAAACAATCTATTTGTACAAAAAGTATCCTAATTTACATTACCATAGTAAGAATAAACTCTGAAAATAATGTTTTATCAAGATCCAAAATAAAAATGTTTGATTTCACCGGAAAGGGGTAAAATTTACCCCACCCACTTTTTTATAATGGGAGAATAAGGCACAGTGAAAATTGCCTTACAAATTGTAGCAAACTAATTACCAAATTTTTTATTTGTTGTTTTTAGCCTTGCAAACAAAAAGTTTTAGTGAAATAGCAAATAAAAACACAGGGTCCCGGATCTTTTAAAAAAGATATAGATCATTTTATCTAAAAAAATCATTTTTTCTCATTTTTTCAATTTTTCGTGTATTTTTACTAAAAATATTTTTTTTCAAAAAAAATTCATTTTATCTATTGAGTTATCTATAATTTATACTAAAACTGTACTACCATGAAAATTTCATGCTTATATTCTGAGAAATTGAAATGAAATCGGATGTAACAAAATGCAACCTACCTATGAAAACAGTGTATGCTGTAAACTACGAATAGGACATAAAACTTAAAAAGTCCCTTCCGGAACGAAAATCCAATTTTTTCCCGGGAAAATAGTATTTTATTACTGTATGCATTCACCAAAAATGAGTTCTTAACATTTTTTTGAAAATGAGTTCGTAAAATTTTTCGGAAATTTCATAATGCTCAAAAAGACAGGCCGACATCCTTAAGTTAGTCATGTTAGAATCGAAATAATCGATGTTCTACCGTTGTTACACGGTATTCTACAACGGTTGGTCGTTGTGATGCGCAGGATTTGACCACTCAGGCATTCGGTAACAATGGTAGAACATCGATTAATTCTTAAATTTACTATCAATGTCTCGCTGAATGGATGATATTTCAGAATTTTTTCACTTTTATAAAATCAACCAATGTTAATGTATCACTCAATTACCAGGATTTTTCAAATGCTCGTATAGGTATTGTATATTGTTTACGCCCGAGTTCTAAGTTCCTACTTCTTAGTTCCAACTTCAAAGTTCCAACTTCCATGTTGCATGTTCCGACTTTCATGTTCCAAGTTCCGACTTCCGACTCCCGAGTTCCAACTTCCGACTTTAAACCTCCGAGTTTATATCAGCACATGAGTACACTATGACGTAATTGATAGTTTGTAACCTATGAATAATAAACACATACTGAAGGTATTTTAATACAGAACAAAGTTATCCCCAAATCATACCAGATCAAACGGAGCTTTCCGCGTTGCTTTTGTTTGCATTAAGCAGATATATCTTTATCGTGTATCTATGCTTATACACAGATTTGCTGCTCACAATGTAACAGACATCAGACCGTATCTATTAACACAATGTGCTACATACATACACAAATGACATGGTCTATACGAACAGACTTTACAAGCTGGTACAAGGGGAGAGGAAGACCCATGATATGAACTTATAAAACATTATTCGCAGACGTTTCAAACAATGTAGACCCACATGCCTAATTGAAACCAGACAATTATCACGATTGCGCACAGCCAACCTAAGTCCTGTAACACATTTACATCCACACGAAAAATACATACACACTTGTGAAGTAATAGGTGCGAAATTATGACGTCACGAGAACGTATAGAACTATAAAATATAAGCTAACAGCTAGAAAGTAGGAAGTAGAAAAACGTGGAACGTCGGAATTTTAAACTTTAGAGTTGGAACTTGGAAGTCGAAACCTAGAACTTGGAATTCGGAAATTAGAAGTTGTAACTATGAAGTTGGAAATTAGAATGTCATCTGAAAGTCCTTTAGAATTATGTTTTTATTTGCCAGTAAACTTGATTGCTGAATGTGTGTTTTGTTGCTTGTGAAAAGATAAGTATCCTTTATGCCTAACAAGTCTAATGCAACGTGTTTCCAAAGTTTGATATTTCTATCTATTTATATTCAAAATGCCTGATTATTTTATCTTGTGTTGAATAACGGAAAACTGCGTTAGGTCTATTAACTACATGTACAGTTTTCTATTAACCCTTATCCTGCGGCAATATCGTCTGCTTCGAAATTGTCGTCTGCAAAGTTTAATAAATTTAGATTTATACATTTTTTAAGTAAAGAAACCTAAAGAAGAGTGTCAAACAGCGTGGATCCAGATCAGACACCGCGTTACGCGGTGTCTGATCTGGATATAAACTGTTTGCAAACATCAATAATGTCGCGACCAGCAGGCATATGGTTAACTACATGTACAGTTTTCCTATTTGACAGAAAACGCAATTACACTGTTTGTTTGCTATGTCAAGGACTTTTTATCATAACGGAACTGTTCTACGCCGGCTTTATCCTATTTTTGCAAAATTGTTTATGGCGAATTCAGAGTACAGTTGAAAATTGCTGATACGAACTCATTTCAGTCGACTATACCAGTACCTTAAACTGAAACGTCGCGTGTTAACTTTGAGTTATCGAAAATTTATTTTAAGAAATACGGATAGGTTGACTGAAGCGAGATCGAAGTATCGAGTTTCAATTCTATTTGGTAGTACTTAGTTTGGTATTGATCCCATCGGCTTTAGTCATATAGTAAAAAATTCCAAATGTTTTTAACATGAGTTCAAAACCACCGTCATTATTTTCAAACAAACAATCATATTACGTTTTATTGCATATGCGTTTAGTAAAGTGCTACCTGCCTACAGCGGTCCTCCGAAAAACTATTTCCTTCTTACATCAACGCTTGCTAGTGGTCCCAACAACAAGACATAATTCTGCTGCTTTTTCTCAGTCATATATTAAACCTTTTGACAGAAAATGCAACAACATAATGAAGAGCGACAAACATCTTGAATCCAGACCAGACTCCCTCCCTATAACAACTATGTTACAGCGCTGTCATATCGTCTGCTTCAATGTATCGCCTTCTGTTTTTCACATTGGACATTTGACAGAAAAGACAGCATAATGACGAGTGACAAACAACTTGAATCTAGATCAGACGCCGTGTTACGCGGCGTCTGACCTGGATTCAAGCTGTTTGCAAATGTAAAACCAGTTTCCCTAACTATTACGACTCCCACAACTTTTGTCTCCCATTAGTTTAAACATGTTTTATTTCATTATATATACAACTGTTATGAACTAAACATGGATATATACATTAGGATGATAACGAAAGCATAGGGTGTCGTTGTAGAGAGAGAACGCTGTATCTGCAATATTTTATGATTATTTAGTTGACGTTTTAATTGAATAAATATTGCTGGCAGTGCCAAGCAGTTTAGATCCTGCTCAGAGGCTAGGTAACACGGCGTTTGGAAATGTTTGGCAAAAAAACACTCAATTTGCCTATGGTAGTGAAACAGAAAGTCGTAATGACCTCCATACCTCATTTTTGTTTTTCATGTTACAGAACATACAGATTGGTACGAGAGATCCGACTACCTAAATACTTACGATGCAGAAAACGAGGAATACGACATGTCATCACGTATGCACTATGCCAAAACTATGAGATTAGTAAGTAAAAGATACAGTGCGAGTTTCGCTGTAAAAGTGTCCGTTAACAATGGTAAGAAGACTGTTTCGCGAGGACGAACAACAACATGTCCGAGGCGAAGCTTTGTGAATAATATATAATACCGAGTCAATAATGATTGTGGTCAAAGTAGCAAATTATTCTAATAAATACGAAAGACTCAAGCAGGAAACGCAACACAAACAATACACCCACCTCTCAGGCAGAACACACACACAGTCATACCATAACAAACACACACACACGCACACACACACATACAGACACACACACGCAATCCCATTCCTTCATCTACACACTAAATAGAAAACAACACGCAAGACAAACATAAAGCAAAGTGAATATAGGAGCCCGCAATGGTACGGTCAGCAGCAATCAGTAATTAATTATAAATTAATCAATAACAACCACTGGGGGTTAAACCTTGGTTTAGGGGTGCCAAACCTCACTCTTATCTCCTATATTCACCTATAAAGACGAACAGTGTACATAAAATATAATACAATAAAAAAGACCGCCAGCACAGTAAGTAAATACATGTAAAACATCTAACAAAAATTCTATGACAAGATTATTAGTAACACGGGAAAGAATTAAACATTCAAGCCCGTGTAAAAAATAACCCACTATGTCAACGGTCAAATTGTACTCAAGCGACTAGTCTGTAGTCACGAGTAACTGTAAGACATGGATGGGTTTAGGGTACGACAGAGAGGGAGTGAAAAAACAAAGCACGAAAATCCGACATAAATCTCCCGGTTAATTACGGCTTTAGAGATACATCATCATGTAGTGCTAAGCCCTGTCTGTCGTCGCACAATCAAAGAGGTAAGCATAGTTATCAATTGTAGATTGATCGATAACCAAACGTGAAGTGCGCAGCAATATAGTTGGATCATAATCTTTTTTTAGGAAAAATTTAATACGTTTCACAAATAGGTTTTGAAAATGCATATGTCCAAGAATCTTACGAAGTCTGTAAATCACATCACCATAAAACTCCGGATGTGAAATACCTTGCCGAAGTTTATGAAATCTGTACCCCTGTTTAAGAAGCTTTTCAGTAATAGTTTTATTACAAATGTGGATGTCCTCAACAGAGGTACAGGCCCTAGCAAAACGAATAAGTTGTGAAATATAAACCCCGTAAGATGTAGAACGGGGAACATCGCCATCTAGATGAGGATAATTTACAAAACAAAAATCAAAATCATCTCGTTTATCGTAAATCTTAGAAGAAACAATTCCGTTATTTATTAAAAGATCCAAATCTAAAAATGGTGCCGATAAATTTGACTCGTTTGTTTTATTAAGGCGTAGTTCTTTTGGGTAAATAAAAGGAAACAACGTATCAAAAATGGGTTGTCTATATTAAAAATATCATCTAGATAGCGCGATGTATTGTTAAAGGCTTCGATCATATCTGCCTGTGTATCAGGTTTTAAACTTAGCATAACGTCCCTCTCATAACAGTACAAAAATAGGTCTGCGACAAGGGGCGCACAGTTTGTACCCATAGGGATACCAATCACTTGGCGGTATATGGTACTCCCAAAACGTACATAAATATTATCCAGAAGAAATGATAGTGATTTACAGACATCGGTGCAAGTCCACATAGTGTAATGCTTAACCGTGTCATTTGTAAAAAATGCACGATCAGTATTACACGCTAGAAAAAGTTTTCTTTCTCTGGCAAAAGTCTTTTCAATAAGTTGTATAAGTTTAGCTTTTATTAAATTTATGGTAAGGTAGTATATAGTGTTGAAAAGTCATACGTACTTATATTGCAAGCTTGATATTTTCTATGTTCAAGCTTCGTCAAAATTTCATTAGAGTTTTTGATAGACCAAAACAGATTAAGTCCAGAATTTTCGTAAGTCTTGTCACAATACCTTTGAACATGTTCTTTGATTTTAATTAAAGACGATGTCAAAAGTTTGGAAAGCTTAGTAGTAGTACATGCACTTGAATTAGCAATACAACGAGACTTATATGGTGTTTTGTGGAGTTTTGGTATCCAGTACATTGTAGGAAGTTTATGACATGTAATGTTGACATCAGCTTTAAATTGTTCACATGTATCAAGATGATCAGATACTAAATTACGCTCCGTTAAATTGGTTGATATATAGGAATTGGTATTCACAAGTTCCTGGTTTAAAGTATCAACATAATGTAATCGTCATACAATTATCACATTATTGGATGCTTTGTCTGCAGGAACGAGTACATACTTGGAATGAAAGTCTTGTATTCCCCTTCTTTAAGTGACGAATATTAAATTTAGGTTTAGGTGGTAAAAGATGGTTATTGGATAAATAGAACGAAATCCGGGTATCGATAATATCAAAAATTAATTCTTTCCATTTTGCAAGAGCGTCATTTTCAGCATGTTCTCTTCGGCACCAGTTGGTACTATAATTATTCTTACCGTTCGCTCTAGTTTGCCAGCCAATGAAAGGGCTCTATTTCAGCGAGAAATGAAAAAATTTATCGCAAATTCGTTCAGCTTTTGTACCGGGTATGGAAGAAATAAAGCATGTTATGAACACGGTTATGGACGCCTCGCGCTAAGGCGGGGCTAAGCGCATTATTACGTCATTAGACAGCCATCGCTCAGCTGGTAAATAGACATACCACGTACATGTATGGAAGTTACATATTACAGTATTAGTCCGGAGGATTAAGGCCGGTTTTGGGCCGAATCGTGCATTTTTTGATACACCTATGAAATTCGGCACACACTTACTTTGACCTATTACGGTTTATTTAAAAAAAGGGACCCCAGTCAGATTTGACCTATTGTGACTGTGGCGGCCATTTTAAAAATGGCCGCCATTTCAATTTTCAAATCTTTGTAGCTCGTTTAATAATAGGGATAGAAAGTTAATGTCGGCATCTATACCTCTGTTTTTAGGGTCATTGAGTTCAGATATAATCACGAGTCTGTATTTTGAAGAAAAAAAATGATATGATTGCCTTTTTATCAAAAAGAATTATTAAAAATGCAGTCATTTTACCAGAAAATAAATAAGACAAATAAAATGCATCCTCTCAAAGAGGAAACAATTGAAAACAGAGTTGACGAATTCATTAAATTTGGCACACACTAACTTTGACTTATTATGGTTTATTTAAAAATCAGACCATGGTCAGATTTGATCAATGGCGACTGTGGCGGCCATTTAAAAATGGCCGCCATTTTAATTTTTGATAATAATAGGGATATAAATTAAATGTTGGCAGCTATACCTATATTTTCCGGGTCAATGAATTAAAATATAAAAACAAAACTGTACTTTGAGGTAGAAAGGTCAAAATGGCTGCCGATTTACGTACAAATTACTAAAATGGCAGCCATTTTACGTAAAATAAACTAAATATTAGTAAAAAATCAAATATTTTGTTTCCAAATTAAAATATGGAATTATTCACATTATTTACATTATGAATTTAATGAAAACACACTTTTTGTTCTAATGTTATTGATTAAGGAATTAGACCTTAATCAGATTTTACATATGGGAGCTTAGGCGGCAATTTCTAAAATGGCCGTCATTTCAATTTTCAAATCCGTGTAGCTCGTTTAATCATAGCGGTAGAAAGTAAATGTTGACATCTATACCTATGTTTTCAGTGTCAATGAATTCAAATATAAACACTATTCTATATTTTGATGAAGAAAAATTAAAATTGCAGCCAATTCACGTAAAACTACTAAAACGGCAGCCATTTACGCAAAAATAACTTTTTAAATAAGTAATAAAAGAAATTGTCTCAAAATAGAAATATAGAATTTAAGTGTTTATGTATGAAACAAAATAAACAAAAAATACAATGTGTATGCGTTTAATGTCATGCCACGCAGAAGTGTGGGTCATATAATGTTACTTTTGTCCATCCGTATGTACGTACAAACGTCCATTCACTTGCCTTCCAATCTGCAAACTAATGTGTTTAAAAGAAAATAGGCATCGATATTCAATAATTGGATTCGTACAGAAAATTAGAAGCTAAGTTGTACCATGCATGAAACCTTGTTTCCATGGCAATAATATAAGATATTCTAGTAAGAACAAAGTGTCATTGGTCTTAGATATTTGGCATTATCATTATATTCTAGACTTCTAACAAACTTGTCAAAATCATAGCATATTGGAGAATACTGGACCTTTCCTGGGTCACTATTTATACAAAGACGTATAATACAAACAAAATAGAAGTATTCTCCTCAAAATCTACAGAGCAAAAGCTTAGATAGTTTGTGTACGATAACAGTTCGAAAAGTATTATGACTGTATTGGTCGAGTCTTTTAACTTCATTTCCTCAAAATGTCCCCAATGATAAGAGATGCTAATTTATAAGTCTACGGATTCATTTCTGAAAGCGTCACTGAAAACTTATCTGGCTATACTGGTTCTGATGGACACCCGAGACGTTGTCGCGTTAGAGGTTTTCGACCAGAATTGTTCCTAACCAGTTTGGAAACAGATATATAAGTCTTATGACACTAAATCTTGGGGGAAGCGAGTTTATAAAAACCAAGGTACAATGTATCAGTGCTTTTTAATTGCTTTACCATAGGCATATGAAAGAACCAGAGAACTCTGTCTATAATACGAGTAGGGCATCGCGCCCGGGGTTTTGTATACACTGTCCTCTCCCTACGATGTCTTATTAGCCAATATAAGGCAGAAATAGACGTTAACAACCAAACCAAACTCACCAGATCTTGGAAATAATAAGTGAATGCGGTATCACAGTATTTACCGACTTTACGTTCCTGGAAGTACTTGTTCTATGTTTTAAAGATAACAGCATGTTTTTACATATTAGTCATACTTCTACCCTTTTTGTTGTACTCTGTACTGAAGATTACGGCATTCAAAACTTTCTTTGCACTCAACGTGTATTTCGCAACTATTGGCATTCCATATTTGTTCCTAACCTTTCTCGCTTGTTAAACAAATACACCTAGGTTACTTTATCAACAGTTTCCAATACCATTTAGTCGTATCTTGGGGACACTTGTGCAATCCTTTGTCATTTTCAACTTTGATATAACATATAACTATTTGGCATATAGGACATAATTATGCAGCCAATACAAGTATCCTATTCGCAGTTGTTAAACATTGTAGACTTGTCAGAAATAATCATTGTGTAGAGTTTGAAGCCTCTAACATTTATGTATGTATTGCAGTTGATTTATGTCGAAACCGGGCGACTTTTGTTCTTTGACTGATGTAATATTCTACCCTTTGTTTTGCTGGCGGCATACCCAAAACTGCATTTTGTGTATTATCTCTCATATAAGCCTTTATAATCTTTATATTCTATTCTGGCCATTTTAAATATAATCAAAGTTTATAACTCGCTGGTGCAAAAGTAAAATTTTTCATTTTCTTAATTATTAGGAATGATCAGCTATTTAATCTAATTTATGAACAGCGCTCCCTCTCTACAACGACATGCAATGGGAGACCAAAATTGTGTGCATTGTTCGGGGGGTCGTTATAGGGAGGGACATTGGCTTACATTTGCAAACAGCTTGAATCCAGATCAGACGCCGCGTTACGCGGCGTCTGATCTGAATTCAAGCTGTTTGTCACTCGCCATTACGTATTTTTTCTGTCAAAATGTCAAAAATGCAACTTTGAGAAAAGCAGCAGACGACAATTTTAAGCAATTTTAAGTAGTGAAAAGGTAAGACATAATTGTCTTGTTTAGGTTACTGCGCCAAGTGTCGTTGTAAGGAGGGAGTCGTTGTTGGGAGGATCGTTATAGAGAGGGGGCGCTGTATATTGAAATAACTATTCACAATGTTAGACGGTCAATGAATAAAGCTGTAGAGAAATTAAACGCAGGGAGACTGCAAATTGTTCAAACGATACACTCTCCCCACAAGCTATTAACGGTATAGCTTACATTTGATAGTAACTCGTGAGTAAATTGCTCCAGACAATTGCGGTCTGTTGGGATGGAAAACGGTTATTATATCTTCTAGTGGAAGGATTCAGCTGGCTGCAGAACGACGAAACAACATAGAGGTTCCATGACTAGCTGGAACATTGTTGTTATAGAAATGGAGTCTCAACCAAGGTTTAGATCACGGAAATAAAAGTTGAGCGATCTGCTCAACACCAGACTTAACCAACGCCGAGCAATCCGGTCATAAGGTTCGTCACCAACCTGCACCAACGTTGAGCAATAGCGTTCATCATACAGCTCAGCATTAGTTCACTATACTGTAGCTCAGCAGAAATAACGCTGAACGTACATAACTTCGTAATAGCGCCGATCAGACGGTCCAGCCTTCACCGTGCTCATACAGCCAGCGAGCTTGGGGATATTGCTTGATTATAGTTATTAGTTTTGTCGGCAAAGTAGCCCATCCATTGCATTTAGTTTCATCCAATTTTTATATAGCTTTAAATTTTGTGTAGTTTCATGCTTAATTCTTATATATTTCATATAGTTTGTATATTTTGTTCATGCCTTAACTAGTGTCCGGCTAAAGACACTGTCGCCTAAAAGAACTCCCGATAAAACACAGATCAAGCTTGGGGCTCTAGCATTAGGGTTAGGGTAACCGAACGTCTTGACAAGACTAAGCATAGCCGTCATGCCAATAGTCCGGCAGAGAAAGGTCCACCTAGAAATTACGTCCTAAGTTTTTTTCTTGATTGATATTGATAACTCAAAGCATTGTCATTTAGAATTAGCCGGGTGCCACATTGTCACCCTTTAGCATTTTGATATATTTCCGGTTTACCCCACCCACCCTTTTTTACTCATTTCCACGAAATGGTGCCTTGTATGTTATACCCTGGCATCGAATACCGGGTAAATTCCTTGAACGTTTAAGTATTATATCAATGAAACTTTAACCATAGATGTACCTTAATGAGAGTATGTTGCATTGCATTTTGGTAACCTTGACCTTTGCCCTTGACCTCTGTGACATTTGTAAATTGTTTTGCGTTTATTAGGTCAATTTTAGACTACGTACTTCAATTACGGTCATATAACTTCACATGTATGTGTATTTAAACGAGTAAAACTAGTTACAATAGTAAATTACTAATATTGACCTTTAACCTTGACCTCTGTTGCCTAGCTATATTTTTCTGTTAGGTCAGTGTTGGACTAGGTACCAGCAGCTAGGGTCGCGCAATTTAACATGATTTTGTGCGTAAAAATATTTCTTTCTTAGCATATAGGGTTGGTTGCATACACTTACTCATCAGCTTAGTTACTGATGATGGTAGTTTGATGATAGATAGTGGCTTAGCCTATATATCTGCTGATGCCTTGAAAGAGTGTAGTGCATAGTGAAATGCTGCCATAAAGTACCGATTCGGGTCATGTTAATTAACAATGAAAAATGTGGCATGGCTTGCCTGAAAAAAATGGAGCCTTCCGGATAGCAGTGCTCAGAATGATTTTGAAAACTAGTATTTGATGAGGCATGGACGAGGTATATGAAATGGCATGTCATGTGTTCATTGAAATCCCCTTTATGTGCCATGGGCATGTGGCCGATTGCATAGTTAAGATTTACTATAAAACAGAAATACTCGTAGGTTTTAGACATTCACATGTTCAATCAGCTGCAAGCAAACTTGAATATCATGTTGGCTCACATGTACAATAAGCTGCAAGCAAACTTGGATATCATGTTGGCTCACAGGAGTGATCCTGAAATAGTCCGGAGGCTTAGCAAAAAATAGTGCATTTTTTTTATACACCTATGAAATTTGGCACATAGTTCACCTAGCACCTACAATGTCATTTAAAAACGGGACCCCAGCTCAATTCCTCCTGTGGCGAAAATGGCGGCCATTTTTCAAAATGGCGGACTCCAATTTTTGATGTTTTATCTTTTTGCTAATAGATATGATAGAAAACAATTTGTTGTGTCTATATCTATGTTTTTATGGTGAGAAATGATCTATTTGACGAAACATCTATGACTTTTATGCTTGTTGTACTGAATGGTCAAAATTTACAAGAGTTATGGCCCTTGACGTCAGTAAATAAATGCTTTTTAAATGACTAAACGTCCACTCCTCATAGGTTTCTGCCTGTAATTTGTTAAAACTACCCATAATGGTTCGACATGACATGTTGTTGTGAATTTGCTAATTACGTTATGCTTAAACTTTTTTTTGCCAGAGTTATTGCCTTTGCCGTGGGTAAATAAAATATTATGTTGTGCGTCAACCGTCTTTAAAGAAGTCCTGAATATAAACGTTTAGGCCAATTTCATTAAAATTTCATATATATGCTTCTTGGACAATGTTCTATCAAATTTTGTGAAATGAAGATTATGTAAGTATAATTGTCGTTGCCATAGCAACCAATTGAAAAAATCTTAAAAACTCATTTTTTAAGAAATTATTGGTCTAATTTTAATTTTATATAATTATTAATAATAAATGACTAACCATATACAAGATATCTTGAAATTATTTGCCTCGCTTGAAAATCACGACGGTCAGTGGGTGGGGTAAAATTCTCTGATATTGCCATAACAACCAAATGAATCAATTTTTAACAATCTGCTTGTATGGGACCTCTATGTTGATATGTTATTTTTACGCAAATGGTCCTCTAGTGGATATTTTAATTATTCTTTGTAATTTTTATCTTAGCTTATCAATCATGGTCGCATGTGGGTGGGGAAATATGGCCATTGCAACCAAAAGAAACAAACTTTAAACACCTCCTTGTCTGAAACTTCCGTGCTGATATGATAGTTTCTTATAAAAATGATTAATTTTCATTAGTGGCATATTTCGATAATTCTTGCAATGTTTTTCTAAGCTCATAAAACATGGCCGCCAGTGGGTGGGGAAAGTTTTCTTTATATGGTCATAACTACCAAAAGAAACAACCTTTGAAAATAATTTTGTTTGGAGGCATTATGGTGATTTCTTTTACACATATGATCCACTAGTGACGTATTTCTATAATTTTTCAAATACTGTTCTTAGCTTAAAAACACATGGCCGCCAGTGGGTGGGGTAATATTTCCTTATTTGGTTATAGCAGCCAAATGATACCAACTTTGATGATGTTCTTGTCTGAAATCTCTGCTCTGATTTGTTTTAATACAAATGATCCACTAGTGACCCACTTCAATATTCCTTGAAAATGTTTCTCTTAGCTTATCTAACAAGGTTGCCGGTGGGTAGGGTAAACTTTCCTAATATGGTCATAGGGGACAACCAAATGAAACAAACTTGAATAATAATCTTGTCTGGAACCTTTGCTCTGATTTGTTTTAATACAAAAAATCCACTAGTGACCCACTTCAATATTTAAAAAAAAATGTTTTTTCAGGCTCAAAAGACATTGCCGCCAGTGGATAAGGAAATAATTCCTTATTATTTATAGGATCATTGGAACCAAAAGAAACAAACTTAAAAACTATAATTGTCAGACACTACCAGACCGATTTAAATATAAGTTGTGACATGCTACTAAATGTTGTCAGATACCCCCTTGTAACCTATCTTATATAATTTTACACTTGTTATTTTCGGGTGACTCTCTACTGGATTTAGTATACAAATATATAGTTACATGTATGTTTTCTATAGTACAAATATATACCTGCCAGTGGGTGGGGTTAGTTTTCCTTACATGACTTTGGTGAAACCTGTAAAACTCGTTTTAAGAGACATTTCTGTCCCTCTTTCAATATAATATTATACAAAAAATTAATGATCCTTGGTTGACTTTGTACCAAAGTTATTATTTCAAAGACGGGACATTTAATGTGGAAGTAAGGCAGTATTGTTCGTCCGTCTGTCTGATAAACAACATATATCTGCCTATTCGGCTTGCTAACACGATAACTCGAATTCATTTTTCCAAGTTTCATCATGCATGTACATGTGTATTTTGCTTCATTATCTAAATAGTTTGAACAATTTCATAAATTGCTACTTTTTGAATATATTTTATTGAATGTTTTCCTTTATTGCCAAATAGAGACATAAGGTAGAAAAGCAAGAACGTTTTCATATCCCTAATTCATCTCTAAATTTTTATAGTATTTAAAAAAGCAATTACATGTATGTTTAAAACACGTTACGTGTTATGTTTTTGTCTTTTAAATAAAAAATAATCTTGCCATGTGGCTAAACATGAGCATTATCTAGAGAATTTAGATACAGAACATGTAATGAAAACATTGCCCGTTCATGCGAAAATTCGATCCTATTTTGGTCGGTTTCATCATATTCTTGATACGACAATTCATTCTCAAAAGTTAACCATATAAAACATGGCCTCCAGTGGATGAGAAAGACGATACTTATATGTATACTGTTCATTGGAGTCATTGTAAAACAATACCATTGAGTTGTCGCTCATATAAGTATATGTAAAACAAACAAAATAAACAGGGATTCTTTAAAAGATGACTCCGTAGTAAGACTAAATGTCCATCCTAGAGCTATGACTAAAAACAATCCTGGTAAATGTCTACTAGGAGATGCTATACGAGCAATCTTCGAAACGCATTGCGTATGGTAGTGACACACCATTTCCACAAGGAATTTTCAGCAGGTAATCTTAAGTAAAAATATACATAAAGTTACATCCTATCAGAATTGTTCCAACAAGTTGTCATTATTTCAATGTTGGCAGATAAATCAACAACTTCATTAAAAACTAGTTTGAAAACGAGTAACAACTACTGACGATATTCAGTCGTATATGAAATCGGACCAGCGGTTTCAGACAAGAAGCTTTTTAAAGTTTTCACTATATAGCCATATAAGGAAAATCTGCCCCACCCACTAGCGGCCATGTTTTTTAAGATAGGAAAGATATTTTTAAAAATCTGATAGAGGGTCACCAATGGCACATTTGGGTAAAATTATTTTCAATTCGGACCTGTAGTTTTTGACAAGAAGATTTTTAAAGTGTGTTCGTACATACGGATGGACAAAAGTAACATTATATGAGCAACATTTCTGCGCGGCATGACATTAAACGCATACACATTGTAATTGTTGTTTACTTTGTTTCATACATAAATTCTATAATTCTATATATCTATTGTGAGACAATTTCTTTTATTACTTATTTTAAAAAAAATTTTTTTTGCATACAACGGCTGCCGTTTTAGTATTTTTACTTGAATTAACTGCAATTTTGATTTTTCTTCATCCGAATATAGACTTGTAATTATATTTGAATTCATTGACCCTGAAAACATAGGTATACGAAATGTAGATGTCAACTTTTACTTTCAACCGCTATCATTAAACGAGTTACATGGATTTGAAAATTGAAAAGACGGCCATTTTTTAAATTGCCGCCTTAGCTTCCATAGGTAAAATCTGATTTAGGTCTAACTTCCAAATCAATAACATTAGGACAACAAGTGTGTTTTCATAAAATTCATCATGTGAATAATGTGAATACTTCCATATTTCAATTTGGAAACACAATATTTAAGTATTTATTAATAATTAGTTTATTTTACATAAAATGGCTGCCATTATAGTAACTTGTACGTAAATCGGCAGCCATTTTGACCTTTATTCCTTAAAATACAGTTTTGTTTTTATATTTTTATTCATTGACCCTGAAAATATAGGTATAGCTACCAATATCTACTTTATATCCCTATTTCCATTAAAAATTGAAATGGCGGCCATTTTTTAAATGGCCGCTTCAGTCGCCATTGATCAAATCTGACCGATGTCTAATTCTTAAATAAACCATAATAGGTCAATGCAAGTGTGTGCCAAATTTCATGAAATTCGTGAACTCTGTTTTCCAATTTTATTTTCTGTCAGAGGATGTATTTGATTTTTTTTACTTATTTGCAAGTAAAATGACTGCATTATTAATAATTATTTCAGATAGAATGGCAATCATTTCATTTTTTTCTTCAAAATACAGATTTGTGATTATATCTGAACTAAATGACCCTGAAAACAGAGGTAAAGATGCCGACATAAACTTTCTACCCCTATTAGTAAACGAGCTACATGGATTTGAAATTTGAATTGGCGGCCATTTTTAAAATGGCCGCCACAGTCACCATGGGTCAAATCTGACTGGGATCCCGTTTTTAAATGAAGTTTAATAGGCCAAAGTAACTGTGGGCCAAATTTCATAGGTGTATCAAAAAGTGCACGATTCGGCCAAAAACAGCCCTTAAGCCTCCGGACTAAAACTGATTTTGAGGGACACGAGGAAGACGGAAAATAGAAAGAAACGCAAAGTACATGGAAGGCATGGTAAGACATGAGGACCATGGTAACAATAAAGATGAATCGGGTAGTTTTATCATTAAGTTTCATCATTAATCAAAATCATCCTAAAACTTAAAACCTTACTTAATATGTGAACGTTTGGAAAAAAATATATTCAAATTTGTAGACACTAGAGTGCAAACACTGTTAAAGTATTGCCTTTTCGAGCCTATCTGAGTGCATCAAGGACGGATAACTCTTGACAAAGGAATTATACTATACCCAAACTTCCAATTATGGAAGAACTTATAGTAATATTCCACTGTGGAAAAGTCAGTTTAACGTGCATTTAAAAACTGTAGTTGCTAGAGTGTATTAATTGATAAAGATGGCGTTTTCAACATTGTTACTGAAGAAATTGAATCAGATGATGTACATAACAGCTTTAAACCAGGTTAGGGACATCTAATAGAATTGGACGAACATGACACCAGAGAACAAATCACCGTGACCAAAATAATGTGACAGTTGGTCAAATCATGTGAAATCTACTCAATAGTCTTGGAAAGTCTTCAAGCTATCAGCCATGAGGTTGATAACTGAGATGTTCTGTCACATGAATTGACACCTTTTCCAACTGCACTGTTTGATGATCATAATGATATGACAGTAACGACAATTGATAAAGCAATTAAAAAATCCAAAAAAGAGTTTCTGACACAAACATGGGACCAGTAGACAGTCACCATAGACATATCGATATTGTTATTATGTGCTTATGACATACCCCACAAAAAGCTCTTTCAGAACTACATCGCCAACAGGAGAACAACAATATCCGGTTTACACGTTAAGCAGATATCTAGTATAACTTCCGGTATTTATCCTTTAGCAGCTATCTAGTATAACTTCTGGTATTTAACCATAACAGATATCTAGTATAACTGCCGGTTTACACGTTAAGCAGATATCTAGTATAACTTCCGGCATTTAACCTTCAGTAGCTATCTAGTATAACTTCCGATATTTAACCTTTAGCAGCTATCTAGTATAATTTCCGGTATACACGTTAAGCAGATATCTAGTAATATAACTTCTACATATAGGTAAAACCTATATACGGCCAAAACCTGTTTCTAAAAAGTTTAAGAGAGCCATTTTCCGGCCGCGATTTGTACCGAACCTTGTATAAGTTCATAAGAGTTATCTCCCGTGCTAAAAGCTCTCCTTTTAAAGGACTCCCTTGGTACATGTAGTATAATCATGTCAGATTACAATGGCGGTGCCCGGCTGGCAATAGTTGTCACGATCTATTAGGTTATGGGAATTGTTTCTTTATTCGTTGTTTATTCAGGCAACGCGTACACATTATCTAAAGGCGACCGGGCCATTTTTGTTTTGGCCGAATAAGTTCCGGTATTTAACGAGGCGTCTGATCTGGATTCAAGCTGTTTGTCACGCGTAATTAGTTTATTTTGTGTCAAAATATCCAATATGTCATTTTGAGATAAACAGCAGACGACAATTTCAAGTAGACGATATTGCAGCAATAAAAGCGTTTAGACATATTTGTCATGTTTAGGGAACTGTGGTAAGAGTCGTTGTAAGGAGAGAGTCGTTGTTCGGAGGACCGTTGTAGAGAGGGAGCACTGTATAAAATTATTATCTGAGATAACTTGGTTCGAGTAATGAAACTGTTTTACTTTGAGCACGCTAAATGTTATCATTTTTACTCCTAGATTCTAACATGAGCATATTCTTAAAGCCTTGTTATCTAATTTCTCTGGCGCTCTTAAAACGGTTTCCATCTGTTCTGAAGTAGACGAAAGTCAAACGCAATTTAATAGAATGTAGAAATTGTGAACATTTTAAGCAATCTGACGATTTACTAAATCTGAGTTGCAAACAATTTTGAGCCTGGCCAGAGAAGTTCAATAATCTTGAATTTGTTTGAGAAATTCTCAACGTAATTTAACCCCATCACTGCCTTATCTCCTGCACAATGGTTATTGTAACGCATGTGATCAGAATCCAAACTGTTTGACACTCCGTTTTATATTGCTTATGCCAATAAACCTTGAATTCAAATTGAGAAGTTAAAGCGGACAGTGTCGTTGCAGTGAGGAGGTTAAGCCTGAGTACGTACTTGAAAAGTTTCATAAGCTCGTGTCCTGGAATCAATGTAACCACTTTTAAATGTCAGTAGGTCTAGTTTTCGGTGTGAAACCATATGGCAGATATTCTTGCGGTACATGCTTAATAAGAAATGAACTGAATATTTCGGCGTTCAAGCGATATAAACGACAGAAAATTATCGGCAAATACCATGAATCGCGCTAGCGAAAAAATTCAGCTCATTTCCTAAATTTACCGTATATTTGCTGTAATTTCTAATATTAAATGAACATTTTGTTAGTACGCATGTATGTTTAATCCATATAAGAGGTTGATAACATGAATAATATGTACCCTATAAGGAACAGCCATGGCCGCATGACTGAAGCTGTGTACATTCGAAAGCTAAAAAATAAATGACATTGTGTACATTCTAACGTCAACAACTTGACAGTTTGGCGCGAAAATGCCGATTTGACGTCATTTTAAAAGTAGGATTATAATAATCAACCATGAGTGTTCATGTAGGATAGGAATTTCTCTCATAACCATCCATATTTTCAATAGCGAACAACGATCGCGAATATATCTTGTCTCCAACATGTGTGAGATCAATTTCATGACGTCACTATAGAACGTCACTATTTATAGGCCAACCACGTGTAATTAAAACTTCTCATGTAAGCTCTTTTTTGGTTGTCGATTAATACCAGATTGACTGTATATGTATGTACAATCAACTAACCATTATTAATACGTATTCATAAAATTGTCAACTAACCAACCACAAAAAGGGAGGGCCGTAACTAATGTTGGTAGAACTTGTGGCTCAAACCTTTTGCTCCTATATTTGTATTTTGTACAAATATTGATAATGAACTTGTGCTATATGGTTGTACAAATATATGACAATAGAATATGTTTAAAGTAAAGTGTGTTATGAAGGTAAGGTTTTACAGATTTCGACATTGGCAGTTCCATTTCCGTGTAATTAAAACCTTTTTAAGCGTCATAGAGGAGAGAACTGAGTTTTGGTTTCCAGGGACACATTTCCAAGCTTAATTGTTGTCTGACTCCAAACTAATGTTTGGCGATCATCCCGAATATGACCTTATATAGTTACAACAATGTAGAAACTTAATATGTTTGCATTATCTGAACATATTTCACCTTCAAATAACAACAGGTATCGTTCTAGGGAAGGTTGTGGCAATAAAATACCCCCAAAGTAGGGTTTTATGTGTTTTGTGGTTTTTAGGGGTTTGTGGTTTTGGGTAATTCGTTCCAACGGACTAGTAAAGTCACACAAAATGGCAGTTTGCTCGACGAAGTGAAAGTAACTCTGAAATATCGCTAAAATTACAACTCCACTTTCACGCTGAGGACTGAAAAACTGGAGGTTGGTGACAGAATTTGGTCGTTTTATTGAATCATGCCATGTTTTGAACTGTATATCGCTGTGATAAAGTGAGACCCGAGGGGGCGAAAGTTAGTCGAATACACCCCAAAACACGTTAAATAGTCGAAAGAATTTTGAGCACAGCATGTACATTGATAGCGTTACAGACTTTTTTGCAGTTGTGGTGTACGAATGTCCAGTCAGAGAGTTGCACCCCTTGTTAGTATATATAAAATATAGTGTGTAGAAACTAGAAAGCGGTATACATTCAAGGCCACAGCTATTCGCAGTACACTTCTCGAGCTATACGCAGTACAGTCATCAAAACATAAAGACCTATTCGCAGTACACCGGCACCTTTCTTCTTTAATCAATTTCAAGCCAGGTTTGCTCATACGTTTGCATAGACTTTATATATGTAATATGATGTCAACAGATGCTTGAACATGTGTATTAGAAGATAAGAAATGTGGTTGCAAGAACTTGTTTGTCTTACTCGCTGCTGTTCTTGTTGTACCAACCCGAGAATTATGCTATCAAAAAGGTATACACACATAGTTTGGGTAGAATCAGGAAGAGCCTACTAATTTTTGTATCTTCCTATCAGTCAACTGAAAGCAATACAATTCTAGATTCTTCCTATTTACCACACATTTTGCATTTTATTAACCTGTCCCTGTATCAACGACCGTCTATTTATCGATTTGCTGGTACCTATTTCCGGAGTCGTTGCTATACGGTGTATATATAGAAAGTGTTGCGATAGCTGTGGCCTTGAGTGTAGACCCCTGTGAAATAGGCCATGCCAGCTGTGATCGTTTTGCATGATAAGAAATTAATACATACACATATCAGCGACATCATGTAGTATAGAGATATCAGACATTAGTTTTATCAGTTTTATCAGACATATCAGTTTTATGTCCACGATCAATAACAATGAAAGTAGCTTACGTGTCATACACGTACCTAACCTTCACTGTGTGTACTACCAGTGGGTCAACCACAAGAGCTTTTCGACTTTGTTCGTGTTAGCCGCCATTTAAATCTGTTGAAGCAAGTTGAAGTTGTTTCAGATGAGTTTGTTTGTTTGTTTAGGTTTAACGGCACTGCAACACAATTATGGTTATGCTGCGTTTACACTCAGCCACGATAGCTACGATGTCCACGATTTGGACAAAAACGCAGAGCTTCACGATTTATTATCTTTTTCTACGCTATACCACGCTTTCTTACGCTCTATGCACGTCTTGTTACCTCCTGCAGCGTTTTGTTGCGAACCCAACAAGATTGTTATGAGGATCTGCCACGATTTCATCACGTTCTCTCAAGCTCTCTTACGGTAACCACGATACACTATCACGTTTTATCACGTTTTGTTAAGATCTAACACGATATAACGTTCTGTTAAGCTCTCCTGCGATTTATGGTAACGATTTCACCAATAGTGCTGCGTTTTGAGCACGATTGGGGTATAAAAAGGAGGCATGGGCCACCCACTCAGTGTCTGGATGCTGGTGTCAAACTCTGATGACGCATCTGAAAATATTGGGGGGGGGGGGGGGAGCTTCGCCTGTCACTCGTATTTATATTTATGCTATCAAAATGTCAACTTATATGTAATTTTGAGCAAAAAAAGCAGACGACAATTTTTAGCAGACAAAATTCCAGCAGTGAAAGCGCTTGAAATACGGTTATTGTCTTGTTTAAAGGAAACTTCGGTAAGTGCCGTTGTAAAGAGGGAGTCGTTGTTGGGATGACCGTTGTAGGAAGGGAGCTTAACTTAAATTAACTTAACTCGTAATACATGTACAAACTTAAAGAATCGCCTTTCCAAGTTAACAAAGATCCCCTACGTTTGGGCTTCACGCTGTGATGCCTTCTGTTAAGTTCTTTTAAGCTCTGTTAAGCTGTACGATGCTCTACTAAGATTCACAAGTTCTATTACGCTCTCTCACGATATTAAAACCAATCGGCATAGTCGTGCCAAAATGTTTGACCGTCAAACAATCTGCCACGATCCTTGCGATTCTGCCGATTCTTCCACGCTCTCTCAAGATCATCACGATTCGCCCCACGGTCCGCCACGCTCACCGCGATTCCCTCAAATCGTGGGCATCGTAGCTATCGTGGCTGAGTGTAAACGCAGCATAACAGTGGAGAAAAAGTTATTATTTCCCTTTCAATTTGCAAACGAAACGCACACGCAGGTACAAATTGACATCCCTTATGATTTATTATAATCTTAGCGGCAAACAGTTTGACGGCTGATTAGACGCCGGGCTACAATGGAAATAATAGTTTTAGCGTAAACGCGTTTATTGGGAAAAAATAACGTCGTCCCAAATGTATATAACGCCGGTTTAACGAAGTATTTTGACCCAACGAAAAAATGACCCCCGGTCATAATTTGACGTCGAAATCTGACCCCGGTCATAATACTATGACTCCCCACATGAAGTATTTTGACCGCTCCTGAAAAATATCGACCCCCATCGAATAATGACCCACCCCTCTCCAGCAATTAAGCGACAAAGATTAAGATATTGGACCCTATTGACGAGTATACTAGTCATTTGCAAACAGTGAATATGACAAGAGTACACATGTCCTTTGTAAACAATGTAGACCCAAATCAGAATGTCCCAAATGAGCCCTCTGATATCAGTTTGCACTATATGTTAGTTTTGAAATATATTGTATAAAACAACCCTAGGTAGTCCAAAATTGACTTTACATAACTAGAAACTTGTTTTGTCCATTTGATGTTTCAGGTGTGAATGAGTTAAAAGATACATAAAATTTAGATGATAAACAAGTAAAAGCCAGAGTTATAAGCGCGCTATTGGAACGTACAGTATACTTAATGCTGTTCCCGAGGGATACCGTTGAACTGTTTCCTGTCTGGTGGATACTGATGGTAGGGATTACCCGATCTTCGTGAAACAGGCTGACTGCGGTTCTGTGTGGTATAATTCTTGGCAAGCTTATGTATAACTTAAGGGTGTAATTTAGCCATGGATTATGCAGGTGGGTGGGACGGTGACAGGTATTGGGTGCAATACTTGAGAATGTTATACATTACATTACAATTTTACAATTACATTGTCAAAACAGTGAATTATATTACAATTACCATTACGCAACGTTTACAGTTGTAATGACTTAAATTACAATTACATTGACAAAGTAATGCCTTACATTACACATTACATTTTGATAACAATCCAAAAATAACTAATAAGAATATCATACCTGTATATAACTGATAGGTTATAATTTACAAGGTCAACTACATATTCACAGATCCAAAACCTACGAATACATGTGTACAAGTACATGAGTCAAAGCCTTTTTATAGTGCCCACTGGGTAAGGAAGCATCTTTTTGCAAGTAAGTGAGCCTATGGTATTATCGCCAAGTCTTAATAGTGCGTAGCATCGAAACATGTTGGTACGATTAGTACTTTTAATGACAGTTGTGTATATAATCACGACAAACACTCACATACGACGTAGACATGCAGCCGACTTTTAAATGTTTAAACTTTGCATTTAAGAAGAATATTGTCCCATAGCCCGATCCAGTCTTTGATATCTCAGCCTACAGCATAAAATAAAACCCAGGAGTGAATTCAGACATTTCTCGGCCCAAACTCTTCTCAACTGAACTGCCAAAACAACTGCCGGAAAACTCTCTAACTTCCCTCCCAAACCATTGGGTATCCAGTTTATATAGCCTAAAAGTCGACCACTCACGTGACAGACTGACCGTCACTTAAACAAGTAAAGTTATTGGTCCTTTAAAAAACATCACCATATTTGGGAGACAACACCCCAAAATAAGGCCGTCTGTTGCTACCCTGTATACATGGCGTAATCAGTGGTCATCCTGATCATACGAATGACGTTCGACACCAAATTCGGACATCATTGGTCACCGTGTACTTTTCCACCGAATATTGCTGACTTCGAATTTAAAGACAATGCTTATATAAAGTGGTCAAGTAGTCAGCTGATAAGTTAAACAGTCACACGAATCAAACATGTGCCTGGTTATGTCCCTTTATCTTCAGACAGGTAGGGCCAGGCAACGGGCAAAAATGGTGGCACCCATGAAAGAGAGGAAACCGGGAACCATAATGATAAGTGGTGGGTGGAGTCATATGAGCTTAATATGGCGTTTTCTTATATTAGGTGGTTCACGATAAGCCATTGTAGTAAATGGGAACAGTTTTATACAAAGTTACATTATCAATCAAAAAATACAGGCGAACCAGTTGAATTCAGTATGAATTCGGGCAACGAATTTATTTCAAAACTAGCCCTGTTATCGGATATTATACAGGTCCGTTGACATTTCGGATAAATAAAACCTCGCCAGATTGTATGATTATTATTGAATTAAGGACATACGCGCCAAAATGAAATCTTCGTAGGAACTCTATGAACATTTCCACATAGGTTCTTCGAACGTACCTTAGTACATGTACCATGGTAAAAAGTAAAAACATAGGTTATAATATTCTTTTGTATCTATGGGTATTTGAAATATATAATATAGCCTTTCTCGGCAAAGAGTTGGCATGCATTATTTTTGGCTTTCTGAAATAATGTTAAGTAATAATTGGCACAAACAGACTATAAAACAGTTAAAAGGTGATGCTTACTAAAGTATGATGCAAAGTGTATACATTAGAGTGTGTTGCCTGAAGTATGTGCACTTTTCTTAACTGTTTTTTGGCTCAAATTCAATGAATACACTTACTAAATCAAAATATATCCTTAAGAAATGGATCAAACTTCATAAATAGATCTAAATGCTTTAGGTGTGGATAATAAGAAAATGGTAAAAAAAGGCATATACAGTGGAGAATCTGTTATTCTTTCCCAATAAACGCGTTTACGCTAAAACTATTTTTTTGCAGTGCAAACAATTTGGAGCAAGATCAGACGCCGGGTAACCCGGCGTCTGATTAGGCTCCAAACTGTTTGCCACCAAGATAAACATGAAATATCAGAATTGTCCACAAGTTGTTCTTTTCTACGTTTTAGTGTTTTGCGTTTGCGTACGTTTGCGTTTAAACGGGAAAGAACTATAACAGATTCTCCACTGTATTATATAAAAAAAACGCCCCTAGAATGCACCAAAGACAATAGAATTAAAAGATATCCCGGAAAGCATGCCCCGGACATGCTAGTAAAAGTGTTACATTTATTAGAGGGGACAGAGGAAGACTAGGCTAATAGCCGGAAGACAACGTCAAAAAATATGATCCTTTATCATTAATAATTTGTTATTTTAAGTTGAACATTTACATGGATTTTTATTAGTATTTTACCTGTTTTAAATGCACATCACGACCATGAACGCTTCTGAAGCCATCTAAGAATAAAATTTCCCCGGGGGAGCAAGTCCCCGAACCCCAACTAGTTAGAGGGGGTATACTGATATGAGTATGTAGGGTAGAAGTTGAAGCTTAATATCTGGAAAGAAACCTGTCGAGAAATGCTGTCCAAGATTTAAATATGTGGGGTCATTTGAAGTATTTTTTTTTACATATACTGAGCAAAAGTAGAAACGTCCCACACGATAACAGGAACATCTGCTGGAAAGTTATAATGTTGATGGTCTAAAACCTATACCGAAAATGAAGTTTATCATTTTTAATCCATATCAGTTAACCTCATACTGATGTGAAGAATTTTTTTCGAGTGAAGTAATGAAGAAGTTGGTAGGGGTCTGAATAAAAGTTATTTTTTCTTAAAATGTTTAGGTGTTTAATGAATTATCATAAAAAGTCCAAAGTTGTATTCAGTATCATTAATATCGTGAATGGCCACTATTTGCACCAATACACGCTACATTTCTACGGCGTAGCGTAACGTTCAATAAGTACCTCAGTCCTCCACGCTTGCCTGTGAAGCCTGTCTCAAATCTTGACTGCTGAATCTTGAATGTTAAAATTTGTGTAGCCTACCATCTGCATTGCTCGGTGAGATTCGTCACGAAAGAGAACTCGGTGCCAGTCAGCCTGCTTCCAATTCAAATGACGTCGTGACCACAATTTAACATAGCACCACGCGTCTAAAGTTTGACCGAAATATGGGTGTCGTGCTCTGATTGGTTGAGCGTGAGATCGCCAGCGATAACTAAGGTCTGTGTGTCTGTATGTGTTCTCGGGTTCACACTAAATTTCACGTTTATAGAGATTCTTAGAAACCGAAAGTATCCCCGGAAGGTAACCGACACGCACAATTTCGTTGAGTAACGATTTTTGAATTATCGTACTTTGTTACCATGAATTTGGTGCGTATGCCCTTAAGTTGTCTCATTTGTTGGAACACTAACCTTATTTTCGGCTTTTATATATATCAGCTTGATTTAACCTCCGTACTGAGCCGTTGGTGTATTGGTTAGGATCCCTGCTTCCCGTCCAGGCGGCCAAGGTTCGATTCCCGTCACCGGAATGAATTTTTCTTTTTTGGTCATAATTTTTTAAACGTAGTAAATAATAAAAGTCATCTATTTAATGATTTATTTTTCGGAAAACCAATAAAAATAACTAAACTAATGTTTGATTTACCACTCAAAGTTTAATTAGCAATAAAGGTATACGCCTTCATAGATTGGCTACCAATTAATGCATTGGCCCTGCCACTGTCTCACCGTATAACTTCCAAAATATTTTGATCAATTCCATCCAAACATGGAGAAATCAATGCTATAGGTTCAAATTTTACAGATTCTATTACGTCGTCGTTATTCATTCGGTTACATATAGATCTACACTTTTAAATTTGTTCAGGTTCCGGAGGGGAAAATTGAGGAAATTCTGAGATTTCATCAACATTTTTAAACTCATTGAATTTTACATTTTAATGTTCTTAGAGGTGTTATTCGATCGTAAAAATATTTAACGTTTTATATTGAAAATACATTTCCAAATAAAGAATAAAAAAATATTGAGCCGGCTGGGATTCGAACCACGGTCGCCTGGACGAGAAGCAGGAACGCTAACCACTACACCAACGATACAATATACTAATATGTAATCCAACTTATTTGTAATAGCCGACAATAGGAGTGCTTTAAAATGATTCGTTGCACGAATTTCTGCTGAATTCAGTCGCTTACCACATATGTTTGAATTGGTAATTTAGTTTTGAATAACATTGAACCCGTAGGTTACAATGAGATATTGTGAACCACCTAAAATAAGAAAACCCCCTATTACAGCTCATATAACTCCACCCACTTTTCTCTATTTCATGGGGGCAGCCATTATTACATATTGCCTGACGTACTTTGTGAAGAAGTCGGGTACCAGACTAACATGATAATGTGCTCTCTTAACCGAGATATCTACAAATGTATTCAGCTTATTATTCTACACAATACTGTAGTAGTAGAACCTGTTCACTAAAGTAGGATCTGTATCCATACTCTTTACTTCAACCTGTATTTAAACCCCTTATTTATAACTGGATCCAAACTATTAAAAGTCATCAAGATCCGTACCCCTAAGGCCATAATATTACAAGCCCTTAACCCTTTGCACCATTGCCTAGGGAGCAAAGAGTAATTGCAGATCACAAGTATTATACAAAGCTCTTTGACGAGTTTTCTGTATATTAAACCTCTTATACAAACTGACATGTCTTTTTTACCTGTGTACCTTTCAAACGTATTGTCTGTTAGAAACATTATGTCAGGCCTGAATACTTAAACCTTTATTCCATACCCTGTTTCTATTAGTATCCATAGTTGCCACAATGCCATCAGTGTTTAGGTTGAATGTAGCCATTTTCTTGGAAGGAACTTCTGCTTATTGCGAAACGGTGAAACTAATTGGCGCAATATTGTACAACCAGTCAAAAATGCATTGTCTGCGCATGCCTGAAAATAGGTTGCATACATTTTTGCAGCAACCAACTTTTACGAAAATCAAATATTGTGGTTAGGAATAAACCCGTCGGAACTTATCACTTCGATAAGGAATAAAACTCATACCTTCACTACATAAGATGACAAATGCTTGTGTGGCGGCCGTAAAAGTCGCTATAACATGTACAACTGCTAAACTAACGCTAATTGATTGTATGAAGCTACGAACTGTCTAAAACAAAGAGTTATACTGGTGTCTCCTATTCTCGCGGGACTAAGCCTTAGAATATATATAAAGCACATAAATTGTTAATAAGAATTTTGTGGCATAAAAGTCAATAGAAACTCTGAATAAAGAATAACATCAATAAAAATAATAAAAATAAAATCTTATCTAGGTCATTTCTACGTTTGAATACACCACCCTGCATAATCTAAATCAGTAAAACGTTTCCCCATATTATCGGGCCTTCTGATTGGTTGTCAAGGTTTTTTGCTATGGAGAGGGTAAACTCTTTCAGTTCAGATAAGTATTTTTAGAGTCACTTTAAATCTATCATATGGAAATTTTCTGCATCTGTGGCATCATTTTTTGTTTGTTTATAGAAATTTGAACTATGCAAAAGTATTTAATAAATGACAATGTGCAGCAGGTTTTACATGTGAAATTTCATCTGATTTTGTTAGGCACGAGATTATGAGAAACCCTGAGAAAACGAGAATTGACGTTAACGCAATTTACTGGTCGCTATATATAAAGAGGTTCAATGTACATAAATATCTTCTAAAATATCTCAAGTATACCTTTCACCTATATTACTCTTTTCCCAAACCCTACATAGTTTTGTTTCCTACCATATATACATGTCACTTCATTAAAACTGTTCGGCTTCCCTGGCATCTTTTTTAAAGAAGCCAACTTGTATATTATGTTGGATGTATGTTAGTGCGTCCGCGTCCGTCCGATATTGTCCGGGCTCTAATTCGGAACTCCATGGATGAATTGTGACATAACTAGGCATGAATGTCTGTCTAGCAAACTAGGCCAGACGCTGAAAGGTGAAGGTCATACTTAGAGGTAGGACCGGGGGAGTCATTCTACGACATCAAATAATGACCGTGAGTCATTCTACGGCATCGAATAATGACCAGGGATTCATTATATGACATCGAATAAAGACCGAGAGGTACTCTACCACATCGAACAATGACCGGAGTCATTCAAAGACACTGAATGATGACAAGGGTAGGGAGGCAACATTGCGCAGCGTCCGATCTGGATTGAAGTTGTTTGTAAATGTTGTTGAATATACACTTGAACATGATACACGATTAGATCATAACAGCAAGAGTTGGCGAAAACAACACAGCTCGCTTGTAGTGGCCCTTGCTCTAATCTGACCAATCAAATGCCTGACAACAATCCGAGAATAAATTCAAACTCTTTATTACATTGACCTTTGGTCATTACAGAATCCAAGGTCAAACTGAGGCAAAGGACATAATGATACTCACCATATCGGTCACTTGCTTAATACGACAAGTGTACAGTTTGCAGTTGCTAAGTAATGTAGGGTTAAGAGTCTTACAGGTAAACTTTACTATTAACACTTAAGTTATTCGATGTGACACTACCTTAATAAAATGTAAAACTGGGGAACAATAAAATAAATAGTAAAAATAATAAATACGTGACCAAACTTTACCTGAAAATGGAGCTTGATAAAGGTTTGACACTTGTTTTGATACCAACTATACTTCAGATTTAACGATTGAGATCAAACTCGAGTCAATAATGTCCCGAGACTAGAACATTTGAAACGAACTCCTCAACCAAAGCACAGATAAGATCAAAGTTTGTTTGCCAAACTTAGGTACTTTTCGACAGTACTGTTGTGTATTCGAAATATAAATGTAAACCTTTAGTCATGTTATTTTAAAAACGAAATGAATGCAGAAAATTCCTCATCTTTGGTCACGAATAACTCTACTTTTAACCCTTTACCTGATAGCATTGTTTCTAGTATGGAAGATATGTGACTACTTAAAGCAGGTTGAAAGTAAAGCAGAATGCGCCCTAAGGCGCATTCTGCTTTACTTTCAGCCTGCTTTAAGCTATTAACTGCTATAATAAGGAAAGAATTTAATATGACACATATTCATTACGGTATAATTTGGAACTATTTTCTGCAGCGGATGAATAAAATGAATGTGCTAAAAGTCGCTTCTATAAGGGAAAGGGTTAAAACAATAGACTGTTGTATTCATGAGCTCAGTTGTAACACATTTAAAATCTCTAGTAGTGTAGCACCTTACTGAACCAATACTTCATTTGGTGATACAAGCATCAACTGTAGCACTTACATGCTTCATGATATGCTTTCTTGGAAATGCACGAGATCCAAGTGAAAAAACAAAATGGCCGTAATTTTTTAAGATGGCCGCCATTCAAAGTGCCTTTATACTGTTTGTTAACTCGATTTTGATTGAATAATCCTACTTTGAAGATATGTACATCAAAATATATGTTTTTGAGGATTTGAAAACCATTTTTGAATTTAGAAAATCGAAACTATTGAAAATTATGATTATATAATATGAATTACATGTACATGAAAAATTACAGTCTCATAAATGTTATAATGGTTAATGCCGCAAATGATTAAAGCCGCATTGTCTTTTTGAGAAACCTGCATAAAACGGTTGTTTGGGGTCCCATTTGAACTACGTGGGACGTGATTCTTTCACAAAATCGGCTTTATCTAAGAAATTCGCTTTTTAAATTTTATTTATAATATTTTTGTGCTGCACAAATTAAAAAGCCTCCCTTGTGAATGGAAAGAATGAAAACTCTGTAAATACAGGGCTCCAGATAACGAAAGTATTTCGAAAACTAAAATCTTTATTTCTGCTTTTAAACCCAATGGTGTCATACTCATTAAAAGTGTCTCGAAGAGACGGTTTAATCAGTAGTAACACCATAGCATTCGGTGCTGAAATGAGTGAGAAAATGTTAGATTAGTTCAGATTAATCCCGCATACATGTGTACTGGAGCATCTGGTTAACCCATATTCTGCTGCACAGACGTCTGCTTTGACATTGTCGTCTGCAAAATTTGTACAGTTTAGATTTATGCATTGTTTTAATGAAACAAACATTAAGACGAGTGTCAAACAGTTTGGATCCAGATGAGACGCCGCGTTACGCGGCGTCTTTCTTGATTCAAACAGTTTGTAAACTCCGTTAAGTTACGACCAGTAGGCACAGGGTTAAACTATCAGATCCAGTCAAAATGTGTAAATATTATTCACTAAGGGTGAGCGATTAAAAAAAATACGGAGAATCTGTACCTTGGGCTTGCTGAAAATGACTGTTTCTGCCTTGTCCGCTCTCTAACTCAAACACTTCTTTTTGGACCTTCACCAAACTTGCTACAAATGTTTATTAGTATATAATCTAGGTCAGGTTCAATAACTAGCAAAATCGCATGAGGCATTTGTGTTAGAGAGCAAAAAATGGTGAAACAGTCCTTTTTAATACATAAAGGGCAATAACTAAGATAATCCTTATGAGACTTTAGTGATAATCACACTGGACCTAGATTTTACATGAATAAAGAATTTCAGCAAGTTTGGTGAAGATCCGATGAAAACTCTTTGTGTTAGAGAGCAAAAAAGGCTGAAACAGCCATTTTTGTAATAATTAAAGGGCTATTACTCCAACATGCCTTATGCGATTTTAGTAGGATTCAAACCTAACCTTGATTTTATATTAATGAAAACTTTCAGCAAGTTTGGTGAAGATTAAAAAAAGTATTTGTGTTGGAGAGCAAAACTTGCTGAAAACAGTCATTTCTATTACATAAAGGGCAAACATTCAGATATGCCACATGCGATTTTAGTAATAATCAAACCAAACCTAAATTTTATATGAATAAATATTTTCAGCATGTTTGAGGAATATCCGATAAAAGCTGTTTGTTTTAGAGTGCAAAAATGACTGAAACAGTCATTTTCTATTAATTAACAGGAAATAACTCAAAAATACCTTATGCGATTTTAGTAGTAATCAAACTAAACCTTGATTTTATATCAATAAACATTTTCAGCAAGTTTGTGGAAGATCGGATAAAAAATAGTTGAGTTAGAGAGCGGACAATAAAGTGTGATAGTCTCACTGGCTGATGGATGGACGGGCGGAGGTAGATACGGTTGCACCCCGTGAAGTTGTTTTCGGCTGTATCACGTGATACTTAGCCGTGTGGAAATGTTTATGTCAGACGTTCTATTTTCGGTTTGTTATGATTTTAAATCGCCCTTTTTGTGATTTAGGTCCGTCTTCATCATTTCATAGATCAGTTTGGGCCATAAGAATGTTCAAACATTATTAACCGTTATTGTATTTCAGGCATTGAGAAAAGGTTTGAAAACACAATGGGACTTTAAAAAATACTTAATTAAGAGAAAAAAGCATTAAATGTTGCACATATATACAAGAAATGCTTTTTCGAAAAGGCACGAGATCCAAGTGAAAAAAAAAATGGCCGTAATGTTTCAAGATGGCCGCCATTCAAAGTGCCTTTATACTGTTTTTGAACTAGATTTTGAGTGAAAATTCCTACTTTGAAAATATGTACATCCAAATATATGGTTTTGCGGATTTGAAAACCATTTTTGAATTTAGAAAATTGAAATTATTGAAAATTATGATAATATAATATTTCCCGTTTAAACGCCATCGAATGCAAACAACTCATTGCACTAAAATGAGAAAAAATACAATATTTTGACAATTCTGACTGTTTATCATAATCTGAGTGGCAAACAGTTAAGAGCCTGATCAGACGCGGGGTTACCCGGCGTCTGATCTGGCTCCAAACTGTTTGCAATGGATATTATAGATTTAGCGTAAACGCGTTTATACGGAAAGAATAACGTTTTCTCCACTGTAGTAAGTATAATTTCTATTCAATTAAAGTTAGTTTAAATTACAAATATTATATGTAAGTTTATATGTGATATAATTTGTATTTTTGTTGTACTGGTTAGCTGTATTTCCACTCAATGTCCTAAATAGTATTTCGTGTTGGCATTGATTTAATAGTCTACCAACATTTTGACCGTTTTTGACCCCTCATGGCATGTCGTGTAGACGGGTTACATCCACCTGATTCGTGTTCAGTGAACATATCTTAGAAATTCTAGGGGGGATGTAAAGTCGAAAAATTCAAATTAAGGTCAGAAATGAGGTCAAAGGTCAACGGGTGCAGATCTTTGCATACCATAATATAAACCTAACTTTATTTACATTTCAAATATATCAAATGAACTAGACTATTATTGGTTACAATTAGTTCACAAATGTCTGTACTTGCTAAATATTATCAAAAAAGTAAAATATTACTGTCAATGTCCTTTTCCAGGGGCAATAACTCTGATTTTCCTCATTCTTTTTTATATTTTTATAGTTATTTTTTCGTTATTTTTTGACTGTTTTCTTATAACATCAAACTTTTGTATGTTTCTTTACACCTTTGACATAAAGCAACGATTCAATATGCAAATAAAAGTCAAAATTACAGTCAATGCTCTATTCCAGGGGCAATAACTCTGTTTTTTCTGTTCCATATCTCCTTTTAAATAGGCATTATGATAATTAATTGTTATGCTATTTGCAATCACTCATAGATAACCTAAAAAACTTTAATTTATTGAATTTATAATTGGTCGAAAAATCTAGAAATAGAACTTTCGTGACAGAAAAAACAATTATAAGTCACAAACAAGGGCGATAACTCTTAAAATAAGCCAGTAAATCACATATTCTGTTCAATTCTGCTATAATAGCTGGGCACATTAGAGAAAAAAAATCATAAACTTGATATACAATCATCAAAGTAGGTTTACACAATATACTGATATGGCCTTTCTTTCAACAAAAAGCCCTTTTGCACCGTAAACATTCAAAATGGCCGCCATTTTTCAAGATGGCCGCCATTTTCGGTTCTCATATACCATTTCTCTTCTAACATTTGACATGTATGACCAAATTTTATACTTTTAGTGTTGAAATATATGTTTTTAAGCATTGGCAAGGTAATCAAGAAAATTTTAAATTGATTTGAAGCTTACTTTAATGCATAATGACCAATGTTTGAAAAAGAAACGTGTTTGCTTTAAGATGACCGTTACCTTTTGCACTAATGATTAATTTCGTTTCTTAAACTTCCTCATACTTGACCATTAGTCAAACTTTCGGAGTCAAAGGTAGTGTTAAAAATCACTAATTTTGTGATTGTATATTTATTAAAGAAATTGTTTAATTGGGTATTGACTTACTTTTGGCAAATACATATACATTGTATATATATATATATATATATATATATATATATATATATATATATAAATATAATGACGGCATTAAGGTGACCAGTTATCCTTTAAAATGGGGGTTAAGGCGACCGGCAGTTTAGGGTGACCAAAAGCGGTCTCCTTAATATTTTGACATTAAATTTCAGGGGTAAAAAATGGTGCGAGAGCGTCGAAACTTTGCAAACACCTTAAAAACAGTCCTCTTACTCATATGGAATTAACTTTTCTGGTCTGAAAAGATAAAGAAAATCAAAAAAATAACTTGAAATCTTGATCGCGTATATTTTGAAGTCCCTAAAATAAGTGTTTAAGGCGACCAACGTAAACCCTGATTTATTTCAGAATTTGACTATATATTGATACTTTCAAAGTTGTACTTTTGTTTAATTGTCCGTCTGAGGTAGTGTGACGATGCTTGTCCCTTTTCTGCTGAAAATAAAGAAATCGAGTTTTTAAGCCTATAAATTTGTCATATTTTAAAACCGTTACAGTGGACATATTCGCTAAGTTTCGGACAACTTTCTGAGACGCATCCATTTCACATCAACATTCGAAGGTATTCCAAATTAGCAGTTCCGCTTCAACGACCGCCAAAAAATGGCAATATACGGGAAACGAATGGTTAGTTTTTGACGCTTTATCACACACTATGTAGCATATGTCTAGTTATTTGATTTAATTTATTTTTCTGCAATATATCTTTGGTTGGTTTGCAATGTTGTCCGCTGACGTGCACACTTATCGACGTGTCGGACTGTCCGGGCGTCAAACTGTTTATAACTACTGGTGGGTGGGGGGACGGAGAAGTTCCACTTGAAGTCTTGAGAATATCTGTGAGGTAGGCCCCTATGTAGGAGGCTCTTCCGCTTTATGTAAAAATCAACAAACGTATATTGTACCTGTTGAAATATAGAATGTTGATCTACATTTCTTTGAAATATTTGAGACTGTAAATATTTATGGCGCCGGCACATAATCTTCAATTATGAAGGAGTGTTGTACATATGATCTCTACATCTACATGGTACGTCGTCACAGTCACACTTGACTATTACGCGACGGGTGGTTGTCAGAAGAAATAAGATGATGATGATGAAAAAATAGAGCTAACAGTCATAATATTATATTTGGAAGCCTAAATGTGCCTTCAAATCTGACCAAAATAGCTATAAATTCAAAGAAATGGAGATAATCTGCGACTTCTGACGTTTATGTTTGAATAAGGCGAATGTGTTCACTAAATAAGCTGATGAATAACTATTTGGACTTTTTTTTCTAAACTTGATTTAAGCCCGCGAAACATTCCCATTAACAGTGAGAACCACTGGGAAATAATAAAGAAGATGTTTAAATTTTAATCATATGATGCTTCAACACAAGTGAAACCGTCTGTAGTTAGGTCCGGTATTGTTTTGAAACCACTGTGTCGGTGTCCGTTTTGTAGCCCTTATCTTAAAATAATGTCACTTAAGTTTTCACATTTGTTTATAACATGATTGACAGCTAAGAGGATGAAAAAGTTTCTTGTAAGAAAAGACAGTAAAACTAAAGCTGTTGGGAGACAACGGCATTCAAAACGAAAACCGAAAGTGACTGTGACTACGAAAAAAATAAACGTAAGCGAACTTTTTAGTGATTTTAAATGGTTACATGTCTGCCATTTGTATCCAGAAATCGCTGATACTACAGTACGTCAGTGATACAGACCTCTGCTCAACCTGTTACCTCCAGTAAGAGGTCCTGTACTCTATTACTAGATACAAAATATATTCTCACGGCCCCCTAGCGTACCCTCACAGGACTCGCTAGGAGTATGTGACCGTATCGCTAATTTCAAGTATTAGAGGTACGGTCACGTACCCCCAGTCACTACCTTTAGAATATAGTCATGTCTGAATAATTGGCTGAAATTTATAGAGTCAAGAAAATTAGCTTAACTCACTTGATTCTCGGTATTACAGTAACGTAACAGATAAGGGACCGCCTAAGCACTCGGTGAATGCAATGCCCTGGCTAAAGCCCCGATCTCAATGTCCCGGTTTTTATGAAAAAATAAATTGCGATCTCACATTCCCGGTGTCTCCCCTGGTGGAGCACCGGTTATGAAGCCGGACATTCCTGGTGAGTTCCCAGTTTGGCCCGGCGTAGTTACGGTGCAGGGCCGGTCTGTTCCCGGTTAACCCCGGTATAATAATAACACGGTGTAACCCCGGCCATCGCCGGTGGTATCTGGATGACCACTGGTGTTGTCCCGATCAACTCCGGTTGTTCACCGGTGACGTGCCGGTGTTCGCCGGAAAGGACATAAACCGGGGCGGACGTGAATTAGTATCAATTCTCTTTTGTCTCTCGGGGTATATGAGATGAAATACAAAGGAAATGCAATAAAATAGAATATAATAATGTTGTAGACTGTTCAAACTTCATTTTAATATGAGTTTCAAACAGTTTGCCCGGCGTCTGATCTGGTTACATACTGTTTGTTACAATGACTTTAGCCTGAAGCCGTTTATTTATAGAGAAAAACTTTCGTTTTTAAATATTAGATTTACCCTACAGGGTTCGACATTAACCTTTTTTTTTTACTAGACATTCGGTCTTGTAGCCTGCAAACATTACTAGACCAGACCAAAAAGTTGGTAGACCAAACAGAAACAACTGAATCTTTGGTAAACTTTATAATTTCGCAAAACTTTCTCTGTCTTTTTTGCTTTTCATAGCTTGTCTCTGACTCCGCCGTAGCTGTACTTGCCCCTTTCTCTGCCTTTTTCTAACCACTAAAACCGAAGCTGAATAAATATGACATGATTTGACGTTTGGATGTACACAAACAAAAACGCGTTCGCTCAATGTCATACTTATGCTTCGCAGAAAAATGGATATTTTCGTTAACAAAAACAAATAAAATGTATCAGAACTTGGATTGATTTCGGTTTCGCACGTAAACAATGATACAAAATTGTGTTTTAGGTGAAATAATTACGTTGTAGATACTTACGACAATCATGGTAGTGAAAAGCGTTGGAAAGTGTAATATCCGGTGACTACCGAGACATATCGGTTCGCAGAATAAATTGTCATTTTCAATCCCAAAAACTGAGACTGCAGTCACATTTTCGGATATTGTACCTTTCTAATTAAAAATGATCAATTCTAAAAACATTACGTAACTGTTAACAACACAATCAGGTGTTTTAAGTAGAACGCGAGAGAGATGATCAATTAATCACACCGATATTTTTCGTAACTGAACCGGATTTTACTCTTCGCCCTAGTTACTGACTACCGGTACTGCTAATTTTAGAACAAGGATTTCCCGACTGCGAGTTTTATTTAGATGCGGAAACAGTTTTGAGGTTTGAACAACCTGCTTGTCTGAAACCACAGTGGCGAACTTGGCAGGATTATTAGCTTGAACATAATGATGTCCTTTTTTAAATGCGTGAATTAAAAAAAATCATCCTCAGATTTTAACTAGACCATTTGGGTTAGTAACTGCGAGGGATCACTAGACCGAACATCGCCGTTACTAGTGAATGTCTATCGGACGTAGGCCAATGTCGAACCCTGCCCTATACAATAGAGAGGACGATATTATTTCCTATTTAAACACAGACGAAACAGAAACGCTAAAAATAAAATGTAGTAATCTGCATTTTTTAAAAAAAAAAATCAAATTTATGCTCGCATATTATATACACCCCGGTTGTTCAGGGTAGAGGCCGGGAGCTGCCCAGGATGTGCTGGTAAAGACCCGGCGTTGCTCTGGCATTCCCCTGACCCTGGATGAAACCGGTTCTGGTTTCTGTCCCGGTGACCCCCGGTTGTATTAAACATTTTAAAGCATCCGGGGAAGTTAGCCGGTGGAAGCTGGTCGATCCAGGATCGAGCTGGGCACCGCCAAGGTTGTACTCCAGGTGACTGCCGGTTTGCTAAACCGGGACTCGCGGGGACCCAAACCTGGACAGTGAGATCGTGGCTTAAGCATCAGCTACGGGCTAATCCTAGCGTATTACAGTCGGGTTTGTTTGCTGTTAACTGAATTAGCAACATCACTTTTTGTCATAAAACAGTTAAATATAGATTTGAGAAGAACTTATTACAAACCATGCCTTATTTATACTATGATGAGGTTGACAGGCTATCTCTAGATATGACCAAAAATTGCAGTTAAATGCACTCGGACCCGTACACATTTCTGGTATTTGAGTAGGTTTCCCTGGTCAAACAATGCAGCAAAAGGGCCATTTTAAAAAAAAAATCAAGAGATCTAGTTCTAGATCTAAAGTTCCGTCCGTCCGCTCGTCCAGCTTGTCCGGAGCATAACTTCTAAAGTATAACAGCTATTGACTTCAAACTTCATATACAGATAGATCTTATTGACCAGGAGTGCAGTGCGCCAGAACCATTACTCTGACGTCAGTATTTTTGGAGTTATTGCCCTTTGTTATTTTTATCAAATTTAGGCTTGTCAGGAACATAACTTCCAAAGTATAACAGCTATTGACTTCAAACTTCATATACAGATAGATCTAATTAACTAGGAGTGCAGTGCGCAAGAACCGTTACTCTGACATCAGTATTTTTGGAGTTATTGCCCTTTGTTGTTACATTTTTACCCAATTTAGGCTTGTCAGGAGCATTACTTTTAAAGTATAGGAGCTATTGACTTCAAACTTCATATACCGATAGATTTCATTGACTAGGAGTGCAGTCTGCAAGATCCGTTACTCTGTCATCAGTATTTTTGGAATTATTGCCCTTTGTTGTTATATTTTTACCCAATTTAGGCTTGTCCGGAGCATTACTTCCAAAGTATAAGAGCTATTGACTTTTAACTTCATATACAGATAGATCTCATTGACTTAGAGTGCAGTGCGCAAGAACCGTTACTCTGTCATCAGTCTTTTTGGGGTTATTGTCCTTTGTTGTTATATTTTTACCTAATTTAGGCTTGTCTGGAGCATAACTTCTAAAGTATTAAAGCTATTGACTTCAAACTTCATATACAGATAGATCTCATTGACTAGGAGTACAGTGCGCAAGAACCGTTACTCTGTCATCAGTATTTTTGGAGTTATTGCCCTTTGTTGTCATATTTTTACCCAATTTAGGCTTGTCCAGAGCATAACTTCAAAAGTATAAGAGCTATTGACTTTAAACTTCATATACAGATAGATCTTATTTACTAGGAGTGCAGTGCACAAGAACAATAACTCTGCCATCAGTATTTTTGGTGTTATTGCCCTTTGTTGTTTTATTTTTACCCAATTTAGGCTTGTCCAGAGCATAACTTCCAAAGTATAGAAGCTATTGACCCCAAACTTCATATACAGATAGATCTTATTGACTAGGAGTGCAATGCATAAGAACCTGTACTCTGCCATCCATATTTTTGGAGTTATTTCCCTTTGTTATTATATTTTTATCCATTGTTTGAGTTGTTGCCCTTTGTTATTCTTTTCCAAGTTAGGGAGCACACATCAACTTTATCCAGAAACATTTATCTCTTGTGACAAGACCCCACTGGGGGTATGAATCACCATTTGTGATAGGTCTAGTTTAAATATGTACAGTCATGACTATGAATCGGAAGATATAAATTCTATATTTCATCAAATGGTAGCTTAAAGCAGGCTGAAAGTAAAGCAGAATGCAATATATTGCACCTTAAGGCGCGTTCTGCTTTACTTTAAACCTGCCTAAAGTGGTAATTTATCTTCAAAATATGAAAATATATGTGCAGGGTTAAAGTATAAACTGAAAGACATCCTTTTTGTTGCAGATAAAAGCCAGTCTGGACTTAGACACAACCAATGTTAAGGTGAATATTTGTTTACTTTTTAACTGACATAACCTGTTTTCTGTTCTATAGACAGGTGGTTGTTTAAAGCATGTTGAAAGTAACACGGAATGCTTGTTACTGCAATGGTACATATACATCCAGGTACGAAGCTTGCAAGGGTAACCATATAGCTGGTTCCCTCATCGAGTTTGGTACCTGGCATGAGTCATATGATGTATGAAGAACTTGCATTTTGTGTTGGAAGTTTTGTGTTCCTAAACCAAGCTAATGTGTTTATAGGCCGTAAAGAGGTAAATACAACATTATTTATTGTATTTTCTATGCGATCTATTTTAAGATTGATATTATAAGTTACATGGTATAAAATAATTTAGGCAGGGTGAATTGGCTTGTATGACGGTTTTGGATTCCGAATTTCCTGAACGCGAAGGAAATAAGGAATCCAAAATGGTCATACAAGGCCATACACCCACAGGGACCCGGCACGATTGATTTTTGAGAGAAAAAATTGTCAAAAGGTATATATAGAGACAAGGGGTACAACTTATTGTTAGTATATTCTCACCCTATCTCGACAAAAGCGGTCATATCACGAATAATAATTGATGAAACGACACCCTTTTTGCATTTCTGTCTAGCTAATATAATACCCATCCATAAAAACATAACATGAAACCAACTGTAAGGATGCACTTTCAACAGTAATTGCATTTACTCACAGAAATCAACCACTTTTGGAAAACGGGACAGGTGTTCGTTCACTGCTAACACAGCATTGACCACTACTGTATGCTTGTTTAGGCGGTAATCGAGTGTTACAGTCATTGACAACTACTGTACGCTTGTTTAGGCGGTAATATCGAGCATGACAGTCATACAGTTCCATAAATATACAGCTTTGACACCGATCAAAGCTGATTTCTTCTCAAATCATTGCCGTACCAAAAAGCCTACATGTACAAGAAGAGCTTTACTGCCGATGAAAACATGCAAATTTGTTGTTGGTATTGCAATGGTTTGAGTATAAATCAGCTTTGATCGGTGTAAAAAATGGATATCCATGGAACTGTATGACTGTCATGTTCGATATTACCGTCTATACAAGCACACAGTAGTGGTCAATGCGGTTTCAGCTGTGAACGAACACCTGTCCCGTTTTCAAAAGTCGTTGATTTCTGTGAGTAAATGCAATTACTTTTGAAAGTGCATGCTTCCAGTTGGTTTTATGTTATGTTTTTATGGAAGGGTATTATATAAGCTAGACAGAAGTGCAAAAAGGGTGTCGTTTCATCAATTATTATTTATGATATGCCCGGTTTTGTCGAGATAGGGTGAGAATGTACTAACAATCAGTTGTACCCCTTGTCTCTATATATACCTTTTGAAAAAAAATTCTCTCAAAAATCAATCGTGCCGGGTCCCTGTGCATACACCCTGCCAAAATGCCGTGTAACAAATTTGCAACTACTGTCACGAAACTTCATATGCTGATGCGCCTCAATGGGTAGACCATAATGCATTGCAGTTTGGTGACCAATACCTTTGACCTTGACCTCTAGGGTCAACATTAAAGTAAAAGTCTGTGCTGAGCAAACTGCACCAATAATAATGAAACTTCAGAAGCTCATGCGCCTCAATGACAACAATGTTTCAAGGTTTGGTGACTTTAACCTTGACCCCTAGGGTCAGTGTTATGGTTTTCTGTTAAAAGTGTGTTATTAGTTTACAGATGTTGAGCTTCTTAATCTTTGATTTCCCATTCTGTTTAAGGCTCAATGTGAGCTATTGGGATGGCGTCCTTCCTCGTGCGTCGTCCGTCGTTGTTAACAATTGCTTCAAACGACATCTCCTCCTATACCCCTTGACAGAATTCAACCAAGCTTTACAGAAATGTTCCTTTGGTCAAGCTCTTTCAAATTTGTTCAAAGAATTAAAACAATGCAGAACTCTGGTTGCCATGGCAACCAAAGTGAAAAAATAAGGAAATCTTTAAAAAATCTTCTTGTCAAAAACTGCAAGGGCCAGAGCTTAGATATTTGGCACATAGCATCATCTACAGGTCCTCTATCAAGTTTGTTCAAATTATGCCCCTGGGGTCAAAATTGGCCCCGCCCTGGGTCATCGTTTTACATAAGAGTTATATGGTGAAATTTTTAAACGTCTTCTACTCTAAAACCAATATGGCCAGAGCTTTGATATTTGGCATGGTGACAGTTCTCGATGCCCTTTACAGATATTGTTCAAATGGCTCTGGTTGGTTGCATATCTAGGTCACAGGAGCTAAAAATAGATATTTTTCAATGAAAACTTAAAAAATCTGCTTGTCTGAAATTACAAGAGCCAGAGCTTAGATATTTTGCACATAGCAACGCCTACAGGTCCTCTATTAAGTTTATTCAAATAATGCCCCTTGGGTCAAAATTTTCCCTGCCCCGGGGATCACCGTTTTACATAGAGTTATATAGTGAAATTTTCAAATGTCTTCTTCTCTGACACTAATATGGCCAGAGCTTTGCAATTTGGTATGGTGACTCTTCTGAATATCCTTTACATATATTTTGTTCAAATGGTTCAGGTCTGTTGCATATCTAGATCATAAGAGCTAAAAATATATTTTTTCTATAAAAACTTAAAAAATATTTTTGTCAAAAACTACAAGGGTCAGAGCTTAGATATTTGGCACATAGAATCGCCTACAGGTCGTCTATCAATTTTGCTCAAATTATGCCCCTGGGGTCAAAATTGGCCCTGCCCCAAGGTCACAGTTTTACATTGAGTTATATAGTGAAATTTTCAAATGTCTTGTCCTCTGAAACTTATATGGCCAGAGCTTTAATATCAGCAGGGTGACACTTCTTGAGTAGATGTCCTAAAGTTACCTTTTTTGTTCAAATGGTTCCAGTCTGTTGCATATGTAGGTCACAGGAGCTAAAAATAGATTTTTTCAATGGAAACTTTAAAAAATCTTCTTGTCTAAAACCCTAGTACCCTGATCTTAGATACTTGGCACATAGCATCATCTACAGGTTCTCTATCAAGATTGTTCAAATTATGCCTATCAGGGAAAAAATTACCCCGTCCTGGACATAAATCATTATCTACATTTTGTAATCTATTCTCAGGTGAGCGAAATATGCCCCATGGGGCTCTTGTTATAAATTTAGGTTAAGATTGAATGTAGGTGACGTCCGGTTGGAAAACTTGATCAAATTATATAAACCTTTGTAGCTCACCTGAGCTATATCAGGGTGATTGTTTGCAATCCTTGAATGTCCGGCGTCCGTCTTCAGTCAACCGTCGTCCGTCATCAACAATTTTAGTGTTTACACTCTAGAGGCCACAGTATTTATCCAAACTTTCTCAAACTTACTGAGATTGTATATTATTATTACCATAAGCCTTAGATTATGTTTGAAACCCCCCATCATCCTAACGAAATATACAATGTTGGTGTCTACTTAAACCCCCCAACATCCTAACCAAATATATGATGGTGTCTACTTAAACCCCCCAACATCCTAACGGAATATATGATGGTGTCTACTTAAACCCCCCAACATCCTAACCAAATATATGTTGGTGTCTACTACTTACCCCCCCCCCCCCCAAACATTCTTACCAAATATATGATGGTGTCTACTTAACCCCCAAACATCCTAACCAAATATATGTTGGTGTCTACTTAAACCCCCCAACATCCTTACCAAATATATGTTGGTGTCTACTACTTACCCCCCCCCCCCCCAAACATTCTTACCAAATATATGTTGGTGTCCACTTAAACCCCCCCAACATCCTTACCAAATATATGTTGGTGTCTACTTAACCCCCCCCCCCCCCAAACATCCTAACCAAATATATGTTGGTGTCTACTTAAACCCCCCCAACATCCTTACCAAATATATGTTGGTGTCTACTTACCCCCCCCCCCCCCCCAAACATTCTTACCAAATATATGTTGGTGTCTACTTAAACCCAGAAACATCCTAACCAAATATATGTTGGTGTCTACCCCCCCCCCCCCCCCCAACATCCTAACTAAATATATGTTGGTGTCTACTTAAACCCCCCAACATCCTTACAAAATATAAGTTGGTGTCTACTTAAACCCCCCAACATCCTAACCAAATTTTATAAGTAATACAGTTTTTCCCGGTGTAAATGAGGATTAATTTTATTCCCAGCTGATGAAAATCATAATGCCTGAGCTGTTATCTCTCCTTTTCTTAGTTTAATATTACATTTTTAGTTCACCAGAGCTTATGTCTGAGTCCTGACTTAATTTCTAAAGCAACTTTCGACGCTATGGATAAAACGATGGAAAATATCTAAAAAACTAAGATTTGAAGATTTTTCGAGAGGGTGTTATTAGACTGGTCATATTTTTCCAATGCCAGCTGCACGATAATGCTACCCTTTTGTATATATCTGAGTAATTTCTTTTATTTTTTGCAAATGCACCATCTGGTTGCGAGTGGCTTTAAGAAGTCACATATTTGGCTATATCTTTATGAGATTCTGTCAGTGCCATGTCCTTCATAAAATTTAGGTCACACTTGAAGCTTGGTCATGTGGGATCTTAAAGTAGGTAAAATCGCAAAACTATGGGATATGCCGTCAGTCATTGTGTTACACAAGCTGTTCTCACCTTGCGGACGGAGATATCCAAAAATATTGGGGGGGGGGGGGGTGTTGAGATTACCTTATCTGTCTGGACGGACAAGTCAAATTAATTGATGTAATTAGATAACGAATCCATTGGGAACAATAAATGAACATTATTGTGGTGTTTCATGGGATGACGTAACGACCGAGTCTAGGATTGAAATGTTATTACTTATTAAGCGAGTCTTGACGTGCTAAATAATTTTTCTATTCTAGCCGAGGTTTAGATCAGTTTGTCTCATACAACGACTAGTGACAGGTTCTTTTTCTCACATAACCAATAGTTTTAATCTATTTTAGCTCATCAAAGCATGACAAGAAATTGTGTATGATTATGGGGACAGCAATAATCTCTGATGGAGGAATGAGGTAAGTTTTTTGACATCTCTCTTCTAGTCGAAACTCTTCAAAAGTTATTAAAAAATTATGAACCAATGCAAATTAAAGAAAAATCTGTGTCAAAATGTAGGGTTACAAATCTCATCGGATTTTAATGCAACTGGGTCAAAATGTTTATCTCAATTATATCTAGGTCATGGATGAATATGGGAAATGTCCTGTCAAAAACATGGTAACTAGATCATATCAGACAACATTTGTTAACAGCTAGAAGCTAAAAATCTTTTTAAATGTTGATGAAACTTGGTAAAAATGTTTTTTATTGATATCTAGGTCAGGGTTGAATGTTGGTTGTGTCGGGTCAAAATATAGGTCACTGGGTCAAATCATAAGAATACATTTTTAGCTCACCTGGATGTCTGTCGTCCGTCGTCTGTCTGTCTGTTCACAATTGGTTCGTTAACACTCTAGCGGCTACAAATTTCATCCAATCTTCATGGAACTTGATGACAATGTTTGTCTTGGTGAAATCTAGGTCAAGTACGATTGTGGGTCATGTCAGATCAAAAACTAGGTCACTAGGTCAAATCATAGAAACATCTTGTTAACACTCTAGAGGCTACAAATCTTATTGGATTTTAATGAAACTGTCAAAATGTTTGGCTCATTGATATCTAGGTCAAGTTTGAATATAGGTCATCCTCGGTCAAAAACTAGGTCACTAGGTCAAATCATAGAAAACCTTGTTAACACTCCAGATTCTACAAATCTCATTGGAATTTAATGCAACCTAGTCAGAATGTTTGCCTAATTGATATCTAGGTCAAGTTCGAATATGGGTAATGTCAGGTCAAAAACTAGGTCACTAGGTCAAATCATTGGAAAACATTGTTTACACTCTATAGGCTACAAATCTCACCGTATCGTCATGAAGCTTGGTCAAAATGTTTGCCTAATTCATATCTAGGTCAAGTTCGAATGTGGGTCATGTCCGGTCAAAAACTAGGTCACTAGGTCAAATCAAAGAAAAACCTTGTTAACACTCTAGAGGCTACAAATCTCAATGGATCTTAATGAAACTTGGTCAGAATGTTTTCCTCATTGAAATCTAGGTCAATTTCGAATGTGGGTCATGTCCGGTTAAAAACTAGGTCACTAGGTCAAATCATAGAAAAACCTTGTTAACACTCTAGGGGCTACAAATCTCAATGGATCTTTATGAAACTTCATCAAAATGTTTGTCTTGATGAAATCCAGGTCAAGTTCGAATGTGGGTCATGTCCGGTCAAAAACTAGGTCACTAGGTCAAATTTTAGAAAAATCTTGTTAACACTAAAGGTTGATTATGGGTCATGTTCAGTCGTTATCTAGGTCACTATAGGTCATGTTTTACATGGTGTACCAGGTGAGCGATTTAGGGTCATGGTGGCCCTTGTTTACACTAGCAGTGATTCTTTTACCTGTGCATCCTGAGTTCTGTACTCATTAAATTTGCCAGGGACTCATTATTTGAAAAGTTGCGCATCCCATGGACCCAAAGCTTTAATTTCTGGCATTTATTAACACATTACTCCATATGATATAAGTTGAATTATAACACAGTTGTTTGCCTTTATTGTACTCTTCCACTGCCGTGAATAATTCTACAGTTCTTGTATATTATGCAACATCTTTATCCCAGCAGATAGTAGGACATATGCTACCAATGCGTGAGACACCTGGTGGCTTTTAAATAAGTATGATAAATCAAGCATCGTTACTCTACGAAATCGTGCATATCAGTTACCTCCCAAAGGTACCTTCAGTTTCAAACAATCTCCAATAATTGCGTATTATAAACGTTAAATGCATGCCATGAAATTGTACTTGGTAAATGAAAGTACGTGAAACTTAGCAAATACTCTTATCTAATAAGGCTAAGTTAATTACCCAGAACTTTATCAAATTGAATATAAGCGTTAACCTGGGAACACATAGAAGAAGCTGTCTGCTTTTTTAGGCCATTTGTATAGGTATATAAGTGCCTGTAGTTTCAAACGAAGCATTATAACTTATTCTTTTTTACCATTGTCTTATTATTCACACCTATAGCTTTTATTGTGAGAAGTTTCATCAATTTATTTCAGTTAAATTTTGATTCAGTGAGTGTTTTCATTGAATTGGAGCCGAAAACAATTAAGAAAAAAACATATATATCGGGCAAAAAAAGATCCTTCGGAGATTTCATTTGGTCGCATATGTCCATAAAGCAGGTTTGAAGTAAAACAGAAGTGCTTTAAGGCAAAATCTGCTTTACTTTCAACCTGCTTTAAGTTGTCACCTGTCTTCAAAGCAAGAAATAAGTTATAGGATATAGGGTAAATTTTTCACCTGAAGGACTCAATTTTTGTCAGACTCATTGTTTTACAGAATGAGACTCATTCATCTGATTTCTAAAATAATCACTGCTCTAGAAGCTACAAATCTCATTTGATCTTAATGAAACTTTTCTCAAATTGTTTGCCTCATCAAAATCTAGGCCATGATTGAATGTGGGTCATGTGAGGTCAAAATCTAGAGCACTATAGGTCAAGTTTTACATGGTGTACCATGTGAACAATATAGGGCCATGTGGCCCTTGTTTTTAAAGTGTTGCATGTAGTTAAAGTTAGTATGTGTATCATGTTTTGTCAATTTCAGAAAGAGATGATTTCAGTTTGGAAGATCACGTAACACAGTGGGGAAAAAAAGAAAAAGCTCAGGTAATACTGATTGATCCATTTTATGCGGCTCACCATATATTCTAGTGTAAACATACTGTATTTCTCCTTGTAGATACCCAGTATGACTTATAGTTGGGGCAAATTGTTTCGGTCCTCGCTGCTTGTCTGTCCACAGCTTGAAACTTGACCATAAATTTTGAATCACATATGATCTATAAAGACTTCAATAAAATATGATAGAGACTTCATAGTTTGCATTTGGTCTCAATTCAAGGTCAAGGTCATGTAGAGGTTATTTAAATACTTAATAGGCTGAATTTAACATTGGTCATAACTTTTGAACTTAGTAACATGTGATAGAAACTTCATAGTCGGTATGTGTACTCATCTGATAAAGCTCTTGATTTCAATACAAGTTTGGTCATGTCTGTCAAAGTCATAAGAGGTTATGGTAAAGTCAGGCATAGTATTGACTTCGAACTTCATATACAGACATATCTCATTGACCAGGAGTGCAGTGTATAAGAACCGTTACTCCGTCATCAGTATTTTTATTGTTTGTTGTTATATTTTATCGAATGTAGTCTTGTCTGGAACATAATAATTTGCCAAAGTATAAGAGTTATTGACTTAAAACTTAATACCGGTATACAGATTATGTATATATCATTGTCTAGGAGTGCCATGCTCAAGAACTGTTACTCTGTCATCAGTATTTTTAGCTCACCTGGCACTTAAGTGCCAAGGTGAGCTATTAGGATCGCTGGATGTCTGTCCTCCGTCCACAATTGCTTGTTAACATTTAAATGGCCACACATTTCCAGTGTTTTCTCTAGAGCCAAAATTTAGGGGGTCAAGTTTGACCCCCTGTTTAAAAAATTGGGGGTCATTTAGAAAAATCAGGGGTCATATATATTTTGACTTGAATTATCTTAATTAATGCATATAAGGTGTTACAACTGATTATGCAAGGTTGGTTTGGAGTGTTAGCAGAACAGGTTCTAAGTTATTATGATCTATGAGAAAGTAGTGTAGCTTTTACATCTGTTTGGTAATGGTCTGCTCTGTTAGCAAGGTGCAGAAGACCTTCAAAGGTGTACAGGAGAGGGTTAATTAACTTGAAAATTTCAGTTTTTTGAATGCAGGTAATAATCAAAATTCAACAGAAATTCAACGTTCGGCCTGTCTCTCACTTTAAACTTACAGAAAGTTTCAATGAGAGTGAAACTCCAAGTCAGAAACAGTTAGTAATACTTGTGTTTTTCTTGACTGAAACAAATAGTTAAGCTCACATCTACTGAAAGAATATCTGTCTTTTTCTGGATTTTCCCGTTTTTGCCACTTTCATACCGTAGCCGAAAGTTTTTCTCAAGCCATGCATGCAGTTCTAAATTTTCGCCATGTTACCGGGTTCGCTGCCGACGCTGTTTTGGATACAGTTTCTTCACTCGTTTGATTCTTTTCTGCTTCAAGGCAGCACCGTTATCAGAGTTTTCTTTTTTTATTAAAATGCAGTTTGTCTCCGTTGCTTCGGAGCTTTCGTAGAGTTTTATTCAACTTGACATATTGCGGGAAGACGTTTTAATATTGTCCGGGTACTGGAATGTATGTCGGATTATATTCTGTATCAGTAATAATTCCACATAATTTGATAATTGAAGATTATTATTTGAGTTGCACGTCTTTATTTATAAGAAACAATCGTATTGGATCGAAGGTAATAAAATATTCAATGTTTATTGATAACTATTCATTAGTTTGAAATCGTCGAAGCCGTACCGAGATACGTAACTTGAACGGGAAATTGCACCGTAATTTTAGTCAGGTTCCCGAATGTGATGAAGACAGGGAACCAGGCTACCGGAATTGAGGCCAGCAAGGTGCTCACGCATGCGCAGAATAACAGCAACAAGTAAACAGAATCACTGCTTCTCGACGCCGACTTTCGGTTTATAAGATGGAAATTTCTTCGGGGTTAATGATGCAATTTAGGGCTGAAATATTGTTGCGTCAAGAAAAACGCAGGTTACAAATTTGGTTGCGCCAAACGTGAATTTTCTGCGCCAAAAACGCGCTCTCGTGAAAACACTGCATTTCATTGGATCTTCATGAAACTTGATAACAATGTTTATCTTAATGAAATCTAGGTCAAGTGCGAATGAGGGTCATGTCCGGTTAAAAACTAGGTCACTAGGTCAAATCAAAGAAAAACCTTGTTAACACTCTAAGGACTACACATTTCATTTGGTATTCATGATAATTAGTTTTAATGTTTGTCTTGAAAAATGTAGGTCAAGTTCAAATGTGGGTCAGGTCTGGTCAAACACTCAGTCACTAGGTCAAATAATTGGAAAACCTTACTCATACCCTAGAGGCTACAAAACTTATCCGATCTTCATGACACTTGGTAAGAATGTTTGCCCAATTGATATCCAGGTCAAGAGTTAATGTGGGTCATGTCTGGTCAAAAACTAGGTTACTCTAGGTCAAATCATAGGAAAACTTTGTTAACACTCTAGAGGCTACAAGTCTCAATGGCTTTAAATGCAAAAAAATAGAATGTTTGCCTAATTAATAATATGGGTCATGTCAGGTCAAAACTAGGTCACTAGGTCAAATCAAAACCAGTGTTAACTCAGATCTGAATGATGCTCGCCTACATCAAATCAAGGTCAAAATCAAATGAGGGTTGTGTCTGGTCAAAAACTAGGTTACTAGGTCAACTCATAGAAACATCTTGTTAACATTCTATTGTTGATTGTGGGTCATGTCTAGTCATACATAATCTAGGTGGGGGGCCTCCGTGGCCTAGCGGTATAGTCACTGTGACTTACATCACTAAGCTCCTCACCGCTGTGAGTTCGAATCCCAGTAGGGTCGTTCGGATTTTTCATGTGGGGAAGCCTTCCAGCTGGCTTGCGGAAGGTCGGTGGTTCTACCCAGTTGCCGATTTGTGCCTGTTACAGTGCATAAAGGGCTTCTGGGGTCTTCTTCCACCTGTGATTAGCTGGACGTCGCGATATGACTGATATACTGTTGAAAGCGACGTAAAATCAAAACAAACAAACAAACAAACATAATCTAGGTCACTATAGGTCAAGTTTTACATGGTGTACCAGGCGAGCGATTTAGGGTCAATGTGTCCCTTGTTGGAATTACTTCCCTTTGTTGTTATATTTTATCCAAATTAGGCTTGAAGTTATTGCATTTTGTTATAGTTAGGGAGCACATTTAGTGTACACAACAATTTTATCCTGAAACATTTACCTCTTGTGACAAAACCCTACTGGGGGTTTGAATCACCATTTCTGATTGGTCTAGTTTTCCAGCTCATCCAGTGGCCTAAACTCTGTAATTCTTTGGAAGAGTGGAATGAAGATTTGGGTCGTGAAAATTAACACTTCATTTTTAATTATGCATATACAAAGTTTTATATGAATTGGTACAGAAATGTAGCATTGGTTTGGATCCAAAAATGTACAAGTCCCATCAGTGGCCATAACTTTACCTATCTTAAAACAACTCACTTGAAAAATATCAAGTCATGCACATCTAAACTTCATGTTAAATGCATATGCAAAGTTTGATGTCAATCGGTAAAGAAATGTAGAAGTCATTTGCATCAAAGCTTTTATCAGTAAGAAAAGGTCATAAAGTAGCTGTTTGTCCTTGATTGGTAGAAAAAACTTCCCAAAACAACCATGTGATACTCCCTCATTTCTCTGGTGAGCTCTTCAGGACCCTTTTGTTGATCTTTTTTATGCCCCCGGCATATGCAGAGGCATATAGTAATTGTCCATCCATGCGTGTGTGCGTCCGTAACATGGTTAAGTAGATGTTACCGTTTCGTCTAGCATCAACACCGCTTACTCAAATACTTTGACACTTATACAGTTATTGCTTTGGACCATTCCCTATCCACCAATATCAACAAACCATGATTTTGACATTGACCTTGACCTTATTTGTACTTAGAATATTTAGATAGGCTATTTCTTGGAAAACTAGATTTTACCATTTCATCTAGCATCAACACAACTGACTACAATGTGTTGATACTTATACGGATATTACCTTGGATCACTACCAATCCACCCATATTACCCAACCTTGATTTTGACCGTGACCTTGACTTAATTTGAACTTAGAATATTTTAAATAGCCTTTTTCTCAGTTAACTAGATTTTACCGTTTCATCTAGCATCAACACTGCCTAGTACAATGCTTTTGTACTTATACAGTTATTGACATGGACTATTACCAACTCACCAAGAATATCCAAACTCAGTTTGATCTTGACCGTGCCCTAATTTTGACTTAGAAAAGATTTAGAATATTATTATTGTCAAGGATGCCACCGGGGGCATAAGTGTTTATTGAACGCGCAGTCTTGTTTCCATTTGTTATATGCTCAGATGGGATATAGGCTCTAGGTGACCATTTTGGCTGTAAAATTTGATATTAATCCAGAGTCATGATGGCCCATATGGGACATAGTATTGTATGGTGAAATTTATCATATTTTATGCAATGTGTCACAAATACCTGGAGCCCGTTTCAGAAAACTTCGAACAACAAAAACGATTGTAAACTTGTCTAAACTTTAAATACATTTAATATCTGATTTCTCCATCTAATCAAGCCTTGTGACTAAAAAAACCGACTCCAAACCGATGTCACAAGACAGCATTAGATGGAGAAATAAATAATAGTTGAGCATTTTATAATCTGACTTATGACAACATTTGTCGTATGAAGTTTTATGAAACGGGCCCCTGGTTGCTAAATGTCTGATTTCTTTTAGAACTTTTGTGTAAAATGTAAGTTCGTTTTCTGTTTTTAAGGCAAAGACCAGATAATGGAATATCTGAAAAGGTGCAAGCCACAGTCACTGTTAGCTTTTTGGAAACCCCAGCAGTATGTGAAAGCAAGAACAAAGCTTTTCAATGAAAGGAAAACACTGAGAACAGAAGCCAGAGCAACACATTAAAGAGAATTACAGTGAACAAAACATGTTTCTGAAGGGTGTGTGTGTGGGGGGGGGGGGGGGGGGGGGAACACAAAGAGCATGCTGCTTGACACTTTTACAAGGAGTGTTTCATAACTAACGAACTTGAACAATAACTTGGATATAATAAGTGTGACATATCAGTGAAAAGGACAATTATTTACTATTGTATAATGCACGATAAGATCACAAAACTTGATAAATCACAATACTAACCTAAATTACCCCTTTCAAGAGCACTTGAACATAGCACTTTTCGTACATTTTGCAATAAGTTCTCAAAAAGTACATTTTGTTAAATTTGACTGACTACTATGCTTACAGTTGTTGCGTTGGACCAATACCAATCAACTCATACTACCAAACGTTGATTTTACCTTGACCTAATTTGGGCTTTAAATATCTTAAATGGGCTATTTCTTAGTTAACTAGACTTTACTGTTTCGTCTAGTATCAACACTATTTACTACAATCCTTGATACTTAAACAGTTATTGTCATGGACCAATTCACTGTTATTGCTAAACCTCAATTTTAAGTTTAACTTGACTTAATTTGGACTCAAAAAGTTTCAGAAGGGGACATAAGTGTTCATGGAAACACCCTTGATAATATATTCTCAGAGCAAGTATAGCTATATTGTTGATATTTTACAAAATGATGATATCTAAAACAGTGTACCGTAGTTGGTGCATATTTGACAAAAAAATTTATGGACTTATTTAGAATAATAAATTGGCTATAATAGGGAAAGAATCGGGTCTCGCAGAGACCCACATGATTGAAAAATGTGGAGATCGTGTGTTAGAAATTGCCATGTGGGCAGCTAGCCAGTTACCTGGAAGGGAGTCCTCTGTCGTTGACAATACACCCACCTCTGCACGTTAATAGAAAATCTGATGTTGATATACTTGTATCAAAGTTTATTAAAAACAAATTACCAGTACCCTGGAGTGGGGGTCATCTGGGTTAATGTTGTGACTTATCAAGTTAATTTGTCTTCAAAACTATATGGGACAATGTATTTATTATGGGTGAATATCATCATGTTAATTTGCAAAAGTGATATTCAATTCCATAGTGGTTGTCATCTGTTGCTTGTTTCAATATATTGTCTACAGAAGTATTACAAGACTTGTTGTTTTCTAAACCTTCTCTTACTGAATATTCATGTAAAAATCTGACCCACAATGAACATCATCATCTGAGCTAGCTTATCATCTATTAACACATTCAAAATTTACAGTGTATTTGTCAAGATCACACTTGTCGTATTCAAACTGTGTAATCTGCCCGTCTGCTCGGTTTTTATGCCTCCGGCATCGACAGATGCGGAGGCATATAGTAATCGTCATATCCGTCAGTCCGTCCGTCTGTGTGTCCGTAACAAGGTTAAGTAGAATTTACCGTTTCGTCTAGCATCAACACCGCTTACCCAAATGCTTGGATACTTATACAGTTGTTGCATTGGATCATTCCCTATCCACCAATATCACCAAACTTTGATCTTGACCTCGATCTTGACCTAATTTGGACTTAGAATATTTTGAATAGGCTATTTCCTGGTTAACTAGAATATACCGTTTCGTCTAGCATCAACACATCTGACTACAATGCTTTGATACTTATACAGTTGTTGCATTTGACCATTCCCTATCCACCAAACTTTGATTTTGACCTTGACCTAATTTGGACTTAGAATATTTTAATTAGGCTATTTCCGGGTTAACTAGATTTTACCCTTTCGTCTAGCATCAACACTGTTTACTACAATGCTTCGATACTTATACAGTTATTGCTTTGGACCATTACCAACTCACCTATAATACCCAAGCTCAGTTTGACCTTGACCTAATTTGGATGCCACCGGGGGCATAAGCGTTTATTGAACGTCCAGTCTTGTTTTTTTATACGCCCACCTCAAGAAGTGGTCGTATATTGGCATGGCCCTGTCTGTCCGTCCGTGAATAAGTTCGTTCGTTTGTCTGTTCTTCTGTCAACATTTTGTTTTTCCTCAGTTTTTCCAGAAAACTATTGAACGGATATTAATGAAACTTCACACAAATGGTATATGCATAAAGATCTGAATGTGAGTCGAGTTGAGGTTAATTCAATTTTTCGTTACAGAGTTATCTGCCTTTGATGTACTTAAATATGCTATAATAAGCTTGTCCGGAGTTTTCTCGAAAAGTCGTTAGAGGAATATTAATGAAACTTCACACAAATGTTAAAAAAATTAAGATCTGAAGCTGAGTCAAGTTTGAGGTTCATTTCATTTTTCGTTACAGAGTAATCTGCCCTTGATATACTCAAATATGCTATAAAAAGCTTGTCCGGACTATTTGAAGGATGTTGATGAAACGTCACACAAATATTAAAGTCATCAAGATCTGAAGATGAGGGAAATTTTAGAATAATTTGATTTGTTGTTACATAGTTATCTGACCTTGATGTACTAAAATATGCTATAAAAGGCTTATTTGACAGTGTTAACACGCTAAGCAACTACAGTTCTGAATGGACTTTGATAATATTTACCCACAGTATAATTATTGAAGTAAAAGTTCATGAAAGGGTTGATTATTATTGAAATCGGATCATTGTGTCAAGACTTATTTGCCCTTGGTGTACTCAGATATGCTAGAAAAGGTTTTTTATGCCCCCGGCATCTATAGATGCGGAGGCATATAGTAATCGTCCTGTCCGTCCGTCCGTCCGCACAACCAAAATGGGTTAGAGGGCCTTTTCTGGCCAGATAACGGTAAACACAACAAAAGAAGACAATAGAGTTCATTCCGTAACAATACAATACGGGGCCGTGGCCCGTTATTCAAACAAAAGAAAAGGCCCTCTAACCCACTTCGGTGGCACGTCCGTCTGTCCGTCCGTCCGTCCGCACAACCGATATGGGTTAGAGGGCCTTTTCTGGCCAGATAACGGTAAACATAACAAAAGAAGACAATAGAGTTCATTCCGTAACAATAGAATAAGGGGCCGTGGCCCGTTATTCAAAAAAAAGAAAATAACAAAAGAAAAGGCCCTCTAACCCATTTCGGTGGCACGTCCGTCCGTCCGTAACAGGTTAAGTAGATTTTACCGTTTCGTCTAGCATCAACACCGCTTACTCAAATGCTTGGATACTTATACAGTTGTTGCCTTGGACCATTCCCTGACCACCAATATCACCCAACCTTGATTTTGACCTTGACCTAATTTGGACTTATTTTAAATAAATAATATATTTTAAATGGGCTATTTCTTGGTTAAATAGATTTTACCGTTTCGTCTAGCATCAGCATAACTGACTACAATTCTTTGGTACTTATACAGTTGTTGCCTTGGATCACTACCAATCCACCCATATTGCCCAACCTTGATTTTGACCTTGACCTTCACCTTGACCTAATTTGGACTTAGAAAAAAATTCAGAATATATTGTCAAGGATGCCACCGGGGGCATAAGTGTTTATTGAACGCGCATTCTTGTTTTTAGTAATGTTGGTGCTTTACCCCTCGACTACATCCGCCAGTGAATAATTTGAGAGAAAAACCATTGATAATACATTAATTTGAATTCAGAATGATTTTTTTTCCTTTTATGTTGTATACATATGAATCGGTCTCCTTAAACTAAAATCGGTCAACTTAAACTGGAATATATGTTGTGTCTACTTAAAACTCCCAAATAATTTGAGAGAAAACAATTGATACATTAATTTGAATAATTTGAGAGAAAAACCATTGATAATACATGAATTTGAATTTAGAATAATTGTTTTCCATTTATGTTGTATATATATATATCAATCGGTCTCCTTAAACTAATATCGGTCACCTTAAACTCGAATATTATGTTGTGTCTACTTAAAAACCCCAAATAATTTGATAGAAAAACCATTGTTAATACATTAATTTGAGAGAAAAACCATTGATAATACATTAATTTGAATTTAGAATGAATTTATCCCTTTCATGTTGTATATATATTTGATTTGATTTGTTTTTTATTTACGGCGCTTTCAACAGTATTTCAGTCATATCACGACGTCCAGCTAATTACAGGTGGAGGAAGACCTTAGAAGTTCTTTATGCACTGTTTCAGGCACAAATCAACAACTGGGTAGAACCACCGTCCTACCGTAAGCCAGCTGGAAGGCTTCCCCACATGAAAAATCCGAACGACCCTACTGGGATTCAAACTCACAGCGGCGAGGAGCTTAGTGATGTTAGTCACAGTGACTACACCACTAGGCCACAGAGGCCCCCCTGTATATATATGAATCGGTCTCCTTAAACTTATATTGGTCACCTTAAACTCAAATATATGTCGTGTTTACTTAAACCTCTCAAATAATTTGAGAGAAAAACCATTGTTAATACATATACATTAATTTGAATAATTTGAGAGAAAAACTATTGTTAAGTAGATCTATTAATTTTTAAAAAAATAAAAAAAAATTTTTTTTTTTTTTTTTTTTTTTTTTAATTTTTTTTTTTTTTTTTTAAATTTTAGGGCAGGGCGCGGCATCCTCCTAAAAAGGCCTAGCTGGAGCACTGTTAAATACATCAATTTGAATTTAGAATGAATTTATCCATTTTCTGTAATATATATATGAATCGGTCTCCTTAAACTTTTATTGGTCCCCTTAAACTCGAATATATGTTGGTCTACTTAAAACCCTCAACGTCCTTACAAAATATTAGGGAGACCAATATTTTTGTATATTTTTAAATACTTAATTTTTCTAATTTTTTTTTTTAAAAAAACCTTAATTACAACTTAAACATGATTTATTGAGTAAAAAACCCAAAAAACTCCATAAGATAAAAAATATATAAAATGTCTCCTTAAACCCCATTTTTAGGGACGGTCCCCCTAATGCCTTCATTAGGATTATATATATATATATATATATATAGAGAGAGAGAGAGATAGATAATGTGAACAGACTACACAGTCAGACATACACATACTCGGTCAGATACGGCAGCGCGCCTAGCTGTAACAATGAAATGTACCAACAAGAATGAACCATCCACATCCCCAAAAAAGGATGCTTCAAGTTCATCTTATAAAGTACACCATTCATCACAACACTCCGAACCGGTACAGTATATTAGCATACATACAATTATAGCTTATATGCACGGTGCCCTTTTAGGGTTTCAACCATAGCACATGCTACAAACATTCATTTGGATGAAAGCCGCTGGATCCATAGGATACAGAGTTAGACGATATATAATATGTGATAAAGGGAGATAATTAACTAACTCAAACAGCATGCTTTCCATTCTGTAGGATCTTTGCAGATACAAGTTCACTGTACAAATTATATAGAGAGAGATAGATAATGTGAACAGACTACACAGTCAGACATACACATACTCGGTCAGATACGGCAGCGCGCCTAGCTGTAACAATGAAATGTACCAACAAGAATGAACCATCCACATCCCCAAAAAAGGATGCTTCATATATATATATATGGTTTATGAATAGTAAAGTAGTAAATCCTGTTTGTTGTTGTATTATTGCTTATGATGTGTGTATATATTCATTGTCATATTCACAAATTTATTAATCTGAACAAAAGCGGCAACATCGAAAATACAGGCATCTGTCACTGCAATCAGTTTTCTTTAGCGCATACGCTTAATCTTCGCAACTATATGTATATCTATATCCAATAAATAGCAGCCTAGTCTAATGTATCAGCAATATATTTCCTTCATTCACACTCTACTGGACACTTATATTATTTTGCGTAATGCCACAAAACATAAGCTATTTAGTATGCAAATAATTTCGTGTGTTTAAACAAAGCTGCTTGGCTTGTAGGAATTGCGAAGTAAGGTTTTTTCCACTATCTGTTCCATATCTCTTTTTTAATAGGAATTTGTTTTCGTTATCTTTTGACTGTTTTCTCATAATGTGTTTATGTTTGTTTACACTTTTGACACAAAGGAGCAGTTCAATATGCAAATAAAAGTAAAAATTATAGTCAATGCTCTATTCCATGGGCAATAATTCTGATCTTTCAGTTCCATATTTAATTTTAAATGGGAATTAGTTTTCGTTTTTTTGTACTGTTTTCTTATAATGTTTTATGTTTGTTTACACTTTTGACATAAAGGAGCAGTTCAATATGCAAATAAAAGTTAATTTTACTGTCAATGCCCTATTCCAGGGGCAATAACTCTGTTTTTTCTGTTCCATATCTCTTTTTTAATAGGAATTTGTTTTCGTTATCTTTTGACTGTTTTCTCATAATGTGTTTATGTTTGTTTACACTTTTGACACAAAGGAGCAGTTCAATATGCAAATAAAAGTAAAAATTATAGTCAATGCTCTATTCCATGGGCAATAATTCTGATCTTTCAGTTCCATATTTAATTTTAAATGGGAATTAGTTTTCGTTTTTTTGTACTGTTTTCTTATAATGTTTTATGTTTGTTTACACTTTTGACATAAAGGAGCAGTTCAATATGCAAATAAAAGTTAATTTTACTGTCAGTGCTCTTTTCCAGGGGCAATAACTCTTGTTTTTCCATTCCTATTTTATATTTAATTATTATTATTATTATTATTATTATTATTATACCCGATTTATATAGCGCTCTTTTCACACAGGAGTTGTGCGTTCAAAAGCGCCTCACATGAAATTATATTAATGTACCTACAAAGCGAGAAAGACAAATAACTACATTCACAATAAAAATGATACAATATTGAGATGCATGGAAACATGGAAATTCTTTCAATATTATTACCAAGATTATAAAATTGTTATAGTAAGTTTGTAAAATCATTTTTAAAATGAGTCAAATTAAACAATTATTAATGAGAATTGTTTGCGTTATTTTTGACTGTTTTCTTATAATATCGAATTTGTTTGGGTTTACCTAGTACATTTTAATAAAAACAGCAATTAAATAATCAAATAAAATGTAATCTTACAGTCATTGTTCTTTCTTTAGGCAATACCTCTGGTTTTTTCTCTTTCTTTTTTATGTTTTTTTGTTTGTTTGTTTATTATTTATCGTCTTTTTTCTTATAAAATCGAACTACTTTATGTACATGTATATAAACATCATTGACATGAAGCAGTAATTCACTATGGAAAATTTATCACTGAAATATGCGTTTTAGGGTATATATACAGACAACCCCGATATATAAAAAAGCCAAAAGATTGGATTGTGTGCGATGCCAAATGAGTGTCTCTTAAATTCACTTTGGGGAAAGTATCATTTTATATTAAGTATTACTTTCTTAGGAACACTGTATTGACATGAACATACATAATGGATGACTATGATAGGTTCGAATTTCTATAAAATGTTATCGTTGGTTTTGTGACAAATCCAAGGGTTATTACTATGTATCTGGCTATAACATGGTGAGAAAACAGTCAAAAGATAACGAAAACAAATTCCTATTAAAAAAGAGATATGGAACAGAAAAAACAGAGTTATTGCCCCTGGAATAGAGCATTGACAGTAAAATTAACTTTTATTTGCATATTGAACTGCTCCTTTATGTCAAAAGTGTAAACAAACATAAAACATTATAAGAAAACAGTACAAAAAAACGAAAACTAATTCCCATTTAAAATTAAATATGGAACTGAAAGATCAGAATTATTGCCCATGGAATAGAGCATTGACTATAATTTTTACTTTTATTTGCATATTGAACTGCTCCTTTGTGTCAAAAGTGTAAACAAACATAAACACATTATGAGAAAACAGTCAAAAGATAACGAAAACAAATTCCTATTAAAAAAGAGATATGGAACAGATAGTGGAAAAAACCTTACTTCGCAATTCCTACAAGCCAAGCAGCTTTGTTTAAACACACGAAATTATTTGCATACTAAATAGCTTATGTTTTGTGGCATTACGCAAAATAATATAAGTGTCCAGTAGAGTGTGAATGAAGGAAATATATTGCTGATACATTAGACTAGGCTGCTATTTATTGGATATAGATATACATATAGTTGCGAAGATTAAGCGTATGCGCTAAAGAAAACTGATTGCAGTGACAGATGCCTGTATTTTCGATGTTGCCGCTTTTGTTCAGATTAATAAATTTGTGAATATGACAATGAATATATACACACATCATAAGCAATAATACAACAACAAACAGGATTTACTACTTTACTATTCATAAACCATATATATATATATATATATATATATATATATATATATATATATATATATATATATATATATATATATATATATATATATATATATATATATATATATATATATATATATATATATATATATATATATATATATATATATATATATATATACAATGTATATGTATTTGCCAAAAGTAAGTCAATACCCAATTAAACAATTTCTTTAATAAATATACAATCACAAAATTAGTGATTTTTAACACTACCTTTGACTCCGAAAGTTTGACTAATGGTCAAGTATGAGGAAATTTAAGAAACGAAATTAATCATTAGTGCAAAAGGTAACGGTCATCTTAAAGCAAACACGTTTCTTTTTCAAACATTGGTCATTATGCATTAAAGTAAGCTTCAAATCAATTTAAAATGTTCTTGATTACCTTGCCAATGCTTAAAAACATATATTTCAACACTAAAAGTATAAAATTTGGTCATACATGTCAAATGTTAGAAAAGAAATGGTATATGAGAACCGAAAATGGCGGCCATCTTGAAAAATGGCGGCCATTTTGAATGTTTACGGTGCAAAAGGGCTTTTTGTTGAAAGAAAGGCCATATCAGTATATTGTGTAAACCTACTTTGATGATTGTATATCAAGTTTATGATTTTTTTTCTCTAATGTGCCCAGCTATTATAGCAGAAATGAACAGAATATGTGATTTACTGGCTTATTTTAAGAGTTATCGCCCTTGTTTGTGACTTATAATTGTTTTTTCTGTCACGAAAGTTCTATTTCTAGATTTTTCGACCAATTATAAATTCAATAAATTAAAGTTTTTTAGGTTATCTATGAGTGATTGCAAATAGCATAACAATTAATTATCATAATGCCTATTAAAAAGGAGATATGGAACAGAAAAAACAGAGTTATTGCCCCTGGAATAGAGCATTGACTGTAATTTTGACTTTTATTTGCATATTGAATCGTTGCTTTATGTCAAAGGTGTAAAGAAACATACAAAAGTTTGATGTTATAAGAAAACAGTAAAAAAATAACGAAAACAAATTCCCATAAAAAATAAAATAGAAAGAGAAAAATCAGAGTTATTGCCCCTGGAAAAGGGCATTGGCTGTAATATTTACTTCCATTTGCATTTAGAATTGTTACTTTATGTCAAAGGTGTAAAGAAACATAAAAATAATTTGATGTTATAAGAACACAGACAAAAATAACGAAAGAATAACTATAAAAAATATAAAAAAGAATGAGGAAAATCAGAGTTATTGCCCCTGGAAAAGGACATTGACAGTAATATTTTACTTTTTTGATAATATTTAGCAAGTACAGACATTTGTGAACTAATTGTAACCAATAATAGTTCATTTGATATATTTGAAATGTAAATAAAGTTAGGTTTATATTATGGTATGCAAAAATCTGCACCCAATGACCTTTGACCTATTTCTGACCTTAATACGCGCCTAAGAGCTTTACATCCCCCCTAGAATTGTTCGTATACATATGCTGAATATAAATCAAGTGGATGTTGCCCGTCTACACGACATGCCATGAGACCCATTTTCCAGAGCCTTATTTTCGATCCGTAGGCAGACTATAATGCTACTACGAGTATGTAAACTATTCCAATCTGGACGTTTTAAATCTGTACTGAGTGTAAACCTGGTTTTAACAAGTTTATGGGTAAGATTGCCATGTTTCTCATCGTTATTCTATGTTGTCAATTATAATTCCTAAAATGTAGCCTAAAATATATGTTTTAGAATACGAAATATTATTTATTTTCAATTGACAATGTCAAGTTATTCTAGTCAAAATCTACTCATTTTTATATTTGTATCATTAGCAAACTTCTATTTATTGACATTCAACTCTGAAAGTATTTGCTTTCACATTTACATGAAACGAGGCGGCCATCTTGAAAAACGGCGGCCATCTTGAATTTTTCAGGTAGATAACCCATTTTTCTTAAAATGTAGATGCAGTATATCATTTGTTCCAAGTTTGGTACTAGTATCTCCAAATAAACGGTACTAATAGGCATTATAAGATTACAAAATAAAGTATATTTATACCAAAAACGCTAATTTTGAGTCATTTAATGGCCGCCATTAAAACTTGAAACTAGTTGTCCTATTTGATTTCAATGTACAATATTAAGTAATCTGAGTCAAAATCTATTCATTTCGATAGTTGGATCATTAGCATACTTCTATTAGTTGACATTATACTCTGAACGCATTTGTTTGTACATTTGCATGTAACGAGGAGACGGCCATCTTGGAAAACGGCGGCCATCTTGGATTTTTTAGGTGGGTAACCCATTTTTCTTAAAAAGTCAGAAGCTGGATATCATTTGTTTCCATTTTGCTGCTTGAATCTCCAAATAAGCAGTTCTTTTTGGCATTGTAAGATTACATAATAAATAAATACGAAAGACTCAAGCAGGAAACGTAACACAAACAATACACCCACCTCTCAAGCAGAACACACACACAGTCATACCACAACAAACACACACACACACGCAATACCATTCCTTCATCTACACACTAAATAGAAAACAACACGCAAGACAAACATAAAGCAAAGTGAATATAGGAGCCCGCCTTGGTACGGTCAGTAGCAATCAATAATTAACCATAAATTAATTAATTATTAACAACAACTAGGGGGCCTATTTATACAAAAAACGCTAATTTTGAGTATATAAATGACCGCCATCTTAAAATTACCAGTCCTATTGGATTTTAATTTACAATATTAAGTTATCCAAGTCATAATCCATTCATTTCGATGTAATGATTATTAACATACATCTATTTATTGACCTTCTATACTGAAAATGTATTTTGTACATTTTATCAACGGCCAATTAGAAAAATGGCGGCCATCTTGGATTTTTCGGGTTGATCTCGTGATTTTTTAAAAATGTATATCCTGGGCACCATGCGTGCCAAATTTGGTGCTTGCATCACTAAGCGAAGTATTCTCCTCATAAAAGTGACTTAAGCAGCCGGACTATAGCTAGTGTGGTATAACAAACAAGTTGGCCCCTAAAAAAGGAAGCCAGGGAAGCTCAGATTTTTTTTATGAAGTGACATGTATATATTGAAGGAAACAAAAACTATGCTGTGTTGGAGAAAAGAAATATATAGGTGAAAGGTATACTTGAGGCAGTTGAGAAGATATTTCATGTACAATGAAACCTCTCTATTTGTGACCAGTAACTGGCGTTAATTTGTTGGTGTTTAAGAGAGGTGGCTGCTTAAGAAATGCTGCTTTTAAGGAAAAGTGAAAGTACACGTAAACAGAAAGCTCTTGTAGGAGGTTTCTGTTTTACTTTAACTTTGCTTTTAAGCTGCCACCTCTCCTTCATACAATCATTTTGCGTTATTTTGGTGGTTGCAAGCGACTTTAATTACGGCCGAAACACAAGCACTTATCATCTGCTGTTGTGAAAGGATAAGTTCGGGTATGAGTTTTATTCCAAATCGAAGTGATAAGTTCCGGTACGAGTTTTATTCCCAATCAAAATATATATTTTTCGTCCAGCTGATGCGAAAATATATGCAACCCAATTTCAGGCAAGCGCAGACAATGCATTTTTGACATGTAGTACAAAAGTGCTCCCATTGTGTTCACCGTCTCGCCATAAGCAGAAGTTCCTTCCAAGAAAATGGCTTCTTTCAACCGCAGCACTGAGGAAGCCCCCTGAAGGGGGCTTCCAATAAAACCCTAAATGTTGTTTTCGAAAAATAAGTGACACAGTGACCTGAAAATGTTACGAAACACTCAATGTACTCAATAAAATGTATGGTATTCTTAGCTGGTGTTGTAAAGGAGATATCCTCACGACAAGCTCTTTCTATTTTCCTACAATTAAGGTCCAAGGTCAAGATAAATGATACAATGACCTAAATCGTCATAGGTCACTTTGCCATGGTAAGCTGTACTCACGCACCAACTTTGGTCAAAATATGTTCTAAACAAAAAGTATATGGGCAGATGGAATCACGGTCAGATACGCGCAATTCAATGACTACATACGCCCAACATTGAGCTTTGGTGTACCGGTATATGGAAAACTCTAGCTCTGCTAAACTTACTTTAAACAAAATACAAAATGTAAAAAGGGGCCGTTTTTCGACAGCAGGGGCTCACTATTCGACCATGTGGGTCATTACCGGTATTTGACGACAGGGGTCATTCTACGACGTCGAATTTTGACCGGGGGTCACTATTCGATGGGGGTCAAAATTCTTTGTTTCACCGGCGTGTATGCATGTGTGTGTATGGGGGAAACTAATCACTCTGCCGGCTTGGGCAGTGTGTGTTCTCTATCCCCCATCTCATTTGGGGCATTTGTGATGAGTAGTTACTTAATGCAGGACAATATTATTACAGAAAGCCCCATTTAACGACCACCAAACGTGTGTAAAGTGAATGTTGACTGAGAGAACGTGTTTGTTTCACTACAGGTGACTGCTGAACGCAATACAAAGGTAAAACAGAAAGGTACATATTGAATGTCACTGTTGATATGTCTAAATAATGTTATTCTATAAACTAAAAAGGACATAAAAACAACAACAAAAACTTATGCTTCTGAACCTTGATACTGGTGTTTACATACAGGCTATTGACGAGGCTGACACAAAAACATGGGTAGGCTTTATAAATAACAGGGCTCCAGATAAAGGGAGTATTTCAAAAGCTAAAGTCCTTATTTTTGCATTAAACCATATGGTGTCACTACTCATTAGAATCGCCTCCCTTCGAGACGATTCTAATGAGAAGTAACATCATAGAATTTGGTTCCCAAATAATTAAGAAAAAGATTCAGTTTACTCCCTCTTATCTGGAGCCCTGGGGCCCGTTTTACTAAACTACTTACGCAAAAATTTTGCGTAAGTCAAAATTTTAGTTTTTAATTTATATTTTTTAGTATCACTTGCTACAAACAGCAAATAGCCAGATCAGAGGACGCGCTTTTAGCGCGTCCTCTGATCTTGCTATTTGCTGTTTGCAAACGTTTATGATTGAAAAATAAGAGTAAAACGATTTTGACTTACGCAACAATTTTGCGTAAGTAGTTTAGTAAAACGGGCCCCTGAATAATATTAGTTAACGTATTTATTACCAGCTAGTGCTAGCCCACTTCACTAGATCTAATCTTATTTCCTACGTAAAGTGTGCAACTGAAGAAAATTACTCTGAATATAGATCTTACCAGATTTCTTGAGTTAGCGAGATTTTTCCTGTCCTTATAAAATTCCACTTTGAACATTAAACCTTCCTTTTATGTCGCTTAAGGTAGAAAAAACTCTGGGGCCAAGTACAGGTTATGTTAGGAAAAACACGTTCTTTTTATGTTTCATTTTACATCTTACAGGGCTGACGAGACAATCGGGGAAGCCATGGTAGTAGTAGTAGTATCTTTTATTTCCTCCATTAAGGAGAGCATTTTACATAAACAAAATATTCAGAAAAAAGTAAACAAACAGTTCTATACAGCTGAAACTGAATACTTCAAACTCGCTTAAATCGACCTACCATTATATCATTAGCAGACTACTTATAAGTGGAACTCGTATAAGCTGAAAATACCCGCACCTCCAAGCCCTCTTTTAACTTCGAACTACGGGTATGCTCAAACTAAAGCCTACATCAGCAAGCTACATCCTGGGTCTGAGGATCTATGCCAGAGACCACAAGACTGTTTTATTTCTACAGATGATGTCTGATACTACAATTGTCCTCGTGGTAAAAAATGACTAGCAAACATGATGATCAAGATTTCTACCTACGCAAAGTTGTCTAAACGCTATACAAATCATTGCATCAGGGCGACCTGTATTTCTGCTCTTGAAAGAGCAGAGTTCGAAGCCAGACACATTATCAGAGATACAAGGAATAGATCTGAAACTTCAGTCAAGAGCTACTCTCATCGACTTACAGAGGACACTCAGCGACAGATGTAAGATGCATTAGCCAATGCCCTAAATGAACCAAAACAAAAGAAAATGTTGAACTACCAGACCTGTCTGTAGCAGATTTAGACAGAATCTTCTCAAACGAAAACGAGTTTTTGGAAATAGAATAGCCAACTCAAGCCACAGAAGGAAAATGTTGCAGTGACTACAAACTATCGTGTTGATCATCAAATGAATGTTGCCCAAATCATTCCTGGTATGCCCAAGGTGTTAAACTTTCCACAAAGTTCACACAGAGGGTATTGTAATGTTGCACCAAATATTAGCATCTTAACTGTCAACTTCTACTTTGGGAAAAACTGACTTTGACATCAGACACCTATTGGTTCTGCGATTTTTATGAGTTTCAATAAATTGTGTTAGATATTATTTTGACTGTGATATATCACCAAAACATTCGATCTATTATTACAGGGAAAATGATGTGATAAACTGTTATTGTTGTGTGTTTTCATATATTTCAAGCAATATACCTTCGAATCCCTGTGACGTCATCTCGCCTTTATAAATAGATTTTCTAGTGACGTTAAAGTAATGTCGTCAAAATTATCTCCAGGATTATCGCCAGAATTAATTGTTAGAGACAATGATATTTGCTATCATTGATTTGTATGGAAAACAGATGTAATTATATGAAAGTTTTGTTCGGTATAATAAAATAAATATCACATCTCAAAGAGGGTGAAAAAACGGATTGTTCACCCTCGACAAGTGATGTCAACCTCGGCTGACGCCTCGGTTGACATCACTTGCCTCGGGTGAACAATTAGTTCTCTCACCCCCTGTGAGATGCACCATGATATTTATATACATGTAATGTACATGTATATTGCTCAACTTTTTCGCTGCCATGTTAATTGTGAGATTTTACCCGTTCATGGTTTCATTGTCATCTGTTTCAATTTTGTTGTTTGCCAGATCGTTTCAAAGTAAGATTCAATTTAGTATGACTTCAATTATATCGATACGAGTGTCAAACATTTTAGATCCTGATCAGAAGCCGCGTAACGCGGCGTCTTATCAGGATCCAAACTGTTTGCAATGTCGCATTTTGGCGCCGTTGGAAGCGACAGAGTTACACGTGAGCAAGTAACTTGTAATGTTGGCAGTGTCATAACATGTATTTAGCTGTGTTTTTACTATTTTAGAAAGTCGCCTCGATTCAGCAGCCCAAAGCTAACTGCAGGACACCAGCTATGATATAGGCTACTTTATGATCTTGCTGCAATAATTTTAGTCTTGTAATACCATTCGGCAAGTGGGACACACTTGTGTGAACTGTCGCGAACAGTTTGGAGCCAGATGAGACACCAAGTAGCTCGGCGTCTAATTTAGCTCATTACTGTTTGATTCTCTAATATTTTCTAAATGAAAATATCTTAAATTCAACTTGGAGAATTGTGACAGACGGCACATTTTGCAGACGACAATTACATAGCGGGTATGACGGTCAAGCTGCCACCCGGCATATGAGTCATGTATACCCATTTGTGAAATGTTCGGTGAGCAGTGAAAAGCCGTCTTATCTGTTGGTTACGGTGTGTATCTAACACGTTTATTACCTCAATTTTACAATGGAGTTTTACAACGCTATACCATACCGACTGCGCTATTTTAACTTACGATATTATGTATGGATACAATGTATTTAGCGTTAAGAAAATGAATTTTGCTGCCGATATTCTAAAGGAATACTGATTCCCCTCAAAAGTGGACTGCGCTAAAGTTTATGGTTCACTGCTCGTTGTTTGCTGATACCAGTCTTATATGGTATCGCAAACAGTGGACAAGATTTTATTCTTTCCCAATAAACGCGATTATGTGGAAGCAATTATTTCAATTACAAACAGTTTGGAGTCAGAACAGACGACGGGTAAACCGGCGTCTGGTCGGGCTAAAAAATGTCTGCCATTCAGATCAAAATACACATTCAGAATTGTCGAAGCGTTTTCCTTTTCTACATTTTAGTGCAATACGTTTGCGCTTAATCGGGAAATGATATCGCCTCTCCACTGTGCTGGTGCTCATTATGAAGGATATACGCGCCCAAATGAAATCTCCGTAGGATCTCTGTGACAATTTCTGCAAAATTATGTTCTTCAAACATATCTTAGTACCATGTTAAAAAGAAAAAACAAAGGTTACATAATGTTCGTTTTGTCTATGGGCATTCGATATGTATAATGTAGATATTCTCTGAAAAGAGCGGTATGCATTGTTTTGGCTTTCTGAAATAATGTAAAGTAATGATTGGCACAAACGAACATTTCAACAGTTAAAAAGTGATGCTTACTAAAAGTATGATGCAAAGTGTATGGTTTCTTGCCTGAAATATATGCATTTTTCTTATTTGTTTTTGGCTCAAATTTAATTAATACACTCACTCAATCAAAATCTTTCCGTAAGAAATTGATCAAACTTCATACAATAAATGCTTTAGGTGTGAATAACCAGAAAATGGTAAAAAGCATACAGTATGTTATAATACTTCTTTTTAAAATATAGGCCCCTTCATATATATACTACTGGTATATATAAATAGACTGCTTCTTCTATGTGTTCTCGGTTCACAGTAATATTCACTTTAATTGGAGTTATCCCCATAGCCTTGTTTGATAGAATATTTGCCATGGTTCACATACTTCCCTTTCTAGTGTCATTTCATGTTTTACCGTTAATTTGTCGCGATTAATAGAGATTGCTATTAAAACGTTCGCCTTTGATCTTAGATTAAGTCCCTTATTTACATACAGTCGTTGTATTGTAATTAAAAATTGGTCCATTTGGTTATATTGATAGCATCTTTGATATTTGTTATCTGACACTTCAAAGGGCTCTTCCACACCTGCTTCTGTACAGAACAAATGGAATATATACTGAGCTAAAACGCCGCATCAAGACGCATTTTGCGAGAAGCCAACAGAGTCTATAAGGTAAGTCTTTGTTAATGCTAATAAACGTCGTCGGGGTTCTAACCCTGTTTAAACAGATTGAATTGAATAAAATATGAACAGTTTTTCCGAAACATAATTGTTTTTTATACTTATTCAAGAGCTGTTTTATTTATTCATTTATCATTAATTTGATTTATTATTGACTTGATTATATGCATTAAATTTACTCACTACTGTACGATGCATTCATATTTACCTGCCCTTACAAACATATGTGAGCAAGCCTGACAAATATATACATTCGTTTTAGACGTATCAGAGTTGGTATAAGTCAGTTGTGCCTAAGTATTGCAATGGAATCTTCCTATGTGCTTCTTAGATACATGTATATCATTAATTCATCATAGATCAACTCCTACAAGTGTAATCTAAACGCCATACAGTATTTGTCCATACAGCAGATCACTTTGAATAAACCCTTTCATGATCAAATTTATCATGAGATGTGTAACCCTTCACCGCCACATTATCGTCTACTTCAATAGTGTTGTCTGCACTATCGTAGTAGATTAAAGGCAGTATAACTGACGTAAGTTGCAAACAGTTTAGATCGCTTGCCACTCATAACGTTGTTACTTTAGTCAATCATCCATTTTCCGATTTTAAATTGACGGCAATTGTTTCAAGCAGATGACAGTTAAATAGTGAACCTACTTTAGCGTCTCATGAGTTCTTAATCTTTACTTTTATCTGGCGGTAATGTCACTCCTCGCATATTAAAGTATTCGCAAAAAGAGGGTTTTATTTATTTTCCCGTTTAGGTGCTTAGAAATAAATGCAAAGTAAGTGCAATAAAATCTAGAAAATTATCGACGATAAATTTTTATTTAAAACCCGAGTTTTTGGCCATTTTTGAGCATGACCGCTTGCCATCTGATCTGGCTCGAATGTTTGGCGTTGAATAACAATGTTTCAGCACGAACGTGTTTGTTTGGAAACTTTTTTTAAGTTTACTGTAATCCCCAGATATAGTAAATGATATGAGCCGAGCCATGACAAAACTTACCTTATTGCATTTCAACATTGTACAGACCAAGCACCGTTGATATCCCAAGCTCTGCATCTGAGTTTGGTCTACACTGCCAAATACCCGATATATTACAGCTACATAAAATGCTATACAATGTAGATGCGTGTGGATGTCAAACAGTGTGGATCAAGGCCAGTCGCAGCGTATTTTGATGCGGCGACTCGCCTTGATATATTCTGTTTGTAATGCAATAACTTAGGGTTTCTAATGACAAGTCTCACATATGAGCATAGAGACAGGAGATGTAATATTTACATTCGCCCCATTCCATTCCATCGAAAATCGAAAAATACGACATTTATTTCAAGTATACGCAATTTCTCGAGAGGACGGGACTTGTATGTACATGTATATCGCGCAAAGGAGGCGGGACCTATGGGTCTGCTCCCCGCGAATCACTTTGTTGCGTTCCGTAAGAAATAGCAGTTACTGCTGTTCCTTTCAGGGTACACATTATTCGTGTAAACAACCTCTGATATGGATTAAACATACATGCATACTAATAAAATATTCAATTAATATTAGAAATTGCAGCAAATATAATGTAGATATAAGAAATGAAATGACTATTTTCGGCGTTTAAGCGAAACGAGTTTGAATCCTGATCAGACACCGTGTTACGTGGCGTCTGATCAGGGTCCAGACTGTTTACAAGCGCGGCTTTTGGCGTCATTGATAAAAACTTCGATGAGCTTCATTGAGATTCTAAACGTTCCAAATACAAAACTTTGCAATTCTAAATTATTTAAATAATCAGTAAATAACAAAATGCAAATACAATAAAAACCTCTCTATTACAACCACTGAATTGTGTTAATTATTAGGCGTTTACGACCGGTGACTGCTCTCAGCAAGGTGACAGTAAATAGAACATAAAGCTCCTTTTACTGTCACGTTGCTTTAAGCTGTCATTTTTCGTTCCTTCGTTTTTATTGGTTGTAATATGGAGGTTGTCGTACAGTAGAGAAAACGTTATTCTTTCCCAATAAACGCGTTTACGCTAATTCTATAATTTATAATGCAAACTGTTTAGAACCAGATCAGACGCCGGGTAACCGGGCGTCTGATCAGGCTCCAAACTGTTTGCCACTCCGATTAAAATAAACGTTTAGTTGTCAAAATCTCCATTTTATTACAATGCGTTTGCGTTTCGTTTGCGTTTAAACGGGAAAGAATAACGTTTTCTCCACTGTAATTGAGAGGGTGTGGTAAAAGAGAGAGTTTTTGGAAAATACCTGACTGAATGGTTCTATTTTATTAAACTTTCAGTCATTAAAACATAATATAATAAGACTAACTGTTTTTAACATGATCGAAGGTTCAGCTTATTTCCGATAAGTTCAATTATTCATTTCACGTATAGCGGAGCAGATAACTGGAACAAGCTTTCACTTCCGGAAACAAGCACCAAAATTGGCACACATACTCGTTATGGGTTGCTGTTTTGAAAAATCCCGCTGGCCACGTGAAAATCCAAAATGGCCGCCATTTTTCAAGATGGCCGCCAAGGCATATACAGAAATAATGATTTTCGCCATAAATGTGCAAAACCTTGTCTATTTCAATGGTCTGTGTGTCAAATGATGCGTTTTGACTGTATATAATTCAATTTGGAACCATGAAACTGCTCTATGACTTCCTTTCACCCGTAAATCACTTAAAAATTCAAAATGGCAGCCATTTTCAAGATGTCCTCAACAGAAATACTAGGTTTTACATTATATTCGCAAATACTTGTCCTATTTCAATGATCCTTGTTTGAAATTATATTTTTGACCTTGTAAATCTTAAGTTTGTAGCAATCAAGTGATTTAAAGACTTTTTTGTACCGTTTACCACTTGAAACTTCAAGATGGCAGCCATTTTGTCAAGAGGGCCAAGTTTTAAGACACTGAAAGACAAAAACTGGCACTACTGTGCACTACTTAAAGAATAGTTATACGAAAACATATGTTCCTTTGATCAGATCAAAGTGAACAGGATTAGCAAAGATATTACAGACCATATAAAAAGATAGTAATTTCCTGACAGTTTGCAAAAAACACAATTGACATTATTTACATTATAAAACGTTATTATACTGTAAAAACTGCCGGTGTTGAAGAATGGCAAAACAGGTTTTGGCACAAGTACGGACCATATCTGGGTTAGAAAACAGAAAGCAGAACTTATTCATATCACATAGAGAATGAAACATGGGGCTTAAAACGTGAGCTCTTGAAAGAAGGTCTTGTCTTATATTATTATACATGGGACAATTCAATAATACATGTACTTCATTCTCGATGGTATTTGTGTCACAAAAGGGACAAATTCTAGAACCTTCTGGCAGACCTTCGTAACGACCAGTTTCAATTCTAATAGGGGCGACCCCTAATCGGAATTTACAAAAGGCCGAACGATGTCGGGGTGGCAATATAATTTTACAATACTGTTCGGCGTAAAAATCCGTTTTAAAAGATTTATAAACTCTTAGTTTATTACTACCATGGCCAGAAGGACCCACAATATTGTTTATCCTGTTTGACCAGCTGTTGATATGGATGTCCGAATCTCAGCCTCGTTTGCAAAAGAACGAGAAATAGGGTTGGTTAAACTAGTAAACATAGAAAATTAATTACCATCGTAATACTTCTTTACATTAAAAAAACAGTTTTTACAAGAGTTACTAGCCTTACCATAAGCCCAGAGTGCCACTCTTTTATTGACCCTTGTATTATTCATTCATGAAAGTTTTGACCAATATAAAGAAATGCACTTCCATTGACGGACAATTGGAGGTTTCCAAGGATTTAAATGGGAGAACAATTCCACCATTCGTTTTGTTGATGTAGGATAGGAATTTTTCTCCCTCGGGTCAGACAATTCACACAGGGACTCGTTAAGCCTCGTCCCTGCATGACTTTTTTACTCTCGGAGGAGAAATTCCTATCACGCAGCGTCTGATCAGGATCCAATCTGTTCGACACTCATTTTGAAATTTCTTCATATCAGTTTAACAGCCTTATATTTTTAACTTTAAAAAGACATTGCAGACAACAAAATGAAGCAGAAGTCAATGAAACGGTGAAGGGGTAAAAAACTCCCGAATAATTTGATTATGAAAAGGTTAAACTGAAAGGATTAACTGTAAACGATGTTTCACACTTCCAGGCACGTTATTGAAGACTATGTTGTTTGGAAAACCGGCGGTTTTGAGCTTATTGCTCATTTGGGTACGTATCATCTAACACTTCAGCACAGTCACGTTACGTTGCACATACATTGTAGCATGCCGTGGAGACGTATTTTTAATTCTCCATTAAAAGTTTCAGGGGTGAATGAGTTAAACACAATCATTTTCTCAAAAAACATTCCTTTGCTACATTTATTTGCATCGAGTTTGCCGTTAGTTTTGATGCCAATAAGTTAACAGAATACAATTGCAATCTAAAAATAGATTTTTTTCTGATCAAACGCCGAGTAACACTGTGTCTAATAAAGAACAAGATTGCTTTATAATTATCAATATGTACAGAATGTATTCAGTAAAAATGCATCAAATCTAAAATTGAGAGATAAAAACAGACACGTTTTAAGCAACAAGTAAATGAATGTATTAATATGTAATTTTTCCCAGGTGGTTCGTGCTCAAAACGATACATACTACCAAGGCGATTTAAATGACAAAGGGGTAGTTGAAAATAATGGCACTGAATCCGGAGAATCACTGGTCAAACAGGATGAGATAAACGTAAGTATCTTCGTGATATACAGAGAATATACATGTACATGTATTAGTATTTTTCTATAAACGCGTTTGGGAACTTAAGGTAATATGCTATGGCCATTGACCGAGTTTACAAGTACTTAACTCTTTCCTCCCTGAAACCTCAAATAAACAATTCTAGTTTTCAATTTTCCTTAAGGAGCCCTTTGATTAGAGTTTTCACTGTTTGCATAGGACACATGTACTCCTCACAGGTATGCTGTTTGCAAATGACGCATATATGCAGCGGCAAGGGTCATTGTAAGGAGGGAGTCGTTGTTGGGAGGGCCGTTGTAGGGAGGGAGCGATGTATTAGTATTTTCCTATAAGCGCGTTTGGAAACTTAAGGTAATATGCTATGGCTATTGACCGATATCGGTACTAATATACATGTTTACATGTACTTAAAGCGAATACTCATTCCTGTCAACTGGCGGACTATCAGTTTACGTCTCGGAATGGCGACCGACAGTGTCCCGATCTTTTTAGAGGCGTTTTCTATATATAGATAGATAATTCCGCACTCCACTTAGCGTGTATTATCGGCACAGGGGTTGTGTGTCGTGCAGATTAAAAGCAAATAAAAGTTGTAAAAGGAACACTTCAAAAGAAAGATAAAGAGAAGAAATAAAGTGAGACAGGTGTTAAAATAGGTGAAAACAAAGAAACTAAAACACTGATCCCAGGCCTCAGGGGTGGTTTGAAATAAGGAAAGCTCTGAGGGTGTTTCGGTCCGCCGTTGGAGCTGTTCCGCATAACCATTGTATGCGGATAGAAAGAAGGCTTGAAGTAGTTTGCTGTGGTGTGTACATGTACCTGTCGGAAGGATAAAAGGTGCATGTGGTGGGTCAATCGTACAGTACAAGTCTCGCAATGTTTAAAAAGTCCGCGCTCCCAGCACGGACACTTTTGAATGTCCGCGGGTTTCCAGCACGGACAATTTTTTTGGATCATCGTGGACAAAATGTGTGTCCACCGCGGACAGAAATTTACCCTACGGGATATTTCCGCGGCGGAGTCATCGCTGATTGCGATGGCATCATCGCGGATTGCGAGGCATCATCGTGGACGCTACCTGTATGAGTTGGAGTCGCTGAATCGCTTTAGGTGAAAATTATCAAGAAAAGATATGCAACAGCTTACTTGTTCATACACGTGTGCATTTTTAACTGTAGAAACCTTTTTGGAATACAGTCATATTTCGAATTCATAATGAAATATAATATACATGTAAATAGCCTACTCTTAAACCCCGAAACTGAAACAGGTTCTTTAAGTTAAACTAAAGTCTATAGTCAGGTTGCCAAAAAAAAAGATAAAGGATTAAAAAAAAAGTCTACGTATAATGTGTTTTAGCTCACTGTCTAAGTTTATTGAAAATCATACGGAAAGAGATTAAAAATGTCACTCGTATTCGGTCATAATTGTTTCGACCCAACACGAGAGTTAAAACGGGGGAGAGTTATGAAACTCGGGAAAACCATTATTTGAATTCATTCCCGTAAACGTGTGTCTTCTTAGAAGACGAGAAACTAATAGTACAGTAAAACCTCTCTATAACGTCCACTAAATGGTTTTAGATAGCAGGTTCTTTAGGTTCTATGTTTTATTGAAAATCGTACGGGTAGAGATTAAAAATGTCTGGCGCATTCTGTCATAATTGTTTAGAACCAACACGAGAATTAAAGGGGGGGGGGGGGGTGAAGAGTTGTGAAACTCGGGAAAATAATTGTTTGTTTTCAATCCCGTAAACTTGTACCTCCTCCTAAGAAAAGTAGCTAAAGATACAGAATAAAACCTCTCTATCACGACCACTAAACTGTGTTAATTAGCAGGTGTTAAAAACAAGTGCATGCTTAAGGAAAGGTGAACGTAAAACAAGTTTCTGCAGAAACTTTCATGTTTACGTTCATTTTGCTTCAAGCTTTCCCGTCTTTTTATGCAGTCAATTAGCCTTCAGTTTAGTGGTCATTATAGAGAGGTTTTATAGTAGATTGAATAATGATATAAGGACCAAACGCATCTACACGATTGATTTTTGTCTCAAAATCTACTATGCTGCTACAGTTTTTACTTTTGATCGATCAACTCTGTCAAACACGGGTTTGTATTTTTTCTGAGGAATGTAATCCTTTTTTACATTAGCCGAGGTTAAAGTTGAGATGATAGATAGCTATAGAAGGCAGTGTTATTTATATGCAAATGAGAGAGAGAGACAGAGACAGAGAGAGCAAGACACACACAGAGATAGAGAGACAGAGAGACAGAGAGAGAGAGAGAGAGAGAGAGAGAGAGAGAGAGAGGGGGAGAGGAGGGATGGAGGATAGATATATATATATATAGAGAGAGACAGAGAGAGATATATAGACTAGCAGACTGAAAGAGTGAATAAAGACAAACGGACAGAAACAGATGCATGTAAACAGACAGAGGGTCAGTCAGACAGACAGACAGCTGTTTTCATGTGGAAATAATATGCTGTTAGAGCTTCTTCCCGGAATGTCTCAGAGCGAACGGTCAGTACTGTATACGGTCGCATGATTGAATTAAATGTACATATCAACTAACTCTACCGAGCTTACTTTTTCGTCTCTTTTCATAAACAGAATTAAACCCTATTTACCCTTTTTATGACATCGCATACTAAACGGCAATCAAATAAGTTTAGTTTAAACATATTTTACAGGGCTGCCATAAATTGACATAAAAATCCTAAGATTTTCAAATAAGCATTTTTAAAGTGCGATTTTACAAATCTTTCCTGTTCCCCATCGCCTGTTTCTAGTTGTGTTGCCACGTGGCTGCTTAAAGTAGGCTGAAGGTAAAACAGAATGCGCCTTAAGGCGCATTCTTCTTTACTTTCAGCCTGCTTTGAGCTACCACATACTAGAAAGAATATCCGAAGATTTAGAAAAAATCCGGATAAGTTGCAGTCCTGATTTTATTTCAATTATATACATAAAATGGGGTTGGACCACAAGTTCTACCAACTTAGAGACGGTCCTTCCCCTATAGTTTAACAAATACAAATTCTTTTTCGAGAGCGGGCATTAGTGAGCCAGAGAGAGGGAGAAATAAAGAGAGAGAGAGAGAAAAGAGAGAAATAGAGCGAGGGAGATAGAGAGAGATAGAGAGAGAGAGAGAGAGAGAGAGAGAGAGATAATAGAGCGCGAGGGAGGGAGAGAGAGTATGTGTACAGTTGCCTCCATAACCATTATACATACTCTCTCTCTCGGCAATCAAATACATAAAGAAATTTATACAAATAGCAAACATATATATGTACAGTCGGCTGAGCGGTCATTCGGACTGAAAGTAGACTTTAACTTGGTATATTACTTTTTTTATTTATCTCTGACGACCCGTATCTGTAAACACCATATTGGATCTGCGATACTGTAACTGTGGAATTCTGAATGTCTACTGTCATCTTCAATCCATATGAGAAAATTTTAAAAAGACAAACAGGTGGTTTCGCGTTCTTTTGCAAACTACGTTTTAAAACTAGATTATATTATTGAATTAAAAGAGTCAACAAAGTCTTCATCAGTCATATACATATATTGGAAAATATTGTTTTATAAATGTGGTAATTAACGGTGTAGATACTTATCTAGTGACTGTAACTCAGTGCATGATAAGGGTCTACTAGAAATTTTTAAACAACTTTTCGTTTACTTTCATTCTAAATAACTATAATGTTGATGACATTTAAAATTAAAATGTATTATCTGGTTTTGAGATGATCGCTTACAATCATGGAGACATTACACATTTCTCCATGCTTACAATGTACATAATACGTATAGAGATAGATCTTACATCCATACAGATAAGAAAAATCAATCAAATTAATTATGTAAGTACTTCGTTATTGCTGTCTCAGTGTCACTCGTTATCTGCCACATTTCCCCATTGAGTACCCCGATTAAGTGAATCACGTGCCTAGACTAACTGGTTATTTCCGAAGCTGTCAAGGCGATTTATGGCATACAGTGTTAAAATCGTTATTTTTTATGATTGGCTTTCTAATTGGGGGCGGAGTTAAACGAAATCATTTACAATAATCTGAGTCATATGATTGGTCGAAAAAGAAGGTATTAGTTGGAAACTGGAAGGTCACGAAAGCCTAATTGACACATCAATAAGTTAACTTGATAACAACTTTGATGTTACATAACTTAAAGAAGTATTTTGCCTCTTCATTTTTCTTCTCTCGACAAAAAGGCATATATTATGGTGATGCGTATCACTTTCACACCTGAGCTATGAAATTTGTGTGGGGTGCCATAAATCATAAATTAAAAAAATCCGTTTGCACTACTAAACCATCATCTGATTATTCTCTGTACATTGAACGGTGCAGATCCTGATCAGAGATACAAGGAGTCCTCTGGTCTGGGTTTACATGCTCACTGTTAAGCATACGACAAGTGCACTTGTCATAGGTAAACTGTTAGAAAGTGACTAGTATATTCGTCGATAGGATTAAGTGTGTGACGTAATTACGATATGTGGTCATATCCTTAAACGGTGTAGATCCTGATCAGAGGACTCGAAGAAACCTCTGATCTGGATCTACATGTACATGCTTAGCATTCGACAAGTATACTTTCATAGGTAACACTGTTAGTAAGTGACGAATGCATATATATACTCGTAGATACAATTGAATGTGTGAACCAATAACGATGTGATCGTATCCTTAAACGGGATAGATACTGATCAGAGGGCTCTAAGATCCCCCTGATCTGGGTCTTCATAGTTATCAAGGTTTGTTTATATGTATTATTTATTAATTTTCCAATTGCTGTTGTATCACCGGCGCTTTTGTATTAAAACAACAGTATGGGACTTGTAGTACGACAGCCGAGTCTACACTGTTTGCAAGAATTTGGGCATTCGATTTGGTCATTTCTGCCCCGTCTGATTCATTCCTTGCTGATCCATCGTCATGGTGCTGTTCCCTCCATCAGAATACAGAAGACCGTTAAGGAAAGACAGTCACGTGAACAAAAAGTCATTTATCGCACAAAAAACGCGAGATCAACGACATGCTGTCCAGACGATTTGCCATTGTGTCAATAGAAATTAGTTTAAAAAAACGAGTATACTCGTCGATAGGGTTGAATGTGTTAAATAATTGTTTTCATAAACAGTGCAGATCCGGACCGGAGCACTCCTTTATGAACACTCTGATCCTGGTCTGCACGGTTAGCACACGACAAGTATACTTTTCTCAGTTACACTGTCAGTGCAAGGAAATGACGAGTGTACTCTTTGATAGGGTTAATGTGATAACCAATTCTACCTTTTTATCAACTCATCACGGTTGAGTCTCATCTTTTCAGTTAAAATTCTACCATATACATGTACACACATAATCATGATTTAAAACAAATGAGATGTTGAAATTAGGCTTTTTAAAACTTTAATTTACTATAAATGATGAGTAATTATATATACAGACCGGTGGAAGCTTAATGCAGATGAGAATTAATGCAGATAGCTCTGAATGACCTTCGATTTGCAATTAGCTGCCATCTGTCTGCAAAATGTTCCGCATGACTATTGCTCGGCATTAAGTTGTCACCAATTTGCATAACGGGTAACTTAATGCAGATGACAAAAAATGTAGAAAGCCTGGTGACAGCAAAATCAGTCGTTTTCCAACAATTCTAATTGTTTAAGACACGGAGCCATTGAGCTGTAACATCTTGTTGATTGAAGGCGGCGCTTTTATTTTTGATTGTCGGGTTTTGTTATCTAACCCCCTGCGCTGGAACGCCAGGGTCGTCGTTTCCGGTGTAGAACACCCAAAGCGTTGTTTTAATGTTTGACACTTTACTTTTGTCCCTCATTATGCTGAATTATCACCGCTTCTAAATTGTTTGTGAAATAACTGAAATAAGATTCGTTGCTTAATTTCGCTGAAGAAAAACAGAAAATGAGAGTTAGTCAGGTTTAACCCTTACTAGGAGTTACGGTCTTCTGTAGGATCCGAACTGTTTGCAAATATTAAAGACGCTACACTCGGCAGGCTAAGGGATTATGCTATAAGAAGGTTGTGCGGCCGCCCAAAGCCATGTGATCCTTGCAGCTCCAGTCACCATCGGCTCCTTTTTGTGAAGACGTACATTGTACAGTGGAGAATGTATTATTATTTCCCAATAAACGCGTTTACGCTAAAACGTTTATTTCAATTGCAAACAGTTTGGAGTCAGATCAGAGGCTGGGTTACCCAGCGTCTGATCAGGCTCCAAATTGTTTGCCACTCAGATAAAAAGGAATTGTTAGAATTATGTAGAACTTGACATTTTCTACGTTTTAGTGCCTTGCGATTGCGTTTCGTTTGCGTTTAAACGGGGAAAAATAACGTATTTTCCACTGTCTGCAGCGAATGTCAAATTTACCTGCATTTTTTAGGCTTTATGAATATGCTACTAAAACAGTTATTTCTTTCTCTCTTCCCTCCCCCCCCCCTTAAAACTGTGTTAATTATTAGGTGTTTAGGACAGGTTACTGCTTACGTAAAGGTGAAAGTAAGACAGGAAGCTCCTTCAGTTTCCCATGTGTGTAACCGGCAACCGGCGAAATCAAATTTCCGTCCGAAATATATTTATTCTATTTGCTTACAAAGGATACAATAACAGGCTTAAATAGTCATTAAGGCAGGTGGTTGATCGCAACAGTACAACAGAGCTTGCTAAATTACTGCTCATTTGCAATTAGCTGCTACCTGTCTTAAAGCCATCCTGCATTTAGTTGCCACATTTTTAAAACGCCATTCAATAAAAACTGTTTAAAATGTTGTTTTTAAACCCCACCACCAATACACTGCTTAAGAATCTCTCTAGTCCGGGTTTTTGTATGGTAACAGGATTCGATGTTCCGAGTTTTTAGTAAGTTTGTAAACGACCAAAATCTGTTACATTTACAATGGAGAAAACGTTTATACTTTCCCGTTTAAACGAAAACGAAACGCGAACGCAAAACACTTGAATGCATATACATGTAATGACAACTTTGTTATAAATATGTCTACATATTTTTATCTGAGTGACAAACAGTTTGGAGCCTAATCAGACGCCGGGTAACCCGGCGTCTAATCTTGCTCCAATTTGTTTGCAATTGAAATACTTGTTTTAGCGTAAACGCGTTTATTGGGAAAGAATAACATTTCTCCACAGTATAATTCGATTGCATGCAGTGTTTAAAAAAGACATTTTAAGATTCAGTATTGTCTTGATATTGCTTTTATTTGAAGCGTCTGGTATTTAAGACTAGTGGGCATTTAAATTAAGAAATATCCGTTTAAAAAGAAAGAATGTTTGCGTTAGAGTGACGTATTTTGAGTTTAGAATAATTAATAATTATTCTTTAATCCTTTCACTTCCATTATAAATGATTCCCACTATGACATAATACACCCTCAAAGTTATTTCGTCTGCCAGTCTGATAATTATGTAGGCTAATCTACACAGGAATCATAGAAGACTAATGCGGACTCATAGATTTTGGGAATAGTTTTCAGGAGATTTATGATACTAGTTTTTAGACTGATGTGAAATTGAAACCGTAACATCGATTTACTTATAACCCTTTCACTCTCAATGACGCTTTAAAGCGCGTTTGTAACTAGTTGGGGCCTGATCAGACGCAATTAGGACCCACACAGTTTGACTGTCGTATCGACATTTATAAGGTCATACAACATTAAATATATCTTTGAAATGTGTATTGCAGAAAAAACAACATTGAAGCAGACGACAATAAAGCGATGAAGGGGTAAAATTCTCCCGAATAATTTGATCATGAAAGGGTTAAAAGTGGAACTTTACTATATATAGAGCCAAAATGGCATACGCGTGTATGCAAAGTTGAAACATCATAAAGGCTGTTTTTGCTGTTGGATAATCGGTTGTACCGTGTTTCTTTATCAGAAATAAATTTTTGGCAACACTTAAGTAGAAAATAGACTCGAATATTGCACATCGTATTTTTCCGAACAGAACCAGACAATTCACAATCAGGTTCTGTTAACATAAATCAAACACGCCAAACAAATAGATGCTTGTCGAATGCAGAACGGTTTCGGTTGGAAATAAGCCACAATGAACTTTTTTCGAATTATTTATTTCATATATTGAACACCTTTTATTGTGCGCAATATAGGAGCAAATAGGCTGTGGAAATTAACCAAGGAAACAAAATATCAATCCAGGTAAGGACCAGCGCGATCCGCAGTGGTGCACCGCGGTCCGTGACGATATCACCACGATCCGCGGTGATAACGATCGCGTCCGGCGACGAGAACCCCGGTGAGACACCATCACGGACCCATCACTATCAGCGATGGACTGCGGAATACCTCAAATATCATGACGGACAAATACGCCCGTCCGCGGTCGCTGAAATTGCGACGGACCGCGGATTCTTTAAACATTGCGAGACTTGTACTGTAGGTCTCTCTAGATACTCTTAGGCAATTTCAACATTATGTAGTTTATCCCTTTCATTTCCATTATTGCGTAATACCCCGTCGAACAAATTCACTGCAAGCAAATATGCAGGCAGTATGCTTTACAAATGTAATCCTTTCACTCTCACTGACGTCATAAAGCGCATTTGCAAACAGTTTGGATTCTGATCAGAAGTCGTGTTTGCCATTTGTTTTGAAATAACGTCAGTAATACTGCCATAAATTTAACTTTGAAACGATAATGTAGACAACAATAATCAAATCAGACGACAATATGACGATGAAAGGTTAAAAACCTCACGATAACTTTGATCATGACAGGGTTAATATCGGATGTTTAGAAATTTAGTCGTTTTGACTTAAAGCGTTTGGGTTGTATGCGTGCCAAGTTTTATCGCTTTTGGTATTCAAAGGATTAACACTTTATATTGTGTAATTCAAATTGCTCGATGCAAGCAACTGTGAAATGGGAATGGTAATGACTCATAGGATTTAGAGTATTGACAGTAAGAGGCCAAGGCACTAAATCAAGGCTGATAATCCAAGGCTTTCTTTGGTCAGTGTCGCCTATTCCTTGGCGGTCCGATAATGGACGATATTTATGCTTTACTGCGTATTGAGCATCTTGACAACAGATGTTTTATTCAATATAACTTATTTAACTCTTTCAACACAATGAATCTGTTTAAAATATACTTATTACATTTGAAAACAGTGTAGACCCAAATCAAAGGGCTCCTATAGGAGCCCTCTGAATTGGGTCAAAACTGTTGCTCTAGACCAGTATTTACTTAACTACCCAGAATTCCAAGTACACGTAGTTCATGTTTTGGTAACTAAAAATCCACAAGGTAACCTAATAACTCACACGAGTTACTTCATGCTGAGAAAGTAAAGCAATCATGCGATCATCTTTTTTCTAAAGAAATATCAGTATAGTATGTTTTAGTTTCATTAAGTAACATTTAACCCCTTACCCAATGGCCTGTTTCTAGTTTTGAAGATAGGTGCCTACTTAAAGTAGGTTGAAAGAAAAGCAGAATGTGCCTTAAGGCACATTCTGCTTTACTTTCAGCCTGCTTTAAGCTTTTATCTGCAAGGAAACTAAAAATAATTCTTATGAATTATATTCATGACTGTATAAATTGGAACTATTTTCTTCAGCGGAAGAATAAATTAAATGCGCTAAAAGTCGCTTCTATTAGGGAAAGGGTTAAGATGTAAAACAATAAGGTATCATGTTTAAACCAGTAACGCCTAATGGGTACTGACGTAAGGTTACATTCAGTTCAAATTTTCAACACAATCCGTTAATTTACTTAACTACATGTATTTCTTGTTTAAACCTTCCATCTCATTATGACATCATACCCAGTCTAGCACACTGCAATAATAGTATCGGTTGGTAAGATATTTTGTCTGCCTTTATTTATAATATTTAGAAATCTATGCGATTCCACTTAATATCATTGATACGACTGTCAAACAATTTTGTATCTTGATCAAACGTCGTGCAAAGGGGCTTCTGATCAGGATCCGAACTGGTTGCAAATAATAGTGATGTTATTCTTGGCAATGAAATGGTTATTGGAAACAATTTCGCAAATATTTGATGGGAACATGTTATAGCTCGTTATATAAACATTTGTACTTCAAGAACTATTGTTCATTGCAAACAGTTTGTATCCTAATCAGACTCCAAATAACTCGGTGTCTGATCAAATTTCACACTGTGTGACACTTGCATCATGGACGGTAGTAATCCATTGGTAACGCATTGGACTACGGTACCAGGGGTCGTCAGTACGATCCCCCGCCGGACCAGTAGCCTTATAAGAATATTGTTTTCCGAATCCCCGATGATGTATAGGTATGTTCTGGAGAAAGATATGTACCGCCAATTGCTCCTCTCCACTCAGGGGTTAAAATATGTACATGTTAGGGTCTGAGCCGTACTGCGACTGCCTACGCGCCGTATGTTAGCAGTGATCAATATTGTAGGCAAGATGGCTCCATGATCAGGGGAGTGAATGTACAGTCATTCGGACTGAAAGTAGACTATAACTTGATACTTTACCTTTTTATAGTAAATAATCCACCTTTTCAAAGCACGAATTGTTTGTAAAATTCACGTCAACGTGTGTCTTGCGATTAAGCAGGAAACAAAACCGGCCAATTCACTGCAGCAAAACCTCCTCATTACGACATCAAAAGTGTGTTCATTATTAGATAATTACGACAGATGACTGCTTAAATCAAGGTGACAGTGTAGCAGAAATCAGGTTTATGCCAAAGCGTCTATTTGGTCTATCAAATAACATTTATAAAATAAAAATATTTTCCTCTCTATCGGGATTCGAACCCGGGACCTCGCCGTTAAAATTCCATCGCTATAACCACACACCTATGAAAGATAATATACGTCAAAGGATTGTCAATTAGGTATATACAGTGAACTAGCGTGAGTCGCAGGTGAGGGCATCGATGCTCTAACATTAATTAAAACTGACTCGAAAGCGCAACATGATGCTGTTTTAAGGTGGTTCGCGGGTCAGCTTATTCTGTGTCAGAATTCTTTGAAACCTTGATTAAATTGAAATATACCATATGGAGAGTGAAAAATCTTTAAAATAAAAAAAAAAGTTACAGTGACGTTTGTCGAGAAAAGCTCCTTTTTTAGTGAACAGGAATATTTTCTTTATATAATGATATAACTCAATAATTTCTGTACATTCAAGTAAACTGTACATAGACTATAAGATATTGGGCAAACAAAAGTATTTCATGACATATTTTCTGGAAATATCAATATTTTAAAAAAGTCAAATTCTGAAAATCTCAAATTACCAAAAATATAGCTGTTTAACATACACTAATTTTACTCTTATTAGATAGATATAACTTAATTCTACTAGTCACAAAAATTTAATGAAAATCTACAGTAGAATTTACATTTTATACATGATTTCCTGAAATTCTGACAAAATGTTAACACAAAGCGAGTAACCTCCCTTGTGTTCAATAAGTCAAACCTGTAATAAGGGACCATTGAATACGGTAGCCTGTAGATCTTTAAAGGCAAGTGACTGCTTAATGCATAACAAAAGTAATGCATAAAAGCTCCTTTAGGATCTATCTTTTAGCATTACTTTTGTCCTGTGTTAAGCTGCCGTCTGTTATATAGGCTATAAATCCTCACAAATTTAGCTGTCACTTGACTATACTTGCATCTGATATTATTCATTATTACTAGACTAAACATAGCCTGTCCTTTGATCACTGCGTTATGAACTGACTAGTCACTAAAATCGGACAATTTGTTAAAAAACAGTTTTGAAGTGAGTGGGAATCGAACCTAGAACCTTTGGATTGCAAGTCCATCAGCGTACCAACTGCGCTAACAGAGAAGACACTGAAGCAGATCAAACTTTTCTTTATCTACATTTACTACTATAAGCACGTGCCGCAAAGTTCAGGTGAAAGTCATCAGCATTTCCGGAACTCGAGATGCGGGCCGTCCGCTGTCGAACCACCTTAAGTAGATACGATAATAGTAGAAGTTTTAGAAATAATAGTCATCAACAACAACTTATTCAACTTGCTCAAAGAGAAGTGTTAACCCACTGAAAATCACAACTGTAACAAGATTCACGTAATTTACCGAACCTTCCCGAAACTGTACGGTTCGCTGTCGATTATGGATTTATACTGGGTCATCAAACTTTAATTTATTCATGCATAAAGTTCAACGTCAGGTCAATATTTTCGGACTTATGAGTTATAGTGGTCGTTATAGAGAGATACTACTGTAGTTATGATATACATGTATCTATGACTTCTTAGCTCGAGAAGATAAACCAAGAACAAGAGGAAATGAAAGGTCACGGGGAGGAAGAAGAAAGGATTGATGAACTACAGGCGGCTTACGACCGATGGATAGAAGGTATTGAACACATACACTTCTTTCCGTTAGAAAACATCGGTGGTGGGAGGGGGAGGGGGGGGGGGGGTCGAGAGAGATGCTTCCAACTCCCGAAAAAAATAACACATGATATAAAAAAAGTTTGCTCTAAATAACTATGTCACTAGATACATTAAACCTTAGCGACGAGTATATTCGTCATTTACAAACAGTGTACCTGAGCGGATTATAATTGTCCTATACAAACAGTATAGACCCTGATCAGACGGATCCTGAAGGAGCCCTCTGATCAGGGTCTACACCGTTTGTCATTTTCATATATATTTTTAAAATTAACCCTAAATAGTCAAAAATGGACTAGACTTATTTTGAAATTGGAATTATCCATTAAAAGTTTCAGGGGTGAATGAGTTAAACCAGATCAGATCAGACGCCAAATAACTTGGCATCTGACCAATCTGAAAACAGTTTGCCATTAAGAATTTAATAAAAGTTTTAATAAAGTGTCATTTTATTTTTTTATTGCATTGCACTGAGTTTTGGTTAAAATGGAAGGAATATTATACAGTTGAGAAAACGCTAAAACAATTATTTCCATTGCAAACAGTTTGGAGCCACATCTGACGCCGTGTAACCCGGCGTCTGATCAGTCTCCAAACTAATTGCCACTTTACTTTAAATTAATATTTAGCATTGTCAAAAGTTGTCATTTTCTACGTTTTATTGCGACGCGTTTGCGTTTCGTTTGCGTTTCAACGGGAAAGAATAACGTTTTCACCACTGTATAACACCCTGCTGTACGTTTGAACATATCGACAATTCTGACGTGTAGATATTAGTGTAAACATGCCCGGGAATGATACTCTTAACTATGACCATATCGATCCTGACTTGAATAACATTAATGTTGAAAACAGTTTAGATCTAGATTAGACGCCGTGTAACGTGGCTTAAGCCATGTTTTGGATCTAAACACTACAGTCGACTACACTCGACTTTACATTTCTTCAATTTCGAAATAGATCTACATTCACTAACTTTGATAAACTTACTTTGTAGTCGACAATTTCAAAGTAGACGATATTTCTGTAGGATAAGGGTAAAGCATTTCTATTGTTTATGATTTCAGACTGTATTGCGGATGGTGCTTATCCGAAGATCACCGATCAAGTTAAAGACTTTTTAGTAAGAACCTCCTTCTTTTTTACCCATCGACCCCTGAAACTTTGAGTAAAATATTCTTATTTTCTAATTTAGTCCATTCGCCTTTTTGTCTACTAAGAGTTGTTTATTTTGTACAATAATTTAATATTGTTTGTTTTTATTACTTTTGATTAGCAATTTGGAATGGCTGTAATTATTTTTCATAACCCCAAGAAAATATTATTATTAGGCAACGCTTTGTTTGGACTACTTTCTCTTAGTCCAATTGTACTCCACAAGCGCTGCAAGAGGCGGGGCGCAAAATGACATAATTGGCGATGACGTTACTACTAAACAACGCCACGTTTTGGCGGTAAATATAAACGGCTTAAAAGTGTTACATGTAAATTATGTCAGATGCTCTATTTAATTTCTTTCTTATACATTCAGTCGTAATATTTAATTAATAAGTATAGGTAAGACCATGGTTGAGCGCGATTAAACGATATTGTTCGAGGGGCGTAGCATATCGAGGGGGCGTAGCCCCCGAGAACTTGATCGTTTAGTCGCGTTCAACCATGGTCTAACCTTTTAAGCACTGGCTTGGGCTCGAGGAAAATAAGAAATGATGCAAATATCTAGATCTAGCGAGATGGGGAAGATCTTGGTCTGTTATTGTTACTGTGAAATTCCTGTATTTCTTCAGTTTAAATCCATGATCTGGTGTTTATTTCACTCTACTTTCGATTGTTTAACGTTATCCCTACAGTGCAGGCAAACGATTTTCGTGAGCAAGGACTAAATAAACAGTTTGTTAGTTAGTCCATGTTTTTTTAAAAAGCGTTGAACTACACGATATAGTCAACGGTTTTTAAGGCATCTGATTGACCGAGAGCTCCAAGCCATGTGCTAAATTGAATTAGTTTTAGATCTAAATTGAATTTCCTTTTGTTTTCATGGAGATATGAAAAAATACCTGGTCACGCCTTTGTATGGCACCATTTTGCGGTTTCATACAGTGTGCCCAGGTTTTATTTCCTATCTATAAAAACAAAACATATTCGATATATTCCTTAAATATACTGAACATAGTCAATAGTGCATCTCGTGTTTAGCGGATTATTACGGACACCATCTGGGGCCCGTCTTGCGAAACATCGTACGACTATTATTGTTGTTAGTCAGATTCTAAATTCTCAATTATGTTTTATTTCTCCATTTTAACCTGTCTTGTGACATCTCTTGGGAACGGTATTGAAAAGTCAATTCCAAAGAGATGTCACATGACAGTATTAGATGGCAGAATCAGAAATTAGATGTATCCTACAAGTTTGACTTACGACCATTTTTGTCGTACGATGGTTCGTCAGACGGGCCCCTGATCCGTTTAACGCGGCTTATGATAAGAAATGCATAAATCTGAGTTCGATAACTTTGCAGACGACACTTACAAAGCAGACGATATTTCGGCGGGGTAAATGTTAAGATTTTCTATTGTTTATGATGCTTAGCCGGAGGTCACTGAAACTTCTTTTTTCTAATTTAACTCAATTAGTTAATTTCAATATTTCCTAAGGTCGAAATTACCTAAATTCTGAATTTGAGAACTAGAAACAGACGGCAATTGTTTATGTAAAGAATAGTTGTTATTCTGATTACAACATTAACTTTGTTATTGCTGTATGTTTCGTCCACAACTGTGGTCATCCTCTAAGCTACTGGAGACGTGATGACTTGTCACTCGCGGCTCTGATCCTCGGGAGTTTCCGCCAATCTAGAGAAGATTGACGGAAAGAGGTTCGTAACCAAAACAATGAACTCATTTAAGAAGGACATTGTTTAATAGTGATGATGTCATAGCAGTGAAAGGGTTTAAGTGCATCCACGTGTGTATGTGTCGCAAACGCAATATAAATACAATGTATTTGTAGAAAAATATCCTGTTCTTGAAAATCTAGTGAGTTTGTTTTGATCAAAGTGACATACAATTTGAAGCCTGAAACAAAATCCGTATCAAATACACATTAACCATTTCACTGTCTTAACCCGAATTCAATGTTTTTCTTCTTTAAATATATACAGCACAGATTTGTTCTAGTCTTGAAGACAGTTGATCACTTAATTCAGACTGAAATTAAAAGCAAAATGTGCCTTCGGCCACGTTCTGTTTTACTTTCAGCCTGCATTAAGCTATCATCTGCTTGGGTACATAAACACTTTTTATGGTGCATTGTCATGTCTGTATATAGTGGATCTATTTTCTGCAGTGCAGAAATAAACACAATGCGTAAATATGCGTGTTTATGGACTAAAGGATTAAAAAAACATTGTTCGTGGGTTAAAAAAGCGAATGGGTTAACTCGACATTTTCTGCAAACTTTTAACCAATAAAGTACAAATAAATGAATGTTGATGCAGGAGCAGTTTGGCCTGACAGAAGCCGAGATGAAGGCTGACTGTGACACTCCTTCAGGCGAAGGCAGACGAAAGCGCAGTAGGGTCAAACGAACTTTAATGGCGGCGTCAGCAAACAAGTGGGACAAGTGTATTATTCCCTTCGTATTCGATTCCAGCTTACGTAAGTATACTATTTCAACTTACGTACGTGTATTATTCCCCTCGCATACCTTCCAGCTTACGTTAACTAGTGATTTATTCCCTTCGACCGTGGGACAAATCGTGGTGATCTTGAGAGAGCGTTGAAGAATCGGGAGAATCACAAGGTCCGTGACAAATGTTTTGACGATCAAAAATTTGTTACGATTATGCCGATATGTTTTGTATCTTGAGAGAGCGTAATAGAACTTGGGAATCTTAGTAGAGCGTCGTTCAGCTTAACAGAGCTTAACAGAACTTAACAGAACGCATCAAACCGTGAAGCCCAAACGTAGGGGATCTTTATTAACTTGAAAAGGCGATTCTTTAAGTTTGTATTATTAAGTTAATATAGTGCTCCCTACCTACAACGGCCCTCCCAAAAGCGACTCCCTCTTTACAACGGCACTTGCCGCAGTTTCCTATAAACAAGACAATAACCGTATTTCAAACGCTTTCACTGCTGCAATTTTGTCTGCTTAAACTTGTCGTCTGCTGTTTTTTCCTCAAAATTACATATAAGTGCACATTTTGGTAGAATAACTTTAATGACGAGTGACACACAGCTTGATTCCTGATCAGACGCCGCGTAACACGGCGTCTGATCGGGATTCAAGCTGTTTACAAATGTAAACAAAATCTTAACTTTCCCTCCCTATAAAGACTACCTCCGAACAACACACACATTCTGTGTCTCCAATCGGGTGTCGTTTTAGAGAGGGAGAACTGTATTGTTAAAGACATTTCCTGATCTTGTTTTGGTGGTTACAAATAGTCGGATACAAATTGTGCAAAGCGAGCTGATAATGTCTCTGCAAAGTGTCAATGGAACTCCCATTTAAGGTCCGTCTCTTATATATGATGGTTTGGTTTGAATAAAAGCCATTGAGTATGAGTATGTCAGTGTCTCTCAAGACATAATGAGATGGCTTTGTCATATTTTGCACACGTGTCGCATGCTTGTACAGGTATGTTCACGCCTGTTGAGAACAATGGATTATCATAAACAGGCACAATAGTAATTTCTGAAAGTTAGGTTAATATTTTCCCAATTCGTGCCTTTTGTTGATACATAACCATTGACAAATCCAGCGGATCTATGATATATATCTTCTCTTCGGCCTTCTACCTCCGCTCTCTTCTAACTTGTCCTATTCTGACCCTTATTTCTGCTACCGACTCTCCTTTCTTCGAGCTTCTATATGTGTACATGTAAAGATAACAACTGTCAGTTCAGCATCTTCTTCCATCTTCGATTCATACCGGTAGCTTGTTCCTCTTCAGAGTCTCGTGAGAGAATGGGAGGTTGTTGTTGGTGTTCCTAATAAGGTGAAGCTTCCCACCAAACATTTTCAGATGCGTCATTCTAATGTCATTAGAGTTTGACACCAGCATCCAGAGAATGAGTGGTTGGCCCATGCCTCCTTGTTTTACCCCAATCGTGCTCAAAACGCAGCTCTCTCTCGGTGAATTCGTTGCCATAAATCGCAGGAGAGATTAACAGAACGTTTTATCGCGGTAGATCTTAATATAACGTGATAAAACATGAGCGTATTGTGGTTACCGTTAGAGAGCTTGAGAGAACGTGATGAAATCGTGTCAGAACTTCATAAGAATATTGTTGGGTTCGTAACAAAAGACTACAGGAAGTAACCAGACGTGCAGAGAGCGTAAGAAAGCGTGGTATAGCGTAGAAAAAGAAAATAAATCGCAAAATTCTGCGCTTTTTCTAAATCGTGGACATCGTACTTATCGTGTCTGAGTGTAAACGCAGCATTAGTGTATTATTCTCTTTGCATACCATTCCAACTTCCCTAAGTGCAATATTTCCTTCATGTCTCAAGTGGGACGGGGGAGGATACATGTATAATGCACCAGCTGCCCGAGCTAGACGAGTGGTAAGATTCCTGCCAAAAGAGACTCATACATTCACTACATACCTACACAATATATGCGCTATATGACCTGTATTGTGTCGCAGTGCCGCCGTAAAACCGAAATGAATAAATCAAATTCCATTCGTGTACCATTCCAACTTACATACGGTAAGTGTATTATTATATTCGCGTACCATTCCAACTTATGTTAGTGTATTATTCCCTTTTCGTACATGCACTATTCCAACCGAGGTGAGTGAACTTTCACAACATTACAGTGTTCACAATTCTCTTGTTAAATTGTCATAATATAGTGTACATACATTTTCGATCACTACAAGCGACTATGATTTAAACTATCACTTTTGTGTAATCAAATAAGGGAACAGATCCCAAGGAAAAGAGCACAGACTCATGTCAGACATATGGTTTAAGAAAACATAGCAAGATTCAATGAAGTATGACTTAAGGTGGATCGCAAGCGGGCCCCGCATTTCGAGTCCCGGAAACGCTCATGATTTTCACATGATCTTTTTCGACAAATGCTTATAGTATTACTTAACAATTACATAGAGAACTGTTTGATAAATGTCTGTTTCTTCCTTGAAAGCTCAGTTGGTAGAGGTATTGCCTAGCAATAAACGGTCCAAGTTTCGAGTCGCATTCGTTCCAAAACTTTTTATTTTAAAAAGGCTGATTATATTGACTTGTCAGTCCATAGCGAAGATAAGAGACATGTTATGTTTGTTAAAAGCAATGTTCGTTAAATTACCTGTCCTATAACGTTTTAGTTAAGGGCATTTGCGCCCAATTCTTTCGACACCTATCGGATTGTACCCAAGACAGATAATTCAAGAATCGTTATTCAACGAAATGATGCGTATCGGCTACCTCCCGTAGGTACTTTCGGTTTTAATCAATCTCTATTGATCGCGAAAAATTAACGAAAAAAACATGAAATGGCACTAAAAAATGAAGAATGTAAAACCTGGCAAATACTCTATCAAATAATGGGATTACCAAGGACTTCGATAAAGTGAATATTAGCGCGAACCCGAGAACACATAGAAGAAGCCGTCAGCTTATTTATATCAGAGTATATATATATGAAGGGGCCTATAGTTTCGAAAGAATCATTATAACATATGCATTTTTACCATTTTCTGATTATTCACACCTGAAGCATTTATTGTGTGAAGTATGATCAATTTCGTTCGGATAGATTTTGATTGAGTGGGTATTTTCATTGAATGTGAGCCAAATACAGTTAAGAAAAATGCATATATTTCAGGCAACAAACTATACACTTTGCATAATACTTTTCGTAAGCATCACTTTTTAACTGATGAAATGTTTGTTAGTGCCAATTATTACTCTACATTATTTCAGAAAGCCAAAATAATGCATGCTGACTCTTTGCAGAGAATGGCTACGTCATTATACATTTCAAATGCTAATAGACAAAAAAGAGAACATTATAACCTATGTTTTTCTTTTTACCATGGTACTTAGATATGTTTGCAAAACCTATGAAGAAAATTGCATATAGGATCTACGGAGATTTCCCTAATGGCTGACACACAGCATTGTGTGGATTTATAGCCTATAGGACAGATGACAGCGTAACACATGAAACAAGTAATGCACAAAACAAAGACACTGAATGAGCTTTCTTGTACATTAAGTCAGCTGTCTTTAACTATATACAGGCTACCATATTCAATGCTTATTGTATTATTTCGAGCTGAAAGGCATTTAAGTTGTACCTAAGGGAGGTAACTCTGTTTGTGTTAATTTATTGTTTTTAGAAATCATGTATTCAAAGTAGTCTACTGTAGAGTTTTACTAAATTTTTGTCACTAGTAGAATTAAGTAAAATATATCTAATAAGATTAAATTAGTGTATGTTAAACAGCTAGAATTTTTGTAATTGCAATTTAGTGAATTTTTTCCGATTTTGACTTCTTTTAAAAACATATATTTCCAGTAAATATTTCTTGAAATATTTCTATTTGGACAATATCTGATATTGTCTTAAGAGTTTACTTGAACATACAGAAATTATTCAGTTATATTATTTTATGAAACAGATATTCCTGTTTATTTAAAATGGAACCTTTCTCGAAAAAATGTCATGTAAGAAAAAAACGTTGGTGTATATTTTGTTTCATTTTAAAAAAATTTTTCACTCTCCATATGGTATATTTCAATTTAAGCAATGTTTCAATGACGTTTGACACGAGATAAGCAGACCTGCGAACCACCTTAGAACGGTGTATGGTCTTAACGTACCAATGCTCCAACGTACCAGTCTCAATAGAATTCAATTCAACTAAATACACATAGATATGAGTGGCAAACAGTTTGAATTATGGCCAGAAAAGGAATTTCATTGCACCTGGTCACGATTCAGTATATTTTCAAAAAACTTCTTATCTGATTTAAACACAGTTTGAACGCTGGTATAACCCTGTGTTGGCTTCTCATCTGGAATAATACTTTTTGTAAAGTTATCAAACTTTAATCGCCAGAATGCAATGGGTTTATACAGTTCAACATGTACGTATCTGCATTCCTTTTTTTCTACGTGCAGGTGTGGACTTTTTAACTACAAATATCATTAATCAAGTTAGATTTGGTTACTGAAATGTTTTGACTGTTCAAATTCACACACAAATATTGAAAACTATTACCTAGGAGCTTTCACCTGACTACTTATAATGAATAATACCACACAGTTAAACTTCCACCAGAAGTTTTAGATTAACGTCCTACTATACAACATTTATAGAAAACAGCTTTTAATACTAATCTTTTGAAATAAAGAAATGGTTTATAACTATGCCCAATCTAACTTCTTGTGTATTGTATGTGGAACGGTTAAAATTAGACTGTCACTTGCCATTACCACTGCTAATTCTATAATATTCCCTCTCTACAACGATACCCAATGGGACCACACATATTGTGTGTGTTGTTCGGAGGGAGTCGTTTTAGGGAGGGAAATTAAGAGTTGAGTTACATTTGCAAACAGCTTGAATTGAGATCAGACGCCGCGTCGCGTGGCGTCTGATCTGGACTCAAGCTGTTTGTCACTCGTCATTATGTTTTTTTTTATCAAAATCTCCACTTATATGTAACTTTGAGAAAATAAAACCAGAAGATGACAATTTAAGCAAACGGTATTGCAGCAGTAAAAGCGTTAGACATTGCTAATTGTCCTGTTGAGGGAACTACGGCAATGGTCGTTGTAAGGGGAGTCGTTGTTGGGAGACCCGTTGTAGGGAGGGAGCGCTGTAATTCTACATTCTTTAACTCATTCGTACCTGAAATGTCATTTGGACAATTCCTGTGTTTAATCAAGTATGTTTTATTTTTTACTTCTACACTTGTTGCGTTTCTTTAGATTCTACTGATAAATAAAAAAACCTGCACTCCATACCCTGATCAAAAAGCCGGCGTCCGAACTGTTACCACTCGGATTAAAAAAAGATAGTTAGAAATTTCAAAAAATGTAATTTTCTATGTTTTATTGCGATTTGTTTGCGTTTTCTTTGCTTTTAAACGGGAAAGAATAACGTCGTCACCCCTGTAGACGGATTGGGTTTGGACAAGGTAGAATGACCTAAAGGTGAATCATAGGGAAAATGGTTAACCGATCTATTAACACAATTCGGTACGGTTCGGTGTCCGAGTTCATGGTCTCCTCCTTCTTCTTCTTCTTCCTATTGAATGTAGGGACCCTCTGGGGGCATCGATGCCCTGTGACTGTACAAGGTATTGCGAGGCGACGAACAAAGTGCAAAATTAAAACTGATAAAACCTGTGCGTCGAGCGTCTAGTGCAGAGAGGCCAGGTCTGCCTTGAAGCTGTCCAAGGTCTGGGCTGTGGCGATGGGTACTGGTAGCTCTCTCTTTTTTCTCTATTTTAGCGGATACACATAAGAGTACCGTTCTGCAGGCACATGACGAATATGAAAAGTATACTGGATTCAGGTTCAAGCCATTCACAGGAAATAACGCAGCTTACGGGATAACACACAATAATTATCTCAACTACATCAAAGACGACGACGAGTAAGTGAATCATTCAGTTGGAGACCCGTAATCCTTTAGGAAACTAAGTAACTCCTTTACTTCGGGACGGGGAGCTACAAGCTCTCTCACGTTTCGGACCCAGTTTTCGACAATAAGTGTGCAGACGGAAATAGCCGATGGTCCACGGAATCAGTTGTATTTTTGAGAACGCTGACAACAGTCATCGAAATCAAAATTTTACTTGAAATTTTCTAGTAGTGTAATAAATACAGAATATTTAATTCCTAGCTTTGAATCACGGGTTATTGACACATATTAAAAAAATTAATATACACGTACATATATATTTTTACTAGACCTCTATTACCGTATATATAGAGACAATGCATACAACGGGAATCGAACAGATAGTCTGAACTGTCAAATTAAACTGCTGCTAAAATCGATTAGATTACCGATATTCTCATTTATCAATATTTACTTTTTATTTGATAAAATTCCGTCAAATAACGCCACAGTACTTGAATTTATAACGAACATGTGCATAAAAGTTGGCCATGTCGTTTCTGACGTTCATTTGAACGAATTCAATTTACGAAATACTGGTCAGATCGATTTATGCGAATGCTGAGGTATCAAGTTTCGACTGTACTTGAAAGCCCAGTATTACAATACACAGAGAAAGAAATATGCCAAATATGCCAACTAATTATAGCGATTTATTTATGCTTTTCGGTAGATTACTAGGAAATAGCAGTGGATTATAACTTGATAAATTCACTGTTCAAAGAAGTGGAATTATCGTCGCGCGTGTTTCTTTTATGAATTTTCTCCGTAGGGCTCCCCAATAATCGTAGTCAATCGTGTCCTATCGTTTCTTTCGGCAGCCCGATTTGTCGCGAACCACTAAATGAAAGAACACGAATCCAAGATCGGCAGTAACGACGTATTACCGATGACGTCAAATCAATAAATAAGTGACGTCATTGTACGATTCGATATAAACTTGGGGATCACACGGCGTAAATCATGTTCTTTCATTTTCAATTGTCGAACAATTTCGTTTAAAAAGTGGCTTAAAAGTATAAATAAATAGAATAACTGGGGTTTTTTTCAGTATAAGATCGAATTTTTCGTGAACACCAGACTGTTATAACTTCACTTGTGGCTTCGCCACTCGTGAAAATATAACGTATGATGTTCACCCAATGGATTAAATTTCTATCTTCTACTGTAACACAAAACCAGTCATCCTCTATATAATAAACAAGCTTAAGTGCCATATAGCACCATCAGTCCTGTCAGGCCTTTCATTCACTCTAAATCTACTCTCAAACATTTTGGTTGCAACGAATATTTCGAATAAGCGTCGTCATATGTCGGGATTCTGTTGATAGAGTTTTAAAATAATTTTCTTAACAAGGAAAATGAGCGTTTCGGTGAAAAAATAGTTCCGGCTATAGGTCATGTGACCAACTGACATAATAACATCGGCTATGTGACCAACTGACATAATAGCATAACAAATATAATGGCACTTGTTATCCGTCATGAAAATCGACACGTGATAGGATATTAACAATATATCCATATTACTCCTTTACTGGCATGACGTCATCGAATCGTCTACTTTTATTTCTCAAATTCAATTGTAAGGTAAACTGAGAAAAGTAATATCGGAATGAGTGTCAATGAGTGGACCCTGGTCGTCCCGTGGCCTCTGGTCAGGATCCATATAATTTATTTATTTAACATTGATTATGAAACATGGTTTAGCAAACGACGCTCGATGGCTCGAAGGGTGAAATATATAATCATATATATTAGAAGAAGTCAGGGTGCATGTAAAACAACATAATTCCAGATGGTCAATTAATAACCCAGGGATCAAACTTGAATCACTAAACTGAGAGCTATTGAGACAGCTTCGCTTATGTTTGCTTTTGGACGAATGTTGTCATTGATCGTTTTACTCGTGTCGTTTTAAAACTTTCGAACTTCAGTTGTTGGTCAGCTCTTGGATATGTGAAGAAAGAGTCAGGCGGACAAAACATATCACCTTGCTTGGGTGTGGTAAGTTAATGTTTGCTACTAATACCCGTATTCATTGAATCCCGTCACTGTCATGACGTTAACTTCTTTAAACCATTGTCGTGTGCATTTATTTGTCAAAACGTTTTCCTTATTTGTAAAATTGACTAAAATTATATAGTTATGCGTTTCAAATAGCTTGAATCCTGTTCAGAGGCCGCGTGTCTTTGATAAATAAGAACAGAGTGCAATTATTTAAAGCGGACGATGCCATGACAGTGAAAACTTAATATTAGATTCCCTATAACCAATGCAGTCCTTTTGTTTTACCATTTCCCCCTGAATATATTGTCTGCTTCAAACGTTTCACCATGATATTTAGCAAAAACGGGCAAATATTTAACTGAGTCATTTTATCACCAGGGTATTGCCATACACGAGATTGGTCATGCATTGGGCTTGCAACATGAACAACAATTACCACACTCGTTTGACATGTTGTCAACTCATTTTGAATTCGTAAATGACGGTAAGGCCTTTGTTTACAATAAAGCATGCGGTCAACGGTCTGTAAATGGAACGTAATCGGCGATTTTTATATAAAAAGCAACATCACCACACGCACTTAAGGGTGTATCAAACCCATAAGCCACTTTTTCAAAGTATTAAACTTTTTTTCTATCATTGTTTTTGAAAGAGCTGTTTATGATGAATGAAAAAATGAAAAAAAATATAAATGGTGCTGTCCTTTTTTTTTTAGCTACAGCGATTTGAAAAAGGTATGTCAAATGTGGACGGTTTTTTCAAATTTTACCCATTCAGAGTACAAGCTTCACTAAAATCTATTTCAAAACAAAACAAACATGATAATTTGGGTTTTCATTATTCATTTCATGTCTATGGTGGTATTTTCACATATAGAAACCAAATTTAGACAAAGCAGGCACCAGGTTTGAACAATATGGATCCTTGAATATAAAAAATATGCTTTTTATAGGGCATGATTTTATAAGATTTTTTATTCTATGAAAAAAAGTAAAAACGTTTGAAAATGAAATAGTTCTAGTATTAAACCTTTTCTTATATTCTACCAGATGAAAGCCCATGCTAAGGCAGTTCAAAATATGAAAAGAAATTGAAAGGTCAGTGTTGAAAATTTTGAGTTATTGAAGAAAAAGGAGTTATCTCCCTTATTTACAAAACAGTACCATATCGAGGGCTCGGCGCAAGATGGGCGTAACTACATATTTTTCCAAAAATGACTTTTTTTTTATTTTTCAGCTTATATTAGTCAAACTCATATGCTGTATAAATTTAAACAAAAAGTTTTAGATATTTATATCAATAATTTGATATTGCAATAAGGGCGTATCTCAGATTGCCAAATTATCTTAGCGCAAGAAGGGCGTAAGTCCACTTACGCCCTTCTTGCATGCTAAAAAACATCTGGTTGACTTACAATCTATCCTGCAATACAGACTTAAGTAAACAAATAACTGCTGTGTTGTTATCTTATGATGGCATTATGTTCTTTATGACATCACAATAGTATATTATTGCATCATAACAGTCTACTTAAGCACTGACATGACACAATATTTTCAATTTTAAGGTGAAGAAAAGGTTTAAATCTTATACTTGAGAAAAGAAGGCAGCCATATGTGGCTTATGGGGGCGCCTGAGTCTTGAATAAGGGCAGTTTGCATTTTATGTACATTAAATTTGTGTTGGAGGCAGGATGTGTAAATATATATGTCATTTTTAGATATTTTAGGGTTCAGAATTTGGTTATAACAGTCTACAAAACCTCTCACTATTTCCTTTTCGGGCGTGAGGTATTAGAATATTATTGATATAAGATCTACTTTTTAGGCAGATTTAGTGTTAAAGTTATCAGTTTTTAATATTTTCAAAACTGAAATTTCCCTTTAAACACATTCAAACCTAGAAGCAATGAGTATACTTGTCACAAACAAACAGTGTATCTGCAAAAAGTACACTTGCCCTATGCAAACAGTGCAGGCCCTGAACATGTAGACAGCTAAGACCTGCATGAGCTCTCTGATCAGTGTCTCCAATGTTTGTTATTTTGCAATATGTTGTTATTTAAAAAACCCTTATTGGTCAAACATTTACTTAAACTTAATTGAATGTGTTCTGTTAAAGTTTCATAGGTGACTGAGTTAAGACTTTGCCAGTCAGTTGTTTTGGTTCTTCAGATATAAAACATACCTAGATCTACTGGAAATTTCCCAACCAAATGAAGATCTGTGGTCACTGGTCTCAACAAATTCACTTTAACAAAATTGAAACTTTGTTTATACTCAAAGCACCTGTTCTATTTTTGTGCAGGTGTATAGTATCAGTATGCAGCTTTGCTAAATTAGGTCTCCTCTGACACAGTGTTGATCTTTAAAGACTTTTCCTCAGTCCATTGAGGGACCACCAGCCCATTGTTCTGGAGGTGTCAGTGTAACTGTCAAATCATGCGCATATCATGTGCAGCACAATCTCAGTTTACCTGGTGAGGTCCAGATTATACTCATGCTCTAGTGATTTTCAATGGTTATTTCTAACCCAACTATCAAATATAAAGGTAGAGTCTCAGACGAGAAGCTTTAATGGTTCTTTGCTAACGGTATGTCTACAAGACCCATGCTCTTTGCAAGGAAATTGTCTGGCAGGGTGTTATGACCAAAAGGTCGTCAGGAGATGTCTTTAAGTGCAGTTTTGACTTGCTTCTGTATACCAATAGTTTTAAGCACTCACTTGTAGCAGGTAAACCAGTATCAGGTTGAGAAGCTTAGACACCGCTATGAAAAGGGCATCATTTTATGAACTGAGTTATCACAGCTTGCTTTGCTCAAGAGCTCTTACCATATCCTATTTCAAATTAAGTTCAGAGCTGTGGGGAAATCAGACCCATATAAGTCTGTGACCTGTTGAAACTCTGCATCATATATGGCTCTTGAACATCTCTTGGCAAGTTCATATGTATACATGTACATTCTGTACCCGAGCTGTTTTCGATACCATTTGATTTTAATTTAGTAATCATGCTCCATTATAATTAAGTACATGGTTTGGGTACAAGCTTATGTGAAGGAGCCCCTGTAAAGTGTTGTTATGGTGGCCTTTGCTGCCTTAGCAATGCAGGGTCACCTACATAAGGAGTTTTGGTCAACTTTTCAACTTCCTCACTAAATTCGACAAAATTCCTCATCTCTAAGACCCTTTGACTGTAGCTGATGCCATGCTCTGACTGAACAATTTGGGTACCTCAAGTCTCTTTGCCTGATTATCACTATATGAGAAAACATTCTCACAGAGAATGCATTCTGAAGTTTGCCATATATCTTCAGGATCTGCTTTATTCTACTGCATGGATGATGGCTACAAAATATTTTTCCGATGTTTTACCTTGGTCAGCCTGTTTAAGAGCATTTGATGTCAGCTCCATCACAATTTTCACCAGAATCATGTTTTCCTTATTTGGTTGAGGCCTGTGCATTCATAGTAGATAGGCATTTTTAGATAACAAGCAACAAATTAATTTGGCTCCACATGTTGATATATGTCCACATGACATGCACTTCTTTTTTACTTGACTGTAATATATAGTCAACTGTCACACATTTTTGTTGAAAATTTTTGGTCACAAAAGTTAACCACTAATAATTTTTTGACTCACTTAAATCAGACCAATGTAACTTGTAAAAGTGAAAGCTGTCCATAAACAGTATGCATGCTTGATAATAAAATTGGACATAAGGCCTGTTCTTATTTTTCTGTTTACAAATTGTAAAGAAATTCTGAGTACATAGGGGCATAGTTTGTGATAAGAGTTATAGGCCTTGTCATTTCACATGGATAGTGTTGAGGAACAGTAATTTTTAACTTTTATTCAAATCCAATGTAGGTATTAGAAATGAGCAAAACTGTAGAAAAGGTTCAAAAAAAGGTATAGGACTTCTTGTTGTATGTAAACCAGTCTTTTTTTTGGGGGGGGGGGGGGGAGTGGGGGGGGGGGGGGGGGGGGGGGGGACCATTCCCAAAAGAAAACAAGGACCTTTTCCCAAAATGAGCTGTTTACGGCAGGATTTTCCCCCGAAATGAAAGTTTTACGACTCATTTTTTGTCCAAATCATGTATTTTACGTTGTTTTAGAGCATATTTTTACCAATTAAATGGGTACCAACCCACTCCCAAAGTCAAGTGTTGACAAACAAATACTGAAGTCAGATGATAACTGAATGCTTGAGTAGTTTCAAACCTAATGAGGACAGAAAATGAACTAAGGGCAAATTTCTAAGAAATTCATATTTGTGAAAGAGTTATAGGCCTTGTGTCATTTTAGTAATGTGGGTGATTGTAAATTAGTCTTCCTTTACTATTTAATCAAATCCATGAAGAAATAACATAAGCAACATTGATAGTAAAATATATATGTGGTAGAAGGTGAAAAGAGGCATAACTCTTGTCAAATTTAAAAAGAATGATAAGACTTGTTGCTGTATGTAATCCAGATTATACTGCTCACTTGAGTGATGTTTCAAAATAAATGGCAAAATATGTGAAATATTCAGAGTTATAGGACATGTTGTACACTATGTCAAATGATACTGAACACTTTAATGAAGTTTTAAATTGATTGAGGCACAGGTGAGAAAATATAGTCTGATAATGTTTTCAACCGGAGAACTGTGAATGTCCTTAATTAAATACATTGTAAATCAAAACGGAAATGTACATCAAAATAACCCAAGCAATACATGTACATATTCTGTTGTACATTTTATTATTTGCATAAAAGGTAATAAAAATTCACTTTTTTTTTAACTTCAGTTTAACTGAAAAATATATAATAGAACAGTCCTGCCAGATGTAATTGGGAAAAATGTGCAACGAGAGCATAATTCAAACATTATTAATAAGATGTATTTCTGAAATACTATGCCCCCTGCTGGTGACATTGACCTTTGTATGCCATGATCTAACTTGTACTGAGCTCAGGAGCTTCTGAAGTCAAGTACACATATCAAATATGGAGTCTCTATCACATGTTGTCCCAAAGTTATGGCAATTTTTTATTAAATTAAGCCTATTATCCCTTAATGACCTTGACCTTGGTCTGACATGATCCAAGTTGGGTTGACCTCAAGAGCTCCTTGGGTTGAATACACATGCAAAATATGAAGTCTTTATCACATGTAGTTCCAAAGTTATGGCCAAGGTTAAGTTGACTTACGCCCTTCTTGCATATAAAATTTCTTCAGATTTCCTTGAAAAAGCATGAAATAAGGGCGTAAGTCAGATTTTTTTTAAATATAACACTATTTTGTAAAATTTTAATATTTTTTTTTAATGTTTCATAAAGAATAAATTATCTTAAAACAAAACACATGGTAAATATGTATGTAACTTTCAATCTATAGAAATAAATTAGTTTTTTTCACTTCCTGAACATTTTTGAAAAATGTAGTTACGCCCCTCTTGCGCCGAACCCTCGATATCGATTATATTTAGAGCTTTATAAATTTCACATTTGGTGCCTGTTTTGTCTTAAATTAGTTTTTGTATGAAGAAATACTACCAAAGACATGAAATAAATAACGAAAAACCAAATTATCATGTTTGTTTTCATTTAAAATGTTTTTTATTGAAGCGGGCTAAATAAGAAAAAGTGGGTGAGGTAAATTTTACATGGCCGTAGAGCCAAAAGATGTTCACCAAAATGTACCCTTCTTCTCAATGTTTATTCATCTTAAATAGTTTTAAGATATGGATATGCTCGACTAAAGAGATTTCGCATTATCGAATTTCTATATTGCAGTTAAGTTATGTGCTTATAAAGCCCTTGCGCTTAGATCAGTCTGTGATCATTCTCGTTCTACTCAAATCTGACCAATCAAGAGCTTGCTAACGATCTCAACAGACTTAACTAAAATGCTTATAAGCACTGAACATGTTTTCCATGTTTGCTTTGAATGTCTTCAGTTGTCTTCTGGGATACGGTTGTTTACCTAACAATCCTACCCCAATAACCGAAATCCTGGATTTATTCTTTATTTTGGAGAGTACAGTCGAAACTCGATAATACGAACTCACTTAACCCATTATCCCATAGACAGTATCTAGTTTTAAATACGGATGACTACTTAAAGCAGGTTGAAAGTAAAGCGGAATGTGCTTTAAGGCACATTCTGCTTTACTTTCAGCCTGCTTTAATCTATCATCTGCTAGAATATATTAAAAAAGAAATTTGGTACATATTATATGACTGTATGAATTTGAACTTTTTTCTTCAGTGGATAAATAAACTAGTAGCGTAAAAAGGCGTATTTATGGAGTAATTGGTTAAGACGACTATACCAGTACTTCAAAATTAAAACGTGGCGTTTTATCTTTGAAGTACTGTTAATGTCAAGTCTTACATTTGAAGTACTGGCTTTAGTCATATAGTCCGAAATTCCAAATGTGTGTAACATGAGTTCAAAACCATCGTCATTATTTTCAAACAAACAGTCATATTACATGTTATTGCATTTACGTTTAGTACAGTGGTGCTCTCTGCCTACAACGGCCCTCCGAAAAACGATTCCCTCCTTACATCAACACTTGCTAGTGTTCCCCACAACAAGATATTCGTCTGCTGCTTTTTCTCAAAGTCATATATTAAACCTTTTGACAGAAAAAACAACAACATAATTACGAGTGACAAACAGCTTGAATCAAGATCAGACTCTGATCTGGATTCAAGCTGTTTGCAAGTTTAAGCCATTGTCCCTCCCTATAACAATTCTTTCCGAACAACACGCACTATTTTTGTCTCCAATTGGATGTTTTTGTAGCGAAGGAGCACTGTATTGTTCATCACCAAACTGAACTATCTGTTTTGAAATATTTCGCAAGTAGAATATCGTCTGCTATATTTTGTACAGTGTTCATTCCCTACAACGACCTTCCAAACAGCGACTCCATCCTTACAACGACCCTTGTCGTAGTTCCCTGAACAGGACAATTATGTCTATTGATTCTACTGCTGTAATAACGTCTGCTTTTTTCATATTGGAAATTTTGTCAGCAAACAAAACATAATGACGAGTGACAAACAGCGGCGTTTGATCTGGAATCAAGCTGTTTTCAAATGTAAGCCAATTTCCCTCTCTATAACGACTCCCTCCGAACAGAGCACACACTTTTTGTCTCCCGTTGGGTGTCGTTGTAGAGAGAGAACGCTGTATCTGCAATATTTTATGATTATTTAGTTGACGTTTTAATTGAATAAATATTGCTAGCAGTACCAAGCAGTTTAGATCCAGCTCAGAGGCTAGGTAACATGGCGTGTGGAAATGTTTGGCAAAAAACAATAAACTTGCCTATGGTAGTGAAAGTGTTAAACAGAAAGTCGTAATGCCCTCCGTACCTCATTTGTACTTTTCATGTTACAGATTATAAAATCTGGTACAAGAAATACGACTACCTAGAAGTTTACGATGCAGAAAACGAGGAATACGACATGACATCACGCATGTCCTATGGCAAAAATGTGAGTTCAACAAGTACTATATACAATACGAGTTAAAAGTATCCGGTAACAACGGTAAGAAGACTGTTTCGCAAGGACGACCAAAACATGTCCGATGGGGAAGCTTTGTGATTAATATCTAATACCGAATCAATAATAATGGTTGTCAATGTAGCAAATTAATCTAACCAGTTCTAAAATATTGAAATACACGTAAACCAACTATATTTTTCATTGGTCCTATATCTAACTTGCACGAGCATACCGCGCAACCTGTGTGCTGGTACATGCCGTAAAATACATATTTGTTTATCTACGCTCAGAATAAGTACTCGGCCTGTAAGGTAAGCGCTTTTTGTCCTGTATTTGTCAGTTAATGTGGCATTTCATTTTTAAGCATTTAGCATTAAGATCAATAAATAATTGAACCTTATCATTTTAGCCCATTATAATTCCTTATTTCCAGTCATCATAAACTCTTGGACTCTGATAGGCTGAAACTGCACATGTGACCAATGCGAAACCGTACACATTGATCTATCCGGGTAACACGGATCACGTGACTGATTAGATTCCCCCCGATCGATTTGCGTAAACAATCTCTATTTTTCTGTTAATTAAGCAATTGTTTCCCAAGAAATGAAAAGAAATCTTCTTTATAAACTGTCTTGAATCTATCATTATGCGTACATGTATTTCAGATATCGATTACATGCTTTATTCTTGTTTTGTTTTCCCTGATTTCCTCACCCGCGTGGTCACCATGGTAAACAAAGACTAGACGTGAAATCAACAATGCAAAGTACAACTGCACTGGTCACTGGTTTATAATGAAATTGACACTGAATAAAGATAGATTAATATCAATATGTTTTATCAAAATCAACGCAAATAGACAGAACTCGATATGCCTAGCCACTGACCTACGTGTTCGTTTGTTCGCTCCTGATTATTTCCGTTCATTTGTTATAATTTATCATTACCGTGTTTCATAAAACGTAAATGTCCTCCTAGAGCTATCCGTTCGAAATATCCCGATAATGAACATTTAAAAGATGTCCACATTCCGATGTGATGACGTACTTATGTAAGATACAGTCGAACTTCGATAGGACCTATCTTCAATTCATTCCAGTCGAACAGATCCGTATTGCAACGTATAAAGGTGACTTTGCCACTTTTTAAACTTGAAATACGGAATATGTTCGACCGATGTGGTTTAGAAACTATAACATTAAACTGTAGGAATGAATGTAAATTCTACTTATGCGAGTTCTAGATATCGAAGTTCAACTGTATATATTTTGTACTCTCCCAGCCACAGGTACTTGACAAATAGATCTAGATCTATTACCCGAAAAAAATTTGATTTTTACTAAACTTCTATTATAGATACAAGGTATACAACGCAATCCAACACCTACGAGTCTTAACTATCGACTTAAACCGATGCATACTAGACTAAATCGCCGATATTCTCATTTGGTACACTCGGGAAATGATTAATTGATCAATATCTACTTTTTATTTCATCAAATTCCGTCAAATAACGCCACAGTACGCGCATTATAACGAAAATGTGCATTTTATATTGTATTTATATTGTATAGGAGTGGCTCAAAAATAATCTCCCGTCGTGTATAGAATGTTGTTTTGAATAAGATGGCTCTTAAATAATCTCCTTTCGCGTTTAGAATGTTGTTTTGAATGGGAGTGACTCATAAATAATCTCCTGTCATGTTAAGAATGTTGTGTTGTATAATATGATGGCTCATAAATAATCTCCGGTCGTGTATAGAATGTTGTGTTGAATAGGATCGCTCTTAAATAATCTCCCGTCATGTATAGAATGTTATGTTGTTTAGGGATTTACTCTTAGATAATCTCCCGTCGCGTTTAGAATGTAGTGTTATTTAGCGATGGCTGTTAAATAATCTTCCGTCGTATTTAGACTATTGTGTTGAATTGAATAGGAGTGGCTCTTAAATAATATCCCGTCGTAACGTTTATATAATGTCGTGTTGTATAGGGTGGCTCATAAAATATCCCGTCGCGTTTAGAATGTTGTGTTGTTTAGGGGCGGCTCTTGAATAATCTCCAGTCATGTATATAATGTTGTGTTTGTTAGGGGCGGCTCTTAAATAATCTCCAGTCGTGTAAAGAATGTTGTGTTTGTTAGGGACGGCTCTTAAATAATCTCCTGTCGTTTTTAGAATGTTGTGTTATATCAGGACTGGTTTAATTTGCAACAAAATATCACAAACATGAAGCTTCTTACAAACTGACAATATTCAGTGCTCCCTTTCGGCCTCACAACAACGATTCCCTCTTTATAACAACGCTTCCCACTGTTCTCCCAAATATACCATTATGTCTAAGCTCTTACTGCTGCAATATCATCTGCTTAAAATTGTCGTTTGCTTTTTTTCTCAAGGTTACGTATTGAACAATTTGATAGAAGAAATTTAAAGACGAATGACAAACAGTTTGTACCAATATCAGATGCCGCGTGACGCGGCGTTTGTCAGGGTTCAAACGGTAAGGGAATGGACTCTAATGGTGTTAATTGCCCCTCCCTATAAAGACTCCTTCCGAAAAAAACACACACTATTCATCTCCCATTGGGTGCTGTTGTAGAGAGGGAGCACTGTAGATCGTTTCCTCAAAACCTGTTAGGAGGAATTGTTTGAATCATTCCATTCCGCTCAACATCTATCACGTGAACAAGAAATTGACTTCAGAAGTTTATCTACCAGATAATATTTAAACTCGCGCCATTCAATTCGATTGAGAAAATGACGTTTAATTCGTAAAGACGCAAATGCTCGAGGGGGCGGGACTTGTGGATATATTTTGCAGAGGAGGCGGGGCTTATGTATGTTTTCTCCGCGAAATAATCTTTTTTACCTCCGACAGCAGACATTTGGCGGATTTTTTTAAATATGGTTACTGATCGATGCATACCTCCCTATTCGCGGAAACTATAATTATCGACTACAATTCTTTTTTATTAATGAGACAAATTTCGAAAAAATTGAAATACCTTACGTTAAAATGTTTTCAATGGAACTTGTTTTGTTACGTTCGAATGTACACAGCTTCAGTAATGCGGTTAAGACTGTTCATTTTAGGGTACAACTTACTCGTGTTAACAACACCTTATATTTATTAAACAATGTTACATACGAGTTTTCTAATAAAATGTTCATTTAATATTAGTAATAACAGTAAATATAATGAAGGTATAAGAAATGAACTGAATTTGTTTTAGCCGTTTAAGCGAGCAAAATAAACCGCCGCCTCCTCTGCAAGTTTATTTCGCTTAAACGCCGAAACAATTCAATTCATTTCTTATTTAAATCGGGTCGGGGAAATGTCACGTGGGATGTCAGTCAGTCAATAAGCACGTATGTATGTCTGTCTGTCTTATCTGGACCTTTTACTTAAGAACGCTGAATGGCATAACGGTTGTTCCGGACCAGATCCAAGGTCAAGTTATATTTTTCACTGTTTTCTTACGGACATTAATTTAGAATGTATAATGGCAGAAAGTTGTTTATGGTATGCTACATGTAATTGTGCTCAGGATGGTGCAAATAAAAATATTTATATTAGGCCAGGTCCACCAAAGGTCAATGCCACAGTTGCTAAAATATGTTTTAACTTCACCTTTTTGTCCGGGTACTGACCAGAATGCCCATTGGCGGGAAGTTTATATTTCGTGTGCCTATTTGGATGCAAATGAATTGGATCAAATCCACTAAAGGTAAAGACCACAGTTGCATGAAATAGTTTTTTGTCTCTGTAAATATAAGTTTTTACTGTCACCTCTTGTGAGAACGATAACTTAAGATTTCATAATAACAGGAATTATACCTTTGCTGAGCAAGTTATCTTCGGGGTACAAAAAACTATATTGATATAAGCCAGATTGATTTAAGGTCAAGGTTATAGTTGCGTAAAATAAGTTAGTGAGATTTTACCCGACTGTTTTATTTACTGTTGATGAAAATGACCTAGAGTTTGTTGTTTGCTATCCGAAATGCCTGATGTTTTGGAAGTAGGAAAATTGTTAAAAAAGAGCTCCGACCGGAACTTTCTATCTTACTTCTACTTTTGCTTTAAACCGTTCACTTCCAGAATGCCATCTGCTTCAAATGTATCGCCTGCTTAAAAGTACGTATTAATACTTCACTGTCATGACGTCATCTGTTTAATTAAATAGCCTTCTGCTTTTATTTCCCAGATTATGTTTTCATGCATTCTTTCTGCAGAAACGTCGATACGAGTTCCAAACTGTTGAAACATGAACAGACGCTTCATTACGCGGCATCTGATCAGAATTCAAACTGTTTGTATATAAATATTAGGCAGGGGGTAAGACAGTGAATGGGTAAGATAGATTTGAAGCAGTTTTGCTATGAATCACTTGATATAAGTGTCTGATAGTTTTGATCCTAGTCAACTGCTTAGATGATCGACGTCTGATCAGGATCAAAACTTTTTGCAAATGTCATTTATCATATGCAGACATGAAATTGTTAAATTTGTTCTGTTCTGTTCCAGACGTTTAATAAAAATTATGGACCAACATTGTCAATGAATGACCCTGAGTTAACCAATGCTTTTGATAGCGACAGTACTTACTATATGTTCCGAGACCTCATGAAATACTACAACTGCTTTGGTGAGTAATTTATAATATTTCAAATAGCGGGGGTTCTAGGGGAAACCTTCAAGTAAAAAATACTACAACTTCTTTGAATTTTCAATATTTTCAAATAGCGCGCGTGTGTGTGTGTGTGTGTGTGGGGGGGGGGGGGGGTGAAAGGCGGGTGTTAGGGGAAATCCTCATGAAATACATTTAACTAATGCTTAGGTAAGCAATTAATAGCGTGTTTTGTTTTTTCGGAAAACATGGAATCGCTTCAATGCCGTGTTCCGAGTGCATGTGCTCTTCCAAATGGTAACTCGGCGTCTAATCAAAATTCAAATAGTGTGCGACTCAAATGGAGATATATTCAACAAACATAAATTAAATCTAATTAATGTTGGATACAGAAAAGCTGACGATAAGTTTTAAAGATTAACCTTTTCAGTGCTGTAGTCGGCTAAATTTGACCTTGCAAACAGTTTGGACCCAGATCAGACGCCGCATAACGTCATCCGTAGCGATGTTCTAGATTTAATTGTCTTAGATAGTCTAATTATTAATAGAAAGTCACTGTCTCGTCCCGAATACAGTGGTTATGTTCCTAATCAGACTCCACACCACACGACGTCTGGCCAGGATCTAAACTGTTTGTCATTCGTATGGGTGTAGTCAAAATGCTTTAATCATAATTTTGGAAATAAATGCAGACAGCAGTTTTTAAAAGAATATGATATCATGATTACTGAGCAAGACTTTTAATATTTGATTTTATTTGATTTATTATACCCCCGAGAGGCGTCGAGAGGGTATATAGGGATCTGCCCGTTTGTGTGTGTCTTTGTGTGTGTCTTTGTTTTACTTGTATTGCACACGTTCAGAGGACGTTGGTAGACTATTGGGGCCCGTTCCATAAAACTTCGTACGACCAAAACGGTCGTAAGTCAAAACTTTAAAATACATTTACTTTATTGACGATTCCAAAGAGATGTCACGAGACAGAATTAGATGGAGAAATAAATAATAATTGATACTTTAGTATCCTGGCTTACGACAACATTTGTCGTACGAAGTTTTATGAAACGGGCCCCAGCACTCTGAGGACTCGCAAGAAATAACAGGTATATGGTGTTGGTACTTTCTCACCAGACGTACATGTATCATAAGGGATGTTTATATGTCCACTACATGTTCGACTTGTTATATTTAATTTTCTTCTTATTCAAGTCACGAAATAGTGTCAAACTTAGCAATACTAGCGAGGACTCCCTAGGTATTATGATACTGCGAGGACTCAAGTACACACATATTTGTCCTGAAATATGCGAGGACTTAAACACTAAATTTAAGTTAACAGTTATTGTGAGGACTTGATGAGAGGACTCCGATTGACTGGTTTTCTTGCTCAACCGGAAATCTGATTGGCTAGTCGAACACACAGTTTATGATAGGGAAGTAAATTGTGTATCTGGCGGATACATTCGTAATAACTTACATACTTGGGGATTTCAGTTTATTCTTAACATAGACCTCACTTTGACGACATTTGTGAAAAAACTTTCCGAGGACCCGAGTGCAAGTCCTCTCTATGCAAAAAGTTCTCGGATTGTTAGTGTGCATCAACACTCAAGTCCTCATAACGCATGAAATACAAACGTTTGTGTTTGTTTGTGTGTGCGCACGTAATGCTTTTTGTCCGGAGTAAATTTCCTTTACCACATCAGCTAGGAATAGCGAATGTGTTGTGTGAGTACACTTAACGAATCTTCTAACTGTGCACTTATATATTGTATCATATTTCCGGCGCTTATGGCCAGATCGTTTTAAAACTTTGCAGAAATCAAGAAAACATATTTCTGATGGTAATATAGTTACTTCATTTAATACAAAACAAAAAATATATAAATTTGAACGAAAAATATGAGTGAGTAAAAAAAGTTGGTTTCTCAAAAAGAGAGAGGGGACGTATACAGAAAACTCAGGTGTGATTCCCTACTCGAATTCTCTTGTTATTACAGATACCCAGTGTAAAGATCTGTTAATACATTGGGCTTCGGTTTTTATAAAGTCTTATCAGAAGGAATTGTTCGGGCAGGGGTTCGATTGCACGACCCCTTGTTTCGTAGTCGAGCGCTGTTACATTGTACTCCACGACCGCGTCCGACGGTGAGTGTAACAAAAAGTCATTAAAATAGTGTTTATTGTCAATTTAGTCAAACAAACTGTTTTTTCGGTAAAGCCTTTGTCCAGCATCGTTTATAACAGCCTGACGTCGACGTCATATCAAAGTTACGCATAGTTGAACGGCTATTTAACGTCGCTCGATCAAGAGTTTCGTCAAACAACATGTTTTCCGAATGTGCGACTTGATAGTGAATGCACGAGAAAAGTTTCGAAACAATAACCAACCAGTTCACGGTTTTCTAAGGCAAATTGAGTATTTTGTCGTTTCATAGTTCACTGAGTCTTCCAACACAATGTTTTAAATTTGATAACGATTTGACAGACCAATGTCCGTCAATAGCAAACACGCAAAAAATATGTAGAAATTCTTATAAATAAAAGATATATAGCGTAAAGAAAAGTGCACAGTTAGAAAATTCTTTAAGTGTACATCTCGGGATGTCTGAGTGTCGTGTACTACTTTTAATTTTAGCCTTGGCGAGCGTCATATGTATTTTAGTCAACGAGTTCATTAAAAATGATAAATAATGAGCACGAATGTGAGATTCTATTTATCGCATAAACATTTTAAACACCTATTTAGCTAATTGAAGCCGCAGGTTGTAGTCACTTTCACCATATAGATTTTCCGCCAAAACGTGACGTTGATTACGGTAACGTCATCGCAAATGACGTCATTTGGTGTCCCGCTGCATGCAGCGTTTGTTGACGAACAGGTTGGGCGGAACCGAAAAAAACGTTATTTCACTAGTGGTATTTATAGAATGGCTTAATGCAACTCCCAGGCTGTAGATTATGTGAGAAATTGTACATGTATTATTAAATAACTTTTTACTTTAAATTTTCTTGTTTCTAGACTTTTGAAGACTCCATGTTGAATACTAACTCAAGTCCGGGCTTGAGTAGATGGATGTTAGAGGTCAAAGCTATCGCTGGCATTTGACTGTAACTCGAGTTAACTCTGCGGTGATATCGTCTGCATAGAAATTGTCGTCTGCAAAACATATTAAATTTAGATGTATACATCGTTTAGGTAAAGAAACCTTAAGACGAGTGTCAAACAGTTTGGATCCAGATCAGGCGCCCATAGTAGTAAAGTATGGACAACACTTAGCCCTTTCATTTCAATTTTCATGAAATGTTTACCCCTTCACTGTTTCATTGTCGTCTGCTTCAATTTTGTTCTCTGCAATGTCGTTTCAAAGTTCAAAATTAAGGCACTATGACTAAAGAATTTTCAAAACGAGTGTCAAACAGTTTGGATCCTGATCAGATGCCGCGTAACGCGGCATCTGATCAGGATCCAAATTGTTTGCAAACGCGCTTTAAAGCGTCATTGAGAGCGAAAGGGTCAAATGAAAATTGGAATGTCTTTTAAAAGTGTCAGGCGTTAATGAATTAATGTCATTGCATTGCACATCCGAACAACCAGACTCCCTTAAAACCAAAGTTTCTAAAAAACAAAATGTATCTGTCACAAAGAATTGTTGTTTTGTCACTTTACATTCAACAAAGTAAACCCTTCCATCTCAATGACGTGATAATGCGCATTTGCAAACAGTTATAATCCAGATAAAGCGACGCGTAACGCGGCGTCTGATCAGGATTAAAACTATTAGCCACTCATTTCGAAATTTCATCAGTCATTCTCCCTGAAATATAACTTCGAAATGATATTGCAGACAACAATATTGAAGCTGACGACAATATGGCGGTGAAGGGGTAACAACCTCAAGCTAATGTTGATCATGAAAGGGTTAAGGAAACTTGGTTGCTAAATATAGGACTGGACAACAGTTATGCAATAATATGTAAACTGTAGCGGGCAAAGCTCTAGGGGAAGCCTTGCCCGTCACGAATACCGAGTTCTTTGTTTGAGGAGAGGAACATATAAGTGACTAGTCCTTCGCATTTACAGAACTTTATTGCTACTAAATCTAACTAATTGACTGGCGGCTATTATCTATCAGAGTTGGTAACTATGTATAGGTCGTTTGCAGTTAAAAAAAACACGATAAATCTTAGATAATTTTAAAACCAGTGGACGTATTCAAATTATATTTTGCATACACTTATGATGTGCCTATACCAACTCTGACAAGGAAATTTAGAATTTTTGATATTCTGACTAAAAACTTTTCTTCTTAGTTTTATATAAATTTTGAGTCGCTGAAAATGGTCAATTACGTGGGGTGTTATTGGCTATTACCTTGATCACGTTTGTTTATATTGGAGAATATCCACAGGTAAAATCCCGTGCTAGTTGCTTCTGTCTGAAAGATGAATCCCGTCCTGATATAGGTTGTTTAGTTGTACAAAATTAATTATGAGGCCCCATTACATTTTTACTATGCTAAATGCATGAACTCCTCACAAGGAATAAAGAGAATTGCATTACTTTTCAAACCAGATCTCTAACATTTCTACATACTATACAGAGCTCCAGATAAGAGATAGTAAATTGAATAAGTTATTTTCTCACTCGTTTCAGCACCAAATCCTATGGTGTTACTACTCATTAGAATAGTTTCGAACAGACGGTTCTAAGGAGTAGTCACGCCCATAGGTTTTAATTCAGAAATAAAGACTTTAGTTTTGAAATACTCCCCTTATCTGGAGCCCTGATAATATGTACCAGTGTACGAGTTGTATTGCAGTACGTTTACGTTACGTTTTGTTTCTTTTAAACCATAAAGTAATATAGGTTTTCGAACTGCTCTGGAAACATTTTGTTGAAAAGTTGATGATGGTAAGTTGGTGTAGATCGTCTGGTAAATTATGAATATGTCTCATCTGCTATTTATACATTTAATTATTTTGCGTTTTGTTGATAAAACTTTCATATGAGTGGCACAAGGTTCTGATCCTATTCAGATATGAAATGGCTCCGGTGTCCGACCAGGATCTAGCATTGTCGCAGTTGACAGTATGGTCAATGAATACATTTAACGTACCCCAGTCAGGGCCTCGTTCGGTTAGTTGTAAACTACTATGGTATGCGATAGCATAACGGTGAGGTGTTACCGGGTCGTGAAAGATAGGCTGTTGAATAACTTAAAATCACCCTTCGAAAAAGTCTCCCTTAGAAGTGTAAACTTTATATAGAACTTATGAATAAAACTTTTTTATTACGAAGAGAAAAACTATGTTATTTTTTGTCAGAGTTGGTATAGGTATATTATCAATTTATGCAAAATTACATTTGTTTGCGTTGTCTTGATGTGGAGATATTTAAAAATTATCGTGTTTTTTTTAACTGCAAACGACCTATACCTCTCTACCACTCAAGATCACAAGATCTTTCTTTATATGTGAATGCAATTTGCCAGCCCTGTTTGATTGAACAACAGCCTACTTACAGACAGACTGTTGTACAATCAAAAGGGCTTACAAACATGAACATCAACTAATACCTATACATTACAAAGATAAATAAACAGATTAAAACAATTATTCAAAATGCCTAGTGAAAGTCCTGAAGTTGTTTTAAAAACCTATATTAATATTAAAAACCATCTAGCCTAAACTTTTAAATTACCTCCCTTTTCCCCATTACAGTAGGCATTAAACTCCGGAGAAAGTATGCGATTGTGAGATGTTTGATCGTACAGTAAACTCCCGATAACTGGACTCTCTCCAGTCGAACTTACCCGTATTTCAAAGGGAAAACGTGGCTAAACCCAGTTTGAACTATGACATACGGGTATTTTCAGCTGAAGCACATGCGTGTATGTTCGCCTTAACCAATTGTTCGCTTTGAAATTCGGTTATATTCGGCGTAACCACGATTAAACTTTAAAATACTGTTATCTTCGGATTAACCACATTTTAACTTTAAACACGGAAATGTTCGGCTTAGCCATGTTTTTACTTTGAAATACGGTTATATTCGGCTTAACCACATTGTAACTTTGTAATAGGCTATATTTAACTTAACCACGTTTTAAATTTGAATTGAAGTTATGTTTGTCTTAAGGCCTTTCGCTACCGGAAGTCGGTCTTGCGGGCGAGCGGATATGCGTCTGGACGACACAGACTTTTTTCGTACGTGTTTATACTAGAAAATTTATATAAAGGAAATGTTGATACGAATTAGTATAATCCTTCATAGCGCAGTTAGTATAGTGGTTAACTGTAGTGGTTGACTAGCAATCCAAAGGTCATAGGTTCGAGACCCAACCGATCCAAATAGTTTTGTTTAAGTGTCCGATTTATTGACTTGTCAATCCATAACGCAGTAATCAAGAGACATGTTATGTTTAGTCTTCGTTGATTAGTACTAGTGATGTTTACGGTCCAAGTATATGTCCACTTACCTGTACGTTTTAGTTTAATGACTTACAAGTCAATTAAATCGGTATACATGTAAACGATTTGATCGAACTATAAAGCCACACCTTGAAGCTTATCAATACGCTTACCTTTTCAAGATCGATATTGCCCATAATAATTATGTTCAAACAATATAATAAACCTTGTATGCAAGTCCATGAATAAATAATAATGCAATATAATGACAAAGTTTTAATTCTAAGGTAGGTAACTGTATATAAACAACAAATATCCCACATTTAACTAAGAAAATATGTTATTACAACAAATCCTGACTGTAATATTTTCTCATTTTTTCAGACTGACTAGTTCATCAACCATATATTTGAATAAAATGAAAACAAATATACATTGAATGAGTCAGTTTTTTTGTAATTCAATTTTTTAGCATTTTGCAAAATTTAAATAGCTGATAACATCTTTCTGAACACCTTTATTCAAAATGTTTTTAGCTTTTCTTGTAATGAATGTTGTGGACTACTTATTGGGCGAGAGTTATAGTCATTAGCTTTATTCATTTTTAAGAAAAATAAAATCATCAAAATTCTAGGTTTTTTTCAGAAAAAAGACCTTAAAGACAAACCACACGATAAATTTTGCCTATATTTACACACGTTGTTTATTAGGCTATTATCATTCTTCATGAAAAGTTTCATAACAATCGTTTGGAAACTACGCGCATATGCGAAGTACCTTAAGCGACCTTAAATTTAATGGAACACCATGATTAAATTCGAGTTTAAGTTATCGAGCTTCGAACGTATGTTCCATGTCTTTCAGACCAGTTTCCGGACACTTGTGGAACGATACCAACATGTCAGAATGACGGCTATCCCACCGTTTTGAATGGACAATGCGGTTGCCGATGTCCCCCGAACTTAGACCCGGCTACCAATTGTGCTACAAGGCTGCATTATAGTACGATTTATATCTTTACATTTAGCGACTGATTTAACCCAGTCGGAAAACTTTCTCAAAGTTTCTCAAATCAGCCCGGATTTAAATTCAGGTCACTGTCCGTACAACTATCCTGTTCGACATGGTAACCATGGTAAACCAATATGGTGGCGGAACAAACGCCATGTTGCTTTTACGAACACGAAAACGAATATAGTTTATATGAGTTTAAAGCTGCAACCTGGTCAATACTCATTTCAAACATTTCTGAATTTCAACGAATTAAGCAAACCTATCGACGAAACTACTTTCTTGTGGAAGAATACATTAAAGACATCAAAAGGCATATACATTCAGTGATGGAATACGCAGCTGTAACCTATTTTCAAGATTACTCATTCAACTATTTTTGAGTTACCATCTAACATACGTATGACTGTATTACAGCAAAACATACCAGCCCATGGCCTGCAGGCACATTGTCCATCCCAAAGGTCAAGGATGTTGACTGTCTCGCAGGATAACAAGGTGGAACTCGGAAATTTTCAAACATTGTCATTTGCTATATTTTATTGCATTAAGTTTGCGTTTTGTTTCGTTTAAACGAAAAAAGAAGTATCTATTTCTCTGTTCAAAGTTTCTGCAATTCAGAATTAGTAATTTCAGTCATATTCGACCCGTTATTCTTTCAAAATAAACGTGTTTACGATAAAAACTATTATTTCCATCGCAAATAATTTGAAGTTTATCAACTTATAAAAGTTTAAACTTTATTTCTTTTACATCGATTATGAAATAAGCTACATTAACTGATACAAATCACTCTCGATGGCTCGATTGGTGGCGTATCTGGTTTTTTCTATCGAAAGAAACCGGAATGCCCGGAGAAAACCCACGTAGCAACTGGTAGAGGCCAGATCAGACGGCGATTTACTTTTTATCAAATCAAGCTTTATTTAACCATTTCACTGCAAAATTGTTCATGCGATGTTACATGTAACCCCTTCACTGCTTCCTGATCGGACGTCGTCTGCTTCAATTTTGTTGTCTGCAATTTCGTTTCAAAATAAAAAAAGGCAGAATGACTGGAGAAATTTCAAAACGAGTGTCAAACAGTTTGGATACTGATCAAACGCCGCGTTACGCGGTGTCTGGTCAAGATCCAAACTGTTTGCAATCGCGCTTTTAAGCGTCATTGAGAGTGAAAGGATTAAAAGAGTTCAAGATATCTCTGTTCGGTTGTATTACAGGAGACTGTGAGGATATACACAACACTGTGACGTGCAAGAACTGGGCGGACCAAGGGGAATGCGAGAAAAACCCCGTTTGGATGATCCCTAATTGCCGGAATTCATGCAGAAAATGCGGCGTAGGAACTGGTAATGGAAACCTGAGTAAATTAAGAAATTATCTCGCTTCTACCATTGTTAAACGATATAAGACAACGGTTTGGAGTTATAATGGACATGTTACATGAACAACATGTGCATAACTGAGAACTACGATAAGCTACATTAACCAAATAACTAGCTTACCCCCAGTACAATCAACATATGCAAACTGATCAGGTTCCAACTTGTTTGACACTCATTCAAAGTTTCGTAAGTAAAACAATATACAATATACAATGTTCCATCTCTACATAATCATTCAATGGGAGACAGATATTGTGTGTGTTGTTCGGAGGGAGTTGTTATAGGGAGGGAAATTGGCTTATATTTACAAACAGTTTGAATCTAGATCAGACTTGCCATTCTGTTTTGATCTGTCAAAATGTCCAATATGTGATTTTGAGAAAAACAACAGGCGACAACTTTAACCAGACGATATTGCAGTCGTCAAAAGGTTGAGCAAAATTGTATTGTTTGGGGAACACTTGCAGAAGTTGATGGACGGAGGGAATCGTTGTTCAGAGGGCGGTTGAAGAGAGGGTGCACTTTATGTATATTATATTTGGACGATTGTTTTATAAATTGGACCAAGTCAGAACCAGATCTTAACACACTCCATGATATTTAAATAATCAATACGACAATATCAAACTTATACTTGACTCTTGCAAAAACAAAGTACCATTTCTAGATTGCCTGGTGTTAAAATAAGGAGCTAAACTGGAAACGGGTATATTTTACAAAACCAACGGATAGTAAAACTTACCTATTATTCAGTTCATGTCATTCCAAACACACGAACGTCAGTATTCCATTCTAAATCTCCAGACGCCTCAAAACAAAAGTATCTAAACCATTAATCTTCGAACAACGGGCCACATATTTAGAAGACTATCTGACCAAGATAACCACTAATCCTCGATAAAGCTGGAAAACCATAAACGAAACGTGAATAGTTTCTTAAGAAAACTTACAACACACACGATCAAGAAATCATACCATATGTCAGTACATTTACTCCAAGAAATCGAGAATTTATATATAGCACCTCAACGACATTATTCTTAAAAGAGATCCTCACATGAAAAATGCTTATAATAAATTCAACTTCTTTTAAAGCAAACACCAACCGCCAAACTTAAAACGCTTTCTCACAAAAGCCAAATTATATGTGAAATAGAAAACATTCCCAGCATAATTCGCTGTAATCACGGGAATTGCGTGCTGTATGTCCATTTTCTAGAAGGAAGCTGTTACAAGTAAAATGCGGATAAACAATAAAAGTGAAAGGAGAATATTGTGTATGTGATATTTGCAAAAGTCTGTAGAGAAGAATATGTTGGAGAAACGATTGATTTACGCAAGAGGATGTCTCTACATCGCTATCATATCCGACGCCCAAATTACCGAATCCTACGAGTGAGCGAACACATTGACAAATGCACAGATAAATGCACAGACAAATGCGAAGACGAGGGTCACATACGTATTCAGCGTATCCCCGCTATATAAGATGAACACCGACGGCATTTCACCAAAATAACAAAAAGAAAATTCATACAAATGCAGAAACCTAAAGCAGGGCTACCATTTCTCTTGATATTTCCGACATCATTGGGTTTTTACTTTAGCATATGCCAGCACAGACAAAAGTAACGAAAGCTCTTGTTCGTGACCTCCTGTATGCAGATGATTGCGGCATTGTCGCCCATTCTGAAGATGACCTTCAAAGACTTGCAGACTCCCTTTCTGCAGCCACCAAGCGTTTGGGCTTACTATAAGCATAAAGAAAACTGAAGTGTTGTTCCAACCTGCAAAAGGATCCACTGCGAGAGTGCCTGAGATTAAGATCGACCACACAACCCTGAAAAATGTTGACTCATTTACTTACCTTGGCAGCAGCCTCTCATCTTCCAACAGCCTAGACAAGGAAATATCTAGTCGCATTGCAAAGGCAAGTGCTTCTTACGGCAGACTGCAGAAACGAGTATGGGACGAGAGGGGCCTGAGCATAGATACGAAATGTGCGGTGTACAGAGCTGTGGTCCTGAGTGCACTTCTGTATGGTTGTGAGACCTGGACACCCTACCGAAGGCACATAAAACTACTTGACCAATTTCACCAACGCTGTCTTCGCAGAATTATGCATATCAAATGGTTTCATAGGGTCTCAAATGTCAGAGTACTGCAGCAAGCAAAGATGCCAAGTATGGATGCACTGCTTACATTATCCCAGTTGAGATGGTCTGGACACATCGTGCGCATGTCGAATGACAGGTTACCAAAGCAACTCTTCTATAGTGAGCTGTCAGAGGGCAGTAGATCAAGAGGGAGACCAAAGCTCCGCTTCAAAGACACCCTAAAGCGATCACTCCAGAAATGCAGCATTGTGGTTGCTGATTGGGAGTTCAAGGCACAAAACAGGTCTGTCTGGAGGCAAACTATCAGGAGGGGTTCAGCTATGTATGAACGTTCTAGACAACTGACAGAAAGTGATAAACGTGCTTCATGCAAGGCCAGTAGTATAGCCACAGTACGCTCAACTGTGTGTGGCACATGTGGCCGCCTATGTGCTTCTGACTTTGGGCTTAGGTCCCACATGCGGATACACAGATAAAACCCCACCCATGCGCTAGGTTGGACTTTATCGATTACGATAGTCGACCATATATATATATATGCCAGCTTAAATCAGGCTGAAAGTAAGCAGAATGCGACTTATGGTACATTCTGCTTTACTTTCAAACGCGCTTGAAAATATACAATTTGGAACTCTTCGGATTTTTCATGATCAGGTTATGGCAGCCCTGTTTAACTGAATTATACTTTTTGACAGTTACTCTAGTTTCAAATTACAGGGTGAAAACACCCTAAATCAAGTGCATTCTTGGTTTTTAAATGACATTGTCTATGTCTATATCGTACGAATCTGCTGTCAACATTGGCAACTACTGTTTCGGCGCTTGTGGTGAAGAAGAAACAATGAAAGGGATAACTAGAAACAGACAGTTCAAAGCCAGATCTGGACTGAGTTGTTTAGTGCATTATACTATTATTGACAAAAATGCCTATGGCACCGAAGGGGTTGAAAACGGGTGGCTGTTTAACGCAAGAATAAAACGCTTATAGGATCCTCTGTATTGCTTGCCTAATGCATTGATAAAAAGCAACCGTATTTAAGTACAATATTGAAAATAAACTCATTCCTTTCGAGACGTTTTACAGTCAAATCTTTGTAAAGCGATTACACAAAAGAAGACTAGACCCACAGATCGGCTGCTTAACCCTTTCGACCCAACACTTATACAATGAACAATTCGAGTCTAGTCCAGTTTTGTAATAGGATCTCTACGATGTAGTTCTACAATGTTTGCCATGGACAAGTGTTACGAGTACATTATAAATGACGAGTGTACTCGTCACCTAGGGTTCAATGAGTTAATGCGGGACATGAGTAATACAGAAAGGTCAATTCTGAGCGTTTCATATTAATTACATTATGCACTAACTATAGTCGCCTGTCTACAGAATTCTTTGATTTATTCAAGCATCTTCATTGAAAGGCCGCAGTACACATGTTATACTGTAATTCCCAGCTGAGTGGTTGCTATATGACGTAATGAGGCGCTTAGCTCCGCCTTAGCACGCGGTGTCCATAACCGGTTCATGCCTTGTTTTTTCTGCCATACCCAGGTACAAAACTGAACAGTATGCGATATAGTGTTCAGTTTCTCGCTGAAAATTTACTTTTACTTGCTAACACGACTATTCAGACGACAGTTCATTCACTGCCACATTAAGGACAGATGGCAGCTCAAAGCAAGATGAAAGTCTAGCAGAAAGTACATATGATGGTTTTCTGTCATTCTTTCATTTCCGACGGCCTTAAACCATATTTAATCTATAACATGTATCTAATTATAAAGACAGGTGACCACTATAAACAGGTTTAAAGAATAACAGAACGCACAATCTGTTTTACGTTTCTATTTTAGACGACTGTGGAGAAATTAAAACATTACCAACAGAAACAACCTACGAGTTTACAACGCCTAACTATCCTGATAAGTATCCAAAATTTATTGAGTGCCTATGGCTTTATAAGGTAAGCCATTTTTACAGAAACGTGGTATTATAAGGTGTGTTTATTTACAGAAACGTAGCGTTATTAGGTAGGCTTATTTACAGAAAAATGGCATTATAAAATAGGATAATTTAAAGAAACGTGGAATTTTAAGGTGTGTCCGTTATGGAATTATTTTACAAAAAACTATAGAAAATACGTTTTACGCTGGTTTGATTTTGAATAAAAATGGTAATATAAATAAAACTAGTTTTACTTGAACATATAATGATCGAACAGTCTGGTGTTACAGAGACTATGTGGTATTAACTAAATACCTATTTTCAGCGTTGTACCCCAGTACCTGTACAGTACCTCTTCTGGCACATGTGGTGTGACATTGCTGTGATTAAACCATTCACTGCCATTGGCGCCAAAAGGCGACTTTGCAAACAGTTTAGATCCTGATTAGTCGACGCTTAACGCGGCGTATTGTCAGGATTAAAACTGTTTGACTCGCGTTTCTACATTTCTTATGTTATACTCGCTCAAATCTAAGTTTGAAATGATCTTGCAGACAAAAGTATTGAAGAAGAAAACAAAATAACGATGTAGCCAAAGCAAGGTAATATAAAAGGCATTCCAGTACCTTTCTAGACGGGAGTTTAAAGTAGACTAAAATAAAGCAGAAACCGCCTTTAATTCTGCTTAATTTTTAATTTGCTTTAAGTGTTTACCAGTCTTTAATCAATAATCAAACAAGAATAAAGGGTTGTTAGGCATGACTGATGTATCGAAAGTCGACATTGACATACCATGACTGATATTGGTATTCGAGTCAATACCTTCTCTGCAACTCCAATATCAATCCAAGACGTACTAGCGCCGTACGAATTGGTACGAAAGACGTTCAATCTATAGAAATGTGTTACTGCCACTGTACTGAATGACTGCCGGGTAGTTACCATGTATGTATCTATTTATTTTAACCCTTTCATGATCAAATTTGTCGTGAGAGTTGTACCCCTTTACCGATATATTGTCGTCTGCTTCAATATTGTTGTCTGCAATATCGTTTCAAAGTTAATCTGAAAACAGTATGACTACCAAATTTCGATACGAGTGTCAAACAATTTGGATTCTGATCAAACGCCGCGTTAGGCGGCATCTGATTATGATTCAAACTGTTGCGATTTTTGGCGCCGTTGAGAGTGAGCTAATAATAACTTGTAATAGTCCTTTGTTTCTCAACTTTGTATTAGAGTCGATGACGTCCTATCTTTATAAAGCATGAGGAACATAGTGTATTTTGGTAGTCTTCCTGAAGGAAACAGGAAGCGTCGTAAACGAACCAATTTCAAAAATGATCGTTTCAGAGCCCGGAAGGAACTACGATGAAGATAGAGTTCCCAGATTTTCAGGTGTCAACCGCTTCCGATACGACATGCAGCTCTTACGTAGATCTGAAAACAATTACACCAGCTATACAAGGTTTCAAGTAAGAATTCATAATGCAGTGCTTCACTATGTTGGCATGGTTCTGACACCACTTACTACTTAGCTTTTCTGAAATGTTTTAAGTTAATATCTCACATAATTATCTAGTAAGTGGAAAGTGGAATACTCGTATTTTCATGAAAACCTGATAATTATCGTATCGCCTCACATGACCTGTTAGTGCCACATACTGTCACGATATAATATCTAAGTTAACTGAAAAGTTTCTTGAAAAATCTAAATATAGATATCCTGTCCCTTCCGAAGGCATCCGATTACAATTTTCTACTTAGTTAAGTAACTAGATAAATTCGTTAAGTGGTGGCAGTTTAAAGCAGTATCATGACAAAGTTAGCGTTAAGATATTTATCTGGTTTATCGAGAAAAGTTTCCACATTCCACTTTACAGATACTTATCTGAAAACTAACGCGAAAGTTTTTGTGAAAACTAACTACTTGAGTATTTATGTGAGATATTAACAGGAATCTATCATGATAAATAAGTGGTTAACTGGTGTCAGAAATATGCCACCATACTAAATCATCTGTTTGTAGTGACATTGTGTTAATATGTAGAACTCATTGAACTGAAATCACGAGTATACTTGTCATTTGCAAACAGCATACCTGTGAAAAATACACTTGTCCTAGACACATATTATAGACCCTCCTGAAAGAGACCATTTATTAGTGTCTGCGCTGTTTGCCTATATTGTTAAATATTGTAAAATGCAACATTAAATTCTCAATTATAGATAAGACTTAACTAGAGGCTGATTTTGTTCATTTGAAATGTCAGGGGATTGCTGATTATTAACGCGGCTCCAGACAAGACGGATTAACTTAACCCTTATCATGCTAAGCTCGACTTGGCTAATAATTGCAAACCGCCTGGATCCAGATCAGACGTCCCGTCACGCGTGGTAAGGGTTAACACCCCTAATAGTTCTTTATTGTATCTCCGTCAAACCATGTCCCACAAAACTGAATTTACGTGAGTCTTTACAATGTTTAAATCGGAAGAAGCTTATGGAAGTTAGTATTTTAAACATTTCGTGGTAGTTAACAATGTTGACTCTTATCATAAACAGGGTTTATAAACAGTGACCTTGAGGTTTTCACACTGGTGGATTTTGATCGGTTTTTGTCGGTTGGTTTTGCTATTGCATTGTTCGGTTTCTAATATCCTAACCTCTTTGCTGTATTGCTTCGGGTGCCTGTCCCGTTAATTTTCATACAGTCTGGATCCAGATCAGACGCTGATTACTCAGAATTTAATTATTTGACAAGTTTATATCGGTGGATACTTTTGACTGTTAAAATATCTTAAATATACTATTTGGAAAAAAAAGTAGTCGACATGTTTAAGCCGACATCTGACTGTGACAAGTTTGTGTACTTTTTCATCCAGACTGTTTTCAAATGAACTGGATCTGCTTTACGCAAGTAAAAGTATACCAAGGATCATCGAAAAGTTTATTTTCATTAACCCTTAGCCTGCCAGTCACGACTATATCTCCATATGCAAACAGCTTGGATCCGGATGAGACGCCGAGTAACTCGGCGTCTCATCCGGATCCAAGCTGTTTGACACTCGGACAACATTTTCAGCAATTTTGAGCAACTTTGAAGCACTTTGAAACTTGAAGCAGACGAGAAATATAGCAGACGACAATTTATTTGGCGGGCTAAGGGTTAATATCACCCTACTCATCACTTTACCGCAATAGGCGACGGCAATCGTCTGTATTATCAGTTTATAATTTTAACCCCTTTACTCCATAGCCTGTTTCTAGTTTTGAAAATAGGTGACTACTTAAAGCAGGTTAAAAGTAAAGCAGAATGCACATCGTCGTGTGAGTCTTACAATGTTCGATATCCATTTTGTAAACAAATAGAGTTCTATATACCGTTGGAAAGCTAATTTTAAGTGTTATCTTCTGGTGCAAACCATATGTTTATCGGAACATTCTATTTGAAGTTATCGGCAGTATCACAATGTTCTTTCTCCATTTTTAACGTTTTGTTTAGGGTTACAATGATCTATGTCCAAATTATCCAGCCATTGTGTTCCAATTGGATCACGTGACATACATTTCCAAAATGGCTGCGCCCTTCATGGTTATTGGCTATAATGTAATAGGCGAAATACAATTGTATCATGTGTAGTTCAAGGTGAAGTAGTTAATTTTTAACGCAGGTGGCTGTTTAAAACAACATGAAAGTAAAACTGAATACCCCTTTAAAGAAGCCCACAAAGCCATGTCCAACGAGGGATACTACACTGGGCATATCTATGAAGAACCAGATAATTCTGATGAAAACAGGAGTAGGGAATCGCACTCGGACGATTTGTATGAACACCCCCTTCCTGTGGAGTCCTATCAGTCCATACATATGCCAGATACGGATGTTAACATCAACTACAAAACAAACTCAATTCTTAAGAAGCGTTCTGTTTTTCTTTCATCTCGCTTGTCAGCGACCTCTAGTTCTTGGCAGAGGGGACAATTTCCGCCAAATAAACAAAAACATCCCCTATGAGGAGTATATTGACAGTAATGGAGTTCTATTTTATTCTATAGGACATTTACACTCGTACATGTGGCGTTGTCAAATGTGATTTTTGTGGTTTATTAAACAGTAGACGTTTTATATCAGATCTGGTTAATCGTACATTTTAAAAAAACATGGTAACGATTCCATTAAAACAAATTTAGGTTATAAAAACTGATAAAGGAGATTTGTGGTAATTTGAGAATGGACATAGAACATTTTACAAATGAAATTGTTAATGTAAATGTCTATTGTATTGATGATAATTTTCTATGTCCACAAAATGGACATAGCACATTGTAACAATAAGTGATATAGAAGGTAGAATTTGAGAAATGATCTATCTCAAACTGAAAGTAAACTATATCTCAAATCCTCATTAAACTTTAATGAAACGCTTTGCATTCAAATTTCATCAGGTAAGTCGATAGAACTTTCAGATCCATCAAAATTATGCTGTTTAACGGGTCGAACACTTTAAAGTCGATTTTCTCAAAACAACCCGAATGTGAGATAGAACGTTGTAAGACTAACACGACGGCATTAAGACTCATTCCGTTTTACTTTCAGCCTGTTTTAGCTACCACCTGCTGGAATATTTATTAGGGTACATATTCATGACTTTATAAAAGGGAACTATTTTCTTCAGTAGAGGAATAAATTATAGGCGTAAAAAGGCATATATTTATTGGGGGACGGGTTAATCCTTATCATGCTGAATTGTCGTCTCCTTAAAATATAGACCACAACAGAACATAATATACTTTATTCATCTTGTACACAATCAGGTACCTCGTTAAATAACATACACTCTTACAATACAAACATACATACATGTTCACTGTAGATAATAGTAGATAATATACCCAGCCAAAAAAGAAAGTACCTACATTTGTATTCTAACTTATCAGCGGCTCATACATAAACTGTATTCAAATTATATTTTATAGAAAATAACAGACACCATTGTGGCTTAAAAACTGTTTAATTGTATTAGATTTAAAAAGTCTATAACTCTTTGTCCTGAAAATAGCATTTTCGCTTAGAATTATATTTCCTTAGTAGAGAAACAATTGTAGTCATATTCAACAGCTTGATCTTTTTCAGAAAATAAAATCACATAAGACTTTCATTCATCACAATATTTACGGCGTTATTAGTACTAGAAAGTCATAAAATATCAAATTACCTCCCTTTGATATGAAATAAGAATGAACTTTAAGTGTTTTATTTTCGTTGCCTGTGTTGTTTAATCTAAATGTTTTAGTGGAATACATTGGTGAGCGTATGCACCTTTTAAACATCAAACAAAACTGGAGTTGATAGAGTACTTTAAAAGATATGGAGCTTGAAAATTTACTAAATTTAGAGTAAATGTAACAAGTGGGCAGCTTCTTTTTTGCTGAGTATATTAGACTGACCCGTGAATAATCGCGATTTATGTCCTATAAAACATGTGAGGGATGAACTAGGACGTAGTGTTCGAACAAATCACGCAATAAACACTGTAAATGACCTGGCAGCAGTGTAACAAGTTTAATGGAACCATTTGTCTTCGCCATTTAATGGCAATTATACAGCGTTACGTCAACAGCGTGCGCTGCCGCATCATGCCATGTAGTGGGAAAAATGGTGGACGCATGAACTATTGACTCCAAATTCAAGACTTACTGCCCATTTTGGTGTGCTTTTACCACATTCAATATGACATTTAATACATTTATAGCGAAGAATTGTAAATGCCGAACACTTTAAAATATAATGAAACCCATCTTCCAAATCGTTACTATCACATGTTTGACATATACCTTCGTGTCTTTCTAAGCGTTTTCTTCTATACCTTCCAAACTCTATATACGTAATTTGTGTGCAGAAACACACAATCGTGATAATGAAAACCTTGAGGATTTGTATTTTAAAGTGTTCAGATAACCTTCAAGACAGAGTTCATCTTTAATATATACATATAAGTGGCTTAATACATTGTTGTTTACTAAATCAGTGTGTCATTGTTGTGTAAAACAATCTACTACTCTCTGTTTAAATACTGGTACAGAACGTTTAAAATCAACTTGTTCTTGAAAGTCCCAGACGTCTGTGAAACCAAAATCACTTAATAAATATTTCACTTTCGAAACCCAATTAGTTCCCCTCGTTTTAAATTGTGTACGGACATATTGAAATATACATTTCAAAATTATATTGATAGTACATAAAGCCGCATTGTGTTTTTGGGAAACCTGCATAAAACTGTTGTTTGGGATCCCATTAGAACTACATGGGACGTGATTCTTTCAGAAAAAGCGGCTTTATCTAAGAAATTCGCTTTTAATTTTTTTTTTAATTTATGGATATAACTTCCATTAAAGAACTAACTTGTGAACGGAAAGAAGGACAACTCTGTAAATACGGGGCTCCAGATAAGGGGAGTATTTCGAAAACTAAACTCGTTATTTCTGCTTTTAAACCCAATTGTGTCATACTCATTAGAATTGTCTCCAAGAGACGGTTTAATCAGTTGTAACACCATAGCATTCGGTGCTGAAATGAGTGAGAAAATGTTGGATTAGTTCAGATTACTCCCGGTTACATGTGTATAGCTGGAGCACTGATAATTACCCTGTTAACCCTTATTCTGCTGCACAGACGTCTGCTTTGACATTTTCGTCTGCAAAATATGTTCAGTTTAGATTTATGCATTGTTTGAATTAAACAAACCTTAAGACGAGTGTCAAACAGTTTGGATCCAGATGAGACGCCGCGTTAAAAATCCGTAAAGTTACGACCATGCAGTAGGCACAGGGTTAAACTATGCGATCCAGTCAAAACGTGTAAATAATATTCACTGGGGTTGAGCGATTAAAAAAAATACAAACAATCTTGAGCTTGCTGAAAATGACTTTTTCAGCCTTATCCGTCCTCTAACTCAAGCACTTCTTTTTGGATCTTCACCAAACTTGCTGCAAATGTTTATTAGTATAGAATCTAGGTCAGGTTCAATAACTAGCAAAATCGCATGAGGCATGTCTGAGTTATTGCCCTTGAATAATTAAAAAATGACTATTTCAGCATTTTCTGCTCTCTAACACAAACACTTGTTATTGGATCTTCACCAAACTTGCTGACAATGTGTATTGGTATTAAATCTAGGTCAAGGAAAAAATCGAATACAGTTGAATGAAAATCGTTCAAGAGGTAAAGGTGAAATGGAGTGGTCATTTATTACTTAACTTATTACCAACACGGCTAAGATGAAGCACATGCAAACATTGACCAACTATTTGGCTAAAATAGAATAAAAACTTGTCCTTTTACAGAGTGGACAGGGCAAAAATAAGGATAAAATAGCAAAAAATTAAAAATTAAAGAACCATAACTCAAACATGTGTTCGGCGATTTGGGTAGAACTGGATCAAGATTTTATAGTCAGAAAGCTGACAAGTCTTAAGTAGTCAATTTTTAGTCATTCAAGGGCAATAACTCTAACATGCCTTGTCTTGTGCGATTTTGGTAGTTAAGATGATTGACCTAGATTTTATATTAATAAACATTTACAACAAGTTTGGTAAATATCTGATAAAAACTGTATGTGTTAGAAAGCATAAAATGCTGAAACATTTACTTTTAATACTTAAAGGGCAAAAACTTAGACATGCCACATGCGATTTTTGTAATAATCAAACTAGACCTAAACTTTATATAATTAAACATTTTCAGCAAGTTTAGTGAATGTCCGATAAAAACTGTATGTGTTAGAGTGCAAAAATGACTGAAACAGTCATTTTTTATTAATAAACAGGCAATAACTCAGATATACCTTATGCGATTTTAGAAGTAATCAAACTAAACCTTGATTTTATATCAATAAACATTTTCAGCAAGCTTGGTGAAGATCTAATAAAACGTATTTGTGTTAGAGAGCAAACCTTGCTGAAAACAGTCATTTTTTAATACATAAAGGGCAAAAACTCAGATATGCCACATGCGAATTTAGTTATAATCAAACTATACCTAAATTTTATATGAATAGATATTTTCAGCATGTTTGGTGAATATCCGATAAAAACTGTTTGTTTTAGAGTGCACAAATGACGGAAACAGTCATTTTTTTTATTAATTAACAGGCAATAACTCAAACATACCTTATGCGATTTTAGAAGTAATCAAACTAAACCTTGATTTTATATCAATGAACATTTTCAGTAAGTTTGTGGAAGATCGGATAAAAAATATTCGAGTTAGAGAGCGGACAAAAAAGTGTGATAGTCTAACTGACTGATGGCTGGACGGGCGAAGGTAATTACGGTTACACACGGTGAAGTTGATTCCGACTGTATCACGTGATACTAAGCCGTGTGATAAGGGTTATGTCAGACGTTCTATTTTCGGTTTGTTATGATTTTAAATCGCCCATTTTGATGATTTAGGTCCGTCTTCATCATTTCATAGATCAGTTTGGCCCAAAAGAATGTTCAAACATTATTATTAACCGTTATTGTATTTCAGACATTAAGGTACTTCGCATGTGCGCTTCATTTCCATACAATGTGTATGAAAATTTCCATGAAGAATGATAATAGCCTAAGAAACAATGTGTGAAAATATAGGCAAAATCTATCGTGTGGTTTGTCTTTTAGGTCTCTTTTTCTGAAAAAACCTGGAATTTTGATGATTTGATTTTTCTCAAAAATAAATAAAGCTAATGACTTTAAGTTTCGCCCAATAAGTAGCCTACAACATTCATTACAAGAAAAGCTAAAAACATTTTGAATAAAGGTGTTCAGAAAAATGTTATCGGCTATTTAAATTTTGCAAAATGCTAAAAAATTGAATTACAAAAAACTGACTCATTCAATGTTTTTGTTTTTCATTTTATTCAAATGTATGGTTGATGAAGTAGTTGGTCAGAAAAAATTAGAAAATATTACAGTCAGGATTTGTTGTAATATCAGTTTTTCTTATTAAAATATGGGAAAGAAGTTGAAATACAGTTACCTACCTTAAAATTGAAATTCTGTCATTAATATGCATTATTATTTATTCATGGACTTGCATACAAGGTTAATTATATTGTTTAAACATAATAATGGGCAATATCAATCTTGAAAAGCTTCAATGTGTGGCTTTATAGTTCGATCAAATCTTATACATGTATACCGATTTTATTGACTTGTAAGTCATTAAACTAAAACGTACATGTAAGTGGAAATATATAATTGGACCGTATATAACATCACTTATTCTAATCAACGAAGACAAAACATAACATGTCCCTTGATCACTGCTAGTTATGGATTGAGAAGTCAATATATCGGACACTTAAAAAAATATTTGGATCGCATGAGTCTCGAACCTATGGCCTTTCAATTGCTAGTCAACCACTATACTGACTGCGTTATGAAGGATTATACTAAATCGTATCAACATTTCCTTTATATAAATTTTCTAGTATAGTATAGTACGGAAGAAATCTGTGTCGTCAAGACGCATATCCGCTCGCCCGCAAGACCGACTTCCGGTAGCGAAAGGCCTTAAGAAAAGGTCTGAAAACACAATGGGACTTTAATAAATTGCAACAGTATTTTAATTATTTGTACAAATCTGCTGACATACAAAGGGTATCTCCCCAATTCTCCGTTAACCGCTGCATTACTTGTACTTTGTTTAACGCCCAGTATTGCCATACAATGTCTGAGGTGTACCCGCTCAATAGCTTTTGGTTTGGAAACCCCCAGACCGGGATAGCATAATTTAAGATAGAGCCAAAAAACGAATCGAATAATTGTAATGCTATAAAAGGGCTAATTTCATATTTGTTGATTAGTTTCTCTACAAAGAATGAACGGAATTTCGTCTCCAGATCTTCCCCCGCCTATTCCTTGATTCCGCCAAACAATAGATTGTTACGCATACTTTGGGAACTCATATACATGTACGTTCTATGTTCTTTCATTTCCTCATTTTCCTTTTCTAGCTGATATATCCGTGATTGGTATTCTGCCGTAATGAACTCTATTCGGTCGATCCGTTCGTCAACTTTCAAAATAGTTTCATCAGTCCTTTTTCTGTTGTCATGCACCAAAACATGCAAATACTTTATTTCTTTATCAAAAGTATCCACTTTCTGCACCAAAAAGTCAATTCTAGATAATTTGGACTCCATATTATCCATGTTTAGCTCGTTTTGTTCGTAGAACAGCAGCGCTAATGTCATACCCCCGGTGTGAGCGTGAGTGAGCGTGAGCCTGGCCAATGTTAAAGGTTTTTGGACGGGTTGTTTTAAAGCTTAATATTTGTGCTAGGATGCTGAAATTGTGTATGAAGGTTCATTTGGGGTCAAACATTGGTGTTATGAAGTTGGAATTATAAATTAATTTTAATGTATGTCAATATTCGACACGTTTTGGACTTAGGAATTTCGACTACAAACCACCAGGTTAAGGTTTTATGATCGGGTTGTTTCAAAGTTTAATACTTGTGCTAGGGAGCTGAAATTTTGTATGGAAGTTTATTATGGGTCAAAAATTGATGTTATGCAGTTGAAATTTAAAAAAAAACTAGTATTTTGTCAATCTTTGACACGTTTTGGACTTAGTTGTTTTGACTACAAATCACCAGGTTAAAGTCTCGACGGGTTGTTTCAAAGTTTAATATAACTAGACTAAGACTCACCATTCATTTAATAATCTTTCTAAACTGAAAATTGATTTGCTTTCGATACAAGATGTTTTTAGATTTAAACTTTAAACATGCGAGCATTAGGTGGCTTTGACACCCATTTCTGGTAGTTGATAATGATTGGAGAATGAGCATAACATCGTTGGAGAGATTGTAGACTGATGAGTCTCGTCGGGATTTGCCGTTAACGCAGGGTCTGCAACCGATGCCATTTTCTGCTTAGAATTTATGTTATCATGTTCTACTTTTTCTGAAACTGACTGTTCATCGAAGACAGAAATCGACGTGTCCGCTGATTCATTAAACAATACACAGTTTGTTTCACTCAATATCTGACTTACAGTTATTGCTTCGTTTAGTTGCGTTTGTTCCACTGTATCGCTAGACGGGCCCCCCGCTCTGAATGCTTTGTTTACATTTGAGTGTAAAGCTTGTTCATCACAACTACTGCTTCCCTTTGTACGTTTTTTGTCCTTTTCCTTTTCTCAGCACTCATTATCACAAATATCTACATGTACAGGAGGCGAACTCTACTTTTGTTTCGTACGACGGAAAACACGAGTCTTTCATTGACATTGTTCTTCTATCTTGCGAGTCAAGAGATTTAGTCAGTAACTGCACGATTGTAGACGATACTTGTCTAAATGTTTAATCGCACAGACCCATTGTGTTTCTTATACAGTTTCCCCAGAATAAGAATGTTTGCCATGAACACGCTTTCAAACCCGTTAGATGGAGTACTGTAAATGACAGAGACATTGTCAGTTATTCTTGCATGAGTTAGACATAAATGCATTATATGCTAGTAATGAAAACGTAGATTTGCTGTACAACTGTATAGTTAATTGTACTAAAGTTGCGTCCGAGGAGGCTTACCTCCCCTAAAAGTGTTATCTTTCTTACTTACGGCCTTACTGGGATCAATCTTTGAAAGATCTCCATGCAGCGATGAGGCTTAAGCGGGGTGAATGGCAAGCATATGGCAAACCTCACACTCCTGATTCTCATTCATTCTTAAATTACAAGTTAGCAAAACGGGAATTTCGTCGTCATCACAGAAATAGAGTGAGTGAGTACTTAAGTGAGATGAATGATGAAATTGACCGAGCTGCCGGGGTAGACTGTAGTTTGTTTTGGCGACTTTTTAATGCTAGGAAAAACGACAAAGATTTAAGGGCAGGATGTGAAATAAAGTTTGATGGTGTCACAGTCCGTGATCCTGTAAATATAGCAGAAGGGTGCGGAAAGTATTTCTCTTGAGTTATATTCAGATACTGGACATTTATGTTATGATTAAGATTTCTTTGATAAAGTAACTAGTAATGTGAATAGTTTAAAGCAAATTCGCATTATAGTAAATTATAACATTACTGACTACGGCACCTTAGACGTGCTTATATAAAAACTTAAGAGAAGTAAAATGTGTAGTTTTGATGCCATTTATAATGAGCACTTGATATACGGCGGCAGTGTCATGTTGGAATATATAACTGCTCTGTTTAATATGATGTACAAATTATCATATGTTCCAACTGACTTAAAAAGGGGAGTTATAGTTACTCTACATAAAGGGGGAGGTAAGCCAAAAGACGAACTTAAGAATTATCGTGCTATTACTTTATCGTCTTCTATTTTGAAACCGTATGAAATTGTTTTGCTTAACAGCTTAAAGAATGATATTAATATGAATATTCATGGCCTACGATGCGGTTTTCAAAGCAAGAAAAGCAGTATTATGACATAATTTATGATAAGGGAGGCATTTTCATACAGTTCAGAGAATGACAGCACATTGTATGCCTGCTTCCTTGACGCAAGACAGGCTTTCGACCTTGTATGGCATTATGTCTTGTTCTACAAATTGCACATGTATGGTGTCCCTCTACCGTTACTTTCAAATGTAATTGAAAGGCACAGTGATATGTTTAGTTTTGTTTTGCATAAAGGCCACAAGTCAGGTTGGTTCCCCATAAAGCAGGGTACCAGACAAGGGGCGTGTGGTCGCCTTTCTTGTACCTCTGCTTCATTAATGATTTAATTATTAAGTTAGAGAATCTAGGTGTTGGATTTTGTATAGGTAATGAAAACAGTTTTTGCGCCCCTACAGTGGCGGATGATATGCTCTTACTTTCGTTATCTAAAAGGTCATTACAGTTAATGTTACACGAATGTTACAATTATTCATGCCTCTGGAGATACCAGTACAATTCCAATGTTTAACTGTAGGCGACAGAAGAAGAGAAATTATCCTGAAACTTCCTTTTACCTTAGTTTAAACAGTATTTATTTCAAATGTTTTACACACATTGTGTCATATTTACAGAACATAATGTCAAGTAACATTTAAATATGGATTAGAAAGCAAGTTACTAAAACTTATGTGAATTCTTCTCCTTTTACCTTGGGGCTGACCTTGTGCCAACAGTGCAGAATTACAGGCACTTGGGTATTCTACTTGATGAAAACTCGAAATCTCAATCTATTGTTAAGGATTGTTGAAATAAATTACGAGGTACATTTTTCAGTTTAACTAACTATGGTCTTAATGATAATGGGTTACAGCCTACCAGTTGCAAGCGTATTTATAACGCAGTAGTTTAGCATTGTACGGTTGCAAATGCTGGCCACAATTAAGCAAGACCGATTTACTAACGATTGAGCGTGCTCATCGCTTATGTATTAAATACATACAGGGCATAAGTTCTAGAACGAGTACAGTCTGCGTTATGAGTATGCTTGATTGTTTGCCACTTGAATTAGAGATTGAGCGTAGAAAACTTGTTTTATTCGGTCAGCTTTGCAGACTAGAAGACGAATGTGCAATAAAGTCTATGTTTTAGTTCGATTGAGCTCAGTTGTGTTAAATAAGGTTCATATTGGCTTCATGCCAGATATTGATCATATTTGAACCAAATATAGTTTGAAACATTTTATGTTGACATTCATGTCCACATGGTCATTTCCTAATAAGTATTGCTGGAATAAAACAGTAAAAAGAGCAATAAAAATACGTATGTCTTAGAATGGAATGTCCGTACGTCTCTTGATAGGTTCAACAGGTTCAGATCAGTTCACAGCAATTTCCAATTATGCAACCTGTGGATTTTCTCTTAAAGATTTCCTAAAATGCTCATTTATCTAAAATCTGTCGCACAATTGATAGCATATTTGGTTCGATATGATGATAATTGTTACAAGTGCGATGGTAGTTGTAATGGTTATAACTTAGCAGATCATCTATAACTCGACTGTTCCATGACTGCATCTATGAGAACAAAGTTTTCAAATTATGTCGGTTCCGATCTTGGATCACAAGTCTGCAACAGTTTTAGATCACTAGATAGAAAGGAATATGTTAATACAATTCTAGGTGTTTATCACCCAGTTGTTGAAGGGTTTCTTAGGACTGGTCGGTGTTATGATGATCTGTGATGTATAGTGTTCAAACATGCACATTTTGTACTTCATTCAAATGGCTAATATCTATTTCACAAATGAATTATTAAACGTTTAGGTGAAGTGACTGAGTAAAAATCGAAATACTTGTCAGGGGGTTTAGATCCCTATCAGACGCCGAGTTTGTCGGCGTCTTACCAGGATAAAAAACTCTTTTTCAACTCTTTTGTCATCATATTTTATAATCATAATCTATAACAACAGCAGCATCTTTATTAAAGTGCCTATATGAATAATGTTACATTGCTACAGTCAATACTCTGATATGTTCTCTAGGTTACGTTTCGTTTTGCTGGAGGGCGTTGTCATCTGAGTTTCTGTACAATGATGTGTTGTAAGAACTGTTATTTTCATTTAGACTCGAATATGTTATCTAGGTTTCGTTTCGCTAGTTGGCTCAGTAGTTTGAGTTTAATGATGTATTAACAGGATTGTTCTCTAATAATGTAATAAAAATTTGTTATAATGCTTATACAGTGGAGAAAATGTTATTCTAACAACTTTTTGACAAATCTGACTATTCATTTTTATCTGCGTGACAAACAGTTTGGAGCCTGATCAGACGTCGGGTTACCCGGCGTCTGACCAGTCTCCAAACTGTTTGCACTGGAAATAATAGTTTTAGCGTAAACGCGTTTGTGGGGAAAGAATAACGTTTTTCTTCACTGTAATGATAGATAGGACAAAATATTTGAACATCTGCACAAATCAATGTGCCCCTTTAACCATGAGTTCGATGATATAGTAGACCTACCGTGATACTTTGCTTGTACTGTCTGTCTTGTATTGAGTCATCAGTGAAAAGATTGGTCGTAATATGCCCAATTTGCATAATGACCATAATGTAACAAACGTATGACGCGTCATATGTCACAATTTGTATTTACAAATGCAATTATTATTATTATTATTATTATACCAGGTTTATATAGCGCTCTTTTCACACAGGGGTAGTGCGTTCAAAAGCGCTTCACATGAAGTTACACAAATGTACTTACAAACAAGAAAAGACAAAATAACTACAATATGATCTAAAATAAACATGAATAAACATATAAAAGACAGCCCCCAAAATGGCGATCACATTACTCCCATTAATCAGCAATGAACCACCGGCTTCTGATTGTCGACCGATAGAAACAATAGTAGAGCGCCCAAGGCCGCCAGGAAAAGACAAATAACTACAATTAGATATAAAATAAACATAATAAACGTACAAAAGACAGTCCCCAAAATGGCGATCACGTTATCCCATCAATCAAGAGCAACGAAGCAAATGGCTTCTTTATGCGGACTGATAGAAATAACAGTAGAGCGCCCAATGAAGGCCACTAAACATACAAAAGACAGCCCCCAAAACGGCAATTGCACTACCTCAACAATCGAGAGCAACTAAGCAAATGGCTTCTTTATGCCGACTGATAGAACTAATAGCAGAACGCCCAATGCAGGGCGCCCAATGTTACATAATTAGGGAAAATAGCATGCGACAATAACTAAAATTTCTATAAGAGACCGAAAACCAGATAATACTCCAGAAACTCCCATTTTGACCCACAACATCTACAGCAAGAACATATCGCATAGGTAGCAGTGTTCTAATAACAAATATTAAAGTAATGTGTTTTCAGATGCTTTGTGAAAACTGCAACTGAGCTTGCATCTCTAATGTCTGATGGTAGACTGTTCCAGAGCTTTGGGGCTGCATGCATGAAACTTCTATCTCCAAACTTCACCAAACGACTCCTCGGTACAACCAGCGATACTGATTTAGTTGCAGACCGCAGCTCTCTTCGAGGTTTATACACGTCAAGCATATTGACAATGTACCTTGGAGAATCATTGCACATGGCTTTGTATGTGAGTGTCAGAATTTTGAATTTAATTCTGTGTTGAACTGGAAGCCAGTGAAGATCCTTCAAGTCTGGAGTGATGTAATTGTACCGAGGGGTCCTGGTAATTATGCGGGCTGCTGTATTTTGCACACGCTGTAGTTTGCATAATGAGTCTTGGGGAATCCCATACAGCAGTGAGTTGCAGTAGTCAATTTTTGAAGTGACCAGAGAATTGATCAAGGTCTTTGTAGCTTCTGGAGAAAGGTACTGTCTAATGTGACCTATCTGTCGCAGCTGTGAGTAGCCAGACCTGCACACAGCGTTAATGTGCTGTGTCATATCCATTTGGGAATCTAATCTAACACCAAGATTCTTCACACATACTGATGGTTTGATTTTAGAGTTTCCCACTTGTACGTGAAAATCTCCAGGAACGTTAAACTTTTTTGAATGAAATAGTATGACCCCAGTTTTGTCAGTGTTCAGCTTCAACATGTTCTGGTGCATCCATGATACTATGTCTTTTAGACACCCTTCGACTTTTGAAAGGGCTTCTTGTTGACAAGATGTGTCTTTAGGCTTAAATGACAAGTATAACTGTGAATCATCTGCATAGAAGTGATGATCCAGCTGAAGATTTCTGCAAATTGAGCCGACAGGTTTTGTGTACAAGATGTAGTTCTTCGGCCCAAGGACTGACCCCTGTGGCACACTATATTTCATTTGAACTGGGGCAGATAATTCGCCATCTACCGCGACTGTTTGGTAACGGTCGGTCAGGTATGAGGTCATCCACTTTAGTGGGTTTCCGATAATTTTGAAGTCTTTTTCAAGGCGATTGAGTAATGTTTCATGATCAATTGTGTCGAATGCGGCAGATAGGTCAAGCATCACAAGAATTGTGATTTCATTCTTATCAAGATATTGCAAGATGTCATTTTGAACTTTTAGAAGAGCAGTTTCTGTAGAGTGATGCTTACGATATGCTGACTGATGTTGATCATGCAGATTGTTTGTGGTCAAATGGGACTCAATGCGTTTGTCTACTACCTTTTCTAATACTTTTGAGAGAAATGGCACATTTGATACAGGCCTGTAGTTCTTAAGATCATTTGTATCGAGATCAGGTTTTTTCAAAAGAGGTCTTACATGCGACTTTTTGAATTCTTTTGGAACATACGCAGATTCCAGCGAAGAGTTCACAATTTTTGTTAACGACGGTAGGAGCTCGTCAAGGCATAACGTTAAAAGCCATGTAGGTATTGGGTTGAGTTCACAGGACTTACATGGGGATGCCTTCACAATCTCCCCAATTTCTGCTGCTGTAGCAGAGTCAAAGCTTTCTAAAGAATTCATTGAAAGCAACGTTTCTGTGATGACTGGGGTGCATGACATTGATTCAGAGGCAATGCCTGTCCGTATTTTGTCCACCTTTTCAATAAAAAAGTCGCTGAAATCATGCGCAAGTTGTTTTGAGGACACATTTTTTGGCAGTGCAATTTCACTGTTTGCACCCAGGAGATGCTTAGTGACTTTAAAAAGACTCTTCGAGTCCTGCTGACAGGATTCTACTTTTTCTGTGTAAAAATTAACCTTTGACTCTGCTAATAGTTTGTTTACTTTAGCACACTGCTCTCGATACAGTTGATGATCAATTATGAGTTTGGATAATTTCCACTTTCGTTCCAGCTTACGCTTTAAATGTTTAGCATCGTGAAGTTCCTGGGTGTACCATGGACATGATGGCCTGAGAGTTATGGTCTTAGTTTTCAATGGTGCATGCTTATTGATCAGGGCTTTAAGTTCATGTGTGTATACACCGACAATTTCGTCAATATCTGTCATTTTCAGAATTTCTTTAATTGAATCTGAGTTAAGGATATCTCTTTTAAATAAATCGACATTAATGTCCCTCAGCATTCGAAATGAAACAGTTTTTCTGATGGGCGGAGGTTTTTCTGCCTTTGCTCTGAAAGACACAGAAAAATGGTCTCTTGAGATTTTGCCACTACTGTCAGATAGTCCAGGGTCAGTGACTTCGATATTTGACACACAGTCTTAGTTATCTCTTGTTATAACAACGCCAAGAGTGTGTCCCCCGAAATGAGTGGCTTCTTTGACATGCTGTTGAAAACCAAATGAATCCATTGTACTGACGAAATTGACAGTGTTCTTATCGTTTGAGATATCATGATTAAGGTTTAAATCCCCTACAATGATGATTTGTTTATCAATGGTTGAAAATTTCGAAAAGAAAAGTGGCCATTCCTTGTCAAGAAAGTCTGAGATTTTTAGACCGTTTGCCGTGGATGGAGGGGGTCTGTAGATGACTGCTAGACGCACTGTGAAATCTTTGATGCTTAAAGTACAGTCAATGTGCTCAAAAGTTGAGAAATCATTTTATTTGGTAGAGGAAAGGATTTTGATATCCATTGATGCCTTATATATGAGCCCCATCCCACCACCCCGGCTTCCACTACAGCGAGGAAACATGTTTGATCTTATAGCTGTCAGGAACCAGGTCACCTAAGCACGGTTTATCTGCAGCACTACCAAGCCAGGTCTCAGTGACGGCCATTACATCAATATCATTTAGATTATATAGTCATGTATAGCCAAAGCTTTATTTTTTACTGATCTTGGGTTTAAACTGCAGACGTTAATTTGCAATTGTCTCGTACATTCATGTGTTTCTATGCTGGAGTCAGTTTCATATTTCTTCGTACTTGGTTTGTAATTTAAAGTGAATATTCTACAACCCCACTAAATTGATACCGCTGGCGCTATTGTAGTTTTATTAAACTGACCTCAACATATGAAACTTTATTACATAATGAAGTATAGTTGATGCATTTAAACATGGTTATCATGTTTGCATAATTATGTTTTCCTTTCTCCTGCTAGATTGACACCTACTTCATTTTCTTTTCATGTATATTGTATTGATTGTTGTTTGTCACATGCTGTATATACTTATCTATGTTTTTTTGTAATCTTCAATATGGAGGAAATAAAGATATATATATATCACTGAATATCCTTTAGATATCCTTTAAATTACCAAATTTTCGAGAGCGATTAGCGACCGTTTCTCTATCACGTGACCATACAATATTAATAATATATCGTCTGCAAAACAAATAGTAACTATTTTTCATCTTTTTTATATCGGGAAAAAAAATGAATATGACGGGCAAACGGCTTGTATCCAGATCAGGCGACGTTACGCGTCGTCTGATCTGGATCTAGGCTGTTTGCAAACATTAGCCAAGTCGCGCTTTGCACGGTTAACTTTGGCAACAAAGGGGATAAAGCTGCAGACTGTCATTACACAAGAATATGGTGTACTTTGTGTGCTGCCATACAGGTGTTTTACTGTATCAGTTTTGAGATAATATGAACGTGCGTATATGTATTTTTGCAATGGAGCTCCAACAAAAATGCTTTTCCTCCAGTTTCAAAACTATAGCTAAAGCCATAAAATAATTAGAAAATATGTTGTATTTTACTGTACTGAAACTTATAAAATACACAATTAATGCCGTTCTAACGCAGCCTGTTTGAAATTTACGTGGAGGCAAATGTGGCGCTTAATGGACAACGTTTTTTGTATAAACGCGGATACTTGAAAGAACATAATAATTATATAAACAATTGGCTTAATTAAAACAAAAGTTAATGGTTACATTTTCAGATTCTGTGGCCATGGTTACTTGAAATGGCACCAAACTGTGAACAACTACTTGACCCTTACCTTGGTCAGTCATTCTAGCGAGCCCTGGAAGGGATTCAAAGCGAAGATAACAATTTTAAAAGGTACGTATAAGTGATGAAGATATGTTGTTTTTGTTGTTAAAGATAAAGATGATAATAATAATGATGATGATGATGATACTGATAGGTTTGGTGATGGTGTTTATGTAGCAGCTGATAGTGTTTCATATTTTTTCTCAGTAGACAGAGAAGACTGCGTGTGTTACCGTTAATATCGGTTCTGATCCTGGACACCCACATCTAGAACAGAGCGTATGCATGCTCTATCATTGTTAATTACGCTTCTTATGAACAGTCATCGTTTGTTTTGATCTAAATGTTTTGCTGATTAGCAGCTAATTGCGAACACTAAGTAGGATCTATACTGTTTTCCTAGTCGCCTAGTCACCACGATCAATGAAAGATTTAAACGAAACAAAACGCAAAAAACAAGGCACTGAAATGTAGCCGTGGGCACTTTTTTGAAAACGTTAATGATTCTTTTGAATCTAAGTGACATACAGAGTTTAGCCTGATTAGAAATCGGATTGCTAGGTCTCTGATCTGGCTCCAAAGTGTCTGCTATGTACACGAACTTGTTTTTCTTAAACGCGTTTATCGGGAACGAATAACGTAATATCTCCTGCGCAACCATATACAGTGCTCCCTCCCTACAAATTCAATGGCCCTCCCAACAACGACCCCATCCTTACAATTACTCTTGCCGCAGTTCCCTAAGCAGGACATTTATGTCTTACGCTTTTACTGCTGTAATATTGTCTGCTTAAAGCCGCATTGTGTTTTTGACAAACCTGCATAAAACGGTTGTTTTGAGTCCCATTTGAACTACATGGGTCGCGATTCCTTCACAAAAACCGGCTTTATCTAAGAAATTAGCTTTTTAATTTGTATTTATAATTTTTTTGTGCGGCACAATTTAAAAAGCCTCCCTTGTGAATGGATTGAATGACAACTCTGTAAATACAGGGCTCCAGATAACGGAAGTATTTCGAAAAATCTTTATTTCTGCTTTTAAACCCAATGGTGTCATATTCATTACAATTGTCTCGAAGAGACGGTTTAATCAGTAGTAACACCATAGCATTCGGTGCTGAAATGAGTGAGAACATGTTGGATTAGTTGAGATTACTCCCGCTTATCTGGAGCGCTGAAAATGAAGCGGTTTTTTATGCATTGTTTTAATTAAACAAAACTTAAGACGAGTATCAAACGGTTTGGATCCAGATGAGACGCCGCGTTACGCAGTGTCTGTTCTAGATTCAAACAGTTTGTAAACTCCGTAAAGCTGCGACCAGTAGGCACAGGGTTAAACTATGAGATCCAGTCACAACGTGTAAATAATATTCACGGTGGGTGAGCGTTTAAAAAAATACGGAGGATCTATTTACCAAGCTTGCTGAAAATGACTGTTTCAGCCTTGTCCGCTCTCTAACCCAAACACTTCTGTTTGGATCTTCATCAAACTTGCTATAAATGTTTATAAGTATAGAAGCTAGGTCAGGTTTAATAACTAGCAAAATCGCATGACGCATGTCTGAGTTATTGCCCTTGAACAAATTTAAAATGACTGTTTCAGCATTTTCTACTCTCTAACACAAATACTTTTTATTGGATCTTCACCAAACTTTCTGACAATGTGTATTGGTATTAAATCTAGGTCAAGAAAAAAATCAAATACAGTTGAATGAAAATCCTTCAAGAGGTAAAGGAGAAATGGAAATCCTTCAAGAGGTAAAGGAGAAATGGAGTGGTCATTTATTACTTAACTTTTTACCAACACGGCTAATATGAAGCACATGCAACCATTGACCAAATATTTGGCTAAAATAGAATAAAAACTGGTCCTTTTACAGAGTGGACAGGGCAAAAATAAGGATAAAAAAGCAAAATTTAAAAAATTGAAGAACCATAACTCCCACATGCCTTCGGCGATTTGGGTATTTATAGAACTGGACCAAGATTTTATACCAATAATATTTTTAGCAAATGTTGTGTAGATCCAATTAAAACTGTTTGAGTCAGAAAGCTGACAAGCCTGAAGTAGTCATGTTTAGTCATTCAAGGGCAATAACTCCAACATGCCTTGTGTAATGTTGGTAAATAAGATAATTGACCTAGATTTTATATTAATAAACATGTTCAGCAAGTTTGGTGAATATCCGATAAAAACTGTATGTGTTAGAGTGCAAAACAACTTAAACAGTCATTTTTTTATAATTAAAGGGCAATAACTCAGATATACATTATGCGATTTTAGTAATATTCAAATCTAACCTTGATTTTATAATAATAAACATTTTCAGCAAATTTGGTGAAAATCAATAAAAAAAGTATTTTAATTAGAGAGCAAAAAATGGTGAAACAGTCCTTTTTAATACATAAAGGGAAAAAACTTAGATATGCCTCATACGATCTTAGTAGTAATCATACTAAACCTAGATTTTATATTAATGAACATTTTCAGCAAGTTTGGTCAAGATCCAATAAAGGTTTTTGTGAAAGAGAGCAAAAATTGCTGAATCACTCATTTTTAATACTTAACCCTTTCCCCAATAGAAGCGCCTTTCAGCGTGTTTTATTTATTCATCCGCTGAAGAAAATAGTTCCAATTTAATCAGTTATGAAGATATATGATAGGGAATATTTTCTATATTCTAGCACATGATAGCTTAAAGCAGGCTGAAAATAAAGCAGAATGTGCCTTAAGGCACATTCTGCTTTACTTTCAACCTGCTTTTAGAAGCCACCTATCTTCAATACTAGAAATAGACTATCAGGTAAAGGGTTAAATGACAAAATCGCAAACATGCCACATGCGCGATTTTAGTAGTAATCAAACTGGACCAAGATTTTATAATAATAAACAATTTCAGCAAGTTTGGTGAAGATCAACTAAAAACTGTTTGTTTTAAAGAGCAAAAAATGCTGAAAAAGTCAATTCTTAATACATAAAGGGCAAACAATCTTACATGCCGTATTCGATTTTAGTAGTAATTTAAATGTTCCTAGATTTTATATGAAAGAACATTTAATGCAAGTTTGGTGAAGATCCGATAAAAACTCTTTGTGTTAGAGAGCAAAAAGGGCTGAAACACCGTTGTGACGAAATGTGACTCATTTTATAGCAATATCGTAGATACGTTCGCACACTGTGATGTTGATAATAGCTGTTCCACGTGACACTAATCCGTGTGGTAATGTTTATGTTAGACGTTCTACTTTCGGTTTGTTATGATTTTAAATCGCCATTTTGGTGATTTAGGTCTTTCTTCAACATTTCATAGATCAGTTTGGCCAATCAGAATTTTCAAGCATTATTATTAACCGTTATTGTATTTCGGACATAAAAATAAGATCTGAAAACACAATGGGACTTTAAAGTTGTCGTCTGTTGTTCGTCTCAAAGTTGCATAATGGACATTTTGACAGAATTAACTTCCTCACGCGTAACAAACAGCTTGAATCCAGGTCAGACGCCGCGTTACGCGGCGTCTGACCTGGATTCAAGCTGTTTGCAAATGTAAGCCGATTTCCCTCCCTATAACGACTCCCTCCGAACAACGCACATAATTGTTGTTTCCCACTGGATGTCGTAGAGAGGGAACGCTGTATTATAATGTAGACTGGCAGTGAATAATTTTGCAAACAGTTGGGCTCATAGTAGGTCCTACTATTTAACGCGGGGCTTGATCTGGATAACAAATTGTTTATTATAGACCTATTTTGGAACAAGCAATACGAGGCCTAACAATCAATCATTTCCCGCAACAGATGGTTCGTTTCAGATGCACGATGTTGACGGGATTTTCTTTTATACTACATAAGTTATGCACGATCTATTTGTATAAACAACCTGGCGTTGAAAGTCATTTGACCACAAACAATAACGTCAAGCAGTACGGCATCATTTATATTAATGATGACGTATTGTTTGGTTCTCGGCTTGATCAGATTTATTTTCAAAGTGAGAGATGTGTTATCGATTCGGGTACATGGTATTTGTAGTCATAATTTCATTACAAATATAAACAATGATATTGAGTTGGTGGTCACGGTGACGCAGAGTTACCAAAAGTGACATTTCTGAATTCCCAGTTTCGATGATATTTTTAAAAAGGTTGAAACCAATCGTTGATTAATTTTGAGCATTTCCTTTGCATTTGATGCATGAATAATCCAGAACACTTACTTTTACTAATGTTTCATACATAGATTCAAGCTTTTTAACAGATTAAGTCATACTCTAAAAGGCTTAAATGAAGGTCATTTGCCAAACAACACTTCTTAATCGAGCCGATAAAAAATAGCAGATCGCGACAAAAACATTCAGTTTGTACATGTATTAATATATTCTATACAGCAGCAGTTTAACACATATGCATAATTATATTTGATTATTCGATTAAATAAGACACAGTCCCGACTTGAAATTATATACAAAAAATAAAGTAAAATAAGGACAGTATATGGTATATAATGAAAAAAAAATATCATCACAGTGTGAGATCCGGAGTCTTGTATCAGTTCGAGTTAGTTGTGAAATCCAGATAACACTCGAGGCTACGCCTCTCGTGTGATATGGATTACACAACAAACTCGAACTGATACAAGACCCCGGACCACACCCTGTGGTGATATTCGGATTTTATCTCTCGGATCCTATTTCTGTTTGTATAAAAAAAACGGAACTAATTACAGAATTTAGAACAACACAGACGACCGTTACTAAGTGTTGAAATACTTGACTGACGTTAAGAATGACTGAAAAAAGTTATAAGAATAGCCTTAATGGCATGTCAGGCGTGTAGAAAGGCATATAGAAAGTGGATTCACCATCGATGGATCTTGGGAGCGCCTAGGTTCCATGTCGGTCCAGACCCTTATAGTGTGTTTGGTGGTGGTGTCGGGTGGGGGGGTGGGGGGGGGGGGGGGGGGCTAAACCTTTTACAGAATAAATGTAATATTTCAGGCTCTTATTTTATGGTTATCGAATGCTGAATTGCCGTCTGCTATCAATATATCGACTGCGTAAACAGTCAACTTAATTATTTCTTTGTTTCTATTGTAACTCATGAAAGTTAAATATGAGTGAAAAACAGTTTGGATTCAAACTGTATGCAAATGTTGACCAAATAATGTAGATTCCTAGACGTACCGTCGTATAGGTAGCTACGATCTGCATGTGACAGCTTAATACAATGCACATGCATGCAGGACGCTTTAGACATGTTCTGTATTTTATTCGGCTACATGATCATTCAGAATGTCTCTATATGAAATGAGTTTTCGTTGTATATGTGTTTCTAAGGCATTTGCGTCCTTTGGTTTTGCGTTTCGTTCTGTTTAAACAGTAAATGATGACGTCTTTTCCTCCGTACATTATTTTCAGAAACAGACAAATGTTACAAAGGAGACGGAAAGGATCGTAGTTACGCAGGGACCCTTGATTACACTAAGAACTTCCAGCAATGCTTGCAGTGGAAGGATGTGAATTGTCCATTCAACCAGTTTGATCCAGCGTAAGGCTTGCTCATTGAACTTTAGCGACAACAATACTCGTCCTTTACAATGTACATATAAAAAGTATATCTGTTCTATACAAACAGTGTAGAGGGTTCCTTACGGAGACCCCTGAACAGTGTCTGCACTGTTTGTAATTTTGCAGCATATTGCAAGTGCCTCCCCTAAATAGTCAAAAATGGAGTATACTTAATTCACAGTGTATAAACAAACTGTATCATAACCTGATATCGCGACTAGATTTAACAACGAATGTTGACATTTGTTCACAGGCCGTAACTAAACCTGTTAACTTTGGATATTTTCTTCGAACCAATGCGAGCGAAAGTAAGTAATAATTGCAATTATACATTTATATTGTATCGTAGTACACGCAAAGAGAAAATGGTGCTCTGATTGAAAATCAACACAGAGTGTCGATTTCCCTATGAAATTTGGGAACAGTTATTTAAAATTGTCCTTTGTTTTATCACATATATTACAAGACTGTACTGTATGATATCTAAATAGACTGCTAAACAAAGCAACCACCTTTTGTTTATTTTAAATCGCCATTTGATTATAATTTATGCAAACTTTCTACATGTAGACTGTATCGTATATTGCAACCATCTACTTAAGAAATAATAAATTCATACCCGTGTTTTATCGGTGCAATCGAGCACAGGTAGGAGTTGCGATGCGTAGTAATTTAATCACGAGGCCTTTAGGTCGGGTGGTTTAATTACAAGCATCTCAACGACTACCCGTGTTCGATTGTTAGATACAACACTGGTATTAATTTATTAATTCGATTCTAACACATAATTTAAACTTAATTTGCACCGAAGCAACGGCGCTATAATTTTTGGCGTACGCATTTTCGAAGCCATATGACGTCACGTTAGAACGTTTTAGCGCGTGAGTGGTCTATAGAAAATTCAAACACCGAAACGTTCGTTCTTTGTTTATAAAGGGGCGTGCGCGAAGTGTGTTAGAATATAATTTATAGCGACTACCCACCAACGTGTGCTTTGAAAACATTGATTTGGATCTAAACTATTTGTATAATAATGCTAGTGTTATAGAGTCTGGCACAAAAGGGTTAAACGTACGTTTCTTAAAACCGCGCTTGAAATTTTAGAAATCTTAAGCATATATTCTGAAAAGTTGACTAAATTCGGTTGATGCGTTCATAAGATATTGTTAAAATAATGCTGGCACACTTATAAGTGTCGTTTAGTGTATATGAGCAATCGTATCAGAATGATAGTACAAACATGTATGAAAGTGTAAAATATTTGATGGAATCTAAACATCCCTGCTTAACTTATTGAACCCTAGTCACGCAAAAATGCGTCATTTTCAAACAGCGTACCTGTGAAGAGTACACTTGTCCTGTGCAAATAGTAAAGAGCCTGATCAGAGGGCTCCTTAATGAGTCCTCTGATCAGGGTCTTCACTATTTGTCACTTTGACATATATTGTAAAAAAATCAACCCTAAAAATAAAAGAATAGATTACACTAAATTGAAAACTAGAAGTGTTCATTTGAGGTTTCAGGGGGGAAAGGATAAACAATAGATAAACTTAACCAATGACTTAATTGCGTATGCATACATAAATATAATGTCGACATCAGCTTGGGGGTTGGAAGGTAGCGTGTTTGATCACCAGTTGCGACAAACCAGTGCCGTAAAAACAATTCTCTGGGTCTACTTTGTGTGCAAATTGTAAAAAGGAGGAATTGTCAGGTAAAGGGTTGAAACGAGATTTATTTAATTCTGTTCAAAAAACAATAGTGAGTTTTAGACGTAAAACCGACACCAGAGTCGTCTGAAATCGTTACCGTAAATTCGTTATTATTCATACAGTATAGTCGCTATAATCATTCAGATCATCGTGTAGTCTGATTCAATAGAATATACAGTTTCAATTTCATCGGTGCAGTACTTTCAACGTGGGTATTTTGTTAAAATTCAAAGCTATTGTGCTTGCACACCGTGTATAAGCGTTGCCTTGGTTGTGCGGTGCGCAACGCTGTTGTGCGGTGCAGACAACGCCGAATTGCGGTATTTCTTGTTTACATTTGACCTAGTACACACAGGTGAGTAAACAAATCGCTTTGTTTCAAAGGATATGAAGAACCATTCTGCAAAATACCAGGTCGATACGAGGCACAAATGATTCCGGTTTCCAGTCGTAGTACGTTTATATGCCTATATTTTGTAGATTTGTCAAACATTAATGAAAACCAACCCGCGAAGTGAGCTCAGGGTATATTCGGGTTGTTCAAAGGCCAATTTAGGGCATAAAACACTCCTTCAGATTGACTTTTGGTATATAAGTTGGACCATTTAGCTATAATAAAGCATTTAGTGTGTTGATTTTGAGGGAAAATGTACATTGAAAGGTTTCAAGTAAAAAATATGATTGGAACGTAGGTGCCGGTGTAACGAAGTATTTTGACCCCCATCGAAAAATGACCCCCCGGTCAAAATTCGACGACGTATAATGACCCCCGGTCATTTTTCGATATCGTACAAGGACCCCCCGGTCATAATTCGACGTCGAAATTTGACCCCCCGGTCATAGTACTATGACTCCCCTCATGAAGTGTTTTGACCCCTCCTGAAATATATCGACCCCCATCGAAAAATGACCCACCCCTCTTTAGCAATTAACAGACACAGTTTAACCCATTGGACCCTTGCGACGAGTATATTAGTCATTTACAAACAGTCTACCTAGCAATAGTACACTTGTCCTTTGTAAACCGTGTAGACCCAGATCAGACTAATCCCAAAGGAGCTCTCTGATATGTTTGCAATATATGTCAGTTTTGAAATATGTTGTATAAAAGAACTCTTGCTGGTCAAAAGTTGACTTGACATAACTAGAAAAAAAGTGCATTGTCCACTTGAAGTTTCAGGTGTGAATAAGTTAAAAGATATATAAAATTTAGATGATAAACAAGTCAAAATTCAGACTTATGATAAGCGCGCCATGGAAACGTACAGTATACTAAATGCTGTTCCCGATGGGTTACGTTAACCTTGTGCCTATCTGATGGATACTGATGGTAGGGAAACAAGGTGGCTGCGGGTATGTGGTATAATTCGTGGACAGTTTATTTAAAAATAAGTTAAGGTAGTAATTCAGTCATGGAGTATGCAGGCCGGTGGGGCGGGAACAGGCATGTTGTGAATTACTTGAGCAAGTTATACATTACATTACAAGTGTCACCAATCACATTGCTAAAGAGTGTATTATATTACAATTATTATTACGTTTACATTTGTAATGTATTAAATTACAAGTAAGTTGGCAAAGTAATGCATTACATCACACATTACATTTTGATAACAGTCAAAAACATTACTGAAAAATAACTAATAAGCATATCATATATAACTGATAGGTTATCATTTACAAGTTCTTTGTCAACTAAATAATCAAAGATTCTAAACTTAAGAAGACATGGATGCAAGTTTACAGTTTGAAAAGTCACAGCCTTTTTTTAGTGCCCACTGGGTAAGGAAGTGTACTTTTGTAAGCAAATGAGCCCTTAACCCTTTCCTCCACAGTAGCGCCTCAGGCCGCCTGCACCTACATCTGCAAATTAGATTAAGATACACTAATAAAATCCAATAATAGTTTTAATTACAGGCGTCAGCTAACAACAAAATGAGTGTAAAGCAGAAAGCATACATGAGCTTTCTACATAAAATTCATATTGCTGTATGCATTTTCCTGCCTTAAACACAGTTAAACGTAGCTAATTTGCAAGCTTGCCTATGGAGCAAAGGGTAAATACAGACCAAAAGTTTTTTTTACAAAGCTCTTTGAAGTGCTTTCTACATATTAAATCTGTTATATGAAATGGCATGTCTTTTTTGCCTGTATACTTCTTAACCCATTACCCCATAGCCTGTTTCTAGTTTTGAAGATAGGTGAGTACTTAAAGCAGGTTGAAAGTAAAGCAGAATGCGCCATATGGCGCATTCTGCTTTTCTTTCAGCCTGCTCTAAGCTACCATCTTCTAGAAATTTAGAAAATATTCCTTCTAATACATATTTGTGACTGTATAGATTGGAACTATTTTCTTCCGCGGAGGATTAAATGGAATGCGCTAAAAGGCGCTTCTATAAGGTAAAGGGTTAATTGAATTACTGCTAGTTACCAAGACAAAATGTATAAATGTTACTGTTGCACATAACATCATTAAAGTTTCAAATACATTGTCTGTTAGATGCATTATGTCAGACCTGATTATTTAACCCTTTACTCTTTAGCCTGTTTCTATTCTTGAAGATATGTGACACTTTATTGAACGTAGTTTACAGTCTATCAGTGGTACTCCATACCAATAAACGTTACGTGAACGAGTGCAAATATGTATCCCCCTTTTACAGAACATGTATATGTAATATTTACATCGGTTCCAATGACATTCGTCATCTAACAATGTGTCGCAACAGAAACATTGCGGCATGTGACTATGAAAATTGATTAGATTATTGACAGTATATAATACAACATAGAAGCATCCAATGATTTAGGTAATTAGCAATCTGATAGGAATTTACCCTCAGGGAGCTGATCGCAACCATGGCGGGGTTATTCTACGACATTGAAAAATGACAAGGGGTCTTCTGTTTGACATCAAATACGGTAATTACCATATCGGGGCAGGGGTGGCATTCTATGAAATAGAATGATATCAGGGGGTCATTCTACGACATCGAATAATGACCGGGGAGTCATTCTACGACATCGAATAATGACCGGGGAGTCATTCTACGACATCGAATAATGACCGGGGGTCATTCTATGACATCGAATAATGACCGGGGGTCATTCTACGACATCGAATAATGACCGTCAAGTCAAACTATGATATCGAATAATGGCCGAGGTGTCAAAATACGACCTAGAATAATGACCGGAGTCTTTCTACGACACTGAATGGTGTGATGTGCAATGAGGCAACATAACACAGCTTCCGATTTTGATCGCTTTTTGTTTGCTTGTTTGTTTGTTTACTTGTTTGTTTAGTAAATGCAATTAACTTTACACTTAACATGGTGAACTATAAACGCACAACATAGCAAGTGTTGGCAAAAGACAAAAAAGCCCACTCAAAACAACCGACCTGCATTCTTCTTATTTCTTGACAAAAGGGATAAGTTCCGACAAATCTAAACATCCTCTATGATAATAATAAATACGAATTTTACGCCTTTGATCTTTTTATTCCTCTACTGGAGATAAAAGATCAAGTTTATACAGTCATGGATATATACCATAAGGAAATATTTTCTATATCCTAGCAAAGTGTACCTTAAAGCAGGCTGAAGTAAAGCAGAATGCGCAATCTTCTTTACGTTTAACCTGCTCTAAGTGGTCATCTGTCTTTTAAAGCTAGAAAAAGGCTGTGGGGTAGTTGGTTAAACTAAAGAAATCGCGGCAAGATAGGAAGATTTCTTGGAATGAATGTCAATACGAGCGTATTGTAAATTCTGATCATACGCTTTCTCTGAGACGTGGTGCATGTGTGATTGGGGTTTACTCAGCCTGCTACGTCGAAATTAAATCAATAATCGAACAAGAGTAATTGGTAGCTTGTAAAAGGGTAAACGGTTCTGGGTTCGATACCCATAAGGTTGTCCATTGATAGGCGGACACACTTATAATTCAATCAATATAATTTATTCACTCAAAACTTAGTTAGGTTTTAAAACAACTTTAACATATGCAAAACTGACTTTAAACAAAATATCAAGGATTTTTAAAGGGGGGTCATATTTCGACAGAGGGGGTCATAATTCGACGATGGGGGGGTCATAATTCGACGATGGGAGGTCATTCTACGACGTCGAATTTTGACCGGGGGGTCACTTTTCGATGGGGGTCAAAATACTTCGTTACACCGGCGGTGCTTTAGAAAAAACACGTTGGTGAATGCGGAGTAAACAGGGTATTCTTATTCAATGTATGTAAGACTATAACTAATATAGTCGTGCATGTAGTCGGATTCTCTTGCTAACTTATTTAAATATGTCAAGATTACCACTACTGAGAGTTAAAGCGTTACAGTTAGAGCGTTGGCAAGAAGATAACCCTTATTCGTCTGATGCCAGTTGTCTTCTAATTAGGCATCTTTGTACATGTGTTTTCTTTAGCAACAAATATAAAAATAAATTATTTCACAGATATATAAAGACCAACATTTAACATTTATACTCCTTTGTAGAAAGAAGACGTTCGAGAAAAAACGCAAAGGTTTTCAACAATACGTTTCAGAGATCAATGTTAGATGTGTAAGATTACCAGAATACTGAATCAGATGCTCTAATTACCACTAAGATACACAACATATTGGAGGAAAGTGATACCATTTTAAACATCAATTTAAGGGTGTATCCAACCCATAAGCGATTTTTTCAAAGTATCAAACTTTTTTTCTATCATTGTTTTTTTTGGAAGAACTGTTTATGATGAATGAAAAAATGAAATATATATATATATGGTGGTGTCCTTTTTTTAGCTACAGCGATTTGAAAAAGGTATGTCAAATTTGGACTTTGTTTTAAAATTTTACCCATTCAGAGTACAAGCTTCAGTAAAATCTATTTCAAAACAAAACAAACATGGTAATTTGGGTTTTCATTATTTATTTCATGTCCATGGTGGTTTTTTCATATATAGAAACCAAATTTAGACAAAGCAGGCACCAGGTTTGAACAATATGGATCCTTACATATCAAAAATATGTTTTTTATAGTGCATGGTTTTATTAGATTTTTTATTTTATTAAAAAAAGTAAACAAGTTTGAAAATGGAATAGTTCTAGTAATAAACTTTTTCTTATATTCTACCAAATGAAAGCCAATGCTAAGGCAGTTCAAAATATGAAAAGAAATTGAAAGGTAAGTGTTGAAAATGTTGAGTTATTAAAGTAATAAGAGTTATCTCCCCTTACAAAATTTACAAAAAGTACCATATCGATTATATTTAGAGCTTTATAAATTTCACATTTGGTGCCTGTTTTCTCTTAAATTAGTTTACTACCATAGATAGGAAATAAATAACACAACACCAAATTATCATATTTGTTTTCATTTAAAATGGATTTTATTGAAGCGGGCTGTTTGAAAAGGACAAAATAAGAGAAAGTGGGTGGGGTAAATTTTACATGGCCATGGAGCCTACTGTTGTTCACCAAAATGTAGATAATTCATTGTATTGCTGATAAAAAATATTTAATATCTCTCAGTCGTGACTAGAGCATTGGGTCCACTGCTGTCACACAAACAACAGTGTCAATATCTATGATCTTTTTATTCATATTTATTATTATTATTTTTCTTCTTCTTCTTGTAAACGAGTTTGAACCATTATTAACGTATTTAGCTCAGTGAAGGCCATATCGTACACCATGGCGGTCATTTTTTTTCTATAAGTATTTCCCGGGGGAATTTGTTATTTATAGTTCAAATTGCAATGTTCTACGGGTCACAACGATTAAACAACATCGTTAAATTGATGTTTAAACTGCTATCACTTTCCTCTATGTTTTGTATCTTAGTGGTAATCAGAACATCTGATTCAGTATTCTGGTAATCTTTTACATCTAACATTGATCTCTGAAACGTATTGTTGAAAGCCTTTGCGTTTTTTATCGAACGTCTTCTTTCTACAAAGGAGTATAAATGTTAAATGTTGGTCTTTATATATCTGTGAAATAATTTATTTTTATATGTGTTGCTAAAGAAAACACATGTACAAAGACGCCTAATTAGAAGACAACTGGCATCAGACGAATAAGGGTTATCTTCTTGCCAACACTCTAACTGTAACGCTTTAACTCTCAGTAGTTGTAATCTTGACATATTTAAATAAGTTAGCAAGAGAATCCGACTACATGCACGACTATATTAGTTATAGCCTTACATACATTGAATAAGAATACCCTGTTTACTCCGCATTCACCAACGTGTTTTTTCTAAAGCACCGCCGGCACCTACGTTCCAATCATATTTTTTGCTTGAAACCTTTCAATGTACATTTTCCCCTCAAAATCAACACACTAAATGCTTTATTATAGCTAAATGGTTCAACTTATATACCAAAAGTCAATCTGAAGGAGTGTTTTATGCCATAAATTGGCTTTTGAACAACCCGAATATACCCTGAGCTCACTTCGCGGGTTGGTTTTCATTAATGTTTGACAAATCTACAAAATATAGGCATATAAACGTACTACGACTGGAAACCGGAATCATTTGTGCCTCGTATCGACCTGGTCTTTTGCAGAATGGTTCTTCATATCCTTTGAAACAAAGCGATTTGTTTACTCACCTGTGTGTACTAGGTCAAATGTAAACAAGAAATACCGCAATTCGGCGTTGTCTGCACCGCACAACAACGTTGCGCACCGCACAACCAAGGCAACGCTTATACACGGTGTTGCACTGCTATCGAAAGAAGAGGACATACTTTCTCAAGTTTTAACGCCCGGTTAGATGTCAGGATGTATAAAATGTGTGTATTTGACACGTTTGTAAACAAGGCCTCGTGTAAACATTATAGTCAAACAACTAGGTCTGACGTGTCACGGGGTCGCCGAGTCCATTTTTAAGGGAGATCAGCATTTCGGATATCCTCGTCTCATTCTTTTAAAGAAAAGGTTGAGTTATTGGTATAAACAATGAGCGAATTTGTTATCAGAAACATAGCGTAATGGATAGGTCGTAGGCATATAAGCGAGTATATCATCGTAAATTTTATTTGGCGTGGGTTCGAATCTCGCATCAACCTAAAACTCTTTTTTTTTTTGCTAAAACATTTTAAGGATTCTATAATTACTTTATTTCCATTTTCATTTCAACCATCATATACTTTTATTGTAATGTAGATCTATGTAGATCTACGGTCTAAACTTAAGTCATTGTTGGCCTTTAAGAGGCAGGTGGAAGCATAATTTAAAGGGGGAAATGCATAATGCAGTATCCATTACTTTTGTTCTGCATTCAGCAGCAGCCTGTCTAAAAAGACCACTTTCGTCCTGAATGAGTGGTCGATTTCTAGGTGTTTCGCCGTAATCAGGGCTCCAGATAAGGAGAGTATTTCAAAAACTTAAATATGCATGTCTCCATCAAACCATATTGTGTGACTACTAATCTAAAGCTTCTCGATGAGACCATTCTAATTAGTAGTCACACCATAAGGTTTGGTGCATGTTGGAACATTTGAGTCTATTCCCCTTATCTGGAGCCCTGTAAACAGTACTTCATTTCATTTCAATATACATGTAGCGCCCTATGTATGTACATGTATGTATTTTATCATCGATTAATGTTTTAAAATAATATAGGACTCGAACTGAAGCAACACCCCTTCTCCAACACTGACGAATAAATGGTCAGCCTATATTATACAGTATGAAATATAATATAATGCTTTTCTATTCATGTAAGATTTATATATTAAAAAAAAGTTTAAGGTCGGCGTGGGATTCGAACCCACGCTTACTAAAAATACTGCTATTTGACTTCGGCATACCTAGACTTTATCTACTGCGCTAAACTGCTCACAATAATTCCGCCTTCATTTTTATCTCATATACGAATCTCGGCTGTTTAAAATATGGTCCGAGAACATGCGGAATGCTGTTTTCCCTAAAAAATGGACTCGGCTGACCTTTGACACGTCAGACCTAGTTGTTTGACGATACCGGGTGTTTGGTGATGTAATGGAAAAGCTTGGTAATAGTTTCAGGGCTACCTGAACCCTAGTTCCCCCCTTGCCGGACTTTATGAGACCTATATCATGTTAAAGGTGGAAGTATTCCCTACCAAAATGGCACTTGTTGGATGTTAAACGGCCGCCGGATACGTCGAGAAATTAGTATTGATTATCTGCCCCTGAATGATGAAATTACTGCTTCTTTTCTCCAGCATATGTATTTATTTGTAGGGGTGATAAGTGTGGTTCTCTATAAAGCATACTGCAAATGTTTCCGATTGTATGGATATGACATACAATCATAGGAACATAACAAAAATAACTTCTAAAAATCCAAAATGGCTGCCGTCGGCCGTTTTGTCGGGCATTTTGAAAAGATAACCAATAGCCGGAAATAATTTGGCCTTGTAACTATGTGTGATACAGGATTTTAAGCTACTTTATTGTCGATAAGTTCATTTCTGGCGTTAGAAATGACTTAAGACTGTGCTGGTTAGGTCAAATAAGCAAATTATAGTAAAATGTGGCGACATTGCATTTACAAATTATAAAGGTTTCGACATTATAATGCCACCCCATAGTATCGTGTTTTTTGATAACGTGTTATTCAAATGGGTAATTTATCAAATCATCATAATGAGAATATTGCTGTTCATATTCATGTCTTGAGGACCAATAATCAGTTTATTCCTCCATCTGGCAATCTTCCAAGTAACGTTCAAGAAGGTCATAATTATGTTGTTGAAACACGTATAAAACCTTGTGTAGAAACGATCTCTTCAAGCGGATGATTTGATTTTATGGGCAGCATACTTTGCCAGTATCACACAGTTTCAAGCTACTCCACCATCTAGGTCATTCATACATGTTTATTCAGTTCATTGAGTCTTCTTACCGTTCTTCAATAGCTTCGCAAGTAATGAAAGTCATCCATAAGGCCAGAAACATCGCCAGTCACCAGTACTGGTAGCCGATCAGCCTCAATGTTTGAAAAGAAACTTCAATTGCATATCCACAGACATAAAACGGTTAGACAGCCATCCGTGTTACAACTGTGGCAATGTACACTGTTCATTGTGCTGTGATGAGTGTCTGGAGTCTGGTTAGACTATACTAGGAGGACAACAACATTCACCAATTGTGGTATCTTTACTTGTGGCAGAGCTTATCCCTTCAATGGCATCCATCACATTTACAAACCAAAATGCGTACACCAGGCCTCAGTATATGACATGTACATTCCTTTAAAATACCGGAACTTTGATATTGGATCAGAAATACTACTTCCGGCAGATTTTAGATTTAATAAAGAACTGCTTGGTTCTCTGATGTTATGAGTCTTCATATTGGACTATTTTCAGTATGTTATAAACCTGCCAAACCACATCTGCAATATGAACTAAAATAGAGACATTCTGTTGTGCATGATGAGTTCAAAAATGGTAATTGCATGGGTTTAGAAATCAATAAAGGCATTTTTAATGTCACACGTGTCAGCTACATATTTGATTGATTGATTGAAAGGGATAAACCGAACCCCGGAACATGAAATTGTTATATGGCGCAGAGATTATTCTGTAAATATTTCAAAGAAATCCATCAACGAGTGTGTAAAATAATGTAAATGAGTGTGTAAAAACTCCTTCAAAAGAATAATGAGTAATATAATAATGTACATTTATAAAGATTCAAGCTTTAAAAACTACACAGTGTTGTATAGACCGGTATGTACCAAGAAAATCGCCCTGAATTTGAAGGCAATTACAGTTTTATTGACTGGGATGTGATTGCGTTGGTTGAAGATATTGGAAATCCCTTTAATGGCAGATATGATGAACTGCTGGACTTCGATAAGTCAATACACCCCCTAATGTGGTGGAGAAGGTAAAAGTTTATATACATCTTTTTAAACAAACGAGTTTGTTCCCAAGAGAAAGTATTCACTGTTACAGTATCAGTTGTTATTCAAGGATTTTTGGCAGAGCCACTTTGAAACTTGAAACTTTGACTTCCAACACGCTACAGTTACCCCATTATCACTTGCAACTAATCTCGATGTCAACGAGTATTTCCTTACCCATGAAAGGTTTTACATATACACCTTTTATAACTAAGAAAGGCATTATGTATCACTGAGGTGAGAATCAAAGTGTTGTCTGCCCGATCTGGACACTCGCAGACCGCTGATGTACTCGATGATTCTATGTTTGTTCAAATAATTCTTCCAAAAAGCTCTGTGACCATAAAATACTGTTTCAAGGATGGTTTTGTGTCATACATTCGTTTTTATTTAAAATAAATGACAAGGTTGTCATTGATGGTATGTTTTCTTGAAAATGAGTAGGACGATTAATTGGAACCCGGAAGTAGATAAAATAATACCAGGAGGTGAACCTCCTGGCCATATGACCGCCTTTCCTTATGTAGACTTGAACCAGCGAAAACCTTTTGATGAATTCGCAAAAGAATTGATACATGGGACATTTAAAAAAATGATTTTTTACATCCTTCTCAAAGTGTGTAGCTCACCTACTGAGGCTGATGTGAGTGTAGTTACGCATTATTCAAACAGGCAAACTGATTGTATGATATTTTTGCAATTAAGTGCAGCATCCTTTGCTGGTCGTCATCAAGTAGTTGTTAAAACAAGTAACCGTTATGTTTTTGTACCAGGCATTTTGATTTTTGAAGCGTTCGAACTGCATACTGACAAACTCTAGGCTACATTTCGGATGTGGCACAAATTCAAATACATTCAAGTGCATGCTATTAAACACCAGTTTAGAAGAACTCATAATGGTAGATACCATTCCATGCTGGTGTTGGAAGCATGTAAACGTGCGTGTGATTTTGAGGCATGCCAATACATTTGTAAAAACTCCTTTATGCATTCATGCTTTACAGGCTATGACAAAGCAACGACACGGTTGAAATAGATTTCGGAACCCTTGCTTGTGATTGCCAGAAAATGCAAACACGTTGAAGTACAAGGAGAACACATGCCTCTTCTTGAAGAGTTGTCCTGTCGTATATACTATCCAAATAAGCCAATTTCCAAAGACATAAACAAGCTGCGTGTCGAGTCGACTGCTTTCAACAACACAAATATCCGACCAAGACCATTGCAGTTTCTGTCAAACAGCGATGGCATTGCTCTAAGCTTCCTTGTCACTCAGGATGTACATTTTGCGTGCGAAGTACCTGTCCCTATTCTAGGAATTGGTACTGGACCATTTAGCAGATATTCCAAGCCCATTCGTTTATGAATGTACGAGAGATGGTTGCGGACAGATCACGTACCAACGGACGGAAGACAACAAACAGCATCCCGAGCTAATAGAAAACAAAAGCTTCAGCCATAGATAACGGCGACATTGTAACCGTCTCAGAGGATGATGTTGACATTGATGAAGGTGTCGACTACAAAAACTACATCAACATGACCTTTAATGAAGACAATGATAATTATGATTGTATGTATAATTTGCTGTTGATATATTGGTAGGTTACACCAAAGATAAATTGTGGTGCTTTGTTTCTCCCGACCTCGCCCTCATTGCTAGTCATTGGTTTCATGCCCTCTGTGGAATGAGGGAGGATGTGATACACACACTACCAGAACTGCCAGAGTAGTAAGACTCCACCAAAAAGTAACACTGTTACATTCATATACATGCATGCACACAGGTGCTATATGACCATTGTATGGCACTGGTTTAACATATAATGAATTACATTTGACCCGGCTCTGTCCCAATATAAAGAAGGTGTACAAAGAACATTCTGAGATAGTCATAATCCCGGTAGTATTATTATACCTATTAATAGTAATGGTAATTTTCAACATTAAAATATTTTGCTTTGAACTGCTATAAGCGTGTGTGGCTTCCCTCACCAATCCTCCCATCGCTTAAACGGTACTTTATTTGATAAAGCCGTCGATTTTCGACCTTTTGTAGTAATTTCGTAAACATTTCGTGTATCAAACATTAACAACCTTCTTGTTGCAAAGTGAGAGAGATATTGATGATATTTTGGCTAACAAAGTGTTTTTCAATGTATTTTACATTTATATGATTTCATGTGAAGTGCTTTTGAACGCACAACTCCTGTGTGAAAAGAGCGCTATATATCTGATATAACAATGTTTCCAATTGCGCATTAATATGCATAATTATGAAAATTCACATTTGCTTTGTTTGGGCACCATTATGAACGAGTTAAATTACGATGTAGCGAATACATAACCTAATATTGCAACCTATATTAGTTTGTATGTGGGCTTCCCCCTCGCTTTGGAGGTTGTTTATCATGTAAAACTATCGATTGCGAATTTTTTGTTGTAAATTTGTAAACATATTGTTTACAAACGTTTACAGCCTTCATTTAACAAATTGAGAGATATTGATGTCATTAAGTTTAAAATGTATGTATTTTTGGTGAAAAGTCATGCTTGTTTCCAATGCTCATTAATATGCATATCTATGCAAATTAGCTACTTAACTAAATTAGTAAAATTACACGTCAAACAATTTGCATAACAATCCTCTGTTTAGGCACCGTTGGAAACGATTTATATCACGATACAGCAAAGATATAACACAAAATTGCATCCTATATTAGTGCGTATTTGGGTTTGCCTAAACCCATCCCACCATCACTGTAGGCGATATTTTATCACTAAAACTATCGATTGCGACATTTTTGTAGTAAATGTTTAATTATATTTTATACAAAACATTTACAGCCTTCATGCTGCTATCTCTGGGAGATATTGATGATATATACGTCGAAATAGGTATATTCACTGTGAAAATTCAGTGTAATTTCTAATTGCTCATTAATATGCATATCTATGCAAATTAGCTAATTAGCTAAACAACACATCAAACAAATTGCACAACAATTTGCTTTGTTTAGGCACCATTTAGAACGAGTTATGATTAAGCAAAGATATAACACAATATTGCAACACATATTAGTGCGTATTGTGGTTGTACCCCACCCACCCTTCCATCGTTTTGCCAATATTTTATCACTTTCAAACTATTTTTTTGTTGTAAAATTTGTTAATATACCGTGTTTCAAACATTTAGAGTCTTCATGTTACAATCTGGGAGAGATATTAATGATATTTAGGTTAAAATATGTGTATTTTTGTTAAAAATCATGCATTTTTCCAATTACTCATTAATATGCATAATTATGCAAATTAGCTAATTACCTAAACAGCACATCAAATAAATTGCACATCAATTATCTTTGTTTAGGCACCATTTAAAACGATTTATATTACCGTTTAGCAAAGATATAACACAATTTGCAATATATATGTTCTACCTCAAAATCATGAGGGTTGCCATGGAAACGATTAAATTGTACGCTTATCCGGCGACGATATTCCATCCAACAACCAGATTTCTTAATCGCAGTGTATATGCTACACGAAAATATAGGTCCAACAAAGTCCGGTTAGGGGGGGGGGGGGGGGGGAGGGTTTCACTTATTGGCTCATTACTTATAAAGTTTTTGTACGTTTGCTTCTAAGTGATCTACTGAGAAAACAGTGAAAACACCTACCGTATATATACGCGTGTCGCACTGAATCGATATAATAGTTACAATCTAGTACCGATTTCCGGTTCTGATACAGTTGGTTTATACACAGTGTAATTGGACACTGGAATTGTAAGTATCAGAGGTGAATGAGTGCATACTTTTGTCAAACATATCCTATAAGAAATAAGAGTAGTCCTTGATCAGACATCTCCTAATAGGCTTGTTTGATCTTGATCTACACTGTGTCCATAAAGTGTCAACATACGCTTTTAGCAGGGGAAGCATTAAATAGAATGACTTGATGTTGTTTAATTGTTAAAAAGGTTGTTAGATGCGAAAGTGGTTATGGTAGCATTGGTTTGGCAATATGTATGTATACATTATATTTTAAAGTCAAATGTTCATGCATTATATCCCTCAGATAAATGTCCTGTCACACCTCTATCAAATCTTTGTAAATTTACATTAGAAAACTATTTCCAACACCTGTCAGACTGGTGAATCAAGTAGACTGAACATACAGTAGAAATCGGCAGTACGGTGATTTCCGATTAATGATTAGCCCGCTTAAAGCAGTAACATATTTTAAACAATTGAAAAGTACATACGTGTATGGTTCAATTCATTTCATTTCAGTGGTCTATTTTTAAGTTAAAAATATCATATGACCTTCATTATGTCTAATTCTTTACTGCTATATCGCATTTACTGTCGTTTACAAACCATTCAATGTCTCAACCCGTTTATTGCCTTACTACAATGGTTACTGTATTTGCAAACAGTTTGGATCGTGATCAGATGCCGAGTTACTCGACGTCTGACCAGGATGCAAACTATTTGACATTCATCACGATGTTACTTCATAAGTCAATTTACTTTAATTCAAAGAAAAATAGAAGCAAACGACAAATGGTCAAAGTAAATTACATCACGACTAAGTATGTTTTTATTTGGGTTTTTTGTTGTTGTTTTTTTAACAAACCTTACTTATTTGCTATCGTTTGTTTTGTAATACGGCTGACAGAGTTCAGGATGTAGATCTGAGTCACAATTATTGTCGCAATGTTGGGACAGGCAGAATGCCGTGGTGCTATACTAATGCTGAGCAGTGTCTACGAGCCAACTGCGATGCCTGCATGATAGGTACGTGAACAGTCAGTGGTGTTATTTCATATGCTATAAAATTTAATCAAAACCTATTTGTGTAATGATATGTTGTATAATGTTAGAGCCTAATAGAAACCGTTACCATTCGTAATATTATGTGTACATGTATACCGATCTAAAGTTCTTTTTGCACTATTAACGGTGTCATGCGTACTATATTAGCTACCATCGTTAAAACAAATATTTTCTTTTTTTCATTATCTTACAGACGCTTCCCCATACAAGAAGATAAAAATACGCACTTTTTACTCTTTTATTTTAATAATTGTATTTTTTTTTAGAAAAATACGCACTTAGTTGGCGCCGTTGTGTGCAAACGCCAGAGAACTCTTAATTCGCAAAAACAAAAAATACGTTTGAGGACAAGACTAATAACAAAAGAATATTATCACCCGGAAATCACTGTTAGAGAAATATACGCATGTAAAATGGGGTGATATAAATAGGTGCTATTGCAGCATATGTTCTACCTCTCGACCACCGAGTCGTTCTTATATTTGTATTACAATAGTTAGCATTTGCAAAATAAAATCATAATTGTCTTTTCCTTAAAAATATCAGATGGCCATCTTATTTTCAATGATTTAATACAAACCATTATAGCCGTCCTCTCCTTGAATCCCTATTCCTCTTTTAGATCAGATTTACAGGATTAACGTAAAGGCTGTTTGTAACATGTTTTCGCGATATCTTATCCAGGTACCTGCTTTGACACAAGAACCGACTGTGAAACTCTAATTGAAAATGATGCACAGTTTTGTGCCAAAAATGAGTACGATTTGGCCAAAAGTTGTATGTCGTCGTGCGGATTGTGCGCCTCTCATACCCCCAAAACAGGTACATGTCAGGCAATTCACTGTTTCTCTACTTAACCATTTCATGATCAAATTTTCGTGATAGATTTACCCCTTCACCGCCATGTTGTCGTTTGCTTCAATATTGTTGCCTGCAATATCGTTTCAAATTAAGATTTTAGGCAGTATAACTTACTTAATTTCAAATAAGTGACAAACAGTTTTGATCCTGATCAGACACCGCATTACGCGGCGTCTGATCAGGATACAAAATGTTTGCCAGTGCGTTTTATGACGTCATTGAGAGTGAAAGGGTTAAATGGACCAACAGAAAATATTGTCACTGTTGTCATTGCACATCGTAGTAAAACTAGTAGAGATGACCCCGAATGGTTATATGTCTAAACAGTTTGGAATATGACCAGACACCAAGCAACGCAGTGTCTGACCAGGATACAAAACTGTTTCACACTCAATGTTTCTGTCCTTAACACATTCAACCCTGGCGACGAGTATACTCGTCATTTTGAAATAGAGTGTACCTGGGAGGATTAAATTTGCCCCATTCAAACAGTGTAGCTCCTTAAGAAGCCCTCTGATCAGGGTATACACTGTTTGTCAATTTGAAATATATTCTTAAAATCAACCGTAAATAGTAAATACTGGACTATACATATTTTGAAATTGGAATTGTCCATTAAAATTTACAGGGGTGAATGAGTTAAAAACGGTTTGACAAGAGGTTCTTTTCAAATTTTCCTATGATAATTGTATTAGAAATAAAGTTAGCCTATTATCTGCCTAATCCCGAGTATAATGATTTGCTGTAAGCAGTTTGGATCCTAATCAACCTCGGCGTAATTCGGCGTCTGATCAGAATTCAAACTATTTGATATTCATTACGGTATTACTTCAATCTGTAATTTTACTTAACATTTAACTTTGATAAATAAAATAAGACAATTCTTTAAAACCGATGATGTCATGTCATTGAATGTGTTTAACGTTTGATCTGAAACTAATTGAAGACGGGTGGTGTAAAAACATTTCATATCTTTGTTCAGCGCTTAAACTAGGTGGCTGTTTAAACCAACCTTAAAGTAAAGCCACAATTTTCTAGATGGAATTTATCCTTTACATTCAATCAGTTATAAATAGTTAGTTGTGATGGAAATCGGTTATAAATAGCTAGTTGTGAAGGAACATGGTTAATTTCATTGGAACAGAGTCGATCCACGAATTGTATTGATTGAGAAATAAGTAAAGAATGAAGAGAGCAAGGGCTGTTTTGGAAATACAGGGACGTAAACTGTAAAACGGCGATTTGAAAAGAAAACGTAAAGACATGAAAATGATGTGTGTTTTGGAATACGTTGACCTAAAATTATAATAAAGCGTGTTTGGGAAGAATACGTAACACATGAACAAGGCGGTTCGATGAAGGAAGGTTATACGTCGAAAACAAGTCTTCTTTAAAGGAATGAATGACGTGTTTTTGCGGTTTACGGAATTGTAAACGCCTAAGGTTAGCTGGGTAAGTTTCTACGTTTCTTCGTGCGTGTATGATAAACTTACTTAGCTAACCTCATGCGTTTACAATCCCGTAAATCGAAGAAACACGTCATTTATTTCTTATATTTATATTTTCTTATTTTTTCCGTGTCCTTTACAAAGTGAATCTTGACAAGATTGGTTTTTATGTATATGAATATATCATATACCGGCCAAATATGTTTGGTAGATGTAATCCTGGATGTAACAGTCATTCGATCTCTATCATATATGGTATTAAAAGTAGTCACAAATACACGTTTTGAAGTTGAATTACAAATTCAGGCTTTTAACCTGTAAACTGTCTCTGTGTGATTAACGAACACTTATAAGACACTGAAAATAAACATTGCAACTTGAATATCTATTATTAAAGCATATTTTATAAAATTAGGTCGATGACGTGTATTTCAGCCTAATTGCACGCCATAGCAACCACCAGCTGGTCGCTAGGTCGATATCTCTCCGGCGGAGACACTGCCCTCTTTCTAACTGGCTGGAACCAGTTTCAATTTGTACGTTTACTGAGAATTATACTTCATATTTTCAGTACGCTTCTAGAAGACGTTACATGGCGAATGTAAATATAACATATTGACCCCTAGAACTACAATTAAGTTTATAAAAAAAATAAGATTTATTTTACAATATATTACAAAATGATAAAACGTGCAAACGCTCATAAGAGGTTTCCTGTACGAGCCGCCTGATCTGAGAATATTTGCAAAGAACGCTTGACCTCTTTACAGATACATGTACACCGTTTGTACTGGACGTATATACTAAGTATCTAGGGTAAAGTGGGCTCATACGAGTATAATGAGTCGTTATAGAGAGTTCATACCATTGACACACCGTAAATAACGTTGGATAGGCAAATCGTAGACTTAACATTTCTTCTCTTGCGCTTGTATGATGCATGTAAAACATTTCAAGACGTTATACATTCGGTTGAACTATTTACATGCTCGATAATGGTGTTTTCCCAAACAATTGTCGTCTATTCCTGTTCGAAAATATATCTACATTTCTTTCCAAAACAGTGCATGTATCAGGGTGTCTGGAATGTCGCCAGTTATACTGATTTCAATCGAAGTTTGAAACTTAATTGCAGACAACAATATTGAAACAGACGACAATATGGCGGTGAAGGGGTAAATTATCTTGATATATTTGACCATGAAAGGGTTAAACTAATTATAAAGCATCTCTACAATTTGAATGGCAGGTTGAATTTGTCCTGTATAACCTTTGTCCTAGAAGCATTGACCTCCATTTAAAGATCCTGGTTCTGTCGAACTAGTCGGTAACAGAGTGGTTGTACTGTATATTAATGTGGGACAACACGTTCGCGTTTCTTTGAATGCAACATCAGCTGTGTAAAAACTGAGTATTAAACTTTTTCGAATCAGGCTCCAAGGCTATAAAGTGTCTGGATTTAGTCTGAATTTGTTATTAAGCATTTGATTGGTCATATTTGAGCCTAGGCTCAACTCAGACCAATTAAATGCTTTAGAACGATTTCAGACTATATTGAATTATCGGCAACTGATATGGCTCTCAACTGTTTGTCCAGTAACAAATGCCTTTGTTCGCAATTCATTAACCCCGTAAATACTATTTTAAAAAAAACTCCCTTAATACTAAATTTAGATTAACTCTCTAAATACTATATCCGATCAGTTGCCGGAAGCGTCAGATGTCCAACACCAGGTCAGGTTGATGGTATTAGTCCCGTACCTGCCAGTGGCACCTTCAACGCCGGAGACGTCGTGTCGTACAAATGTGCTACCAGTGACACTATAAGGACTCGAACCTGTACAAGCGAAGGAACATGGACCCATCTTGGATACGTCTGCAGCGGTATGTATCAAACGCGATATCATTGACTAGCTGTCCTCAAATCAACCCGGCACCAAATTATTCCCAATCTGCATCGTGATGTGTCATCTTTTGTTTTTATTTTTGTCGTCATTAGAGTATAGACTATTCTGATATACTGTCAATTCAGATGAAAGTAATGCTTTACAAACGGTATGGATCCTGGTCAGACGCCGCATTTCAGGATCCGAACTGTTTGACACTACCTCAAAGAAGCAACACATTAAAAAAGAAAAGTATAGATGGAAACAGACAATATGTTTTAATCAAGCCAGACTAACAGCAACTGTGTAAGACGGGTAATAATACCGTTAAGGTTGTGAAAGGGTTAAAAACTTCGGTTTTGTATAAGTGACAAACAAATTTGATTCTGATATACCGACATACGTTTTGATCACAACACGTCTTATCTGGATCCAAACTTTTTGCAAATTCGACTTAATTCGCCTATAGCGGAGATAGTGTTAATGTTTACTCATCAATTAGACAAGTTACCTTGGACCGAGGGCTTAATTAGATAAGAAATTATTTTGTATCAATAGGAATCACTCAAAGACATTTTTTTTTTCATTTCATCTTCAGCCCTTAAAATACATAATAAATTCGCGAGGCAACACATTCGCGAATTAATGCAAAAAGTATATTGTCGCGAGTAAAACCGGGTTTACAGTAAATGACCCTGACAATATTTTCGTAAAAGTAGTATCACTTTGTAATTCTAAATAGATGGAGTTATGCTTTAGTCTGTAAGAATAGATTATTTTATAGATAAAAGTTTGGTTTTGTAACGGAAATTAGTCCCGAACGCCTTCCATTTATATATAGTAAATGACGGTTTCTTAATAATATTGAAAAATACTTTATTCTATTTGAATAATGACTATTTATAAGCTGTTTTAAGCCTAGTCAACTCTGACTTGGATCAGGAGCACAACTGCTTGAAATTCATAGTATTACTCGTTCTTTGAAAACTCCAGCTATTCCTCACTGTCGATGGACCACATTGCCGATTTCCTTGAACCCGAAAGAATTCGTAATTTGCCGAGAAGTTTTGCTTGACTTTCACAGTTCTCTCTCCCTACAACGGCTCTCCGATCAACGATTCCCTCCTTGCAACGACCTTTGTCACTGTTCCCCAAACAAGACGATAATGTCTAACATTTACACAGCTGCAATATCGTCTGCTTGAAATTGTTGTCTGCTGTTTTTCTTACATAATGGACATTTTGACAGAATAAAACACGAGTTGAAACCAGTTTGAATCCAGATCAGACGCCGCGTTACGTGGCGCATGAGCTAGATTCAAGATGTTTTCAAACGTAAACCAATTTCCCTACCTTTAACAACTCCCTTGGAACAAGTCACATAATCAACATGTATCAACACTACTCTCTACCTTGCAGGTTGTCCAACTGGATGGACGGCCGTGTCAGAACGTTGTCACAAATGGCTGGGCTGGAAGGTACACCAGACATACACAGAAGCCAAGGCCAGTTGTGCCGCACTGAATAGTGATTTGGCCATACTCGACTCACAAGAAGCCATCGACGTAGTCAATACTTTGACAAATTATGCAAAGTGTGTAGCTTTAATGCCTTTGCTGCATGGCCCTGTGTACATTGGTATTTACAAACTGTTTTGATCCTGGTTAGACGCCAAGTAACTCGGTGTGCATCCAGAGTCAAATTATAACACATTTCTGTCATGTCTTTATAGAGAATGATGTATGAAATATGAAACCTCAAACGCTTACACAGCATTAACTTCGTCTGCTTAAGAAAATCGTTTGAGGTTTTCTTGTTTTAATCCTTTCGGCGTCGATGTCGCATTAAGTCGACACTGCAAACAGTTTTGATCTGATCAGACACCGCGTAACACGGTGTCTGATAAGGATAAAATATGTTTGACACTCTTATCGAATTTGTTAAGTCATACAACCTTTAGTCTAACTTTGAAACGATTTTGCAGAAAACAATATTGAAACAGAGGACAATATAGCGGTAAAGGTGTAAAATTAGGGGTGACACGATAGGGTGGTATCCGATAGTATCGACTTTTCACGATAGCCGAAGCCACGATAGTTGACTATCGATTACAAAATTAAACTAACGCTACTATCGACAATAGTTCAAGCTACTGTCGATAGCAAAGAAACGTAGTTAGTGTTGTTTACAAGTATATATTTTCACACGTTATACTTGAATGGCGTGTTTGATTTTTTCCCCAGTATGTAAATCTCTTTAATCCTTATCCCTATAGCTTATTTAGAATACTGAAGACAGGTGGTTGCTTAAAACAGGTTGAACGTAAAGCAGAATGCGCCTTAAGGCTACCATCTGCCAAAATATGGAAAACTTTCTTTATATTTAATATCCATAATACATGTAGTATAACGTGTGATAAACTATCGTGATAGTATTGATATAGTGAACCCAACTATCGATAGTGTATCGTGATAGTGTTTGAAAAAGACTGTTTACGAATTTTTTATACTGCAGAGTTTTTACTGTTCAAACGAATTATTTCATATCACTTTGGAACATGTCGTATACAGCGCGTATAACCACGTCAAAACAGGTGACTTGCGTAAATGGCGTCATACTTCTGACGGTTGTTATTCGAAAGAAAGATAGACACGCTCGTAGAATTCTGCGTCAAACTTTTCCAGAAGAAAAAAGGCGGTTGTTAAAAGATGCAAACCCCGATTGGTTCTCAGCCAAAATGGACTTAATAAAGGAAATCGGAGATTGAAAGCGCACAACTCTTTCGCGCAGTTTGCCATCTTTCTTCCTGTAAAGCAAGACTGATGGACCTGTCAATCAATGAAAAGCCCGCGTGTCTATGTACCGTGTCAGTTCAAAGGTTACATGAATTCACGTCTACGGCCTTTTATCCAATCAGAAGTGAGAACTTTACTTTGCAGTATAATAAAAAACATTAAACCGGTTAACTAACTTGTCATGAGGTAATGAGACAAAATATGGGTAACAGTTTAAAACTGCTCTCCAAACGTGTAACCTTATATACTCAGCAAAAATAGAAACTTTACATTTGATTCTTATGCGTACAATTATGTCTACAAACACAATTTTACAGAAAACTTATTGTAATTCAAAACTTTGGATCAATGTCTGCAAGTTCTCGACAATGGTGATGAAACATTCCAAACGTCATGTCGTAATTTTGACGTCAAAATGTATAGGGGTTGATTTAAAAATATCAGAGATGTGAACGTGTACGCCAGACGTGTTTAGTTCATTTTCCGGTTTCATTTTAAGTGACTTTTTGCATATATAAAGTCACTTCAGTAGCGTGCATGTCCACCGTCACGCCTAATGCAAGCAACACACTCTCTCTGAGGTACCGTCTAATGACGTCATTTGAGGTGACATGCAATTTTCGTAATCGAGCATGTATGAGGTCGTTGGTTGTGTCAATCTGGTATTTGTTCGGCATCCGTCGCCACGTTTAACCCAAACATGCTCTATTGGTTTTAGATCTAGTGATACTACAGGCCAGGGCATGCCGTTGACGTTATTCTGTGCCGTGTGTGTGCAGTTAAGATCTGCCCAGTATACGGTCTACGGGATACGGGTATGACCGTGACATTGCCACAGACGATTCTTTATTGTCTCGGCAGTGATCCAAAACCGCCGAGAAGTAACCGTTGCTGGGATGAAGCTGTTACGTCGGTACGTTAACTTAAGAGTGTGGTCGTCTCTGCGCGACGTCAATGATCTAGGACGATCCTGGACCTACCCAGTAACTCTGTAACGAGTAGTCAGCATATGAATTGTCTACCGTTTGCGTACAAAATGACGCGCAACATCAGTTACTGACGCGTCCGCCGTAAGCATGCCAAATGGTCTGATTTCTGTGATTTTCAGAAAGCTGTGGCATCTCAGTTTTGAAACGAAAATGTTTACACCTTTGATTTGTTGGTGTTTGGCTTTAGCCTGTGTGCATCTGTTGCATCAGATAAACTTGAAATCAACGCTGAACAGGTCAACTCGCCGTCAGTGTTAAATACCGGAAGAGGAAAGCGTGCAACGTCGTGAGTGGTACAACTTAGCGAGAATGTGGCTCTGTATGGTCTTTATCTGTTACGCCATTATGAAATATGCGTATATTTCATGAAACGTCATTAAAACATCGCTTAAATCGGCTCTAAAGAATGTAAAGTTTCTATTGTTGCTAAGTATAGTTCATAGAACAATGCCGGACAAAAAGTAATGTACAATATCCTACAAGAGCTTCTTTGCATCACATCACATCTTGTCTGATCCAATGTTTCCGTAGTACGCATGTCACTTTAGAGATTTCATTGTTTGTTGAACCCTTCGCTATCACAAAGTCATCAATTTTAACCGTCAACCGTCTGCTTTCATTTCTCAAAATTTTAAATTTGTGGTATTTTGACTTAAGAAATATTGAAATGGGTGTCAAATAGTTTCAATTCTGTTCAGAGCCCGCATTAGGCGGCGTCTGATCAGGATCTACACTGTGTGCACATTACTATTGTAGTCGGATAAGACAGTGAAGTGCCTTTAAACCAAATGCTTCATCTCTTTAAACAGGGAAGAGCTACCCCATATATGGTTGGGCATGAACGCAGATTCAAACCATGTATTCAAGTGGAATGATGGTACTGATGTCAGTGCGAAAAACTGGGCTCGGGGTAAGTATCATGGACAAGTGGCTAGTATCATGGACAAGTGGTTAATCAGGCCAGTGTCTTTGAAATCGGTTACACTCGCGGCAAAGTGGTAAGTGTCATGGGAAAGTGGTTAGTTTCTGGGAAAGAAGTAAGTGTCAAGGAAAAAAATGTACTAAGTATTATAGGAAAGTGGTAAGTCTTGCCTGAAAATCTCATTAGAAAGTGGTAAGGAATACATTGATAGGATTTTTAGATAACAATATCCCTTTGACTGACATAGCAAACAGGCTGGATTTAGATCAGACACTGATCAATTCGGCTTCTGAAAAGTGTCCAGTTTGTTTGACATTCTCTAGTTATTTGTTTAATCAGTATGCAAAATAAATTTATCTTAGACCAAGGCATTATGGTAATATGGTAGTGTTAAAGTTTAACCGTTCGTGATATACATTTGGTATGATCTGAATATACACTCAGCTTTGATTCATACCAGACGCCGAGTTAATCGGCATTTTATCGAACCCAATCTTCAGGAACAGTGACATCTCTCTAAACCGGACATGTGTGGGGCCAATATAAATATCCGGTAAACAGGGGTTTCCAGTTCAGAAGAGTTTTTAACGCATTACTCTATAGCTTGTTTCTAGTCCGAAATATAGTTTTTTTTACTTTCAACCTACTATAAGCTATCATCTACTAGAAACTTTCTGATTATACATATTCTAAATGTTTTTTCGGGGCCTCCGTGGCCTAGTGGTATAGTCACTGTGACTTACATCACTAAGCTCCTCACCGCTGTGAGTTCGAATCCCAGGAGGGTCGTTCGGATTTTTCATGTGGGGAAGCCTTCCAGCTGGCTTGTGGAAGGTCGGTGGTTCTACCCAGTTGCCGATTTGTGCCTGAAACAGTGCATAAAGGACTTCATGGGTTTTCCTCCACCTATAATTAGCTGGACGTCGCGATATGACTGAAATACTGTTGAAAGCGACGTAAAATCAAAACAAATGAATAAATAAATAAATGTTTTTTCTTAAGTGTAGTACATAATCAAAGGCGTAAAAATACGTATTGATGGTGTAATTGGTTAAAATAAGTAGGGGTGGAAATTGGATCAACGTTTTTGTCTGATTTAGAGAGAATTCTAATATTTAGAGGTTTCGGTTTGGAGGGGGTTCCAATGTATTTGACAAGTATTTGTGAGTTTTTCTTAAAATAACCTAGATCGGCTATAGGCCAGTCAGCGATGGTCACCGAGAAGCCATTTTGGTGGGGGTTTGATATATTTGTCTTCCATTGGTCTGGTGCACGACGTATTGCGGTAGGTTGATGGCGTTATATGCTGTGCACAGGTAATCCCGTCTACGTTGACGGTGCGTCATTGACTACAGAAGTTGCTAAGAAGCTTTCCATACGGTTAACCGATGATTTAGTCAGCTTAATAGGAATTACCATCGTTTTGTGCTTATTATTGTTTGAATGTTATTTTGCAGTGCTCATTTGTGTTACAATATGTATGTAGTACGAATTTATTCTTAGATGAAAGTAAATCATTTTTTGTCGTCGGAGGGAAAGTATACGATACCCACCCCCACCCCTAAAAAAAACACCAAAAAAATCAACAACAAACAAATGGCGTCTTTCTGACCTTCGACCTATTTTAAGATATCCATGTTTCTGTTATTTAAACTACATGATCAAAATCAATATATAAGAACAAGAAAAGTCCACTTTTCCCGCATGTCGTTTTCGGTATAAAGCAATGAAAGCGAAACGACTAATTTTGCTACCAATTACTTTATATCGGATGTTGAATATTCTTTTATATTGTTTTTCGGTATATAACAATATGCAAGAGTAACACGATTTGCTCCAAATTATCTTAAACCAGAATATCGCTTTGTCGGTATTTAATATCAAATATTGAATATTCCGTTTTACCAGCTGCCGTTATAAATAACAAAAAAGAGAAGCTAATTTTTATTCCCAATCATCTTATGTAACTAGCTGAATATGTCATGGTATCGTTTGTCGCTTAAAATATAATTATATAGCATTTGTAAGATAAATAACTCAATAAATCTTTCACGAAAGGTGAATAGTCCGCTATGCCGTTTGTCGGTATAACATCAATATATAAAGGCATCTAAAATTCTCCTAGGATTATTTTACGTCGGAGTAATCCGTGTTTTAGCTCACCTGAGCCAAGGACTCAAGGTGAGCTATTTTGATGACCCTGTGTCCATCGTCCGTAGGGTATTTCTGCAGGGTAAGCGGGACAACTTAAGCATGAATATAAGATCAGTTTGGACCATTATATTCGGAAAGTATTAGACTGAAACTTGGTGGGTAAACTAAATGTCATTACGGAAAAGAACAGCAGCAAATTGCCTGTTTATTCTTCAAGGTAGCCTTTCAAAATTCACAATGCAACCTAAACAATGACCACATGATATGTAGGTCACAGGGGGTAAAATAGGATATTTCAGTGAACCTACATATTTTCTGTAAGGATTGTTCAAACTATGCCCCTGGGGAACTAAATGGTCTTACCCCGGGGTGACATTTTCAAACATCTTCCTTGAAACTGTTGTAGCCATAGCTTTGATATTTAGCATAGTGACACTTCTAGAGACCCTATACCAATGTTGTTCTAGATGTCATTTACAAGTATTGTTGAAATGGTTCCGATCGTTTGCTCATCTAGGTCACAGGAACTAAAAATAGATTTGTTTATGAAACTTAAAACATATTCTCTGAAACCCCTAGTAGACAGAGCTTTGATATTTTGCACATAGCATCATCTACAGGTCCTCTATCAAGAATTTTAAATTATGCCCCTGGGGTCAAAAATGACCCCGCTCCAGGACATAAGTCAATATCTCCATTTTGTCAGCTATTCTCAGATGAGCGATATGTGGCACATATGCCTCTTGTTTGTTATGCCGTTTGTAATTATAACACAATCAATCAGACCATCTACAGTACTCCCTCCCAACAACGACTTCCTCCTTACAACGACCATTGCCGCATTTCCCGAAACAGGACAATTATGTCTAACGCTTTTACTTACTGTAATATCGTCTGCTTAAAGTTGTCGTCTGATGTTTTTGTTCAAAGTTACATATTGGACATGTTGACAGAAACAACTTAATGACAAGTGACAAACGGCTTGAATCCAGACCAGACGACGGGTTACGCGGCGTCTGATCTAGGGTCAAGCTGTTTGCAAATTTCCTCCCCTATAACGACTAACATACAAATAGTGTCTCCCGTGGTATGTCGTTGTAGAGAGGGAGCGCTGTAGTTATGTTTTCAAGTGTTTTGTCAGAGGCTGAATATTCCAATAAATCCGTTGGTAGTAAGATATTACATAGAAACAACTTGTTAAGTTAGCAATTATTTTTGTAGGAATTGAATTTAAGGCTATATAGTTCGTCCTTTGAATAGCTTAAATTCCATATCATTTATAAAAAATTAAATAGAGGATAACTGTTTTTTTCAGTGTAAGATCGAAATTTAATCCATTGAGTGAACATCAGACGTTATATTTTCACGAGTGGCGAAGCCACGAGTGGAAATATAACAGTCTGATGTTCACGAAATGGATTAAATTCGATCTTACACTGAAAAAACACAGTTATTCTATTTATTTATGCTTTTAAGCCACTTTTTAAACGAAATTGTTTAAAAACTGAAAGCGAACGTACATTATTTATCCCGTGTTGAGCCCCACGTTTTATGTCGAACACATGCGCGTGACAGTTGGCGGTATAATGACGTCACTCGTTGCTCCCGAGTTTGGATTCGTGCTCTTCCGGTGAGTAGTTCGCGACAAATCGGACTGCCGGAATTTAACGATAAGACACGATTGACTACGATTCTTGGGGAGCCCTACGGGGAAAATTCATAATAAAAAGCGATTGGTGATAATCCACTGCAGTGGATTACCAAGTGATCATCCACTGCTATTTCGTGGTAATCCACCGAAAAGCATAAATAAAGCCCGATAGTTGAGTAACTCAGGCTGCTGAAAATGAAACAAAATGATCCATTATGCGCATTCTACTTTACTTCAAGCCTGCCTTTACCATCTGTCTAGATACGCTCGTATATATAAGCATTATTTTGCATATCAAAGACAGTATAATGGATTACCCCTTTTCTTAAGAGAGAAAACTCATGGACTGTAACTTTTCCTCCGTATCAATGCATTACGGGGGTTGTAACTATTTGCATGCTGGGTAAGTTTGAAGTCTGTAACAATTAGTATATATAACTGGTCTAAAGCTGTATGTTTAAAAAATCATTTCAACAAAGGATCAGAGGGTCAAATAGTGTTGATCCTGATGAGTCGCCGTATTATGCAGCCTCTGACCAGGATCCTACAATTATTGTGCCCGTCTTACGAAACATCGTACGACAACTATTGTCGTAAGTCAGGAATCTCTATTTGATGGAGAACTCAGTAATTAGATGTTTTTAAATATTTTGACTTACGACCGTTTTTGTCGTTTGACATTTCGTAAGACGGGTCCCTCGATCCTAAAGTTATGTTTGCGACGACTGTCATGGTTCAACGTTAACATTCTGAAAGTAAATGAATACTGATGCTGAAGCAAAAGCAATGTGGCAGTTTCATGCCGGATAACAGTAAAGCTGTAAAGAGTAAAGATATGAGATCTAACATACATCTGCCTAGACATAACCCATGTGTGTGTCCTATAAAACAGACATAGGCAAACAGTGTAGACACTGTTCAGGCGTCGAATTATGCGGTGCATGATTAAGGTCAATACTATTTACTGATAGGATTATCAATATAAAAGAAAAGTAAAATACAAATTTAGACCAGGCACCCCTTATATCAAAATTGGACTAATCCAATACAGCTCTCCCTCTCTACAAAGACACCCAATGAGAGACAAAAAATATGTGCGTTGTTCGAAGGGAGTCGTTGTAGGGAGGGAGATTGGCTTACATTTGCAAACAGCTTGAATCCAAAACGCGGCGTCTGATCTGGATTCAAGCTGTTTGCCACTCGTCATTATGTTGGTTTTTTTCTGTCAAAATATGTAAATTTGAGAAAAACAGCAGAAGAACTTTTTAAGTAGACTATTGCAGCCGTGAAAAGGTTGGACATATTTATATTGTTTTGGGAACTGCGGCAATCGTCGTTATAAGGAGGGAACCATTGTTAAGAGGGTCGTTGAAGAGAGGGAATGCTGTATAAATAAAATCATGGACGAATCCACTTGGCATAAATGGATTAATGTACTTATAAATGTGTATAAGAATTTAACGATTTAATTGATTACTCGATTTTTTTCAGGTGAGCCCAATAATTGGCGTAATGAAGAGGACTGCGCCTTTGGTTCGACTAAATGGCATGACATATCGTGTGACAGTTCAACTAGAAAACACCAAGTCGTGTGCACTTACACGCCCACAGGTAAAACCATACCACCAGTAGAGACCTCCACTAAGCCTACACTCAACAACATTTCTAATTGGTCACTTTACTTTTCCTAATAATTATCGAAATTCAACACGTATCACGTTGAGGTTTCATACAGGAATCACTAACCATGTATAAATTGTTGAAATCGATGTTCTGGTTCCCGAGAAAATTAAACTTCGCATAATTTACATGCAAGCATGTTATGCATGATTTGCACGTGCATTAAAGGTACGTTGTCAAACACGTGTTCTTTTTATACGACTGAAGTCTATTTAAGAAATGAATTGATTTTTTTCGGTGTTCAAGCCAAATGAACGACAGAAAATTATCGGCAAATACCATGAATCGCGATCATAAAATGTCGCAACATTTTTTATGAATTGGGTGGCGACAAATGACGATGAAGTCGCTATAAACTTTATTTCTTTTACATCGATTATGAAACAAGCTACATTAACTTATACAAATCACTCTTGATGGCTCGATTGGTGGCGTATCTGGTCATTTCTATAGGTTGAAACCGGAATGCCCGGAGAAAACCCACGTATCAACTGGCAGAGTCCAGATCAGACTGCGATTTACTTTTTATCAAATCAAGCTTTATTTAACCATTTCACTGCAAAATTGTTCATGCGATGTTACATGTAACCCCTTCACTGCTTCCTGATCGGGTGTCGTCTGCTTCAATTTTGTTGTCTGCAATTTCGTTTCAAAATAAAAAATAAGGCAGAATAACTGAAGAAATTTCAAACGAGTGTCAAACAGTTTGGATACTGATCCGACGCCATGTTACTCGGCGTCTGATCAGGATCAAAACTGTTTGCAATCGCGCTTTTAAGCGTCATTGAGAGTGGATTAAAAGAGTTCAATATATCTCTGTTCGGTTGTATTACAGGACACTGTGTGGATATACACAACACTGTGACGTGCAAGTTCTGGGCGGACCGTGGGGAATGCGAGAAAAACCCCGGTTGGATGATCCCTAATTGCCGGAATTCATGCAGAAAATGCGGAGAAACTGGTAATGGAAACCTGAGTAAATTAAGAAATTATCTCGCTTCTACCATTGTTAAACGATATAAGACAACGGTTAGGAGTTATAATGGACACGTTACGTAAACAACATTTGCACAACTGAGAGTTACGATGAGCTACATTAACCAAATCACTAGCTTACCCCCAGTACAATCATCATATGCAAACTGATCAGAATCCAACTTGTTTGACACTCATTCAAAGTTTCGTAAGTAAAACAATATATAATATACAATGTTCCATCTCTACATCATCATCCAATGGGAGACAGATATTGTGTGTGTTGTTCGGAGGGAGTTGTTATAGGGAGGGAAATTGGCTTATATTTACAAACAGCTTGAATCTAGATCAGACGCCGTGTTACGCGGCGTCTAATTTGAGTTCAGGTTGTTTGTTCATTGTCATTCTGTTTTGATCTGTCAAAATGTCCAATATGTGATTTTGAGAAAAACAACAGGCGGCAATTTTAAACAGACGATATTGCAGCCGTCAAAAGGTTGAGCATAATTGTATTATTTGGGGAACACTTGCAAGTGTTGATGGACGGAGGGAATCGTTGTTCAGAGGGCGGTTGAAGAGAGGGTGCACTTTATGTATATCATTTTTGTTTTATACACTGGACCAGGTCAGAATCAGATCTAAACACACTCCATGATATTTTGAACATCAATGCGACGATATCAAAATTATACTTGACTCTTGCAAAAACAAGGTACCATTTCTAGATTGCCTGGTGTTAAAATAAGGAGCCAAACTGGAAACGGGTTTATTTTACAAAACCAACGGATAGGAAAACTTACCTATTATTCAGTTCATGTCATTCCAAACACACGAACGTCAGTATCCTTTTCAAAATCTCCAGACGCCTAAAAACAAAAGTAGCTAAACCATTGATCTTCCAACAACGGGCCACATATTTAGAAGGCTATCTGAAACGTGAATAGTTTCTTAAGAAAACTTACAACACAAACGATCAAGAAATCATACCATATGTCAGTACATTTAATCCAAGAAATCGAGAATTTATCTAAAGCACCTCCACGATATTATTCTTAAAAGAGATCCTCACATGAAAAATGCTTATAATAAATTCAACTTCTTTTAAAGCAAACCCCAACCGCCAAACTTAGAACGCTTTCTCACAAAAGCCAAATTATATGTGAAATAGAAAATATTCCAAGCATTATTCGCTGTAATCACGGGAATTGCGTACTGTATGTCCATTTTCTAGAGGGAAGTTGTTACAAGTAAAATGCGGATAAACAATAAAAGTGAAATTTAACATCAGATGCGATGTGGAGAATATTGTGTATGTGATATTTGCAAAAGTCTGTAGAGAAGAATATGTTGGAGAAACGATTGATTTACGCAAGAGGATGTTTCTACATCGCTATCATATCCGAAGCCCAAATTACCGCATCCTACGAGTGAGCGAATAAATTGACAAATGCACAGACAAATGCACAGACGAGGGTCACATACGTATTCAGCGTATCCCCGCTATATAAGATGAACACCGATGGCATTTCACCCAAATAACAAAAAGAAAGTTCATACAAATGCTGAAACCTAAACCAGGGCTGCCATTTCTCCGGATATGTCCGAAATATTTGGGTTTTTTACTTTAGCACATGCCAGCTTAAATCAGGCTGAAAGTAAGCAGAATGCGCATTAAGGTACATTCTGGTTTACTTCAAACGCGTTTGAAAATAGAAAATTTGAAAATCTTTGAATTATTCATGATCAGGTTACGGCAGCCCTGATTATCTGAATTATACTTTTTGACCGTTACTCTAGTGGCACCCTTTAAACAAACAACGGCGTTGATAGAGGGTAGTGGTAATACTGTGTTTATTCAAATGAAAACGATTTTTTGTTTAATAACACTTTTATTAAACTGCAAAGTAAAATTCTTACTTCTGATTTGCTAACGAGCCGTAGACGTGAACCCATGTACCCTGTGAGCTTACAGGATACATACAGCTTTGGTTGAAAGGTACTCAGTCTTGCTGCTGGACAGGATTGTGTGCATTCAATCGTGTATCCTCCGTTCTAAGTCTATTTCGGCTAATAACCAATCGAGGTTTGGCTCTTTAAACAGTCGCACTTTCTTTTTCTTTTCTCGGAAAGTTTGACGCCGACGTCCCTACGGACGTTCCCATTTTTCTTTTGAATAACAAATGTTATAACACATAACGTCATTTATATACGTGCAACATTATATGTTTCGACGTAGTGAGTTTTAACTCTGTCCACGATAAAGGTGAAAACGGCCAGCGATTTAAGAAATTGTCGACATATTTCGAATCGGCCAACAATCTTGGATCGACGATCGATCTGAGTCTTACAAACTTAATCCATCATCATGATTTGTCATCTTGAACAAATGCGGTGTTGTTACTGTTTACTGAGCGCTTTTACACGACAAATGCAGATTTGTTTCAACAGTGAAAACTTTGTAGTATCATCAATTTGTTATACAGTTTTCCCCAGGGTACATGAGGATTTATTTACGGCTGAGGAAAATCATGTTGCCCGAGCCGATAGCTGCATTTGTATGTACCCAGTATATCTAATAGATTCGATTGTTAACAGTTTTGAGTCTAACTTGACGTAAAATATCACGGTTTCTGGCCAGCCTATACATGTTTGCCAGTCTGACTTAAATACGACGTCTACATATATACCCTTAAGTGGATTGCTTCTGTGCTTATTTTACTTTGAGCGGGAAAAATGTACTTTCTCAACATTGTTTCTGCAAATGCAGTCCAACCTTTTGGGCAATTTCCGCCAAACTCGAAATAAGATGCACTAACCTTCGTTAGCGCCATGGACATTAAATGCACCGAGAATGGTTAACATTACAAATTGTTTTTAGAGACGAACGTTGGTAGAGATCTTCAACCGGCTACTACAAACCCGAACTGTAAGGGTAGTACATAATGCTTCTGTGGGGGTTCTGTATTACATTTGTCTTGTAATATTACCTTCATTGCCTTGACGTTATATAGGAATAAACAACATATTTTTGACGTTCATGACGGTATGACTACATTAGCTTCGCAGGGGGTAAATTACGTAAACGCCCGAAGGGCGTTTACGTAATTTACCCCCTGCGAAGCTAATGTAGTCATACCGTCATGAGCGGCAAAGAGATGTTGTTTATTCCTTATATCTATATTTATAGTTTCTGTCTTGTCAATTTAATGTGTTTATTTGCCAGATTTGTTTTTCGTTTTTCTGTATAAGAATTTATCATATACCGGTCAAAGAGGTTTGATAGATGTAATGTCGATGTAATAGCCATTCCAGTTTCTAAATATGGCGAGAAAGTAGTCCCAACTACATGTACTGTAACTGTATTAAAAATTCAGGATTTTTTCCAGTAAACTTTCTCTCTGTGAATGGAAAAGACTTACAAGGCAAACAAATAACAGTGCAAATTGAATATCTATTGCCAAAGCACATTCTAAAAATACAGGTCGCGGTTGTTTTCTTAACCCATTTACACACATAGCAACGCGATGGCAACGACCTATGGGTCTGTATCACTCCGCTAGTGTCATATGACCGTCGACCAATGGGAGCTTAGTGTTAAGTGCCCGATGTAGTGTATTTGAAGAAGTCCACGAATATCACGGGCGAAATCCGAACTGGCTAAAACCAGATTCGAAGTGTAGGTTCATCGAGGGATGACCTGCAAATTTTTAATAGGATTACATAAAGACTTTACAGAGTAAATGTAAATATTCAGCTATAAACGATTATCGTCAGCTTTATTTCTCAAATTTAAAGTCTAACTGATCGGGTTTTATATTCACACTATTGTGAAATATATTAAATATCGTATTCCACATCATAATGCATAAATTTACTTGATAAACTAGTAGACCAAGATTTACGGCTTCCAGTTCAATCAGTCTTACATGTATTAATGACAATTCAGTAAAGTTATATAAATGGGGATATTAAATAAAGGCTTGTTTGGTCATTTTTCAATTTATTGTTAAAATCAACCTTTTACTGCTCGTATATTCATGAACTCTCGTACATGCATTTATTGAAAATGTAGCAATGAAATACAATTAGAATCAGGAACAAGTTGTTACCTATTGCTGAAAAATCCCGACTAACGTAACAGGTCCCGAACAAAAGCACCTAAGAGGCTACTCGATAAAATTAAAACAAATACAGAGAGGCCCGGTAAAGCTTACCAATCGAAAGCCTTAGAATCTCAAACGCTGTAGAAAATTTATATGGTAACTCTTTCTTTGCCAAGTTTTACCGTCTGCTTTTACCCTCTTACCACCAAAAGAGAGTCTGTATTAGTAGTGTCGGCTGCAATATTTTAGCTTTAGGGCTGTTTTGGAAGAATAAATGTCGATACGAGTGTTCAACAGTCTGATCAGGATCAAAACTGTTTGCCACTTGTTTTGAAATTACGTTAGTTTTACTATCTTAAATCTAACTTTGAAACGATATTGCAAACGACAATATTGAAGCAGACGACACTATGGCGGTAAAGAGGTAAAAACCTCACGAGAAATTTGACCATGAAAGGGTTAAATGTGACACACTTACACTTTTCCCTGTGTTAATTGTTGTGCAAACTAAATTCTTGGTAACATTTATTACCCGAAGATATTGAATTAGCGACCCTTAAAAATAAATGCAAGGTGTTTTGACCTTCATCCCATCTGCTCGTAGCCTATTTGACCTTATGCGTAATTATTTTTTTTATTATTTATTATTATACCAGATTTATATAGCGCTCTTTTCACACAGGGGTTGTGCGTTCAAAAGCGCTTCACATGAAGTTACACAAATGTACCTACAAACAAGAAAAGACAAAATAACTACAATATGATCTAAAATAAACATGAATAAACATATAAAAGACAGCCCCCAAAATGGCGATCACATTACTCCCATCAATCAGCAATGAAGCAACCGGCTTCTGATTGTCGACCGATAGAAACAATAGTAGAGCGCCCAAATGCAGGCCGCCAGGAAAAGACAAATAACTACAATTAGATATAAAATAAACATAAAAAACGTACAAAAGACAGCCCCCAAAATGGCGATCACGTTACCCCATCAATCAAGAGCAACGAAGCAAATGGCTTCTTTATGCGGACTGATAGAAATAACAGTAGAGCGCCCAATGAAGGCCACTAAACATACAGAAGACAGCCCCCAAAACGGCGATTGCACTACCTCAACAATCGAGAGCAACGAAGCAAATGGCTTCTTTATGCCGACTGATAGAAATAATAGCAGAACGCCCAATGCAGGCCGCCTAATGTAACATAACTAGGAAAAATAGCATGCGACAATAACTAAAATTTCTATAAGAGACCGAAAACCAGATAATACTCCAGAAACTCCCATTTGGACCCACAACATCTACAGCAAGAACATATCGCATAGGTAGCAGTGTTCTAATAACAAATATTAAAGTAATGTGTTTTCAGATGCTTTTTGAAAACTGCAACTGAGGTTGCATCTCTAATGTGTGATGGTAGACTGTTCCAGAGCTTTGGGGCTGCGTGCATGAAACTTCTATCTCCAAACCTCACCAAACGACTCCTCGGTACAACCAGCGATACTGATTTAGTTGCAGACCGCAGCTCTCTTCGAGGTTTATACACGTCAAGCATATTGACAATGTACCTTGGAGAATCATTGCACATGGCCTTGTATGTGAGTGTCAGAATTTTGAATTCAATTCTGTGTTGAACTGGAAGCCAGTGAAGATCCTTCAAGACTGGAGTGATGTGATTGTACCGAGGGGTCCTGGTAATGATGCGGGCTGCTGTATTTTGCACACGCTGTAGTTTGCATAATGAGTTTTGGGGAATCCCATACAGCAGTGAGTTGCAGTAGTCAATTTTTGAAGTGACCAGAGAATTGATCAAGGTCTTTGTAGCTTCTGGAGAAAGGTACTGTCTAATATGACCTATCTGCCGCAGCTGTGAGTAGCCAGACCTGCACACAGCGTTAATGTGCTGTGTCATATCCATTTGGGAATCTAATCTAGCACCAAGATTCTTCACACATACTGATGGTTTGATTTTAGAGTTTCCCACTTGTACGTGAAAATCTCCAGGAACGTTAAACTTTTTTGAATGAAACAGTATGACCTCAGTTTTGTCAGTGTTCAGCTTCAACATGTTCTGGTGCATCCATGATAATATGTCTTTTAGACACCCTTCGACTTTTGAAAGAGCTTCTTGTTGACAATATGTGTCTTTAGGCTTAAATGACAAGTATAACTGTGAATCATCTGCATAGAAGTGATGATCCAGCTGATGATTTCTGCAAATTGAGCCGACAGGTTTTGTGTACAAGATGTAGTTCTTCGGCCCAAGGACTGACCCCTGTGGCACACTATATTTCATTTGAACTGGGGCAGATAATTCGCCATCTACCGCGACTGTTTGGTAACGGTCGGTCAGGTATGAGGTCATCCACTTTAGTGGGTTTCCAATAATTTTGAAGTCTTTTTCAAGGCGATTGAGTAATTTTCATGATCAATTGTGTCGAATGCGGCAGATAGGTCAAGCATCACCAGAATTGTGATTTCATTCTTATCAAGATATTGCAAGATGTCATTTTGAACTTTTAGAAGAGCAGTTTCTGTAGAGTGATGCTTACGATATGCTGACTGATGTTGTTCATGCAGATTGTTTGTGGTCAAATGGGACTCAATGCGTTTGTCTACTACCTTTTCTAATACTTTTGAGAGAAATGGCAAATTTGATACAGGCCTGTAGTTCTTAAGATCATTTGTATCGAGATCAGGTTTTTTCAAAAGAGGTCTTACATGCGACTTTTTGAATTCTTTTGGAACATACGCAGATTCCAGCGAAGAGTTCACAATCTTTGTTAACGACGGTAGGAGCTCGTCAAGGCATAACTTTAAAAGCCATGTAGGTATTGGGTCGAGTTCACAGGACTTACATGGGGATGCCTTCACAATCTTCCCAATTTCTGCTGCTGTAGCAGAGTCAAAGCTTTCTAAAGAATTCATTGAATGCAACGTTTCTGTGATGACTGGGGTGCATGACATTGATTCAGAGGCAATGCCTGTCCGTATTTTGTCCACCTTTTCAATAAAAAAGTCGCTGAAATCATGCGCAAGTTGTTTTGAGGACACATTTTTTGGCAGTGCAATTTCACTGTTTGCACCCAGGAGATGCTTAGTGACTTTAAAAAGACTCTTCGAGTCCTGTTGACAGGATTCTACTTTTTCTGTGTAAAAATTAACCATTGACTCTGCTAATAGTTTGTTTACTTTAGCACACTGCTCTCGATACAGTTGATGATCAATTATGAGTTTGGATAATTTCCACTTTCGTTCCAGCTTACGCTTTAAATGTTTAGCATCGTGAAGTTCCTGGGTGTACCATGGACATGATGGCCTGAGAGTTATGGTCTTAGTTTTCAATGGTGCATGCTTATTGATCAGGGCTTTAAGTTCATGTGTGTATACACCGACAATTTCGTCAATATCTGTCATTTTCAGAATTTCTTTAATTGAATCTGAGTTAAGGATATCTCTTTTAAATAAATCGACATTAATGTCCCTAAGCTTTCGAAATGAAACAGTTTTTCTGATGGGCGTAGGTTTTTCTGCCTTTGCTCTGAAAGACACAGAGAAATGGTCTCTTGAGATTTTGCCACTACTGTCAGATAGTCCAGGGTCAGTGACTTCGATATTTGACACACAGTCTTCGTTATCTCTTGTTATAACAACGTCAAGAGTGTGTCCCCCGACATGAGTGGCTTCTTTGACATGCTGTTGAAAACCAAATGAATCCATTGTACTGACGAAATTGACAGTGTTCCTATCGTTTGAGATATCAAGATGAAGGTTTAAATCCCCTACAATGATGATTTGTTTATCAATGGTTGAAAATTTCGATAAGAAAACTGGCCATTCCTTGTCAAGAAAGTCTGAGGTTTTTAGACCGTTTGCCGTGGATGGAGGGGGTCTGTAGATGACTGCTAGACGCACTGTGAAATCTTTGATGCTTAAAGTACAGTCAATGTGCTCAAAAGTTGAAAAATCATTATCTTTGGTAGAGGAAAGGATTTTAACATCAATTGATGCCTTATATATGAGCCCCACTCCACCACCCCGGCTTCCACTACAGCGAGGAACATGTTTGATCTTATAGCTGTCAGGAACCAGTTCACCTAAGCACGGTTTATCTGCAGCACTACCAAGCCAGGTCTCAGTGACGGCCATTACATCAATATCATTTGAGATTATATAGTCATGTATAGCCAAAGCTTTATTTTTTACTGATCTTGGGTTTAAACTGCAGACGTTAATTTGCTTTTGAGGTTTGGTGGACATGGGCTGTTCATACTTTACATGAATGAGATTTTGTGTATTTGCTTTAGGAGGTTCAACTGAGAGTTCAAGTTTACTATTTGTTTGACAAGTACTGGAAACAACTTCTATTGACTGTGGTAATTCTGTAATAATGTCATGATGAATGCCATCATTTGTATCCCAAATGCGTTTCAGTTTGGATTTACCCCCTTTTGTACCCCTATACTTTGCTAATCCAAATTGCCCAAAGTCATAAAGACCTAACTCTTTCAATCTAGATAATAGAAGGGGATCAGGTTTAGAATAAGGTGATAATTGACTAAGTGAATAAATGTACTTATCCGTATATCTAATCTGATTTGGTAGATGGTCAGGACTGCCTTGGGCTAAACACATGTTGAATTAAATATCCAATATGTCCAGTGTAACACTATATACTCCACAAATATGATTTATTAAATCCACAATATCTTTTAAATCTCACTATAAAATCACTATAAAATCACACCATTCTTTTAAAACTATATTCATTTACAACACTGTCAAGTTTCAGAAGTTTATATAAAGTAATTCCACTTTGAATATTGATAACTGTGAGAGCTGAGAAAAATGCAGCCATTCACACATGGCGCATACAATTAGTAATGGAAGTATTTTCTTTATTTGTTAATCACTGATAGAAACAGAGTTTATAAACTTGAAGGTTACATAGTTTGGGGGATTGCATTTCGGAAATTTCTGTCGAAGACGTTAATTATTCGATTTTAAACGACATTAAAGGCAAACGCAGCTCAATAAAAGGTAGAAAATTAGTAGTTGTAGAACATGTTGACGATTCAGGTTACTATTGTATGACACACTGTGTAGAGATGTTCAGACGCAAAGGGCATCGGCGACTGTATTTGTAATTGACATTCACTCTCAATGACGTCAAAAAGCGAATTTGCAAACAGTTTTGATCCTGACTGACCAGGATCAACATTGTTTGCCACTTATTTTAAAATTACGTCAGGTTGACTGCCTTAAATCTAAGTCTAAAACGATATTGCAGACAACACTATTGAAGCAGACGTCAATATGACGATGAAGGCGTAAAACCCTCACGATAAAGTAGATCATGAAAGGGTTAAGCAAAGCCGCATTATCTGATAAATAAATCTCTCTATCTAGCAATACTCTTTGCCACTGGTATTGTTTTATTATCCTTGCAGCTCCGTTTGTCTGTAAAGATGATCTACCAAACTGTGCTGAGATCATGACGGGCACACCTGACATGTGTCAAAACAAGGCAGGGTATGCTTGGGCCAACTGTCGCAAGTCGTGTGCGTTTGGTGGTAAGTACTTAAACTTGATGACGACTTAGTTGATAGCTGCATGTCCATACTGCGAGCGAACTTGTGATAACTGTTGGAAACAATCTGGCCCAGTGTTTATAAAGCCTTTGAGCTGAATCTGAGTTCGTTCCCAAGCATATGATTGGTCAGATTTGAGCGTAGGCTCAAATCTGACCAATCAAATGCTTGAGAATGATTTAAAACTCAACTCAAACGCTTTATAAGCATTGACCTTGGATTCAGATGAGAGGAGTTACATTATGTCAAACTATTTGACACTGTGGTGATATTTGCTACAAGAAATATATTTTAAAAATACATTTTCATAATTATTGCAGACGACAAAGTTTTGTAGACAACGAAGGTTAATTCCTTAACCGCCCTGACGTGATATTAAACAATTGACGTCTGCGTTTATCTCTCACATTTCAATTTGTGGTATTTTTACTTAAAGCCAGAATATTCCTCTCAGACTAACAAAATCGTGCATTCTTCTCATGACATTTTATGGTACCTCCGTAATCGTAACATAAAATAAAGTAACTCGTGGTACTTTTTGAGGTAATATTGCTTACAAACCTATGAAATTTGTGGAAATAGTCGAGTTTAAATCGAGTTTGTTTACATACGAACAATGACGAAGTACGAGATTTTTCCGTTATAGCTCATAAGCATATTCTATAGCTATGTTTAGGTAGCAATTATAGCGCTTTCAGTCAAATAGAGACAACTCCTCATTTTTTCCCGCTAAATGTGACACAGACTGGGGTGCAGAGTCACTTGTGTACATGAACTATCGCCCGTCGTATCGATCACGTGACCTTAAAGGGACTCGCAACCGGATGGTGTTCTTGTCAAAATAAAATAAAATACTCAAATAAAAGCAAATTTGTGGCATTATTTGGCTTTTGATATTAAAAAAATATGATCAGTCCAAAAAACGTCTCAAGAATCGTCACCGAATCTTAGTTTTTTAGATATTTTCCATCGTTTTTCCATAGCGTTAGCTAACGGTATAGTTGTTGTTGTTGCTTCTCTACACGGGGTCAGACATAAACACGAGCCGAATTACGAAGTTGTATGCACTTCCGATCGCTACACATTGAAATACGTTAAATCGATCCGAGATAAACGGATAGTTCCGTGGTCCATCGGTCTAAGCGGTTTCCCCTATTTTGCCTTCTGTCCGCCAATGCCGGGCCCCGGGTTCGAATCCCACCAGAGACCAATATTTTTTTTTATTGAAATACATTTTTTTAAACAGAATTTCTTATCCTAAACTAATTCTTTACCATTTATATAAGCGTTTGACACATATTTACAAATTACTATTTTTAATGCACCATCTGGTTGCGAGTCGCTTTAACATCGTTCTCGGGAACAAACCCGAAGGTTTGTTATGTTAACAAATAGCTTATTTTTTTATAGCCATCACAATAAGAAATCGGCACTTTTATGCATACTTCTTAACGAAAGGAGGGGGGGGGGGGGGGAGGGGGGGGGGGCATGCATCTTACAACCGATTTCACTTAGTTTTAGTACATAGGAAATATACATGTATCAGAAAATGCGTATTTTTAACATGAGTTTGGGCGGTAATATACCTTAAAGAAATATTGAAATGAATGTTAAACAAATTTGAATCGAAATCAGGCACCGCGTTGGGGACAAACTATGTACAACTAACTAGATCTATTGTACTCGGGGTAAGAAAGTGAAGGAGTTAAAGTATCATGGTCGTGTTCATTTACACGGCGTCTCATCTGAATCCAAAGTGCTGGGCAGTTAACATAAAAGTAAAATAGTATGAGGTTCTTTAACAGTATTGTACCCAACACTGTTAAATGATTACCTCTTTATTTCACACCATAAAATATAAAAATGACGAAAAACTATTTAAATTATTAGATCTAGATCTATTAGAATAATAAAAATAAATTGCTGTTTTCTCCCTACATGACGACGTTGCACTCATGATGACATTACAACATTTGAAACAACAAGCAATCTTAGTCTACCGTAACGTTGGATAAACCTTATCCTCTTTGATTTTATGGCTGAACGGATGACATTCCTTTGATTTAAATTAATTAAAAATGTGCTGAATGTCTTTATTGATCAAGCAATTAACTCGGCAATTCGCACACTCGCAGACGTGAATCTGTTCTCAAGGGAAATAACTCTAAGCAAATTGTCGGCAGTTGTCCAGTACAATACAAAAAATATGGATTTCCGGGACTCGAGTACCGATATGAAAAAAATATTGCGGCTATTTGGGATCGCAATTTTACAATTCAGTACAACACTCGTTTCTCTTGTATCGTCTCTTGGTAGAAAGAGGAGTTTCCGATTGGTTTAATCTATATAGGTGCGAACTAATCTAAATTAGCTGTTAGCTCTACTTTTGTGTTAAATGAATATGGTTTGTTAATGCAAAGCGAATTGTAAATTAGAAATATCCAACAAGAACTTTCAGCTTTACTTTGATTCTGCCTTACGTTTCCGTCTGTGGTTTAACTTTTTCACAGCCAGCGTCGCCAAAAGATGACTTTGCAAACATTCTGGAGTGTGAACACACACCGCGTATAGTAAAGCTGACGGTTCAACTTTGCAGCGAAAGAGTTAAACAATCAATATGAATATTCAGTGTATCACTTATATTGAAGCGTCATAAGGCACTTTGACGTAGGAAAATGTTAGTACTAACTGAGTTGTTTTAATCCCCAGCCTGTGTGTCAGCTGTGACATGTTCCGTTACTGCCCCGTCCGACGCTACTCGTAGTGTAGGCTCCGACTCACTAACCCAGGGTCAGGTAAGTCCTTTAATGTATATGGGCACTAAAAAACCGGTAATGCTTCTGTGGTGTGGTCAAAATAAGACCACTGAGAAAAAGTCCTAAAGTTATTTTGCCTCAAAATAGAAATTTGTCATGAAACATACATACTATTTTGTGCTATTTATGTAATACATGAGTATCATGGATTAGATAAAAAACATTAAATTTTCTGCTTTCAGAAATGGGGTTATGAAAAAATAATGAGATCTGAAATGAAAAGTCTCTGTTTAAACTGGTGTTAACTGAACACCAGTCCAGTCACTGAAGCCATACACTTTTCTTATTTGCCACATAACCGCCTGTTTTTCTGTATAGTTTAGTTTTGCATGAATGTATCTTCGGAGTAAAGATAACGTTGAATAACCATCATGGGTACCTTTTACATTGAAGATGATGCAATGTATGTCACTTATGTAGGAGAGCTAATGCCCTAATTATGAGAAACGTAATCCTTATCCAGTTAAATTATTGTCTGTTTTCAGCGGTTTATTTTAACATTATTGTCTGTTGAAATAGTATTTTCAGCTTCTAAGTTATTGTATTTTTGCTCGTCGAATGCAAACTTATCGTTAGCATGTTTGTAAAAGTGGTTTTACTTATATTTATATTTTCATAATTTTCTTAGTCCTATACAATGTGAATCTTGACGAGATTGGTTTTTATGTGTAAGAATATATCATATACCGGCCAACTATGTTTGATAGACCGATGTAATCCTGGATGTAACAGCCATTGGATAACTATAATATATGGTAAAAAAAGTAGTCCAATATACATGCTTTTGAGTTGCATTACAAATTCAGGCTTTTACCCAGTAAATTGTCTCTGTATGCTGAACGAACACTTATAAGACATTAAAAATAAACAATAGTGCAACTTCAATATCTATTATTAAAGCATATTTTATAAAATTAGGTCGCGGATTTGTATTTAAGCCTAATTACGCACCATAGCAACCACCAGCTGGTCGCTAGGTCGGTATATCTCCGGCGGAGACTCCGCCCTCTTTCTAACTGGCTGGAACCAGTTTCAATTTGTAGGTTTACTGAGAGTTATACTTCATATTTTCAATACGCTTCTAGAGGACGTTACTGGGCGAATGTAAATACTCACATATGAGCCGTGTAATGACAAAGCCAGCCTTATTGCATTGCAACAGTGTACATATCAAGCACATTTGTCATTCCAGGCTCTGCACCTGAGTTTAATATACACTACCATATACCTTATACAATATAGCTACATAAAGTGCTTTAGATGCTTACGGGTGACAAACAGAGAAGATCGAGAAAAACCTTGATTTACACTGTTTGCAATGCAATAAAGTAGTTCATGACACGCCTCATATGCAAATAGTCTGGATATATATCAGACGCAGCGTTACGTGGCTTCTAATAAGGACCCAAACTGTTTGATATCCGTATAAAAGCTTCAGTAAAGAAGTCGTTAATTTTAAAACAAGAAATAAAAGCAGAATGTCAGTTTTGAGAGTAGGCGATTATATTGCTCCAAATATTCAATCCTACCCAACGAAACTTCAAATAAATGATTCCAGTTCCAAATGTGGTATACGGTGTAGATCATGTTATCTATTTAATGTTGTTTTTATCAGAGTATTTCAATATGACAAACAGTGCAGACCCTAATCAGAGGGCTCATTTAGATCTGATCGTAGTCATCCCTGTTTTCATAGGACAAGTGTACTCCTCACATGTTCACTATATGCAAATGAAACGTATACAGTGCAACCCCTCTAATCGGAAATGTGAGGGGACAACATAACTTTCCGGTTTAGAGGGGTTTCAGGTTTAGAGGGGTTTTAACCCATATTTTGTTTCTAGTATGGAGTATAGCTGAACACTTAAAGCAGATTGAAAGTAAAGCCGAATGCGCATTAAGGCGCATTTCGCTTTACTTTCAAAGTTCTTTAAGCTATCATCTGCTAGAATATAGAAAATATTCTGATGATACATATTCATTAATGTATTTTCTTCAGTGTAGGAATAAATCAAAGGTGTGAAAAGGCATAGTTATGGTGTAATTGGTTAAAATAAAGAAGGGTTGACAACCTTTTTGTCCGGTTTCGAGAGAATTCCGGTATTTAGAGGTTCCGGTTTAGAGGGGTTTTACTATATGCGTCACTAGGGTTCAAAATACTATATGCGTCACTAGGGTTCAAAAGGTCAAGACAGGCTATGCCGCCTAAATGGCAAAGAAAGGGTTAGGCACTAAATACATTGCTTCCTCCCAACAACGACTCACTCCTTACAACAACGATTTCCCTTGTTCCTAAGACAATTATGTCTTACGTGTACACTGCTGCAATATCATCTGATTAAAAATTGCTGTCTGCTGTTTTTCTGACATAAAAGACATTTTGACAGAAAACAACATAATAACGAGTGACAAACAGCTTGAAACCAGATCAGACGCCGCGTTACGCGGCGTCTGATCTGGATTCAATCTGTTTGCAAATATCAAGCCTTTATGTTAGTTTTATTTGTCCTCTATCGGTTTCACAATCATGAGGAATAAAAATAATAACTTTCCATAGCAACAACGTCGTGATGACGTAAAGTCAAAATCTCAGAACAAGGAACGTGTGGGTGACGTAAAAAGGTCAGTTAGCTTGGTATTTACATACTTTCTCTTTTTGTTGTCTTTGCGTTTTGAATATTGGAAACACTCTTTTGGATTGGTCAGTGCTGCATTCGGCAATGTGGGTACTCATTCGGAGCTTTGGTACTGTATGATCTCTGATGTATTGGCGATGAACATTCATTTGTTTTCGTAAATTGTGAGTCTCGCCAATGTATTCCCCAACACATCCATTGCATATATTTATATAAATTACAGTCCTTTAAATTACAATTTGCTTTCAATTCAATGGATACATAGTCCACAGCGGTTACATACTTTATGCTAACTTTAGGAGCGGTGTCATTTTCAGGAAACCTGATTTTAGTAAGAATACTTTTTACCTATGCGTTGCATAGGTAGGGACACATTTAGTTCCCATTGATGTTCCTTTAGTTTGAGTGTAGTATTGCTTTTTAAATTGATGATCAAATTAATTCCTTGCTAAAACAGCTTTGTATATTTGTCTAACCTAAATTCGATTGTTTTCAGACCCAAGTCGTATTCAACATATTCTGTGTTTATAATTTTCAAACTTCCTATATTTGTTAACTTTTGTGATTTTTACGAAGTCCGTAGAACTGGCTTGCTTTAATTTTAAATTTTATTAAGTAACATGTTTTGGTTTTGCTGTGAGATCCATATTGAGTTCGAATAAGTTTTTAATGTTTTTAAAGATTTAAGAATAATAATGTTCATTTATTTGTAATAAAAGTCATTATCCGATAGCATATCCAGGATAAGATATAACGTTGACATATAATTAAACATTCGTCAATAATAAATTTCTTATGATTCACAACAATTCAAATAAACGTTACCCTGACATGAAATGCAGTCGAATATAGCAGCGCTGATTTACCATTATATTTGGAGTATTAATTAAAAAAACAGACACAGATAACAACTGACACCTTTCTTAAACAAATTGATTCAATGCAATACCTTAATTGATTCAATGCAATACCTTATTTCAAATCGTGTCATCGGAAACATACAAAACTGATATACTATATAATTTGGCCAGAACCATTTGCACAATAATTTTATGTGAAAAATAATTTTATATGAAAAAGTTGAAAATAAAAGAAATACGCGACAATTTTAGACAACATTCACAAAGCAAAACGAATGGCAAAGTCTGACCTTCTTAAACCAAAACCAGTTGGTAACACCACTACTTTTTCAAAATCTCAACATTTGACCCAAACAATCCTGAATATTTTAACAACATAAATGTCAATTCCTCAATTATACAAGCAGGCTCAAACATGTCTTGAATTGTAAATAACGGTAAAATAATCAAAAGTAAACGACAAGCTGCATACTTTTTATCAGAGCTAATTTCACAAAATAAACACACGTTCAACACAACGAAACCACACATCAACTTTGAAAAAGGTATATCATAGCAGGCTGGTATAGTGTAAATGTACACAAATTAATTCTTAAAACCTCCAGTGATAAATCACAATACACTATAGTATATAACTAAATAAATCCTAACATACACTGGCGTACTGCTGGAATATAAAACCATTATATACATGTGCTATGTCTTACTTTCGGCATGTTCCATGTTATTGATAAGACTACTCATATATAGTCAAACAACTAGTTAGACGTGTCACGGGGTCGCCGAGTCCATTTATAAGGGAGGTCAGCATTTCGGATATCCTCGTGGCAATTTTTAAAAGAAAATATTTAGTTATTTGTACAAAGAATAAATGAATTAGTTATCGGAAACATAGCGTAGTGGATAAGACGTAGGGCTAAAAGGAAGCATGGTCGGGACACATTTTAACAAGCGCAGGTTCGAGTCTTGCATCAACCTAAACTATTTTTTTTGCTAAAAAATATTAAAGATTCTATAATTACATTGCATTAAAGTAATGCAGAAAGCCCCCTGAAGAAATCAGCTAAAACTTGTATTGATATTTGTATTTTATCATCCCTTTGTTTTGGAAAATATGGCTAATATATGACTCGAACTCAAACTAATGCAACCCTTCCCCAACATTGAAGAACACGTGCATAAATAGTCAGTATAATACAGTATATGCTTTACTATTCATTCTAGATTTAAAAAAAAAAATTGAGGTTGACGCGGGATTCGAACCCACGCTGAACAAAAATACTACTTTCACAATGCATTCTGCGTACCTACACTTTACCTACTGCGCTAAACTGCTGACAACAACACCGCCTTCATTTGTATCTAATATACTAAACTCGACTGTTGAAAAATGGTCCGAGAACACGTGGAATGCTGTTATCCCTAAAAAATGGACTCGGCTGACCTTTGACACGTCAGACCTAGTTGTTTGACTATAGCAAGTCATACAAACAATGCTAATGTTTGACCTTACATACAATGCAATTGTTTGAAAACTGTTTAAAAGATAAATATAATTTGTCCGAAGTGGAAATACAACTGAAACTAAGCACCACTATGTATTATGTGTTCGGGCTCGATTGAATTTGTACAACGGACAAATCCATTAGTCATTGTCTTGTGTTATATAGATGGATATTACATAATCAGAATAGTTAACTCGTATGCATACCATATGCACTTCTTTTACATTAGCATGTAAACATATTATAGATTACTAGTGGGTGTATATATATATTTCTATATATACTAGGTGGTTGTGCGCATGTATGAGGGTGATGATGTGCGTGTGTGAGAATGGGGTTGGATGTATGTCATGTAAATGTGTAACTCTCTATGTACATTTGATTGAGAGAACAGGTGAACACGATGACGATATACATACACACAGACATACAGAAATAGAGAAACAGAACAGTCATTCAGAAGAAACCGGCAGACAACCCAACACAACAGAATTGCCAAAAACGAAAACAAGTAATAATTCGGTCAAGGGTTCTATACACATTTCACACATACAATGGTAAATACGACGACTAACAGACACGAGGAAAAACAAAAAGCAAAACAACTCGGACACACCCAAACATATAAAGTGACTTACCGACTGCTTCTGAAATAGCCCCGTTCATAATCTATGCAATACACTCTATAAACTCACATATTACGTAACTTGATCGACACTATTTTAAAACCATTTATACCAAAGGTTAACAGTTTCATAAGAGATGACATTGACTTTTTCAACCAATTATCCTTGTCAGTAAAAAACAAGAATGGTGTCACCTTAAGTGGCAAATGCCCCCGAGGTGTTTTGTCACTGCAATGTACTCAATTGGCTATACAATAGTATCATACAGCAGGTTATAAGTGTACACCTTGCTGTTGTTGTGATGAAAATGTACAAAGAAACAAGCTTTTTTCTAACTTAATATTCAAATGCATCATCACCATAGCATCATGACGTGTTATTGATGTCATGATGACGTCGGCGTCATAACAAGGTTTGTCATATGTCATATTGAGGACTATTTTCTAAATTTAGAAATGATCACATCATCACAGAGTTATGGCTAGTTAGGATGAGTTATATTCCTTCCAATTCACTTCCTGTACATTTGAAATATTACATTTCTCTCTAAGGATCAAATATTCTATTCACCATAACAAATTTCAAAATTACATATAAACTGTTAACTTTGGAAAAAATAAAGTTGCTGTATAAAAATAACAACCTATGTCATATTGAGGACTCTTTCCTAAATTTAGAAATGATCACATGATCAAAGGACAATGTTTGTAAATGACCTTGAACTGTGTTGGACATGACCCAAGTTGTACCAAGTTCAAAAGATTGTTAAGTTGAGTACACAAACCAAATATAAAGTCTCTATCACATGCAGTTCCGAAGTAATGGTCAATGTTAATTTCATCCGATTTTACCACTGAATGACCTCTAACTGACCTCGAGCTTTGTTTGACATGACCCAAATAGTACTGAGCTCAAGAGCTTCTTGAGTTGATACACATCCCAAACATAAAGTCTCTATCATATGTAGTTGCAAAGTTATGGCCAAGCAGACAAACAGACAGACAGATAGACAGACAGACAGACCAAAAACAATATTCCCCCGACTAAGTCGTACGGGGGCATAAAAAGGCATACTTGGTGTAAAAACTTTATATACAAATATATCTCATCAGCTAAGTTTACAAGCAATAGAACTTTAGCTAGACAAATACCCTTTTAATTCATAAATTATTCTCTGAAGAATTTATAATAAATGGGATAAAAACAATTCTAGAAAATAATATATTTTCATTTAATTTTATGTAAACCAATCAATGTCATGTGATGTTCAAAAGGTTTATTTGTTCTAACATGCACTGGATGCAGAGAATACTATATTGGTCAAACTGGAGAAAAACGTAGGCCAAGAAGAACAGTACTCTTACAACAAGACAAATTCCTTTAAGCGCCCATTTAGAAAAATGCGGAAAGAAAGACCTTAACTATGAAATGTTTCCTTTTTTAAATTAAAGACAAATAGTGTTTCAGCTAGGCTAGCGAAAGAAGAATATGTTATATTTAATTTTAAACCAGTTCTGAATGCTTAAGGATTTTCCTCCCTTTAAAAATCTGCAGTTATGTACCTTAGAGGAAGTAATGACGTCAATAGGAAGTAACGACGTCGACATCATAACAAAGACTTCATGATATCATAATACCTTAGATTTGTGCCTGATGATCTTATGAAACGCGTCGCGCTTTTTTTATTGTAAATAAAACAGTTATCATGTATATACTATATATACAAAATATATAGGTAAACAACGAGCAGTGAACCATAATATTCAACTCAGTCCACTTTCGAAGGGAATCAGCATTCCTTTAGTATATCGGCAGCAAAATTAATCTTGTTAATGCTAAATGTCTATACATGTACATGATACCGTAAAACAGAATAGCGCATTTGGTAGGGTTGACGATGTTTAGCTTGTGCTAAGATGTTCATAGTAAGGCGCAGGTTCGAATCACTGAGAGTGCTAAGTTGTTTTAATTGATATATTTAGTGATTTACTATTTTACCCTTGGTTAATTTCTTTCCAGTTTTGATTACTATCATTTTTCTTATCATTTTTCTGTAGTATATAGCTCATTTTATTAAGCTATGTGCTACATTTTATTTTCAAACATTTAATACATTTCTCATGACATTCAAAATCAAGTTCCACCCTCGCGCGCTGGACAGACCGGTTCAGGGAAGTTTGCAAGCCAGCTTTTTTCTCCAACATGTTAAATTTGTCTACACGCGTATGATTATTTTCTTTGCAACCTGGCTATAGCGATGACCAGTATGTCGACTAATGGTGGCGACTGGACATCCAACATGGCCAAATATATGTATCAATATATATCGAAACTTGCATGAGAAAATCATGAATTTCGCCCTTTTCGATCTATAAAATCTTCTACACAAAACTTTAAATCTTTATGATGTTTGTGAAGAAAAAAAAAGAAACCTCTGTCCGGATTCGAACTCACGCACTTTTAATTCATCTACGGAAACTACCCGACGCTACACTACCGAGGGTGGATACTTAGGGTCGTTTACCGACAAAGAACAAGAATATAAATTTTAACAAAATAATTTTATTTACAAATATTTACAAATATTAATAAGTAAACTAAACCACAACTAAATTTGTGCTTAAAGTATCTAAATGGCGTGTTGTAAATTCACTTCCGGTTTCAATCAACCTTAACTTGTAATAATATAAGAGCACCTTTCTGTGTCTAATTGACCATAGTCTAATGTCTATAACGATATAGTAATAGTTCCAAAGTGAGCTATGCCCTTAACAGATATACAATCTAGGGTATATAAGTTATACTGAGAATAGTAGTTTTGCGTATATACCTAGATAAGAGGGCTTCTGACTGTTTACAATGCTTTGCGCAATGAAGATCATTTAATACAAAAGGAAAACGATAGGTACTTGTGATTTTTTTTCAAACTTAAGATATGCGATTACTGAATTTGCTGTTGATCAGTGTATCCAGAAAATTCGTTTATCCTGAAATATTTTCTGCAGTCAATGTGTCCGGATTATCGACACATCATTGTTAATGATAAACCCACAACTTAGTTTGAAACACACGGGGTCGTGTTGTTTACAATAGATTTAATAAAGATATTCAGTAATCAGTACATATACAAACCAAGTGTCACATCATAAATATAAAATTTGACCTCTGTTTACAAGTTTTGTGCTTCAATACAATAAATTGTTTTTTAAACAATAAACAGATGACTATTTACTGTGAGAAATCGGTCAGCTTTTACATCTTTGTACAAACCCGATTTACACGTTAAAAATAATAATGGTTGTGAACATAAATTAATAGGCTAAAACCACTTTACAGAATATACATGACAGCTGTGCGTCTAATATGTTTCAATTTCCAGGGGGAAATACGTCGTATGTGTCTTTAGATGCTGTAATACTGCACATGTTAGTTGTCGGTTAACCTTAACCTAATTGCACCCAGAATTAGGGTGAACCTTAACCACCAAATTTTAAAAATGCGGTAACCTTAGCCATTCGAGCATCAACTTAGTACACGAAAATACTTGTCACTACCTTGATTGTGTACAAAGCAATATGAAATTCATAGGATGGACAGAAAAATACTTTGATTTACCTGCGACATCGTTGAATTAACGAGAGTTTGTCATATATCGGATATATTCAGTCGCAAAGAAAGACAATTGGTGTTTTGGCATTGTGATTCACATTGATTCACTGATTCAATACACCATTCAGCATGCTGTTGGGAAATTATTACACCAACATGTTCGGCAAACATTACTTTTTACGTCTGCATATAAAGAAGTGCCGATCTTGTGAAAGAAGGAGTGTTTTGGAACAAAATATAAACTCACCTTTTTAATCGACTCTCGCTGCGAGAGGTAACCACAACTTTATCGATACGGTAACCATAACCGATTGGACGGTGTGTTTATCACACCATAGCTATCTCAACACTTTGAAACCTTATGGCGCATGCACGTGGTACTTGCAAATAATATACCTGTGACGAGTACAATTGTCCTATGCAAACAGTGAATACCCCGATCAGAATGCTTCTAAATGAGCCCTCTGATCAGGGTCTGCATCATATTACAATATATTGACAGAACAACAACCGTAAATGGTCAAAATGAACTATACTAAACTTGGTAGTAAATGTGTCCATTTGAAGTTGCAGGTAGGAACATGTTAAAAAGTTGCTTCCATAATATCGTTTACTCGCAAACGTTGTACGTTCAAATTTACCACTGTTCTACTTAAAGCTTTTATCTGGGTATCATTTTATATACTTTTCCTATTCATATATATAAATATGCATAATGAATATACGTATTCCACTTCAGTATGTTGAATACAAATGCAATACTGGCTTCTTGAAATCTGGTGGAGATGAACAGCGGGTTTGCCTTCCGTCTGGACAATTCAGTGGCGATGCCCTCGTGTGCACAGGTACAGTGGGAGACTGTTGGTTATATAGTATTGCCTATACGCTTTATACAGAATAATGCGTTTACATTTATCGCTTCTTTCATAAAAATGTCAAACCCCCATTGTTTCAGTTTGCTTTAAGCCAACAACAGCTAGGCTGTATGAACTTCTATTATTGTGCATATTTATGTCCGTAAAAACTGTACCCAATGCCTTGAGTGGGGAAATACAGAAGTGAACAGACGTATCAATCTGGTAAAGGGCCAAGGCAAAACTTATTGTTTATGTTTATACATACTTGATTATTCTATAGTTCACAGTCATAAATGGAGAACAAAAATATAGAATATAATATACAGTCGAACCTTGAACACATGAACTCTCCCCAGTCTACTTTAACTGAGCCATGACAACACCAGCCTTATTGCATTGCAACATTGTACGGACCAAGCACCGTTGTCATCCCAGGCTCTGATTTTGGGTTTGGTCAACACTGTCATATAACGTATATAATACAGCTACATAAAATGATGTATGATACATATTGGTGTCAAACAGTGTAGGTCAAGGCCAGCTGCTGAGTCTCTGACGCGACAGCTTAGTTTGGTCTACACTGTTTGAAAAGTAATAATGCAGATTTTCTCATGGCACGGCTCAAATATATCTTCACATTTGATAATTCGAGCTCTCCTAAGTCGAATAAATGTGGCAAAATGTGTTTAAACTTTGAAAATAAGGACAAGCTCGATTGATACGAGTTAGACATATTAGATCCGACACATTTTACATCATATCTGTATGAGTGTTTACATGTAATTTGTATATGAGTATTTGTTGTAATGTCTAATTGATAATAACCTCATTTAGTTTCTATCGTTGATAAGGACATCGCCACAATTGCAAATAAAACACAGTTCCATATGAAGTTTGATTTATCACATAACCCGCTGACTGACTTTCGTCATATTATTTTATACAGTCGTTTATTAAAAATGATTAATATTGAGCACTCATGTAAGATTCTCTATATCTGTGTTTATCATTTGTTCGGTTTAGCAATCTCCTCAATCACAAATTACGAAATGTTGTCGGACGTAGAATTATGGCGCCGAGGCTATCAAGGGGACACCAACAGACGCGCAGCCATTGCAATCCAAGATCCATCAAAGAGTAATACGGCTATTAAGTATGCTGGTAAAATCACCGCTTGGACGTACTACAGTAACTTTGACGGTGAAATAGCTTTCCAGATCTGGAGACCTAACACAGATGTTTCTAAGTAAGTTTTAGGTAGTTTACCCATTGGAACCTAGTGAAGCATACAAGCCACATTAACAAATAGGTGTTACTGTAAAGAATATGCTGGTCATGTGCAAAATATTGCTGATCAAGAAAATCCTTACATGGGCCCGTGATCAGGGTCCGCATTGTTTGTTATTGTACACTGTATTGTCCACTAAAACAGATTTGAAACAATCGCAATTTGCAAGAGCTATTTGTAGTAGGGCTCTATTGGTTAGTTAATTTTAGTTCTAAATACGTTGAGATAAGTTCCCGTTTATACGAAACATAAAGGCAAAACACATTGCAATACAATGTAAAAATAATCATTTCTGACGAGTTATTTTTATCTGAGGGTCAAACAGTGCTCCCTCTCTACAACAAAAACCAAAGGGAGACAAAGATTGCGTGTGTTGTTCGGAGGGAGTTATTATAAGGAGGGTCAATTATGACTTGGCTTACATTTGCAAACAGCTTGAATCCAGATCAGACGCTCCATAACGCGACGTCTGATCAGGTTCAAGTCGTTTGTCACTCGTCATTATATTTTGCTGCCAAAATGTCCACTTGTATGAACCTTTTAGAAAACACAGCAGATGACAATGTTCAACAGACGATATTGCAGCAGTGAAAATGTAAGACATAATTGTTATGTTTGTGGACCAGCGGCATGCGTTGTTGTAAGGAGGGAATCGTTATTGGGAGGGTCGTTGTAGTGACGGAGTACTGTACTGCCTTAAATTTAACTCAATTTCTGATCTGGAATGCTCTAGCAGTTCTACTTATTAGTGAAACAGTTACAATGTTCCATTTCAGAAACCAGATATACGTCTTTATTGGTCAAAACATTGTCAGTTCGTCAGCTGAGAAGCGAGTTTCAACTGTGCAAATCACGGACACATCACAACAAATCTCAGCCAAGCCAGGAGATGTGATTGGTCTCTACATGAAGTCTGGGGTACTTACTTTCAGCCGGTGTGAATCCAGATACATACCAGAGAGAAGTTACTGGTATAAGACCACCTCAGAGGTATTATTACGATTTTTTGTGTTTTATACAATTCTGAACTAAATGTTCCTCTGAACATTGCAAACAATGAACAATTTAATTACGCCTTGAATGTTGTAAATTGATAATTCCAGTTTCAAATGAAATAGAGTGCTCCCTCCCTACAACGCCCAACCGAACAACGACTCCCTCAATCATTAAAATCTGAGTGGCAGTCACTCGTCGTTTGATCAGGAGCCAAACTGTTTTCCAGCTGAAACTTTTTTCGTTTACTTACAAACGCATTTATTTGGAAAGAATATCATCCATCTCACTGTACCCTATTATTCATTATGCATTATTTCTTTCAGTATGATTCGGCTAGTAATTTTACGCCAAACACGGAGTACACGTTTAGTATCAGTGGCCAAGACTGTCGACTCTATTCTCTTAGAGTTACCATGAACCTTTCTGGATAAACTTGTTGGCGACATCAAACCTGGACACTGGCAGTTCACCGATGGATATCTTTTTACAATTGTTCTATAAACTTCTGTACGCTGTGGGCGAACTGGTGATACCAGTAACGTTTGCAAACAGTTTTGATCCAGATTGAAAGCTTAGTTACTCGGCGTGTCTTCTGGATAAAAACTGTTTGAGATTCTGATTTATTTGTAAAAGAATATTTTTAAAAATATGTTTTGCTTATTAATTAAGACCAGACAATTTGCAGACAAAAATACCAGCGTGCAGAAGGTAAATCCCGCATGCTTCTAAACATTCTTCCTTTATATGCTTTCTTGCTTTAGCTCACTTGACACAAAGTGCTTATAGGGTGTGCTATTTTGATCGTCCTGTGTCCTGTGTCCGTCGTCGTTCGTCCGTTTTCAACAATTTATCTAAACGACATCTCCTCCTAAACTACTAGATGGATTACTACCAAACTTGGCAGGAATGATCGTCATATGGTCCTCTTTTAATCTTGTTCTAAAATAATACGGTACGTGTCATATCTAGGTCAACGGAGCAAAAATATATATTGCTTCAATAAACATTTAAAACATATTCTAGTCTGAATCCACAGAACATTTGGTACAATGCACCATCTATGTCAATATTGTTCAAACTATGTCCCTCGTGTAAAAAATGACCCCTGGATTCACGATTTTACATAGCGTTTAATAGTGAATTATTCAAACATCTTCTTCTCTGAAACAAATGAATATGGCCAGAGCTTCTATTTCTGTGATAGTGCATTCTTCTAGAGGTCCTTTATCAATAGTGTTGGAATGGTTCCGGTATGTTGCATATCTAGGTCACGGAAGCTAAATTGGATTGTTTCGTATAAAAAATCAAAAATCTTCTTGTCTGAAACCGCAGTACCATGAGCTTAGATATTTGGCATAATGTATCAGCTACATGTCCTCTATAAAGATTGTTCAAATGATGCCCCTGGGGTTGAAAAAATGATCCGGCGCATGGGTCACTATTTTACACAGTCTTATACAGTGAAATCTTCAAAACATCTTCTTCTCTGAAACTAATAGGCCAGAGATTTGGTATTTGGCATGGTGACACTTCGAGAGACCCTATACCAATTTTGCTGAAATGGCTGTGGTCTGATGCATATCTAGGTCACAGGAGCTAAACATAGATTGTTTCAATGAAAACAAAAAAACATATTATTGTCTGATACCACAGTTACTTGAGCTTAGATATTGTGTACATATTATGCATCATCTTCATGTCCTCAATCAAGATGGTTCAAATTAATTTCCTGGGATTCACGGTTTTACGTAGCGTTAAATAGTGAACTCTTTAAACATCTTCTTCTCTGAAACTAATATGGCCAGAGCTTTGATTTGTATTATAGTGCATTATTCTAGAGGTCCTTTATCAATATTGTTGGAATGGTTCCGGTCTGTTGCATATCTATTTCGTAGGAGCTAACAGTGGATTGTTTCGAATAAAAATTCAAAATCTTCTCGTCTGAAACGGCGCAGTACCCTTAGCTTAGATATTTGGCATAATGCATCAGCTACAGGCCCTCTATAAAGAGTGTTCAAATTATGCCCCTAGAGTCAAAAGATGATCCGGCCCATGGGTCACTATTTTACACAGTCTTATACAGTGAAATCTTCAAACATGTTCTTCTCATAAACTAATAGGCCAGAGCTTTGGTATTTGGCATGGTGAAACTTCGAGATACCTTATACCAATTTTGATGCATATCTAGGTCGCGGGAGCTAAACGTAGATTGTTTTTCAATGAAAACTTGTCTTGTTTTAAACCACGGGGCGAAATCCATCATTCCTATCAAGTAACTAAACAAATTATTCCCCTTTGAAGAAAAATGACCATGCAGAGGGTGGTTTTTCAGGTGAGCGATTTAGGACCAATGCGACTCCTGTTTTAATCAACTGCTTCTCTGCCGTCAAAAGGAGCTTTCTTGTTTACTGCCACCTTGCTTTAAGTAGTCAACTGTCTGAAACACCTAATTATTAACATAATTTAGTGGTTGTAATGGAGAGGGTACATCATTCTTACTAAAGGAACCTCAATATGAATATCAACAGTGCCTCTCTATGGATGAGACATCGAATAACTCTGGCTCCTGAACAAGATCAAACCTTGGTACAAGGTTATAATGCGTTTAATTGAGTGATATCGTTCTCAAGCTATTGATTGGTCAACATTGAATTTTCGTTCAAATCTGACCAATCAAAAGCTTGAGAACGATGGCAGACTCAATTCAAACACATCATAACCACGGACACTCTTCACAAGGCAAAGACAGTCTTGGTCAGCATGATAACGGTTGATAATGGTAGTGCATTTATATTCTGCTTGTTTTTCTGTATGCTTACTTCTATGTCTACTATATTGATTTATTCTTGAGTAAAGCAAATGCAATTGAATGAACGTTGTTTGTTCTTATTGTTTGTAATATATTGCTCCCTCTCTAAAAAGTCCCTCTGAACAACGATTCCCTCATCGCAACGACGCTTGTCGCTTTTCCCCAAACATGACAATTATATCCAACTTTTTTCCCCGTATGCAATATCGTCTGCTTAAAGTTGTCGTCTGCTGCTTTTCTCAAAGTTACATAATGGACATTTTGAGAAATAGATATAGATATATATGTATTCAGGAAAATAGGCAAATATGCCTTTCATTTACCACATATAATACAAAACATTATTATTTACATCGGCCAATGGTGTCTGAAATATTTAGCAAAAAATCAAAAATTCAGTGGAGGTCGAAGGGAAGTAACTACGTCAAAACCATGATACCATAACGATTTGATTACTTCCCTTGACATAGACATATATTTTACACCAATTTTTATTTCCAGCTCAATACGACCCATAAGTGCCACGCATCTACTTATGTAACCATTTTCACAGTTGCAACCAGTTCAGACCCACGTCGGACCCACGTCAGACGTTTAGTTGGGTCTATTTCGTTTGCTATTCTGTAATTAAAATTACATCTCTCATGAACAGGTGATGTACTTATAAATACGTTCATTCTGCACATTAGGCATGCCAATAGCTCGTGACTATCTCTTTAAAACAACATATACAAAGTGTTTATTTAGAAAAACTAGGCACAAATGGGTTACATGTAATAAATGATTCAAAACATTTACACATGGTATGTTTACAAATACCCATTTTTTATTGTAAGGGAGTTAACCAGATTATCAAAATTATAATCCATTGTATTATTTACCTCCCTTTAGCTATTCACAGAACTGTTAGTATCCATATTATATAGGTTAGTACATTTATTAGAGCTTCCAGATAGCTGAAAGTAAAGCAGAATGCATCTTAATGTGCATTCAGGCCTGCTTTCACCTTTCCTCAAGTGAAAAACCTGTTTTTGAGGTTAATATACATGACTAATAAATTGACAATATATACACAGTAACCGGAGCTTAAAGCTGGCTGAAAGCAAGGTAGACTGCATGTAAAGGTGCATTCTGACTTGCTTTCATACCCCCTCAGGTGAAAACCTGCTTTCAAAACTAATAACTAGTTAAAATACAGTAACCTTTCTATATTATACAAGTCAAAAGTAATACAAAGCTTGAAATCTATAAAGTTGAAAGCAGGTTGAAAGTAAAGCAGCAGGTACCTTAAGATGTATCTTACTGTACTTTCAACCCGTCCAACGTGGTAACCTGTTTTCAAAAACTAGAAACAAGCTAAACAGTTCTAAAACAAACTATTCAATAGATTATAAATCATAAATAGCACCGTGCAATGATGCATTTTACTTAAAGCTGACTAAAAGTAAAGCAGGATGCGCCTTACTAAGATCATTTTATTTTACTTTCTATCCGCTTCAAGTGGTTACCAGTATTCTCCAAAACTACGACCAGATTTAAATACAGTAAGTATTCCATAATCGAAATAAATGAGAGAAGAGATTTTTTTAATAATTTAAATTAATATCCACTGTTATGACAAATGAGTTGATAATATAATGCAAGCATTCTACACAAGTGTATACATGTATACAAAATATTGCTCTATATCTGATGTAAAAGAAGAGTTTTTATACTAATTAAGGTAATAGAAATTGTTTCTCTTTGCAAAACCTTTATAAATGAACATAGCTAAATTTTTCAGTGTGTATTCATTTTCTGATTTAAGTAAATTTATGAACTTTATCATATTTGGGCGTTTCCAGTAATAGTTATTGATATAAAATTTTCTTAATTCACAATACAATGGGCATTCAAGTAAAAAGTGAAATTCATCCTCTAAAGTGTTGCATAGTTGACATTTCCTTTCATTAAATGGAATTTTTATAGGTTTATGCCATCTCCCGGATTCAACTACCAATCTATGTGCTGATAAAAGAAATCTACTAAGGGCTATCCTAAAATGTTCGGTTTTAACAAGATTGAGATATGGCTGAAAATTGAAATTACAAAACAATCTGTATGTTCTTGCCCTAGATGAATTTTCTAGATCATTATTCCATGTTTGTAGATAGTTATCTTTAAGCCGTTGTTTAAAAATTGACAAAAAAATATTAGTGTGTTCAACCCCTTGATTTAACCATACTTTATTAAAACCTAGATTTTCTAATAATGTTTTTACTGATTTTGCCCATGAGTTTTTACCAGGGTGGTTTTCTAAATCACTTAGCATCATACTATTAACACATTTCATAAATTTTCCATCCGTACATCTGATAATCTTGAACCAATATTTAATAACTCTTACTAATCTTTTTAATCTTAAGGGATATCTACCCAGTTCTCCATAAATAAAGCTGTTCTGTGTTTGAGTCCTCACCCCAAGTACCTGCTTACAAAATTGCATATGAATAACTTCTAACTTTCCTGCCTCATTTATTCCCCAAACTTCACTAGCATAACTGAGAATTGGCTCAATTAGTTTATCGAACAAGTCTAACTTGTGACTGACTGACATACTAGGAAATTTTATCAAATAAGATTTAAGTTTATAAACAGCTTTCAATGCCTGACCATACAATGCTTCAAAAGTAGTATTAAAAGAACCCCTAGCTGTGAAAATAACCCCTAGGTATTTAAAATTACTTACTATATCTAAAACCTCTTTCTTATAAGTAAATCGAATATAATTTCTCAGTCGACCCCCCTTTTTAAATATCATAACCTTTGTTTTACTAACATTTACTTGTAGTCTCCACTTGTCACAATACTTTTCAAGTAGATTTAAGCCATTCTGTAGTCCATCTTCACTTTCAGAGATTAGAACTATATCATCAGCATACAATAGTAAAAATAACTTCATCATACCAATATCAATACCTTCAAATCCTTTTGTAATAAAATACTCTTCAATGTCATTGAGATACATGGAAAATAGGAACGGCGAGAGACTCTCGCCCTGTCTAACACCCATCATGCTTACAAAGCTATCACTTAACTGATTATTATGTTTTACCCTACATGTAGTTTTGAAATTATCATACATAGATTTAACAATATTTAAGATATTCCCACGCACACCTAATTTTATTAACGTGTACCATATTATGTCTCGGACAATAAAGTCAAAAGCTTTTGTATAATCTACAAATAGTGCAAACAGCTTTTTATTTCTATTTATTATATGATTAATAATCCCATGAAGTATAAACACAATATCTACTGTACTCATACCTTTTCTAAAACCTGCTTGTGCTTCTACATATACATTATATATTTCTGCCCACTCTGTCAATCTAGTATTTAAAATTTTGGTAAACAATTTACCAAGTGTACTTAACAGTGTAATACCTCTATAGCTCTCCGGCTCATTTACATTACCTTTCTTATACAAAGGGGTGATAAACCCTTCCGACCAGCTGTCAGTAAAGTAACGTACTGTAAACAGTTTGTTAAACAACATAGTTAAACATTTTGTAAAAGTACTATTCTTTGTGCCATGTATAAAAAATTCATTTAACATAAAATCAGGCCCTGATGACTTTCCTGTTTTTAATTCTTTACAAGCTTTCAAAACCTCATTATGTTGTATATTTACATTAAGTTCATTAAACATGCATTGAAAATCCCCTTTTACATATCTTTCCTTAAACAATAGGATTTCTTCATCAGATTGGTAAAATGCAGAGTCAGGATCATTAATTGATTTGAGATATCTTGCAAAAACCTCAGTACTTACTTTACTATTTGTATTCTGGACACACATACGTTTTAACAGTTTCCAATACTCTTTTGCATTTTTATATCTTAGGTTTTCTAACTTTCTAGTCTGTTGTTGCTCATAACTGTATTTCTTACTCCTTATCAAGCTTTTATACCTAATCCTACTTGTGATAATATTTTCTCTATTCTCATTAGATTTATGACACATCTTACATTCAATATCATACCAAGGCTGTTGTTCTTTACTATACTGACTATTTTTTTCACAATTCTTACTTGATATTTTTTTCTTAAAAAGAGGGTCACAAATGTCTTCCACACAAGAATAAAATAATTTTAAATTTTCATTTAGTTCAACAGAAGTACATGATTCATTTATTTCAGAACACAAACTTTCTATCCTTCTACTTATTTCCTCAGAACTAATTGCATTTAAAAATAAATCTTTTTTATCATTATCCCATTTATACATGTGATCTACCTTATCAAAATTGCAAGAACTATCCACATCAGAATTTTCTTCTGAATAATTATTAATAGTATAACTCAATGCTTTAATACAAAAACTTACTACCGTATGATCTGATAAAATGTTGGGTTCATGCACTTTGAAATTACAAATTGAGCTGAAGAAATCTTTTCTACACATTACTAAATCAATAACGCTACTTCCTTGCGAAGTTATACAAATAAATGTTCCCTTTTTATCAAAATTCTGTCTTCCATTCAGTAGTATCAGGCCTGTAGCTTTACACATATCTAACAAATGCCTTCCACTTTCATTTACACATGTATCACAAGATGTCCTAGGTAAACATCCATCTTCAATATAGTCATCAGGCAACAAATCTAAATCAACCAAAGATTCATTTTCTACATAATCTGCCCTTTCTCCCACTCTTGCGTTAAAGTCCCCTGTAATCAAAAACTTACAACTATTTCCATATTGATTTTCATAGTAATACATGTCATCAGTAATTAGATCAAACACATTTCTATTTATAAACACCCCCTACCACTACCCACCGGTGTATTATAACACAGACATATAAGTAAATCATCAGTACTCCCTATTCTTTTCCCCTTTATTCTGAACCAGATTATACAGTCTTCGACATGCTTTAGTAATTCTATATGATTTTTCAATGAATCTCTAACATAAACTATAATTCCCCCACTATTTCGTTTCGCATTTTTTTGTTTCCAAGTTCTGTTTAAAGTGAAAGTAAAAAACCCATGCATTTCTGGATTAAACACATCGCTCAACCATGTTTCTGTAAATAAGAGAATATCATTTTCATCAAACAAACTTTTCATGTATTGATCATCCAACTTTGAGTATCTTTTTCCAATTAAACCCTGTACATTAAGTAAACAAACCCTTATATCAATATAGTTTTGTGTATTCGTCCCATTCTCGTTCCGTACTGTTATTTACATTTGTCCCTGACCTTGAATTTGATTGGCTCTCAGCCGACACACCTTCTTCCGTTCTAATTTTAGTCGGGAACTTACATGTGCTTTCATTCTGTGTCTGTGTATCTAAAATGGATTTATTGTTTTTGGAATTAATGTTTTTTCGAGTTACATGGCTTCTTGATCTGGAGATTGTTCTACGGCGTGGATTTATCTGCGAGTTACTGCCAGGTACGCGTTTTTTATCGCCACTAACTGTTCTATGTGTGCGTGTACTAGAGTGTGTACTTGAGTCAGGTGATCGCTGGTTTTCCCCACTATCAACAAAAACAGCTGACTGGCTGTCATTCACGTTAGTTGATTTTGTTGTAAACGGCGTCTGATCCGTTACAGTCTCATTTGAATAAACACGACCGCCTCGGCGTGTGATGGGTTTTACTGCATCTGCACTTGTAATGCGTTTATTGCTCATACTTTTAAACCAATCTGGGAATTTATCAAAACTCAGTCTGCCATCAATGTAAAGTCTAGCAGGATACATAATCTGCACATTTCTCCTCTCATATCTAGCCCTTTTTGCCTCGACACTGCTATACAGTTGCTTTCGTGCTTCTGCTATCTCTCTAGGATAATCTCTATCTATACCAAAGGGAGTTTGTTTAAGCAAATAAGCTTTACTCATGACATCCTCAGTATCTATATAGTCTCTAAACTTCACTATCATTGGGCGTTTGGGGTCAGATACATTATTCCTCACTTGTTTCACTCCACCCAACATGTGTGCTCTCTCTATGTACATGTCTTGAGTGTTTATGCCAAGCTCCTCCTCAATGAATCCAAGGATGAGTTCTCTGTCAGACCTGTTGCTGTTTTCAGTAATGTTATAAAAAATGACATTATTTCTCCTACTTCTTGCCTCTATATCAATAGATCTATATGATAATGTCCTGATCTTGTCTTCTTGTCTCATAACAATATCCTCAAACGAATCAACCCTGTCATTAGTTTCTATAGCCTCTCTGCTTAAACATTTTATATCTCTAATACAGTCATCTTGTTTAGACTCTATACTTTCTGTCTTGGTGAAATTGAAATTGAGCTGCTCAAATATCCGTACAAGTTTCTCATCTGTATTAAGATTCGCAAAGGAATCACTGCACACACTCCCACTACTAGCCTTTTTTCGCTTCTTTACCCGTCTTTGCCATCCAAAATCGTCTTTGTTGTTTTCCCGCCTATCAAACCTATTAGCCGTGGCCAATGAAAACTCAAATAAAGACTCAGAATCATGTTCTGTATCATCCATTTCCATATCAGGGTTGCTATCATACCTTTCTGCACTCATATTTCACTGTATACCTTTCTAAACGATAACTTATATATGTTTATTCTACATTTTTCCTATTGTTTATATTTTGACGTCCATTGACGAGTGATAAACGGCTTGAATGCAGATCAGACGCCGCGTTACGCAGCGTCTGATTTGGATTCAAGCTGTTTGCAAATGTTAACCAATTTCCCTCCTTATAACGATACCCTCCGAACAACGCACACAACATTTGTCTCCAATTTGGTGTCGTTGTAGAAAGAGGGAGCGCCGTATTTTGCGACGTGAACCCGAGAACATGCTTTTTAGGTCATTGGTATATGTATCAAAATGTCTATAGTTTCAAAAGAAGCATTATAACATATGAGTTTTCACCATTATCTGATTATTCACACAATGAGTATTTATTGTGTGATCTTTGATCAATTTCTTACGGATAGATTTTGATTGAGTGAGTGTTTTCATTGAATTTGAGCCAAACACAATTAAGAAAAATGCATAATTATATTTCAGGCAACAAACTATACACTTTGCATCATACTTTTAGTAAGCATCACTTTCTGTTTAAATGTTTGTTTGTGCCAATTATTACTTTATATTATTTCAGAAAGCCAAAAGCATGCATGTCGACTTTTTGCCGAGAATGGAATATTATTATTAATGACAAACTGTTTGAATCCTGATCAAACGCCGCGTTATGCGGCGGCTGATCATGATCCAAACTGTTTGCAAATAACTACAATACTCGGGGTATTTTGGTGAAGGGGTTAAATGCATAAGGTTGCGAAATGAAAATAAAACGTGCAGACAAAGCTACTATAAGAGCTGCCTGACACAGGAGCTCTTGCATTAAGCAGGCACATGTCTTCAGAGGTGATCATGCTGGGTCAACTAGTGATCATCTAATACCAGAGGGATTATATAGAGGATAACTGTTTTTTTCAGTGTAAGATCGAAATTTAATCCATTGAGTGAACATCAGACGTTATATTTTCACTCGTGGCTTCGCCACTCGTGAAAATATAACAGTCTGATGTTCACGAACATCAGACTGTTATATTTTCACTCGTGGCTTCGCCACTCGTGAAAATATAACGTCTGATGTTCACTCAATGGATTAAATTCGATCTTACACTGAAAAAACACAGTTATTCTATTTATTTATGCTTTTAAGCCACTTTTTAAACGAAATTGTTTAAAAATTGAAAACGAACGTACATTATTTATCCCGTGTTGAGCCCCACGTTTTATGTCGAACACACACGTGCGTGACAGTTGGCGGTATATTTGTTGATTTGACGTCATCCGAATGACTTCGTTGCTCCCGAGTTTGGATTCGTGCTCTTCCGGTGAGTAGTTCGCGACAAATCGGACTGCCGGAATTTAACGATAAGACACGATTGACTACGATTCTTGGGGAGCCCTACGGGGAAAATTCATAATAAAAGCGATTGGTGATAATCCACTGCAGTGGATTACCAAGTGATCATCCACTGCTATATCGTGGTAATCCACCGAAAAGCATAAATAAATCGACATAATTTACTATGATATAACATATAATTATTTGGCATATAGGACATAATTATGAAATAGTGTAGACTAAGCATAGCTGTTATGCCCTAGCAGTTTCTGATCAGAGTATCCGCTGTCGAAAGAAGTAAGATATTTATGCTTGAGAATAGCAAACAAAGTTGGTTATCAGGTGTGTTTGAAAGTACAGTACTCTTGGTCAAACATTGTCATTCTTTTCTGTTATAGTCAAAGTGCAAATTGTGTTTAAAGGCTTACTTTATCCTACTGTCAGTTACCTCTTGTCTGAAGCGACAAACATTAAATCAAATATATGTACAATGTAACTGTGTTTAAACAGGTAGTTCTTTAACCCATGTATGCCTGGATATTGCAGGGAACTCTCCGTTTGCTCATGCTAGAAGAGTTTATTATAGATATACAACCATTATTTAAAGACACAGTGATCAGTGTTTGCCCATGCCGTTGAACTTATGAAAATATATTAGTGCAGACCCTGATGAGACGTATAACGCGGCGTCTCATCAGAGTATACACTGTTTGCAAATGTCCACTTTAGTAGACACTAGACTTACATGATTTAAAGCTAGATAAAAAAATCAAATTGCCCTTAGTTGAAACCTGTATTTAGTACTACTTGTGAGACATTGTCGATTTGTAGTTCCAGGAAGGAACGAGTTTATCTGAGCCTGTTGAAGGATGAACACATATACACTCAACAACATTTCTAATTGGTCACCTATGTTAGTCAGGAATTTTCAGCAAAAATAAATAACTCTTTCATGATTCAAATTGTAATTGATTGCTACATGTGCAGTTAATGCATGTTTGAATTTGTATAATATCATGAGCAGTAATTATCATTTTATGATGAAACTTGTGCAAATTTTCGAAAATTAGAAAAAAAATACAAACATTTTCTGCAATCCATGATTTGCTATTGTAGCGTGTATGTCCCCAAACAACATCAATGATGGCACGACACGGTTGTCTCATTGAAGCAACATATCTCTGCAGGTAACGCTGCACAACATGATATGTTGTTCCACTCCTGAATGACGTCACACTCTAATTCTCGTAAGTTCTGTTGTTGTGGTAGTACACGTACACTGCGTTTCAGTAAGTCCCACATAATTATTATGGTCTATCGGGTTTACACCTAGACTCTTCGAATTGTAATCAGGCGAATGTTATTTGCCCTGAATAATTTCCAGTGTTCACCTTGCAGCATGGCATAGAGCGTTGTCCAGCACTATCGCTTAAATGAATAATTGGTGTCTCTTATAAACTATTGTAATGAAATATCTACTTCTCTCAAATGCGTCCAAGCTTCCAACTTTCCGACAGCACCAGCACGCTCTTGTAATATTATTCAGACCATAGTATGCGTGCTTTTGTGCAGCATGTATCTATAGACGATTGTCGTATAAAAAGAACACGTGTTTGACAACGCGCCTTTTATGCACGTGCAAATCATGCATAACATGCTTGAATGCAAAATCTGCGAAGTGTAAGTTGTTCGGGCATCAGAACATCGATTTTAACAATCTATACATGACCAGTGATTTCTCTGTGAAACCTCAACGTGATACGTGTTTAATTTTGAGAATTATTAGGCAAGGTAAAGTGCCAAAATAGAAATTGTGTTAAGTGCACATGTGCGTGTAAGCAACAAATACTCTCTATGAAAGAAATTGTTCTAAATCTTTCTATGATAGCGAATTTAACCTGACTTCAAGGCTGCTATTTCTCCGGATTTTTCCGAAATCTTCGGACTTTTCTTAACTTCTCCGGACCTACGGATTTTTCCCGAAATCTTCAGATTTTTGCTCCTACTTTTAAAATTTGAAATTTTATACATTTTTTACTTAAGCAAACATGGGTGTCAAACAGTTTGGATCTATATTAGACGACGTCCCATCTGGATGCAAACTGTTTGCAAAATTATGTTACGTAAATCGCGCTTGAAAAATTTGAAATCTTAGGATTTTTATGAGCAAATTATGGTAGCCCTGTGACTAATAATCCATTTCGCAGGCAAACTGTCGTCTTTTAAAATTCATCTTCCCGGATTTGTATGTGAAATTCATGTTTTCTGAATAAATATTATACTACGGATGTAAATGCGTTTGGTTCCTTATCTAACGCCGTGTTACGCGTGGTCTGATCTGTACTTAAACTGATAGCAAAGTCAACGTTTGTCACCAATGCGAAAGAAGGGTTTAATGAATGAAATATACAATCATGTTATGTGTTATAAACTGTTGAAATAAAGAATCTTATCCCCAAGGAAGGGATGCAGTCATACAGAATATTTCAGACAGTAGTGCAGTCGCTGCCCATACAATTCATTTGAAATTGCCCTGGGTCTATAATGTTTTCAAGAAGCGGACGATTAATCCGATGTAATACGAATATTTTTTGGATTTTCATCCATCCATAATTTCAACACATTCACCCTGAAATCTTTAATGGAAAATTCGTGTCCTGTTTCTGCGAAACATTGTAAAATGACAAGTGTAATCGTCGCTAGGGTTCAATTTGTTAAACAATACCAGATCATGTTTTAGTTTTGTATGTAACGACCATGTGCAGAATCTGAGAAGTATAAGGTATTCAACACATGGACGAGTGTAGCTTAAAGCAAATGTCTGTTGCCTTCGTAATTTCCTGTCAATTTGCATTAAGTAACTTCACTTCTGTCAAAGGACATTTTCATCTACAAAATTACCATTGCTGATATTCATATATATTGAAGGGACACTACCGATGTATTATTTTATATTCTTTTATACACAGTTGCTGTTAGTTTAAACATATTTTATTTCATAATATATACAACTTTTATGAACAAAACATGGATATACATTAGGACGAGAACGAAAGCAAAAGCTTATTTGGTTCTTTTTCTAGGTGTAACATAAATTCTATCACGACTAACATATGTATTAAAGCAGTACATGAATTTGATATATTTCGAATCGGGACATAATACATTTCTCAATAAAGAATGACAAAAAGAGATGATAATAGAGAGTTGCTGTTACAGAGTTTGTGTATACGGTATAGTTTGTGTATGGGTGTAGATCTATATACATATCAGCGATGGGGTCTTATAGAATAACACCGAGCTCTCATAGATATATATGTACGTAAAATCACGTTACGTGGCCTCTAATTTGGACCTAAACTGTTTGAAAAATCGACTCAAATTGTCTATGTCGATGAAACGGTTTCATATACTTCACAATCTCGTTGACCTTATCAGAAAAAGGCAGTAAACTATACATTAACGCAGTACCATGAGAAACCAGATTTATTTAATATCAAAACAGTGTAGACCAAGTCCAGTGCATGCACAGTGTCTGCTCAAGGTTCGTACTGGCAAAATGCTGATGAGTTTCCAAAACAATTTAACCCTTTCACTGCCAAATATTTCGTTGGACTCTTACCCCTTCACCGTTTCATTGTCGTCTGCTTCAATGGTGTTGTCTGCAATTTCGTTTCAAATTAAAAAAAATAAGGCAGTATGACTGAAGAAATTTCCAAACTGTTTGCAAACGCGCTTTTAAGAGCCATTGGGAGTAAAAGGGTTAACAAAGACAGAACTCGGGTTGTTTATCAGTCTTGTAGGAACTATACAGTTTCACTGTCGAACTGCATACAAGGTCCAAGGTTATAAAGCTTCTGAGTTGAGTCTGAGCTCGTTCTCAACCCTTTACTCCATAGTCTGTATCTAGTTTTGAAGACAGGTAAGCACTTAAAGCAGGTTGAAAGTAAGACAGAATGCGCTGAAAGGCGTATTCTGACATGCTTTCAGCCTGCTTTAAGCTACCATCTGCTAGGATATAGAAATTATTTCTTATGACCAGTACATGTTCATAATTGTATAAAGTAGAAATATTTTCTTAAGTGCAGGAATAAATTGAATGCGCTAAAAGGCATGTTTGTTAGGTAAAGAGTTAAAGCATTCTATTGGTCAGATTTGACCAATCGAATGCTTAAGGAACTTAACTCAAATGCTTTATATCATTTTGACCTGGGCTAGCTTTATACACATGTATACCGTGGGAAAGACCTTATTACATGTATTTCCCGTTTATTAAAGTAAATGCAAATTCAATAATTAAGGAGTAATTCGAATATTTATTGTATTCATGGAGGTATGAAAACAAAACCTGGTCACACTGTATGAAACCGCGAAGCGGTTTCATACAAAAGTGTGACCAGTGTTTTTTTCATACCTCCATGAATACAATAAATATTCCGAATTATTCCTTATAATTTAATATCACTTCTGAATTTAAAAAAGTAGTTGAATAGAGAATCTTACGCGAATGTTCTTTTATTAACGCTTTTAAAACGTAGGTTGTAGTCCCTCCGCCATATATATTTTCCGCCAAAACTTGTCGTTGTTATGTAGTAACGTCGACGTCAATGACGTCATTCGGCATCCTGCTTCATGTAGCGCTTGTGAAGAGCAGTTGGACTAAGGGAAAGTAGTCCTGACAAGGCGTGGCCTGCATTTTATTATTTTCATGGAGTTATGAAACAAAAATTACAGCCAATCACAGCTAACCAAATGTAATGAAAACAAACAATATTAAATTATTTAAAAATGAAATGTAGAAAATCACATCTGTTTGATATGTCTGACGATACATTTCAGTCTGAGTGACAACCAGTTTAGAGCCTGATCAGACACCGAGCTGCCCAGGATATGACCTGGCTACAAGCTGTTTGCATTTGAAAAAAGAGTTTCGCACAAACGTGTTATTGGAAAAGAAGAACAACGTCTTCTTTACTGTAGATGTTTATATCATTTGTATTCCTAAACTTCTTTCAAGCACACGGAGAAAAACTACTGAGTTATCAAGGTACAGTACCCGCTCGACCGGCGAATAGTGGTCGAGCTGTAAAACGTTCGACTGCGGTACCAGGGTGTGCAAGTTCGATCCCCCGCCGGACCAGCGGCGTGACTAGGGATTTTTTCCGAGTCCCCGATGATGTACAGGGGACTCTTCCTGAGCAAGATATGCACCGCGAACTGCTCCTCCCCACCCACAGGATTAAAATGGGTACCTGTGAAGGATCTGAGCCGGTGTAACGAAGTATTTTGACCCCCATCGAAAAGTGACCCCGGTCAAAATTCGACGTCGTAGAATGACCCCCATCGTCGAATTATGACCCCCCCCCTGTCGAAATATGACCCCCCTTCAAAAATCCTTGATATTTTGTTTAAAGTCAGTTTTGCATATGTTAAAGTTGTTTTAAACGAATAAATTATATTGATTGAATTGTAAGTGTGTCTGCCCATCAATGGACAACCTTATGGGTATCGAACCCAGAACCGTTTACCCTTTTACAAGTATACATTTACGATCTACCAATTACTCTTGTTCGATTATTGATTTAATTTCGACGTAGCAGGCTGAGTAAACCCCAATCACACATGCACCACGTCTCTGAGAAAGCTGTGATCAGAATTTACAATACGCTCGTATTGACATTCATTCCAAGAAATCTTCCTATCTTGCCGCGGTTTCTTTGGTTTAACCAACTACCCCACAGCCTTTTTCTAGCTTTAAAGACAGATGACCACTTAGAGCAGGTTAAAGGTAAAGCAGATTGCGCATTCTGCTTTACTTCAGCCTGCTTTAATGTACACTTTGCTAGGATATAGAAAGTATGTTCTTATGGTATATATACATGACTGTATAAATTTTATCTTTTATCTCCTGTAGAGGAATAAAAAGATCAAAGGCGTAAAATTCGTATTTATTAGGTAATGCCTTAACATATTTTCATAGAGGATGTTTTGATTTGTCGGAACTTATCCCTTTTGTCAAGAAATAAGAAGAATGCAGGTCGGTTGTTTTGAGTGGGCTTTTGTGTCTTTTATCAACACTTGCTATGTTGTGCGTTTATAGTTTACCATGTTGAGTGTAAAGTTAATTGCATTTACTAAACAAACAAGAAAACAAGCAAACAAAAAGCGATCAAAATCGGAAGCTGTGTTATGTTGCCTCATTGCACATCACACCATTCAGTGTCGTAGAAAGACTCCGGTCATTATTCTAGCTCGTATTTTGACACCTCGGCCATTATTCGATATCATAGTTTGACTCGCCGGTCATTATTCGATATCATAGAATGACCCCCGGTCATTATTCGATGTCGTAGAATGACCCCCGGTCATTATTCGATGTCGTAGAATGACTCCCCGGTCATTATTCGATGTCGTAGAATGACCCCCGGTCATTATTCGATGTCGTAGAATGACCCCCTGATATCATTCTATTTCATAGAATGCCACCCCTGCCCCGATATGACAATTACCGTATTTGATGTCAAAATAAGACCCATTGTCATTTTTCAATGTCGTAGAATAACCTCGCCATGGTTGCAATCAGCTCCCTGAGGGTAAATTCATATCAGATTGCTAATTACCTAAATCATTGGATGCTTCTATGTTGTACAATATACTGTCTATAATCTAATCAATTTTCATAGTCACATGCCGCAATGTTTCTGTTGCGACACATTGTTAGATGATGAATGCCATTGGAACCGATGTAAATATTACAAATACATGTTCTTTAAAAGGGGGATACATATTTGCACTCGTTCACGTAACGTTTATTGGTATGGAGTACCACTGATAGACTGTAAACTACGCTCAATAAATTGTCACATATCTTCAAGAATAGAAACAGGCTAAGGAGTAAAGGGTTAAATAATCAGGTCTGACATAATGCATCAAACAGACAATGTATTTGAAACTTTAATGATGTTATGTCCAACAGTAACATTTATACATTTTGTCTTGGTAATTAGCAGTAATTCAATTAAGAAGTATACAGGCAAAAAAGACATGCCATTTCATATAACAGGTTTGATATGTAGAAAGCACTTCAAAGAGCTTTGTACAAAACTTTTGGTCTGTATTTACCCTTTGCTCCATAGGCAAGCTTGCAAATTAGCTACGTTTAACTGTGATTAAGGCAGGACAATGCATACAGCAATATGAATTTTATGCAGAAAGCACATGTATGCTTTCTGCTTTACACTCATTTTGTTGTTAGCTGACGCCTGTAATTAAAACTATTATTGGATTTTATTATCTTAATCTTATTTGCAGATGTAGGTGCGGGCGGCCTGAGGCGTTACTGTGGAGGAAAGGGTTAAGGGCTCACTTGCTTACAAAAGTATACTTCCTTACCCAGTGGGCACTATAAAAAGGCTGTGACTTTTCAAACTGTAAACTTGCATCCATGTATTCTTAAGTTTAGAATCTTTGATTATTTAGTTGACAAAGAACTTGTAAATGATAACCTATCAGTTATATATGATATGCTTATTAGTTACTTTTCAGTAATGTTTTTGACTGTTATCAAAATGTAATGTTTGATGTAATGCATTACTTTGCCAACGTACTTGTAATTTAATACATTACAAATGTAAACGTAATAATAATTGTAATATAATACACTCTTTAGCAATGTAATTGGTGACACTTGTAATGTAATGTATAACTTTCTCAAGTAATTCACACCATGCCTGTTCCCGCCCCACCGGCCTGCATACTCCATGACTGAATTACTACCTTAACTTATTTACAAATAAGCTGTCCCCGAATTATACCACAGACCCGCAGCCACCTTGTTTCCCTACCATCAGTATCCAACAGATAGGCACAAGGTTAACGTAACCCATCGGGAACAGCATTTAGTATACTGTACGTTTCCATGGCGCGCTTATCATAAGTCTGAATTTTGACTTGTTTATCATTTAAATTTTATATATCTTTTAACTTATTCACACCTGAAACTTCAAGTGGACAATGCAATTTTTTTCTAGTTATGTCAAGTCAACTTTTGACTAGCTAGAGTTGTTTTATACAATATATTTCAAAACTGACATATATTGCAAACATATCAGAGAGCTCCTTTGGGATTAGTCTGATCTGGGTCTACACGGTTTACAAAGGAAAAATGTACTATTGCTAGGTAGACTGTTTGTAAATGACTAATATACTCGTCGCAAGGGTCCAATGGGTTAAACTGTGTCTGTTAATTGCTAAAGAGGGGTGGGGTCATTTTTCGATGGGGGTCGATATATTTCAGGAGGGGTCAAAACACTTCATGAGGGGAGTCATAGTACTATGACCGGGGGGCCAAATTTCGACGTCGAATTATGACCGGGGGGTCATTGTACGATATCGAAAAATGACCGGGGGTCATTCTACGTCGTCGAATTTTGACCGGGGGGTTATTTTTCGATGGGGGTCAAAATACTTCGTTACACCGGAACTGCGGCTACCTATGCACCATATGTTAGCAGTGCTCAATAATGTAGGCAAGATGGCTCAATGATCAGGGGAGTGAGTGTACAGTCGGCTGAACGGTCATTCGGGCTGAAAGTAGACTAGCACTTGGTACTTTACTTTTAGCAGTATAGAAGACGTGACACAGTATGACCTCAGTTTTGTCGATGTATCGGTGCATCCATGAGACTATGTCTTAGCCAGTCTTCAATGTTTGACAGGTCTTTTTGTTTACAAGAGTTGGCTATAGGCTTGACAAAACAAGTATACTTGTGAGTCGACAGCATAGAAATGGTGATTCAGATAATCATTTCTGCAGATTGAGTCAACAGGTTTTGTGTACAAATGTAGATTTTCGGTCCCAGGACTAAACCCTGTGACACACTATATTTCATTTGAACTGGGTTGGGTAATTCTCCATATTATGCGACTGTTTGGTAACGGTCACTAGGGTACGAACTCATCCACTTTAGTGGATTGCAAATAATGTTGAAGTCTTTTTCAATGCGAATGAGTAATGTTTCGTGATCAGTGGTGTCGAATGCGGTCGATAGGGTAAGCATCATTGATAATTGATAATTAATCAATATACTTGTCACTATATTGTAGGATGTCATTTTGAACTTAGAGAAGAGCAGTTACTGTAGAGTGGTGCTTAAGATATGCTTACTGATGCTGTTTATGTAGATCGTTAGTGCTGAAGGGGGACTCAATGCGTTTGCATATTTGATACCGGCCTGTAGTTTTTAAAAGAGGTCTTACAAGTGACTTTTTGAATTCTTTTTGAACATACGTCTTTTCCAGCGCAGTGTTCAAAATTTTTGTCAATGACGGTAGGAGCTCGTAAAATCCTGACTTTAAGAGCCATGTAGATATTGGTTTGAGTACATTGGACTTACATTAGGTGCTTAAATTCCCAACTGCCTGTGCTGCAGCAGGTTCAAATATATGAATGCAACGTTTCTGTGATGACTGGGGTGCATGGTGTTGATTTAGAGGCAATGCCCGTCCATATGATTCTACTTTTTCGATGAAGAAGTTCCTGAAATCATGCGCCAGTTGTTTTGAGGACGAGTTCTTTGGCAATGTTATTTCACTATTTTCGTTCAGGAGATTCTTAGTGACTTTGAAAAGAATCTTTGAGTCCTTTTCACAGAACTCTATTTTCTCTGTGTAGATCTTTGACTTCGCTTACAATGTGTTACCTTTAGCGCACTGCTCTCGATGCAGTTGAACTCGAATGTCGAATTCTACAGTAGTTCAACGTTTCCCGGCCCGGCAAATTCGACATAAGTTCGACTTAGTGAATATGTAATAAAAATGTTGAATGTCGAACATTGAATTTCGACAATATTTCGAATTTTTCCCGGCCCGGCAAATTGTCGAACGTCGAAATTAGACATAAGTTCTACATAGTGAATGCGTTTCAGAAATTGTGAAAGTCGAACGTCGAATGACGACAATATGTCGTCTTTTGCAGCTCGGCAAATTGTGAAACGTCGAATTTCGACAATTCTTTGACATTTTGGTGAAAGGACAATGTCGAATGTCAAAATTCGACAATATTCGACCATTTTCCTGTCTGGCAATTTATCGGATGTCGAAATTCGACATGAAATCGACACTTTATCGGCTTTGTTGAAAGGTCAAATGTCGAAATTCGACAATATATAGATTTAACCAGGCCCGGAAAATTGTCGCATGTCAAAATTTGACATAAAATTGACATAGTTAATGTGTTAAAGACATGTTGAAAGTCGAACGTCGAATTTCAACAAATTTTCGACATTTTTGTAAAAGGACATTGTCTATCGTCGAAATACGACAATATTTCAACTATTTCTCGGTTTGACAATTTGTCGAATGTCAAAGTCGACATAAATTCGACAATTTACCAGCTTTGTTGAAATTTCGAATGTCGAAATTCTACAATATTTCGATTTTTCATTGCCCGGCAAAATGGCGAACGTCGAAATTCGACATAGTGGATGTATTTAAGATATGTTGATAGTTGAACGTCGATTTTCGACAAATATTCGACATTTTGATAAAAAGACAATGTCTAACGTCGAAATTCGACAATATTTCGACTATTTCACTGTCTGGCAATTTTGTCGAATTTCGACATAAACTCGACACTTAACCGGCTTTGTTGAAATGTCGAATGTCGAAATTCGACAATATTTTGATTTTTTCTTGGCCTGGCAAGTTGTCGAACGTCCGAATTCGACAAAAATTCGACAAAGTGAATGTGTTTAAGATATGTTGGAAGACGAACGTCGAATTTGGACAAATTTTCGACATTTGGTAAAAGGACAATGTCAAACGTCGAAATTCTACAATAGTTCGACTATTGTCCTGTCTTGCAATTTGTCGAATGTCGAAATTCGACAAAAAATCGACAAAGAGAATGTGTTTAAGATATGGTGAAAGTCGAACGTCGAATTTGGACAAAATTTTGTCATTCTGGTAAAAGGACAATGTCGAACGTCGAAATTCGACAATATTTCGACTTTTGCCCTGTCCAGCAATTTGTCGAATGTCGAAAATATACATACATTCGACACTTTACCAGCTTTGAATAAATGTTGAATGTCGAAATTCGACAATTTTCAACTTTATCCCCGCCAGGCCTCTTGTCGAACGTCGAAAGTAGACATCAGTTCGACATAGTGAATTTTCCATTACTTTCAATTTGTCGAACGTCGAAATTCGACCCTAGTTCGACAATTTCCCAAATTTGTATAAGTGTCGAACGTTAAATTATTCGACATTATGGCAAAGCTGACTTGTAGATCATCACAATTTGTTACATTATGTGAAAGCTTAAATGTCGAAAGTCGACAGCTTTTCGACCTTTCCTTTGTGAAAGGTCGAATGTTGAATTGTCGATTGTCGTGAAAACTTCACACACCTCATTATTTGTTAATAGTCACCATGAAGAACAATGCCGAATATATATTGATTAATTACGGTATTTAAAATTACTTGTCAGGCCTCGACATCGTTTTCGTGTCACCTGCTGTAGGCAGAGGTGACACTTAGGGATCACTTTTCCGGCGTATGTTTGTCCGTACGTCCGTCCGTCCGTCTGTCTGTCTGTCTGTATGTGTGTCTGTCTGTCTGTCCGTCCGTCCGTCCGTTCGTCTGTCTGTCCGTCAGGTTTTGGTGTCCGGGCTCATATCTTCTGTTCTACTGAAGCTTTTAAGATGAAACTTCATTTATGGATAGATCTTGACAAGAGGAAGCTTATTGCACACGGATTTAACTCTTGCTAGAATAATTTAAGAGTCATTCCCCTTTTCAACATTTTCTTTTCATGCAGATTTCTTCTGTTATACTAAAGATTTTGAAATTAATTTTCTTTTATGGAAAGAGAGATGAGTGATGACTCTTGCAGCAGTACTTTGAGAGTTATTTCCTTTTCCTATATTTTCCATTTTTTAAGCATATAACTTCTGTTCTACTCATGCTTTCATTTACTTAAATAATTTGATGAGTTGAAGTGTGTTGCAACAATACCACGAGAGTTATTCCTCTTTTCTTCACCTTCTTTTGCGGTAGATTATTTCTGCCACAACGAAGTTTGTCCTTTAAACAGAAACTCTTGTTCGACTGATTAATGCTGGTAGGAGACACACGTGTTCCGAGGAACACCCCTCTATTTTGTTTAAATTTAATTTTAGTGTCATTTCAGTGTCAAATACATGTTAGCTACGGAACCTAAGCACGAAGGTCAAACAGTTTGGATCATGATCAGACGCCGCGAAATGCGATCTGGATCTAGTCTATTTTTTAATCCTTAAACAATTGAGAGACGCATGAAAAGGATAAAAGGTAAACCGTAAAGCAACACTTAAAATGGAGAATATTTTTTTCTTTCTCAATAAACATTCCAATTGAAAACCATTTAGAGACAGACCAGACCTCGGGTGATCAAGCTTTTGATCAGGTTCCAAACTGACACAAACAGAACCTGCCATTTCTACGTTTATTGTATAGCCTGATAGCGCTTATGCTTAGTTTCTTCTAAACGGAAAAAATAACATCTTCTTCACTGTATACAGGTGCGACGATATAAGTATAAAATTACAGTTATAACAGTAAGAAATAAAGTCAATGAAAACAGGAGAATATCGTATTACTAATTGATCACAAATTTACTTATGTAGGAGTGGTTTGAGAAAACAAGAACAAATTGTCAAGAAAGTCACGTTACATATATAACCCGCATGACATAGCCGCAACATTTTGGTTTTGGTCTGATCTGTCCATTTTTCTTTCTGTTTATCTGTCTGTCTGTTTGTCTGTCACCCACAACTTTAACGTAAGCCGTAACTTTAGAATTATATGTCTTAAAAGAAACTTAATATTGGGCATAATTTTTATTTTGAACTCAACTTAGGAAGTCCCTCAGCTGAATACAACTTTGATCATGTATGACAAAGGTCAAGGTCATTTGGAGGTCAAATAGACTGAATTTAACCATTGCTGTACATTCCGATCTACATGTGACAGAGACTCCATATCGAACATGTGGACATTGTACTCCAGTTTCTCAAGAAATCCTTTGAATGCATGCTGGTTTATGCCAGATGAAAGTCAAGGTCATTCAGAGGTCATGGTCACATCAGGGGTAGAGCGTTTTACATACACGTCGTGTACGGCTCGGGCAACATGGTTGTCCTTAACCGGGAATAAATCCTCATGTACCCTGGGAAGAAGCTGTTTAACGAATTTATTTTATTGCAAAGTTTTCACTGTTTAAACGAAATATTTCTCGCGTCAAAACAGATAATGTTGAGCGTAAATGACGTCATGTTTCTGACGGTTGTTACTCAAAAGAACAATGGGCACGATCGTAGGCTCCGAAGTCAAACTTCTCTAGAAAAAATGCGGCTGACCAAAGACCCAAAAACCGATTGGTTCTAAGCCGGAATGGACTTAAAACGGAAGATGCACGATAAAACGCACACAATCCTGTCGAGCAGTTGGCCATCATAGCACGACAGATGGAATATCAATGAAAGCCAATGAAATATCTGCATTTCTATTTACCCTGTCAGCTCAGAGGGTACATGGGTTCACGTCTACGGCTCGTTAGCCAATCAGAGGTAATGCATTTACTTTTCATTATAATAAGATCAACTTACGTTAAACATTCAAGCTCAAGCACGCTACGTAAGTGTCGTCCTCAAAATATGTCTGCAATAAAAAAGTATCAGCTGATATTTTGCTTTACACGGTGTCTCATCTGGATACAAACTGTTTGCAACAATTTCCTTTAATATGCACACAGCGCGGAGAAGGTTCAGAACTCACCAGGGCGTTATATATGATACGTCAAGCGTGTGTTAATTATTACAAATGTACATTTAGTACATGTACAGTAAAACCACTCTATTACGACCACTAAAACAAAGGCTTATTAATTGTATAAATAATGTTTTGTAATTGTGGTCTGGCATCAACCAATCTTCTTGTGCCAAACCGTGAGGCATATGACTTTGATATGTAATATGCAGCTTTGCAAAGTAGACCTCTACGAAAATTGTTAGAATTATGCTTCTGGGGTAAAATATGGCTCCGCCCAGTGGGTCACAGTTATACATAGAGTTATAAAACATTACAAGTTTACGACTTTTACTGTTCACAATATCGTCATTCACACACAAAATAAATTAAATAATGATCTACAATTTATCAAATCACAATTAGAAATACGACATCGTGTAGCTAACACATTTTTGCGCATTTTGTACCAAATTTGTCTATAGTTTGTGTTTATAAGTTTACCAAACGTCCCTCAACCAAGTTTACAATTTCTTTATCGTGTTGGTATATATTTGTATAGTACGAACGCGTCTATTGGTTAATAATAAAGCCTTCTCAACTGTAATCATTTATAAAGAAGGTCTTCAACGGGAGGTTGCTTGAAATAGGATGCAAGTTAAGGATATAGTCTCTCTTGAAGCAATCTGCTGTATATCCACACTGCTTTAAACTATGTTCATGTATTCAACAACATTAACCCTTTCGCTCTCAATGACGCTTAAAAGCACATTTGCAAAAAGTTAGGATCCTGAGCTGACGCGGCGTCTGATTAGGATCCAAACTGTTTGACACTCGTTTTGAAATCTCTTCAGTTATACTGCCTTATTTGTTTACTTTGAAACGACTTTGAAGCATACGACAAAATTGAAGCAGATGACAATGAAACGGTGAAGGGGTAAAACTCTCACAAAATATTTGGCAGTGAAAGGGTTAATGAGCAAATGTGTAGTAATAGAATGTGAAGACAACATGCTTCACTCATTTATTCCTCTTACTTCAAATGGACAATTCCACTTTCAAATTATGTTAAGTCCATTACAATTTAGTTTTTTTTAAAGAATAGTACAAAATAACGTGCAGTGCAGACTCTGACCAAAGGGATGATGGCAAAACTATTTTATCAGCATGTAAACTGTCTGCATAGGAAACGTGTACACTGTTTGTGAAGGACGAGAATACTCGTAGCTAGAATTAAATTGGTTAAGGTTTATTTTGTTTGAAATGCATGTCAATGGAACAGCTAATGTAATTCAACCTCATCAGTTTGATCATATTTAGATGTGAACTACAAGGCTGACTTAATGACGGAGATTGTTATCAGAGAGGACAGAATTCTCCAACAATTACAATACTGACTTTCAAATGGACACTTTCGTTTTCTGAAACAATGACTAGTTTACATTGATTCTTTAGAAGCTTATGAACCCAGATTGTGTACAATAATGGCCCTAATCAGGGCGATCCTGGTAGACAGCCCTCTCCCCCTGGTATTGATCTACCACGTTTGCAAAGTATTAATATGTCCTGCCCCACACTGTAAGGGTTAAACGTCTGATAAAATACGTCGATTCTATTTTCACGTCCACATTCACATGATTCGACCCTAATTGATTATATGAATAATTTACAGGTCCGTTTGATTCAATTAACGTCATTAAAATGGAATGAGAAATCAGACTGCTAACCTATTTATAGATGGGTATCAAAATGTGCCTGCTGAAAGATTGCATTATGATTATACAAGCCTGGGCCCCGTTTCATAAAACATCTTACGACAAATGTTATCGTAAGTCAGATTATAAAACGCTCAATTATTATTTATTTCTCCATCTAATCCTGTCTTGTGATATATTTTTGGAATCGTCTTGAAAAGACGATTCCAAAAAGATGTCACAAGACAGGATTAGATACAGAAATCACAAATTAAATGTATTTTAAAGTTTTGACTTACGACAACATTTGTCGTAAGAAGTTTTATGAAACGGGCCCCTGCTGCTCTAAACCAAGTACATGTAATTCGCACACAGCAGAATATTCGTATTGAATAGAAAACAGTGTAGATCCTGATGAGATGCCGCAAATTGTAGCATCTCATCTGGGTCTGCACTGTTTGCAAATGTCCTTTTTAGCAGACACTAGGCTTAAATAGGTTAGCAAGAGGAGATATCATTTCGACAAATCAAACATGGTAATAGAGTTGCCTCGCCACTTAATTCCCTAGGGGAGATAACCTATTAGGCATGTTAAATTACAACAGTTATTTACATTTTTGAAAACTTTGGAATTTAAATTATATGTAGACAACATATTAATGTAAATGATATAGTCCTAACTCAAAGTGACGTGTTTACTCAAAGGATAAGTATACTTAAGGTTTACAAGGCATACCATACCTTGATACGTCTAGATGCTGACCGTTGATAACTTCGGGTGTCAACGGGATGACGCACCTTCATCACTTTGGCGGGACGTTAAATTTTAATTAGCAGAACAACAACAAAAGCTTTACAAACAATATGTATGCAAAGATTGTACTTGTCCTATGCAAGCAGATTACATAGTCCTATAGAAATGGCGTGGACTCAGAGCAGTGGGAATCACAAAGGAGTTCTCTTATAATTGTCTGCACTGTTTGTAAAATAAATTGTAAACAAAACCCGCTAAATAGTCGAAAATAGGTCAGACTATATTGGTCACTGAACGTATCCATTCGGCGTCTCAGGGGCCCTTGTCAGGATAAAGAATATCTTATTGACAACAACATAGTTCGATTAGTTTTTCTCAAGTCCAATACCCATCTATGTTCACGCGATTTTGTTTTTTGTGGCATTTACATGGACGTTTGCAAATTTCAAAGTACATGTAGTAACATAATCAACCCTAACGAAGAGAAAATTAGTAATTCATTAACCCTTTCATGATCAAATTTTTCGGGAGAATTTTACCCCTTCACCACTTTATTGTCGTCTGCTTCAGTAGTGTTGTCTGAAACAATTGGGTCATGATCAGACGCCGCGTTACGCGGCGTCTGATCAGGATCTCAAACCTTTTTCAAAAGCGCTTTAAGGCGTTATTTAGAGTGAACGGGTTAACAGTTTATCTGTAAAGAGTACCCGTAAGTACATTTTGTCCCATGCAAAAAGTGTCCGTGTAAACGCCTTTATTCAGGGTCTGCTCTGTTTGTCATTTTGCATTATACTGTAAAAATTAACCCTGTATATTTATAATAGACTTATTTAGACACTGAACGTTTCAATTTGGAGACTAAGGAGTGAATGAGTAAAGGGACCATATATAACGGGATATGTAACGGACGGATATCCGGCGAAATGGGTGCCGTGAGCATATTGTGATGACGTCATCAAAACTGGTGCACACAATTTGTTCAGCCATTTTCGCGATAAGCCGCAAAAGAAATTGTCGTTTTTTTAAGCCTGCAAACGTATCCCATTCTCGCCAAATTTGATAGAAAATCAAACTAAAGTAGTGATAAGGTTACCCTTTTTGGACTTTTTTGTGATTTGGTGATACTGTGAGTCAAAACCGTGATGTGCTGTCTAAGAAGAATAAGAAGACGCTAGTAAAAGGAAGAAAACGAACAGTAGCGTTGACGAGGCAAACTACAGCAAGGTGTTTAGAGTGAGTGGAGGTTCGCCGGAGGTAGACCTAGATGGAAACAAAGAAGTCAAATGTGTACAGACTGATAAAAAAACAAGTGGCAACAACATAAATGTTAGTATCATTTTGATCAATACTTATTCTGTATTGTTCGATTATTCTGTAGTGTAGTTTGCAGGAAAACGAGTTGGACTTTATATCTGAAGCAGACTGCGGATCAAGTGAGGGGCAACCTAAAAGTAAGTCTGATGTTGTTGTGAGCTATAACAAAAGTGACATCATGTCATCTAAAAAATACCTAGTGAATCAACGTCACAAATAACTGCTGACATTATGTGCTTTCTCCAGAAACATGATTAAAGGAGAGGTAACGTAGTAAATAAAGTAGAGGCAAAGGTCAATAGTTTTGAGAAAGATTCAAATAAAGTGGTTCTGCAAGTTGATACAATCAGCAAATCCATGAACGAGAAAATTATTGTACTAGAGGATCGCATTGACAATATTGAACTTGCACAAGGTCAACAATAGAGAAAAGTACAGCAAATCGAGGCAGATAATAGCAAACTCAGATACTCTATATCATATCTACAGAGTCAATCTATGGGCAATAACCTTGTGTTTTGTTATATTGATGAAGAGCATTACGAGAAGCCAGCCGACACGGAAAACGTAGAGAGAAGCTTTATTGCGGAGAAGCTGAAGTGTGCACAGGAGCAGGTTGATGCCATGATTATAGAACGTGGGCGTAATATGGGAAGTGCATCAAACGGGTTACGCGGTAGAGGGCCAAGAAAGATTGTGTGCAAGTTCAAGTTATTCAAAGACAGAGAATCTGCAAGACGTAAAAGTTACGAGTTAAAGGGGACAAACTGTTTCATACACAAACAATTCCCACAAGATGTTGCTGAAAATAGGCGGAACATAGTGCCATTACTACAACAAGCTAAACGCGAGGGAAAAGGTGCTTGGATTTCATATGACACTCTGTATGGACTTACTGGAAGCAAGGTAAGGGACAGTGAATTTGTGCAGTTACTTTCTGATAACGATATCATAATTTTGGACAGATACTCAAATATCGATTTAAATTGTTTTATATGCTATAATTACTTTAGACAAGTTTTGCATAAGAAGGCAAAACGAAACAGTGGCGGTGTTACTGTATCTGTTAAAACAGTATTAAGCCAGACGTTTCAGTTGTCAGAAATGACTTTGATACAATTCTTTGGTTAAAACTACATTTTTTCAATTTTGAAGATGATGTGTATTGATGTAGTTGAGATATATGGTCTGATGAGTCCCCAGCCGCCCGAAGTATTGATGCTGATTTGTTTGATATACTTATTCAAGATATTGATTCCTTTGAACATTGTAGTAGTGTTTTCATAGCAGGTGATTACAATGCACGTACTGGATCCAGACCCGTTTTATTGGTTGTGATCAGACTGTCAAAAATATAGATTTTCAAGAATACTGACCAGATCAGCCCTCGCTAGGGCCTCATTAGACAGTACATGTAATGCACGGGGTATTCGGCTTCTTGACTTATGAAAGCAATGTCGCTGAGAATAGTTAACAGTCGGCTGGGGTCTGATTTAGGGACAGGTAGATGTACATACTTTTGTCATCAGTCCAGTAGTACAATAGACTATTTGTCAGTCAGGGAGAGCGATTTTCACATGATTATTGATTGCTTCAGTTTAGCATTTGAGGTAAGACTGTATCGAATTCAGGTTGTATCTTTTAAATGGAATAGTGAGCACATGGGGATTATTTAGACGGGGTATATTGGGTAAATTACCTGAGTTCAACAGTATTATCTCTGATGCGGTATCGAATGATAGTAACAGTTTTAATACTATGGTGCAACGATTTACCGATACGATATGCAATGTTGCATATCCATTATTTAACAGTTATTTTAATCCTAGTAAAACATGTGTCGTTTTGAAGAGAAGTGGTTTGATTGTGATTGTATGGAGGCTAAGCGTGAGTATAAAAATGCCTAATATGAGTATTACCGTTCAATTTTTTTCACGACAGTAGGAGTGTCCTTTGTAATAAAAGGAAGGCGTATAAGTCGCTAATTCGTAAGAAAAAAAACATGTTTATAAAATAAAACAGTCTGCTGAGTTACAGGATATGAAAAAGTGTAGATCAAAACAGATTTGGAATGCTTTAAACAGAAAAATAAACATTTCAATCCGAAAATTGATATAGATGACTTAAAAAATCATTTCTCAGAACTATTTGAAGAGATCAGAACTTCAGTTATTGGGGGAGTAGAATCCTTGAACGAAAATAATGATTTTAATATTAATGAGCATACATTTGCTGAGTTAAATACTCCAATCATCCAAAAGGGAGTTGAGAAGGCAATTAAGGGGTTACACGCCAATAAAGCGTCTTCACCTAATGACAATTTGATTAATGAATATTTCATAGAATCATTAGATATACTTATAGGACATTTGACCGATATTTTTAATGAAATAGTTAATGCTGGTTACTTTTCGGAATCATGGTCTAAAGATTTTATCATACTCTTATACAAGAAGGATGATTTTAAGGATCCTGGTAATTACCACGGCATAACGCTTCTAAGTAATTTCGGGAAAATATTTATAAGTGTTCTTACTAACAGGGTCGAAAAATGGTTTGAAGAAAACAACTGTTTATCTGATTCACAATTTGGGTTCCGGGAAGGCAGCAGCACAGTGGATGCTATATTTGTCTTGCATAATATAATACAAGAAGTTTTAAGTAAACACTTATGTTAACCTTGTGCATTTGTGGACTTTAAAAAGCATTAGACTCTGTCTATAGGAATGCATTACGTTTAAAGCAATGTATGCTGTTGTCAAATCATGTGTTTAAAACAACAATGTAACGAGATACTTAATGTATAAGTTAGGAGTAAACTCTGTCTATGTCTATAACCGTATCACTCAAAAACAAAATAGCGGTAGCATGGGATGGAAGGGGTCTTTTGAATTGCTACTTTAATCACGTAATAACACTTTTAAATATTTTATGCATTTGAAAATTGATTTTATAAATTCATAATAATAATTCGTATAGTCTTAATAATCGTATTGAAAAAACTCCTTTATTCATGATTTACTTCATTGTTAATCTATAAGGTATGGTCTTTTTTACTTCATTGTAAATTCACATGTAGTTGTTTGTTATTTGTATTTTTTCACTTTGTAAGTAAATGGATATAATTCATACGAAGAGGGTTTGAACGTACAGTACAAGTCTCGCAATGTCTAAAAAGTCCGCGCTCCCAGCACGGACACTTTTGAATGTCCGCGGGTTTCCAGCACGGACAATGTTTTTGGACCATCGTGGACAAAATGTGTGTCCACCGCGGACAGAAATTTGCTCTACGGGATATTTCCGCGGCGGAGTCATCGCTGATTGCGATGGCATCATCGCGGATTGCGATTGCATCATCGCGGATTGCGATGGCATCATCGCGGATTGCGAGGATCATCGTGGACGCTACCTGTATGAGTTGGAGTCGCTGAATCGCTTTAGGTGAAAATTATCAAGAAAAGATATGCAACAGCTTACTTGTTAATACACGCGTGCATTTTTAACTGTAGAAACCTTTTTGGAATACAGTCATATTTCGAATTCATAATGAAATATAATATACATGTAAATAGCCTACTCTTAAAACCCGAAACTGAAACAGGTTCATTATGTTAAGCTTAAGTCTATAGTCAGGTTGCTAAAGAAAAAAAAGATAAAGGATAAAAAAGTCTACGTCATGATATTGTGAATTAGCTCACAGTCTAAGTTTATTGAAAATCACACGGGAAGAGATTAAAAATGTCAATCGTATTCGGTAAAAATTACACATACAACCATTGTAACGGGTATAATCGACATTTACATACAGTGTACCTATGAAGAGTACACTTGTTCTATGCAAACGAATAGCAAACCTACAACTCTGACGGCTAGTGTCTTTAAACACCATATCGGATCTGCGATCCTTTTACTGTGCAATTGCCATGTCTACGGTTATCTTCAACTCCTGTGTGAAAAGAGCGCTATATAAATATTCTCTGTGAGTGGTCATAACGTTTTCTCTGACTTCTCTGTGAGTGGTCATAACGTTTTCTCTGACGTGTCTGTGAGTGGTTATAACGTTTTCTCTGACTTGTCTGTGAGTGGTCAAAACGTTTTCTCTGACTTCTCTGTGAGTGGTCATAACGTTTTCTCTGACTTCTCTGTGAGTGGACATAACGTTTTCTCTGACTTCTTTGTGAGTGGTCATAACGTTTTCTCTGACTTGTCTGTGAGTGGTCAACATTTTTCTCTGACTTGTCTGTGAGTGGTCATAACGTTTTCTCTGACTTGTCTGTGAGTGGTCATAACGTTTTCTCTGACTTGTCTGTGAGTGGTCATAACGTTTTCTCTGACTTGTCTGTGAGTGGTCATAACGTTTTCTCTGACTTGTCTGTGAGTGGTCATAACGTTTTCTCTGACTTGTCTGTGAGTGGTCATAACGTTTTCTCTGACTTGTCTGTGAGTGGTCATAACGTTTTCTCTGACTTGTCTGTGAATGGTCAAAACGTTTTCTCTGACTTGTCTATGGGTGGTCAAAACGTTTTCTCTGACTTGCCTGTTAGTGGTCATAACGTTTTCTCTGACGTGTCGGTGAGTGGTCATAACGTTTTCTCTGACTTGTCTGTGAATGGTCAAAACGTTTTCTCTGACTTGCCTGTTAGTGGTCATAACGTTTTCTCTGACTTGCCTGTGAGTGGTCATAACGTTTTCTCTGACTTGCCTGTGAGTGGTCAAAACGTCATCTCTAACTTCTCTGTGAGTGGTTATAAGGTCATCTCTGACGTGTCTGTGAGTGGTCAAAACGCCATCTCTGACTTCTCTGTGAGTGGTTATAACGTCATATCTGACGTCTCTGTAAGTGGTCAAAACTTTTTCTCTGACTTGTCTGTGGGTGGTCAAAACGTCATCTCTGAATTCTCTGTGAGTGGTTATAACGTCATATCTGACTTCTTTGTGAGTGGTCAAAACGTTTTCTCTGATTTCTCTTGAGTGGGTTATAACGTCAAATCTGACTACTCTGTGAGTGGTTATAACGTCTTATTAACTCTTTACTCCATAAATGTGCCCCGTTTCGCTTATAATCATTTTTACATAAATGAAAGTTGCCCCCCTCCTAAGAAGGTATGTACTTAAAATACTAAAACAGAAATATTTCCATTATCTTTCAAAATGGCAGTTTACAGCAGGTTCAAAGTAAAGCAGTGTGCTTCTTATGGAGCCGTCTACTTTACCCTCAATCTCCGTTAAGTGGTCACTGGTTTTCTAGAAACAAGCTATAGAGTAGACTCGTTGTTTTTGCAACATTCATTACTGATTGAATAATAATAATAATACCTAGTTATATACGACTCTAGTTTCTGTTTGTATCACATTCCATGACATATATTAATCCCTAGGATAACTCTTTCACAGTGCTCCCTCCCTACACTGGTCCTCCGAACAACGACTCTCTCCTTACAACGATAAACGTAACTAATTTTGTGTGTTTTGTGACTTAAGAAATATGGATAGGAGTCAAGCTGTTTGGATCAAGATCAGAGGACGCGTTTCGATAATTTCAGTCTGATTGATATCGGCAATGAAACCGCGAATAGTATTGAGTGACAAAACATTTTAATGTTCATGTATATTATCACAGAAAAGAAAATCAATATCGAAGAATCCTTACGCTGCTCATATTAAATTTCACATTTCTTACCAAACATACAAGAAACCGCACAATTGCATCGGTTCTAAAGTGGAGAAGACGTTTTTCTGTCCCAATAAACACGGTTATTGTAAACTCTTTATGCCCATTTCAAATACTTAAGAAGCCGGATCAGACGGCGGTTTCACCGGCGTCTGCTCAGGCTACAAACTCGCTTCTTTTCAGATTATAAGTAAACGTCATTATTTTCCAAACGTTTTCATTTTGATTTTTGCATTGTGTTTGCTTTTAGTTTCGGAAAACTAGCCTTATCCATTGTACAAAAGTTCACAGTTTCTTACCTTATATACAAGGGAAAGCATTATATGCATCAGTTTATGTATGTTTATGAGTATAGTTTAATGAGACGGTATTGTCACATGTCATAAAAGTAATACAATGGAGAGGTCGTTATTCTTTCCCAATTAATGCGCTCACGATAAAACTATAATTTTCATAGCAAACATATACGGGTTACTCGGTGTCTGATCAGGCTTCAAACTGTTTGCTGCCCAAATTAAAAAAGATAGTTTGAAATGTTACATTTTAATGCACTGGGTTTGCGTTTCGTTTGTGTTTAAATGGGAAAGAACAACGTTTTCTCCACTGTACAAGTATTCGTCGTTTGCGATTTGTCCTGCTGTGGTACTGGATTATTCAGTTTGCTACAAACCGACAGAGATTACTGCATTTCGCAAGAAACGTTCACATGTTTTTAACCAAGTGTAGCTTTAAGGTGGTTCGACAGCGGGCGGCCCGCATCTCGAGTTCCGGAAATGCTGATGACTCGCTTCAAAACTTTTTATTTTGAACAAATTGTCCGATTTTAGTGACTAGTCAATTCATAACGCAGTGATCAAAGGACAGGCTTTGTTTATTTATTCTAGTAATAATGAATACTATCAGATGCAAGTATAGTCAAGTGACAGCTAAATTTGAGAGGATTTATAGCCTATATAACAGATGGCAGCTTAACACAGGACAAAAGTAATGCTAAAAGATAGATCCTAAAGGAGCTTTAAAAATTTATGCATTACTTTTGTTATGCATTAAGCAGTCACTTGCCTTTAAAGATCTACAGGCTACCCTATTCAATGGTCCCTTATTACAGGTTTGACTCATGGTATTATTTAGAGCTGACAGCATTTTAAAGTTGAACTCAAGGGAGGTTACTCGTTTTGTGTTACATTTTGTCAGAATTTCAGGAAATCATGCATAAAATGTAAATTCTACTGTAGATTTTCATTAAATTTTTGTGACTAGTAGAATTAAGTTATATCTATCTTATAAGAAGAAAATTAGTGTATGTTAAATAGCTAGATTTTTTTTGTAATTTGAGATTTTCAGAATTTGACTTTTTTAAAATATTGATATTTCAAGAAAATATGTCATGAAATGCTTTTGTTTGCCCAATATCTTATAGTCTATGTACAGTTTACTTGAATTTACAGAAATTATTGAGTTATATCATTCTATAAAGAAAATATTCCTGTTTATTAAAAAAGGAGCTTTTCTCGACAAAAGGTCCTATCAGAAAAAACGGCACTGTAACTTTTTTTTATTTTAACAATTTTTCACTCTCCATATGGTATATTTCAATTTAATCAAGGTTTCAAAGAATTCTGACACAGAATAAGCTGACCCGCGAACCACCTTAAATAGTTGTTGTTGACATTCATGTCCACAGGTTCATTTCCTAATAAGTATTGCTGGAAAAATACATATGTCATAGAATGGAATGTCAGATTCAACAGGTTCAGATCAGTCCAAAGCAATTTCCAGTTATGCAACCTGTGGATTTTCTCTCAAAGATTTCCTAAAATGCTTATTTATGTAATATCTATCGCACAGTTGAAAGCATATTTGCTTCGATATGAGGATAATTGTTACAAGTGCAGTGATACTTGTAATGGTTATAACTTAGCAGATCATCTAATACTCGACTGCTCCAAGGCTGCATCTATAAGAATAAAGTTTTCAAATCATGTCAGTTCAGATCTTGGATCACAAGTCGGCAACAGTTTCAGATCACTAGACAGAAAGTAATATGTTAATACAATTATATGTGTTTACCACCCAGTCGTTGCTTAGGATTCTTTTTCTCAAATTTTACACATTCAGAGTACAAGCTTCAGAAAATCTATTTCAAAACAAAACAAACAAGGTAATTTGGGTTTTCTTTATTTATGTCATGACAATGGCGATATTTTCACATATAGAAACCAAACAATTTAGACAAAGCAGGCACCAGGTTTGAACAATATCGATCCTTGAATATCAAAAATATGCTTTCTATAGGGCATGGTTTTATTAGACTTTTAGCTCACCTGGCACGAAGTGCCAAGGTGAGCTTTTAGGATCGCTGGATGTCCGTCGTCCGTCGTCTGTCCGTCCGTTCACAATTGGTTGTGAACACTCTAGCAGCTAAAAATTTCATCCGATCTTCATGAAACTTAATGACAATGTTTGTCTTGATAAAATATAAGTCTAGTTCTAATGTTGGTCATGTCGGTTCAAAAACTAGGTCACTAGGTTAAATTATAGAAAACCTTGTTAACAATCTAGAAGCTACAAATCTCATTGGATTTTAATGCAACTTGTTCAGAATGTTTGCCTAATTGATATCTAGGTCAAGTTCGAATATGAGTCATGTCGGGTCAAAAACTAGGTCACAAGGTCAAATTATAGAAACACCTTGTGAACACTCTAGAGGCTACAAATCTCATTGGATCTTAATGAAACTTGATCAAAATGTTTGCCTAATGGATATCTAGGTGAAGTTTAAATATGGGTTATGTCCGGTCAAAAACTAGGTCACTGGGTCAAATCATAGGAAAACCTTGTTAACAATCTAGAAGCTACAAATCTCATCTGATCTTCATAACACTTGGTCAAAATGTTTTCCTCATTGATATCTAGGTCAAGTTAGAATATGGGTCATGTCCGGTAAAAAACTAGGTCACTTGGTCAAATAATAGGAAAACCTTGTTAACTATCTAGAAGCTACACATCTCATCCGATCTTCATGACACTTGGTCAAAATGTTTTCCTCATTAATATCAAGGTCTAGTTTGAATGTGGGTCATGTCCGGTCAAAAACTAGGTCACTAGGTCAAATAATAGGAAAACCTTGTTAACTATCTAGAAGCTACACATCTCAACCGATCTTCATGACACTTGGTCAAAATGTTTTCCTCATTAATATCAAGGTCTAGTTCGAATGTGGGTCATGTCCGGTCAAAAACTAGGTCACTAGGTCAAATAATAGGAAAACCTTGTTAACTATCTAGAAGCTACAAATCTCATCCGATCTTCATGACACTTGGTCAAAATGTTTTCCTCATTAATATCAAGGTCTAGTTCGAATGTGGGTCATGTCCGGTCAAAAACTAGGTCACTATGTCAAATTATAGAAAGACCTTGTGATTACTCTAGAGGCTACAAACTTCATTGGATTTTAATGCAACTTGGTCTGAATGTTTGTCTAATTGATATCTAGGTCAAGTTCAAATATGGTCGAAAACTGGGCCCCAGTGTTAACCCTCTAGAGGCTACTAATCTCGTTAGATCTGAATGAAATATTGTCAGAATGTTTGCCTACATCGAATCTATGTCAAAATCAAACACGGATTTTGTCTGGTCAAAATCTAGGTCACTAGGTCAAATCATAGAAAATTCTTGTTTACACTCTAGAGGATATTTATTGTGAGTCATGTCCAGTCGTAATCTATATCACTATAGCTCAAGTTTTACATTGGGAACCAGGTGAGCGATTTAGGGCCATGGTGGCCCTTGTTTATTTTATGAAAAAAAGTAAAAAAGTTTGAAAATGAAATAGTTCTAATATAAAACTTTCCTTATATTCTACCAGATGAATGCCCATGCTGAGGCAGTTCAAAATATGAAGAGAAATTGAGAGTTCAGTGTTGAAAATTTGAGTTATGAAAGTAAAAAGAGTTATCTCCCTTTACAAAATGTACACAAAAGTACCATATTGATGATATTTAGAGCTTTATCAATTTCATATTTGGTGCCTGTTTTCTCTCAAATTAGTTTTTAATGAAGAACTACTACCATAGACAGGAAATAGAAAACACAAAACCAAATTATCACATTAGTTTTCATTTGAAATGGATTTTATTGAAGCGGGCTGTTTGAAAAGGACACCAAAAGAAAGAGTGGATGGAGTAAATTTTACATGGCCGTAGAGCCAAAATGTACACTTTTTTTCTATTTTTTCATTCATCTTAAATAGCTCTTCAATATAAATCCATCATAAAGTTTTTTCATATACTTTGAAAATTTCCCCAATTCATGACTTTCATACACCCTTATATTAACTTGTGAACTATCGGGTAAGGTAAAGTAGCCTATCTTCGGACAACGCTTCCGGTCTAGTCTATTCTCCGAGAAAATGTTTTTTTATACGCCCATAAAAACGGGTGGTATTATGGTATACCCTGCGCTAATCGACCGTCCGTCCGTACGTCCACTTAGTTTTCCTTGTTAGCACTCCCTTGCCTCAATTTATTGACCAATTCTTCTTTAACTCACCACAAACATTTTGTTCCACAATAACTCGGATGTTTTCACGTTTGGGACTAATTTTGACAGAATTATGCCTCCTTTGTTGTGGAATATTGGCATTGGTTTATGTTTAATTCCTTTTAAATTTGATATGGCGGTGGAAGAAGTGTTTCGAGTCTAGTTATGCCAATTTACATTTATTTTAAAAAGATTGTATTCTGTAAATAATTTTAGTTTCATTTGGCCTATTGTAATCAACATTTATATTTAGCTTTCTCAGTATAAATGGAAACGAGTTTCCTATTTTGGTTGCGATCGGTTCTTGATTATATCTGGAGCTATGTCCTTTTAATAATACTTTAAAACAAACCGAAATCCCGTTTAAAGACTAAAACTTCAGTTATATTGACCTTTTGTAGACAAATTTCATAATTATGTAGCCTAAATGTTATGTGAGAAAGATGCTAGTGATTTTGAATGTGGTTCAGTGAGTTTTCCTAGAGTTATGCCCAGATAAAAATACTCACAATATTTTACGGCTTAAACTGTTTCTCAGATGATAGAGTTACATCTGTTTGCTGTTTTGAAACCACTTTTCACTCAAAGCTTTCTTTTCGTACTGGAAAGACACCTATTTATTATTGTTCTGGTCTGATGGTTTTTTTGGAGTTGTGCCCTTTATATAGAGGATAACTGATTTATTAGTGTAAGTTTATTCTATTGCGTGTATAACAGTCTGATGTTCACTCAATGTATTAAATGTGATCTTACACTGAACAAATAAAGTTATTCTATTTATTTATGTCTTTAAACCACTTTTTAAGCGAATTATTGAAAGCAAACGTTCATTTTTAAATCCGTGTAGATCCCCAAATTTATATCGAACACATTCCCGTGACAGTTTGCGGTACAATGACGTCATTGATGTGTGTGTTTGACGTCATCGGAATTACGTCATTACTTCCGATCTTGGATTCGTGTTCTTCCGTTGAGTGGTTCGCGGCAAATCGCCCGGAATGAAACGATAAGACACGAATGACTACGATTCTTGGAGAGCCCTACGGGGGAAATTCATATAAGAAGCACGCACGATGATAATCCAACTGCTTGAAACAATGAAATTATCAAATGATTATCCACTGCTATTTCCTGCTTTTTCCTATAAAAAAAAAAAAAAAAAAAAAATTCTTATATCTGCTATTTCCTAGTAATCCATCGAAAAGCATAAATAAAAAACATATAATTAACTTTAGTTCTCTATGAGATATTATTACCCAATTGTTTGAGGCCAAATGTCAAAGTAAGCTCTCCCATCGTACAGGCAAGACACCAACTGATTTTTGTTATGGTCTGATTATTTTAATTGCAATAATTCCCCATAACAAACTTTACAGCTTAAACTGGTTTCGGGAGATAACTCAGCTTCTGTTTGCCATTTTGAAACTAAATTTCACACAGGAAAGATTCTTATTGATTTAGGTTCTGGTCTGATGGTTTTTAGACGTTCGCTCAATGGCACTGCGTTACGACAGGACGTGACGGGTATGCGGCCGCTTGCGGCGGCATTGTTATTAAAAAGTCGTGTAAGAATCGAAACAAAATATTCGTAGCATTGCATCACCGTGCATTAGGGCACAATAAGTCGTAGATATATGGATAATCAGATCACTCTTTCTGACTGGAAATCTCAATTCCTGTGATCTGATGCACGGTAATATAGCTGAGACTTTTTATTTATTAACGTGTATGGTATTCTGTGACATTTCAAAAACATTTGACAGGGTTTGCATAATGGGTTGCTTTGTAAACTATGTCAAAATAGAGTATCTGGGAAAAACATAGTTGGATTTAAGAATATTTATACAATCTTATTCGAGAGTTTTCGTTGGTTCCTATTTCTACATCACTAACGTTATAAACGCTGGTGTAACCAAGGGTCAGTGTTCGGTCTTTTACTTTTTCCTATTTATGTTAATGATATTCCCGAGTCTTTCCCCAGTGGGACACGGCTCTCCGCTGATGATACTTATATTGCAGTTTCGTCATGTAATATAAGCGATATTGAAACCGTTTTTTAACTCTGATTTTGAAAATCTTTCTTCACGGTCGAAACAACGACTGACTTGTAAATTGTAACCCTAGTAAAACTGTAGAAGTGCTCTTTTCCTTATCACATGTTGATAGACCAACACTAGGTTTTGATGATACAGTATTGCAGTTTACAGACTCTCACAGACAGCTAGGTGTTACTTTAAGCGAAGCTGGTACTTGGCATAAACACATTTCAAACTTGATCACTTCGGCATCAAAAAAACTAGGTTCGATGAAAGCTCTTAAATTTAAACTCAATCGCGAAACGTTAAACATAAGATATTTATCGTATCTCAGACAAACTATAGAACACGCATCTGTAGTCTCGGACAACTAAGCATTGAACAATTACAATACGAAGCTGCACGAATGGTAACTGGTCTCACTCGTTCGGTTGCAATCGAAAAGCTTATAAAAGAAGTGGGTTTGATGTCACTTTTAGATAGGCGAAAAATATATACTTACTTTTAAAAAGAACCATGGGTAACCATCTGGCTACCTCTATGAAATATTCCTTTACACAATTGATCAAGCAACGACCTTTAATATTTAGTCAAAGTATGTAGGTTTGTCATGACTTGTACGGCCTTGCTGTACAAGCGCGCTTTTATGGCACGTGGTAATAGAGTGCATGACTGCGAACCTGGCGACCCGGGTTCAAACTCGGGTCGGCGCGAATGCTTCTTGATATAGAACACGTAGTTACATTTGGCGCCCAACGTGGCTTCTGACACTGTATATGCTCCGAGTTTGACCCCAGTCGTCGTCTCATACCCGTGTAGAAAATCGGGACGAATTTCAAGTTGTCGGGGGAGTGTGTCACAGTGTGTAGGTGTATCATGACTTGTACTGCCTTGCTGTACAAGCGTGCTTTCATGGCGACGTGATAGATGCATGACTGAGAACCTGGCGCAGGTGCTTCTTGATATATATAGAACACCTGGTTACAATTATATCTAGAGAAAATTGTGCTACTCCAATTCGTCGAATGTATAGTAGATCCACGTTACCGTCTTTGGTTAAGCTATGGAACGAATCAGATCCGGATCTTCGAACCATCCCTTCTCTAGGGGTTTTCAAGTCAGCTATATCCAATTTATTTCCGGACAGACTGTACCTAAATTTTATTTGAGTGGCTCACGTGTTTACACTGTCTACCATGCTCGGATAAGAATTAGCTGCAGATCTTTATACTAACAACCTATTGTATAAAATTCCAAAAAGTGGTTGTAGCGAAGGTCACAAAAATGCTGAACGTATCTTTTTTTATGTTAACTTTTTAATGAACAAAGGATTTAGCTGTTTCGCAACACACGTAAAATTCTACCTTTTAGCACTAAAACGGTGTTGTTTGGTATTGATGAACTAACCTTGGATTTTAATTTATTGAAATTCAAAGGTTTATAAAGTCTATACAGCGATTCATCAGTTCATTATATGAATGTGCTAACTTCTGTATCTTAGTTTAGTATTGTATACTAATGGTTTTGAAAACGACAAGTCCGTGTTTATTTTAATTCTATTTAACGAATATGTTTGAGTGACGATACTGGGAACAAAATGAGGAATTTGGAATAGGAGAATAATTGTCAGTAATTTTTTTTGGATAGATCCTTCGGGTGCCTTCCAATCTAGGTCTGAAATGCTTTTGAAAAGCATTAATATTATGTTTATATATAGAGGATATTGAATGAGTGTGTTGTCAGTCGTGAATTTATTGAACGAGTTGGATAAAATAATATGTTGCGAGCCTTGGCGAGCAACATATCATTTTATCCAACGAGTTCAATAAATTCACGACTGACAACACACGAATTTGATATCCTATTTATCACATAAACACCAAATGACACAAAAATCCGAACGCTCTTACTTTCACTTTTGCCCTCGGCTCTTAGGAAAACGATTTGTCATAGGTGTTATTCGGTTTTATTCATCCGTAGATAAAAACACCTATAAATCTAAAATAAAGAAAATCAACATCAATGTGTTGTGAAAAGACTTCTCCGATACCATATTCAAATTTTAAATTAACATTTACTTTAAAACTGTTCTAACTGACTAAACATGATCATTAGACAGTTAGAATCAAGTTTGTTTTCAAAATAACGTCGTTATAGCAACACGACGTCATTATCATTGTAACGTCTAAATTTGAAAAACTGGCTTTAGTCACTGTTATACTAGAGCTCTACGTAGCCTAATTTGCAGCCTGAGTTTGCGGGACTGCTTGGATAATGTTTTTAGGACACTTCGAAATGTTTTAAATCCCTAGTGGTGATCTTATTTTGTCTACATTTTCTTAACTGATTTAAAGTCGGCGTAGTAATACAGCGTTTTGGTGATATGAAAATTAGTATAAAATATATGCCCAGTAGGCCGTACGATTTTTACGGCCCTCTATATTTTGCCCGTGTATGTGATAAAAAGGGATATGATTAAAACAGTCGTTCAATGCGCTTTCGAAAAGCAAATATTCAACATGAGTGTGTCATACAGGTTGTTTCTCGACCGGACGCCGATTTACTCGTTTCCGGACCAGTGTCTAAACTGTTTGCAAATGTAAGAAATACCGTGCTTAGCATGATACAAGTAACTACACCGACGACTCAGCGACATGGGTGAAGAACCATTTACCACATATACACAGGGGCCAACTTCGTATGTCATCAAAATGTTTTGCTACGACAACCTATATGGGTATAATATTATGTTTGTATTCCTACGAAGCCAGTTTATCTAGTGAGAAAATGATATGCTACGAAAACAAAGTTGCCTTCGTAGGAATACAAATCTGTTATAATACCCATATCAGTTGTAGCAAAACATTTGATCGTAATACCTAGTTGACTCTTATTGATATATAAGCACACACTCAATTTGGTTACAGCTGAATCCAGATCAAAGTTAACAAAAATATCAGATCTATCTAACCGTGGAGACAAGCTTAATGAATCTTAATTCTGAGACAGACAGGCCTGATCACACAGTGTATACCCATTTCAAATAATTTGGAAGCAGGATCAGACGGCGGTTTCCCTCAGGAGCAGTTCGATCAGGTTATATACTGTTTGTCATTAAGCTTACACCTTGTAGTCAAAATACAATAATAATTATAATAAAAGCAAGTACTTCATATCTATGGATAACTCTAGCAGTTACACAGATTGTCTTTTTTTTTAAAGATTTTTCCGCTACATTTTAGTAGCGAGACTATTGATCCGTTCATAGATGTTTGATAAATAAAAATAAAAGCTTCTGATGTTTGCGTTTTATTTGTACTTTGTGTACACGTAGCTATCTTTGTTTTATTTCAAGCGTGTTAATTTAATAGTTGTTTTACATTATATTGAAATTTCAATTATAATTTCAATTACGATTCTGTAAACACACTTGCACCAGCAAGCTCGTAAGTATATCATTTAAACCAATAATTCTTTAAACAGAAAACGAGACGTTGCTGTTGATAATGGTATACTGATATCAGGGTTCTACTCACTATGTTTGTGTAACAAATAGTCAGCCAGTTATATTTAGTAATCCAATAAAATGATTATCAAACTGTATTGGAATTAAACTGGCAATTGTTCAAGGTTACTCGTGACACGGAAAAGGTAGGTTTGTTTATAATTGTTATATAAATCTCTCTAGAATGCATACAGTGGTGCTGACGTTATCATCTCATTTTTAAACAAAATATAATACAAACGCATTACAACACATTGTAGAAAATCTCACATATTTTTCAAACCTGAATAGAACACGGTTTCGAGCTTGTTTAGACGTAGGGTTACTCGGCGTTTGATTTGGCTCCAAACTGTTGTTTTTCAAGAAAATATTTGGTTTAGCACAAGCACGTACATATTTAAATAGAATAACGTTTTCTTCAACCTTAATGCGTGAAGGATAGGGAGGATCGAATAGTGGAAATAAATGGAATGTTGCTGTATGTGTTTTTCAAAATAGCAAATATACTATAACAGACATTTTCGAACGTATTCAGCCTATTGGAACATATAGCTATTAGTGTACACTTCTTGTGAATAGTACTTTTTCCCTATCCATCCCGTGGATACCCAGACCAGAGGGCTTCTAAAGAACCCATATCATCAGAGTTTTCACTGTTTGTAATTTTGCAATAGACTGTAGAAAACAACCGTGAATAGTATAGAATGTACTAGACATTATATGCCCTTTACAATTGCATGCGGGAATAGAGTTCAACACAGATATGCGTTCAGCATCTATGGCTTCTTTTCAATTCGAGATGGAATGTTAACCAAAATGGCAGTGTTCCGGTTTATTGGTTTTCCGAGCACATTAGTATGTTTGTCTATTTCCGTTTAAGCTTGTATGCATGTGAAGGCGGAAAAAGCTCCTACAATTTGATAAAAAAGAAATTCAATGCTACTTTGGAAATCACAGTGTGGCTGTCCGTTTCTTAAACATACAGTAATGAAAAATATGCTGGCTACAATTGTTCGGTACATGTACTTCTTAGGGGTGTAACAATACGGTAATATATATATATATTATTATTATTATCATTATACCATATATAGAATATAGATAATATTTACTATGATACGTATTCATCTATAATGTATTCAATGTATAAATTGGAACACCCGATTTATATAGCGCTCTTTTCACACAGGAGTTGTGCGTTCAAAAGCGCTTCACATGAAATTATATAAATGTACCTACAAAGCGAGAAAGACTTATAACTACATTCACAATAAACATGAAACAATATTGAGATGCATGGACACATGAAAATTCTTTCAATATTGTTACCAAGATTATAAAATTGTTATAAAAAGTTTGTAAAATCATTTTAAAATGAGTCAAATAATTAAAAGATCAATGGCATGATTAAAAATAGTGTAGTTTATTGTTTGTTTGTTTGTTTGTTTCAGTATAGAGCCGGGGAGTAGTTCACAAATCGTAAAACGAATGTTTAAAACAATACTCTCCGTGTTGTCTGTTTGTTTGTTTGTTTCAGTGTAGAGCCGGAGAGTAGTTCACAAGTCGTAAAACGAATGTTTAAAACAATATCCGCCGTGTTGTTTGGTTGAGTATTGTGTAATCTATGGCCGCGGTACACCCTTAGTTCATAAACATAAAGCTGTCCAAAAAGTACAACATAGACCCTTAGCCAAAAGGTTTCAAAGTGATTGGGCAATCCCCACCAGGATGATCCACCAGACAGGCACAAAGTCAAAAGTACAAGTCCAGAACTGCCATTTAGACCCACATCAGCCACAGCAAGAACACACCCCAGAGGTAGCAGTCATTGATTACCTTCTTTCTTCTAATAACAGATAATAAAAAAGTGTGTTTTCAGACGTTTTGTTAAGGCTGCAATTGAGCTCGCATCTCTGATGTCTGATGGCAGAGTGTTCCAGAGTGTTCCTATATTGCTATATTGCAATATGCCTCTTGGCAATACGTATTGCAATACGCCTTTTCCGTATTGCAATAATCTATATAATATGTTAGCACATAGTAGAGGGAATGCATTAATAATTTAAATGTAATGATGTTACAATTATAACATTCACAGTAAATGTCTATGTTAATTCAGACCCTCCGTCGAATGCTAACTTCTATTCAACTTTTGTACTTAAAAGTTGCCAAAATACTCACCCTAAAAAGTTCCTTTATACACTTTCATTTAGAGAATATATCAATTGCTCGTGGGCGTTATTTTCAATTGGTTACATTATATTGTTGGATTATTGACGAGGTTTATTACTGTGTAGTCAAGCATAACCATACCTGTTTACCTTAGCCTCTAAAACGGATAAAACGTATTCATAGCGTTCTTGTGTAAATGCGAGCATGATTTAGGTAGAGTCTCTACACCCGACACAACTTAACAAGCGATCAGTACATTAAAGAAAAATAACAAATTCGACATGTTAAAAAAAGGCCACGTCAAAGTGAGTCAGAGCGAAACTTAGCTGTTGCATATTCTACGGGCGGGGTTAAGGGTAACTGACGTCGCCCGGGACGTTGGTTGCACCAAACAGACAATCTATAACGTCAGATATAAAGTCAACATCTTTGAGTCTGACAGAGATATTCAAAGATCCGGTCATCCCCGTTTAACAACGTTACGCAAGGACGGATTATCCTACGTAATCGATTATTGACAGCATTTGTCAAAATTTGGCGGTACGGGGTTCATGTACACACGGTCATAAGTCGTCTTAGACAAAACCCGTGCCTAATACGAGTCTGTCGTCCATATATTGGGCATACGTTATAAGAGGGTTTTTTATGACGTAAACATCTAGCCTTCGCCCGGTTTGTCACACGATTAAAATCCAGTCGAGCACATGTGAGATGAGCTAATTCGACAATGCCGGTCTAATCACGACATAAACGCCATTGGTGACCGATAAAACGCATTCCAGCTTGAATAGCAGCGCCTGTCTTATAACGTTATTCAACGTTACCTACACTCCATGTGGCGAAGTCTTTTGAGATGTATTCAGGTACATCGAATGCCACGGCGGTTATTCACTGTGAAATGAACACATTACATCAAATTATTCGTTATTTCCAACCTTTCCGGGTAAATTCTGTCAAACTTCTTTTTTCGCTTATTTGTTTTACACCCCTATACATTTAACCCTCATCCGGACCTTGCAAAAACTTCCGTTTTGAGACTTTTGGGGTCCGTTGGACCCCATTGTGTATTTTTATTATTTTTCTGAGTCAAGATAGGCATTTATGACATAAATTATGTCGCATAATAAATTGGTGTGCTTATGCTATATGGTAGTGATAAAACCAAAACGTTGCTCTCATTGTTACCATGGCAACCAGTGACCAAAGTAATCTTAAAAGCTAAGTTTTTTACCGTAAAATCGATTTTTTTCTTATAACTTGTGCAGAAAATGTACAGATGGGGAAATGTGGACACATTTATGACTAGATATACCTTTTGTTACATAAATTGTGAATCTTTTACAGAACTATGTACATATTTGGAAGAAAATGACAAAAATATGGTTGGGGTCCAGTGGACCCCAAATATTTTTTATGCATATAAACATTGGTTACAATACAACTTTAACCACAACTGATTTAAAAACTTTATTAGAGGAACATATGTAAACAAAACAGCTTCCAAGGTGATCAATATAGTCAATTTGTTAAGCTTTGTTTCTGCTTCCAATTATTTCATGGCAATAGTTGTCCAATTTATTTGACCTGTCACCGTGCATGTCTGAGCTCCGTGCAGGATTCTTGACGCTGACACTGAGACAGTGGTATGTCAAATATATGTGATAAAACTAAGTATGGTAAACACATGTAATCAAAGTAACACACACATATCTTCAAATGGTAAAGATATAAGAGTTTTGAATATCAATTGCTTAACACAATGACTTGAGTACTACTCATAAATATGTCTGCTCATCATCACATGTCTGATGAGCTTTATGATAGTGTCCAAGACGAAGTTACAGGTGTACCACGGTCCGATTTGGTCAATGGTACACACCAGATATTTGTATCACTGTAATGGACAATGAATTGAGGTTTCCTGTGATATTCATCTATTACATTAATATTAATTCATGAAGGAAATAACAAGAAATTATATCAAACATTTAGTTAAGCCACTGCTAAACAAGCGTTTGCCATACATTCTTGTCTGTTTTATGTCTTTCTCCCCTTGTGGCTATATAGAGGAATCTGGTATACTGAAAAATGCCAATGAAGCATTGAAAAAGATGCCGTAAATACCGACCGACCAGACCTCATTGGCCAACGTTCAATAGAGTCAAGGTCAAAGGTCAATGTCACCAATCTTGGCCCATGACTGCTATGGAAACTTCCAGAAAGGACCAGAACCGAATATGATATAGAACACTTATTTGAATCTTGAAAGCTTTTGCATAATTTGAGGTCAGATAGAATTGTATTCATGCCATACAGTATGAATCCCTTGGGCTCGCGGTTTGCACTCCGGGGTCATAACATTCAAGGGAAATAACTCAATCACATGATCGTGAAAGATATATTTTGATATGTGCAATTGAAGAACAGTACTGTCGGTGATATCTAGTATTCAATAAATGCCAATATTGTACTTATAACAACATGATATTGTTTTAAAATGACAGGAAATAAATTTTACTAACCTTTATAATTCTGGGGTCCAGCTGGACCCCAGACTTGTTTTGAAAATAAAATATACGTGAATTGACCTATTTAGTACATATTTCACACAAGTGTCAAAAACCGTCATAGAAACAATGTCTAAAAAAGGTCATAAGCGTCATTAGGCTAAATATTTTTTTCTAGCAAAAATAAAGCCGTTGGGGTCCAATGGACCCCAAAGGTCCGGATGAGGGTTTAATGGGTCAAAAAGTCACGAAAGGATGATGACATTAAGATCAAAATCACACACTATCCTACAAAGTATTATAGCTTTTGATTTTTTTAATAACCTTCAAATTATCGATTGATAGGGAGGAGATATTAATGACTAAAGGCGGTGTAAAGGAACTTTCTTGGGTGAGTGTATATTGCAATACTGTTCCTCTGTTTTGCTGTATATTGCAATTAAGTTTTCACCGTATTGTTACACCCCTAGTATGTTTATATTACCTCATACAGTGGAAAAAACGTTATTCTTTTCCAATAAACGCGTTAACATGAAAACTACTGTGTCTTATCTGGCTCCAAACTGTTTGTCACTCAGATTTAAATTAATCGGGAAAGAATAAAGTTTTTCTCCACTGTACTTCAAACTGGTAGGCTTTTGAATGGGTAATTTTTCCCGAACACGAATTTCATAAAAATGGCATTACTGTTGCCAAGGATTTTTAGCGTTTTCAAGAACGTGACATCCACTACTACTACTGCTACTACGACGACTACTACAACTACTACTATGCTGACAGCCTTTGCATCGTTTGTACTTCATCGCTGTTCTCCATTCATTTCTCTGTTGTGACAATTTAGCCCAAGAATGCGCTGAACTGGAAATACTCATGTTATTGAGTCACTGCACAGGTTTTGTCGAAACATTTTATTTAACACATTCAACCCTGGTGACGAGCATCCTCCTAATTTTTATTTTTTATACTTGCCAACAGTATGGTAGTTATATGCAAAATACCAGGGTAAAGTTACATATTTGTTTTGCTTATATGACTCTTTTTCAGCATTGAGAGGAACCTTTTTCCCCCCGGAGAATATATTTTTGTAGCAGTGCATTATTTTGCAAAAAACGTCATTTATTGAATTGTTATTCTCTGTTGGCGACACTTTTCATGGTACAGTGCACGGGGTACAGAACAGCATGTACCAGGTTTAAAGGTGTTTTAAATATTAATTGATATCATATTTGCACCTGACACATAATGTGTATTATTCGTTATTACTGATATATGGTTCTTTTATTTATTTACCTATAATGTGTTTTCAAAATGGTGTCGCCCATTAAATATTTTCAGTTTGCAATCTCATTGTTTCAATTTTCACGGAGTATGGGGGCTTTAAATTTTGACAAATAAATGATAAAATACCAACATATTTTGACATTGACTTTGACATTCGATACTTCTAAGTATCGTTAAATGCTTTTGAAAATTGAGCCAATTGACACAGGGCTTATATACCTTGTCTGTATATATGTTGTGGAGAAACCTCTACCCTGTTTGACTGTGTCTCCTTGGTCTTGATGTTTAACCCACATTCTTTCGGCGCGTAGACTATGACACTACAACCGCCAGTTAATACCCCATGACCCATTTTCATCTGCAACCCCTATTAAACTTTCAAAATGAGTCAAAATGTACCCCTTTATTCAACAAACATCGTTAACAAATGTTTCAAAATGTTTTAAGTAGTTTGAAAAATATGTTGATTTCTTTATTGTATCAAGTAGGTAATACAACTAAAATTTGGATGTGAATTCAGAACCATCAACTTCCCAACCCTGTCATTTTGTCAAATTGTGGTCGATCTTGACAATGATGGCTCACTGTTAGTGTTTAAAAGTTTTAATCAGCGGAAATTAGTTCACAACCTAAGCAAGAGACGAATCATAGAAATTAAAAATACGGGAGGTACCGTGTATGTCATCATACGATCACCCTAGACTTTAGACTTGTTTGTCATTCAGCGATTAACAAGTGCATTTTCAACCACTTCATTACACCACGTTACGGGTTGACAAGCGTAAATGATCATTGACTTTGAAGCGCTTGACCTTTGCGTCAGGAACTAAACTGAATTGAACTAAACACATCAAACACCTGACAACATTGATCAGATTCCGTGTGGACAAATGGTGACATCAAAAGGGGTCTTCTTTTTTTCGAGTCCCCAAGCGCGTGTTCGCCGGTTGCTTGGAATTTTTGACAAATTATCATCAAATAAATACGAAAGACTCAAGCAGGAAACGCAACACAAACGATACAACCACCTCTCAAGCAGAACACACACACAGTCATACCATAACAAACACACACACGCACAATCCTATTCCTTCATCTACACACTAAATAGAAAACAACACGCAAGACAAACATAAAGCAAAGAACAATGTTGACTGTAAAATAATGAGCTACCATTTGTCCAGATATTCCGAGATTTGACACATTGACAGGGTTGAGAACTTGATGGTTGATTCCCCAAGACGCATTTTCGTGGCAACATTTACTAATCTTTTTTTAAAAGTTCATGAAACTTCAGGAACTGTTTTTTTATGATGTTTGTTGAAAGGATGATTTTTAGGGTATTTTATGCACGTTTGGGAGGTTGCAGATGATAAACAGGGTGGGGTGGTAGCATCTGGAGGTTATGTCATACATTTGAAGCTTACGAGCTTATGGTTTGACCTACTTGTAAATTACAAAATATATTGTCGGCTTGGGGCATATGTGTTTCATAAAACACACTTGGATTGTGTCCTTTTTGCAAATCGACGTTGAATTAACTTTGCGTTTTATTTCGCATACCTTTTAAGCAGATGGTAATTCAGTTTGATAAAGGGTTAACGCGCTTATATTTTGGGTATATGGGACTAGGTGACGTACCATAGAACAAAAAAAATCAATAGAGCTGCTCATTACGTAAGTCCATGTTGGATTAATGTGGCTTTTTCTTGTTTATGTGGCTTCATTATGTGGCTTTTCTCTCTTTTTTAACAATGGAAAGTCACATAAACCTGAAATATTAGAAAATCCGTTCTTGAAAGGTATATCACCGCATTGATACCGGTGTAAGTAACAATAACAAAGACATATGCAGGCATCTTGACAAGTCGAAATGAAACTAACGTAAATGTCTCAACCTCAATAGTTAGTTGCAAAACGATTGGATCCTGATCAGATGGCACGTGCCGGCGTGGCGTCTCAACAGGATCCATACTGTTTGACACTCGTTTGAATATTTCTTAAGTTAAAATGCCTTAAATCTAAATTTGAGAAATATAAGCAGACAACAACTGTTTCAAATGGATGCTATCATTACAGTATTTAAACGTGTTTATCCGTATTCAGTATCTTACCAGGATTGTCAGCTGGTACATGTTGGGCCCAGGTTTGAGTAGCAATATAATTATAAGACATTATCAACATTTATCTACCAATAACCCAATGGAAATGAGGAAATAGATCAGACATATTACAAAAATGGGTCTGGGAATACTGGACCAGTTTGGAGGTTTACGTCATAACTGTGGACGCTTAAATACGATTAAGCGGGTTGTTGAACTTTGGTGAAGATATTTTGTCAGGTTTCACCTTATAAACAGACAGATGTGTTTTAGATAGATATTTCAAAGGTCAGTTACCTACATATACAAAATGTGATCAGTCTTAGTTGTGATATATTTACCGTTATTTATCTATGTTTTCCTCTAGACGCAATCTGATCATGGTGTTCGCTGTTTGCCATTCAGTTTGCACCCTTTTGACAAATAGATATTGGCTAAAAGCTATTAGACCCTAGCTTTCAGTTTTACAGGATGTCCCATACTGGGTTTTACGGTACATGTATATAGTGTTGTTGAGCATGCGCATTTACAGAGGTGTCCGAGGGATCGCTACAATGTGTCTTTATAGCGAGAGGGTAAATTACATATTTACAACTTTGGTTTCTCATTCAATTCTGAAATTTAAATAGAAAAATCCAGCTTCCAATTAGGTCTAGTCCATCATTTTATCATTTAGGCTTATTTTGTGCCATATAGTGCATTATGGCAAACAGTGCACACCCTGGGCATATTCAGATTAGCATCGAAAATGGGAAAACAAAGCAGTCATTGTAAAGAGAGCTGGTTGTACGTACTGTTTTGGAGTGTTTTATGTCGAGTTTTATAACTCTGCTCGCATTATAAAACATAGTTTCACACCTCTCCATATCTATTAGTTTCTCACGTTTTAATATACTTTCTTAACAAGTCTTATGCTGTGAAACATTAACCTTTTCACGACCGAAGTAGCATAAAGTCGATTAAGTTAGTAGTTTAGACCCAGATCTGATCAGGATCAAAACTGTTTGTCACTCGTAATTGAATTTACGTCACTCATACTGCCTTAAATATAACGTTGAAACAATATTGTAGACAGCAATATTGAAGCAGACAACAATATGGCAATGAAGAAGCTTATGATAAATTCGCTGTGACAGGTTTCGTGGGTTGATATTTTTCTGCACACTGAGAATATTGAATATAAAACTGGTCGTAATGGCATTTTGTGCATCTGTATGATCTCTGCGAGGACAACAAATTATATGTATACACACTGTTCCCTCCAAACAACGGCACTCCAAACTACAAATCCCTCCTTACAGCGACCCTTGTCGCAGTTCTTTAAACAGGACAATTATGTCCAACCTATTCATGACTGCAATATCGTCTGCTTAGAATTGTCGTCGTCTGCTGTTTTTCTCAAAATTACATAAAAACAATTTAACAAGAGAAAACCAATAATTACGAGTGACAAACAGCTTGAAATCCAGATTAGACGCCGCATTACGCGGCGTCTGATCTGGATTCAAGCTGTTTGCAAATGTAAGACAGTTTCCCATACTTAAACGAGTCCTTCCAATCAATGCACATACTCTTTGTCTCCCAAAGATTTTCGTTGTATAGTGGGAGCGCTGTTATTTGAAATATATGTTCTGCTAAATAATGTCAACTTGTAGAAGGTCGTTTGTCAAATACGGTTTAGCACGTATTCTTTTATATTGAAGAAACATGAATAATGATTGTGTGAGTATTGATAAGTCCTTGGTGTACTCGGTTAAGGGCTATTTCGATTATTATTGCAAATAATATTCGATATTCCCTTAACATAGTAAGTGTTCGGACATTTAGACCATTACAGTGAACTGTTCCCGAAAGAGGATTCATTAAATTTCATTCATATGCAATGTTGCTGTTAACTCATTTATCCCTGACATTTCAAATAGACAAGTACAGTTTCTACTAAAGTCTGATTCCGTTTTATACAATTAAACTGAGTTCTTCCAATTTATTTTCAGAAATCTCCTCCGGGAGTTCTACACTGTTTGCATAGGACCAGTGTTTTATTCTCAGATAGTCTGTTTGTTAATGAAGATTATACTCGCTACTAGGGCTCAGTGAGTTAAAAGAGTCATTGATGAACCCTAAAAGACCACACTATGATCAACTGACAGCTGTCACAGTAGTATTCACTGACAGCTCATTTAATTTAGAAAGTGAGCTATGCCGAGAGGTTTCCTCTTAATACTAAGACGTAGTAATACAGAATGATCCAAAGGAGTCGTTTGAAATTCGCTCGATTTGCACAGAGCAGCAACTCTCGTAGGGAACAAAATATCAAATTCCACTCTCCACGTTTAAATTATACCACAATCCCACACTGTCAAATGAACGTTTTCAAGAGTGGCAAGGGACTGACTCTGTAATAGGATTTGTGTTCTGAACGGCTTACACAAGGACATGTCAGTTTAAAAGCTAAACCAATTTTTTCATAGAGACTCATAAAGGGGTACATAAGCAAACATTGTAGACTCTTCTCGCGCCGCATTATGTGGCGTCTCTTTGCAGATATCAAGTTCAATATGAAGCAAAACGAAAATGAATTGTTTTAGACCAGGTACCTCTTAGATAAGAAATGGACTAATCCAAAAAAATAAACATGGGAGACTCGGTTACACAGTACTCCATTCACATAAAGGTTTAACAACATTTAAAAATGCAGGTTATGTATTGCCCATCGAGTATATGTAACATCAAAAGTACACCAAATTCAATGATCCTTGAGAACTATTATTGCATAGCAATCCAGGTTTAGAGATATAAGGGGATGTGGGCTCCTATCTGAAATTAATATTTATTTGACTCATTCATACTGACTATTTGTTTAGTGAACTACAGTACAACCTCTCTATTGCGGTCACTAAATGAGGACTAATTAATTGGATAAAAGACAGGTGACAACTTAAAACAAGGTGACAGTAAAACAGAAAGTTATTGTAGGAGCTTTCTGTTTTACTGTCGCCTTGCTTTAAGCAGTCACCTGTCGTAAACACCTCAAAATTAACACAATTTAGTGGTCGTAATAGGGGGTATCTACTGTATTTATTTGATAAGATAAAACTCTCATAAGCTTAATATCATTGAATAATAGTTTTGTACTCGTTGCTGTCGATACGGACTGCCTACGAAATATGATTATAAAACAGAGTATTGTTCGCCCAGTAAACTGAGACAAAGATTGTCCTATTAATTATTACTATACTAACCCCTTCACTGCCATGACGTTCGTCCAGTAAACTAAGGAGTGTCTATTTTCAAAAAATGTACATAATTCAGTGATACCTAATTTCACAAACATGCATGTCCATTTCCCAAAGTTTTATGTTTTCATCTTATCACTGTTAGCTTTTAAAGTAAAACCAGCAAATAGTACATGTTATAAACACCTTAATGTAAATGGACATAACATTGTAATAGCTCATAAACCGCTATATTATGCTGGGCCATATGTTCATGTTGTGGCAGGAAATATAGTCAGTTCTATGCAGTTTAAATACTGCTAACTACACCAAAATGATGTTTCCTGTTATATATTTACGCTAAAGTCATAATTTGAGCTTCATCTGCGATAAAAGTTCTGAAATGAAACCGTGTCCATGGTGTTACCAATTGATCTATAGGAGGTGTAATAGTTATAATTATGTCATCAATATCTTTTAGCAGCCTTTTCTTATGACATCACTTCTTGTGATGCCAAAATAAGGTTAACCATGAGACGGCATTTTTAATTTTGGAAAATATGTATCAAAAAGTATGAATAAAAAAGATAATATATTTGTTCTTTGTCTAAGTTATTACTGTATGTTCAACGACATTTTGGCGACTTATGTTTGTTGTAAATGCAATAAATGTACTATCACAGTGTGCTGATGTTTTCTGTAAATACATGTGCTGCTAGGGATCAATCATTTTATGAAATAATTCTAATTTAGACGGAATATATCCTTGGTGTTACTGTCCTTTGTGTTACGTAACAACATGGACATGTTTGGTCCGTTAAAGGACATCTAAAGATGTTTATTGATTTATTGTTTTGAAACGCATGAAGATTTTCAAACTTGGGTTTGATAAGTAGGAATGTTCAATTTGTTTCACTATACAAGTATTAAGATTAAAAAAAATCGTGATGCTATTCTTTGAGACAGTGACACTCAAAGAGTCAAAATGGAAACACAAATAACATGATCTGATGATACACACATTTGTTACACAAATGACATGATCTGGAAACACTAGGGACAAACTTACACAAAATGCATATTTATATACACAAATATATGCATTAGTTCTTGATCCAAATAAGAGAAATTTAAATCAGTGCTCTGGGTATTTAAATACGCATAATTTGAATGCTGGCAATATTTAACTTCCTTGTGTGTAAGAATATGCAATTCTGTGTAATACAAATAACTATATTGCAGTTTTGCAATGGACAATCAATTGATATAGTGTCTCGAATGACCTTAATCATTATAGCATAGTCTTTAGTAAGACAACACGATTCACAGATATAACCGCCTTCAGAGTTAATGTGCATTGTATTAAATGTGACTTGGCTATATTATTCAGTCTCATTTCATGGAACAGTAACACAAATGACACGAGGTTACATATGGGACAGCCATATTGTCTACAATAAACAAGTTCTTTCAAAGATATTAATTAACTGTTCTATAATGAATAAAATAGAGCTGTTATGTAATATAATAATTAACTGTGTAATTTTGACAATAGTTTGTCTCAAGGACTTATTTCCTCAATTTTGCCTAATAATGTCCATGTAGTTATGTCTCAGGTCATTTGTGTTTCTTACAAAGAAACCTTACCATAATATCTGAGGGACTTATCATAGTATTATGCAAATTTTATCTTGTCACTGAACAACTATGTCTATAAATGATACCTTCGTAGTCATTTAGCTTATTAGAGTTATAGAATTGTTATAACAAAACGTTTTTTGTCTGAAGTCCATTTTGTTACTTTACTGTCCATTGTGTTACATTTATGGTGTACATGGTGTTACCACGTCATATTGAACTGCATGTCTTTGGTGTATGGCAACTTATTTGCAAGATTCTGATTACAGCTTTCCTTATACGGTATTTTATCTGGAACAGGATATACTGACTTGAATGTTTGATTCTGAAATTAGTAATGAAATAAAACATCATACTTTTGTATGTACTGCAGTGGTTGATACAACAAAACTGTATGCAATAGATTGGGATTGGAATTAAGATTAGCGAACTTTATGTATGGTGTGGATCATACATGCTGATACCATATGATAGGTACAAGGTGTAATAGTAAATTTTATTTTTAAAAAGAAGGTGTATTTTCATAGGTATCACAATGGACAGTGATATCCAAAAATGTTCTGAATTATGTGTGCTGTTGTTTGCAGTTGTTCGTGTTTCTTGAACGCGGAAATAAGCTTTTTAAGCACATAAAACATTACTATGTAAATTTTAATATTTGCAAGTTCCATCCATGAAATATGTACATTTTTTGAAAATGACCCATATATGCTACGCAATGTTGACATCACTGTTTTTATGCACACAAGTTGTACACGTTTTATTTATATAAAGATCGCGTTGCGCGTGACGTTTCGGAATTTCCGGTTCCGATGTTATTCTTGAAAAAAAATTGAAACTAAGCGTTGATCAACTTTGAATAGTTGATTACCATTTTAAGCGTAAATAACCCACAACATCCATTTTTACTCATGTTGTCCTCCAAAGAATAAAGCTTTAAACAGTTCAACTCATACTCTTAAACGCTTAAATGACCGTTATTTGCAAAACACCACTTCTAAAATAACGGATTTAATCGAGAACAAAGTAGTACGTAATCAAAAACATTACTAGATCTAGATCTAGTCCCAAACAGTTTCGGTATATAATAAAAAGAATATCACTACATTGTGTGATCAAGTGTCTTTTAGCAGTTCTCTTCCTTTGTGTAATCCAGATCACACTCGAGGCTACGCCTCTCGTGAGATCTGGATTACACAACCGACTCGAACTGATACAACACCCCGGGTCACACACTGTGGTGATAATCCGTTTTTATTATACTAACCCCTTTCACTGCCATGACGTCATCAATTATATACAATTGTCGTCTGCTTTGATTTATCAAATTTACAATTTAGGTATTTTGACTTAACCCTTTGAACCCTAGTCCCGCATATAGGCGTGCTTTTCAAACAGTGCACATTTGGATAGTACACTTGTCCTATGCAAACAGTGAAGACCCAGATCATAGGGCTCCTTAAGGAGCCCTCTGATCAGGGTCTTCACTGTTTGTCATAATACCAAACATTGACAAAATCAAACCTTAAAAGTCAGAAATGGACTAGACTAAAATGGAAACTGGAATTGTCCATTTAAAGTTTCAGGGAGGAAAGAGTTAAACTTATTGAAATGGGTGTCAACCAGTCTTGATCCTCATTAGACGCCGATATACGCGGCTTCTGGTGATGCTCCAAACAGTTTGCAGCTTATTATTGTATTCAGGGTAAGGCAGAGATCGGGTTAAAGTACTAATGTGTGAAGATTATCTTTAGTTTTAAAGTATTGCTTTACAATGAAGAAACTTCAGAATAATTGTCCAAAAAAGTGTTTAGTTTGTTCACTTTTGATATAGTTATGATTTGTTTAACTCTGAGTAGCAAACACTTTAGGACCATACCAACAACGGGTTACCCGGCGTCCAATCTGGCTTAAGTCGGTCTCCGTTGGCATAATTGGATTTATTTAGCAAATACTTTCCACTATACATGTATCAAGGAAATATCATAAACAGTATATTGGCATTTCATCTAGATTTACCCCTCTAGAGATATAGATGAAAGTGATTTGTGTAGGTTAAGTTTTAGCAATAGTTGGTACAATAATTCATATTCCCAAATAAATACAAATGCTAGTATCACTTTTGCACCTTTCAAAATCATTAGATATGCAGAAAGGTCACTGTAATCGAATTGTGACTAATGGAACGCAACCGAACACAAGGCAATTTTAAACGAATTGTCAATATGTCCTAAAAATGCTGTAAAGTATCTCTATAACGGCCACTACATTATTTTAAATAGCAGGTGCGTATGACAGGTGACAGCTTAAATCTATGTTCGAGTAAAACAGAAAGCTTCACAAAGTTACCTGTCTCTTTTACAATCAATTAACTGTCAACTGTTTTTTTCCAATCAATTAGCCTTCGGTTTAGTGGTCGTAATAGATAGGTTTTACTGCATCATTAATTACGTTTCATTGCATTGCAGGTGTGTTTGGTTTCGTGTAAACGAAAAGAATAACGTCTGTCTCACTGCATCTATATAAAGATCAGATTAACTATTTTTATGGGTACAGCAACATTATTTGCGAACAAACGTATTTGTTATGTGTTGTTACTGGTCGACCGTGGTATAATGGTTTCTTTTTAGACTGTCAATGAAGGGTTGTTTTGTTTTGTATTGATTTTAACATTGTTTATTTTGAAAGATTAACGTCTACTCATCTGTACTGGATAATTGATAACAAACTGTCTTCTTTAAGTAGCGGTTTGGTTTGAAACGATTCTATTCAATGCAAGTAGATGTGTGTCTGATTTAACCTCTTCACTGCCATTGTGTTGTCACCGTGTCAAAACCATGGTATAGTCTGCTTTAAAACATGGTACCTGCACTATTTCGTTGATTTTATTTTTTTCGATTTGACTGAAGATTTGTTGATATGAGTGGTGAACAGTTTGAATTCTAACCAAACAGCAAGAACCCCGACCTCCTGTGATACGGACGCCGACAGTTTACAATGCAGTCGTTATAGACAATGTTAGTTATTGTACTGTACATGTACATTCCGAACCTCGATAACCCCAACCTGCATAGTTCGAGGTAGAGCGCTCCCTCTCTACAACAACACCCGATGAAAGACACAGATCGTTTGCGTTGTTCGGAGAAAGTCGTTATAGGGACGGAACTTATTTTACATTTGCAAACAGCTTGAATCCAAATCAAACGCCGCGTAACGCGGCGTCTGAATTTGGATTCAAGCTGTTTGTCATTTCTCATTATGTTTAAATAGACGATGATGCATCAGTGCAAGCATAAAACATGATTTTCTTTGGAACAGCGGCGAATTTTGTTGTAAGGAGGGAGTCGTTGTTCGGACGGCCGTTGTAAAGAGGGAACACTGTAAATGTGTTGTTACTGTTGAATGTCGATCAATTGAACTAGCTCGCCCGAGTCAAATATACTCGTACTTAAAAGTTAAAACGTGGCTGAGCCTCGTTTTCAACTTTGAAATACGGGTAAGTTCGGCTTATACGAGCTCTATATGTTTCGGTTAAATTGGTGTTATATCAATATTTGAATACTGACATGAGCAATAACAAGTCAGACGCAATTCTCAGCTATTTCTGGTATACCAGTGTACTAATTGTATTATAAGTGTAAATGTTACTTAAGAAAAAGGCAAAAAGACATTTATATCGCACATCAGATTTAAATCAAAATACCAAGACTACTAGGTGTAAGTGTGCTGGAATTTTACGACGACATTGTATTACTTTCTCTGGGTAACATTTGAAATGTAATAGAATATTATGAGCACGTTTTGATCTAAAATGTAAGGCTGTTTAAAACTTAACCCTTCAACTGCCTCACTCCGAGTAAATATCTACAATGTTTATTTGCGAACGGTTTGGTTCCTGATAGGACGTCGTGATGCGGCGTCTGATCAGGACATAAACTGGTCGACACTCATTTTAATATTGCTTATCACTCATTCGGACCATTGGGTCCAGGGGTTTTATGTTTGCAATAAAATCGTATTCAGCCCAAATACGCGTTTGTAGTTTTCACACATTGTTTCTATGGTTCTTATTGACCCTCGTGTGAAATACTAACTAGTATGTCAATTCGCATATACATGTATCTTATTCGCAAAACACCTCTGGGGTCCAGCCGAACCCACGAATTCCAAAGGTTTGTAAAATGTATATCGGGTCATTTTAAAACCGTTCCTTATTATTTACAACGATAATAATGACATTTACTGAATACTAGAAATCAACGACAATACTGTTTATCAATTGCACCGTCCTATCTAGCAATATAGAGGGTTCACACTGTATCAAACGAATACAATTCTACCAGACCTCAACATGCGACAAAATGGTTCAAGAATCAAATTAGTGTACTGCATTTTTTATGGGTTCTGGTCCTTGCTGGAAAATTCTATTGCAGTTATGCGCCAAATTTGTTGACCTTGACCTTTGCCCTCTACCTTATTGAACTTTAGTAAACGAGGACTGTACAGCAGTGCATACAATCTGCTGAATCATGTAGTTAAAATACCGGTACTTAAGTTAGTTTATGCTTAGCCGCGACGAATGTGTATGTGTGAATAGGTCAATTATTTGCTTACTCTTTAACCACATGGTTCGGTTCACACCTGTATGTCAATATGACAATGGTACAATTGATGGAGAAAACGTTATTCTCTCCCAATGAACGCGGATACGTAGGAACTATTATTTACATTGAAAACAGTTTAAAACCGGCCCACCGAGTAAGCCGGTGTCTGACCAAGCTCTTAACTGGTTGCCACTCAGATTAAAATAAATAATCAGGATTGTCAATAAGTTGTCTTTTTCTCAATTTTAATTGAGTGCGTTTGCGTTTCGTTTTCGTTTAAACGGGAATGAATAACGTTGTCTCTACTGTAAGGATAATGCCTGGTAATTAGCGTGTTTGGCAATACAGATACCGTCAGGTGTTGGGAATCATTAACATTAACCCTCTCATAATCAAATTTATCTTGAGGTGTTTACCCTGTTACAGCCCTAGTGTCGCCGGCTTCAATATTGTTGTCTGCAATTTCGATTCAAAATTAAATTTAAGGCAGTATAACTGACGTTATTTCAAAACAAGTGGCAAACATGTTTATCCTGATCAGACAACGCGTTACACGGCGTCTGATCAGGATCAACATTGTTTATAAATGCGATTTATGACGTCATTGAGAGTGAAATGGTTTATCAATTGCTAATCCCATACTAGACATAGACATAGACATAGATGTCTATGTTTATGCTAATCACATACTATCTAAATGAATGTATTGCATGTTGTGACATCATGGTTATTTGTATTTCAATGGCTAATGAGTGGCTAGACATCAAGCGATAAAACATGTCAAAAAGCATTTATCATTTCATCGCCAAATTTGACCCTTTTAAACCTTTCTCAGTCAAAATATCGTCTGCTAAATTGTATGGTCTGCAATTGTAAACTAAATTATTTTATTAGCTTCTTTTTTTGTAGTTTTGACTATAGAATTGTTTGTAAAGTGCCAATTATTTGGCAAAGTCGAACTTAGTAGCCTATAGTAAAAGATTAACTGAAAACGGAAAACAGAAGCAAAGAGTTATTACCTTGGTCGGCGGGCCTCTGTAGAGTGTTGCGGAAAGAGCCGACACGTGTAGTGATAGAGACTCCTTCTAAAGATGGAAATGGTACCAATGTGTCTCGCCATTGTGTTAAAGTTATAACGTGTGAGTGAACAGAAATCACTAAATCTAGTAAAAATACGACACTTCGAGGCAGATTACCACTTAATATGGATTTAAAGGGAAACGGACAGATCCGGTAAAGTTGGTCTTAAGGCCTCTGGCATACTGAAGTCGGTATTGTGGGCGAGCGGATATGCGTCTTGACGACATAGACTTTTTCCGTACGTGCTTATACTAGAAAATTTATATAAAGGAAATGTTGAGACGGTTTAGTATATGCCTTCATAGCGCAGTCAGTAGAGTGATTGACTAGCAATCCAAAGGTCATAGGTTCGAGACCCATCCGGTCCAAATATTGTTTATATTGAGGTGTCCGTTTTATTGACTTGTCAATCCATAACGCAGTGATCAAGGGACATGTTATGTTTAGTCTTCTTTGATTAGAATACGTGATGTTATATATGGTCCAATTATATGTCCACTTACATGTACGTTTTAGTTTAATGACTTACAAGTCAATAAAATCGGTATACATGTACATGTATACGATTTGATCGAACTATAAAGCCACACATTGAAGCTTATCAATACGTCAACCTTTTCAAGATTGATATTGCCCATTATTATTATGTTTAAACAATATAATAAACCTTGCATGCAAGTCCATGAATACATGAGAATGCATTCTAAAGACAGAGTTTTAATTTTTAAGGTAGATAACTGTATCTCAACATCAAATATCTTACATTTTAATAAGAAAATCTGTTATTGCAACAAATCCTGACTGTTATATTTTCTAATTTTTTCAGACTAACTATTTCATCAATTATATATTTGAATAAAATGAAAACAAATATACATTGAATGAGTCATTTTTTTGTAATTCAATTTTTTAGCATTTTGCAAAATTTAAATAGCTGATAACATCTTTCTGAACACCTTTATTCAAAATGTTTTTAGCTTTTCTTGTAATGAATGTTGTGGACTACTTATTGGGCGAGACTTATAGTTATTAGCTTTATTTATTTTTGAGAAAAATAAAATCATCAAAGTTCGAGGTTTTTGTCAGAAAAAAGAGACCTTAAAGACAAACGACACGATAAATTTTGCCTATATTTTCACACATTGTTTCTTAGGCTATTATCATTCTTCATGAAAAGTTTCATAACACCTTGTACGGAAACTAAGCGCACCTGCGAAGTACCTTAACTTGTAGATTTTGTCTTAAAAACAACATATGTCCAAATCCCGTTGTCGTTGGGATCCATATAAGAGTAAAAGATAGATTTTACACTATCCAAGTGAGCCTTCCCTAATAAGATAGGAGGCCGCCATCTTTGCATATTTGCTAGCGGAACCCCTAGGTCTTTATCCTATTTGTGACGTCATAAATCCCATCGCATGCTGTACTTTGGGTGTACAGGGTACATATAGCTAAAATGGTTATTTCTCTGATAAAAAGCGTAGACACTCTAACTGATTTTCGAAAAATAACTAGCTAAACTGTTAATAAACGTACAATTAGAATTTATGATAGACGGGGAAACTTAGCAAACCCATTTTTCCACGTTTTGTTTAAACACGAAAAGGCTATCGCAACTAAACACACATGCACACAATTCAGGCATTTATGTGCATTAACAGTGGCATGATACACCATGATTGCAATTAGTCAATCCCTCATGATTATTGCTGTCCATACCATCGGAAAAAACACTAATTCGATTAGTGACACTAGAGTTATCAACCAGACCCATAAAACCTTAAACCACCCATCGCGACATACTTGCTACTTCGCCGACAGAGGCGCTCGCCGCTACCGGAAATATGTGATAACAACTGCTTTACTGACTTGCCGCGTAAAAAGTCGGAACATTGGATGTCTAGCTCACTTTGTTTATGACCCGTGTCAATATTTCAAGAGAGTTCTTTAGAAAATTAATTGGCATTAAGCAGCGAAATGAAATGTAAAACTATGGTTAATTTCGGCAATTTCAAAGGAATTTTGTGAATTAAAATGTTATTTTGTAAATAAATAATTTTATTTTCGAAATACCAGGAGCTTTCAAGGAACATAGGTATTCGCATATACACCAAACATGAAAAACGAACGTTTAACTGGTTTTAATTGATCAAGTTAATCAGTCTGTCTTCTTTGTTATAAACATATACCGATAAGGGATAAAATTAATGATGTCACACAGGTAATCAAAATGGCGGCCTCAATGAAAGAACGTTACCCAAACTATATAGAAAATGCTATAGGAGCATTATTTTGAAAGTTTTTGAGCATTTTCTTTCAATTCTTGCATGTTGAATCCATGAACTTTCGTTTAAAACCAAGTTATAATCAGCTGTCCATTTTCCTTTAAAGAATAAATTTTGTTATACCTTTATTTTGCTCTAAGCTGTCACCGTTTTATACGACTGCTAGATCATAAACTATGTTACTGGTGTACACTTGTTTCATCATCATCGTGTCATCACATCTGAAATCAATTACACTGGATAACAGGAAAAGTTTGACGTATTGCTGCCACAACTTGATCATGAACAATCCTACGATTTCTAGATTTTCTATTTTTCAAGCGTGTTTATCTCAAGCTTTTAAAAAATGTCATGCAGGATGTGCATTAAGGCGCATTCTGCTTTCTTTTCAGCCTGTTTAAAACACCCATCTGCTAGGATAAGCATCCGAAGATTTCGGAAAAATCCGGAGAACTGGCTGCCCTGCTGACGACTTCTTTCCTTCCGTGATGAATGTGTGCTGAAGATGAACAAACGTCGTGTTAAATATTACCTGTTCCAAAAAACAAGAATACCTGTTGATTAATATTTGGAACTGTACTTGAATGCTCAATAAAACACTCACGCGCTGTAACGTTCTAACGTTACGTTATATGGCTTCGAAAATACGTTCGCGAAGGAATGTAGCGCCGTTGCTTCGGTGCAAATTAAGGTTAAATTATGTGTTAGAATCGAAATAATGAATTAATACCTGTGCTTTATCTAACGATCGAACACGGGTAGCCGCTGAGATTATTGTACATGTAATTAAACCACATATATGTCCATATATGGCTAATGACATGACAACCTACACTAAAAGATACAGTTGGTAACACGCTATTCCTTCCCTTTTAATCACAAACGAAACACAAATTGAATTGAATAAAATGAAGAATAACATTTATTGTTGTTTCTATAACGACTTAATCTAATCTGAGTCGCTACCAATTTGGATCCAGATCAGACGTCGGGTAATCCGGTGTCTGATCAAGCTCAAAACTGTTTGCAATAAAACATAAGGACATAAGCATTCACGCGTTTACTAGGAAAGAATATTATACTCTCCACTGTATTATTACGACTCCATTGATCGTGTGCGAGGCTATGTTGATAAAATTGCCACGGTTTTATTTGCTTACATTTACCAATAATCATTTGATTAATTGAAACATACTATGGCGGGGAAGTATCATAATTCGTTTGTAAGAATGGAGCACACAAAGGAACATGGTATGAATATTGAAATAGAAAATCGTTGGTAAATGACTTGCAAAGAAAATGTAGGAGAATTCCTTGCCGTTAAAACACAACTGGGAAAACGCATTGTAATAAAACGTAGAAAATGACAATGTGTTGACAAATTCTGGGTTTCATTTTAATCTTATTGGCAAACAGTTAGTATCCTGGTCAGAAACCGGGTTACGTTACGCGTTTATTCGGAAAGAACATCTTCTCTGCTGTCGTAGTTAGTATGAATCCTTGAAATAAATTTTGTTAAGCATGTGCTGTATTCAAGTTTGTAAATAATGATGATCGTTAGATGAAACATATGTATACGTGTACAATGGGCAAATTCGTTCCCAATACACTGGTTTGTGCTCAAACAAGTATTTTCACATATTTACCCCTACTTTCAAAAGCGAACAACGATCGCGAATATCCTTGTCTCAGATATGTGTGAGATTTCTTTGATGACGTCACTAAATAACGTCCCTACATATAAATGTGTGGTTACGTCAACGGGATTCCAAACAATGCCTATTGCAGCAACATCGTTGGTTATGTGAGAAATTTAATCTGCCACTCGTCGGTGTTTGAGACAAGCTAATCTCAACCTCATCTAGAATAGGAAAGTTATTAAATTCGCAAAGTCTCGCTAAATAACTTTTCAATTCTAGACTCGGTTGAGGTAAGCTTGTCTCAAACTTCGACTCATGGCAGATCCTAGATGTCCATTTGTTAGCCAGATTAGACGCCGGGTAATACGGTGTCTGGTCAGACTAAATCTATTTTGTCACTAAAAGTAAAATAAACCATTAATATTGCCATCAAATAAATATGAAATACTCAAGCAGGAAACGCAACACAAACAATACACCCACCTCTCAAGCAGAACACACATACAGTCATACCATAACAAACACACACACACATACACACACACGCGCAATGCCATTCTTTCATCTACACACTAAATAGAAAAAAGTGAACATAGGAGCCCGCCTTGAAGCTGTCTTATCGACAATTTATTGCATTGCACTTGAGTTTTAATACATGTACGTTTATACGGAGGGGGGGGGGGGGATAATACCCCTGTGGGTACAGTAGAAGTAAATCATGAATCAATTACATTTTATCTTTTCACCCACACACGGATCTGCTCTGCTTATCCCTTTCCCCCCATAGAAACGCCTTTTAGCGAATATGATTCATTCCTCCGCAGAAGAAAATAGTTCAAATTTAATCAGTCATGAATATATATTATAGACAATATTTTCTATATTCTAGCACAGGATAGCTTAATGCAGGATGAAAGTATTCAGGCACATTCTGCTTTACTTTCAACCTGCTTTAAAGGGACTCGCAACCGGATGGTGTACTTGTCAAAATAAGATAAAATACTCAAATAAAAGCAAACTGGTGGCATTATTTGGCTTCTGACATTAATAAAATATGATCAGTCCAAAAAAAGTCTCAAGAATCGTCACCGAATCTTAGTTTTTTTAGATATTTTCCATCGTTTTTCTATAGCGTCAGCTGATGGTATAGTTGTTGTTGTTGCTTCTCTACACGGGCTCAGACATAAACCCGAGCCGAATAAAGTATTATCGATCGCTACCAGTTAAGTACGTTCATTGGCTACCATATATACAGAGAGCGCTGGTAGCCGAGGTAGTAAAGGCGCTTCCTCATTTTTCATGTTTGTCTCCGCATAGAGGGTCACGGGTTCGAATCCCACCAAAAATTACCAAGAGTCACCGGGAGTACCCCCTTGGCGGCGCCGGGGACGACCGGCTCGATTCGGGATTGACCGGCTTCCACCGGCTAACATCCCCGGATGCTTTAAAATGTTTAATACAACCGGGGGCCACCGGGAGTCACCGGGACAGAAACCAGAACCGGCTTCATCCGGGGAATGCCGGAGCAACGCCGGGGTATGCCGGGGCAACGCCGGATCTTTACCGGCACATCCGGTGCAGCTCCGGGTCTCTACCGTGAACAACCGGGGTGTTTGCGAGGATAAATTTTGATTTTTTTTTTTAGAAAAAAATGCAGATTTCTACATTATGTTTTTAGCGTTTGCGTTTCGTCTGTGTTTAAATAGGAAATAATATCGTCCTCTCTATTGTGGGAAAATCTAATATATAAAAACGAAAGTTTTTCTTTATAAATACATGTAAATGGCTAAAGGCTTAAGTCTTTATGTCCACTACAAACAGTATGTAACCAGATCAGACGCCGGGCAAACTGTTTGAAACCCATGTTAAAATGAAGTTTGAACAGTCTACAGCATTATTATGTTATATTTTATTGCATTTTGTTTGTATTTCATCTCATATACATGTACCCCGAGAGACAAAAGAGAATTTATACTAACTCACGTCCGCCCCGGTTTATGTCCTTTCCGGCGAACACCGGGTAACGCCGACACGTTGCCGGTGAACAACCGGGGTTGATCGGGACGACACCGGTGGTCACCGGGATACCACCGGCGACGGCCGGGGTTACACCGTGTTATACCGGGGTTAACCGGGAACAGACCGGCCCTGCACCGTAACTACGCCGGGCCAAACCGGGAACTCACCGGAAAGGTTCGGGGAGATCCGGCTTCATAACCGGTGCTCCACCGGGGGAGACACCGGGAATGTGAGATCGCAATTTATTTTTCATAAAAACGCCCCCGTTCATCCCGGTGTACCCCGGTTTACCGGCTTTCTCCACCGGGACGTACCGGGGCCAGCACCGGGACAGTGAGATCGGGGCTTAGTAGTCAAAACTAGACTTAACTTATTTGGATTTTGACATATTCCTTTAGTAGTGTCAGGGGGAATAACATGTAATAAATACTGGTTATCCTAATTATAAAGCAATTTGGAGAGATTTTAGTCTGTTTTTACTCTTAATGCTGCAGGGCCTTTTCTAAATTGCGTTGGTTTAAAACTGAAAACCGTACTAAACGGCATTAAGGCATATTATTGAACATTACAAATGTAGATGTGATAATCGTGAAATTTAAGTTCCGTGGCATACAATGGCGACGAGGCTTATGAACAACAACAACAACAAATATTTTAGTTCCACAACATGTACATAGTACCTCGTTGCATGCACTATAACAATAACATATATAATTCATACTAAGTCATATGACGTGTTTTTGTACATTTAGATTTTAATTACCAGTGTTTCAAGTTAAAGATGCAAATAATCTTATACATCGTTAATTAAAGTATTACGGAAGATGAAAGGTTCCTGGATATACTTTGCCAAATTAAAAAGCAATGTTTTATTATTGGTTTTCATTAATTCTATGCATTTTAACATACTTGGTCGAAAATAATAGTATTTCTTAATGTATAACTGTCTTAGTTCTTTGAATTTAGAGCAAATTAAAACAAAATGATATTCGTCTTCAATATCAGCTGAATTACATAACAGACACAATCTAAGATTTCTTTCAAGCCTATTTGGACCATATCGTCCCGTTTGAATTCTTAACGAATGTGAAGACAATCTCAACCTATGAACGAAGAGAACGCAAACACAATTCGCAGACATGAAGAGGATGGCAAGGTTTTGAAAAACGTTGTCTATTTTATCTTTATTTGTATGGCAAATATTTCGGCACATGATCACACGCCGAATTGCTCGGCGTCTGATCTGGCTTCAAACTGTTGCAATTGCATTCTTGTTGCATAAATATGTTTATTGAGAAAAAATAACATATTTTACTCTGCGTTACTTTATATTATATAACTAAACACAGATCGTCCATGCATTATTTGTTATGAATGTTGATAGAATAGGCTGATTGATTAGACACATCTATCTTCTCTAGAAAATGAGTTTATTTTCTTGTTGAGAAATACAATAATTATACCAATCCTTTGCAAAGAGACTCACAGTCTCCTCAAAATACACTAAAGCACTGACCAGTTGACAGTTGTATATAATTATGTTGAAGATAAATGCCTTACTAGGATTATTTATAACAGTCTTATTTTCTAGGCGTAAATTAACATTCAGCAGGTGCAGTTGCAAACACGCTACATGTTATCATTTTATTCCGAAACTAGACTCAATCAAACATTATGAAATATAAAGATAATGTCATGTTGATTTTAATGTGAAGTAACTGTCTGGAGCCTGACTTATTAGTTCCTGAACTGTTAGCCATGTATATCAAGTCTCAGAATGCAAAGTTTAAGGTATTTGTCGATAAGTAGCGAACAACGATCGCAAATATCCTTGACTCCAACATGTTGGACATCACTTTGATGACGTCACTCTAAGACATAAAACAAAAAAAGCATATTGCTTAAAATACCTTAAAATCGTTGGTTATGTGAGAAAAAAATGTGCCACTCGTCGTTTTTTGAGTCAAGCTGATCTCAATCTCATCTAGAATAAAAATGTTATTTTGCTCGCGAAGGCTCACTAAATAACATTTCAATTCTAGACTCGGTTGAGATCAGCTTGTTTCAAAGATCGACTTATGACAGACCCTATTTGTTCATCCAATTAGTGTATAATTATAGTGTAAACACCTTGGTGAAATGTGCTATGACGAGTTACAGTGGACGATACTCTGTTCTTGTATTTTGTTTAACCCTTTCACTTCCTAATATTTCTTGAGAGTTTCACCCCTTCAGCGTTCCATTGTCGTCTACTTCAATTGTGTTGCCTATAATGTCGTTTCAGAGTTATAAAATAAATCAGTATGACTTGAGAAATTTCAAAACGAGTGTGAAACAGTTTTGCAAACGCTGTTTTAAGCGTCATTGAGAGTGAAAGGGTTAAACAGAATTAAAACCAACTGTCATATAGTTAAATTGTATAGCTATAGCAACTTTAGAAATGTTACAACGGAGAAAACGTTATTCTTTGAAAGTTTTACAATAAACGTGTTTACGCTAAAACTATTACATGTATTTCTATTGCAAATAGTTTGGAGCGAGTTCAGGAACCATGTAACCCGGCGTTTGACGAAGCCCAAAATTGTTTGCCACTCAGATTAAAAAGGAATATTGAGAAAATACTAATCAGACGCCGCGTAACATTGTATCTGACCTGTATCAAAACTGTTTGCCACTCATTTCAATTTTTCATAAGTCAAAATACCTAAAATCTAATTTTGAGAAATAAAATCAGACGGCAATTGTTTAAACTGTATGACGGCATGGCAGTGAAGGGATAATTTATTTGTATTCTTGCAATCCAATACTTCGCTGACGTGAAGAGTGAAGAAAAGTTTAATATTTCTTGTTTAAACGAAATAAAATGCAAATAAATGAATATAGAAATAGTAAATTCTTGAAAGGGTTCATGATTTATTTTAGTCTGAGTGGCAAACAGTATGAATCCTGACCAGACGCGGGTAGACCCGGATTCTGATCATGCTCCAAACAATTTGCCAGGCACATAACATGTTTAAATGCGTTTACTTGGGAAATGATAAGTGTTCTCCACTGTACTTCATTGTTAATGAATGCCTTGTTATCATTAACCCATGTACTTTACAGCTGCCGTTATCTGTTTATTTAACATTGTAGGGTATAATCTGCTCTTCACTTAATAAATTAGAATTGATTTTCCTGTGGAAATAAGGAGGCACGTAATAGGAAGCACACCATACAGTGGAGCAGATGGTATATTTTCTCACACAAAACAGTACAGTAGAGAAGGCGTTTTTATTTCCCAACAACACATTTGTGCTTATTCTTGTATTTCGATTGCAAACAGTTTGGAGCAAGCTCAAACGCAGGGCAATCCGACGTCTGATCAGGCTTCAAACGGTGTGCAACTCAGATTAAAATACATAGTGAAAGATGTCAAATGGTTGTCAAAATGTTGTATAACCGCGATTTTATTGGGATAAAATAATGTTTTTCACTAACAGACTTTAGTTAAGTTTTGTTTTAAAGGGAAATATGTGTGTTCCCCTAGTGTACCTGTCAAATTTTCGTTTAACTTTCAGGATTAAATGAGCTAATATAACTGAACGTAGAACTAAACACACCTTCTTAATTGTTACAATTTAACTAATGCTTAAAAGCATGCAGTGTAACTGATATCAATTAATAATTTAAGAATGATATAAGGTGCTTCTGTTCGAGCACTCAGTAAACAGTACTTCTTAATTATGAAGTTTCCACTAACTAATGTTGTGAAACATGAAATGCACATAATGGAAGACGTTAGTCTATTTCGTTTAAACGAAACTAAAAGCAATTGCAATCCAATAGCTGCTAGAAAGTGATTATGAAACAATTCGGCACCTAATCAGACGCCGGGTTAAACGGTTTCTGGCCTTGTTACAAATTGTGAAACATTGTTAAAACAAATTGTTTCAGAATAAACTCGTTTATTGTGGGGAACGTCCTCTCGACTGTAAATGATAAAGCGCGTCTTCTTTTGGACAATTTAGCTCGTAAATACTTAATGTACCGGTAATTGAAAATTCAATATTTTTGACATTTAGCAAAATACAATAAATTCCTTTCTATTACGACTACTAAATCAGAGGCTTATATGTTGTATAAAAGATAGATGACAGTTTAAAACAAGATGACAATAAAACAGAAAGCTCCTAAAGGAGAATTATGTCTAACTGTCAGCCTGCTTAAATCCTTTCACTTCAAAATTTTGGGCGAGTTTTTTTTACCTCTTCATCGATTAATTGTCATCTGCTTTAATGTTGTTGTTTGCAAGATCGTTTCAAAGTAAGATTCAATATAGTATGACGTAAAATATATCGAAATGTGTGCCACACTGTTTGGATCCTGATCAGACGCCGCGTGACGCGGCGTCTGATCAGGATCCAAACTGTTTGCAAACGCGCTTCTTTAAGCGTCATTGAGAGTGAAAAGATTAAGCCATTACCTGTAGTAAACATCTACAATTCTAACACGACTCGAAACCTACGGCATATAGACAACGAATACTGAGAAACGTATATTACGTCGCGATAATGAACTGCACGCGCGGCGTTTCCATCCGCTGTTACATTTGCCCCATACGCGTAATACATAAATAGTAATTTTACAATTAAAGTCGCGTTAGAATTAAAATTTGTTAAGTCTTAATTCTAACACGTCTCGAAACCTACGTAATGGAGACAAAGAATACCGAGAAACGTATATAACGCCGCGATAATGAAATACACGCACGACGTGTCCATCCGCTGTTCCATTTGCTCCATACACGTAATACATAAATAGTATTTTTATAATAAAAGTCACGTTAAAATTCGTAGGTGTCCATTACCGTGCATTAGATCACAGTTAGTCGTTAAGATGTGGGTAATTAGATCACTCGGCCTAAATAACTCCACGTCTTAACTCCTAACTGTGATCTAATGCACGGTAATGAACACTTACGAATTGGTTTGTTTCTTAAACAAACACAAATTTATGGTCGCAAGATCGCAAAAAAGGTTTCACTGTAGTTGTATAAGACGTTATTCTTTCCCAGTAAACGCGTGTGTGTTAAAACAATTATTTCGAAGTTGAAACAATCTGAACCAAGTATGACAACCGAAAAGACAAATTAATTCATTCTTCTTCTTTCATTGTATCTTTGTAAGAATCATCTTTAACGGAATGAACCTATGTTCTATGCAAATTTATGTACAAGAAGTTTTCTTAATCGTAACCTATCCATACCGGAATAATTTAAACACTTTCTCTATGTGAATGTCGGAAGTTGTCTTTGTATATACATACCAAACCAATTTCAGTCGACGATGACATTTCCTATGCGGGTCGTCTTTAAACACATTATAAGGGGACACGCTAGCAACAAGTTACCCCCTGGGAAATCATTGATTATCCATTATGAAAATTGAGTACTAACTGTGCGTTATTGAAAGTTCATTTATGATAGCAGGTGTTCCGTCTTTAGATGCGTATTAAAGATATTAGTATGCTTTTCTAGGAGAAAAATGTGATAAATATATATGGGTGTGCTTAGTAACATGTTCGGTCTTTATGGCATATTATATTGTCAAGCTTTTTTAAGCGAAAATTTACAGTGAAAAAGATGTTTATTATTCCCCGTATACACGAAATTAAACGCAAACACATTACAATAAAATATAGGGACTGACTGTGTATTCATTTAAGATAGTGTCGTTTAGTTGTAATATGATAAGCAAACCGCATCGATCATGAACAGGCACCAGGTAACCCGAAGTCTGATCTAGCTCAAATATGTTTGGAAATTGAATGCTTTATTTAACACGATATATAGATTTTTTATTAGGCAAAAATAACGTCTTTTATACTATAAAGGAACCGTGGATAAATATAACGACACATGACTGTTGAACTTTGGATCTCAATACAATACAATACAGAAAAATAAGCCCATTGATGCCAAAGTAATTATTTCCATTGTAAAATAAAGTTAGAAGCCAGATAAGAATCAGGCTCGAAATTGCTTGCCATTTGTAGATATAAAATTATCATTTTCAAAATAGTTTTATTTTGTCCATTTTGTCCCTTTACACAGGAATGAATATCTGCGTATTTTCACTGTAAATTGTTAGTATTGAAACGGAAAAGAAGCCCGGAAACAACAGAATAATTACGCAAACTTTCAAATTTGATTAACTGTAAGAAATTAAAGGCCTAGATTGATGAATTTAAATTCAATAACAATAAATATTAACATTCGCCCCAATCATTTCCATTAAACAAAATGATTCAATTTGTATAAACGCAATTTCCCTACGGGCGGGACTTATTGATACCATTCCGCTGATGAGGCGGGACTTATGGCGCTGCTCTCAGCGAAACAAATTGGTGCGTTGATCCAGTAATGCCGTTTTTGGTGGTTCGTTTCAGGGTACACATTATTCGTGTTAATAACCTGTAATATAGATTAAAAATACATGTATACTTACATTCGCTCCATTCAAATCCATTAAAAATACGTTCAATTCGTGTAAACGCTATATCACGAGAGGGCGGAATTTGTGGAAGTTCCGCAGAGAAGGCGACGTATATTCTTTTTTCGTTCGTGAATTTATCTTTGGAACTCGGACAGCAAACATTTGGCGGATTTTCAAAAAGAAAATGTTCTTAACCGATGTATGCCTTTCTTTTAGCGGAAACTATGATTACCGACTAAACTCTTCTTTATTAATGAGATAAACTGTAAGAAAATTGATATACATAAAGAGCAGCTGCCTGTATTTCTTTATGACAAATACATCGATATATTCATCCTACTTAAAAAAATAACGTCACTTCCAAATGACATCAAATCGGCATTTTCTCGCCTAACTGTCAATATGTGAACAATGGAACTTATTTGTTTGCTTTCGAATGTACACAGCTTCAGTAATTCGGTCATGGCTGTTCCTTATAGGGTACACATAGGTAACATTCGCGTTATAGAACTCTAATATGGATTAAACATACAAGCGTACTAACACAATGTTCATTTGACATTAGTAATTACAGCAAATATATTGTAAATATGAGAAATAAACAGATTGTTTTCGGCGTTCAATTGATATAAATGACAGAAAATTATCGGCAAATTTTTCATGAATCGCGCTATTTGCCGGTAGATTTCTGTAGTTAATTCCGCTTGAACGCCGAAAACAATATGTTCATTTCTTAAACAATGGGAGAGTCCACAAAAATTCGTAATTTTGCCTAATAAATTTCAAAATAATGTTGCTTATATAGGCGTTTGCTTAACACGTATACTATAACTATGAACTGTCTTTGACTTACATGTATAATAGGCTATCAGCTGGCTAAGTAAATGTTTCGTCCCCCTCACCCCGAAAGGTAGAAAAATTCCACATATACCATGATTTAGTATGCACATAGGCGACCCCATTTAGGGTGGATGACAAGCCTGAAAGTGGTGCAGATTTTTTTATTCGGCGTTTCCATGGCAACCACCCAGTTTTACACTGTATTTCAGGAAAACCACTGTAACTTGGTCAATTTTTGTAATAGAAGAATGAAAATAGTACAGTGATGAAGCTGAAACATTGAGCTTTAATAAAATGAGAGTTTGTGTAAATTATCTCATTTGCATACTTATGAATATTAATGAGAATATTAAAAAACTCATAAAAATAAGGAAAATAATATCAAAATCATACTTTCAACTAAACATTAAATACACTCAAAGGACACAAAAGGTGCCAATTTTGCTTAAAAAACATATCTGAACATTCCTTGAAAGAATGAGCTGGGTTTGATTAAACACTGGCTACTGTATATGCCCCAAATTCCGTTTCTATGAGAACCGTCCATTTCTGACACAGAAAACATGGCAATTCCTCAAACTTGCCCCATCCTCTAGACAATTCTCTGTAACTTTGTTACTTTTGGTAATATAAGTATAGAGCTTAGAAGTTGGCTTTAATTTGAATGAACTTTTTATATAAATTATCTCATTTGCATAATTATGAATATTAATGAGATTATTAAAATCCTTAAAAATGCAGGGAAAAATTATTAAAATCATACTGAGTATGTATATTTTGAACAGACTCGAAGGACACAAACAAAGCAAATCGTAATTATGATATATCAGAGAATATTTCTAGAATAATTGAATCGGTTGGCGGGTCATAACCCTTTGATCACACGTGCCACGAGTTCCGTTCCCATGACAACAGGTCCACACAGATTCATTATTGATTCAGTAAAGCCACTGTATCTTTGGCGTTATTTGTGAAAAAAGAATGAAAATAAATTTTCAATAGAGCCTAAACATTTGCTTTTAATTTGATGAAAACTGATGCACTTTATCTAATTTGCATACTGATGAATATTAATGAGATAATAAGAAAGACAGAGATAATTTATGAACATGTATCAAAACCATATTTCGAACTAATCCTTAATCTGGCCCAGGGGTCACAAGAAGAACATTTGTAAATTGAATACCAGTATTAAAGGGCATACATAGAATGAATGAGCTGGTTTTGTGCCAATAGTATCTGCCATATCTGTTTTAGCTCACCTGAGCAAAAGGCTCAAGATGAGCTGTTGTAATGACCTTGTGTTCGGCGCATGCGTCCTCCGTCGTCGTTAACACTTGCTTCAATTGACAGCTCCTCCAATAGCACTTGACATATTTCCCCCAAACTTTACATAAATGTTTCTTGGATAATGTTCATTCAATTTTTTCAAAAGATAAAAACGATGCATAATTTTGGTTGCCATGGCAACCGAAGTAAAAATCAAAAGGAAATCTTGAAAACAATTCTTAACAAAAACTACAAGGGTCAGATATTAGATATTTGACACGTAGCAGCAGCTTTAGGTTCTCTATCAAGTTTTTTCAAATTATTCCCCTGGGGTCAAAACTGGCCCGCGTCGGGGGTCGCAGTTTTAAAAGGAATTATACAGTAAGGCTTTGACCAGATTGTCATCTGAAGCTAATGTAGCCAAAGCTTCTATATTTGGCATACTATTTATGATATTTGATATGTAGCGAACATGCTAAGGTAGCGAAAATCCAGGTGGCCAAAGGTCCTGAAATCTTTCAAAGCCTTTCAATATAGGTGAAAATAATGTCTGAGTGACAAAATACTTGGATCTGGGTATGATGCAAAGCAACTCGGTGTCTTATGCAGATCCAAGCTGTTTGCAAATGTCACTACAGTACTTAGCCTTTTGAAAGAAAATGATTAATGAGTGATTGCATTGGTGGATGGGTTGGGTTTTACAGTACTGCGATACAAAATAGGTCATATAGCGATGAGGAATTATAAGATGAGATGCTGATGATTTCAGGAAGAAGATTTAGGCTTATCCCATTCGTCCGAAGCAGAGCATGGGATCAAAACAACCGATGACATATCAGTTCAGATTTCGATCTGAACACGTTCAGTCAGAAGTACTTAAAAAGATCACATATACGCGGATAAGTCTACATATTGAAAGCCTGTACATCATTTGGAGTTGATGCAAAATCGGAAATCTTTGCAGTTTTACACATTGAAGCAAAATACACCGATATTTTATTTCAGGCAAGTCTATTCCGACATTAACTCATAGTTACATGTGCTATGTAGAGTGTAGAATGTCTTAACACTCAAACCGGCAAGAAACTGAGAAGCTCAACTTGATTATAAAAATTATGCCAGTCTAACAAGACAAGGCCTTCAGAAAGGCTACGTCTCAAGGGATAGATACCTTCCTTGGAAATTTACTTTCTAGAAGGAGGACTCGTGATATAGACTTCGCTGAGACCATAGACAGCTATGTTAAAAGGATGTCTGAAGATGAGTTCACATTGAAAGAATCTTTGGGAGATATTCACTGGCATAAGGATAATGGGTGTTATTCAACATACACTACGTTGCAAGATCATACATTGACGCTGACACTGATAGTGATGAGAAACGAGGTCGTTCTACATACAAAATTCAGAGGAAGTTTTTCAACTGGAAAGAACTGTGTTTATTTTGTGAGAAAAAGTCTTATAAAAGAGACAAGAATCTCACAAATGTGGCAATATTTGAATTTTGTTCCATATTAGAGAAGAGAACACAGGAAAAGAATGACACAGAAAAGAGCTGTAGGATTAGTGACTACAGCAATTCATTGCAAATGAAGCCAAATATCACAAAGGCCATCGTAGCAAGTATGTCAAGCAAGAAAATTGTACAAAATATTTGTCTAGAGCAGGAAATGTTTATGATGCGGCCTTTCAACGCTTGTTGACTGAAATAACAGCATAACAAGAAGCACATGTGCTATATTTCGCCCAATTGAGAAAAGCTGAAAAAATGAAGAGAATGATTTATGTCCCAGGACGGGTCATTTTTACGCCCAGAGGCATGTTTTGAATAATCTTGATAGAAAACCAGCAGATGATGATATATGCCAAATATCTAAGCTCTGTGTACTAGGACTTCGGAATAGAAGCATTTTTAATTTTTTATTGGAACAGTCAATTTTGTTCCTGTTACCTAGATATGCATCAGACCAAAATCATTTTTTTAACATTTGTAAAGGCCATCTAGAAGTTTCACCACGCCAAATATCAAAGCTTTGGTCACATTAGTTTGAGAGAAGAAGATGTTTTAAAATGTCACTAAATAACGTACTCTAGGTAAAACTGTGACTCCTAGGTAGACCATTTTTGATCCCAGAGACATAATTTGAACAATCTTGACATAAAACCTGCAATTGATACTATATGCCTAATATCTAAACTCTGTGTACTAGGGTTTCAGATCAGAAAGTTGTTTTAAGTTTTCATTGCAATATCTAATTTTGCTCATGTGACCTAGTTATTCAATAGACCCAAACCATTTCAACAATATTGGCAAATGACATTGAGCAATGTCATCCATGCCAAATATCAAAGCTTTGGCTACATTAGCTTCAGAGGACAAGCTGTTCAAAATCTAACTGTATATTTCTTTGTAAAACTGTGACCACCCGGGGCGGGCCAGTTTTGACCCCAGGGGAATAATTTAAAAAATTGATAGAGAACCTATAGCTCCTACTATGTGTCAAATATCTAAGCTCTGGCCCTTGTAGATTTTGTTAAGACTTGTTTTTAAGATTTCTTTAAGGCTTTTACTTCGGTTGCCATGGCAACCAAAATTATGCATCGTTTTTATCTTTTGGACAAATTTGAAAGAACTTTATCAAAGAAACATTTCTGTAAAGTTTGGGTGAAATCTGTCAAGTGCTATTGGAGGAGCTGTCAATTGAAGCAAGTGTTAACGACGACGAACGACGCACCACGCCGAACACAAGGTCATCACAACAGCTCATCTTGAGCCTTTTGCTCAGGTGAGCTAAAACAGATATGGCAGATAATTTTGACACAAAACCAGCTCATTCATTCTATTTAGGACCTTTAATACTGGTATTCAATTTACAACATGTTCTTCTTGTGACCCCTGGGCCAGATTAAGGATTAGTTCGAAATATGGTTTTGATACATGTTCATAAATTATCTCTGTTTTTTTTATTATCTCATTAATATTCATCAGTATGCAAATTAGATAAAGTGCATCAGCTTTCATCAAATTAAAAGCAAATGTTTAGGCTCTATTGAAAATTTATTTTCATTCTTTTTTCACAAATAACGCCAAAGATACAGTGGCTTTACTGAATCAATAATGAATCTGTGTGGACCTGTTGTCATGGGAACGGAACCCGTGGCACGTGTGATCAAAGGGTTATGACCCGCCAACCGATTCAATTATTCTAGAAATATTCTCTGATATATCATAATTACGATTTGCTCTGTTTGTGTCCTTCGAGTCAGTTCAAAATATACATACTCAGTATGATTTTAATAATTTTTCCCTGCATTTTTACGGATTTTAATAATCTCATTAATATTCATAATTATGCAAATGAGATAATTTATATAAAAAGTTCACTCAATTTAAGGCCAACTTCTAAGCTCTATAACTGTACAATTTTCATACTTATATTACCAAAAGTAACAAAGTTACAGAGACTTTTCTAGAGGATGGGGCAAGTTTGAGGAATTGCCATGTTTTCTGTGTCAGAAATGGACGGTTCTTATAGAAACGGAATTTGGGGCATATACAGTAGCCAGTGTTTTAATCAAACCCAGCTCATTCTTTCAAGGAATGTTCAGATATGTTTTTTAAGCAAAATTGGCACCTTTTGTGTCCTTTGAGTGTATTTAATGATTAGTTGAAAGTATGATTTTGATATTATTTTCCCTATTTTTATGAGCTTTTTAATATTCTCATTAATATTCATAAGTATGCAAATGAGATAATTTACACAAACTCTCATTTTATTAAAGCTCAATGTCTAAGCTTCATCACTGTACTATTTTCATTCTTCTATTACAAAAATTGAACAAGTTACAGAGGTTTTCCTGAACCACGGTGTAAAAATGAGCGGTTGCCATGGAAACGCCAAATAAAAAAATATGCACCACTTTCAGGCTTGTCATCCACCCTAAATTGGGTCGCCTATGTGTATACTACATCATGATATAAGTAGAATTTTTCTACCTTTCGGGGTGACGTAGCTTCTTAAATAGAGCTCTTTTTCAACTTGGCTGATAGCCTATAAAGAGTAATGTCAATACTGATTCTTCGCTAGATAGCTTATTTTTACATTTTATAAATTGCCATTAACCTGCCTGCAAATGTCATTACCGCAACGATGTAAAAGTGGACCTTGTTTAATCTAAATATTTAATTAAAAAGTGTTTTTCGTTCATGATGTGTGTAAATTATGAATATGAATAACGCAATTCTGTTTCTTTTTGTAATGAAACTTGCAAAATAATACATTTCCTCTTAAGATGATGAAAACAGCTAAATGTTTAGAATTTGATGTATAGAAACTATCACCAAAGTGTTGTTACACTTCTTTTAATTAACTAAAAGCACGTCTTTTACTAGCTTTAGGTACAGGCTAAAACACCATGCCGTGTCGGTACTGACAGGAAAACGAAGGACAAAAGTCAGCAGCTAAAACAATTAAACTCACAGCTATATTTTGTATTCCTTGTTTCTATGATAATATAATGACAGTATCAAAAGAGATTTTTTTTTATTAAATTTAAGATTATTCAATTTGAAGATATCTCATTCTATTATATGCGGTATGATGAGGAGCATGGGTATTTTGCACCCCCTTTCATACATGAAAGTTGATTCCAAGATAATGAACATAAATTCTCGCTGGTTATCACTATATATTTACTAAGGTATGTCATATTAAACAGGCAAAACTATAAAATTAATATTCCCTAAGGCATATTGCTTTAATTACACCCTGAATGCGTTGCTTATGTAAGAAAAAAAGAATCTCATCCTCGTCTAGAATAGTTTCGCAAAATAACATTTCAATTCTAGAATCGGTTGAGATAAGCTTGTCTCAAATCTCGACTCATGACAGAACCTATGTGTTCGTGAGAGAGGTAGTGTAGCCATTGATTAGAGAGGAAGTGTTTAGAGAGGTAGTGTAGCAATTAATAAGAGATAAAGTGTTTAAAGAGGTAGTGTAGCCATTGATTAGAGAGGAAGTGTTTAGAGAGGTAATGTAGCCATTGATTAGAGAGGAAGTGTTCAGAGAGGTAGTGTAGTCATTGATTAGAGAGGAAGTGTTTAGAGAGGTAATGTAGCCATTGATTAGAGAGGACGTGTTCAGAGAGGTAGTGTAGTGATTGATAAGAGATGAAGTGTTTAGAGAGGTAGTGTAGCCATTGATTAGAGAGGAAGTGTTTAGAGAGGTAGTGTAGCCATTGATTAGAGAGGAAGTGTATAGAGAGGTAGTGTAGCCATTGATTAGAGAGGAAGTGTTTAGAGAGGTAGTGTAGCCATTGATTAGAGAGGAAGTGTTTAGAGAGGTAGTGTAGCCATTGATAAGAGAGGAAGTGTTTAGAGAGGTAGTGTAGCCATTGATTAGAGAGGAAGTGTTTAGAGAGGTAATGTAGCCATTGATAAGAGATGAAGTGTTTAGAGAGGTAGTGTAGCAATTGATTAGAGAGGAAGTGTTTAGAGAGGTAGTGTAGCCATTGATTAGAGAGGAAGTGTTTAGAGAGGTAGTGTAGCCATTGATTAGAGAGGAAGTGTTTAGAGAGGTAGTGTAGCCATTGATTAGAGATGAAGTGTTTAGAGAGGTAATGTAGCCATTGATTAGAGAGGTAGTGTTTAGAGAGGTAGTGTAGCCATTGATTAGAGAGGAAGTGTTTAGAGAGGTAGTGTAGCCATTGATTAGAGAGGAAGTGTTTAGAGAGGTAGTGTAGCCATTGATTAGAGAGGAAGTGCTTAGAGAGGTAGTGTATCCATTGATTAGAGAGGAAGTGTTTAGAGAGGTAGTGTAGCCATTGATTAGAGAGGAAGTGTTTAGAGAGGTAATGTAGCCATTGATAAGAGAGGAAGTGTTTAGAGAGGTAGTGTAGCCATTGATTAGAGAGGAAGTGTTTAGAGAGGTAATGTAGCCATTGATAAGAGAGGAAGTGTTTAGAGAGGTAGTGTAGCCATTGGTTAGAGAGGAAGTGTTTAGAGAGGTAGTGTAGCCATTGATTAGAGAGGAAGTGTTTAGAGAGGTAGTGTAGCCATTGATTAGAGAGGAAGTGTTTAGAGAGGTAATGTAGCCATTGATAAGAGAGGAAGTGTTTAGAGAGGTAGTGTAGCCATTGATTAGAGAGGTAGTGTTTAGAGAGATAATGTAGCCATTAAAAACAATGTAAATGGTCAATAATTTAAGCTAGTGGGTCACTTTAAGGAGAAAACTGAATATGACGTGTCCTTCACTTAGCAGTCACCTGTCCTATGAGCCCTCTATATGTCTTTGTGTAAACAGAGCTCCAGATAAGGGGAGTATTTCAAAAACTAAAATGTTTATTTCTGCATTAAACCCTATGGTGTCACTATTCATTAGAATCGTCTCTTCGAGACCATTCTAATGAATAGTGACACCATAGGATTTTGTGCTGATATAAGTGAGAAAATGTTGAATTTGTTCAGTTTACCCCCTCTTATCTGTAGCCCTGTGTAAAGATTGGTTAGCATGTAGAGTAAGTGTTCGAGGCCGAGAAATGAATTTTTTTATAGAAAATTTCGGGTTATTAGAGTCTGGTTTTCAGAGGAACTACTGTATTAGAAACAAATAATATGGATGAATATGGATGTATCTTCTATGTTTGACATTTGCCACGCCACGTCTTTTGTGGCTTTTAAAAACAAAGCGCATGTGAGATTTACGCCTGTCCTGTACACACAGTGTAGGCCATAATAAGAGGTCTCCCATTTGAGCTTCCTGATCAAGATCTAAAGAGTCTGATTTTGCAATATATTGTAAAAGATAGTCCCAAGTAGTAAAATGAGACTAAAACTGAAATTGAGATTGCCCATTTGATGTTTCAGGAGTCAATAATTTAAGGCATTGCTATATGTTAGCAGTTGTGATCAATGAAGTTCGCGCATTCATATTCCCAAATGAATTGGTGTATCATTTAATGTTTGTTCAATTCTCAACGTTAAAGCCGATAATTATGAGCTTAATCAAATGAATTATAAACAAGAATATGTTGCTTGCGAGAAAAAAATTGAATTAGAACTCATTGTGTTCAAAGTATTACCACATCTATAAATTAATACGTGACACTATTGAAATAAGAATTGAGTAATTCGTAATTAGGCACATATTGTCCACTTAAACATGGGTCATTGTCAAATAAACACCGATCGATGCTAAATACATAGAGGCAAATACGCAAACCTATTGATTCTCCTAAAGCGACTGGAAACCAGATGTGGCATCAAAATGTAAATAAGTGTCAGACGCTTATATAAACACGTTCATATTATTTAGGAAAAAACAAATATAAAAATGCATTTATCAACTTAAATTAATTAATGAGCTTGGTAATAAATTAAACTTTTTTAGAGGTATAAAACGGCGATTGTTTAAGGTGATGGGTTAAACGATTTATCATTTGACAAGTTTTACAAAACACTGCAAAGTTGATAGTTACGCTAACCGTTGTCTGCAATAGTGTTTAATCATATTTTATGGTGTGATGATAGTCTGGTCGATGTTTTATTATATACAGCGTTCCCTTTTTACAACGACAGCTAATGAAAGACAATAATATGTGCGTCGCTCGAAGGGAGTCGTTATAGGGAGGGAAATCGGCTAATATTTGCAAACAGCTTGAATCTAGATCACACGCCATTCAATCTTTTTTCTGTCAAAATGTCCATTATGTAAAAGTGAGAAAAAATATCAGACAACAGTTTTAAGCAGACGATATTGCAGCAGTTAAAGCATCAGACGTAATTGCCCTGTTTGGAGAACTGCGACAATTGTCGTTGTAAGGAGAGGGTCGTTTTTGGGAGGACCGTTGTAGGGAGGGAACACTGTACTCCCTTTTTCAAATGAAGATATTGGGCTCCAAGAGTACCGAAGCTAAGACATATAATATGTTTTATCATTAGTTACAGTGGAGAAGACATTTATCTTTCTATTGCAACGCTATGCAGTTAAATGGACACAATGCAAACGTTTTGAAAATTTTGACGACTTATTTTATATCTAAATGGCAAACAGTTTGGTGTCTGAATATGGATCATATAAGTGGCAAAACAAAGGTTGATGCTAGGTTCCCCTGGCTCCGATTTGACTGCTATGGATATAATAAGGCTTTTACAATAAATGCTTTTTCTGGGAATGAATAAAATGTTTTCCTGTGAAATGATTCAATACGTCTGTAACGAAGTGTTATGAAAATGCGGCGTATATCTTCATTGCAGAACCAGGAACAGAACGTTAATGACTTTCATTATAACGAAATATACGACATAATGTGACTGGAAAACATCAACCCTATATTATTAGTATTGTTCTGATTACAATGACTATTAAGGCATAATTCGAATATCTATTGTGTTCATTGAGATATCAAAATTAATATTATTATTATTATACCAGATGTATATAGCGCTCTTTTCACACAGGGGTAGTGCGTTCAAAAGCGTTTCACATGAAATTACACAAATGTACTTACAAAACAAGAAAAAACAAAATAACTACAATTAGATCTACAATAAACATATAAAAGACAGCCCCCAAAATGGCGATCACATTACTCCCATCAATCAGCAAAAGAGAGTGTTCAGTATAACACATACATGTACCAGTTTTTAACTTGTAATTCATTTATCTATTTCGCATGTTTGGGGTTTAATATCATTGTTAAGTCAAACTCCCGAACTCGCTCAATCAGTCGAACATTGTCCTTATTTAAAAGTTAAAGCCACGTTTTATTTTTTTTAATAAGGAAATGTTCGACTTAAGCGAGACCAAACTATTAAATAATTCCAAGCAAAAATAGAGAAAGGTTATTTCTACAAAAACAAAATGTTTACATCGTACGTAGAACGTTGATATATGCAAATGAGGCTTCCCAAACCGATGTATGTTGGGAAGTGAGTCAATTATATAGCGCAATAAACATCTCTTGGTGTGAGCTTAAGCTTTGCACTGACGGGGTTTGTTGTTGCTTGGTTACTCGGTTTGCACGCTACAAATGATGGCATCGATAGGATAATGACAACTGCCAGACTGGAGTTGCCTTACCGACGGTTCTCCCATGGTCCAAGTCTCAGGACGAGACTTCTCAGAGTGGAGGGTTATTTAACGTATGTAGTACGTTGGTTTATGCAAATGAGGCTTCCCTAACCGTTGTATGTTGGGAATATGTCAATTATATACATGTAGCGCAATAAACATCTCTTGGTGTGAGCTTAAGCTTTGCACCAACGGGGTTTGTTGTTTCTGGGTCTCTAGGTTTGCACGTTACACTTGGTAAAGATATATATATAGTATTATCTACCAGTAATCCAACTATTTCAACTTTCAATAGCATTCTCTGCGCGCTGTGTTTCTTACTGGGGAAAAATCCGAACATTTCTAAAACAAAGAAAGGTGTATCATTAAACGTTTCCCCGCCATATGCGACAAGAAACGAATTTGCAAACAGTTTGGTCCATGTATAGGAATTTAGTGAGTCAAAATGGCCCAAATATTACTTTTAAATGATATTGCAGACAACAATGTTGAAACAGACGACATTATGGCGGTAAAGGTGTAACAAAAAGCTCATGATGAACTTGGCGGTGGCAGGTTTAAGAGAAGTAGATAAGTCATATATAATACAATTGTTGAAATATTTAGGTTAAACACGAGATCACACATGCAAATATTGGTCATAAGCGAATTTTATTTGCTTACCATTTTCACCATGGGCTAGTAACGTCGATAAAGCGATGTCTGATCAAGATCCTCCACTGCTTGGCTCTCGTATTGATATGTTGCCAATCTAAACGTCTGAAATGTGAAAGTGTGAAGCAAAACCAAAAGCAGTTGTTTAAAAGCCGATAACGTCATATCAGTGATAGAGAAGTCGAAGAAAATATGTTTTCTTTATAACTATTCTTGCATGAATACATGTATAACATAACATACGTTGCGAACGTTGAATACCATCGGTTGTTTTTCCCCGTATATATCTAGTAATTTAACTATACAGATGAGGTATGCGGTGACGTCGTGTATTTATGACGTCATTACAATGCATTTAAAAATTAAATATACCGGAAATAGCTTAAAACCGCCTCTAGCAGTTATAAAGCCATTTAAAGAAATGAAAAAGAAATATTAATTCTGGGCTCCGGTCCTACCTGTTCATCCACAAGCGCTGTATTACGCGGGCGCCAAATGACGACATTTGCCATAATGTTACCGTAAACAACGTCAACTTTTGGCGAAAAATACATAAGGCGGAGAGACTACAAACGACGAAAACAGTTGATGTAATATGGTTTTAAAATTAAAAATAAAATAGAATCTCACATTTGTGCTCATTATCTATCATTATAATAAAATGTTGACTGAAATAAATATAACGCTCGCCAAGGCTCGCGTCATATTGTATGTCAACACGTTTATTAAAATGATGATTAAACGAACACCCATGTAAGATCCTCTATGTATCCTACATATATCCACTTAATGAATAAGGTTAACTTGGAAACGCTGTTTTCCTAAATACTTTATATATTTCGCTCTTAGCCTTAGTATGAATCACTCATATTATACATGTAAAAAGAATATAACAATTCGTATACATCACGTACTGGATTTATCAAACTCGTCATTTCTGAAAACAACAAAAACTCGGCAAGAACTCGTCTTTTTTATTGTTTTCTAAATAACTCTTTTTAGTTTTACATCATATCAATCATAAACACTCATGTCTTTTCCCTATAAGTTATTTTTTTTCTGGTTTCACCCCAAGAAACGTCAGGTATGTAGCTAAGGGTCATTATTCTTTCAGGTTTAAACGATACTAAACGCAAATCCAACGCAGTAAAATATCATAGTCATATCTTAACTCATTCGTTATTACGACACAGACAATGCTGTGCAATCTAGGAGACACAAACACATTACCCTTCTGACCAGGCTGTAGACTGTTGGCATCGTTGGTAGGTTCCTTGGGAACATACGCCGACAGTGAAGAATATTTTATTCTTCTCAAGTTACAATGATGAAGACGTCGTTCTTTTCAAATAAATCAGTTTATGCTTAAATTATCATTCCCATTACAAATAGGTTTGAGCCATATAAGTAGCCGGGTAACCAGCCAACATGGCGTCTGTCCAGGCTCCAAATGTTTGCCACCCAAATTTTAATAGATAGAAATTTTAAAAATTATTTATCAACACTTTTGTTCACTTTCATTTGCGTTTATTCGGGACAGAATAATCTCTGCTCCATTGTACTTGACCGGTCTACTGTTGATTAGTGATTACGCATTAGAATGTTAACACAGGGGTCGTGAGTTTGATCCCCCGTCGGAAAAAATCCTTCGGATAGGACTTTAAACCGAGGTCTGAAGTGTCTGTGCTATAGAAAATGTGCACATTGGAAATAATAAAGAACGAAACATCAATCTATAAATGCATTACGGTAGTTAGAAGACTAACCCAGGGGTCGTGAGTTTGAATACCCGTCGGATAAAAATCCTTCGGGCTTGACTTTAAACCGAGGTCTGAAATGTCTGTGCTATAGAAGACTTGCACACTGGAAATAAAACAAGAATATTGTTCCCAACGATGGGTGCTCCCCACAAAGAAAAACCCAAAGGTATAGCATGTTTAGTATGTGAACACAGTATCAAGTTCCATCAACTTATGATGTAACATTCAGAAGATATGACTCAGACAAAAATGATTTTTTTATGAAAAAAGGTCGACAATTCAATATTTGGAGATGACAGAGTTATAATTCTTGTGTACTACACTTCTTTTTGTCATACTCACACATAATTAAGTTTCATCACGTTACAATGCTCCGGAAAATTTGATTTGTTTTAGTAAAAAGAGAGATAATTCAACATTGGCAGATGGAAGCGTCATGGTTCTTGAGTACAGAACTCCCTCTTTTATCCCTATTCACTGTATCAAGTTTCATCAACTTACAATGCAATGCTCAGGAGATATGCAGTGGACAAAATTTGATTTTTAATAGAAAAAGGGAGATAATTCAACATTGGGAAAGGACAGAGTCATGGTTCTGGTGTACTGTACCTACTTATGTCATCATCTATCACTTTGTGAAGTTTCATTAACTTACGGTGTAGCAGTCAAGAGATATGCTCCGGACAAAATTGAAATTCATTTTAGAAAAAGGGACATAATTCAATATTTGGAGATGACAGAGTGTACTGCACTTTCTTCTGTCATCCTCTATCACTGTTACAGGTTTCATCAACTTACGGTGTTACAGTCCAGAGATATGCTCCGGACAAAATTGATTTATTTTATGAGTAAAAGGTAGATAATTCAAAATTGGGAGATGAGAAAGTTACCGTTCTTGTGTACTGCACTTTCTTATGTCATCCTCTATCACTGTATCAAGTTTTATCAACCTACGGTGTTACAGTCTAGAGATATGCTCCGGACAAAATATTCTGACAAAAATTGATTTTTTACAAGGAAAGGGGAGATAATTCAATACTGGGAGATAACAGAGTTGCGGTTCTTGTGTACTGCACCTCCTCCTGTCATTCTCTATCACTGTATCAAGCTTCATCATCCTACGGTGAACCGTTCGTGAGATATGCTCCGGACAAAAAAGCGTGACGGACGGACGGACGGACGGATGGACGTTCTTACGGGAGGATACTTATGTGGCTATTTTCTATTTTTTTCTTTTGGGTGGCTAGCTACACAAGAGACAATTTATTTTTGCTCTAACGTGGGAAAAATGATCTGGAGGCTAACCCTACCCCTAACACTATGCCCCACAGCTGGCCAGGTTAATGTCACAAGAAATGGCCAGGTTAATGTCACAAGAGACGGCCAGGTTAATGTTTTTCAATTATAGGGCTTAGAATATTAGCCACATAAGTACCCTCCCGTAAGCACGGACAGACGGACGGACGTCCTTCCATTTGGGCACTTGTTGGGTTTTTCTTTTGTTTAAAAGTACCCAATAGCAACAAAAAACCCTAACAATAACAATAGGGCGATCACGGAATGAATGGAATCTATTGTTCTCCCTACCAAACAAAGGACCTTTCGTGCGTGCGTAAACACGGACGGACGGACAAAGCGGCGACTATATGTTCCCCCCTAAAAGGGAGCATAAAAAGAACAATTAGTGTAACGATATATCGAAATATCAATGCATTACGATAGTTATAGCTTGATATTCCTACAGCATCCCCTCATTACAACCACACCAAACGGGATACAAAAAATATATGCGTTGATTGGAGAGAGTTGTTACAGGGAGGGAAATTTGCAAACAGCTTGAAACTAGAGCTGTTGATGGTTTCCATAGTTTTACGTTTGTAAGCCGTTATTTATTATACTGCCAAAAGATCTGAAATATATGTATAATGTTGTGTTACCATCATAAAAGAAAATAATATAGTTACGTCATCTTCTTAAATGCCTAAAACTGTTGAGGTTCGCAAATGGTTGATTTGGGACTTGTTGGTTCATGAAAATAAATATTTGAAAAATTATTTCTTCAATTTGATATTTATTTATCGTTGATCTAGCTGATATTTTGTTGAACCCTAGCTCTGATCTGCCAATCAAGCCGTACTGACACAGAGTTCCATGCAAATATTCATTTCTTCTGAAGTCTTCTACCGAGTCTCCGATTCTCCTATATTGTCAAATGAAATGAAAAAATATGTCATATAACTGCATTAATTATGGTTTGTCTGGCAGTTGTCATAACTGCTTTGTTTGGCAATTAGTTTTACAGATAGGTAAAGTATTGGAGTCGTGACTTTGACTGATATTTTTGCAGGTCAAGCGTACGGAGAACGACTTTAACATCAATGAGGTTTATTAAGAAATATTTCTGGTTTTTTTTCAGAAGACAGTTGTTACATTTATAGTAAAATCTAATCATAAGCATAGGTCTTCTGTTTTACTTCCAACCTGCTTTAAGTGATCAGCTACATTCCGTACTAGAAACAAGCTACGGGTTAAAAAACATATAAACCCCTCTAAATCGGAAATTTATGTTGTCCCCAAACATGTCCGGTTTAGAGGGGCTTCACTGTACATGTACGTGTAGCTTATAAATACAGTCAAACCTCAATACTTTGCCCTCGCAAAACACATGTAACCCAAGCGATTCGGTGAAGAGAACACTTGTTTAAAGCAAAATGTGAAGACCCTTAGAGGGCTCCTTAATGCACCCTCTGAACAGGGTCCAAACTATTTGCCAATTTGAAAACAGCCCTTACTTAAATTACGGTTATTTTCTGCTAAATCAATGCTTCTTTTGCCTTTATTGGAAAGAAATAATGCCATTTGTTGGAAGTCATTTTAGTTTTGAATAATGCTGTAAGAATAAAAAAAAAACACCTTAAACAGTCAAAAATAGATAATACTTAATTGGAGATGAGAACTTTTCAATTTGAAGTATCAGTAGTGAATAAATTAGGTCGAGAGCATGGGCGTTTTCCAAAGTATAACCATGGCTTAGAGCTACTTTTTAAGATTGAAATACCGTTGATTTCTACTATAATAAGTTAAAGTGGTTTTGCGTGTATTGGGAAATAATAAGGTATTTCCCACTGTATCTGTAATTGTTTTTGCTGCCGCGATTTTATGAAAGTATTTTACACTGTTTGAATTTGAATCTTAGGGAAAACAATTAGCGTGAATCAGCGTAATACAACATTTCTAAAAAAAACGTGAAATAAAAACACAAACATATTGCAGAGAAAGTAAAGATCAATACATACTTAATTTGCTATGCGTTTGTCTCTATGGAGTTACAATGAGTCATTGTCAGGGAATAAAATAAATACATGTAGTGCTTCAATTATAGCTTATAGCGTTTGCAAACAGTTTGGGTCCTGATAAGACGCCGCGTAACGCGGCGCCTGATCAGGATCCAAACTTTCTGACACTCGTTTTGAAATGTCTTCAGTTATACTATCTTATTTTTTAACTTTCAAACGGCATTGCAGTCAACACAATTAAAGCAGACGACAATGAAACGGTAAAGGGGTAGAATTCTCGCGGAAAACTTGGCAATGAAAGGGTCAAAATGAACATACGCGTTTTTTCAACGTTGAGAATACGGTAAATTTGACTAAAGTAATTTCAAATTAATGCAGTTCAATTGTAGAAATACGGATTAACTCGAATTAAGAGAGTTCGATATATCCCGGTTCGACTGTACAGTAAAGCGCGCTAATTACGGCGATCTACAATACAAGGTCCAGGTTATATTTCACAATACAATGTATTTACATTGCCCCATTTAATTCTATAGAACAAAATGACATTTAATTAGTAAAGACGCATTTTATCTACGGGTTGGACTTGTGGATATTTTGCGCAGAGGAGGCGGTGATTATGGATCTGCTCTCCGCGAATACTGTTGTGCCATTCCCTAGATAATGACAGTAATGGTTGTTCCTTCCAAGGTACACATGATTCGTATTGCATGTCACGACCTCTAATATGGATTAAACATACATGTACATGCATACTAATTAGATGTTCATTTAATATTAGAACTTACAGCAAATGTTGTGTAAATAAAATAAATGGACTGAATGTTTTCGGCGTTTTATCGCAATAAACGACAGAAAATGATCGGGAAATGTACCATGATGGAATTTGCCGATCATTTTCTATTCGTTTATTTCGCTTAAAAGCCGAAAAAAATCAGTTCATATCTTACATGAACACGTTTGTGCTTAAACTATTACACAAACACATTCAAGCCAGCTAAAGGCCAGGTTACCCGGCGTCTTATCAAACTCCTAGTTGCTACCACTTAATTTAACGGAATCATATGTATGCAGTAAACCACTCTTAAAAATTCCACTACCACAATCAGTCGGATACGGCAGCAGCGCCTACATGTAGCTAAGACACACAGTGTGTGTCTGAGCAGGCGCTTCTACCGTATCCGACTGATAGAGGTAGTGGACTTTTTTAAGAGTGGTTTGCTGCAAACATTTGAGTAATCTGATGAAAGGAATCATCATCATTTTGAAAAAGCTGTAGTTATGTAAATTTGGTAGCAGTACGTGTGCGGTTAGGTGCATTCAAACGGGAACGAATAACGTTAATTAATTATAGGTTGCAGCTTTGCCCCTTTCACTGCTATGGTGCGATCTACTTTAAACACTTATCTGCTTTTATTTGTCCCAGATGAGTGGCAAGTAGTAGCGGCCCCCGTCCTTGTTTAGCGCCGGTGTAACGCAGTAGAATGACCCACCCCTGCTGAAATGACCCATGTGTAATTTCACTACGTAGAACAATGACCCGGGTAATTTTACTACGTAGAAAAAATGATCACAGACCGTAGAAAAAGGACCCCGTCGACTCGATGGAGTCCTTTTTCTACGGTCTGGTGTCATTTCTCTACGTAGTATAAAGACCCAGTTCATTTTGCAGGGGAGGGTCATTCTACTGCGTTCTGTGCTCTGCGTTCTGTGCTCTGATATAACTCGCTTCATTGACTACCGTTCAAACCAGGCGAGGAAGCGATTTATATCAGAGCACATAAGCCGGCTCTAAACAAGGACGGGGGCCGCTACTACTTGCCACACATCTGGGACAATACATTAACATCGCTCACTACAGCCTTGAGCGATGCCAAGTCCCAGTGAAACATCAGTTGGTTGACAAAGCCTGTAGTACACGGGCGAAAGCTTCCAGGTTAGCTTTCAAATTTTCTTTGTGTGTGAAATTTAAAAGTTTAAAACTAATCATCATTGTTATATATGTCATGTCTTATACAACTGGTGAGATATTAGGCTCTCCCAATAAATGCGTTCATGCTAAACATCCTTTGCTCATTGCAAACAGGTTGGAGCCTGATTAGACGCCGGTTATCCACGTTCTAGAAACTGCCATTCCCTATACATGTACGTGTATTGCATTGCCTTGTGGTTGTGATATGTTTCGTTTAAATGGGAAAGGATGACGTTTTCTCCACTGTATCACCAACACATTTGATAACTAATTGTTTTATTTCGTTTGACAACCTACATCTCAAGAATTTAGTAAATGGTGCGTGTTGTGCTTTTACAGTTTAGGAGACGCAAATATTTCCGTATAAATGCATTTATGTTAAACAATTATTTCCACTTCGAACAGGAAAGAGCCATATTAGTAGCCGGGGAAACGGGCGTCTGACCAGGCTCTCAACTGTTTGTCATTCTGATTAAAATAAATAGTTAAACGTGACGCGCGATGTTCGTACACATTTTAAAATGACGCTTACTGATCAGTATAAAAATAAATAAGAAAGTCAAATTTAGCTCGATATATTTGATCGATACATCAAATTAATCAGCAGAAAGTAAACAATAACATCACAACATTTATCTAATTCTAATTATTTTGAAAGTTTTGGAAAAATTAAGTTAAAATGTAATTTCTACCAAAAATTGGCGTGTCACACGTAACAAAAATACATTCCCCTTAAGTTTTACAGGCGTATATCTCATATGTTTTTCATCCAAATGCCTTCAAAATCTGGCGGAACAATGTTTATGTCAACATTTATCAATGAAGTAGTTTTGGTTAAATTCAAAGTGCATTTCCGCTGCCGGTCAAAAAACAAGTTGAGTACAGAAAGTGTCACACTTAGAGGAAACTCCACAGTGCAGATACAAAAACACAGATTATTATAAAAAATATTAACGAAGTAAGAACACATTCTCTACCATATAAAAGTTCATTTGATGCTGATTGTAATTGCACATGAAGATATTGATGAAACGTTGAATAGTTCACTTGATTGATACTTTATTAAGGTTGAAAAAATGTCACACATGGCATTTTTCAGTGTTTTGTTTACGTGTATCTGTTTTAATGTCATTTTAAAGTAAATGTACACAAAAATAAAGTGCAAGAAATATTTTATCAAACGGTTCATTATCTCAGCTTTTAAATGATATAATTTTCTTTGCCGTGCGTTAAACAGTCTTAGTTTTATAAGTGTTTTAAAAAACTTGAATTTTTGTCACACTTAGACGTCGCGCACGATATTCGTACAAACGTCCAGATCGCCGTCCAAATCTGACGTTTATATCGAGTTTTTGAGTAGCCTTTCAATTGTACATTGCGATACATGATCACACATACAATATAATATACCTCTTTACTATGACATTGCTTAGCTACAAATAATGAGACATACGGTAAAAATGTTGTCTCTTTAAACCAAAAAACAATCGCACGATTTCTAGCGACCCTTCACATTGTCTAGCTACAAAGAATATACTGCTAAATGTGTTCTCTTAATGGTGTGGTTCTCTTTTTTTGGTGTAAAGTACATGTACCTCTGGCACAAACCTGTTTTACAGATAGAGCTAGCGCTGTTAGAACTATCAGAGCTAAACGTCTGGTAATTATTTTGTTTTGACTCTATCGAAGGAGTTTCCCTAACTGTTCCCATAACTTTTTTCTGAAGACTAAAATTATTTGGAAATTTTGCACTTTATGTTCTTAATGTTCTTAAATCGTGCCAAAACGGCTTATTTAGTGCGCAACTCTCTGTACATTTAGTTTGACATCGCTTTACACGGGTTTAACTGTAGATTCCCTTATGTAAACAGGCATGTCGTGATGTCATGATCATACGTCATAAATACGGATGACGAACACTTATGACGCGGTGACTATAATGAATGCATTTGTAAACACAGCATATTCTGACCACCCATTGCATCTCGCAGGCGGAATTTAATCATTTGAAGTCTTCTGAAAAAAGACCATCGCTTAATTATTTACCGATTATTCTGAAAGCAGACTTTTCAGTTCAAACGTTCGTCTGCTTCAAACTGGTCAAAACTAATTAGTTATTAATCAGAAGTTTTAAACCGAGTGAGAAAGGAAATTGAGCTAGATCAAACGCAGGGTGACTGTCAACCTAGTATGACAAAAGTTGGCTATTTCCATATTCTGTCACAGAGGTAAGCAGATTATAAAATGTTAATTTGATCTTCATTGACTGTACTTATATAGCCATACTGATTCTTTTCAGGCCAAAATAAGTAGGACACTGTTTGCAATTCTAATTGATCTCTCGCCACATATCGCGAAAATGCGAAAATCCAAATGCTGCGAAAATCCAAGTGCCAATTTCTTCACATTAATAAATGTTTTCGCATTTCGATAATTAGTGTCCATATAAAATAACTGTTTAAAATGCGGAACGTTCTTTAAGGTCTCTTTTCTTAATTTATGTTAATATTACGTCAACGTCATGTTACACAAATGTGTACGAACATCGCGCGTCACGTCTTAACACTCTCAAAGACATTGTCATGTTCTACAGTTAAGTGTATTGCGTTGGTGTATCATTTGTGTTTAGTTTCGTTTAAATGGGAAAGGATAACGTTTTCTCCACTGTATCATCAACATAATTATGTAATAACTTATTGTTTTATTTCTTTTGAAAATCCAGGGCCCGTTTTATTACACTTCGTACGACAAATATTGTCAGATCATAAAAGCCTCAACTATTCTTTATTTCTCCATCTAATTCTGTCTTGTGACACCTCTTTGGAATTGACTTAAAAGGCGATTCCAAAGAGATGTCACAAGACAGGGTTAGATAGAGACATCATAAAAAAATGGTTGTCACTCTGATTAAAATAAATAGTAAAAACTCTCAAAAACATTGTAATTTTCAACATTTCAGTGTATTGCTTTTGTGTCTCGTTCACGTGTAAACGAGAAAAGGAAAGACCAACGTCATCCCCGCTGTATGTGCATAAATGGTGCACTTTGTAAATTATCGCACACAGCATTTTGACAACAACAACAACAAAACGTTGTGCATGTTATCGTCGTTGCAAGGTTGATGAACATTTTCTCGGTCATATGTGATGCACGATAATGCCGGTACATCGCAGTTGTCAAGAAATACAGTGCTCTCTCCTTACAACGCACGGCTTTTTTACCTTCTATAACAGGGGCATATAACAGGTGTCTTCCCAATCGCAAAAAGCCTTATTTTGTCCACAATTTTGGTGAAAGAATTTCCCAAAAATACAATGCGTTATATGATTCTCACGAAAAAAAGCACATATTCTCAGAATAAAACTACATTACAAGTGTCCTATTCAATAACAAGTCCTGTTTAAATGTTAACTAATTTTGTTTTCAATTATTAAATTAAAGCAACTTTCTATTTACTGTAAGTATGTAGAGTTTCATTTAGTTTTACTTTTCCTATTTGGCTGAAAATCGCGCTTGAATTTCCCAAAATGAAAAGGTTAAGGCCCCTTCCCAATTTTTGAAAAAAATGCCCAGCAACGGTTATCCGAAAAACGATTCCCTCCTTAAAGCAACGCTTGCTTCTATTGCCAAAACAATACAAGAACCGTATGTTTACCCCTTCACTACCATGGCATCATCTGCTTTAAAAAATCTGGTCTAATTTCATTTCCTAAATCAAATATTAAGGTAAAATGACTAAAGTAATATGATAATAAGTCAAATAGTTTGGAATTGATCAGACGCCCCGTAACGCGGGCTCTTACCAGGATTCAGGCTGTTTGTAAAAAAACGTCGCGCTCGCGGTAAGGCAGTTTCCCTCCCTATAACAACCCCCTCACGAAACAGCACGAAATATCGTTGTCTACGAATGGGTGTTGTTGTAGAGAGGGAGCAATGTATAATAACTACATATTTATAGTTGTAGCGTAAGCAGCAGGTAATGTAGCAAAAACGAGAACAATTGTAAAATAAACAAGGCAAAAAGCGTCCCTTACAGCAGCGAAAACGTTCTTCATTCCCGTAAAATCGAATCTTAACCCAATTGCAATGAAATAAAATGTTGAAAATGGCACGTTTGAGATTTATTTTTATCAGATTGGTAAACAGATTTGAGACAAATCAGACGCCGGGTTACCCGGTGTCTGGTTAGGCTCAAAACTGTTTACATGGGGCATAGTTAGTTAAGCATTAAGGCATTTATTGGGAAAGAGTAAAGTGTTCACTGTATGAACAATAAACGAATATTGAATTGTGTCATGCATAATAAGCCTGCAATAAACAATGTGCAACGACGCTTAAGGACAAGTGAAATATATTCAAACTGACACCTTTCAATAATTGTGTATCTCAGCATTTAGAGTAGGTGTATTTTGTTAGATAGACGATGGTGCCCAATATATCCCAAAATCAATGCAATGCAATCACAATGTTTCGTCTGTGTTACATTTATCTGTTTTTTGACAGAGGAAATATTGATATTAGTGTCGAACGGTATTGATTCTGATCATTCATATATGTATTAAGCGTATAATCTGCATGCAAATGTTTTGAACGATGGACAAAGGGAGACGCTGTTTCCTTTCTTGCTTAAATTATACTAAGCGTAAGCGCAATATAATTAAATGGAACGACGGATGTTTGATAATTCTGACAATTTGTCACGGCGTCTGATCAGGCTCTAACCTGTTTGCAATTGGCATAGTCGTTTTCGAATAAAGGTTTTAATTAGGACAGAATGACGTCACCCCCTCTTTAATTGGACTTGACAGGGAATAGTTTGAATGAAATCAATAGTATTTAAGTTGTCAGAAACAGACAAGGGTTTTAACTAAAAGCGTATACTTCGTACAGTAATCCCTTATTTGCCGAACACAGAGATTATTTGCTGTTTGATTCCTGATCAAACGCCACGCAACGTTCTAGCAGGATCAAAACTGTTTTCCACCCATTTGGAGTTTTCATTAGTCAATATGCATAAAATGTGAGACCGAGAAATAGAAGCCAAGGACATTTGTTTCAAGCTGATTTCGTCATGGAAGTAAAGAGGTTAAGCGTTTGTAAAGTGGTTACTTCAAAGACATGAATGTGAAGGCTTACAAAAAAGTAATCTTTAAAATCTTATATTATAAATATGGAAACAATAATGCAGAAAGGGTATAAGGGGGTAAATTAATTTGGCGTGTGCTGCATTTAGTCATCGGACAATAAATCCTGATTAGATAGCTAATTATTTCATGTTAATTCAGGTTTCTCAAAGCTCACACGGTGGAATAGGTGATGTAGACATTATTCTTTCCGAAGTGTGTGCTAAAACTTAAACACCATACCATAAAGCGTTGGTGCTGGAATGAGTGAGTACATGTTCGATTTGTTCTGTTTACTCCCTCTTAGCTGGAGCCTTGGGTACATATATTGAATTCATGTATGCGGGAGTCTAGCGCCCAGCAGCACCCATTTGCGATGTTCTCGTTAATTGTTCTGTTTAAGCTGCTATATTTTCTATGTTGTGTTATTGGATAAATTATTTCAACATTTAAATAAGCGCCTAGGCAAGGCATCAACAACACTCTCCAAGCTTAGCAAGAGAGTTTGGGAAAATAAGCTACTTACAATTCCGACAAAGGCAAATGTCTGCAAGGCCTGTGTAATCAGTTCTCTGCTGTATGGTAGTGTATCCTTGACAGCATACTCCTCCCAACAGCACAGACTCCAAGTCTTCCACATGCTCTGTCTCCGCAGGATCTTTTGTTTTACTCAAACAACGAGGTCCTTACTAGAGCTGATATTCCATCACTGTACACTCTTCTTCGTCAGCGCCGACTGCGCCGGCTAGGTCATGTCAGAAAGATTGATGATGGGTGCATCCCAAAGAGCCTACTGTATGGTGAGTTACCCACAGGGAAAAGATACCAATGTCGCCCCAAACCAAGATACGCGGATGCATGCAAGCGCGACATGAAAACATGCCACGTTGGATTAGAGTCCTGGGAATCGACAGCGGAAAGTGGGGATGACATGTTTCGGAGGGCCTGGTCAAAGGTGAATCTGCCTTCAGAGACCACAACGAACAAGTCTGAAGTACACGCAAAACCAGTCAAAATGCACAGACAAACATCCTGGATGTAACAGCATTAGTATGAAAGGACTTCAGCAGAATATACAAATCCAGAATAAGACTGCAGAGTCACGCAAGGCGATGCTCAATTCCATAGTCGTTTTTGACTGACGGATGCCATATATATAAGTATATATTCAACATCGGTTTTGCGAACACCAAATCCAAATGTCAAAAGCTCAAATCACATATCGGGTCCTACGTGTAGTGGAGCTTGATCTGTTTCCAACCAACGATCAACTTGACAGTTTGCGTGTAAAATAATCTATATATATATACTTTCACTTATATGCTCATCACAGAACAATATTGTTAAGGAGTATCTTTTATAGGATCTGAATTCAAACGGGACTTTTCAGTCGATATTTGTAACATGTCGTTCAAAATTACAGCTAGAACTGTTTTTCATTTTTATTTTCCCTATGCGCCTTGATGCGCTTTTAAGAAAGACTAGTTGTGATCTAAATCAGTTATACGCCGTTTGAACAGGACAAAACTCTTTCAAACTCGTACAAATGTTTCTTCATATCATGGACAAATATTCTAAAATCCAAACCTGCGGACGCCGGTTTGTAAGATTCTAAGATCTGTTTGTAAGATACAATGTAACCCTTTCTTTGACATTATGATGTCACAGCCAGTCTAAAAGGTCCAATGCAATATAACCATCTGCTTGCACACTTATCGCTTGTTTTTATGCAGTTTGACTTAAACACTTTGAAGTGAGTGTCAAACCAGTTTGGATCATAGTTCTACGCCGCGTTAGGCGGCGAATGATCTGGGTCCAAATTGGTTATATATGAGCCGTGTTATGACAAAACCTGCTTTATTGCATGGCAAACAGTAAAGAGCAATGCAAGCCGCCGCGTCTTTGACGCGGCGGCTGGCATTGATCTACACTGTTTGACACCCACTTGCATCTAAATCATTTTATGTAGCTGTACTATATAAGGTATTTGGCAGTGAAGACCAAACTCAGATACAGAGCTTAGGATGACAACGATGCTTAATCTGCAAAATGTTGCAATGCAATAAGGCAGGTTTTGTCATGGCACGGCTCATATGTAAGTGTTTAAGGTTTGGCAGTGAAAGGGTTAATAATCATGTTGTGGTAATAAAGAATAATGAGATTCCCCAAGGAGGAACTGGAAATCTCATAAAGACGGTACACTTTTTACTTTCAAGCAAGAGCTATGAAACCAGAGTATAATCACCTGTGCAGTACTAAATATACCGTTAAACCCCTCGTTTACGACAAACAAATGGCCTATAGATTCAAATGTTGAGGAAGGGTGACATGATGGAGTTGGGGTGTATGGCACTGCCTTATTAGGAAGACCGTATACAATGTACTGCCGATGAATAATGAGATGAAATGATGATGAGGGATGCTTTCAGGAAAATGTTTTGTCTAGTTTCACTCGCTGCGAATACCACAAACCTGCCTACCTTTCAGTTCCAATAAGAGTGGGCAATCACGGTAAAAAAGCAATCCCCTATGACAATTAAACCACAGTACCGCTGCAAGGTAGTTAGGTCTCTGGGGAAGAAAGATGACTGCCTAAAGCGAAGCAATGCGAAAGTAAAAAATAACCCTAAGTGCAAATCACTTGAAGATAACTACTTTAAGACACATGACGCCCTCAGGCATGATGACAGTAAAGCAGAAAGCTCATTTTAAAGCGTTCTGTGTTATTGTTATGTTGCTTTAAGTCGACACGTGTTCTAATACAATTAAAGCGTATACCTGTTAACGGTCGTACTAAAAAGGATGTCGAAATAGAGGGATATTTCATTGACCTAAAGCGACGAGTATACTCTTCATTTGCAAACAGTTTGCCTTAGAAGAATAGCATTATCCATTGCAAACAGTAAAGATGCAGATCAGAGAACTGTTACAGGGGCCTTCTGATCAGGATCTGCCATGTTTGTAATACTACAATAACTGATATAATACAATCATCAAACGTCAAAATAGACTATATCTAATTGGAAAATGGAATTGTCTATTAACAGTTTCAGGGATGAATGAGTTAACTGTATCGTTGATTTTCCAATAATAAAAGACTGCGGCTACGTTGTTCCATAGTACTAGTGGTTGACGAAGTCTGAAGAAGCTGGCGTCGATAATACATATATTCATTCATGGAAATTGGGTTGTCAGATAATATTAACTGCGACAAAAGCAATCAAGACACTGTGTATAAAGGCATTAACTAGATAGTCTAGAAGTTTAGTTTGGATACTTGCTAAATGAAAAGAATAAGTCGGGATATGTGCTGGTAATCCTTTAATAATACTTAATACTCAAGTTTTGCAGAAAACAGGACTTGACGCCAGTGTAGGGGTAAGTTTATATAAGAGCACTTTGTGCAAAATACATTTTAATATAGCCATCTATTTGACCAATGTCATCCCAACTTACTTCAATTTTGGTGGATGTTCTAGGTCTTTACAGGTTACTATGCCCATCCATTTTATTCTTAAAACATTTCAAAATGAAATTGGGTATAAATATTATAATAAATCCTTTCGAAAACTGTAACGATATGTGTTTGATAAGTCCAATGCATTATGAATACGAACGACTACATGTATTCAAGACTAAGCGCGAAGTAAGTAGACGGGAAAGTGTGGTTTTAAATTAACTCCATCCATTCAGTAGACGATATATCTAGTATATCTTTTATAACCAATAAACAATATTAGGCCGGTGTAATATCGAAAAGCGTCCCCCTCTTAAAAGTGACTCTGGAGGACATTTTTCAACGTAGAAACTGTCACTGGGACTTGATTTGGCATTACATTAGGACGCAAGAGGTCAGTGACACTTTTCATCATACACCGGTTCAGTATTAAATATGACGTAGGATAATGAACGCATTGTAATGACGTCATATGTACGCATATCATATCTCATTTGCATAGTTATACCACTTGTTATCTATGGAAAATAAACAAACGAATCATTGAAAGCTCGTGTAGTCTATAAAGTTATAAAGAAAGTTCTCTGTAATACATGTATATAGGAAAATATGTGATTGTTGCCAATAGTAAACTCCCTTGTGCTCAATTCATTTTTTTTAAAGTTTCAAACAATCTGGAGTTTGATCAGACACCGGGAAATATGGAGTACATAAACTGTTTGCAGTTCAGATTAAAAGAAAATCGTCAATGCTTTAACATTTTTTATTTGGCACAGTTTATACGTATTGCATTGAGTGTACGTATCGTTTAAACGGGTAAGAAAAAGTCATGATCACTCTAGGACCACTGAAACGAACGCATATTGGTGTTGTTAAACAATCAGAATGACAGAGCATAAATACCTAAAAGAAAATCACAACCATTACTATTCTGATCACGACATCTGGTTAGGCTCCAAACTATTTGCAAACCATATTTTAGATAATCAACGCTTTAAAATTGTTATTTCCAATAATTCATTGCATCGCTCGAGTTTTGTGTCTTTTAATTTTATATGGAAGAGAATTAAGAAATGAACTGATTTGTTTTCGGCGTTTAAGCAAAATAATAGTGATTCATGGTTAACTTGCCGATCATTTTCTGTCTTTTATTTCGCTTAAATGCCGCAACAGATCTGTTCATTTCTTATATTTACAACATATTTACTGTAATTTTCTAGTATAAAAAGAGCATTTGATTAGTATGCATGTATGTTTGATCAATATTAGAGGTTGTTAACACGATAATGAGTACCCGGAAACAGACATATCCGCATAACTAAAGATGTGAACATTCAACGCACCAAAGTGAATCGTGGATAACAGATCCATAAGCCCCGCCTCCTCTTCGAAATATATCCACAATTCCCGCCCCTCGAGCAATTGCGTCTATACGAATTAAACGTCAGTTTTTTCAATGGAATTGAATAGGGCGGATGTAAATATACGATGTGTTTTTATTTCAGTTTTGGTTATATGACATGGCACCATTTATCGTGAGAAAGCGATACTCTTTCCACTGTAAACGAACTAATCGTAAACGCACATTTGTTAAATGTAGAACATGATACGTAAGGGAAGAAAATATTAAAGGATTTGTTTATCTCAGTTTGATCAGACGCCGGGTGACCCATTATCTGATCTGACGTCACACTTGTAGCAATGGAAATAAGTATTTTAACATAAACGCGCTTAGCACATGGCTTGGAGCTCTCGGCCAATCAGATGCCTAAAAAACCTGTGAATATATCACCATGAAATAGTTAGCACACTGCTCACTTATTCCATGCTTCCGTCATCTCAAGGCAATTTGACGTCACAACCCTAGCAATCCTCCGAGCGGACCACCGCGAAAACCTTTTGCATGCACTGTAGGCTTAACGATAAATAATCGGAATAAACACCAGATCAAGGATTCAAACTAAAGCAATACGATAATTCCACAGTATCAATAATAGATCTAGATCTACCCCATCTCTCTGGACCTAGATATATGCATTGTTTCAGCTGTATATCTATGTGAAAATAGGGATATGCATGTCTAGATTGTCTTTACTAAACAGTTGAGATCGGAGGGGAACTGCACTCGCTTGATTACGTCATATTATGAACAGTGAGACCTAAACTTTAAAGGCAATTAATATTGAATTGTGCTTACATATAGAGCTTCAATAAGCGTTATTTATGTTGGTGTTAAAGCATGCTTAATATCTCAAACTACACATTGAAATAACCTTTCAATTTAAGTAAAATATTACAAATAAAATGACTTTTTCTTCTAAAACGAAAAGCAAAAACGAAGGGCCTTGTTGTTTTCCTCGAGTCCAAGCCAGTGCTAAATAGTGCTACGAACTATATCGTTTATTCGCTCGCAACCATGGTCTAACCTATACTTATTGGGCGATAATAACGAGTTTCACTGTATCTTAGTTTGTATGTAAACTGCAGCTATTTAAAAAAATGAGATCATGCTGCCTTAAATTAATGCTCTAGTGTGATGTATTGCAACGTACACCCGGGAATAAAGCATATGCAATGCCTTAATTAGAAATCGGAATTTCAAACCGTTATACGAGCGTATCATATGACGTGTGTAAACATTGCGAGATTGACGCAGTCTCCCTTGCCAGCTTATTCACACCTCAGATATTGATGAAATTCGCTAACAATTTAGAGCCAGATAAGAGACCCGAGATGTTGACATTTAAGATAAAGACACATGACAACCTTTTTATGAATCCATTATTTCTTTAATTTAATTTTGATTGCAGTTGAGGTTGAATGAAACTGCAATTCAAAATAATATTCGTATAAGGCGTTTAGGCATATGTAGTAAGATGCTTAAAGCAAGATGTATATATGAATTTGCATGCCAAATGTAATAATCTTTCTTGGAAATAAATACAATACAGTGAAACCTCTCTATTACGACCACTTAAACAGGGCTAATTGAAAATCATTTATATCTAAAAAACGATATACATGTAAATGTCGCCTGAAAGTGTCCCTTTTGCAAAAATTCTCTAAACTGTTATGAATAACTTTTCATTAGGAAAATGAAGTTTGTCAAACAGTTTTTATCCCTATGCAATGCCGACATTCTTGACGTCGTATCTAGATCTAAACTGTTTCCAACAGTGATCACAATTTCGATTGCAGCTTGCAGAAGGATAACCCATTCATGATCAAATTATTGTGAGATTTTTACCCCTACACCGCCATATTGTCGTATTCTTTAGTTTTGTTGTCTGCAATATCGTTTCAAAGTTAGATTTAATGCAGGCGTCATTGAGAATGAAAGGGGTAAGTGTGTTTTTTTATCATTGTTTAGTTGACCTCTGGTTTTGCGTCCCTAACATTGAAATATATATCATTTCATAATAGGAAACTTTAGGTGAAATCAATTATGCATCAGGTGCATAACTTGACATTTTATAGCAAAACATTACAAAATAACCAACAACCTTTCAGGAGTATAATATTATTCCCTGCAAATAAGCTATAGATTGTAGCAATATATGTCACAGTGGATTTTGATGATAAGTTATAAGTTCTAAGATATAGAAAACAGTATTTCTAATAATTTTGTAATAGTTATGGGTTCATTTGTGATTACTGTTGTACACCGTTTGGATCCAGATGAGACACTGAACAATCTGTATACAAACTAGTTGACGTTTGATGATATGTCATATGAGTACATTGTAACAACAAATAAATCAAGTTTTAGAAAAAATACTCAAATGATAAATCCAGTAGTCGAAGGTTTAAATGTTAAGTGATTTTTTATAAGTTTACGTAGACGGAAGCTGCTTTAGTATCTTTATCAAATATTTATGTTTCGAAATTTACCGTCTCGTTTCGAAATTTGATGGGTTTAACATAACCATGCGTTACCTTGTTTTTTTCCGTAACAAGGAGAACAGTTATTCGTTCCCATATTATCATGGTTATGTATAGGTTAGACCATGGTTGCAAGCGAATAAACGATATAAAAAAAAGTAAAAGTACCAGTTAAAGTCTACTTTCAGTCCGAATGACCGCTCAGCCGACTGTACATTTACCCCCTGATCATTGAGCCATCTTGCCTACAATATTGAGCACTGCTAACATATGGCGCTAAAGCAGCCGCAGTACCGGCTCAGACCCTCACAGGTACCCATTTTAACCCCTGGGTGGAGAGGAGCAACTCGCGGTACATGTCTTGCTCAAGGACATTCCTGTACATCATTAGGGATTCGGAAAAAATCCCCTAGTCAGACCGCTGGTCCGGCGGGGGATCGAACTCACGACCCCTGGTACCGTAGTCCAAGGTGTTAACCATTGGGCCACTACCGCCGATATAGTTCTCGGGGGCGTAGCCCCCGAGAACTATGTCGTTTATTCGCGCGCAACCGTGGTCTAACCTATTTAGCACTGGCTTGGGCTCGAGGAAAACAAGAAGACCCTACGTTTCTACTTTTTGTTTTAGACGAAAAAGTCATTTTATTTGTAATACTTTACTTAAATTGAAAGGTTAGTTCAATGTGCAGTTTGAGACATTAAGCATGCTTTAACACCAACATAAATAACGCTTATTGAAGCTCTATATGTAAGCACAATTCATTATTAATTGCCTTTAAAGTTTAGGTCTCACTGTACATTATATGACGTCATCAAGCGAGTGCAGTTCTCGTTGTGACGTCAAATTGCCTTGATATGACGGAAGCTTGGAATAAGTGAACAGTGTGTTAGTTATTTCATGGTTTTGTAAAATAAACGATATATTCACAGGTGTTTGAGGCCTCTGATTGGCCGAGAGCTCCAAGCCATGTGCTAAATGGCAAGTTATATCATAAAGAATTTACTGTATTCTTGTAAAACGATGTGGGTAAATCTTCTGACAGTCAACTGATATACTAAAACAGACTTTCAAAAATTGTAAAACCATCGCCAGACGCCGGGTAACTCTGATCAGGTTCAGAACTGCTCGACAATGGAGTCGAATGACAAAGCATCAGTATCTTGATAATAGGCACTATTTTTGTCAAATTTCTTTTTGACAAGTAAAAACAGACACTGTTTTAAAACAGATGATATCCAAGCAAAAAAGGACTCACACTCAGCGTATATATGTCGTGACCAAGTTGGAATCTAGGCAGATCAGGAATCTACCTAGGCCATATCGGGATGCTGGTATGGCCTAGCCACATTGCAATTCAAATATGGCCTAGGCAGATACTGGATCTGCCTATACCATATTAGAATTCCTATATGGCTAGGCAGATCCGGAATCTAATTGCTTAAATATAACCATTTTTTAGAATTATCCACACATTGTTTTTCTATAATATTCACATAGCACTTTAGCAACCCATTGTAGTACTACAGAGAGAAAATAATCAAAATGTTATATATGAATGTCACTCTTTAGTTTCTCGTTTTGATAAATGATATATTCCTTTGAATTTGCAATAGGCTTTACATGTAGTGTTACTTCAACAAATATATATTAATATTGCCTAGGCAGATTCCGGATCTGCCTAGCCATATTAGAATCTTAGGCGGATCCGGAATCTATCTAGGCCAAATCAGAATTCCTATATGGCAATATCAGAATGCCAATATGGCCTAGGCAGACCTGGAATATGGTCTACGACATGTATATATAATATCACACTTCCATCCGACCACGTTAAGTCCACTACAGTTGAGAAGAATTAACCTTTTCATAAATACAGTGGAGAAAACGTTCTTCTTTCCCGTCTTTTAAAAATACGCAAACGAAACGGAAACGCAATGTACTAAATTGATAAAAAAGGACAACTTTTTGACAATTCTTACTTTTAATATTTAACTGAGTAGCATGCCATTTGGAGCCTGTTATTATGTACTGAAAATACTTGTTTTAGCGTAAACGCGTTAATTGGGAAATAATTTGTCTCCACTGTAAACACATTAGTGCTAAAACAGTTATATCAAATGCAGTTTAGAGTCAGAGCAGAATTAGTGTAACCCGTCGTCTAATGAGATAAAACGTTGCCATTCACATTTAAAATAAATGATCAGCATTTTCAAAGTGCTATGTTCTCCATCTTCATGCCCCGCACGACTTAGCCGGGGCATATTGTTACTGCCCTATATATAAGGTCAGTCAGACAATTAGACGGATATATATATCCGTCTAATTTTCTGACTGTCTGTCTGTCCACAACCGTAACCTTGGCAAGAACTTTGCAACTGACTATAGATGGGTCATCTCTGACAATGGCAAATGCTTTTTAAAGGTCTGATTTGCCTAATGTCAACTTGGTGACAACTTTGGAACTACATGTGATAGAAACTTCATATTTCGCATGTGCACCCAATCCAAGAAGTTATTGAGCTGAGACAAGGGTAAATAATGTTTAGAGGTCATGCTCAAATCAGGGAGGAGGAGCATAGTGTTTCACAAACACAACTTGTAATAAACTGTGTTTGCTTTTAGTTTGGGGGAAAATAACGTCTTATTTGCATTACTTGTGATATATTGCGATTGCATTTGACACAACTCGTATTTAAATCTAAGTTCCAGATATTTTATTGTTAATACTTTACTTTTATTTATAAACAGATTTTACAAACCCTTTTCGCCTTAAAAACACTGCTAGGTGTTTGAGGTTATACATTCAGAAGATGTAGGTGTTTACTAATAAACGTGTTTGTGATTAATCAATGTTCTCCAATGTAAACAGTTTGGGGTCATAATCAGACACCTGATTTACCGGGATCTAGTTAGACTTTAAACCGTTTGCAGTATAGATAAACAGTAACTCATCTAAATTGTCACAAAGTTGCTATTGTTCACATTGTATTGCATTGGGTTTAGTTTTTTTACCCGGTGTCTGATCAAACTCAGCCAAAGGGTTTAAGCCTAAATGCATTTATCGGGAAAGAATTTGTAGAAAGTAAGACAGTCTTTATCTTATCTTCATTGTATCTTCAATTATGTCAGTTTGAAATACAGAATAGTGCAAGTAGCTGGAAATGTAAAATATTTAATAAGTTAATGATAGTTGCATGCTCCTTGCATAGCTGAAATACTTAGTGATTTATAATACCGTCTGATCGACGAGGTTCCGTGTGTTATGTTATTAATATTGTCGGTCTGATGGTTTTATAACAATTAATCAGTGAGCGGCGCCGAAAAATAACATGATAATTTCAATAATTTCTGAGTATGTAGACAAGCTGCCGTAAATCTCATAAATCCAGCCGATTTAAGGAAATGTTCAATGTTCATATAGAACGGAGCAAATATTTGTTTCTGTTTAACCCCTTCACTGCTATGACGTGATCAATGTTAAACTAAATGTGTCTGCTTTTTTTCCAAATGCAAATCTTAGTTAATTTGACTTAAGATATATTGACTTAATTGTCAAACAGTTTGGATCCTTCCCGGTCAGACGCCGAGTTACGAGGCGTCTGGTCAGGATTCTTACTATTTTTAAATAACCATTGAACTCGGGGTAAGTCAATTAAGAGGTTAAAGATATTAAACACCAGTGCAATGCAATTAAATGGATTTCTGTTGTAGAATGTTAACGATTACTTTTGGTCGAGATAGCAGGAAGTACGGAACCTGGTCAGACATCGGATGACCCGGCGTCTGATCAGGCTCCATACTGTTTCCAACGAACGCATTAGTTTTAGCAAAACTATTGAAAAAAATATGCTCTTGTTCGCCGTAATTAAAAATACGCCACGCCAAATTCACTGTAATAATAGAGATGCCAAGTTCACTTTATTATAGATACATGTATGCCAAGTTCACTGTTATTATAGATATGCCAAGTTCGCTTCTTTAAAGATACATGTATGCTAAGTTCACTGTAATTATAGCTATGTAAAGTGCACTGTAATTATAGATATGCCAAATTCAGTGTAATTATAGAGATGCCAAGTTCACTTTATTATAGATACATGTATGCCAAGTTCACTGTAATTATATATATGCCAAGTTCACTGTAATTGTAGATATGCTAAATTCGCTTCTTTATAGATATGCCAAGTTCACTGTAATTATAGCTATGCCAAGTTCACTGGAATTATAGATATTCCAAGTTCACTGGAATTATAGATATGCCAAGTTCACTTTAATTATAGATATGCCAAGTTCACTGTAATTATAGATATGCCAAATTCACTGTTATTATAGATATGCCAATTTCAATATTGAAGGAAAAGTTAACATCAAGTTTAGCAATAAGTTCATAACTTTAGAGTAACCTGAAAGTAATGTAATGCGTACTAAGGCCATTTGAAAAGCATGGCTGTCACCCATCTAGTTACTAACCGCGCAGACCGTTGCTGAACTTCGCAACCCATATAAACACATTGCAATCTGGCTATCAAAGCCGGCTTCCAATGTTAGACTGTAGAATGTTTATATAGCGTTCATTTCTGATACATTTCTACCCCTTTTATTTTGACTTCACACCGAAGTCACCCCTGCTCCAATGGCAGTGTTAACGGCAGAGAAAATGCAACATGGAAACGGGGATGATGGTGATGGCATATCTTTTATCCCACCGCTGCCACCAAATTTGTAAAGTGTACCGATGCCAACGGTAAACCCTCGCGGTCACCTATTCAGTCACTAACCGCACATAACGTCGCTTAACTTCGCAACCTACAGAACCACATTTCAGTCTGGCTATAAAATACGGCTTACACAGTCAGACTTTTGAAGTGTTTATATACCGTCCATTTCCGTCACAGTAACAATAGTGATACCACCGAGCTCTACTTTTTTCCCATGCCATTCTGTGCGTCTTGCATATCCGTATCAACGCCCAAGCTATTCCCACCTGTGTCCTACGGCAGTAGATAAGACGATATTCTGTCCGATTGAAACTAAACTAAAAATACATGTAACTGCAAACGCATTTAAAGGAAATAGAGAAACTGGTTTATTTTAGTTTTGAGTAGCAAACAATTTGGAGCCTGGTCATGCGATGGGTTATTTCAATATTTTGGCACAAACGCTATTAATGGAAAAGAATAACGTCTTTTCTACTGTAAGTGACTGATTAAAGCATACTTAATCTGTTTAAACGACAGCTTAAAAGCAGCTTTGAGGGGATAATACTAAACACAGACGACATTACTATTTGTTGCATACGGTATCTTATTTGTAGTTGTATTCAAAGTTGTATGTTTAATAGTTAACTTCTGTTTCTGTTCATTACCATGATTCGCTTGTAAGATATTGTATTTTTTCTTATCTTGATATAGGCGCTTTGATCAAAGAAACATCCATTATGATTGTCTATACTTTTTGTATAATTTGACGCCGAATTATTTGCCGTCTGATATGGATCTTAATTCATTATTAAAGCAAGAGGGAGTTGCAGTAACGACGTTATTTTTTCCATTACTATAGGAATTTGGTATTGAATTTACTGAACTCAGTGGAAAAAAACCATTTATACTTTTCCGTAGAATTCTAGGAAATAGCAGTGGATTGTCACTTGAAAATTCACTGTTTCAAGTAGTGTGATTATCGTCGCGCGTGCTTCTTTTATGAGTTTCCCCGTTGGACTCCCAAATAATCGAAGTCAATCGTATTTTATCGTTGAATTGCGGCAGTCCAATTTGTCGCGAACCACTCAGCGGAAGAACACGAATCCAAGATCGGAAGTAACGACGTAATTCCGATGACATCAAAGCAATAAATCAGTGACGTCATTGTACGATATAAACTTGGGGCTCCACACGGGATAAATAATGTACTTTCGCTTTCAATTAACGAACACTTTCGTTTAAAAATGTGCTGATATATAAATAGAATAACTGTATGTTTTCAGTGTAAGATTGAAATTAATCCATTTCGTGAACATCCGACTATTATATTTTCACGGGCGGCTTCGCCTCTCGTGAAATATAACGTCCACTGTTCACTCAATGGATTAATTTCGATCTTACACTGACAAAACTCCTTTATCCTCTTTATGTCGCAAACCCCTGCCGAGTAACATACAATTTTATCCACCGATTTCAATAAATCTACAACTGAAAACACAAATTATATACTCTATTTACAATGTACACAACAACTTACACAAAACTCTTAACGCTCATGAATACTTACTCGTTTACCTCAGCTATTAGTAAAAAAATATGGCCTTACTGATATTGAGGTTAACGCGTATTCATAAAAAAATAGAAAAATAGAATAACAATAAGATAAAGAAAGTCAACGTCAACATGTTAGGAACAGGTTTGTTAGATATCATATTCAGTTTTCCCAGTAAGATTAAATCTCAACAATGTTTTAGTGTATTCTATCCTACCCGTTCCAACTGGGGACGAACAAAGAGTGAATCTCGTCTTTTGGAAAAAGGTTTCGTTGACCAATGGTGTTCAAGTTGAACAACTGTTTTCGTTTTCGTTTACATTCAATGCAGTAATACAGGTTTTTTGGTGATTCTTTAATTGGTTTATTATATGCACACTGTGTCATACATACGGTGCATACGAAACTGTATATGTTGCATGGATAAACAAGTTTTTGATAAATCAACTACTTTCGTCCCAAACAGTTTGTAGCCATATCAGACGCCGGCTACATGCTGTACTGTTAGTAATACAATGACTGTTTTTTTATATAAAATGTCAATGATTACTTTTAATCTGAATAGCAAACAGGCTGAACCATGTGTCTTATCTAAAGGCTGTAACTGTTCTACATGTACCATTCCGAGTAATGAAAAACGTCAATATAAACAAAACATGGCATGCTTTACAGTTCATTGTATAACGTTTAATTATCGTATTCTCTATATTGTAATATATTGTATTATATTGAATGAATATATAGACAGTCATGAGATATGCGATCTTGCAAATAAAATAAATGTTATTCAATGAAATTTTACTGGGAATATTTCACCAACAAATGTAAGTCCCTCGAGTACAAAACCAGAAAAAGTATCAAATTATAAATTCATTAGTAAAACTACTGGCTGATTGTCATTTTAATTTTAATTTGTTATGCAGACAGTTTTGAAACGAGGACTACGATATATTCATTTGATATTACAGCATCAATTGAAATAATAAGTGCTTGTGTTGTCCTTGTCCCTGTTTTTAATCTTTATTGACGCAGTGCAGTGGGGAATACAGTGGAGAAAACGTTATCTTTCTCGTTTAAACGCAAACAATACGCAAATGACTAAAATAGCCACACTAACATGTTTTTACTATTTTTTTAAAACCTGAATGGCAAACGGTTTGGAGCCTTATCAGACGCCGGGTTACCCGGCCTCTGCTCCGGCTTCAAACGGTTTGCATTGGACATAAAAGTTTTAGCGTTAACGCGTTTATTGGTTAAGAATAACGTCTTCTCCCCTGTATTTCACCTGTCCCCTTTTAAAAAGTCAATGTTCATGCGACTCCATTTCTAAATGAGTTGAAAATAATGTTGGAACCTGATTAGACACAATGTTACTCGGCATCTGATATTGCTCTAAACTGAATGCATGGGAAATATTTGTTTAAATTCATTTCATGGGAAATAAAATCGTCTTCTCTTTTGTAGCAGGAGAAGGGTATAACCCCATTATTGACGTGTTCGGAAATTATTTGGGATAGCAATCGGTCATCAGAAAAAGGGTTAACAGAAAATCCTTCAACAGTAAATGATATCATTTTCGTCTCACACATCTGATGAATAATGATGCCCCCGAGGAGCCAGCGGAAAATGGCAATGACAGGTTTTCCTGCTTGAGCAAATTATGAAATAAACAATTATGGTAAATTCAAAATCTAGGATCAAATCAATGATTGTGTATTTGTTTCCATTGCACTGTTTTTGTACAAACGTGCCCTGTATGTTCAGTTTGGATACTGATAAGAAGCATGACTGTGTGTATAAAACATGATAAAAATACAAGGAAAAAAGTAGCATCTTAAATCAGTACAAAAGTAATGCAGAAATCAGCTTAATGCATGACCTTTGTCCTACGTTTGTCAACAGTTTGGATACCGATAAGAAGTAATTATATTCTGTATATATAAGAATTAAAACATAATGAAATTATACCATTTTATATCAAATATAACGTGATCATGATCTGGGTGTGAACTATAATGTAGCACGCGCCTAACATCAGTTACATACCCACGATATTCATGTAGGATTGAATACCTACTACATATAATTATATTAATGAGGTCGGCCATATGACTTTAGGACTACTATAAATGAAGCTCGCCCATAGAGATGGTCGGCCATATGACCGTCACCAAAACATCATACATGCGTAACTTGTTCATTCGTTAATTGCTAATACCTTGTGTTAGATGCTTGGTGCTTTGTGCTTTGTGACAGGTTGGGACCAGACCGTTCAGTGAGTAACGTAGAATGAAGCACACAGCTAAGTAAAAAGTTTGATGTCATGATAGGAAAACACAATGCAGTGAACAATAAAGCACTAAGCACAAGGAATAAAGAACAAAGTAAGATGTAGTGCCATTTATGATAAACCACAGCATCAAGCATAATGCATAAAGCAAGATATAATACATGTACACTTAACAATAAGCAAGAAAGCACCTAGCAAAATCAGTAAAGCATTAAGCAAGATATAATGCAACTTACAATCAGCAACAAAGAATCAAGCATAGTGGAATATCTGCCCTAACAACAGTTGACAATATGTACATGTAATGCCTTCATTATGGCCGCTTTTTAAAGCCATTTGAATCAACTACTGTTGTACAGTAAACAGTGCACTAGTTTTTTACTTGTCTGTTCTATTAGTCCAGAGGTTAAACTTTGGCCGAATTTTGCACCTTTGGATAAACATAAAAATAGTCCAGAAGATTGCATCAAATAATTTATTTAGAGAGTGCTACCCAGTCGGATTTTGACCAATTGTGGCCGTGGCGGCCTTTGTGAAAAATGTCTGCCATATCGGCCTCTGGTGAAATTGAGCTAGGGTACTATTTTTAAAGATATTGCCATATAAGCAAAGTGAACTGTGTACCAACTTTAAAAGCTGTATTAAAATTGCATAATGTTTTGCTCATTATCCGAACTATATACACCACTCATATAGCATTTCTTCTCAACAGGTAACTCTGTGAAGAAGCTGTTATTTTTAACGACTTGTTTCTATCTGAGTGGCAAATAGTTTGGAGCTAGATCAGACGCTGGGTAACTTGGCGTCTGATCTAGCTCAAAAGTGTTTGCATCGAAAATAATCATTTTAGCATAAAAGCGGTTATTAGAACAGGATAACATTTCCTTCACTATATAACTGCTTTATTTTATCGATACTTTACGAACGTAAACATGTGTGTATACCCCTTCAGGATACCACAAATTACCACTTAGCAAAAAAAGTCCGGTAAATCAGCTGCTATGGTGACACGTTGGTGGTAAACTAATTAATCATAATATACCCTGAAACGACATATACAGTACCTGTTTTTCATTAACTAACTATTGATTATAAAAGACTTCTAGGCAGCGATGAAAACAACACCTCCAAACAAAAATATCAATAACTTTTGTAACTAATGACACTATTCGTTAAAATGTAAATTTGTTATTGAATCCCTTTATGACCATTAACTATTTCGAAGCCACCTCAAATAACAACAGTTTGTCCAGAATGCGTTTTATATATGATTTGTCATGATTTGACATTAAATCGCAGCGGTATTTTTTATCAGTGACGCATAATTTTTTCCCGTGCCAAAGAGCAGATGATACCGCCATAAATCGCTTTATTAACTGGGAAAACCATTTTTCTCGCTACAAAAAAGCAAACGCGAAAGAAGCGGCTAATTTAGATTCAAATGTACATGTACATAGATAAGGGCTATTCAGATTAAAATTAAACACTTACAGATTTCAAGAAGTTTCGAATGTCCACATCAATTAACGTTGCATCTTAAGCGCTGTGATAATACTGCTTTGTTCGCAGTATATGCCAATCTTGAAGAATCTGCGACTACTGTAAACAAAAGTAACGGTGATTACTTATATATCTGAAGCAAAGAATGTCAAAATGTTGTAGTCAATGTAAAGTTATTCAAAGTAGAATTTGAGTATCAAGTCTATGAGTTAAACTATCAAGTTCTTTGATGAAATGGTAATGATCCACAAAATGTGCTAGTTGTTAGTTAGCTGAATTTACATTTCTGTTTCAGGAACATTAACGTTTTTGTTTCTTTTGTGGTATTTCTGTCTGTTAGGTAGTTGAAGTTACTTAACCCTTTTACTCTCAATGACGTCATAAAGCGCCTTTGCAAACATATTTGATCCTGATCAGACGCCGCGTACGGTCAAACTGTGTACCACTTGTTTTGAAATAACGTTAGTTATACTGCTTTAAATCTTACTTTGAAACCAAATTGCAGACAACAAAATCTCACCATAAATTTGATAATGAAAGGGTCATTTTCTCTGTCCTTGATGTCGTATTTACGAATATTTTGTTAATGCAAGGCTGAAGTGATACACGAAACATCTTCAGGCCATTGTAAAGTGGTTATTGTGTTTTCTCCAGAGATTGTCACGACTTCTCATATGCAAATATTTGATCATGACTATATAATGAGATGAAAAGCATGAATAGTAAATATACTTGTCACATCAAGTTGGCAGTTATAAAACGCGATAATGGACGATATCTTAATGAGGTATTATCAACAGTACCATTCGTTTTCTGTTTAGCTTTCATAATTTTAACAACATTAGCGCAAACGTCAAAAGTACTACTTGAACATATTTACCCAATACACGCGATATATGATAAATTTATTATTTATGGACCGGTATCTATAGATCCGGAAGGCGTTATACGGAGTGTCCTGTTTACCAATGCAAACGTTCGTGTGTGCGTACGAGGTGATCCAGATGTAACCGTTTCTTCTAGCATCAAACACTTATAACGAAATTAGATATAATGAAATAATAGATAAAACAAAAACCTTTCCCCCCAAAGCTACTAAACATGTAGTAAAATGAACCTGGTGTAACAAGATCTAGATATAACGAAATAAATTAGCCGGTCCCGACGACTTTATTTTAAAAGAGCCTTCCATTCTAAATCCATGCATATCGTGAAACATCATTTCAGCATTGACCTTGACCGCAATTGGCCCTGAAATAGTCCAATCAACTACATATTAGATTGTTGAGTTGAGTCATTCCCAAAGACAGTCATATGCTCTAATTTGACCTTACTGGTTGATATGCATGTATATTATTAACTAAAAGCTTGGCTTTCGTGTTGTTTTAAGCAGTAACTTGTCATATATATGTCCTTATTTGGAATTGTTAAATATTTCTATTTCTGCCCTACCAAATCTAGTCCGGACCTGCATTAAGATGTCAACATCAGCACTAGCAGCATACACTTGAGATAGTACTCTAATGCCACGTTACGATTACTTCGAATGACTGTAAAACACGACTCTTCCGAGACGCATGTTGTAATGTAATCTTTACCATGATGATTTGTAAAACTGCATTATTGTATCTCTCTGCACCATAGTCGTTATCGTATAGCATTGATTTCAACAACTATGTTGAAGTGATAGCTGGGAATAAACACACGTGTCGTTAAATATGCATCTATCTCAGTCAGTCACGACAGGTTAAGCTCTTTATCGCCTGTCAAATATCTTGTTCCTGTATGATGATAGTATTACAGTACACTCCGTCTATTATTCCCACAGAAAAACAAACAAATAAAAGGCGTTGAAGACGGTTGTCATCTTAAAGCTAGATGTAAGTAAAGCAGAAAGTGCCAGTAGGAGCTTTCTGTTTTTATTTTCATAATTAATATTTTAAGCAGCTATTTGTCTTAAAATACCGAATATTAAACTTCATTTATTGGTCATAATAAAGTGTTAACTGTACTGTTAACCCTTTCCCCCATGGAAGCGCCTTTTAGCGAATATGATTTATTCCTCCGCTGAAGAAAATAGTTCCTATTTATTCAGTCATGAATATATATTATGGGGAATAGTTTCTATATTCTAGCACATGGAAGCTTAAAGCAGGCTGAAAGTAAAGCAGAATGCGCCTTAAGGCGCAGTCTGCTTTACTTCCAACCTGCTTTAATTAGTCACATATCTTCAATACTATAAATAGGTTATCAGGTAAAGGGTTAAAAGGTATTTATTTTCGTATCAACTATTTCTGCCTGTGATACCATCATAAACATTGTCTTATTGTGACAAAAATGTTCATAGATAAGCGGATGAATATAACGGACATACAAATAGTACCTATTTACCCTCTCATTTATTGCCGTAGTCAGTGTTTCGGATAGACTGTTGCTTTCAGCAGACTGAAAGGAAAGTTTAAACTGCATAAATGCATATGCATGATACATAAAAGGGTACAGTCGGTTCCATAATCATACAAATACGACGGCAGCTCCTCACCATCAATGCAAGAGACAGGCGCCGCAGAACGTACCATCGAAGATATGCTCAAAAAATGATACCCGGTAATTTAAATACACCTTTATAATGCGTTTTATATGAATGTCACTGCATATGGAGTTGCACATTGCATATTAACATCAAATAGTTTAGACTCGTTTCAATCTCCGCAATCTTTTATCATAATTTCCTTTTTTAACTCACCATTACCCCAGAGGGCGTGGTCATTTGGGTAATCTGAAATGTCAAATTAAATGTTAAAAACCTTGATAAAGTTGTATTCTTTGCTATATCTTAGTCGGGTTTTGTCAGTGTAATTTCCGTGATAAAAAGCAAGCAATACATGAACAGAGGTTACATCAGATTATCAACTAAGTTAGTAGGTCACATTGTAAAAATAATATTTGGCCACTCCAGGGGCCATGAAGTAGTCCAGTCTTCTTAAAACTTGCTAAGAATGACTATAAACAAGACTGCGCGTTCAATAAACACTTATGCCCCCGGTGGCATCCTTGACAATATACTCTGAATTTTGTCTACGTCCAAATTAGGTCAAGTTCAAGGTCAAAATGAGCTTATGTATTATTGGTGAGTTGGTAATGGTCCAAGGCAATAAATGTATAAGTATCGAAGCATTGTAGTAAACAGTGTTGTTGCTAGACGAAACGGTAAACTCTAGTTAACCAAGAAAGAGCCCATTTAAAATAGTCTAAGTTAAAATTAGGTCAAGGTCAAGATCAAAGTTTTGTGATATTGGTGCATAGAGAATGGTCAAAGGCAACAACTGTATAAGTATCAAAGCATTGTAGTCAGATGTGTTGATGCTAGACGAAACGGTAAAATCTAGTTAACCAAGAAATAGCCTATTTCAAATATTCTAAGTCCAAATTAGGTCACGGTCAAGGTCAAAATCAAAGTTTGGTGTTATTGGTGGATATGGAATGGTCCAAGGCAACAACTGTATAAGTATCCAAGTATTTGGGTGAGCGATGTTGATGCTAGACGAAACGGTAAATTCTACTTAACCTTGTTATGGATGCACAGACGGACGGACGGACGGACGGACGGACTGGACGATTACTATATGCCTCCGCATCTATAGATGTCGGGGGCATAAAAAGCTTCCAAAGACTATAGGAGCCATATCTTAAGCCATAAATTCATAACACTTGAATAATTATTAGGACAGAATCTAAGCACTGTAGTAATATGGCTCACTTGGGGTCGAAATGTAGGCCAATAGGTTCAATCATAGAAAATATTCAGATAATTCTAGGTTTAACATTTGTGGCCATCATTTCATGAAACTAAAAGAGCATAAAAACCATCTGGGATAAATGTAGGTCAAGTGTGTATATGGGTTATATCAGACTAAAGGTAGGCCAACAATTGCTTCTGAACACCTTAACATCCAAAGTTGTATACCCAAATTCGCGAAACCTGCTCAGAATAATCTCCTAGATAAAACTTAGGTATGTACGGAAATGAGTTATGTCAGTTCCAAATGTAGGTCACTCGGTCAAATCATAAGAAAAGCTTTTGAACACACTTGAGGCCATATTGAAAACCAAACTTGATAATTTTTACTCAGAATGACCACTGTGGCAATATCTATGTCATTTGACCACCTATAAACATGGCCTTTGGCAACATTTAAAGTTTTGTTTTATAGCTTATGGAAATGTTGTCTCGTCCAGTCAGCTAAGGTACAATGTTATCACGTGAGCGAAATGAGGGTCATGGCCTTCTTGTCATTAACAATGGGGCTTCTTTTCCTTGCCATGATTACTCACTTAGTGTCGGATACTGTAGTAAACACAAGGCACGAGTGGCATACAATTAGAAAACAGAAAAGGTAGTAAATAATGCTGCTTCTTTTATATTAGTTCCTCACATGTCATGAAATGCTCCAAACTAAAAATTGTATCAACAAACATTATATTATTGATCTTGGTGTTCTATGCTCTACACAATGAACATATATCAATATATCAATATTTGTACATTTCACCAGACCGGAACAATACGATTAAAGGAGGAATGTATCTAGAAATGATAACGTTACACAATACAAAGTAAATTACAAGTACATATATTGGGGTAAGTTTTAAACAACGCAACATAAGTTTTAATATACTATTCTAATATAACACGTGAATTCGTCTATATAAACAAAGAACAAGTTTACTGTGATTTATATTTAGTATTGTAAAAAAGCTGTGAAAATAGTCCGTTTAAATAGGCTGTTCCTGTGTCCACCCTACGGTAAATTCATTTTGGAGAACGCTCGATTGAAATAAATATATGCAGATTTTAAAACGTTGATAGTTTGTAAAGAAGTTGACATATTTAAATGAAAAACGTTTATTTAATGTATTTAGCTGTTAAACTTGTTGAAAGCGGGGATTTGGAATAAATCTTCAAAACTTTGATTATATATGATGTTTTTGAAAGAGTTAAATGAAACAGCCATACACGGAGAGTAATGTGTTGCTTCTAGGTATCTAATAAAAATAGTCCGAGGCGAGTGTTCCCCTTTAATACTGAAAAACAAATAAGATATACCCGGTAAGATTCTTATTTGTAATTTCAGTATCGAAATAATCTTCATCCATGATATGCTATTGCCTCATATACAACGGTTTGTCTTTCTGACGCGCTGCAAGTTATCAAAAAATTAAATTAAAGTACTGCTCGTCAGAACTCAAAATCGGGGTATATGAGGCCATAGCAAACAATGGAGCGAATATTATTTCTTAGCAATAGTCTTTTCTTTCAATTGTTTTAGTGAATTTCGTCTTTCAAGCATAATAAATGTAGAGACACTTTTGCATGATTTATGTATTGCGTCCATCGTCTGTTCGTTTCATATTCAATTTGCTCTACTCCAAATGACCCTCAAGTGCTGTTGATATGTGAAATTACAATACAAGTGATATTGCATTTATTTATTAATGTGTATCTTCGTAAAGAAAAAAAATGTGTTCTATCAATGAAATCCCTGTGGTGTCTTAATAACTACAATGGAGAGAACGATATTTTTTCCGTTTAAACGCAAATAACGCAAATGTAATTCACTAAACTGTAGAAAATAGTGGCTAACAGTTTGGAGACTGATTACGATCAAGCCAATAAACGTCTGCAATAGAAAAAAAAATAAAAATAGAGAAAACAAGTTAAATTGGTTAGAATAATGCATTCTCCACGGTACAATGAAAATTACCTTTCCAGTTTAAAGGAAGCTAAAAACAATCCCGATGCAATCAAATGTATAAAATGATAGCTCATTGAAAATCATGACGAGTCACAATCTAAGTGGCAGGCGATTTTGAGCCTAGTCAGATGCTGTTTCTTTCCCGGCGTCTGATCTTTCGTCAAACAGAAATGGTCATAAACGTTTTAGCACAAACGTGTTTATTTGGATAGAATATCTTCCTTTCCATGGTACCCAATCGTTTATAAAGCTGTCCGTCGTTGCAACCAAAATGTTTGTTTAAATAAAATCGAATGGTCACCTTAAAAACGCTTATGCAGCCAGTTGTGTTTGATGAGGCAACTCTGAATGCTACTCAGAGTATCATAAGTCGACATTTCGACAAGAACTGTCAATAACTATTTGTTATTACATTGCGTTTGCATGGAGGTCTGTTGACTCTTAAATTTTCCACTGCCAAATTCCATCGTTTCATTGTCGTCTGCTTCAATGTTGTTGTTTGCAAGATCATTTCATAGTAAGACACAATGTATTATGACTTGAAACATATCGATACGAGTGCCAAACAGTTTAAATCTTGATCAGACGCCGCGTTACGCGGCGTCTGATTAGGATTTAAACTGTTTGAAAATTCACCTATTGGCGACATTGGCAGTGAAAGAGATAAATACCAACATTTCTCTAATGTGCAGTTGAAAAGGCATAAATTGTTCCCGTTAGAACGAAAAGATATCTTAAACGAAAAGTACATTTCATTTTTGAAAAAGTTGTTTTATCTAATCTGAAGGGGTAAACATTATGGAGCCAAGGCCGATTGTTATAAACTGGTCTGAGACCATTCTCAAGCTTTTGATTGGTCAGATTTGAGTAGATGCTTACATCAGACCTATTTAAGCTTAAGAACAACCTAAGACTTATCTCAAACGCTTTAAACCCATACAAGAGGACATGTTACTCTGCGTCTGAACTGGCTAATTGTTTTATTGGGACAGAATATCGAATTATTCACTGTAGCTTTATTACGACTGATGCGCTAGATATTCAGGTTATAGTGTCATTACCCTTTCACCTCAAGAACGCGTGCTGCTTCTAAACAGTTCAACCAATTTCTTTGACACAAGTTATTTTGAATCATTTTGATAGTACAAACATTTGGTAAAGGTGACAAACAGTTTGGGTGATACATTATATGGCGCCCGATTTGGATTCAAACCTTTGCATAAGGTGGCGACTCTCGGGTTGAGGTTTATAAGGATTTTGTATAGACTCCGCAATGCTTGCATATCTCCGGCATGTGTTAAAGTCAATAAGCGTTTTGCCACATTGTAAATCTAATATTGCTGCACTGATATATTAAAATACAATACAATACAAAACAAAACAATACGATACATTTTATTTTAGCATTAAACATTACATGAAGTTGTTTTAGCCTACAATGCATACCAAGTAATGAGATTAATAATTAAACACAGCGTGCAATGTGTTTGAAAGAAAATAACATCATTATTCTCCTAAAAAACGACATCATTCCTCTTCCAATAAACGACGTCATTCTTTTCTCAATAAACGACGCCATTCTTCTCCCAATAAATGACGTCATTCTTCTCTCTCAATAAACGACGTCATTCTTCTCCTAATAAACGACATAATTCTTCTCTCAAAAAACGACGTCATTCTTCTCCCAATAAACGACGTCATTCTTCTTTCAATAAACGACGTCATTTTTCTCCCAATAAACGACGGCATTCTTTTGCCAATAAATGACGTCATTCTTCTCTCAATAAACGACGTAATTTTTCTCGCAATAAACGCGCTTGAACTTTTATTTCTATTATAAACAGTTTGTGTGTTCGGATAGCGCAAGGTAGCGCACTCGCTTCTCACCAATACTCTCTCGAGTTCGATCCCGGGTTTGGACAGTATGTGAGAGGGTACATTGGTCGCAAGTCCGAACACGTGGCTATTCTCCGGGCACTCCAGTGTTCTCCCATAGAAACGACCATAAACGCCTCCATTCAAGCCATCGAAAGTGATTTGTATAAGTAAATGTACATTGTTTCTCAGCCGATGTAAACTAAATAATGTTTAAACTTTTTACCAGTTTCGAACCAAATCAGACATTTGATTTCAAAACTGTTGACAATGAAAGTAATAGTTTGAACACAACCACGTTTATTGCAAAACAACAACGTTTTCTCCACTGTTTTCTCCATTGTATCTATACATAATATATGGGTACACTCTTTGCACTGTCTGAACGCACTATTCTTCTGACAAAGGTCAGGTTATTGCCTTCGTTGACATGACGTCATATTCTGTAACAATCGCCCAAGAGAAAAGTTGTTTCTCTCCATATGAAAACACGTCAATAAAATTGCCATTGAGACAAGGAATCATCCTTAACACATGCTTACCTTAAGGCGTTGTGTCATTGACCATGCCCCTATACACCGGAGATGTTTTTCTTTCACAACAAGCGTATTTGTATTAAAAAGCGATATGGCCATTGTAAACAGCTAGGAGCCAGGCCAGACGCCAAGTAACTCGGTGTTCGATCAGACTCGAAACTGTTTGATAATCAGATAAAACATAGATTTCGGAAATTTTGAAAAGTTGTTATTTTCTTCATTTATTGCATATAATCTTATTGCGCTTCTTACCTTTTCACTCACTGGCAAATACACTTTTTATGGACTATTTCAGTTTCCAATAAGGTATTGTCTGTTTATGACTTTGTATTGCTGTTTTCTTAAATATTTTGCAAAGTGACTAACAGTGGAGACCCTGATCAGAAGTGTTTTATTTACATGTACATTATTGTTATTTGACGAGTATACTCGTCACTAGGGTTGAATGTGTCAATGTTATGGAAATAATTAGTCGAAAGTCTTTTATATATATGTATACAATCAACTGTAGAAATATTCAACTTTTCAAGGACGTTACAATACAAATTTACGTGAATACTACATTATTCCTATATAGTGGAAATAGTGTTCTTTCCATAAAAAAGTTTTATGTTTAATTTCCATCGCAAACAGCTTGGGGTAGATCAGACTCCGGGAAATCCAGCGTCTGATCAAACTTCAAACTGTTTGCCATTCAGATAGGAATAAAAACGTTTGAATTTTCTACAAAGCTGAGGTTTATGTTACAGTGGAGAAGACGTTATTCTTTCCCAATAGACGCGTTTACGCTAATTCTATTATTTTTAATGCAAACAGTTTGGAACAAGATCAGACGGCGGGTACCCGGGGTCTGATAAAGCTCCAAGCTGTTTGCCATATTGGTTCACATCAACATTCAGAATTGTCAAAAAATTGCCATTTTCTACTTTTTGTTGCAACGCATTTTCATTCCGTTTGCGTATAAATGTAAAACAAACCGTTCTCTTCACTGTATATACTATTCCATTGTGTTTGCATTTCGATCCCTCTAAATGTGAGAGAATAACGTCTTCTCCAGCCATGTAATCTTATAATGATCATTAACCATAAAAAACGCCGGTGACTAGTGTTTACGCTGTAAATTTGTCATGGAGACGATTCTAAGATCTAGTTGGTAATAAAATTACAAGTCTCTAATGAATTCATCAGCAAATCTAAGTTGCATTACCTAGAAGCCGTACATGTTTTTATAAATGATTACTGCAACGTACACACTTCGAGTTATCCTGAAATGGTAAAAAGTCTTTGCAGTTTGGTTACACTGGAAAAGATATCTATATTCCCTGATTAACCCTTTGAACCCTAGTCCCGCATATAGGCGTCATTTTAAACAGTGTACATGTAAATAATACACTTGTCCTGTGCAAACAGTGAAGGCCCAGATCAGAGGGCTCCGAAAGGAGCCCTCTGATCAGGGTCTTCACTGTTTGTCAGTAATGCCAAAATTGACAAAAACAACTCTTAAAAGCCAGAAATGGACTAGACAAAAATCGAAACTGGAATTGTCCATTTAAAGTTTCAGGGAGGAAAGAGTTAAACGAATTGAAGACCAACGCATTGCAAACATTTAAAAACGATAGCCTCTTGCAAATACTGATGACAATTATTTCCAGTTATTACACAGTTTAGACTCTGGTCAGACGCCGGGTTGCACGGGGTATGTTCTGGTTCCAAACTGTTCACAATAAAATAATTGCAATAAAATAATTGCATTAGCATTAACGCGTTTATTGGGAAATAAAACAGTCTATACTGTACAAGTTGCATGGCATTAAATGAAGAACATTACTCTCGTTTTGTTTATAGATAAATTGCTGCTAAAATGATATATTTTACACTGAAGAGGTCCTTATTGAAACGAAACTTTAACGAAGCACAATACAATAAATGTAGAAAATGTCAAGTTTATTTCTTAAAGTTTTGCCCGGAGTCTCGCCAAGCTTTTCAATTTGCATCAACACATTCACTTGGAAAGAATAATGTCTTCTATACGGAATGAATAACATTAATTGGTGCATTTGACAATACAAAAGTGTGGCAGCTTAATATTATTATGCAGGTGGAACAGAAAGCTCATAAGGGAAGCTTTCAATGACGGAACTCCTAGTTTACGCATGAACCGTTATATCGCTCTACACTTGTCTGTATTTGATTATCCGTTATAGTGGGACTTAAAGATATTCACAAGATTGATTATACTCTCCCAGATAAACACCATATTATCTTATTTCTACGTATTCCCACAGAACATCAAACAGGCGTGAAACCTCCCTGGATTGAGGTTCAGTGGAAGAGGCTATGTTCTCCCGAATAAACAAACCTTAATGCAAAGGCAATGCAAAACTTGTTGAAAGTGTTCACGATTTAATGTATCTGACTGGCAAACAGATTGATTCCTGATTTGATACCGGTGTCTGATTTGACTATAAAATGTTGGCATTGGAAAGAAATATTTCTCTGGAACAAAAAAACGTCTTCTTTTATGTAAACATTATTTTACACTTTCTAACACATTTTTACCCGTTTGAACGAAACGTTTTATACTGCCATATATAATAGAACTTCTCGAGGATATGTTTGCGTGTTGCCTTTGCTTTTTATTAAAAATACTAAAAGGTCAAGTGACTCTTACTCTGTTTGCCCCTTTTATTATTTGCAAAGAAATTCTGTGTTATGTGAAATACAAACATTGAACTCCAAGTATACTGTGGAGAAGAGATTATTCATTCCCAATAAGCGTGTCAGCTGTAAAAAGATATGCTCTTTGTAAACAGTCAAGAGCCTCATTAGACACCAGGTAACCTGACGTCTAATAAGACTGCAAACGGTTGCCCGGCTCCAAACTGTTCACCATTGAAATACTTGCCTAAGAACAAATTTGTTAAATGCGCCGACTAGTGTTAGCAGACAAAGTTGCTTCATTAATTTTAAACAATTACGACTACGATAAAGTACTTATTGTAACAATTTCATAGAAACAGATGTTAGAAAAAATTGGGAGGTATCGATAGTCACACAAAAGATCACGGATTAATATATTACCGATAACAACGAATGGTGGCTTTTTTCTCCCATTTAAATATTTAAAAGATGATACAAACATGATAGCAAAAAACACAGAATAAAACCTATAGCACGCTATGAAATTGCCGTTTCCAAATTGTTAATTAGCGTTTCACAGCGTGTATACGGTGAAGAGGTAAAAACTAAATAAATGCTATGATGGAGATGATGACGTTATTAACGCTATTGAAGAAGGAAATAATGGACACATAAAACTAACATGCTATCTAAAAGCTTGTTAAACAAACACTTCCTCTGTCATGACGTCATATGCCTGAAGAAATAGTCTTCTTGCAGTTCTCGTATATAAATTTTAGGTAAATTATCTAGAGTTATATCTGACGAGTGTCAAACAATGTGGATGCTGGTCAGATGCCGCGTCATGCTGTATGATCATGACCTAAACTGTTTGCAAAACTATTGTTCCTCGGGGTAAAGCATATCATATTTATCTGGAACAAAACACCGACACATACTCATTATTCAAAGTAATCAATTTCAGCTCGACATGGCAGTACAAGAATGATATAACATTAAATTTCACACATCTTAGGCGAATTTGATGTTGCTTGAGGTTTAATTTGTTATTTCAATATGGTGTAGTTCTTGATTAGATTGATTACGTTTATGGACTTGTGAACATTTCTAATAAAATACGCATGTTCAGTGCGGTTCTACGAAATATTGCACACATCTTAAACCCATATGAGAGTCGAGTGTAAATTGACTATTATAGTTCCGCATTATCTATCTGTTTAAAAGCGTCGTCTGCAAAATCTATTCATTTAAAACATTTATACATTTATTAATATAAGAAACTTAAATACGAATGTCAAACAATCTGAATTCAGATCAGACTCCGCATATCTGGATCCAAATTGTTTGCAAAATACCAATCAAGTGACGATCGGGTGAGGGAGGTTACAGCTGCTGTCTTTTTGTCAAGGATGCTTATCCATATTCTTCTGAGTGGTCACTTAGCAAATGTACAACTGTTTTATAATAACTAAAATAGCCCTACAAAAATTCTGTAAAATCATTGCCATTTTAACCCGTTCACTACCATGACGTCATCTGCTTTAAACAAGTTTCTGTTTTTATCTCTAAAATTTGAACTTGAAAATGTAGGTCAATAGAGACGGATTTGCGGTTTCGTTGCAATAAGATCGGTTACCGACAAGAGACGGAATAATCGGCGTCACACATTGATCAAAAACTGCGTTACAACGGAAAGTGATAGGCAAATAAATAGTTCGACAATTTTTTATTCCCATATAGAATATAGAAATGGGTTTGAATTATAATTTCTGACAAGATTAGTTCATCAAATTGGAATTTTAGTGTGTAGATGAAGGAATGGTATTGCGTGTGTGTGGGTGGGTGTGTATGTGTGGTGGGTGTTTGTTATGGTATGAATGTGTGTGTGTTCTGCTTGAGAGGTGGGTGTAATCTTTGTGTTGCGTTTCCTGCTTGAGTCTTTCGTATTTATTAGTTTAGAAATATATTGAAAACAAGGTTGGACGTTGTGTATTCGGCCTTGAATTTGGATCAAACCTGCAAACCCGGCAAATGGTACATTTAACCCTATTATTGACATATAAATCGTGAGCCTTTTACCCTTAACCTTCATACATATATTATCGTCTGCTTCAGTATTGTTGTTTGCAATAACGTTTCAAGTTTAGGTATAAGGCAGAGTGACATAAATTGATAGGAAAAATCCATGATAGCGAATCATGGTCAATAAATGCCGATCATAATTTGTCGTGTATTTCGCTTAAACACCGAAAAAACTCAGTTCAATTATAGTAGATGCTGTAATATCTAATATTAAATGAACATTTTATTAACTACTATGCATGTATAGTATACCTTACCTACGTACGCTCCTTCTTTATCTTTGTACAAGCTACCGGTCACTATTATACGATAGTGCCCGCTAATAGTGACCGCTAATAAATGTTGACGTCATATGACGCTGCTGTTGAGGAACCGCTCGTATTTGCTTGTTTACTTTTAGCGTCACAACCGAATTAATCTATAAAGACTTGCGCCATGTTGGAGAAGCTACGTCCTCTCTAAATTTATTATAATTTTTTAAAAATTTACAACGGAATAAACTTAATTTTTTGCAATTTTGTAAAATATAGTATTTTCGGGTTTTAACAGACAGCGTACATGTTTTTACTTCAAATAATAAGAACAGAATAAAAAAAATACAATGTTTGATTAAAATAGATAAATAATGCTAAATTTGAGTTAAAGGGAGGTAAAAAAACACAGCATATTTTCTTGTCTGAGACTTCCCAGAAGTTTGTAGTTTCAGATAACGAGTTTAATTTCAAAATTTATTAACCACTATCTAGATCTAATGTTAGATAGTTTTTACCTCACTATACCCACATACAAATGTTTTTCAATATATCTATTGAACAGCCGCTTCTGGTTCAGTACTGGTAGTTATAAAAAAAAAGCAGCACTGATAGTTAAAGCAGTACTGGTAGTTAAAGCAGTAGATCTACTGGTAGCTAAAAGCAGTGCGTAATTAGCCTAAGAAGATAAAAAAAAAGTCAAGCCATGCTGTGATTATTATGAGCAACTGTTCTGTTTTCTGTTAGAATTAAATCTAGATCATCATTTGATTGTTTTAACTGTAATGATTTGTTCTATGAACATGTTGAATAAAATTGCAGTAGTTAAATTATCCCGATTTGTTGATGTTGACGATACAATATTTCGTATACATGTATGATGCGCCGATCCCTTTCATAAACAATATCTACTTGCCTTTATCAATTTTCAAACAAAACTTAACTGAAAACTCGTTAAATATTTTTAGAAAAATTAACTATTATTTACTTTTGATACAATTGTTCTATTAGAAGTTGTTTTGTCATTTTGTTTTTATAGCATTATCTCCAAAATTCATTAAGAAAAGTGAAACAATCAAGTAAGAGTAAATTAAAGGGAGGTAATAGCGGAACGTCATTAGATACTGCTGAAAACAGTTTTGATCCAAATCAGATGTGCGGTATACTATAAGAAATAGTACAGCCCACTTCGGGCCTCCTTGCATTATAGTGACCTCCCAGTCAGCCCCAAAATAGTTTACGGCCCTCAGCCTTCGGCTTCGGGCCGTAAACTATTTTGGGGCTGACTGGTCGGTCACTATAATGCAAGAAGGCCCTCAGCGGGCTGTACTATTTCTTATATATTGCATCCATATAAGAGGTTATTAACAAGAATAATGTGTACTCTGTAAGTAACAGCAATAACCGCGTTACTGAAGCAACGCAACAAAATTATTTGCGGAGATCAGATCTATAAGCCTCGCATTCTCTTCGAACGACATCCACAAGCCCCGCCCTCTCGAGAAATTGCGTCAATACGAATTAAACGTCGTTTTTCTCAATGTAATTAAATGGGGCGAGAGTAAATATATTCCACTAGTCCTCCACAGCCGTGACGTCATAAACTTAAACTAATTGACGTCTGCTTTTATATCTAAATATTAGATTTTAAGCAGTTTGACATACATAAGATCATATTGAGTTTCAAACATTACTGGATCCTGACCAGACGTATGGTTGCGTGGCATCTGATCCAAACTGTTTGCCTATCACCGTTATACTTTGTGTTAGACAGTGAATGGAATTACAACTCAAATCAAGTTATTGTTTTAGTAGTATTTTTGTGTTTTATTAATCTATCAAAATTTAAATAATTATACGTTGACTGAATACGCAATATATAGCTTCCATCGAAATTGATTGTTTCCTCTAAGTTTTACGTGTATGTCAGGGTTGAAACATGAAGTTCATATTCAGGATAATATTTTGATATCTATACGTTATCGTGGTCGAGACAATACAGTAGTGTTTTACTAAGTACATGTATGGCAATGAGTTATTATTTGGTGTATACGAGTCTGCACGAAGGAGAAGCAGAATGGATTGAAAATCCCTTTGGATCTGATTTATGTATCAGAGTCATTCACGAAGAGTGTACATTTACCTATACACCTGTTCAATACAAATAGCGAATACCACGATCAGAGGATGCCTGAAGGAGCCCTTTGATCAGGGATACACTGTTTGCCATTTTTAGTAGCCATACATTGACTAGAATTAATTGGAAACTTGAAGAGTTTCAGTGATAAATGAGTTAGAATGTGTTACATGTATCTAACAGACCATATCGGGTAACATTTTACATACATTTAAATCAATAGTTTACAAAGTGTTACAGTTTTGCACATTCTGCATTGTATATCTCTACGTTGAACAGTTCAAGTAAACTGTTTGAAAAAGAATTGTCATAAAAAAAGAAAAAAAAACTAACGGGGATCGAATTCATAGCCTTTTATCCTTTAACAAGTACCTTTACACACTATCAATTACTCTAACTCGATTATTGATTTAAATTCGACACAGAAAGTACCATATCCTTAAATTCCTATCCCTAAATCAAAACAGAATGTATCGACTTTATACCGAAGCTAACTTATATCCTTTCAGTGACGTACGAAATATCAAATATTGACAGGTCAATAAAACCAAACAATAATAATACGATGTAATACTGTGGAACATATATTTCCCGTTTAAAAGAAAACGAAACGCAAACCAATAACACTAACATGTAATAATAATACACATTTTTGACCTTGCTCACGATTTATTTTAATCTGAGTAGCAAATTTAAGAGCATGAATATTTACATTGGCCCCATTCAATTGCGTTGAACACAATGACGGCGTTTTATTCGTATAGACGCATTTTTTCTGGGGTGCGAGACTTGTGAATATATCTCGCAGAGGAGGCGGGACATATTAATATGCTCTCCGCGAATCATTTTGTTGCGTTGCCTGAGTAATGCTGTTATGGCTGTTCCTTTGAGGTACACACTTTCCGCGTTAAAAACCTCTAATATGGATTAAACATAAATGCATTTTAATAAAATATATTAGAAATTACAGCAAATATAGTGTAAATACCGTGTATAAGAAATGAACTGAATTGTTTCGACATACAAATAGAGGATAATCAATTCTTTTGGATTGATATGAAAAATATATCACGAGAATGGGTTGTTATCTGGTTAAAAAAACGAGTCCGTAGGACTTCATATCTATTCAAATGAATTGATTATTCTATTTATCATATATATTTATATATATTTCAATGACTTTTTTACAGAAAAAACACACACAATTGACCGCGACGTCACTAAACTTATTATGACGTGACGTCACAGAAAGGGATATCGTCATTACATGTAGTGATGATATCAACAGTGACGATATCAAATTTATCTAACTGAGATTTCTCTATAAAGCATCGATATGTATATAATAAACGACATTAACGACAGAAAATGATTTGCCGTTCATTTTCTCTCGTTTATTTCGAGTAAACGCCAAACAAATTCAGTTCAATTCCTAATAAGACGCCGAGATACTCGGCGTGTGATCCTGCTCCAAGTTGTTTGCAACGGAAATAATTATATTATAGCATAAGCTCGTTTACTGGGAAATAATAACTTTTTCTGCATTGTATATGTTTAAAATCACCACCCGCTTACTTACTGAACATTCTACCTAGTGTTAGAATGTCGCTAGCTATACTACCTAGTGTTAGAATGTCGCTAGCTATACTACCTAGTGTTAGAATGTCGCTAGCTATACTACCTAGTGTTAGAATGTCGCTAGCTATACTACCTAGTGTTAGAATGTCGCTAGCTATACTACCTAGTGTTAGAATGTCGCTAGCTATACTACCGTCTGTATCAGAGGTGTCGTATGCGTGTCTTTGACATTTGAATTCAAATGTCAGTTTTGCATGAGAAAATGTATACGTTATTTCAAATAGTTCAGATCCTGATCAGACGTATCGTATTACTGCGTCTGATCTGTATCCAAATTATATATAACAATCTAGGCAGACTCGCGATTATCTGTTGAAAGGTTACAGTGGAGAAAATGTTGTTATTCAATTTAAACATAAACGCATAACAATGAAATATAGAAAATGACAAGTTTTTGACAATTCTGACTATAGTTTCAATCTGTAAATAGTTTGGAGCTTGATCAGTCGCCAGGTAACGCGGCGTCTGATCTGGTTTCAAACTGTTTGCAAAGGAAATAATAGTTTTAACTAAAACACGTTTATTGTGGAGGAATAACGTTTTCTCTACTGTAATGTGAATTTTAGGATAGGAAAGGGAATCAAGAACCACTGTCCATCGGGAAAATATAAATGGGTTTTAACACGTGGCCTACAACCCCGTCACAGTTGTTTACTGTCGAATCACATTTATTTGCAAATGTTCCAGTTAAACTCGTTCTCTTACTATTCCAACCAATCTTGCTTTTCAAACAGTCAAGATCTAGATCAGACACCGAGCTATTTCAGCGTCTAGTCCAGATCTACACCGTCTGACGCTCTTATCGATTTGTATTTTGATGTACATGTTACGCTTAAAATCTTGATTTGAAATATTTAAGTAGACGGTATCGTTGTATTTGAGATGGTATGATATTAAGGGGCTTTGTAAAGCCAGTGGGGTTTACAAGCTCAGACAAATTTATCTTTAGAACCAGTCACACACTATGACTGTGTCCTAAATATTTAAATAAGTTCCTGTAACCTTTAAATTCATTTCCTGTTTTTATCTACGAAACACCAAATCATACTTTTTTAACTTCGCTATCAATGAACTGGTATAGAAGAACGACTTTATCACCATTTCAAATGTCATATGTGTTTTTTCACTTTAATACAATAATTGTACAAAGGAAACAGTAGGAAACCAATAAATGGAAATACGATTATTTTAAAACAACTAATATTAATCTATTTAATGCAGTACCTAATGCACTGGGAATTATATAGTTTATTTAATTATCGCGCAATGTTACCTTGTGCTACATATCGACAGTGACCTAATTTCAAAATTAACTTATATACTATAGAAATGTTAAAATGTATTTTAGAATGCATGTCAACGTGACATCTAGTACAGACACTGATCTGCGGGCTTCTATAGGAACGTTCTCTGAGCGAGGTAAATGCTGTTACGTAGCAAACGAAAAGTGTCATCTTCACATGTACACTGTGGAAAACGTTATACTTTCCCTTCTAAGGCAAAACTATAAAACAGTAGAAAGTAAAAACGTTTTGACATTTCCCATTTTTTATTTTAATCTCAGTAGCAAACACTTTAAAGCCTGATCAGTAGCCGGGTAACACGTTAACTGAGAAATAGTAACGTCTTCTCCACTGTACATAACGTGTTTTTGCGATTCACAGATGTTCAGTTAGTAAGCTTTAACTGCTGTCTACACTGTCAAGTTTATTTTCTACATGTACACACTTTGCAACAGACGAGTATACTCGGTGCTAGGGTAACAATGTAAATCAGACACTAGTCTGAATACAAACGGCTTGTAACAGCAGCTCATGCCGCGATCGACCGGAGAATGTTTACAGTGGAACAAACGTTAAACTTTCCCGTTTAAACGCAAACGAAACACAAACGCGATGCACTACTTCTATTTCTATTTCTTCTTATTACTTCTTCCCATCAATACTAATGATTATGAGAAGGGGGCTAAATGTAGAATATAACAAATGTTTGACAATTATGACTATTAATATTAAGCTGATTGGCAAACAGTTTGGAACCTGATCAGACACCGGGTTGTGGATCTACTGGAAATAACAGTTTTAGCGTAAACGCGTTTATTAAGAAGAATAACGTTTTCTCAACGGTATAGTGGATAAGGCGTTGCATGATTGGAAACAGTTTGCAGCCATACCAGACGCCGAACTGTTTACGACTCAGAATAAATCGTAAGCATTGTCAAAACATGAAGTTTTCGCTATTATATTTCAATGTATTTGCGTTTCGTTTCTTTAAGACATAAATACTCTTCCACTGTAATTGTAATTCAATTACGTTAGAAGATATTGTGGAATGATACATCCAGTACTTGCGTGTGACGCAATACCATTAAACTTAAGATAATGGTACAAGTAAGGTTTTACAAGCGTACAATGGACTGCCGATGTTTAGCGGGATTAACGGAGAACATCGAGCAAATGTGAGTGATAGTTTTTTACTAAAAGAAAGCCATCTATCTACACCAAGCACTTTGTCGCTTATGCAATTTGAAAGTACAATACTTCCTTCCAATAGAAAGTGATTCACGGATCGAAAGGGAGGTTCACGTTACAATATACGTCTGACAATATAATTGACAAACACACATCATATTAATGTTGACAGGGACATTTTCCTTATCGTTTTTTATATAAAAGTATAAAAGTTTGCTTTCTTTGATGCAAATAACCAATACTTTAGCGGAACTTGATTTGCTATTCCCTCTTTAACAGAAACATCATTTTGATTTTATTACAATTTGTTTTTCTGTGGAAGCAATCAGTTACAATATCACTAGATACTCCATGTGAATCAGAAAGGGAAGTCAGCTAACCATTTCTCAACATCAACATTTATGCAAGCATCAAAATCGTTGTAGTTTCTCTAATAGAATATTTTATGACTTTTTAAACATCTTTGAAATAGTATTGTCTGACAATTTTGTTTCCAAGAAAACCAAATTGAAAATGTATTTTCTCTTCTGGATTCTGAAATTATGTACAGCCGCCGCAACAACATATGCTTGTAGCACCATACATCATGAGTAATACTCCCACTAAGTTAGCTTGACTAATAAATGCAGTAGATAAGATTATTAATACCGTTCTAAACGCGCAAACACTACGCAATAAGATGTATGAAATAACTTAACAAATATTACGTTTTATTTTTATCCAAATGGCAAACAGATTGTAGCCTGGTAAATACGCCGGGTTACCCGTCGTCTGATCTGGCTACACTATGTGTGTAATCGAAATTAATGTTTTAACATACCCACTTTTATATTGGGATGAGATCTCACTAAAAGAACGACTATTTCTCTACGACCAACACCCTGCACTGTGATGTATACGATAACGTTTCATAGATGTGGTAAAAAGCTGAAATTAAGTCATTTGAAGTGAAATGTACTGTTTTTCTGAACCCTTTATTCCATAGCCTATTTCTTCATTTTGAAGATAAGTGACCACTGAAAAAAAAGCTGTTAAGTAAAGCAGAATACACCCTAATATACATTCTACTTTACTTTCAGCCTGATTTACTCTACTTTCAGCTAGAATATTTCTTATGATAACTGTACATATTCATAACTTTTCAAATTAAAACTATTGTCTTCAGTGAAGGAAGCACACTAACGATCTAGTTGTACATGTACGAGCCATAATTAATACGTTTAAATGCTCATTATGTTTTTTTAGTAAAAAACGATGTTTTTAATCACTGATTTCAATATACATGTACTTTTTTGCGATTCGACGCAAATATGTGTTGACAACATACACACGGATATATTATACCCAGTCTATGGTAATAATTATGATGCAAGACTTTATTTACACTATAAATGTGATATCGCGGCCTGAATCAAATGATGTATAGTCGGATTTTGACCCGTGAGCTGTGACCATTAGGACGAATCCACCCGTAGAGGTGAAACACGTCACAAACATTGACTGTGTACCTACCTTCGCAGTATGCTAAGAATATTGTGTATTCTGTATCGAAATTTCATCAATTATCGTGTTCGAATAATTGGTAGCGTCCACAATGCGGACAAAGTGTCTCACGTACATGTAGTGTTTGACTGTGATTCACTGAGAACCTTGGTCTTCTTTCAGGCATTTATGTACAATATTTTGAATCAGATTTCGGGACGGTATGCATCCATGCTTCCCTATCTTATTTTTGATGGTTACAATTTTTGAAACTATCTATAGTCAGAGTCGTTTCCATAACATTGACTCAGTATACTCATCAACAAAGCAACTTTCAGTAATATCGCTTAAAAACGAAAAAACTAACGATTTCTTTTAAAAACTGTTTTAGAAGAAACAGTAATATGATTTAAAACAATAAACTTCTAGTAAAAAAACAGAACACTCTGATGTAAATGTGAGAACCACACAAGTAATAGAAAGTACTTTCATTTTCCTTTATTTACGAATGGTAACGGCATGCTCTTTCAAAGGAACTTCATGGGAACGGGTCTTTCGGTCCCTTAGTTTTTTCGACATAGATCATTCCGGCCCATTAATAGAGATAGACCTTTTTTGGTGGTTTGTTTTCGGTCTAACATTTCCTTAACCTATATCAATATCTCACGCATATACTGGGCCCTGCATTAACATGCTGTGCAAACAGTGTAAACCCTATTCTAATATCTTAATTATCAAGCACATGTATATCAATTAATGATATTATTTATGTAATAAATAGTTATTTAAGTGGTAAAAGTCTGAGTTTGTTATCAGATAAAAACTGCATAAATACAGCATTTACAAGAAGTTGCATCCAGACCAGATGCTGAATTACTCTGCCAGAATTTTTCAGAATCGGGTCAACTTCTGATCTGATTGGAAACTTATTGACGCTTGGGTGAAAGATATCTTACATGTGTTATATATGTTGAATGTAGCTTGAAAAATATGCACGTGTTTCATTTACAAAATAGGCTAAATATGCTAAATCCGATTTTCAGATTTTTTGCAGTATTGTACAATGTTTTAAGAAATAGTGTTCTCTCAGAATGTTTACTATTAGCAAACTCCTTGTTTTCTCACCCCATACCTCTGTAGTTCAGTTTGATCCATCATCAGTGCTCGCTAGGGCTTTGTTTAGTTCTTGGCAGAGGGGATAATCTCAGTCAGAAAAGATGTTTGCATTGGACACGTGTACATGCACATTCTTTTTACATGACGAGTATATTCGTTGTTAGGGTTTAGTATGTTATGTAACAAAGGGATACCTTTAAGGTTACACCTTATCATTTCTATTGGATTTAGATCAGATCCAATGGACTGTTCAATCCATTCTGCTTCTCCTTCTTGCAGACTCGTATATACTCGATTTCTACAAGCTCCCTTGCCATATCATAATATTGACGCCTTGGTTTCGTCTGTCACATTTGAATGAGATGTAAAACATGTAATCATACATATACTGATATTGAACTACTACTACATGTATGAGGTTCTAGTGACACTTGTCGAGTGTAGTATAACAATATGTACCATTCCCCACCTTAAAGGGCTCCGATGGGTATCGAACTCATGAACTTATTCCAACCCTGACTTAAGCTTAACTTGGAATGATTGCAACTTCTATAAATAGAAAAGTGCAGTTACGGTTCAGTGTCCAAGCTCCATTTATATTTGTTTATAGAAATGTACATAATTATATAGTTGATTCGTGTATATTTTAGATGTATAAATCGCACAAGAGTTGGCTGCTGAAGAAAGTCAAAGGATATGTTAAACTTCAAACATATACATGCACTTCAAGTTCCCAATTATGTATTGTTGACTATATAGGGTTGCTGTTTCATACACTGGAGAATATGTTATTCTTTCCCAATGAACGCGTTTACTCTAACTCTATTGTTTCAAATGCAAATGGTTTGGGGCCAGATCAGCTCCTAAATGTTTGTCACTTATATTAAAATGAACATTTTGAAGTGTCAAAAAGGTTCAAATTTCTAGATTTCATTGCAGTGAGTTCGCGGTTCGTTTGCGCTTAAACGGGAAAGAATAACGTTTTATCAACTGTAATACATTATGTTTGAAAAATCAGTGTAACTCGGTGTCTAATCAGGATACAAAATGTTTGATACTTACTGCAAAATGACTTTAGTCAAATATTGGTCTATTTAGTCTTAATTTGAGAAACGAAATCAGACTAAGCAGATAAAGCAGATAACGGAATTATTATTATTATTTATTATTATTTTACCAGATTTATAGAGCGCTCTTTTCACACAGGGATTGTGCGTTCAAAAGCGCTTTACACGAAATAACATAAATGTACCTACAAATCGAGAAAAGACAAAATAACTACAATTTGATCTTAAATAAAACATGAATGAACATATAAGAGACAGTCCCCAAAACGGCGATCACATTACCCCCATCAATCAGCAATGAGTGAAGAGTTAAACATGGCCTACCGCATACATGTATGAACATTGAACGTTGAAAATAATTCAGATTCGCCAACGATCAGAATTGTACATCACCTGCAGCGTGTTTAGTTTCCACTGTGTGCGGCTTAGATGAGCAGTCTGTACCCCGTGTTCCGCGTGCAGAGTACAGTAGAGAATCGTGTTTTTCCCCAAAAAACGCGTTTACACTAAGACTATTACGTCCATCACAAACAGATTGGAGCCATTTCAGACGCCGGCGTCACTGTGATGAGTTCAGGATAGAAATCATGGCCATCGATTGCGAGTTTGCTACTGGTCTGAAATACAGTGGAGAAAACGTAATTATTTCGTTCAAACGCAAACGCATTGCAATGAAATATAGAAACTGACAATATTTTGACAATTCAGACTACCAGTTTTGATCTGAATGGCACACAGTTTGGAGCTAAATCAGACGCCGGGTTATCCGGCGTCTGATCTGGCTCCAAAGTGTTTGCAATTAAATTAATAGTTTAAACGTAACCGGGGTTATTTGGGAAGGAAACGTTTCTCTACTGTACCCCGCGTGTTATACAGGGAGCACAAACTGCTAACCTTAACAGCAAACAATGGTAATTGAACACGCTACAGGTACATGTATCCAACTCGCAACTGACGGCCAACGACTGCCATCGATTTCTTTCTTGAACTCACGTTAGGTCTTTTACATGTTGCACAGTTACATACATTCAATAATCATCATAAAAGAACCAGTCGTTTGTTTGGGAAAATTTCGCGTGAACGAATGATTCCGTATAAGGGGTCTCCCTAGTTTTCGAGTCCCCATGCGCGTGTTCGCCGATTGCTTTGCATTTTTTTACCAATTATCGTCAAAGAAAACTGTTGGCTGTAAACAATGAGCCATCATTTGTCCAGATCGTCCAAGATTTGACAAAATGACAGGGTTGGGAACTTGAGGGTTGCTTCTGCAAGGCGCTTTTTCATGGCAGCCTTTACTATTTACTTATATAAATTAGCAAAAAAAAATTTTTTTTTTAAATTTCATGAAACTTGAGGAAATGTTCTTTTATGATGATTATTGAATATATAGATAGATTTTAGGGTATTTTATCCACGTTTGGTGGTGGTGGAGGGGGGTAGCAGCTGGGGGTAATGTCATACATTGTAGCCTACGGACCGAATGCCTATGGTTACAATTAGGGTTACACAAATAGAATGCAATTCATTTAAAGGCAACATCCCTTTTAAGTGGTATTTTCACACAGCTAGTTTTTTTTTTATATCAAATAATAAAACTACAAACATTAGTAATCAATCTTCAAAGCCTGTCCTGCGGTCATTACGCGTGTCATCATTTAATTCAAACTGCTGAAGTGGAGAAGACGGGTTTCTTTTCCGTTTCTACGTACATGTAAATATAATGCAATCGAAATTTACTATAATGTTGTTGAAAATAACAATTGTTGATATTTCTCAGTATAATTTTATCTGAATCTGATTTGCATGATTTTTCGAGTTTGACCAGACGCCGGGTTACACGGCAACTGATCTGGCAACAAACTGTTTGAAATGAAAAACTAGTTTAAGCGTTATAGGATTTAGTGGGTAAGAATAACGTTTTCTCCACTATGCAGTGGATGAGAAGTTCTTCTCTCCGGATAGTTAAAGTCATTCCAATTGCAAAACAGTTTGGAGTTTGGGTAAACCGACATCTTATCAGTCTCCAGACTAATTGTCAATCACTTCAAAATTCATTGTCAAAAGTTCCATACATCCGTTATTATTCTACTATTTTAATGCGTTAGTGAATAGAACAACGTCTTCAGACTCTTCACTGTACAATAAACTCTGCAAGAACAATGTTATTTCTCCTAAATAAAACAAAAAATGATATCATGAACAGTAAAACCTTTCCATAAAGACCACTAAAAGGGAAGACATTGGGTTGTTTAGACGTCAGGTAGCAACTTAGAGCAAGGGGATACTGCGTTTTACAGTTAAAGGAGCTTTTTACTTTCGGCATGCTGTAAGCAGTAACTTGTCTAAAACATATAATGATGAACACAATTTGGTGATCGTTAGAGAGCTAGAAAGGTTTTACCGTACTTGAATTTTTAAAGACTGTGTCTTTTGACAACTCGGATAGTCCTCAAACCGTTCAGTTACAGTGTTATTGCCCGCTTAAAACAACCTAGAGGCAAATACAATTCAGCTAAATGTACAAGATGATAAGATATTGAAAAACTTGGCAATTTATTTGTTATGCGTGGCAAATATTTGAGCCTGATCACCGGTTGACTCGATCTCTGATCTGCTCAATACTGTTTGCATTGGAAATAATGGTTGTGGCACACGTGTATTGTGCAAGAATACCGTCTTTTTCAATTTATGCAATTATTTAAAATTGAGAAATATTACATCTAACACCATTTGCAAAAATAAAACGGTTCCATGTCAAACAGTTTCGGGCTAAATAATTATATTGCATTGGGTTTATATTTTTTCCCACCTAAGCGGGAAATCAAAACTTTGTCCATGTGCTCTTGCTTTGTTGTTTCCTTCGGTAGTAAACAGATACTATTAGTGACCGTAATCTAATAAGAAAAGTAACGTGCTAGAAGAAATTCACTTCTGTGAAATCTGAAGTTATATAATTCACAGAACTGCAATTTAAGCATTAAAACTGGCTAATAGATTTCAATTATTGTATTCGTTTACGTTTAATATGTAATTATTTCTTTTCCACCTTTAAATAAACTGTGCAATTCTATTGTTATTTATGCCAATAAGCTATGTTTATTTTTTATCATGTTTACGCTCTTAAGTTTTCTATTATTTTAAGTGTTTGCTGCGGTTATGCCATTACATGTATCTGCAATAAATCCATTTGGAGAGGATAAGAGTGTAAAACGTAATGTGTACGTAAACGGTTTATGTAAATTCGTAAACATGAAATACCATTACATCTATAAAATTGCGCTCAACAACGATTATTGATTGTGCTAGAAACAGTTCAGGCTAACTCATTAGCCGATGGAACTTCATATTTCCAATGCCACATTCAAATTACATCATGTCGAAATTTTGAGTATCTATGGATGATTTTACAATATATTGCATAATTGAAGAAAAAAAGACCCTGATCAGATTGCTTCATTAGAATCACTTTGATATCGGGTTACACTGTTTGCATAGGACACGTTTACTATTAACCGTTTGTTGCTGATGCTATGTATGCTTAACTAGATTTATACAGGATGAAATCCGACAGTTCTTGTGACTTTATTACTTGTAATTTGCTTTAACTCTCGTATCAACCAGAAAACAAAGTATTCTTGTGACAGTTTTAGCAGAAGGCAGTAAAACCGAAAACGTAGACAAGTAATTGCAACCCGTACATACTCTGTTAAGATTATGTAAATCGTTTTATAAAAATTATAATGAATGATGTTATTGGAAAATGAAAGCAAAGTTGGTCCATTCAATAGATAATAACTTTATGCCAAATGAAAGTAAAGCAGAATGTTTATCATACTTTTGCTGCAATACTGAAATGAACTTGTACCCGAATCATATTTTGTTAAAATATTCGTTTGGGTCTTTATGGATATGTTGGTTTAATTGGAAACTATACTATTGACTAACAGCGTTCATGTTGTTTGAACTCTTTTCCAAAACATTCTTTTAGTATTGAAGACAGAAAGTTGCTTGAACATGACTGGCAGCAAATCATAAAGCGCATCTATTTTACGTTCAGCCTACTTAAATCTACTGTCTGCTAGAGAAAAGAAACTATTTATTGTGGTACATACTTATGAGTGTATTAAGTGAAACTAATTTTTCAGATGGATGAATGAATTAAAGGCATACAAAGGCGTATCTACTGGGTAATGGGTTCACCTACCTTAATCAGTACATGTACCAACTTTAGTGTCTTTATAAAATATATAGAAAACAGTTTACCTATCTGATTGGAAAACGTAGTTTCCAACAAACATGTATTAATTATTGGTGTGTGTCGGTCATTTCAGAAACGATTTCTCACAGTGTTCCCTCCCTATAACAGCACTCCCAACAACGACGCCCTCCTAAAAACGACCCTTGTCGCAGTTCCCTAAACAAGACAGTAATGCCCAACCTATTCACGACTGTAATATCGCCTGCTTTAAATTGTAGTCTGTATTTTGTTTAGTTTTATAATCGACATTTTGACAAAATATTAACTTACTGACGAGTACCAAAAAGCTTAAATCAAGATCAAACGCCACGTTACGCGGCGCCTGGTCTGGATTCAAGCTGTTTGCATATTTCCCTCTCCGAAACGACTGTCACTGAACTCCGAACAACGCATACAATTGATGGAGCGTTTTAGATATAATAATATTGTATTGTAATACAAATACATTTTACTAAACTCCTGGGTTTTATATGTAGTTTGCACGAAATGTTTGTGCTCTTGACATTTTACTTTATTACAAGCAGTAATGAGCCAGGTCAAACACCGAGGTATTTCCAAACGTTTATAAATCGTGAGTATCTGATAATCTGCAATTTGTCGAAATTCAATTGCATTACATTTGTGTTTACTTTCATGTAAAAGAGATATACTAATGTGTTCCATATTTTTCTTCCTACACAGTAAGCAAATTCCTGGTTGTCTTGTCTACGATATTTGAACAGATTGATGCGGTGTTGGATCAGGATCCAAACTGTTTGCCACTCTTTTTAATATTTCGGAAGGCAAACTACATAATATTGAATTTGAGAATTAAAAGCAGACGCCAACTGTTGAATCCCTTCACTGCCATGACGTCACCAAATTTAAACAATTGTCGTCTGCTAAAATCAATTGTTAGGTATTTTGACTTAAGAAATATTGAAACGAGTGTCACACAGAAACAGTTTGGATCCTGATCAAACACCGCGTTACGCGTCGTCTGAACAGGATCCAAACTGTTTTGCAAATAACTACTGTACTCGGGGTAAGGCAGTGTAAGGGTTAAAATTGATGATTACGAGGCAGTGAAGGGGTCAACATATTTCAAGCTAAATTTGCAGTTAGGCATCGGTTTGTCAAGTAATGTTTGAAATTCCAGCGTTGTGGTACATGTACTGGCATCTTTATTTGTATGCATTAAACAAATATTGATTGAGTGAAAGCGTGGACCTTTTTGTCATTAAGTTTTCGCTACTTGTCAAGAAGGATAATGCAGTCTCTAGGGAAATGAAATACAAAGATTTCTGAAATAACGCTGGCCATGTCTTACGAAATGTCGTACGACAATATTGTCGTAAGTAAGATTATATATTTCTCAACTGTTATTTTTTCACCATCTAATCCTGTCTTGTCTCAAGACGATTCCAAAGGGATGTCACATGACAAGATTAGATATAGAAATCAGATATTAAATGCATTTTAAAGTTTCACTTACGACCGTTTGTGTCGCTAAACGGACCCCTAAACTCCATAACTCAAAACCACAGACTTCTGAACGATACGGTAGTTGTTCAGCAACAGCCTTGTTGTATATTTACAAACATGTGCCAACACATGTTTAATGGAACTTCATAAAATACGGTAAATATAATCCATCAACAGGTTGCTGGAGATGTATGATTACCGTTAACGCATCCATTCCTAGCGACGAGTATACTCGTAGTTTACAAAACAGTGTACATGTGAGGATTACACTTGTCCTATGCTCATTATGAAAATAATTGTTAAAATTAACCCTAAATAGTTAAAAAAAACTAGACTTTTTTTAAAATTCGAATTGTGCATAGAAAGTGATGAATTAGTTTAAACAATAGCATACTTCTCATTTACAGATACAGATACAGATCTTTATTCGGCATAAAATAGCAAAATAATAATATTATTATTATTATTATACCAGATTTATATAGCGCTCTTTTCACACAGGGATTGTGCGTTCAAAAGCGCTTTACATGAAATACCACATATGTACCTATAAATCGAGAAAAGACAAAATAACTACAATTAGATCTGAAATAAAACATGAATAAACATATAAAAAACAGTCCCCCAAAACGGCGATCACATTACCCCCATCAATCAGCAATGAACCGACCGGCTAAGTATTGCCGACTGATATAAATAATGGTAGAGCGCCCAATGCAGGCCATCGACAAAACACAAATAACTATAATTAGATCTAAAATAAATAAGGATAAACATACAAAAGACAGCCCCCAAAATGGCGATCACACTACCCCCATCAATCAGCAATGAACCAACCGGCTAAAGATTGCCGACTAATAGAAATAATAGCAGAGCGCCCAGTGCAGGCCATCTAATGTAACATAACTAGGAAAAATAGCATGCGACCATAACTAAAAACTCTATAGAAGATCAATGACATGATTAAAAATGGTGAAAGCTGTCCAAGAATTATACCACAGACCCCGCCAGCTGGTTTCAAAAGAGATCAGAGCCATATCCCTACCATCAAAGATCCACCAGACAGGCATTGGTCAACGGTACAACCCCAGAACTAAAAATTAGACCCATAACATATACAGAATGAACACAGCCCTAGGGTAGCAGTCATCTACCCTCTCCACCCCACACCCGCGGGACCTACATGTTCCATGGCTGAAGTTACACCCTTACTTTATAAAAATATTCATAGCCATCAAACAGTTCAACTTATAAAGGAATCCTCTGAAGCGTGTCCAGGTACCGTATCGGAGCCCATCGATGGCCTCAAATCGTGACAATTTAAACAAAAACGACCTGTTTGTATGATATCGATGGACTACGACACTAACGGCCTCAGAGGTAATATGCCTAGGCAAACAGGAATAACAAAACGGCGTCCGAATGAGCACACGAGCCACAACGAACAGTACCGAGTTAATTTCTTTTCAATAAACCAACCTTTTCCCATACTTAATGTGTCAAACAAAGCAACTTACAATATTTTATTTAAAATCGTTTTTTTGTATGCTGTAAGATTGATAGATTTCAGTTGATTAGTGCACTTTAGCGTGACTGTGTTATCCCGATTAGTAAAATAAATATTTTGTACCCGTGAAAAGTACATTAACACGGGACGAAATGAATTAATATTAGCAAGTTTGCACTCTAAAAGTGCGCGGGACTCCGTTACATTTCTCAAAACTACGCTATAGATAAGGGTTTCCACTGTTTGTCATTTTGCTACTACAATGTATAACTTTAAAATAAAAGTTACAGGGGTGAATGAACAAGATAAAATTCCTACTAACTCTTAGCACTCTAGCTGTGACACATTAAAAAGTTTTGCAAACATTTTAGTACCTGATGAGACACCGCTTGACTAACTTTGTTTGACATTCTAACCCTAGTTTGAAGCTTTTAAGAAAACTCTATTTTTAGTCCGGTAGCAGACGCCAATTTATTGTTTCAGGCCAAAAAATACCTAGAATTCAAAGAATTAAAATTAGATGACACCTTTCAAACATGACACTTGTTACGGTTTAAAAAAAGGATGTTGATTAATAGATGAGCTGTGTCTTCTAATGATCAATATTTCCGAGAAACCAGTTTCTAAATATCTAACTTCCGCTAACTCTGTGCACGCTAGCGGCGGAACCATGGTATTCTGTGCAACAGTTTTGATCCTAATCAGAGAAGACGTAACGTGGTGTTTCACATGGATCAAAACTATCTGTCATCCCGACCAAATTTTGAAAAGAAGACTTCAGAATTTCTAAATTTAGAACTCTAGCAGGCGGCAATTATTGCAGACGAAAACATTACTTAGCATTCGAATCGTAAATTCTTAACCTCTTTGCTGTCTTAGCATAAGTGCACAGGCACCGGGGAACAGTTGGAGCAAGACAAATATATGTCAGTGTAACGATAATGGCGTGCGTGTTAAAATGCTATTTTGTCGCGTCTTAGAGCAATTTGATGTTTAGACTGATAAATAAAAACAGTTTGGACCCTGATAGGACGCAAAGTCGTCCGAGCAGGACCCAACAATGTTTGTGATCATCAGCACACTCCTCGGATTATTGCAGCGAATGGTGTAAATATGTTGTACTGAAAACGAGTTTAGTTCACTTCAAATTAAAACAAAAACTTCATGAAAGATACACAGACAGACAACACAATTTGAGTTGACATAGCCTGCCAATAAAGGTAATACTTTTATTTACACGTTTCTATGTAGCAACAAGAACACATTTTTACAATTCACTAGGAGGTTAACAAGGACTTTAAATTGGCGAGCTTTTTTAACATCATTTTAACACTTCTATTTTGTTCGAGTTTTAATGCGTATTGTTTTTTCATTTAATTTAAATAAATATCACATGTTTGACAGAGTGACTGTAAAATTTTCAACTTTCGGATAAATACTGTCATACATGAGCTATTAATTTTATCATACCGAAATCATTGATTTAACCCGGAAATCTAGATATTTACTTAAGTTGGTTGGAATCATGATTAGAACTAGATCCGCATGCGATGAATAATCAGTGTTATAAACTCATTGGAATTTGAAGGAATTATCCAAACTCTTTCTCTCCAAAAACACGTACCAAGGTTATAATATACTATAATACATACGTTTTCTTTTTCAGCTCTGACTGTTTTTTTTGCACCATTTAGTCAACTTCAAACTGCTTCAAATTTAAGATCCAAGTTTTAACGTTATCTAAAGTGACGCTTTTGCGCGTGATTTTGACATCAATTTCAGGTTGACGTCACTTACAACATTATGTTACCATGTAAGCGAGCGACAATACTTTAAGGAGAGTAATTTCTTTCCCGCTGGGTCTGACAGTACTTTTATGTCACGGTTGCCTATGGTAGATTAACATTGTAAATGAAATAGATGTATAATAATGCCTTATAGCAAATAGTCCAATATTGGCTGCTTTTCAAGGCTGCCTCCAACATTAATGTTTAATGATGACAACAGTTTAGAGCTTGGTCAGATGATGAGTTACTCGGCGACTGGCCGCACCCAAAACTGTTTGTGATAGCCATATTAATAGTTTAAGCACAAACGCGTTAATTGGTAAGAAATAATGTCTTGATAAGATATTAATATGAATTGGGCCATTGTAGAGCTGTTTTATATTACTTAAATCCAGCGATTGCATAAAGAAGGTTGTTGTGTTATCAGCGTGAACATAAATGATATCTTAGCGTTTCTCCAACTTGACCCTAGACAGACACAATAAAACACTGCTTTATATCGTCTGGAAAAACAACACGCTCTACCCTCACCAGAGAGTGTTGATGATTGCATGACTAGAAGTATCAGTTGTTCTAAACAGTTTCATGATCAAATTTTCATGAGGTTTTACCCCTTCACCTCCATATTTTCGTCTGCTTCAACAGTGTTGTCTGCAATATCATTTTAAACTGAGATTTAAGGATGTATAACTTGCGTGATTTCAAAACAAGTGGCAAACAGTTTTGATGCTGACTAGAACTGTTTGCAAATGCTCTTTCTGACGTCATTGGGAGTGAAAATGTAAAATGTTTTTGTTCATTACATTAAGTTTGAAACCTGATCAGACGGTAAGAAGATCGGTGTCTGATCAGGATCCAAACTATTTGGCCCTATTATAACATACATCTACAGATGCTTCTTCAATTTAGATACATAACATCTAATTTTGAGATATAAAAGATGTATAGGATCTGCCATGAGTCGATGTTTAAGACAAGTTGAAAGCAAACGAGTCTAGAATTGAAATGTTATTAAGCGAGCCTGGGCGAGCTTAATCACTTTTCTATTCTAAACGAGTTTGAGATCAAATAAATACGAAAGACTCGAGCAGGAAACGCAACACAAACAACACACACACCTCTCAAGCAAAACACACACACGGTCACACCATCACACACACACACACACACACACAATACCATTCCTTCATCTACACACTAAATAGAAAACAACTCGCAAGACAAACATAAAGCAAAGTGAATATAGGAGCCCGCCTTGGTACGGTCAGTAGCAATCAATAATCAATTAGAAATTAATCATTAACAACCACTGGGGGTTAAACCTGGGTTTAGGGGCGCCCAACCTCACTCTTATCTCCTATATTCACTTATGAAGACGAACAGTGTACATCGACGAGTGACAGATTAACTTTCTCTCCTTGCCAACGATTAGCTATTTCAAAGCAATATGCTTTTTTGAAACCCCGGTGATGTCAAAACGCCGTTTTAAATAGTGGCGTTACAGTGACGTTAGCAAAGTTATCTTACACATGTTGCATATAAGGATATTTGACATCGTTGTGCGCAATAGAAAACAGGGGTAGTTACATATATGTGAGAAATGACAGAACCTCGAGCAGACAATATATATTTATTTCGCCGTTTCTCAATAGCTACACAATGACGTTCCTGTATATTTCACTGAGACTTAAATGCGACAATTGAAATCATCATTCTCACTGTCTCGGATTTGGTCCCAGGTCGGTACTGGATGAGCGGACCGGCAGTCACCGGGAGTAAAACCGTTGCGACACCGGGAACGGCCGGGACGATCGTTATGAATCATGTTCATCCGCTTCGCACCGGCAAGCATATCCGGATGCTTAAAGACATTACCCCAGTCCATTCATTCATTAATCACCCCATTGTTTTCACTAGACGTGAAAGTAAATGTACAGCATGAGAAAAGTGTGCAAGCAACGGGTCAGCCATCTGAAGTTTTGTATAGAGGCCCTGACCTACTAGATCCCAAGGTTTTACAATGGGGTTTACTAACCACACTATGAAATATAAGGTGCGGGCCTCACATGAGACGCCTGAATTATTTTTTGCCTAGACGCTAGCGCAGTAAGTGCATGCTCTTAATGCCTTGACTCAAACTGTCTACGGGGCTAGGTGTTACTACCGAAGCAATGTTTTCAAACACAACCGGGAGTCAACGGGAGAAATAACAAGAGCCAGCTTAATCCGGTAAAAGCCGGGACGTATGGAGCACGCCGGAGCAATGCCGAAGTTTCACCGGCACATACGGGACAATTCCGTGTCTCTACCGTGCTAAACCGGGTTGTTGGCGAGCATAGACATCGATTTAAAACAAAGAATTTTTTTTTTTGCGTTCCGTATGCGTTTCAATAAGAAAAAATAACGCATTTTCTATTGTATAGAGTGAAATTTAATACATTAAAAAAGATGCTATAAATAGCTTCATGCTTAAATCCTTATGTACACAACACACTGTACTGAGCCAGATGAGACGCCGGGAAAACATTTTGCCACTCAAATAAAAGTTGTTTTCAACAATGTTCTACTTTAATTGCATTGCGTTTACTTTCCATTCCATTTATAATTGATGCTGATCCACGTTCGCCCAGGTTCATATCCTTTCCGGTGAATACCATGAAACGTCCGGGCAGTTATTAGGAAAATCCGGGAAGATCGGACTTCATAACTAGCAGACCACCAGGGGAAACCTTGGAAATATGAGAATACAATGTAGTTTTCATAAAAAAGTGTCCCGATCCTTCCCGGTTGACCCCGGTTCAACGGCTATTTTTACCGTAAAATGAGATATCTGCCTAAGAGTGGTTGTAACATCATTTTAACTCTTGTTTGCGTGCTTATGGGGTATTTTGATAAGTGTGAAGAGGTTTCGTTATCTTAGACAGACTTATTGCAAATTGGTTGAAAATCGACTGATTTCCGATGCTGTCTCAAACAGAAAGGATATGATGTAGGTAATGATTAGGTTGCTTACGTGACTGGCGTATTTACTATTGTTCTATAATTATGTTACAGTAGAGAAGACATAATCTTTTCTCGTTTAAAAGAAAGGAAACCCAAACGCATTTGCAATAATATGTAGCAGAGGAAAACATGTTGAAACGTTTGATCAACTAGCGCTGAGGTGGCATTAAGTCTTCTCAAGTCATACTTATATCTAACTTTAAAATGTATTGCAGACAACAATATTGAGTCAGACAATATAGCGGACAAGAGCTAAAACCTAAAGAGCAATTTTGCGCCTAAAGGGTTAATCTGAGAGGCCACCAGTATGTTGCCTGTTCAGATTTGTGCTTGCAAAATATATCAATGTTTTAGTATGTACACATTTATTATCGCGATTCATGGAATTTGCCGATCATTTTCTGTCGTTTATTTCGCTTAAACGCCGAAAACATTCAGTTCATTTCTTACATTTACATTATATTTGCTGTAAGTTTTAATATCAAATGAACATTTTAATAGTATGCATGTATGTTTAATCCATATAAGAGGTTGTTAACACGAATAATGTGTATTCTTAAAGGAACAGCCATAACCGCATAACTGAAGCTGTGATTCGCGGATGAAAGTTCCATAAGCCCGGCTTGCTGTGCGACGGATATCCACAAGTCTCGTCCATAGATAAATTGCGTCTATACGAATTAAACGTAAATATTTTCAATGGAATTGAAAGGGTCGGTTAAAAACCTAACGCATTCTGCACCATACTAAATTATTTATAGCAATGACCTGTGTACAGTTAATTTTGCACTGACCGATATCACATATATGTCGTACACATATATTGTCTGCAGGAAATACTCATTTTGTCTGTATTGTTTTAGTGCAGAAAAGTTGAATGTGAGTGTCAAACAATTTGATCCAGATCAGACGCGGCATTACGCGGTGTCTGATCTTGATCTAAACTAAAAATGTTAACCAAATCGTACGAAAATTGATTAACGCGCTGAGATGACAAATAATTGGAACATGTTTGTTATCCCTAAATTTAACTTACCGTTTGCGCACTAAATACAATACTTAAAAACAATAACAGCGGAGAGGACGATATTAGTTTCCAATTTATATTAACGAAGCGCAAACGTAGTCAAATAAGATGTATGAAATGCCATTTTTGAAAATGTTCAATCTGGATTATAATTTATTTAAACATGAGATATGTTGGAGTCTGACCAGAAACTAGCGTTTGATATGGTACTGAACTATTTAAAATAAACTCAATATTTTAGCATGCACGTGTTTTGTTTGAATGGAAACCGCTTTAGTCTTGTTCCAAAGCATACATTTAGGTTGTTGAATATGCCGTTAAATTGGCTTTCGATAAACTGTGATAAGCCAGTATGTAAAAAACATAAAGACATGCAATAAGCTCGTCCTAAATGGACGTTCAATAACATCAACTAAGTAAATCATAAAAGGAAACAAGTTGGCTTCTTTATAAAATGGAAGGAAACCCAAAACTATGTTGTATTGGATAAAAGAAGAATATAGGCGAAAGGTATACTTGAGGCATATGAGAAGATATTTAATGTACAATGAAACCTCTCTATTTGCGACCAGTAACTTGCGATAATGTGTTGCTGTTTAAGCCAGGTGGTTGCTTGAGACAATGCTGCTTTTAATTACACGTAAACAGAAAGACGTGACGCGCGATGTTCGTACACATTTTAAAATGACGCTTACTGATCAGTATCAAAATCAATAAGAAAGTCAATTTTAGCTCGATATATTTGATCGATACATCAAATTAATCAGCAGAAAGTAAACAATAACATCACACCATTTATCTAATTCTAATTATTTTGAAAGTTTTTGAAAAATTAAGTTGAAATGTAATTTCTACCAAAAATTGGCGTGTCACACGTAACAAAAATGCATTCCCCTTAAGTTTTACAGGCGTATATCTCATATGTTTTTCATCCAAATGCCTTCAAAATCTGGCGGAACAATGTTTATGTCAACATTTATCAATGAAGTAGTTTTGGTTAAACTCAAAGTGCATTTCCGCTTCCGGTCGAAAAAACAAGTTGAGTACAGAAAGTGTCACACTTAGAGGAAACTCCACAGTGCAGATACAAAAACACAGATTATTATAAAAAATATTAACGAAGTAAGAACACATTCTCTACCATATAAAAGTTCATTTGATGCTGATTGTAATTGCACATGAAGATATTGATGAAACGTTGAATAGTTCACTTGATTGATACTTTATTAAGGTTGAAAAAATGTCACACATGGCATTTTTCAGTGTTTTTTTGACGTGTATCTGTTTAAATGTCATTTTAAAGTAAATGTACACAAAAATTAAGTGCAAGAAATATGTTTATCAAACGGTTCATTATCTCAGCTTTTAAATGATATAATTTTCTTTGCCGTGCGTTAAACAGTCTTAGTTTTATAAGTGTTTTAAAAAACTTGAATTTTTGTCACACTTAGACGTCGCGCACGATATTCGTACAAACGTCCAGATCGCCGTCCAAATCTGACGTTTATATCGAGTTTTTGAGTAGCCTTTCAATTGTACATTGCGATACATGATCACACATACAATTTCAAATATAGCTATAATATACCTCTTTACTATGACATTGATTAGCTACAAATAATGAGGCATACGGTAAACATTTTGTCTCTTTAAACCAAAAAACAATCGCACAATTTCTAGCGACCCTTCACATTGTCTAGCTACAAAGAATGTACTGCTAAATGTGTTCTCTTAATGGTGTGGTTCTCTTTTTTTTGGTGTAAAGTACATGTACCTCTGGCACAAACCTGTTTTACAGATAGAGCTAGCGCTGTTAGAACTATCAGAGCTAAACGTCTGGTAATTATTTTGTTTTGACTCTATCGAAGGAGTTTCCCTAACTGTTCCCATAACTTTTTTCTGAAGACTAAAATTATTTGGAAATTTTGCACTTTATGTTCTTAAATAGTGCCAAAACGGCTTATTTAGTGCGCAACTCTCTGTACATTTAGTTTGACGTCGCTTTACACGGGTTTAACTGTAGATTCCCTTATGTAAACAGGCATGTCGTGATGTCATGATCATACGTCATAAATACGGATGACGAACACTTATGACGCGTTGACTATAATGAATGCATTTGTAAACACAGCTTATTCTGACCACCCATTGCATCTCGCAGGCGGAATTTAATCATTTGAAGTCTTCAGAAAAAAGACCATCGCTTAATTATTTACCGATTATTCTGAAAGCAAACATTTCAGTTCAAACGTTCGTCTGCTTCAAACTGGTCAAAACTAATTAGTTATTAATCAGAAGATTTAAACCGAGTGAGAAAGGAAATTGAGCTAGATCAAACGCAGGGTGACTGCCAACCTAGTATGATAAAAGTTGGCTATTTCCATATTCTGTCACAGAGGTAAGCAGATTATAAAATGTTAATTTGATCTTCATTGACTGTACTTATATAGCCATACTGATTCTTTTCAGGCCAAAATAAGTAGGACACTGTTTGCAATTCTAATTGATCTCTCGCCACATATCGCGAAAATGCGAAAAATCCAAATGCTGCGAAAATCCAAGTGCCAATTTCTTCACATTAATAAATGTTTTCGCATTTCGATAATTAGTGTCCATATAAAATAACTGTTTAAAATGCGGAACGTTCTTTAAGGTCTCTTTTCTTAATTTATGTTAATATTACGTCAACGTCATGTTACACAAATGTGTACGAACATCGCGCGTCACGTCACAGCTCCTGAAGAAGGTATCTGATTTACGTTTACTTTGCCTATAAGCTGCAAACTGCCAATTTGCGTTATGTTAGTGGTTGCAAGCGACTTTAATTACGACCGGGTATGAGTTTTATTCCAAACTGGAGTGATAAGTTCCGGTACTAGTTTTATTCCTAGCCTAAATATATGTATGTTTTCGTCCAGTTGCTGCGAAAATTTATGCAACCCAATTTCAGACATGCGCAGACAATTCATTTTTGACTGGTTGCGCAAAAGTACTCCCCTTTTTCACAGTTTCGCCATTATCAGAAGTGTAATCTACGCAAATGGCTTCTTTAAACCTCAGCACTGAGGAAGCCCCATGAAGGGGACTTCGGATATTTTTATTTCCCACTTTGTATTTACATTACAAATTTAATTAATATGTGATATTTTTTCCATCGCCATTTCTCTTTTGCCTCTGTATATCTAATCATATATTTTGTTAAATGCAAAATTAAAAGATCATATATCAGAATCAGATAAGAGGGAGTGCAAAATTAGATTATCTAAACAGTTCTAACATCTAGTGGTTAATGCACCCAGTCCACCCTTTAGGTCATATTGACTTGGGCTTGACTTAAGCTGATATGGTAGGCAATTCCGAAACCTAACGGTTATGGGGGAAATAGTTTATGTGATACTGAGTCCTTGACTGACGAAATTTAAGTTCCTGGTCGGCTTGGTGACGATGGTCGATATTGACGTTGTCTTCCTTGACTCTGTATAACATGATCAGAGAGTTGATTATTTTGCGCTGTTCCAGTGTGTTCCAATTCAGTGTGTGAAACATCTGGGTCACTATTACCGGTGTCAGATCAAATTTGGATCACTACATGATGATGTATCTCTAAAGCCGTCCTTAACCGGGAGAGTTATGTCGGATTTTCGTGCTTTGGTTTTTCTCTCCCTCTCTGTCGTACCCTAAACCCTCCCATGTCTTACAGTTACTCGTGACTACAGACTATTCGCTTGAGTACAATTTGACCGTTGCCATAGTGGGTTATTTTTAACACGGGCTTGAATGTTTAATTCTTTCCCGTGTTACTAATAATCCTGTCAGAGAATTTTGTTAGATGTTTTGCATGTATTTACTTACTGTGCTGGCGGTCTTTTTGATTGTAAGGTTGTGGAACAGGGTTTATTTTTTATGTACACTGTTCGTCTTTATAGGTGAATATAGGAGATAAGTGTGAGGTTGGGCGCCCCTAAACCCAGGTTTAACCCCCCAGTGGTTGTTAATAATTAATTAATTTATAATTGATTATTGATTGCTACTGACCGTACCAAGGCGGGCTCCTATGTTCACTTAGCTTTATGTTTGTCTTGCGTGTTGTTTTCTATTTAGTGTGTAGATGAAGGAATGGTATTGCGTGTGTGTGTTTGTGTGTGTGTTTGTTATGGTATGGATGTGTGTGTGTTCTGCTTTAGAGATGGGTGTATTGTTTGTGTTGCGTTTCCTGCTTGAGTCTTCTTTCGTATTTATTTGGACCCGCGGGTCCATTTTTTATAGCGAAATATGGACCCCTCTGTACATTTTGGACCCCCCTCAAAAGTTAGTAATGCTTCTCCCTAATGCAAAATATTGATTACTCCTATCCTGAGGTTGTTATGCCCATAATTTTTTTTTAAATAAAATATATATTTTTTCGGTTGGAGAGGGGGTCCAAATCTGATGGCATCAAAATTGGACCCCCTCCCTTGGAAACACCCAACCATAAGTCATTTGATTTTCACATCAACTTTAATTCTTTTCCATTAGTTGTTTTTTTAAGTAATGTTTTACTCCTTTCCTGAAGTTACTATGTCCTGCAAATTATTTTTGTTTGAGAAGGGGGGGGGGGGGTCCAAATTTGATGGCGTAAAAGTAAAAATTGGACCCCCTCCCTTTTCAACACCCAACTATAAGTCATTTGATTTACACATCAACTTTAATTCTTTTTCATTACTTGTTAAGTTTTAGTGATGTTTTTCTCCTAATCTGAGGTTACTATGCGCTGCAAATTATTTCAATTGGAGAGGGGAGTCCAAATTTGATGGTGTAAAAAAAGGACACCCCCCTCCCTTTTCAACACCCAACCATAAGTCATTTGATTTACACATGAATTTTAATTCTTTTCCATTAGTTGTTTTGTTTAAGTAATGTTTTACTCCTTTCCTGAAAATACTATGCCCTGCAAATTATTTTGGTTGGAGAAGGGGGGGGGGGTGTCCAAATTTGATGGTGTAAAAATTGGACCTTCCCCTCCCCCCCCCCCCGTCCCTTTTCAACACCGAACTATAAGTCATTTGATTTACACATTAACTTTAATTCTTTTCCACTACTTGTTAAGTTTTAGTGATGTTTTTCTCCTAATCTGAGGTCACTATGCGCTGCAAATTATTTCAGTTGGAGAGGGGGGGTCCAAATTTGATGGCGTAAAAATTGGACCCCCTCCCTTTTCAACACCGAACTATAAGTCATTTGATTTACACATCAACTTTAATTCTTTTCCATTACTTTTTAAGTTTTAGTGATGTTTTTCTCCTAATCTGAGGTTACTAGGCGCTGCAAATTATTTCAATTGGAGAGGGGGGTCCAAATTTGATGGCGTAAAAATTGGACCCCCTCCCTTTTCAACACTCAACCATAAGTCATTTGATTTACACATCAATTTTAATTCTTTTCCATTAGTTGTTTTGTTTAAGTAATGTTTTACTCATTTCCTTAAGTTACTATGCCCTGCAAATTATTTTGGTTGGAGAAGGGGGGGGGGGGGGGTCCAAATTTGATGGCGTAAAAATTGGACCCCCCCCTCCCTTTCCAACACCGAACCATAAGTCATTTGATTTAAAGGTAAAGGTAAAGGTGGAGTTTATAAAGTCTGCTATTATGTATACATATTCTGCCGACTTATACATTTACCTCCCTGACTATCGAGTCACAAGTCGGCTATTAACAGACGGCGCTACAAGCAGCCATGACACATTGACTTATTTCCCTCTCAGGTACCTATTTAAATCACCTGGGTGAAGTGGAGCAATGTAGGGTTAATTTTTTGCTCAGAAAAAATTCAGTGATCCTGACAGGGCTCGAATCAGGAACCTCTCGCTTCCTAGGCGAGCGTCCAAACACATCAATTTTAATTATTTTCCATTATTATGGTTGGGTGTTGAAAAGGGAGGGGGGTCCAATTTTTACGCCATCAAATTTGGACCCCCCCACCCCCCCCCCCCCTTCACCAACCAAAATAATTTGCAGGGCATAGTAACTTCAGGAAAGGAGTAAAACATTACTTAAACAACTCAAATAATGGAAAAGAATTAAAGTTGATGTGAAAATCAAATGACTTATGGTTGGGTGTTTCCAAGGGAGGGGGGTCCAATTTTGATGCCATCAAATTAGGACCCCCTCTCCAACCAAAATAATATAGTGGAAGAATTAATTAAGGGAAAAAAGGCATATTTATTGGGTAATGGGTTAAGCTAACATCTTCTAGGATACATAAAATATTTCCTATACAGTAAATGTTTGTGACTGTATAAAATGGAATTATTTTCTTCAATGTAGGAATACATTGTACAAAATGGAACTACTTTCTTCAGTGGAAGAATAAATTAAGGGCGTAAAAGGCATATTTATGGGGTAATGGGTTAAGCTACCATCTTCTAGGATACATAAAATATTTCCTATACAGTAATTGTTTGTGACTGTATAAAATGGAATTATTTTCTTCAATGTAGGAATACATTGTACAAAATGGAACTACTTTCTTCAGTGGAAGAATAAATTAAGGGCGTAAAAGGCATATTTATAGGGTAATTGGTTAAGCTACCATCTTCTAGGATACATAAAATATTTCCTATACAGTAAATGTTTGTGACTGAATAAATTGGAATTATTTTCTTCAATGAAGGAATACATTTAAGATGTTAATAGGCATATTTATTGGGTAATGGGTTAAAATATTCATTGGTTTCTTGAAATTAACTTTTTATTAAGTTTTTTTTATCATTCTAAATTTTTGCATAGGGTGTCCATTTTTTACAGGGGGGTCCAAATTTCATAGCGAAATATGGACCCGCGGGTCCATATTTCGCTATCAAATTTGGACCCGGGTCCATTTTTTACGGGGGTCCAATTTTGATATGACACCGGGCACTATCGTATAATAGTGACCGCTAGCTTGTACAAAGATAAAGAAGGAGCGTACGTAGGTAAGATATACTATACGCGTTTATTATGAAGGAATAATGCCTTCCCCTGTACATTCTCCATATAACGTATCGAACGCTAAACAGAGATGGTACTAATTTCCAGAAGACGTTATACAATCAGATTTAAATGACACGTCCCGCACACACAATGCAACTACAGTGTTTTTTAAGCTTTGTAAGCAACATTTCGGAACCTGGTTTGACGTCAGGCTTTCATTGGAAACATTATGTTCCCAACAGTTTGTCAAAATGTCATGATTGCTTAAGCTTACATATCATCTAGTTTACACTAATTGTTTGATTATGTTTTAGTTTTCAAAATAATTGTCTCCAGATTACTCTTTGTACAAATGATAATTCTGTTATTGAAGAAGTGTTTTGCAGCTTAAACAGTGTCGTCTAGTAGGTGGTTATTTGCAATAACCATGTCTGTGTTTATTATGATTTTCCTATGAACTATTAACTATTTTGTCTATCTTTTAGGCAATGTTTTGTTATGTTATTGGGAAAGAATAATGCATTTCCCTGTTCCCTTTTGTTTAATTAAAACAAAGCAGCCATGAACCTTAAATAATGATACACTAATGCCAAGTTTTAGCTTATAATGTGTCAGGGATGATCCAGTGTTTAGTTACTACGTGTACGTTCATACCATTTTTACGCAGTTTTAATATCGAATCGATAAAGTAATAAAGATTGGAAATAGTAGCATTGTGTTTATAACATAACTATAAACAGATAATAATAAGTTGTATCTATACGCCATGGTTTATTACTTCTCAAAGAAGTACACCGGTATATTTTCCTATTAAACCTTATGCTAAACGTGACCTGACTAACCGATACAGACAGGTTGTATCCAGAAGAGAAGCCGTGTAGCACACTTTTCTACAGTCTAACTGTTTGGCACTCATTTTCGACTTTTCTAAATTTTATATAAAAAACAAAACAAAACAACCTGCTTTGAGTTTACTAGCAGCCGATATATATGAAGCAGACGACACAATTCAGCACGATTAGGGTTAAGTATGACATTTATTGTTACCGATTATTAACCATTACTACGAGTATATATTTCTGCATATAAAAAAGAGTTATATTCGTAATAAGTGCGCTGTTATGTAATTAAATGTATTGTTATTATCGAGCACTTTGGTCAAAAGTATTTGGGAAATGTTTACACCATTGCAGTATAAGATAGTTACATAATTATGTTACGAGGTCCGCGTCGAAAATTGGATTTTATTAAATGTATTCCCGCTTTTAATAAAGTCTTTATTGTTTTTATTATTTCCAGTTTAAATCAGAATTAATGCAAATTCAATGTAATGAAAAATAGAAAATGACATAAGTTAAAAATATTCTTACGCTCCCTTCGAATCTGAGTGGCAAATGTTTTGCAGCCTGGTCAGAGGCCTAGTTACTCGGCGTCTGATTTTCCTCCACATTGTTTGTAATTGACATGGCTTTAGCACTAATGGACTTTTCGGAAAATCTTCCTTACTGAACATCGTAAGAAATGCTTTGATATCACGGCAAACCTGTTAATTCGTCTTGCGCTTGACATGTACAGTGCTACCTCCCTACAACGGCCCTCCAATCAATGACCTCCTCCTTACAACGACGCAGATCAGACACCGCAGCTTATCTGGATTTAAGCTGTAAGCAAATGTCAGTCAATTCCCTCCCTATAACGACTCCCTTCGAACAAATCATATATTCTTTGTCTCCCATTGCTTGTCGTGGTAGAGAGGGAGCACTGTAGTATCTTACAGTTTGCAATAATGGCGTCTACATTAGTTTGACTTTATCTCTTACATTAAATAGATCTACAGAGCACTTGATTGGTGAAATAAAACATATATTGGCAAAACAAAGTAGATCAGAACAACACCTATTTAGCATACATGTTTAGATTGAACTTGTTTTTAGCAATGATAATATAACCCGTTTTTGTTCGAAAAAATCATAGAGAAGCTCGATAGATTTACTGTCAAACATGACATTTACGTTTTAAAACCATGTGTTGTTGGTCTTCAACCTTTGGGGAAATGTGTTTAAAAATATTACTATATCGCACAGATATATTATAAGGACCTTAAAGAACGTATAACATCAAAAACAAAATAAATCTAAACGAAACTGTCACTGCTGCTAAACGACAACACTGCAAGCACAAGCTCTGGTCCTTTTTGGGGGCCCGTCGATCATAACACGCGGCAAAACCATCTCTAGTCCATCAATATTATCATATTCTTCGCTCTAGATAGATATGTGGTCAAATTCAAATAACAACATTAAAAAACAAATACACTGTACATGAGAAGAAATCAGTATACATATTAGTCAGTCTCATCTCTGACATAATGACAATTTACTCGGCCTCAAATCTGTACTGGAACTTCTACGGTGGAGATAACGTTATTCTTTCCCGTTTTAACGCACACAAAACGGAAACGTGTACTAAAATGGGTAAAATGACAATAGTTTGACAATTATAAAAAATGATGGTTTCAGCCTTGTCCACTCTCTAGCACAAACACTTTTTATCAGATCTTCACTAAACTGGCTGAAAATTATATATAACATGCTCATCGTATGGACATATTATAATACAGGAGGATACTACCATAATCCTATAGAAACCTTTAAAATACAGTAAAACGCAGAGAACTTCAGAAATTTGAACCTGGCAAGACGCAGATTTGCTGGGCGTCTGAGTTGTTCATGCAATGTTAAACTTTTACATATTTTTAGAAAAACAATTGAAACAATTGGATATTTCAAACCGTAAACACCTCTAAAATACCTCTCAAGAAATCATTAAATTACTTTATCAACTCTTCGCATGCTAACGGCGGAACATTGATTTCCTTTGCAAACAGTTTGGATCAGCGGCGTCTCACGAGGGTCGAAAATGTTTGACAGGCTGATCTTTAATTTTGACAGTTTAATTTGTAAAAGAACAATAGAACACTAGAATACTGACCAGTCAGAAAGGGCCCCACAGAAGGAGTATGTAGGAGAAAGACACAAGAGAAAACTGCAAAGTTCAGCTAATAGTATTACTGAGCGAAACAAATAGAAAACAGTTGAATGAATATCCATGAAGAGGTAAATGAGATATGTAGTGGTACTCATCTTATTAAAATCATGGCCAGGATGAAGCACATGCAAGCATTGTCCATAAGTTTGGCTATAATAGGATAAAAATTGTTCCTATTACAGAGTGGACTAGGCTAAATTAAGGGTGAAGCTGCACATTTTTAATTAATTCAAGGGCAATAACTCCAACATGCCTTGTGCGATTCGGGAAGTTATCAAACTTGACCTAGATTTTATACTAATTGACACATAATTCACACAGTATTTCGAGTTTTTAAGTAAAATAGATTTATGTATTTCTATTCGATCGAGTGAAACCATCATCCCTTGAGGAGAAAACGTTTAAATAAAATATAATTTGAGGTCTGTCACAAAAGCAGAAATATTCCATTTTTTAAACTGTTTGCCTTTTCAGCCAATTAAAATTGCAAGTTTTAAAAAGCAAGGAAGTTTTATTTTACAAGAGTGTCACATCGACAGGATTCAATCAGCGTAAATATTCTCTTTGTTTCCGAACATTTAGCTGTGACAAACAATTACGTCTGAAAGCATCAGTTTGTTTCATTCACTGTCAGGTCAATGATGCTGCTCTGGCGACACAAGTAACGTTAAAGTTCTAGATTGCGTGATGAATAGATGTTGCATTGTCTAGCAGAATAGTCTGTTTTGATAACATGTGTGATTAGAGAACTCTGGTAATGGTTTTATATCCGGTGAAATCTCCTGCAGTTGGATTCTTCAACAATATATTCACTCAAAGTGTCATGTTTTATGGCCACCGTTTAATTTGTCTGATTCATATACAGGCATTTAGCTACGTTAGTTTATTTTACTATAAGCATTCAGTATATATTTTGCACCAAGAGTTTCAGTCACTATCTATTGTTCCATAAAGTGTGCTTGTGTTTGGAGAGATGAATGGGCATTTACTGTTTTGAGGAAAATATATTTTCTGATGATTTGGCAATGATGATGTTCGTGGTCTAAAGAATTTCTATGAGTAAGTAGAGTTACGATTTATACAAAATATTTATTGTAACTATATTATAGGTTCCAGCAGTTGAATTTGAAGAAAGTTATATCTGTATAACATGATGACTGCACAGAATATATTAGTTTATTGATAATGTCACACGTTATTTTAGGCTCACCTGGCACAAAGTGCCAAGGTGAGCTATTTTGATCGTGCTATGTCCGTCGTCCGTCCGTCCGTCGTCAACAATTTCTTTAGACAACATCTCCTCCTAAACTACAGGATGGATGTTTACCAAACTTGGTAGTAATAATCCTTATATGGCCTCTTTGAAAATTGTTTAAATATTTCCGGTCCATTGCATATCTAGGTCACAAGAGCTAAAAATAGATTGTTTCAATAAAAACTTAAACAATCTTCTCTCAAACCACAGTACCCTGAGCTTAGATAGTTGGCACAAACCATCAAATACAGGTGCTCTATCAAGATAATTCAAATTATGTCCCTGGGGTCAAAATGACCTCGCCCCGGGGGTCACAAATTTACAAAGAGTTATAAAGTGAAATCTTCAAACCTCTTTTTCTCTGAAACTACTATAGCTAGATCTTTGATATTTGGCATGGTGTAACTTCTAGAGGTACTTTACCAAAATTGTTCAAATGGTTCCGTTCCGTTGCATATCTAGGTCACAGGAGCTAAAAATACATGTTTTCAATAAAAACTTAAACAACCTTCTCCTCTCAAACCACAGTACCCTGAGCTTAGATATTTTGCACAAAGCATCATCTTTGGATCCTCTATCAAGATTGTTCAAATTATGTCTATGGGGTCAAAAATGACCCCGCCCCGGGGGTCACCAATTTGTATAGAAGTTTATAGTGAAATATTCAAACCTCTTTTTCTCTAAAAATAATATGGGTAGAGCTTTGATATTTGGCATGGTGTAATTTCTAGATGTACTTTACCAATATTGTTCAAATAGTTCCAATCCGTTGCATAAATAGGTCATATGAGGTAAAATAGATTTTTTCAATAATAACTTTAAAAATCTTCTTGTCTGAAACCATAGTACCCTGAGCTTAGATAATTTGCACTCAGCATCATCCAATCAGCAATTGGCACAAACCTATTGTCATAATTTCTCAGCTTTTCAAGATATGTTACATTTACATCAACGGTTCCAGGTGAGCGATTTAGGGCCGTATACGGCTCTTGTTTAAGAGAAAAAGTACATAGGTTTAAGGAGAATCGAAAGATGAGACTTACATTTACACAATCTGATACTTACATTTACACTGTAAGTCTTTGCTATATACTGATAAATAAGTTTTAATGAGTTAAACAATGTTATCAGAATGATGTATCTATATGTGATTTATTTGTGTGTTTCCCAGAATTACTAAATACAGGTAGTTAAAACATGCGCCGGCGGTAGTGGTTCAGTGGTAAAACACTGGACTATGGTACCAGGAGAAGTGAGATCTATCCCCCGCCGGACCAGTGGCCTTATTAGAGGATTTTTTCGAACCACCGATTATGTACAGGAATGTTCTTGATCAAGATATGCACCGCGAAATGCTGTTGTGACATGTGAAGGGTCTGAACCAGTACTGTGGCTTCCTACGCACCATATGTTAGCAGTGCTAAATATTGTATGCAAGATGGCTAAATCATCAGTGGAAATAATGTACAGTCGGCTGAACGGTCATTCGGGCTGCAAGTAGACTATAACTTGGTACTTTACTTTATTTCTTTCTAAAGAGCATTGCCCATGCATGCAAATGTTGTTTACCGTGTTTATACATTTGATATGCCCCTTGTCTAGTTAAGGGGTGCCAAGTCAATGTTTCCTTTTCGTTTCCTTTTTATAGAAATTTTGGGGATTATTGCTGATGGGTAAAGTTTTCAGATAATAACTGCTGACCGTAAATTAAAAGTTGCATTGGAAGAGACGTTTTAATATCTCAATAAACGCTTTCATGCTAAACACAGTATGCAATGTTACTGTATTCAACTCAAGCAATAACAGTCTCGCAAAGTTCAATCGAGTTCGAAGTATCGATTTTCAACTGTACTAATACTAGTGTGCTCAAAAATGGATGCACATTCGATCCGCGTTACGCTTAATTCTATTTAAGCTGTCACCTTTATTATTTATGTGAAATGAGCATTTATATAAGGGACCGTGTCTACTGGATTTAAATGTTTATACAATATAGTCAGATGGTGTACAATACGTCTACCAAAATATGATTCCAACCTTTGTTGTCGAGTTTTAATAAACTAATCAGGTACCAAAAAGTATTTATTTACATTATTAAGTAAAAAGCCAAGCAACACATGTTATGGATTTATAAGGTCGAATCTGTGGCTGGAGTTTACTTATGGCAACGATACCAGTAAACAACGATACCAGTTTAGACAGCGCGTTAGCAGCGTATCGCCAATATCTGCAGTTTCTTTTCATCTGGATGTTTCTGCTGTATGTACAAAAAATGTAGGAATACCAATGTATGTATATGAAGAGATCTTCCAGCATGCAGAGACAGACAGATATATTTGAGTGGACAGAGAGACAGCCAGACAGACATATAGACAAACAAAGATGGACTTAGAGAGATAAGAGGGGCTGAGAGGGAGATAGTGGCATACAGGCACAGCATGCGATAGGGGGATATACCATTGTAATAGCCAGGCATGAATTGGTTAACAGCATGTGGATTGTCTGTCAAAATAATTAAACAGATCTGCATTGCGTTTCAACACGGCAAAACTATGTTCCGCTCTCTTCTCTCTCCACAGTTACTACAATTGGACACTTGTATACATCAATACTAGGGGAACGTTATTGTGTCTCAGCCTAATGAACCTCCTCTCCTCACACTTCTCATAGAACTCACTTATCAAATTGCCAGCAAATAACATTTGTATGTAAGTACCTATTTTCTAGATATGCAAATCTAATACCCTTGATATAGTCAGTTTATAAAGTATGTCACTCAACTACAAAATTTAACTAATCACTTTTTTACGCAATACATTGTGCAGCGTAATAGTACTTAGTGAAACAATAATACGATGTTGATATTCTTTGCCTTTGTCAGGAAAGTAATCCTTAAATAATTTTCTATATACGTCATTGCCTTTTTTCAACAGTAACAAGACCTGGCAATCCTATATTTGACATCGATTGGTCTGGCCCTACGTGACACGTGATCTTTGAATAAAAATATTAGTTGTTAACCCCTTCTGTGTTAAGTTCGACAGCAATACTATTTTCAAACAGTTTCCATCAAGATCAAATGTCGCATAATTCGTAATTCTGCTGATTAAAAAGTCAAGAGCTATATACAACTTTGTGCATTGTTTTTATCAAGATAAAATGCGTGCAAATTTAGCTTTTCATTTCACAATGAAGCTTATTTAAAAACTTGATAATATTTATCTTTATATTGCTAAACTAAAACTGTCGGATGCGATTTGTTTGCAGTTGAATCATTTTCTTACAAACGATATGTGATGAGGTTATAAACTAAAAAACCTTCTGTGCAAAAAACTCAGGTTTTTTTCCTCAGCGCATAACTCTTCTGATAACATGTGATATATAACGAGTATGTGTGTACATACTTCTACCAATATATCCATAAAGAGGTAACTGAAATTAGTAAAAGCATGTTATGTAAAAAATAGAAATTGTAATCAAATTGTGTATTTGAGAACAGAGTTTATTTAAAGTTGTATAACCTCGGACCCAGACACCGGGTAACCTTACGTCTGACAAAGTTCCAAACATTTCGCCGCGCAAATTGAGATAAATAGTCAGAATTGAAAAGATGAAAATAACTATATCTGCAGGTTAGTGGAAACATTTCCGTTGCTGTCGCAGAACATCGAGACTTAGGATCAACTAAAGTGATATTAACCCCTTTACTGCCTTACACCGAGTACGATAGTTATTTGTAAATAGTATGGCTCCTTATCAGAGGCTGCATAACGCGGCGTATGATCAGTATTAAATTGTTTTACACTCGTGTCATTTTTTCTGATGTCAAATTACCTATTAATTAAAGTTAAGAAATAAGTACAGACACCATTTGCTTTTTCAATTGATGACGTCATGGCAGAGAAGGGGTTAAGTTCTTTCTACAAACCATGTTCTTTACAATAAGCGTTAACTATCTAAAGAACTCCTACTATATGCGGAAGTAACATACACTTAACGTACAGTAGCGACGGCTTTAAGCATCCTTTCAACAAAGGCACACAGATGTATCTTATAACATGTACAACTTAATGCAGTCTCACAGTAACGCAGACAGCTCTATATGTGTTAAGGTTGTAGAGGTATTGCATTCAGCAATAAGTTGATTGTCAAGATATTATTGCTTCACAGCATAAATAGTTGTTTGAGACAGTTTTGGCTGTATATCAAACCACTAATGAGTCCATTTGAGAGGAGAAATCACGTCCTCTGGTATTTATTATCCCAATAAATACAACTGCAATGAAATTTTCTTTTAGCGTAAGTTACTGAACGACAGACAGTTTACATGTCTTAATTGCATGAAGCGCCCCTTGATACACTATGCTACAGTGGAAACAATAATAGTCATTTCACATATTACTCTATAAATACACATTGTAAAGCCTATACTTCATTTCCTCATTGAAGAAGTTAGTTCCATTTTATAGATTCATGTATATTCACCGTACGAAATAGTTCAATATTATAGAGGCTAACAGTTTAAAACAGACTGTAAGAAAAACAGAATGCGCATCTGTAACTATATACATGCTATGGGGTATAAGGTTAACAAAACTAAACATAAATGCTAAACAATGAGATATAAACAAATGACAGATTATTGGAAGTCCTGAAGATGTATTCCCCTCTTGATGTCAAACAATTTGAGCCTGATCAGATGCCGGTTATATGTCGTCAGATTAGAAGCCTCTTTGTTGCAGGTGTTACAGTTGAGAAAACGTTGTTCTGTCTCGTTTAAACGCAAACCAAACGCACACACATCGCAAACAAACGTAGAAAAGAACATTATTTAGACAATTTTGAATGTGCATGTAAATATGAATGGCAAACAGTTTTGAGCCTGATCAGATGCCGGTTTTACCCGTCGTCTGATATGGCTCTAAAATGTTTGTAATGCAAATAATGGTTTTAGCGTTTAACACATTTATTGGGAAAGAATAACGTTTTCCCCACTGTATAAAAAGCGTAAGGTAGTATTTGATCGGGATCCAAACACTTTGAAAAGTATACATTATTCGCCTATGGCGATGCAGGTTTCATGATTCTAAAGCTAGTTTGGGGACCAATTTACTACCTAATTCCAACACCTCGTATTCGTGATATTACATGTACATTTATGACTGAAGTAAACATTATTGTAATATATTGCACTTTAATGACGAGACTGGTTTCTTTGATCAAGTTTAATGATTTTATAATTGAATATTCGGCGATCCAATGTTGGTTCCAATAGTGTTTACAGGGAGCTGTCGTTGTTGAATTGAATACTAATTTCGACGCCTTGTTTCAATCGGAAAATAATGGGTGTGAATTTTAGTTCAGGCTTTCCTGGCAATAGACCCTTGAGACTGAAGGCATATTTAAATTTCAAAATAAGTAAATTAAAGTTTATTTCTGAAGAAAAGTGTACAGTGGATAAAACGTTATTCTTTCTCAATGAACGCGTTTACGCCAAATCAATTATACAAACAGTTTGGACAAAAGAACAATTCAGATATGCGTTTCAACGGGAAAGAATGACGTATTCTTCACTGTAAATTTGAACAATTCATTGTTCAATTTATCTGTGTAAAATGTTACCTAAATATAACTTTCGATGGCCCTCTTTACTGTCAAGCAAGACTAAACTGACCATGGTTGTAAAACGTTTTTCAGTCTTCTCAGTCTTTTGACTGGTAAGATTTTAGCAGAATGTACAACTGTGACCTATCAAACACTTGAGAATGATATCTAATCTAAAACACTTATTTACTATGTGCCCGGATCTAGAGCCAAGCAAAAATTTATTTTAATGACACTATAAGTTTGTGAAATAAAAACAAACAACAATAATTTACCCTTCCATTGCCATTACGACTTCATTGCCCGGCTAATACAAGCAATGTCCAATTAAATGTATTTTCTGCTGGGATTCTTCGTCCGCTTTTATTTATAAAGTTTAGAATATTTGCGTTTATAACTCATTGTGTCGAGCCTTAAACAGTTTGGATCTTAATAAAACGCCACATTAAGCAGCGTCTAATCAGTAACTAAGTTTGAAAATGCTAATCATGTCGGTCCTTGCAATGGAGGGATTACGTGTAAGCAGACGATGACACATGGGCACTTTCAACGCTTTAAACTATTTTAATTATTATTATAATCTATTTCTATTTATCATTCATTTTATATAATTATATAAGTTTTATTTAAAAGAAAAATCTCATTTAAACCAGTCAAGTGTGTGCATAATTGACTGATATTACTTGACCGAAAGTTTCATAATCTTATTCAAAATAATAAAGCCGCACAAATAATAATACATGTAGATCTAGTATCAAAATTTGTTAAAAAAAATTACCTTAACAATACACAAGAAGGTATTGTGTCCTGGAGTAGGGGTCATTAGGTTCACGTTGTCCCGTATCGACTTTGTGATCTTATAGTGCGTTATACCATCATGTCGGCAAATACTTGCCCTTTAAAATGATATAATTTCCCTGCGATTTTGCACGTGTTATATTGAAGTTATTTATCAGTTGCCTCTTCGTAACAAATGCTCCACGTACATATAATGACATTCAATGATCAGCTACAGCATTTCAACCCTTGATTACTGCCTTCATTACTTATTGAAACTATCAGATGGAGAATACGGCATTTTTTAATGAGGCAAAAAAACTATATATTGTGATTAATATGAATATTATTGATAAGTGTTGTTTTTGTATTTTGCGATGAGTGTGAATAGAATTATCACACCTGAGAAGAGAGGTTATTGTGTATTGCGGTGTGTTAGAATAGTGTGATTACATTTAAAAGTTGTAATTGTTATACAGTGCGATGAGTGGGAGTAGTTTTATCATATTTGTGCACTGTATATATTGTATATTGCAATGAGAGTGAAGTGTATTATCAAATCTAAGAATGTGGTCTTCACATGTTGGTTTTTTTTCAGTTCAATATTTTGTCTCCGTGAACAGATGTATGTGGGTCGGAGATCCATCCCACTCTACACCTTACAATACATAGTAAACATATAAATCTTTCAATATATTGAACATAATGTTTTTGTGTATGTATAAAGAAAATGAAAAGAAAAAAAAATGGAAAAAAATAGTGTGCTGAATATAACATGAGATATGAAGACATGCCTCTATTATAAACTAGGAGTGTTTCAAGCTATATTCCTTTGGTATACATTGTAACTTATGCCAATAGACTATACAATTTACTAACTATTTCCCATTTGACTTCAAAGTCTTCTTCTGTATTGTTTTGTATTGCTATTAGCCTATTTGAATCAATTTTGTGTTTCAAGTATATTTTAAAAGAGTCAATACACATATTGCGATTGTATTGCCTTGCAGTATATATATATTGTTTTAGGTATAAGTATAATCAATTTAACTTTTTACAGTCCCCTCCAAATAGGATGGAAACTTCGTTTAATTGTATATTTACATTGACATTGTTTAGAATTCGTTCAACTTGTCTTAAAAAAGTAGTTTGTGTTTCCGCAGCTATAGAATAAATGGGGAATTGTCTCTGGTAGTTTGTTACAAAAACTACAGAGATCATTTTCACTTAACTTCAGAGTAAACAAGTATGTGTTAACTGGTAGTAGTATATGAAGTCTTCTTACTTGTAACCATTGTAAGTTACTGTCTCTTGTCGTTTGGAAAGGTAAGTTATAAAATAGACTCCATTGACATTTTGTAAAAGTATAGTGTGAGTTCCACTTTTCCTTGCTTGTAGGTTCAGCATTATTTAAATAAAGGATATCATAGAAGACTCTACTACCAGACTTACTATTAAAGACTCGTTGTATAACAATAGCTATGAACAGTCAACCACAGCCAAGTAAACACAGTCAAGTTGTGCCTACCCTTCAACATTGGATTTATTGACTCTAATTGCGACATTTGTACAAAATAACGTTATTCTTGCCCAAAATATACGTTTATGCTAAAAGAGATTTATAAACAGTTTGTCAGTCAAATCGAAATTTGCAGTATACATTTTACACTTTTAGATAACTTACCATTTTCTACATTTTATTGCATTTAAGAAATTAATTGATTTTTTTCGGTGTTCAAGACAAATGAACGACAGAAAATTATCGGCAAATACCATTTGTCAATAATTTGCTGTCGTTCAATTGGCTTGAACACCGAAAAAAATCTGTTCTTTTCTTATATTTACATTATTTTATCTTTATATTTGTTATGAAAAAAATTCAAACTTTCAGTTATTAAAGGAGAAATTGGGTTTAAAAAGCGAAAAGTACGTCGAAGAAATAAACTTGAATGAACAGCTTTACGAAGTTAACTCCGCCCCCTGTAACCAAATAACATAGCTAGATCTATACTGCGCAGAGTTCTCAAATTCACTTCAGGTTTTTACTAGGGAAAATACTTTTAAGTACATCCAAGTACGTTTTCTTATCCTCAATCGGGTGTTTAATTCATGCAACGGTGCAAGCAATCGCCAAGTGTGAACGCTAATACCGTATTCTTAATGGGCGCGGCCGTATAGAAATCCGAAACTGAGAGGCACCATATGGGGTATTTATGGTTTTGGAGCCAATACTCGGAGCCTAAGTTGGAACCGGGCAGGAGCTGAGGATTACCAGTGTTTTGTGTTTTTTTTCTATCATTAGCGCTATTTACCAGTAATTTCAGTGATTATTCTGTAAAAAAGTTTCTCTTCTTCTTCTTCTTCTTCCCATTAAGTACAGGGCCACTCTGGAGCATCGACGCACTGTGCACAAGTTTAACTGAAGTTGTCGGGGGAGTATGTCTTAGTATATATGTCCCTGCTAGCCACTGACCTACGTGTTAATTTGTTTGTTCCTGATTATTACTGTTCATTTGTTATAATTAATCGTTACAGTGTTTCATAAAACGTAATTGTCCTCCGAGAACCATCCGTTCAAAATACCCTGGTAATGAACATTTTAAGGATGTTCACATTCCAATGTGATGACGTAACCATGTTAGGTACAGTCGATCATCGATATGGTCTATCTTGATTTTATTTCAGTCGAGCATATCCGTAATCCAGAGTGGCTCTGCCACCTTTAAAACTTGAAATACTTGAAATACGGAGACGTTCGACATAATGCAGTTTAGAAATTATTGCATTAAACTGTAGGAATGCATATTCTACTTATGCAAGTTTCTGATGTCGTCGAAGTTGTATTGTACTGAACCATCGAATAGCGCGTGAGTTTGAAATGTACTTATCAATGTCAATTTCAAGTGTCAACTTTAGGGTCAAGACAGTAAGACTGTCAGCTTTTGCATGTTTTCTTTCTTGTATTGGATCACGACTCAGGAAATACGGAATCCAACACCGTCATACAAGCCCGTACACCCTGCCGAAATACCGTGTAACTAATAGTGTGTAGTGTGTAGTAGTGTGTATCATGACTTGAACGGCCTTACTGTACAAGTGCGCTTTTATGGCGACGTGGTAGAGTGCATGACTGCGAACCTGGCGACCCGGGTTCAAACCCGGGTCGGCGCGGGTGTTTCTTTATAAAGAACACCGGTTACATTGGGCGCCAAGAAATTGTTTGCGGGGGGTATAAAAATTCGTAGCAGACGGACAAAGTTTCGGAGCGCTTCCTAGTTCCTACTGCATTTTTTTCACAAAAGTGTAAATAATTTATATCAATATGAATATAAAATCTATATAATTTTTATATTGGTATTTAGTGTTTAAAAAAAAGATTGGGAAATAAACTAGATTCAATCTAGGTCAAATACAACGTGGATTTCTAACTTTATAGTAGTGAAGATTCATGCGCAGCTACTTAACCCTAAGTTCCGCCTCCTACGGTTTGAGTGTCTATATGAAATGAACACCGAGTTTTACAATGGAGAGAGATAGGGCGAATGTAAATATTTCAATTTGGTTAACAATTTCACTCTCAATGACGCCTTAACGCGCGTTGGGTCCTGCTCAGACGTCACGTTTGACACTATTTTTAAGTCATACAATCTTAAATCTTACCGTGGAACGTGTTTTGCAGACAAAAGTTTGAAGCAGACGACAATAAATCGATGAAGGGGTAAACATTTGAAAGGGTTAACGTGACATAATGACTTTTTCTCCACTGAAGCATTTTGATGAAAAACAAATCCAATGAAGGGGATAACAGGTGTGTTGCAGTCGTTTGTATAACACATTGAATACACTTTTCGTTATACAACCATTTCCCTCACGAATACGCTTTGGAACATCTTTAGTCTATTTCTCCACTAAAACTATTTAATTTTATACAGTCATGAACCTGCGCCGCCGTAAGAAATACGTTTTACTTTAGCAGATGGTAGCATAAAGCAGGATAAAAAGTGCGCCTTGAAGCACATTCTGTTTTATCTGCAAACTGTTTCAGTGGTCATCTTACGTCAAAATTACAAGCAGACTATTTGCGGAAATGCTACGAAACTTTAATTGTACTACATGCGATGTGTAGGTCTTCGTAAGATGGTATCAGACTACCGCTCTTTGTCGATGAATTACGTACGACTATAATTTAGCATTCTGCTTCGATGTAAACATTTTTCTAGATAAACTATTTGAACTGTTTCGTGAGAGAAGAGACCTCGTTAATTGCAATTAGTAATACCAGATCAAACAGCACTTGTCTGATGAGCGATTGCTGATCAAAGTATCGTAAAACCTCTCTATTACGACCAGAAATAAAAGGCCAATTAATTAAACAAACTACAGGTGAGTGCTTAAAGCGAGGGGACTGTCAAACACAAACCTGCTTAACCCTTTACCCAATATATTCGATTTTTAGCGTATTTAATTTATTCCTCCGCTGAAGAAAATAGATCTAGTTAATACCCTCAGGAACAATTGCCATAACAAATATCTTTATATAGCCTAGTCGATCGTAGTTTAAAGCTGGCCGAACGTAAAGCAGAATGTGCCTTAAGACACATTCTGCTTTACTCTCAACCTGCTTTAAGTAATCACCCGTCTTTATTGTTATAAACAGGTTATTAGGTAAAGGGTTAAGGAGCTTTCTACTCTATTGTCACCTTGCTCTAGGCAGTCACCTGTCATAAACACCTACTAATTAGTACCATTTAAAGGTCGTAATATTGAGGGGTAGCTGTATGCTATATTTGTAGTCGTAATAAATACACTATTATTGATTACTAGAGGCGTCTGGTCTGGGGCTGAAGTTGATTTCATAGCTTCAATGTAATCTTAAAAACTTAACTAGATTGGAAACTGAAACTGCTTACTTAAAGTTTAATCAGGTGACGACACTTTTAATAAAAAATGAAATTCTATACAGACAGGCTATAGTGGATAAAACGTTATTATTTTCCAATAAACGTTTTAAGCTAAAACTGTTATGTCCAGTAAAAACAGTTTAGAGCAAGATCAGACGCCGGGTTTCATGTGTATTTATCAAATTGTATTTTTCATTATTTCATTAAATGACGATCGCGTTTCTTTTGAACAGCAAAGAATAACGTTTTGTTGTCAACTTCATTAACAAAAGTGTTCACATATCACAGTCGTAGATTTAGTTACATATTCAGTACAAACGCATTACGTGACGTCTCTTCTGGGTCTTCACTGTTTACATTTGTACTATTGTCCACTGTAGTAGAAACTAGGCTTACATGTATATGGGTTAACCCTTTCATGATCAAATTATTCGGGAGATTTATACCCCTTAACCACTTTGATGTCGTCTGCTTCATTATTACTGTCTGCAAGATTTAAGTTTGTATGACTTAATCAATATTGATAAGAGTGTCAAACAGTTTGAGTCCTGATCAGACGCCGCGTCACGCGGCTTCTGACTAGGACCCAAACTGTTTGCAAACGCGCTTTAAGCGTCATTGAGAGTGAAAGGGTTTAAGTGTAGACCGTTATATATTTAGTTTGTAACATATCTCAAAGTTGATAAGCTGTATTCATTTCAAGAACAAAGTTTCATCAGAATCTGCATCAACAATTAACATTAAGATGCGACGCCTAGTTTCCAGGATCTTACGTATATGGACCACAACTCTTTCAAACAGTTGTGTCCTTAGCGTGCAGAAAGTTAAAACAAACGGTACCATGTCAGGGCTGCCATAAGTTGATAATAAAAATCCTATTATTTCAAATTTTCAATTTTTCAGACGAAATTTTACTAACCGTACCATTACCGCATAGTCTTGTTCTTGTTTTGAAGACACATGGCTGCTTTAAACAGGTTGAACGTAAAGCAGAATGCGCCTTAAGGCACAGTCTGCTTTACTTTCATCCTGTTGTAAGCTACGAACTGCTAGGATAAAAATCCGAATACTTAGGAAAAATCCGGAGAAATGGCAGCCCTGCCATGCTACATGTACAATGCATGCTTAAAATCCGTTATTCATTCTGTGGCTGTTAACAAATATGTTTGTTGGCTGCCGACTCACGCTTCTTAAGCCTTTCGTTTTGGGCACACAGAGTACGATAGATAGGGCATTATTCTTAATGCATAAAAAATAATTTCTATTGCGAACAATTTGGAATTAGATGAATCGCCTTGCAGCCCGTTGTCTCATCAGGCTCCAAACAAGAGTTTACTCTGTACAGTTAATATGTTATTGAGCGACACTTAGTTGAAGCACATGGGGTATCATTTAAAAACAGGCAACTTCTTAATGCATGAGGTATTCTGCATTAATCCTACCCCGCATCAAATAACCATTGGTACGTAAGACTAGCATCTGTTGGCTGGTCGATTACTCTGAGATTGACTGTATAATCAAATACTATTTCCGTGTCTTCAAACTCTGAAATTAAATTTATTTGGCAATTTGTAATGACGTGTGTGATTTTTATGATGTATTGAACTATATGTCAAGCCAAACACGCAACACTTATAAATTTATGACTATATGATTTTGCTTGAGAGCTATTTTCAACCAAATAGATGGACGAATTTGTTTCAAAAAGACTATTAATCATTTCGGTATTTTGCCTCCAATACAGAGAATGTTTCTCGTATGTCAGTTTTTTATAAGTCGCTAATTGATATACAAAGAAATTTGAGACAATGTGTCTAGATTCCTATATACCATTTGTCTTGTATAAGATGACGAACATTCGTGGAGGAAACGTTGAAACGAAATATAAAAATACAAGCACATTTAAAACAAATAACGTTGTCTTGAACTGTAAACTCATTCAATCGTAGCGACGAGTTTACTCGTCATTACAAGCAGTGTATATGTACATGCAAAGAGTACACATGTCCTTTGCAAAGTATGTCATTGTGATATATTTTGTAAAAACCAACCCTGCATAGTAAAAAATGGACCAAACTTTATGTGAAACTTGAAATTTCCAGTCAATCCTTCACAGAAGACCAATCGCTTTTGATTTATTTCTCCACATGAGAAAATTGTTCCAATTTATACAGTCATGAACATGTATCAAAATAAATATGTTTGCTATATCCTGGCAAAATGGTAGCTTAAAGCAGGCTGAGCCCAAAACAGAAAACACCTTAAGGCGCATTCAGCTTTACGTTCAACCTGCTTTAAGTGGTCACCTACATGTATCTTCAAAACTAAGAACAGGGGGTAAATAGGTACAGATTCAGAAATAAATCAGTTGTTGATTAATTTTATTTTGGCAATAGTGACATAACATGATTAACGGTTGTTCTTTGTTAAAGAGTTTTTCGATGCCAGGCTCCGAAGTTATAAACCGTTTGAGTTGAGTCTGCGATCGTTCTCAAAACAAAATTCTGACCTATTAAATTCTTGCTTACGATCTCAGAATCAACTCAAGCATTTAATCACATTGGGACCTGACCTGCCACTACACATCATGCAAGGGACAATGTCGCTTGGAGAACAAACTATTGTGTTCTAAACTTAACATTTAGATCCCTGTTACAGCTATAGAAGAGAATACGTCCTTGTTTCCCCAATAAATACGTTTGTCCTAAACAGGTATGTCCATTGCAAACAGTTAAGGGCTAAATCAGACGCCTGGAAACCAGGCGTCTGATCAGGCTCGATTATTATTAATAGTTATACGATTTCTTCCGCGGTGGTTGACCTAGTTTCGTAATTTCTTCAATGTCCTTTGGTCCTCTTATCGACCCAGAACTACATGTAGCAACAGTGCAATATATGATATGATATTCCGTTTAGTTTAAACATGTTTTATTTCAGTATACATGTACATGTACATGTATACAGAAACATGGAATTGAGCCATACGTTCTCACATTAGAATCGATCCCTTCCCTTGCATATACAGTGATGTCAATTTTATGATTTCCCAATAAACGCGTTTACGCTTAAACTAGTATTTCAATTGCAGACAATTTTGAGCCAGATCAGACGCCGGGTAGTTTTGGTTTAAAATCAACATTCAGCGTTTTAGAAAAAGTGTCAAGCTCTTCATTTTTTTGCAATGCGTTTGCGTTTCGTGTACGTTTAAACGGGAAAGAATAACGTTTATCCACTGTATACATGTACATGACTATGTATCTCGTGAAATGAATTCAAACGTAAGGACGATAAGATACATAATAAAATTGACAGTTACTTGAACCTGTATGACACCGTATTGCACACTGTTTGTACTGTTTTACAAGAAGCACTTGTAAGTGTATTAAAGTGGGAAAGAATAACGTCATTTCTCCAATGTACTTTTTACGGGAGAAATGTCTTGATCATTAAGAGTTATGTAGGCGTATCAAGTATCATTTACTGATGCGCTATTAGAGTATACTTCCGAGACAAAAGTGTAGTGAGAGTTAACTCATTCACCCCTATAGCTTTTAATGGACAACTCAAGTTAACAGTGAAGTTATTCCATAATCGATTAATTATGGGTGTTTTAGAAATATTATCATACCGGTAAGGTGACAAACAGTGCCGCATCTGTCTCCTGATCAGGGTCTTTACTGTTTGCATGGGATAACTACAGTGGAGAAAACGTTATTCTTTCCTAATACACGCGTTTACGCTTAAACCAGCATTTGCATTGCAAAAATATGGGTAACCCGGCGTCTGATCAGGCTCTAAATTGTTTCGCACTCAGATAAAACCGAAAAGTCAGAATTATCAAACAATTGTCATTTTATACGTTTTATTGATTTGCGTTTGCGTTTAAACGGGAAAGAACAATGCTTTATACATGTATCACTGTTACAAGGGGTATAATCGTCTCTAGCGATAAATTCGTTTCAAAACAGGAATCTGTGTCACTAACAGATATGTGAATTTGACTCAATTAAGATGCTGATAAAGTTAACTAAATGCATATATATTGGACAAAACGTTATTCCTTCAAAGTTTAAACAAATACGAAACAGAATGCTATAAAATATTGAAAATAACATAATATATTATATTTGTCATTTTCTAAAGATTTAGTTAAATACATGTATGAGTTGCGAACAGTGTGTAGCCTGATTAGACGCCGGGTTACGTTACGTTGCGTCGTGATTGGCTCCAAAGTGCAATGAATATTATAAATTTAGCATAAACCTGTCAATTGTTAAATAATTAGCCTTCACTGTCCTCTTTTAGCAGGATGACGAGTGACTTTTCAAGAACAGTTAATATTACCTTAGCTCGGTAAATAAATACTGCCAAACATGCATTATCAAACTGTACTATTTCCATTCCAAACACTTTGAAACTGGATCAGACATCGGGTAATCCGGTGAGTCGGGTTGTGACATGTATTTTTTAATTTTTGTTCTGCATTAGAAAGTCAAATGTATTTTGAGAGATACATGTGCACGTACCTCTTTAACACAGTGAGCCCTAGTGACGTATATATGCGTCTTTTACCAAACATGTACCTGTGAAGAGTACACATTGCAAACAGTAAAGTGCCCAATCAGAGGGCTCCTGCAGGAACCCGCTGATCAGGGACTTTACTGTTTGTCATTTTGCAATTTATTACAACGAAACCCAACCCTAAATAGTCTAAAATGTACCAGCCTTTATTGCAAACTGGAATTATCCATTGGACGTTTCAGGGGACAATGAGTTTACCATTCCACCAACATTATGACTAACTAACCTGTATAACAAAGTCACTGCCATTCTGTCGTCTGCTTCGCATGTTTGTTTGCTTTTATTTATAATTTTTGGAATTTGATGAGGTCTTTGAATTCAAGAACAATGGTATGAGTTTCAAACAACTCGGATGCTGATCAGACGCCGCGTTACGCAGTGTCTGATCTTGATCCAAACTGTTTGCACATGTGTATGTTGTCTGTTGGTACTTAAAGGGTTTAAGTGACCAAGTTTAGCATAAAAATGTTGTTTGTAAAATGTATATCAAGAAATTCTGTTTAACAATGCATTTCAAAGGAAATATGTACCGCCTAAGCTACGTGTAAGCTGGCTCTTCATTTAACGATGATCGATTTAACCTACTTCTCAGTACGGCATTAGTTTAGGTTCGCAGAAGATGAAAATTAATTTAAACGATTTGATGGTGTTGGAAAATATCTATGAAAATAAACTTTGGGTGGCTTTATTTGAGGATGTTTTTAGACTGATCATAGTTTGTTAATGACAGATGCACGGTAATACTACACATTTGCTTCCATTGGAGTATTTTCTGTTGTGTTTTTGCAAATACATCATTTGGTTTTTAGTCGCTTTAAAAAAACCAGTTTGGCGCGATAAGACAACGAGTAGCCCGGCATCTTACATGTATCATATCCCAAACTGTTTGCCACTGAGATAGACACACTCGTCACCATTGTGAACAAGTTGTCATTTCCTCCGTTATTTTGCAATACATTTTGTGCTTAGTTTCGTTTAAGTGGGACATTTGTTCAAACACATGATTTTTTACATTTTATTGCATACATGTAGCCTCTTGTTTAATTTAAACGGGAAAGAACAACGTTTCTTACCTTAAACGGGTCATTTGGGTTATTCGATAAACCCCTTCAATGTCTAATATCCGACGAGTCAAATAAAAACCTACTAAACGACTTTAAATATTACATTTTGAATTATGATAACTCTGCAGGTTAAAGTGTCTGTTTCTCAATGTTCAATGAAACAGTGTCAGCAGGCATTCTCGGTGATTCCGCCGACGACTTTTACTAACGTTTGCCAAACGTTGTTCCGTTTTAAATGATTATACCTTGAACATATAAACATATATGAGACTCATTAGCAGTCATAAGATGAACAACCTCTCTAAAACAAAAAAGAAGGCTTGACAGGTGACAGCTTAAAGTAACATGAAAGTGAAACATAAAGAGTCTGGTGGTATTCGAGAGTCTGTACATTGTAGTTGATGTATGAGCCAATAATACAGAACACTCGAGACGTGACGATATGGATTTTGTTATCCCATATTAAGCACTCACTTGACTTTGGATATACATGTATTAATACATGAACACTCACTCAATGTGTTGTCACAAAAGCACAAGTAAAAGTCTACATTATTGTTATTTAAAAAAGTAAGAGAGAAAGATAACCCGAAAATGAACGACAATAAGCCCACGTTGACCATATTATCTTGTATATGATCAGGCACTAAACGGTTTTCAGTAAGCTGTCATTTTCTACATTTTACTACATTCCATTCGCTAATATGGGATAAAATAACATTTTCACTGTACCTACATGTATACTATAGTAGAGTCAAAACACAGAGATATATCTGTATTGTATAGACAAAAGCACATCCATGTATTTTCATAGAAATCCAACCGTGTTAATTTAAGAATACTGATAGATTACTTTACATCAGAAATATGATTGTTTAGAGCTTGTAAACTGATCAGTAGCCGAGTTAATATGCCACTGATCAAAACTGTCATATATCCGTAAAAAATTATAAATGTCAGAATTCGACGACAATATGTCGAACTTAAGTTAATTGAACCCTTTTAGGGCAAATGGTAGAAAGAAAAGGATGAAAGAGGAGCACAGCCAATTTCCTTGTGAAAACTCAAGTGCCAGGGGCGCATTCAAACAACACCAACTGATAGATATGTGTTAATTGGTCCCACTAAAGAGACATACTTTCGATACAAAACAAAACGGCTCGAATAAGATATCATGTTATTTATATCCAAATTCAAAATAACTTTCAAATGGTTTACTAAATCATTGAAACACTTAAACAACTATCAAAATTCTGTAAACTGTATTTTTTAAAATTTTGATTTTTACCATTACATCTGTTCACTCTTCATCCTTCTACTTTTTCAAATTTAATGAATTTCAAATCAATGTTTCTTTTCGTACTATATTCGTCTCACGAGTAATGGCTAAGGATTGTCTCATTTGCAAGGATTTACAAAACTACGTCAGACATGAATTTTTATTGTTACCAGTATGTAGAAATCTTAAATGTGTATCGACCTAACTGGTTATGTCCGTTTCAGTTTATGGTTTATATTTATTACGGATAAAATACCATGCCAAGCGTCAATGGTGATGGACATACGCTTGACAACCTACATGTATATGTTTAATAGAATGTGAATCATATATATAAACGTTTGTATACTACTAAGATTGGGGAAATGTCGGATACTACTGAATTCATGTACTATGCTTTCAAAGATTTCGGGCTACGGTCGGGTGATGGTTGCAAAAACTATGGTTTTCGTAAGTAAGAATGAGACAGGGAGAAAGGAAAGAGGTACGAATTCTAAAACAAATTATACACTCAAACAAACAAGGGGTCAATCCTGAAAAGGGTAAACAAACAACATTAAAAGAGGGTTCCGCGTAGGGCCTAATTTAAAAAAATGGAATTTCAAATTGATTCTTTTAATTGAAGTTAAATCAAGTTTTCATTTATTTTTTTTGCAAATTGGCAAAAATATACACACCGTGATCAGAGTCCTTTAATCCTGGTATACACTGTTTGCATAGGATAAGTGTAAATGTAAAATGACGTTGTAAATGACGCGTGTATTCGTCACTAGGGCTCAATGGGTCAAAATCAATAAGCTGCATTATTCTGTCAAATGTTGTTGGACACGGATGTTTTGATCGGGGTAATTAAGTCCTAGACTTCTGACCGGGACTTAATAAAAATGTCATCCTATAACACATTTACTGTAGGCCAACAACCTTACTTTTCAGGTTAATGGCGTAATAATAAGTTTGCTGGACAACAATGAAGGGAATGCTTTTTCTCCAAGTAGATTCAATCAATTTACACAGAAGTTCAAGATGGTTGTCTTCCACGATAACCCGTTGGTTAAGAATTATTTTTCAAATGCTAAATAAGTGAGACTGTAAACAATAGCACACTGACTTTTATAGAAAAAATAACGAAAACAAATGTTTGCCATAGGATAGTGCAAACATCATTAACATTAAATGTTGGTCGTTGACATAAAACGTAGCCCGAAAAATGTCGCTGGTATACATTTCTTCGCTTTCAAATCGTCATATAAGAATATCCTGGTGGGGGAGAGGTTAAGCATAGGGTTTATAAAATTTATGCCTTCTCCGCATGAGTTTTTAATCCCGACCGATGTGTTTCTTTGAAATGTATTTTTTACACAAATCCTTTTCCCAAACTAATAGTGTCGTGTGTATACGCGCCTCCATTACAGAAATATCTTTGAGTCAATTTTAGTTTTTAGTCTCTTTAAAGAAATGGAGATTCTAAAATTTCAGTTGTTTGTTGAACGAACCTAGATACTGTATACAATTTAAATAGTGCGACCTAATCGGTTCAGTGTAACAAACATGTACGTTATTCTCTTCCGTTAAAACGTAACAAAACGCAATCTTAATGTATCTTTATTGTTTAAAATGTACGTTTTTGAAAATGAATGAGATTTAAGAAGTGTGAAACCTGGCCAGACCCCAGGTTAACCGACGTCTGATCTGGCTCAAGATTGATTGCAATGGATGTTATTGTGCTGGTACCTACGCGGTGATTTTGAACTCTTTGCGTCTTCTCCGCTGTAGTAATGTTTTTTTTAAGGTCCATTCTGAACTGCCAACATAACGTTGTACACTAGTGTCTGGTTCTTGGTATGACATAAGGGCTGACGATGCACCCACATAGGACAACCGAAACAAAAAATAAATCAACATTTGTTATTGTCATGAATGTTCATCGCATTAAGGTTTTTAGATTGGTTCACAGATGTTTTCCTACGGCAATAATTTATTGTCACCATTTCAGAACAATGTGAAGCAATTCCGTCCTAATTACATCGACTCTTGGCTACAGTGAAATTTATCGTCAGTCACCATAGAGTTAAACGTACCCGTACTACGGAAATATCTAAGGACGTGTGGCTGCTTGCTGCAGGATAAAAGTAATGTAGTAAGCTCCTAGAGGAGCGTTCTGCAATACTTTTTTCTTGCAATAAGCAAACAGCTATTTGAAAAAAGACAATGATAGATATTTGAGTTTTGTTCAAGATACGTTTTATTGTTTATTGACTGTTCAGTTTTAGGTTACCGTTAGTGTAACATTAGAACAGCAAACAATATGATTACTTTATAGTGCATTAGTCATCAAATATTTGATATAGAACTTAGAAAATACAATAGAACTACTCCTATATTACGACCACTTAAAAGAAGGCGAACTTATTGTATAAAAACAGGTTACACCTTAAAACAAGGTGACAGTAAAAACGAAAGCTCATTAAGGACATTTCTGTTTTACTTTTACCTTCCTTTACGCCACCCCTGCCTTATATATGATTATTAATATCATTCAGTGGTCGTTATAGAAGGCTTTTACTGTAACTGATGAATAGCGGGAAATGGATTGCCTGAACAAGAATAAGTGTGTATTGTCTCAACTTCTATAAATGGAAACTAGAAGAGATTTCCAATTTTGATCGTGAACGCTTTTGTTTTAATTGCGCCAATAGCGTGTGCACTAGTATTTAGTTTTATTTACCATACAGTGCACTATTTTCTGACAATTATATTTGCATGCCTTGTCGATGCTGGAATATAATGTTTTATTTTTACATTATTTTCTAATTTGACCATGCATTTAGCATGTGCAAACACTTTTAATCACGAAATGTGGAGTCTGTTTAATAACAGCTATTTCAAGTTTATCATCTGAAAAATTACTTAAAATCAGAACAGAAAGTATTTAGATGACATATTAAAATTTGAAAATGTAAACGTTAACCTTAATATATCCGAATACTTGAAGTGTATGCATATTGTGCTTTTTTCAGAATGCTTTTAAATGCATTAGATAATTAATTGAACGGCTGTCAATTAAATATTTCAAATTAATGAATGCAAAACACTAGGCAGCAAAATTCCCAAAACGCCTGAAATGGACAAATTAATTGAGGGCGTGAAGCGCGCTTGATTTTCAATACATTGGTCATGAGTTTGAGCCCACACCCGATCCAACGGCCTGATTAGGTTGTCGAATCCCTGATGATGTGCAGAAAATGATCTTGATCAAATTATGCACAGCGAATTGCTCCTCTCCTCACGGGGTTAAAACGGATACATCTGACGGGTACTGCGGTTACCTTCGCAGTAGTGCTCAATATTGTACAATGTAAGCAATATGGCTCAATAATGTACAGTTGGCAGAACGATCATTCGGACTGAAAGTAGCCTATAACTCTGTACTTCATGTGTTTTAACTTTACAATAAGATTTATGTGTTTCACAACTAACCTACATCTGTACTGTTTAGCAATATCAGAATAAGTTTCCCCTATGAATAATTAAATATGTCTTACAGTTGTATGTAAGACTACCATATTGAACAATTTGATACTTCAAACAGTTCTATTTAACTTATTTAATTATTGTTTGCCATTGCTTCGACAATACTGCTAATGAAAAACAGTCTAAAACTGTCGTGTAAATTAATTTTGACAAGATTACGAAACTCCCGTATGGTGTTACATTGTAACAACAAACCTGACACATTTCTGAGATTGTCTAAGAAGCGTCATGTGTAGTTTAGATGAATAACAAAAAGAGTTTCATAGAGTTGAGAAGGCGTTACTTTTTCTTGTTTATGTGAAATGGAAAACAAATGCAATACCATCAAATGTTGTAATTCACATGTGTTTGGCAGAAGTGACACCTAGTTTTAATTTGAGTGGTACAGTGGAGAAAAAGTAATTCTTTCCCGCGTATAAATGCAAAATCAATACACTAAAATATAGAAAATAACACCATTTTTGCCAATTATGACTACATGTATTAATACTAAGCTGAGTGGAAAACAGTTTGGAGCCTGACAATTTTAGCGTAAACGCGTTTATTCGGGAAGGATAACGTGTTCTCCACAGAAACAGTTTGGAGTCTGATATACGCCAGATAATCCATCATCTGATCTTGTCCAAACTGTTTGCAATGGCGAAAACATTGGGTCACTGATATTAACATAAATCGTTTACAATCTCACATAATTATTTAAAAAAAATCAACATTTTATTGAATTGTTTTTGTGTTTAGTTTGCTTTAAAACGGAATAGAATAACGTCGTCTCCCCTCGATATAATTCGTGTTTGCTTTTATTTCTCATTTGTATCCAAACTGTTTCTCACTTGTCTTTAGGGTTCTCTAATAGATATGCACAAATCATAATTTGACAAAATTTGGTTCAATGCGTTAAAGCAGACGATACATTGGCAGATGAAGCGTTGACCGTCATCCTGGACATACATGTATATGCATGTACCAATCAAATGTCTATACCCAGAGAAAAAAACTAATAGAAACCATTTTATCCATTAATCACCAAATAGTATCGTCTGCTTTAACACATTGAACCATAGTGCCACATATCTGTGTTTTTCACAAAGCGTGCACATGTTCTTTGCATTAAGTGTAGATCCCTGACCAGAGGGCTCCAAAGTCAATTTGTAATAATATTATTTGTAAAATAAACCCTAAACAACCCACACTTTACCAGTCAAAAATGGAACAGACCCGATCGATTGTGAAAGTAGCAATATTCTTTGAAGGAATTCCTGCTTATGTGAAAAATTGAAGGCAATTGTGCGCAACCTGTCAACACTGCATTATCTGTAAGGAAAAATAAAATGTCCGGTTAGGAATAAAATTCATACCGGAACTTATCACTTCGAATAGGAGTAAACCTCATATCCAAACTTATCACTTCACAATAGCAGATGTTAAGTGCTTGTGTTGCGGTCTGAAAAGGTCGCTTACAACTACTAAAATAACACTTATAGTGATTGTATGAAGGACAGGTGGCAGCTTAAAAGCAATATGAAAGTAAGAAATAACCTCCTACAGGAGCTTCTGTTTACTCTCTGGTTCATCTTGCCTTAAGCAGCCACCTGTCTAAAACACAAACTAGTTAACTCAATCTACTTGTCGTAATAGATATGTTCCATTGTACATAAATAACCTTCTCAAAATACACATGTACCTCAAATATAGCTTTCACCTAAATGCTTCTTTTCCCCAAGCCAGAATATTCTTAACCTAACACATTCATGCCACTTCATTAACTAAACTGAAAACCAGATGGTGTCATTAAACAATTTATTTCTAAATGTATGTCAAATGCTTGTATTAATACGTAAATATAAGCTTAGGATGAAAAATATATTTTAAAAATGCATTTAAAAATATGTTGAGCTCGGGTGTGGTTCGACCCCGAGACGCGGGGATGGAAAACTAAACTCATTCAGATGTCTTAAACCACTAAGTGAACGAGTCATTCATTCGTCAACTGTCGATTTGATATTCTGTAGTATAAATTGAGGAGGAAGGGTTATTTTTTCCTGTTTATCCCAGCGCGTGAGAAACGATGCGAAATGGATTTACTCAGCCTAATAGACGGAGTATAAAAAGATTCTGTACTTGTTCGTGACACTTTATTTAAACTGTTCATTTTATTTAAATGCCATATGCATGATAATGCATGACATTTGCAAATGCTCCATTTGGGTTCAGTCTTTATAAAATACTGCCTCCAAGGTTATAAAACTATTGAGTTGAGTCTAAAGTTGTTCTCAACTCAAACGCTTTATAACCTTGTACACTGTCTATTCCTGGCTTCTTTTGTTTTGAGACCTGTCATTATTATTATTATTTTAAAATATGATTTAAAGATGGTTGGATACCGATGTCAACCAGTTTGTTTTATGGTCACTTCTGGGTGATAAGGATACAGACAGTCTGTAAAGTCGGCTTTAGTCACAAATGACGGTGAATGGATTATCACTGAATAGCATAACAATGTCACGACTTTGCAAATACGTGTCTCTTATATTAATTTGCTACCAACTCGTACATTGTGTACAACCGATTGTGACATTACAGGACATTTAAACTGGTAGCACGCAATGAATATGTCGTCTGCAAATATATGTTGTCTGGTGCATTACCATGTCAGTTTGTCTGAATCACAAATTATAGTTATTATTATTATTATACCAGATTTGTTTAGCGCTCTTTTCACACAGGAGTTGTGCATACTGACAATGTACCTTCGAGAATCATTGCACATAACTTTGTATGTGAGTCTCAAAAGAATTTGATCTTAACGATGTGTTGAAGAGGAAGCCAATACTGTACTGGTGTGATGTGAGTGTACCGACGGCTCCTGGTAACAAGTTTGTGTTGAAGAGGAAGCCAATACTGTACTGGTGTGATGTGAGTGTACCGACGACTCCTGGTAACGATGAGTTGAAGAGGAAGCCAATACTGTACTGGTGTGATGTGAGTGTACCGACGACTCCTGGTAACGATGAGTTGAAGAGGAAGCCAATACTGTACTGGTGTGATGTGAGTGTACCGACGACTCCTGGTAACGATGTGTTGAACAGGAAGCCAATACTGTACTGGTGTGATGTGAGTGTACCGACGACTCCTGGTAACGATGTGTTGAACAGGAAGCCAATTTTGTACTGGTGTGATGTGAGTGTACCGACGACTCCTGGTAACGATGAGTTGAAGAGGAAGCCAATACTGTACTGGTGTGATGTGAGTGTACCGACGACTCCTGGTAACGATGAGTTGAAGAGGAAGCCAATACTGTACTGGTGTGATGTGAGTGTACCGACGACTCCTGGTAACGATGTGTTGAACAGGAAGCCAATACTGTACTGGTGTGATGTGAGTGTACCGACGACTCCTGGTAACGATGTGTTGAACAGGAAGCCAATACTGTACTGGTGTGATGTGAGTGTACCGACGACTCCTGGTAACGATGAGTTGAAGAGGAAGCCAATACTGTACTGGTGTGATGTGAGTGTACCGACGACTCCTGGTAACAAGTTTGCACACGCTGTAAATTCACCAAGGGTCCAAGGTTTTACTCTTTAAAGTTAAGTCTGAGGTCGTTTTCATGCATTTTATTCTACCAATTAAGTGTTCTGGAGCGATTTCAGACTCGACTCAAACGCTTTATAAGCTCGGGGTCGGAGTAAATGAAACGAGTGGCGACATTGTGTTCTAGTAGTAACGCGTTTGACTAGCAACACTGGGTCGCTGGTTCGAGCCCCCACTGAACCAAATAACTTTACTAATGGTCCTTAGGGTAGATAGATAGATCTTTATTGCCTCAAATAATGGAGAGTTACGCAATACAAACAGTGATAACATAACATAGAAACAACAGAATCAATGATGACAAATATAGTATATACAGTTCAAATTACGTCAGACGTATAACTACATGTAGAGAGCACATGCACAAATACATCTATACAGTAATACAACTGGTATAGCGTAAGAGTGCATGGCTGTTAGAATGTGTACACAATTAATTCCCATTAATTCAAGCTTCATTAGAATAAAATAATTATTCACAGTCAGACCTGCACTAGATGGCATTCAATAATGAAAAGAAAGAAGATAAAGAGCAGTCCCAGGCGTCAGTCCCCACAATAATGAAATGAAACAGAAAGCTCATAAATAGCCTTGCGCTTCATATCAGACCTGTGAAAAGCAGCCACTCGTCCTAAAGATGTCCCTGTCCCACCCCGATCACTACCCCCTCCCTCATACATTATGTCATTATTCAGTATAATTACAGTGGGAAAACGTTATTCTTTCCCAATAATGCGTAAACTTACGCTAAAACTTTTAGTTCCATTGCAAACAATTTGGGGCCAGATCAGACGGCGTCTAATCAGCCTCCAAACTGTTTGCCACCCAGATAAACATGAATAATCAGAATTGTCGAAAGGGGGACGTTTTCTGTAATTAGGTGCAATGCGTTTGCGTATCGTTTGCGTATCGTTTGCGTATCGTTTGCGTTTTAAAAAAAGGGAAAGTATAACGTTTTCCCAACTGTACATGTACAGTCGACCACCAATACAGTCGAATCAGTCTTACTCGTAGTTTTTCTGTTGAAATGCGATAGTTGAACTACCGTTTTGCAAACTTACAAAGTTGCTAGATAACGGATTGACTTCGAATTGCGGGTAAGATCGGCATGAGTGAGCTTATTTTTTCAAGTGCCAAACAATAGTTCATGTACAATTACATGTACTTTAATTCCATGTGCTTAACCCTTCAATGCCCGGTCGAATACAATGACAAACATGTTTAAAGCACAAACGCGTCTATTGAGAAAGGAGACCGTCTTCTACGCCGTACTCAATGTGTCAATCACCTCCTTATTGTTGACATTCCGTTAATGTTTCCTAAGAGACTTCACCAAATTCCATGAATAGCTGCAGATGACGGAGATTTCTTACTATGGAAAAGATGCTTCTCTTGTCCGTTTAAGTGCAAACCAAACGCAAGCACAATTTACTTGAAAAAGAGAAAATAATAAATATGTGACAGTTCTTACGATTTATTTCAATCTGAGTGGCAAACAATTCGGAGCTTGATCAGACACCGGCTTATCCGGTGTCAGATATTGCTCAAAACTGTTTAAAGTGAAAATACATGTAGCAGTTAAAGCGTAAACGCGTTTATTGGGAAATGATAGCGTATTCGTCGCTGTAAGATGCTGAAGACTGCGTTTAATTTTTAATATATTGCCAATATGCAAGACTTCTTCTCAGATTGATAGTCATGATCGTCAATTATGCCAGGTCTAGCTCAAAGACTGAATATAAGATATACGTAAGCCCAGGGGTATGGCAAAAAGAAATATTAATCAATACTTTCTATTTTATGAGTGATTTGTGATATGGGAGTTGATCTGATATGTACGGAATGCTGCGAGTTCAATGGAGAAGACGTTTTTCTTTCCCGCTTAAACGCCAATGAAATGCAAACGCAATGCAGTGAAATATAGAAAATTGTACTTTTTACAAATGTCTTACTTTTAATTTTAATGTGAGTTGAAAACAGGTTGGAGCCTGATCAGACGCCGGGTTACCCGGCGTTTGATTTGGCTCCAAACGGTTTGCAATTGATAAGATGGTTTTAGCGTAAACACGTTTATTGGGAAAGAATAACGTTTTCTCCATTGTAACTATATCAACGTCGTCTTGCGAATTTGTTCAACAGGAATGTGAGTTTCTCAGTCCCTGTTCAGCCCTGGACCTTCCCGACGCCAACACAGTTCTATATGAAGTCCAATAGCAAACCCCAAAACATGTTTGTACTTTCCTCACACTGATTAACAGGGCCATCTAAAAAGGTAGGACGATGCAAAATCCATTTTCGCATTCTGATAATGGGGTTTCACAGTGGAAATATTTATAGAACTACGTTGATGTCCGCAGGATTCACTGAAAAAGAAATGCGAAAATAGACGTTGCATTTGCGTACTTTAATTTTTCAAAAAAATCGCAAGACACAGTAACTGTTGATAATGCTTTAGTATGGTTTGGAACGGACCGACAGTTGACAAATACGGCCGATCGCTATCCACAGAGTGTCGATATTGAGCAATATTGGTCCAATCTCATAAGGTATCCTCAGCCTTAAGTGAAAACCCATCAATGGTTCTAAAAAAATACAAAGGGGAATATTATCGTTCCCAATAAATGTTTTATGAAACTTCATGTCTTTGCTTTACAGTTTTGACTCAGGCTCCAAAGTGTTTGTTATACTGTATATACTGATTTTAAAAGAAATTGTCAACATTTACAAACAGTTGCTGCTTTATACATATTTTTACTGTGTTTGCCTTAAGTTTCGCTGTCGTCAAACCTGCTAAAAGCAATTTGACGTAAGGTAAAACTCTTTGACATCAAGTGTCTGCTTTAGTTACATCCTTATCTAATAAGCAATCTGCCTTGAACCAGGGCAACACGTTTTATACATATTTCAAGCAGTTCAACAATTTTCAAAAACTTGGGCTTGAGCTTCTTACTCTTAAACCTTTCATGATCAAGTTATTTGGGAGATGTTTACCTCTTCACCGGCTTATTGTCGTCTGCTTCAGTATTGTTGTCTGCAATGCACGTTTTAAAGATATATTTAAGGTTGTATGACTTATTACATATCGATAAGAGTGTCAAACAGCTAGGTTCCTGATAAGAAGCCGCGTTACGCGGTGTCTTATCAGGACCCATACTGTTTTTAAACGCGCTTTAAAGAAAGGGTAAACATTTAGAAAATTTAGTATAACTATTTCCTGTAAGTACGTTGTCTAAATGTTTTCCCCGAATTTAAGCTACATATGCGATAGACTGATAAGGAGACTTTATCCTAAATAAATGGCATGGGTATTGATCATAACTGACCGTCTCTCTTGCATTCAGTCATATTTTCAATGTCTGGTCATGAAATTCCACTGAGATCACAACAAGATCTGATGTATTTTACATTGACTTCTTCATTATATCTGTCATATATGTCGAGTATTAGCCCATTACAGCTGGCGTTCACAACAATCGACATTAGCAAACAGTGAAGACAAATTGCGGCGTCTCGAAAGGGTGTACTGGTGGCTATTTTAAACGAAATCAACTGAAGTACGGAAAACAAATTCATTGTATTTAGATCACCCTTGTAAATCTATAATAGTATCTTTCGACAAGTATATTCGGATTAGATAGGGCACATAAATATCTAGGCATACATGTAAGCAGGTTAATCTGAGCGTACATGTATCCTTTATCGACAGATTATACAGTGGAGAACTTATTATCATTATTTTCCGATTAAACGAAACTAAACTCATACGAAATCCAACACAATGTAGAAAATTTAATCATTTGTGAAGTTTCTCAAGATTTCTTTAATCTGAGTGGCAAAAACGTTGGAGTCTGATCAGACGTCCGCCGGAAACCAAACATAGTATACACTTGGGAACACATCATTTTTCCCCGTTTAAACGAAACTTAAACTTTTACGTAATACAGCAAAATGAAAAGAACTATATATTTGTAAACTTTCTCAAGATTTGTTATAATCTGCTAGACAAATTTATTGGAGCCTGATCAGACGCCTGGTAATCAAACTGTTTGCTATGAAAATATTTTAGCATAAAGCGTGTTTATAGAGAAAGAAAGCATATTCCCACAGTAAAACAAAATCCACATACATGTACAATGTAAGCTGGTTAATTATATCTTCTTTTAATGACTTAAATGTGAGAAAAAATCCATTATTTGTTTTGTTGATGTAGGATAAGAGTTTCTCCCCCTCGGGCCAGAATATTCATACAGGGACTCGGCAAGCCTCGTCCCTGCATAACATTTCTGACCCTCGGGGGAGAAAATCCAATCCTACATCAACCCTCATAGTCTATTCGTATATTATTAATATTTTGCGATTCATAAATGGATTACGTTTGCATTTGATATTGTTTAAATGGGATTGAATAACTTGTTCTCGACTTTACATATATAATCTGTCCGATCCCTATCAGGCCTGTTGATTGACACTTACAGCAGCCAACATATAAACTGTCTTTGTATAGAGGTTTATATTTGTACTAGCACGTGTATGCCTGGATATAACAATTAACTTTCCCTATATGTATATACTTGATGGAACATCGCATTACAGATACATGTATACATTTACAATGGTGATCTAAAGACACTGCAGTATTTGCCGTCAGGGCAGGGGTCGTATTCTGAAACATTCTTAGTATTTAACTAAGAATTTTCTAAACTCTAACATTTTCAACTAAGATTATTTTTCTCTAAATTTTACTCTAAGAAAATACTTAAGTATTTAGTTAGTGAAAAAAAACTAAGAGTAAAATATGGCCGTTGTCAGGGACTTCCCCGACTAAAATGACGTCACTCTTCTCGCATACTAACATGTGTGACTGTTTATTTGCGGTGTAGTTTGCGGGTTGGGGGTAGCCAGTTCGAGCCACACAGGGTACGATCTTTTTTTTCTTAACAACAACCCTTCTTTTTTTTTTAATTATCATCACTAGTTCCATAGATTCATTTCTTTAAATACAAATAACTGCTTTATCATTCCACTGCCAAACTTTTGTGATAGTTTACTCCTTTAAATTTTCTTGTCGTCTGCTTCAATTTTGTTGCCTGCAATATCGTTTCAAAGCCTTAAATGTAAGGAAGTATAACTGAAAAGAATTCAATACGAGTGTCAAACAGTTTTGATCCTGATCAGACGCCGCGTTTCGCGAAACGCGGCGTCTGATCAAGGTGCAAAATATTTTCAAAGGTTTTTAGGCGAGAGTGAGTCTAATTCTCACAGTTTCATTGTCGTCTGCTTCAATTCTGTTGTCTGCAGTATCTTTTTAAAGTTAATTGTATGACTGAAAATAATTCAATACGAGTGCTAAATGGTTTGGATCCTGATAATAGATCCAATCTGTTTGCAAACGCGCATTTAGGCGCCAGAGAGAAAGGGTTAAAGCATGCTAGAATTGATGTAAAAATCTCCAATTAGAGGTTTTCTTCTTATTGGCAGCCTGCTTTAAAAGAAACCCTCTTATTATGCTAAGCGCGACTTGGATAAAATTTGTTAACAGTTTGTATACAGTAAAGATCCAGATCAGACGCCGCGTTTTTGGCGTCTGATATGATCCAAACTTGTTTGCCAGTCATATTTTACTGTTTTTAAGTTTTGAAAGTATCAAATTGATTATGTTATTTTCTGCAGATAATGTGTTTGCAGCAGATGACAATTCTGCATGACAATGGTTAAACATCAATCTGCAGGACACTTTTCTTAATGCTTTTCAAATATCAAGAAATAGTAGAAACATGAAAGTCATTTCTAGAACTAGCAGGCTGACAATAAGAAGGACAATTTCTAATTGGAGACTTTTACGTCAATTTAAAGACGTATCTGGGAGTTTTTTCTAGCGCGGAGAATTTTTTTAAACTTTGCATATAAGTAAATTGATATAAATGAAAGTAAAAACAGTCTTCAAAAACATAGGTCGCCTTGCTACTTTTTGTATAATTTACTCTTTTTTAGAAGTACTATATTCAAATTTTCCGAAATTAGGCCTCATAAGAAGAAAGTCCATCAAACACACAAATATCGATACTTCAAGTCCAATTTTAATTAATTACATGTATATGGAATAGTGTTACACATGAATGTAAAATAATTAGATTTGAGTGGCATTATACAGATTTTACGCATAAAATATGTGCAAAATGAACTCGAAAATCGTCAAAAAATCGAGCCTTTTTGCAAAAATAAAAAATTCTAGCGCGGAGAATTTCCTATTTTTTTCTATAACAGTAGATAATTATATAACAAGTATAGAACGAATGAGAAAACAGTACCTCGCCTTGCTCGTTTCAGAGATATGTTCAATTTTATTACCTCCCTTTATCAGTGAATATGCACTTTTTTAACAATTTTGTTTTAAATAGTCTAAATGTTATACTTTATAAAGTAATACCCACAGCTATACAGAAATGTCTTGCATTGTGACATATACTATGCACTTTAGAAAGTTCTGCTGAAAAATGCAGTGTTGTCATCATCTCAAGTCGGAGTTAAAAATGAAATGCCCCCTCCCACCTCCCCCCTAAATATGATGCTGATGGTGCATAATTCATTCATTCTTTATTCACAACTTTATGTTTATTTTCACACATATTTTCTTTGGCTTAAAACCCATTAAAGCTATATAATAAATGAATAAAGCTACATGTACATAGAGCTGCATGCATATTCATACATCAAAGGGAGGTAATACATGTTCAAATATTTCAGTTCAGAATGTAGGAAGTATCCATACTCAAACACTGAATTTGGAATAGGTAACTGGTAAGATATAGGATATATGCTCAGAACAAGCTTTTTGTAAAATGAAGGTCAAAGGTCAAGTTCACGGTGACCTGAAAATGGTATGCGACACTCCGCCATCCAAAGATGAACTCACACACCTAATTTGTTATCGGTAGCTGATGTGACAAAGGAAATATACTCTGGACAAAAAGTAGACCCACCAATAAACACATCTACAATCATTATTCAATGTGGGCAGTGAGTTAACATAACCATTCATAAGATAAAATATCATAACAAGAGCACCGCAGTGCGGCAAAACACGCCCGTCATGGCCGGCGGGTGTCAAAGTCGTCCGGACTCAGACCGACTGGAAAAAGTCGCCCGGAGTCTAGACCCGACTATCGATCTCAAAAAGACTATCACAGGAAGGGGCAATGTCAACACTAAATTCACTCCCTGTCACATTATGATTATTAACGCCGACTCGAGTCGGCGAGTTCCTGGTGAAAAAACTAATGTTTTCCAGAGATTTCGAGCACTTTTTTTGTCACAAATGATCCTGATTTGCGTCTCTTCATATCCCCAGAAATTTTAAAAGGTTTTTTTTAACGACAGATAACGATAGTTGAGTAAATATTGTATTCGCGAAATCCGATGATCTAGACGCTGTTGTGATCGTAAATAATTACACCCGCGGTAGGAAAATACAGAAAAGAGCGGAAAGGACATGCGCGTTTGGGATGCGCAGTAACAACTCCCGGATACGTCTTTAAGCATGCTTTATGCCCCTATTCCACACCAACTACGAATCTCACGAATCGCTACGAATTGTAAAATTCTAGGATTCGTAGATAATTCGTAGATGATTCGTGGAGTTCTTACCTGATTCGTAGTCAATTCTTGCAATTCGTGGGCGGTCGGGGATTCGTGGCAAAAGTTTTGAGCTGCACAAGGTTTTAGCCAAGAACCCCACGAATGGAACAATGGGTAGTTGATTCGTAACACATTCGTAGTGCATTCGTAGGATTCGTAGCTGATTCGTAGGATTCTTAACTGATTCGTAAACGGCATTTTGGGCGTTCGTGGTATTCTTAACTCATTCGTGGGATTCGTGAGTACCAGTTTGACACCGTTCTGTAACCAGGAGTCTGAGAGTCAATGCCAGCTTCACTCTGGCATATATATTTGGGCTCACGTGAGTACCCCTCATCTGCATGGATGGCTGGCAGTCTTACATAGTTGTAAATGCATTCTCATCTTCCACACTAAGATCATGCTCTAGCCTTCTAGCTGGACTCAGCCACTGTCTTAAAAGTCCATTTATGTACTGATGCCTGAGTTGAAACGGGAACTACAGCGCTCCCTCTCTACAACGACACCCAATGGGAGACAAAAATGGGTTCGTTGTTCGGAGGGAGTCGTTATGGGGGGGGGGGGGGAATTGGCTTACAATTGCAAACAGTTTGAATCCAGATCCGACGCCGCATAACACTGTGTCTGATCTGGATTCAAGCTGTTTTTCACTCGTCATTATGTGTTTTCTGTCAAAATGTCTACAGCGTTCCCTCTCTTCGACGACACCCAATGGAAGTCAAAAACTGTGTGCGTTGTTCGGAGGGAGTCGTTACACAGAGTGAAGTTGGCTTACTATGCAAACAGCTTGACTCCCACGCGTAACGCGGTGTCGTCTGATCTGGATTCAAGCTGTTTGTCACTCGTCATTTTTTCCCATCAAAATCTCCATTATGTAACTTTGAGAAAAACAGCAGACGACAGTTTCAAGCAGACGACATTGCTGCCGTGAATAGGTTGGGCATTGTTTTGTGGGAATAGCGGCAAGCGTTGTTGTAAGGAGAAAATCGTTATTGTGAGTGTCGTTGTAGGGAGGGAGCACTGTAGTATGTAACTTTGTGAAAAACAGCAGACAACAATTTTAAGCAAACAATATAGCAGGCGTGAAAAGTTGGACATATTTGTTGTTTTGTATGGTTGGAAAACAACGACAAGTGTTGTTGTAAGGAGGGAATCGTTGTTGGGAGGGCCGTTGTAGGGAGGGAACAATGCATACCTTCAAGAATCCCACGAACCGTCAAGATTTAAACTTTATTCGTAGCTGATTCGTAGATGCATTCGGCATATTCGTAGATGCATTCGGCTTATTCGTAACTGATTCTTAGCGTTCGTGCAGTATTCGTAGTGGATTCTTGTTATTCGTACTGAATTCTTGACAGTATTCGTAAGATTCGAGCCGAATCCCACGAATATTCTTAACTCGTTCGTAGCCGATTAGTAGAGTGTCACGAATTAGATAGAAAGATTTGCCGAATTTCACGAATCCCCACGAATCATAACATTTATCAATTCGTGGCGATTCGTGGGATTCGTAGTCGGTGTTGAATAGGGGCATAAACCCTTTCACTGTCAATGGCGCCTAAAAGCACGTAACGCGGCGTCTGATCAGGATCCAAACTATTTGGCACTCGTATTGAATTATTTTCAGTCATACTGCCTTACAATTTACTTTGAAACGATATTGCAGACAACAAAATTGAAGCAGACGACAATGAAACGGTGAAGAAGTAAACTATTACGAAAGTTTGGCATTGAAAGAATTAAGCAGTTATTTGTATTTAAAGAAACGAGTCTATGGAAATAATGATGATTTTAAAAAAAAAGAAAAAAAAAAAAGAAAGGGGTTGTTAAGCATTTACGTCATAATTATGTATAAACAGAGCTCCAGGTTGAATAGGGGGAGTAACTCAAAACTCTTTATTTCTGCATTAAATCATGTGGTGTCACTACTCATTAGGATCGACTCTCCGAGACGATTCAGGTGGGTGGTTACATCAAGGGATTTGGTGCTGAAATGTGTATGAATGTTGGATTTGTTCAGTTTACTTCCTCTTATCTGGAGCCCTGGTATAAAACTATGTGTAGCCGTTTTCCCTTATATTGTTTACTTTTGTTGTTCAATGTTACTTTGAGTTATAATTATAATGCTAATGTTTCTCACTATCCGTGGGACTTATGCATATGTAAATAAAAGTTGAAAGTTGAAAGTTGAAAAGAAAAAAAGATCGTACCCTGTGTGGCTCGAACCGGCTACCCCCGACATGCAAGTTAGACTCGCTATAGATTGCGCAGCGGAGAAAATTCTATAGTAAATTTGGCGAGTTGAGAATTTTCTGAGTTTTTTTCATCTTTCTAAGAGGGAATCCCCAAATACTTAGTTGAAATGGCCGAAAACTAAGACTATATTGATTTTCTAAGAGTATATCGTTATACTTAGTTAAAAATGTCGAGTTAAGAATTTTCTTGGTTTTTTTCACTTTCTAAGAGTATATCATCAAATACTTAGAGCAAATTGCCGAAAACTAAGAGAATATTGATTTACTTAGAGTAAAAGTTATCTAAGAGTGTTTTAGAATACGGGCCCAGATCGTTTAATATGAAATAGAAAACCGTGTCAGAGGAGACGCCGCAAATGCGCTGTGTCATCAGAGTCTGCTTTGTTTGCTTACATCTACTTTTGTCGATTATATATGTTAATGCGTCAATTGGTGTCTAATCGTGGACAGGGATAGACATATCAATCTTTTCGATTTCCGGAATCCAAACAATCTATCTCGATCGTGGTTCTACGATAATTGATTGAGTCTGGGGAGGATCTTGTCATTGACCTTAGTCATTCGGCGGCAGGTGTAGATGCATTTATACACTCGTATTTTGTGATAAATAAACTATCAGAATTAAAATAAATATCAACATGACTTTTAATCATTCGGATTAACAGTTTTATTTTGGACAACATAATTCCAAAAATGAATTTCTAAATGAAAATACCGAAATTAAAAGTATTTGTCAAGATTTTGTTCAGAGGTTAAATTCAAAGGATTTTAAGAAAACTCGAGTCCAGACAGGGGAGTTTTGTATCTAAACCTTCTTTAGATATGACATTAGTATAATTGATGGTTTTAAACCTTTGAAACGTCTGTAGTAAGATTCGAGTCCAAGATTTGACCAAGTCCTCATCAGCTAAAAAAGTGCATACTGCTTTGAAATGCGGCGGCCATTTAGACGCGGGCTGTCGATTACGCTGTCGTTGAAAGAGCTTCCTTGATATTATTTAATGAATTGTATAGGCTATACATGCCTGAACTACATGAAATGATTTAAACAAACGCCGGTTTTCAGGCGTTTTACAGTATTTTTCACTGTTACAAGCTCTCTGTAAATATATATAAAAATAGTTTAAAAATCTACTATCAAAAACATTTAAAAAATAGAAATATATTTTCAGAAATTTGGTTTTTGATCTCCTGCTTTTCTTTCGATTCCACACCTGTGTATTTCAGCTTCAAATTTGACTATTATATGTAAAGTCAGGACGGCGTTTAAACGGTGTTAACTATTTCACTGCCAAGTTTTATTGTGTTCTTTAATCCTTTTACCACAAAAAATATCGTATGGATTGGTAGTGTCGTCTTAAATATGTTTATAGTTAGCGTAAGGGTTGTTTTAATCGAAGAAATGTCGATACAAGTGTCAAACAGTTTGGTTCCTGATCAGACGTCGCGTGATGCGGTGTTTGATCATGATCCAAACTGTTTGCATAGTCGCCTTTTGGTGCCATCGGCAGTGAAAGAGTTAAACGTAAACCAATTGTAATAATATGCAGCAAATGAGAACCTTTTGAAACTGGTATATTTTTTGTATAGGGCTTACACATATTTGTAAGAGCGTTTATTGGAATAACGTTTTCTCCTTTGTATAAATCCAAACCTAAAGCATGCGGTCCCTAAGGGACCACTGGTTATGGTAGATACGTACTTGGTAAATTCAAAACTGTTGACTCAAATTTAAACGAAGTGGAACTTCAAAATAGTATTCAACGTTTCTGATTCCTAGTCCTAGTTTAAACTACCGGTAGTTTATTCTACTGTTGTCTGTCTTACAAACAAATAAATATAGAAGCAAGTTTGTACATTATATCTACGAGAAATACAGGATAATACAAGGCAAATATCATCTTAGACTTGGGGATTGGAGCGGTTGCTTTGGAAACTAAATATGCCCTACTTACTAACCAAATCAGCCATGTAAGCATTAGTATATCTGAAAGCTTAACCCTATGACTGTATCATACGGGCGATTATTTTACTTGTTTCAATCAGTTAAAATCCAGATGAGACGTCAAAAGCTCAGCGTCTCATCTTGGTTCAAACTGTTGGATATGTCGATGATAGTTTTGAACAGATATTTATACTTGTTGCAGAAGACCATTTTTGTATACAATTACTTTAAGGTTGGTTACCCGGAGTCTGACCTGGCTTCAAATATATGTTATAATAATATTCGCACACTTGCGTTTATTGGGAAAGAATAACATCCTCTCCACTGCAATATGTTATACATACAAATGTAGCTAACATGTTTATAACAGACAACAAAATGTAAATCATAAACTAGGTTTCAAAAATATCAAATCCTTACATATCAGGCTTATCAATCAGCCCTCTTGGTGTCCTTTCCTGAGGAATCGAATAACACCTGTTATAGTTGAGGAATGACGTTGTCTAAATTGCATCATCTAGTCGTAACTTAAGTACAACATTACACCAGTCTTACATGTATTAGTTTCTGGATACAGCTCATGAAGGCGTATATATTTATTTATTGATATGTCTATGGCAGGTTACTATTTCCAAAGAGAGAGACAATAATGTTTTTGTCTACACCTTAATGTTAAGACAAATCATATTATTACGACACGCACACCAAAGGGATGGTGTCATACAGTGGAGAAGATGCTATACTTGTCCGGTACCCTTCCAGCCTCACATTAATCATAATAGTGTTCCCCCTTAGACACTTTATTGTCGTCTGCTTCAATTGTGTTGTCTACAAGAACGTGCAAAGTTAGTTTGAACTTCAAGGTAGTATGCCTTGAGAAATACCGATACTAGTGTCGAACAATTTTGATTCTGATCAGACTCCGCGTGTGTGATTAGGATCAAAACTGTTTGCAAAGTTGTATTTATGCGACTTCAGCGCTGAGAGGGTTGAAAAGAAACGAAACTTCAACGTTATATAATAAAATGTAGAAAATACCAGCTTTAAGAACTTTCTATTTATCTATATATATCTTTATCTCAGTGACATAAATATACCCGGTAGTTTGAAGCTTGATCCTGAAAGGACAAATTGTGTGTACGGAACTTTTAGCACAGACGTGTAAACAGTAGAGAATACGTTATTATTTCCCGTTCGAACGCAAACGAAACGCAAACGCATGGCAATAACACGTAGAAAATGCCTTTTTTTCGACAATTCTGACTATTTATTTTAATCTTAGTGGCAAACTGTTTGAAGCCTGATCAGACGCCGAGTTATCCGGCGTCTGATCTGGCTCCAATCTGTTTGTAATGCAATTAATAGTTTAAGCGTAAACGCGTTTATTGAGAAAGAATAACGTTTTCTCCACTGTATTTGGTAAGAATACATGTAACGTCTTATATCCACTGTATTTAGATATGATGGGATATTAAGCTTCAGTGCAGAAGAGACGTTAAATTATACTTTATATACATCAGACGCCGGATTTTTAGAATTGTCGACTGTGTTATTGTTTTGTGTACAATGGGGATAACGTGATCCCTGTTTTAACGCAAATGGAAAGCAAACGCAATGTAAGAAAAATCGAGAGAAACATTATATCGTTTTTAAAAATCTTAACTATTCACTTTTATTTAAGTGGCAAAAGGTTTGGAGCCTGATCAGACGTCGTGTTTCCCAGCGCCTAATCTGGGTCCAGCCCGTTTAATCTGGGTCCAGCCCGTTTAATCGGGTCCAGCCCGTTTGCAATGGACATAAGGGTTTTCAGTATAAACACGATTATTGAGAAAGAATACTGTATGGGCAGGTATCTGCTTTGATCAGCCATCATATAATATAGTTTAACCTTTCACTCTCAATGATGTTTTAAAGCGCGTTTGCAAGCAGTTTGGGTCCTGATCAGACGCCGCGAAATGCGGCGTCGGATCAGGACCCAAACATTTTGACACTCTAATCGATATTTTGAAAGTCATACAACCTTAAATCTAACTTTGAAACGTGTTTTTCAGACAGCGATACTGAAACAGACGACAATAAAGCGGTGTAGGGGTAAAATCTCCCGAATAATTTGATCAAGAAAGGGTTAAGCGGTAGACATAGCGATATGTTGTTGTAAGCCAACAAGGGACCCGACTGATTGATAATTCTAGTTTAACTTAACGTCTCTGGTGCACCCAAGCTTGTTGTTTATGTATGTTCCTATCATGTCTAGATAATTTGGAGACGTATGACCGATGTGTTTATTACTCGTGTGCCCCTTTTACATTTATCATCCTTTAGTCATTGTCTACATTAACTTATCCTGAAGGACTAGTTGTGGTCCTGGTCATAACAAAGATATCTTAAACCAGTAACAATATAGTCATGTTTTAGATATATATATCGCTTAAATGTCAATAAACAAACCTTTATTGCTGCACTCAGTCTAGTTCTTACATAATGTTCCCCAAACATGCTTTTAAGATACATGTATGCATATTTGACTTATTTACGATATTAAAGCCACAATACTGTTCTTAAATGCTTGCTTCCATTTGAAAATGAAACCATGCCGGTGCGTCAGCGCAATTTGCGGACTTGCTTTATTTTCAATGAAGTTCAATTAAACCTCTCTAATACAACCACTAAAGTATGTTCATTATCAGGTGTTTACGACAGGTGACTGCTTCAAGCAATATAACTTTGGGAGTTTTCTGTTTTACTGCTACCTTGCTTTAAGCTGTCACCTGTCTTTTATACAACCGATTAGCCACATTTTAGTTGTAAATATAGGATCTGTCATAAGTCGATGTTTAAGACAAGCTGATCTCAAACGAATCTAGAATTTAAATGTTATTAAGCGAGCCTTAGCGAGTTTAATAACTTTTCTATTCTAGACGAGTTTGAGATCAGCTTGTCTTAAACATCGACGAGTGACAGATTCTTTTTCTCACATAACAAACGTTTTTAAGTTGTTTTTTTTTTAAGCAATATGCATTTTTGGGAATCCCGATGACGTCAAAACGCCGTTATAAATAGTGACGTTATAGTGACGTCATTCAAATTGATTTCACACATGTTGGAGACAAGAATATTCGCGATCGCTGTTCGCTATTGAAAAGAGGGGTAGTTATGTGAGAACAGAGAGGTTTTACTGTATATGATTTTTTTCTTCCTTTACCACATGTTGTATTATAACGGTGGTGCTACATGTAGCAATCCCTTGAAACGACCAGTTAACTCATTCACCCATGAGACCTCAGGTGGACTATTCCAGTTTCCAATTAAATCTGGTACACATTTAGATTTTTTCGTTGATTTGCACACTATATTGCACAATTATAAACACTGCAGACTTTGATCTGAGAGATCCTGTAGGAGCCCTCTGACCAGAAACTACACTGTCTGCATAGGACACGTGTTCTCTTCACATGACAAGTATACTCGTCGCTAGGATTTAAAGTGTTAACTACCGTTAATAGATTTGTACATTTTGTTCATTTAATTGTCAGTGTGTACATGTATGGGTATTCAAAATTAGAGATGTACAATTGGGTGTTTGGGGTTAATGCCCTGTTATCACATACTAGCAACGACACAGGCTGATTGTCAATAGAGTGCAGACACACATTTACATTGAATTTGGATCACTGCTATCAATAACTTGAAACAGTGACTGAACTGATGAAGTAGATACAGTGGGGACGACGCTTGTCCAACGTGCAACCTTTTACATGTATGCTAAAACCATTGTCAAACAGGAGCCTGGTACGATTGCAATACCATAATTTGCAGAAAATGATATTTTAAAAAATGGTAACGATTTACTTTAACCCTCATCCGGACCTTGCAAAAACTTCCGTTTTGAGACTTTTGGGGTCCGATGGACCCCATATTGCATTTTTGTTGTTTTTCTAAGTCAAGATAGGCATTTGTGACATAACTGATGCCGCACTATACATTGGTGTGTTTATGCTATATGGTAGTGATAAAACCGAAACCAGTGACCATAGTAACCAAAAGAGCTAGTTTATTTGCTGTAAAATCGAATTTTATCTAATAACTTGTGCAGAAAATGTACAGATGAGGAAACGTGGATATATTTATCACTATATATACCCTTTGTTACATTAATGTTGTATCTTTTACAGAACTATGTAAATATTTGGAAGAAAATGGCAAAAATATGGTTGGGCTCCAGTGGACCCCAATAAATATTTATCATATTAACATTGGCTACTATACAACTTTTAACCATGACTGATTTAAAAACGTTATTAGTGGAACATATGTAACCAAAGCAGCTTCCCAGCTGATCATTATAGTCAATTTGTTAAGTTTTGTTTCTGCTTCCAATTATTTCATGGCAATAGTTGTCCAATTTATTTGACCTGGCATCGTGTACCGGTATGTCTTAGCTCCGTGCAGGATTCATGACGCTGACACTGAGACAGTGGCATGTCAAATATATGTGATAAACCTAAGTATAGCAAACATATGTAATGAAAGTAACACACACATAACTTTAAATGGTAGAGATATAAGAGTTTTGAATATCAATTGTTTAACACAATGTATTGAGTACTACTCATAACTATGTCTGCTTCACATCATCACATGTCTTATGTGCTTTATGATAGTGTCCTAGACGTAGTTACAGGTGTAACCACGGTCCGTTTTAGTCAATTGTCTACACCAGATATTTGTACCACTGTAATAGACTATGACTTGAGGTTTCCTGAGATCATCATCTATTACATTAATTTTGATTCGTGAATGAAATAACAAGAAAGTGTATCAAACTTTAGGTTAAGCCACTGCTGAACAAGCGTTTGCCATACATCCTAATTGGAGCATGTTTGTCTGTTTTATGTATTTCTTCCCCTGTAGCTATATAGTTGAATCTGATATACTGATACGAATGACAATGAAGCATTGAAATAGACGCCTTAAATATCGACCGACCAGACCTCATTGGCCAACGTTCGATAGAGTCAAAGGCAAAGGTCAAGGTCACCAATCTTGGCCCATGACTGCTATGAAAACTTCAAGAAAGGACCAAAACCAAAAATAATACAGAACACTTATTTGAATTTTGAAATCATTTGCATAATTTGAGGTCAGATAGAACTGTATTCGTTCCATACAGTGTGAATCCCTTGGACTCGCGGTTTGCACTCCGGGGTTATAATATCCAAGAGAATATCTCAATCACAAGATCGTGAAATATATATTTTGATATGTGCAATTGAGGAACAGTATTGTCGGTGATATCTAGTATTCAATAAATGCCATTATTGTAGTTGTAAACAACAAGGTAGGGTTTTAAAATGGCCTGAAAAACATTTCACTAACCTAGAAAATTCTGGGGTCCTACTGGACCCCAGACGTGTTTTAAAAATAAAATAAAACGAGAATTGACCTATTTGGTACGTATTTCACACAAATGTCAAAACAGTCATAGGAACAATGTCTAAAAACGTCATTAGCGTCATTAGGCTGAATACTTTTTTCTAGCAAAAATAAAGCCGCAAAGGTCCAGTTTAGGGTTAATCTGAGTTGCAAATAAGTTGGAACTTGTCAGACGTATTAGACGCCGGAAAACCCCGACTCACTCGGAGTCTGATCTGGTTCCAAACTGTTTGTTGTGAATATAATGTTTAAGCATAAACGTGTTCATTGGGAAAGAGTAGTTCTTCTCTACTGTAATGGACGTGATGTACATAACATATAAACAGTTCTTAGCCACACTATAGAAACCGAGAAATCAAAACTTCAAACTATGCGACAGTCCGATTAAGAATTGCCAATGTTTACATATATTTAATACGTTTCATATTTCGTTGAATTTGCGTTATATTTAGTTGCAACAGAAATGAATAGACATTTCCACTGTGCGAAATTATCCCCACAGTTTTCACTGGGTTTATTGACACTAAGCTAACACTAAGCCATCACACACTACTGCTTGCCAAATTCCTCTGTGTATTAATTGGTGTGTAATCGTTGACAGGGAGAGACGTTTCACGACCTTTGATTTCCGGAAAGTAGGTGGCGCTGATGGCAATGTTGCCTCTTTCAAACTGAGTGCGTCATAATGTCTACAGATGGGAAGATGCTATTCGTAACAGGGCTACAAAAAGTTGCTCATAAAATCCTTAGATTTCTCAATTTCCAAGCGCGAATGTTGAAGTCGTAGCTTTAACCGTTTTGCTGCCAGACTCTCTAACATTAACATAAGTATGCAAACAGTTGATCTTGATCTAAACTTGTTTTCACCCATATCAATGTTTTCTACGTAAAACACGCAAAAATGCCATATTTTAAAAGTAAGAGCAGAAATCCAAAAATTTCGGAAAATAACGTAGGTCAGGGAAATTAAAATAAATCTGAAGAAAAATCTGAAGATTTCAGAACAATCCGGAGAAATGCCAGCCCTGTACTTTACCATTAAAAACAGTTGCGAATATTTCAAAACCCTGTTATTTCGAACATTTCATAACATTGCATTTGTGTCCATGTTTTTTTTATCCAAATGTATATACTCGTATAAGAGAATACTATATTTCCCCTGTTTTTGCAGTTTGATAGCAAATCGCAAACAACTCAGAAAAGCAACTAGTGTCCCAGTAGAATTGTGATTTGATTTCAATGTTTAGGTATTTGATCTAGTTCAGAACATAACTTTTGTACAGATGAGAATATGTTATTGTTTCCCCAATCGTTAAACTAAAACTATTTTTTATTTCTAGTGCAACCAGTCTGGAGCCAGATCAGACACCGACCACTCAGATTAACATGACCGGTCAGAATTGCTAAAAAGTTGTCATTATCTACATTTCATTGAAATGCATGTGCGTTTGATCGAAACAGAGAAGAATGACGCATTCTCCACTGTACATAACGGCTTTAACACAAACACGGTTATTGGGAAAGAATGGCGTGTCCCCCACTGTACTCTTCTTATAGATGTTCTTTTTTCCTACTTGAACGAAACTAAACGCTAACGCAATGTAATAATTCTGACAAAATGAAATGTTTTGAAAAGTCTAATGACCAATCACTGTCTGAATTGCAAACCGTTTGGAGGCAGATCTGGACTGGCTCAAAAATGTATACATTGAATAAAAAAATGCACAAACGCAGGTATTATGAAATGAAATCGCCGTCATGTTATAACGTTAAAAAAGTAGAATCCCTGTTTTTCGCCGTGTATAACCGTATACAGAAACAAACATATAAATTATTTGCAAACGGTGTATACCTAGATCTGAAGGCTTCTTCCGAACTCCTCTAATCAGGTTTTGTACGGTTTGACATACATTACAATGTGCAACACTTCGAAACAACACTTCACTGTTACAAGTAACTGGTACAAATAAAAATTATCGGAAAATTGAATTGCCAATCTGAAAACTGTGAGGGTTAAAACTCAACTCTAAATTGCCAAGTGACTTATTCCACACTGATATATTGTTTTAGTCCATTTTAGCTCACCTGAGCAAAATGCTCAAGGTGAGCTATTGTAATGGTGTCCGTCGTCGTGCGTCGTCCAACGTGCGTCGTCGTTAACAATTGTTTCAAATGACATATCCTCCATACCACTTGACACATTTCAACCAAACTTCTCGGGAATGTTCCTTGGGTCAAGCTCTTTAACAGTTGTTTAAAAACAATGCAGAACTCTGGTTGTGTGGCTACCGAAGTGACAAATATAAAGGAATCATAGAATATCTTCTTGTCATAAACTACAAAAACAAGAGCTTAGATATTTAGCACATAGCATCATCTATAGGCCCTCAATTAAGCTTGTTAAAATTAGGCCTCTGGGATTAAAATTGGCCCGCCCTGGGGTCTCAAATTTACATAGTGATATTCAAAACGTCTTCTTCTCTGAAACTTATATGGCCAGAGCTTTAATATTTGACCATGTGACACTGATATTCATTACGAATATTGGTGAATTGGTTCAGGTCCTTTGCATATCTAGGTCACAGGAGTTAAATGGATTTTAATTAAACTTCCAAAATATTCCTGTCTGAAACCCTAGTACACATAGTTGGTACATAGCAAGATCTACAGGTCCCTTAATATCAAGTTTGTATAGATTATGCCCTGTGGGTAACTGTTTTAAATAGAGTTTCAAACATCTTCTTCTCTAACACTAATACTGCCAGAGCTTGTATATTTGACATGATGACACTTCTAGATGTCCTTTACCAATAGTGTTGAATTGGTTCCTCACCGATGCATATCTAGGTCATATGAGCTAAAAATAGATTTTTAATGAAAACTTCAAAAATCTTCTCTACTGAAACCCTAATACAGTGGAGAATCTGTTATTCTTTCCCGTTTAAACGCAAACGTACGCAAACGCAAAGCACTAAAACATAGAAAAGAACAACTTTTGGACAATTCTGATAATTCTTGTTTATCTTGGTGGCAAACAGTTTGGAGCCTGATCAGACGCCGGGTTACCCGGCGTCTGATCTGGCTCCAAACTGTTTGCACTGCAAATAATAGTTTTAGCGTAAACGCGTTTATTGGGAAAGAATAACAGATGATTCTCAACTGTACACAGAGCTTAGATATTTGTTACATTATCATTGCACCATCTACAGGTTCTCTGTCAAGATTGTTCAAATTATGTCCTTGGGGTCAAAACTCGTCCAGGGTTGTCATCGTTTTACATAGAGTCATATTGTGAATTTTTCAAACATTTTCTTCTCTAAAATTATATGGCAAGAGCTTTGAGATTTGATATGGTGACACTTCGAATATTCTTTTGCCAATATTGAAGAAATGGTTTCAGTTGGTTGCATATCTAGGTCAAAGGAGTTGAAAATAGATTTTTTTAAAGAGGCTCGTAACCGGATTTAGCATTAAAAATAGTAATTTGTAAATATATAACAAATGCTTATATAAATGGGTAAGATTTAGTTTAGGATAATAAATTCTGTTCAAAAATGCATTTCAAAAAAAAGAAAGAAGAAGAAGCTCTGGTGAGATTCGAACCCGTGACCCTCCATGCGGAGAAAAACATAAAAAAGGAAACACCGTTACCCACGCGGCTACTGGCGCTCTCTATCTTTATGGTAGCGAATTAACGTACTTCACTGGTAGCGATTATTCGGCTTGGGTTTATGTCTGAGCCTGTGTAGAGAAAACGATGGAAAATATCTAAAAAAAACTAAGATTCGGTGACGATTCTTGAGACTTTTTTTGGACTGATCATATTTTTTTAATGTCAAAAGCCAAATAATGCCACAAATTTGCTTTTATTTGAGTATTTTATTTTATTTTGACAAGTACACCATCCGGTTGCGAGTCCCTTTAAATGTAAACTCAACAAATAAATACAAAAGACTCAAGCAGGAAACGCAACACAAACAATACACCTACCTTTCAAGCAGAACACACACACAGTCATGCCATAACAAACACACACACACACACACACACACACATACACACACACGCGCATTACCATTCCTTCTCACTAAATAGAAAACAACACGCAAGACAAACATAAAGGAAAGTGAACATAGGAGCCCGCCTTGGTACGGTCAGTAGCAATCAATAATTAATTAGAAATTAATTATCAATAAGTACTGGGGGTTAAATCTGAGTTTAGGGGCGCCCAACCTCACTCTTATCTCCTATACTCATCTATAAAGACGAACAGTGTACATAAAATGTAAACCCTGTTCCACAACCTTACAATAAAAAAGACCAACTCTTCATATCTAAAACTGTAGTACACAGAGCTTAGGTATTTGGCACATAACATCATCTACAGGTTCTCTATCGAGTTTAATTCAAATAATGCCCCTGGGATTTAAACAGACCTGGCCCTGAGACATTAGCCATTATCGCCATTTTGTCAGCTATAATCAGGTGAGCGAAATATAGTCCATGGGCCTCTGATTCATTTAAGGGCTGTATATTTAATTTTGTCATTTTCATTCTATTCTGTATAAATATCTATGCTAGCAAACAGTGCAAACTAAGATCAGAGGCCGCATCATGCGGCGTCTGATCCAAGTCTACACTGTTGCTAGCATAAGTATACACTGTTTGGCCATGTCCAAAGTATTCGACGCTAGGCATGTATAGGTTATGGTGTTTGCTGTGTGCATTGGTAATTAAAGTGGTTTTCACTGTGTTCAATTCAGCAGCTTTTCCCTAAAGTACCTCTTAATACAGGACTAGAACCACCATTTCAACAAATTAGTTGCTTTTTCATAGTTGCTCATGGGGAAAACGTGTTTGTATTTTTGTGATTAATTAGTTGACGTCATCAAAGCACAGCAACGACACTTGCCGGATTACTAATTATTATAAGGCTAGTCGAGAGCTTCAGTAGGAAATATGTTATTTTATCCCGTTTAAACGAAACTAGACGCTAAGCACTTAAATTTAGAAAATAGCAGTGCTTTAAAATAGCTGACGAGTTTTTAACATCTGAGTGACAAAAAGTTTTATTTAGGAAAATCTTATCCATTGAGATCCCTATAGCGTTCCTATACATGCAATGCGTGTAATTGGTTTTACATTTATAGCGCAGTGGTTAGCGCACTGACTTCTCACTAATCTAAGTGGGGGCAGTAGGTGATAGGGAACAATGGAAATGACGCTATTCTTTCCGAAAACATGCCTATACGAGTATACACTACATGTTAAACTAATATTAACAGTGAAAAGAGTATGGAGCTAAATAAGATGTCGGGTAACCATGCGTCTGATCAGGCTCCTAACTTGTCACTTAAATTAAAGTAGATGGTAATAATTTACAAGAAGTTGTCATTTTATTTGTTTATTGCATTTGCGTTCGCGTTTCGTTTACGTTTTAAACATTGGTCATCCGTTCGAATTCTTGGGAATTGTCCGGGTACTCCGGTTTCCTCCCAAGAAAATGACCAATTACGTCACCGGTTAAAGTATTTTATTTTCAAATTGGTGCCTATTCGCTGACAGGGATAGACTTATGTCTTTTGTCGAGTTCCAAATTCTATCATACTACTACTACACTGTAAAGGTTACATCAAAACGGGTGGCAGGTCAACTGCCACCCGTTTTGATGTAATGTTTCTCTTCTTGATGGGGGGGGGGGAAGGTTTCCCTAAACTGCTTACGGAAACGTTTTTCTAAATTGCCAGTGGAGATCTTTCTTTGATGGAAGAAAACGTTTCCCTTAACTTTTTTACGGAAACGTTTCTCTAAATTGCCAGTGGAAACCTTTCCATGATTGAGGGACATGTTTCCCATTACTTCTCACGGAAACATTTTCATAAGTGTCAGTGGAAACCTTTCCTAGTTGTAAAGTAAAGGTTACATATAACTCTTTCAATTTACAGAATTATAACTGGTACACAAAAATTAAACGTTACACCAAAACTGGTATCAACTCAGTTTCCACCCTACGTTTTGCAGTTATTCAAAACAATACAGTCCATTTTATTGGCAGTAAGTACAACATTGCTACTTCTAGCCATCCAGTGTCACTTGAGCGAACGTGAAAATTACACATACACATTACAGTTTATCAGAGTTGCAAATATAATTCAACAAGTAATAGTTAGTCAATAGTAGATCATTTTTAACTGTTTATTTAATCTTGTAATAAACACGGAAGTATTCAAATGATTATTTGAAAGCTCTGTGATAACTTGCTATTGAGTTTAAACGACACAGACAGGTATTGCTATAGCATTCTGTATCACCTTCACTCCAACACAAGTAATCGTCTGTTTTAGAAATTACACAAGTAAACTTGCGTCATGCAATAATCACTTAGTTCAATTTTGAGTGGTTCATGCTGTTGTCTTTTTTTTTATAAATCGCTAGGAATACTTTGTACATCGATCTAGTATTGTATTAAGTGGATACCATCCGGCATTCTTAATACAGATGATTGCTTAATTCATGGTAAAAACAATGCAGAAAGCTTTCTGTATTGTTTTTAATCTTGTATTAAACAGTCACACATCTTCATATATTTCCATGTTTCAATAAGTGTTTGCCTATTACACGTATATAGCACTTTTTACAACTATTGTAGATGTAATGTCCTTAACAAAATAAAAACAATTACATGTATTAACAAACTTTATTACAGAATTTAACTGAAACAAATGTAACATTGAAGTAACAACAGGTTCACTTTAAATTTTAAAAAGACGATTTTAAGATTGATACAGTCCAGAAGCTGTTTGATCTGAACCAACAGTGCTATAGACTTTTAGCATCAGAAAGGTTTAAAGTCAGAACACTTTATGTTTAGAGATAAACATTGATTAATGTGTTATCAACAGAACAAATAATTGCCAACCTTTGAATATACGTAAAACAGTGTACAAAAAGAGAGAATACAGCCATTCTTTGGCCAACATATTTCAGATCAGTCCTCTTGTTTGTCAGAATTATACGGCTAAGGGAATTATTTCAAAAGCTAAAACCTAAAATGTGTATCTGTAATATGCATTTAACTCAATGGTGTTGCTATTGTCTCTTCAAGATGATTCTAATGAGAAGTAGCATCATAGGATTTGGTGCTGATATGAGTGAAACAGTTATGGTTTTGTTCATTTTACTCCCTCTTATCTTGAGCCCTGTAGTCATAAGTATGACAACTGAGAAAATTCGTTTAAAAGCAAACAGAGTTTCCTACATGGTTAATAAAGGATATATATAATATGGTTTAAGCATTGTAAGGGTTTAATAATTGGCAGAAATGGCCATTTAAATGTTTGCAAACTAGTGGCAAATTTGCAAAATTGTGATTTACTTTTATCCTGAATACTAGAATCAGGATATGGGGTAATTGGTTAAACGAATGTTCCCAACAACTTCCACAGATATTAACTCGAAATATTTAATACTATTTTAGTATCAGAATGGTACATGTAACTCATAACAGGGCAACAAGACAGATAACCCTCGGATTTGTCGTTCCAGATATATTGTCCTTGTTTGAATTAGAATTAGTAAATGAAATGTCTTAATAGCCTTTACAGAATTGATTTGAAACTTTAATACTTGTTACGTATCAACACAGAAACTTACATGTAATAAGACAGGGCAGATAACTTAAGTATTTTTCATTCCAGAGATATTTCCTCGTTTTGACTTTTACTTTAAATGGAATTTATGATTGAATATGATCAGAGGTATAAACTTCAGTATCAAAAGAGCAACTCGTGACAACAAGGTGACTATCCCTGTGAATTATTTTGCTGTTTTAGTTTCCTTTATTAGACTTAGAATTCCCTTTTAATAGAATTGTTCAAGAACTACATGTATCAAAGGTACATATATTCCATTGGAGCATTCAAATCGAGAGACAGTGCTCTCGTTTGATATTCGGGGTTGTTTTACATCACAGTGCAAAATGACAAACAGTGCATTCCCTGGTCAGAGGGATCCTACAGACAATTTGGATACCCGGTGCCTGGTCAGACGCTAAGCTCTTTGCCGCATTTCCATTTCGTTTCGTTCGAACGTCGAAGGAATAACATGTTTACCATTGTAGTAGGTGTCAGGTTATTCAAACGAAAATAACTCAAATGCAGTAAAAAATCCAATCATGTTGTAACAGGGTTCCGTAGTTAAGCGTGATTAGTGTCGGATACGAGGGAGCGGAAGGAATTAGAACTTCAGGTTAACTGGGGCAGAGGAAAGCCAATCTAGCACATCATCTTATAGCCTCAATCAAGGTTAAACTACGGAAGGTATTTGCTTGACTGATCAAGGACAGTCAACAGTTAGACCTGTCAATCTCTCGTTAATTATGTGTGCGTGTTCAAAGAGGTAGCTTGGGTGACCTTGCGGTATACATGTACAGTGGAGAAGACGGTTTGTCTTTACGTTTAAACGCAACGCAAACGCAATGCAATTAATGACAGTGAATGTTTTGAGAATTCTAACAATTTACTATTTATCTTATTGGCAAACATTTTTGAACATTGTTCAAGATCGTTAACAATAGAAAGTATTGTTTAACATAAACGCTGTTATTGCGCCAGAAAACCACATTCACTGCAGTACAATACATGACCTAATACATTGTAACTCATCGTACTGGAAAACGCCGGTGGTGATAAGTGTATTTGCTGTTTGTCAGTTGTAACAGCTGACAATATAACTACCGCAGATAGTGTAGACCTTGGTCAGAAATAGTATTGGCTAACCTTCGTCTAAAAGTTTAGGCTATTACATTGTATACACGTAAGTATCCATGCCCAATTGCTCTTCATACTTGGGATGCCTCCAATTTGGAATAACAGCGTTCCCTCTCTACAACGACATCTAATGGGAGACAACAATTATGTGCGTTGTTGAGAGGGAGTCGTTATAGGGAGGGACATTGGCGTACATTTGCAAACAGCTTGAATCCAGATCAGACGCCGCGTCACGCGGCGTCTGATCTGTATTCAAGCTGTTTGTCACTCCTCATTATATTTATTCCATCAAAATGTAACTTTGAGAAAAAACAGCAGACGACAATTTGAAGCAGACGATATTTCAGCAGTAAAATCGTTAGATATAATTGTCTTGTTTAGGGAACAGCGGCAAGGGTCGTTGTAAAGAGGGAGTCGTTGTTGGGAGGGCCGTTCTAGAGAGGGAACACTGTACTTTAAATGCAGTACATTGCGCCCTGTCTACAACGACATTCCATGGGAGACACAGATTGTGAATGTTGTTCGTAGGGAGTTTTATAAGGAGGGAAAAATAAGAATTGACTTCAATTTGCAAACAGCTTAAATCCAGATCAGACAACGCGTAATGAACTGGATACAAGCCGTTTGTCACTCGTCATTATATTCATTCTATCAAAATGTAAGGAGGGAGTCGTTTTTGGGAGGGCTGTTGTAGGGAGGGAACATTATATGTGGAAAAAATCCTCTCTACTGTATATCATCTAGCTACAGACTTAATGTACAAACTTTTTGACATTGACATCAGTTTGTGGACTTCAGTGGCTGTTATTGGTTAAATTATTTTTATCCGTTGTGTATGACTATATTTAATGGCCGAGTCATTCCATTCGATCATCTTTCTTCTCTTTGACCAGTGTCTGACTTGGCCCCAGACTGTTTGAAATCAGCATAATGAATTTGTTGTACCAGCGGGCCCATTGGTAAATAATAACGTACCATTAGTTTGAACTGTTCATGCAGTTTTGGAATAAATTGTAAACGTCTAGACATATAGGAAACAACTGTCAGAGCATGTTCATCTATCCTGCACTAGAGCAAAGCATCGTTGCAAAAATGCTATTTCAAGAAGTTATTTTTGTTTATTTCAATTTTTTTATTTATGCACATAACGAACTAAATACACAAATAGTAGAGTATACAGAGCATTGTTTCTTTGGACGTTTGAACCAGACCCAAATGTTATAAAGCTTTCCATTTAAGTCTGAAAGGTTCTCAAGCATTTTTTCAAATCTATTCGAAGTACTCTTTATTTTCTCAGTTTGCATGTGTACAAAAACATGAGAATTTTCCATAACACACATTCAATACATTTAGGTCAGGTGCATTGCATAGGTCCGCTTTGAGTTTTTGCAGGGGCCAGGATTCATTAATGTCGTTAATTCATTTACCCCTGAAACATTGTATGGAAAATTCCAACATTCAAGTAAATTAGTCTTTTTTATTATTTAGGATCGAATTTCACAATATATTGCAAATTGAAAAACCGTGTAGGAGCCCTCTGTTCGCATAGGACAATTGTACGTTTTAAAAGAACACTCTTTATAATGACAGTTAGGGTTGAATGTGTTTAGTATAGGCGACAGTTTCATACAACGTGGTCTAATTGCATACACCAATAGGAGCTGTATAAAGATATTATCCTATTTCTGTTTTGTATAATGATAATGGTATTTAAATAAGGGAATTGCAATGTTGTTAACATGCTACGTCCAATGCAGTCAGTTACAACACAGACAGCGACTACATGTATCCGGTCGTCTAGTGAGGTTACATGTAATCGTAAATGTTTTCAAAGGTTCTCTTCATTTTCTTTCCTTACGTTGAGTTTAGTATCATTTAAACGCATTATCCATTGTACGTAGGAAACCGTTATTACATGTAGGTAAATAAATCATATAAACTTAACTAAAGTTAGCATTTAAATGTTTTAGTTTGAAGCTGCCAATAGTCAACGAATCCTTCAGTTAAATTAAGAAATAATAAATTCATACCAGCGTTTTATCGTGCAATCGAACACTGGTAGGAGTTGAGATGCGTAGTAATTAAATCACGAGGCCTTTAGGCCGAGAGGTTTAATTACAAGCATCTCAACGACTACCCGTGTTCGATTGCTAAATAAAACACTGGTATTAATTATTATTTCGATTCTAACACATTATTTAACCTTAATTTGCACCGAAGCAACGGCGCTACATTTCTTGGCGTACGTATTGTCGAAGCCATATGACGTCACGTTAGAACGTTACATATATATTTATTGGCTTCCTCCATTCATGGAGATAAATAACATATTTACAAAATATGCAACTTAACATGACATATATACACATTATTAATATGGTAGGATAAATAAATTATATGTAGTACATATACATGCATATCACCAGCTTATATAATATTTTAACGAGTTGTGTAAACAATCAAGCCTGTGTTGAGCGACCACTATTTACGTACGCCTATCTTTATGTAAATACATACAACCGCCTAACACAGATCAAAGAAATACAACAACGTTTTCTGCTATTTTCCAGTCCCATGCTAAGCAGACACCTGTTATATAGGGCCTAAAAGTAATTTACCGAGTGGCCGTCCAACACAAGTCCGACTGCATACTACAAACATATATAACTTTAACTGGCTATACAAAATCACAATACAGGACCGCAGATACTCTGCATTCAGATACAAGCATTTCAGCCAAATGCATTATAATATTATTTAACCCTTTTCGGCCCCGAATTAGCATAAAGCTGAGTATGTAAACAGTTTTGTATCCTAATTGTACGCTGCGTGACGCGGCGTCTGGTCAGAAACTATTTGACAATGGTAAAGACTTTTTTTAAGTCATACAAACTCACAGTTAGCTTGAATCAATCCTGCAGACAACAATATTGACGTACACTACATTAGAGCAGTGAAGGGGTAAACATCTCACGACTTATTTGGCGCCGAGAGGGTGAAATATTTAACACCTTAGTCCCAATTAAGTGACAGTTAAATACTATCGCCCAACAACAGTATTGTTATCTCTACAATACGAATACCTATGCATTTAATTACAGTAGAACCTGTGTTCAACGGTCACCATGTGCATACAAATAAGTAATTAATTAACTAGAGACAAGCAATCAAGTGATAGATAGACTCCTCACTAGACTGCCATCATCATGGTGTACGTCGAACTAAGGTTTCACTGTATATAATACTAGGCGTATTTGCTCTAAACCCCTGTCAACACACTTTTAAACATTCATCGCTGAAACTTTTACTATAATTTTCCAGTTTCCAATTTACGTATAGTCCATCTTTGACCAATTACATGAAGAACAGTATGGACACTGGTCATGAGGGGCCTTTACGATTCCTCTGATCTGGGTCTAAACTGCCTATATGGGACAAGTGTACTTCTGATATAGTAAAAATAGTTATCTCCCCTTACAAAATTTACAAAAAGTACCATATAGATGGTATTTAGAGCTTTATAAATTTCACATGTGGTGCCTGTTTTCTCTTAAATTAGTTTTTGTATGAAGAAATACTACCATAGATAGGACATACAAATGTAAATAACACAAAACCAAATTATCATATTTGTTTTCATTTAAAATGGATTTTATTGAAGCGGGCTGTTTGAAAAGGACAAAATAAGAGAAAGTGGGTGGGGTAAATTTTACATGGCCATGGAGCCAATTGTTGTTCACCAAAATGTACACTTTTTTCTATTTTTTCATTCATCTTAAATAGCTCTTCAATACAAAACCATCATAAAGTGTTTTCATATTCTTTGAATATTTCTTAAATTCATGACATTGATACACCCTTAACTAATGAGTCTATCATATTGTGTATGGATTGATAATTGTCTTGATATACGTTTACATTTACAATGTATACTGTTGATACAGATAGGCATTCCAGTAATGAGATGTGTTGGGATGTGATGCGTTATTTGAAGCAATCGGTCATAATTTATATCGTACCGGTCGTTGTGTTTATATCCAATGCTTAACATGTTTTGTTTGCGCTGTTTGTATATTTCTACTTTAGTCAGGAAATAATGGAATAGGATCATTATGGCAATTCATCGTGGTAACAGCTTACATTGCCATATACAGTGGAAAATAAAATATTCTTTCCCGATAGACGCGTTTGTGCCACAATATGTTTTTCATTGCAAACAGTTTGGAGCAAGATCAGACGCCGGTAACTTGGCGTCTGCTCTGGTTCCAAACTGTTTGCAATTTGAATTTAAATGAACGTCTAATTGTCATGTTTTACAGTTCAATATAATATGTGTGCGTTTAGTGTCATTTCAACGGGAAAATAGAGAATTCTCCGCTGTATGTTATGTGTAAATGAAGGTATGCTGTTGTGTTTTGTAACATATGTTTATGAATCAGACATATGCCACACCCCTTTGCAGTGCCGGTAATTTAATAGAAAATGATTGTCAAATATTTAGTTTTGCTGAACATCAATTGTAATTGCATCGTCTCTCTTCTCTTCGTATAAATACTTATCTCCATCAAGATTGATGATTATGAGGAGGTGCACAATTGGGTCTGTACCCGGCCGGTCATTTTATCCTGATACCGACGATTTAACTGTTGTATAAACGCTTTATAGAAACCATTGGAACATTATCAGTTTACTGTTATTATTGCAGTCATGCCTGTACATGTAACAGCTGGCATTACTGAATACAAATAATGATGACCTGTATCATTAAACCACGACTAGCGCGTCAATACATACACTGGAGACGCCAGAAGTATTTACCAATAAAGGCGTTTATCATAGAACTCTAATGTATATTGAAACAGCTAGGAGCCAAACCAGACGGCGTCTGATCAGACTGTAAACGCGTTTTCTACATGTATAAAAAGTCATAACAGGCTGCATATAACACTTACGTACATACTTAAATGTATTATAACAGTTGCCAGTTTTCATAGTCTATTGCATTGCGTTTGCTTAAATAGTTTCATTTAAACGACAAAGAATAACATCTCCATTGTAACTTTCACACAGCTTCTAATTATAAACGACTTCTCGAACCCTAGGTAAAGGGCTTACAGCGAAAACAACTTTTAAATGTTCAGCCTGTTATAAATATGGCAGTTTAATGGGGGTATAAATACATGTAATTAAGAAAAGTACACGACAGTACAGTTCACAACAAATACGTCTTTTCCCAATGTAAACGCGTGTATTATCATTACTTTTATTATTATTATTATATCATATTTAGATTGATACATGTACTAAAGCAATTATTATTTCCTATGAAAACCCGATTATAGAGGTGTTTTATCAGGCGCCAAACAGTTAGCCTTTCTGGTTAAAATAAATCGGTACTAGTTTCAAATAGTTGTCATTTGTCTGCGTATTAATGTATTACGTGTTCGTTTAGCACGGTTTAAACGGGAAATAATAACGCATGATCAACTGTATCCATATGTTTAGAGATATCCATGTTCATTTGTTGAATAGTCGCTGTAGACAGGCTATTCAAGGATGGTCAACATTCGCCACGAGTGAAAACATTACAGTCTGATGTTCACGAAATGGATTATATTTCGATCTTACACTGAAAAATGACAGTTATCCTCTATTTATTGAATGACTGGTATAATATCAGATGACTCCCTCAAACAAAATTGCTTACATTTACAACATGTGTTACAAATTAAACATACATTATTTGACAGTAGCACTACGATGTATCATGACAGCATACATGTATATTTCATTGTTGTTTGCAGTCTGATACCACTGACCGACAATACACAGCACAAAGTCATCAAGGTGTGAGTTCACTGCCCCATCCTATATAAACGTCAGTTCGGAGACTAGCAGCGTCGAAGGTAAGCATAACACTATTATACATTAGAATATAACCTACATTCTTAATTAAACAAACTGCCTTTTGCACCCCATTAAGTACAGCACTTAATCATTATTTTTTTTGTTGTGCTTCGACGTCGCGTGGTGTTTGCACGCGGTATAGATAACTTAACATATTAAGTGAAATCTTAATGGCAAAGAAGGGGATCACTCGCTAATGCTCGCTCCGCCCTTTCTTAACAATAACGATATTCACCCCGTATAAACGTAAGCGGTAATATATAAAATCTAGAAAGTGGATTTTTTAAAAAGTTTAATTGAAAATTGACGCAAATGCAATTGAAAAAAATGTAGAAAAAAAACAAGTTTAACGATACTTTGTACATGTACAGCTTGCTTCTATCTAACTGTCAAAAAGTTTTAAGCCTGTTTTATTTTTCCGGCATTAAATCTGGGTCCAAGGCCTGATTGCATTGCCTCCATCTAAGGATATTGTACCATGTGTAAGCTGCTGAAACGTGTATTTGATATACAATGGAGAAAACGTTATATTTTCCCAATTAACGTGTTAACGCTAAAACTATTATTTCTAGTGCAAAAGGTTTTGAGCCTGATCAGACGCCGGATAACCTGGCGTCTGATCAGGCTCCAAACTGTTTTCATTTGTTACAATGGTTACCGCTCAGCTTAATATCAATAAGCAGTATTGTTAAAAAGTTGTTATTTTCTACATTTTAGTAAATTGCGTTTGCGTTTCGTTTACGTTTAAACGGGAAAGAATAGCGTTTTCGCCACAGTAAGAATAACGTATTTCTAACTTTAAACCATACCGTCCAGCGCAAACAGTTTAAAGCCAGGCTCGACATTGTTTGCCACTCAGGTTTAAATACAACCTTACAATTTTCAAGAAGTTATTATCTTCATACTTACATGTATGTATTTCATTTATGTTCAGCATCAATTAACGGGAAAGTATAACGCTTTCACAACAGTATAGCACACACATGTTATTAGAAAAAAATAGGATATTCTCCCCTATCCGTTTCGAATGTCAACTTCTACATTTTTAATCAATTAATTTGCAATATTGGCGGACAATGTGCATTAATTGTGTTTTATGAGTTTCTAAGCCACCGCCATGACACATCAACGTTTCAAAGTTGTTTGATACAGCTGGGGACACGATCTCCTTTTCTAATATACGCGTTTGTAAACATTAAAACCTTTTTATGTCCATTGTACACATTTTGGAGTCAGGTCAAAAGCCGGACCACCAGTGTCTGCTAATGCTCCAAACTGTTTGCTAAGCATTTTAAAACTTATTGCTCGAATTCTTCAAAATGCCATGGTCTTCATTGCATTGTATTGTCTTGCGTTTGCGTTAAATTTTGTTTAAGCGGGAAATGATACATTAAACATATTCCCTTCTGTACATTGTACAGTGTAGACTATGTTATATTTCCCCAATAAATTAACGCGTTTACACTAAAACTATATTACTTCCATTGCAAAGATATTGGAACCAGGCGTCTGATACGGTTCAAAACAATTTGCCACTCAGATTAAAAGAACTCGGGTTTAAAACAGTGAGAAATGTCAAATAGTTGTAAGTTCCTCCATTTAAGAGAACTGTGTTTGCGTTCTGTTTGCGTTTAACTCATCCCCTGAAACTTCCAATGGACAATTGCAGTTTGCAATAAACGGATTGTCCATCTTCGACTATTTAGGGATGCTTTTTAATATATTTCAAAATGACAAAAAGTAAAGACCCTGATCAGAGGGCTCCTGCAGGAGCCCTCCGATCAGGGACTTCACTGTTTGCATAGAACAAGTGTACTCTTCACTGGTACAGTTTTGGTAAAGGACGCATTTATGCGTTATTAGGGCTCAATGAATTAAACGGGACACAATTACCCACCTCTCTACTGTAATTAGCCTTTGGAATACATGATTTGGGTGCGTCTGTGTCTGTTCAGCTTCCTCTACATTATGTTCGCTTACAGCGGAGAAGACTACGAAACCGCAAACGCAAAACAATAACATAAAGAAACATACATCTTTTTGAAAATTCTTAAGATTTCATTTGATCAAAGTTGCAAAGAAAATGGAGCCTGATCAGACGCCGGGTTCCGGTAAAGCTCCAAACCGTTTACAAGGGAAAGAGTTGTTTCAGCATAAACTCGTTTTTTCGGAAATATATTGGATCTGTCACTCGTCGATGTTTAAGACAAGCCGATCTCAAACGAGTCTAGAATTGAAATGTTATTAAGCGAGCATTGGCGAGCTTAATAACTTTTCTATTCTAGACGAGTTTGAGAACTTGTCTTACATCGACGAGTGACAGATTCTTTTTCTCACATTACCAACGATTTAAGCTATTTTGTAAACAATATGCATTTTTGGAACCCCGGTGACGTCAAAACGCCGTTATAAATAGTGACGTTAATACGGTTAAAGTGACGTCATCAGAGTGATCTTACACATGTTGGAGATAAGGATATTCGTCATCGTTGTTCGCTATAGAAAACAGGGGTTGTTATGTGAGAAAATAACGTCTTTTCCACTGTAACCTCATTTGAAATTTGACTAATGGATGAACTTTGCATTCCTTCAAATCTGCAGGTGTTCTTTTTTTTGTTTAGGGTCCGCACTGTCGCAGTTTGGAAGGGGAAATCATTATTACTCAGTTTAATCGAAACGAAACGCAATCGAGCTGCAGTTATATGTATAAAATGACCTTGTCTGTGTATATGATTGAATATTACACTACATGTAATAAGGTTATGAATACATGTATGATAAATGAATAAAGTATATAGTTACAAAGATATAGAAGATAAAGTCCATTACCCTAAACTAGAATTTGATTTCGATTTAGCAGATTGGTGGATTAGGTAAAAAACAAGGAGCATTTGAAAAGTACTGATAATTTGGCGATAACTTTTCAATGGATGGTCTGATTTTCTCAAAGATCAACCTTTCAGCGAGAAAGTCATAGTAAATTTGTTATAATAAATTTGGGAATGTCTGTTTTATTGGTATTCAAACAAGATATGGTTTTAATTATTGACTAGAATCCTTTTGAATGCGCGGGGTATATGTAATTGCGTTGTATTTAAAGCATGTATATTTTAGAGCGAACTTTTCAAGTATCGCTCAGGCTGATTGAAATTAATTTGATATTATTTGAAATATGGTTAACAATACTTTTGAATAACATTCAGTTATTTGTAAAACGTTGATTAATTATTGAATAACAGCAATATATACTATCCAACCAGAAGACCATTTTACCATATAACCACTACATAAATATAGACAATTAATTTCTACATGCATTTGGACTATCAGCTACTCTAAACAAGTTAAGTATTTTTAGATTTGAATATGTATTTTCATTCATCGGTCGTTATAAATTTATTTTAGGTAAATTTTGGTTTTAGCAGCAAAATGTTTTCTTCTACTCTTGTATTTTAAAAAATGGGTTTGGTAACAAAATACACTTATACTTGTCATAAAAAGATCAACACTCCGTGTTATTATGGTTTAATTTATTCTTCTAGTTTTAGTTAAGAAACTATTTTTTTTTTTTACGAAATACTGTTTCGAGGATGTGACGTCATACATCCAAAATACGTGTTTTTGATCACGTGGTCATATCTTTTAAGCTGCTGTTCTGTTAAAATTATGAATAGGTTAGAATTCGTGCTATGTGTGAATAATGACAACATTTGAATGTACAAGTGGCAACATGTTTAATATTAACGTGTAAAACATCAAGCAGTAAATTTTTTAAGAAAAACTATAAATAGCGTATTTCCGGTAAAATAGCTATTTTCGGGAGTATTTTGGACACGGCATACTCCATGTACAACATTAGCCAATTAAACAGTCGGAAGCATAATGTTATATTAACATTAGATGCACAGTTATATAATATATGTTATAAGTAAATTCAAAACAAATCGGATTTAAATTTTAGAAAATATTAACATTAGTGTTATCCCTTTCAAACACTTGTATGGCTCATTTTATTGACAATTCAATGGATGATATACCATAATGTATAATGGTATATTGGTGAATATTGCATTATCCGATAATAATATAAGTTATGCTTTTGTTTTCACTAGGGGAAGGTTGTATCTTTCATAAAATGATCATTTTTATAAAACCAGACCATCCAATGAAAATTGTTCGCTCACTTATCATAACTTTTCAACTGGCCCTCGTACATACTAGTTTTTCCGTGTTATTTTGTAGATGTTACACTATTAAAAATATAATGCTAGTGCTCACTGTATATTATACTGTATACTACAGAAGGCGAATCCACTACCAGCTTACATTAATCATACTTTTCACAAGGTTAATTAAATTGTTTTTCCTGGTATAGTGTTAGATCTAAATTGTGTTTATTATTAAATCAGGTACATTTGAAATACTTTACTTTTTTCTATTCCAACGCAATCGAAAAGCAAACGCATATACAATACGTAAGAAATTGACAACTTGTTGATGATGCTGACTATTTATTTTAATCTGATTGCAAAGCAGATTGGAGCCCGATTATATGTGCGGCTATGGACTTTATATACCTTAAATGTTAAGATACATGTAACTGAACTTAAACTGTGAAATAGTTTGAAGGCTTATAAGGTGCTAGTTACTCTGCTTTTAACCCGACCCAAGGGTGTGTTCAATGACCATCTGCTCTTTGAACAGAAAAGCGTGGGAAAATCCCTTCGCTGCTTTGCCACAAATGCAATGGTTATTTGCAAATAAATGTAGTTCACATCCTGGTCAGACGCCGCTTAACATGATCCAAACTGTTTAAAATGGTAAAAGTACATTAAGTCCTTCACTCACATAACGTCATCAGTTTAAAAAAAATGTCTGCTTTCATTTCTCAAATTAACATTAAGGTATTTTTGTCGTACGAAATTATGAAATGCGTGTCAAACAGTTTGGATTCTGATTAGACGCCGTGTTACGCGGCGACTGATCATGATCAAAACTGTTTACAAATAATAATTTACTCGGAGCAAGGAACGAACAACCTTTTGTCCACTTTACAAGGTTATTTTGTCTCTTTTTCAGAAACATGAATAACACGACTATCTCAGACACAGGATTAAACGTTACAGAAGCTGGTCCAGTCGATTTGCTCCCTAATTCGTACGAAATCCATAGAATCGCTGCCCCAGAGTTACTGATCGTTGACAGAGTAATCACCCCTGTTTGGTATATCATCGGCATTATTGGCAACCCGCTGAGTGCTCGGATATGGCTCGCGCGAAAAGTGAGGAGCTCAAACTCGTCGGCTATATACCTCGGATCTATCGCTATAGTGCACACTATGTTTATATTCCTTCACATCTGGGTGGAATTACTGCAGGCATGGGGATTAAGGACGTATAACAGGCCGGTATCATGTGAAATATTCATGGTTCTCTACATCATGCCGCAGTATCTGGCTCCGTTGTTGATCCTTGGATTTACATTTGAGCGCTACATTGCGATATGTCACCCTTTCTTGAAGAAACAGGTTTGTTCTGTGAAACGGGCGACAACTGTTATCGTAGCTATGGCAGTTCTAGCCCTGGTTTTCGGCCTTTGTCAGGCTTACGTTTGGGCGTACGATTACCCGTCCGGTGTTTGTGAAATACGGAGACCAACTGAATCATTCTATTTTGTGTGGACGTGGTTTTCTGAGATGTTGGTATTCGCGGCTGTTCCGCTCACAGTGTTGATGTTCAATATAATGGTGATCAAGGAAATCAAACGTATAAGTCGGTTCGACATGGATCTTGGTCGACGTGAAAATAATCGAGGCTCGAACCAAACGTCTACTATTACATTACTGTCTGTCTCGTTCTATCTTATTTGTACACTTCTCCCCGCAACAATCGTATACACTATCCAGCTGAGTATACATCCGGGAAACTTGGGCACCCCTCCACAGAAATGGTCCAAGGATCAAACATGGACGAGCTACCTGACTTATTATCACGTTCGTCGAATCGTTGAAGAGATATGTTTCTCTAACTATGCATGTTATGGGATAATTTATTACATAACCAGTAAGTTTTTCAGGGCGGAAGTTCACAAGATATGTTTCTTCTCTTGTAAGAACGAAACAAAGAAACAGAAGAACGGCAATGCGGAGACATATTCGGTACTGCTCGTTACTAGCCAAACGAACTTGGCTAAAAACTCGACTGCTGTGTAGTGGCTGTACAGCGGAGAAAGTGTTATAAATCAAACCTGTGTTAAACGACTACTGACTGAAGATGATATATATCTTAAAAAAGGTAACCACTTTAAATGCAGGACAAAATAATGCAGAAGGCTCCAAAGGAGAGCCTTGTGAAGTACCTTTGTCCTGCATTAGATGTCATCGTTTTGATAGAATATATATGTTTTAAGCGATCACTCAAAATAAGTAAGCAAATGTCTTATAGAAAGGTGCCCGCTAAATGTAAGACACACGTAATATACAGGAACTTCTTTTTTCAGGAGCTTTCTGAATTTTTTAAAAATGATATGCCGTTAGCAAAAGCAATACATCTTCGTTGAATAGCCGCTTCAACTAGGTTTGTCTGTACCTCGTGTTTTAGTAGTCGCTTAATACATGTACATGCTGGACGGTATGCTTTCCTGTTTGACATGTTCATCGTCTGCTTTACTGCCAACATATGGCATGCCTTGTTACTGCTGTCTGTAATATACATGTATCTCAGTGTAAGATCAATGGTGTTTTAACTGAAGAAATATCGACGGGAGTGCCAATAGTTTTGATCCTGATCAAGATCAGAACTGTTTACAAATTCAGTAAAAGGTACAATAGACGATGAAAGGTTTAGCAAACCTGAAGGAAACTGCGACACACTGGAAAATACGTTTTTATGTCCCGTTTAAACAAAACTAACGCAAACCAAATTCAGTAAAATGTAGCTTATTTCAATTTTGTGACATTTCTACCGATATATTTTAATCTTAGTTGCAAACATTATGAAGGCTGATCAGACGCCGGGTGTGCATTGGATAAAAGTGTTTTACACGCTCATTTAGAAAGAATAACGCCTTTTCTACTGCTCGAAATAAGGTACATGTACGAAGTTCATAGAGAAGATAACAATTCTTTAAAATTAGTAATGCCTTGAGGCTCAAACAGTTTTATTCCTATTCAAACAAACATTATTGGTGGGAAAGGATAGGACATTAAGAGACTTTAAACGAATAAAAAAAATGACAAAAATTAAAAAGACAGATAATAAAAGTTTCGACCATTTTGTTACAAAGACCATTTAATCATATAAATGTAGAGCAACAGTATAAGAAACCTAACTGTATCGTATTTATTTTAATTTGGTAGTAATATGTTTGTAACACATTTCCTCGTCATTCATGAAGTCGTAGTTCCGAAACTCGTATATACATGTAACCAATTACATGTACTGTACAGAGTGCACATTTTAATCCTTTCACTTCCAATGACGTCATACATGTAAAGCGCGTTTGCAAACAGTTTTGGTCCTGACCAGACGCCGCGTCACGCGGCGTCTGAACAGGATCAAAACTGTTTGACACTCTTATCGATGTTTATTAAGTCATACATGTATAAACTGAAATCTAATTTTGAAACGTATCTGGCAGAAAACAATACTGAAGCAGACGACAATAAAGCGGGTTAGCGGTACAACTATCCCGAATAATTTGACCATGAAAGGGTTCAAGAGCGTTGTTTAATACTGAATCAAGTTTAATGAGAAACAATAGTCTGTTCCGAAAACATTGTATCGAGTCAATTAATCAAACAAATAAGATGTTTTGTATGGTCGCTTTATTGATTTACAACTTAACAAATAAAATTACCGTAGGACACGGGTTCGATTCCCCGTCACGACAAATCTTTATTTTTCTATGAACTAGCTATTTTAACACTAATAGTTTTCCAACTTATAGAGGTCTGGTTATAGTCACTGTGACTGCCAATCCCTAAGCTCCTCTACTTACATGTACCATCTCTGTATGTTCGAATTCCGGTCTGGATACCTCAGATTGTTCATGTGGGTAAGTCTTGCAGCTGGCTTGTGAAAGGTCGGTTGTTTTACCCTGTTGCCGAGTTGGATTCTAGGCTCTTCCTCCACGTGTAGTTAGCTGGACGTCGCGATATGATTGAAATAGGTAATCTGAACAAACCCAAAAAATATCAACTTATATTGCAGTGTTTTATAAGCTCTGGCATTCATTAATAAAACATTCGAAATATTTCTGTATTTTATCGAACAAATACACCTTGACGGATTGAAAATTCCGTATTACCCATGTACCTTGTGTAATGGGAAAAGAACGTTTACTGTGTAGTCGGAAGTTCGGAACTACAGTAAAACCTCTCTATTACGACCACTAAATTATGTTAAGTATTAGGGTGTTTACGGTAGGTGACCGCTTAAAGCAAGGATACAGTGAAACAGAAAGCTCCTTTAGGAGCTTTCTGTTTCACTGTCACCTTGCTTTAAGCTGTCACCTCTCTATTATTTAATCAATTAGCATTCGTTTTAGTGGTCGTAATAGCGAGTATTTACTTTCACGCGCCATTCCCCGAAGTGTGACGTATGGGAAATCCCGTTTATTTATAGTAACGCTCGAAACATTTCTATCGTTTTTCATTTTATTTTTCATTATAAGAGGTATATAATAAAAGGAACATTACTATACTTTGCATATCCTATGTATCGGATTCGGATCTCTCTCGTTGTTTGTGTAAAGGCTATATCCAACTCGACCTCCGGTCTCGTTGGATATAGCCTTTACACACGCAACTCGAGTGATCCGGTGCATAAGATATGCAAAGTATAGTAATATTCCGTTTGTATTAACCCCTTCACTGCCTTACATGTACCCCGAGCACAACGGTTTTTTGCAAACAGATTGGATCTTGACCAGAAGCCGCGTTAAGCGGCGTCTGATCAGGATCCAAATTGTTTGACACACATTTCAATAAAAAAATTCTGTCAAAATAGCAAAATCAAAATTTAAGAAATAAAAGCAGACGACAATTGTTTAAAATTGATAACGTCATGACAGTGAAGGGGTTACCGGTAAATGCCAAATCGGGTGTCTGTCTCTTTATTCCATGTGACCTAAACCTGAAACACGCTTCAGGCAGTAACATGTACATGTATTTAATGACAGTCGATGAAACCTACTGTTCATTTTTATTCTAATTGCTACATTTATACAACTACTCTAGAGATGCGTATTCAATTAAGTGAATTATACATTGGAGAATACATTATTCTTTCCCTATTATCGTGTATATGCTACACGTTAACAAAAAATTATTTCCCTGGCAAACTGTCTGGAGCTAGATCAGACACCGGGTAACTCGGCGTCTAGTCAAGCTCCAAACTTTTTGCCACTTAAGGTAAAACAAAATCTCAATATTTACAGGATGCTTTATGTTTCTACATTTTATTGCAACACATTTGTTTCGTTTTTAAGCGGGAAGGAATAGCGGTTTCTTCACTGTAAAACATTTGTAAGAATGTCTGCGGTCGAGAGGTTTATGAAGTGAAACTTGTATAGTTTTTTTAGGTGACTCAAATCTCAGTTTTGGTCCAGATCAGATACCACCTGACACGGCGTCTGATCAGGACCCAACCATTTGGCACTCGTGGCATTGTTTCTACAGTCTAAATTTCCGAACAGAATTATGCATCCATTACAAATGACATAATTTATGTAAACAGACATTGTCTTAGAAAGGGTTACTTCTGGTTTTTATTTGGATGTGAAAGGCTTCATATGTGATTTCTGAAGTTAATCTTTGTGTTAATGTAAATCTACGTCTGTTTGACGAGTTTGAGTTGAGTCTGAGTTCATTCCGAAGCATCTGATCGGTCATATTTGAGCAGAGATCGTTCCCAAGCATCTCAATGGTCTAGTTTTAGCAAAAGCATTAACCTCACTAATCAGATGCTTGAGAACAATTTCAGATTCAACCCAATCTCGTCATAACTTTAGACCTAATGCTCGTGCGTGTAGTAGCAAACGATTAACCATAACGCAACTTGACGTCCGATATGTATCCAACCACGTGTGGTCGTCGCATGCTATGTCTCTCTCTAGACAACAGGCTCTACACACATACAAATACATATAGTATACCGTATTTCTGTTTATAACCGCGGTACTGCGTTGTCCAAGAGAAAATGGTTGTTACTTTCACAACTAGTAGTGTTAAAGTTTTGAGAAAAATAGATGGCCGGTCATCAAGATGGTGATTTCTTGAATAACTGCGACGAAGTTTATGGAGCTCTCTGTTTTACTGTCACCTTGATTTAAGCTGTAACCTGTTTTTTATTCACTGAAATAGCCTTCATTTAAGTGGTCGTAATAGATAGGTATTTATGTAATTCTCATTAAATGTGAACCAAACCCCATGCTTTGTTTTTCAATATAAAATTCAGCCGAAAAAAAACAACTTTTTTTCTTCAAATGTAGCCTTTAGCGTTAATTAGTCATATGATGCCTTAGGAAAACACGGGTTGCTTTCCGTTAGCTTTCGGCATAATATTCGGAACGATAATGGAAGGAAATCAGTGTTTTCCGACAAAACAAAAATCAGTATGTGTTGGGGTATTTGATGTGGCGGGTGATGACCGGACGCCATTTCCAAATCGAATACATGATGCAGATTCCCGGACACGCTCGTTGTCGGATAGACGGAGGGTTTGGGCGAATCAAACAGCTATATCGCCGATCCGACTGTGACATTATCGACCAGCTAGAAGATGTCATCAATAGGTCAGCCGAGTCAAACGTGGCCGTAAGATTCCCCACCTGGCAATGGAGGGACTGGAAGCAGTTCCTCGGACAGCTATTCCGTCCAATTAAAGGGATAAAGTATGTTTATTTATTCCACTACCCCATAGCACGTTTTAAATTTTAAAGAGATGTGACCGGGTAAAGTAGGTTGAATGTAAAGCAGAATGCGCCTTAAGGCGCAAGCTGCTTTAACTTCAGCCAGCTTTAAATTACCTCTGCTAGAATATAGAAACTATTTCTTATGAAATATGGTGAGATGATTATATGACTGAACTATTTTCTTCAGCGGAGAAAGAGGCGTTTACTAGTATTATGTTTTAAAGGCCTTCCCAGCAACACAAGATGGCGTTCTGTAAAATCTAATGATTGTATGTATTGCAAAAGCCGTATATATTTTAGGCATATGCGTGCATTTTATTCTTTTACACACGGTGCTTTCATTGCTGTATCGATATAGTAATAACAAAAACAACGTTCATTTTTAAAACTACAGCTTTTCATCAAAGGGTAATACGATGGTTATGTGATTGAGGTGAATACGTGCGACCTGGCAGGTTGTGACCTGTTTTGTTTTCTTTCAGGAATTAGCAGTACTTCAAATTCAGTACAGACGCCCCAGGGGTAGTTACCGTGCGGCGAGAATACGGGGGTACGGAATCGACCATCCGCATGCTGAGGCATGATAACAACGTTGTCGGGGACGTGATGCCAGATTTGATGTTGCCAGCAGGATTATCACGAGAGCGACAAGCGTACCTGTATCGTGTAATACGCCCCTGCGTGCGTCCAGCCAACCAGGATATCACATGCCCTGTACCATAATGCCCAGAGTGAAATACATGAATGATGATGATGGACTTGTTTAAATTTTAAATTTCCCGTGTTGTATTAGTATACCTCTATGTCTGTCTCCTTGTCTCTCTATCTATTTCTGCCATTGTCTATCTCTATCTCTGACTCTCACGCTCTTTTTCTCTGTCTGTCTGTCTGTCTCTCTCTCTTTCTGTCTATCCCTCCCTCCCCTCCCATGACCTTATCAATGTTGTAAGTAACCCTTATCGTTTGCTAACTTTCTTGTCTGCTTTAAATTTTCAAAGTGCGTGAAAATGTAGACAAACAGCTTGAATTCGAATGATGCACAGACTTACTCAGAGTTAAATCAGATTCCCAGCTGTTTGTATATAGTCCCATGGTCACGATCGATCAGATAATTGTTAATAAATATCGTCTAGAGGTCACATAGTAAAGCAAGTGTGCCGAGTATTGTAACGACGTTATTTCCGTACTTTTGACGTCATGACGACGTCCTCTACTTTTGTTTTTGGTTTTCGGGATAGGTGTACATTTGTTAAAAATCTAGATTTTTGAAAAATTCTTTCAGAGTTGTAAACAGAAATCCATATATTTTCAGAAATTGCAAAAAAGTAAACATAAATTGTTTTTGCCATAAGCCCCCTTTTTCCAGATCCGCGCTCAACTCTATATGACCTCAAACTATGCAAATGATTTCAAGATTCAAATAAGTACACTGTATTATTTTTGGTTCTGGTCCTTTCTGGAAGTTTTCATAACAGTCATAGGCCAAGATTGGTGACCTTGACCTTTGTAATTGGATGTTGGTCAAGGAGGTCTGGTCGGTCGGTATTTAAGGCATCTATTTCAATGCGTATATTAGATTCAACTATATATCTACACAATGAATGTAACAAATTGTATATCTAGTGATAAATATGTCCACAAGTTATTAGATAAAATTCTATTTTAAACAAAAAACTTAGTTTTTTGTTTTACTATGGTCACTGGTTGCTATGGTAACAGTGAAAGCAACGTTTCGGTTTTATCAGTTTCATATAGCATAAACACAGCAATTTATAATGCGGCATCAGTTATGTCACAAAAGCCTATCTTGACCTAGAAAAATAACAAAAATACACAAAGGGGTCCCCAAAAGTCTCAAAACGGACGCTATTGCAAGGTCCGGGTGAGGGTAAAACGGTTTGTTTTCACATTTGGTGAACAGTATGACTATTTATAGTGTTCACCGTGTATTGTTCTCACTTTCAGTATTAAAATGAAAAAAGAATTGTAACAGTTATAGTGTGCTAGACATGTTTATGCTTATGGTGGCCATTTTGGAAGCCATTTTTATTATTTGTGTGGCTATAGAAGGTTTAAATGATCATAATTCATATAACGTTAATACTATGACTCCTTTACTATTTTCAAAGTGCATTTGCATCATTTTTAGTCGAACAATCCGAGAACAATTATATTAGGTAGCATATTCGTGATATTTCATTTTGGACGCCATCTTGAATATTTATATTGGCCCTAATATATCACAACTGCATCTAGCAGTTTCATAATCTAAACACTTACTCAAACAGTTTGGTATATAAAAACCTTTGTTTACAGATGGAGACCGGTTATTGACCCGTTTGGTATGTTCAATGTGCATTGTAATCACTTTTAGTAAAACCATAAGATAATAATTGTAATAGTTTTTGTGTGCGTGATACTTTTATTCTTGTGGCCGGCCATCTGGTGTCGGCCTGGTCTGGAATCACTTCCTGGTCGTTGTTGGTCTTGCAAGAAGTACCTTGAAAAATACAATTTCCAAGATTTGCAATGTTTAGTGTTGCCTGTGGTGAGTTTGAATGGTTTTCTTGATGAAAACTGGTTATTTGTGGTCATTTCCACCAAATGGCATTGTTTTAGGGGTCTCATTTCAGGATTTTTTCCCCGGGCGGATGCATATTGAAACACATTGAATGGGATGAAAGTGAAAGATGTTTACCTTTATTTTGACAGTGACCTTAGAAAATCATTGATAGAAAAAATGTAATTGCCGATGTTATAGGTTGACTGGTATCAATAAACAGGGAAATGTCCATAGAATTGAAGGGTATGTCTTTGATAGCTTTGATCCTGTTTTGGAGGGAGCTGTTGGCTCAGAAAGTTAGGCATTTTACTATAGATTATATAGGGCGAAATTAGACCAGGCCGAGACCATCTTGGACGCCATTTGGAACATTTTGGTACCTGTAGAAGAGTTAAACGGTCATTACTAACATGCATGAATAATATGACTCCTTTATAATTATCAACGTGCATTTACATCCATTTTACTCGAATAATCAGAAAACTATAATACAAGCATGTTCGTGATAATTTTATGTTTGTGGCGGCCACCTTTGACGCCATCTTGAATAGCGATGTTTGCCCACAGATAACACAACTGCAAAAAGCAGTTTCATAATCCACACACTTGTACTAGCAGTTTGGTATACAAAAACCTTTGTTTACAGATGGAGACCGGTTGGAGCCAGATTTAGGCATGGTATTGGGTCTCGGTTGCAGGACTATTGATATTTTAGCAATACGGACCAGGTATGAAATGATCACTAGAACGTTATAATATATTTAACTTGAGTTTTTATTTTATTTTCATAGAATTATAACAATATCTAGAAAAATCAAATAAATTTGAAACACAAACCCGTATCTATAATGAAGGAATAGGAGTCTTATTTAGCTGATACAGTTTCTGTTGTATTCAGCGACCACTCTTTCACAAATTGAAGCACAATGGAGAAGACATTATTATTTCCCAATAAACGCAATTATTTTCCATTGAAAACGGGTTGGAGCCTGATCAGTCGCCAGGTAATGCGGCCAACGATCATGCGCAATCCTATTTGCCACTCAGAGTAAAACTCATATCAATCTAATCAAGAAGCTGTCATTTTATACATTTTATTGCATGACATGTGTATTTAATTGTGTTTACCCGGAAACGAATAATGTCTTTGCCATTGTTAATAGCATGAATATATCTGAAGACAAGTGACTGCTTAATGCAGGACAAAAATAATGCAGAAAAGCCCCTGTGTTATATATATATCAGAATTCCAATATGGCCTACGACATATATGTCGTAGGCCATATTGGAATTCTGATATGGTCTAGCCATATTGAAATTCTGATATGGCCTAGGCAGATTCCAGATTTGCCTAGGCCATATATGACTCGTGTTAGGATTCTTATTTGGTCAGGCAGATATGGAATATATGCCTAGGCTATACTAGAATCTAGTTGTTTTAGCAATAGGTCACAGCCTATACTAAATAAGGACCTACGTATAAAAACAATAATATTTCATATGTAATATCTTAAATATATTCCCTGTGTAGCAACAGTATAAACATTATAAATAACAGTGTGTGTCTTATTTTAGAAAATTGTTGTTTTAGCAATATACTTGGTTTACGAAGGAGACTAAAGTAGGGTTTTGATACATTGTAAGTTATCATTCACTGTCACGTTTGATCGTACTTCACACCTAGCTCAGCCAGATAATGGTCTTTCAATTAAGCACCTACTAGTTTGGTTTGAGAAGAAGATATAAGTTAAGTGTTTGATACCAATTTATCATTCACTTTTGACTTTCAGCTTAACTGTTTTCAACATATGATTTGTCAAACTAAGTTTACTTTTAAATTTTAAAAGTAACTGAATTTTAAAAAAGATAGAAAACAATGAATAAATAGACTTATAAATAATTAAAAACGGGATATTGGTTAGAATTGGTTAAAAGAAATACCTATGTTATTACTTAAACAACCAAAATATACCTTTTACTATTTAAGCAACCAAGACATGTTAAATAATTACCTATGGTATATTACTTAAACAACTAGATTCTAATATGACACCTAGACATATTCTAGATCTGTCTAGCTATATTTGAATTCTAATATGGCCTAGGCAGATTCCTGATCTGCTTAGATTACAATATGGCCTACGGCATGTACATGTATATCCATATCTATATATATAAATCGCATTTAATACTACATTAAACAGTCGCATGTGTTTAAGATTCCAATGTTGGTATTTTTTTGATGGCCGCTTAATACATAAATAATAGAAAATAGCTTGTACGAGCGTAACGTCAACAAGACAAAGCAAGGGAGTTAACCAAAGTAGTTCAGTAATGTGGTGGAAAATATCAGCATTGCTCTCTCCTGACACGCTTAAACCCTACTTCTTCCAAAATAAACGCTTTTATTTAAATAGATGTGATGTTCATTGCAAATAGTTTGGAATTGTACCAGACGCCGAGTTAATCAACGTCTGACAAGACACCAAACCCTTTGACACTCAGATTCAAGTGAATATCAGCACTTTATTTAAAAGATTTATAAAATGATATTGTGTTTAGATTTGTTTAAAGGTGAATGAATATCGTATACGCAACTGTAACCTTTGTAGAGATGACGTTATTAAGTCCAGTTTAAACGAATCCAAACATGAACGCAATGCAATGAAATGTATAAAAAGGCAACCTTTTAAAATGTTACATGTAACTTTTATCTGAATAGCAAACAGTTTGGAGTCTGGTTAGACGCCAGGTTACCCGCCGTCTGATCTGGCTCGAAACTGTTTGGAATGCACGTGAAAAGTTTAGCATACACTTACATCTTGAGAATAACTGACACCATAGTTACTACAATAGCCATTTGAACACTTAGTACATAGTGCCTTGTTAACATGACCACCGATTCAATCAGTTTGTAGTCAGATCATACGCCATGTAACTTCAGTTTAAAAGTTATCGTTCATAGTTTCAAAAGATTGCCAGTTTCTACATCTAATTGCATTGCGTTTAGATCGTTTACACGGGAAAGAATAGCGTACTGTCAGTCGTATCAAATGAAAACAAGTTTACCAATGGGTGTTTATCTTGATAAATATATCTTACAGAAAAGGTCTTTTTACATTACCTCACAGGAATGATCCTTACAATACAGTTGACGTTATCAGTTCACGCTAAATCTGGACATACTGTAGCGAAGACGTTATTCTTTCCCAATAAAGGCATTTTCACTAAAAATATTATTCCCACTGCAAAGAGTTGTTTGGAGCCTGATCAGATGGCGGGTCACCCAGCGTCTGATCAGGCTCAAAACTGTTTGCCACTCAGATTATAATAGATCGAGAGAAAATTCAAAAAGTTATTTTTACATGTTAGTACATTGCGTCTGCGATTCGTATGCGTTTTAACAGGAAAAACGAACGTCTTCAGTATAAGAAAGAGCGAATCATAAGTACAAATGTGTCTAAAAATATCGACAATTAATTTTAATCTGAAATAGCAAACAGTTTGAAGCCCGACCGACAAGTCGCCCGATTATCCGGCGTCTGATCCGGGCCCAACCTGTTTTCATTGGAAATAACTGTTTGGGTACAAACGCGTTTCTTGTCAAAGAATGGCATCTGTATGCTGTTATAGAGAACTTGACTGACACTTTCAAATACTTTGGATCTAGCTTTGACGAGAGACATAGACGTTATGGACAAATCCAGTTTACATCAAAGGATGGTCCAGTTTAAACTTTTTAGGGCTGTTGTTTTGTTTACGAGCGTATTATATATTGCAAATGACAAATAGTGAAGTCCCTGATCAGAGGGTTCCTGCAAGAGCCCACTAATCAGGGACTGCACTGTTTGCATTAGACAAATGTACCCTTTACTGGTACATTTGTCGTTGAGGACGCATAATTAGTATATGTGACACTAGGGCTCAATAAGTTGAGCCGACACAGTTGTGTTATAGTACATAAATAAACGTTTTTCTATAGCAATTGCATGTATAATTTAGGAAATGTTTTCTTTATACATATTATAACATATGTAAATAAAAACATGAACGTTACATAATAATATCTAGTCAAAAGTCGTTTTTTGCTGTATGGTTAATCACTGTTTACTCAAGTATATATCTAAGAGTAATTTGCGTCTTTACCCTTAAAAGACATTTTTCGAGTGCTTTGACACCTTATATTAGGCAGCTCTTTAATGACTAATAAATATATTTATTTTAACCCGAACCTGCCTAATACCCACTTTCCACGAGACGACGCTCGATGGCGATCTCCGCGCTCCAACAGAGCGCCATAGGTCGCCTCAGGATGAGGCAATCGTATAACGGCATTTACTATCCGATTGCGTTCAGATTACGCTCCGATGGCGATCCGTTAGCGATCTGTAAGATCCGATAGCGACGTCATGGTCATAGGTCGCCACCCAATTAATAAAAATGCTGCGCTCTTGTATGATCAGATTGCGCACCGTTGGCGCTCCGTTGGCGCTCAAAGGTGATTAAGATACGATCTATTGCGCTCTGTTGGCGCTCCGATAGCGACCACTGCGACCTATGGCGCTCAAAAGAGATCCGATAGCGATGTCGGCGACCGATGGAGATCCATTATCGCTCTGTTTGCGCTCTTCTTGGTCTGACTAGGGATATATCATATGAAGACCTGTGGCGCTCTGCCGCGCTCATTCGTTTTAAATTCGCTAGCAGATATTTAGACAAATAGTTATACATATAGCTGCTTTCTTTTTTACTTGTGTCCACTCAATGCAGTAACATAGTAATGCAGACGATTCCTATAAGAGCTCTATGCATTACGCTCGTACTGCCACAAGTCACTAGAAATCTGTGTTTTTTTTCATTTAATAGTTACTACAAATGTTCTAACGCACATCAAAATCGATGTTAAACGCCATTATATTAACACACTATTCGGTATATCATTGTATGGGTGTATAACAGTTTGGATCCGGATGAGATATCGAGTTACATCATGCAATTTGGATATATTAATAGAAAATACTATCGGGTATTTTAAAATGCAGAGACTCACTATCAGATCGCCAGCGAGCACGAAGTATCTACTGATTTGCTTTGTTGGATGATGGTGGCGTTCTAAGGTGATCCGATAGCGCTCTAGTTACGATCTTGGCGATCAAGTAGCGCTCCGATGGCGACTTAGGCGATTAATAAGCGATATGATTGCGTTCTGGCCGGAGCGCCACGGATCTTTGTGCAGGTGAGTAAACCGACGGCGACATTGGCGATCATGGAGATCAGATAGCGACCCATTTGCGCTCAGGTAGCGCTCCTGGCGACCTCGGTGCTCTGCATGGCGACCTGCGGCGCTGTGACAGAGCGACATAGATCGCCGTCTTGTGGAATTGGGGTATAACTCCGTGTACAAAACTTATTTGCAAACAGTTTGGATCCTGATTAAACGCCGTGTGACGCGGTTTCTAATCCGGATCACAACTGATCCACAGTTTGGATCCTGATTAAACGCCGTGTGACGCAGTGTCTAACCAGGATCACAACTATTTGACACTAGTTACATGTATGATGTATGACTATAGTCAAATAGTCTAAGATTCACATTTGAGAAATACATATAAAAGCAGGCGATAAACGACGTCATGGTAGCAAATTGGTTATACATGTAGGAGCAGTTGTCTTGCATTGAAAAACGAACTATTTTAAGGTTTTTAGATTCCTTCATTGATATCTGCAGCTCCTCCAAACAAAACTCAATAATGTTGATCAACTATACTGAATGGTCAACTAACTACATGAATTTCCCGTAAATTCTAATTCGGGATGTAATGAACCAATACGCAATTACAATGGAGAAGATTTTATTCCTATCAAAACACACGTGTATGCTTGAATACTCGTATTTGTTTCATTTAAAGCTTGAAGCCAGATCAAGACGCCGGGTAGCGATGGGTCTAATCTGGCCCGGAACTGTTTGCTACTCATATTAAAATAAAAGGTAAGAGACGTATAACGTTGTGTTTTTCTTATTTTCATCAAAATTGCGCTTGCGTTTTTTTACATTAAAATGGGAAAGAATAATGTCTTCGCCACTGTACTCGTACACCATTCTTTTCAAAGGAGGACTTGTGTACATGTACTTAAGTTTCAAATTCATGTTTCATTTGCGAGGGCCTGGGATGACAAATATGCTTTTGAATTCGATATTGTAGTATTGATCTTAATATAGAATCGTTAATATAGTGGAATTAGGGTTGTAGTATGAAACTACAATATTACTGACAAGTACATACACAGTAGTGAATACGTGTATATTATTATTTCCATTTTAAACATAACAAAACGCGAACGTAATTCATAAAAATAAAATTGGACAAATGTATGTTAGAGTTGACGATTTTTTTTAAATCTAAGAGTTAGTACATGTAAGACCTGAGTGTCAAATGCATGTATATGTACGATCTGAGTGACAAAAACATGTAAGATATGAGTGACAAATAGACTGGTGTTTCATCAGACGATGCGCCACTCAGAGTTAAATCTAGCTACTACAGTAGAGAATACAGTAGTAGTTCAAAATTAATGCGTTTACGCTAACACTATATTTTTCATTGCAAAAATTGCTTGGTTACCCGGCGTCTGATCAGGCTTCCAAACGTGTGCCACTAAGATTAAAATACACCGCGGAACATGTCAAACATCTAATTTTCTTAATTTTAAATAGTGCATTGCATTATGCATGTCGTTTGCGTTTAAACGGGAAAGAAAAATGTCTTCGCCACTGCAAATGTTTACAATGGACAAACATGTAACTTCTTAAAGTACAACCGCGTTTAATTGTACACTTTCTCCACTGTAATTAGGCATTGCGGATGACTTCGTTTGATTTTCTACATATCAATGCAAGCAGCAGACAACCTAATGATACACTGCTGCTTTCGACCAGCAATCAAGGTCTACACTTTATGTAAATATTATTGTTTGGGGAAGCTGAGTACTGCTGGTTTGACTGCATGGTGTATTCTCAAGAATACCATTTCACACGACACAGGCTATATCGTGTTTTCCCAGATATTACAGTTGGGAAGACGTTATCAAAACCAAGTTAAATGAAATTAAACTCACACACAATGCAATTAAACGGTGGAAATTGTAACCTTTTTTTAAAACAATATTGCAAACAGTTTGCAGCCAGATCAGATGCCAAGTTACTAATCTGGTTCTAAATTATTTGTAATGGACCTAGGGTTTTAACCTGCTACTCGCAACTTAGCCGAATTTTGAAAACAGTTTGGATCCAGATCAGATCTGGATCTAAGCCTTTTGGCACTCGTCTTTAGGTTTGTTTATTTTAAAAAAATACATAATTCTGAATTAAACCAATTTTCCATTGACAGTTTCAAAGCAGACGATTTTCAGCAGGATAAGGGTTAACTGAAATGCTGTTAGTGAGAAAGAGTGGCGTCTTTTCCACTTAACATAAACATTTAAATGTATATCAAAGAAGTGTGACATGTATACATGTATGTATTTGTAATACAGTACCCGGCTAAGACTTCTTAAAATTCCAAAAATCAGAGGATTAAGGTAGACGACTTGTTAAAACAGTGAAAAAGAGAAGCAGACATCATTTATATTACTTTTCTTTAACCTTCCATTTACATTGAAAATGATCAATACGCCCTCTGTTCTGTTGTTGTAAAAGGAAACTAAACTGTATACTCAAATACAATTACTTAATGATGGTTGAATGGTTGCATTGAAATGTCAAATGAAATGCATTAAGGCGGTTGCAAAAGAATCCATAAATGCAATTAAAAGATATCATTTTGTGAAATGTACACCAAATGAACAAATAACACTAAACATCAGGCTTAGCATAATTCACAACTTAAGTTTAACATATATTTAATTATATACATTGTTTGCTTTTGGAATAATGTTTTATACATACTCTGCAGCGCAAAAGATACTTGGGAAAATATAAAAATGGTTTCAAAATCCCTTTTTCTGTAATTAACATATTGAACCGTTGTACGAATAATGCTTAATTTAATTTTGATATTATACATTCATGCAATACATCTTAAAAAGTTATTTCATATTTGTTAACATACTAAGTAGATTTGGAAACAACAACGCGTTCCTGTGTTATGACAAGTGTTTATAATAAGCTAATTCTGTATGGAATGAATAATGATTCGTAGTGAGTTCCATGACATTCTAGTACATGTACCTTACAAATTGAAGTTATTTTGATATATACAGTAACATTAAATATGATCATGCGGATGATTTGTATCCATGCACGTTTAAACGAAGCTTACAATAACGCAATGCAATAAAATGAAGAGAATGATATATTAAAACGTTGACAATCCCTTTTAATCTGAATATCAAACAGTTTAGAACCAGGTCAAACACCTAAAGCAGGCGTCTGATTTGGGTCCAAGCTGTTTGCAAAGGAAGTAAGCTATTTATCACACAACCTGCTTACCGGAAAGAATAACGTCTTCTCCACTGTACAAGAAATGGCTTATGGAAATTTAACAAATTATCAGCGGGGTAAGACAAATGGCGACTGTTTGCAGCAAACTGTTTGCAGTGGAGAAGACATTATTCTTTCCCAATAAACGCATTTGTGTGAAAGAAAGTCATTACGAATGAAAACAATTTGCAGCCTGACCAGACGCATGGTAACCTGCGTCTGATCAGATTCCATACTTTTTGCAACTTAAAAATAAAGGGTCATTTCTGCACTTCATTTGATTGCGTTTGCGTGTAAGTTTGGTATTTAGGCAAAGAAGAACGTCTTAACTAAAATACATGATAAAAATATCCTATAGCCTGAAAGGCCACTATGAAATAAAGCGGTAGTCAGTCTTGATCTACATTATTTGCATTATCGGATAAAACGTTATCCTCATAGTTTGACTCACATAGTTCCCATTGTTCACCACTGTACTTCATTTGAATGCAGTGGAGAAGACGTTTTTCTTTTCCGTTTAAACCTTTCACTTCCAAATATTTCGTGCGATGTTTCCCCCCCATCAATGTTTCATTGTCGTCCGCTTCAATTTTCTTGTCTGCAATATCGTTTCAAAGTAAGATTCAATGTAGTTTGACTTAAAACGTATCGATAAAAGTGTCAAATAGTCCGGATCCTGATCAGACGCCGCGTTACGCGGCATGTGATCAGTGTCCAAACTGTTTGCAAACTAGCCTTTAAGCGTCATTGAGAGTGAAATGGTTAAACCAAGCTAATAAACTCATCGCAATGTAATAAAATCTTAAAGTTATAACACGTCTTAGATTTTGTTAACCCTTTACCTCCTAGCCTATTTCTAGTATTGAAGATCGTTGACCACTTAAAGCAGGTTGAAAGTAAAGTAGAATGTGCCCTAAGGCACATTCTGCTTTACTTTCAGCCTACTTTAAGATAAAATCTGCTAGGCTATATAAAATATTTGTAATGGTTATTGTTCATGAGGGTATAAACTGGAACTACTTTCATCAGCGGAGGAATAAATTAAATACGCTAAAAGTCGCTTCTATGGGGGAAAAGGTTAATTTATTGCTATCTTCATGGCAAAATAGTTTGGTGTCTCATACGACTGTTTGTAAGGAAATTCCGGTATTTGTTTCAGTATAAACATATTGATTACGAAACAATGTCGCCCCACTATAAAACCTATTATTACACCTCGCGTTGAGTTACAATGTTAAATTCCCATAGACCTACAGTTAACATTTTGCATGTCTTTTACATCTATTCAAAATATACTGTCACTCTTTATGATATTCTTTTTGTGACGTCACTCTAAAGGACATTACTTTTTTACTCCGTCCGAAAACGTACTGTCAGCATTGACATTGAGTTCGCTATTGGATACATTGGAACGTTATAAAGAGTGGTAACATAATTATAAACAATGTGACGTCATAGACGGCGACGTCGTTTCCCGCGTTACGTACATGTCTGCGCTAAATAAGTATTCACAACACATTTTATAAAATACAAATGAGACGATTCTAAAGCTAGAATTGATAAGCTCGGTGTAATAAAATAAATATTAGATGTCAGTTTGCGTGACATTCAAATTGTCAACCCTCGAAAACAAGAATGTCACCCTCGGCTACGCCTCGGGGTGACATGCTGTTTCTCGGGTTGACAATTTGAATGTCACGCAAACTGCCATCTAATATTTATATAATGTATACATACTTTAACTTTTTATAGCTAGTGTATGATATTTCTAGAACTAGAAATTCCGATATCTAAGCCATCTACATGTATTTAACCGTGTGCAATTTTGTTTTGTTTTTTTATTATGAGAGGACGCTCATTTAGCTACAAACTTATACTAGACGGCAATTCCTGTTTTTTTCTGATTAGTGGCCATTTCAGTGGAAACATGAACTGAATGGGTACAGTGGAACCAACAGTTCCTTCACGTTTAAAGTAAACGACTTGCGATATAACTGAAACTATTATATTCGGGGTGTTAAACAGTTTACAGTCTGTTCTTACTCAAAAATGTGTGTGATAAAACTAATTGTTTTCACAAAAATGCGCTTGAAAACCCGTCAACAAAATGAGAACCTGTCATTCTCTTCATTTATTGCATTTCGTTTTACCACTGTAGTGTTTTGACGGAATTGAACATGTGATAATTTACATGTGCAACACATATGTCGTTCACTATTATATATTGCAAAATAAATGAATAACTTGGTCACGTTTTTGTTTGTGTAAACCAAATATCTAAACCAATGTGTTATGTCGAGCAACTCTTTTATCGCCAGATTATTGTCTGTCTGTCTGCTTACAGAATGTTGATGGCCAGACAGTTACACCTCTGCACGCTACGTAAATGTCTGCTAAATTTGTCATATGCAAATATTTAAAAGTACATGTACATGTATGTTCTAGTAGAAAATTTATCAGACTGTCAAATAGTTTGGATCCAGATGACATGGAGAGTTACTCGTACCAAGCTCTTAACTGTTTCCCACCAACATTTAAAAAATCACCAGCATTGTCAAATGGTTGTCATTTTCTTTTATTAATTGCATTGCGTTTGCGTTTCGTTTTGTTTAAGCGGGAAAATCTTCTCCACTGTAAAATAAGAATGTTTTGAAGCAAACAATCATATAACTTAATCAGAATTATCAATGCATGAATATTGATATGATAACATATGTGACATCAGACATACTGGTATGAGAAATCAACTGTTATTCGGGATATTGACAACAATGTAGATCGAGATAAAGCCTACAGTTAAATATGCATAATCTGGTCAATGTTTCTCCACCTGTTTATAGCAATACTAACCCAGGTATAGATACAGAGGCATAGCAAACTGTAAACATTGGAGACTACGTGTATTCATACCCACTAAACACGTTTGTACTAAAACCATTATTTCCATTGCAAACAAATTCGAGCCAGAATAGAGGCATGGTAATCAAACCTCTGATCAGGCTCTTTTAACTGTATGCTACCCATATTAGAATAAATCATACGCAATTCCTAAAAGGCGACATTAACTACATCTTATTGCAAAGCGTTTGCATTTAGTTTGCGTTTAAACAGGAAAGAATAAGGTCTTCTTAATTGTGCATGTTAACCCGATTTGAAGCCTCGTATATTTGCTTACATGTAAGTCTAATTTCTCACTATTCGACTCAGATGAAACTTTAAAATATGGCAAACATTGTATTTAGGAACCACTCTTTAAAGACACGTGGAAACTTATAAAGACAAAATATTGCTTAAGGCAAGATAAAATTGATACAGTAAGTTAAAAAAAAAAGTGCATCGTATAAAATATATCCTTGGTAAGGGTGCATCAAACCAATACGCGAATTTTTCAAAGTAATTAACATTTTTTCTTTCATTTTCATTTTGAAAGAGTTGTTTATGATAAATGAAAAACCAGGAAAAATATGTTTCGTGTGTTTGATTTTGTACTACGACAATTTGGAAACGATGTGTCAAATTCAGACCGTTTCTCAAATTTCGTCAAATTTAAAGTATAAGCTTCAATAAAATATATTTCAAATAAAAGCAAACCGAGTACTTTAGGTTTTCATTATGTAGTTTATGTCTGTGGAAGTATGTTGACATAAAGAAACTAAATCAAGACCAAATAGGTACCAGATTTGGAAAATATGAATCTTTGAATCAACAACATGGTTTTTATGGGTGATAATATTTTTTAAAACAAAATAATATGAGAAATAGTAAAAAGATAAATATTTCTAGCATTTAACTTTTTCTTCTGATATTCTATCAGATGAAAATCCTTACAAAGGCAATTCAAAATATGAAAAGAAATTGATAGGTTGGTGTTGAAAATTTTGAGTTTTTGTAGAAAAATGAGTTATCTCCCTTTGCAAAATTTACAAAAAGTACCAAATCGATGATATTTAGAGCTTTATAAATTTCACATTTGGTGCCTGTTTTGTCTTAAATTAATTTTTGTATGAAGATATACTACCATAATCATGAAATAAATAACACAAAATCAAATTGTCAAGTTTGTTTTCATTTGAAATGGATTTTATTGAAGCGGGCTGTTTGAAAAGGACAAAATAAGAAAAAGTAGGTGGGGTATATTTTACACCTTTTAAAATGGCCGTAGAGCCAAAATTTGTACACAAAATGTACACTTTTTATATTACTTTCATTCATCTTAAACAGCTCTTCAATACAAAACCATCATAGAGTGTTTTCATATACTTTAAATATTTCCTAAATTCATGAGTTAAATACACCCTTAAAACATTTGCCTGTATACAAAAAACCCATTGGTCTTCTATTTAGTGATTCGTCAGGTAGGTTGAAGATCGCTCCTAATGAGATCGGGCCAAGGTCAATCAATAGCGGTACTCCATGTTGAACGATATGTCAGTCTTGACCACTGACCCTGCTCGAGCACAGTTCGTAAGGAACACCTGTGGATTAGATCGTACAATGTTCGGTACGGTCGGAGAATTGACGAGTCGAGAATATTCCATTGCTCAACACAAAGTACAGATATTGACCGCCATTGACACAATCTCATTAAGGGAGTTAAACCTTGATACAGGTTTCAATGTATATGGTAGAACGAAAAGGAATATGATTGAATAAAAATTCTGTCTTAAAGAAATTTACATCAAAGAAAACATATGTAATGAGTTGTAGCAAATTATACATAATACATAATATAAACAAATGACGCAATGTCAACATCATGTCAAACAAGTAGTTATCACAACATGTATGTATAAATATATACCATACTTATACTAAGTTCGTCTATAATGTCACGCATGCGCGTCACAATATTGTACATATACATATGTGTATGAATGATTGTTTTGAGAATTTCCACACATTTTCATCCCGTCCGCCGGAGAGACCGTTGGCCCATTGTATTTACTGGCACATGTCCGGAACTAGACGCCCTTTGTATCACACAACACTAATGAACCTATATACAATTACATTGCCATTTCACTGCCTATTGTGACTATATACTCATAGCCCAGCGTCTGATCAAGATCCCATTTGTTTGATACGAATATTGGTATTTGTTCCAGCCAAAGAGAACAATGTCGACGAAAGGTGTTTGAAAGCGGTATACCATATGGCATTGGAATGGCAAATATACTCGGCACTGTATATACTCGACTATCTGTACTAATGTAGTCTGTAAAAGACAAAGCATTGTGTCAGCGTTAGACACACACCAGTACAGAAAGAAGGTTCATTTTAAAATGACCTGGATATCAGTATCTACACATCTGCCATTGGCGTATGCAAGTAGTTTGTAAGGGATCTAGGTATTCATTGTTTTCATATGCTATACATGTAGGGATATACTTGAAAAACGTTGTTTTTTCTCGTTCAAACGAAATTAGATGCAAACGCGATCCAATAATATGAAGAAAATGGCAACTTTTGGAAATCTTAAATTATCAATGCTAATATGCAAAACAAATACGTTGGATCCTGGTCAGACACCGGTATACTCGGCCTCTGATTTTGTTCCAAATTGTATGCAACTGCCAAAAGTATTGTTTTACACGAACGCGTTGATTAGGAAAGACTATCGCCCCATACACTGTATCAATGTAACACTCTATGTCTTTGATTAATTTTTGACAGTCATTGACTATACATGTACTAGCGTGTGATACATGTATGTGGCTCTTGTCCTTCTTTGCTCAATTGTTACATAGTGTTTTATAATTGATATTCCAAACCAAATTTGTTGTCATGCCTCATTCATTCTAATTATACATGTGTACTTTATAGCTTCAGGCAGGCTGAACGTAAAACTGAAAGTTTCAAATAAGCTTTCTGATTTACGTTCAGGCTGTTTCAAGATTTTCCATTCATATAAGTTTGAACGATCACTGAGCTCGAGTTTTTCCACTCAATATCAGTTATAGTCTCAATTTGAAGAAGAACTCTGGATGATGGTGGTAATTCTCAGTGTCAATACGGATGCACGCAATTTTTATAATGTATCACATAATTATATACAGTTTATTCTTTCTTGCCTTCTCAAAACGTGAGTAAGAATACCAATTTTCAGATGAAATGTTTATAGATATACGCATACGCACATTATAGTTGACAAGTATATCCCACTGTTACATGTACGAGCTGTAAACAGACGGCTGGTTGTACATGTAGGTAGTGAAGACAGATGATACCGTAATACAAGACACTGACCTACTTAACACATAAAGCTTACGACGCTTCTTGCTTCATATCCTTTTTGTTTTAAGTAAGCAATGTCATACATACCAACAACAAGCCTTCTTTTAAGAGCTCATGGTAGTAAATTGTGATTTTATAATGCTTCGAAATACTTCAAATAGCTATCAACCGCAATTCTGTACAAAACAATCTGCATATATGCGATCGGTATAAAGTTCACACAAAGTAAAACTTCATGAGGCCGAAAGGTGACGCAAAACATTCTGACAATATAGGTCACAGATTTGGATGCGTAAGCCTTCAAACTTTTCATCATCATATGAGCCGGGTGAATCCTTTCACAGCCTGTTGAATTCCTCCTCCCTTGTACCCTTTTATTGGTACCCAATGTAAACTTTCTCTTTCATTCGCCGATTCGCTTGGCCACTAATTTCAAAATCGTTTATTTAACGATGCATATCATCTTTCACATAAACAACAATTCTATGCATCTCTTTTGAAGATAAGTGTCGTGTCCACTTTATACTCGAACTTGGATTTTCGAATACGTTAAGTCGTACGTACCCGTAATATCAAAGTTGAATGTGGCTCTATCTGATAACCACTAATTCGTTTAATTCGAACATACTTGTATTTCAAGTTAAAATCGACTCTTTCACGTTTTAACCTTTGAAATACAGGTATGTTAAACACACACACGAATTCAAAATAATGAACTTAACTTTACAAATACGCGTAATTTCGATCTTAATAAATTCGACATGTGGAGATTCACCTTTTGTTTCCGTTTTTTAGATTTTCGAATGTTTGGTTTAAATTTCGTTTCATGACAAATATCTTCCATCAAACTTTGGTAACACGTATATACAACATATATTTACGAATGGAGCATTTTGGACAGATTGCAGATTCAGCTGAGTGAAAGAAGGCCAAACAGAATGTAGCAAGCAGTCGTTAACACAATCACATGTTTTTGCAAAACTCTGGACGCGCCACTCATGCTGTATTTTGATCCCAGTTTGTCACCATCTGGAAGTTCTGAAACACAAAATAAATATAACAATTGAAACAAAACATCAGAGAAAGATATCAAACCAGTGTTATAATAATTGCAAAACATTTACATGTAATCATGTAATATGATTATAAAATAAAAGGTGGTGTGTTGCAAACCTATTTATAAGTTTTAGACTGTCATAGGGACATGTACAATTGGAAATACGTTACCTGATCGTTTACAAAACAGATGTGGTTATGCGAAAACAGCGATTTCATTGCATATAGTTTGAAACTAGAGCATGCCCTATACATAAAAGTAATATAATTGAAATTTTTAAAAGATTTATATCTGAAACAATTTATTGAATTGCGATTACTTTCGTTAAAACTTGAGATAGTAACGTATTTCCCATTGTACTGCAGACGAAATATTTAAAGCAGACTATATCTAGCGAGAGAAAGTGTTTAAACTACAGAAAAAATAATGCTGGAACCACATTTAACCATTCAACCCTTTCACTGCCATGACGTCATCAAATTTAAATAATTGTCGTCTGCTTCTATTTCTAAAAACAATTTTAGGTATTTTGACTTAAGAAATATTGAAACGAGTGTCAGACAGTTTGGATCCTGATCGGACGCCGCATTACGCGGCGTCAGATTAGGATCCAAACTGTTTGCAAATAACTATTGTATTCGGGGTAAGGCAGTGAAGGGATTAATAAACCAATAAAAACACCAACAGAAAGTTTGACAAAAGGCACATATCAACAACGTATTTAATCCATGTTCACATCTAAAGGGTCAGCAAAGTGAAATCGCCACAAAACATAAAATAAAAAATGGAACAATGATAAACTACAATTCATCTTCCGGTTTGATATAGAAAAAAATCTAATATTGAATTCGAAACTTTGATCCTAAAAGAAACAGCATACAGTTCAGACATTTTGCTCTTTTTGATAATATTCTACATTAGGCTGTTAATATGCTTGTTGCAAGACAACTATTGCACTTCCAGTGTCTTAAGGGCGCTCGCTATATTTACTTACTACGAACGTGTCATTCGCACGTTGCATCGATTTATTGATGAGAGAATTGATTGTCGATTTCAAACAAGATAGGTACCCCACAGTAACTCTTATTTTGTACATCCTCTTAAACTGGTACTTTACTGCCTTTACACGAAAACACATAGAAAAGGTCGTTCTATATCGCCAACAATGTTATGAAAAACACAGAATCACTATTTGGAGGTAAATTGACGGATGTAATATCGAAATGAATGTCAAACAGTTTGGATCCTGATCAGAGTTGCTTTGAGTCTGATCAGGATCCAAACTGTTTGCTAATAAACATTGTACATGTATTCGGGTAAGGCAGTATAGGAGTTTTGTCTATAATATGTGTATGTAGCTATATAAGGTATAATCGCAAATCCCTTGCAATATTGCATGTATAAGCCCATGAGCAGATCCAGAGAAAAACAATGATATATAGAAACGTTCTTCATGATTGTGTTATTTTATGCTTTTTTATTATCTATTTCTGTGCCCATTCATGTTTTGAATTACCAATAAATCAATTTGATTTTAAGAAATGAAGATATCACATACCTCTTTTTGGGTCATTAAGGGTGTTTCTCATATCTGCAAAATAAAAAGCTAAATAAGATCATGCTTAATACATGTAATACACCACGACTAGGCTCTACATATTTAAGCACGCTACATTGTAAAAATGAAGAAGCCATTTCAGCAAGGAAGACGTTTCATGATTCTTTCAGTAACCAAGGGTAAGTGCTAAAACAATTATATTTCCATTGCATAACCCGGCGTCTAATCGAGTTATTTGCAGTTAACTCGTTCGAACTTTCAAAAACCTGTTATTTTCTGCATTTGTATTGATTTACGTTTAGTGTAACCCTTTCGGTTTTAAGGATGCCATAAGGCGCGTTTGCAAACAGTTTGGGTCGTTATAAGACGCCGCGTAACGCGGCGTCTGATCACGACCCAAACTGTTTGACACTCTTATTGATATTTATCATGTCATACTACCTCAAATCTGTTTTTGAAACGTGTGTTGCAGACAACAATACTGAAGCAGACGACAATAAAGCGGTGAAGGGGTAAAACTATCCCGATTAAGTTGATCATGAAAGGGTTCAGCGGTAAATTAATACCTGTTCTCCACTGTATTTGTGGATTATCGTTATATCTATAATCTTATGTAAATAGTCTGAATGTACCGTATTGCAAATAGTGCATCAAAACCAAAAAAATATCATAAACCAATACTGTACACTACAAGGGACACAACTCTAACCAAGGTAATGGCGGTCGCGATACGAGTTATACTTCTTGTACAGCCCGCAGAATACTAATTTTCTCCCAATAAACGCGTTTATGCTAAAACTAGTATTTCCATTGCAAAAACTTTGGCGCAATATCGGACGCCGGGTAGCCCGGCGTCTGATCAGGTTCCAAGCTGTTTGCCACTCGGATTTTCATAAAAGGTCAGAATTGTAAAAAAAAAAAGTTATTCAACATTTTCAACATTTTATTGCAACGCGTTTGTGTTTACACGGGAAAGAATAATGTCTTCTCCCCTGTTATTATATGGCGATATATTTTTATTGATAATTGTTTACATTACTGAACATTAAAGGGTCTTTGGATTAACGACCTTACATTTTTACTCAACCATCCCTGAGACTTTAAGTGGACACACTTAAATTTAGTCAATTTTTACAAAGCCAAAGTAATGTTACATAATTTATGGTTGATTCAAACAATATATTGCAAACTGAAAAATTGTGCAAACCCAGATCAGAAGGTGTTGGTAGGTGTCCGCTGATAAGGGTCTGAACTGTTTGCATGGGGCAAGTAAGCTCTTCGCGGCTTCAGTATTTGTAAATGACAAGTATACTCGTTTCGAGGGAAAAGTGAGTTAAACTTTTTTTATTTCTCGACGTAATTGTGTCTTAACCTTTTCCATGCTGAATATCCATATATGAAACTCTCGATCAATAAGAACTATCATCATCTCAAGTATATCATATGTGAATAAAATAAGGAAATGTTTCATGGAGAAAGAGTGCACATTTATGCCAGAAAACAGGGAATACCCAGATCAGACAGCTGATTGATCTAGGTCTACACTATTTTCAAAACATCAATATACGCTAGTATCATGAGAAGGGTTGAACGCTGATTTTGAAATCACGAGATAGTGAATCATTAAACAAATTTCATTGAAGCCTTCGTACAGATTTTTTAATTAAAATTAAACTCGCAATGGTAGTTTTACAAAATCCCAAACGCAAACATTTTGGATTTAGATCAAGTCATGATTTTAGATATAAGTCTTTATACATGAAGATCCCTGATTCGTTGTTTTAAAATAGTTGTGTTTCTGTTTAGACGTCGTGTTTCTCATCTCCTGATCTTGATACATTGTACAAAAGCATTGCTTATATCAGTCAATTCGTGATTAATGTGGTATATGTAGATATTGAACTTTGTTTGCAAGGCTAATAAACAATATAGATATATAATGTAGAACTAACAGCATACAATGGAGAAAATGTTATATTTTACTGTATGAACGAAGCTAAACGCAATGCAACAAAAAGGAGAAACTGGTAGCTTCTTGAAAAGTCCTTTTTTATTTGAGTGGCCAACGTTTGGTGTCTTATAAGACGCCTGTTATCCTGATTGGTCCCGATTAAAAATGTTTGCAATGGAAATAATGTTTTATGAGTTTATTGGAAAAGAATAGCGTCTTCATCACTGTGCGGTCGGTTAAAGAGAGCAGCGGAGGTGAAGAATAAATTATAACATCGTTGGATTTATACCGGATTTAGATATACACCATGATTTACATATTTTACAGGGTATCATTCAAAGGCTCACCAAGGCTGGGATTTACAAGATACCTGGCCCACTTAGATCACAGTTTAACAAATCCACAAGCCTACGTGAATGCAAACAAGTATTTAATTTTACCTAATTTACATCCGGACTGAAGGTAAATTTTATATACAGTAGAGAATACCTAATTCTTTCCCGTTTAAACGCAAATGCATTGTACTAAAATGTAGAATAATCCGATTTTTCTTTAAAGATGTCCAACTAATTGCCTTAATCTGAGTGGCGAATGGTTTGCAGCCTGCTCAGCCGCCGGGTTATACGGCGTCTGATCTGGCTCCAAATGGAAATAATAGTTTCAGCGTAAACGCGTTTACAGGGGAATAATAACGTCTTGTCCTCTGTAAGTTGAGACATTGATTCCTAGCGACGAGTGTAAGCGCTATTTACAGTGGAGAAAACGTTATTTTTTTTCCAAATAAACGCCATCACGTCGAAACCATTATTTCTTTTGCCAACAGTTTGGAGTAAGATACGACTCCAAACTATTTGCCGTTCGGCTTAAAATAAACGGTCATACTTTCCGAACAGTTGTAATTTTCTACGTTTTATTGCAATGCGTTTCGTTTTTGTTTAAACGGGTAAGAATAACGTTTTCTCCACTGTATAACCAAGTTTCTTGTGTAGAGTGCATGTGTCCTATTAAATCAGTGTACACCCTGATCGGACATTTCCTTCTGGATTCCTCTATTCATGCAGGATATGCACTTTTTTTAATTTTGCAATATACATGTACGATTGTATAATCAGAAAGCCCTAAAATAACCTAGGCATAATTTGGAAATGGATTGGTCCATTTGAAATTACAGGGGTGATTGGTTTAAAACAATATCGAACGATGCATGTTAATGAAACAGTTAGACCTAGAATCAAAAACATTATCCGGAACACACAAGGATGACATTTTAAATCAAACGTCTGCTCCCAGCGTCCGTATTAAGCAAAACTTCAGTATTGCGACGGCTCAAAGAAACGTTTGATGTTGCCTTTCAAGCAGTATAGTATGTTTTCTATAGGTTGTACGTACTGTTACTAATAATGATTTAAGTTTCCTCATACAGTGGAGAAGACGTTATTCATTTTAAAAGCACATTTATGCTAAAACAATTATGTCCTATGCAACAGCGTGTAGATTGATCAGATACCGGGTTACAGGCCCAAAACTGTTTGCCATCCACAATGTACTTTTCATAAAGTTGTCATTGTCTGCAAAATTGTGCTGCGTTTCCGTTTAGCAGTGTTTAAACGTTTATACATGTATATTATTAACATAATCTACACTATGTCTTGAACAACACACACGCCTTGATCTAGCTGGTATATAGAGGAAGGTTTTTATTGTGTATATTGTGTTCCAATGTTATATACGTTTATACCTATTTAATTGTATATTAAAACTATTAATACTAAATTGTGCTTGATTGAGACAAAAATGACAAATCCTACCATGCCTACAATATTTGTACAGTGACGAACATGTCATTACTTCCCGCTCGTAACGTTACGAAACGCAATGCAATACATGCGATAAAGATGACTCCTTATTGAAAATATTGATGATTTATTGTAACATAGGCTGCAAATATTTTGGAGCCTATTCAGAAGCAGAATTTTCCTGCGTCTGATCTAGATCGGTATATTAGCAAAGGAGACAGTTCTTTTATAGCAGATGCATTCATTGGTAACTAATGGTCTTCTCCAATGAATTCAGCTGACCCTTCTTCTTATTTCACTCACGCACAGAAATGGATTTTCAAAAAGCTGAGATTTCAAACATGTATTGAATATGTAGCGTTTGCGTTTAGTCTCACTTAAACAGTAAACAAAAAAAGTTCCATCCTCTTAACTCTTTACTCCCTAAAACTTTAAATGGACAATTCCAGTTTCCATTTCTGTCTTTTAAGGGTTGTTTTTGTCAATGTTTGATATTATGACAAACAGTGAATACCCTGATCAGAGGGCTCCTTTCGGAGCCCTCTGATCTGGGTCTTCACTGTTTGCACAGGACAAGTGTACTATTCACATGTACATTGTTTGAAAAGAACGCCTATATGCGGGACTAGGGTTCAAAGGGTTAAGCAATACGAACAGAGAATGTTTAACATGTAAAATACTGTGGAGAAGACGTTATTGTTTGGAGCTAGATCAGACACCGGGCAACTCGATTTCTGATCAGGCTTAAAACTGTTTGCTACTCAAATTAAAATTAGTCGTCCAAATGTTCTCCTTTCCTCTGTTTTATTGTATTGCGTTTGCGTATGGTTGCGTTTCAATGGGAAACAATAACGTCATTTCCACTGTAATACGTAATGTTCATTATAAAGAGGTTTACTGTATAACACCATAAATTATTATATAATAACACCATACCATTTAGAATATGGACCTTAAAGCTTTTTGCCAGTTTCCCCGACCGACACACATAGTTCCCTCTATCCTTCATTGTAGCATGTTCTAAAACTATTTGGCTGATAAACGAACGCCCTGGGAACGGTTTGCGGTTCAACACCTGCAGTCGCCCGTACCACTTGGGTTTCACCTGCTCCATAGGATTGCCGTCGAAGAACCAGTCGACACTGCTAGGGGCCTCCACCTCACCGGTCACGTTACAGGTGAGATCAATGTCCCCGTTTAGACTGACGTACTCTGTGCCTTTCACTTCAATCACTGCTGAATCAAATAAACTTAATTACGGTGGAGAAAACTTTAGTCCTTCCTAATTAACGCGTGTATGCTAATGAAATAACGTCCATCGCAAACAGCTCAAAGTCAGATCAGACGCCTGGTAACCTGACGTCAGACCAGTCACCAAACTGTTTGCTACTAAGATTAAAAGGATGCGGTAAAACGAGAAAGATTGACGACTTCTCCATCGTGTTAAGCGACCACTTAACCCTTTACCCGATAATCTGTTTCTAGTTTTGAAGACAGGTTGTCACTTAAGGCAGGTTAGTAGTAAAGAAACCGCCTTAAGACGCAATCTGCTTCACTTTCAGTCTGCTTTAAGCTGCCATCTGCCAGGATAAAGAAACTATTACTTTTTGCACATTTAATTTAAACTAGTTTCTTCGGTGCTTAGATCGGGGTAAATGGTTAATAGAATATACATAAATAATGGGAACATTGCAGTTACAGTGGAGAATCTGTTATTCTTTCCCGTTTAAACGCAAACGTACGCAACCGCAAAGCACTAACACGTAGAAAATAACAACTTTTGGACAATTCTGATATTTCATGTTTATCTTGGTGGCAAACAGTTTGGAGCCTATTCAGACGCCGGGTTACCCGGCGTCTGATCTGGCTCCAAACTGTTTGCACTGCGAATAATAGTTTTAGAGTAAACGCGTTTATTGGGAAATAATAACACATTCTCCACTGTATATATGTTGGATATCGCCTTCCCTAGGCGTCGTTAAAGATATAATACCGAACACTTTCAAGATCAAATTATTCGCGAGAGTTTTATCCCTTTACCGCTTTATTGTCGCCTGCTGGAATATTGTTGTCTGCAAGACACGTTTCAAAGCTATATTTAAGGTTGAATGACTTAATAAATATCTTCAAGAGTGTCTAACGAGTTGGGTCGTGATCAGACGCCGCGTTATGCGTAAGGCGGCGTATGATCAGGACCCAAACTGTTTGCAAGCGCGCCTTATGGAGTCATTGAAAGTGTAAATGTTAAATATTTACAACATAAAAAAATAACAAACTTTGCTGTGACATAAGATTATAATTATAAACAAGAGCCGTATACGGCCCTAAATCGCTCACCTGGAACAACTGAAATAAGCGTAAAATAAATGGGATAGCTGAGAAATTATGACAATAGGATTTAGCCAATCACTGAGTATATGCCAAGGGCAATGATTTGAACAATATTGACAGCAAACACTTAAGAAAACAATTTAGTAAAATTTGTGACGGACGAAAGCTGGAAAATTTGACACAATTTTTTTTGAAGATTTCACGAACAAGATTCTTTAAAATTTAATGAAACGATCGTTGTTTTAGCTCTTGTGACCTAGAAATGCAACAGACCGGAACCTTTTAAACAAAATTGGTAAAGTACCTCTAGAAGTCACACTATGCCAAGTATCAAAGCTCTGGAAATCTTAGTTTCAGGAAAAGAAGATGTTTGAAGTTTTACTATATAACTCTACGTAAAACTGTGACTCCCGGGCTAGGGTTATTTTTTACCCAAGGGACATAATTTGAAAATCTTTGATAAAGTACTAGTAGATGATGCTTTGTGCCAAATATCTAAGCTCAGAGTACCGCGGTTTCAGACAAGAAGATTTTTAAAGTTTTTATTGAAGCGATCTATTTTTAGCTCCTGTGACCTAGATATGCAACGGACTGGAACCATTTCAAAAATATTGGTAAAGGCCCTCTAGAAGTGTCACAATGCCAAATATCTAAGCTCTTGCCACGTTAGTTTCAGGGAAGAAGATTTATGAAGATTTCACTATATAACTCTATGTAACTTTGTGACCCCCGGGGCGGGGTCATTTTTGACCCCGCCCCAGGACATAAGTTGAACAACTTTGATAGAAGACCAGTAGATGATGCTTTGTGCCAAATATCTAAGCTCATAGAGCTGCTGTTTCAGACAAGAAGATTTTTAAAGTTTTTATTGAAGCGATCTATTTTTAGCTCCTGTTACCTAGATATGGAACAGACTGGAACCATTTCAACAATATTGGTACAAGCCCGCTAGAAGTGTCACCATGCCAAATATCTAAGCTCTTGCCACGTTAGGTTCAGAGAAGAAGATTTTTGAAGATTTCACTATATAACCCTAGGTAAATTTGTGACCCCGGGGCAGGGTCATTTTTGACCCCAGGGACATAATTTGACCAACTTTGATAGAGGACCAGTAGATGATGCTTTGTGCCAAATATCTAAGCTCAGAGAACTGCGGTTTCAGACAAGAAGATTTTTAAAGTTTTTATTGAAGCGATCTATTTTAGCTCCTGTGACCTAGATATGCAACGGTCCGGAACCATTTCAAAACAATTGGTAAAGGCTCTCTAGAAGTGTCAACATGCCAAATATCTTAGCTCTGGCCACGTTAGTTTCAGCGAAGAAGATTTTTGAAGATATCACTATATAACTCTATGTAAATTTGTGACCCCCGGGGCGGGGTCAATTTTGACCCTAGGGACATAATTTGAACAACTTTGATAGAGGACCAGTCGATGATGCGTTGTGCCAAATATCTAAGCTCAGGGTACTGCGGTTTTAGACAAGACATTTTTTTAAAGTTTTTATTGAAGCGATCTATTTTAGCTCCTGTGACCTAGATATGAAACCAACTGGGACCATTTCAACAACTTTGAAAGAGGACCATATAAGGATCATTCCTGGTCAGTTTGGTAAAAATCTGACTAGTAGTTTAGGAGGAGATGTCGTTTTAAGAAATTGTTGACAAGAACGAACGGACGGACGGACGAACGGACGACGACGGACGACGGACACAGCACGATCAGAATAGCTCACCTTGGCACTTTGTGCCAGGTGAGCTTAAAACAATAATAAAAAGAATACGCAGCAAAAACAGTATTAACATAGATCTACATGTATGAAGAAGAGACAAAGAAAAGAAAATGAAGATGATTAAGACAAATAAGAAGAAGAAGAAGAGTTCAGACATTTACCACAATAAAGAAACAATGGCTCCACATAGCCAAAAATAGCCAAACACAATCATCTGCACAACCTGAGTCGACGATTAACCCTTTCACTCTCAATGACGTCTGAAAGCGCGTTTGCAAACAGTTTAAATCCTGACCAAACGTCGTGTCACGCGGCGTCTGATCAGGACCCAAACTGTTTGACACACTATTCGATATTTATTAAGTCACTCAACCTTAAATCTAGCTTTGAAACATGTCTTGCAGACACAATGCTGAAACAGACTACTATAAAGCGATGAAGCGGTAAACAATTTGACCATGAAAGTGTTGCTGGAAGATTTCTTTACATATATACAAAGACGATTAAATGACATTGCAGTGTTTGTCCATATAGTAGATGGACCATAAAGCAAATTACGATGCTTTGTCAGGATCTATACTATGTGCGATTGATATCGTTTTGGGATTAGTGGCTAACCTCAACCAAAGAGTGTATTATTCATACTGTAAATATAATAAAGCTTGTACTATACCTGGCTTTTGTTTCTTTGGATCTGAAATAAAAGAAAAAGATACAATTATACAATTATGGAACAGGCGCCTATTAATTGCTTTTGTTTATTGTGTAAATACTTTGTGTTGTAAATTCCTTTCTAAGTGGACTCCATATAAAACCTCTGAATATCGACGGTAAAATAGTCCTTATTAATGTGGATTACTAAGTATCTAACAGATAAATCGCTACTTTCCCCTACAATACACTAGAACAGTTGGTGAGACGTTATTCTTTCGCGTTTATACTAAACTAAACCCGTTTGTTAAACTTAAATGTAAACAAATGTCAAATTTCTGAGAAAAACATTATTTGTTTAATCTAAACAGACAACAGTTTTGCGTCTGATGAGACGCCGTTTTTTCTTGCGTCTGAATTTAAATTGTAGCAATGACCATAAGGTTGTTACAATAAAAGCGTTTAAAAAATATTGCAAAAAATAATGTTTTCTCCACTGTAAAAAATAGAGTCAGTAATGTTTTGCAAATACACGCGTATATGCTAAACCAATTAGTTATATTTGAAACAAAACCATAACAAATCAAAATCCAAATATATTAAATGTAGAAACAGTGTGGAGTCAGATCAGATATCCGTTAGCCCGGCGTCAGACCAGGCTCCAAATTATTTGCCACTCAAATAAAAAAAATGTCAACATTATCAAGAATCCTTGGTTTTCTCCAGTCTATAACATTGTCTTATTTTCGTTGAACGGACAAGAATGCCGTCTACAAGTTTATGGCGTCGCAAAGTCCATGTACACAGTTTGCGTCAGATTTATTATTAAAAACAGTCAAATTTCCATATCTGGAAATCGCTTAATTAAATCGAAAGTATCCGGGTTGTTTGTTGTTCTTGGTTTTACATATTCAGGATAAAATATGGCCTGCTTACGTTTTAACCTTAGAATACTGGTACAATTTGTCTTATATTAAACGAGTTACATATATCGCCACTCAACTGTAGATACATGTATCTATATATATCTATATATAGAGGGATACATGTACATGTAATGTAAGTTCGAACTGAGCGAATTCGAGTTACAATGTATCGGGGTCGCTAGTTTCAAACATTCCAGAAACATTGAAGCCGTCTGCATTACGGGTGAGGTAAACGATTTGATTGCGACAAAATCCAGACAATCTTGCACAATTACATGTATTGTACGATTGAAATGAAACCATTTGTTCATTAATTTGGACAAATAAGAAACCACGTCATTAATAGAGTCCAAGGTTAGACATTGCTTGGGCTGAGTCTGAGTTCGTTATCAGGCATTTTATTGGTCAGTTTTGAGCTTCTACGAAAATATGACAATTCAAATGCTTTCGAATGATCTCAGACTCAACACAAATGTTTTTAACCTGGGAAAAAACTCAAATCAAACCAACAAAATGTTTGAGAACGATCTCCGAGTCAATTCAAACGTTTTATATAACCTACGACCAAGCTGGAAACCGACCTATACAGTTACACCCCTCCAAATCGGACATGTGTGGGGACAACATAAATATCCGGTTTAGATGGGTTCCGGTTTAGAGAGAATTCCGGTATTTAGTGGTTCCGGTTTAGAGGGGTTCCACTATATTTATTCAGTTCGGTCTTCTCTATCCAGCACCATTAGGGAAAAAAGTGGAAAAGCGGTTATCTTTCCAGTTTAAACAAACTACAAGGCTCCATCCCTACAACGGCTCTCCTAACAACGACTCCCTCCTTACAATGACCCTTGCAGCTGTTCCCTAAACAAGACATTTATTATCAAACCTTTACATGGCTGCAATACCGTCTGCTTAAATTGTCTTCTGCTGTTTTTTCTCAAAGTTACATACAATTCGACATTTTGATAGAAATAATATAAGGACGAGTAACAAACAGCTTGAATCCAGATCAGACGCCGCGTGACGCGGCGTCTGAACTGTATTCAAGCTGTTTGCAAATGTAAACCAAGTCTTAATGGTCCCTCCCTATAACGATCCCTCCGAACAACCACACAATCTGTGTCTCCCATAGGGTGTCGTTGTATAGAGGGAGCACTGTAAATGAAAACACAAAACAATAAAATCTAAACAATGACAACATTTTGAAAATATGGACGCGAATATTTGCTAACAGTTCAGGTCAGGACCAAATAACGGGCAACGGAGAGTCTTTATATATTTGGGAAAACAGTATATTTTTTACCAATGATGCGTTTGTTCTATACACATTGTTAGTTGTAAACAGTTTTGAGCCAGTCCAGACATGGGATATTTAAAAGAACTAGAAACATAAACGCAATGAAATATAATGAAGAAAATTACCAGGTTTTTTTACCGGCGTCTGGTCAAGCTCCACACTGTTTTCACCTAAGATAAGTGTTTTTGTATATTTTAGTGCATTGTGCTTGCGTTTAGATTTCTTTAAGCGGGGGATACTAGCGTAACAGCCCCTCAAAAAGGTCTGTAACATTTAATCTAAACTCATTCTTGTAAAACCGCTTTTCTTTCCTCTATAGCCAAAACGTGTAAATCACCTATATATGCAACTTGGTTTATCGCTGAGTACCATTCAAAGCAAGACGAACTCTACTTTCATTTTGCTTAAGGCAGAATCATTAAAGGATAATAAAGAAAAAATGTGGGTCATACAGTGGAGAAAATGGTCTTTCTCGTTTAACTCTTTCACTGCCAAACATTTCGTGAGGGTTTTACCCCTTCACCGTTTCATTGTCGTCTGATTCAATTTTGTTGTCTGCAATATCGTTTCAAAGTTAATTTTAAGGCAGTGTGACTGACACAATTTTGATACGAGTGTCAAACAGTTTTGATCCTGATCAGACGCCGCGTTACGCGGCGTCTGTTCAGGATCAAAACTGTTTGCAAACGCGCTTTTAAGCGTCATTGAGTGAAAAAGGGTTAAACGAAATCACACGTAAACGCAATACAGTAAAATATTGAAAATGACAATGTTTTGAACATTATGCCAATTTATCTTTATCCTACAGTTGCATACTGTTGGGAGTCTGAAACTGTTTGCAATCTGCATGAGGCTTTTTAGTATGAAGGCATTAAGTGAGAAAGAATAACGTCTTCCCCACTGTATGCAGAGGTAAATATTAAGGCTTCGTATCGTGTTTATGAGGAGAAAAAACAAACAATGAAGCATTGTCAATAAGTTCAAATATAAGTACATGTAACTGCTTAATTCAAGGTTGAATTAACTAGGAATGGAGAGGTCGCTTAATACAAGATTGGTTCAATATGATATTATTTCAGATTTTATCAAAAACATTTAATTTCTTTACAACAAGTGCATTTGTAAACCCCTCTAAGTCTGACATTGCTATCAGTCGAACATGCATAGTTTTTCCTTTAAAATATGCCAGTGACATCTATAGGTGCGGTAGGCATACATATACATAATTGTCATGTCCGTCCGAGCGTCTGTGGTTACTAGATTTTACCGTTTCTTCTAGCATTCATATCACTCCCTCAAATACTAGGATACTTATACAATTGCTGCCTTAGAATATTCTCAATCCACCGAATACCTGCCTTACACACAACTTACCCTTGACTATGACTAATTTGAGCTTAGAATAGTTTAAATGAATTATATCTGATTAAACTAGATTTCACCGTATCGTTTATCCCCATCACTACTTACTAAAATGCGTTGATAAAAATACAGCTGTTGACTTCGACCATCAATGTTTCGTCTATATCATGGATTTTGACCCTGAACTAACCGAATTTTGAAATGGGTTTTGTCCTTGTTAACTCGATGTTACCGCTTACTAGAATGGTTAGCTACATGTACTTACAAAGTTGTTGCCTTGGGCCATTACCAATCATCCAATCTCAATTTGACCATGGCCTGGACCAAATGGGACTTTTTGAACTCAAGACATTCAGTACAATGTATATTATATAGTCAAGGATGCTACAGTGGAGAATCTGTTATTCTTTCCCAATAAACGCGTTTACGCTAAAACTATTATTTGCAGTGCAAACAGTTTGGAGCCAGATCAGACGCCGGGTAACCCGGCGTCTGATCAGGCTTCAAACTGTTTGCCACCAAGATAAACATGAAATATCAGAATTGTCGAAAAGTTGTTCTTTTCTACGTTTTAGTGCTCTGCGTTTGCGTACGTTTGCGTTTAAACGGGAAAGAATAACAGATTCTCAACTGTATCTGGTTGGGTGTCATAAGCGTGTATTGCACTAACTCTTGATCTATTGAACGTTTTCAGCTTTAAACGTTATGTAGTTTCGTGAATCAGTCAGAGAAAAGTTAGAATGTTTATGAACATTTATCACCGACTGTTTCTTGGGAAAACGTTTCGTACCACTCTATAAATAATAAAGAATACTGATGCTTAAACACGAATCTATTATTTATATACCGCTGCGCTTTGCCTGTAAGATACAATGTTGTTTGCACTGTTTGTGCATCCCACCGGTTTTATTGCATTACTTTCATGATATTGCGACCCATCGAATAAGTATTGTACCTGACGTTTAAGACAGATGTCTGTTAAATGCAAGATGAAAGTAAAGCAGAAAACTCCTAGAAGAGCTCTCTGATTTACTTTCATCGTGCATTAAGCTGTCAACTGTCTCTATTGTCATACATGAATATTGATATGAGTGGGTATAACAAGTGGTTTATTGTATTTGTCCTATCTATGCATAACTGCAGGCTGGGTATTTCTAAATCAGCAGACTTTTCAGACACACGAGATTTATATCAGGAAGGAATTGGCTTTCATCCTCTGAATCCTTTGGCAGATACAGTATCGGAAAAACGAAAATGTCGTATGCTTGTGTTACAGTTCGTCTGCTTATTCTTTTGGTACATGTATTGTGTAACGAATTATATCAATAATAAAAATTGCACTGATCAGTATTAGAGACTGAGTTTGTTGGTCATTAAGTGAATACTGTGTATTAAAGTTTTGATTGTTAACGTCCATTTCTGCCATCTATGGACTAATTGGATTCCCAAGAGAGAGTTGAAAGATGCAGAAAACCCGGGCGCGGTGTGCGTCTCTTATTATCGACAGATATCTCTTGTTCTTTCGGATGCATAGTGTACATGTAAAAGCACTGATACATTGTAGTTCGGTTTTTATGAAGTCTCACTGGAAGGACTTGGTCCTCGGGGGATCGAACTCGCGATACCTGGTATGTGTATTATTCTACAGTGAAGCCAAGACCGCTATGTGATTGTATTATAATTATTCATTTCCCTACAATGTTATCGTCAGCATTGGTCGTCTGTAGAATTATATGCAGTGAAGAAGTAACTAAACGCAAACGCAATACAATTACATTCAGAAAATGAGGTGTTGTTTGAAAATTGTAACGTTACCTTAAATATGTGTGGCGTACAGTTTGGAGCTAAACTGTTTGTATAGGACATACGTTTTATACAATAAACGCTTTTATAAGAAACAATAACGTATTGTCAACAGCATTAGTGTTTACGTATCTTCGATAAGAAGACATCCGGGATCCTCAACTTTTGCCACTTAGAAAAAAAAATCGCCAAATTTATGTTACATTTGATAGCATTGCGTTTTGGGGAGAGTAATGTAGTCGCCAATGTATCGCCACATAGCAGATAGTGTCTGCATTCGGTCATTGTATGTTAAAACTGTATATTAAAACTGATATGCCATTTCTATTGGTCGGCAATCTTTAGCCGGTTGGTTCATTGCTGATTGATGGGGGTAGTGTGATCGCCGTTTTGGGGGCTGTCTTTTGTATGTTTATTCATGTTTATTTTAGATCTAATTATAGTTGTTTGTGTTTGTCGATGGCCTGCATTGGGTGCTCTACCATTATTTATATCAGTCGGCAATCTTTAGCCGGTCGGTTCATTGCTGATTGATGGGGGTAATGTGATCGCCGTTTTGGGGACTGTCTCTTATATGTTTATTCATGTTTTATTTCAGATCTAATTGTAGTTATTCTGTCTTTTCTCGATTTGTAGGTATATTTATGTTATTTCATGTAAAGCGATTTTGAACGCACAACCCCTGTGTGAAAAGAGCGCTATATAAATCTGGTATAATAATAATAAAATAATAATTTTACATTGACCGGGATCGACCTGGTCCCATTTGAGGTGTGCTATTTTAATCGGAACTAAATCTATTTGGCATTCGTTATAATATTTCTGCATAAACAAACACGCAACATTAACAAGTTAGAAAATAATAAAAAATATCACATTTGTGCTTGATAACGGCAATGTCACAGAGGGAAACATGAACAATAAGCAAATGGTGTTTGTTTGGCGTGTTGGTTACACACACAGAATAACTGTGTTTACCAAATAATGCGGTGTCTAAGTAGGACTCACAGAGTTTGACACAAGTTTTCAATATTTCGAAAATACATTCCAAAATAACGTTGAGACTTGAAATGAACGATAAGTATTATGTGCATGAAACAGACTGGGTTAAGCTTTATTCTTTATCCCTATAGCTTCATACGGACAGTTCGAGGTTCACATTAAGCCTGGTTTAATTGCAAACAGCTGCTATATTTCAAAATGATAAATAGTAAAGATCTGGATCAACACTATCTGCATTGCACAACTGTACTATTTACTAGGAAATTACATCTATATGTACACATCGGTAGGGTTCAATTTGGTCAATGCAAATTTGATCTCTCTTGCAACAGATGACTAATTATAAATACAAGACCAAAATAAAATTGACGTATCTTACAGTGAGGCAAAGTTATTCTCTTCCAATAAACGCGTTTACGCTAAAACTAGCATTTCAATCGCAAAAAACAATTTAGAGCCTGATCAGACGCCGGGTAAATCGGCGTCTGATCAGGCTCCAAACTGTTTGCCGTCCAGTTTACATGTAAAACCAACATACGGAGTTTTCAAACAACTGTCGTGGTTGTTTTTTTGCATTGCGTTTGCATTTTGTTAACGTTTTAACGAGAAAGAATAACGCTTTCTCAGCTGTATACAAGAGCCCCGCTGTATGATTCTAGAGAATTAAACACTGTTCCCTGAAATAATGGACATTTCCAGTTTCCAACACAGACTATTACATTTTGACTTTTAATAATTGGTTTAAAAATAACATTGCAAAAATGAAAACCAGGGAAGACCGTGATCAGAGATCAAAATCCCTCTGCTTAAGGTATATAGTGTGTGTATATGGCAAGTGTACTCTTCATAGGTACACTGTTTGTAAAGACGCCTATATGCGTCACTAGGGCTCAATGAGTTTAAGAGCAGCATGGTCGAGTTGTACATGTATTTCTGGTTTCCTTTTTGTGTACTATACTTACACGAAAAAGAAACTGTGCACTTGTTTAGGAATTAAAATGTCCATCTTTTTATAAATAAATATATGCAAATGTGGTATCAAAATGTTTGTAAGAATTTGTTTTACACGATGACTTCTTTTTTAATCAAATTCATGTAATTATAAATGCACCGTTAACGCTTGAATGAAGTAGAGGTTAAAATTAAAAGTTGCAAATCGGTATTGTTTCCTAAATTTTTGAAAAATGAAATTGATTTAAATAGGTATGTGAAATGTCCTCGTCTTTGACTGACTAATGCAATTATTCCCGAACGCATTGGCCTGACGTTACGTCTTGTGACGTAAATTCGTCAACGTCATGTATATACCCTGACGTGCTGGCTTGCTGGATCCTGACTGGTCTCTAACGCTCCCATTATGGCCGTTACGATGTCAAAGGGTCATGATTGTAATTTGGTGGCAATTAAACTGCCCAGTGACGTCAGAGACGATGACGTCGGATGAAAGCTGCTGAAGTGACTGAATTCGTTCGTTTTCTTGAAGTCGTGGCAGCTTGTTAACGAGTTTAATTAAATTGTACTGTGATTTTATTATTGCATAATCAGTTAAGATATCGGTCAGTGAAAATCTGCACTTGTAAACATGTTGCACAGGCAGCACGTGCATGCTATTGCATAATAGCCGTTGGTACGTTTGAATGACATCCGGGTGCTTTAATATTGAGTAAATTATTGTAATGTGTGTAGAATTCTGTGATCACTCATTATGCCAACATTTATAATTCTAAACTTAGAAAAAAGAAGTTACACTCAATATAAAAGTGCACAATTTCTTTTTCGTGTCGGTATAGTATACATGTATGACGGTTAATGGTGAAAGCGACAATAATTATCATATACAGTGTTACAGGGAAACACGTGAATATAGTTTATTATGTTTGTCAGAGGAAAACGAATAACAACACACAAACATGAAACGTGAAACTAAATAAACAAGAGTATTTTATAGTCTTATTAGTACTGGTCCGAAAATAAACTTCACCAAAAATGCTTACGCTCACAGGTAAGGAGGTACAGAGGGGAAAACGCCATTCTTCACAAACAAACGTTTTAACTCCGATATTCGACATTCGTTTCAAGCACCTTGAAGTGAGACCAGACGCCGGACAACTCGGCGTCTGATCGAGATTCAAACCATTGATCGATCATATATACAATTTGATGCTCTATTTTTTACATTCGAATGCGTTTAATTCATTTAAATGGTACAAACATATGTTCCCACCACTGTATAAACAGTGGAAAGGACGATTTTTCCTGCTTAAACGAAATTAAACGCAAACCAAAATGCAATAATGGACAAAACGACGAATTATACTTATTTATAATTCGGACAAATTATATTTATATGTAATACTTGAACAACAGTTTTGAGCTTGTTGAGAAGCCGGTTACCTGAGGTCTGGTCTAGCTCAAAACTGTTTGCTGCAGGTATACTTGTTTCAGCATGATAACTTTTAAAGGGAAGAATGACGTCTTCTACATTGTACCATTTCAATAAGCCAACGTCCCCAAGATAACTCACCAGAAAACTCAACAATGGAACCATAATCGAATACAGGCTCACCGTAACCGTTATTATCTGTAAGAAAAGTAGGAACACGGGCACTGAATCTCTATCTCGGTCTACTCAGTACGCATAGGTCACTTTCATTGAAGACTATCAAAGTCTCGCGCGTTACGGGTAAGCACTCAGTTATATATTCAGTGCCAACTTGTTAGTGAGCTATTTACCCCTTCACCGTTTCTTTGTCGCCTGCTTCAATTTTGTTGTCTGCAATATTGTTTCAAAATAAAATTAAATAAGGCAGTATTACTGAAGAAATGTCAAGACGAGTGTCAAACAATTCGGATCCTGATCAATCGTTGCGTTACGCGGCGTCTGATTAGGATCCAAACTGTTTGCAAATGACGTCATTGAGATTGAAAGGGTAATATAAACTCGTTAATTGGGGAACATTAAAGTTGGTTATCACGGTGTAACCATTTATATCACCACAACGACTACAGTTAATCTTCAAACTGTTTGGGCACAGATCAGAAAAGATGTATGTATGGACCACTGTTCAGAAAACTCATATTTTAATTTCTTAATCCATATACCTCAACCCATTACTCCAGAAGTTGGCCTTTAATTGTACATACACAAAATTTGTTCCACGTTATACATTAATTAATATAATTACTCAATAAGATATATTGCATATATCCTACCTGATGGTATAACAGGTTGAGCGTAAAGCAGAATGTTAAACACTGATACAAGCCATGGGTATATGTACAGTCGGCTGAACGGTCATTCGGACTGAAAGTAGACTTTAACTTGGTATATTATTTTATTTATTATGGGGAGAAAGGGTTTCCGCCACGTAGAGGCTAGAAGTGAGGTCAAAATTCGAACAAAATGAGTTGTAGGTTATGCAACTGATATTTGTTTTACATGAAGACCTGTTGATTATAAACTGAGCAAGCCTTCCTATTGAAAGGAACTTTTTTTCTTCTTTATATGGTGTTACGTATTTGTGTAGCGTCATGTTACAGAATTTAACCGTAGATGCCCTTTTGTAAGATTGCCACATTATTTTCATATGAATCACAACTTATAACATATTAAGATGTCATCGTGCATGAATCGCCGTTTTCAGAATATAACTTATCTTTAACATTTTACAGAGATGGACAAGGTAAAACCATAGGTTGAGAAGAATTGGACACGGAGCTGTATAATTTATATTGTAGATACTCTCTGTAATTAAAATGCCTTGAAATCAGTAAACATCCATAAAAATATGGCTACAGTAGAGAATGAATCATGTTTACATGTAGCAAATACATGTAACTGCGTTTATGCGAATGCCTGAGTTTTATTGCAAACAGTTTGGAGTCAGATCAGACGTCGGATCGCCAGGCTTCAAAGTGTTTGCCACTGGGATAAAATAAAAATATTGCTACGTTTTATTATATTGTCTTTACGTTTACTTTCGTGTAAACGGGAACGTTTAATATATTCTCTACTTTACATGTACGTCAGTATAAACTCATTTATGATTACTCAAAAAAATATAAGTTCAAACTCTCCCCGCCAGTAACGTCAATTTGCGACTTTACAAACAGTTTGAATCTGAATAAAACGACACTGCACTGTTTGCTTTCATATTAAATAATTTGCTGCGTGGAAAAACTCTGTAACATTTTAAGATCACCCTCGTATATCAATAAAGGACTCTTAACCCTTTCATGATCAACTTATTCTGGAGATGTTTACCCCTTCACCGCTTTATTGTGGTTTGCTTCATTATTGTTGGTTGCAAGACACGTTTCAAAAATAGATTTAAGGTTGTATGACTTGAAACATACCGATAAGAGTGTCAAACAGCTTGGGTTCTGATTAGACGCCGTGTTTCGCGGCCTCTGATCAGGACCCAAAATGTTTGAAAACGCGCTTTTAAGTATAATGGGAGAGTTTACAGTATGTTTTGAAATGTCGCTATTCTTTCGCAATAATGAGGTTTGTATGTAAACAACTAGATCCTATGCAAAACGTTTTGAATCAGGCATCTTATGAACAAGCTTAAAAACGGTTTGCAACTTAGTTTTAAATAATTTTCAGGAATCTGTAATTGTCTACAATTCATTGCATTTGGTTTCGTTAGGAAGAGAAATACTTCTGGCTTCTTCAATGCACATATCTTAATTATTCAGATTTGAGTACAAAGCGGATTATATCGACTATAACCTGCCTGCACTCATATAATTTGAGACATTTTGGAAACTTTGAAACTTTTATTGAAAACTGTACAAGGACCACTATATGCCTGTACAATATAAAATATCAAATACATATGAATAGGAAGGTTATTAGTTGGGAACACGCACAATTAACTGACATTATCATAATTTATCTAAGGCCTTAATACAAATCAAAACATTCCGTTTGACATTCAGAACGCTAGGTAGTTTGTCTCCTGATTTTTGTGTTCGTTCATTCCATGTATAGGCTAATTGGGCGCCCTATGGAGAGGGGTGAAGAATACAGAAAACCCCGGGCTATACTCTTATTAGCGACAGAGTTCTCTGGATCTTTCGAACTCTAAATGTAAAGGGCTGATAGACGGATATCGGCTTATAAAGTATCACCCGAAGGACTTCGTTCAGTGGGGTTGGAACTCACGACCCCTGATACATTTGTACATGTATCTTAATCGAAGGCGTTATACGTGTATGTACCACTAGACCACGTCTGCCGATTATACTTTCCTAATAAACGCGATGTGGAAAAATAATATTTCCAATGCAAAAAGTTTTGATCTAGATACATATATGACGCCGGGTTACCCGGCGTCTGATTAGCATCCAGCTAGTATGCCACTCCAACACAAACAAACAAACAGAATAAAATTGTCAAAAAAGTAATTATTTCTTCAATTGTATTACATTGCGTTTGTATTTAGTTTTTGTTGAAACTGCAAAGAGTAACATATTTTTCACTGTATTCAGGTGTACATGTATCAGGTGTACATGTATAAAAGCTACGCGCGCCTTTTTATCGTACATGTATGTAGTTTGGCCGTAACGGACCAAAGCCCGTTCGTAATCAGCGATATACATTGTTCCAAAGATCAGTCATGAAACGTGTACATTTCTATGACAAGGAGTCAAATCTAAACAAGCAATTTTGAAAAATTTACTATCTTGCTCTCCGATAAAGACGCTATTACATGTATACTGGAGTTCAGTTAATTCACAAATTATTTAGTTCGTGCAGCTGAGACAGAATTATTTCTCAAATGGACGCGTTTAACGTCAAAACAAATATTTACATTGTAAACGTTTTGGAACCAGATCAGAAATGTGATTCAAATAATTGGCCAGTCACATGTAAAAATATATCTTCAGATATGTCCAAAAGCTACCACTCTTTATCATTCATGTCCCTAGCCTATGCATGAAATTTCGTTTAAAATTGAAAGAATAACGTTTTCTCTGTATGTTCCAATGTATCCGTTATATGACAGTGAATAGGGCTAATTTCTGCTAAATGTATTTACAATAAAATCGTTAACACAGGGAAGATGATAGTTGCCCTTTGCAAAACCAATTAAAAGTTTGCGTGAGGCGTAACAGGTCGCCATCAATTTTCTACAGTGGAGAAGACATCATTCTTTCTCAATTAAGGAGTTTTAAGCTGAAACAATTACTTGTATTGCACACAGTAAGGAGCCAGACCAGACGACGGGTTACCCCGCGTCTGATCAGGGTCCAAACTGTTTGCCATTCAGATTAAAACAACTAGTCAGAATAGTAATGAAGTTGTCATTTTCAATATTGTATTGCAATGCGTTTGCGTCTAAATGGGAACTAATAACGTATTCTCCACTGTAACAGGCAATTTGTTCTACTCGAGTATACACAACCATTCATTGCGTTTTGATGTGTACAGTGGATACTACGGTATTAGTTCCCATTTAAATGGAACGAAATGCAAACGCATTGTAAATGTAATAAAATGAGAAACGAACAATATTTTGAAAAGGTTATCAATTCATTTTAATCTAAGTGCCAACCAATTTGGAGCCTGATCAGACGCAGGGTTAGCCGGAGTCTGATCTGGTACCAACGTGTTAATAGGGACAGAATAACGTCTACTCGATTGTACTTCTGTCGAAAGAATAGTAACTCATCCTTGTTTTCAAAGGAAGTTCTTAATATTTTACTGCTCAAACGAAATACAGTCGAACTTGTCTGAATAAATCCTCGGACTGAAGTTGTATGGATATCTTTAAATACATAAAACTGCAAAATAAAACATATCTAAAGGAACTATTTGCATTTTTCTTTTGTCATGCACCAATCTGTTTCCGTCTTTAAGACTGTCAATATAGACTCTCACCAGTGGTCATTTAATACAAGTTTGCCTGTAACCTGATTTGTAACAACCCCTGTTAACGAAGCATGAAAGCACTTTGGCATTAACTAGTACAAAAGCTGGAATGCTATTCTTTCCTTACATTGTAAGAACGCATTAATTTTGTTCTCTAAGAATGATAGTCACTGTAAACAGTTTGAAGTCAGATCAAACGCTGAGTCACTCAGCGTCGGATCTGGCTTCAAGGTGTTGAAACTCAAATTTTATTAAACTAAGATGCCATTTTTGTTTTTTTATGTCGTTTTAAGTGTGGTCTTTGTATGCCATTTTCCTCATATTTCACTATAATACCCTAATTATTCCAAGAATAAATAGGAGAGTGGAGTTAAATAGAAACTAACTGACCTAACCAAGAACCTTTAATTCAGACTCAATATACAATTGATTACTTTTGAATGTATTTAATTCTATGCCGCAATTTAAACTCAAACAGTTTAGAAATCAATGATATTATCTGAATTAACTAACTTCATATGTAAATTCTTTGAGAAGGCAATGTCGTTGACATGCAATCTGTTGGAATATGTTTTGTTTAACATACACACACATGATGGAAAATAGAGTGGCATGGAATACTTACCGTCATGTTTAGAGTCATATTTGTAGTTTTGCTCCAACCTTATATTACAATGTAACTTACATTGTAGGGGCGAAGACGTTATTCTTTCTCGTTTAAGCAAATCTAAAAGCAAGCGAATTGCAATGGAACATGACAGCGTCTTGAAATTCTGACGGATATTTCTTAATTTGGATGGCAAACAGTGCTGAGCTTGAGCAGACGCCGGGTTACCCGGGGTCTAACCTGGCTCCAAACTGTTTGCAATGCAAATAATTGTTTTAGCGTAAACCCCTTTATTATGAAAGAATAACGTCTTGCAATGCAAGTGAAGTTTAAATGACACAAACTGCAAACTGACTATTCATTTTGATCTAACTGTCAAACATGTTGGGTCCTGATATGATGCAGAGCTGACCGGCGTCTGATCTAGCTCATAACGGTCTGCATTGGTAATCTAAACTTAGAGTATGGTAACAGTGGAGAAAAACGTAATAATTATTTCCCAGTAAGCACGTTTATGCTCAAACTATTTTATATCGCAATCAGTTAGGAGCCAAATTATACACCGGCTACAGTAACCCACCATCTGCTCAGACTCAAAACCGTTTACCACCTAGATGTCAGAAATTTTAAAATGTCATTTGATCAATTATATTCAACTATGTTTCGTTGAAACTGGCAAGATGAACGTCTTCGCCATTGCAGCGTGTTTGTTAGGAAAGATCTGCGTTCCCAACATGTATATAGACGTATTTGAAATATACTTATTATATGAGAAAATGGATGACACGTTCCATGCCTGTCTCTTACAGTAGAAATAATGTTATTCTTACCCAATAAACGCGTTTACGCTAAATCTATTATTTCCAGTACAAACAGTTTGGAGGCAGATCAGACGCCGGGTAAATCGGCGTCTTATATCAGGCTCCAAACTATTTGCCACTCAGCTTAATAATAGTAGTAAGACTTGTCAAAAACTTGTTTTTTTCAATATTTTAGTGCATTGCGTTTGCGTTTACACGGGAAGAATAACGTTTTTATCCATTGTATATGGATAGCTAGGCGCTATCACCGTATTGTATATGGATAGCTAGGCGCTACCACCGTATTGTATATGGATAGCTAGGCGCTATCACCGTATTGTATATGGATAGCTAGGCGCTACCACCGTATTGTAAGGCGCTACCACCGTATTGTATATGGATAGCTAGGCGCTATCACCGTATTGTATATGGATAGCTAGGCGCTACCACCGTATTGTATATGGATAGCTAGGCGCTACCACCGTATTGTATAAAGATAGCTAGGCGCTACCACCGTATTTGAATAGCTCTTGAACAGATAGTATAATTTGATATAATGCAATGTACAAATGTATATGGACCACTATGTTTTTATATCTTTCTTGGTTTCTCTTTGTATGTCAAATTTAACCCCGTCCCTGCAAACATAGCGCCTTATCCTAGTTTTCAAAAATATGTTTGAAGCAAACATATATACGTGTCACAAATATTTTACACCCTGATAAGACACCAGGTTCCATTGCCTTTGATCAGGTTCCAATCTGTTTTAAAATGTAAGTGTATTTGGGTTTGTTAGATAAGGGGGCTAATGCATAGTTCATGTTTATTTTCCTAAATTGTTTGCAATTACAGTTTTACTGAACAGTAATCTAATCGGGAAATGTTTTTTAATTCTTTACAAACAATCCTACGTCTGAAAAAGTCAGCATAGTATCTATTTGAACATCATTGTGCAGCCAAACTGTCTCCAAATATTATATTTAAGTAATAGAGTACAGTACTGTTACTCAGAATTATTAAGCAACCTAATACGGTGATGGTACATGTTTCGGTATTTACATAGAAAGAGACGATATTCACGGCTAACCAATTTATACATGTACCCAGTGGATTGTTCCATGTTTATATATTGAATTAGTCCATTTTTTATCAAAGGGATGCCTGGTCAAAATTTTCATTTTCATTTTGTTTTATACTGAAATTCCTATCAACAAACAGTGTAGACTCTAATCAGACGCCGCACAATGCGGCGTCTGATCAGAGTCTACACTGTTTGCCTATGCCCCATATATGGGATCGTGGGCACAAATGGGTTAAACAAGTCTAAACACAAACGCAATGTAGTAAAAAAAAGAACATGCCAGTTTCTTGAAATTTCAGACGAATCTGTCGCTCGACAGCTTATTTCAAAACACAGTCCCCACAGTATTGCCTTATTACAGCGAAGACGTTATCTTTACAAATGTACCAATACACACGTTTATGCTATATGTACATACATGTATAAGCCACATAATTATGCACGAGTACAGTGGAGAAAACGTTATTCTTTCCCGGATACAACAACCGCATATTAACAGGGCGACCATTTTCTGGATCGTTCCGAAATCGTCGTTCCGAATTTTAATCTAGCAGATACAAGCTTAAAGCAGGCTGAAAATAATGCGGAATTCGCTTTAGGACGCATTCTTCTTTACGTTCAGCTTTATTTAAGTAACCACGTGTCTTCAAACTTGAAATAGACTATGGGGTAAAGGGTTAAAGGTACACTTAGTAAAAATGCGCTTGCGGTAAAATAGAAAATTTGGAAATCTTAGGATTTTTTCATGATCAACTTATGGAATCCCTGTGGTAATTCACAGTGTTATGGACAGACTTCAAATGTTTGACACTTATGACACCTTTTCTTAATGTTCTGCTTAAATAAAGGACGCAATGTACTACAGAACTCAAAAGCGCACACGTAGAATTTGAGAAGACAGCTATATTTAAAGAGTGTTGCTGAACTGGAGTTATAGGCAATAAGTATAAATTATTGCGGCATTTGAATCACAAGAGCCTCTGTAGTTTTTGATTGAAAATACATTAATTGGCTCGGGACTCACAATGTTTGCGAGGATGTTTCTGCTTTAACGATATACGTACCACCTGTGCGTACCCCGGAAGGGATTATTTGCAATATAATGGTGGCACTCAGACAATGAAAGTTTTGTTTTCTCATTAGTTATTACGGTAGTACCTCTACGAAAACATCCCTTGATTTCAACATGATATAATATATTAGTATATGTATCTATACGAACACCTTATTTATGAGCAAGTACTTAAATGGTATACAGTAATACTCCCTTTACAGTAGCGAATATGTTATTTTTCCAACTAAACGCGTTTATGCTACATGTATATGTAAAATAGTTATGACCGTTGCAAGCCGTTTGAAGCCAAATCAGACACAGGGTTACCAGGCATCTGTTCAGGCTCCAAGTTGTTTGCTACTCATATTAAAATGAATCGGAAGAAACTTCTAAAAATAACATTGTTTTTACATTTTATTGCAATGAGTTTGTATTCCCTTTGTCTTTAAATGGGAAAGAGAAAAATAAGTATATTCCGTTGTACGACTAGGAAAACGAAATGATGCCCATGAACTTAAAGACTCATGACTGACTGAGGATAAATAAACACTACTTAACAATGTGCTCGGAGTTCCCTTAACTGTTAACGATATATTCATGGCGTATTTCTTTGGAGATTTGCCTTACTCATCAAAATATATTTAGGACACAACATAATTCATTTGGACCCGTCTTACAAAATATCGTACATATACGACAGGTATTGTCGTAAGTCAGATAATAGAATTTTCAACTTTCATTTATTTCTCCTTCTGACCCTGTCTTGTAACACCTATTTGGAATCGTCGTTTCAGGGCAATTCTAAAGAGGTGTCACAAGACAGGATTAGATGGAGACATCAGAAATTTAGTAGTTTAAACGTTGGCCTTACGACCGTTTTGTCGTACGACGTTTCGTAAGACTGGCTCAAGATCTTAAATGAAACTAACATACCCGTTCATTGTACACTGTATCAGACAATGGCGACTTACCTAAAACTGTTAAAGACACATTCATAGTATACGCCTCTGTTGCGCTAATCTGACACTCGTACATCCCCGCGTGATGTTTTCGGACATCGTTAATGATGAGGTCCCATTCGGACTCTGTTTCGCTAATTTCTTCATGCGCAACCTCTATCCGATAGTCCGGGGAAAATGTGGTTTCGCCTGTTGTCAGTGGGGAAATTTCCGTCGTCTTTCGCCAGGATACCTAATAGAAGATATATAAATTAAATGATACGGTTGACGACATTGGAGAACATTATAACATATTCCAGTCTCGCTCTCAATTCACATGGGGTGCACAATGCTACCGTGGAGAATGCATTATATTTACCAACTACATGTACAGTGGAGCAAACGTTATTCTTTCACGTTTAAACGAAAACGAAACGCTAACGCTAACGCATTGCAATGAAACATAGAAAATGACAACGATTTGACAATTTTGACAACTAGTTTTCATCTGAGTGGCAAACAATTTGGAGCCTGATCCGACGCCGGGAAATTTGGCGTCTGATCTGGCTGCTAAATGTTTGCAATGGTAATAATATTTTTAGCGTAAACGCGTGTATTTGGAAAGAATAAAGTTTTATCAACTGTAAATCCCTTCAATGTCTGCCTTGAATACAACAGTTATTTGCAAACAGTTCTAAAAACACCGATCAAACACTGCGTATTGTGGCTTCAAATCAGGATCCATACCATTTGACTCAGTTGAACTTAATGTGCAATCGAAAGCAACTTGTTTAAAACGGATAATGTCATGATAGTGATGGGATTAAACGTAACAAAACGCAAGTGCTCTGCTACATGTATTGACCCTTTCACTCTCAATGGCGACAAAAGGCGCATTCGCAAACAGTTTGGAACCTGATCAGACGACGCGTAACGTGGTGTCTGATTCAGGATCAAAACTGTTCGACACTAGTTTTGAAATTTCTTCAGTCATACTGCCTTAAATTAAACTTTGAAAATATATTGCAGACGACAATATGGCGGTGAAAGGGTAAAATACTCACAATAAATTTGATAATGAAAGGGATACAATGTAATGTAAATGTAGAAAGTGACAACCTCTTGAAACTTCTGATAATTTATTTCAGAGCGGTATACAACCTGGATTCTAATCCGTCGTTTGTTTGAATTTGTTTGAATTGAATGTAAGAGTTAAAACATCAGCGTAATCAATAATAATAAGTATGCTAAAGCGAGTATTTTGTTTCATTTGAAGGTGATAGGGGTATGGTTCTTAGGTATAGAGCGTTCTGTATGATTTTACCACGGCATTAAGCAGTCACATGTCTACAGAACTAAACATTTTAATTCAAATACATGTATATGAAAGGGTGACTTATTACATGAGATAAGACGCTAGTCTTGCCCAACAAGCGCATTGTGCTAAACCAATCATTTCCTTTGCGAATAGCGTTTAGCTAGACCCGACGTCATTTACACAAGAATCCAAACTGCTTGCCGATTAGATACAAATACAAATTGTAAGAATTGTCAAACAGTAGTCATTTCCAAATTGTATTGAATTGAGTATGTGTTTAAGTTGTTTTGAAGGGAGAAAAGTAAAGTATTCTCCACAGTACAAGAGTGTCTGTGTATATACTTACAGGTAGAAAATGCTCTAATTTATATCACTTTTAAACTAACAGTCAAACTTGTAGTTTGAAACCTTCGACAAAAACACGGCTGTAGTCTTGATTGACACATGACAGCTGAATGAAGTAAATACGGTAAGTAATAAAAATGTCCTACAAATAAATGTGTTACAGTCGAACTTCGATATCTCGAACTCGCTCAACTCGAATTATCCGTTATTTCGAAGAATGAATTTGCCTTATTTCAAGTTGGGTTTATGTGAACATTACCGTGTTTCAAAGTTAAAACGCGGATAAGCCGCGTTTTAACTTTGAAATACGGGTATGTTCGACTTAACGGAGTTCGAGATATCGAAGTTCAACTGTAGTTCCATTACAGTTGTCCTGCAATAAGCGATCTGTTCATTACTGAGTATCATCACGCCTCATTCTCTCAGTGATACATATTAGACTGTATTGCAATGAAACATTCAGTGTGATAGTAGAGAGTACCCATCATACTTGACTTTAAGATATACAGATCATGTTTTTCTTGCCAATGTGGGTGGAGGATAAATAGTGTACACCTGCACTCGGTCTTTGCAACCCTTACTCTAACCAGGGGGGTTAGGACTCGTAACACCTCTAGATTATGTTTAGATTCCTCGATTGACGTAGAAATGCCGGCTTATTTGAAATTATTGTTTATTTTGAATGGCGAGCTGAATATGTTTCTGGCGACTCATTCTTATCTGAGTGTCGAATGTGATCAGATGTCCGGTTGCACATATTGTTTGCAATGATAATAAGGCTTATAGCATAAATGCGTTTATTGGGAGAGAAAAGTGTCTGTTATTATTAGGACCGTACACCAGTTTACCCCTTTCCCCAATAGGAGCGACTTTTAGCGCATTTTATTTATTCCTTCTTTGAAGGAAATAGTTCCAATTTGTACAGTCATGAAGATAAACGATAAGACATATTTCATAATTCCTACATGTAGCAGAGGGTAGTTTAAAGCAGGCTGAACGTAAAGCAGTATGCGCCATAAGGCGCATTCTGCTTTACTTTCAACCTGCTTTAATTTGTTGCATGCCTTCAAAGCAAGAAACAGTTTATAGGGTAGAGGTTAAATATAATAACCGGTATTAAATGAATTCGTCAGCTAGAAGCAGGATACAACTAAAGCAGAAATCTCCTACAAGAGCTTTGTTGTTTAGATTGATACATGTAATGTGTTACATGTACAGTGGAGAAAAAAATATTTCCAAATAAACGCGTTTACGCTAAAACCGTTATTCCATTGCAAACAGTTAGGAGCCAGATCAGACTTCATGTCAACCGGCGTCTAACGAGGCTCCAAACTGTTTACCACTCAGATTTGAATGAGTCCTTAGAATTTTCTATTTATAAACTGTATTTTCTACATTTTATTGCTATGGTTTTGCATTTGGATTGTGTTTAAACGGGAACGAATAACGTCTTCTCCACTGTATGCAGACACCTGTCTACACTTGTCTACAGCCACAAAACACACTTTTATTTGAGGTTTCGTTATATAGTGGAGGAGACGATATGCTTCCAAATGAACGTGTTTGTGTTAAATCAATTGTTTTCATTTCAAACAGTTAGGGAGCAGACTGGTCAGACTCAAAACTATCTGTTACTCTTTACATACTATCGGTGTTTAAGACAGATGATTGCAAAATGCGATAGAAGTAAAACAGAAAGTTACATTATTAATAAACAAAGCTTTCCTCTTTACCTTATGCTATGCTAAAACCCACATTCATTAAAGTCGTTTCGTTTTGGTCTGAGTAATATGAATCATCCAGATACATGTACATGTTTGCCTTGGTTTCATCATTCTATACTTTCAACATTGTCAAAAACGTCTGTTTTAAGCCGTCTACCCCTCATTAACTATTTGATTTGACTGAACTTAACCCATTTGTACTCATCGTCCATGCATACATGTAACGGGGACATATGCAAACACTGTGGACTCTGATCTGCCTCTACACTGTTTGCTGATAGAAATTTGAATAAAAGACAAAACGACAATAAAAATTTAGACTTGACACTCATTACATAAAAATGCATGGTTCCTCAGAACACGTGTGTCACCTGCCAACAATCACCAGTATAACATTGAATTTCCATAACAGAAATTTTATTTCAAAATCTTCAGTAAAAGAGAACAAATCTGCATGGAAAGAACATGCTGAAAAGGGTAATAACCCTCACTATATTTGGTACAAGAGTTATGACCATTTTGCATTTAACTTGAGCTTGTAAAGCTCTTTCCGTAAGTGAAGTTCATTCCTAAACCCTTGAGTAGAACAGAAGTTATGAGGCGTGATTCAAAAAGCGTGACGGACAGACACACGGACCGACGGACAGACAGACGCCGGAAAACTGATCCCTAGGTGTCACCTCTGCCTACAGCAGGTGACTTATCCAAATCATAAGCATGGACGAATCCTTTTGGTGCAAGTGGATTAAATAGATCACCAACACATCTAGCTATTAGGTGAAAAGGAGAAGACGCCATTTTTCCCGTTTAAACGAAACTTAACTCAAACGCAATTCAATAAAATAGACAGAATGACAGCCTAGAAATACTGACGTAACAAAGTTAGCCTGCTTTGAGGTACAATCTGCTAGGGGATACTAATTGGGGGAATAAATTAAAGGCGTACAATGTGTACTTATCGTGTAAAAGACTACTGTATCGTCTTCTCAACTGTCTCATGATCCGGTACATTTTGTATTGTCGTTTATACATGTATATGTACAATGTACATGTAAAACACAACATTTACTGTGGCACGAGTTCGCCTAATTATACGCTTTACATCTACCAATCAAACTGATGTGTTCTTCAATTCGTTTAATCACAAAAACGGGATCATAAAACATTCGCAAACAGTTCGTATCCATATCTTGGCGAACATACGAATGGTGTGTTACTCTTGGCGAATATCTACACATACATGAAACGAGAAGAAAGGGACAGTTTCACAAATAGACGGTATTTAATCAAGGTTCAAAGGGTTGAACTCTGGTAAATCAATAAGGCTGATCTATCTGCCTATCTGCTAGCCCACCCGGCTGCCTACAAAACGTTTGTATCTGATTAAACCTCCTTCACGCTGCCGGCGAATCGGTAAAATCAGTTTTGATCAAGATGAGATGCCGAGTAACTCGGCGTGTCATCTGGATTCAAAATGTTTGCCACCCTAGTAATACTCAAGAAGTATTGCCGACGATAAAATTTGCAGACGACAATCGCATAGCCAACAGGGGTTTAATCATCATCCATCTAAGCCCGACTATCAAAACAAGAGGGCATTGAAGGCCCTGCTATCGCTCACCTGTTGTAATGAAGCCTGGTAGCTATACCTTTGAGTGAGTTTCAACCATATTAATCTAAATCCATTCAAATTTGTAGGTTATTGAGTGTAAACAATATTGGAATACGACCTATTCTAGTATAGTAGTGTACATTAAGGGCAGATAACTAGAGCGTACACAATACTGAAATAAAGCCTTTTCTAGGATTTCAAAGTATATCAAGGGCAGATAACGCTAGCTACAATGGTCAGACTTAAACAATAATTGCACTCATTCGAGGACTATATGTATATACAGTGTGTACACGTATAATTACAATCCATTGAAAACTGTATTAAATTGTTAGAGTGTAAAATATGTTAGATAAGGCAAGGCAGATAAATCTTGACCTATTGGTCGAATTACAAACATAATCAAACACATTTGAACTCTTATATTTATATTCAATCAGAGCAAGTTTGAGAAAGATTGGATTAAAAAGTGTGCCCTCTAGAGTGTAAAAACTGTAAGATTTAGCTTTTCAGTAATTCAAAGGTATATTACTCTGATCAGGTCCCAAACTGTTTACCACTTAGATTCAGGTAAATCGTAAGACTTGTGAAAAAGAAAATCTATTTTTCTAAGTTTTAGCCGCATTGCGTCATTTCGTTTGCGTTTAAACGGGGAAATAACTTCTTCTCCACTGTAACTATATTTGTTATAAATCTTTTAAATTCTTATCGCATGCTTTAGATTAAACGCAACTTTAAATATTATACTTTGAAGGAATTAAGTTTCAAGAACACCTGATTTAATTACTTTCTTTTATTGTCTAAACTGGTGGCATCAACTGCGCCTGATCTAGATCTTAATTTGATTTCAAATACCAAAATGAAATAAACGTTCTTGTCCATGTTCTTGACGATACTTTATCGACAACAGGTGAATTCTATAAATATATACATATTATAAACGACCTAATGCATTTTCCTTATCTTAACTATCTTACCCGATGACATATGAAAAAAGCTGAAATAATGTTTGTTACTGTGGTAAATAAGTTTCTTTCAAATCTAAATCAGATGCAACGTTACATAGATATGATTGGAATGAACAGCTTGTAGCAAATATTAATTCTTAACCCTTTCACTCTCAGTGGCGCGTTATATAAAGCGCATTTGCAACAGTTTGGGTCCTGATCAGAAGTCGCGTAACGCGGCGTCTGATCAGGACCAAACTATTTGACACTCTTATCGATATTTTTTTAAGTCATACAACCTGAAATCGAACTTTGAAACGTGTCTTGCAGACGACAATACTGAAGCAGACGCCAAAAACAGCGATGAAGGGGTAAAAATCTCCCAAATAATTTGATCATGAAAGTGTTAAGTGCATTGCACCGAACATCACAGGCCATTTACACAGAAGAAGACGCTATCCCTTCCAGATAAACGGTTATTTGCTGAAAAATGCAAAGAGTTAGGAGCCAGATAAGACGCCGGGTACATGTAAATTTGTGCCTGGTCAGCCTCCAAACTGTTTTGCAATTAGATTACATATAATTTTTAAGAATGTTAAAAACCTGTCATTTTCTATATTCAATAGTTTGCGTTTAGACTCGTTTAGTTTAAACCGGAAAGAATAACATAAGGCATTCTATAGTTTACAAACAAGTCAGAATTGTTATTCTGGTGAATTTAATGGGATTTTACGTGAATTAAATCAAACTTATTATTAAGAAGGACACAATTTTCAAAATTTTAATCATCTCAAAATATGACGTAGATAGCAGTTCTGTAGATAAACTTTTCAAATTCATAAAATAAGGACTAAAATCCCCAATAACGATAGGACTGGTTTATTTTGCCAGGAGAGATACCAGTTACTGCGAGGCTTGTCGACTGGTTACGCGTTTCTTCTAGAGCATACTTTACCAGTCCTATCTCATGCAATGATATTCTATTCGCTTTATCCCGTCATTGATTGATTTTAGACTTCCGAACTCATAGCAACACCATATTTGACAAGTTTCATATAATTTTAGACAATTCTGTAGCGCCAATACATTTGTAATAACCGTTGGGCAGCGACTGAAGTGCGCGCTGTTTTCTTAGTTAATTGGAAAAAATGACTAAACAAAACGCTTAGAGTGAAACATCGCAATAAAATGAAAGAGTAAGTCGACTCAAGTTCAACTCAAATGGGCCATGCTTTACGCTCTAACTAATAAGAAAACAAATCTGGCGCTCACCAGAGTATAAAGTTCCGAAATTTAAATAATGATAATCAGTCAAAGCAAATTTAAAGAAGATTGGGCTAAAAATATGGCCTCTGGGGTGGCAAAAAGGTTTTTCTGCGATTTGACCTACTGGCCTACTTTATGACCCGACATAACCTATATTCCAGTATGACCTAACATTAATCTAGAACATGATACAGACAAAATCTCATACAGATAAAGCTAAAAAAGTGACTTCTAAAAGGATTTTAACTTATAATTTGATATTTCCGAACACCGAAAATGACCACGCCCTCTCGCGGCCATGTTTTTTGACGGATCAAAACTCTTTTAAAGTATATCCATTGAGAAGCATTTTGATGAAAACCAAATTCAAATCAGACCATTTTTTCGGAGAAGAATTGTTTTCTAGATATTACTAGATAACTAATTACCCCACCCACACACTTTTAACAACTTTTCATCCCCCCATCCTACCGATGCTTCTGATGAAGTTTGGTTATATTGGGGCTTTATGTTTCAGAGAATAAGTCGTTTGTAATTGTTGACGGACGGACGCCGGACAGACGACGGACAGAGCGGTTTCACAATAGCTCACCTTGTGGTTAGCTAAAAAGGCAATGGCATTATTTAAAATAATGGCTGGTTGCTATGTATTTGATTTTCTTTCAAAAACGCACAACTACGCAATCGACGTCAACTTGTAGTTGGCGACGGAACGGATACATTTTATTTTATTGGGGTGTTAAATGATAATCAATCATATTTATTCATACACCTACTACATGTGAACGTATACTAGATACACTTTATTATGCTAACCTTTCAGTATGTCACTAGAGGCTGTAGTAATGGGATAAAACAAACACCTTTTGAGTCTTGAAAATAATGAAAAGCTCACATGTAACACCTAAGTTGGGCTGAGTATTCTGCCAAAAAAACAAAAACTGTAGACCAAACATTAAGCTTTAGTAATTGCCTACGCTTCTAGAATAAACACTGAAGTATTTTCCTAACACTTTGTATTGGTTTCCAGTTTCAAACAGAGCCACAAAAATGGGAATCAAAATGTTCGAGATTATTCTTCAGTCTGAAAACCAAGAATTAGTTGATGATTGCAAGACCCTGTGGCTAAAGATCCGAGAGACAATGAAGAGAAACATATATATCTTGTTAGATATGCAAATATGGGCGTATGACCTGACGAACCTAGGTTTGAATGCTAGATAAACAAATCAGGGTACGTTTAATCAATTTATGACCACCCATGCGCCGCTTTGATTGCGGATCATGAGAAACAGCCGCGAGCTATCGATGTAATATCGCTATGTTTTGGCGCAAACATTCGGGATACTTCGGCTATTTCTGCCATACTGATGTAATTTCTGTCGTAAAGTATTTTTATTAACCGATATTTCCGAATATATTGCAGGATGGCGTCTCCATCAGTTACCATCTTTTGATGTAATTTTGTAATTGTAAACCGTGTGTCTAGTTTCTGTTTCCTTTAAACGACAAGATAATACAAATTGCCAGACCATTATGAATAGACTACCTTAAACTCGATATTTTATTATCTCCTGATCAAAACATCAAATAGTAACTTCATTCCACTTTCTAATTTAGTCATGTCCATTTTATTTGTTTTACTTTATGGCAGTTTTGTTCCATTTATTGGAACCTACAGTGGAGAAAACAATATTCCTTTCCAATAAACGCGTTTTAGCTAAAACTATTATTTCCAGTACAACAATTTGGAGCTAGATCAGACGCCGGATAACCCGGTCTCTGATCAGGCTGCAAACTGTTTAACACTGAGCTGAAGATTAATAGTCAGAATTGTCAAACATTTTTAGATCATTGCGTTTACGTTTGGTTTGCGTTTCGTTTACGTTTAAACGGGAAAGAATACATTTTCTCTACCGTAACAAAGAGTTCCGACCCAGATCAATGATCTCGTAAGTTTGTCCTTGAGTCTGTGTTTCTGCCCTTATTGGGAAAGTATAACGTCTTCTCCTCTGTAACCATTTAAGCACACAAACGTTAAGTGGGAAAGAATAAGGTCTTCGTCACTATATAAACATACTGTATAAATCAAGACTGACACGAGAAACAGTTTTAAGACTTATGGTCTCCACAGAAATACACCGGTACCAACCAAGACGGCACTATAAACAAGACAACAGACCTATGGGGACAGTCGTGTAAATTGGAACTAATATCGAGATGTAATAGGTTCGTCTGCTTCAAAAACATCGTCTGCAAATCATTTTATATTTTTATAATAAAGTTACAAATGACATATATACAGTTTGGATCGAGATCAGGTGTCGAGTAATTTGGTTTCTGGTCAGAGTACAAACAATATGAATTCAGGTTATCATCAATACTTCAGTGTTTGTTATGCATGTTTGCTGTGAAAACTGGTATAATTTACACGAGTGATGTACTCTTATCCAGCTATATCTTGTACAATATTTGGATGAACATTAAAATAACCTGATGTATAGTTTATTTGTTAAAGGTTATTTTTCGAATGTGATTTTAAATTGTTTTTTAATGATATGTTACGTATTTATATTGTTTACGACATACCGTTATATCAGCAACGTGATTATAAAAACGTTTTAATATTGTAGATATCACAATTTAAAGAGATACCTACACATACCCTAGAGAAGGCGTTATAATTTCAATTGAAACGAAACGAAACGCTAACGCAATCGCAGTTTAATAAAATGTAGAAAAGTATTGCTTTCTGCAAAAATTTACTCAAGTTTGCAACCTGAGCAGACGTCGTGTAACCAGGCGTCTGGTCTGGTTCCTAATTGAAAATTATTTTTTCAACATAAACGCGACATTGGGAAAGAATAACGCATTCTTCACTGTAACTGATCAAATAGACATTCGAAGACGGAACGTGCGTTCAAAAAATGGCCTTGGTGAGATACGAGTATCCATTCTCTTAATTATATTTCCTCTGATAGTACTGAACAAAATAAAAGTTGGATTCTTTTAAAAAAAAAAAAAAAGGGAAACCAAGCAGTTTTATGTAACATGTATTATGGTAGGAAACAAAACTATCCCAGGTTGGGGAACAGAAAATATAGGTGAAATGATTTTAAGAAGATATTTTGTGTACAATGACACATCTTTTTGACGCATGTACATTGTGTGTATTAGTGGGTGTTTTAGACAGGTGGCTGTTGAAGTCAATGCCCCTGTAGGGGGTTCTATTTCATTTGCACATTGCTTTAAGCTGGGATAAGTTCGGATATGAGTTTTATTTCTAACCTAAAAGATACGTTTCGGTGTGAGTTTTATTCCTAACGGGAAACATGATATTTTCGTTAAAAACTGCTGCAAAATGTAATGCAACCCCGTTCCAGGCATGGGCAAACATGGCATTTGTGACTTGTTGAACAAAATCGCTCCCATTTTTGTCCACTGTTTGGGCATGAGCAGAAGTTCCTTCTAAGGATATGGCTACTTTCAACCTTAGCACTGAGGAAGCCCATGAAGGGGACTTCCAATAACATACATTTGCTACTTGTACAAATCTTGATTATAATGTTCATGTTTTAACACGTCTTGTTGGTTTTTTATCACTTTCTTGAGGTGTACAGATACGATATGCGTCAAAAGTAAGCAAAATGTGTTACAATGATTCATTATGTCTCAATGCATTGCGTTTGCGCCTAGTTCCGTTTAAATTGACAAGAACAGCCACGTCTCCCTTTTCAAAGCCAATAAAGGATCGAACTGAAAACCAAATTAATCAAAAGTAGATACTTTAGCCTTCACTGTTTCCCTATGTACTACTAAGTAGACACTAGTCTTATACCCTCCTCATATTGAAAAGCCTTTAAGCGCATTTTATTTATTCCTCGACTGAAGAAAGTAATTTTAATTTATACAGTTACGAGCATGTACCATGAGAAATAGTATCAATATACTAGCATATGGTTAGTGTAGCATAAAGTAGGCTGGAACTTTTAACCTGCTTGAAGTTGTCACCTGTCTTCAAATTTAGACACAGGCTATGGGGTAATGGATTAAATGGGATAATCAACTATATTACGTTTGATCGACTCACCATTTTCGTTCCAAGATCTTCTATCCGACATTTAAGTTTAGCCATTTCTCCTTCACCGACTACTACGTTGGTTTGCACTGTGAGGAATTTAGGGATAGGGACGACTGACGCGTGCTCTCGGTAATAATTCGTGGATCCTGGAATAGATGAAAATAAATATTACAGTGGAGAAAACGTTATTCTTTCCAAATTAACGCGTTAACGCTAAAACTACTGAAATATAAAAGCAAAAACACAAGGAGGGTCCTTTGCGATGCCCAGACATAAATTGGTTAAAGAGAACATGACACAAAACGTGTCAGTGTAATTACAGTGCTCCCTCTCTACAACGACACCCTATGGGAGAAAAACATTGTGTCTGTTGTTCAGAGGGAGTCGATATTGGGAGGAAATTTGGCTTACATTTGCAAACAGATTGACTCATCACGCGGTGTCTGATATGCATTCAAGCTGTTTTCACTCGTCATTATAATGCGTCTGTCAAAATGTTCACTTATATGTGACTTTGAGAAAAAATAACAGACTACACGATATTGAGGCAGTGCTAGCGTTAAACATATTTGTCTTGTTTGGTGAACAGCGGTAAGGGTCGTTGTAAGAGGGATTCGTAATTCGGAGGGCCGTTCTGGGAGGAAACACAGTACTGACAAATCTCTGTTTAGCAGTACTCTTTTTCTTATTGGCGGTCTTAAGCTATTTCATCCCTGAAATATAAAATGGGCAGTACCAGTTTCCATTTAAGCTTATTTCATATTTGACTAATTAGGGGTGTTTATTCACACTGACCTACATGATTTCCCTGATAAGGGTCTACACTGTCTACAAAGGTCAAGTGTAATCATAACAGGTACATTGTCTTTAAAAGTTGAATATACTCATCGCTGAAGGTCAAGGAGTTCATGGAAATAATCTGTATGAAGCTACACTCAAATGTTTTATTTATAGTTTATTTAAAGATTACATTTATTGGAGAGAAAAAACCATCTAATCATTATTGCGTAACCCGGAGCTATAAAATGCAATATCACACGCATTTTACAAAACGCATATTATTTTTAAATGGAATTTCTACATTATTTTGTACTTGAGTATATAGGTACATAAACACCCTGATATCGCGAATTAAAACCGCGCTCTCTACACCCTCTCTTGATATTGTGTGTGAGTCTATTTCACAATTTGAATCATACATGTAGATTCACCTAGATTCCAAAGCGGACATCCTTAGATTGTTACAGTGGAGAGGAAGGTGTTGTTTCTAGTACACACGTTTATACCAAAACCCCTATGTCAATTGTAAACAATTGGGAGCCTGATCAGACACCGGATAACCTGGCGCCTCATAAAACTCAAAACTGGTTGCTATTTAGGTTAAAGTAAATCGTTTAGATGTTCACAAGACTGTCAATGTCTTCAGTAGTGTGCAGGAGTTTGCATTTAGTGTCATTTTAAAGCAAAGAAATACAGCCCTCTTCTCCACTGTACAAGTTGACCTAGATGTAAAAAGGGCGTATAACCAACGATCACTACTTATTCTTGGGTGGAACAACAACGAAAGGAATGCGAATAGAAACAGAGACAGACAACGAGACACCCAGACAGAAGCATACAGACAGGGGAAGCTAGGGACTTTATGTAAAGTAGTAAATCAGATCAGAAACCCTGTGTACAATGTATATACATTTGCTGTAAACATCATTTTGTGCCGCAGCTTTTAATGATGACCGAGGCATAATATCGGTTTTCTTGTCCTTCTTTTTTTTTTTACTATACTGCTATAATAGATACAAGGTATACAAAGCAATTCGACACCTAGTCTTAACTATCGGCTTAAACTGATGCTATTATAGTCTCAATTGCCGATATTCTCTTGTGGTACCGTTGGGAAATGATTAATTTATCAATATCTACTTTTTATTTCATCAAATTCCGTCAAATAACGCCACAGTACGTGAATTATGACGAGAATGTGCATCAAAAAGTTTTATGTCGTTTGGCCCGTCCAGTTATTATTAGCCAAAACAAGGGGAAATCTAGTCGGTTTGCACATTTAACGGCCTCTACGGCTGGAACTTTCACCTAATTTTGCGTTTATGTCGAAACATGACCCCATTCGCAATCAGCTATATAAAATATACATGTAGGTTGGCATGAAATTGACAAGTGAAAGACTCATTTCATTTTAAATGCCATTTTGAATACCGGAATGGGTCGAATGAACGGAGCGATCTCATTGGCCAGAATTAAATAGGTAAAGTTTCTTTTAATTTTGCATTCTATGTAAATTATATAAAACTGAATATATTTCATTTAAAGATGATTTATAACATTTTGGTGAAAGTTCCAGTCGCATAGGTCGTTTACTGTGAACATCTAACAGATCACCTACATACAGTGGAGACTCTGTTATTCTTTCCTGTTTAAACGCAAACGTACGCAAACGCAAAGCACTAAACGTAGAGAAGAACAACTTTTAGACAATTCTGATATTTCATGTTTATCTTGGTGGCAAACAGTTTGGAGCCTGATCAGACGCCGGGTTACCCGGCGTCTGATCTGGCTCCAAACTGTTTGCACTGCAGATAATAGTTTTAGCGTAAACGCGTTTATTGGGAAATAATAACAGATTCTCCACTGTACATGTATGCCCGTTGCTAACGAAAACTGGACGGGCCAAACGACATGAAACTTTTTTTAAGGGGGGGGGGGGTGGTTTAATAGATCTAGATGTATGTGTCAAGTACCTGTGATTGAACCATTACAAAAACACCCACATTTGGCATAGACCTTGACATAATTGGAACTCACTGAGTGTTTATGCTTTTATTGAACACAGCGGATTGTTTCCCGTGAAAACTGCATTTGTAGTCCATGATGCTCATTGCAAATAGTCTCGAGTCTGGGCCGACGCCGAGTTACTTGGCATCTGATCAGGCGCCATACAATTTTCTAGCCCGATTTTAGATCCTACCCATGAATAATTGCAAGAAACTTTTTTTCTTTATTTTATTCCATTTCTTCTACGATAAGTGTCGGTAAACACTCAATAATACTGTTTTCTTATTGTAAACAATGGTTCCAAAGATACACACTGCACAATACTGTCTACAAATTATGCATAGACGGACAGGAATTGCAAATTAGATAAATATAGTTGCGAAAACAATGATGGAAGTTGATGGTACAGTGGAGAAGATATTCGTCATTCCCATGTAAACGAAAACAAAGTTACAAGGCACTGTACTGTTTGCAATGTAACATGGAGTTTAACATAAATGCTTTTATTCGGAAAGTATTAGGTTTTCATCTCAGTGTTTATTATTCACACAGGTAATTGTGAAGATCAACAAAATGCCAGCACAATTTAGAATGGATTTTTTGTTTGCAATATGCAAATCATCCAATGGCCGTACTATTGTATTTAGCAGGGCGCTACAGTGGAGGATACGTTTTCTGTTCCTCCAAGCGCATTTAAGCGGAACACAAACTGTCAACAATTTTACGTGACGTCTGACCCGGATCCGAACCGCTTGTAAATATTAGCAAAGTCTCGTCTCAGCATGGATATGGTAGATCACTATTCTTTTATAGCACTTATGCCACTAACAAGACACTCTATTTGTCAGGTTGTGTTACAATCCCATTTGTAGTGTACCGTGGAGAACATGTAATTATTTCCGTTTTATTAGCAAGTGAAAACAATTTAAAGTAAGATCAGACGGCGAGTAACCTGGCGTCTGATCAGGTTCTAAATTGTTTGCTCAAATTTAATCGTTAGATGTTTTAAAAATACTGTTTTCTACATTTTATCGCATTGCGTTTGCGTTTCGTCTTCGTCTAAACGGGTAAATGTTAATATCGTTTCCACTGTACTATACCGTGCAGTGTAATAAACCCCACCTCATCAGTCTGTCATTTCCATAAAGGTCCAAGATCAATGGGACAAACTCCACAAGCTTTTCGTCGTCTGTTAACCCTCAAGTAGCCGGCAATCAAATTACCTGCATATGCAAACAGTTTTGATCAAGATCAGACACACAGAGTATTTCGGCGTCTGATATGGATCAAACCGTTTGAAACCGATATCAATACATGTCACAATTTAGATAACTCAACTGTTAAATGACAGACGATTTTGAAGCAGAACATATATTTGCGGCAAAAAGGACTAATGGCATGGTCAATACCAGCCTATGGCATTTCCATCTCAATTTTTTTCCGGTAGAATGGAGTCACAGGCTTCCGCCCTTAGTCCACTTACAACAATAAGACCAAAGCTTAAGCTATTCATTTCAATGAATTATCTTCTAAAATAATGTGTCGTCTGCTTTTAGTTTTAAAAATAAAGTTTTAGGTTAAGTGACTAAGGTAAAATCGCAATTAGTGTCAACAGTTTTGATCCTGATCAGTTGGAAGGTAAATTGCAATAACTAAGATACTTAGGGTACAGTGACCGGTTGTGGATAAAATAAGAAAGCGATGCCTACATATATTCGTTATACGTGTTTTCTTTATCTAAGTATTGAAAAAGTTCATCGATGTTTTAATAGCATCGATATGGGCAGTAATTAATTAAACAGAACAGAACAATATTTTATTTCTTTTGGAATTAAACATGACGTTTATCGTCCATACATAACTATACACATATTAAGTCAAAATCAATAACATGATTCATATCTAGCATGCAACAATAATCATGAAAGTACAGGTGGTGTTTGTGCTTATACATGTGTATTTTAGAAATCTGACAAAAATCATAACAAACCTCGCTAAACCTCGTTTGGTGGAAGATCTCATAATAAATAAACAATGGTGATCTACATGTATAAAGACAATGCGGTGTTAATCATTTTGTATAAAACTGCATACGGTACAGACCCTGCTGAGATTAAAATGGGTAAAATGACATCTTTTTCAAAACATTTGACGACTCATTGTACACTGAGTGTCAAACAGTTGCCCGGCGTCTGATCCGGCTGCAAACTGTTTGTAACGGAAATAAAAGTTTCTTTGTGAACGCGTTTATTGGGAAAGAATAATGTCTTCTCCACTGTAAAAGCTGAATGTTATTATAATTATCATAGAAACCTTACCCGTTCCCGTTTAAACAAAACGAACACCAAACCATTAAAATCAAATGAAGAAAATGACAATATTTGGAAATCAGTCACGATCTAAATAGCCAACAGTGCGAAATCTGACCAGACATTCGGATACACGTCGCCGCTCTCAATTGGTGCCACACTGTTTGTTGCAATGAAAATGATGGGTTGAGAATGAGCAAGGTTTATTGGGGGGGAATGACGTCTTTGTCACTGTATTAGTCTTACTTCCAGCGGACATTTGAGCATGGTGATTTTTACCAGAAATGCCATATGGTCTCGTAAAAAAACACTACTGAATATCAATCAATAAACTGGGTAATGACATTTGATAGAACACTGACGTCCCCATAGATGAAATGTCACTGGAAGAAAAATGCAGTGGAGGCAAAAAATGTTTAAACTGACTCTTAAATGAAACGCATCAACAAAAATATTGCAAATGACGGAATTCTAGTTCAAAATATGTTTCAACAATAAGAACGGAAAACATTTAGAATGCTGTCAAAACTTGGTTTCTAATTAAAGTTTAGCACCAAGCTGTTCGCAATAGATATACTACTCGCAATGATCATGAGGTGTTACACACATAGGTTTTAACCCTTTCACTGTCAAAATTTCCGTGAAAGTTTTACCCCTTCACCGTTGCATGGTCATCTGCTTCGATTTTGATGTCTGCAATGTTGTTTCATAGTTAAAAACAATAAGGCAGTACGCCTGAAAAATTTAAAAACGAGTGTCAAACAGTTTGGATCCTGATCAGACGCCGAGTTTGCAAACGCGCATTGAGAACGAAATAGTTAAACATGACCAATAGGGTTTGAAGAGACCAGGTAGTTTAATTGCAGAAAAGGAGAGGCATATTGAAATAAAGTCACACAGTGCTCCCTCACTACAAGGACACCCGATGGAAAAAACAAATTGCATGTGTTGTTAAGAGGGAGTTGTTATAGGGAGGAAATTAGCTTGAATCCAGATCAGACGCCGCATGAAGCATCGTCTGATCTGAGTGTAAGCTATGTGTCACTCGCCATTATGTTTTATCTGTCAAATTCTCCATTATGAAACTTTGAGAAATACAACAGATGACAATTTAAAGCAGATGCCATTGCAGTCGTGAAAGTGTTAGACACAAATATCTTGTTTAGGGGAACAGTGACAAGCCTTAGGGTCGTTGTAGGGAGGAGAAGGTCGTTGTTCGGAGGGTCTTTATAGGGCGGGAACACTGTATTTCTGACAATAACGTGCATTATAAAACATGATCGGTATAACAAATGCTCAAGAGCAATCACTGAATCTTAGATGGTACGATTTTATCAGGGGACATTTCAGGAATCGTTCTCCTTCCCTAACATGGTTTCCATGTAGTTCCATTAATGTTAAGAGCCCTTATAAGAGCAGGCCAATGTCATTCAGTATCCGAAACGCTATGGAGAGCGAGAGTATCGGTGTCGGTACAATCTCATTAGGGGTATTCAACCTTAACACGTTTACTGCCACAATATCGTCCGCTCAAAACTTGTTTCTAAAGGTTCAAAGTTGAGATACATGCAGCTTGGTTTTAAAACATTTATATGAGTGTCAAGCAGTTACGTGGCGTCTAAGCTGGATCCAAGCTGCTTGCATATGCAAGAGTTGTCAACCTAGGCACTAAAAGCAGTAAACTAGTTGACCTTTTGGAATGATTAACTATTTTCAAATGGCAGCAGTATTGCAGTTGATAGATGGGAGAGCGAAATAGACAAATATTTGTTGCGCAACACATAAACAGTGGCAAATCGTTTTAAAAAAATACCCTAGGGTATTTTATGGCACCTTAATGCATTGTCGACTGATTTATGTTACAGAATCAATTTATAGTTCCGCCAGACTCTCGGCTCCGGCAGATTACGGGGAAATGCAGGTGATGCAATTTGGCTGTGGCATTAATATAAATAACACATTTAGACCAGTCACAACGAGATAGATCTACTCACTATCTGCTGCATTTGCTTCTTCTTTCATTTTTTTTAAATCGATGTCTGTTTTTTCTCTGGCAATTATGACTTAAGGTAGTTGACTAATTAAACATTGATGTGTGTGTGACAAACAATTTGGATCCTGACCAGACGCCGAGCTTCTCGGCGTCTGGTCAGAACGCACACTGTTTGTAAACTGATACAATCGAGCTTTAGTAGTGTATGATATTTTGTTGATATAAATAAAACATCTGAACACATGCAACTAAATGCATTAACGTGCATTTGATTGAAAGAGTGAATTCGCTATCTTACCATCCATTGGAATGATAACTTGACCCTTTCACTGCCATACCCAGAGTACACTGGTTATTTGAATCAGGTTGAATCGTGAGCAAACCCCGTCTCTAGCGGCGTCTGGTCAGGATCCGAATTGTTTGATACCCTTTTCAAAAATGCTTAAATCAAAATAGATCTACCAAAGATTCAATTTGAGAAATCGAAAATCGTTTACAGCAGATGACGTCATGACAGTGACGGGGTACATGGCACTTTCAAACAGTTAAGGAATTCACCAGGTGTCGGGATACTCAGAGTGACGGCGCTGGACATGTACAGTTCTTTTTTCGTGTTCATGTGTTTCATGCGCTCCATCTCTACAACGGCCCTCCCAACAACGATTCCCCCTTAACAACGACCCTTGCCACAGTTTCCTATCAGGACAATTATGTCTAACGCTTTTACTGCTGTAATATCGAGTGCCTAAAGTTGTCGTCTGCTGTTTTTCTCAAAATTAAATATTCGACATTTTGACAGAAAAATACTGAATGATGAGTGACAAACAGCTGCGATTTCCTCTCACTCTCCTTTTTTATCTGTATCTCTGTCTCTCTCTCTTTCTCTCTTGTTTGATTTCGAATACAACAATTGATGTAGTTAACCCATTTAATGTCTAAATTCTTACGGTGAACAAATTCGTAAAATCTTATCTCCTGTTGGTCCATTGTTTGTTAATGAAAAAGTTACCCAATAAGGGAATATATGTATATGTAAGTAAATAGTGAGGATTAAAACCCAAGGACTAACCCAAGTCCTTAGGACCGGATCTTTTCTGTTTGCTACTATAAAAGATGTACAAAAATGGGTTAATAGTAATCACTTGCCATTATCAGTATTGTGTAAATAATTGCTAGGGGAAGGGCCGTAACTAATGTTTTTGGAACTTGTGGCCCAACCCCATGTCCATGTTGAAATTTTGGAAATAAAATATGTTTAAACTTAAAAACAGCTTGAATCCAGATCAGACGCCGCGTCGGATTCAAGCTGTTTGTAAATGTAAACTAATTGTCCCTCCCTATAACGACTCCCTCCGTACAAGGCACACAATCAGTGTCTCCCATTGAGTGTCGTTGTAGAGAGGGAGCGCTGTAGATTTAAATCTTCCCTGTAGACCGTGTATCTGAGATTGTGTACATGTATTGCCAAACAATAGTGCATGCATTGTGTCCGTGATTAACTCATTTATTCCAATAAAGTCTAGTTGTTTAGGATTTGTTATTTAATGGCAAACCGTGTCGATGCAGGAGCTCTCTGATAGTGGCCACAGTTACGTAAGTGTAGATCTATTTGTAGCTAAGTTTAAATATGTTATGGAAAAAAACCTGTGAGAGATAGTTTTCTTTCTTGTTCAACGAAACTTTAAACGCAAACGCAATGTAATAAGATAGATAGCAAAATGATACAAAATCGACAATTGTGACGAATTAATTCTATCTAATAGAAAACAGTAATGAACCAGATCAGACGCCAATTCAAACGAAATTTAAACGCAAATAAAATTTATTCATATGCTTTTGAATGACTTTATCTGAGTGGCAAACGGTTAAGAACTTGGTCACTCACAGGTTATTATCTCTATGTCTGATGCTGCAACGGTCTGTCATATGCGTAAGTGGTTTAGTGCAAATGCGTTCACTGAGAAAGAATAACGTCTTCCCAATTGTTTGGAGATAAACTGTCTGGTCGTGTCATTTGCATTGACGTTTTGGCACTAACGAGCACATTTTTCCAATTAAAGTCAAACAATAAAATTGGCACGCGTCAGACGTGCATTCACTTGACATGTCATTCCAAATTGAAATAAAACGCATTGTGTTTTTGTAAACGTAATAACACGTAGATATTCTAAGTTGAAAGCGAACGAGAAATACCGCATACAGATGACAACAATAGACAGAAGTGCCGGAAATTGCTTGCTAGATCTAGTATTATTCGTATTAATCATGCATTCCACGCAAAACAAATTGAAGTTGGAATTTTCCCCCATACAAATTTAATAGAAGATTTTGTTGGTTTTAAAATAACAGTAGAACCCATCTTTTGTACCAGTGAAAACGGAAAACAATTCTTATATTTTTGTCAGGCGACTGCTTGCAACAAGATGGAAGTAACGCAGAAAGGGGCTTTCTGCTTTATTTCTCTCCTGTTTTAAGTTACACGTTTCAAGATAATGATTGCCAATTTGTTTGGAGTGGTAAACGTAGAAGAATTGACTGTAACAAAGCTTTTCAATAGCAGATCAATCTGAAATACTTCAGCTAGCGTGCATACCAAATCGTCAATTACCCCTTTTTGTATTGCGTGACTCATAGTCTGAGCTTAGAAGGTTCTTCCACTCAATCCTGCAATTTGTTCTTTATGCTGATGCAAGAGTTTGACTAAACCCTATGCATATCATAACGGCCTATTGCCACGCAATTAACAGTTTTGTCTCCCGAGAATGTATACGGTTTTATTGCCTTAACTCCTTCACTGCCTTTCCCGAGTACAATAGTTTTTTGCAAACCGTTTGGATCCTGATCAGACGTCGCGTATCGCGGTGTCTGACCAGGATCAGACCTGTTTGGCACCCGTATCGATATTTAAACAGTCAACTGCATGGAATAAGATTTTGAGAAATAAAAGCAGACGACAATGTTTAAAGCAGCCGGCGCCCTGACATATAAAGAATGAATGCCGCGTTTCAGGTGATCTGTTTTGTCTTTTTAATCTAACTCGGCAGAGAATGGCTTGTTTTTATGTGCCAGGTGCTATTGCTAGGCACATGGTGTCGCAATCAAGCTGTTTATGGCAAGAAAACAAATGTGCCCTTTTCACTGTCGACCTTGACTTGACTTTCATTTGCATCAAGATCATGCGCCAAGACTAACGCGACGTTTGACCAAGACGACTTGCTTTACGTCTATAAATTACATAAAAGCTTGATATATGTATACACAATACCTTTCACATCATGCTTGCACATAATAATATACACATCGGCGGTACATGACACATATTGTGCCGCAGTGCCATAACACCCAAATCAAATAAACAGTTCGACGTGAAAACAGGTTGTTGCTGAATGCAGAAATGCATATTAGAATCCTCATATGAAACTTACTGTTGTTTGGTCTAAATGAAGCATTTGTGTTTCAAGTTATATACATGTAGTACAATTATAATGCACAGTATTAACAAATCCACTAAGTAAAAAAAAGTTAAACAAGATATTATCTTTTTCCCAATTATTTAACCTTTTTAAACACAAACACAAAGTATTAAAAGCGTACCTGGAGCAACCTCTGCGATGTTGACCAGTAACAGATCAGTCTACTGACGAAGTCCACAGTATGTAGACGAAAGCTCCAGGTACGCTTTCAATACTTTGTGTTTGTGTTTGAAAAGTTTAAATACTTAGGAAATAGATATGACAACACAGCTTAACTTTCACCAGAAGATATTATCTTGTTTAACTTTTATTTACCGAGGGGAACTGTTTACACTGTGTATTGCTTATACTCAATGCAACTCTCCTATAAAGGAGGACATACTCGTATTTGTTGTTGCTACATGTATATTGTACTAGCCATCAGATAAAGGGTTAGGTCATTTTTTTCAAATGTGCAACAATGGAGACTGTGCTAAACTTTACCATTTGAACACAATTTATAGCACTTCCAATACGGTAAAATAGTGAAAATGAAAGGGCATTGATAATGTTGACAATGTTCGAAGCGGCAAACAGTTTAGTGACGAATAAATATGCACCTGGTCTGGCTCCAAACTGTTTGCAATGAAAAAAGAATGTTTTAGCAAAATCGTGTTTATTGGTAAATACTTAGAACATTATGTCTATCTCATGGCAACCTAAAGTAGCAAAGGTGTCAAGAAAACAGAATATTTAAACATTTTTACTAATTTGCTACATGTACAACGATATGTTACATGTAACTGCATATTTCTATTTGGTTCGTAAACATTTTTATTTATAACGTCCGTATTCTATTTATATATTTAGAAAGTGCAAACGGTAAATATCACAAAACTCGTCTGCAACTATACTTATCATTTCTGCCTAAGAATTTATAGCCGCTAACAGTATATCCCTTAATGTGTCAATCAATGCAGAAAAAGAATTACCAAACAGTTTGGACACAGATCAGACGCAGAGTAACTTGGCATTTGATCTGTGTCCAAACTGCTTGCCAATCACATTGAAAAGTCTGGATAAAAAGTTTACTTTAAATAATAGTGTATTCCGGTTACAGACGAGAATATATAAAGCAGATGATATTTTAGAATATTACTAGTCAAATCTTCTTATGTTATTTATAGCTGTTACAGGTAGTGCCAGGGTACAGTAGATGATATGTTATCCTTCCGCAATAAACGCGCTTATCGATATACTGGTATGTCCATTGCAAAGAGTAACCAGGTTTTCAGACAGTGTGCCACTCGAGTGAAAAACAAACTGTCAAAGCGTTCAAGAAACTGTCATCATTTCGTTTTATTGCAATGAGTTTGTGTCAAGATTCATTTAAACGAGAAAGAATATCGCTTTCTCTACTGTACATAAAAAATTCTGCTTCTAAGCTCAACAGGATTACATTTTTAACACATATGTGCCCACGATCCAATATATGGGGCATAGACAAACAGTGTAGACTCTGATCAGACGCCGCATAATGCGGCGTCTGATCAGAGTCTACACTGTTTGTTTATAGGAATTTCAATATAAAACAAAACAAAATGAAAATTACACTAGGCACCCCTTATATAAAAAATAGACTAATCCAATATAAAACATGGACGAATCCACTGGGCGCCAATGGGTTAAGTGTCTACTGCAGTGGAGAACACATCCTTTTTCCTCCCCTTTGAACAAAATAAATTGCAATGAAATATAGAAAACGGCAATATTTGGAACATTTTAACGACTTATTTCAAAACGGATTTTTTGGTTCCAAACGTTTTGCAATGTCAATAATGATTCTGGTGAAACGTGTTTTTTGGGAAAGTCTAACCCCTTCACTGCAATTACTTTATCATCTAATAACGTAATATTTAGTTATTTTAAGGAAACATTGCAATGAGTGTCAAAGAGTTTGAATCCTGATTAGGATCCCAATGTTTGCCAATAACTATTGAACTGGGGGTATGGTACATGTAGTGCATGAGTTAACGCGATGCCCTCTGTATACTCTAAGTTAATACGGTTTGCATATATCCAGCGTCTGTGTCCTCTGAAAGTACATGTACATGTGTGGTCAGTATCTGCATCGTTATCATACTATCGTCTGCTTATATATTTCGTCTACTTTTACATATAAATAGTAATATATTAAAATTTGGAAAATGGTGCACTTTTGACATATGAAAACTATTTAAGCTGAGTGTCAAACTGTTTGTGTGCTGATCAGATGTCGCCTGATCAGAATCCAAACTGTTTGCCAATGTCAAGGTGTATGGGTAATCGGTATCTATCAATAATAGTTTAAGAAATGTTTGATAGTATACATTTTTCAAAATGTATGGTTTCATTATTTCCATTGCCTACTGTATTCGCTTAGTTCAGTTAACTGAGAAACTAACGGTTTAGCAACTGCTAGATGATACTCGTTACCTTTGCAACGAAACGCAAACGCAATGCAATAAAATGTTGAAAAGGGCAATGTTTTGAAAACATTCTGGCGATATTTCTTTATCAAAGTGACAAACATTCTCGAGCCCGACCAGACGCCGGGTTAGATCTGGTTCTTAGCTGTTTGCACTAGAAACAATGGTTTTCATACAATCGCGTGTATTGCGAAAATATTACATCTTCTCTACTGTTCGTATATAATGTAACTTGTTACTATATTTATTGAAAATCACATGCTGTAAAAGAGTTTTGTTTTTTACAATTTTGAGTACATCATTGATTGATATTCCACGATCTACTCTAACTTTGAGCCATGGTTTTCACAGGCTAATCAAACAGCATAAAGTGTTCTGGTACATGTATATCGATGTAGTACACTGTATTGAAAGATACTCAACTTCGAGAAAAAAACTTAAAAGAGGTGATTTAATCCAAAGACGTGTTTACACGTGTTTTGCATTATCGCAACATTCTTGAAATTACTGCACCGGAAATTTCTGATTAACGGTAGCAGTTAGATTAGAAAGGCAAGGATGTAAACAAAGTTGTATTGCTGCAAAGCTTATCAATTAATTCATGTTCAATTATTCCCTGTTCCTTTTTATTGCAAAGAACAAACAAAAGTTAGCCACTGTACTTAAATACATTAAGCTTTTGCATTCAAAACCAATTAGAAAATAACTACAAACGGATTCAACGAATGACTATACGCCTCAGTCAGTACATCACTCTCTGAACTGTTGGCAAGCACATGCCACAATAACGCTAGAGCTACACATGTATAAGTAAAAAGGTTATTATTTTCCGTTTAACCCTTTCATGGCCAAATTATTTTTAATAGTCTTACCCTTTCACCCCTTTATTGTCGTCTTCGTCAGTATTGTTGTCTGCAAGACACGTTTCAAAGTTAGATTTAAGGTTGAATAACTTAGAATGCAGACTATTCAATTATATCAGAGCGGCAAACAGTTTGGAGTCTGTTTAGACTGTGGGGTTACCCGATGCCTTACATGTATCTGGCTCAAAATTGGTTTCAGTAGAAATTATTTTTTAAAAACAAAACACTCTATGACAAGATTTACATATAACTACGAGAAACATATCCAATCAGCAAATTGGTTCTTGAGACTTTCTTTAAGTTAAAATTGTTATTTCGTCCTGCGAGTAGGACAACGTTCTATCTACCATGTAGGTTTGTTCTGAGAAAATCGACTTTAAAGCTTTTGGCCCACTGAGGAGCATGCTTTACATGGATTTCTGAAACTTTATTTATAATATTGGACATACATGTAGACTCAATGGAATGTTGAAAATGGAGATAGACTATTGTAATACTGCCGATATATTCGGATATAAATCGTAGATAAACATGTGGTTTGCACCAGGAAATATCCATTGACATTATCTTTCCAATATTCAAATGGTATTTAGAACTCACACGACGATTTTACTGCAGTGCATTTGCGTTTCGTTTGAGCTTATCGAAACTTAATGGTGTTTTCTCTACTGTACATTTTTGCAGCTCAATTGTAAGAATATTAAATAACTTCGCACAAATGTAAAACATATTTGCCATCTTTGTTGGTGTATCATTTATCTTCATCCTTAACCACACAACTTACCTAAATAATACAACAACGTTCATGCGCCTATAATGTAGTTGTAATATAGTCCCTAGACACTCAGCTAGAAGTTATGTGTGCTAAACAAATAGCAGTGTCGTATACGGCTGACAGAGATGATGATCTATTTCGTTTAAGTCTTTTGACTTCGGCTCCCTAGGGATATCTGAATATGTAATCAAACGTGTTTATATTTGTTATTGTCGTAGTTTTATTTCCAAAGTTGTTTAGTAATAACTCCCATTAATTTTAAATACCAATAAACCTTTTCAACGTCTGCATTTTTTTCACGGTAACCTGCGAAAAATGGAGAAGTTATTAATTCTCGTTCAAACGATGCTTAACGCGAACGCCAAACCAAGGAATACAAAAAAGTCAGCTGTTTGACAATGTTTGGTTACCCGGCATCTTATCTGTCTTCAATATGTTGCAATATAAGTAATTTCTTTAGCACTTTGCGTTTATTTAAAAAGATTAACTTAATTTACACTGTATATCGTTCAATAGTCTAGTAACAAACCCCCTGAATACATAGAATCGTTTTCAATGTCTGCTTTATATCTTTGATCACGGTATACTGTGTAATTTTCCTCCATACACTTATGAAATACACTATAACCTGTGTTATTTTGAAGGCAGGTGACAGCTTAAGCCTTATGTGTTTTTATGGATGGGTATTATATAAGCTAGACGGAAATGCAACAAAAGTGTCGGTTAATCAATATGTATTCATGATATGCCCGGTTTTGTCGTGATAGGGTGAGAATATACTGACACTCAGTTGTACCCCTTGTCTCTATATAAACCTTCTGACGAAATTTCCCCTAAAAAAACAATTGTGTCGGATCCCTGTGATTGAAGCCACGAAAAGTCATAACAATTTAAATCGATCTTAGCACTAATTCGGTTACGTTGCATAAAACATATTCATTCCCAACAAACACATTTGTACTATACAATATAGATGAACATTAAACCAAATCAGACGCCAAGTTACCCGGCGTTTGACCAGTCTTATATATGTTTGTCGTTGGATGAAACTCGCCAATAGGTCATTGTCATATTGCTACATTTGATTCAGGGCAGTCATAAGTTGATTTTGAAAAATCCTCATTTCCTATTTTTCTATTTTTCAGCGCGATTTCTTAAAGCAGGTTCAAAGTAAATCAGAATGCGCCTTAAGGATGCTTTTAGCTACCATCTGCTAGGATAAAAATACGAAGATTTCGGAAAAAATCCTGAGAAATGACAGACCTGTTGATTGCATCGTGTGGGAGCTTCGTTACGTTATAACGGTTTCGTTGAAGAAGGACTTTCAAAAATTACTTGCCTCCTTAACATTCGGGCTTTTTTGGCAAGTGTTATGGCAAATGGGGTGCACTCGTTTTACCGAATAGACAAACGAGTACAAATGATTATAAAATAATAATTTCACATGTTTAGATTACGCTGACAATGTCAAACGGCTTTTAAAGTCGACTATGTATCCTTTAATCATTACAGTATCGGAATTTCTACTGTGAGTTTGTTATTACTAGGGTTTGCACTAAAATAAATCAATAGTTCAAAGGACATAGTACACTTTGCCACTCTATGAGATACTCTTAACCTTTTCACTTCCTAAGAGAACCATGGCATGAGAAAACAACAATTCGTACGTTGCTAACAGTGAACACTTTGACCAGCTTTACTTTTCAAAATCAATCTCTGATCAATCTTTTTCACTGTTCTTTTTCGCTGTTTACTCATTACTTCAAAGATACGCATATTTACGCATTCAATTGGCTCATACTATGAATCTATAGTCATAGACATGTACCAAAAGAAATATTTTCTATATTCTAGAAGATACATTTTGTAGTAGCTTAAAGCAGACTGAATGTAAACAGAATGCGCCTTAAGGCACATTCTGCTTTACTTTCAACCTGCTTTAAACGATCAGTTGTCTTCAAAACCAGAAACAGGCTATGGAGAAAATAGTTAAACCAACGTATAAGTATTAACCATGATAAAATATTTCGGACATTAAAACAGTGTAGATCGAACGTGGTGGTGGATCTGGATCAACTATGTTTGCAAAGTCCAAATTTCTGTATTGTCTAAAAGTGTGTGACACGTTACAGTGGATAAAACGTTATTCTTTCCCATTTAAACGCAAACGAAAGACAAACACAATGCATAAAAATGTAGAAAATAACAACTTTATTAAGCTGAGTGGCAGACAGTTTGGAGCCTGGCGTCTGATCTGTCTCCAAATTGTTTGTACTGGAAATAATAGATTAAGCGTAAACGCGTATTTATTCAGGGAAATAATAACGTTTTCTCCACTGTGTATTAAGCGCTCACGCTTTCAGTCACATCTTTAAATATTCACAACGTGCACCAATATTGTTAAACATGATACTAAGAGTAGTTTAGGCTATTATTCATTAGGGTGTTATTACATACTCTGCAAAGTGCATCAAGCCTAATGCCAGCTGGTAATGCATGAAGTTGATACGCATGTTCAGTTAAACGACTGCAGCCCGCAATGACAACCAATCAGTTACAGAGCGCTCTACTTCAAGCGACAAACTGGAATACACCAAACCAGACTGCTTAATCGATGGTGAAAATAATGTATATACATGTATATACGTGTGTACTTCCTGCGTTACTTTAGCTGTCACCATATCTCATAAACCATGTTAGGCTTACATAATTGTCGCTTTAAATGAGGTTTTATGTAAAAACAATTTATGTGTCGCCATTCCATAAATGACCGGCTATCAATTATCACATTATCCAATTTTCTCTGAAAATCCGATTTTCTCTCAAATTCCTGACTGCCCGAAATATGAATCCGATTATTGAAAACAAGTATTGAACATTAATTATTTTTAACGACTATCCCAAGTTTTTACTCTTTAACAAAGTGATAGCATTGGGTCCTTGGAAGCTTTGCTTTTTGGAGAGGACAGTGTTCCTTCCCTACAATGGCTCTCCTAACAACGGCTTCCTCTCTACAACGACCATTGCCGCAGTTCCCTTTACAAGACAATTATGTCGAACACTTTAACTGCTGCAAAAGTGTCTGCTTAAAATTGTCATCTGCTGTTTTTCTCACTCATACAGTCACCTATTTAAGTTGACATTTTGAGAGAACACATATAATGACGAGTGACAAATAGCTTGAATCCAGAACAGACGCCGCGTTACACGGCGCCTTGTCTGGATTCAAGTTGTCTGCACATGTAAGCCAAGTCTTAATTTTCCCTCCCTATAACAACCCCTTCCGAACATCACACACAATATGTGTGTCCAATGGGGTGTTGGTGTAGAGAGGGAGCATTGTATAATTGTTTTGTTTTGAAATAAAGTATTTGTCATATTAGAGACAAGGTCTTCAAGCTCAATTTCGACGAGAGTTTTTATTTTCAATTTCACGCAAATGGACACTTCGGATAATTCAAGATGCTTTGAATATTGACGTTAATTTCAACAAATTTAATTAAACTGATAAATTTCGATAAAGCAAGAAACACAAAATCGCATCGAAACACCAAACAACAACAACAACAGATCACTTGAAAGTACAATCTGTGTGAGATGATACGCTGATCCAGATCGTACGCTACTTATGTCAGCATTATTGCAGTCTCAACAAATGTTTTGTGTCAATATGTCCAGGGTCTGCATGTATACACTGCTTTCACTGATTGAACAGTGTAGAATATATACATTAGGCTCTTCCACCTGCAATTATATTTGTTTAACCATTTCACTCTCAGTGACGCTTAAAAGCGCGTTTACAAACAATTTAGATCCTGATCAGACGCCACGTTTTGAAATTTCTTCGGTCATTCTGCCTTATTTTTTAACTTTGAAACGACATTGCAGACAACTAAATTGAAGCAGACGACAATGAAACGGTGAAGGGGTACACGTATCTCGGTGAAGGGGTACACGTTTCACTGTGAAGGGGTACACGTATCTCGGTGAAGGGGTACACGTTTCACTGTGAAGGGGTACACGTATCACGGTGAAGGGGTACACGTATCTCGGTGAAGGGGTACACGTTTCACTGTGAAGGGGTACACGTATCACGGTGAAGGGGTACACGTATCACGGTGAAGGGGTACACGTATCACGGTGAAGGGGTACACGTATCACGGTGAAGGGGTACACGTATCACGGTGACGGGGTACACGTATCACGAACATTTTGGCAGTAAAAGGGGTATATGAGGTATAGTAACATTTTCTCCATTGGTGGCAACATTTTGTTGACTTCGGAACCTGACAGAACGCCGTGTTGCTATCAATTACTCTACTAAATTTGGAGAAGACGCTATTCTTTCCCATAAATGCGTTTACGCTAAAGCTTTTATTTCCATTGCAAACATTTAGGAGCCGATCAGACGCCGGAATACCCTAGCGTCTGATCAGACTCCAAATTGCTTGCCATAGATATTAAAATAAATGGAATAGTCAACAAGTGGTCATTTTCCACATTTTACTGTAAAGTGTTTTCATTTCGTGATAAAAATGACGTCTCCTCCACCGCAATAGTGATTTGCGACGTATATGTATAGTGAAACATACGATATTCATTCCCGCTTAAACGCAAATGAAGCGCAAACGCATTGCACTAAAATGTAAAAAATTACAACTTTTTAATATTGCTCACTCTTTGTTTTAATTTGATGGGCAAACAGTTTGGAGCCTGATCAGACGCCCGTTTACCCGGCGTCTGATCTGACTCCAAACTGTTTGCAGTGGGAATAATAGTTTTAGCTTAAACGCGTTTATCAAGAACCGTTGTCTTCACTGTACCCATACAAAAATAATAATTATACAATGATAAACGAAAATGACTAGAAATGAGACATGTCAGCTTGACACACCTCATGCTACCCATTAAGGATTGTCTGAATCATGGGAATACATGTACAGGTTATTAATGTTACACAAGTGTCACGTGAAAATACCTGTATATTCAACAAAGTGTGAGCCAGTCAGTAGCTACATGTAGAACGGTAGATGTGGGTGATCTGTAATACCTTAACAGCCGAGGCAACACAATCAATATTTAATACTGACAGTGGAGAAAACGTTATTTTTTCCCGTTTAAACGCAAACGAAACGCTAACGCTTCACATTAAAATAAAGAAAACGGCTTTTTTTATAATTCTTACTATTCATTTTAATCTGAGTGGCAAACAGTTTTGGAGATTCATCAGACGCCGGGTTATCCGGCGTCTGATCTGACTCCAAACTGTTTGCAAGGGAAATAATAGATTTAGCGTAAACCAGTTTATTGGGAAAGAATAACGTTTTCTCCACTGTAACCCTTTCGCACTCATTCACGCTAAAAGCGCGTTTACAAACATTTTGGATCCTGATCAAATGCCGCGTAACACGAACACTCTCTTTGAAATTTCTCCAGTCAAACTTCTATATACTTAACATTTAAACGACATTGCAGACAACAATATTGAAGCAGACGACTATATTGCGGCGAAGGAGTAAAACTCTCTGGAATAATTGGAGTATGAAAAGGTTTCAAGAAACCTAACGCACACGTAAAGAAATTAAATGTGGACAAGTTTTTGAACGTTCTAACGATCTATATGTAGATTATATTTCTATCTGAGCTTCAAACTGAGCTCAAAAGTATTTGCAATTGGGATTAATTATTTTAGCACAGACTCGTATTATTAAAGAGCATAACACATTCCGCACTATATACAACAGCATGGGTCTCAACTTTACACTTTAATGTACATAGTGTGTTACAAATTGTATTAAATAATATAACTACTGAGGATACATGTACAACCTACAACACTGCAACCATCCTAAAAAGGAGTGCTCCGAAGTCAACCGAGGAATATGCCAGGCAACAACAACAACAACATGCACGGCTTCAGTGCAGAAAAAGTTATTATTTCCCAATAAACACGTTTACGTTAAAACTATGATTTCCACTACAAACAGTTTGGAGCCAGAGCAGACGCCCTGTAACCCGGCGTCTGATCCGGTTGCAAACTGTTTGCCACCCAGCTTAATATTTTAGTCAGAATTGTCAAAAAGTTGTTATTTTCTACATTTTAGTGCATTGCGTTTACGTTCCGTTGAAACGCGTTTAAAAAGAATAACGTATTCTCCACTGTAATTATCAATCTGATTTTCACACTAAGAGCTGTATTATGAAAGATAATTACAACAGTCATTAAGTGAAAGACACCCTGGTTTCAGGCTCATTTTGCAATGTTTTCTTCAATTTCGTGTAAATGGACAGTTTGGATAATTTTAGATTATCTGAATGCTGGAGTTAAATCACACCGAACAAAAAGCCACATCACTTGGAATTAACCGTGTTTGCAAACCACTCATTTTGAAATTGCTTCAGTCATACTGCCTTATATTTTAACGTTGAAACGACATTAAAGACAACACAACTGAAGCAGACGACAATGAAACAGTGAAGGGATAATTTGATCATGGAAGGGTTAAGAAAATTTCCTCACTGTTTTTAACTGAGTGTTTAGTGGAGAAAGCGTAACTCAGAGTGAAATGAGGAGTCAATGACGCTTTCTTCAATGCTACAGTGGAGAATCTGTTATTCTTTCCCAATAAACGCGTTTACGCTAAAACTATTATTTGCAGTGCAAACAGTTTGGAGCCAGATCAGACGCCGGGTAACCATGTTAAAGGAATACTAAAAAGTCAGTTTTGTCTCGCAAAGGACTTATTGCATTGATAGTACAGTGCCCATTCTCTACAACGACACCCAATGAGAGACATAAAATGTATGCGTTGTTCGGATGGAGTCGTTATTGACTTACATTTGCAAACAGCTTGGATTCAAACTGTTTGTCACTCGTCATTTTTTTTTTCTGTCAAAATGTCAAATATGTAACTTTGAGTAGAACAGCAGACGACAATATTGCAGCAGTGAATAGGTTGGACAAGTGTGTTGTTTGGGGAACAGCGACAAACGACAAATGTTGTTGTAAGGAGGGCGTCGTTGTTCAGAGGGCCGGTGTAGGGAGAGAGCACTGTAAATCAAACGTTACAAAATGTATGGTGTGAAAGAAGCTTTCATCGTCTACCCTAATACATGCATCAATACCAGAGTGTCTTTTCACTATCCACACAACTCTCTAATGACGTATCGTTCCATTAAAGCCATTAATGACTCAAACTTAGAAATTAAAATTTGACATTTGCCTTTTTAGTCACGCAATCTTTAAAGTACCAAATGAGTCACGGGAGTACAGGTGTACTTAATAACAAGTTTTAAGCGGCCATCTAAATTATTACCTTATGGCGTTATCAAACATACACATCTATGACCAACTTTCCCGAGGCCAATGTCTAGTGCATTCTATACAGCAGTCAATATCATTTAACAATGCGTGAGTAATAGGACTTCCAATTACAATGGAAAACACGTTATCCTCACCCTAGATATAAACACAAACGTTTTATAAAGATGGATAAAACAGCGGTTTCTTGACAACATTGAAACTTTGTTTGACTTTCAATGAAAAATAGTTTAGAGCCTGGTCAGATGCCGGGTAACCCGGCGCCTGATCTCGTTCCGATCTGTTTGCAATGTAAATGATTGTTTCGGCACAAACGCGTTTATAAGGAGAGAAAAGCGTCTCTTTCACTTTAACTCATGTTTCATCCAGTCGAACTCTGTTTTCAAAAACAGTAACGACCCATAAACCACCGACACTCAGACTGGTTGACCGCACCAAATCATGAGGCAGCTTGGAGCAAGATGAAAGTAACACAGACAGATCGTTTTGGAGCTGTTGTGCTTTATTTCCACATTGCTTAAAGCAGCAACATGTCTTTTGAAACTACAACCTTACACATTTTAGTGGTCGTTATGAAGAGGTTTTACCCATTTTACTCTCAATGACGCTTAAAAAGGCTCTTGCAAACAGTTTGGATCCTGATGAGACGCCGCGTCACGCGGCGTCTGATCAGAATCCAAACTCACGGTCTGACACTCGTTTTGAAATTTCTTCAGTCATACTGTCTTGTTTTTTTTTAACTTAGAAACGGCATTGCAGACAACAAACTTGAAGCAGACGACAATAAAACGATGAAAGGGTAGAAATCCCACGAACTATTTGGCAGTGAAATGGTTAAAGCAGCAACAAGTCTTTAAGAACTATAACCTTGCAGCTTTTAGTGGTGGTTATAAAGAGGTTTTACTGCACTAGGGGTCTGCCACGGTGATTATCGGACGTTGTAATTCCTAACAATCTTCTAGCGGTACAAAGTGCCTCTTTATCCGGACGCCCGTATCCCATAAATGTCAGGTGGACGTTTTCATTGGTTCTTAAGGAAGGCTTTATCATTTATGAGGGAGTCCACTGCTGTTTAATTACAGCAATGTATTACATAAAAAATATCAAACAGTAGAGAAAACGTTTTTTTTCTCCAAAATAAGCGCACTTATACTGACGACTTATGTAAATGGCAAACAATTTGGAGCCAGATTACACGCCGGGTAACCCGAAGTCTGATCAGTCTCCAATCTGATTACCACCCATATAAGACTAAAAAGTCGTCAAACTTTCCAAACGTTGGCATGTTACCATTTTACTGCATAACGCTTGGGTTGAACCCTTTACCTTTTCTGATTTTTGCAATCATTTTGCATTTAGATCAGACGACAATTTTGCAGACGACAATCTCAAAGCAGACGATATCACAGCAGGGTAAGAGTTAATGTCGTTTACGGGAAGCAATCATCTGTATGTAACAGGTTCTTGTTTTTATATTGTCAGTACTGTACATATATCAGCGTATACAGTAAAACAAGAATGGCGCCATTTGACCATTTCATGTGTCGCGGTTCCGTAAAGCCAACCTCAAACACCCAAAACATGTACATATAGATCTACAAATGTACATGTACCGTTAGTCATCGATACAGTGGGAAGAAAACATTATTCATATATAAAACAGAAGTAAAATCACAAGTAATGAAGTGAAGTTTATATAAAGTATTGTTCATGAAATATTGAAAAATATACGCGGCGTCTGATCTGACTTAGGACGTTTTTTAAATGGATATAATTGGGTTTTTATAACAAATCTAAGGATTCAAAATATTAAATTGGCAACATTAGCTCTGTGTTGTGAAAACCATATTTCCATCGCAACGGGGGAGGGGTGGGCGAGGAGAGCTCCTTGGCCTAGTGATATAGTCACTGTGATTTACATCCCTAACCTCCTCACAGTTGCGTGTTCGAATAGTCCCGCTCTGGGCATTCGGAATTTTCATGTAGGGAAGCCAGCTGGCTTGCGGACGGTCGGTAGTTCTATCCAGTTGCATATTTGTGCCTAAAACAGTGCATTAAGGGTTTCTGTGATATTCGACTTGCAATAAGCGAGACGTCGCGATATGACTGAAATGCTGTCAAAAGCGCGTTAAAGTCATATCAAATCCGTATCCAAGTCAGACACCGAGTTACCCGGCGTGACCCAGCGTCTGATATGGATCCAAACAGTTTGCCATCAGGTAGAAATTATGTCAAAAGTTTTAACTTGTTGTCTTTGTTTCAATATTTTGGAATTTTCTTTGCATTTATATTGATTTAAACGGATTGGCAAACCGTCGTCGCCACTGTATTGTAATTGTAAAGTCTCTGGTCGACATAAATGCTTATCTCGTACTGTATATAAAATGATGGTGGTGACAGTTATAGAGAGAACTATTCCCTAGAACGTGATACATTCAGAACACTCCCCATCAAGGCAAATGACAGTTAGCAGTTAGAAAATTACTATGTGAATTGTGATATTGTAAACGTGTGACGGATTTGTAAGGAGCAAATGGGGGAAAACGATAGAGGAGCGTAAATGAAATTGCTGTGAAGTTATGCTTTTGGGTTTTGTTACATACAAATATGTCATTATTGTTGGCTATGTTATTAGTGGCTTTGCAATGGTTAGAAACCGATGCCATAACGTAACGCCCCTTGGGTGTGTAGAATTATTCAACTTTGTTACCCCTCTAGTCCTATTTAAAACATGTTACACATATAACTTACTGTAATTGTAACATTCATACATGTATACTCAGGTGACAACTTAAAATACTCGTGCAGGAATGTTCTGCTTCAGTTCACCCAGCCTTAACCGATTGTGCATTAGCGACACTTACATGTTACATGTAACAGCGGAAAAGACATTTAAACGCAAACAAAACGCAAACGCATTGCGATAAATTACAGGAAAGTACAACTTGTTGAACACACTATTTAACAGCTTGGAGCGTAATCAGGCGCCGGGTTACCCGCTAGTAGCAGCACTTTGAGAAAGTAAAGGGCCACAATTCCCAAGTACCTGGCGTGATGTTGCTGGTTATATGTATCACTAATAGGTGAAGATCAAATGAAAAATGTTTGAGTTAGACAGCGGAAACCAAGGTGGAGCCGCATGTTGATCAATTGTAGGGAATAAGTCCGAAACGATTGGTGGAAGGATGCTGATTATCGAACTTGACCTCATTTTTCCGGCAGCTAACATTTTAAGGAAGTTTGTTGAAGATAAAATGTTAGAGAAACAATTGTGGATACCACTTCAAGGGTCCTACATGTAACTCCCAAGCGCCTGATACGATTTAGCTGGTTGTCGAACGTAGCCTGTGTTGTTGCAAGACACGCTGTCAGTAAGTTTGGTGAAGATCAGTTGATCATTCCTTGAGTTAGGGAGCGGAACTGGTAACGACCAACCGCTCAGCAGCCCAAACAGTTTCCATAGGCTTTCCCATGATGCGCCCCGTCAGAGGATGGGCGTATAAAGAGAGGTGCTTTTGTAAATGTTATGTCAACGTTCGAGAAACATAACAGAGTCATTTGCTAAGTTATTGTAGAGTAGTTACATGTATCAACACCTCTTAGCGAAATTGTTTTTTAATTTGTTTAAAGACGTAGAGTAGACCTGTACATACTTGAAATAGCAAAAACAGAATATATAATGTCTACAAAGTTACATACAGTGGGGAAAACGTTATCATTTTCTGTTTAAACAAAACTTCACGGTATCGCAATGCCAAAACATGTATAAATGTAAGATTTATGAAACTGTTAACGAATATTTTGAATATTAGATCGGCCTTTCAAACAAAAAATGCTCCTTGTTTCTATATTTCATTTTTGTTGGCAATTGAAATATATTTTTAACACATTTGCGCTTATTGAGTAGAAATAACGTATTCTCTATTGTACGCGTTTTATGACCTTGGCATTGATTGAAAATACAAGTCTGATTGCGATTGGAAGAATATTGATTATAACAGAGTTTTGGCAACATATCCAATATATAAATAAAACAGTGGGGGGTTGGACAATGGCAATATATCATTAGTCAGCCTTATGTTCTAACAGATCTCCCTTGCAGCGGAACTTTGTCGTATCTGAAGCGATAGTGCCATCAACAACAAACGTGTGTGTAGCGCCCACTGAATTTGAAAGATGATTGTGGGTGACACTATAAATGCTTTAGAAGCCGTTTTGATATTTTTATCCTTCACAAAAATGCAACTCTTCAAACCAAATACAAGTCTAATAAGAGCATGTTCGCAAACTCTTACTTGACTAGTACTTGAAAATAGTTTGGACCCAGATCAGACGCCGCGTATCGAGGCGTCTGATCTTGATCTAAACTGTTTGACAACAGTTTCTAAGTTTGTTCTATGTTACAGTAAAAAATATAAATAAAAATATGCGAACGGCAATATCAAAGCAGAAAAGTTAACGATTTTATGCAAGTTTACCTGTACTTAAATTTGCTACAATTATCTAGGCTTTCAAATGTGCAATTAGTTCTTTTACGGCTGTACCGGATGCTTGCGAACGTTAATTGGTGTTTTATGCCTGTTGCTGTATAAAGATGCATGGGTGGTGGCATTAACACAGAAAAACGTACACACAGCGGAGAAGAAGTTATTCTTTCAATGTTCTTGATCGGTTCTTAACGCATCTGTTATACAATAATACAAGAGAAATATAATTTTTTGGGAATGATAACGCTTTTTTACATGAAATATGCGTGGCAAACAGATTAGGGTCCAATAAGACGCCGGAATACCCGGTGTCTGATCAAACTTCTAACCATTTGCATAGGACACAATTGTTTCAACACAAATGTGTTTACTAGGAAAGAAACAAACGTTTTCTCAACTATTGTTGGTTACAAATAAAAATAGATTCCTTTCACAGGTCGTCAACTGTATTAAAACACACTATAATACTTCCATTGAGATATTAAAAAGAAAAGAAGGGTATATAGTTGGGAAGACACTATTACAGTGCTCCCTCCCTACATGTACAACGACTCTCCCAACAACGATAATCTCGTAACAACAATGCTTGCCGATCTTCCCCAAACAAGGCAATTGTATCCAACCTATTCGCGGCTGCAATGTCGTCTTAAAATTGTCGTTTGCTGTTTTTCTCATTGTTATATTATAGACATTTTGACAGAAAAAACTTAATGACGAGTGACAAACTGCTTGAACTAAGATCATTTCCGCTTTTTGCAAATGTTAGTCAATTTCCCTCCCTATAACGACTCCCTCCGAACAACGTACCTATTTTTTTTCCTTATTGGCTGTTGTTGTAGTGAGGGAGTGCTGTATTTCCAAGTTAAAGCGTTTGTGCTTAAACACTTAAATCTATTACAAACCTTCGGATTGTTCATATGGGGAACCCTTACCACTGGCTTGCACAAGGTCGATTGCCGGTGTGTGCATGATTAACTGGACGAAGCGATGTGATTGAAATACTGTTGATGGGACTTAACACCGTTAATTCATAACAAATCATTGCAAATCTAATGCAAACAGATTCGGACCATATCACATAAAATAGACCCCAAAATAGTTGCCACTCCAATTTTAATTACACGACAATGTTTCAAACTTCTCAAATTTCCTACAATATATTGCATAACAATTGCATTTTGGTTCGGTTAACACATGTTTACCTAGTTTCCAATTACAGTTTCATAGGTAAACAGTGTATATTCTGATCAGACGCCGCATTGTGCGGCGTCTGATCAGAGTTTACACTTTTTGCTGATAGGAATTTCAATATAAAACAAAATGAAAATGAAAACTTTGACCAGGCATCCCTTTGATAAAACATGGACTAATTCAATATAAAACATCGAATAATCCACTGGGTGCAAATGGGTTAAACGGAAAAGAATAACTCATTTCCCCTGTATTCAATCAACGACTGGTGATTGGTGATGAGTAAAGGTATAATGAGTTTTTCTGTAATGTACTTATCTTTTAAATCCCGTCTGCAATAGCTTTATAACCGTATTAGCTAAACCATATTGATTGGAAAAAATAACGTCTTCTCGGGAGGATATAAAACCTTGAAATAAACGACAGTAGCCTAAAATAGCCTATACGCAGTTGCAGCTAAGCACTCCCTTCAATGGGGATATTGCCAAAACTTGACTACGTCTTTTAGATGTGTTACAAATGCATGCATATTTCGATCTTGTTCATCGTATGATATCTTTGTGTATGTGTGCTCTTCCATAAAGGTTACAACTATTGTGATAAAAAGCGACAGCGCAAACATATGATTTTTGTTCGAAAATATTTTGAATTAGAAAAAGGTCTGGATTCAGATCAGCCGTCGAAAAACTAGGCGTTTGACAAATAAGTTGGCATTATCGTTATGAATGTTTAACTCTTTCACTCTCAAAGATGCCAAATATCTCGTTTGTGAACAGTTTGGGCCTGATCAGACGCCGCTTAACGCAGACTCTGATCAGGAATAAAACTGTTTGACATTCGTATCAATATGTTTTAAGTCATACTACATTGGATTTTACTTCGAAACGATCTTGCACACAAAAAACTTTAAGCAGACGTCAATGAAGCGGTGAAAGGGTAAACATCTCAGGATCAATTTGGCAGCGAAATAGTTAAAGTTTGAACATATAATTATGCAGACGACATTTTGCAATAGACTTCCATTAAACACAGACGAAGGGCTAAATGCCTAACCGTACCGCTAGGAATAAAACGTGCAAGACAAATTGAAATGCTGTGTAAGGCGGACACAAACGTTGATTTATTTGATTTGTCATCAGCCAAAATCAGAATTACTTGAACCCCTCTCTTGCTGGCTCCATTAACATAGCAATATGTAATTCATTCCCGTTAAAACAAATCCAAACGCAATTCAATGATAAAAAAGTAGCATCAGGTTTCAGCATAAACTTGTTTAATTGGAAAGACAAGTCTTCTGCATTGTATATTCTGCATCAAAATTGTCGTCTGCAAATTTGCTTAACATATTTTTCTTCTTGTTTTTAAAAGTAGTAAGTAACCTAAGTAAGAGTGCAAAAGGGTGTAAAACGAACTGTGACTGGCTGTATATGTGTGTACTAAGAGATGTATGCTAATTTAGACTATTATATTAATCTGGTATTATTATAATAACGATAATAATTAATAACAGTTGTTGATTGGTAGTTTATTTGATACGTTTGGGCATATCTATTCGTTAAGGGTTTACTTATAAGTAGCCACGCAATAAAATCCCAAAATACTTAAGAGAATATGTTATATTTATAAGCAAAACTAAACTGTATAAGTATATTTCAATATTCACATTTCAAAGTTCTGCCATCATATTGATTTTCATTGTTTTTTAAAAATCACATTCACAATAATGTCCGTACTATTACATGTAAGCATTATATAAGCGTACATGTATGTCCTTGAATGAAATTGTTTCCTTGGGTTGACCAATTTTTTTTGTATGTCTCAAATTTAAATGTTAATTATTTTGACCTAAGAAATATGAAAATGTGTGTCAAAACGATTTCAAATTACCACTGTACTCGGGGCTAGGACATGAATAGGGTTAAAATCCACACCAAAGGGATTTACTGTTTCGCCCACTGCGCCATGGGTTTATTCTTTTTCACATTCTTATTTAGGCCGTCTGGTGTTAAATTACGACTTTCGGTTTTCGATAGCTTCTTTTAAAAATCTTTAGAAATGATATGTGACGCCGACCAGCCGGGATCCAAATATTAACGACGGAGAACACGTCATTCCTTCTCGTTAAACGAAACTAGATGCAAATATAATATAAAAATGTTGAAAATGACATTTGTTTACAAAATCAAAATTCACACGGTGTGTTTGTATCTGAGTTGAAAACTGTTGCGAGTGTAATTTTGCTTGAAACTCTTTGCAATACAACTATATATTTCAACATAAACGCGTTTAGTGGGAAATAGTTATGTTATGTTTTTCCACTGTTTTTGGCGCTTGGGATAAACTTGTAAAGTTAATAAACACTGTTGCATGAGAAACAATTTGAAAAAAGAAATTGTCTGGCGAGTTCCAGGTTCTGTACCTCTCTGGGGCTTGAAAACAAAACAGGAATGGGTTCATTAACACTTTTGCTGCCGATATGATAGTGAGTCCGGGGAACACAATTACGGCTATATCATCTGCTTAAATATTTCGTTTGATTTAATGTGCAAAATGAATGGTATCTTATGCTTTAATGTCTTGGCTTTACAAACATTGACATAAGTGTCAAACAGCATAGATTCATATTCGACATTACATTGTGCGGCATCTGATCAGAATCCAAAATGTGTGCAAATGGCAAGGGTATCGGATTCTGCGGGTAAGAGTTTCAATAATTATAGATGGTACATGTAGTCACATAGACATCTACAGTGAGAAGGATGTTATTATTTCCAAATAAACGTTTGTGTGATACAAGAGCTATGTCCATGTCAAGAATTAGAGCCAGATCAGAGGACATGTACATGTAACTGTTTGTCTCTCATATTGAAATTAATCTTTAGCATTTTCATAAAATTTGACGTTTGATAAATTTTAATGTATTGACTCTGCTTTGAGGTTCGCTGAAACGGAAAATAATAGAATAACTCTTCCTCCACTGTTTAGAGTAAGAACTATGTCGTCGACCCATAGACGCCATAACTACCATGCACAAGTACAGTGGAGAAGACATAATTCTTTCCCAATAAACGAGTTTTCGCTCAAACTATTATTTCAAATACAAACACGTTGAAGCCAAATCAGACGCTGGGTAACCCGACATCTTATCAGGCTCCAAAAACTGTTTACCAACCATACTTAGATAAATCGTAAGTCATTTAAAAATGTTGATACTATCTACATCTATTTGCAGTGCGTTTGCGTTTCGTTTGCATTTAAACGGGAACGAATAATGTTACTATCCACTTTACCAAACTCTGCACGCTTTGTGTTTTATTATAATTATATTTATAAAGTAACTTTACATTTAAAAACCGCATCTCCATGTTATTAACCCCTTATTTAAACTTTCTGCTGCTGGTCAATAGTTGGTTTCTTCGGGTTTGTTTTAATAAAAACTAACACAAAAACACATTTATCTTTCAAATGTTAGCCTTTTTATACACAGCGGAGAAGACATTATCCATTCCCGTTTAAACGAAGCTTAACGCAACGCAATACAATAAGGTGTAGAAATTGACAACAACGATTAAACAATTCTAACTAAGTATTAGATTGAAGCCGAAACAGATTATATTGTACAGAACAATCATGGATCTCTATAAGATAGTGGAAAAGACGTTATTCCTTAAAAACCCGGGTTTATGTCACAATGATTATTTTTATTGCACATAGATTGGAGTCAGATCAGATGCCGTTTAATCTTGTGTTTACCAGGTTCATAACAGTTTGCCTTTCATATAAAAAATATCAAAATAATTGTTTCGAAAGTGTAATTGTCTATATTTATTTGCATTGGGTTTACGTTTTGTGAGACGGAATAACGTGTTCTCCGCTATAGTATCTGCATACAGCAGAAATAAAAAGTCAGATAGATTTATTGAAAGGATCAATTTGCTTAGACTTTGTAACAAATTGAGCAGCACATTAGCTTTGTTATTAACGGTGTACCTTCCGTTCAGTGGTTGCATATAATTCCTACATGACAACACAAATGAACAAGTCTAGTTTCTAGGCAATTATTGGCAATTTTATGTTGAATTTAGATGTGGTTAAAGAACAAAATAGTTTAGACCCTGTTCAGGAGCTCTCGATCTTGTTATTGACGGTTTGCATGGTAAACGTGTAACCTTCATAGGTACTTGTTTGTAAATGACGCATATACGCATATATAGGTGTGTATGAATTTATAAAGGTTTCACAGGCCAATGGTCAGTCGTTGTTAAGCTCTTACACATGCACCAAGGAATACTTTGACAAGAAAGCCACGCTGGCTAACGATGACTACCCATTTGCACTTCCATGTCAGTGCTGCGATTAAGCACGTTATCGGGTTTCGCATTTTTCTACTTTAGGTGATATATGGATTTCCTGGAATGAGAAGCTGTCAAGTGAAAACAATTGATGATCATTAATCATTTCAAAAAGAAAATCTAATTTAGGGAAATGACAAAGCCTTTATACAGATAGCCAGCGAGTACAATACGTGAAAGTCCTGCAGCATGCAATGCCATTTCATGTCATGTGTACTGATACATGTACTCCTTAACGATTACCTCCCGATGTGTTTACCCCTTCCATGTTGTCTTCTGCTTCAATAGTGTTGCCTTCAATATCGTTTCAGAGTTTGAGTTAAGCTAAAGGGACTGATTTAATTTCGAGTGTCCAGGAGTTTACAAAAACGTCGTAATAGGCAAATGACAGTAAATGTCTATTGTCCATATATACAAACATTAGCAAACAGTGTAGACCCTGATTAGACGACATACTTATTTCTATATGAGGTAATAATACATGTAGCGGCGTCAGCGGAGCGAACGTTTTTATGTCCGGTTTAAACGAATCTAAACGCAAACGCATTGCACTAGCATATTGACAATACAAATGAAACAGCATCTTGAATTTCGACGATCTATTTCTTATCTGAGTGACAACAGTTTGGGGTTATCTGGCGTCTGATCTAGCACTAAACTGAATGCGTTTATTTGGGATGAACAACACATTCTCCACTGTACCAACATGTAGTTACAAAGCTTTAAATTTCCACCTGTCACAATCCATTATATACAGTAAAGCCTCTCTAAAACAACCACTGAATGAAGTTAATTATTTTATGTTAAAGATAGGGGCCTGCTTAAAGTGAGGTTACCGTAAATCAGAAAGCTCTTTTAGGAGCTTTCTGTTTTACGTTCACCTTGCTTTAAGCTGGCATCTGTCTTTCATACCGAATACATGTTATTCGGCCTTGTTTTGGTGGTTGTGATACAGAGGGATTACTGTACTGGAAACCAATACATGTATACTGATATGCAATCCTTGCAAAGACTGTAGATCCTAATCAGATTACCCCTAAGGAACTATAAGATCAGGTCCTAACATGTTTGATGCAATTTTGTTTTTTTTTCTAAAATATGTTTCCAATTACATCCCTACATGTACAAATCAGAATGAACTGGTCAACGTTCAGAATAAGAAACGTTCATATGAAAGAACCGAGGAAATATATACCAAGTATGCCAATCCTTTCTGATGATCTACTAAGATGGTGGTTACCAACAAAAAATAATGTTATGTACATTTTGTCATAATCATTAGGCCAATGAAGAAACTATTAATGATGTATTTTTGGCATGTTGTAAAATCTTACCATTGATAAATTATAGCACAGAACTGGAAAATAATACAAACTGTAATGTCTAGGAAAAGAGGCATATATGTATGTATACCACGTATAAACAGGCTTTGACCGCTGTCAATATTCATCTACACGAGATGACAGGGAATTATTGGCTCTACAGTCAGGACTATGGATAGGGGCCACTAACATACTGTCATCTTGAGTCCTATACAAATATGGTAGCATATCGCAGGACCAAAGGAATGCTAAAAGCCCCACCAGAAGCCTTCTGCATTACTTTCGTGCGCGAGTAAGCAGTGGACTGGTCATATGAATCGCAAGCTTCCTATCAACGCAGCAGGTTCTACTGTGTGCACTGTATTTATAGAATATGCTGAAGAATTGCCTTACATCGCATAATTCTATCAAAAGGAAATGGCGGAAACCAGGTTACTTATGTTATTAACCAGACTTCACTCAAGATTCATGAAGAGACTTTGACAGTCTCTTACTAACAGTTGTAGAAATGTCTTATCGTTTCTTACAATGGGTGTTGGGAGAACAGAGGAGAAGATGATCATAAACAACACAAAAACAAACTCAAACGCAATGAACTGAATGTATAAGATGACAAAACACATCTGAATGGAGGGACGTTACAATTATTCCAATTGAACATGGTAATGCTAAATTAAACTACACGTTATGCGGCGTCTGACCTGGATCTACGCTGGTTTTTTTACAATAAAGTTTTTAAGCCTAAACGCGTTTGTTCACGACGTAATAACGTCTTCCCCACTGTATATCTAATACATGTGATATTTTAAAGATAGAATGACATCAACTCTTTAATCAACCACTTGACTTTCACACGTTCATCAGTTTTTTTCTCTTTTGTGTGTGCGTAAAATCGGCAATATTCATCTGTCAAATGACAGAAAATTATCGGAGTTATTTAGAGAACATGCTGAAAGATTGGCCTACATAACAGGTCTTCCTACACAAGAATATGGCGGGGACCAGACTGCTCCACAGACGCTCAGGCCATTAACAATACTTCAACTACGATTTATGAAGAGACATTGACAGAAAAACCAGTTGGAGAAAATGAGATCCCTGTGGGTGATGAACTATGTGCCATTAGCTTGGACTAAAATGCATTTTTTCTCCATTTTATCCTGCAATTAACTAGATGCTCGTTATTTGTATTTGCGAACAGTTTTGATCATGATCAGACGCCGAGTAACTCGGTGTCTTATTATGATCTAAACTGTTTGACATATAGCCTTGACGATTTATTCAAACCAAAATAAAAAAACACTGATTTAATTTACAGATTATGAGATTGAGGATAAGTGTAAAACGGTACAGCGGAGAAGACGTTATTCTTTCCCGTTTTTAAAATGAATCGTAACGCAAACGCATTGCCATAAAAGACAGCTTTTTAAACTATATGACGGTATGCTTTTAATAACAACAGATTCACAACCTAATCGGATGTCAGGCAACCCGGCGTCTGATCTGACTCCAAACTGCTTACATTTGACGTAATCGTTTTAGCGTAGATGCGTTTATGTTGGACAAAAAACCGTTGTCTCTAACTATAAGTGTATTAAGGGTAAATAAGATGGAATGGTAGTAGCCTAATACAGAGATAAAGTTACAATGAATGTTTCTATTTCAGTATAGCAATCCGTAACATATTCAAAATTCAGGTTAACATTGACGAATACAAACCATTCTAAGCACATCTGTAAATTTCAACTCACTACAGTGCTTACAGTGGAGAATCTGTTATTCTTTCCAGATAAACGCGTTTACGCTAAAACTATTTTTTCTTTTACAAACAGTTTGGAGCCAGATCAGACGCCGGGTAACCCGGCGTCTGATCAGGCTCCAAACTGTTTGCCACCAAGATAAACAAGAATTATCAGAATTGTCCAAAAGTTGTTCTTTTCTACGTTTTAGTGCTTTGCGTTTGCGTACGTTTGCGTTTAAACGGGAAAGAATAACATATTCTCCACTGTAACTAGATCTAGAGCGACTGCGTTAATCATTAGTATGAAATGCGGTCGTCTGTTTTAACTCAGTCATACCTGAAAATACAAATTAATATTTCCAAATTCATTTGAGTCTAGTCCGTTTGTTAGTTATCGACAGTCAAAATGACAAACAGTGCAAGCTTTGAAAACAGTGTTCTGGAAAAAGCCCTTTGATTTGGGTATAAACTGTTTGTATTGGAGATTTGTACAGTAGAGAAGACGTTATTTATTTCAGCGCAAACAAAAGGCAAACACAATTTAATAGCATATAGAAATGTTCAATATTTAGAAATTTCAAACGAATCATTCTAATCTAAGTGGCAAATGGTTTGTAGCAAGATCAAACACCGAGATAACCGGCGTTTGATCAGGTTACACACTGTTTACATTGCGAATGAGTTTTGCATGTTGAATATGGTACAGTGGGGAAAACGTTATTATTTCCCAATTAACGCGTTTACGCTAAAATTAGTTTTTCCATTACAAACAGTTTGGAGTCAAATCAGACGCTGGGTACCCGGCGTCTGACCAGGCTCCAAACTGTTTGCAACTCAGATTAAAATAAATGGTCAGGATTGTCAATAAGTTGTCATTTATTAATGTTTAAGTGTAATTTGTTTGCGTACGTTTGCGTTTAAACGGGAAAATAATAACGTTTTTTTTTCTACTGTACCAGTCGATTCCTACAAGCATCATGGTGCATCCCAATTGTCCCAAAGGTACAATTTAATGTAAGTAGTTTCGAGTGCTTCGTTACAAAACAATTAGATGCTAGTTTTAATTCATGTTTATGTTTATAATCTTCCAGTAATTAGGTAAACTTGTCTGGTATTCAATGTTGAACTTTATAGGCTATGGAAACGAACATCATGTAATATTATCGGTTGGATTGTGTGTTTATGGTAAAGAAACATATCGTAATAAAACAATATTCAGGTATGTAACCGTTGAACCCGTAATACTTAACGCTTACACATGTATGAGTCATTTACAAACAGTGTACAATCTACAAGTGAACAGGACACGTGTCATATGCAAACCGTGTAGACATAGATCAAAGGGATTATGCCGGGGCCCTCTGGTCAGGGTTTTCACTGTTTGTTATTTTGGTAAAAGAACCGTAAATAGTCCAACATAAACAAAAATATAATAGAAAAAGGAAATGTCAATTTAGAGCTTCAAGGAAAAACTGATTTAGAAGTGGAATTCAAATCAGATAGTGTTTACATGTACCATGTAACATCATAAAATAATAAATGCACATGTACATTGAGATGCAGATCGATTGGTTCTAGGGATTTGGTGATCAATTAAAACAGTAGCTGCATTAGGTAAGAAGGAAAGCCCGGCGTCTGCTCTAGCCTCAAAATGTTTGTAATGGAAATACCGGTAATAGTTTTAGCACAAACGCGTTTCTTGGGAAATAATAACATCTTCTTCACTGTAAAAATATCAATAGGGAAAGAATAACGGCTCCTCTTTCACGTAGCGTGAACACTTTCTCCTGCATTTACCTATCTAGAAATTATTATGCCATATCTTCTAAGCAATCTTTATTTGCCTTCCGGTTAGAACATTAAAAGTGCGCTCCTATAATAAATCTACAGAATACTCTTCTCAGTGTAAAAAACTAACCGAGGCTAAGTAGAAATATTCTTTTAGATATGTTTGCTTTACTTTTGCCCTGCCTTAAGCATCCGTCTGAATCAACCAGCAGACAGTCAGTCTAATGCATAATTACTACAGTGGAGAAAACGTTATTCTTTCCCGTTTAAACGCAAACGTACGCAAACGCATAACACTAAAACGTAGAAAAGTACAACTTTTGGACAATTCTGATAATTCAGGTTTATCTTGGTGGCAAACAGTTTGGAGCCTGATCAGACGCTGGGTTACCCGGCGTCTGATCTGGCTCCAAACTGTTTGTACTGCAAATAATAGTTTTAGCGTTAACGCTTTTATTGGGAAAGAATAACGTTTTCTCCACTGTAGGTCATAAACTCACTGTTTTACCACGGAGAAGACGAGAACGTTTCCAGTGTAAACGATACTGCACGCAAACGCAACATAATAACATGCAGAAATTGACAATATTCTGAAAACGATCAACAGTTCTTTTTAGACTGAGCGACATATAGTTTGGAGCCTAGGCAGACACCGGGTTACCCGGTGTCTGATCATACTCTAAACTGTGTACATATGACATCATAGTTTTAACATAAACGCATTAACTGGGAAGAAGAACTACAGTGGAGAAAACGTAAGTCTTTCCCAATAAACGCTTCACGCTTAAACTATAATTTCATTGCAAATAGTATGGAGCCAGATCCCACGCTGGGTAACTCGGCGTCTGATCAGGCTCCAAACTGTTTGGCGTTAAGGTTAAAACCAACATTCAAAATTATCAAAATAGTGTTCTGCATTTTATTACAGTGCATTTCGTTGTCGTTTAAATAGGAAATAATATTTTCTCAACTGTAACGTTTTCTCCCAGTAGAATGCTTGAGGAACGGACAACTGTTCTTGGCTTTATTGTGTAGTTAATGTTTTGATTCGCCTCCGATATACTAGAGCGTTAATGGATTATTTGAACTGGTGATGTTCGTCACACTGAAGCAAAAAGGATTTTGCCATATACCCCATATTTTATTGTTGATATAGAAATTGCAAATGGTATACGGCATGTTCGTCTTCGAATTATTATCAACAATGTTCGTGTTTTCTATAATAAAAATCTCCTGTTTTTATATCTGCTGGAGATTCGCATCGGTGACAAGAAAGAGAGTAAACTGAACCACAGCTGTGTATGACTACAGTGAAGAAGATGTTATTCTTTCCCAATAAAGCCGATTATGCTGACAATATTAAGTCCATTGCAAACAGTTATGTGTCAGAGGCCGGGTAACCTCGCGTCTGATCAGCCTGCGGACTTTTTGTGACGTATATAAAAATAGTATTCACAAACTTTTATTTTTCTTCTTTTCATTGAATTACGTTTTCGTTTGATTTGCGTGCAAAATAAACTAAAAGGAATAACGTCGTCTTCTTTATAAAGTGGAGAATATGTCTTCTTTCCCGTTCAGCTTAAATGTAACGTACCACAATAAAATGATAAGTAGAAAATGGACAACTATTATCTGAATAGCAACCGGCCTTAAATCTGGCTCCAAACTGTTTGTTATTCAGATAAAAATTAAAGATACATGTAACAATTGTAAACAGTTTCAATTTAATACATTGTTTTGCATTGAGTATGTGCTTAGTTTCGTTTATATGGAGACATACATTGTAATACATTCTTCTTCGCTGTAGAATTACAGTAAAACCTCTCTATTACGACCTCTAAATTATGTTAATTATTAGAGTGTTTACGGTAGGTGACCGCTTAAAACAAGGTGACAGTGAAACAGAAAGCTCCTGTAGGAGCTTTCTGTTTCACTGTCACCTTGCTTTAAGCTGTCACCTGTCTATTGTACACTCAATTAGCCTTTGTTTTAGTGGTCGTAATATAGAGGTTTTACTGTATGTCCATTACCAAATTATTTGACACGCATACCAACAACTTCTCAACGACACTTTGTTTTACAGTTGACTGCATTAGTTATGTCATATATCTTTATATGAATGGAGGTCTTTTTTACTCATGTTCATTTAAATGAGTCATGGGGAAGAAAAGCACACAAATCCCTAGTTGCTTATAAAAATACAATTGTCTTCGAAACGAATTTTATTATTAGCTCTAATAATTGTTAGACATAAGTCTTAACAATATCAAAACTTTTTCAATTTCTTATAAAGTTGGTTTCTAATATTTGCCGTCCTGTTGCCGCGTGGCGAAGCCTTTTCATTACGTTGCAAACGGCTTAAACCGGGTTACATTGAATCTTATAGGATCTTACCAAATGTGCCAGTGGAAAATGCAATTTTAGCTTTTTTAAATGAAAATCAAACGCATTCCAATAAACTTGTTCTTGATAATATGGCGCTGTTAAATATGAAGGTAAAATGTTTTGAGTCCGATCAGGATCTCAAATTGACGAACACAGTTCTACTATGTTACATATCATTGTAATGCGCTTGCGTTGGGTGTGGTTGTATCAGAGACAGACACATTTACTGCACTGTAACAAACGGAGCCTGCTGACAAATGTTATCGCACATGTTTTTCTTTCTTATCTAGGAGGTTTGACAATAACTCACACTGTGTCCTGCAACATTAATTAACATGAACTAATCATTAAAAGAAATATATGAAAAGAACTATTGATTAACGCTACACAAACTCATAATGTCACACTAGAAACAAGAGTTTAGCATTAACCAAATCATTTATCGGGAGGTTTCTTTTTTTCCAATCTGAAAAGTAGTATAAATTCTGGTTTTGTCAATTTAACACAACGTCTCCATTAATGGTATTTGATCAGCAGTGACGAGTTTAGTAATACTCATTCGGCTTTCTGCCAAGTCGAAATGGCCGATGTGTTTCGAATGAACTTTGCAACAGTCAGCACCGGCCTACAACATAACCAAACCAATCGACGATTGAACTTGTCATTAACTCACAGTGCACCTATGGAGAGTACACTTGTCCCATGCAAACAATGCCTGATCTTATCAGAGGGCTAAGAACCCTACTTATCAGGTTCTTCACTATTTGTCATTTTGCAATATATTGCACAAAACAATTCTAGATAATCATAAATTGATTAGAACTTATAGGAAAGTAAAATGGTCCATTTAATGTTTCAGTGGGAATGAGTTAATACATATTTTCCGCAATAAGTGTCGATTAATTCAATGGTTAATGCGTGAGATGATTTTCTATACCATCTTACGCACTCATAATACCAAAAACAATTATAACCGTTGCAAGCAGTTTGAAACCTAACCAGACGCCATTAGCTTCGTTTAAATGGTACATGTAGAAAGCAACGTTCTATCCACAACACCATATCTTGCAAGACATTTTATTTATTTCTGTTTCCATGATAGAGGGCATGGGGACGTGCTCAGTTGGGTTTTAGCTTGCTGATCTTTGATATATCACTTGGACAACTGTAATGGACAGTTTCTTTCAATATATTGTTCAATTACAACCAATATAGATAATTGTCGGTGCTCTTTTAGGAAGGTATTATCTACATGTGTACAATCATAGCATTAGGGCTTAATGAGTTATACGATACTATGAAGATCAACACAATACATTGAGACAAAGGTTAATTAGATTAAAGTAACAAGAGCTGTCGGAGAACAGCAAAGCTTGCCTAATTAAACCTTTCTTAAATAGGTAAGTATCAATATAAAAGTGTATCAGTACATTGATATTCAAGCCACAGGGAACCTCCATTCCAAATATCAGCTTACTAATGCACATAATTATGTCATGTAGTATAAGTGCATTCCAACACTTACTCCATAACTTACTTTGAATTTTCAGGCCCAAAACTCTAAGTCCACAACAGGTGAAATTTTGACCAATTTTTTTTTATTATTATTTATACTACGCCACATCAATGTTCAATCCTGAAGGCACCTCCATTCCAAATATCAGCTTCCTAATACAAATATTTCATGTTATATTAGTGCATTACAACACGTACCCCAAATCTTTAACCATGAGAAATCACCCGAAAAATCTAATTCCACAACAGGTACAATTTTGACTAAATTTAAACATTTTTGTAATTTTTAACTACGCAACATCAATGTTCAACCCAAAGGGCACCTCCAAATTTCAGCTTCCTCATGCAAATATTTCATGAAGTATTAGTGCATTACAACACTTACCCCAACACTTTAACCATGAAAAAACAACGTCGACGCCGGGATGATGCCATAAGCCCCCTCCCATTCTCCGAAAAGGCGAGCTAAAAAGGAATCTATCCATACCAAATAAAACCATTGGTGCTAAAACTACACTTTCAACTGCAATCAGCTTGTAGCCAGGTCAGACGCCTGGTAGCCCGGCATCTGACCAACCCCTAAACTACATGTGTGTGCCACTCAGATTAAACAAATCGTGAAAAGATTTAAAAACTTTTTTTTTACTTTTTATTGCATTGTGTTTTGTTTCGTCCAATCGGTAAAAATAACATTTTCTCCACTAAATTGTAAGTGTAAAAATATTTAGAGCCAGATCAAAAACCAGTTTTATCACATCTCGTCTCAATCGGTTTTCATGTTGCATCATATATTTTAGTGCAAACCCTTTTAGTGGGAAATCATAGCGTCTAATGCCCCTGAAACATCGCTGTTGGTGTCCACATTTCAGTAGCGTATTTAAGTCGTAATGAGTGTTAAACTGCCGCAAAACCGTCACGGCGACAACACACCACTCACAGGGCAACGTTTGATTACCCATCGATCGATAAACATCTTAGTTTAGGATAATTTGAAAATTACTTGCTCTTGTGAAGATACACTCCGTGAATATACCGATCAAGCTATCGTCCAGCGAAATTTTTAAAGTGGGTGGCTGCTAAAATCAAGCCAATTCACATTCAATAATAAAACGAATGCATGTTTTGAAGTTCTTAAACTTAGAAGGCTGTCTAGCAAGCAAGGGGACTTTCTACTTTACGTTCAACTTGAGTATGACTACAGCATTATGACTTAGCAGTATACAGTGGAGAATCTGTTATTCTTTCCCGTTTAAAAGCAAACGTACGCAAACGCAAAACAATAAAACGTAGAAAAATACAACTTTTGGACAATTCTGATAATTCATGTTTATATTGGTAGCAAACAGTTTGGAGCCTGATCAGACGCCGGGTTACCCGGCGTCTGATCTGGCTCCAAACTGTTTGTAATGGAAAAAATAGATTTAGCGTAAACGCGTTTATTGGGAAAGAATAGCAGATTCTCCACTGTATAGAGAAAGAAGCATTCAATGCAGATAGTCAATCTATTACAGTGCTCAGCAGTTTTAGTTGATATTTAACCATTGTACACATTCGACGAATATACTCGTCCTTTATAACGTCGTAGAGCACGTTAATCAGTTGCAAACAGTGAAGCTCCATATCAGAGGACTAATATATTGTAACCCAAGTAAAGGTAAAGTTTGGACTTTACATTATTGGAAACTGGAATAATTATTATTCCTTGCAGTGTCAGGGATACATAAGTTAACGACTTTATTCACTATAATCAAGCTCGTATATCATAACCCTTTCGCTGCCAAAGTCACATTAAATCGATTTTGCAAACAGTTTGGATCCTGATTAGGCGTGACATTTCACCAGGATCCAAACTGTTTGATCCTCATACCTTAATCCTCACTCTGAAATGATCTTGCAGTCAACAATACTAAAGCAGACGACAACATCTCTCGATTAATTTGGCGATGAAAGATTCAGCAGTTCCACAAAAAACACGGAAGTTTGTTTTTATTGCAATAATGGGTAGACCAAGCCACATTGTCACCTTAGGCTTTACATATGGGATCGGTGTTTGGTCTATAGTTCCAAATTTATAAACTGTGTGCATCCTGATTAGATCAGTCATAAATGGATAATATGGACTAAACTTTATCAAAAGCTTGAGTTGTCCATATGACGTTTCAGGGATAAATGATTTAAAACTAGTAGATGCTTTGAAATGCAAATTGCATTGAAATGCAACACATCTATACAGCAATTTCTAGACAGTTCAAAATTATAACCTTTAGGCGACCAACTGAGAATACCAGAACATTTGCAAACAGTTTTAATTTTAATCAGGCGCCGAGTAAAACGGCATTTATTCGGGATCCAAACTTTTTTATATTGATATTTCTGTCCAAATGCATTTAACCTATATATGGGAGCAAATCATTGCTACGGAATACTAGATTCTGAAGATAGAATGACAAAGAAAGGGTTTAGATGAAGCAAGTGTCATTAAGAAAGTTATCGACAGCTAAGACTGTCATCAAATTCTCATCTACCGGGTTCATTGGCGGTTTCCTAGTTTAATCAATACCATAACTGACAACATGTAATACTATACAAAAATATATGTATTTTGAAATGCAATTTTCCCAGGCATCTTAGCTTGGAAGTAGTGGTTATAGCTTTGCAGGCACATTTTGCAATCGAATACGTACATTGAAACTAGTATAACCTCTTTCCACTGAGGAAGTGTCTAGCTATTGGAAACGACACACATCGTCTTGGTACAGTGCGACCAATGCTATACTTTGCCAATAAACGCATTTATGCTAAATTTATTATGCATATTCAAACAATTTAGAGCCAGATCAGACGCCGGGTAACACGGCGTCTGATCAGGTTCCAAAGTTTTTGCCTATCAAATGAACAAAATCGTCAGCATTTTCAAAACCTTGTCATTTTCTCCATTGTTTGCACTTCACTTGCGGTTCCCTTCATTTAAACGGGAACTATTAAAATATTCTCTACTGTACCATAACCCCAGTTGCTTTTGAAGTGTCTTGCTACGGAAACGAAAAACAGGCATCATGTGTTTATAAAAGTACTGTCATTGTAGGAGGGGGACGCACTCGTCTTTTAAACCCTTTAACTGCCATGAAATCATCTTCTTTAAGCAATTGTCGTTCACGTTGGACAAAACAACGTCTGCTCCACTGCATTTCCTCTACTTCCCTACTCTGAGTGCACTGACTATTTAACACAGTTTGGATCCTGATCAGACGGTGCTATAACACTCATTTTAATACTTCTTAAGTCAATATACATTACATTTGAGAAACGAAAACAGAGGGTCAGGCTTCCTTAGGATGTAATACCATAGAGCATCAATGGAAATCTCCTAATGACAAGTTCGTCAAATAATTCGATGGAAATCTAGTACTGACAATTTCCTCAAATAATATTTTAACAGCCTATCTACATTCTTGATTTTTTGTTAAAAAAATGTTTTAATTTTAGTAAAAACACCTGTCTTTTTTATGGTTAAGATACATGTACATGTACTTATCACATTGAATCTGAAAAATGTATTGATGGGGATGGCTAAAGAGACATAGCATGCGTGCGACGAGCACCTGTGGTTCAAGTTGGGAAAGTATAGTTGCAACTAAACTTACATATTCAAGCTCAATACAATACCGTTTTAAACACCTTTTTACATAAACGGTTGTTAGACAAAAATACAATAATACAAATATTTGATTCTTTAACTCTAAGATTTTTCTGAATTCATCTACTTTTTAGCATATGTATATTTACTTAGACAAACTTTTAATTAGCACTGACACTTGTATGGTGTAACTATTTGTTTCGTGAACTGTTTTTTCCCGATGTAATTGTTATTTGGCAGGTACAGTAGATAAGACGTTATTCTTTTCCAATACACGTGTTTATGCTAAAATCCTTTGTTTTTTCACTTTTAAGTTGCTACTTGATTGCTTTCAATTTATCAGTGATCATTAGGACATGACCTGAGAGTAGTAAGTCCATGCCCTCCATATTAGCCGTTTGAATGGGGGCCGCCACTTATCTGACAGTTTCCAACACTCTGAACAAGATTCACATTCGGATCTACACTGTTTGATAAAATGTGTTTCTTTCCCAAATTCTTAATCTAGGTATACAAATAATAAAAGCAGAACATGGTACTCAGCAATTAATTTCCCGACAGCGAAGGGGATACAGTATGTAAGGAACCAACTGCCAGTAATGCGGATATGTCCCCTTATAGCTGTTTTCGGGATTGACTCTTTCATCCAATCATGGTAAAAAGTGGTACATGTACGCTTCTTTATCATTTACTTACAATCAAACATCAATAAATAACTTTGTATATTTTGTTCTATATTTCAATCCTAATAGCAAACCCTTTGGAACCTGATTAAACGCCGCGTTTGCAGTATGCAGTTCTCGCCGCTAACACCCTAAGAAATGCAAACCGGTAGGAGCCTGATCAGTCGCCGCGTAAGTCGGCGTCTGATATGACTTCAAGCTTTTTGCATTGAAAATACTAGTTTTAACGTAAACGCGTTTATTTGGGAGAATAACGTGTTTTCCACTGTAACACCCTAAGAGTAAACCGTACGCCAATTATCCGGACATTCAAAATGTGCAATTAGTTCTTTTGTGGCGGCCTTGGATTCTAGGGAATGTTAATGGTCGACTTTACTGCTGTGAATGAAAAAAAAATGAAATGGTGAAGATAAATGCAAAATATTCACCATAACGATTTTCGGTGTTTACGGGAATAGCATTAACAGCTCGTGAAAGAAACGCACTTGGTTTTGGTTTCCTTTTTTGATCAATAGAACGCTATAATGGCTTAATCTTGTTAGCTTTAAAATTTTCGGTTGACATGCAGAGCCCCTCATTACTTTGTTTCGCGATAAAACATCCACCTTTTCCACCGCTTTGAGTGTCACTTTGCAGAGAATTTGGATCTTGATCAGAATTCAAATGATTTCCTAAAAAGCAAATGTTAATCTAGAATCAGTGGTAGTATGGGTTTAAAATGCTCACACGTGCCCATGTTATTGTTGACAAGAAATTTCCAAATGCAGAAAACAAGCATGATGTACGAAATACCTTGTGTCCATTCCATCTAAGCTACAGTGGAAACGACGATATCCTTTTCCTTTTCAAATGCTACTTATCGCCAACACTATGCAATCAACTGTAGACAATCAGTTTTTTCTTTAAATAAATACAGTTTTGGATCTGATCAGAAGTCGGGTTATTCGGCTTCAGATTCTAGCTCCAAACCATTTGCAATGGAAATGAGTGTTCCATCATAAATGTTTGTTTTATTTGGCCAAAATGACGTACTCGCCGCCGTATCTTGGAAGTTTGATCAATATTCAAAGTGTGTGTCACTCCCGTTCTATTTCGTTTATCGAATACACAACACTTGAACACTAAATCTTATTTACAGTGGAGAATCTGTTATTCTTTCCCGTTTAAACGCAAACGTACGCAAACGCAAAGCCCTAAAACGTAGAAAAGAACATCTTTTGGACAAGTCTGATATTTCATGTTTATCTTGGTGGCAAACAGTTTGGGTGACCCGGCGTCTGATCTGGCTCCAAACTGTTTGCAATTGAAATAATAGTTTTAGCGTAAACGCGTTTATTGGGAAAGAATAACAGATTCTCCACTGTAGAGGCTGATGAAGCAAACCGGTGATATAACTTGGAACAAGCTCCTGAAAAAACCTTTAATTACAAAAAACAAAAACAAAAATGCAAAATACCAAGATAATTACAGTACGCTTTAAAAAAAACAATTAGTTCGGGAGGCATTATACTTTATCTTGCTGAAGTGCCGTCTGCTTTTAAACTGTCGTCTGTTTTTAATTGCATTTTCATATATTTTTGAATATAATAACCGTGGTTCGTATGTCAAACGGTTTGTACTCAGACACACCGGATTACCGGGCGTCTAATCTGTATCCCAACTATTTGCAAGTGTAAATAAATGCAGGTTTAGGCTTGCAGGTTCAACGTGTTACTTGCCGGTCGCTACCTGACTTGAATGTGCAAACAGAATGGACACGGCATCTGGATGCTAACTGTTTGACACTCCTATTAAGGTTTGTACAATTCCAAATACACACATTTTACTAATACAATGTATGTTGACACATTTTGCAATTGAAAGTTTCAAGCAGATGATATTACGGCATGGATAACGTTTACAGAAACGCATCTGCACCAAGCGTATCATTGAAAAAAAGATACTTTTAATCAGATTCCTTGAAACATGGTGCTGTCAACTAAGCATTTGGATCTTTAAATGTATGAGCTTAAATGCCCCCCCCCCCCCCCCCCTTAACCGCTAGAAATTTTCTGCTTAAATTCTAACGTCAGTCTCTAAAACTGAGAATTATAGCATTTTGATGCGAGAAACTATCTGGGCCCTGATCTGTCGCCAAATACAATACGCATCTTACTTGAATCCTGTACGTTTGGACATTTTGGAAGTACATCATGTAAATTTATAAAGATACCGGATTAATTCTTTGCAATATAATGACACGTTCAAAAACACGTCATATGACTTAGTATGAATTATATATGTTATTGCTATTGTGCATGTGGAAAAAAATATCTGTTCTGTTCTGTTCCGTATAATGTAACGAGACAATGATGAACATTTTAGATCTACGCTGTTTCCATCGGACAAGGTGTACTCTTCTCAGACACACTGTGTGTCAATGACGCACTTGTGCGTACGCAAAACTAGGCTTTAATGGTGCTATCATAGCATAAAGGATAGTTCAAAATCATGCATGTCGAAAACATCATTTACCATAAACTTCAAACAGTATTTCAAATTGCGAAAAAAGCGTTCTTCAAAATGCAATTATTTCATCGTATGAAATATATAATTAAACACGAAGATACGCTAATACATTGAAGATAGAAACACACATTTTAATTTCCATCACGGAAGTTCTCTGAGATAAAGTCCTGATAGGATTGCTGTATATTTACATTGCAATGTTGATCAGAAACCGACCGTGCATCGATAACCGTCAAAATTTCCCATTGAAAGATTTGCAATGTGATAAAACATGAAACATGACATTGCTTTGAATCTTAATTTGAGCGCTACAGTGGATTTGGATTTATATGAAAACATATCACAAGAATAGGTTGTTATCTGGTTACAAAAAGAAGTCGGCAGGACGAGTCTTTTACCAGATAACAACCCATTCGAGTGATATATTTTTCATATCCTTCCAAACGAATTGAGTAATCTCTATAAGTCATCGATAAGTATAACATAAATGTTCATGATATTCCTCGTTTAACCGAAACAAAACGCAAACACGGTGCTATAAAATATACAATAGCAAGTTTCTGAAATTATTGACGATTCATTTTTATGTGAGTGTCAAACAGCTTGATGAGACGCCGAAATGTTAGACATGTAAATATTGACAATGTATCTGTTTAACCTGTATTTATTCAACAATGGTTACGAAAGAAGTTGTTATATATGTTTTATCTGTATTCAAGTAAAATCAACTAACACAAATCACACACTTTTGCTCGAATGGTACGTTTAATATTTGCATGTGTGTTTAGAATTAAAGTGCGTTATTCTTTCCCAATAAACGCCTGGGTTTTGTTCAAAAATAGGTGTTAGATTAGACACTTGGTCATGACCCAAACTCGCTGGTCAGATGTTTTTTCTATACCAACAGTGTTGACCATGACCAGAGGATTCCTTAAGATCAGGGTTTGCACTGTTAGACATGTTGCAGTATATTGTAATAAAAAACCTCTAAATCGTGAAACACGGACAGTTCCTTAATTGTGGATTTTAGTTTTCCATGACAAGTTTTAAAGGTGAATAAGTGAGTGTTAATTTGAAAATACTATGTTGCAAAGCCGTTTCTCTACATAGGCATTGTTTAGGAACATAAATGTGACATGTTTGTTTTTATAAGCCAGAAATAATGAGCAATCAATGCAGACAATTACGTGCTAGCGACAATTACGAAATAATACAATATTGGGTTTGCACGCAAATAGCCCCGGTAACCGTTCCTGCAATAACGGTTTACCCCTAATTATGTTAGCCTACTTGTATCGACAATTACAAAATTGGCATCTCCCATGCAATAGTCCTAATGTGTAACTAATTGGAGACCAATCAATATAGTTTACAAACAGTTGGGATCCAGATCTAAGAGCGAGTTCTTCAGTTGCAAATGGATGCTTAAGATAGGACGCACTGGTCAGGGAGACATACAGTGCACAATATGTATTTATGTATGTGGTGACTACTTTAAGTAGGGCAATTGGCATTGAATCACGATACCACTGATGCTTTTGGTGAGGAAAACTACGTTTAGACATATAGCCTTAATGATCAGTACGCACCAACGTTGTATAGCTGTCCTGCTATACTATCAGCTTCATATGCCTATATTAACTTTTATAACGTAATTATTTCCATTAACAGTGAATATGCCTAACACAATTTGACTTTCATATGGAATGAGGTTGTACCAATTCAATATGTACAATAGGAAAATGCGTTATTCTTGTTCATTTAACCATTTCACTCTCAAAGACGCTTAAAAGCGCGTTTGCAAACAGTTTGGAGACTTATCAGACGCGGCGTAAAGCGGCGTCGAATCTGAATTCAAACTGTTTGACACTCGTTTTGAAATTTCATCAGACAAACTGCCTTTTTTTTAAACTTTGATACGATATTGCAGACAACTAATATTAAGCAGACGACAATGGAACGACGAAGGGGTAAAACTCCCACGAATAAATTGGAAGTGAAAAAGTTAAACTAAACAGAGACACAAACGCATTGCCATAAAATGGAGAAAACGACATATGTTTGATAATCCTCATGATTTATTCAATGAGGATAACGGCTTTAGCAAAGCCTAATTTGTTGATAAAGAATAAAGCTTCCTCTACTGCATTTAAGTTCAAGGGACAATTTACTACATTATGGTAAGACGCTACCAACATTCAAAAAGTAGGCGCCAATTGCAAGGTAATTATGAAATCACAATTGTTCTAGATAAAGTGTGTGCAGCCATTAGTGACATATTGGGGCAGAAGCAGTCATTTGCAATGGAAAATTGTAATATCATAATTGAAAAACGTTACATCGACACTACCGACAAGTGCTGCCGTTGGTATATTATATACTGAATACGAACGATGAAAATAATACGCCATTATCGAACAAAGTCACTCTGAAATGGAGAATACATTATTATTTCCCATAAAACCAGGCGTTTTTACTTAAATAATTACTCCATTGCAAACTGTTTGACACCAGATAAGAAGCCGGGTAACTCCGCGTCTGATCTAGCTTCAAATTGTCTGCAACTCAGATAAATATCTATTTTCAGAAAATTAAAAAAACCAGTCATTTCCTACGTTAATTGCACTACGCAATAGTTATTTTTAAATTAAGTTTAAATTCTTTCACAAAAGTTTTTTAAAACATAAAACAACATGAAAGTTCGTAAAGCAGCAAGTACAGTAGAACCTCTCCATTACGACCATTAACTTGTGATGAATATTAACCGTTTAAGACGAGTGAATGCTTAAAGCAACGTGAAAGTGAAACAGAAAGCTCCTACAGGAGCTTTCTGTTTCACTTTCACATTGATTTAAGCTGTCACCTGTCCATTATACTGACAATTAACCTTCTTTTTAGTGGTCGTAATAGATGGGTTCTACTGTACTTTCATATCTTGTAACATTTTCGCTGTCAATGTGACGTAATAACCCGTTTAGGACAGTCGCTATCATGATCTCGTCTGTTTCAATTTTGCGTCTGATTTCTTTATGAAGGTTTGAAATGTATAGTTATGTTTTGAACTCATGAGACGATGTTTGCTAATGGCAGTGCTGTCGGTCTTGGCAGTGAGAGGGTTAACTCTTTCACTCTCAATGACGCCAAAAGGCGCGTTTGCAAACACTTTGGATCCTGATCAAACTGTTTGATATTCTTTTTTTTAAATTTCGTTAGTCATACTGCCTTAAATTTAACTTTTAAACGATATTGCAGACACCATGTTGAAGCAGACGACAATGAAATGGTGAAGGGGATAATGAAAAGGTTAAGTTATCATCTGTAATGTTTGGAGTGATCAATAGTACAAATAAACTAATCATGATCTCTGAAATTGTTACAATACCATTCTAAAACATATGGACCATGCTTTAATGCTATGGACTCCCCACGATGTTTTTCAGTGCAAAACAAAGACTAAGTCTTGCATAATTCTTCTCTGACTAAGGTATACACTATCTTACAAGTATCATAATTGAAGCCCGTTTCACATCAGCCGTACGATTTTTATTTCGTACGATTTCGCAGGTCCAGTGTACCGCAAGACAAATCGCAGCAAGGGATTTCAAATTCGTGTCGGCCGTAGACCACGCACGACCGCCGCACGAACACCGTACGGCTGTCTCACGAGTCGTACGACTTTGAACGAGAATATAGGAAAAAGGTGGTGCAAAATTCGCACGGCAGCCGCAAGATGGTCGCACAGCAGCCGTGCGAATGTGAAAGACAGTCGCAAGGCAGCCGTACGAATTCGGATATTCTCTTGCGGTCGCCGTACGGCAGCCGTACGAATGGCTCACGTCATTCGTACGTTTACCTTACGAATAATTCCCCTATGAGGGTATAAATGTAAAGGCAAAACTGAAACTGCCGTCACTTGCTCATGAGAATTTGGCAATAATGGCCATTCAACCTCAGATGGTGGATGTTGCAATATCAAGGAGAATAATTCAAGATGAAGAAGAACGCCATGATGCTACTTTGGCCATTCTTATCCGTGAGGGTCAACACCAGAGAAGGCGTGAGAGGCGTTGGTGAGTAAAGTCATGAACTGAACGATGTAGGCTGTTTAGACACGACTATACCCTCTTCCGGGAGCTTGATAAGGAGTTCGAGTACGACAACATCACCTACATAAGGAAAGGCCGCAGTATGTTTGTCGAGTTGCTGCTATGTGTCAGCTCGCATATCACCAAGTCAAACAGAGGTCGTGGTTCCATCGAGCCTGGAGAGCAGCTGATGTGAACACTCATATTTTGGCTACAGCGATGAGTTTCAAATGCTTACAGTACGCTTTCAGGGTTTCACACAACACCACCCCCATCTTTGTACCTGAGCTGTGTTAAGTTATTTATGAACCAGTTCAACAATGAACTCACAGCCCTGCCTTCCACCCATGACCGATGGCGTGAAGTAGCGCAGATGGTCTGCAACCGATGGAACTTCAACATTGTATGTGGGACCATAGACGGCAAACATATACATGTAGCCATCAAGAAGCCGGATCTGTCTAGAAGAAAGTCTCATAATTACAATGGGTTTTGCTCCATTGTGCTGCTAGTTATGGTAGATTCAGAGTGCAAGCTCCTGTGGATACATAGTGGAATCAGCGGATTGCCTTCCGTTGCAGGAATCTTCCCTGAGAGCTCCCTACGGTCAGCCATAGAGAACAACACAATCGGTTACCAACCGGCGAACCACCCCACACGATGACAATAATGTCCCTTATTTCATCCTAGGAGATGACGCTTTTCCACTGTTTAAAGGAAGCGAATGAAGGGAATGTAAAGAGTGGCAAAACTAATGTGTACAATTTAAAAAAGAACGAATTCGTAGCTGTGCATTTTTGTGTATTATAGATCATAGTTAGATGTTGAGGTATAACTGGGTTTTTAGGTCGAGTGGTATAATTACCAAAATACAAACGGCTGACAGTGATCTAATGCACGCTCGTGTATAAATACGAATTTATTACTTCAATTCTAACATGATTCTTTTAAAACAATATTCCCTGGAGAATACACAACACCGGAATGTTGGCATATGATACGTCATTTTGGCTACTGCATTAACTTTCAACAATTTTTGCTGCGTTTCAACCTTGATAGTCTAAAAGTAAAGGACGTTAACTCAACAGAAACAACAATTCCAACTCAATTGTGGTTTATCTGTCACCTTGAAGCGAACAAGGATACACTTTGCATTATATCTGGACATCTATATGCCAAAGCTATCGTGTTAACAAATTAGGAAAAGTGAGAGCACTTCGATTGTGCTAGATTTGAACATGGAATAGATAGAAACACATGTGGTTAAAATCTAACTTTTAACTGAGTATACCGGAAACTGTACTTTAATTTTAAATGTCCAGGTTAATGGTGCTGTTGTTACTTGACGAAATGGCACCGGTAAACAACTGGAATTGTCAAATCTCAGATTTCGGGAATTTCATTCATAAACTGCACGGTCAATCGAATGGCGCGCTTGCAGTGCATTATCGCGAATTAGTGAACTGTTCTTGGTATTTTTTGTTTATATGCCATAGGTTTCGAGTCGAGCCAGAACAGAAGATAAACTATGTGCTATTCAGTAGGGGCTTCGGTCGGTGGCTCATATTTTTCATGAGGCACAACATATTTTCCCTTCCCTCTTTTTGGAGGCAGCTGTTGATGTGACCTCTCTGATTACTACACAGCCTCTGTGAGCTAATAATAGCGCAGCTGCTTTTATAGGGGTGGGAGTACGCCCAATCTCCACAAGACGATCGTACGGCAGCCGTGGGAGTCGTACGACAGCCGTACGTTTCGCAGAAGCCTTGTTGCGATGTTGCGAGAAAGCGTACGGCGGTCGCACGGTGTTCATGCGGTCTTCGTAAGACTAACGCACGAATAAATTGGACTAATTTTAGCCATGACAGTATCATATATAAATCGTACGTCAAACGTACGGGCGTCTCACGGCCTCCGTGCGTCTGTCGTACGACCTGCAAAATCGCATGGTGATCGCAAGGAAAATGAACATGTTGAAAACCCAGCTTGCGACGTTGCGGCAGCCGTGCGACGTTGCAAATTCGAACGGCTGTTGTACGGTTGTCATACGAAACCTTGCGATTTACCCATAAAAACCGTTCGTACGACTGTCGTACGGCTGATGTGAAAAGGGCTTTAACAAAATACTCTTTCTACATTGTAGTGTCAAAGAGTGTATAGCCGAATCTTGCGATCGGCCTCGGTCTACTCTGTTTGCAATGCGCTGTTTCTGATTTTCTGATGACATTGTTCATTTATATCCAACTGTAAAGCTCTGAGTTGATGACCTCATCGAGGCTTCCAACTTATTTATGGTAATAGTGGTCTTTTCCGATACACCGACCTCAAAAATGTAATAACAAACTCCAAACGTATCAAGCTACAAGTGTCTTGAATAAGACCAGACAGATTGATAAATGGTTCCAATTCACATGCGTTTATCAATGTGGTACAGTGGTGAAATGGTTATTTGTTCCAAATAAACGCATATATACTAACATTTTTACTCTGAGAGTAATAAAAGAAATAGCGTTCTTCGAAATAATTCTTCTTTTACATGCACAAATGGACTGCCTAGTTAGATCCGCCGGTGGCCAATACATGCAGAAAGAACATAAATAACTTCATCTAATGAGAGACTTAATCATTGCCGAGTTAATCACCAAGATTACTCATTTTAACTCTCCTATGATTTTCTATGTGCTTAACTCATTCACCCCTGAAATTTTGAAACTATTATAGAGTATTAAACTATACGTATATTAAAAAATAACAAACAATTCAGATCCTGATCAGAGAACGGCTAAAGGAGCCATTTACTCAGGGTATACATTGTTTGCCAAGGACGTACAGTAAACACTCTCTATTACGGCAACTAAAATTAAGGCTTATTGTCCGTATGAAGGACACGTGACAGCTTAAAGCAATTAGAAAGTGAAACAGAAAGCTCCTGTATGAGCTTTCTTTTTTCGTGTTCACATTGCTTTAAGCAGTCACCTGTCTTAAACGACTAATATTTGACACAACTTAGTGGTCGTAATAGAGAGGTTCTACTGTATAAACTCTTAAAACACTATTTTTGTATTAAATAGATACGCCATTGACTGAAAACACAAATATATGAATACCATAAAGTTTACATCATATCAGACGGCAAGTCACTCAATGACTAATTTGAATTGAAATGCTTGTATTTGAAAACGTGACACTTAAGACAGGATGAGAGTAAAGTCGAGAGCTCATACAAAATATTTCTCCTTCACTTTCGTCCTACTGTAAGTTTACACATTCTGATGAAACGCAATCGTCTTTATTTGAAAACAGATTGAATCTAGATCACATGTCGTGTGACACAGGATCGCAACCGTCTGACACTCGTATAAAACATCTTAAGTGAACATTTGAAACATTTTAAGTTGGCAGACGAACATATTTCAGAAGAAGGAAAATTGACGGAGAAAAAAACTTCTACAGGCATCAAGCTTTATCGCAGTGGTACACTTTATACTGGTTTAACCTTCAAAATCAGTGATTCAACTTTACTTTGCTCTACTCAAACACCGCATTTGATATTCTAACTAAAGTAAAATACATATTTTACGCCATCTCATCATACGGCCTGTTTAAGCCAGTTGACATATTAATCTGCGTTTGAAGAAAAGTCGAAAACTCTAACAAGAGCTATTTACTTTTAGCTTGCTTTAGATTATCACCTATCACAATCATCCGTATGTCCTGTTTATACAGCATTAATAACGGAGTCTTACTGCACTAACCTCAAAACATAGGATATATCCAAACATTAAATCTGTTCAAACGTTTCAGTCAGAAAGTACAGAGTGATCTAACACAAGCAATTAAGATTATGTTGAAATATTCGAACAATTTCTTACATTCTTGGCGCACGTTTAAATGCAGAAGTACTCTTAGCACCAACATAGCTTCTACATTGTAAATTAATTGAAACTATTGGTTTCGGCAATGCATTTGAAGGTTCCAGAAAGCACATATTTCTTTTTTAAAAAGCATGATGTGAGGCGCTAGTGCGATCTATAAAAGATGTGTTACAGATATTAATATTAATATAGATATTGATTTGAATCGTCAGAAAGACATTTGGAATTACAGGACGCCCCAGCATTTGTAAATAGTAAGTGCTTTCATAAAGCTTTAAATTTACAACAACTCCCGTAGTGGAGGTAATTTATATAAGTCGTAGTGGAGGTAATTGAATTAAGTCGTAGTGAAGGTAATTCATATATATAAGCCGTATTGGAAGTAATTCATTCAAGCCGTAGTTATAATAATTTATACAAGTCGTAATGGAGGTTATTTAAATAAGTCGAAGTGGAGGTTATTTATATAAAGTCGTAGTGAAGGTAAATTATAAAGGTCGTAGATGAGGTAATCTATATAAGTCGTAGTGGAGGTAATTTATATAAGTGGTAGTGGGGGTAATAGAAATAAGTCGTAGTGGAGGTAATCTATATAAGTCGTAGTGGAGGTAATTTATATAAGTCGTAGTGGTAGTAATCTATATAAGTCGTAGTGGAGGTAATTTATATAAGTCGTAGTGGTAGTAATTAATATAAGTGGTAGTGGTAGTAATTTATATAAGTGGTAGTGGGGGTAATAGAAATAAGTCGTAGTGGAGGTAATAGAAATAAGTCGTAGTGGAGGTAATCTATATAAGTCGTAGTGGAGGTAATTTATATAAGTCGTAGTGGAGGTTATATATGTAAGTCGTAGTGGTTGTTATTTATAAAAGTGGTAGTGGTAGGAATTTATATAAGTCGTAGAGGAGGTAATTCAAATAAGTTGTAGGGTAGGTCATTTATAAAATTCGTAGTGGAGGTAATTTATATAAGTGGTAGTGGGGGTTATCTATATGAATCGTAATGGATGTAATTTATATAAGCGTCAAACGAATGGTAGATAATTATTGCAATCGTAAAGAATTCTATAAGTGAACTTAAATGTTTAATTACTACAAAAACGTTTTAATGAACAAATACTCACTGCAGCACTCCCTCTTTACAACGGCCCTCCTTACAACGACTCATTCCTTACAACGACCCTCGCCGCTGTTCCCTTTCAAGACAATTATATTTTTAATACTTTCACTTATGCAATATCGTCAGCTTAAAACTGTCGTCTGCTGTTTTTCTTAAAGGGACTCGCAACCGGATGGTGTACTTGTCAAAATAAAAAAAAATACTCAAATAAAGCAAATTTGTGGCATTATTTGGCTTCTGACATTTAAAAAATATGATCAGTCAAAAAAAAGTCTCAAGAAACGTCACCGAATCTTAGTTTTTTTAGATATTTTCCATCGTTTCTCTATAGCGTCAGCTGACGGTATAATTGTTGTTGTTCCTTATCTACACGGGCTCAGACATAAACCCGAGCCGAATAAAGTTTCATCAATCGCTACCAGTGAAGTACGTTAATTCGCTACCATATATATAGAGAGCGCTGGTAGCCGAGTGGATAAAGGCGTTTCCTCATTTTTCATGTTTGTCACCGCATGGAGGGTCACGGGTTCGAATCCCACCAGAGCTTCTTCTTTTTCATTTTTTGAAATGCATTTTTTAACAGACTTTATTATCCTAAATTAAATCTTACCCATTTATATAAGCATTTGATATATATTTACAAATTACTATTTTTAATGCTAAATCCGGTTGCGAGCCTCTTTAAAGTCACACATAGGGACATTTTGACAGAAAAAAAACATTATGACGTGTGACAAACAGCTTGAATCCAGATCAGACGCCGCGTTTCGCGGAGCCTGATCGGGATTAAAGCTGTTTGTAATTGTAAGTCAATTTTCCTCTCTATAACGACTCCCTCTGAACAACGGACACACTTTTGTCTCCCATTGGGTGTCGTTGTAGAGAGGGAATGATGTAGCTACATTATCAAAAATTCGGAGCCTAAAGCAAGAGAACATAAGGTCGAAAGTGTATGCCTATATTATGTATATCTATATGTACTTTAAACCTGCTTTAACCCATTCCAGTGACGAGCAAACTTCCATTAATTTTAAGAAGCTACTTGCCTTAAATGTTTTCCTCATTTCCGCGAGGAAGAAATATACTTGAATAAATAACGTTTTCCTCATTTTAACAGCATGTGCTGGATGTCAAGACGTATTTTGACCATATACTGACAGGTTTCTTTCACCAACGATGTCTGTTGTAAAATTAAGTCCAAATTCCAAGTGCATTGTTTGACAATAAGACGGAACGTAATATATCCTAGAAACAAATTGCTAATTTAGGAACAGGAAATGCTGTGTTTCATCATTACACTTGACAGTGTGCTAAGAAGCTATTCGACCTTGTCTTCTCTCGCCGTCTCTCAGATTTGTTTCTTGCTAATTATACAAACAGGGTCAAGAAAGTACACGTGTACTCGGAAGATATAAACAGATATGTGTTTAATGATCGTGACAATTTTATCATTTCCGCAGTAGAACATCAGTGCAAAATATCAATCAAGTTCTTCTTAAAGGATGTTGGAGATTGTTTGCCCTTCGTCCATGATGTTTCACGTGTCATCGTTCCCTTAACACAATAAGCTAAAAAAACTGCATAATATTTTGGAACACCGGATTACGACGTCTTTTAAAGGGCATTACATGATGAACAAGAACACATTTTTAGGAGAGTTGAAAGGTCATTGTTGGATTGAACATTTATCATGTCATGTATTTAGCAATCAAGTGTTTTTTTAAGAACCCCACATGTACGTGTTATTCAAACAGTGAAGGTGGCGAGTACACTTCCTCTATGCAGATTGGGTATACCCATATCACATGTTTCCTTAAGAAGCTCTCTGATCAGGAAAAGATTCAAGGGAGGATAAGTAAGAGCCATAAATGGAACTTCATTTGTAGATTGAACTTTACAAGACGTTGGTGTACTTCTACCTTTAGCAAAATTATGTTAACAAAGAACATTCCTACCTTGACGTGTTCAAAGTAAGAAAGTATTAAAGGACAAAAACATAGGTCATAAACCCACATGTTTAGGTACCCGTCAATTTACTTAAGTACGCTGACTGCTTATCTTTCAATGAGGCATGGCGCCTGCATTATTGTTGCAGTCTGAATGCTTCGAGAATAAATTTGTTACTTTCTTCGACAAGATGATACCATGACGTATGTGCGTTGAATGTTATTTGAAAGCTGAATTAAATTTTGTTTCCAACTTTACAAGTTGATTGAAACACATTACTTACTGTAAGGAGTTCAAAATATGTACGTATAATTGCTCAGATGCTGTTATTCTATTGAAATGAATCTAAGCATAGTCAAGTAAGATGTAGGAAACAAAAATGTGTTTAATATATTAACGATAAGTGAAAATTTTGAACTTCAAACAGTTGACAACAAGATCAAATATGGAGTTATTCGCGGTTTCATTTTGCCCAGTGCTGTTTGCAATTGACATCTTTCTTTTGAATACAAACCATGTTTGAAAGAATGGCATGTTATTCCCTTACACGATCTGGAAAACTGATCCCTTCAGACTAAGTCTGGTATATGTATACATGTATACCGGAAAACTTAAAAAAAGAAACAAAAAAGGTGTGTGACAGTAAATAATGACGTGACGCGAAACCACACCACGCCGATACAATGCACGTTGCAGATATCACAGAGACGAAATTTATTTGCACACATTTTGCTAAATGTCCTTGTGATTGATTACAAAAACAATATTTATCTAGCTATAGCCATGGTATAATTTACAATAGTGCTATTTGCCTATTGCATTAGCTCGGAAACTTTATATCTAGCACCCTTTATCAACAAGCTAATTTCCAAATACTTGTAAATGGCGTACATATGTTCTGATAATGGTTTGTAAATAGTACAGTAGTATGGTACAATAATACTTTGTTATAAATACCACTCAATAAGATTTGTGGTGACAGATTACAGCTTAAAAAGGACTAAGGTAAAGCAGAAATATCCTTTATGAGCGTTCTGTTTTACTTTAAATCCTTCTTAAAGCAGCCATAGCGTTTAACAAAGGAAACCAACCTAATCGATTGGTGGTGTATAGACAATGTTAACTGTAATTCAACACAACCTCAAATTACTTGTACAATTAAATGAAAACTCCTGAACTGGTCCAAACAGGTTCCATTGCATTAGCAAATAAATTTGGAAAACTGTAACAATATTTGAACGTAATGCGATTTAATTTCATTGATTTAAGGAACAATTCGAATATTTATTGTGTTCATGGAGGTATGAAAAAACCCTAGTCATACAAAAGTCCGACCAGGTTTTTTCATACCTTCATGAATATAATAAATATCCGAATTATTCCTTATAATTAAATATCACTGCTGAATTTAAGATAGAAATTAAATACATACCAAGTGTCATCAAAATTGGTCAAGAATTACAGTCTCTACAGTAGATCAACAACCAACTAATCAGAGCCAACATCACTAATCAATATGCGCATGATTTTTCTATATCCTAACCTGTAGCGTGTTCAATTACCACCGTTTGCTGTTAAGTAAGCAGTTTGTGTCCCATGTGCAGAGTGAAGAGTACAGTAGGGAAAACATTGCCACTCAAATTAAAACTGGTAGTCAGAATAGTCAAAAGGTTGTCATTTTCTACATTCCATTGCAATGCGTTTGCGTTTGAACGAAATATATATATTTTCTCCACTGTATTTCAGACTGGTAGCAAACTCGCAATCGATGGCCATCGACGGCCATCGGTTTCTTTACTAAACTCATCAATGACCTGTGGCTAGTAGACATAAAGCCACATAGCAAATATCATTGACTGCAGTCAACATTAGCCCACTATTAGTAAACAACGAGCAGTGAACCATAACATTTAGCGCAGTCCACAGTTTAGGGGAGTCAGCATTCCGTGAGCATATCGACAACGTTGTTAGGTGAGCTGCGGCAATACAAGCACCCCTAAAACGTGGAAAGTGCCAAGATGTAAAGTACATTCACGGTTCACTGCTCGTTGTTTACATATAGAGAAAAATTGATGTGGCTAGAATGTAAACAGGGCAAAATGCACTGTTTTCATATAGCATGGACAAGGAATATCACCAGTCCAATCCGATTAAGTAAATTATCAAGTTTTATAAAGATCTTATACTGGTACACATTCTGTCAAAATGTGATTATGATTTATGGAAAATGATGTTGCTAGCGTGTAAACCTGGTTAAATTTGTAATTTTTGATAATTCAAGGGCAATAACTCGTGACACAACTATTTGATTGAAGCGAAACCTATCGGGATGTGCCTCTCATGATTCTTCGTATATACTGTTAACCTGAACTCGATACATGTACATGAAGTACCGTTTGAGTTATAGCGTCACAGGTGTAAATATGATTAAATATGACCTTTTTTGATATTTCAAGGGCAATTAACTCTGGACATAATAATTTGATTGAACCAAATTCCTAAAGGTGTCTTCCTCTCAAAATACGAAGCATATGCTGTTATATGATCCTGATATAAGAAGAACTGTTTGAATTATCGCTTCACATCAGAAGTGCCGGACAAAATGTCATCAACAAAAGCTGCCAATGGCCTTTTTGATTTTTTATAAATCAAAGGCCGTAAAGGGCAGATAACTCTTGACTTCATAATTTGACTTAGCTCAAAAACTAATGGTGTCTTCTTCTCATGGTACTAAGAATGTGCTGTTTATATTAACCTGGTATCCTTTCCACGCCCATAACGTATAAAAACGTTTTACGTTTATGGCACATTTTGGCTTCCGTAGAATGAACAATTTATGATTGGCACATCGCGTTGGAATACTTTTCTGAAAGGCCAGGTTCGACACTTCCTAATTCTAGAATATCAATGGTATCCTTAAAAAATATAACACTTTCAGGCAGCATCGAAAATGGATACAGTCACAAACTTGCAAGATTAGAAAAATGCGAATGCCAGATGGGTCGAAACGTCCATCTTTCTACTTTCGGTTTTAAATGTACATGTACTTGACCTTTTTGTAAAAACCCGTTAAAATAGCACTCATGCTGGAATTCAGTAACACTGACATGTCAACATAAAGCTCACACTGAGCTCCGGATCGTCTTTTTTTTCGCGCACTGCGTGAACGCGGTGTAAATATAGCGCCTCTAAAAATAGAATGTCAATTTCGGTTTCGTTTTGACAAGTCAGAGTAGTTTTGAGATGTCAGCGTGTAGCGTTTATTCCGAAAAATGAGCTCCAAATTAGTCCAGTAGTGTCCGTGTTATGTGTACAAAATTGGTCAGGTTTGCTAAGGATATGTGAAGAACTGTTTGAGTTATCGCGTCACATCAAAAGTGTCGGACAGAAGGATGGACAGACAGATTTATGTGACTTTCCCATTGTTAAAAAGGTGTGAAAAGACATAAAAAGCCATATTACCCCCCCCCCACCTTTAGAAAAAGAAAAAGCCACATAACCCCAACATGGACTAAAAAGAATGAGCAGCTCTATTGTTTTCCTTTGTTCTATGTTATGTAACGAAGTCCCATTATACCCAAAATATTAGCGCGGACAGACATACAGACAGACAGACATGCAGACAGACGGACGGACGGACAGACAGAAAATGTGATTGCTAGGAGCTCCTTTTTCTTCTTCCAATACTCTGCATCACCTCCTCTGGAGTATTTTCGCAGACTTTGTGATCATGCCCAGCAATTAACGTATCATTAAAATCCAATAGGTACAATTTAAAAACCAATATTTACAATTAAAATCCTTCATTTGCAATGCAGGGCCCTAATAAGAGTTTTAACATGTAAATGCGTTTATTTGGTTCAAGAATAAAAAATAATCAAGTTAAAGCATCGGTATCGTGCTGAACAATGATATTGTTATCACAAGTAGGAAAGTGTACACATATGTACATGTATCCGATGTTACCTTGCTTCCCTATTTACCATTGTTCTGTTCTAAATATAATTCGGCCAGGTCAGAAAAATAGGATAATACACACAAATAAATTCCTAGATGGATTCGCCTACGTACATTTACGGAAATTACCGAGTCATATAATCACCCCATTGTCAGTTTTAGAATATTCATATCTTAAAACAAATCGACCAGGTCAAAAGAAAACACTTGTACTTACCACCGATGGTGCACTGGTGGATAAAAATCAAATTTAAATTTGGTTATGAGCAAATTAAGCTTCCAAAGAAAGTGGATTCCCAGATTACGAATTACCGCTCCACTATTGTCAATAAGGTTTGACCTGTCAGTTTATGAATATGCCGTCTTTTTCCGTAAGCTATTTTTATCTTCCGGAAAAACTACAGTGTATAGTTAATAAACAGTTTAACGATGACTCGAATTTCATTATGTTATCTGATAAAGGTAACCACAGTCGGTAATGGCTCAGTGGTTATGAAACTGCGCTACCAACGTAAGGGTTGTGAGTTCGATCCCCGATAGAGTTTGTTTTGTAATTGTTTTAAATCTTTTTTATGGTACACACATACAAACTGTGACATTCATGCAATTATACAAAATAAAGTAATTGGAAACTTGCCGTAGGATAATAAGTGCTAGCATCATCACGTTATGCAAAGCACTCTCCGGCAGAAAGCACTGTGTTACTTTGGTATTTCGTTATAAGCAGCAATTTCTGTCTTTACCAACACGTTTACTGCTTTATTTTAGTAATATATATACTTATTTTTAAAAATACCGAAGCCGACGTTTACAAAACAGTGCCTGGAATCGAACCCACGACCCTAGCACTACGAGTCAATGACACTATCCACTAAGCTATTGCGACACAATGACTTTATTATCGACTGAAGTACAGTGTTCCCTCCCTACAACGGCCCTCCCAACAACGACTCCCTCCTTACAACGACCCTTACCTCGGTTCCCTAAACCGGACAATTATGTCTAATGCCTTTACTGCTGTAATGTCGTCTGCTTAAAATTGTCGTCTGCTAATTTTCTCAAAGTTACATAATGCACATTTTGACAGGACAAATACTTATTGACGCGTGACAAACAGCTTGAATCCAGATCAGACGCCGCGTTACGCGGCGTCTGATCTGGATTCATGCTGTTTGCAAATGTCACTAGTTTCCCTCTCTATAACGACTCCCTCCGAACAACGCACATATTTTTTGTCTCCCACTGGGTGTCGTTGTAGAGAGGGAACGCTGTATATACCCCTAAGTTTTCATTGATCTGTAAATAAAGTATACGGAGACTTCCGACGGTACCAACGAAAGATGACGGAAAGTGATGACTGATAGGTCAAAACTTACGGATAATACCACAGTTGACAATCTGCTTGTTCTCTGTCCTTGACAAAATATAGTCTACTTTGATACTATGGAACGAATCACGAAATAACAGTGTCAAGTATTTACGTTATTACAATCCACTGTACAGTGAGATGTAGATATTGGATTTTCGTGTATACACATGTAATTAAGGCTGCCCAGAAACGTTACGCATGATTGACTATGAGGCCATCTCAGGTGCGAAATATTCGTGAAACACATTGTGTACTACATGTCAGATTAGCCAGTGTGTCCAAAAATGTTTCTCTACTGTGCTGTGACCTCAAAGTCTATGTCTACAAGGGATTTGACTGAAAAAAAGATAAGAAGGTGGTCGTTTATACAGTAAAGCCTGTGGAGAATATATTATGTAAGTAGCCTTTACTCCCGTCCCAACTCTGCTGCATTTTAGCTCACCTCCACGAATAAATGAATGAACGAATGGTGTTTTAAGGCACAACGACACAAACAATCATTTAGAGCCGAAAGCTCACCTCCACGAAGTGAGGGGGCTTACACTCTACGCCATAGGGGAGGACCGTAACTAATGTTGGAAGAACTTGTGGTCCGACCCGTGTCATGGAATTGTAAATAAAGTATGGTTAACCCTTTCGTCCCCACAGCCCTCTGTAGAGATTACAGATAACAAATGCAAACAGAGTATACTCTGATCAGAGGGCTCCTGTAGGAGCCCTCTTATCAGGATTTGCACTGTTTGGTAGTTTCATTGGGTCTTTGCTGTCATACCAAAATTGTAACAATGAGACTGGCTCAAAATACTTGTACTAGGATGATAAATACTCGCAAGAGAAGTTTAGGGTTAAAAGGGTTAAACGATACCCCTGCGTCGGCGTCCGCACTTGAAACCATAAAGTTTGTTCTAAAATGACAAAACCTACGGTAACGAAACTTCATAATGCTGATGCGCCTATATAAAAAGACAACGATGCAATGCAGTTTGTGACATTCACCTTTGACCTTGACCTTAGGGTTAACGTAAAGATTTGGCATTTAAATTGTTCTAAGCAGAAGATGCACCGCCGCTTAGTTAAGTGAACCTTGACCTTGACCTCTAGTGTGAACGTTAAGGTTTTGCGTCAAAGTCTGTTCTGATCAAACAACTGCATATATGGTCATGTCATAAACTTTCATATACTGATGCGGTTCAATGAGTAAACCACATTCCACTGCAGTTTAGTGACCTTGACCTTTGACCTTTAATTCTAGGGTCAACATTAAGTTTTTGCGTTAACGACTCCATCTACGGTCACGATACGTCTTATGCTGATGCGGATCAATAATTAGATCACGATGTATTGCAGTTTGGTGACCTTGACTTCCAGGGTCAACGTTAAGGTTTTGCGTTAAAGTCTGTTCTGAACAAACGACTGCACCTACATTCACGAAATTTCATATGCTGATGCACCTCAATGAGTAGACCAGAATGTTTTGACAGTCTGGTGACCTTCGCCTTTGACCGTGACATCTAGGGTCAAAGTAAAGGTTTTGCATTAAAGTCTGTTCTGAGCAGACAACTGCATATACGGTTACAGCAATTCATATTCTGATGCACTCCAATGAGTGATCGTGTTTGGCACTTCAGTTTGGTGACCTTTGACCTTGATCTCTAGGGCCAACCTTAAGGTTTTGTGTTAAAGTCTGTCCTGAGCAAACTTTGAATGCTGTAGCGTGTCCAGGTAACTGTATCGGAGTCCAATGTCCTCTAGCATGCAAACAAACCTTGTAGTACGACATCTAACGTTCTCCAATATTCTATAATAATAATTATTTGCGCCCCCCATGTTGATTTACTTTTCAAGGGTACGAACGAATTATTAACGAATCGGAATAACACACGCAAAAGTGTACTAATCAACTGAAATGCATCAATTTTACCGCATATAACAATAATAGGATTTAGCTGCTTATATGTAAGCTGCTTTGTTTGAAAAATTAAGTATCGGAATAGGTTGGGTTATTGAAGAAAACTTAACTCGGGACTATTCGATGTTGCTTGTTTACTCATTTGGACGCCATTTTAGAATTCCTGATCACATAGGCACATTACCTCCGAGACCGTTTGTGTAGATGGCCAACGATATAATGCAAACAGGTCGTTTTTGTGTAAAGCGTAACGTTTGGAGGCCATCGATACGGTCCCTAAACGCGCCATTGATGCAGTTCAATGACTTGAATACGATGCCCCAACAGTTTGGTGAACTTGATCTTTGACCTTGACATCCAGAGTCAACGTAACAAGTTTTGCGTTAAAGTATGTTCTGGCAAATGACTGCACCTACGGTCACGAAACGTCATATGTTGATACGCCTCAATGAGTAGACAACGATGTTCCACAGTTTGATGACCTTCACCCTTTGACATTGATATCTAGGGCCAACGTTAAGTTTTTGCGTTTAAGTATGTTCTGCGCAGGAGGTGAGGTTTGTAATTTTTGATGACCCGTTCTCGTTGTATTTCCGGTGGATTTTGCATGCTATTTTCGTTAGTGTTTATACGGTACTTAGTGGCCCTCATTTGATTTTAGGCTCTAGAGGTGTTTCCCTGCTGTAAGTCTTGGATTGAAACAGGCTTACAACTTTCCTGTCCGCTAGTATGGCCAATTATCTACCCATAGAAGTCGCGTTTTAGACGCATTTGGGACAGTAACAAACAACCTTAGGTCTGGTTACTCAGCAGTATTTTGGCGTGATATCACGTTTTTAATTTACTAGTGGCAGATCCTACCATGGTGACACATTTACTTTTAAAAAGAAGTTCTATAACTTTGAATGTGAATAGTGAAAGAGCCAAGTGTTTGAATTAAGGACTTAATACAGGGGCTAGTTGTCTACTTGTGCACACTATATAGTAAGTACATGTATCACGTAGACATTATATGTGGCTGATTTTATTTATATGCCTAATTTTAATCTACACACATGTGACTTTGTGATGGCTTATTCTTTAGTTTGATCTAGATCTACCTTTTGTGTTAATTAAAACAACGCAGTTTAGAAAGTCAACATTCAGTCAGTTTTAAATACTGTGTTTTGTGAGAGAGGTTGGAAGTATGTGTAGACTTTTGACATTTGTTTATGGAAACAGTTGGTTTAACAGCATGGCATAGCCTGTGTGGCATAGACATTATTACGCCTTGGTGGCATTTACAATATTCCACAAGACATTTTACGCCTTGGTGGCATTTACAATATTCCACCAGTGTGACATATACTTTATTACGCCTTAGTGGCATTAACGGTATTCCACTAGTGTGACCTTGACATTATTACGCCTTGGTGGCATTTACAAAATTCCACCAGTGTTACATAGCCTTTATTACGCCTTATTGACATTAAAGGGACTCGCAACCGGATGGTGTACTTGTCAAAATAAAATACTCAAATAAAAGCATATGTATGACATTATTAGGCTTCTGACATTAAAAAACTATCTTCAGTCCAAAAAAAGTATCAAGAACCGTCATCGAATCTTAGTTATCAGATATTTTCCATCGTTTTTCTATAGCGCCATATTTCAATCGAAGGTATTGTTGTTGTATCTGCGTCTCTACAGAAATTGAACACGGGCTCAGACATAAACCCGAGCCGAATAATATAGTATCCATCGCTATACACTGAAGTACGTTAATTCGGTACCATAGCAATATAAAGCCAGTAGCCGAGTGGCCTGATGGGGTTTCCTTTTCGTGTTTGTCTCCGCAATGGAGGGTCACGAGTTCGAATCCCACCAGATCTTCTTCTTCTTCATTTTTTTTTAAATGCATTTTTTAACAGAATTTTTAATCCTAAACTTAATCTTACTCATGTATATGAGCATTTGAAATATATTTACAAATTACTATTTTTAATGCTAAATCCGGTTCCGAGCCTCTTTAACAGTATTACATCAGTGTGACATACACATTATTACGCCTTCGTGGCATTTACAATATTCCGCCAGTGTAACATAGTCTTCATTACGCCTTGGTAGCATTAACAGTATTCCACCAGTGTGACATAGTCTTTTTTACGCATTGGTGGCATAAACAGTATTTCACCAGTGTGACATAGACATTATTACGCCTTGGTGGCATTAACAGTATTCCACCAGTGTGACATAGACATTAATACGCCTTGGTGGCATTAACAGTATTCCACCAGTGTGACATAGACATTATTACGCCTTGGTGGCATTAACAGTATTCCACCAGTGTGACATAGACATTATGACGCCTTGGTGGCATTAAGAGTATTCAACATGAGTGATATAGACATTATGACGCCATGGTGGCATTAACAATATTCCACCAGTGTGCCATAGACATGATTACGCCTTGGTGGCATTAACAGTATTCCACCAGTGTGACATAGACAGTATTACGCCTTGGTGGCATTACCATGATTCCACCAGTGTGACATAGACATTATAACGCCTTGGTGGCATTAACAGTATTCCACCAGAGTGACATAGACATTATTACGCCTTGATGGCATTAACAGTATTCGACCAGTGTGCCATAGACATTATTACGCCTTGGTGGCATTAACAGTATTCCACCAGAGTGTCATAGACAGTATTACGCCTTGGCGGCATTAACAGTATTCCACAAGTGTGACATAGACATTATTACGCCTTGGTGGCATTAACAGTATTCCACCAGTGTGGCATAGACATTATTACGCCTTGGTGGCATTAACAGTATTCCACCGGTGTGACATAGACACTATGACGCCTTGGTGGCATTAACAGTATTCCACCAGTGTGCCATAGACATTATTACGCCTTGGTGGCATTAACAGTATTCCACCAATGTGGCAAAGACATTATTACGTATTGATGGCATTAACAGTATTCCACCGGTGTGCCATAGACATTATTACGCCTTGGTGGCTTTAACAACATTCCACCAGTGTGGCATATACATTATTACGTATTGGTGGCATTAACAGTATTCCACCGGTGTGCCATAGACATTATTACGCCTTGGTGGCATTAACAGTATTCCACCAGTGTGGCATATACATTATTACGCCTTGGTGGCATTAACAGTATTCCACCAGAGTGACATAGACATTATTACGCCTTGGTGGCATTAACAGTATTCCACCAGTGTGACATAGACATTATTACGCCTTGGTTTCATTAACAGTATTTCACCAGTGTGACATAGACATTATTACGCCTTGGTGGCATTAACAGTATTCCACCAGTGTGACATAGACATTATTACGCCTTGGTGGCATTAACAGTATTCCACCAGTGTGACATAGACATTATTACGCCTTGGTGGCATTAACAGTATTCCACCAGTGTGACATAGACATTATTACGCCTTGGTGGCATTAACAGTATTCCACCTGTGTGACATAGACATTATTACGCCTTGGTGGCATTAACAGTATTCCACCAGTGTGACATAGACATTATTACGCCTTGGTGGCATTAACAGTATTCCACCAGTGTGACATAGACATTATTACGCCTTGGTGGCATTAACAGTATTCCACCAGTGTGGCATAGACATTATTACGCTTGTCTGGCATTCATAATGAAATACCTGTGTAGTATATTCCTTTTTGGAGACTTTAGTCTGTGTGACATTATCCTGTGTTGGTTTAGTAATCAATGACAGTGTCTAAATGACATATTTGATCGTTTTGCTTGTGTTATGAGTGAATTTAAACATTTTCATGTTTTAGCTCAGTCACACCTTACCGGATAGCGTAAACGGACGTCCAACGGAGTACCAAATTTCCAATCCGTTCGTCTCCGTTCGCCTCCGTTTCTTGTCCGTTTCTTATTCGGTATATTCGCTCATTGTCCGGCCATGTCCGGTGATGTCCGTTCAATCCGGTTGAAAGTTTTAAACATGTTGAAAACTTGAAAACGGATTCCACCGGATAAATTTGTACGTTAGATATACGGTAGATGTGCTTTTGTATACGTTTTGTTCGGAATGCATACGTTCATTGTCCTGTACGTGTCCTGTTCGTATTCGTTGATATCCGGTGAGCTGGATTCACGGACCGGAGTATTACCTGACACCTACCGGACCAACCGGACATGTTCCGGTAATCAACCGCAGGTTAAACGGACACCTACCGACGAGGAAACGGAGGTCCGTGTGACCAAACTGATGGCATACATCTTATCGGGAAAAGTAAAACGTGTTTTTCGTGTAGATTATTTTCATTATATGCATACATGTCATTGCTGATACGAGTTGAGCTTTCGGAAATCTCTCCATTTTCAGACTGTGATATGTCGTGTTCATCTTGGGCTTCTATGCCTTCTTGGTTTCTCGTCCTTTCAGCATCTCCAGTGTCGCTTTTGATAGAAGAAGGAGATGGGCATATAGAGACATTTCGCTGGGCCCCGGTTTTTCTCTTCCTCGAAGTCTTGAATTTCGGTGATACTGAGAACTTTCGATTAATCCGTTACGTGACCGTAACATATACGTTTATCGAACGTTCCAAGAACGTTACGTCAGTTATCCATGCGTTGCACTTTCGTTTTATCCGGTATTTGTCCGTTTCACGTACGGGTATATCCGTTAAGTTACCGTTAGTTATCCTTTACTCGTTCGGTAAGTGTTCGTTTACCATGCGTTTTATCCGGTCCGGCACCAAATCTGAGCCCCTCGCGAACAAATTTTGCCACCGGATATCTTTCTGTGACACATTTCTTTTCCGTTTGAAGTCTGTTTGTGTTATCCGGTGAGGTGTGACAGCACCTTTAACGTATTTACATCTGCACAATTATGCCAGTATTATTAAATTTTGAAATAACACGGAGTTCTCATTACAGCCTTTCACTTTAAACGAATACTGGGCGCACAACTTGAACTTAAGAGCTAATCGTGACATACAGTAACACCTCTCTGTTACGACCACCTTATTATCATTAGGTATTTAAGACAAGTGACTGCATAAAGTAAACTGACAGTAAAACTCATTTAGAAGCTTTCTGTTTTACTGTCATCTGTCATCTTGCTTTAAGCTGTCCCGTGTCTTTTATACAATCTATCAGCCTTCGGTTTGATGGTCGTAATATACATTTTTTACTGTATTGTCAAAAGATTTTGAAAGTCGACTCTGGTCGTCTATTACATGTAAAAGTATGGTAGAATTGGCAGAGAAATTGGTCAATAACAATGTTACAATCATAGAACATAATTGTGAAATAAAAATCGTACAGACATTAATGAGTCACTGGTGTCTATTGAACAGTATCATTTGATAGGCATGAAGCGACCATAAAACTTTCCTAGTAACATTTAAGCTCTATTGGTGATATGAGCCATAACCATGAGTTACACTGTATGAGATATCAGTCTCTATCTCAGAACACAGAACGCAATAATCAAATAAATATGCAAGCGCAGATCTATACATAAAAACACGGGTTTACATCCCTTTACGAAATAGAAAAAGCGGACCTATGTTAAAATCCAAGAAGAAGTGCACTGCACAGGGTAAAAAGTTTATCATAATTACCATTAAAGCAATGCCATGATACTTTAATGCCTTTTTGGCATTGCGATCATTAAAGACTTTTCTGAGTTCTTTGAAGGACTCCCATCCCACCCATTGTTCTCGATAGGCATGAAAGTAACTGTAAAGCAGGAACAAAGTGTGCACAACCAATGTCACCAATCTCAAGTTGTCTAGAGAGGCCCTGACATACTCTCCCTCAAGGGCTTTTTCAATGGGTTTTAATAACAACACTATCAAGTTTTAAGGAGCAGGCCTCAAACGAGACGCTTCAATGATTAACAGTCATACAGGTATGCATGAACATCATGTGTTTTTTCAAGGGAACTGCCTGTATAGTGATTATCACCGAAAGTATGTCAGGAAATGTCTATAAATACTTTGATAAGACGCCATGCAACTCGGAAACTGACCAAGGTCTAAACTGTTTAGACCTTGGTCAGCTTGCAGCCAGATCGTACACCCGGTAATTTTTTGCCATTTAAATTGAAATAATCGTTAATGCTTTCCAAACGTTAGTCATCTCCCCAATTTCATAGCAATGCGTTTTCCCTTCATTTCGTTTTATCCCTTCACAATCTTACCCGAGTGAAATAGTCTGTATTTTATATAACTGTTGACCTGGTATGGTCTGTTTCCCCTTTGAACACGTAAATGTCAAAAAACTTTTATTTCGTGACAAGGCACGTGGACAAGCATAGAAAATGTGACACCTTTTCTTTTATCAAGAGCTCCCATAGTTTTAGTGTTATACTCTTAGGTGCAGTAATGCTGAAATCGTGCCAGTCATACATTAAGATAAATCTTGATTTATATTTCTACCTTTCAATCAATTTACACTATCGGGATTTAATAACATTATTTCAGACTGCATTACAGAAGAGAAAACGTACCTTTCCCAATAGCGCGTGTGTGTTAACACTGCATCATTATTTCTAAACTAAACGGTACGTTACTGTTTCTGGCGATGGCAAACCGACGTTTGATCATGCTCCAAACTGTTTGCCACTGAGATATAAATGTATCGCGAAAGTGTTTAGACAGTTTCATTTTCTGCATTATATTAAATTGAATTTGCTTTCCGTGTTCTCTATGTTAGAAATAATAACGTTTCCAACACTGTTTTTCCGACACCTGACATAACAGCAAACTGTTTGAAATCCAAATGTTATACTTAACAGGTTCAAAGAAATGTACACCGAGAGTAAACATATCTGCAAAAAACGACATTCTTCCTCAATGAACGAGTTTATACTAAAACAATTATGCCAATTTCAAACATTTAGGGCCAGATCAGACACCCGGTAACTGTCATAGTTGTCAACCTGCTTTAAAACTAGACACTTCACAGATTATTCGGTAATTGTTGACAATTTAAAATGATTACTTATATACCTTAACCTTCATAAATACTACTACTAAATCTTTTATAAAATGGTATTCTATTGAGAAGTAACTTCAAAGTGTTTGGTTGTAAACTGGAAATGAGAGTTGTTTTAGTTTACACCCTCTAATCTAGGGTCTTGATTGATGAGCTACTAAAATGTGCGGCGAACATGATATCGAATGGCTTACATGTCTGTGCTACAAAGAAAGTGGCAAATTTCCGACATAAAGTCGATCTATTTCATGGTGTTTTTATGAGAACAACATTCTTAGTTACAAAATTGCACCATCAATGCACGCCTGAAGAACGCAGTAGTCAACTTTTTTCAAGCATTTAGCTCGCTAATAACGGGTTTGCAAGACCTATTGCAAACAGCCTGGATCTATATGAGACGCCGAATTATTTGGCGTCTCATGTGGTTCCAATCAGTTTGACAGTCCGAAAATATATTTATTTAAATTGTCAAATGAAACAGCAATGATAAAACAGCAGACGATACGATTTGCGGAGGAAAATATTGTGCAGGCTACAGGTTAAATAACGTCTGTCGAGTTGTTGATTATTCTGCCCCTTAGCACGCTTATAATTAAATTAAACTAAAGAGTTATTGTCTTGCAATTATAATTTGGAGCCATATGAAAGAAATGGATTGAAGTTTAATTCTGAGAAACACTCGTCTGCCTTAGGTCCTTGTGTGTGAACGTGTTGCATGAAAGCATGTATTGGTTGTACCTCTAGGTTGTAACAGTTTCCATAGAAACGAATATGATTATAATGTTTTAATTGAAAATTTTGAGACTTTAATTTGATGTCTGTTCGAAAAGTCAGATACAGTATTTGTGTTAAGAACCACAAAGAACAGTTAATCCATGTGTGTCCAGCGTCCTAAACAGGGGCAAAGGCAAATAGTATAGACTCTGATCTGACGCCGTATTATCCAACTGTTTCACACTCATAACGGTATTAATGCAGCCAATAAGAATTTGGGTTTGAGAAAAAAGTAGACGACAAATGAGTAAAAAAATAGTTTATTGCAGTGAAAGGGTTATAGTCGGAAAATGTATAACCCGATTGGGCGCAATATATAATTTTGACTGTACCCTTGTAGGATATAATGTCTGATAATAAATCATGATGTAATAACCTTATTGCGTGCCAAACACTAATGTTATATATGGCAGACTCTGTAGCCTATCACATTTAACACCTTGTTTGGTCGTTAACCCCTTTATTGCCATGACGTCATTATTTTTAAACAATTGTCTTCTACTTTCATTCATCAAATTTATAGTTTAGGTATTTTTTCTTGAAAAAGATCGAAATTAGTGACAAAAAGCTTGGATTCTGATCAGATTCCGCGTCTGATCAGAATCTAAACTGTTTTCAAATGCTCATTGCACTCGGGGTAAGGCAGTGAAGGGGTTAATCTTTACCACGTCATGTAATTGACATCTGGAAACATTGACGTCTGCAACAACTCTCAAAACTGAATCAATCGCGTTGTCTGTAAGAAAACTTCACCACGATGCAAAACAGTTTGGATCCAGATGAGACGCCGAGTTCCTCGGCGTCTCATCTGGATCGAAACAGTTTGAAAAACTTATCGCACATTCGCATGTAGCAAACACAGGGCTAAAAGTAATTGGCTAGACCATGTCTTATAAGAAATCTTTCCTGACAAGTGTATATGAATAACAAGTGGATTGACCCAATCGCAGAAATTGCACCCTGTGGATATTGTTTTACCCTCATAACAGCGTCGGGAAAATGACTGTATACAAGAAAACTATAACAAGTATATATGACGAGGCGTTTGGTATAAATTGATTTATAAGCAACTAAGTGATTTATTTCCAATATCTATATAAATCATTTCAAATGAATGGTTTTTATTGTTGTACTACTTCCAGTCACGAAGGAAACCACAATTCAAGTGATATTTATTCAATAAAAAGGATGTTCTTGAGCAAAAAATACAGAAGCTGCAAATAAAAGTATCGTTTTTATCATTCTTCATCAGGATAAGTATTATCAAATGACTATAACGACATATCTGTTTTTATATATTAGTAAATAAATATTTGTTAAAAATCAGTAAGTGTTAGGTCAAGAGAAAAAGAATCTCCAAGCCATCGATATCAATTTACTGCAATCAACCCCAATGAGGAGATGTTGCTAAGATATTACGTGTACATGTATGACTATTAGAAACAATTTAAAAGTAAGATCAGATGCCTGTTTAACCTGAAGTCTTTCTTATAAAAATCACTGTCGTTTTCCTAGTTTTCTTTCCACGCGTCCATGTTTATTTTGTTAAACGGGGAAAATAATAACATCGCTACTGTATAACATGTTGAGTCGTTTCACTGCGAATTAAGTTACTTCAAAATCAAATAGTTTGCAGCCAGACCACTCGCGGTAAGGCGGTGAAGGCTTAATATCAAAAGAGAGGAATAATTGTTGTTATGCAAGCGCAGTGATAAATAGCTTTGGGCGTGTGAGGCAAAAATCAGTTACCGCTGATGATAAAAGTACTGTGTTATCGTTTTTGCTGAAAAAGAGCAATCGCCAGTGAAATGTTGCTGCCAATCAACCGTCATGTCTGTCATGCAGGGTGAGAATGGTTTATTTAAATAGCAGATAAATGTAGCTCCGTTACATGGGTGCTGAATGTCCCTAGTTTGTTTTTCAATGCTCATTTACTAACGTACGAACACTTAGACGGGGTTACAACTTTCATCTTTCCCAGTAAGCGCGTTTCTATTATTCGAAACGGAATAGCGACTGTTAACATTTTGAACCTAATCAGAGTTAAATTGAATGTATCCTTAAAACACTAAAATGTGGTGCTTCTACCGCATGCATGTTATTTCATAATTTATTTAATAATATTCTGAACATGATTAAGAAGTTTAAGGAAACTTGGGCCTATAATTGAGAAGACGTTATTCTTTCTTTAATAAATGCAACGCGAATTTATGTCAAAAGTCTTTTATCCACTGCAAGATGTTTGGATTCATATCAGATACATGGTTACCCGGCGTCTGACCAGGATCTATTTTGTTTGCCTTTGAGATTAAAAACTAAATGTCAGATATTTCAAGCATATATCAGAATCAAAACTGTTTGGTGTCTGACCAGGTTCTAAACTGTTTGCAAATAAATATTTATTCGCGCTCAATATTCAAGGGGAAACACTCATTGCTCATAACTAACAATGGTAATCTATTGCGATACTTAAACCCTTTAATTGTAAAAGACGCGTTTATGCTTAAACTTTAATTTCAGTTGCAAACATTTTGGAGCCAGATCAGACGCCGGGTTCAGGCTCAAAAAATGTGTACCACTCAGATTAAAATGAATAGTCCAGAAGAGTCCACGATATTTCGTTTTCAACATTTCATTGCAATTCGTTTGTGTTTCGTTTGCGTTTTAACGTGAAGGAAAATGATATAACCCACTGATTTAACGCCAACTCTCTACATGTACGTGTTTTTCCAGGACTCAACGCGTATTGATCTAATGATCATTAATGTCTGTTCAATTCAATTGACAACACAAATAAATTAAAACTAATAGCACATGACAGGACTGGTGTGAAGCAACCGGTACTAAAGCATTGTATAAATACTAGTACCTTAACTAGGAAATAAACTTCCAATGGTGTCACCGACGTACTTGTTAACTGTGTTGAAGTCCATAAATCAGATGTGCATAGTGTACAGTAGAGAGAAGTGTATACGTTCCCGTTTAAACGTGATGCAAAACATGCAGAAAACATATTTTCGAATAGTTAATGATGACTTCGATCTGCCGGGTTGACGTATTATCTGGCTCTGAACTGGTTTAATTGGACATAAGTTTTTTAGCATACACACGTTTATTGATAAAATACTTTTGTGTTTTTTCTCAGCTGTTTTCAGAGGGACAATATAGCAAGAAAACTCCTTCGGACATCGTATATAAGGAATATATTATACGACCAATATCAATAAATTTATTTTGAAACATCCCCGTGCTTAAGGAGACTTAACTGGAACTTGCTAATAGTTCGAGTCAAGTTTAGGCACTAAAGGGCGTTTGACAGGATCAAAACTGCTTTTACAAATTATTTAGGTTTCATGAATGCAACTCATAATAAACCCAAATGTATGAATACTTTACTTTTTAAGCCGACGGTATCATGACTAAGAAAGTGTTCTTTCCCAATAAGGTTTTAGCGTTATGCTTAAACAATTATTTCCATTGCAAACAGTTGTAATAGTATACATGTAGAAGACGGTACAGACGCTGTACTTCCCGGCGTCCTGTCCACCTCCAAACTGTTCTATTTTCAGAATAAACGTTATCGTTATTATTTTAAAAAATAGGTGTTTTTTTCTGCACTTTATTGCATTACGGTTGCCGTTGGCTTCGTATACACGAGAAAGAATTACATCTTATCCACTGTATCATAGAATTAGAATGCGTCAAACACATACTGCGCGATGTGATTGATTCAGTCATACTATTGTCAGAGTGAATCCGATTAAAATCATTTCGCATTCAAACAACGTTAAGTTCCTTGGAAGTCTGAAGACGCGGGGAACATGTACATTTGAATTGCCAGGTCAAGGCGAAGTGTTAACCAGCAGTTAAAACAAAGCGGACAACTCGCGTCATTTCAAACAGTTGTATATACATTTTCTAACTTTATTTAATTGTGTTTTCGTTTCGTTTAAACGGCAAAGATTACCGTCTACACAACTTTAACAGTTGACACAGTTACATGTATTACAGTGGAGATGACCTTATTTTTTCCCGTTAAATGAAAAGAACACCAAACTCCCCGCAATATAAGTACATGTAGGAAGTGTGTTTCAGATACTCGGACGATCATTTTTGTTCTGGATTTTCACTGTTTGGAAACTGATAAGACTTTCACTTGAAAAAGACTGTTTTAATAATTATAAGGCGTTTTTAGGAACGAATTCTATTTTCTCCACTGTAGCGCTATTTTAAATGAAAACATTTATCAGATTATATCTCTATACTCCCTGTGTGGTTTTGAAATTAAACTGAACGGTAAAAACTGACAGCTATATTCAAAGTTAATTTTAAGTTAATTTTAAATTGTTCATCTTCAAAACTCTCCTCTGCAGCTTCTCCTTAACATTCCCTTTAGAGCACAAACCGCATGTTAGCACTTTCACTGCCGAGACAACATTGCACTATGACATTCAGGCAAACATGACAGTTTCTACAGTCAATCATAAACTTAACTTCAAAGATTTGAATTCCAATGAAAATGTCATAATGAAACCGGACATTGTAATTATTTATCAAGGATGTTCGATCTTTACACATAATACCTCAACGACGTTCTGATTATTAGGTTGTTTCGAAATGCATTTAAAACGGGGTCAAACTCTGGAACAACCAAACTAAAAGTAGTAACCAATGTCACTCAAAAAAGTGTTCTCGGCGTGCTGCAGGTTCCCGCTTAAGGATGTCGGCCTGTCTTTTTGAGCATTATGAAATTTCCGAAAAATTTTACGAACTCGTTTTCAACAAAATGGTAAGAACTCATTTTTGGTGAATGCATACAGTAATAAAACACTATTTTCCCGGGAAAAAATTGGATTTTCGTTACGGAAAGGACTTTTTTAAGTTTTATGTCCTATTCGTAGTTAACAACATACACTGTTTTCATAGATAGGTTGTAATTTGTTACATCCGATTTCATTTCAATTTCTCAGAATATAAGCATGACATTTTCATGGTAGTACAGTTTTAGTATAAATTATAGATAACTCAATCGATAAAATGAAATTTTTTGGAAAAAAAAATGTTTGGGTAAAAGTACACAAAAAATTGAAAAAATGAGAAAAAATGGATTTTTTAGATAAAATTATCTATATCTTTTTTAAAAGGTCCGGGACCCTGTGTTTTTATTTGCTCTTTCACTAAAACTTTTTGTTTGCAAGGCTAAAAACAACAAATAAAAGATTTGGTATTTAGTTTGGTACAATTTGTAGGGCAATCTTCACAGTGCCTTATTCTCCCATTATAAAAAAGTGGGTGGGGTAAATTTTACTCCTTTCTGGTGAAATCAAATATTTTTATTTTGGATCTTAAAAAAACATTATTTTCAGGGTTTATTCCTACTATGGTAATATAAATTAGGATACTTTTGGTACAAATAGATTGTTTAAATAAAGATTGAAAAACCGTAACTAATTTTACTATCAGTATGCAAAGTTTGAAGAATTTGGTATTTACTTTACCAAGGTGCACCTACCCCCTTAAGGCAGGTTGAACGTAAAGTATTATACATTCAAACAAAAGCGATATCCAATATTCCGTAAGGTATTCTATAGTCATAAATTAGGTTGTCCGTCATTAGTATTTATAATTTCGGAATGTATGCAATACAGTGCTCCCTCTCTACAACGACACCCAATTGGAGACACACATTGTGTGTGCTGTTCGGAGGGAGTCGTTATAGGGAGAGGAGATTAAGACTTGGTCTTACATTTGCAAACAGATTGAATCCAGACCAGACGCTGTGTAACGCGGTGTCTGATCTGGACTCAAGCTGTTTTTCACTCGTCATTATATATAGTTTATCAAAATGTCCACTTATATGTAACTTTGAGAAACAAACAGCAGAAGACAATTTTAAGCAGGAAACGCATTAGACAAAATTGTCCTATTTAGGGAACTGTGGCAAGGGTCGTTGTAAGGAGGAAGTCTGTGTTGGGAGGGCCGTTGTAGGGAGGGAACACTGTACATTGGATAAACCGTATTTCTTTCCCGTTAAATCGCAAAGGAAGCGCAAACATAATGCCGTGATGTGAAGGAAATAAAACGTTATTTGCAAAATCTTAAGAAGCATGTCCGGATTCTGATCTGACTTTAACCCGTTTGCATTGGAATTAATTGGTTTAGAACAAACGCGTTTATCGGGACAGAATAGTCTTCTCAATTTTACTTTTTATTGAAATGTTACAATTCTCGGAAATTATTTATCTGCAATTTGTTTTTAACTCGCATATTCGGATAATGGGGGGGGGGGGGGGGGGTCTTATGGAATCACCCGGCGTCGGCGCTGGTTTTTCATGGATAAAGTTTTGGATAAGTGTTGTAATGCACTAATACTTAATGAAATATTTGCATAAGGAAGCTGATATTTGGAATGGAGGTGCCCTGTGGGTTCAACATTGATGTTATGCAGTTCAAATTAAAACAAAAAAGGTTTAAATTAGGCACAATTTCACCGTTTGTGGACTTAGGTTTTTCGGCTGATTTCTCATGGTTAAAGTTTTGGGGTAAGTGTTTGAATGCACTTAAACTACATGAACTACTTGTATTAGGAAGCTGATATTTGGAATTGAGGTGCCCTGTGGGTTTAACATTGATGTTGCGTAGTTAAAATTAAAAAAAAATTAAATTTAGTCATCATTTTACCGGTTGTGGACTTAGGTTTTTCGGCTGATTTCTCATGGTTAAAGTTTTGGGGTAAGTGTTGTACATGTGTAATGTACTAATACTACATGAACTTTTTATATTACGGAGCTGATATTTGGAATGAAGGTGCCCTAAGCGTTGAACATTGATGTTGCATAGTTTAAACTTTATAAAATGTTTTAATTTAGTCAAATTTTCACCTGTTGTGGGACTGAAATTTCAAAGTGAGTATGGAGTAAGTATTGGAATGCACTTATACTACATGAAATATTTGTATTTGTAATCAGGATCCAAACTGAATTACACTCAAACTAAAAAGAAATACAATAAAATATAACTGTAAGATAAATCGATGTAGCACCAACCTTAAATGTAGAGCAGAAGTAGTAGAGAAATACAAATTACATTTCGTGATATTTTAAGGACCGTAATGTATTTATAATATAATGTCAGTATTAAATATTAAATATATATTCTAAGGTATAATTAGGAATGCCAAAACTTTGACATCTGACATCTTTTCATATTTTTCTCCTACTTATGTAACTGTATTTCCTGGTCTGGTGCTATATAGTTAGTTACTGATAGCCATGTACATTAAAGTCATATGGTTATTCCTTGTACATGTATATGTTTAATGCCAAAAGATTTTGAATTGAAATTTGAATGGTAACAAATCGAGATCTAATATACATGAGGAATGTGTTGTGTGCTGATCGTATGTACAATGGAGCCCCGATGTCCGTTTTGGGACTCTTCTGTGCAAATGATCATCGCATAAAAATGCTTAAATCAACTGTTAATATTCCTTAAATATAATTTAATATAATTGTTTAATTTGAATATATCCTTTACAAATTGATAGTATAAAATACATACCAACCGTGAAGATATTGTTATCACTTCAGTTTTTTATTTCCTAGATTTTTTTTGTTGTTCTTTACATGCATATTTTACGTATAGAATTTTCCACCATGGCAAAAAACAGTCTTGTTGATGTGTCTAGATGTAGTGTTAATAATTTAATCAGATGTTACAATTCAACGTTTTCCTATAATGTCAGGTAATCTTAAAATTTATTCATACAATTGTCGAGGTTTGAAAGATAGTAAAAAGCGAAGTGATATTTTTAAACTTTTTAAAGAAAAAAACACTGATATCTTGTGTCTGCAAGAAACTCATTTTACGAGTGAAAATGAAAAAGATATATACACAGAATGGAATGGTGATTGCTATTTCAGTCATGGTAAATCTAATGCAAGAGGTGTTGCCATTCTATTTAGAAAAAACTTAGGTGCAAAGATGGTAAGTATCAATCAAGATGATATTGGAAATTATATTGCGATCGAAATACAATACAATGATATTGCCTTTATCTTAACCAATATCTATGCACCAAACAATGATGATCCAGGTTTTTTTACAAATGTATTTAAAATGAATGACTCTTTTAAAACAAAAGATAACTACATTATTTGTGGAGATTACAACCTGGTACTTAACCCTTTAATTGATTATAAAAATTACAAACGATCAGACCATAACAAAAAAGCCAGAGGTAAACTATTATCACTTATTACTGATAATAATTTCATTGACCCGTTCAGAGAACTGCATGGAGATAGCAGAAAATATACTTGGAACAGATTTACACCTTTACAACAAGGTAGACTTGATTTCTATTTAATGACAGCCAGTATGATAGACTATTTAAGAACGTGTGACGTTGATATTAGTTATAGATCAGACCACTCAATAATATTATTAGAATTGTGTTTTTCAGATAAAAGTCATGGAAAAGGTTTATGGAAGTTTAATAATGACTTATTAAATGATATTGATTATGTTAACTGTATAAATGATAAAATAAATGAAATTATTTTACAATATTGCGTACCTGTATATGATAGAGAACAAATATTGTCAATGAATAAGTCAGATATACAATTTGTTATAAATTTGTAAGCTGATAGTTGGAATGGAGGTTCCCTGTGGCTTGAATATCAATGTACTTATACACAAGAAAGGTTTTTTAGGCGAGCTTTGCTATTCTCCGACAGCTCTTGTTGAAAATATCAAGACGGTACATAATGGAAATGGTCTAGATGAGACACCGCGTTTTTTTACCAATTACAACAGCTGTCCCTGGAGCTTGCAGAAATCTAAAACTCGGTTAAAACCTGCTAATGAAGAGTCATGATTTTGTGTTTAGGGGTGTTGACCGCTTAAGGCAGAATAATGTAGGAATTTCTAATGTACTTCATCCTGATTTAAGCTCTTACATGTCTTAATTACCTTTGGGAAAGATCCAAAATTAGGAACTTCCACGATTGAAACGCTATTCTCCAGAAAACAAAACAGTGTAATCCAACAACCCATGTTCATTGCAAAAAGTTTGAGGAATATTTGATGCCTCGTAATGTTGCAGAGTGAAGAATACATTATTATTTCTCATTTATTGGCAGCTAAATAACAAATGCCGACACTTCTGACTAGTTTTTTCAAATTAGTGGTAAACAGTTTGGGTCTGATCTGGCTTCAAACTGTTTCATCTTGAAATAATAGATTTAGCGTAAACACGTTTATTAGGAAGGAGTGCCGTCTTCTCAACTTGACACTCAAATTAAACGAATATTTGAAATTAATATTGTGGAAACTTTGAATATATGATATATCTATTTTTGCCAATTTAAGTTATTTCCGAACAAGATATACATTGTACATAAGTTTTTCAACCCCTATAGAGAAAACGCTATTTTGTCCCATTTAAAAGAAACTAAACTCAAACGTTAACAAGAAAATGTAGAAAATGGCATGCATTATGAAAATTCTGAGGTTTTATTTCGTTTTGGGTGGTAAACAGTTTAGTTACCTGGCGACTAGTCTTGCTTCAAACTGTGTGCAATAGACGTAATGTATTCGGTATGAACACGATAATTGGGAATGAATAACGAGTTCTCCACTGTAACACAAATCTAACTCATTTTGAAACAATCTTTATCGTTTAACTGGAAGATGCAATGAAGTGTAATGTTTGTTTAATATACATTTTCATTTGGAAACATCTTACAGTGGAATGCCAGATACCTAAGAATTACTAGTACAAAAACTGAAGTGAAAATGGTTTTATCTATATGCAGTTAGCTTATCGAAATGTACAGTAAAGGCGCTATTCCTACCCACTTTGCACGTTTGTACGCATTTCTTAAGCGTTTCTTACGCATTTATTATCCGTTTCGTTAAACGCGTTTCCTAGCCGTTTCTTTACGCGTTTCGTTACATGTTTAAAAGAGCCCGGATGAAAGGGTCATCACTTAGCCGACGGACCCCTTAGCCGAGAATGCATTGATAGAATCGTTTATTAACGCGTGTAAGCGCGTTAAAATCGTTAGGCGTTACCCGTTCGTTAACCGTTCACTATGCGTTTCTTACGCATACATGTAGATTAACGCGTAAATGGGTAGGAATAGCGTATTTACCACTGTAACAACCTTCTTTAAATCGATATTGCTTTTCAGACATGGCTTCAAAATAAGAAGAAAAACATATACAAATGCTATCTTAACATGTCATGAGTTATATGTTGATACGATTTAAATTGTTTATATGCAACAATAATGCTGTATGTGTTCCCTCTAAATATATTCTTTTAGATTTGAGATTACGATATCAAACTTTTAATTTAAAAATCAATGTTGTGTGGTGTGCATCTAGCGTAAAATGTAATTTATTTATCAGATTCTACAAGTTTTCTTTTAATTCAAAATAACAGACAAGAAATGATTTCACAATTACAATATTTGCTTTATCATTCCCCGATCACTGATAATTTTCTCTGTCGAGTACAGTCGAGTCTCTTAATATCAAACTTGCTGAAGTCGAAATTACGTTCTTGAATTTTAAGCGACGTTTTAACTTGAAATTCACGTATGTTCGACTTAACCCTTTCGCTCTCATTGACGCTTATGTAGCGCATTTGCAAACAGTTTGGACCTTGATCAGACGCCGCGTGACGCGGCGTCTGATCAGGATCCAAACTGTTTGACACTCGTTTTGAATTTTGTTCAGTCATGCTGCCTTATTTTTAACATAGAAACGACATTGCTGATTACAAAATTGAAGCAGATGACAATGAAGCGGTGAAGGTGTAAACATCTCACGAAAAGTTGGCAGTGAAAGGGTTAAGCGATCTCGAGTTGTCAAAATACGGTAAAGATTTGCTTACATTTAAAACCGAGTTTAAAATGTTGAGAATCAACTGTTCAGCCAATAAACCTTATTGTAAAACTGGAAAAGGTGGTACAGTAGTGTTGAAATGATCGTTACATGTATACACTTCTTACTGAGATTTGTTATGGACCCTTCCAGTGTCTTATTTAGTCTAGTCTTTTTATGACTTACAGTATTAAAGGGGCTCGGATTTAGCATTAAAAATAGTAATTTGTAAATATATGTCAAATGCTTATATAAATGGGTAAGATTTAGTTTAGGATAATAAATTCTGTTAAAAATGCATTTAAAAAAAAGGAAGACGCTCTGGTGGGATTCGAACCCGTGACCCTCCATGCGGAGACAAACATGACAAAAAAGGAAGCGCCTTTATCCACGCGGCTACTGTCGCTCTCTATCTATATGGTAGCAAATTAACGTACTTCACTGGTAGCGATTGATATACATTATTCGGCTCGGGTTTATGTCTGAGCCTGTGTAGAGAAGCAACAACAACAACTATACCGTCAGCTGACGCTATAGAACAACGATGGAACATATCTAAAAAAAACTAAGCTTCGGTGACGATTCTTGTGACTGTTTTTGAATTGATCATATTTTTGTAATGTCAGAAGCCAAATAATGCCACAAATTTGCTTTTATTTGAGTATTTTATTTTATTTTGACAAGTACACCATCCGGTTTCGAGTCCCTTTAAGGGTTGTTTTCTGCAAGATATTGCAAAATGACAAATAGTGTAGATAGTGTAGTGATCATATGGCTTCTTTTGGAATCCTTTGAGGTGGGTCTTTACTGTTTGTAAAGGGGCAACTGTACTCTTTTATGTTCTCTGTTTAAACGAGTATACCCGTGGCTAGGGTTGAAAGAGTTTAAAGGTTAGGATATAGGAGACAGCCGTAACTAATTACTGTAAGATACATTTAACCTTTCCCTGATAGGCTTTTTAGTTGCAATTGCAAAAGGTTTACATCAAGATCAGACACCGATTAAATCATCGTGTGATCATGATCCAAACTACCTGTCACTCTTACGTTGTTATACCTAAACACATGTAACGTTGGTTGATTAAAAAACCTAATACAGATTACAGGTGTGAAACGGGTGTCAAAATGATAAGGATAACTACTCTTAGATATAGTCAAGGTGTTCAAGATTACGCCTCAAAGTACTTTCATCTGTTAATGAGGACCAACTAGGTACGTATCATACGAGTGTTTGTTTGGTTATATTTCAGTCATCAATTGCTTTCGTATGGCTGTTAACCTTTTTCAAAGACAATGACAGCTGGATAGACAGTTAACACCATAGCCGCACTGATATATACACAGTAAGGAAAGCTATAACTACAAATTAAGTCACTGATCCCGACTTGCGAACTGTGTAGAAATACCTTGCAAAATAATATTGTGAAACAATCCTAAAAAAGCAAAATAGACATGGTTTATTTTATAACTGGAACGTTTATTCGGTATCTCAGGATTAAAATGGGCAACTAAACGTAGGCCTTTGTATCTCACAAGGCTCCAGATAAGAGAAGGTAAACTGAACTGCTCCAACACATTATTTTGAGTATCTTCAATGAAGTCTTTGCTGTGAGAGGTTCCAATCACAGCAAAGGTTTTAGTCGACGTGTAAGTGAGTTAGTATTTAACCCTTTGATGGTCAAAGTATTTGTGAGATTTTTGCCCCTTTGCCGTTCCATTGTCTGATCAGAATCTACAAGGGTTAAAACTGTTGTTTTCCCAACAACAAGTCTGAACTGGTCTGAAACAGTTTTCATTCATGATATAACTTCTTTGTTATACATTTTTACCCTCGCACACTAACGGGTAAACGCTCAGAAAGCTTCTTACGATAATTGAGTTTCTTTAGCATTGCAATACACAGTAGGTGAAGATCGGAAAATATGCTACTTGTCCCCATTAAATGCAAACGCAATACATTAGAATATAGAAAAATGACATCTTTTTAACAATGAATCTGATATATTTTTAATTGACTGGCAAACGATTATGAGCCAGGTCAGACACCGGGCTTCCCAATATCTGATCACGCTCCAAAATATTAACAATGGAAATAATTGTTATAGCAGAAACGCATTTATTGGCAAAAAATAATGTATTACCCACTGTATGCAAATTGCACCAACGTATAAGACCAACACTATTCGACCATAAGCCATTAATAGAGTCTACACAATCTAAGTGTACTTTTTTCAACACGCTGTGTGTCCATTTCTGACTTCCGATTATGAAATGATGACTAGACTTATTTGTTGCACATAATATGTAACTTTATTAATGCCAACTAGTTACATATGTCTTCATCCTGACTCTGATATTGAAAGGACATATATCAAAAGACCCGTTTGTCAAAGCTATTCATTTCATGCCTAGACAAGTGTGTTATACGAATACTATCAATGCGATAAAAGCTTCCTATGTAATGGACATATATATCATGAAAATGCGATAAAATCATATGTCAAAAATAGCAAGGCAACCATTAATTCTCACTGAAACGCACACATGAGTTTTTTCCGTAACTCATTTTAGCTTTTACACTGCCTAAATTCTACTATCTCGTTTGCTCGTCTCTGAGGAGTTTGTCCACACTTGTTAAAGCATAGCAAACTGTGCACGCTCTAGTCATTATGGTATTTCGGGAGTCCTTTGCTCTGGGTCTACACTGTTTGCAAACGGTACACAAATTAGTTTCTCGCATACTATAGGTTAAGGAGACTGACAACTAGTTATCATCTAAATCTTGTTCTTGGTTTTTGTGTGTGTGTGTGTTTATGAAAATCCATGTCTGACACATGTACTATCAACAATTTAGTTTAAGTTTGCAATAGTACATGTAATTCATACTTTCGCATCCAGGTCGCCACGACTCCCGCTACGCCACAGGACAATTGTGAGTGGGTATACTGTAAATATTACATAATAGATCTCGAAAGATGAGAAAAAATTCTATTTTGTTTGTTTATTTCGTAGTCGAGTAATGATTTTCGGGTATTATTGTAGTTTTTACGTAATAAAAATGTCAACTCCCGTTACACAGTAATAAATAGTTACGGTCCTTCAAACGAAACCACAATAGATTTGAAAAGAAAAACACGTGAAAGATCAAGCGAGGTTAAGGTGTAGCTTATCTTAAATATCATCATTAAACACATGACTAAAGTATTGCATTCGATAATGATGATGTAGCAATTTTGTATCACGTGCCAGACAACTCATTACCTAATAAATTAGCGCGACTTCTGTGGGGGTGTTAATCATTTGGATCCAGATCAAACGCCGAGTGTTTGACAATATTTGTTCATGTATATGTTAGTTAAATGAAATATATATTAACCATTTCCCCCATAGAAGCGACTTTTAGCGTATTTGGTTTATTAATCCGCTGAAGAAAATAGTTCCAGTTTATACCCAAATATCCATTTGCTAACAGATCAATTTATTGCTCAATGAACATATTGTTCAGAATATCTGCACGGTGTCTGTGACATATTGCAGTGACACAGATAAAAACGCGTCACTGTAATATACAACAGACTCTGTCTAAAACGACAGTACAGAGTACTAAATGTACAGATAGTTAACCTTTCCTCTTCTATTAATTTATAGTTTATTTATTTTCTACATATTGTCTGTCATGTACTTATATTATCATACATGTTGAAAATCACTGAAAAGTGGAATAAAATAGTATATATATGAACAATTACCATTACACATTTTTTATATAGCCTAGCAGATTTTAGCTTAAAGCATGTTGAAAGTGAAGCAGCATGTGCCTTAAGGCACATTCTGCTTTACGTTCAACCTGCTTTAAGTAGCCACTTATCTTCAAAACTAGAAACATGCTATGGGGTAAAGGGTTAAACTGCGAAAGAATTCTGAGTAGCAACTTTTTGACACAGGCAGTGCAGAAGTAAACGACACTTTTGAATTAGAAGTGGGTGTGTGTGTTTTAAAGCAGACAATATCATAGTACATTGTAGGACCGCAATTAATTCGCGTGTTAAGAAATATGTGGGGTTGTACTTGAGCTCCAACATTAACAATTCTGACACTGATATGTGCATTTTAAATTGCTCGCTTATGAGCACAAATGCACAAACTCCCAGATATTTGACTCATTCACAGTCTTTGTCCGAGCGCACTTACATATGCAATCAGTATGGATCCAAATCAAAAACCCAAATCTATCTTTGTGTCACTGGTACAGTGGAGAATCTGTTATTCTTTCCCGTTTAAACGCAAACATACGCAAACGCAAAGCACTAAAACGTAGAAAAGAACAACTTTTGGACAATTCTGATAATTCTTGTTTATCTTGGTGGCAAACAGTTTGGAGCCTGATCAGACGCCGGGTTACCCGGCGTCTGATCTGGCTCCAAACTGGTTGCACTGCAAATAATAGTTTTAGCGTAAATGCGTTTATTGGAAAAGAATAACAGATTCTCCACTGTAAGCATGTCTTGAAACTAGATTTCAAAACATGAAAACACTCGACATTCTTACTTTTAGAAGAGGGTATTCTGGCATTGGGTTGGTTACATAGTAGGCTTCAAATGAGTGCTTGATTAATTGTATTCTGCAACTAAGATTAACTCATTGAGTCCTAGTGACGCATATATGTGTCCTTAACCAAAAGTGTACATTTTAAGAGTACACTCGTCTAATGCAAACAGTGAAGTATTGTAAAATTGGATTTCTCCATTCGAAGTTTCAGGGGATACAGAGTTAATAAATGTCAGCCATCGTCAATTTAACTCCCGAACTAGGTCAATACGATTTGTGATTTTTGATGAAGGTTTTCAGTCAAAACAGGCCTAAGTTAGTTTAAAGATTGCAGACGATAACTTTGAGGCAGACGATAGTGTTGCAGGATGGGGATTTGGCGCGTTATTGATATTTATCACCTGAATTCCTGAGTTCGAACACGCTGTCATTTTCAAACAGTTTGAACCCTTATCAGGCGCCGAATAACTAGGCGTCAGATAAAGATTCAAACTGTTTGTCACTCATATTTCCTTTTCTTCAGTCAAAATGCTTTATCTATGCTCTTGAGAAATAAAAGCAGACTACAAATATTAGGCAGGTGTTAGCCCAGCAGTGTAGGGATTAATCACACTGCTTGCTTATATATCGCGGGCTGTTATTCCATCAATTATAGATAGATAAGGAGCATGCCAAGATCATCCGGAATTTTTATTATACGCCCGTCATCGACGGTCGTATTATGGTATACCCAGCGCTGTCCGTACGTCCGTCCGTACGTCCGTCCGTTAACTTTTCTTGTTAGCGCTCTCTCACCTTCATTTATTTACCGATTTTGATTAAACTTCCTACAAATATTCCATACCACAATAGCTCGGACGAGTTCGCGTTTCAGACGTTGGCGGCTATTTTTAGCAGAGTTATGCCCCTTTATTGTCAAAAATGGGCATTTTTAAAAAAAAAACAGAACTTTTTTTTTAATTATTCAATTTATTTCAAATTTGATATGGTGATACAATGAATGAAGTTACTTAACATATATTACGGGTTTTTGGTTTGACTTCGTATTTTTAGAGTTATGCCCCTTTACACAATTTTTTAACAATATATTGATTCCTGATAATAATTTTACTTACATTTTGTCTATTGTAACCAAATTTCATATTTATCTTTCTCATCATGCAGGGAAGGCACCTGTGAATTTTGGTTCCTGTTAAATTATTTTTCTATGAGTTATGCCCCTTTACATCCTTAAAATTTAAAATAAGCCACACTTCGTCCGTTAACTTTTCTTCTTAGCGCTCTCTCACCTTCATTTATTGACCGATTTTGATTAAACTTCCTACAAATATTTCATACCACAATAGTTCGGACGAGTTTGTGTTTCAGACGTTGGCGACTATTTTTAGCAGAGTTATGCCCCTTTATTGTCAAAAATGGGCATTTTTAAAAAAAAAACAGAACTTTTTTATTTTTCATTCAATTGATTTCAAATTTGATATGGTGATACAATGAATGAAGTGACTTAATATATATTACGGGTTTTTGGTTTGACTCTGTATTTTCAGAGTTATGCCCCTTCACACAATATTTTTAACAATATATTGTTTCCTGATAATAATTTTACTTACATTTTGTCTATTGTAACCACATTTCATATTTAGCTTTCTCATCATACAGGGAAGGCACCTGTGAATTTTGGTTCCTGTTAAATTTCAGACGTTGGCGACTATTTTTAGCAGAGTTATGCCCCCTTTATTGTCAAAAATGGGCATTTTAAAAAAAAAACAGAACTTTTTTCTTGACTATCGCAATACTATCGGGATAGTACTTGAGCTATCGCAATACTACAGCATAGTCTTTTTGAGATCAATAGTCGGGCCTACACTCCGGGCGACTTTTTCCAGTCGGCCTGAGTCTGGACGACTTTGACACCCGCCGGCCGTGACGGGCGTATTTTGCCGCACTGCGGTGCTCTTGTTAGTATTAATGCCACAATACTTAATTTATCCTGCAGATAATTAGCGGATTTATCCCTGAGAATATAATTGAAACGAAGAATAACATGAATGAACAAAGGTCATGATTTTTCCAAAACCGTCATACAAGCCCGTACACCCTGCCAAAATGCCGTGTAACGAATTTATTTCCAGTCTAGATCCAATACAAGAAAGAAAAAATGCATAATCTGACAAAGTTTTACTGTCTTGACCCTAAAATTGACACTTGAAATTGACATCAATACATTTCAAAATTACGCGCTACTCGATGGTTTAGTACAATAGTTATACAGTTAAACTTCGACGATATCAAGAACTCGCATAAGTAGAATTTATCTGCATTCCTACAGTTTAATGCCATAATTTCTAAACCGCATTATGTCGAACATATTCCGTATTTCAAGTTTAAAAGGTAGTAAAGCCACCATTTAACTTTGAATTATGGATATGTTCGACTGAAATGAAATCAAGATAGACCCTATCGAAGATCTTCTGTATCTAAAATGGTTACGTCATCACATTGGAATGTGAACATCCTTAAATGTTCATTTCCAGGGTGTTCTCGGAGGATATTTACGTTTTATGAAACACTGTAACGATTAATTATAACAAATGAACGGAACTAATCAGGAACGTACAAATTAATGAACACGTACGTTAGTGTCTAGGCATATCGAGTTCTGCCTGTTTTGGTTGATTTCGATAAACATATTGATCTAAATAAAACTGAATCCAATGTCAATTTCATTATAGACCAGTGACAAGTGCCGTTGTACATTACATTGTCCATTTCACGTCCCGTCGTTTGTTTATCATGGTGACGACGTGGGTGGGGTAATTAGGGAAAGCAAAGCAAGAAACTAGCATATTATCGATATCTGAATTACATTCACACATTTGACATAATGATCGATTCAAGGCAGTTTTTAATTAAGATTTATTTTGATTGCTTGGAAAACAACTGCTTAATAAGCCGAACAAGAGAGGTTGTTTACGCGAATCGAGCGAGGGAACAAGATCTAACTAGTCACGTGACCCGTACTACCCAGCAAAATCTATGGGCGTGTTCACCTGAAACTCGCGAGTCCAGTAGAGTTCATCAAATGACGTAAAATGGCGCTTAATTCTGAATGCACACGCATTTTTCAGCAGAACGACAAACCCTTCAGACGAGTAAGTAATGGGTCAAATGACGGCCTAAAGCAAAATGGGAACCACGCAAACCCGGACCAAAAATGGCAATTTTATTATTATAATGTCGAACAATGAAACCCTAGGCTAACTATTTGTTACCTTATAGCACGGTTACAGGACTGTTCATTAAAACACTCTCATACATGCGTACATTTATGATTATACGGTATTTAGCATTTTACTATTGGGATTTTGTGTTAACATTTTCGGACGCCATTTTGAAACTCGACTTACCCTGCGCAGCGACTGGGTTAGCCTAGAGTTCGGTTCAGAGGTCATATGACGTCATTCGAGTACGTACGAACACGGTCTGTTCACCTGTAACCCGGGGAACTCGGGTCGACTCGAGGATCTCAGGTGAACACGCTCAATGTGTACGGTCTCGTATACACAGTGGTCACGTATGCAGTTTCAGCCTATCAGAGTCCAAGAATTTATGATGACTGGAAATAAATATTGTTCTTTCAACTATAAACCAATGATACGGGTTTGGCTGAAAAACCCAATGGTACCCCAGTCCCTTTCACTTTCAAAATGCCAAATTTGTCCACTTTTTTATTTATCACATAATATTTCTAGATTGACGGCGCGTTCAATAAGTAAATACTAAGGTTAGTTATACTTTGGATCATGATCATATGCCGGATACATGTATCTCTTTGACAATACCACCATACTCCAGCTCGGCTAAGCAGTCGAATCAATGGAGTATAAGCCATGTCTGTCATCCATTTGTAAGATTAAACAGCTTATATCTATGATCCCCTATATTACAGCATGATTGCAAACTGCATATAAATGTCGTAGTGTCTACTGATATGACTGGGGATTCCCCCGTGTAATATAGTGTATTCAGTATCTAACTGGGAATGAATATGTAAGTAATTGCTGTCTTGCATTTAGATGATTGATGGGCTTATATTCTCCAATGGTATATCACCGATATACCCCTTACGCAGGTTATATTGGCTCATACATCTGGAACGGTATGGACGAGTTTGTCATAACTGTGACTGTTGCAAGTAGGTAGGATCTGTGTTCAGGTTCGAACAATGCCAATAATTCCTATGTCTATTGAGATATTCCTTTCATATTTGACTACATGGGTATATAGACAAGACCTTTCAACAAATACAGCTAAACCTCTCTATTACGACCACTAATATTTGTTATTAAATTATTTGGTGTTTTGCAACAAGTGACTGCTTAAAGGAAGGTGACAGTTAAACAGAAAGCTCCTTAAGGAGTTTTCTGTTTTACTGTCACCTTCCTTTCAGCTGTCACCTGTCCTTTATACAATCAATTAGCATACATTTCAGTGTCCGTAATAGAGAGGTTTTACTGTAATACAAAAAATCAGTCAAAATTGTTTAACAGTCAAGAGAGATAAATTTATTCGTATTACTGTTGCAGACTTCAAAGGTTTACAGACGAGTACTACGTTTAGCACATTCTGCACGATATTGTGATAACCTGGTCAAGCAGTTCGGATTCAGATGAGACGCCGAGTAACTAGGCGTATTATCTAGACCAAACTTTTGACAACCTGTCAATATTTCCTGAAAAATGTAATACCTGAGTTTGTTCTGAGATTTCGTTTCAGACGATATAATTTGCAGACGAAACTGTTAACAAATGTAGGATGTATAAGGCTAATGTTACTCAGAAGTAGATACATATCAACTCATATTTAACTTCTTCTTTCAACTGGATGGAGTGGTTAAACGGGCGTCTGTTATTATAACCAATTGTAACTAGAAAAATGGGGACAGAGTATGCATGTCTATAAGTGTTCATTGCTATACATGCAATGACCTTGTAACATGTCATCATCATTGATGTTTATTGTGTACTATTGGTACAGTAACACATCTAACTGAGATACTGGTATCTATAATAGTCACTCGTTTGAATGGCAATATGCTAGTTTGCAGATATGTTTAAATTGTGTATTTGTTATATTCTATATATGTTTTAGATTTCCATTAATGGAGGAATGAATAAACTACTACTTAATAAAGAAACTTGAGAAACCGAATTCTGAATCAAATTATATGCTTAACCTGGAATACATGGTTTGGAGTGGCTCGTAACACACGGTCAGGACTGAAAGACTTTATGAGAAGACAGACATTCCAAAGGTTCCTTAGGCATTAGCCCATCGAGGTTTAGTTCAAATAGAAGTGTCCGTGCTACAATGCAAAATACGATATTCTTTTCCGCTTACACGAAATTAAAAGCGAATGCAACTAAATGTATATATTTGATAAATATCTTTCAATGTTTCGAACACAAACACAACATGTACATGTAGACAGTGTACCTGGATTTCCTGGTACGCTTTCTAGATCTACATGTTGGTTTTGTGTTCCAAATGATGAAACTATTACCCCATAGCCTGTTTCAAGTTTTGAATACATGTGACAACTTAAATCAGGTTGAAAGTAAAGCAGATTGCATCTTGATGCGTATTCTGCTTTACTTTCAGCCTGCTTTAAGCTTTCATGGGCTAGAATGTAGAAAATATTATTTTAACTATATTTTCATGACTGTATAAATTGGAACTATATTCTTCAGTGGAGGAATAAAAAAAAGGTATTTATAGGGTAATGGGTAAAACGAAAGTTTGAAAAAGGTACGACAACATGGCTTAACCTTTACAAGAAAATTATGATAATAAAAAACATTGAAATATCTGACGAGTCATTTCTATTTGAGTGGCAAACAGTGTGGAGCCTTTCGACTGGTTTGACTCTGAACTAATTGCATTGGAAATAAATGGTCGAGCAGAAATGCGTGTATTGGGAACGGAAAACGTATTTTCCACTGTAACAGTTTGATTTCAGATCAGATTATGTAATCTGATAAATCTTATCCCGATAAAAACTGTGTCACGCTTGTTTCGATATTACTGTAAGTTTTGTTGAGAGCAGAATTTACATACACAAGCTGAGGGTAATGTTTACGCAGATTTGGCATGTTAGTAAATTGGCTAACCCCTTTCACTGCCTTATCCAAATGATAACGGCGCTTGACTAGGATACAAACCGTTTGACCCTCATTTCAATATTTCCTAAGGCATACTACATGTACTTGAAAATCTAGATCTAGATCTGCTTTGAGAAATAAAAACAGACGTCAATTCTTAAAAGCAGACATAAGTGTTCCAGTAGGCGGTTTAAACTGTAACATTGCGCCTTGTGTAGTCTAACTTGCATTTCGCTGCAAATCAAAAGAAAATGTATCGTTTGTCTATATGACAGACGCACGTTTAACCCATATCACGATAACCACGTGGCTTTACGCCTTAACTTTATTCCTCCACTGACGAAAAAAGTACCATTTAATAAGTCATAAATATGTGTCATTAACATTTACAGATATGTATAGCCTAGCAGTTGATAGCTTAATCCATTACCCAATAGCCTATTTCTAGTTTCGAACACAAGTACCATTTAACCCTTTCCCTTATAGAAGCGACTTTTAGCACATGCATTTTATTCATCCGCTGAAGAAAATAGTTCCAATATATACCGTAATGAATACGTGTCATATTTAATACTTTCCTTATTCTAGCAGATAATAGCTTAAATCAGGTTGAAAGTAAGGCAGAATGCGCCATATGGCGCATTCTGCTTTACTTTCAACCTGCTTTAAGTAGTCACATATTTTCAAAACTAGAAACAGGCTATATCAGGTAATGGGTTAAAGAAGGTTTACAGTAAAGCAGAATGTGCCTTATAGAGGCACATTCTACTATACTTTCAATCTGAGTGCAGCTAAAATCTGCCAGGATATAGAAACTTGATCTAATGGAACATATTATAAATGACTGTACAAACTGGAACATTTTTTTTTCAGTGGAGAAATCAATTAGGTACGACAAAAGTACGACATAATATAATTCACCCATTTATCCCTGTGATCCACAAAATAGGCAGTACAGTGGAAAAGACATAAACAAGACCCAATAAAATATAGAGAATGACGCTTTTTTAACAATTCTCTATTAATTTTAACCTGAGTAGCAAAATATGTGGAGCCTGATCAGACACCGGTCCACCTGGCGTCTGATCTGGCTCTAAACTGTATACAGTGGAAAATATAGTTTTAGCGTACACGCTGTTATTGGGAAAGAATTCTCTATTGTATGCCTAGCGCCTATAAACTGTGTAGTTTGCTGCGTCTTATCAGAGTCTGTACTGTTTGCTATTTCATATAAAACTATCTGTTGCATGGACTAAGTAGTGTCTTTAGATCATCCAAACTAGTACATGTATAAACATTAAATCATATTGGATTCAGATCAGACACAAGGTAACGCGGTATCCGATCTTGTTCCAAACAGTTTTTCACTCATATTCAAAGGAAGCGTCATGTTCTATATTTTATTGGCCTGCATTTACAGTCTCGTTTAAACGGGAACATCTAATTAACTCTCCACTGAATAGTGAACTCTAACAGCAGGCAGACAGGAAGTGTTCACTGTGCACAATGTCTAGGCATCAATTGATTAACCAAATAATGGCCGTTTAACAGAAGTTTTAAGTCACTACAACCAGGAGTAAAGGCTTAGAATAGACTATTTTATCGCTGACATATGTCTATCAACTTTGGCAATGCTGTCTGTTTGATGTGTCTAGGATACTGTGGAGAAGTAAAGTATCTTACCCTTTGATAGATCGGAAGTTCACAGTATTTTAGTGTGTTTGATTTCATTAAATGTGTCAGATAATGTCTGGTTAGATACGAAACGTTACCCACTTCTGTCAGAGTTAAGTTCTGCATTGTCTACGCATTGTACAGAGGCGAAAACGTTATTCTTTCCCCATAAACGAGTTTACGTTAAAACTATTATTTATATTGCAAACAGTCTGGAGCCAGATCAGACACCGGGTTATCCGGCGTCTGATCAAGCTCCACACTGTTTGCCGCTCAGTTTAAAATAAAGTGTAAGAATTACCGACAAGATGTTATTTTATACGTTTTATTGCAATGCGTTTGCCTTTCGTTTGTGTTAAAACGGGAAATACTAACATCTTCCAAACGCACACTGTACAATGGAGATGTTACATGTAGTATGCCCTGTTTAATTGGAACTAAACGCAAACGTTATGCCATATATTCTCTTAATGGCAAAACGATTGGAGTCCAACCAGAAACCGGATTACCCGGATTCTGGTCTGCATTCAAACTTTTTGCATTGAAAATACCGGTAATGGTTTGAACACATAATTATGCAGAAAGAAGTACGTGTTCTTCATTGTTACATGTAGTAAGACAGCTGTCTGGTTTACATCCATCTTGTATTAAACAGCCGACTGCTCCTAATAGTATATATTTACACTATAGAAAGATAGAGTAGAAGTTCTAAAATCACTTTTCAGTGACAACTTACCCAAATGAAACAGCATGAATATCAAACATCTCTGTTGGCGGATGTGATCAATGTGGCTTACACCAATTCTATTTAGTCGAACACTTCTTTATTTTAAAGATACAAATAAGTGTAAATAATATTGTATTAATCGCGACATAGTAATAGAATATAAACACATTGGATACAGTTTTGACTTCGGATATCTCAAGGTTAACGTTACTTTGCGTGCGGATTACATGATAGTATGCATAGTTGTATCTTAACCTAATATAGAATTTTTGAACTGTTCAAATAATCGAAACACTATTGTAACTAGTATTGGGTTACTATTCTGTTCACACGTGTTCACTTCAATACAATTTAGAAGTAATTTGAAATGACCCCAATCTGTTGAAGTGCGTGCATTGGCAAAGGTTTGTAATGATCTCCATTGAACATATCGAAACAGGAGTGGCCATACAGGGGTTAAGTGTGGTCACTCGTGAACTGCTTAATTTGACAATATTTGGTTTTACAGTAAAATCTATGTTAGTACCGACCACTAAACAACTGATAGACTACATTTGTTGTATTTATAACAGCAGCCAGATTAATACAGGGCAATAATCATCCCGAAGGTCTTCAGCATGAATTCTGTCATGCCTAAATCGGCCAACATTCTTTAACGATCACCACTCATCTGCAGTCAGTGGTCGCTTGACACAGGTTTGCATTTACCATGCGTTACTGTTGTTCAATTGTCATAACATATGGCATCTTAATTGACACTTGGTTGGATATAAGGTTAGTCTGAAAATGTCCAATTAATCTATGTAAATAACAGATGTTTTAATATCTGTAATATGAAACTTCTGAAAGGTGCGAAAATAGTCGGTATTAATTAACAGAGCATCAATACATTTAATCAAGATTGAACCCATTTTAATGCAATATTTTCTGCAGACCAGACTACGTTATAATTTCCCAAATTAACTCGTTTATGTTACATGTAAACACATAAGGCAAAACAATTGTTCCAATATTTGACGCAGGGTAACCCGACGTCTGATCAACTTTAAACTATTTACCACACAGATAAGAATAGATCGTAATACATGTAAGTGTCATTTCAATACAATGCGTTCGCGTTTAGAAGTGAATGTTTTAACTCTTCCTTCACTGTATCTCTGAAAAAGATATTTGTTTTCACTGTTTAAGGCAAGTGGCTACTACAAGCAAGTTGAAAGTAAATCTTTAACTCTTATTTGTCATTAACAAGGTAAACCAGTCTTCATTTTTAACAAGACTATTAGAATGTTAGGCACTGAAAATTCGTAATGAAAATTAAAACTTACTTGTATTCTATTTATGACCTTAGGTAATTTAGGACCAGCTTTACTGTTTGAATTCCGAATTATGATAAGGGCCTACATTGTGTGTTTTTCCATAGAATAAATAGTCATTTACCCATTGTGCCCACAATTCAATATATGGGACATAGGCAAACGGTGTAGACTGATAATACGTCGCATATAGAGGCGTATGATCAGTGTCTACACTGTTTGCTGATAGAAAATTCAATATAATACAAAACGGAAATGACATTTTAGACCAGGCACCCCTTAGATAAAATGTACACTAACCCAATATATAAACGATCTGGGCTCAAATGGGTTACATGTAATCAACTGTTTTAAATGTTTTCTGTCTGTGAATGTCTATAGTTTTTGTGACGAAGTCGTTATGGAAATATATTCTAGAAATGATTCACTATTTGTATTTTAGCGGTGAATTACAATAAATTATACTATAAGATTTACTATCAGCAAACATCTGCAACTATTTAGATAGAAATATTATTGCGTGGGTCAGCATCGAATCATAGGCAAACAATGTAATTAGAGTTCGATTGTATTGGGTATTTTAAAAACAAAAGGATTCAATTATATATTTACTTGAAAAATAGAAGTTATTTTAAACTGTTGCCAATATATATTTTAATCTAGGTGACACGGGTTTCGAACTTGTTCTTATCTGACAGTTCGATTGCTACGGGGATGTCCAAATATGAGTATATTTTAGTAATGTTATATCATTGAATTTGAATTTCCCTGCCGGAAAAGAGTTTACAACCGTTGTATATCCATGCTCGTTTCAGACTATACTTTCTCAAAGTGCAAACGTGATCATTAAGACAGAGTCATGTTTTCTCTGCAATGCTCCAAAACAATGCCAATATAATTATGACGAATGACCTATTAATAATAATAAAATAGTTGGGGTGCATGTAAATTAGCGGTTATAACATATAACATACTAAATGTTGTTTAAATTGTTTATTTGATTATCTAAAGAGCCACAAACAATATATTCTATTCTAGATTACACCGGTATATGTGTAAGAATTGAATGCAGGTACACAGTATATATTAGCAACTATTATCAACTTCGACTAGTCTCAATAAATGTGATATATTCGGTGGAATGCTATAATACTATTTGACTGGTTACAGCCAGTACATTTTTGAAACAAAACTCTAGTTCTTTCTATATATTTGCAAGAAGTGGTTTGATCTTCGGAATATACTATTTTTATCAATGTGTAATATATAACTAAAAGTGTACACAGTTATTGCACAAAAACTCGGTTTCATTAACACTTTTCTGTTATAAGCAATGTACCTGTGAAAAGTACAATTTCCCTATGCAATCAGCATAGACCCTGATCACAGTGATTCGTATGAAAAACCCTCTGATCAGCGTTTGCCCTGTTTGTAAATGTTCAATATATTTTAGCAAAACACCTATAACAGTAAATTGGACAAGGCTTGACTAGAGAAACTAATGTTTCAGTTGAAGGTTCGGGAATGACTGAGTTAAGAGAGGTACTTGGATTGAGGAGGTAAAGTTGCAATTGAAAACAAGATGGGTTAACTGTTGGACTAGCTGTTGATTAGCGTTACTTGTAACAATGCTTAACCGATATGCCAAGATTAAAACCTTACCAAAAAACCTATTTCTAGTTTTAAAGACAGGTTCTGTTTAGAGCAGGTTTGAAATAAAGCAAAATGCGACTTAGGCGCATTCTGCTCACCTTGCAGCCTGCTTTAAGCTACTACATGTATCTGCTAGGATATAGCAAACATATTTTACGGTGCGTATCCATGATTGTATACATTTTTACTGTTTTTTGAAGTACATGAACAAATTAAAAGTTGTAAAAGGGCGTGTTTATGGGATTATGGGTTCAACATGCTTTGAATAGTCGATTGGCACAAATTTGACTTTACAATTTTGATAGTGCTAGTTTGAGACGAAGCTGTCTTTTTGTTTTGACTAAATGTATTGATCATCTTTTTCGTGTTACCACTCTGTAACTTGCCAACAGTGTAGTTCCATATTGGTGCCTTGTAATTGGGCGTTCGATCATGATCTAAACTGCTGAGCATTCTTACATAATATTATAATGTTATTTCTTTAAAAAATAAATCCAAACTAAATATGGCGTTTGCACAGAGCCATGTTAAAACAGAAAGTACGAAAGTAGGTTTGGTTGTGACCTTTGCACCTGTTACAGGTATGTTTACACCAACCTGTTATCATTGCGCAGTGCAAAAGCAAATCAAGCAAAATACGCACCTTTCGAGTTGTTTTTCTTATGTATTTCTAATTGAAGATACATTTGTTTTCGATTAATGAGGGGTTTATATTTTATCACTAAATTAACATTATAACAGTATTTCAAGGAGATCTCACATTACCTTGCAATCCATCAGCGGTACGTAAATAAACGGGCCACATAAATAGATCCAATCATGTGGAGACGATGCTATTCTTTCATATCTAAACGAAACGAAACACAAAGCGATCAAATAAAGAAAATACAGTTCTTTGTATACTATTTCGATTGAGTAACAAGCAGTTAAGAGCTGGTAAGGAGCCTGGTGACGTTCATTTGTAACCAGATCCGAACCAGCGCAACCTGTTGTCTGTTTAGCTCTAAACTGTGTATCATTTTCATAGCAAAACCGAACATTTAAAAACACTGTTATTTGTAACATTTTATAAAATTTCAGCTTGTTTTTAACGGAAAGAATAACGTTTTCCCCATTTTAAAATATAAAAAAAATACTGAGCTGTTCACTTTATAAGTATTATCCGAAATGTTAAAATAATCACATCCGCCACAATGATTTTTAGAGCGAGAATACTAGTAGTCCATATTCATGCTGTTCCATTTTGAATGTTCGTCCCACACCAGTTATTAAAGTCGAGGTTATGTATATAAGATAGTTTACATGTTTGAAGTGTTCAAATTGACTATGTATAGATGGTTACAAGTACATGTGCAGTGGATCCTTGTTATTGTTTTCCTTTCAAATTTAACAGCGTAAAAGCAATGATATAAATTCTTAGCCGGGACAACATTTTTGTTGTTTTTTCAATAACAAACAATTTGGAGTCTGATCAGACGCCGGGTTACCCGGCGTCTGCTCTGGCTCGAAGCTGTAGTTGACATAAGGTTTTCAACATAAACGCGTTTATTGGAAAAAAATAACGCATTCTCCACTCTATGTATCTTATGGTTATTGGTTATGCTAGCGAACTAGTGCAGGTTACCTTCGATTCTTTCTAAATCTCTCTTTGCATTTTGAGTTTGAGTCTCTTTATCTGCCTCTGAGTTCCTTGGGTTGTCCAGGGTATCCATTGCAGGCGTTCTACCAGCCGAATCTAATGACCCAGGATCTTTAGTCCTATTAGGTTCGGCTGGACACACTTTATCTTCAAGGTGATCGATATCTGACCTCATGTCAGAAAAATTCTTTGAATACATTTGTGCTGCGGTGGCTGCTTGTCGTTTAATTTCAGCAATTTCATTTTCGAATTTTCTCTGGTTTTCCTCGAGTTTTCTATGGAGTTCGTCGATCTCGTTCTCGTATCGTTTCGAGATCTCGTTAATGGCGATATCTATATAATCGGCTATTTCCGGGTAGCTTTCTAAGGATCTGGATGCATAGCTTTTAGCAGTCAGTGCGCAAGCGATGCCAATCACAACAATCATCAGTTTATCCATTCCTTCTGTGGCCGAATACTTAGAAGTGGTTGTCTAATCCAAAAAGAAAAGTCTGTATTAATTTTACATCTCGCCAGGAATTAATACCATAAAGAACAAGATAGAAAAATAAAGATATTTGATATAACACTAACTAAATTAAACCACCTTTTTAAAGCCACTACCTTTAACTACAATCGGCCACACTTCTAATCTACACTCCAATCTTTTCCTGTTTTTTGTTCTGATTCATCGTATCACACGTCTGTCAAAAACCGCAAAATCCAATCCAAGCTTCCATATTCCGCCAACCACCTACCGAATAGAAAACTCAATAAAACACCATACTCATCGCCAAACGTTTAGTTCTACAGTGAAGAATACATCATTCTTTCCGGTTTCAACAAAAACGAAACACAGACGTTATACACTATAATGCAGACAATAAAATTAATTTAACATTCTGACGTTTTAATTTCCTCTGAGTGACACGCACTTTGGAGCCTGATCAGACACTGGGTAACCTGGTGTCTAATTTGGCTTCAAGCTGTTCGCAACGGAAATAATAGTTTAAGAACAAACGCGTTTATTGGGAAAAATAACATCTTCTCCACTGTGCTCTTAAGGCGCTTGATATTCCACCGAAGTTGTTAAACTCACAAAAATACTAACTAACTAAATTCCCAGTAACAGTCTCCCTATACATTCCAAAGTACACCATTAAGAATAGAGTTGATGCATGGGCGGCACTTTATGAAGATGTTCACTTCATGCAACTACCTAGGTAGAATCGAGTGGCCTGTATATCTATCAATGCTCTATTAAGCTTACAGTAGACAATACGTTATACCTTACTGTTTAAACGAAAAATAAATCCAAATGAAATTAAAAAGACACGAAGCTTTGACAATGCAGACGATTTTGTTTAAATCTCAGTGGCAAACAGTTATGAGCCTGATCAGTCGATGGGTTTGTCGACTCCAAACTGTTTGCAATTGAGATAAAGTTTAACAAAATACGCGTTTATTGGAGATAATAACGTCTTTCTCGCAGTACCACTATGAACGTTCTATTAAGCGTATGAGAGAAAATTCATATCTCTATATCCCAATGGAACGTACTGTGTTTTGAGCTGATCATTAATTACTCATTTCGGGAAATGTAGTCGGTGGAAAAATAATGGTATTCATCAATAGTCCCCAGTCATCAAACAGAATCGGAAAAACATAAATACCGCCAAATAAGCCTAACATGACTATAATAGTGGGTAATAGAGCCTTTTTCCAGGCAAAAACACATGGGCAATAGACGGACCAATTGATTCATGCACGCTGAAAGAATTCTATTCAATCAGACACTCACCGATTGGGCAATTATAACTGACTATAGTCCGGAACTTGATGCTTTTAAATGTTTCGAGTAATGCATGATAATCGCCCTCCTATAGCTATAATAAATAATCCTATAAAACGGGAGTTTTGTTCCTTTATGCACCATTAGTTTAGTCCATTAATGCCCTCTTTTGCAATCGCCCGTGTGTAAACCGTAAGATATTATCTATAATACTCGCATTAACGACTAAATAGTATGGCAGAGTATACATGAAACAGGTTGTAACTAGATCTGATTTATTACCCAGTTTTTGTTGTCCAGTTGTAATGTGTAAAGTAGAAGTACATGTAATACATGTACAACGGAGAAGTCGATGTTCTTTCCTGTTTCAACGCAAATGCAATGCAGCAAAATGTAGAACAAGTCACGCTTGATAAACTTCCTACAATCATTTTTGTCTAATCTGAGTGGCAAACAGTTTGGAGGCTGGTTTGACACCGGGTTATCCGGCGTATTCTACTTTACTTTTATTTTGTTTAATTTTCCCCGACGAACTCGTTGACGATAACGTTTTATTGTGTTATTTGCCAACAGTTTAGAGCCAAGTCAGAGTCAATGAACATGTTACCCTGTGTCTGACCAGCCTGAAAACTATGTAACGGAGATCAAAAGTAAATCGTTATCATTTTCAGCAGATTGTCATTTTCTGTATGTTATTGCATTGCGCGTGTGCTTAGTTTGTTTAAAGGCGGGAGATGAACGTCGTCTACACTATACACGGAACGTACGACATTTACTATTTTGTAACTGTACGGAATAGACTTAGAAACCTTACTTCTCGGTCTTTGACACTCTTCAAAGGTAATTTTGCAAACTATGCTGCAACCATTCAAGACATACTAAATCATATATTTTTATGCTGCTGGTATGTCTTGTTTACTGTGCAACATGCACAACTCTATAATGGAGAAATTGTTATTCTTTCCCAATTAACGCGTTTACTCTAAACACTATTATTTCTATTGCAAACAGTTTAGAGCCAGATCATACACCGGGTAACCCGGCGTCTGATCAGGCTCCAAATTGTTTGCCACTCATATCAACATGAATGGCTACAATTGTCGTAAAGTTGTCCCTTTCTATATTTTATTTATATGCGTTTCGTTTCGTTTACGTTTAAACGGGAAATAATAACCTTTTCTCCACTGTAGAGCACTTAGTTTGCGTTACAAGAGTGGAAATAATGCTGTTTTTCTCTTTAAATATCTTTTGCTAAAACTGTTATGGCGGTTGCAAACATTTTTATCCAGGTCAGACGACATGTACCTCGGCGTCTGACAATGATCCAAGCTGTTTGCCAATCAATTTAAGGAAAATCGTAATCAATTTTTTTTTTTTTTTTTTAATTTTTTAACTGCGTTTCGTATCGTTAAATAGTGAAAGAATAACGTTTTTTCCACTTTATACAGTGCAACATGCACACTTATACAACACTAAGTTTGCGTTCCTAACTGCACATTCCCACGCAGCATCGGAGTATAATTTAGCCTGGTAATTGTTATAATTACGTTAGAACTCTTCGCTAACCTACCGATTTGCTTCTCGTAAATGTTTGATTTCTCTATGATTCATAATAAATAATCAGGAGCTGCGAATCCCCAGGGGTATCTGTTGCAGAAAAGTCGTAGATCTAAGTTAACCCTTTCACTGATTTAATATCGTCAGTTTTAAAGTTGTCCTCAGCTTCATTGTCTTTAACATTTTGAAATTTGGATAGTTTGACAAAAGATACGTCAATGCGAAAGTTGAAAAGCTTAGATCCTAATCAGACGCCGAGTAACTCGGGTCCAAACTGTTTACAAATGATACTCAAGTCGCACTGAAAACACTAAGGGTTTACCCTTGTCGTGATAATAGAAACTATTTTGACATTCTGCACATTATCTGATCCAAGATCACACAAAAACATTAAAACCTGTTTGATTCTAGAATATAGGTTTCATTCGTTAAGTGACTGACGTACATGTACATGACGTACTGAAGGTGGGTTGTTTGTGTACAGAAAATTGCACACCAGCGTCAAAAGTGACAATTTTAAATTAACTATACTACGCTGACTCAGGATGTCAATATTTCATGAATAATAGATGTACTTTTATTCCTCTTCGCCAATTATCCCTTCTGCTACTGACACATGTGGTAAATACATGTACAAATGTACCACTTATTATTTGCTAATTAGAATAAAAACTACAATGGTGTTTGTACATGTAGTCATCATTGTTTTGGTCCTGGTCAAACGCCGAGTTACAGAAGGGAACATGTTATTCTTTCTCCTTTAAGATGAAAATAACGCAAGCTCGATGCAATGAAATGCAGAAAATTACACTTCTCTAAGAACTCTGACAACACTTAGAAATAATAGTTATAGCACAAGGGCGTTTATTCAGAAAGAATATCAACCTTAACTGTACATGGTTCTGATCTGTATTCAAACTGTTTGGTAAACGGGAAAGTCATTGTCAGTGAAAGATGATAGATCTACATTTAATATAAGAGAATTAAACTTACGCGTTTATGAATTTCAATATGAATGTGTCCCTGCCGTTCAGTATTTATCCATACAGCGTGTCAAGGCAGTTAACTCACACAGCTAGGGTAATCTTGCACCGTACATGTGAATAATTGCATAATGTGTTTAGATTATAACCTATGAATACCGTAAATTGCATAACAGGAAGTCGACTTACTCGCGATTCACGAGAAAACATAAAGAATATTTAGAACACGTGACATTCAGCATCTCCATGTCGTCCTGTTTACTATGATACAATGAAAACGACCTTATTATTTCCCGTTTAAACGAAAATAAAGCAAACAAATGCATTAAAATAAAGTAAATAAAACTGATTCGACAATTCTGACGATTTTTTTATTTGAGCGCAGACAGTTTGGAGCCTGGTCAGACGCCGGCTTACCCGGTGTCTGATCTAGATCCAAACTGTTTGTGATGGAAAAAATGTTCAGCATAAACGCATTCATTGTGAAAGACTTACGTCTGTCCCAACATTAAAAGACTGCCTAAAATGTATTTGAATGACCTTTTAATCTCCTATTTAAATCGATTCCTTTGTACATTCCGGAAAGTTTCCGTGTACAGAGGGTGAACTGTACATGCATCGCGACAGCTGCGGCATGGTAGGGTGTTATAAAGACCCTGGTATTTTTTCATCAATAGTATGTTAAATTGCACGAGCAAATCTAGCTCAATAAAAACCTATTACATACATTAGTGACAGTTTAAATGCATGTGAACTGCTCCGTCGCGTGTACTTCACATAATATGTTAAGCACACTCCGTTTGATGTTGCTATGCTTTGCTGATTAAGGGCACTTATTAACCATCCTCATTCGCAGATTTATTACTCTTGAAACCCGCCGTTTACTCATGCACCAGGCTGCATGTCAACAGTATTTCAAACACAATCTGTTAGGTTTGACACGTAGGGATTAAAACGCAACAGATGTCACATATGCGATCGAACAGAAATAAAATACAAACTACAATCTTAGAGCTATCATGTGGTCTTTTAACCGTTAAGTCAACTGTTCATGCTATGTAGAATCCTTTGTTTACCCGGACAATCAAACCACTAGAGCAGCCTGGATTGTATTTTAAGTTCGTCTCTGCAACAATTCTTTCAACAGGATGTACAGCAGAAAAGACATTGTTATTTCCCGCTTAAACGAAACTAAACTAAACGCAATGTAATGAAACTATGAAAATGTTATCGATTACTTTCTATCTGAATAGCAAGCAGTTTTAATCCTGGCCAATGACCATTTTGCCCGGCGTATGCTCTGGCTCCAAACCGTCTACATTGGAAATACTTGTTTTAGCAGCAACACGTCTATTGTGAAAGAATATATGTAACATGTTCTCCACTGAAGCATTTCAAATGTTTGTTATCAGTTCTACCGTGAAAGTCGTCTATGACTGAGGTTGACTAACATCATACTTATGCCTGTTGTATATGGTACCAGGCAGGGTGGAATAATCACCCAACAACTCTATACATGTAAGTAGGTGCATGTAATAAAGTGCACGACGACAAAACTAGTACTTTCTGCGAAGATTCCAATTTTCTAAATAAGTTCAATACCATACACCAATCCCGGTAGATACATACACATCACCAATCACATTTACGGCTAGGCTTGTGTTGAACGACTGTTCAAATTAAGATAAAACACAGTTCGCAAACGCATGTTCTAGCTGAATACAGAGATAACAGTTGTGATGCAGAAAGCTCCGATGGAAGCTTTCTGTATAACAGCTCTCCTGTATACAGCAGCAGCCAATGCTATTCATATCATGTATTAGAGAGTCGACTGTCGGCAGTTTGGTTGTACATTTATCCGGTCATTAGTACTCGTCCATTTAATAGGGTCCTGAGAGCATTCCGTAGGCATATGTTCGTTTCGCCGCGGTGACCATTTATTAAAATATTCATTACAGGATTATTATACAGCCAGCAATTACTGATGAAATATACGTTTAACCCTTAGCGTGCCAGGATTTATTCTACTTGAAACATGTTGTCTGTTTTTGTTTCAAATCTTGACGATTACAAATGTTGTATGGTAATTGAAGATCGAAATGAATATCAAATAGTTTGGCTCAATATCCAGATACCGCGAACTTGTCGTCAGATTTACAGATGTCAGTGACTCAGACCAAAGAAGTGAAGGGGTAGATCGATTAGCTATACTAGAAATGATATAGGGGACAACATGCTATCGACAAGGCATCGGGTTTAAAGTCTTAATTTACACAAGTCAAACAAGTTGTACGCTCCGCTCTCTGAACCAGTCGGGAGCTCTTTTAAAATACGTGCTGTAAAATACAGGACAAAAGTATATCGGAACGGTCCCGATGTAACTTTCTGCTTTCATCGAGTCCTGCATTTAAACTCCTAGTCACCGAGACAATGATTAGATTTATCCAAACGCATTTTTGTCTACAGTTGATTGCATTGCGCTTTTAATACATTCACTGTACGGTTTAGAGACAGTACCGTTTGTGTGTTGTTAGCTCGCCTATTCGGAGAATGGGGGGGGGCTTATGGAATCACCCCGGCGTCGGCGTCGGCGTCGGCGTCGGCGTTGGTTTTCATGGTTAAAGTTTTGGGGTAAGTGTTGTTATGCACTAATACATCATGAAATATTTGCATTAGGAAGCTGATATTTGGATTGGAGGTGCCCTGTGGGTTGAACATTGATGTTGTGTAGTTAAAATTAAAAAAAAAGTTTAAATTTAGTCAAAATTTCACCTTTTGTGGACTTAGGTTTTTCGGCTGATTTCTCATGGTTAAAGTTTTGGGGTAAGTGTTGTTATGCACTAATACTACATGAAATATTTGTATTAGGAAGCTGATTTTTGGAATGGAGGTGCCCTGTGGGTTGAACATTGATGTTGTGTAGTTAGAATTAAACAAAAAGTTTAAATTTAGTCAAAATTTCACCTTTTGTGGACTTAGGTTTTTCGGCTGATTTCTCATGGTTAAAGTTTTGGGGTAAGTGTTGTTATGCACTAATACTACATGAAATATTTGTATTAGAAAGCTGATATTTGGATTGGAGGTGCTCTGTGGGTTGAACATTGATGTTGCGTAGTTTAAATTTAAAAAAAAGTTTAAATTTAGTCAAAATTTCACCTGTTGAGGACTTAGGTTTTTCGGCTGATTTCTCATGGTTAAAGTTTTGGGGTAAGTGTTGTGATGCTCTAATTATACTTGAAATAATTGTATTAAGAAGCTGATATTGGGAATCAAGGTGCCCTGTGGGTTGAACATTGATGTTACATAGTTAAAATTTAAAAAAAAGTTTAAATTTAGTCAAAATTTCACCTGTTGAGGACTGGAGGTGCCCTTAGGTTGAACATTGAAGTTGCGTAGTTATTTGTTTTTAAAAAGTTTAAATTTAGTCAAAATTACACCTTTTGTGGACTTAAGAGTTTTGGGACTGAAATTTCAAAGTTAGTTAAGGAGTAAGTGTTGGAATGCACTTATACTACATGACATATTTGCATTAGGAAGTTGATATTTTGAATGGAGGTTCCCTGTGGCTTGAATATCAATGTACTGATACACTTTTCTTTTGATAGTTACCTATTTAAGAAAGGTTTAATTAGGCGAGCTTTGCTGTTCTCCGACAGCTCTTGTTTTTGTAACATTGTCATTCTATGTAACGTTGTGTGGTGGGAGGTAATTAGACATTTACAGCAGGGAAGACGTTATGCGTTCCCATGTAAACGAAAGTAATCGCGAACACAATATAATCAAATGAAGAAAATGGCAGATGTTTGAAAGTGCACGGAATTATTTTTATCTAAGCTCCAAAGGGTTTGGGTAATCCGGCATCTGATCTGGCTCCAAACTGTTTGCATTGGAAATAGTTGGTTTATCATAAACGCGTTTTTGGAGAAAGAAAATCGTGTTGCTCAACAAACATGTATAACAATTAAATGTGATCACAAAGCTTCACGTCACACATTATGTTTTTATACGACCGTGACAACCGGTCGTATTATGCTATACCCTGCGCATTTACATTTTTAAAAAAAAAGAAAATTGTTTCCTGAAAATTGTTTAAGTTTTGTTTTGAATATAGTATACAAATTTCATAATTTGCTTTTTCAGTATATATGAAAAACACTTTGTATTTTGGTTTCGGTCGGATGGTTTTATCATGCATTTTGACTCAAGGGTTGCCATACATGTAACTCGCTCAAAAAAATCCTAAAATTTCCAAATTCCCAAGCTGAATTTTAGGAATCGTACCGTTAATCCTTTCGCTGTCGGGCAATATAACACTAACTTTATAATGCAAACAGTTTAGATCCAGATCAGACTCCGCGTAACGCATCGTCTTATCTTGATCTTAACCGTTTGACACTCATATCAATGTTTTCTACATTTAATAATTCGTTTAAACAATTTTAGCCATTATTTACATAATTTTATTGTAGCCAAATTTCGTATGTAGCTTATATATTATGCAGGGAAGATGCCTAGTGATTTTAGATTTAATACAATGAATTGTCCTGCAGTTATGCCCCTTTACATACGTCTTTCAAACATGCAAGATGCCAATTACTGCTCATACATTGAATTAGCCGTCGAGCATGTATTTGACGGGATAGTGGTTCACACATTATATTACCTCTAGTGACCCTTCACCGTCATAAGGCATTAACATCACCTACCATATCGTTTACACTATATTCAGATGCCCTGTTACTCCGAGTCTTATCAGAATCAAAACTATTTGCCATTAGTACCTGTAACATTTCCTAAGGCAAACTGCATTTAATCTGACTTTGAAGCCATAGATCTGTCAACACTGTCGAAACAGACAGTAACTTTGGTAGAAATAGGAGTTGAACATTGGCGGGTCCTGAATTACCCTGCGCTCGCTACAACATTGACTATCTCATAGTACCCACCGGCAGTTTATTAATTTAAATGTCATGCTAGCTTAAATTAAACTACGAGAGTTAAACCGTTTGGGGCATGACCAGAGCGGGGGTTTGAATCCTGTGACCGATCCCAGACTATTTTCTTATATTAAAGTCGCGAAAACAATGTGGAAAGCAAAGAGCTGAGAGATTGAGCGTGCGTGTGTGGTTCTGTCATGATGATGTGTTAATTGCAAACGTTAAACTCTCGCAGATGTAGAACCCACTAAATTAGAACTCATTAGTTCTTTGAACGCACATAAATATTATCTTCTGCAACAGTTGTCGTCTGCTACAGTTCTAAATTTAAGATTTGGAAATTTTCTTTCCGAAATCAGTGCCAGAGTGTCTAACAGTTTGGATCGTAATGAGACGCCGCGTCAAGCGACGTCTCATCAGGATCCAAACTCCTTGAATAATATATCCCAGTTTCACTGTTTACGTGCAAAGAGTAAGAGATACATGTACGTACAATGGAATGGCGACCACTTCTCCATGCAGACAATGAATGCAATAAAAGCGCCATTATAATGCACTGCCACTCAAGAAATAACTCATGGCGAAAATCCATGAGCGTTTTTAAAAGTAAGGCGAAAACATACAGGTACAAATGAGAAAACAAGCCTACCTGTTGGGTATTCAAATCATACGGCGCGTTCTCTATACATGTAAGTGAACTCGATGATTGTGAAGTATTGAAAAATGAAGTAGATATTGACATGCTGACATTATCCGTTTAAACGAGTCAAAGCGTAAACGAAATGTAATAAGTCGAACTTCAGTATCTTGATCTCGGTTAAGTCGACATACCCGTATTTCAAAGTAAAAAAGCGGCAGTGCCGCTTTTTTACTTTGAAACACGGGTAAGATCACCTAAACCGAGCTTGAAATAAGGCAAAGTCATATATCGAAATATCGGATAGTCGAGTTAAGCTAGTTCGAGATATCGAAGTTCGACTTATAATGAAGATTCATGTAATGAAAAGTTAGAAAAATTGTGACGATTCATTACTGTACAGGTGTCAAAATGTTTGGAGCCGCATCAGGCGCCGGGTTGCCGCGTTCTACACTGTTTGAAAATTATAATAGTACACACGCATTTATTGGGCAAACATGAAGCCTTTTGTAAACCGAAGTAAATGTTTTCACAGTGGCGAAGATGTTTTTCCCTTCCCCACCCTTATTACATCCTGAAAAGATAAATAAAACCACGAGTGCTGAATTAATGATGTCAATTGCAAACAGTTTTGGAGCCTGATCAGATACCCGGTAAAATAAATCATTATCATTACAAAATACTGTAATTTCTTGCATATTATTGAATATTATTGCGCTAAGCTTCGTTTAAACGTAAAATAATGACGTATTTCCTGCTGTACAGTAGGTTAGGTTTTAAGACCGGCATGATTGACATGTGAACCGCTTGCACCATCATAATACCCACTACTCTAGTCGTCTCCACTGTACAGTTGTAATTGTTGGTATGTTGAACGTCTCTATCAATATGCATGATACCGATCATAGAACAAAGGCTATAAACATCAGACAAACTCCCACAAGTAACAGACGGTAATGGAATAGCAGTGTTAACTGTACTATAGGGACGTCTTAACTCTTCGTCTGCTGAAGTAACGTCTGCTTCTCAGTTGTTGTCTGAAATTATTTTTTTAATTTAGTTTTAAAGACATTCTGCTTTACGAAAACACGAGGGTAAAACAGTTTGGACCTTGGTCAGACGGTGCGCTTCGCGGCGTCTGATCTGGATCAAAACTGTTTGCAAATAGTGGTAAAGTAGCGAATAAAAGGGGAATATTTTAACCCTTTATTGGCATTATATTGGCTGTTGTAATTGTTGTCTGCAGTTCATGTTTTTTATATTAAATGTTTGACAAAACCACAAAATACACTTTTATAAAAGTGTCAAACAACCTGGATCCAGAGCAGGCGCCGAATAATTCGGAGTCTGATCTGGATCCAAACTGTTTGCAAATTCAAGTGATGTTACATTGTACTATTAGCGGTAAAAGAGTTAAACCCTTTGATGTTATTGTTGGTGTTGAAAGATATTCCAGTCAATTTTTACTGTGCATTTCGGATGCGTTCCAACTAGTTCATTTATTACCGCCTTCAGCACGCCTCGAAATTTATGTCTGCTACGGCGGAGGAGTTGTTTTTTTGTCCCGTTAAATCTCGGCGTATGTTCTCGATTCAAGCTATTTTACGTGTTGGTCACTGTGTCTTCAGTTTAACCGTATGTTTTGTCTTATCAAATGAATTAAACATAATAACAACATGTTGAAGAAAAGGGTACATTGACAGCGCAGGGACTGTTTCACTCACCCCTAAAACTTTCAATAGATCATTCCAGTTTCCATTTAAGTCTTGACAATTAATTTGCTCTTCAGGAGCGCTCTCAATAATATAAATATTGGAAAATGACAAACAATACGGACCATGATTTGGGTCTATATAATTAACATAGTACGAGTATACTCGTATCTAGGATTTAATGTGTTTAACCCTTAGCCCGCCAAATAAATTGTCGTCTGCTATTTTTCTCGTCTGCTTCAAGTTTCAAAGTGCTTCAAAGTTGCTCAAAATTGCTGAAAATGTTGTCCGAGAGTCAAACAGCTTGGATCCGGATGTGACGCCGAGTTACTCGGCGTCTCATCCGAATCCAAGCTGTTTGCATATGGAGCTATAGTCGTGAGTGGCAGGCTAAGGGTTAATAAAGCGTATCCCGTGCAATTATTAATATGATTATATGGTACAGCCTTGGGGAGTAAAATATTCTGATGGTTCCCCTATAATTGTTGACAATGATTTCTTAACACGCATGCGGAACTGCACTCTTTAAATCGATGGAAACAAAGTGATTCGGTATTTATTTCAGTAATCACATTTATCTGCATGAACTTGTAATCTTTGACACAAAATAAAGGTTTGTGTAAATAACCAAAATAATATTGTGTAAGTCTTATGCTTTTGTACACCGGAATCTATTCATTTTGACAAGTTGAGTGTGTGTCAGTCAGAATTAAAATCATTAACATTTTTTAACATAATGTAATCTTCTACATTTTATTGCACTGCATCAAAATCAGTTTTGTTTAAGCAGGAAATAGTACCTTCTCCACTGAATCACAAATGATTATAAAATATTAATCAATTGATGGTGTTGAATACATGTGGCAGCTTAAAACAATATATGCGAAACATAAAGCTCCGATAGGAACTGTCTGCTTATCTATGTTATATTGCTTTAATCAATCACATTTTAGATGAAATGTATTTCCATTTTGGACATTGTTATGTGTGGTCATATATGAAATAGTGAGTTTAATGTATACGAATGTCCATGATTTGTTTCGTGTACAAATTTTACAGTTGTTGTAGATGATTATATTGTCCTAGAGGTGTGACCCCCTCGTTGTCCCATTATATAACGGAATGCCTCAGCTCCTTTTGTTTTGTGCATTTCTTTTCCTGCGATGTTTTATGAAACGTTAGTGTTAATGTACATGTAATATCACCATAGAAGCATTTGTATATTTATAGAGTAGAGAACACGTTATTCTTTCTCGTTAAAGCAAAGCAAATAAATCGCTCTTCAATCGAATGTAACAAACCCCAGCTCTTTGATCATATTGTATATGTGTTATCCGGCGTCTTATCTTGCTCCCAAATGTTTGCAATTTAAATAATCGTATAATCATAAACGCGTTATTAGGAAAGATTACCGTCAGTTCTTACGTTGCACATGTATGAGGCTGACGGCTGGTCAAAAACATCTACAATGCAAAACATAGTGCATGTGTTTCTTTATTTTTAAACGCAAAATCCACAGACGCATTGAAATAAAACATAGCAAATGGCCGGTTGTTTGCATATATTGACGATACTTTTGTCTGAATGGCAAATGGATAGAAACCAGATCGGAACAACTAGATATCCAAATGTGTTGCATTATGGATACACCTTGGTTCGGTTCAATAGAATCAAACCTAGTGTATTCCTTACACATATTGCGTGTTACATGTAATGAAATTCGTTAAATTTATTTGCCGTTTCAATGAATATTAAATTAAATGAATTGCAAAACCGTGTATAAAATTGCTACCAATTGAAAATATTAATAAATAGTTGAGATATAGCGTAAATAACAGACAGTTTGGGTGTGGCCAGACATGGATATACCTGCTGCCTAATGTGGGTAAAAACTATTTGCACCAGACTTAATGTTTTAAACATAAACGCATTCAAAGTAACGTCTTAACCATTGCGAGTGGATGGCTGTAATGTGCAGGAGTTCCACTATTATTCTTTATGACAGTTCGATATCGTCGATACTCCTTGCTAATCCCATTCCCTAACTGATATTCCCCGCCCATGTCTCTTGGGGTGTACGGTGGAGGATATGATATTCTTTCCTAATAAACACGCCTATGCGCAAACAATTTGCCATTGTAATACAGTTTGGAGCCAGATCAGTTTTCAAAATATTGTCATTTGCTGCATATTATTATATTGCGTTTGCGTTAAGCAGCGTTCAAGCGGGACAGACTGCCGTTTGCGTCACTGTACCGTTCGATAGGTTTTAAGACAACCATCACCGGCATGTTAACCGCTTGCAAGATCAAAATACCCACTTCTCCAGAAATGTCGCTGGCAAAATTTCGTTTTCCAATTGTACATGATGTGTAGTGTACATAGCGAAACTATTGATTAAAGTGTACAACAGTATGGCTTTTGATTCGACACCGTGTTGTTCGGCATCTGATCTGGATTCAGAATGTTTGTAAATGGTGGAATATTCGTGCTTAGCTGGTAAAGTGTTAAGTTCTAGGTATTTTTTCCCAGAATGCGGTATGCGCTTGATGTGCACATTAAACAGGGATAAAGTGGCACCCGTTGAAGTTATTTATGAGTATATTACAACGTTAGATAAGTCAAAACTACTAGTAATGCTGGATATGTTGGCTTTTTTGTTTATCCTTTCACTGACTGCATGGATACCGTCTGCTTCGAAATGATCGTCTGCTTTATAATTGTCGAAATTCGATTTTAGGCAGTTTTGGTTGAAGAAACAGCCGATATTTAGTGTCAAACAGTTTGAGTCAGTTGATTAACCCTTTAATGATCAAATTTATTGTCAGGTTCATACATGTACCCATTCACCGTTTTATTGTCGTCTGCCTCAAGTTTGTTGTTTGCAAGATCATTCAAAGTAAGATTCAATGTAGTATGACTTAAAACATATCGATACGAGTGTCAAACAGTTTGGATCCCGATCAGACGCCACGTTATGCAAAACTGTTTGTAAATGCGTTTTATGACGTCATTGAGATTGAAAGTGTTAAACTGTTTGTAAATGCAAGAGCCGTCAGGGTAAGGCATTAAGGGGGTAATGTCGACATTACTGGGGTATTATTCATACAATTTTCGAAAGGCACACATTGTTTGTATGGTGAAGCTCGCTTATAACGAAGTCGTTTGGAGCGTCTGATTTATTTCTATCTTTCCAAATTCGTTATACATGTAGATATAGCCATTTTTCGTTTTATTTTACAATGTGTTAATTGAAGATGGGGAATTATTATCAACCACTTCGTTGTATCCGTTACAAACAAGCATCACTGAAGTCGTTGGGGCCCGTTTCATAAACTTCGTAGACAAAAACGGTCTTACGTCAAAACTTTAAAATACATTTATTTTCTGATTTCTCCATCTTATCTTGTCTGCTGACATGTCCTGAAAAGACGATTTCTAATAGATGTCACAAGACAGGACTAGATCGAGAAATAAATAATAATTGAGACTACATGTATTATAATCTGACTTCGAACGTTTTTGTTGTACGAAGTTTTAGAAACTGGCCCCAGATGTCAATTGCAAATGGCGTGTGTCAATATCAGAAAACCAGCAACCCTGTGGCTGATCTTGCTCATTATGTTTGAAAAACATTATTTTATAAATAGTTACATTCGCCCATCCAATTACATTGACAAATGTGTCTTTCAATTCGTGTAAACGCTATTTCTCGGACTTGTGGATAAGTTTCGAAGAGGAGACAGGGCATAATTATGCATTTTTCATTCGCGAAATAATCTTTGGAACTAGGCAGCAAACATTTGGCGGATTTTTCAAAGAATTGTTCTTAACCGACGTATGCCTTTTTTATTAGCAGAAACCATGATTACCGGCTTAAATTCGTCTTTATTAATGAGATAAATTGCCAGAAAATGGGTATACCTTATAAACAGCAGCTGTCTGCATTGCTTTATGACAAGAAACTCGAAATATTAATCCTAGGTTCAAGTTCAAAATGACGTCATTTTCAAATGACGTCAACTCGACATTTAGCGCCAAACTGTCAATTTAATAAGGTTAGAATGTAGACAATTGAACTAATTTGTTTGCTTTCGAATGTACACAGCTTCAGTAATGCGGTCTGTTCCTTATAGGATACACATTATTCGTGTTACATGTATCAACCTCTAATATGGATTAAACATACATGCGTACTAACAATATGCTCATTTATTATAAGAAATTACTGCAAATACATTGTAAATATAAGAAATGAACTGGTTGTTTCGGCTTTCAAACGAGATAAACGACGGAACATTATCGGCAAATATACCATGAATCGCTAGTGCGATTCATGGTATTTGCCGATAGTATTCTGTCGTTTTATTCCGCTTGAACGCCGAAAATAATCAGTTCATTTCTTAATCATATGCTCAATTTATTTTAAAACAATGTTTTTTTTATACTTTCATAATTCTTTCCATTGTACATGCAATTAGCTTTAAATGCTTTGGAAATAATGAAGTTTTTATGCCGCAGCCATCTGTAGATTCGGGGGAATATTATAAATGTCCTGTCTGTCCGTCCATCCGTACAAGGTTGACTAGATTTGACAAAATTCGTCTAGTTTCAGCACTGCTTACACAAATAATTTGAAGCTTATATAGCTCTTGCCTTAGACTATTCCCAATCCACAAATACCATTCAACCGTGAGTTTGACCTTATTTGGACTTACAATGACTGCACTGCGTTAATCCTTATACAGTTTTTGCTTTGGACCACTCATTGCTATCCACATATAATATAACCATGATTTTGATCTTGACCTAATTTGGACTTATCATATGTTTAATTGGCTATTTCTTGGTTAACTAGATTTTACCGTTTCGTCTAACATCCACACCATTGACCACAAAGCTTTGATACTTATATAGTTGCTGGATTGGATCATTATGAATTCACTTATACCACGCATCCTCAATTTGACCTTGACGTTGACATAATTTGGACTTGGAAAAGATTCAGAATATATTGTCAAGGATGCCACCGGGGGCGGTCTTGTTTACTACTGTAAATGAGTGTTTATGTGAGTTGTATTTAATGTTGAACCAATTATGAGAATATGTTGCAGACATCAGAACCCTTGAGCGTACTTGTCAGAGCCCATGCGGCACGAACTCCTGGCCTCAGCAGCAAACTCTAGCTATACCGACAATTCAATGATAGTGCTATCAGTTTTAAGGCGATGCTGCCATATTCAAATGAATCAACAAAATATTTTCTAAATCATAATATGGTATATTTTAATTCGACTGAAGAGCCTGAAAACCAGGTTTGTCCAAGAATGGATGCTAGTCGCCTATATTAACACATAAATATTAAAGAGACTGACAAGCAAATTTAGCATTGACAAAAACTATTTTAGAAATTTAAATAGTCAACGCATTTCAATATTGATTTTATAAACTAATGATTGTAATATTTTTAATTTATATTCTTAAACAGTTTCCCTTTATTCTTGATTTATTTTTCCAGGTAAATCAATAAGATACATGTATGTTTGGTTGATGTGCTTTTTACTTTATTGTAAATGTAGTTATTTGTTTTTTTCTCACTAAGCAGGTACATTTATATAATTTGATGTGAGTTGTTTTTGAACGTACAACTCATGTGTAATAAGAGCGCTGTATAAATCTGGTATAATAGATAGACATTAATAAAAAGTTGGTGACTTATCTTAACTGATCATATTTTGTTAATACTAGATACATATTAATGCTACACATTTGCCTATACTTGAGAATTGTTCTCCTTTGTTTGCAAATACACCATTTTGTTTTAAGTCTCTATTATTTGAGAAAAAGGACTTATGTTAAAAATAATTGTAAACGAATATTACTGATGAGCTTGGTCGTGTTTAGAAAGCAAGACAGTATTAAAAAAACTCATACTCTACCTATTTAGCTGTACGGACACTCGGTACATGTAAACTTAAATCATATTTGTAGTGCCTGTAATTACACACATAAATAAGGTAAACACACGCTACTGTATCTTCCGCCCAGTATAAGGAGCAGATACCTGTATATATGAACGAGGATAAAAACATGCGGTTTAAAATACAAAATACAAAACAAATTCATCCCAGAGATGTTACCCAGGTTAACTGTCAATCATATTTTAATGACCTTTGCACAATAAGCTCGTCATTTTCTTTTATCGAGATGTTTTTTCTAAAGTTTAATTATGTCATTCTGCCGACTAGATGTCAGTCTCTTTAAATGCCCTTCATAAATATGCGCTAAGAACAATCGACTCCAACAAGACATTGTTATGTCTTACATATGTACGCCAATATTGTCAAACAAAGCCTGAAGCGCTGATATACTCGAACAAAGGCGGCGACAGCATAACTCAAAACTAACTAGGTTGCTGATCAGAATGGCAGTTCTAACTAACTTCCCGGCTCATCTGTTAAACAAATCACGCCTCTAGGGGTCTGCTAGATTAGTTTGCATGAGGTAAGTCTTGATAGCGGAACTAAAAAGACAAAATGAAGAAGCCGACAAGAATTTGCGTGGAAATGTTTTCTATATCACGAGTACTTGCCGATATTTACATTACAGACTGGCTTGTATTAAGCAACAAGTACTTGAAGAAGTATTGTGTTCTTTTCAGTCACATGACTGAAGAATAAATCAGTAATCCCTTTTGGCCCTGCATTAAACTCCCACCGGTCCCATTTACTATATATTCTTATAAAAGCCTATTGATTGTCGCTAACCGTTTGTAGAATTTGACTTAATGTTATTCTAAACCTTTTTGGATCAATGTCAGACGCCGCGTAACGCAGCGTCTGACCTCGATCCCAAAAAATTAAAACATAGTCTTCACGATTATTCGATTACAATTGGACACATTTTACTTTGACATAAGGCAGTTTTAAAACGGACGATACAGTAAAAACTCGATACTCTGAACTCGATTAATTTGACATTACCGGTTTTGCACATGCTAAATTTCAATAAATTGATATTGCTCAGCCACTTTAACTTTGAAATATGGGTATGTTTGGAACTAACCCGAGTTCGAAGTATCGTGTTTCGACTGTAGTTTGCCAATAAAAAAAAGGTTAACACGAGTTTGACTGTATAGCACCTATATCTAGCTGTATCTGTTTTACTAAGAAAAGCTCTTGTGATGCTGGATAAATATGTTAAATACGTGTCTAGTCTAGAAACTAGACAGTAGATGTTATTCTCCCAGCCATGCCCGCGCGTAACCATGGCTCTTAGCATTGGCAAGGGTAGGTAATTTCGACATGTTGATTTTTCAAGCGGGTACGAGTTGTTTTATTGAGAAGAAGTAGTGATTGTGCCAAATGAATGCCACTTAGCAAATGATGCATAATTGTTTATATCCGCGTTTATAAACCATTCTGAATGGGATATTAACAAACAGGTGCAGTACAGAAAACATTACATATAGTTTCCGTTTCAAAAAATAAACGAATACACGATGCAATGAAATGAGGATGCCAACAGATTTAGCCCTTTACGGTTCAAAGAACTCAACTAGAAAGGAGACACACTTTAAATTATTTGATATCAATGTGTAATATTCTAAATTTAAATATTCAAACAAGTTTTAATTTGTATGTTAAAACATTTTGTGAATCTTGGTTATCATGCATGCACTTTTAACGCTGTAATATGGCATACTGTTTACAAACATATTTCTAAAATGGTATTGCCGATAACATAGAACATGTCGGTTTTACTCTTTATTAAAGGATTGCATAATTTCTCGTCCTTTCCATAAACTATTTAGTTAGAACATCAAAACGGCAGGAAATTATTAACGTTAATATGAGACAAACATTTAGATGACCAGACACTTATATTCTCTTATTGATTCAAATGGAAGCTATTTTAGCCTGTTTGGAGAAAACGTTTCGGCGACATTAACAATGTCCGTTGCTTATTTGAACGAAGGCTATATTTCTCAAACATGTGTTTAGTCAGGCCTATTTTGAATTTCCGATCAAAAAGCCAGTTACATGTACATGTACCTGCTGTACTACATAAGATTGCTTAATATAGAAAATCTTGAGAAGAAACTGAACACACCATCGGTTTGAAATAACGGGAAAAAGTGCAAAGCACCATGAAATAGTTAAACGGACAACGATGCTATTGATACACACTTCGTGTGTTTAAAATGACCACTCAACAGTTTTAATTTGTGGTCAAATTGTAACGCAAGATAAAGATAATATAGAAAGCTCCTACAGGAATATTACTTTAAACCTGCATTAAGTAGCCACCTTAAGTTATACGTACCCTTGACTTTTGATCAAAGGTTCGCCGTACACGGGTGGAACTGCACTAGGAAATGGTTCAAAGAGATTCGCCTTTGTATTTGTTTATGTAGCTTAGGTATGCGTGTGCTATCAATTATCACAGGATAAACAGATTCACATATGCATGCAACATGCAGAAGACGTTATTTAACCTCTTTACTGTTCCGATATTGCCACCGCTACAGTGGAGAATACGTTATTCCTTCCAAGTAAACGCGTGTGTGCTAAACACCTTCTGTCCATTGCGAACAGTTTGTATACAGGGGTGAAATACGGTAACCCGACGTCTGTTTAAGCTCCAAATGTTTTGCCACATAGATTAAATTGAATATTTTTAATTGTTCAAAATAATATATTTTCTCCATTTATTTGCAATGTTATTGCATTTCGTTTTCGTTAAACTGGAAATAATAACGAGATCTCTGCTGTACATGTAATTGGCAATGCAGAAGATGCCACTTGTTCCCGGGTAAACGACACTAAATACAATGCAATAAACTGTAGAAAATGACAATCTTTTTAAATGGTAACGATTAATTTCAATCTAAATAGTAAAAGGTTTAAGCTGTGGCTAGGCGGTCAGTTACCGGGCCTAAGATATGGCTCCAATCAAATGGCAGTGCATATAACGTTATAAGCGCGTTTATTAGGTAATAATAAAGTCTTATCAGCTATTGAAGGTGTACACACTTTCATAAATGGAATGTGGTCAAACCGTCTTGATAAATTGCACGCGGATTCCAAATCTATTTCTAAAGCAGACACCGGGTTTATTTTTTAGCTGGTAGGATATCTCATTTGTAGAAACATTCTATCAAATCCAAAGCTGCATGAGCTACAAGTTTTAATAATCCTTTCCCTGGGAAGATCTTGGTAATCCTAGCCCTGAGCCGTAAACCGTGCCGTCTAACACCGTAGCTAATCAATTTGGCACCATCGCATTCCGACAACTGTAGGGGCGTACAGAGGAGAACACGTTATTCTTTCGCGTTTAAACGCAAATGAAACGCAAACGCATTTAATGAAAAATAGAAAATACGACTTGTCGGTTATAACATGTATGACCTTTTATTTGTAGCTGAACTACAAACTGTTCGGAGACTGATCAGACGTCGGGTACCCGGCTTCCGATCTGGATTCAAACTGTTTGCAATAGAAATGACAGTTTAACGTAAACGCGTTTATTGGGAAATATCTTTTTCTCCACTGTACAATCGAGTTTCGAAAACTCGAGCTCTCTTAGCACTATCAGCGCCAAATAAATCGTGAGATTGTCACCCCTTCGCCGCTAAACGTCTGCTTCAATGGTGACATGTGCAAGAAAATGCTTCAACGTGAGAGTCAATAAAGTAATACTTTAGAAATTTATATACAACTGTCAAACAGTTTGGATCCTGGTTGCGGCGTCTGATTTTGGTCCAAACTGTTTGTAAATTCGACATTAGGCGACTTCGCCGGTGAAAGGGTTCAGTCGAACTATATAGTATTTTAAAGCTGAGCTGCGTTTTATATTTTGAAAATACACTGTACCTTAATTATTGGGACCATGATGTTCTGGTCAACGTTCTCTGACGTTTTAGGAAACGTTGGTAGACGCCCGTGGTCGCTGAGACAGCGCCAGAGGAGCGTTGTGTGAACGCTAGTGAAGGTCGGTGATTGCCGTAAACCGTAGGAGAACGCTTTAGGCAGACGTTCATCACACGTCTGATGTGTCATCCTCATTACAGAAAGCTCAACAACTGAACGATTGAAACGTTCAGAGACCGTTGACCAGAACGTCGTGGAGTGACGGCCCCTTAACGTTCGGGTAAAGCGACACAAAGGTATATTTATTTTAATTTCAATATGTTTCAATCTAATTGAGATAATGTGGGCATCTGTAGTTCTGGATTGCAACAATTATCTCGTATTAAACGATGTCTTTGCGTATAATTTGGATTTTGGTAAATCCGTTTTTCTTGGCTATTGCAGTGAAACCCTCCCTTTCTGTTTGCGTCCATTATAGGAGTCCAAAGACACTGATGTGATTATCCGTACAGGAGAACATTTCAATAAGAATAGGGTGTATGTAATAGAAAACAATACACATCCTGGTGAGATGCCGTGTAATGCAACGTCCCATCAGGGAAAGAACACTTATCCGCAGTATATTCCAATATTACAGCACATGTCAGAGCATCCGTTCCGAATCATTTGATTAGAATATGTTCATGCGTGAATTTCAGATTTCGTAATTTCCATTTCTACTGCTCTAATATAGTCTGATTTAAAATGTCTCTTGCAAATTGAGACTTTTACGAGTCATATGACGTCTGGTCTGGATCTTACCTGTTTGGAAACGTCATTAATATCAAACATTGCAGTAAACGGGGTTCAAACTGTTAAATCGAAGGCATCAATTGCTATAAAAGGATTAGATTCTGGGTTCTGGAAGGGTAGTAGACGTCCACGACGTGCACTTTTATTAGGCAACAGTGGAGAAAACGTTATCCTTCGCGTCGATACGAAACGAAACTGAACGCAAACCCAATACAATAATAATTATATAGAAATGGCGGTTTTTGAAAACTTTAACAATTGATCTTAATTTGAATTACAAACAGTTTGGTGTCTGTTCTTGCTCAAAACAGTTTGTAATCGACGTAAGGCTTTGTATCATTAACGCGGTTATTGTGAAAGAACAGCGTCGTTTTCATTGTACTCGTACATGTATAAGCAGGCACTAGATGTTTTTAACAAAACATCAATTCTATTGACCCTGACTTTATTCAGTTACTTGACATATAGGCCACGATTCCGCTGGGAAATCTGAGCACACACAATGCTACATGCGAATTGGCCAACGTTTGCAAATAGTTTTGATCCTACTCAGACGCCTAGTGACGCGGTGTCTGATCAAGACCCAAACTGTTGTGACACTAGTATCATTGTATAAATATATACATGTACATGTATGTCAAAATGATTAAAATCTTACTTTAAGAAAGTACAGCAGATGACAGGTTTTAGCAGACGATATATTAGCATAGAAGAGGGTTAATTTGATACTGACGATAGATTACGAGAAAACACGGAAGATCCTTCTCACGGGACATCCTCCCGCGATTCAAACTCCCTTACTGGGCTTATTCGAGTTACAGTGCAGAAGCCGGTATTGGTCCTAATACAAGCGTTTGTTCGAAAGTATAATTTTTAAAACAGTTTGAAGTACTCAAAATTGTTTGCCACTCAGACCAAAATGTGTAGTAGGTTATTGCTCATGAATATTGGATGACCAGACGGCGATAATATGCAAACAAAATACTACAGAAACATTTTTCCTATAAATTAGATGATAGCCTGATCTAACGTTTAACCAATCTTTATACAGTGAAAACTCCTTATCATTTTCAAATTTAATTAGAAATTCACAGTCTTTTGTAATTATTGGTGCATTGCTTTAAAATTGAAATAGAAAACAGTTTTGAGGATTATCTGACGCCGGGGTCTTGACTCAACAGTTTTGAGGATTATCTGACGCCGGGTTCTTGACTCAAACTGTTTGCAATGGAAACCATAATTGATTTAGCTTAAAAGGTTCAGTGGAGAAAATGTTATTCTTTTTAAATAAAGCGTTTACGTTAAGACTGTTATTTCTATTGCAAACAGTTTGGAACTAGATCAGACGTCGGGTAACCCGACGTCTGAACAGGCTCCAAACTGTTTGCCGCTCAGCTTGAAATAAAAGGTCAGAATTACCGACAAGTTGTTATTTTTTTACGTTCTATTGCATTGCATTGCGTTTGCGTTCCGTTTGGGTTTAAACGGGAAAGAATAACGTTTTCTCCAATGTATACATCTAACAGTTTCTGTATTTGAAAACAAATTTAAATGTTGGGTGATAGAGTAAGCACAGTCAGAACAGGGCACTATTTCCGCGTTTGTACTTAAACACTTGGTCCATTGCAAACAGTTTGGAATCATTACATAACCTTACGCTTACGCTTAGTTCCGTTTAAACAGTGGCAAACAGTTTGGAGCCCGATCAGACGCCCGGTAATCCAACCTGACTAAAACGCCTCAAAAAGAATCTGAAAGAGCGAAGACTTTTTCAATTCGAAACAAAACTTTGAATTAATTTAGCAGTTCCCAAAATATAATGATACTTTAAGGACGTGTGATCTTTTATTTTACTAATTACGTTATCAAATAACTACAAATATTCTAATTACGTCTCTAAAGATGCTGGCTGATGCATAATGCACACGAACTCGTTGTACTGTCTCAATCAAGGTCAACAAACGGCCGTTGTACGGTGCAGAAGACGCCGTTCTTTCATGTTAAAACGAAACGAAACGTAAACGCATAGCAATAAAACTAGAGAAAATTATTCTTTACGACAATGGGACAATTTCGTAGCAGCAAACAATGCAGAGAACTGATCAGATGCCGGGTTACCTGTTTACGGTTGGCAATGGAAATAACTTGTTTAACATAAACACATTGATTGGGAACAAACGACATTTTCTCCACTGTAGATTGTCCACTGTTGGATTAACCGGATTAGTTTTTATTCTTTCCCGTTTAAACGCAAACCAAAAATAACGTATACAATGACAATGTTTTCACAATTCTGACTGTTCATTTTAATCTGAGTGGCAAATAGTTTGGAGCCGTATCTGGCTCTAAACTGTATGCAATGGAAACAAACGTTTTAGCGTAAACGCAATTTTTGGGAAGAATAACGTTTTCTCCACAGCAAATTTACATTTACCGATCCACAATCTGGCATAAAACAAACATTACATGAAACAAGACAGAAAAATGGGAAAATTACAGTAACATCACTGGTTAAAAGTATATGGTCTTTACGGGCTATATGAATAACGTAAGAAATTGCAAAAACATAGCATATGAATGCACGAGGTCACGTCATGTCATATAACCGCGGGAGGAGTGGGGTAGAGAAGAGCGTTGTAAAACGTCTCAGGTATACCACGATGAGCTTGTTCTAATTCTATAGTGACCAAAACGCATGTCATGTTAGAATCAATTTTAATTAGTGATTTCTTCTTTTTCATTTTTAACGCATAACTTTGGTCTTTCATTAATGGGTTCAGAGTCATTAGTTACCTCTATGTATTTCCCTTTAATAGTTCCTTTATTAGACGATATAGCATACAGTGGGGCTACCGTTGTCCATTCCCTATAAACGCGATTAATATGCTCAAACAGTTTACAAACAGTTTTGAGCCAAACCCGGCTCCAAACTGTTTGACTTGAGGTTCGCTTGCCCTTAGCTTCATTTAAACGGGAAACAATAACGTGTTTTCTACTGTACAGTATCTAGCGTTACGAGTTGATGCGTTGTGCCAAACCAGTCAGGAAAATAATGCCATTCACACCTCTATGTCGTGTCTAATTAGCCATCGGATCATGTAGAGTGAAAGTCTTCCCTTTCCTAACTTTACTCCTGTAGCCAACAAAGTGCTACATGTCTGCTATCAAGATTTGTAAACGTATTTTCAAGAGTCAAATTGAGAATCTGAAATATCACACAACTACGGTACATGAAACTCATACATCTGCTTACTGGTGTGTTAAAGACACATATTAGCTTAAATCAGGCTGACAGTAAAGCATAAACTTCCTTTATTAACGTTTTGCTTTACTTCCATCTAGATTGAAGCAGCAAGTTGCTGTAATCTAAAGAGTGTATTAGCGCGATTTCACATATTTGCGGGTTTCAAGGGGAAGTTATTCAGTTTATTTTTTTAAATAAATGCAATCGGAATAACAAATCCGATTCATAGCTCCTTGAAGATGGCTGTGAAGTCATTATTAACAAACTAAAGACTGGCAATCGCTAATGGGGCACAGCTGTGCAGTTACAGTGAAGAAGACGTTATTATTTCCCGTTTAAAACGAAACAAAACGCAACCGTTATAGATCTACAATATCATAAAAATACAATGTACAACCTTTCGTTTTATTAATTTAAGTTGAAAACAGTTTGAACCCAGATTAGACACCGGGTTACCCGGCGTCATATCTGGCTTTAAACTATTTTGAGTGGATATACATGTAATTGTATATCATAAATGCGATTATTGGGAAATATCGCCTTCTCGACTGTAGCATCGTATTAATGGAATAGCGTTGGCTTCAAACTTGACGTCTGCAAACATTTCAAACTGGTACCTAATATTTATGATAAGTTAACCTTTTGTCATTTGTCAATGTTATTTTTCTAATCGGCATTCGACTCAACTCCTTTACTGATATGGCGTCATCATCCGGCGGCAGTAGTCGAGTGGTAACTACGGTACCAGGGAGCGTGAGTTCGATCCCCCGCCGGACCAGCGGTCTGCCTAGGGATTTTTTTGAATCCCCGATGCTGTACAGGAATGTTCTTGAGCAAGACATGTACTGCGAATTGCTCCTCTCCACCCATGGGTTAAAATGGGTACCCATGAATGGTCTGAGCCGGAACTGCGGCTGTATTTAGTTGCGCCATATGTTAGCAGTGCTCAATATTGTAGGCAAGATAGCTCCATGATCAAGGGAGTAAATGTATAGTCGGCTGAGCGGTCATTCGGACTGAAAGTAGACTATAACTTGGTATATTTGTATTTAATTTGAAACAACTATCGTCCGCTTGTTTTACAAAGTTAAAATTTTAGGTATGGACATAAACTATAAAATGAGTGGTGTGTTACGTAAAGTCCAGCTAAAATTTAAAGGATTTGCATAATAACTCATTCACCACTGTTTTTTTCAATGAAAAAGGCCAGTTTGAAATTCATTCTAGTTAATTTATTGCAATCTAAGCTCGCCGATTCGGAGAATTGGGGGGCTAATGGAATCACCCTGTCGCCGGCGTCGGCGTTGGTTTATTTTGGTTGATATTTAGAATGGAGGTTCCATGTGTGTTGATCATTGATGTTGCGTAGTAAAAAATGAAAAAGAAAAGACATTTTGTCATAAGTTCACCTGTTTTTCGGCTGGTTTCTTTTGGTTAAAGTTTTGGGGTAAGTGTTGAAATACACTAATACTACATGAACTGTTTGCATTAACAATCTGATATATGGAATGGAGGTTTCCTTTGTGTTGAATATTGCTGTTGCGTAGTTAAAATTAAAAAAAGATAGAAATTTTGTCATGATTTCACCTGTTTTGCACTTAGGTTTTTCGGCTGATCTCTCATGGATAAAGTTTTGGAGTAAGTGAGGAAATGCACTAATACTACATGAAATTCTTGCATTAGTAAGCTTCTATTTGCAATGGAGGTTTCGTTTGGGTTGAGCATTAATTTTGCGTAGTTTAAAACGAAAATAAATGATAAATATTTTGATAATTGTACCTGTTTTGAACATAGGGTTTTCAGCTAATTTCTCATTGTTAAAGTTTTCAGGTAAGTTTTGAAATGCCCTAATACTACATGAACTATTTGCTTTAAGAAGCATATATTTGAAATAGAGGCTTCCTATGGATTGAATATTGATGAAGCATTGTTTAAATTGCAAATAAAATGAGATTTAGTCAAAATTTCACTCGTTTTGAACTTAGTACTTTTGGGCTTAAATCTCAAAGTTAGTTTTGGAGTAAGTGTTGTAATGTACTAGTACAACATAACTTTCTTTTTATTATACCAAGGAAGCTGATACTTGGAATGGTGGTTCCCTGTGGATACACTTTTATGTTGATAGATTCCTATTTAAAGGGTTTCAAATAGAAGCGCTTTGCTGTTCTCAGAAAGCTCTAGTTTCTGCAATACATTTACATTGCAAAATTACAAACAGGAGTCCTCTGATCAGGGTTTGCACGGTTTGCAAATGACCAGTATACTCCTCACAAGTATACTGTTTATAAATAACAAGTATACTCGTCTCTACAGCTCAGTGTGTTAAAGTAAAGAGAAAAAAAATCAGAAGGTTCCTACGGGGGCACACGCACCATTATAAAACCATAACAAAATATTTACATATAATAAGAAGTAAGCGTAATAGCAGGACGTTGCTGTTACAAACATATGTCGTTAGATTTTAGCAACATAGTGAGAAGTGTCTCTCAACTCGATAGCGACTGGGAAATACATTACACAAGTATCAATAAATTGTATCCGTCATTTACACACAGAGAGAGTGCAGGTTCTTAAACAGAAATATATAATGTCATGTAGACAAGCCTGTCGTTAAGAGGAGACAACGTTATTCTGTCCCGATAAACGTGTTCATACAAAAGGTAAAGTATGCATTTTCTACGCAAACAGTTTTAAACTAGATCAGACGCCGACTCCAAACTGCTTGCCACTCCAATTAAGATGAATCGTTAACATGTCCAGGAATGTGTCACTTTCTAATGTTATTGCTATACGTTTGTGGTTTGTTTGATTTAAAAAAAAATTGCGTCTTCTCCATTGTACTGACAATGAATCTAAATTCTTAGTGATTTGTTTGTGGAATCATTTGTCTTCACCTAAGGACACGTCATCTGTCAGCAATATGAAATTCACATGATAGAGGGATTCGTCTTTAATTGGATATTCTACATTCAGAGCCACAGCCGTGAAATCCAAATGAATCCAAATGAATACATCAACTGTCCAAAAGAAGGGTATTTGATTTATCCCCTGCCAATTAATCAGTCCAAAACCTTGTTAATTTCACCAACTTTTATTGAATTGAACACACTCAGGAAAGTCGTTCACGATTCTCTAATAAATTTCAATACAATGCCAATTGGGTCAAGTCCTGTTTCAAGACAATGTGCATACAGTAGAGAAATCGTACTTCTTTTCCAATAAACGCGTTTACGTTAAAACTATCATTTCTATTGCAAACAGTTTGGAGCCAAACCAGACACCGGTAACATGGCGTCTGATCAGGCTCAAAACTGTTTGCGGTCAAAATTACCGACAAGTTATTTTCTTCTTTTGATTGCTATGCGTTTGCGCTTCCATTTCGATAAAACGGGAAAGAAGAACGTTTTCTCCACTGTTGATAAAGTATAAGACGGGTGTCAGCTTAATTCGAAATGAACGAAACGCACAAAAACAATTAAAACTGCAACAAACCGAAAGCTCTTTTCCTGTTTTAGACGCCGGGTAAACTTAACTGGTTGTTTGTCACCCAGATTAGAATGAATCGTCATCAATTCTCAGAAACTGAATTTTTCTACATTTAATGTCTGCGTTACGTTGTTTGAGAGGGAAAACTTATCCTGATTGTAAAAGCCGCGTTTATATCCATGTAAGTACATGTATATACATATATAGTAGAGAAGACGCGATAAGAGATGCAATCATGTTCAAAACTGTTCGCCATTCACATTAAAAATGAATTATTAAAATTTCAAGATGTCATTTTCTGTTTAAAATATTGCAATTCGTTCACTTCAATTCTACTTAAAGGGAAATGAAGGGAAAGAATAACGTCTTCTCGACTTCATCCTGTTTGTAAAGGGCGTGAATACCTGTCGGTATTGGGTCGATCGGTTAATAGTTTTATCTTTTCACCGTGTCTATAGTCAGATAAGGCAGAGACCAGTGTTATGTACCAGTAGACATGTGCATAAATATTGATAAATTGACTCCGTAATTCACACACTCTTGTAATCAAATATGTTTACTTTACGTCTGAAATATTTAAACATTTTAAGTAGGATATATTGAATTGCGTGAACGTTAAAAAGAATTTGTGCCATTAGCTCTTTCCCTGCTCTATGATTCTCTCTTTCGATATATTTGTGTTTCTCTATATCTATTTATTTACGCCATTTCTTAATTAAAAACATCAATTTACAATGTTTGTCATAAAGTTTGGATCTTGATTAGATGTCGAATTAGCAAACGTCATATCAGGATCTAAACGTTTGTGAAGGCCACATAATTGACTATTGACAGTATATAGATTATGCAAACAATAATACGACGAACACTGGTTGCAAGTGTGTTATTAGCAGTACGTCGTAACGGTATGATATACAATTATAACCATTGAGCCTGGTTATAATTGCCATCGATGTTTGACTGCAGATGCATAGAAGTATTTGTGATTTATTTTCAAATGTCCAATACAAATACTTGTGATACTCATTTATCTGTAAAATAGTCTAGTACGATTCATGTATGAATAACTTATTTCTGTAAATTAAATCTCATGCATGTATGTTATTTTCCGTCTGTATGTTAAAACCATGATGGGTTTTTATTTAAATATACATAAACACGTACATATATACATGTAGTTAGTTAATTTGTGGCGAAGGTATGGTCCAAAAAGGTATTTTTGTTCGAAAATTGACAATAAAACAGTTCTTATTGTTTCATTGCCTCGGCCCGAGTACACTGATATTTACATGTTGACCAGGTATGGCACATTGCAGTGAGACTCTTGCTTGCTTGTAATTCCCAAACATGTTAAGATTTGTGTAATGCAGTGTTCATCAAGATTCAAAATGTTTGACACCCCATATCACTATTACTGCAATCAGAACTTCAAACTTTTTATTTGGCAAAGTTTGCCGACGACAAAGATTTTCAGCTAATATTTAGTCTGCTTATGGTTTTATCAGACAGTTAAAGTTGTAGGTGAAATTGCTACAGTTAATTAAACCACGTACATGTAGCACTAGCAATTTTATGTTGGCTATGCAAATTGGCGTGTCTTGTCGTGCAGAAACAAAACTACATTCTTGTGAAACCGGGTTTGAACTTTACGTGTTGGGATAATAAGAAATATTCTTAATAGAATTACTGCTTCTTTCAAACTCAATTGAAACTGGTAGGGAGAAGAAATGCTTTCTAAACCAGTTTGTGTTTTAAAACGACAGAAATAAAACTGTTAATTGAATTACAAATAATTATCATAAAATGCAATATCTGAGGAAATTATACGCGAATTGTGATTTGAATAGCCTTTATTGGAGAGATTTGGTATCGCTTGGGGATCAGTTCAAACAAAAACTTTACTAGGATTACAAAGGCAAATGCCTTTGCAAGAAGTTGATTTATCAAACCACACGTTCATTCTTGTAGTTTGATGTCAATCAATACATAGGAGAGCACATTGTGCCTTCCCGATTACACGATAGTACACGCAAACGCCATGCAGTGAAATTTAGAAAATAACATTTTAAAAATTCGGACGATTTTATTGGCCGGATTGAAAATGCGGTCTATAGATTGGCGAATGCCGTCCGTCCGTCCGTCTGTCTGTCCGTCCGTCCTCACTTTGGTTGACCTTTTTGTTAGTGTCAGTTTTAGCCAAAGCTTAAGTCCTACAGCAACAAAATTTGGCATGTACACTTATAGTTAGGTCATCATCACATGCTGTGGGTAACATGGTCACTGTGACCTAGATTTCACGGTCCAATGACTTAGAGAATTCTTGGTTAACGTTTTCGTTTGCGTCTCGGTTTACCTTTTTGTTAGTGTCAGTTTTAGTCAAAGCGTAAGTCCTACAGCAACCAAATTTGGCATGTACAGTTGTAGTGAAGTCATCATCACATGCCATGGGTAACTAGGTCACTGTGACCTAGATTTCAATGTCCAATGACTTAGAGAATTCTTGGTTAACCTTTTCGTTTGCGTCTTGTTTTACCTTTTTGTTAGTGTCCGTTTTAGTCATATTTATATATATATATATACAAAGCAAAAGTGCAGACAATCCGGCCATACCGACCTTGGCGGTTTCTCGTTTATATCTAAATGGCAAACAGTTTGGAGCCTGATCAGACCGGCGTCTGATCTATCTGGAAGTTGTTTTCATTTGACATACGTATTTTCAGAACAAACTCGTTTATTTGGACATACCTACGTTGGTATACTGTAGTTGAATCTCCAGGACTGTACATCCCTATAATTACACTCCGTCAAATGCATTACAAATTGTCAAAGACAATTACAGTTTAAAGCAAGAGGAAATTAAAACAGAAAGCTCCTATAGCAACGTACACTTTTATTGATTTACGATCTGACTATTGTGAAAATCTAAGAAAGGTAGCACTTAGCATGGCACGAGGCTGCAGTCTGTTTTAAAACCATGAATGAATAGTGTTGCGAGGTTGGAAACATCGACTTACACACAGATTCGCTTTGAAATACAGCGCCCATTTCTACAACAACACCCAATGGTAGACGGAAATTGTTAGCGTCGTTTGGAGGGAGGTCGTTACAGGGAGGGAAATTGACTTACATTTTCAAACAGCTTGAATCAAGATCAGATACCGCGTAATGCGGCGTCTGATCTAGATTCAAGCTGTTTGCCACTCGTCATTAAGGCTGTTTCTTCTTTCAACATATCCATTATGTAACCTTGAGAAAAAAGCATCAGACACCTGTTTAGTGATCAGCGACTAGGGGTGTTATAAGGTGGGTTCGTTGTTGGGAAGGCCGTTGCAGGAAGGAAGCACTGTAGGATAAACAAGATAGACGGGAGATACAGTATCTTCCGTCACAAAACAGATAAAGTACCCCAGAGTGAAATCAAAGAAAATATTGTGATTGGCTTTGTTAGCGGAGCACCCAAATGATTGATACACGTGTAAGGAGGCTTTGTTGTTATAATGTAGGTTTTTGCATAATGATTGACATTGTTCTAATTGATGTACAATGGGTTAAATGCCATTCTCTCCCAAACAAGTGTTGGCATTATATACCCGTACATGACGAGTGGAGAAAACGTTATTCTTTGCCGTTTAAACGCAAATGAAAAGTAAGCACATTGCACTAAAATGTTAAAAATAACAACGTTTTGACAATTCTGACTTATAATTTAAAGCTGAGTGGCAAACAGTTCGGAGCCTGATCAGACGCCGGTTTATCGGGCGCTTGCTCTAGCTCAAAGCTGTTTGTAATGGAAATAACAGTTTATGCGTAAACGCGTTAATTGGGGAAGAATAACGTCTTATCTACTGTACAAGTGTTAGCACTGTTTTATGAACATGTACATGTAATAGAAATCTACGAAATTTAAATTTGGTCCGAAACGTCTTGTGTTATTGTTTAGATGCTTATAACATGGGATTTAAAATAATACATTTATGATCGGCATGCGACAAATACATGTGGTCAGTACCTTTGTGTCAACACATGACTGAATTTTATTTTTAAAGTGTTGCTTAACAGTTTCAATTCAAATTAGACGCCGTATTACGCATGCATGTACTACAAACTGTTTGCAAATCAGATTAAAACTTCTTTAAACTGGGCATGAATACCGTGTTCTCACGACAGACTACATGTATTTTCTTGCAGTACCAGCAACTTAACAATCGTCCTGTATAATATACAGTTAAACCTCCCTTAACTACATGCAAAAGGGGTTTAAGGTCGGTGTCTGATTAAAGCAGGATGACTGTAAAACAAAACTCCACCGTGGGATCTTCCTGTTTTACGTTCACCTGGCTTTTATCGGTCACCAGCTTACAATACAAAACATTAGCCTTCTTTTTAGTGGTTGTACTAGAGGGGTTTTACTGTTCTTTAAACATACAGTTAGTTTAAACATCTTTCCCGTTTAAACGCAAACAAAACGCAAACGCTTTGCATTGAATGGAGAAAATGACAAGTTATTGACAATCTTGATTAATGATTTTTCATCTGAGTTGCAAACAGTTTGAAGCCTGATCAGACGCCGGGTTATCCGGCGTCTGATCTGACTCCAAACTGTTTGTACTGGAAATAATATTTTTAACGTAAACGCGTTTATTGGGGAAGAATAACGTGTTCTCCGCTGTACTCACAGTCTCATGACGATCCAAACTGTTTGCAAAGTTTATCGCAAATACACTCATAGGGAACTAATGCTGTCTAAATTATCGAGGGAGAGATATACTACGATAGCTTTCATTTGTTGCCTACTAAGGACGTTTACAATGGCTACAATGGCCATATTTACGACACTCTTGTGCAAAATCAAATACTGACAATTGTAAATACTGCATTAAACTAACAAATTTCGTGTTGATTTATCGGTGCTTTAGATCTTTAATGTTGTTCAAATCTGGTTCCGCTATTCCTAGTTAAGTACAGAAGTACAGCCAGGCTAGTATTTACATTTGTATCCATTCAACGCCAATTTTATCGTGAGGTTTTTACCCCTTCAACTTCTGCTTCAATATACAATGTAGTTGTCTGTAACATCGTTTCAGAGTCTAAATTAAGATAGTAGGACTGACAAAATTTCTAAACAATTGTCAAACATTTGTTTTTATCCTGATCAGACGCCGCGTTACTGGCGTATTACCAGGATCATAACTGTTTTTTAAGAGTCATTTTGTTGCCATCGACAGCGAAGGGGTTAAGCGGCCTCTCAAAACAAGCCTATTAGCAGTCTCTTATACAGTGGAGAACACTTTCTTTTCCAATAAACGCATTTACGTTAAAACCATTATTAATTTTCTATTGCAAACAGTTGGAGCCGGCGTCTGATCAGGCTTCAAACTGTTTGCCGCTCAACTTAAAATGAAAGGTTAGAATTACCGACAATTTGTTTTTTTCTACGTTTTATTGTTTTGCGTTTCGTTTGCGTTTAAACGGAAAATAATACTTTTTTATCCACTGTACCAGTGATTGGAAACTGCATGATGAAAATAATGCAGAGAGCTATTGTAGCTTTCAAGCATTTAGCAGTAATCTGTAATTAAATTGAAAATATCATCAATAGATAAAAAAAAATCCTCTAATTTCAGTAAAATGTAATGCAGACATTCATTAGCCTTCTTCATTACGTGTGTCTGGCAATTATATGGTTTCTCTCTCTCGAGTTTTCAAACTAAAGAGGTAGGTAAAGTCATGCATGCTGTAAATACCGTATATAAGATGTGTTTGCTCTTTTTATTTAAATACCACTACCTAATAGTATTATTATAACGTATTTATCCTACGTGTCATTCAATCACACAGACAAATTATTAGCGCACAAAAGTTATTGATCACACGCAGTCAGAATTCATTGCCTAATAGTTTAATAAATTGACTAATTGGTTAGATACAGTGTTTCCTCCCTTCAATGGCATACCCAACAACAACTCCATCCTTACAGTGACCCTTATCGCTGTTACCTAAACAGGACAGTTATGACTAACACTTTTACTGCTGCAATATCGTCTGGTTAAAATTGCCATCTGCTGATTTTCTTAAAGTGACATAATGTAAATCTTGACAGAAAATAAATTAATTTCGAGTGAAAAACAACTTGAATATCGCCTAACGCGGCGTCTGCTCTGGATTCAAGATATTGGCAAATGTGAGCCAATTTCCCTCCCTATAAAGACTCCAACTGAACAACGCACACACTCTATGTCTCTCAGTGAGTGTCATTGTAGAGAGGGGGCGCTGTACTTCATGCACATTATTATGTTGATTAATAGTTACGAGGCAACCGTGTGAAAAGTATAACGTCACTGTTGCGACCACAGGTACTTGACACATACTTTATTATCTATTAACCACCTCCCCCCCTTTTTAAAAAAATTTTTTTTTTTTTTTTTTTTTACTATACTTCTATTATAGATACAAGGTAAACAGCGCAATTCAACACCTAGTCTTTACTATCGACTTAAGCTGATGCTAAAATAGACTCGATCGCCGATATTCTCTTGTGGTACCCTCGGGAAAGGATTAATTTATCAATATCTACTTTTTATTTCATCAAATTCCGTCAAATAACGCCACAGTATGTGAATTATAACGAAAATAAGCATCAAAAAGTTTTATGTCGTTTTCATGGTACATAGCAACGAATGTACATGTAGGGGTGATCTGTTATTTGTCCACAATAAACGGCCTATGCCACTGGAACTTTCACCAAATATTATAAATCATCTTTAAATGAAATATTATCAGTTTTATATAATTTACATAGAATGCAAAATTAAAAGAAACTTTACCTGTTTAATTTTGACCAATGAGATCGCTCCGTTCATTCAATTCATTCCGGTATTCAAAATGGCATTCACAATGAAATGAGTCTTTCACTTGTCAATTTCATGCCAAATTACATGTATATTTCATATAGCTGATAGTGAAGAGGGTCATGTTCCGACACAAACGCGTTTGCTCTAATGAAATTAGGTGAAAGTTCCAGCCGTAAAGGCCGTTAAATGTGCAAACCGACTAGATTACCCCTTGTTTTGGGCAATAAATTCTGTACCAAGAGAACGACATAAAACTTTTTGATGCAAATTTTCGTTATAATTCACGTACTGTGGCGTTATTTGACGGAATTTGATGAAATAAAAAGTAGATATTGATAAATTAATCCTTTCCCGAGGATACCACAAGAGAATATCGGCGATCGAGTCTATTTTAGCATCAGGTTAAGTGGATAGTAAAGACTAGGTGTCGAATTGCGCTGTTTACCTTGGTTGCGACCGTACTGTGAGGACGGCTTCATTCTTTCTCATTTAAACGATTTTTGTACGCAATCGCAATGCAATGAATTATAGAAAATAACAGCTTTGTAAGCGTGAAAGAGCTTTCTCACATAACTACCCCTGTTTTCTATAGCGAACAACGATGACGAATATCCTTATCTCCAACATGTGTAAGATCACTTTGCTGACGTCACTATATAACGTCACTATTTATAACGGCGTTTTGACGTCACCGGGGTTAAACAATGCATATTGCTTTAAAAAATAGCTTAAATCGTTGGTAATGTGAGAAAAAAGAATCTCTCACTCGTCGATGTTTAAGACAAGTTGATCTCAAACTCGTATAAAATAGAAGTGTTATTAACCGATTCATGACAGTTCCTATATTTCTGATTTATAAGCATCCTGTTTAAAGGAAAACCGAAATGAAGACTAGTTTTAGTGGACATTTAATATTGGACATGACGGTATGTTTTCCGCAATAAAAAGGTGTTGTGCTTTAACAATTATTGCCAATGCAAGAAGTTTGGAGCCAGATACGATGTCGGGTAACATAGAAACACATCGTCTTCAGTTTCGAATGGTTGTATTTTGTTTTTATCTTTTCTTGAATTATGTTAGCGTTTAGCTTCATATGAAGGTGAAAATAATGCACACAGAACCCCCAGTGTTGAGTTTTATTCCACTAAAAAAAGCTAGACTAAAGTCTCCGAATCTTCTATGGGATGGCCACTTGACACATGCTTCACTGTAGAGCAGTAAACTGTTTAACCCATTTATCAGTAAATATGCCTTTTACATCTTTTATTTAGTTATCTAGCAAATGCAAATATATTCGTCATCAGAAACATACTCGATATCCTTGCAGTTGATACATGCAATTAAAAGCAGACAGAAAATAATCTTTAGCCGGATTCTGTTTTACTTTCAAACTCATATTGAGTGGTCACCTGTCTTCCCAACTACAGTGGAGAATCTGTTATTCTTTCCCAATAAACGCGTTTACGCTAAAATATTTTTTGCAGTGCAAACAGTTTGGAGCCAGATCAGACGCCGGGTAACCCGGCGTCTGATCAGGCTCCAAACTGTTTGCCACCAAGATAAACATGAAATATCAGAATTGTCCAAAAGTTGTTCTTTTCTACGTTTTAGGGATTTGCGTTTGCGTACGTTTGCGTTTAAACGGGAAAGAATAACATATTCTCCACTGTAGAAACGTGCTATACGGGGTAATATATAAAGGGTTAAATCGCCTTTTTGCCTGACCTCAACGAATCATTTTGAAGTCCTTCGTGCTCTTTACAAGTTCGACTGGATAGATGCGCCTGATTATAGGAAGATAGATTGACACTAACTGTCCAATTAACGTTCTCTAAGATGACTGAGAACAGATCCTTCAAGTCATTAGCGAGGCAATGAAATATGTAATCCTAGAACAACGCACGTACAAGACACTAATTACTTATAGTTTTGTTTTATTGCGTGAGTAAATTTCAATGTTCTTAAAGTAATGAATTTAATTTTTGAATTACGTATTTTAAGTTCTTTCACAAAGAGAAAACGTTATTTTCCCCCAATAAACGCATTTTAACTTTAACAATTATTTCTTTTGCACTCATTTTCGAGCCAAATTCTGACGCCGGGTAACCCGTCGTCTGTTCACGGTCTAGAGTGTTAGGCACTCATTTTGTCAAGAATTGCAAATAAATGACAATGTAACCATCCTTTTGAAGGGCAGTTACGCTTAGTTTCGTTTATACGTGAGAAAGCAACGTCTTGTTCATTGAAGCAAAGTATAATAGTATGTGATGTTTTTAAACTGTAGCATTCCCTCTCTACAACGATATCCATTGCGAGCCAACATATTATGTGCGTTGTTTGGAGGGAGTCGTTATTGGGGGGAAATCGGCTTACACCTACAAACTGCTTGAATTCAGATCAGACGCCGCGTTACGCGCCGTCTGATCATGATTCAAGGTGCTTGTCACTCGTCAATAATTTATTTTCTGTCATAGTATCCATTATGTCAATTTGAGGAAAACAGCAGACAACAATTTTAAGCAGACGATATTGCAGCAAAAGACATAAGTGTCTTGTTTAGGGAACGGATGCAAGGGTCGCTGTAAGGAGGGAGTCGTTGTTGAGAGGGTCGTTGTAGGGAGGGAACAACGTATATGCATACAATAAAGCAGAGCTGAATGTCAAATGTCGATCTGACAGACCGCTGGTCCGGCGGGGGATCGCACTCACGACCCCTGGTACCGTAATCCAATGTGTTACCACTGGACTACTTCCGCCGGTAATGTAAGTGTTATAATGTTTAAGGATTAAACTTTCATGCAACACGTCTCTCTTTTTTTCCCGATGGCATACTTAACATCTACGATTGGCGCTTGTCGAGTAACTACATTACATTAGCCATCGACTTGTCGCTTCCATGTCATAACCAATTACCAACGATATAGCTAACCTAAAGTGAAGACACTCTCCTTATACTTCTATTACATACTATACAGCAATCAGGCACACAACAGCCCTGTAAGCATTGATCTGGTACAGTGGAGAAGACGTTTTTCTTTCCTAATAAACATGTTTCCATAGCAAACAGTTTGGAGCCAGATCTGACGCCGGGTAATCAGATAATAGATAAATAATCAGAAACTTAAAGAAGTTTTATTTTTCAATTCTTATTGCAATGCGTTTGTGTTGAGTTTTAAAGGGGAACGACAAACTGTCCTCTACTGTAGCACTGCAGCACTGGTACATGTTAGCAAAGACACCCGGGGGCCTTTATTAGCAGAATTCACCTAACATTAGCAAATCAATGGTCTTGTTTATGCAAAATTTCACAAATTACTAATTCGTTTACACAGCATAAGTCAATAATAACAATACCATGGCTAGGAACGGTAGTCCTTGTCTTATATAGACATATATAGATATTTTAAATAGACGTAGATCTAAACTCAAAGGCAATGTAAAAATGCTTGACGTGTGTTGATAATTTGTGATTATTTTGGTGATTTATTCTGACTTTAAAATGTTTAGGAGCCAATCAAACGCCGATTATTCGGTTTCTAAAGGCTTCGAACAGTCTGACACTCAGATTGACAAATTCTACATGTTCTTAAATTGCTAATTATTATGATCTGCCTAATCGTTAAAGAGAAAAAAATGTCGCCACTTCAGGCATTGTATGCCGTACTTAGTTCTTGTTTATACCTCTCTTCAGGAGAAGAAAATAAACTAATACAGTGGGGAATGCGTCATTTTCCATCCAATAAACGTGTTCACACTAAATCTATTATTTCCAATACAAACAGATTGGAGCCATACCAGACGCCAGGTAACTCGACGTCTGTGCAGGCTCCAAACTGTTAGCCACACATATTGAAATAAATGATCAGAATTATCGGAAATAAATAACGTATTCTCCACTGTATAGCTTTCTGTCTCATCCTGTTCTAAAGTAACCATTGTTAAAACATACAATGTTACTTTTGAAAAAAGTATGTCTAAAGTAATTACACATGTATCTTTGTAACTCATTATCCCCTTAAACAAAAAATGAACAATCCCAGTTTCCATTTTAAGTATACTTCAGACTTTGAGAGGGGTCCTACACAGGTGCACAGTTTGTATACTATGACACATTAACCTTCAGTATGGGATACAAGTGTAAGTGACTAAATAAAGAACAAGTTTAGAAGCTTCATCAATGGTCCCATGTTTCTCTTGCAAACAAAGCTATACTAAACATGTCCGATCGATATAGTGAACATTCTTGAATTTCAACGCATCGGAGACTTTTTAAATTTGACTTTGGGGAAGAAAATTGAATTAAAACAGACAAATGTGTGCATTATTCTCTTGAGCTCAACTTTGCAGAGAAACAGTTTCATTTGTTTGTCATCTTGGATTGATCGACTCCCCCATGATTCAGGACAATGGAATGCTACTTAACTGTTTTTCCTCCCTGAAAATTCAAAAGGACAATGCAAGTTTCCAATTTTGTCGTTTCTATTTTTGGCTATTAGGGTTGATTTTTGTTAATGTTTTGGTGCATGACAAACAGCACACACGCTGATCAGAGAGCATGGTACAACTGTTTTCTCTAAAGGTACACGGTGTGTAAGATATGCATATATGCGTGACTAGGGTTCAAAGGGTTAACGGAAGCAGGATTCACACTATTCATAGAAAAACATAGTACATGTATCTGGCACTGTGGTAATTAAATGGCATCCCATGAAGAAAAGGACAAATGCAAACAGTGCATCATTAGGCTCATCAAGAAATTGTTTAATAAGAAATAAGGACAGAAAGGTGTGCTGTTTTAATTCTCTATCCGACCGAATTGAAAAAAAAAGAATAATTATCGTGGCATTCCTTCATATAGATAAGGCTGTACAGTGTCTAATCATTGCTACATGTAGGGTCATTATCTCATATTCTGCTTTTTGTTTTTCACTAAAAGCAAGTTGAAAGTAAAGCAGATTGTATTATGTCTATTCAGTCGGATTGATACTGCTACCTGAAATGGTAACGAAAATACCTTTTATATTTCATAACCAAGGCTCTGTAGCTGGGAACTACTGTTAAAAGTACATCTATGTGCATAATACAAGCCATGCCATGGTACAGTATTAAACGATTGACACATACGACGACAGTTCAGTTATTCGTTTTAGAGAACATTCAGAACATTCAGAACACCATGGCAGGCAATATTGATCAGCAAAGTAAAATTAAATCGAGTTGTGACAACTTGACTGGTTTATTGAGACAGAGTAAGTCTTCCGTACTCTTCATGCCATATTGACATTCAGCGCCGATATGTACAGCCGAGAAGACGGTATTCTTTCCAAATACGCGCGCTCATGCTACATGTAAGACAGTTTATTTTATTGCAAACAGTTTGTCGTGTTTGCAGCTCAAATAACAATATTCAATATAAATAATGTATAAAGAATATAAGAAATCTAATCAAAATAGATTCTACTTGTTATTGCTTTGTGTTTGCGTTTCATTACATTTATGTCTACCGTTAGACGTCTTATGAAACGGGCATATAGATTAATTATAGATGTTCTAGGAAACGTATTCTGGCATACTTGGCACATGGTCTAGATAAGTTGTCGTTATTTTTGTATTAATTTTCTTATTCAACTCTGACATTAAAAGCTCGGCATTAAATACTAAAACATGGATCAGATTATACTTATCCTGATATAGACTTAACATTTATAGCTCTTAGACACCGTTTTTGTCTACATTTATGATGTGATGAAATAATGTTTTGTGACTGAGATATACATGTACATTGCGTTGTTTTATAGATGCAGTCTCTAATCCTACTCTCGCACGTCTCTGTTGCAGCGGAGAAAACATTATTCGTTCTCGTTTAAACTAAATAAATGCAAGCACAATGAAATGAGGAAAGTGGTAGATTTTTGTGAAATTTCTGATTATCCATTTTTATTTCATTAACAAAGTTTGGAGACTGATATGCTCTAAGTTAATGCAAATTAAACCATTGATTTAGCACAAACGCGATTGCTACTCAGAGTATATTCGGAGATATTTCCAAGAAGCTATAACTTTCCTAAAAGAAATGCAATGCAATGCGTTTGCATTTTGTTTATTTTAAATAAGGAATAAATAATGTCCTTTACACTGTAGCTGTTTTCTTTCTGGTATTTCTGTGGTGTATACACAGATTAATGCCACACTTATAGCTATTATTGTGGTAGGTTAAAAGAAAGTTGGAAGCAAAGTGCAAACCGATAGGAATTCCGAGCTGCCCCTTTTGTATTTTCCCCGTAACCTTTGTCATACATAATTAATAAAAAATTATCTGACTTAAAAAGTCACGTTCGCCTTTATTGATTGGACGGTTAATTGAGGCTGTAACTTCATATTTAATTATTTGTTGAAACTGTTCTCTGATAATTTGCGGTTTTAAACGAACTGTAATAGACAGATAATGATATAGAAGTGGTACTTTATATAAAATCTTATGTACCCGCCATTATAAACTGAAATCTAAATCAAAACTGAAAGTCCCTGATCAACCAAATTGATCTATATCGAGTCACAGTTTTCCACGGTAAAACAATACACTGATTAAAGATTGCAGGTTGTATTCCTAACGCTAGCATTGAGAAGATTGTTACGATGGAAATCATTTCAGTTGAATAAACTCTATGGGCACAAAATGTCCAATGCATATGGAACACATTAACAGCTCCTCAATAATCTTGGCACAACAAATGAACGGTTCTTTCCCGATAAACGTATTTATCTACAAACCCTGTGACCATTGCAAACAGTATAAAGCCAAATCAGACGCCTCGTAACCCGGCATCTGATCTCTTTCAAACTCTTTGCTGCCTCAGATATACAATGTACATAATCGTCAGAATGTTCAAAGCATTGTAATTTTCTGTTTTTGACTTTTTATGTATGTTTGCGCATAGTCTTGTGTGAAAAGGGAATGCATAACGTCTTCGCTACTGTGAATATGAAAGACATCAGTCGTGTTCAGCTGAACATCTATCACCTCCAACAACTTGAAGGTTTTTGGTTGCATTGCCAAAACTTGAACTTTCCTCAACAAGATGAAAAACACAACAGTTCCGAGATCATCTGCAAAACCAATCATACTTCAGTGCCACTGCAAAACCTCTATCCCCTTTCAACGATAAATAAATATGTTCTACGCAAAATAACTTTGTTATTAGTCTAAGATCGTAAAGTTCGTTTCAATGTTGACATAATTTTTAATTATGATCCGAGTGAAAAAACATTTGGATTGTGATCGGACGCCGATGTACTCGGCTTCTGATCTGGATCTAAATTGTTAACACTGTTTCGGATAGTATATTTTCTGCAGCTCACTGGTTAAACGAGGTATGTTGCAATAGGGTAACGAAGATTCCACACACTGACAACCATCTACTTGGCAATGGTTACATTTGAGAACATTTCTTTTCAACACAATGCGTTTGTGCAAAAATAATTATTTCCATTGCAAACCGTTTGGAACCAGAGCCTTGCTTAAAACAATATGACAGTAAAATAGAAAACTTCGTTAGGAGCTTTCTGTTTTTATGTCACCTGTCTTTAATATAATCAATTAGCCCTCGTTAAGGTTGTCTGAATAAGGAGGCTTTACTGTATTTGTTCCACATATCACGTGCATTGGTTTGAAGCTGAATATACAGTGGAACCTCTTCGAACCGGAACCTCTAAATACCGGAATTATCTCTAAACCGGACAAAAATGTTGGTCCCGTTTCCAATCTTTCTAACTAATTACACCATATACGAGGGTTGTTCGGAAAGTTCGTAGAATTTTGTTATAAAATTACGTATAGTCGTAGTTGGATGCAAAAAATTAGATCAACATTAATTTCCAGATCTGTGCTACATATTCTGTGAAAATCGGCAATTTACGCCTCAATACATATTTTCTATGCATCTTAAAAATACATACATAACGCATACCCGGAGCACGTCAGCGTCGACGTGACGTCAAACGTTATGTACGCCGAGCGAACGTCTAACTTTCTCAACATAATCACACGCAATATCCACCCACTTGTAATACCTTCTAACTCATTTTGCGTACGATTCTGCATACAAGTCTTCACTGAATGTAGATACAACTTGCTGGGTCTGTTTGGTTAATTCAGCTACTGAAACAAATGTAATTCCACGTAAGCTCTCCTTTAACTCTGTGAGAACTCTAAAACCCACGGGAGCCAATTTGGACCGTTACGCGGGTGTTCTTACATCTCAAACCACAGTAAGCTGATTTCTAACTGCGTTGAAGCTGCTCTACGGTCCGGTTCCTTATCCTGATGTAGCATTACGCGCTCAAGATCCATGTGTAGTCGCTTCCGTAGTGATAATTCTGTAAAAAAAATCGCCACCTTCGGCATCGTTGCGGCTGAGAAACATCTAAGAGCATCTAACTCGGTTCTCCTTTTCCTTGTCCGTGAATAACCTCGGCACCCAGTGTGCTCTAACATTAGACATACCAAGTTCATCTGTTAATATTTCTTGAACGGTAGTGCACGAAACACCAGTTTTACCAGGGATATACCTTACTGTGTTTTTCTGTCCGCATTTTCCATATCTTTGGACTTGTCCTTAATGGGATGGTCGGTCGCTCCTAGCAGCGTCCTGGATCGGTTATCTTCGATTTCTAAATAGTCAGTGCCATTTTTACAGGAATGCGAGACTGAACTTTTTGTCATATTATCCCGTTGATTTAATCATTTTAAGAGTGTTGTCGGCGATTTACCTAGAGTAACACTTTTTTAATAACGCTTCGCAAGTCACCGTCACTGGTCGACGTCATTTCTCGTTAGTTCGCATTTCCGCTCTATTTAGACTAAATACTGTAAATTCTGTTCAAACGCTTATAATGTTTTGAAATTATGAGTAACTAACGTCATGACGTCATGTTACAATCAGACATTTTCGTGCTTTTCTAGCGCCAAAGGGATGGAGAGTTATCACGTTTACTTAATTAGAATAAATTTTAAAAAGTCACAACTTTCGAGCTGCTCCGGGTCCCGGTTACTGCGTTGCTACGGTAACATGTATATTCGGCAAACATAACTTGTTTCATTTCTCTCTTTGTAAATGTTTTAACAATAAGATGAGGTACTTACATACCAAATTTCCAATTGATCAAATGAAGCTAACCAGAGATATAACAAAATTCTACGAACTTTCCGAACAACCCTCGTATACGTCTTGTTACATGTACGCCTTTGATGTATCCATACATTCATGACTACGTATAGTCACAATTGATTTCTATATTCTAGTAGATGATAGCTTAAAGCAGATTGAAAGTAAAGCAGAATGCGCCTAACGGCGCATTCTGCTTTTTTCAACCTGCTTTAAGTGATCAGCTTTCTTCCATATTTGAAACAAATTATGAGGTAATGGGTTTAACCCCCTCTTAACTGGAAATCCCCCTAAACTGGAAGTTTATGTTGTCCAACCACGTGTCCGGTTTAGAGAGGTTTCACTGCACTTTCATCGAAAAAACATTTATCAGACAAGGACGTCTAATCTGGTACAAAACTGTCTGTAATAAGCTATGTCAAGTCTAACCACACAGGGTAGGGATAACTAGATAGCTGCAGAGCCACTAAAATATGATATCCAACATTAAGTGAGTCACTCAAAAAACTGTAGTTATCACTTGACACCATACCCGATGATAGACAGTCAATTATGTCTACAATTTAGACTATTTAGGCAAATTCCTGCATGTTCACGTGCGTTTCGCATTTAGCATACTGTTTTACCTGCCATAACGCAAGGGAAGCCAATGACGCAATGCGTGTGCGATAGCTAAATCGAGTTATTTTATTTGAGAGTGTATTACAGTATATTAGATAATAATTATATCGCACATCAAATGACAAACTTTATTTATTTAGACTTAGGTCAATTACACTATCGCAATAAACAATTACAAAACATTGCATTGAGAATAGAAAATGCAACGCTTGCAATGAAACATAGAGCGTGACAGAGATATCCACGAATGCCACGTATCGCCTGAGTAATTAATAAAGATAATACATGTACATCCATAATTAACCATTATTCATTTATGCTTTTCGGTGGATTACCGGGAAAATCCACAAGCAATGATTATCGTCGCTCGTGCTTCTTTTATGAGTTTTATGAGTTTTCCCCGTAGGACTCCCCAAGAATCGTAGTCAATCGTGTATTACCGATCAATTCCGGCAGTCGCGAACCACTCTACGGAAGAACACGAATCCAAGATCGGAAGTAACTACGTAATTCCGTTGACGTCAAATCAATAAATAAGTGACGTCATTGTACCGCCAACTGTCACGCACATGTGTTCGACATAAAAATGGGGCTCAACACGGGATAAATAATGTACTTTCGCTTTCAATTGTCAAACAATTTCGTTTAAAAAGTGGCTTAAGAGCATAAATAAATAGAATAAATATTGAATTTAATCCATTTTGTGAACATCAAACTGTTATAACGTCTGATGTTCTCTCAATGGATTAAATTTCAATCTTACACTGAAAAAACAGTTATCCTCTCTTTATCCCGTCACTACAGCCTCCGGTGACATAATAAAGGGGTAGCATAATAAACTTAGGTTTATCTGTACAGTAGCAGGTTTATCTGTATAGTAGCTGTATGAATACACCGGAACTATTTTTATTTTCATTACTCAAAGCAAATAGCGAAGACGTTGATTTTAGACGCAAAAAACACCCTTAATATGTTTGATAACGATTTGGCATCCACAAAAAAGCCTCGTGGTCAATGATTACTCCTCTCGCAGAATAAACAAGTCCTATATCCTGCAATGACATATTATTCTCTATTTATTTTTGCCTTTTGACAAACAGCCGAACCTCGATTACAGTACATTTATAAGTCGGACTTACTGGTCTCTCTTCTGACGGAAGTGATACATGTATAAAAACTATCAGGAATTTCAAAATGTCAATTTCTACAGTGAGTATTATTGCGTTGGCGTTTAGTTTCGTTACAAGTGGGAAATAATGATTCCCTTCCCCCACTGTGATGAAGCCTCACTACCAAGTTATAGTTATATACTGCAATTAATTTAAACGTACATTTAAAACAGCTTAAAGCCCTAGAGTGGAGCATACAATCATTAAATGTCTATACTGCATGTTTTACTGCCCAATAAAATATCCTCATTTGTCGGGGAATATTGTTCTTTATTGGTAATGGTTAAGTTTTATCTCTTTAAAATATTGGTATACTGTTGAAGCTATATATAGACAAAGACTAACTATAACCATATATCAGTGATGGAATTAATAATTATTATACAGTGGAAACTAAATACTTTTGAATTCCCTTTTAAACGCGTGTATAGTTGAAAACAAAATATAGTGGAGAAAACGTTATTCTTTCTCCCAATAAACGCGTTTACGCTAAAACTGTTAATTTCCAGTACAAACAGGTTGGAGCCAGATTAGACGCCGGATAATCCAGCGTCTGACCAGGCTCCAAACTGTTTTCCAATCAGCTTAATATTAGTACATGTAGAAAGACTGCTCAAAAGGTTGTTATCTTCTACATTTTAGTGCATTGCGTTTACGTTTCGTTTGCGTTTAAACGGGAAATAATAACGTTTCCTTCCCTGAACGTTCGTTGCAAAATTTTAGGCGACGAACAAGACTCCGGGTAACACTACATCTGGTCATGTATTTAAACGATTTCCACTCATAATTAATTTAACTGACAACACTTTCATAATGATGAATAATTATAAACACATTGCGATAAAATGTAGAAAATTCCAAATGCTTCGAAAGTATTGACTTCTTGTTCTTATATTGATAAGAAACGTTGAAGGGTATCACAGGTAGACACAGACAGCAGCTTATACAGGATATCGCCATTTACACCCTGATGTTCAACCTGCGTCTAAAAACCAATGCACGCTTTTAGAAATATTATTTTCCTGTCCGTGGAAAATCAAAGAAGTCGTACACACAATGCACGAAAATGTAAAAAATGGCAATTTAAACAATTATTTTAATCTGAAGTGCCAAGCAATTTGGACCCTGATTAGACGCCAGATAACCCAGCATCTTATTTAGCTCTTAATTTTGTTCATGATCGATATAATAGCCTTAGCATAAGCGCGTTTTATTGAGGAACAATAAGGTTTTCTCCTCTATACGTGGCAATAATAAAGGACATTAATTTAACTTTTAGTTTTGATGAACACATGTAAGCAAAAGGAACCTAGTGTACGCCGTGTAGCATTGCTTATATACATGATTGGAAAATACCTTGATACGTCAAGAATTTTGCCAAAATCATACCATTTATGTACATCTGAAAGGCTTTCGACAGCTAGGCCAATTTAGAATAATAACAACATTAATTTTGATTGTCTGCGGAATTATACTCCAGTAGTGCGTGTGAATGTGCAATATGCCTGAAAGCCGACGGTCGAGGTGATAATACAATACCGCTAAGCTTCCCCATTGAATTACAAAGCTAGCTCACTCTTTTACTATAGCACGTTTTTGTATCAAACACAGGCGACAGCTTAACCCATTACTCCATAAAGATGCCGTTTTACGCCTTTGATTTATTCATTTACTGTAGAAAGTTAATACATTATGAATATGCACAATGAAACATATTTTATATATTATAGTATTTTCCCCAAGTTGAAATAAAGCAGAATGCACCTTAAGATGCATGCTGCTGTACGTTCAACTTGCTACAAGGAGTCAACTGTCTTCATGACTTAAAACAGGCTATGGGATAAAGGGTTAAACATAGCGTCTAAAACACACACACAATACGCTTGCAATAAATGTACCATGATGGAAACCAGTTGTATGGTTATCGTCACAGATTCGCCTCAGTGTGTCTTGTAATTGCGTCTACTTATATTTATTTGTTTCTGGGTTTGATCTCAATTGAATCCCATTTAGATGAAGGTAAAATACAGTCACATTAATGTTAAACGACCCTTCTTTGTAGTAGTACAGAGTTCTAAAACGCGAATACTTAATGTATGATACGCTTAACCCTTTTAAGTATATTGTCTACTAAAGTGGGCATTGGTAAACAGTGTAATACCTGATGAGACGTCGCGTTGCGCGGCATCTCATCAGGGTCTACATTGTTTGCTATAGTATTTGAAATATTTTTTTCTGTATGGACAAATACTGTCCTATCTTAAGATCACCCTTGTATATCTACAATCAAATCTTCAAACAAGTTTACAAGAAGAGATCCTGGCATACATGGGTTACAGCACAATGTTCCTGGACGAACTTTCTGTTTTACCTTTGTTTTGAATGAATGTCCACCTTATAAAATTCCTATGATAAAGAGGCTAAATATATTTACAACAAATGTACAGTAGATACGACACGATTATTTCCCTTTTAAACGAATTTAAATGCAAACGGATTGCAACTAAATATATAAAGACAGCATTTTGACATTTCTGACACTTCATTTTCATTTCCAATGTACATGTAAGTGGCAAGAAGTTTGGAGCCTGGGTTACCCGGCGTCTTATATGGCTCCAAATTGTTTTGATTGGAATAATTGATTAACCATAAACGCGTTTACTGGGAAAGTAAAACATCTCCTTTGTTAATTGTAAAAAAAGTTCTTTCTAAATACCTTTAAGTAGTATGTACTATGAACTGCGCCAGATTTTGTAAACACTTCCAAAGAAGAAACATTGATGCAGAGCTGCCATTTCTCCTAATTTTTCCGAAATTGTCGGATATTTTTCCTGACAGATGGTGGCTTAAAGCAAAATAAATATAAAGCAGAATGCGCCTTCAGGCGCATTCTGCTTTAATTTCAACCTGCTTTAAGTAATCGCTCTTGAAATATAGAACATTTGGAAATCTTAATTTTTCAACTTATGGCAGCCCTGTTGATGAACAGTAAAAACTCACAAATACGATGTGTAATAATTATATGGAGAATGACATGGGATGTTAAAGAAATGTGAGACAGTGAGAGCATATGTCTGTTATCTTTTTTATATTGTTTAAGCCCCTACTGGTCTTTAATACTAACTTCAAAACAACTGTAACTCCAAGCGGGACAGAATAATCCAAGTGTAAATTCTTAATTATTATAGTAAAAGTGTTACAAAGTCACTCATCAATTACAATGGCAAAGATGTTATTTTTTTCCGTTCGAAAAACATAACGATTTTTTTGTAATGAATTATAGACAACGGTGGACTTTTGAAAATAATGACTGTTTCTAAATTATGTGGGTGACCCGGTGTCTGAAATTGCTCAAAAAATGTTTGTAGTTTTAGCACACACGCGATTGTTTGGAACGAATAACGTCTTCTCCACTGTAAAAGCATAGTACATACTTGGCTAAACTAATGAACAAGGTGTATTTCATGCAATGGTTTAGCTGCCTGTGCTCTTTAGTTTACATACTATATTTGTGGCCATGGTATCAGTATACACCACTAAATCTAAGCATGTATGAGACATAACATATATAGCCGAATACTATCAGAGGGGATTGGTACCGTACACAGTTGTAGATGGTATCATACAGTATCTTTAGCACTATACGACCACTCAAACAAAACACACTTCATGATGATGGAGACAGCATATTACTTAAAACAGGGTGGACGTAAAACAGAACGTTCCTACAGGAGCGTTCTGTTTTACGTCCAACCTAAACATAGCCTTTTGTGGGGCTGTATTGGCGGCTTTGTCGAATGCGAAACATTTCGTTATTTCCTTAAGTAAACTGCAACGGTCTTTTTGTAACAAAGTTTCTAAGCTGATTGGTTTTGGAATTATGGCTAACACTGGTACAGAGAAAGATGTTATTTTTCCCGTTTAAACAACAACCAGACACAAACGCAATGCAACACAAGGTAGAAAGTGACAAATGCTTGAAAATTCTAATGTTTTATTTCCATCTGTGTGGCACGTAGTTTGACCCAGATCATGCTCCAAGTTGTTTGCAAAACGAATTTTGTTTGAACAGAAACGCCTATACCGGGAAAGCATTACGCCTTCTCCATTGTACATTATATAGTAGGATGTCTTTCACGGTGTCGGGGAACAGATTAATAAAGATTGTAAATGTAACAAACGGAGCTTTGAATGTAATAAAAGACGTGGCGTAAATTAGATTGGCTTTTGACACGTTCATGAAAACCGAATAGGTTTACTGCTGTGCTTTCCGTAGACGTTGGCTTCACAGTACAAGAAGTTGCTGTTTTTCTAAACAGACACGTTATCTAGTGCAAACAGTTTGGAGTCACATCAGACGTCGGGTAATGTGGCGTCTGATCCGGCCCTAAACTGTTTGCCACTCAGATAATTGTCAGGGTTTTCAAAACATTATTAGTTTCTAAGTTGTTGTGTGCATACTATTTGCATTTAGTTTGGTTTTAAAAGAAGCAATGAATAGCGCCTCCATTGTATCAGAATGAAGGCGTGAAATTGCTTCCAACTTCAGATGCATTTCTCTAAATTAAGCAAGTTATTTGAATCCATGGCTTTATATTGTACAGTATCTTAAGCTTGCGAATGATTGTGTTGTCTAAAGAACGGATAAAACAATCATGACCCAGACTATAAGTCCCTAGGCATATTACACAAACGGCTTAGAGACGTACAGAAAGTGAAGACTTACCTCTTGAGCTTGAAAATGTCGGGAAATACGCCGCGGTCCACGCAAAAACATATCCGTAGAAAGTTGATAATTTCATTTCAATGAAGCCGGGCTATTTGTAATCTTATTTTTTTGGCAAAATTCAAGAGGATGCTAGTTCATGCTGGAAACGCTTATGCTTTTCTCAAACAGTATTGAGTGTGCTAGCAGGTGAGTAAACCTGGCGTCTTATCTGGACCCAAACTGTCAGCTGTTCAGATCAAAAGTAATTGTTAACATTTTTAAAATATTGTCAGTTTTATTGCATTGAGTGTGTGTTTAGTTATGTACAAACGGAAAGGACAAGAGTCTCCTTGAAGTTCTTTACTGTCGCTAATGGTCCATAAAGTGGAGAACATATTGTTCTTTCCTATTTGAACGCAAACACAATTAACTAAAATATATTAAAGTTCATATTTTAAGCTCGCCAGACTGTGTCCAAGAGCTTAATGATGTCACCCAGTTGTTGGCGTCGGCATTTCCGCTCCCGTTCGCGTCAGCAAGTTCAAGAAATTGCTTTTAACGTCTATGTCCCTTGAGTTATTGCTTTTATATTTGACGTAAGTGTGTATATGGACAGGACATTTCCCTGCACACAAAACGTTTGACCCAAGTGACCTAGACCTTGAACTTAGGGCCAAATTCAGGTTTCGAAATCTGTGTTTAGATTTTGAAAAATGCCTAGAACTCCTATATTTATTGAGATATTCCTTTCATATTTGGCATGCATGTTTATATGGACAATATATTTTCATGCATACAAATGAGTTTAACCTAGTGACCTTAAAGTCCCATTGTGTTTTCAGACCTTTTTTTAATGTCCGAAATACAATAACGGTTAATAATAATGTTTCAACCTTCTTATGGGCCAAACTGATCTATGAAATGTTAAAGACAGACCTAATTCATCAAAAGTGGCAGTTTAAAGCCATAACAAACCGAAAGTATAGTCAAACAACTAGGTCTGACGTGTCACGGGGTCGCCGAGTCCATTTTTAAGGGAGATCAGCATTTCGGATATCCTCGTCTCATTCTTTTTAAAAAATAGGTATAAACAGTGAGCGGATTAGTTATCAGAACCATAGCGTAATGGATAGGTCGTAGGCCCATAATCGAGTATATGATCGGGGAAATTTTATTTGGCGTGGGTTCGAAACTCGCATCAACCTAAAACTTTTATTTTGCTAAAATATATTAAGGATTCTATAATTACTTTATTTCCAATTTCATTTCAACCATCATATACTTTCATTGTAATGTAGATCTATGTAGATGATTATACGGTTAAACATCTCTATACATAAGTCATTGTTGGCCTTTAAGGGTGTATCAATGTCATGAGCCATTTTTTCAAAGTATTAAACTTTTTTTCTATCATTGTTTTTTTGGAAGAGCTATTTATGATGAATGAAAAAATGAAAAAAAATATATATGGTGGTGTCCTTTTTTTTGAGCTACAGCGATTTGAAAAAGGTATGTCAAATTTGGATTTTTTTTTCAAATTTTACCCATTCAGAGTACAAGCTTCAGTAAAATCTATTTCAAAACAAAACAAAAATGTTAATTTGGGTTTTCTTTATTTATTTCATGTCTATGGTGGTATGTTCACATATATAAACCAAATTCAGACAAAGCAGGCACCAGGTTTGAACAATATGGATCCTTGAATATCAAAAATATGCTTTATAAAGGGCATGATTTTATTAGATTTTTAATTTTATGAAAAAAAGTAAAAACGTTTGAAAATGAAATAGTTCTAGTATTTAACTTTTTCTTATATTCTACCAGATGAAAGCCCATACTAAGGCAGTTCAAAATATGAAAAGAAATTGAAAGGTCAGTGTTGAAAATTTTGAGTTATTAAAGTAAAAAGAGTTATCGCCCCTTACAAAATTTACAAAAAAGTACCATACCGATGATATTTAGAGCTTTATAAATTTCACATTTGGTGCCTATTTTTCTTAAATTAGTTTTTGTATGAAGAAATACTACCATAGATAGGAAATAAAGAACACAAAACCAAATTATCATATTTGTTTTCATTTAAAATGGGTTTTATTGAAGCGGGCTGTTTGAAAAGGACAAAATAAGAGGAAGTGGGTGGGGTAAATTTTACATGGCCGTAGAGCCAACTGTTGTTCACCAAAATGTACACTTTTTCTATTTTTTCATTTATCTTAAATAGCTCTTCAATACAAAACCATCATAGAGTGTTTTCATGTACTTTGAAAAGTTCCCAAATCCATGACATTGATACACCCTTAAGGCAGGTGACAGCATAATGGGGGAATAATGCATAAGGCAGTCTCCATTACTTTTGTTCTACATTCAGCAGCAGCCTGTCTAAAAAGACCACTTTAATATTCCTTAATGAGTGGTCGATTCCTATGTGTTTCACCGTAATTAAGGCTCCAGACAAGGAGAGTATTTCAAAAAGTAAAATCTTCATGTCTCCTTCAAACCCCATAGTGTGACTACTAATCAAAAGCTTCTCGAAGAGACCATTCTAATTAGTACATGCAATCAAACCATAAGGTTTAGTGCAGACATGAGGAAAATGTTGGAAAACTTGTGTCTATTCCCCCTTATCTGGAGCCAAGTAAACAGATCATGCTTGTAACTCATTACATTTCAATATTATAGAAGCCTATATGTATATACATGTACATGTATGTATTTTATCATCGATTAATTGTTTAAAATATGACAAATATCGGACTCGAACTGAAACAAAGAAACCCTTCACCAACACTGGCGAACGTGTTCATAAATGGTCAGCTTCTATTATACAGTATGGAATAGAATATAATGCTTTACTATTCATGCAAGATTTAAATACAAAAAGTGTAAGGTCGACGTGGGATTCGACCCACGCTTACTAAAAATACTGCTATTTGCCTTTGCATACCTAACCTTTGCCTACTGCGCTAAACTGCTCACAATAATTCCGCCTTCATTATTTCACCTCATATACGAAACTCGGCTGTTTAAAATATGGTCCGAGAACATGCGGAATGCTGTGTTACCTAAAAAGTGGACTCGGCTGACCTTTGACACGTCAGACCTAGTTGTTTGACTGTTTGAATCTCGAACAGACGCCGCGTAACTCGGCGTCTTATCTGGATCCAAACTGTTTGACAAACGTCTTAAGGTTCTTTTAATCAAAACTATGAATAAATCTAAACGAAACAAATTTTGCACATGACAATTTCAAAGCAGACGTCTGTGCAGCAGAATAAGGGTTAACCACTTCATACCTGTGCTCCAGCTAATCCGAAGTAAACTGAACAAATCCAACAGTTTATCACTCATTTCAGCACCGAATGATATGATGTTACTACTCATTAGAATTGTCTCTTGGAGACGATTCTAATGAGTAGTGACACCATTGGTTTTAAAGCAGAAATAAAGGTTTTAGTTTTCGAAATACTCCCCTTATCTGGAGCCCTGTATTTACAGAGTTGTCCTTCTTTCCGTTGACAAGGTCAAATTAATGGGTGTTAACACCCATAAATTAAAAACATAAATAAAAAGCGAATTTCTTAGGTAAAGCCGCTTTTTGTAAAGGAATTACGTCCCATGTAGTTCTAATCACAGGTACTTGACACATACTTTATTATCTATGAACCCCCTCCCCCCTTAAAAAAAAAAAAAAAAAATTTTTTTTTTTTTACTATACTTCTATTATAGATACAAGGTAAACAGCGCAATTCGACACCTAGTCTTTACTATCCACTTAAACTGATGCTAAAATAGACTCGATCGCCGATATTCTCTTGTGGTACCCTCGGGAAAAGATTAATTTATCAATATCTACTTTTTATTTCATCAAATTCCGTCAAATAACGCCACAGTACGTGAATTATAACGAAAATAAGCTTCAAAAAGTTTTATGTCGTTCTCTTGGTACAGAATTTATTGCCCAAAATAAGGGGTAATCTAGTCGGTTTGCACATTTAACGGCCTTTACGGCTGGAACTTTCACCTAATTTCATTAGAGCAAATGCGTTTGTGTCGGAACATGACCCTCTTCACTATCAGCTATATGAAATATACATGTAATTTGGCACGAAATTGACAAGTGAAAGACTCATTTCATTTTCAATGCCATTTTGAATACCGGAATGAATCGAATGAACGGAGCGATCTCATTGGTCAAAATTAAACAGGTAAAGTTTCTTTTAATTTTGCATTCTATGTAAATTATATAAAACTGATAATATTTCATTTAAAGATGATTTATAATATTTGGTGAAAGTTCCAGTGGCATAGGCCGTTTATTGTGGACAAATAACAGATCACCCCTACATGTACATTCGTTGCTATGTACCAAGAAAACGACAAAAAACTTTTTGAAGCTTATTTTCGTTATAATTCACGTACTGTGGCGTTATTTGACGGAATTTGATGAAATAAAAAGTAGATATTGATAAATTAATCTTTTCCCGAGGGTACCACAAGAGAATATCGGCGATTGAGTCTATTTTAGCATCAGTTTAAGTGGATAGTAAAGACTAGGTGTCGAATTGCGCTGTTTACCTTGTATCTATAATAGAAGTATAGTAAAAAAATAAATAGATCTAGATGTATGTGTCAAGTACCTGTGGTTCTAATGGGATCCCAAGCAACCGTTTTATGCAGGTTTCCCAAAAGCACAATGCGGCTTTAACCTTGAACTTATTGCCAGCATTTAGGTTTTGAGATCTGCGTTTAAGTTTCGAAAAATGCGTATATCTCACATCTCCCTTGAGATTTTGCTTTCATATCTGGTATGCATGTGTATATGGACAAGACCTTACCATGCACACAAATATGTTTTGTATCCCAGTGATCTTGACTTTGAAGTTAGCGCCCACGTTTAGGTTTCGAAATCTGCGTTTAGGTTTCTAAATAATGCCTAGACTATAACTTCTATTTCCCTTGAGGTATACTTTTCATATTTAGTATATGTGTGCATATGGATAAAACCCGTCCATTAGATTTCGAAATCTGAGTTTAGATTTTGAAAAATGCCAATAACATCTATAATGTTCATTGAGATACATGTATTCCTTTCACATTTGGCATGGATGTGTTTATGGACAATACACATTTCATGCATAAACAAATATTAAGCCTTACGGTTCATGTTAAGGTTTCGAAATATGCGTTTAACTCCTATTTCCCCTGGGATAGTGTTTTCATATCTAGTATATATGTGTGCATATGGACAAAATCTGTCCATGCACACAAAAGGTATGACCCGGATGACCTTGACATTGAATTTAGGGACCGTGTTTAGCTTTCGAAATCAGCGTTTATGTTTCTCAAAATGCCTATGATTCCTATGTCCATTGATATATTCCTTTCTTATTCGGTATACATATATATATGGTCAAGACATTTCCTTGCATGCAAGAAGTGTTACCCAATTCAACTTGAGTTTCAACTTAGGCCCGTCTTTAGGTTAGGAGATCTGCATTTAGGTTTCGAAAAATACTTATGTTCCTATGTCCCTTGAGGTATTACTTTCATATTTGGTTTGCATAATTATGTATAGGGACAATACCTTGCATGCACACAAACAAGTTAACCTGTAACCTTGACCCCCGAATCTGCTTCTTAGTTTCTAAATACGCCGAAGGCGTGCTTTGTTGTCTCTCTGACAACTTTCGTTTAAACTTCTTACCATTAATAGTAATCTGAGGGGCAAATCGTTTGCAGCCAAATCAAACGTCTAACTATACTAAAGTGTTCTACGCTACCATGCTTATTCCAATGCTATAAACTAGCAATTTAAAAGATCTCAGTCTCGGTGAAAGAAACTACTGTGATATCCCTCTAAACCGAACATGTGTAGGGACAACATAAAAGTCTGGTTTAGAGGTGTTTCCAGTTTAGAGGGGTTTTAACCCATTACCAAATAGCTTGTTTCTAGTACTAAAACATAAAAGGATTGTAAACGGGGCAGAAGCTTTTGTCCGGTTAAGAGAGAATTCCGGTATATAGAGGTTCCGGTTTGGAGAGGTTCTACTATATAAGTGTAATGTTGTCCTACAAGTTTCTTATCATTTGTCAGTATCATACCAACATGTGCTGCATTAAATAGTTGCTCTAAAACGTTCGCCAACAAACTTTTAAACCCTTGAATATAACAACAAGTATACGCGTACACTACAAATAAACGTATCTGTGCAAAGTACACATCCTTTGCGTACAGTGTAGACCCAAGTTAGAGGGCTCCCACATAATTCCTCTCATTCGGGTCTACATTATTGGCCATTTTTGCAAATATATTGCCGTGAACAACCATCAGTAGAAATAATAGACTAGACTTAATTGGAAACTGGAATTGTCTATTTGCAGTTTGCAGGGACTAAGGAGTTAAAAGAGAAATACATGTAGTTCCATTTGTCTCAAACAATTAGGTACACTATAAAGTTTTAACTCTTCTCGTAGTCTAACATCTTGGAATACGTCTCAAAGGATTCAAACCATTTAGTCGAACAATGTTTACGTTCATTTTGTTCTTTGGCATTTACGCAATATCGAGAAGGTTTGCGCTTTGCATGCTAAATGCGAAACCGTTAATTCTAATGCAAATAGTTTGGATCACGATTAGACACCGAGGAACTCGGCGTCTCATCCGGATCCAATCTGTTTGACACACTGGTCATATTTTAAAAAGGAATCTTAGACATTTCTTAATTTAGAACAGAAGCAAACGACAATTCTCGCACACGAAAACGTGACTAGTGCTCAAAGAGTTTAAGCACTTCTTCTGACAGGAGGTACATCAAAGTCTAGCTGCTGGGACCATTTATAGAATTTCAAAGTTAGAGAATGTCGCTTAAGTGGTCTAGACTTTTAAACTGTCTCAGTAAGACCTATCACGTACGACGTTTTCTTAACTAGTTCACTGTCGTTGGCGACATTATAAGCATTTGCAAATATCTTGAATCAAGTTCATACAGTGAAGAAGACGTTATACCCGTCTAAACGAAACTAAACAAACACAGTGCAATAACAGGTAGGACATTATAGCCTCTTATTTACTCTTATTTGGGCGACAAATGGTTTGGAGTCTAGTCAGATGCCGGGTAATCCGTCGTTTGATCTGGCTCCAAACTGTTTGAAAATGAAATACTTGTTTTTAGCTTAAATGCGTTTATTAGGAAATAACAATCTCTTCTCAATTGTACAGAAGGTAGACGATACTGAGGAACAGTGTTCGAAGTTATGCAGTGTTTGTAATTAAGTCTGAGATCGTTCTCAACCATTTGATTGTTCAGATTCGTGCTAAAGCTTAAATCTTATCAATCAAATGCTTGAGACAGACCTTAAACCCAACTCAAGTGTGTTATGATCTTGGAGCCAGGAGACGTTTGCCATTTCCTGTATATGAGTAGTTACCTTAGGTTGTCCTGGCTCAAATAACTATATACATGTTGTATTAACTAATGCCTGGATATTGCAACGCATTTTCCCTGTGTGCATACTGGAAGATTTCAATAAATAATAGAAATAACAGGGCGGTCCAAAAACACTCCATTCAACAGAACATTTCATATGAAATAGCAAACATTGCAGACTGTAATGAGACGCCGTGTGACGCCTTGTCTCACCAGATACTACACATTTTGTAAATGTTCTCTTTAGTACTAGAACCAAATGGAGTAACGATCTACTCATTCCATTTGGAAATAACTTGCTATTATGTATCAGCTCAGATATGACAGCTTATACTTTTGTAATGATCTGAAGAGAACTTTTCTAAACCTTATTCGTCTTAGTGCACATGCAGTTGTATTGGTACACTGTACGACTATATCGGACAATACGTTATGTTTTCCAAATAAGTGCGTTTATGTTGAAAACACTTTCAACATTGCAAATAATATGGAGCCAGACCAGACGCCGAAAAATTCGTCGCCTGATCTGGCTCCAAACCGTCTTTCACTCAAAACAATAAAAGAATATCGTCAATCTTTTTAAACAATGTTATTTACTCCATTTTGTAGTATTGCATTTAGTTTCCTAAACGGGAAATGATTACTTCTTCTCCACTTTATATTCGTTGTACTGACTATAATTATTATCTATTTAAATGATCTACGTTTACAATGCATTGTAAAGTACTTATCTGTCACCGTATCATTAATTTCCATCATTCCTTTGGTTAAATTATTCCAATGCAATTTAATGCATACATATACCAATCATTTGTAAACTAAATGTGTATTGTGCAACATTAAAATGATATATGGTATATGATACCTCATTTCCCTATCATGCATGTTACACACAAAGCTAGTATATTTAAGTTGTTTTAAATGGCATTTATTTGATACCAGCAGAAACTTTGTGTTTCAGTAGGCCATATGATTATAACATTCTCAAGGAGTGTTCGTTTAGGGGTTGGAATACCGTGACAGCGATTTTCTGAAATAATCTGGACTGTTTAAACCATTTCACCACTAATTTGTATCGACTGCTGTAATACAAAGCTAGTTTAAACAATATAACTCAGGTCATAACGAAATGATAGCCTTTAATTAATTTCTCCACTGAAGTAAATAATTCCAATTTAGATTGTAATGAAAATGTACCAATAAATATTTTCGGTATCCTAGCAGATGGTGGCTTAAATCAGGCTGAAAGTAAAGCAGAATGCGTCTTCCTTTAAGTGTGAACCTGTCTTCAAAGCTAGAAATAGGCTAAGGGTTAATGGATAATAATAGGATAGAGAATTACAAGCTGCAACAGACACAGGATATAAAAACGCCGCCTTTCTTGTAATGTAAATTTATTAACAGGGAACATCTCTGACACGTGCTATGCATAATGTTCAAAGTAGCACACTGTATTAAACAATCAATTAACCTTTATCATGCGGAATTATCGTTTGCTGTTAAAATTTCGTCTGCGAAATAATAATAATAGTTCCTATATGTTTTCAAAACGAGTGAATAGTTTACATTCTGAACACATGCCGAGTGAATCGGCGTCTGATGTGAATCAGAACTTATGGCATGCTTCACACAATCGAGTTCATTGTTATTAATACTGATCCATGTGGCCACTTACATATACAGTGGAGAAAATGTTATTCTTTCCCGTGCAAACGAAAACGAAACGCAGACGCAGAGCATTAAAATGTGTAAACTGAATGGCAAACAGTTTGGAGCCTGATCAGACGCCGGGTCACACGGCGTCTAATCTGGCTCCAAACTGTTTTCAATGGAAATAATAATTTCAGCGTAAACACGTTTATTGGGGAAAAAAAGTGTTCTCCACTGTAACACTGGTTGTACTGTGTTTTGTTGAGGAACAGATTGTACCATTTTATAACAGACGGGTAACGATCAATCCATGTCTCGTATTTCGACGGATTTCCGTTATATAATAGATAGTAGTCAAAATGAATGTTTACGCTTATTTCATCCAATTTAGAAACCAATTTATTTGAATGCAGAACCGAAAATAATTCAATGCTATATGTATATCCTATGTACAAAAGTCACGTAAATAATATTTGAAGTTTTGTAAGTTAGTTTCGAATTTTCGTCAGATGAAATATTCGTATATATGCAGACGATTTTATCAGTCGCTCAAAGGTTTACACAGCGCGAGCAGCATACTAATGCAATTGTTATTGTCTATAGTCTGTTCATAAAGGGCCTATTATCATTGGGGCTGTCAAATAATTAGGTGATAGATGGCACTATATTTTCATATCATATCCTTACAGCTGCTCAGCGCAACCGCACAGAAAGAGGTGGTGGGCATGGAGTCAAGTTACATCGCCGTGTCAGTGAAAACCTGGCCATAATCAGGCGGATCTGACAGCCAGAATGTAATATAATGCACGAGATAAGATGTTTGTTTATAGATTTTACCGATAGCATTTAGCGGAAAGTGATTTATTCATAAACTTCCGGCTACGGTTACATCTATATATAGTGACAATTAAATGAAACGCGCGATGAACTTAAACGTCAGTAGACTGCTTGAATATGTCATTCACGCGCATGTAGCATAACTACATGTATGTCCGGAGTTGAAGATAGCTGGCCGATAGAAAAGGCTAAATATAATGCCTGTATCAGATCATTCAGAGTTCAGCTACCATTATTTTAATTATTTTATATCAAAATTTAGGACCTTTAAATTTGATGGTTGTGATATCGATACTGCGGATAATATCGCCTACTTCAAAGATGCCGAATCTAAGGTTACTTTTCAAACAGTTTGATTCCTGGGTAACTTGGCGTCTGAACCAAGGATCTAAACTGTTTAAAACTCTTATTGCTGTAAATGAAAAAAGACAAATGTATAAATACTATAGAAAGCTTCAAATCGCTCATAAGTATTTTTGACTAAAGCGCACTCTCCCCGTTGAATTAAAGCCAGTATTGGTATCTTCAACGTATTATACAGATACAGATAAATAATTATACAATTATTAAAATTGATCGATCGGAAACATCGATATTATGGCGGTACATGTAAAGGGGTTTAGAAGGTTAACGATGAATTTAAACTGGAAGAGCTGATCTACATGTATCCATTAACCCTTCTGTTGCTAATTGTCACCTAACTTAAGTTTGCAAACAGTTTCGACTCTAACCAGACTCCGCGGCACGCGGCGTCTGATCAACAACTAAATAATTGGCCCTCCATATTATATTGGGCCTCAAATTCATTTAAACAACTTCAGGCGACAACTGTGAAGCAGACGATATTGTAGCTACATATAGCGAAGAGTTACTATTTAAACGCAAGCGAAGCGAAAACCCAATGCATTAAAATGTAAAAATAACAACCTTTGAACATTTCTCACGATTTATTCTAATCTGAGCCGCAAAATGTTTGGTAATCCGGCGTCTGATCAGGCTATAAGCTGTTTGCAATGGAAATAATAAAGTTAGCGTTGACGCGGTTTTTTGGGGAGAAGATGTCTTCTTCACAGTACCATGCATGTGTCAGAGAACAGGTGACTAGGAATCGAACCAATGAGGCTCATTGTGAATGCATTATACCACTAGGACACCAGGCGAGTTGCCTAACGGGAAACGTAAGCTGGCTATCAATTATTTACAGAGGAAAAAACACAATATTCCAACAATCATTAATATTCACTGTAACCCAGTTGTTAATCGTCGTTTTGCAATGTTTTCGGCATATGTTTTTGTCATGTCTGAAATGGCGTACAAAAAAATTACGAGCTGGAATGAATTTGCATAATTGCTTTCAGTTTGGATAATTGCTTTACATATTAACCGAATCAGACGATAGGACACACTGATGATGTTTTGGTTATATCTCATCGGTGTTTACAGTATTGTGATAAGGCGGGGGAAATTCAAGGCAATTTGTTATTATGCAATTACATCCCGCTGTAGTCGAGGAAGACGTTACGATTTCCCTTTTAACTAGATCTAATTGTCCCCTGTAACTTCAAATGGGAAATTCCAGTTTCTTATGAAGACCTGTCCAGTTTTTCCTATTAAGAGATTTTCTGTTATCTATTGCACAATGAAAAAAAAACAAAAAAAACAGTGCAGGTCGTGATCAGGTTTTTAGGTTTGATCACGGTCTGCACAAGTTGCATAGGACAAATGTACTTCTTACAGGTACAACAGTTGTAAAGGACTACTATACGTGTCGCTAGTGCTCAATGAATAACATGAATCTTAACGAAAATCAGTGAAATGAAATGTAGAAACTGACAGACAGAATTTTCAAATATGCAAAATTGTTTATATCTGATCAAACACATTTGAGCCTGGTTATGCGCCCAGTTACTTAAAAACACAAAATACGCGACTTTATGCGAAAACCCGTTTTCTCTTGCATCAGGATTCGAACAATTTGCAAACACAAGACAATTCGTGGGCGACAAGCAACTGAGTTCAATGGAAGCCATATCTGCAATGCAAGAAATGTGTCGGAAATTGCATGCACACTCTTTGGTTTAATTACTTTTTACGGTATCTTTAGAAATTATAATGCATTCGCTTTCAGACTTGTTGTTCACTTTACATGTACATTGGAGAAGACATTTTTGCCATTTCAAATGATTTTAAACGCAAACGCAAACCAATAAAATGCAGCAATTGACAGTTTTGAAAATATTTGCGATTTATTTTAATCTAAGTGATAATTAGTGTGGGGTCTGATCAGACGCGGGGTAACTCGGCGTCTGATCAGGCTCTTGACTGTTTGCATGGTAAATAATGGTGTAACTTTAACGCGTTTATTGGGAAAGGACAGTGACTGTACTACTTGTACACCCTACCTGCCTTCTTTAATTGTGTTTGTGTTTGTATCTTCCTACAAATGTAGTAAATTTCTAACATATAACTTTTATGGGCTTCGCACAGTATTACTTCAACGGAAATTATATGATCTTAAGACAAGACAGGAGGTTCTTGTGTCTGCCCGAAATAAATCTTTCCGTCGCAAAGCCGCGATTTACGAGCACTGGGTGTAGGCACTTCTGTACAGTAGAGAAGACGTTATTCTTGCCCGTTTAACCGAAACTAAACAATGAAATAAAACGGAAATAATGACCAAGCGAGTTGGGGGATATCGATATTTCTGCTGTATTGGAAATGATCAGCTACGTCCTCTTACAGTAGAGAAACACTACACTGTCCTGTTTAAATGCAAACGAAACACAAACGCATTTCAATAAAACGTAGAAAATAACAAGATGTCGATAAGTCTGACCTTTTATTTAAACACCTTTTATTTATTGAACCTGATCAGACACCGGGTAACAATAGAAATAACAGTTTTAACGTTACCGCGTTTATTGGGAAACAATAACGTTTTCTCTACTGTATACATATTTTTATTTTGCCTATGACATGTATCGTGTGTATTCGTTATAAGTAAGTACGTAAATATTTTATTATTGTGACATGTGCATAGTACATAATGTTTATAATTGTTATAACTGTAGACACGTCTTTCGCAGCCGGGTGTAATGCCCCGGTTACACAGACGGTCGGGCTTAAATCGGTGGCCAGTCGGTCAAATTATTTGCCGTTTTGATCAGTTGTCATAAGTGATTTAATTTCAGGCTTTCTGTGTAACACCCCGGTCACACAGAGCCATCGGTGATAGATCGGTTGTTTTTTTCGCCAAACTAGGGAGGGGACCGATGACAAGCTATTTACTACCGACATCACCTATTGGCCACCTGTTTTCCACCTATCAATAGCTATTAGGTAAAGATGAGTTTCGTCAGCGAAAAATCACCGATGGGGAATTTTAAATGTGTTTACAATTCTCGATCGGTGAAAATATTTTACAAATAACCGATTGACAACCTGTCTACTACCGATATCACCGACGAGTCACCGATAAATCACCGATAAAGCACCGATGAACTTATACTTACCACCGATGAAAAAAGATGATAATTAAAACGCGGGATCTCGTCGGTTTTCATCGGTTGTTAATGGCAGTTCAATCGGTGATCAATTGGTGATTAATCGGTTGCCGCCAGCATTTCATCGGTGTTTTATCGGTATTCATCTATTATTGATAGGTTGTTGAGCGCTTTAAATCGGTGGCCCATTGGATTTCATGAGTCGCCAATCGGTGGTCAATCGGTGGCCAATCGGAGGCGGGGTGGCGTTTGACCGATGAACAAATATTCATCACCGATACCCGGTCACACAGAAAGCCTGAAATTAAATCACGTATGACAACCGATCAAAACAGTAAATAATTGAACCGATTGGGTACCGATTTAAGCCCGACCGTCTGTGTGACCGGGGTGTAACCGGGTATCGGTGATGAATAGTTGTTCAATCGGTCAAACGTCACCCCGCCTCCGATTGGCCACCGATTGGCCACCGATTGGCCACCGATTGACCACCGATTGGCGACTCATGAAATCAAATGGGCCACCGATTAAAAGCGCCCAACAACCTATTAATAATCGATGAATACCGATAAAACACAGATGAAATGCTGGTGGCAACCGATTGATCACCAATTGATCACCGATTTAACTGCTATTAACAACCGATGAAAACCGACGAGATACCGCGTTTTTATTCTCATCTTTTTTCATCGGTGGTAAGTATCAGTTCATCTGTGCTTTATCTGTGGTTTATCGGTGACTCGTCGGTGATATCGGTAGTAGACAGGTTGTCAATCGGTGATTTGTAAACTATTTTCACCGATCGAGAATTTTAAACACGTTTAAAATTCCCAATCGGTGAATTTTCACTGACGAAACTCATCTTTACTTAATAGCTCTTGATAGGTGGAAAACAAGTGGCCAATAGGTGATGTCGGTATTAAATAGCTTTTCATCGGTCCCCTCCTTAGTTTGGCGAAAAAAACAACCGATCTATCACCGATGGCTCTGTGTAACCGGGGTGTAACACCGCTATCTGAAACTACCTAGACACAACGACTACAGGGGAGAAAACGTTATTCTTTCCCGTTCAAACGCAAACGTACGCAAACGCATATCAATAAAACGTAGACAATGACAACTAATGGACACTCCCGACCATTAATTTTAATCTGAGTGACACACAGTTTGGAGCCTGATCAGACGCCGGGTAGCCCGGCGTCTGATCTGGCTCCAAACTGTTTGCACTGCAAATAATAGTCTTAGCGTAAACGCGTTTATTGGGAAAGAATAACGTTTTCTCTACTGTAACACTAAAGCACTTAATAAGTTGCTTTTATACTTTTGTTCGAGTTTCACTTTAAAACCAATCTTCCCTAAGCCTTTTACAGTACCTGTATGTAATCAGTTAGCTAGCTCAAAGTCATTTGTAACCCTGTCTACATTCTTTAGAAGACATCAAACCCCTGTTCCAATGTAATTTATTCCCTATCACAGTCAATGCCGTCATACGTGGCAGATCAGTTAAAAACCCAGCATTAATTATTGAAACCAACTGTAAGCACAATGCAGTATAAGAGTATATCGAAAGGTCTCAAGTGGCGCTTTCTACATATCATTATTCCTGCATCTAAGAGCAATCTGACTTTAAACATTTCCAAGCTTTTTACTGAGTGGACGCTGAATAAAGGTTCGTTTGTACCAGATTTTGTTGATCTTAGTAGTGTTGTTATCGGAGTAACAAACCAGGACAAAACCGGCATACTAACAAGAGTCGTTACAGAGCTTATGTCCTTGTACTGAAATAGGCGTCGTTACATGTATATGCAGTGGAAAATGCGTTATTCGTCCGCGTTTAAACGAAATGGTACAAAGTTTTTTTAACAAACTGACAGTCGATTTATTTAAACTGAGTTAAACAACTTGACGCCTGACCAGGCACCGAGCTACATGTATCCTGCGTCTGATCTGATCTGTTTACAATGAAAATAACTATTTAGCGTAAACGCGTTTATTGTGAAGGAATGACGTCTTCTCCACCATAAACCCTATCGAGGCATCAATGCAGCTGAATTCAGATACAGTAGCACAAGCTTACACATGTATTTAACTTAAACATTCCGTATTTTTCTTTAATTTAAAGTGTCTTTCAATAACAGGCACTCGCTAAAGTAGAATTGAACAGTATCTAAAATAGCAAAAGTGCAGAATAACTACTTCCTAAATCAATTTATGCCTGGATAATGCAATGAACTCCCCCTATATGGTTGCTGGAAGATTTCGTTATAGATATACATGGGTGATCTAAGAATACTGCAATATTTTCCCATCCAACAGAACTATTCATATGCAGTAGCATGCGGCGTCTCATCAGGGATCTACTGTACACTGTTTGCAATTGTATCCTTTAACAGACACTATGCTTATATGGATAAATGTGAAAAACGAATAATGTTTAGAAACTGATATTTGCAAATGATGAAGATACGTGTATATTTTAAAATGATTGTCAAAAGGTTTGGAGCCTGGTCGAACTCAAAGGTATTCGGAGTCTGACCTGGCTCCAAACAATGTGCGATCGACACTCTTTCGTTGACTACACACTCGTTGATTGGGAAATAATGACGGCTTAACTTTGTACAAATTTCAAAGGTTCGAGCTTCAGACCCAATGACATTTTCTGACACATTTATTCAAAACAAATTGTTCCTGGTGTTATGAACACAGAACGTGAAATGGCTTTGTTGTCAAAAGACCGTGTCCTCCTACTGTACAATGACAACGGCTGCAACAGTGGAGAAAACGTTATTCTTTCCCGTTGAAACGAATCGGAACGCACACACAATATACTTCTTTAAACTACTGGCCATTTACTTTTTAATCTGAATGGCAAACAGTTTGGAGCCTGATCAGACGCTGGATAATCCAATGGAAATCCAGTTTGTTCTTAAGCATATGCATTTAAAGGGAAAGAATGACGTCGTCTTCGTTGTGCAAAACTTGAGTGTGCGTCATCCATACACAATAACGTATGCATGTCTTTATAACCAGAAAGACATTTGCCAAAACCGCATCACAATTAGTATCCATTGCAGATACAGATTAAATCGGTTTTCCTGTTATCCTATTCACCGCAATATTGACGTCCAGTTAGAACTGGTGTTTGATTTAGTTCTCAAATTTATGCAATTTCGTTATGAGTGTCAATCAAACTGGTTCATAATCAGACACAAGACATTTGGCGTCGGATCTGGATCAAAAGTGTTTACAGAATTGGCAGTGTTTTGTGGCCAAGGCAGAGAAGGTGTAATCAAATAAACATTTTAATTAATCTATGTTAAATATGTAATTAGTTTCGTATCTTGAAGCAAATATTATTAAAGGAAATATACAATATTGGTTTGAAAATTAACATTTGTCGGTTTACAAGTTTAAATGAAATAGATCTATAACAAATGTTTTCAATTGATTAATTCAAAAGTATCTTTCATTACCCTTTATTATACTAGAACATACTCGTACATTCAAAGTTGAAAATGAATTCATCAGCAATGTCTTAGCCTTGATACCCAAAATTCGTGTCTGATCTTCTGCTAGAATAGCAGACGCTGAAAGCCAAACCAACAAATAAGACAGTTCTGATTGTGTTTTAGTTTCAAATCTACGACTTTGTCAGAGCATTCATATACAAGGTTTCTAATAAATTGTTAATCTATTTATTTCTTAAGGTAATCAAATATTGTTAAATGCTATTCTGCATGTATACTGAAGGTTTCCTTATCTCACAAGTACAGTGGTGCATACATGTACATGTATGTTACTTCTTCCCAATGAACGTGTTTATGCTAAACGTTTATTTCCGTTGCTAATAGCTTTGCTATAGATCAGACACCGGGTAATCCGGTGTTTTACCAGGCTCCAAACTGTCTGCCACTCACAACGAAGGGTCATACACCGTTTCAAAACGCTGTCAATTTTTACAAGGAATGGTATTGCTTTTGAGTTGTGCTTTTATTGAAATCAGATATAACAAACGCCTTCTCCGTTGTAAATATTGTTTTACATTAATATCAGTTACTATTTATCCTACATGTACAGGTACTAAACCATCAGCCATCTAAAACCAACGTCGCCTGAAAGGTTTAGGAATTATAAATTTCAATTGCAAAAATACATTCTTAGGTATAAAATAGTTTCGATGCTAATTAGATGCAGCGACCCTTCCAACGTATTAGTATCCACAACTTATGTCGGATGACAAAACTTTGTGCTTAGCAGGCTAGAAGTTTAAACGAAAATGATTCTCAAATTTAAATATACGGTTTAAATCAATTAAATCCCACAGTGAAAAATGAAGATAGGCAGTTTAATTATTTACAATGATTATATATTGTATGTGATGAAAAGAAAGGAACAAAATTGGACGTTTATCAATAATAATTAATCAAACAAGATTCAATATTAAACACGATAAATTCCCTACGTTTGTCTGTAATTAAATTTTAAGATTAAAAGCGCGTAAGTGTAGTGGAAGAAATTGATACCTCTTCGGTTGAAACAAAACTATAAATAAACAACATGCGTTACCATGTCGAGGATAGAGAATTTTGAAAATGTTGACTATTATCATAATAGGTTTCGAAATCCAAACAATGTTGAGCTACTCGGCGTTTGATCTGGCCTCAAACTGGTTTCTACCACAAGTGAGGTGGTAGCAAATACAGGTAAAATGAGACATTGGAAATTCAAAAAGAGCTTTCAGCTTTATAATGATAATGATAACAATATTAATAAATTAGTAATAATGATATTCATAATGATGATAATACTAATTATAAATAATTCGCTTTTAAAAAGAAGCAATATATTTGGTTAGAACACCTTCCATCAATACATACATTCATAAAACTGAAAGTTGCAACAACAAATCAAAGGACTTCTATGTTACGTGTACCCGTATGTGCTAATAAATGTACGCGGGCACATGAAATTAGAATAGAAAGGTTGTTCTACAGATAGTAGGAATACAATCACTTTTATACAGTAATGCTGATAATCTTGCTTTAAGCACTTACATTTAACATGTATAGTAAACAAACAGAGGAGCTCCAATGTTAATAGTTTGTTACAGTGGAAAATAAATTAGTTTTTCACCTTCAACAGAATTTGAAAGCAAACGGAGTGCAACATAATGTTGCGAATAATTCTGACAATTCACATCTGAGTGGCAAATAGTTTGGGTTACATGTACCCTGCGTCTTATCTGGCTTCAAACTGTTTGTACTGGTAGTATTTATTTTGATATATTTACAATCGCCTCATTCAATTCCATTGACAAAAAGTGTGTTCATTTCAAATAAACACCAATTTTCGAGAGGGCGAGACTTGTGGAAAAGTTTCGAAGGGGAGGCGGGGCATATGCAGTTTTCATTCGCGAATTAATCTTTGGAACTTTGGGCAGCAAACATTTGGCGGATTTTTTCAAAATTTGTTCTCAACCGATCTATGCCTTCCTACTAGTGGAAACCATGATTCCCGACTAATATTCTTCTTTATAAATGAGATAAATTGCAAGAAAATTGACATAAGAATCTACCTTATAAACAGCGGCCTATATCTGCGTTTCTTTATGACAATAAAACCCCGATATATTTATCCTACTTTAAAATTACGCCACTTCTAATGACGTCATAAATCGGCATTTTTCGCGCCAAACTGTCAAGTTGTTGACAATGGAACTTATTTTTTCTGCTTTCGGATGTACACAGATTCAGTAAATCGGTCATGGCTGTTCCTTATAGGGTACACATTATTCGTGTTATCGACTTCTAATATGGATTAAACATACATGCGTACTGCCAAAATGTTTATTTAATGTTAGAAATTACAGCAAATATATTGTAAATATAAGAAATGAACTGATTTTTTTCGGCGTTCAAGCGAAATGAACGACATAAAATTATCGGCAAATTTACCATGAATCGCTAGCGCGATTCATGGTATTTGCCGAAATTTTCTGTCGTTCATTTCGCTTGAACGCTGAAAAAAATCAGTTCATTTCTTAAATAGATGCGTTTATTGGGGGAATACTAATGCCTCCCCACTGTAAGTCTGTATTTGTCCCGTCTCGCTGATACAATGTATGTAGTGACTGGTTGATATACCTCTTAACATGTGTGATCAATGTTTTATTTTGCTCACTTAGGGAATTTGAATGTAAATGCCTCTTTGTCAATTATCAAACGAAATTTATTGAGAAAATGGAAAATTAATTCAGTGTTGAATTTCTCAATCTCTTTTGGAATGTCTTTGTTATGTATGAATGAATGTCTAAAACACGTCGACAAAAGTAAAACCCACCATTAAACTCGTAGAAACGCGGAATTGGCTTTACGTACAGCACTGTGGTAATGGCTGAAGGCCTCCGAAACTGGATCGGTTTAGGACAAATATGAATAATTCAATTCTCTTTCACGGTATTGACGCCAAATACATTAATGTCTGGATATACAATATTGCTTTTATTTTTGTAGCTCTAATAAAACGGCATTTCGCGGAGACAACATTTTATTTATTGGCGATCAAATAGAATAATCTAAATATATATTGCACCAAGCGTGTTCCATACAGTCTTTGGCAGAACTACAGATCATCTATAAATCAGGCTAAATGCTTATAACGAACAGATTAAAAAACAAACTTTATCATTATGTAAGATAACAGTAATACAGAAAACTCCTTTAGGAGCTTTCTGTATTACTTTTATCTTACATGATAATGATACATATCTTTCAATATGTCTTTTCTCTCTAAATGAGTGGTCGCATCAAAGAAGATGTACTGTAGGATAATAATTCACGTACAACGTTAGCTACATTATCTGTATATTATACACAGTGGGGACGTTATTTCTTCCCGTTTGGACAAAACTAACAACAAAAGCATTACAATAGAATGGGGGGGGGGATACATGTATACACATATTGTGATATTTTTAACGATTCATTTAGCCGGTGTCTGATCTGGATGAAAACTATTTGCATAGGAAATAATATTGAAATACAAACGCGTTTATTGGAAAAGAATATTGTTTTCTCTATTGTATAGTGTTTATTACAGTAAGTCGTGTACTAAGTGGAAATTCAATTAAGAAGCATGGGAATCTCTGGATATTATGTTGACTGCTTAATGCTGGACACAAATTAAACAAGGATATAAATGAATTACAACGCTTCCGACTATACCTAAAATAAACTGTTAATTAATCTTGGAGACGTACAGTTGATAAAAGTCTATTCTTGTCCGCCAAAGGTGCGAGCTTTGTAATCTTGGAAAGGAGTGAAATAGTTTATTTCCCTACAGCTTCGGTTGTCCCTAAAGCACTGATATATGTCTTGCAGACAATTTCAAATAAAGTGATGCGCAGATTAACACGGCTACTGATCTGGACCAGTTTCACATTCAGCTTAACCAATTACCCAGCATATACGCCTTTATACACATTCAATGTAATCCTCCACTAAAGAAAATAGTTCTACTGTATACATTCATGAATATGCACCTTTGAAGCTATAATTACATGTATACCCCACCAGATGGTAGCTTAAATCAGGATAAACGTGGACCTAAATGCACCTTAAGGTACACTCTGCTTTACTTTCAACCTGTTTTAAGTAATCTTCAAAACAATAAACAGGATATGGTGAAATGGGTTAACATAAATGCCAAATTTTGAATAAAGAATTATTTTCTTTGTTTTTTGTTTTACTTTTGCGTCCAGTTTATTTACCCGAGAGCACACAGTATGTAGTGAAGCTATCAATAACGTCAAAGAGAGAGTTGACACTGGAGTTCTTAACCCTTTCATGGTCAAATTTATCGTGAGGTTTTTACATGTACCACTTCACCGCCATATTGTCTTTAGCTTCAACATTGTTGTCTGCAATATCGTTTTAAAGTACGACCAGGCATTATTTCAAAACAAGTGATAAACAGTTTTGATCCTGATCAGGACCAGATCTGTTTGCAAATGCGCTTTATATAGCGTCATTGAGAGTGACAGGTTTACAGTAACCCAGAGGGCAGCTGAAGACATGACTAAATGGAGAGAGATTGCCATGATGTCATCTTACATGCCCCAACGACCGACCAGGTTAATGGACAATTGACTTGATACAGTAGAGAAATACAGTAGAACCTCTCAATTACGACCACTAAATTGTGTCAAATATTAGCCTGCTAAAAGCAATGTGAAAATGAAACAGAAAGCTCCTACGGGAGCTTTCTGTTTCACTTTCACATTGCTCTAAGCTGTCACCGGTCTTTCATACAGACAATTAACCTTCTTTTAAGTGGTCGTAATAGAGAGGTTCTACTGTATTTATTGTTTCCCAATAAGCGCGTTTATACATGTACCACTAACATGTTTTTTCCATTGCAAACAGTTTGAGCCCGATACCAGGCGCTAGACTGTTTGCCACTAAATAAGTACTAAAATTTGTATATTATTTTAAATTTAATTTAATTGCGTTTGCGTCTTGTTTTCGGTTAAATAATTACGTCAGCTCCTCTGTATAATGTAAACTTGTATGAAACGTACGTGACAGTTCATTGTTATATTTTTTTTTACATTATTTCCACATGACGGTCACACCCAATTACTTTTCTACATTTGTGTACCTGTAGAAATAACAAACGGCGAGTGGTGTGTCTGCCATGGCATTGGGGTCATAACAACGAAGATAGACTAAATGAACATAAAACACAAGTATCTGTCGCCGTAAATCTTCATTTGTCTACTTCTCGACCTTAACCATACATGTATGCGCTGGCAATTTCAAGCAGTTTGGATCCTGATCAGAGGCCACGGAGCGAGGCGTCTGCTCTGCATCCAAATTGTTTGAAACTCATATTACTGTTTTTTTCCCTAAAATTGCTATATTTTCATTTTAAAAGTTATAGCTGACAATAATGTTAAAGAAAGGAGTTTATCTCCATGCAGACCCCGTTTAGCGTGTCCCGTGTATACAAAGCTGATACCAGGCAATGCTACAGTTGTGTTCCTTTTTATGAGTACTATAAATACTTCATTATTTTATGTAGCTTAACCAGTAATCTTGTATCAGGAAGAGCTACACTCGGAGAAACATCAGTATTCCCTATTGTTCGAAATTGATTGCGCATTAATTGTTTAATGATGTTGATAGTTGAATCTATAGTGTATACCAATGAACTGTTTAGTGCATGGTCTGGCTCCAATCGTGTTTGCATTGAACAGTATATAGAATACAATTCCAACCTGGCTAAAGGTTATGATAGTCTTATCCATGTATTGGTACTTACAAAAAGATGGTGTTCCTTCTTTTGTATTCAACGAAACTAGGCGTCTCATTCATTCCGTTTAAAGGAAACTACATGAATATATACATATAATATAATTACAGTTTTGAGCCTAGTCAGACGTCGGTTTACCTGGCGTCTGCTCTTGTGCCATACTGTTTTTCACCTACATGAAAATAACCGTCACATCTTTCCAAATTCAGTGGCATCTTTCAATAAATGCTGTAGCACAAACGTGTTTATTCAGAAATAATCTGACCTCAATCTTTTTGCAATAGAAATCCATTCTTTGAGTACAAACATATCTGAAAGTCAATAATAGCCCGTGTTATATGTGATGCACCCCGTGTAATATTTGATGTAGTATGTGTTATATTTGATGTTGGTTTTACCGTGAAGGACGATCAACTTCGCCAATCTCCCCGAACAAAACATGATTTGTGTCATTGAACACGCAAACTCAGAATTACGCTATCACCATATGTAACTCTGACATGATGTCAAATGCTACAAGAGCCATTTATCCATGTTACAGAGGAGAACACGCTATTCTTTCCCGTTTAAACGCAAAACGAACGCAAACACAGTGCACAACGCTTTCCCATTGGGTGACAATCAGTTTGGATCCAGATCAGACGCCGGTCAACCAGGTGTCTGATCTGGCTTCAAACTGTTTGCATTTGGCATAATAGTTTAAATACTAACGCGTGTATTGTGAAAGAATAACATGTTTCCCTGTACAGAGGAGAATACCATTCACCGTCTAAACTCAACCAAACACGATCGCCATCCAATGAAAGTAGAAAATGACAAAATCTTGAAATCAATGACGACATATAGCAGTTACCCGGCGTCTGATAATGCTCTAAACTATTTAAAATTCAGATAGATATAAATCGTCAGATATTTCAAACAAAGTGTGTTTTTTTCTCCGTTTAATTGAATAGTGTTTTGTTTCGTTTACACGGGGAAGAATAACGTCTTTCTATCTATCCACCCTGGAACGCTGTTTAACTCACTGAGACTGATGTTAACTTGAATCCTTACACTGATATGACGTCATCAATTTTAAACAAATACATGTATATGTATCGTCTGTTTTCATTTCTCAAACTTAAACTTAAGGTTTTGCCTTAACCCTGTCACTCTCAATGACGTAAAAACTCGCGTTTGCAAACAGTATGGATCCTGACCAGACGCCGCGTAACGATTCAAACTGTTTGACACTCATTTTGATATTACGTCAGCCATACTGCCTTAACCCTTCCCCCCATAGAAGCACCTTTTAGCACATTTGATTTATTCTTCCACTGAAGAAATAAGTTCCAATTTATAAAGTCTTGAAAATGAAACCTAAGAAATATGTTCTCAATCCTAGTAGATGATGGCTTAAAGCAGGCTGAAAGTAAAGCAGAATGTGCCTTAAGGCACATTCTGCTTTACTTTCAACCTGCTTTAAGTGATCACATGTCTTCAAAACTAGAAACAGGATATCAGGTAAAGGGTTAAAACTTTGAAACGATATTGAAGACAACAGTATTGAATCAGACGGCAATATGGCTGGAAAGGGGTAAATACCTCACGATAACTTTGACCATGAAAGGGTTACAATGTAAGAAATATTGAATTGAGTGTTAAACAGTGTGCGTCCTGGTCTGGATCCGAACTGTTTGCAAATAACAATTGAATTCTGGGTAAGGGTTTATCAGTATGGACGTAAATCAAGAAGATCTTAGACATGTAGACTCTTGTTAATTTGAAAGATCTGTTTTATACAGTGAGAGGATGTTGTGATTTGTCTTTGAAACCGAGCTAAACGCAGAACAATGACATGTAAAACAAATGAAAGTTAGTGAAAACGTACACATGTTTTAAACGAGTGGCAAACAGTTACGATCATGAACTGACGCCGAGTTTTTCTTTCATCTTCAACACAGTCCTAAATTGTTTGCATTGGACATTTATTTTACCATTAACGCGTTTATTCTGGATTTTTAAAGTCTTCTCCAATATATTTTGCATGTATGTGGTAATGTCCATAACCGTCTAATCTACTTCAAAAGTTTTGTACTGGATTTATTATGCATAAACACGTTAATTGGGAAATAATTGTGCTACATTGTACAGTAAAGGAGACCTCATACGCACACGGAACCCAAACGCATTGTTATAAAATGTGGAAAGTTAGTTTTAAAATGTCTGAATCTGAATCTGAATTGAAAACAGTTTTAAGCCTGATCAGACACCGGCGTCTTATCTGGTTCCAATTTGATTGCATATGTTTTTAATGAAAATAACAGTATTAGAATAAACGCGTTTATTGGGAAACAATCTTCCCCACTGTACATCGTATATCTGAAAGTATCCAGATTCGATCGACCTAACGTTTTGGTTATTGTCTCGCCATAGTGAGGGATTCCGTATGGTATAAACCGATCATGTGCCCCCATTTCCGATATTAATTATCTGGGGTGAATCAATCACGGTGAGGGGAGATGGGCTGGGTTAGATAAATACTTCAAAAGACATCGACACTCGGCCAGAATAAACACGTTGAGCTATTTTTTAGAGAAACTATGCTTGTTTGACTACTATACAGGGGGAGAAGACGTTATAATTTCCCAATAAACGCGTTTGTGCTAAATCATTATACATGTATCCATTGCAAACAGTTTGGAGCCAGATTAGATGCCAGGTAAGCCGGTCTCTGATCAGGCTCCAAACATGTTGCCATTCAGATAAAAAATCGTTAGCATTTGCAAATCACTGTCTTTTTCCATCCCATTGCATTAAAGAACATTTAAACGAAAATGAATAACACATTATTCACTGTATGCATCTGCTGGTATACCAGGGATAATAGCTGTCATAAGAACAATCCCTTTGTTTTCATTTCATCATAGGACACTTGGATTCTATTTGTCATTCCATCTTAAAACTCTGTATCCCATACACTGAGACTATCATTTGATACAAACAGAGTTCATGTATTGATAAATGACGATTAGACATATGTTTGCACAACATTTAATCCTTTAACCCATAGCCTTTTTCTAGTTTTGAATAGATTTACTTCTTTAATTTAGCCGGTTGAAAGTAAAGCGGAATGCTCCTTAAGGAGCATTCTGCTTTAAGCTACCATCTGGAGAGCTACTAAACTTGCCTTCTGTGTTATATGTCCACTGTATTTTAGATGATTGTCAACACCTTAAACACCACACACACAATTCTCACAACAAAATACAGAACAGCTCGTTTTAAAAATTCTAGTAAAGTCTTCACAACTGTAACAACATGTATGAAGATCGTTTATAGCCACTCAGTTGAAACAAATATGCACGTGTTGCAGTCTAACCGAAGCAAGATATATTGAAATTGCTATATTTATTTAAGTGAAGGTAATAAAGTATGCTTTATGTCTACTGTAAATGCAAGAGGGCCTCGTTCAAATCAAGTTGGTTGAAGCGAATTAAGTAAAAAATAGAATAAAGATCGCAAACGACACTGAAAGTAGATAAATTAGTAATTAACATAAGGAAACCATTACAGTATGACACTTCACTAAAATACACAGTGGAGAATATGTTATTCCGTCCGTTCAAATGCAACTAAACGCAAACCAAATGGGGAATATTTATATTTTAAGTTTTGACGATTTATTTATATCTTGGTGGCAAACAGTTTGGAGCGTGATCAATCGCCGGGTAACCCGGCGTCTGATATGGTTACAAACTGTTTGCCGTGTTTATAAAGAGTTTAGCATAAACGCTTTCAATTGGAAAGAATAATGTATTCTCTATGTTTACTTTTTATCATATTACCCCTATGCTCACCATACATCATTTTCTGTTTTTGAAGTTTTGTCTGCAAAAAAAACCCAAGTCAAAATTTAGTTTCCACCGAACTACGTGGCTGTATACTTTAAGGATAAAACATTCATGCGTGTGTTTTACAGTTTGTGTACTTACTAGATACATGTACAGAGGCACTCGGCGTTTCGTCTGACTTTTAGGGTTGCTCAAATGCAATTCTCATTAATAGGTATTACAACTGAATCAGCAGTTTAAGGTACATTTCAGTGACATACATCTCAAGCACGCGAGACGTTAACAACTTGCTCGCTTATGGTGAAACATTTGTTACCCTTGCAGACAGTTTGGATCAAGCTGCGTCTGAACAGGCTCCAAACTGTTTACCACACAGATTAATCAGTTCTTGAGAGCACTAATGATGGTTTCAAACTGAATTACAGAAGTATGGGTTGTGGAGAGAAAAACAGGAGTTTACTAAAAGTAAAAATTCGGAGAGATCAATATTTCTTGAAACATTGAACAATACTGTAAAGCAACGGAAACCGCATTTGGCCTAAACTCTATATTGTAAAAGATTTCATGAAACAAGAGGACCTTATTCAAACATAAATTTTACCATTTATAAGTAAAATATCTTTCACCCAAGCGTCACTCAGTTTCCAAGTTCAGAGCAGAAGTAGATCAGATTCTGAGTAACTCTGGCAGAGTTATTCATCATCTTGTCTGGATGCAACTACTTGTTAATGTCGTATTTCTGAAGTTGTTATCTTGATTTAAACTCAGACTTTTACCACTTGAAATAATATTTATTACATGTAATATTATTAATTTATATATATGATTTTTAACATTTCAGATCAGGGATTACACTGTGTGTACAATGTACAGCATGTTCATGCAGGACCAACTTTATGCCTTAGACATTAATATAAGTCACGGTGATGTTGGATAAAAAACGACCCACTAAATGGACAGAAACGACCTACCTCTTACAAAAGGCCGAAACGACCTATGTCGAAACAACCCAAGGCCGATACAAACAAGGGCCGCAACGATTCTCCTTCACAGAGAGTGCCCGTTACTATTCGTACACACGAACGTCAAAATAGGTTTGTGATCATCATATTTACTTTTGAGTGTTATGTTTATTCACCTGCAGTTTATTATTTAAAATCGTTTCACTGTTTCTTCTAATACAGTTTTCAAAATTAATCGATTTTACGTTTTTAAGCGATATTACTGAGTGTTGCTCTCTTGAGGGGATGAGTAACTGAGTCAAAGTCTTGGGAACGACGGCGACTATGAAGGATTCAAATCAACGATTCAGTAGTCTTTATTTCATTGTATTGTAGTTTCTTTAAGTTTCGTTTAATGGAAATAATAACGTATTCTCTACTGTGAGATCCGCTGTAAGGCCATTTAAAAATGAGGATCATGTTTCGTTTGTAAGGAGGTGGTTACTTAAAATAATAGAAGGAATTTCAGTCTTCATAACGGAGTTTACTGAATTTCGTCTGCTAGATTTAATAAAATTATTCTTATACATGTACACCATAGTATAATTAGAAATAAATAAACATGTATCACTGTTATACAAAGGGTCATCAAAGGATTATCCTTAACCTAAGTGGTACATGTGTATGTGGTACATGTGTATGAACTAAATTCTGCCTAAAACTTCAGATGATCACTTACAGTTTCACTATTCAGATGAAACCAATAGTTGATTATTTCCGAAAGTTGTCATTTTCTACATTTTACTGCGTTCCGGTTTCATTTAGTTTTGTTCAAAGAGGAAAACATAACATCTCCATCGTACACCCATGGTCAATAATGTGATCAAGCCATTGAATAAGTGCTCTAGTTATTGGTAATCCAGTCATGGTTGGTCTTAATTATACAAAACGTGTGGGACAGACTATTGATGTCGGTAAACATACACAGTGGAGAAAAACGTTATTATTTCCCGTTTAAACGCAAACTAAACATACTACACTGACCATGCACAATACTGTTTTGATGTTGTGCTGAAGAGTTATGGTGCGTTTAAGCAAAATGAATAAACATTAGATATTTTTTATTCTAACTTGCTTTAAACAGACATTATTCTTTGATCTTCTTATGAGTGGATGTATAAGCGAGGGCTACTGTACAAGAGTTATCATAGAGAAAACGTTATTAGTCCCCATTAACCTCGTTAATATAGCAAGAGCTACAGTGTAGAGGATGTTATAGTATCATTCCCGGTATAAACGCGAACGAAATGCAAACATAAGTCACTAAAATGTAGATAATAACACCATTTTGACATTTCTCACTACTGTTTTTTTTAAAATGAGCAGTAATTAGTTTGGAGCCTGATCAGATGCCGGGTTCTGCGGTGTCTGATCTAGCTCTAGACTGTTTGAAGTAGACATAATAGCTTGAGCGTAGACACGTTTATTGGAAAATAAATAATGTCTTCTCCACTGTATGTCTAAATCAGATCCGATGGCTCTAAACTTCTTGCTTTTTAGATTTAGACTAACATGTAACTATTACCAAACATTAGGTTTTTTTTCACAAATATAAAAATAAGTCAATTTTAGAAATATGTTATTGCAGTGATGTTGTGTTATACATGTATTTTGTGTAAATGTACACATGCACGAATAAAGTATCCTATGTTAGCAGAAATTGTGATTCTTTATCGTTTAAACTGAACAAACCGCAAATGTTAAAAAATTGGAATTGGAAATGTTTTGAAACTGCAAATGATGCTTTTTACTCTGAGTGGCAAACATTTTGGAGCCTGATAAGATGCTGGGTAGTCCGGCGTCTGATCTGGTTCGCAAATGCTTGCAATGTAAGATAATTGTTTTACTCATATATTTGGGAAAATAACGTCTCCAGGTACATGTAGGGGTTTATGTATCCATGTAGTATACAGTTGAGAAGACATTCTCTCCCGTTTAAACGCAAACGAAACACAAACGCATTGCAATAAAATGTAGTAAATTACAATATTTCTTTTCTAACAATTTTAAATCGAGTGGCAAACGATTTGGAGTCTGACCAGATGTCGGGTGACCCGGCGTCAGATCTTGCTCCAAATTGTTTGATGTTGAATAATTGTTAAGCGTAAACGCGTTTATTGGGAAAGAATATCGTCTACTCAACTGTTTCAGTATTAATTATCTCACCCACGACAAAGCTACCATCTCTGATGACACACATCGTGTTTTTGTTTACTTTAAGTAGCAATAAATTAGACACCCGGTTTGATATGAAATGGGTTTATATTAAGGAGACACACGGTAAAGTTTAAGCAAACAACAGGGACCACAGTTTTCAATCAATTTGACTTATAACATTCTGCAAGCTGCGGGGGACTTCATGAAAAATGCTACTAAGAAGTAAATCTAGATGAGACGCCGCGAGTAACTCGGCGTCTCATTTAGAGCCAAACTATTTGTCACTCTGAAGATATTGCAAATTTATCAAATCTGAATATGTTTGCAGACGGTACAATTTGCTAATGACATTTTCATAGCGTGTAGAAGGTTAATAAAATGTTGTAAGTAAACAAGGATTAATAAGTCACATTCGTGCCTTCTAGTATTCTGCGGGGTATGAATACAGTCAACACCCACGCTACCTCTAAACATATGTATCACTCGAGATTTAGTGCAAGCAGTTGCTTTTAATAAAAGCATGTTGACAGTAACACAGACCTCTTCTTCAGTGAAAGGGAAAAAGGAGAGTGTGTGTGTGAGAGAGAGAGATCGCGGAAGAAAGAGAAAGGTAGACAGAAAGACAAGCAGACAAAGGACTGACTCATACATACCGGTATATATTTAAACATACTGACATACAGTAAGACAGACAGACAGGAGACCATACAACGCCATATCATACAGACAAGACTAGCCAGACGGTCGGACGGAAAGACAGTCAGACGGATAAGGAAACATATCAGACCAGACCAGACTACCCAGACGGGCGGACGGACATATATTATTACAGGCAGACACACATACATGTATATACATACATATAGACACACAAACAGAGAGGGAGGGCAATGTCGAAAGAAAGACAGGCAAACTGAGATGAAGAAATGGGGATAGGCAGATAGACAGAGGAAATAGTGGAGACAGCGACAAACACACGTAGACAGACAGCGACGGACAATGATAAAATACAGAGAGGGTTTGAAGAGCAAGCGAGCGTAAAGTGACGCACAGATGCGAGTAATTGAGAGATTACAAAATGTTATGAACTATGTCCCCTCTCATCCTATGCTAAATACGTACTTGCTTTGACTAAATACTTGCTGTCAAATTAGTGCAGCCTTTTTAAGCGATATTTCTATGCATGACGGGAGCAGATGGCCTTTGGTAATTCCCTTACACCGACGGCGGAAGGTAATGCAATGTTTGTTATTATTTCCCGTTTAAATGAAACTAAACGCAAATACAGTGCAATATATTTAATTGTCAACATTTTGACAAGCCTTAAGACTAATCTTTATCTGAGTAGCAAATAGTTTGGAACCCGGTCCAAACTGTTTGCTTTGGACGTCAGGTTTTTAAGCACAAACGCGTTTATTTGGAGAGAATTATGTTCTGTGTTGTCCATTGTACATGGCAGTGTTTAGATAATTGTATGGTAATCTGTTCTCAAAACCGACAATACCGCTAACATAGCTGCTTTATCCAAAGGTTCATTAGTTTCGTTAATTTCAATAATGTAATAAATACTCCTGTCAGCTTTGAATACTATTTATGTAGTGTAGTACATCTTCACAGTGTGCATGGGAAACCTTGTTTAACCCATTTCTTCATAAACATGCCATTTTACGCCTTTGATTGTTTCCCTTCACCCTAGAAAATAGTTCCACTTTGTACAATCATATAGATCTAGCGCAAAAAGTAATGTTTTCTTCACTATAAGCTACAATTCACTAGAAAAAATCATTCCCCGCCCAAACTTCAAGTATAGTAAAGAATACGTTATTCTTTCCCAACAGTCGTTTGTTTGCTATAGTGTAACACCTTATATTCATTGCATACATTATGGAGCCAGATTAGACGCCGGGTTATCCGGCGTCTGATCTGGCTCAAAAGGTTTTACCACTCAGATCAAGACTCATTAACACGTTGCTATTTTACATGTTTGGTGTTTCGTTTTCGTTTAAACGGGAAAGAGTAACGTCTTCTCCACTATAGGGGCATGTAACTTAATATATTGTATCATGTAACTAATATGTATATTTATTATATACATGTACCTACCAATGTTCTGCCCGAAATATTTCTGTATTTTATCGAACAAATACACCTTGACGGATTGAAAATTCCGTATTACCCATGTACCTTGTGTAATGGGAAAAGAACGTTTACTGTGTAGTCGGAAGTTCGGCACCTTTAGGAGCTTTCTGTTTCACTGTCACATTGCTTTAAGCTGTCACCTCTCTATTATTTAATCAATTAGCATTCGTTTTAGTGGTCGTAATAGCGAGTATTTACTTTCACGCGCCATTCCCCGAAGTGTGGCGTATGGGAAATTCCGTTTATTTATAGTAACGCTCGAAACATTTCTATCGTTTTTCATTTTATTTTTATTGTAAGAGGTATATAATAAAAGGAACATTACTATACTTTGCATATCTTATGTACCGGATCACTCTCGTTGTGTGTGTAAAGGTTATATCCAACTCGACCTTCGGTCTCGTTGGATATAGCCTTTACACACACAACTCGAGTGATCTGGTGCATAAGATATGCAAAGTATAGTAATATTCCGTTTATATCTGCGTAATAAATCAATTATATTTGATAAACTAATATCGAGTTCATTTCATAAAATAATTATCTTTGTGAGTGAGACGAGAAGACCGTGCAACCATTGTAACAAGATAACGAACACAGTAATTCTATATTGACGAATTATAAGATTTATACATGTACATGTATATATAGCGCCCCCGTGATTTGTGATATAGCGGAGAGGGCAGTTTCTTTATCGTCTAAACGAGAAAAAAGAAACGCATTAGAGTTAATAATCAGAACGGTAGTAGTCCGAAAGCACGTGTAACACATTGGACTACGGTACCAGGGGTTACCAGGGTTTACGAGATCCCCCGTCGGACCGGCGACCTGACTAGGAGATTTTCCGAATCCTTGATGATGTACAGGAATGTTGTTGACCAAGATATTCACCGTGAATTACTTCTCTCACTCAAGGGGTTAAAATGGGTGCATGTACATGTACCTGTGAAGGGTCTGAGTCGGTACTGTGGCTGCCTACGCGCATTCAATATTGTGGGAAAATATGGCTCAATGATCAGGGAAGTGAATGTTCTGTTGGCTGAACGGTCATTCGGACTGAAAGTAGACTATAACGTGGTACCATACTTAACTTTACTTTGATTTGTAAATATAATGTTTAAAATTACGTAAACTCTGATGAAAGTAAAGCAGACGCAAAAATACCAACATGAGATACGTCAGCTTTACTACCAACTATGCCAAAGGATGCACCTAAACAGTACAATTGTTTACATGTTGAGACATAATTGATGTTTAATGTGTGTTGCAATGGACAGCACTTTATTCTTTCCCAAAAACGAGTACATTTTTAAAAAGCTATTACCGTATTTCCATTGCAAGCAGTTTGGAGCCAGATCTGAACATACTCCAAACTGCTTGCCACGCAGGTTAAGGTAAATCGAAAGACTTTTAAAAAAGATGGACTTTTCTAAATCTAATTGTAATGCGTTTGCCTTGAAACCGAAATAACGATTTTTCTTCTGTAATGACTGACATTAACAGGATCTAAATAGTGGCCAACTACCTTAACACGTACAAGTAAAATAGTACAACAAAACCATATCATGTTAACATGGTAAATAGATGATGTGCTAACTAATGCCACATAACTTATCCTACCCTGAAATGAAAAGTCCCTGTCTGCCCGATTATAAATGATAAGTATATTCGTCGCTCAGGTTGAATGTGTCAACCCCTCCGAAACCTTACCCGGGAAAACTAGCAATCGCAAACAGTTTGGATCCTGATCATACTGTACGAGTACATCAGTGTCTGATTCGGATCCACTCCAGTTGATATCCGTATTGATATTCAAAGCAGAAGATACTTTAAAAATGAGAGCAACAATGTAATAATATGATACAAGTATTTTTAAGTGAAGGGGTTATTTCTACATTACAAATTCAACCGAAGAATGAATAAGTATTCGGTGTCAATTTTACAAAAGGAATGGAAGTCACGTTGACTATATGCACTTTGTATTACAATTGAGGGTATATTATGAATGTCGAGATTGTTTGCATTTACTCGTGATAAATATATCACTTTGATTAATGGTTAAAGTTTGGAGTTCAATGCAAACGTACATTAAAAGGAAATTGCAAGTACATGTAAAATAGTTGCTCCCTCAAAGTCCAAATGGACTATTCCTGTTTCAAAATTAATCTATTCAATTTTTATCGTTTAAGAATTGAGTTGTTCCTCTATGTATTGCAGTATGACAAACAGTAACAGTACAGAACCTGATCAGAGGGCTCCTGGGACTGTACTGTTTGCATCGACCAAGTGTTCTCATAACATATACATGCATACTGTTTGCAAATGACGCTTATATGCGTAACCAGGATTCAAAGGGTTATGCGATTATTAAGTGAATACTGCAAGCATTTCATTCTATAAAAAGTGATTGCTAAGTGCAAGATAGTATGCAGACATTATGAATACAGACCATTTGACGAGAAAACAAATAACTTATCTCCTACTGTACATTGTAAGACAGACATGAGCGAAGGCAACTTATTGATATACTTTAAAAAAATATGTTACTTATTCCCAATTAACATGTTTATTATCAAACGAATAGTTCCATTGTAAACAGCTTGGAGCCTGATCAGACGGCGGTTTACTCGGCGTCTCAATAGGCTTCAAACTGTTTGCCATTCTCATTAACCCTTTCCTCCCTGAAACGTTAAAAGGAAAATTCCAGTTTCCATTTTAGTCTAGCCCATTTCTGACGTTTAAGATTTGTTTTTTCAATGTTTGGCATTGTGACAAACAGTGAAGACCCTGATCAGAGGGCTCCTTTCGGAGCCCTCTGATCTGGGTCTTCACTGTTTGCACAGGACAAGTGAACTATTCACATGTACACTGTTTGAAAAGGACGCCTATAAGCGGGACTAGGGTTCAAAGGGTTAAAAGAAGTTATAAAGGTTCAACAACTTGTAATGTATATATTGAAAAGTTTGGTATTTGTGTCTAGTTTCGTTAACACGGGCTCTACTGTACCTATTGCAGGCGGTGAAGCAAGCATATACCTTGAGGAATATATTGTCAATTCCAGTCAAGATTGATTCTACCGTAGTAATGTTTTCCTCTGGGACAACGACAATAGAGCACGACCTTGCTGTTACGAATACTTACAATACGGTTTATTAGTAACACGAAACACCTATTGCTCTTTAAAGCAAGATGCAAGAAAAGCAAAACGATGCTTTAATGAGCGTTCTGCTTTACCTGCACCTTGCTGTAAGTAAATGTTTCTTGTATACCGAGACCACAACTGTCATTGTAGTTGTCTTAAGACGGGGGTATAACAGTAAGTGGTTGCAGTCGGATAATCATAGTCATTACGATCAAGTCTGTCATCTTTCGTTCGGAACAGAGAGTGAAGAATTATTATCACATTTCTTTTCAGAACAGGGAAATGACCGATACAACTGCAACGGAGAAGACGTTATATTTTCCAGTTTAAACAGAGTAGCAAATAGTTCAGAGCATATGGAAAATAGCTTTAAACATGTTAAAGAAATGCATTAATCTAAGAGTATAAACACTTGGGAGACTGATCAGTCTGTCTGCAGTAGAACTAGTTATGTGTACTAGAGCTCAAACGCTTTTATTAGGAACAATTAACGTATTTTTCAACAAATAGCAATTTAGTTAGAATGCACATAGCAAAGTCTGTAAAATTTCAGGCCTAATTATGGTAAAGTAATTGTTCGGCATCTTATCAGGCTCGACACTGTTTGTTACTTAAATCAAACATAAATCCTTACAATTTCAAACAGCTGACAATTACTATATTTTATTGCAATGCGTTTGAGCTTAGATTCAATTTAACTGGAATGAATAACATCCCAACTGTAAATAGATTGAGAGGGGCCCGTTTCCTAAAACTTTGTACGACAAAAACGGTCGTCAGTCAGATTAGATGGAGAAATAAATAATAATTGAGACTTTTATAATCTGACTTACGACAACATTTGTCGCACGAAGTTTTATGAAACGGGCCTGTGGTCTTTGGGGTATTATTTTCCTTTAATAACGAGGTCGCATCGGTCGGGATCTTGGTTGTGTGGTCTAATTTGAAATCTTCTATTCGGAGGAAAATTGGATCAAACGAGTAAAACCATAATTACATGTACGTTACAGTGCGAACGACGTAATTCATTGTTTCGTTTGGACAAAACTAAACGCAAAAGTAAAGTACCAAAATGTTAAAATTGACAACTTTTAGACAATTCTGGCCGTTTATTTTCAGAGTCACAATTGGTTTAGAGCCCGTTTAGATCTTTAAACATTAATGCATTAATTTATTGCAGGAAACGCGTCCGTCTCCATCACTGTACAGAGGAAGCAGCTATAATGCTAGGTTCACACCAACGGCGCTTTGATGGCGCTTTAAAGCGGGGTGCAAAGCGGCAAAAAAGCGTAACAAAGCTTGATTAAAGCGTCAGGGTCGTAATAGATCGTGGGAAAGCTTGGAGTAAAGCGGGACATTCGGCAAGAGCGCCAATTGTTTTTAATGCTAGGTTCACACCAACGGCGAATGCCGCGCTTTAAATCAGCGAGCAAAGCGGCGTCATTTTTGTTTACTTTTCCAAAAATATCACGATCTCTTACGCTCTGATAAGCTCTGATACGAATTGGTTGCCGCTTTGGGACGAGTTATTTCCCGACTTGTCACGGTTCCTCACGCTTTGACCCCGCTTTGATCAGGCTTTGCTACGCTTGAAATCCGCTTTTATAAGCTTTATTACGCTTTATTAAGCTTTGATGCGATTGTGACGCTTTAAATCAGGCTCTGATACGATTATCAAGCATTTGTTGTGCATTGTTACGCTCTGTTCAGCTCTGTTACGCATAAACGTAGAAAATGACAATTGTTTGATCATTCTGACAATTCATTTTAATCTGAAAAAAGCAAACAGTTTGGAGCCCGATCAGACGCCGGGTTACCCTGTGTCTGTTCTGGCGCCAAACTGTTTGCACTGCAATTATATTTTTAGCGTAAACGCGTTTATCTGGAAACAATACATTATCCACTCTGCATCACAGGGACGCGACACGATTGATTTTTGAGAGAGAAACATGTAAGAATGTATATATAGAGTCTCTATATATACATTCTTACATGTTTCTCTCTCAAAAATCAATCGTGTCGCGTCCCTATGCTCTGCATGTTACAACTTAAGTGAGAAGGGTTCTTGATATTCAATGTTCGGAACTTTTAGTTCCCATGTTAAAGGAGGTATATCTGCTTAACGCTTTTATCTCTTCAATTTCAAATATAAAAATACCAGTTTCCAATTTAGTCTTATCTCAATTTTTACTTTAAGGTTGTTTTGGTGGATATATTCCAATACGACAAATAGTGCAAACGCCGATCAGAGGCTTCTTTCATAATTTCTCTTATCATCTTCACTGTTTCCATATCGTATTTTTCACAAAAAATGTCATGTTCAATGATAACGGCTACTATATGTGTGAATAAGGTTCAAATGATAAAAACGCTTAGATTTAATCAGAAAGCTCCTAAAATAGTTTTACGCTTGATTTTAAATGTGTTTAAACTCACATTAATAAACTAATGCCTTAAATGCAAAGAATGTATTGGCTGTCGAGTAACTAAAGGCTTTATTGTATAGTACTGAACTCGGTTTTATAAGCGAGAAACTATGACCTTTAATAGTATACCTTATTACATTTGTCCCTCACGAACGAAGCAACCGAACAAATCCCTAGGGCGTATGCTTAATCATATTTACATAACCCAGACATAGAAAAATACAAGCAAAAAATAAAGGAACACATAATTAGATATTGTTTTGTTTTGCCGCCTTAAGTAACGAAACCAATATAAGCATACTCGTACATGTACTCGTTCACGTGTTTCTATAGCGGCGGAGACTGTATTCTTTCACAATATAAGTGTATGAGCTGAAAACATTAGTTCTCATGTTAACTGGTACTAGTTTTACCCTGAGTTGCAACTAGTTTGAAACCTGATCAGACGTCTGGCAGCTCGGAGTTTCACCGGGCTTTATTCTGTTTTGCAGTTTTACTGAAATGTTTCGTGAAACATTTCTAGCCAATCTCATTTCCTAAAACCTATTCCAGAGCATCGGGGTTTCGTTTCGTTAAAATGGAGATTTTCATCGTTTTCCCAACACTACACTTCCATTATTTTGTAACCAAGCATTAAATTAGCGGGTAATCCTACACAATGCTGTTAACACTAATGCTAACCACAGCCGCCAAATTATCATTGTAATAAAACCCAAGCATGGAATGACCGTTCGAAACAAACATGATTTGCGAGTCTTTGTAGCGATGTAACAACTTCAAACAAAAAATAATTATATAATGCAGAAAGATACTTTAGAGTTCGTGTAGACTATTTTTCTCTTGCAAAAAAGCAATCACCTGTCATTGTAAATAACATTGCCTCTCAATGAAGGGTCGTTAAATATATGTTTGACAGTACCTTCAAACATAAAAGAGTCTCAAATGCATTATTAAACGCATTTTATAGTATAGTCTTGCCATTACTGTCATAAAATATACTAAATGGTTTTTAAAGATAGCTGGTAGATTATAGCCGGATGGGAGTAAAACAGAAAGCTCATTTTGGGAATGTTCTGCATTACTTTCATCTTGCTCTACGCCAATTCCTGTCGAAAGCTCCGTAAAGCATTATTGGAGTGATCGTTATTGCTGGGCATTTACTGTACAGTATATTGGGTGCACGAGTATGCTTGTTTGACATTGATTGTTTTATCGGTATGCCTTCAGAGTATATTAGTTTATTCTTCCCATGGGTCTTCACCGCTAATCTAATATTCCTGTAGCAAGATATATCATTAAAGTTCAGCCTGTAAAATGTCAATTTATTATTCCAAACAAATTGCATAATTGAAATTTTAGAGCATCCAATAAGTATCATTTTCAAATCAAATGTCGGTATTATTGTAAATGTTGATAAGGCTGTTGTTATGCTGATAAACACAATAGCACCGACTTATCAAAACAAGACGAAAAAAGAAACTAGCATAAGTTTTCATTTTCATCCATAATTTGATGATTGGTGAAAAACAGCAAACTGTTGAAATTTGTCGCAAAAGAGATTTTGATCTATGTCACTTGTGAAAATACTTTTTTATTATATATAGATATGCGTGAACGTTTACATTTTTCAACTACATGTACTTGCAATTACAAAACAAACTCAACATGTGTAAAACGCATGTGCACATGCGATGATTATATTAAATACATTACACACGCACATGTGTATAATATATTTATCAATGGATTTATTATACATGTATATTGCATATTAACGCACAAACAATGCAATATAATGCAGGTTCTTGTAAATATTGACGGTGCTTCAATCTGATTGACAGATGAGCCCTGTGTCTGATCTGGCTTAAAGCTGTTTGCAGTGAAAATTATTAGTAAAAACGCATTGGTAGGGGGAAATGTCAATGTGTTCCCCCTCCACTGTACTAGTAGCATCAGCCATTACTGTAGCAATAAACCAGTCCGTAGTATAGTTGGTCAACATTATAATACAAAATGTAAACAGATAGTGTTTACACTTTTCGCCGTAAGTGTTATGCCTTGTGGAAAGTGGAAAGTTGTTGTTGTGTCAATATATCTCGTATCAGATATTGAGTTTATTATTTTGACACTGAAATTCAAACGTATGTTTTACAGTAGAGTAGGGCATTCTTATATTAACAACACGGTTGCCTATTGTGAAGTACCTATACATGTATAACACAGGCGACAATGCAGGTTCACTACAGTGATGACTACGCTATTTCCCGCCAAAAACGCTTTATCCTAAAATCCTTATGCCAAATGCAAACAGTTTAGAGCCTAGATCAGACTTCGGAATGTTTGTCCCTCAGATAAACTATCGTTTTCTACATTTTATTGTCTTTATTGCCTTTGAGCTAAAAAGGGAATAATAACACCTTCCCCACTGTACACTAGTGCCTACCTCCTACTGCTGGTCGCGATCTGATAAGTGTTTGCAAACAATTTGGATTTAGATCAAACACCGAGTAACACAGCGTCTGCTCTAGTTCCAAACTATTTGAAACTTATATTCAGATGTAGTCTGTAAAAACGGATTAGATTAAGGTTTGACTACGAAGATGAAACAAACAATATAGCGGATATAAAATGGTTAAAAGATGGTTGAATACCAATATAATTATTGCCAATATGTTAAGCTTTTAAAAAAGGACAACTTGACAACATGCGCCAATATGAATACGAAAAAATGCACTTGCTTTCAAAAGTTGGTTGAAATATACAACACAGCCGAGGTGAAATTAAAGCAGAAAGATCAAAACTGGATTTTAGCTATCAATATGGGTTACTTTGTACTTAAGACCATCAGACGAGAGAGAGAGATACAAGGAGAGAGAGAGAGAAAGAGAGACAGAGAGAGAGAGAAATAACATCTGGCGTTTATTTCAGCCTGATTGGCGAACAGTTCGGAGCCGGATCAGACGCCGGGTTACCCGCCATCTGATCTGGCTGCAAACTGTGTGCATTTGAAATAATTGTTTTAGCATAAAAGCGTTTATTGTGATAAAATAACGTGCTGTCCACTGTACGTGTTGTCTACTGTACGTGGCCCTGATACCTTTTTTTGTCCACTGTACGTGGCCCTGATAACGTATTGTCCACTGTACGGGGCTCTGATAACGTGTTGTCCACTGTACGTGGCTCCGATAACGTGTTGTCCATTGTACGCGGTCCTGATACCTTTTTTGTCCACTGTACGTGGCCCTGATAACGTATTATCCACTGTACGTGGTCCTGATAACGTGTTGTCCACTGTTCGTGGTCCTGATAACGTGTTGTCCACTGTACGTGGCCCTGAAACCTTTTTTCGTCCACTGTACGTGGCCCTGATAACGTGTTGTCCACTGTACGTGGTCCTGATACCCTTTTTGTCAACTGTACGTGGCCATGATCATGTGTTGTCCACTATACGTGGTCCTGATAATGTATTGTCCACTGTACGTGGTCCTGATAACGTGTTGTCCACTGTACGTGGTCCTGATAACGTATTGTCCACTGTACGTGGCCTTGAAACCTTTTTTCGTCCACTGTACGTGGCCCTGATAACGTATTGTCCACTGTACGTGGTCCTGATAACGTGTTGTGCACTGTACGTGGCTCTGATAACGTGCTGTCCACTGTACGTGGCTCTGATAACGTTGTGTCCACTGTGCGTGGTCTTGATAACGTATTGTCCACTATACGTGGTCCTGATAACTAGTTGTCCACTGTACGTGGCTCTGATAACGTGTTGTCCACTGAATGTGGCTCTGTAAACGTGTTGTTCACTGTACGTGGCTCTGATAACGTGTTGTCCACTGTATGTGGCCTTGATAGCGTGTTGTCCACTGCACGTTGCCGTGATAACATGTTGTTCATTGAACATGTATGTGGCTCTGATAACGTGTTGTCCACTGTACATGGCCCTGATAACGTGTTATCAACTGTACGTGGCCCTGATAACGTGTTGTCCACTGTACATGACCCTGATAACGTGTTGTCCACTGAACGTGGCTCTGATAACGTGTTGTCCACTGTACGTGGCCCTGATAAAGTGTTGTCGACTGTACGTGGCCCTGATAACGTTGGGCCCACTGTACGTGGTCGTGATAACGTGTTGTCTACTGTACGTGGCCCTGATAATTTTGTGTCCACTGTACATTGCCCTGATAACGTGTTGTCCACTGTACGTGGCTCTGTTTACGTGTTGTCCACTGTTAGTGGCTCTGATAACGTGTTGTCCACTGTACGTGGCCCTGATAACGTGTTGTCCTCTGTACATGACCCTGATAACTTGTTGTCCTCTGTACGTGGCTCTGATAACGTGTTGTCCACTGTACGTGGCCCTGAAAACGTGTTGTTTCATTATACGAAGCCCTGATAATGTGTTGTCCACTGTACATGGCCCTGATAACGTGTTGTCCACTTAACGTGGCCCTGATAACGTGTTGTCCACTGTACGTGGCTCTGATAACGTGTTGTCCACTGTTCGTGGCTCTGATAACGTGTTGTTTCATTGTACGTGGCCCTGATAACATGTTGTCCACTGTACGTGGCCCTGATAACGTGTTCTTTCAGTGTACGAAGCCCTGATAACGTGTTGGCTACTCTACGTGGCTCTGATAACGTGTTGTCCACTGTACGTGGCCCTGATAACGTGTTGTTTCATTGTACGAAGCCCTGATAATGTGTTGTCCATTGTACGTGGCCCTGATAACCAGCACTGACTGTTCTTCCTGGATCGTTATCAAACTATTATTGAATATTCCTAGAAATAGCAAAGGTTATCTCGTTCACATTTTCACGTGCGTGTAACGAATATTTATTAAAAGCTAATGAATTAACAATTAATTCACTTGAAACCGTGTTAATTAACCGGGCTATGGTTATGTGATAACTTGTAACGGTGACTTCCTTTTTGTGATTTATTGCTGATGATTTATTATTAACAGAGCGCTGTAATATGAAACATTTATATATTAATTATTAATATACGACAAGCAAGAGAGAGCTCTGAAAGCCTGATAATCCCTTCACTACCAGGAAACCGTATCCGAAAGGATTGCAGTCAGTTTATACTTCTGAAATGTACCTTTTATGCATAGGTCTTACATAAACACGTGTTTACGTGTCAGACAGTGTGGATCATGATCAGACGCTGACTTACTCGGTGTCTGATCAAGATCCAAACTGTTTTCATATTCTTATACACAGGAAAGAATGCAGAAGTGGATTTAACGATCAGTGTAAATGGCAATTGTGTCAATAGATTATCTTGCTGCTTTAATCCATCAATATTATACAACGAGATACTTGTAACTCATTCACTCTGCCAACTTTAACGTATTACCCCATAAATTCGCCTTTTAACGCCTTTTAGTTTTTTGCTCAAAATAGAAAATAGTTTTAATTCATAAGTACGTGCCATCAGAAATATTTTCTATACCCTTGATTTTGACTAAAAGCAGGCTGAGAGGGTAGAGCAGAATGTTCCTTCAACCTGCCTATTTCAAAATTAGTCTAGTCTATTTTTGACTATTTGGGGATGATTTCACAATAATTTTCAAAATGACAAAAATTGTAGACCGTGATCAAAGGACTCCTGAAGGAGTCCTCTTATCAGGCTCTACATTGTTTGCATAGGACATGTGTAATCTTCACAAGTACACTGTAAATGACGACTTAACTCGTCGCTAGGGTTGAATATGTTAAAACAATTATCTGCCTAACGCAACGAATACAGACGTTTTATTGAATGTTCGTAGTAGTGGAGAAGACGGTATTCCAAGTAAAAGTGCTTACGCTAAAATTATTAATATAATTGCAAACAGTTTGGAGACAGATTAGACGCAGGTTAAACGGCGTCTGATTATAGCCCCAACCTGTTTGCCACTCAGATAAAATTAAGTGTTTAAAAATGTCAAAAATTAATAAGTTTGAAAATTTTAGCGTACTGCATTTGTGTTTCGGTTGCGTTTAAACGGAAAAGAATATCGTCTTCTTCCCTGTAGCATTTCTTTGGTTGTTTGTGTTTAGAATACAATTTCTTAGGGACAAAGCTAATATTTCTCATTAAACGCATTTATTCAAATCAATTAGGCCCATCGCGTACAGTAATGAGCTGATCAGACACTAACAGAATGGGGTGTCTGTTTAGGTACCAAACTGGTAGCCATTTAGATAAAATATGATTACATCATCAACATTTTCAAACAACGGTCGATATTTCCATTTAAGTGCAATACTTTTGCGTTTTGTCTCGCTCAAATGGGAAAATCACGTTTTCTCGACTGTACTACTGTATTCGACACGATCCATATAATAACTTGTTTTAAATTTCGTTAAAAAGTCATCCGTTCCATGTAATTAGTTTATTTGCAGTCATTAAAATGAATGGTGTGTCGTATCAATGTATCTGATCGAAGGCATTTTCCGAAATCTAATTGCCTGTTAATGGATGTTCGAAGAATCTGAAGAAAATCAAAAACTGAAAGCTCGTGGAAATAGGAAACATGTAATTCCCTTCGCGATTTCTGGACCCGTCCATTGTATACAATTGCGATCTAAACACAGTGCAGTGAGTGTTTATAAAGCAGGGCATGTTATATAGAAATATAATCATGGTCGACACTGTTTGCAATCGTCCACTGTAGTAGAGTAGATATTAGGGCTGACAATGCAAATAGCTTATAGTTGGTGTTTAGTAGGAGTCTTCTTTTCATTATGGCCCCGGCATCGATAGATGCGATAGACACACAATGCTTGTCCTATCCGTGTGTCCGTCCGTGCGTCTGTCCGTTCATGTTTACAACATCAGTCATTGTTTAAACCATTTTGTCTAGCATCACCACCACTAGAATGTTTTTTTATACAGTTGACGTCTTGGACCATACATAATGCACTCGTGTTACCAACCTTGACTTGACATTGACCTAATGTGTACATAGAAAATACTTGGAATATATGTATATTGGCAAAAATGCATTTTTTCATAATATTAAACAGTTGCATGGATTGACCCATTCATCATTTACAAAGAGTGTACCTGAAAATACAACACTAGCTTTATCAGGAACTGGCATTGTTCATCTGACGTCTCTTTGGTGAATGTGTTCATTTCTGACCAGATATATTTGAGTTTTGGTGGTGTTTTTTGTTATTTGAGTAGTTTAAATATGGAGATATATCGTACAATATAGACCCTGTCTCTCTATTGTGTTGTTTCGGAGTCATAGATGGTGTAAAATCTGTATCAAACTGCAGTGTTAGTGACTTGACGATCACACTCCGAGGAACACGACCTCTGATCTGAATACAGAATGATGCATGTGTGTAAATGACCTTTATGTAGTATATTCTTCATTGCAAATACACGATAACTGAATTCTAAAAAAAAGGGGGCGTTACCATCTTAAGGTACACATGTAAAATAAAATTTAATTTGAAAAGAGTTCAATACTCTTTGGACAAAAGTCACGCACATGGCACATTTGTTTCAATTCAATGTGTCACCGTTGCTCTGCAGTAATGGCGTTGTACTGCAAGTGAATGGTTGCAACTATTGAAAACTAGGCAATTACATGTAGTGTGTTACATTGTATAGATGGAAATATGTTATCTTACCCATTTAAACACAACCAAACGCAATACTACATGTACAATACACAGAAAATAAAACAAATGGAATTGTAATGTTTGATTTAAATCTGTGTAGCAAAGAGTTTGAAGCATGATCATAGACCAAGCTGCCCAACATGTGTTCATGGTCCAAACTGTTTGCGTAGGACATTATTGTTTCAGCATAAACGCGTTTATTTGGGAATTATAACATCTTAGCAAACAGTGTAGATTTAAAAAAAACATACTGAGTGTGCAAAATGACCCGCACATCTCGTTTATACAAATACACTTACCACTGTATTAATGTGAAGTAGCCTTTTTGCAAAACAAATCGTAAAATAAGAACAAATACAATCCATTACAAATCCAGTTGTATATACATCGTAATATATAGTAATCGCTTCACCATCAAGAGTACATAATTATTTGCAAGTAGGTTTGATCATAATCAGATGTCTCGTAACGCAGCGTCTAGTCAGAGTCATAAATGTTTGAAACTCATTATGAATTTAATTTTAATGTCTTTTTTTAGAAAAAATTGAGAATTGAAAGCATGCTCAATAACTGTCACACGGGAAATGCATTGTTAGTGTTTGAGCATGAGCCCGATTATTAAGGAAACAATACTGTCTTCTCCATTGTACATGTTATCTTTCGTCAGTTGCAATACAGAATCAACGAAATTGAAAACCAGATTACATACGTGAAGTAGACGTTAATGCGACTGAATGATAAGCGTTAACACGGATTAATCACGGAATGAGGTTCAGGCATTAATAATTTGGACAGATAAAAGGGTGAAAACTTCTGAATTACTGAAGTGATAAGAACTATATAATCTGACAGGTCCGAGACGTTATGTCCACAATTTATTGGCCTTTATCTGGACTTAAGCCATCGATTAACTCTGCACCGTCTGTCGAATTATCGCCGAAAACAATGTTTGTAAACCTAAGGGAGTGTGTGCATTTTGAATAACAGATTTGTCGGGAAGTTTGGATCAAGTTCAGTCGACGAGTGACTCAACGCCTGATCTTGATCCAAACTACTTAAGTACATGTAAAGCAGCCATACCGCGTTGGGCGGAAGACAGTCCAATGCTTATTCCATCAGCTTTAAAAGTGTCGTGTTCATTCTAATTTCCATTCTAAAATTTGCGTTTCACATAAACGGACGATGTGCCAATATGTTGGCCTGTTTTCCTAAATGTTGTAAGTTTTATACTTTAAATTCTGATTAATTTTATATTGAATAATCCACGCGTGAAAACTGTAATAGTGGATTAAGGATCCCTCTGATCAGAGTCTACACTGATTGCAAAGTATCCGTATACTGGTTTCCTGCAGAGAAAGTTTTAACCCTTTCCTCGTAGAATTCGCATAAAGGCGACTTTGTAAAAAGATTTAATCCAGATCCGACGCCATATAACGCGGCGTCTGATCTGGATCCAAACTGTTTGAGACTCGTAGCGATAAAGATAAAGATATTTCTCAAGTCATACAGCCTGAAATATATCTTTGAAATGATATTGAAATAAGACAACACTATTATAGCAGGCGATAATATGGCGATGAAGGGGTACAAGCATTTCGATTAATTTGTCCGCTGAAGGGGTTAATAAAGTATGGACTACAAACATTCGTTATATAATTACATATACTATGACCATGCTAGATCAATATGACAACGGCTCGTTTCGTTGTTATCCCACTGGTATTTCAAATATGAACTATTGAAGTAGTTCATATATTTCGATTACAAATCTGTCGACGATGTGTTACACCGTAATATGACATATTAGACTTACACACGATATACGTTATTTAATATTTATACAGTGGTGAATATGTTGTTTTCGCATGTCAACGAAAGGAAACGCTAACACAATGTAAATGTAGAAAACAACAATATTGATTTTCAAATCTCACGATACATGTTTTGCTTAATGTGATCAGTTTAGATCCTGAGCAGACGCCGGATTATCCGGCGTCTGATCATGCTCAAAACTACGCTTTTGAATCAAACATCGGGTTACCCGGCGTGACACATGTAAGGCTCTTCAATGTTTGATCTTGAATTTATTATTTCCTAAAAACGCGTGTATGCAAACATAATAGATTACATGTATGTATGTCCTTTGCAAACATGTTCAAGCCAGATCAGAACTCGGGTCCTTTTGATAATTGTATTGTATTGCGTCCTTAAAATACATGGATAATGCATCGGCAATTCATTTCAGCACTATCTGCACTACATGGTTGTGCATTGCATTAAACTGTCTTATGTTTCAACAAGTCTTAATATTTTTTGAAAGGTTATTTAATATAATATGCCGTTTAACAACGGTCCGATGTATATGAGGATAGTAGTACTTTTATCACTAAAGTGTACCACCTTTGTAAATATCTGCTTAATATTTACTTTGTGCTTTGAACCTTTATTCTAAACCACATAAATTCGATCGACACATTCCATACATTTTGTGGACCGGCAATATATTTACAATGTTTGAATTTCGTCATACAGTAACCCCGTATCCCTCTTCTAACACACAACCACTACGTGTTCATGTACACTTTAAATAGTATGACGACCAACATAGTTACATGTACATGTACGTTGGAGAAGATATATTATTCATTCCAGTTTGAATCGAAACGAAAAGCAAGCGAAATGCGAACATTAAATGTAAGAATTCGGCGTCTTATCTGGTTCCGAACTGTTTTCACACATGCACGGCATAAATGATTACACATACACCGGTTTATTGGGAAGGAATAACTTATTTCTACCGTGCATGATATTGCTGTTACATGTGCGCTTGTTTCCATCTAAAGTATGTAAGTAAAGCAAAAATAAACCTTCTTTACTAGTTTTCCTCTTTGCATTCAGTGTGCGCTATGCAACAATGACTAACTGTTCGACTGAATGATATGGGACATTATTGTACGGGAAGGATGCAACGGCATGAAATTGAAGACTCTTGTTTAAACTGCAACTAATCCATACGACACCAAACAAACATTCTCACTTTATATAGTAAAAATATCTCCGTATCAGCTCAAGAAGTGCAAATATGTCTTCCTTAACTTCGTACGGTTCATTGTAAAAATATCCATTTAGTTGACGTGTTGGACGGGACGAGTTTAAAGGTGTAACAGCACTTCTGAAATATTATACAACGTAGTAATCCAATTCAACAAATGAAATCCTTCATTCTGGCAACAGATAGAACTCAAAATAATAAATCAGATTGAACTTTAAGCCGAGTCGTATCAGTTCTCGTAAAATACATAACTTTGTCTAGCTGTTTTAATCAATTTCTGCAGAAAGGAGGAATTGTATAAAGCCATGGTAAGCTTTTACCTTGATTAAAATCTTATACTTTTTTGGAAAATACATTTAAAGCTAGCCATTTCTACCATTAAAGAGATTTATTGATATATTTTGTTTAAGACTGGTGGAAGCTCAACCGTTTCTCCATAGAAAACACTTTCTCCATAGAAACGCTTTTAGACAGTTCTGCACAGTTAGAATGTAGAAACCTTTTCCTCGAAAAAAAACATGTTTGTATTTCTGCATGTATCTCGTCCTGCTAAATAGCTATAGGAGCATTATGCTTTACTGTCAATCTGGCTTAAATGAACGTGAGTCTAGATACCGGTCTAAAACACTGAAAATAAGCATGATGCGTTAAAGCTAGGTTCAATTTAAACAAACTCTCTTGAAAATTCAATACGTAAATGGGTTAAGGATGGCTTAAAAGTTTATGCTTGCAAACACATTCTTTGCACAATGGAAATGACGGAAACATATTATTATTATCATTATTATTGTTATTATTATTATTATTATTATTATTATTATAGCAGCTTTATATAGCGCTCTTTTCACACATGAGTTGTGCGTTCAAATTAAAACTTGTTTGAATTTAATCTGAGAGTCAAACAGTTTAGAGCCTAGTCAGACGCAGGGTTATTCGGCGTGTGCTCCAGTTTTAGACTTATTACAATGAATATAGCATAAACTCACTATTTAGAAAATAATATCGTTTTTCCAACTGTTAGGGTTTTCTTTGTGGACAAGAAATAACGTTTACCCCCTCTACTATTGTTTGACCTTTTCAAACAAACTTTGTGAACGTTTTCATGAACAGAAATAGTGTTTCACATACTGCAATGTATATACTTCAGATATATATTTTATAGTAGAACAGAGGTGGTTATTCTTTCCAGTGTAAATGAAACGCAAATGCAATGTAACAAAATGTAAAAACACCTGACAATTTGTATTTACCCGAGTTGCAAACAAACAGTATGGAGTCTGACCAAACGTCGAATTCCCCGGTATATGATCTGTCTCCAAACTATATTTGTACGGGAAATATCTATTTTCGCACAAACGCGTTTATTTTGAAAAAAATACACCTGTATAGTTACCCTACCCATTAATAAACACACATCTAATATTATGAATCTTCCCATCCAACTTAGTGAAAGCATTCATAGATATATATATAGGTAAAAAATGGGTTAAGCCGGTTTCAAGTTGAGATGAAATTGATTCGGGTGTATCAAACTGTGATATGTTTATCTCTACCAGCTTACTGTAGATCTTGTTGTACAGTAGAGAAGTTATTCCTTCCCGGTAAACAAGCATATGCTAAAATTTTGTTTTCTCAGCAAATACAGTGTTCCCTCCCTTCAACGGCACTCCCAACAACGACTCCCTCCTTACAACGACTCGTGTCGCAGTTCCCTAAACAGGACAATCGTCTGCTTAAAATTGTCGTCTGCCTTGAGGACATTTTGAAAGATGATATATAATGACGTGACAAACAGCTTGAATCCAGATCAGACGCCGCGTTACGTTTGCAAATACATTGTATAAGCAAATTCTTCATTGCCCCTCCCTATAACGACTCCCTCGGAATAACACACATTCTCCCATTGGGTGTCGTTAAAGAGAGGGAGCACTGTAGCTGTAGCCATATCTGATTTGGCTCCACACAGTTTGCAACTCAGATACAAAATGAATTCAAAACGTTATGACATTTTATTGTATGGCGTTTATTTTTGTTTAAACGAGAAAATGACGTCTTCTCCACTGTAACAATTCCGCGGGCATTATATAAGTTGGGATGATTGTTGAGAGAAAATGCATTCGTAAAGTTTCATTTGAAACGAAAATTAGACGATACTGCAATGCCTTTTGACGTAGAAATTTACAGGTTCGGATGAATGTTTACAAATTATTTCAATCATGGTGGAAAACAGTGTATAGTCTGACCTGACGCCGTGTTAATCGGCGTCTGATATGACACCAGCCCGTTGGCAATGAATATTATTGTTTTAACACAAACGCGTTTATTGAGAAAGAATAACGCCTTGTCTACTGTAGCAGAATACAGTGAAACCCCTCTAAGCCGGACATGTGTCGGGATAACATTTATTTCCGGTTTAGAGGGGTTTCCAGTTCAGAGGGGTTTAACCTACTACCCAATACCTTGTTTAAGTATGGACGATAGCTGACCACTTAAATCAGGTTAAAAGTAAAGCAGAATGCGCAGAATGCGCCTTAAGGCGCATTCTGGTTTACTTTCAACCTGCTTTAAGCCATCATCATATAGAAAATAGTTCTGATGATACATATTCATGATTGTATAAAGTGCGTATAATTTGAAATAAAGATGGGTTGGGAACGGGACCATATGTTTTGTCTGGCTTAGAGCGGATTCCGGTATTACATGTTAGAGGCTCCGGCTAAGAGGGGTTCCACTGTCCTTTGCACGGTGGGTGTTTCGAACCACATATTATTAACAAGATCGCCATCAAACACGTATATAACCAACTACACGCTTTTTACAAACTTGTAATAACAGCGGCAAACTAGTTGGATCCAGATGAGACGCGCATTACATCTGGAAACAGTATGTTTTGATCTATGTTAGTGTCTTCCAAGCGAAAATGAAAAGCAATTTTCAGAAGACTTGCAAACGTGAAACTGTGAAGACAAAACTTACATAACATGTTTAAAATTAAAACTAGTGCAACTTATCATGAAGGATATGCAAATAACTTCGCAATGAAGATTCCTCATAATACTTTACAGATAATAAACCACACAGGTGAAATATAAGTAACACTTTGATGTTTTCTGATTTTACATATCCTTTCGGAACTTATCTGCGAAAACAATAAAATTGGGGCTTACAGTACCCATTGACTATGTATAAAATGGCCCACAGGTATAATCCAACATAATATTTACCAGTCAATAAACAAGATTAATATTTCTGTCCTAAAACTGATACATTGTAACTGTGAGAGAGGATATAAATGGTTGTTCAACAATGTAGCACCAATTACAGTACGGTAGATGCTACAGTGGAGAAAACGTTATTCTTTCCCAATAAACACGTTTACGCAGAAACTTTAATTTCCAGTACAAACAGTTTTGAGCCAGATCAGACGCCGAGTAACCCGGTGTCTGATCAGGCTCCAAATTGTTTGCCACTAAGCTTATATTAATAATCAGAATTATCAAAACAGTTGTTATTTTCTACATTAAAGTGCATTGTGTTTGCGTATCGTTTGCGTTTAAACGGGAAAGAATAACGTTTTCCTCCACTGTATCCTTGTTTACATGTAACCCTTTACTTCTAGTATTAGTGATAGGTGACCAGCCGTCAAATGTTAGGATGAAGAAAATAATTGTTATGGTAAATAGTCATGCCTGTATTAATTGGAACTATTTTTATTCAGTGAAGTAATAATAATATATCGTTAAAATACTTATATGTACGTGTACATCTATTGAGTACTAAACGGAACTAAAGACACACGCAATGTTATACATGAACAGTTTGTTTTGGGCTTAACTCTGGCTCCAAACTGTTACATGTAGCAACAGACATAACGTATTTGGGTATACACGTTTATTGGAAAATAAGGAGGTCTTCACCATGGCAGTTGGTGCCTTTGTGGACACAATACAACTTAGAGAAGAGTTGCATTTGATTAACATCCCTTTTGTATTGCCTTCGTCAGCTACAGTCCTAAAACAAACATTCTACATAGTAATACAGTGGAGAACAAGTTATTATTTCGCCAATAAATGGCATCTGATATTGCTCTAAACTGTTTGCAATTGTTTTGATACAATAATCAGGAGCATTTTCTACATTTTATCGCATTGTAAGTATGTTGTCTTAACGCGAAAATCACATCTCCGCTGTATTGATTTTAAAGCATTTGTGGAATCAGAAATGAATATCGACGTCTATTTACTTCCATGACCATACAGTGGAGAATCTGTTATTCTTTCCCGTTTATGCTTACGCATGCGGAAACGAAACGCAAACGAAACGCAAACGAAACGATAAACGATAAACGCGTTTTGCGTTTATAAGTGAGTTTTGCGTTTATAAACGCGTTTATAAGCGGATTTTTGCGTTTCATTCGGCATACCTTTGTTTTTATCGAGACCGATCAATTATACGAATTAAAATAAGTCCGAAAGGTATTTAAATAATTATACTAGGTTTATAGTACCCTTCTTATGCCTACATGTACATGTATGCCTAGATAAAACTGTGAGTGTATACAGTATGACAGGGTGTATAGATTGCCAGAGGCCTTGGGCGGACAATGCCTGCTGTGTACACGTCCGGCTTTACTATCTCCCATATATGGTCATGCTGATGCAGTCACCAATAATTGACATTTTAGTCATGCTTAGTAACTCGGCGTCTGAACTGGGTGGAATCATTTATGTAGACCAGGACCTGAGTAACTCGGCGTATTGATCCAAGCATTGGTTCATATCAAATGATTAGTAACTCGGCGTCTGATCTGGTTCCAATCAATGATACTGTTTGAAAATCTTCCCGTCTGAAAATTGCGTCACGTATGCAGTTTGTCAAGATCAAATAAATACTGTTATTCATCTACGCAAACGCATTTTCTCAATATCGCTCAAATTTTATGTGACCTTTGAAAACATTTTTCTATGTACATGTAGATGAGACGCCGATAAGTTCGCCATCTAATCACGGAGCAGTCTGTGATTTCTCCATGATCTAATCAAGATCTAAACTGATGTACGTTATAGACCGAATTAATATTTTGATTAAAAAACCAGTTTTGTTCTCCATCATAATGCTGAGTGACTCGGCGTTCCAACGAGATCTTAACTGTTAAATTTTATTAGATTAATTAAAATCATATTGATTTCTATTCAAACGGTTTGAATCTATTTCAATTACTTTGGGGGAGTTAGGGGTAAAATTAGTAAAATGTTAAATCGGCAATACATCAGGATCCAAACTGACAGCTTTGATAAAGTCAAATTAGATCTACTTTATATGATAGATTTACACTAGTGTGGCCATTTCTTGTGAAAGTAACCTGACCATAAAAATGACGGACTATAAATTGTAACATTGCCCCCAACAGACTCGCACCCCTAATTAGGATTATGTTTACTTTGATAAGCCGAAGTTTTATTACCCCATATCCGGTTGATGACGCAACGAGATGTCGGGTAGTTACACCACAGAATTATATTATACAAGAATTCCGTGGTTACACGATGGGCAATTATTATATTGCTGTTTTTGACCATGTACAGTTATACTTTACAGATAGATAAAATCCTTCATATTTACAGCTCATCTAAATGTTCTTTTGAATATGTTGACTCGACACTGGAATAACGTCTGAACTTATCAGGTATGCGTTTAGATGATTTTATGATAATTTTAGATTAGTTTTGTTATAACCTATCATTATATAAACTCCTAAAAGAATGGACCTAACAGGGTCTACACTGTTTCAATTCCATGTATAGAATTTAGTACAAATGTGTGAGTGTAACAAAATATTTGTAAAAAATCAGAATGTGCAAAATTTGATCATAGTAACTCGGCATCTGATCTGGATCCAAACATTGATGCGAATCAGATGCCCAGTAATTTAACAACTGATCTGAATCCAAGCAATTGACAAACATTTCGGTTGGAACAAAAAGCACCACCATATTTTTAAACGAAACACAGATCGTCTAATTTAACGATCGAATGAGATAAAACTCTTTAAAAAACACAATTCGCACAACTTGTGTATATATAAAGCACTTTTAAAGTGCAAAAATGAGAAAATATCTTTCTTAACGTTGTTTAAACACCCAAAATGCAATGTAAAACCATATTATGACTATCAACTTATAAGTGCGTTTAAACGCACTTACAAACGCGTTTGTAAGTTAATAGATAAAACGCGTTTCAAACGCGTTTCAAACGCGTTTAAAACGCATTAAGTGGGAAAGAATAACAGTTTCTCCACTGTACCTTCATTAACAACCCAACAGTCGTTCACATATTGACAGCAATTGAAGTACAACCGACCTTCGATACCTGGAACCCGAACTTAGTAGTTGGGATTCGAGACTTCCTTCTCGCTTAAGTCGAATTAACCATAGTTGCTCAGTCACGTTTACCCCTTTCTCCCATAGAAGCGCATATTATCGCATTTTATTTATTCTTCCACAAAAGAAAATAGTTCCAATTTATACAGTCATAAACATGTACATTTGTACTAAACGAACAATTTTCTATAGTCTATCAGATTGTAGCTTAAGCAGGACGACTGTAAAGCAGAATGCGTCTTAAGGTGCATCCTGCTTTACTTTCAACATACTTTAAGTAGTCACCTGTCTTCAAAACTAGAAACAGTTAATTTATCTTGAGCGAGTTCGAGTTACCACGGTTCGACTGTATATACTTGTCACAGCAGTTCATCCAGTGTATATAGATTTATAATGAAGCTACCATAATAGGAGAAGAAGGTCCATCAACAATAACACCCCTCCCATGCGCCCAGTCAATGAGAAACTTGGTGTTGGTTATTGGAGAGTGTTGCTGCTGAAGAAGATATGAAGGTAAATCAGAAAGTTCCTTTAGAGACTTTCTGATTTACGTTCACATTGCTTCAGACTACATCTGTATTCAAAATACTCAATGAGTGATAGGCTGAGTGGGTTTTGAAGCGAGGATGATTTGTTATGTTAAAGCTTATTATTATGCTAAGTTTAATTGTGAGCGGTGCGACTACAGGTTAATAGAGCTTAATCCATGTCGATTCTGATAATTCATCTCTGGTGCTGTTTAGATTATTACATTTATGCATAGTAGAGAATACTTTATTCATTTAAGTTTAAACGAAATTAAACGAAAAACGCAATGAAATAGGTAGAAAATATAAGTATCTTAAAAGTGTTGACGACATGTTTAAATCTGAGTGGTGTACAGTATAGAGTCAAATCTTACTCCAACCTGTTTGCAACGAACGTAAGGTGGTTAGCATTATCTCGTTTATTGAGCAAAAATTACATCTTCTCCACTGTTTATATACGTGAGACTACATTGATACTTTTTAACAATAAGTTTAGATCCATGTTTGTGGTCATTTGACGGAAAAGCATTGATTTGATATCTGGATCGAATCATATGTGCAAATGCATGTTTAGCCGGGATTCGCAGTACATGCCCTACTTGAACATAATCCCCATGTACATACACGCGCTCAGCCTTCTTGTGCTATATATTTCTGCAGGAACACTAATTAAAAACTTCAATTTGTAAGAATATGATTTAAGGCGGTTGTATTATTGGTATTGGTTTAGAACTGCAGATTAAAATGATGTTGCAGCTACCCTGTTAAATGAGTTTTACTTTCACTGATTATAAAACTAAACCTAAACAATTAACTGTTCATGTCTCTTACATGTAACGTATTAACCCCTGCAACTTTAAATGACTCTTCAAGTTTTCAATACGTTTTAGTCCAGCTTTACTATTTTGAGTTGTTTGCAGAATGATAAACATTGCACACAGACAATGATCAGATGTACACAATTTGTATATATGTTACAGGGATAACGGGTAATCAGGGATTACGCATCATCCCTGACATTTTTAGGGATTGTGCGTAATCACTGGGCGTTTTAGGGAATGGATTAAATGTCCTTTTTCATCAAATAGATAGATTTGTATTATCATGACATTTCTTTTGATTTAAAACATCATGCTTTCGTGAAATATCATGGTCTAATGAAGGTTCATACAAAGTGAGACACTTTGTATATAAGTGAATACAAATTCATCAGTGTACATATATAAGCCTTGACAATTAAAAAACCAAGACATCTGTCTTGTTACTAAAGTTAACAAAGTCTTTAATAACGTGGTAATTACCTTTGAACTTAATGAACTAAACAAGATAACTTTCATTTATTTTAACCAAAAGTAACTGCCAAATATTTATAAAAATTCGACGAAGATCTTCAAAATTACGCGTTTTCCCTGGGAGATTTAGGGTTTATGTGAAATCCCTGATGTTTGTAGTGAATTCACGTATTCCCTAATTACACGTTATCCTTGTAACATATATATGTAATGCGTATTCGCATTCGCGTCGCTTATGCTCAATTGGTAAATACAAGATTTTATAAACACTATTTACATTCTGTCCAAATATCTATCATACATGTATGGCATATGCAAACTACATGTACATGTACGTAGCCATAAATGAATATTTTCCAAAAATAAGCTCTCACCAGTAGCGCGTTCAAGTACCGTATCGATTGCATCGATTGCATCGGAAAACGGTAACAATTTACCTTAAACGACCGTATGGCTGTTACCGATTGCGAACGACACGAACGGCCTCAGAGGTAGTTAGCCATCGCCAACAAGGAAAACAAAATGGCGACCAAATGAATTTAATAAAACCAGCGAACAGTCCCGACTTAATTTCTCATCAGTAAACGAACATTTTCCGATACTTAATGTATCAAACAAAGCAGCTTACATCTGAGCAGCTTAATATTATTTTTATATACGGTAAAATTGATGCATTTCAGTTGATTAGTACACTTTTGCTTGTTTTATTTCGATTCGTACTTAAATATTTTGTACCCTTGAAAAAAGTTAATAAACATGGGGGCGCAATGAGTTATTATTGAAGAGTATTGGTGAACGTTAGATGTCGTAATATATAGGTTGTTTGCATCGGTTAACGTTGATGTTCGCTGATACGGTACTTGAACGCGCTACTGGTTCAATTCTGTTTGCAAGATGAAATTGCTTCACATACCAGTGGGTTAAAGTTGCATCCTTATAGCGATCAGAGCGAGTAAGAATATGCGAATGTAATTCTTGCTAATGGCGTAAGCTGCATGGTAAAGCATACCAGGTGTCTGATCAGGCTCAAAACTGTTTGCCGCTCAGACTCAAATAAATACATTGTAGTCAGAATTGTCAAAACAGAAAACACCCGAGGCTTCCTTACTCCCCGAATATCTGGTGGCGATTATGTGTTTCCGGTGACATAAGGTATTAGAATGGAAATTAGATTTTACTTTTATTGACTGGTTTACGTTTATTAAATGATACAACTTGCCAAAGGATGGGGTATAAAACCAAACCCCGTCTCGAAAAACACAGACGCGATTCGATAAACCCAGACTCGCACAAATGTGTGGTTCGCTAATAGCATACAATTGATTAAATTTTGATTTTTTGCTACTTTCTCGGTTTATAAAACATATTCACAAAAACAAAATTTAACTTTAATTTCAAAAGATGTGCTCACTGCAAGGATATTCCGTTTTTTGGTTTTTATATCACAGATATAATTGATGATTGAGTGAGTTAGTAAAAACTCTTCAAATATTGAAATATCCAAAAATAGACCCGTAAAGAAACTTTCTCATTAGATGCTATCAAAGACATCAGGTTGAATGAACTATTCTCAAAATAGAACTGAAATACAGTGGTTGCTAGTCTTACCCTCTACGTATTTGTACCAAAACATTGATAGCGTTTGCAAACAGTTCGGAACAAAATATTTCATCAGAAGTTTTCAACTGTCATCCGAATAATAACATAACTATTATTTATTACATTCTATTTCATTGTGGTTGCGATAAGTTTCGTTAAAACTTGGAACATTAACGTCGTCTTCGCGGTAGCTAGATTATATCAACGAAATCAGTTTGAATGAACAACACATATTTTCACAATGGAAATACACTATTGTCTGACATGTACAAGTATCCTTTTACCAATTTTGCCAACGATCTCATATACGGGACATAGGTAAACAATGGAGACTCTGATCAGAGTTTAAACTGTTTGCTGATAGGAATTTCAATAAAAAACAAAAAGCAAATGAAAATTTAGACCAGATGAAATTTCAATAATCCAATTTATAAGCATGGAAGACTATATTGGGCGCAAAAAGGCTTTTTTCATTGTTGCCTTTCATGCATCCTGAAGTTCGGAGTGGCTTTAATTAACAAGTTTCTAATTGTCTTTCGACTTTAAGTCTTCTTAAGGCATGCTGCTGGCATGTACATCGACATTGTTTACGGACATACAATCGTGGTCTCCAACAGTTTTGATCCGAATAAGATGCCGTGTTACTCGGCATATTATCATCATACAAACTAGTTGTGGACATTCGTCAATACAGCCGATAAGTATGTCGTAAACATAAATTAATCAGATTAAACCAACTCAGGTATCTATATAATTTTTTCGAGTATTAAAACCTGTAAAATTAATTTGTAGTTAATTAATTGCCAGCTCAACCGAATAATTTTACAAAAAACAAGTTGCTTTTTTTGCAACATTGCCGCCAACAGTCTAGATACAGTGAAATGACGTTATTCTTTCCCATTACACGCGTGTATGCTCATATATTGTTTTATTTTGCAAACAGTTTGGAGAATGGTCAGATGCAGGGTAATCAGGCTCCAAACTGTTTGCTATTCAGATTAGTGCTAATCGATAACATCTTCAACCACCCCCCCCCCCCCCCCCCGTCATTTCCTCATCTTATTACATTGCTGCGTCTGCGATACGTTTCGTTTAAACGGCAAAGTAACGTCTTTTTCACTGTAGTCATATATATAGATAAACCATCAACAAATGATCGCACATGTCTTAAAAGACATTAATCTCTTTTAATGGCCACCTTTTTAACAGAAGTACTTTATTACACCGTCTGATGCAGATAGATAAATGTTGAAAGTATAATTGGTTTTCATTTAGATAAATATTTGTATTCTGACCCTGTATAATTGAGCAGCTTCTAACATTCAGGGAGGGGAGAGACATATTAAAAATATCTACAATATTTGCAACACTGGATGCCAGTCGAATATTGACGATACTGACAGCAATAAAACTGGGTCATCATTGTTTATCTTGTCTCAGTGCTCGTGCTAACAGTATTTCAATCATGTCGCGACTCCAGGCGTCTCATCATGATCTAAACTGTTTGAAACAGCTCTTACATCAAAATGTGTTATACCTTTTATGAACAGTTTGGATGCAGATGAATCGCCTGGTAACTCGGCATCTCATCTTGATCCAAACTGTTTTACACTAGATAATTGTATTTTCTCGACACATTAATAGACAAATCAACGGTGATAATTGTAGAAGAGGACATATGAAACAGGCGGAAGCCTACACTAGTAGTAAGACTAAACATGACTTTTCCAGCCAGCGTGTTACAGTGAAGACACGTTAGTCTTTCCCGTTTAAACGCAAACGAAACGCAAACGCAATAGGAACGTAGAAAAAGACAACTTGTCGGCAAGTCTTAGCATTTATTTTAAGCTGAGCGGCAAACAGTTTGGAGTCTGATCGGACTCCAAGCGCATTGCAATAGAAATAATGGTTTTGACGCAAACGCGTTTATTGGAAAGAATAACACATTCTCCATTGTAAGTAACTTATATGTATACAGTGGGACACACGTTATTATTTCCACTTTAAAACGAAACGACAGTTAATCGTGCAGAGTAAAGAAACTAGTATGTTTTAAGTACATGTATGCTGACAGTGCATGCGCTGTTTGCACTGAATGCGTTACTAAACTAGTAATGGAAAAAAGGTACAGGTGACTGCTATGACAAAGCGCAAGCTAAGGTGGCACAACGACGTAACGTCAAATTGCGTCAAATAATGAGGGGGTTTACGTCAAAATATGTACAGTCGCATGACAGATTACACGTTCATGTATATAAATAGAACTATTTCTGTTATAATTTACTTTCAGCATATAGATCTAATTAATGTAAACACATACGGCATATGATTCATGTAAAACACATAAAGAACTGAACATTCTGCATCACGTTAAATGTGTATCTGAATGATAGAAAAACTGCTGCATTAGACCTGGGTCCAAGGTGATAAAGAGTTTAGTTTGAGTTGAGTCTGAGATCGTTCTCAAGTATTTGTTTATTCAGATTTGAGCTTTTGAAAACCGAGTCACCAAATGCTTGAAAAACAGTTTCAGATTCAGATCAAACTCTTATTGACATTTGGGCTTGGATATATGATAGAAGCTTAAAGCAGGATGTAAATAAAGCGGAAAGCGCCTTAATGCGCATCTTGCTTTACTTTCAATCTGTTTTAAGTGGTAACCTATCGTCAATACTAAGATCAGATTTAAAGGATTTAAGACAGAGATTTCAGAATTCGCCTATGAATATAGTCTGATATCTGAATGGTGCCGTTTGACACGTCTACTTCATCACAAATATATATGACGCTTTTTGCGGGAACAGTTGCTTTAAAAAACTTAACTAAGCTTTGGTGAAACAAGTTATTGGTCAGAGCTTGTAAATAATTCCCATGTATAACGTTATGACCGGGTTGGAATTCTGAACCTCATTTATCACGACGCGGTTGGCGAAGTCTAACTTTATTGAGACGGCTATCTCAGACGCCTGGAAACAACATGATTATACTAAAAATGCGCCTGACGTTATTAACGTCAAAACCAGTAGGTGTGACATTTTCCTCCACACAGATAATCATCGATTTAAAAATTATCTGTTATTCGATTGACTTAAAATTCGCAGTGCTTAAACTAGAGAAAAAACCAATTATGTGATTTTATTTTGAAATCAATAATTTATGTCCGTCATGAATTTAACCACTGCTAATATTTGCATTACGAATAAAACCGTTTAGTTTTAAAAAGTGTGACATTTTCCTCCACACACGTTTTCAGTGATTTTATAAAAAGTTTATACGCGAAATAAACATGCTTACGTCTGCGGCAATAAAAGAAAAAAAACAATTTTATGGTTTAAATTTAAAGCCGCTCCAAGTAAAATAAAAGCTTAAAAAGCTTACCATCGCCGCGTTGATGTTAGAAAAACGCCGTTTTTCTTACGTCTCACAAATTGTAACAGTAGATAAAATGCATTAGTTCTACGTCGTCTTTAAAAAATAACGCTTTCTCCTCCCGAGATTTTAAATGATGTCACATTTTGATCGTCGTGCATTCTTTTCCCGGTCAAAATCGTATACGGTTATTTTGTAATCGACTTGAGACAACAGAGAGACGAGTTGAAGTGTTACGTCTCACGCGACGTTTTTTCTGAAAAGTTCAACAGTTTCTTCCTCGTTAGTCGCTACTGATCGATTATACGAAAAAAGTAATTATACCATAGCATACGCCTATTTGAAATGAACAGTCTGATATATAATGTTATGCATTTATCTTTTAAATTGTTTCAAAGGTAGCTGGCATGCTCCACCCGGCAAGCGCTTTTGACGTTGTGCCACCTTAGCTTGCGCGACGTCTATGTACTACAGAAAGGTGTTTTAGTACATGAAGCTTTCTGCATTACAAATACCTTTGTCCAGCATTAGTTTTATTCAACATTAAACTGCAGCCTGACTTGAATACCTATAATCGTACCTACAGTAAATCTGCTCTATCAGATGTACGATAGCTGCATTAGATACACTTTTCAGTGTTTTATACAGGCAACTGCTTACAGCAATATAAAAGAAAGCAGAAAGCTCCTATAGGATCTATGTGATTTTTTGCTTTCTACTACACCTTGTTTTAAGTCCCACAAATTGAGGTACAGTTCAGTGGTGGTTATAGAGGAGTTTCACTGTATCTTGGGTGTCGCGGGAGACAGTTTTGACTGTTAAGTGATCAGACAGCATTAGTTGTTCTGGCTATCTGGGCCCCCAGCCGTGGCTATTAGAATGCAATCCCCTGATCACACTGATACCCACGCAACACGATCAATGCATTCCTTCTCTCTACAGTAGGCAATGTATTATTGTTCCCCTTTAAACGATACTGAAGGCAAACGCAATACAATAATATCTAAAACAAGGACAGTATTTTGAAACCGAAAACGATTTAGTTTTAATCTAAGTGGCACATAGTTCGGAGCATGGCCAGACGTCGGGTTTCATGGCGTTTGATTAGGCTTCAAACTGTTCACATATGACATAATTGTTTAAGCACAAACGTGTGTATAGGGAAATGATATAACCTTCTCCAATGTACATTGCCTATCTTTGAATGGAGCGAACTTTTTTTCAAACCCCTTTACTGCCATCATATTGTTTGCTTTGATTTGACGTTGGCTTTCAACTCCGAAATACAGAATTTCAGATAGTTTGATTGATTGATTGTCGACATGGATGTCAAACAATTTTGATCATAGTTAGGCGCCGAGTTACTCCGTGTTTGATCAGGATCAAAACTGTTTGCGAACGCCAGTTTCGACGGACTTGATGGCGAATGGATTGATTAATCGACTGACAAGAGGCTTATCTAATACTCCCATCCACAAGTTCTGTAAGAGTTTGAATTATCGCTGTTTTACTATAGATCTATAATACATGTCTGCACTAGATAAAATACCATTCTGTCCCGACCACATTGGAATTAAGGAGCAGATGTACAGTAAAGAAGAGCAAATATTTTCCAATAAGCGCGTTAATGCCACACAATCTTATGACCACTACAATCAGTTTGTAACCAGATCATATGCCGTGTTACCCGGAGTCTAGTCTGTCTTCGAACTGTTTGGCACTCAAATTCAAATGAAACGGTAGAAATATCAAAATATCGTAATTTTTTACTTCTTAGTATAATACTAGCTTTGTATGTCTTTAGCGTTTAAAACGGAAAATAGGCACATTTTAACATAACCCTCGTGACATATTCTGTTTCATGCTGCTTCAGTTGTAGATTCACGATTCGTTGTTCATTCGTAAGCCATACTGTATCGCGTTCATATTATATTGAGTCACTGTGAGTTTAGCATTCCATCCATCATTAACGTCATTAGCTCAGGTTCATTAAACCCTCGCAATTACATTATATAAATGTACATGTTCACTCGCTTAAATAAAGGCTTAATGGTAATATATAAAGCAGATTCATGTACGCATAAACATAATAAAAGTAAAGCAGAAAGCTCATTAAGAAGTTTCCTGCTTTTTTAAAAAATACAATATGTGCTAACAAATACAATTATATGTTGGGTGATCGTAATAAGGCGGATTATCTGTATACATTCTTTTTTAAAATGGCTGTTCCGAAAATGTGTTTTACCCTATTTGATACCAGTCTAGTATGTACAGTGGATAAGATGTATTCTTCCTCGTTTAAGTGAAACTAAACGCAATTGTGATGCTGTAAAATGTTAAAAATGACATTACCTTTTAAACAATCTCACGGTTTTACTTTGTCTGAGTTGCAAATAGTTTGGAACCTGATCAGACGCCGGATTACCCGGCGTCTGATCTGGCTCCAAACTGTTTGTACTGGAAAACAATAGTTTTAGCGTAAACGCGTTTATTGAGATATATTCACGTCTTCTACTCTGTAGATACATGTATGGATATCAAGTTCTATAGCCTTCCTAATTTATTGGCTGATCGGTCTTCAGGTATGTATCTAGTTCATTCTTATTGTCCAGGTTGCATGCAAAAATCTGTGGTATATTTCTTTGCTAATTGACTGTTTACAGCTTCGATAATTTGCCTGACATAATACCGTCATTCTGATATCCACTGAGGTTCACGTTTTACAACCCAAATTGCCTTAAACAACACACAGAATAAAACATATAAATGCTATTCTGAATCATGTGCATATTGTTGAGTAGTATTTCCCTTTGAATTCAGCAGCCACCTTGTGTTAAGGGTCAGTTATTCCACTCTTAAAAGTAACCGTTTAACGCAAGTAATTCAAATTTGACATTGGTATGAAGTCGAAATGAATTGGAAATGTGACAGTTACCCCCATCTATTACGACCACCAAAAGAGAACAATTAATTGTATGAAACACATGTGACAATAGAAAACAATGTGGAAGTAAAGCAGAAAGCTTCTATAGGAGCGTTCTGTTTTTCTACCATCTTGCTTTGAGCAGTCACCTGCCTAAAACACCGACAATGTAATATCGTGTAGTGATCGTTATAGAGAGGTTTTACTGTACTCAGATTTTCCAATAATTTGATCAGGACGAGAAGGATTGTCAATGGATTTTATTTCGTGGTTGCTTGTCACCCAGCCACAGTATGGCCCTGATTACACAAAGGGACTGACATTGGTAATTGGCTCCTGAAAGCAAATATCTACGATAATGGCCTCACCTAAGGCAAAACCACAATCTCAGTTGACATACCGCAGGCTGTGTTCAGACACAGCTATACAGTCAGACTTGTGTTAAGCGGCAACTTTTCTATTTCTGTTTTAGTTTTATAATCGGCCTCCTTCAACTGGTTGAAGAGTACGCCATTATACTTTCGAGTGCGTGATGCACTAGGAAGCGACAGTAAAGGATTTGTGATAACCTTTCTTATTTTGTTTTGTTTATTTTTCATGTTTGGGTACAGCTTAAGCCATGTGATCACCTCTAAAAAGAGTTGACTGTTTAATGCAAAGGTTAAGCAGAAAGCTCTGACAAACGTGTAAATTTCTTCTACATTAACCCTTTCATTATCAAATGTGTTGAGAGTATTTTACCCCTTGACCGTTTCATTGTCGTCTGCTTCAATTTGTCTGCAATGTCGTGTCAACGTAAAACATAAGGCAGTATGACTAAACAAATTCAAAACGAGTGTCAAACAGGTTGGAACCTGATCAGACGCCGCGTCACGCGGCGTCTGATCAGGATCCAAACTGTTTGCAAACGCGCTTTAGAGCGTCATTAAGAGCGAAAGGGTTAAGCGTCCAACATACTTTCTGTCATAGAAACTGTTCAAGATCTTTGATTCTAAGTGACTGCTTACATGTATGTTTGACAAACGCTATAACTTACGTTTATAATGTTATTGTAATGACAAACCGACAATAAATACAATTGTGTATCTGTATTTGTTAGACACAAGTTTTGAGGGTACCCTTTCAGAATACACATACAGTATGAGCAATCTTTCAAATAAAGATACATGTAACTGGTACTGGAACACTCGCCTATTTACTAGTTCCATTACATATACAGTGGTGATCTAAGGACACTGCGGTGTTTTGTCTATACAACATAATTATCGTTGCAAAGGAAATAGCAAAGTATACTTTAGTTAATAACTCGCTTAAATTAGCGAAGAACATGACATCTTAATGTAGTTTACAATTAATGCAGAAGGTTCAAAGGAACTCTCTGCATTTTGATAGCCTGCTTTATAATCCATATCACGTTTATCTAAAAAAAGATTCTTGAATACAAGTGAAGCAGAAAGCTAGTGTATCCTGCATCAAGCAACAACCTGTTTAGGGATATGCAGCTATTTATCAAATACCAAATAAGCACAGGTTTGCCTATTTGTCCGTATTTCCGCAGACATGATTAATCGGACTCCTGCGTATGATATTGACAGAAGCCAAATTAGAAAGACGGCATATATAGTTTAAGCAAATAGTATAACCCGCGGCTCAATCAAATTCGCTGTTGATCAAACTATGTATGCAAACAAAACTAATTACGTTATAGATAGTAGGTTCACTCACTTTCTGGCGTGTACATGTGTGTAACTAACTCTCATTATAACCAGACAGGTTTTTGTTAAATATGAAATTAGCCATGTCAATAAAGCCTGGTTTACCTTATTATGCTTATATACGTACATGTATACGGTTGGAACTCGCGTATAATTTTCCCTACATGTGTGTTTTCCGAAGCAATATGTACTATGCGTCTGATCTGACTCTATACTGTTTCAATGGACACGATATCTTAGCACAATCACGTTCTCACTGGGAAATACCTGTATAACGTTGTTTTCCACTGTGAATATACGTAAAACTCAAATTATAACCTACATGTACCAACATTTCTTGTTACATTGTAAATGCACGTCTGTTCAACAGTTGTGTGGTCTATTTTGACAAATTTGTCGACAGACCGACAGCCTGAACACATCAGAATGTGTCAAGCTATATCTATTCCAACTAGTTGATGGCCTTATTACAATGGAGAAGACATGTCCCCCAATACACGCGTTTATGCTAATATACTGTTTTATGCAATCAGTTTGGAGTCGAATCAGACGTCGGGCATCCCGGTGTCTGATCAGGCTTCAAACTGTTTGCCATTTAGATTAAACTATATCATTATATTTTTCAAAAAGTTATAATTTTCTGTGCATTATTGTATTGCATTTGCGCTAAGTATTTTAAGAGTGGAAGGAATACCGTCCTCTCCACTCTAGTTGATGGGTTTATTAGCAGCCTACGTGCTCTGTCATCTATGATTATCATGAATTACGCTGTGAGCAGTATTGGTGATAACTTGGAAGCAGTCTGAAACAACATGTAGATGAGACGTTGAGTAACTTGAAGTCTCATCTTAATTCAAACTGTTTGACAGTTGAGTAATAGTTCCATTATAAAATCATCCCTTACGATTCAAATGGACCATTCCAGTTTCTAATAAAGACTAGTCTACTTTGACTATTTATGACTGAAGAAACAGACCAACACAAACGTTCCGATATGACAGCTAATTATTAGTTGTAACCTTGCATGTACATCGGGAGGGACATTATTATTTTCCAATAAACGAGTTTATGGCGTTATATCATTATGTATGGCATCTATAACAGTTATGGACCATTTCAGACGTCGTGTTGCCCGGCGTCTGATCTGGCTCCAAACTGTTTGCAATATAAATAACTATTTTATCCTAAACGCGTTTACTGGGAAATAATAATTTTTCTTCACTACAACATTCTCATTATCTTTCTTAGTCAGTTCTAATGATCACGTGGCTTGCTGTATGTCATGTATTCTGGTGCTGCTGGTGCCTGCAGACAGCAGGAGCTGTGCACATTCTTTAATAAAATTGAAGTTACATGAAATAGTGTGAATGTTGTGTGCTTCAGTGAAACATGTAATGCCCCTAAAGAAAAATAACGAGACAAAGATTTGGAGCTGTATCGCGCCATATGGCCCAATTCACTCTAGTGTATACTATACTACAGACGACAGTGGCAAACAGTGAAAACCCTGATGGGATTCCGCAATACAAACTGTTATATGGTTACATGTTGTAGTGTCTTTAGATCGTCATTCATGCACAGTGTTCCTTCCCTAAAATGGCCCTCCCAACAACGATTTCCTCCTTACAACGGCTCTTGTCACAGTTCCCTTAACAGGACAAGTATGTCTAACGTTTTTACTGCTGCGATATCTTCTGCTTAAAATTGTCGTCTGCTGATTTTTCTCAAAGTTACATATAAGTGGACATTTTGATAGAATGAATACAATGACGAGTAACAAACAGCTTGAATACAGATCAGACGGTGCGTTACGCGGCGTCGATCTGGATTCAAGTTGTTTGCAAATATAAGCCAAATCTTAATGTTCACTCCCTAAAAGGACACTCCCCGAACAATACACACATTCTGTGTCTCCCATTGGGTGTTGTTGTAGAGAGGGAGCACTGTACTCTATCATGAAATCCTCCAGCAAACAAACGAGGAGGGTTCATTACAATATCCAGCAATAAATGGGTTTATATAGGCTACACAAGTCGATTTGGCTTGGCCTTGCGAGACTATTGCAAAGTACACAATATAAATATCCTCGTCAACACTTTGAACGCAATATAAATAGTGTCGGCTGAAGTTGTTCACTGCTCAAATTGTTACCTGCTTGCATTTTGAGTACATGTACGTGTTTTCTGTATATGCAAATTGAGGATTTCTTAGAGGCAAGCATTTTGGATTCTATCCAGACTCTGATTTGCTCGCTGTCTGATCTGGATCCATACTATTTGCAATTGTATAATTATGTATTCGGACCTTGAAAAAGCAGATTACATGTAATAAAGCCAAGTTTTATCATATAATTTGTTACAGGTAGTTTGCATAAAGGAGTTTTTGTTTTATTGAGGTGTAAAGGAAAATCGTTAAATTTAATTTTCTCACAAATGATAAGATACTAGTACATTGCACCGACAAGGTTTTATTATATATATATATTATCAGACATATCACACTTAAGTGCACATCGAATCTTTATCATTAATTTAGTAATATTAATATACATAAATATGTATAATGTAATACAAAATGCGCAGTTCGTACTATTTTTATTATATCTACTAGGTTGTCGCGTTCTTATGATGTTGATAATGTGACAATAACAGTTTCATTCGAAAAGATTTATGAAAAGCATTTTATTTTTGCTCATTAATTTCAGTGAACGCAAGGTATTAATAGGTAAAACTTGACTCACATTGAAATATCAAACTACTATGATTTAAATATTCAATATCACATCAATGCTGACATAGCTTACACTACAAAAACCTATCAGCAAATGCATTACATAAATATAATTGTATTTACATGTAGCCGATTTACAAACCTGCTCGTCTCTCGTGTCATATATTAAATAGTAGACTTAGCACTTTAAGTTGATGTACCCATAGGTGACGAGAAAATATGTATTATGTTATATGCGGATGACATTGTTATTATATTAGAAACTGAAGAAGATCTATTATTGTCTGCATTAAACGACTGCTGTGGTTTAAATGATATATATGTCAATGCAACTAAAAGAAATATTGTACACTTTAGAACTCCTTCAGTACACGCACATCATTTAATTTCACATTAGTAGCTAACCAGTTGCTTACTGTAGACAGATACACTTATCTTGGAGTTGTTCTTTATGAAAACCTTGATTATAACGTGACTGTTAAGTCTATTGCCCAGAGTGCCAGTCGAGCGTTGGACCTTTTGATTGCCAAGTGTAAAACATTAGGTAGTTTCCCCATGAAGTATTTTCAAAGTTGTACGATTCGATTGTATGGCAAGTTATTGAGTATAGTGCTTCTATACGGGATTATAAAACACAGTCTTGTAAAGAAACCGTCGATAACAGAGCCGAAAGATTCTTTTTAGGTGTATGCAAATACACATCAAATGATGGTGTAGCTGAGGAAATGGGCAGGAAGTCTCTTTTAGTTCGACAGTGGAAATGTAATGCCCTGCACTGGTCACATTTATCATAAGTGTATGAATAGGTCAATGGTTAATAAATGAGTTGCACTTTGGTCGTACGGAAGATCAAATCGTTCTTGTAAAATTTGGTACAATAAAATTCTTATTTTGATGAGATGGATTTGAATATATTTTGTTGTTTAGACTATCCGATTTCTAGATCATTTTCTCCAGTTGTTGTGACTGACACAATTGAAAATGTTTTTACCCATGTAGTAGCTGGCTGCATTGAATTAATAGTTATGTATGGATATATGGCCGTGGTCGAAACAAGTTGAGAGTGTGCAATTGTTTAAAATCCAACTTTTCTATAGAACAATACTGCCGCCTTTGCATCGTTCGGGTTTTAGATTAGGTGTAGCTCAAATTCGAATTAATATTGGCGATTAGGAGAGTCTTCGTGAGGAAAGTAGAATTTGCCCATTTTGTATTAACAATACTGTAGAAAATGAAATACATGTATTTCTGAACTGTAATATTTACAGTGATATAAGAGAAGAGTTGTTTACAAAATCCAGATTTCTAAAACTTAGATGATTTTAATAAATATATGTTTCTATTTTTTAACACTTGCATGATAAGAGATTGTGCCAAAACCTGTTTTTACATTTTACAGCGACGACAAGTTTTTATATGTAAATAATCTTAGTTCAATTCGATCAGATGATAATCATTTCATTTTGATCTTTAAGTTTTCTTAACAGATGTTATTTTTTGAACATCGGAATCCTTTATCTTCCTTTTGTTGACTATTCTTAGAGTTTCTTTAATATCTTTATTTGCAAGGCTTTAATATGTTAAATTATTACCATAATTTGTAACCATATACATGTATTTATTTTTGTCATACTTTGATGTTATAAATAGCTGTGTAGCCATTTATATCATCTCTGATAATTCCTTTTTGGAATGACTTTTCGCTATTCTAAAGCTTTTATCGTATATGTTCCTGTATGTATTGAATGTGCATTGATGAGATATAAATAAAGATTCTTCTACTACTACTCTCTGTGTACACACTGGCATATTTGTTTTAATTTTGAATTCTATTTACACAGTGGAGCAGATGTTATTATTTCAAAATAAACGCGTTAATACATACATGTACCTAATTATTATCATAGCAAACAGCTTTGGGCCAGATTAGATTCCAAATTATTTGCCACACAGATTAGAATTAGTCGTCAACAATTTCAAAAAGCCATTTTCTACATCTTACTGCTTTGTTTGTGTTTAAACGGGAAAAACAACGTCTTCTCCCCCGTAGACTTACCGATATAACGAGTTGTAATTAAATATACAGAATGGTGAGATTTAACTGTTCGTTATGAATTAAACCATTTTCATGTCCACATATCTGCAAGTTTGAATTTGTCGTCTTCAAAGCTCTTGAAAATAAGATTCCTGTAGATCTATCATTTCTAAACTGAACAATAAACTATAGTAGAATGTCAAACAGATTGGTGCCATATTAAGACACTGAGTTACTCGGGGTCTAATCCGGGCTCTAAACTGTTTGCATATCCAAGTTGTAATATCAGGCATGGGATTTTAAAAGCCCTAGCTTTATAAGCCCTTATAATGTTATAAGTTGTACAGATGATTTACATACAGTATGTATGAGAGAAATGTAAACGTATTAAACCCTTTACAAATGTAGAAATGACTTTATTCAACGAACCGAGAATTTTCTATCCTCTCTCCTAACAAGAGCTCTGTTGATTAGAATAAGCAAACATTTTGGATCCTGCTCAGACGCCGACTAGTACATCGTATTAACATTCCCTTAATTGGTTACAACGCGTGTAGATGTTGGCTGTTTTTATATATACATGTAGATGATATAAAACGATAAATTTGGCAAACAACGTATTGAGGCAGACGACAGCAACGGCGGGAAAGTGTTTGACATTAGTGCATCGGTCTGTAAAGTATTACATATCAATCACGCGTCAATGATCGATTATATTAGTGGGCGTTAACATGAAAACATCTGAATATATACAGTGGAGAAGACGTTATTATTTTCCGTTTAAATGCAAACGAAATGCAACTGCAATTTACTAAAATGTAGATTGTTTTTTACTTTTTTCAACCTTACTTCTAACCTGGCATGCGAACAGTTTGGAGTCTGATCAGATGTCTGGTTACCCGGCGTCTGACCTGGCTCCATACTGTTTGCAATAGAAATATATCGCGTTAACGTGTTTATTGGGAAAGAATAACGTCTTCTCCACCGTATAGTTTTTGTTTATAGTTCCTAGTTTGTATTCAACGGAAGACTCGTGTGCAATGTGCATGTGCATGCCTAATGCAGGATAACAATAACACATAAAGCCCCTGTAGGAGGTTTCTGGATTAAGCAGTTACATGTTATTGTCTTAGCCAAATGCCCCATAGCCTGTTTTTAGTTTAGAATACAGGTGACTACTTCAAGCAGGTTGAAAGTAAAACAGAATGCGCCTTAACCCGCATTCTGCTTTACTTTCAGCCTGCGTATAGCTACCATCTGATAAGATATAAACTATTTCTTATTATACATATCTTTGACTGTTTAAATTGGAACTATTTTCTTCAGAGTAGTTATAAATAAAAGGCGCACTAAAGCGTATTTGTTGGGTAATCGGTTAAGAGGTATCTACGGCACTTCACTGAGTGGTCGCTTAATACCAGGTTTTTATTGCACAGTCAGAGTGTAATGATTAGCGGCCAATCAATACAGACACATCATAATCTGATTAGGGTCCGTTCTGTTTGACACTCATTTTACACTCTCCAAATATTATCTTAATTATAATGTATTAACAATTGTTGAAATATACATTTAACTGTAAACGACAGTATGAATGTAGAGGGACTAAGAATATAAATATAATTTATATCCTTGGAAATTTTGAAATCAAAGATCAAACATCTAGTTACTTTTTATCTAAATTCATAGAATTTAACTATACATTTACTAAACTGCCGATTAAAAGCTTAAACAGCTTGCATCATGAGCTCTTCTTCTTAAAATAAGTTATTTGCTTTAAACGCTAAAATCTTGAGTTCATTCACTTTGCCTTTCGAAACAGTGATATGATTACCAAACAGTTACACGTACCCTGGTCAAACGTTTAGTTGCGCGGCGTCTGGTCTGGATCCAAAGTGTTTGTTTAAGCCTATGTATTCATGGACGGGACAGTGGCGGGTTTTAGGCACACCTGTTGGAGCGGTGTAACCTAATCTACTGCGCATGTTTACAGTTGTAATTCAATAGAGGGCAAATTAATGGAGTAAGATTGATATAATTGTGACAAATGAGACTTCATTATCATTCCATACAGTCACCAAGACGTAACATGTATTATTTCCAAATAAACGCGTTTGTGCTACAAAGTTAGTTTCACTGCAAGCAATTATGAACCAGATCAGACACTGGGTTACGAATAACCGGCGTCTGTTCAGACTCCAACTATTTTCAATGTCGTTTGCGTTTTGTTTTATGTAAACAGGAAAGAATGGCGTATTCTCTACTGTATATACATTACTCATTCAATGGCATTCCTGAAGCGATTTAAAAGGCGTCTTTGTTACGATTCGACACTATTGCAGTGACACTATTAAGCTGAGTACAGTGGTAAATACGCTATTCCTACCCATTTACGCGTTTATCTATGCGTAAGAAACGCATAGTGAACGGTTAACGAACGCTTAATGAACGCTTAACGAACGGTTAAGGCCTAACGATTTGAACGCGTTTAAACGCGTTAATAAACGGTTATACCCGAGATGCTGCGATTGGGGCGTCCGTTTTCCGTTTCACGCGGATATTTCGGATCTTATCGATGATTGCCGTTTTAGAAAAATCCGAATAAAACGGGTTTATCAAAAACAAGAATCGATTTGTCACTGGAGCATTTTCGCGATAAAACTCATATTGTAATGCGATTTTTGAAAACATTTTCTGTAAATGAGACGCCTCTTATCAGGATCTAAACTGGTTTCGCTTATAGAATTTATATAAATATAGACAGTTTGGATCTCGATCATAATGCTGAGTGACTCGGCGTTTCATCGAGATTATTTCTGTTTGATATGTATTAGAATAATTCCTTCCATGTTGATTTCTATTCAAACGGTTTGAATCCAGATCAAACGCCTGGCTGTATAGATCGGCATAGCATCAGGATCCAAACTGACAGCTTTGAATAAACCCAATTACTTTCATAATAGTTAACACTATCGATTTAGATGTAGATGGGATGCCGAGTAGTTCGGTTCTTATGTTTTACAGCTAAGAATGAAGCATACGGTCTTAATTTCATTTTTACAGTTTGGCTCTAGATGAAATGCCGAGTTACGGGAGTCTCATCCATATTCAAACTATACAGATATCTTTTACTTTGATGAGAGAGTATAATAACTGACACATACTCGCATATAAGGTTTGGTTTATTTGGTTGATATTCCAATCAACCCCAATGGGGCATTAGGATATTTACTTTGATAAGCCGCAGTTTTATTACCCCCCTGTCCGGCTTGTGACGCAACATTGTTAGCGGCTAGCCCTGCATGCCACATGTGGCATTTGGGAATTCCGCATGTTCATAGTAATAGTAATATACACAATTTACATAATCCTTTTTAAACCGTATCCTTTATATGGGAAAATAAATGTATATTCATAAAACTCTCACAGGATAACCTTTCTTCTTAAAGAAAATGATTATATTTACTCCACAGTAACGATATTTACTAAATTCTTAAGTAGGATAAGAGCGGCCCGCAAGTCATACATGGATTACCTCCCTTTCTCCACGATTAATCCCCTTTCATCCGGGCTCTTTTAAACGCGTTAAGAAACGCGTTAAGAAACGGGTAGTAAACGCGTTAAACGAAACGGGTAACGAACGCTTAACGAACGCTTAACGAACGCGTAAGAAACGCGTAAGAAACGCGTAAAGTGGGTAGGAATAGCGTATTTACCACTGTACATGTATCATCCATCATACTCATATAAACATAACAAATGCTGCCTTTTGCAACAAACCAACCAAACTCCAAGCACAGTGGCGAAAACGTTATTATTTCCCGTTTATACGCAAAGGAAACGCAAACGCATAGCAATATAATGGAGAAAACGACAATTTGTTGACAATCCTGACTTTTGATTTTTATCTGAGAAATAAACAGTTTGGAGCCTGATCAGACGCCGGATTACCCGGCGTCTGATCTGACTCCAAACTGTTTACATTGGAACTAAAAGTTTTAGCTTAAACGCGTTTAGTGGGAAAGAAAAACGTTACACTGTACATGTAACTTGGCTTCTGATCAGGCTCGAACCTTTTTTACACCCAGGTTACAAAAGAGATCGTCATCCTGTTTAGGAAACTGACCTTTTCGATTTCTGCATAAATCATGCATTGTGGCTGTGTTACATGTAACCCCGTCACTACCATGACGTCATCAATCTGTAACAGTTGCCGTCTGATTTTATTCTAAAAACTATTCAGGTATTTCGACTTAACAAATATTGAAATGAGTATCATGCAGTTTGGATCCAAATAAGAAGCGGTATTATGCGGCGTCTTATCAGGATCCCAACTGTTTACTAATAAACATGGTACTCGGGTAAAGGCAGAGAAAGGGTTAAAATGAATAGTTTTTAAAATGACGCTTTCAAAACATAATCAAACAACGCATCGGCAATGTTAAGGTTTAATGGGATATTAAGACATAATGGTTGTACCATAGGTTTCGGTCACATACATATGTATGTTTGCATTGAAAAATATATACGTGAGTTATACCAACCGTAAAATTACTTGAAAGTTAAATCATCCATTGCCCTACCCCGAGGACACGGGTTACATGTACGTACCAATAGCTTGAAACCTACAGAAGTCGCCTGATTAGGACCACAATTGTTAAGTACTTATTGCGATATGACTTCAGTCACTTTACCTTAAATTTAAATTTTAGAAATTAAAGCAGACGGCAATTCTTCAAAGCAAATGACAGCATGGCAGTAAAGGTACTGGTAAGTACCCCCGGTATCATGCTATAACATTGGGTTGAAACATCACGACACGTACAGTGGAGAGGACGTTATTAGTTCTTGCTTCACCCATAAATGTATATGCCCGCGATACTATGTATGAGACATAGACAAACAGTGTAGACTCTGATCAGATGTCACATAACGTCTTCACTGTTTGCTGATAGGAATTTCAATATTAAAAAAAACGAAATTGAAAATTAAGAACAGATACCCCTTAGATTAAAATCGGACGAATCCAATGTAATAAGCATCAACGAATCCACTGGATTCAAATGGGTTATATATAGCGCTCTTTTCACACAGGGGTTGTGCGTTCAAAGCGCTTTACATGAAATAACCTACACATCGAGAAAAGACAAAATAACAACAATTAGATCTGAAATAAAACATGAATGAACATATAAAAGACAGTCCCCAAAACGGCGATCACATTACCCCCATCAATCAGCAATGAACTGACCGGCTAAAGATTGCCGACTGATATAAATAATGGTAGAGCGCCCAATAAAGACAATCGACAACACACAAATAACTATAATTAGATCTAAAATAAACATGAATACACATACAAAAGACAGCCCCCAAAATGGCGACCACATTGCCCCCATCAATCAGCAATGAACCGACCGGCTAAAGATTGCCGACCAATAGAAATAATAGCAGAACGCTTAATGCAGGCCGCCTAATGTAACATAACTAGGAAAAATAGCATGCGACCATAACTAAAAACTACATAGAATATCAATGTCATGATTAACAAGAGCCCCATGGGGCATATTTCGCTCACCTGAGAATAACTGACAAAATGGAGAAAAATATGTATGTCCAGGACAGAGTCATTTTTTACTCGATTGGCATAATTTGAACAATCTTGAAAGAGGACCTGTAGATGATGCTATGTGCCAAATATCTAAGATCAGGGTACTAGGGTTTTAGACAAAAAGATTTTTTTTAAGTTTCCATTGAATTTTTTTTTTTAGCTCCTGTGACCTACTTATGCAACAGATTGTAACCATTTGAACAAAATACGTAAAGGACATCTAGAAGTGTCACCATGATGAATATCAAAGCTCTGGCCGTATTAGATTCAGAGAAGAAAACGTTTGAAAATTTCACTATATAACTCTATGTAAAACTGTGACCACTGGGGCGGAGCCAATTTTGACCCTAGGGACATAATTTGAACAAACTTGATAGAGGACCAGTAGATGATGCTATGTGCCAAATATCTAAGCTCTGGCCCTTGTAGTTTCAGACGAGAAGATTTTTAAAGTTTTCATTGAAAAAATCTATTTTTAGCTCCTGTGACCTACTTATGCAACCGACCGGAACCATTTGAACAAAATATGTAAAGGACATCTAGAAGTGTCACCGTGCCCAGTATCAATGCTCTAGCCATATTAGTTTCAGAGAAGAAGACGTTTGAAAATTTCACTATATAACTCTTTGTAAAACTGCGACCCCCGGGGCGGGGCCAATTTTGAACCTAGGGACATAATTTGAATAAACTTGATAGAGGACCTATAGATGATGCTCGGTGCCAAATATCTAAGCTCTGGGTCTTGCAGTTTTTGACAAGAAGATTTTTTAAGATTTCCTTATTTTTTCACTTTGGTTGCCATGGCAACCAGAGTTCTGCATTGTTTTTAATTCTTTGAACAAATTTGAAAGAGCTTGACCCAAGGAACATTTCTGTAAAGTTTGGTTGAAATCTGTCAAGCGGTATATGAGGAGATGTCATTTGAAGCAATTGTTAACGACGACGCACGACGGACGACGCACGACGGACGACGACGGACGCCGGACACAGGGCCATCCCAATAGCTCACCTTGAGCCTATGGCTCAGGTGAGCTAAAAATCGGTGAAATCTGTCAAGGAATTATACCACAAACCCCGCCAGCTGGTTTCAAAAGAGATCAGAGTTGTATCCCTACCATCAAAGATCCACCAGACAGGCATTGGTCGACAATACAACCCCAGAACTAAAAATTAGACATATACAGAATGAACACAGCCCTGGGTAGCAGTCGTTTACCCTCTCCACCCCACACCCGCGAGACCTACATGTTCCATGGCTGAAATTACACCCTTAATTTATAAAACATAAAGATGAGAAGGTGTCCTAGAATAATACCGCATACCCCAAGCCAGTCGGGTTCAAAGAGATCAGAGTCGTATCCCTACCATCAAGATCCACCAAACAGGCACGGGCAAACGGTACAACTCCAGAACTCCCATTTAGACCCACAATATCTACAGCAAGAACATAGCCCGGAGGTAGCAGCCATCGATATCGATATGACTGAAATAATGTTAAAAGCGATGTTAAATCATAATGCACAAACAACAAACAAAAAAACAAACTATTAAATGTAGATCATGGCAATATTTGAAAACAATTCACGATTATCCTATACTCTGAATAGGAAATGCTTTGGAGTCTGGTGAGATGCCGGGTTACTCCGCGTTCGATCTAGCACCAACCTATTTGCAAAGGGCATAGGGATTTTAGCATAGACGAGTGTATTTTTTGTGAAAGAATAATATCTGTACTTTGCATACTTGCTTAATTAAGAACAGGCTCCAAGGTTATAAAGAGTTTGAGCAGAGCCTGAGATTGTTATTAAGTGTTAGTTTTTAAGATGTTAGCAAACAGTGAGATCTGATCAATCAATTGCTTGAGAACGATCTAAAACTCAGCTCAAACTCTTCATAACAATAGGACCTGATAAAACAGTTTTTGGAATCAAATCAGATGCCGAGAAAACTCTGCGTCTGATAAGGTCACAAACGATGGACAATAACAATACTGACACTGGAGAAGACGTTATGCTGGCAATAATGGGGCAACTGTTTCTTCCATGTACAATGCTGAGCTGGCTTCAATATGTTTGTCATTCATCTTTATGTTTTTTATTTCTAAACATCCAAGATGTGATTTTGAAAAAAGCAGCAGACGACAATTTAAAGCAGATTATATTGCAACAATAACAAATGTTGGACATAATTGTTCAATCTGGGAATAGCGACAGGCGTTGTTGTAAGGAGGGGATCGTTATTTGGAGGGCCGTTGTAGGGAGGGAACACTGTACATGTGTACGGTATTGGGCAATAAACTATCGGATGCCTCATGAAAACAGCCTATTTATATTTGATACGCTGATATTAATGGTATTTGTCTGGACATTATAGAAGAAATTATGAATGTATAGGCCCCTGGTGTTGTTTCTAAATAAGGAATATCTGCAGGTCAAATTGGTTGTGTTTTATAGGGGAATGTTTGGACAACCATTAGTTCTGTCTAGCAAACCGTCGAAGAATATCTCCATACTGCACTGTCTAGTCTATGTAAATCCCTAACTCACGACCAATAGGAGCGTCTTTAACCCTTTCATGTCCAAATTGTTCGAGAAATGTTTACCCCTACACCGCTTTATTGTTGTCATTATTGTCTGCAATATCGTTTCAAAGTTAAATACAAGGCATTATGACTGAAGATATTTCAAAGTGAATGTCAAACAGTTTGGATCCTGATCATGTAGAAAATAACAATTTTTTACTTGTCTTTTTTATCTATTTGAATCTGAGTGGCAAACAGTTTTTCCCGACATCTGACCTGGCTCCAAACTATTTGCAAGGGAAATTATACCTTGATAGATTCGATAAAAGTGTCGCTCGGACATGGGTGTGATACTTCACATTTAAAGTGGGAGAGACGTTATTCTTGCCCAACACTCTCGCCTATGCTAAACAACGTATGCACTATGCAGACAGTTTGGAACCTGAACAGACGCCAGTTAATCTGGCATGTGCATAGGCTCCAAACTATTTGACACTCAGATAAAACATAGTTCGTGACATTTGTCAAAAAAGCTATCATTTGCTACATCTTATTATATTTGCCTTTTGTTTTGCTTTTATCTGGTAAAATACTTTCTTTTCCACTTTACATTCTGAAGCATTCGCTTAAAAATTGCCTGAACCGTTCATGTTTTATGTTACTCTGTGGCATCCTTTTATTATCACTTCTGGCCAGCGATCTGGAAGATTGTGTAGGCGAATTTCCAAATGAACGCTGTTAGCACATAGTTATACAGTGTGAACTCATCGTTTTTCACTAACTGTTTAGCCATAGTTGTCTACTTAACCAGTTAATGCTTACATGTATCACCCACAAAAAACCTTTAGCAAACAGTGTATATCCTGATGACTCCGCAAATTGCGGTATCTCACTAGGGTCTACACTGTTCAGTGTTGGCTATATAGAATGACATATGGTATTCCAACAGGAGCATGGTAACGTGTTGGTATTAAGGTTGAGGACCACTTATAAGATCAGGCCAATGTCGCTACATGTACATGCACCTAGAGCTACGGAAAGAGATCGTGCGATTGCTGTACGCAGAAATCCGAATTTGGCCCGATCTCAATAGGGGCTCTCAACCTTAATTCACTTCTCCATAAATGTGCGGTCTGTCTGGGAAAATGTATTTGCCTCCCATGTTGGGTGATCGTTCATGAAGGGTTTGTCTGTTTTCAATCATTACTTCTGGTTCAGTGGACCAGAAGTCTATGTAACATAATTTTATTGACGATGTGAGCGTAAACTGCTTTAAGGTCGTTCGTCCCAAAAAAAAAATGAACAACTCTAGTTTCCATTTAGGTCTAGTCGATGTTGACTATTCAAGGTTGACTTCTGTAAAATGAAAAACAGTGCATGCTCTGATCACTTTAGGGAACCAGTTTCTGGGTCTACACTGTTTCCATAGGATAAATCTCCTCTTCAAAGTATCACAGTTGGTAAAGGACGAGTTTACTCGTCGCTACGGTTCATAAAGTTAAGGCGCCGTTTGTCTTAGAAAACAGTATTTGCCTCTCACGCTGAATGATAGTTGAAGCAAGGTTTGTCTGTTTTCAGTCATTACTTCTAGTTCAGTGGTCCAGAAGTCTGTGTAACATTTTCTCTTATTGACGATGAGAGTAGAGAGATATTTTTTAAGACCTAAAACATGCACTTTTCTGTCCTTACGTACATTTGAGAAGATGCTGTTTCTCCCCGTTCAAAATATGCTTAACGCAAACAAAATACATGTTCAATGATATGTAGAAAAATATAAGTTTTGAAAATAGTACAGTCATGTAACGATTTATTTTTACAATAGTGGCAATTAGGCTTCCCGGCATCTGATCAGGCATCATACTGCTTACATATGACATAACTGTGTCTGAACATAAACGTTTTTAGCTCGACTTTTTCGAAAAGTCGACCTAAAGTCGTCACCCTGTCGTCTGCGTCTGCGTCTGCGCCAGCTTCTGCGTCGGTTAAGTTTTTTGCTTAAGGTTTTTGTGAGTGTTGATTTCTCAATAACTATCAAAGGTATCCATTTGAAACTTGGAATACTTGTTCGGTATCAAAAGGGCAACTCATTAAAACAAGGCAGGTAACCCTGTGATTTGTCATTTTAGAGTTATTGCTCTTGTTTTATTTACTTAAAATTGTAAATTAACATATCTAAATAATTTTGAAAGATATTAACTTGAAACTTGGAATAGTTATTCAGTATCAAAAGGGCAACTCATTACAATAAGACAGGTAACTCTGAGGTTTGTTTATCCAGAGTCATTGCCCTTGTTTTATTTATAAATTAACATATCTAAATAACTATGAAAGATATTAACTTGAAACTTTGGATACTTGTTAAGTATCAAAAAGACAGGGTTACTCTGTGATTTGTAATTCCAGAGTAATTGCCCTTGATTTATTTACCTAAAACTTGTAAATTAAAATAGCTTAATAACTGTCAAAGGTATTAACTTGAAACTTTAAATACTTGTGTTATATCAAAAAGGGCAATTCATTCAAACAAGAAAGGTGACCGGGGATGTGCCATTCCAGAGTTATTGCCCTTGTTTTTATTTAGATAAAACTTGTACATTGGAATTTATCAATAATTACCATAGGTATTAACTTGAAACTTTGAATACTTGTTCAATTTCAAAAAGGCATCACCTTTCAACAAAGCAGATAACCATTGGATTTGTCATTGCAGAGTTATTGCCCTTGTTTGACTAAGAAATTATTCAGTAACTGTAGAAAGTTATTGCTTTCAAACTTCAAATATATTTGAATACTTGTTTAGTTTTAAAAGGGCAACTCATTACAACAAGGCAGTTAAAGCAGGAAAAGATGATGTCCTTCTCTGGACTTTATACTTTACTTTAAATGGAATGTAGACTGTCCAAGTATGTTAAAGTTGTTGTTGCTAACACATTTCTATGACCAATAGGGCATAACACCCATACACATTCTTTAAGTTTGAAAAATGTAGCCGTCTCAAGTATATAAAAGTCGAGCGTCCAGCACCCGTTTGCGGTGCTCTCGTTTAAGGCTAAGAACAGTATTGACTCCACTGTATAAACATATATGAGCCGTGACAGAAGAAAATTTGCATAATTGAATTACAAATAGTGTAGATCAATGCCATCCGACGCAGCGGCTGGTCTTGATATACTCTGTTAGACACCCACGATCAACTAAAACAATATATTTAGCAGTATTATATACGATATTTGGCAGTGTAAACCAAAATCATATGCAGAGCCTGGGATGACAATGATGCTTGTCCTGTACAATGTTGCAATGCAAAAAGGCAAGTTTTGTCATGGCATATTTAATGTTTTAAGGACTTAAATCACATCACATCAAACGTGCTTGTACATCAATGTGAGTCAGATTAAAGACTTATAAGATACATAGATGTAGTAACACAGTGTGTCCTTTAAATCTAAATTGTTTGAAACTGCCATCATTTTAATTCTAAACAATGTTTTGGATATACGTTTGTAACCAGACCAGACGACGGTCTAAACTGTTAACGACTCTGAAATAATGGTCAGAAGTTTCAAACAGTTGTTTGATTTAATTTAGTTTGTCATTTATACCGGAGAGAATAGCGTGATCTCCACGGTAATCTCGTTTTCTTTCGTCATCATGAAACAGATCATTATCAAATACAATAGACCAATTAGCCTGTTTCTTTCGCGATTATTGCTTAAGGCTGTAATAATCAATTGGTGTTCTCTTACATATTCACCAAATTGAAAAGAATAACCTCTTACCCTTTAGTATGGCTCCAAGCATATACCAGAATGACAGAAGCTTGGGACCATACTTAAATATTGGAGATTATACTTAAATATATTCAATCAAACAAATTGTTTGTTTCCAGGCCCTTCCTCAACCAGCAATGTAATATATTCAATTTATTCTATTATAAATAGTTAAACTTTCAGTTACCGTAACCATTGCTGTAGAGCAGCTCCAACCTGGGGCGAAAACTTCAACAATTTGCGTTTGTAATGTGTACAGTGAAACTAACTGATAACAAAGTCCCGGGGATTGTCTGAGTTCTTGGGTTATACCAAAACTTCGTTATGTAGCGATTTTACTATACGACAATTATAAATGAAGAAACAATATTTGTTTGTTTTATCCATTATTTCGTTATATCCAATTTATTTATAAGCGAGCTTCACAGTAACATGAGGGACACAGTTTCTCTGTTGTTCAAAGGTATTATTCATCAACTTTGTCTCGTGTTTTTGCACGCTCTTTTAACTGGCAAACTGTCAGACACTATCGTCTTGTATTCGTCCCACGGGAGCTTTTGCTAATCTAATATTCAGGAAGCAATTTTGTCATAAAACTAGTCCCTGTTAAATAAATATTTAAGAATCGATTATTTTAATTTGTAAAGAGTAGCCAGGTTACATTTTAATACTTTGTTAATTTTCCATACTAAATTTGCTTCTAGCCGTGCTAACTACAATAAAATGTACAGTAAGAAAGACGTCATTCGTTTTCGTGGTTTTTTGTGGGTTTTTTTAATGTTTCAGCTAACTGTTATTATTTTTGTTAAAATATAATTCAAATGCAGTTTGGACCCAAATCTTTCTCTGGCCTAAAACTGTTTGTATTGGAAATACTAGTTATAACGTCAACACATTAATTGGAAAAGTATAACGTCTGCTCAACCGTAACAATACCGCATAATTTGTTTAATAACCTTGTGCATTGATAATGTCGAACCCCTCAAAATAACAAATATTTAGGTTTCATTTCGAACCGGAAACAGTTTGACCGTAAGGCCGATATGAACAATTTGGGCTTTGGAATTGACCTCTTTGTCAGAACCAGGTTAGGCTACAGTACCCGTATAACGTTTTCATTGTCAAAGTTTACCACTTGCTTTAATCCTCTCATTGCTACAATATTGTCTGATTGTGTACTGTGGTCTGTACAACTGTATCCTCCAAACCTGGAGTCAATGCAAAATGACCAAAGACATTATAATCTAGCAATGATTGTCAAGTGTTAAATTATCGATGCATTTCCGTTTGAAATGTCAACCACCACACGTCTGGGTGGAACGTTTTTCTACGCCTGCATTGGTACAGTGGAGAAGGTGTTATCATATCCCAATTAACACGTTTATGCCAAAAAGATTGTGTTCTTTGTAAACAGTTTGGAGTCAGATCAGATGCCGGGTAAGCCAGGGCCTCAGGTAGATCTACTCAGATACAAATACAAGTAAACCGTCAGAATGTTTTAAACTGACATTGCCATGTTCTACATTCTTTGCGATCACGTTTACGTTTCGTTACAACTGGAAATTGATAACGGCTTCTCTACAGAACAGGTCTGATTGTAATTTATTTCAAGCCTCCCATGGGTTAATGGCATATCGCTTATTCTCTCATTTAATAAATTGCAACACAACTGAACTATTGCACAAATTTCACTATTCCCCTCTATTATATCATGCCAATTGATTACGTGAAATATTTATGAGTATCGAGCAATCCATCGCTTAATTATGCCAATTATACACTCCGATTGTTAAAATGAAATGTCAGCCTGTGTGAATGTCCCTCTGGATTGCAGGTAATTTTCAATAGAATTACAGTGGATGTGTTCCTGTCCAGTTTAAACGAAAACGAAACGCAAACACATTGCATTAAACATAGAAACTTTCAATATTTGGAAACTTCCAAAACATCATTTAAATCTGAGGAGAAAACAGTTTGGAGCCAGATCAGACTCCGGATTACTCGGCGTCTGATCTTGCTCCAAATTGTTTGCAATAGACGACATAGTTTTGAATAAACGCGTCTATTTGGGAGAATAAAGTGTGGGTTTTTTCTCTACTGTACAAACGCATTGTAGTATGTCAGCAGGGGAATGGCTCGACTTTCTGGGTAAATGCTGATCCAGGTGTTATAACATGCCAAACATGTGTTTACCGATCATTCATAAAGAAGACGTATTGGGGGAATTAAAACATAGTGCATCTGGAATACGACTCTCTTACACAATGACCAATCAACATCATTTAAATGTTGGGAATCATCACAATCCGAGCCAGATCAGACCCGGGTGACATATCGTCTAAACAGGCTCCAATCTGTTTGCTGTTCATGTATACATAGTAAATAAAATGCAAATAATTGTCATAAAGCTGTACCCTTATTTCTCCAATCAATTGCATTGCGTTTGCGTCGGTATAACATACATTGTAATTATCTGATGTACGTTTCATTTTGAATACAAATGTCTTACATAAACGCAAAGCCTCGACATCTTTTGTGAATGTAAGGATCGACCATTCTGCGGCAAAGAGTTTACATGTAAAATAATGTAGACCAAGATCAGAGAACTTGCGTTGTAAGTCAGTTTGCAATAAACAGGTACAGTAAAACTTCTCTATTACGATTTTAACGACCACTAAATTTTGTTAATTAATTGGTGTTTATGGCAGGAGCTTTATGTTTCACTGTCCCCTGTATTTTGCAGTGAATTAGCCGTCGTTGTTAGTGGTCGCAATAGAGAGGTTTAACCGTATTGTAAAAACAATCCTAGCCGTTCAGAAAAGGAAATTATTTGTTGGAAACTAGAATTGTCAATTTGAAGCTTCAAGGGTCAACGAGTTACAAGCCCGCTCGGAAGACGTGTTTTCTAGGTTAATTCAATATTGATGCAAGGTCTCATTAGGTCGATCACCTTTGTATCTAAATAAGTAGATTGCAATCGCCTAGTAGTAGATAAATACAACCTTCGCACGGATGCAACGTACTACATGTAGCTAGATCTAGATTGCATATACATGTATAATGGAGAAGGCGTTAGTCTTTGCCATTTAAACGAAGCAATGCAATAACAATGCAATCAAATCGGGACAACAGCATTTTTAAAACAATCAAACAGTTTGGAGTCCGATCATATGCCGTACTATTTATGTTCAAGCAACTGAAATTATCTAGCAGAAACTCGTTTGGAAAAGAATAATCTCTCCTCCTCTAAAATATGCGTATACCTTAACACGAAAACTATTTTCACCATGTTTTGAACTTGATCAGTTTTTCAAAATATTTGGCACTAACCTTTTAGATAAATGTACAATGTATGAAAGTGATGATATAGAACAATTGCATTCAATCGTCGTTTTTTGCCACTGTTTTATTTTATTTGAGTCAGTTAATGCTGATAAATTATACATTTCAATCTCTGCCAGCCTTCAGACAAACGCTATTTAACAAACACCTAGTGACACTGTGGCACTCGTCTTTATCTGAACTTATGTGCTTTAACTGATTGCTATGCATTGAAACACTAGATCAATCATTAATTTCCGCCTCGCGCTTTAGTTATTTGAAATATTTAACAATGATGTGTCCATATCACACTAGAAGACACGCTATTTTTCCAGTAAACATGTTTGTGCTTGAACCATTTCCCTTGCAAATAGTTTGGAGCCAAATCAGACGCAGGATGCTGCTTTGATTAAAACAAACTTCCAACGTTACCAAAATCACTTCATTTTACTGCATTTTAGTGCATTGAATTTTAGTTTAGTTTAAAACAGCATAATCCCTTCCCCACTGTACACAGAAATACATTAGTCTAATATTGCATATTTCAAATACATTAACTGCATCGCCAGGTTTAATCTAGATACGTTTCGTTTTATGGCATTAAATACGATTTTTAATGGCTTAGATAAAATGACGACACAGACTTTCATTTCGATTGTGATCAAACAATTATTTTTACTTTCTATTTTTTATGCACTGTAATGACTGTTCTTTGTTAAAATATGTGCCTCATCTGTTTATCAATATTTTAATACCATAAATATCTAACGTGAGCCACCCATATTGCAGTACGTGAATCTTCTATAGTTCAACCCTCAGACAACAGGTCAATGTTGTTTTTTAAAAAGAGACTACTACATGTACATGTAAGTTAACAATACGAAGGGCTAGCAGACTTATCAACTTGTAGCTTTCTGTTTTACTTTAACCTTCCTTATAGCGGCAACTTCTCACAAACACTGCATGCAATACCTTTTTTAAGTGGTTATAAACATGGATTTTTACTACAATGTTATGAACGTTTTTATTTCTAATTTAAACGGAACGAAGCGCATTCAAATCTAACAAATGATATTACGTTTCAATCTGAAAAGCAGTCATTTGAAGCCTAATTTGACGCCGCCGCGTTACCCGGCGTTGATCTGACATGAAACTGTTTGCAATGGACATACAGTACATGCACATACTTCGTGACGAAATCGGATTCGATTATATTCCTACCAGGTGGTCGCAAATCTTGTATAAGTGTGCGCTTATCGATGTATTCAAATGAACCGGTTATCTCTAGGTCTATCATAACCCCTCACAATGAGACAAACTAAGAACCCGGCGATTGCGTTAACTGCTGACGACAGCTTCAAGAAATGTTAAAGTGGAGTGGGATGCGTATGTACAATGTAAGAGTTTTCTGCAGGACGTTCAGTTTAGTTAAAACAAGTTTTAAGATTGAAATCAAGCGTTGTTTTGAATGGCTGTAACATATGGGGTGTACTGTACAGCAGGAGCTAATTGTTCAAGGTCAAGATAGAAGTATACACACGGAGACTGTGCTACTGTCGAACCTGCCAAAATACATGGTCAACCTTGAAGACATAGGAAATCCAAATGTAGCTAAACCTACGGCAGAACACAGTTTTGGGAATTGTTTACATATTTCTGTTACTCAAAAACATGAGCTTTGACTATTGGCTGTCGTATGTGTTTCATTTACTTGATTTGACTGTACTGTGGAGATAACGTTATTTTTTCACGCTCAAACGATGCTAACTGCAAACGCAACACAATAATATACAGAACGTTTTGCAAATATGGACGTAGCATTTCAATCTGAATGGCAGATAGTAAGAAGCCTGATAAGACGCAGGGTTACCCGGTGTTTGATCTAGAGCCAAACTGTCATCAAAGGGCATATTTGTTTAAGCATAAATGCGTTTATTTGGGAACGAATAACGCCTTGTCCACTGTATATTCCAGGGTGCAGAAAAAAGTGCAGAAAAAAGCAATGCTTCAAAGAAAACGACAAGAGATGTTATCCTTGCTAGGTTACATCGTGCTTACAGTACTTATACAAAATAGTATGCATGTCATTTAAACCAAACTAAATAAAAAGCAATAAGTTGAAGAAAATGACAACTATTTTTACCATTCATTGTAATTTGAGCGGCACAAACTTTGGAGCCTGGTCAAACTTCGGGTTACCCGACGTCTGAACTGACTCCAAACTGTTTGAAAAAAAAAATAGTTTAACTACAAACGCGTTTATTGGAAAAGAATAGCGCCTTGCTAGATTACATCAGTCTTAACGACCGGTATGGCAGATATAATGACTGTTTTACGTGCAGGCGGGTCGGGACTTAACCCTTACTGTGCGGGGTTTGTGTATTTTCGATTTTTTACAAACAGTGTAGACAAAATACGAAGGACCCAGAAGGAGCTTTCTAATCAAGGTCTGCATTCTTTGTTGTACTTTTTAATATCTTGGGACGAAACACCATTGAGAGATTAAGTAAATGGACTTTTAATAAAAAAAACAACTGAAAGGACCACGTGAAAAACTCTGCGTATTTGTACATGTACAATGTATGAGGATAAGGCCTATAGGTAAACAATATGCAAACTTTCTTGCATGCCAACGATAGAGGAGTTTGTTGCTGATATCCATCGCCCATCACATCCATGCATATCAAAACTCCCAGGCATGTGACAGCAGACCAAGTCACATAATCACTAAAGTCGTATTTGACTGGTGGTATATTTTATAAGTACGTGTGCACTTAAGTTATTGACAGGTTAATGTATATATACATGAATGTCATCTTGAAAGTTTAGACCCTGATCATACATGTAGGTAGTTTACATAGGACAAGTGCATCCTACACTTGTAAAATATACACTGTTTGTAAAAGACAAGGATACTCTTCGCTAGGGTTCAATGTTCTAAACATTTTGCAGTGATCTCAATAATAAACTGAATTATTCTACATAGAGTCAACCCCGCTATTTCGATCGGTCAAGTTAGGGATTTATTTGTTTTCAGGCCAATGGGTCTTACATAAACATAAACTGAAAATCTGTGTAACTTTTCTTCATCAAACTGTCAAAATGTATGCAAACAACTGGTTTGTATTTTGTTAACTTAACCATAATGCCGTAGCTTGCACATGTATAATTAGTCAACATAAGTTTTGTGTAACTTGTTTTATTATCCATGAGTATAACTTGTTTTTATTGTTGAATGTTAAAATTATGAATTAATACAGTTTAAACGAATGGCTCTTAAAGTAAACGGAGCATAACTCAGAAACCTCACAATGAGCTTCTGCTTTACTTTCATCCTCTTTTAAGCTTTTATAATTTTCATTTGAATCGTTCTGATAAAGTGTTTTACAGCGTACATATATTAGACTTATTCTTTACCTTTCCAATAAATGCGTTTGTGCAAAAACGATACCTTGTGGATTCCAAATTGTTTGACACTCGTCAGCATTTTCAAACTAATCGTCATTTGCCTTGTCTTAAGTGTTAAGTTGCGTTAGAACGGGAAAGATTAACGTCCTCTCCACTTTAATTGATCTATAAACGTATCTCAAATTGTATTTACATGTATTTAGGTTATGAATTACAGTCTAAAATATCTAGGAAATTAAAGGGGCTCACATTGGTAAATGATGTAGATCGTATGCACATATTACAGTCAGACTTGTACCACATGTAAGCGACGCTTTGAAATGATATTTAAAGACAGTCTTTAAAACCGTCATCCTGTACAGGGTACGTGAACAATTAAATCTGACTTCTCAAAAACTGTCTGTACGATTAAACCCTGCATTGAGCAGTTATTTGTATGAATATGGTCATGCTGCTGAACAAGCAAGCTTAACTACTGTAGCTTTGATAATAATTGAATTGGTTTTACGGTATACAGTGTTCCCCCCAACAACGACTCCCTCCTTACAACGACTCTTGTCGCAGTTCCCTAAACAGGACAATTATATCTAACGCTTGCACTGCTGTAATATCGTCTGCTTAAATTGTCGTCTGCTGTTTTTTTCTTAAAGCTACATATAAGTGGACATTTTTAAATAGAAAAAGTATTATAACGAGCGACAAACACCTTGACAAACAGCTTGAATCCAGATTACGCGGTGTCTGATCTGTATTCAAGCTGTTTGCAAATGTTAGTCTCCCTAAAACAACTCCCTCCGAACAACACACAATCTGTGTCTCCCATTGGGTGTCGTTAAAGAGAGGGAGGGTTGTAATCAACAAGCGTTCAGCGACTAATCAATAATAGATACATTAGATGCCTTTCAGACACACTTAATGCAATACAAATGAAATGAAGAAATCCCACAATGCAAAAAGACATGCATTATTCATCCTTCGTTCAGCAGCAACATGTAGCGTTTTGTAGTTTTTGTGGATTCTCCGCTGGTGTAAAGCTACCGTGGAGATGATGTAATTGTTTCCCAATAAACATATTTGTGCTAAATCAATTATTTCTGCTGTAAACAGACTAAAGTCAGATTAGACGCCATGCAACCCGGTGTCTGATCAAGCTCAAACTATTTGGTACTCAGATAAAAAATGTAGTGTGAGAAATTCAAAAGCTGCCATATTTCGACATTTAAAATCCATTCCGTTTGCGTGTAGGTCTAATTGAAAACGGGAAAGAATAACGTCCTCTCCATTGTAACAGAAGTGCAATTGTTTTTGCCAATAGAAGAACTGGCAAAAGATGATTCGGTAGGGAATAGAATAAGAATAATGCTTTAATTCATTCCCATTTCTCCATGCCATTTAAATGCATATCCATTGCTGTCACCGCTGTCTCTAATTCCATCACATCATCATACTGCTTTTCCTTCTGACGCTTATCCCGTTATTATTATGTCGTCTACTTTAAAATACCGTCGACAAGCTCACAGCGGAACCATTGTACGTGTTTTTCAGCAAATGCATTGACACGAGTTCCAAACAGTTTGGATACTGACCAGGCCCCGAGTTACGGATCCAAATTGTTTGCAAAAGAATATACATGTATGTCTACTCCTATCTATATGTAGCAGTGTTAGTACTCTAAAGGTTTCAGCTTCTCTCTGGGAAATTCTGTCAAAGTTTTAAACCTCGCTGAAGCGACATCTCAAGGTATTGATTGGATCTAACCTCTCATTTATGTAGCCACAAATCGAATTTAAGAACGAAAGTACATTGTAGTTAATAACACAGAGGTTTATTTATAGACACTTTTTACAGACGATTGAGTTTGTAGCAGACGATGTGTGTCCACAAGGCATCGCATGGCTGTATATTTAACCCGCATCCTGCATGGCTCATACAGTGGAGAAAATGTTATCCTTTCCCAATAAGCGCGTTTACGATAAAACTATTATTTCCCATACAAACAGTTTGGAGCCAGATCAGACGCCGGGTAACCCGGCGTCAGATCAGGCTCCAAACTGTTTGCCACCAAGATAAACATGAATTATCAGAATTGTCCAAAAGTTGTACTTTTCTACGTTTTAGTGTTTTGCGTTTGCGTACGTTTGCGTTTAAACGGGAAAGAATAACAGATTCTCCACTGTACATGTACTTGGTAAACAGTTTGGATCCAAGGACAGACGCCAAACAACCGTCTTCTGATCCGAATTTAAACCACTCTATACCCGTATTGTTAGGTGGGAAAAATACCTAAATTTGAAATAATTGACAGGCGACAGTTTTGAAGTAGATTTGGTTTTGCATATACATATCCATGTATGTAACACCTCGTTACTTTCACCAATTAACTGCTACAATGTGTCTTTAAAATAAATTATGAGTCTGAGCTGAGAATACAATCGAAATCTAATTGACCATCTCCTGATAAAATAATTGATAATTGTTTACAATAATGCATGTTTGGTGAGTTGAACTCATCGTGCAGACGAGATAAGAGTACGAACATTCTGCTTTGCATCCAATTTCCTTAAGCAACCACATAATTATTGTGAACACAATATTAAAGCGTGTTTTGGCTGTTCGGTTTTTGTATTTTTTGTCTGTTTTCTTGTTGCTTATTTTAATAAAAGTAGTAACACATAATCTAACCACACGTTCGTCTTAAACAGACGGGTTTTATTGTAGACAATAACGCAAGCAATGTGAGTGTAGCATAGTATGCATGATTGCGAAAGATATAGAGCCTTGTCTGCACCAGCATGCAGCGCAGTAAGAGATACTTGTGGGTGTATGTATGTATGTTATTTTTCCACTAAAGACTTTCTTGTTAGCTCGTAATGTTAATATACCACACAGGTGAGTTATAAGTGCTACAGTAGGGGAACGTTTGTTCTATCCCGTTTAAATGAAATATAAACGCAAACACATTGCAATAAAACGTAGAAAATAACATGTCGGTAGTTCTGACATTTTATATTAAGCTGAGCGGCAAACAGTTTGGAGCCTGATCAGACATCAGGTAACCCGGCGTCTGATCTGGCTCCAAACTGTTAGCAATAGAAATAATAGTTTTAACGTAAACGCGTTTATTTGGAAAAAAATAACGTTTTCTCCACTGTACAGTGGAACCGACGTTATTCTTTCCCGTTTAAATGAAATAGAAACGCAAACACATTGCGATACATGTAACATATAGAAAATATCAATCATAGACAATATTGACGAATTATTTAAAATTGAGTGGAATCCAATTTGGATCTTGGTCAGACAACGGGTAACCCAGTGCCTGGCAAGGTTATAAACGGTTTGAAGAGGATATACATGATGGAGCAAGAATGCGTTTGTTTGGAAAGAAAACGTCTTCTCAACTGTACCATGAATCGTCCACATCCCATCTCCTCTCTGATGAGGTACAAGATTATTTTTCAATATCGGTGGCAGGTGGCAGCTTAAAGCAGAGTAAAGGTATAGTAAAACGCTTCTAAAGGAGTTATCTGCTTTACTGTCGCTCTGCTTTAAATAGTTACTTGGCAAAACAGAAAACAATGCAAGTTTTACTGGTCGCAGTATCGGTGTGAAAGTCTTGGAGAACTTTCATTATTTATGACAAGGCAGTCTGTACTCGGCAGACCATGTACATGTATATACATTATTCAGTTTAATCTGTGCTAGGCATTCAAGGAAGAAACATGAACACGTGCAAGTCCAGGTAGGTGAGCAACTACATGTATGAAGCAGAACGTTCCGAAGTACGGCGTTTCTTTTGGTCTGCATACAAATTGTACATGCATTTGAAGCTGTTCGAAGAGTAAACTCTTTTATTTCTAATCAATCCATGTAGCGTTTTTATCCAAAGATCGCATGTCTGTTACATGTTCAAATATACATGTTACATGTTCAAAGATATTGGACCTTGAAAAGACGTCGAGTGCTAGATGTCTGATCAGGTTCTAACTGTTTCTACCAATTATAGTGTTCTACTGTCCTTCTGCATGATGCACCCACCTGTCATAAACAGATAAACACTCTAGTAAGTGGTCGTTATACATATAGCGGGGATTGCACGTATGCGTGCAGTACTTTACACTATATACTCTAAACGCAATCATTTTGTATAATAAGACGTAAAATGACATAAGAAATGTAATTTATTTTTATAAACCAACTATTTCAATTGTAACAAACCATAATTCATGTACTGTAAATACATGTACATGTATTACTTACCATGGATTAGAATTCACATAAGCTTTCAGTAACTTGTTTTCTAATCCACGTTTAAATGTTTCATTTCATTATGTTCTGTAAATATTATAGGAATAAACAACATCTTTTTGACGTTCATGACGGTATGACTACATTAGCTTCGCAGGGGGTAAATTTTGTAAACGCCCGAAGGGCGTTTTCAATGAATTTAACCCCCGAAGCTAATGTAGTCATACCGTCATGAGCGGCAAAAAGATTTTGTTTATTCCTTATATTTATATTTTTATTTTCTGTCATCCATTTAATGTGTAGTTTGACCAGATTTGTTTCCATGTATATGAATATATCATATACCGGCCAAATGGGTTTGATAGATGTAATATCGATGTAATAGCCATTCCAGTTTCTAAATATGGTGTCAAAAGTAGTCCTCACTACATGTACTGTATTTGCATGATAATTTCAGGGTTTTTACGCACTAAACTTTCTCGCTGTGCTTTAAGAACGCTCGTAAGAAACTAAAACAAAAATTTCAATCTGAATATCTATTATCAAAGCATATTTTAAACAATTAGGTGGCGCAAGTTTTTATACACGCTTTACACATAGCAACGTGAATAGCAACGCTGAAATGCGACTACACAGTCAGCGTGTACACACACCCGCGGCTATCCGTGGCATATCCGATACACATAGGCTAGTTTCAATATGCCATAACGGAACATTACGTTACCAATTTAGTAAGTGTGAATGCATTATTTTGCTTTATGTTTGAGCGACTTTCCTATGTAATTCTGGTGAACAAATTGTTTGAACTTGTCAATTTCAAACCGTAATTGGAAGACAACTTGTCTAATCTATAAATAGAACACTCGGAGAAGGGAGAGAACGCGTACAGCTTTAATGACGGAGCGTAATATGATAACCTCCCTTAAAAACAGCATTTAATTTTTTTTATCGCAATTTGATTTTAATTGAACTGTCTGCGACTTTAAATAGGGGTTTCGAGATACCCAAACGGATAATCTAAAAGTAGATCCTAACTTGGTCGGTATCTCTCCGCCGTATGGAAGATTTTCTTCGCGGCGGAGACTCCGCCCTCTTTCTAACTGGCTGGAACCGGATTCGATTCGTAGGTTCATCGAGAATTGACCTGCATATTTTTTAATACGATTACATAGAGACTTTAAAAGGTGAATGTAAATATGACGCAATGTGTGTAAAACACTTTGAAATTATACTGTATAACCCAAACTATATACACCATATTCGTACAGTGGATTAAACGTTGGTTCTTACCCAATAAGGTTACACATTTACAATGTAAATAGTTTGGAGCCAAGCAATTTTGACTCAAAACTAGTTGCCACTAAAATAAAACGTATATAATTTGAACATATATTTTAAATGGTCAACATTTTCCAGATGCTGTTTTCAACATTTCATTGTACTGCATTTGTGTTTCGTTTTAATTGAAATAATAAATGCAACTCAATAATACTCCCGTGTGCACATTAATAGCAAGCGGGTAACACAAACATGCATTAAAACTTGTAAACAGAATAATATGCTCGCGAGAAGAATCTTAGTTATACACCGTTACAGTGTAATTATGCTATATCTTTTACAATTTGTATGAGTTCATTTGATTTGATTTGATTTGTCATTATTCTTGCTGCAGTTCCTCTTTATTCAAATGGCAAACACTTTAAAGCCTGATCAGACACCGGGTTATCCGGCTTTTTCGTCTGGCTTTAAACTGTTTGTAATAAACAATTGTATTTAGCCTATATGCGTAAGTTTCGTTTAAACATATTTTATTTCAATTATATACATGAAATGGGGTTGGGCCACAAGTTCTACCAACTTAAAGCCTATATGCGTTGATTGGGATACAGTAAGTTCTTCTCGTTTGTAACATCAATAACGAGTATTATATTGAGTGGTCATGCTAGCGAAACTTTACCTGTACCAAACAAAGTGATGCTTAAGTTGGCAGATGCAATGACAGCAGCTACAACAGGCGGTTTCCATGGTACATTTCGAATAGACTTTGGAATTTTTCCCACAGAGCACGGCTTCGTTATTTGACAGGCACGGCAGACATGAAGGTTTATGTGTACGAAATATTTCGACAGACCTCATCAATCCTGTTTACATCTGCTAACAAGGGTAGAAATAATTTTCTTAAGCTTTATGGCACTCTCGCATTATATAGAATACGTTCTTCTTCTTTCTTGGAATTCCAGCCGGAATGTGAATAGAGTAAACCCTAAACATTTCGACAACGCATAGGAATGCTCGATGTTCATTGTTGAAGGTAGGTTGTAGTTTAAAGCAGAATAAAGAAGAACTGGAAACTCCTGTAGGAGCTTTCTGCCTTACGTCCGTTCAACTTTAAATAGTCAACGACCTATAGTCTAAACTAAAAGCATTGTTTTGAGTGGTCGTATATACTGGGTTTAGCTTCATTCTGTTATTCTTTTGGCATGCAACAACAAACAAAGACGAAAAGCAATGCTATTAGTAAATTCACAAGTAGTTTTACCCGCTGTCTAATTCTCCAATCCCTTACTTCGTTACAGTGGTGAATACATCATCATTTCATGTTTAAAAGAAATTCAACAATCAAAACTGTGACTAAATGTGCTTTTAGAAAAATATCATGTATTTCTATCTCAGTGGCAAACAACTTATAGTCTGATATGGTTCCAGACTGTTTTCAATGGAAATACTTGTTAAACCTCATACGCGTTTATTGGGATACATGTAGAATAGCCTACATGCTTTCACCACTGCATGAACGGATCTAATTCATATGGTGCAAGTAACGTCTGAAGAATATGTCAATTTTAGAAATTTGTCGCATGACAAATTAAAAGCAGACGACGTTGGTTCGTAGTCTAATAAGGTTAAATTCCTCTGCCATCGGCTTAATCGATTAAGTGATATTTTTGTCCACTGCCAACTACATGTACTTAATAAAGAACAGAAAATTAAAGATTCCATCGTCAGTGAACTTATAAATCAAAGCCCTGCTGGCGCTGCAGTTTTGTCGGCATTTTAGGTCACCTGGCACGAAGTGCCATGGTGAGCTATAGTGATTGCATTGTGTCCGTCGTCGTCCGTCGTTTTTTTTATGTTCATAGTCGATATATAGCTGGAATCAGGTGTCATTTAAATGACCATTTGGCATGCTCTGATATGAATTAATTTACTGGTTTCTCTTCCTTATACATGGAAATGTATATCAGTTAAAATGACAATAAAAGATGTATACTGCCACTCTTAAATAGAGTTATAAGAGACTATCTACACTCTGAAATGACTACTGTAGTATATAAAGCTGATTACATTATGAAATTGCAGGTATTACTGAGGTAATACATGTACATGTAACGTCATTTTGAATAATTATGGCCCTACAGTGCTTAAAACGTTATTTCCATTGTAAACACTTTGAAGCCCTATCAGTTGCCCGAAAGACTCCAAACAGTTTGCGACTCGAATAAATATAAACCGTGATTATTATCAAAACACTGTCATTTTCTACTTTTCGTTTGCGTTTCGTTTAAACCGGCATGAATAACGTATTCTGTTATCTCTCTTCAGTAAGCAATCTATTATTATAATGCCATTAATTCAATAACAGTCACGTTGATGAAATATATTTCCTTTCTTATCTAGATTGTTATGTCTTAAAACCACGATAAACAATTGATATAGAATTAACCCTATACATTACCCTTAAACAATGATCTACTACAAAATCTGCGTCTAAAATAACCTTAATTCAGTTTACATACATGTTTTGGTATATTGTAGATACATGTACGACCGTCCACTGGTGCGGATCCAGATCATACGCCGAGATGATCAGGACAAAAATGTTTGAAATACCAAGTCACACGGTTACGCACAACAAGATACGGGTTAACCCGGGGCATAAGAAAGCTGATAGTTCTAACGCTGATGTTCGCGAATGAGAGGCAATCTTCAAATGGACCCGTGTCAGTTAAATCTCCCACAAACAGCATTCGGAAAACTTCTAGTCCCAAACGGTTCCATTAGGTAATTGACAGCTTAGACTGTGATTGACATTTTAAGCAGCCGCTTGAACTTTATTGAATCTTGAACTGGAATAATTATGTAAACTGCGAGGATTTGGCGCTGTGCGCTACGGTAGGGAGGAACACGTTATTCCGTTTAGTTTAACCAAAAGCAAAAACACACGCAAAGCAACCAAATGTAGCAAATGACAGTGTTTACATGAACAATATGATGGTCAAACAGTTTGGAGCCAGTTCAGACACCGGGTAACTCGGCGTGTGATCTGGTGCGAAAATGTTTGAAATTGTAAATTCAAGTTTCGTTTAGCGGGGTAATTGGTCATACAACACATTTTCCTGACAAAACGTCGACGAAATTTTCAGGAAAGCTGTAATAAATAAATGCTTTAATTGATTCCGACACTTTGTAGCTACTATATAGCCTTGGGACTGTATCTGGTATTTAGACAATGTGAAATATTACAGTAGAGAAGACATTATTCTCTCCCAATTAACGTCTTTGCGTTAAAAAAAATGTAAATGTATTTGCAAACAGTTTGGAGTCAGATCAAATGCCGTGTAATTGGTTGAAGCATTCACCTTCATAACCCTTTCCCTATGAAAACTCAAATTGACTACTTCTGTGTGCATTGTCTAGTTTCGTCTAGTTCATTGTTTCGTCTTATACATTTGTATGTGCTTTTAATATGTGCTGTTTTTGTCAATATATCTAAGAATCCTCTGGTCGATGGATCTGTGTTTTCCTGTATTCGACAAGACAGTGTACTCTTCACAGGTGTAAAGTGTACGCGAGGGTTCACAGTGTTTAAAAGGTTGAAAGGAAATCCAATGCCATTACAAATGTATATATATATAGAAATCTTCTGGTCCACATTCATCATACTTTAAGACTCCACTACTATAAAATCAAGTTTTTTATTTACAACGGATATTCATTTACAACACGTTAAATATATTGTTTAAACCAGTATTAGATATTTAAATAATGAATTAGACTCAATTGACAGCTGGATTTTTCCATTCGAAGTCTCAGGGGTCAATGAGTTTGATTGGAGGCAATATTATACTCAACTGTATACTCATTTATCAAATTTATACATTTGACTAATAGTTATTTATCTCTTATCCAACGGTTCACCGAACATCAATGTATTGCTTTTTTGTTAACAGATAATCAAACGCAAAGCTGGTCATAAACACACTACAAATCAAGGTAGTATAACTTATATATCACATACTGTCTAGTACACGTTTCTTCAAGTGTCGTGTCCTCTAACCTACAATAATGTACACTTCAGTTTTAAGATGAGTGCATACGTGCGCACGCACAAGTACAGATGATAGGAGCTTATTAATTCTCAATACATGTTCAGTGGCGACGTTCGCCTTTCATATTTAATCCCAGACAAAATGCAAACGCATAGCAATAAGATGTGGAAAAATGACATAATTTCGACAATTCTGACTTTCAATTAAATCTGAGTTGCAAACCGTTTGGGTCACCCGGTTTCTGATCTCTTGCATTAAAAGTAATCTGAAGTTTTGTCAGAGGCCTATGATCAGGTTCAGCATTGCGTGTCACTCCGGTATATTAAAAAAATATCGTAAGTTCATATCGTGAGTTCATAAACTTGCAAATTTCTACATTTTAATGCACATGCGCTCCAATATTTACGTTTAGTTTCGTTTGCAAAGGACGCTTATGTAGTCCACTGTTTATGAATGAAATACATGTACATATACGTATAGATACGCAGCACTGGTGATTGATATATTAAAACCAATTGTTCTTGTCAAAAAAGGGCGAAAGAAAATTATACATTTATAGCAGCATTACGTTCCACATGCATGCAGCATGCATTAAGCTCCAATCTGTCTTGCGTACTACATGTATAAAATCAAGTACATTGTGTATTTAAGCGACACCAGGACATTGATTAACCACATGTTAAATATCAATCATCTCCTGATCGACAAATAAACAATTGTAACAATGATTACTTTTTCGTGTATTCTCAAGTATAACCCTTTGCCTACCGTTAATGTTATGGTCTGACACTGTTGTCACATCAACATAATTATTTTGGATATACGTGTACGTGTGAAATAAAGACATTTTACGATGAGTGTCAAATAGTTTGATTCCAGGTCAAATATGTGTAATTTTAGTCCCTTTGTCGCCAAAACATGTGATATTTTACAGACTAAGAAAGGGGCTAGACATAACAACTGCTTACAACACGTTTGCCACTTCTAAGTCTGAGCGCTGTAATACATGTATTTGTAAACAGTTTAGATTCTGATCAGACGACGAGTAACCCGGCGTTTGATCAGAATCAAAACTATATGCCACTCATTTCGATATGTTTTTTTCAGTCACATTAACCAGACTCAAGTTCTAATGATTAAAAGCGGACGACCACTTTTAAGCTGACGATACTCTCGGCAGCGAAAGGGTTAAACTGAATTAAATCGGAGTGAGTTGATTAATTAGATGACGTACTGTTATTTCACTTCTCGTCCACGTCTGATTAACAATGGAAATAAATGAAACAAAACTCTAGAAAACAAGATTACAGTAGTATAATGGCACAGTGGAGAATATGTTATTCTTTCCCAATGAACGAGTTTTCGCTTAAACTATTATTTTCAATGGAAACAGTCTGGGGCCAGATCAGACGCCAGGTGACCCGGCGTCTGATCGGGCTCCAAACTGTGTGTCACTCAGATTAAAACGAACATTTAGAAGTGTCATAAGGTGTCAATATCTGGATTTTACTGCAGTGCGTTTACGTTTCGTTTGCGTTTAAACGAGAAAGAATAACGTTTTCTCTACTGTACAATGGAGCAGGTGTCATTCTCTCCAGCTGAAACACAATTAAACGCAAACGCAATATAACGAAATGTCTAAAATTAAAGTACTTTATAATGTTTCACTAATTATCCTCATTGGAGTGTCAAACAGTTTGGAGCCTAATCAGACGCCGGGAAATGGAACTGATCACTTTACATGTAGCACAACGCGTTTATAGAGAAACAAAAACAATCACCACAGTCAGTGTATTGTGAAAACACGTCAATTCAATTACGACTATTATACGTCTCAATGATGTTTTTCTTTAATTTCATTTAGGTTGAGGGTTTTTTCTATAAGTAGAAAGTAATAATAACTATAGCATCTAATTCTTCGTTACTCTGCACCTGGTGTCGAACTATTTCTAGAATGATCTGAATTTGAAAGAACATTCACCGATACTGTAAAGGTTGTTTTTAAAAGTAAACGTGTGTTTAACAATGTTGAACATTGAGTTTTATGTACTGTTGCGTGGACGTTACTTTTTTGTGTTTAAGCGGAAACCAACCGCAAAATCAGTTAAAATGTAGAAAAATACAATTTTGTGAACTTTCTAAATTTCTCTGTTTTAATCTCAGTGGCAAACACTTTGGAGCCTGATCAGGCGTTTTGTTATTCGGCGTCTGATTTGGCTCCAGATTGTTTGTAATGGAAATATTTGATAGTCAAACAAACATAATTATGACAGCATTTAACGCGGAAAGCTTCTTTTAGACATTTTTCTTCATTTCCATTCTTACAGTGAGGGAAATGTTATTCTGTCCCAATACACGCGTTTATGATAATACAATTATTTCCATTGTAAACAATCTGGAGCCAGATGCCGGGCATCACGACCTTTTGCTCAAATCTGACCAATGAAATGATTGAAAACGATCTCAGACTCAGCTCAAACGCTGTATAACCTTGGGGCCAAGTAATCCTCTGAGTGGTCATACATGTAATAGCAGGGGCTTACTGTAACAAGCGTGCACACACTTAGATTTTCAAAACGATTATTTAGCCTTTCATGTTAAAAGAAAAGCTTGTCTATGTTCTGCAAGTAGCAGAAACTCATTTAAAATTGACAATGTGTTGAAAGCTGTCCGTATCTCTGTTCTAAACACGATCAGCAATCGTGCAAAATTATCCCACCGGTCCTTTGTATGCCCTGGAGTTTATTTTAGATCCAGCATGATTGAAGTTTCAGCTCAGTCTGTTACAGGAAAGATTTGTAATATAACATAGCACAAGTGAGCCTTACATAAAATGGCTGGTTGAAAATTAAAGCAAGATAAGAGTAAAACAGAAAGCTCATGTATGAGATGTATGAGCTTTCTGCTTTACTTTTATATTGCTTTAAGTTGCAACATTTCTTTTTAAAGTGAAGTTAATGCGTATTGTTGTATTGCGTTGTGTAGGGGTTTTATTGTATGGAATTATACCAGTTAATGTGTTTCGTAAATAACACAGCTGAAGTGAAAGTAAGGGGATTTGGTGTGGAAAGCATCATTCTATACGCTATGAATGGTGCAGTTAGGTATTGATCCGCTCAAGATTATACTAATATTAGTGGCAATTGCCAACAGTGTACAGAGGGGGAAAGGACGCCATTCGTTCTCGTTAAAATGAACATAATCGCAATCGCATTGCAGTAAAAATGTAGATTTTCTTTTGAACAATTCTGACTATAGAATTGAATCTGAGCGTCAAACTCTTATCATGGGAAATGAAAATGTCACATGTAGCATGTATGGTACATTTGTAAACATGTATGGTACATTTGTTGTAAACATGTATGGTACATTTGTAAACATGTATGGTACATTTGTAAACATGTATGTAAACAGTGGATGGGGCGTTAGTCTTTCCCAATAAACGCATCTGTGCTGAAACTAATTATGTCGTTACAATCAGTTTGGAGCCTGATAAAACGCCGGTAATCCGGCGTCTGACAGGGTCCAAATGTTTACCACTCTAGTAGAGTAAACCGTTAGAAATTTCTAAAACTTGACTTTTTCTATATTTTATTGCAATGCGTTTGCGTTTAAACGGGAAAGAATCTCGTCTTTTCAACTGAGCATGTACTTGTATGTACAGTATCACAAGGAGTTATTTTGTTACCCCTTTCATGGTCAAATTTATCGTGAGTTTTACATGTATCCCTTCACCGCCATGTTGTCGTCTGCTTCAGTGTTGTTGTCTGTAATATCGTTTCAAAGTTAAATTTAAGGAAGTACATGTACATGTATATATAACTGACGTAATTTCTAAACAAGTGACAAACAGTTGTGCTCCTGATCAGACGCCGAGTTACGCGGCGTCTGATCAGCATCAAAATTGTTTGCAAATGCGCTTTGTGACGTCAATGAGCGTGAAAGGGTTAGGTGTAATTGGTTAACACACGTTTGACTGTGCCGATAATGTGCAGACAGGGATCGACCTTAAACTTTCCTCGAGGTACTCATGTGGGAAAGTTGGTAGTAATCGACAGGTAATTTGTGTTCAGGGTAGGTTAATTATCGGTGTCAGCTTACATTAACGATAATTTTCCCATTGCTTATGTACCTTACGATTAGTAAAAGTAATCTTTATACCATTGAGTTAGAGCAATTTTCTCAATCGATAATGTAATGTAATAATTTAAATTGAATTGCATACCTTTTTTCTTCCACTTCAGGTCAAATGAATCACAATGGTAACGCATTTCAATGAACTGCAATGTTTGAAAGTTAATTTTGTTTAAGTGTTTGGAAACATTCGTTTCTATCTGCGATTAAACTGTTGAGTCTGGTGCGACTTCCAGTTACTCGGCGTCTGATCTGCATCAACACTGCTAGCTATGGACAGTATTTCTTGGGAGTACATTTACATGTAATTTGAGGAAAATGTAGCATTTTCTACCTCTCGTATAGTGGAGAGAGCTTAATATTATTTCGTTTTAACAAAAACACAAAACGCAATGAAATAAACGGTAGCAATTGACAAAGTTTTCCCAGTTCTAACGAGTTTATCTACATGGATATAAGGGCTATATACTGGAGCCTTGTCAGACGCTGGGGTACCCAGTGTCCAATCTATCGCCAAACTGTTTGCATCGGTAAAAGTTTTATAGCAAAAACGCAATAACTGTACAAACAGTGTTCCCTCCCTGCAACGGTCCTCCGAACAACGATTTTCGCCTTACAACAACGCTTGCTTATGTTTTAAAACAAGACAATTATGTCTAAACATTTCACTGCGTTACGCAGCGTCTGATCAGGGTTCAAACTGTTTTCAAATGTTCTCTAAGGGTATTTATCTTCCCTTCCTATAATATACTCCTCCGAACAACACACACACAATAGTTGTCTCCCAGTGGGTGTTGTTGTAGAGAGGGAGTGTTGTAATGGAAAAGAAAAGCACATTCCCTGTAACTATTTCATCCAAAGTTGTGCCAGTCAATCATTCAAAAGAAATTGTAGGGACAGTTTGTAAGACAGATGACAGCCTAAAATGAAACAGAAGGATTCTAAAGATCTAAGTGTGTTTTAGACTACGTTAACCCTTTGCCTGCTGGTCGCGACTTTACTGATTTTTGCAAACATTTTGGATCCAGATCAGACGCCGCGTAACGCGGCGTCTGATCTGGATCCAAACTGTTTGACACTCGTCTTTAGGATTCTTCACTTAAAAATTGTATAAATCTAGATTTTACCAATTTTGCAGACGACAATTTCGAAGCAGACGATATTACCGCAGGATAAGGGTTAATACTGCATTTAGCCACCCCTTACAGTGGAGAATACGTTAACCCGTTCGCTCTCAGTGACGCTTAAAAGCGCGTTTGCAAACAGTATGGATCCTGATCAGACGTCGCGTAACGCGGCATCTGACCAGGATCCAATAATTTTGACACTCGTTTTGAAATTTCTTCAGTCATACTGCATTATTTTTTAACTTTTGTACAAACGAAATGATACCAAACTGAAAACATAACAAAAAGCATTGGCCAAACATGTCCGACAGATATATACATGTATTCGATGCTGGAAGGGTTTTGAGAGTTATGTTTATGTCAAATACAGTACAAGCTAGTCCTGACGCTTTGCCGGTTTGTACTATACCTTTATATTTCTCAACAGTCCAACTTATTTCAATAGACTTATAATGGTGCAATTTTAGCAAGCAGGTGACTAAACACACATGCTGCTAAATGCAGGGCAACAAAGCAGAACGCTCCATAAGGATCTACATAACAATACAGGTGTCCTTACAAAATGTACATTTGTACTTTTGTTTGAACTATCGATCTGATATAAAAGTCGTCGATAACACATGTGTGTCTATATACAGTAAAACTCCTCTTTTTATAGCACTGAAAAGAACATTAGGTGCTGACATTTTAAGACCAGAGACAATTAAACTCGTATTGATCATTGTAGCCTGTTTCTAGTTTTAAAGATGGGTGGCCACTTAAACCAGGTTGAAAATAAAGCAGACTACACCTGCTTTAAGCTACCATCTGCTTTAATATATATCAAATGGTATAATTTTTATATTCATGACATAAATTGGAACTAGTTTCTCCTGAGGAGGAATACATTAGAGGCATATTATAACGGTAAAGTAATCGGTTAAAGCAAGAACTATTCTAAAGTAGCGTTCTTCGTTACTTTCAACTTCACTTTAAGCATGCAACTTCCGTACAACATAAAATACAATGTATGACCATTATTCAGTGGTCGTTAAATAGAGGTTTACTGTATATAATTCCGGATAGTCGAAGCTGTAGATTTAATCATATAGCGCCCTCTAGTTGTCTAACCACTCTTAGGAGAATCATCGTGTAGCGCTTATCCGAGACGAGACCAACTGCAATTGTAGTTAAGTTCCTCTGGTGGTATTTTCATAACAGCTATGTTACAAGATAAATATATACGCACGAGAGTAATAAATCTACGACTTATCATCGGTACAGTTCCACTTACATTCAACCACAATGCAATAATGAAATTATAAGCTTGGTTTAAGACAGATTGGCGCCTAAAAGAGGTCAGCGTGATCCGGGGTTTCTTTAGAAATAGATGTTTGTATTTTACAAAGTATCCGTTTTTGAATATTTGAATTGACTAGTATGGTTTTCATTGAGAGTCGAAAAGACAAGTTAGACTATTTATAGTTGTTATATTTGCCCTCAATGTTCTTCCATGATCTGAATTACATCTTGTAAACAGCTTGTATCCAGATCAGACGTCGAGTAACTCGGCGTCTGATCTGGATACAAACTGTTTGATGCAAGTTGTTCAGTATTTTCAGACGAAACTATAAAATGTATCGTTTAAGACAATACAGACGGTATCTTTTGAAGCAGACGAAACCTGGACAATAAGGTCTAACAATAACGTGTTAGTATCACAGATCTATCAGCGGGGAAAATTACGTTGTCTACATCATATTATATTATTTAGAGTAGCAGGCGAAACATAGTTGACATAGCCAAACAATAGCATTGCTACAAATTTCGGACTAAATGGGTATACTTTCAAACAAATTGTGTAGTGACGGAGATGTATTAATGAGAGATTACTTTGAATGGTGTTATGGATCAAGAATAAATAATATAGACGCGGATTATAAACAAGACATACAGTAGGATGAGATACAAAGCGATGGATGGAGAGGGAACGAGACTGGGAAACAGACAGACAAGTAGATACTGAAATAAAGACAGTTACAGATAGAAAGAACAGAGGCTGAGACAAATAGAGAGTGACATAGAGACAGACAGTGACAGAAAGAGAGAGAAAGAGAGGGGAGAGATAGAGAGAATAACAGAAAGAGGGAGCTAAATACTTTTTGGAAATGTATTTTCGATAGTCCTCCTCTGTGTACAGTTAATGAACAGCGGTTTTTTTTACTTGTCGCCGTCCCTACCTGAGACGACACCTGTCACAAAATTAGCATGGCGTCACAGCGTATGTATTACATTTACCAGGTGATACAGGCACATGCAGATATACTTTCCGTATTGGCAGAAAGTCAGACAAACGCAGATGTAAGGGTCGAACTTGTAGCGAATTCGATAAAAGGACTGAAATTACAAATAATCCCAAAAGAGATGTTACGTTTCTAGAAGACAGATCCAGTAATTAAAACTCGGAAAACTTTTAAAAATCGAAATAATGCAAAATAAGCCGATTTAGAAATAGAAAAAAGAGAAATGACCGCGTATGAATTGAGCTGCGAAGAGGCAGCCAGACTATGACCTATCTAACCCTTAACGTGATTGACTCACATATAAAAACAGCGTGGATCCTGATCAGACGTCGGTTAACCTCAGCTGAAATACATGTACAAAAAACTTAAGTTGTCCATAATGTTAATATAGCAATTTATTGAAAGTGTTGAGGCTTAATATTAATATGAGTGCCAAACTGTTACCCCGCGTCTGATCTATCTCCAACATGTTTGCAAATGGTTCTATCATAAACGTGTTTATTTGGAAAGAGTAACATATTTCCACTGTACGATGGTTGTAAACCCTTTCACTCTCAATCATTTGCAAACAGTTTGGATCCTGATCAGAATTCAAACTGTTTGACACTCGTATATAAATGTGTTTTAAGTCATACTACATTGGATCTTACTTTTAAATTGAATTTGCAACCAACAAATTGAAGCAGACGAAAATGAAACGGTGAAGGGGCAAAAAGCTCTCGATTAATTTGGCAGCGAACGAGTTAATGTGAAGAGGTATGCGAGTTATTTATGTCCTAGTGAAGTGATCCATATCTTTATTGCATGACTTTTTGTTGTAAATAATAAGTTCATCTCAGGACAACAGATAACTGTAACCCATCTCCGCTAACTTAACCCCTACCGTATTAAAATATCTTCTACTTTAACCCTTTCACTCTCAATGACACCATCAAGCGCGTTTGCAAACAGTTTTGGTCCTGATCAGGTCCCAAACTGTTTGACACTCTTATCGATATTTATTAAGTCATACAACCTTAAATCTAACGTGTTCTGCAGACGACGATACTGAAGCAGACGAAATAAAGCGGTGAAAGGGTAAATATCTCCCGAATAAATTGGTTGAATGTTGTGTCTGCTTGTAAAGATGAGAGCACGTGATTCTTTCCCCTAAAACAAATATTGTAGCAGTAGCAAACAGTTTAAAGACAGATCAGATGCCAGGTAATACACCGTCTGATCAGGCTACAAAATGTTTGCTATTCAGATAGAAATAAATCGAAAGAATTTTTAAAAACCTTTGCTTTCTTGATTTAATTGCATTTATTGCGTTTGCGTTTTCGTTTATCACTGTCAGTGTATAGTCTACTTAAAATTGTTCGTCTGCTTTAACAGTGGATAAGACGTTATTGTTTCTGTTTTAAACGAAATAAACGAACGTGTTATAAAATGACATTTGAGAAATGAGAAGATCATTTTTTGATTCTCTTTTTCAATTAAGTGGTAAAAAATTTGGAGCTTGATCATGCTGATTACCCAAAGGTATGATCCGACTCCAAACTATTAGCGATTGACATACGGCTTTTAGAATTAGTGATGTGTTTGTCTAAATTTTCGTGTTGAGGTACTTTGACTAACAAACATTTGATACAATGTATAAGTGCCACACATTTTGGATCCCAGCATACGCCATATAACATTACATTTCAGAAATGTTTACCAGATACATGTACCAGTTACTAACAATATACAGCTTGACCAGATACTGACACATACGTGATCAAGATCAGGATCAGGATCTAGGCTGTTTGCAAATATAGATGTATCATTGCTTGCTCATAGCATTGAGCAAGCAATACGAGTGATTTAGAAAAACAATAACTAACCTATCCAAGAAAATGAAAAACGGTAGCAGTGAAAAGTATCCATTAAAGCCATTATAGATAATTCTAACATGTCTCGAAACAGAATAGGGCAACCATATATTTATCCCTAGCAAAATATATTACGACAGGACAAATAGCTTGAATGTTATCGGGTTTAAGTGCATTTCCCGTTTAGATAATGCTACGTCATAAAGATGGTAGGCTTTTCGTACAGTGGAAAATAAGTTATTCTTTAAACACAAACACATTACAATAAAATGGAGAAAATAACAATTTATTGAAATTCCTGACGATCTGTTTTTTAATTTGAATGGCAAACGTAACCCGGCGTATAATCTGGCTCTAAACTGTTCCAAAAGAACATATATTTTAGCATAAACGCGTTTATTGGAAAAGACGAAGGTATTCCCCGCTGTATTTCCGTGTACAATAATGCGTGTTCATGCTCAAAGGTCTGACAAGAGTGGTTAGGTGTATAATTTGTGTCAGAGGTGTGTTGTATACTCGTACAGTATGATTATTATCAACCTAGGATGTGGTAAGAAACAAACACTAACACTTACATACAATAACATATTACTATTCACATCTAGACAATGTATACGGTTCATGTGCACTCTATGCATGTACTACTGCAAATTATCATCCGCTGAAAGGCAGCTTGAAATAACATTCATTAAATTCAGACCAGCATATAAGGAACAAAAAATGTTCATAAATGCGTATATTATGAAAGAATAACGTCTTCCTCAATGTAGATGTACAATGTAAACGTTTAGTGTCGACCAAGTGCACCTCTATTCATGTACATATACATGTATACATAAATGTGGTAAATCTTTAAGTTATGATGGTACGTAATGTATAAGGTTAATCGTGTCATACATGTACTGATAAGGAACTCAGCGGTTGTAATTTTTTAGCAGTGTACAGTGGGGATAGCGTTATTCTTTCCCATTAAACTTATCTAAACGCACATGCAATACAATAAAATGCAGACCTTTTGAAAATAGTAACGATGTGTGAATATATGTATTGTTTAGGTGCAAACTCTGTGTATAATATATGTTATATATCTTCATAAATGAAGGAAGTCAAACAATCTCTTTACAAAACATATTTTTGGGAAAGAATAATGCATTTTCAACTGTACGCGTATTTATTGTTATAAGATAACTGATAGGTGAGAAAGAAATTTTTTATCAAAGACAGGCTGCCATATCCCACCATAATACAAGAAGGCTGGCAATAATTCCGGGCTATTAAACAGCGGGATTGCGGGATATATCGTGTAATACAGCATCATTAATGTATGATTAAGTGCCGACTCTGTCTATAATTACAGTCACTATAACCACGAGGATGATTCTTTATCAATCCCCTTTCAATTTCCCCCATATTCAGCAAAGGTCGGGTCTACTTAAAATCCCTTCATTGTCACACGTACCATATCGTCTGCTTAATATTTACATGTACAACGCTACTATTTATCCTCGGCTTTTACGCTTTCGTCATCAGTTTTCATGTACAGTATTTGCACATATATTCACAAAGTTACCTTTTATTTTTGTACGTTCAAGTCCGCTGATCGCCTTAAGTGTTGAAAGTTAAGAGCATACCTCTTTCTCTCTCTCTCTCTCTTTCTCTCTCTCTCTCTCTCCCTTTTTTCTCTCTCTCCACATTATGTTAAGCTGCATAAAATTGTATGAATTTAAATTACATACATGTACACTTGATATACTTGTTTACGCTATTGTTTGAACATTTTGTGTTATGTTTGTAGGGGGATACTGGCCAGCTCTAATGTTGTAAGAACTTGAGGCCCGACCCTTTTTACTTGAGAATGGAAATAAAATATGTTTAAACTAACGCTTTCGGCGCCAAATTAATCTTTAGATTTTTACCTTCACCGCTTTAGTGTATTCTGCTTCATTATTGTCGACTGCAAGATCATTTCAACTGTTCACGGTAAGATTTAAGGTAGAATAGCTTAAGAAATATTTATACATGTATGAGTGTCAAACAGCTTGGATCATGATCAGACGCCGCTTGACGCGTCGTCTAATCTGGATCAAAACTGTTTGCAAAGTCGACCTCAGGCGACTTTGGCGCTAAAAGTGTTAACGCATTTAAGCCTTATGTCTACTATAGTTGACATTTGAAAACAGTGTAGACCATGATGAGACACCGTGCTACGCGACCTATCACAAAGGCCTACACTGTTTGCTTTATCAAATGAAATAGCTTGTTGTATGAACAAACACTGTACAGTGTATTTAGATCACCCGTGTATATCTACAATCGGATCTTCCAGTAAGTATATACAGGGAAAGTGTATTGCATTATTCTGGCATAAATGGGTTTACCCACTTTACCAACGTAATATCGATTTCTTAAATATGTCGATCTCATCCTTTTTGACATTGTTGTATGTAATTGACAAATGTTATGATCTATTGAGAAATAAAATATGTTTAAACTAAAATACACGGCGTCTAATCAGGATTAGAATCCCTCCTTACAACAAAGCTTGCCACTACTCACCAACAAGATATGTATGTGTTTTGCTTTCACTGCTGCAATATCATTTGCTTAAGATTGACGTCTCCTGTTGTATTTTTCTCAAAGTGTTATACATTGGACATTTTGAAGACATAAAGACGAGTGACAAACAATTTGAACAATACGTTACTCTTTTTATCTGGGTACAAACTGTTTGCAATGTAAGCCAAGTCATGTTCAGTACCCTAAAGGTATCAATGTTCCCTCCCTGTAACAACTTCCTCCGGAAAAAAACAACAACAATATTTGTCTCCCATTAGGTGTTGCTGTCGAGAAGGAGTACTGTACATAGCGTGAAGAAGATTTAGCGTTATCATGTTGATTTATCGTCTGGATCAAAATTGTTGTCTGTAAAATCTATCACTTCAAATGCATATCATTTCTAAAGCAGAAACCCGGATACGGCAGGGAAGGCTTTATTCTCTCCCGTTTGAACGCAAACGAAAATGTAGATATTTACTTTTTATATTTTTAACTACTTCTCTTAATCTTAATGGTTAACTGTTCGGAGTCTGATCAGACATCCGGGTAAGGGTTAGCCGGCGTCTGATCAAGATCAAAACTGTTTGACACTCATTTCAATATTTCGTATGTCAAACTACTTACAATTAAAATTTGAGAAATAAAAGCAGATTACAATTATTGTTAAACATTGATGACGTCATGGCAGTGATGGGGATAAAAGAGAAACATTATAGCCCCACTGAACTAGGTGTTTTTTCACGATTCCTAACGTTCTTTCTTTACATATGTACATTGTTTTATAAACAAGCTTTTCATCGCTGTAATTGAAAAAAATCAGTTTGTGTACTCAATGGTTCGGTGAGATTATATTGTGTTAATATCTAGTGCACGACATGTGATGAATGATTTGTAGAAAAGGAGACAGACTCACTTTGTTTCAGATGCTGTGAGAGTAATTCCATTTTCAAATAAACCGGAAATACACGTGACTTCCCAGCTTTAGTGTGTCACTATATGGCATGTCCTTTTTTAATATAAAAACTAACAACAAACAAAATAAATGTAGTAGCTCACGGGTATAGGGACTATAATGGATACAGAGGAGAACATATTGTCTTTTCCATAAACACAAACACAATATAATAGAACGTAGAAAATGGACGCTTTTATATTACAGTTGAGAAAACGTTATTCTTTCCAAAGAAACACTTTTACGTTACAATTATTATTTCTATTGAAAACGGTTTGGCGTCAGATCAGACGCCGGGTAACCCGACGTCTGATCAGGCTCCAAACTGTTTGCCGCTCAGCTTAAAATAAATGGTCAGAATTACCGATAAGTTGTTATTTTCTACGTTTTTTACAGTGCGTATATGTTTAGTTTGCGTTTAATTAAAGGGAAAGAATAGCGTTTTCTCCACTGTATAGTTGCTATTTACATATATTTCAAGCTCAGCGGAAAGCAGTTTAGGGCCTAATTAGATGTCGGATCACGCTGTGTCTGATCTGGCTCCAAACTGTTGGCTATGAACATACTTTTCAGAACACACTCGTGTGTATAAGGAAATACATATATTCCACATACAGTAGAGAAGAAGTTTCTTTCCCAATAAATTTACCCTAAAACAATAGTTTCATTGCAAACATTTTGGAGCCAGATCAGACGCTGGGTTACCCGCCTTCTGATCAGGCTCCATACTGCTTGTCGTTCGGATTACTATGAAATGGCGGAATTGTCAAAAGCTTGTCCTTTTCCACATGTAAATGCGATGGGGTCGCGTCTCAGAAAATAATAACATCTTCTCCACTGTATATACCAATATGGTAGAGTAAATGGAAAATGATTGTGCGAAACGCGAGAACCTGAGTGGCTAGATTAGTATATGAGGTTGTCATCATGATGTGGTTTTAAAGAGGGTAATCTGCTGGAGGGGCTGCTCCGCACGCGGTTACCGTTTAACCACACAAACTATATCTAAAGTGATATGTACTAGATGTCAGTTACCGAATATTGCATATCAACACGTACAATCACTTGATAGACAGTGGAAAGGACCTAGTTCGTTCCTGTTTAAACGATGCTTAACGCAAATGTAATACAACAGTATGCTGAAAAGGACGGTTTATTTTTCTAATCCGAAGGACGAAGAGTTTTGGGCATGATGGACGCCAGGTTCCACAGCGTCTAATCTGCTAAAACTATTATGTCAATTGCAAACAGTTGTGTACTACATGTATATCGGACATCGGTTATCCGTTGTCTGATCTGATCCCAAACTGTATGCCACTCCGATAGAAATAATTTCTCAAATTTTACAAAACGTTGCTATTATTTTCATGTTGTTGCATTGCGTATGCGTTTAGACTCGTATCAATAAACGAATAGCCTGTTTTCCACTGTATCTCTAACCAGAACAACAAAAAGACAATAACTGGAATGGTTTTCTTATCAGTGTACCTGCACAGGGTAAAAACTTTCCAGTATAGTTCTAGGTTGAACCCATTTAACCCATCCACTGTCTTACACCACCTACAATAGTTATATACATACAATTTGGATCCTTATCAGACGCCGCGAAACGCGGCGTCTGATAAGAATCCAAACTGTTTGAACGACTAACGATAAAACTTTAGTCAGTTACATAAAGTTTAAATTTGATAGACAAAAGCAGACAATAAATGTTAAAAGCAGATGACGTCATGGCAGTTAAGTGGTTAAACGGAACGATTGCCTGAAAACACAGACATGCAAAAACTCCATATTGTCACACATGACTGAACACAGAAGTCCTGGTACCCACCACACCTAGAGACTCAGGAATGCGTGTCTTTGTATAGCAAAAAAGAGTTCGTGCAAATCAGCCTATTAATTATGAAAGGCCCATCCTAAACATCCTGATGAGATCTTTGATTTCTTTCCTTTGCATCAGCTGAAAAACACCAACTAAAACAAACTCCGAAAGGAAAAGAGTTGGACAATGGAAAACAAACATATACATGTAACTTCAGTAATTCTTACAGTAAGCGACCGACTTTACAGGTTACATACATGTTGTAGCTTAACACAGGATACTTGTCTGTTTTTGTATCATGAACTAAGCACCACCCTGTTTTAAGAGACATCATAGTTCATTCTATATTAAACTATTTATCGAGACAGTGTGGATGATAATGCAAATGGCTGCTTACCGAAGGATTACAAATACTACAGAAAACTCCCTAAAGTAAAGAAGCCATACACATTGTTTGTAACCTGCAATAAGCAACTACATGTACCTGTACCTACATTGTACACCTACATGTAGACTTCAGTGGAGAGACTCTTATTTTTTCCCGTTTGAATGTAGAGTAAACGTAATGCAATAAAATATAAAATGTACACTTTTTGAAATTTTAAAATGTAGCTTAATGTAGAAAACAGTTGAGAATAGAGCCTGATTAGATTCCGGGTTACCCGGCATCTGATCTGGCTCCAACATGTAAATATTTCAATGGACATACTTTTTTAGCGGAAGCGCGTTTATGGGGAAGAAGAACTACTAAACCTTTATCAAAGACTCTACCCCTTCATTCTCTTTATTGTCGCTTATTAGAAGTTCCACCTATTGTTAAAACCGTGACTTTTAAGGAAAAACGGAGACTATAAAACACCAAGGAAAACAAAGAAACACAACAAAAATAACACAAACAGAAAGCATCCAATTTTAAAACATACTGAACGACAGAGACAGTTGACAATTCAACAGAAATAACACATGTACGACATTGAATACTATACCGCAAATAAGAAATCTACACATGCGAATAATTGCAAAACATATTCTAATAATAAAGAGAAAGTGTCTCGCTATTTAGACTTTTCAAAAGAATACAGCATTTGAAACAGGTGCCTGCTAGCAGTGGAAATGACGCTGTTCTTTTCCGTTTATTCCATTTTACTCTCAAGGGAGTCATAAAGCGCCTTTGCAAACATTTTTATCCTGATCAGACGCCGCGTAGCTCACGATAAATTTGATCATGAAGGGTTAAACGAAATTAAATGTAAACGCAATGCATAAAAACATATTTCTTGTACATATTTAACCCTTTCAAAGGAATTTCTTTTTATTACAGACACGCTTAACTTGAAATGGTAACGTCTTCTCCACTGTAACATAGATCACCATTGAATAAATAGAATAAGTTTTCTGCATGTGTTTCCTGCCTAACTCCACAATCTAGCAATATGTTTTTCAATATTCCAGATAGGGAATTAAATTAATATTAATATATATATTGCTCTTTTCGAAATATTAGAAAAGAGCAGTATATATATCCACAGTCTAGTTTAAGCTAACAGGTCTTAAATTATTCTTCTTTCGAATTGCCTCTATAGCGAGATTTTAAAACAAAACAGATATGGAAAACATGTCTTAATGAAAACCCTTACCCTGCTTACATGTTATGAATTCAGTTTAGCAATTGTATTCTGGGGTCAGTTTTGGGTTTTATGGCTTTTTATTATTATTTTAACATTTTGTACGCTATGGGAAAAGTTGTTACATGTATACTGTTGCAAACAGCTTGTATCAAAATGAGACGCTGAGTAATTCGGTGTCTTATCTTGGTCCGACTATTTTGACACCCTGAACATATTTTCTGAACGAAAAAAAAATCAGTTAAATTACATTTTAAAACTACAGTACAGAAAAGTTTATTATTTCCCAATAAACGCGTTTAATTAACTCTTTACCTGATAGCCTATTTATAGTATAGAAGATAGGTGATTACTTAAAGCAGGTTGAAAGTAAAGCAGAATGCGCCTGCTTAAAGCTATCATGTGCTACATGTAGAATATAGAAATATTCCATATAATATATATTCATGACTGATTAAAATTGGAACTATTTTCTTCAGCGGAGGAATAAATCATATTCGCTAAAAGGCGCTTCTATTGGGGAAGGGTTAAGATAAAATAATAACAGTTTGGAGCCAGATGAGACAACGGGTACCCGGAGTCTAGCCAGGCTGACAACCAGCAGCTCAAACTTAAGATAAATCGTAAGACATTTCAAGACGTTTGAATTGTCTACATCTTATTGAAATAGGTTTGCGTTTCGTTTGCGCTTAAACGGGAAAGAGTAACACCTTCTCAACTTTACATTAAATGTACGCGTATGTTGTTAAACAATACCAACACTTCCACGTGTTTGGATCCTGACAGCTCACCGAGAAAATATTCGCATGGTCTAGATACAAACTATGTGCACAAATGATGTTCTTGTTATGTCGCGATAAGCAGAATAAGGATTTCCATTAAGCTTGAATACAGCGGACAAAGATTTTTTTCGTCCCGTTTAAATACAATATATCGCAAAAACAATCAACTAAAAAGGAAAAGATTGCTACTGTTTTTATTTTTAAAAAATCTAGGTAGCAAACATTTTAGAGCCTGGTCAGACACCATGTTACCCTTTGTGTGACCTGGCTTCAAATGTTTGAAGTGGAACTAATTGATTCAGCAATAACGCATTTTATTTTGAAAGAATATAACCTTCTCCGCTGTAAAACTTACAACATAATTAAACAGTTCCAAAATGAAACATACGTAAATGTGAGAAAAAATTCTTGCAGGTCTGTTTCTCTATAAGCTAATAACGCCACTAACAAACAGCTGCTCTATGCAATTTCAACATGTAGAGAATTAGGACCTTTTGCAGTGGAAAAGACGTTATTATTTCCCAATAAACGTGTGAATGATTAAACTCTGGTGACCTCGGCAAACAGTATGGAGCCTGGTCAGACGCCGGGTAACCAGGCTCAAAATTGTTTGCCATCCAGTTTTAAATGAGCCGTCAAATATTTGCAAAAACTTTTCGATTCCTATTCTTTTGCATTGCGTTTGCGTTTCGCTCAGTTTAAACGGGAAATAATAACGTCTTCTCCACTTTACATGCATGCTTATATAGATATATGTATCTCCTCTGTGAAACATGACAGTTGCAAGAATACACTGAAGTCTCAATATTAATAAATGTACACATAAACATAACCCCTCTCAAGTCGAATATTTTGTATGCACATATAGAGCTCCGCTCACTGTTTATATCTAATATCTCAGTTATCATATTGGCCAATCAAATAATGATAATTTGCTGTCAAAGCCGTATGGATGTTGCTGCAGAGCTGCCATAAGTTGATCATGAAAAAATGTAAGTTTTCCAAATTTTCTATTTTTCAAACGCGATTACTTAAAGCAGGTTGAAAGTAGGACAGAATGCGTCTTAAGGTGCATTCTGATTTACTTTCAAACTGCTTTAAGCCAACATTTTCTTGGATAAAAATCCGAAGAAAACTCCTGAGAAATCGCAAAAACTGTCAATATTTTAAATATTTGAAATAATAACAGACGCTAATTTTGAAGAAGGCGGGACACTATAAAAGTGATCGGATAATCTGAAACAAGTTAAAACATTCACGTGCTGGCCTGGACAAGATTTGATTCTTAACGAATAGACACTCTTATCATGTGTTTATGTATCTACATTTAAACCGTTTATGTTACATTGTTGGAACCAAAACAAATGTCAGGTAATCCGGCGTCTGATCTGGTTACAAATAGTTTGCCACTCCGATTAAAAACAACAACAACAACAAAACCCAGCACCATTTTCTAATAAAATGTTAGTTTCTACACTTGATACGTTTGCGTTTCATTTCGTTCAGACGGAAACTAATGAGGCTTTCTCTATTGTATACATGTACATGTATGTGTCAGTGAATACTGATGACGTTTCTAAACAGTTTGTTTCCGGATACAATGTCGAGTAACCCGACATTACAATTAGATCTAAACTGTACGAAACTCAGGCACAGCATCTATAACAATACAAAATGAAGTGCAATTATCAAATATATTGAAAATTGTTTTATAGCCTGTTAACAAATGTACCACCTAATCTAATTGTCTGTTTTGACCTCTTCATCGCCATGATATCGTCTGTTTTTATGCAGTGAGAGTTTGAGTAAACTATAGTTAAACAAACGGCAACATAAGAGGGGTTGAGTTCTAAATAAGACACCATCGTGTACAATGGTGAAGACGTAATTCTTTCCCTATATATGCGTTTATACAAAAGCTACTTACATGTATATCCAATACAAACATTTAAGCGGGACCAGACGCCGAGTTACTCGGTGTCTGATAAGGCTCAAACCTTTGCTTGTCACCCAGGTTTAACTGAGTTGTCAACAGGTTCAAAATGCTGTCATTTTCTCTATTTTATTGCCATCCTTTTGCGTTTCTTTTAAACGAGAAAGAAAAACAATCTTCACTTAATATATAATATATGGACACACGCGTACTTACCGAAAACAGGAGCACATGCGAGGACAAATACCCAGAGCCGAGCGAAATCCACTGTAAAAACACAATTTGTGAGGCTAATGAATTCCATTGTTTCAGGTTTCTCCCCTATCCGAAATTATATCAAGAAGGTTATAACATATCCAGAATCACAGTGAAACAAAACTAGAATGCTTTTAAAACCCCATGTAACACGGGTTTCTTGATCACATCAACTTATAAACTTTTATCATAAACCCGAAATTAATGTAATCCGAATAGATCCACTTATCGCCCAGTCGCTTGTCAATCCAAACGCTACTGGTTTAAATCCTCAAGCATCTATCACACTCGCGTCTCCGACGAAATCACTAAAATAAACCAGATATTTTGTCATCAGTGAAACGAACCAATAATTCGATAAAAACGCCATGCACTACTACCTTTGAAATATTCCACCATACTACTTATTGCAAAAACACTCTAGTTGAATAACAACAATTTATTTTACAAATCCCCACTGTTACGATGTATGCAAAATGTATTGGGGAGAATTAAAAATATGTATTTAATCAGCGACGGTAGAGGTGTACAAGTCGACTCAACTCTTTAGTTTATCGCTGAGATTGTGCGATACTTGTACACTGGGTTAAGCGATATACAACAGTACGGTACAATTCCCTTGAATAACAGCAGTGCTCTATCGATGCTAGAGCTATGGGAAGTGTCTTAAGTACAGCTATTCACAACCGCGAGAATTCTTCAATAACGCTCTATATCCCATCCTCCATCCCAAACGTGTCGCCTGCTTAATCCATTGCCCCATAAATACGCCTTTTTACGCCTTTAACTTATTATTACATTGAAGAAAATAGATTCCTTTTAATCTGAAATCGATATGTACCATAAGAAAAATTATCTGTATCCTATTAGATAGTAGCTTGTTCAAAAGCAGGTTGAAAGTAAACCATAGCCTGTTTCTAGTTTTGAAGACAGGCGACCACTTAAAGCAGGTTGAAATTAAAGCAGAGGCGCATTTAGACATCATATGCAATATGTCCTACATGAGTGTGTACATGTATATCCTATCAGTACAGTGTCTTACATCAGACTGAAAAAAAGGCTGAATGCTCCTTAATTATCCTTTACTTTCAGTCTGTGTTAAGTAAACAACTATATTCGATACTGAAAACAAGCTTGGGTGGAGTGTGTGTTTTATAGCCTTACCCTATCACATTTACAGTAACACCGCTCTATTATGACTTCATGAGCTTTCTGTTTTACTGGTAATAGATAGGCTTTACTGTATTGTATTCTTTAACCCATTTACTATCTCATAATATCGCTGCTTCCAGCTTTAACTATCAAACATATAATCCTCTGTGATCCTAACACTCAAATCAATCGTATGCGTTAACCCTTTCAGTCTCAATGACGCTTAAAAGTGTGTTTGCAGAAAGTTTGGACCCTGATCAGACGTTGCACAACGTGGCGTCTGATCAGGATCCAAACTGTTTGACACTCGTTTGGAAATTTCGTCACTCATTCTGCCTTATTTTTTAACTTTGAAACGACATTGCAGACAAAAAAAAATTGAAGCAGACGACAATGAAAGGGTAATGAAGGTGTTAACATCTCACGAAACAGTTGGCAGTGAAAGGGTTAAACTTACCAATATCAAAGTTATCGACTCTTTTAACCATTTCACTGAAACATATCGTCTGTTATTTTTCTGCCGTCTGAATTGTTTCAAATTTTATTACAGGCAATTATGTAAATATATATTGATTCGAATGGCGAACAATTTTGATCCTGATAAGATGCACAGTTACTCGGCGTCTGGTCAGGATCCAAAATGTTTTATGGCAGTTTTAACCCTTTCAACGACAATGACGACCGCTTTATCAGTGTCCACACCAGTTGACACTCGTATTATTACGATACTTACATGTATTTGGTCAAACTGCTTTTAATCTTACTTTTAAGTGAAAAATCTAGAACAATTTTTATAAAGCAGATGATTATAATGAAGGTGAAGTGGTAAAAGCAGACGACAAGATTCTGCTAGAAAGGCTTAAAACTTAAAACGTGTCAGCGGCTAAACAGCCGAAGTTAACGACCGGTTACAGCAGCTATTCCCAATGTTTCCCATGTAGAAAACTCGTACCAGACATCTACCCATCGGCGTATATGATCTAGATACAGACAACAGCTTATTCCCGACAGAATTTTTGCAAGGGTCACATAAATATGACACAGATCGATGTACAGTGAAAACTAACAGTAACAATCGTTTATAGTTAGTTTTATTTATATCGCCTATTACCCCATACATAATACATGTATATATGCCTTTAACGCCTTAAATTCACTCCTCCAGTGAAGAAAATATTCTCTATATCCTAGAAGATGGAAGTTTAAAGCAGGTTGAAAGTAAAGCAGAATGTACCATACGGCACATTCTGCTTTACTTTCAACCTGCTTTAAGAAATAGTTTATATATTCTTGCAGACGTTAAAGCAGGCTATCAAAGCTAAAATAAAAGCAGAAATCTCCTAGTAATCAACTTTCTGCTTTACTTTTATTTATCATGCTTTAAGCTGTTATTATGTCTATACAGAGAAGGAGACGAGAGAATGACTTCTTGTGTACTGTACAGTGGAGAAGACGCTATTCTTTCCCAATATAACGCGTTTATGCTGAAATTTCATGTCGACTGCAAACAGTTACCCGGCGTCTGATCAGGTCACAAATTGTTTGCTACACAGATAAAAATGAGTAGTCAAACTTTTTAAAACAAATGAACTTTTCTGCATTTTACTGTATTGTGTTTGCGTTTTGTTTGCTTTAAGACGGGAAAGAATGAGGTCGTCTGCACTGTAACACAGCAATGAATCATCCCGAGAGTGGTCATTATATATCGAGGTGGTCGTATAATCTATGGTCTTTTCATCATCACTTCTCCACCATCCGGAAACTCTATAATTGTATTTTACTGTCATCGTGACATCCGATATAACAATTTCCCCGAAGAGAATAGCTGTACACTACACATAAACTTGTAGGAGAATTCTATTAACTTCAAGTATCATAAAATTGTCGTCTCTCGCTAGAAAGTTGCTAGCTTCTAGACATTATCTACTTATAGACTATATTCTGCTGATTGTTTTGCACGTGTCCTAGTTTTTTGAGTCGATATAGGATAGTTATTAAACCTAGTAAATTGGTTAGATGCATGCGTTGATGGACAGACGAACAGACGGATGAACAAATTAACATACGGACTGACGAACAAGTGGACTTAAAGCCTGATCGGTAGATAATTTGATTGATTGACAGAGTGACATACACACAGCAAACACAAATTCAAATGTACAAACTAACACACAAAAAACCAGACATTCAAAACGAAGAGGGAAACGCCAGTTAGAATGTTGGTATACGAGCGAGCGAGACAGAGAGAGTGAGTGGATGTGTATGTATAAGAGAGACAAAAAGAGACAGTGAAAGAGAGAAAGAGAGAGAGGGGATGACAGAGACAGAGAGAGAGAGACATATATATGTATACATGTAAGGAGTGATGGAGATATATAGATAGAGACAAAGAGAGATAGACAGACAGACAAACAGATATATATATATATATAGATAGATAGATAGATAGATAGATAGATAGATAGATAGATAGATAGATAGATAGATAGATAGATAGATAGATAGACATATATCTATATATATATATATATAGATATATAGACTATTATTGCGCCTGATGATATAGTGAAACGCGTCGCGCATTGTTTGAAGAAATAAAATTGTTTTGTTCCGGCATCACGCCGACATTATAGATAGATAGATAGATATATATATAGATAGATGGATGGATGGATGGATGGATGGATGGACGGATGGATAGACGGATAGACGGATGGACGGATAGATAGACAGATGGATGGATATATAGACGGATGGATGGATAGATAGACAAATGGATGGATAGATAGACGGATGGATGGATAGATAGACGGATGGATGGATGGATGGATATATAGATTGAATGATAGACAGATAGACAGACAGATATACAGATAGATTATCTATAGATAGATAGACACATAGATAGGCAGACAGACATGCAGACAGACAGTCAGACAAAGAGACAGACAGATAGAGAGGGAGATATGTACATTCATACAAATTTACCAATTGTGTCAGTGTTGATTCAAATCAAACCGTCCATGGCAATTAAGAACATTGTACACCCAATTAGTCACCCTGTTTCAAACACTGCGGTTTGTCTGGGTCAGCATTGTTTACTTTGTGACTAAATCTGTTGTCGCAGGACGTGTCTTAAATGTCAAGTCTATTGAAACTATTATAAACTTTTAAGGAGTTCTTTGTTGCGTCTACTACAGTGGAGAAAACGGTATTCTTTCGCAATAAACGTGTTTATACTAAAACTGTTATGTCCGTTGCATACAATTTGGAACCTGATCAGACGCCGGGTAACCCGGTGTCTGATTAGACACGGAAAATTGTTTGCCACTCAGATTAAGATAGATAGTTAGAAAATTAAAAACAAAATATATGTACACTTTAGTGCACTGCGTTTACGAAAAAACGGTAAAGAATTACGTCTTATCCACTGTAAAAACACACGCTTGTATTTACAGATATCGTTTAAATGTGTGTGAATCGTATCTTTTTCATTACTAAACTATCGTCTGCTAATACAATGTACACACATTATAGTCGTCGGTGATTGTTTGCCAAATTCATATATACATTTTTTTAATTTGACTAAAGAAACATTGATACATGTAAGTGTGTCAACCGTTTGTTATTCTGGTCACAGGCCGCACGAAATAATGACGATTGCGTCATTGGCAATGGAATAGTATGTATAGTACATTTTATGTAACAAGCACTTTAAAGATGACTCGGTGACGTTGTGGAGACCATGTATATACATTTATCATATACCTATTCTAAAAACAAGCGAATACAGGCCATACAATCTTTTTCCGTATCAGATGGTCCGTATCAGATGGCATATATGCTACACAATGTTGACGCCACTGCTTTTATGCAACACAAGTTGTACACGATCTATTAATATAAAGAAGCGTTGCGCGTGACGTTTCGGAATTCCAGGTCCGATGCTATTTTGAAAAAAAGTTGAAACTAAGAATTGGTCAACTTTGAATAGGTTAATTTCCATTTTAAGCGTGAATTATCCACAACACCCACTTTTACTAATGTTTTCCTCCAAAGGATAAAGCTTTAAACAGTTCAACTCATGCTCTGAAACGCTTATTAAAAAAAATAATGACGTAATTTATTGGTGGTCACATGACTTCCATGTATAGGAAGTTGGTTGCCAGGTCATCTGTAGTGCCCCAACGGTCGTCCAGACTACGGGATAGGTGAAGGTGGTGAATAGAACTCAGAATGTTTAACATATAGGGGCCTACATGTATGCGTATATTTGATTATTCGGTTGAACAACATATAGATCTAGTCCCAAACAGTTAAGGTATATAATAAAAGGAACATCACCACAGTGTGTGATCCGGGGTCTTGTATCAGTTCGAGTTGGTTGTGTAATCCAGATCTCACGAGAGGCTGCGCCTCTCGTGAGATCTGGATTACACAACCAACGAGAACTGATACAAGACCCCGGATCACATACTGTGGTGATATTCCGTTTGTATTGCATTTAGAATATGATAATTATAAGCATAGAGATTTGAAGTTTCATTTTCCTTAAAACAGCAAATATCTTATACATCGACTTTTCTTAGTGGTTGTAGATGGTGACTCAAATGTTGGAACTCAATTGTCGTCTGCTTTTTTAATCTAAATTTCAGGTATTTTGACTTAAGAAATATTGAAATGGGTGTCAAACAGTTTGAACCCTGATCTAACGCCGTGAAACTGTTTGCTAATAACATAATGGTCGATGTAAGGCAGCGATGGAGTTACATATAACACGTCTATATTACCTACTGTGTAGTTATTGTACAGTGGAAAACATGATAGTATATCCCCTCTTCGACGAAATTAAGCACAAATGGCATTAAAAACCACAATGCATGTACCTGTACCAGTGAAGAGTATATTTGTCCTATACAAACACTAAAGACACAGAACAGACGACTCCTACTGGAACCTTATGAACAGAGTTGGCACTGTTTTTCAATTTGCAATACTATGTATATTGATAACCACAAGGTTTATTCGCAAACTGAATTGTTCATACATGTATTTATTCTAAATTATAGATAAAACTCTATCAATTCATATTATTTGTAGCTGAGGTATTAACTAGAGTGTGTCGACTGGCTTCTTAAATGTTCCATTCATTGAACTATTTATGAAACAATGAGTATGCTTTTGTCACAAAATGTCGGTGTTATGTAAATATCAATAGCGATTACTACTGTCTAGCATGTAATAGGAGAAAATGTTTTACACATTTTTATACAGTAAAATATTTCTATTACGGCCACTAGACTGTGTAAATTACTAATATTAGGTGTTTACGACAGGTGACTGCATGCTTAAAGTAAAATGAAAGAAAAGCAGAAAGCTCCTTCAGTGCTATCTAATTGCTTTAAATTGTCAGTTTTTTTTACAATCAGCATTTGTTTTAGTGGTAGTAATAGACAGGTTAAATACACTAAACTACATGTGAACGCTATAGCATATGCTGATGGACCGAAATAACTTTTAAGGAGTTCTTTGTTAGGTCTACTACAGTGGAGAAAACGTTATTCTTTCCCAATAAACGTGTTTGTAAACGATGAAACTGTTATTTCCATTGCAAACAGTTTGGGACCAGATCAGACGCCGGGTAACCCGGCGTTTGATCAGGCTCCAAACTATTTGCACTCAGATTAAAACTAGTAGTCAAAAATGTCATTTTACCAAATTGAATGTTGCGCGTTTGCGTTTCGTTTGCATTTAAACGGGTAAGAATAACGTTTACTCCATTATAGTGACAAAGACGTGACGCTGTGTACATGTACATTGTAGCTGTCGTCTGCAAACTTTGTCGACTGCAACAATTCCCTAAATTGACCTAACCCTTTCTCTATTAATGTCGCAAAATACGTTTTTGATTGACGGTTTATTTTGATTCGAGTAGCAAACAGTTTGGAGCCTGATCAGATTCCAAATAACCCCGTGTCTGATCAAGCTCGAAATTCTTTTTTAATCGAAATACATGTTTAAGCAAAGACGCATTTTTTTCGCTGTTTTAGATTTTTTCTTATTTTTTTGTGATTTTTGGGGGGTTGCGGAGGGGGTGAGGGGAATATACACTAGTCGTGCAGAGTAAAAATAGTTCCTTGTTGATAAAACAAAGAATCCTATAAAACGCTGTACGCTGTTTACAGTAAAACATTCCCTTTAGGAGCTTTCTGCATAACTTCTGTCCGTAAGCAGTCACATTTTAAATATTACAACTGTGTTTATATCTGGGTGGCCACCCTAAAGAGGTGGTGCTGATGGATACAATGTCAGTTAACTACTGAGGAGAGTAGCCACTGTGTGACATTTCATTGGGGTGGTTAGCGTATCTAGTTGTCCAATCGTTCCATACGTTTACGCTGGTTTGTGGCCCATTAATTACATTAATTATGCAATGGTAGTATTGTAATGCAATATGTATAGCTTTCAGCGACACTATTGGAGCATAATTTTAGCATGACAATGATAGCGTGTGTACCATACGGATATTTTTCGGCTCTTTCATATTTTAAATCTGTTCAATCTGCCAAGCATTTTAAGGTTTCATGTGAAAACCAAACACGGGTTTACAACAACCTTTCACATGTAACCACTGGTAGTGTGCAATCCTTCTTCAGCTTCAGTTACAATGGTGTAAACGTTAATCTTTCCCGATAAACGCGTTTACGCTAAAACAATTAATTTCAATGCAATTTCTGATCAGCCTACAAACTGTTTTGCCTCTCAGATTAATATCAATAGTCAAATGTGTCGAAAACATTTCCTTTTTATACGCTTTAATAGCAATTTGCATTTGTGTTTCGTTTGCGTTAACACGGGAACAAATAATGTCTGCTCCACCGTACACGGGAGAAAACGTAATGTTTCCATTTGAACGCAGTTGCAAGTGGTTTGCAGGGAAAGGCGTTTATAATGTCAATAGCAAAGGCTTTTCAGTCCAATCAGATTGTCACTGAAATTAAAGACATTTTAAACAATTGTTATTTTTCTAAAGTTCATTGGATAATGAAAAACGTCTTTTCCGTAATATGCTATAGTGGAGAAAACGTAATTATTTCACATTTAACGCGTTTACGCTAAAACTATTATTTCCAGTACAAACATTTTGGAGCCCGACCAGGCTCCAAACTTTTTTCCACTCAGATTAGAATAAATAGTCAGACTTGATAAAACTGTACCATTTCCTCCGTTGTAATGCAATGCATTTGCGTTTGATTGGCGTTTAAACGAGAAACAATAACGTCTTCTCCACTGAATGCTGTCTGTAGTTCTGCTGAGTTGCAATCAGTTTAGAACCATATCAGACACCTACATAATTGACTCGATGTCTGATCTGGCTCCAAACTACCTTTCAGTTACAAATAATTTGAAAGAATCTGTCATTTCTACATTGTATTGCATTACATTGGTGTTTGTAGCTTAGTGCATGACATGAGAATACTAGCTTATGTAAATACTTTTGCCCTGCTTTAAGCTTACACCTCGCTCGGAAGTGTGTCATACTCCATTATTCGATGGTCGCTTTATAACAAGCTTAGCTTTACAGTCAACTGATTTCACTTGTCGCTTTTATCGATGAATACTAACTTGTCCATTTACTAGTTTGTTTTACACATACATGTAGTTGGCTACAGGAATAATATATCGGTCCAAACTCCCACAGGATGAAAGGTAACGGGAAGCATTGGATGCAACGTTATTTTTTGTCCCAATCAACGCGGTTATGCTAATACAATTATTTCCATTGCAAACAGTTTGGAGCCAGATCAGGGAACTAAACGTCTAATCATGCCCCAAGCTCATTGCCAATCAGCTAAAACAAAAAGTAAGGATTTTCAAGAAGCTGTAATCTTCTACATTTTATGGCATTGCGTTTTCTGTTAGTTCCGTTAACACGGAAACGGAAAGAATCGTCTCCACTGTAGAACACTTCAATTGTCAAACGTGTGTCAATAAAACACTCAAACAGTTACGAATGTGAGTCCAACGGCGGAGTTAATGCTTAAACTATTATTTCCAGTACATGTACAAACAGTTTGGAGCAAGATCAGACGCCGGATAACCACTCTGGTTAATATTTATAGTCAGAAATTGTAAAAAAGTTGTTATTTTCTACATTTTAGTGCATTGCGTTTCGTTAGCGTTTAAACGGGAAAGAAAACCGTTTTCTACACTGTACTGCCTAAACTAGGTATACCCACGATCCCATGTGTACCTATATATTGGACATAGGAAAACAGTGTAGATTCTGATCAGACGCCACATAAGCCGTACATTTATACTGTTTGCTGATACATGTACATTGTAGGAATTGCAATATATGTAGACTAGGCAACCCTTTGATCAAACATAGACTAATCCAAAATAAATGATTGGTAGAATCCATTCGACGCATATTGGTTAATACAGAACAAATGTAATGCAGAAAGCTTGGACTTGAGCATTCTGCATTACTTTTGTCCTGTGTTATACAGTCTAAAACATTTAGGAGCTAAAATAATTCATTTAACGAATACTTAACCCATTAATACAAGTGGATTATGTTATGCTTATATATTGGATTAGTTCATTTTGGATGTAAGGGGTGTCTGGTTTAAATATTTAGTTAAGTTTTGTTATAAATTGAAGTTCCTTTCAGTAAACAGTGCATACTCTGATCAGACGCCGTATTAGGCGGTGTCTGATCAGAGTCTACACTGTTCGCATGTGTATTTTTATGGGACGCTATGTAGAAGTGGGTTAAATCCAGAGTGACTTTACCGTCAAGTGGTTACAAGTAAGTAGTACACATGACAGTACAAACATGTCAATCTTATAACAGTGCTCAATAATTGACGCGCAGTTCTTTTAATATTTTACCGTCAAATTGCATCACCTGCCTGACTTATTCAGCAATAGCGTACACTTGTCCTTTGCAGCCAGTGTAGACCCAAACCAGAGGGCACACAAAGAAGCTCTTTAATCAGGGTATGTGTATCAACAAAATGCAGTCCTAAATAGCAACATTGAACTATAGACTTATAGTAATTGTAAGCTGGAATTGTCCATTTGAAGTTACAGGCATAAATGAGGTAATATATTTTACCCGCATGGAATTCTACATTGCTGCTTGCAATAATTTTACAAAGTTACATTTAATGCACTTTTATGCTAGGTTCACACCAACGGCGAATGCCGCGCTTTAAATCAGCGAGCTATTCGTCGTCGTTTTCGTTAACTTTTCCAAAAGCATCCCGATCTCTTACGGTCTGATAAGCTCTGATACGCTCTGACACGAATTGGTTGTCGCTTTGAGGCGAATTATTTCCCGACTTGTAACGGTTCCTCACGCGTTGATCCCGCTTTGATCAGGCTTTGTTGCGCTTGAAATCACGCTTTCATAAGCTTTATTACGCTTTATCACGATTTGATGCGATTTGTGGCGCTTTAAATAAGGCTCTGATACGGTTATCACGCTTTGTTGTGCTTTGGTACGCTCTGTTCAGCTCTGTTACGCATTAGAAACTGTCAAGATCGCCGATTTAATGCCGCTTTTTATCCAGAGCCCATATAACGATGCAGTAGAACCACAAAATCTTTGCACCTTTGACTCCAGTATACGATGGAAAAACAACAAGATCCAGAAGTTCCAGATATACCAAAAGCATTATCTATCTGAAGAAGACATGATGTTTGTCTCCCAATTGTATAACTACATCATAGCCCTTGAAAGCGTGAAAGAGCGTGAGAGAGCGTGAGGAAGCTTGACAAGCGTAACAAAGCCTAACAAAACGTGTCAAGCCTTGATCGAAGCGTCTCAATTCGTGGGAAATCATGAAAGTCCTTCATGAAAACGTAATAAATCGTAACAAAGCGTGTCAGATCTTGATGAAAGCGTCTGACCTCGTGTCAGATCTTCATGCCAGATCGTAACAAATCTTGAGACATCTTAACGAAGCGTGTCAAGTGGTGACAGACCGTGAAGAATGGGGTCCCCGCTTTGAACCAAGCTCTGTTAAGCTTTCCTACGCCTTGAGTCAAGCTTTGCTGAGCTTTGTTACGCTTTGTTAAGCTTTGATAAGCTTTGATACGCTCTAGGCGCTTTAATCAATTCGTGACAGAGCGCCCAAAATTTTTAAACAGTTTAAACAAATTGGGCGCTCTTGCCGAATGTCCCGCTTTACTCCAAGCTTTCCCACTATCTATTACGACCCTGACGCTTTAATCAAGCTTTGTTACGCTTTGGTGCCGCTTTGCACGCCGCTTTAAAGCGCCATCAAAGCGCCGTTGGTGTGAACCTAGCATTACTGAAAAAAACCGATTCATACTTTGGATCCTGATCACACGCAGTGATAGGCGACATTTAATAAAGATCCAAACTGTGTGCAAAGTCGCTTATTGGCGCCCATGACGTTGAAAGGGTCAAACCATGAACTACCGAGAGCGGTTACACTGGCTTTTGTAAATGATTTATGTCAAGCCCAGAGGCTGATACATTCGGAGCCTGAACAGGATTTAAACTGTTTGATACTTTTTTCGCTGTATCACTAGCCAATATTTCGTAGAACTGTTCTTATAAAAATGTTATGCACAAAATATTTTGGACTCGGCATTATTTAATTCAATCATTCCAGATCTTGTGGTGAATCTAGATATAACTGTAATGGAGTCACATGGTGTAGTATATCCTTATTCTTTCCAGTTATTTTTACGAAACTTAATGTAAACGACATGAAATAATGTACAAAATCCTACGGCCCATTGCACACGATCAGAGGACGGATAATAATCGCCTGTGACATTCTTTATTAGATTTCAGAAGATACTATCCGAGTGGCATATAGTTTGGATCCTATTAAGACGCCGAGTATACACTCAACAAAATTTCTACTTGGTCACCTACGTTAATCTAGAATTTTCAACAACAAGTAATAACTCTTTCCTGATTCTAACTGTATATCATAGCTACATGTGCAATAAATGCATGTACGAGATTTCACATTATTACGAGCAGTAAGTACACATGTATCATTTTATGAAGAATCTTTTGAAAAGTTTCGAAAATTAAAAAAAAAACACAAACATTTTCTGCCATCCGCGATATGCTAGTAGCGTATATGTTCCCTAATGCTGCGTTTACACTCAGCCACGATAGCCGCGATGCCCACGATTCGACGGAATCGCGGTGAGCGTGGCGGACCGTAGGACGAATCGGGGTGATCTTGAGAGAGCGTTGAAGAATCGGGAGAATCGCAAGGATCGTGGCAGATTTTTTGACGGTCAAAAATTTTGGCACGATTATGCCGATTGGTTTTTATATCGTGTGAGAGCGTAATAGAACTTGGGAATCTTAGTAGAGCGTCGTACAGCTTAACAGAGCTTAGCAGAACTTAACAGAACGCATCACAGCGTGAAGCCCAAACGTAGGGGATCTTTGTTTACTTGGAAAGGCGATTCTTTAAGTTTTTATATGTATTATTAAGTTAATAAAGTGCTCCCCCCTGCAACGGCCCTCCCAACAGCGACTCCCTCTGTACAACGGCACTTACCGAAGTTTCCTTTAAACAAGACAATAACCGTATTTCAAGCGCTTTCACTGCTGGAATTTTGTCTGCTAAAAAGTGTCGTCTGCTTCTTTCCCTCAAAATTACATAAAAGTCGACATTTTGCTAGAATAAATATAAGTACGAGTGACAGGTTAAGCTTCCCACCAAATATTTTCAGATGCGTCATCCCAATGTAATCAGAGTTTGACACCAGCATCCAGAGTGAGTGGGTGGCCCATGCCTCCTTTTTATACCCCAATCGTGCTCAAAACGCAACACTCTTGGTGAAATCGTTGCCATAAATCGCAGGAGAGCTTAACAGAACGTTATATCGTGTTAGATCTTAACAGAACGTGATAAAACGTGATAACGTATCGTGGTTACTGTAAGAGAGCTTGAGAGAACGTGAAGAAATCGTGGCAGATCCTCATCAGAATCTTATTGGGTTCGCAACAAAACGCTGCAGGAGGTAACAAGACGTGGATAGAGCGTACGAAAGCGTGGTATAGCGTAGACAAAGATAATAAATCGTGAAGCTCTGCGCTTTTTCTAAATCGTGGCCATCGTAGCTATCGTGGCTGAGTGTAAACGCAGCATAACAACATAATAATGGCACGACAATGTTGTCTCATTGAGGCAACATATCTGCAGGTAACGCTGTTGTACATGTACATGTACATGTAAGTTGTTCCACTCCTGAATGACGCCACACTTTAATTTGCGGAAGTTCTGTTGTTGTGGTAGTGCACGTACCCTGTGCTTCAGTAAGGCCCACACATTTTCTGTCGGGCTTACATATGTGCTCTTCGACGGAATTTTATTTAAGCGAATTTTATTTGCCCTGAATAATTTCACTATTTCCCTTGCAAGATGTAAAGGAGCATTGTCCTGCACTATCTAGTTAGTAAATAGTTGGTTTATTTTTTATAAACTATTGTAATGAAATGTTTACCTCTCTAAAAAAATATGCACCAGCTTCCAACATTCTGACGGCAACAGCACGCTCTTGTAATGTCATCCTGGCCATATTATGTGTGCTTTTGTCCAGCATATATCTACACCCTTCAATCGTATGAAAAGAACACGTGTTTGACAACGTACCTTTAATGCACATGTAAATCATACATACCATGCATGCATGCAAAATCTGCGAAGTTTAAGTTTCTCAGGCATAAGAACATCGATTTCAACAATTTATATATGGCCAGTGATTCCTGTGTGAAACCTCAATATTATACGTATTGAACTTCGATAGCTATTCGGAAAAGTAAAATGACCAATTAGACATTTTGTTGAGTGTATACTGGTCACGGGGTCAATTAAGGAGAGTAGCCATAGCACTTTGTCTTAGATACTTTGTCTTGTGTTTAAGGTAAATAAATAATGAATTAAATCCTGACATTGATATGATAAATTTCTTGAAGTATCTTTATGTTATCTTCAGTATGTTTAATTTGTTAACTGTATTGTCCCGAATAGTTTAAAGCAATTGACATCATGACAGCGAAGACCTTAAGCTACACATTTTCAGGAAGTTGGATGTTTTACAATGTTTTATCTAGCAACAATGATATATGTGAAATTGGGGTTGTTGTGTTTGGTTGTTGTTGTTTATTTCTTTTACAAAATATGGGTAAACATATGTATATTTCAGAGAGAGGCATTTAACCGAATTCCTATCCTATATACATGTATATAATTATCAATCAATGTGAAGAAACGCAAACGAAACCGATTATGAAGTGGTTTAGTGAAGGACGTCGTAAAATCCTGGATGTACATGACTTAAGTATTTATGAAGTTACCAGCAGCTGTGTCAAGCTGACGCTCTGCATGCTGTCCTGCTAATTCAATGACAATCTCCTCAATACTGACATCTGATGCCTGACTTCTCAAGACGTTGAAGCTGAGTCCATCTATAGAACTACACAGGAGAAGACGTCGTTCTTTCCCATTAACCCATAGCTTGTTTCTAGTTTTGAGGACAGGTGAACACTTAAAGCAGTTTTAAAGTAAAGAAGAATAATCTTTAGGCACATTCTGCTTTACTTTCAGCCTGCTTTAAGCTATTATCTGCTAGAATATAGAAACTATTTCGTATGATTCTTATTTGTAACAGTATAAAATGAAACTTTTTTCTTCAGTAGAGGAATAAGTTAAAGGTGTAAGCATGCGTATTTATGGGGTAATGGGTTAAACGAAACTAAACACAATGCAATAACATGTTGAAAACTTCCGTTTGTTTGACAATGTTAACGACTTTCTTTTGTCTGACAAGCAGAACGTTTGGATACTGAAACTGGGTAACCCGGCGTCCGATATGATTAGAAACTGTTTGAAGCGGAAATAATTGTTTGGAAGAAATGCATTTACTTGGAAAGAATAACGTTTCCTCATTGTCACTTTCATTTTAGTTTTAGTTTCCACATGACATTGTGGCTAAAACATTAGGGTAATAGTAGGATGGTTCTATACTGTACATCTGTATCATCGCGGTACTGAATGTTTAAATAGACGGCGTAATTAAACAAAACAAATCACTTTAATTTTGGCTCTCTTCATCGCAGTATTTAATAATGAATGTGTCAATTACTATACGATACTTTTTTATCTACATGCTTAATACAATAAAAAAACATATTTATTGTTGTGCAAGTCGGCAAGTTTGTATACATGTACATGGTTTGTCACTTAAAATGTACAATGGAGAATGGTTTCATTGCAAATAGATGGAACCATATCGGACGCCAGCTAGCCCGGGGTCTGATCAGTCTCCAATCTGTTTGCCACTAAGAGTAAAATAAATCGTTAATGCTGTCAAGAATGTACTGCTTTCTTATATTTTATAATATATTTGGTGTAATTTCTAATATAAGATGAACATTTTATTAGAAAGCATGTATGTTTAATCCACATTAGCGGTTGTTTACACGAATAATGTGTACCCTGAAAGTAATAGCCATAACGGCGTTACTGAAGCAATGCAACAAAATGATTCGCAAAGAGCAGACTCATAAGCCGCGCCTCCTCTGCGCAATACAATCGTATATCCACAAGTACCGCCCTCTCGATTAATATCGTTTATTCAAATTAAACGTCATGTTTGTCTATGGATTTGGAGTGGGCGAATGTAAATATTTTTTGTTTAAACGGGGAACGTAACGTCCACTCCAGTGTAGGAGATAAACGCATTTATGCCTGGATATTGCAATGAATTTTGTCTATCTCAATACTGATGGAATATGTCAGTGTATATATACAAGGGTAATCTAAAGACATTGTAGTGTTTGTCCATATTGCAAAATATTTCATATGATAAAGCAAACAGTGCAGACCCTGATGAAATGCCGTAAAACGCGGCATCACATCAGGATTTACACTGTTAACCAATGTTCACTTTAGTAGACACTATGCTTAAAACGGTAAAGCTAACCAAAGCTGCCGCGTTGAATACATGCACTGACCTCGTACATCATGAATGACCTCCACATCTCATCTGGACATTAGAAAGACAAACCACAAGCTGTCGCTCTCTATTAGCCACCCACACATGGATAAACATAAAATAGGGAATACGTTATTCTTTCCCAATAAACGCGCCGCTCATAGTGGTATTTCGTACAAACAGTTTGAAGTCAAATCAGACACAGGGTAACTACTCATATTCAGATAAATTTAAGACATTTTAAAAATATTGGAAATTTCGACATTTAATCGACCTGCTCTTGTTTTGCGTTTGCATTTAAACAGTAAAGAACATCGCCTTATCCACTGTACATACCTAATGTACTCTTCTTGGCCAAAATGAGAAGAAGAAGATGATAATTCTGTCCCATTGAAAGGACACTTACCGCAAATACAGTGCAATAAACTATATATACTGGAAAGGTCTTGAAATTGTTAACGATTATTTATTTATTTTGAATCAGATATGCCAAAGGTTTTGACCTTAATGAGATATCGGGTCATTTAAAGATGTTTTGCAATGAACATAAGGTTTCTAATATAAAAGTGTTTATTGCCATGGAATAACGTCTTCTCGAATGGACATCATCCTGACATGAAATCTTGTTACAATCCTTCACATATTATATTATTTACAATTGCTTATTTGAAGTTATACATGTACCCAAATACGTAGCTTTAGGTGCATATAGTGACTGCACTATGGTTGTAAAAATATTCATATGCAGAATATTTGAATGAAGTATTAATTTGCAGTAACGCATGTGTCTTTGTTTGTATATATGTAAATCAAATGATGGTACATAAATCTTTTGTATATGTTTACTTATCAGATTACGTCTCACACAAGAGTGGCGATATGATTCGTAAAGAAGCATTTCTACTCTCTTGTGTGGCTTAGAACTCGATATGATATCTTCTCATACGGTATACCCGGTATGTCTAAAATGTAATATTTTATTTCTCTTAACATTCGGTTTGGATCCAGATGAGACTCTAAATAAATCGGCGTTCTATCTGCATCTAATCAGTTTTCATCAATAATTATATTAACTTAGAGTCCCTATCCGTGCTATAAGCAGTTTGTTTCTCACATGCTCCCTATCTACATTTACATTAGTGCTAATTACATATAGATGTTTAGTATAATACAAAAGTTATGTTAATAAAGATATAAGCTGTCGTTTTTGAAAATATAAACAACAGAATGACGGTTTGGATCCAGAACAGTCATTCAGACACAGAATGACTGATCAGGATCCAAACGGATGAGTAGAATGCCCTTTAAATACAAATGCAAGTATTTATAGTAGTCATTTCCTATACTTAAATGATAATTACTTTTGATCCTTATAAGACCTCACTGACACAACCTATTTTGATATTCTTTATTATGTATGAGTTGATGCTTTTGCTGTTCATGTTAATTGTGAACCAATGCCGAAATAAAATTGAGTTGAGTTGAGTTGAGTATGGCAGTCCGCCCGTCCGTTTCCCCTTTATACCATATCAGCTAGGGATACGTAAATGTGCTTAGTATGGGGAAAGGGTAAAGGTATGTGTGTTTGTATGTCACTGTATAGCCACATTCAAGAGTCGAAAACTATGTCTCGACCGTAAAATTATTAATTGATGTACTTATCCGCATTGTTTACAATTGCATAGTTCATTCTCCTACATCAGAATGTTAAACTTTACAATAACTTTATTAAACAATAATATCAGATAAAATACATACCTAAAGTTCCAGTACGATGCATAGCGTTTCCTACAGTGCAGTGCAATCTTCAGTGCCTTCTTTCTTAGTAAATTTTGTCAGAAGACCTACACTGTTTCCACATTGATCATGTATGTATGTTTTGTATTGTATGGTTGTATGCTATTTAACGAGGTATCTGATTTTGTATAAGTTGAATAAATAAATACGAAAGACTCAAGCAGGAAACGTAGCACAAACAATACACCCACCTCTCAAGCAGAACACACACACAGTCATACCACAACAAACACACACACACACACGCAATACCACTCCTTCATCTACACACTAAATAGAAAACAACACGCAAGACAAACATAAAGCAAAGTGAATATAGGAGCCCGCCTTGGTACGGTCAGTAGCAATCAATAATTAACCATAAATTAATTAATTATTAACAACCACTGGGGGGTTAAACCTGGGTTTAGGGGCGCCCAACCTCACACTTATCTCCTATATTCACCTATAAAGACAAACAGTGTACACAAAATATAAACCCTGTTCCACAACCTCACAATCAAAAAGACCACCAGCACAGTAAGTAAATACATGTAAAACATTTAGCAAAAATTCTATAACAAGATCATTAGTAACATGGGAAAGAATTAAACATTCAAGCCCGTGTTAAAAATAATAAAGTTGAATAAATAATACAATAAAGATAACAAACCCGGTGTGAGGGTAGATCTTGAGATGACGGATTGGGATGACGGAGTGTCTCGATCCATTTATTATAAGATCTGCATTCAACAACATACTGCATATAGAGTCAATTTAAACAGTTTGGGTACATTTGTCACTTACTGTGACGTTGTACATGTTTTGTTGCCTCTTTTAGTCTCAATATTCGCCAAAACGATGTCATTGACACAGCGACCTTTACAAGATTAGAAAGAGCGACACTTTCATTTGGAAAAACCTAATTAGATAAGCGTTACTATAGCATTGTCAAGTGTTCTGTCAACTCTTTTCAATAAGGCAGCGATACATTTGAGATCTTCACTGCTAAGCTAACTTACATTGGCATATGCAAACGATTTCAAACAAATTCAGTCGCCGGATACAGTGGAAAACATGTTATTCTTTCCCTTTTAAACGCAAACGAAACACAAACGCTGTGTACTAAAACGTAGAAAATGACAATATTTGGATAATTCTGACTATCGACTTTAATCTGAGTGGCAAACAGTTTGGAGCCTGATCAGACGACTGGTAACCCATCGTCTGATCAGGCTCCAAACTATTTGTACTGGGAATATTAGTTGAAGCGTAAACGCGGTTATTGCGAAAGAATAACGTTTTCTCCACTGGACATGTACATTAGACGAACTATTTTTCCAGTCTGAACGATACGTAACGTACACGCAACGCAATAAAAAATTAAATAATTGACAACAATAATACATTGTTTACAATGTATTTAAATCTCAATGGCAAACAGTTTGGATTCTGATCAGACGCCGGGTTACTGGCGATTCCAGAACTTTTGCAACGGGAATAATTGATTAAGCATGAATACTCTTCTTTTTTTTTAGAAAGAATAACGTTTTTTCCATCGTAGCTTTTCCATTGTAACCACAGAACTAATCAATTTTGAAATGGCAACTCTGTATGAATATTCCGTGATACGTGTACACAATGAACTAGCCTTGCGCATTCAACTCTTTTTTGCCCTTATCTTGCAGCATTTCAAACAATGGAGACTCCTTTTAGTCATCTGATACTGTTTGGTTTAACCAACATGTAGGTTGAAAATAGTTTGCAGCCTGGTCAGACGCCTAGTGACTCGCTGAAATAGGCAACAGCATTTGGAACATTCACACTTTGGTGGATAATGGTTCGCTTTATACCGCTATGCCCCTATACAGAAATCAACACCTCCGTTATTCTATGGTACATGTATCAGATATGTTTTCGCTTTTGACAATCGAACTCTTTTAATTTACGTTACCAAATTATCGTGAGTTTTTTTACCATTTCACCGCATTATTATCGTTAGATTTAAAGACAGTTGATGATGGCTGATGCGAGTCAAACACTTAGTCAAGCACTTCGTATCCTGATCTGACGCCGCGTAACGCGGAGTCTGATCAAGATCCTAACTGTTTGCAAAATCAATACGCTTCTGGACGCCCCTGACAGTGAAAGGAGGTGAGTTTTAAAAATGTTTAACTGGAAAAATTATCATTGTTGATGGTTCGCACTGGTTAACAAAATGATACGAATTGATCCACTGCGTTTGTTTCCTAGGGAATAAAACATGTGACACTAGTAAACCTTGTTAGCCCATAGTACCACGTATTTACGTCAATTACAAACAGTGTAATTATGAAGAGTATACTTATTCTATGAAGAAAGTGTAGAATCTGACCAGAGAGTTCCTTTAGCAGCCCACTCATAATTTTACAACCCTAAGTAGTCAAAAGTGGACCGTTGATTCTATTTGATTGGGCACTGGCTTTGTGAATTTATAGTTTCAGTAGTCAATATAGGCCGATTTTTTCACCTGGCAGGGCGGAGCTAACCTTTGGCAAAGATACACTTATTTAATTTTGATTTTAGGGATGATAGGTATATAGTTCCGTATTATATCGTTATTTTCCGATACTTTCTACATGGAGAAACACAATTTATGCGTGCATTCATATCCACTTGAAAATGGTATATACAGGGCTCCATCGGTACAACAACACCCCATGGGAGAAAATGATTACATGCATTGTTCGAAGAGAGTTGCTATAGGGAGGGATAATTAAGACTTGGTTTACATTTGCAAACAGCTTGAATCCAGATCAGACGTCGCGTAACGCGGCGTCTGATCTTGATTCAAGCTGGTTGTCGTTCTTCATTACATTCCTTCTGTCAAGATGTCCAATAACATGTAATGTTGAGAAAAAAACGGAAGATGACAATGGTAAATTCCAATAATAAAATAGCGTGATGTCGCCTCCAAAGTTGAAATGCAAAGGTCCGCATCGAAACTCCGCCCTGCCAGGTCAATCAAATCGGTATATACGTACATTTGTTTAAGTAGGTGTATGTAATTAAGTCTGAAAATTATCACGATATGAATACATTTCACACATTCCCCCAATCCTATTATTTTCCGAGTACAAATGCATGGAACATTCGGATAATTAACCATGTTGCTGCCTAACTCTATACAGTAGAGAAGACGTAATTCGTTCCCAATAACTGCCTTTACGCTCAAACTGTTATTTCTAATGCATACCGTTTGGAACCCAATCACATGCCGGGTAACCCGGCTTCTGATCAGGCTCCAAACTGTTTATCGCCCCGGCTAAAACTAATATTCAGGATTGTCAAATATTTGACATTTTCTCCATTCCATTTTATTGCAATGCGTTTCCGTTTCGTTTGCGTTTTAATGGGAAAAAATAACGTTTTCTCTACTGTAACAATGTCATTATGTAAACCGTCTTTATCCAAATCGGACGCCACATAAGGCGGTGTCGATCAGGAACTACATTGTTTGACACTCATATACATGCTTTTAAGTCAACTTCTTTAAAATTCTTAACTTTATTAATAAAAGCAGACGATAAGTTTGCTAGCGGACGATGATATGGCATTGGCTTTTTTATACGGGTCATGACGTCAAGATGGCAGGAAAGGTTACAGTGGAGTTATTATTTCCCCTTTAAACGCAAACGAAACGCAAAAACATTCATATAAAATAGATAAAATGACAACGTGTTGAACAATTGGACGACTTATTTCAATTTGAATGGCAACCGTTTTGAGCCAGAACAGACGCCGGGATACTCGGCGTCTGATCTGGCTCCAAACAGTTTGCAATTGTAATACTAGTTATGGCGAAAACGCGTTTATTGGGACATAATAACGTCTTCTCCACTGTACTGATTATAAGTGGAATACCTGATGATAGCCCATGTGCAGCCGATTACGATTGTATTACGGGGTTGTTATTGTTTTCCGTTCAAACGAAACTAAACTCAAACACAGTGCGATAAATTGTAGACAGGTATTTGTTATTGAAAGGTAGATTTCTGTTCCAATGTATCTGTCATAGAAGTGGTCCATGGGTACTGTAAAACAATTCAACCAAGGAAAATTACTATTGACTAATATTAGTCAAATAAGGAAAGGAGACGAAGTCAGTGGTCATATATATAAGCAACAAGAGCGTGTCCCAGTTTCACGAATGCCTCCGATGGTACAGGGAGGGAAATCCAGACTATCAAATGTAAACTGTACGAGTTAGGGAGCGGAAACTGTCACGGAGCGCCATAAAAGCGCCATTTTGAGGAATTCAAAGGCCATAACTCTAAAGGACCTAGCATGAAATATACATACAACATATGAAAGTCCAGTGCCTACTGGTGCAAATGTTATAGACATTTGATATGTTTTACAAAAGTAGGTCAAATGTCAAGGTCAATGTCAAAGACGTAAGTATGGTTGGAAAGGTCTTGACACGAGGTAGACAAATGCCAAGTATAAAAGGCCAAGGTGCAATTGTTTTTAAACATGTCAAAAGTCAAGGTCGCATGGCTTAAAGACATACTCGCCTATATTAAAAATGTTGAAAAACAAAATTCTTAAATACCTTGATTACTATATATTTTCTGATTTGCAATACATTTATAACCATAAAAATGAATTTTGAAAAGTTCTCATTGGTAAATTATGTAAAATATAATCCTTTCCGTACAGGCACTGTTTAAAGATTTGAAAAAACTGTCCCGAGTAGCAATTCTTGTAGAAATTATGTTTATGTTTTTATCAGCAGCACTGTAAATGATTTAAGTAACTAAAACTTTATTTAATGCTATTGTATTCACATACACTCATATATTTACCAATTTAAGCAACTATTGGATGAATATTTCTCATTTTTAGGTCAACAGAGACCCAATTTGGCTATTGGGGGAGGTATATTTTCTGCATAAAATCTAAGGGGGTAGGGTTAGAAATTTGACCATATTTCATAAATGAACAACGCGACACCTAGGTTTCTTTACACCATATGATAAGAAATACTTTAACCTAGATGCCTAGAAAGTTTCAAGAATTTTCATTGGATTTTTTTTACATAATTGATGTTTTTGTAAGACATTGGCAAGAAAAAATGTCTTATTTTTCCGGTTTTCAGCATTCATTTTAGCCCAAAAGCTCATTAAAAACACAAAAAAGAGCTTTAAAAAGTTTATTTCACACTTGCTTGTGATGAGTGAATGCTAGAAACTTAAAAAGTGTACTAGAAATATGTTTTTGTGTAGTAATATAAGTGCATTTGTCCCTTATGACGTTTTTTGCTCTGACAATGAGCAAATGCGGCAAACGTCACACTTTTCAAAGCCAGCTAGAGCTGAAAAAAGCATTGCAACCCCCAATTTTTATTTTAGCAATTTGCTTATATATACCTTAATTCAACTTGTAGAACTTTTCATGAGATTCTGTTGAATTTTTCAAATACGCAAGTATCCCTTTAAGACGTTAGTATAGTTTGAAAGATCTTAACAGGAGGAATACCGTGTCAAGTTTGAAAGGCCCAGGTGCAAAAATGCAAAAAGGTATGGCCCAGGTTAAGGTTTTTGATTAAAGTTTGATTAAATAGGTCAAAGGTCATGGTCACATGGTCAAAGACGTTGGTATGATTGTAAAGGTCTTGACAAGAGTAATATGCAAATTTGAAAGTCCAGTGCCTACTGGTGCAAATGTTATAGCCATTTGATATGTTTTACAAAAGTAGGTCAAATGTCAAGGTCAATGTAAAAGACGTTGGTATGGTTGGAAATGTCTTGACACGAGGTATACAAATGCCAAGTATAAAAGGCCCAGATTCAATTGTTTTTAAACGGGTCAAAAGTCAATATCAAGGTCACATGGCTTAAGACGATGGTATAGCATGAAAGGTCTTAACAAGTAGGAATACCGTGTCAAGTATAAAAGGTCCAGGTGCAAACATGCAAAAGGTATGGCCAAGGTTAAGGTTTTTGGTTAAAGTTTGATTAAATAGGTCAAAGGTCATGGTCGTCACATGGTCAAAGACGTTGGTATGGTTGTAAAGGTCTTGACAAGAGAAATATACAAAATATGAAAGTCATGTGCCTACTGGTGTAGATGTTCTAGCCACTTAAAGACTTTTACAAAAGTAGGTCAAATGTCAAGGTCAATATCAAATAGCAAAAAGTTTTGTATGGTTGGAAAGGTCTTGATACAGGGAGGACACATGCAAAGTATTCAATGCCCAGGTGGACAAATGCAAGAGTTATAGCCAAGAGACAGACAGACAGACAGACGGACAAATCAACAAACCAACCAACACACAAACAAACAAACAGACAGGACAAAAACTATATTCCCCCCGAATCGTAGATTCTGGAGACATAAAAATAGTCAAAAAGTCATTCTTATTTGACTTCGTATGTAATGTGTAATAAGCAATGTGGATATTAGTAAACCGGCCAGACTCTGACGAGACGCCGTAATATGGGATGAATTGAACTGCTGTATAGGCAAACGCTGCAATGTCTTGAGATCACTGTTGTACATGTATATCTCAAATGACCTCCTGCAGCAATCACATGGTGAAGTGCATTACAAAATCCAGGTATAAATGGAAAACACAGTCGAGAAAACGTTATTATTTCCAGTTCAAACGCAAACGTAACGCTAACGCATTGCAATGAAACGTAGACAATAACATTTTATTTTAAGCTGAGCGGCAAACAGTTTAGAGCATGATAAGATTCCGGGTTACTCGGTGTCTGATCTTGCTTGAAACTGTTTACAATAGAAATAAAAGTTTTAACGTAAACTGGTTAATTTGGAAAGAATAACCTTTTCTCCACTGTAACCTATAGATCTATGCACGAATATATACGCAAGTTTCTACCGTTCTGGCATTCGTTAACAACTAATTTAATCCAAACTGAATTATTTGGAATATGACCTGAATCCAAACAGATTGAAACTCGTTAATATAGCCAGCTAGTCAAACTGCCATACGTATGATCTAAAACAAACTGAACGCAGACAGTTTAAATTAAGTAGATACCATCAAAGCACTGAAAGGACGTATCGTATTTCATTATTATAACTCTTAATTATTAATATTGGCTATTAATCATGACTTGCCTAAACCTAAACAGTAGCAGACAGAATGAACCAATTGCACATGCGAAGCCCGCGTTAGCAAATAATGAGATATACAGCGGAGAAGACAATGCTATTTCCCGTCTCAACTAAGATAAATGGAATGAAATGTAGAAAAAACAACGTTGTGTTTGAACATTCTTTCTGTCTGTTTCTATCTAAGTAGCAAACAGGTTGGTTTACCTGGCGTCTGATACGGTTCCTAATTGTTTGCATGGAACAAACAAACAAAAAAACACTCTGTTTTAATCATGCCATTGATCTTTTAATTATTTGACTCATTTTAAAAATGATTTTACAAACTTACTATAACAATTTTATAATCTTGGTAATAATATTGAAAGAATTGCCATGTTTCCATGCACCTCAATATTGTATCATTTTTACTGTGAATGTATTTATTTGTCTTTCTTGCTTTGTAGGTACATTTATATAATTACATGTGAAGCGCTTTTGAACGCACAACTTCTGTGTGAAAAGAGCGCTATATAAATCGGGTATAATAATAATAATAATAATAATAATAATAATAACATGTATGTTTTAGAACAAGCACATTTATTGGAAATAATAAAAGCCTCCCAATTATAAAGACTATTATCCTCTACTCCGTGATAGTCTTCTGTAAAATTATAAAAATATAGCTTAAATACTTTCTAGAAACCTTAATACGATTATCAAACAGATTGGATCCTAATCAGACGCCGAGTTACTAGGGGTCTGATCTGGATTCAGACTGTTTGTAAGTATTGGTTAAACCATTATCGAGAGAAGAAGGGATTGAAAAGCGACTGGATACTATACAGAAATAGCAACTGTCACCATGAGGTTATACCGTTAATTAGGTACAATGTACGGTATCGGAAATGTGTGATGATCAGACAGTCCTTCCAGGCAATTAATTTGCATTGCATATTTATTTCCTCGAATGCCACCAGCCACCGTCTTACAGGGTTATTGTTTCCTAATAACACATTTGCACAATAACAAGGACATGTATGTCGAAAATCGAACATTTTATATTTGGTCAGACGCCGAGTTCCTGTTCAGTTACATGTATTTTTTCCCGTTTAAATGAAACGCAAACGCATTGCAATAAACTTAGAAATTCCTTTTCGAACTATTAATGTTAATCTGAGCGACAAATTGTTCGGAGCCTAACAGAACGCCGTGTTACCGTGATCAGACAACAAACTGTTTGCAATGGAATATATAGTTTTAGCTTACACTCGTTTATTGGAAAAGAATAACATATTCTCTTCTGTAACCCCGGTAACTTGTTGTGGGGAAGCCTTCAAGCTGGCATGCTGGTGATCGGTGGTTCTACCTAGTTCGCGATTTTTGTCTGAAGCAGTGCGTAAAGGGTTTCTGGGTCTTCCTCCATCGGTAATAAGTTGGACATCATAATATGACTGAAATACTGTTAAAGCGACGTAAACTTTTAACATATGCAAAAAGTGTACGTATAAATTACAAGATCAGTGGGCTTCTAATGGAACGCCGTAGCTGTCTCCCGTTATCGATTTTTTTCTTGTTTTGTTCAAATAGAGACTTGTCATCTCAAAAGACCATGCCATTATGTAGAAGCGCTTTGTGATCTTGTCTACAGCATGTTTTGTCATGTTAAACAGCTATGCTAATATGTTAAAAAAGTAGTGTCATCTTGTTAAAGAGCAATGTGAATTTTTCTATAAAAGGAGTGTTATTATTCAGAATAGCACCGTTTGTTTGGGGGCAAATTAAACCCATTATGTACATGGTCCCTGTTTTATTAGGCCCGATGAGTAATTCTCACAAGGCATTAGAATTTTCAATAACACTAATAACAGCCTTTCCGGTTTAGCTCTGAAAAGACTAACGACGAAATTTTCTGCTCTAGCTTAATTTAGGTAAAACATATGTTTTTATTACGATTTTCCTTGAAAATGTTCCGCAATTAAATTTATTAAGTTCATCCTTACATCTGGTAAGCAGCATGATGCCCGATGGTTCACGGAACAACTGGATTTTTACGGATATAATTTTACTTTTCATGATGGACCGCGTGCGACCCCCCCCCCCCCCCCCCCCCCCCGACACTAGATTTCGACGTGTCTATGATTTGTCATGGCAATTATTGTTTGACAATCTATAGTCAGAGCTATATATACATATTAAAATTAATAAAATAATACTCGGAGTATAATCTACATAGATCTAGATCTGAATTTGTTGAGTTATTGTTGCAATCTGGAGATAAACCGTTTAAACGTATTTTCATTGCCGCCAAGTGACGCTACAACCCTTCGTCATTTTTATACGCCCGTCATCAACGGACGTATTTTGGTATACCCAGCGCTGTCCGTCCGTCCGTACGTCAGTCCGTCCGTTAAGTTTACTTGTTAGCGCTCTCTTACCTTCATTTATTTACCGATTTGATTAATCTTCATACAAATATTCCATACTACAATAGTTCGGACGAGTTCGCGTTTCAGACGTTGGCGGCTATTTTAAGCAGAGTTATGCCCCTTTATTGTCAAAAATGGGCATTTTTTAAAACAAAACAGAACTTTTTTTTTGTATTCAATTGATTTCAAATTTGATATGGTGATACAATGAATGACGTTACTTAACATATATTACGGGTTTTTGGTTTGACTCCGTATTTTCAGAGTTATGCCCCTTCACACAATTTTTTTTAACAATATATTGTTTCCTGATAATAATTTTACTTACATTTTGTCTATTGTAACCAAATTTCATATTTATTTTTCTCATCATGCAGGGAAGGCACCTGTGAATTTTGGTTCCTGTTAAATTATTTATCTATGAGTTATGCCCCTTTACATACTTAAAATTTAAAATAAGCCACACTTCGTCCGTTAACTTTTTTCTTAGCGCTCTCTCACCTTCATTTATTGACCGATTTTGATTACACTTCCTACAAATATTCAATACCACAATAGTTCGGACGAGTTCGCGTTTCAGACGTTGGCGACTACTTTTAGCAGAGTTATGCCCCTTTATTGTCAAAAATGGGCATGTTAAAAAAAAAACAGAACTTTTTTTATTTTTTATTCAATTGGTTTTTAAATTTGATATGGTGATACAATGAATGAAGTGACTTAATATATATTACGGGTTTTTGGTTTGACTCCGTATTTTCAGAGTTATGCCCCTTCACACAATTTTTTTAACAATATATTGTTTCCTGATAATTATTTTACTTTCATTTTGTCTATTGTAACCAAATTTCATATTTAGCTTTCTCATCATACAGGGAAGGCACCTGTGAATGTTGGTTCCTGTTAAATTATACATGTGTATAAGTAAAGAAAATTGAAACATCGATTCATCAGGTTGATTATGCTTGCTCAATCTATTATACATATAATTCCGTGATATATCCAAAGTATGTAAATACGCCCAAAGAGCATTTGTTTATGAGAAAACAGTTGGTAGAAAAACTATCGTGATAGTATTGCAATAGTTTCTTGACTATCGCAATACTATCGGGATAGTACTTGAGTTATCGCAATATTACAGCATAGTCTTTTTGAGATCGATAGTCGGGCCGACACCCCGGGCCACTTTTTCCAGTCGGCCTGAGTCCGGACGACTTTGACACCCGCCGGCCATGACGGGCGTATTTTGCCGCACTGCGGTGCTCTTGTTTATATTGATGACGTAAGTAAAAACTCATTATGACGTATAAGTAAATAGTTTTTAGCTCGAGCGGGCATTTCGAATTATTATACCGGAGGACAGGTGCGGATTGTTCCCTTGATTGTTATTTGAACATTTGATCAAGCTCGGTGGGTCAGCCTTTAGACTGTCTGCAGAAAAGAGACCAAAGTTTGGTTGGATGGGTCATAGGTGCGGATCCAGAGGAATGTTAAGGGATTGCGGATCCAGAGGATTGTTTATGGATTAACCCCCCCCCCCCCTCTCCTCTCTAAGTCATGGGCTATAGGATTGGACATTGTATGGGTCGACAGGTGCGGATCCAGAGAATGGTTAATGGATTAGGTCCCCCATTCCCTTCACATCGTGTACTTTAGGACTAGATATTGCATGGGTCGACATGTGCGGATCCATGGATTTTTTGTTATAGGGTCAGAAGCCCCCCTTTTTACACCAAATTATATGCCATGTAAAGGAATAGCGTAACTGGGTGTAATGCTTTACAGATTTGTTTGCTCGCCCTTTTAGTTTATAGGAGACCGTTGCTGGATCCGCATTTGCGTTTTACAATTACATTACAATTGGATATTAGTAATTTCAAAATTAGAATAACTTGCACACTGAGCTAGCTTAATACTCAAGAATCAGTCTGTCGCAGTGCTTTCCCCAGGCATTTAAAAGGCACGTTGCGCGCAACATGCCTTTAAGTCTAAATCTCTCTTGCAGCATGCTTGATTTTTAAAGGACTGATATGAACATCTAAACTCCATTACTTCGAGTTTAAATGCCTAAATGCATATTTACTATAAAGTGCTGTGTCGTTTTCGAGCAAGTGCTGCTGAAAACAAGTTCAATTCGCTTCAAGAATGTCTAGATGTAGAATCTACATGTATAATTATATTAGTTTTAGTTGTAATACTAAAACCAGATGTATGCGGTTTATGCAGCAGGCCTTCGTATATTTCCGGGGAAGCCCTGGGTTGTGGTCATGTTTTTTCATGTCAAATGCACATGTTTTTGTGTCAACATACAATGTTTACTTGTCCAAACTGTGACTTACCATGTTCAACACATATGTCATTTTGTTTCAAAGCAGTTTCATCTTGTCAATATGTAGTGGGATATTGTCCTACGATATGTTATCATGTTAAATACACGTGTTGCTATGTAATATGTAATCCTGTTAAATGTACGTGCTGTTATGTTAATATACGAGTACAATGTTGACTAGACTAAGTCCAAATTGTGTATTATTATGTTCAACGCCTATGTTATTATGTTAACAAAGTAGTCTTGTTAAAGAGTAATGTGAACTTGTCTATTTAATATGTTATCATGCAAATGTTGTTATGTCAATATACAATGTTAACTTGTCCAAACTGTGTCTTATCATGTTCAACACCTATGCCATTATGTTACGAAACAGTTTCGTCTTGTCAAAGAGCGGTGTGAACTTGTCTATAATTTTATTATGTGTCATTATGTTCAATGTACGTATTGTTATGTCAAGATATAGCGTTGACTTTAAACGTCTTGTCCAAACTATGCCTTATCAAGTTCAACACCCATGTCATTTTGTTACACAACAGTTTCATCTTATCAAAGAGCGAGGTGATATGATATCATGCTAAATGCACGTGTTGTTATGTCAAGATATAGTGTTGACTTGTCCAAATTCTGCCTTATCATGTTCATCAGTTATGTTATCATGTCAACAAGTGTCAACATAATAAGACATGGTTTAGACAAGTCAACACTGCATATTGACATCACAACGCGTACATTGAACATATCATATAGACAAGTTAACAATACACCTTGACATAGATGTTGAATATGATACGGCAGAATTTGGAACAAGACGTTTTTAGTCAGCACTGTATATTGACATAACAACTCATGCACTTTACATGATAACATTTCATATAGACAAGTTCATCTTGCTTTTTGACAAGATGAAACTGTTTTGAAACATAATGACATAGGTGTTGAACATAAGACATAGTTTGAACAAGACGTTTTAGTCAATACTGCATATTGACATAACAACACGTGCATTGAACATCATAACTTATTACACCTCGCTTTGAGTTACAATGTTAAATTCCCATAGACCTACAGTTAACATTTTGCATGTCTTTTACATCTATTCAAAATGTACTGTCACTCTTTATGATATTCGTTTTGTGACGTCACTCTAAAGGACATTACCTGTTTACATGTCCGCGCTAAATTGGTATTCACAACACATTTTATAAAAGACGAATAAAACGATTCCAAAGCCAGGGTTAATAAGCTCGGTGTAATAAAATAAATATTTGATGGCAGTTTGCGTGACATTCAAATTGTCAACCCTCGAAAACAAGAATGTCACCCTCGGCTACGCCTCGGGGTGACATGCTGTTTCTCGGGTTGACAATTTGAATGTCACGCAAACTGCCATCAAATATTTATATAATATCATAAAGACAAGTTAACAATACACCTTGACAAGATGAAACTGCTTTGTAACATAATGACATAGATGTTGAACATGATAAAACACAGTTTAGACAAGTCAACACTGTATTTTGACACAACAACACGCTTATTTGACAATACATGTATAACATATTATATAGACAAGTTCACATTGCTCTTTAACAAGATACTACTACTTTTAACATAATAGCATAGCTGTTTAACATGACAAAACATTCTGTAGACAATATCACATAGCGCTTCGACATAATGACATGGTTTTCTGAGATAAAAAGCCACTTTTTTAATAAAACAAGATGAACTGACTCTGTGACAACAGAAAACAGCGTGCCATACTTAGAAGTAGAAGCTACATGTACATTGTCGCTATGGTCAGGGTGAGCTAGTTTGGTTTTACGGCACCGCAGCACTAATAATGACATATAACGCCGATGAACGTTTTAGATTTTGGAAGAGAGGATAATCTCTGTCAAATAAACAAAAAATCCCCTATGACAATTAAGCTACAGAGCCTCTTTGATGCTCTGAGATCCTGGTCTATATTGTTTGTTTTTGTGCAATATATTGTGCAAGATACACTAAAAAGAATATACACAATAGGGCTAAAATGGAACTAAAATTGTCCATTTGTATTCTCATGTGTCAGTTAATTAATATTCAAATAGCATTTCATTATAGCTTATGAAACCTGAACATGAGTGTCCAAAAGTTCAGATCTTGATAACCCATCGACTTTAACTGCGTTCGATCGGGAACCAGATTGGTTTCAAGCTCTAGTAAAATCGCGAAAATCAAAAAAGTTGTTTAACTTTATTTTGCTATGAGTACTATCCGTTTTATGTTATCATGTATTTATGTTATGATAATAATATAAAAAAATATATACCAAGTTAAAGTCTACTTTCAGTCCGAATGACCGCTCAGCCGACTTTACATATACTCCCCTGATCATTGAGCCATCTTGCCTACAATATAGAGCACTGCTAACATATGGCGCAGTCTAATACAGCCGCAGTACCGACTCAGACCATTCACATGTACCCATTTTAACCCATGGGTGGAGAGGAGCAGTTCGCGGTACATGTCTTGCTCAAGGACATTCATGTATATCATCGGGGATTCAGAAAAAATCCCCTAGACAGACCGCTGGTCCGGCGGGGGATCGAACTCACGACCCCTGGTACCGTAGTCCAATGGTGTTACCATTTGGCCACCTCCGCCGGTTCATGATGATGAACTTGTATGCTTAAGTCAAACAAACCATCAGTTCTGTTCTATTCTGTTCAATGAAATTATCGGCTTCAAAATTGTTTTTTGTTTTGCATTTCTAATTTCGTTTAATGTCATTTTAGCCATAAAGCCTAAGCAGTAAGCACGGTGTCTGATATCGATCGACACGATTCGTGTTTAGCTACAGTAGAGAATACGGTATTTTGTCCCGTTTAAATGCAAACGAAACACAAACGCATTGCAATTAAGTGTAGAAAATGACAATGTTGACTTTTAATTTTCATCTGCTAATACTTTTTATTATGAGTGACAAACAGACTGGAGCCTATACACGGCGTCTGATCTAACTCCAAACTGTTTGCTTTATTGTTTTGGAATAAATGCGCTTACTGGGTAATAATAAAGCCTTAGCCCCTGTATGATTTATTTATTTCGGGTTCTTCCCATGATAACGACTTGCGGCACATTCAGAAGAGAAGACGTTATTCATGAAATTAAAGGCAAACGTGATAAAAGGAATGCAGCAAATTACTGAACCTTTGAAAACAAAACCAACATTACGATTTATTAACTCTTTACGTTTCTAGTTTTGAAAATAGAAGACTACTTAAGAAGGTTGAAAGAAAAGCAGAATGCGCATTCACGCGCATTCTGCTTTACTTTCATCCTGCTTTAAGCTACTACTTGCTAGAATAAAGGATATATTCCTTATGATACATATTAATGATTGTATATTTGAACTATTTTCTTTAGTAAAGGAATAAACTGAATGCTCTAAAAGGTGCTTCTATGGGGGAAAGGGTTAATTTCCGAATTGAAATAGTTTCGAGTGAAATAGAAGTGGGGTACTAAATTTTGATCTGACACCAAACTACCTGCAATGGGCATTTATAAAGAAACAATTGTGTTCACTATATGTACGTATATTTCGATGAAAATTGCTGGGCACAAAGCGTAGTTTATTATGTTTTTCTGGATTAATATTTATTCTTGATATTTTAAACGAATATTTCCATTGCACTTGCAGCCTTTTTTCATCAATAATGTACATTTTCGTCTGACCTTCTAGGTATGTTGCAAAATTGTTGCTGGTATTTATTTATTAATCACAAATGTATAGAGGTGTTACATGTATATAGGTTATAGAACATTATTTTAAAGCCATCATACAGCTAAGCTCAGACTTATTTCAAACGATCATTCATACATGTATAACAAAGGTTTTGATTGTAACAGTTTTGGCCAAAATACACAAGGTTTGCTAAATATACGCATACCATTGGGGGAAAGGCTGTTCTTTACCATCTAACACAAACGGAATGCAAAGAAGTGTAGAAAATAAAAGCTTTTCGGAACTATTGACGACTTATTTTAATCCGAATTGCATAAAAATTGGAGCCTGCTCAGATGCCGGGTTATCCGGTGTCTTACCAGGCTACAAACTGTTTGCAATGAACGTTTTGTTAAGAAATAATATATTTATACCAGTGTTTGATCGTGGCAATAAAACACGGGTAGGCGTTGAGATGTGTAGTAATGTAATTGATTTAATCACGAGGCCGAATGCAGAGTGATTTATTATCCAGCATCTCAACGAATACATGTGTTTTATTGCATGATAAAACACTGGTCTCAATTTATTATTTCTCACACTAGGATAACCATAATATTCACCGACGCAACGGCGCTTCATTTCTTGGCGTACTTATTTTCCAATCCATAAGCGCATGACGTCACGTTAAGACTTTACAGCGCGTGAGTGTTTATTGAGAATTTTAACACATATACTTCCCTTCTTTTTGTTTATATAGAGACGTTCGCGAAGTGTATTAGAATATTTGTTATTTAGTGGTTATTTTTTGGGGGAATACTAACACACCTCGATCACACAACTATACATGCGCTGTAATTGCTTAATCCGACGTTACTGACGTAACATGGCCTCGATAAATCGTGCAGCAAGAAATAAAACGCCGTTGCGTCGGTGCACTTTGTAGTTAAACTAAACTGCTAGAATCGAAAAAAATCATATCAGTGTATCATTGTGGAATAGAACACGAGTAGTCGTTGATATGCTTGTAATTAAATCACTCGGCCTACGGCTTCGTGATTGAATTACTACGCATCTCAACTCCTAGCACGGTATACACTGGTATGAATGTATGCTTTTTTAAATATTAACATAATGTTTGATATTTTCTAATGTACATACATACTTGTTGAAAAGCATACGCTGTATAGCAAGATGCAGCGTGATGACCAAATTACTGAACCATATCTGAATTCAGACAATATGGCAAATTTAGAGAGTTAAATTAGTATTGTAACCGTGTTGACCATTTAGGCGACAAGAGCAAACAAAACCATGTTTACAATTTCATCGCAATATTTGCTAAGCAATCTAGAAGCCATCGCAATGCCTGACGGTGCTTAATGCTACTTTAACAGCGGTTTGTGCTTAACCCTGTCACTGCCTTACCCAGAGGTCAATTGCTGTTTGCAAACAGTTTGGATCCTCATCAGACGCCACGTAACGCGGCGTCTGATCAGGATCCAAACTGTTTGACATTCTATGCAGTATTATTTTAGTGCATTTACAATACATTTCAAATTTGATAAGTTAAATCAGACGACACTTGTGTAATACACATAACGTCATCGTCGTGATAGAATTGACTCTCCATCTGTTATATAACCATGAATTTAATCTCTTAACCCTTTACCCCATAATTAAGCATTTTTACGTCTTTAATTTATTTATCCACGGAAGAAAGTAGTTTCAATTTAATATGTTATGATTGTGAACTATAAGAAATCATTTCTTAATAATAGCAGATGGTAGCTTAAGGGTGTATCAATGTCATGAATTTGGGAACTTTTCAAAGTATATGAAAACACTCTATGATGGTGTTGTATTGAAGAGCTATTTAAGATGAATGAAAAAATAGAAAAAAAGTGTACAGTTTGGTGAACAACAGTTTGCTCTACTGCCATGTAAAATTTATCCCACCCACTGCCTCTTATGTTGTCCTTTTCAAACAGCCCGCTTCAATAAAACCCATTTTAAATGAAAACAAATATGATAATTTGGTTTTGTGTTATTTATTTCCTATCTATGGTAGTATTTCGTCATACAAAAACTAATTTAAGAAAAAAAAGGCACCAAATGTGAAATTTATAAAGCTCTAAATATCATCGATATGGTACTTTTTTGTAAATTTTGTAAGGGGCGATAACTCTTTTTACTTTAATAACTCAAAAATGTCAACACTGACCTTTCAATTTCTTTTCATATTTTGAACTGCCTTAGCATGGGCTTTCATCTGGTAGAATATAAGAAAAAGTTTAATACTAGAACTATTTCATTTTCAAACTTTTTTACTTTTTTTCATAAAATAAAAAATCTAATAAAATCATGCCCTATATAAAGCATATTTTTGATATTCAAGGATCCATATTGTTCAAACCTGGTGCCTGCTTTGTCTAAATTTGGTTTATATATGTGAACATACCACCATAGACATGAAATAAATAAAGAAAACCCAAATTAAGAGTTTTCTTTTGTTTTGAAAGAGATTTTACTGAAGCTTGTACTCTGAATGGGTAAAATTTGAAAAAAATATCCAAATTTGACATACCTTTTTCAAATCGCTGTAGCTCAAAAAAAGGACACCACCAAAAAAACAATGATAGAAAAAAAGTTAAATACTTTGAAAAAAATGGCTCATGACATTGATACACCCTTAAAGGCTGAAAGTAAATAAGAATACGCCTTAAGGTGCATAGTGCTTTACTTTCAACCTGCTTTAAGTGGTCACCTATCTTCAACTAGAAATAGGCTATGAGGAAATGGGTTAACCGACATTCTATTCAATCAATGGCGTGTACATCTGTAATAGCAAACCGTCTGTTTTTTATCCAGATCAGATGACCCGTTATTGCTCTATATTCAACAAATTTTCTAATCGTCACCTCATATTTCATTCAGAAAAAGAAATATGAAGAAATTATAAACAATAACTTCTATGGAGGCACCCCATATTTTCAAAGTCACAGGAGTGTTACACATATCTTAGGCCGAGTGCAAGAAATGCGTATTGCTCCCGTCAGATACAATAACAGTTTCGCATTGACTTCTCATAGACGAAAATAATTCAGCAAAAGTATTGAAGACCTAACTTTCTCACACATAGATGACGTCACGCTCCAATGCGTCAAAGGTTGTAGGCTGATGTAATAAGGTACGAACGCGTTTCTTGAGAATGTCGCAAACGTGCTCTGTAGGGTTAAACTCGTCTGTATCGTCGGGCCCAAGCTGTCTGGTGATGACTTCATCTTTAAGTGTCCATCAGCAGCGACTGCCCGCCTCTCGCAGCCGATTACGTACCGTCTTGGATGTGACGTTGCGGCCGTCTTTGCAACTTTAATAAATCTGTATCTCAGGTGCGTCACTACAATGTATCAGCCCTAGGGGTGTTGTTATCCGCTGTTTGGGTTTTCTGGGCGGTCTTCTCCCGGTCTACTTCCAGTGACGTCTACTTTCACGTTATAGCATAAATGGTCGAAAGTAACCGGTTAAAAGTTCTAGCCACATGCAAATATTTACAATCGCCCTATCTCTTTCCATTGTAAAAGTCGGTGTTCATTTCTTATAGACCCTCAAACCTTAGGAGGCGGAGCTTAGGGTTAAGTCGCTGCGCATTAATCTTCACTACTATAAAATTAGAAATCCACGTTGTATTTGACCTAGATTGAATCTAGTTTATTTCCCAAATCTTTTTTTTAAACACTAAATACCAATATATATAGATTTTATATTCATATTAATATAAATTATTTAAACTCATTGTGAAAAAAATGCAGTAGGAAGCGCTCCGAAACTTTGTCCGTCTGCTACGAAGCTCGAGATAAGATTCTCACTCGTTTTATGAATTCTGAGTGTGTAACTGGTCTACAGTCGCTCCTTTGTTTGCGTTTACAAGTATAACAATTAGCGGTCACTAATGTGTGACGCTGGGCGTTGGCGAGTGTTTATGTTGTTGTTGATTCGTTTTAACGTCTCTCCCGAGTTATCTTCGTCTCTCGACTAAACTATTATGGGGGATCACGCGAATTTTTATGTGAATCTAAAATATGTAATATAATTTTGATATTTACGATAAAACAGGCTTTAGTTTTGCGAATTTATCGGAAATTAGTGCAATAGATTTGAACAATTATTTTAACAATTTTTAGTTTTAACATATATGGAAAATGTACTAGATCTACATTAAGTGTACATTTAAGAAGGCTATTACTGCTGATGCTGAAAAAAAACATTTAAGGGGGTAATAAATGCTGCGCCACTACACAAACTACATTTTCCAGTGGTAAATTTGAGTGTCTGTCGGACTCGAAAAAAATAATAATACAAGCTAAAAAAAACAACAACAAGAAGACGACACAACTTGCAGTCTACATTATTAGGTTCTAGATAGATCTAAATAATGTTGGTCACTTAGGTCGGCGCCATGAATATGACCAATTTATATGCGTGCGGGTGCTGTGAAACCCCAACTCAATCAAATCAACTAGGCAGTATGATCGTTTGGGAGGGGGTGGGGGAGGGGGAAGTAGAAACGGACTTTCGAAACCTTCTCTTAGTACTGAATAGGATACAAAAGGAGCTCGAATACGATGTACATGTATACAGATATATTATGCATCAATCTCAATCAGGTCAGATTTGGCTAGATTTATAAACAGGATTAACGTCACTCTATATTGATGACACCGAAATTGGTTTTTGGGTTGAAGTGCAAGGATAAGCATGAATATTCCATTGCTGAAGTAACCGCCGGTTCTTTAACATGCCCGGAATCAAGATCTAATACATGCATATATTAACCCGGATTCAAGATACATACTAAATACTAGATCTACTTAAAGAAAATTATTGACCTACTTTCGGTGGTAACACCAAACCAGGTATAAAAGCATGCAGCCCTGTGCTTGTTGTGCTGTTACAGTTATCTTGTCTAGGGATATACTCATCCAAGCGTCTCATGTGAGGCCCGTACCTTGAATTTGTTAGTTTGGTAAGTAAAACCCATTGAAAAATTCCTTGAGTCAGGTTGTTAACGTCATTTTAATCAGTACAATCATCGATATTAGTTGAAACAAAGGAAAGAACAGCATAAATCATTAAAGGGAGGTAAATGCCGATCGAGATTCTACGTAAGTTATGCGAACTTTTAACTGAATTGACATGTACTCTTTTAGGTTTAATTCGATTAAGAATAGGTATATTCCGATTTGATTTTTAATTTCCATCCTTTATGATTCTTTTTCGTGATTATGTCAGCACACAATGGGAGGGCTATTTCCTTTCCGTCATGTGGTAGCTAAAAGTAATTTGGGTAGATCTATAGTTCTATTTATAGAACATTCTATTTTACGAAAATGCAACGGACAGAAAGTTACGGAAATTCTTAAAACCTGTTTGGTGAAAGGATAAATAGAATAACCTGTCAGTGGCGGATATTGCCACTGACAGGTTATTCTCTATATCCGCGCAGTATAGTTCTAGCTATGTTATTTGGTTACAGGGGGCGGAGTTAACTTCGTTAAAGCTGTTTTTCAAGTTTATTTCTTCGACGTACTTTTCCCCTTTTCAAAACCATTTCTCCTTTAAAAGCTAAACGTCCGAATTTATTTCATAACAAATATAAAGATAAAATAATGTAAATATAAGAAATGAACAGATAACGCGATTCATGGTATTTCTGTCGTTAATTTGGCTTGAACACCGAGAAAATTCAATTCATTTCTTAAATGGACGGAAACATTTCCTAATATGGAATACACTGTTTACACTTCCGGAATATCTCGGTGGTTAAATCTTATTTGCCGTAAGGATGCACCAGCGTGCAACATTCCGACGGCTCTGTCATTCGTGTGTTATTCTCACCATTTTAGGTGTTTTCGGGCTAGGCAGTCATTGGAAATGACACTCGTGAAATCTTGCGGACAGAAACTTTCATACTTTTTCCATACTTTACACGCGCAAATTAGGCCAAACAAGCCACGTCGTTGTTCTGACGTTCACGAAGTAGGCCAACGTGTATAAATTCAAATATAAGGAGTGCCAAGAACCCACCATATTGTGTGTAAAATATCATAAATGTGAATTTAGTATTTAGAGACATATGTAGCTTTAAAAAGTGACCGATGAGAAATTTTGTTAAGTTTATATCATTGTCGCCTACTTTAAAATTGTCGTTTGAATGAACATATTTTATTTTAAATATTTACATGCATGACACAAATATACAATAAAGTTGAGGATTGAAACAAAAGTGTCGTTTGCAGTAATTCTAACATTAACGCGTTGATTTATATATTATATTCCGATATATAGTCCAAGTAACTATGTTACAAAGAGTTTGGATCCAAACCAGATGCCGAGTAACTCGGCGTTTGGTCTGGATCTAAATTATTTTAACTGCTAGCACTAAAAGAGTTAAACCCATGGTCGTTAACAGTAAAATCTCTCTACTACGGCCACTAAGACGAAGGCTACTTGATTGTGATGACTTTAATAATAGATTTTTATAATTCACAACAGCAGATGTTAAGTGCTTGTGTGGCGGCTGTAAAAAGTCGCCCCGTACTTCATTCTCAGTGTTGTTATACTTTCTGGTCCTTTGGAATCATGGATTTCAGCGTATTTACAGTTGAAAGTTGAATTCCGCTTAAGCCGGTGCTAGGGGGCGTGAGCACTGTTGCATATTTCAGTATTGCTCATGAACAGACTCAATTAAACCGAGTCTGCAATTTTCAGTATTTGTTTTGTTTTCTGTGCTTTCAAAGGATCTCCCCTTATTCAGATTTTAAGTAAGGTGACAGTAAAACAGAAAGCTCATTTAGGAGCTTTCTGTTTTACTGTCACATGCTTTAAGCAGCCATCTGTCGTAAACACATCAAATTAAAAAAAAATCGATGGTCATACTAGAGAGGTTTTACTGTATTTTGTTTGAAGAGCAAACAGTTTGATACCTGATCGGACGCCGGTTTACCAAGTGTCTGATCTGGTACTTAACTTTTTAAAATGGACATAAGTATTTCAACGTAAATGCGTTTACTTGGAAGGAGCCGATACTTTTCCACTGTGTACGTAGTTTCCGAAACATCGAACATAGCAATGCAAATTAGTGTCTGTACAATTAGGATGTTGGTTGACATTTCCTAACTTCCAGACAAAACATTAAACAACACGGCAAACACTATATAGAGCGCCGCTTAATCTATTCTATAAACGAAAACCAATTATGAGCACAAAACATGACAGCTGGCTAAAGTGTATATGTGTAGAAGCAATAAAAGGAGAGACTGTCATATATCATATACACACGCAGTGGAAGGTATTCATTGTGTCTTATTAACCTATCTATTCTACCTGGTGCATTGTTCTATACTTATTTGAGAAATTAACTGATTTTTTCGGCGTTTAAACGAAATGAACGTCAGAAAATGGTCGGCAAATTCCATGAATCGCGCTAGCGATTTATGGTAAATTTGTCGATCATTTTCTGTAGCGATTCATGGTAAAGGTTAATGGAATTTGCCTATCATTTTCTGTCGTTATTTCGCTTAAACGCCATAAACAAATCAGTTAATTTCTTATATTTACATTATATTTGCTGTAATTTCTAATATAAGATGATAATTTTATTAGTATGCATGTACGTTTAATTCACATTAGAGATTGTTACAATGTAACACGAATAATGTGTACCCTGAAAGGAACAGCCATAACGGTGTTATTGAAGCAACGCAACAAAACTAATCGCGGAGAGCATATCCATAAGCACCGCCTCATCTGCGAATAAAATCCACAAGTCCCGCCCTCTCGAGAAATAGCGTTTACACGAAGTAAACGTCATTTCCCAATGAATTTGAATGGGGTGAATGTAAATGTACAGTTGTATAAGCTCATATATTAGATGAGAGTCCACATTTCATTTTAGAGGTGTCTGGTCTAAATTTTATTAATTATCATTTTATTGCTGTAGAATTTCCTGTTAGCAAACAGAGGAGAATCAGATCAGACGCCATTATAGGATGCTTGTCTCAAACACAGGGGTCTATACCGCTTTTTAGTTTCTACACAATATATATATATATATATATATATATAGTAGAGAAAAAAAAAGGTTATGACATCTACTAACGTCCTTCCAAAGCACTGGATCAAAATTAATTGATACAAAGAATAGGATTAAAGATGTGTATATAGTAAAGAAAGAAACTTATTCATACAGTGCGAAATAAATATTTGCTAAATCCTGCAAATGTTTCCCGAGCGCTTTCGACAGTTACGTCTTCATCAGGGGATATGCAATAATGCAGTGACCTTGTTTTGGTTTTAAAACAAGTCAGCCGCTTTCATAAAATGTCGTTGTACACAATGACTCTGTGATTGCTGAACGCTTGAAAACAAGTTTACTCCTTTAAAAAATACTTTCAGGTATTGAATGATGGATGGATGAGTTGGGGTTAACGGCACTTTGACACAAAATAGGTCATATAACGCCGATGATAGACGAGGAACAATGAGACGAGACGATGATGACCTCAGGTCATTCAATACACGAACTCATCACCATCCCGTCCCATTGTCCCCCATCAACGATTTCAGGTCATTCAATACCCAAAAGCATCACCATCTCATCATCCCTCATCAATGACTCTCTGTGATTGCTGAACACTCAACACGGAATAGATCATAAAGCGCCAATGATAGATGAGGGATGATGAGACGAGACGGCGTCGACCTCAGGTCATTCAATACCCGAAATCATCACCATCCCATCCCACCATCCCTCATCAATGAATTCAGGTCATTCAACACCCGAAGTAATCAATGACTCTCTGTGATTGTTGAACGCTCGAAAACAAGTATACTTTCAGGTATTGAATCTAAAATAAATGTAAACAAATCTAAAACGCGGTCTCGGCGTCTGCCTAAACGCATATCGTCACAGAACAAGATCTCCACTTCTTCTACCAATATTGTTGTCAATCTGTCTAGTAAAGATCTGTCAAAGCATGAAGAATCACTTCTGTCAAAGGGACTTAATTTCTGTCCCAAGCCTCCACACGTCGATCGAGGAAAACTGATAAAAGATACAGAAACCTTTAGTAGGAGAATGCGTTTGAAATGTCACTTTGCCAAATCAGAACCTAAATATGACAACACATCCAATTTAGACACAACCAGAAACTATGAAACGCAAACAGTAGCCACAGAAAACACACACCCGAAGTTCGAAAACAAAAGTAATTGGAAGCCACCTACAGTACTGAACCTTATTATATTAAATTGATAATCGCAAGCGAATTGCCATCGAAATGCCATCGAATCACCATCGAATCGGGCGCTTCAAAAAGCAAATCGTGTGCTCGAGTCGTTTCATGCGATCTTTCCGAAGGGGTTTTGACAAAAATGGAATCGAAAAACATTAACGAAGGCATATTTGCGAATATTGGAGAGGTACACAATTCAGGCAAACTTATCGCATTAATTGCGTTGGAAAATATTCACAAGCGAATTGCCATCGAATTGCAAGCGAATCGCAAAAATTGTTCATTTAATAAGGTTCAGTACTGTAAGCAAACTGAATCGCTCGAAACATTCATATCCAATGTTGAGTCCGATATAAGATCGTTCCAATCCAGTGGGTGATCCAAGGAAAACCTCTCAAAAGCAGAAAAGGGCGCAATAAGGTCTTTAAAACAACGTGATGACATTATCATCAAGCCTGCTGACAAAGGCTCAGCTGTAGTCATCATGACAAAGACCACTACATTTCGGAAGCAGAACGCCAACTGAACGACACACAATTCTACAAAAAACTAGATTACGATCCAACTTTAGAAATTCAGGACAAAGTAGACACTCTCCTAAACACTATGCTGGAGGCTGGTCATATATCCAACAAAAACTTCGAGTACCTACAAGTTCAGAACCCTAAGCCAGGAATTTTTTATTTGCTCCCCAAAATTCACAAACCAGGAAATCCAGGTCGACCAATTGTTTCAGCAAACGGACATCCTACAGAACGAATCTCAGAATATCTAGATTCTCATCTAAGACCACATGTAGTGCAACTGCCCTCATATGTCCAGGACACCACATATTACCTAAATAAGGTTGAATCAATGAATATCAAAAATGACACCCACCTGGTATCCTTGGACGTAACATCCCTCTATACAAACATACCACACGAAGATGGTATAAAGGCTTGCAGGGAAGTCTGGGAAACACGTGAACTGAAAGATCCACCCACTGAAATTCTTGTAGAACTGCTCAGTCTCATTCTGAAGGGGAACAATTTTGAGTTCAACGGAAACCACTTCCTACAGATTCAAGGAACTGCCATGGGTACAAAAATGGCCCCATCATATGCATACATCTTCATGGGACGCCTGGAAAAACAGCTACTCAAGTCAGTCACCTTAGTACCGAACATGTGGTTAAGATTCATTGACGATGTCGACATGCACTGGTGCCACAGCCTCGCCGAACTGTCAGTGTTTTTGGAAGAAGCAAATAAGTTTCATCCCACCATCAAATTTACCAGTGAAACATCATGCCTGCAAACTAGGTGTGAAAACCTTATTACTATATAATAATAAGGTCGGCCATATGACTGTAGGTCTACTATACAAATTAAGGTCGTCCATAGGGAGGGTCGGCCGTGTGACTGTAAATCCATCACACAAAGTGCCAGCTTCCTCGACGAAGTGAAAGTAACTCTGAAATATCGAAAATTTGACAACACCACTTAGACGCTGAACTGTACATCGCCAGGTTATCGCTGTGATATAGTGAGACCTTGGTGAACGAGCGTCAGTCGAATATCCCAAACATACGTCAGGTTTGGAGAAAATCGTTCTTGGAATTGTCGAAATGCATAAGAATCTTTAGAAGAGTGTATCAAGTTAGTAGAATAATGTCTTGGCTTTCAATAGTCGAAAGAATTATAAGCATATCATGTTATGTGATAGAGTTACAGACTTTTTTGTACTTGTGGTGTGCGAATGTCGAGTGAGAGAGTTGCACCCCTTGTTAGTATATATACAGTGTGTAGAAACTAGAAAGCGGTTGAATGAAACTAAACGTTGACGCAATGCAGATGAATATAGAAAAGGGTAAATGCTTGAAAATGTTAACAATTACTTTAAATTCAAATAGCAAAGACTTTGGAGCATGATTATACGCAATTTTATTGCAATGTACTTTTTGCGTATAATTTCGTTTAAACGGGAAACCGATGTACACTGATATTGCCTAATTATTACCGTCAGCAACGTTAACCAATTTAAGCAAAGTTGATTCTTCCATGCGTATACAGTAATGCATATTGGATTCATCCAATTTTCATTCAAGGGAATACCTGGTCTATTCTTTTTTTAATTTTTGTTAAGACAGAAAAACCTGTTAGAAAACAGTGCAGACTCTGATCAAACGCCTCATTATACGGCATCTGACCAGAGTCTACACTGTTTAACGATTTGCATGTATGGGATCGTAGGGACAAATGGGTTAAGGAGATTACCGACGTGATGAACACACATCACACGCTGACAGCTGGAAGCAAATCGAATTCATTATATCAGCACTTCAGCTTATTTTGGATAAAAAGATTGGTAAACCAGCTTTGTGTGCATGCGCCTAATTCTTTGAGAAATTAAAGTTCCAGAATGAAAAAAGCAGGACCCGCTCAGTAGTTTGTTCAGAAAAAAGCATTGCTTTCGGTGTTGGAGATGATTTGCAGCTTAATGACATTTCCCTGACCTACTTCGGTGATAATTCCTAGTCAAACAGTTTCCTTCCAAAACATCATGATTTGTGTGCATATTTGGGCATCCAAACCGAGGGTTTTTCAGTGGTTATTTCTAACCAAACTATCAAATATAACAGTCGTGCCTCACATGAGACGCTCCAATGATTCACAGTACCGGTATTTAAAAAACTAAAATCTTAATTTTTGCATGAAACCCTATGGTGTAACATCAAATGATTTGGTGCTGACATTAGAGATAAAGTGTTGGATGTGTTGCCTCCTCTGTTTATATTTTTTCGTGACACTTGTACATGTACATGTATTATCCTCAAACCGTCTCATCGTATTGAGCAATATCTAACTTTATCGTCACACTAGAGAGAATGCTCTTCGTTCCTGCTTTAATAAAATTCAACGTAATGAAATAAAATATAGAAAATGACAAATTTCTGAATTTTTGATGATTTTCTTTCTCTCTGAATGGCAACTGTTTATAGGATGATGATATACCGGATTATCCGTCTTCTGATCTGGCTCCAATCAGTTTGAAAGGCATGTAATTTTTTTAGCACAAATGCGTTTGTTTGGAAAGAATATACTTAGTCTGGATTATTTTATTTAAATTATGTTTTAAAGTTTGCGTTTGTCAGGTCTACTATAAGTTGCATGTATACTTGCGAAGTGTGCGGTTTTACTAAATCTAAAGAGTGCATCTGTTTCTAAAAAAATATTCTTGGGGTTGAAGCTATTGTTCGAAATATAAATAACTGAGAAACAAATATACCAATATACACTTTTTTATCAGATTAAGTATGTTTCAATGTATAGAATTAAATCAAACCAATAATAAAAAAATTGGGGTTCAAACTAGAAAAGTATAAACGGGAGCATTTCATCTTCTAAAATACTGTTAAAATGAGGTACAGGATATACATTTGCTGAAAATTGAACTTATATTAAATTATTAAGTAGTAATGTTTAAAATAATAGGTTGTTATACATGTACATTAATTATTATATAATACGTTTTTTCCCATAGTTTACTTAGATGAGGTACAATGTTTGTAATTTGGGAAATTAATTGTTTGTTTATGTACATGTACACTGACCCAAAAATGGTATTTTACACTTTTATTTTGGGTATGTATCAGTTGTACAAAGACGAAATGTTAAATTGGTTACGTCATATTATTGGATTATCGTCGAGGTTTATAGCCGTGTATTCAATCACGACTATACCAGGGGTGTGTTTTTTTATTCAAAATCATAATCATGATAAGCAATCATGATTGTGATTCGGTCGTTTTTTTAATCGAAACAGAATCATGTTCTGTAATCACGCTAATCAGAAATAATCGAGTCCAACGCTCGATTAAATTGTAATCATAATGACACTTGTCGATTCAACCAGCTATTTCATTTACACCTGGCAAACGAATTTAACAGTCTTTCGACACTCATTATGCTTTATAACTTTAGTTTATTTAAAATTAACGTTGAGCAATAAATTAACCCCTTTGAATAAACACACTCACTGCTGTTTGCAACCAGTTTCTTGAATAACGTTCGTGACGTCTGATCAGGTCTCAAACTGTTCGGCACATCTTACATTATAACTTAAGTCAAAATTTAGTTACCCACGAGTTATCTTAGCGAAATAAATTTGTATTTGAATTAACTCATCCGTTGCCTTATCGCGAGGTCAATGGTAATTTGTAAACAGTTTGGATACTAATCAGACGCTAGTCTGCGTATGCCGGCTTTTGATCATGATACAAGCAGTTTGATATCATAATCATGGTCTATCACGCTGTTTTTTTATCACTTAAATCATGATTCTGATTATAAGTTTAATCATAATCATTTTATGTAAATACAACACACCCCTGTTTACTTTAGCCTCTTTAACGGATAAAACGTTTTCCTTGCGTTGCACGTGCACAGGTGAACATGCTATATGTAGAGTCTCTACACCGACACAATAGTATACGCAATTAGCAGAAGGAAGAAAAATAAGAAAAAATGACAAATTAAGATAATGCCACGTCTAAGTGAGGCTGATCGAAATCAGGCTGTTGGCATGCTGCGTGCGGGGTAAAGGGTTAATGACGTACTGGCAGGTTGGTTGCACCAGGCAGACCATTAATAATCTCAGAAATAGGTTCAATACCACCGGAGAAGTCAGACATGTTCTAAGATATGGTCTTCCTCGTGTAACGACGTTACGTGACGAGCGTATGATCACGTTAACGCACCTACGCAATCGGTTCGTGCCAGCAACCGTTACTGCCCGACGATATAGGGTTCATGCCCAGACGATTTTAAATCGTCTTCGACAGAATCGTCGCCCTATACGAGCCCGTCGTCCATATACGCGGCAGATTTTGACAGGGCATCATCGCGCTGCAAGGCTTATGTGGGCTAGACGTCAGGCGATCTTTACGCGTCGTCAATGGCAGTCGGTATTGTTTACTGACGAATCCCGTTTCAGAGTAAGCAATGCTGATGGCAGAGTGCGAATATTTCGCCCTAGGAATGAGAGACTCACAGAATGCTGCATTAGAGAGCGGGACAGGTCTTGTGGTGGCAGTGTGATGGTCTGGGGTGGTATCATGGGGAATCAGAAGACCGACCTTGTAATCATTTATGGTAATCTTAATGCACAACGGTATATTAATGTTCTGCAGAACTCTATGATACCATTCCTGCGTAATACTCCAACAAGACAACGCTAGACCACACACTGCACGTATCACAAGAGAACTTCTCGCAAATAACCACGTTAACGTCTTGCCTTGGTTTGTGTCACCCGACTTAAATCCAATCGAGCACATTTGGGATGAGTTGGGTCGATGATGCAGGTCTAATCATGACATTAACAAAATAAATGACCTGGAAAACGCACTCCAGCTGGAATAGCAACGTCTACCTAATAATGGCGTTCAACGTTACGTGCACTCCATGAGGCGACGTCTTATGAGATGCATTCAGGTACACGGGGGCCACACCGGCTATTGACCTTGAAATGAACAAATTTCGCTGAATTATTCGGCATTTACAGCATTTCCGGCCAAAGTCTAATAAATCTGTATATTCCATTAAATTTGATTTTTACCCCTTCACACTTAAATGAGTCCAAAAATAATGAAAGGACAATGACATCGCCACCAAAATCACACATCTCATTTCAAAGTATTTTAACTTTTGATTTTTGTAATGATCTTCTTAAAAAAGATTGACTGGGGGAACTATAAATGATTAATGGCGGTGTAAAGGAACTTTTTTGGGTGAGTGTATAAAGACAAATGATTGCGTAATTCAGGATAAAAGTGCGTTAGTTATGACCTTCATTGGACAACGCACTGTAAAAATATTATATACATGTACATGTACGTGCTTTTATACACGTTTTCCTAAAGACAAACTGTCCAATTTTTAGGATAGAAAATGCTCTGAAAATTCAGTTAAGAAGTGTTACAAAACTAAGTAACAAAGCTCATCTCTAATTAATGTACTTAAGTATATATACAGATACAATATACATGTACTAAGAATATGACTGTATTTTGAAATGTTTGATCCAGTGATGGATTAAATGACAATTGTGCATATTGTTTATTTTGTATTGGCGAGATACTATATACTTGTTGTTGTTGTTGTTGACGTAGGGTTTTAAGTCGCTTTAACAGTATTTCAGTCATATATTGTATACATGTACAAAAGTCCAAATAGCATATATTCTGTTCTGTTTAAACTTTATTTTAAAATATCATCAGCGCTTATTTGGCGGGAGCACTAATATGCTTCAAAGTCAGAATTACGATTGTCAATCTTTTACGAGGATTATGTCATACTGGTGGGGAATGCTAATTCAAACTGTTCAAGAAAAGAAGGCCAAGGTCAGCTAAGCACAAACTAGTGTATTTGTTTTGTAATTTTCGCTTGGTGATTAATTTTCTAAATGTCATCTATGCTATCAATGTCGAATGAATAATATCATATGACATGTGTTAAATAATGAACCATAATAAAACATGAATATTAGATTAGTTTTATTTCTCTTGTGGGGTATAATCAAATATACACTGATGGATTATCAGCCCAAATACATGTTTATTGCTGAATTGTTGATTAATAAACAAACAGAAACAAAGCAAATCTAAAGTTGTTATTATCCGATCGAACCATTAGTACATGATTCAAGATTCAATGTTATAGTCGTGTAAAACCAAAAGGTCACATGTAGCAATATAACGATATGACGAGCAAATTATTAAACACATTTATTTACGGTAATTTACTTGGAAATAATAGTGGATTATCACTTGATAATCTCACTGCTTCGAACAGTGGCATTATCGTCACGCGTGCTTGCATTCTGCGTTTTACCTTAGGACTCCCCAAGAATCGTAGTCAGTCGTGTGTTATCGAGAACCACTAAACGGAAGAAAACGAATCCTAGATCGAAGGTAACGACGTAATACCGATGACGTCAAATCAATGAATCAGTGACGTCGTGTTACGGCAAACTGTCACGAAAAAGTGATCAATATAAAGTTGGTGCTACACACGGGTAACATTTTCGCCACTCGTAAACATATAACGTCTGATGCTCACTCGGTTAATTTAATTTCGAACTTATACTGAACAAAAGTTATCCTCTATATGTAAAACGATAAAGAGGCATGTATGTAGAAAGCTTATTTTTCAGTTTCAAAACCAGTATACATAGACAAACAGCATGCAGCATTTCATGTAAAAGTTCATGGACAAACTTGAGACACAGTAAGACAACATCCCCTGATGTATCCTTAGCTCATTCACCCATAAAACTATCAATGGACAATTCCAGTGTCCAATTAAGTTTAGTCAATTTATGATTATGTAGGGGTGTCTACACCCATTGCATAAAACAAGCTTAACCTTTACATGAATAAACAGGATAATGTAAATGACGAGTAGATGAATACTCGTAGGCGATGGGTTAAGTCAATTTATAAGGGTTACATGGTACGGAAACCGCTACTGAGATATTGCAAATAACTGCATGCAGACAAATGCGTAAATAAATCGTTAACTCAGATGAAGGTACTGTGAACTCGACCCGATACCTTAATGGCTCTTAAAGTTATGCCTTGACGAGCTCCTAACGTCGTGAACTCTTCGCTTGATTCTGCGTATGTGCAAAAGGAATTAAAAAAGTCACATGTAAGACCTCTTTTAAAGAAACCTCATCTCGATGCAAATGATCTTCAGAACTATAGGCCTGTATCAAAGTTGCCATTTCTCTCCAAAGTAGTGTTAAAAGTAGTAGACAAACGCATTGAGTCCCATTTGACCACAAACAATCGGCAATATCAGTCAGCATATCGTAAACACCACTCTACAGAAACTGCTCTTCCTAACGTTCAAAATGACATCCTGCAATATCTTGATAAGAATGAAATCGCAATTCTGGCGATGCTTACCCTATCAGTCGCATCCGACACAATTTATCATGAAACATTACTCAGTCCCATTGAAAAAGATGTCAAAAGTGGATGACCTCGTATCTGAATGACCGTTACCAAACAGTCGTAGTAGATGGATAATTATCTGCCCAGTTCAGATGAAATATAGTGTGCCACAGGGGTCAGACCAAACATCTATATCTTGTACACAAATCCGTCGGCTCAATTTGCAGAAATACTGTACAACAATTTGGAAATAAAATATGTTTAAACTAAGAAATCATAATCTGGATCATCAATTATATGCAGTTGATTCACAAGTTATACTTGTCATTCAAGTCTAAAGACACATCTTGTCAACAAGAAGCCCCCTCGGTCGAAGGCTGTCTAAAAGACATAGTCTCATGGATGCACCAGAATATGCTGAAGCTGAACACTGAAAAAACTGATGTCATACTGTTTCACTCAAAACAGATGAACGTTCCTAGAGATTTTCACATTTAAGTGGGACACTCTCAAAACAAACCATCATTGTGTGTGATGAATATTGGTGATATATTTGATTCCCAAATGACTATGACACAGCACATTCACGCTGTGTGAAGGTCTAGCAACGTACAATTGCGACAAACAGGTCATATTAGACAATACATTTCCCCTGAAGCTACAATTAATTTTGTCAATTCTCTGGTCACATCAAAAAGTGACTACTGCAACTCACTGCTATATGGGATTCCCCAAAACTCACTTAAATAGCATCATGTGCCAAATACAGCACCTCGTATCATTACCAGGATTCCTCGGTGCACTCACATCACTCCAGTCTTGAAGGAGCTTCACTGGCTTCCAGTTCAACACAGAGTTGAATTCAAAATGCTGACACTCATATACAAAGCCATGTGCAATGATTCTCCAGGATACAATGTTAGTATGCTGAACGTTTATAGACCTCGAAGAGAGTTACGGTCTGCGAGTAAATCAGTATCGCTGGTTGTGCCGAGAAGTCGTTTGGTGAAGTTTCAAGATAGAATTTTCATGCATACAGCCCCTAAGCTCTAGAACGCTCTACCATCAGACATCAGAGATGCGAGCTCAGTTGCAGCGTAAAAACCGCCCGAAACACACTTATTTAATATCTGCTATTAGAAGAAAGTAGGAAATTGGGAGTTCTGGAGTTGTACCGTTGACCTTGTGCCTGCCTGGTGGATCTTGATGGCAGGGACTGCACACTCGCTTTGAAACCATTTGCCTTAGGGTGTGTGGTATAATTCGTTGACAGTTTTTATCTTCATTTTTATAAATTAATGGTGTAACTCAGCCATGGATTATACAATACTCAACTAAACAACATGGAGAGTATAGTTTAAAGCATTTCATTCTACGATAATAATATGAACTGCTCTCCAGCTCTAAAATGAAACATGAAAAAAACATGGAGAGTATCGCTTTATACATCGCGCCTAATACAAGTTGTGAACTGCTCTCCAGCAAATGAAAAAGCTAAACTTAATAGCCCAAGCTGGTCTAATACGTAAATTGAATGTAAAGCATTTTAGAACAGTCACAATAACCATATACCAAATTAAAAGCAAAACTTTATGATTACCCCATTACAACACGCCATGGCCTTACGCCATGCGACCACTTAGGGGGTGGGGGTGCATGTAAATCCATTATGTAGGACCCGGGTTAGAGAGAAGAGAAGAGATGACAGCTACCTCTGTACTGTGTTCTTCCTGTAGATGCTGTGAGTCTGAATTGGAGTTCCGGAGTAGTACCGTTGACCTGGTGCCTGTCCGGTGGATATTGATGGTAGGAATAATGACTCTGATATCTTTGAAACCAGCTGGCTGCGGGTCTGTGGTATAATTCTTGGACAGTTCATTCTATAGATGAAGGGTGTAATTCAGCTATAACAAATGTAGGTCCCGTGATGAGTGGGACAACAATTACTTTTAAATCACTATTTTTAATCATGCCATTTATCTTTTAATTATTTGACTCATTTCAAAGTTGATTTTACAAACTGATTAATAGCAATCTTTTATAATCTTGATAATAATATTGAAAGAATTTCCATGTTTCCATGAAACTCTATAATGTATCAATGTTAATTGTGAATGAGGTTATTTGTCTTTTCTCGCTCTGTAGATACATTTATATAATTCCATGTAAAAAGCGCTTTTGAACGTAAAACTCATGTGTGAACAGAGCGCTATATGAATCGGGTATAATAATGATAATAATAATAATAATAATAATTCGACGTCCGCTTAAATCGTACCTCATTTAATGTATAGAGAAATCAAACATACCATTTGATGAAACATGTATTCTGGAGTAGACTTTGGAAAGAACAAGACAGATTGAACCCATTACCAAACTGCAACTGATACAATGGAAAATACGCTATTCTTTCCAATTTAAACGACAAAAACGCAAAATAATGCAATACTATTTAGTCAGAGCCTGCTTTTATTCAAATGTTGACGATTTCGTACTGAGTGTCAAACCGGTTGACGCCTTATCAAACATCAGGTTATCAGGCGTCTTATACGAATTGCCAATTATATGTATCGGATATCAGTCTTTCATCACAGACACGTCTATTGGAAAGCATAACGTCTTAAAAGTTCCTTCTATATACTGAATATTTCAGAATCTGAACAGTCCAAACGGCAACAAAAACAAGTTATTCAGTTTTCCCCGAACAGATACCGGGGCGTTAACATAATTCAATTCAGTTCATGTTTATGCATAATAAATCACATAATCGTGTAAAAAGGTCCGAAAGCATTTACAGACAGTAATAGCATTTCTCGCCGGGCCATAAAAAATCCATTAAGGACAAGATTACTTGCATTAGACTATAGCTATATCAATCTTCACATCGCTTACGAACGATTGATTGTTGATCTATACAGTGGAAAAGACGTTATTCCTACCAAATAAACGCCTTAACATTAAACTCGTGATTTCCTTTGTAAACAGTTTGGAGCCAGATCAAACCCGTCTGATCAGAATCAAAACTGTTTGCCGCTTAGATTAAGATAATGAGATAAAACCTTTCAAACGTTTTTTGTACGTTTATAAGTGCGTTTCGTTTGCGTGTAAATGGGGAAGAATAACGATTACCCTACTGTACGAGTTAGAACAACGGGCTTTATGGATTCACAAATATTTTTACAAAGTGTTAGCCCGTGGGTAAATATGTCCATATATAGTTATACATTGAAAGAGACGGTTCTATTCATGCTTTTTAGTGGATTACTGGAAATAGCAATAGAATATCACTTGATAATTTCACTGTTTCAAACAGTGGGAATTTCGTCACGTGTGCTTCTGTTATAAATTTTCCCCGTAGGGCTCCCCAAGAATCGTAGTCAATCGTGTCTTATCGTTTAATGTTGGCAGGTCGATTTGTCGCGAACCACTCAACGGAAGAACATGATTCTAAGATCGGAAGTAACGACGTAATTCCGATGACGTCAAATCAATGAATCAGTGGCGTCATTGTACGGCAAATTGTCACGAAAAGGTGTTCGATATAAAACTGGGGCTCCATACGGGTACAAAATGTACTTTTGTTTTCAATTGACAAACAATTTAGTTCCAAAAATAGTTTAAAGCATGAATTAAATTTTCTTAATTTTAACAATATTAGATTTAGTTGCGTTTCATCGGGAAATACTGAAAAGCAGCAAGAATACATGTTGGCGTAAAATACATATACAGTAGAGAGTGGAGTTCTTCTTTCCCATAAAACGCAAGTGCCTTAAAACTAAAATGCTTACGATAAACACCTAATGCCCACTACACACAATTGATCCAACATCTGAACAGATACTAAACTACCATTCAGATTACATTCGATATAACTGCCTTTGCGTCGAAAATTTCAGGACATTTCATCTTCTACTTTACTTTATTGAACTGCGTTTGCGCTTAGTTTCGAGTAAACGGGAAAGGATGGCGTCTTCTTAGTGTATGACTAGCCCAATGCTCCTACTCAAAAAAGTGTGTCGCTATTCAGGAGGGCGTGTTTTTGTATGACGTATTTTAAGCTATTCTGTTTTGATTTTCATTAACCCTTTCACTGCCGTACCTCGAGTACAACAGCAGTTGGGATATGCGGCGTCTGATTAGGATCCAAACTGTTTTACACTCACTTCAATATTTTGGTTAAGTCAAAATACCTAAACTAAAATTTGATAAATAACAGCAGACGACAACTGTTTAAAACTGGTGACGTCACGGCGGGGTTAAAGGATTTCCGTGTGGATTATTGAAGAAACAAAGTCACAACGTGAAATATCCTTAATAACATTTAAACAATCCGCCATTTCTAAATTAAGACAACATTATTTGGATGCTACCTAATGACTATAATTATTAAATGTGTTGGAAATAAATTCATGAACAGCAAAAACGTAGGTCATGAACAGCAGATAAGACGTTATCTTTTCGAGTTTTAACGACACAAAATGAAAATGGAAAGCAATAGAATGTAACAACTGGTTACTTTGTGAGAATGTTGAAGATTAAATTCAATCTGAGTGGCAAACAATGGTTACCAAATTGTTTGCGATGGGAATAAGTTTTTTGGCATGAACACGTGAATTGGGATAAATAATGTCTTTTTGTTACTGTAAAATGCAAGAAATGTATTCATGTTTCCGTAACAAAACCGGTATGCTGGACCCATTAATGTGATATTCTATTTATTGCATGAAACATTAAACAACATGCAATGGTTTTGGAGGACCAGGTTAGACCGGAGCCCAAAAGCGATATTTCACTTGTGAAATACAATATTTATATAATGGCTTTATGCCACTCCCAGACCCCAAATTACGTGATAAATCAACTTGCTCACTCCTGAAACTTCAAATACACCCAAACTATTTTCTGTTAAGTCTAGTCTACTTTTAGACTGTTTGTGATTTGTTTTGAAAATGTGTTGCTAAAGGAACACTCTTATCAGGATCCATACTGTTTGCACTAGCCAGGTTTGCTACACACGTACACTGTTTTTAAAAGGCAAGTATACCCGTCGCTTTAGGTCAATTAGTTAAAACATTCAACCATAGCGTCGAGTGTACTCGTCACTGATAGACAGTGCACATGTGAAGAGTACACATGTCCTATACAAACGTTGTTGACTCAAATTGGAGAGCTCCGGAACAGGTTTGCACGGTTTGTGATTTTGCAATATATTGTTAAAATCAACTAAAAATGGTAAAAATATGTTGATGGATGATGGAACTGCTCTTTTAATGTTTCAAGTGTGAATGAGTTTAGACTACAACACTGCTTTAGTCTTCATGGTGAACTTTCTGCGTTGTGTTAGCTAAATGCGTTCCCTATTAACTTATAACCATTTTTAAATGGACAGCTCCAGTTTTCACTTTAACCCTAGTCCAATTTTGAATGACTAGGGTTTCTTATACAATTTATTGCAAAATGGCAAACAGGTCATGCCCTGACCAGAGGTTTTCTTTACTGGACCTACACTGTTTGCATAGGACAAATGTACGTTTACTTTGAACACCCTGTGTATACGAGTTTCTTGGTGTTTGTGGGTTAACATATATCACTGCTGATTGTGACTGAAGATTATTCATTTGGCGGTTGGCACATGAGTCGTGTTGAGGACTATGCAATCAGTACCGTATTTCATCCAGCAAAAAAAAAGTATTAACTTATATCTCACGAATAATTATATTTTAATTGAACAGCTTTGGCAATCGATATAAAAAACGTGGTTGGTTTCCGTCTGTACAAGATTTCTTGACGTTTTGAACAACATGACATGTCTCGTTATCTCTCACAGTGGAGCATGCGTTGTTTGTTTTCCGAATAAACGGCGTTTACGTTATAAACAATTATTTGCAACGTCGGGTAACACGGCGTCTGATATGGCTCCAAACCTTTTTCCATTTAGTTCAAAATAAGTCGACAACATGTTCAATAATTTATTATTGTCTATAATTCATAGTACATGTATGTCGTTTACGTTAAGTTTCATTTGAATAAAAAAATAATACCGTCTTCTATACTGTAATGTTTTGTTAAAAATGTGTAATAGGTATTTGGAAAAGTTACCAGACCGCTACATTAAACAGCGTCATTATTACACTTACTATACAATAGAGAATATCTTATTGTTTCAAAATAAACGCGTTTGTGGTAAGACTATAATTTCCTATCCACACAGATTGTAGTTAGACCAGACGCCGGTTAACCCGGCGCCTGGTCAGACTCCAAACTGTTTCCAAATCAGATTGAAACAGAACGTAAGAATTTTCAAAACATTGTCTGTCACAACATTTTATACATTGCGTTTGTGTTTGTATTCCTTTAAACAGGAAATAACCACATCTTCTCTATGGTACAGAGAGGCAAGAGACCAATGGACATTGAATATAACTTTTACGTTTCAACAGAGTGATTCTAGTAATGAAAATCAGTGTCTGTTCAATAGAGATATTGCTTGACAAGCCTTATCGGCCAGACCAATAAGCGCAAACGAACACATTGACACAACGCCTGGAAAACCTAATAAATGATACATAAGGTATCATCTTACGTACCGATTTTTTTTGTTCTTGTTGTCCATATATAAAAATGAAACAAAACACAAACGCTATGCAATAAAATGTTAAAAATCATAACAAATCATTTTGATCTAAGAAGCAAACAGTACACAATCTGAATAGACGTCTGGTTTTACAAGTGAAGTTTTAAAAGTGTTTAAACTGAAATTCGTTTATTGGGGGAAAAATAATGTGTCCTCGAATACAGTGGAGAAGACGTTAATCTTTCCCGTTTAATCCCAAACGAAACGCAAACGCTTTGCAATAACTTGGAGGAAAGGACAATGTTTAGACTATTCTGACTATTTATTTTGTTCGGAGTGGCAAACAGTTTTGAGCTTGAACAGACGCCGGGTTGTCCGGCCTGAGACCAGCCTCCAAACTATTTGTATCGGACTTAAAAGTTTGGAACCAGTTGACGGGCATTTTAGCTTGCCTGTTCGTAGAACAGCAGAGCTAATGTCATACCCCCTGTGTAGGACGGGTTGTTGAAAAGCTTAATATTTGTGCTAGGGTTATAACATTTTGTATGGAGGTTCGTTTTGGGTTAGACATTGATGTTATGAAGTTTGAATTTAATTTTTTCTTTAATTTATGTCAATTTTTGACATGTTTGAACTTAGGTTTTTCGACTACAAATCACCAGGTTAAAGTTTTTTGGACGGGTTGTTTTAAAGCTTAATATTTTTGCTAGGGTGCTGGAATTTTGTATGAAGGTTCATTTGGGGTTAATCATTGATGTTATGAAGTTTAAATTAAAAATAATTTTAATTTATGTCAATTTTTGACATGTTTTGGACTTAGGTTTTTCGACTACAAACCACCAGGTTAAGGTTTTTTGGACGGGTTGTTTTAAAAATTAATACTTGTGCTAGGGTTCTTAAAATTTGTATGGAGGTTCATTAGGGGTCAAACATTGATGTTATGAAGTTGAAATGTAAAAAAAAAAAAACTTTTGTAAATATTTGACACGATTTGGACTTAGGTGTTTTCCTACTAAACACCAGGTTAAAGTTTTTTGGACGGGTTGTTTTATAGTTTAATACTTGTGCTAAGGTGCTGAAATTTTGTATGGAGGGTTTTTAGGGGTCAAACATTGATGTTATGAAATTGAAATGTAAAGATGATTTTAATATTTTTCAATTTTTGACACGATTTTGACTACAAATCACCAGGTCAAAGGTTGCACGGGTTGTTTAAAGTTTAATATAACTACACTAAGACTCAACAACAATTTGATAATAGTTTTAAACTGAAAATTGAATTTTTTTTATACGAGATGTTTTTTAGACTTAAACTTTAAACAGGCGAGCATCAGGTGGCTTTGACACCCATTTCTGGTTCATCTTAGTGGTACCTTGCCTAAAATTTTCTTTTCGTTTTGGTTTATATCGAATAACCTATCAGCAAACAGTGCAGACTCTGATCAGACGCAGCATTACACTGTTTGTCTCTGTCCCATTTATGGGATTGTGGGTACAGATGTGTTAAACATTTCTTGTATGGCACTGCATTTGCGTTTTTTGTTTCTTTTTAGCAGGACAGAATTACCCCTTCGCCAATGCAAGTCTAGAATCGATCAATCTAGAAGCGGAGACATCCTGACAGGGACGACGTGCAGACAATAACATATACATTTATACACATAGTGGAGAACACTTTATTTTTTCCCATTAAAATAGAAATTTAACACACATGCAATGCAATACAAGAGCTGTTGGAGAAAAGCAAATTTTACTAACATTTTCTGAATAGATGTTTATTTACCGAAACATAAATCTAAACACAAACGCAGTGCAATAACATGTACACAGTTAGAGCATTTTTGACAAATCAACAATTTTTTTTAAATCTAAACGGCAAACATTTTGGAGCATGATCAGACCATGGTTATCCCAAGAATACAAATTACATAGGTTATATCGAAAGATGTATGACTGATTGATCTATTGCACTAAGATTGGTATAGAGATGACTAAACAAATACAATGAGGCATTCGACGTCAAGGTGACAATATCGTAGATCCGGATTCAGTTTGATCACATCATTACCTTATCCCGAATCTCATAACGACAATTCCAGTTTCCATTTTAATTAAGTACATTTTAATTATTTAGGTTTAACTTTTGCAATACCAGTAGATTGCATAATGGCAAACAATGCAGATCGATCTTGATCAAAGGCCCTTTATAAGAGTCTTCTAATCTTGGTATTCACTATTTTATACAACAAGTGACACCTTCACAATACTTTTGTTGTAGAGATACATGTATGATACTACTTTATGAATGGGAAGGGTATATGCAGAAATCGCATTTCTATGAGATTCCATAATTACCTTCGCCCTGCATGAAGCTGTTGTCTGTCGTATAGATTTCCCAATACCGCGATCTCATCTAAATCATTGATACGGCGGAGATGTCATTCCGTCCCGTTTAAACGAAACTAAACACAAAAGCATTACCAAAATTGCCACAATTGCATTTGTTTTAAATATAACATTTTTAGCTCGCCTGTTCGTAGAACAGCAGAGCTAATGTCATACCCCCGGCGTGAGTGAGCGTGAGCGTGAGCGTGGCCAAGGTTAAAGTTTTTTGGACGGGTTGTTTTAAAGCTTAATATTTGTGCTAGGGTGCTGAAATTTTGTACGGAGGTTCATTCGGGGGTAAACATTGATGATATGCAGTTGGAATTTAAAATTAATTTAAATTCATGTCAATTTTTAACATGTATTAGACTTAGGTTTTTCGACTACAAATAACCAGGTTAAAGTTTTTTGGACGGGTTGTTTTAAAGCTTAATATTTGTGCTAGGGCGCTGACATTTTGTATGGAGGTTTATTTGGGGGTAAACATTGATGTTACGAAAGTGGAATTTAAAAATGATTTAAATTAATGTCAATTTTCTACATGTTTTGGACTTATGTTTTTCGACTACAAAACACCAGGTTAAAGTTTTTTGGACGGGTTGTTTAAAAGTTTAATACTTGTGCTAAGGTGCTGAAATGTTGTATCGAGGTTCATTAGGGGTCAAACATTGAATTGTATGAAGTTGAAATTTAAAAATAATTTTAATATTTGTCAATGTTTGACACGGTTTGGACTTAATTGTTTTGTCTACAAATCACCTGTTTTATATAACTAGACTAAGACTCACCATTCATTTAATAATCTTTCTTAACTGAAAATTGATTTGCTTTCGATACAAGATGTTTTTAGCTCGCCTATTCGGAGAATGGGGGGGCTTATGGAATCACCCCGGCGTCGGCGTCGGCGTTGGTTTTTCATGGTTAAAGTTTTTGGGTAAGTGTTGTTATGCACTAATACATCATGAAATATTTGCATTAGGAAGCTGATATTTGGATTGAAGGTGCCCTGTGGGTTGAACATTGATGTTGTGTAGTTAAAATTAAAAGAAAAGTTTAAATTTAGTCAAAATTTCACCTTTTGTGGACTTAGATTTTTCGGCTGATTTCTCATGGTTAAAGTTTTGGGGTAAGTGTTGTTATGCACTAATACTACATGAAATATTTGTATTAGGAAGCTGATATTTGGAATGGGCGTGCCCTGTGGGTTGAACTTTGATGTTGTGTAGTTAGAATTAAAAAAAAAGTTTAAATTTAGTCAAAATTTCACCTTTTGTGGACTTAGGTTTTTCGGCTGATTTCTCATGATTAAAGTTTTGGGGTAAGTGTTGTGATGCTCTAATACTACTTGAACTAATTGTATTAAGAAGCTGATATTGGGAATCAAGGTGACCTGTGGGTTGAACATTGATGTTACGTAGTTAACATTTAAAAAAAGTTTAAATTTAGTCAAAATTTCACCTGTTGAGGGCTTAGGTTTTTCGGCTGATTTCTCATGGTTAAAGTTTTGGGGTAAGAGTTGTAATGCACTAATACTACATGAAATATTTGTATTAGGAAGCTGATATTTGGAATGGAGGTGCCCTTGGGTTGAACATTGAAGTTGCGTAGTTATTTTCTTTTAAAAGTTAAGATTTAGTCAAAATTACACCTTTTGTGGACTTAGAGTTTTGGGACTGAAATTTCAAAGTTAGTTAAGGAGTAAGTGTTGGAATGCACTTATACTACATGACATATTTGCATTAGAAAGTTGATATTTTGAATGGAGGTTCCCTGTGGCTTGAATATCAATGTACTGATACACTTTTCTTTTGATAGTTACCTATTTAAGAAAGGTTTAATTAGGCGAGCTTTGCTGTTCTCCGACAGCTCTTGTTTAGACTTAAACTTTAAACAGGCGAGCATCACCCATTTCTGTTTAAATTGTATACTGAATAGACACTGGTTTACCTAAGGTCTGCTCTGGCGGCATATTGTTTGCAATTGATATAATTGTTTAGCATAAACTCGTTTCTTTGAAAGAACACATCGTTCTCGTAAAATATTGTCTCAGTCAAACGTTCATTTAGTTGGCATTCATGCACACATGTATAAAGTACTCTTGTATTCAGTGGCGACTTATAAGAAGACGCACTGACTGTCATTAACCCTGCAAATTTAGTGTGTGAATTTCCATTAATCTACACCATTGTACTATTCGTATCGATACGGTTGTCTGCAATATAGTTTCAAAATTAGGTTTCAGGCAGTATCAATGAAGAAATATCAATCAATACAAGTATCAGTTTGAATCGTGATCAGAAGTGGCGTAAACAGTACACACTCTTTGCAAATAATCATTGCATTTGGGGTTAGGCAACTCTAAGCATAAATTAGTACTATGATCCTCAATGAAGAAAAAAACATATTCAGTTCGTATAACGCTAAAGTTCGTCTTGAATTCCTAAATTTAATCTTTAGCGCTCTACCCCGTTATCATTTGCAACATATGTTGTCGGCAGTGATGATCAAGGCTAATAGTTAATACATCTGCCATGTCTTTTACAAAATGTAACCACGTTTTCAAACAGTTTGGATCATGATGAGACGGCGTATTACTCGGTGTCTCATCTTGATCCAAACTGTTTGCAACAGTTATCGCAAATTGGCCCATTGCGTGCTTAAGGTCAACAATTGTCAATATTAGCGAAACCAGTCCAACGTGTAAACAAGGATAATGGTCTTCAAATCCTACTGAGATGGTAGTTTCGCCGTCGATGAGGCAATTATCGTAAATATACCCTTACACTAGCCAATTAACTCTGTCATCCTCATATGTTATAATGAGAACAAAACTGTGACCGGATAACGAGCATCAACATATATATTCAATGATAATCCTCTCAAGTCATGATCAAATAACGTGACTAACTGTATCGAATTCCATAACCTCTGTTAACCTTAATGGTATAACCAAGATATAATATATATAGATACAGTGGTAATCAAGGACGCGCGGTCGTTAATGGTCAATAAGCTCGAGATTTATGCACGTATTGCATGCATACCGAGTCCTACCAAACTTGAAAGGATGTATCACCTCGGCATTATCTTAAGACCCAGAGTGTTATACCCGTCACTAGGGTTGAATATATAAGGCATACACTTGGTAAGATGAAGGCAATAATTATGCTCTATTGCTCGTCAATAAGGCGCGTCATGACCGTGAACAGGCACCTCTATTAAAAAAATGCGTTAAAAGGCCCTTCTATGTTCAAAAGTTCAACTATTTAACCACCACATTTCCTTTACGAGACGTTGTTGCATTGTAATGTAAGCAGTTTCGATCAGCTTACGATACCGGACACATTATATATTATTTTGTGCTTTGAAAACGCGACCATTGCAAAGAGTTAAGAGTCAGATCAGGTGCCCAGCAAATAGAAAGAGTATGGTAGGCATGCTATCCTCTGATTTAAATAAATTATCAAAATTTAAAGAAGCTGTCATGTTCGTCTTATTATTGAATTGCTTGGATTAGGTTAGATTGAACAAGACTGAATAACTTTTCCCCGCTGTCTAGGTCCACCTACTGTTAAACTTCAAACAAATAAGTATTGATATGATAAATCATTATTGCATTGCAAATAATGTAGACATAGACAGAATAGCACACCAGAGACGTGGTGTTCTGTAAGAGTCTACACGGTGTGAAACTCACAAAAAGCCCATCGTTTTAACCCTTTCCCCCATAGAATCATTTTAGCGTATATAATTTATTCCTCCAGTTCCAATTTTTACAGTCATAAACATTTACCAAAAGAAATCGTTTCTATACACATGTATCCAATCAGATGGTAGCCTGAAGCAGGCTGGGGGTAAAGCAGAATACACACTGAGGCTATGGGATAAAGGGTTAACTGACATATTACGTGTAGACATTGAGGACCTTGAGGACCCTGAGGGGGATTTTACGGCACTGCGCCACTGAGTAGGTCATACAGCGCCGATGAATGATGAAATGAGATGATGTTCTAAAAGGACGATTGTAGGAAGATGATTTCGGCTTAAAGCATTCGCTGCCAAATCAACTGTCCTGTCATCTTTTAGTTTAAGTTATTGGCAGAGGGGATAAACTCTGTCACATAAACAAAACTTTCTTTATGTCACTTATAAGCCCTAGAATCACGGCAGGGTAGGAATATCTATTGGACATACAGTCGAGAAGGCGTTATTATTTCCCTAGAAAACGCCCTTTTGCTAAACCTTTGATTGTTATTGCAAACAGTTTGGAGGCAGATCAGACTTGTTACTAGTCACATTCAACCTGAGTATTTTTCCATTGTACTGTAATTTGTTTTCATTTCGTTTTTTATACGGAAAAGAATAACGGCTTCTCCATTATATAAGAAATGATGAATTCAAACTTCGTATATTAAATGACACACCGCTCTGTTCCCTGGTTAATATCCGACGCTTTAGTAGTTTTGTTAGTTTTTAACTATTTGCTACTTGAACCGTTGGCATTGTAGTTTCCAAAGTTCGTTAATGTCGATGTTGTAATATAATAATACCAGGTCATAATAATGAACAAACAGTAACAATATTATTCGAGTATCGTTTTATTTCCCTTGGTGATTATAAATGAAAATACACTGATGTAGTATCAGAAATAATACAATTGAACTTCGGTAACTCGAAGTCGCTTAAATCGAACTTTAGTTCGTTATAATTTTGGAATAAAGATATGTTCGCCTATAGCGAGTGGGAGTTATTTAATTTCAACGGAAGACATACATGTGTGATCGACTTAAGCGACGTTGGAGTCATTGAGGTTGACTATATACATGTAAATGTTGAATGAAATGCAGTACACATTACTATCGTACGAAAGCCGGATAGTGCCACTCTAAGAATCTTTCTTGTTTTTGTATCTTGAAAAATTAAGTTGTTATCTTGAACATTCAAAATAGTATCTTGAAAGTTTAAGATAATATCTTGAATTTTCAAGTTAATAACTTGAATTTTCAAGAAACTTATCTTGAATTTTAAAGATGTTAATTAAAAAATTCAAAATGCAGCGCTCTCTCTCTCTACAACGACCCTCCAGACAACGACTCCCTCTTTACAACGACTATTGTCGCTGTTCCCTATACAGGACAGTTGTTGTCTGCTGTTTTCCTCAAAGTTATATATAAGTGGATTGATAGAATGAATATAATGACGAGTGACAAACAGCTTGAACGCGGCGTCTGATCTGGATTCAAGCAGTTTGCAAAAGTAAGTCAAGTCTTAATGATCCCTTTCTATAAAGATTCCCTCCGAACAACGCACATAACCTGTGTCTCTCGTTGGTGGTGGTTGTAGGTAACTTAAATTTTCAACATAATAGAGCTAGTCTTAGAATAAATCTGTTGAACGGAGCGCGGGTAGTGCCACTTTAAGAATCCATAGTAGGCTGAGTCTCGTATAAATATTCAAGAAAGAAAGGATTAAAGACATTTATATAAGGTCAAAATGTTAAAATTCAGATTAAAGAGAAATAAGCTCATGGTGAGGTTTTTTGGTCCCTTGAATGTCCTTTGTGCATCATGCATCTTTCGTCAACATTTTAAGCTCAGCTGAGCTTATGATCCGGGTGAGCTATTGTGAACAACAGGAATAAGAGTGTTATGCAATTTCATTATGTGAATCGTATCTATAAGCACGACAGTTCCTGATTAGAGGACTCCTAGCCATCTGGCCTGGGTCTGCACTGTAAGTATGCGACAAGTCTTGATTACACTGTTATTAAATGACGAGTATGCTAGTCGATAGGGTAGAATGTGTTAAACAATTCTACCTTTTAGCTTTACATTACTGTTTACTCTATACTTTATCATTTCTACCTTATGTATACAGTGAACCCCCTTTAAACCGGACATGTGTGGGGACAACAAAAATGTCCTGTTAAGAGGAGTTTCCGGTTTAAAGGGGTTTCTATTATGTTTCTAGTATGGAAGAAAGCTGACCACTTAAAGCAGGTTGACAGTAAAGCAGAATGCGCCTTCAGGCGCATTCTGCTTTACTATCAACCTGCTTTAAGCTATCATCTGCTGGAATATAAATCTATTTTCTTCAGTGTAAGAAGAAACCAAAGACGTAATAAGGCGTGTTGGTGGTGTATTGGGTAAAAAAAATAAAAAAAGATTGAAAACGGGACCAAATCTTTTGTCCGGTTTAGAGAGGATTCCGGTATTTAGAGGTTCCGGTTTAGAGGGGTTGCGCTTTATACACATGTAAATTGAATTGTTATTAAGTTTATCTTCCTTTATAGGCATATTTATACAATGATGTTATAAACTAACTTTGGATCCTGAGCGATACCATTGACCCGGTGTCTGGCTGGGGGATTTTGATGGTAGGGATTGTCCCTCGGTCGGTCCCGGGTCTGTGGTATCGTTCTGGGACAATGTACATGTATTGTATAAACTTTGGCTGGGGGTATTGTTATACTATGTTTCTTTGTTACAGAGGGTTGTACGAATACTGTAGCGTGACTGTAAGAATATGTATATTATGTTTTGTGTGACGATGTACACATCTAGAAGTCAGAAATAAAAGTTGTTCTGTTCTGTTCTGTGATCGCCTTTCGTCCGGCGTTAATATTTTGAAAATTCAAGATAGTATGTTGAATTTTCAAGAAACTTATTTTAAATATTTAAGATAGTATTTTGTAATTTCAAGTTATTATCTTGAATTTTCTAGTTACTATCTTGAATTTTCAAGAAACTATGTCGAATTTTCAAGATAAATAAATAAAAAATATTTACTAAAGTGGCACTATCAAGTTTCCGTACTATCGCTATATTATATGCATAACAAGACTCATGCTCTTCCATGTATACATGTACATGTAGCGATTAGAAAAGGAAACGAATATAAGAACATATTTGACAAGGCAACCAGCCTTAAAATACTCTCATGTAACTCTTTCTCCCAAAGAATCGCTATCTTCGTAGAAATACTGCTTCTATCATTATTACGTGTTGTAAAGAGCGATAGAAACATTCCTGCATCCTGGCAAGTGGGTGATTCAAGCAGTAAAGCGGAACACTATTAAAGGGGACTTTCTGTTCTACTCTCGCTCCGCTTTATGCAACCATGTCTTAGTTACTGAACAAAGCTCATACCAGTACTTTTTCTCCATATACATGTCTGCACTGTACATAATACCTATTACACCATAACTACGCCTTTTTTCGGCGGAGCTGGTCTGATTTCTCATTGAGCCTCAAACCTTATATGGCCCAACCAATCGTGAATGACCAGAAATGAAAGCTTAAGGACACGTGCTTAAAATCGAATAGTCTGATTGGGTAGCGGTTAGACTTGACTACTGCCTTTTACCAATTTGTAAAATAAGAGACACAGACTGTTATAGGCTGATTTGCTATGTAGCGGTACCAGTAGTAAACACGATTTTCCGCTACTGCTAGTGAGTTATAACCGAGAAATGTTACGTGTCCCGACCGTTAGGTAGTGATTTGAATGACATAGTGTTTCTATTTTAAGATATGACATATTGTCTCAAATTTCGGCAATGATTTGATGCGTTCTGCAAATCAGAACGAAATTGTTCATAATAGAATTGATCATAATTTTAATCTAGTACCAAGTATATGAAAAAGAAAGAATAGCAGTAACAATTCAGTGAGATTACGAGAAAACTGGCGTTTGAATTTAACCTAGATATCGAAAAGATTAAAGAGTTCGAGCATGATGGGTATTTTTTGTGTTAACACCGTTTTCCTCCAGCGCATGCGCAACTCTGTGACCTCAAATGTAAACAAACCGTGATTTTTTAACGCGATCGCAATCTCTTGGTTAAATGCGAAAACACAACAACACGTAGATACCTAAAACGTACATTGCTACACTTTGTAGATATTTTTATAATAAATCAGAACATAGAACTAACTTTACAAGACAAATCCATACACGAATTCTTGAAGCGGACACTTGTTTATTTTCTCATTTGAGGGGTCGTTTCAAACAATTCATATTCGGCATATTTCGGGGGTGCTTTCCAAAAATCTCAAATCAAAATCAGGTGATTGAGAATATTTAAACAATCAAACCATATTTAAAGTAACTAACAAAAGAGCACACACATACGAATTTTAGTAATTTATGGTATCTACAAATTACAAAATAAAAATGATACACGTAGATCTAGACATGGAAGTATAAGTCCGTGATCTAGATCTGTCTTTAAAAATTCTATTCACTTTCAGTCACATCCTAGGAAGAAGTAAGTGCAATTCAATTGGCTTATAAAGATGGAAGTGGAAAACTGTACCTTCTGTCAAGAATTCTCAAGTAAATCTCGACAACCACCTCTGAAAAAGTACTTATTGATGGAATAAAAACAGCTGACAAACAGCTGACAACCTGCAGCAAAATGTAGCCCGATCAAAAGCATAAACGTGTGTAAATGCTCTCTGCTGTACTTTCACCTTCAGTCTTTGAGAGACCAACTGCCTTAACAAACTAATGATTAACCTCAGATCCAGTAGTTTAATGATTGCAAAAACTCATTCTTGGCGACTCTCAAGACCTTCAGTATTTGATTATATGTATGTGGTCGTAGATTACTGCGCGTGTCTTATTAGATAAATATTAAGCTTAATATCCTGATTTACCATCCTATTTATTGCAACTTGGATAAAATCAATTCCATATACATCATTACCTTAATTCACCACCCATTCCGCCGAATATCTTTTTTAAAGATATTTCTTGTTCGTTTTAGTTTATTTCTACACTGAAGATAACAGTTTATACATTCTAGCAAATTATATCTTAAAACAGTTTGAAAGTAAAGCAGAATGCGCCTTAAAACGCATTATGTTTTACATTTAACCCGCATTAAAGTCCCAACATTACTGTCAAATTGTCAAAACCGCGCAATTTCAAAACCTGAAAATGTAGGCAAATTCATAATCTAAACCTATAATTTTTTTTATTCCCCGATGATTATGGTGGCATCATTGCTTATAAACCCGTGAAATTGATGGAAAAATTCGACTTTTAAACCTGTTTTGTTTACATTCGATCGAAGACGAGTTATAACGGAAATGTTCTGGCACCGTTCGGCTTTGCACACATAACAGTGTATAACGTATATGAATTATCGCCGCGATGAAGGGGTAACAACTTCACGATTAATTTGGATCGAAAAGGGTTCTAAACCAGGGTCAGAATTGTGTTAAGCGACACTAAAGTTAAGATTAGTGAAAGTCATACAGTAAGGTGCAAGACTGCTTCCGGACAAAATTGTTGGTGCAACCATTTCCCACTATTCTGAAAACAAGATATGCAGGTACTAAGACACTTGCGTTTATAGATCTACATACTACGTTTCTGATTGGTCACTCTGTCAACTGTACGTGTTTTATATGAGAGAATGCATTACAATGGAGAATTCGTTAACTTTCGTTTATTTGCTTGTAAACGAAACTTTCCGCAAAACGCACTACAATAAAATGTATAGATTGCACATTTTCGAAAATGTTAACTTTTAATCTGAATAGCAAACAGTTTGTAATCTCAGTAGACGCTGGTGAACCCGGCGATAAATTAAGGAGTTTATCATAAAAACATTTATTGGAATACGAACCTTTTTCTCCACTGTATAGCAACACGTACTCCCCCCCCCCCCCCCCCCCAGCACCCCCCCCCCCCCCCTGCCGATTGTCTAGGTAGAATGTGATATTGTTTTCCACATCTTTTGTATTGACTACCCATTCGAAGATAAGATTTTAGTTTAACCTTTTAAGACCAGTTCATGCTTATACATAATATATATTATAAATCGTTTAACCTTTATTCTGTCATTCCAACCAGCTTGTTAGTTTCAAACAATTTGGATCCCGACCACACGCCGAATAAATCGACGTCTGATTTGGAACTGTTTTGCACGCATTTTCAGATACCTTACTTTAATTAGACAGTCATTGAACATATTATTTTAAGAATTTTCTTGAGAGGATAATTGATAAATAATTTCCTGTGACAGCAGGCGAAGCGTTAAAAAGGCGACCGCGTTGTTATCCGCGCTGGGCCATGAAAAACCCATTAAGGACAAGATTACTTATATTCGAATATTGGTATGTCAATCATCACATCTCTATCCTGCGAGATTGATCGTTTTTACTAATGGGCTATACCATCGTCCTAACGTTTTTATTTACTCTTTAAGTCCAAATTGTACCGTCTGTTTTCACCCTTTTTCGGACAAAATGCCGCCAGCTAAACAGTTTAGTCTTTTAATTTTAATGTAAAATTAATCGTGTTTAGATTCTGACACGAAATACTGCTACCAGTTTCATATTGTTTGGAACCTGATCAGACGCTGTGTCAGGTTTAATCTGAATCAATACTGTTGGCCATGCTGACCTTGGTCGTCTATGGCAGTTAAAGGTTTAACCTTACAATGCTAAATGTTCAAAGGGATTTATCAGTTTACTGATAAATTACCAGTTCACATTGACTCTAAAGGGATTTACAGAATGACAAACACTTCAGACCCAGATGAGAGGGGCTCCTTGGGGGAACTCTTCTGATCTTGGTATATACTGTTTGTAATATATTATAAATCAGCTTGTAAACACAAACTACACAAACAGATATGGATTAACAAGATTCTGGAGCGTGAAATTGGCACTACCTTCATTAATATATATGACGTTTAAAAAAACTTAAGCAGGCGACTTTATCATTCCGTTAAAGTAGCCTGTCGCTCTCGGTCTTTTTATTACTAAAAACCGTCTTCATGACGAACAAGATGTCTTTGTTAAATAACATTAATATACTATTTCATCATTATACAGTGGAGCCGACGCGATTCTTTCGCAAATGCGATGCAATAAAATCTAGCAAAGGACAGCTTCTTGAAAATACTGACGATCTATTTTTTATCTGAGTGGTTTAGCAGTTCGCTATCTGATCAGACACCGGGTTATAACGCGTCTGATCAGTACATGAGATGTTTTCAATGGACACAATAGAGCATAGTTGCGTTCATTTCTAATATAATGTCTTCCTAAATTGATTGTTTTGCGTTCAATTTGAGTCAACTGGAATTCGTTTCAAATTAAGAATTGTGTTTGATCGACGCTTGTGTAATCAGTTTAGATCACGACCGGAACTTGATACTATTACATGAAAAAGTGTAGTTATGAAATAAATTTGTTTTATATGAAAACAAACATTGCACACCCTGGTGAGACGTCGATAAAAGTACCGTCCCGTCCGGGTCTACATTGTTTCCTAATGTTTACTTTCGTCCGGTAGGCTTGCATACGATAACATGTCACCTCTTTTAGTACCGCCAACGAGTCGCAGTTGCATTAAATAATGTTATTGACTGACGAATGAAAAGACTCTAGAATTACCTATCAAATAATATTCATAATGGAGAACATATCACCGTTTCCCGTTAAGTGAACGCGAACGCAACTCAACCATAAGACAGGATCTGAACAACTGGTGATATCTTTTGTTTGCTGAATGGCAAACATTCTAGAGCCTGATATTGCTCTAAGCTTTTTTCCATCTCATGTCTTGATAACCGTCATATGTTTTATGAGCTGTTTCTTTTTTGTAGTTTCGTTTAAACGGAATACAAATGATGCCTTCCTCCAAGCTAGTATGTTGTTGTTTGAAAGAATGATGTACGTCCGCTCAAAGCCATGTACATAATCCCATTTCCTGCAGGTCTGGTCAACATCGGCGCATCGTTGTGTTGACGTCGCTTCCCATCTTTAGCTCTGGGACAACACTTTAATGAAGAACCAGTATGTTTTAGTATGGTATTGAAATGTGCCTATTAGAAAGGTTAGGTTTGTTTAGCATGTAACTATTACAACAAAACTTCATCAATGCGTTTGTGTTGTCAATGCCCTTCAACTAGCAAAGAAGGCGTCATTTTCCTCCAATCAAGGCGATCATGCTAAAGACCTTAAGTCCATTGCAAAAGGTTTAAAACCGGTTACCCGGTGTCTAAATTGACTCCAAACTACTTTTACCCATATGTAAATAAATCGTCATAAATTTTACGACCAGGTCAATGGTTACATTGCGTTAAGTTTTGCGTTAAGTTTAAATGGGGAATTGTAACGCCTCATCCAGACCTTTTGATGGTAATCTTCGATTGCGTGGGAGAAAATAGCGTGGCTGTACCATATCAGTCTGTTTTGTTGACCAACACACCGGCAAAAGACCCCGGGACAAGTTAACTACTATTCAATAAACCTATACCAGACGTCTCAACGTTTGGAGGGCTCTTGATTTAACCCTGAAAGGGATGAGAGTGAAATGATTTATATTTGCCAACAGTTTGGATCCAGATCAGACGCCGCGCAACGCAGCGGCTGATCTGGATCTAAACTGTTTTGAAACTAGTCATGATATTTGTTCAAGGAAATTGTGGACAAACTAAACTCTAATGATATCCCAGGCGATAGTTCTCAAAGAGACGAGATTGCTGAAGTGAAAGGGCTGATATATTGTTTCATTGGATTGTATCTGCAAGAACCAGAGGGTCTGTCAACTTTAGCGGTAGTTATGTCATGGGGGAAGTACTTTTCGTAGAGCTGCGCTTGCAGGGGGTAATTACTTCAGTAAGCTATTTTTTGTTTTATTTTGACCAAAGTGAGACTAGTTAACAGAAGAGTGTATCACATGTTTACAGTAGTGTCCAACTCTTACAGTGAGAATATGTTATTCTTTAATATTTAAACAAGATTAAACGAAAACGCAATTGAGTGATGTGTATTTTTATTGAATTGTGCTGATGATTTAAAATTCAACTGCAAATAGTTTGGAGCCACATCAGACACCGTGTGACCCGGCGTTTGATCTGGCTCAAAATTGTTTGCAAAAAGCGTTTACGATAAATTATTTTTCTGTTACAAATCATATTGACTATAAACGGATTGTTTGAGTTTTTTAGCCAGTCTACTCGAAGAAAGGTATCCCTCGTGCAATTACCCCGGCGTCGGTGTCGACTATGGTGTCGGCGTTGGCGTTAGTTTAGGGTGTTCGGTAAGTGTTGGTATTTGCTGTAGGAAGATATTTTGAGACACAGTTTCGGGTGGGGTTATATGATATTGTAATTTCAGATGTTTTAACATGGTTCATAATAAAATGAATTTGGTTTTAAAACAATATTTACAATGCCATTCAAGTAAGAATCATAATAGACTATTAAGTAATTATCAAAGCATACTATTTGCTGAAACTCGTATTTAAGGCATCAGCAACATAAAGCTTAAACCATGTAGACAGTGCTAATCTCAACACTAAGACCTGCCATAAAATGTTATAATTGAAATTGGGTTAAATATTAATGTAGTTAATTATATAGAACAGCATGTTGAATTTGTATCAAAGATTTACATGCTTTATAATTAGCTGCTGAGGCTAAACATTTTGAGGCAACTTGTTTAGATTAATTTAGTACATACGAGATACTACATGACATATTTGTGCAAGGAACCTGATTATTTGGAATGGCTATTTGCTATGGGTTGAACATTGATACTTTTCAGGTACAAACAACAACTGTTTTGTACTCTTTATCTGCTTTGGAGTGTGAAAAGGCAGACACGAACAGTAATTATTTCAAAGTGCTCTATATGCCTGAACTTTTTTTTCTAAATTCTCTCAACAATTAAAAAGGGTATTTTATGATTATACTGGTACATGTAACTAGGACAGCGTTAGAATAATAATCAGAAAGCTACAATTTATTGAAATACACAACGATTTATTTGTATTAGATTGGCAAATCTGAGAGCTTGACCAAACCTTTGTTTAACTGAACATGTTAATCAATAATAAATAACATCTTCTCTACTAAATACTTAAACCTTTATATTCCATAGTCTGTCTCTTTACATGTACATGTAGTGTTGAAGATAGATATCCACTACCAGGTATCTGCTAGAATATAGAAAATACTTTCTTGGAACCATACTCATTACGATATAAAATAAGAAATGTTTTCTTCAGTGGAGGAAACGATTCAATGCGTATAAATATGTATCTATGGAGTAAAGGGTAAAAACATTTTTATCAATTTTCTCAATTTAGCCGTTTTCAAAATGGATTGTACAAGTACCGTGTTAGCTTTCTGTGATAGTGCCCATGGCCTTGACATGGAAATACAAGTATGCTGGTTAACAGCACTCATTCCGTGGAGATTTTCGACTTAATGTTAGAAATATCTTTATTTAAGAAACAACAAAAATAAAATAGACAACATACACGTAATTTAGATTGAACTGATTATCGGGTCTCAATCTTTTACCCTCTACTTCCGTTAAAAACGCATTTATACGCGTTTAAATTATTCCCACAATGATTTAGTTTAATGGTTTATACAGTAATGGGAAGTGCAACATATTTCCTATATCCTTGTCGAAGTTTACTTAAAGCAGGCTGAAGTATATCAGAATGCACCTTCCGGCTCATTCTGCTTTCCTTTCAACCTGCTTTAAGCAGTAACTTGTATTTCAAAACCAGACACATGCCATGGGGATACTGGGTTAAACTGACAATACAACAATGTCCCCAATTTCAGTTATACTCGAATACCTGTTTGTATTGGTGTATCGTGTTCTAGTTACTTTTTTGTACCAACCGATATTGCCAGTCAATTTAACTTCGTTGAAATGCTATTGGTATACTCCGTACTAAGAACACAATTGCAAAAGACAGTAAGTTTCCTTGACTCTTATCAAATGACAATTATCTGGTTTTAATTAAATGATGAAAACATGTCCTGTCAGTCTGCCAGTTTCTGCTTACTTTTATGTAAGTACTGTGTCAATAAAACATGTATGACGCCAAGGGAAGACTCGATGGTCGTAACGGACGACTACAGGGCTGAGTATGCTAGTATGTCATAATAAAACGAGTTTGTATTAACACAGGTCAATTAAAAAAAGGAAAAGGCAGATTCTTAAAGATAACGAAGACGTATTTTTATCTGAGTAGCAATCAGTGTGGAGCCTGGGCGGACGCCAAGTTACATGTTCCGGCGTCTTATCTGGCCCCAACGCCCATTCAAAAAGACAAACACACAACACGTTATTATAGGTTTAAATGTGAGTGTCTATTTTATGCGGAAAATAAAGGTGAAACAGAAAGCTTCTGTGGATAGTTCTGCTTTACTCTCATCCTGCTTTAAACTGTAATTTGAGTGACATGCTATCAATAATATTCGTTTACATTCATGTACAGAAAGAATATGTTTTCCTTTCTCTATAATGATACAACACTAAGACATATATGGCTGCTGGAAACCGTTTGGAGCCTTGTCAGATGCCGAGTAACTAGGATTAGTACACAGGCTGTTTTAATTGGTAATCAATACTTTTCAAAGCCTGTCATTTTAAACATTAACATGACATTGCTGTTACGTTTCGTTGTGTGTCAAAGGGAAATAATAACGCCTTCTCTGCAGCAATAGCATGTCTACCTTCTATATATATAGATCTATCTCAGCTTTGCTTTATTCAGATATGAATAAATCGAGGTATATTTCAAAAGCTATATTTTTCAACATTTGTTGGCACTGTGTTTAGTTTTGTTTCGTCGGGACACACTTATAGTATATCCACTGTATTAGGTAGTAAACCCATCTGAGCTTTGTTTTAAAGATATAATATTCATCCGTTTATGCTATTATTGGAAAGCACAAACACTTTATGAAGTGGAGAGGATGCTTTTCTTTCCTGTTAAAACGACACTGAATACAAACACAATGTAATACTCTTGTAAAATATAACCTTCTAGAAAAGTTTCGTTTATATTAATGTCAGTGGTAACAGTGTGTAGCTTGATCGGACGTCAGATTACCTGGCGTCTGATCTGACTCCAAGCTGTTAGCGATGGACTTTGTTTATTATAACATAAATAGAGGATATTGAATGAGTGTGTGTTCAGTCGTGAATTTATTGAACGAGTTGGATAAAATCGTATGTTGCGAGCCTTGGCGAGTTCAATAAATTCACGACTGAACACACACGAATTTGATATCCTATTTATCACATAAACACCAAAATGACACGAAAATCCGAACGGTCTTACTTTCACTTTTGCCCTCGGCTCTTAGGAAACGATTCGTCATAGGCGTTATTCGGTTGTATTCATCCGTAATGAAAAACACCTATCAAACTAAAACAAAGAAAATCAACACCAACCTGCTTTGGAAAGACTTCTCTGATACCATATTCAATTTTAAATTAATATTTAATTTGAAAATTGTTGTAATTGACTAAAAATGATCAGTTGACATTTAGAATCTAGTTTCGTTTTCAAAATAACGTCGTTAGAGCAACATGACATCATTATCATTGTAACGTGTGAATTTGAAAAACAGTCTGAATCACTGTTAATACTAGAGCTCTATGCAGCCTGATTTGCAGTCTGACTTTGCGGGACTGCTAGGACACTTGGGAATATTTCAATACCTAGTGGTGATCTAAGTTTGTCTAGAATATCTTTACTGATTTACAGTCGGCGTAGTAGTACAGTATTTTGGTGATTCGAAAATTAGTATAAAATATATGCCCAGTGGGCCATACGATTTTTACGGCCCTCTATATTTTGCACGTTTATGTGATAAACGCTCTTATTGGGATAGAATTGCGTCATCTGATACTGTCAGCACACTGGTGGAAACCAAAGCAGTTAGACAGTATAATGTTACCACGTAAATCGTTCTGAATGTTGAATTATCTTTCGCTCTAACATATCTTACGTACATTTGATTTGTTTTATTACGTTTTCCTATCCGCTGATTGATTCAGCAGTATTTTATGGGACCAAAGTACATTGCAGAGAACGTTATTTTTTCCAAACAAACTCGCTTATCCTGACAACATGATGTGCTGTGCAAACAGTTTGGAAACCCCGGCGTCTGACCATGGCTCTAAACTATCGGCAACTCAGGCAAAATTAAAAGTTGTCATGTTTTCCATTTAATAACATGTACACTGCGTTCCGTTTCTTTAAAAAGGGAATGAATAACGTTATTTTCAGTTTGTTTTAATAGCACTATAAAGTACTTGATCACTGCAAATATAAATCCCATCGTTCTTATTAAATGGCATAAAGTCAAGCTAATGGTTAACAAATAGATAATTCAATATTACAGAAAGGAAACGTTATTCTCTGCCGATTAAAACGAAATTAAATGGAGTGCAATAAAATGTTAAAAAGTGACTTTTTATCAGACATTCTAACCAATTACATTATTTTCATCTGGAAAGGGAACAATTAAAAATCTGATCAGGCACCAGTTTAATCGTTAAGAAGATAACCCTTTCACTCTCAATGATTGCTTAAAGCGCGTTTGCAAACAGTTTGTGTCCTGGTCCGCGTCACGCGGCATCTGAGCAGGACCAAAACCTGTTCGACACTCTTATCGATATTTATTAAGTTATACAACCTTAAATCGAACAATGAATCGAGTCTTGCAGACAACAATACTGAAGCAGATGACAATAAAGCGGTGAAGGAATAAAAATATCCCAAAAAAATTTATCATGAAAGAGTTAATGTAAAATCGACAAATGTGTTATCGGGTCTTTGGCAGGTACGAACGTATACGACATAGTGTTCACCGTCAGGATCTCACATGTACATACATGTACAATGTGTATATACGTTGTAGTACGTTATTTTTTCTCGTTTAAACGCAAAACCACAAACCGCAAACACATTACAGTAAGATGTGGAAAGTGATAGTCTTTTTACGATTCTGACCATTCATTTAAGTCTGAGTGGCAAACAGTTTGGAATGTGATCAGATGGGGCTTTGTACTCTGCCAGGCGGTGTTTCACTTTTACTGCTCTTATATTACTCTTACCGAACACGCAATGATACTCAAATAGATGACACCTGGAACAGGTTTAGCTTTTTGTTTTAGAGTACATGTATAAACATGTACATCAGATGTTATTCTTCCCAAACAATTTTTTTGTGCGAAAACACATTTTTTCCAGTGCAAACAAATTGGAGCTAGAATAATGCCATTCTACCTTAGCACAGTGTAAATACTGTTTACAGTATACGAATTTCATACCCACCTACGATGTTCTCAAAGAGATGGGTTTCTAAAAACGATCGTTAATTTATAGGCCCAGTGAGGTAAATCCGAAACAATTAAGCAGTTAATTGGTTCTAACTGTTTAAGCACATTTCGGTAAACTTAGTAAACGTCCGCTTCAACAACACTAACAAATTATCTTCACATGGGTTCACAATACGTGACCACTTCAAGTAGACTGGGAGTAAAGTATAAAGCTTATAGTGGGGCTTCTGTTTTTCTTCTATCTGCCTTAACCCCTTTTGTAATAAATACTCCTTTTTCTTACTTAAATATATTCCCCCACTGAATCAAATACTTTATAAGTAATAACCGTGCACCATAAGAAATAGGTTCTTTATCCTAGTAGATGGTAGCTGAAGGCAGGCGGAAACTGTACTTCCAACCTTCTTGTATGGTTATCTATCAAAACAAAAAGAGTCTATGCGATGAAGTGTTAAAGCATCCATCGACACTAAACATCGAATGGAAACATATCAAGTCTTTAATACGGCACTTCTTTACAGAAACAAAGTATACAGTCCGCAGTGCATAACTAATTGGAAGCACTGTTCTTACACCTAATAACTTATAAGGGGTTAGTTTACAGACTGTGAGAACACTATACAATACAAGAACATGTAGAAAATAACAGGTTCATGATTTATTTCCATCCGAGTGACAAACAGTCTGGAGTCTGAACTGAGTTTAAACTGACTCTTTCAAACAGTATTTTCGGTCGATATACGAGATAATTATTGATGTTTACTTTTTGCATCTTCAAATGCCCTTCTTCTTTCGACTTGGTTTGTATTATTTATAACTGATTATACAAACTTCCAAGGGTGATTGAAAACGTTTGTAACATATTCCCCTATCTGCATGCTACCGTGAATTCATTTACGATGATAAATGGAGCAGACACTTCTTTATGCAGACCACTGTCTCCAGTAATAGAATATTAAGTCATATGATATATCTTATTTATAGGGGATAAACCGTTATTATTTCCCACCTAATGCGCTTTTCCAGAGCTTGTATTTCCCAGTTGCAGGAGACTCATCGCAAACGCTAGGTAACGTAATTGAAATTTTAAATATAAGTTGCAAATAAATTGATGCCTGATCAGAGGCCGGGTTATCCGAAGTCTGATCAGATTTCAAACTGTTTTCAATGGACATAAGGTGGTCTACATGTACGCTTTTTACCATTGAAGTCAAATACATGAACAGTGAAGAAAACGTTAGTTTCCCCAATAAACGCGTTTACGCTAAAACTATTGTTTACATTGCAAACAGTTTGGAGCCAGATCACACACCGGGTAACCCGGTGTCTGATAAGGCTCACATCTTTTTGACACTCAGATTGAAATTAATAATCAGAATTGTAAATAAGTTGTCATTTTCTCCATTTTTAGCTCGCCTGTTCGTAGAACAGCAGAGCTAATGTCATACCCCCGACGCGAGTGAGCGTGAGCGTGAGCGTGGCCAAGGTTAAAGTTTTTTGGACGGGTTGTTTTAAAGTTTAATACCCCCTGCGAAGCTAATGTAGTCATACCGTCATGAGCGGCAAAGAGATGTTGTTTATTCCTTATATTTATATTTTCTGTCTTGTCAATTTAATGTGTTTATTGGCCAGATTTGTTTTTCTGTATAAGAATTTATCATATACCGGTCAAAGAGGTTTGATAGATGTAATGTCGATGTAATAGCCATTCCAGTTTCTAAAGTGAGAAAGTAGTCCCAACTACATGTACTGTAACTGTATTAAACATTCAGGATTTTTTCCAGTAAACTTTCTCTCTGTGAATGGAAATGACTTACAAGGCAAACAAATAACAGTGCAGCTTGAATATCTATTGCCAAAGCACATTCTAAAATTACAGGTCGCGGTTGTTTTCTTAACCCATTTACACACATAGCAACGCGATGGCAACGACCTATGGGTCTGTATCACTCCGCTAGTGTCATATTACCGTCGACCAATGGTAGCTTAGTGTTAAGTGCCCGATGAAGTCTATTTGACATGTTTTGGACTTAGATTTTTCGACTACAAATCACAAGGTTAAAGTTTTTTGGACGGGTTGTTTTAAAGCTTAATATTTGTGATAGGGTACTGAAATTTTGTATGGATGTTCATTAGGGGTCAACCATTAATGTTATGAAGTTGAAATTTAAAAATAATTTTAATTTTTGTCAATATTTGACATGTTTTGGACTTAAATGTTTTGCTACTAAACACCAGGTTAAAGCTTTTTGGACGGGTTGTTTTAAAGTTTAATACTTGTACTAAGGTGCTGAAATTTTGTATGGAGGTTCATTTGGGGTTAAATATTGATGTTATTAAGTTGGAATTTAAAGATGGTTTTAATATTTGTCAATTTTTAACATGTTTTGGACTTAGGTTTTTTCGACTACAAATCACAAGGTTAAAGTTTTTTGGACGGGGTGTTTTAAAGCTTAATACTTGTGCTAGGGTGCTGAAATTTTGTATGGAGGTTCATTAGGGGTCAAACATTGATGTTATGAAGTTGAAATTTAAATATGATTTTAATATTTGTCAATTTTTGACATGCTTTGGACTTAGTTGTTTTGACTACAAATCACCAGGTTAAATGTTACACAAGTTGTTTTAAAGTTTAATATAACTAGATTTAGACTCAACATTAATTTAATAATCTTTCTAAACTGAAAATTGATTTGCTTTCGATACAAGATGTTTTTTTAGACTTAAACTTTAAACAGGCGAGCATCAGGTGGCTTTGACACCCATTTCTGGTAATGCATTGTGTTTGTGTTTCGTTTGCGTTTAAACGAGAAAGAATAACATATTCTCCACTGTACCGGTTTACATTGCGATGGAGCCTGATTAGACGTCGGGTCATTCAAAGTATGAAACAATATTTGATGTGTAAGAATATGAAGTGATGCTATTACTCTGCTTTATATGATAGATGTATTTATTTGCATAATAGAAACAAGACTGGACGAGGCGGAGTGAGTGAAAAAAGGAAAGCAGAAGTGGGAAAATGAGCGCGAGAGCGGAATAAGGAGAGACGAAACGACAGACAGGAATACATACATACAGACAAACAGACACCCAAGGAAAGACAGACACAGAGAGAGCGAGGCAGAATAAAAGAGAGACGGAGAGATAAACAGACAGACAGGGAGACAAATATACAGACAAGCAGGGAAAAACAGGCAGACATTCAGACAATCAGACAGGCAGAAAGAGACAGAACAACAGTGAAAGACGGAAACACCGACATACAGATAGTTATATACAGAATATAGTGAAATAGGCGTAGTGGAGGATGCCATTCTATCCTGTTTTATCGAAACCCAACCAAAACCCATTGTATTAAATTGTAAAACAAATTAAAGAACCTTACAACATAAAACTCATAGTGACAGTCAAGTTTAGACCTGCTCGTATCTGACCTTTCTCCAATTTGGATTATACCGTACATTGTAGTACTAATCGCAAACTGCGCGAAAAAAACGCCCATCACTTAACGCACAAAGAAACTTGAGTAAACTTGGAAAAACCGCATAACATAATACAAACGATCAAGGAAGTATACTACTTATGTTTTGCTTCAGGTAAAACAATTAGTTTTGTGTCTGCAACTTAATGTAGGTTTGGTTAAGTGAAAAGCCAGACACCTTTCTTTTTTCAAGCTAATTTATACAGGGGAGACAACGTTATTTTCCCCCGTTTTCACGCAAACGAAACGCAAACGCAATGCACTAAAATGAAGAAAATAACAACTTTTTGACAATTCTGACTATTTATATTATGCTGAGTGGCAAACAGTTTGGAGCCTGATCAGACACCGGGTCACCGGCGTGAAATCTGGATATATACTGTTTGTTCTTGAAATAATAGTTGAAGCGTAAACACGTTTATTGGGATATAACATTTTCTCCACTGTTATTAGAGGGCTATCGAGGAGAAAAGCATGGTACACCTATGGAAATAAGTTCATGGTATAAATTTCAAAACAAAGCTAATGCTTATATCTATTACCGTTCAAACGATGCTTTAATTACATTTACAAACCATTCATACAAACGAAATGTCTTTGACAGTGACTCCAAACTCGATGCATGAATGAATGGTAGCAAACTAGTTGTCAGAGGTAAAGTGGAGAATACGATATTGTTTCCCAATTATCACCACTGTGCTAGAACACGTATATCCATTGCACACAGTTTGGAGCCAGATCATACGCATTCCTTATCCAGTACGCATTTGTTAAACTGTTTTCCACTCAGTGTAAAATGAAAATTAAACATTCTGCCAGTTTCTATAGGTTCATTGCAATACGGTTATGTTTAGTCTACAATGTAGTTTACGTAATAGATCATAATAACTTATTTAAAGTCTGAACTTTTAAAATTAACAAACAAAGAATGCAGAAAGCTGTACCTGGTAGATTTCGTCCGAGTACTTCGGACTTCGTCAGCCAACTGATTTGAATTATTGGGGATTACCACCGCTCGAGGCCTATGAGAGCAATGCTAATGTTGAGTCCCAGATGACGGTCCCGTCCCTGTTAAGTGCTGGTTTGGATTCCTTGATGTACACTGATTTCTTCACCCTCGCTCAAACCATGAGGGTGCGCGACCAAGGAGTGTCACTGATTCCAGAGACACGTAATGTCCTGGTTGTATTTGTGAATATGGCGTGATACCTCACTTGTACAGGAGCTGGGTCGTCTATGCTCCATGCATCTCGCTTTGACATTCCTATCTGTCTCACCTATGTAGTCTTGTTCGCACTGATCTTCCTCGTGTCTTTCACATTTAATATGGGTTTTAACGGCCACATACATTATGCTTCTTTGAATTATCATTTGGGTGTACTAGGATCCGTCTTAGTGTCCTATTGGGCTTGAAACACACGTTTATATTGTGTTTGCCAAACACCCTTCTCAAAGTTTTGGATTTTCCCTTGATGTAAAACAGAATGATATTGCCTTTAGAGTCTTTTTTCTGGAATTAACCTTTTTAGTCTTGTTACTTTTATTTTGAGAGTTTCGATGTCATTTTCTGAATAGCCCATTTAGGGTAGTTACATTTGTCAAGGGCACTGTTGACATGTTGTTTTTCAGTCCTAAGATCTTTTTGGTCCGATGTTACGGTTTCGGATCTTTAGTGTAGGGTCCGAACAACACCTAGTTTGTGCTCCTTTGGTGTGTAGATTCAACGTTTAAATATTGGTCTGTGTGAGTGGGCTTGCAAAAAACAGTAGTTTTGATGGTGCCGTCAGGTTGACTTATAGTGTTAGTATCCAAAAATGCTAAAGATTCTACTGTTTCAATCGTAACTTTAATATCCGGGTCAACACTGTTTATGTGTTCTGTGAATTCACTCACATACTCTCTTTTGTTTCGTGTGCGTGTCATCTACATAACGCTACCACCACCCAGGTAGATGGGGTGCTGTAGAAAGGGTTATTGTTTCAATGTGTTCCGTGTATAGAATACAAATAATCGGGGATACAGGGTAGCCCATAGCCGCACCATGAAACTGCAGGTAGTATGTTCCATCATATACAAAGTAAGGGCACTTTAGGCATATCTAATAACCTAGTCACCCGTTCTGGGGTTAGAGATGTTCTCTCCGACAGCGTGTTATCAGCCAACAACCTGTCTCTTATGACAGCGAGTGCTTTGTCCACAGCTACTCTGGTAAACAATGCACTAACATCATATGACACTAAGATCTCCTCCTCCCATACAGTCTTGCCTCCGATCACTGATGCAAAATGCATTGTGTTTTTAACATGGTGTTCACTCTGACCAACAAGGGGATAGAGCACTTTGGCGAGATAATTTGCACAATTGTAGTTGACCCCACACTACTGACGATAGGACGGAGTGGCATATGTACTTTGAGAGTCAATAAAACTTAGGGGAAGTGTCAGTGGTAGGGTAAAGTTGTGTGCTAAAACTAAATTTAATTTATCCATTGTCCTTTAGTTCCCTAATAAAGTCTGATTTTTATTTCTTGTTTTTAGTATTAGGATCCCTTGTTAAAAGTGTATGGGTGATGGAGTCCTGTAGCATAGTCTTACCTTTATCCTTAAAGGAGGAACTGTCCATTACCACTGTACAAATACATGTACCCTTGTCAGCAGGTAAAATAACTATAGATTTATCACATTATAGGTCTTTTTAAAGCTAGTCAGGGGCCTCCGTGGCCTAGTGGTATAGTCACTGTGACTTACATCACTAAGCTCCTCACCGCTGTGAGTTCGAATCCTAGTATGGTCGTTCGGATTTTTCATTTGGGAAGCCTTCCAGCTGGCTTGCGGAAAGTCGGTGGTTCTACCCAGTTGCCGATTTGTGCCTGAAACAGTGCATAAAGGACTTCTGGGGCCGTCCTCCACCTATAATTAGCTGGACGTCGCGATATGACTGATACTGTTGAAAGCGACGTAAAATCAAAACAAATCAAATCAAATTTAAAGCTAGTCTCTCCTCTTTGGAATTGCCTGAAGCCCCCCCCCCCCCCCCCCCCCCCCATGTCTTTCTTTAATACTCCTACAACCTCCAAACGAAGTTGGTCTCACTTGTATGTAGTTTCCCACACGCCGATTCGGTAGCCGTTATGATTTCAACGACTTGAACCGTAATAACAGAGATTGCAAAGTTTAAGCCCTTTTTCAGAATTGACAACCCCCTGTCAGCCAAGTCACGGTAAGAGACATTCTTTACTCACTTATCAGTAACAGAATTATTTGTAGAACAGATTTGCTTGCCCTTTTTTGACTGCAGATTGGTAAACTTATTGCTCTGTCTTTGTTTACATTCTGCACGTTCTCGCGACTGCGTATGTGCGATACGCTTTTCCACTCCCGATAAAATCACTTCCGGTAAACTCTCATGTAGTCGGTTAGCATCCTGGGATATCCCAATATCTAACTGATTTAGTTGTCGTACTATGTCCGAAATGCGTAAATGCAAAAATGATTTATCTGCCCTTTGTAAAAATCCTCTTCGCTTGTTCACTTCCACAGGAACTTTTCTATCGTACTGGTAACACGCCATTTTGCTACAGTTTAAACTGAATCTGGGATGATTCCTAAACCGCACAGTCTTTATAGCCAATTTCTCTTAGGTCTGCAAATCTTTCAGAATCTCCGATCCGTAGTTAATCCGTATTTTGATGACGATTTAATTGTGTGGCGTTATTCATATCATTTAAATTTGACAAATTTAGACTTGAAATGATATTAATAACACCACACAGTTAAATCTTCATCCACAAACATCATACACTTGTTAACTGCCTTTGCCTAACTGCACTGACAATTGCACCCGGAACAGTAGAAAGTCAGCGTTATTCTTTCCCCCAAAACATGCGAATAGAGCGAAGCTAGCTAAGACAACAGATATAATTATGCAGCCAAACGTCTGATCAAGCTCATTACTGTTTTCCACTCAGATTAAAATAAATCTTTAGAAATAAAACAAAAACTGGAATAAATGAGGGCATCTCGACACTCTCTTCCTATCCATGTGCTGTAAAGTTGGCGATGAGGATAATGTCATTGAGTTGCTTGTTTTTATTCCTAAAACGATTTCACTTTGAAACAGTGAACCATTGTTAATTGTTATTAGCCATTTTACTCTCAGTTAAAACTAAATACGAATGTTCGACACAAACAGTGACGACCCTGACCTGAACGCTCCTATAGGACGCTCTGATCAGGATCTGCACAGTTTGTCATTTTTGCAATATCTGGTACATGTATAACAACTCTTATTGGTGCATAAATCGACTCGATTTATTTTGAAACTCAAATCATCAATATGAAGCTTCAGGGGTGAACAAGTTAATAGTACAGACAACTCTCATCGGAGTTTATTCCTAGCTAATATTCCCTTTGTAAAATGAAACTTTGTTAACTGTAATTGGGTATGCTTTGAGGTTTTGAAACAGCCGGGGTTAACTAATTGTAATTAGGTGTTTCTGGTTTAACCAATTACATGTAACCCCATAGGGACGCATACATGTATATGCATCGTTTACAAACGGTGTACAGTGGAACTCCTCCCGCCTCCAAACCGGAACCTCGAAATACCGGAATTCGGCAGGTTGAAAGTAAAGGTGCACTCTGCTTTACTTTCAACCTGCTTTAAGTAACCAGCTATCTTCCAAACTAGAAACAAGCTATGGGGCCATGGTTTAATTAAACCACTCTCTAAACCGGAAACTCCTATAAACCGGAAATTTATGTTGTCCCCACAGATGTCCGGTTTAGAGTGGTTTCACTGTCTGATCTGACTCAAAACTGTATGCAATAGAGAAATAATAGCTTTAACGTAAACTCGTTTATTGGGAAAGAATAACGTTACCCGGCGTCTGATCAGGCTCCAAACTGCTTGCCACTCAGCTTAATATCAATAGTAAAAATTGTTCAAAAGTTGTCAGTTTTCTACATTTTGATGCATTGCGTTTAGTTTGCCTTTAAACGGGAAAGAAACGTTATCTCCACTGTAGATCGGTAGGATAAGAAAATGTTTGGTATTTTATCTGCTGGACACTGATAGCCCTTTTTCCATTGAAGGGCCTTGCTGTGCATTTAGTTTATTCCTCTACTGAAGAAAGTACTTCCAATTTATATAGTCATGGTAATGTATCATAAGAAATGTTTTCAATATAATTATTTTGTTGCGATTGGAGAGTGGCGAAACAAAATTTGATTTGATCTAGCCGCTATATTACAGTTAGGACGAAAAACACACACATTATAATTCAAACGAATTTGTATTTTTAGCGTTTTTTGACTTTTCTTCTGACAGAAGGTAATACACACGTATCTGTCGAAACCCTATGCATGATTGAGTTGCACACACATTTTACGAGAGCAAAGGCTTTCAAATAGTGTGAACCTAGACTAGGGGGCCGTCTTACGATACGTCGTACGACAAAAATAGCCGTAAGTCAAAACTGTAAAATACATCTAATTTCTGATTCCATTATACTCCGTCTAATCCTGTCTTGTGACATCTGTTTGGAATCGTATTTTCAAGACGATTATAAAGAGATGTCACAAAAAAAATTAGATGGAGAAATAGTTCATAATTAAGAAATGTTATAAACTGACTTACGACGTTTCGGAAAACGGGCCCCAGAACTGAATATACATTGTTTCCCTTATAAAACAGATATTCAGCATGTTTAATAAAAAGCAACAAAATACGTTTGATTGCATTGATTTTTATGAAACACACCGTAAGACTTAAAGTTTTCCCTCTAATAAATCATTTTACATTTGTATAAAGTGAAAAACCTCAATTATTTTCCAATACACGCGCATGTTTCGATTACAGTGGAGAAAAGGTTATTCTGCCCCGTTTAAACGCAAACGAAACGCAAACGAAACTCAAACGCAAAGCACTAAAACGACAATTGTTTGGTAATTCTGACAACTCAATTTAACCTGAGTGGCAAAAAGTCTGGAGCCTGATCAGACGCCGGGTTATCCGGTGTCTGATCTGGCTCCAAATTGTTTGCACTGCAAAGAATAGTTTTAGCGTAAACGCGCTTATTGGAAAAGAATAACGCTTTTTCCATGTACAAACAGTTCAGATCCTGATCAGACGCCGGGTAACTAACATTGTTTGCTAATCAGATAAGAATTAATCTGAAATCCAAATGTCATTATTTCATTGATTTGCGTTTGCTTTATTTTTTTTAAAGGAATGAGTATTGTTCACTTTATCAATACGCAAAGAAAAGAAGTAAGCCTTCTACTATTATTTGTTTTCAGTATTTGAGACAGCTGATTGTTTAAAGCAGGCTAACAGTAAAGCAGAATGTTCCTTGAGAAGTAGTCTGCTTTTTCTTTCAGCCTGCTTAATCTACAATATGCTGGGATTTATGAACAATTCCTTATGTTTTATATTAACAATGTATAAATATAGAAATAGGAACTGTTTCTTTAGTTGAGCACAAAAGGCTGTATTCATGAAGTAATGGGTTAGAGCAAAGGTCGGAGTTCGTGACCATTATAAATTGTGGGAGATAAATGACAAGTTTCAAGTTTAAGTCAGTTTGACTTCTGTAATTATGAGACTTTGTCTACATAAATATTGAATATATTTAACCATAAAAGGACAAGGCAATTCAATATTAAACAAATTCAATCAACTTCATTAAGTATCGAATTACACAGCGTGCCAGAAAGCCCCACTTTAACCACCCATAGTGTGATTGGCATTTATTGACTGAATGTAAATTTATCATTAGCTATTTAAATCACATATCCTTTTACTACAATATACAATGGTGAATACGGTATTTAAACGATTTTAAACTCAAACGCAATGAATCAATATGCAGAAAATTAGATTTTTGATAAAAATTGTAACGATGTTTTGAATCTGAGCGCCAAACTGTTTGAAATCTGATCAGACACCGGGTTACCTGGTGTCTGATCGTACTCTAAACAGTTTGCATTGGAAATAATTGTATTAGCATAAACGCGTTTCTTTGGAAAGAATAGCATTTTCTCCACTGTGCATATTGTATAGTCAACAGTAAATACATGTATATGTTAAGGGATCGTTTATTTAAAATGAAAGCATATAAAACTCTCTAAAAGAAGGCAGCATTATGATGCAAACAACGATAGTGCAAAGTATTCCTGTAGTAATGTTCTGCATTATCGTTGTCCTGTAATTTCACTACCGCGTGTCTAAAACGGCTGCCAAGCTAAGGGATAGATTGAATGACATATTACAATATGTTGGATTGTTTTATTCAAAATAAATGTGTACCTGTGTTATTTAAGTGTTTTGGTATTGACGTCTGTTTTTCTATTTTTGATTAATCACTTTATTGAGTGAGAACAACGTAGTTCCTCACGTGTCAGGTGTAACTTGTTTGATTTTTTTTCAATCTATATCAACCTGAATATACAGGAGAAAAAAACACAATTCTTTCCCGTTTCAACGCAAACACGCATTCAAATAAAATGTAGAAACGAGCCATGTTGAATTTTCTGACTATTCATTTTAATCTGAGTAACAAACAGTTTGGAGCCTGATCAGATACCGGGTTGCCCGTCGTCTGATCTGGCTCCAAACTGTTTGCAATGGAATAATAAACGCGTTTATTGGGAAATAGTTATACCTCCTCCACTGTAACAATGCTGTTATTGCTATCAGTGAGAAAGTGAGACAGAATAACCCTTTATCCAATTTAACATTGACCCGAGAACCACAGCACAAAGTATACACGTTTGCGTTCAAGTTTGTTTAATCCTTTCACTAGCATACCCCGAGTGCAATATCTACATGTAGTTTCAAGCAGTTTTGATCCCGATCCCGTTACAGGATCCAAACTGTTTGACACTCGTTTCAATAATTCAAAAAATTGTATCTGAATCTAACACGTCGTAGAATCCTATAAGGCTCCTATACGGTTAGAAGAGGCGCCGTTTTATTAACGAGTATTTCGTAGGGCTGTTTTAAAACAGCATGCACTATGTTGTATTGCAGTTTGTTCCAATGTATCGCAGTGTCTACAAATACAGTGGTAAATACGCTATTCCTACCCATTTACGCGTTAATCTATGCGTAAGAAACGCATTGTGAACGGTTAACGAACGCTTAACGAACTGTTAACGCCTAACGATCTTAACCCGTTTAAACGCGTTAATAAACGATTATACAAGAGATGCTGCGATTGGTGCTTCAGGTATCCGTTTCACGCGGAGATTTCGGATCTTATCGACAGGCACTTACCACCCGCCTGTAACCAATCTATTTATGTAACCCGCCTATATATGCCACTCAGATATCGGTGGGATTAACAGTGTATTGCCAATTAAAGATAGCAATGTTATCGGCGATACCACTTAAGGTTCTGTAATACACATGTCATAAAGTGTATATGTAAACCGCTGAAGTTAAGGGGTTCGTCGGCTAAGTGATGACCCTTTCATCCGGGCTCTTTTAAACGCGTAAATCAACGCGTAAAGAAACGGCTAGGAAAGCCGTTTAACGAAACGGATAATAAACGCACAGTGAACGGTTAAGCCCGTTTCACATCAGCCGTACGAATTTTTTTCGTACGATTTCGAAGGTCCAGTGTATCGCAAGACAAATCGCAGCAAATGATTTCAAATTCGTGTCGATCGTAGACAACGCAAGACCGCCGCACGAACACCGTACGGCTGTCTCACGAGTCGTACGATGTTTACCGAGAACATAGGAAAAATGTGGTGCAAAATTCGCACGACAGCCGCAAGATGGTCGCACAGCAGCCGTGCGAATGTGCAAGACAGCCGCAAGGCAGCCGTACGAATTCGGATATTCTCTTGCGCTCGCCGTACGGCAGCCGTACGAATGGCTCACGTCATTCGTACGTTTATCTTACGAATAATGCCCCTATGAGGGTATAAATGTAAAGATAAAACTGAAACTGTCGTCACTTGCTCATGAAAATTTTGCAATAATGGTCATTCAACCTCAGATGGTGGATGTTGCAATATCAAGGAGAATAATTCAAGATGAAGAAGAACGCCATCATGCTACTTTGGTCATTTTTATCCGTTAGCGTCAACACCAGAGAAGGCGTGATAGGCGTTGGTGAGTAAAGTCATCGACTGAGCGCAGTAGGCCGTTCAGACACAACTATACCCTCTTCCGAGAGCTTGATAAGGATTTCGAGGACGACATGTTAACATCAGCTGCATAAGGAAAAGCGTCAATATGGTTGCCCAGTTGCTGCTACGTGTCAGCTCGCATATCACCAAGTCAAACAGAGGTCGTGGTTCCATCGAGCCTGGTTAGAAGCTGGTGTGAACACTCATATCTTTGCTACAGTAATGAGTTTCAAATGATTACAGTACGTTTTCAGGGTTGCACACAACCCCATCCCCCTCTTTGTACGTGAGGTATGTTCAACGATGAACTCATACCCTGCCTTCAACCCATGACCGATGACGTGATGTAGCGCAGATATTCTGCAACCGATGGAACTTCAACATTGTATGTGGGACCATAGACAACAAACATGTAGCCATCAAAAGGCCGGTGTCATCTGTCTGGAAGCCAGTCTTATAATTACAAGGGATTTTGCTACATTGTGCTGTTAGGTATGGTAGATGCAGAGTACAAGTTCCTGTGGATAAGTATGGGAAGCAACGGATTGGCTTCCGGTGCAGGAATCTTCCTTGAGAACTCCCTACGGTCAGCCCAAGAGAACAGCACCATTGGTTTCCAACCCGCGAACCACACCCACACGATGACAGGATATCCCTTATTTCATTCTAGGAGATGACGCTGTTTAAAGGAAGCGAACGAAGATAATGTTAAGTGTAGTAAAACTTATGTGTAAACTTTAAAAAAAAAGAACGAATTCGTAGCTGTGCATTTTTGTGTATTAGATCATAGTTAGAAGTTGAGGTATAACGGGATATTTAGGTCGAGTGATATCATTACCAAAATATCAACGACTGACAATAATCTGATGCAGGATCATGTGTAACTATGAATTTATTACTTCGATTCTAACATGATTATTTTAAAACAAAATTTCCAGGAGAATACCCAACACCAAAATGTTGGCATATGCTACGCCATTTTGGCTACTGCATTAACTTTCGACAACTTTTGCTGCTTTTCACCCTTAATATTCTAAAAGTAAAGGACGTAAACTCACCAGAATCAACAATATTAACTCAATTATGGTTTATCTGTCACCTTGAAGCGAACAACGATACCATTTGGATTAAATCTGGATATCTATATGCCACAGCTATCGAGATTATAAATTGAGAAAAGTGAAAGCACTTTCGACTGTGCTAGATTTTTACATGGAACATATAGAAACACATGTGGTTGAAATTTAACTTTAAACTGTATTTAACGGAGACAGAACTTTAATTTTAAATGTTCAGGTTAATGGTGCTTTTACTTAACGAATTGGCACCGGCGAACAACTGGAATTGTCGAATCTCAGATTTACTACGTGTTTACATCACGTGATTTAAGGAATATCATTGATAAATTGCACGGTCGATCGAATGATGCGCTTGCGGTGAATTATCGCAAATTAGAGAACTGTTCTTGGTATTCTTTTGTTTATATGTCATAGGTTTCGAGTCGAACCAGAACAGAAAATAAACTATGTTTTCCAATAATAATTGATGCTATTCAGTAGGGGCGTAACAGCACGGCATTACTTTGTTAGAGTCCTCTTAGATATACGTATTTTAATACAGTTTTTCGTATTGCAATATTTTATATTTTAATTGAGCACAGACGAGAGGGGATGCCCTGTAAATTTTAATGTAATGATGTGACAGTTATAACATACTCAACAAATGGCTATGTTAATTTGGACACTCCCCTTGTATTTTGAGCACTCCTTTTATTCTTTTACTGCTACAAATAAGTTTTCAAAGCTAAATTCTATCCAATTTTTGTACTTATAATTTGAAACAATATATTACAATATAATGCAATACGTCGTTGGACGCATTGTTACTGACCTACTGTAAACATAGTACGAAATATACTTACAAGGTACATCCAGTTGCGTGGCTTCGATAGGAAACTGTGTTTTACCTAGTCGGACCCTGAACTCGCCGGGTCTCCGGTCGGTGGCTCATATTTTTCATGGGGCACAACATACTTTCCCTTCCCTCATTTTTGAGGCAGCTGTTGATGTGAACTCTCTGATTACTACACAGTTTCAGTAACTAATTTTAGCGCAGCTGCTTTTATAGGGGTGGGACTACGCCCAAAATCCACAAGACGGTCGTACGGCAGCCGTGCGCGTCGTACGGCAGCCGTACGTTTCACAGAAGCCTTGTTGCGATGTAGCGACAAACGTACGACGGCCGCACGGTGTTCGTACGGTCTTCGTAAGACAAACGCACGAGTAGATTTGACTAATTGTAGCCATGATATTATTATAAATCGTACGTCGAACGTACGGGTGTCTCACGGCTGTCGTGCGGCTGCCTTACGACCTGCAAAAATCGCATGGTGATCGCAAGGAAAATGAACATGTTGAAAACCCAGCTTGCGTCGTTGCGGCTGCCGTGCGACGTTGACAATTCGTACGGCTGTCGTACGGTTGTCGTAAGAAACCTTGCGATTTACCCATAAAAACCGTTCGTACGACTGTCGTACGGCTGATGTGAAACGGGCTTTAACGAACGCGTAAGAAACGCGTAGAGTGGGTAGGAATAGCGTATTTACCACTGTAATGAATGTTTGTGGTGAGGAGTTTTGCTATTACGGACTGCGAGCCATCTAGTGTTGTTGCATACTTGATTTTCTATTTAATATATTGTTTGTACTAAAGTCTTTAAATTTGGTAGCTTTGATGTTTCGTCTGGGTTTAGCCTGTTTTGTGAACGTGGATGTTGGCAGAGCTGGCACCAACCCCTCCACCACCTTATACACAAGTATCAAGCTGAAGCTCAGTCTTGTGTTTTCAAGAGTCTCTAGTTCCAGTTGTTCTCTCATTCTTGAGATTGCTCATGTGTCCCTGTCCTTATAATTTCTTTTGATGCATGTGAAAGCCCGGTTTTGAATGTTTTCCAATGTGTCTATGTTCCCTTTGAGGTTAGGATTCCAGATGGTTGCGCCAAACTCCATAATTGATCTCAAACTACCTAACATTTAAACTTGAGAAATAAAAGCAGACGACAATTGTTTAAAATTGATTACGTCATGACAGTAGCGGGGTTACACTGGACCAAACTACATATTTTGTACTGTACGTTTACATCATCCTTCAACAAGTTATTTGTAAAACCGTTTTTGTTCCAAATTCAAAATGTTTTGTCAAAAGTATATCACATCAATGCGTACTCCAACCATGTGTGTTCTTTGCTTCAATAGGGGACAATGACCAAAGCTACATGTGAACCTGTATTAATCGACGTTGCATTGCAATGCCCATTAGCAGTCTATTATGTTATTTTGCTAATTGTAAGACATACTATTATTAGTTTATTTGCAGGGATTTTTAAGTTTTTGTGCATGTAAATATTTCTGAAAACAGTCATAGCCATGATCAGAGTGTTCCTAACATGTAACAGATTCTATTTTTGTAAAACATTTCCTTAATAACACTGCCCAATATATCAATATAAGATTATTTTTTCAAAAGTGGGATATTCTATATAAAGCCTTGAACTTATAAAGGGTTGAAGGTAGACACATGTTGAAGGCAATCGCAATAATTATAACACATGCATGTTTAATCATGCAGCATTGTTTACCCTTATCCCGCCGTTTATATGGAAACCTCCCGAAACTCTCAGAGAAAATAAAGCTCAGAAGATTGAAGTTTCCTGGACACTGCTACAGACACCCAGAACTTCCAACTAGCCACCTTGTAGTTTGACAGCCAAGACAGGGAACTCGTAGTATGGGTGGGCAAAGAAAGGCCTACGTAGACGGGTTTTTGGAGGACACAAGAATGAGCAATACAGAGGAAATTGCAGAATGTATGCTTAACAAAGAAGTCGGCGGAAGCAGACGGCTCGACATGAGTGAGTGATCCCGCCGTTATAGCATCGGTTTTAAAATTGTCGTCTGCAAATTTGTGCAAATTAAGATTTATGCACGTCTAAATTGAAGAAACATAACGATGAGTGACAAACAATCACCGCATTATGGATTTTGATAAGATACTGGATTTACCGGCTTTTGAACTGTCCCGAACCTGTAATGGACATTTCGTATTTCGCATAAACGTAGATTAAGAGCGAATAACGTCTTAATGACGGTACTGCAATTTAGAAATGGACAATTATGAAAAGCATCACCAGATAGATCATAGTTGTTTTGATACAGAGGAGAAAACGTTACTATTCTCTGTTGAAACTCAAACGTAAACAGTTACATGTAGAAAATGACCTTTATTTTGAAAATTCTCTCTATCGACTTTGATATGACCGGGTTACCCTACGTCTGATCTGGCTCCAAACTGTTTGCAAATTATATACAGTTTTATATCCCCCCCCCCCCCGCAAACTAGTTTGGGGCATATGGGAATGTGTCTGTCCGTCCGTCCGTTCGTCCGTCAGTCCATTCTTGTGAACACAACTCCCCCTACACCGTTAATCGAATTTACAAAGTTACTTCACGGGTTGATAGAGTTCCATAGAAAGATGTGCATGAAGAAATTTCTTTCCGTTCCTCCATTACCAAGGGCGGATATCTCCAATGGGGAGATAATTAAAATTTACTGTAACAGGCTTGTACCTCGTCAATTCAACTCCTCCTACACCATTCATCAGATTTACAAAATAACTAGTAGTCTGAATTGTCAAAACGTTGTCATTTTCTATGTTTTATTGCAATGCGTTTGCGTTTGAACGTGAAAGAATAATGTTTTCTCAACTGTGTATGTACATGTACATGACACAGCGTTGAAGTATTAATACCCAAAGGTTCCCTAGGTTATATAATTGTATAACATGTAACCCTTATATTGCCAAATTGATCGTGATGTTTTTACATGTTCACCGGCGTATTGTTGTCTGATTCGTTATTGCTGTCTGTAACTAGTATCGTTTCAAATCATATTTAAGGCAGTATGGCTGAGGAAATTCGAAATAGGTGTCAACCAGTTTGGAAAGACATTTGTTGCGCCGTTGACAGCGAAAGGGTTAATTGAATACTATCCGAAGACGTTTCCTGATATTTTAAGTAAGGTAACTGGACGGAATTAATGCTAAAAGTGCACATAGAAAAATAAACGATCTAGTTGTATTATACATGGTATTTGGCAGAGTAGACCAAACTCAAATACAGAGCCGTGCTTGTTCTGTACAATGTTGAAATGCAATAAGGCTGTTTTTGGCATGACATGGCTGAAATATATTCTCGTTTTCATGGTCGTTTCATTAAACTTTGATTGTAACAATAGTCTTCTATGTTAACTGCAACCGTTATGGCGTCATTGGTCTGTGTGTGGCTTTCCATTTAATTACCCGATTCCTGGCACTTGACAAAACCTATTTTCAAAAGTGACAGTTTGAATAAGATATGTTCACGCATTAATATTTAGTTACTTAAACGCCTTATATGCATTATCTCAGCTAGACCGATCTAAAAAGAGGTAGCTACAGTACAGTGAAATTGTCGTTTTTATGCCCCCGGTATCGACAGATGCGGAGGCATATAGTAATCGCCCTGTCCGTTCGTCCGTCCGTACGTGTGTGCGTCCGTAACAAGGTTAAGTAGATTTATTTTTCCGTTTTGTCTAGCATCAACACCGCTTACTCAAATGCTTGGATACTTATACATTTGTTTCCTTGGACCATTCCCTATCCACCAAGATCACCACACTTTGGTTTTGACCTTGAACTTAAACTAATTTGGACTTAAAATATTTTAAATAGGCTATTTCTTGGTTAACTATATTTTACAGTTTCGCCTAGCAGCAATACAATTGACTACAATGCTTTGATACTTATACAGTTATTACCTTGGATCACTACCAATCCACCAATATTACCCAACCTTGATTTTGACCATGACCTTGACCTAATTTGAACTTAGAATATTTTAAATGGGCTCCTTCTTGGTTAACTAGAATTTTCCATTTTGTCTAGCATCAACACTGTCTGCTACAGTGCTTTGCTACTTAAGCGGTTATTTCCTTGGACCATTACCAATTCACCAATAAAATTCAAGCTCAGTTTGACCTTGACCTAATTTGGACTTAGAAAAGATTCAGAATATATTGTCAAGGATGCCACCGGGGGCATAAGCGTTTAAAAACTTTTTTTTTTCAAATAAACGCGTTTCTGCTTAAAGTCCCATTGTGTTTTCAGACCTTTTCTTAATGTCTGAAATACAATAACGGCTAATAATAATGTTTGAACATTCTTATGGGCCAAACTGATCTATGAAATGATGAAGACGGACCTAAATCACCAAAAAGGGCGATTTAAAATCATAACAAACCGAAAATAGAACGTCTGATATAAACATTACCACACGGCTTAGTATCACGTGATACAGCCGGATTCAACTTCACCGTGTGCAACCGTTATCTACCTTCGCCCGTCCATCCATCAGTCAGTTAGACTATCACACTTTTTTGTCCGCTCTCTAACTCGAATATTTTTATCCGATCTTCCACAAACTTGCTGAAAATGTTCATTGATATAAAATTAAGGTTTAGCTTGATTACTACTAAAATCGCATAAGGTATTTTAGAGTTATTGCCTGTTTATTAATAAAAAATGACTGTTTCAGTGATTTTTGCACTCTCAAACAAACAGCTTTTATCGGATATTCACCAAACATGCTGAAAATATTTATTCATGTAAAATTTAGGTCTAGTTTGATTATTACTAAAATCGCATGTGGCATATCTGAGTTTTTGCCCTTTATGTATTAGAAATGACTGTTTTCAGCAAATTTTGCTCTCCAACACAAATACTTTTTTTTTAAATCTTCACCAAACTTGCTGAAAGTTTTCATTAATATAAAATCAAGGTTAGGTTTGAATCCTACTAAAATCGCATGAGGCATGTTGGAGTAATAGCTCTTTAATTATTAAAAAATGGCTGTGTCAGCCTTTTTTGCTCTCTAACACAAAGAGTTTTCATCGGATCTTCACCAAACTTGCTGAAATGCTTTATTTATATAAAATCTAGGTCCAGTGTGATTATTACTAAAGTCCCATAAGGATTATCTTAGGTTTTGCCCTTTATGTATTAAAAAGGACTGTTTCACCATTTTTTGCTCTCTAACACAAATACTTGTTTTCCTTGACCTAGATTTAATACCAATACACGTTGTCAGCAAGTTTGGTGAAGATCCAATAAAAAGTGTTTGTGTTAGAGAGCAGAAAATGCTGAAACAGTCATTTTTTAATTATTCAAGGACAATAACTCAGACATGCATTATGCGATTTTGCTAGTTATTGAACCTGACCTAGATTCTATACTAATAAACGACAGATTAGCAAGATTGGTGAAGAGCAAAACAAAAGTGTTTGAGTTAGAGAGCGGACAAGGCTGAAACAGTCATTTTCAGCAAGCTCAAAGTATAGATCCTCCGTAATGTTTTTAATCGCTTACCCATGGTGAATAATATGTACACGTTGTCACTGGATCAAGTAGTGTTTAACCCTGTGCCCATTGGTCGTAACTTTACGGGAGTTTACAAACTGTTTGAATCTAGAAAGACGCCGCGTAACGCGGCGTCTTATCTGGATCCAAACTGTTTGACACTCGTCTTAAGGTTTGTTTAATTAAAACAATGCATAAATCTAAACTGAACAAATTTTGCAGACGACAATGTCAAAGCAGACGTCTGTGCAGCAGAATAAGGGTTAACAGGGTAATTCTCAGTGCTCCAGCTATACACATGTAACCGGGAGTAATCTGAACTAATCTAACATTTTCTCACTCATTTCAGCACCAAATGCTATGGTGTTACAGTGGAGAAAACGTTATTCTTTCCCAATAAACGCGTTTACGCTTAAACTATTATTTGCAGTGCAAACAGTTTGGAGCCAGATCAGACGCCGGGTAACCCGGCGTCTGATCAGGCTCCAAACTGTTTGCCACCAAGATAAACAAAAAGTATCAGAATTGTTCAAAAGTTGTACTTTTCTACGATTTAGTGTTTTGCGTTTGCGTACGTTTGCGTTTAAACGGGAAAGAATAACAGATTCTCCACTGTACTACTGATTAAACCGTCCCTTCGAGGCAATTTTAATGAGTATGACACCACTGGGTTTAAAAGCAGAAATAAATTTTAGTTTTTCGAAATACTTCCGTTATCTGGAGCCCTGTATTTACAGAGTTGTCCTTCTTTCCATTCACAAGGGAGGCTTTTTAATTTGTGCAGCACAAGTTATTATAAATAAAATTTTAAAAAAAAGCGAATTTCTTAGATAAAGCCGGTTTTTGTGAAAGAATCACGTCCTACGTAGTTCAAATGGGACCCCAAACAACCGTTTTATGCAGGTTTTCTCAAAAACACAATGCGGCTTTAACCCTTTCACTGTCATAATGACACAATAACCCATCTAATACAGACGCTGCCATATTATCGTCTACTTGTAGTTATAACCTATGTTTTGAATTATATGTGTCTTTGACAATAGAATCAGTGGTATGGGTGTCCACTAGTTTGGATCCTGATCAGACTCATCGTTGCGAGGCGTATGATCAGGATCCAAACTGTTTGCAAATGCAAGTGTTGATGGCCTTGACTGGGGAACGGTTATAATCCCTTGTAATCGTTTTGGAGCCAATCGGATACCAGGTCAGTTTAAAGTAGGCTGGAAGTAAAGCAAAATGCGCCTTTATTCGCATATTTGCTTTACTTTCAACTTGCTTTAAGTAGTCACCTGTCTTCACAACTGAAAACAGGCTATGAAGATATGGGTTAAAAAGTAAATTATACAAACATGTTCTGACTAATAAGAGTTCGTATCACCCGTCATAGATTTAAATCCGTCGTTACAATTTTGAACTGAATTTAATATTTATTGATATGTTATTAAATAAACATCTTCCGTGTATTGTTTGCTGTTGCCGTCAAGTGTCGATTCCTAATAGTAGCTATTTCCCTCTTGACCGTTGAGTCAATTACATAATGAATGACCTTTTAATATTTCCAATATTTATTTAAGGATAGCGAAAATCGGCAGGTATTATATGAGCAGATATTTGAATCGCAAAGCAAATATTAGACATAAACACTCAACATAGTTTTTGTTTGGTTAACAAGACTGTGTAGTCAGTGGTTATATATTAGCAATATTTGAATATTTAAGTTGACATAAATGTTACTGTATTTCGCCACCAACACTTACAGTCTTAACATCTCCGCAGACAAAATCGTCTGCTTCTCTTTGTCACCTATAGTTTTATGCCTAATTCATTTTTTGTAGTGTTGTTGACTTTAGAACTCCTACCATACAACGGCCCACCGAGCAATGCTCCCAAAATAAGACGCTTTCAGTGTTGCAATATCGTCTGGTTCCAATTGTCGTTTCCTCAAAGTTATGTATTGGAGATTTTAACAGTAGAAACATAGTACGGGTGAGAATCAGTTTGAACCCAGAACATACGCGTTACGCGGCGTCTGATCGGGATTCAAACTGTTTGCAAATGTAATCCATGTTATGCTTATTTATTTCCCCCACCCATAACAACTACAGCCGAACAACACACACACACAATATTTGTCTTCAATCGGATGTTGTTGTAGAGAGGGAGCATTGTTATGGTACAAAAGACTGTCAACTTTGGTCGCATTGGCGATGAAAATATTTAACTTAACAATGCAGTATAAAAGCTTAAAACACATGCAAAGTAAAACTGTTATGCCGTTTTGGTAATACAGTGCTCCCTCTCTACAACGACAACCAATGGGAGACACATATTGTGTGCGTTGTTCGGAGGGAGTCGTTATAAAGAGGGAAAAATAAGACTTGGCATACATTTGCAAACAGCTTGAATCCAGATCACACGCCGCGTAACGCAGCGTCTGCTCAGGATTCAAGCTGTTTGGCACTGGTAAATATATGTATTCTATCAAAATATCCACTTATATGTTAATGTGAGAGAAAAAAGCAGACGACAATCTTAAGCAGCAGACGATATTGCAGCAGTAAAATAGTTAGACTTAACTATCCCGTTAAGGGAATTACGGCGAGTGTCGTTGTAAGGAGGGAGTCGTTGCTGGGAGGGCCGTTGTAGAGAGGGAACGCTGTACCGAGGATAACACCTGAGTACACGTTATGTTTCCCAATAAACGCGTGTATTCGAATATGATTCTTTCCAAAGCAAACAATTTGGAGAAAGATCATTCACCGGGTATTTCAGAGTCTTATCAGTTTTTAAACTGCTTGGCACTCTGAAAATTATTAATTATCGGAATTTTCAACACGTACTAGAAGATATTTTCTCCAATCTTGTAGACATTCTGCCATCTTAGAATATCTATTATTCGTTATCACCTCGCCATTGTTACTAGGATGTTATTAAAATATAGATATAGTCTCATCTCATCATACTGCTTTACCGAAATAACAAAAATGACATTTGCAAATGTTTTCGTTATATGACATGTAATACCTGTATGTAGCATCGCCTACAATAATATACTGAATGTAAAAAAACCAATGTTAACCAAATACTAAACGCTCTTTAACCCTTTTACTCCAAATGACGCCATAAAGCTCATTTGCAAACAGTTTTGATCCTGATCAGATTGCCACTTGTTTTGAATTAACGTCAGTTATACTGAATTAAATCTAAGTTTGAAAGGTTATTGCAGACAAAAACATTGAAATAGACGACAATATGGCGGTGAATGGGGCAGAAGTAAAAACCTCACGATAAATGTGATCGCGAAAGGTTTAAGTACATACATGTAAAGTAATATTGGGGGAAAGAAAAAATCTGAAACAGCTTCCCGACATTGTGTACTTTTAGCCAACACCTATTTGTTCATACGTCGTTATTGTTCGTGAGAAGTGATTTAGATATGCATATGGTCTCATCTTTCAGCTGTAACAATATTACGGGATGAGGCAATTGTCATTTGTCTTTACTCTATTGTCGACTTATCTTAATACATTAACCCGTCCATTGCACTATCCTGAGTAAAATGGCTATTCTTAAACAGTTTGGATCCTGATCAGATGCCTCGTAAGATAGTTTCTGATCAGGATCAAAACGGTTTAACACTCAATTATATAATTCTAAAGTTAAAATACATTAAATATAAATTTGATAAACAAAGCTGATGACGTCATGGCAGTAAAGGGGTTAATGTCGTACCACATTTGTTACATGTACAAAAGTTAACAAAACTACACGTGATCAATGATTAAATGCCTGTTACAATGTAATTATACAGTAGAACAGACATGTGTACATTCTGTTACGCCACCCAGGGAAATAAAAAAAAAGTTTGAACGTGTTCATGAATCATTGTACTGTAAGTGGCAAACAGTTTGTACTACATTTGTATATGCCCTTAGCAAACGCTCTCATATGAAAAATATAACAACATACATACATGTAGGAGTTGACAGTTTCTTTCAAACTGTTGGAATCGTCCTCCGAAATTCTTGCAAATTAGCGTTTAGTAGATTTTGCTACCATTTTGTTTGTTTAGACTGTGTCCGTTTTATATTTACACGTTCTTGAAGATGAGACATTATCACTTTTGATGACTTAAACGTATCCCGTTTTGCGGACCTGCGCATGAACCCCTCTCGACCAATCAAATTCAGCAGTTCAGCAGAGTAATTATTATTCGTAAAATATAGTACTGTCTCGGATACATAATATGTTGACCTTAATTATCAAGGGTTAGCCCTTTAAGGGTGTATGAAGATCATGAATTTGGGAAATTTCCAAAGTATATGAAAACACTCTATGATTGTTTTGAATTGAGATTTTTGAGATGAATGAAAAAATAGGAAAAGTGTACATTGTGGTGAACAACCTTTTGCTCTACGGCCATGTAAAATTTACCCCACCCACTCTTTCTTATTATGTCCTTTTCAAACAGTCCGCTTCAATAAAATCCATTTCAAATTAAAACAAATATGATAATTTGGTTTTGTGTTATTTATTTCCTGTCTATGGTAATATTTCATACAAAAACTAATTCAAGAGAAAACAGGCACCAAATGTGAAATTTATAAAGCTCTAAAAATCATCGATATGGTACCTTTTTGTTAATTTTGTAAAGGGAGATAACTCTATTTACTTTAATAACTCAAAATTGTCAACACTGACCGTTCAATTTCTTTTCATATTTTGAACTGTCTTAGCATGGGCTTTCATCTGGTAGAATATAAGAAAAAGTTTAATACTAGAACTATTTCATTTTCAAACTTTTTTACTTGTTTTCATACAATAAAAAATAAAATAAAATTATGCAATATAAAAAGCATATTTTTGATATTCAAGGATCCATATTGTTCAAACCTGGTGTCTGCTTTGTCTAACTTTGGTTTCTATATGTGAAAATAGCACCATAGACATGAAATAAATACAGAAAACCCAAATTACCATGTTTGTTTAGCTTTGAAACAGATTATACTGAAGCTTGTACTCTGAATGGGTATTTTTTTTTAAAAAAAAAAAAGTCCATATTTGACATACCTTTTTCAAATCGCTGTAGCTAAAAAAACGACACCACCATATTTGTTTTTTCATTTTTAGCTCGACTTTTTCAAAAAGTCGAGCTATTGTCGTCACCCTGTCGTCTGCGTCTGCGTCAGCGTCTGCGTCTGCGTCTGCGTCAGCGTCTGCGTCTGCGTCAGCGTCTGCGTCGGTTAAGTTTTTTGCTTAAGGTTTTTGGAAGAGTCCATTTCTCAATAACTATCAAAGGTATCCATTTGAAACTTGGAATAGTTGTTCAGTATTAAAAGGGCAGCTCATTACAACAAGATAGGTAACCCTGGGATTTGTCATTTCAGAGTTATTGCCCTTGTTTTATTTACTTAAAAATTATAAATTAACATATCTCAATAACTATCAAAGGTATCCATTTGAAACTTTGAATAGTTGTTCAGTATCAAAAGGGCAACTCATTACAACAAGGCAGGTAACCCTGAGATTTGTCATTTCAGAGTTATTGCCCCTATTTTATTTACTTAAAAATTATAAATTAACATATCTCAATAACTATCAAAGGTATCCATTTGAAACTTGGAATACTCGTAAAGTATCAAAAGGGCAACTCATAACAACAAGGCAGGTAACCCTGGGATTTGTCATTACAGAGTTATTGCCCTTGTTTTATTTACTTAAATATTATAAATTAACATATCTCAATAACTATCAGGGGTATCCATTTGAAACTTTGAATAGTTATTAAGTATTAAAAGAGCAACTCATGACAACAAGGCAGGTAACCCTAGGATTTGCCATTCCAGAGTTATTGCCCCTGTTTTATTTACTTAAAAAATATAAATTAACATATCTCAATAACTATCAAAGGTATCCATTTGAAACTTTGAATACCTGTTTAGTATCAAAAGGGCAACTCATTACAACAAGGCAGGTAACCCAGGGATTTGTAATTTCAGAGTTATTGCCCATGTTTTATTTACTTAAAAATTGTAAATTAACATATCTAAATAACTATGAAAGATATTAACTTGAAACTTTAAATACCTGTTAAGTATCAAAAGGACAACTCATTACAACAAGGTAGGTTACTCTGTGATTTGTGATTCCAGAGTAATTGCCCTTGATTTATTTACTTAAAACTTGTAAATTGAAATATCTTAATAACTGTCAAAGGTTTTAACTTGAAACTTTAAATACTTGTGTTATAACAAAATGGCAACTCATTCAAACAAGAAAGGTGACCGGGGATTTGCCATTCCAGAGTTATTGCCCTTGTTTTTATTTACATAAAACTTGTAAATTGAAATTTCTCAATAATTACCATAGGTATTAACTTGAAACTTTTAATGCTTGTTCAGTTTCAAAAGGACATCACCTTTCAACACAGCAGATAACCATGGGATTTGTCATTGCAGAGTTATTGCCCTTGTTTGACTAAGAATTTGTATATGAAATTATTCAGTAACCGTAGAAAGTTATTAATTTCAAACTTCCAATATATTTGAATACTTGTTTAGTTTCAAAAGGGCAACGCATTACAACAAGGCAGGTAAAGCAGGCAAAGATATTGTCCTTCTTTTGACTTATAGTTTGTAGTTTGACTGTCCAAGTATGTTTAAGTTGTTGTTGCTTACAAACTTCTATGATCAATAGGGCATTAAACACCCATACACATTCTTTAAGTTTGAAAAATATAGCCGTCTCAAGTATATGAAAGTCGAGTGTCCAGCACCCGTTTGCGGTGCTCTCGTTTCATTCATCATAACCAGCTCTTCCAAAATAACAATGATAGACAAAAAGTTTAATACTTTGAAAAAATCGCTTATGGGTTTGATACACCCTTAATTACAAAGGAGAAAACATTACTATGTCCCGTCAAATAAAACTACATGCAAACTGAGGGTAACAAATGGTAGAAATGACAGATTCGGGAAATGTCTGATGAATTAATGTATACTGAGCAAAAATAGAAACGTCCCACCCTATTACAGGGAAATTTTCTTGAAAGTTATAAGGTTGATGGTAGTAAAACTTATACAGAAAATAAAGTTTATTTATTTTTGAATCCATATCAGTTGACCTTATTGCTAAGATAAAAACTTTTCGAGTGATGTAATGAAGAAGTTGGTAGGGGTCAAAATAAAAAATCTGAATAAATGTTTGATTTTTAAAATATTTAGTTGATTATTGAATTCTCATAAAAAGTCCCAAGTTGTATTCAGTAAGATTAATATCGTGTACGGCTACCGTTTGCACCAATATACGCTCCATTTCTACGGCGTAACGTAACGTTTAATGAGAACGTCAGTGAGGTCTGTGTCAAATATTGAATGCTGAATCTTAAATGTAATCAATTTGCGTAGTCTACCATCTGAATTGCTGAGTGTGAATCGAAATTCGTCAATAAGAAGAACTTGGTACCAGTCAGTTTGCCTCCAAATTCAAATGACGTCGTAACGACAGATAACTTAGCATCACGGTGACGTGTCGTCCAAATTTGACCGGAACATGGGCGTCATGCTCTGATCGGTTTACCGTTGGATTGCACGCGATTACAAAGGTCTGTGATGACTCACCGTTTTCACTAGCCGTTCCGGTGGCTGGAAAATGACGTAGACGTAAGTGCGTTAACGTGCCGTAATGGTCAGTTCTGAAGGAGAAAAACGGGGTGACCAAGGCGAAAACGATTGTGATCAGAGCCAGCCTGATAGTACCGGGTCACAAGCCTCTGTTTGGTCTTTCGACAGCAGCCGAATCAGATGGCGACGTCAATGGCCGTCATTGCCTGTTTTTTTCAACTTCAGACGAGCGTGGCATGATGCAAAGATTGAATTCATATGGTGTATTTCAATTTTTTTATTAGCATATGTCGTGTGTATTGAACGACGGTGACAGAATTACTTTATTGAAACGTGTGTACAGTGCACCTGCAAAACGTGCAAATCATGATTCCGTTACGTTAACGGTTTTTATCTGTGTTATTTTGTGAAAACTTTACACATGTATAACTCCAAATAACCAGTATCCCACAAGTACATTCACTTGATGGATAACTTAAATAACACCAGAGATATGCCCGTTCAAAACGTGGGATGTTTCTGTTTTTGCTGAGTATAGTATCATAAAAAACGCGTTTATTAGGAAAGAATGATGTTTTCTCCACTGTACATAAAACATTGTTTGTACTCGTACTTGATGATCGCTCTGACACGAGCTCTAGACACGATGCGTCTGAACAGGGTCCAACTGTTTGACACTCATTATAATATTACTTATGTCAGTTTACTTCAAATTCGAATTGGAGACAACGAACACACAGTTATTTAAAGCAAATGACGTCATGACAGTGAAGGGATTGTCATCAATGCTTTTATGTCAACTTATCAGTACACTCTGTGTTGGTATCATTTTATCAGAGCTGGGTATTGAAATCAATTAAGACCATGTTCACACATTTAGCAGAACTTCATTATAGTCAATATAATACATTTGGACCATTTTATAAATGAGCCGTGTCATGACACAACCAACTTTATTGAACTGCACCATTGTACAGGCCAAGCGCCGTTGACATCCCAAGCTCTATATCTGAGTTTGGTTTGCACTGCTAAGTACCATATGTAGTACAGCTATATACATGTCCAATACTGTAGATGTTTGTCAGTGTCAGTGTATATCAAGGCAAGTCGTCGCGTCTTTGACGCTGTTGCTGGCCTTGATAGACACTGTTTGCAAGGCAATAAGTCTCGTGACACGGCTCAGGTATAAATGTCAAACAATTTGGAGTTTGATCACATTCCGAGTTTCTGTACGTCTGATGAGCCTTTAAACTGGCTGCATTCAATATGATTTCTTTGAGCACAAATCTATTTATTGTGAAAGACTTGTATACATATACTGTAAGCATATTTAACCCAGCTGACATTGCTGCACTCAGTAAGTGTCTGCAAGAAAACATAATTCCCATGGAACTGCAAACTAATGATTTTCTTAACCAAATTACTGTAGGGATTTTCTGTAGAAAACACTGCACATATTTCGCACATAAAATGTTCATTTCATCATATCAATGGAACACGTTGAGAGCACTATCATTAGTAGCAAACATGATGGTTCGGGTATTTTGGCGTCCAGTGAAGATTCATATTGTTTGCGACTTATTTTATGGTATTAATTCAAAATGTATTGTGTCTAAAGTTTCTAAATGCGAACGAATGCATTGTAATTTTTTACAAAAAAAGGTCCGTGCAGTTCAGGTGTAAACAAATCTAGTGGCGACAAATAGAATTAAACCGTTTTTCATTGAAACACCATAATTATTATACAAAAAGCAAACTTTGACATTTACGGAAAAAAGGAATGAAGCAGATTATTTGGAAAATCGCTTACAGTGGTAAATACGCTATTCCTACCCATTTACGCGTTAATCTATACGTAAGAAACGCGTAGTGAACGGTTAACGAACGCTTAACGAACGATCTTAACCCGTTTAAACGCGTTAATAAACGATTATACCAGAGATGTTGCGATTGGTGCTTCAGTTATCCGTTTCACGCGGAGATTTCGGATCTTATCGACAGGCACTGACCACCCGCCTATATATGCCGCTCAGATATCGGGGAATTAACATTGTATTGCCAATTAAAGATAGCAATGTTATCGGCGATACCACCTAATGTTCTGTAATACACATGTCATAAAGCTTGGTGTGTAAACCGCTGAAGCTAAGGGGTCCGTCGGCTAAGTGATGACCCTTTCATCCGGGCTCTTTTAAACGCGTAAATAAAAGCGTAAAGAAACGGCTAGGAAAGGCGTTTAACGAAACGGATAATAAACGCATAGTGAACGGTTAACGAACGCGTAAGAAACGCGTAGAGTGGGTAGGAATAGCGTATTTACCACTGTAACTGATGATAAACGAACATTGTGCCGTGGATAGTGTGTTGTTCAGTCTTGTTTAAACAAAACTAAACGCAAACAATTGAAAAAAAAGACAGCCTGTAGATATAATCAACATATATTTTTTAATGAGTGGCTAACAGTATGTCCCCCATACGCTGATTTGTTCGCTGTCTGATCTAGTTACAGATTAGTTTCAATGGATATAATTGTTTAACCCTTACCTTATAATCAAGTATTTTAGCTCATTAAATGTGTTCCTCCGCTGAAGCAAATATTTCAAATACAATCATGAACATTTCCTAAAAGAAATGATTATTCTATATCCTAGCATACTGTAATTTAAAGGAGACGTGTTCTGATTTACTTTCAACCTGCTTTCAGTAGTAGCCTGCCTTCGAAAATAGAAACAGGATACGAGGTAATGGGTTAAGCACAGTTGCGCTTGTTGGGAAATAATGACGTCTTCCCCACTGTAGAAAATCTGATTGCTTTTCCTGGTGCAAAATTTAAGTAGCAGTCTAGTTTATTTGTTTGTCTGTTTTTGCAATGTTTGTTTCTGTAACCGTGAGTGTTAAGGTATGGTTTTACTCTCTGTCTTACTAAACAGTCAATTTACTGGAATTCGTATACGCGGTCTAAACACAATAAACACAAACTAGTTTGAATGATATTAGTTTTGTGAAATATTATGTGCCATACCTAGCCTAATTACCCTCCCTAGTTTTTGTTCTATATACTCGTTCCAAATTGGTAGAGGGGCTGATGCATGTATGCAATGGCAAGGACGTCAAAATCTCCCACAATATGGCATTTTGCTTAAACCTTATGGTCATGACAAACAGTACATGTATAATTGAAGATCAGGCGTTTTGTGACTCGGCGTCTAATCAGTCTCCAAAGGACGTCAATCTCTCCAAAAGCATGCTATTTGCTTAAAACATTATGGCCATTGCAAACAATTTAAAGCCAGATCAGGCGCCTAGTGACCCGGCGTCAAAAAATAATCCACACTGTTTGCCTATTATTTTAAGGTACTTCGCATACAGAGGTCACTTTTGCGGGCGTGCGGAAATGCGTCTTGACGACATAGAGTTTTTTCAGCACGTGCTATACTAGAAAATGTATATAAAGAAATGTTGATACGATTTAGTGTAGTTCTACATAGCGTAGTCGGTAGAGCGATTGACTAGCAATCCAAAAGTCATAGGTTCGATTCCCATTCGATTCAATTTTTTTTAATGAAGTGTCCGATTTATTGACTTGTCAATCCTTAACGCAGTGATCAAGGAACATGTTATGTTTAGTCTTCGTTGATTAGAATTAGTGATGTTATATACGGTCTACTTACATGTACGTTTTAGTTTAATGACTTACAAGTCAATAAAATCGGTATACGTGTATAAGATTTGATCAAACTATAAAGCCACACATTGAAGCTTATCAATACGTCAATATTTTCATGATCGATATTGCCCATTATTATGTTTAAACAATACAAATAACCTTGTATATAAGTCCATGAGTAAATAATAACGCATTTTAATGAGATAATTTTAATTTTAAGGTAGGTAACTGTATCTCAATTTCAAAGTTCCCACATTTTAATAAGAAAATCTGTTATTGCAACAAATCCTGACTGTAATATTTTCTAATGTTTTCTGACCAACTATTTCATCAACCATATATTTGAATAAATTGAACAGGAATATACATTGAATGAGTCAGTTTTTTGTAATTCTATTTTTTAGCATTTTGCAAAATTTAAATAGCTGATAACATCTTTTTGAACACCTTTATTCAAAATGTTTTTAGGTTTTCTTGTAATGAATGTTGTGGACTACTTATTGGACGAGACTTATAGTCATTAGCTTTTTATTTTTAAGAAAATTAAAATCATTAAAATTCCAGGTTTTTGTCAGAAAAAGAGACCTTAAAGACAAACCACACGATAAAACGTGTGCGTTTCTTTTGCGTTTACCGGAACGGGAAAAAATAACATCTCCACAGTAACTTGTTTACTCCTACATGTAGCAACGTATTTGAACCTTTCACTCTCGAAGTACATTTGTTCTATACACAGTAAGTATATTATGAACAAATGGCCCCTTCAAGTATTTTGAATTGTGTTGTAAATAACCTGTAAAGTGCCAAAAAAGGGACTAAACTTGATCGGAAATAAAGGTTTCAAGGGTAAATGTGTTGAATGGCAAATGCTTATTATTATCTATTAAAGGGAGGTAACTGGTATCAAATTCCCTTGGTCGGTTCGGAATGTTAGGGCATCCAGTGTATACAAAATAGCTGGTGGTGAAGCAATTCTATTGAGTTGTTTAGCTACCAGTCTGGGTTATGCACTGTGTGTCTTAGCTAGGCGCTGCGGTCGTATCCGACTGATTGGGGTAGTGGACTATATAAGAGTGGTTTACTACATACATATGAGTTATCTGATTACCATAACATCATCATCAATAAGTCTTCAGTTGGTATTTTGTACGATATACAAAAGTATACTCAACATAGTTAGAAATTATTTATAATAATTTTAAGAGAAATGTAGTATTTCTATCAAAAGGTTACTATAAATAAGCTAATAGGACGGTGCAGTGGCGTATCAAACAAAACATTCCACTATAGTTACGGTATGTAATAGAAAAGAAAGAGTAGCAGATGACAGATTTGAAACATGTTTGATTTCTGTATGGGAAACAACGCTGGGTCTGAGCAGGTGCCACGTTACATGTACAGTGGAGAAAACGTTATTCTTTCCCAATAAACGCGTTTACGCTAAAACTATTATTTCCATTGCAAACAGTTTGGAGCCAGATCAGACGCCGGGTAACCCGGCGTCTGATCAGGCTCCAAACTGTTTGCCACCAAGATAAACATGAATTATCAGAATTGTCAAAAAGTTGTATTTTTCTACGTTTTAGTGCTTTGCGTTTGCGTACGTTTGCGTTTAAACGGGAAAGAATAACAGATTCTCCACTGTTCTTGGGGTCTGATGAGAAGTCGATCTGATTTGATCTACGTCTGATCTTGCTTTAAGCTGTTTGCAATGGACACTTGTGGAAACGACGGTATTCCTTCCCAAAAAACGTGTTTGTGTCAAAACAATTATATCCTATGCAAACAGTTTGGAACAAGATCAGACGCCAGGTGATCCGGCGTCTTATCGTGTTCCAAACTGTTTGCCACCGAGATTGAAATAAATAGTGAGACAAGTCAAACAGTTATTTTCTACATTTTATTGAATAACGTTTTCGTTTATTTTGCGGTTAAACTGGAAATGATAACAGCACGTCTTCTCGAGTGTATATCTTATTGAATTTGCATTTCATTTCATTTTAACTGGAACATACGTTAACGATCAATGTCAGTTCAAAAGGCTACACACTTTGCGTTTTTCAACAGTTTAGGACCAAGTCAGAGGCCAAGTCACCCGGTGTCTGGTCAAGCTGGTAACCTTCCGTTATTGAAGATATTTGTTGTAATTTTCTTCATATCATTGTATAGTTCTTTATTATCGTTTAAACGGGTCAGAAATAATGTCTTAACCCCTGTAATTACTATAGTTAAACGTTTTATAGGGAGAGGATCCACTGTAATTTACGTAAGCATTTTCTCTAGATGTGCTTGGTTCGTTAACCTTAATGTCCCAAGACAGATCAAACAATGGGATCTATGCGTCTAGCCATACCCGAAATAGTACGATGTGTGAAGGTGGGGAAAGATGGATTACTTTGGCAATCTATTCACAGTGAAGACGACACTAACTTTTCTTTCCAGTTTAAACGAAGCTAAACTAGTATAAACACGTTTAATTTGAAATAGGGCTGCCAAAAGTTGATAAAAAAAACTCCTTAGATTTCAAATTTTCAATTTTTCATATTCCATTTTACTAATCGTACCTCTATCCCATAGTCTGTTTTTTTGTTTTGGAGACACGTGACTGCTTAAAACATGTTGAAAGTAAAGCAGAATGGGCCTTAATGCGCATTCTTCTTTATTTGCAGCCTGTTTTAAGCTACCATATGCTAGGATAAAAATCCGAAGAACTAGGAAAAATCCGGATAAATGGCAGCCCTGTTGGAAATAATAACATCTGCAGAAGACTTTTCTCTACTCCACTATACACGATTTGCTAAAACAAATTACTTCCTATGCACAATGCTTGAAGCTTGACCAGATACTCGGTACAGGTAACTGTTTGGCACTCGGAATAAAAACATTCATCTACATTTTCCAAAGATTGTCGTGTTCTTCATTTTAGTGCATTGCGTTTGACTTTAATTTCGTTTAAAAGGGAAAATGGAACGTATTCTCCACTGTATCTTACACAATGTCATATCGACCACTCGAGCCTCAAATGGACAAACATAGCCTCTAATGAAATAGTGTTATAATTATTTCCATTGAGGTTGTTTTAAAGTGAATTTCAGAATGGTAGTGAACGCAGACCGTGAACAGAGGACTCTCACATACATGTATTGTGGCGCTCACATTTGTCTGCACAGTCTTTATGGGGAACACGTAAGTCTTCACAGTTACACTCTTACAAAGAGCACTTACACTCTACAAGGAGTCAACTTCAAGGATGACAAAATGTACGGTGGAGAAGACGTTATCATTTCCGAATACACGCGTTTGTATTGTTTGGTTTTATTGATCTGTCAAAATGATACATTCCGTTTAGATTTACGGATAGGAATTTTAGACTAGACCAATTTTCAAAAAATCTCAAAGGTGAAGGCAAATTGGGGTAATGCTTGGCATCCTAGTGTTTTAACCTATTTCAAGGGTGCTGAATCCAAATATAGTGGATGCCAAGCTGGATTCTGACTTTTAAGGGGCCAAAAAGGGGAAACAAAATGGCCGCCATAAATTGTTTCTTTTCCATCCTAATTGAGTTTGTATTAGTTTAAGAAGGTACATTGCATGCAGCTAAAAAAGATTGCAAGTTGCATTACCTAATTGAAGGGTGCTGAATCCAACACAGGTGGATACCAAGCTGGATTTTGACTTTTAAGGGGCCAAAAAGGGGAAACAAAATGGCCGCAATAATATTTTTCCAATCCAAGCTGAGGTTTTATTAGTTTAGGAAGGTTCATTGCATGTAGCTTAAAAAGAAAGATGGCTAGTTTTATAACCTAATTAAAGAGTGCTGAATACACAAGTGGATACTAAGCTGGATTTTGACTTTAAAGGGGCCAAAAAGGGGAAACAAAATGGTCGCCATAAATATATTTTTTCATCCAATTTGAGTTTGTATTAGTTTAGGAAGGTACATTGCATGTAGCCAAACAGATGTCATGTTTTATAACCTAATTGAAAATTGCGTATCTAAAAAGAGTAGACACTTACATTTTGTACAATGTATAGGGATGATAAACTGTATGTTTAAATCCGAAATAAAATGTATTCTAATTCTTATTCTTAACTGGATTTTGACTTTTAAGGGGCCAAAAAGGGGGAAACAAAATGGCCACCATAGTATGTTTTTTCCAACCAAGCTGAGTTTGTTTTAGTTTAGGAAGGTGCATTGCATGTAGCTTAAAAAAGATGGCATGTTTTATAACCTAATTGAAGGGTGCTTTATCCAACACAAGTGGATACCAAGCTTGAGTTTGAATTTTTATGGGCCAGAAATTGAAAACAAAATGGCCATTTTTTCACATTGTTTTAAAACATTTTATCAAATAGTGCATCCAAACTGAGTAAATGTATAAATTTTTGTACTTTTGTTTAAATTAGTTTAGGAAGATAATTTACAGGTTGCTTGAAAAGATGGCTAGTGTTTTAACCTAATTGAAGAGTGCTGGTCCAAAAATTGGGATACCAAGCTGGATTTTGACTTGAAAATGGTCAAAACTGGACAACAAAATGGCCGCCAGAACATTTTTTTTATCATTATACAACATCGTTTCAAATAGTGAATCCCGGCTGAATATGTATTTTTGAATTAGTTTAGGAAGATACATTTAAGGTACATATAGCTAGAAAAGATGGCAGTTATTTTAAACTCAAAATGGACAACGCTTTGCCTTGTTTTAGCAAAAAAGTTCAAACATTACTATCAATAATTCAAAATTATGCGTGACCAGTCTCACATTTATTATGTGGATTGTAGTCAATATATTATACACACATTATGATATAGTGTCAATAAATTTGCAAGAGTCTGTGCACCTCAGCGTAGACTAGTGTACCCCTTGGCAGAATAACAGCTTATGATCTCTGGGCAATAATTCAGAATCGCTGGCAGCATCATCAGAACTGGCTGCAAATTATCACCAGCAACCATCCAACCAAAGTCAGTAACTGATGGTAGTGTTTGAGTACAATCCACACCATTGTCTGGTAGTGTTAGCGTTTGATGTAGAACCTGTTGGCATCACTGATGGGTGGCAATGACTCCTGGGCTACACATTTACTGAACAACTTAATTGACGTCCATAATACGTACTCCATACAATCAGCGTATGAATGCTTCAGCAGCTGATACAGTAGCCTGTATCAGTTCTCCTTTGACTAGAGACCATGTAGCAACTGAACCTGTTCTTGGCACACTTCCCATGCCGTCTTCTTGGTGTGGGCCGATGAAACAGTGTCACAACCAGTAATAACATGAAAGGCTTACAGAAAGTTAATAACGTGATAAGATAAACTTTGTTTGATGTCATAAAGTGAAACACATTTGGTTTATTTTGGAGGTGCCACTCTTCATCCAAAGTGTGGTACATTTCATATGTCAAAGTGTACCAATACATCTGTATCCCGAGAAGCAACTGTCATGTATGTATGCAACCCTGCAATTCGAGGAAGCCCCACTTCAAGTGAAATGCCATGTCTTTAGCTTCAACTCTTGAGGTTGCATCATCCTGCATACCACCAAACCATTCCTTCTGTAGAGCTATTCAAGTTATAGATAAATTCAAAGATCTACATCAGTCATAAAAGGGCCTGTTTGTATACACGCATATTGCCTCTAATGAATTGTAAACATACATGTTTTTATGCCCCCGGCATCGACAGATGCGGGAGCATATAGTAATAATCCTGTCCGTCCGTCCGTCCGTCCGTAACCAGGTTAAGTAGATTTTACCGTTTCGTCTAGCATCAACACCGCTTATTCAAATGCTTAGATACTTATACAGTTGTTGCCTTGGACCATTCCCTATCCACCAATATCACCCAACCTTGATTTTGATCTTGACCTTGACCCAATTTGGACTTGGAATATTTTGAATGGGCTATTTATTGGTTTATTAGATTTTACCGTTTCATCTAGCATCAACACAACTTACTACAATGCTTCTACACTTATACAGTTGTTGCCTTGGACCATTACCAACCCACCAGTAATACCCAAGCTCAGTTTGACATTGACCTTGACCTAATTTGGACTTACAAAAGATTCAGAATATACTGTCAAGGATGCCACCGGGGGCATAAGCGTTTATTAAACGCGCAGTCTTGTATATACATATATCAGTTTATACATTTAATATCCAAGCAATTGATTGGAAATTCAGGATACGAGTCAGTATGGAATAAAGATACATGTAATACACAATAGTAGCAGGGCCCTATTGTAAAACAAGTGAATCAACCATTTGATACAGATGTAATTTAAGTAACCTGTATGCCTGGACAGAAAACATATTCTCTTGATTCAGAAGCAATTGGTAGATCTAGAACTGTAATCTTCTTTTTTTTTTTTTCCCAGGCCTTGTCAATGAAGGACCTCGTTTATTATCCCCGTCATAGGTGTGTCGGGGTCGGGGAACCATCCGCCTACACACCTTACAAAATTATGAATTGCACAGTTGTATACAAATATTTACAAGTATTAAATATTTCTACATTGACAAAGGTCTGAACACTGTTAATTTCTTATGAAAAATAATAAGAAAAGAACAGTAAAAAAAAAAGTACTTGTAGCCAGGCATGTGTAAACTTCGTAACAGAAAAATGTAGTTCTGCATGTGTATGCATATTTATATGAAAACAGACATTATTGTCTTCTATACATTTATATACAAATTAACATGTATATCGAAATATTTTATCTTATTTGATAAGTATTGCTTTAGGTAATATTAAGTTTCAAATAGAATTTTAAACTGGTCCCATTGATTATGAACTGTAATCTTAATAACAGACTAGAACTGCATGTACTCATTAATAAATCTGGTTCCATAAATATGTGTATGCATGGCTACAGGACTTTTTGAAAGAATGCATACCTCTATGTTGTCATTGTGGCAGTCATAGTGTGATTGTTTTTTCTTCAAATTGTTGCTGACTATACGGCCTATTTGATTTTTAAAACGGCTGCCATTGTTATAAATTCTATTCAGTATGATACTACAAATTTCATGTTCAAGTTCACTATAATTTGCTGTTGGGCATCTTGAGTTGATTTCAAAAGGAAATAGCTTATAGTTGGCGGAAAATGTATATCTTATGGCGGCCTTTTTGTTTCCCCTTTTTGGACCCTTAAAAGTCAAAATCCAGTTTGGTATCTACTTTATTTAGATTAGCACTCTTCCATAAGTTATAAAATTAGCCATCTTTTAAGCTACATGTTATGTACTTTTACCTAAACTAATACAAACTTAGCTTGGTTGGAATTTTTTTATGGCAGCCACTTTGTTTCCCCTTTTTGGCCCCTAAAAGTGCTTAATCCAGCTTGGAAGCCACTTGTATTGGATTCAGCACCCTTCAAGTAGGTTACAAAACCATCTTTTTAAGCTACTTGAAATGTACCTTCCTAAACTAATACAAACTCATCTTGGTTGAAAAAAAAATATGGCGACCATTTTGTTTCCCCTTTTTGGCCCCTTAAAAGTCAAAATCCAGCTTGGTATAAATTAATGTTGGATTCAGCACCCTTCAATTAGGTTATACAACTTACCAACTATTTAACCTACATGCAATGTACCTTCCTAAACTAATACAAACTCAGCTTGGATGGAAAAGAAGTAATTTATGGCGGCCATTTTGTTTCCCCTTTTTGGCCCCTTAAAAGTCAGAATCCAGCTTGGCATTCACTATATTTGGATTTATCACCCTTGAATTAGGTTAAAACACTAGGATGCCAAGCATTACCCCAATTTGCCTTCACAACTTTTTAGGAGCACATTTTCCCAAATTCAGTCTAGTCTATTTAAGGATATTGCACATTCTGTGTCGAATTTAAAACAATAATCGAGTAATTGGTAGCGTGTAAGGGTAGATAAACTTGTAAAAGGATACAAGGTTGTTGTTTCGATTACCGTTAGTTTATTTCTTTTTTATTATGCCCCCAGAATCTATGATTCGGGGGCATATAGTTTTTGTCATGTCTGTTGGTTTGTCCGTCCGTCTGTCCGTCCGTCCGTCTGTCTGTGCCAAAAACCTTAACCTTGGCTATAACTCTTGCATTTTTGTACCTGGACCTTTTATACTTGGCATGTGTCTTTCCTGTATCAAGACCTTTCCATCCATACAAACCTTTTTGACCTTGTGACCTTGACCTTGACATTTGACCTACTTCTGTAAAAATATTTAAATGGCTATAACATTTGCACCAGTAGGCCCAGGGCTTTAATATTTTGTATGTATATTTCTTTTGTCAAGACCTTTCCAACCATACCAACATCTTTGACCATGTGACCTTGACCTTGACCTTTGACCTTTTTAATCAAACTTTAACCAAAAACCTTAAAGCGACTCGCAACCAGATGGAGCATTAAAAATAGTAATTTGTAAATATGTGTCAAACGCTTATATAAATGGTAAAGAATTAGTTTAGGATAAGAAATTCTGTTTAAAAAAATGTATTTCAATAAAAAAAAATATTGGTCTCTGGTGGGATTCGAACCCGGGGCCCGGCATTTGGCGGACAGAAGGCAAAATAGGGGAAACCGCTTAGACCAATGGACCACGGAACTATCCGTTTATCTCGGATCAATTTAACGTATTTCAATGTGTAGCTATCGAAAGTGCATACAACTTCGTAATTCGGCTCGTGTTTATGCCTGAGCCCGTGTAGAGAAGTAACAATAACAACTATACCGTCTACTAGTCGGTATAGAAAAACGATGGAAAATATCTAAAAATCTAAGATTCGGTGACGATTCTTGAGACTTTTTTTGGACTGATCATATTTTTTTAATGTCAGAAGCCAAATAATGCCACAAATTTGCTTTTATTTGAGTATTTTATTTTATTTTGACAAGTACACCATCCGGTTGCGAGTCCCTTTAACCTTGGCTATAACTTTTGCATTTTTAAACCTGGGCCTTTTATACTTGGCATGTGTATTCTTCATGGCAAGACCTTTCCAACCATATAAAACTTTTTGACCTTGTGACATTGACCTTGACATTTGACCTACTTTTGTAAAAATCTTTAAATGGCTATAACATTTGCACCAGTAGACCCAGGGCTTTAATATTTTGTATGTATATTTCTTTTGTCAAGACCTTTTCAACCATACCAACATCTTTGACCATGTGACATTGACCTTGAGCTTTGACCTATTTAATCAAACTTTAACGAACAACCTTAACCTTGGCTATAACTTTTGCATTTTTAAACCTGGGCCTTTTATACTTCGCATGTGTATTCCTCATGGCAAGACCTTTCCAACCATATAAAACTTTTTGACTTTGTGACCTTGACCTTTAACCTACTTTTGTAAAAAATCTTTAAATGGCTATAACATTTGCACCAGTAGGCCAAGGGCTTTAATATTTTGTATGTGTATTTCTTGTGTCAAGACCTTTCCAACCATACCAACATCTTTGAACATGCGACTTTGACCTTGACCTTTGACCTATTTAATCAAACTTTAACCAAAAACCTTAACATTGGCTATAACTTTTGCATTTTTTCACCTGGGCATTTTATACTTGGCATGTGTATTCCTCATGGCAAGACCTTTCCAACCATACAATACTTTTTGACCTTGACCTTGACATTTGACCTTCTTTTGTAAAAATCTTTAAATTGCTATAACATTTGCACCTGTTAGCATAGGGCTTTCATATTTTGTATGTATATGTTTTGTGTCAAGACCTTTCCTAGCATACCAATATCTTTGACCATGTGCCCTTGACCTTCACCTTTGACCTATTTAATCAAACTTTAACCAAAAACATTAACATTGGCTATAACTTTTGCATGTTTGAACCTGGGCCTTTTATACTTGGCATGTGTATTCTTCATGGCAAGACCTTTCCAACCATACACAACTTTTTGACCTTGTGACCTTGACATTTTACCTACTTTTGTAAAAATCTTTAAATGGCTATAACATTTGCACCAGTTGGCACAGGGCTTTAATATTTTGTATGTATATTTCTTGTGTCAAGACCTTTCCAACCATACCAACATCTTTGACCATGTGACCTTGACCTTCACCTTTGACCTATTTAATCAAACTTTAACCAAAAACCTTAACCTTGGATATAACTTTTGCATTTTTGCACCTTGGCCTTTTATACTTGACATGTGTTTTCCCTTTCTAACCATACAAAACCTTTTGACCTTGACATTTGACCTACTTTTGTTGAAATCTTTAAATGGCTATAACATTTGCACAAGTTGGCACAGGGCTTTCTTATTTTGTATGTATATTTCTTGTGTCAAGACCTTTCCAACCATACCAACATATTTGACCATGTGACCTTGACCTCGATCTTTTACCTATTTAATCAAACTTTAACCAAAAACCTTAACCTTGGATATAATTTTTGCATTTTTGCATCTTGGCCTTTTATACTTGACATGTGTTTTCCCTTTCTAACCATACAAAACTTTTTGACCTTGTGACCTTGACATTTGACCTACTTTTGTTGAAATCTTTAAATGGCTATAACATTTGCACCAGTAGGCCTACGGCTTTCATATTTTGTTTATATATTTCTTGTGTCAAGACCTTTCCAACCATCCCTACGTTTTTGCCCTTGTGACCTTGACCTTTGACCTTTATTTGTATAAATCTTTATACGCCTATAGCATTTGAACCAATAGGCCTAGAGCTTCCATACTTTATATGTTTCTTGTGTTAAGACTTCTCCAACCATGCCAATGTTTCATTTACCCTACGACCATGACTTTTGACCTACTTTTGCAAATAAGCATTACATTACAGAACATGATGCTGGCTGGGGGCATTTGTGTTTCACAAACACATTGCTTTTCATCTGATCATCACCAAACTTTCTGAAAATGTTTGTTGACATAAAATGGAGACCAATTTGGATAACCAGCGGCACCAATTTATGCTAGGCCCTTTGGCGTAATGGCCCTTGAAGTCCTCAAAATGGCGCTCCACTACAGTTTCAGCTCTCTAACTTTTACGTTTGATAGTCTGGATTCCCCTCCCTGTATCATCGGGGGGCATTCGTGTAACTGGGACACGCTCTTGTTAGATCTGTAATTATTTTCCTCTTTTTTTCTTTTCAAAAGTTCAGTTAACTTGAATTGTTCAACAAGATCTATAATGCAAAATGTGCCATAGATAACCTAAACGTTACACTTTGTAAACTATTGAAAGTCTCTCATTTCTAGATAATAAATGACTTTACTCCTTTATCACGAAATTTTTTAATGGACTCTTCATGTTTCCAATTAATTCTGGTCAATGTATGACAACTAAAAAAGGCAAACAGTGTATCCCTGATTAAATGGCTCTTTCAGAAACCCTCTGATCGTGGTATTCACTGTTTGTATGGGACACGTGTATGTATACATGTAGGTACATGTACACTCTTCGTGAATGACTATGATACATTCTGCTTCTCCTTCTTGCAGACTCGTATACATCAAATAATAAAAAACTAGATAAAAAAGCCTCCACTGCGTATTGAACTCATGGCCATACATGCACTTAGTAAAACACTACTGTACTGTCTCGACCACGATGACATCTACATCTACGTGGTTACTCCCCACTATCAATTACTGGTTTTTTCCCCGTTTATGCTTACGCATGTGCAGACGATGCGCAAACGATACACAAACTAAACGTTAAACGATAAATGCATTAGGCGTTTATAAGTGTTTTGCGTTTGTAAGCGGATTTTTCCGTTTATAAATGTGTTTTAATCGGCATACCTTTCTTATCATCGAGACCGATCAATTATACGAATGAAAAACAAACCGAAAGGTATCCAGTTACCAATAATGGACATTCCAGTCATGCTTAGTAATTCGGCGTCTGATCTGGATCGAATCATTGATCCAGACCAGATATTCAGTAACTCGGCGTATTATATGGATCCAAGCATTGGTTTAGGTCAATTGATTAGTAACTCGGCGTCTGATCTGGCTCCATTGAATGATACGGTTTGAAAATCTACTCCCTGCTATAAACCGGTCTAAATTGCATCACTTATCTAGTTAGTAACTGTTCTTCAAGAGCGAAGAAATCCCAGCGGGAGACTATTGCGCAATCTACCCCGCTAATTTAGGGGTTTTATGACAGGATGTTGATCGTGGCTGTAAATGTGGCTCCGGGCTAAACTTAGAATACAGTGTGTCATTTAAAAGGCTAATGTATGGATTTATTTTGCAGAAAGTACGAGTATATATACTATTTTATTCCACTTTTCAGTGATTTTCAACATGTATGATAATATAAGTACATGACAGACAATATGTAGAAAATAAATAAACTATACATTAATTAAAGAGGAAAGTTTAACTATCTGTACATTTAGTACTGTACTGTCGTTTTAGACAGAGTATGTTGTATATTACAGTGTCGCGTTTTTATCTGTGTCACTGCAATATGTCACAGACACCGTGCAGATATTCTGGTCAACATGTTCATTGAGCAATAATTTGATCTGTTAGCAAATTTGGTAAAGTACCAATTGTAATTTACCTGTAGTAATTAGAAATGATCAGATTTTAAAGCAATATTGTTGCAGTTGTATACAAACTCATGTACAGAGCAATTTTCTACACTACTGTTATTGACAACAACAATAAATGTTGACAGTCTTATGAATTCAATGTATCTAATAATATATTTCTAACGGTATTTCTATAGCATTTATCTATGGCATTTTTTCCTCTGGCATTTTTACTTATGGCATATTTTCCGTTTTTCTTATGGCATTTGCCCTCTGGCATTTTTTCATCTGGCATTTTTACCTATGGCATTTTTTCCTCGGACATTTTTTCCTACAATCCAACAGGTAACTACTGTACATTGGTCAAATTAGCTCCGATGTATATAAAAGATGGATAAACGCTATTTTTGCTGAAATAAGGCAAATGTTCTGAATGGGAAAACCTGACCGACATTGATTATCTCCCTTGCGTTTATAAACGGAGTAAACGCATTTATATGCGCATGTAAACGCATAAACGCGTTTGAAACGCGGTAAGTGGAAAGAATAACAGTTTATCCACTGTACCGCCGCGTCTGATCAGGACCAAAACTGTTTCACACTTTAATCGATATTTACTTAGTTATACAACCCTAAATATAAACTTGAAACGTGTCTTGCAGACAACAATACTGAAGCAGACGACACTAAAGCGGTGAAGGGGTAAAATTCTCCCGAATAATTTTATCATGAAAGGGTTAAAAGTGAAATAATAACACATTCTCTACTGTAAAACAGACACCTACATGTATTGAAGGAGCTGTCTGCATGCAGTGGAGAAGACGTTATTCTCTCTCAATAAACGTGTTTACGCTAAAACTAAATTTTCATTACAAACAGTTTTGATTAAGATCAGACGCCGGGTAACCTTAATCGGGAGAAATTTCACAAAGTTATTATCTACATTTTGGTGCAGTACGTTTCCGTTTTGTTTGCGTTAAAACGGGTAAGAATAACGTCTTCTCAACCATCTTCATTTAAGCAACCAGATTCAGCAATATCAAAAATGATATTCTTTTTGGGTGACCGTATTTGCCACATCTTACTAACAGTTTAAATAAATACAAACACAAACGTTATGCAATTAAATGGAGAACAGACCGTCTTTTATCAGAGCTCGGGTAGCTTGAATGCATTTAGGTGTGTGTGTGTATGTGGGGCCATTTCAGAAAGGCATTTACATTATAATTATCTAGAGTGTTGAAATGATTCTAAACATTATAATGCGATAATTTTCGTAACATTGATTTTCGTGAAATTTAATATTAAGTCGGACATTCTCGGAGGTCAAACTTGTATACACATGTAATTTATACACGTATATTATATTTCGATAACAAAAGCTACGTTTTAATCGTACAATACGGATATGCTCAATCTAACTCATTTAGCCTTAGTGCTCCAAGAGTTATGATATGGCATTCTTCAGTCGTACATGTAACGACAATGGATTAGCGCCTTGAGAAGTTGATGAGGAGCATCGTCGCATGTGACTCTTAGAGTATACTAGTCTTATACAAACAGTGTACATGGGAAGAGATAACGTGTTCTCCACTGTAGACCCTAACCTAAACAGTAAAACAAGGCCTAAATTAAATTGAAACTGGATTCATCCATTTTACGTTCTTGGGGGTTAAATAATGCAGCGAGCATGGTCTGTCAAACTCGAAAACATGTATATGATTTATGCTAGCACTGTAATAATAGCAGTTACAAACAGTTTCCAGCTAGATCAGTGTCGGGTTACCCGGTGTTTGATCAGGCTCCAAACTGTTTGTCACTCAGACTAGTATAGATCATCAACGTTGTGAAATAGCTGTAGATTTCCAAACATGTTTATACATTGCATTGCATTAGCGTTCAGTTTCGTTTTACCCATTGCCCAATAAATACAACTTTTTGGCCTTTAATTGTTTCCTCTACTCAAGAATATATAAACATGTAGTTCCAATTTATACAGTCATGTATGTATGTACCTTAAGAAATACTTTATATACCTAAAGCCTTAGTAGATTGCAGCTTAAAGCAGGCTGAAAGTAAAGCAAAATGCGCCTTAATGCACCTATATTGAATACTAGAAACAGGCTATTGGGTAATGGGTTAAAGACAGAAGAGCGTCTTCTCTACTGTATAATTGATCCCAAACGATGAACTCGCAACTATGCAATGAATGAGGGTTTGATGCAGAACATGCCAGACTTGCAGACAGGTGACAGTTGTAATATGTTCCCTGGGTAGACATGGCTCGTGGCTGGAGACATTCCAACACTGTTTAGTAAGTGTGTTGATAGGCGGCAAATCGATAGCCATCTATCGAAATGGTCTATTATTCTTACCCCCATATACATTGAAAAAAACACGTCATCTCTTCCAAATAACGCGTTTAATATGCTAAAACTGTTACATGTATTCCCATTTTAAATAGATTGTGGCTAGATCAGACACCAGGGAATCCGGCGTTTGATCAAGATCCTAACGTTTTGCCACTCAGATGAATATAAATCGTTAAACTTTCAACGACTTGACTATTTCTACTTTTAATTGAATATCGCTTGTCTGTAGATTCTATCCGTCGGGAATGATTTTATTTTTATTTGTTTGTTACGTCTGTTTCTGCCATATATGGGCTACTTGGACGCCACAGAGAGAGGGGAGCCAATACAGAGAACACGGGCAAAATGCCCTACTCTTATTATCCACAGAGTTATCTGGTTATTTTAGATGCCTAGTATAAAACACTGATATATCGGACCTCGGTTTATAAATTCTTATCCGAAGGACTTGGTACGGCGGGGGATCGAACTCACGACCCCTAGTATCGTATTCGAGCACTTGGCCTTTACATTTGGCCTTTTACCCTTTCACTGTCATGACGTCATCTGCTTTTAACCCTCACATTTGAATTATAAGTAAATAGATAAACGTTATACCATTATGAGTTTTAAACAGTCTTGTATGACCCGGTGTCTGATCTGGGTCCAAACTGATTTCAAATAACAATTGCATTCAGAGTTAGGTAGTGACGAGGCTTTTAACAAACACTCTACCGAAGTAACTTCATACACGAATAAAACAACAACGCTGGCTATTTAAATTGGTTCTTCACCTTATTAAGCAGAACAATAGTCTACTCTCACGTACAAGGAGTGGTGTCGGTAAAAGTGGTCGTTATTGTAACACTGTTTATTGCATCTAAACAGAACAGCTGCATCCATTTACTTAAAGTCTATGAGGAAACACTCTTCCATATTTAGCAAACCTACTGTCAACACTCTTCACCAGAACTATTTAAAGCCAATCTTTGTTACATGCACATTACCAATATTCAAAGAAGTATTCACAATATATCATCAGAAGAAGGATGTACATTGTATGTTGACGTGCAAACATAATGCAAAAATGGTGTTTAAGACAGACAACAAATACATATACGGCTATACGCAGAGAGAGAGATCAACAGACGGACAAAGACATACATAAACCGAAAGAGAGACAGGGAAACATAGAGAGAGAGAGATAGATAGATGGAGAGACATACAGTAATACAGTCAGAGAAAGAGACATACTAAATTAAACTCAATTAAACCGAGTCTGCAATTTTCAGTATTTGCTTTGTTTTCTGTGCTTTCAAAGGATCTCCCCTTATTCAGATTTATATAATTCACAACAGCAGATGTTAAGTGCTTGTGTGGCGGCTGTAAAAAGTCGCCCCGTACTTCATTCTCAGTGTTGTTATACTTTATGGTCCTTTGGAATCATAGATTTCAGCGCATGTACAGTTGAAAGTTGAATTCCGCTTAAGCCGGTGCTAGGGGGCGTGAGCACTGTTGCATATTTCAGTATTGCTCATGAACAGACTCAATTAAACCGAGTCTGCAATTTTCAGTATTTGCTTTGTTTTCTGTGCTTTCAAAGGATCTCCCCTTATTCAGATTTATATGAACTGACAGAAACACGGGGAGAGACAGAAACAGATAAGAGTCAGCGAGAGACAAACTGATATAGAGCGAATCAGAGAGACAAAAACACACAAACAGACAGATATATCATTTTATCGTTTTTCTTGTTTCTCCTTTTGCTTTTTATGACTTTACAGGCAATATTGAAATATAAATGCTGTTACACAATTTCTTCTCTTAAAAATAAGGTTAACATAACCAGTTGTCCTTTGAGGGTATGGTACTGTAAGTGCAGCATCTTGTAGTCAATATTACTGTCGAGAATATGGTATAACTGTGAAGAATACATCAGTCTTCCCCAAAAAATGCGTATGTACTAACACTATTATCTCTTTACCCGAGTCTGACCAGGCTCCAAACTGTTAACCACTTGATTAAAACTATAGTCGTTCACATTTTCAAGAAATTTCCATTTTTATCGCATTGTGTCTGTTTTGTTTGCGTTTGATCGGGAATGAATAACGTCTATTTCACTGTAGTGATAAAGATTATTTTAGGATTAGACTATTATTTTCGAGCGCTAAATATCAACAGTTAAATACCAAATAATTACATCGTTTATGCCTTTCAACCTTTCATCATTTTGAACTTAATTTCCTGGCGCAGTGCGGATTACTTGCGACCTCTTGGGGGTATTTAAAAGATTAGATGTACTTTGATGTGCTTAAAATTTGTCAGAGTACATTATAGTTTCACAGCCAACTTTTAAAACTCTCTTGCTTAACGATTTGTCTTGTTGAAAATGATGCGTCTAATGGAGTATTCCATGCTTACATATAAGATCAGTCTATTTTTTACCTACGGAGTGCCTTGTCTAAATTTTCTTTTTTCGTTTTGTTTTATATTGAAATTCTTATCAGCAAATAGTTTAGACATAGATCAGACGCCGTAAAATGAGGCGTCTGTTCAGAGTCTACACTGTTTGCCTACATCCTTTTTATAGGATCGTGGACACAAATGGATTTAAACGAGTTTCCTTCATGAGTGTATCTGACAGTGTCTCGTCACTTGCCATTGATGTAAACATGTGAATGCCAACCATTTTTGACTATGATCAGAAGTCGAGATATACGCCGTCTTACATGTACATGTATTAGGACAACGTGTTCAAAATCACTATTGTCCGCCTTTAGACGGAGAACAGTTTAAGCAATCATAATATTCTGTTCCCGTTCAATCGAAATTGAACTCTAGCAAAAGGCAATATTATAAGTAAAAAACAACCTGACAGTTTTTTAACAATCTGCAGAAATTTCTATCGGATGATACATGTGTTTGGATAAGAATAACGTCTTCGCAACTATATAACTAACCGACTATTCCGAAACATAGGTAAAGTAAAACAACCGGAAGAAAACATAAATTTCTCGATTCCAATACATTATTATTATTATTATTATTTCTAACCTAATTTGCAATATAAGTGACTTGCATTCGAGACCATGCGATAATTATTTTGCGTTTATATGCACACGCAATGTAGAAAATTCCAAACTTTAGAAATGTCTAACGATTTATCTTAATATGATCACCAAACAATTTGAAGCACGATCTTGCTCCAAACAGTTTGAATTGAACATAATAATTCTAGCGTGAATGTGTTTCTTGGGAACGAATAACGTATTCTCCCCTATACACCGATAAGAACGGGTGTTGAATGCAGGACAGCGGTTATGCAGACTTTTCTTTTTTCTGATCGACAGGGAGCCTCTCGGCGTATGATCTGGACTCTAATGGTTTTCAATTCAATACAGTCGCATAGCCTGTTGCGACTAACATCTTAAAAGCATTTAGGGTTTTGACGTTTTACTGATAACTTTAATAAAACTGTATCACAAATTTGATTGTTATATCTTCGATCTGTGAACAGTAAAAACGTGGTCCTTTTAAAGCCTGAATTTAAATCAAATCAACTGACATTCTAATTCTTGTTTTACATGTCATTTTAAAAGCAGGTTTTGTATCGTTACATTTGGTCATGCCAAAATAGCTGAACACTGAACAGCATTTTATGCTACGGCTGAGAATGCCTTATTATTACTAATTTACCCCTTTCATGATCAAATTATTTGGGAGATATTTACCCCTTCACCACTTTATTGTCGTCTGTCTCAGTATTGTTGTCTGCAAGGTACGTTTCAAAGTTAGATTTAATGTTGTCTGACTTAATCAATATCGATAAGAGTATCAAACTGTTTAGGTCCTGATCTGACGCCGCGTGACGTGCCTTATGATCCGGACCCAAAATGTTTGCAAACGCGCTTTAAGGTTGTAATTGAGAGTAAAAGGGTTAAAAGAAACTTAATGCAAACGCAATGCAATAATCTTTAGAAAATAAAAGTTGTTTGAAAATGTTTGCGATTACTAATATCCGAGTTGCAAACCGTTTGTAACATAATCAGGCACCGGGTTACACGACGTCTAATCTGGCTCAAAACTGTTTCAAAGCGGAAATTCTTTATTTTGCACAAACGTGTTTTTAGCTCGCCTGTACGTAGTACATGACGAGCTATTGCAATACCCCCGGTGTAGTCGTCGTCGTCGTCGTTGTCGTCGTCGTCGTTGTCGTCGGCGTCGTCGTGAACGGCGTAAACAATTTTAAGAAAATGTCTATAACTTATATGTCCCTTGAGGTATTGCTGTCATAGTTGGTAAGTGTGTGTATATGGACAAGACCTTTCCATGCACAGAAAAATGTTGACCCCTGTGACCTTGACCTTGAACTTAGGGCCTGCGTTTAGGTTTCGAAATCTGCGTTTAGGTTTTGAAAAATGCCTTTAACTTCTTTGTCCCTTGAGGTATTGCTTTCATAGTTGGTATGTGTGTGTATATGGACAAGACCTTTCCATGCACAGACAAATTTGGACCCCTGTTACCTTGACCTTAAACTTAGGGCCTGTGTTTAGGTTTCGAAATCTGCGTTTAGGTTTCTAAAAATGCCTTTAACTTCTATATCCTTTGAGGTATTGCTTTCATAGTTGGTATGTGTGTGTATATGGACAAGACCTATCCATGCACATATACATTTTGACCCTTGTGACCTTGACCTTGAAGTTAGGGCCTGTGTTTAGGTTTTGAAAAAATGCCTTTTACTTCTATGTCCCTTGAGGTATTGCTTTCATAGTTCACTATTGGTTTAAGTGTGTATATGGACAAGACCTTTCCAGGCACAGCAAAATTTAGACCCCTGTGTCCTTGACCTTGAACTAAGGGCCCATGTTTAGTTTTCGAAATCTGTGTTTTGGTTTCTCAAAATTTTTATTACTCCTATGTCCATTGAAATATTCCTTTCATATTCAGTTTGCTTATGTATATGGACAAGATCTTTCCTTGCATGCAAAATATTTGAGCCCCCTGACCTTGACCTTGAACTTAGGACCTGCGTTTAAGTTTCAAAGTCTGCGTTTAGGTTTCTCAATGTTTCTTTAACTCATATATCCATTTAGATATTTCTTTCATATTTTGCATGCATATGGACAAGACCTTTCCATGCATGCAAACAAATTAGCCCAGTGTCCTTGACCTTGAACTAAGGTCGCGAAAGGTTTTAGGTTTCGAAATCTGCGTTTAGGTTTCAAAAATGCTTATAATTCCTATGTCTCTTGAGGTGTTATTTTCATATTTGATTTGCCAGTGTATATGGACAAGACCTTTCCATGCAGGCAAAAAGGTTGACCTCTGTGACCTTGAGTGTGCTTTTAAGTTTCTAAAGGTGCCGGTGGCGAGCTTTGTTGTCTCTCTGACAACTCTTGTTTTGGAAAGAACTGTAACAGGACTGAGTGAAAAAATAGTGGCCCGACAGGAACTCGAACCCAGGGTATCTGGCTTACCGTGCCAGCACTCTAACCACTGAGCCACCGAGCCACCCGATTTAGGACTTATTGATTATCCACCAGATACCTGTACACACCCTAGCAACTCCCGCTACAGAGTAAAGTCCTCTTCACTGAATGATGCTGAGCGCTGCGTCCTTGAAGTTCCGCTTTAGTTAATTATGGAATCAGACAACTTCAGTGTAGGATAGGAAATAACAGCTGATGAACAGTCTGGCAGAAAAGGGTCGGGTGACAGATAGTAAACGAATCTTAAGTAGAAATTTATTGGGGTTGGAAACCATCCCGGAATATGTTTCATCATTAAGAAAGCGATTTATTACAAAGTTAGCTGGGTATTACACTTGCCAGGAACTGCATGCAAATTGCTTTGTTTTCAACGTCTAGGAACGGTTAGTTTCTTGACAATATAATACAGGTGACCTTCAAGAAACCCATTGAGATAAGATTGTGCCAGATAAATATCACTCAGAGGCCGGAGTCACATAAGAAAGCATACGATTTCACGAGCACACATTTGTTTAATGTGCAGTTCTAAGCATGTGAGCAAGTTTCAAAAGGTGGATACTCATTAGGCGCCCAACTACTCTGCATCTGAACAGAATACAAAGCATTTTAGTAAGTCAGTATGGGAGTGTGCAATACATTATGGGTTGCGAAACATAAAATTCCGCACGGAATTATCCAATCTTGTGTAAATGAAAGGTACTTGATTCTAGACGCATTTGTTCTTGGGAACTAACTTAACAATGTTCCACTTAATTTTCTCGTTATCTTTAATTATTCAAACAACATGATGTCTGAAATATGTAATCAATATGTACAGTGGAGAAGATACAGTCGAAACACGACACTTCCAAGTCGCTGAAATCAATTGTACCAGTATTTCAGTAGTTGTAATTTGATAAGCCGATCTGGCTTTTTTTCGAAAACACCCTTATTTTAACATTGACATATGGGTATATTCTAACTAACGCGAGATCAAATTATCGAGTTTCGACTGTACTATTTTTTCAATAAAAAAAACGATATAATAAGCTTTTGAAATATGACAGCTTGTTGAAAATGTTATTAACGAATAGTTTATAAATCGGATTCGCAAACAGTTTAACCTTGACAAGACTCCGGGTTACCCCGCATCTGATTTGGATCCAAACAGTTCGAAACAAAGGTGCTTGCTTTTAGCATTAACACGTTTACTGGGAAAGAATGTCGCATTCCCCACTGTATTGACTTTGTCTGTTTCATTCCCTTCCAGAACCATTTATTATTGAAAGAGATTTACCGATGTCCGTAAAAGATTGCGCCGTACCTCTTTTTAAGTAATGTTGTACACGTACGTGTTGTACGACCCTTTGTATACAGTTATAGTTTATAAGTAAATTCCGCTTAAGCCTGTGCCAGGGGACGTGGGCAACCTGGCAATTTTCAGGATAATTAAATTCTGTATAAACCGATGTTAGGGGGTATGGATAGCATTACTCGTTTAAGAGTTTGTGTCTGACCATACTATAAACTATTTGCAATTGCCATAAAGTAATGTAATAGTTTTAGCAAAAACGCGTTTTGTGAGGAAAAAACTTAAGGTTTATACCATTTGAATTGGAAAGACGTTGTTATTTTCCAAATAAAATCATTTATGTCAAACTTTTATTTCCGTTTTCAAACAGTTTGGAGCCGTATTAGATGCAGGAAAACCCTGCGTCTGACCTGGCTCCAAATCGTTTGCCCCCAGACATAAATAGACCGTTAGAAACTTCGAAATATTATAAACTTGTATATTTAATTGCATTGCTCTTGTGTTTATTCTTGACTGTAATATATCAATACTGTGTGTCAATTCATTTATCATGAAAGAATATTTGGTTCCCGTAGTATGAATACAAACCTGCGTTCATTAGCGCGAACTCTACTGAACCTCCAAGCACAACCACAAACCTCTCGGATCAAACCACATGTTCACGTGGCTTCAACATTGAATTATTTTGTCTCTCCTGCTCTGTGTCCATTAGCGTGAGCTTTACCGAAACTCTCGCCGCATACCTCTCTGTTCGAGGCGCATTATAGGTTGAGAAACATGTCCTGTGTTCATTAGCGCGAACTCTACAGAACCTCGCGCCACGATCCTCTCGTCTAATTTAGGGTGCCCAAACGAGGGTTTCCAGGAGAGCGACAAACACATGCAATGTTGAAGACACGTGAACATGTCGGTGCCCGGAGCAAGTGGATCGCGACGAGAGGTTCGATTGAGTTCGCTTACAGGGTAGGACCGAGACAAAAGCATGCGATGCTGAAGCCCCGTGAACCTTTGGGTCGCCCGGAGCAGAAAGAGGTTCAAAATATGTCGCGCTAATGACCACAGGGCAGGTTCAACTAACAGGCACTAATCACAACATACTGTATAGAAATCGTTTTTCTTTCAAAAGCATCAGTTTTATAAAAATAAAAGAATGTTTCCATCGTAGATAATTTAAAGCCAAATCAAAAGTCGGGTTACCCGGCGTTATCAAACAAAAACCTGAAAATACTGAAATGAAAAAATAAATGAAAACGTTATATATAACGCCCTGTAGTGCATCGCCAACTGGTGATGTTAATATACACCAGCAACACTTTGAATAATTTCATATTCAGAAACGTTTAATATTTGAAGCAGAACAAGAATGCTTTTATGCCACAAATAATAACGCGAAAACTTATACATGTACATGTATGTTGATTCTATACATGACGTCACGCTTAATCGAAAACGACATCATAGTAAAATACAGACAATAGCATACAAGGAGTAAGATACAGACTATTGGCAAGTTTGACATGTTAAGTTCCAGTTCGTTCAGTAGGTCACAGACCCATGACGAATGATCAAACATATATACAAATACCTCGTATGACGACAAAGCAGGTATGATATAGCAGTGAATTAATTACATGCTTATATAATTGCATATACAAAATATATTTTTTGGTATCTGTTCTAGATCTATTCTAAAGGTATGGACATTTCAGTTTGACTGTTTGGAATATAGATCATAGGTTATCAGTAGTTGCATGATTAATGTATCTTACTGTAGTTACTGGACAGACACACGCAGAAAAGCTCGATAACAAATGAAGGCATATAATAAAATGATTACCAGAATAAGATTTGCAACCTACTACAGTAGCTCACAACTGTGAAATGTACAGAATTATAAATGTGTAATTCTAATCTGTTAGCTTCTATGACCTCTATGATTAATTTGTCGTCTCTGATTTGTTTACGATAATAGTTATTTGTATTGCAGAAACCTTAATACGAGTATTGTAGAGTCCAGCTACTGATTTGAAGTCGAGTTCCTCTGACACTTGTCTGGATTAAATATGTTTCCAAACACACAGAGCCGCATTGAAAGCTAAGAAAACCTCAACTGGGTGTTGTTACAGTGGAGACGATGTTATTTGTTCTACTTGAGTGAGCTAAACGCACACACAATGAATTAAAGTGTAGAAATTTAAAATATTTAATGTTCGTCTTTATCAAACTTACAGAAAGTTTAGCAGGCATGTGATTGAACTCCAATCTATTTGTTTCGGTACAAGATACAGGATACAAGAATATTTATTTAACGTCGGATACAATATAACAAGAAACGTTAGCTGTAGGAATAAACATTAGCTGTAGCTTGATTCCAAAATCGATGTTAGGAAATAAAGTTTACAAATGTTTTAATTGGCAATTATATATGTATGCCTTTTTCACTGTATTTGTGCAAAATGTTAATTTAATTTCAAGTTGCAACGTGGCGTCTGATCCGGCTCCAAACTGGTTAATCAAATTTCTACTTCTATGACCAAACATGTTGTATTCTGTTTTATACTGAACTTGACTTGTGGTTTGTTTCGTTTAAGCATTTACATATAGTATGTTGCCTGTTGTAAAGTAGGCTTGTCGGTCAAAGCTGGCTAAAAGTAAAGCAAATAGTGCATTAAGATACATTTCGCTACAGCCGCCTTTAAGTCAGAACCTGTTATAGAAACTAATTTTATGGTGCATATTCATGACTGTATAAAGTTGAAATATTTTCTTTAGTACAAGAAGAGAATAAAGGCACACACATGCATATATAGAGAGTAATTTGCTGAGCGGTTAAGAAAAAATTGATCCCTAAGTGTAAGACGGGTTAATGACTGTATGAGCAGGGGGGATCCTCGGGAAGTGAAGTGTGATGCAGCGTTTGGCATGTAAGATGACATGTGGCAGCTGCAACATGGATTCCGAATAGTTTACTATTAGTTTTGGAAAAGATCCGAGAGTATTTCCTTCGAGATCTGCAATGAGTTAACCCCATTGATTGAAATAGTATCGTCTGCTCACTGAATATGTCACTTACTTCCTTTCCTTAACGCTATATTGTACAGTGGAGAACGTGTTATTATTTCCCGTTTGAATTAGAAAAGAGACAGTTTTTTATATTTGTGATGATGCATTTAATTCCCATCAGCAAACAGGTTTGAGTCTGATTAAACATTCCAAGTTTTCCAAGTTTTATCGATAACAAACGCAATGTCCCGTATAACAGATACAATAGCAAGTAATTACATCAGCATTTCATATAAGCAAGACATATACACACAAATGACATGAGACAAAACGGAAAACGGCTACATAGAAAGGGGGTTAAATAAACAGTCGATTGAGTTGAGGAATGAGCTGTCAATCAATCAATTGGTTAATCAATCGGTCATTAGATTAAGGGTAAGTGAAATGGTTTCTTTCTCTCTCTCCCTCTCTCTCTCTCTACCTACCTGTCTATATATCTATCTCTCTCTCTCTGTGAGTAATTTTATCGTATGTAACAAAGTTATAATTGCAGTGACATACTTCCGTAACCCTCTGCATGCTGCTAGCACAATGATGATACCCGTTGCTAACAGTTCCAATCCACATGAGACTCCGAGTAACTCGAAGTCTGAACTAGATAAAAACCGTTTAGCAACCGGATCTAAATACACTGACTCTGAAAATATTTTCAGACTATACAATTTGTAGGTGGCATTACACTTATGCTACAACATGGAGTTACATAGCGTTTGTTCTGGCTCCAAGTTATTTGAAATATAAATACATGTAACTGTTTAACCCCCTCACTACCTGACCCCGAGAATAAAAGCTATTTGCAAACAGTTTGAATCCGGACCAGACGCGTTACATACGTGCCGTCTAATTAGGATCCAAACTGTTTGACACTGCTTTTTCAGTTATCATACCTTAACATACCTAAACTTTAAATTTTATAAATAAAAGCAGACGATAATTGCGAAAGAATAAAATCATTTCAATGGGTAAAAATGTCTTCCTTGTAAGCAATGATAATGTATACAGAACAATTTGAGTGTCAAACAGATGGGATTATGATGGGACGCCGAGTTACGTATCGTCTGATCTGGTTCAAGAATACGTCTTTTGCTCTTATAGACGAAACTAAATGCAAATACAATAACCGACATCTGATCTAGCTCTAAAATGGTCTCATAGGACGCATATCTGCTTCAGCGAATGCATATTTCTTCCTGTTCAATTTCTTGATTAAGATACGCTTGCATATCTTATTTGTAAACAGTTAGTATTTTGATCTAAAATAAAAATATATTCTACTTAACTGATAATTTTATAATAATTAGTACAATATTCTAGATAGGGAATTATAAAAAAAACAACTTAATATATAAACTGCTCTTTTCTTTCAGAAAAGAGCATTGTGTATATTAATGATAATTTTATAAAATATAGTTTTTTAACCCTTCACTGCCTAACCCCAGTACAGTAGTTATTTAAAAACAGTTTGGATCCTTACCAGACACAACGTAACGCTGTTTCCAATCATAATCCAAACTGTGTTGCACTTCTTTCAATTTTTCATCTTTAATATGTCTAAAATACCAAAAATTTAAATCAACAGACGAAAATTATGTGGAATTGAGGAGGGCATGTCAGTGAAAGGGTTTATGTCGATAGGAAATAATTCGTGTTGAGAAGACTTTATCATTTCCCGCAAACGCGTTCTCTGTATTTGTTATGAAGTAGACGTGTCAAAATGCACCATTCAGATATCAGATGTGGGTGTCGTTAAAGAGGTTTTGATATTTAACAAAACATATTAACATTGTGAGTACTGAAAAATTCACATCGGCTTGCACCTAGCTGAATGTCGCAGTTAGCCACGTGTCTGCCTTAATATCCAATCATTTGATTGGATTATGAATGCGTATTTTTGACAGGGAAATATCACACTGAGTCGCGTGTTGTATTACCCCGTGATTTGACGGGATCAGCGGCACACGTCTGAAGTACGTCACACCATAGTTCAAGTGTGTAAAACAGTACAAACGATGTACAGTAACCTTAAAATTCCAATAAAAATACATTTCTTTTGCAATAAATTGACTATTATTCGATAATTCACATGCATACTTATCCACTGATTTGACGAAATTAAAGGCGCGTTTCTAACATATACAGTGATATGAATTATCTATCAAATCTGTATTCAAATTTAATGGCGCTTAACTGAGGAAAATATCGATACGATAACATCCCAAAGCAGCACCTGTTCGTCTGTGTGTTAGTATATACAGCCATGCATTTATAAATCACTATACACATAAATGCTACCAGAAATAATAATTAAACACTTTGATAGCGTTTATCCGTAGTAAATTTTCCAAAAATATTTAATTGTTGGAATTTGACTGTTGTTTTCATATCGGAACGATTTGTCCACGTACGTAGGTACAAATGTACGAATTGACCATGAAAGTGGGAATTTGATTGGGGTTTTATATGAGGGTTTCGATTTGACAACGCACGTTGGTAGGCATTGACAATAAAAGTGGGTACGAAATGGTTTGGGTACGATTTTGTTTGGGTACGAATTGACCAAGATGTGGGTACGAAACGGTTTGGGTACGATTTGGTTTGGATACGAAATTACTTGTATCCCTCTCTACACGTGCTAGTTCTGAAATCCCTGTCGTTACCCTTTTATTCCATAACTTGTTTCTAGTATTGAAGATATGAGACCACTTAAGACAGATTGAGAGTAAAGCAAAATGCACCTTTAGACACATTCCGCTTTTCTTTCAGTCTGTTTTTCAAACTTCTTTAATAATTTCCAAGTTTGAGTTGAATATTAGATCGTTCTCAAGCATTCGATTAGTCAGTTTGTAAAAGCTCAAATCTGAATAATCAAAGGCTTGAGAATTTGACGCAATTTGACGTTACGTCGTTGTGCCACATTAGCTTTTCTATAAACAGTTACTACAAAATATAAACCTATTTCCAAAAGGCCTGTTGCTGGTTTTAAAGACAGATGTCTACTCATCCATTCTACTTTACTTTCAGCCTGCTTTAAGCTTCTATCTGCATTGAACATGGAAAGCTTGTTTTTAAAAGTGGTTTGGCGAGGTCTAGAGAGGTTTGGGGAGGTTTGAGATCTTAAGACGGACCACCTGAAAGAACCACACGTTTCTGGACATCGGGTCAGGAGCCACACAACTTGCAAATATCAGAAAACCGTTTAAAAATATATTTTCTACTTTATTTTCAGTTTAATCTAAATGCAGTCGTAACCTTATGTTCCAGAGAAAACTTTATCTAAGTGGTTAATATAGACGGTAATTATAGTTATTTATAGTATGGACAATCAAAACACTTATAGACTAAATTACATTCAAGCATTTGAGTGTTTCAATCCTTAAATGCGTGATGGAGATAGGCAGTTTGTTCGTGAATGGAATTGGTAATAAACAAACATTTTGACATTTCGGAACACTCTTTAACAATACGCAATTAGACAGTTATAACAAATCTTCAATGATCATTTTATTCAGGAAATAGTCTGCTAAGTAATTGTATGAGAAAGCCACTCATGCACAGATAGTGTTTAAGATATAAAGATGTTCTTGCCAATAAGTTTCATGACACTTCACAGGACAAGGATTTATTTCATCATTCTAGAACATTCCTACTTATAAAATAAACCTGGGGCCCGTTTCATAAAACTTCGTACGACACAAAAGGTCGTAAGTCAAAACTTTGAAATACATTTAATTTCTTATTTCTCTCTCTAATCCTGTCTTGTGGCATCCTTTTGGAATCGTCTTTTCAAGACGATTCCAAAAAGATGTCACAAGACAGGATTAGATTGAGAAATAAATAATAATTGAGACTTTTATAATCTGACTTACGACAACATTTGTCGTACGAAGTTTTATGAAACGGGGCCCTGGTATTTATAAGCATGACTTTAGATGAAAGGGTGATCTAACCATTCCAATCATGTTCTGTATGACAGTAGAGAATACCTTATTGTTTCCCAAATAAACACGTTTATGCTAATGAATCATTTTCATTGCAAGAAGTTTTGAGCCTTATCAGGCTCCGGATACAGATACAAAATAAATTTGTCAAAGAGTTGTCATGTTCTCTTTTTTATTTCATTGTGATTCTTTGCATTTCGTCACATTTAGACGAGAAATAACAACGAGCCCCATTGTGATAGTAAGGAGCCCGTTCTGACTAAGAGAAATTGAGCGTCTGATCAGGCGCCTATCACATGAAGACACTGATTAAAACTCAAATTACAGCAAGTTTTTGCGGTATTACCGTGCATTTCACATGAAAGAGACACAGTATACGCAAGGATTCAACGGTGGGTTTCCTAACCAATGAGAGGCGTGCAACATGACGTCAATGATAGATATTACCACATCAACCACTCGAGACAAAGACTTTAAGAAACAAGAGCCAAATATGTGACCACTCTTTCACTGCCTTACCCCGAGAACAATAATTACTTGCAAACAACTTTGATCCCGATCAGACGCTGTGTCACGCGATGTCTGATCAGGATTCAAACTATTTGACACTCATGTTGGTATGACCTTAGTCAATTTGCCCAACATTTAAGTTTCAAAAATAAAAAACAACGACGTCAATTGATTGAAGCAGATGATATGATGGTTTTGAACGGAGTAAGTGTAGGTATTTTACTAGCGAGCCACCGAAAAATGGGGGACGTGATCTTGCTAGGTATTTCTATGAACAATTGCCAATTGCACTAGTGTTCTGGAATATATTATCTTACCACAAACAGGAAATACTACAGGCAGAATATTTACATCTGTTTAATATCATGTGATGCAGCGGTATATCATGTAGAGAACACAATTGCCTGATTTTATTAGGATTACCGTATTGAACCCTAGCAACGAGCAAACACGTCCTTTACAAACAATGTACCTGTTCTATACACAACCCCACACTATATAGATCGTGTCTGCTAAATACAATTGGGATAACATATAGTTGCAATCATCATGCGTCCTCCACTAGATACTAGTCTGATAAATATATTATTTTCAACAAACATGGAGTTTGTGTGTCAATGGTGTGACGCTGATGCCTACTGGCTTATTCTTCCTACAGAGTCCAGCATCGAGTGTACCTGTAGTTCTGGCTAGGAAAAGACAGTCCTGTAATAATAAAAGGGAAATAATCAAAACATATAACAAGGACTGAAGCCAGTCTACGTGCATGTATATAAGATTTACGACAAAACATTGTGCCTTATTGTAATACGGTACCAATTAACATTCACGATAGAAAAGACGATATTTCATTTTGAGTGACAGATAGTTTGGAGCCTGGTTAAACTCAGAGTTACCATACATCTGCTCTGCCTCTAAATTTGTTATCGGCATACTCCTTTTAACATTAAATAATAATGCGAGTTTATTTGAAGTGAATAACGTCTTATCCCCTTTAGCAGTCACGGTTCTGCATTTATGCTGCCGTACATTACATGTAAGCCGTCACATGTTTTCGGGGCTCTGTAAACGTTTTTTTTTAAATTAAAACTAATAGGGAGAAAGTTGAACGTATGATATGGAATATAATCGTTTCAGAGACGGCCGGTTTCCGACGTTACATTGTTTAATAATATCTTGAAGGTGTAAATTCCACATTTACTTGTAAAATGGACAGGAACTGCATGCAATAGCGTTTTGTGCGGTAACGTTTTCGTTTTAAAGCTCGTAATGCGCCAAGGTCCACAAGGCATATTTCAAACGTACAAAGAGCACAATGCAGTATTCTCTATTCTATTATTGCAATAAAAGCCTTGACAAGAAAGTGTTTTTTGTATGCAGCACGAACGTGTTACTTGTGTTTGACTGGACTGTCATTAACCTTTTTACTGCCATTATGACGTAATAACAAGTACTGACACGATCATGGTGTCGTCTGCTTAGATATTGCATCTGCTATTATTTAATACATTTAGAATTTAATGCGGTTTTGACTGAAGAAACATTGATATGAATGTCAAACAGGTTAAATTCTGATCGGACGCGGCTTTACGCAGCAGCTGATCAGGATCCAAACTGTTTGGTTAGTGTTGTAAGGCTTGGTAGTGGAAGGGTTAAGACATCGGCACCTTTCAGACTTTACTGGCAATACAGTGCGTTTAATTGTTAACGAGTCTGAACTTTATTGTCCCTTTGCTTCAGTTGTGTCTCTCATCAGCCATACTGTTTCTTGCATAGACTGGTGAGCAGCTTACTTGTGTTCCTTATAACTGCAATATAGTTAACTCTTTCACTAACATTACGTCATCAGCATGAAACAATTGTCGTCTGATTTTATTTCTCAAATTTTAATTGAAGGTGGTTTGACTTAAGAAATATTTAAATAAGTGTCCTCGTTACGCAGTATCTGATCAGAACCATGCTTTTTTAAAAATAACCATTGTACTCGGGGCTAAGACAGGGAAGGGGTTAAAACTTTCACCTGCTTTCTTGTCAAATGCTCCTATCCATCTGCTGTAGAATGACTTTGTTTATGTGCGGCCACTATGTACACATATAAGTAGCTGTCAAATCATAGCTTCACTCCGTTGTTTATTCGTTCAACTTTCATAGGAGTTACTCTGGGTAAAACAGTTGGGTAAATTGACAGCTTAAAGTTAATTAACAGTAATGCATACTTTTCTGCTTACCGTCAACTTGAACTAAGCTTCGTACATGTATTGTTTTCGACACGAAAAAAGCACCAATATCTTAAGTGATCAAATAAGTATACTATTTTGTACATCTAATGCGACTTAACTGTTATGAGTAAACATAATTTCTGAAACGAATTGCCATATGTGCGACTGATCAAAACAGCACCTAACCTTTCACTGTAAATTATGACCATTTTCTTTCAGCTCTTCACCGACAATACATCTTCTGTTTAAATACTGTTGTTTATACTATTGTTTCAAAGTTGCCTCCCAACAACAATTAGCCGATGTTGATCAAAGCTACATGGCACGGTATAATACATTATAACATAGCTTTGAGCGGACGTAACCCCTTCTTAAAAATAGAAAGAAATTGTTTCAAAGCTTGGTTCAGGACAAAATCACTAAAGATGCGGGTGTCAAAACGGTTGAATCATGTTAACCCACCGTCTAACCAGGCTCCCAATTACACCCAAAGAGGTTTATTTGCTCTGGATAAGGCATGAGTATTTAGTTTATTTTACTCAGAGCACAAACTATTTACCTTACCTTGGAATTTTCAAAGATGTTACAACCCCTTCATCGGCAAGACTTCACTACCTTTGATCACGTGTCCTGTGGGCGGTCACGTGATACTACGAGGCCGTCATACACACGCGGTAGCTCCAGCCCCTCGCCCCTGTTGAGTGATGGCCTATGCTACTTCAATAGCTTCCTTGACTTTACGTTTCCAGGATTTTTTTCTCTGAAGCTATCAGGTTTGATCTAGTGTTCTGTTACCTCACAATAGTCATGTATGGCTGATGAAATTCGTGTCATGTGTTCTTATATAAGGAGCTAATATTTTTCACCCACCCTACACAACCATCAGACAACAAGTGACCCACGTAAAATATCGAAAAGTGTGATAACTGTGAAAATGATTATGTGGGCGAGACAGCCAGACAATTAGACACAAGAGTAAAAGAACACATGAAAAGAACTTCATCAGCCATACATGAACTTTGTGAGACAGCGGGACACTATATCAAACCTGCCAGCACTAAAGTCTTGACTTCAGAGGACAGTTACTGAAAACGTAAAGCCAAGGAAGCTATTAAAATAAAACAGCACAGGCCATCACTCAATAGGAACGAGGGACGGGATCTACCGCGGGTGTATGACGGTATCCTCGTATCACGTGACCACGCACTGGTCCAAGCCAGTAAAGTCTTGCCGATGAAGGAGATGTTACCTCTCCGAAAATTCGCAGGTAAAAGAAATTATTTCATGCTCTGAGTAAAATAACTAAATTACTCAGGCTCCCTATTGTTTGCAACTCTGATTATAATGAATAGAGGTTTGATTTTCTACATTTTAGTGCATTCCGTTTGCGTTTAGATTGCGTTCAACCCTTTCCCCCCATAGAAGCGCCTTTTAGCGAATATGATGTATTCCTCCGCTGAAGAAAATAGTTCCAATGTAATCAGTCATGAATATTGTATTATAGAGAATATTTTCTATATTCTAGCACATATTAGCTTAAAGCAGGCTGAAAGAAGCACATTCTGCTTTACTTTCAACCTGCTGCTTTAAGTAGTTTCCTATCTTCAATACTAGAAATAGGATATCAGGTAAAGGGTTAAACGGAAAGACTTATGCCTTTTCTATACTGTAACATAAACTGTTGTTTTAGACCTTGTTGACGATTTATTTTCATCTGATTGTAAAACAGCTTGGTGCATGACAAGACATCGAATTACCTGACGTTTTATCTAGCTCCAATATCGGTATTTGAGAGTTGAAGAGTTCGGAACTACATATGGAGAAGACTTTATTCTCTCCTGTTTAAACGCAAACACAATGCAAACGCATAACACTAAAATGGTGGAAAATGGCAACTTTTAGAAAAATCTTACGATTCATTTAAATCAAAGTTGAAACAGTTTTGAATCTGACCAGACACCTGGTTACCTATTGTTTGCAAGAGTTCAATTATGTCCAACCTATTCACGGTTGCAATGTCCTGTGCTTAAAATTGTCATCTGCTCTTTTCCTCAAAGTAACATATTGGGCATCTTGACAGAAATAAAATTAATGACGTAACTAACATCTGGAATCCGGATCAAGGGCTGCGTCACGCGTCGTCTCATCTAGATTCAAGCTGTTTACAAATGGAAGCCAATTTCCCTCCATATAAAGACTCGCTACGAACAGCGCACACACATTTGGAGTCGTTGTAGAGAGGGAGCACTTTTATAATTTTAGCGTAAACGCGTTTTTCCGGAAAGAATAACGTCTTCTCCAGTGTAACTCGCAAACAATGGAAAGAATAACATCTTTCTCTGTACACGTATTACATCTATAAAACGACCGAAAACTGTTACTGCCGATTTTAATTTTTGAAGCTGTTACCTTGTAGTAACAACCGTCTTTTTCCCGGGAAAAAGTTGGCAAATGATACCAGTAAGTGACAACCACTGCTTGATAATGAAGCTAGTTCAAATTAGAATTGGACATTTTCCCTGATTATCTTTCCCAGATAGGAGTCTGTAATCACGTTCAGATGCTTAACATAAACAACTACATTGAATGAAGAGACGGTTTTGCTTCGCCTTTTGGCACAGAATATTGTGACCTCTCCGGAAATCGCTACGATGGTTTATATATTAGGGGTTCTAGGATACAGATAAAAGAACCCCTAGAATCCAGATATATCTAGACGGGATACAGTCGTATGGCTAATACTTAAAGTTGATACATGTAAGACGTTGTTCTTTCACATTTTGAGACCAAATATTTCTTTCTATTGCAAACAATTGGAACCAGGTCAGACGGTAACTCGGCGTTCGATTATGCTTCTAAATATTTCCTGCTCATCGCTTACAGTTTCATAAACCTGTAATTGCAAGTAAATCGCTTAAAGCTTAATAAACCTGTCATTGCAAGTAAATCGCTTACAGTTTAATAAATTTATCACTGCAAGTAAATCGCTTACAGTTTCATAAACCTGTCATTGCAAGTCAATCGCTTACAGTTTAATAAACCTATCATTGCAAGTATATCGCTAACCGTTTAATAAATATTTCATTGCACGTATATAGCTAACAGTTTCATACACCTGTCATTGCAAGTAAATCGCTTACAGGTTCATAAACCTGTCATTGCAAGTAAATCGCTTACAGTTTCATAAACCGGTCCTTGCAAATACGTCGCTTACATTTCATAAATCAGTCATTGCAAGTAAACCGCTAACTGTTTAATTAACCTGTCATTGCAAGTAAATCTTCGACAGTTTCATAAACCTGTCATTGCAAGAAAATTACCGACAGTTTCATAAACCTGTCATTGCAAGTCGATCGCTAACAGTTTAATAAACCTTTAATTGTAAGTAAACCGCTTATAGCTCCATAAACCTGTCACTGCAAGTACATCGCTGACAGCTAAATAGACCTGTCAGTGCAAGTAAATCACTTACAGTTTAATAAATCTGTCACTGCAAGTAAATCGCTTACAGTTACATAAACCTGTCATTGTAAGTTAACCGCTTATAGCTCAATAAACCTGTCACTGCAAGTACATCGCTGACAGCTAAATAGACCTGTCAGTGCAAGTAAATCACTTACAGTTTAATAAATCTGTCACTGCAAGTAAATCGCTTACAGTTACATAAACCTGTCATTGTAAGTTAACCGCTTATAGCTCAATAAACCTGTCACTGCAAGTACATCGCTGACAGCTAAATAGACCTGTCATTGCAAGTAAATCGCTTACAGGTTCATAAACCTGTCATTGCAAGTAAATCGCTTACAGTTTCATAAACCTGTCCTTGCAAGGAAGTCGCTTACATTTCATAAATCAGTCATTGCAAGTAAATCGCTAATAGTTTCATTAACATGTCATTGCAAGTAAGTCTCTAACAATTTCATAATCTGCCATTGCAAGAAAATCGCTTAATGTTTCATTGAGCTGTCATTGCAAGTAAATCGCTTACAGTTTAATAAACCTTTCATTGTAAGTAATCCGCTTACGGCTCAATAAACCTGTCACTGCAAGTAAATCGCTTACAGCTAAATAGACATTTCATTGCAAGTCAATCGCTTATAGTTGCATAAAACCTGCCATTGCAAGTAAATCGCTTACATTTCATATATCAGTAATTGCAAGATAATCGCTAACAGTTCCATACACATGTCATTGCAAATAAATCGCTTACAAAGTCACAAACATGTCATAGCAATTAAATCGCTTGTATTCCATAAACCTTTCATTGTAAATAAATCGCTTACACTTTCATAAACCTGTCAATGCAAGTAAATCGCTGACAGTTTCATAAACCTGTCTTTGCAAGTAAATTGATTACTGTTTCATAACTTGTCATTGCAAGTTAATCGCTTACAGTTTCATAAACCTGTCATTGCAAGTCAATCGCTTACATTTCAATAAACCTGTCATTGCAAGTAAATCGCTTACATTTTAATAAACCTGTCATTGAAAGTAAATCGCTAACATTTAATAAACCTGTCATTGCAAGTAAATCGCTTACAGTTTCATTAACATGTCATTGCAAGTAAATCGCTTACAGTTTAATAAATCTGTCACTGCAAGTAAATCGCTAAAAGCCTAATAAACCTGTCGCATTAGTTTACATTCACTCCTGAAACTGTTATAGGACAGTTCCTTTTTACAATTTACTGGTTTAGATTGATTATAACAGAATAATATTGCAGAGTAATTATTAGTGCATTACCTGATCAAAGGGCTCCTTCGGAGACAAACTGTGTGCATAGTTCTACTTAGGTACACTGTTTGCCAACAATGAATATACTCGTATCTAAGATTCTTTTGGTTAATACATATGTTGACGTACATTTTTATCATTCACCCTTTCACTCTCAATGACGTCGTCATACAGCGCATTTGCAAACAGTTTTGATCCTTATCAGACGCCGCATAACGCTGTTACCACTGTTTGCCCTTTCTTTTGAAATAAGGTATGTAACACTGCCTTAAATCTTAGTTTAAAACGATATTGAAGACAACAATGTGGCAGCAAACGACAATTTGGCGGTGAGAGGGTAAAACCTCACGATAACTTTGATCATGATAGGGCCAAGTTCCCCCAATCCCTTAACTATCATGATGTCGTCAATTTAAAAAAAATCGTCTGTGCAAACCAAATATTTGGGTAAAGTGACAGGAGTTAATTTGTAAAACGTATTAAAAAGTTAGGATCCTAATTAGAACGTGATATAAATGTGTGTACATGTAAGTAACCAGCGTATAACAACGTATGAGTAATAGATAGATATGTCAGAACTAACATTTCGGATCAGGTCATGCCTATTGGTGTTTGATCAGAAACAAACTAGCAGAAGACAATGTTGAGACCACATGTTACATTAAGCACCATGCAATGCAATGAAAACGTACAAAAGGCTTGCAATCAGATTTTACCTTGACGATATGATGAGTACATGTACCAACCAATGATAAATGAGAAACAAGTTCAATATTAAACGATCACAACATTAAACGATCCCTAGCATCAGCCACTGAAAGAGCTATTGGAGCTCTTTACATGCTAACGGTATAATTGTGATTACATGTTCAATCAGTTTGTTTCCTGACGAGATGCCTAGTAAATTGGCATCTTATCTGGAACAAAAATAGTTGATGTCCTGGTACTCTTCCAAAAATAATTATTCGAACATTTTAATGTTACAGTGAAGAAGGCGTTCTTCTTTCCCAATTAAACGCAAATGAAACTCAAACGCTTTACTGTAAAATGCTGAAAATGTCACTTTTTTAACAATTCCTTTTAATCTGAGTGACAAACAGATTGAAGCCTGATCAGGCACCGTGTGACTAACATAATTGCAATGGAAGTAATAATTTAAGCATAAACGCGTAAACTGGGAAAGAATTGGGAACTGTAAAGGCTCGTACATTTTAATTCTAGCACACTAGCGGAGGAACAGTCTGAGAGTTTACCCCTTTTCAGCCATATCCCGAGTCCAATGGTTATTTGAAAACAGTTTGGAGCTTGATCAGACACCGCGTTATGTTGCATCTGATCATTATTCACTCTATACGGCACTAGTTACGTTATTACTTTAGTACATTTACTTAAACATCGTATTTGTACTATGAAAGCAGACGACATAGCAATGAAGGAGCTAATATCCTGTATACTCTTTGAACATGTGAAAATGTTCTATGGTATTTGTCTGCCATATGAACTGACAGGTATTAGCATTATATTTGAAATATCATAATCAGAAACTTTCCTGGAAAACCAGGTTATAGAAAGTTATCAAACATCAGCTGTAAGAACCATTCAAAGTGAAATTAGGTGTGTGTTATGATTAATAGCTCCCATATGTGGGATATAAAACAACACAAGGCTGTTCTTTCATCTTTCAATTCGTCGTTCAATGTGTTTCTAAATAACTGTGTGCCCAAAGGTCAACCAGTGACACTGTTTAAAACTTCCACTCGTGCACTCTGAAAGTTTGGTTATTGATCAGACTTCGCTTTAACACATACCAAAACTGCTCGATATTTCTCTCGTAAGACTGTTTCGATCTTACTTTGAAATTAAAAGTTTAGACAACAGTTTTGCTTTAAAGTAGACGACGTGACAACAACTGTAAAGGGATTAACGCAGACGAAGGCTTTGCGGTGAAAGATTTATAATAAATAGTTCATTATATGACGTGACACATGGCTGTTCTGTATTAAAACATACTCTTGTCAGTGAATAGTATTCAAATCTTTGCAAATAGTTATTTGTATATTGTATTTATAAATCAAACTCTATGCAAAGCAATTTTAACACATAGGATTGTACTTATTGGTAAATAGAGCATACTCTGGTCAGAGAGCTCCTTTACGAATCCTCCGATCTGGGGCTATATTGTTTGCAAAATACATGTACTAAATTACATGGGTCCTGCAATGTAAGTATTAAACTAAGTGTTACTTTAATTAAATAATTAATCAGGTAAAGCAATTTAATACGATCAATACTTTTACAACACCGAGTAGTTTAATTGGTAATTCAATTGAATATTTTTCAACATATTAGTAATTAAAAAAAAAATTTGCTAAGTAAATGACCCCATCTCTGGCGACTACATCTTAAGGTTGGAGTGTAATCGATCTCTTAAAAAGGTAAAGAAGGGAAAAACGTTTTTGTTCCCATTAAAACATGTTTTCATCCATAACAAACTGTCTGAAGAATCCCCAGTTATTCTCTATTTAAACAGGAAAGCATAACGTCTTCCACACTGTTAGTATCTAGTATGTGGGATCCATCTTATCTATGAACTAATCTTATATTGTCGTAAAGTATAATACATGCGTACCGGTTTATTAAGAACTTTTACCGGGTACTACTTTCAAATACATACTACATTTTAATATCGAAACTTATATGCGCGTCAATCGAACTTTTACTAGTATCTCTACAATACAAAGTCGACAATACGATCTCGCATATGGTAATGTGTTAACGTGGTCTACTTATGTTTGAACGTTGAACTACGGATATGTTGGTCTAAAGCGAGTTTGAGGTATCGAGGTTCGACTATTTTATGTCTAAATGAAAACATTGTTGCTATCGCATGCCATCTAGAGGAGAGATGGTATATTCCAGAGTTATAAATCGTAAAATTAAACCCCTTCACTCCCATGATGTCATCAATTTTAAATTCTAAAACTGCTTTTAATTATCATATCTAAATTGAAGATACATGTAGTTTGACTTTAGAAATATTGAAATAAGTGTCGAACAGTTTAGGACCTGATCAGACGCCGCGTCACGCGGCGTCTGACCAGGACCCAAACTGTTTGTAATTATCTTGTGTACTGGAGGTATGGCAGTTAAGGAGTTAAGTGGACATTTACGATTGTAATATTGGAAGTACTTCCTTCTTGCCATGTGTTTATATTTTTAGAACGTGATGATATCTTACAGGTAGGTATTTATTTCCTGTTTCAACGAACCTAAAAGCGAACGCAATGCAATAAGATGTAGGAAATTACTATTAAAACTCTTACGACTAGTTGTATTTGAAAAACAAACATTAAGTAACCTGATCAGATTCGGGGTCACCTGGTGTCTGATCTGGCTCCAAACAGTTTTCAGTGTACACCAAGCTGTAGCATAAACGCGTTTATTAGGAAATAATCATGTTTTCTCTACTATACGTGGATTTGTGGTTACTTCGGCTAACTCAGACATACCGATATTGTAATCAACTCTCCGTGTGTGATGATAGGAAGTGTTTATTATAGTTTAATAAATATTATCTAAAGGCAATGTGTATTCATCAGTGTCTACACTGTTTGTTGTTGTCTATTGTGTTTACTTTAGGCAGTAATGGGTTGATCAAATACTTTAGCAATACTTTTTGATTCCGTTAATACATTATAGTCTCTTTAAATACTCACGGGGCTCGTCTTTCAAAATGTCGTACGAGAAATATTGTCGTAAGTCAGATTCTAAAGTTCTCAATTTGTATTTATTTCTCCATCTAGTGCTATGTAGCGGCATGATTTGAAAAAAATTCTAATTTGAATTTTTTTTCAAATCATGTAATTTTTTTCAAATCATGTTTTCACAGTCGAAATGATTTGAAAAAAAATATGATTTGATTCAACATGATTTGAAAAAAAAAAAATTAAAAAAAGTTTTTACATAGGCTGGTATTTAATAGCATGCATATATTAAGTATTTATATAAGTGTTTCCGGTGTAAAGAAGTATTTTGACCCCCATCGAAAAAAGACCCCCCGGTCATAATTCGACGACGTGGAATGACCCCCGGTCGTTTTTCGATATCGTACAATGACCCCCCGGTCATAATTCGACGTCGAAATTTGACCCCCCGGTCATAGTACTATGACTCCCCTCATGAAGTATTTTGACCCCTCCTGAAATATATCGACCCCCATCGAATAGTGACCCCTACCCTCTCCAGCAATTAAGCGACACAGTTTAACCAATTGGACCCTAGCGACGAGTATATTAGATATTTACAAACAGTGTTCATGTTAATAGTACATTTGTCCTTTGTAAACAGTGTAGACCCAAGTCAGACTTTACCCACAGGAGCCCTCTGATATGTGTCAGTTTTGAAATGTATTGTATAAAACAACTCTAGCTTGTCGAAAATTGACTTGACATAACTAGAAAACTTGAACTGTTCACTTACATTTTCAGGTGTGAATGAGTTAAAAGATACATAAAATTTAGATAATAAACAAGTTAAAATTCAGACATGATAAGCACGCCATGGGAACGTACAGTATACTAAATGCTGTTCCCGAGGGATACCGTTACATGTAACCTGGTGCTTATATGTTGGATGCTGATGGTAGGGATTACCCGATCTCTTTGATACAAGCTGGTTGCGGGTCTGAGGTATAATTCGTGAACAGCTTATTTATAAATAAGTTAAGGGTGTAATTCAGCCATGGAGTATGCAGTTCGGTGGGGCGGGGGCAGGCAGGGTGTGAATTACTTGAGAAAGTTATAAATTACTTTACAAGTTTACAATCACATTACTAAAGAGTGCATTATATTATAATTACCATTACGCAACGTTTACATAAAATTTTGTAATGCATTAAATTACAACAACATTGGCAAAGTAATGCATTACATCGTACATTACAGTCCAAAACATTACTAAAAAAAGACTAATAAGCATATCATATATAACTGATAGGTTATCATTTACAAGTTATCTGTCAACTACATAATCAAAGATGCAAACTTAAGAATACATGTATGCAAGTATACAGAAAGTCAAAGCCTTTTTGTCTGTACACTTCTTGATTGAATTACTGCTATAGAGGGGTTCAACTGTACCAAGACAAAATGTATAAATGTCACTACTGCATATAACACCATTACAGTTTCAAATGCATTGTCTGTTAGATGCATAAAGTCAAACATGAATACTAACCCTTTACTCCATAGCCTGTTACTATTCTTGAAGATATATGACCACTTATTGAACGTAGTTTAAAGTATATCAGTGGTACTCGATATCAATAAACGTGAACAAGTAAAACTATCTATCCCCCTTTTACATGTACCTCGTATATATAATATTTACATCGATTCCAATGACATTCGTCTTCTTACAATGTGTCGCAACATGTGTCTATGAACATATTGATTAGATTATTGACAGTATATTGTACAACATAGAACCATCCAAAGATTTTTAAAAGTAATTAGCAATCCGACATGAATTAATTATCAGGGTGCTGCTCGCGACATTCAATAATAAGAAGGGGCCTTTGTTTGACATCAAATACGGTAATTACCATACCAGGACAGGGCGTGTCATTGTATGAAATAGAATAATATCAGGGGGGTCATTCTACGACATCGAATAATGATCAGGGGTCATTCTACGACATCGAATAATGACCGGGTAGTCATTCTACGACATCGAATAAAGACCGGGGGTCATTCTACGACATCGAGTTATGACCGGGGAGTCATTCTACGACATTAAATAAAGACCGGGGGTCATTCTACGTCATCGAATAATGACCGGAGTTATTCAACGACACTGATTGATGACAAGGGTAATGAGGCAACGCTGCGCAGCGTCCGATCTGGATATAAGTTGTTTGCAGATGGTGTTAAATGTACACATAAACATGATAAACTGTTAAATCATATCAGCAAGAGTTGGCAAAACACAACATAACCCGCTTGTAGTGGCTTTATTTGAATGATGACAATTTGATAGGTACTTCAGGGCCCAAGGTTATAAAGAGTTTGAGTTGAGTCTGGGCGTTTGCGCTAATCTGACCAATCAAATACCTGACAACGATCTCAGACTCAACTCAAACTCTTTATTATCTTGAGCTTTTGGTCACTACAGAATTCAAGGTCAAACTGAGGCAACAGATATCACGATACTCACAATATTGGTCACTTGCTAAATACGACAATAGTACATTTCGCAGTTGCTAAGTTATGCAAGGTAAAGAGTCTTACAAGTAAACAATACTATAATACTTAAGTCATTCGAAGTGACACTACCTTATTCAAATGTAAAGCCGGAGAACACTAAAAACATAAGTAATGGTAATAAAAAGATGACCAAACTATACCTGAAAGTGCAGCTTAATAAAGGTTTTACAGTTGTTTTGATACCAACTTTACTTCAGATTTAACGACCGAGATCAAGCTCGAGTCAGTGTCTTGAGACTAGAACAGTTGAAACGAAACCCGCAACCAAAGCACAGATTAGTTTGTTGGCCAAACTGAGATACTTTTCAATAGTACTGTTGTGTTTTCGAAAAAATAAACGTAAACCTTTAGTCATGTTTAAAAAGAAATGCATTAAGAAAATTGCAAAGCTTTTGTCACGGAGCCCCCTCAAAATCTCCCAACTTTGGGCACTAACGTATCCTTCTGAACCAATAGAACGTACATGTATGAGCGCCGTGGTACCAAATAAATGCCATAAAAGTTGTTGATCGAAAAATAATGTAAAAGGTCAAGGACACAGTGACCTGAAAAGTGAAAAATTTACAGGCTATGTTATAGGCCACTTTGCCATGGCAAACTGTACTCACACACCAACTTTGGTAAATCTTGTTGATGTAATAAAGAAAATATGTTCTAAACAAAAGGTACATGTGAAGACGGAATCACTTCCAGACACGCGCAATTTTGTCTCTACATACGCCCAAAATTGAGCTTTGGGGTATAAATACACATTTAGCACTTGCAAAACTAACTTTACACCAAATATAAAGGTAAGTATAAAGGGGGTCATTTTTCGACAGAAGGGGGTCAATATTCGACGATGGGGGTCCTTTTTCGACGACAGGGGGTCATTCTACGACGTCGAATTTTGACCGGGGGGTCACTTTTCGATGGGGGTCAAAATACTTCGTTACACCGGCACCGCAACACAGTGAATATAGTTGAGTTATTTGAATGTGAAATAAGACAGTCAGTAGAAATAATAACTTCATAAATGGCATGTATGTGTATCTCAAAGAGCTGCACAGTTTGAATGGAGGCATGTCAATGTCAAGGTCATCCATGAAGGTCAAATATATAGGTGAATGTCATAACTTCTAAGCCAGTATATATAATTACTTAATAATTGGCATGCACGTGCATCTCATCGAGCTGCATAGTTTGAATGGAGACATGTCAAGGCCAAGGTCATCCTTCAATGTCAAGGGCGGAAAGCCGGACACAGCGTTGTTTCACAAAAGCATCTTGTTTCTTCTTTGTTCAAGGATGTCTTTTTTTCGAAATTCTACGCACCTCCCCCTAACCGAAAACCCTAGACCCGCACCTGGATGTGCAGGCAACATGGCAGTTATGGTGTTGTTTGTAAGGTTTGGAGGACAGCGTAAGGTCATGTTGGATGGCGGGAGGTAATACTGACACGTGGTTGGACTGGCAGGCGGATGGGCAGGTTGGATTTATCAGTTCTGTGATGACGATTTTGAAATCTATTTGTTTTCATGCCAGCTGATTATGCATATCTCGATGAATATCCTCATGGGCGTATGAATTGCTTAAATAAACTGCTATGATGATTTTCTTAAGTTAATGGTGCGATGATTGACAGTCCAATAAAAATTGAGGCTACAGAATGTTTATTAAGGTGTTAGTATACAGTGTAAGGGTTTGGTCCATACTCCTTGAACTGGTACTATGTGCCCTCATTAAAAACATATAAACAAACAGGTAAATCTCTTGTACTAAGTTGTCCGATTTTTAATTTGCTTTTGTTTATTTCCGATAGGGTCGGTACTGATTTCCGTATATCGATAGAATTTGAAATATCATATCGTACAACGTTACATTGCGAAATAGTATGATACCTATGAACCACGAATCATTTATAACTGCAATAGAGCTTAATTTTCACCTAGACTAGGCAAAGAGTTATTCAATTTAGGTCTAAGCACCACCGGTGTAGCAACATGATTTGAGAAAAAATATCGTCTGCTTAAGATTGTCGTCTTCTGTTTCTCTTACAATTACATAATGGACATCTTTGACAGAAAAAACTTAATGACGAATGACAAACAGCTTGAATCCAGATCAGACGCCACGTTACACGGCGTCTGATCTGGATTCAAGCTGTTTGCAAATTTAATACATTTTCCCTCCCTATAACGACTCACTCCGAACAACGTACACAAATTGTCCGCAACTTTCAATATTCCTTCATGAATATTGTTTCATCACATTATTCTATTACTCACATTGTTGTTAGGTGGCTGGCTGAACGGCTAGCTGGATATCTGGTTAGCTGGCTGCCCAGTTGCCACGCTGCGTGACTTGTTTGATGACTGGCTAGATTGCTGCCTTGCTGTCTGCCTGACTTTCTGGCTGGTTTGTTGCATAGAAAACTCGCTAGCTGAATGCTCATTCTTAGCTGGCTGACTGGCTGGCTGCTATGTTGGCTGGTTGCTATGTTGGCTGGTTTACCAGCTACCATGCTGTTGTGCTGGCTGGCTGGCGGAATGGTTGAATGGCTGGCTAAATAGCTAAATGACTGGCTGACTGGTCAGCTGACAGGATTGCTGGCTGGTTAGCTTGCTGTCATGCTGTCTGGCTGGCTAGTTGCTTGGCTGCCTGGCTATCTGGCTATTTAGCTGCCTGACTGCCTAATTGGTTGACTGCTTAACGTGCTATAGGTAGCTGCCTTGCTGCCTACCTGCATGTCTGGCATGATGGTTTGCTGCCTAACTGCCAGATTGGCTGCCTTGTTGCCAGGTGACCGACCCGCCCGTCTGCCTGACAGTCCATACATATGCTAGTATTACCGCCCTCCATCCAAACTGACATAACGATATGTTGCCTGCACATCCAGGTGTGGATACAGGGTTTTCCGCAAGGGGGAGGGGCGTAGCATATCGAAAAAATGACAACCTTAAACAAAGAAAAAACAAGATGCCCTTGTAAAACAACGGTTTGTCCCCCTTTCCGCCCTTGACCTTGACATGCCTCCTTTCCAAATATGCAGCTCCATAAGATGCACACGCATGCCAATTATGAAGTAATTTTATCTACTAGCTCAAAAATTATCACATTGGCCTATATACTTGACATTTGACATCGAAGGATGCTCTTGACTTTGACATGCCTCCTTTCAAACTGTGCAGCTTCATGAGATGCAAACGCATGCCAATTATGAAGTAATTCTATCTACTAGCTCAAAAGTTATGACATTCACCTAAATATTTGACCTTCAAGGACGACCTTGACCTTAACATGCCTCCATTCAAAATGTGCAGCCCCATGAGATACAAATACATGCCATTTATGAAGTTATTTATTTGAACTGTCTTATTTCTCATTCAATTAACTCAACTATATTCACTGTGTTGCGGTGCCGGAAACACTTATATAAATACTTAATATATGCATGCTATTAAATACCAGCCTATGTAAAAACTTTTTTAATTTTTTTTTTTTTCAAATCATGTTGAATCAAATTTCCAGATTCCGGTTTTCGACATGATTTGAATTTTTTTCTTCAAATTATGTTTTTTTTCAAATCATGTCGACTGTGAAAACATGATTTGAAAAAATTGACATGATTTGAACAAAAAAATCAAATTAGAAATGTTTTCAAATCATGCCGCTACAGTGCTATCTTGTTATATCACTTTGGAATAGATGAAGAAATCAGAAATTAGATGTATTAAAATGTTTTGTATTATGATTATTTCTGTCGCACGACGTTTCGTAAAACGGGTCACAGAATTAACGTTGTTGTTAGTGATGTTGTTTTCAATATGGATTTACGTCCTCCGAAAGCCATGTAATCATGTATCATCCCACCCCGTGAAGCCCGGTCGACATCGGCTCATTATTGTTGGGACATCAGTCTGAGTATTTACACAGTACTGTACCTTACAGCGCTGCGCATATAAATCGACAGTTTTGGGCCTTAACGAGAGTTTAAAATTTGGCAAAAACTTTTGTTTTATACACTATGCATATGTCTACAGTCAATTAAAGCGACCGCATGAAATAGATAAATTATAGTGTTACAGAGAGGTTAGCACTAAAAGAAGCACACGATAATTAGAAAAAGTTTTTAAGGAGCATTATATGTTATTTTTGCTATACAATTTCGTTTCGTTTGCGTTAACAAAAGGCAAGATTAACAGTTTATTAACAGTTTATTCACTGTCATAGCTGTAGAAGACCGAGTTCAAAGAAACCCTCCTAGCATGCAAGGATTTATCAGTTATCTACTGCATATTTTCAACCTATAGTAAACATTTTGAGGATTTTTCTGCAGCGGTTTTCGCTCTATACTGTAAACAACAACTAATAGACAAAGAGACATACAAAACCGATAAAAACACCATGCTACACTCTTAAGTTGGGAAATAAATGTGGGTGAATATGTTATTTTTCCTGTTTGACAAAACAAAGCGCAAAAAAAATGCTAAGAAAATCACGACAGCTATGGTTTCCTGAATATGATGCAGATTCTTTTTTGCTGAATGTCCAATAGTGTGAACCAAAATGAACGTCAAGCACTTTTGTATTTGATCCGGGTCTAAATCGTTTGAAACGGACACACGTTCATGCAATACAAATGAATTTGTTGAAGAAGGCCTTATTTATCCACAAATATACAACTACGAGGGGTGTTCAAAAAATACGCGGACAGATGCTGCCATTCTCTCAGATTTTTACTGAACGGCGCAAAACTTGCATATCATGATGCCCAGGAAATTCTGTATTTGCAGTGAAAATTTCATACAATTGACTTCAAATATGATCAAACGTCTGTTGTTATGGTAACGTGGTGTCGTCAAACCCGGCCCAACGTCATTCAACGTCACATTGACGTCGAGTTATCCTAGAGTGATTATTGACTGTTGTTTCACATACCTTTCCGTAATATCTGTCTAAAGGCATTCGTCCTTTTCAAAGTACTCCCCTTTGAATGAAATACACTTTCTGCACCTTTTAACCCATGAATAAAAACAGTTATTGTATGCGCATGGTTCAAGGGAAGCGATCGCGGACTGTACCGCCCTTTGCAAATCGGCAACATCGTCAAATTGTCGACCTCGCAGAATCTTCTTCAGTGTGGGGAACAAGAAGAAATCACAGGGAGCCAAATCGGGGCTGTACGGGGGATGACCAATCACTTCAATTGACCGTCTGTCGATCGTTTCCTGAGTCGTAGAAGCCCGGTGACTAGGTGCATTGTCATGATGAAACAAAACGCCGACACGACTCCACCCTTTCAGCTTTCTGATACTCCGACAGCATTTTAGGGATCTATCTCGCACATAATCTCCTCATATGTAATCTGTCATGAATTATATTATGAACTGCCCCAACACTACAGTCTATCCGCTGGCTAACTTCTCTTATCGTGATGCGTCTGTCCTTATCCAGGAGTTCTTGGATTTCCTTAACTTTCTGCGACGTTATTGACGTCGGCCGCCCGCTACGATGTTCATCCATCACACTTTCGTGTCCGTCTTCATACCGCGAGTACCATTTATGTAATGCCGTCCTCTTCATTGCAGCATCGCCGTATGCCTTGACCAACATTTCCATAGTCTCTTTTCTGGTTTTTCCATTGAGAACACAAAATTTAACCGCCGTTCTCTGTTCGACACTCATTTTGATGCACCTTCTACAAACAAAATGGCCGCTAACGCTCAAATTACGTCAAACGTTGATGTGACGTCACTGACGTCGTGTCAAGAATTGGCGCCATACTGTGTTAAAATTTGGTGACGATATTGGATCAGACGAAAGTGATACACGTCATTTTCGGAGCGACACAAGTTTGCATTTTGTTACATTTTGGGCCGGGTGTTACGAGGTGACGTTACCATAACAACCATACATTTATGATGCGTACAGATTTTGTCGGCAACGTTACACTTTAAGTACAGAATTCTTTGGGCATCATTATGTGCAAGTTTCGCTCCGTTCAGTAAAAATCTGAGAGAATGGCAGCATCTGTCCGCGTATTTTTTGAACACCCCTCGTATGCCCTATGCAAATTGTGTTTTTTTGAGGGATGAATGTATGCTTGGTATCTCTGCGTCTATTCAGGTTTCTCACTGTTTGCCACTCAGATTTAAAAGGAACAGGTAACCTTTGTCAAAAAGTTGTGATTTTCTACATATTATCGTATTGCGTGTGCGTTAAGCAACGTTTTATCAGGAGATACTAACAATGAACTCATCGACTCGGTTTCTGATCTAACTCAATGCTCTTTACAATAGACACTCAGTTATTGGGGTGAGGAGAAAACGTATGTTTCTGGAAAGAGTAGAGCCTGTGTCTTATTATACTCCAAATTGTAGCCTCAAAGAAACACATAGATAAAACTTAAATCGTCAGAATGTTAAAGAAGCTGTCATTTGCGATAGATATTACAATGCGATTGCGATGAACCTATTTCAGCCTAGTCTTTATTAAAGGGGATACTGACAAACAGTGCAGACCCTTATGTGACGCCGTGTTTCACGGCGTCACATCAGGGTCTGCACTGTTTGCTATTGCATATGAATGTTCTGCTGTATGAAAAATATCTATTGTCTTTTCAAACTCATTGCTATTGACAATGGACACCCAGCTATTGTTGGGAAATAGTAGCAACCCTTCACTAGTACCAGGACGATGTGATAAAGATCGCATACATATTTTTATGTGTTCTACAAATAACACCCGTTTCCTGACAGGAACTGTAATGACACCTGTCTGGTATAACCTACTGCAGTAGGTAAGACGTTTTTTTCTAGTTTAAATGACGCAAACGCAATGTCAAAAAGGCACAATAATGACACCGTTTGGAAATCATTAATGATTCGTTTTAATATGAATAACAAATGGTATTGAGCCTGAACAAAGGCATGGTTACTCGGCGTCTGAACCGGCTCAAAACTAATTGTAATGGAAATAATTGTTTAAGTATAAACCCATTTATTGAAAAGTATAATGTCTTCTCCACTTTACCATAATCATAAATTATTACAGTGCTGAATATGTGAGTCCTTTCGTGCATTTTTTGCTATGACATAAGTGTTCAGTTTAAATGGTACTTTAGAACTTTTAAAAGAATATAAATAATCGTGCACACCCAATCAGAGGACTTCTTCAGGAGCTATATTATTTTGGCCATCACTGTTGTTTAATTATTTATATACTCCGTATCTGTACTGTAAGCGTTTACATTAATTCCGAGCAGTGCACGAATATGTACCAGCCCGCCCACACTATAGTGTCGAGGTGTATTGTAACCGTTGTTGTCTGTATGTCTGTAGTCATGTCTAAGTTGATTTAAGCAATACGCGGGAAACAGACATAAAGGAATGCCATGAAAGTTCTCATATTCCCAGTATATTATATTATCAACGGTAAAGACATGTGTCCAATATATACTGAACAAGAGTGTTTTTTTCAAATACTGCGGAAAACGGTATACTTTCCCGATTAACGCGTTTATTAAAAAACAACTGGTTCCCTTGCAAACAGTTTGGACCTAACGTTTGATCAGGCTCAAAACTATTTGCAACTCAAACAACATAGATGATCAGAGTTTTCAAGTATGTCATTGTCTACATTTAAGTGCATTGTGTTTTTTACTAGTTGTGTTTAAACGGGAAATAATATAACTCGTCTCCACTGTATTTCACAAAACTTCTAGCACTTGTATGAAATTACCGTTAACTTAATTGGTTATTATTGACGTCGTTCCGAATTATTTTACAATGCGAACATCTGAATGGACGATGTGACGCTTTTATGAGACTATAAAGGCACGTTTATCATATATTTATAATTGTGTCTAAGAGACATACTTATGTAGACGTATTGGTCAAAATGCCCACTTCTGTATTACACGATCTGTACATCTAAAATATATTAAAGTTACGCAACATCTGCATTTCTGGTACGATGACGTCAAATTTTACTTTGGCACTTAGATCAATATGTTACATGAACATGAGTATTCATATTGTAATTATTAAACTAGACTATTTAGTAAACAAAGGAATAGTTTTTGCTGAGTTTTTATCGTTTTCTAAATCGATGAGTTTGATTAATCAAATAATTTCTAGCATAAATGCTATTATACCCGGTTTATATATAAATGCTGCTGCTTTGGAAGCAAATATAATGATTATCTCACATAACTACCCTTGATTTCTATATCGAGCAACGATCACGAATATCATTGTCTCCAACATGTGTGAGATCAGTCTGATTACGTCAATATAACGTCAGTATTAATAAAGGCGTTTTTACGTCACCGGAATTCCAAAAATTAAAAAAATAGCTTAAATCGTTGGTTATGTGAGAAAAAGAAGCTGTCACTTGGAAGCAAAAATAATGACTTACACTAAATACACTGATTTCTTTATACGTGAAATAAGTAAGCAAAAGAAAACGTGGCTCCAAATTAATGTCCACTTACATGTATGTAGATAACTATACATAACATCATTTTAATATATCAGATTTGTTTAATTAGATTGAATAGGTTTATGTATCAATTAAAGAATACTGAGTGCTGGTGTGACGTAGGTCATTACCCATACTGTAATGACGTCATATCGACACGTCGCAAACCTCCTTTGCATACCACTAGTTATTTGCGAAAAAGCAACAACGGATGTTATATGTATGTGATAAAACTTTATAATAATTATAATAGACGAAAAGGGCCTTCGTCTATTATAATCATTATTAATTTTAATCACATACATATATAGAGTGAAATAAAAATCGTACGGCGTACTGTGTATATTTATTTCATACTAACTGTCATATCACAACACAACTGTACTACTACGCCAACAGATTAAATAGAGAATCTTGTTTGACAAATTTGGATAACCACGAGTGATTTAAACATGTTCAAGTGTCCTAAAAAATCTCCCGAGCAATCCTACTAATTGGACCGCAAATTAGGTTACATATAACTCTAGTATAAACAGTGATTCAGAACAAATCTGTTTCTTCAAATTTCGTCATATTGCAATCATGACGTTATTCTGAAAACGATACTAAATGTCAATAAGACCATTTTAGTCAAAAAGAACGATTTTAGATTCAATATTAATTTAGGATTTTAAAATGGTATAAGAGAAGACTTTTCGCAACACATTGATGTTGCTTTTCTTTATTTTAGTTTGGTAGGTGTTTAATATATTAATGAATAAAACCTTACACCACTTATAACCAATCGTTTTCCTTACAGCTGGGGAAAAAGTGAAAGTATGAACATTTGAATTTTTGTCAATTGGTGTTTATGTAATAATTAGATAATAAATATCAAATTCGTATGTTTTCATCACTGGCATTGTTGAACAAATCAAATTATGTAATGTATTTGAAATCATCTTATTTTTTATGCCCCTGGCATCGATAGATGCGGAGGCCTATAGTAATCGTCCTGTGTGCGTGCGTGCGTGTGTGTGTGTCCGTCCGTAACAAGGTTATGCTGCGTTTACACTCAGCCACGATAGCTGCGATGCCCACGATTTGAGGGAATCGCGGTGAGCGTGGCGGACCGTGGGAAAAATCGTGGTGATCTTGAGAGAGCGTGGAAGAATCGGGATAATCGCAAGGATCGTGTCAGATTTTTTGACGGTCAAAAAGTTTGGCACGATTGTGCCGATTGGTTTTTATATCGTGTGAGAGCGTAATAGAACTTGGGAATCTTAGTAGAGCGCCGTAGAGATTAACAGAGCTTAACAGAACTTAACAGAACGCATCACAGCGTCAGGCCCAAACGTAGGGGATCTTTGTTAACTTGGAAAGGCGATTCTTTAAGTTTTTACATGTATTATAAAGTTAATGTAGTGCTCCCTCCCTACAACGGTCCTCCAAACAGCGACTCCCTCTTTACAACGGTAATTACCGAAGTTTCCTTTAAACAAGACAATAACCGTATTTCAAGCGATTTCACTGCTGTAATTTTGTCTGCTAAAAATTGTCGTCTGCTTCTTTCCCTCAAAATTACATAAAAGTTGACATTTTGCTAGAATAAATATAAATACGAGTGACAGGTTAAGCTTCCAACCAAATATTTTCAGATGCAGTATCCAGAGAACGAGTAGGTGGCCCATGCCTCCTTTTTATACCACAATCGTGCTCAAAACGCAACACTCTTGGTGAAATCGTTGCCATAAATCGCAGGAGAGCTTAACAGAACGTTATATCGTGTAAGATCTTAACAGAACGGGATAAAACGTGATCGTGGTTACCGTAAGAGAGCTTGAGAGAACGTGGTGAAATCGTGGCAGATCCTCATCATAATCTTGTTGGGTTCGCATCAAAACGCTGCAGCAGGTAACAAGACGTGCATAGAGCGTAAGAAAGCGTGGTATAGCGTAGAAAAAGATAATAAATCGTGAAGCTCTGCGCTTTTTCTAAATCGTGGCCATCGTAGCTATCGTGGCTGAGTGACGAAGCATTAAGTATATTTTACCATTTCGTCTAGCATCAACACCCCTTACCCAAATGCTTGGATACTTATACGGTTGTTGCCTTGGACCATTCCCTATCCACCAATACAACCAAACTTTGATTTTGACCTTGACCTTGACCTAATTTGGACTTAAAATATTTTAAATAAGGCTAATTCTTGGTTAACTAGATTTTACCGTTTCGTCTAGCATCAACACAGCTGACTACAATGCTTTGATACTTATACAGTTGTTGCCTTTGACCATTCCCTGTCCTACAATATCACCAAACTGTTATTTTGACCTTGACCTTGACCTAATTTGAACTTAGAATATTTTAAATGGATTCTCTCTCGGTAAACTAGATTTTACCGTTTCGTCTAGCATCAACACTGTTTACTACAATGCTTCGATTCTTATACAGTTATTGCCTTGGACCATTACCAACTCACCAATAATACCCAAGCTCAGTTTGACCTTGACCTAATTTGGACTTAGAAAAGATTCAGAATATGTTGTCAAGGATGCCACCGGGGGCATAAGCGTTTATCGAACGCGCAGTCTTATTTAGATATAGATCTAACACATAATTAACTTTTAGACAGTAACGGCCCAGACAATGTACAATGTATACATATACTATTGGCAAGTGTAGAGCAAGCATCAATGGACAAGTGAAGCAATGATGAATTTGAAGCTCTAACTGATGATTTGCTGTGTAAAACTGTATATTGAGACTGTATTTAAGGTTGCAGACCTATTATGTCAATATCGAAAACTCTACGGAGAGTGATCGACCATCCTCGTCAACAGTTGACCCGTTCCAAACCATGTTTTAGTGGTTCAACAGTTGAGGAGAAAAGCTGATCGCTTCACGTAGAAAGCGATTTCTCAATCACTCTCTTTGATCATCTGCAATGTATGTCGTCTGCAACAATTCTGAGAGTTGATTAATCAACGTGTTTATTTAGAAATTGTCACCAAACTAAATCCATATTTGTCACTAAGTTATTCGGCGATTCATCCAGATCAAACTTGTTCGTAACATTTATCACAACGTTTTTCTCATGGTGCGCAGATATAAATGTAAAACGGATAAGACATTATTCTTACACTTCTACTTTCCAAAGTGGCCCAGTCTACTTTAATCTAATTGGGTTCTTTTTTCTTATATGTTTCTTCACTGTTTGCGTAAGACTATAGGTGTGTACATGACTAGTATTATCGTCGCTACGGTTGAATCTGTTATAACAGAATAACAATGCTACATTTTGAACGCTATTCGTTCCCTCTCATTAAAGACATTACTTGGCCTAGCTTGTAGATATATCACTGTAGATAGTTTTAATCAAAGCACGGATATCATGCACTTACTCGACTAGTGTCTAAGCAAAGAATCATTCAGGCGTCTCATGTGAGGCCCGCACCTTATATTTGATAGTTTGGCTAGTAAAACCTATTGAAACACAAAACTTCAGATAAATGAGCCGTTACTTGCACAATTTGTTCATGCTGTACAGTTACTTTCACGCCTAGTGAGAACAATTGGGAGGGGGTGAATCAATGATTGGACTGGGGTAATGTCTTTAAATTAAACGTAAAGTATAGTTAAGTATATTTAAAAAAACGGCAGGTTCCTGATATCATATGCTTTAAACAGCAATCGGCCAGAATACAGAAACAGGTTTTCCATGTTTTTTGGCGTCGAGAAAGTAGAAACATTTTTTACGTGAATTATTCAAAAGCGTCAAGATGCACTTTTATGGGGGAAAATATAAATAAGCAAGATTTCATTCCGTGTTAAAGCATTAAATGACTTATATACAAACATGTACTTACATTTAAAATGACGTTATGTTTCCAAATAAACGCATTTATCCTGAAAAATAAATTTCATTGCAAATAGACCTGAACCATATCAACCGACGCTGGGTTACCCGGCGTGTGGCTAGGTTTTAAACTGTTAGCCACTCAGATTAAAATGACTGGTCTGAAATGTCAAAAAGTTGTCAATTGCAACGTTTCCGATTCACGGGGTATTACGATGAAATGTTACTCTACAAAAACCTATATGGGTATTATAACAAATTTGTATTGCTATGAAGGCAACTTTGTTTTCGTAAACAAACATTTCTCACCGTATACATTGACTTCGTAACAATACAAATCTGTTATAATATATATACAGGTTGTCGTAGCAATACAGTTTGATGATTATACGTAGTTGGCCCCCCGTGCGATTGTTTTGCGTTTAAACGGAATGAACAACTTATCCACTATAGTCGGATTTTGACCCGTGAGCTGTGACCTTTAGGACGAGTCCACCCGTAGAGGTAAAACACGTCACAAACCATGACTTTGTTCAGGAGTTACCTACCTTTCATGGTATACTAAGGATATAATGTATTTTGTATTGAAATTAAATCAATAATCGAGTTAGACTAATAGGTAGCGGGTTAGGGTACTTGCAATAGTGTAATGGGCTGTGGGTTCGATTCCAAACAGGGTTTCTTTTTTTAAAAGTATTATCATTATATTGTATTGCATTAATTTTTAAACAATTACTTATTTGAATTTGTTCAACATATTATGCAAAATGGGTTTCCACTGTTTACAAGGGACAAGTGGAGTACACTCTTTCTAAATGACGAGTATACTTGTCGTTAGGGTTCAATGTGTTAGGTATTTAGGGATACCTTTAAGGTTACCCCATACAAGTTAAATGGGATTCGGATTAGATCCAATGGAATTTTAAATCGCTTCCGCTTCTCCTTCTTACAAGCTCGTAGACGTTTTCTACAAGCTTCCTTGCCATGAAAGTTTAGACACTTGACGCGGTGGTTTTTGTCTGTCGTAGCATCTTCAGCTTGAATAAATTGGTTATACCGAAATGTAATCAGAAACTGAATAATATATATTATTTAAATAATGAACACTTACTAAAGGTCCCTTGTGGTTATCGTCATGTGTAGTATTAAAATGCCTTTCCCAACCAATAAAAAAAATAAAAAAATAAAGTTTCACTGGGTTTCGAAATCATGACCTTACTCAGTAAAACACCACTCTACTACCACGACCACGATGACATATAGGTCTCAAAATCTTATTTTAAATATCAAGTTAAGGTTTGAACCCTAACCTACCCATAACATGGAATGGCTGCAACTTCTATAAATAGAAAAGCTCAGTCAGGGTTCAGCGCACAAAATTTACCTATACATGTATATGTAATGGTTTGTTTTGGAGTCGTACATGTACCGGGGCTAAGGCTAGACCTGAAAGACTAAACAAGTGTGTTACGTAATAGATCAAAAACAGCATATACATGTGCTGATACATACTGTACTGTACGCCATTTGGACTGCCACTTTCTGCACCAATTTACCGAATACTCTATTTGTTTATTTCGCGTGCTACTTACAGACATGCTTGAGATAATAAATGATGCAGATAACTGTCTGTGTAAATTACAATACAGTCGTGCTATTGTTGGCTGTGTTAGTCTTAGGGGGATTGAGAGACTGTAGTGAATAAACCAGGGCCAATGGCACTATTCATATTCCATCATGAACCTTTGGTTTGTATTACGACACACTTAATGTCATCTTAAGTACCACTCAAATGGAGACTCATTTCTTGTAGTATAAACGGTAACAGCTTTATCCCATTTATGCCTGAATATTGCAATGAATTATTCCATGTGGTTGCTGGAATATTTCTTTGTAGATATACAATGGTATTCTAAAGATACTACAATGATTGTCTATACAGCAAACTACTAATATTACATATGATATAGCAAACATTGCGAACCAGATGTCAAATGAAAATAAATGTACTTATTTATAACCAGGTTGCTACTCTCAATCGCCCGGAGGCTGTCTTGTTAATTTGCACCCTCCGGTTGGTCAATTGATAGGTAAGTCAAACTGGCATTGTCAATTTAAAATAAAACTGCAGTTCTAATGCAATAGTCCGTTACATGCAATCGAAACATTTTGGAAATAAGTGTGAATGGTTTCGTTTCAAAATAACCTTTAAGCACTTTATCAGTAAAGTATAACATTAATTTAGTTGACACATACCCCCATCCACAAATTGGAAACGTTATTTGTCTTTGGAGCCTTACTTTTATTTTGGGAAATGATTGGATAAAAATATCTGTACCTAGCTAAATGAAGCTAATCCAGCAAAGTTATTACCTAAACGTTTACCAGACCATGAGCAGAAACCTACTGCAAATTGGAATGAACTTACAAGAATGGTGCGAATTGACATGAATCAAGGTTATAAAGAGAACCTCTAACATTAAAAATTACTGTTAATAACCCTTAAACATCCGTTTTGGGCCTAGATGATTTTAACACTTGTATATTTTTCAGACATTTTTGGAGATCATCTATACACATGATTTTAATAACACAATCTCATAGAAACACCTATTAAAAGCCGCGTAATCGACGACCCTCGGTGCCGCCGCAATTCACAGCAGCATGTCGCGTTCCCGGTCCGGAAATTACTCATACGAAACAGAAAGAGTGTAAGTAGATTCAGAATGTAGTATTTATTCACTGGAAGTAATATATTTCCAAATCGTTATCACTGTTTCGCTTAATACAACTCTCAAATGAACGTTTTTTAGCTCGACTTTTTCAAAAAGTCGAGCTATTGTCGTCACCCTGTCGTCTGTGTCTGCGTCAGCGTCTGCGTAAGCGTCTGCGTCGGTTAAGTTTTTTGCTTAAGATTTTTGTAAGAGTCCATTTCTCAATAACTATCAAAGGTATCCATTTGAAACTTGGAATATTTGTTTAGTATTAAAAGGGCAACTCATTACAACAAGGCAGGTAACCCTGGGATTTGTCATTTCAGAGTTATTGCCCTTGTTTTATTTACTTAAAAAATATAAATTAACATATCTCAATAACTATCAAAGGTATCCATTTGAAACTTTGAATAGTTGTTCAGTATCAAAAGGGCAACTCATTACAATAAGGCAGGTAACCCTGGGATTTGTCATTTCAGAGTTATTGCCCCTGTTTTATTTACTTAAAAATTATAAATTAACATATCTCAATAACTATCAAAGGTATCTATTTGAAACTTGGAATACTTGTTAAGTATCAAAAGGGCAACTCATTACAACAAGGCAGGTAACCATGTGATTTGTCATTTCAGAGTTATTGCCTTTGTTTTATTTACTTAAATATTATAAATTAACATATCTCAATAACTATCAAAGGTATCTATTTGAAACTTGGAATACTTGTTTAGTATCAAAATGAAACCCTGGGATTTGTCATTTCAGAGTTATTGCCCTTGTTTTATTTACTTAAAAATTATAAATTAACATATCTCAATAACTATCAGGGGTATCCATTTGAAACTTTGAATAGTTGTTAAGTATCAAAAGAGCAACTCACTACGATAAGACAGGTAAACCTGGGATTTGTCATTTCACAGTTATTGCCCCTGTTTTATTTACTAACATTTTTAAATTAACATATCTCAATAACTATCAAAGGTATCCATTTGAAACTTTGAATACTTGTTTAGTATCAAAAGGGCAACTCATTACAAAAAGGCAGGTAACCCTGGGATTTGTCATTTCAGAGTTATTGCCCATGTTTTATTTACTTAAAAATTGTAAATTAACATATCTAAATAATTATGAAAGATGTTAACTTGAAACTTTAAATACCTGTTAAGTATCAAAAGGACAACTCATTACACCAAGGTAGGTTACTCTGTGATTTGTGATTCCAGAGTAATTACCCTTGATATATTTACTTAAAACTTGTAAATTGAAATATCTTAATAACTGTCAAAGGTTTTAACTTGAAACTTTAAATACTTGTGTTATAACAAAAGGGCAACTCATTCAAACAAGAAAGGTGACCGGGGATGTGCCATTCCAGAGTTATTGCCCTTGTTTTTATTTACATAAAACTTGTAAATTGAAATTTCTCAATAAATACCATAGGTATTAACTTGAAACTTTGAATACTTGTTCAGTTTCAAAAGGGCATCATCTTTCAACACAGTAGATAACCATGGGATTTGGCATTGCAGAGTTATTGCCCTTGTTTGACTAAGAATTTGCATATGAAATTATTCAGTAACCGTAGAAAGTTATTAATTTCAAACTTCAAATATATTTGAATACTTGTTTAGTTTCAAAAGGGCAACAACGCATTGCAACAAGGCAGGTAAAGCAGGCAAAGATACTGTCCTTCTTTTGACTTATAGTTTACTTTAAGTGGAATGTAGACTGTCCAAGTATGTTTAAGTTGTTGTTTACTTACAAACTTCTATGACTAATAGGGCATTAAACACCCATACACATTCTTTAAGTTTGAAAAAAATAGCCGTCTCAAGTATATGAAAGTCGAGCGTCCAGCACCCGTTTGCGGTGCTCTCGTTATTTATTGATGATTATTGTCTTATTTATAATATCCGCTATTTAGTGTTGGTTTCTTGAGCGGATGAGGAGTGAGTCAAAGTCTTGGAAACTACCGTCTGTTTCAATACACAATTTTAAATGATGCATTTGATTCCACAAGCATTGTTGTTCCAATGACGACTGTAATATTGTAATATTTGAACGGCATCTTTTGGGAGCGGTAAGGTTGTCAACAATATCCCGAGGACGACTCGTAAACATAATTCATTTTGTATACAGTGCTCCATCCCTACAAGTTACATAAGGAACATTTTTTATAGAAAGAAACATATTGACACGTGGACAAACAGCTTTAATCCAAATCAGACGCCACGTGACGCGACGTCTGTTGTGGATTCCAACTTTTTGCAAATGTCAGCAACTTTCCCTCCCTAAAACTCCTCCTCCCTAACAACACACACATTTCGTTTCCCATTGGTTGTTGTTCTAGAGAGGGAGCGCTGTAGTGTTATTCCTCTCCCGTTAAAACGAAGCAAAAGGTAAACACCGAGTAATAAAATGAAGATAAATCCCGACACTAATGTGAAAAGGTTGAATGTTTAATTAAATCTGAGTAGCAATCAGACGCTGTGTTACCCGGAGTCTGATCTGGCACCTAACTGTTAACAATACAAACGTTTATCTAGAATTTTCAGAGATGTCACAACCCCTTCACCTGCAATACTGCATTGGCTTAGGTTACATGACCGGTTTCCTCGTTTCACGTGACCACTCACCGGTCATGTGACCCATGTCAACGCAGCTTTGCCTGAAATGAAGGGCATGTGACATCTCCGAAAAGTCCAATGTAAAGGAATAAAACTTTTGCTCTGCGTAAAATAACCTATCTACTATAGTAGTTTTGTCAGATGTAGGAGAGGTTCAAGTGTCCACAATACTCCGAGATCGACAAGGAATCAGATTATATTTATTACCTAACTACTGAAAACAATGATACAGGCGTTACTGAAAGTGGACATTTCATTGACGAGGAACTATAAATGTGTTGTTTTATTTTCTTTCAGAGGGAAGACAGATGTTTTGCGAGACTGGTAATGGAAGTGTGCTTTTCAGCCTACTGTTTTATCGCTCGTTGTAAACATAGCTCCCTTCATTGCCATTACAGCAACTGTTTGTTTAACAATTGTCGTATGATTTTATTTTCTCAAAATTAAATAAAAGGAATTCGTTGCTAAATGAATATTGAAATTAGTTAAACAGTTTGGATTCTGATCAGACACCGCGTGACGCGGCGCTTGATCAGCTTCCGAACTGTTTGCAAATAATAAGTGTTATCATGATAAGGCAGTGTAGGGATTAACCAGTTTTATGCTGATTTTTCTAAGGGGGCTTTCAACTTTCAAATAGTGATCCGTTTATGTTGAGATTAATGAATATCTTGAATAGAGTACAACAGCAAACAGTTAGTTAAATACACGAAATAAATCTTTAGCCTTGATAAGGTTTTGATCAGAGAATGACTTGCAAAATACATATATTGGTTTCCTGCGTAGAATGGGTTAACAGCAGAAAGATAAAAGATGTATATACAGCCACTATGAAGAGTAAATTAGTTTTTCAAAGGCAACTGACCCCATAACACTAGCAAAGCTTAGTAGCTATTGTGAACCCCATAAAAGCACAGCTTTTCCCAATGCCACATCTGTTATCAGTTAACAGACGTATACTTGTTTCAATGAAAATGTTTTCTTTGTACTATTACAATAAACAAAATCAACAAGTATGTATTCTAGAAAGTAGGCAGTGACCTTGAGAATTTTGAACGTTTCTACTTCATGTCCCATGTCTTTAATTTTGACCACTCACTAGAATAGTCTCTTTGATACGGATATAATGAGGAGTTACACCATAGAGGTGTTGTAGTTTTGTTCCAATATGTATTTTACTTGTATGCTATGAACTAGTTCAAAACATTATTGAACTCCCGTTTTATAAGATAATTTATTGTGTTCCTACAAACAATACGTTCAACCCGTTTAAGGCCAAAACCAGATAGGTGTCGACTATGCAAACAGTTTGGACCCAGACTAGACGTCTGACCAGGATCACAACAGTGAAACACGCGTGTGGATGGTTATTTGATCAGTCACATGCAGTGTATTTGGCAGTGAATGAGGAACATGTACACTTCCGTTTGAATAAAACTGTTCACTTCATAAATACGATGGACTCAAGCAGGAATAGCAACACAAACAATGCACCCACCTCTCAAGCAGAACACACACACATATATACCATAACAAACACACACACACATACACGCAATACCATTCCTTCATCTACATACTAAATAGGACAAACATAAAGCAAAGTGAACATAGGAGCCCGTCTTGGTACGGTTAGTAGCCCTCAACCCATTTTAGCCTAGTGTCTATTAAATGGGACATTGGCAAACAATATAGAATCTATTGAGACGCCGCGTGACGCTGCATCTCAATAGATTATGCACTGTTTCCTACTGCATGTTCTTCCGTATGGAAAAATATTGCAGTGTCCTTAGATCACCCTACTCGATGTATGAAGGAATCTTCCAGCAAGCACATAGGGAGAGTTCAATGCAATAGTCAGGCATAAATGGGTTAATATATCACGTCCTATAGACGTTAATCAGTCCCGTTTGTAGCGAGTTTATTAAAACTACAGTGCTCCCTCCCTACAACGACCCTCCCAACAACAAATACCTCCTTACAACGGCCCTTGTCACAGTTCTCTTAACAGGACAATTATATCCAACCTATTCACGACTGCAATGTCGTCTACTTAATACTGTCGTCTGCTGTTTTTCTCAAAGTTACATACTAAACATTTTGACAGAAAAAACTTAATGACGAGTGACAAACAGTTTGGATCCAGATCAGACGCCGCGTCAAGCGGTGTCTGATCTGGATTCAAGCTGTTTGCAAATATTCCTCCCTATAACGACACCCTTCAAACAACGCACACATTTTATGTTTCCTGTTTGGTGTCGTTGTTGAGAGGGAGCGCTGTATTCACGATTTTAATTATTATACAAATTTGAGTCTGGTCAATAGACGAATCTTCCACCGTGGAGAAGACATTACCCTATTCCGTTTAAACGCAAAAGTCACATAAACTCATTGCAATAAAATGTAGAAAACATCAACGTTTAGACATTTCTAACGATTATTTTAATATGATTGCCTAACAGTTTGATGCTTTGACATAACTATGTCAGATTAACAAGCGTCTGATCGCGATTCAAAATGTTTGTATATAGAGCGCTCTACCATTTAATTGTTTTAGCATAAATGTGTTTATTGGGAAAAGTAACTTATTCTTAACTGAATGTTGGTAATCAAATCAGAGAAAATAGTTTGTTTTTTCGTATCTAACATTTCAAGCTATTTACGCTTATCACATATTTAACTTTTTGTATGATGCGGGCAATACGTATTAAAACAGATTGTGTCAAGATGAGAATACGCGTTACTCGGCGTCTTATCTGGACCCAAATTGACAGTGATGAAATTTCTGAACGAAAAATGTGGAAAATCAACTATTAAATGTGTTGCAGATGACCAACGTTTGCTGAGGACAATGTCACAATAACGTAGCGTGTTGAAGGTTTAGTTAATCCCGTATGATATTATTTAATCACAAGCTATAAAATGAGGGGTTTAAATGTATTAAAACATCTAATTTACTACAAATAATACTCAGGCAAATATTTGAAGTGCTTGTACGTGTATTAAGGACTTTATTTTCTGATACTGTGTGTTGTAACATCTCCTGTGGATAGTTATGACAACAATTTGAAACAGAGTTCCAGTGTTAAAATGAAGCCTCATATTTTCAAGTTTACTTTGACTTTTGTGTTGGCTTTTATTTGTATGTTTGCAAACTAAGCGCTTTCATATTTTAATATACTGAAATCACGCTTAAAGCGACACTACAAATAAAGTGAAGTTTCCGCTGGTAAAGGTTAAAAGCACGCTATGGCGCAGTTTGATTTTCGCCTCATTTAAGATGCCTTTTGTCTTGAACTTCATAATCTAGTATTCCTCTGAGTGGTGCTTTATGCTTTTAAGTTTTATTATCATCATAAAAAGGCTTTTGTATATGTTTACACATACTTTCAATATAATACCTTCGTTTAGCATTTCAGTTAAATGGTTGTTATGGTAATCAAATTGTATTTTTATGTTTTAAGTGAGTGTTATATGACAATATTAACTTGCAAACCAGATAAAGGTTGCTGTACATTGCCTGCACCCAGCTCGAATTATACTCATATTTTCAATATTCATTAAAACTGTTCTATTACGTCCACTAAAGCGAAGGCTAATTGGGTTTTATAAAAACTGGTTATCGCTTAAAGTAAGGTGACAGTAAAACAGAACAAGAGGCCAAGAGGGCCACATTTCGCTCACCTGAGAACATTAGCAGCTGACTGGGCAAGACAATATTTTGATATAGCTATGACCCAGGTGTCATAATTTGATCATGGTAGAGGACCACAATGCGAAGCTACATCTCAGATATTAATGATCTGGGCCTTACAGTTTAATAAAAGAAGATTTGTAAAGGTTTTCCAATAAAATAAATTGACAAGCCCAGGGCGGGGCCAATTTTAGTCCGGGGGTCATACTTTGAACACACTTGGTAGAGAAGCACACAGCAAAGCTATGTATATGTCAAATATTAAAGATTTAGAGAAGAAGACTTTTAAAGGTGTTCCTATATAAGTCTATGTAAAACTGATAAGCCCCAGGGCGGGGCCAAATTTGATCCAGGGGTCATAATTTGAACAATCTTGGTAGTGGACCATAGGGAAAAGCTTTATGTCAAATATAAATGATCTGGGCCTTACGGTTTCAAAGAAGAAGACTTTTAAAGGTTTTCCTATGAAAAACTAATAAGCCCAAGGGCGGTGCCATTTTTGGCCCAGGTGTCATAATTTGAACAATCTTGGTAGTGGACCACAAGGCAAAGCTATATGCCAAATATTAAAGATCTTGGCCTTACAGTTTCAGTGAAGAATATTTTTAAAGATTTTCCTATATAAGTCTATGTAAAAATGATAAGCCCCGGGTGGGGCCAATTCTGGCCCGGGGTCACAATTTGAACAATCTTGTTAGAGGACCATAAGACAAAGCTACATGTCAAATGTTAATGATCTAGGCCATACAGTTTCAGAGAAGAAGATTTTTAAAGGTTTTTCTATATAAGTCATAATTTGAACAATCTTGGTAGAGGACCATAAGACAAAGCTACATGTCAAATGTTAAAGCTCTAGGCCATACAGTTTCAGAGAAGATTTGAAGGTTTTCCTACGAAAAACTATTAAGCCCCAGGGCGGGGCCAAAAACTTTGACCAATCTTGATAGAAGATCATTAGGTTACGATACATACCAAATATCAAAGGTCTGGTCCATTCGGTTTCTGAGAAGAAGATATTTTTAAGATTTTCTTATGCATTAAAAGTTGTCTATACGGTCATGTTAGAAAATCTGGTCTCACAGCTAGGGGAATAACTCTAGCTAAAAACTTTGAACAATATTTCGTTCCCCCTTGTCACTGATGCATCTGACAAAGTTTGGTTGAAACCGGGTCAGTGGGTTCTGAGGAGATGTTTGTACGACGGACGCCGGACGACGGACGGAATGGTATCAAAATAGCTCATCCTTCGGCTCAGGTGAGCTAAACACCATGAAGGTTTCTGTTTTACTGTCATCTTACTTTAAGCAGTCACTTGTCGCAAACACCTAATAATTAACACAATTTAGTGGTCGTAATTGATGGGTTTTACTGTAATACTCTAAATTTAGCAATTACTTGAGAGGTTGCTAAGGTAACCAAATATCATTTTCCTGTTTCAAGTAAATGTGTATATGATAATGCTTTCAAATGTTATAATAACACTAATGTATGGAATTGCGTAATAGTTCTGATTATTTGCTGTAGTTTGCCTCACCAAAATGTATTTAATTTGACACAAATTGTCAGTGAACTACGTTCTTTTGTCAGGTGTCTATATAGTTACCAAGAAATATCTGCATGTTTTGTATAATAGCTTAACTTTTAACTCTACAGTATATGGTTATAGCAATTAAAGAATAATCCTGGTACATTTTAAATAGTACGGCTCAGTTACATACTTAACAAGAGCCCCATTGGGCATATTCGCTCACCTGAGAATAATTGGAAAAATGGAGATATTGATTTATGTCCAGGACCGACCTAGATATGCAACAGACCGGAACAATTTGAACAAAATATGTCAAGTATATTTAAAAGTGTCACCATACAGAATATAAAAGCTCTGGCCATATTAGTTTCAGAGAAGAAGATGTTTGAAAATTTCACTATATAACTCTATGTAAAACAGTGACCCCCGGGGCGGGGCCAATTTTGACTCTAGGGGCATAATTTGAACAAACGTAATAGAGGACCTGTAGGCGATGATATTAGCCATATATCTAAGCTCTGGCCCTTGTAGTTTTAGACAAGAAGATTTTTTAAGTTTTCACTGAAAAAATCTATTTTTAGCTGCTGTGACCTAGTTATGCAACGGACCAGAACCATTTGTAAAATTTCGGTATAGGACATCTAGAAGTGTCACTATGCCAAATATCAAAGCTCTGGCCATATTAGTTTCAAGAAGAAGACGTATGAAAATTTCACTATATAACTCTATGTAAAACCGTGACCCCCGGGGCCGGGCCAATTTTGACCCCAGGGGCATAATTTGAGCAAACTTGATAGAGAACATGTAGGCGATTCTATGTGCCAAATATCTAAGCTTTGGCCCTTGTAGTTTCAGACAAGAAGATTTTTTAAGTTTTCATTGAAAAAATCTATTTTAGCTCCTGTGACCTAGGTATGCAACTGACCACCACCATTTGAACAATTTTGGTGAAGGACATCTAGAAGTGTCTCCATGCCAAATATCAAAGCTCTGGCCACATTGGCTTCAGAGAAGAAGACGTTTGAAAATTTCACTATATAACTCTATGTAAAACTGTGACCCCCGGGGCGGGGCCAATTTTGACCCCTGGGGCATAATTTGAACAAACATGATAGAGGACCTGTAGATGATGCTATGTGCCAAATATCTAAGATCTGGCCCTTGCAGTTTTTGACAAGAAGATTTTTTAAGATTTCCTTATTTTTTCAATTTGGTTGCCATGGCAACCAGAGTTCTGCATTGGTTTTTATTCTTTGAACAAATTTGAAAGAGCTTGACCCACGGAACATTTCTGTAAAGTTTGGTTGAATTCTGTCAAGGGGTATAGGAGGAGATGTCATTTGAAGCAATTGTTAACGACGACGCACATACGCACGACGCACGACGCACATACGCACGACGCACGACGACGGACGCCGGACACAGGGCCATCCCAATAGCTCACCTTGAGCTTTTGGCTCAGGTGAGCTAAAAATGAATAGTGATGTATATAACTATAAGTATCTTATAATTATTTAAAGAATAGCACGGTCTGGCGGAACAGTTAGTAAGATTTGTTCATATATATTATGTTGTAACCATGGTGAGACTATAATAACGAATATATATTGTACCCTAGTAACGTCATTCACTTGCGAAGAGGTCACGTGTCATGAGCAAACGATGTAGCCCTTGCAGGAACACTCTGATCAGGGTCTGCACTCTTTACCATCTTGCAATACATGTATAATTTTAAAATGAACCATGAGTATGTAAACGTGTACCATGTTTAATTGGAATCTGGAATAGTCCATATGAGATCACAGGGGCAAATAAGTTTAAAGTATAATATACACATAAATATAGTTGAACAAATCACTCATCAATCCCTGAAACTTAAAATGGATATTTCCAGTTTCCATTTAATCTATTCAATTTTTGACTATTTAGGGGTATGTTTCCAAACATTTGCAAAATTACAAACAATGAAGACATTGATCAAGGTGTTCTGTTCGGAGTCCTCTGATCAGGGTCTGCACTGTTTACTTATGCAAAGTGTACAATTCACGCATTTTTATATATGGGAGATATGAAAACAGGGTAGACTATGATCAGACGCCGCCTAATACGGCATCTGATCAGAGTCTACGCTGCTTGCTGATAGGAATTTAAATACGAAAGAAAACAAAAATAAAAATTTAGACCAGGCACTCCTTACCACCCAGGTATTTTTGTCAAAGAATCACAATATGACAAACTGCACACCCTAATGCCAGGGCTCGTTTAGGTATTCGATGTTTGCACATATAAAGTGTTTGCAATGGACGCGTATGTGCATGACTAGGGTTCAAAGGGTGAAAGTAATATTAAAGTCAAGAGGAAAGCTCCGGTAGGAGCTGTGAGCTTTACATTCATATTGCCTGAATTAGCTACCTGTTTAAACTATATATATCAACATATAATTTGCTTTTGTTTCTTTACTGTGTGGTAGCATCCGTGCATTGTAACAGTTATGCTAGATAGCCCCAAATCTTCCAGTACAGAACACTTAGCAATGTTCTCAATTGTAGGCTTAATGACGATGCAATCATCCCGTAATTAACACATACCTTGGTGGAGATATCGATCAGTATAAAGGAAGCTGTGGTTTACAAGAGACGTTTTCCCAAATAACAGGACTGTACACCGCGAATTGATGTTCCGTGCAAACAAATAGAAGTCAAATATTGCGTCTATATTTGTCCCTTCCCTTATAGCTTGTGTTCAATGTCTAAGAATCCTTTAGGAGTGTTCTGGTTTATTTAAAGACTGTTTTAAAGATACACTCGTCAGGATGTTAAAAATGTTCTATCCCTCTTTAACAGGGCATAGATCTAGTATAAAGATAGGAGGACATCGCTTTTAGGAATAATAATATGGGCTAAATGGAGATTCTGTGGGAGAAGTGATAATGCTTTCGTTGCAATTAAGACGTTATAATTAATCTAAGAAATTCACTGACATGAAAATGTCCGCTTAAATATTTCGGCTGGTTTGTTTTGATAAAATTTGAAATTCACAAGAACAGCACGGAATATCTAAAGTGGTGTTTGGGTATATTTACAGGTCTGCCTACTACAACAAGTCGAATCCCAATGTTATAACGACACTTTGGCTATTTCAATCATTTAATGTGACACAGTTCTGGCACTGTTTTAAGACTAGATTGATTCTTATTTGAAGTTTTTTGAAGTTTTCTCAAACATTGAATAATTGTTTGGGAATAATACTGGTACCACCTGCCGAATGGGGGAAATAACGCACATGTCAAGGCTGCCTGAACTATCCCACATTATTTCCAATTACCCTGTACTATGCTGGTATGGATTATCCCTTCTCCTGCCGATAGCAAAGTGACCTGTTTCTGCCAACAGTCTTTCTATCTAGAGCAGACGCAGCCTGACCAAAACTGTTTAGAGCTCGTGTCATTAGTTCCATTTATCTATAAAACATATTAAGCTTATTATACCTTATTTGCAGATGTCATTGTAAAAGAAAACGATGTTTCGGCAGGATGATAATACCTGCTGTAACAACAGCTAAAATCAGACACAATGCAGTGTAAAATTCAGGTCGCAGTTCAAAACAGGTTGAAAGAAGAGCTGAAAATATGGATATTTCTGTTTTTCTTTTATCTTGCTCTAAGCAGCCACGTAACAGTAATTGCTTGATTTATTGATTGTATAAAGTGGACAATAGAAGCCTACAATCCGATAGTTCATGTAGGTGCTACGTTACGAAGGGAAATGAAGAAATATGCACTCAGCATTTCAAACAATTACGTAAGATCAGTTAAACTGTTTTCATGTATTCTTTCTACCTCTACAGGCCTTGGAGCTACGCAAAAAGTATTCATCTTTTTAGCTCGCCTATTCGGAGAATGGGGGGGGGGGGGGGGGGGGGGGGGGCGGGGGGGGGGGGGGCTTATGGAATCACACCGGCGTCGGCGTTGGTTTTTTATGGTTAAAGTTTTGGGGTAAGTGTTGTAATGCACTAATACATCATGAAATATTTGCATTAGGAAGCTGATATTTGGATTGGAGGTGCCCAGTGGGTTGAACATTGATGTTGTGTAGTTAGAATTTAAAAAAAAGTTTAAATTTAGTCAAAATTTCACCTTTTGTGGACTTAGGTTTTTTGGCTGATTTCTCATGGTTAAAGTTTCGGGGTAAGTGTTGTAATGCACTATAACTACATGAAATATTTATAATAGGAAGCTGATATTTGGATTGGATGTGCCCTGTGGGTTGACCATTGATGCTGCGTAGTTTAAATTTTAAAAAATGTTTAAATTTAGTCAAAATTACACCTTTTGTGGACTTAGGTTTTTCGGCTGATTTCTCATGGTTAAAGTTTTGGGTAAGTGTTGTGATGCTCTAATACTACATGAAATATTTGTATCAAGAAGCTGATATTTGGAATGGAGGTGCCCTGTGGGTTGAACATTGAAGTTGCGTTGTTAAAATTTAAAAACAGTTTAAATTTAGTCAAAATTTCACCTGTGGAGGACTTAGAGTTGTTGGACTGAAATTTCAAAGTTAGTTATGGAGTAAGTGTTGGAATGCACTTATACTACATGATATATTTGCATTAGTAAGATGATATTTTGAATGGAGGTTTCCTGTGGCTTGAATATGAATCTACTGATACACTTTTCTATTGATAGTTACCTATTTAAGAAAGGTTTCATTAGGCGAGCTTTGCTGTTCTCCGACAGCTCTTGTTGTTATCCTCTTTTTAATACTTTTATATTCAGTATCGTCGTAGCACATAATGATATGCATCTTCCCGAGATGAAGAGATAAAGCTAATAGCAAAGTAACCATACCATTTAAAGAGTAAAACTTTTCAAAAGCAAATATTGCATTTGAAACCTGATCAACCAACACATGTTTGTAACAACAACTAAATGTATTGTTAGCGGCGCGTATTAATAATATATCATTTATTTATTAATCTAAAATATCTATAGCAGTTGCAAACATACACGTTTGAGCAAGACATAGCTGCGGGCTACCCTTTGTCTAATCAGGTTCAAACTGTTTGCAATTCAGATTAAAACTAATCTATTATATGTTCCTTAAATTACTATTTCTACATTGAATTGCTTTGCGTTTTCATTTTTATGCCCCTAGCATCGACAGATGCGGGGCATATAGTAATCGTCCTGTCCGTCCGTCCGTGCGTGCGTCCGTAACAAGGTTAAGTAGATTTTACCGTTTCGTCTAGCATCAACACCGCTTACCCAAATGCTTGGATACTTATACAGTTGTTGCCTTGGACCATTCCCTATCCACCAATATCACCAAACTTTGATTTTGACCTTGACCTTGACCTAATTTGGACTTGTAAAATTTTAAATAGGCTATTTCTTGGTTAACTAGATTTTACCGTTTCGTCTAGCATCAAGACAACTGACTACAATGCTTTGATACTTATACAGTTGTTGCCTTGGTTCATTACCAACTCACCAATAATACCCAAGCTCAGTTTGACCCTGACCTTGACCTTGACCTAATTTGGACTAAGAAAAGATTCAGAATATATTGTCAAGGACGCCACTTGGGGCATAGGCGTTTATTGAACGCGCAGTCTTGTTTTTAACTTGCAATAACACCATATTCTCCATTGTATATGCTAGCTTTGGAAACTTAGTCTGAATATAGTACTGCAAACAATGTTATAGGTCAATAGTAAGATGTGCATATTATTTCGCCAATCAATGCTTTGTGTCCATCCAGGGCGACGTTATTATCCAATTTTTATGACCTGGCCGATTTATTTTAGAACAAAACAGTTTATAAGGTAAATAGACTATTCTAGTTAAAAGTTTTGCCTGATTTATCTCCCCTGATAACTACTCTTCAATATCTCCGCCCGCCATTAATACGCTGCACAACGAACACAATCGATAAAGGGTCAATCATTAGCGCTTTACCCTGAATAGATCTATACAACGGTTATTGCAGACAGTTTGGATCCTGATCAGACGCAAAACTCGGCTTCTGGTTAGGAACCGAACTGTTTGGCACTCATAACGATATAAGTTCTATTTAAGTAACCTTACCTAGAACTTTCAAAGTGAGAAATTTAGAAGCAAACGACAGTTGTTATAACCCTAAAGGCTTTACTCATAGCCTGTTTCTAGTTTTGAAGACAGATTACCACTTAAATCAGATTCGGTGTAATGCAGAATGAGCCTAAGGGCGCACTCTGCTTTAAGCAATAATCTGCAGTGATATAGAAAGTATTTCGTAAATGCGTAAAAAATTGTAGATTCTACCGATGGAGAAAAGGTTTAAAGCAGATGACTGCATGGCAGTGAAGGTGTTGATCTTGTCAAAACTCGTTCTGTCTATTGTTCTAAGGCCCGGTACGCTTGACAATTTGTTAGATATCTTGTGATGGTCTTGATTTCACATTGTTTTCTAAAGCAATATGAAAATTCAGCTTTAAGCTCTTATATACATGTAAACATCCTGCTTTGCTTTCATCTTGTTAACAACAATCAAGCTGAATAAAGGAATCAGTACAAGGTCTGCACTGATAACATTATTTGCGAATAAAAATATAACACAAAATAAAAAACAACAACAACAACAACAACACAACAGATAATGTCAAACAGGGGCTGAAAATGCTCATTCGAAGATTCAGGGGTGACATATTTTATAAGTTTAATGATATATTGAATTTTTTTTTAATTTTATATGTTAACTCATACGAAAATATTTAAGCAGAATTTAAGCCTCACCATGCTTCAAATATATCGTCTGCGAACAAATCAAAATAAGCTTTTATTCTTTTTTAAACGGAATAAAATCTGAATATAAGTGTCAAACAGTTTGGATCATGATCAGACGCCGAGTTACGTGGCGTCTGATTTTGTTCTAAGCTGTTTGCAAATATAAGTGGAGTCAGGATCGGCAGGCAAAATATTTAAATAACTCAAAAAAATTACTATTGAATGTAAACATGAATGAAAGTTAGAGGTGACAAAAGAAAAATTCAGCATAATCACTGATTAGAATTAGATCTATATGATTTGCTAAAATACATCGCTGATGGCTTACAAACTTGACAGGGGTCGTGTGAAATCTTTAATTACTAATTAGACACAGATGTGCACAACACATTCTCGGTGTGGCAGGGGGTAACATTTCTGAGACACAAGATTGAATGGGAGATTCAGATCATATGCTAAATAATTTGATCAGGTTTTTGATCTGGATCCACAATGCTGGCGGATGATATACAAGTGGCGAACAACACTCCTTTGGTTAATAGGTAGCTTATCATAATTATCATAAACATTTAAATATAATTTGAAGCCTGTATCTAGACAAGGCTCCAATTACTTTGCGTTCGATTGATCTGGTAAGCAAGGTGACATCCGATATATACTCGTACGTTTTCGTACTTGAGATAACAGGGCGACCAATCACGTAACTTTTGTATTGATAGTATTTATTAACAATGGCCGACATCTTTCAAGAAAAAGGTGAGTTTTGCATTTTTCTTCGTATATAGGTATTCTTGCAATCCGACCATGGTCTGGTCCACACATTGCCGGTCATTTTGGTACCAAAGGCTCAACGCCACATGCCATACTTTCTTTGGAATGCTTGTCACAATTTTCGAATTGAGGGGAAAGATTCTTAAATTTTCGGAATACGGTTTACTAACGAAGCTTATTTTGGCATCTAACTCGAAAACGGTTTTAAGTCCTGTGACTTCAGATGAAGAAACACATTCTACAAGATTCAGTTTGCCCAAAAATGTGTGTTTTTCATAAAATATCAAATAGTTGCGTGATAGAAAGGATGATGTACAAGAAGAGTAGTGTATTTTAACGAAATAATGGAGATAGAGTATACTAATCAAAATGGATTACTTATTTTAATGATGGCAGTAAACAGGTGCTTCAAAGAAGTATCGTAAATTACGTTCATTAAAGCATTTCAGCACCACGCATGATTGAAATGGCAAAATAAATGAAATATATACCTAAAAATGTATAATGTACCATGCAAATATTAATTTTACTCGAAAACGTTGTCATAAATAAATCTGACATAATTTCACTTGCTGCAATGTGACTGTATAGCTAGCTGAGATTTATCGTGATTTAACTGTATGACTAGCTGAGAGCTCTGTCTTCGTTACGAAAGTCAAGTATTTATATTAGTGAATCTATAAAATGAAGGCAGCGAACACCCATGCAATTTACTCGTTATATATTACATAACAAATTATTCTGACGATTGTCAAACCTTTTGAACCCAGGTCAGACACGGATTGGTTTGAATAGCACGGTTTGTATAGCCTGTGGTACCATTTTCTATTGACAATGATAAAATGTCTATGCAACAAACCCACGCGTTCAATCGTGCTGGAAACTAGTATTTTCTCGCAGACAGCTTTTGTATTGGATTGTAGCAGTTCATTTACTACACTTATCCTCCAATACTTTATCGTTGGATGCCAGGTGTCCTTTATGATTATAAAGCGAGTTGAAGACCCTTCTACTACACCCACTCGTGAATCTGTATTTTGTTTTAATCCATTCTTTGTCTTTAACTGTCTTCGCTGAAGGTGTTGAATTAATGAAAACATACACACACATATAGCCCCTTACTTCACCACCTGACTCAAACTGACTCTAAGTCGACCAAACTGGGGATCGCCAGCATGGGAATGTAACTGAAAACTGACCAAAACATGATATTTGAGATTATAAAGTGGAATTTAAAATTTGAAATATACAATTTAACACTAAATAAGCACCAGCATGCTTGAATTTAACTCTACCTGACTTTTCTCACTTTTCCATACTCTATATGAGACGTACCGAGCAATCATTATATGGTATGTTTAAAAAAATTCTGCGTTTGATATACAAAGTAGGGTGTGGGTGGGGTACTGGTGGTTGTCTTAGTATGTTTATAATATCAATATCTGAATCGAATGTAAAAATAAGACTTATTATTAGAAAATGCTTCAATGTAGATTTTGATTCCTCGAAACGATGATTTTCTCGTAAAATTTGCTTCATTTTCAAAAAAAATGTATCCCCTAAAGACATAGATTGGGCTACAAGAGAACAAGTATGCCAGTTTTGAAAGGAGCGGCTTCAGACGCATTATTACTTTTTATTTGATCAAAATCCTGCAAGTAAAAGTAAATTACAGCCAGTGTTAAGCAGACTGGGTGTGCGGCTAAGTGTGGAATTTAGCCATGTTTATTGTTTACATCCCTACCCTGATTAAAGCCTTATAAGAGTCTGAGATATGCATCTAATCTGTTCAACATAGTGTCTTTGTAAATAAATACTAATGAAAACTACCAAATAGATAGCAGAAAGTCTAATTCAATGTTTGTACGAGTACTGATCAAATCCATTCAAAAACTCTATGAAAAGACAACCAGTAAAGTTTGTTCTATCCATCAATTGGAGTTCGCAAGGGATACCTACTATCCCCTACTTCATTGAACATTTTCCTGGAAGAACTTATGAATAAAGCGCTTGAAGAACATGATGGGGCAATAATAATCGGAGGATCTAAGATCTGCTGATGATATTGATAGCTTGGTGGGTGGTAAAGAAGAACTTGCTTCCTTGGTTGAAAAGCTAGATGGTGCCGCAACGAAGTTCGCAATATAAATCAGCGCAGATAAAAAAAAGAAAATGACAAACAATACTAACACTATCACTACAGACATTAAAGTTCATGACCAGACACTTAGATGAGTACAACAATTTAAATACCTAGGTGCTAAATTATCAGTGACGAGGGTTCCAAGCCAGAAATTCTAACAAGGTCGGCACAGACAGCAGCAGCACTCACAAGACTAAAGCATATTTTGACAGACACCGGGATCACAACGAAACGCAAGATCAGACTAATGCGTGCATTTGTTCTGTCATTTTTTCTTTATGCATGTGAGAACTGAACACTGACAACTGTACTTACGAAGAAAATTAGATGAGATGTTTTCGGACCATCATGGACATCTTGTACCGGTATATGGAGCACGTTTCCAATGAACAATTCAGACAATTAGTAGTTACCCATATAGGTAAACATTGTGTATTTTTTTCATTTCTAGTCAAACGGAGGAAGATGAAATGGTACGGCCATGTCACTCAATCTAGTGGACTTTCAAAAACATTTTACAATGCACAATAGAAAGAAAGAGTAGACGAGGAAGACAGAATATGAAAAGGATTGATAACATTGAACAGTGGACAGGATTGACACTCGAATAGTCTTTATATTAGACTAGACCAATTTTCAAAAAATCTCAAAGGTGAAGGCAAATTGGGGTAATGCTTGGCATCCTAGTGTTTTAACTTATTTCAAGGGTGCTGAATCCAAATATAGTGGATGCCAAGCTGGATTCTGACTTTTAAGGGGCCAAAAAGGGGAAACAAAATGGCCGTCATAAATTGTTTCTTTTCCATCCTAATTGAGTTTGTATTAGTTTAAGAAGGTACATTGCATGCAGCTAAAAAAGATTGCAAGTTGCATTACCTAATTGAAGGGTGTTGAATCCAACACAGGTGGATACCAAGCTGGATTTTGACTTTTATGGGGCCAAAAAGGGGAAACAAAATGGCCGCAATAATATTTTTCCAATCCAAGCTGAGGTTTTATTAGTTTAGGAAGGTTCATTGCATGTAGCTTAAAAAGAAAGATGGCTAGTTTTATAACCTAATTAAAGAGTGCTGAATCCAACACAAGTGGATACTAAGCTGGATTTTGACTTTAAAGGGGCCAAAAAGGGGAAACAAAATGGTCGCCATAAATGTATTTTTTCATCCAATTTGAGTTTGTATTAGTTTAGGAAGGTACATTGCATGTAGCCAAACAGATGTCATGTTTTATAACCTAATTGAAAATTGCTTATCTAAAAAGAGTAGACACTTACATTTTGTACAATGTATAGGGATGATAAACTGTTTGTTTAAATCCGAAATAAAATGTATTCTAATTCTTATTCTTAATTTGATTTTGACTTTTAAGGGGCCAAAAAGGGGGAAACAAAATGGCCACCATAGTATGTTTTTTCCAACCAAGCTGAGTTTGTTTTAGTTTAGGAAGGTGCATTGCATGTAGCTTAAAAAAGATGGCATGTTTTATAACCTAATTGAAGGGTGCTTTATCCAACACAAGTGGATACCAAGCTTGAGTTTGAATTTTTATGGGCCAGAAATTGAAAACAAAATGGCCATTTTTTCACATTGTTTTAAAACATTTTATCAAATAGTGCATCCAAACTGAGTAAATGTATACATTTTTGTACTTTTGTTTAAATTAGTTTAGGAAGATAATTTACAGGTTGCTTGAAAAGATGGCTAGTGTTTTAACCTAATTGAAGAGTGCTGGTCCAAAAATTGGGATACCAAGCTGGATTTTGACTTGAAAATGGTCAAAACTGGACAACAAAATGGCCGCCAGAACATTTTTTTTATCATTATACAACATCGTTTCAAATAGTGAATCCCGGCTGAATATGTATTTTTGAATTAGTTTAGGAAGATACATTTAAGGTACATATAGCTAGAAAAGATGGCAGTTATTTTAAACTCAAAATGGACAACGCTTTGCCTTGTTTTAGCAAAAAAGTTCAAACATTACTATCAATGATTCAAAATTATGCGTGACCAGTCTCACATTTATTTTGTGGATTGTAGTCAATATATTATACACACATTATGATATAGTGTCAATAAATTTGCAAGAGTCTGTGCACCTCAGCGTAGACTAGTGTACCCCTTGGCAGAATAACAGCTTATGATCTCTGGGCAATAATTCAGAATCGCTGGCAGCATCATCAGAACTGGCTGCAATTTATCACCAGCAACCATCCAACCAAAGTCAGTAACTGATGGTAGTGTTTGAGTACAATCCACACCATTGTCTGGTAGTGTTAGCGTTTGATGTAGAACCTGTTGGCATCACTGATGGGTGGCAATGACTCCTGGGCTACACATTTACTGAACAACTTAATTGACGTCCATAATACGTACTCCATACAATCAGCGTATGAATGCTTCAGCAGCTGATACAGTAGCCTGTATAAGTTCTCCTTTGACTAGAGACCATGTAGCAACTGAACCTGTTCTTGGCACACTTCCCATGCCGTCTTCTTGGTGTGGGCCGATGAAACAGTGTCACAACCAGTAATAACATGAAAGGCTTACAGAAAGTTAATAACGTGATAAGATAAACTTTGTTTGATGTCATGAAGTGAAACACATTTGGTTTATTTTGGAGGTGCCACTCTTCATCCAAAGTGTGGTACATTTCATATGTCAAAGTGTACCAATACATCTGTATCCCGAGAAGCAACTGTCATGTATGTATGCAACCCTGCAATTCGAGGAAGCCCCGCTTCAAGTGAAATGCCATGTCTTTAGCTTCAACTCTTGAGGTTGCATCATCCTGCATACCACCAAACCATTCCTTCTGTAGAGCTATTCAAGTTATAGATAAATTCAAAGATCTACATCAGTCATAAAAGGGCATGTTTGTATACACGCATATTGCCTCTAATGAATTGTAAACATACATGTTTTTATGCCCCCGGCATCGACAGATGCGGGAGCATATAGTAATAATCCTGTCCGTCCGTCCGTCCGTCCGTAACCAGGTTAAGTAGATTTTACCGTTTCGTCTAGCATCAACACCGCTTATTCAAATGCTTAGATACTTATACAGCTGTTGCCTTGGACCATTCCCTATCCACCAATATCACCCAACCTTGATTTTGATCTTGACATTGACCCAATTTGGACTTCAACAACAATGTTGATTTCACAACAGCAGATGTTAAGTGCTTGTGTGGCGGCTGTAAAAAGTCGCCCCGTACTTCATTCTCAGTGTTGTTATACTTTCTGGTCCTTTGGAATCATTGATTTCAGCGCATTTACAGTTGAAAGTTGAATTCCGCTTAAGCTGGTGCTAGGGGGCGTGAGCACTGTTGCATATTTAAGTATTGCTCATGAACAGACTCAATTAAACCGAGTCTGCAATTTTCAGTATTTGCTTTGTTTTCTGTGCTTTCAAAGGATCTCCCCTTATTTAGATTGGAATATTTTGAATGGGCTATTTATTGGTTTATTAGATTTTACCGTTTCATCTAGCATCAACACAACTTACTACAATGCTTCTACACTTATACAGTTGTTGTCTTGGACCATTACCAACCCACCAGTAATACCCAAGCTCAGTTTGACATTGACCTTGACCTAATTTGGACTTACAAAAGATTCAGAATATACTGTCAAGGATGCCACCGGGGGCATAAGCGTTTATTAAACGCGCAGTCTTGTATATACATATATCAGTTTATACATTTAATATCCAAGCAATTGATTGGAAATTCAGGATACGAGTCAGTATGGAATAAAGATACATGTAATACACAATAGTAGCAGGGCCCTATTGTAAAACAAGTGAATCAACCATTTGATACAGATGTAATTTAAGTAACCTGTATGCCTGGACAGAAAACATATTCTCTTGATTCAGAAGCAATGGGTAGATCATAGAACTGTAATCTTCTTTCTTTTTTTTTTTCCAGGCCTTGTCAATGAAGGACCTCGTTTATTATCCCCGTCATAGGTGTGTCGGGGTCGGGGAACCATCCGCCTACACACCTTACAAAATTATGAATTGCACAGTTGTATACAAATATTTACAAGTATTAAATATTTCTACATTGACAAAGGTCTGAACACTGTTAATTTCTTATGAAAAATAATAAGAAAAGAACAGTAAAAAAAAAAGTACTTGTAGCCAGGCATGTGTAAACTTCGTAACAGAAAAATGTAGTTCTGCATGTGTATGCATATTTATATGAAAACAGACATTATTGTCTTCTATACATTTATATACAAATTAACATGTATATCGAAATATTTTATCTTATTTGATAAGTATTGCTTTAGGTAATATTAAGTTTCAAATAGAATTTTAAACTGGTCCCATTGATTATGAACTGTAATCTTAATAACAGACTAGAACTGCATGTACTCATTAATAAATCTGGTTCCATAAATATGTGTATGCATGGCTATAGGACTTTTTGAAAGAATGCATACCTCTATGTTGTCATTGTGGCAGTCATAGTGTGATTGTTTTTTCTTCAAATTGTTGCTGACTATACGGCCTATTTGATTTTTAAAACGGCTGCCATTGTTATAAATTCTATTCAGTATGATACTACAAATTTCATGTTCAAGTTCACTATAATTTGCTGTTGGGCATCTTGAGTTGATTTCAAAAGGAAATAGCTTATAGTTGGCGGAAAATGTATATCTTATGGCGGCCTTTTTGTTTCCCCTTTTTGGACCCTTAAAAGTCAAAATCCAGTTTGGTATCTACTTTATTTAGATTAGCACTCTTCAATAAGTTATAAAATTGGCCATCTTTTAAGCTACATGTTATGTACTTTTACCTAAACTAATACAAACTTAGCTTGGTTGGAATTTTTTTATGGCAGCCATTTTGTTTCCCCTTTGTGGCCCCTAAAAGTGCTTAATCCAGCTTGGAAGCCACTTGTATTGGATTCAGCACCCTTCAATTAGGTTACAAAACCATCTTTTTAAGCTACTTGAAATGTACCTTCCTAAACTAATACAAACTCATATTGGTTGAAAAAAAAATATGGCGACCATTTTGTTTCCCCTTTTTGGCCCCTTAAAAGTCAAAATCCAGCTTGGTATCAATTAATGTTGGATTCAGCACCCTTCAATTAGGTAATACAACTTACCAACTATTTAACCTACATGCAATGTACCTTCCTAAACTAATACAAACTCAGCTTGGATGGAAAAGAAGTAATTTATGGCGGCCATTTTGTTTCCCCTTTTTGGCCCCTTAAAAGTCAGAATCCAGCTTGGCATCCACTATATTTGGATTCATCACCCTTGAATTAGGTTAAAACACTAGGATGCCAAGCATTACCCCAATTTGCCTTCACAACTTTTTAGGAGCACATTTTCCCAAATTCGGTCTAGTCTATATAGGCTTAATAATGAGCAAATTTCACTGGGGTCACACAATAGTGATCATACAATATGAGATTGAAATACCTATATTAGCCTTCTACCAAAAGGACGTTTAAGGTAATATAAGGTAAATAGTATATAAATCACAGCTAACATACAGTAAAATCACAACTGGTCATACAGTGACATTTAATAAATAAACATCTTGTCATACAGCATTCCAGTTTGTAGAAATCGCATTACGTTGTGTTTTTCTGTTTATTTTTCATTAACAGACACTTCGGTTACATTAGTTTATTCTAGCTGCGAGTGCTTAATAGTAATGTGTTAGCAGCAATTAACTTCAGGTGTCACTGGAACAGTTTTAAATCACGTTTCCACGGCGAGTCAGTAGGCGATGGCAGTGATCAGAAGCTTATTTAAGAGAACTTGCTTCATATTCGGAAGACAGTTGGTGAACTGAAAGGAATTTATCTTGCAAGTGTACTGGACCATATCTTACAATTGTTTTTTAACACAGGGCTGTAAAATAAAGCTAAATCTTACTCGTTTCGCTAGCGTGTGGTCTATTTCGTGACATTTTGTCGATTCGTTGATCGCAGCTTCCGGAAGGGATACACCGGAGTTTACATACTGTGACCTTGGGCTGTAAATGCAGCGCCGCGAATTCCTATTTCGCCGGAAGTTTGACGTCAACATCCTAGTAACAAAGGCACTTGTACACAATCGGGTCAAATTCATACTGCATGTTAAAGGGCAATTTCCAGAGACTCGCTACACGTAATAAACATTTGAGAGTTATTTTGAAAAATGTGTGTTTCTAAATCATTTTACAAAGGGACATTTAAAAAAATAAGGTACGTGCTCAATTTTGGTATTCGATTTTTGAAAATATAATTTTTCTTCAAAGTTTCACTATAATTCCAAGTTTTTTTCCGGATTTTTCGGCTATGTTGTTGCCCACATATAATACCAAACCTGAACCGGTGTATGCGATGACGTCAGAAGATCGCATGCGCTAAATCAAGCGTTTGTGTGAGTCTTCCGGAAATGAAGGAAGGGTCCGGTTTATGAGAATCAGGGATATTGTTTTTAAAATTACTAGTAAATATTCGAGGAGAAATTTTCTTAAATACGTTGAAAGTTTATATCATGATGTTTAACACTTAATTAAACTTTTTGCAAGGACTTGTCTCGTTTCTGCAATATTTAAATGTTTGTTGATCTAGGGTTTCACTGCTTGGGTTGTCTGAGGATCCAATACCCACAGGTCTAATGGTAAAATAAAGCGTAACCCCTTTAATGCCGTGACGTCATCCACTTTAAACAAGTATCGTCTGCTTTTATTTCTCAAATATACGAGTATATACAAGTCAAATTGACTGCAAAAAAAGTGATACGAGTGAAAAGCAGTTTTGGTCACGGCGTCCGATCAAGATCAAAAACTGTTTGCAAATAAAAAATTGCCTGAGTAAGGCAGTGAAGCAGGAAAAGCGCATATAAAGGAGCCCACGATTTGGAGTATAATCAGACGCCGAATTACTCGGCTTCTGACCAGGTTCCAAACTGTTTGCAATAAACACATAATATAAACGCTTATCAATGTTTAGCATAAACGCGTTTATTGGGAACAAGTAAAATCTTATCCACTTATATGCATACAACAAAAGTGTTTTCGTGCTACTGGTTACAATTACGTGACCTTGTTTCATTTCGCGTATATTGACAACAGTACACCAACCTTGTCTAAACAGTAAAATAGTATGGTTACATGCAGATATAATTGCCTAATTTGTGCAGTAAATTCTGGTATATTAGAAAGGCCCGTATATAAGCATACCAATCAATAAAGCATTATTATAGTGACAACTCTCTTAAATGTTTAATGGGATATATTACTGACAAGACGTTGATATTTTCCGTGTAAAGTAAATGCAAACACAAATAGTTTCCGCTAACTTCTTTATATAACCGTATAAAAATATAAAGTTTAATTTTCGATAAACCGTTATAAATTATTCAGATCTTGTTCTAACCAGTTTAGATAGTCCATACCGTAGACGGAGAGATACCGACCCAGTTAGAATCTACTTTCAGATTATCCGCAGGGTATCTCTAATCCCCCATATAAAGTCGGACGGAATTCAATTAAATCATAACGAATGATTTTTTAAAAAAAGTATTCTTTAATTTTAGGAAGATTACGCTACGTCATTTGCCCATCCGGTTTAAATTCAATACATATGACACGTACTGACGTTCTATTTATAGACAAATTCCTGGAAAATTGTTTGTTTTGATATGCTGAGTTACAGAGAAAGTCGATCTAACTTACCAACAAAATTACCTTTACAATCGAGCGTGCACATAGGCTAGGCGGTAGTGGCCAAATGGTTAACACCTTGGACTACGGTACCAGGGGTCGTGAGTTCGATCCCCCGCCGGACCAGCGGTCTGACTAGGGGATTTTTCTGAAATCCCCGATGATGTACAGGAATGTTCTTGAGCAAGACATGTACCGCGAATTGCTCCTCTCCACCCAGGGGTTAAAATGGGTACCTGTGAAGGGTCTGAGTCGGTACTGCGGCTGCATTTGACTGCGCCATATGTTAGCAGTGCTCATAGGCAAGATGGCTCGATGATCAGGGGAGTATATGTACAGTCGGCTGAGCGGTCATTCGGACTGAAAGTAGACTTTAACTTGGTATATTACTTTATTTTTTAGGCCCATACAACGGTGACAAAAAACGGCCAATTGTTTTAAACTTTAACCACTATCCCGATAAAATGTTGGTGAGAAAAACGTGCTTCTGAAGAGCTGAAAGGATCTGATCGTCGTGTATCCAAACAATACCCGAAAACAATCCAGGACAGACGTAGGATCTTGATCGACACCATGCTTAAAGCGCGTGCTGCAGGAAAATCTGCTTCATTATCATATGATAAACTGTATATTGACGGCAAGCAGTACACTATTGACAATTATCCAGCTCTGAATTTTGTTACGGTTGCAACGATGAGCAGCTCTCGTTTTAGCATGGAATATGCAGGGTATTAAGTCTAAATTAGACGACGAGAACTTTATAGAATATGTAAATCAGTTTGATATTTTACTATTCTCAGAAACCTGGCATTCGAAATTGAATAACATTACAATTGATGGTTATGATGATTGTAGCTGCCCTCGCCCAAAATATAATAGTAAAGCGAGACGCGACAGTGGTGGAGTTATAGTGTACTTCCGGAAATGTTTAAGCCCTTATCTAGAGCTTATTCGGCAGCATGAAAATGGTATTATATTGTTTAAACTTGCAAAAAGCTTTAACAACTCAGATAAAGACAGCCTTTTCTGTTTACCGTATATATCCCCTGAGGATTCAAAGCTATAAAAATATGACATCCCCAATGTATGCATTTGACTTTTTTGAATGTTTATCTTGAGCCTGCTTGAGCTGCTGCAATGACTTGTGTCTCTTATCTCGGGCCATCATATCGTGCCTGGTCTGCTGGTCTGTGTTTGAACCGGACCAAGGCCCGTAGTGCCCCTTGTGCCCCCTCCAAAACCAAAATATAAAAATGCCTGTGCCCCCATATTGCATATCCTACAGGCCAGTGAATCTAAAATTGTCCCTGTGCCCCCTCAAATCTGTATGCCTGGTCTGTGTTTGAACCCGACACAGGCCCGTAGTAACAAGGATGGGGCCACGGTAGTGTGCCCCCTCCCCCAACCAACACATACCCGTAGTAACAAGGATGGGGCACAGCAGTATGCCCCCTGTGTCCCCCTCCCCTAACCAAAAAAATAAAAATGCCTGTGCCTGTGCCCCCAAATTGCACATCCTACAGGGCAATAAATCCAAAATTGCCCCTGTGTCCCCTCAAATCCTCAGTATGCCTGGTCTATGTTTGAACCCGACACAAGTCCGTAGTAACAAGGATGGGGGACACGGCAGTATGCCCCCTGTGCCCCCTCCCCCAACCAAAAAAATAAAAATGGCTATGCCCCCAAATTGCATAACTTACAGGCCAATAAATCCAAAATTGCGCCTGTGCCCCTCAAATCCTCAGTATGCCTGGTCTGTGTTTGAACCCGACACAGGCCCGTAGTAACACGGATGGGTGCACGACAGTGTGCCCCCTCCCCCACACCAAAAAATAAAACTGCCCGTGTCTGTGCCCCCAAATTGCATATCCTACAGGCCAGTAAATCCAAAATTGCACCTGTGCCCCCCCCCCCCCCCTTACCTCGGGTCATCAAATCCCTAGCATGCCTGGTCTGTGTTTGATCCCGACACAGGCCCGTAGTAACAAGGATGGGGACACGACAGTGTCCCCTTCCCTCCTCCAACCAAAAAATAAAAAGGCCCCTGTGCCCCCCAATAATTTTGCCAAAACTTGTGTAAGTAAAAGTTGCCTAGATCTTTACATAAATTTATGCAAGTATTTTACCTGTTTTGAATGTGCGAAAGCATTCAGCGTACACAAAATGGTCTAGCTCAATTTGCCCAAATTGCATATCCTACAGGCCTGTTAATCCAATTAAATTTGATGAAAATACTTAAGGGTATCACAAAGCAAAGGCATTTTTGAATGACTCACTAGATGATGAATAATACCAAGTTAACTCAGGCATGTAGGACCAGGGTGCCCACCCTTCCCCTCCAATAATTTTGCCAATATTAGTAGCAGAATATTTATATATATTTATGTATTAATATTATTATTGTAACTGTTTTGAATGTGCAAAACGCCCCCCAGAATGCACCATAGACCATCTAGAAATTAAAAAATTCCCAAGGAGTATGCTCCCGGATCCCCTTATAGTGACTGTGTGAACAATAATCGAATCGAATATTTACATAGATTTATGTAGTATTTTACCTATTTTGAATGCGAAAAAACTCCCATCAGAACGCACCATTGACCATCTGGGAATAAATTTTCCAGGGGTTGGAGGAGGGGACATGCCCCCGGACCCCCTAGTAACAGTGTGCATATGAATAGGATGGGTAGGGCTAGAGATTAATGGCTTGACGACAACCTTTCACCATAGAATGATTAAATAAAAAAAATATTTTGAGTAAATTTTTTACATAGATTTATGTTATTATTTTACCTGTTTTCAGGCCTTCAACCGTTCCTACTTTTTCCTTCTATTTTCCAACTTTTCCTACTGTTTTCCTAATAAGTCTTCAAGCACCCTCTGTATGGCCCACAATGCAGGAAATGAAGCGCTTGATTTCAAAATTTTCCAGGGGGAGTACCCCCGAACCCCCCTTAACCTGTTGGATCGCATCTTCGGCCTGTTGAATAAATTATAAAACCAAAGAATAAAATGGCTTTGGGTGAGAATGTCTGTAACTCAAGATTGCGGATTACTTAAATTTATATGAACACGATGACTCCATGTGGTATTTTGTATCAAACAGTTCCTTCTATTTAATTGAAAATCTTCCTCCTTTTTCCTACTTTTCCACTTAAAAAACTCCTACTTTTTGCATTTAGCTCAGTTGAAAGCCTGTGTTTTTAATGCATGAAACGCTGGGAAATTTATCATCTCTTTGTGTTATGAAACCACTTATTTGGTTGTTTCATTTGGGGTATTTACATCATTCTATCTATGTTAACTTTCTTCTTAGAATGCCCTCAGAATGCACCATTTTCTGTGCAAGTTTAAAAAAAAATCCCCCACCGATCGGAGGGGTTATACCCCTCCCATACCCTCCCCATCTGTGCCCCCCCCCCACTGAATAATTTCTGGATCCGGCCCTGGACCGATATAAGAAAGTGCAGCGAAATAGGTATCGTGTATCTAATGGGCGACTTAAATTCTTGCACTGGTGTTTTACCTGACTTTATCTCCGAAATAAACTTAAAACGTTATGTAATAGATACCGTTCGAGTTTCGCTTCAAAAGAGTCTGCTAACAAGGGTAAGAGTACTGTTTTGCGAGGAAGAACAACAAGGTGTCCGAGGCGAAGCCGAGGACATCTTTGTTGTTCGTCCGAGCGAAACAGTACTCTTACCCTTGTTAGCGGATTCTTTTAAAGCGAACGAGCATCGGTATCTGACTTATACGAAGATTTTAATAAATATTTTACACCGAGTCAATAATGATTGTGGTCAATTTAATATAGTAATTTGAAATATCCACTTCTAAAATATTGAAATACACGTAAACCAACTATATTTTTCATTTGTCCTTTTTCTAACTTGCACGGGCATACCGTGCAGCCTGTGTACTTGGTCATGCCTAAAATAACTAGGTATTTGTTTGTCTACGCTCCGCGTTAGTACTCGGCTAGTAAGGTAAGCGCTCTATTTATCAGTTTAGGTAGCATTTCTTTTTAAGCATTTAGCAATAAGTTCAATAAATATTTTAAACTCTTCATCTTAGCCCGATATAATTCATTTTCCACCCCATTATAATCAAACCAAGGGCCAAAGATTTTTCTCCCGAACAGGCACACTATTAAATTGCAGTTTTTACTCTGTCACTGCAATATTGTCGCCTGCTTTGAAAATGGCGTCTGTATTTATTCTCCAACGCAATATTTCTGGCTTTGACTACATTAATATTGATACAAGTGTTATTAGTTTGGATCCTGTTCAAACGCAGAGTAACCGTGTGTCGATATTGATCAAAACTGTTTGCAAATGTTCGTTGTCCCTTATCATGCTGAATTGCCATCTGCTTCAAATATATCGTCTGCGGAGAAACACAAAATCGTTCCTATGCTATTCAAATTGAATAAAAATACAATATGAGTGCCGATATTTCTCATTATTTGTTTTAATTTGAGTGACAAACAGTTTGGAGCCGATCAGACGCCGAGTTACCCGGCGTCTGATCAGGCTCCAAACTGTTTGCAATGGAATCAATAGTTTAATCGTAAACGCGTTTGTTGGGAAAGAATAATGTTTTCTCTACCGTAGCAATACAAGGGTTACCTCGTCCATTCCCGGACATTGCAAGAGTTAAACAGGTGACATGCTCACCACGTGCACCACGCCAATAACAGAAAGTAAAATTGTCCGGTAACAGAAAAAAGTGTCCGGTATCAGATGAAAGAGGACACTTTTTGAATAGCTCTGCGGGGGTATCTGCGTATAAGTGGATTTACCCACTGATTTTAACTGTACTATTACTTCTATAAAGCGTGCTAATCAAGACGAATCGGTAAACAATTACGGTATAAACCTTTTGAGTTTGTGTAAAGAAAACTCGATGTTTATATGTAATGGTCGCCTTGAAAATCTTTAAATGGCTATTACATTTGCATCAGTTGGTCCAGGACTTTCATATTGTGTATGTATATTTCTTGTGTCAAGACCTTTCCATCCATGCAAAACTTGTTGACCTTGTTACCTTTGACCATGACATTTGACCTACTTTTGTAAAATTCTTTAAATGGCTATAACATTTGCACCAGTTGGCCCAGGGCTTTCATATTTTGTATGTATATTTCTTGTGTCAAGACCTTTCCAACCATACCAACATATTTGACCATGTGACATTGACCTCGACCTTTGACCTATTTAATCAAACTTTAACCAAAAACCTTAACCTTGGCTATAATTTTTGCCCCTGGGCCTTTTATACTTGGCATGTGTTTTCCCTGTGGCAAGACCTTTCTAACCATACAAAACATTTTGACCTTGTGACCTTGACATTTTACCTATTTTTGTTGAATCTTTAAATGGCTATAACATTTGCACCAGTAGGCCTACCACTTTCATATTTTGTTTAACAGTTTCTTGTGTCAATACTTTTTTGCGCTTGTGACCTTGACCTTTGACCTTCTTTTGCATAAATCTTTATACGCCTATAACATTTGAACCAATAGGCTTAGACCTTCCATTCTTTGTATGGTTCTTGTGTTAAAGACTTCTCCGACCATGGCAATGCTTCATTTACCCTACGACCATGACTTTTGACCTACTTTTGCAAACAAGCATTACAGTACAGAACATGACGCTGCCTGGGGACATTTGTGTTTCACAAACACATTGCTTTTCATCTGATCTTCACCAAACTTTCTGAAAATGTTTGTTGACATAAAATGGAGACACATTTGGATAATCAGCGGCGCCAATTTATGCTAGGCCCTTTGGAGTAATGGCCCTTGGATTCCTCCATGACAGTTTCAGCTCTTTAACTCGTACATTTTACATTTGACAGTCCGGACCCCCCCCCCCCCCCACCCCCCCCCCCCCCCCCTGTATCATCGGGGGCATTCGTGTAACTGGAACACGCTCTTGTTTTCTAATGTATCCTCAGCTGAGACACATGATCATGTCTTATTGAACAATGATAGCGATAATATTAATGATTTGCACATTAATGAATTGGATGAAAGCTTTACTGTCGAGGAGACAGAAACAGGTAATTGCCTCTTTAAAAGAGCATAAAAGTTGTGACTTAGATAAAAAAAATTGCAGATTTGTTCATAGAAGCTAAAAGATTTATTGCTCCGTATCTCTGCAATGTCTTTAATTTCATATATGATTCGTGTATATACCCAAATGCATGGAACAAAGGTGCTATTGTACCTATCTACAAAAAGGTGATAAAATGGATCCAGCTACATGTAAGTTTATGGGGCATAACCTTGATAAATATTACCTCTTAAATATTCTCGTTACTACTCCGTAATCGCTTAAATCGTTGGAGTAAGGATAATTCAAAGTTTTCGGAATGTTAGTTTGGATTTCGCGACAGTCGGTCTACATCTGACGCAATTTACATTCTGCATTCGATTATACAGAAAATTTTAGCGAAACAGTCTAAACTGTGGTGTATATTTATTGATTATCAGTGGGCTTTTGATACCGTTAAACGAGACGCGTTATGGTATAAGCTTATTTAGTCTGGAATTAGGTGTTAAAAATGATTGAACGTATATACAGTAAGGTGCAATCATGTGTTTAATTGTCTAGTAACACTTTGTCTGAGTTCTTCGATGTCATAATCGGGTTAAAACAAGGTGAACCGTTATCGAAGATTTTCGTTTTCTTTTTTGTGAACGACATTGTTGAGAATCTTGATTTAAATTCATTCATTGAAAAAGGTTTTGAGCTATTGTCAAAATATTTGTTACTGTTTGTAGATGACATTGTTTTGTTTACGACTGACCCTTTTAGTTTACAGGCTCAAATAGAAAGCATACATGTATACCAGTTCTCAATATTTTGGGGCTTAACGATCAAAATTGAAATACTAAGGTTTGTATCTTTGAAAAGCGTAAAAGTAATTTAAAACATAATAACCATTTTTACATAGATGGGGAGGAAATCCAGATTGTGGATACTTTTGTATATCTAGGCATTAGGTTTAACCGTGTTTGAACTTTTACCGATGCTGTAAAATGTTTACATGAACACTCATTATATGCCTACTCAAATCTTTTATATCTTTTTGATAAAACCATCTTAATGTTAAGACAAAACTTTCTCTTTTTGACAGTATGGTTGTACCAATATTATTATATGGTGCAGAAATTTGGGGTATATATAACCTAAAAGAAGTTGACAAGCTGCACCTAAGATTTTGTAAATACGTCTTGCGTGTGAAAAACAAACTCCTAATGATGCCGTTTGTGGCGAATTAGAAAGGTTTCCGTTGTCACTGATTTGAAAAGAAAGAGTTATTAAGTACTGGTATAACATTATGTGTAATGTTAACTCACCTATGCGTGAAACCTATATTGATCAGTGTAACAATGTTAACGGTCCATGTTGGGCCACAAAAATTAACTCTATTATTGATCATATTGGTTTTACGAATATACGGCTGAATAGTATCGATAACAGTATCAACTGTGTACCATTTATAAAAAGGCGTTTAAGAGACCAGTATATCCAAGAATGGAATGTATCAATTCATACCATTTCAAATCTAGATACATATTGTAATTCTAAAAGGTCATATTGCTTTGAAGAATATTTGAATAAGATTTTCAATGATGAGTTACGCCAAATGTTTACTCGATTTAGATTAGGTTCTCACAAACTTGAAATAGAAATTGGACGTTTTACCGGTGTAGACAGTGTGAAAAGAACATGTAAGCGTTGTAACAAAAATCGTATAGAAAACGAATATTTCTTATTGTGTTGCCATATGTACTATGAATTTCGTAAAACACATACAGTGGCCAAATATCAACAAGTTTGATCATTTAATGTCTATTAGTAATAGGAAAATTTTATTGAATACTGCTTAGAATATTAAAGAGAGTATGATCTTACGTAAACATACCCTGGATATTATTGCTACTTTGTGATGTATGTACTTATAATGTATATGAGCCGCGCTCTGACAAAACTGGTCTTATTGACAAAATTTTCGATTTTGATTTTTTGCATTTTTAGAATCTTCACTATGTTTTTAATCCACTCTTATACACGTTCAAAAAGTGTATGTATGTACATGAATATTTTCATGAAGACGTCATGACGATGCATGAGGGAAATGACGTTTTATAATTATTACTGACAATGAAATGAATGAAAGAATGACTTTATTCAACGAGGGTAAACCATTAAGTCTAATGAATAATCCTCCATGAGGCCCTCCTTACAAAAGTAAAGCATTGCATACACAGATTTTCCATACGTTTAACCCTTATCCTGCTATTATATTGACTGCTTTTGAAATTGCCGTCTGTGAATTCTGCAAAAATCAGATTTATGCAATTTCAAATTATAGAAAGCTAAAGACGAGTGTCAAGTAGTTTGTATCCAGATGAAACGCTACCTGACTTAGCGTCTTATCTGGATCCAAACTGTTTGCAGATTCTAATGAAATTGGGATTAGCAGGTAAAGTGTTACAAATGCAGAGACGAAAGCAGTTCAATAGCAGAATAAAGAAAAATGCAGTTTCTTTTAAATACTTAATTATTATAAACGCAGTGAGAAATTTCGACAGCAGAAAGATCATAAAGATATCCAACACTTAAGGTTCATGTAATGTCCCTGTACGAGAAAAAATACCGAAATTTGAAAAGTTGCAATACTCAATAACTATACCACATTGGCTAAAAATATTTTCACACAGTATAAATAATTAGTCAATGAAAAGGAGCATGCCTAAATTTTCATTAATTTAAGTGTACTTGTGATGTCAGAAGATCCAAAAGTAACGAACATGGAGTGAAAATAGCCTCTTCAGCAGAATATATCAAATCACTATTTAATGGCACGTATTTTCGGAAAACTGGTAGAATACATACAAAGAACCCATTACATACTATGTACTCCTACACAGAATGTCTTACAAAAGTCAGAAAAAAACCTTGTAATTGGCCCTTAGAATACCCCATGCTTGATTCAAGGGCATCCATTTGCATTTTACAAATTTGTAGAAGTTTGCCAACATTTAAAGTTCATTTACTCCAAATCTACAAAACCGATTGACAATTGTTATATACGTGCGGACAGAGAAAAGAACAAGCAATATGATTGATGGAATGTCACTCACCCGAATCACTGCAGTTACACAATATATCCGTTCAATTATATCAAGGTCACCGAAATATATCATTTGTCCAACACATCGGCTTTTCCGATTAATCCGCATTTTCTCATTTTTTTAATATCCATATTTTCGACTTTTATTTCAGTACACTATTGTTGTTTTATACATAAACAATAAAATAAGTGCATTGCGCATTACTTTCGATCATAAATTCCTCCGAATGTCACGATTCTTCAGCGGATTACTTGCCGCGAAAGTAATTCCGTCCCTGTACAGCTGACCTTTGTTTCAGGAAAATCAAGAGTTTGTCCCTTTAAATCACCTTTTTACACCCATTCAAGTAGTCCACATCTTTTCGGCTATTGTAATGTTGATTAATATTTCACTTTGCATTGCGATCTCTATTATATAAGCTTAATTAACAGCACCTGTGATATCAAATATACTCAGTATTATTTTTAATTTAATAATTTCATATTTAATCTTGTTAGTTCATAGATAATGCCTCTCTATGTCAGACCATCAATAACAATAAGGACCACAATGGAAATAAGAGATGTCCTTTCTCTTTTTTGTGTAATACCACGGGTGGTGAACAACATTGTTCCTCATTCGTGGTATTTATAATCCTTGATATTGATGTGACTGACATAGTTCATAACACAACATATATTTAATCATTGCAATTTTTATAAATTGTGTTTTGTTTTAAGATGTATATGTGTGTTGTTAACTATTGTCATGTTACATGATATTGAAATAAATCTATCTATCTACATTGTTGTGAAACTATTCAAGCCTTTGGCAGGTACATGGGTAACAATTTAATGCTCACCATGTATATACTATTGCACGATTTGGACAAAGCTTTCTATGGTGTCCTAGTAGAGACACAACCGACGATTTCGTTGGGCAGATACACACAATTCATTTTTGTCCTTACTACTTTTTTCACGTATATTCTGCTTCTGCATTTTACACATACACACATTAAAATACTGTAATAGTTCATGAGTATAATTATGCAACTACCACCCTGATAGCCTTACTTCAGTAGTTGTAAGAATTTAAAGACATCCCTAGATGACCTTTCGATCATAACACCTTGCCAGACAATTTCCTTGCAAAAATCATGGATTTTATGGCCATGTCGGTAGCAACGAACCGTTGAAGCCTTTCGTGTGAGACTCTACCTTTATATTTGATAGTTTGGTTAGAAAGAACCATTGAAGAGTACTAGAGCGTGAGTATAATCTGGTTATCACCAGCTAAACTGAGATTGGTACACCCACCGGCTGCACGTGCTGAACATGTTTTGACAGTTACATTGACACCTCAAATTCTATGGGGGGGGGGGACTCTTTCAAACGACTGAGGAAAAGTCTTTAAAAACAATCATAAGGGCACAGATATTTGAAAATTTAGTCAGAAACAATCATATATTAGTTTATCTGATGCTCAATTTGGTTTTCGGTCTAGCGGATCCTGCGTTTTACAGTTAATTGAATACATATATGATTAGTCACATTACATTGAGGGTGATAGAATTTGGGAAAATATATTGTATATTTAGATTTTGTCAAAGCTTTTGAGAGCATAGTACATCAACGTTTTCTCGCAAAGTATCAGTATTTGGTATCAGAGGTCCAGTTTTGTCATGGAAACGTGACTTTTTGACTGGACGTAGGCAATATGTATCAGTAAAAGGACCCTGGTCTTTTTCGTGGAAAGACATTTTAAGTGGGGTACCCCAGGGAAGTGTCCTGGGACCCATATTATTCATATGTTATAATAGATGACCCCTAGCCCTGAAGTTATACGTAGTATTGTGAAATTATTCGCTTATGATACCAAACTATATAACAAAGACATTAAAATTGATATTATCCAGCACGACTTAGATGCCTTACACATAGTCAAAGTGGCTGTTGCGTTTTAATGTGAGGAATTACAGAACCATACACTTTGGAAGAGACAACCAATATTACCAGTATACTTTGAACTTTGCGGACATTGAGTCTGCTAGTGAAAAGGGGGATTTAGGGATAATATTTTAACAGGAATAAAAAGTAAGTAGTTATATAGCTGAAAAAGATAACAAATCCAACAGTGTATTATCCTTAATAATCAGAATGTATGATTACATTGCGAAAAGCATTTTGTACAAAGCACTCGTCAGGTCAATATGGAAACACTATTATCATGTATTATGGTATCTATTCTTTAAAGAAGTGTTTAAAAATTATGTAAGCCTACCAATAAGCGTCTCCTGGATTGTCAACCTTACATGTACCGAAATATTGGTTTTCAAAAATGTCTTGGTCATCGACGAAGCCGTGGTGATATGATACAATGTTGAAAATTATTTTAAGAAATGGAGGATATACATATAGAAAGATTTTACCTTAAAAATATTTTTCGAATTAAAAAAACATCATTAAGTTTACAACACTTTTCACAGAGCATTATAAACAACCGGATCTCACTTCAGTTTATATAGAATTAAAAATAATAAATTTTGTTGATACATTTATATGCCGGTTGAATTATTTTTGTAATCGAAGCTTCAATGTCATAGTCATGTGTTTGTGTACTTCATTGGATTAGAATCAAATATTGAATACTTTTTAATGAATAATTCAGTTGAGAGGGGTCGAAATACATTCTAATTGTTAGAATGACCACACTGCATCTGGAAACAAACATTTACTTGATGCGCATTTCAAGTGATGTTAAAAAAAGCAATAGTAACCACTGTTCCCTCCATTTTACGGATACATTGCAGAATACGTCCACTCATTGATTTTACGTAACGTTTCAAATACGTTGCCATTCCAACCAAAATGCACTTTGGAGGTCATTATGGTAAAAAGTTGATGATTTGACCCGACCTTGTTATCAAATACATCCGATATGTGTTCTATGGGGCTCATGTCCGAGGATAAAACAGGCCAAGGCAGGACGTTAATGTATTTTTACAAGAAATTGTGTGGTGATACGCGCCGTGTGATGCTTTATACATGTATTGTCAAGCTGAAAATGCCAGGTCCTTCCCTTCTTTTGCATGAATCGAATCACTGTGCTATTTAAAACATTGATGTAACGCTGAGCATTGGCATTTTATTGAATAATAACCAAGTCAATTTCCAGAGTTCCCATTTTCCCAACCCAGACCATAGCGCTGCCACCACCCATTATATCTCTCTCAAACATATCGTTCTCCACGGTCACTCCTCCTTTTTGCGCATTGAGGCGAGCGGACCGTGGCGAGAGATTCTCTTGCCTTCGCGGTAATGAATGTAGCGCTGTTTACAGTGAAACACCGGTATCTGCGCACGTGTAAAGTAAGGAACACGTTGGCAAGCTTAGACGCATAAAGAGACCTGGGATTTGAATAGCAATTGTGTAATCGCTATACGCAATGAAGTCATTATAATCATGTATAAATTTTGCAACATGCATTAAAACACAGTTATAGAAGGATGGGCTTATAAAGAAACAGATCCCTGCGAGAGCCCAACAACGATTCTCAATGTATGCTCAAGGTATAATTCAGTTAAAAAAGGATGAAAACATAACACATATTTACGAGGGCTGTCCCAAAACATCGTAGACTTTTCTTATAAAAGTGTTCGTTAAACCAGCAGAGACAAACGGTCGTCAGTATATATAAACAAAGCGTTTATGTATACATGTAATAATGTTTGACAGAGGCTCGTGTTGCCCACCATACTTTGGAAAAAATAAGTAGTCCCCCCATGGCAAAATAGTGTTGTCCTTGAAAATTGTCAAATATACTTCTTCTGTTGTTATTTGAGTGGATTTCGTCAGAATTTTGGTCCTACTACCTCATGTAAAGCATATTCTTCAATATAGAGGAAGGATTTGTTGAATTTCAGTACAAACAATTTGCTTCACATTTTGGTGCAAATCCAAACATATTGTTCAAAATCAAGATACACAGTTTTCCTTTCAAATTGTAAGCTATCGTATAAGCTCATTTTCTGCGGCAAGGTATTTCACATCCGGAGTTTTATGGTGATGTGATTTACAGACTTCGTAAGATTCTTGGACATATGCATTTTCAAAACCTATTTGTGAAACGTATTAGATCTTTCCTCAAAAAAGATTATGATCCAACTATATTGCTGCGCACTTCACGTTTGGTTATCGATCAATCTACAATTGATAACTATGCTTTCCTCTTTGGTTGTGCGACGACAGACCGGGCTTAGCACTACATGATGATGTATCTCTAAAGCCGTCCTTAACCGGGAGAGTTATGTCGGATGTTCGTGCTGTGTTTTTTCTCTCCCTCTCTGTCGTACCCTGAACCCTTCCATGTCTTACAGTTACTCGTGACTACAGACTAGACGCTTGAGTACAATTTGACCGTTGCCATAGTGGGTTATTTTTAACACGGGCTTGAATGTTTAATTCTTTCCTGTGTTACTAATAATCTTGTCATAGAATTCTGTTAGATGTTTTACATGTATTTACTTACTGTGCTGGCGGTCTTGTAAGGTTGTGGAACAGGGTTTGTATTTTATGTACACTGTTCGTCTTTATAGGTGAATATAGGAGATAAGTGTGAGGTTGGGCGCCCCTAAACCCATGTTTAACCCCCCACTGGTTGTTAATGGTTAATTTGTAATTAATTATTGATTGCTGCTGACCGTACCAAGGCGGGCTCCTATGTTCACTTTGCTTTATGTTTGTCTTACGTTTTGTTTTCTGTTTGGTGTGTGGGTGGGTGTGTGGGATTGCGTGCGTGTGTGTGTGTGTGTTATGGTATGGCTGTGTGTGTGTTCTGCTTTAGAGATGTGTGTATTGTTTGTGTTGCGTTTCCTGCTTGGGTCTTCTTTCGTATTTATTTGTTCATTTCAATTCGAACTATTTGATATGAAATTATGCAACATTGCTCCATAAATGACCAAAATATCACTGCACCAAAAAAAAACTCTTTACATGAACCTTAAACAGATATACCAGGGCAGGTCTGAAAACCCTGAAAACAGCAAAAAGCAGGCGAAATATATCTAGATCCATAATGAAAATTAAATAAACATATATCTATTACAAACTGAGTCTACATGTGTATTGTTGCACGACGGGAACCAGACTAAGCAAAGCATTATATGATATATGAACACAATAATGACATCACTTAATCGTATAATTATATGACATCATAATGATGACGCTATCGGACCGTAGAAAATTTCCCACGGTCGTATATATGAAATACAGTAACACATTTGACAACCGGACACAAACACCAACGGTTCCTCTACAGGCGGTCGCCCAGAGCAGCACGATGGTATTACAGAAAGCTCATATGAATTCTCTCTGCAACACCACAATAACCCACAACGCAAAAGTTCGAAGTTAGATCCCTCTCTCAAACAACACAAGTGTCCAGATTTCAGAGGTATAACTGTAACATCTATCAAGACATGTTCGAGCCCCAAATAAGACGACAGACCACTTTTTATGCAAACAGCTCCCAACCACATCAGACCCTGAGAGTCTCAGCCCCTGCCGTAATAATAAAGAGCACACTATAGTTTAACGTATTCATCTCTAGCGACGAATATATTCGTCATTTACAAACAGTGTACCTGAGGCGATTACACTTGTCCCATGCTAACAGTGTAGACCCTGTGCCCCTGTATAGTTTCTTTATCAAACCAAATCCTCCATCTAATATACACCGATCATGCATTGAATATATGATCGTGTCATGTTGTCCGGTTTTTACACGCCACATCATTTAAACAAGCACAAACGGATTCTTGTTTTGTGCTGCACAGTTGTGTACATGAATTTAACAGATACTTTCCCCGAGTCCATGGTTTTGAAAACTCCAGTCTACCATTGAGATAACAGAGTTTGGTCCATGTGTATATGTTCTATCTTGACCTATTGTTTGGTGTTCATCAATAAAAAAAATGAGTTGTTTCGGATCACCATCAACTCTAAAACCAAATATTTGAACCTTTCTGAGTGATAGGAAATAAAGTGGTCTCATCTGATTAGAGTGATGGGGAAGCGTAACATTTTGGCTGAAGTAAAATGTGTAGTGAACAAATTTGTCTGGGTTGTCCAGATTTGAAGTTTCCTTTGACTTGTTTACTGAAAAATTGTAAAATGCACGTTCTTGTTGGGACCGCTGAATATGTTGCTGCATCTGTGTGGTAGAATTTAGTTGTTCATCTTCTGTAACAGAGTCAATTATTAGCTTAGGTAGCACAAACATCATCTTTAGGCTTAGCTATTTTAATATGAGGAAGGCAGTGATTCCAAATTTTTCCAAATATGGAATACATTTTGTTCTTCATGGCACGTCCATGGCAACAACTTACAAACAGTTCATGTAACTATTTCTTGGTGGTTTCAGAGCTCAGATACACATGTGGGATGTTGTCTCTGCCTCTATGTGCAGCTGGCTCAGGAATTCCATGTTCATCTGTGTAATTTTTGAGAAAGTAAATTACAGATTTGACATTGTCATAGCTTAAGGCATGCACAGGTTGTTTTTTACCAATATTACCATGTTGTCTGAGAGTAACGCCTTGTGACTGCATATGATGCTTAATTTGCTGCAGAATATGTTTGCTAATGTCAAATATAAGTAAAAATGCTTTCCTACATATGTTATGGCCAGAAAATGTTAACGTGTGTCTTGTTCTCTGTCGTTTAAGACCACGCTTTGTACTATCACTGTCATGTTCAGTAAGTGTGCCCATGATGTTAAGCTCCTTTTCATCCTTCGTCATATCTTTCATGTAAGTATATGCGAGAATATCACTTTCTCACTAAACTGTGAAATACACCTAGGCTTGCATCCACACCCATTTACTCGATACATTCGAACTTTTTATATGAATGGGTCATGAGCTGATGGCAGTGCATTCTACCAGGCTCTGCGTCATCACTGTCACTATCACTTCTCTCATGGTCACCTTCTTCAATGAAGCGAAGTGCTCACTGGTCCAGGTCAAGCTGTGTCTCTGTGTCTGCCACTTGAGAGGTGTCCACATCATCTTAATCCTCTGACAGTTCTTGAGATGCCGCTGGAGTTGAGGCAGGAGTTCTTCCAAAATGCTCAGAAAAGAGGCTTTCAAGCTCTTGTAGATACAGAAAGAAAATGAAGGATTTATTAGCCTATAATAGACTATACTGTTTCAGGACGAACCATATAATTATGTTATAAACAGTATACGGAAAAAATGGCAACACAGTACTGATAAGGCTGTTTTAATTAACAAATAGTTGACATTTAGTTAAACTAACACATTGTGAAGAGTAGGGTAGATCTACACATGTTTTAAAATGTAGACAGTGTAGATCCAGACCGGGGATCCTCTCATCTAAGCCTTCACTGTCATTTTGCAATAGATTGGTAAAATCAACAATAGATAGTAAAAATATAGACTAAACCTAACAAGAATCAAATGTAACACTCGCTAACTCATAATAAAAGATATTAAAGGGGACCGCCTTGGACAATGCCGCTTCGATGAAAAATCAACAAAACGGGTCAAAATTAAAAATAAATGGCGTGGGTTCCCCCCTCGGTCTTGATAACACCCCTTGTAAAAGACACTCCCAAGGTGGTTGGACAAGACAGAGGTTCTATTAATGCGAGTAATCTGGGTCAGATTCCATTTATAGTGATTTAAACATCTTACGATGGAATCATACATACTCGCAGAATGAAAAGATGGTCAAAAGTGGGAAAATACTTACCAATGAAGTTTGAGGATTTGTAAAAAACTGCTTTACATTCTTAAATTTACACATGGCTAGTAACGTAAAAATCTGCGATTTGAAATTGATATGGTTTTCTTTTTCAAGTGCTAAAGTTTTGGCAATCGCATTCAGAAAAATCCACTGGTAGTTAAAGAGTGTTAGAGTTGATTCCTGCTATGTCAGATATGTTTCAGAGGTTCATGGCGCATTTACAGCTTTTATTAATCAAAGTAGTTAGCACATGTTCATGTAGGCCTATCTGTGTCGTGAAAAGAAATCCCCCATTTACTTATACTAAAGTAGGGTATTTCTTAAACCGATACTAAACCCGTGTCTGGCTGTCTGCTAACGAAGGGACACCGCAACCGTGGCCTAGTGGTTAGGGCGTCCGCCTCGAAAGCGGGAGTTCGAAGGTTCGAATCCCGGAGCCGGATCAAGGTTGGGACTGATGTGGCCGGTTGGTGAGCTAGTTAAACGAATGGTTACTGTAGGCCCGTCTCTGCCAGGCGCCCGGCAATAAGAGAAGGGATTCGGGAGGTATTGTGCGCGCAAAAAAGAAAGGCTTTACCATATATAACGGTAGCAGGACTGTAAAATGTGTGCTCCGCCGCCATTTGCATTTTGATAAACATGTGCTACGTAACACTGAAAAACATCCGACCCAAATGCCTGCAATTATAATGATTATGGAGTGTTATACCTGCATAAGCAGATTCAATACCAGTAATTCATTCTTACCTCTAGTTCTGCATACATCGATGTTTTGATTACAGCTGATGAAAAACGGTTCAAACAGTGTTTACATTATCGAAGGTTAAAAATAGTCGTGGGAAAATATTTGCAAGCAATGACGTCAATACTCCGCGAATACAACTTCATTTCACGAATGTCAATAAGACCAGTTTTGTCAGAGCGCGGCTCATATGTCTTTTGTATTTGCCATAAATGCCTTATATATTTGTTGATGGCCAAAGGCAATGTATATTGCTAATATGCTAATCAAACTGAAACTGAATTGAAACTAAATCATAACAATGCATTCGCACCTTCTGTTGGGACCTGAACCAGATCTACGAACGTAAAATATTCCGTTTTCACATGTTTAAACTAACTCTACATGGCGGTAGAAACTTTTGTTAGATACATGTATACACAGGTCTCAGACAGCTCTGTGTATCTCCACTTTATCTAACGTAGGTGAGGTGCATAAATCATTTTAACTTTGCTTAGTCCTAACAGAATGTGCTGGTTTGTGACTGTTTCACTAAACGGTCAGGAAATTCAAAACACAATGTGCAGCGCCACTGTCTGTTACAGAGGCAGATTGCTTTAGACGTAATGTTGAAACTTACGAAACCTTTGTGAAGATAGATCTAGACCTATTTCAAGTAACAATTGAACAGTTTAAACAGTTTACAGTTTAAACATATTTTATTTCCAAAATTTCAACATGGAAATGGGGTTGGGCCACAAGTTCCAAAAACATTAGTTATGGCCCTTCCCCTGTAACAATTGAAGCCTAGATAGTTCAATGTTCTTACCGTAAACTTAGAATCAAATCAAAGAAGCAAATCCTTTTAACGCGAAAGCAGTCAGCTGATAAAGTACGATTGCTATCGCATTGATATGAGTAAATAGGCCATAAACACAATCGCGACCTACATATTTAAAACAATGGTTTGATGATGGATAGACAGGTTGCATTTTTTAGTCTCTTATGAGAGTTCTTTAAGCACAGTTACGACTCTGACTGGGTAAAAGTCTAAATTTGTAATGCAAGTACAAAACATGTATTTGGGACTTTTCATACCATATTTAGAGATCGAATGACTGTTGCGACATCTATCAAACATATTTGGCAGGCATCTGGTCGGTCAAGATACACTTTCAATTGACAAGGAAGAATATAAGAATATAAATTAATAAAATGCAAAGCAGAAAAATGACAACTGTTTGGAAATTCATCACAATATTTGTATCCGAGTAGCCAATAGTCTTTTCTGCGGCAAGGTATTTCACATCCGGAGTTTTATGGTGATGTGATTTACAGACTTCGTAAGATTCTTGGACATATACATTTTCAAAACCTATTTGTGAAACGTATTAGATCTTTCCTCAAAAAAGATTATGATCCAACTATATTGCTGCGCACTTCACGTTTGGTTATCGATCAGTCTACAATTGATAACTATGCTTTCCTCTTTGGTTGTGCGACGACAGACAGGGCTTAGCACTACATGATGATGTATCTCTAAAGCCGTCCTTAACCGGGAGAGTTATGTCGGATTTTCGTGCTTTGTTTTTTCACTCCCTCTCTGTCGTACCCTGGACCCTTCCATGTCTTACAGTTGCTCGTAACTACAGACTAGTCGCTTGAGTACAATTTGACCGTTGCCATAGTGGGTTATTTTTAACACGGGCTTGAATGTTTAATTCTTTCCCATGTTACTAATGATCTTGTCATAGAATTTTTGTTAAATGTTTTACATGTATTAACTTACTGTGCCGGCGGTCTTTTTGATTGTGAGGTTGTGGAACAGGGTTTATATTTTATGTACACTGTTCGTCTTTATAGGTGCATATAGGAGATAAGTGTGAGTTTGGGCGCCCCTAAACCCAGGTTTAACCCCCCAGTGGTTGTTAATAATTAATTAATTTATAGTTAATTATTGATTGCTACTGACCGTACCAAGGCGGGCTCCTATATTCACTTTGCTTTATGTTTGTCTTGCGTGTTGTTTTCTATTTAGTGTGTAGATGTAGGAATTGTATTGCGTGTGTGTGAATGTGTGTGTTTGTTGTGGTATGACTGTGTGTGTGTGTGTTCTGCTTTAGAGGTGGGTGTATTGTTTGTGTTACGTTTCCTGCTTGAGTCTTTCGTATTTATTTGAAGCTGCTCAGACATCTGGTATCCAAACTGTTTGCACTTATTGTAGCATAAACGCGTTATCTGAGAACTATTAGCGTTTCCTCTATCGCATAGGTGGAACTTACTTTAATATTTCCAAAGTATCTTGTATGTGATTCAACGCGGTGCCTGTAATTTGCTGGCTTGAGCTCAATCATACTTAAAGCTGTAGGAAAAGTATAAACATTAAAAAAAACTGGTTTTTTTTCAACATCTTATTGCATTGCGCAAGTATTTACTTCCGTGTAAACGGGGAAAAAGAAGAAAGTATTCTCCGGTCCGTCTTAAGAACCCAAACATCCCCTAACACATTTTAAAAACATGTTTTTCTTATTCTAGCAGACGATAGCTTAAAGCAGGCTTAGGCGCATTCTGCTTTACTTTCAAGCTGATTTAAGTGGATACCTGTCTTCAAAACTAGAAACATGCTATTGGGTAATGGGTTAATAATTAGTACATGTAGTAACTGTATAGAGCTATCTTAAGTTGTGTACGAGTTGCTCCCTTTGAAATAAAAAACATTTATTTAATTATATTTTAGCCTTAATTCGCCATTTATAAGCTTTATGTGATTAGATATTAAGGAATCTAAGTAGTTTTGGTTGTGTTTTAAATGATTTGGATAGGTTTGGAGTGACTTTGGGAAGGTTTGAGTCTTTAAATGGACCCAGTATTCTCTACTGTAGATACGAACAGATAAACCTGTGTTTAGTGGCTATTCAACTAAGCTATTCTAAATCCAATGTAGAAAACGTTATTCCTTCGCGTTTCAACCATGATAGCGCCAACGCAAAACAATACTATGCAGATAACTACAAAATTGTATTTGTGCTGAGATGCAAACAGTTTGGAGATTGGTCAGACGCAGGATAACAGGCGTCTGACCGAGCTATAATCTATTTGCATAGGACACAATTGTTTATGCATTAACGCGTTTATTGGGGAAAAACGTATTCTCCACTGTGTGCCTAATGCAGGATAAATAAAATGCAAAAAGCTCGCTTTGTAGTTTTAAAATATTGTTTATCCTTATCACACTTCATAATTATCATCATTTGAATGATTGTATTATGCGAGCGTTATCTATACTAATGAAACGAAAGGTGTTTAATAAAATTGCATATAATCGATCGTTAAGGTTAATTAATATGAGGGCATTGTGATTAATCAGTAAACAATCGTGTGCTTGGATTAAACGTGCTGTTATAAAGTTGGTTGCTATTAAATCAATAGCATTGCAATTTACTCGTATTACATTATTGACCCACCGAGGTGAGGTTTTTAATCGTATTTTTTGTAAAAGACAAGTTACAGTGGAGAAAACATCAATCTGTCCCAATAAACGCCTTTGTACTTAAACTATTCTGTCCATTACAAACAAATAAATCTGATATGTATCCGGCGTTTTATCAGGCTTCAAAACTCTTTATTACTCAGATTAAATATACTCGTCAATGTTTCAATAAACTGTCGTTATGTTAACTTTTGGTATGTTTTGTATGTTGTTGTTTTTTTTCGTTTTAATGTGAAAGAATAACGTCTTGTAGACTGTAACTATAAAGTAGAAAAAAGTAATGCTTTAGATAAACGCGTATACGCTACATAAAACTATTACTGTGCATCCACTTGAAACAGTTTGATGTACAAGATACCGGGGAGCTCGACATCTGATCAGGCTCCAAACTGTTTGCCACTCAGACAAAAATAAATATGAAGAATTGTCAAAATATTGTCATTGTGTCACATTTTATTGCAACGGGTTTGCATTTAATTTGATATTAAAGGGGAAAGAATAACATCTTCTCCACTATAGCTAACGCGTGCTATTATCATCTTTCTACAGAAAATGTATGATCAAAGAAAGCAAAGGTTAACTGCAAGGAAACATGCAAATGAATTACTGGATCAAACCTGCAAAGCTGTAGTAATTACCTTATGGTTTTTAATGATATCCTTCTTATTATTATACTACAGGGGGCTTCATTATACAATTAGTGTGAATAAACCTTTAAACCACGGACTTGTTATTCGACCTCATAAATGTTAAGTTTCTATTGATCTTTGAGTGCTTAGTCTCCAGTTGTTTTAAGACTTTACATCGTCAACACAGGGCTCCGCAAGGAGTCTACGTAAATTGTTACAAAGGATTCTCGACTCCCGCACTATGCTGTTTAAAGATAACACCTGCTTATTATATTAACACATTTATGCTAGTGGATCCTTTCATGTTTATATACTGGATGAGTACATTTTTCATTAAGGTCTAATTAGCTCGACTTTTTCGAAAATCGAGCTATTGTCACCCTGTCGTCTGCGTCAGCGTCTGCGTCGGTTAAGTATTTAGAATAAGGTTTTTGTAAGACATCATTTCTCAATAACTATAAAATGTATCCATTTGAAACTTGAAAAACTTGTTCAATATCAAAAGGGCGACTCACAACAACAAGGCAGGTAACCCAAGGATTTGTCAGTCAAGAGTTATTGCCCTTGTTTTATTTATTTAAAAAATGTAAATTAACATATCTAAATAACCATGAAAGATATTAACTTGAAACTTTGAATACTTGTTCGGTATCAAAAGGGCAACTCATTACAACAAGGCAGATAACCCTGAGATTTGTGATCCTAGAGTTATTGCCCTTGTTTCATTTATTTAAAATTTGTAAATTGAATTTTCTTAATAACTATGAAAGAAAAAAACTTAAAACTTTGAATACTTGTTCAGTATCAAAAGCGCATTACCATACAACAAGGCAGATAACCATGGGATTTGTCATTGCAGAGTTATTGCCCTTGTTTTGACTTGTATATGAAATTATTCAATTATTGTAGAAAGTTATTAATTTCAAACTTCCAATATATTTGAATATTTGTTTAGTATCAAAAGAGTAATTCATTACAACAAGGCTAATAAAGCAGGCAAAGATATTGTCCTTGTTTTGACTTGTAGTTTAATTTACATGGAATGTAGACTGTTCAAGTATGTTTGAGTTGTTGATGCTTGCATACAAACTTATATGATCAAGAAGGCAGTAAACACCCTACACATTCTTTAAGTTTGGAAAATGTAGCCGTCTCAAGTATATGAAAGTCGAGTGTCCAGTATCCATTTGCGGTGCTCTCGTTTTATATTCTCATTTCATTCATGATAGAAATAACTGTTAGCAAACAGTGTAGACTCATATGTTCCAATTATGGTACGCTATGTATAAATGGATTAAACGTTTTTGTTTTCGGGTTATACTATTGAAATAAACAACAAATGTGTACGGAGTAGAGCTACGCATTACTGTGGAGAAATATTGTTATTTCCCGTTTAGTTTTAGTTAGTTAAAACATACTTTATTTAATAATATATACAACGTGTGTGACCAATACATCGATATACATTAGGATGCGAACGAAAGCAAAGGCTTATTTGGTTATTTTCCTATTTCCCGCTTCAATACAAATATGAAAAGCAAGCTAGCGGTATTTCATGTATTAAAGAAGTGACTAACTGGACTTTCAAATAGACAATTCGTGTTGCCAAATTAATCTACTCTATCTTTTTCCTTTTAAGGATGAGATAACACGAGTCTTCAACGCTTCGATATAGTTGTCATTTTCTCCTTTAATGGCATTCGCGCCCAATTATTACGACACCTAGCGGTTTTACCCAAGACCCAAGGGAAGGGCCTTCTCTAATGTTGGTATAACTTGTGGCCCAACCCGTTTGCAATATATTGTAATCTTTTGATAATTTGTATACATATATGCTGTAAAACTGTGTACATGTTAGTCGATAAATGTATATGATATCTGATATATGCAATAAAATATGATTAAATAAAAAAAAAAAAATTACCCAAGACCGATAAATCAAGAATCATTTGTCAACGAAATAATGCGTATCGGTTATCTCCCGTAGGTACTTTCGGTTTTAAACAATCTCTATTAATCGCGACAAATTAACGGGGGAAAACATGAAATGGCACTCGAAAATGAAGTATTGAAAACCTGGAAAATACTCTATCAAATATGGCTAAGAGGTTTACCCAGGACTCCGATAAAAGTGAATAGTATTTATATATATGAAGGGGCCTATAATTTCAAAATAAGCATTTTAACATGTGCTTTGTTTTACAGTTTTCTGATTATTCACACCAAAAGCATTTATTGTGTGAAATTTGATCAATTTCTTACCGGCAGACTTTGATATTGTGTGTGGTTTCATTGCATTTAAGCCAAAAACAGTTAAGAAAAATGCATATATTTCAGGCAAAAAACTATACATTTTGCTTCACTTTTTAACTTTTTTAATGTTTGTTTGTGCGAGTTATTACTTTACATAATTTAAGAAAGCCAAAATAATGCATGCCGACTATTTGCCGAGAATGGATACATTATATATTTCAAATGCCCAAATTAAAGATACAAAAGATCATTATAACCTATATTTTTCTTTTTACCATGGTACTAAGATATGTTTGAAGAACCTATGCAGAAATTTTCCAAGAGATCCTACGGATATTTTATTTGGGCGCATATATCGTTAATGCATTGTGTTTAAGTGTGTTTCTTTTAATGCCTTCACTGTCTTACCCCTGGTAAAATGGTTATCCATAAACAGTTCTGCACTCATGTATACGTACTTAGTCATAATACCTTCAATTTAAGACAAAAAAGATAATGGTTTACAATTGATGTCAACATGACAGAGAAGGGGTAAAACGAGAACGACTAACGTCCTCTTCACTGTATAAGACACGTGTATCATTGTATTGTACATGCATTAGTATACTTTACTTCTACATGTATCTATATCGCCTGTAAAAATAACTTAAAAACTACATGTATTGGTCGTTCAATACATATGGTTTTAGATTAATATAATAGAGGTTTATTGTTGAACGAGGAATACGGGGGAAACAGAAACACATGCATATTGAACCCTGTTGTGACACATTAGAGAATATGTTGTTCTGTAACATTTATACGAGACGCACATGCAACTAAATAAAATTGAGAAAGTGATGGGTGTTTAATAAATCTGACATTTCCCTTTTATTTGAATGGCAAACAATTTTGATCCTGATCAGACGCCATTACTTTACACGGTTTGAAATTGACATAATGAATTTTAGTCCATACGCTTTTATTGGCAAAGAAGAACTTATTCTTTCGTAAACAGTGGAGAAGACATTATTATTTCCCGTTTAAACGCACACGCAATGCTGTGAACTGTCTAAAAGTACACTTTTTTACATTTCTATTTGTTTTAATCTGAGTGGCAAACAACTTGGAGCCTAATCAGACGCCGGGTTACCTTTCGTCTGATATGGCTCCAAGCTGTTTGCAATGGAAATAATAATTTTAGCGTAAGCGCGTTCAATGGGTTAAGAATAACGTCTTCTCCACTGTAGACGCAATTGTGCAAAAAACAATTATTGTCAATGCAAATAGTTTTTACCCAGACCAAACGCCGGTAATTTGGGGCCTGACCAGATTCAGAACCATTTACCAAATAGATAGATGTTTTTTGTCTGTAATTCTAAATATTGTCATTTTTTTCATTTTAAAGCTATTAGTTATTGTTAATTCTTATTTAAACGAAACAAATAACGTCTTCTCATGTGTACAAAATATCAGTATATTTTTCTTACAGTGATATATATTTTCTGTCTCTAGCGACTTTATGTGTAAATATCTTGAAACTATTAATCATTTAATACATGTTGTTCTTAATGAGTATAAATGAGGATTTAGTGTTGAAAGAGGTCTACGGGGGAAATGAAGCGCATGCATATTTTACAGCCCGTTGTCATACAGTGGAGGAGGCTTTCACCATTCCCGATAAACTCGTTTATAATAAAATTATTATGTAAATTGCAAATAGTGTGGATCCTTGTCAGATAGCGGGTAACAGCGTAAGGAAATGTCCCAACTTGTTTGCCAATGGTAATAGGGCAAGATCACAGTGACCTTCAAATGGTGTGTGTACATACACATACGCACGGACGGAGGGACGGACGGACACACACATGGTTCACTTATAGTACCTAAGCCGACGAAAGTAATCACACGAATACTCAATTTCCACTTTTTACGCTTTAACGTTTCACTTAAACGGGCGAGAGTTACGACGTTCCCACTAAAACTTGGAAAACAAAAGCTAAAAACTATTATAACGCAACACTGTAAGTACGAGCAAGGACTTGGTATATTTACATTAAACTTATAATATCAAGCATCCTGCTACTGAAGAGGATGAAAAAGCAAACAGTTTGACGCAATATCAAGTCCGGCAACCGATCATGCACCAAACTATTTGCCACCAAGGGTGAACTAAATTGAATACAGTGTCCCCCCTACGACGGCACTCCGAACAACGTTTCCCTTCTTACGACAACGCTTGCCCTGATCCCCAAACCAGACAATTATGTGTAACACGTTCACTCCTGCAATATCGTCTGCTGTATTTTCTCCAAATTACTTATTAGAAATTTTGAGAGAAGAAACATAAAACCTAGTGACAAACAGTTAGAACTCTAACCACTGCGGCGTTTGATCTTGGTTCAAACCTTTTGCAAATGTACTATAAAGGTGTTATGTTATTTTCCCTCCGAACAGCATACACAATTTGCGTCTCCCATTGGATGTTGTTGTAGAGAGGGGCACTGTGTGTTTGCAAGGAGGTTGAAGAGGGGGGTTCCTGTGTGATTGCAAGGAAGTTGTAGAGAGGGGTATCTGTGTGGTTGCAAGTAGGTTGTAGAAAGGGGTACATGTGTGTTTGCAAGGAGGTTGTAGAGAGGGGTACCTGTGTGTTTTCAAGGATGTTGTAGAGAGGGGTACCTGTGTGTTTGCAAGGAGGTTGTAGAGAGGGGTACCTGTGTGTTTGCAAGGAGGTTGTAGAGAGGGGTCACTGTGTGTTTGCAAGGAGGTTGTAGAGAGGGGTACCTATGTGGTTGCAATGAGGTTGTAGAGATGGGTACCTATGTGGTTGAAAGGAGGTTGTAGAGATGGGTACATGTGTGGTTGCAAGGAGGTTGTAGAGAGGGGTACCTATGGGGTTGCAAGGAGGTTGTAGAGAGGGGTACCTGTGTGTTTGCAAGGAGGTTGTAGAGAGGGGTTCCTGTGTGTTTGCAAGGAGGTTGTAGAGAGGGGTACCTGTGTGTTTGCAAGGAGGTTGTAGAGATGGGTACCTGTGTAGTTGCAAGGAGGTTGTTGCAAGGAGGTTGTAGAGAGGGGTACCTGTGTGTTTGCAAGGAAGTTGTAGAGAGGGGTACCTGTGTGGTTGCAAGGAGGATGTAGAGAGGGGTACCTGTGTGGTTGCAAGAAGGTTGTAGAGGAGGATGTAGAGAGGGGTCACTGTGTGGTTGCAAGGAGGTTATAGAGAGGGGTCACTGTGTTATTGCAAGAAGCTATCGATCATTTTCTACGTGTTATTACATTGTGAAAGCATTATGTTTCATTTAAACGGTAAAATAGCATTCATTGTATGGCAACATAACACGTTACGTACGAGTGATTCTGTCTCTTTATATGAATCTTGTTATATCAAGTATCCTACCACAACCATCACTCACGGGAACTATAATACAATTGGAAAACTTATTGTGTCACAATAAACGCGTATGGTAACACAATTGTTTCCATTTAAAACAGTTTGGAGCCTGGGCAGAGGCCGAATGCCCCACTCAGACTAAACAAAAAATCGTTAAAAATTTCATAAAATCCTACATTTTAATAAATTGCAAATTTTGCGTTTACTTTCGCTTCGGGAAAGGATAATGTCTTCTCCCGTGTATAACAATGTAACACTTTATGAACGAGGAAGTGACTCGGTATCTTTATATTGAGCTTCTTATGTCAAGCTACCCGCTAGGGCAACCACTTACACCAATCATCTTTTACAAAGATAAAGTGCATTTCAACTGTCAGATTTAATGGTTAACAGTAACATGCAAGAGACATATCTTATCATTTCAAAATTGCACGTTTGAGCCCAAAATGATTTCCAGTGCAAACGGTCTCGATCGAGATCAGACAGCATATAAATAGGTGTCTGGTCTGGTTCCAAATAGTTTGAAATTCAGATAAGGCATTGCAGTGCAATTCATTCAACTTACACCGTTTACACCGCCACATTTAAGGGTTAACAGATGCTCGAGGTATTTCTATACATTAAACACAGATTGTGCAAGGCTTTTATATATTGATTCATAAATACTTTACAAAGTATGTCTTATCAGCCTTTGACAGCGCACTAGGAAAATGTATTATAACGTACCTCATTATATGTTTATCACTTGAACTTGCATTTAGATCTTGCATACAACTACAGTATTTCTCTTAGAGATTAACAAAAACATACTTCGTAGACTGATTCACACAATTATATCAGGCACTATAAAGGACTATCAAATTGTCTATTGGATTGATAAAACTGACGAGAAAGAAATCAGAACGTTTATTGAAAAAGATGTAATATCTATAAATCACACATCAAGAATGAGAAAAGCTGGAATTATATGTTTCTATGTCAAGTTTTTTAACGGAAATTAACGCCGACGCAATGCAATCCAACGAAGAATAAAGTGTTTGCGATGTATCGTTATAATTATACGTGTGAACAGTTACAGTGTAGAAAACGTTTTACTCTCCCACTTAGCGGAAAAGAAAAGCTATCGCAATGCAAACAAAAGTAGAAAATGACAATTATTTAAACGTGTACGATAAGCTTTAACATCTAAACAGCAAACAGTTTGTAGCCCGATAAGACCCCAAAATGCTTGCATTGGGCATAAGGATTTTACATGTAGCATATACGCATTTTTTAAAAGGTAATTCAGTATGCGGCATCTGATCTGTGCTTTTACTACTTGTACTAAATATCAGTTAATGTAACACAGACAAGAGTCAAATGGAACCTGGTGCCTTTTTAATGGGTCCATTTAAGCATAGTGTGTCTATTAAAAGGGAACATTCATTAGCGTTATGCGGCGTCTCATCAGGGTCTGCACGGTTTGCTATTATATGTAAAATGTTCTGATGATGTGTCCTTATAACACTGTTATGCCTGAGGCCACGTTCTAAGTTGGGATTCTAAAAACAAAGAGTTGAACCTTTTCAAGCTTCTTTAATATTCGTAGTCTAATTGTATGATAATTCTGTCGACTGTCTACTAAACAGTTATTAATTAAAACAAGCATGCACGGTGTTATTTATGCAATTAAGGTACTTCGCATATGCGCGTAGTTTCCATACGATTGTTATGAAACTTTTCATGAAGAATGATAATAGCCTAAGAAACAATGTGTGTAAATATAGGCAAAATTTATCGTGTGGTTTGTCTTTAAGGTAATTTTTCTGACAAAAACCTAGAAATTTGATGATTTTATTTTTCTTAAAAACGAATAAAGCTAATTACTATAATTCTGACCCAATAAGTAGTCCACAACATTCATTACAAGAAAAGCTAAAAACATTTTGAATAAAGGTGTTCAGAAAGATGTTATCAGCTATTTAAATTTTGCAAAATGCTAAAAAATTGAATTACAAAAAACTGACTCATTCAATGTATATTTGTTTTCATTTTATTCAAATATATGGTTGATTAACTAGTCAGTCTGAAAAAATTAGAAAATATTACAGTCAGGATTTGTTGTAATAACATATTTTCTTATTAAAATGTGGGATATTTGTTGTTTAGATACAGTTACCTACCTTAGAATTAAAACTTTGTCATTAAAATGCATTATTATTTATTCATGGACTTGCATACAAGGTTTATTATATTGTTTTAACATAATTATAATGGGCAATATCGATCTTGAAAAGGTTAGCGTATTGATAAGCTTCAATGTGTGGCTTTATAGTTCGATCAAATCGTTTACATGTATACCGATTTAATTGACTTGTAAGTCATTAAACTAAAACGTACAGGTAAGTGGACATATACTTGGACCGTAAACATCACTAGTTCTAATCAACGAAGACTAAACATAACATGTCTCTTGATTACTGCGTTATGGATTGACAAGTCAATAAATCGGACATTAAAAAAAATATTTGGATCGGATGGGTCTCGAACCTATGACCTTTTGATTGCTAGTCAACCACTATACTAACTGCGCTATGAAGGATTATACTAATTCGTATCAACATTTCCTTTATATAACTTTTCTAGTATAAACACATACGAAAACAGTCTGTGTCGTCAAGACGCATATCCGCTCGCCCGCAAGACCGACTTCCGGTAGCCAAAGGCCTTAAAGATTATTACATTTACTAAAAGAAAGGTATACTTAATATGTAACCTTAATTCAGAATAAGGAATTAACATTTACTAAACTATTATCATAAACTAAACTCATTCTGTGTCCAAAATGCAGAAATTACCAAAATAAATGTATAAGAACTTAAACTTACCTAAAAACAAAGAGTTGAACCTTTTCAAGCTTCTTTAATATTCGTAGTCTAATTGTATGATAATTCTGTCGACTGTCTATTGAAAGTTCACTATATAGCAATTCAATTTCGAGATGCTGACCAATCAAAAGCTGATCAATTAATTAAGAGGCGTGTTATTCGTGTTAAACCCGTGTTTTACTTGTCGAAGTAACTACACTGACCAATGGATAAGAGTTCTGTGATGGTAGGAACTTTTATCAAACAGCCACATGGCATTTAATCAAGATTAATGGCTACTGACCAGTTGAATTAAAAGCCGGTCTGCTACAAAAACACCATCACACATCGCTCGTTATTTCTAATCTGTTTAACGACATTGACTAATGCACAAATTTATTATGATAAATTGCCAGAACAACAAGGAGCTCGGCGTCTCTAAACCTGCTTTACCATTTTCCCACATAGACGGTGAGAACTATTTGGTTTACCCTTAATAATTGCAAAACGCAAAAATGCTGAATTTCTACAGCACAACACTACTCCCCTTTTAAAATCAGACTTTATTCCTATAAAGTTGAACACAGAATGGTTTCTACAAATGAAGGTGAAAACTTGTAATGCAATGACACCAGTCGAACTATACATACATAAACATATATAAATACCACATTTTGTCAATTGTTTTAAGTATCATAATTATGTTGATGTAATGGACATGATATGCATACAAAATATTTCCTGAAATAAAACAATATACAATAGAGAATGTTAACATAAGAATATAAACAAATTCGATGTGGCATAGGTGCTTTTCTTTTCCTTGTAGGGCATTGGTATAAGTGTACATTATGATAATGGAAAACGTAGCAGATAAAATATTTGTAACACAAGCTGAGTATCATGTTTCAGCAGCATAGGAAAGCTTTTCCTTCCAGTAGACGAGGCAATAAATTGATTTGAATAGTTTTGTCGTTATTGTTTATTGTGCTACGTTGAAGATCTGAAATGCCCAGTTCTGTGCAAAAACTTTATTTATTTATTCTTATTTATTGTTTTAAAGGCAATTGTGTTTTTGCAAATATTTAAACACTTTTGTATTAATATTTTAAGCACAAATACCAACAGCATACCTAGGATATTGTTTTGTACCTGCAAAATGCGTATAAGCACTAGAGATTTTTATAAGACAGCAGTATAGTGTGCTGAATTACATTGTATCATTACTTAATGCAATTCGGGGGGGCAATTAATTACCATATGACGTTCACATCCATGTGTGATTTCTTACATTATTTCACTCTTTCTTGAGGAACTATACCATAATTCAAACTCTGCAACTCGATCGATATATTTCAAATTCCAATGCAGCATACATAACCATAAGGTTAGTAGAGAGGTCAGATTACTCAATTTAACTTCAATACATTATGGGAAGTTGTTTAACCAAGGAACGTGGATCCATATAAAGCATTCCAATTAAATTTCAAATAAATAAGTGTTCAAACATACACTCATTCTCACTCGCTATCATAACAATATATCAATCTTATATACTTGAAATCTGGTTAACAACAAACATGTTTATATGTATTAAGGGAACTAAAAGGATGTGGACATTAAAAGAATGTCTGCCAATCTTTACCTTTAATAAAGTTAATGTGTCTACAAAAATAAGAATTTGAGAGTTCATAACAGGTTTAAATTCGGTTTAAACGTGACTAATTTCCTTAAATTAGTTTTTCCTTTCATCAAAATAGAGATATGGACGTTTTCTCTTTTTACCCATCTGTGTATGTTTTACATAAAATTGTCTCTTTAATTCTTCTGAGACATATTCATCAGGCTGCCATGAAGGTTCGTACCTTTTGTCGGCCCATTCTACGAGAAACACTTTGTTTTTACCTGCCCTTCTCTGCTTTAAAATTTTAGTAGCTGTGTACCATTTTTCGTCAGACTTACTGTCTGTGTGTTTCTGAGAATTGTTAGCTTCAGACTGAGTATTGTCCACTAAAATTTGTGATTCATTTCTGTCTATTGTTTGAGTGTCATCTAAATATAACTCATCCTCAAGATCTGAATCGTTTTCATTGATAACTTCATGAATGATACTATAATCCTGAGGATCACAGTATCTCCTAAGATTCTTTGCATTTACCATTGTCCTGTGCAACTTGTTCGTTGCACAATCTGCAATCTTGTAAGTGTCAAATGTACCTTTGTGTCTGATGTAATACGGTCCTTTCCATTTGTCTTCAAGTTTGTGAGATAAACCCTGTGTGTGTTTGTTTACCTTTAATAATACTTGTTCACCTAAAAGGAAATTTGATTGTTTGACCTTTTTGTCATGGTGCTCTTTACTTTCCTGTTGGGTAGTCTGAGTATTTTCAGTTGCCTGATCATGCACGAGTTTAAGGTTGTTAAGTAAACGATTTAAATGTACTTTTGCTCACTTGTTTCAGCCAAGTTAGAGCCTTGTGGTCAGTTACGATTTTAAACGGTATTTCAGTGGAAAGATCTATATGCCTTGACCCCGCTAATTATCGCAAGACATTCCAGTTCCGAGACCGTATAATTTGTTTCTGAGCCGTGGAGTGCGCGTCCGCCGTATTCTATAACCCTTTCCTTACCATTCTCGTCTAACTGCCCCCAAATGTAACCTAATAAATACGAAAGAAGACTCAAGCAGGAAACGCAACACAAACAATACACCCATCTCTAAAGCAGAACACACACACAGCCATACCATAACAAACACACACACACACAACCACACACACACACACACGCAATACCATTCCTTAATCTACACACTAAATAGAAAACAACACGCAAGACAAACATAAAGCTAAGTGAACATAGGAGCCCGCCTTGGTACGGTCAGTAGCAATCAATAATCAATTATAAATTAATTAACTATTAACAACCACTGGGGGGTTAAACCTGGGTTTAGGGGCGCCCAATCTCACACTTATCTCCTATATTCACCTATAAAGACGAACAGTGTACATAAAATATAAACCCTGTTCCACAACCTTACAATCAAAAAGACCGCCAGCACAGTAAGTAAAAATATGTAAAACATCTAACAGAATTCTCTGACAGGATTATTAGTAACACGGGAAAGAATTAAACATTCAAGCCCGTGTTAAAAATAACCCACTATGGCAACGGTCAAATTATACTCAAGCGAATAGTCTGTAGTCACGAGTAACTGTAAGACATGGGGGGGGGGGGGGGGGGGTTTAGGGTACGACAGAGAGGGAGAGAAAAACCAAAGCACGAAAATCCGACATAACTCTCCCGGTTAAGGACGGCTTTAGAGATACATCATCATGTAGTGCTAAGCCCTGTCTGTAATCCCGATCTGGATGCATCGCATGTTAGAATAAAGGGTCGGTTCATGTCAGGAAAGGCCAAAATGGGAGCTGACACAAGTGTGCGTTTTAGCTTATCTAAAGCAGACTGACATTTTTCAGACCATGTAAATTTGGTTCCCTTTTTCAGCAATTCAAACAAGGGTGCGCAAATCTTACTGTAACCTGAAATGAACCTTTTGTAGTAGTTTGTTAAACCCAGTAAACTTTTAACACCTTTCTGGTCCTTTGGCGGCTGGAGATTTAGAATTTTCTCTACTTTTCTTTTTTTGTTAAGTTTGTTGTAAAATTTGCTGCTATTACTGGCAATTTCTCATTGGTATTTTCATTTCTCTTTTTTTTTTTCATTTGTGCGTACATTACTATTTCTACAATAATCAAATTTAACGGAAGAGTTTTGAATTTTACTGTTTTTCGTTTGTTGAACCCTAGTTTTTTCAACTTTGATACTATTTTGTCCGTCTACTGGACTGAAATTATCGTTCCCGCAGACAGACGCGAGTCCCTATTTTCTGGGCATTACGTTTTGTTGACCAGAAAACGAGTAATCTCTGCCTCTGCTACTTCTGCACTTGGAACCAAAGTGGTTTAATTTTCCGCATTTAAAGCAAGTTTTGCCCTTTGCCCTACAGGAGTTTAAAGAGTAGCACCTACCTCCACATCGGTTGCATGGCGGAGCTTCCTCCTTCTTCTTGTCGTCAAGGCTGGTGACTAGTCTCGCTACAGCAGCGGTCAGAATGTCAATATTGTTATCAAATTTAGAACCACCTGTAGCGCTCTGTACTGTATGAATCTCAGGTTTTTCACTGTTTGAGGGTGTCTGCAATTGTTCAATTTTTGAAGTTCATTTATTCACTTCATCCAAAGTTTGTGGGGAATGGGTACTAATGACTGAGCCCACGGCTCTGTCCATACCACTGAGTGCAATTTGCACTTGTACACTTGGCTCCTCTGTCTGCCATGGTGGAATCTCGTTTCACAACAGGCTCCTGAATATCCTGGCTTCTAAGATCCTGCTGTGAATGGCATATGTTGTTAGTCTCGCTTAGTCTTTGCGGAGGTTCGGGGTTGAACTCTCTACCCACCACGTGTTATGCCTGAGGCCACGTTCTAAGTTGGGATTCTAAAAACAAAGAGTTGAACCTTTTCAAGCTTCTTTAATAGTCGTAGTCTAATTGTATGATAATTCTGTCGACTGTCTACTAAACAGTTATTAATTAAAACAAGCATGCACGGTGTTATTTATGCAATTAAAGATTATTACATTTACTAAAATAAAGGTATACTTAATATGTAACCTTAATTCAGAATAAGGAATTAACATTTACTTAACTATTATCATAAACTAAACTCATTCTGTGTCCAAAATGCAGAAATTACCAAAATAAATGTATAAGAACTTAAACTTACATAAAAACAAAGAGTTGAACCTTTTCAAGCTTCTTTAATATTCGTAGTCTAATTGTATGATAATTCTGTCGACTGTCTATTGAAAGTTCACTATATAGCAATTCAATTTCGAGATGCTGACCAATCAAAAGCTGATCAATTAATTAAGAGGCGTGTTATTCGTGTTAAACCTGTGTTTTTACTTGTCGAAGTAACCACACTGACCAATGGATAAGAGTTCTGTGATGGTAGGAACTTTTATCAAACAGCCACATGGCATTTAATCAAGATTAATGGCTACTGACCAGTTGAATTAAAAGCCGGTCTGCTACAAAAACACCATCACACATCGCTCGTTATTTCTAATCTGTTTAACGACATTGACTAATGCACAAATCTATTATGATAAATTGCAAGAACAACAAGGAGCTCGGCGTCTCTAAACCTGCTTTACCATTTTCCCACATAGACGGTGAGAACTATTTGGTTTACCCTTAATAATTGCAAAACGCAAAAATGCTGAATTTCTACAGCACAACAACACCATTGTTTATCTTTAATGAAACATTCTAGCGACACATGGGGAGAGTTCATTTCAATATTCAGATATAAATGGTTTAACTCATTTCCCCATATCCTGTTTCTAGTTTTGAAGACATGTAACTACTTAAGGTGGTTCGACAGCGGGCGGCCCGCATCTCGAGTTCCGGAAATGCTGGTGACTTTCACCTGATCTTTGCGGCACGTGCTTGTAGTAGAAAATTTACATAAAGAAAAGTTTGATCTGCTTCAGTGTCTTCTCTGTTAGCGCAGTTGGTACGGTGATTGACTAGCAATCCAAAGGTTCTAGGTTCGATTCCCACTCGCTTCAAAACTTTTTTTAAAATAAATTGTCCGATTTTATTGACTAGTCAATCCATACCGCAGTGATCAAAGGACATGCTATGTTTAGTCACGTAATAATGAATAATATCAGATGCAAGTAAAGTCAAGTGACAACTAAACTTTATGAGGATTTATAGCCTATATGACAGATGGCAGCTTAACACAGGACAAATGTAATGTTAAAAGATAGATCATAAAGGAGCTTTTATGCATTACTTTTTTTATGCATTAAGCAGTCACCTGCCTTTAAAGATCTACAGGCTACCGTATTCAATGGTCCCTTATTACAGGTTTGACTTATGGTATTATTAAGAGCTGACGGCATTTTAAAGTTGAACTCAAGGGAGGTTACTCGTTTTGTGATATTTGGAATGGAGGTGCCCTGTGTGTTGAACATTGATGTTGCGTGGTTACAATTTTAAAAAAATGTAAATATAGTCAAAATTTTAGCTGTTTAGGACTTAGAGTTTTGGGACTGAAATTTCAAATTTAGTTCTGGAGTAAGTGTTGGAATGCAGTTATACTACATGACATATTTGTATTAGGAAGTTGATATTTTGAATGGAGGTTACCTGTGACTTGAATATCAATGTACTGATACACTTTTCTTTTGATAGTTACCTATTTAAGAAAGGTTTAACTAGGCGAGCTTTGCTGTTCTCCGACAGCTCTTGTTTTTATATTAAAATTTGTGTAAGCTTAACACATTGGTCCTGAGTGACACACATGCGGGTCCTTACAAATACTGTACTTGTAAAAAAAGTACATTTGTCATACTCAAACAGTGAAGACCCAATTACATTTTTACACTGTGTGTTATTTTTCAATATAGTGTGATCGAAAAAATTAAATATTCAATGATATACTAAATTTAATTGGAAACTTGGATATTTAATTTTAAGTTTCATTTCAGTATGTTCGCATACTGTAAAAACAACACTGTCCATACAGCAGTTGGTGTAGTTTGCTTTTCTTCTTGATTGCATGTTTCATGTATGTAGATGAATAAGACATTTTCATTCAGAAAAAAGAAGAAATATGATGGATATACATATAAGAAACGACATGGCTTAGTGACGTGTCGGCAAGTCAGATTACATCTGTAGTAAAATGTTTCATATTGATAAAATGTATATAAGGAGTATAATTATTATTATTGGAATTGGTATTAGTAGTAGTAGTTGTAGTAGTATCAGTAGTAGTAGTACATATTTAAGCATATTCGTTGCAATACAACATTTAGATGACCATAACAGACAATCTTCGGATAAACATACTTGATACACCGTAAACAAGTTGAGTCAGAGATCGCTCCACTAAAACGCTCTATAACATTGAGGCCTGTGATAGTTCTGGCAGTAAGCATGCACCTGTGTATTTACACGTACGGATTACACAATTTACGATATCTAACATTAATGAAGAGCAAATGTTGGAAGTATTAAAACGATAATATGCCCATAAACTCAATCACCTGATAAGAAATGAACTCGGTTCTAATTACTATATGGCTGTTATGCCTTTGGTATACATTCTTTATTACTACTCAAACAGGTGGTTGAACAGTAGAATATGTGTCATTCTTTCCGTATAAAAATGTTTGGGCTAAAACAATTTATTTCCTTTGAAGCCATATCAGACGCTGTCTAGCGTTTGCGTTTAGTTTCAGTTAAACGAGAAAGAATAACGTTTCCTCATCTGTATACTGGTACTAGGGTTCTCTAAAATACCTACCTCATTAAAAAGATTTGGTGTTTTCCAGCAGAAAGCTATATTAAAACAAAACTTATCACAAAATTACAAAATATATGAAGACCAACTTGCTATTAATTAGCTTATCTTAAAAACTCCTTCAGTAGACATTATTTAACACTTAAAACGAAACTAAGCGCATTTTCTATAAAATGTATAAAATGACATGGTTTTAAAAAATTAAGACTGTCAAATAGTTTGAAACCTGATCAGATGCGGTATGCCAGATGTCTATTCTGGCTATAACCTGTTTGCAATGGCAATTTGTTTAATACAAGCACGTTTATAAGGAAAGAAATAACGATTTCCCCGCTGTAGACGAATAAAGATATGAATGATTTACAATAAGCTTACTGCAAGTCTAAGCAATCGAAAACGAAATCTATCTCAGCATGTAAGTGATGATTACATGACATTATTTATTTAAGGATTTATTTATCTGCCGAAGTCGAAATACCTTGAAATACTCGTATAGTCGAAATACCTTGAAATACTCGTATAGCTCTAAGCGAGATCAAGTTATCCAGAGTCCAGTTTACTTGTTTCGGTATTTACAATATCAAATCAAACAGCTGTATTAATACGACGGGGCATTTACATAATCAACGAAAGGAATGATTTCCGGTTTAAAAGAAAAACTAAACGCACACAAACTGCAGTAAAATGGAAAATACGACGGATTCTCTTGGAATTATTTTAATCAAAGTGTGAAATAATTAGAAGCCTGGTCAGACGAAAGGTTGCTCGTGAACTGATCTAGTCTTAAAGTGTATACAACTGACAGATTTTTTACACACTCGCGTTTGAATGCAATTATGGTTAGCGTCTTCTCTACTCTAACTACACTGGGAAAGATGTCACCATCACCTCATTTTACCCTTTCCCTCTTACCTTTTAGCGCATTTAGTTTATTCCTCAGCTGAAGAAAATAGTTCCAATTTATAATACAGTCATGAATATGCATCACAAGGATTATTTTCATTATTCTGCCAGGTGTTAACTTACAGCAGTCTGAAAGTAAAGCAGAATGCGCCTTAAGGCGCATTCTGCTTAATGCTTGGTTCACACTGCCGATCAGATCAACTAGACCGTCCCGATCGCCCAAATTAGCCGATCAACTGCTTGACAAAACGGATTGTATACGACCTCTTCCCGACAGCTTCACAATAGCACACGATAGTACACGACACCTTTACGATCATTCACGACTCTTTCACGACTTCGACCTGACAAACATGCCGACCTCTACTCGACCATCCCGATCCATACACGATCTCTACGCGATCTCTACTCGTCCAGTTCAACCAATTCAATCTCTTCCCGATTTTTACCAGACCAGATCGACCTGTTCGTAATTGGAGTCGTGAATTAGGTGTGAGCTTGTTATGAATTGTTCTTTCACGGACATGTGGTAGTATAACAACCGAACGCTTTTGGTCTGAATTCAGTTGTCTTAGAGAATAAGTATTTGTATCAGCAACGTATCTCATGAAAAAAGAGCAATTACAGGGAGCTAGAGATCCAGAGGGACAAGGGCAATGCCAATAACGGAGTTTGAAGAGAACGAAAATATCGATAAGTGTAAAAGACGCGCAAGAAGTCGATCGCTTTTCGACCGCATGGTTTCTCTACCCCTACTCGGCAATTTTGACATGTCTAAAACACTCGGGTAAAAAGCCGATGTGAAACCGAGCGAGGTAGATCGCCCGAGAAATGGCGCCGAGCAGAGCGGCCCAAAATCGCTTGATCGGGGATGGTCTAGTTGATCTGATCGTCAGTATAAAAATCTTAATAAGGGGAGATCCTTTGAAATCACAGAAAACAAAGCAAATACTGAAAATTGCAGACTCGGTTTAATTGAGTCTGTTCATGAGCACTACTGAAATATGCAACAGTGCTCACGCCCCCTAGCACCGGCTTAAGCGGAATTCAACTTTCAACTGTAAATGCGCTGAAAGCAATGATTCCAAAGGACCAGAAAGTATAACAACACTGAGAATGAAGTACGGGGCGACTTTTTACAGCCGCCACACAAGCACTTAACATCTGCTGTTGTGAATTATAAAAATCTTAATAAGGGGAGATCCTTTGAAATCACAGAAAACAAAGCAAATACTGAAAATTGCAGACTCGGTTTAATTGAGTCTGTTCATGAGCACTACTGAAATATGCAACAGTGCTCACGCCCCCTAGCACCGGCTTAAGCGGAATTCAACTTTCAACTGTAAATGCGCTGAACTCAATGATTCCAAAGGACCAGAAAGTATAACAACACTGAGAATGGTTAACAGTCTGGAGCCTGGTCAGACGCCGGGTTTGAACTATTTGCAACGAAAATAATACTTTTATCAAACATCCTTACATTGGGAAAGGATACACACCTATTCAACTGGAAATATGTAGCGAGGCAATGAAGACCGAAGGCTTAGATTATATAATGAGAGATGTGAATGAACACGTGTCGCTTTCTCAGATAATTAACTGCTTAACATATCGCGAATAGATCATTAATTCATTGTAGTTATATGAGTCGGATTACAATGGTTTGCTGTCTGGACGGTCGTACTACTGAACGTCAAGCAGTAAGCTGTGGAAAATATCAGCTGGTCAATACATAGAGGATAACTGTTTTTTTCAGTGTAAGATCGAAATTTAATCCATTGAGTGAACATCAGACGTTATATTTTCACGAGTGGCGAAGCCACGAGTGAAAATATAACAGTCTGATGTTCACGAAATGGATTAAATTCGATCTTACACTGAAAAAACACAGTTATTCTATTTATTTATGCTTTAAAGCCACTTTTTAAACGAAATTGTTTCAAAATTGAAAGCGAACGTACATTATTTATCCCGTGTTGAGCCCCACGTTTTATGTCGAACACATGTGGCGTGACAGTTGGCGGTATAATGACGTCATCCGAATTACTTCGTTGCTCCCGAGTTTGGATTCGTGCTCTTCCGGTGAGTAGTTCGCGACAAATCGGACTGCCGGATTTTAACGATAAGACACGATTAACTACGATTCTTGGGGAGCCCTACGGGGAAAATTCACAATAAAAGCGATTGGTGATAATCCACTGCAGTGGATTACCAAGTGATCATCCACTGCTTTTTCGTGGTAATCCACCGAAAAGCATAAATAAATTGTGTTTATATATAATATTGTGGATAAAATTGGATGAATTTTTGTATCTGCCCTGATCAGAACATTTGCGATACAGCGGTAGGTGATTTTTCGAAATCTGAGTTTGTGATTTGATGATATTGATACAAACAATTTATAATAGAGGGTGGGGTAAGAACAAAGAAATTCCAAATTACAACCACCTATAGACCATTGTGTTCGTCACGCATGATTGAACTTTGGAATTTATCGGTTGGCCCGTTATAAACTGTGTTATCCCGGGGCAATTGAAATTAACAATTTAACGTTAACGTGATATGTGTTCAGTCGGACTCCGGCAACATGAATGAAGACATTCTGCTAGAGGAATATTCGCCACGCTCAATTGGACAAAATACAGAACTGAAAGTCCCTGTTACTTCACGCTTCAATGAGCCGCACTTACAGGCGTCAGCAAGACTGTTCACGGGAGATAACTCCGCAGTGCTGCCTAACCTATTGGACGATTCTGTCCCTTGTGCCCAAGCTGGGAATACATTACTTTCAAGCCCTGAGTCTGATCATCACAATAACCCACAAAACGTCACAGATCTAAGTGACGCTCAGTTACAGCAACTTAATGTGTACTACAGTGGCCTCCCAAGGATCATGTTTAAAGATGCACTGTTAAACTTATATGCATCATGTGACAGAAAACTAACAGAAGTTCGAGCTGATTTATATGTAAAGGTGTGTAGCCTTGATGGATTTCCATATGACGGCGTGTTGCTTAAACGACGCATCCAGACCAGGACAGGTGGAACTCTGGCAGAAAAACTGTCCCTTGATATACATGCTCTTCTCACCGTCCTGGATGTTGGTGATTTCAACTGTCCGAAACTCAAGGAACTTCTCGGTGTTTCTAAATCCCGAGCGTCGTTAACTTCGACACCGTCTTCAGCTCATCGGACTTCTACGCCTTCTCGTGCCAACGAACAACGTTTAATGGACTCCAAACTAGTGAATGAGTTCCGAGAACTACAGAACAGTGTTATACTGATTAAAACAGATATGTTGAACATGAAACAGTTATATAACACAAATGAAAATACACGGTCTACTCAAATAAAACAATTTCAAGACACACTGATGGTAATAGGTCAGGAGCTTACTGATAACCGCGCTGACATCAATGACAAATTCACATCTATAGAGACGTCTTTAGACCGTATTGAATCAGTACAGTCTTGTAGCCTAGTTTCTACGAAAAATGAAATAAAAGTAATCAAACAAGACCTTAAAAATGTGAAATGAGTTTATCAGTGCTGGAGGAATCAATGCAAAAGACATCAAAACTTTCAAATAAAAGTGTTAAACCTAAAAAACAAAGGCATAAAATAAATACAAGCAGAGACTCGGGACAGCAAAGTCGTTCTAGTCAGATAGTCCCAATCGATGTGCCCACTGATTTGAGACCTGACGGTGTTCCGACTCGCGTTGACACGACGGCAGTGTCAACATCGCATTCCTATAATCATGTTGGACCAAACGCAGATGCTGCCTTCAGTGCCAACGTGGTTGAAACGCCGGCTGGATCGAATCATGTTTATAGGCTACCTCCATTGGAAACTGCTGACACGGAGCCAGGTATCGGAAATGAACACAACAAGTCAACTGTTGAATATACGGCAGTGTTGTTGCCGAGACCTGGCACTGGATTAGCAGCTGAACATGTTCAGGAAAACACTTTCCATGGAGGAGTCGGTACTGCTGTCAATACTTCAGGCCACCACGGTGATACTGTTGGTAGATGTACACGTGATACTTCTCAATTTCATGTACAACGTATTTCAGAATTTCCGGTTCTTCCAAGTAATTTGAACCCTGAAAATTTAGGAAGAACCGAGAGTTCTGGTTTGACAAAACACTTGCAGGGTTACACCGACTGGTCTGCTAAGGCCAAAACATACTTTCCGCCTACACAACCCCGCCGAAATGCAAATAGGCATAGCCAAACAGGCAGTTCAAAAGCCAACATTCGGTCGATACCTGTCATAACCTCAGACAGGCAAAATATTCCTTCTACCTCACCGACTTCTCCAAGTGAAGCTGATGACCTGTCGGATTATATTCGTAAGAAAACAAAACGTTTCTACATTGGAGGCTTTAAGCCCTCTATCTCTGAAAACAAGCTAGCTGCCTTTGTAAACGGTAAAGGGCCGAAAGTCTCCAGGGTAAATATCTTCCGTAGTCAATATAAACCGACGGTCATCCGCCTGAACCTGGAAGATGACGGAAATGCGTCTCTTGTTCTTGATAGTTCCTTTTGGCCGGAAGGTATTGTTTGCAAGCCGTGGCTACCACGAGCTAGACTAAGGAATGACAACGAAACTGAAAAGTCACGTGACGGGTTACACCGGAAACGCAATAATAGAACGTTACAGACACAGGACTACTATGGTGACCCAAACTTTTACGGTTATCTCGCTAGCCGTGAGATAGATTAAGCGTTAAGTTTTTTTTTAATGATTCATAACTTAAAATTGTTCACATGGAATGCTGCATGCATTACGTCCAGTGCGTCATACTTATCAGACAGACTTCGGGATTACAATGTAGATATATGCGGGTTGTCAGAACACTGGCTATTTGAAAGAGATTTGCATTTTCTTGGCACAATAAATCCTTCATTTAACTTTTACGCTGTTTCAGATGAAAGCTTAAGCTCATTAGATACCCGACAAGTCGGCAAGGGTGGTGTTGCTTTATTATGGACGAAAAGGCTTGATAATATTATTTCACGTATACCATTGTTTAGTGACCGCATTATAGGTAGGTGAAAGAAATTTTGTCTATATCTTTCAAATTTACTTACCCTCGAAAAACAACGACGCCCAATATTTCTGTAACTGTTTAGATAGCCTTATAAATACATATGACGAATATTCATCTAAAGGTATGGTTGTACTAATGGGCGACATGAATTGCCATATAAATTCCTATGGTCACTTTAAATCGCTAGATAGTAGAGATAATAAGTTTCAAAACTTTCTCCAATTATCGAATTTGGTGTCAGTCTCCACATTGGAACTGTGTTCTGGTCCAAGCTCTACCTATGATTCTTCAACGGGTTGTAGTTCAATAGACCATATTATAATCCCTCAAGAGGATGTTAACTGGATAGAGTCTTGTCAAGTAATTAATGATGATGCCGTATGCGTATCTGATCATCGTCCTGTTTGCTGTTTACTCTCAATCCCTGCATTAGCACACGTAGATAAAAATGTTCCGAAACATAATATCAAATGGTCTAACATTTCCAATGAAGCTAAAATTGCTTACCGCACCTCACTCAATGAAGACATTGGACTTTTAGCAGCTCTTGCCATGGATGTAACTACTGCCAACGATATCGACACTCTATATAATTCTTTAGTTAACGCTATGTCTAACACGGCGCTTTTTCACATTCCGCGCAAAGACTTCAAGGCTCATCTGAAACCTTACTGGAATGAGTCACTGACTAATCTAAACAAATATATGAAATCATGTCGTCTGGCTTGGCTGCAGTCGGGAAGTCCTCGTCTAGGTCCGGTATTCTCTAAATATAAAGAATCTAAAATAAATTTCAGAAAGGCTCATAGGAAGGCTGTTGAAAACTACTTTAGCTTTTTATACGATAAAATAGATTAAGCAGCAGAGGTCGATCAGCAAAATTTTGGAAACTACTTAATATGAGGAAACATTCTACAAACAGAGCTGGTAATGAAATGATTTTCAATGATACTGTTTGTAGAGATAGTACCTCAATTTTACAAGGCTGGCAAAACTACTTCTGTTCTTTATATGACGTAGACCATGACATCACTTTTGATAATACGTTTGCTGAACAAGTTTCTCAGTTTTTGTCTAACAAGTTCCAATCCGCTGAATTTAAATACTGTCACTGGCAGTCATGTACAGAAGCCATTGATAGTGTCAAATCGGCTTTGAATAGTACAAAACGTAATAAGGCCCCGGGTGAAGATGGGATCAGTTATGAACACATGCTTCATGGTGGCAATATTATATCAAAATTATTAAGTAAACTGTTTTCGGCCATGTTGTCACTCGGCCATATTCCACCTAAAATGAAAAGGGTGTTATATTTACCATTTATGAAGGGGTACGAAAGACAGGAAAAATCCTAATAGTTACAGGGCTATTACATTGACTTCAACTATTTTAAAACTATTTGAGCGGAATTTGTTACTTCGAATGGAAACGTCTGAGGATTCAGATCATAATCTATTACAAGGTGGTTTCATAAATGGGATTAGGCTGCATGATGTCATCGTTCTCATTAACAGAGTGTTTGTACTTTTCTAAAGAAAACTGCAGTAAATTGTATGCTTGCTTTTTAGACTGTGCACAGGCATTTGATCGTGTATGGCACGATGGACTGTTTTATAAATTATTCCATAGGAAAATCGATATAGCTACAATCCGTTGTATTGTCAGTATGTATAACGAGTCTGAAAGTGTAGTAAGACTTACTGACAAGTTTTCAGATGTAATCCCTATTAAGCACGGGACAAGACAAGGGGGTGTGACTAGCCCTGTCCTGTATCTCCTCTATATTGAAGGGCTCATCGCTGAGCTAGAACAGTCAGGCTTTGGCCTCTGCATTGTCAATACGAATTGCAGTAGCTTAAGTGTAGTAGATGATATGGTTCTATTATCCTATTCTAAATTAGGTCTCCAAGCCATGATGGATTTATGCTACAGATATTCGCGGATGCGGCGTTTCCATTACAACCCAAGTAAATGTTCCGTAGTTATTTTTAATGAGACACGTCACTCTTATAAATCTCATAGCAGAGTTTGGAGACTAGGTCCAACACTTATTCGTGAAGCAGAAAGTTATACACACATTGGGATAAATTTAGATAAATATCTGAATTTCACAGAGAGTATAGATCTTAGCTGCAGCAAGCTGAAAAGTACTCTGCTAGGTTTGGTAAACATTGGTTTACACCCCAATGGGTTACATCCTTCGACTTCATACCGTATCTATAAATATATTGTAATTCCAAAAGCATTATACGGGTGTGAACTATGGCCAGATATTTCTATTTCAACTTCTAAAACTCTTCAACTTGAAAAGGCACATCGGTTTTGTATTAAGTATATTCAAAGTTTACCTTCTTACACTCGAACTGATATTTGCTCGAGTTTAATCGGTGCACATAACAAACAGTACGACGTAGATATAAGGAAATTAGTTTTCCTTGGTCAGCTGTGTCGGCTAGATGTTAATCACGTGTCTTGTATCATTGTTCGATACAGACTGATATCGTTTGATGAAAAAAGTACGCAGCAACTTGGTTTCTTTCCAGATATTGACCGTATTCTTAAGAAGTATGCATTAAGCAACCACTTATACAATTTCTTAGAAAGTGGAAAATTCCCGCCAGAAGAAGTATGAAATACATCAGTTCGTCGCGCAGTCAGCACGACTGGTATGAACGCGTAAACGCAGACGATAGCTTGCGTGCTTTCCTTTACATTAAACCAATACTTCATTTTAATGTAGAGTTCCTATGCATAAGCAGATACTGTCCAAACTACAGCAGTTATAGCAAAATTTATTTAGCTATAATTAGCAAATTATTCTCCGATACATTTACTCGGCAATGTACATTATGCCATTGTGTAGTTGATTCTATTATTGAACATATTCTCTACAGCTGTGTGCATACATTAAAGTACAGAATAGAAGTTTACAACATTATTTTGTCATTATGGGACAGAGATATGCTCAATACATACTTAAGGCTGCATCCGAAGTTACGAGTCATAACTCTAGTTACTGGTTTCAGATACCTTGTAGGTGATGAACATCTGAACTTTAAATTCTACTGTAGTTCATTTAAGTTTTTATATTTCATGTATAGTTCTTTATGTTCTAAATCTAATTAAATTCGGGGTCTATAAAACAGTGTACATGTAAGGAGTACACTTGTCCTACACGGGCAGTGTAGATCTTGATCAAAGGGATCCTACAAGAGCCTCTCATCAGGATATGCACTGCACTGTTTGATATTTCCAAATACATTGTTTACGAGGGCTGTCCCAAAACATCGTAGACTTTCCTTATAAAAGTGTTCGTTAAAACAGCAGAGACAAACGGTCGTCATTATATATAAACAAAGCGTTTATATAAACATGTGTGAAGTTTTAACGTGTTATCTTTAAAACTGACCAGCACAGAATATTTTGAAACACCCTACCTGTCTAACCCCGGCGCACACTAGTTAACGGTATGACGTCATCGACGTAAACGTCACTCCTTTTCAAAATACTTGTAGTGGTGATCGATGTATTTTTGCCGACGCACAGCCTCTTAAACAAGCTGGTATCTACATGTAGCTCGCGCAACACTCTCAATGTTTCTTGTTTGAGCTGTCTTCAACGTTTTCAATTTCTGTCTGCGTAATAGAGGTTTTAGGTATGAAAATACTGTAAAATCTAATGGGCTAGGTCAATGGAATTCGGCGCATGTTTAAGCTTTTGAAAACCCAACGCGGCAAGTTCCCTATGTGCATGCTGGGACACGTGACACGAAGCGATAACCTGGTGAAATATGTTGCTTTCTAAGTTGTCAATGAACCCCAGTCACTTCTCTCGTATCGTATGCAAGAGATCTGTGTGATGGGTGTATGCTGAAAAAGTCCTGATCTCTCTTATATCGGCTCAAATAGAGGTTTGATACCTGAACACATCTTTCTTTTTCTTCTGCACTTAACAAGCGTGGCACCCATATAGCACCGACTCTCGACATGTTTAGTTTCTCACGAAACTGCCGATGTACATACAATATGCTGACCCCGATGAGTTCAGCATTATATCTCCCCGCAAGACGCCGATCACCATTCATGACGCTCCTCACGTTTTCTACAATGAAACCGTCAATTTCTTTCGACCGTCACATCTTTTCATTAGTTTCTCAACTAATCTTTCTGAAAATCGCGTATGCTATTTGAACACCAGCAAACGAGATGCTGATTGATAAATTTATGTTGATTGTAGTTGTTTTAACGTCTATTTCGGGATCAAATGCAACTCAAAGCAGTATTCTTTGACATTCTGCTGCGCCGCCTTTTCCTCTGACGTCGTCATTTCTGGCGTATTCAGAACACGGTATCATGGTCCATAACTAGATATCTTTTTTTTTTGAATGACGCTACGTTAACGATATTTTCCAGGATGACGTCATATAAAACAACGTCAACATTCATGACGCAATTTTGCGCAAATTCCGATTCGAAATTGCTTTGTAGGAGGTTGTAAAATGTACCTCTTTAAATTTTTATTGCAATAGTTCCTTTGGTTATCTCTTTGTTTCGTTTCGATAGGGATTCCCCTAATACCTATGTAAAGGAAAAATAACGTGCGTGTGAGCGTCTCTATGTGCGTACTGTGTGTTTCCTTGCGTGTGTCTGTATGTTCTCTGGTGTAACTTGTGATACGCTGTCCTTGTATCTCCTTGTTTCGTTTCGTAAGAGGTATTATGGATGGATCTATATGCGGGGCTCCAAATAAGGTGAGATTTCAAAACTTAAAATTATATGTGTAAATTAGAACAGAACAGAACAGACCTACGGTGTAACTATTCATTGGAATCGTCTCGAAGATACGATTCTAATGAGTAGTCGTACCGCGCGTTTTGTTGCAGCTTTGAACGATAAGTGTCAAACAACTTAATTTAACCCCTCTTGTCTTGAGCCCTGTTGTGCATTACTGTTCGTTTCATGTTGTAACGTGTATATATATTTTGTTTTTGTTTATGTAAAATGCTCTCCTTAATGGAGGAAATAAAAGATACTACTACAACGAATAAGAAACACTGTTTGTCTTTGAATCACTGTTGACATCTGATAAGGTTACAAACCTCTGACACTCGTTTAAATGGTTTAGGCCTAAATGCGTACACTACCTAAAATGCATTTATTTAGACATACATTTGATATAACCTGGCTAACATACAAATACTCCATCATTATGAACGGTCATAAATTAAACTGATGTACTGGAAAAACAGAAAAGCATGGTTCGGATGTAGCCGACAGTTGACGAGAAAAGCCGATCGCTCTCCAAACAGTATCGATATAACCAGCATTAGATTGATCTCATTAGGGGTCCTCAACCTGTAACACTAAGATTACAGAAACCTCAAATATGTATTCTAAACTGTAAATTTCAGCTTTTCAAGCAGTCAATGTGTTATCCCAATTACCCCATAGCCTGTATCTATTATAGAAGATCTATGAGCACTTACATCAGGCTGGGAGTAAAGCAGGATGCGCGTTAAGGCCCATTCTGCTTTACTTTTAGCCTGTTTTAACTCATTATCCTTTAAAACTTCCATTGGAAAATTCCAGTGTGCAATAAACGCTGGTCCATTTTAGACTTTTTAGGGTTGTTTTTTTGTAATAAAATGCAAACTGACAAACAGTGAAGTCCCTGATCAGAGGACTTCACTGTTTGCATTCGACAAGTGTATTATTCAGTTACATATAACACTTTGGACTACGGTACCAGGGGTCGTGAGTTCGACCCCCGCCGGACCAGCGGCCTGACTAGGCGATTGTTTTCTATTTCACCGATGGTGTACAGGAATGTTCTCAGTTAGCAAGATATGTACTACGAATTGCTCCTCTCCACCCAAGGGTTAAAATGGGTACATGTGAAAGATCTGAGCCGGTACTGCGCGGCTGCCTACGCGCTATATGTTAGCAGTGCTCAATATTGTAGGCAAGATGGCTCAATAATCAAGGGAGTAAATGTACAGTCGCCTGAGCGGTCATTCGGACTGAAAGTAGATTATAACTTGGTATATTACTTTCATTCTTTTTTACATATTTGGTAAATTACGCATATATGCGTCACTAGGGCTCAATGAGTTTAGCCGCCGTCTGCTAGTAAGAACAATTACCATGATACATATTCTTGACTGAAAGTAGGAATGTTTTCTTCAATGGAGAAATTAATAAAAATGGTAAAAATGCGTAAAAACCTATAAAGTAATGAACAAAGTTTTTTTAAGGTCTAAGAGCAGACGAGTTATTTGGCGATGCAAATATTAATTACAAACACTCTGATAAAGTGACAGAGTATAGAAATGCAGTAGACGCTGTATCACATTCAGCAGCATTCCTGCAGGTTTACGAGGGCTGGCATTCCATTAAAGCCGTAGATATGAAAAACGATGATTTATTCTATGATGCGGACACCAAGTAATAAACGTTTACGAACAAAGAAATTGTGTTTTGCATTCTTGCCTGCCTTAGTGTCAGAACATTTACGTAGATACCGACCGTTTCACCGCCATCTGAGATTAAATTCAAAATTTACAAACAGTTTGGATCCTGATTAGACACCGTGTGACGCGGCGTCTAATCAGGATCTAAACTGATTGACACTCGCATTAGTATCTATTTCGGTAAAAAATTCAAAATTTTGAATTTAGCATTATATTGAAGAATAAACTTTTAAATATTCTGGTTGCGAATAGGTTTAATCAGGCGGTTTAAACTGACTATCGGCGGATAGTGGTCGAGCGGTAATTAATGAGTTTGACTGCAGTTTTAGGGGTATTGAGTTCGATTCTTCGCCGGACCAGCGGCCTGACTAGGGGGGGGGGGGGTCCGAATCCCTGATGATGTACAGGAATATGCTTGAGCAAGATATGCATCGCAAATTGCTCCTTCCCACCTATGGGGTTAAATTTGATACCTGTGAAGGGTCTGAGCCGGTACTGTGGCTGCCTTCACGCCATATGTTAGCAGTGCTCAATATTATAGGCAAGATGGCTCAATAATCAAGGGAGTGAATGTACAGTCGACTGAGCGGTCATTCGGGCTGAAAGTAAGCTATAACTTGGTACTTTTTACCTTTACTTTACGATGAAAGGGTTAATAAGCAGTATGATATGTGTACCGTTGAAACCTGCTAGTTTGACAAATATTCAGCATACGGTTTGGATACAGTGATTTAACCAAATACCCAATGACAAGCCTATAAGGCATTTAATGAAATAATGCAGTCCTGAATATACACAATAAGAAATACGTGTAGCTTCTTTCCTAGCAGGCGGTAGCTTAAAGCAGGTTCAACGTAAAGCAGAAAACTACCAAAGAAACGTTCTGCTTTAGTTTAAGTCTGCTTTAAGCAGCCACTGGTCTTAAAATCTTAAAACAGATTTTTGAAAAAAGGGTTTAAACATGCGCTTTATTGAATCGAACGGTAAGCAATACAAGAACTTGTATGAGTTTTGTACCTAACTTTTAAAACTGATTTAAAACTCGCACAGCTGTTATTTGCAAACAGTCTTATACTCAGTACGATATTACTTTAGTCAGTTTACATTGCATATGAGTTTAAGAAATAAAACCAAACAACCACTGTTCAAAGCATATGTCATGAGTTATAATATGTGACTCATTCTGAACACGATCAACGTGTCTCTGTAATTATGGCGAGTATTTAGACATACCCGTACTGCTATATATACAGTGGAGAAGACGCTATTCTTTCCCAATAAACACCGCGTTTACGCTAAAACTTGTATTTCCATTGCAAACATATTGGTGTCAGATCAGACGCCGGAAAACAAAATATCTGATCAGGCTCCAAACTGTTTGCCACCCAGATTAAAATAAATAGTCAGAGCAATCAACAATTTGTAATTTATTACGTCTAATTGCAATGCGTTTGGTTTGCGCTCAATAAACGGAAAAATAACATGTGATATATAACGTTTTAGATGTCATTCTTTCCAGTTTGATCGAAACAAAACGACACGCAGTGTAATAACATATGTACAGCGTAATAACTATTTATTTATGCTTTTCGGTGGATTACCACGAAATAGCAGTGGATGATCACTTGGTAATCCACTGCAGTGGATTATCACCAATCGCTTTTTATTATGAATTTTCCCCGTAGGGCTCCCCAAGAATCGTAGTCAATCGTGTCTTATCGTTAAATTCCGGCAGTCCGATTTGTCGCGAACTACTCACCGGAAGAGCACGAATCCAAACTCGGGAGCAACGAGTGACGTCATTATACCGCCAACTGTCACGCGCGTGTGTTCGACATAAAACGTGGGGCTCAACACGGGATAAATAATGTACGTTCGCTTTCAATTTTTAAACAATTTCGTTTAAAAAGTGGCTTAAAAGCATAAATAAATAGAATAACTGTGTTTTTTCAGTGTAAGATCGAATTTAATCCATTTCGTGAACATCAGACTGTTATATTACGTCTGATGTTCACTCAATGGATTAAATTTCGATCTTACACTGAAAAAAACAGTTATCCTCTATATAATGCTATTTTTATGATAAACGCGTTAATGCGTAAACACAGGGTTGGCAATCGACCGGTCAATAAGAGTATTGACCACCCGGGCGGTCAATACTGGTTTTAACCGGTCAATACTGGTCATTAGTGGTCAATACCGGTTATTACTGGTCAATTGAAATGACCACTTCGAACAAACCTATGTATCATACCCCTAGCAATGTAAATTGTTATTTAATATATACAGTACAGACAAACTGTACTGTTAAGGATCTTTTACAAATAACAGTATTATAATTTGATGTTGTCTTTCAAAGTTTTTCTTTAATGACCACAAGTGGTCTTTTGCCGGGTGGTCATTTGATGTGGTCAATTCAATCAGATTACTCTTAAAATAAGGTACTAGTACCCTACCTATCTTATTCATACATTGTCATGATTAGCATACTGGGAATGATTATCATATCAATGATTTAATCTAAAGATTGAATTTGAATTACATTTTGTAAATATTTGATAAAACCTGGTTTACAACGTGGTTGATTGAAATGACCGGCCTTGTCATTTGCAAATCGACCAGTATTGACCACCTAGGGCCAGTTTGGGAGTTTAGTCACCAAAAGGCTAGCTTTACATCAATCAACCACTAAATACTTCAACTCAATCAACTGTTCACTTACATCTCAACTGACCATTAAAAAACTCAATTGACCACTCAAAATTTCAATTGACCAGTATTAACCATATTTGGAATATATTACAGCAATTAATTAACCATTAATTAATGTCATAAATTTACCCATAGTCAATCAACAATTAAATGTTGAAGATTCTTTAACTCTTTGAAACCTAGTCCCGCATATAGGCGTGCTTTTCAAACAGTGTACATGTGAATAGTACACATGTCCTATACAAACAGTGAAGACCCAGATCAGAGGGCTCCTTTCGGAGCCCTCTGATCAGGGTCTTCACTGTTTGTCACAATGCCAAACATTGACAAAAACAACCCTTTAAAGTCAGAAATGGTCTAGACTTAGATGGAAACTGGAATTGTCCATTTAAAGTTTCAGGGAGGAAAGAGTTAATGTCTACTATTATTTACAATCATGGGAAAATCAAGTATTTGCAAGTTTGCAACACCTGTAAATTGCTGTCAAAACAGATAACCATGTGTTAGGTTGCCCCATGTCACTGCAGTGGGAGTGTCATAGATCTGATTGTGACCAATCAAATGTCTTGATACAGGGTGATCATACACTGACAGGGGTATTCATAATACACTGACACTTTGTTTTACTCCTCTGCTGAGAAGTATGGCTGCAAGGATATCAGTGTAGTCACAGATAATGTGATAAGATATCTTTGATGAAGCAGAACCTAAAGGAGGACGACCCCAGCCTGACAGTTTATGGTTGCCCTGCACACTGGCTGAATCTGCTGGGACAGTTTACTACTCCTGACCAGGTGATAAAGCAAGTTGTAGAAGTCAAGAAATACTTCAGGAATCGCCATACACCTGGATCAATTGACCAGGGTGGTATTTTCAATCAAACAGAGTGGTCGATTCAATCCATCGCGAGTGGTCATTTCAGTCGACCACAAGCGGTCAGTTCAATATAAATATGGCCAGTACAATCGACCAGGGTGGTCTTTTCAGATTTAAAAAATCCACTTTGTGCTTTCTATACCTCCTATATACTCTTGAAATAGCTTCTTGTGTATCTGTAATACATAATTACACTATAACTAAACCCCTTTAAAGCTTTAAGAGCTTTATTTTAACAAAAAAAGAGTATTGACCGGTATTGACCAGTATTGACCACTTCAGGGAGTATTGACCGGGGCGGTTTTAACCGGTTAAAACCGGGCGGTTTTAACCGGCCAACCCTGCTTAAACAAGTACTTGTACCTCCATTGCAAACAAAGCCATATCAGATGCCGGGTAAAACCTGCGTCTGACTAAAAACTCAGATTCAGACAGACCGTTAATCTTCAAAAAACCAATTGTCATTGTCGTTAATTTCATTGCATTCCGTTTGGGTCAAGTTAAGTGTAAACGGGCAAACAAAATGTCAACAATGTTTACATGAATAGCGAACAGTTTGGAACCTGATAGTAAGATACCGATTTATCTTGCGTTATATCTTGCTACCCTAAAAACAGTTTTCAGTTGACATAGGGATATTAGCAAAATTCCAATTGCGACTAGTGGCTTCTTCCATGCTTTTATATTGAATTAATTCATTCTATGATCTAAGGGGTACCTGGTCTAAATTTTATTTTTGTTTTGTTTTAAATTAAAATTTTGTCAGTAAACAGTGTAGACTTTGATTAGACGACGCATTATGCGGCGTCTCATCAGAATTCAGAATCGACACCGTTTGCCTATGCCCTACATATGAACTTGTGGGCATACATTGACTAGCACGTTTTATTGAGAAATAATGACGTATATCTCCATTGTATCTGAACTCGTCTTGGTCTTACTATCTCATCGTTATCATAACCGTACATGTATGCATAGTTTCGTTTGACTTGGGTAAACAGTGGAGAAACACATTATACTTTCACGTTAAACAAACATAACTAAACCCTAATGCAATGCAATACAATGTAGACAAGTAATATCTTCAAAAAAGATATTCGGTGAAATGCGTTATGGAAGTAACGCTGTAGATGACTGATTCTTCTGATACTTCAAGCCATAAGAACAAGTCTAAGATTGAATGTAAAGCATCGGAGAAGGTTAATTTACTCCAAGATTAAGCTCAATATTCATCAGATATGAATAATCGCATTAATAAAGCTATCACCGTTTAGCTATAAATAAACATCAGCTGTAATCATCTAATAATAGAAACACATGTCATAGCACTGGCTAACAGGCGGGTCCTTTAAAATTTCTCGTAAATCGGGAATTGGGACCAATACGATCTTATACGGCTCCGCAGAAAAATGACAACCTTTTGAATAATTTAACGATCTGTCTTTATTGGAGTGGCAAATAGTGTATAATTTGGTTACATGGCGTCTGATCTGGCTTCAAAATGTTTGGCATTAACATACATATGATTGTTTTAGCATAAAATCGTCTATTGCCAAGGAATACCATCCTCTCAAATATTGCCAATCTGCTCTGATTAATCAATAGCTGGATAATGATATCAGACTCATCTACAGTGTTCCTTCCCTACAACGGCCCTCCCAACAATGACGCTCTCCTTACAACGACCCTTGTCGCAGTTTCCTAAACAGGACAATTATTTCTAACGCCTTTACTGTTGCAATATCGTCTGCCTAGAATTCTGCTGCTTTTTCTCAAAGTTACATATAATTGGACATTTGATAGAATAAATATAATGACAAATGACGAAGATCAGACGCCACGTTACGCGGCGATTGATCTTGATCCAACATGTTTGCTAATATAAACCAATTGCCCTCCCTATAACGACTCCCATCGAACAACACACACAATCTGTGTTTCCAATTGGGTGTCGTTGTAGAGAGGGAACACTGTACATTGATTTATATCTTTGTACTCTGAACTCTTCTTTTTCGTAATTCTCATTGTTAACGTAACCATACGAAATAGGTTTGCATAGCTACAGTTTGTATGTTCGACTGTCTTTTATGTCTTATATCAAATCACACAAACACTTTATTTTATTTTTTTTAAAAAAGATCATGAAAAATTCTCAAATAGATCTAGTTTTTCCGTATTTGAATTCCCTGCTCATCGTAAATGGGTGAATTTTTCTCATCTCAAATTTAAAAACATATCTCAAACGTTGAAGAATAATTCCCCCGAGACCCACAATGAGGCCTTTTCCCGTGTTCAAACTAGTTAACAGTGGAGAAGACGTTATTTGTTTCCATATTCTTCACTGCAACAATTTTAAACCAGGCTGGATGTGTATGGTTTACAATCTGCTGTATTTAACAACATACAATAGCCTTGTCTTGAGTAAGTGTAAAAAGGGACTTTGCTGTAGTTCCAAGCATTATTTATTGTAAATTGTTCAGTGCATGAGCATTATTCCTTGTGCAGTTTCCGTGGAGAAGACGTTATTCTTTCCCAATAAACACGTTTACGTTTAACTGAAAAATTCAATTCGCAAACACTTTTGAGCAACCCGACTTCTGATCAGGCTCGAAATTGTTTACTACTAAGATGAAAATAGATAGTCAAAACTGTCACAAACTGTAATTTTCTACATGTGTTTGCGTTTCGTTTGCATTTAACCGGGAACGAATATCGTCTTCGCCATTGTAATTGAGTGTACTCGATCAATTTTTGGAGCGGAGCAGAGTCTTCTCCAAATAATAAAAAAAGAACAACCAGTAGCAAACATATTCAATTTTATCCATAATGAATTAGTCTCATGCTGATGTATTTGTATGAGATGTTTTCCCTCCACATGTGTTTAACATTTATTCTTCTTATAGCAAGCTATTAAAGATGAAACGATGTTTTCACTTACAGTGAGTGAACGCATACAAGTGGAGAAGACGTTATTTATTCCGTTTGTGCTAGAACACTTCAGACGCCGGGTACATTTACAATGGAGAAGACGTTATTCATACCCATTTAAACGCAAACGAAATGCAAACGCATTGCAATAAAACGTAGAATATAACAACTTGTTGATCATTCTAAATATTTATTTCAATATATGTATGAATGGCAAACAGTTTGGAGCGTGATCAGACGCCTGGTCACCCGACGTCTGATTTGGCTTCAACTATGAACTCTTGAAAAATTCATTTTAGCGTATACGCGTTTATTGGAAAAAAATAACGTCTTCTGTACTGTAACACAAGTTTCAGCCCATTTGCCGTTCAGACAGAAAAAATTCGCAAAATATTTCAAACATTTATTTATTCTTTATTTTATTGCATTGTGCTTGCATTCAGTTATTTTAAACGGGAAATATCAACGACATCACCAATGTCAATTCATCGCTTGGAAACACGTAAAGGCCTCAACAGATTAGTTTTCCTACCGGCACTGTAATATATCTTTCTGACAAACCCTCGAAAACTGTAAACTGGTCATTAAAGAAACATGAAAAAGTGAAATAGGACTACATTTAAAACTATGTCCAGTAAATACTTGCCACATATGTAGTAATGATACTGGTCCACATCCCTCATTAGTCTGATTATTTTAGAGAAGACGCGAATATCGCATTAAAATGCAGAAAATATCAAAGTTTAGAAATTCGTAACGATTTATTTTCATCTGAGAAGCAAACAGTTTAGTGCCTGATCAGACGTCTGATATGGTTCAAAACTGATTCCAATTGAAATAATAGTTTAAGCGTAAACGCGATAATTTGAAAACGAATAATTTCTTCTCTAACTGAAGTAACTGAAAAAATAACTCGTTATATTCACGGTAAACACAAAACAGTTATATGCACCATGTTTAGGGGTTCATCGCATGCTTGCTACAACTAAAACGTCCTACATAGTATGTTTTAAGTTTCGTTTTATTCAGTTGTTTGTTCAAATTGTCTGTATATGGATTTCATATCTTAGACAATATCCACTGAAAAAAAACGTTCTGCTTATTTTTTCAACTTCTCTGACTATTACTTTACACACCCATCGATGTTTTAACAGCCATGATGCATAACATTCCAATATCAGACATTTAAAAGATATGATAATATGGCAGTGAAGGGGCCAATGACTCGATATTATTGTACAAAATCACGAGAAAACGGCCTGCTGCGTTTATAAAACTCTCATGTTCAGCTGCATGTAAGACCTGGCAAACCGCCTAAATATCGCTTTAAGTAATATTTGTTGCTTTCCGTTTGATTGAATACATTTGTACAGAAATATTTCGGCATTGATTTAGGCATGCAAATTTGTTTCTCTGATAACGCCTTATTTTGCTGTATCATAATGCATCTTTGGAGTTTAATAGTTTATTGGAATGCACAGACTTCTTGAACAGGCATTCTCTTCAATTTGTTACGGTGGCTGTATTTCATGAATGTGTAATTTCAGTCTGATTGAATCATATATCTTGCAAATCACTATTATCAATCCAAGTGCCGTAATCTGTGTGAACTATTAGCCGCCAAATCCCGGAATTTATTCCAGTAATCGCACTGAATGTGTTCCTGTTTAGACACAAACATCTCTTTCGGATGCAAATGATATTGTATCGGTCTCGAAAAACGCACGGAGCATGCATTCTAAATCCATATTTAATTTCTAATTATCATATTCTTATGCGCATTTTTTAAGATTAAAAATCATTGAACCCGCACGTCATTTAAAACCCATAGCCTGCTACTGGTGCTTTTGCTTGGATTTGCACACAATTGAGATATTGTTTCAAATATTGCAAACCGTGTATATTCTGTCAAGCCGTAGGTAATTCAAAGATGTTTCTGACCAGATTCAACACTTTTTTCTATTCGTAATCAATCATCTGAAACAACTTCTGAGCTTTCTAGAGTACACATTGTAGCATGAATTTTATTAATCTTACTCAAAATGGTACCTTGAGAATATCTAGGTCACATATGAACATTGGTCAGGTTGTGTCATAAAGCAGATCAGTTGGTAAAAGAGTAGAAAATGCTTCATTAGACAACCCTGTGTACAGTTCAATTTGCTCATTTATATGGTCAGCGAATCACAATAAGACTACACTCGTAAAAAGTAGATGACGTCATGACCACGAACGGGATAGGGGACATAATTTTATGTGCGAGTATATTCAAAATTCAATATTTATACATAGTAAAACCTATTATGACAATTACAAAGAAGGCAAACTGATTACATAGAAGTCAGGTGATATGTTAAAGCAAGGTGACAATAAACAGAAAGCTCTTACAGTCACCTGCCATTAACACCTTCTAATTAAATTATCGTTATAGAGAGGTTTTACTTTAAGTTTTTGTCACTCATAGTTCAAAACACTGATCGTTGCATGCCCATTGAGGTTGTAACTTTGTTCAACACCTTTGCTGAAAGTAAACAATATATGAATCTGAGAGTTTGCATGCATGGTTTAAAGCTATTCACGCAGAAAGCTTTCACTCTATTCTGCCGATGTCAGTTCCAATTGTATTTGCGATCATTATAAATCCTGATTAAAAACAAGGTTACTTCACTTCTTGATAGAAACCGAATTGTTTTTATATTCGTCCTTGAGGTTTCTCCAGCCTATAAATAGATACTATTTGTATAACAAAACATACAACATTAGACCATTAAAGATAACTTAAGGGTATATAGGCATAATAGGGTTTAGTAATGGCAACTATCAGCTTGAAAAAATTGTAGTATGCTTTCATACATGTTTCTCAAATTTAAAAATTAACTAATTTGAATTAACAAACATTAAAAATGGGTTTTAAACAGTTTGAATTATGATTAGACGCCGCATGACGCGGTGTCTGATCATAATACATGTTCAAAATCAACAATCGTACTCAGGGTCAGCAAGTGAAGGGATTAATAAGGCATTGTATCAAATTTCCAAGTAGTTGTCTGAACTGAAAGGCCTAGTGGCAAACAGGCTTTAAACACACTATCTCAGATACGCCTTTTATTATTCTTTATCAATTTACAAAATGATTGCTAAATTTTGCTGGGGAAGACGTTTGCAACACAATGAGCAGTTACCGATAATTCCAAACTATATACAGATATAGACTTTTTGTATCAAGCACTTAATTTCTTATCGAAATTGTGTAGCATATGATATGACAGGCTAATAGAAGTTAAACCTTTAGCTATCACTAGCAGTTTAAATTAGGACATTGGTATCATTCAAGGATAATGTCTTACGCTAGCAAATTCGACTGTATCGAACCAATTTACTGCTATGGCGTCATCTGCTTCACAAATGTTGTCTGTTTCCACTATATGATCATGCCTGTCTGTCCAAACTTCTTAGGATCATTACGGTATCTAATCTCCCTGGGTATACGTAATTCATTGCACTGTACATAATGTGTGACTATGTACATGTATATCATAGTTTCACCACAATACAGATAGTATTATGCTATTTACCATACAGGTAATACTAATTGCAATGACAGACACAACATATAATGCAAGCTAAGTTGAAACTGATCTTATCAACTAGTTTCGTGTGGTGTTGGGACCTCCGTCGCCTAGATGTATAGTCACTGTGACCTCTATCACTAAGCTCCTCACCGCTGTGGTTCGGATCCCGGTCTGGACATTTGGATGTTTCATGAGGGAAATCCTTTCAACTGGCTTGCAGAAGACTTGTGGTTTTATCAAGTTGCCGACGTGTGCCTGAAACAGTCCATTATGGGCCCGTCACACCATAACGTTCTGACCAACGTTCTCTGAGCGTTTCAATCGTTCAATTTTCGAGCGTTCTAGAATGAAGATGACATTTCTGGCGTTTGATTAACGTGTACCTAGTGTATGACTAGCGTGTTTCTAACGCACGAGAAGCGTGTAACAGCGACTAAGTAAGATACCCCCGAAAAACAGTAGCGTGTGCTAACGTGCCACTGGCGAGCGACGAACGATTTGACAACGTTAGACGAGCGTGTTGAGCGTTCGACTAACGTGTGACCAACGACAGCATAACGTTTTGCTGGCGTGTGATTTTTACGATCGAACGGGTTACAAAACGCTGGGAATTTCGTAGTGAATACAGTTGTTCTTGTGAGTTTGATCTGTCAGAATCATGCCGCCAAGACGCAAAAAGGGTGGGAAGGTGACTTCTGCTAATAGCGCTGCAGGTAAGAAGAATTCGCCTTCACTAGCAATGTCTTCTGACAAAGAAGAACACCACGAGGAAGAACACTTCCGAGAAGTAATGGACCATGTGACACCCCCTGAAGATCCTAAACACCCCGACACCCCCAATGATGACGGTCCGACCATTGCAAAGAGAGGGAAGAAACAGAGAAAGGATTGTAATATCGTGGACCGGGCGATGGAGGATAGTCTAGTCGAGTTTGTCAGCATACTTAGATCCAGAGGCCAAATGTCGCAGTATCACCGCCAGTTTCAGACCAGGTTCGAGGGGCTCTCGGTAAAGGGTGTGCTGCTTTGTCAATCTGCCCCTGACACGTCCAAAGATTTCATCAAACATTTCCGGTGGCATGCGCATGAAGGTAGTGAAGGTTCTGAAATCTTCTTGGCGAACTTCAACCATGAGTTGGTCGTACAGACCAAACTCTTGACGCCTTAATATCAAGCACTGCCGGGGTCTTTTTCTCTTCGGGCGAGGTCGCTCAATGTGTTCAGCTATGTTCAAGTTCAGTACATCTACTTCATGCTGGTCTATAGCAAGTACATATAAACTCCTAAGTCTTTCTTGATCCTCCATAGTAGATGTTCTCTACGGTAGTCCAAAATCAAATGAATCTTGCTTACAAAACATTAGTTTATATACCCATATACATGGACGTTCGGGACACGTTCGAATAACGCTCAATGTACGCCAACGGACGTTCGTTTGACTTTAGTCACACGCTGCGAACGCTAGGGGACCGTTTAACTGTCGTTGACAGGTCGCCAGTGAGTCGTTCACTGCAAAGCAAACGATTAGTAACAACCAAGTAACGCTAGAGTAACGACTGACTAACGATAGCCGAACGCGTGCAACGCTCTTTGAACGTTAGTAAAACGTTCAACGAACGTTCTTAAACGATCTCCAGCGTTAAACACTAAACGTTCGAAAAACGCTGTTCTCAGAGAAAACTTTTGTGCATGTTCAAAACTTTCTTTTCGGACCAGCGTTCTCCGACGATTACCGACGATCACCGATTTACTAACGTTTACTAGCGTTCACACAACGCTCTTCTGGCGCTATCCCAGCGACCATGGGCGACTACCAACGTTTCTTCAATCGTTAGAGAACTTTAGCCAGAACGTTATGGTGTAACGGGCCCATTAAGGGCTTCTTGGGGTCTTCTTTCACATGTAATTAGCCGGGCGTAACGATATGACTAAAATACTGTTGAAGCGATGTCAAATCATAACAAATCAAATCAAATCGCAGTCTCGTCACGATACGCTTGTACAGGAGAGATTTGATTTGATTTGTTTTGATTTTACATCGCTTTGAACAGTATTTCAGTCATATCGCGACGTCCAGCAAATGACATGTGGAGGAAGACCCCAGAAGCCTTTTATGCACTGTTTCGGGCACAAATCGACAACTGGGTAGAACCACCGACCTTCCGCAAGCCAGCTGGAAGGCTTCCCCACATGAAAAATCCGAACGACCCTACTGGGATTCGAACTCACAGCGGTGAGGAGCTTAGTGATGTAAGTCACAGTGACTATACCACTAGGCCACGGAGGCCACGGAGGTCCCCTGTACAGGAGAGAAGACATTATTCTTTCACAATAAACCCGTTTGTGCTGAAAAATATGCCTATTGCAAACAGTTTGGAAGCTAATCAAAGGCCGAATCATCCGGGTTTTGAGCAGGCTCCAAACTGTTTCCCACTGAGATAAAATAAATCGTCAGAATTGTAAAATCTTTTCATCAGTTCACCACATTGCGCTCACGTTGAGTTTCATGGAACTTTTTCACATATATGGGAAAGGGATTTGCCTCGATAGGGAATCACTATATTCTCTATGTCACGTGACATAAAACTCACATGCTTTATCTCTATAAGGTAAACCCCTATTTCTATACATAGAAAAACAGAGAACATGATATCTGACGTCACGGTGATATTGTTTTGTTATTTTCAATGTCATGACGTCATCATGTATCGTCATCATATTACGTCATGAGCCCAACATCGTCATGCTTTATATATTTAAAGAACATGAAAACTTCAGAGGCTGACCTACATCCCTTTAGGTACATATGCAGTATATAACTTAAATGTCTTTTTCGTCCAAAGTATTATTCTTTTGGTTGTATTTGATATATATTTATGAAATCTCCAATAAGTCACATGCCGAGGTAATACAATTTAGTTTAACTTAGTTTTAAAAGGAATAAAAATCCACCATTCGTGTTGTTGATAAGGGATATGAATGTCCCCCTCGAGTCAGACAATTCGCACAGGGACTCGGGACAGACTCGTCCCTGCATGCATTTTCTGACCCTAGGGGGAAGCATTCATATCCTACATCAACACTCATTGTGAACTCTTATATTCTTAAAAATCTTAATAAGGGGAGATCCTTTGAAATCACAGAAAACAACTTCATTTTACTTGTCGTATGTAAATCATGCATGGCAAAAACTTAGTAGTACATTAGTGACAGATAATGTTGAACGGCTTTTGTTTCTAGAAGTAGGTCTCTATTTTTAAACATGACTAGAGCAATGTTGAGATGTATCCAACCGTATTTGGAAGCGAAAGCGTATGTAAAGTACTGTTCCGCGTTCATTAATCATTGCCTGTTAAATCGATGTTTAGTAAACCAAGTGTCCATGGTAAGATAATTGCGTGACACCTATAGCACATGTGATGGGCATCATTTACGGTTTACCCGTCTAGGCCTTAGAAAACAATACGGGATTAAAATATTCAGTATTTTTAGTATTTTATTGGCAAAATCGGCATCTCAAATGCCTTTGGTCATTTACAAATATATAAAGAAAAGTATTGCCAAGACAACAAATCAAGTTACAATTCAATACAACTTGATATTTAATATATGTTCTTCGAAGATCACTGTATAATGAACAAGTCATCATAAAGTGATATTCTGTTTCAGGAACATTTTGATCACATAGTTTACATAATATGTTTTGTTTTTCGATACCATGATAGCGCACTACTTCTACTTCTTATGAATGTGAACATAATCTTAGGGATGTTAATTGCTTTCGGAGTGTGCTATTTATAACAATATCCAAATACTCTTCATAACAGAAAATATTTCTAAATTGACAAAAGTATTCAAGCTTAGAGGTGTTACTTAGAGAATCACTCCAAGTTTGTATGTGCTGATCGTAACCTTTTAATCATTGGAAAATAATTGTATTCAATTTGAAAATTGTCAAGAATATAAGAAAAACCAAGGTCATTTATAACATTCTGTATTTATTTAGCCCAAGAATCACCACGTATAGACTCAAGTTAGTCAGTATACGAATTTATAGTAAGAGAGTTTTGACTGCTCATTATCTTAAGCCAGAACTTTGACGATCTCTCTTTACATATTAAAGACAGTGGAAATCTACCAAGCTCTCCAAGAACAGCGTTGGTAGGTGTCTGTGTATTAACTCCAATAATTCTTTTACAAAATTTCATATGTAACTTGTAAACTTCTTTTTAATCATAGATCCCCCACACTTCAGAGACATACGTTAAAAAAGGGACAACCATAGAATCAAATAATAAAAGTTTAGTTTTAATATCTAGTGTAACTCTATCGAAAACACGCATTAAACTGCAATACGCCTTTAATGCCTGTTCTGATAGAGTTTTAACTGCAAATGAAAGACTACCAATGTGGGTAAATTTTATTCCCAAATAAGTAAATGAATCAACAATCTCAATTAGCTCATCATTTATAAAGAAATTACTTTGCCGTACCTGTTTACGCTTCTCAAAAACACATATATTTGTTTTCTTCAAATTAATTTTTTTTAATCCCCATCTTGTTGAATATTCTGATAATTCTTCTATCTGAGATTTGAGAGTTATTGGGTATGTAGTAAAGAGTACAATATCATCAGCAAATAATATCAGATACATAGACAACATGTTCAAATTATCATCATTAAGGGATGTAAAATCTACGCAGTTTGAAATATCATTAATGAAAAGAATGAATGGCTCCCCTTGCTTCAAACCAAGTGTTACATAAACAAAAATCAGATCTATCCATGTTTGCAGCAAGTTTGACACATGATTTGACATTATTATATAGATTTAACAATATTTAACATTTTGCTACTTATACCTGAATCTGCTAATTTTATCCATAAAGCATCTCTAATAACAGTGTCGAAAACCTTTTCATAATCAACAAAAATACATCAAAGCTTACGATTATTTGATAACACTTTTTGTATGATTGTATCTAAATATAAAAGGTATCTGATGTTGAGCACTTATTTCTAAATCCAAACTGGTTTTCGTTAAAAAATTCATTTGATTCACACCAACTATTGATTCTTTTTCTCAACAGCAGTGAAAATATTTTGGACAAAACATTTGTAAGAGTTATCCCCCTGTAATTGGAAGGGTCTGATTTATCGCCCTTTTTGTTTATAGGGACAATTACCCCTTTACACCAAGACTCTCGCTGGGTTTGGGTTTGTTTGTAACTTCCATTTCGTCAGGGTATAATAAATGGACCCCGATTATATAGCGGGTAAAGGGGGCGTCGCTTATTGGCTATCATCTCTCGCAATTTCAGACAAACAGTACACTATTATTACGGCTTATGTAATTTTATTACACTGACATGAATAAATGATATTTTCATTATCCAATCATTGTATCATACTGATAGACAGTTTGTTATGGCATGAAAAGCATTTGCTTATGATTTGTTATTCATACAGATTCTGTCAATCAAGAGCAGTAAAGCACGGCATATATACTTATCAGCTGAAATACCGTTTCATTGGCTAAATGTAATTTATATAGTCTGGTAATTGTTCAACAGAAGATTTACATTTCAAAGAAGAAAGAAACGATTAGCGCAGATAACATTTTCAGCGCTATATCTATTCATTTTAAAAACACAGATGGGTCAAAAATATGGTTCAGGAACGGTTGATTAAGTACAATAACTTAATAAGTGATAACAAAATCGAACATTTATTTCGTTTTAAAACATCATTCAAAATCTCTTGAATCTTGATAAACTGATCCATTCCTGTCATGTGAATTGCTGAAAAAAACAAATAGTGAATTCTACAAAAAAGCTCAGAGCATGACACCGTGACGCTTTAACATATACTCTGTAACTCGAAACAAAAATGGTTTCTTTGCAAAATTCAATGCCAATTAGATAATATCCAGGAATCTTCTTGTTTGGAACTAAATCAAAATTTAAATCGATTCAAGTCTGCTTTGATTGAAAGCTTACACTATTATGCCGCGAGAGAAGCTTTGCGGGATATCATCTAAATTACCTCTATAGTATTCAAGCAACTTACAAAAATACAATGATGTGTATGGTTTTCAACCGAATATCCGAATACTATTCGGATAGAACTTTCGAATATTCGGGTAGCGTTTTGGTGTTCGTTGACACGAGGGAAACATAATTTACAAAAACAGTTTCTTTAAGGCTTTAAGTTAACGACAACTACCAATATAAATTAATTATTTAATGGCATAAAATGGCCATGACTTCCACAGATAAACCACCACTCTGAATCTCAGACCCAATACATTTTTAAAAGCAAAGAGATTGAGAACCGAAGAAACTCAACTGTCCACAATCTCCGAATTATTTTAAAAATGGGATTCTTTTAAACTTAATAAATTAAACAATCCACGCGGTTGTGATAAGACATCGGTCACTTGATGGCAATGGCAGGGTGCAAAACATTAGACTGACTTTGACAGCACCGCCACAACCGCTAATTTAATTACTTAACATCCTCTCAAATCGAAAATTGCAAAGGCTATATACACAGCCGCTCAGAGGAAGACACTCATGAGGAATACTGACGATGTTGAGAGGGACAAGACATGAGTTTGACCCAACCAACTTCCTCAGTACACCCTTTGCAAAGCAGTACCGCCCTCAACTGGAGGGGTGTCGCAAATAGCGACTCGGTCGACATATTTAAACCCTACTGGGTTGTCTGACCGACACACCACAATAAACACATACACCAACTAAAGGGCTATGATATTTCAGCAAATAATTTTCACAAAACAGAACTGTATCATGCTTAGCAATTGAATGGAAAATTGAATCAGTGAAGCTATTGACCAGATTCGTTAGCCGGTGGAGAAACTCTAGTATCTGATGTTAAGAACAGCTACAATGCCTTAGCAACCCTGTGTAAAACCCAATCATTGCCTAAATGAGACAACAGAACCTTATCCTGCAAAAACAAACTTGATTTTGCATCTATGTGAAACTTCATTCCTATAGTATAATCTAGGAAGAATCTGAGACTAGATGAGCTAGTTCCATGTACAAGCTTTTGAACCTGGTACAAATAATTAATTGCAGCGCGTTAATCATCCAGTCCTCTTTTGACCAATATCATTACCCCGTAGATGTAAAACTAACATTTAGGGAGCGTTTTCATACCGCAGCAACATTTTAACTGTGGGTATTAACTGACACCATCTCATGCCACTCCGAACTTGCCACCACACCTGTGCACTTCTTCCAAGACCTAGATGAACACCTTTTTAGGAATGTAGGCTAGCGTGCGTGAATGCATGTTTCACGAAAGATACACCAATAACCTAAATGTGACGCTGTGAAAACTTAGCCAGCAGTGAGATGGAGTACACAAAATTTAATTTCAGGCATGCTACAGAACTTGGAACAAGGAATTCTTACATACGATTTGTAAGCACCGGACTCCCACCGACCCATTTCTTTTACCCGCACCTCCGACATTCCCAGTCCAGCAGCATGGGAGTTTGCACCAATACGAAAAGAGTGAGATGATTAATTTTGAGCATCAAGACGTAAGGCCCGCAAAGCCATGTTTAGAATCGAGCCAAATTGATAGCGAGTTCCCATCTCGCCATTAATATGTACAAAAGATTTATCCACAGCTAGGGGCATTCCTTTCTCCTGGCAAACCCTTTCAAAAACTCCCATTAAAGTAGTGCCATTCCTACCTCCAAATAGAACATCATCTAGATAATTAAACAAGCGCATGAGGGAAGATCTTGACTTAGCCACCCATTTTAAAAAAATGGCAAACTTTTTAAAAAGGGCACAAGACACAGAACAAACAATAGGCAAGCACCTGTCATAGAAAAATAATTCACCAATTTTAAATCCAATGAGCTCAAAGTCACTAGGGTGCACGGGAAGCAGACGAAATGCAGATTTAATATCCATTTTGCAAAGAAGAGCACCTTTTCCTAAATCCCTAATCATTTCGATTGCCTGATCGCACGCTACAGAAATCTGGGTCAATAAAATCATTTACGCTAAACCCTGCGGATAGGATAAATGCTGAATCAAGCGAAAGGTACGACGAAAGCGTGAAGTTACTAAATGGTGGTTTAAGAAAAGGACATGCCCTGTGACCTAGATTGATTTCCTTATCGACTAGTTGCAATGCCAAATAAATACGAAAGAAGACTCAAGCAGGAAACGCAACACAAACAATACACCCATCTCTAAAGCAGAACACACACACAGCCATACCATAACAAACACACACACACAACCCCACACACACATACGCGCAATACCATTCCTTCATCTACACACTAAATAGAAAACAACACGCAAGACAAACATAAAGCTAAGTGAACATAGGAGCTCGCCTTGGTACGGTCAGTAGCAATCAATAATCAATTATAAATTAATTAATTATTAACAACCACTGGGGGATTAAACCTGGGTTTAGGGGCGCCCAACCTCACACTTATCTCCTATATTCACCTATAAAGACGAACAGTGTACATAAAATATAAACCCTGTTCCACAACCTTATAATCAAAAAGACCGCCAGCACAGTAAGTAAATACATGTAAAACATCTAACAAAATTCTCTGACAGGATTATTAGTAACAAACTCTCAAAAAGTCTGAAACCATTAGACAATAACAAACTAGACTCTAGACTCCACCAATTCACTTAAGGCCTGGACTTTAATTGGACTGTGCCCGAGGATTGAATGGTCTGCTGGTTGAATTTCCACGAGCGTAAGCTCGTGGGGCTGAGTTTGAATTTGGCCTGGAGAACCTTGCGCCAGGTGTAGCGAACCTACAATGAGACTGATTTGAGTTTAGCGTCGCGCCTTGCAACGGCTGGAAGAATGGGACGAGAAAAAGCGCATACATCTGTGTAGAAACTTACATTGATATTTTAAGCAGGTATGATGATTGAAATCATAGAATACCCGATTGGAGGTGTAGGGGTGTGGATGATGATGATGAAGCCCCGACAGGCACAATTAAATACAATGTTTTTTCGATGGGCGGTAGAACCATAGCGTAACATGCTAAATCTAATACAACAGTTATTGCAGGTAGGAAGTATTCTTAAAAATACACTGGACCTGAAATAGACCTAGTTTCTTGAGAATTCAATTAATAATTGAAACAAAAACAAATAAGGCAGACAAACGCAGAAGAGTTGTCCGCCCCGTAGAGACCAATAACTATATATATATATTTTATCAAATATACGGCACAACAAAGACACCCAAAATGTTTTTATATTTCAATGTTGACATACCCTCCACTGTTCCCTCGCCATCATACACAACCAATCAAACCAATCAAGTACACCTAATAACCTCACCCTTACTGTGCCTGAACAAGCAGAAACTAAGAAATGACGTCATTTATACGATTACGTCATATACAAGGAGCAACGGTGTTTGCCTCGTGCCTACTGTCGATTTGACCTATGGCCATATACTCGACCCTTCGTTTTATGAATGAGTAATTAAGGCGCGAACCGAAAATCATGCATATTCATTAACGCCGCACGGATAAAGCTAAAAGAACGCAACTAAATTCTAAAAAAAAAATTTAAACGCAAATTAATTTGCAAATAATAAATACGCCAAGTAAATTCAGATAACTGCATGAATTAGCCTGAATATGAAAATAACAACGGAAATGCCCGTTTTAAACTCCGAGATTCGACCTTGGAATAGAGACGAAATACGCCCGGATGGGATGCTGGAGTAAATTCCGGCATGTAAACAGATGCTGCTGTTTAATAGGCATAAAAATGGCCAATGCGATACAAAAAAACACTTGGAGCCAGATGCTGATGATGTATATCTCCAAAGCTTCTTTTCTTAAGAAGTTAGTTTAATTTTGGTAAGCTTTATTTCCTGAAATGTCTGGCTTGTCGAGCTGAACGGAAAGGAAACGGTGGCCCGTAAATGTAACTACTGCGTAAACTTCATTCACCCACTTCAATAAACCTGGGAGATGTCGGTAGGAATAGACAACCCAGATTATGTGACAAATATTTAAGAAACAGAATGTTTGTCTGTATGTTTCTCTATCTGTATGTATGTCTCCGTCTGTCTGTCTCTCTATATATGTCTTTCTTTGTATTTCTGTCATTCTTTCTCACAGTCTCTCTCTCTGTTTTTCTCTCTATTCTCTCTCTTGTTTCTTGTTAAAGACAAAGTAATATATTTTTTTTCCTCGAGCAACTCACAGAAAGCAATTAAATTAAGAAAAGATTATACTGCTTCCTTGGAACGACATCGTCACTAACCTCGTCAATGCCCACGCCTGACTGCACATACATCTAAAATATAGTTCAGATACGGATCAATCGTCGAGTAATCGGTGACTAAAGAAGAAATGTGTGACACTATTAGCGAGTTTTATTCCAATGACTTACTTGTAAATTTCACAAACAAATTTGTCAACGGAACATTTAAAGCATACGATATTATAGCCGTTGAAAGCTTGTTTGCAAAGCAAATATACAAATTTCACCAACAAATGTCAGCCGCGGCCTTTTGTTTACATTGATAAAGAATATAAGCCATTTTTACAAACTTTCATTTTATAATGAAACCTTTCTATTTTGACCACTAAATTGTGTATATTTAATTCACTTTACTAACCTCGTAACCTGGATGGTCGTGGGCCATCTTTTCTGAATGCTTGACACTTTTTCTCCATTTAGTCCTGTCTTCAACTACTCTCTGAGTTGCTAAAAAGCTCTAGCTTGTCCACTCATTGACGTTATCTTTCTGTCAAAATTATATTGTCTTCCACGCCTACTTGTTCCATTTTTATGGTCTTGACGAGGCCTGATGAACGAATCAGTGCCTGAAACTTACTGCGGACCTCTTCATTGGTAAGATTGCCCTGGCAGGAGATGTTAAGAATCCTTCTGTAGTATCTCATCTCTAGTGATTGGAATCTACTCTTCATTCCTGCTACTGGCGCCCATGTCTCACAAGTAAATGTATACAGGAATATTGAGATATCACGTTAGCGCATTAGTAGACTAGCTACTAGTCTGATAAATATATTATTTTTATTAATGTATTCTGTTTTCCAATGGCTTGTCATTGTTCCTTAGTCCTACCACAGAGTCCAGCACTGATATAATTCTGGCTAGGAACAGACAACCAATTATGAATAAAAGGGAAATAAGGATGCACTATTATATGGACTGACGCCAGTCTAGCGCATTAGTATCATCTTAGTGCTGAGTGAGATGTCTCTGCTCTTCCACATAGCCTTCAGCGGTGAACGAACAGCTACCATTTGTGTTTTTCGACTGACAACTTCAGATTTAAAGTCCTCATTGGTCACAATAGATCCAAGATAAATCAAGGCTATTACTTTTCTAGCATTTGGCAAGGGATCTCTATGTCATCTTCAATATCTTCTGTAATGTTATTTTTTGTACATTATTAGGTTTTAAGACACGGACTGCTTTAAGCAAAGTAACAGTAAATCAGAAAGCTCCTTTACTTTAATATCAATCTGCTTTAAGTGATTTTCCAGGCTAATCACAAGTTATGGGGTACACAATTTAATCAAACTTACCCGTAGTTTTAAGGTTCAATGTCGAGACTGAATCGATGTTGATCGATATGGAATTGGTAATAGTCCAAGGCAACAAATCAACCGATCTAGTAAGCTATTGAGACTCATGAAACGGTAAATTGTAGTGAACTATTTAACAACTATTCATAATATTCTACGTCCAATTTACGTCAGGTCGAGGTCAAATCGAGGCTTGATGGTATAGTTGAAATGTAAATGTTTCAAGGCAAAAACAATATAAACACCCAATAGCTAGGTGAGATCTGCCACCGATAGACTTTTTACACCATAATGATCCTAAGAAGTTTGAAAGACAGACCTTAAAACAGTGCATACCCTGATTAGACTGTAACTGAGGTCTAATTAGGCTCTACCTTGTTTGCCATTCAGTTTGCACCGTTTGGACATCGGCAGCAACTTCGTAATGCCCTCGTCAGAATGTCCCGAAATTGCCACCAGAAGGCTACACGAAAATTACATTTTGAATTTCGCGCGAAGGTGGCCCTGAACTTTTTGATTGTGAGGTTGTGGAACAGGGTTTATATTTTATGTACACTGTTCGTCTTTATAGGTGCATATAGGAGATAACTGTGAGGTTGGGCGCCCCTAAACCCAGGTTTAACCCCCCAGTGGTTGTTAATAATTAATTAATTTATAGTTAATTATTGATTGCTACTGACCGTACCAAGGCGGGCTCCTATATTCACTTTGCTTTATGTTTGTCTTGCGTGTTGTTTTCTATTTAGTGTGTAGATGTAGGAATTGTATTGCGTGTGTGTGAATGTGTGTGTTTGTTATGGTATGACTGTGTGTGTGTGTGTTCTGCTTGAGAGGTGGGTGTATTGTTTGTGTTACGTTTCCTGCTTGAGTCTTTCGTATTTATTTGGGTCGACGGCAAATTAAAATCCGAAACAAGTACAATGCCTACAGAAGGCCAGACGATCGCAACTGAACCACACACGAAGACATCACGAATATGCGGATTTTCATCTGGAGGTTTACCCACAGCACACACGAATGCCACGGTGATATATTTCCATATGTCAGAAGAGTCCATTTTATCCGTTTTCCATAACCCCCAAGAATACGAGAACCACTGAGAATACGAGACAGGAATCAACGCTTGTAGATCTATTGATTTTGAAACGTTTGATAATCTTTTGTAAGATCTGGACAAAGTGAGGTCTCATCAATTCATTTATATCGAATAAATTAATTCAATTCGTGTTTACGAGATAGAGGCGTTTGTCCTCGAGTTCCTATGTTTTTCAGAAGCCATGTTTACTTAGCAAGGGAAGTAACCGATACGGAACAGAATGACTAAAACCGGGACCGAATATGCGGGCCGTTTCGTAATGTCAAGCTTCTCTAAATGTGATGTAACCCATGTAACATTACGGATTGTCACCTTCTGACTTCACATTAGGCTATATAGTAAATAAATCAAGTGAGGTATAATAATTAAACTTGACCTAGATTTGAATAATATTACCATCATTTAGACAAGAGACGTGTAGCCTCTAGATTGTTAACAATGCTTTTCTATTATTTAATTCATTGGTATATGTGCTCATTATACATGTAGTACTAATCATAAAACACATATCAATTGTGATAATACTTATCACAAGAGAGGGAATTACACCAGTGTACATGTATAAACATTGATTTTGTATCAATATGTCTGTACATGAGATTAAAATCGATGCCAGGATTCGATTCCAAGCTTGTACATACAAGGGAAAAGACGTTATTTTTTTCCCAATAATCGCGTTTATCCTTAAACGATTGTGTCCGTTTCAAACAGTTTTGAGCCAGATCAGACGCGGGGAAACACATCTGGCTCCATACAGTTTGCCACTTAAAAACAGCAAATCATCACAACATCCGTCGTTGTCTCCATTTTATTGCGCTGTGTTTGCATGTATGTTTGATTAGGTAGGAAATGATAACGTGTTCTTCACTGTAGCAAAAAGTGGGTTTGATTTGCAGAAATAGGTAAACATAGGTCAAGTGCCACTCTGAAATCAGCCATATAAGTTAGATAATTTAATTAAATGTACAGTCGGCTGAGCGGTCATTGGGACTGAAAATATTTTTTTATAAACTGTGTGATTTACAGTTATTAAGCCTGGCATTACTGAAACTAAAATACTAATTAGAAAGTATAATAAACTGAACAACCGGGAAAATAGTGTTACGAGTAGTCTTGTCTGATTAAACGAAATTAACACAAACGCTAAACAAAACGTAAAACATAACAGAGTTTTAAAACGTGAATATCGACTGATATGAGTGTCGAACCGTTAGTGTTAATTGGTATATACAACTCGTCTTAATTACAAATTTAAATATTAACCTCGAGAAACAACAAAACAAATAGCGTAGTGTGTCAATGTTTAACTTGATACGAGCTGAATCAATTTAGACTGACCCTCTCAAGTACATTACATTTCAATTTTACTTCATCTCCATACACATCTTCTTATACACGACGTACTATCTAAAAATCACCTCTATCCAAAAGTAAAGCAGACCATTTACTTTATAATTTGATATGTTTGACATATTATTCTTAAATCGTATCATATCATGTTTTCTGGTTTGCCTCTACTTGATGTAATTGAATATGTTTACTATTTCTTTATAAATCAAACAACTTTGATTAATATAAAAGGATTAGTTTTGTGTTTTATTCGGTTTATATGACATAAGATAAAAATTATATGACAGTGACCGATTATTTTTCGCTTTATTAAATGGCAATCATGATTCTTTACATAAATTTTCAAAACACTGCTAGATAACAGATTGCTAAATACCTACCGTATTGAAATTCTATTTTTTCACGAACGGTGCAGCTTTTCTTGATCATGGTATGATAACATTCGTAAGCAAGTTTTCGTGCAATGCCATGAAGACGAATATATACATTTTGTGCACTGACAATAAGTTCAACTGCTAACCCTTTCTAACAATAGCAGTGTTTTTTTCTCTGCCTGCCTTATCCATAATCCTACGGTTATTTGCAAACAGTTTGGATCCTTATCAGACGCCGCGTTGACAATCATTTCAATATTTCTTAAGTAAATGTACCTAAAATTTATATTTGAGAAAGAAAAGAAAACGACAATTGTTTAAAGATAATGACGTCATGACATGAAAGGGGTTAGTCCAAAAAAGTAAACGAATGCTTTTAATATCAGAAGTGTGCAGTTTTATGGCTCAGATCGAAATCTAACTACATGTATATCCAACAGTTCAGTATTACTTTTGAGTTAAGGCAATGATTTAATGAGGATTGGATTCTTGCAAGTTATAATATGAAATAAGGCATGGCCTTCAATGGGGTTTACCCACGATCGTTTTTAAAATCTGGAAACAGAATTAAAGAAATTGATCTCTAATATTTGTATATGAGTCAATATTTTTTTATGTAACAAAATCATGTCCTTGTAAATTTTTGAAAGATCATACTCGGACAAGGGATACTTGTCATCTTAAACTAATACTTACGTGTTTATATTCACATTTTATCAAAAAAAGTGCAAGAGATATGCAGACTCTTTTAATTATTTGACATTGAAACAGCTGAAAAGTCAGTTTTGCAGTGTCCCTAAAGTAGTTATTTTGATTTAATCAATAGACTTTCTATGAAATATCTGAAATATTTCAGTAGTGTGCCAATATAGGTAACTTTAACTATATCTGACTTCATATAAACCATAAAATTGTGGGAATTCCTCAGTTTAAATACTTTTTTTCATTGTTAATCACTGTACCTGGAATCCTGTTCAGTGATGTAACAATTGCCAATTATAGTTAAGTACATAGTTGCTTTCCTTAGGTATTTATAGCAAAACATCTCCATTTTGAAGAGTGAACATTGAGGCAACAATGGCAGAAAGAATTTGTGAGATCGTGATTTGAAATAAGGAATCACTGACCATTTTAGTACTGAGGCTGGTACCATACATTTTGAACACTTCCTTGATGTAACGATGTATTATTCTGCCTTTGACTGCAATAATCATTATTCTCTTTTTGCACAAAATGTATGCATTTGAGATATGATAAATTGTGTCATAAGGTTCCAGTATTTAGTGTAAATTAGTATGGTTAGAATGTCATTTAGGTGAAATACATCCTTGATGTAACGATCCTTGATGTAACAGTGAAATTGTTACATAAAGGACCAGAAACCGTTATTTCAAGGAAACCAGGGACCAAAAATTAATAAAAGAAAATATCTTTCAAGTAAACGGGTATTTTACATTGAAATGAATACTTTTTATAAGGGGCAGCATGTGATGAAAGAAAAAAAAGCTGCTTTTGCTAACTAGTATTAGTCACCGGACAAATCCTGTTAAACGTATGTTACATCAAGGAGGTGTTTCGTTACATGAACGAAAACAGCTGTAAGATATTAATAAAATAGGAAAATTTTATACAGAATTTTAAAATTCACTTTTTGAAGTTGGTAGACATTATTTCAACAGTTATTATTATGGAAATCATTACATATTCTTCCTAAGACTTTGCTATTTTCCTTAGCTGTTACATCAAGGAAAATATATTGTTACATAAAGGAAAGTTACAATGTTACATAAAGGAAAACAAATTGCAAAACAGTTCAATATTTTCATTTTTATGTTGGATTAGTAAATACCTAAACTTTTCCATTTATTTTTTACAAGAAACTAAACATATGGCATAAATTTTGTATTGTAAGCCTTTATTTCAGAGCCTAATTTGTGTTACATTAAAGAATTAATATATCTATATATTTTCTGTAACACATTTATACTATTTGTTGCTTCTTATAAGCTACAGTAACCCCAAGTCTTTAAAAAATAAGTGCAAACTAGACAGGAAATCCTGATTCATGTATTCTGCTCATTGTTGGATATATCATGCATCCGTTTTCATTTAGAAATTGGCAAATCAAGTACACACTGATATTGTAATCCTCGCTGTTACAATATAAATTCAGTGATGTAACAGGAATGTAAAATTATAGTTGCATAGGTATTTTAGTTCCCGAAATGAATGTCATAGTAAAGCATTTATACTTGAAGAGACTACATGTATACTAAGTTGGCATTCAAACTCTTCTTTAAGGTTTATGAATCAGAAGAGTCATTTATTTCCTTAATGTAACATAGTTGCTTCTTTACTGTAACAGCCTGTCGCTAATAATATGGAATAACTTTCAAATAACCCTAGTTTTGATACTAAGTAAGCAATGGCTAATCAGTGTAATAAAATGTTTAATTGTTTTATTTACAGTTTGTTAATGTTTATCAAACTTTTGACGTTTGATATATCTTTGTATTTTCCTTAATGTAACATTGCTGTAGCTGCAGATTCCTTGATGTAACCATCTTCTTTTTAACAAATAAAATTCACAGGCAATGGCAGTTTGGTGTTACTTTTGCTCTAAATGATTGTATTTATTATACTACAGCATGGAATATCAGAGGAATCATGTTCAAGTTCTGAATGTTTTGTCAGTGTGAAAACAAAAAGTGACAAGAGCCGTATACGGCCCTAAATCGCTCACCTGGAAACCGTTGATGTAAATGTAACATACCTTTAGCTGAGAAATTATGACAATACTATTGTACCAATTGCTGATTGGATGATGCTGAGTGCAAACTATCTTAGCTCAGGGTACTGTGGTTTCAGACAAGAAGATTTTTAAAAGTTTTTATTGAACAAATCTATTTTTAGCTCCTGTGACCTAGATATGCAATGGACCGGAACCATTTGAACAATATTGATAAAGTACCTCTAGAAGTTACACCATGTCAAATATCAAAGTTCTAGCTATTTAGTTTCAGTGAAGAAGAGGTTTGTAGATTTCAGTCTATATCTCTATGTAAATTTGTGACCCCGGAACGGGGCCATTTCTGACCCCAGGGACATAATTTGAACAATCTTGATAGAGGACCTGAAGATGATGCTTTGTGCAAAATATCTAAGCTCAGTGTACTGTGGTTTCAGACAAGAAGATTTTTTTAAGTTTTTATTGAAAAAATCTATTTATAGCTCCTGTGACCTAGATATGCAGCGGACTGGAACCATTTGAACAATATTGGTAGAGTGAATATCTACAAGTTAAACTATGCCAAATAGCAAAGCTCTAGCCATATTAGTTTCAGTGGAAAAGAGGTTTGAAGATTTCACAATATAACTCCATGTCAATTTGTGACCCCTGGGGCGGGGCCATTTTTGACCCCAGGGACATAATTTGAACAAACTTGATAGAGGACCTGAAGATGATCTAAACTCAGGGTATGTGGTTTAAGACAAGAAGATTGTTTAAGTTTTTATTGAAAAAATCTATTTTTAGCTCCCATGACCTAGTTATGCAACGGAACGGCACCATTTGGACAATATTGGTAAAGTACCTCCAGAAGTTACACCATGCCAAATATCAAAGCTCTAGCCATATTAGTTTCAGAGTAGAAGAGGTTTGAAGATTTCACTATATAACTCTATGTAAATTTGCAACGGATCGGAAATATTTGAACAACTTTCAAAGAGGACTATATAAGGATCATTCCTGACAAGTTTGGTTAAAATCCATCCAGTAGTTTAGGAGGAGGTGTGGTTTAAAGAAATTGTTGACGACGGACACATGACGTTAAAAATACTTCACATTGGCACTTTGTGCCAGGTGAGCTAAAAACAAAGGTCTAAAACTCTTTCGTCTGAAAAGAGCATTTTTGATTAGAAATGTTTTTCATAGAAGAAAAACAATGGTGCTCATATTCAGCAGCTATTTTTATTTCTTAAAGGAAATAAAATCACATTAGACAATCGTTCATTGCAATATTCAAGGTGTTATCAAGACTAGAAAGTCTTATAATACAAAATTACCTCTCTTTGATTTGAATAAGAATGAACCTTAAGTGCATGTGTCATTCAATCTATATGTTTTTACTGGAATACATTGGTGAACATATGAGCCTTTACAATCACAAACAAAACTGGAGTTGATATTACTTTAAAAGATATAGAGCTTTGAAATTTAACTTTTTTTATGCTAAGCAGTGAATTATAGAGTTTTCTCAGTATATTATACTGTTATAATCTTCAGTGAATTATAACTTTTAGGAACTATTTTTCCCCAAGCTAATTTTTTCTATTACAAATGTATCTCCTTTTAATTTGAATAATAATGCCAAACACTTATTTCCCATGTAAAGTGTCTTCTGCTAAGTCAAATTGTTGTTCAATAAGCTGTGATTTGCTCTTTTGAATGTTACTCAATAAAGCAAGAGCATAGCAAAATGGATATTAATGAAAGACATTGACTTTTTAAGGTTATGTGAGATGTTGGAAATGAAAATAAAACAGTTTGCCAAATTGGGTAATTATCCAAAACAGTTCAATCATATTTTTTCGATAAAAAAAGACTGTGTCCCAGATACACGAATGCAAAATATGAAAGTCCTAGGCCTAGGCTACTGGTTCAAATGTTATAGACATTTAAAGATGTTTACAAAAGTAAGTGAAAGGTCGAGGTCACAAGGTCAAAGAGAGTTGTGTGGTTAGAAAGGTCTTGACTCAGGTAGGACAATTGCCAAGTTAAGAGGCCCAGTTGCATTAATCAAGAGTTATAGCCAAGGTTAAGGTTTTTGGTTAAATTTTGATTAAATAGGTCAAAGGTCCAGGTCAAGGTCACATGGTCAAATAGCGTTGTATGGTTGCAAAGGTCTTGATTCAAGAAATATACATACGAAAAAATGAAAGCCCTAGGCCTAAGGGTTTAAATGTTATAGACATTTAAAGATTTTTACAAAAGTAGGTCAAGTTCTAAAAGGTTTGTATGGTTGGAAAGGTCTTGCCACTGGGAAGACATATGCCAAGTATAAAAGGCAAGTGTGCAATAATGCAAGAGATATAGCTAAGGTTAAGGTTTTTGGCACAGACAGACAGACAGATGGACAAACAAACAAACAGGACAAAAACGATATTACAGTTTTTGTCATGTCTGTTTGTTTGTTTGTTTTTCCGTTAGTATATGCCGGCGAATCATAGATTCTGGGTGCATAGAAAGTATCAATTGGTCATTGCCAAGATATCAGTTCAAGATATACTTTTATCTTTCTATATGATGTGATGAAGAATCTGATATCATATCATGCATTGTCAGATCTGTCTAGTGTAGTTTACAGACAGTTTACTGACAATGCCATTTTGAGAATGTTCATAATATGATAACAAAACAATGTCTTGACAGCAGCTTTAAGTGTCCATTGTCTCAATTCCTTTACTTTATCCTCCTTGGTCCACTTGTCTCATTATAATTTGTTAAACTGATGTCATCAGTTTTATCCATTTTTTGTCATTCATCCAATTATTTTGTCCTCTGCCGGTGTTGTTGAATTCATTTCTCTTTGGGCGGAATCATCCAAGCAAAAACACACAGCAAAGAACTCATCATAGTGATATTTACATAATGAGTTACTAAATGCATGCTTCTGAAGGGATAGGCTATCTCTCTTGTCCAATTACACAAAAACAGGTTGATGTGTTTATTATAGGTCTCTACATAGCAGCAATTCTCCTGATTTGAAGTTGTGTTGACTGTAGAGTAAGTCAGTGCTGTTATCAATTTCAATTCCTGGCATTTTATATAGATTGGTGCAGAAACTGACAGATTAGGACATCACGGCTAAAAGATAATACCAGATATGTGTATTTAATCAACAGTTCAATACATTGCCATAAACAATCACCAAAGTCAGCAAATAGCATATTTTTTGTCTGTAGCTTCAAATTCAAATTCCCTACCTCTGTCAACTGCAACAAAACAGAGCAGCAGTAGATGCTAATCTTCCAACTTGTCCAATCATTCCATCAGATTTCTTTGCTAACACTAGGTCGCTTTAGAAGAAGTGCAAGCAGGCTCTCAGAAAGTGTTGAAAATGGTAACTGAGGTATTGCCAAGTTGTCACATTATACTGAATTGTCAATTTTTTAATTTTTCCAAGTCACATTATACTGATTTTTTACACATTTTTCAGTTTTTCAGGTGTTTTTTTTAAGTATGTCCTGAAATACACTTTCTTGTTAATGGATCCTGAGGTCTAAACACTGGTGGTACCAAAGTATAATCAACATATATAAACTGCTTTCAGCTTCCATCTGCTAGGATATTGGAAATATTGCACATGAAATAATATTTCTGTATAAAATGTAACTATTTTCTCCAGTGGAGAAATGAAGTTAATGTGTAAATAGGCATATAGATGGAGTAAAAGGATTAAATCACAACCTTTATCAAAATACTTCAATAAACAAACCTGTTGGCCATCTGCTTTACCTTTGTCCTGTATTAAGTAAGCTATAACCTGTATCAAAAACTGCTACTAATACACTTTAAGTGGCCGGTTAACACAATATTGGCTGTTTATTGTTTAATGCAGAATTTTCAATTTTCAAGGCTTGTCATTGTTTTTTTCTTGCATAATAATTATGTCCTCATCAAAGGGTTTCATAATCAACTGATTTTCATTATCGATCAACATATATACATGTAATTGGACAAACCACTTCGATTAATCATTGATTATACAAAACAAGGGCCACTATGGCCCTAAATCGCTCACCTGGTACACCATGGCAAACTTGACCTATAGTGACCTAGATTATGACTGGACATGACCCACAATCAACCTTTAGAGGGTTAACAAGATGTTCCTATGATTTGACCTAGTGACCTAGTTTTTGACCGGACATGGCCCATATTCAAACTAGACCTATTAGTATATATAAATGAGACAAACATTCTGACTAAGTTTCATCAAGATCCAATGAGATTTGTAGCCTCTAGAGTGTTAAAAAGATTTTTCTATGATTTAACCTTACTGACCTAGTTTTTGAACGGACATGGCCCATATTTGAACTTGACCTAAATATCAACGACACAAACATTCTGACCTATTTTCATCAAGATCCAATGAGATTTGTAGCCTCTAGAGTGTTAACAAGGTTTTTCTATGATTTGACCTAGTGACCTAGTTTTTGACCAAACATGACCCATATTCAAACTTGACCTAGATATCAATGACACAAACATTCTGACCAAGTTTCATCAAGATTCAATGAGATTTGTAGCCTCTAGAGTGTTAACAAGGTTTTTCTATGATTTGACCTAGTGACCTAGTTTTTGACCCAACATGACCCACATTCAAACTTGGCCTAGATTTCTACTAGACAAACATTGTGATCAAGTTTCATGAAGATCCAATGAGATTTGTAGCCGGAAGAGTGTTAACGAACAATTGTGAACAGACAGACGGACCGACGGACATCCAGCGATCCTAAAAGCTCTCCTTGGCACTTCGTGCCAGGTGAGCTAAAAAAAAGAGAAATTTAAATTTTAATATAAATTTAGTAACTAAAATCTTAAAGTTGACAATAAAAAAATCAGATTATATTTTTTTGACTTTAATTGCACATCTGAAGATTAAAATCCCAACATAACTGTCAAATTGCCAAAATCCCGCAATCCAAAATCCCGCAATTTTAAAACCTGAAAATGTAGGCACATTCGTAATCTAAACCTATAAATAGAGGATAACTGTTTTTTTCAGTGTAAGATCGAAATTTAATCCATTGAGTGAACATCAGACGTTATATTTTCACGAGTGGCGAAGCCACGAGTGAAAATATAACAGTCTGATGTTCACGAAATGGATTAAATTCGATCTTACACTGAAAAAACACAGTTATTCTATTTATTTATGCTTTTAAGCCACTTTTTAAACGAAATTGTTTAAAAATTGAAAGCGAACGTACATTATTTATCCCGTGTTGAGCCCCATGTTTTATGTCGAACACAAGCGCGTGACAGTTGGCGGTATAATGACGTCACTCGTTGCTCCCGAGTTTGGATTCGTGCTCTTCCGGTGAGTAGTTCGCGACAAATCGGACTGCCGGAATTTAACGATAAGACACGATTGACTACGATTCTTGGGGAGCCCTACGGGGAAAATTCATAATAAAAAGCGATTGGTGATAATCCACTGCAGTGGATTACCAAGTGATCATCCACTGCTATTTCGTGGTAATCCACCGAAAAGCATAAATAAAATGAAGTAATGCCCGATGATTATGGAGGCAACATTGCTTACAAACCCGTGAAATTGGTGGAAACAAATTGACTTTTAAATCTGTTTTGTTGACATTCGATCGAAGACGAATCATAACGGAAATGTTCCGGCTTGGTTCGGATGACGTCACACAGTGTATATGAATTATCGCCGCGCTTCGTACTAATCACATGACCTTTACGCAATCCTACGAACCAAACCGTTAGTCATATTTGTAAACAAACCCGCTTAAAATGTAAACCAACAAGATAAGAATTTGACACATTTAAGTAGGATTCTTTACCAAGTGGGGATATATGCCAGGCTTCTTACACGCGATTTCACTAATTTTAATAATACATAGAAAATGCACACATATAAGAAATTGCGCGTTTTAGACGCACATTTCCGTAGTATTCTGCCTTTAATACAAACATTGCTATTTTACTTAGAATAGAATAAAATGCATTATTTCAATAAAATCAATATTTGATTTTATTATCTATTCTCTAAACTCTATCGAATGATCACTCTCAATCAATTGTTGATAGCCTGCATTGGGCGCTCTACCATTATTTATATCAGTCGGCAATCTTTAGCCGGTCGGTTCATTGCTGATTGATGGGGGTAATGTGATCGCCGTTTTGGGGACTGTCTCTTATATGTTTATTTATGTTTTATTTCAGATCTAATTGTAGTTATTTTGTCTTTTCTCGATTTGTAGGTACATTTATGTTATTTCATGTAAAGCGCTTTTAGAATAAAATTCATTATTTCAATAAATCAATTATTTGATTTTATTATCTATTCTTTAAACTCTATCGAATGATCACTTTCAATCAATTGTTGATAGCCTGCATGGGGAGCTCTACCATTATTTATATCAGTCGGCAATCTTTAGCCGGTCGGTTCATTGCTGATTGATGGGGGTAATGTGATCGCCGTTTTAGGGACTGTCTCTTATATGTTTATTCATGTTTTATTTCAGATCTAATTGTAGTTATTTTGTCTTTTCTCGATTTGAAGGTACATTTATGTTATTTCATGTAAAGCGCTTTTGAACGCACAACCCCTGTGTGAAAAGAGCGCTATATAAATCTGGTATAATAATAATAATCAATAATCGGAAATAATCGATCATCGTTTAAACACTGTCAAACCAGTGTTTTTTTGAGGGACCTGTTCCCATTTCACGGCACAATTTGTCCCCAAAAAATGAGCTTTTTACGACTCAATTTTCCCCAAAAAATTAAGTATTTTACGCCGTTACGCCCAATTGGAGGGGTACCAACTTATTCCAAAAGTGGTGAAAAAAACCCACTGAAAGCTACCTCATACTATAATACAGTTTCTTGCTGTGGAAATGAATCAACTACTCCAATGAAAAGATTTATGCGCCATCTGCTTTACTTTTGTCCTACAGGTATTAAGCAATAACATGTATCAAACACTGCTATTTGTACATTTTCAAGTGGCCGCGTAACACTTTTATGATTGTTTAGTGTTTACTGCAGAATTTTAAAACATTTTCATTTACGGTGGTAGAAGTCAAGTGGTAACGTACTCATCTACGGTACCAGAGGTCGTGAGATCCAGCGATCCTAAAAGCTCTCCTTGGCACTTCGTGCCAGGTGAGCTAAAAAAAAGAGAAATTTAAATTTTAATATAAATTTAGTAACTAAAATCTTAAAGTTGACAATAAAAAAATCAGATTATATTTTTTTGACTTTAATTGCACATCTGAAGATTAAAATCCCAACATAACTGTCAAATTGCCAAAATCCCGCAATCCAAAATCCCGCAATTTTAAAACCTGAAAATGTAGGCACATTCGTAATCTAAACCTATAAATAGAGGATAACTGTTTTTTTCAGTGTAAGATCGAAATTTAATCCATTGAGTGAACATCAGACGTTATATTTTCACGAGTGGCGAAGCAATCCTACGAACCAAACCGTTAGTCATATTTGTAAACAAACCCGCTTAAAATGTAAACCAACAAGATAAGAATTTGACACATTTAAGTAGGATTCTTTACCAAGTGGGGATATATGCCAGGCTTCTTACACGCGATTTCACTAATTTTAATAATACATAGAAAATGCACACATATAAGAAATTGCGCGTTTTAGACGCACATTTCCGTAGTATTCTGCCTTTAATACAAACATTGCTATTTTACTTAGAATAGAATAAAATGCATTATTTCAATAAAATCAATATTTGATTTTATTATCTATTCTCTAAACTCTATCGAATGATCACTCTCAATCAATTGTTGATAGCCTGCATTGGGCGCTCTACCATTATTTATATCAGTCGGCAATCTTTAGCCGGTCGGTTCATTGCTGATTGATGGGGGTAATGTGATCGCCGTTTTGGGGACTGTCTCTTATATGTTTATTTATGTTTTATTTCAGATCTAATTGTAGTTATTTTGTCTTTTCTCGATTTGTAGGTACATTTATGTTATTTCATGTAAAGCGCTTTTAGAATAAAATTCATTATTTCAATAAATCAATTATTTGATTTTATTATCTATTCTTTAAACTCTATCGAATGATCACTTTCAATCAATTGTTGATAGCCTGCATGGGGAGCTCTACCATTATTTATATCAGTCGGCAATCTTTAGCCGGTCGGTTCATTGCTGATTGATGGGGGTAATGTGATCGCCGTTTTAGGGACTGTCTCTTATATGTTTATTCATGTTTTATTTCAGATCTAATTGTAGTTATTTTGTCTTTTCTCGATTTGAAGGTACATTTATGTTATTTCATGTAAAGCGCTTTTGAACGCACAACCCCTGTGTGAAAAGAGCGCTATATAAAGCTGGTATAATAATAATAATCAATAATCGGAAATAATCGATCATCGTTTAAACACTGTCAAACCAGTGTTTTTTTGAGGGACCTGTTCCCATTTCACGGCACAATTTGTCCCCAAAAAATGAGCTTTTTACGACTCAATTTTCCCCAAAAAATTAAGTATTTTACGCCGTTACGCCCAATTGGAGGGGTACCAACTTATTCCAAAAGTGGTGAAAAAAACCCACTGAAAGCTACCTCATACTATAATACAGTTTCTTGCTGTGGAAATGAATCAACTACTCCAATGAAAAGATTTATGCGCCATCTGCTTTACTTTTGTCCTACAGGTATTAAGCAATAACATGTATCAAACACTGCTATTTGTACATTTTCAAGTGGCCGCGTAACACTTTTATGATTGTTTAGTGTTTACTGCAGAATTTTAAAACATTTTCATTTACGGTGGTAGAAGTCAAGTGGTAACGTACTCATCTACGGTACCAGAGGTCGTGAGATCTATCCCCCACCGTCCAAGCGGCCTGACTAGTGGATTTTTCTGAACCCTGATGATGTACAGGAATGTTCTTGAGCAAGATATGCACCGCTAATTGCTCCTCTCTAGTCTCTACTCAGGGGTTAAAATGGGTACCCATGAGGGGTCTGAGCCAATACTCAGGGCTGCCATAAGTTGATCATAAAAATCCTTAGATTTCAATTTTTCAGACGCAGTTTTACCAATCGTACCTTTACCGCATAGCCTGTTTCTTGTTTGAAGACACATGACTGCTTAAAACAGGTTGAAAGTAAAGCAGAATGCGCCTTAACGCTACGATCTGTTAGGATAAAAATCCGAATACTTAGGAAAATTCCGGAGAAATGGCAGCACTGAATACTACCGATGCCTACCCGCCATATGTTAGCAGAGCTCAATATTGTAGGCATGAAAAAATTACAGAGATCCTGGACATTGAACATTTTGGTGTGCTAAAATGTTTACATTTGAAGCCAGGTCACCATGGTCACTTGGATTTGTGTCAAAATGAGCCCTGGTCATACTTATTTTAGAAAAACTTGCACGAAAACGTCATGTCGTGGGTACAAAATGATACATGGGACAAAAATATGGTTTGTTGCTGCGTTGTCCGGGACCCGGATACTGTCCGGTAATATGTAATGTTCTTGCATTATAAAACAACCACCTCTTCAGCGACGACCATGACTTACAAAGAACAATAAACAGAATTCCAAAAAGATGTACTCACTCTTATTTCTTATGTCCAATACATAATTTACATGACTTGTAGTCTTGTAGCCTGTATTTCGTTAATTAGATGTCTGTCAAGACTCATTCAAGTGTCAATCGAGCTGTGATTTTGCAGACGAATACTACGGAAATTCCCGAGTCTTTACGTAAAATTTTGTATTTCTTTTCTGGTGTCGTTTTTTTCAACCAGTATTTTTTAAACAGCTCTGTACAATTTCGTTTCCCTTCGGGAAACGAATAAACGACGATGGGTTTTTAAATTACAATTCCAAACAAACAAAAATATAAAAAATGGACCGAAACGCTGCGATTGTAGTAAATTCGAGTGTGCCGAAATTTTAATCCCGTATGTCATGTGATACACACGAGACAGCACTCGGGATTTCATTGCTTAGCTTGGTGTGTTCTGTTCTGTTCTGTTGTTATTTTCTCGCGGAATCGGGGGTAACCTTTGGGGGGTAAACCCCTATTACACACTTTTATTGGCTACATGTGCAATGTGTGTCTGTTGAACACATTTTGGAACCAGAACTGATGCAGGGTGTCTGATTACACTCCAATCTGTTTGATATTCAGGTTAAAACTAATTGTAAGCAATCTGAAAATGTACCAATTTTCCGCATTTACTATTGCAATATTGTGTGAGTTTAGCTTACAGAAATAGGAGTTGATAACGTCTTCTCTTATACATAAACACATTTCAATACAACACGAAGGCATTAAATGACATATCGTCTAATAGACTTAGGAAACAACAAACATCAGGATCCAAGGTCATAAAGCGTTTGAGTTGAGTCAGAAATCGTGTTCAAGCATTTTATTGGTCAGATTTTAGTTTTTGCTCAGCAAAACCTCAAATCTGACCCATCAAATGCTTAGTATGATTTTAGACTCAACTCAAAAGCTTTATAACCTTGGGGCCCTGACTTTCGTATTTAACTCTTTGAACGCTGGGTATCATTGATGTCTGCAAAATTTTTCATCTTAAACTGTTATGTAGTGAGGCGTTTCTACATTTTATTTTAACAGGATCAGTCTCAAACAGTTTGGATATTTCTGAGTACCGAGACCCTTGCCCATCAGCGATACATTTACAAACATACACTGTCAACATAACATGCGAAGGACAATAAACATGTAAGTAAAATTTCATGAGGATATATAATATCCAATGTTTTGGATGATGTACATATCCTATGCAATGATATAGGACACAGATGACCATAACATTCGATGATGTCCTAGTCTCTAAACGTTGATATCAGGCACTAATTCAGTGATGTACAACACTCTTGCAGATTTAATGGGTATCGTATTCCATTGATACAACGGCTATAAAACCACTGATTTATATAACGATGTCGGCACGATGTAATAAACTTACATTATTGCAGACTATCCTTGGGCATTCTGTTGTGACAGAGTGCCATGTAACAGATGAGTACACGCATTGTATTTGTATGTGGCGTCACCTGTCTGGTTTTGTGCTTTATTTTCTGTATGAAATGCCCTAAAGGTTTCTAGCTACAGGCTAACGGTGATAACCTATTTATGCCGAGTGTAATGTTCCGTACCTAAATATTGGATGAGTCAAAGTTTTATTTATGGGGTGCCTTGTCTATTGTTTCGAATTTTATATGTTTTTTTTTAATTTCTGTTAGCAAACAACGCAGACTCAGATCAGACGCTGCGTATTGCGGCGTCTGATCTGAGTCTACACAGTTTGACTTTGTCCCATATTTGGACCGCTAAGCACATATGGGTTAAATCGAATGTGTCCGGTTAGCTTCGTTTGATATTTTGATTACGGGCATGTTTGACCTACGAGAGCTAAAATGATAAAATTCAACATTAGTGTGACGCTCACGGGGCTTAGGTCGATGTCATTGTTTTATCTACACTACCGGAAGTATCAATAATAGTAGATGTACCCATTTAGGTTCGTACTTATAATGAATCCTTATAACTCTCTGATAATTATCATACATTAGCTTACCTGTATAGCATAACTCAGTAAAGCAACAGTTTGCCTTTGTTAAATTCGCTTATTATGGTGTATACATACACGAACACCGCAGGTTTCAAAAGAGACGATGTTGATTCTGTTCTTTTGGCGCATTCTATTCCAGACAAACATGACATATCAAAACGTATAAAAGGCTGAGAAGATTTTGATTCAGTCTGTATTAAGCTTTCGAAGGGTAAAGTTCGGGTCTAACAGTATGCAATAAATAAAGCCTTTAATAATATTCTGTATTTTGTTATCTTAGTAGCGTTTGGGTAGAGTTAACAGTTGACTAGTTCAATCTCAGTAGTCTCTATCCCATGCGTGAACAGTAGCTCATGCAGATATTATTTCAACGCTGAACCTATTACTGATGCTGGTGTATTCTGGCTTGTAGTTCGAAGATATAGCTGAGCAACAGCTGATGCTGGTTGGTCGAGCCAGGTATCTCGGGTATAGGCTGAGCTTACAGACTATATTATAGTACAGCTGATGCTGTCTGGCTGGCCAAAGCCAGGAGGCTCGTCGATACGCCGAGCTGTTGTTAATATTAGGGAATAGTAGCCCATCCACTTTGTATACATATAGTTTGAGAGTTAATTATAATTAGTTGATCATACTTGATTATATTGTTCAGCCAATCATTTGCTTATCATTGTCAATCATAACATTGGGTTTTGTATATATTCGCCCATCGTTAGTTTCATCAAACATAGGTCAAAATAGACCCCGAGAAAATATTATATATGGCATTGTTTGCTTATTAATGTATGTTCATCGGTTCAGCGGATCAACCATTGCAGTAGCTGAGCTTAGCCCAAAACACGCTACATTAGTATTACGGATACAGTCGACTTCATCGAGTTTGAGTTATCGGGGTTTGACTTGTAGTTTCCAACTTTCCATATTCTTCTTTCCCCAGATTCAGAATACACATCTTTATTATATACAGGTTCTAAAAACTAGCGAATACAGGCCCAACAATCGTTTTTCGTATCAGATGGTCCGTATCAGATAATTCAGATTGCATATATGCTACACTATGTTGACGTCCCTGCTTTTGTGCACACAAGTTGTACACAATTTATTTATATAAAGAAGCGTTGCGCGTGACAATTCGGAATTTCAGGTTTCGATGCTATTTTTTAAAAAAAATCGAAACTAAGCATTGATCAACTTTGAATAGCTAATTTCCATTTATAGCGTAAATAACCAACAACACCCATTTTTACTAATGTTTTCCTCCACAGGATAAAGCTTAAAATAGTTCAACTCATACTCAACAACGCAAAAAACCGTTATTTGCAAAACGCCACTTCTAAAATAACGGATTCAATCGAGAACAAAGTAATATGTCATAAAAATATAATGACGTAATTTATTGATAGTCTCATGACTTCCATAAATAGTTTATGATTGCATATGAACGTAGAATCTTTAACATATACAAGATACAAGATACAAGATATTTTATTGTAAATAAAGGCCACCGGCCCACAATACATCAATACAATAAGTTGCAAACACATTAGTACAGAGTTGCAAATCAAAGATAACCGTTATAAATTCATGTCAAAATTATACGCGAAGCTGTTATGGATCTATACAAATTGTTACATAGTTCGAGTTACGCTATATTTGTCTGATGCTTAGAGTTGGCTAAAAGTAAAGCAGAATGCACCTTAAGGCGCATTCTGATTTTACTTTCACCCACTTCAAGTGTTGACCTGATTTCGAAACCGGGAACCGGCTAGGATATAGAAACCATATCATAATATATAAATCAAGTTTATAACAGTGATGAAGCTTAAAGCTGGCTGAAAGTAAAGCAGAATGCACTTTAAGGAGCATTCTGCCTCTGTTTTCAACCCACTTCAAGTGGTAACCTGTCTTTAAACCTATAAACATACTACTATATATTTACCCTTCTATGTATATAAATCAGAATTAATAAAGTGAATTTTTGCTTAAAGCTGGCTGAAAGTAAAGCAGAAAGCGCCTTAAGTCGCGATCAACACATCAAAATAGAATGACTTTTCCATAGTATATAAGTCAAAGTTTGTACAGTTATTGGAGCTTAAAGCTGGATGAAAGTAAAGCAGAATGCGCATTAAAGCGCATTCTGCCTTTATTTACAACCAACTTCAAGTGGTAACCCGTTTTCACAATTTAAAACGGGCTACGATACAGTAAATTGTTCGATAGTATAAATCAAAACATATACCGTGCCTATCTCCTATCAGTATCATTGTCAACAATTTCTAATATTGCTGTGATATACACTGCCATTTTCTTGATTGTAATAAAATGCTCACTCTTTAACAGATTTTGTAAATTTTCTTGATTTCTGCCGCCATTATACCAGCTGTATAATAAATCTTTTCTTACATCAACGAATCTAAGGCATTTAAATAATACATGAAATTCATCTTCTATCATACTGGTGTTCAAGATTGATAAACAAAAGTGACGTGTTCTGTATTCCCTGTCGATTCCAGGATGGCGTCCACTTTCAATATTCAGCTTATGGCTTGAACATCTGAACCGTGCTAAACTTTTTTAAGCTTAAACGAGATATTTATAGAAATATACTTTTCTGGATCCAATAAACTTTTTATGTTTTTATAAAAATCACACCTAGAAGAGCTTTCAATCTCACTATGCCATGATTGTCTCATACATTCTTTTAATCTTTGTCTGAACTGAGAAATGAATAGATTGACATCGCCAACATCCTGAGATATCCAGACGAAGCCGAATCCATATGTAAATAAAAGTTCTTTTACTCGTGTAGCCCAATTATTTCTTCCTATGTCATCGTGAGATTTCAGCATTTTATAACAATTCTTTGGATATCTATTTTCTGGCATTCTTAAGAGGTTACACCAATATTTAGCACATTTTGTATGGTAAATAATGCATAATGGAAGCCGTCCACATTCACCTAAAGCCATGCTGTTATTTACACTCAAATTCACACCAAGAAAGTCTTTCTTGGCGCCTACATATATGCGTATGTTTGATTATTCGATTGAATAACATATAGATCTAGATTTAGTCCCAAACAATTTAGGTATATAATAAAAGGAATAACACTACATTATGTGATCCGGGGTCTTGTATCAGTTCTCGTCGGTTGTGTAATCCAGATCACACTCGAGGCTACGCCTTTCGTGAGATCTGGATTACACAACAGACTCGAACTGATACAAGACCCCGGATCACACACTGTGGTGATATTCCGTTTAATTCTATTTTTATTGTGACCCTTATTTAAACATGTCATACATTTGTGCATTATTATATCTAAATATACATTGCCAAACATGGTTGATTCCTCAAAACAAATCACGACAGTCCTGATCATAATGACTTATTCAATTCAATTCAATGTCATTTCTATAGCGCAGATATTATTAAATATATTCATCTGCGCTTTACACAGTAAGTCTATATAAATCTATACAGTTTATGTACAGTCTTTAAAAGCACTTCATATTCACTTAATACACATTTTCAAATAGATAATGTTTTGAGATTTCTTCTGAAATCCTTTTCATTTGAGATTGATTTTGACTAATGCATAGTAATAGAACTGTTTGAACCAATTCAATGAATTCAGTAATACTATCCACAACTGTAGGCATTAGCAAACGGTGAAGACTCTGGTGAAACTCTTGCTGTGCCTATTAAAGGCTGGTGGTGTCATTTCACTTTACGCACTTCAGAGTTCAGAATACATATTTCACACTTTCTAAAGAAATGAACCGTACCATGAAAAAACCTGCATTATTGCATTGGAAACAATGTATATCATGGTCAGCCGCCGTGTCAAAAAAGACAATGCGGCTGGCCTTTATTTACTCTATTTGACACCCACAGTCATCTCAAGCATTGTATTTAGCAGTATTATCTACGGTATTTGGCAGTGTAGACAAACGCAGGTGCAGAGCCTGTGATGGCAACGGTGTTTGATCTGTACAATGTTGCATTGCAATAGTGCAGGTTTGTCATTGCACGGCTCAACTGTAATCTCTTATGTAGCATTCATAGTTCAAATTTGATATTGTCACATCACATTTTACACGTATTTCTCCTAAAACATAAAGTCTGAAATATTACAGGTAAAAAGAAAGTTTGCTCAGAGTCATGACAAACTCGTCAATAAAGTCTGAAGTTTGAAGGAAATCCATGAATGATATATAAGAGATACATAGCATTTGCTATAGAATCTACATGTAGTTCAATCTTCAAACTTTAAACGTCAAATTCAAACTTCACAAAACCAATTTTGTATTTCCTAATGTAATACTAATGAGGACGTACCTATCAACAAACTCATTACAGTATAGTATATAAAATACTTGTACAAAGATTTTGTATTAAAGAAATAGACGACAAGTTTAAAGCAGACGAAAATTGATAGAGTAATGCGCTGCGAAAACCCTAATGTTATAACACGATTGGCTTTGTTCCATGTCTAATGCATGAATCATACCTTCTACTACACAATGGCTTCAATACAGAAGAAACGTAACGCCGTTCACGTATGATTTTGCTCTTGTTAACCCATTACACAACTCACACGCCTTGCAATGCTTGTCATTCCCCAAGAGAAGAAAATAGGTCCAATCTATACAGTAATGAATAAGCATCATAAGAAATGAATTCTATATGATAGCAGATTGTAGTTTAAGCAGCTACTTGTGAAAGTCAAAATAGGCTATTGGAAGGTAAATGTCTAAACGATATTTAGACAAAGAAACATATAGGTTGTAAGTTATATGTATATAGTATTTTTTGATAAATAATAATCCGAACTGTTTGACACCCGATACAGCACCCCAAACTAAAGGCAACTGCAAGTTACTAGTGATTATATTTTATCAAAGAGCATTACTTTTAGTGATACACACGCTCAGTTGGTTGAACAAAATCTATAAGAAATGTTTTAGTGAAATATGTAACTATCTTTTAGTGACGCGTTTGTGCTAAAATAATTACTTAAAAACAGTTTTAAGTCAGATCAGACACATAGTGACCCAGCGTATGATCAGGCTCCAAACATTTCATCAATATTCATAAATAAATAAAGTGTGTAAATTTTCAAAAATGTTTCCTTTCACATTTCGAATTTGTAAGTAGATTCTATTGGATTCACTTTCTCAAATTACGAGAAAACATAAAATCTGCAGAAATGCGCATTTGTAAGTTATAATATAACAGTTATGTAAAACATCTGAATATTAATACCTGTACCCAGTAATTTACACCACTGGGTCTTTACTTATTTGTTTTCGGCACATAATGGCTTCTTTGTTTGGCAGAAATGTCGAGCGTTTTGAGCAAATGCAATAAAGAACCATAACATATATACAAAACACATACCTGTTCTGGCATTTGTGTTTTATGTGTGTATGTTAAAGGTTTTTTAATCAACAACTTTAAGAACAACTCACGTGCTCAGAGCAACTTGGAAAGTATTTGCAAACAGTTTGGATCCAGATGAGACACCGCGTAACGCGGTGTTTGTTCGAGATCCAAACTGTAAAGTACTCATATTCGTTTTGTTTGGTTTAAATAGCTTAAGGTTCTCGCAGACAACACATTTTAAGCAGACGACAACTCAGCATGATAAAGGTTAAGATAATCATAAACACTAACATTTACTTGATTACAGATGGAAATACAAATAAACATACTTAAAAACAAAACAATGTAGACCAACCTAGCCGTCATGTACGTATCGGCGTCCGATCAAGATCTACCCTTCCAATCATGTTAGGAACCAATAGATTGAACATAATGGTGAATGTCAAACAGTGTAGACTGTTACCAGTTTAAGCGTTACTGATGCGGCGGCTGGTCTTGGTCTACACTGTACATTATATCTTAATTAACATATTTATTTGACGTAAAAGTAATGAATTCGTCCACTTCTTTATGTACGTGCCATTTAAACGTAAATGACAATGCCCTACCTGTGACCGGTATACCGGTTCTATGATCGATACATCTTGATTTCCGTACGCAAACAGTTAATACACACGAATGCTTACCACCGAAAAATTGGCATAGACATAAACAATTCTGCTTTCGGTCCAAATGATCAGACGCTCTCTCTACATGCCACATGATAGCCATTCTGGTATTAAATAAGATATTTCTGTCCGCAGAGTTAACAAAAATGGTTTGTAAACAACTTCTTAACAAAGTGAACTGTATGTAATATGTAGTACATTGAAAAGTTCGCTATTGTGTCCTGTTAAGTCAAACAAAAGGCATCCACATTGCAATAAGAATTCCTTTTTGAAAAATGTTAACGTTTACTTTTTGTCTGAGTTACAAAACGGTTTGTGATCGGATTCCGTGTGTTCCGGAATCCAATCTGACTGCACACTGGTTGTAATGCACATAAAGGTTTAAACATATTAAACGCATTTTGGAAGAAACATTACACTAACATCCTGTAAACACTGTAGTACTTCCATTAATTAACACATTCAACCGTAGTGAAGAATATTCTCGTCATTAACGAACGGTGTTAATGTTACGAGTTCATTTGTCCTAGGCAAACAATGTAGAACCTGATCAGACAGATCCTGAACGATTGTTCTTTTATGATTATATTGTTCGAACACCCCTAAATAGTAAATAGTGGACTGGATTCAATTGGAAACTAAAATTGTCCTTTTAAAGTTACAAAGATGAACGAGTTGTTACCAAGTTGTTATTTAGGTAATACATTAAATAACTGATACATCACGACTGCAGAGTACAGATCAAAGCAATGATGCTCCAGATAAGAGAAAGAACACTGAAAAATCCAGCCATTTCTCACTCATTTTAGTATCAATTCTGATTGCGTAACTGCTCATCGGAATCGTCTCGAAGAGAAAATTCTGACGAGTAGATCTAGAAACAGTATTGTGTTTAATGCAGAAATAAAGATTTAAGTTTTTAAAAACAAATCTACTCCCCTTACCTGGAGCACTGATCCAGTGAGAATATATGATGCAAAATCAGTAACAAATTTGATTTTTGTCTCTTTGTTTTTGTTGCTTAAACATTTTGAAAATAATAGATATACGTACAGATCTGTAACAAACATGTTATAACATTTTTTTTTAAACTGAACAATAACATTATTTCATGTTGTTGAATAACAGAGACAGAAATGTGTCATATTATAGGCCACATACTAATTTGTTTTCGTTTGAACAACTCCAAACGTTTAACAAATGACCCAAGCACTTAGTTCAGAAATTGAGAAATGCTAGTGCAGCTACCATGCAGATGATTAGCCACAGCAACAAACCATCTCTTTAAAATTACAGTCAAAAGTTAATGACTGAGGGTAAACAAATGACCTGTTCAAATCTGCTTTTCAGTTTAAACTCTTCGGCGGTTCCACCTATTACTTGTATAACAGTCAAAATAAAATCACCAATTGAACATCAATCTATGGAATCGTTGGTTCTGTGTTGATGTAACATGTTGATTGAAACATTTCCCCAGGTCAACAATTGGCAGGTAGTCCTGATACAGTTTTGTCATTCACCAGTTCTGAAATTTCAAATAAAAAATCAGGCAAATGCAACTTTCAAACGAAACGATTTAAAATCAATATACGGCACTCCCCCATTACAATGACCCTCTGAACAACGATTCCATCCTTACAAGTTACAACAATGCTTGCCGCTGTTCCCCTAACAAGACACATTTGTCCAAACTTGTCACGGTATCAATAGTGTTTGCCTAAATTTGTCGTCTACTGTTTTTCTCAAAATCGCACAACGGAATTTTAACAGAAAAAAAAACATAATGACGAGTGACAAACAGCTTGAATCCATCCAGATAAGATACCGCGTTAAAAGGCGTCTGATCTGGATTCTAGCTGTTTTCAAATGTAAGCAAATTTCCCTCCCTATAACGACTCCCTCCGAACAAGGTACACAATATGTGTATCCCATTGAGTGTCGTTGTAGATCGGGAGCACTGTATACCTATGTGCAGATGCAGCAGTAAAAATCACCTAACCATTAACAAGATTACAATAAAGACACTTGAATTCAGTACTTTATAAATACCATTGTCTGACAAATTGAGCAGGGTGAAAGGAGATTCCGTACGGGTCTGATATATAGAAGATGAAAAAGAAAGAAAGACCGACAGACAGACAGACATACACATACAGACAGACAGACAGACACAGACAGACAGACAGACAGACAGACAGACATAGACGGGAAACAGATAGACCGACAGACATACAGACAGACACAGACCGACAGACATACAGACATACACATACAGACAGACAGACACAGACAGACAGACAGACAGACAGACACAGACAGACATACAGACAGACAGACATACACGGACAGACAGACAGACAGACATAGACAGGGAAACAGATAGACCGACCGACATACAGACAGACACAGACCGACAGACATACAGACATACATACAGACAGACAGACAGACAGACAGACAGACACACAGACACACAGACACACAGACAGACATACATACATACATACAGACAGACAGACACACAGACACACAGACACACAGACAGACATACAGACAGACAGACAGAGACAGGGAAACAGATAGACCGACATACATACAGACAGACACAGACCGACAGACATACAGACAGACACAGACAGACAGACATATACAGGGAAACAGATAGACAGACAGACAGACAAAGACAGAGAGACAGATAGAGACTGAGAACAGAGAATGAGAGACTAAATACCTGATAATTAACAGCAACACATCTGACACCGACAGTCTGTCTGCCAGTGTCCGCCATCTTGGCACTTTCTCGTTTTTTGACAAGCAGTGAAGCACTCGTTACCCCTCCCACCGAAGTTCTCCATTTCGACACGAATTTTGCATTTTCCCCCAAGCTTTAAATTAAGCATAGTAATTGCATCACAAGACAAAGCCACTGTTGAGAAAGCAGATTTAACGTGAAGTTCATGAATGCTGTCAAATTCCAAAATGCGTTCATTTATTAAAATAGTTTCCCCATTCAGCAATTACCCCTGAATCTGATCGCCTCACGGAGGTATAGCCAAATACGTGTATGAGTGAACTTTTAAACCGAATTGACTCCTTTCGGTATAATTCGATTCAGAATAGGTATATTCCGATTCAATTTTTTATTTCTAGCCTTTATGCTTCTTTTTTGTGATTATATCAACACACAATGGGAGTACTATTTTCTTTCCGTGATGTGGTATTTTAAAAGTAATTTTTTTTCGATATCTACAATTCTATTTATAGAACATTCTATTTTAAGAAAATGAAACGGACAGAAAGTTAATGAAAATTCAATTATAATCCTCTTAAATACTTAGAACATGTTTAGTGACAGGATAAATAGAATAACATGTCAGTGGCGGATATTTTAAAGATTATCCGGTTCGGGACGAAAATCGAAAGTCTCGGCAGAGCCTCGACTTACATTTTCGTCCTGAACCGGATAAACTTTAAAATATCCGCCACTGACAGGTTATTCTCTATTTATGCTTTAACCTAATGTTCATCACAAACATTTTCCCGGATAACACAGGGTCTGGTCAGATTTATATCTGTTTGTACTCAAGCTTAACAGTAATCGTTACCATTTTGAAAAAAGTTGCAATTTTAATGGTTTTATGCGTTATCTTGCCTCTGTTGTAGTAATTTCTTTGTACATACATGTATAACAATATTCAGAGCAAATCCGAATGGCAGATAACTCTCGAAAATCTTCAACGACATATAAATAAGTACATTGATTGAATGATTGCGTGCAGTACGATTAATGTCATGTTGTATAATGCACGTGAACTGTTGTATACTTATGCATGTATTTGCGCTGGTTTAATTTTCTGCCCGTACTTCAATGCCGAACAACTTTTCACTGTTTCCAAGTAGGGATGAAACCAAACCAGACGGTATTGTGAATGTGATGGCTAACCTAAAAGGATGACCACTTAAACTGATATGAACCTTTAAATACGAGTATTTATTAAGGTCCTTCATAATTAGAATCACTAGCTCGTCGGCGGTGCTGAATAAATATGTAGACGAAAAATAGTTTTATGCCGACAGTTGTATACCTTCCATTTCTTTGTTCGATATTTGATCACTTTCGCGATCTTTAACCCTGTGGTATGCCTATTTTGAATGATACTTGCAAACAGCTTTTATCTAGATCGGACGCCGCATACCGCGGTGTCTGGTCAAGAATAAAATTGTGTGTCACCCGTCTTCACGAAAAAAACAATCAATTAACAGTGGATATATATACCCTTTATTAATTTGATAGAAATGACCATGCAATACCTTCAACCAACCCTGGCAGTAGAAGGGTTAACTGCATGCACATAATTCATTGCTGGAGATTGAATCGCACAAAATACTCTAAGGATCAACCCTTTACTTACTGTGATACAGTCTATTTCAAAGCATATAGTCCGCAATATATTTATCCGAACCATTATCATATATTTCAACAATTGAAACACTTAACTTTAAATGTCAACAAGGCTGTACCATGAATTAATTTCGAGTTTCTTGGTGTCCAGTTGGAGTAAAAACGGCAAAAAAAACTTTTATCTAGGTACTAGCAGGCGAAGAATTAACGAACTTTTTAAATTTATAGTGTCTGGCAGTCTATTGAAGCTATGGATATAAAACCAGTGATTTATACAATGGGGTTTGCTAAGGGCAATAAAATTACTTTATTGCGCATCGTTGCAGACAGTCGTTTAGTATTCTGTTGTGACTGAGTGTTAACAGACAGAGAGATGCGGGCATTATAATTTACGTTGGCGTCAATAGTCTACTTTGTTGCACTACATAAATCTCCATTAATACCATCCGTGTGGCTAGAACAACGTCCATTCCGTATTTCATACCTACTAAAGAAATCTGCCTGCTTCTGATTTGTTGAAAGAGATATGCTACTGACTAATATCACACAAGAACCGGCAAACCCTTTTTTGTATTAACTTGTGTGCATTCAATCTGCTTAAATGAACAAGGATATCATATACGAACAAAGTCTAAAAGCGAGCGTTAGCAGTCTGTCACGCCCTGACCAGAAACTAATTCATTTAGAAAACCGTCTGGATATAAAATGTTTTGCGATTCAAGTCGATTAGCGCCAAACAAAATTAGAAATTGTATACATAATGGTAAGCTCCACGTAGGATGGGGGCGATAGAATACACTCAGTGCCCGAGCTGGCAGAGTGGAAAAGCCCCACCAAATAAATGCCATTCACGCATTCACCCAAATGCACACAAGCTGGCGCTACATGACCTGCTCAGTGTCGCAGTGCCGTTAAACCTCACGTATCTATCCATTCAAAAGGGAATACGCTAATCCATTTAAACTTCTTTATGCAAACTACCTGATGTCAAATGCAAACAGATTTACAACTTGATCAGATGCATTGTAACTAGCGTCTGACCAGAGAACCAAACTGTTTGCTATTTACATTAGAATTATTGGTTAACATATTAAAATATTGTTTTGTTTCTACCTTCAAAAGCACTAGGTTTAGTTTGTTTAAACCGGAAATAGTAGATCTAATGCCCTTACCAATGTATAGTGATATGTACAGTGATGAAAACAGTATTCTTTCCCATTAAAATAAAACGAATCGCAAAAGCATATACATGTAAAAACAATACTGAAAAATAAGTATTTTGCATAATTTCTAATGATTTATTTTAATATGAGTGGCGAACAGTTTAATGCCTGGTCAGACGCCGTGTAGCCTAGTGTCAATTGAAATAAAGGTTTATCATAAACGCGTTTTGGGGATATTCTTTTCTTCACTGTGTTTAACCATACCTCAATGGACACAGACAATTGAATTTGAAGTAGAGATTCATGCAACTTAAACTCTAGATAAGTAGGACAATTTGTCAACATCACTAAAATGTTACAGTGATACTCTTTAAGTATCTTGGTTAACATATTGCGTTTGTACCTCCGTGAATTTATCCATTCATCAAACTGAGATAGAAATAAATAAAACTGAAACTAAAAAAAAATCATATTTGTTCTTATTTACCCCGGACACTGGGCAAAGCAAATGTCCAAATAAGTCGTGGAAATATTTGGCTGCTAAGCGATGTTTTTTACAATTTATTGCAAACTGACAAACATTACTCCTTTAGGATCTGATCTGGGTATTTACTGTTTTCAAAGGACAATTGGATCCGTCAAAAGTACAGCGTACAGTGTACACGCCGTCTACGTACATGTATATGTTAAGGCAAATAAATATACCAAAACATATTCGTTAACTGTCATTTCTACCAAAGAGGGAATTGAATATGTAATAAGTTCAGAAAACTCTCTTTCAAGTATAACTAGTAAAAACAGTACTACCACTAATAATTACAGAAGCAGTAGTTGTAGACGTATCAGATATAATAATGGTGAAAAAAACCACAAGAATTAGCAGGGTTGTAGTAGAAAATGAAATAACATTATATTTGTTTGTTTGTTAACGTCCGCTTCTGTCATTTGTGGGCTAATTTGACACCCAAGAGAGAAGGGAGCCACAATCAGGGCGCAATGCCCTACTCTTACAATCGACTTAGTTTTCTGGTTCTTGTGGATGCCTAGTGTAAAACATTGATACAACGGACCTCGGTTTATAAAGTCTCATCCGAAGGATTTGGTCCGGCAAGGGATAAAACTAACCCCGCCGGACCAAGTCCTTCGGATCAGATTAAAAGTAATAGCTTTTATAAAGGTAGTAGATGTGGCAGTTGCTTACGGTGTAGTTGTGGTAACAGTATCAATATATAAGTAGCAGTAGTAGCTGTGGTTGTTTCTTTTGTTGCTATAGTAGTAGTAGTAGTAGTAGTAGTAGTAATAGTAACAGTGATAGTAGTAGTAGTTGTAGTAGAAGTTGTTGTTGTAGAAGTAATGGAAGTAATAATAGTAGTAAAAGAAGTAGTAGTAATGGAAACAACAGCAGCAGCAGCAACAGTAGTAGTAGTAGTAGTAATAGATGTTGTCGAAGTAAATCATTGCACCGATCAGGGACATAAAAAGTATGTACGTATTTACATCAAATCACAATTTCGAAAAAATATTTATCAATAAAGAGAGTTCTCAATATAATACGGATGGATGATAAAACCAGGCAAGTGATAATTGAAAATGGCTAGTACTAACATGCCAGGGTACATGAAATGTGTCCTATTGCTTTATATTAGAACAGTATAGGTGCAGTGATCATATATGTTAAACAACCTTCATGTTTACCAAAACTATAATGCTATGCAGAAGTTATACATGTTTGTCAGTTATGACTAAACACTTTTATCAGACGTAAATGCGTACTTAATTTTTGTGTTTCGGAGTATTAACGGACCGATAAAAAACCAAATGTACGATCGTGTGTGTTCTGGGGTACAATATGCCAATTACACGATAACAATCACCTAGAACTACCAAGAAAAACAGACAGGTGGAATTCACCTATATACAGTGGCTAACATCTTTATTGATCCAATTTAACACATTTATGACTCTGGGATTCTTCTATGCTTATATATTGGATTTATCTAGTTTTCATGTTAGGGGTGCCTAGTCTTATGCTTTATTTTCATTTATATTTTCATTATACTTTTATGGCAATACCTGTTAGCAAGCAATACAGACTCAGACCTGTGTATGGACTGCTTGTCTGGGTACGACTTATGGGGACGCTAGGCACACATGTTAACATCAGTTCTTGTAGTTAAAACTCAAAAGACAATGTCCGTTTCTGTCAACATTGAGCAAATTTGACGTTCTGGAAGAGAGTGGGGAGCGGATACAGGGAAACCAGGACAACGCCGTATTTCTTTTGGATATAGCCCTCTGGTACTTTTGCATGCCCAGTGTATAGCACTGATATATAAGATCTCAGTTTAAAGTCTCATCCGAAAGACATGGTCTAGCGAAGGATCGAACTCACAACCCGTAGATTGGCAGTCTAACACGTTACTACTAGACTACGTCCGCCGGTCTTCAGCCTGAACTCAGTTGCGTGACTTCATTAAAAGCAATACATTCCGAATCAAATGTACAATGTTTAAGACATTATTTTCCCGTTTAGACGAAACCAAACGCAAATGAAATTAAAGTCCGGAAATTACAGTTTTTGAAATTTCTGACTACTTAAGTTGATCTCAGTCTGATAAGGTCCCAAACTGCTTGCAAGGGACAAACTTGTATTTGCGCTATACTGCGTACTTTCTGTGTGTTGCTATCTTGGGATTTTACTGTGCATTATACTGTAATTTACAGCATTTAACTGTATATAAAGTTCAATGAATGCATCGGATTAGCCTATTTGCACATGCCTTTGAGATGACTCAATTTGATATACCTCAAAACTATAAATTGGGAGAGGAGTGATTGACCTTTCGAATAATGCATCAATCATCCATAAACGTATTCATAAAAAAGTAGACATTTTAACTATGATTACGCGAACTATTTGCATATTGCAGACATAGCAGATTGACATTGCAGAACGAATATTTGAATTTGCAATTTAAATAACTTTTGTTACTTGTGTTTGTAAGGCATATCATTTCTTAACTTACCGACATGCACAGAAAAGTAAACAGCCTAATCCATTGTGAAATATATTAAGCATTTACAGTGCTCCCTCCCTACAACGGCCCTTCCAACAACGATTCCCTCCGTACAACAATGATTGCTGCTGTTCCCTAAATAAGGGAATTATGCACAACTCTGTCACTGCTGCAATAGCGTTAAATTGTCGTCTGTCTGTTTGCCCTCAAAGTTACATATTGGCAACTTTGAAGATATACAATGACGAGTGACAAACAGTTTGAATCCAGATCAGACGCCGCGTTACTGTTTGCACTATTCTCGTTTTAATTTTCCTTCCCTACAGTAACTCCCTTCCTGACAACATACACGCTATTTGTCTTGAGTATCGTTGTAGAGGGGGAGCATTGTAATTCTATAATTATATGTCGACAACAAAGTCGCCTGAAGACGTATGTATATCATTTCGAGTACAGTGAAGAACACATTATTCGTGATCAATTCACACCCTTGCGAAAAAATAATTATTTCAATTTCAAACAGATTTGAGCTAGATAAGACGTCTGGTAAATCGATGTCTATATTTCTAACGATTGATTTTAATATGAGTGGCGAACAGTTTAGAGCCTGGTCAGACGCCGTGTAGCCTAGTGTCAATGGAAATAAAGGTTTATCATAAACGCGATTTGGGGATATTCTTTTCTTCGCTGTATTTAACCATACCTCAATGGACACAGATAATTGAATTTAAATTAGAGATTCATGCAAAGTTATTACGGTTTAAACGCTTTAAAATAGTTATTTCCACTTTTGCAACATTTAAAAAACGCAACACGAATTCCCTATCGGGTACCCCAAAAGTACACAATCCTACTGACGTAGCATTATGATACGTCAGAATTTACTTGATGTCGTAATGAATATAGACGGTCGTATTACCTTTTTGGGTAATACAAGGAGGGATTTTCGCTCTTTAATTTTAGTTTTAATATTCTTTTTTATATAAAATATAACAATCTATCTTAAAAATCACGATGTAAAGGTCGATATCTTTTATTAATTCCACATTTAGATTACTATGTGTTATTTTATAGGCTCATATGTGAGGCCTGCTGCACCCCAATACAAATGGCATGTCCATTGAAAACTGGGTTAGGTTTAACCATTTTAAAACAGCTGATGCTTATACAGCTGCAACTTATGTTTGGGACATAAACACAATACTTTGGAAATTAATGTGAAATTTTAAATGGAATTGGAAAGAAAAATATTCAATATTACTGGTAAGTGGCCTCTTTTTAATTGTTTGACTGTTGTCTTTGTATATATCAACCCCCTAAAATCGCCGCAAACCTTGGTTCGCCGCCATATTTTTTTTGCAACAATAGCAGGTTCCTGTTGGAAAGTGATTCCCCCCTTTCCCTACAAGGCCCTTTACCCGGTCAACAGCGATTTTTTCTACGCTATACCGGTCAAAGTGTTTACCCTAGCTGGTCCATATAGTCACACATCTAGCTAGAAATTGGACCACAGTCGTCCAGAAAATGCCCGGTAGATCCTAACCGGTGGCCTACCCGGTACCAGAGATCCCTTTAAATGACAGAGTCAAACTTCCCTTCCTCATCAACGAAGGGGGTGAGCTGCAGACTTCCGGTCCCTCGGTCGCAACTGGCCAGGGGAGATCTTTCATAAAGTGGGGAGGAGTGTAGTGATCTGAGGCCGCGCTCATCTGAGTACGAAAGGTCCACGTGACGAAGCCAGGGCGCGTGCCGGAAGAGTGTCGTAATTCGAGACGTCACGGGATCAATCGAGCGTCTTGTAGCTCCCAGACGAACGGTAGACTACAGTGAAATCAGTACAGTTTACAGGTCTGATCAATCCAAGTAAAACCTAAGTCCTTGAATATTGTTATTTACCAATTATCACACAGCACGGAATGGTGAGTATTCACTACTCGTATTATCTTTGTATTTGTTAAGACCAAATATACAATAGTGCAAAGTGTCATAAATCATAACAAAATACAGTTTTCTGAACAAATTATTTAAAAACAAATCAGCGAACATCATTTGTTAAGGGTGCATCATCCTGTGAATATGGTGAAACAAGTGTACAGAGCAAAATGTCCATATAGAATAAATAGAATATCTGTATAAAATATCAGCTATAAGTAAAAAATCATTTTAGGAAAGAGAACTTTTCAAAACAATGAAAAATATAATTACCCACTCATTAGTTCATATCAGAGTAAAACAATAGACTATATGGTGTGGATTCAAATGGGTAAATAAAGACATGACAGTTAGAACTTGTTGGACATTAATGTTAAAGATTATCATAACTACAAAGTCTTAGAACTTCAGACCAAACGTATACGTATTTATCAAGAATAGTCACAAAATACCACCACCTTCCTGAAATATTCTCTTCGTCGCCATATTTTTCATTCATCGCAAATGTAAACAAACTGGTGAATAATGGTTTGAAATTAACAGGTGGAATTGATAAATGAAATTTCACACGAAGAAAGCCAAAACACTCCTTTCAATGAGTAGTAATAAACGGTTACCGATCATTTGCTATTTACACAGAAATCTGTTTCAATACATCGACCGTCACGGCATTGTTATTGTAGATCTGACAAAATTAGAGGCGAATTACTTGATATTACTCCGCCAAGTTAAGGAACGATAACTCTTGCTTAAAAAGAGATACAAAATTTAAATGTTTTTTAATTCAAATATTTCCAGCTATTTACCTACATAAAATAACCGAAGAAAATGTGCAATATGTTATGTAAATACGTTCATATATGTTTTATTTAAAAAAAAATAGAACTTTATTTTCAATCGTATAATTGTCGCTGGATGTCCTTTGGTTACTTCCGGTAAATTTACAACGAGCGCCGACCGTGTTTTGATATATTCATATGCTGTTTTCTGAGTAATACTAGCGTGATCAAGGTAAGTGTCATTGCAGAAAGGATCTATTAGAGTTATTATTTCACATGAGTACGGTAAATTGGTTGAACTGCGAACTGTTTTTCATGTAAACATGTTCGCATGAATGAAAACAAAACCAGTGTAGCTGAACAGTGTAAACAAATACGGTGTAGAGTTTATGCCACATTGTGAAAATACAGTGAAATTTATTTTGTGACAAGTATTTCGTTCAGTGCTACATTATAATAACATTATAATACTACAGTGTACATATATTATTAGATAGTTTTGTTCCTTATTGTTACATATACTGTAACTAAAGAAGTGCAAGTCATGGGTAAATTTAAAAAAGAAAATAACAAGGTGAGAAATAGACAGTTTGGTCAACCTTGTGGACGTAATAGTAGACATTACAAGAAGAAAGAGAAGGCTTTGTTGTTAAAGAAACAGGATAAGATATATATGTATAGGAAAGAAGATCGAAGGAGTTATCAGCCTTATCAACTGGTTCGAACACAGTCATGTACTAACAATAGTTTAGTGACGAAGTTTGTAGTACGTAGAATACCAATGTTGAGGGACAGAGATTCGCAGTTACTGTCTTTGGGTAAGACTTCACTGAAATTTAAATTTCTGAAAGACACGAAGCCTGTAACAGGATATCGCATAATTAATATGGATTGCTTGAAAGATCATGTTGCCAACATTACAACCCATAGTTGTCTTTGTCCTCAGGCGGCAGCAATTGCAAGGAAAGGAAAAAGCCCTATTTCATTGGAAAGTGAAAAGTGTCGAAATGGTTTATTCAGTGTTATACAAGCTGTTTGTGATGGATGTGGGAAACAATTTCCATTGAATTCAAGTAAAAAACAAGTAAATGGTTTATATGATATAAATGTAAGAGCTGTGTGGGGAACTATGGCCAGTGGTGGTGGGGCAAGTGACCTTTCAGAGCAGTTGTGCTCAATGAACATCCCACCAATGAGTAGTAATATGTTTACAAATATGGAACTGAAAATTGGAGAATGGTGGGGTGACCAATTGAAGGAAGAAATTGCAAAGGCGGGGGCTGAAGAGAGGAGAATAGTTATAGAGAAAGGTGTTTATCTAGAGGGTATTCCTTCAATAACTGTACTATGTGATGGCGGATGGTCCAAAAGGACCCATAAACACACCTACAACGCTTATGGTGGTGTAGGCGTTATCTTTGGTGCAGAGACAAAACAGCTTTTGTTCATGGGAGTGCGAAATAAATATTGCATCATCTGCACTCAAGCTAAAAACCAATGCAAAGATCCTTAACAACATAATTGCTACAAGAATTGGACTGAAAGTTCACAGGCAATGGAGGCAGACATTATTTTGTCTGATTTTCTAGAGGCTGAATCTGCACACGGTCTAAGATATGGTAAAATCATTGCAGATGGAGACAGTTCTGTGTTTCCGACCTTACAGGAACAAGTGCCTGTGTGGGGTAGATTTATAAACAAATTAGAATGTGCTAATCATACTTGTAAATGCCTAAGGACAAATTAGAAAATTTAGTATGTGAAAAACCTCAAAACAAAGGTAAAGGAAAGTTAACAAAAGTTAACAGAGTAAGAATAACAACTGCAGTAAGATGTGCGATCCGAATGAGATCAGTGGATCAAAATGTCAAACAGTTAAAAAAGGATATAATTAATTCTGTTTATCATGTTTTTGGGTTTCATGAACGCTGTAGTGACTTCTGCAAAAAAACGACAGATGCATGTGGCACTATGAATATCGATGAAGATGATGATGAAGATGTTGCATCTGAATGTTTCGATGAAATATTTGAAAGCCAATACAAATATTGGCAATTACCATCTGAGAAGGAAATGGAAAGTTCAAGGGTTGCTGGAAAACAAATGTGTCAAAAAGAGGAAATTAAACAAATTGTTAGGGACGTGCAAGTATTTCTCAACCGAATCGGGGATAAATGCCATAGGCTAATTGGTAATTTCACCACAAACTTATGTGAAAGTTGGATGGCTATTCGAGCCAAATTTGATGGTGGAAAAGTTATAAACAGGTGTGCTCGTGGTTCATGGAACGCGAGATGTTATGGCGGTGCTCTACGGAAAAACATTGGCGTTGCCTGGTCACCCCTTACCTTTCAAAATGAAACAAAGGAACCAGCTGGTGACAGTTTTTTCAAAGGTGTAAGAAGACAAGCCCAGGTGCTAACGGCCTCTTCTAAATACAAGGCAAAACCAGAAAGTAAACCATTAAGAAGAAAGCGCAAGTTAGAAGACTTGAGAGTAACAACATCAAAGAAAGCCAAATTACAATATGGCTCTAATTTAGATGATGCTGCCGATGTAACCAAGGAACAACTACAAAAACTTTGTCAGTCATTCTTAAAGAGATCTGTTGAGAAAAACAATAAAGACATTCAGTTCATAGAATCTAATACAATTAATCAAAGTGGCAGTGATTTATGGAAAACAGAAAGACACAAGAGACTTACTAGTTCAAATTTTGGCAAAGTCATGTCCAGACGCCCTACAAACACATCAACCTGTGCAGTCAAAAATATACTTTACAGCAAATTTCATGGCAACATGCATACGATTCGTGGACTTGCACAAGAAGAAACTACAATCATTGAGTATAAAAACATCAAAGGAAATGTTACAGTAGCAAAAACAGGTCTCCGCATATGTGGCAGTCACCATTTTCTTGCAGCCTCCACCGATTGAGTTGTTACAACGGACTGTAGAACTGGGTTAATTGAGATAAAAAACTTACTTCAAACTAACAATTACTTGATACGAGAAGCAGTTAATAAAATTCCAAACTTTTGCCTGCAAATTTCAAAGAACAAGTTGGAATTGAAAAAAACCCACTCCTTTTACTACCAAATTCAGGGACAACTGAACATATTTGAGGTGGATTGGTGTGATTTTGTTTTGCGGAGGACAAATCCTTATGATATACACATAGAGAGAATTACAAGAAATCAACAACTTTGGGATTTGAAAATGCTCCCAAAACTGGAATCCTTTTACATGCATTTCATTTTGCCAGAACTTGCTCTTCCAAGATATGGAACATACACTGGCATCAGAGTACCAGCCAAACCATGGGTATGTATATATGTACATTGGCTTTTACGTTAATTGCTAATGTTATGGTATGAAATGTTTGATACGTTGGCACAACAGGGAACACAGCCTCAGCATGCATGGATGATGTGATCATGATATATTTATACAGGTTATACAATAATGAATGAAAATTTTATCAAATTATCAATTTCCTTCAAATGTGGAGAACTTGCACACTCCTTGTGAAAAGTTGGTAATGTTTAGGTGAAGCAGTCACCATATACACACCTGAAATATTGTAGAAAACTGCATTAAACATCAACACATACATGTATACTACATTGAAAAAACAGTGTATTTCATGTAGTTGTAGAATAAATGAATGCACATTACTTTCATGCCCCCGCGACAATCAGTCAGGGGCATACTGGTTTACCCCTGTCTGTCCATGTGTTCGTTCATCTGTCCGTTCATCCCACATACAATCAACAGTACATAATTTGTCCGGCTAACTCCTCCCACAACCTTATAATTTGGCAGTCTTTGCACAAATACCCTAGATGTGTATGTCAACAGGATTTTGATATGCTATAATTACAGTCAATTGAACTAAATCCATTTTTTTCTTACAGGGACATCATATTTGTCTTGCAGACAAACCAATCCCTCTAGTATTTTTCAATATTTCTGCATAATTTGAATTTCATTGCAACCTCATATATTTTCAGTTTGATGAGCAATCCTGCCAAAAGAAACCACCTACAGTGACAAATATAATAAACCCAGACAGCCCAAGTGAAGGTTCCTTAGTTACATGTATAAAGAAACAGTCAAGGTGCCTGGTTTCAACTTCATGTACACAGAAACCTGGACAGGCCATTGAAAAGCCCAGACCATCTGTTGAAAAGCCCGGACCATCTGGTGAAAATCAAAATTCAACATATCAGGTAAATTTTTATTGTACTTCATATAAATTAATTTTATTAGTATTGTACATCAATATGCTTGATACGGTAGTTGACCACTTAACTCTTTGCTCCCTGAAACTTTAAATGGACAATTCCAGTTTCCATTTTAGAGTAGTCCATTTCTGACTTTTAAGGGTTGATTTTGTCCATGTTTGGCATTGTGACAAACAGTAACGACCCTGATCATGGGCTCCTTTTGGAGCCCTCTGATCTGGGTCTTCACTGTTTGCATATGACATGTGTACTATGCACACGTACATTATTTGAAAAGCACGCCTATATGCGGGACTAGGGTTCAAAGAGTTAAAGCAGATTAAAAGTAAAGCAGAATGTGCCGTAAGGCATTTTCTGCTTTACTTACAGTCTATTTTAACCTACCATCTGCTAGGGTATAGAAAATATTTATTGATATATATATTTATGCCTGTATAAATCGGAATATTTTCTTCGGTGGAGGAATAAATTTAAAGCGTAAAACGCCATATAAAGGGAGTAATGGGTTAATTTATGATATGGATAAAAGCATATATATTTGGAAAATATCAATATGTATTCACCATAGTGTTCATAATGGTTTTTGCAATAGTTCATTTAATTATTTATATGTAAGTATTGCAAGCATCATCATTAGGGCCCCACTAAGAGGTGTGTCCCCTATAGTAATCGCCCAGTCAGTCAGTCACAGTTTTTCTTTTCCGCTCTCTAACTAAGAGTTTTTATCTGATGTTCACCAAACTTGCTGAAAATATTTATTTTGGGTAAAATCTTGGTCCACTTCCATAAATACCCAAATTGCCAAAGGCATGTAGGAGTTTATTTTCAGCAGTGAATTTATTGAAGTCATTGGAAAAAATGATATGTTGCCTGCCAAGGTTCGCAACATAATATTATAATTTTTTCCAACCCGTTAAATAAAATCACGACTGAAAACACACTCATTCAATATCCTCTATTGATTATTGAATTTACTGTAAATATTTTTGATCAATTTTAATTATAATTGGTTTCCTATACAGCCCCCATGTACCAATAAAAGGTCTCGTCGATGTAAAGCAGTAAAATTTGTTGGACGAGAAATCCTGCATGAGTGGGTTATTGATGAAAAGAAGAAGAAAAGTAAATGGTACAGTGGAACAGTTCTTGATGTTATATCAGGTAATATTTTGGTTATTCTGTTTCTAAAAGGTAAAATTAATTTACTAATTTGTAACATTATACACAAATACCCCCACAGAGCTATTCAAAAAAGTGTCCTCTTACATCTTATACCAGACACTCATTTCTGCTACCGGATAATTTTACGTTCTGTATTGTATACTTTTTACGGGCATGTGACGAGCATGCTGTCACCTGTTTAACTCTTGCACTGCCCGGGAATTGACAAGGTAGCCCTTATAATGGTAAGTAATGCTTGGCTAACATTTGCAAATAGGTCGGATCCAGAGAAGACGCAGCGTCACGCGGCATGAGATCTGGATCCAAATTGTTTGGCACTCATATTCATTTTTTTGTTAAATTTGAAAAACATAAGAAAGATTTTGAGTTTCTCCGCAGATGATTTGATTGAAGCAGATGGCAACTCAGCATGATAACGGATAACAAACATTTGCAAACAGTTTGATCAATATCAAACACACAGTAACTCAGCATTTGAACACCATCCAAACTGATAACACTGGAATCAACATTCATGCAGTCAAATCCCAAAAGATTGCGTCAGAAAATAAATGCTGAGCGTTTTCTTCCTTCCTCCATTGAAGAAAATACCTTCAATATATACAGCCAACAATTTGTACCCCATGAATACACCATTTTTCTTACATCACATTAGTTTCATTGTGAAATTGATCTCTAATATAGACCACTTGTCAACAAACACTAGTTTTACCCATTCCAATGATGGGTGGCTGTTACAGACTGGTTTCAATGACAGTGTTACATATTTGTATTTGTACTCACTATTTAAACATATACAGACTGCTTGTAAATGCAGCACATTCCTATATACATTGTACTTACACTGTATATAACAAAACTTGATACAGGTAAAGACGGTGATCCCGCAGCTGTGTATGAGGTGTTGTACAAAGGAGAAGACACAGCTCATGAAGTGGATGGGTTGTCAGCTGACTTACAAGATGGCTCCCTAAAGTTTGTAGATATTTAAGGTAAACATGTTTCATACAATCCAGGAAAAATTAACATTTAATGCATTTGTTACTGACTGTGACACCGTTCTTGTTATGTGTTTTATTCCTTTCTCCATTGAAGAAAATACTTCCAATATTTACAGCCAACAATATATACCTTAAGGGTTAAACCCATTACCCCATAAATATGCCTTTTTTCACCTTTCATTTATTATTCCTCTGAAGAAAAGAGATAAAATTTATACAGCTACGAATATGTATTATAAGAAATATGTTCTATGTTCTAGCAGGTGATGGCTTAAAGCAGGGTGAAAGTAAAGCAGAATGCACCTTAAGGCGCATTCTGATCTACTTTCAACCTTCTTTAAGTCATCACGTTTCTTCAATACTAGAAACAGGCTATGGGGTAGTGGGTTAAAAATATTTTCTATATCCTAGCAGATGATAGCTTAAAGCAGACTGAAAGTAAAGCAGAATGCGCTTTTAGGTGCATTCTGCTTTACTTTCAACCTGTTTGAAGTGGTCAAATATCTTCAAGACTAGAAACAGGCTATGGGTCAATATAAGTTTTATTAATTATTTGTGACACCTCATTCATGTTTCTAGTTTTGAAGAAAGGTGTTATCAATCCGAGAGTGAATCAAGATTTTCATTTCATACTGCACGCCTAGCCAGATAATTCTTGGCACCATTTATATTTTACTTTGGCCACAAGTCAAACCCAGTACCTCCAGCACTTAAAGCCCATGCTGTACCACTGAGATATGAAGACAGTTAATATTGTTGTATATTATTGAATGGTACCTGTAACATTGATGCCCGGAGATACAAGGTTGTGAGTACTATCTGTGAATGTCATGATATGTGATGACATATCAAATACTGGTACCTGAAAACAAAATATTACAAAAAATTTTTTTTTACAGGCTTACTTCGAAACAGCATCACATACAGACAGTATTCAAGAATAATTTGCCAAGAATTGAAACGCTAGTTCATGGAATTGTAATTGGTTTGAGACATTGGTTTATTGTATGTATAGGACAATAGGACAATAACACAATATTTTTTTGTGCAGTATTCAAAGTGTGACTTAAGTGACAAGATTTGATGTGTTGTGCTTAAGTGTGTTTTTCTTAGACCGTGTGCAGATTCAGCCTCTAGAGTGTGTTTGCATGTATACATATGCCTGTGTACATTATGAAAACAGAATAAACTACATCTCATAGCAAAAAGTTACATTCTTCTCTGAGAAGTATATAAGCCTACAGATAATTACCGGAAACTGTTGACATATGGATGAAGACAACATGAGATAGTTTACTGAATGACCATGGTGAACATAAATGAAATTATGTGAGTATTATTTACATTATGTAAATTTATATGTATAAATTGCAGAGTTAAATGACAGACAAGGTACCATAGTGTCAAGTTAAACCTTCTGGTGTAGCCCACCTTCTGCAAGAATTAACTTTAACACAAAACTTTAACATTCACCCTAGAGGTCAAAGGTCAAGGCCACCAAACTGCAGTGCTTTATTGTTCACTCATTGAGGCGCATCAGCATATGAAGTTTCGTGACCGTGCAGTAGTTTGCTCATTTTGTTTATTTCAAGTCTGAATGTCAACGCTCGGGGTATATCATAAGCCCTCCTCCTCACTTTGTGGAGGTGAGCTAAAATGTGTAATACAGCACATTCTGAGTAGGCTTCTATTTACCAGAATGTTTTTAGGTCACCTGAGCCAAAGGCTTAAGGTGAGCTATTGTGATAGCCCTGTGCCCGATGTTGTCTGTCGTTCATCAGCTTTAACAATTGCTTCAAATGACATCTCCTCCTATACTTCTAGACAGATTTCAACCAAACTTTACAGGAATGTTGCTTGGGTGAAGCCTGTATCCAAATTTTTAAAAAAAAAACCAACAAAACTCTGGTTGCCATGGAATTTAAAGAAATACGGAAATCTTTTAAAAGTCTCCTTATCAAAAAGTACAAGGACAAGAGCTTAGATATTTGGCAAATAGCATCATCTACAGGTCCTTTTGCAAAAGCGTTTAAATAATGTCCCTGTGGTCAAAATTGGCCCCATCCCAGGAGCCACAGCTTTACACAGAGACTCTGAGTTATAGAGTGAATTTTCAAACATCTTTTTCTCTAAAATTAATATGGCAAGAGCTTTGATATTTGGCATGGTGACACTTCTGGAGGTCCTCTACAAATATTGTTTAAATGATTCCAGTCTGTTGCACATCTAGGTCAGAGGAGCTGAAAAATCGATTTTTCAATTAAAACTTAAGAAATTTTGTTGTCTGAAACCTATAGTATTACCCTGAGCTTAGATACTTACAACATAGCATCATCTACAGGTCCTCTATCAAGATTGCTCAAAGTAAGCACCTAGGGTAAAAAATGACCCTGGCTTAAATAAGTATCTGCACTTTGTCAGCTATTCTCAGGTGAGCAATATATTGCACATGGGCCTCTTGTTTCACTTCCTTTTCCTAAAACTCTTAAAAATAATCTGTATTGTATTGCCAAACTCATTTATTTAAAAGTCAGTGTCAGGGGAGATAATTTCCTATATGTCAAATTATGGCCAAACATGTACACCATACTTTCATTACAGACTACTTTGTTTGTAAACATTGTGTCCAAACAAATGTCAGAACTCTACCCAACAAATAGCATTCTAAGCACATTTGGGTATAAGTGACATGAATTCCATTCTAACACTTAGGTAACCAATTCATGTGGATGACAGCACTACCATTTCACTTGAGAAAAGTTGACAACAAAAGAAGTTTGACATCACAACATAAAGGCTATAAATAAGGTGAGTTATTTTATTACCATTTTATTATTTTACTTTCATTTTCTTTCAGACTCCTTCCACATGGTATAGATATGTATATTTTAGGTTGGAAATACTTCTCGTCACAAATAAGCACACATTTTAATGAAAACTCAATTACAGATACCCCACCCACTTTTTCAATTGGGTGCATTGATATACCCTTAACAACAAGGTTTAATTCCGGTCAAAATCGGCTCCGAAATCAGTGGGCACATTCAGAGGTTTAGTCCTTTCAATCTTGTTTGACCACCAATTCCCATAAATATATAATACTAGGTGCCAACATTCTAATATCATGGTATATGGTTTCAGATAGCAATACCGGTATCTTTTGAAACATATTGAAACTTATTCAACAATATGTGTAAAGGTACTCAAGAAGTTACACCATGCACATTACCAAAGTTCTGGCAATATCGGTTTCAAGGAAGCGGTTTGTACATCCAACTCTATAACTGTGACCCCGCTCCAGGCGGGCCAGTTTTTACCATATGGTCATATTTTGAACATTCTTCACAAGGGATATGGTGATTGTGCTATGTGCCAAATAAATAAGCTCAGAGTTATATCGCTTTCAACAAAAAGATAATCGTGGCATGCAAGCTTAAGTTGACTGTACATGTTAACTAGTATTTTGTAGAGCAACCCGCCCGTTAGCCAAAATAAACATTTTCCTGACCTGACGGTGACCTCAACACCCATTTCTGCTATACCAAGTTATGTCTCTAAATAATAAAGCACCACTTGTTGGACTGCATGCGGTGTTAAGGCAAATGCCGGTTTGATGTAAACATGCCACACATGTGTACGATATGAACCATGTGTACTTAGATTTTAGGTGAAAGAGTTTTGAAAGTACATTCGTAATAAAGTTGTGAATGATAACGATTTTATAGAACAAATGTCATGCTTAATATTCCGCCAATCAGCTCTTAGATTTACCAATCTTTAAATAGATGTCAAGATTAAGATGAAAATTTGGTACGAGTTTTAATAGGATTCCGTTTGAATCACAATTGGGATCTGAACCGGTACAATTTAAAATCGTACCAGTCATTAGAATGCAATAAATGTACAATGTTAAATATTCAATATAACAAATATAAAATGCAGAAAACTACATCACAGCAAATAAACTATAATTAAGCAACCAAACATTCCATAACTGTAATATAATCGCACTTATGCAATCTACTCTAAAATACACCATTATTACCTTGTGCAAAGAAAACAGCCGGGTGTATACACCATAACCTTGTACATGTTTAAAACATTTCATTAACTATTACATAAAGTTCTAACGTGTATGCATCTTTTATACCATTCTGATATAATCATTGGTTAGATTTTACAATGTACCGGTTCAGATCCCAATTGGGATCTAAACCGGTTGAATTTAAAATCGTACAAAAGTCTCATCTGAACTTTGACTTATACAATTTGCGAATTCTAGAGGTTTAAATGACGTGAATAATTTTGATTTTGAGCTACATGTATGTGAATAATATGCATGGTACGCGCCCGTACGTGACTAATTATCTGCAATAATATTAGTTGTTCGAATACCATCATTCAAACGGATTCATTATTGAACTCAAACTATTTCTTATAAAAGATGTTGACGCTCGATAAAATTACTGAATCACAAAAATGCCATTTAATAAAAACGAAAGACTCAAGCAGGAAACGCAACACAAACAATACACCCACCTCTCAAGCAGAACACACATACAGTCATACCATTATAAACACACACCGCATTGTATAAATACGCATGTGGTTCTATTGAATGGAGAATAACAAAAATATTAATAAAACATAGTTGTCAAATGGTGCAGCAATTAATCGGTAAATATACTAATTGAACCATATTTCATTGCCACTGATGTCAAAAGGCGTATTTGAAAACAGTTTGGACCCTCAATACAAACTGTTAAACACTTATTTGGAAATAACGTCTGTCTTTTATTAAACTTTGAAAGGATCTTTCAGAGACAACAATATAGAATCAGACGACAAATTTGCGGTGAAGGGGGTAACAGACTCAATAAAATGTTGAAGGTAGGGTGCATGACAGCAGCCTACCGGGCTGCATGTCTTTATTATTCCTAAGTCTTTAAAGCGACTTGCAACCAGATGGTGTATTTGCAAAAATGAACGAAGCTACTCAAATAAAACCAAATGTGTAGCATTATCGTGCATCTGGCATTAGAAAATATGATCAGTCTAAAAACATCCTTAAGAAAAGTCTTCAAATCTTATTTTTTTCGATGTTTTCCATCGTCGTAAGACGCAACAGAAATTGATCACGGGCTCAGACATAACCCCGAGCCGAATTCTGTACTTGCCATCGCTTCACACTGAAGAAAGTTAAATTGATCCCAAAGATATGAATAGCCATGTGGTCGAGTGGGCTAAGGGGTTGACTTATTTTGCTTTCCTATCCCCGCATGCTCGGTTCCGTGTTCGAATCCCACCAGGGTTCAATAATATTTTTTATTGAAATGTTTTTTTAAACAGAATTTCTTATCCTAAACTAATTCTTATCCGTTTATATAAACGTTTGAAAAATAACTATTTTTAATGCTAGATCTGGTTGCGAGCCTCTATAACGAGATATATGGCTTTCTATTTCCCATTATGACGTAGAATTCTAACAAGGTGGCTGCCATATTATAGTATGCTTATATTCTTTGTCTGCTAATCCTTAGTTTTTACTAAATGATACACTGCAATGGGTGTTAAACAGCTTGGATCCTGACCATACGCCATGTAACGCGGAGCCTTTTCAGGGTCAAAACTGTTTTCAAGTGTCAGTGTTGGCAGCCTTTGTAGTTATAAGGTTACTATCAGATATGTTTAATTATGATTTAAACAATTTACTTTCGCCGCTACATGTTACTACGATCCTGCTCCCGTAAGGAAGTGTCTGATCTAGATCGACACTTTTCGAAAATAATCTCGAAATATAACAAGAGAAACAGTTTAAAAACAGGCGATATTGTGTATGTTAAAGGGTCAAAGTAGACGATAAAAAGTTAAAAACCAGGCGGTTTGAGGTTTAAACCCCTAGGGAATGTAAGTTACAAGGATGTCGGCCATAACTTGTCAGTGTTAGTATTAATTGTCCCGGACATAACGTTATACGGAAAATATAATATTCCACGGGCAGTCGAACTCCATATAGACGCAAAGTGTTATTACGTGCAACATTCTCGTTGACATCAACTGGGTGAAACTAATGGAAAGAGAGAGGGTTACTATTTAAAATATAATGATGAAACAAAACAAGAGAGTATGTGAAATACAATGATGAAACAAAAAGAGAGAGTATGTGAAATACAATGATGAAACAAAACGAGAGAGTATGTGTAATACAATGATGAAACAAAACGAGAGAGTATGTGAAATACAATGATGAAACAAAACGAGAGAGTATGTGAAATACATTGATGAAACAAAACGAGAGTGTATGTGAAATACAATGATGAAACAAAACGAGAGAGTATGTGTAATACAGTGATGAAACAGAACGAGAGAGTATGTGAAACACAGTGATGAAACAAAACGAGAGAGTATGTGAAATACAATGATGAAACAAAACGAGAGAGTATGTGAAATACAACGATGAAACAAAACGCGAGAGTATGTGAAATACAATGATGAAACAAAACGAGAGAGTATGTGAAATACAATGATGAAACAAAACGAGAGTGTATGTGAAATACAATGATGAAACAAAACGAAAGAGTATGTGAAATACAATGATGAAACAAAAAGAGAGAGTATGTGAAATACAATGATGAAACAAAACGAGAGAGTATGTGTAATACAATGATGAAACAGAACGAGAGAGTATGTGAAACACAATGAAGAAACAAAACGAGAGTGTATGTGAAATACAATGATGAAACAAAACGAGAGTGTATGTGAAATACAATGATGAAACAAAACGAGAGAGTATGTGTAATACAATGATGAAACAAAACGAGAGAGTATGTGAAATACAACGATGAAACAAAACGCGAGAGTATGTGAAATACAATGATGAAACAAAACGAGAGAGTATGTGAAATACAATGATGAAACAAAACGAGAGTGTATGTGAAATACAATGATGAAACAAAACGAGAGAGTATGTGAAATACAATGATGAAACAAAAAGAGAGAGTATGTGAAATACAATGATGAAACAAAACGAGAGAGTATGTGAAATACAATGATGAAACAAAACGAGAGAGTATGTGAAATACAATGATGAAACAAAAAGAGAGAGTATGTGAAATACAATGATGAAACAAAACGAGAGAGTATGTGTAATACAATGATGAAACAAAACGAGAGTGTATGTGAAATACAATGATGAAACAAAACGAGAGAGTATGTGACACACAATGATGAAACAAAACGAGAGTGTATGTGAAATACAATGATGAAACAAAACGAGAGAGTATGTGAAACACAATGATGAAACAAAACGAGAGTGTATGTGAAATACAATGATGAAACAAAACGAGAGAGTATGTGAAATACAATGATGAAACAAAACGAGAGAGTATGTGTAATACAATGATGAAACAAAACAAGAGAGTATGTGAAATACAACGATGAAACAAAACGCGAGAGTATGTGAAATACAATGATGAAACAAAACGCGAGAGTATGTGAAATACAATGATGAAACAAAACGAGAGAGTATGTGAAATACAATGATGAAACAAAACGAGAGTGTATGTGAAATACAATGATGAAACAAAACGAGAGAGTATGTGAAATACAGTGATGAAACAAAACGAGAGAGTATGTGTAATACAGTGATGAAACAAAACGAGAGAGTATGTGAAATACAATGATGAAACAAAACGAGAGAGTATGTGAAATACAATGATGAAACAAACAGAGAGTGTATGTGAAATACAACGATGAAACAGAACGAGAGAGTATGTGAAATACAATGATGAAACAAAACGAGAGAGTATGTGAAACACAGTGATGAAACAAAACGAGAGAGTATGTGAAATACAATGATGAAACAAAACGAGAGAGTATGTGAAATACAATGATGAAACAAAACGAGAGAGTATGTGAAATACAATGATGAAACAAAACGCGAGAGTATGTGTAATACAGTGATGAAACAAAACGATAGTGTATGTGAAATACAATGATGAAACAAAACGAGAGAGTATGTGAAATACAATGATGAAACAAAACGAGAGAGTATGTGAAATACAATGATGAAACTAAACGAGAGAGTATGTGAAATATAATGATGAAACAAACGATAGAGTATGTGAAATACAATGTGGAAACAAAACGATAGAGTATGTGAAATACAGTGATGAAACCAAACGAGAGAGTATGTGAAATACAATGATGAAACAAAACGATTGAGTGTGTGAAATACAATAATGAAACAAAACGAGAGAGTATGTGAAATACAGTGATGAAACAAAACGAGAGAGTATGTGTAATACAGTGATGAAACAAAACGAGAGAGTATGTGTAATACAATGATGAAACAAAACGAGAGAGTATGTGAAATACAATGATGAAACAAAACGAGAGAGTATGTGAAATACAATGATGAAACAAAACGAGAGTGTATGTGAAATACAATGATGAAACAAAACGAGAGAGTATGTGAAATACAGTGATGAAACAAAACGAGAGAGTATGTGTAATACAGTGATGAAACAAAACGAGAGAGTATGTGAAATACAATGATGAAACAAAACGAGAGAGTATGTGAAATACAATGATGAAACAAACAGAGAGTGTATGTGAAATACAACGATGAAACAGAACGAGAGAGTATGTGAAATACAATGATGAAACAAAACGAGAGAGTATGTGAAACACAGTGATGAAACAAAACGAGAGAGTATGTGAAATACAATGATGAAACAAAACGAGAGAGTATGTGAAATACAATGATGAAACAAAACGAGAGAGTATGTGAAATACAATGATGAAACAAAACGCGAGAGTATGTGTAATACAGTGATGAAACAAAACGATAGTGTATGTGAAATACAATGATGAAACAAAACGAGAGAGTATGTGAAATACAATGATGAAACAAAACGAGAGAGTATGTGAAATACAATGATGAAACTAAACGAGAGAGTATGTGAAATATAATGATGAAACAAACGATAGAGTATGTGAAATACAATGTGGAAACAAAACGATAGAGTATGTGAAATACAGTGATGAAACCAAACGAGAGAGTATGTGAAATACAATGATGAAACAAAACGATTGAGTGTGTGAAATACAATAATGAAACAAAACGAGAGAGTATGTGAAATACAGTGATGAAACAAAACGAGAGAGTATGTGTAATACAGTGATGAAACAAAACGAGAGAGTATGTGTAATACAATGATGAAACAAAACGAGAGAGTATGTGAAATACAATGATGAAACAAAACGAGAGAGTATGTGAAATACAACGATGAAACAAAACGCGAGAGTATGTGTAATACAATGATGAAACAAAACGAGAGAGTATGTGAAATACAATGATGAAACAAAACGAGAGTGTATGTGAAATACAATGATGAAACAAAACGAGAGAGTATGTGAAATACAGTGATGAAACAAAACGAGAGAGTATGTGTAATACAGTGATGAAACAAAACGAGAGAGTATGTGAAATACAATGATGAAACAAAACGAGAGAGTATGTGAAATACAATGATGAAACAAACAGAGAGTGTATGTGAAATACAACGATGAAACAGAACGAGAGAGTATGTGAAATACAATGATGAAACAAAACGAGAGAGTATGTGAAACACAGTGATGAAACAAAACGAGAGAGTATGTGAAATACAATGATGAAACAAAACGAGAGAGTATGTGAAATACAATGATGAAACAAAACGAGAGAGTATGTGAAGTACAATGATGAAACAAAACGCGAGAGTATGTGTAATACAGTGATGAAACAAAACGATAGTGTATGTGAAATACAATGATGAAACAAAACGAGAGAGTATGTGAAATACAATGATGAAACAAAACGAGAGAGTATGTGAAATACAATGATGAAACTAAACGAGAGAGTATGTGAAATACAATGATGAAACAAACGATAGAGTATGTGAAATACAATGTGGAAACAAAACGATAGAGTATGTGAAATACAGTGATGAAACCAAACGAGAGAGTATGTGAAAAACAATGATGAAACAAAACGATTGAGTGTGTGAAATACAATGATGAAACAAAACGAGAGAGTATGTGAAATACAACGATGAAACAAAACGATAGAGTATGTGTAATACAATGATGAAACAAAACGAGAGAGTATGTGAAATACAATGATGAAACAAAACGATAGAGTATGTGTAGTACAATGATGAAACGAAACGAGAGAGTATGTGCAATACAGTGATGAAACAAAACGAGAGAGTACAGAGCTCCCTCCCTACAACGGTCCTCCCAACAGCGATTCTCTCCTTGCGACAACGCTTGCCGTTTGTTCTCAAACAAAACAAGTATGTCCAACCTTTCCACGTCTGCTATATTGTCTGCTAAAAACTGTCGTCTGCTGTTTTATTTAAAGTTACATAATAGACATTTGTCAGAAAAATTAATGACGCGTGACAAACAGCTCGCATCCAGATGACTCAAGCTGTTTGCAAACGTAAGCCAATTTCCCTCCTTATAACGACTCCCTCCGAACAACGCACATAATTTGTCTCCCATTTGGTGTCGTTGAAGAGAGGAAGCGCTGTATATGAAAAACAATACTTATTGACAGACAATAATAGAAAATATAAACAACATAATGTTGAAATTCATTCGCTTAGAATTAATAGAATGTCAATATTGTTTAAAGGGTTATATTAAACCGTGAGTTTGTATACTATAAAAAATGCCGATGCAATATATGAGACACTATTATTTCCCTTTTAATAAATCTAAACCAATTGCAATAAAAATAGAAAAAAAGTCAGCATCTTGAAATCTCTGACTTTTGTTTTAATCTGAGAAACAAACAGTTTGAAACCTGATCAGACGCCATGTGATCTGAAGTCTTATCTGGCTTAAATTTGTTGACAAAGGTGAAAATGACCACTTCCAACATATAAGCGCCTTTAAGCTTATTTAACTAATGCTACCAATGAAAAAGTAACTGAAATTTATCCAGTAATAAGCATGTACAGAAATAAATAGTTTTTAAATCCTAGCAGACAGTACTTTAAAGTAGGCTGAAAGTAAGGTCGAAAGGCGCATTCTACATTATGTTATCACCTGTCATCAAAACTAAGAACAGGCTATTTTTTAAAGGGATGAATGTGTTTATTTGGAAGGAATGTCTTTTCCATTTTTTTCCATTGTATATCTTGGAAGCGCAGACTGTTATGTGAACTATTGCCATTTGGCTATCAACATACGTGAACATTTCAGAATGCGTGCCATATACCCCGTCAAATTTATTTTGACGGCTTTCCACCACTTATCCATTAAATAGCTCTAACGGAATCTCTCTTTTTCAACAATCAAATATGATTTTTTCCTATATAGATATTGTACTGGCAATAGATACTATTCCCTTAAAGCGAATGTAAACCAAATGGTGTATTTTCAAGTATAAAAGAAAATACTCAAATAAAAGCAAATGTGTAGCATAATTGTGCATCTGGCATTTGACAAATATGATCAGTCTTAAAACATCCTCAAGAACATCCATCGACTACACTCAATTTAAACCTTTCAAATCAATTTGCACCCATTTGCGTACGCGCAGACATAAACCAGCATAAGTCGACCTCCGATGAACGAATAGCCCGACTGGCGAAGGGATTAAAGTGTCTGACAAAAGTTTGATCTTCCGCCCCGCATGCCGTGTCCCGGGTTCCAATCGCTCTCGAGCTAATTACCTGCTTATATAAGCGTTTGACACACATTTACAAATTACTGTTAGTTATAGTCCTGTACCTGACCTGAAGACCCGTTTGCAAAATGGTGTTGAGAGAGTTTCTCACTTGATGTGAGTTAACGAGACCATAGACATCACAAATCACCGAGGTGCTTGTCTGCCACACTGTCACGTTTCCCACAATATCCAAATCCAATATGGCCGCCGCCAGCCATTTTGGAAAAGCTAACTTTTTTGTTTTTTGGAGAATAAATAAGTGTAATACCTCTAAATTGATTGTTTTTTGGTGTGGAACTCATTTCTGGTGCCCTTTGTGCAATCTGGGGTGTCTTTGATTTGGAAAGGTCAAATTTCACATTAGCCAAATCCAAAATGGCCGCCGCCAACCATGTTGGAAAAGCTTTTTTCGTTGTTTTTTTGAAGAAAAATCAAATATAATACTTCTAAATTGATTATTTTTTTAGAGTATAATTCACTTCTGATGCCCTTTGTGCAATCTGGGATGTCTTTGATTTGGAAAGATCAAGTTCCACGATAGCAAAATCCAATATGGCCGCCGCAAGCCATGTTAAAAAAGCTAACTTTTTTCCTTTTTTGGAGAATAAACCAATGTAATACCTCTCAATTGATAATTTTTGGGTGTTGAACTCATTTCTGATGCCTTTTGTGCAATCTGGGATGTCTTTGATTTGGAAAGATCAAGTTCCACAAAAACCAAATCCAATATGGCCGCCGCAAGCCATGTTAAAAAAGCTAATTTTGTTTCTTTTTTGGAGAACAAACCATTGTAATACCTCTCAATTGATAATGTTTGGGTGTTGAACCCATTTCTGAGGCCTTTTGTGCAATCTGGTATGTATTTGATTCGGAAAGGTCAAGTTTCACAATAGCCAAATCCAATATGGCCGCCGCAAACCATGTTGAAAAAGCTAATTTTGTTGGGTTTTTTGGACAAAAATCAAATGCTATACTTCTAAATTGATTATTTTTTAGAGTAGAACTCATTTCTGATGCCCTTTGTGCAATCTAGGGTGTCTTTGCTTTGGAAAGATCAAGTTCCAAAAGAAGCAAAATCCAATATGGCCGCCGCAACCATGTTGAAAAAGCTATTTGTTTTCTTTTTTAGAGAATTATCAAATGTAATATCTCTAAATTAATAATATTTTGGTGTGGAACTTATTTCTGAGGCCCTTTGTGCAATATTGGGTGTTTTTGATTCAGAAAGGTCAAGTTACACAATAGCAAAATCCAATATGGCCGCCGCAAACCACGATGGAAAAGCTAATTTAAAAAAATAATAATTTAGAAAGATCAAATATACATGTAATACATGTATATCTTAATTGGTTATTGCTTGTGTTTAACTCATTTCCTCTCTGAGGTCCTTTGTTCAATATGGAGAGTCATTGGTTTGAAAAGGTCAAGTTCAATGTCTTTTTGATACATTAACGACCTTTGGCTTAGCTTGAACTGCAGTAGTCAGTATGTAAACAAGATGTAAGTAAATGGCAACTCTCTGACATTAGACAGAGAAAACACGACAGTGAGCAGGACTCAATCCTACGTCCTGAGGTAAGAGGCTTTTATCCTAACCACTAAGACTACCACAGGCCCATGGAGAGACGGTAGGGCCGGGGCAGAATATATAACACCTTGTTCCACATGCATGGAAAGATACATCAATAAAGCATCAACAATTGATTAGATACACATGTAGTTCCAAAGTCATTTCGTGCCGGGTTTTCACAGGGTGAAGAAACTGAAGACAGACATGCAACAAAAGTGTCGGTTCATCAATTTTTATTCATGATATGCCCGGTTTTGTCGAGATAGGGTGAGAATATACTGACAATCAGTTGTATCCCTTTTCTCTATTTATCCCTTCTGACGATTATTCCCCTCAAAATCAATCGTGTCGGATCCTTGTGGTAAGGAGTACATTGGTACTCTGCTGCCCTAAAAGTGACTTAAGCCTTTACCATAGAGTCTGCTCACATTGTATTAGTGTACAGAGACGTGTGATACTCGTTGATGTCTTTGCCGTGCTGCAGAGGTACTTTTTGCAACACATTTTGTCATGGAAAACTGGACACTTCAGTTTCTTCACCCTGTGAAAACCCGGCACGAAATGACTTTGGAACTACATGTGTATCTAATCAATTGTTGATGCTTTATTGATGTATCTTTCTATGCATGTGGAACAAGGTGTTATATATTCTGCCCCGGCCCTACCGTCTGTCCATAGGCCGGTGATAGTCTTAGTGGTTAGGATAAAAGCCTCTTACCTCAGGACGTAGGATTGAGTCCCGCTCACTGTCGTGTTTTCTCTGTCTAATGTTAGAGAGTTGCCATTTACTTACATCTTGTTTACATACTGACTACTGCTGTTCAAGCTAAGCCAAAGGTCGTTAATGTATCAAAAAGACATTGAACTTGACCTTTTCAAACCAATGACTCTCCATATTGAACAAAGGACCTCAGAGAGGAAATGAGTTAAACACAAGCAATAACCAATTAAGATATACATGTATTACATGTATATTTGATCTTTCTTAATTATTATTTTTTTAAATTAGCTTTTCTATCGTGGTTTGCGGCTGCCATATTGGATTTTGCTATTGTGGAATTTGACCTTTCTGAATCAAAAACACCCAAGATTGCACAAAGGGCCTCAGAAATAAGTTCCACACCAAAATATTATTAATTTAGAGGTATTACATTTGATAATTCTCCAAAAAAGAAAACAAATAGCTTTTTCAACATGGTTGCGGCGGACATATTGGATTTTGCTTCTTTTGGAACTTGATCTTTCCAAAGCAAAGACAACATAGATTGCACAAAGTGCATCAGAAATGAGTTCTACTCTAAAAAATAATCAATTTAGAAGTATAGCATTTGATTTTTGTCCAAAAAACAACAAAATTAGCTTTTTCAACATGGTTTGCGGCGGCCATATTGGATTTGGCTATTGTGAAACTTGACCTTTCCGAATCAAAACATCCCAGATAGTAGAAAAGGCTTCAAAAATGAGTTCAACACCCAAATATTATCAATTGAGAGGTATTACATTGGTTTATTCTCCAAAAAAGAAACAAAATTAACTTTTTTAACATGGCTTGCGGCGGCCATATTGGATTTGGCTATTTTTGAACTTGATCTTTCCAAATCAAAGACATCCCAGATTGCACAAAAGGCCTCAGAAATGAGTTCAACACCCAAACATTATCAATTGAGAGGTTTTACATTGGTTTATTCTCCAAAAAAGAAACAAAATTAGCTTTTTTAACATGGCTTGTGGCGGCCATATTGGATTTGGCGATTGTGAAACTTGACCTTTCCGAATCAAATACATCTCAGATTGCAAAAAAGGCATCAGAAATGAGTTCAACACCCAAAAATTATCAATTGAGAGGTATTACATTTGTTTATTTTCCAAAAAAAGAAAAAAGTTAGCTTTTTTAACATGGCTTGTGGCGGCCATATTGGATTTTGCTATCGTGGAACTTGATCATTCCAAATCAAAGACATCCCATATTGCACAAAGGGCATCAGAAATGAGTTATACTCTAAAAAATAATCAATTTAGAAGTATTATATTTGATTTTTCGTAAAAAACAACGAAAAATGCTTTTCCAACATGGTTGGCGGCGGCCATATTGGATTTGACTAATGTGAAATTTGACCTTTCCAAATCAAAGACACCCCAGATTGCACAAAGGGCACCAGAAATGAGTTCCACACCAAAAAACAATCAATTTAGAGGTATTACACTTATTTATTCTCCAAAAAACAAAAAAGTTAGCTTTTCCAAAATGGCTGGCGGCGGCCATATTGGATTTGGATATTATGGGAAATGTGACAGTGTGGCAGACAAGCACCTCGGTGATTTGTGATGTCTATGGTCTCGTTAACTCACATCAAGTGAGAAACTCTCTCAACACCATTTTGCAAACGGGTCTAGAGGCATAGTCCTGGACTATTATGCTAAATCTTGAAGCCCGTCTCTTTAATAGCAAACACTTGACTCGACTTTATTGAGAACTGGAGTTGGCCTATTTAAGATTCAGGACTATAACGTTAATATGCGACTTGTATTTGACATTACCATAGAGGGCTATTAGATGGGCAGTAAAGTGTGATTTGCTGTATATATTGTTACTAAATGGCTTATATAGTGGACTGACATTACATTATTCGTTTAGGTTTAAGCGCAAACGCAATGTAATAAAATGTTAAAACAACAAAACAATTTTGTGGACAGTTTTATATAATTTTTCACGATTTGACAAACTTTTGAAAGAATGACGTTTGCTGCATTGCAACATTATAGCGAATGTTTGTATTAGTCACAAAATGCGCTTGTCATTGTATGAGAAGTTGCGCGCCTTTCAACGTGTATTATTGGTTTTGCACAGAAGGCAAGTACCCGTCTGTGTTTGTTGAAACAACTGTCAATCAAAGACAACGAGTAACGAAACACATATCAGAGAATGTTGTTCCCATATCTACCTTCCCATTCTAACATATTTCTGAAAATGGATATTGAGCATCAAATTGTTATAATGCGGGCTAATACAATAACGAAGTAATCCGTGCCTTATTTATTTTGAATTGCAAACACGATTTTAAACGCGCGTTTCACTGAAAATTGCTTACCATTTTCTTGTCGTATTTATGGTATTTTGCAATTGATAGGTTTGTTATTCACAAACATTCTACCATCATATTTTATTTTTATCGATTTGTATTACTTCTTGTTGGAAGAGGAACGTGTTCTTACTGCTGTCTCAATATATTCTTATTGTATTCGCACTGTTGCGTACACGATGCTTTCTGCATGTTTTCTATGTGAACTTCAGTACAAGTTCAATACATGGCGAATAACCACGATTCTGTAACTGTGGTCAAGTTGCCGTCATTTATTCCTACGATCGTAAAAGCTAGGGAAATGACGTAAGCGTTATGTATTAAAATGCAAGTCTGAAAAATTGTAAAATCGACTGTCTTCAGTTGCCTTAAGATAAATAACTTTGTTTTATTATTATATATAGACGATTGCCGAGAAAAAATGGACAAATTATCATTGTTTTTTTTTCTTTCTGATAAATGTAATTGTATTTATAAACTGTGAACACGTTTTCATTTGACTCCTTATATTCCTTGTACAAGAATGGTTAGGGCATACATACAGATATAACTTTTAAAGTTTGTTTTATCATTAAAGTAGGTAGGCATTTAAGTAAGTGTTTCCATGACAAGTGACAATACACGCATAACTTGACCATACATGCGTGCGGTTTTAAAGCATTAGTTAATGCAAGACAGCGATAAGATGGTAGTCGTTTTTGCTTCACGTTTATCCCTTTCCCAACTAGAAAAGCCTTTTAGCGCATTTGATTAATTGAAGAAAAAAGTTCAAATTTAAACAGCCATAAACATGTATATTATTATTATTATTATACCCGATTTATATAGCGCTCTTTTCACACAGGAGTTGTGCGTTCAAAATGTATCATTCGAAATATTATCTTTGTCCTAGAAGATTGTAGATTAAAGCTCGCTAAAAGTAAAGTAGAATGCGCCCAAATCTGCTTTAAAGTATTACCCTTCTCAAAAATTAGAAACAGGCGACGGGGTGAGGTTTATCAAACATTAGAAACATGTTATGGGTTGAATGTCTATCCTGTATTTAGCCTTTATGTACTTGGCTAAAGCTTTTGTCCTAATAGTGTCTGCTTTAAAATTGTCGTCTACATATTTGTTGATTCTCGGTTTATTCTTTCTTTAATCACTAAAGAGGAGTTTCAAAAAAGCTGCTTCAGACCCGGATCAGCTAGTAAAGTCACTATTGGCAAGCAAAGGTTTAAGAAAACCTCGTGTATTGTCAACAAGTAGCCTCTAACAAAAGATTGATTGAACTTTGGTATGCTCCACTTATTATATGAAATTCGGCCTGTTTAAATAATTATTAAGTCATTATGATTACATAATCAATATAACATGGCTAATTGATTAATTTAAGGTACGTGTAGAAAATGAATCAAAATAATTGCTTGAGGATAAACAAAAGTAAATACGGTGACAGTTAAATGCATTTTTCTTACATGTACATATATTATGAAGAGGCAACTTGTTTTGATATGTTACACAACCATGCAGTGTTTTTTATTACATAGCAGTTACGCATATATCTGCCATAACTTGATCTGATGGAATCTATGTTCCTGACTGTTTTTATGACAAGGGAGGTAATAAATGTTCTTATTTTAAACTGTGTAGCGTTAGTAGGTACTGGCTAACTACCGGTAATTGTTCTGTAGAAGAATAGGAAAGGACACACATGAGGTAATGAATGTAATAAAACGTGCACGTACAGTTATCACATCGTTGTTACTCCCTGAAGAATAAAATCCATTACTTACTTACTCATTCCTCTACGCTCGCTGCTGTTAATAGGCCATATGACCTTCACTACTGTCTGTCATCTAGTTCTATATTGTGCCCCGTGTTTTGCCTCACTCCATGACAGCAGGATTGACTTTAGTTTAGCATCTAGGAGCTTTGTCGAAATTGTCAATGAACGACCCCTTCCCCTTTGTTTTTGTGGATTCCAATTCAGAGCATTACCAGATATGAATTGAAATATTTCAGGAGCATGCTGCTTTACTTTCAACCTCCTTTCAGTAATAACATTATTTCTAATCTTTAAAGAAAATGCACTAAATGAGCTTCGTAACTAAGCGTTGAAACAGCTATTGGTACAGTATGATTTTATTTCAAATAAAAACCAATTTATTATTAATTAGAGCTCAGTCAAATTTACTCATTACTGGGAAGAACAAGCCGAAACTGAACTGTGACAGTGATGAAGTGTGATTTCATACCAGAATATAATTAATGCAGAAAATTAGCTATGGTCGTAAATTATGCACAGCAGCGTAAGCTTTCAATTCGAAATCCCTTCATTGCCTTACTCTGAGTTCAGTGGTTGTTTGCAAATTATGTATCCTGATCGGACACAACCTTTCTCCGAGTACGAAATTACTTGCAAAGAACAAGGATCTGATTCAGACACCAAATGACTCTGTGTTTTATTAGAACCAACACTGTTTTGCACTCATAACGATCTATGCTTGTATATTATCCTAAACTGAAATGCAATTTATTAAATCGTACGATACTTGTTTAAATTTGATTACGTCATGGCAGTGGCGAGGTAAACCCCTTGCCTACAAAGGAATACATGAATAGCATTTACAAACATAAATGAATAACACTTGCAACAGGGGCCCGTTTCATAAAACGGTCGTAAGTCAAAATTTATAAAATATATTTAATTTCTGATTTCTCTATCAAATCCTGTCTTGTGACATCTCCCTGGAATTGTCTTTTTAAGACGATTCTAAAGAGATGTCACAAGACAGGATATGATGGAGAAATACATAATAATTGAGACTTTTATAATCTGACTTACGACAGCATTTGTCGTACGAAGTTTTATGAAACGGACCCAGATCTTCAAGATCATATCCCTGATAACTGATCAGCATCTATTAAGGATCAAGTTTAAAATTGATTGTCATTCATGTTTTGACCTCAATATAAAATATTAGTTATGCAGACAAATGTATTTGAGTTTTTGTATTTAATGGAATTTAGTGAAGTGACTGAATAGCCCTTCACTAATTTAAAATTTCTCAAATTTTCGGCGCAATATAACATATTCAATGTCGCACTGCCGTAAAACTCAACTCATCCAGCTATCCATCAATTATTCGTTTAAATCTGTCACCTTTTGTATCGTTATTTAGAAAACGAAATAGCTATGATTAGTGTTTACCCTTATCTTGCTCAGTGCGACTTGGCTGATATTTGCAAACAGTTTGGATCCTGCGAAAATCCTGCAAATGAAAATATTATAACGTTGGTTCCGAAAATACTATTGAACTAAGTCTCACAAATAAACGATATTCTTGCCTAAAATAACTTCTAGAATATATGTTGAATGTCCGGTTCAATGTAATTTCTCCATTTCCCTATTCAATAGGGCCAAGCTCAGGCCGTGTAAATGTACTTTGATTTTGAAGTCTAAACAGTAAATCTAGACAAAAATTGAAATCAGCCCTAAAATAACACTTTTTGCAGTAAAGCATTTTGAATACACTGAACGAGTTTGCTACTTAAGTTGCAATGAATGTTGTGTTAATGGGCACTAATTGCTAAATCATCCACCCTTGTTACTTGATCTGGCACCCAGTGACGATCACCTATTTAGGAATTCGAAAAAACATATTCGTGGAAGAAGACTTAATGACGGTGGTGAACAGCGCTGAAAAAGAAAAGTTTAGGGGTCAAAAGGTTTTGACATCTGGATGTGTGGTATTACAGACCTGCCTAAGTGAATGGACAAGTGTATTCATCTTGGTATACATCGTACAGCGGATGTTGCTCCAAAGTGATACGGAATCCATGGTGAATTGATGTAAACAATGTCAGGCCAGGTAAGAAATACGTCTATTACACAATTATTGCAACACATACGTATTAAATGTTGTCGCAAACAAGCCTCTTCTGTTACAAACGTCGAATGGTCCGTGAATTATGAGAGTTTAGTCTGCCCTATCACTAACAACGTGTGCCGAGTTTGCTCAAATTGACTGAATATGTGCAATATATACAATTAAAATATAATTGTTTTTCACTGGATCGATGGCAAATAACTACATGCATTTGTAATATCTCACAGTGTTGGCTAAAATGATCTACAGTTTGCAAATTTGATCGATTTATTGCAGCGTTACTGTACTGCGTCTTGCAATACGTATGTACTGTTTCTTGCAGAGGCTGTGATATTAACTGTACTGCTTCTTGTTAATACTAAATGACCGTTCTTCGTCTATGTTCAGGTCAACTATGGATTACAAGTGTGCTTACTGCGCAGATTCATTCCAAACATTTAGAGGAATAATTGAACACACCAAAGAAAACCATCCACGTAGAGAAATAAAAATTCGTGTTGTTGAAAATAACAAAATAAAGACAACAAATTTTGAAATTATCCCAGATTTATGTCGTGAGCAATGACGGGTTATTACTGTAAATGACTTAGAGAGAAAAATACACTTATCAAGAAAAGGCACGATCCCGAAAGACAGTCCATGGATAAAAATATTGAAAGTAAACGACAGTGTTAAAATAGATTACCAATCAAGCTGTGATTTAGGTTGTGAATCATTACCAGAAGAAACACACAGCGACTGTGAAAATATGCTGAACAGCAAACATAACTAAACATATGTAAAGTTAATGAATAATTACAATCGGTATACAAGAGCGTAAATTTTGTCTTTCTTTCCTATATTTGATTAACGCCTGTCATTTTTAGCACGTGCACTTTTGAAATCGGTCAACCGATTAGCCACAGGGTATTGTTAAGCCGTTCTCCACGAATCGCACGTGCGCGTTTCATAAAAAGTCCACGTGTTGAACATTTTGTGTCATTGACGTTATTGACGAAACAGTAACAGGAAAAACAGTATTTTATTAAAATTAAAGAGTTAATCTGATGGCTAGACTAAACCAAATACAGCACGAACGCGCCATTAGCATGCTTACAGTGTATGTGCAATATACGCATAAATGAGATTGCACGGACATGTGTATGCACACGGGCATCTATCCCTTCGCTGCACAGCAGATCCAACGTTACTTTGATTTTATGCGTAGACGTCTAGTGTCAGCGGAGGACATATTCCATACTAGACGTTCATACAAGAGTGGATTTTAGCTACACATAACTGGATATAAACTTGAATCGTTTCATCGATATTGTGGTGCCAAAACTATGGCATTTGTGGAGTTTTACTTTTGATACTAACAGTCTTTAAAAGCGACGCCGTAACGTTATACTTCAATAGATTTACATAAAATTTCATGAAATGAGTTGAAATTGAATACTGTTTGACTTCTTATCATTTCCGTTATGAATTTTAAACACACATTAAAATAAAAACACATTATTTCTCATGTATAGTTTCGTTTGCTGTTATCGCTTCGATAACTTGAGCTCCTTCTTCCTGCCGTTGTTAATACTCTGCAAAATGCCGGTAGACTTCATGCGTATTTTGCCTTTAAACCGGCTTCTTGCTGAAAGCAGATTTTCCGTGAACAACATTGCCTTTTTTATTATTTATTGATATGGTGCGATGGTAAGATTTGGACGAAACAACCACTGCATTGATATACAACCCCGATGTTAAGGGTGTATCAAACCCATAAGCGAATTTTTTTCAAAGTATCTAACTTTTTTCTTTCATGTTTATTTCGAAAGAGCTGTTTATGATAAATGAAAAAAAAGGAAAACATCATATGTTGGTGTGCTTTTTTTTGCACTTCGGCAATTTGGAAAAGATGTGTCAAATTCAGACTTTTTCTCAAATTTTGTCAAAGCTGCAGTAAATTCTATTTTAGAGAAAAAACAAACATGGTAATTTTGTTTTTCATTATATATTTAATGTCTGTGGAAGTATTTTGACATAAAGACTCTAAATCAAGATCAAACAGGCACCAGATTTGGAAAATATGAATGTCTGAATCAACAACATGGTTTTTATGGGTAATGATATTTTTTTTACAAAAAAACAGTATGAGATAAAGTAAAAATAATAATATTTCTAGTATCGTACTTTATTAAATTCTACCAGATGAAAAAATCAAAATGAAGGCAATTCATAATATGGAAAGAAATTGATAGGTTAGTTTTGAAAAAATTGAGTTATGGAAGAAAAAGGAGTTATCTCCCTTAATAAGTACCATATCGATTATATTTAGAGCTTTATAAATTTCACATTTGGTGCATGTTTTGTCTTAAATTAGTTTTTGTATGATGAAATACTACCATAGACATGAAGTACACTTTTTCTACTTTTTCGTTCATCTTAAATAGCTTTTTAATACTTTGAAAATTTCCCAAACTCATGAGTTTGATACACCCTTAAGTCATTTTGGGTAACAGGCTTAAAATTGTTTAAGGGGCGTTTTCTGAGGTTTATGGGTGGCCCAAAGAAAAAATTTCAATGGACAGAAAATGAAACTACTCCCGAACGTTATGCACCAGAGACATCAAACATCAATTTCATCGTACCAGATTTACTGATTGTATTTTCCAAGACATGCTAGTCCGACTCTATCACCATTGAGCCACGGCGACTTCATTGAAATTCGGTTCGTTAGTTAGTTATATAATTGTGAAACTAATTATGTACTTACATGTACGCTAGTTTTGGTACCTACATGTAAAGTGATCATGTATATCTCAAATATAGATTTTGTATAGATATCAATGTATTCCACGGTTTTTCGACGAAGACCGTAGTTAATAATGTCTTAAACAGTACCCTCAGTCGTTTGTAGTGACGTTACCCCACCCCGAAGTTGACCCTATTTCACAAAACAACTTATACACAAACGTCGGCTCAAAAGCCTCAGCAAAACGTATTTTCCTAGAGGAAAGGTTAGATACTAATTTTACTTAGCGTAGAATGTTTCAGAATACGGGTCCAGGTCTAATTTTCCATCCATTTCGTTCAGATTTACTAATTGTATTTTCCAAGATGCAGTGCAGTAGAAATGCAAGATGCGGTACAGTTAACTGTCACCTGCTTGCACGACGCGGTACAGTGATGGTAGAATGAAATGGCCAAATTTACCAAACGTGCAACTGTTTCGCTAACACGAGGAGAAAATCCTAATACATAGAGTTACTATGTATCTGTAGAGGAAAAATAATTACACTTTACATGTATATAATGCACATATTCGACCAATTTGTGTAAAGTCGGCACACGTTGTTAGTGATAGGGCAGACTAAACTCTCATAATTCACGGACCATTCGACGTTTGTAACAGAAGAGGCTTGTTTGCGACATGCAGAAATTAGTTCTGATTCGGTACGATTAAACGTTTTATACTTATGTGTTGCAATAATTGTGTTATAGACGTATTTCTTACCTGGCCTGACATTGTTTACATCAATTCACCATGGATTCCGTATCACTTTGGAGCAACATCCGCTGTACGATGTATACCAGTGATACTGTAAAATGATAATAAAACAGAATTCTCAGTGGTTTGTATTATCACCAGGCTCAAATAGGTAACATCTCTCGTGTATTGTTTGTCAGATCAAGGAAGGTTTATAAACTTAAAGCCATAGGCAAACAACATCTACCAGTCAAATGTAAATGGATAAATGATCTAACTGACATAAAAAGGGGTAAAATTATTTTTAGACTTTTTAGCTAGCTTATTCGGAGAATAGGGGGGGGGGGGGGGGCTTATGGAATCACCCCGGCGAATTTTACCTTTTGTGGACCTAGGTTTTTCGGCTGATTTCTCATGGTTAAAGTTTTGGGGTAAGTGTTGGAATGCACTATTACTACATGAAATATTTGTATTAGGAAGCTGATATTTGGATTGAAGGTGCCCTGTGGGTTGAACATTGATGTTGCGTAGTTAAAATTTAAAAAAACAGTTAAATTTAGTCAAAATTTTACCTTTTCTGGACTTAGGTTTTTCGGCTGATTTCTCATGGTTAAAATTTTGGGGTAAGTGTTGTAATGCACTAATTTGCATTAGGAAGCTGATATTTGGAATGGATGTGGTCTGTGGGTTAAACATTGATGTTGCGTAGGTAAAATTTAAATAAAGTTTAAATTTAGTCAAAATTTTACCCTTTGTGGACTTAGGTTTTTCGGCTGATTTCTCATGGTTAAAGTTTTGGAATAAGTGTTGTAATGCACTAATATTACATGAAATAGTTGCATTAGGAAGCTGATATTTGGAATGGATGTGGTCTGTGGGTAAACATTGATGCTGCGTAGGTAAAATTTAAAATAAAGTTTAAATTTAGTCAAAATTTTACCCTTTCGTGGACTTAGGTTTTTCGGCTGATTTCTCATGGTTAAAATGTTGGGGTAAGTGTTGTAATGCACTAATACTACATGAAAATTTGTATTAGGAAACTGATATTTGGAATGGAGGTGCCCTGTGGGTTGGACATTGATGTTGCATAGTTATAGTTTAAAAAAAATTAAAATTTAGTCAAATTTTTACCTGTTGTGGACTTAGAGTTTTGGGACTGAAATTTCAAAGTTAGTTATGGAGTAAGTGTTGGAATGCACACATATTACATGACATGTTTGCATTAGTAAGCTGATATTTGGAATGGAGGTTCCCTGTGGCTTGAATATCAATGTACTGATACACTTTTCTATGGATTGTTACCTATTTAAGAAAGGTTTAATTAGGCGAGCTTTGCTGTTCTCCGACAGCTCTTGTTTTCAATGAAAAGATTCAGGAAAAAGCGGCAACTGACGCCGCGATAAATGAATAAATGGTAGTACTGTCCATTTTATTGACATACATAACTTGTAGAAACAGCAATCAAAACAGAACAATTGTATTTTTCGTATTAAATTGTATTTCATTTGCGTTTGGAAACAAATATTTAGGGCGTATAAACAACGTCACAGCCACAAGCTTGACTTAAGGGCATACACATCGAGACTCGACTGTATCTATTAACACATTGAATCAAATACGGATGTGAGATATGGATAACATTTGAACTTTTATTGACCATCTTAATCTGTTAGGATTACGAAGTTATCTACAACGATGTCGATTTTATAGATCCTATACGCCTAGTATGACCTCTTGACAGTGAATGTAATATAACGTGATAAAAAACCTATGAAATAAAATATCGTTTTGAAAGGTACATTGCAAAGAAAGCTATCTGATCAGAGAAGTGTTTAAAAAGAATATATAACATAAAAATGGATATTTGAATATCGTTTTGTCAAGACAATGCCGATTCTAACAAACTATAAAAGGATGTAATTTAATATTGCCACCAATACAAACAAAGTATATGTGCAATTTATCATCGTACAAGTCACACACTGACTTGTTTCGTAAAACTAACTATGCTAATATATATACATAATAAAGCTGTATAGTCTGAATGCAATTAAAATCTTTTAAACAGATGTAATAAAAAACAGTGCTCTTTGACATAGACTCCTCACACACATATGATAATGTGGGCGTTGTCATCCTGAAATTTAGGTAGTATTTTGAATTAGAAAACGTGCCCATTTGAGGGAGAAACTAGCCATTGAATTTTAAATCATGCAGATCATTACGACAACGGACTCTCTTATCGTTACAAATGTACAAGTCTCGTGTAAGTTAATTAGCTTACCCTATAAACGCGTTTGTGCTTAAATGATTGTGCTTAAATGATAAGTCTGTTTCAAATTAATAATACAAGATGCCGAGTGACTTTCTATTTAAAGTTGTTCGGTGAATAATATAGTATTCAGATGTATATATTGCATTAAGAAGAAACATATGTTTGTCCAGTTGTAAGTGTGTTTAAATAAATGATCACCAAATAAGTCAATAAGTTTACTGATTATTGTAGATAAAATGTTTTCTAAGAGCTTCAAACAATATGGGATATACTTTCACAATTATGTACAGGTGCTTTTTATAATCGATATACCATTATTTGATATTGCAGGGGTTAGGATATACTATGTCTTAGAAAACTGCATGTAACAAATGTTGTATTTCGGTTGTATTTGACTCTAATAGACATACCACATTGTTTATTTAAATGTGAGTTTATAACACTGTTCACACTTCAAATAGTGTGTTGAGGCCTTTCGCATACGGAAGTCGGTCTTGTGGGCGAGCGGATATGCGTCTTGACGACATAGACTTTTTCCGTACGTGCGTATACTAGAAAATTTACATAAAGGAAATGTCGATACATTTTAGTATAATCCTTCATGGCGCAGTCAGTAGAGTGATTGACTAGCAATTCAAAGGCCATAGGTTCGAGACCCATCCGATCCAAATACTTTTTTAAGTGTCCGATATATTCACTTGTCAATCCATAACGCAGTGATCAAGGGACGTGTTATGTTTTGTCTTCGTTGATTAGAATTAGTGATGTTATATACGGTCCAACTTACATGTACGTTTTAGTTTAATGACTTACAAGTCAATAACATCGGTATACATGTATACGATTTGATCGAACTATAAAGCCACACATTGAAGCTTATCAATACGCCAACCTTTTCAAGATCGATATTGCCCAATTGTATTATGTTTAAACAATATAATTAACATTGTATGTAATTCCATGAGTAAATAATAATGCATTTTAATGACAGAATTCCTGTTTTAAGGTAGGTAACTGTATCTCAGCTTCAAATATCCCACATTTTAATAAGAAAATCTGTTATTACAACAAATCCTGACTGTAATATTTTCTAATATTTTCAGACTAACTATTTCATCAACCATACATTTGAATAAAATGAAAATAAAAATACATTGAATAAGTCAGTTTTTTGTAATTCAATTGTTTAGCATTTTGCAAAATTTAAATAGCTGATAACATCTTTCTGAACACCTTTATTCAAAATGTTTTTAGCTTTTCTTGTAATGAATGTTGTGGACTACTTATTGGGCGAGACTTCTAGTCATTAGCTTTATTTATTTTTGAGAAAAATAAAATCATCAAATTTCCAGGTTTTTATAAAAAAGAGACCTTAAAGACAAACCACACGATACATTTTGCCTATATTTTCACACATTGTTTCTTAGGCTATTATCATTCTTCATGAAAAGTTTCATAACACCTTGTATGGAAACTAAGCGCATCTGCGAAGTACCTTAAGTAGCTGAACAAGTATAGCCTCTATTAAAACATTCGTCTGATGTTTTAAAGACGTAACAAGTTAAAACATTATTATAGACTGGAAGTTGTGATGTATTTCCCTAGGGACATAATATCCATTTTACCCCTGCATTGCCGAATTATCGTCTGTTTTGGAATTGTCGTCTGCAAAGATTATCAAATAGAGATGTTTGCATTTCTAAATGGAAGAAACTGAAAGTCGAGTGTGAAACCGCTTAGATCCAGACCGCAGGCGGCGTTTGGTCAGATCTGTATTCAAACTGTTTGCAAAAAAAATGTCAAATTGCGTTTGGTAGGATACGGGTTAACCCTGAGTGCACTATCGGCAAGCTTGTGATTTCTGATGTAATAAATTCAAGTAAGATGCTTAGTAACTCTGCGTTTCATATGGACTCACACTGTTCAGCATTATGGTGTTTTTTCGATGTATCTACCAAGGTAAGTGTTGTATTCTAGTCAAATCGTTAATGATAAGAACTTTATAACCTCCTAACAGTAAAGGGACAACATAATCAAAATGTAATATGTTAAAGGAGTTTCGCCATTGTCGATGCCATGAGTGTCTAGACAATCGGTGTTTGTGCATCTTTCAAAGGCGGAAAGATAAGTAACTTAGAATTCCAGATGGGTTGTAGTCAAATTATTAATTTTAGATTATACGCACTTACCTGTCTTACTCATTAAACCCTTGTGTCACATATATGCGTCATTAAGCGTAAGAAGTAGACTTGTCCTATGCAGACAGTGTCGACAAAGATCGGAGAACAGGAGCCTCTGACCATGGTCTGCATTGTTTGTTATTGGTAAATAAATTGATTGTTAAACCCCAGCCTAAATAGTCTTGTTTAAAAGAGTTGTTTATTTAAAGTTTCGGGGGACAGTGAGTAAAAATCAATACTCAACATTTCGTCGCGTGAGTCTTACAACATTCTAATGTCCATTTTGTGAACAAATAGAGTTATATATACCGTTGGAAAGCTATTTTCAAGAGCTATCTCCTGGTGCAAGTCATATGTTTATCCGAGCTTTCCATTTAAAGTTATCGCCAGTATTACAATGTTCTATCTCCATTTTAACGTTTTGATTAGTCTTACAATGATCTATGTCAAATTTATCCAGTCATTGTGTTCCAATTGGATCACGTGACAGAAATTTACAAAATGGCTGCGACCTTCATGGTTATTGGCGTACAGTGTAATAGGCGAAATACCCATGTATTTTTAACTACACGTGTAGTTCAAAGTCAAGTAATTAATTTAAAGCAGATAGCTGCTTAAAACAATATGAAAGTAAAACTGAATACCCCTTTAAAGAAGTCCCACCAAGCCAAGTCGCACAAGGGAGACTTTATAAACCGAGGTCGCATTTACGGATGTTAACAACAACAACAAACCAAACCAAATTCTGAAGAAGTATTCTGTTTTGTCTGCTTGTCAGCGACCTGTATTTCTTGGCCGAGGGGATAATTTCATCAAAATAAGCAAAAATATCCCCCATGGGGAGTATTTAGAATGGACATAGAATTGTAATTGTTCATGCAATTGTCTAAAACTGTATTGTTAATATGTTCTATCTCCACAAAATGGACATAGCACTCATTCTCTGATAGCCAGGACAATTAACCGTAGAAAAAACTAATTTTCACATGTCACGGAATCTGCATGCGTATGTCCTAGTTGCAAAGTAACAATCACCGTGAGTTGTTATGGAAAAAATCATCAACTCAGCATAAGTGGTTTTCAAAATATATACATTCGCGTATTGGCACATTGCAACTTTTAAAGCAGGACTTTGAAAATAAAGGTTTTATAGACATATATAGTAAAATAAAAAGTAGCATTCCTAGGCGGTAGGACACAGACAGTGGTGCTGGAAGGTGAAAGCCTGGGGCCGATACTGTTTCTGGTTTACATTAACGACCTGTCTGAAAGCATTGACTCGCAAGTAAGGCTGTTTGCAGATGACACGGCAGTTTACTTGACAATCAACTTGACAATCAACGACGAACAGAAAGACGGTTCGACTCTACAAGAAGACCTCGACAAACTACAAGTATGGTCACAACAGTGGGACATGAGCTTCAACCCCTCCAAGTGCCAAGTTATTCATGCCACTAAGACTAAGGTACCAATTCCCACAACTTATACACTACATTGACAAACTTTGGAGGCCGTCAGTAGTGCTCGCTATCTAGGTGTGGACATCTCGAGCAACTTGTCGTGGAACACTCATGTCAACCGCATGACAACATCAGCAAATAGAACACTTGGATTTCTCAAGAGGAACATAAAATGTAAATCTAAAAAGATCCGAGAATGTTCCTTCAAAATCCTTGTCCGCCCGCAACTTGAGTACGCAAGTAGTGTCTGGGATCCTCACACAAAGTCCAACATTGACAAAATTGAGATGGTGCAACGTCGAGCCGCTCGCTTGACTTTGGGTGAGTACTCCAGATACTCGAGTGTCTCTACCATGCTGGATACACTAGGATGGCGTACTCTCGAGCAGCGGCGGGCAGATGCACGACTGTGTCTTTTCTATAAGATCATTCATGGCTTGGTGGCTGTACCAGTGCCAGCGTACATGCAGAGTAATACAAGGGTGTCCCGTCACTGCCACTCTGCGGGCTATACACAGATCCACACTGGTGCAGACTACTATAAGTTCTCTTTCTTGCCCCTTACCATTGTTCAGTGGAATGCTCTGCCATCAGATGTTGTGCTGACTGGTGACTTGAACCAGTTCAAGTCATCAGTCAGCAACATCTGTCATTTTAAACCATGAGTCCTGCAGTTGTGTTTTTATCCTGATATTTATCTTTTCACCCTAGTATTTTAACCCCTATCACCTTTACACCCTTATTTCCTTAACTTTTATCTGTTCCTATTTCTACTAATAGGCACTTGGCGCGCAAACTGCTCGAAATTACCCGTGAGGGTGTGCAGCAAAAATATCGAGATAGATAGAGATAGGGTACTAGACAAGTCAAGAAATGTTTAGATGTTCAACACAGTATATAACTTTGACCTCGATATGGGTTCCTTCAGATTCTAAACTTCAAAATGTGTTGTATCTTGGGGTTATTTATAAAATTTAAGATTAAATTTCATTTTAATTGTAAATGGAACACTTTAAAATTTTGATGAAATGGTAACAAATAACAACATATGGAATCAAATATACGTCAATTGTACATGCGAATATGCTTTTGATAAACCCCCAAACATTTGCTAGAAAGTATTACTCTACAGATGAATGTTTAACAATTCATAATTGTCCCGTTCATTACTAAGTCATTGTTCCGTAAATTACATAAACATTGCTTTGCAAACAGAAATGTTTCAAGGAATTCCACGTCTAATATATTTTACTAATGTTTGGATTCGATGACCTCTGACAAAAAATAACGCAAATTTAACGCTTCGGTCATTAACAAGTTTGACGCACATTAACTGAAGTCATCAACATTAACGTTTTTCATTGAGATACTATTTCGCAAATAAACTAAGCTTTTTCAAATTTCAGAGTGTTTTTGGTTTGTTTTTCAAATATAACAGACTCAAAAAATTAGAATTTGGTATCAGGAAATTTACTGATTATGCAACTGATGATAATTATGTTGGCTCTGTCCCGTTCATTACTGGTATCTTATCGATACCATTTTAACCGAAAGCCACTAATATTGTTATATCCTGAAGACCTCACTGTAACAGTAAGAAACATTTAACCTTTAGTCTTTTGAGACTTAAATTTAGTACATCATCGTCAAATCGAACATTCTACCACTTTTACCCGTTGCCTTTAGGTCTGGGATAAACTTAACAACATGTATCATAAAAACTAAATTTACAGTCTATATTCTAGCAGAAGGTAGCATAATGCAGGCTGAAATTTAAGTAAAGCAGAATGCGCTTTAAGGCACATTCTGCTTTAATTTCAACCTGCTTTAAGTGGTCACTTATTTTGAAAACTAGAATCAGGCTATGGGGTAATGGGTTAAGCTGCTGATCGCGACTTGACTTGCATTTGCAAACAGTTTGGATCCAATGTGGTATCTAATCGGGATCCAAACCGGTTGAATGTATGAACGATTTTATTTAACAAAGGTAGAACATTGTAATAATGAGTGAAATAGAAGGTAGAGTTTGAGAAATAATTTTTCTCAAACCGAAAGTAAGACATATCTCAAAAACCATGCTTACAATCCTCATAAAACTTTAAATAGAACCGTTTGCATTCACAATTCATCAGGTAAAGTCGAATGAATTTTCAAAATCCATTAAAATTATGCTGTTTAATTGGTCCAAAACTATCAAGTCGATTTTCTCAAAACAACCTCATGTGAGATAGAACGTTGTAAGACTAACACGACGATTTTGCTCGCTAGTCGGAACTTAACTACAATTTGAATTGCAAGCAATTTCTGTCCAGAACATGCGGCGCAACAACTTATCGTGGTCCAACTGTAAAGCAGATTCTGCTGTAGTAGACAATTAATCCGTTTGCAATGATGCCTTTTCGTTCAAGTAATTTATACAGTTTACTGACGATTGATTAAGAAACATTTATTATTTAACCACGCAATTAGTGAATAATGTTGGAAACACTTTAATGCAAATGCGATGTTTCACTTGCGTGCATTTAGATAAAAAAATAGTTCTTATTATCAAACCGACATTTATTTAAAGGTTTAAGCATCCACTAAACAGATATTAATGAAACACTGAAACAGAGATTAAAGTATCGAACAGCATGGACACTTATTTGACACCAGTTGAAACATGTTCCTTCTCCTTGGTTGTAAACAATTCCATTTGCGTGTGCTTATGTCATACCTGTTATTGTTACGAACATCACACTTATTTGGTCGTGCTGACAGTTAAGCACATACAGTGTTATAAAGTACGGAAACACGTTTCTTAAAATAGCTACTTTCAGCAGCGCCATTTATCTTTACTTTGAAAGCATATTGTTATAAAATTTAACTGTTTCATTACTAATACTCTCAAGCGTTTCTTTAATTTTCAATAATATAATAAAGCTGGTGATATAAGTTACTGCAATCTACATATCCTGTGTCTGTAATGCTTCCTGACCGAGTTCCATCAATCGTGAGTTGACTTTTCGATCAACTAATATTTCTGGGAAAACAATACCAAAATGTCGAACAAATGTAAATTACAATGCAGCAATGACGTCTCTGTTTTAGGCGTTATAGAGCTTTAGTGTAATTTTGTTCTGTCTATATTTATCAAGAGTGTCTCCAGAATACTTTCTCTTAGTTCCGTGTCTAGACACTTGCAAGAAAGGCAGCTGAAGTGTGAAGTAATTAATTGTCCCTAAACCTAGAAGGCCCAAGGGAATTTATCTGTCATGGTTGTCTGCTAGGTAGACGGTGAACTATTCACGGGTCATTAAAGGTTTTCTTGGGGATAGGCTTTCTCTACAGAAAAAGGGACAACATTGTTTCCTTCTGTAAGACGGGCATATGCAATTCAAACTCTTAATACAAATTCGTTAAGGCAGGTTGCATGTTCGTCCCTTCGTTATCAAGCCAGATGAGACATATGCAAACAATTTTGAACTAGAGCACACGCCGCCAAACAGGGTATAAAACAGCTGAGTTAAAATGCTATAATAGATGTTTGTGAGTCTCGGGCAAAGTAGATCCTTACTTGTCATCACTTCGTCGATGCTTCTACGTTTTTTGCACGGCAATAAGTCTATTTGTCTTATCGAACATCTCAAACAGACCCGGAATAGACGCCGAGTAGTGCTATGTCCGATCTGGCTTTCAATTAGTTTACACCAAGTTAAACTCATTACTTATTACTCGTAGATACGCCGTTTTAAGCCTTTAATATATTTCCCTTTCCATGACGTAAATAGTTCCGCTTAATACAGTCATGATTATGAACCATCAGAAACATTTCCGTTATCCTTACTAATAGTACCATTTATCAAGTTGACCTGCCATAAATGTTTGCCTGTCTTTAGAGCTACAAACATGCAATAGGGTAAAGTTTTAGATAAATCATCGTTTACTCTATGATATGGAACTGCATCTATAATTTGTCGTGTGCAATTGGGATAGTATAATGGATTCACTGCTGCGCGCCATAATTCTCTATGAAACACAACAATACTATAATAATCATCTTAATGTGTCGGCATGTCCATTGAAACCAGTTATGATCCAATATAAGTTACGACAATAACTGACATGACTTTTATAGCTTCTTTGCTAGATAAAAGCTAATTGGTTGTCCATTGCTATATAACACAGCAGTTTATCTTCATTTTATTTTAAAAACATACATTACTAGATATATCTATTGGTTAGGAAAACGTAGCGCGGAAAAGACTTTACTGATTCCCGATTAAACGCAAATAAAAAGCATAGGAATGTAACAGACGTAGAAAACTAAAATTCATTTACACTTTCTGGCGATTGTGTTACCCTAACTCCAAACAATTTGGAACCTGACCAAAGTTCGGGTTAGATCTGGCTCCAAACTGTTTGCATAAATGCGTTCATTGGGAACGAATAATGAGATCTGTTACGGCTATTCCACTGTAATAGCGTTGTGGTTGGGATGACAGAGAAGGAAACCGACGTAGCTGACAAAATTGGTTAGCAGGCGGTGGTGGTGTAAGTAAATGCCTAAGTATATATGTTTCATCGATATTTCGGAAGATAATGTGACATAACTAGTTATAATCTAGCCTTTTTTATGAAGCCTCATACTTTGTAATTGAAATTCTACAATATTTTGCTCTATGCATATTACATTTTATCATGTCACCTGCCTATTTTCCTGACGGATAAGGAGGTGACTGATAAAATTTGATTTATTATGTCAGTAGGTCACATGACTGATGTTTTTTATGTCAGTTTGTCACATGACCTGTAGCCGGAACTATTTTTACACCGAGACGCTTATTTTTCCCGTTGTTAGGAAAAGTATTCTTAAACTTTATTACAGAATCCCGATGTGTGACGACGCTTATTCGAAATAATCGTTACAATCAAAATATTTGAGAGTAGGCGACATAAGTTGCTCGCTGAGAAACTTCTGTAAGTGTCCACCTTTTAGAGTGAAAAAACACAAGTTAGTAAAATGTACTTTTTTATCTTTTCAACGTTACCAGGATGTGACGTCACTGACGTCATCTATATAATAGCGTACTTTTTCTAATTCTTTAGTGAGAATATTAAAAACAAAAATGAATCTAGCTTTAAAAACATTCTCTATATATATTGCTGTTGTGACAAGGATAAATAGAATATTTGGTTACTAGCTTTGAATGAGAAATGTTATCTGGCTCGGCTTCTGAAAATATCAGGTTCGCCTGCGGCTCACCTGATATATTCATCAGTCTTGCCCGATAACATTTCTCATTCAAAGCTAGTCACCAAATATTCTCTATGTATTAAATAACTATGTTGAACTTTTCTGCAACGGTTAACATGCAAATCAATGCAATACTGCATGTATCCTAGGAGTATCTGTCTCATTTTGAAATGGCTATTACATAAAAGTCTATTTTGACAATTTATAGATTTAAGGATGTAGAAACATTATGCTCTAATACAATTCAGAAAATGAATATCAAGAAAATAACCAAACGTGGCATTATTGAAGTAGTTCAATATCTTTAAGTAGCGGCATAATACGAACATGCGGAATTTCTGATGATATAGGGCTAATTCCCAACGTCAGACATATTTCATGCAATTAACACGAGACATCGTATGGACTTCTGTAACTTAATTGTTTAGAACATGGCGACAAATATAGCGGATACAGAAGTACAGTGTTACAAATAGAAACCTAATTTAAAAGTAAGAGCAATTTACCAATATAACTGCCAGGATATCTGTAAATCGAATTAAAATTATGTAACATTTTGTGAAGAGTACGATTTGATTTAATGTCTTACCTTCATCTATATGAGTAAGTATACAATTGAAGTTAAGGAAAATGACAATGCACTAAATCAAACTGCTTATCAGATATTGGCTTCATCTGTTTTGTTTAATTTTCGTTTGGCTGCTCCATATTTTGAATGTACGGTCGGCTGAACGGTCATTCGGACTCAAAGTAGACTATAACTTGGTACTTTACTCGTTTGCGTTTCTTAATTAACTGACCTGCAATCAGAAGATTTGATTGGTTAAAAATCATTGACTAACTGATGCTGTTGAAAGTATATAAACTTACCTCGCTTGTAGATAACGCAATGTTTATTACACCAACTTTAAAGTCCAAAGACCTGTCTACAGATCTAAAGAATGATTTTTTGTTCAAACATGAAAATATATGTTAATAAAAAACTTGAAGATGTGACGGTGCGACACGAATGTCCCCGCTGATACCAACGTGTAATGTAGATCTGAACTTATGGTGTCATAACTCATGAATTATTAGAAATAGTCTAAGTTCAAGGGTCATAACTCTGTCAAGATTTAATTAATAAAAACCAAAATCAAACCTGACCTGCGTATTCTCATGATGAACCTATATCTATTTCATATATGGAGCAGGAACCTCAAACTGTTCAAACTTTTCGAAGAACAAGGAGCTTAACTCTGTTCACAATTACAGAACATAATCGAAATATGGCCGGAAATTATCGGCATGTACCTACACTACAAATTTCAACTCAAAATGTCAATACATGACATGACTGAGATGATGAGCGGAAACCACAATTTGCCATAGCTGTTCTAAGTCAAAGGGGCATAACTCTGTCAAAACTTCTTCGGCCGAAACCAAATTCAAACTTGACCGGCGTATTGCCAGGCTGTATTTATATACCGAATGTCAATTCAAAATGTCAATGAATGACCGAGACAATGAGCGGAAACCACAAATTATCCACGGAGGATAACTCTGTCAAAAAGTATTGGACCGGAGCCAAGTTCAAACTTGACTTGCGTATTGCGATGATGCAGCTATATACCAAAATAAGCCCAGATATGTGCATCTATTTGCAAAGATAATAAATGGAAACCGAATGATGACGGAATGACAGAAGAACGGAGAAACAGAAGGACGGAATAACGGAAAGGGGTAATACTATATGCCCCGGCCATTTAATAGTGGGACATAAAAAACAGTAGTAAAGTAAGGTAGAATTCGTCGTGCGTATCATGTCAAAAACTGCGGATATTATTCTTTCCGATTTTACCCATTTTAAATGTTAATAAATGCTATGTCATACCACGACTATTATGATTATGAACACTTACACAACACGTATTGAATAATTTATTATATTCTCGCTGCATATATGAATCACCATAAAAAAGGTAGGATTTCAAGTGAAATAAACGACAGAAAATTATCGGCAAATATACCATGATTCGCGCTAGTTCATTTCTTATATTTAGAATATATTTGCTGTAATTTCTAATATTAAATGAACATTTTGTTATAATAATGTGTACCCTATAAGGAACAGCCATAACCGCATTACTGAAGCTGTGTACATTTGAAAGCAAACATTAAGTTCCATTGTTTACATTCTACGGTCAACAACTTGACAGTTTGGCGCGAAAATTCCGAGTTGACGTTATTTGGAAATGAAGTCAATTTCAAAGTAGAATAAATATATCGATTTTTGTCATAAAAAATGCAGACAGCTGCTGTTTATAAGCTATATCAATTGTCTTGCAATTTATCTCATTAATAACGAAGATTTTTAGTCGGTAATCATCATACGTCGGCTAAGAACAATGTTTTGAAAACATCCGCCAAATGTTTGCTATCCGAGTTCCAAACATTAATTTCGCGAATGAAAAATGCATATGCCCCGCCTCCTCTGCGAATCTTATTCACAAGTCCCGCCCTCTCGAGAAATAGCGTTTACACGAATTGAACGTCATTTTTTCAATGGATTTGATTGGGGCGAATGTAAATATATGCCATCTATACCTACATGAATAGAGCAATGGATTACATCAGGCCCAAAGTCACTGTGTATACCCGTACACAGGATATTGGTACCAGCGAATCGAGAGTTGTTAGCAGATCGCTCTGCAGTGCAGGTATGTTTTCATGATTTTCTAGAACTATATGTCTAGGATCAATATGTAGAATAATACTATATTAAAGCGAGATGTTTCTGGAACATGCTGATGTCATAACATTTCAGTTTTACCGAGCGAAACTCTCGTAAGACGTATAAACAAACTGCCTGGTACCGGTAAATAACAACGGTTGCTGACAAAAAAGCATTGTAATTTGTTTTAAATAATTGCAAAACAAATCTATTCATGTTATACGAGTAATTTATGCTATCTTGATTGACATTTATGAAACTTTTACTATTGTTTTTGACGTATGTGCTTTAAAAACCCGAAATGAAATTTGGTTAGGTGTACGGCAACTTGCTACGCTAGTGAACGGCATATTGCTAAAGCCTTTCAATCCAGTGTACGGCAATTTACTTAAATCTACATCGAAATCGACGGCTGTTTGATTTGTACAAGCATATATTCTGTACATTGTCATTTATTTTTGTACAGTTTATGGACCTGTACAAATGTTCGTACAGTGAGGAACAACTACCCACGTTCCGGGAGGTAATATCCCACTTGACAGAGATGCATGGCTATCAGGAATTAAAATACCTTCGCCAGCGTTGTTGTTTCTGAAAAAGTGTGCAACTTCAAAATTATACCTGAACAATGAAGAGGAGAGGGGAGAGTTATGTCTATAATAGACGAAACGCAAATAATTATCTATCTAAGCGATACTCTGCACCCAAAGACTCTCCATTAAAAAAAATGAGAATGTTTGTTGCAAGACACAGAATTGCCTGTTGTAGAGGAATCTCGGGAGTATAAAGAATTTATATCTCTGATCCGAAGCGTCATCGACGAAATGAAACAGACTGGCAAACTTGAGGTTTATATAGCATTCAATCGGCTGGTCTCTGAAGGCAAATTTCCCCTTAACAACATAGCATATTTGCTTTTCACAGATGTTATTCGCTGGTTCGACTTAGACAAGTCGACATCCTTTTATGAGATACTCTGGTGAAGTTCAACTGTTTTGGCGAACAGTTCGTAGGTTATTCCATGGTAGCTTAAAGTAGACTGAACGTAGCTCAAAATGCGTCCTACCTTAGCGCATTCTGCTTTACTATAAACTTGCTTTAAGTACTTATCCGTCTGCAAAATTAAAACATGCTATGGAGTAATTGAAGGGGTTAAAAAGATATACCAACCGCGCAGAGCTATCCAAAAACTGTCCTCTAACGTATGTTATTGTACACTTACTGTTGTTGTTCATTATTACAGGCGCGCTGTCCGCGCAGAGCAACATGTGTGTGTAGAGCCTTATATTTCACAAAACTTATATGTCACAATTGTGACGTATACATTTTGTGACATATAAGGCTCTACGAAGATAACCTTATATGTCACAAAACGTATACATCACAATTGTGACGTAAACGTGCGAATTCATCACAATTAGGGTTGCGACAGCCACGTATATGTCACAACGTGACTTTTTGATAGGATTTACATTAGAACCGTATATGTCATAAACATTGCGAATTTGTCACAACGTGACTTTTTGATAGGGTTGCATTAGAAACGTATAAATGTTTGTTTATTATAGTGTCATTATAGCGAAGTAGGGCCATTCACATCTTGTGACGTATACGTTTTGTGACATAAAATTATAAGGTTCAAACAAAAACGTATATGGCACAACGTGACTTTTTGATAAGGTTGCATTAGAAACGTATAACTGCTTGTTTATTATAGTGTCACCCCTAGCGAAGTAGGGTTGTCACATTTGTGACGTATCATTTTTGTGACATATAAGGCTCTAACAAAAACGTATATGTCAAAACGTGACTTTTTGATAGGGTTGACAGTAGAAACGTATAAAAGTTAGTTTATTATAGTGTCACCCCTTGCGAAGTATTCAAGGCATTTTAAATGTTTTAATTAAAGACTGCTTTATGACCCATTTTAGTTACTGGTAAATGCACCATTACTTCAATATAAGGTTGGCAGTGTCACTTTTTAGCTAAGTTTGTACATGTGAAGTGCATTGTAAACGCCATGGGTCCTCGGCCGGTTCATTTTTGGTATAACATCGGCTCGGGTTCGATCGCCACCTTAAGAGAAGTATTGGTTAACTCAAACAATTGTAGTTACCAAAAATTTGAAAGAACTTACGAATGATACCTAAAACATGTCTCCCCTGCATGTTGAATATAACAATAAATTTCATATTGATAAACATTCTGGCCAAGTTTAAAGGGGCTCGCAACCGGATTTAGCATTAAAAATAGTAATTTGTAAATATATGTCAAATGCTTATATAAATGGGTGAGATTTAGTTTAGGATAATAAATTCTGTTAAAAATGCATTTAAAAAAAGAAAAAGAAGAAGCTCTGGTGGGATTCGAACCCGTGACCCTCCATGCGGAGACAAACATGACAAAAAAGGAAGCGCCTTTATAGTCCAGCAGCTTAAGTCACTTTTATGAAGAGAATACTTCGCTTTGTGATGCAAGCACCAAAGTTGGCACATATATACAACATGACATGCTGTCTCGGAAAATCACGCTGTCCACGTGAAAAAAACAAAATGGCCGCAATGTTTCAAGATGGCCGGCATTCGAAGTGCTTTCAAACACTTTTTGAACTATAATTTGATTGAATAGTCCTATTGTGAAGAGCTTTACATCAAAATATATTTTTAAGAGGATGAGAAAACCATTTTTGAATTTTGAAAATAAAAAGAATTAAAAATAATGATGATATAATATGAATTAAGTGACAATTTACTGTCTCGATGACGTTTTAATGGGTAGTGCAGCAGCTTGCTCAAATACTAATAAGATTAGTGATACAAACACTAACTTCAGCACATATATGCTTCAAGACATGCTTTCTGGGAAAAAGACGTTGTCCTGGCAAAAACAAAATGGCCGCCATATTTCAAGATGGCCGACTTTCGAAGTGTTTTGAAACTATTTGTGAACTATATTTGATTGACTAGTCCTATTTTGAAGATCTTTACATCAAAATATATGTTTTTTGGAATGAGAAAACCATTTTGGAATTAGGAAAATAAAAAATACTGGTAGCGATAGATATACATTATTCGGCTCGGGTTTAAGTCTGAGCCCTTGTAGAGAAGCAACAACAACAACTATACCGTTAGCTAACGCTATAAAAAAAACGATGGGAAATATCTAAAACAACTAAGCTTCGGTGACGATTCTTGAGACTTTTTTTGGACTGATCATATTTTTTTAATGTCAGAAGCCAAATAATGCCACAAATTTGCTTTTATTTGAGTATTTTATTTTATTTTGACAAGTACACCATCCGGTTGCGAATTCCTTTAATATAAGAATTACAAATTTGCATGTATCGTATGACATATACGCTTCTACGGTCAATCCTATCAAAAAGTCACGTTGTGACATATACGTTTTTGTTAGAGCCTTATATGTCACAAAAGGTATACGTCATAAATGTGACTGGCCATACTTCGCTAGGGGTGACACTATAATAAACAAACTTTTATACGTTTCTAATGTCAACCCCATCAAAAAGTCACGTTGTGACAAATTCTTAATGTCAACCCTATCAAAAAGTCACATTGTGACATATACGTGACTGCCGCAACCCTATTGTGATGAATTCGCACGTATACTTCACAATTGTGACTTTTTTTACATATAAGACTCTACATGTGTGCTAAATATCACGTTTAACTCTTTCATTCGAATAAACGTAACTCTAAGTGCTAATTAAACTGTTTGGCCCAAGACAAGACGCCGCTTTAAGTCCTTTGATGCACCCCTTTGTTCTCAATAGGCGTCAAAATACAGGTAAATCAGGAGTACAGTGTATTTAGCAGATGTCACTAATCTCAAGTTGTCTAGAGAGGCCCTAACATACTCACACCCAAGAGTTATTTCAATGTGTTTTTTAACCAAACTAACAAATGTTAGGTACGAGCCTCACATGAAACACTTCAATGAATGTATCCCTAGAAATGTTAACACTAACTGCACAACTTCCACAGTGTTGCATGCTTTTAAACCTGGTTTGGTGTTACCACCGAAATTATGTCAGTAAATGTCTTTAACGCGACTTCTGATCTATATTCAAACTGGTTGGCACTCACATTGAAAAAAAGGATTTAGTGTCTGTCTCTACGCACACGACATTATTGAATCAGACAACAATTTAGCAAGATAAGGAATAACAAGCAAGTGTAACACGATCGCGGCAGTTTTTATAGAAAAGGACTCTGGGTTAAAGACATTTCCTTAGTCCATTGATAGACTTCCCCATTGCTCTCACTCTGTGTGAACTTGAATACAGGTAACACAGTAGTAAAGTGTGCAAAGTCAATGTCAGTAATATCGAGTTGTCTAGAGAGGCCCTCACATACTCACGCTCAGGTTTTTTTCAATGGGTTTTACTAATCAAACGGTACGGCCCTCACATGAAACGCTTGGATGAGTATATCCCTGGACAAGACAGCAGTAAGGACAAAACTCGCATATGGCTGCATGATTGTATACCTGGTTTGGTGTCACCACCGAGAAAAGACCAGGAAATGTATTTAAATTGAATACCGCGCACTTTAAAGCGGGCAGCTTATTCTGATTGCACTGTGGTAAATGAACCCGCATAACCCAGTAAACATACTGCACGATATGTTCGTGCAAAATGAAAAAAAAACCAGATGGAAATTATAGTTGTGTACGTGTATTTCAATATTTAAGGAGTGGGTGGATTGGGAACTGGTCATTTCGTACCTAAGACATTTCGTACCCAAGACATTTCGTTCCCACATCTTGGTCACTTCGTACCCAAATTGAACTCATGGTCATTTCGTATCCAAGACATTTTGTACCCATTTCCTTGGTCATTTCGTACCCATATAATTAATCTATCCCACACTAACATTTACCGGGGTTTTAAAGACTGTCTTGTAAACAAATATTTAACTGGTGAAAATAGGCACTAGGAGTCCCGTTTCAAACCCAAACACAATTTTAAAAGGAAAAAAAATATATATTGTTTTGGCTTTTTAACGTGCTCATTTCGTACCCACGAATTACAATTCAACTCTGAAGTACAAGCTCAGATATTGAATAAAACAATTGTATGTGAACTATAGCGCAGTTGTCTTCAAATCGTGTTCATTACAAAGCTGTTTGACAAAGAATGTAAAATATTATATGCCTAAATGTACTACAATTGTTTTTTCTAAACACGATTTTTATCAAAAAATTTTCTAATCTACATAAAACGTGTATTTCTAATTCACAAATCTCACTCTAATTTTTTTTTTTGCTTCTATGGAACAACGACACGGGAATATCACACTTAGTCGCGTGCTTAATTACCTTGTGATTTGACGGGCTTAGCGGCACACTTCTAAAGTACACATGGTACGGATCTTTCAAGTGTGTAAAACAATACAAACGATGTATAGTTGCAATTATAATATTCTTTTTGTGCAATTAATTCACTATTAATTGGTACATTATCCGATAATTACCATGCATACCTATCCACTGATTTGACGAGATTAAATGCGCTTCTTTTAACACATACAGTGATAGGAATGTTTAGTTTGTAACATAATGTTATCATAACAAACCATGTAATTAATTTCTAAAATCTTTATTCAATTTATGACGGTTAATTGAGGCAAATATCGATACGATGGCATTTCAAAGCAACAAAATTTAAATTCAAAATGCATCTATCAATCCTTATACACATAAATGCTACCAGAAATAATAATTAATAACTTTGATAGTGTTTATTCGTTGAAAATGTTCACCAAAATTATTGAATTATTGAATTTGATGGGTTTTTATATATGGGTACGAATTGACCACGTACGTGGGTACGAAATGACCATGATAGAGGGAATTTGATGGAGGTGTTTATATATGGGTACAAAGTGACCACGTACGTGGGTACGAAATGACCATGATAGTGGGTACGAAATGTCTTGGGTACGAAATGGTTTGGGTAAGAAATGACCAAGATGTGGGTACGAAATGTCTTGGGTACGAAATGACTTGGGTACAAAATGACTTGTATCCGGTGGATTAGTTTGATATCATAAATTGACCGCAACCATTATTGAATCTGTGTGTGTTAAGTTTTAAATAGAAATCTTCGAATAAGATATAGTCCGATACAATTACTCGTTCGCTTCAAAAGTATTCTGTTGCGTGAACAGCTATTAGACTATGATAAACGTATATTCATTGTTTCAATTTCATTTTATTAGGTGTTCCGGCTCTATACCAAGTTTATCTATTTTAAGTAAATTAACGATGAAAGGTATATACTTTATAAATAGGAAGACTGTTCTCGGTACAGAGCTACCTTTGGTTGAACATAACACCCTGGGGACGAACTGTGACAGGGCAAACGTTTTTAGGGCCAAATATCTGGTAGCAAACCCCCGTACAGTGACACATCAATATGCCGTACAGTAGTATTTCATTCACAACCAAGATGCCGTATACTTGACTCAAATTTGCTTTAATTCTATTCTTTAAATCATGATCCAACAGTGTGGTATTAGTGAGTTACATGAACTATTATGAAATGGACTAAGTGTTTTATGTTAATATTGTAGTCAGGAGCGTTTGGAACAGTTAATATCATAATTTTTCGTCAGCACTCGTTGTTATTTACCGGTACTAGGCAGCATATTTATATATTTAACTAGAGTTTCTGTGAATATAACAGAAATGTTTTGACATCAGCATATCACAGAAACATCACGCTTTAATACGGTATTATATATATGTTGATCATAGACATTTTATGCTATAAAACCATGAAAAACATACACGCACTACAGAGCGACCGGCTAATTCTCTCGACTCGCTGGTACCAATATCCCGTGTACGGGTATACACAGTGAAAGTTTATGATGCTTTTTAGTTGGGTCTGCGATCGTTCTCAAGCATTTGACTGGCCAGCATTGAGCTTTTGCTCTACAGAATTTCAAATCTAGCCAATCATATGCTTGAGAACAATCTCAGTCCCAACCAAAAGCTTTATTACCTTTGACCCACCCAGTTTTTATACGACATAATGCTTGTTATATTCTTATGAAGATGCAATTTTATGCATTTGGCAAACCGTAGGCAATGTGATAGTCTGTGATAGTATTTAAAAATTGACATAATGCTTGAACACTTGAAGCTATAATTTTCTCTGGGTATGTCTTGATGTTTGGACAATCAATCACATTTACTATAGCTAAATATTTTTCGTAGACAAAATCTAAGTGTTCATTGTCGTGCTAGTGACTGCTGCTCCATGAACCTACTTCGTAGGAAGACGTTGTTCTTTCTACTGAAATAAATTTTTCTCAGCAAAATTACTTGTCAATACTTACCTGTTATGATAGGCTGCTCTATTCCCTAGTTTACCCTACTTCCGAAAGATTTTGAGGAGTCCCACATACCGCCGCAAGTCCAATACCGGTCCGGAATACAGACAGTGACTAAGGCGGTGTAAAGGTAAATATTCATATCTTTCCAATCAAAAACAAGCGGAGATATAAGTTATATAAAACGCCGGGTTACGTCTGAGTAAACTACATTTTTTCACCTCAGATTAAAAAAAATATCTTATTCTACATTTTATTGTTGTGCCTTGTTTCGTTTGAACGGGAAATGGCAACGTTTTTCATCAATTATACAATTTCAATCATTTAGTATTAACAATGTTAGTTTATCCTTACTATGTGATGACTGGACAAGGATTATTAGAGCTGTTAAATTCCAATATCAAACATGTGTACATGAAACAGTTTATAGCTATACACAATGTATAAAATAGATGCGATATTGCCAAACCTATACACCAATGGTAATCAAACAGCAATAATGTTTACACTAAGTTTCAACGTTTCTAGATATGTACCATGTATTAAAGCCAAGTAAACTGGTATTCATTCAATGTACTTAATCTTTACATATGTAATTATAAAATGTGTTATTAATGACGTTGCTTGCCGATAGCTTGTGCGTATGACTTACATAAAGGATATTGAATGAGTGTGATTTCAGTCGTGAATTTATTGAACGAGTTAGATAAAACATGATGTTGCAAGACTTGGCTCGCAACATACCATTTTATCCAACGAGTTAATAATTTCACGACTGAAAACACGAGGAATTTGATATCTTATTTATCACATAAGCACCAAATAATACGAAAATCCGAACGGTCTTATTTTACTTTTTAGGAAATCGATTCATCATAGGTGTTATTCGGTTTTATTCATCCGTAGATAAAAACACCTTTCAAACTAAAATAAAAAAAAATCAACTTCAATGTGTTGTGAAAAGACTTCTCTGATACCTTATTCAAATTTTAATCTAATATTTTATTCAAAATTGTTCTAATTGACTAAAAATGATCGTTTGACATTTAGAATCTAGTTTCGTGTTCAAAATAACGTCATTATAGCAACATGACGTCATTATTATTGTAACGTCTAAATTTGAAAAACAGTCTGAGTCACTGTTAATACTAGAGCTCTATGTAGCCTTATTTGAAACCTGGGTTTGCGGGACTGCTCGGGATAATGTTTTAGGACACTTGGAAATGTTTCAATACCTAGTGGTGATCTAAGTGTGTTTAGATCCTCTGAACTGATTTACAGTCGGCGTGGTAGTTAAGTATTTTGGTGATTCGAAAATTAGTATAAAATGTATGCCCAGTGGGCCGTACGATTTTTACGGACCTCTATAGTTTGCACGTTTATGTGATAAAAGTGCATTATGGGACCACGATTTGCAGTAGAGAGGATTATTTCCAGTGTAACCGAAACTAAACGCACATCAATGCAATACAATTTAAAGAATGAGTTTTCTAACATTTCTGACGAATAAATGTTCATCTGAGTTGTAAGCAGTTTCTTTCACACTGTACTTGTAACATTAAGAATATATCTGTAGAAACCTTTATTAAACCAAGGACATTTGCGTTACCTGTAGAGTTATTAAACCTCAAAGGTGTCTTAATATAATGTTTCTCTAATATCGCGTTTTAACATTTTTTTTAGTTTCGCTATAAGTGGATTTGAATTTTCAGCATGGAGGCATCACTTAACTTGTTTCTCTTCAAAACCTTTGCTGACTTCAATATGGTGCTCATAAGTTCCAAATATAATTTGAACAGCTATATTTGAATGTCAGAATTTGATTTGATTTAGCATTTCCTAAAAGGAGCAGTAACAATATGAACCCTGGAATAAACATATTTTGCCAAGAATGTCAAAATGTCATTTTATTCCAAGAGGCCTATATTTGATTACCTGGTTTGCTATTCACTCTCATTATTTCTTATACAAATACTTTGCGATCAATGTGTTCAAGTTCAATGTTTTGAACATCCGGTATGAAAGTGACAGTTGATATGTTTAAGCACGCTAGTTACATCGAGCTCATTAGTCATGAATATTATTTAAACAGATGTTTCTTTTAAATGAACTTTGAATTTGATTATCGCAACTCCTTGACATAGCAGTTGGATAATACAGGATCAAAACTGTTTTACACTAAAATTTATATTTTCCCGTCAAAGATACAGTGAAGGGTTAAATTTACATTAGGTTTATTCCATTAGAACTATGTTATCAAATATTAAATAAACAACAGTCTCCAACTTAATTTATTACTAATATATTAGAGTACATGTATCTGTAAAACGAAGATTGCAATATGCGCTTTTTAAATTAAATCTAAATTCAGTAGTGAAAGCGTTATTATTTGCCAATAAATGCGCTTTGGTTTTTTAATCCGTTTATTTATTACAAACAGTTTTGAAATCCAGCATCTCTAATCTAATTGTTATTAAAACAAACAGAATATTGGTTCACATTTTACAAAAGTGTCCTTTCACGGCATTGAGTCTCGTCTGAATGTATAAGAACAAGAAAAAGAACAAACGCAATGGCCACTGTGCCGGTGCATAGATTGTTAATAGTATTTAATCTGATAAACAAGATAGTTCAGTGGAATCCGTTTGTTGCCATTTTGCAATTTTTGTAAACCACGACCCCATAATAGTCAAATTTGGACTACACGTAACTAAAATAACAATGTAGTCATTGTCCTTCTTTAAGAAATGTGTAGATTCTTTGTTTGAGTTTTTTTGCAGTCGACATGTTGAAAGCAGGCGATACGTGACCACGGTATTAGTTTTAGCTTAGTATTCAATAAATATTAAAAGTTAGGTGTATTATTAGCTGTATTATCCAACTTCTAGTTCATGGAGTTGCGATAATCAAAATCAAAATGCATTTAATAGAAAAACACTCAATATGAAACTAAATTAGAATCTTGAAAAAGCTGTCTTTATCGGCATGCTCTTGTATTGCGTTTGTGTTAAGTTTCGTATTGACTAGAAATAAAAGCGTTAATGCTACTGTAATTTAAGTTTATGGTTCGCATGTAAAGGCTTTTTTCGATGATACATTCACAATTATCAAATTTCGTTTATATTATACGATAACACGTGTCAACATAATCTAATATATTTAAGTAATCTTACATCTGATAATAATTGCTAAGATAATTAAATTCACCTTAATATTACTTAGCGTAAAAGATAAACTGAGCTCGATTTAACACCTTAATTAAAACACTGACATTGAATCTTAAACTATTGAAGATGTAATCGTTATAAATGGCCATACACGGTAATGACGAGCAGCAAGATATTGTAGATGACAAATTCACACCTCAATCTAAACTGATTTATAAGAAAGGCCAATAAATTTGCGTTGTTATATGTATGATTGCCAAAAGTAAAGTGACAGTTACACAGAAAGCTCCTTTAGGAGGTTTCTGTTTTACTGTCACCTTGCTTTAAGCTGTCATTTGTCTTTTATACAAACAATAAGCATTCGTTTAAGTGGTCGTAATATAGAGGTTTTACTATAATTTTACATTTTAATGACAGTTTTCGAAGAATTAGAGTTTATTTAGGGTAAATAAAAAGGAACTGATAGTAATCATAACCTGTACCTTGTAAATACAACACCATTTATTAGTTGTTTTTACTGATTGTATAAAATGTTCAAACTGGCATGATAAATGTACATGTATTATTAATAAAGTTAACTTGAGGGTTTTCAATATATATGTAGATACTTTCCTAAAACATCTGCACATGCCGAGACCTCGTACGCTTTATGAAACCGCTTGCCACTTTTGTCACTTTAAGACAAATGCCTCTTTAACTCGAGTATTCTTTAACACGAATGCCAAACAACTTTCCACGGCGTCTGCTTAGAATCCAATATTTTGGCAAATAAAGTTCAAGTTCCGATCGGCAGTCAAATGGTAAACATTTTGTTGTACAATATTTCTAAGTAAATATCAAATGTTATTCAAAATACACTGAAAGTGTTCGATCCATCGAGTTCATTCCATCGAACATATTAGTTGTTTGCCGATAATTAAAGTTTGCGCTGAAACTATGAGTTATGTTATCAAACGATAGAATTTTCGAACCAGTTGCAACTGCCTTAAAAACACTCACCTCTTATTAATAATATATGTATGTAGTTTTATGGCTCGTTGACAGAGTATCAAACAATTTGAGATCTTATCAGACGCCGAGTGGCTCGGCGTCAGGTCTGGAATCAAATTGATTTTTTAGATGCTTTAATATCGACACTAACTATACTAGTGTTTTCGTATTCAGCCTTAGCGACGTGTATAGTCGTCATTTACGAACAGGGTACATGTGGAGAATGCACTTGATTACGCAAACAGTGTAGACCCTTATCAGAGGTCTGCGACGAGAGCATTCTGATCAGAATATGGACTGTTTGCGAATTTAAAATATATCTTTCAAACCAATCATAAATATTTAGAAATGAACAATAATTAATTGGAATTGGCCAATTCGAGTCTTAGGGGTGAATTAGTTAGACAAATGTTGTCGGTGAATTAGGGATGAATTAGTTAGACAGATGTTGGCGGTGAATTAGGGGTGAAACATTGACATAATTATATAGAGGATAACTGTTTTTTTCAGTGTAAGATCGAAATTTAATCCATTGAGTGAACATCAGACGTTATATTTTCACGAGTGGCGAAGCCACGAGTGAAAATATAACAGTCTGATGTTCACGAAATGGATTAAATTCGATCTTACACTGAAAAAACACAGTTATTCTATTTATTTATGCTTTTAAGCCACTTTTTAAACGAAATTGTTTAAAAATTGAAAGCGAACGTACATTATTTATCCCGTGTTGAGCCCCACGTTTTATGTCGAACACATGCGCGTGACAGTTGGCGGTATAATGACGTCATCCGAATGACTTCGTTGCTCCCGAGTTTGGATTCGTGCTCTTCCGGTGAGTAGTTCGCGACAAATCGGACTGCCGGAATTTAACGATAAGACACGATTGACTACGATTCTTGGGGAGCCCTACGGGGAAAATTCATAATAAAAGCGATTGGTGATAATCCACTGCAGTGGATTACCAAGTGATCATCCACTGCTATATCGTGGTAATCCACCGAAAAGCATAAATAAAATTCTATTGTTAGACAAATATAGAGGTTTTAATATTTTATCAATGTAGGCATCGCAAAGACGTTTTCTTTATTAGATACAGCGGAGAACACGTTATTCTTTCCCAGTAAACATGTTCATGCATAAAACGCTTGATTCATTGCAAACAGTTTGGAGCCAGATCAGACTACGATACTTCTGATAAAGATCCAAGTTGTTTGTTTTTTTAGATTAAACTAATCTTACATGTAAACATTACAAAAATATGTAATTTTATATATTTTATTATAACATAACAGACGGCGTGAGCGTTGAATAACACCCGTTGTTTATTTTTCATATATAGCTAGTTGAATAACTATGCAAATGAGGTACGCCACGACGTCGTTAACGTATAACGTCATTGAAATACGCTCAATGCGTTCAATATCCAACGTCTTCATTCCTTCAGGAAGATTAAATGTATATATTTTTAGTTTGATGAACCAATTAGATATACATGAAATTGTTTATTAATACATATAATAACATAATCATTATACTAGTGAACGGAGTTAATTTGGAACAACCTTTTGCCTATATAGATCTACTTATTTCGCGGTTAGCATTCACTTGATTTCGAAGGCAGTGATAAATAAGTGCAGAAAAAACATGGATACAAATTGTCTAGGTTATGTTATAAAAGGAATATAACATGTGTGTTAATAACTTATTTGATTTATCAAATTCGTCGTTCTAGAAAACGATATAAACTCGGCAAAGCCTCGTTTTTTTCATTTTCTCAAAGACTCGTTTAATAAATCATTTAATTATGAACACTCATGTAATATCCTATATATATATTTTATTGCGTTTGAATATTTTAAACGGGAAAGATAAACATGTATCCTACTGTAAACATCGGTTTGTTATTTTTCAACATTGAACGGCTTCACTGTCCAGTAGCGCATTCAGTTACCGTATCGATTGCATCGATTGCATAAAAAACATAACAATTTAACTAAAACGACCTGTTTGCACGATATCGATTGCGAACCGAACAAACGGCCTCAGGGGTATTTAGCCATCGCCAACAAGGAAAACGTGGCGACCAAATGAGTTTACATAAAACAGCGAACAGTCCCGAGTTAATTTGTCATCAATAAACCAACATTTTCTGATACTTTATGTATCAAACAAAGCAGCTTACATCTAAGCAGCTAAATCTGTTTTTTATATGCAATAAAATTGATGCAATTCAGTTGATTAGATTAGTACACTTTCGCGTGTGTCATTCCGATTCGTAAATAGTTCGTTCGTACCCTTGAAAAGAAAACAAACATGGGGGCGCAATGAGTTATTATTGAAGAGTATTGGAGAACGTTATGTGTCGTACTATAAGGGTTGTTTGTATCGGTTAACGTTGCCGTTCTCCGATACGGTACTTGGACGCGCTACTGATGTCATTTGTTGTAAACAATTGTTGTCTTCTGTCAATTTTCAACTTACTTCAAAACTTATATTTTGACTGAAGAAATACTGAAATAAGTGACATTTTGAAGAAATTCTGAATTGATTGTCCGACAGTTAAGTCCTGATCAGGTCTCGCGTTATGCGGCGTTTATTCGGGATCAAAACTATTTGTAAATACCTATTGCAGTCGTGGTACGGCAGCGAATGATTTACATATTGGCGTTGCAACAATTATGGCATTGTTTACTCCACAGATGCCTCCTAAGAGACAGGTCATAGTACGGGTAAGTGACGTTAATTAGCCGCAGTCTTGCTTCCTTGAAGCTTAACATGCTTAATGTCCATTGCTTCAGGAAATATAATTTATTTCTACGTCTGCCTAACATGTATCGATGGGTTATTTTACTGTTTGTCTTTTATTGTCACAGCTAGACACTGTTATGAAATAGAAAATGTAGACATAATCTACAAATGTCGACAACCGAATTACAACAGAAGTGCGAATTAATTAATTTTAGTTTTACCCAGCTGTGTCCAGAAAATACAATTTGTCTGTTAGGCGATCAGTGAATACTGCAGGGGTCATTCATAGTTAATTCTTTTATCTAGAATATCTATTTTATCTTTACACTGGTATACACAGTGTGGCTACACTGGTATACACAGTGTGGCTAAAATCATACAGCATTGACCCTTCTCATCCTGGATATTCATATACAGCTCCATCCACTATGAACAGTCATCATCAGAACTATAACATTGGCTAAGGAAAAACAAAATCCACCTGACAGAATACAGATTCAAGCAAGACAAATTCTTAATGAAAACAGTTCAGCTACTCTTTTTTGGATATACACTGTTTTCAAAAGGCACCAATATATATATACGCTAACAACACGATGGTGTTTTCGTAATTCATTCAATAACTAAGTATTAGTCGGTCAAACGAAAATACCTATCCACTTAAATAAACATGCCACAATGACTTGATAGTTGGAGGATCATAATCACGTAGCAATGCATTAGCGGCTCGAACAAAATCAAATACTTAGCTTGACCAGTGTTTCTTAGAATCTCAGTTCGCCTCTTTACTTTTGTCAATTTCGTGCAATTAAACCAATAAAAATCTAAGTCAACATCAGTGCAGTACGTGTGTTTATGCAATAATGAAAACGTATTTGTTACAACGGTTGTCATTTACAAGAACTAACGTTTAAATGGATTGAGTTGACGTTTATTATCGGAAAAGAGTAATGTCTTCTCCACTGTTTGGTGCATGTATTGCTTTAACTATCCTGTAAGTGTGTAATGAGATAAATACTTCAGTTTGAGGACCCTTAATGAAATCGGACCAAAATCGGTGATCTGTGTACACCAATCAGCAAATTTATCAGCTGACGGATAGTTAAAGCAAAACCATGGAACTCGAACGAGTTGTTAGTTAGCAAGAAAGACCGGTCCCTCTCCGTAGAGTACCGATATTGACCGGCATTGGCCAGATCTTATTAGGGGTCCTCAACCGTAAACTAGCATGTGCACAAATAAAACAAATACGTCTAATGTTGTAAGAAAATAGTGCATTACGCGTACGTATGGAAATGCTATATAGGACTTTCTCTTATTCCTCTGTCAGTTACCGTCAACTTTTGATGTCTTGAACTAGCATATCCGTATTTCACTGTTTAAACGTGGCACATATATCATATCATTTGACTTGAGCGATTTCGAAATAATGAAAGTAAACTGTACAAGTACGAATAAGTTCGTGTTAAGCGAGTACGAGAGACTTAAGTTTGACTATAGTTATGTAATGTTGACCCAACTGTGTCAAATGCCACTTGACGTTGATGTACAGTTAACTCACTGACAGGCTGAGTAGAATCCACATGTTCTGAGAAAAGTCTTTCAATAGCCACATTGTACAAAGTAAATGTCGTCATTTGAACAGTTTGGGGCAATAATTCTGATGGCATTATACCGTACATTGGAGATAACGTTAATCAACTCAATAAATAAGCTCCTAAATTGTCCCACTCATATAAAGAGCAGTCACTATTACTGAAGAACTTAAGAAACGCATCTTTTACTGTTTCAAATATTTTCTTTCAAATGGTCAATAGTAAGATCAGACTTAATTGGAAACTGGAATTGCCCATTAAATGTTTCAGTGGTGAATCAGATAGCACATGAAATATTTGTTGATTTAATCATTACCCTTTCACTCTAAATGACGCTTGAAGGTGCGTTTGCAAACAGTAACGCGGCGTCTGATCCGGATCCAAACTGTTTGAAACTCGTTTTGAAATTATTTCAGTCATACTGCCTTATTTTCTAACTTTGAAACGTTATTTGCAGACAACAACATTGAGGCAGACGACTACAGACAACAAAATTGAAGCAGACGACAATAAAACAGTGAAGGGGTAAACATCTCCCTAATACTTTTGTCATGAAAAGGTTACGTCACACAATAAAGGCCACTCTCAGTACATTTACTTTTAGTTAAATGGCGAGCGACCTGTTGAATTAATGTGAAGACCAGGCTAGGGGCCGTTTCGAGAGTTTTCTTGTTAACTTCCATGTTGTTTTAAAATAACTTTGATATTTCCTCTGTATGGTCGTAACAGTGACAGTGGCACTGTAATGTATTAAGAACATTACCAGCATTTCATCTTAATATGATAGAGCTAGGCTGCATTATTTCCTGCTAGTAGCATCAACCCCCGCACAAATTACGAAAACACAACTCGTGTCATAATCAATACTTAGACAAATATACTCAAATATACAAATATACCCAATTCCAAAAGAAAGTGTGCACTTTGTTTCCCGTCATTTTTCATCGACTATTTTGACGGAAGCCTTTGTATTTAGTACAAACATTTATGCTACTTCATGAGCAATGTAGTGAACGTTTAAGATTTAAGAGGTGTGGTTGATTAAAGTATATGTTTATAAACGACGAACACCGAAGTTTAAATTTTGAAGTGCCAAAGTAACTGACTGTGTACAAATTGGAATTTTATGATGTTTTCATTTTAATATTATTATTTTTTTCAGTGTCGTATGTGCCAAACTTTTCTGTTTATACAAGCGGCACTGAGACCTTGCTTAGACCTTACGGAACGTCTAACTACGACGTAAAAAATGAACCCTTATCCAATTCTTGATTTTTCTCCAAAAACCCCGCATGTGACCGTCATGATGACATGAATATTATTAAGCCCATCAGAGGATAGACTCGAGTCCATTGATGTCATCTCAAAGGCAAATGACATATTGCTTGCTTTATATTGCCGCACTATCAAATCCTGTCCAACAAAGTGCACTCTAGCCTTGATGGGTGTCTGAGCTTTCCTAACACAACACAATATAGGCCATTCAATCTAGCCCAAAATAGGGCTTGACCTAGACAAAATTGCAAAAGTTTTTATTCTATCACAATATGATCCCCATATACCTGTACTACAACATACTAAAATTTGCATTTCCAAATGTTGGAGGAAAGTTCGAAATTCAAGATGGCCGACAAAATGGCCGCCAATTATGTAAATAAACGCATATGGATCAGTTATTACCGAAATTATCATCATTTTCAATCATCTGAGGTACTTTGTGGTATTTTTACTTCATCAGTACTAAATTTCAATGCATATTATACCATTTTTATGTGATTTAACATGTATTTCAGTAGAAAATGCTCCTTATTCGTGGAACAGAATGGACAAAAAGACAAACTTTTATGACATATTCATATTTTATTTGTGTTTTAAGTATATAAATATCTATGTTCGTGAATTGCATGTCAAATTTTATTTAAATACATTAATACTTCATCATATTTATTATTAACATATTTATAAACAATTACATTTGAAGCTTTAAAGTATATTTAGTGGGTGGGGTAATTTAACCCCAGGAATAGTGGATTAGACACTTTTATGAAACATACTTATTTTATGTGGGTTTTTTTTATTAAAATATTTTTCCTGAATAACAAGTCAACTTAATTTAACATGGTTAATCGGTTATGGTTAATATCTTTATCAGCAATAACATTTCAATTATGGTGGGTGGGGTAATTTGACCCAAGTCATAGTGGTTGATTGAACGGCTGAGTTGGTTTTTACGGCACGAAACACATGCAATTGTAATATTTAGAATATATACATATAGCTGTCATTTAGACATATATATGCAATTCATCATAATTGAAAACTATTCACGTTATTGAATTGCATATTAGTCTTCCTTTTATACCGCCACCACCTGTTGTTGGGGCAATATAGGAATCCACATGACGTTCGCCCGTCTGTCACGTTTTTCCGGGTCATTTGCCTTCTTCTTAAAAAACTATATGTGATACCATCTTCAAACTTCGTACACATTATCCGTGTTAGGGGGTAACACTCTGTTACATGTTTCACAACTCTTGCATACGATTTCCCAGAATTATAATTTTGCTTGGAACATGCCATTTTCTAGAAAATTATTTAATGATATTGTCTTGGTACACATTATCGGCGTGATGTTTGGAGACTTTATCTTAAATTATCACAATTGATGCAAAATGTTTGACAGAATTATGCCCCTTTTAAATGTTGTTCCTTAGTGTGGACATTTTTCTTGGTACATAAATATAATCTTTATAATGTAAACTTGGAGAATATTCTTCCAACACAACACTAAATTGATTTTTCAAAAATATACGTTTACAAGAGAACTGAAAACAAGATGCTTACCCATAACAAGTACACGTGCACATATGTTTCCGGGACTAAATGAGTTTAAGAATATAAAGTTCTAAAGAAAATGGTCAAATGTCCAGCACCATTCAATTTGAATAAGTTTTTGTGTTTAACCCTTTAAATCATAGCCTATTTCTTTGTTTTGAAGACAGGTGACCATGGTTAGGTTTTTTGGTTAAGGTATGTTATTTGTATTCTGTTGCACATATACTAAGAAATGCCAGGTTTTACTTGTTAATTATGACATTATGTCGGGGTTGTGACAAGGAAGTTTGGGGTGGGGGTATATACATGTATCAACTTTAGTGATAGTTGTCTACTTGTATGCAGGCTAAGTAATAAATGTTGTCGGTATCGCATTCCGATGATAAGCGATTGTTGGACTAGCGTGCTTGTTTAACTATGATAAACATTGTAACTTTACACATTAAATTTCGTTGCTGATGTTGTTCCAGACCTGGAATACACAAACAAATGAGGACTGATACAAGACCCCGGATCACAAACTGTGATAATATTCCTTTTATTATAAACCTTATCTTTATATAATGTTCTTATCTTACTTTATTTTATTAAATAAAAATTAATTTAAAACTAGCTTAAAATCTGGACTATATCTTCTTGCTCAATCGAATGACTAAATATATGCATATGATAAACTTATCTCATTCAAAACGTCATCATCTATATTGATGACGTGTATTGAATTGTTCTCGACCTGGTCCGCTTATTTTCATCGGCTCGATTGAGAAGTGTTTGTTTGCAAAAAAAAGTCATTTAAGCGTTTTAGAGCATGCATTAAAACTGTTTAAGCTTTATCCTTGGGAGGAAAACATAAGTGAAAGTGAGTGCTGTGGATTATGCACGCTTCAAACGGTAATAAAATGTATAAAAGTCATCAACGCTTGGTTTCAACTTTAAAAAAAATAGCAGCATCAAAACCGAGAATACCGAACGTCATGCGCAAAGCTTCTTTATATAAATCTGAATTATGTGAGATAAACATAATGGTGTTTTCTGTTTGTCAGGGTTTAACTTTCACGTACTGACTTCGTGTTGGGCTATCAGTTTCTGCTAAATCTGGAAAAAAATAAAAAATAATAAGACATAAGTATAAATGACTTGAAATCCGTGCAAGTCACTTTTGTTGAAAACAATATATATCGCGAAATCCAGTAAATTATGACAGAAGTGTGCTTCCGTAGTTTTAAAAATCGAACAAGACGCCGTTTTAGTTTCATCATAATTTCGCTTTTATCGCTCTTTTCCTAATAATTATTATACCGATATTCATATCTTTAATACTATTACGCAAAACCCCAGTTATTTCATAAAAAATAAAGCAAAAGCGGCTATATTAAAAATCAACAAATGTGCGGTGAAACTCGCCATTATATTAAATTACGTGTAATAAAAAATACACAGACGAAATCGTCCGTCTTCAGTGTTGCAATTGGGATACAAATGTATTAATTTTGACTTACCAGTATCGCTTCATCAGCTTTTTTCAAAATGATTTACACCCGGAAGTAAATTTAAAACCTAGCGATTGCCATTTTCTTAGACAATATGATGTCATATTGGTGACGTCATTAGCTTTTACGTCAGAAAAATACTTCTACGGTGTACTGTACAGGCCATCGGATTTTGCGTAAAGTAGAGCGGTTTAAAATCGATTTTATTTAACTTTCCCCACCTACTCCAACTCCAACTTTTTGCAGTGAGATAATATTCATATCTAGTTTCGCCGACAACAGTCAGACATTCTTTTGCAATTTTGTCTAGGTCGAATTTTATATTGAATTGCCTAATAGGGGTTTTCAGCTGAACAGTGATGGACGCCGTTTGAAAACGACGTCGAAGTAACGTCAACGTTTGACGTCCTTTTGTTGACTTGTTGTCTCATTTTTATTTACAATATCTTCGCCGATCTGCGACCAAACTTGTTTGTTGAAAACGTTTAGGCAACCTAATTATTGTGTTGATTTGGCATTATAACGCCCTTGTTATGTTAGAGACGTTGTAGTTACGAGCAACCACCAGAAAGAGTCGAATATGATTATTTTTATTCAATCTCAGAAAGTTGGTTGTTTACCGATGTAAATATAAATGTGATTTTCTTTTTGTATAAGGCATATGAATTACACCCATGCACTTTTCCGGTGGCATTACCATATTCCTCAAGCTGCACGTGCAAATCGATCAAAACCACGTCCTTCCAAATTAAAAAAATATAGTTCATACCACGTAATTGATTTTGTAATTGATTAATGACCAATGTAAATAAGATATAGTGTGAGGAATTTTAAATTGATACGTCTTCTACACATTTAAATATTAAAAATTAAAAGTGCACACTTTCTTTGGAATTGAGTATATAAAAGAACAATAACAACCCACTTTAAAAAGCATTATTGCAGAAGGATTGAAAATTCTCTCTGCCTCGTACAGTCAACTGCCTCAAACAAGTTAAATAATCCTGTTTTGCGCGATCATAATGGTCCGTTTTGGTGGGTTTTTTTTTGCTATATAGTACAGCATATCTATAAAATGGGACATTAACAGTACTCTCTTGCTCTTTATAACGAATGTGTTATTACTTAAAAAATAAACTGATTGTTTTTCGGCGTTCAAGCGAAAAAAAACGACATAAAATTATCGGTAAAAATTTGCCGATAATTTTGTGTCGTTTATTTCGCTTGAACGCCGACAACAATCAGTTCATTTCTCATATGAACAATATATGTGCTGTAATTTCTTATATCAAATGATCATTTTGTTAGTACACATGCATGTTTAATACATATTAGTAGTTGATAACACGAATAATGTGTACCCTATAAAGAACAGCCATGACCGAATTACTGAAGCTGTGTATATTCGAAAGCAAAAAATAAGTTCTATTGTTTACATTATAATGTCACCAACTTGACAGTTTGGCGCGAAAATGCCGATTTGACGTCATTTGGAAGTGACATCATTTTTTTAAAGTAGGATAAATATATCGAATGTTTTGTGATAAGGAATTATTATACCTCAATTTCATGTACATTGTTAATTTCCCATAGACCACCGTAACATAAAAATACTGTCAGACCCAGCAGGAAAAAATTACTGTCTTAAAAATACTGTCGCCCGCTACCATAGGTAACGGAATGTCGTAAATGACGTCAACCGAAAATGACATTAAAAGTCATGTAAACGCGCATAAGCGTCACTTAAAATAACGATACGGAATCTCGCTGACGTACCTACATTAACGTAGCGTCAAACGTTTTTCGAATCTGGCACATGGACTCTACCTCTTTACTGCTATGGCATCATCAATTTTAAACAATTGTCTTCTGCTTTTATTTCTCTTATTAAATATTTAGGTACTTTGTTTTAAGATTATTGAAATCAGTGTAAAACAGGTTGGATCCTGGTCAGATGCCGCGTAACTGTTTGGATCCTTACCGTTATTGTACTTGGGGTATGGAAATGAAAGGGTCAAGCAATTTCTTCCATAGGCAATAATGTAATTCATCTACTGCGTTTAGACCAAGATACTGTCAACATGTAAAGGGTGAAGCTCCTTTAGGTCTTTCTGTTTTACATTCATATTGCTTAAAGCAGAAACTCCTTTGAAGCGTTATGTTTTATAATGTTTTTGTTTTAACCTGGCACCTGAATTAGTGACAAGTTTTCGAAAGTTGAATTTTCTCATTTTCTTGAGATCACTATCTAAACTGTCGAATTCAATTGTATTTTGGCGAAAGGTCCATTTTTATAATTTTCTGGACGTTTTAACGCGGCTGGTGGTTTTATTTAATTCTTAAAAACGAGATGACGTCAACTTCATTATTTGCGACGTTATTACGCTCTCTTTGCTTTGGCATATTATCACGGCAAAATAGTATTTCTATATCCAAATAAAGAAAATGAACATTTAATACTGCTGAAAATTTCGAGCAATTTGGAACCAGATAAAACCCCAAGTATCTCCGCTCGGTGTCTAATCCAATCCAAAATTTAGGACGTATATTGTTTTAAATGCTAGAGGAAACGATTGAAGTTTGGATTTTTCGTTGCTTTCCATTTGCTTGAATGGTAAATAAAAACGAGTTTTCCCGTTTATGGTTTTGTAAATAAAATCTAACTTCGTTTAAAACTAAAATATCTAAGTTTATTTTCTGTCTGAACTGGTTTATGGCAAGTTGGGCATGCAACGCCACGGCTGCTGTACTCAGATACGGCCGAAGAGTCTTGTTGAGATTTTGTTTCCATTCGTCGCCGAGACCCACAGTCTCGAGTAAAGCAGGCAAGTCGCTGATCATGCAATCTCGCACCAAAATGTTTACTTTGTGTTTTGACTTGTCTTCCCCGGTGCGCATGGATACAGCTAGCGTTCTTCTCTGGTTAATCTGATGTCATGTTGCTTACTGTGAATTAAAGAAAGAGCCCGGGTAAGAAAACTCGAAAATCTTAAGTAATTTTACAATCTAGGACTGTTGAGATAATTTGATTCAGAAGCAAACAAATAGTTGTATATTATACTTAAAAAGTAAACACGTGTTGGAGTTCGAATTAAATATTCCAGTAAGCCACCTATACTACGCAGAACATGTATAAATATTTTCCGAAACTGGATCAATTTGTTTGCATTATTATGCTGTTTAAAACGTGGATTACCGACTGGCTCCACAGCGGGAATAGCTTAATGCACCTTAGACACTTCAACAATACTAACCTGATTTCGGGAATTGACTTAAATAGTGGTCTTAAAAGACTATTCTAGTCTCTACATTGTAATGCTAGGAAGCGGACAACTTTGTTGGTAGTGGTCGACTACTTCCCTATGCCTACATCTTCCAGCTGGTTCAACGTCCCCATAATATCATGTTTCCCGGTCATAACTCGCCATTGGAGATACCCAATCATGTATCGATTCTTGTTTTGGCCTGAAAAAACAACATCAAAGCAGTATGGTTATATGACTAAAAGTCAACGAAATTCAAAGTAAACTTTATCACGCTGATCGCAACTGTATCATAGAACGTGCAAATACCGTAGCTTCCTTCATACTAGATTGGCAGTCGGTCAGTCACTTTGTGTGATCTATTTATATTTTCTTTGTCACTCGATTGAAAACTCCTGAACTAATTAATGTAACAAGCTATACTTAAGCAGACGAAATTTTGAGCTGAAAAGTCTGTTGTTTTCAGAATAATGGATACATAATTAAGCAGTGGTGATTTTGATAACATTCCACCTGTGAGATGCAGTTGGTGGTTTGAATCTGCATTGTTTGAACAATTGCATTCATAATAGTCCTCGAATAGGAGATTTCATAGAGATTCCATATCGCGAGTATACTGATTGCAGAGTAGATACTAGAACAGAACAGAACATACTTTTATTGATTTGTACATCATCATATAACACATTTACATACATTTATTACACAAAGAAAACACAAAACATATTTACATATACATCTGTATTTTTATGCCCCCAGCAACGACAGATGCGGGGCATATAGTAATCGTCCTGTCCGTCCGTCCGTGCGTGCGTCCGTAACAAGGTTAAGTAGATTTTACCGTTTCGTCTAGCATCAACACCGCCTACCCAAATGCTTGGATACTTATGCAGTTGCTGCCTTGGACCATTCCCTATCCACCAATATCACCAAAATCTGATTTTGACCTTGACCTAATTTGGACTTAGACAATTTTAAATAGGCTATTTCTTGGTTAACTAGATTTTACCGTTTCGTATAGCACCAACACAACTGACTATAATGCTTTGATACTTACACAGCTGTTGCCTTGGACCATTACCAACTCACCAATAATACCCAAGCTTAGTTTGACCCTGACTTTGACCTAATTTGGACTTAGAAAATATTCAGAATATATTGTCAAGGATGCCACTGGGAGCATAAGTGTTTATTGAACGCGCAGTCTTGTTTACTACTACTTTAATATTGCGTCACGCGTTTCCTATTGATAAACTTATTTAAATTTATATCGGAAAATTTGTACCACGGAAGAGAGGCACCCGATTATGATAGTACTGGATCCAACAGCAACAAACACCAGAGTTCCGGTTCTCAGATATCTCGTCACAGAAACCCACAGTTTAATATCGATTTTGAAATCCACAATCCATTGGTCCAGCGTAATAGGGTTGAACTTGTCTACAATATTTATAGGCACATACAAACCAATTTCGCCGTAAAACATTTTAACCAAAATTGAACAATTTCAAGAAAATACATTAAACCTGTGTGTATTGGTATAGCCTATATATCAGAAATTAATGACGTGTATAAATTGATGACGTCGTGAATCATGATAACTGATTGTGGACTATTTTTAAATACTGGGGATTCCTGAGTCAAGTGCTCGTGATAGTAGCCACATGACCAGTGGTTTGACAGAATTACGTCACATACTGTTTGTGACGTGATATTTTTTCTCCTCGATGCAAAACATCCTGTACTGTTTACAAATATCTTACATACATACGTCATCAACTATAGATCTAATTAAAATTGCTCAAGATAAGAATACCATCGATATATTAATTAGCGCCACATGACCACATGCAATCGAGATCTAGATTACAGCCAGACCTGCATCAAATGACCACATGACGAGCAACATAATTGTTGCTGTTGACAGGCGGTTTTCCCATGATGATCAAAAGTAACACAAAAAGCTCCAAAAAGAGCTCTGTGCGCAACCCCGAACCGTACTAAGCTAATGATGAGATCAAATGGTGAAACAGACTGTAATTGTAGTCGTCATTTAGCCGTGGGTTTTTGTCATCCGTATTTATGACGTATGATTATGACATCACGACGTGCCTGTTTACAAAATTGAATGTACAATTAAGCATGTGTAAAGCGATACCAAACCAAATTTAACAGAGTTATGTACTATTATGTACTAACTTAGCCCTTTTGGAACTATTTGAAAATAAGCTATGTAACTAGGTGTAGATCTGGATCTATATGCAAGCCGTTCATATAACTCCTTTTTCTATAGAGAACACTAAGAATATCAGGTTCAAACTTGTAAAAGATTGGCCTGGAGAACAAAGTTTCACCTAGATCTATTGTGATATGTATCTCTGGCAATTGTCGGCATGTACTGATTGTCTATTGTTATATTACTGTAAGTGTGATACACAGAACACACCATAGACATGAAAGTAATCTAAATAGACAATGAGTCTGAGGACAGTTAATGCCTATGGTCTCAATTTTTATCTATGAGGAAATTCAGCTGCTTTGGTTGGCCATCAGTTCTCAATCCCAAAGTCCAAATAGATCTCTATTTGAATGTTTCGTAGCTAAGTCTCATTTGCCTCGAGAAATGCTGTAACGAAATTTGGCCTGGTCTACACAGTTTGCAAACACGAACATCTTTGTTTGATTTATAGATCTAAATCCCAACAGATCTAAATGAAGTGGAAATTTTGAAAAAGAGTGTGCTTCTGTTGGGTTTATACATGTATCGCCTATTAGCATGTTAGAATGTTGTCATAACAATTTGTAACTGATGAGATTCGATTCAGGAACCCTAGTCTCAATGTAAAGTCAGCGTTAAACCGACTTCGCCATTACCACGATTACATCCTCAGGTTTCGTGTTTAGATATACGTAGATTCTGCTTGAATTTTCAAAACCTATATTTCTGCGCAATAGATCTACATATCCATGATATCGGCTCTAGATTCTATTATAGATCTAGATCTACATAGTTTTTTAAATATTACAAAAATAATAAAAATTACATATTCACACACAATCTTAACCTTAACTGACCCAGATATTTTATTTATAAAATAATAACATTTGAGGAATGATCTATACCCATTAGCAACCTAGTCAAGTTCATTAATTTGCATGTGTAGCAAATATATAAATTAACGGCTATGTAATCAACATTTGTCTAGGTCTATAAATCATCAAACGTTTATGAATTTAAACAACATCTAGATGGAAAACTTAATCTGTTTTTAAAGGTTTATAACAAAATACATTTCGTTGAGGTTGGTACTGATATGTACACAATGATCCGCTGGGCTTCTAAACAAATATGGCGGCATGCATAAACACAACACGTTGCTGGCTAAATCTATCTTTAAAACACTCAGATTAATTCTATAAAAATCTTTATCAAGTGATTAGACCTATAGCAATAAGATTTCTTACCTCAAAATCACCATCCATTTTTCATTTCACAAACCATTTTAAGTAAGAAGTCCAGTTAGATCTATTTGTAAACACACAAAGACTGCCTGGTTGACGGTAGGAAAAAAATGAAAATACATCACGTCAAACTTTGATCAACGTTACGTCATTGTGTATGCGATGTCGCTAATACAGGTTTTGTCAACGGCTCATATATATGTGGCTCTTATGAGGAGAAGTGGGTATAGACCCTCTACGACCTCTAGGGAGCTTTTCTCGACTTTCGGCTTAAATCAAAATACTCAAAGTTTGAAAGCCTTTGACATGTCTTTGACTTGTTACATCCGAAACACTTATAACTGCTAATCGATGAATTAAAATGACTGCTACGTTATAAACTTTGATTAAGGCTTAACACATACGCCCCTAGGGACATATAAATGCGTGATACCGGTATACACAAGTATAATACTTACAGGTATACATTTCCTATGCAAATAGTGAGGAGCCTGATCAAATGACCTATACAGCAGACATCTGACGAAATTTGAACTGATATTGTACAAACACGGGCTAAATAGTCAAAAATAGACTCGACTTAATGTAAATTGGATTGTCAATTCCATGTATAAAGGTTTAAATGAATGTTTCTACCAATGACTGCAAATATGTTTGATGTATGGTCTAGCAGCTAGATTAACAAATATAACATGACGCTTATTCGAAGTTTCACTAATAATGCAAATACCGTATAAGTGTTTTCTTTACGCGAGACGCAAATTTAGCGATTCTACCTTAAATGAATTTTTCGCGTGTTCATTTTTCGCGCAAACGTAATGAAAAGGAATTTTTCACGGATATGATATTAAAGTCATTTTTAATTTACCGTTTTGGGTTGTATCTTGCCAATTAATCCTCGTTAATAAGTGGCGCATTCTAAACTAAGGGAAGTAACTATTTCTATATTCACGGCGACGGATATCAGTCATCCCTTCATAAAGTATCTGGCGCACTTGTTTACAATTATGGTCGGATGCAATTTCCGTCTTTCCTCCGTAAATAAACTGAAGTGGCAGAAATAAATTCACAACTGAATCCAGATGATACGCCGTGTAGATATATGTCTCTCAAGTATCCAAACCTTTTCACACTCGAATTACCTGTATAAACGTGTAAACAATGGAGAAACGCTGTCTTTTAATTGCAAGCAGACGAGTTGTCATTTGCGAGTAAATTACATCAGTCAAACGCGATTAACCTTTTGTCTGCCGATGATCACAACTTGATTGATATTGGCAAACAGTTTTCAAGAGTAAATATAAGGTGCAAAGCCACACGACAAATCTGGATCCCAATTGTTTGACACTCATCATTAGAGATCCTTAATCAAAACATCATAAAATTGAACGTGTATACATGCCAGGGTACATGTATTGAGTTATTTTCATAAGTTTTCCCTCAGGTCTCATCTGTGTCCAAACTTCCTTAGTTTCAAAAGTAATCACAAATGAAACCGGTAACAGTACAGGTCTGTGGACACTCGATTAAAATACAAGAACATTCAGGTGTTTTTCATAGCCGTCTCGGTATTACGTAAACAAGCATGCCGACCAGAATAAGAACACGGAAACGAAGGAGATATATTTCAATAAAGTTTCAAAAGTTTAAATGTTTTGCTTATGAAATTAGCCAAGTCGTTGTTTTTTTTAAATCTGGTTCAGCACAAAATAGCGCTGTGATTAATCTGGAGCTAGACTGTCAGGCAATGCATTGATACCAGTATTTGTACAGAGTACAATGCGAATAGGTTTTTAGACGTGAAACTGCCTTGAGTGGACTTTGCTGCCGAAAATGAAAAAAGAAAGGTAGGAATATTTGGCGGATTAGATGTACGCGAGTTTGATACACACGCGAAAATAGCGAAAATTTCCTTCTCGCGAAAAAAACCCACATAAACGGTATAATCATTGTGATTCGTAAACCTCGATGCTCTTTTACTTTTAATGTCACATGGACTTACCAATACTTTTATTAGTTACATTTTATTACTTCATTTAGGCCCGTATCTCATTTAAGGCAATCAGTCATTTTATTACAATACTGACAAATTTGAGAGCAAAAAGGCGTAAATATCGAATAAAAAACCCAACGTTTCAAAGTAGATTTACCAATTGCGTTGGTAGATAATCCGTTTATAGATTAGTACAATCAATAAGAGCAAAATAAAAAGAAAACGTACCGTAAAGTAGATGCCTAAAGACCCCTCACACCCCGCGACAATGGTAACTGTTACTGGTATTTACAAAATGCTTGCATTCTACTGTTGTCGTCGATTTTAGTAGAAGAGTAAACCTTTATCCCATAGCTTGTTTCTAGTTTTTAAGACAGGTGGCATCTTCAGGCGCATTCTGCATTAATTTCAGCATGTTTTAAGCTACCAACTGTTAAGATATATAAATATTTCGTTTGTACATGGTTTGACTGTAGGAATTGGACCGTTTTTCTTCAGTAGAGGAATTAACTTAATGTTGTCAAATGCGCTTAACTGAGGAAAGATTAACCCTTTCACAGCAAGACTTATCGCTAAAGTGTTACCCCTCTCTTCACCATATTATCATTTGCTTCAATAGTATTGTCTGCAATAGCGTTTCAAAGTAAGATTTAAGACAGTATGACCTCGATACAAGCGTCTAACAAGCGGTGTCTGACCTTGATCAACTATGTTTGCAAATTCGACTTCTGTGGCCTGTGGCTATGAAAGTTTTGAGTTCAAGAAATAATTCTAAATGTAGTTGTAAAATCTTTGCTTTATCGCACTTTCCCTCTGATATGAGAGTTTTAAAATTTCATTTACCTACATAGGAACACATATGCCCTTAATGACTTAATGACTGCGGCATCTAGACTATCAATTCTATTAATGTGCCATTGATTCACTCACCCCTTCATTGCCATGACTTCGCCAATTTTATACAAGTTTCGTTTGCATTTTTTAGTCTAAATGTTCGGATATGTTTTACTTAAAAATATTAAAATAAGTGTCAAACAGTTTTGATTCTGATTCTGATCAGACACAGCGTAAAGCGGCGTTTAATTATTATCCAATATATTTGCAAATATTCATTGTGCTCAGGGCAAGGCGGTGAAGGGATTTTAATCACGTACGTGTCATACCATTTGATTGAGTGTCAAACAAATGCTACCTTTTGAAAAAGTGCGATTTTTGAGATATTCAATGTATGTAAATTCTAGTCCAGTCGCATATTGAAGGATAAGTCAAACGTAAGTAAATGTGTTACGGATTTAGTTTAAATCGTTTTATGTCTGTTTTACGGATATGTCGTTACAGTAAAACCTCTCTATTACGGCTACTATATTGTGTAAACAGGTGAGATCTTAAAACAAGAGCTTTATGCTTTACTGTCACGTTGCTTTAAGCTGTCACCTGCCTTTTATACAATCAATAAGCTTTTACTTCATCTTCGAAATAGAGATGTTTTACTGTTGTTTATCTGCAAAATCATGTTATGGTTAGTGGATTTGTATCAAAGAATACTAGTATTTAGCATCAGTACATAGTGTTTACATTCTCTTCTCGCTTCCTCCAGGCATTGAGGTGTGCTGAACTTGGTGGGAATACGTCTTTTCACACAGACACAAATCAATTCAATACTACTAGAATGCGGGACGGAATGGCGGAGTGTCTATTTTCATGCAAAACTGTTCTGCCATTTGGCATTGTAAATTGGCGAGACGTATGGCGGTGTCATTATCCAGCTAACAATAAGACTGATAGCAGTGACAAACTGACGTTTGATAAAGTGCGTACATATAGAGCAACTTACAATGTAGCTTCAAGCTTTGTCCGCGTTACCTGTTTTAAAATATGTAAACATTCTCCTGTCGATTGCGACTTTCCGAATGTTGGCAAATAACTTTGAGCGTCTAATAAGAATTTTAAATGATCGTCATACATCTCTTATGGTTTATAAATAAATAGAGGATCTTAAATGAGTGTTCATATTTATTTGATTTATTAAATGAGTCTTTTTGAAACGATAAAAAACGAGCTTTAGCGAGTTTTTTATCGTTTCAAAAAGACGAATTTAATAAATCAAATAAATTTGAACACGAATATAAGATCCTATTTATAACATTTCCAAAACACACTCATATTTACAGCCAATTTTTCAGGATCAATGTAGGTTGTAGTAAAGTCTTCCTTATATAGAAACCATCAATGGAAGGCGTAATGAGGTTTTCTAAGTGCCAGGGAAAAAGTAGTTTCTCAATGTTTTATTGACTTATTGTCACTATATAAGCCATTACTCGATTTAGATTTGGATTTTGAATCTTTCTGATAATTAAGTTAACTGTGAAAGTTGATTAAAAATCACGTCGAAATACATTTTGAGTTACAGTTAAAAACGTTACATTATAACGTCACAAATATTTTCCATATAAGGAATACAGTCGTGACGTCAATGTACTAGAACATGAGGCTGTGATAAGTGCGCGCCGTATGTTGCTCAACATTTAACGAAGACACAAACACAGTTTTTCTACACATCACTGTCGATTTGATTTAAAACCCGTCTTCGTTTTGGAACATTCGGCCCTTCCTCTGTGCTATTGTGAATATGGAAATTTTCACCGTGAATCGGAACGCCAAAAATGTTGAAACCGCCAGAAGAGGGTCGATGACCTAGATTCTGTATTAGTGGCAAAGGATTGTGCATGAATAGGAAAATATTCGCTATGAACTGTGTTGGAATATAAAATTTTCGAAATCTATTTGAGCTGTAATGGGTTAAGCTGACTGTGTTGTTGATAAACGAGATGCTTTTAGGACCTGATAACTGCATTTGATTGGATTAGATTGTTGTCATTCAGCTTTGAATCGTGAAACTGAAATGATGGCTGGGACCAGAGTAACCGGTAGGTCTTTTTTCTGCATAAATGGTTTAAAATCTTGTAGATAATGATATTTACAGGACAGTGATCAGGATTTGTATATGACCCAACTTTAGACAGAACAGTTCAAACGTTACGTCTCACTGGGCTTCGCCTGACGTAGACCTGTACTGGTTTGTCTCTCTGTAAACTGCAGATACTCGTGGGCAATTGTATCATAGGATCCATACCGTATAAAATGTACCGATACCTCTGAATACCATTAATTTTATTGTTCCTAGTCCCCTTCCGTCTTTTGGCACCCGATGGTTGCTAGCTAGGTCAGCATCCGCCATTGTTTTTGTTTTGACAGCGCGTATGTATTCGGCCGGACCATGTAATAAACATCCATGTGTTACCAAAATTAAAAAATGGCTGTATCTTCTCGCAGAGCGGTCGGGTGTGTTATAAATAGGTTTACTGTAACGCTTGCAATAAATTACATCCATATCAAACCAGTTTTAGTAACAAGTACGCAATTGCTGCAAGAGTGCAGCAAAGGAATTGTGCACGGCCTAAAACACATGAGAAGTTTCATGTTGGTAGCTATTGACTAGGTAATATACTTCTGAGTCATGGACCGGACCAAAAGGTGGTATGAAAAGCAGACAAGAGGGCTATGATGGCCCTGGTATCGCTCCCCTGAGTATAATGAACTGTGTTTTTGCAAATACATGTAGTTTGAATCCAGATCAGATTTGGATCCAAACTGTTTGCAATGTAAAATGCATCCACACTGTATTTTATGTAAAAATCAATACTATAGTCATTTCAATACGTTAAGTAGTCTGGAATAGTTGTGATATTTAGGGATTTAGAAAATAGCAAACAGTTTGAATCTGGGTCATGGATTATGATACATTTACAAAAAATAATAATTGACTGGTAAGCTGACTTAATTACATGTATTACTTTGATCACATTTAAACCTCAACCATTCCTGTCATCTTGTTTGAATCATTAAGAAATCACATGTAGCAGCTCATTCAATATAGGCCAGTACTCTGTAATAGTAAACTGATCCTGCAGTGACTAGTGGAATAAACCCCATGTACTGGCCTGTAGCACATTGGTCAGCTGGTGTTGCAGCACAGACAGTTATACTACAAAGAAATAAAGATTCATTTTAGATTGAGGAGAAAGGTGGCTATAAGATCCAGATTACAAAACTTTTAAACCTTTTTTTGCATACATGTATCTATACCCTGCATTAAGCTACCCAATGGCCATAATTAGAGCCAGCATCAGTCTATCACAATTACCAATGTATCTATTGTGGATTTCAGCTTGATAAAGTTTAACTGTATACCAGACTGCAGGAATCAACATTTCACTTGCAGGAATCAACCTTTCAATCAAATGTCCCTCTGCTTCAGAATTGTTCTGCTTTAATTTCTCAAAAAAAAATTTTAGGCATTTTAACCTTAGATAAATTGCCACAAATTTCAAACAGTTTTGATCTTGATCAGATAAAAAAAATTGGCATCTGATGATTAGATCAGAATCCAAACTACATGTATATGCTTATTTTAGTCATCATCAACAGTGATAAGGTTAACACTGAATTCTGATAGAACACTTCTGAAGTGTTGTCAGCTGAAAAGTTAACTTGCGTGGATTTGACATAGTCACCTACTTTTTGACCGAACATGACCTATTTTCGAACTTGACCTAAATTTTGTCACGAACAACATTTAGAGCAAGTTTGATGAAGATTGACCTAAAATTGTGGCCTCTAGTGTGTTCGCAAGGTTTTTCTATGATTTGACCTAGTGAACTACTTTTTAACCCCACATGACCCATTATCGAACTTGACCTAGATTTTGTCAAGAACAACATTTAGAGGAAGTTTGATGAAGATTGACTGAAAATTGTGGCTTCTAGTGTGTTCCAAAGGTTTTTCTATGATTTGACCTAGTGACCTACTTTTTGACCCCACATGACCCATTATCGAACTTGACCTAGATTTTGTCAAGAACAACATTTGGAGCAAGTTTGATGAAGATTGACTCAAAATTGTGGCCTCTAGTGTGTTCGCAAGCAAAAGTTTACGGACGACGCCGGACACAGCACGATCACAATAGCTCACCATGAGCACTTCGTGCTCAGGTGAGCTAAAAAGGGTAATAACTAATCCAATATGCAGGAAAGAGTTAGTGTTCCTGTGCACTGCACTGATCTTTGTTGAGATGTATGTATGAAGTTTCATGTTAGTAGCCGTTATACTTTTGGGGGTATGGTGCACAGAAAAATGAAGTTTGGGCAACTTAAAAGGGCAAGAAGTCATCTATTATGCAGGGTAGTGATGGATCTTGTGAACTGCAATCAACTTTATTGGGATCTTTAAAAGATGTGATGACGCGGACAGCCAAAGTAATCCATATGCTACATAGAAATTGTGATCCCAAGGCAGGGCTTATGTTGACCCTAGGGGTATATTTTGAACATTCTCAGTTAAGGTTTACTATGGAGGATGATCAAAATAACTCACCTTGGCATCATGCCTGGCGAGATAAAGAATAAGCAAATGAAATGAGAAGGCAATGTATGCAGAAATGTAAGGGATAAATAAGTAACAATATTGAACTATTTGAAAATCTTTATTGGGTTTGGTTTTTATAGCAACATTGTTTGAACAAACAAAAAGAATAAAGAACATGCATAATAATGTTGGAATGAAAACAACTGATGTAGGCAAATCTTCATACATATGCATATGAAGGAAATCAGTATGAAGGTGCAAGTCCAAGGCTTGTATCCACAAACATAGGAATGGCAATTGAGAAGGAAGAATGGAATAGTTATCTGCAAGCAAAATCGTCACCTTAATCTTATAATGCGCTAACTACCAATTTAATAGTTTTGAGAAAAACGCCCCGAAAGTTTCGAACATCGATACTGGCGTTACAGTTGTTGCTTTTCAATCCGGTAAAAACCATAGCAATGATTTTTGTAATATTTATAAGTGGCTTCAGCCAAAACCATATTTATTCAATACTTTTTACAGGAATTAAATTTGAAATTTGGAGATAGCCCAAAATGCAAAATATATTTTAAAAAATTTCAGTATTATACTGAGCTATCTACCAATATCTAGAAATAGAGTAGTTTGAAGTGAAAATCTGTATGCTATGGTCACATTTACGATTATTCCCGTATTCTTCATTGATTATGCCTGACATCGCGTGGCTCGGAAGCTGTGTCTCAATCTTTTAATTTGGAGATAGCTCAGTATAACATTACAAAATATTTAACCCATATGGAGATACCGCAAAATGTGGTTGTAAACATAACCGTCACGTGCTTAATGACTGGAATGTGATTGGGTAATAGTTCTAAAGTTATAATTTTAAGTATTATAGTGCTCTAACTCCAGGACATAGCTTAGTATAACATTGAAAAATGTTTGAGAATCATGGAGATAGCGCAAGCTGTGAGGCGGTAACTTTGAAACTAGGCGCCAAATCCATTTTCTGTTTGCACCAGGAGATAGTTCACTTTTAGACGAAAACAATGATGTATATATCTCAAAATTTTCAAAAATGGAGATAGCTCACTATAAGATTAAGGTGACGAAATGTTGATGGTAGAAAAAAATAAATGTGAGAGGAAGCATTCACAGCTTTATGTATTAGTTTAGTTAAGTGTGTAAAGTGGAGTTTATTTGTGGATACAAGTTTAGACTAGGATTTTTGTTGACCATGACATTATTATTTAGAGTAGTTAAAACTGGTACTAGGAATTGCTTACTTTATGTAGATAAGAGTGTATGACACATGGTCTGTAAGTGAAGTATATTATTTATATGGAGGACAGTGTGTACTATATTTTTCAAACAAAACTTCAGGAAAACAAAGGAACACAATATTTGGCATGACTAATGAGCATTGCAAAAAACAATACATTAGAAAAACAGGAATAAAAATATAAACTTAAGAACAACATGGCATTGAACATTTCAGGGAATGGTTGTATATTAGCATGACACATGAATTAAACTTGGGAGCAGAATTTTTGGGGGGAGCAGAATATTTTATGGTAAGGGAATGTGACTGAAGATGTTTGGTTTTTTTTATGGTTTTATGTCGCTTTTTACAGTATTCCAGTCATATCGCGATGTCATATTTAATCACTGGTGGAGGAAGACCCCAGATGCCCTTTATACAAATCTGCAACTGGGTAGAACCACCAACCTTTTGCAAGCTAGCTGGAAGGTGTCGCCACTTGAAAAATCCGGACTAGTCCAGACAGGGAGCTAAATCACGGTAGTGAGGAGCTGAGTGATTGTAAGTCACAGTGACCGTAACCACTCTGCCACGGAGGTTCCGACTGATGATGAAGTAGGATCAATCACACCATTTACTTTGTGAATAAAATATGACATGGTAAGGTTTGTACTTAGTGCAAATAGAACAGAGTCTGTGAATACAAACAGTGTTTTTCATTCAGCAATGTTAATTTATTTGTAAAGGTGTAGATATTTAACTAATGAAAACCTATGTCTTTACTAGTATTGTATGGAATGAATAGTAGAACTACAGTTGAGGTGCACACTTCAAAAAGTAATATTTTGAAATAAATATGCAAAACTCCATGATGTGACTTGTCAATGATTGATCGATTGATTTCGATGTACTGTCGCTTTTAACAGTATTTCAGTCATATTGCGATGTCCAGCTAATTACTGGTGGAGGAAGACCCCAGATGCCTTTTATTCACTTTTTCATGTACAAATCAACAATTGGGTAGAACCACTAACCTTCCGCAAGCCAGCTGGAAGGCTTTCCCACTTGAAAATTTCGGACTGGCCCAAACCGGGCGCGAACTCACATCGGTAAGGAGCTAAGTGATTGTTAGTCACAGTGACCATAATCACTCAACCACGATTTGTCAATGAAATCATGTTAAAACAGCGATTTTATTGAATGATGAAAACATATGGGTGGCTTGAAGCTTTGAGAAATAACTTTTGCAAATGAGTGGCTTACAAATTTGTATTTGGGGTACTGAATATCTGAATTTGAGATGATATACAAAATACTGGTTTTAACCAATTAGACAATGAATTATGTTGAAATACATTGTTTCAAAACTATGCAAAAGCTGTGGTGACAATTAGAATGTTACTTAGACTAGTTGAAATTTGGCACTAAGAGTTTTAATGATTATAGAATTGTTTGTAGTACATACATAAGATATGATACATGATATGTTAATATATTATATGGAGTTGTGTTCTATTTTCGTCAAACATAACATAACTATCATAATAAAGGAACATGATATTTGGCAGGTCTAGTGATCATTAGCACAATATATACATGTATAGTATAACCTGGCTTATCCGACACCTGGTTAATCAAAGAACCGGTTTTATTTGACAATGATGTTCGGTCCCAAATGTTGAATATCATACAGATGAACCTTGATAACTTGAAGTTGCTGAAGTCAAACTTATCCGTATTTGCAAGTTAAAATGTGGCTATGCCACGTGTTAACTTTGAAATAAGAGTAAGATCGACTTAAGCGAAATCAAGCTATCTGAACTCAACTAAATGAATACTGTTCAGTTGGATCTGCTGTAACTGACACACTGCTTTATCCGTCATCCACAGTTGGTATTGAAGGATGTGGGATAAGGCAGGTTATACTGTATAAGGAGAACAAACAAAGTATAAACTAATTAACAACATATCAATTAACATGTGATTGTATATAAGCATGACTCATGAATAAAACTTGGAGCAGAATTTGTTATGGGGGATAAAAAATATTATAGGAAGGAAACATGACTGATGATAAAATTAAGAGTTATTCATGGAAAGATTTAACTGTTTTTGCAATATACTTTGTCACAGAAATAGAATCTAGTGAGCTTTGCATCATAGTGCGAATAGAACTGAGTCAGTGAATACATGCATATTCATGTACCATGCTTATATCAATTGTGCACGTGCAGATATATAACCATTAATATATTTGTGGAATAGTATGGTATGAAATGGAAGAAGGTGCACATTTGAAGAACATTTTTTTTTATGAATATGCAAAACCTTGTGATGTGACTACTTAATGAAATCATGTTGAAGCAATGATTCCATAGAGTGGTCAAAACATGTGGTTTGTTTGAAGCATGATGTAAAAACTTTAAGAAATACAGTAAAATATCGATACTTCGACATCGAGCAAGTCGAACTAACCTGCATTTCTTCTGCTAAATTTCAATGTTTCGTACTCGGTTAAGTCAAACTTATTCTTATTTCAGAGTTAAAACGTGGCTATGTTACGTTTTAACTTCAAAATAAGGGTAAATTCGACTAAAGCGTGTTCGTAATATCGAGTTTTGACTGTAAGTGGTTTACACCGTTTTATCTGGAGCATGACATATGTGAACAAAAGCCACTATGGCTTTAACAAGATTATTAGACTAGACCATGTGAAACTATTAATGTAAGGGCATATGGAAAGGCAAGAAGTGGTCTTTTGAGTGTTACAGACCTTTGTCTGTGATGATTTGACATAATGACCAAGTTTCATATCTGACATGACCAATATTTGATCCTGACCTAGGTTTCAATAATGAGAAGTGTAAAATACTTAAAAGAAAATTAACCCCTAAAGTCATTCAAATACAAATAACATGTGAAAAATACCATCAAAATTTCAGCAAGATTTAATAACATTTGTAGCCATTAGAGTGTGAACAAGATTAATCTATGTTTTGACCTAGTATTTTACTGCAAAGACTCGAAATGAAACTTGACGTAGATTTGATCTATGACAACAAAGAAATTTCTGTAACAATTGAGTAAAATCTGTTGCCTCTAAAGTGTTAAAGAAGTATTTGTTTGATTTGATATAGTATGCTTTTTTTTTACCCTGAGTAACCACATTCTGAAATGACCTACATTCAAGTAAAGCAAATTTCATAAAAATTTAATGAGGTAGGGAGCTTCTACAGTGTTAACAAGGTTGATGTTTGCTTTACCCTAGTGACCTAGTTTTTGACCATAGGTGACCCATGTTTGAACTTGACCTAGATTTTATCCAGGGCAACACATACCAATCCATTTAAAGACAAAGTGGAAAATTTTGTCTCTAAGATATAAAAACAAGATGTTCCCATGAATTATCCTAGTGAGTAAGTTTTGAACCAAACATGACCCATATTTGAACTTAGAGGTTTTCTAAAGCAATATATAAACTAATTTACTCAAATATGATATGCCGAATGTGGACTCTATAGTGTTGACAAGTTTTCAATATGATTCAATTGTGACCCCGGGCAGGGCCAATTTTGACCCCAGAGGCATAATTTGAAAAATCTCTGTGAAGGTTGATTAGATAATACTACATACAAATTTCTTAGTTCTGAGCCTTTCAGTTGTTACTATATAATCCTATGTAAAAATTGTGACCCCCGGGCAAGGCCAATTTTGACCCCAGGGGCATGATTTGAACAAACGCCATAAAGGTTCACTATATGAAACTACATACCAAATATCTTAGCTCTAAGCCTTTCAGTTTTGGAGAATTTTTTTTAAAGTTTTTACTATATAATCCTATGTAAAACTTGTGGCCCCCAGGGTGGGGCTAATTTTGAAACCAGGGGCATAATTTGAACAATCTTTGTAGAGGTCCACTAGATGATGCTACATACCAAAGATCACATGTCTAAGCCTTTTGGTTTCTGAGAAGAAGATTTAATAATTTTTTACTATATAATCCTATGTAAAACTTGTGACCCCCGGTGTGTGGCCAATTTTGAAGCCAGGGGCAAAATTTGAACAAACTTTGTAGAGGTCCACATGCTACATACCAAAGATCAAAGCTCTAAGCCGTTTGGTTTCAGAGAAGAAGATGTTTTAAGTTTTTACTATATAACAAGAATATTTACCCTTTCGATATCGGGTTTTGCTCGCCTTTGGGGAGATTTCCGGTTTCCAAAATGGCTAAGACGATGCAGAAAGGAGAGTTGTAAACTCGCTTCCGAGAACTAGTATCAACATCCGTTTATTTCCGATACGCTCAATGCCAAATTTTGTGTATGAATACTGCAAAGTTAGGTCACTACAATGCATACACAGAGCTTGTCAAAAATAGGCAGACCATTATTGTTTACACTTGACGCGCGATGTTCGTACACATTTTAAAATGACGCTTACTGATCAGTATAAAAATCAATAAGAAAGTCAATTTTAGCTCGATATATTTGATCGATACATCAAATTAATCAGCAGAAAGTAAACAATAACATCACACCATTTATCTAATTCTAATTATTTTGAAAGTTTTTGAAAAATTAAGTTAAAATGTAATTTCTACCAAAAATTGGCGTGTCACACGTAACAAAAATACAATTTTACAGGCGTATATCTCATATGTTTTTCATCCAAATGCCTTCAAAATCTGGCGGAACAATGTTTATGTCAACATTTATCAATGAAGTAGTTTTGGTTAAATTCAAAGAGCATTTCCGCTTCCGGTCGAAAAAACAAGTTGAGTACAGAAAGTGTCACACTTAGAGGAAACTCCACAGTGCAGATACAAAAACACAGATTATTATAAAAAATATTAACGAAGTAAGAACACATTCTCTACCATATAAAAGTTCATTTGATGCTGATTGTAATTGCACATGAAGATATTGATGAAACGTTGAATAGTTCACTTGATTGATATTTTATTAAGGTTGAAAAAATGTCACACATGGCATTTTTCAGTGTTTTTTGACGTGTATCTGTTTTAATGTCATTTTAAAGTAAATGTACACAAAAATAAAGTGCAAGAAATATTTTTATTAAACGGTTCATTATCTCAGCTTTTAAATGATATAATTTTCTTTGCCGTGCGTTAAACAGTCTTAGTTTTATAAGTGTTTTAAAAAAGTTGAATTTTTGTCACACTTAGACGCCGCGCACGATATTCGTACACACGTCCAGATCGACGTCCAAATCTGACGTTTATATCGAGTTTTTGAGTAGCCTTTCAATTGTACATTGCGATACATGATCACACATACAATTTCAAATATAGCAATAATATACCTCTTTACTATGACATTGATTAGCTACAAATAATGAGACATACGGTAAACATTTTGTCTCTTTAAACCAAAAAACAATCGCACAATTTCTAGCGACCCTTCACATTGTCTAGCTACAAAGAATGTACTGCTGAATGTGTTCTCTTAATGGTGTGGTTCTCTTTTTTTGGTGTAAGTACCTCTGGCACAAACCTGTTTTACGGATAGAGCTAGCGCTGTCAGAACTATCAGAGCTAAACGTCTGGTAATTATTTTGTTTTGTCTCTATCGAAGGAGTTTCCCTATGGGTTCCCATAACTTTTTTCTGAAGACTAAAATTATTTGGAAATTTTGCACTTTATGTTCTCAAATAGTGCCAGAACGGCTTATTTAGTGCGCAACTCTCAGTACATTTCGTTTGACATCGCTTTACACGGGTTTAACTGTAGATTCCCTTATGTAAACAGGCATGTCGTGATGTCATGATCATACGTCATAAATACGGATGACGAACACTTATGACGCGTTGACTATAATGAATGCATGTGTAAACACAGCATATTCTGACCACCCATTGCATCTCGCAGACGGAATTTAATCATTTGAAGTCTTCTGAAAAAAGACCTTCGCTTAATAATTTACCGATTATTCTGAAAGCAGACTTTTCAGTTCAAACGTTCGTCTGCTTCAAACTGGTCAAAACTAATTAGATATTAATCAGAAGTTTTAAACCGAGTGAGAAAGGAAATTGAGCTAGATCAAACGCAGGGTGACTGGCCTGCCAACCTAGTATGACAAAAGTTGGCTATTTCCATATTCTATCACAGATAGTGGTAAGCAGATTATAAAATGTTAATTTGATCTTCATTGACTGTACTTATATAGCCATACTGATTCTTTTCAGGCCTAAATAAGTAGGACACTGTTTGCAATTCTAATTGATCTCTCGCCACATATCCAAATGCTGCGAAAATCCAAGTGCCAATTTCTTCACATTAATAAATGGTTTCGCATTAGTGTCCATATGAAATAACTGTTTAAAATGCGGAACGTTCTTTAAGGTCTCTTTTCTTAATTTATATTAATATTACGTCAACGTCATGTTACACAAATTTGTACGAACATCGAGCGTCACGTCTATTATGCAGTTATTGGCAAATTTTACAACACATAAGCGACCCTGAACATCGCTAGCCCGAATTGCGATACACGCTTGATTGCACATATAAAGAAATAAAAAATAACTTTTACAAACTTTGCAAGGAATTATCTTTGCAAGCAATTATTGCTTTGATTTTTTTAAACGACAACTTAGCCACGAACTGTCATTTTTTCTACACATTTCTAGACCGCAGAAACGCAGAGACGCATAGCACACTTCACAAACCATATCAGTATGCACGGCCCTGATGGGCCGTGCAATAATAAATATTAGTAATACATGTATAAGTATCATTTTTCTTGCAACTTATTTTATTTCAAAACAATCATGGTATGTGTAATTGTACCTTTCCCTAACCTCTTGAATACCTCATCCGAGAACAATTGTTATTTAATTCAGAAAAATCGTTATCAGACTCCGAGTTTAGCGGCATTTGGTCAGGATCGAAAATGTTCCACAATATTTACGATATGGATTAATTTAGTTAGCTTAAAATTCAAAATTGAGTAATGAAACAGACTATAAATGTTTGAAAGTAGATGAGGTCATGACAGTAGACTTACAATGAATTTACACGAATACTAAATAATACGTCAACATTGTTCCACAGAATGCGTCATCGTATAAGAAACACAGTTATAGGTTGGTTATACTTTTGTTAAATTAAACTTTTGAAAACCATACGCTTAACTGCCGTTACAGTGTCGCGTCTGCATTTCAATGTTTCTACATGTATTTGAGCATGTTATTGAACGTTAACAGTCCAATTTAATGTTATTTAATGTAAAGTAAAGTTCTGAAACAAATACATAGCAAAAACGAGAAAACGCAATTCTAAAAATATCAATCATGCAAATTATGTATGTAAATACCTTAGTTTATTAATATAAAGGCGCCCGCAAAATTGAAAGTTTTACAAGAAGCTCATGCCGTAAATAAGCAATGACATTGATCGAAGAGATTTCGCTTTCCGACGTTAATTTTGGTACAACGCAATCAATTCGTAACTGTTTAAACTGTTCATTTTGATTAAGTTATTGATAGGTTGTACTATATTCCATTGCACAACTTTATGCTTGTTCCATTTTGTTCACTATTGAGATGCCCCTGTGTCTGTCGTCAGTCGTCGTCAGTCGTCCGTCGTGCGTCGTCGTTAACAATTGCTTCTAATGACATCTCCTGCTATACCGCTGAACAGATTTCAACCAAACTTTACATAAATGTTCCTTGGGATCAAGCTCGTTCAAATATGTTCAAAGAATTAAAAAACAACATGCAGACCAAAGTAAAAAAGTAAGGAAATCTTAAAAAATATATTCTCGTCAAAATCTACAGTAGCCAGAGCTGAGAATTTTGGCACATAGCATCACCTACAGGTTGTCAAGTTTGTTAAAATATGCCACTGGACACAAAATTGGCCCCGCCCCGGGGGTCACAGTTTAACAAAGAGAGAATTTTTCGAACGCCTTCTTCTCTGAAACAAATATGGCCAGAGCTATGGTATTCGGCATGGTGACACTTCTAGATGTCCTTTACTTATTTTGTTCAAATGGTTCCGGTCTATTGAAAAGCTTGGTCACAGGAGCTAAAAAAGATTTTTTTTCAATAAAAACTTACAACTTTTCTTGTCAAAAACTACAAGGGTCAGAGCTTAGATATTTGGCACATAGCATTACCTACAACTCCTCTACCAAGTTTGCTCAATGTATGCCCCTGGGATCAAATTTGGTCCGGCCCCGGGGGTCACAGTTTTACATAGAGTTTTATAGAGACATTTTTAAACCTCTTTATCTCTGAAATAATGCGACCAGAGCTTTGATATTTGGCATGGTGACACTCCTAGATGTCCTTTACATATTGTGTTCAAATGGTTTCGGTCTGTTGCATATCGATCGCTAAGCGGAAAACTATCGTAACTCACAGTTTTTCAGAAAACGTTTGTTTGTGATTAAACAAGTCAGAAGACTGAAATACACATACTGTCAAAAGGTTGCCCTCATATCTGCATTAGTTCTGAAATAAATGTACATTTGCAAAAGTATTGTAACTCATATGAATAATTTCATAATTGTAAAACTATCGTAACTTGATTTATCGTGTTCCTTTTTTTTCATTAGTTGAAAACTATTGTTACTCAAGTTACAACAGTTTTCCAGTAAAGTAAGCATCAATTTAGTATGGAACATTTACTGGAAAACTATCGTATCTCAAGTTACAATAGTTTTACAGTAAAATATATATGATTGGTCTATGAATATTATGTTGAAAACTATTGCAACTGGACAAACAATAGTTCTGCACTGACAAACAAACTGAAATGAATGACATAAAATGATCTGCAAATACATGAATTGTGCTAGTGATTCATGGTTAATCATATGTGTGATATAGTCCGATTTTGACCCGTGAGCCGTGACCTTTAGGACGAGTCCACCCAAAGAGGTAAAACGCACCAAAAAGCATAAATTCGTTTAGGAGTTACCTACCTTTCATGGTTTACTAAGGATAGTGTGCCTTGTGTAGCGAAATTAAATCAATAAACGAGTTAGAGTAATAAGTAGAGTGTAAGGGTACTTACAATAGGATAAAAAGGCTGTGGGTTCGATTCCCAATAGAAATTATTTCTTTTAAATTTTAATTTTTATGGGGTTTTTTGCATTATTTTTCAAACAATAACTTATTTGATTTGTTTAACATATATGCTAAATATTTCATGGACGACCTAAAACGTTTAACTTTTTGAAGTATTGTATGTCAATTGAAAAATGACAGACAGTGTTACCCTGATCAGAGTGCTCCTTAAGGAGCCCTCTGATCTGGTATTCACTGTTTTCAGGAGACAAGTGAAGTACACTCTTTCTAAATGACGAGTATACTTGCCGTTTCAGTTTTATTGGATTCTAATTCGTTTCTGCTTCTCCTTCTTACAGGCACGTAGAAGTTTTCTTCAAGCTTCATTGCCATGGAATTTTAGACTATTGACGCGGTGTTTTTGTCTGTCGTACCATCTTTAGTTTGAACTATGTGGTTATACAGAAATGTAATAAAAAATTGAATAATATATACATGTGTATTATTTGAATACTGATCAATTACTTTATGTCCTTGTGGTTATCGTCATATGTAGTATAAAATTCCTTTCCAAACCAAAAACATAAATAAAAAAACAGCATCCACTCGGTATCGAACCCATGACCTTACTCAGTAAAACGCTATCCACGTGCGGCAAGTACTCTACTCTCTCGACCACGATGACAAATATAGGTATCAAAATCTTATTTTAAATATCAAGTTAAGGTTTGAACCCTAACTTACCCATAACATGGAATGGTTGCAACTTCTATAAATAGAAAAACTCATTCACGGTTCAGCGCGCAAAATTTACCTATACCTTCTAACAATAATACATGTTATCCTTAATGTAGTTCACAAAGATAACACAAAAAGTATGTGCCCAGAAAGGAAAAGCTATAACTGCATAATTGAAGCAGTTTACTATTGGATTGCAACAAAAAAAGTTCCAGTATACACACTAAACATAATGAAATGCCTATTTGAATTCAGTTTTATAGTACATCATTTTAATCAAAGATTAAAATATTGATCATTTTTTACATAAATACAAGCAAATTTGCCAAATATCTGCTGTACAAGTTTGATATTTATTTGCCTAGAAAAGACCAAAAAGCCCTAGCTGCCTCCTAGGAGAATTACATCCTTTTTTCATGGATAGGAAAAAGGGGAGAATGTAAATATTACCCAATTACAAATAAAAATGGGGGAAAATCATATTTTCAGTTTCTATAAGCTTGCTAAGATACATATTTTTGTTAAGTGCTTAAACTATGAATAAAATTGTTGTCAAATGAATAGGTTTTTGAGGTTTCGAGTTAATTATGATGCCATTTCTCAAACATATGAGTGGCTTATACACTACATACAGGAATGTATATTAAGTCTGTAAACTGCAACTTGAGGATAACATTCAGAAACACTTACGGTAAAAATTCAAACAGGTTTCTGATCACAGAGTCTAGCTATAGCCTATTTTGACATACAGGACTCTGGTCTTGCCTACGTAAAGGTTTTGAATCAGCCTTCTATAGAAGAAAACTGTCCTCAGGCATTTAAATTATTTCCTTACTGATGAAAAAAGTTTCATTTTATACAGTCATGAATATGAACCACCAAAACTATATTCCGTATATTAGCAGATTGTAGCTTAAAGCAGGCTGAAAGTAAAGCAGAGTGTGCCTTTTGTCACACTCTTCTTTATCCTGCCTTATGTGGTCACATGTTTTCAAAACTACAAACAGGTTATGAGATAAAGGGTTAACAAGTCAATATGTGTTTGTATCGGATAAACTTTAGTTGTCATGTATTAGAGCTATTTGCCGTGAAAGTAAAAGAACCTCGGGGTCTTGTTTTCAAACAGTGGAATTTCATCTGTATGCATACTTGCACCTCTCAACAAACTCTAAAATACCTAGATTCTAAAATCTGCTGTGAGCATCACAACCATAATAAGTAGCTGCTGACAGTCGCCACAAGGGATGGGATGGCATCATTTAGAGCTTGGAGGGCCATATTTTCTTAAAAGCTATAACCATCAACAACAATTCTCCTAACCCATTACAGCATAGTGTTACAGCCAACACACTGACCTCTCTGTGTGTACTATAAAAAGCATAGCCACAGCAAATGATATAATAGTATCCAACATCAAGCTCCTGGGCTAGTGAGTAGACTCTTCAGCTCAGAGGTTATGATATTGGACTGTCACTCAAGCCCCCCATGTTTGATCCCCACCTGGGGATTCTCATATTATCCAATATGGATTTTTCTGATATGCTTTGTTACGAGAGTTTCTTGTCAGATAGAGGCTTGACTGCAAGGGACTTTATAATGCCAAAATGGCTTCTAATATTCCGAAATAGCTTAATTGTCGAAGTGACTTTGTAAAGAGGGGGGTCCCCACACACTGACCTCTCTGTGTGTACTATAAATAGCATAGCCACAGCGAATGATATATCCAATATCAAGCTCCTGAGCTAGTGAGTAGACTCTTCAGCTTAGAGGTTATGATATTGGACTGTCACTAAAGCCCCCCCCCCCCATGTTTAATCCCCACCTGGGGATTCTCATATTATCCAATATGGATTTTTATGCTATGCTTTGTTAAGAGAGTTCCTTGTTAGATAGAGGTTTGACTGGAATGGACTTTATAATGCCAAAATGGCTTCTAATATTCCGAAATAGCCTAATTGTCGAAGTGACTTTGTAAAGAGGGGGGTCCCACACACTGACCTCTCTGTGTGTACTATAAATAGCATAGCCGCGACAAATGATATATCCAATATCTGGCTCATGAGATACCGTGTAGACTCTTTAGCAGAGGTTTTGGTATTGGACTGTCACGCAAGTGCCCCAGATTCGATGCCCGCCCTGGGATTCTCAAAATATCCAAAATGGATTTTCTGCTGTGCTTAGGGAGAGTTTCTCGAAATAAATAGTCTGCGTCTTGTTTTGAAGACAGATGACCACTTAAAATATTTTGAAAATTCTGCTTTACTTTCAACCTGTTTTAAGCTACCATCTGCTAGGATATAGGACATGTTTCTAATGATACATATTGTGACATAGGGAGGAAAATATGCCAGAATGGGACTCAAACATGGGATCCCTTGCTTATAGTGCTCTCTCGACTGAGCTACAAAATTTCCAACTGTGTTTCACCCACTCTTTACAAGACCTGAATTTACATGAATTTACCATCATATCCTGTTGAACTCAACCCGGCTACATATTCATATCTGAACGTGACTATGTTCTTCAGTGGCAGAATAAATTAAAGGCATACTTATAAGATAATTAAGAACACCTTCTCAGTGTTTAAGGTGAACTTAAAAAGATGTGTTGATGAAGGTAGTATTTTGTACTATTATGATTATCATACCAGAGTTATAACATAAGCGCTCTTTTCACACAGGAGTTGTCGCTCAAAAGCCGCGGTCAAAGACATAACATGAAGTTATATACAATGTACTTACAACGTTAAAAAGACAAATAAACACATTCACAATTATTGTATCAACACTTAATTTTGATATTAACTAAACCTAACTAAATCTGTATGTATTTGTGTCAAAATGGATTAACACTACATTGGACACAGTCTGTTAATAATAATCAGAAGGGCTATGTCAGGTTATGTAAACAGTGAAAGTAACCTGTCATTGCTTATCAGTTTACCCAATACCTATCAATTAAATATGTGAACACGACTAAGTCCGGGCATATTGTTTTCGTCTGTTTGTTTGGGTGTCTGTCCACTGTTTTCACCTTGACCATAACTTTGGAACTAGATGTGTGACAGTGACTTCTTATTTGGCATTTTTACTCAGCTGCGAAAGTTCTTGATTGTCCTTGTGACATGTCAGATAAAGGCCAAGGTTATGTAGAGGCCATGGTCACATCAAGGGGCATAGTTAATCACAAACACATCTTGTTTGTGTTTCGCGTTAATAGGAATATTATTTGATTGAATCTCCTTTAGAAGGTGGTTAGATGATACAGACTAAAATTCTAATTGCGGTAAGCTTTCAAAAGATCGATCTACCTGGAAAATAGCAGATGTGTTTTGCAGATCTCAGTTTATATTTATACTTACAGTTATGAATGGCATTTAATAATGTGTGTGCTGTCATTGTTTCGCAAATCTCTGAATGTGATTTGTAATACTTAAGGCCTTTCGCTAACGGAAGTCGGTCTTGCGGGCGAGCGGATATGCGTTTTGGCAACATAGACTTTTTCCGTACGTGCTTATACTAGAAAATTTATATAAAGGAATATGTTGATACGATTTAGTATAATCCTTCATAGCGCAGTGAGTAGAGCGATTGACTAGAAATTCAATGGTCATAGGTTCGAGACCCATCCGATCCAAATATTTTTTTTAAGTGTCCGATTTATTGACTTGTCAATCCTTAACGCAGTAATCAAGGGACATGTTATGTTTAGCTTCGTTGATTAGAATAAGTGATGTTATATACGGTCCAATTATATGTCCACTTACATATACGTTTTAATTTAATGATTTACAAGTCAATAAAATCGGTATGCATGTATACGATTTGATCGAACTATAAAACCACACATTGAAGCTTATCAATACGTCAACCTTTTCAAGATCAACATTGCCCATTATTATTATGTTTAAACAATATAATTAACCTTGTTTACAAGTCCGTGAATAAATAATAGCGCATTTTAATGACAGAATTTTAATTTTAAGGTAAGTAACTGTATCTCAACTTCAAATTGCCCCCATTTTAATAAGACAATCTGTTATAACAACAAATCCTGACTGTAATATTTTCTAATTTTTTCTAACCAACTGTTTCATCAACCATATATTTGAATAAAATAGCCTATTTTCATTCTTCATTAAAAGTTCCATAACACCTTGTATGGAAACTAAGCGCACCTGCGAAGTACCTTAAAAGGTTACGAACGTCATTTAATAATGTGTATGCTGTCATTAATTTATAGATGATTCAGGAAAATAACTGATGTGTTTTGCAAATCTCTGATTGTGATTATACTTATACGGTTACGAACATCATTTAATAATGTGTGTGCTGTCATTAATTTTTAGATGATTCAGAAAAATAGCTGATGTGTTTTGAAAATCACGGACCGTAATTATACTTATACTGTTACGAATGATATTTAATAATGTGAGGTGTGCTGTCATCAATTTCTTGATGATTCAGGAAAATAGCTGATGGGTTTTGAAAATAACTGATTGTGATTATATTTACAGGTAACTATCGCAGAATCAAAAGTTTTGAAAACGTCAACAGCTTCTATACAATACATTGTACAATAATGCATTAATTGGTCTGGGTTTTCCTAGTGAAAGAACATGAATTACAGTATTGGTGCAGAAATTGACTGAACCCTTTATAGTGAGACTATTTCTTCTGAAAGCATACTAAGTTTCTTATCATTCAAATGCTCTTTTACATGTCTTTTTTTCTAGTGGTAGAACATAATTATATTGCAAAAATTTCTTTCTGCAATACAAACATGCTGTATTAAACACACTGCCACCTATCTTTGTTCTTTGTGGTTACCATATAGAGGGTTCTACAGTAACTATTATTTAGTTCAGTTCTTGTTTTCTTATCCTATTTTATTCAGGATACTGATAAAGAAATACGTTTGTAAAACGTATTATGTATCTTATACTTTCCTTGTAAAACTGGCTACTGCTTTAGTGGAAAACTATCGTATCTTCAAGTACGATAGTTTTCCACTTAACAAAAAAAGATCTCGAAGCAAAATATAATTGTAATACTATCGTATCTCAAAAATGTGCTATGAAAACCTTTTAATAAAACACTAGTTCAAACAGAGGTTGATCCTGTTATTCTGATCACATTTCGGGTTAATCCTGTGAAGGAACAGTCTGTGATGACGAAAACTTTTAAAACAGCTTTTTGCTTCTCCTGTAAATTTTCAAAATACGGAGTTACGATAGTTTTCCGCTAAGCGATCGATATCTAGGTCACAGAAGCTAAAATAGATTTTTTCAAAAAAACTTACAAAAGTCTTGTCAAAAACTACAAGGGCCATAGCTTAAATAATTGGCACATAGCATCACCTACAGGTTATCAAGTTTGTTAAAATAATGCCACTGGGCACAAAATTGGCCCGCCCCGGGGGTCACAGTTGAACAAAGAGTTATATAGTGAATTTTTCGAACGTCTTCTTCTCTAAAACAATATGGCCAGAGCTTTGATGTTTGGCATGGTGACACTTCTAGATTTCTAAATGTCCTTTACTTATTTTGTTCAAATGGTGCCGGTCTATTGAATATCTAGGTCACAGGAGCTAAAAAATATTTTTTATAAAAGCTTGTCAAAAACTACCATGACCAGAGCTTAGATATTAGGCAGATAGCATTAGCTACAACTCCTCTACCAAGTTTGCTCAATGTATGCCCCTGGGATCAAAATTGGTCCCGCCCCGGTCATAGTTTTACATAGAGACATTTTTAAACCTCTTTGTCTCTGCAACTAATGTGGCCAGAGCTTTGATATTTGGCATGGTGACACTCCTAGATGTCCTTTACATATTTATTCAGATAGATTTTTTCAATAAAAACTTTCAAAAGTCTTATTGTCAAAAACTACAAGGGCAGAGCTTAAATATTTGGCATAAAGCATCATCCATGTTGTCAGCTATTCTCAGGTGAACGAAATATGGCCAAAGGGCCTCTTGTAATAGTTTAATATTCATCGGAAAACAACGTGTATAATCTGGTTAGATTAATTCGACGACGAATTCAGAACTCAAACTGAAGGTACTTTGCGTAATCATTTACTAAGCAATGACAACTTCATTTCGTCAAAACTTGCCACACGAATAACCTGTAACGAGCTCCAAACAATCTTAAAGACATTGCCAATCGATAAAAAACCCTCACTGGACAACTTGACGTACGAACACATCAAGTATGTTGGACAACAACTTGTCGACTGTAACGTAAAACTGTTCAATGCTATTATCCGGACAGAACGGTTCCCGGACAAATTCAAAGAGAGTGTTACCGTTACCCTTCACAAAGGTCAATGTAAGCCGAAATCTTCCCAGAACAACTACCGTGCAATATCCTTACTACCCGTACTATTCAAGTTGTTCGAAAAGTGTCTTATGGATCGAATTGGAAACACTAAGCTTAAAGCCAAACTCAACTCGTTACAACACGGCTTCCAGAAAGGAAAATCGTGCAAGCTAGTCTCATTCATTTATCAAGAATCCTCAAACGTTTGTTGGGAACGCAATGATACTGTTTATTCATGTTTTCTTGATGCTCTAAAGGCCTTCGATGTGACGTGGATATATGGTTTACTAAACAAACTATATAGCCTAGGTATCCACGGCAAACCGTTACGGCTATTTGTAGAAATGCTTCATGGAGCCTCTAGCCGGTTTTTAGCCTTCGGTCACGTGTCTGAGCCATTCTCGATAGAACAAAGGTGTCGCCAGGGAAGCATCTGTTCTCCTTTCTTCTACACCGTCTTCATCAACGAACTATTGAACAAGTTGTCGAGATCAAAGTACGGCTTTACAATTGATTCAATAAATATGTGCGTACCGACGCAGGCGGACGACGTTGTGCTTATGTCATTATCTTCAGAGGGCCGTCAGGCTCTTCTTTACATTTGCAACTCGAAGTTCAAATACTAAAATCAGAATACCAAATAATGGTACAATGATCGATGAAGTCAGTGAATATAAACACTTGGGGATCGTACAACATGAATCTAGAAGGTGTCCCGCCAACTGTGATATAATTAGGCAAACCGCGAGAATCACCCTTTTCGGTTTTATACTTTGCTTGTATTGTCTTATACTAGCCTATTCATATGCGTGTACTTCTCTTGTATTCTCAAGTATCTGATTAGTCATGTACTGCTTTGTTTGTTTACTCATTTACTCATCAATTTTGGTTGAATGAAATATGATATATATGGCGGTAGCGGAGTAAAACCAATACATGTATTTAAATTATTCATAGGCAGAAGTAGATACTTGTGCACATTTAGTCAAGCACACGGAAATTGTCAATGTTTTTGTTACATATATAACCAATAAGAAGGGAATTCTACCATACAAAGCAGTAAATTAAAACAAAGTATAAGGCCCTTAGCATATACGTACATGTATATATGTTATTGTTGGTAAACATAATGGGATAGCAAATGTCAAGTAGTGTCCGTTCAAACTTAGCTAGGAATAACCGTTACGTCAAACATAAAGAAAAAACATTACAAAAAAGATGCAACCCATCAATGAACACTAGCTGAAGACACAACTCATAATGTATTCACACGTGTTGTTTTGATAAAACCTTTCAATGCTGAGTTATCAAATGGACTTATCTCTTTCTTTATTGATATCTGGACTTTATTGACTCTTCAGGGGTTTGTTTCACACTATTTATGTGTATGTCAAACATGGTAGACCCAGATCAGAGGACTCCTTAAGGAACTCTCTTATCTTTGCAAAGGCTAAACATATCCGGTCCATGCTTCCTACATAGCTGTAAAACATTGGGTGCGAACAGCAGTCATGATGCATGACATCACTATAATTAAAACTTTATTACTATATAACTCGATTCAGTTTTCAATTGTTTTATGTCTGCGATGGAAATAAGGCCTTTACTTAGTACAGTGGCGAATATGGTATTCTTTCCTGATTTATGTATGAATGCATTCGTGCTAAAACAGATCGAAGAAGTGTTTGCCACTTAAATTAAGATAACAATTTCCCAAACGTCATTTTCTGCATACGTTGGCATTTCGTTTGCGTTTGCAATCGTTTAATCGGGAACAACAAACGTTTTCTCTACTGTGAAACAAATGATATAACATAAATGTGAGCTGTTGTCTGTTTTGCGTAAGCAGAAAACCCCAAAATGTACTTCCAGACAGTTTTATAGTTCACAATCGGGTCATTTTTCTCTTAAGTGTCAATAACAATTAGATATATTGCACCAAGCCAATATGTTATATAGACTACATGGGGATATGCAATGGTCTTTGCTAAATTTGGATAAAATTAGATTCAATACTGTACACATTAGGTGATATGAATATATACGTGAAATAATTTTTCTAAGTTCCCAATAGAAAGTAACCATATCGCATGTAGATAAATATCGCTATAAATGTTACATTACATGGAATTTTAATCATAATACTTAATATACGCCAGCTTAATGAAGCAATACAGCAATGTCAAACAACATAGTATGACAAGGATCGCACGAGAAGAAGAGTATAATATAATTGCGTGGTCCTGCAGAATATACTAGAGAAGCATTGCCAACATATCATATGTGGAGAGAGAATCTCATACAACTCAACCGTTTTTGAGCCCCCTAAATTCAAATGTGCCTTCAATAACGTATATCGCGAGGCGTTTATCCCGCGCATAAATTTATAGAGCCAGACGTAAGACGGACACGTTAAAGTATTCTCGAAAGTATGCCTGATCTGGATCCAAACAGTTTGCAAAGTCGGCTTTATACGACTCCGGCGATAATAATGTCTGGGCGATTACACTGTTTGTTTATGATATGATATTTTATCACATTACTTGCGTTTTACATGAAGTATATAAGATAAGTCACCGTTTCTCATTGCAGTTTAAATCATTTTAGAAAACTTGCTCTCATATATGGTAGCATGTTTAGGCAATTTTGGTTTATTTTACCCCGTCACTGCCACGAAGTCATCTGCTTTAATTAAACAACTGTCGTCTGTTTTTACTTCAAATTGAATTTCAGACGAATGGCCTACCGTCACAGTGTTAATCGTGTCACATAAATGTACAGGAGGTAAATGGCACTGAAGGGGATAAAGGTCATTTACATACATACTGGGTATGTTGATCTACACAGGTGAAGGCAGTTTTCTGTTTCTCTTATATTCTCGTAAACTCGATAACGATATATGTATGTGTATAAAAAAAGCTTAAACTAATTCGTGCCGAAAAACTGTTAGCAGAGCATTTATTTTTTATGCAAAACTATGTCATTTGCTTTAGTACTTTTCGAGACGCGTGTCATTATTCATCGAACAACAAGGCCGGCATAAGTGACAGTATGAGTTAGATTAAGAGTTGACAAATGAGTTTATCTAGGAATTGTATAACCATGCTTTGGTCACGCCATGCCAGGAGATAGAAGACGTTCACTAAATTACGAATGGGCTGCCATGCACTGTCAGTTTGTTTAGGATTCGTATTTCTTTTAGAAGACTTACAAGTTATCCTTCAGCAATGTATTTCATAACAATTTTGAACCGTATCCACAACCATATGAGCGGGGATCTGGTAAAAGGGGGCTTATGGCAAAAAAATTCGATTTTTACTTTTTTGCATTTTCTGAAAGTATATTCTTTTTTTTTTTATTAAAATCTGAAAGATTTTTTCATAAATATTGATTTTTAACAAAATTCGGTCGAGTTTCGTACACCCATCAAATTAGGTAAACACAAAAATAGACCACAACGTCATAACGTCAAAAGTAAGAAAAGAACGTCGTTACTCGGCACTATTGCTTTACTATTTGAACTAAGGACATTATTTTTAATCCTTATCCGGTCGATCGTAACCATAACACCACATGCAAAAGAGCTTGGGATCTAAATGAAACGCCGAATTATAACTCATCGTCTTATTCGCATCAAAGCTGTTTGACTATATTTAACCAAATTTGAGCGACCGTGAAAATTGAATTAGATCTAGATAAGAATTTTAGCAAGCGTCAATTTTATCGACTGGATAAGGGTTAATTACAACTTAGTCAAGGTTGATAGAAGGGTGTAAGAAGAGACAGCGAGAGAGTGAGACAGAGAGACAGACAGGCAGAGATAGTCAGAGAGAGACAGGCATATATAGACAGACAGAGTGAGAGAGAGAGAGAGAGAAAGTGGGGGCGATGTACTAGATCTAATACATGTACAACAAGCAATATTGAAAATGGAGACATGTTCATATTGCATGACTTTTTACTGTGCACATTATGGAACAGGGCATGTGAAGTATGTGCTGCCTTAGTCACACAGGGTCGTAGAGCACGGTAAAGATATAGGCCTGACTCTCTAGTAATAGTCCTGTTGGTAACATCACATTTCGCAACACGTCCCCGAAGATGCTGTTGTCACCTGGCGTGTGGAGGGTTGACTCCGTCCCCTATTATTCTCGCCCAATGGCACTACCCCTGGAGCGTCAGCACTTAATTTGAAGTACATTGTACATAATATATTATACTGTTAATTCCTAAAAGAAAGCGAAAAACATATCAAAAGTAAAATGGTCTGATTAGGGCTTAAATCAGCTGCTCATAATTGTTTACACGTTTTGCATGACTATGAGCAGATACTTATACATGTATACTCTATGTCTCTGCTAAGAGAATATACCGGTACATGTTCTTTTGACATACAGGATTATATTCATATAAGAAACAGTGTAACTGGGCTATTTACCTAGAGTCAAAGTGTTCACAAACACATGTACACGGCAAAGTTTTATTTTAGTTCCAAGTTTAAGCATCGTACTATCATAATTTGGACGACGGCGACCTCTACATAGATCGGTAATTTCATTGTAAATATAAAGTCCCGATCTCATTGCCACAGTGCATGCTTGTCCCGATACGTCCCGGTAAAGATATTCGGTAACCCGGCCCGGTGAACCGGGATAAACCGGAACATTATTTTACGAAAAAAATGGGTTCTCCCGACGTCTCCCTCGGTAAATCGCCGGTTGTGAAGCCAGATCTCCCCCCAGAATATAATCCCGGTATAATTACGGTGCAGGGTTGGCCTGTTCCCGGTTAATCCATGTGTAACCCCGGTCGTCGCCAGTGGTATCCCGATGACCACCGGTGTCGTCCTGTTTTACCCCGGTTGTTCACCGGTGACGCGCCGACGTAACCCGGTGTTCGCAGAAAAGTACATGACCCGGGGAAAACATGGATCAGCATCAGTTCTCTTTTGTCTATCTGGGTAAATGAGATGAAATGCAAACGCAGAGCAATACAAGAAGATCATTATAATGTTGTACACTCTTAAAATATCGTTTTAATTTGAGTGACAGTTCGCCCGGCGTCTGATCTCGCTCCATACTGTTTGTAGTGTACATAAAGGCTTAAGTTTCTAAAGGACGAAGCCATTTTTTTAAAAGAAAAACCGTATTCGTTTAATTGTATCATGTTTACTGTATATACAATAGAGAAGGCGAAAACTATTTCCTATTTAAGCGTAGACCGTCGAACCGCAAACGATAGAAAATAAAATGTAGAACATTGCATTTTTTTCTGTAAAAATGTCTATGCTCGCCATCACCCCGGTTGTTCACGGTAGAGACCAGGACCTGCCCCGGATGTGCCGGTAAAGCTCCGGATGTGCCCGGATTAAGCCGGTTCTGGTTATCTATCCCGGTGACCACCGGTTGTATTAGACATTTGAAAGAATCGGTTAAACCTGGAAATTCCCGGTCGTCCCCGGTGCCTCCATGGTTGAACAACCGGTGATTCCAGGTCCGCTCAACTCGGATCTTCGGGGACCAAATCCGGGACAGTGAGAACCTAGACCTGTCTGTGTTTATACGAGTACGGCATTGCCGGGTTCAAAGTTTAAAAGTATATGTAAGTAGAAGTGATTTGCTGTATTTACCTGTGCAGTTATCAGCAAGGTGGGTACATGTTGGAACAGTTGGATAATCCTTGGTATAGTTCTCCAACACCCGGTCAAGCATGCTGTTGACGGCATTGGGGCCATTGTCACAGAGCCATTCTTTCCGATCGACTCTTGTTCGTTCAGTAGGAAATTATCAAATCGCACATCATGTATTTTTTTAAGGGTAGGGCCAATTTGTCTTCCATAATGTGGAATGGTTACATTTTGGCTGCAGTCAAGGTTACATGGAAATAGCTTGTTCCATCTCTATTCCCCTCATCTGCACGCTCTATAGATACACTTGTTGTATAGACCACGCTCTAGTTTGGCAGCAGTGTAGATGTAGAGGCCAGGCTGTCTAAATTACTCCTCCAATGTTTCTGGATCTTGAAAACAAAGTAGACTATTTAAGAATGTCATCAGCTTGCATATGGGACTATGTTTGGGATCGGCAGGGTACAGTATGGGTTGCTTTAATGTAGAATCTATAGATCTAGGTCTAATGGGTTAGCTTTCTGTATCTTATTTTTTTAATTACATTTTTTATCCAACTTATATCTAGATAGACTAATACTATATACTTATACACGTTTCAAGCTATTTAAAAAGGTATTTTCAAGGAGTTTTGAAAAAGGGAGAAACCTTCGTCTAGGCCTACGAGATTCGATCTCACGCCTGATTCCTAAACATGATCACAGTTTAAGAGCCGCCAATCTTGCCAATACTAATTAGACGTACGAAGATAATTTATTGCTCGTGTACAATGAAATTTAATGTCTGTGGTTACTAACACACACGTGACTATAGATGACTATGTTATTACAATGATTCGCTTGGAGTGCGGGAGGTTGCGGGTTCAATCCCTGGCCGGGTCAAACCAAAGACTTGAACATTGGTAGTAATGGCTACCCTCCTTGGCGCTCAGGATTTCGGGTTAGCATTACGACTGGTTCGTCGGTGTCAGGATAAAGTGACTGGCCGGGTACAGTCCCAATAGTGCACATAAAAAGTGTCCCTTCTCATAATCATCAGAATTGATGGCGTAGAAGTAACGAATAGAAATAGAAATAGGCTATTAGTAGATCTAGGCTCAAATATGTGCCATTACAAGTGATTCATTTCTGCGCAATCTATTTTTAGAATCTCTATGAACAGGGAAACAGAATCAACCGAAGAATGTTGTGAGTTCTCGGTAGATCTAGTTTATGTATAAATGTATCACTACATGTTGCAAATTAATTTCTGATTAAGAGTGAAAACTGATCTAGAATCTTTGTCTAGTATATTCTTTCGATCGCACACATGTTTTCAGGCAAGTTCGATTGATGATGAAATGGCTGTAGAGCAAATCGATAATCTTGACTCACTTTAAATAGGTCATTACATTTTATGATGGAATCAACACTGCTAGATCTAGATAAGATATCGTTCTTATCATCATATCTAGTATACTCACATCACTGTCCAACCGGTAAAACATTGAGTTGAAAATTCAAAACAGATCGATCAGATCAAACAGACTTGTGTTTACAACACAAAGTCATGACGTAACTTTAAAGCGTCATTTATCGACGATGACGTCGAAAGCCATAAGCCCCTTTTGTCAGATCCGCGCTCATATGCTTAACAGTTAGATGTCCTATCAGACGCCAATATAAACAATTGTTAACAATTTCAAATACGGTCGCAAACTCGATAATTCGAATACTTGTTAGTTCGACATTACCATATATCATAGTTGAAACGTGGAATAGTCACGTGTTAACTTAAATATACGGGGGGTTTGTTCGACTTATTAAAATTCAACATATGCAATACTGGTACGATCGATTTAAGCGAATTACGAAATATCAAGTTTCGACTACGATAATGATGAATATTTACACTCGCCCTATCTCTTTCCATTGTAAAAATCTGTGTTCATTTCATATAGACACTCAAACCTTAGAAGGTGGGGCTTAGGGTTAAGTCGCTGCGCATTAATCTGCATTACTCTAAAATTAGAAATCCACGTTGTATTTGACCTAGATTGAATCTAGTTGATTTCCCAATCTTTTTTTTAAACACTTAATACCAATATATATAGAGAGATTTTATATTCATATTGATATAAATTATTTACACTCATTGTGAAAGAAAATGCATTAGGAAGTGCTCCGAAACTTTGTCCGTCTGCTACGAATTTATTTTTATCACAACAATGATGCTCGAGATAAGATTTTCACTCGTTATATGAATTCTGAGTTTGTAACTGGTCTACAGTCGCTCCTTTGTTTGCGTTTACAAGTATAACAATAAGCGGTCACTAATTTGTGACGCTGGGCGTTAGCGAATTTTTATGTGAATCTAAAATATGTAGATCTAATATAATTTACGATAAAACAGGCTTTAGTTTTGCAAATTTATCGGAAGTTAGTGCAATAGATTTGAACAATTATTTTTACAATTTTCAGTTATAAAATATATGGAAAATGTACTAGATCTACATTAAGTGTACATTTAAGAAAGCTATTACTGCTGATGCTGAAAAAAAACATTAAAGGGGGGTGTAGTGAAGTAGACCTGCATTCAGCTAGTAAAGGTCAGTGTTTTAGGCCATACCATTAAGACTGTGTCCTAGTGTGTGTAAACCCCGGAGCAGATTAGTCACATGTACAGTTGAACCTATGAAGACAAGATGTCGGACACAGAGATATAGAATAACTATCGCGGACCAGGAGAATGCCTGCAGGTAAGTCCTGTATTTACTTCAGGGGTAATAAATGCTGCGCCACTACACAAACTACATTATCCAGTGACAGATTTGAGTGTCTGTCGGACTCGAAAAAAATAAGAAAAAAAGCTAAAACAAACAAAAAACCAAGACGACGACACAATTTGCAGTCTACATAAGGTTCTATATAGATCTAAATAATGTTAGTCACTTAGGTCGGCGCCATGAATATGACCAATTTATATGCGTGCGGGTGCCGTGAAACCCAAACTCAATCAAACCAACTAGGCAGTATGATTGTTTGGGGGGGGGGGGGGGAGTAGAAACGGACTTTCGAAACCTTCTCTTAGTACTGAACAGGATACAAAAGGAGCTCGAATGCATCAATCTCAATCAGGTCAGATTTGGCTAGATTTATAAACAGGATTAACGTCACTCTATATTGAGTTATCCTATCATGGTGATGACACCGAAATTGGTTACTTTAGTTTTGGGTTGAGGTGCAAGGATACGCATGAATATTCCTCTGCTGAAGTAACCACCGGTACACATGTACAATTTCTTTCTCAATAATAATCTTCTATACAAATATCAATCTGGGTTTTTGCCAGCCCATTCAACTACTTTCCAGCTTATAGATATCTTTCATCATATATGTCAATCATTTGACAATGAACAGTTTTCTTGTATGGTTTTCTGCGATATTTCTAAAGCCTTTGATAGAGTTTGGCACAAAGGTCTTCTCTTTAAATTGAAACAAAATGGTATTAATGGTTCTTTACTTGATTGGCTTTCCAGTTACTTGTCAAATAGAAGTCAGAGAGTCGTCCTACAGTCTAGCGTGTCAGCTTCTAGGTCTATTTCAGCCGGTGTTCCTCAGGGATCTGTGCTAGGGCCGTTAATGTTTCTTATTTATGTCAATGATATATCTGACTCTCTACTCAGTTTAACTAGATTGTTTGCAGATGATAGCTCTCTCTTTTATTCGGCTACATCTGTTGATGATATAGAAGGTATTGTGAATCATGACCTTAATATCATATCTTCATGGGCTAAACAATGGCTGGTTACTTTCAATCCTAACAAAACTGAAGCTATCCTTTTCTCTCTAAAAAAGTATGATAATCTACCACAACTAATATTTGAAGATACACCAATTAATTTTGTCGAAAACCACAAGCACTTAGGAGTTACTCTTAGCCACAATGGTCAGTGGAATTCTCATATAGATAATGTAGTAATATCTGCCTCGAAAGTAGTAAACATAATGAGAAGATTAAAATTTACTCTAAATAGGAAATCTTTAAATCAAATCTATCTCTCATATATATCTCCTATACTTGAGTATGCATCTATAGTTTGGGAGGGTTGCTCTGATAGCTGTTCAGATTCCTTACAAAAACTTCAAAATGAAGCTGCCAGAATTGTAACTGGTCTTACTCGTTCTGTTTCATTAGAAAATCTTTACCGTGAATGTGGATGGCTGAGTTTGGAAAAGAGACGTAATTTTCAAAAGCTGCTTTTTATGTATAAAGCCACACACAGCATGGTACCATCATATATTACAGACTTGATACCTCCTACTGTTGAAGAATCCAACCCATATCCACTAAGAAACCGGGAAAATATTAGAATTCCTATTACTAGAACTTCAGTCTCACAAAAATCATGTATTCCATCCTCCATAGATTTGTGGAATAGCTTAGATCTTGATTTGAGAAACATTGATTCATACACTAGTTTCAGACATGTATTATTAAATGACAATTCTCTCATAAATGTTCCATTATATTATTCACAGGGAAACAGATACTTATCAGTTTTACATGCAAGAATTAGAAACAATTGCAGTAATCTAAATAACGATCTGTTTAATAACCACCTCAGATTGGATCCCTATTGCTCATGTACTGAAGCTATTGAAGATGCAGAACATTTCTTCTTTACCTGTAAGAATTATACACAGCCAAGATTAACTTTATTTCATTCAATTAGTAAATTTCAACCTCTGAACTTAGATACATTATTATTTGGGAAAAGATATTTAAATGACAAAGAAAATCTCAATATTTTCAGTGCAGTGCATGAATTTATTAGAGGATCTAAAAGGTTTACATGAGTGTCAAGCAGTTTGGGTCCTGATCGGATGCCACGCTTCATGACATCCGATCAGGATCCCAACTGTCTGAAAATATCTGAAATTATAAGTAATTTACAGAGCTCCAGATAAAGGTAATAGTCAAAACTTAAACTTTATTTCGGCATTGGGCCCTGTGGGATCATTGCTCGTTAGAATCGTCTCTTTGAGACGATTCTGACAAGTAGTCGCATCATGGGATTTGGTGCTGAAGTGAGGAACAAAATGTTGTATTGTCTAGTTTGCTTTATCTTGTCTGGAGCCCTGGATTTATAGATTTGGCAACTTGGGATTGAAAAGATTTGATTTCTGCAAGCATATTTTAAGTAAAGGGAGACAATTCAAATGTTTAAGTAAACCTTTTTCAGTTACAGTTGTCTCTCTTATACCGGATATATGCATGATGCCACTTACATGTATTCTGTATCTATTACTTACACCATATGACTAAATACACATTTATTTGGTCTGAAGCATTAAAACCATGATTGTCCCTTGATCACCATGAATGAATTGAATGTATATCTAGCTACACCTCTCTCTCTCTCTATCACTCTCTCTCTTTCTCTGACAGTCTTTCTCTTTCCTTCTTCTTTCCTTCTGTAGTCTTTTTCTTCAACAAAAAAGTTAAGTAATTTCGTCATATTTCATCTATATGCCATTGTTCCTGTACTGTATATTTACATTGTAGGGGGAGGGTCGGATCTAATGTTGTTATAACTTGTGACCCAACCCCAATTCCATGCATATTTGAGGGAATAAAAATATGTTTAAACTAACCACCGGTTCTTTGACATGCCCGGAATCAAGATCTAATACATGCATATATTAACCCGGATTCAAGATACATACTAAATACTAGATCTACTTAAAGAAAATTCCTGACCTACTTTCGGTGGTAACACCAAACCAGGTATAAAAGCATGCAACCCTGTGCTAGTTGTGCTGTTACTGTTATCTTGTCTAGGGATATACTCATCCAAGCGTCTCATGTGAGGCCCGTACCTTGAATTTGTTAGTTTGGTTAGTAAAACCTATTGACTCAGGTCCTCTCTAGACAACTTGAGATTAGTGACTAAGCTAAGCACACGTCACAAGGGGGGTGTAGTCCATCAAAGACTGAGGAAATAGAAGCTGGTTATTTTATTTTGTGAAGCGGGGACTCGAATCGGTAGTCTCTGTGTCCGTAACCACTGGAATATGATTCTGACATAGTCAACTTAAACACTCGGGCATTTTTTTTATTTCAATATCAAAATTCTTACCAATAAAAAGGCCATATATATAGTTTTATTCATTAAGATAATCTGTTGTTACTTTTGATTAAATTGCCTTTGATAGAAGTTGTTTCCGTCATTTTATTCAGTACAATCATCGATATCAGTTGAAACAAAGGAAAAAACAGCATAAATCACTAAAGGGAGGTAAATGCCGAACGAGATTCTACGTAAGTTATGCGAACTTTTAACTGAATTGACATGTACTCTTTTAGGTTTAATTCGATTAAGAATAGGTATATTCCGATTCGATTTTTGATTTCCATCCTTTATGGTTCTTTTTTGTGATTATATCAGCACACAGTGGGAGGACTATTTTCTTTCCGTAATGTGGCTATTCTCTATATCCGCGCAGTATAGATCTAGCTATGTTATTTGGTTACAGGGGGCGGAATTAACTTCATTAAAGCTGTTCATTCAAGATTATTTCTTCGACGTACATTTCTCTTTTTAAACCCAATTTCTCCTTTAATAACTGAAAGTTTAATTTTTTTTCATAACAAATATAAAGATAAAATAATGTAAATATAAGAAATAAACAGGTTTTTTTTCGTGTTCAAGCCAAATGAATGACAGAAAATTAATGGCAAATTTACCATGAATCGCTGACGCGAATCATGGAATTTGCCGATAATTTTCTGTCATTCATTTGGCTTGAACACCGAAAAAAATCAATTCATTTCTTAAATGATGCATTTTAAAGTACTACATTGAATGTCATTACGTTAGCGCTTAGTTTCGTTTCGATGAGTTTTTTTCACTATTCACGACCGCTCTGTCGAATAATAATAATACCTGTTTTGAAAAATTTCAACCAAATATTGCTACGCGCTTAACCTTTTACCCAATAGCCTGTTTCTTCGTTTCCAAGACAAGTGACCACTTAAAGCAGGTTAAAATTAAACGTAGTGTGCCTTAAGTTGCCCTATGCTTTACATTTAGCCTGCTTCAAACATCAGCTTCTAGGTTATTTTTTTGCACATTCATAACCAAATAAAGTTGAACATTTTTTATCTTCAATTGAGGCATGAACTCAATACGTAAGAAAGCGTATCCATGGAGTAAAAGTAAAGACATTACTTTTAATCTGTCACAATTGTGTTCTTTCACAACTGTTTGTAAAAGTTTTGTTAACAATTTCAGCATATGAATTTTAACATGAAAACAAGAAATGAGTTAGATCCTGATCAAACCAATATCACAACCTATGAGTCTGATTCGGATCAAAGTTGCTTGCATGATCGAATGTTGTAGCAACTAGCAGATTGTGTTACATGTGAAAGCATGAAAATGAAAGGAGTAAAGAGATCGACAATAAAATATATAGTTCAATGCGGGATATTGTAGGATGCAACTGGTAGTATATCATTTAAGAAAAGGGTATGTTCCATGTATACCATCAAATATCGGGCAACTGATAAGAAACGTGCGAATATTGATATCAGACAGTAGTAAATACAACAATAAGGCGTCAAAAATCCCTCATTATTTGTTAAATGCACATACCGTGAATAAAATATGACATTGATGGAAGATGTTTACAGTTAAATGTGAAATACTACGACATGCAACATTGAATGACTACATTAACTGCTAGTTATGGTAAATAAATCAGATTGATAGTAGTATCCAGTTGGTAATTTTACTCTTCTCTTGTTGAATAGTCATTTATAATTCCGCTTATTGGCAACATCTATCAGCTGAACTATTACACTAGCTGATTCAATGGTTTAGAAACAACGTGCAAACTCATGTCAAACAGTCCCGATTAAATGGCACACACCTTGACCAGACAGCTCCTGAAATAATTATATATTCTGAATCTACACAGTTTTAGTACACATCAATAATCACTAATAGCAGAACCAGGGTAAAGTTCATTCTAAGTGTTGTAATACTTTCTGGTCCTTTAGAATCATTGATTTCAGCGCATTTATAGTTGAAAGTTGAATTCCGCTTAAGCTGGTGCTAGGAGGCGTGAGCACTGTTGCATATTTTAGTATTGCTCATGAACAGACTCAATTAAACCGAGTCTGCACTTTTCAGTATTTGCTTTGTTTTCTGTGCTATCAAAGGATCTCCCCTGATTCAGATATAAACCAATTAGTGCCTATCGTCCACATAAGTAGACATTAGCAAACAATGTAGACCTTGATGAGACGCCATAATTGCTGTCCGTCTAAAGACGATGTAGATTTATTTTTTCATTGATCGAGGTATAAACAAAAATGTGACATTGTATGAAACTGCAAAGCGGTAATACTGGAGTGTGTCTAGGTTTCTTCTAACCTTAATGAAAATTAAAAAGTATATGTATTCCTAATACTAGTAATTCAATATTTCTTCTGGATGTAAGAAAGATATTAAATAGAGTATCGGACATTAGTGCTCGTTATCTTTCACTTTTAAGCCGTGAGTTGTAGCTCCTATGCAACAAATATCGTCCCAACAAACGAGACAAGAGAAAATTGCCCCGATAAAGTGTGTCCCATATTTTTCATCGGGGTATAAAAAAAATGTACAGCCTATCACAGCTCACCAACAGTATTGAAAATACACAATATCAAATTGTACATACTGAAACTCTGTTATAAGCAAAAGGATATATCAATCAAGTACGCGCTAGAAAATATATTACCTGAAAGGTTTCTAATTGTCTTTCTTAAAAATGTTTACGCTCGTTACATCGAATATTCTGTTAGAGTGATAGAAGAGAAGAGAGCAACCAAACACCGACTCCTATAGGCCAAGACCAGAGCACAGAAGCTAACCGTGCAGACAGAGTACAGGACTAAACAGAGGGAGGTTAAGAGAAGCACACGGAAGGACAAGAGAGACAGGTTGACCAGCTGGCCACAGAGGCTCAGCAAGCAGCAGACATGGGAGACGTGAATACCTTGTATAGCATAAGCAGGAAACTAGCTGGGAAGAGAGGCGCTGCAGACAAGCCTGTCAAGTCCAATGGTGGTAGGACACTGACGAAACCAGACGAACAACTGGATAGGGGGAGGGAACACTTCAGTGAACTCCTCAGCGGTACACCAGTTGATACCCCCCCTCCCGACATACCAGAAGGACAGGGGCTGGACATCGATATAGGACCTATCACCAAGGACGAGATCATGGACGCAGTGGGGATGCTAAAGAATGGCAAAACACCAGGCCTCGATGGGATCCCACCAGAAACCCTAAAGGCAGATCGTGAAACCACAGCCGATCTACTGATAGGACTACTACAGGACATTTGGGAGAAATAAGACGTTCCATCCGAATGGAGGACAGGTCTGATCGTCAAACTACCGAAGAAAGGAGATCTAGGGGACTGTCAGAACTGGAGGGGCATCCAGTTGTTATCGTTGCCAAGCAAAGTTCTAACGAGGATAATTCTGAAACGAATTAAGTACGCCATCGACAAAGTCATGAAGGACGAGCAGGCAGGGTTCCGCCAAGGAAGATCGTGTACAGACCAGATAGCAACGCAAAGGATCATTGTTGAACAGTCACTGGAATGGCAACCACCGTCGTACATAAACTTCATCGACTTTCGCAAAGCATTCGACACTATCGATCGAGCAACAATATGGAAGATTATGAAGCACTACGGTGTCCCAGAGAAAGTCATCAGCATTATCCGTAGCCTGTATCAAGACACAATCTGCCATGTGATCCACAACACGGACCTTTCCACTCCCTTCACTGTCTCAACAGGTGTACGTCAGGGTTGTCTGTTGTCTCCGCTGATCTTCTCGCTCGTGGTCGATTGGATCATGAAGACTGTTACCAGAGAACCGAGAGGGCTACAATGGACCTTTACAAAGAGATTGGAAGATCTGGACTTCGCAGATCACATCGCTCTCCTGTCCCACACCCATCAACACATACAGGAAAAGACACAGAGTCTAGACCTCACGGCCAAGCAAACAGGACTCCACATCAACGCCAAGCAAACGAAAGGCATGAGAATCAATCAGAGAAATGAAGCTCAGCTTACGCTGGATAATCAGCCGATTGACGAAGTGGGGAGTTTCACTTATCTCAGGAGTGTGCTGAACAAGACAGGAGGATCAGATGAAGATGTAAGGATCAGGATTGGGAAAGCAACAGGTGCCTTTATAGCTCTATCCAACATCTGGAAAAGCACAGTTATACGACTGAAGACCAAAATCAAGCTCTTCAATTCCAACGTGAAGTATATCCTACTCTACGGGTCTGAGACATAAAAGCACTCAAAGAGCATAGAACACAAGCTCCAAGTCTTCATCAACAATCGCCTTCGTCGAAACTTGAAAATAAGGTGTCCGGAAAGGATTTCGAATGTCGAGCTCTGGAGAAAGACAAGACAGAAGCCAGTGATGTTAACCATCAAAGAGAGAAAGTGGCGATGGATTGGGCACATTATCCGAAGGGAGGACTCGAACATCACCCGCCAAGCTCTCGACTGGAATCCCCAAGGCAAAAGAAAGCGAGGTCGACCATTGCTGACCTGGAGAAGATCTCTGGATGCTGAGCTGCGGTCTGTTAGGCTATCGTGGGGCGAGGCAAAGCGGAGGGCGCAAGATAGAGACGACTGGCGGACAGTGGTGACGGCCCTATGCCCACCTATGGGCGAAGAGGAATAAGTAAGTAAGTAAACATCGAATATTTAAGAAATAGTCTATGTTCTACCATTTTGGAAGTTGTGGTGCGCAGGAATTGACCACGAAGGCCGAAGACCTGAGTGGTCAATTCCTGTGCACCACAACGACCGACCGTTGTAAAGTACCGTTTCACAACGGTAGAACATAGATTATTTCGATTCTAACATGACCAGATTTAAAGAAATTCATTAGAAAGGAAATCAAATGTTCCATACTTATTTCCTCAGCGGATGCAATTTTTCGACCGAATAACTTTTTCCGCGCCATTACAAGAATCTAACATCCAACAGCAAATTTTACATTTACCGATCCACAATATGGCATAGAAACAAACATTACATGATCAAGACAGAAGAATGGGAAAATTACAGTAACATGACTGGTTAAAAGTATATGGTCTTTACAGGCTATATGAATAACGTAAGAAATTTAAAAAACATAACGTATGAACGCATGAGGTCACGTCATGTCATATAACCGCGGGAGGAGCGGGGTTCGACCTGTTCTTTGTTTATAGAGACGAATTCACGTGTCATGTTAGAATGAACCTTATTAAATGGTCAAGGGTTTTAGTACATAATCTGCATGGGACAAAGGATAGCATTTAGCTACCTGCTATATGCATGCAAAAACAAAGAGCGCATGGATGCCTGAGTAAACGGTATACTCCTCCTCATTTTGTTTCAATCTGCCATTCATCTATGTTCTTAGGACATTGCTCCAAGGCTTTATGGAACATTGGAATCGCCAATATTGGTTTCCGCTGTATATCAATGGCTTATTTTATAATGCAATGATCAGCTGTAAAAGGAATTGAGTTTTTATTTAGTCACAAGAGCGAAATGTATCTATCTTCCAGACGTTTTTATCGTTCACAGGCAAGATATTATTCTCAAGAGAGTCGAGAACAATACTGTTCATTGCACCATGCTTATGTTATAAGTGACGTAAATAATACAGGCAACATGTAATTGAGCAGCATTGGGAGACAGAATAAAGACACAGTGAAGTGAAATTGAATTAAAGTTAGACACATTATAGAGTACTGACAGCTGCTGAATTTAACTTTAAAACACCGTTTGAAAAATATAAACGGCGCCTAAGCCAGATAATTCATATACTTTTGTCACGCTCGATGTACTGCAAAAAAAATTGAACAGCTCTGTTTCCTTTTATAGAACATCATATATTGAAATAAATGTATGGTATTCAGTTATTATTGATCATGGATGTCCACTTCAACATTTGATTTACATGAAAACCGCTCTATTACGACCAATAGTTAAATGCACATACCGTGAATAAAATATGACATTGATGGAAGATGTTTACAGTTAAATGTGAAATACTACGACATGCAACATTGAATGACTACATTAACTGCTAGTTATGGTAAATAAATCAGATTGATAGTAGTATCCAGTTGGTAATTTTACTCTTCTCTTGTTGAATAGTCATTTATAATTCCGCTTATTGGCAACATCTATCAGCTGAACTATTACACTAGCTGATTCAATGGTTTAGAAACAACGTGCAAACTCATGTCAAACAGTCCCGATTAAATGGCACACACCTTGACCAGACAGCTCCTGAAATAATTATATATTCTGAATCTACACAGTTTTAGTACACATCAATAATCACTAATAGCAGAACCAGGGTAAAGTTCATTCTAAGTGTTGTAATACTTTCTGGTCCTTTAGAATCATTGATTTCAGCGCATTTATAGTTGAAAGTTGAATTCCGCTTAAGCTGGTGCTAGGAGGCGTGAGCACTGTTGCATATTTTAGTATTGCTCATGAACAGACTCAATTAAACCGAGTCTGCACTTTTCAGTATTTGCTTTGTTTTCTGTGCTATCAAAGGATCTCCCCTGATTCAGATATAAACCAATTAGTGCCTATCGTCCACATAAGTAGACATTAGCAAACAATGTAGACCTTGATGAGACGCCATAATTGCTGTCCGTCTAAAGACGATGTAGATTTATTTTTTCATTGATCGAGGTATAAACAAAAATGTGACATTGTATGAAACTGCAAAGCGGTAATACTGGAGTGTGTCTAGGTTTCTTCTAACCTTAATGAAAATTAAAAAGTATATGTATTCCTAATACTAGTAATTCAATATTTCTTCTGGATGTAAGAAAGATATTAAATAGAGTATCGGACATTAGTGCTCGTTATCTTTCACTTTTAAGCCGTGAGTTGTAGCTCCTATGCAACAAATATCGTCCCAACAAACGAGACAAGAGAAAATTGCCCCGATAAAGTGTGTCCCATATTTTTCATCGGGGTATAAAAAAAATGTACAGCCTATCACAGCTCACCAACAGTATTGAAAATACACAATATCAAATTGTACATACTGAAACTCTGTTATAAGCAAAAGGATATATCAATCAAGTACGCGCTAGAAAATATATTACCTGAAAGGTTTCTAATTGTCTTTCTTAAAAATGTTTACGCTCGTTACATCGAATATTCTGTTAGAGTGATAGAAGAGAAGAGAGCAACCAAACACCGACTCCTATAGGCCAAGACCAGAGCACAGAAGCTAACCGTGCAGACAGAGTACAGGACTAAACAGAGGGAGGTTAAGAGAAGCACACGGAAGGACAAGAGAGACAGGTTGACCAGCTGGCCACAGAGGCTCAGCAAGCAGCAGACATGGGAGACGTGAATACCTTGTATAGCATAAGCAGGAAACTAGCTGGGAAGAGAGGCGCTGCAGACAAGCCTGTCAAGTCCAATGGTGGTAGGACACTGACGAAACCAGACGAACAACTGGATAGGGGGAGGGAACACTTCAGTGAACTCCTCAGCGGTACACCAGTTGATACCCCCCCCTCCCGACATACCAGAAGGACAGGGGCTGGACATCGATATAGGACCTATCACCAAGGACGAGATCATGGACGCAGTGGGGATGCTAAAGAATGGCAAAACACCAGGCCTCGATGGGATCCCACCAGAAACCCTAAAGGCAGATCGTGAAACCACAGCCGATCTACTGATAGGACTACTACAGGACATTTGGGAGAAATAAGACGTTCCATCCGAATGGAGGACAGGTCTGATCGTCAAACTACCGAAGAAAGGAGATCTAGGGGACTGTCAGAACTGGAGGGGCATCCAGTTGTTATCGTTGCCAAGCAAAGTTCTAACGAGGATAATTCTGAAACGAATTAAGTACGCCATCGACAAAGTCATGAAGGACGAGCAGGCAGGGTTCCGCCAAGGAAGATCGTGTACAGACCAGATAGCAACGCAAAGGATCATTGTTGAACAGTCACTGGAATGGCAACCACCGTCGTACATAAACTTCATCGACTTTCGCAAAGCATTCGACACTATCGATCGAGCAACAATATGGAAGATTATGAAGCACTACGGTGTCCCAGAGAAAGTCATCAGCATTATCCGTAGCCTGTATCAAGACACAATCTGCCATGTGATCCACAACACGGACCTTTCCACTCCCTTCACTGTCTCAACAGGTGTACGTCAGGGTTGTCTGTTGTCTCCGCTGATCTTCTCGCTCGTGGTCGATTGGATCATGAAGACTGTTACCAGAGAACCGAGAGGGCTACAATGGACCTTTACAAAGAGATTGGAAGATCTGGACTTCGCAGATCACATCGCTCTCCTGTCCCACACCCATCAACACATACAGGAAAAGACACAGAGTCTAGACCTCACGGCCAAGCAAACAGGACTCCACATCAACGCCAAGCAAACGAAAGGCATGAGAATCAATCAGAGAAATGAAGCTCAGCTTACGCTGGATAATCAGCCGATTGACGAAGTGGGGAGTTTCACTTATCTCAGGAGTGTGCTGAACAAGACAGGAGGATCAGATGAAGATGTAAGGATCAGGATTGGGAAAGCAACAGGTGCCTTTATAGCTCTATCCAACATCTGGAAAAGCACAGTTATACGACTGAAGACCAAAATCAAGCTCTTCAATTCCAACGTGAAGTATATCCTACTCTACGGGTCTGAGACATAAAAGCACTCAAAGAGCATAGAACACAAGCTCCAAGTCTTCATCAACAATCGCCTTCGTCGAAACTTGAAAATAAGGTGTCCGGAAAGGATTTCGAATGTCGAGCTCTGGAGAAAGACAAGACAGAAGCCAGTGATGTTAACCATCAAAGAGAGAAAGTGGCGATGGATTGGGCACATTATCCGAAGGGAGGACTCGAACATCACCCGCCAAGCTCTCGACTGGAATCCCCAAGGCAAAAGAAAGCGAGGTCGACCATTGCTGACCTGGAGAAGATCTCTGGATGCTGAGCTGCGGTCTGTTAGGCTATCGTGGGGCGAGGCAAAGCGGAGGGCGCAAGATAGAGACGACTGGCGGACAGTGGTGACGGCCCTATGCCCACCTATGGGCGAAGAGGAATAAGTAAGTAAGTAAACATCGAATATTTAAGAAATAGTCTATGTTCTACCATTTTGGAAGTTGTGGTGCGCAGGAATTGACCACGAAGGCCGAAGACCTGAGTGGTCAATTCCTGTGCACCACAACGACCGACCGTTGTAAAGTACCGTTTCACAACGGTAGAACATAGATTATTTCGATTCTAACATGACCAGATTTAAAGAAATTCATTAGAAAGGAAATCAAATGTTCCATACTTATTTCCTCAGCGGATGCAATTTTTCGACCGAATAACTTTTTCCGCGCCATTACAAGAATCTAACATCCAACAGCAAATTTTACATTTACCGATCCACAATATGGCATAGAAACAAACATTACATGATCAAGACAGAAGAATGGGAAAATTACAGTAACATGACTGGTTAAAAGTATATGGTCTTTACAGGCTATATGAATAACGTAAGAAATTTAAAAAACATAACGTATGAACGCATGAGGTCACGTCATGTCATATAACCGCGGGAGGAGCGGGGTTCGACCTGTTCTTTGTTTATAGAGACGAATTCACGTGTCATGTTAGAATGAACCTTATTAAATGGTCAAGGGTTTTAGTACATAATCTGCATGGGACAAAGGATAGCATTTAGCTACCTGCTATATGCATGCAAAAACAAAGAGCGCATGGATGCCTGAGTAAACGGTATACTCCTCCTCATTTTGTTTCAATCTGCCATTCATCTATGTTCTTAGGACATTGCTCCAAGGCTTTATGGAACATTGGAATCGCCAATATTGGTTTCCGCTGTATATCAATGGCTTATTTTATAATGCAATGATCAGCTGTAAAAGGAATTGAGTTTTTATTTAGTCACAAGAGCGAAATGTATCTATCTTCCAGACGTTTTTATCGTTCACAGGCAAGATATTATTCTCAAGAGAGTCGAGAACAATACTGTTCATTGCACCATGCTTATGTTATAAGTGACGTAAATAATACAGGCAACATGTAATTGAGCAGCATTGGGAGACAGAATAAAGACACAGTGAAGTGAAATTGAATTAAAGTTAGACACATTATAGAGTACTGACAGCTGCTGAATTTAACTTTAAAACACCGTTTGAAAAATATAAACGGCGCCTAAGCCAGATAATTCATATACTTTTGTCACGCTCGATGTACTGCAAAAAAAATTGAACAGCTCTGTTTCCTTTTATAGAACATCATATATTGAAATAAATGTATGGTATTCAGTTATTATTGATCATGGATGTCCACTTCAACATTTGATTTACATGAAAACCGCTCTATTACGACCAATAGTTGAACGAATGTTTCGGCGTTTAAGGCAAGTGGTTTTTTAAAGCAAGATACAAGTAAAGATTGAAGCTCCGCTAACATCTTATAGCTGCCATCTGACTTACAACAGTAGTTTAATTTCAATTTTAGCTGTCGTAAATAAAGAGGTTTTACTGAAGTCTTAAAACTAATATTGACGCAGTTTGGAGACGTTTCGATTGAGTATGACAATCTGGCTTTTGCATATAGATTTGATAACGATCAACCATTGAGCAACTCCGACAGCATCAAATATAGAGACATAATGTGTCCGCAAAATAAGAAAGTGTGATAACTAGTTTAAAATAGTTGAAGAAATCGTTTTGATGCAACCATTAAATGTCTTGGTATGGATAAAGGTAAATTCAGTTCTGCTTGTAAAGGTGCAAATTTTAAAGTTGATTAATCTAACATAAAATCGCAAACGACAACATTGTTCATTGAAATTCTTTATTTTAATGTAGCTACACATGCTACACTTGATAATTTGAAAACAATCATACAGTGCTGATACATGTGTGCACCTTCTAGCTTGAACAATGGCAGTTTTTGCAGATAGCATTCACTTTGAATCGAAATACTTTTCTGTATGAAAGGATATAACCAACCGTGAGGTTTTATTCAATAATAGCTTCAATACAAGTTCCATGCAGGCTGTTTAAAGTTTTACAAATACAGTCATTTTGTGTCAGTATGTCAATATGTGGCCAATATTAAAAATTAGTTTACACATCAAATATGTTATCCACGTAAAATAAAGTCGTTATTATTATTATGATTGTAGTTTATAGTTATTGCAGATGGGTTAGAATCCAAGATATTCTGATTCAAAGGATAACCTACATTTTATTTATGCTTTTTCTGTGGATTACAAGGAAATAGCAGTGGATAATCACTTGATAATTTCACTGTTTCAAGCAGTGGGGTTATCGTCGCGCGTGCTTCGTTTATGAATTTTTCCCGTAGGGCTACCAAAGAATCGTAGTCAAACGTGTCTTATCGTTGAATTCCGGCAGCCCAATTTGACGCGAACCACTCAACGGAAGTACACAAATCCAAGATCGGCAGTAACGACGTAATTCCGATGACGTCAAATCAATTAATCAGTGACGTCATTGTACGGCAAACTGTCGCGGAAATGTGTTCGATATAAGCTTTGGGTAATTAATGCACCTTTGCTTTCAAATGTCGACAATTTTCGTTTAAAACGTGACTTAAAAGCATTAATAAATAGAATAACTTTTTTGTCAGTGTAAGGTCCACATTTGATCTAGTTCGTGAACATCAGACATCGATCTTACACTGAAAAAAACAGTTATCCTCTATGTAATTGTGAGTTAAATTCATCTTAAATATGAGTTGTCGACTGTAATAACTAAACAACTTGACTGTCATGACGTCATCTGGTTTAAACAATAATCAACTCCTTTTATTTCTCAGATTTAAATTTTAGGTAATTGACTATATTAATATCGTAATGAGTGTCAAAAAGCTTGCATCCTGCGTTACGCGTCTGAGTAGAATAAAAATGTTTGCAAATAACCATTGTACTCCGGGAAACCGTCTTATGAAACGTCGTACGACAAAAACGGTCGTAAGTCAAAGCTTTCAAAAACATCTAATTTCTGATTTCTCCATCTAAGTCTGTCTTGTGACATCTCTTTGGAATTGTCTTTTAAAGACGATTTTTAAACAGATGGCACAAGACAGAATTAGATGGAGAATTAAATAATAAATAAGATATTTAGAATCTGCCTTACGACAATATTTGTTGTACGACGTTTAATAAGACAGGCCCATGGTGAATATATTTGTCTGCACTCGTGCGACGTTAAAGTGGTCAGTAGCACTGCATAAGTAGAGTCAATGACTTTTGAAGTTGTGTAATTTTCTAAACTGGGTTTAGAAGTTCGATTGATACAGGGCTTTCCGGTAGTTTTTATAACATGTTTCTAAATTAGTTTGACACCAATAATTGCTGTTTGAAAAAAATACTTAATGCAGTTTTGATGACAAACTAGTTTTCACTGTTTTCTCTATGTGCGTGTCAGTTGGAATAGCTAAACAAAAACTTAAAACCAACGTTTGACACGGGTAAATCATCAACCTTTTTCTGTGTAATAACATATTTCACTCTTTTACATTTAATCTAAATATTTACCTTATTTACGTCAGTAAATGACGGCTAATAGTGAGATAAATCTTAAATTGTGCGCTTGAACGTAATATTGTCTGCTTGGAATTTTGCCGGAAATTTGGAAAATTCAGAGCTTTTTATTTAACCATTAATATTTTGAACCCTTTGCACCCATATGCGCATCCATTGCCGATAGTGTGCATGTGAATAGTACACGTGTCACGGTGTCTTATGCAAACAGTGAATATCCATATCAGAGGGACCTAAAGGAATGTTCTAATTAAAGTCTTCATTGCTTTTGTTGCAATACAGTAAAAACAAAACGACTATACGGGGTGTAAAAGTGTACTAGACTTAACTGGAGTCGTCTAATTGAAGTTTCAGGTAAGAAATAGTTAAATGACATTAATGTTAGTGCCAACAAGTATGGGTTTAATTCCATTGCGGCAATTGAAACCAGTGTACCTGTGATTAGTACACTTGACTGATCTATCCTCACAGTGAACACCCGATCACACGGCTAATGTTTGTTACATTGCAATACATTGTAAAATCCACCTTTTAGTATTAAAAACTAAACTGGAAAATTGATTCTGCAAATTTAAGCTTGATTGGGAGGGTTAAAATAAACCTTAATGGTAGTGCGAAGTTGCGAACCAATTTGGATCCAGATCAGAAGCCACAGTATGCCATCACCACGTTTGGCAATAATAATAAGTCCAGTTGCGATCGATATGCAAATGGTTACCAGTGATCATTTAACATATCAAATATTTAAAATATGACAGGTTGCAGAAGAATGAGCAACTCAAATCATTAATAATATACAATACATGTGTTTCTGACATTTACCCACATTAAACAATCTGTTATCAAATCTTTCTCAGACATGTTCGAATTGAAGTATGCCATTTCAACTTGAAAAAGCAGTGATAGCTCATAGAACTGCGTGCGTGATTTAAAGCCAGTTTATATCGGACTGCCGTCTACAAATGGTATTTTTCATCTGACAGAATTATTTCCCAAAGTGGCATATGTTTTATAGATTTTAAAATTAAATTGCGTACTTTTGACACAATTATGTAAACATCGTTTACAACGGAGACGACACTTTTCTCCATTTAAACACAACCCAACTTCAAAAGTATATATACAATAATATAAAAAGAAATGTCAGCGTATTGAAATTATTGACATATTTTAATCTCATCTAAACAGATTTACGTATCGTAAGTCGCTGGAGTCTTTTAGCTGACTTAAAGTTATTTGCAATTGAAATTTTTGTTTTAGCAGAAATGCGTTTTCACTGCCATTGGCGCCAAAAGGCGACTTTGCAAACAGTTCGGATCCTTATCAGAAAGTGCTTGGCACTCTTATCGACAATGCTTCAGTTAAACAGCACTAAAGCTGACTTAAAAACATTGTATACCACACTAAAATGTAGACGACGTTTATGCGGTATGAGGATTAAAGCAGACGAAAAAGTTGGCAGTGGAAGAGGTAACGTCTTATACGCTGTATCTACTGTTGTAGGTAGAACCTTTTTGCAAATACCTTTTGGCTTCATGAAATGCTTTGGAACAAAAAAAATGCCATTTAATCCATTTAACCCATTTAACCAGTTATACGCCTTTCTATGCCTGTTATTTACTCGTCTACTGATGAAAGTAGTTACTGATTATACAGTTACGAATATGTACTATCATAAATATGTACCTCTTCCAAACAGAAAGTAGTTCGTATCTACCTGAAAGTAAAGTAAAATGCACATTAAGCCGCAGTCTGCTTTACTTTTAACCTGCGGTTACTTGTCGCTGTTTTTTCGAATCAGAAACAGGTTGTGGGTAAATGTTTTGGTCTTATATCAGTTAATCACCATGTATAAGAATTAACAATTTTGCTAGGCATATTTAAGTGACACTTGCTTCTCACTACATAAACGAATTGATCATTCACTTTCTGAATATCCATATACATGTATATAAATCCACCCACTACGAGCATCTATTGCATTGGCTTATAGAATAAAGATAATGCCCTAGGACACAGTGCGTACTTATCTCAGACAGGCCCTATAAGACTTTTCTCTTACTTACTTAATCCTCTTTATCCCACCTAGGACATTAGGCTTCCACCAAAGTTCGCCATCGGACTCGGTGTTTGCCCATACGTGTTTAGCTTCTCCCAATGACATCTGGAGTTCCGCGTGGTTCGCCTCCGCGTAAGAGCCGGGCGACCTTTTTTCCTTGTTACTTGGGGATTCCAGTCAAGGACAAAACGAGCTTTGTTGGACTGGTTTCTTCTCAGCGTATGTCCAATCCACTTCTATTTCTTCTGTTTCTAGCAATGGGGATAGGGATTTGCCTGTCCGTTTTAGCAGCGCCTGAGTTTCAAAATCTGTCTGAGGGAGGTGTCGATTAAGACCTGTATTGTTTTGTCTATGTTCTGTGTGTGCCTGCAGGTTTCCGATCCATAAAGTAACACGGCTGTTACATTTGAGTTGAATAGACGGAGCATGGTTTGAAGTTGGACGGTCCTGCTGTTTTACATTGGTTTCAACATGGCACATGCTTGTTTGGCTTTTTAGATTCAGTCTTGGATGTCCTCCTCAGTATGTCATGTCTTACTTACTACGCCTCCTAGGTAGGTGGGAAACATTATCAATACTTTCTCATCCAAGTACTATTTGTGTATACTGTGCTGCAAAGACTCTCAGGCTCTTTGTTTTCTTGGTGATCAGCTCTAACCCAGTGCGTCTTGCGACAATCTGTAGACATCCCGTCTTCTGTTAAATATGCTGATAAGTGAGACAGGAGTCCAATGTCATCGGCAATTCTATGTCTTCTAAATGCTGCTGGGTGAACGGCCACTACATCCCTCTCGGTTTGTCTATTGCGGTTCTCATCACCCAGTCGATGACAACTGAGAAGATTAAAGACGACAGTAGTCAATCTTGTCTGACATCGTTGTTGAATTTGAAGGGTTCTGAAAAGCCCATGTCATGGATGACCAGGAAGACTTTGGTGTTATTCATGCTGCGTATTATTGTATGCTAACAATCTTATCGGGGATGCCATAATGTCGAAAGATTCTCCAGATGACTGTACTGTAAACCATATCAAATGCCTCCTTGAATTCAATAAAGTTGACATATAGTGGAAACTTCCACTCGATGGACTGTTCAATGATGATACGCAATGTATATATCTGGTCTGTACAATATCTCCCTGGTCTGAAGCCTGCTTGTTCTTCCCTCAGCTTTGAGTACAAGACAGTCTGTATGATGATCCGCATCACTATCTTGCTTGGTAGAGATTCCCTTCCAGTTTTGGCTGTCGCTGATATCTCCTTTATTGGGAAGCTTGACAATGTACCCTTTCCTCAATTCCTCTGTTACTTCCTACTCATCCCAGACTGTCTGTATAAGATCGACCGCTAAGTCAGCCGTAGTGTCTTGGGATATAATCAGTGCCCGAAGCAGATATGGGGTCAATTAATTTGCAAAGTAATTAATTAAATTACCAATAAGTTGAAGAAAATTCAATTAAATTACCAATCAAATTACTCTGTTTTCCAAACGTAATGATTAAATTAAATTACTTTACCTGATTAATTAATTAAATTTACAATTTCTTTTAACTTTTATACTAAAGGACCCAAGTATAATATTTTTTGCAAACACTATAGACCCAGATTTGAGGATTTTCTAAGGCGCCCTCTGATAAGAGTTTGCTATATTTACTATATAGCACTATCCTATGCATTGGAAAATGTCACTGCAAATCACGACCATGTAGAATTATGAAACCAGCGTGGAAACGGTTCAGACTTGTGTTAATTTGAAATTGATCAGAATCAAAGCTGTTTATGGCCAATGTAAGGTTTGTTATGCAATTGGCAAAATTTAAGTGTTTAGTTTTTCAGTTTGTTATGCAATTGGCAAAATTTAAGTGTTTAGTTTTTCAAAGCCGATGACACATTATTGCAGGGCCACACATAAGAGAATGTTAACTAAATATTTCCAACATTTTTTATTTTGATGTTTTCACTAGAATTACCTCAATGACACGATTCCAATGCCAAGTCTCACTATACGGTCTTTAGCAGACATAAGGATTTTAGTCTTCAAAATACTACCCTTATCCGGATTCCTGACATTATCAGCTGACAGCAACATTAACACTTAATGAGTCACTTGGACTGCCCAGTGCCCAATGTGTGAAAGATAGCTTTGTGTATAGAATACAACGGTCACCTTTCTTAACAGGTAAGGGTTAAAGAATGACCTTTAACTTATTGCACCCTTAAATATTTTCGAGAACAAAATTGTTTTCTGCAGTCTTTAAGAAAAAAACACTTGAATGTCCGTCTAATATTTTTACAAATATAAAATGAATTTTAAACAGTTGTGAACTTTGTGTGACTTGATCTTTATTCAAACTGACTTTTCAAGTGAAATGAATGAAGCAACTCCAGTAAGTTTTAAGCAATTCGATTACGCAATTTGAGAATAAGAGCTAGCTAAAATAGTGGGTGTAAGTTCCTCATAGTGCATGTATTGTTGTAGCTAATAAGGATGTATATCCATCCAAGTTCTTGATGAAGCTACAACAAAAACATGCATCTATTTTAACACCTTTTTAAACGAATAATATTTTATTCATCTGAGAATTAACTGTTTAAGCTTTTGTAGCATTGATATACTTGTAGGTTATTGACAGGATATTGACAATATGGAGGAGATCCAAAACAGCTTTCAATCTAATCCTTTTCAATATTTATGTTATTTTTCAAAATAATGTATATATTGTGCATGATTAATTGAAAATTAATTGAAATTCAATTAACAATTACTCACCTTTTTGAAAAGTAATGATTAAATTACAATTAAAGTAATTGACATAATGCTCAATTAACAACTATTTCCAATTTCTTCACTTTTGAGAATTATTTATTAATCAATTGAATTACAATTTCAATTACCCCATGCCTGCCCTCTAGTTGGATGCTGTCTGGACCTTCGACTTTCCCATTCTGCGGCTTCTTCACAGCTTGTGCGATCTCCTGTCTTGTGATGGGTCCTGAGTCAACCCTTCAGCGTGGGACCTTCCTCTCACTCCGGTTGGTCTGTGACGGGTGCCGCTGACGTGTTCGTTCCACCTGTTCATCTTATCTGCTGGTTTAGAGAGTATATTACTGTCTGTACATCGAACTGCCTTGTTACTTTTCCCCTTGCGTCCTGTAACTGTTTTGTGATGTTTTACAGGGTTTTCCTGTCACTTATGTGTGCTTCATGCTTGCTTCCTCTGCCAATTTGTCCAGTTGGTTCATTTTATCCTGTCTTGCGCCTTTGTTCACCTCCTTTTACCGTTTACCGGCGGTAGTGGCCCAATGGTTAACACATTGGACTACAGTACCAGTACAGGGGTCGTCAGTTCGATCCTCCGCCGGACCAGCGGTGTGACTAGGGGATTTATTCTGAATCCCCAATGCTAAACAGGAATGGTTTTGAGCAAGACATGTACCGCGAATTGCTCCTCTCCACACAGAGGTTAAAATGGGTACCTGTGAAGGGTCTGAGTCGGTACTGCGGCTGCATTTGACTGCGCCATATGCTAGCAGTACTTAATAATGTAGGCGAGATGGCTCAATGATCAGGGGAGTAAATGTACAGTCGGCTGAGCGGTCATTCGGACTTAATGTAGACTTTAACTTGGTATATTTTTTTATTACCTCCTTATTGATACTGTTGTATTTCTGCTGAATGGTGTGCTAATGTACTCTGATTCTGGCTTGGTTCATTTGTTGTTTGACAACTCTCCTCTGCTGGATAATTTGTATTGTGTTGTTTGACAACATTATGTGTAGGTCCTTTTCCCAACTCTTCTTTGCGTTTAGATATGAATGTGTTCCTCTCCCTTTCCCACTTCTTTTCTAAAGAGCCATCCTCGAGGTCTGCAAGAGCTTTGAATATGTTGCTGAGATTCAGTGTGATGGAACGTGGCGTCTCCTCTATGTTGAATTTGGAAATGTCAAACCTTAAATTCCGTTGCATTCCTGATTTATTGACACTGGCGGTCCGACTCTCAGCTTGGCAATAACAAGCTCGTGATCTGTGCTTGTATCTGCTCCCCTGTTTGATATTACATCTAAAAGGGTACTTCTCCATCTCCTTGATATGCTTACATTGTCAATCTGGTTATTTGCTGACAAATCTGGCGATGTCCATGTTACTTTATGAATTTTCCTATATGGGAAGAGTGTGCCTCCGATAACTATGTCGTTCTTTACAAAAACGCCAGCAAAAGGTTCCCCGTTCTCATTTATGTAACCCTGCTTCAAAATTATAGTCATTCCATTGGTTAACTGAGGTCACAGAATAACCCCATAAAAACCATATTGAGTTTGTAAAATCTATAGTGGGTTCTTAAAGTCTTAGGTCTCTACAAAAGTTAAGTCCTTTGCTGGACAGACTAATGCCTTTCTCCGAGGTATAATAAATATCAACGACATTTAAATAATAATACCAATAATTTCTTTTCTATTAAAGGTCGTGAAAGGCAAAGGGGATGGAAGACGAGTGAAAATGCGTTGTGTCCGCTTTGTACTACTGGTCATATATAGTTTCACACAATAACGTCGTGACGTATAAACGCGACGTATAAAGGCCGTAAATGACGTAACGTCGCGCTATATTCTCAGCATTACCCTGGACGCAAAAATGAATAAAAATACATGTATGATGCAATCAAATTAAAGGTAGTCGGTAAGATAAATCCGTTCTGCCGTGTGCTTTGTGTACCTGATATGCATGCAATAAACAGTGCCATACACTTTTCATATTGGACGCGGTTGAAACAATTATGGCACTGTATATTCCATATCAGGTACACTAAGCACGTCATAACTCATAATGTATCCATTTGCGAAATAACTCGTTCACTGTTTTAGAAAAAGCGTCATAGTAAGAGAATGGATAACACTTTTATATAAACTCTCAACATAAGGAGGTGTAAAAGGTCGCCCCGTACTTCATTCTCAGTGTTGTTATACTTTATGGTCCTTTGGAATCATTGATTTCAGCGCATTTACAGTTGAAAGTTGAATTCCGCTTAAGCTGGTGCTAGGGGGCGTGAGCACTGTTGCATATTTCAGTATTGCTCATGAACAGACTCAATTAAACCGAGTCTGAAATTTTCAGTATTTGCTTTGTTTTCTGTGCTTTCAAAGGATCTCCCCTTACTCAGATTTATATAATTCACAACAGCAGACGTTAAGTGCTTGTGTGGCGGCTGTAAAATGTCGCCCCGTACTTCATTCTCAGTGTTGCTATACTTTATGGTCCTTTGGAATCATTAATTTCAGCGCAGTTACAGTTGAAAGTTGAATTCCGCTTAAGCTGGTGCAAGGGGGCGTGAGCACTGTTGCATATTTCAGTATTTGGTCATGAACAGATTCAATTAAACCGAGTCTGCAATTTTCAGTATTTGCTTTGTTTTCTGTGCTTTCAAAGGATCTCCCCTTACTCAGATTTTTAGGATGCAATGCGATTCTAATCTGAACTGCTGCAAACTTTTACTGTAGTTGTCTGAATAATAAGTTGTTTCTAGACTAATGAGTTATAGATTAAATCAGTGCAAGCTTACAACAAAATAAACATTACCTTTGCAAACTGTTTGGATCCAGATCAGAAGCCGCTTCCCTCGTCACAATCCAAACCGACTAACACTCTGATTTTATTATGAAAACAAATTTATTTTAGAGTAGTAGCAGACACCAATGGTTGCAGACGGCCAGGCTTATTACTGATTTACACTCACATTAAAAGTTCTCGTTACCATATTAAAAACGTTGTCATTGTCTGCATATTATTGCACCACAATTGCGTTTAGGGTCGTTTACAACTGTTCATTACTCCCGTCCTCTCTCTTACCTACGTCGCCTGAAATATAGATCTGCTGGAAAGTTTATTAGTGTTGTTACACTTGCTGGCTCATCTTTCAGTCCAATGATAACTGATTTAAAGAGCTTTTTTCATATATCAATGTTTGTTTACCTTAGTGACAGTTTCAGTCCTCCATTCGAGAACCTGCATCAGACTGTGATCTTCGCAGGAAATCACGTAAAAGGGCATGTGTACTGCTGGCTTGGTTATCAGCAGCAAACGCGTCCCTTAGAAGGCTATGAGAGTCTCTATACATAGTAGGGTAGGCAAATATCTAATGAATCTAGAGAATGGGGCTATCAAATGAGTCCAATCTGAAGCCAGTTTGAAATATTAATTGTAGTCGATATAAGGCATATATAGGATAAAAGATCATTCACGAACACCCTTGGTTTGTAAATCTACACATGTGGGGACCGGTTTCTGTTTCTCTCACTATCTTATATTCCCAATAATGATATATACTGACCCAAAAAAGAAACCCTTCACTTTTAATTTTGAAATTTCTTTTTAGTGTGGGCATTGAATTAAAATTACTTCACCTCACATTCTAAGGATTTTGATACACAATAGTAGTGTAAACTCGTGCTTTCACTGTACTTCGTGAATTTTGGTTTATCCCCAAATAGCCGTTTTGCACGTGCGCTCCGTGCGCAGTGAATGGGGTACACTGGAGCTTAAACAAGAGCGCTATACATCGACTCAGTGACTACACACTACAAATCACCATTAACATTTAATGGTTACAAATTGCCACGGTTAACAGAGGCCGAGAGAAATCAAGCTATCGGTATGCTGCAAGCTGGCGTAATGGCCGTTGACGTTAGCATGACTTTTAACTGCTGTCGCAGCACAATATATGATCTTGTTAGACGTTTTGTGCAACAAGGTGATGTGCATGATGGTCCCAGGTCAGGTAGACCAAGAGCAACTAGCCAACATGACGACCATCACATTGTTTTGACGCACTTACGTAACAGATTTCAACCTGCGACGTTGACGGCACCAGCGTTTAATGTATGCCCACACACAATCATTAATCGGCTACGTGAACAGAATCGCCCAATTAGAGCGCGGCGCCCATATACAGGGGCTATTATGACGTTACGTCATAGGCAGGCACGTTTACGTTGGGCGCGTGCGCATCGCCGTTGGCGTCGACATAACTGGAATACAGTATTGTTTTCAGATGAATCAAGGTTCAACTTGAGTATCGCTGATGGTCGTCAGCGTGTCTATCGTCGACAAGGTGAAAGATTTGCACCTGTCTGTGTCAGAATGCATGATCGTTTTGGGGGCGGGGGAGTTATGGTGTGGGGAGGGATTATGGGGGGACAGAAGACCAGACTCATAGTCATCCAGGAGCCGGTTGCATAAACGTTTGTTAACTTTAATCCCTTGTTAAAATCCCTAATCGACTGTTAAACTTAACATGATGTTAAGATTGTGTTGCATAAACTTAACAGTCGATTTTAACAACAGTTTTAACAGACGATTCCTCTGTTAACTTTAATCGACGTCTAAGGGTCGATTAACTTTTAACAGAGGAAATCAAAATGGCTGCTCTATTCTGTGTTGATGTACGAAAGCCACGAGAATTAAGGCGTACCGACCACATTAATCATCTTAATGACAGGGAAATGGTGGAAAGATACAGGTTTACAAATAACGGTATCAACTTCCTAGAAGTCCTTCTGCACAATGACCTTATTCATGATACAAGGAGGAATTATGCGTTGTCTCTGCGTGAACAAGTTTTGTTAACTCTGCGTTTCTATGCAACTGGAGCAATGTATCAAGTGATTGGGGACTCTTTGGGAATTGAGAAATCCACTGTAAGTAGGACTGTAGACCGAGTTACCTCAGCACTGATTGGTAAGATACACCAGTTTATTACCTGGCCAGACCAAAATGAAAAACACATACAAATGAACAACTTTTACCAGCTTGCTGGATTCCCAAATGTAGTTGGATGCATAGACGGGACGCACGTTCGGATCATCGCTCCACGCCAAGACGAGGCATCATTTGTTAACCGTAAAGGGTTCCACAGCATCACCATTCAGGCTGTGTATGACCATTCTGGTAAGTATTTTCTTATTAAACTTTCAAAACAAAACGCACAAAAAACTTTCCTCAAATCTTATCTAGGTCGTGGCCACGGTCATCAATGATAAACAAAATTAAATATACGACTATCCGTACATGCGGTGGTAACTTGTCTGCACTACTCTTCTCACCCGTCGTGTAAAAGCCTTTAAGGATTCTACGACGTATTGATACAGATAAAGATACAGATACTCCAGTCTAGTGAAGGCTAAACTCGTATTTACGTATGAACACTTTTGAATCAGCTGCGTTAAGCTTTGTCACTGGGTGAGCCTTTGTTTGGAAGATTGGTGGATTAAGAGACGATTTGGAGTGGTATGGTGGTGTTGTAATTTTATAGCTAAAATAAGTGTACCATTTAATTAATTGCGCAACGTTTCGGACATCATGACTTTACAGCTGCTACACTAGATTTGACCTACAGATTTCATACTTGCAGCACACATACATTTGCTACTAATCCTTTCAATCTATATGAAGTGGTAGGGTGGGTCTTGTCGAGTTTAATCTAAAGCAATTGTAACCTTTAATTAATTCCGCAACGTTTCGGACATTTAATATTGAAACGTGCTTTCAGCACTCTTTGAACTACAGCTTCGGTACTTACAGCACACTCACATACATTGGCATCCAATCCTTTCAATTTATATGGAGTGGTATGGTGGTGTTGTAGAGTTTATAGCTAAAACAATTGTAACATTAAATTAATTCCGCATAGTTTCGGACATAACATTTAATTTTGAAAAAATGCTCACAGCTGCTACACTCTTTAACCTACAGTTTTCATATTTGCAGCACACATACATTTCTTACATATCCATATATATGGAGTGGTGTGTGGTGTCGTAGATTCTATAGCTAATACAATTTATTCCACAACGTCGGGGACATCATAACGTATTATTTTAAAACATGCTGAAAACGACTACACTATTTGACCAACAACTTTCATACTTGCAGAACACACATAATGGCACCTCGTCCTTTCAATTTATATGGAGTGTTATTGTGGTGTTGTATTTCTTAGCTAAAAAATTGTAACGTTTAATTAATTCCGCAACGTTTCGGACATCATAACGTGTAGTTTTTTAAACGTGCTCACAGCTGCTACACTCTTTGACCTACAACTTTCATACTTGCAGCACCTTACATTGGCATCCCATCCTTTCAATCATTGTCAAAATTTTGACCATTTGACCATGACCTTAACCTTAGATCCTTCGTTTAAATTTCGAAATGTCATTATTATTATTAATTTATTATTCCTGTTAGAGATAAAGATGTCTAATGTAAGCCGAATCCATGTTTTTTATACTACTTTATGAAATAATCGTAATAATAACTATTGTAAGCCTATTTCATACCCTTATCCTTACCCTTATTCACCTGTAAAGATTAGGCCTACGTTGTACATTAATTTGCTTGACACTCACTACACTATATTAATAAACTAAATACGCGTTCATATACAGATTCTTACACACATATAATTTATTAACATGATTTATTTTTAAGGAAAATTCACCAGTTTTAACGCAAGTTGGCCGGGTTCCTGCCATGACAGCCACGTTTTTAGGACATCGGGACTGTGTGCCAGACTAGAGAGGGAACATATGTCATTTTCTGACGGTGTGCTTCTCGGGGATAGTGGGTAAGTACAACTTTAGATCAAATCTGCTTGAAAGAAAGTATTCGTTCGTTCGTCAACATTCATGCCTGCAACAGCGACAGCTCCAAATGCCAAGATTCTTTCCATAACTTTTAAAGTACACTGTGTAAGCAATTAAACAAAGTATAAAAACAAAATTAAATTTGAACGTTAAACGATGTTAAATACACTTTACCAGATGGCGGTGCGATACAGGCTCGTATATTCAGCTTGAAATGTTTTTAGCGAAAAACGTGGAGAGTTTAATACAACGCCCTGTAGCGCACCTCCAACTGGCGAGGTGTTTATTATGTGCCTTCAATATACTCCAACAACACTTAAACAGTTCTTTATATTCAGAAATAGTTTACTCTACAGATACACGCGGGAAACCTCGATGTCACAGGAAGGCATATAAAAAATATTAATATCACGCATTAATAATTTACCACAATGAAAAGTCGTCTGAAATCGGGTCAATAGGTACCCTTGTAGGCCCTTTCTCATGACACCATTTTTATTGACGGAGACCGATGGAAAAAAAAGATACCAGGCAAGCCACACAAGAACAAGAGTGACAATCGAAAGAGCATTTGGGCAGCTGAAGCGGAGATTCCATTCATTACATTCCGAGGTGCGGAACACTTTGTAATATGTTAGAAGATATTCATACACAACACGTTTATTATTTACTGGGGTAACAATTTAAATATATTTCAGAAATTAATTCAACTCCTTCATCAAATATTCTACTATAGATTCTTTGATTATTCATCTGTTTTTATGGCAAACATTTCAAGTATTGCGGTTTTTACAGGCTTGCAGAGTGTCAACAGCATGTGCAATTTTGCACAACATTGCAATATTATTGAGAGAGCCAGAGATTAATGCTGATGCTGGAGATGACCAACTTAATTGGGGCGGGCCGGTGCTCAACCAGGACATGAGGATTTCCAAATGGATGGCAACAGAACTCGCCAATTCATAGTGCAACAATACTTTTGAGGTAATGACTACATAGATCTACCACACATCTGTTAATTGTAAAATCCATCAATATTCAAAATGCATGTGCACTTTTGAATACACGAATTGTCTGTTTTATTAACACTTAGTGTTAAAAATTTGTAACGATGAGTATAAATCCTACATAAGAATTAGTCGAGTGTATGTTCACTCTTGAGTCATAAATCGATATAACTATGAGACGCTAAATTTCATCCAACTTTTTTGTATTTTGAAGTAAAATAATTCAATAGCAGGATAAAAGGCACTCTGAGTTATCAAACTGGTTAGCTGGCGATTGAGAAATGATTGCTGTATGTATTTCGTGCCATATAGGATGTACAGCTGACAGTTCTGTAAAAGACAAAATATTCGTGTTTATACTCACCAGGTGTATTTCTTTGCCGCAACATCGCCGCTTTCCCATGTATTGCGTTCTACACGTGAGATCTAGAAGATTCATTTTCCAACTTTTTAAAGTTAAAGTAATATAGATCAATGATGAAGCGTTTGCCTTTTAGCCAGACAGCGAAGGTCTTCCCTATTGTAAACTACATAAGTCATAAAAACAAAAAACAGTAAAACCTATTTAGACCGCGTTAAGCGGCGTCTGACCTGGATCCAAACTGTTTGCATAAGTATGAACCCTCGATCCAAGGACTATCGGCTGCTTTCACCATCCTATCCCTTGCTTAAAAAGATAGTGATAACCCTGTGAGAAACGTACATAGCTTTTCTTTTTTGCACGGGACGAGCTTCACATGTAGCCTCATCTGTGCTGGGCCTGCTGGCTGTCTCCTCTGTAACTGCACCGCCACATTTGTTGAAGAAGTGCAGTCCATCTGAAAAATAAAGTTAAACTTGAGTTCAATTTAGGGCAATGTAGAACGGAGATCGAGGATCCTTTGACCGATATGCAAACCCAATATTGGTGAATTGTCGGCAAATTAGATTATCTGTAATAATTGGTAGAATATTGTTGTGTCTTCTATCTGGAGTACTAACCCAGCACTCCGAGTTTCTATCAATATCATTGTACAGTGTAGATCCTGTCCATGATCTGTTCTTTAATGCCCACCAGCATTATTATATATAACATTTTTATAGCTTTTAATTACCCGAGTTTTACATCAACGTTGTGATAGTCGAATTAAAATTAAATACACGAGATTTGGGGATGTAAGCGACTGGTGAAAAATGGAACATATGACCCCTTGAACTAGTTCTACAAGTAAGAAATCCCATAATTAATGATCGATTTTAGGCACAGACCATCCAGGAAACACAAACTTATGTTTATGTATTGAAAGGCGAGTTGCTTTGATTTTTATAGGATCGCACGTATAATTTACATAAAATTCAACGTAAACCACGATGCACATTGTGGCTTGAATACGGGTCACGGGGAAAACTGTGTTACTATAAATAGATTTCTATTCATAGAAAGTTTTCGACGGCAGACGGACTTGAAGTTTCTTGTCGATTTTCATTTTCTTTCTATGAGATATGATAAAATATATGAACTCAGTTGTAAAACCAATTACCACGTTTGTCGGAATCCACCCCGTCTACGATTCCATTGAATGCGCTGCTCTCCTTGAACAGCTCTGCAATCCTAACAGATTGTTCACTGCACACGGCAGGACAAGGTCCACCACTAGTCTTTCTCCTCTCCATCTTCTCAGAAGCAGTGGCGGCCTTTGCAGTTCTTTTTATATTTGTCCATTTGTTAAGGCACTCCTCCTTGGATCTTACGGCGTACCCCAGGGAGCTGACTTCTCTGGCGATACTCGCCCACACCTCACTTTTCAGTTTGTTCGTCAACTTAATCGTAATCACCTCAAAATTACTTTTCACAAGCTCTTCCAGCTTCAGAGTCTCCGCAGCCTGGAAGTTTGGGCTGCGAACCCGGCTTTTGGTTGAACACTCGTTGTTTGAAGCCATTTTGAGGTTTGTTTACTTTTTGACAGGAAGGATTGTTTTGGGAATTATGGGAATGTTTCCATATCAACTAACAGCCTGTTAACAGGGGTGTTAGTTAACACCTCTGTTAAAATTGTTTATGCAACGATTAGTTAACAGACTGTTAACTAATCATTTATTAAGCATTTTAATCCTCTGTTAAGTTAATCAGTCGTTAACTATGCAACCGGGTCCAGGGCAACTTAAATGCCAATAGGTATATAAACGATATTTTAAATGCAGAAGATATTCCTTTCATGCAAAGGAATGCTCCAGCTGTGTTTCAGCAGGACAATGCCCGCCCCCATGTTGCAAGAATCACACAAGCTCGCCTTGCTGCTGCCAACGTAAACGTCATGCAATATCTCCTGCATGTTGCAAGAATCACACAAGCTCGCCTTGCTGCTGCCAACGTAAACGCCTGCAATATCTCCGGACATGAACCCCATAGAACACATTTGGGACGAATTTGGAAGACGTGTACGTGTCAATCATGCGCCTCAAACTGTAAACCAGCTGACAAACGCCCTTGTTAGGGAGTGGAACAACGTCCCAAATCAGCTAATACAAAATACGTCAACTCGATGAGAAGACGTACTGAAACACTCATTAGATTCAGAGGTGGTCACAACAGGTATTAGCCTGCATTGGAATTTTTTTCCCCACAAACCTGCAAACAATTTTAAGTTATAAACATTCAAAAGTAAAGCAATCCCAAAAGCACTTAGGTGCTAAAATGAGTTTTGACCCCTATCTTACGTTTGACGTCATTTAACATTTTGACGCATGTCCCAGAAAAATCAGATTGCACATGCATCATGAAAACATTGAGGTTTAATGTCCTATCTTTGTTTTTAATTATATCTTCAGAAAATTGATAAACATCATAGTGTAGGGTTTCTTTTTTGGGTCAGTATATTTTCCGATAACAAAACATAAACATATCTTATACAACTTACTTACGATACACGCCGTATTGTACTGCATGAGTATAGCGATAGTTCACACAATCACAAAACAATTCATAAATGCTAGACGGACGAAACAGTTTAGCGGATAACCTATTTTTATGCAAAACCTTGTCATTTGCTTTTGTAATTTGCTAGACGGGAGTCATTATTCACCTAACAATAAGGCCGACATGTGTGACAATATGAGTTAGATAAAGTGTTAACAAATAATGCCATCTAGGAATTGTAGAATCACGCCAAGGTCACATCATGCGAGGAAATAGTAGACCTTCAGCAACATACAAACTGGCTGTCATAAACTCGGTGCATGTGATTTGGTAAGGTTTTTCATTTCTAGTAGAAGAAATTAACTCATTCACCCCTGGAACATCAAATGGAAATTCAAAGCATCTTGTTAAGTAAAGCCAATTAATTGCTATTAGCTTTGACTTTTAAAATATATTGGAAAGGGACAAGCAGTGCAAACTCTAATCAGAGCGTTCATAAGGTCTACACTATTTATATCGGACACGAGTACTGTGTACATGGATACTGTTTGTAAATGATAGTATATCCCTCGCTAGGAAACAATGAGTTAAAAGCTAAACAGTGGTGGAAGGTTATTGATTTTTCAATTTTTCTCTTCTTTCATTCAGGTTTGCATAACAATTTTCAACCGTATCCATATTCTATCTAAAATATTATGAAATACTTCACAGTCGATAACTAGAGCCTGCCAATGTCGAATGTTTCATTATTTTTTGATACGGGTATTTTCGACGTAAGCGATCTCCTGCGTTGTTGCGGTTGTTTTTTGTTTGATTATAATGACTCAATTGCTTACGTTTCATCGTGTACGTTTCATCGTGTTTTAAGCTTGACATTATTTCAACCTTTTCATTTGAACACGTGTACATGGAGAGAATATTCCTACCGTTTAAATGCAAAGGAAACGCAAAGGAAATGCAGTGTATAAAAATGACAACTTCTATATGATTCTGATCATTAATATTGATATAAGTGGCAAACAGTTTGGCACCCGATCAGTTGCCGAGTTTCCCGGCGTCTGATGTCAGATCTTGCTACTAACTATTTACAATGGAATGATTTGTTTCAACAAATATCTTTGTAAGGAAAGAATAATGTCCACTCTACTGTATACAGTGAGATTTACATTTAACAATTAAATTAATCTACAGTGGTGCAACAATGGCAGAGAATTAACACAATTATACAACTGCGAATGAATTTTGATTTCTGTTTTCGGCAATCTACAAAAAGGTTTCGCTTTGTTCGTTCAAACCTTTGGAATCAATAATCTGTCAAGTTTGATTCATTGTAGCGTACACAAGTGATCTGTAGAATAATTTGTTTGTCCCAGGAGTGTGAATGGCAGTCTTTGAAACTCACAGAACAGTAAATCCACATAAAGCTCGGGTAATCTGATATTATTACCACATATATGCGTTAATGCTACAGTAGAGAATCGTTTTCTGTGCTCTTTAAATGATGATAAATACAAACTCACTACCTCAATGTGCAGCAGATGTGTATCTATTGACATTGGTCACACTTTATATTAATCTAAATGGAAAATAGTCTTGAAGTGTAATATATTATACGAAAACACTATATAATGGATTAGAAATGAAATCGATGGAGTTTCCCTCAATCGTTCTATTACAAAGGGTCCAGACTAGAGCGAAATGCTAATTTATCAAGCGGTATCAACTTAACTATATGGTGTGACTACTGCAAACCGACTCTAATCAGTAGTTACAACAAAGAGTTTTGTGCAAACATTAAGATGTAAGTACTTGAGAAACTTCTCCTAGGGCTATGCTGTAACCCTTTGTATACTAAGTATGTTTTCTTCTGAAAACGATTATCGTCTGCTTCTCTTCTACAACAAATATTCAAACGTTTCTGTCCAAAATAGGGTCTAAGTGGCAAACAATTTGGATTCTGATGAGACGCCGCCTTACTCTGTGTCTAATCAGTACCTAAACGTTTTGCAAAGTTAATGATTGTTTCGCCGCTAGCTTGTAAATATTTAAAAGTAAGATTTGGTGTATGATGTATGAGACCACATGTTTCACTTGATTCTCACCTTGAATCATTTTAATATACACCTGCTTTCAAAAGTACATTAGATTAGTTTCACTCCCACTTTACCACTTATACATTTCAAAGGATTCCATAAAATGAGTTCCAATTTGAACAGGGAAAGTCAACATGAACCTCTGTTCCGAATACATGTCCAATGGTTATTTGAAAACAGCTATGATCAAACGCCACGTTACCTCTATTTCAAACTCGAGAAATAATAACTGATGAACATTGTTTTAAGCAAACGATGTAATACTAACGAGTTAAACAGGCAGACAATGATTATTATGTAGAATTTAGCTCAAGGCAGAATTTGTGAGGATGTGCCGGAAGCTTAACTACAACTACAACTACAACATTAGATTAGTTTAACCAAACAACCTGTTTAATGTTCTTAATCAAACATAGGACAATTGATGAGAAATATAGAACTATCAATATCAGGTAGCATTGTGTACAATAATAAGGCGTCTAAGGTCCCTCGTTGTTTGTTAAATGCACATACCGTGAACAAAATATGACATTGATGGAAGAGATTTATAGTTATAGTTAAATTTTAAAACGTTACGAATTGCAAAAATGTATGACTGCATTAACTGCTAGTTAAGATAAATAAATTAGATTGATTGAAGTATCATTGTCATCCAAATCGGTTGGTATTTTAACTCTTCTACCGCTGAATATACGCCACCGGGAACATCTAACAGTTTAAGGAGAGTTTTCCAAAGAAGAAAGTACAAAAGCATGTCAAAGAGATCCTACAAAATATGCACACAAGACAGCTCTTTAATGAACTGTCTGATCTAAACGCATACAGCACAGTATCACAACATGCAAAAACATGTAGATAAAGAATTTGCTAATATGCTAAATATTCCATTTATACAATATATACGTGTTTTTAAACCAGCTAGATAGTATGCAGTTGTTAAGCGAAAAACAATAATATTTGGCTACCTGCTTTATGCAAAAGTGCACAACAGCCTGAGTATGTGTAAATATACTCAGACTGTTGTTCACTTTTGCATAAAGCCGGTAGCCAAATAGTATTGCTTTTCGCATTACAGTTAAACTTTTCGCAAATTCTTAATCTTCATGTTTTTGGGTAGAATTACTTAAGAAATATCGACACATGTGTCAAACAGCTAGGATTTTAGAAACTTATGAATAAACAAGAATATCGTGCCCAACGATGGATGCTCCCCACAAAGAAAAATCCCAAGGTATAGCATGTTTAGTAGGTGAACACAGTATCAAGTTTCATCAACTTACGATATAACATTCAGGAGATATGCTTCGGACAAAAATGAATATATTATGAAAAAGGGAGGCAATTCAATATTTGGAGATGACAGAGTTATCATTCTTGTGTACTACACTTCTTTTTGTCATCCTCTAACACAGTATCAAGGATCAAGTTACAGTGTGGCAGAAAATTTGATTTTTAAAAAAAAATATGTAGAAAAAGGAAGAAAATTCAATATTAGGGGATGGCAGAGTTATGTTTCTTGGGTACAGTACTCCCTCTGTCTTCTCGTATTACTGTATCAAGTTTCATTAACTTACAATGCAATGCTCAGGAGATATGCTCCAGACAAAATTTGATTTTGTTTTAAAAAGAAAAGGGGAGATAATTAAATATTGGGAGATGACAGAGTCATGGTTCTTATGTACTGCACATCCTTATGTCATCACCTATCACTGTATCAAGTTACATTAACGTACGGTGTAGCAGTCAAGAGATATACTCCGGACAAACTTGTTTTGTATTTTTAAAAAAGGGAGATAATTCAATATTGGGAGATGACAGATTTACCGTTCTTGTGTACTGCACTTCCGTTAATCATCCTCTATCACTGTTACAAGTTTCATCAACTTTCAGTGTAACGGTCCAGAGATATGCTCCGGACAAAATTGTTTTTTTATGAAAAAAAGGGAGATAATTCAAAATTGGGAGATGAGAGAGTTACTGTTCTTGTGTACTGCCCCTCCTCCTGTCATCTATCACTGTATCAAGTTTCATCAACCTACAGTGTACCGTTCAAGAGATATGCTCCGGAGAAAAAAGCGTGACGGACGGACGTTCTAACGGGAGGATACTTATTTGGCTATTTTCTATGCATTTCTTTTGGGTGGCTAGCCACACAAGCGACAATTTATTTTTGCTCTAACTTGGAAAGAAATGATCTGGAGGCTAGCCTTACCCCTAACCCTATGTCTCACAACTGGCCAGGTTAATGTCACAAGAAATGGCCAGGTTAATGTCACAAGAGACGGCCAGGTTAATGTTTTTCAATTATGGGGCTAAGAATTTTAGCCACATAAGTACCCTCCCGTAAGCACGGACAGACGGACGGATACACGGACGGACGGACAAAGCGGCGACTATATGCTCCTCCCTAAAGGGGAGCATAATAATCGTATCTCAAACATGGTATCTGTTTTGAGTATATAACATTTATTAACATGGAGATGGCGTTATTCTTTCCCTTTTTAACAAAACAGGCGAAAATTGAAAGCTGTTGAATAAAGAACTTCACAATAACTTGCAATTTATTGTAATCAGAGCGATAAATAGTTTAAAAATAGATCAAACACTGATTTTACTCCAAACTGTAAGCATTTGAAATAACTTTCAATCAAGCGCGTATGTAAGAATACTGTCTTCTACCAGACATGAGACCGATTACTTTGAAATGTAATCGATTACTTTCGATTACGATTACAGCAAATGAGATTACGATTACGGTTACTTTTTAAAACTGTCTGTAATCGATTAAATTACGATTACTTGAAAAATGTAATCGCAATTACATTTCAATAACATCGATGACATTTGGGAATATTTTCAGACATACACTGACTATAATATTAGTAAACTATTTTATTTATGTAAGGTTTCACTTTCAATTTAGTAATTCAGGGTCAAGCACTTTATGTTCACAGAGTTTAAATGTTATGCTCTATAATTGCTTTGAATAGCATTTATCATCATAAGTATTTTAAAAGTTTCACTATCATGAAGTTATATAATTAGGTCCTATTAAACAATAGATTGGACAACATTTAGTTTTGTCACCGTTATGGCTTAACTAGTAAACATCGAAAAAAGAAACAAAGAAAAGAAAGGGTGAATTATAGTTTGTGAAACCTCAATAAGATAACTTAAAATGCTTTCTATTTTTACATAACCTTGCTATAAGCAGCCACCTACCTTAAAAACAAAAAAATGTAATTTAGTGGTCATCATAGAGGGTTTGTACTGTTCAGGTTTCACACTTGGCACATATTAAAAAACGTATCACCTTTGTTAAGTGTTCAGGTAGTGGTAAACTCTCAGTGTTACTGATTTTTCACCCAAGGTAATTATAGGCAGTGTACTGTTGTTGAATTGTCACCTGTTTAGTTAATACAGATCTTCAAGCAAAGTGTGGTACCCATAAAGTGTCTATGCAAACAGATTATGCATGGATGTGTTAAAAATGTAGACCCAGATTATAAGATTGGATGTCCTAATACTGTAGACCCAGATCATAAGACTGATCATGAGACTGGATTTGCTAATGATGTAGTCCCATATCATAAGATTGGATGTTACAATAATTTAGACCAAGCTCGTTTAGACTGGATGTGATAATAATGAAGACCCTGGTCATAAGACTAACTAGAGACCAATGATAACATTCCAAAGTAATTGAAATGTAATCGAAATGTAACCGCTGATTACACCATTTTAGGTCCTGTAATGGTTACGATTATGATTACATGTAATCGATTTTGAAAAAGTAACCGAATACATTCGATTACTTTGACAAAATGTAATGGATTGCAATCAATTACGATTAAACGATTGCGATTACCTCATGTCTGTCTTCTACCACAGGTACTTGACCCATACTTTATTATCTATTACCCCCCCCCTTCCTCCCCCCACCCCCCCTCCCCCACCCCCCCCGCCCTTTTAATTTTTTTTTACTCTACTTCTATTATAGATACAAGGTACAGCGCAATTCGACACCTAGTCTTTACTATCGACTTAAACTGATGCTAAAATAGACTCGATCGCCGATATTCTCTTGTGGTACCCTCGGGAAAGAATTAATTTATCAATATCTACTTTTTATTTCATCAAATTCCGTCAAATAATGCCACAGTACGTGAATTATAACGAAAATGTGCATCAAAAAGTTTTATGTCGTTTTCCCAATCGGTGATTTTTTCCCAACGTAATTCATCTTTACCTAATACCTATTGCACGGTGTATAAACCTGTACGTGTTGTTTGAGCTCCGTACTGGTAGCTGCTGAGCACTGAATCGAGAAATGTCACAATGGCGGACTTGCGAGACCGCTAAGGGGTGAGTAAATCCCATTCTGCAGACATTCAAACATTGATTTCAATGCTGAACATATGACATACCTGTTTAGATATGTTGGAGGTGTGAAATTTTGAACGTATTGAGTTGGTGTCTTGAATTCATCTTGTTGAATATTCTCGGATACTGGCGAAGGCTCACCGTGTTTTCGATAGCGTTGTCATAAAGACCCAGAAGATTTTACCATCTAAACGACAGTTTCTACATCTTAAACTACACATTCTTTTATCAAAATATATTTTATATCTACTGATACTATTCTATGGAAATGATATATTTGAATGTGCAGTTTAAACGCCAGAAATCATGTAAACAATGCGATGCGAATTGTACGGTCAGCTCTAGAGGAAATGTATCATCAGCTGTGAAAATGAATTAAAACGTTTGTACGGTCAGCTCAAGAGCGTTGTCTTTCTTTTTATGCCAAGCTAGATTTAGCTGTTATTACTGCGACCAAGTTTTCGACGTTTTCTCTGCAGCCGTCAGTCACCGTGCCAAGAACCATAAAGCAAAAACTCTTTAGGTAAAAATACTTAATTTGGAACATTACCAGGGCAAACAAAACACAAAAAACTGCTAAATTAATCCATCTGAATTCGAAAAAGAAAACCAAAAGTGATTCCAAACAACCAAACAGTAACAGTAAAAGTTTCAAGAAAACCATAAATAACACCAAGTCGAGTAAAATACAAAAAAGATTAAAGCTCCACGTCACCCAAATAGCACTATATTTCTTGGCTGCAGACAATTACGGAGATGGTGATAAAGAAGAAGAACTTTCGAAACTTAGTTCGCAAACACCCACAGGCAAATTACTCGGAAGAGGAGAGTCATTGAGAAGTAAGAAATGATAGTAGTACGACTAAAACATTACTTGACTTGTTGCCATCGGTTGTAGAGAACATTTACGAGTGCAGGCATCTAGAAAATAGTCATCCGTCCGTTTTTGAAAACTAAAAACTAAAACAAAAGTTAAGAATTATTAGCATAATACTATAGGGCTTACAAACGCCTAACTGAGCTTTTTAGTACAGAAGTCCAATAATGGACAATAACTTTGTACTTTTTGGAACCACTCGTATGAAAAATATAACACCCACATATCTGTTTAATAATTAATCACCTTCACCTATCCCGTGGACATGTCGGACCGTTGGGGCACCATATATTTCTTGACAACCAGCTTTCTCCATTCCCCTCTGTTTTGTGCCATCCGCACCCTTTCCTTTAGACTTAAATCTGTCCACTCTGTTATGTTATCTTTCCATCGCTTGCTCTCTCTGCCTCTCCTTCTTCCTCCCTGAATTGTGCCTGGTAATATTGTCTTTGAAAGCCATGTTGATCTCGTCACATGCCCGTACCATCTAATTGTACGTTGCTTGACAATTGTTAATAAATCTTCGAGAGGTCCAATGGCTTCTTTGATCCTGTTTCGAACTACTTCATTTGAGATGTGTTCTTTGTATGATATGCAAAATGTTTTTCTGAAACACCTCCCTAACGAACTAATTCTTCGCTCCAAGTCTGCATTGAAGGTCCAAGTATCGCTGGCATATAGGAATATGGACATGACAAGTGAACTCATCAACCTTATTTTCGAGCTGAGGCTTATATTTCGATCATTCCATATTAATTTTACTTTGCGAGTGCTGCTGTGGTCTAAGCGGCTCTTGCAAGTATCTCGGATTTCGACCCCTTGTCAGAAACTGTCGCACCCATGCAGGTACTTAAAACTATCTACGCAATTAAGTTTCTTCAATGATGTTGTTGGTCAGCAGTTTTGTCTTTTTTGCGCTGATTGGTTGCCACATTCGGTAGATGTCTTGTAAAGGCTTTCAACTAGATTGGATAGCTCCTCTTCCTTCCCTGCTATACCATCTATGTCATCTGCAAAGCGCAAGTTCGTGATTGTCCTCCCACCTATGCTAACCGTTCCTTCGTGGTATGCCAAAGCATCCGACATAATTCTCTCTAGGAATATGCTGAAGAGTGTTGGGGAGAGTAAACAACCCTGTCTCACCCCCACTTTGACGTCAATCGGTAAGGAAATGTAAAAGAAGTTGCATAAAAAAATATGTGTCAAGGGCAGACCGATGAACGAATTAACCAACAAACTGGCTCCTCTATCCTTCTAGAAGTTCGTTTATTGGGCATTAAACCGAGATAATTACAGTATACATAACATCTCTCAATTTCAAAATTGAAAGCTTCTGTATAGCAGGAGTTATCCACCGGAAAAGAAATTGCTGCACTGGGGAATGACTGAATGGTATTGATGCATTTCAGTAAATTATGTGCAAAACACTTATAATGATAAAACTTTTCATAAATGAAAATTACTCCTGAACAATGTCAGTCAAACATGGGTTTTAAGCAGAACAATATAATATGTTTTAAAGGGGGATAACTCTCAAAATATTAACTCAAAGTTATTAACATTGTGCAAGGCACTTTCATGCATCTGTCGCTTTCCATTAATATAGGTATATTTCATATATGGCTATTCAAACTCTGACAAGAATGGATGGGTCCAATGATTTTTAAAATATCTTACATTTACAGTGATTAATACAGCTGCGAGTTCCGAGACCTATACTCATTAAAATTGTCAAAGACTCACTTGTCAAGACTCATAATAGTTTGGCCATTATATAATATTTAAATCTGAAAAACTAAATGTTTTCCCCAAGGGACTCGTTGTTTTACAAATTGTGCACCCCAGGCGGTTTTTTTAATATTTGTAATTGCAAACGACTTAAATTACCACAGAATTTGAAATATTCTTGAAAAACACTTTAATGTCGTCTACGGAATAATGGATGGTTTTTGACAGTAGATCAATGCATATCTGTTCGAAATAGAATGAAGTGGGAAAATATTATTTATACGCAATATCTGTGTTTTAATAAATGTATATAATAGTTTGGTACATTTTCTTTATAATGACTTCATGATTTGAAATTTAAGGCATTTTTAACAGAAAAACACATAAACAGAAAATTCTGATTTTGAGCTCGCGGTACACATATGCTCGCAGCTGATGATACAGTGTCAGCCGTGTTTGAAATAGCTGACCGTACAAAACAGCATCAATTCTGTTGATCAAAAATGCAAATTGCGACCATGCTTTCAAAAAACGAATAAAGCTATGACATCGCATCAATTGGATTTACTCTGGAAAGCATATTTGTTTTGATAAAACAGTATAAACAAGGATAGATGTTGTATAAAATGCAATGTTTTGACGACATCCAAAAGAATTCCGAGTGAGCCACCAGTTGATTTATGCCTCGAAATAGTTATGTAGATGTATAGATTGTACCAAAGACGATCGCAATTGGTTTATCATTCTCTCCGGTATTTGAAAATCATGCTTACCGACAAGAATTTTCATTTAAAGAGAGGAAAATAAATAGGAACTCATGTCACATACCTGTTGTTTTCCTCCGTTGCGTCGCTTCGAGGCTCAAAAACAACCAGTACAGAGCTCAAAGTATCCGCACAAAGCTCAAAGTACGCATACAGGTTTATACACCGTGTATTGATAGGTGGAAAACAGTCGGCCAATATGTGATGTCGGTAGTAAATAGGTTTTCATCGGTCCCCTCCCTAGTTTGGTGAGAAAACAACCGATCTATCACCGATGACTCTGTATAACCGGGGTGTTATGCCATTTTCATTTTTTTCCCATAAAAATGTATTTTTTCATATTTCATATATCTGAGTGTGTAACTGGTCTACAGTCGCTCCTTTGTTTGCGTTTACAAGTATAACAATTTGCGGTCATTAATTTGTGACGCTGGGCGTTGGCGAATTTTTATGTGAATCTAAATTATGTAATATAATTTTGATATTTATGATCAAACAGGCTTTAGTTTTGCGAATTTATCGGAAATAAGTGCAATAGATTTGAACAATTATTTGAACAATTTTCAGTTATAAAATATATGGAAAATGTACTAGATCTACATGAAGTGTACATTTAAGAAAGCTATTACTGCTGATGCTGAAAAAAAACATTAAAGGGGGGTAATAAAGGCTGTGCCACTACACAAACTACATTTTCCAGTGGCAGATTTTAGTGTCTGTCGGACTCGAAAAAAATAAGAAAAAAAGCTAAAAAAAACTTTACAAAAAAACAAGAAGACGACACAATTTGCAGTCTACATTAGGTTCTAGATAGATCTAAATAATGTTAGTCACTTAGGTCGGCGCCATGAATATGACCAATTTATATGCGTGCGGGTGCCGTGAAACCCCAACTCAATCAAACCAACTAGGCAGTATGATTGTTTGGGAGGGGGGAGTAGAAACGGACTTGCGAAACCTTCTCTTAGTACTGAACAGGATACAAAAGGAGCTTGAATACGATGTACATGCATACAGATATATTATGCATCAATCTCAATCAGGTCAGATTTGGCTAGATTTATAAACAGGATTTACGTCACTCTATATTGAGTTATCCTATCATGGTGATGACACCGAAATTGGTTACTTTAGTTTTGGGTTGAGGTGCAAGATTAAGCATGAATATTCCACTGCTGAAGTAACCACCGGTTCTTTGACATGCTAGGAATCAAGATCTAATGCATGCATATATTAACACGGATTCAAGATACATACTAAATATTACATCTCCTAAAGAAAATTCCTGACCTACTTTCGGTGGTAACACCAAACCAGGTATAAAAGCATGCAGCCCTGTGCTAGTTGTGCTGTTACTGTTATCTTGTCTAGAGATATACCCATCCAAGCGTCTCATGTGAGGCCCGTATCTTGAATTTGTTAGTTTGGTTAGTAAACCCCATTGAAAAAATCATTGAGTCAGGTCCTCTCCAGACAACTTGAGATTAGTGACTAAGCTAAGCACACTTTACTCCTCTAGTTACTTTCACGCCAACTGAGGACAAGGGGGCGGGGGTAGTCCATCAAAGACTGAGGAAAAGAAGCTTGTTATTTTATTTTGTGAAGCTGGGACTCCCTGTGTCCGCAACCACCATAATATGATTCTGACATAGTCAGCTAAAACACTCGGGCATTTATTTTTTCAATATCAAAATGTTTACGAATAAAAAGGTCATATATATAATTTTATTTATAAAGATAAACTGTTGTTACTTTTGATTACATTGCCTTTGCCTGAAGTTTTTTCCGTCATTTTAATCAGTACAATCATCGATATCATTTGAAACAAAGGAAAAAACAGCATACATCATTAAAGGGAGGTAAATGTCGAACGAGATTCTACGTAAGTTATGCGAAATTTTAACTGAATTGACATGTACTCTTTTAGGTTCAATTCGATTAAGAGTAGGTATATTCCGATTCGATTTTTAATTTCCATCCTTTATGATTCTTTTTCGTGATTATATCAGCACACAATGGGAGGACTATTTCCTTTCCGTAATGTGGTAGCTAAAAGTAATTTGGGTAGATCTATAGTTCTATTTATAGAACATTCTGTTTTAATATGACAAAAATGCATGTGTAACATATATAAACATAGTGGGATAATTAAATAGTTCGTACAAAAGAGAAATATGGATGTACAAAAAGGTGATTATGAACAATTTAATAACTAAGTTGATGGATTTAATTGGGCTGGTTAATTTGTCGGTGCATCGCCATGTGACATATTCACCGCCCAATATTTACCAATGGCTAAACAGGGTATACCATCTAAAAAGATTACACTAAGACATTCAGATAAACCTTGGATGACATCTGAATTAAGACGTGAAATTAAAATCAGAGAAAACCCGTCATGAAGTAATGAATTATACAACAGTGTCTCTAATTTCATGTGTTGGTAAAGTTTTTGAGAAGGTTGTCTTTATACATAAATGTATGTATTATTATCGACTTGACAATGATTTATTTTATAATCTACAATCAGGTTTTCTACCCGGCCATACAACTGTTTACCAATTGATAGAAATGTATGAAAGTATTTGTCAATCGCTAGAGGTAAAAAAACAGGTTTGTTTAATATTTTGAGATATCTCTAAAGCTTTTGATAGAATATGGCACAAAGGGCTTATTAAAAATGTACATTGCTACGGGTTTAATAGTCAATTTTTAAAAAGGTAAGTGTGTTATCTCTCCAACAGACAACAGTCAGTCATATTAAAAAAGTAAAATGGTAAAACTAATGCTGGTGTCCCACAGGGGTCTGTGTTAGGCCCTTTATTATTTTTATTGTATATTAATGACATAGCTAGTAACTCGCATGTTTGCATACGATACATACGATACATCCCTTTCATATTCTTCCTCTAACACATTAGATATTGAAACTTTTATGAATAGAGATTTAACTATTTTAAATGAATGGGCAATGTCATGGCTTACTCGGTTCAACCCTTAGAAAACACACATTTTGTTCATCTCCAATACATTAGATAATGAAGATATATCCTTAATATTTGACAAAACTACATTGAGTCCTGTCGATACACATCGCCATCTAGGAGTAAATCTATCAAAAGATGCAAAATGAACAGCTCATATTAACACTATATACGCATCTGGTATGAAGAAAGTTAACACCTTAAGAAAACTTAAATACATTTTAAATAAAAAGACCCTTATCAGAATTTATAAATGCTTCATACTTCCTATTCTTGAATACGCGAGTGAGTTATGGGACGGTTGCTCAGCTATCGATAGACAAAGCTAGAAAATGTACAGTTAAAAGCTGCCGGAATTGCATTTGGCCTTCCCATAGTTTGCTAAAGGGAACTTATATACTGTGAATCAGACCTTGAACCACTTTACGAACGTAGGGAAAGGCGAAAATTACTATTGTTCTATACAGTACATAATAATATGGTACCTAACTATCTTAATGACCTATTACCACCTTTAGTATCAACTATGTCTTCGTATCATTTAAGAAATTATGATAATTATACTGTGCCAAGCAATAGATTAACTCTCAGTGACAAAGTTTACATACCAAGGTCAGTAAGGCTATGGAATAATTTAGACAATAGTATTGGTACTAAGGAAACTGTTTCTTCATTTAAATCGTCCTTAACAATAATAACACCAAAATCCTCTTTTCACTATTTTTTCGGCAATAGGCGGCTAGATATTAATTACACCAGAATTAGGCATCACTGTAGCTAACTAAATTACGATCTATTCCGGTGTAATTTAATAAACGATCCAGCATGCATATGTGGTTATCAATGTGAAAATGCTTTCAATTACGTTTTAGCTTGTCCAAACTATGTACATATGCGAGATATTCTATGCCATGATATAATACCTATTACAACTGTCAATTTAGACATTTTACTATTTGGAAACCAAAACTGTTCTCCTGATTGCAATAAATTTATTTTAATGCAGTTTATCGTTACATCCGAGCCTCCAACCGTTTTTTAATTCAAGAATTTGATCTTAGCACTTTTTTACCTTCCTCCCTTTCTCTACTCTTTATGATGATATTAACATGGCAGTTTGTTTTCAAATTGCTATGCTATTTATACTGAAAATAGTAATGCTACCTCTATTATTGTCATGTCACTATTTTGTTAATATCTGGGGAGTGGGCATTAAATAATGTTGTAAATACTTTTAGCCCAATCCCCTGCATGCATATTATATGCAATAAATATGTTTCAACTAGTAACTGTACAATCATATTACCAGAACGTGTTTTCAGTGCCCATTACCTGAAATAGTGTATAAACGGCTTATGGGTTTTTTTCACTTGTAATTAGGTCGCGATATGACTGAAATAATGTTAAAACGATTTAAAAATCATATGATCAGAACGTGTTTTAGTGCTCATTCATTACAATTTGACGCGTGAAATCGCGCATCACTTTAAACCCAGCATGAGCAAATGGCTATGCTAGGTTCACACTGCCGATCAGATAAACTAGACCGTCCCAATCGCCCAAATTAGCCACCCTCCGCTTGAAAACGGCTGGTACACGACCTCTTGCCGACAGCTACACGATAGCACATGATCGTACACGACCCACATTCAACCATTCACGACTCTTTCACAAATTCAACCCGACATACATGCCGATCTCTACTCAACAATTCCAATCAGACACGGTTCATACACGTTCAGCTGGACCAATTCGACCTCTACCCGATTTCGACTCGACCAGATTGACTGGGTCGTGAATTGGTCGTAAGCTGGTCGTGAATTGGTCGTGTATGGTCAATAGTAGTACATTGTACTAAAGCCGAACGCCTTTGGTCAGAATTCAGTTGTCTCAAAGAATGGGTATTAGTATCATCTCCATACGTATATCATTGAGAAAGAGAAGTCACTGGTGTCTAGAGATCCAGAGAGACAGGATCAGGGCAATACTGGAATTTGAAGAGGAATAAAATATCGATGAACGTAAATAGCAACGGCGAATGGATGTCTTGATGTATCAGGGGCTCACACGACGAGCACTGTACGGAAATAATGAGCAGCTGCTGCAGGAGCTCAAAAGAGAGGATACAAATCACTACATAAACTTCTTCAGAGTGGATGTTTACAAATGTACGATGCTGACTGAACGCAAATCGCCTAGAATTGAGAGACAGGACACACACTTCAAGTAATAACATATCACTTCAATCTAAGTATATAGTTAATAGGGCTAATGTTTTTCACAAGTAGAATGGTTCCTAAGTTCTTGTTACACCACCATAAGTCATTTAACCTGACAGTTTCGCGAACTGGACTGTCCGCTTGATCACTGGCAACTGATCCGCGTGAACTTGTATTTACTTTTTGTTGTTAGCGGATGAGGCCATATTAGTTTAAGGGAGGACAATGTTAGTAGATTTCACTGCATAACTCTATGCAAAATGTGACTCCCGGGGGAGGGTCATTCTCGACCCCAAGGGCATGGTTTGAACCATTTCCATACAGGACATGTGTATGATGGTTTGTGCCAAATATCTAAGCGCGTGGTATTGTGGTTTCAGATATGAATATGTTTAATGAAATAAAATCGTATTATCTTAATTTCCTATAACCTTGATATGACATAGGCCAAAATAAATTCAATCATATTTTCACCATGCAAAATATCAAAACTCGGACGATATTAGTTTCAGAGAAGATATTTGATCAACTGTGAGTGAAAAAATTAGAGACGCAGACTGTAACAGTTTGCAATGTAATGGTATTGTGTTTCTATATTTATACTTGACATCTGTTCAAGAATAGTTTGTTTCAAGACACTCCATGAATAAAGTTTGCTATAAAGAACAGTAGATTAATACGAATTTTGAATGCGCGTTTTCCTTTACAATTTGTTATAAATTTTACAGAAATGTATATATATTTCTGTCCCTTTTGTGAATCTGTGCACCTGTATCTTTCATTAGAATTCAACAGCTAAGATATAACAGGGATTGTTGCTCTTTTAAAATATAAGTACAAACATTTTAGTATTGACCATAATTTGACATATATGTAGCCTTATAAAGCATCATCCACTTATTCACACGAGCCACATTCTGACAAAGGACTATAACTCCTTAATACATTTTGAGTTCAACAGGCACAAAGTGCCAAGTTGAGCTGTGGTGACCACCCAGTGTCAGTCGTCGTTCCTCCTCGTCCGTTGGGCAATTTGGCCTAAAATGGTTTATAGTGGAAAATTAAAATAATCTTCTTGTCTGTATCAGAAACTTATGACCCATGGGTGACCCACTACAAGGATGATTAAAACGATACTCTTTGTTTGAATACATGAATGCCAGTAGGTGAGGAAAATGTTTACATATGATAGGTTCAGTTGTTGTTGTTGTTGTTGTTGGCGTACCTGTGCTTAACATTAACAAATCTTGTCTAACACTCTTGGCTTGGTTTAAGAATTATAACTCTGTATTTCATTTGCTAACTAAATGTTATCTCATCATGACGTTATTAAAAAGCGGCAGTATCATATACAACAATATTGAAGTGAAAAAACGGACATGTACATGACTTTGTTAAGTTCACGCGCACTTACTGAATTGAAGTCTGTTGTTACTTTCACCGTTCAGTTCATTGTCTAACCAATGGTCTATAATCAGTATTCTATAGTCAAACGTTTAAATCAAACTCCGAAGAGTTGGAGTTCAAGTGGTAAACACTTTATAAAGATGTTGTTCAAGTCCGAATAGCGTACGGCACAAAATGTTAAAGGCCAAGGATCAAAGCTCAATGTCATTGCATTATGTTGTCGTAACTGTAGTTCAATTATATTTTGCAAATGTAAACACAACCTTTTTTCTGCATTTTAGTTGATGTACTTATGGTGTTGTATATAGAATCTCGATGATCTTAATTTGTTTGCAATCTACACTCTTTAAACTACTTTCTTGCATATTTCTGTTATATCTTCTGGAAGCGAGCATCTTGGCTTGTTTTTGGCTTATATGGACCTAACTTTTACGGCACCACGACACATATAATGGACATATGGCGCATGAGTCGGTGTCTAGTTTTCATCATCAGCCAATGCAGCAATAGGTTTGACCTTTCTGTCTATTCGGGACGTTAACGCAAATGTTGTGCCTTTGATTTCTAAATAACAAATAAAAAAACTTTTAAATCGCGTCGCGGTCGTGTGAGCTCGTGTGTAGTCGACTAGCGATCGAGTTGCGATCGGGAAATGATCGAGTACAATCGGTTAGCGTGTTCATCGGGAATCGATCGGGTACAACTCGGGTAGCGGTCGAAATAATAGAGTATTGATCGGCACATATTTTTTATCCCGACCAAACTAGATCCCTACTCGATCGTTTCCAGATCAACTAAATCTTTACTCGAGCAATACCCGATCGCTTCTCGACAGCTTTGCTTCTCGAAATTGTTTGACATGTCAAAACATTCGGGTAGAAAACCGATGCGATACCGAGCGGAGTAGACCGTCCCGAGTACTAGTGCCGAGCGAACCCGAGCAGTCAAAAGTTACTTGATCGGGGATGATCTTGTTGATCTGATAGGCAGTGTGAACCTAGCATTAACAACGAACATTTTGTGTATCAAATGCTTCAAATGTGACAGGTTACAGAGGAATGATCAATTGAAATCATAAATAAACAATGCTTTTCTGACATTTACTCACTTTAAAGAATCTGTTATCAAATCTATCTCAGACATAGCTGCATTGGAATATGCAATTTAATATCCAAAAGTAGTGAGATGTAATATAATTGTGTACGTGATTTAGAGCCGATTTATATTGAAATGTCGTCTACGAATACTGTTTTGCGCCTGTCAATAGTCTTTTCCAAAATGGCATACCCTTATAGCTTTCCAATTTTAAAATTCATTTGCGTGTTATCACTGGCAAACCAGAATTTGCAAGACATAAATGATAGGTCTATAACAGAAGTATGTATACACCGTTTAAAGTGGAGAAGGCATTATTATTTCCCGTTAAGACAAAAACTAAACGCTAACGTCATGCAATAACATGTACAAAATTGCAAATACTTAAAAATAATCCACGAACAGTTTGGACCTGGTAAAACGATGGGGTATACGACGTCTGATGTGGCTGCAAACTGTTTGTAATTGAAATTATCGTTTATAAATAAAGGCGTGTATTGGGAAAGAATAACGTCTTCTCTTGTGCGCCTCTTGCTTTGCAGTCTTGTTTATTTGCAAACACTTATAGGCAAGAAAGATACCACCAATGCGAAAGAAACATCAACGTGTGTGGGTTTGTTTCAATAAAGTTTTAACTTAGTACTCGTCAATACGCTTACGTTTGTCCCTGCACTGAAGACTTGTCAGTGGGAATTAATACCGCTCAATGCACTCGAGGGCGATATTAAAGGTTGAGTGCCAGTGTTGTGTTATCTTGTTTCTGCACCCGTGCATGTTTTGTGCTGCATTCTGTGCTGTGATGTAAACTGCTTCCTTCACCCCCGTTCGAACCCAAGGTTTCCCGGTTAAGAATAGTCGTAGATCCAAGCGTTCGTCTTGTGTGTGTAAACTTAAATAATTTAGACTTTAACAGATATGTTTACTACCACGAAATTCAATATCTATCAACATGGCGTGTCACCCCATAAAACGTTTTTATCATTTACTCTCTGAATATTCATATTAAAAACTCCGCCAACTACAAGCAGCTATTATATTGGCAAATACTATAGGGACAATTCCCCTTGGACAGAGTGCAGACTCATGCAGGTTATATAAGGATATTTCCCGTTGGACAGAGTGCAGACTCATGCAAGTAAGATAGGGACATTTACCGTTGGTCAGTGCGCAGACTCGTGCATGTAAGATATGGACATTTACCGTTGGTCAGTGCGCAGACTCATGCATGTAAGATATGGACATTTCCCCTTGGACAGAGTGCATACTTATGCAGGTAAGAAGGTAAGATATGACCATTTCCAGTTGGACAGAGTGCAGACTCATGCAGGTAATATAAGGACATTTCTCGTTGGACAGAATGCAGACTCATGCAGATAAGATAAGAACATTTCCCGTTGGACAGAATGCAGACTCGTGCAGGTAAGATGGGGCCATTTCCCGTTAGACAGAGTGCAGACTCATGCAGGTAAGATAGGGACATTTCCCGTTGGACAGAGTGCAGACTCATGCAGGTAAGATTGGGACATTTCCCGTTTGCCAGAGAACAGACTCATGCAGGTAAGATATGGACATTTCCCCTCAGTCAGAGTGCAGACTCATGCAGGTAAGACAAGGACATTTCCCGTTGGACAAGGTGCAGGCTCATGCAGGTAAGATATGGACGTTTCCCGTTGGACAGAGTGCAGACTCGTGCAGGTAAGATAGGGACATTTCCCGTTCGACAGAGAGCAGACCCATTCAGGTAAGATAGGGACATTTCCCGTTCGACAGAGAGCAGACTCGTGCAGGTAAGATAGGGACATTTCCCGTTGGACAGAGTGCAGACTATTGCAGGTAAGATAGGGACATGTCCCGTTGGACAGAGTGCAGACTCATGCAGGTAAGTTAGGGACATTTCCCGTTGGACAAAGTGCAGACTCATGCAGGTAAGTTAGGGACATGCCCCTTTGACAGAGTGCAGAGTCATGCAGGTAAGATAGGAACATTTCTCCTTGGACAGAGTACAGACTCATGTAGGTAAGATAAGGACACTTCCCGTTGGACAGAGTGCAGACTCATGCAGGTAAGATGGGGACATTCCCCCTTGGACAGAGTGCAGAATTATGCAAGTATGATAGGAAAACGTCTCGTTTGACAGAGTGCAAACTCATGCAGGTAAGATAGGAACATTTCCCCTTGGACAGGGTGCATACTCATCCAGGTAAGATAGGGACATTTCCCGTTTAACAGAGTGCAGACTCATGGAGGTAAGATAAGGACATTTCCCTTTGAACGAAGTGCAGACTCATGCAGGGAATTTAGGACATTTCCCCTGGGACATAGTGCAGACTCATGCAGGTAAGACAAAGATAGTTCCCCTTAGACAGAGTGCAGACTTATGCAGGTAAGAAAGGGATAGTTCCCGTTGACCAGAGTACAGACTCATGCAAGTAAGATAGGGACACTTCTCGTTTGACAGAGTGCAGCCTCATGTAGGTAAGATGGGGCCATTTTCCCTTGGACAGAGTGCAGATTCATGCAGGTAATATTGGGCCATTTCCCGTTGGCCAGAGTGCAGATTCATGCAAGTAAGATGGGGCCATTTCCCCTTGGACAGAGTGCAGACTTATGCAGGTAAGAAAGGGATAGTTCCCGTTGGCCAGAGTGCAGAGTCATGCAGGTAAGATAGAGACATTTTCCCTTGGACAGAGTGCATATTCATGCAGGTAAGATGGGGCCATTTCCCGTTGGCCAGAGTGCAGACTCATGCAAGTAAGATAGGGACATTTCCCCTTGGACAGAGTGCAGACTCGTGCAGGTTAGATAGGAAACATTTCCCCTCGGACAAAGTGCAAACTCATGCAGGTAAGATAAGGACATTTCCCGTTGACCAGAGTGCAGACTCATGCAAGTAAGATAGGGACACTTTTCGTTTGACAGAGTGCAGACTCATGCAGGTAAGATGGGGCCGTTTCCCGCTGGCCAGAGTGCAGACTCATGCAGGTAAGTTGGGGCCATTTCCCGTTGGACAGAGTGCAGACTCATGAAGGTAAGATGGTGCCATTTCCCGTTGACCAGAGTGAAGACTTATACAGGTAAGATAGGGACATTTTCCGTTGGCCAGAGTGCAGACTAATGCAGGTAAGATAGGGACATTTCCCCTTGGACAGAGTACAGACTACAATACTGACACTAATCAGACAGCACTTCGCTGGTTTAAAATTAATATACGCTTTTAGGAGGAGATTTGTTTTAAGATATATATACAGTGTTTCCTCCCTATAACGACCCTCCATAAAACGAGTCCCTCCTTACAACGAACATTGTCGCAGTTCCCTAAACAAGTCAACTATGTACAACGCTATTACTGCTGCAATATCGTCTGCTAAATTTTTTTCTAAAAGTTAAATATAAGTGTGGACATTCAGGTAGAATTAATATAATGACTAGTGACAAACAGCTCAAATTCAGATCAGACGCCGCGTCTAATCTGGATACAAGCTGTTTGCAAATGTAAGCCAAATCCTAAATTCCCTCACTATAACGACTCCCTCCGAACAACACACACAATATGTGTTCCCCAATGGTTGTTGTTGTAGAGAGGGACCATTGTAAAACTCTCCAGATGAGGTGAATCATCTGTTTAGGAAACAAGGAGTGTGTAAGTCTAAGTCACTTAATTGTAGTCATCTGAAGAACACTTCGGTTCTAGACTGATATATTAAAATGACAAATATTTAGAAAATATGTGGTTCTTTAATAACAATGCAGTTAACTATCGCTATGACAAAAACACTTCAAAGAAAGTTTAGGTTCGTTGAAAAAGGCAAATAATCGTGGATATGACTATATTGTTTCCCATTTTATTTAGCCCCTTTAAGCCTACTATTGACCAAAGTACACATTAGTAAAAACATTGATAAGGCACCGCGTTAAGGGGCGTCACATCAGGGTCTGCAGTTTTGCTTTCTCATATGAACTCTTATTTTGTATGGAACAAACACTGCAGTATCTTTATTTTATCCGTTTATATCTATATTGAAATATTCCAGTAAATACAGAGAGTTCATTGCAACGTTTAGGCATAAATGGTAAAATTCAAACTAAACACAACCAAAATGTTGATGAGATCAGAAAACGAATCATTTCTGGCTTGAAACTGTTTGCAAATTAAATAAAAGTGTTAAGCATAAAAGCGTTTATTAATAATGAATAACAAACTATCCACTGTATGTCTGACTGAAGCTAAATAAAGCGAGTATATTATATCGATTTTACTTTGAATTTCCTTGGTAATGGCACCTGCAATCCACACCATGAAAACGTATTTCACTTGGTTTGGTCATAACTTAGGCGCATTGATGTAAAATATAAATAATGCAAACTATTTTGTCATATTTGCAGACAAATATATAGTTTCAATTACTGAGTTCTATTACTCAGGAGAGTTTCTAAATGTGATACAAATGTATTGATTGTATAATCCAGTCATTTGTCATCAAGTGATGATTAACTCTTTCTTCCCTGAAACTCAAATTCCAATTTTACATAATTATAGGCATGTCCATTTTTGACTGTATAAGGCTTTTTTCGTCAATGTATTACAGCGTTCGCTCTCTACAACGACACCCGATGGGAGAAAAAAGATGTGTGCGTTGTTCGGATTCAAATTAAACTAGATTCAAACTGTTTGTCACTTTTTTCTGTCAAAATGTCCACTATGTAACTTGAGAAAAACAGCAGACGACGATTTTAGGCAGACGACATTGCAGCCGTGAATAGTTTGGACATATTTGTCTTGTATGGGTAAGAGCGGCAATCGTTGTTGTAAGGAAGGAATCGTTGTTGGGAGGGCCGTGGCAGGGAGGATGCACTTTATAATATGACAAAAAGTGCTATTTAAAAAACCTCTAATTTTGGTATTCGCTGTTTGAATACGGCACGTGTAATTTTCACATATACAGTACAAAAGATGTGTATATACGTGACTAGGGTTTATACGGTTATTCCCCATAACGCTAGATATGTCCTATAAACTTTGGCGTCTGACTAGTATCAAAACTGTTTGACAAATATTGGGTATTTTTAATGCATCTGACCTTGATTTTGGCTGATAGCATTTTTATGCCTCCGCACGATTTATTCGTTCCATATTGTTTTTGGTCTGTCTGTTTGTCTGTCAGTCTGTCCATTAACCTGCTTGTATCTACGCCACTTTAATCTAAGTCATAACTTTGGGAAAACATGCGATATAATCGTTATGTTATTGTCGTCGGCCTTCCCCGACTTTAGTGACAATTACAATGGTGGGTTCAGTTTGACGATGAAGTATAAATAAGGTTTTGGCCTTTAATCCATCCAAATCTCATTTATGCATATTAGAATATATGCATATGTCGTAGGCCATATTGGAACTATAGGCAGATTCGAAATCTGCCCAGGCAGATTCCGTATCCGCCTAGGCCATATTGGAATTCTGATATGACCTAGCCATATTGAAATGCTTTTATAGCCTAGACAGATTCCGGATCTCTCTAGGCCAGATTGGAATTATATTAGTATCCTTATATGGCTAGGCAGATCCGGAATTTGCCTAGGCTATATTAGAATCTAGTTGTTTTAGTAATAAACTAGCCTAGCTAGTTATACACATGTTCCAAATTCAGGCATAGGTAACATATTAAAACTAAACAGTAACGTTTCATGAATAACGTTTTAATTATTTTCGCTATGTAGTACTACATACTGAGCAAACGTTATAAAGTAACAGTGTATGAATTATTGAAAAATTTGGTCAAGAAAGCAATTAGTTTGGTTTTGGCAGGAGACAAAATTATGTAGTGTTTTGATAACAACTAGCCATTCATTTACACCTTAGATTGTACTTGATCACACCTATCTAGCTCAAGCCAGACAATAGTCATTTAAGCGCCTAGCTAGTTTGTTTTGAGAAGAAGATAAAAGTAGTGCTTTGATACCAATTAACCATTTACCTTTGACTGTATTCCACATCTACTTACGGTATGTCAAGCTAAATTTTAAAAGTAAATTTCGAAAGAAAAGTTCAAAACTAAATCAATTAAAGCTACGGGATAATGCTACGAATTGTTAGAAATAACGCCTGTCATAACAACTAGATTCTTATGCCAGAATTGTTTAAAAACACTCACATGTATTTTTTTACTTAAACAGTCAAAAATGTTACAACATACCTATGCTATTACTTAAACAACAAATTATTGTTTAAAAATGCCTATGTTATTACTAAAACAACTAGATTCTAATATGGCCTAGGCAGATTCCGGATTCGCCTAGCTATATTGGAATTGTGATATGGCCTATGCAGATCCGGAATCTGTCTACAAGACCATAACAGAATTTCAATATTGCTAGGCCATATCAGAATTGCAATATGGCATAGGCAGATCCGGAATCTACCTGGGCAGATTCCGGATCTGCCTAGATTTCAATATGGCCTACGACACATATCTGAAATACAAATAAAAACATTTATGAGTAAATATAAACAAGAGACTTGAAAAGGGTTTACATACAATTAACACTAGATAACTAGAGTTAAAAAATTGTATCTGCTATAAAACTTTGGTATACAAAATGTAGTGATGTGAGTAAATGACGATAATAATAATGATTTTGGTAATGAGATTATATGAAAAGTGTATATGGCCTCCCTAAAATTCATAAAAGTAAGTTAATTCAGGAAATATGTAAGACTACTGACTCGGAATGCATAGAACTAATCGACCCTGAAGACTTGCCATTTTTGCCAATTGTAGCAGGTCCTACGTGTGAAACTCATAGACTTAGCAATTTAGTTGATATACTAATGAAACCATTTGTTCCGAAAGTAAACAGCTATGTTAGAGATGACCTGGATTTCTTAAATCATATTCCGTCAAAACTTTCCGAAGGATCTCTTTTAGTGTCATTCGATGTAACAAACCTCTATACAAATAGTTCGCACACTCTAGGACTTGAAGCAATTCAGTTCTGGATAGACAAACATCCAGAGTTAATACATAGACGCTTTTCGAAAGAATTTATTCTTAAATCAATTCAAACCATTTTATAAAACAATAATTTTATCTTCAGTAATAAATGCTACACACAAGTAAAGGGCACAGCAATGGGCACTAAATGTGCACCTACCTATGCCACTTTAGTACTTGGTTAGAGATATTATATAGGAAGATAGAAGCTATACATGGACATGAACTTGCAACCTACATAAAGAAAAATTGGAAAAGATTTCTGGATGATTGTTTCATCATTTGGATCGATACACAAACTAGTCTCATTGAATTTCTAAACATGCTCAACAGTTTACATAACGACATACAATTTACAGTAGAAATAAACCAAAATAAACTCTCTCTCCTAGATATTCTGCTATACAAAAAAACGGCGTTTTAAAGACGGATATTTATTTTAAAGACACAGATTCAAAGCAATACCTGAATTTCAAATCGTGCCACCCCAAACACACTTAATTAGGCATTCCATACAATCTCGCGAGGAGAATTTGCACACTTGTATCTGATCAAAAAGTTAGAGATTTTCGGCTGAAAGAACTTTCATCCTCACTGTTGAAAAAAAAATATCCAAATACGGTAATACAAAAGGGCATAACAGAGGCTATTAAACTCCAAAGCACTTTAGTATTAAAGACTCGGGTGAAACTAAATCAGGACATAATACTACTTGTCACAACTTTTAATCCGAAAAATCCTGAATTATTCAACAATGTAAAGAATAATCTACCAATTTTGTATGCAGACGAAGAAATGTCGGAAGTCTTAGTCAACAGCAAAATTATAAAAAGTAAACGGCAAACTCCAAATTTGAAGAAAATATTGTCTAGAGCAAAATTTACAGATCCAATGCTTCACACTGAAAAACAAAATAGCAATTTCAAAGTCACTAAATGCAAACGCCCAAAATGTGGTCTTTGCAATTATTTGAAAGAAGGATCATATTTCAATTTTGATGGAAAGCAATTCTTTGTTAATGAAAATATGTCATGTGACGTCCAAAATGTGCTGTATGCTATGACGTGCAATGGCTGCAATAAGTATTATATTGGTCAAACTGGGGATAGATTAAGAAGCAGGCGAACAGTACATGCCCAACAAATACGGGACCCGGCAACACGACAGCTCCATTAAGCGCTCATATTGACAATTGTTGTAAAAAGGAACCAAAATTTACGCTTTTTCCATTCTATAAAATGAAAATAGATAATTCGTCGGCTAGGTTGATCAAAGAACATTATTTTATCAAATACTTCAAACCAAAACTAAATAGCTCATCTGAATAGATATAATTTTATACGTTCATTACCAGGAAAATATATTTAAATTATCTGTTGTGATTGTGACGTCATGACGCTGACGTAACGACGTAGCATCATGACGTCAGCGTTATGACGTCACATGGTAACGTTATCGCCAAGGAACATTATTTACACTGACGAGCCGCTAGGCGAAACATGTTTGTACACTTTATTATTAAATATTAAAAACGCAGCATGTAAAGTCGTATTTTCGTTTTTACATATATACCTGTATATCAGGGTATAGCGCCTGATGAATTATAGTGAAACGCGTCGCGCATTGTTTGAAGAAATAAAATTGTGTTTTTAAAGCCTATAATACATCATTTATTTTTTTAATTCATATATACAGCTTTTCCCGGTAGTTTCCGGCATCACGCCGACATTATTTAATAAATATATATATATATATATATTAGAGAAAGAAACTTATTCGTACAGTGCGAAATAAATATTTGCTAAATACTGCAAATGATTCCCGAGCGCTTTCGACAGTTACGTCTTCATCAGGGGATATGCAATAATGCAGTGGAAGGACGTTAGTATACTCAGCAAAACTGCTAAGTACCCCAACATAAATATCATTTGTTTTTTAAGTTTTGGATCAAATAAATTTTCTTTACACGCCAAAACGTGTGCGTGGAGATTCTTGATCGACTGACACCGGTTTTAGTTGTGTTCAGTCAACCGTTCCGTGTAGCCGGTACACAGGCTCGAACCTTGGTAAGTAACAATTACAGCACGTGCTGCGTTATGTTTCAGAAATTTCACTTGAAAATTTAACACGTTGACATCGACAATTTAAAAAAACAAAAAATGGGTCGGATGTCTCTTGAAGAACGAGGTAGAACCATAGGACTTTTACAGAGCGGGCTGACCCATGCTGAGGTAATTGAAAACGTCTTCCATTTAACATCTTCATCACGTTTCTTTCTGTGCCAGCATTATCTGACCCAGTAGAGTACTTATCATAAATTTTTGCTCGCCGAAGCAATCAATGATCAAGCTTCTGGCAAGGTACCGCAGAACCGGAAGTGTAGCAGATGAACCAAGACGTCCGTGATACATGGGCTCAAATCATCGGGAATTTCATCACGTCTATGAAAGCTCGTTGCATGATTGTAGTGAGAGCTTATGGTGGTCATACACGTTATTGATATTCCTACAACAGTTGCTAAAAAATGTAACATTTTGATTGGCACTATGCTTTGTTCTTAAACGTATAAAAGCATCATTTTCTAAGAAACATTGTTAGATTTTCCATAAAAAAATTAAAAAATGTTTATATTTCAAAGATCTGAAAAGCCCTTTACGTAATCACGATCCATGAACAAGAAAATTTCAACAAAGTCCCTGGGGTACTTAGCAGTTTTGCCAAGTTTAGATGTCACACTTTATTTCTCTACTCTTATAAATATATATATATACGAAGATAATAATGCCAGAAAATGGGCTATTGTACGAGTGTAGGTGCACGTGCAAAGAGGGAAATGTTAAAATGTTATTCATGCAGATATACATTAGAATTACTTCCCCTGAAAATATTAATGACGTTAGCTTTAAATAGAGATATTACTAATTTGGACTAAAAGATAAATCAAACATTTCATCAAATTGGTTAATTTCTAAATTATATGATCACCCTACGACTTACTTCCCAGTTTTGAGATTTCGTCCTCGAAGTCGCTTCGACTTTTACAACATCGAATATAAACAAGAACTATTAATTCCTGTTATAACAATGAAAAATCTGTTTAAATAGTACATAAACACAATAACTACGCTTTTTCCAGAAATACAATAACATTAACAAAAATGTCAATCCTAGACAACATGGCATCAAACAGTACAAACTAACACAAAAGAAAATGAATGGCATAAACATAGCCAACACTATAATTACACCTTAATACCATGGCACCTGACACCATAATAACGCAACACCAATGCATTGTAAATGTCAATTATACAGGTAAACAAATATCTAACTTAGTATTAGATCTAAGTAAATAGAAATAACAACGATACTTACCTATCAATCCGCAGAGAAGTCAACGTTATTCTGTAATTACTGCGATGTTCTCTTCTGTAGAATAACTTGTGCCGTTCCCACAAACTGACGTTCCTCAACAAAAGTTAGTCCCCTGGCTATACAACTGTAGCATGTGACTTGGCATCATACCCAGTCTGCTGACATATTCTTGTCCTTAGTGTCTGTCTCATCTTCGTTAAGGCCAAAAAAGCATCAAAAGCTAATTCAAGATGCCTGCCAAACATTAAACAGTATGTTGAAAACTTTGTACTAGGGTGCGGTGTTACGTTGTATGCATGTACAAGTGTGTAAATATGGATATTCCAATCTGATGTTTGGTTTTCATCAAGTGTGACTAACATGTTTAAAATAGATGGGTTCCTCGGAACACGTGTGTCACCTGCTAGACAGCATCACCATAACATTCTCTTTCCATAAAAGAAATTTCATTGCAACAGAAGAAATCTGCATGTTAAGAACACAATATGATACAAGAGTTATTACCTTTGTGTAGAACACTTTCATTTTTCAAGCTTTTTGCATAAATTAATATTAAAAGCTTCAGTAGAACAGGAGTTATTAGGCGTGACACAAAAATCGTGACGGACAGAAAGACGGACCGATATACTATCTCCCTGACATTGTTAAATCAACCAATATACTTATTTGCAGGCGACACAAAATATTCAATATCATCAAATCCCCCAGAAGTCAACGAAACACTACAAAATGACCTACACAATATATTACAATGGACATATAAATGGCTGCTAAAATTACGCCCACAAAATTGCAAAAATATGCATACTTGAAAGAAAATTCCAGCTACAAATTTTTTTACGCGGTAAAAGGTTTTACACTGGAAAGTACAGAAGAAGAAAACGACATAGGGGTAATAATAGATAACGAATTAAATTTGATAAACACATTGCTGAAAAAGAAAAGAAAGCAAACTCAATGAGTGCAATAATTAGGCGAAATTTCAACCAACTAGATGAAAAAAGCCATTTTACAAAACTTTAGACATAACACATCTTGAATATGCAAATTCATTCTGAACACCGTGCAAAATTAAACATATAGACATGCTAGAAGGGGTTCAAAGAAGAGCTACTAAACAATTACCCGGTTTTAGTGAACCCTCATATGAGGAGCGTCGTAAAAAGCTCATCTTCCCACTTTGTGGGACATGATTGAAGTATATAAATTGACTAGTGGGAAATATGATAATAAAGTAGGAAACTTTCTAAAACTAAGAGAAGTTCAAACTATAAGAAATTCAATAAGAGGAAATCCTAAAAAGTTATACTCATAGAGAGCAAGGTTAGACATCAGACAATATAGTTTTGGCATAAGAACAGCAAATATTTGGTATAGCTTAACAGAAGAGGTTGTAAATTCAAAATCACTCACATCTTGCACAAATAGACTAGATAACTACTGGAAAAATCAAGATTTTAAATACAACTATAAGGTCAATATAAGAACTGGAACTAAAGCAAAGGTACTAAGTACACACAAAGAAGAGTCAAGCATAGAAGATCCTGAGGAACCTGAGCTGGAGGTCAACAATAAGTAACACTATACTTGATTTAATCAGCTTCACAATTTGGCTTTTGGACGACATCATTAATACATCGTATATATATATTTCTGGCAGTATTTCCACTTCTAGATAGTAGAATTTCTTCGATATTACTACGTTTACCAACACTAATACTTTAAAAAATGGTTTCTGTTACGAGGGGTGTTCAAATAGTTTTGATACTAGATCAATAACTTCAATATAATGAGTGCAAAATGCATGTGTGATATATCATTTACAAGAACAATTCTTCACCTACACGATGGTATAGTGCACGATAAGATCACATAACTTGATGAGTCACAAAATGAATCTTAATGACCCCTACTCGAGGACACTGGGACATAGCACTTTTCAGACATTACTTTTTGACGTGATAACTTCTTAAAGAGTACAATTTCCAGATTTCTTTTGGAAATATATCAGTTTATGTCTAAATTTTAATGTTAATAAATTTTTATTTCTATTGAAAGGGTTAACTGTCTAAAATCTCATTTTTTCAAAACCAACATTTCTTATTTTGCTAATGACGAAAGTGGACATGTTTTTTCGAACGCTATGAACATGTTCTAGATCAGTATATCTCGTTTTGATTTTAAAACATGAAACCATTTTTCAATGGCCACAATTATAGCCTGGTTTAATAATAAAAAAAAGAGTTTGTAGTTTCCCTAACTACTTTTATACATAACAGGAGATCATTTTTATTATATTTTCAGTACGTGTTTTGAATTAGCTTTTTTATATTTTATGTAATAATAACATTTGAAAATGTGTAGTGTTTGCATAATTGTCTTATTGTATTTGACAGAAATTTTCATAAACTTATTCAAAATAATAAAGCCGTAATAATAAATATAGTATCAAATTGTGCTTAGAAAATTAACTCAAATATATAATATAATAATATAATATATTATAATAAAAAAGGTCCAGTATCCTCGAGGAGGGGTCATTTAGGTTCATGTAAAGGCTGATCGAGTAATGAGATCTTATTGTGCATGATTTCATCGTATCGGCAAAGAATGGATCTTTAAAATGATATATCACACATGCATTTTGCACTTATAATACTGACGTTATTGACCCAGTATCAAAACTTTTTGAACTACCCTCGTATTAACAAATTTAGAGTGCCTTTTGCTGTTCGGATGCCTTTTGCTTTTCGGATGCAATTTGCCTTTCGGTTATTCTAGTCACCGGTATAAGGTGCCTATTCATACCGCTTGGCCGGGATCAATAAGCTTCCGATAGTGGACATTTCAAAAGTAATTGAACACGTCTCGCGTTTGACAATAATAATATAGCAAAACAAACCCAAAAAATGGTAAACCACTTTTAAATAACAGTATTATTAAGACACTATTATTTATTATTTTGAATAGATGTTTTCGGCGGAAAAAGTATGCGAAATTCATGGCTACATAATTGAAGACTTCAAATAACGCTGAACATTTTCCTTGATTTCAGGATCGGCACTTTGTACCGCGGAGTGACACATGCAATGGGGATTATTTTGCGTCGTTCGGATTGACACAACTTTGACTGAGATATCTGTACAAAACGGCAACAATTTGAGAACTTATTTATCGTGCTTAAAGCAGGGAATAAAAATTGCAGAAACCTCACATTAGACCCTTCTGTACAATAAATACGAAAGAAGACTCAAGCAGGAAATACCTGCCACACTTCAAACTGACTTTAATCATTAGTAGTACAGAAATATCGTAAATCCAGTGGTAGCATACATACAGGTTTGATTGTTAAAAAGACCTGACAGTCCGGACATTGGGACATTTTATTGTCCGTAGTACTGTGGCGTTGTCTGACGACAAACGCCACAAATACGACAATGGTTGAATGAATTTAAGCGGACATGTTTCAAAGTCCCGGTTTCCAAAGTCCAATGGATGTTCGCACAATGTTGCAGTCTTTTCTTTAAATATTTGTTTTACAACTTATATCATTATATCCAGTGATTTGTATAAGTGATCCTATAATGGCGTAGCCCTGTCCGTTCGTTTGTCCGTCGGTCAACAAATGGTTTGTCCGGTTTGTTTCGGAAAACTATTAGAAGGATATTGATGAAATTTCACACAATTGTTATATGCATCACGATCTGAAACTGAGTCAATTTTTAGGGTCATTTATTTTTTTGTTACAGAGTCATCTTCCCTTGATGTACTCAAATATTCTATAAAAGGCAGTTATAGATATTAATCTGACGGTGGGCGTATAATGTACCGTTAGCGGTGCTCTTGTTTGTATTTTGAAGCAAGATTAGCAGTGGAGTTAATCGTTAGTAAGGCCGTCGTCGACATTGTGGTAATTGAACCTGGACACCGGGAATGTAAATTGTAAAGCCAGGTCAATGTCGTCGTTTGCAGGTCACACATGAAGTACAGGAACGACGTTGTCACTAAGAGCATAACGTCAACGGCTTGATTCCCTCGTTACGCTTAAAAGTGTTTGTAAAGAAAAGGACGGTTACAGGATATCTTTAAAAGTCGTCTGGAAGAGACTTCACGCTGCAAACCTATCGCTAGATGACTGGTTGTGCGACTGGCTTTGACCCACACCATCGACATTGTCATCCAGTGTTTTTCCCGCAACTATGCCATTTAAAGCTTTTAGTTCAGGCTTTATCCCAACTGATGATAATAATAGGTTATTTAACAGTCTTGAGTACAATATTGAATTCTATTGGACGAGTACACAGCAGTTATAATCTATAATTGGACGAGGCGATAGCCGAGTCCAATATGGAATTGACTGCTGTGTTCGAGTCCAATTGAATCCAGTATTGTACCCTACACTGTTAAATTACCTCTTTATTTCACACCATAAAATTATAAAGTGACAAAAGAATCACACAACTTTTTTTTCCTATTCCTTCTAGCCTTTGACTTTGCAATTTCAAAAAATTAAATAGCAGACGAAACGTGAAATGCCAAGGGAAGTAACTCTTAACAGAGTTTCGGAAAAGCTGTCCAGTACAATACGAAAATGATATGGTTTTCGGGACTCGAGTCCCGATATGGAAACAATAAGGCTTTTCGGGATCGCAATTTTACAAATCAGTACAATACTTCTCTTGTATCGTCACGTGGTAGAAAGAAGAGCGTCCGATTGGTTTAATCTACTATGGCGGACCAGTACCTGGAACAGGGGGACATAGAGCGGACAGACTGGCCAGCAAGGTCACACTACCTCTATTACATTTAGAATGCCTAGAACATGTGGCAATGTGAGATATGCGTTCGAGATCGTCACCCAAGGTTTGTCGAGGAACAAACAGACATGTTGATCGAAGATTGGCTCAGAATACTCATTGAAGCTTTCACCGCAGATGCCAGAAAGTGAATAATCCATGATTAAAACATGATTTAAGAAAAGAACCTATCAAGTGGAGCTCTAGGTTATGTTGTTTTTTTCCAACCCACCTAATCTGGCACATGAATTGTTTAGGTTAGTTGTGTTGTAACGAGAGCCGTGATATTCTTTTCAATTTTTCTAAAGAGAAAATACTCTAATATGAAGTCAGAACGTAATTTTACATGATAGTGTTAAAATGTCTCTGAATAAGCTTACGTTTATATTTGCGTTACCCTATGCACGATTACGTTTTGCTTTAATTGGTTTGTTGGTAATAACACCAATTACATCACTAATATTCATATTTTAATTTAGCCTACAGAGAATGTTATTTTCACGTAACTAATGTGAAGTTATGAAGTCATAACAAAACTCAGTCGTATTCTTTCTTCCGTAACAGTGCACAGACTAACCATTTGTACTAAATCGAAACTTGTGTTCGGCTAGCTGGAATCTCATTACAGTGTATTTTCTGTTTCTATGTGTTGAATTTGATCTTGACTGGCAATAACATCAACATATTTTTACCCATCCTGCGCAATAGATTTGCTTGGTTCAAACTTTTAATGAAAACGTATCGTCTGCATTTATAGTGGTCATTTCTGGTATTGAAAGGTTTAATTGACGATTTAGTGGTACATTGCCCAACCCAGGTTCAAGTCAATATACATTCACGACATCTGTTAAGTTTCAACATAAATAAAACAATAACAATGTTAGGTACCTGCACATTCCATCAGATTTGTGTAAAACCAAGCGCGGACTTGACCACATAAATTTAGCATTCGACTAACGGTAAATTGCGTAGACCTTTTCCATTTTCATTAGTTTTGTTATCACAAGTGTCTACGGAGTGATGTGATAAATGTTGTGTCATTTCCTTTTCGTTTATTTAAGTGGTTTGATGTGGGCGAGTGCTTTAACTTCTCTCACTTAAATGAGTAATTTGATAAATCTCCATACTTTCTTAAAGGTCTGGAGAAAACTGTATCAGTCTGAATTGTTAATGGATTATTTGCGTTTATACTGCCGCTATTGCCGTTAGCTTTACAAATACTATAAACAAACTAAACAGTTCCGAAATAATAACATGAAAAGGCGTTTTGATGACGTTAAATGCAGAAATCAGTTAAACGCAGAAATTAAAAGAACTCTACTAAAGCTTTCTATACGGTCAATAACCGTGCTTTAATGCAAAATTAGCATTAACATGTTTGTCCTCAGCGTTATTGCGGTAATCGATCAGCAATATAACATACAGCTTACATACGCTCTCAACTGTTAGTTAATAAAGTGTTAACGGAGACATAATCACAGTCTTTGTATAAGCGCCTTGCTATAGGGGCTGAGCCTGTTTTAATCATTTGTAAGTAAATATAAAAACAGCAATTTACAAATGTCAATCATCTAGCTTCAACCCCTTTACTGCAATGACGTCATCTGTTTAAAAATATATTGCCTGTTTTTACTTCTCAAACTTAAGCTGTAACTATTTTTACTTAATGTATATTGAAATGGGTTTCGAATAGTTTGAATTCCTGTCCAAAGGAAACTGCTTTCAATTACCAATATATTTGAGGTAAAGTAATGAAGAGACTAAAGCAGATATCAGAGGGGCATCACAGGTTTTTCCTGTCACGGACATCTTGTTTTTCTGTTCTAGAATTAAAGCTATTGTATAGTAAACCAAATTCAGAATTTTGATTGGCATGTCATTATACCTGTAAGGTGAAGGACGGTAAAATAGAAATATTGATAATGACATTAATTCATACCAGTTGAATATTAAGACACTAAATAAATTTCATCCACTTTAATATGTTGTCTCCTGTGATTCTAAGAAATAGTCGTTCCGTAGGCTTTGTATATTTCTAGAAAGTTTTATCCAAATTTTTGAAACAATTTGGTCCTAGTACTTGACACCTGGTCTTCCGCAGTGATGTTGGAATTGAGAGTCGATTTTCTGTTTTAGACCGTTTAAGGTTTTTTTGAAGGAATGTTTTGGGCTTATGTTTTGTAAGTAGTACTTCATCATTCGAAATTGCATTCTAATATAACGGATGGTTTCAAAATTGCTAAGCGTATCCATCTGAATCATTTCATTTATTGGAAACAAAGAGGATTCGGAAGGAATAGTTCGTTAAGATATTCATATATATGGTAACATATGTTTACGTATGTTTTGTTTTTATTGATATTTCAACAGAAATTTGACGAGACGGTATTCCGGTTTATTCCCACTATTTCAATTATTCCTACTTAATTCCTTACGACTGTCATTGATCATCAAAGACACGATAGCCTAACTCTTACAGTGTCTTCACCACTGCAACAGTTCATATACATATTTACGTGTTTAACTATAGGAGACCTTTACTGTGGGGTGGAATAAAGTGTGAGGTGTTCATAACACCCCATACTATTTGTCATTAAAACTAATAAAAATCATCCTCAACAATATTTTTAAAACAATAAAAAATATCTAGGTTCCATATAGAAATTGTATATAAACCGCATCAGAGTAACGTCCCTTTACATGTTTAGCGGTTATTGGTCGCCCAAACGGGCTAAGCGAGATTATTGTATATTTAAACGCCCCATATTTCACACCGTTGCATATAGCAACCTACATAAACGCGTTTTGGGGCAAGAATAACTTTTCTCCACTGTACACTCTCACAGAGAATTGAAGTAATCCGGCATCTGATCCCGCTCCTAAATGTTTGCCATTCAGACTGAAATGAACATTCATAGATGTAAAAAAAAATGTCATTTTCTGCATTTTATTGCGTTTTAACGGGAATCAAAACGTCTTATCCACTGTATGTAACTATATTTTGAAACGAAATAAGTTATATGGTTCCATGGTAACGACGGCGCGTCATGTCGTCACAACCAAAACGTCATTATGACGACGTGACGCGACGTCGTCGTATTACCTGTGATAGTGTAATTTTGAAAGAAAAATCAATAAGCTCTAGTATTTAAATCCGGTTTAAAACATTTTATAAAATACACTTCTTTTATTAACCTAGCCGACGTATATGTGTTCATTTTGTAAAATGGAAACATGGAAAACTTAGGATCGGATGCGCAACACATGTCTATGTGTGCGCTTAGGGGTAGTTGTCTTTTTTGCCGGGTCGCGAATTTGCTGAGCATATATAGTACGTCTATTGCGTAACGTATCGCCTGTTTGACCTATGTAGTACTTTTTGCATACATTACAAAACGTTGTTTATAATACGTTTTGAAAATTACATTACATATTTTGTTTGATATAGAAAATTTTACTTATGCAATGTGTACCTTCTGATAGATACTTGCACAGACCGCATCTTGGTTTATTACATCGCGTTACATTAAATATTGTGTCTTGTATTGAATCGTCAAATCTTGCTCGTGTTAATATTTTTTTTTAATTTGGCATTTGTCTCTTGTACTTTATGAATTAAGAGCTTTCTAATGCCTTTGACATGACCTCATCCCTATAGAATATCGGAAGATAATTTCGTACTTCATCAACATTTCTGAATTTTTCGGGTAAAAGGTTGAAACCAAAGGTAAAATGTCTTCGTTTTGTTTACTTTGAATATAAAATAGTGTGTCTCTTGGTATGTTTATAGCCGAAGTAGTTATTCCTGTTTGTATGATTGTTTTAGGATAATTATTTTTGAAAGCGATGACGAAAGTTTGTTTAGTCTTAATTCTCTCAAATCGGGATCAGAAACTATTGGACATATTCTTCTAGTAGCTAAAATAGCTAACTGTGTGTGTGGTGGATGACATTATTTAAAATCTAAATATTGCTTTGTATCTTTAAAATAAATGTCTGTTTCTAATTCATCTCTTTTTTGTAGAGTAAAATGTGCAAGAAAGAAAGTTGATTTTCATAATATTCCATGGTAAATTAAATGTCAGGGTGTATATTGTTAAGAATTTCATGAAACTCATTTAAGTTGTCAAGTGTCTCATTCCAGTTCGAAAAACAGTCATCAAGATATATTTTCCAGTTTAATTTAATATGAGCTGAGTGAACAGCAGACGTTATATTACTTTAAATTTTAGTTCCAATAATAGTTCTTCTAGATATCCCAAGCACAAGCGTTGCATAAATAGGGGCAGATTTAGTTCCCATGGCTGTTTTAATTTGAATATAGTACTGATTGATAAATAAGAAATTATTATTTTCTAGAATTGTATTTATTGATGCCAAAATGAATACCTTCATAAAACGGCAGTATATTAGTTCTGGGTGCCTATCTAACCAAAATTCAATTGAGTGCAGTCCTAGGTCGTATGATATATTTGTTAAGAGGCTCGTTACCTCTAATGCTATAAGAAATGATTTAGGATGTATGTTTGATGGGATATCATTCAGAAAGTCTATGTCATCTCGAATAGAGTTTTTTACATGCGTAATGTATGGCTTAATGAAATTACCCACTAAATTTAATTAATTTAAGTGTTTCACACACCGGGCCTGCAACAATTGACCTAAATATTAAATCACTGGGAGTAGTAATTTTAAGTATTCTGTGTTTATAGTTTTGCAACCATCCTTAATTTGTAGACTTTTGTGAATTTTCGGAAGTCCGTAGAACAGACATGCTTTAACTTATTAAATAGTCTATTTCTTTTGCTGTGAGATTAACATTAAGTATTTAACTTTCTTAAAGGATTTAGTAGAGTATTCACTTGCTTTGTTATAAAATGCGTTATCCGATAGCATATCCAGTAATTTATTTTTGTAAAATTTAACATTCATAATTACAATACCCCACCCTTATCAGCTTCTTTAATAATACTTGAATTGTCGTTTTTAAGAGAATCAATCGTTTTCCTTTTTCGCAATGTTATGCTGTGTTTAAATTCTGTACTTTCTGTTTGATGTGTTAATAGTCTGATTATATCAATATCGATCTAAAGCTTGATTTCTTCCTCTTTTTTGTTCGAAATTGGACTAATTTGTCTGTGTTGCTATCGTTATCGTTTTAGACTTCTATGAAATGTTGTTAAATCTTTTTTGTGTTTCCTCTGTTTTTTTGTTTGTGGTGTAGGGTAAATTTACACCCTTTGACAAAATGTTTTTTTCTTCAATTAATAATTTTCGATTAGATAAATTAGATATTTCTTAATGATTAACTTAACCGTCGGCTATGTTTCTGTCAATGTATCAGAGCTGAGGTCTTTGCTCTTAAAAAGCCTCAGTGTCTTTATTAGATGACGATATGTTAATTGGAGTGTTTGTTCTCGTTGGTAAAGGTCGTTTGTATTCAGTATTAGATAGATATAGTTACTAGTGTATTAGAGTCAAATTATATATAAAGGCATGTGAAGTCATTTTATTTAATTGGAAATCGCATGTAAAACAACTGACTAAACTTTGTTATTCAGTAAATTTCACAAAAACAGATATCTTGGTGCGTTTGAATGTTATTTTACGAATGTATTTTTAGTTCAATTGTTGTTTTATTATTTGTTTAGCATTGGTAAAGTATGAATAGATTATATATGTGTGCACCACCAACATTTGAATGGAGCCATCTAGATGGATATTGTAAATATATAAAACTATAATTTGAAGATTTGTAACCACGTCTATATTGTCAATGTTTGTTCTAAGAACAGGCGTTTAAACATGTGTCTATATCTATACTTTCAGAACTCTGTATGTGAGCGTCCATCTTATTCGACATTGTCGAAGCTGAAAACAAATTATTATAATACAGTGGAAAATATAAACTTTCAGGACTATTTATTTGTAACGACCAAAAGGGTAAAAGTTTAATCTTTTTTTTACTGTTTAGGTTAGGGTCTACAGTGGAGAAGACGTTTTATTTATGCTTTTACGTGGATTACTAGGAAATAGCAGTGGATTATCACTTGATAATTTCACTGATTCAAGCAGTGGGATTATCGTCGCGCGTGCTTCTTTTATGAATTTTCCCCGTAGGGCTCCTCAATAATCGTAGTCAATCGTGTCCTATTGTTCCATTCCGGCAGCCCGATTTGTCGCGAACCACTTAACGGAAGAACACGAATCCAAGATCAGAAGTAAGGACGTAATACCGATGACGTCAAATCAATAAATCAGTGACGTCATTGTACGATTCGATATAAATTTGGGGCTCACCACGGGGTAAATCATGTACTTTCGCTTTCAATTGTCGAAAAGTTTCGTTTAACCATAATCCGGACCTTTGGGGTCCATTGGACCCCAGCGGCTATATTTTTGTTAGAAAAACAATCAGCCTATTGACGCTTATTGCGTTTTAGACATTCTTTCTATGGCTTCTATGGCTGTTTTTTACACTTGTGTGAAAGACGTTGAAAAAATGTCAATTCGCTTAGATTTTATTTCCAAAGCACGTCTGGGGTCCAACCGGACCCCAATATTCTAAAGGTTTGTAAAATACATTTAAAGCAAATTTAAAATCGTTCCTTGTTGTTTACAACTAAACTAATGGCATTTATTGAATACTAGATATAACAGACAATACTGTTCTTCAATTACACATATCAAGATATATCTTTCACGATCTTGTGATTGAGTTATTTCCCTTGGACATTTTAACCCCGGGGTGAAAACCGCTAGTCCAAAGGATTCCCACTGTATGGAACGCATACAATTCTATCTTACCTCAAACTATGTAAATGATTTCAATATTCAAATAAGTGTACTGTATTATTTTGGCTCTGGTCCTTTCTGAAAGTTTTTATAGCAGTCATCGGCCGAGATAGGTGACCTTGACCTTTGCCCTTGACTCTATTGAAGGTTACACAAGGAGGTCTGATCGGTCGGTATTGAAAGCGTCTATCTAAATGCTTCATTGCCATTGTTCAATATATCAGATTCAACTATATATAGCTACAGGGGAAGAAAGACACACAACAGACAAACGTGCTCCAATGATGATGTATGATAAACGCTTTTTCTGGAGTGGCTCAACCTAATGTTTGATACAAATTCTTGTTATTTCATTCATGAATCAAAATTATCGTAATAGATGATGATCGCAGGAAACCTCAAATGATACTTTAATTACAATGAAACAAACAACTAGAGTAGAACATTGATCAAAACGGCCCGTGGTTACACCTGCAACTACGTGTAGGACACATTTATGCAGCTCATCAGACATGACTGTGATGACATGAAGCAGACATATTCATAAGTAGTACTCAAGACATGGTGTTAAGCAATTGATATTCAAAACTCTTATATCCTTTCCATTTGAAGTATTGTGTGTGTTACTTTCATTACATGTGTTTACCATACTTAGTTTTATCACATATATTTGACATGTCACTGTCTCTGTGTCAGCGTATTGATTCATGCACGAAGCTAAGATATGCACGGCTACAGGTCAAATAAATTTGACAACTATAGCCATGAAACAATTGGAAGCAGAAACAAGCTTAACAACTTGACTATATTGATCAGCTGGGACACATATGTTCCACTAATAAAGTTTTAAAATCAGTCGTGGTTAAAAGTTGTATTGTAACCATGTTAATATGCATAAATATTGTTTGGGGTCCACTGGACCCCGACCATATTTTTGTAATTTTCTTCCAAATATTTACATAGTTCTGTAAAAGATACATCATTAATGTAACAAAATGTGATAAATATGTCCACATCTTCCCATCTATACATTTTCTGCACAAGTTAATGGAAAAAAATCGATTTTACTGCAAAACACTTAGTTTTCTATGGTCACTTGTTGCTATGGTAACAGTGAAAGCAATGTTTTGGTATTATCACTACCATATAGCAAAAACACTACAATTGAAAATGCGGCATCAGTTATGTCACAAACGCCTATCTTGACTTAGAAATATAAAAAAAATACACAATGGGGTCCAAGGAAGACACATGCCAAGTATAAAAGGTCCAGGTGCAAAAAAGCAAACGTTATTGCCAATGTTAAGGTTTTTTGGTTAAAGTTTGATTAAATAGGTAAAAGGTCAAGGTCACATTGTCAAATACATTGGTATGGTTGGTCTTGACACAAGTAATATGCATACAAAAATAAAGCCATGTGCCTTCTTGTGCAAATGTTTAAGCCATTTAAATGTTTACAAAAGTAGGTCAAATATCAAGGTCAATATCACAAAGTCAAAATGGTTTGTATGGTTGGAAAGGTATTATAAAAGGCCCAGGTCAAAAAATGCAAAAGTTATAGCCAAGGTTGAGGTTTTGGGTTAAAGGTTTTGGGTTTAAATTTGATTAAATAGGTTAAAGGTCAAGGTCAATGTCACATTGTCAAAGACGTTAGTATGATTGAAAAAAGGTCTTGACACAAGAAATATACATAAAAAATATGAAAGCCTTCGGCCATCTGGTGCAAATTTTATAGCTATTTAAAGATTTTTTCAAAAGAGGTCATATGTCAAGGTCAAGATCACAAAGTCATCAAGGTTTGTATGGTTGGAAATATCTTGATACAAGGCAGACACATGCCAAGTGTAAAAGGCCCAGGTGCAATAATGCAAGAATTATAGCCAATGTTAAGGTTTTTGGCACAAACAGACGGACGGACGAACGGACTGACAAACAGACAGAATAATAACTATATACCCCCGAATCGTATATTCTGGGGCATAATAAGGGAGAAAAAGTGAAATCGTGTATAAATCCCTTGCAAGTCCTGCGACAATGTCTATATAGGGGAGACTTGACACGTTTTAAAATAGCATGATTGTAAAAGATGTAGTACAAAACGAAAAAGGCACATTCACAAGATCTACATGAAAACAGTCCCTAACTTAAATAAATAAGAGTGCTTTTACAGATCATGTAAATCAACAAAATCATGACATAGAGTGGGGGTGTAGTAATTTACAGAATAAGTGACTATAAGGCCGGGACACTATAGGAAGCGATACGCATACGGATGAGCAATCCGGTTATGAGGGGGTCCCTCAGCTCTCGAGGGTGAACGACCCGATTTTCGTCACTGAATGTATCGAAAATGGTCAAGCATGACCTGAGACGTGCGATATCGTCATTCTGAAGATGACCACAGCAGTGGTCGAAACCGTCAACAGTAAATGGAAGCTTTTTGTGTTGTAAATAGATGAGAAACATGTCTATAATTGTACATTATATACTCAGCCAAATAAGAAAGTATCCATCGTATAATTCTATCTACAGGAACTGAACTAGGAACTGAAATATTTTCTGACTATCTTTTCTATCTGGATTAAAGAACAATTCTTTAGCGACATACTGTGAAAAACTGAAGTCGACACGAAATGTTTTTTTTAATTGTAAAATATTGAGCAAAATGGCACAGGGGTCGATTTCAAAAATGAACAAGAAAGGTTTAATTTAATTTTGAATGTGGTATAAACACCCAAAATGGGCTGTTAGTATTGAATTTGGAGTCAGTATCTCATGTGTGTCCATCATTTAGTCCAATGCATATCATCAATCGGCGGCGCGTGTTGTTGACATAACGCCGTAATAACGTCGCAGGCAAATTGTTCCATTCAACTTGTAACGCTGCTGCCAAGTCATTTACCGGATTGATTGCGTGATGTGTTCGAACTCGACGTCCTAGTTCGCCCCACGTGTGTTTTATAGGATTTAAATCGGGACTATTCGAAGGCCTGTCTAATATACTCAGTCAAAATGGAAGGTGCCCACATGTTACATTTACTTTACATTAAGTGACTTTTCAAGTTCCATATCTTTTAAAGTACTTTAGCAACTCCAGTTTTGTTTAAGGTTTTAAAGGCCCATACGATAATCATTGTATTACAGTAAAATATTCAGAATAAACGACAATGAAAATGAACCACTTAAAATTCGTTCTTATTTCAACTCAAAGGGAGGTAATTTGATGTTATAAGACTTTATAGTCTCAATAACGCCCTGAATATTGTCATGAATGAAAGTCGAATGTGAATTTATTTTCTTTATGGAAATGTTCTAGCTGCTGAATATGAGTACAATTGTATATTTTCTATAGAACAAAAATTCTGAGCAAAAATGCTGTTTTCAGAATAAGAGTTATGGACTTTTTTATTTTTCAGCCACGATGATTTCATGTCGTCTGCTTCTTTCTATAAGATAAACTTTAAATACAGTTTATGTATAAGACGCTGATAATTTAGAATACAAAAGTGGGTACTTTCTTATTTGGCTGAGTATATAACCAACATAATGAATACATTAAAAAAAACTTTGCCACACTTAGAATTGTTACTCAAGCACAATGAAAACGCACCACTCGTTAAATATGGATATTGGTTTAGTTTCTGATTTCTTTATTCAACCAAGCTTAGGTACATACTGCTAATGCTTTTGTGTCTGTTATGTAACAACACACTGACGTCAACGTGCCGCCCGTGCAAATGCCCACATTGGCATTATCAGTGTAGACTACATGTTTATTGATTCATTGTAGCGCTAGAAAAAACTTCTGTCTATGGATGGGTGGATGAGTAATATTTTACGGCAATGCGACATAAAATAGTTCATATAGCGCCGATATATGATGAGGGATGATAGGATGAAATGATGATTTCAGGAAGATGATTTCGGCTTATCCCATTCGTTGACCAGCACATGAGATCAAAATCACCGACCTGCCTTCCTTATACTTCTTGGCAGAGGGGATGATATCGGTCTTATAAATAGAAAAGATTCCCTATGACAATTAAGTCCCAGTACTACTGTATATACACGAATTAAAGTACAATGTACGTCAAATTTGGATACCAACGTCATAGTTATGGGACATTTAAATGACCCCAACGTCACCCTTAATTCATGATTTATGTACAAGATAACGCAACATCGCATTCAGCTGGAGTGAGTACAACGTTTGTAGCCAATAACAACATCAATATTCTTCATTCGTTGGCGTTTTCGCCTGATCTGAATCCATTGAGTACATTTGGGACCAGTTTGGACATCGTGTGTACAACAGCCCGCCGTTCGCGCACCGGTATTGTCAGGCTATGGTTATTGCAGTGGGTAGGCTCACCAAAACTTGAAATTTGTAACCTTTGTTTTTAAAGACAATACGTTGTAGATCTTACCATGAAATTCACAGGTACTGCTGTGACAATGTGTGTTAAAATGCTTCACCATTGTCTTATTAAAAAGATATTTTAAACGCCGTTTCACATAAGCAAACTAATTACAATTTACGAGTGGTGCGTTTTCTTTGCCATTGAGTATATAGTTGTATATAAACTATTTGAATAACTCATATTCTCATTGTGATATGAATGAAACTATTTGATATAAGTTTATAGGTTTCTTAAAGGGTACCTGAAGCGGGTAAATTAATTCATCCTTCTATGACCATAAAATATAAAGCTTAAAAGGTGTTTTCTAAATGTTTTTTCTTTATCGTTTCGTTATAAAATGCCAAATCTTATGCTAAGCGCACCTTGGCTAATATTTGCAAAAAGCTCTGCGTAATGCGGATTCTTATCTGGATCAAAACTGTTTGTCACTCATACTCAACTTTTCTTCAATTAAAAAAAACCATTTGAACTTATTTGTATTAATGTCTAAGGCGATATGCTGTAAGCACACGAACATTTAGCATGTTAATGTTCATATCGATATACGCATCACAAATCGTTGTCACTTGTTAGATGCCACGTGAACGTCGTGATAAGTATTTTATTGAATATATGCTCAATCAAAGCTATTTTCTAATACATAAGTGTTTTCTTTTTCTACTTTACCAATATCTTGAAACAAATTCGTTGATAAAAAATGTAATGCTATCAGCGTAATATGAGCGACTGACAATTTAAAACTATATATAGTTTGACACATTGAAGGGAATAAAGCAACTGATTTATTTTGAGCACAAAACTCAAATGAATTTGGTCAATGTGTGCTTAATTAAAATACTTCTTGTGAACATTGAAATTGCCTAGCAGTTCTTTCTTTTCTTAAAAGTCCCTTAAGAGTCATGAAATGTTAATGCTTCAGACATTTTATCACCGTGTGTATATTGTCGAATATAATGAGAAGCTATGCAATCGTTAAAACACGTTTGCCTCTAAATACTCTACATATAATATGATGTATGCTACAAAACTCTGATGCTCCTCATTTTTACTTAATGCAGACATATTGCCCCACGGTTATGAAGCGTTTAAGATGGGCATGAGATCGTTTTAAAGCTTTTAAATCGTCAGATGTAAACTCTTGATCAAATTTGATTAATCAGAAAATTTATAAAAAATAACATAGAATAAAAGTTAACACTATTCAGCATTTTACTTAGATAACGCAAAGACGTTAATACATATAATCGGTGCTCCTTAGCGGTGAATCTTGTGTAAGTTTCACAATATGGCTGCGGGCATATAGACGGTGCGGGTTATTTGCCGAATCTTTTTTCAGTTTTCTTTTTTCTGCGGGCAATATGCCGGATGCGGGCTATATGAAGGTGCGGGCTTATTGCCGGAAATTACGGTGTTCTTGAGCAAGACATGTACCGCGATTTTCTCCTCTCACCACAGGGGTTAAAATGGGTACCTGTGAAGGGTCTGAGCCGGTACGGCGGCTGCATTTTATTGCGCCATATGTTAGCAGTGCAAGATGGCTCAATGATCAGGGGAGTAAATGTACAGTCGGTTGAGCGGTCATTCGGACTGAAAGTAGACTATAACTTGGGTAATTATTTATTATTAAAGACATTACATGACCAAGCTTGGGTGGTAACACCTAGCACCTAGAAAGTTTGAGCCAAAGCATGGAGCCCATGCACTTACTCGGCTAGCGTCTAGGCAAATAATCATTCAGGCGTCTCATGTGAGGCCCGCGCCTAATATTTGATAGCTTGGTTAGTTGTGACAATGCTATCCAGGGTGTCAATCTTGTCTAACTTTCATTTTTAAATTGAAAATGTAATAGAACAAAATACGTGTTGCACAAACTTATTGTATAACAAATGACGATATCTATTGAGGTATTTAACATACTTGGAATATCCATTAAGGTTCGGGTTTTCGAAAAGCGCATTGGTTACGCACACGCTTCTCACCAATGCGTCGCGAGTTCGTTCCCGGATTGGGGCTGTATGTAAGAGAGTTCATTTGTCGCTCATTCAAGCATGTGAGTTTTCTCCGGGTGCGGATTCCTCATACAGAAATTATCAAATACACCACCATTTGCGACACCGAAATTGATTTGCATAAGTTGTTAGAACTTTTATATAAAGTAATATATATAAAAAAAAAAGTTTAAACTTTAACCCTTGCATTGCCGGAGTCGCCTACGGCCGCTTTTGCAAACAATTTGGATCCAGATAAGACGCTGCGTAGCGTGTTGTCAGATCAAAACTGTTTGACACTCATCTCGATATGTCTTACGTCATACTATTGAAGTCTAACTTTAAACCGATCTCACAGGCAACACTAGTAAAACAGCCGACAATATAGCGGTAAAGGGGTAAAAAACTACTCGATTAATTTAGCGCTGACAGAATTTAACCACATAAGGTCGTTCGTCACCAGAATTTGACATCTCAAAGCTAGGAAATATTTTCTAAAACCAATCATTGTATAGCCCAACTATCAACTGTATCACCGAAAAATACATATGACCTGGTAATCACACCACCGTTACGTTTCCTTGACGAGCGTTGTTGGCCTGTGTACCCCGGGCAATTGCATAATGAAAGAGAACAAAGAGTGATTACAATCGGTGCAAGCATGGGTAGGAATCTCAAGTAACTTTTCATTAATACGAAGCATGTATATTTCGACTATTTTAATTACGAAACACATAGAAAGCAAAAACACCCCGATGTGTTACTAGAAAAACAGTTACAGAGTATGAATAACACCACTATGTTCAACGTCTACCTCAATTTTAAAACTTCGCGTATAATAATTGATTTACAATAGCAATGATAATGTTGCAAATATAGAAAAACCTCTCCAGTACGACCACTTTATTGTGTTAATTATTAAGTGTTTAAGGCAGATGACTGCTTGAAGTAAGGTAACAGTTAAACAGAAAGCTTCGTTAGGAGTTTTCTGTGTTACTGTCGCCTTGCTGTAGACTGTCATCTATCACCTTTCAACTTTCTTTTATACAATAATTAAGCCTTGTTTTCGGTGGTCGTAATAGAGGGGTTTTACTGTAGTATATTTAATGAATATCGGTATTATGAGACGCAAATATGTGCATGTTTAACGTCTAAATAGTTTGTATTTATTTATATTTACTATCGCCCCATTGAATTCCATTGAAAAAAATGCTGTTCATTTCGTATAAACACCACTTTTCGAGAGGGCGGAACTTTTGATAAGTGTCGAAGGGGAAGCGGGGCATATGCAGTTTTCATTCGCGAATTAATTTTTGGAACTTGGACAGCAAATATTTGGCGGATTTTTCCAAATTTGTTCTTAACCGATCTATTCCTTTTAGTGAAAACCATGATTCCCGACTTAATTTCTTCTTTATTAATGAGATAAATTGCAAGAAAATTGACGTACCTTCTAAACGGCGGCTATCTGCGTTTCTTTATGACAAAAAAACAATATATTTATCCTACTTTAAAATGATGTCACTTCCAATGACGTCAAAAATCGGCATTTTTCGGGCGACACTGTCAAGTTGTTGACTTAAATGTAAACAATGAAACTTATTTTTCTGCTTTCGAATGTACACAGCTTCAGTAATTCGGTCATGGCTGTTCCTTATAGGGTACACATTATTCGTGTTATTTACCTCTAATATGGATTAAACATACATGCGTACTAAAAACATGTTTATTTTATGTTAGAAATTACAGCAAATGTATTGTAAATATACGAAATGAATTGATTTTTTCGGCGTTTAAGCGAAATGAACGACGGAAAATTATTGGCAAATTTACCATGAATCGTTAGCGCGATTCATGGTATTTACAAATAATTTTCTGTCGTTCATTTCGCTTTAACGCCGAAAAGAATCAGTTCATTTCTTAAATGCTTTTCGGTGGATTACCAGGAAATTGCAGTGGATTATCACTTGATAATTTTACTGTTTCAAGCAGTGGGATTATTGTCGCACGTGCTTCTTTTATGAATTTTCCCCGTAGGGCTCCTCAGGAATCGTAGTCAATCGTGTCTTATCGTTTAATTCCGGCAGCCCGATTTGTCGCGAACCACTCAACGGAAGAACAGGAGTCCAAGATCGGAAGTAACGACGCAATTCCGATAACGTAAAATCAATAAATCAGTGACGTCACGAAATGTGTTTGATATAAGCGTGGGGCTCAACACGGGATAAATAATGTACTTTCGCTTATGAGTTATCGAACAATTTCGTTTAAAAAGTGGCTTAAAAGCATAAATAACAAGAATAACTGTTATTTTTTCAGTGTTAGATTAAAATTAATCCCTTATGTGAACATCAAACGTTATATTTTCACGAGTGGCGATCTTACATTGAAAAATAACAGTTATCCTTCATATCTAATATTATTCCCCAGAAGCCTTCCTACTTTGTGGTTCTGGGGCCTAATTGCCATAGGGAATTGTTTCTGTTTATAACACCGAGATTATCCCCTCTGCCAACAACTAAAATGAAGTTCGTGATTTGATCCCATACGCTGCTTAGCAACGAATGAGATAAGCCAAAATCATCTATCTGAAACATCATCATCGCATCTCATCAGCTCGCATCATTCTTTGGCGTTATATTACTAACTCGTCCACCAATCTTATATTATCGGGTGATTGTTATAGAATAGGACTATTTTTTAAACCTTTGTATTTCCAGAAAATGAGCACCCTGCTTATAATATAAATATTTCAAATTAATTGAGGTTTCATATGACATTTGACAGAAAATAGGCCGACCAACAAACTACGTTAATTAGTGCAGACTTGAAAGAGAAAATGCTAGGAAACATGAGGTAACTACCTTCCATCTAGAGCTCTGATTTGACATAACAGAAGTTTTATTAAAATCGTACCACGAAGGAAACTGTACATTTGGTATGCATATATGCATTCGGTTGTGTTTGTTTGCGATACTCTTTATGGTATCACGGGTAATATGGTGATGTCCTTGGGTATTGTGTTTGAAAATGACATAATTGAAAATTAATTATAATCTTAAGATTTTAAATTCAAAAAAGAGTAAATAATTAAGCTTAATCTAGCAAATTTTAAGAACACATTCATCTGTTTTATCATTAAATTCATTATGGTACGGAATAATCAAATTTTTACTGGTACTAAAATATATTATTTGACTAAGTAAACACGATGGTCATTTAGATAAGATAGAATCCAATATCGAATTCTTTATCGTAACAGTCCAATGATTTTCCTTTAAAGTTGATTAAAGAAACACTAATATTTAACAGACATTGCCAGCATTCCATCTTAACATAATTACTAACACTAAATAAGAGAAAAGAACAGAAAAAGCCTGTAAACATTATCCGACCAGTATTATCAACCCCACAGACATTGCAAAAATAGAGCCTGTATCATAAACGATCGTAAGAAAAGTTTTAAAGAAACAGTAACAATTAGCTATAAAGATCAATCGAATAATGATAATTCTGTGTCTATAGCCCCTGAAGGCAACACCAGGATAACTAAATTGCCTTTCATTCTGATTTATGCAGTCACCTGCTTTTAACTCGGCCATAGGCCTGACTTTGCTCAGTCGTAATGTCAAGATTTGTTGTACTCCCTTAGCTACGATATATCTGTTCTGAATCACGCTCTATTGCTTTTTATTTCAAAGCTGTTGTATCGCTGTGTTGGTTAATTTATTGTTATTGATACTGTAAGAGTGTCTGTATTCTTGTGAATTTAGAAGAAATATTTTACAGCACCAGATAAAAAAGATAACTTCTACATATTATTGCCTCTGATTCTGATAAAGTGTGTACTTGTGTGATTAAAAAGAGTCATAGTCAATGTGATAAGTACTAACAATCGATTACGAACACAGACGAATGTATGGAACAAAAACTAAGCTTCATAAGTAAATGAATCAAAAACACGTTAGATACAAACAGGGCAACTTTGATCATGCCCGCTAATCAGTTGCTACTTCTCAGAAAAAGGTAGCAAAGCAACTCAGCGCTCGGAACGCCCGATAAGTAGCGCATGTACGTAAACATTGAAAACCAGTGAGTAGTGTTTACCTATTTTCACTCTTAAACTGATTTTAATCCAAACAATCGAAATAGTACGAAGGTCATGCGTCGGGGAATTATTTTTACTATTCGTCGAACATGCGTTTCCACATCAAAACTGTTTTTGTAAGCTTGAAAGTTTTTGTCCCGTTGGACAGTGATCCGAGAAACAATGTTTAACGCAGTAGAATGACCCATCCGTACACAATGACCCGGGTCCTTATACTACGTAGAGAAATGACCACAGACCGTAGAATAAGGACCCCATCGATTTGTAGTAGAATGACCCCCCCCCCCCTCACGCAGAGGAATGACCCCCGTAGAGAAATGACCCCACCTTTTTCAGCTTAACTGCCGTTACTGCTGCTGCTGTTTATTCTACTACTACTGTTATTATTGCTGTTTGTGCTGCTGCTACTACTACTTCTGCTGCTGCTGCTTCTACTTCTGCTATTGTTGTTACTGCTGATACTACTACTACTTCCGATACTGTCGTTGCTGTATAACCCCTACTGCTGCTACTTATACGACTATCACTGCTTCTTCTACTATTACTTTTGTTTGCTTGATTGTGCTGGGTTTTAACGCACTGCGACGCTGAAGGGTCATATAGAGCCGATATATGTATACAATATTTAAACGTGCAATGGCTATACATACAAGTCTGAAAACCTGAATATGTTTGTAGCACGGTTTGTCCACAAGTTATCGATACACCTTTGTACATGTCCTTGTTCCAATGCATTCAAGACAACGCTCTCATTTAAAATAGAGATTTGAAAGAATCAAATGATAAATAAAAGCTTATATAGAAACATCCATCCTTTGGAAAACGCATTTTATTTAATAATACAGTGCTCCCTCTACATGAACACCTAATTGGAGATAAATAGTATGTGTATTGTTCGGTGGGAGTTGTTATAGGGAGGGCAACTGGTTTACATCGCAAACAGCTTGAATCCGGATCAGACGCAGCGTATCGCGGCCTCTGATCTGGATTCAAGCTGTTTATCACATTATTAGTTTTTTTCTGTCCAAATGTCCTTTATCTGACTTCTAGAAAAACAGCAGACGGTATTGCAGACGTGAAATGTTGAACATATTTTGTCTTGTTTCATGAACAGCGACAAGCGTTGTTGTGATGAGGGAATCATTCTTGGGAGGCCCGTTGTAGAGAAGGAGCACTGACTGTACGTCGACATCTCACCTCACTTGTACCTCCGAGCTGCTGTCCGTTCATAACCGCAAGTCGAACATAGTAGACACATACCATAAATGAGTCTTCTACGCTTAGGGTCTGACTCTACAATATTCGTAACCAAACTGTAAATTCATGCAGTGAACAAAAAAGCAGTAGTAGTATCAGCAGCAAAATAAGTAGTATATTATTAGTAGAGGTACTAGGAGAAACAGCAGTATTATCAGCAGCAACAGCAGCAAAAGGAGTAGTATAATTGTAGTAGATGTAGTTGTAGAAACAGTAGTAGCGGCTTTAGTTACAGCAGCAGAAGCAAAAACTTTTGTACTAGAAGTACTTGAAATTAGAAATGGTAGCAGTAGTAAAAGCAGCAGCAAAGATGGTAATATATTCTTACACGATAAAGAAACTGTACATTAGGTTTGAGGGACTTGTGATATACTTATCGTGTAAATATATTTGTATTAGAAGTAATAGTAGTGATCTAGTAGTGATCTAAAAGCAATAGCAGCAGCAGTAGTAGTAATAACAGCTGTTGTATAAATAGTAACAAAAACAGTGTAACAGAAAAAGGGGGTTCATTTCTCTACGGGGGTCATTCCTCTGCGTGAGGGTGGGTCATTCTACTACGAGTCGATGGGGTCCTTATTCTACGGTATGGGGTCATTTTTTTACGTAGTAAAGCGACCCGGGTCATTGTACTACGTAGTGAAATGACCCATGGGTCATTTCCGCAAGGGTGGGTCATTCTACTGCGTTACACCGGCATGGTTTTGCCTTCTTAGCAACTAAATAGTAGCTAATGTGTCATTATTGGTACTACCGACGCCTCACCACACCCTGTTCGTCTAAAATACTAATTTTCAATAATATTGAACAAGAAACGAGTGGTTTATTATCAATATTCATTCCGAGAAGTAGCTGCCGTCCAGGGGTAGTAGCGCATGATGAGAGACGTAGCTAGTACCTTAAATGTTAAAATTGTCACGATGTTTCAAACTTAACTAACATGAACATTTTGAAGTTTCTTATTGAAATGTTGATGTTTTCAGCCAAACATAACTCTGCTAGGGGCATCACATTCTAAACCAGCGCTACAATCTCAGAGGGGGGCGTCGTTAAAAAAAGTCAAAACTTTGGATTTGTTTTGCTTTTAACACCTACTCCCTTTCATACTTAAGCGCATTTCAGGCAAAACTCTCTACAAATCTAACATAAAATATAATTTTTCTATCATTTAAACGAATTTTATGGTCAACAAAATACAATGCCTGAGCATTGTTATCCAAAATTAGTCTGGAATGTTTGAACAAATTGTAGTATATTGGAGAGCGTTTATTAGAGAGTTATCTGTACTTTTGAATCATTGAAATACTTGGTGACTGAAAGTGTATATTTATTTTTCGTTTAAGTAAGCTGTTTAGATCTAGCTTATGTTCAGATATAGATTTGTAGAGCCTATAGTTGTTTCCCTTAGTCATTTGTCCATTGAAATTTTTACGGAAATACAAAAACAAACAAGTATAATCCATAAGTCCAAAGCTCCTAGTACATGACATCAAAGTCTCCAAGCTGACCTGCAAACTAGAAGTATACTACCATCGCCTCTTTGCTGGGGTACATTACGTTGCTGGGACAAGAACACTGTTCCGTCGAACAGAAGTCTGGACTACGGTACCAGGGATCGTGAGTTCGATCCCCCGCCGGACCAGCGGTCTGACTAGGGGATTTTTTCTGAATCCCCGATGATGTACAGGAATGTTTTTAAGCAAGACATGTACCGCGAATTGCTCCTCTTGAGCCAGGGGTTAAAATGGGTACCTGCGAAGGGTCTGGGTCGGTACTGCGGCTGTATTTGACTGCGCCATATTTTAGCAGTGCTCAATATTGTAGGCAAGATGGCTCAATGATCAGGGGAGTACATGTACAGTCGGCTGAGTGGTCTTTCGGACTGAAAGTATACTTTGACTTGGTATATTAGTACCTATTATTATACGGCCAAACATATATAGCTTTCACGACCTTGACAATAAATTGTCATGTTTCGAGAGATCAACTGCATTTTATTGGCGCGCACATTCCTGTCATCATCTTAGTGTATAAATTTAACATATGGTCTAAATTGCAAAGCCTTATCTAGCCCCGCCGTTATTCACAGACAACTTCATTTGAAAAATAAAAAGTAGTGGGAAATCATTATCGGGGCAACTATTTTTTCATAAAATTATTTGTCTAACTGGACGTCTGCTACTTAAAACTAACCAATCGCGAAGAAAAACATTTAAAATAAGTTGCAATGTGACACTACGTTATTTAACTTAAGAAAATGTATCATCAATGGAAGGTGTTGGTAGGTCAAACACAAATCAAACGAAATAAAACCATGTTATTCCGTAGCATTGATATGCGTTTTATATAGGCTTGACTGTATTTTTTTGTATTTTTACTTATAACACCTCTCAAATGGGATTAATGAATTGAAACACTAGTTACTTCCCTCGACATGCGCTACTACTCCTGGACGGCAGATTCCTCTCGGAATGAAAATTGGTAATAAATCACTCATTTCTTGTTCAATATTATTGAAAATTGGTATTTTAGACGAACTGGGTGTGGTGGGGCGTCGGTAGTACGAATAATGACACATTAGCTACTATTTGGTTGCTTAGAAGGCAAAACCATGCCGGAAACATTGTTTCTCGGATCACTGTCCAACGGGACAAAAGCTCTCAAGCTTACAAAAACAGTTTCGATGTAGAAACACTATATTCGATAAATAGTAAAAAGAATTCCACGAAGCATGACATTCGATTTTTTTTTATTTTGGGGTTTAAATCAGTTTAAGAGTGAAAATAGGTAAACACCATTCACCGTTTTTCAATGTTTTCGTACATGCGCTACTTATCGGACGTTTCGAGCGCTGTGTTGCTTTGCTACTCTTTTTGGAGAAGTAGCAACTGATTAGAAGGCGTGTTTAATACAACGTTCATATATGTTGATAAAACAACACAATTGCACGAACCTGTTATTCCCTCTTTTTTACATGAATAAAAAACGTTTATTTAACCTTGTCACCGCCAAAGTAAAACTAATTTTACTCATTAGCAGAACGCACATAATCTGCTGAAAATTGTCGTTTGCAATATTACGCTAGATTCAAATATTTTAATATTTGATAAAATAAATATTGATTCGAATGCCAAACAGTTTTGATTTTTTTAGGCGCTACGTCATGTGTCATCTTATCTGTGTGCGGACTGTTTGCCATATCGACTCAAGTTGCCTTTTGTGTGAAGGGTTAATACCCATCTAAATAATATATTCTAATGTCAAACATATGTGTGCAGAAGTTATTTGTCTTCTGATTAGAATTCAATGTTTTCAGACTCCAACTTAGTACCTTAGCGCACGATGAAGTTACTGCACTGAAACTTTAACTTGCATACCGTTTTCATTAAGATGCCATGAACTTATAACTATAGAAACATTCTGATTAATAACTTCCATTAACCCCTTCACTCTCAATGACGCCAAAATCGCGTATGAAAACATCTTTGTTCCTGATCAGACACCGCGTAACGCGTACAGTTTTTCGAAATGTCTTCAGTCATACTGTCTCAAATTAATTTTTAAACAATATTGCAGACAACAATATTGAAGCAGACGACAATGTAACGGTGAAGGGGTTAAAAACTCACGATAAATTTGATCATGAAAAGGTTAAAAAGAAAATTTGCGTTTATCATCAATAAATTTCTACATATAATATACGCGGCGTCTGATCAAGATCAAAGATGTTTTCATACGCGATGTTGGCGTCATTAAGAGTGAGGGGGTTAAAAGAAGTTATAAATCAGAATGTTTTTTCACCGGCTTGCCTTCCTTTTAGTTCTTGGCAGATGGGAAGATTTCGGTGTAATAAACAGAAACAATTCCCTATTGCAATTAGGCTCAAGAACCATAAGGGGAATAATATAAGGTATAGAGGATAACTGGGGGGGGGGGGGGGTTCAGTGTAAGATCGCCACTCGTAAAAAATATAACGTCTCATGTTCACTTAATGGATTATATACAATCTTCCACTGAAATAAAACAGTTGTTCTATTTATTTATGCTTTCAAGCCACTTTTTGAACAAAATTGTTCGACAATTTAAAAGCGAAAGTACATTATTTATCCCGTGTTGAGCCCCGCGTTTATATCGAACACATTTTCATGACAGTTGCCGTACAATGATGTCACTGATTTATTGATTTGACGTCATCGGAATTGCGTCGTTACTTCCGATCTTGTATTCGTGTTCTTCCGTTGAGTGGTTCGCTACAAATCCGTCTGCCGGAATTAAACGATAAGATACGAGTGACTACGATTATTGAGGAGCCCTACGGAAAAATTCATAAAAGCAGCACGCGCGACGATAATCCCTCTGCTTGAAACAGTGAAATTATCAAGTGATAACCCACTGCAATTTCCTGGTAATCCACCTAAAAACATTAATAATACAAACTATCTAAACGTGCAACATGCACATATTTGCGTCTCATAATACCGATATTCAAAACAACTGCTAATTAAAACCACCGAAAACAAGGCTAAATGATTGTACAAAAGAAAGTTGAAAGGTGATAGATGACAGTCTACAGCAAGGCGACAGTAAAACAGAAAACTCCTAAAGAAGCTTTCTGTTTTACTGTTACCTTACTTCAAGCAGTCATCTTCCTTAAACACTTAATAATTAAAACAATGACGTGGTTGTACTGGAAAGGTTTTACTGTACTTGAAATAGTTCCATTGCAATCGAAAATCAATTATTACACGCGAAGTTTTAAAATTTAGGTTAACGTTTAACATAGTGGTTTTATGCCTACTCCGTAACTGTTTTTCTAGTAACACATCGGGGTGTTTTGCTTACTATGTGTTTCGTAATTAAAATAGTCGAAATATACATGATTCGTATTAATGAAAAGTTGCTTGCGATTCCTATCCATGCTTGAACCGATTTTAATCACTTATTGTTCACTTGCATAATGCATTTGCCCGGGGTACACCGGCCAAAAACAATATTCAAGGAAAGTTGATGATACAGTTGATAGTTGGTTATAGAAAACTTTTCCAAGCTTTAAGATGCAAATTTCTGGAGAGGAACGACCTTAGGTGGTTAAATTCTGTCAGCGTTAAATTAATCGAGTAGTTTTTACCCCCTCACCGCTATATTGTCGGCTGCTTTAATAGCGTTTCTTGCAATATCGTTTCAAAGTTAGACTTTCGATAGTGTGACGTAAGAAATATCGAGGTAGATGTCAAACAGTTTGGATCCTGATCAGACAACACGCTACGCGGCGTCTTATCTGAATCCAAATTACTTGCAAAATCGACTGTAGGCGACTCCGGCAATGAAAGGGTTAAAGTTTAACCCTCATCCGGATCTTGCAAAACTTCCATTTTGAGACTTTTGGGGTCCATTGTGTGCATTTTTGGGCTTTTTCTAAGTCAAGATAGGCATTTTTGACGTAACTGATGCCGCATTATAAATTGGTGTGTGTATGCTATATGGTAGTGATAAAACCGAAACGTTGCTTTCACTGTTGCCATGACAACCAGTGACCATAGGAACACAAAAAAGTTTTTTGCTGTAAAATCGAATTTTATCTAATAACTTGTGAAGAAAATGTACAGATGGGGAAATGTGGACATATTTATGACTAGATATACCGTTTTTTACATTAATGGTGTATCTTTTACAGAATTATGTAAATATTTTGAACAAAATGACAAAACTATGGTTGGGGTCCAGTGGACCACAAAATTATGTATGCATATGAACATGGGTTACTATACAATATTTAACCACGACTGATTTAAAATCCTTATAGTGGAACATATGTAACCAAACAGCTTCCCAGCTAATCAATATCGTCAATTTGTTAAGATTTTTTTCTGCTTCCAATTATTGGCAATATTTGTCCAATTTATTTGACCTGTCACCGTGCATGTTTAAGCTCCGTGCAGGATTCATGACGCTGACACTGAGACAGTGGTATGTCAAATATAAATGATAAAACTAAGTATGGTAAACACATGTAGTGAAAGTAACACACATATAACTTAAAATGGTGAAGATATAAGAGTTTTGAATATCAATATCTTAACACCATGTATTGAGTAGATTTACTACTCATAACTATGTCTGCTTCACATCATCACAGGCCTGATGAGTTGCATGGTAGAGTCCTAGATGCAGTTACAGGTGTTACTACGGTCTGTTTTGGTCATTGGTCTGCACCAGATATTTGTATCACTGTAATGAACTATGATTTGAGGTTTCCTGCGATCATCATCTATTACATTAATTTTGATTCATGAGTGAAATAACAAGAAATTGTATCAAACATTAGGTTAAGCCACTGCTGAACAGGCCTTTGCCAAACATCCTAATTGGGGCATGTTTGTCTGTTGTATGTCTTTCTGTCCCTGTAGCTATATAGTTGAATCTGATATAATGAAAATGGCAATGAAGCATTGAAAAAGACGCCTTAAATACCGACCGACCAGACCTCGTTGGCCAACGTCCAATAGGGTCAAGGGCAATGTCACCAATCTTGGCCCATGACTGCTATGGAGACTTCCAGAAAGGACCAGAACAAAAACAAATACAGAACACTTATTTGAATATTGAAATCATTTGCATAATTTGAGGTCAGATAGAATTGTATTCGTTCCATACAGTGTGAATCCATTGGACTCGCGGTTTGCGCTCCAGGGTTATACTATCCAAGGGAAATAACTCAATCACAAGATCGTGAAAGATATATAGTGTGATATGTGCAATTGAGGAACAGTATTGTCTGAGGTATCTAGTATTCAATAAATACCATTAGTGTAGTTGTAAATAACAAGGAACGGTTTTAAAATGGCTGCAATACATTTTACCAACCTTTAGAATTCTGGGGTCCGGCTGGACCCCAGATGTGTTTTGAAAATAAAATCTATGCGAATTGACCTATTTAGTACGTATTTTACACAAGTGTCAAACACAGCCATAGGAACAATGTCTGAAAACGTCATAAGCGTTATTAGATTGAATGCTTTTTTCTAGCAAAAATAAAGCCGCTGGAGTCCAATGGACGCCAAAGGTCCGGATGAGGGTTAAACTTTATTTATTTTATATCTATTACTTTATAAGTTCTAACAACTTATGCAAATCAATTTCGGTGTCGCAAATGGTGGCGTATTTGGTAATTTCTGTATGAGGAATCCGCACCCGGAGAAAACCCACATGCTTAGATGGGCGACAAATGGACTCTCTCACATACTGCCCCTATCCGGGAACGAACTCGCGACGCATTGGTGAGAAGCGTGTGCGTAACCAATGCGCTTTTCGAACACCCGAACCTTAATGGATATTCCACGTATGTTAACTACCTCAATACCAGATAGATATCGTCATTTGTTATACAATAACACGTATTTTGTTCTATTACATTTTCAATTTAAAAATGAAAGTTAGACAAGATTGACACCCTGGATAGCATTGTCAGATATGTATGTCACAAAAAACAAAGTAGGTTGACTGCATATTAATACGAATTCCGTTTAGATTCCGAGGTAAGTATTAGAAATAGGTTGTTTGGTATTATATCGGATGTAAGTATAGGTAACATAATGAAAACTATTATATACTATGTTCTCTCCCTTCAAAGGCCCTCTTAACGACGAATCCCTCCTAACAACAACGTTTACCGCTGTTCCCAAAACAACTTAGTTATGTCCAACGGTTTCACGTCTGCAATATCTGCTTAAAACTGTAGTCTTCTGTTTTTCTCAAAGTCACATATTAGATCTTTTTGACATTTAGACAGAAAAAAACAAACAACATACACTGCGTTTGTTCTGGAATCAATCTGTTTGCAGAGTCAATTTGCCCCTCAATATCAACTCTCTTCGAACAACAAACTAAATATGTGTCTCCCATTGAGTGTTGTTGTAGAGAACTGCAATGTATTAGTTTCATGAATGATCTTAACTCATATTTATTACAGTTTTATAAGGAAGTCCAAGGACATGTATCCGAACATGATAAATCACTCTGAGCTTTTATTTGTTTTTAATCTGCTGGACCCTTTAAGAGAAACCAAATAAACGTTTGACACAAGGCAATGGTATATAACACATTTTCCAAGAAGTTACTAGTGTATTTCTCGTAAAATGTCCAAAAAGTAAAAGTGTTATTAGGGGTTACTAGACATATTTCATGGTAAAAAGCTTCCTGCAACACAGAAGAAAGAACAGTACTTTAACATAAACTTCATGTTTGCATATACAGAAAATTAGATGCTGTTTTGACATTCATTAAGCAATTTAGACACTATCTTTGGGGAAGAAATTTTCTAATCAGAACTGACAACTCTGCATTAAGATGGATTCAGAATTTCAAAAATCCAGAATGCATGGTTGCTAGGTGGTTGACTGTCCTATGTACATATGAATTTAACATAGAACACAGTAAGGGAGTAAATCATACAAATGCTGACTCAATGAGTAGGAAACTTCCTAGGCGTTGCACGAATTCTGTACGCCAACTGAGAAGAAGACTGCTGCTGCTGCTTCAAGGAAACATTTGCCTGATACTTTCGCAGATGCTTCCATCAGTCAAGGTCAAACACATTCTACCGAAGAAGGAGAAGATTCTCCTGCAAAAGGGAATTGTATGACCTGTGATCCTGTGGAGTCCAGTGACAGTCATGACTTTTCTTGGTTGCAATCCTCGAGCTTATAGAGGCTCGCAACCAGATTTAACATTAAAAATAGCAATTTGTAAATATATGTCAAACGCTTATATAAACGGGTAAAACTTATTTCAAGATAAGAAATTCTGCTTTAAAAATGCATTCCAATAAAAAGTATTGAGCTCTGGTTGGATACGAACCCGGGACCCTCCATGCGGAGACAGAAGCAAAATAAGTCAACCCCTTAGCCCACTCGATCACGAGCTATTCATATCGTTGGAATCGATTTAACGTACTTCATTGTGTAACGATGGAGAGTACATAATTCTCGGGTTTATGTCTGTGCCCATGATCATTTTCTTAAACATCTGGTTGCGAGTCGCTTTAAATGCAATACGGCAGTTTCAAAGTACATTCAAACGCATTAAAAATGATCGCTCTAAATCAACGATTCCAAGAAAAACCTTCAGGAAAATAGATAAACCCTGAATGAATACAGGTTCAAACTCTCTGGGGTCTTTTGGAATCATTGGTGGTTAAAGAACAAGTTCTGTGTTATGATTGGTATGATGCAATAGACTTAGTCGATAAGCTTCTCTTAGTTGCACTATCAGCTATTAGGTCACATATATTCAAAAAAACTTCATACAAACAAAACTGCAGGGCATTTCAGCAATAGCTTCTGTAAAGAGGCGTTTCTATTGACCGTCATGTCATCAGATATAAGACTCTGGATAAAGCAATGTGATTTGTGTGTAAGGCGCAAATCAGGCTCTAAGTTTACTAAATATTGTCTACTACAATAACTAGTTGATGAACTTTGGATAGAGTAGCGATTGACATTTTGGACTTACCAGTTTCTAGTTATGGAAACCAATACATACATATTGTTATTTGTGATTATTTTACGAAATGAGGCACATCTTGTACCAAATTCTACTGCGGAAACTGTTGCAGACAAGTTGGTCACTGAGTTTATATCCAGATTTGGCATACCAAAACAATTACATACTGACCAAGGGCGAGAATTTGAGTCCAAGCTGTTTTCTCTATTATGTTCTAAACTAGAGATTGAAAATACTAGAACTGTCCGTATCGCCCTTAGTCAGATGGCTTGGTGGAACGGTTCAATATTCTTTTTGTCTATCGGGATTGTGGGAAAAAAATAAAATAAAAGAGCTACCGTAGTGTAAAATTGTTGGTTTCGGGAGTAATTTGATCGCGGCATATTCCATGTATATACACTGTAGGAACAATAGCGGTCTATAGCTACTTTAATGAGCAGCTAAATGTTTGTGTACGTAACACAATCACCGTTTATTTCAAAAGTGAAACAGATGAAGAGGAAATTAAACTAGTTTAGCATTAGTTCTAATAAATATTTTACCTTTAGAAATGCGTGTCTATTCTACGGCATTTTAAACAGGAAATCGATGATCGTGTTATTTGTTATCTGTTGAGACGCTGATTTACTCAGCGTTTAAACAAGATCAACAGTGTTTGCAACTTGAACACACGTTGCGATTAGCAGGCAAAGGGTAAAATTATTTCATGAAAAAACACGAAGCATGAATAACAATACAACCAATACAGCTATGTCTTCATAGTAATTTGTGAAGACATATAATTACTTAAATAAAGGTTGAAAGTAAAGCAGAAGGTGCCTTAAGGATTTCAGCCTGCTTTAAACTACCATCTGCTAGAACATAGAAAATATTTCTTCTGAAACATTTTCATGACTGTATCGATTGGAACTATTTTCTCGAGTTGTGAAATAAATGAAAAACGTAAACACGCATATATATGGGTTAAGGCGTATTTTGCTATACTTTCAGCCTGCTTTAAGCTACCATATGTCAGGATATAGAAAATATTTGTATTAGAACATGTTTATGACTAAAAAAAAAAAGGAACTTTTTTCTTCAAAGGAGAAAGGAGAAATAAATCAATTGCGCTATAAGGCGTTTCCATCAGGGAAAGGTTAATAATAATAAGGAATGTGTTATTGACACAATTACTATAAGCATCGTCCGCAACATGATAAACATCATAGGGTTGAATTCTGTTTACCATCAATACTAGTACATACTTTTCCTAACAACAAGTCAGAATGTTACAGCTCTAAATTCAAACTGAAGTCGATCCCCAGTGCACTGCTAGTTTCCTAGTACAAACTAACAGTGCACTATCAGTTTGCTTTAGAAATCTCAGTGTACTATCAGTTAATTGTCAGTGTACTGTCAGTGCAAAATAAGTTTACTCTCAGTTCACTGTCAGTTTAAACCCAGTTAAATTTTAGTGTGCTGGGGTGTATACTTTAGCTGAAACGGTACACTACATAAAAAAAATCAAGATAGTGATATTTATGGTATCCGCTTTGATCAATTCAAAGTTGATACTACTTATCTGGTGATTTTATAAACAAAAATTGCCAAAATGTGTTACAAACTACTACAAGCTACTAGTCTTGCTTCAAAATTGGTCAGATAATCGATGCACAGATTTGTTTTACTTGGCATATTTGGCGTTTTGATTTTGTTTCAATACCGAAAGGGAAGAATGCTGTTACGCTTTAAAACTTCACAAATCATAATTTCAATATTAATATTTGTCGTTTTTGTTGCGCAGTAGTTTATGTTATTGATTAAAAGATTATTTTTGTTGTGGATTTTCCTAAAGCCAAACAGTGATGAAGTATAAGTTAAATGTACTATTCCGTAGACATTTTAGTTATGGTGGTATAAACTTAGCAATGGTTTTGATGCATACATTTCTTTTGACACGTCCTGGTTTCCTGCTGTCATTGAGAGTACTATACACTTGTAAGAAATATTCCGTAGACGACTAGCCAAATGTTCTAGTTGTGTCAAAAGTCTGCAGCAACATTTGTCTAGATGAAGACGTTTATTGAAGTTTGTATTTCTTCCGTTGAATTGTAGTAGATATATATTTGATATTCTCAAAACTGAGTTGAGTTTATCAATAGTAGAGATGAACATGTTTTGTGATTTGTGTTAGTGAAGTTTGAATGCCTTAACCACAAAAAGTTGCTAAATGCTCGATTCTATTTCCAATTTTGATGTATTGTTTTGTTTAAACAAAGTAGCTAATTGTCTCTCCTTTAATTTGATTACAGATGTCTGACTTTATTGACGTACTTGTAAGTGAAGGAGATATGTCTGGTTTAAACTAAGATCTCCGTCCCTTATTTCATCTGGGATCTTCCACAACCATCACCCAATGTGGAAAAAGAAGTTTTCAGTCAATTAACACTTTCTTGAAACACCGGAAAATGTTCACTATCCTCATGTTTGTATGCGTATGTGACAAGAACATGTGGAAGAACCAGTATCCCGTCATATTTAGTTTGTGCATAACTAACAGACTCAGAGTTAACTGGTGATCTTGCCAGGATAACCCCAATTAAAACCATCAATAACTTTTTCATAAATCCCAAGGATTGCTAACCCTACAGGGACAGTCTTCATATCTGTTCAAAGAAGAAGTACAATGTCGCAACGAAATTTTAACTATAAAAGAAGGATTTAGAGTATCAATAAGAGATGGTTACTGCCGTCTTAAACATGTGTGCCCCTATTTGTATTACAGGCCATCTGATCAGAGTCAATAATGGTTGTCATTTTCAAAAAAAAAACATTTTTTTTAAATAATTCAAATATTACAATTGATTTTTTAAAAAAAAATTTGAAAATTAGTGTTTTTGTCGATTTTGCCCAGGGGTTAAACGTTTAAACAGGTAGTATCGTCATGATGTTAGCATACTTAAACTTAAATAATTAATTTATTCCGTTTTAATTTTAGTCAGTTTATCTAAAATCCTTTCTTTACACTTTTCTATAATTTAAACAAATGTATTTAATGTGCCTTTGTTTAGGTGGGGGAATGTAATGGGTAAAAGGGAGGTTAATCCAAAAGTTTAGGCTAGATTATGTTGAATATAATTTTTTAAAAAGAAATTGGTATTTTCAAGGGTGTATTCTGAAGAATTATTATAATCTGTTAATGTATTTATTTCTTAATGTTCATGTTTGTGAACACTTTTGATTGTACAACAGTCTGTATGTAAGTTGGCTCTTATTATACCCCCACAAACAGAGTGTGAGGGGGGTATACTGGAATCAGCCTGTCGGTCGGTCGGTCGGTCCGGCGGTCGGTCGGCCGTCGGTCTGTCTGCAAAACGGGTCGTAACATGGCTATATCCACTTCAGTCTAGATTGCAGGGCCCTTAACTTTGTTACTCTTAAAGATGCATACCACTTGCCACGCATCGATGATTCCCATGACACATTCTCTTGGAACCATTGGTGTAATACCTTAGATCTAGCGTCAGGTTATTGGCAGTGTGCAATGGATGAGCAGGATAAAAAAACTGAATTCTCAAGTCACATGGGCTTGTACCAGTTTAAGGTCCTCTCGTTTGGGCTCTGCAACGCACCTGCGACCTTTGAACGTTTGATGGAACTTGTCTGAAAAGGCTTCTGTTCCCAACGTTGTCTTTGTTATCTTGATGACGTCATAGCATTTGGGGAAACCTTTGATAATGCTCTCGAAAATTTGGAAATGGTCTCCGAACGTTTTCATCAAGCGAATTTGAAATTACAGACTTCAAGGTGTTCCTTTTTTCAAACAAAATGCCATTTTTGGGGCCATGTTGGTTCAGAAAGAAGGAATATATTGTGATACTGCAAATGATACAGCCGTTAAGGAATGGCCGATACCAACAAACGTTTAAAAAATCAAGTACGTTTTAGGTCTATGTGGGTATAATAGGAAGTTATTCAGAATTTTGCATCAAAAGCATATTCTTTGACACGTCTTTCACAGAAGGAAATGAAATGTTCTTGGTCGAAAGAATGTCGGAATGCATTTGTAAGTCTGAAGCACAGCTAAGTGTCCGGTCCCATTATTGGATATCTAAAAGAAAATAATCTCTTTATCCTTGATACAGATGCAATGTATTTGGCTTAGGTGCTGTTTTGTCACAAGTACAAGATAGTCAAGAAAATTTAATTTGCTATGCAAGCAAAACAATTAACAAATCTGAACAAAGTTATTGTTAAACATACAGAGAATGTGAAATGTAACAAACCAACATGTTTTGTCTCCTATGCAACGTTTAAACGATTTACACAACACTAGTTGTAATCAGGCACCCCCCTGCATAACGTTAGATACACTAGATTCATAACACACTACACACCGCTTCCCCAAACATACGTGTACAGCAAACGTTTCTACCGCCGTGTAGTTTACTTGTCATTTATCAGGGAAGAACGTATGCTTACTTTCGTAGTTCAAGTCCCAGCAGAAAGTGTGAATGTAAAGTGTATCTTTGGTTAGGTAAGACTTTCTCTGTAAGCTTTGGTAAAATACAACTAGTCGATGTGGGGATTTGTATATACCATAGACATATACAGGTGAACGTGACAAAGATTGCTGTTCTTTGGAGGGTTATTAGTTTGGTTTTACGACACCGTGGCACAGAAAAATGTCATAATGCGCCGATGAATGACGAGAAGTGATATTTTTTCAGGACGATGCTTTTGGCTCATCTCATTCATTGCGAAGCAACGGAAACATCTCTTATAACAATTCTAACCCAGAACCACGACAATGTCTCTTGGGTCTAATATGTACATATACAGTTGTTATTAAATGTATAAAAGATCACACAGTCGCTGTAAAAATGCAGACGCTGCACATGTTAACAAATCATCGTATCGATTCTAGAGGAGAATCTGAAATTGCATCGGTATTTTTCCGCCCTAAACTAGATAGAAAAAGCTCTGAATATAAAGTTTATTAAAACATAAAACTCACATTTTTACACCGGGTTATATAATGACATTTCAGGGCGAATGCAAATATTACCGATAGTTTGTCAGTTTATAACTCAATATCATACAATTTGTTTTACATTTGTTTTACAGTAGATGTTTTTTATGTGGAACACTGAAAGCTTGTACTAATCTGCAATGAAGCGCCATTAATATATCAATAATATTAAAGCTCCAACAAGACACTATAATGGACAACGAAAACTATTGTAGAGCATAAAAAAGTAGAAAATGTAATCCGCGTTCTAGACGTCAATAACCGTTACATTAAGTAACTGTAATTAAATTAAATTTAACTAATGGTAGAAGATATAGTTAAGATACTCAGGAGTGTTTAAAGAATAAAAGTAACGCAAAAGGCGTCTCTTTCATTATTTTAAAATGTAAGGTTTATTTTAGTGATATCCTGGTTTAGCACTTTTGCTACGTTTCATTTTGACCCCTACCTTGATTGCATTGAAATCAAATGAACAGTATCAAGTCGAATTAATCGCAAATTCAACCATCATTAAGGGAAAAGATTGATGGAATTTTTGATACCGGGTAATTTATATTTCATCAATTAGTATGCCGTGAATTGCGTGCAATACGCATGCACAGTTTCTTTTACGTTTGAATATATATACATTGTATATTTATATTTTTTTAGTATTCAATTTAATTCAATTCATTCAGTGTAGTAAAGGCCGACGGCCCAGAATATATTCACAGTACTACATTGCCAAACACGTACACATAGGTAAATGTCCCTACGCTTAGGCAATGTTCGAATGGCAATTATTCGGGACCCTTATAAGTCGGCATTTGAAGCACGACCAGAACTAAGAACAAACGAGACAGCATCAATATAAATTGTCGTCTGTAAACTGAAAGCCAGTGGAACCAAACTTAACGTCCAGACAGTTTTATAGCTCACAAACGAGACATTATTCTTTTTAAAGTCAATAACAGTTAGATATATTGCGCCAAGCCAATATGCTATATAGACAACGAGGTGGTCTTGAAAAGTCATTGGTTGCCGAACTAATTGAGTTACATGACGTCATCTGCTTAAAACTACGTCGTCTGGTTTTATTTATAATAGCTTAATTTTTGGTATTTTGGTTTTATAAATATTGAAAATAATTCAGACAGTTTTGATTCTAATCAGATCCCTCCAAGCAACGCAAATGACCATTGTACTCCAAGAGAGAGGTTATTTTAACTTAAATGCTATATATTAGTTACTTAAATTGATACACTTTACTGTTTACATAGGCTGTTGATATGAATTAAAAGTCAAATACATGAATTATCCAGCATCTGATATATTTGCGCCAACACTGCAGTTACTTGCTAGTAATCCAAGAACTCCTAGCTGCTTATTTTGATATTAGCCATTCATTTAGATCTATTTGATTTATTACAGAGTGCACGTTCAAATTCGGTTTCATTAACAGCTGTAAATCCTCCCTGATACTTGCAAATATGACTATTTTGTTCGGTCAGATAGGACTTCATTTTCAGCGGTTTTACTGTACCGTAATGCGAGTTTGCTACTTTAATTAACCTACTTTTGTTCAGTAGATTCATCCTTACTTATATTTATTTGATTAGTTCATTTTTATCTGAGGATTTTCGTTTCGTTTTATATTGACCTTCCTATCAGCAAAGAGTGTAGACCCTGATCAGACGCCGTATTATGCGGTGTCTGATCAGAGTCTACACTGTTTGCCTATTTTGCAATATATGGGATCGTGAAGACAAATGGGTTACCGATGTAACTGTTTTCTGTGTTTTTATGCTTGCTAGATATCGTCACTAAGATTTACACTCTTTAAATTTAAGTCTTAAAATTTCAGAAATGAAAACATGTTTCAAAGGCGGACGATGGCATGGCAACGAAGGAGATAATCCTCACTCAAAGCATACTTCATGCTATAACAAAGTACAAATTCAGTCAAATAAGGTAATAAGAGATGTGAAAGAAAGAAAAACTTTGTTACAAGTCATATAGTTTCTCTTTTTTGGTACATGTTGATGCTACTGTTATCGAATACAAAAGCGTTTACTACTCACCAGTCTGCAAATTTCTTTCAAGTACCGGTAACCATATATCTGCGATTACACATTTTTAGCTCACCTGGCACAAAGTGCCAAGGTGAGCTACTCTGATCGTGCTGTGCCCGTCGTCCGTCGTCGTCCGTTCGTTCGTCCGTCCGTCCGTCGTCAACAATTTCTTTAAACGAAATTTAATCTCCTCCTAAACTACCAGTCATATTTTATCAAACTTACCAGGATCTATCAAAGTTGTTGAAATGGTTCCAGTTGGTTGCATTATCTAGGTCACAGGAGCTAAAAATAGATCGCTTCAATAAAAACTTTAAAAATTCTTCTTGTCTGAAAACGCAGTACTCCGAGCTTAGATATATGGCACAAAGCATCATCTACTGGTCCTCTATCAAAGTTGTTCAAATTATGCCACTGGGGTAAAAAATGACCCCCGCCCCGGGGGTCACAAATTTACATAGAGTTATATAGTGAAATCTTCAAAAATCTTCTTCGCTGAAACTAACGTGGCCAGAGCTTTGATATTTGACATGGTGACACTTCTAGAGGGCCTTTAGTAGTATTGTTAAAATGGTTCCGGTCCGTTGCATATCTAGGTCACAGGAGCTAAAATAGATCGCTTCAATAAAAACTTTAAAAATCTTCTTGCCTGAAACCGCAGTTCTCTGAGCTTAGGTATTTGGAACAAAGCATCATCTACTGGTCCTCTATCAAAGTTGTTAAAATTATGTCCCGGGGGTAAAAAATGACCCCGCCCCGGGGGTCACAAAGTTACATAGAGTTATATAGTGAAATCTTCAAAAATCTTCTACTCTGATACTAACCTGGCAAGAGCTTAGATATTTGGCATTGTGACACTTCTAGAGGGCCTTTACCAATATTTTTGAAATGGTTCCAGTCCGTTGCATATCTAGGTCACAGGAGCTAAAAATAGATCGCTTCAATAAAAACTTTAAAAATCTTCTTGTCTGAAACCGCAGTACCCTAAGCTTAGATATTTGGCACAAAGCATCATCTACTGGTACTCTATCAAAGTTTTTCAAATTATGTCCCTTGGGTAAAAGGTAACCCTACCCCGGGAGTCACAGTTTTACGTAGAGTTATAGTGAAACTTCAAACATCTTCTTTTCCTGAAACTAAGATTTCCAGAGCTTTGATACTTGGCATGGTGTGATTTCTAGAGGTACTTTACCAATTTTGTTCAAATGGTTCCAGTCTGTTGCATATCTAGGTCATAAGAGCTTAAAGAACGATCGTTTCATTAAATTTTAAGAAATCTTGTTCGTGAAATCTTCAAAAAATTGTGTCAAATTTCCCCGCATTCGTCCATCACAAATTTTACTAAATTGTTTCCCTTGGCATATACTCAGTGATTGGCTAAATCCTATTGTCATAATTTCTCAGCTATCCCATTTATTTTACGCTTATTTCAGTTGTTCCATCTGAGCGATTTAGGGCCGTATACGGCTCTTGTTTACTATAATAGAATCAAATATGGGCATTCTTTCCCGTGTTACTAATAATCTTGTCATTGAAATTTTGTTAGATGTTTTACATGTATTTACTTACTGTGCTGGCGGTCTTTTTGATTGTAAGGTTGTGGAACAGGGTTTATATTTTATGTACACTGTTCGTCTTTATAGGTGAATATAGGAGATAAGAGTGAGGTTGGGCACCCCTAAACCCAGGTTTAACCCCCAATGGTTGTTTATAATTAATTTATAATTAATTATTGATTGCTGTTGACCGTACCAAGGCGGGCTCCTATATTCATTTTGCTTTATGTTTGTCTTGCGTGTTGTTTTCTATTTAGTGTGTAGATGAAAGAATGGGATTGCGTGTGTGTGTGTGTGTTTGTTATGGTATGACTGTGTGTGTGTTCTGCTTGAGAGGTGGGTGTATTGTTTGTGTTGCGTTTCCTGCTTGAGTCTTTCGTACTTATTTGTTAGAGACTGATGTTTGTTTACTCGATGGTAGTCGTTTCCCACTTGGAAATGAGCTTTAGCGAGATTCTGGCTAGACAAAACCTACAACCGAGGTTACAATAGCCCCAGGTATATGCAATACCCGTTTTAAGTATTTTTCTCGCTTAAACTACGAGTAAAGTACCACTGTTTATTGCATAGTTCGCATTCTATATTCAACAACAACAAATGGTTGTTTTAATGTCGAATTGAAGACTCGCTTCGACATTTACATTTACTCACAATTTTTGGAAGAAAGCATAGCACGATTTAGATATTTAGATCATAACTACAAACGAATTTTCTATATTCAATCGCTGTGAGGATAATCAATTTTTTTGTATAGTTATAGTTGTCTCAACGACCTATTCTCTCTTAGTGTGTACTTTATGCTTTCATATCATCACAACATCGTACGTCATTGGCGTCGAGCAAGAAAGGCAAATTTACACGTGAAGGAAATATTATGAGACAATTAACAAAAAACAATGAATTACGGTTTAACCTGCAAAGGATCATTGCATTGTCAAAAAACATATATAAGTGGAGAATTTAGTGTGAAAGTATTGAACTTATTTGTCCTAGCAGACGATCTGAATGTTTATGATATTTCGTGAGCGTTACTTTCTTTGTTTTGATATATTTTGAGATATCTGTTGGAGATTTGACTCCAGCTCGTGTATGAATACATTGACATATGAAGATTACTAGAACCCCTGGATTTAGAAGCAGCTTATCTTGAATTCCCGAAAACTGAGACATCACATTCTGTTCTAAGGTCGGGTATGTCTTGAACGAATTAGATATGGTATAACATAAACGTCGTAGCTCCAAATCAATTAACAATGCCTTCATTGGCGAACACCTATAATGTATGTCAAAAAAGCATTGGCTATATATAGTACTAAACATGCTAGTGATGTTGATAGTAAACAATAATTATGTTATGCAGTGGAGCAAAGAAAATTACGTACTTAATGTATACTGGTAATTTAATTTATTATGTGTGGTAAGCCGGTCAACCGGCGTCTAATGTTACTCCAAACAGTTTGCATTTCAAATAACTGTTTGTTTTAGTATAAACGCTTAAATTATGTCGTTTATTTTTACACTGTATCCGGTAGCATCAGTACGTCAGAACTCAACTGTTTTTTAAGCAAGAAAAGCAAAGGTGATCTTCCAGACGCTTTTATCGTCCACAGGCAAGACTTTATTCCCTTGAGGTTCTATAACAATACTGTTCATTAGACCATGTTTATGTTTAAGGTGACGTAAATGAAACAGTTTACATGCATTGCATCAACTTGGGAGACTGTGTAAGGCCATGGTATGCTGGAAGTGAATTAAAGTAAGACGCATTATGTTATATTGATAGCTGCTCAACTCACATTTTAAACGATCCTTTATGGAATACATCACCGGCGCCTTTGCCAGACAATTCAACTCCTTTTGTCACACTCGTTTTGGTGCCAAATTCAACAATGCGGTGTCCCTTAAGGTCTTAGATGGGTAATGCTTGACTGCGTTTCCGTGTTATTTCGACGTCATTCGTTCTTTATCGGTGTTCTGATTCGACACGTTTCGGGCTTGTCCAATTTTCCGAAAAGTAGTTCTTTCCCGACCTCTGACGTCAAAGAGTCCGACCCGTCCTATGTTCATTTCAATTGACTGCCACTCCTACGAGTTGATGTTACAGTGGAGAAAACGTTATTCTTTCCCAATAAACGTTTTTACGCCATAACTATTATTTCCATTGCAAACAGTTTGGAGCCAGATCAGACGCCGGGTTACCCGGCGTCTGATCAGGCTCTAAACTGTTTGCCACTCAGTTTAGAATGCGTCGTCCTAATTGTGAAAAAGTTGTCATTTTATCCATTTTAATGTACTGCGTTTGCGTTTCGTTTGCGTTTAAACAGGAAAGAATAACGTTTTCGTCACTGTACCGACACAGTTTGACCTGAATGTTTCGACCTTAGCTCATTCACCCCTGATACTTTAAATAAACTGTTACAATTTCCAATTAAGTTTAGTCAACTTCTACATATTGAGGATTTATTTTAACAAAACAGTGCAAAAATGGCGAGCAGTGTAGACACTGATCGGAGGGCTGTCAGTAGCTTCCCGATAAGGGTCTACACTCTTTGCATAGACCAAGTGTACAATTCATAGGTACACTGTTTGTAAATGACGAATATACTCGCCTCAATGGTTGTATGTGTTAGCTTTTATGCTGTCCCCCAAATAAAAAATGAAAATAAAAATCCTTTGTAATCAAGGTGATTACTAATATGAAGATTCTATGATATAAATACCGTATCTTATTTTGTCCCAAATTTGACTTTCCCTAATAGCAAAGTAACTCTTTTTCTCTTTTTTTCGTTGTTTTGGTTTTTGCACCTTTCGTTCAACCCCTCCCATTTACTTTACTTGTTGTTATTGCTGTCACTGTGAATGTCCCTGCCTAATTTTTCTCAAAATCTCAGTTTTGCTAAAATGTAAAAAATGATTTTTATTAATGTATTATGCAAAATATTTAATTGTTCTGCTTGTAGTTGTATACAACAATGTCTTAGGTATAAATGCATGAATAAATTTTGATGTTTTTATTAATATATGTAATTTTTTATCCTCGGAAAGAAAAAAAGAGGGGTAGTCATTTCTGGACGTTTTTTGAAAAGTAGGCTAACAAGACAAAAATATCCATAATTTCAGTTATAGGTGGTGAAAAGTCTTTTAACTCTGGAAAATGATGTAGAATTGGATACTGCATGAGATGGTGTATAGTTTTTGCGGATTTATTTCGATAAGCATTACCTATCTAAGACCTTAAGAAAATAATAAGTGAGAAAAATCATACGTGCGTTATATTTTAGCATTATGTTATATAAGCTCTCACCCTACAACGACCTCGACAAAGAGAGAAACGGTCCTGCGCATTGTGGGTAAAATAGATTGATGCTAATCGTACTGAGGCAAGGACGTCATTTTTTTCTCATTTTAACTTTGATAAACGCAAACGCAGTACAACCGTATGCAAAGGAATGGCATCTTTTTGAAAATGGTTATGTTTTATTTTATCCGAGTATCAAAACGATTACGCAAACCTGATCCGGTGTTACCCGACGTCCGATCTAACTCCAAACCATTTGCGATGGACCTGATTTAATACGTTGTTTGGGAAGTGAATAAAAAAATTTTCACTCCCTAAACGTGTTGTGTTGAAGCGACAATAACTGCACCGAAGGATTAGCTCATGATCATAGAATGAGTTAGGTATGGATAAAATGTATCGTTTGTTTTAATATTTTTTTATGTAACTAGTTATTTTGAAATAACTTATTATAAACGATTCAGGCAAACAAAACTTTTTATGTAGTAAAATAATTGTGTAGGTAATACAGATATGCTTGTAACAAAGTATTTGTTTCTCGAAACTAAATAGAACTACCTATTAATCAGGTTTTATTAACGCATGTTTAAAGCTAATATAACTATAGGTAAAACCTATATACGACCAAACCCTGTTTTATTCCAGTCATTCTGCGATTTGACCTTCAAATAATTGTAACATAAATGATTTTGTCGATAATAACATACTTAAAGTCTAACAAAATCTAACAAGGGGAAATAAGTTAAAAAAAACGTCTACAAAGTAAAAGAGTTAGAGCGGCTTCTGGCCGCGTTTTATACCGAACCTTGAATTCATAAGAGTTATCCCCCGTGTTAAAAAAGCTCTTCTTTTAACATACTTTTTGGTTTCCGGAAGTACTATTATCATGTCAGATAACAACGGCGACGCCCGTTGGCGATACTTTTTAAGATCTACCGGTTAATGAGAATTGTTTCTTTATTCCTTGTTTTATTCACGCAACGGGTACACATTATCTAAAGGCGACCATCGCAAAAGGCCGTATAAACATTCTAAATGTGAAAGCACATAACATGGAGAATTACCTTTCATGACACTGAACGTAAATGCATCGCACTGAAATGAAGAAAATTATAATGTTCGGTTACATTTAGATCTATAACGTATTGTTTTAATTTGGGTCGCACACGTTTGGAGAAAACGCATGCCAAACAATAGGAGACGTCAGACGGACAAAATATGTACCCTACAAAGGGACTGGAAAACAAATATTGTGTCTTTTTTTTATGGATATTTAACTGTGTGGTAATATTCATTTCTTACATAGTCTAAACTTTTCAATTTCACACACAAATGTAGAAAGCAATACCTGGTAGCTTTCGTCCGAGTACTTCGGACTTCGTCAGCCAACTGTTCTGACATCTCATTGGGGATTAACACCGCTACCGAATCGGCATGTAGAAAACTTCAGAAAAGTGAGTCCGACGAACTTCGTTCGGAAGTAGTGGGAATACTAAAGAAAGGGAAGACTCCCCCTTCTAACATATCCAAAGAGGAGAGACTAGCCTTGAAAGACCTACAGAGTGACAAATCAATAGTCATTTTACCTGCTGACAAGGGGAGATGCACAGTGGTTATGGACAGTTCCTCCTACATGGAGAAGTGTAAGACTATGCTGCAAGACTCCAGCACCTATAAAGTTTTGACTAGACACCCCACCACTAAATACAAGAAAGAACTCTCAGACTTTATAAGGGAACTTAAGGACAAAGGGGAAATAGAATTCAGTCTAAGCAGACAGCTCTACCCTACCACAGACACTCCCCCAAAGTTTTATGGACTCCCCAAAGTACACAAACCTAATATGCCACTCCGTCCTATCGTCAGTAGTGTAGGATCTATCACCTACAATTGTGCCAAATACCTGGCTAAAGTGCTATCACCTCTTGTTGGACAGACAGAACACCATGTAAAGAACACAAAGCATTTTGCATCGGTTATTAAGGAGAAGACAGTTGAGGAAGAGGAGATCTTAGTCTCTTATGACGTCAGTGCTTTGTTTACCAGTGTACCGGTTGACAGAGCACTCAACGTCATAAAAGACAGATTATGCAGGGACAGCTCTCTCTCAAAGAGAACATCTCTATCCCCAGAACGTGTGACTAGACTATTAGAGTTGTGCCTAAATTGCACATATTTTGTTTACGATGGGACATATTACCTTCAGATCCATGGTGCGGCAATGGGCTCTCCTGTGTCTCCGATTGTCTGTAATCTGTACATGGAACACTTTGAAGCCATAGCACTTTCCACAGCTCCACACCCACCTGGATGGTGGTTCAGATACGTGGATGACACACGCACCAAGCAAAGGAAGGAATATGTGAGTGAGTTCACAGATCATATTAACAGTATTGACCCGGATATCAAATTCACTATAGAGACAGAAGAAAATAACACATTGGCATTTTTTGACACGAACACCATAAGACAACCTGATGGCACAATCAAAACTACTGTCTTTCGTAAATCCACCCATACAGACCAATATTTAAATTTTGAGTCGGCGCATCACGAGGAACACAAACTAGGTGTTGTGCGTACCCTGCATCAGAGGGCAGAAACAGTGACATCCGACCAAAAGGATCTGGGAACCGAGATACGCCACGTCAACAATGCCCTTCAAAAGTGTAACTACCCCAAGTGGGCGATAAAGAAAGTGACAGCCAAACTCTCAAAGACAAGAAATAAAACTAAAACAACAAACTCTAGAAAGAAAGACTCTAAAGGCAACATTGTCCTACCATACATCAAGGGAAAATCTGAAACCTTGAGAAGGGTGTTTGGCAAACACAGCATAAATGTATGTTTTAAGCCCCATAGGACACTTAGACAAACCCTAGTGCACCCCAAGGACAAATCTAAGAAACAGGACATATGTGGCCCAATCTACCATATCAAATGTGAAGGACATGAACAAGATCAGTGTGACCAGGATTACATCGGGGAAACAGAGAGGAACTTGAAAGCTAGGTTCATGGAGCATAGGCGGCCTAGCTCCAGTACAAGTGAGGTATCTCGCCATATTCACAAGGACTCGCCAGGACATTATGTTTCTCTTGAATCAGTGACTATTCTAAACAGAGAACCCTCATGGTTTGAACGTGGGGTGAAAGAATCGATCTACATAAGAGCTCACAAACCAGCCCTAAACAGGGACGGGGGCCGGTACAATCTTCCGCACATCTGGGACTCAACATTAACATCGCTCACGAAGGCCTCGAGCGGTGTTAATCCCCAATGAGATGTCAGAACAGTTGGCTGACGAAGTCCGAAGTACTCGGACAAAAGCTACCAGGTATTGCTTTCTACATTTGTGTGTGAAATTGAAAAGTTTAGACTATGTAAGAAATATTGTGTCCTTCGACTAATCGTCCCGGGCAAGTAACATTATCTCCGTGATTTCCTATTACATGCGCTTTATTTCTTCAATGAAAGTAACCGTGAATGTGTAGAGGATAATTGGAGTTTTTTCAGTGTAAGATCAAAATTTAACCCGTTGAGTGAACATCAGACGTTATATTTTCACAAGTGGCGATTAAATTCAACACACCCGTTATCCGGATACCTCTACCACAGACGGTTTTACTAACACAGCGATCAACAAGAATCCGCGATAAAACTCGTGTGTATGTTTTTTCAGGTCAAAATTCGAATATAAAACGATCAAAATCATGTGTAAGATGGTACTGTTTTGTTTCATATCTTGGCGAAATTCCAGAGATAAATATTGCTCGGAAACGTATGTTTCAGTGGTTTAAAGTTCGATCTGTACACTTTTAGCCCGGCCCGAATTATACACCAAAATCATTCAAAATAGATAATAAACATGTCATACTGCCATGCATGTGTTATATTCTAAAACTAAAAACAGTTCTCTACCACATATGCGAAGCATACCACCAAGAGGAATAAAATAATTATTTATTTTTAATTTTTCTTTTTGTGTGTGTGTGGGGGGGGGGGGGTGACGATAGGTTATGCCATGATAGCCATAACTTACCACAGATTTTCAAAAAGCGAATATATTATTATCACAGATACAAAGGTATTACGTACCACAGACAAACGATAATAGGAATAGTTTATGTGTTTCAGTAAATTGAAGATGCAACTGAAGGGTTGATAGGCTACATAACTATATTAATCCTCCGATTTATAATTTTAAGGTGTCTTATAACCTTTTAAACTGCAAAATTTGTGTTTTTACCTTTTTTGCTGACATTCTTTTCTACAAATTAACCATATAGACTGGAGCTATTTCCTGGTGAGCTATGGTCACTAGGCATTTTTTGTTAAAATTAGGCAGACAACATATATTGGGTAATTGAAGGGTGCTGAATCCATAGGTGTTGTCTGACAAGTTTAATTATTTCAACTTTTCAAGATGGCGGCCAAAATGGCCGACCTCATATTCAGTAATTACTTTGGCATCTGAATAGTCCAGCAGAAGTGTTTGAGGACCTTGAAATGTGGTCTATAGTTTTTTTCTTTATGGATTTGAACAAAGTAAACCATAACTTACAATTTGAGACCGGGTAACTTTCTGTAACCCTTGAGCTATTTGAGTGATTTCCTGTTTACCCCAACCACCTATTTTAATATTGCTGAAAAATTGAATATAAGTATTGCATGTGTTTGAGATTTAAAATAAGTATTTTGTGAGCAATTATCAATGTAGTTTACCTAAATACAAATTTAAAGAATGTTTAAGAAAAGTTTCAGAATCATTGAAATCCAAAACGGCCGCCAAAATGGCTATTTTCAGTAACATGTATCCTTCTTGAGCAATAAAACTGCATGTACTTATTTTGACTATAATTGATACTTATATGGAACAAGTTAAGTTGATTTGTATTTAAACATTAACTTTTAAATCATATCAGCTTTTGTTTGGATTTGTTTACTGTCATCCAGCAGTGCTGAAATAATCCAAAATGGCCGCCGTATATACCTACCTTATTAATTTCTACTTACATAAATTTACTTGATTGAAACTTTCATTTCATTTGTTAAATGTTTAAAATGGTATTTTGTAAGCAATTAGCAATGAAGTGTCCCCATAAACATAACTTGAAAATATTTAAGGATTGTTTCAGACTCATTGAAATCCAAAATGGCTGCCAAATGACTATTTTAGCAACAATTAAATTGTCGAGCAATTCAATTACTTTTATTGACTGTAATTGATACTAATATCACCATACTAATATCAACAGCTTTTGTAGATTCTTATTGGATATTAAACTGAGAAATTCAGTTAGCTTTTCTTTTGATTGGTTCCTGTCTTTCAGTGCTGATATAATCCAAAATGGCTGCCGTTGATACCCTTCTTTACTAATTTCTACTAAAATACCTTTTCTTGATTTGCCAGGTTATGCAAATGTTTGTGTGTGTCTTTCCATGCAATTGTGCCAAACATACGGTAGTTCATGCTGGTAAATCTTGAAGGTGGTAATGCTTTTACAGGGATATTAAACAGCCTGCATTGACCACTATCAAGTTCAAGTATTTATTTAATCAAGTTTGATTTTGACTGATGCAGATAACTATGTGTCAATAATGGAAGGGATTGTTTCTTTATAAAGTTAGATTTTTTTTATTATTTCTTAGTATCAAAATAAATTCATTTTATGTGTAGCACTGTATAAAAGCTTATGTTTGCACCTGTGAAAGTAATGCATATAAAACATATTTGTCACTATTTTTCGCGGGTTTGTGAAAATTGTAATTTTCAGTTGATAACTTTTATGTATATCCATGGTGAATATAGGTTTACCTGGTCATAGCATGATATATTAAGTTTGATAAGTGTTTCAAAGCATGTGTTATTTCATTTTTTGAATATACGGGGAAAATGTGGGACGTAAGTAACCACTTAATTAGTGGAACTAAAACCGCACCGAAGCTAAATATCCTTTCCACTAATTTGATGGATTCACGGAGGAGAAACCGTGATTTGAACAATGCTAATTTGATCTTTAACAAGTGCTATGTAGTTGACTTGAAGATAGTCACCAATCAGTCAAGGAAGTGTGTCGGGCATATGCAAACCCAACTACTTAAATAAAGTCAAACCATTTGATGAAAATACCTAGGCACAAATAAAAAATATGACTTTATCAGACGCGAGAGATGTTTCTCCAAACATGTGTCCATTATTCTTCCAGCATCATTGTTGATTCAATGCTGTTCGAGTTTTCGGATCAAACAGACACAGAGGATACTAAGTCGTAAACAATGCGTGCTGGTCTATCATAGACAGTCGACTATGATCCCAATTAAGTACTGCTGTAATATTCACCCAATATATGTGCTCTACGGTAAATCATCAAATCCAAGGGGTCGATCCAAGAAGGAGAATCCTGCGAAACAGTGGAAGCAATCAAGAAACTATATTAATTATGATGCTGCTTTGAGAGTGACGATAAGCGATTTTCAGCATGAATACGTGGTATCCATGAGATTACAAATAGGGATACTAATACTCTAGAGAAAGTTACTAAAGTAGACCAAGAATCTTTGCAATCTGACCATGTATGGAATATTCTCAAGGAGCAAATCCCAGAAACACTAATACAGACACTCTCTTACATATACATGTAATAACTCTGTTTAACCCTTTTTAGGTTCAGTGAGAAGTAAAAGAACTGTCCGTTTGGGCAAGATTGCTTCCAGCGACATTAATTTGGATGCATGTCATTGGGAAAAAAGGGAAAGCACCTCACTATGGGTCTTGGTATCAAAAGTCTTACCGACTCTAGAAAGTTTATTGATATTCTGAATTTCTGAAACATATGAGTATTCGCATAAACCACATGACTGTAGAAAAACTGAAAACTGAAATTAGCACAGCATTAAGTAAGCGTAAAATGTCAACTCCTGATAGATTGTTACAACTGGTTTGACAACTGATCTGGCGTTGGACAAATTTGACCAGTATTTCTACTTCCATGTAGTTTATGCTATGACCCACACTGTTAAGAATATTAATAACCTTTCTGGAAAGGTTAGGCTTTTTAATGTTAGCTGTCTTGAAGCCAAGCATGAAGAGGCGGATACTCGAGTGGTTGTCCATTGTACAGCAAGCAATTCCTCGTCTATTGTTGTTTCAGCACGCGACACTGATATATTGGTGCTTTTTATAGCACATTTTTCAAAGATGGTGTGCATGAAACTTTGGCAAAAGGCAGGCACAGCAAAAGAGCGAAAATACATTCCTGTTCACAAAGTTGTTGAAAAGCTACAGCTTCATAATGAGACACTTAAAAGCGTAGTAGCATTTCATGCATTGACAGGTAGCGACACAACGTCATACCTGGGAGGGTACAGTAATAAAACCTGTGGGAAGGTTTTTTATAGAAAACTATGATTTACTTAAAGACCTTGGGAAAGACGAGCTTACAAGAAATACTGCCAAAGATGCAGTAATTTTCATATGTAGGATATATGGCGCGTCAAACATCCTTGATGTTGACAAAGCACGATCACATTTGTTTGTTAAATCACGTGCTCCAGAGACACTCCCACCAATAAGTGATACTTTGGCCTTCCATATAAAACGGGCACATTACCAAGCATCAGTCTGGAGACAGGCTAACATACTTCACCCAATATCACCTAATCCTCAAGAAATGGGTTGGAAATTAGAGATTGGTAAACTTGTACCAATCCTGATGACACTACAACCAGTACCTGATACTTGCATAGAACTGATCTCTCGCAAATGTGCAACACGTTGTGCAAGTACACGCTGCAGGTGCAGAAAATCTGGTCTTGCATGCACAGTAGCTTGCAAATGTATGGAAATGCATGATGATTGTCATAATAACTAGCAGATCTAAAACATGCATAACGATTGAATTTGAAAAATACTCCAAATATGCAGAGACATTATTCTATCTTAGTAATACTTTAAATGGTAAAAGTTTGACAAAATAAACAAAGCTAAAAGTATATTAGTGTGATATGCAAACTCTTGTGACTAAGAATCTCATCAATGAAGCTCTTTATCCAAATAAGAGAAAACATACCTTATTATGACAAGTGTTACACGGACTGAACAAAACATTACTCCGATTTGACTTAAACACCACGATTATGACAACTTACTCCCACATTTGACCGGCCCTATTTGTTGCAACGTCTTCGCCGTTAGGACTAGAAACGTAGGCGTCAACCATTAGCACCAACGGCCAATAGCAACATTTTTTAAATTTTATTCGCATTCACATAATGAAGCTAACAATATTTAATGACCCGACAGCTTTTGTATATAATTGGATTATACTTGGCTTCCATAAGCAATATCTTGTGGTATGTTTTTTATATATCAGAAACAAAATTTAAAGCAGTGTTGATATGTATATTCATACTTCATGAACGCTATTATATTGCATTCAGTACCATGTGATTCTTAAGCTGATTATTAAATATGTTTTCAGCAGAAATACATGAAACAATCACCTGTCACTTATCTTATATCAATCAAGCTAACATACTATATATAAAGGCCTTTAAAAAAGTCATTTACCTATAGGTTTCTACAAAACACTGATTTTCTTAGATGTCACGAACAGAATTACCTCCCTTAAATAAACCGTAATTTTCGGTGATAAGATGAAAATATTCTACCTGTCAGACAGTTTCAATGGATTCAGCACCCTTCAATTATGTTAAAAACAGTGTCTGCCAAATTTTAAAAAAAAATGCCAAGTACTTTTTAACCGAAGACTTTATCAAGAAATAGCTCCAGTCTGATATCTTCAACACCACACGAAACGCTTCTGATAAAACAATCACACCTCATTAAGCATCCCGTCGTGCAGCCACGTGACCAGATAGAGGCGTGCTCAAACTGCTGTTGTGTGATTTATGGCTTTCCCCATGTCAGTTGTTTTATTGATATGTCATTGGTATTTTTATTAGGGGTGGAGCTGAGAAAAATTGCTTACGAAACATGTCTTCTTATTGGTTGAAACAAAAAGGACAAAAGCTGAACACCAGGGTATTCGCACTGTGCCAGACAGTAAAATTGACACGCTTATCAGTTAAAGGACGTTTTCCGCACCCTTTATTTTCAAAGAAGCGGTATTATTTGAACATATATAGCAGTAACAGTTGGGTCTGATTTTCATGCGGTTTGAAGCACATAAAAGGGTATTATCTGTTCGAGGGAACCGTGTCTCAGAATTTTGATAAATTCTCCAGCTGTTCACAGCAAAGCGTTACGTAATATAAGTCGACTTTAAACGGTACAAAATCTATGATGTTACATAATAATAGTTCGATTTGGTATTCTAAGAATCTGAGACAGGTATCCCTAGATATGTTTATGAAGTGTATTGTGTGCAATTTTAAAAGCGTTACAAATAAAAGGGCTTTGAAATCGTTGTTTGATTTGTTTTAATTCTTCTTATAAAATCGTAAAAATAATATATATTTTTTAAAAAATGACATATTATTTTGGGATATTATTTTTCAGGGATATTTAGGTGTCGGCCTGGTCAGGAATCATTTCCGGGTCGTTGTGGTTTTGGAAGAAGTACCTTGAAAAGTACAATTTCGAAGATTTGCAATGTTTAGTGTTGCCTGTGCGTGAGTTTGAATGGTTTTCTAAATGAAAACTGGTTATTTGTGGTAATTATCACAAAAATGGCATTGTTTTAGGGATCTCATTTCAGGACTTTTTTCCCCCAGGCGGATGCATATGGAAACACAGTGAATGTGATGAAAGTGAAAGTTGTTTACCTTTATTTTGACTGTGACCTTAGAAAATAATTAATAGCAAAAATGTAATTGCCGATGTTATAAGTTGACTGGCCTCAATCAACAGGGAAATGTCCATAGAATTAAAGGGTATGTCTGTTATAGCCTTGATCGTGTTTTGGAGGGAGCTGTTGGCTCGGTAAGTTAGGCATTTTACTAAAGATTATATAGGGCTAAATTAGACCTGGCCGACACCAGTATGGGAAACATGATTGACTATAAACCGACCAAATTCATAAAAAGTCAGTACTAATCTCTAAAACCACGCAAATGTAATTGATCTCTATCTAAAAACGTCTTAGATCGCCTCGCATAACAGTATTGACACCAATCACTTGGTAGATGTGCATGTAATGGATTTTCGCAAAAAGTCGATTGATTAACTGAGTTTGGTTTTACGGCACGTAGCACATATAATTGTCATATGGCGTCGAAATAAAACTCTCGTAGCTGTCGGAAATGTGTATCTCTAGAAAGGACGTGTGTCCTCATTGACAATGAAAAGTCACGTGCTGCTACACCCCTCATCTATACTCAACAAAACAATTAAAGGGGCAAATATATAAGGTAGGCCCAACATATAAAAATAAGTTTATACAATACCATTTTAACAGTTTCGTGTAAAACTACATGTTAACTTCGTTGTATATCTGTACTTCGAAAAGTAGAAATATATAACGCAGTTCCCCTTAAACCACAACCACCCTACAATTACCGTGTGCCAGACAAGGTAGGTGGGGAAACAACCCCTCTTTTAGGTTCTTCCATTAAATTACAGTTAGTATCGTATGTGTTAACCACGTGCATTAATCACTTCCTTGCATCTACTTCTTTCTATGATGCTCAGTCCGTCTTCAACTTATTTTTCGCCTCACACTGGTTGAATCGAAGGGAACAAATAGCCGAGTAAATTTCTTCAGTGTGCTTAAATAATATAATGTTTTCCCTCTAGTGTGTTATTTTCAGCAATATATTTTACGACCTCTTTTAGACCACTTACAATTTCTGAATGTTATGCTGCGGTAAGTCAACCAAGTCGGAGCATCCATGTCCTTCAATTTTATCTACCTTCTCTTGTAGCAAATGTTGTTTCATGTGCGTGAAGCTGCTATATTTCTTGTACTGTCTGTTTACTCTCACAGCCACAGCAGTCAATATCTTCTTTCCCCCCCCCCCCCTCCCTACCTTTCTTATGCAGATTATTTTGCCGTATACAGCTAATTTCAATGGGGGTTCTCCGAACTGCACTATGCTACACTGTCTCTATTGCTTACTTGGTTTTTCCTAGATAAAAGTATCTTCAGTCGTCTCTCCTTGGAAAGAGGTTATTTCGACTAGGTTCCCGTTGGCTTGTTCATGGCCGTCGTATAGAGGACAGCAGAGTACCAAAATACATCCTCTACGGGGAATTTGCAACCGGGAAAAGGGACACTGGTCGCCTACAGTTGCGCTACAGACATGATCAGGTAAAAGGTCTTGGGTAATAACGGTGATTGGACTGTACACTGTTGCAACTCAATGAAACAGGTTTTGTCATGACTTAGCTCAAAAAATGTCTTGTTTATCGTACGAACACCTACATCAAATACTTCCGCGAAATGTTAAAAAGTTTTCTACATCGAGAGTATCTCAATATGACAATGACAATGACAATGACAAAAGTTTATTTTGCAATACAAGGCCTCCGGCCCAAAATACAAGCTACATGCTTCAACAATAATATGTGTAGTGTCAACAGTTTTCTGATTTAAAAATATTTAATCAAACGTTTACGACAATGTAAGTGTTCACAACATTATGCAAATATTTTGCAACATGGATGTTTATTTGCGAATATTACACTAAAGTTTCTTGTGAAAGGCTCTCGATCAGCAATATTTGGATATATAGAGAATAACTTGGTATAACTGGGTAACTGGGTACTCAGTATATAAGATAAAGATTTAATCTATTGAGTGAACATTAGACGTTATATTTTCACGAGTTGCGAAGCCACGAGTGACAATATAACAGTTTGATGTTCACAAAACGGATTAAATTCGATCTTATACTGCCAAAAATACAGTAATTCTATTTAGTTATGCTTTTAATCCACTTTGTAAACGAAATTGCTCAACAATTGTGAAAAGCGAAAGTACATGAGTTACCCGATGTTGAGCCCCAAATTTATATCAAACACATTTTCGTGACAATTGATTTGACGTCATTGGAACTACGTCGTTACTTCCGATGCTGGATTCGTGTTATTCCGTTTAAAGGTTCGAGACAAAACGGGCTACCGGAATGAGACGATAGGAAACGATTGACTACGATTCTTGGGGAGCCCTACAGTGAAACTTCATGAAGAAGGCGCGACGATAATCCCACTGCTTAAAACAGTGCAATTATCAAGTGATAATCCACTGCTATTTTCTAGTACTCCACCGAAAAGCATAAATAAAATAAACTTCTTAACTAAACTACCTTCATGTGAATGTGTTTATTTTAACCGCACAGGGTTTCTTTCTGATGAATTATATATTATGTAGAAAACAGTGAAATTATACTGTAGTTTTATTGGAAATTGTTTACAGTTCTATCTTGCTATATCAACTCACGCTAAATACACAATTTCGTCTTTAAGGATTTTGTTACTAATTATAGTAAGATTAGAATACGTAGGCAGTGTAAACAGGCTTCAGTTGGCTTTTTAGCTCACCTGAGCCAAAGGCTCAAGGTGAGCTATTAGGATGGTCCTGTGTCCGGCGTCCGTCGTCGTCCGTCGTGCGTCGTTAGTCGTCCGTCGTGCGTCGTCGTTAACAATTGCTTCAAATGACATCTCCTCCTATACGGCTTGACAGAATTCGACCAAACTTTACAGAAATGTTCCTTGGGTCAGGCTCTTTCAAATTTGTTCAAAGAAATAAAAACAATGCAGAACTCTGGTTGCCATGGCAACCAAGGTGAAAAAATAAGGAAATCTTAAAAAATCTTCTTGTCAAAAACTGGAAGTGCCAGAGCTTACATATTTGGCACATAGCATTATCTACTGGTCCTCTATCAAGTTGTTCAAATTATGCCCCGGGGGTCAAAATTGGCCCCGCCCCGGGGGTCACAGATTAACATAGAGTTATATAGTGAAATTTTCAAACGTCTTCTTCTCTGAAACTAATGTGGCCAGAGCATTGATATTTGGCATAGTGACACTTCTAGATGTCCTATACGAAAATTGTTCAAATGGTTTTGGTCAGTTGCATAACTAGGTCACAGAAGCTAAAAATAGATTTTGTTTCATTGAAAACTTAAAAAATCTTCTTGTCTGAAACTACAAGGGCCTGAGCTTAGATATTTGGTATGGTGACACTTCTAGATGTCCGAAACCAAAATTGTTCAAATGGTTCTGGTCGGTTGCATAACTAGGTCACAGGAGCTAAAAATAGATTTTTTTTCAATGAAAACTTAAAAAATCTTCTTTTCTGAAACTACAAGGGCCAGAGCTTAGATATTTGGCACATACCATTGCCTACAGGTCCTCTATCAAGTTTGTTCAAATTATGTACCTGGGGTCAAAATTGGCCCCACCCCTGGGGTCACAGTTTTACATAGAGTTATATAGAGAAAATTTGAAACGTCTTCTTCTCTGACACTAATATGGCCAGAGCTTTTATATTCGGTATGGTGACTCTTTTAAATATACTTTACATAATTTGTCCAAATTGTTCAGGTCTGTTGCATATCTAGGTCAGTCCTGGACCTAAATTATTATCGCTATTTTTTCAGCTATTTTCTCAGGTGAGCGAAATATGCCCCATGGGGCTCTTGTTTAATATGTCAACTACAATTTGCCTAACCAATGAGTATTCGGCTTTGAGTGCTCCTATTTTGGAGACTTCATTGTAGTATATAAATAATGCAAACTGTTCTGTCAAATTTGCAGACAATATTATCTCATTTACTGTGCTATATTACTCAGGAGAATTTCTGAATGTGATACAAATTTATTGATTGTATAAACCAGTCATTACTTACCAATCAACGGATGATTAACCATGGTCATGCCAAGCTCGACGTTGACAATAGTTGCAAACATCTTGTAAAACCAGATGTCATGTTACCAGAATCCAAGTTCATTAACACTAGCTTTAATGTAGGAAAAGTCCGGATACGTTCACCTGTAGTCGACCTTTATGCATGATAGAATTAAAGCGAGGTGACACAGTATAAACCTTTAATCGCCAGCGAACTGTACACTATCGTGAAGGTTCCATCAATTATAAGAACTCGTGTTCCAGTTGTGAATTTAGTGGAGTAAAATGTCCCCTTTAAGCAAATAAAATATGATTAACGATTTTTGCTAGTAAAATCGTACCGCATTATGTTGCGTTTAGAATTAGTTTTAAATCACGTCAAAGCCTGGGTACTCTCACCTGCAATTTACGCCGGTTCACTATATAATATATACTCAACACAAAAAGTTAAGGAATTCTCAGAAAACCAGGGAATAAAAGAACACCAAAACAAACAATTAGTTATGTTTTATTTATTTCATTAGATGCATGTCTTGGCTAGTCAAATGTGTTTACTTTAGTTTGATAGCGCTGAGGCACTGTGCCAAGTATCCTAGGGGTCAAAGTCATTATTCACAAAATAAGTGTCTTCAGAGTAGCTCCTCTTTTAATGCAAAACACAAGATTAAGGTGCGAGTTTTCAATACTTGAAATTCAATTCCTTTGAATTTCACATGAAATTAACGTAATTCTAACGATAGCCTCAATTGTTACGTATGGACGATTTACATGTTCAAACAAGAGCACCAGCTGTAAGTGATAACGCCCGTCTGCTTTTGAAAATCAGTGAAAAATGGCAGTCACCGTAAAGGCAGTTAAAATCCTGAGTAAAAATGAGACAAAATGACTCCATGTAATGAGTTTGTGAATCAAGCTTCAACACCTTTACTTCAAAGGTAATTTCCTCTTAAGGAAAATGTGTTTAATATTCTAGAAACGTGGGTCCGAAACCATCCACCCTCCAGGCTGTTTATGCCGCCCTACAGGAGAAATGCGGTACCAAATTGCCATAATCAAACGGCGTATACGATGCCAGTGAGTCTTTATTTCCTGTTGACGTGGGACACACTCGTTACTGAATGATTTTTGTTTATTTGTCTATTGTTTTTGTAGCGAATATTTTGACATTAGTGATACTGATCTTCCCGAAATCAAGGAGAACTCCAGTGCTTTGTCAAAATCCAAAATGGCGGCTGAAAACCAAACCAGTTCTACTTCAAATATGGCCAGTGAAAACATAGACTACGATAAACTGTGCATGAAAATGGCACCTATGTTAGCTACAATGGTGATTAAAGAATTGAAAGATATGCTGAAAAGTGAAATTAAAAGTGAAGTCTACTCAGAAATTAGTACACATATTGGACATCAAACTTCTAAGTTAAAGTCAGAAATCACTGAACTTAAAAGCAAAAATGCAGAGCTAGTGCAAGACTTAAATGAAGCTAAAAGAGAAATTGACGAGCTTGATCAGTACGGGCGCCGAATGTGCCTTGACATAGCCAACATCCCTGGTGACAGCGGCAGGCCAGAAGAAGACGTCATGACCAAGGTGTTAAATCTGACTAGCAAGCTAAAGATCAACATATCTGACATTGACAGGTGTCATAGAAGGGGTAAGCCCAAGCCCGGCTCAAATCGAAGAGTCATTGTCAAATTTACAAACTCCAGAGCCAGACAAACTATCTATGAGGCCCGGCGATCACTTGGAGACCATATATATGTACAGGAAAATCTGACCCCATTCCGCGAGAAACTCAGCTACGAAGCTAGACAACTCAAACGGGAGAATCTTATTTCCAAAACGTGGATAGCAGGGTGCAAGGTGTTTGTGACTCTTCCAGGCATTGAGAAAAAACAACAAATCAGAGATCTTTCAGACATAGAAAGAATTAGACTCTAGATCAGGTGATCTGTAGAACATTTGAAAGAGGACCTATCTCTTTAACTCATAATATTTATTCCCATTCTGACCCAAAGTAACTCTGTGTCTGATCGGGTTTATTTCATATTTAAAACTTATTGTCGATCTCACTGATTATGTATGTTTATTACCGTTGCATAGTCTGGCTTCATACTTAAGTCCTAGCAGATGTTATAGCGAAAGACACTTATATAAATAAACTTAGCAATTGCAGACATGGGTTATTACATGTCTATGTGACAAGTGAATACATGAACATTACAACCAATGTCAACTAATTCAGAACTTACCATTGCTTCCATATACAAGTGAAAATTATGTTAATCCCACACCTCATTCATGGATGACAAACTACGGCACTCCGCTTCAATACTCCATAAGTTATATCCAAACCTTTTTAAACAATTCTCCATTAACACAGATTCACAAAGTGCTCCTTCCATTGCCATGACTCAGTTTTAGTAAACTGTTTATCCTAAATGTGTATACAGTCAGACTTGAGTTGGACGACCAATCAAATATCCGGTAGATTTCATTAGACTAATGGTAGCTAAATTGGGGACGGGAGTTGTCGGCCAAGCTCTATTAGGAGCTCTCTCGTCAAAGCCTGTCCTGCACTAAGCAGACACCTTGATTATACATTAAAAGCCTCTAGCATATAAATAACCATGTGGTCGCCTAATACAAGTACGACTGTGCAAATGTGTTTACCATTACATGTACCTATATGACTAACCACACTGTGTATACAATGCTGAACACGAGTGTGTTTGTGTGAATTTACAAACTAAGCACGTGAAATATATGCTAAGATCAAGTATACTGGTGCAGAAATATACATCCGCTAAAGCGGGTAAGTTAAATGTTGTCGGCAGTATTTCTGACGCACGAGCTTTCATGATGGTACACGTTCTCTTTTACGATCTCAAAATGACGTTAATTCCATAATATCAGAGACAAGTGGCGTCTCGGTGGGGGTGGAGGTGGGGCATAAAATCTCCTTAAGGAGCTTTCTGCTCTACATTTATCTTCCTTCCGTTCAAACGTCTTCCTGACCAGAGCATCATAGAATTGACATTATTAGATGTCGTAGCGGAGGGGTCTTGTTGTATAAAATGGTTCCTTTTAATTACACGACTTATTAACCTTGAAATTAATTGCCACGTATTAACGGGAGGCAGTAATGCCATGCAGGGTGGTATATGACGATACGCCGAGTAACTTGACGTATAAGCAGTAGCCAAACTGTGTGACACCCTGGGTGTGTTTGAAAGCAGCTACATACGGACATTATGCGGCCTAAGTTGACTAAAGGTTGATCGCTAAATATGCCCTTGTGTTACATTACCATATAGTGTAAAGTAGTGTCTGCGCTAGTGGGCAATATACTTCAGACGTCTCTGATTGGACGTGATTTGAGCGCCTCATCTGGATCTGAAAAACATGACAATTTTTTTATCATTCTAGTTGCGAGACCTGACTGGATAGGTTAGTCCGAGAGAGATCATTTAAATGCGTTTGTTTCTGTATTATTGAATTATATTGTATTAATCTGTTTCCACACTGTTTAGCCACTCAGACATTATAAAATAGAATTTTCAAGAAATTATAAATTTCTACATAATATTGAATTATAGTTGAGATTTGTTTGCGTTTAACCCATTACCCAATAGCATAATTTTTCTATTGAAGACAAGTGATCACTTAAAATGGATTGAAGGTTAAGCAGATTGCGCCTTTAAGTGCATTCTGCTCTACTTTCAGCCTGTCTTGAATTATCATCTACTAGTATATAGAAACTATTTGTTATACAGTTTATGTCTGAATACGTAAATTTGAATTATTTTCTACAGATGAGAAACGAATTTTTATCGTAAAATGTGTATCTATGGAGCAAAGGGTTAATCGGCATGATATATCACCTTCCCCACAGTAACAGGCTGGCGTTTTCAAACAGTACAATACAAATGAAATCGCGACTATTGGCTTGTGAAATGCAGGAACAGTTACTTTTCTGTCGTACTTGATAGTTAAGTTTTCAGGATTTTGGATGTTTTCTAGATGTGAAATTCATACTATATTTTCTTTATTACAAGCACTGTGGTCCCAATTGGGACGCTACGTTCTGCAGGGTCCCAACTGGGTACGCACGCATTGATAACTCACCTTTTTGGCGAGGCATGGCTTTCGTGGCCGGTAGGTCCTAACTGGACATATCTACGTTTCTTTTCGGTAGATATGACAGTGTCATTACAGGTGGTTTTTTATGCTTGTTTGTTTATATATATGTAGTCCGATTTTGTTGTCCTGCCAGTTATGGATAACCCAGGTTAGACAATGTATTATTGACTTTCGTCTGACAGCCTTAGTGTCCGGGGAAGCTCGAGCTGCTATGTCGAGGTTCTGATGGCTGGCGGGATGATGTGGTCGGACTGTATTTACCTTTAGCCTTGTCACACATTTTCCACGTTTTCGTTTCAGTGGAAACCGTGTGGCTTTACAAATAGAAAGTCATAGCGAGTCCCCCAGAAAGTCTGACTTGCATTCCTGTATAAATAGAATGTGATTTTCACCTTTTTCATTTGCCCACAGTCTTACAAACGGTAAATTCTTCCAGCAATGGCCAAACAATAATGTAACTTAGACTTATGATCGGTACATGTTGAATGTAGTTATGTAATGTGGTTTTGAACTTTTGAGACCTAATCTCATCGACGCGCTTTAGTTAACATTTGCATACGGACTGGATCAATACTAGACAACGAGTGACACGATGACTGATAGATCCGAACCGAATGTCAATGCTTTACTTTCAGTCTGCTGAAAGCTTAAGTTTAAGCTTTCACCTACTACAATACAGAAAATATTTGCAGTGCTACATATATTTTACTGCCTATAAACCCGTTTCCAGTTTTTACATTGAATTTAGATGACAACTTAGAGCGAGGTTAGTGTAAGGCAGAGTGCACCTTAAGGCGCATTCTGCTTTACTCTCAACCTGCTAACAGCTTAGAATCTTTGCTACCTGTCTACTACAATATTTAAAATGAGTTTTACGACACATACTCATGACTGTATAAACTGTTAAAATATAAATCGATAGGAGGCCCTAGCACTGAGGATTAGATGACCGCCTAAGGAGAGCTTAAAGTAAAGCAGAATGCGTCTTGATGGTGCATTCTGTTTTACTTTCATTATGACTTAAGCTATCATCTGCTACAATATAGAAACTATTTGTTAAGTTACATACTCCTGACTGTATAAACTGTATAACTATAAACCAAATGCGAAGGCTAGCATTTAAAATAGGTGACCGCTTATGGGGGATTTGAAGTGATGCGGAGTGCGCCTTATTGGCGCATTCTTCTTTACTTTTGGTCTGATTTAGGCTGTTACCTGCTTCAATGTCAAACAATTTATAATGATGCCTATTTATGACTGTATAAAATCGTAGCCAGTTCCTAGCACTGAATACAGTTGACCACTTAAAGCGAGTGTAAAGTGAAACAGAATGCGCTTTAAGACGCATTATGCCTTACCTTCAACATACTACATGTATAAGCTTAGAATTGCCTAGCTACCAACTGCCACATTATCGGAATATTTTGTTATGATACACATATTCAAGACTGTATAAACTCCTATTATTGAAGATAATTGTCCACTTAAAGCGGACTTAAAGTTAAGAAGAAATCGCCTTAAGGCGCGTTCTGCTATACTTTCAGCCTACTTTACGTTTTAAGAGTTAAGTGCAAAGTTTTAAGATACTATCTGCTACAATATAAAAAAAGAAGGATACATTAAAAGTGATAAACACTGCGTATCTATGATATACTGTTAATGGGTTAACAATTGTTTGTTCTTTACTCGATCATTAAGCATTTTCCCCATACATGTAACTTGTTTAAAGCGTTTATAAGTGAAGTCGATCGCGCTTTAAGGTGCGTTCGGCTTTACTTTCAGCCTGCTTTTAGCGTTTAGGCTACCGTCTGCTAGAATATAGGGAATGTTTGGATAAGCTATACCTTCGTGACTATAAACTCTTTACTGAGATTAACTAACTAATTCATCCCTGCATTTCCAAATGGAAATTCCCATAACAATTGTGCTGGGTTCATTTGTGACTAGGGGTTTTGCGTGTATGAATTTTTGTTCTTTTTACATTTTGGACATTGCAAAATGACAAGCAGTGTGTACCCTGATCAGAGAGCTACTTCAATAACCCTCTCATCTGGGTCTACGCTGTTTGAATCGGCCAAGTACACTTTCCACAGGTACAATGCTTGCGAATGACAAGGATAATCGTCGCTAAGGTATAATATGATAACCGTAACTAGCATAAGCAATCACTGTAGCGAGAACCTATCCTAAATGGTAGTACCCTGTATAGGTCGTTTGCAGTTCAAAAAAACACGATAAATCTTAGATAATTTTAAAACTAATAGACGTATTTAAATTCAATTTTGCATACACTTATGATGTGTCTATACCAACTCTGACAAGGAAATTCAAAATTTTTGAAAGTCTAACTAAAAACTTTTCTTCTTTGTTTTATATGAATTTTGTGTCGCTGAAAATGGTCAATTACGTGGGGTGTTATTGGCTATTACCTTGATCACGTTTGTTTATATTGGAGAATATCCCCAGGTAAAATCCCGTGCAAGTTGCTTCTGTCTGAAAGGTGAACCCCGTGCTGATATTGGTTGTTTAGTTGTACACAATTAATTGTGAGGCCCCATACTCCATTACATTTTTACTATGCCTAAATCCACGAACTCTTCACCAGGAATAAAGAGAATTGCAATTACTTTCAAACCGAAGCTCTAACATTTCTACATAATTACAGAGCTCCAGATAAGAGAGAGAAACTTGAACAAGTCCAACAATTTCTCACCCAGTTCAGCACCAATTCCTATGGTGTGACTACTCGAAGAAAGACGGTTCTAATGAGTAGTCACACCATAGGGCTTAATTCAGAAATAAAGATTTACTAGTAGTTTTGGAAATACTCCCCTTATCTGGAGTTTAATATGTATCAATGTTCGAGTTGTATTGCACTTACGTTTACATTACGTTTCCTTTAAGCGATAAAATAATAAAGGTTTTCGAGCTGGTATGGAAACATTCTGTTGAAAATTTGATAATGGTAAGTTGGTGTAGATCGTCTGGTATGAACATGTCTCTTCTGTTATTTATCGCATTTAGTTATTTTGCGTTTTGTTGATAAAACTTTCGTATGAGTGGCACATGGGTCGGATCCTATTCAGGTATGAAATGGCTCCGGTGTCCGATTAGGATCTAACATGTGCGCAAATGACAGTATGGTCAGTTAATACGTTTAACGTACCCCAGTCAGGGCCTCGTTCGGTTAGTTGTAAACTGCTATGGTATGAGATGGCTTAACGGTGAGGCGTTGCCGGGTCGTGAAAGATAGGCTGTTGAATAACTTGAAATCACCCTTCGGAAAACTGTCCCTTAGAAGTGTAAACTTTATATAGAAGTTATGAATACAACTTTTTTATTACGAAGAGAAAAAAATATTTCTTTTTTGTCAGAGTTGGTATAGGTATATCATAAATCTATACAAAATTCCATTTGTCTCCGTTTTCTTGTTATGGAGATATTTGAAAATTATCGTGTTTTTTTGAACTGCAAACGACCTATATGTAAGTGGAGAAATTTTTGCGCACGTGCGAATTGTGGCAATTGAGTAAAAAGCGAGAAAGCATGTTACGTCTGCTATTGAAATTAGTTAAAGCCTTGCCACATTAGTTGATATATCGATTCGTCAAAAATAAACTTATTCTGGGTAATACCATTTTGCAGCAGGTGACCAATAAACTTAGTTGTAAATGAATAGTTTAACCCTGTATTCTTGATTAATTTCTAACTGCCAACACTACTAGAGTATTTATTTATTTGGACGCTTTAATGCGCTCCAAACTGTACATAACTGTATACTCCATGTATGCTGTCGTATGATGTCGACGCTATCTGTCGATGTTTGATAGCTGAGTTTTATTATATAAGATATGTCTGGTTACTGTTATTCATTCACTGTACATGTTTTTGTTGTTGTTATTTTCAAGCAAGAGCAAATAACCCTTATCTCTGTCAGACCGTAGACCTTCACTACAATCCGCTTACTTATAAAGTATGTGTTACCTTACTTTAAATTTACATTGCGATATATTCAGTATATATTTAACGGTAAAGACAATCATTACCTTGAGGTAAAATCAAGATTTCGATAGTCAAATAAGTTGATACTTTTTATTCATTATTACCCATCTAGTCTTTACTAATATAGGTGAAACCTTAACTACTTACTTGCCAATTGTTTGGATTAACCCTTATCATGCCAAAAACGACACTGGCAGTTTTAATCAGGATCAAACGCCGCTCAACGCGCTGTCTGATGTGGACCCAAACTGTTTGACACACTTATTCATCTTTACGACATTCAAAACCCATGGTTTCTCCAACACAACTTTTGTATTGATTAAAATCTTGACCCATTACCCCAAAGCCTTCTTTTAATACTAAAGACAGGTGATCACTTAGACCGGATTGGAAGTGAAGTAGAATGCACCTTAAGGTGCATTATGCTTTACTTTCATCCTGCTAAAAACTACCACCTGAAAATACAGAACATATTTATAAGGGTGAATATTTATTCTGTAAAAAATTGAATTATTTTCTCCAATGGAGGATTAAAATGAAGACGTAAAAAAGCGTTTGTATGGTGAAGTGGATTAATAACTTTTGTAGCTATTTTCCAAACAAGTTATAGAAAAAGAATTATTTGGGTCTTTCATATGCAGCAATTTGTGTTTTTTTGTATTTTTTTGCTTTTTTGTATCATGTTCTCATATGTATTTGTTGTAGTTTTCCCAATTGTTCTCCCCTGTTATGTGACCAGTCCCGTCCGTTTACTCAGTTGTTTTAGCATTGACGACACCTTTTCAGTTTTACAGTTACTATTGTTGTCCAACCCTGCCGTTATGGCATACATTCCTTTTTTGTACCCTAATGGGTAATGACGTATATTTATGGAGGGCGGCGATAGGACTGTTTAACTGTCGTGGATATCGGATACATATTAAGTACTCTGTTCAAATATTACCTTTAGCATTTTTGACATCTATAGTTCACACTGTCGTGAGATATATTTTAGAATACACCAGATGTGTTCTGATATATTTAACCCCTTTCTTCAATAGTTCTGATGTATTTACAACTTCTGCTATCATATTTTGTTATTCCATTCTGAATTTAAAAAACGCCCTAAGGCGTGACACCATTTCTTATAATTCAAATGCCTTGCATTCCTTGTACGCATCAAATTGTATCCTGCTGTCTGGAGACATTGAAACAAATCCTGGACCTGCTTTACCAGTTGACAACGCTTTTTCAGTTTTACACCAAAATATTCGTAGCATACGTAACAAACTTGATTACATTAAGGATACTTTTGCAGACTTTGACATCTTATGTTTTACAGAAACTCACCTAACGGCAGATATTACAGATAGCTCAATTTTAATAGACGACCATGACATTATATATCGTAAAGACAATACCAACCACTCTGGGGGATTATTAGCATATATAAACTCAATTCTACGGCCAAGAAGGTGTTACGAGCTGGATGCATTTCTTGATGAGTCTTTATCTTTTGAAGTTCACGATTGTAATACCAAGTTCCTCATATGTATAGTATATCGTCCTCCTCACTACTTAATTGACTTCTGGGAAAAACTAAATATTTATATTGACAAAGCCCAGGAAATGTGTAATAATATTATTCTAGTTGGTGATATAAACGAAAACCAATTAAATTCAAACAATAACAAATTCCGTAATATTTTAACTATAAACAACATGAATAACATAATCAAAGAACCTACACGAGTAACACCATTAACAAGCACCCTACTTGACCCAATTGCTATTTCAAACTCAATTACATCCTTTACGAGTGGAACACTAAAGACACCAAACAATATTAGTGATCACTTTGCTACTTTTGCTTTTATTAAAAATAATATGCCTATAATAAATGACTATAAAAGAAAAATTTGGAATTATAAAAGAGCAAATTTTGACGTTCTGAACGATACGATAAATAATACTGACTGGTCATTTCTTAATAACAGCTCTATTGATGTCTCAGCAGACTTATTTACAACACGTTTTTTAAGTATTGTAGAAGACTGTATACCTTCAACACTTGCGACAATTAGACCTAACGACAAACCTTGGTACAATACTGACATACGTAGAACTTCACGACAAAGAGACAGACAAAAACAAATTGCTTTGAGAAGTAAAAGCCAAAACGACTGGACAAAATACAAACAGTTTAGGAACAAAGTAAATAATATGAAAAAACATGCAAAGGAATTATTTTTTAATAATTTGGAACATTCTATTTCAGATATTAACGTTAATAATCCTAAACAGTATTGGACAATTGTGAAAATGCTCGTCAAAGAAAATTCGAGTTGCAATACTATGATTCCTCCTCTTTTTGATAACAATAAACAAGACTTTTCGTACACAGATTTTGAGAAAGCTGATACTCTAAATAACTATTTTGCGTCAATATCTACAATTGATGACTCTAACTCTGCTTTACCCGACTTTAACTACAAGACTAATGCTAGACTGGACAGCATCGACATTACAGAACAAGACATTCAGGACGTACTAATACATTTAAATATACATAAAGCTACTGGACCCGATGGTATAAGTCACAGAATGTTAAAAGAAACAGTAAATAGTATTTCTAAACCTTTGGCAATATTATTTAATAGATCCATTAGAGAGTGTTATTTTCCTAAGTGCTGGAAACATGCTAATGTAATGGCCCTTTATAAGAAAGGTGAGAAGGATTCTCCATGTAATTATCGACCTATTTCCTTAATTAGTTGTATTGGAAAAGTTATGGAACGTGTTGTGTTCAAGTATTTATACAATCATTTAAATTTAAACAATCTTATTTATAAATATCAATCTGGCTTTCTACCAGGCCATTCGACTGTATATCAACTAGTTGATATATATAATCAAATATGTAAGGCTTTCGACGATAAAGAATCAACATGTATGGTATTTTGTGACGTTAGTAAAGCCTTTGATAGAGTATGGCATAAGGGTCTTCTTTTTAAACTCAAACAATATGGAATATGTGACCATCTCTACAACTGGTTACCAGATTATCTCTCAAACAGACAACAACGAGTCTTTATTGGGTCATCTTTCTCTGAATATAAAACACTTAATGCCGGAGTTCCGCAAGGATCTGTTCTTGGCCCTCTTCTGTTTTTAATTTTTGTTAATGATATTGCAGACAATTTATTAAGTACTACACGTTTATTTGCTGACGATAGTTCCTTAGCACACTCATCTGATAATATAGCTGTAATTGAAGCCACTATAAATGCAGATCTACAGAAAGTATCCGAATGGTCAAAACAATGGTTAGTCCAGTTAAACCCAAATAAAACAGAGGTCATGTTCTTTTCATTTTTACACTCTGGTAGACCAAACATTTTTTTTCAAGATTCATTATTATATTTTACTGAAAATCATAAACATTTAGGTCTAACCCTTAGCTCAAACGGTACATGGCACGAACACATTAACCAAATCACTTTAAAAGCGAGCAAAATACTTAGGTCAATGAGGGCATTAAAGTTTAAGATCAGTAGAAAAACACTTCATCAGATTTATTTGTCATATTTAAGACCATTGTTAGAATATGCATCCATAGTATGGGATGGGTGCACAATTTATGAAAAAGACAGTTTAGAAAAACTACAATACGAAGCAGCTAGGGTTGTTACTGGCTTAACACGTTCAGTGTCAATCAACAAACTAATTAGAGAAATTGGGTGGGTCTCATTAGAAAATAGAAGACATATGCAAAAATTAGTATTAATATTTAAAGGAGTAAATAATATGTTACCAGCTTACGTAAATGACATTTTTCCGCCTTCTGTTGGTGAAACTACTCAGTATAGATTAAGGAACTCGCATGATTTATTAACCATACCCAGAAGAACAGAAATATTCTCAAACTCAACAATTCCTTCATCTATAGACCTGTGGAATAAAACCCCATTAAACATACGTGAATCTGTATCTTTAGCAATTTTCAACTCTCGACTTAAAGAACTTTATAAGGCCCCTAAAGTACCATCGTTTTTTGTAGAGGGAGACAGACGTTTATCAGTATACCACTGTAGAATACGTAACAACTGTAGTGATCTTAATTTCTATCTATACAATAATCATTTACGTGAAAGCCCTACTTGTAGATGCGGCTCTGATATAGAAGATGCTGAACATTTTATTTTTGAATGTCAAATGTATGCTGATGAACGTCTTCTCTTTCTACAAAAAACACAACACCTCCGTATACTGACTACTAATACTGTGCTATTTGGCAACATTGACTTTACACACGAAGATAATTCGCTGCTCTTTATTGAGTTTCAGAAAATTATTAAACGAACTAAACGTTTTGGAACCTAATACTTTACCTTTTCCTATATCCATTAACTATGTAGATAACAATTGGTTGGATCTGGGCTGGGTGGTCACATGTAGGGAAGGACAAACGGATTTTCTTTTCTTCTTTATACTTGAATAAGTTTCTTTTTTTCCTTTTTGTTTTGTAAACTAAGAAAGAAATATTTTCTTCTGCATTACATTACATCATAACGTACTTACGATTGACATCAAGGGAAGGGCCTTTTATAATGTTGGTATAACTTGTGGCCCAACCCGTTTGCAATATATTGTAATCTTTTGATAATTTGTATACATATATGCTGTAAGAACTGTGTACATGTTAGTCGATAAATGTATATGATATCTGATATATGCAATAAAATATGATTAAATCAGATAACGCCCGTCTGCTTTTGAAAATCAGTGAAAAATGGCAGTCACCGTAAAGGCAGTTAAAATCCTGAGTAAAAATGAGACAAAATGACTCCATGTAATGAGTTTGTGAATCAAGCTTCAACACCTTTACTTCAAAGGTAATTTCCTCTTAAGGAAAATGTGTTTAATATTCTAGAAACGTGGGTCCGAAACCATCCACCCTCCAGGCTGTTTATGCCGCCCTACAGGAGAAATGCGGTACCAAATTGCCATAATCAAACGGCGTATACGATGCCAGTGAGTCTTTATTTCCTGTTGACGTGGGACACACTCGTTACTGAATGATTTTTGTTTATTTGTCTATTGTTTTTGTTTGTTGTTGTTTTGTATTTCGAAGTAAAACACCGAGCTATTGCCACACTTCGGTGCCTGCGTCGTGGTCGTCCTCCCTAATTTTACTGTTTATTTTACCGATCTTCAAAATGAGACGAGCGTTTGCACTTATATGCCGTGCTCTTGTTTGAACATTCAAATCTTCCATAGTATTACGTAACCTTTGAGGCTATCGTGAGAATTACGTTAATTTCATGTGACATTCAAACGAACTGAATTTTAGTTATTAAAACTCGCAGCTTTATCATGTTTTTGAAAAATGACTTTGACCCTAGGTTGCTCGGCACAGTGCTACAACAAGGGTATAAGATATATCAAACTAAGGTAAACATTTTTGCCAAGCCAATACATGTATCTTATTAAATAAACAAAAATTGGAAACAAGTTGTTTTGGTATTATTTTGTTCCATGGTTTTGTTGAGTATATATACATTTAATTGACAACCACTCTAGGTATATCATCTGTCATAGGTTTGTCGTTAGAGCGAAGAATTTGTACCTGCGAGGTGCCGGTTTTGACTCCCGTGTGAGGTAAATATTCATATATTTGCATTTTCATAATTTTTAAGTTACAAATTTTATTTTTCATATAAAATGAACAGGTGACACAATCTTTACATTGTCATGTGCCATTCTTTGTTATATACTACGCTTTGTCACACACAGCCTAACAAACGAGATGTCAAATCAGAAATCCAACCGTTAACGCTATAATATTTACCTGTCTGAGCCGTCTGATGGGTGCCTCAATGACCTAGTGGTATAGTCACTGTGACTAACATCGCTAAGCTCCTCGCCGCTGTGAGTTTGAATCCAAGTCTGGGCATTTGGATTTTTCATGTGAGGAAGCCTTCCATCTGACTTGCGGAAGGTCGGTGGTTCTACCCAGTTGCCGATTTGTGACTGAAACAGTGCATAAAGTGCTTCTGGGATCTTCCTCCACCTTAAATAAGCTGGGCGTCGCGATATGACTGAAATACGGTTGAACGCGACGTAAAATCATAACCAATCCACCAGACGACGGAGGCCACCGGTGTGAGCCCCACCATTTGTTGACCGCGTTTGAAACAAGAAGAATGAAATTGGAATGTTTACGTCAGCAAAGAAGAATGTGACGCTTCGGCCGTATAAGTTATACGATTTGGATCTTTCTGGTTTTACTGTCACCATATCTAAAACAGCCAGTTGTCATAAACACCGTTATCACAATTCTGTGGTCGTAATAAGCAGATTTGTGTGTGCTCAAGTGATATTCATAATTATACGACTTAAATAAACTGCATATACATGTATTTAAGATAAGAAAGAAGGAAAAAGAAAAGAAGAGGAAAAAAGAAAAGAAAGAGAGAAAAAAGGAAAGAAAGAAGCATGTTCCAATCGAAAGAGGATATTTGAATGATTAAAAGACGCAGTATATGAGGGTGAACAAAAGAACAACAAGAGGGAAATGCATGGGTTTCGAACGACTGATTGTACGGGAAAATGTACAGACGTCTCCCTTACAATAAAACTGAAAAGGATCACTTACAACGTGTTTGAAGCTGTACACAATATAAGTATCTCATTACCAACTTATATAATCTTCTTTTATCATTTCTCCGCAATAATAGATATGTAAACTATGTATTAAACAGTTTTACTCTCTACCGAGTTAAGCGACGTCTGATTCAAACTATTTTCAAAGTCGACTTTATACTTTTTTGACAAGAAAATAATGACAAAAGTGAGTATTTGTACAAACACAATCATGCAAATTAATGTCACATACTATTACAAACTATCTGTCACAGAATAAAAACAAAAACAGATACCTCCTGTCTACGGTGAGCAATACATACTCTAAAAGCAGTTCTTTTAAGAACAAAATATAAGTTCTTATCATAGCATAGATCTGAGGCATACCAAAGAAAACCTTATAAAAATCAAACTATACTCAGCAAAAGCAGAAACGTCCGCTTTTTGAACGGATATATCTCTAACTTTATTTAAGTTATACATCTAGTGAAATTACTTGTGGGTACTGGTTAGTTGGATATACACATGTGTAAAGTTTACACAAATAGCACAGATAAATTACGTTAACACCCCGGTTACACAGAGCCATCGGTAATAGATCGGTTGTTTTTTTGCCAAACTACTGAGGGGACCGATGAAAACCTATTGACTACCGACATCACCTATTGTCCACCTGTTTTCCACCTATCAATAGCTATTAGGTAAAGATGAGTTTCGTCGGGGGGAAATCACCGATTGTGAATATTAAACGTGTTTAAAATTCTCGATCGGTGAAAATATTTTACAAATAACCGATTGACAACCTGTCTTCTACCGATATCACCGACGAGTCACCGATAAATCGCCGAAAAAGCAACAATGAACTGATACTTACCACCGATGAGAATTAAAACGCGGGATATCGTCGGTTTTCATCGGTTGTTAATGACAGTTCAATCAGTGATCAATTCGTGATCAATCGGTTGCCGCCAGCATATCATCGATGTTTTATCGGTATTCATCGATTATTGATTGATTGTTTGGCGCTTTTAATTGGTGGCCAATTGGATTTCATGAGTCGCCAATCGGTGGCCAATCGGAGGCGGGTGGCGTTTGACCGATTGAACAATTATTCATCACCGATACCCGGTTACACAGAAAGCCTGAAATATAATCACTTATGACAACCGATTAAAAAAGCAAATAATTAGACCGATTGGGTACCGATTTAAGCCCGACCGTCTGTGTAATCGGGGCACAACGTAACGGATTTATGATTTTTACGTTATGCACGTGCACGGTCTGTCATCGTGTCAAGACGTTCGGTTACCATAACCCTAATGCTAGAACCCTTAGCTTGATATGTATTTTAGTCGACAGTGTCTTTAGCCGGAAATAAGTTAAGGCATGAACAAAATATACAGACTATAAGAAATTCTTGCCTGATGATTGAGCATGAAATTACACTAAACTATATAAATGGTTGAAACTTAATAAGAGTGGATGGGATACTTTTCCCACAAAACTAATAACTATAATGAAACAAGGCTATTGCTCATCTACACAGCCTTTTAAAACAAAACAATATTCCTGTACTTTCAGACTGTTTGAGCACGGTGCTGATCCAACTATATTGCTGCGCACTTCACGTTTGGTTATCGATCAATCTACAATTGATAAATATGCTTTCCTCTTTGGTTGTGCGACGACAGACAGGGCTTTATACGGTGATTGGATTATACTGTGATACAATGTATATGCTGTTTGTAATAGAAATACGAATGATACCCGTATTATAAATGTATATCGAAATAAAAAAGAAACTGTACTGATGTGTTTGTAGTTCAAATTTCCCGCCTCTACTTAATAACTCTCGAGTCGTGTGCCGATAACAAGCAAAGGTTTAGATTTACCTGTGTGATGTGGAGAACCTGTCGTCTGCTTTACCTTGGTTATTTGCGTAGTGTACTCTTTGATGGACCATGGTGAAGTAACACCATTTCAAAACATTCAGTAGTTTGTTATCTATATATTGGATTTGATTGGTCAATTAGGTAAACATGTTTGAACTGATCTTGAAACGTGTATGAACTTGCAAATCGGGATTTATAAGGAAAACCATAGATACCCCTTGTGACATAGGCACTGTGGTTTCCATTATGGTTACACTTCAGCGCACTATTAACTTCTCAACTGAAGTCCATGTAATATACAGTCTGCTTCAGGATTGATAACCTAGGAAATTAACTATTTCATACAAAGAGAGAGAGAGTTTAGTCGTCTGCTATCATGAAGTGAGACATAGATAAGAAAGAGAGACAGAGAGAAAGAGTAGCATCGGTCTTGTTTACAATTTCACGGATGGTTCACTCTGTCCTATATATCCTTTTACCCTACACTATGACACAGTAGCGCACATCGGGTTGTCGTCTGCTTATAACCCCGGGTATAAATACATCCTCTATGAGGATCCCTATCTGGGCGGGTTTATACCATCCTATATCAACACTGTACATAGAAGGATGATACATGCCGTCTGCTACACTTTAAACCACATGGTGGTTTTACAGGTTTAAATTGCCGCCCGCTTCACGTTTTGCCTTTATATACACGATGCTTCAGATCAATGAACTCAATGGCTCATAGTGTCGTCTGCTAGATGTTTACCTCGTCCGCTTTCCATTCTATATTTAGCCATTATATACTCCACTTCAAACATTGACTGCGCCGGGCTGTGTGACGTCATTTATATAGACTATAGAAAGGGTTCCACTCCCTATGGAACTGTCCCTAACTACTGGGAGAGTTATGTCGGATGTTCGTGCTTTGTTTTGTCTCTCCCTCTCTGTCGTACCTTGAACCCATCCATATCTTACAGTTACTCGTGACTACGGACTAGTCGCTCGAGTACAATTTGACCGTTGCCATAGTAGGTTATTGTTAGCACGGGCTTGAATATTTAATTATTTCCCGTGTTACTGATAATCTTCTTGTCATAATATTTTTGTTAGATGTTTTACATGTATTTACTTACTATGTTGGCGGTCTTTTTGGTTGTAAGGTTGTGGAACAGGGTTTATATTTTATGTACACTGTTCGTCTTTATAAGTGAATATAGGAGATAAAAATGAGGTTGGGCGCCCCTAAACTCAGGTTTAACCCCCCAGTGGTTGTTAATGATAAATTTCTTTTTAATTATTGATTGCTACTGACCGTACCAAGGCGGACTCCTATATTCACTTTGCTTTATGTTTGTCTTGCGTGTTGTTTTCTATTTAGTGTGTAGATGAAGGAATGGTATTGCGCGCGCGCGTGTGTGTGTGTGGGGGGGGGGCTTACAAGGCGTGATTTCTGAGGTCCAAAATTGGAACCCACAATGTTGAAACATTAACCTGGCCGTCGTCTGGGACCTTAACCTGGCCATTCTATTGAAAAGTTTAACCTTGCCTACCTAAGTCATAGGGTTATGGGTAGGGTTAGCTTCCAACTCATTCCGTTTAAAAGTTAGCATGTAGTTGTGATGTCCGTCCCATAATGCGAAATGAGGTCCAGATCAAAGGCGGTGACCTCATAATTCACGTCTCGTAAGACTATGTGTGTGTGTGTGTGGGTGTGGGTGTGGGTGTGTGTGTGTGTGGGTGGGTGGGTGTGTGTGTGTGTGTATATGTGTGGGTGTGGGTGTGTGTTGGTGTGTGGGTGTGTGTGTGTGTGTGTGTGTGTGTGTGTGTGTGTGTGTGTGTGTGTGTGTGTGGGGGGGGGGGGGTTGAATGTGTGTGTGTGTTTTGCTTGAGGGTGGGTGTATTGTTTGTGTTGCGTTTCCTGCTCGAATCTTTCGTATTTATTTTTTTAATTGATGTATGATCAGTGTTATTTCTGCTGAGCTACACTATGATGCAAACTGATGTTGAGCTGTTTGACGAACTATTGCTCAGCGGCAGTGTGGCTAATAATGAAATGTATCACCAGTGCTATTCTCAAGAAGACTGTTCGGCGTTGTTGAACCGTATGATGAGAGTTATTCTCGAACAGATTGCTCAGCGTTGTCTCTGCTGAATTACCACTTCTTTAACATCAATGTTCCAGCTTTTCATGAGACCTCTATGACGTATCGTCGATCTGTAGCAAACCTTCACTCTTCCATAACTGTTTTCAATCCCATGCAAATCGCAAAGATCTGAAGCAACGTACAAACGAGCTATTATCAAACGTTAGCTATACCGTTAATAGCTTGTGGAGAGAGTTATCGTGCGAAATCTCGCTGTGTTCAATTTCTCTACAGGTTTTCTTCACGGACCGTCTAACATTGTGAACAGTTCTTTCAATATACATAAATTAGACTAATGATAATTAAGAAATTGAAAAATTTTACTTTTGCACCAGCGAGTTATAAACTTTGTTTAAAATTTCCAGTGCAGAAAAAAATGATGGTAAAGCTTATATGAGAGATAATACATAAACTTCAGTTTTGAGTATACAGGGTAGTTATTTACATTAGGTAAAGGACAAAAACGTACGATGTGCGTTATATTCGTGTCACAGTGAGTAGGCTTATCATCATTTGTACGGCCTCGCTGTACAAGCGCGCTTTTATGGCGACATGGTAGAGTGCATGACTGCGAACCTGGTGACCCGGGTTCAAATCCGAGTCGGCGCGGTTGCTTGTTTATAAAGAACACCCGGCTACACGCGCATTGTCTCTATATAAACTAAATACAATAGACACATACAATTTAGAGGCTTTGAACTCTACACAAAGATTATTTCTGACACACCGTCTTACGACACACGCGACACATGCTAATAAAAAAATGAAAAACAACGTAATTTTACAATCATGCAACGCTGGTCTAAAGTTGAAAAACATCAAACAATAGTAATGCTTCAGGCGGAAATGACGTCCACTGACGTCGCCCGCAGGTTCGGCTGCTGTTGAAAGACCATACAGAAATTTGCGGCCCAGTTACATTAGGCTGGGACTGTTCACGATCGTCTTCGCCTTGGTCAACCGGGTTTCAACCGTCAGAACTAACCGCTACATCACGTAAATGCACTTACGTCTACGTTTTTTGTCAGCCACCGTAACGACCATAGCATACAGTGAATCATCAGAGACCTTAGTTATCGCGTGCGATACAACGCTATGACGATCCATGACGCCCATGTTTTGAGTCAAATTCGGACGCATCGTCACCGTAATGCTAAAGTATCTGTGATCACGACATCATTTGAATTAGAGCCATGCTGACTGGCACCGAATAATTTTACTGACGAATCTCGGTTCACACTAAGCAATGCAGAAGGTTGACTACGCAAATTGACAATATTCAAGATTCAGCATTCAAGATTTGACACAGACTTCACAGCAAGAGTGGAGTACCGACGTTCTTATTGAACGTTACGTTACGCCGTAGAAATATAGCGTGTATTGGAGCAAATGGTGACAGTACACGATATTAATGATGCTGAAAAAACAACAATATTTATTCAGATTTTTTTTACCCCTACCTATTTCTTCCTTACATCACTCAAAAAATGTTTATCTCTGCAATATGAGGTTAACTGATATGGATTCAAAAATGAAAAAACTGCACTTTTTGTTTAGGTTTTACTACCATCAACCTTATTACTTTCCAGCCAATTGTCCTGTAATAAGGTTGGACGTTTCAAAATTGCTAAGTATAATTGTGACATGTTTCACATTTTCATTTCAATGATTCGAGGTAATTTAATTACCTAGTTTATGTATATCATTTTGTATATTATATCTGATCGGAATCGATGTGAAGGTTTTATAAAAACCTCCACATTGTCATTTAATTTAAACAATGATTGTCAGCTTTTATTTGGGTAAATTGATAAAGTGATACTGTTCTGAGTGTCAAACTATTCGGATCGGCGTCTGACCGGGAGACAATCTGTTTGCAAATAGCTATTTCACTCTGTGTAAGACGACGCATGGAGTAAACATTGAGTAAGGTTGATAATAGTGATTTTGATGGGAGAGATTTAGTAGCAAAGTTTGACATTAACATTGAACAGGATGCAAAGTTTGAATCTAAGGAGTGAGAAAGGAAACTGTTCCAAAAAATGAACAACCTTGATTAACAACGCGAATATCAGATTAAGAGGCAACGTTCGACATACACATTGAACAGGATGCACAGTTTGAATTTAAAGAGTGAGAAAAGGAACTGTTCTACAAAAATGAATGCCCTTGATAAGCAACGCGAAAACTGGTGACACTTTGCAGTCGATTGTTTTGAAATCTTAAATAATGAGATGAAATGTAAAGTATGGTCCATTTGATTTCGATTGTATAATTTTTCAAATTTGAATCGACTCAAATTTCCAGTTCATTGCCTTTACTCCACTACAAGCGTTCTGATTCTTCATTTTTCTGAACTGAGGCCTACTAAAACCCGGGCCGAAAAAGCGGGCCTTGATGATGTTACGCGGACCGATATATGATATTAGGCTATTATTAGCCATGTAACATTACGGATTTATCACCATCTGACGTCACATTAGACTATATAGTACATAAATCGAGTGAGGTATAATAATAGCTTTTGTTTGAGGTATTTAATTTTTATTCTGCTTGCTTCGGTCTTCAATCATTTCAAACGATACACTAAAAATTGTATTTGAAAAAACAAACAATATTCTGCTTCTTAACCGATATTTGACTTTTAAAAGATAGTTATTAAAAAGTAATGCATATGCAACACAGCTTCGAAAAAAATACACAATTGAATTTCACTCTCGAGGTGGGTATTTAAAATAGAGTCAACCGACCGCCTTCCTTTGAATTAAGGTGGTTTGACAGTGGGCGGCCCGATTCCCGAATTTCGGAAATGCTGATGCCTTTCAGTCATGATCTTTTCGGCACGTGCTTATAGAAGAAAATTTACAACAAGAAAAGTTTGATAAGCTTCAGTGACTTCATCGTTAACGTAGTTGGTAACGTGATTGACTGGCAATCCAAAGGTTCCTGATTCGAGACCCACTCGCCTCAAAACTTTTCTTTAAAAATAAATTGTCCTATTTAATTGACTAGTCAATCCATAACGCAGTGATCAAAGGACAGGCTATGCTAGTCACAAATGTAATAATACATAATATCAGATGCAAGTTAAGACAGTGACAACTAAACTTTATGAGGAGTTATAGCTTAAATGACAGATGGCAACTTAAAATATGACAAAAGTAATGCTTAAAGATAGATCCTAAATCACATTTTATGCATTACTTTTGTTATGCATTAAGTAGTCAAAAGTCTTAAAAGATCTACAGGCAACCGTATTCAATGGTCCATAATTACAGGTTTGACTTGTTGTGTTATTTAGAGCTGACAGCATTTTAAAGTTGAACTCAAGGGAGGTAACTCGGTTTGTGTTAACATTTTGTCAGAATTTCTGAAAATCATGTATAAAGTGTAAAGTCTACAGTAGATTTTTATTTAATTTGTGTAACTAGTAGAATTAAGTAATATCTATCTAATAAGCCTTATAATAGTGTGTGTTAAACAGCTAGACATTTTACAATTTGACTTTTTCAGAATTTGACATTTTTAAAATATTGATATTTCCAGAAAATGTGTCATGAAATACTTTTGTTTGCACAATATCTTATAGTCTCTGTACAGTTTACTCGAATGTAAAGAAATTATTGCGTTATATTAATTAATAAAGAAAATATCCCTGTTTATTAAAAAAAGAACTTTTATCGACAAAAGGTCCAGTCAGAAAAAACGGCTCTGTAATTTTTTTGATTTTAAAAATGTTTCACTCTGCATATGGTATATTTCAATTTAATCAATGTTTCAGAGAAGTCTGACAGGGAATAAGCAGACCCACGAACCATCTTAAAACGAAAAAGAAGTGCAACCCACTCTAATGTAGAGTTATAAACACTTTATCCACGTATGAAAACAGGTTTTATGAGTCTGTTTTCCCCGGTATTTATAAGATTGCTTCACACATGTCTTCCATTATATCTATAGCCGAAATCTGTGGAAGTGAACAAGTAAAAGTATGTTTGTGTGTGCACAGCGTGCTTGGGATTAACATAACAAAATACGGAACTATGTTCATATATACTAGTCTATTTATTATCATTATTTTACGTATTATTTGGTTCACTGACTTGGATAGTTTTGCGCCTCTTCTTGATATGTACTGTTTGATACTCTGGCGTTGTTTATCTGATAGAACCGGAAGTAAAATAGAACTGCTACATGTGTAGAGTAGCTAGAGTATACTTGTCAATTACAAATTGTTCATGAAAAGTACATTTGTCCTATGCAAACAGTGAGTTTTTATGCACCCGGCATCGATAGATGCGGAGGCATATAGTAATCGTCCTGTCCGTCCGTCCTTCCGTCCATCCGTGCGTGTGTGTGTGCGTCCGTCCGAGCGCACGAAAGGTCCTTTGTTGGGTAGGGAGAACAATATATTCCATTCATTCCGTGATTACCCTATTGTTATTGTTGGGTATTTTGTGTACTGTTGGGTACTTTTAAACAAAGAAAATACCCAACAAATGTCCATCTGTGAGGACGCACGTCCGTCCGTCCGTAACAAGGTTAAGTAGATTTAACCGTTTCGTCTAGCATCAACACCGCTTACCCAAATGCTTGGATACTTATACAGTTGTTGCCTTGGACCATTCCCTACCTACCATTACCACCAAACTTTGATTTTGACCTTGACCTTGACCTTATTTGAACTTGAAATATTTTAAATGGGCTCTTTCTCGGTTAACTAGATTTTACCGTTTCGTCTAGCATCAACACTGTTTACTACAATGCTTTGATACTTATATAGTTATGGCCTTGGAGCATTACCAACTCACCATAAATACCCAAGCTCACTTTGACCTTGACCTAGTTTGGACTTAGAAAACAATTCAGAATATATTGTCAAGGATGCCACCGGGGGCATAAGCGTTTATTGAACGCGCAGTCTTGTTTTTATCAGGGTATGCAATATTTGCCATTGCAATATATCATTACAGTCAACCTTAAATAATCAAAGGTGGACTAGATTTAATTAGTAACTGGCATTGTCCATTAAAAGTTCCAGCTGTGAAAAGAATAGGAGTATCCACTGTACAAAGCCAACCTTATGTAGAAATGTTACCTTAATTGTTTGACCTTTTTACCTTGATGTATTGAAATAATGAGACTCATTTGCCCGTAGTGCTATAGTTTACAATTTAACGTCATTGATCTAAATGTAAATTGTCTTCTCGTAATGTTTGCTTTTATTTTGGCTTGGAACTACTACTACCTAAATGAGTGCGAATGAAAATAATTCGCACACAAAATAGCGAAATGCATTTGTCTATAGGCGTCATTTAACAAAATGTACATGCCTGATACTTTTCACATAGCTTCCAATCATGGAAACAATTACGGGTTTTTAATTACAGAATTGCTTTGGTTTTGCAATTGTTTCACTATGTTATTTTGCATCCAAGAACTAATTTAAAAACAAATAACAACTACATACAATTGCAAGACATTGCTTCTGACATAAACAAAATGACTATTTAATGCAATATTGTACAATGTAGAAACTAACAGATTCTTCAAACCATATTTGTGTGTTGCTATTGAAACTAAACTAACTTGGGACCTAGTCATCCACGTTAATACGCGATTAAACCGGCGACAATCTGTTTGCAAATGACCAATTTTTGAGTTCCAAGTCCGTGCCGTTTATTTTAGGGAAAATAACATACCGGTACTCGATACTGTCACCAGGACACGTATACGCAAGCCCACAGACACATATACACACACATGTCGGCGCATACAGCACGCGCGCGCGCGCGCGCGCGCACGCCCGCGACTTGGTGTCGCTTAAAGCCGCATTGTATTTTTATGAAACCTTAAAAAAACGGTTGTTTTGGATCCCATTTGAATTACATGGGACGTGATTCTTTCACAAAAATCCGCTTTATCTAAGAAATTCACTTTTTATTTATTTTATAATTTTTTCGTGTTACACGATTTAAAGAGCCTCCCATGTAAATGAAAAGAAGGACAACTTTGTGCATACAAGGCTCCAGATGAGGGGAGTATTTCGAAAACTAAAATCTTTATTTCTGCTTTTAAACCCAATGGTGTCATACTTATTAGAGTTGTCTCGAAGAGACAATTAAATCAGTAGTAGTAACACCATAGCATTCGGTGCTGAAATGAGTGAGAGAATGTTGGATTTGTTCAGATTACTCCCGCTTATCTGGAGTGCTAAAATTAAGTGGTTAACCCTTATTCTGCTGCATATTGTCGTCTGCAAAAGTTGTTCAGTTTACAGTTATGCATTGTTTTAATTAAACAAACGTTAAGACGAGTGTCAAACAGTTTGGATCCAGATGAGACACCGCGTTACGCGGTGTCTGTTCTAGATTCAAACAATTTGTAAACTCCGTTAAGTTGCGATCAGTAGGCACAGGGTTAAAGGATGAGATCCAGTCACAACATGTAAATAATATACACGGTGGGTGGCCGTGTAAAAAAATACGGAGGATCTTTACCAAGCTTGCTGAAAATGACTGTTTCAGCCTTGTCCGCTCTCTAAGTCAAACACTTCTTTTTAAATCTTCACCAAACTTGCTATAAATGTGTATTAGTTTAGAATCTAGGTCAGGTTTAATAACTAGCAAAATCGCATGAGGCATGAGTTATTGCCCTTGAATAATTAAAAAATAACTTTCAGCATGTTCTGCTCTCTAACACAAACACTTTTGAGTGGATCTTCACCAAACTTGCTGACAATGTGTATTTGAATTAGGTCTAGGTAAAAAAAAAATTCGAATACAGTTGAATAAAAATCCTTCAAGAGGTAAAGAAGAAATGGAGTGGTCATTTATTACTTAACTTATTACTAACACGGCTAAGATGAAGCACATGCAACCATTGACCACATATTAGGCTAAAACAGAATGAAAACTGATCGTTTTACAGAGTAAACAGGGCTAAAATAAGGATAACATAGCAAAGTTTTAAAAATTGAAGAACCATAACTCCAACATGCCTTCGGCGATTAGGGTATTTATAGAACTGGACCAAGAGTTTATACAGATATTATTTCAACAAATTTGGTGAAGATCCAATAAAAACTGTTTGAGTCAGAAAGCTGACAAGCCTGAAGTAGTCAATTTTTCATTCAAGGGCAAAAACTCCAACATGCCTTGTGCGATTTTGGTAGTTAACATGATTTTATATTAATAATTATTTTCAACAAGTTTGGTGAATATCCGATACAAACTGTATGTGTTAGAGAGCAAAACATGATGAAACATTCATTTTTGGTTCATAGAGGGCAAAAACTCAGACATAGCTTTTGCGATTTTAGTAGTATGCAAACTAAACCTTGATTTTATATAAATAAACATTTTCAGCAAGTTTAGTGAAACTCACAAAAAGTTATTTTTGTGTTAGAGAGCAAAAAATGGTGAAACAGTCATTTTTATACGTAAAGGACAATAACTCAGACATGCCTTCTGCGATTTTAGTAATAATCAAACTGAATCTAGATTTTATATAAAAAAAAGAATTTCAGCAAGTTTTGTTAAGATCCGATAAAAACTGGTTGTGTTAGAGAGCAAAAAAATGCTAAAACATTAGTTTTTAATAACTAAAGGGCAAAACACTCAGACATGCCTTATGCGATATTAGTACTTTTCGAACTGGACATATATTTTATATTCATAAACATGTTCAGCAAGTTTAGTGGATATCCTATAAAAACTGTATGTGTTAGAGTGCAAAAAAACTGAAACAGTCATTTTTTTAATAATTAAAGGGCAATAACTCAGATATACATTATGCGATTTTAGTAGTATTCAATCTTAACCTTGATTTTATATTATAAACAATTTCGGCAAATTTGGTGAAGATAAAAAAGAGTGTTTGTTTTAGAGAGCAAAAAATGCTGAAACAGTCATTTTTTTAATAATTAAAGGGCAATTACTCCGACATGCCTAATACGATTTTAGTAGTAATCAAACTAAACCTATGTTTTATACAAATGAACAGTTTCAGCAAGTTTGGTGAAGATCCAATAACAGTTTTTTGTGTAAGAGAGCAAAATATTCTGAAACACTCATTTTTTAATACTTAAATGACAAAACCTCAAACATGCCACATGCGATTTTAGTAGTAATCAAACTGGCTCAAGATTTTATATTATAAACATTTGAAGCAAGTTTGGTTAAGATCCGATTCAAACTCTTTGTGTTACAGAGCAAAAAAGGCTGAAACAGTCATTTTTTATAATTAAAGGGCAAATACCCCGACATGCCTTTCGCGATTTTAGTAGTATTCAAACTTAACCTAGATTTAATATTCATGAAATTTTCAGCACGTTTGGTAAAAATCCAATAAAATATTTGTGTAAGAGATAAAAAACAATGTTGAAACAGTCATTTTTTAATACTGAAAGGGCAAAAACTCTGACATGCCTCATGCGATTTTATCAGTAATCGAACTGGACCTAGATTCTAAATTAATAAATATTTTCATCATGTTTAGTGAGGATACGTTAAAAAAAACTGTCTGTGTTAGAGAGCAGACAAATAAATACGAAAGACTCAAGCAGGAAACTCAACACAAACAATACACCCACCTCTCAAACAGAACACACACACAGTCATATCATAACAAACACACACACACGCACACGCACAATCCCATTCCTTCATCTACACACTAAATAGAAAACAACACGCAAGACAAACATAAAGCAAAGTGTATATAGGAGCCCGCCTTGGTACGGTCAGCAGCAATCAATAATTAATTATAAATTAACCAGTAACCACCACTGGGGGTTAACCTGGGTTTAGGGGCGCCCAACCTCACTCTTATCTCCTATATTCACCTATAAAGACGAACAGTGTACATAAAATATAAACCCTGTTCCACAACCTCACAATCAAAAAGACGGCCAGCACAGTAAGTAAATACATGAAAAACATCTAACAAAAATTCTATGACAAGATCATTAATAACACGGGAAAGATTTAAACATTCAAGCCCGTGTTAAAAATAAGCCACTATGGCAACGATCAAATTGTACTCAAGCGACTAGTCTCTAGTCACGAGTAACTGTAAGACATGGAAGGGCTCAGGGTACGACAGAGAGGGAGAGAGAAAAAAAAGCACGAAAATCCGACATAACTCTCCCGGTTAAGGACGGCTTTAGAGATACATCATCATGTATGTATCATCATGTATCAAGCCCTGTCTGCCGTCGCACAACCAAAGAGGAAAGCATAGTTATCAATTGTAGATTGATCGATAACCAAACGTGAAGTGCGCAGCAATATAGTTAGATCATAATCTTTTTTGAGGAAAAATCTAATACGTTTCACAAATAGGTTTTGAAAAAGGCATATGTCCAAGAATCTTACGAAGTCTGTGAATCACATCACCATAAAACTCCGGATGTGAATTACCTTGCCGCAGAAAAGACTTTAAGTTACATTTATACTTGTTAATGAGAGGAAGATTTCTATAAAAGAATTAAGAAAATGTTTTACGAAGTTTATGAAATCTGTACCCCTGTTTAAGAAGCTTTTCAGTAATAGTTTTATTACGGATGTGGAAGTCCTCAACAGCGGTACAGGCCCTAGCAAAGCGAATAAGTTGTGTAATATAAACCCCGTAAGATGTAGAAAGGGGAACATCGCCATCTAGCATCTAGATGAGGATAATTTACAATACTAAAATTAAAATCATCTCGTTTATCGTAAATCTTAGAAGAAACAATTCCGTTATTTATTAAAAGATCCAAATCTAAAAATGATGCCGACAAATTTGACTCGTTTGTTTTATTAAGGCGTAGTTCTTTTGGGTAAATAAAAGGAAACAACCTATCAAAAAATGGGTTGTCTATATTAAGAATATCATCTAGATAGCGCGATGTATTGTTAAAGGCTTCGATCATATCTGCCTGTGTATCAGGTTTTAGACTTAGCATAAAGTCCCGAAAAAGCCATTTTTTATAATTCAAGGGTAATGACTCTGACACGCCTGATAGCCCGGTTGCTTAACAGCCAAATACTTCGCTTTGTGATGCAAGCATCAAATTTTGCACATATATACTTCATGATATGCTGTTTCGGAAAATCACGAGATCAATTTGAACAATTCAAAATGGCCGCCATTTTTCAAGATGGCCGCCTTTTGAAATGACTTCAAACCCTTTATGAACTAGAATTTGTTTGAATAGTCCTTTTCTGAAGATCTTTACATTCAAATATATGTTTTCGAGTATAAGAAAACCAGTTCTGAAGCTAAAAATCAGAATTATTAAAAATTATGTTGATTTAATATGAGTTAGATAAAGATTACTGTCTCGTTGTTGAATTTTTAATTAGTAGTGTAGCACATTCCAGAATCAATACTTAATTTGGTGATACAAGCATCAACTTTAGCACTTATATGCTTCATGACATGATTTCTTCTAAAAGCACGAGATCCAAGTAAAAAAATAAAATGGCCGCCATTTTTCAATATGGCCGCCTTTTGAAATGGCTTCAAAACCTTTATGAACTAGATTTTGATTGAATAGTCCTATTTTGAAGATCGTTACATTCAAATGTATGTTTTCGAGTACACAAAACCAGTTCTAAAGCTAAAAAATCAAAATTATTAAAAATTATGTTTATTTAATTTGAGTTTAATAAAAATTACTGTATCGTTGTTGAATTTTTAATAGGTGGTGTAGCACATTTCTGAACCAATATTTCTTTTGGTGATACAAGCATCAACTTTAGCACTAATATACTTCATGACTTGTTTTCTTGGAAAAGCACTGAGATCGAAGTGAAGAAACAAAATGGCCGCCATTTTTCAAGATGGCCGCCATTCAAAGCGCCTTTATACTGTGTTTGAACTAGATTTTGATTGAATAAACCTACTTGAAGATATGTGTATTAAAATATATGTTTTGATGATTTGAAAACCATTTTTGAATTTAGAAAATCGAAATTATTGAAAATTATGATAATATTATTATGATATAAAATGAAAAATTACTGTCTCATTAATGTTTTAATGGTTAGTGCCGCAGATGACTAAAACGATACTTAATTTGGTGATTCAAGCATTATGTGTAGCAAATATATACAAGACATGTTTTTCGAAAAGGCATGAGATCCAATTGAAAAACAAAATGGCCGCCTTTTTCAAGATGGCTGTCGTTTAAAGTTATTTTACACTGTATTTGAACTAGATTTTGACTGAATAATCCTATTTTGAAGATCGTTTCATCAAAATATATGTACATGTATATTGGTTAATTCGATATTCGACTAAATGGCTAACTTCTTGTTTAGATGACTTCATTCGTCTCTGATGTGTCCTCGGTAACTCGACCTAAATGACTATTATGTTTGACAATTACATTGGCTTGCTAGTGAGCTTGGTCGATTGCAATGCCTCAGAGCTACAACTTTTCTCAGTTGTAACTCATTGAACTTGTGAGTGGGGGTTTGCTCCAAGGAAATCATTCTCTTGGGCTCAATGGAAGTCATCTAACATAGTTGACAATTTATACATGTATTTGCAAAACCGTAAGAGCAGATGTTTGACAAAACAAAATAAAAATAGCCTCTCTGAAAGATCTGACTAAAGAGAACACAACTAGTTGACCACACAAGTTCTCCATATCAAAACTTATGACAACGCTTAGTGTTGTCAAAATTCAGAGCTTTTTCACTCTTCTCTGCACAATAATACTCATGTGCCTCCTTCGGAGCAAGCAGAAGCAGCATGCTGAAACTTTGTGTATGCATGTTGGGTGTTCTTGTGAAACCTCAGACAAAATGAAAGGTCTCTGCTGCACAAGACAAAGTCACCTTATCTCTTAATTTGCTTGGTCAACCAAACTGTAGTATGGTACAAAGTGATGCGAAAAAAGGTCATCTCTACGTGGAGATCAACAATTATGGCAGCACATTCATATGCATCATATGAATCAGGCCAGTGTCACTTGAGTTGTTTGTAAAAGCATCCGGGCCAACACCAATGCAATGAACATTTAATCCATCTAAAACAACCTCTACTCATATCTTGAATGAACTTTTAATCCATCTAAAACAACCTCTACTCATTTCTCGTCAAACAAAAACACCCAATTATCCCGGATTAAAATGCTACAGACAGCAAGCATTCTGGAATCTTATTTACACCACTATGTTGATGCCAATTTAGCAATTGTAATGGTATATATATTTCCATATGATCGACAACATTAGATTTAAAGCTCGGAAAATAAATTTTATGGCGACTCCATTATACACAGTGGAGAAAATGTTAGTATTTCCTGTTTAAACGCAAACAAAACGCAAACGCATTGCAGTAAAATGAGAAAAATACAATATCTTGACAATTCTGACTGTTTGTTTTCATCTGAGTGGCAAACAGTTAGGAGCCTGATCAGACGCAGGGTTATCCGGCGTCTGATCTGGCTCCTAACTGTTTGCAATGGAGATAATGGATTTAGCATAAGCGCGATTATTGGGAAATAATAACGTTTTCTCCATTGTAGTAAGTAGAGTTTCTTTTCAATTAATGCTAGTTTAAATTAATAATATCATATGTAAGTTTTTATGTGATATAATTTGTATTTTGTGTTGTATTGGTAGCTGTATTTTCACTAAATGTCCTAAACATGCTACATAGTATTTCGTGTTGGCATTGATGTAATGCTCCTATGTAAAATATTTAAATCTGGACGTTTTAAATCTGTACTGAGTGTAAACCAGGTTTTAACAAATTTATGGGTAAGATTGGCATGTTTCTCATCGTTATTCTATGTTGTCAATTACAATTCCTAAAATGAAGCCTCTTTACACGTTTTAGAATACGAAAGTTATATACTAGTAGTCAGTTTATATCATAAAGGCGCTTCAGAGCTTATATTTTTTATTCTTTCTTTTTTTAATACCGAAACGCTAATATTTAGTCGTTTTATAGCCATCATCTTGATATTCTGACACTATTAAGATCTTCCCGTCAAACGTCATTCGGTTCGGTGTTTGCATTATTAACATAGTTTTATTCATAGATAACATGTGTTTTCAAATTTATATGTGACGAGACGATACTCTTGAAAACAATGTGGTCATCTTGAATGTTTCAGGTGGATAACGTTTTATAATTTAGAATTAAGATTCTGGTCATTATATGTACAACTTTTGTTCTTGTAACTTCAAACGAACGGTTCATATAGATATTGTAAGAATACATAATAAAGTAATTTTATACCAATAAACGCTAAGCTAGTTATTCAAAGACTGCCATCTTGAAAACGTCAGTCTAATTGAATTTCAGTTGACAATGTTAAATCATGTGAGTCGAAATCTACTCAATTCGATATTTGGATCATTAGCATACTTCTATTGATTTACATTTTACTCTGAAAGCATTTGTTTTCACATTTACAAATAACGGCTATCTTGAAAAACGGTGGCCATTTTGGATTTCTCAGATGAATAACCCTTTTTTCTTAAAAATGTAAATGCAGGATATCATTTATCCAAGTTTGGTACTTGTATCTTCAAATAAACGGTCCTTATAGGCATTATAAAATTACATAATAAAGTATATTTATACCAAAAAACGCTAATGTTTAGTCATTTAATGGTCGCCATCTTCAAACTAGTGGTCCTTTATGATTTCAGTTAACAATATTAAGTTATCTGAGTCTAAATTTATTCATTTCGATGTGTGGATCATTAGCATAACTGTATTTATTGACATTTGTTTTCACATTAACATGTAACGAGGGATGAGTGACCATTGGCATACTTGTATTTATTTGCATTCTACTCGGAAGGCATTCGTTTTCACATTTACATATGACGAGGCGGCCATCTTGAAAAAAGTCGGCCATCTTGGATTTTTCACGTTGATAACCCATTTTCTTAAAGTGTAGATGCGGGATATCATTTGTTCCCATTTTGCTGCTTGAATCTCCAAATAAGCAGTACTAATTGGCATATTAAGATTACATAATATAGTATATTTATACCAAAGACGCTAATTTTGATTATATAAATGGACGCCATCTTAAAATTATTACACTGTTTGGATTTTAATTTACAATATTAAGTTATTCAAGTCAAAATTAATTCTTTCCGATGTATGAATTATTATTAACTTACTTCTAATTAATGACCTACTACACGAAAATATATTTTGCACATTTTACCAGCGGCCATCTTGATAAATGGCGGCCATATTGGATTTTTCGGGTGGATCTCGTGATATTTTAAAAACATATATCCTGGGCATCATTTGTGCCAAATTTGCTGCTTGCATCTCCAAATGAACGGTTCTTATAGGCAGTGTAAGGTCAAAGGATAAAGTATATTTGTTAAAAAAAATGCTTATTTTGAGTCATTAAATTCTTTTTAATAGCCGCAATCTTGAAACTATCAGTCTTTTTGGATTTTAAATGACACTGTTGATGTATCCTCGTTAAAATACATTCATTTTGATGTTCTGATCATTAACATACTTCTTTTTATTAAGATTCTACTCTGAAAACATGTTTTGCTTATTTTACGAGGCGGCCATCTTGAAAAATGGCAGCCATCTTGGCTTTTTTTAAGTGTATCTCGTGATTTTTAAAAAATGTAGATCCTGGGCATCATTTGTGCCAAATTTGGTGCTTGCATCACTAAGCGAAGTATTCCCTTCATAAAAGTGACTTAAGCAGCCGGACTATGATACAATTTGAGTAGTTATCGGACTTGGCCTACAATTTATACCAATACACATTTTCAGCAAGTTTGTGGAAGATCTGATAAAAAATATTCGAGTTAGAAAGCGTACAAAAAAGTGAAAGTCTGACTGACTGACAGAGGAACCGGCGGAGGGACGGACAAATGGACGAAAAGGGTGTTTACTGTAGGACCACACGGTGGGCCCTAAAATGCGAATATAATTATACTTACCCTCGTTGCTTTCGTTTAACTACCGCTGTGTCGAAATGTGGCTCATTTTATAGCAATATTCTGGACACGTCTGCACATTGTGAAGTTGATACCGACCGTATCACGTGACACTAAGCCGGGCGGTATTGTTTATGTCAGAAGTTCTATTTTCGATTTGTTATGGTTTTAAACCGCCCTTTTGTGATTGAGGTCCGTCTTCAACATTTCATAGATCAGTTTGGCCCATAAGAGTGTTCAAACATTATTATTAACCGTTATTGTATTTCAGACATTAAAAAAAGGTCTGAAAACACAATGGGACTTTAAACAATACAATGCGATTTCCATTACAGTTTGACAAGTTTGTTGTTCAGCGATCTTAAAACAATTTCATAACAAACTGGTATAGTATAATAGTATGAGATTTATTTAGAACACTAACTTTAGAAAAACAGTGAAGTCAATGATTTTATTTCTAGTTTAATCGAAACTAAACGCACATGTAATTTCTTTTTCAAGCAACAAAACTGTTAGTAGTTACAGCACACAGTTTTGAACCTGATTAAACGACGGGTACCCCGCCGTCTGACAATGACTCTGAACTATTTACAATGGAAAGCACATTTTTTCTCTCCATAGAATTACCATCGATCTGCATTAAGCAACCATTATACAACTTAAATCGACGTCAAATTGCAGCTTGCTCCTTGGCTTAATGGTATTTGACCACGACTACCAATCACATTCGATCCAATTCCTTTTTGGTTTGTATGGGTATTACTATTGACGAAATACAGTTATATTTACTATTGTTTGCTGATGACACAGTGTTATGTTCATATACTAAAGAAGGTTTTGCAGAACCTATTGTTTAAACTATCACAATATTGTACGAAATGGAATATTCATGTTAATACGGATAAGACAGTTGTGATGGTTTTTAAAAGGAATAATTACAAAGAGAATTTTGATATCCATTCTAATACAGTAAAACTTAAGGTTGTGCAAGAATTTACTTATTTAGGTATAACAACGTCTGCTAACGGTAAATTTTATAAAGCACAGAAACCTCGGGCAAATCAAGACAGAAAAGCACTATTTTCACTAAATTCCCTGTTTGAAAATATCGAGTTAAGCGTTTTAGAAAAGAAATTATATGAGGCAATGATATTACCGATTTTAAACTATGGATCACCAATTTGGGGGTTTCATAAGGGTCCAGATATTGAAAGAAATCAGTTGAATTTTTTTAAACAAATTCTCGGCGTAAGACAACAAACACCAAATGCAGCTATTTACGGTGAACTAGGAAATATTTCCTTTACAATTTTAAGAAAAATTGATATGATTAAATATTGGTATAGAATAATGCAGTCACCAGATTCACTTATTCACAATGCTTATGACACGAGGGATGAAAATGGTCAACACATTAATCAGTGGACTTTAGAATTAAAGCATCTGCTTTCTGAAACAGGTTTGTTTAATGTCAATTCTGTATCAAAATTACAGATTGACAATGTAGCTGAACGTACACGTGACCAATATATCCAGCACTGGTATGCTGAAATTAGAAATTCATCCAAATTAGATACTTATTCTGCCATTAAAACAAGATTTGAATTTGGGAAAAAAACCTACATTGCTTAAAAAATGATAAACACAGGGTTGCTTTAACTAGACTCCGCTCATAGGCTTGTCATTGAAGAAGGAAATAATAGAAACATCGATAGAATCGATAGAATATGTACTAAATGTAATATAGGTGCCATTGAATCTGAATTTCATTTTATATTAGTATGTCCATATTACAGAGACATTAGGAATACATGTTTAAACAGTTATTACTGTTCTTGGCCTACTTTACAGAAATTCAAATCTCTTATGGCGTCTTCTCAGAGAGGCACAATTATTACGTTGGCTCGATATGTTTATTTAGCAAACGTCAAAATCAATGATGTATTATAAGTTTTCATATAAACCCTTTTTAATAGTCCATTTAACAAGGTAACAATGTATATAAATTGTAAAATAACATATTTGTTTGTATTTATTCAAAAAAAGTAGATTGCGCAATCTGGGACAAGGATGACGCAGAGAGCCCATGCAGAGGCTCCCTGTGTTATTATTTACCTGCATTGTGCAATTATTATCAAATTATCCGAATGTATAATATCTACCTGAATCTTATGTCAGAAATTGCCCAATTTGGGATAGAAATAACGCAGAATGCTCCGAGCTTTCTTTGTTGTTTCTGACCTGATTTGTACGATAATTAAAATTATCAAAATTAAAGTATCTGCAGTTCTGCACTTATTTTATCTACTTAAATCTTATGACAGAAATCGCACAATTCGAGCTAGAAATAAGGCAAAAAACTCCCAGCTTTCTGTGTTGCTTCTTACCTGAAGTGTGCGATAAGAAGTGTTGCAATAGTAATTATCAAGGTTAATCTTAATTTAAGATACTTGCGCAATCCAGGATTAAAGTAAAGCAGAGAGCTCATGCAGAAGCTGCCTGTGTTGGTTTTCACATGCACTGTTCAACTTACTGTCGAAATAGAAAGACAAAATCTGCATAATTCAGGATGAAAATTGCACAGAAAGCTCCGAGCTTTCTGTGTTTTTTCTGACCTGCAATGTTCGGTGAATTGTATCACAATACTGTGTTATACTCTCTTATGTCTACAAACAAGAAACGCACAGGTGAGGACAGAAATTTCGCAGAAAGACCCAACAGGAGCGTTCTGCATGGTTTTTGTCCTGCTTTGTGCGGTGAGTAGTAAAGCAATAGTAATTGTAATAGCATTGTGCTAATGCGTTTTACATTCTCTATTACTAGTGAAAGCGTTAAATACCTGTTTCAAAGCTCCACCAAAATTTGATCTTATCATAAATTGCCATTTGTAACAGATCACCCTGAAAAAAATCCAAAGTTTTTCCCTTGTTATATGCATATCGCGAAATCGTTAACCATTATCTAATTGCTTGATTCATATATACATGGGAAAAACTATTTATGATGTCCCTTGATACCACCTTCTTAGTTATCTCCCTTTAACCCATGTGCATCATTGTATATGTGCATCATGTTACACAAGCGATCTCGTAATAGGAAATACTATTTTTTACGTCCCTTGGCGCTACTCGATGGTTATCTCCCTTGTTACACGAACAAGTGGGATAGCCACCACATCACATTTCCCACAGGTATTGAACGCTTTCTCATAAGTTTACTACAACGATACAATCTAATTATATGTAATTATATACTGATACAAACCTAGTGTATATGGATAAGATTAATTGCATGTATCTATGTAATGTATTCAATCTTTGTGTATATATAGTGTTATACTCTTCTTACTGCTATGAAAACTGTACCGCTTATGTTTACATTGTGCACAGCATATTTGAGATGAAAATAAAAACTAAAACTGAACTGAAGCTAAATGAATATTAAACATATTTGATGTAGTTGTTTGCGTCAAAAAATTTATTTCTCAACTATAGACCTATTTCACGAACTCTCTGCTTGACCGAGCAGCCTATGAATCATTCAGCTGGGGCAGAAGGTGCCAGTGGCTGATTAACCTCATGAAGTAAACGCATTACACATACTATTATTTATGCATCTGCTGTATATTCTGTGTTGTATTAGGAAGGCAAATTGGTACAAAGCTGTTCTGTTGTTTTGTGTTCATTGAGAATGTGAATTGCTTTCAATTTTATTGGGAAGGGTGGTTATGAATAAGAGCTAGAATCATGAAAAGTTAACAAATACCAGATGTATCATATACGAGAAAGATTATTTACTCTTTGTCCCATATATACCTTTAAGTACTGCAGACAGTTGGTTGCTTAAAGCAGGCTGAAAATAAAGCAGAATGGTCCTGAAGGTGCATCCTGCTTAAGTTCAGCCTGGTCTGCAAGAATACTAGAAGATAGTTGATAGTGGATGAGTATATTAAAGGCGTAATTATTCTGTAAAATGTTAAACGAGGTAACTACTACAATAATATATATTCCTGGACAATATCTGGAACATTTCTACTCATTACGAATTCAATGGGATACATGAATTAAAAACAAAAATACAATGCAGATATCTGAGATATAACTATATCCACATTTGACTGAATTGCATGCATACGAAGCAGTTTACATTTTTGCAAGTGTTAAGTGTATTGATATCAAACGGCTTATTAGTTAATACACATGCAGATACTTACCGGTATTTTTCTTCGAGTAAAATTTTATCAAATCAGTTAAATTTTCAGATTAAATAAAAGGAGCAGTAGGACGCATTCTGCTTTACTTTAAACCTGCTATATGCAGTCTACTGGAAACGCACGGAGAAACTTCCTTCTATGGTTCATGTTCAGAGCTTTCTAGGCGGGGATTGTTTTCCTTATGCACCAGTTGAGAATGCACATTTTAATAATGTGTTTTTGTCTGTGTTTTCAAACAAAACCGTTTTTTTAGATCTTATATAAAGCCATTACAATGATCATCAACATTTCAAAATGGTTGATCTAAATAAAAGTGTTAATATGCATTGCAGTAAACTGTACATATTACTGAATATTTACATTCAACCTGTAAAGTCCTTATGTAATCCTATTAAAAAATATGCAGTCATCTGCCGATGAACCTACACTTCGAATCTGGATTTAACCAGTTCGGATTTCCCCCGTGCTATCCGTGGACTTATTCAAATCGACTTCATCGGGCACTTAACACTAAGCTCCCATTGGTCGACGGTAATATGACACTAGCGGAGTGATACAGACCCATAGGTCGATGCCATCGCGTTGCTATGTGTGTAAATGGGTTAAGAAAACAACCGCGACCTGTAATTTTATTTAGAATGTGCTTTGGCAATAGATATTCAAGCTGCACTGTTATTTGTTTGCCTTGTAAGTATTTTCCATTCACAGAGAGAAAGTTTACTGGAAAAAATCCTGAATTTTTAATACAGTTACAGTACATGTAGTTGGGACTACTTTCTCACCATATTTAGAAACTGGAATGGCTATTACATCGACATTACATCTATCAAACCTCTTTGACCGGTATATGATAAATTCTTATACAGAAAAACAAATCTGGCCAATTAACACATTAAATTGACAAGACAGAAAATATGAATATACATATAAGGAATAAACAACATCTCTTTGCCGCTCATGACGGTATGACTACATTAGCTTCGGGGGGTAAATTTATCGAAAACGCCCTTCGGGCGTTTACGGAATTTACCCCCTGCGAAGCTAATGTAGTCATACCGTCATGAACGTCAAAAATATGTTGTTTATTCCTATAATATTGTCACTACTCGTGCATTCACATAGTTTTCGAATATACAAACATGCAATTGATATTCTGACTACACCAGTAACTGTTATTCTTGGCAAAAGCTTTCAGGACTATTTTTTCCCCTGCTACATGTAGTTTCATAGAAATTCCAAAATCATTTAAACTTGATAGCACAATGTTTGTGTTTATGTTACAGGGATTAAGTGTAATCAGGGATTAAGCGTAATCCCTGAACTTTTTAGGGATTACGCCTTATCACTGGGCGTTTTAGGGAATCGGTTAAATGTCCCCTTTTTCATCAAATTAATGCATTTGTACTATCATGGAATTTCTATTGGTTTTAAACATCATGGTTTCTTGAAAAACCATGGTCTAATGAAAGTTCATACAAAGTTTTTCGCACAAGTGAATAAAAATAAGTGAATAGTGTGCATTTGAGTCAGGACAACTAAAACCCCTAAACATCTGTCCTGTTAATAAGTTTAACAACATATTTTATAGCGTGGTACTTGCCTTTGAACTTAATGAACTAAACGAGGTAAGATTCATTACTTTTACTAAAAGTACCTGCCAAATATTTATAAAGAATCAACAAAAAACTTAAAAATTACGCCTTTTCCCTTGGAGATTTCGGGTTTTCGTGACTGTGCTGCGGTGTTTACATTCACCTCTATATACAAAATGTAGGTCCCGAGTCCGAGACTGAAACATAGTCTTAAGCATTGCCGTACCGTCTCAGCCAAACAATACAAGTGCCTAGCAGGTTGGTTCCCTGAAGTTACATTTGTGGCTCTAGGCCGGGCAGTGAGAGGAAACAACCGATTGTATATGCATTTGAAAATGTCCGGCGGCAGGCATCCCGGCCCCTGGATTCGAAAAATATCCTTTTAACACTCTAGTCACTAGTGGCAACAAATTTCACTCGTTCTCAATAAATCTAGATTAATATTGAATTTGGGTCATGTCAGGTCAAAAACCAGTTTATTAGATCAAATCATAGAAAAACCTTGTAAACACTCTAGAAGCTACAAATCTCAATAGATCTTAATAAAACTAGGTCAAACAATTTGACCTAATAAAATCTAGGGTCAAGTTGAAAGTGGATCATGACGGGTCTCAATCTAGGTCACAATATCAAATCATAGGAAAACCTTGCTTTTACTATAGAGACTACAAATCTTATTATATTTTAAGGAAACTTAGTCAAAATGTTTGCCTTAATAAAATGTCAAGTTTGAATGTGAGGTATGCTTGATAAAATATTAGATCAATAGGTCAAACCATGGACAATCCTTGTTAACACTCTAGAGGCTACAGTTTCATTGGATCTTAATTGAACTTTGTCAATATGATTGCCTCATATCGGCGCAAACGCTTGGTCACAAATCCAAGTTTTACGTGGTTAATTCGGTCAACATAAACCAACAGACACGCCTCATCAGTACTTTAATTTCAGTATAATATAGAAATTTAATCCATTGAGTAACAGGCGTTATATTGTCACGAGTGGCGAAGCAACGAGTGAAAATATAACAGTCTGATGTTCACGAAATGGATTGAAATTGATGTTATAATGAACAAATACAGTTATTCTATGTATTGATGCTTTTAAGCCACGTTTTAAAACGAAATTATTCAACAATTGAAAGCCGAAGTACATGACTTAACCCGTGTGGAGCCCTAAGCTTATATCGAACCTATGTTTGTGACATATTGTAACACCCAGGTGTTTATCGTTCAATCTTATTGTTTTCTTGATAACCTGAAAAGATCATGACGATTGCCACGACTAATATTTTTAATAGACTTATCTTTCAATCCTAGAAAATTCCTTTGGTAATGTGTCATGAGTCTTTCATATTATCCTTAATTATTGTACACTGGTTAGATCTAAATAGTCTAATCACTTGATTTAAGTAAGCGCATCCATGTATTCGTCACTGCAGACACTCAGTTTTCCATCAATGATTTGGTTACCGGTGCACTTGTACTAATTTCGGTCAAGTGGGCATTTTGTGCCTGGAATTATGGGTCATTTTCCGTTGTTGATGTCGACAAGTTATCCAGCTTCTGTAACAATAACTGGAAATAAACTGATTTACAGAATCTCTATATATTTTGATGACGTAGTGTGGTGATCAGAGTCTGATCACTACCGATCCATTTTCGGATCACTGATCACAGTGATCAGTTCTGTGGTGATCCTACCTACTTCTATGGTGATCCTACCCATAAAGTGGGAGCGATCCACTTCTGTTAATATAAAAGCCAGTGTGTTTGGAACGCTTGGACACAGCTCATTTAGACATTTTTTTGGCCAGTCATTTTGACGAAACTCACATAAGTGATTAAATCTTATCAAAGTATTAGGCCATGAACCGGAGGGCTTGGTTGGTACCACTCGGGGTGAAAAAGGTTCATTAGGATTTTAGGAAAGATCAATGTGTAACTAGTGCAGAAATGTATGATAGCAGTAAATTCATGGGAGCTTTGTTGACCTTTTAGGCATTTTTGTTACCCCCCACCAAGTTTAACATTGTAAAAGAACTATCATTATCACACTCATACTTTTGGTAATGCGTGCATTTTTATTAAAATATTATATTGAAAATGTATTGTAACATGCCATCAAGCATTATTGGAAAATGTTTAAGTAATTTATTTCGGCGAAAACAAAAAAGTACCTCACCCTTCCTATGTCAAAAAATCCCTGTTTTATCCCTCCGGAATCTATTGATGAAGTTGTCATGATTATAATGATTACCCTGTCCGTGCGTACAAAGTAAATAAAATCGTATTCCTTCATCTAACATCAACACAGCTTACTAGAAAAATTTGATACTTGCAAAGTTGTTGCCTTTAATCATTCCCAGTCCATACATATCATCCAACTTAATTTGACCTTAACATTGACCAAATTTGGATTTGGAATATGCTTTATGGGATAGTTCTTGGTTAACTCGACGTTTCGTCGAAAGTTAATACTGCTTACTAGAATGAGTTGATACTTGCATAACGATAAGACACGATTGACTTCGATTCTTTGGTAGCCCTTAGGGGAAAATATATAAAAGAAGCACGCGCGACCATTATCCCACTGCTTGAATCAATAAAAGTATCAAGTTAATCCACTGCCTTTTCCTAGTTATCCACCGAAAAGCATAAATAAACTGCTATAAGTAAGTTTTATTTACCCAGACAGTTTCGCGAATTAGACTGTCCGCTTAATCACTGGCAACTGATTCTAGGGGACTGTGATTTACTTCCCCTTGTTGCTACCGGAAGTGGTAGCAAACAAAGGGTTGTAAATCTTGCTGAGTCAACCCCCCTCCCCCGGTCTCGATTTATCACCTTCATTCCCACTGACTTCATCTCAGTATGTTGACTAAATCTTTGCAAAATTTCAGAAATATCCAGGTATGAAAATATTTGCTCTGAATCAATGGATAAAATTGAAATTATGGACAATACAGAGCAGGAAAACAGTTAACATTGTTGTATATATACTCGGAACTAGATTTATATGAATTGACACGAATTTGAATGTATTGCATACCCCTGGATTAACAATTCTACAAGTTAATCCAAATTGGATTGCTTATTAACATAGACCCTAGGGCGATGGGGAGATTGCTGGCCATAACTTAGATTACAGCTACTGGTGGAAGTAGGCCTCTTGGGTTACCGAATGTATATTTAATCAGGATATAAATGGTGTTGTAAAACTTTACAATAGCATTTTTTCAAAGTGCTCTAGTCGTAAAAGAATCTTCAAACCACTTTTAACCCATCACTCAGTTAACACGCCTTCGTACGCTTTTAAATTAGTCCTCCACTTAAAAACATAATTCCATTTTATTCAGTCATGAAATATATGCTTCAAGGTATAGTTCCTAAAACTTCATAAATCCTACCAGATGATAGCTTAAGAAAGGCAGATTCGTTCTTAAAGGGACTCGCAATCGGTTGGTGTACTTGTCAAAATAAGATCAAATACTCAAATAAAAGCAAATGTGTGGCATTATTTGGCTTCTGACATTAAACAAAATATGATCAGTCCAAAAAAGTCTCAAAAATCGTCACCGAATCATAGTTTTTTTTTTAGATATTTTCCATCTTTTTTCTATAGCGACTAGTAGACGGTATAGTTGTTGTTGTTGCTTATCAACACGGGCTCAGACATAAACCCTTGCCGAATAATGTAATATCAATCGCTAGCAGTGAAGTACGTTAATTCGCTTCCATATATAGAGAAAGAGCGTCCGTATTTGAGGGGGTAAAGGCGTTTCCTGATTTTTCATGTTTGCCTCCGTATGGAGGGTCACGGGTTCGAATCCCACCCAAGCTTCTTCTTTCTTTTTTTTAAATGCATTTTTTAACAGAATTTATTATCCTAAACTAAATCTTACCCATTTATATAAGCATTTGACATATATTTACCAATTACTATTTTTAATGCTAAATCCGGTTGCGAGCCTCTTTAACGAGCGATTTGCTTTAATTTTAGTCTGAAGTAAAATCAGCAGAAATATGTCTTAAATACTGAAAAATGAATGATGAAATACTATGATAAGAATTATTATTTCCCAGGTCCTTTTACACTCTCTACTCTACTATGCTTAGCAGTTACTGCAAGTTGGACCGACTAGTGACCTAAAATAATAAATCAAAATATTAATAACTGCTTTTTTAGAAACACAAATCAACTTTCCATTTTAATGAAGAAATCGGAATCGATTTTTTAAACTCAAAGTGAACAGAATAAAGCTGGAGCAATGCCAAGTAAATCTAAATCTAGATCTAGATCTGGAAATGTTTGATCATATAATCCAAACAACTTTGCAACTTTCTTGATAATAATTCAAACGGTTTTTGAAAGACTTATTTTTTTCCGATAAAGGATCATTTAAAAAAATTACTTGACCTAGCTTGGGTGATAACACCTACCCCCGTAGAAAGTGTGAGTCAAAGCATGGAGTGCATGCACTTACCGTGCTAGCGTCTATGCAAAGAATCATTCAGGCGTCTCATGTGAGGCCCGCACCATATTTTGATAGCTTGGTTAGTAAAACCAATTGAAAACCCACTTCAGATCTAGTATGTGAGGACCTCTATACAAAACATATTGCAGAAAAAACAGTGATACAAAAAAAAACTGATACAAAATTGCTCCTGCAAATTCGCAATAATGGTAGGTTTTATCATTTTGTATGGAAATTGAACCTTTTTCCGAATATATAATTTTACATCATGAAATCGTAGATATGCTTTAAAACTTGATGTAGGATTGGGTCTACAAAACATTGACAAGGAACGATTAAACGTGTGGCAGTAATTAATGTACGTACAGGAAAGTTGCTTGACATTTTTGTAGCGCACTTTGATTTCTCGCCTTCATAATCCACAATAACTGCGTCCGTTTCAAGCAATACCATGTCTTTATCGGAAGAGTAACCGCTGCGTGTCGTCGGGAAATATTTGCTTACGCCGTGACGTAGATTCCCTGGTGTATGTTAACATTTTTCCAGACAAGTATCGGCGATATTTAACTACACCAACGTGATACACAAAATGTTGGTTTGACATCATATGTTATTGATAAGATAATGAACATGGTTGCCATTTATATTTCCAATAATAATTATAATATCCCGTGAGTATTATACATTTATCTATAAAAAGTATCAAACAGATTTGAGCCAAATTAAACGCCGAAATGCTCGGCGTCTGATCAGGCTCATAACTGTTTGCCACTTATATTTCTAGAAAGAATAATATCCCATTTTATTAATGCATTTATATATACAGTATCAATGTAGCAGTCACTTAAAGCAGTTTCTGTGACAGTGAAACGAAACAACTTAAGAGACTGAGACCAAATTAGATAACAATAGTACATGACTGAGTCCCTATTGTTTCAATGTGTTTCCTAGACATCGGAATGAAACATATAGACAAGAGGGGTGCACATCAAATGTTACTGAGTAACCGATGAATTGTAAACCATTTCCCGACATAGGCGGCAATAGTTGACTTTACTAACAGTTTGGATCCTAAAACAAATGACGTCGCGTTGCACGGCGTCTGTTCTAGATTCGAACTGTCAGCGAAGCAATAATTGATATGTTTACCGGTCCATTTGAAAATTAAGTCAATGTTTCACGCAGGTTGGATCCTGATCAGACGCCGTGCTACGCGACTTCTGATCTGGATTGGAACTGAATGAAATTGGTATCAGTATTTCACATCGTTACTCTACCCGTTTTGAAAATACATGTACATGTAGTAATATATACAGTCTTCAAAGCAAATAACAAAAATGTTAATGGGATAGTTTAATTTTACTAACAATTTGCATTCTGATAAGACGTCGATTCGCACGGCATCTACTTTGGACTTAAACCATCAGCGAAGGAATTAATTGTTTGGGGTCGGCTTTGCATACAGTTTTGGTCCTGATCAGACGTCGCGGTTCGCGGCATCTGATCTTCATTTGAACTGCTTGCAGTTCTTAACGGTATTTTATCGCTTCGCTACCTGCTTTGAAAACAGTAGTTTATGTAACAATTGTTTTCAAAGCAGATAACAGAACAATTGACGGCATATGGGTTAATCATTATAAATGGTGAGTCAACTTTTCAAAAACAACATTATAAACTTTATCTGGAGAAAAACATTTCATCTCTTTTTTTCATACTATGATATATATATATCGACAGGTTTCGTACTTCTTTTACGTTATTAGATTTCATTAGTTCTATAAATTTTAGGATATTTGGTCTGTTCCAGTAATACCTTTTTAAAGCCGCATTGTGTTTTGAGAAACCTGCATAAAACGGTTGTTTGGGGTCCCATTTGAACTACGTAGGACGTGATTCTTTCACAAAAACCGGCTTTATCTAAGAAATTCGCTTTTTAAATTTTATTTATAATATTTTAGTGCTGCACAAATTAAAAACCTCCCATGTGAATGGAAAGAAGGACACCTCTGTAAATACAGGGCTCAAGATAACGGAAGTATTTCGAAATCTAAAATCTTTATTTCTTCTTTTAAACCCAATGGTGTCATACTCATTAAAAGTGTCTCGAAGAGACGGTTTAATCAGTAGTAACACCATAGCATTCGGTGCTGAAATGAGTGAGAAAATGTTAGAATAGTTCAGATTACTCCCGATTACATGTTTAGCTGGAAAATTTGAAAATGACCCTGTTAACCCTTATTCTGCTGCACAGACGTCTGCTTCGACATTGTCGTCTGCAAAATGTGTTCAGTTTAGATTTATGCATTGTTTTAATTAAACAAACCTTAAGACGAGTGTCAAATAGTTTGGATCCAGATGAGACGCCGCGTTACGCGGCGTCTTTTTAGATTCAAATAGTTTGTAAACTCCGTAAAGTAGGCACAGGGTTAAACACTATGAGATTCAATAACAACGTGTACATATCTCTTTCACCGGGGGTAAACGGTTTAAATAAACTGTGGAGAATCTATACATTGAGCTTGCTAAAAATGACTGTTTCAGCCTTGTCCGCTCTCTAACTCAAACACTTCTTTTTGGATCTTCACCAAACTTGCTACAAATGTTTATTAGTATAGCATCTAGGTCAGGTTAAATAACTAGCAAAATCGCATAAGGCATGTCTGAGTTATTGCTGAAAAATGCTGAAACAGTCATTTTTTAATACATAAAGGGCAAAAATTCAGATATGCCACATGCGATTTTTGTAATAATCAAACTAGACCTAAATTTTATATGAATAAATATTGTCAGCATGTTTGGTGAATATCCGATAAAAGCTGTTTGTTTTAGAGTGCAAAAATGACTGAAACAGTCATTTTTTATTAATTAACAGGCAATAACTCAAAATGAGTTATAGTCATTTCGTAACCGAGTCATTTCGTAACCGGTAAAATAAGTCATTTCGTAGCCGAATTTTTTGTCATTTCGTAACCGCGCAAAACCTAAAAGTCATTTCGTAACCGAATTTTTGGTCATTTCGTAGCCGACAAAAAAGTTGAATTAGTCATTTCGTAACCACAAAAAATTAAAAAATGAATGGCCCCAAAGAAGGCATAAGTCATTTCGTAGCCTCGGAAAATTGTAAAAGTCATTTCGTAGCCGAATATTTTTTTCTTTGTTTTTTTTTATAATTTTTTTGTGCAGTTTCCTGAACTTATTTCAAAAAAATGTGCAAACATGCAAAGTTAAGAAATTATGTAAAGAGTGTAATGGGGGCCGAATTGATTATAAACCTTGATTAATAGAATTATAATCAAGTTGTTGAATATTGTTTTAAATAGAAATAATATTACGTGTCTCTATGCAATTAAATTCATATGAGTGTTCTATTCTTTAAAATTGGAACCGACATCCGACATAAATAGATATATAAAAGGTGTATAATTGATCATTAATCGCTCATTATATGTTACGCGTGTTTTTAGATGAAACCCAACACCGACACAAATTGGTTTACAGTCGGATGTTTAATTTATCGTTAATCGATCATTATATCACGAAGAAGTATATTGTCCACACCTTTAATTTTTCAATAGAAGTTTTGTCTCACCTTTTGGGATTGCTTTACAGTTGGATGTTTAATTTATCGTTAATCGATCATTATATCACGTGCAGAAAATTCAATCTTGAGCAGCCAATTGTACATAACGTTACATTGATACAGTGGATTTTGTTTGTTTTTGATTTTACGTCGCTTTCAACAGTATTTCAGTCATATCGCGACGTCCAGCTAATTTCAGGTGGAGGAAGACCCCAGAAGTCCCTTATGCACTGTTTCAGGCACAAATCGGCAACTGGGTAGAACCACCGACCTTCCGCAAGCCAGCTGGAAGGCTTCCCCACATGAAAATCCGAACGACCCTACTGGGATTCGAACTCACAGCGGTGAGGAGCTTAGTGATGTAAGTCACAGTGACTATACCACTAGGCCACGGAGGCCCCGTTTTTTTTTATACAGTGGAGAAAACGTTATTCTTTCCCGTTAAAATGCAAACGAAACGCAAACACAAATCACTAAAATGGAGAACGGACAGCTTTTTGAAAGTTCTGACTTTTCATTTGTTTCAGAGTGGCAAACAGTTTGGAGTCTGGTCAGACGCCTGGTTACCCAGCGTCTTATCTGGCTCCAAACTGTTTGGAATGGAAAAAATAGTTTAAGCGTAAACACGTTTATTGGGAAAGAATAACGTTTTCTCCACTGTACGCACCTTAGTTGAAATACAGGTCCAAAAGTATATATGAATAAGAGTTGAGTTTAAAGTAAATAAATGATTGCTGATTTACTTTTATTTTGCTTTAAGCAGTGATATGCCTAATTGAACAGGCTATTTAGAATACGTAGGAATAAAAGATTGAACTAGTTGTGCATTAAATTCATTATTGAGCAGCCGCTTGTACATAACGTTGCATTCATATGCACTTTAGTTGAAAAACAGGTCAAACATTTTTTTATTGGTATTTAAGATAAATATGAATAAGATGCTTTAGTCTAATTTAGCGAGATAAGTGAAATGGACCGTGACAAATCCAATCGCTGTAGGAGTAGGTATTGGGTGTGGCTTATGAAGAAGATTTATTTGATTGGTTGAAAGGTGTGAAATATCAACTTGTAGACTTCGAACATTTAAAAATTGGTAGTGGGTGTGGCTTATGAAGAAGATTTATTTGATTGGTTGAATGTTTTGAGAACAATAACCTGTAGACTTCGAACAATAAAAATTAGATATTGGGTGTGGTTTATGATATAGATGTATTTGATTGGTTTGAAAGAATAACCTGATGCAAACGAATTAATACGATTGTTTTTAATTTTTTATAAAATAAGTGAACTTTGTAGTTTCTTTGAAATATAAATAAGTTTACTTAGATTCAGTAATTCTTCATTTTTTGATGTAGACATTCGTTTCTAAGATTTATTTGATGCAGGCCATCTGTAATAAAATGCTTTTATGTATTAATATTAAATAGCTATAATTTGGTGTGTAATGCCTAAAATAGAACACCGTTCACTCTTATCAGATACAGATCTTTATTCGGCATAAAATAGCATAAGCATAAGCATATTCATAAAAAGTTTACATTTATCATTTACAGCTAGGTCTAGCTTGTTCAAAATTATGAATATATTATGCATAGCAAATAGTGAACGTTCTGCTATTTTTTGCTGTGTTCGGAACCAATTCCCGTTTTTGAAAATGTTTATCCCAAGATATTTATCAATACATAGTTTCTTTTCTACCAGCTACAGTAAAACCTCTCTAATACGGCCACCTGTCATTATTTCAATCAAATATTAACTCTTTGAACCCTAATCACGCATATATGCGTCATTTGCAAACAGTGTATCCGTGATAAGTGCACTTGTCCTGTGCACCTTAAGGAGCCACCTGATCAGGGTCTACATTGTTTTTTCTTTTGACATATACTGTGAAAGTCAACCCTAAAATGTCAAAAATGGACTAGACTGAATTGAAAATTGCACCACTGTATTTAACCGTCATTTTGTATTTATGCTGTCAACAGTTGAACTTATATGTGCTTATTGATTGAAATAACAAATAAACAGTGATTATTGATTACAAAGTCATTTTTCTTGTCATTTTTGAAATTAAAAGTGAATTTTTTTCCCAACATTTCCGGCACGTGCGGGAGGCGATAATTGCCTTGGTATGAGTGTTTATCCGATGTGTAAACTGTTAAAACAACATACAAGTTAATGTTTGACACGCTTCACATACATTGAGAGATTAACGACCAATTATACATGCTCATTGTTAACAAATGGACCATTTAATTGAATTAAAGACAAGTAATAATATTCCTGTTTTAAAAAAATTCAACAAATTGATTACAATTCTATTAATCAAGGTTATAATTATTTCGGACCCCAAACTCTCTTAACATATATTTTTTAACTTTGCATATTTGCACATTTTCGTTGAAATTATGTCAGAAAACTGCACAAAAACATTATAAAAAAAATAAAGAAAACAATATTCGGCTACGGAATGACTTTAACAATTGTCCGAGGCTACGAAATGACTTATGCCTTTTTTGAGGCCATTCATTTTTTTAATTTTTGGTGGTTACGAAATGACTAATTCAACTTTTTTGTCGGCTACGAAATGACCAAAAAATCGGTTACGAAATGACTTTTGGGTTTTGCGCGGTTACGAAATGACCAAAAATTCGGCTACGAAATGACTTATTTTACCGGTTACGAAATGACTCGGTTACGAAATGACTAGCTCCCATCAAAATTACCTTATGCGATTTTAGTAGTAATCAAACTAAACCTTGATTTTATATCAATGAACATTTTCAGCAAGTTTGTGGAAGATCGGATAAAAAATAGTTGAGTTAGAGAGCGGACAAAAACGTGTGATAGTCTAACTGACTGATGGATAGACGAGCGGAGATAGATAACGGTTGCACACGGTGAAGTTGTATTCGGCTGTATCACGTGATACTATGCCGTGTGGAAATGTTTATGTCAGACGTTCTATTTTCGGTTTGTTATGATTTTAAATCGCCCTTTTTGGTGAATTAGGTCCGTCTTCATCATTTCATAGATCAGTTTGGCCCATAAGAATGTTCAAACATTATTATTAACCGTTATCGTATTTCAGGCATTGAGAAAAGGTCTGAACACACAATGGGACTTTAAGTATTTTTATCTAAGCTCACGGTAGAGAGGGCATTCTATAATGAAATGAAATTCGTCTTCCAGACTGTTACAGAACTGACACTTACGATCTGATCTTGGTGTAATATTAGGTTTCGTCCAGCGACTTGTTTCTATTTCTAATCTATGACTAGATGTTCTAAGTCTAGTTAATGCATATCTATTTTTAACAGTCATTATGACATCTAGATATTTACTAAATTTAAAATCAGCAAAAAAGAATGTAGGTAGTTGCCCTGGTGGAATTGCTTAACTCGTCATTCCATGTCTGGGTAAAATTGTCTTTTACACGATGTTTGAAAAAATTTAAAAATAATTTGCTGTTACCTACACCTTGATTAAGCCAAACTTCATTAAATCCAAAATTTTCCACAATTTGTTTGACATAGAAAGTTCTTTTTGTTTGGGTGGTTTTGTAGATCATGAATCATTAAGTTGTAAACTATTCTAGCATACTTTCTGCCGTCTAAAGAAATAATTTTAAGCCAGTAGCGAATAATGCTAATAAATCTATAGGTTTGTAATGGATATCTACCAAGTTCGCCATAAATGAAATTATTCCGAGTCTGTGGCCGTACTCCGAGTAACTGTTTCATGTATTGTAGATGTATTTTCTAGTTTCTTGGCTTCTAAATAGCCCAATATTTTAACCCATAGCTGAGAATAGGTACTATCAGTTTTTTCAAATATATCTAATCTATGAATAATTGATCATGTCGGAAATTTATGCAACATTGATTTCAATTTAAATAAACCCTTAAGTGATTGACCGCTTAGTGCGTCGATAGTTAAATTATAATTACATATAGCGAGAAGCGTTCATTTCTTATATTTGATAGTTTGGTTGGAAATACCAATAAATACGAAAGAAGACTCAAGCAGGAAACGCAACACAAACAATACACCCACCTCTAAAGCAGAACACACACACAGCCATACCATAACAAACAAACACACACACACACACCCATACTGGTTTTACTATCCGACAGAGGTACACGTTTCACACCCTCATACCGAGGTGTACGCTTTATAAGCCAAAACGCTTAAGGAAAATATGACAAAAGGTTTTCAGGACAGTCACAGTTTCAAATGATGTGAAGAAAATATTGAATTTATAAAGAATTACCGATCAACACTAGACCGACAAAACGAGGTAAGTAATGGGCAAAAACTCTGTTTCAAACCGAGGTAAAAAACACACACACACACATCACCTACAAAACGAGGTACACTCACACATCACCTACAAATATCGTTATCGACTGTGTGCAAACACACACCGACACACAAACAGGTAGTAGAAAAGCAAACCGAGGTACTCGAGATATTTTGTGTGCGTTTGTATCTTGAACTGAGCATGCTAAATGCGAGGTATACCTACCGAGGTATTAGTAAAAACTACCTCGCTTGTTGGAGGTACCTCGGTTCGTTGCTGTGTACTCCTATGACGTACCTCGCTTTGATAGTGTCACCAACGCACAAACACACACACACACGCAATGCCACACACCAAACAGAAAACAATACGCATGACAAACATAAAGCAAAGTGAACATAGGAGCCCGCCTTGGTACGGTCAGCAGCAATCAATAATTAATTATAAATTAACCATTAACAACCATTGGTGGGTTAAACCTGGGTTTAGGGGCGCCCAACCTCACTCTTATCTCCTATATTCACCTATAAAGACAAACAGTGTACATAAAATATAAATAAATACGAAAGACTCAAGCAGGAAACGCAACACAAACAATCCACCCACCACTCAAGCAGAACACACACAGTCATACCATAACAAACACACACACACACACACACGCACACTCCCATTCCTTCATCTACACACTAAATAGAAAAAAACACGCAAGACAAACATAAAGCAAAGTGAACATAGGAGCCCGCCTTGGTACGGTCAGTATCAATCAATAATTAATTATAAATTAATCATTAACTACCACTGGGGGGTTAAACCTGGGTTTAGGGGCGCCCAACCTCACACTTATCTTCTATATTCACCTATAAAGACGAACAGTGTACATAAAATATAAACCCTGTTCCACAACCTTACAATCAAAAAGACCGCCCAGCACAGTAAGTAAATACATGTAAAACATCTAACAAAATTCTATGACAAGATTATTAGTAACACGGGAAAGAATTAAACATTCAAGCCCGTGTTAAAAATAACCCACTATGGCAACGGTCAAATTGTACTCAAGCGACTAGTCTGTAGTCACGAGTAACTGTAAGACATGGAAGGGTTCAGGGTACGACAGAGAGGGAGAGAAAAAACAAAGCACGAAAATCCGACATAACTCTCCCGGTTAAGGACGGCTTTAGAGATACATCATCATGTAGTGCTAAGCCCTGTCTGTCGTTGCACAACCAAAGAGGAAAGCATAGTTATCAATTGTAGATTGATCGATAACCAAACGTGAAGTGCGCAGCAATATAGTTGGATCATAATCTTTTTTGAGGAAAAATCTAATACGTTTCACAAATAGGTTTTGAAAATGCATATGTCCAAGAATCTTACGTGAAATACCTTGCCGCAGAAAAGTCTTTAAGTTACATTTATACTTGTTAATGAGAGGAAGGTTTCTATAAAATAATTTAGAAAATGTTTTACGAAGTTTATGAAATCTGTACCCCTGTTTAAGAAGCTTTCAGTAATAGTTTTATTACGAATGTGGAAGTCCTCAACAGAGGTACAAGCCCTAGCAAAACGAATAAGTTGTGAAATATAAACCCCGTAAGATGTAGAACGAGGAACATCGCCATCTTGATGAGAATGATTTACAATACTAAAATCAAAATCATCTCGTTTATCGTAAATCTTAGAAGAAACAATTCCGTTATTTATTAAAAGATCCAAATCTAAAAGTGGTGCCGATAAATTTGACTCGTTTGTTTTATTAAGGCGTAACTCTTTTGGGTAAATAAAAGGAAACAACGTATCAAAAAATGGGTTGTCTATATTAAAAATATCATCTAGATAGCGCGATGTGTTGTTGAAGGCTTCGATCATATCTGCCTGTGTATCAGGTTTTAGACTTAGCATAAAGTCCCTCTCATAACAGTACAAAAATAGGTCTGCGACAAGGGGCGCACAGTTTGTACCCATAGGGATACCAATCACTTGGCGGTATATGGTACTCCCAAAACGTACATAAATATTATCCAGAAGAAATGATAGTGATTTACAGACATCGGTGCAAGTCCACATAGTGTAATGCTTAACCGTTACTTAATTTTAAAAGCTCTTGAGTATGAGTATGTCAGGGCCTCTCTAGGGAGAGTAGAGTGAGATGAATATGCAATGTGCTGCATGATTTAAAGTTACTTTCGCCGCCTGTCGAGAACAATGGGGAGGGTAGTCCATCAACGGACTGAGGAAATGTCTTTTAAGGTTTAACGAAGTCTTATTTTATGAAGTTGAAATTTTCCTTCAAGCACGTTTCGTAAGCAATTCAGTAAGTCGTAAACATTCATAGTAGAAAGTCAATCGGACCACCTTGTCGATTTCCGCAAAATCGAAATCGGCAGAGTAATTGCACTTTACGTGTCTATGCTATTAAATCCCTTTAAGCATCAGTGTTGCGTTGTATTAATCATGTCTCAAATCAAGTTTTAATTATTCACGAAACACTTTAGTTTTCGGAGTTAAGAAAATATCAAATCAGACTCGGACCAAATCGGACCACTTCGGCGATTTCCGTCACAGCGGAATCGAACGAGCATTCACAATTGAAGAATGTAGTGTGAATAGTTTTCAATTGATTTTCCATTTTCAGTTTATGTGGGGCTTGGCTATGGACATAGTGAGCACCTACCTAAGTTGGCTAGCGGGTGTAGTCCAAAAACCACCATTGAAGAGTGTTGTTAAAACAGTTAGAAAGTGATGCTCACTGAAAGTATGAACCAAAGAGTATGGTTTGTTGCCCGATATATATGCATTTTTCTAAATTGTTTTCGGCTCCAATTCAATGAAAACACTCACTCAATCAAAATCTGTCCGAAATAAATTGATGAAACTTCTCACAATAAAAGCTATAGGTGTGAAAAATAAGACAATGGTAAAAAAAGCATAAGTTATAAGGCTTCTTTTGAAACTATAGGCACTTTCATACAAATAAGCCGATGGCTTTTTCTATGTGATCTCAGGTTCACGCTCATATTCAATTTGATTGAAGTTTTGGGTTATTTACTTAGCCTTATTAGATAAAGTATTTACCAAGATTCACGTACTTTCATTTAGCAAGTACACTTTCATGCATTTAACGTCTTTATTACGCGATTTTAAACCGAAAGTATCTACGGGAGGTAACTGATATGCACGATTTCGTTGAGTAACGATGCTTGATTTATCGTACCTCGTTAAAAGCCACTAGGCATCTCACGAATTGCTGGTGTATGCCGTTAAGAACATCAAAATTCATTTTTAGATAATACACAGTTTTTATATATATGAACAAACATACTAATACAAAAAAGGAAAAGTGACCATTGAGTTCCGGCGGCCGCGCGGTGGCCGTACGGCGACCGTACGGCATCCGAAGAACAACTCTGCGGCGTGTGTTTTCTACTGCCGCCGAAGGTATGAAAAAATGTTATAACTCCGCGTTATACTTCTACGGCGAGCTCTACGGCCTATGAAATATTGGGATACGCCGTACGGCCCCTCTACGGCCGCCGCACGGCCGCCGTAAAAATTCTACGGCCGCCGCAAGATTCTCCCGATTTCACGTTTTTTTTTGTAATGAATTTTATTTCATCATTTTTCATGCTATACAATTTCATATTACATAACATACATTTATACACATGAGATGAAAATTTATTTTTTTGAGAGAGAGAGAAAAGAGGGATAGTGAGAGTAAGGAAATTTGTTTGGGAAGGAGTTGAAATTTGACTCTAATTTTGGACTACAGTACCAGTCTAAAGAAAAATTTAATGTAATATTTTCTAAGGGAAAAAATAAATATATACATGTATAAAGGTTTTTATGTCTGTTCTAGGAATGGTCTCCATTTTATATTGTGTATTTCTAGTTTATCTCTGTTTCGTGCTATTTGTTTTTCAAGATTTATTTTTCGTGTTAGTGTATTTTTGAAATATTTGAAAGTCGGTATTTCTTTATTGTTTTTTGTTTGGAATATGTAGTGTTTTGCTGCTATAAGTATATAATTCTTTGCATGGTCAGTCATATTATTTCTGTTGCTTATTATTCCTAATGTGATTATTTGGTAATTTATATTTATGCTCATGTGCATATTGTCTAACCAATTTGATAAGTTATTCCAAAAGTGCTGTACATGATTGCACTCCCAGAATAGGTGTTTTATTGTTTCTACCTGCATATTACATAGGTCACATATATTGCTTTGCTTGATATTATATTTCATCATAATATATTATCATAAATTTGTACTGGAAGCTTCTGAGAGAAGTGTCAATTTTAGCGGTATATATATGTTTTTGTAGGTATTTATCCAATTTGTTTCTGTATTGTCCTGTTTCCCACTTTTCTTGTGGTTTTTGCTTGTCAAATTTCAGCTTTCTTAACTGAATATTGTATAAGAATGTATTTGTTTGTTTAGCTTTTTGCAGCTTTTGCAGTAAGGTTTCATTTTGTTATATTGCATCATTTACATTTTCTAGTTTTAATTTATCTCTCCATTGTTTTGGTATACAGGACTTAAGTTGATTATAAAAAAAAATCTCATTTTCAGCTAGATTGTATAGGTCCTTTAGGGTTTCAAACTTATAAAATTCGTTTGTTCTGTAGTCGTATATGTCACTAATGTGTTTAATTCCTTTTTCGAACCATTGTTTTCTAAATATAGTTTTGTTTTGAATTAATATGTTTTTGTTGTTCCATAAAATTCTATTGCTTATTTTGGTACTGTAGGTGTCATCATTTATTTGTGTCCATGCAATCATGATTTCTTTTAAGAAAGTATTTTGTTTGAACATTTCTGAAATGATAGTTTTATTTAGTTCACTTTCGAAAATAATTTTTCCGCCATATTTGTTTAAACATTTTACATATTGCTATTTCCAACGTCCATTGTTTTTTTCTTCTATAATTCTTTTTACCCAACTACATTTTAGTGCGTTGGTGAAAAGGTTTAGATCTATCATTTTCAAACCTCCCATCAAAGGATCTTGTCTGATGGTTTGCCGGCTTATTTTGTCGGGTTTCGAGTCCCAAAGAAAATCATACATTGTTTTCGTTAGTTTTTTTAATGTTTCTGCTGCGGGGTTTTGTAGAGCACTAAGGAGGTATATGAGTTTTGGGAGTGCAAACGTTTTTATGACTGTGATTTTTCAAAGAGTGTTAATTTTCGATTTTTCCAACGGTTTAATGTTAAATCAAATTCTTGAATTTTCTTTGCAAAATGTTCTGTTATCATCTTTGATTTATCTGTGTGAAAAATTATGCCAAGTGCTTTTGTCTTTTCCGATGTCCAAGTAAATTTTCTGTTTTGAAAGTATTTTGTATTTGTGCGTCTTGTAGAACCTATCCGTAACGAGTAGCATTTAGTAGATTCAACCTTAGACCAAAGATATAACTAAAATTGTCCAGCGTGTGTATAATGTTTTCAAAAGACTTTTTCGAACCATCAGTTATAAAAGTTGCATCGTCTGCAAACATGGTTCTTTTTAATTCTTCACCTGCTATTACTTGACCTTTAATGTTTTTGTTGCTTTCTATTTCGTTCGATAGAAGTTCAATGCATATAATAAATAGATACGGGGATAGAGGACATCCTTGTCTTACCCCTCTTTCTACTCTGAAAAACTCTGTGATGTGTCCATTATTTAGAATTGCATTCTTTGAATCCGTATAGAATGTCTCAATTCATCTGATGAGTTCTTTTCCAAAGTTAAAATGCCTTAGGCATTTCATCATAAATTTGTGGTCTAGGCTATCGAATGCTTTCTCAAAATCTGCAAAACACATTATACCAGGTAAGTCAAGATCATCTGTGTTATCTAAAATATCGCTTATTATTCTTATATTTTCACCTATATATCTTCCTTTTATAAAACCTGTTTGAGAATTGTCAATTAAATTTTCCAAGATTTTCGTTATTCTGTTAGCTATGGATTTTGTTGCTATTTTATAGTCTATGTTTAATAGACAGATGGGTCGCCAGTTTGCCAAATGGGACAAATCTTTATCGGGTTTGGGGAGGAGTGTTATAAGACCTTGTTTTTGGAGATCTGTTAAATTCTTATTTTTAAAGGAGTAATTAATTGATTTTACGTAGTATGATTTTATGTCTCTCCAAAATATTTTGTAAAATTCTACAGATATACCGTCCGATCCTAGGCTTTTTGAGTTTTTCATTTGTTTAAGAGCATTTGCGCATTCGTATTCGGTTAAAAGTCCTTCACATATGTTTTTGTCGTTTTCGCTTAGCTTTTTCATGTCTTCTTTGAAAAAGTCTATCGATGATGTGTCTGTTGTTTTTTTGTGTAAAGAGTAGAGTAAAATTTTGTTTGTGCCGCTCTTATTTCTGGTTGGCTTGTGATTGAATTTCCATTTACTGTTAGGTGTGTTATAATTTTAGATTCAGCTCTTTTTTTCTCTAAACTAGCAAAGTATTTTGAGTTTTTTTCATTAAATTCTATCTCGGTGGCTTTTGCTCGAATTATAATTCCTTTTAGTTTATTTTCTATTATCGTATCTAATTCTAATTTTAACTGTTTTAATCTAAGCTTTTGTATTTCTAGTTCTATGTTGTTCCTTGTATTCGCAATGACATTTTCAGCATTTGATATTACATTTTTAGTTTGTTTTCTTGTTCTGTTTCTTTTTTCTTTTTTGCACTTGTATATTTTATAGTTTCGTTTCTGATTTCCCTTTGATAAGTTCCCATAGGGTGTTAGGATTCGCTTCTTTATTTATGTTTGCTATATCATCTATGCCTTTTTTTATCTGGTTTTGGCAATCTGTTTCTAATAGAATGGTATTATTTAGTTTAAAGATTCCCGGTCCTCTATCGACTTTTTTCAGATCTACCGATATATTTATAAGTGAATGGTCAGTGTTGTAGCCATGCTTTATTTCTGCTTTTTTAACGCAGTTTAAAAAACTGTCTGAAATTAAAAAATAGTCTTAACGACAAAAGATGGTTGGTCTGTTGTTGGAATGCCTTGTATATTGTTTTTTATTTGGATGCATTTGGCGCAATATATCTATGAGAGAATTTGTTTGAGTGAGTGTATTTATTTTTTGACGTATTTTTGGGTGCGTGTATTTGTTACCATTTTTCTTATCTATGCTTTCATTTATGACCGTATTGAAGTCTCCTCCTATTATAAAAGTTTTTTCATTATTGTTGTTCATATAGTTTTCAAGATTTTCAAAAATTAAAGTGTCGTCTGAGTTTGGTCCATAGATATTTATGAGTGTAATTATTTTGTCGTTAATTTCTATTTCTAAAGATTGTAACCTACCTGGTATCAACTCTTGGTAATTTATAATGTTATAATTCAGATTATTGTTTTAATAGTATAGCTACGCCTTTACTTTGGGTGCTAATTCCACTAAAATATGCTTTTGATCCCCACTGTTTTTCCCAAATGTCTTTAGTTTCTGTTGAACTATGTGTTTCTTGTAAGAAAATAATTGATATTGCTTGATCTTTGATCCATGTAAATATTTTTTCACGTTTTTCTTTGTTAGCCAATCCGCGAACATTTAGAGAGCTTATATGTATATGTGTTGTCATTGTGTTTATGGTGGTTTAAGGTAAATTGTTTGCTTTATTGCTGGTTTTTGTAGTGCGTTGGTATTTTTAAAGTTGGAAGGAAAGGTAGATAGTATATAAAAGTACAATACTGAAAAGGATGTATCGTACAGTCCAATTTGATACATTGTCTGTTTCTAAATGCATATATAAAGGCAATCGCCTTTTCGAAAATATTTCTATCGATAGTACCCGGTTTTTATAAACGGATATACAACAAACCAAACAAGTAAAAGAAACAAACAAAAACTTTGTCCCAGCAGGCTCGCCAACCCCCACCCACAAACATTGGGAACTTAGGTCGGAATAAATTCATAATTTTGTTGTTTATTATGTATAGTTTTCCAATGTTTCGAGGGTGAAGATGGCTTGCCCATGGCGACACGGGCTCTTACATTATATACAGCTATAATACCTGAATATGTACAATATGGAATGTCGTGTAGGACATCATTTTATCAAACGTCCCAGCTAGAGCTGTGTTTTGTTTTATTCTATACATGTATTTTTTTTTTTTTTTTTAAAAACGCCGCAGTTTATTGGATAAAATGCAAGCGCACGATCTTTAAAAACAGTGTACACCTCGGTCGGTGGACTCCTATAGGAGTCCCTCGATCGGAGTCTGCACTGTATTCTGAAATACGTTATATACATGTATATATAAACTATCTATAAATATCATCTATAGAGAGAAAGATCTGGAGGGTGCTTTTGGAACGCCAGTGTCTATTCCCGATAACCATCAGTCAAAACAAGAAAATATAGCAAGCTCTCAGTATAACCGAGGTTACCTATGACTATATCTGCCCGAATCTAGCTTATAGAGAAAAGGGAGTAACGCTCATGTTATTTATGCAAGAGTTATGGACAGTATCAGAACCATTTCCGTTCATCAAACTCTTCTCATCACTGAAGTTTGATGTGTAAGGCTTCAGTAGAAACCCGACCCATAGAAAAGGAAACAAAAATCACAAAAACAAATACATGTATATGGGAGCGGGGGATAACTTTAAAAAAGGACAAAGAGGAACAAGGGGAATAATTCCGACATCTTTCATGCATGAGTTATGGGTCTTAAGCTAGACGCTTTTACTTTGTCAGGACCTTTCTATAAATGAGTTTTCATCTTAAAAGCTTCTATAGAACCTGAGTTATAGTCGAAAGTAACGTTTGACAGACAGACGTACGACAGGACAGACGGCAGACAGATTATGGAAAATGACGTCTAACTCCGCCCACAGCAGATGACGCATACCAAGAAACAAGTGTGTGGACCTCACGTATCTCGCTAGTTAACTTACTTTCCACAAAAAGTGGAAAGTCTATTTGGAGTATAATTTGTTAACCCTTATCTTCACAATTTTAGGCCATTTTACCCCTATAATGTTTAAATCGAACGGACATATACCAAGAATTAGCTATTTTTTTTCTTCAAAAATTGTTTTGTCCTTATCAAAGTGTTTCATCCCATTAAGTATATCCTGGTCCGACAACTCCATTAGGGACTGTCTGATCTAGGTCTTCCCTGTTTTGCCTCTAAAAGTGTAAAGATATAGGGAAAAAAATGTCAATATGACTTTTCTAATGGGTGATAAGCTATAAACCTTTGACTCTATAAACCTTTGACGCCTCACTCCACACGTCATCTGTATCTCTTTACATTTGTATTTTATGATACAATATATATTCTAAAGGACAAAAAGCGTAGGTTAGGGGAGGATACCAATTCTTATTGTTAAGCAGTCAGAGTAGACCCTGACCCGGAATCTCCTATAGGAGCCGCCTCATCTGGGCCCCTAACTGCTTGCAACGGTACTGGAATATCTATGTGGAGTGGAAGGTCTGTGGGTTTTTTACTATGTCATCTTGACAGCCTGTATAAAGGAGTTGTAATGCTAATCTGTAGGTTTCATATGCATGCACGATAGCAGTTATTAATACATGTAACATATTCTAAGCATATTGTGTTTAACTTTTGGTATATAACATTTATATGCAGCTGTACAAAGGTCTTGAAATTTTGTAAATTGAGTTGGCAATTGTTTCCTTATTACACTATGTTGTCCCCTTATGGTTAAAAACCGAAACATTTATAAGGGGATAACTTATTTTTGTTGTTTTTTACTTTAGAAAAAGATATCCTGTATTTTTCCACCTATCCTTTTTTCCTAGCCCTTTTTTCGAAAAGAAAGATAAAGGGATAGACAAGGATGGCTTGTTTTTGTTATGTTGTCTGCAGTTATGTAAGACCTGTACCCTGCATATATAAAACAAACTATGATGAATAGACACATATAATATTTTTCTTGTCGTGATGTCAAACAAACGTATTGCAATTAAACAAAGAAAATGAAAAACTTGTTGACAATCTTGACCATTTTTTATCTGAGTGGCAAAACAGTTTGGATCCCGGTCAGACGTCGAAATGCCCGGCGTCTGATTCGGGTTCATGCGATTTTGCACTGCCCACTGGTTGGTTTGTACTAGTATAGACTAAGAATATTTAGCTAATCAAGGATTTGCATACTTCGAATATTTCTAATAGTGGGGGCGTCCCGTAAATAAGTCAGGCAATTTCAAAAGGTATATTTCTAATTGCTCCGCCCTGCAAATCCTGTTTTGTCGCAGGTCTGTGGTATCTTCGGGCGTGGCCTCGGACCGGCGACAAATCATATTGCGGCTGTCATTTGCCGTTGCTTATTTCAACATAATATCCACGTGTTAATCAGTATTGCATGACCGACCATACAGTCGAACCTCGCCATTCCGAACCTGCTCAAGGCAATGCCACTTGCACATCAAATTCCAAGCGTAATTTAGTCCTATTTGGATTCTAACATACGGGTTTTTACAGTAAAGAACACATGCCCAAATCCTCGCAAGATATTAACTTGATGCGGGCTGGGAGCAAAAACGGGATGCGCCTTTTGGCTCACTCAGCCTTACACCAAACCCGCTTTAAGTGCTTTGTCTGTCTTCAAGAGCAGGAACTTTTACTTTTGACTTGTACATAGTGCATTGTCACCCACTAACATAATATACACATTTTCAGTAGCGTTACGGTGTGTAACAGAGAAAACTCATACATGTATATCTATACTCATAGCCATATACTATACTCTTGTGAAAGAGGGTGAACTTGATAATTTTAAACTATAATAATGTATGCATATGTATATAATAGCATATGGTTAAAATGACTTAGTAGAAAGTATACCGTGGTGACATTTTTTAAGGGGGAGAATTCCCACATCTATTCGTCTTTTAATTACAGTGTACCCATGAGGGGTTCACTTGTTTGTGTGTTAACCATGCAGACCCAGACCAAAGGGCCCCTAAAGGAGTTCTCTGGCTAAGATTTGCATATTTTGTAATGGATACGATCAACTGAAGTAATTATTTAACACTGTCAACTTTATCGAAGAGTATATGTTTCATTTATTAACATTTTACCACTGAGTATTACAGTTATCATACGATGACCGTGTAGACCCCGATTCAGAGGACTTCTAGCTCATGGATGTTGCTCTATCTATTTAACTCCCGGCTAGTATAAGTATCTACTAACACTGTACCTATGAGCAGTACACTTGTCGTGTGTTAACAGTTAATACTTCAAAACTGCGACTTAGACCTCCAATCGGAATCTGCACCGGATATGGATACGATTTGACGTCGTATTTTTGTAACACGCTCAACGCTATCTGTCTAATAGTGCACGAATGAAAAACACACTTGACGTTTTTCCTTCCCGCTGAAAGACAACGGAATACAAAACCCTAAAATATAGAATATAACAATTGTATGGGTAATTTTTACTATTGGTATTAGGCTGAGTGGCAAAACAATTTGGAGCCTGATCGGATGCCGGGTTACCCGACGTCTGATCTGGTTCCTAACTGTTTGTACTGGAAATAGCAGTTTTAGCGTAAACGCGTTCAATGGGAAAGAATAAAGCTTTCTCCTATGTATGTTAGCCGTGCAGACCCAAATCAGAGGACGCCTGGGAGTATGCAAATAATCACCATTATCATCACCATCATCAATATGCCTCAATACACTTTTACATGTTAAGTTCATATTAAAATAACTGTGACAAATTACTACATCATCATCATCATCAGCGTCATCATCAACAATTTGTTCATATATAACCATGAGTATACAATACAATTACGTTATATTATGTATGGCTGTGACATATTATGCATATAGTCACCATCATCATCGTCATCAAATAATTTGGCTCTGTTATTGATAACTGTGACAAATCATGTATATAATCGCTATCATTATAATCATCATCATCATCATAACAGACTGATTATGCATATAATTACCATCATTATCTCCATCATCAATGTTTATCAGTATACTTATATAACATAAATACAATACAATGACACTAGGTTATTGATAAATGTGACAGATTATGCATACAGTTATTATCATCATCGTCACCATAGGTATTATAGAACAGTACACATTCAGTTTAACACATTTCGTATTTTCTGGGATAAGAAACGCTTATTTTCAAACTGTTCACTCTGGTTGAATCTTCGATATCTAATAGAGGTAATCCTGCAAATAGCTGCATCATTTGCTCTTTTACAGATAATGAAACCATTTTCAAAAACTGTACGTTTCCTAAACATGAGTGTAGAGCTTTCCACATGCCATGCCTAAGTAATTCTTTATTGCCTCAGAACATGACTAAGTGAACTACCATATTATCGATCTCGAGAGAACAGTTTGCGCTTTCGCAAAAAAAATCTACTCATCACATTCACTGTTGTCTGACAGTACTCAAGCTGGTCTCTATATATCTGACTAAATGTCCATAGAGTACACGGGATATATTCACAGTGGATCTTTTGGAATTCTAGTAAGGATGTATTTGATTCAGATTTAGCTTTAAATTCGTTAATTGTGTAATCTTTTATAGCCCGCTTTACTGTTAATTTCCATGACGATGGACTTAGGAAAATTGCAGAGTCCAATAACTGCTGCAGTTTAGGCACTAGTTTATATTTGCCAAGGATACGATAAATATCTGGCATAAAATCGCGACTGGCACTGGGCTGACTCATGAACGAAGTTAAACGTTTTCATGAACATTACTTTAATTCTATATGGTCCCTGAAGATTACAGAATTGTCCGAAAACAACAACTTTCGTTTGTCGATAAGTGTTTCGATACTCTCAATCCCTAGACAAGAAAGTGTAGTGTCGGTGCTCGCAAATTGCGGCAATCCCTGAATAAATTTAACACATTTTCTATGCGTGCGCTCTATGCTCAAAACTTGGCTTTCGTTTAGGCCATTCCACAACTCAATCCATAAAGACCTTTTGATAACACTATTGTCTTGTTAATCCTATTTAGTGTCAGAGGATGAAGGCGGTCGCTACTGAACCCACACTCGCCGATACTGAAAAACGTGCGAATAAGTTTTGAACAAGCATCTTTCACGACTTCATTAAGGTCTACATTTGAGTCGTCAATGACGCCTAAATGGACATATTTATTTGTCTGTTCCAAGTCAATATTGCCTAGGTTCCAAGGAAGAGGCGTGCATGCATTTTGGTTTTCATTATAAACAACTACCTCACATTTTCTTGGGTTGTAGAAGTACCTTTCTTTGAGTGAATTCGTATGGCAAATGTTTATTAAGGACTGGAGGCCGTGTGGAGTGAGTGACAGTAGTAATGAATCGTCTGCAACTGTAGGGCAGCCAAATCCAACGGTATCTATATGGAAACTAAATTTACTGTTATCAACTTTATTTAAAGGTCATTAATATAAATCAGATACATGGAAGCACTTAGAACCTGGCCTTGTCTGGCGCCCTTGCAAATAGGGAACCAGTCTGAGGTTAGCCCGTTTGACCTAACACAGATAAAGACATCAGTAAGGAGGTTTTGAATTATATCGATAATGTTTTAACTAACACCTAGTTTATATAGTTTAAGGAGTAAAAGCTGAAAATCTACATAATCAAACGCTTGTTTTGCGTCTAGATAGCATGCATATAATTTTGAGTTATTTTCCCTAGCATAAAACATACATTCACGGGCAAGAAAGGCAGTCATTAAACAGCTTCTGTTTTTTTGAAAGCCTCCTCGGAGTGGATTTAGTTGTAAAATTTTATTTGCATCAATTATAGAAAGTAAAACCTTTTCGTATAACTTGAGGACCGTGGATCAAAGAGATATAGCTCTGTAACTATTCGGGTCACTCTTTTTTCTGTTTGGACCACCCTTAATCAAAACAGCTATAGAACCTTTTTTCATATTCTTTGGAGTATAGCCAGCGTTAGCCATTGATTGGTACAATTTACAAAGGGCTGTAATTAGACGTGGACCGCCATATAGTATGTTTTCGTAGTAAATATTGTCAGGACCACACGCGTTGTTTCTTTTACATGTTTTAACAGCTTTAAGTATATTTCTTCTTTGAATTTTATCTTATTTGTTTCATGATACACTGTTTGGTTTGATAGGGACTCAAGTTCATTGTTTGCGGTATCTAAGTATGCTTGATCAAAAGGGCCTGATGTTGTAGGGTTGTACAGGTCGCCAAAATACTCTTTTCATCCGGCATTGATACTATCCGGAGTTGTGCATCTATTTTCATAAAAAACCATTTCATGTATTTGTGTTGTTTTAGATTTTTTGCGGCGTCAGTAAACAGTTTTCCAAAATGCATTTGCGTCGATTTCGGCTGTTTTATCTAGCTCAGCTTCTAAAGATTTCAAATATTCTAAGACGAACTGTCTATGGTGTTGCCTAAATGTTGCTTTTGAATGTTTATATTCAACGTATGAAGTGTGATGCGTGCCGCGGGGGCGGTTTTCGTCTAGCCATATTTTTCTTTTAGCAGTCATAGATTTGTTGAGATTCGAGAGTGACTCGTTCCAATATGGTTTGATGTTTGGTTTGTATTTAGGCTCTGGGATACAAACTTGATTTGCAGAGTTAATATTTTTTACAACTGATTCATAAGCCTTGTCAATTTCATATTTTGAAACGGTTTGAGTGTCAGGTGCAAAGTGTAATCAGACATTTCACATATAATGAAATCAATGAGGGTCTCTCTGGAACTGTAATAGGGAACATTAGAAAATTATGCACCCCTACAAAATGTTAATCCGTTAACAGAAACCATATCAAAGAAAGTCAAAGCATTTGTCAAAAGAGAACCCCGTGTATCCAATGCAAATGTACTCGCATCATCAGACCTTGATGATAACTCGGTGCTAAAGTCACCCATACTGATAAGCTTGTCTTTTTCATTATAGGTAAGTAACACTGACTCAATGTCTTGAATAGCAGTCCTATATTTCTCCACGGAGTGATTGCTACATGGCATATACACTTGAAACAAATAAATGACAAGATCTGTATTAACAGTTATTTCGATGCCAATAACGTACCGGCTTGTAACATCAAGCAGTATAACCATATGAGACAGGTGCTTTTTCCACATTATACCTATCCCACATTTACCTACTCGACGATTGGCTGGAAGGTCAAGGTCGAGATCGGATATAGCAAAACTCGAATATTGGTTGTTAATACAGTCTAGAAAGTGGAAATCGTGTTTATATAACCAGGGTTCGCTGACACCAGCGAAATCGATAATATTTTCTGACAAAAAGCTATTTAAATAACTGGAGCTTGACATTATTCCAGTTGCATTCCAAGTAGCAAAGTTAAAAGAGTTACCCAAACTATGTATATTGTCACTATCCATGAATGTTTCGTATGGTTAATATTCTAGTCAACATTCCAGCTGTCCTGGTTAAGTGCTGAGTATGGGTTGTGGTATTCGGCATCATATACGTGTTTGTTTGTTTGACCACTGTTTGAGTCCCTATTGGCATTATACGAACCTTTTGCATTCTGATACCAATACATGTTCTGTCTCAGCTCGTAACGTGTCAACAAGGGTCGGCATATTACGCCTCTGGGCCAGAAAAGCGAATCTTTAGTCATTGTATCTGTGTAACCGTCATCTTCAACATTTACACATGTGAAGGCATTAACAAACCGTCTCTATGTTTGCGGAAGATTTTTACATTTGTCACCTTAAGCCCTTGGTCAGAAACATGTTGAGCAATTGTTGACTCCATGTCTATCGGTGCAAGACCGCATATAAAGTAACGTATTGGACGTCTTCGAGCGTAATGAACGAAATCGTCGTCATTCGCAACGTTAGTTTCATATGAATGCGTTGAATTTGGGGATCGGTTCTGTCGTTTGCGTTTAGATTCATTTTCAATATCTTTACGAACTATAGCGAAATTAACGTTGCGCCGTGACGGTTATGTTTACGTCCTTCGCTATCCCTATGAATAACATTACGCGCTGCAACGGGTATTTTCGAGTTGCCAAAGTGCAGATCATCTTCTGTAGTGTCACATATTTCTATCACATTGTTTATCATATTCTTTGGGGTATTCATCACATTCACTGATTGTGTTTCGCTATCGTCCAATTCTATCAGGTTCGCCAAATACACTGGCAGCACGTTAGAGTTTGAGTGACGATTAGGCGCCATTATATGAGTATCGCAATGCTCTTGTGAAATTTCAGCATACACTGTTTCTGTGCTGTTGTGTACTGGTTTGTCTTCTATTTGGATCTACGGTGGTTCACGTCCAAACAATGTTGCTTCTTCAGTGCACATACGTCGAGTGTGTGTTTAAGATATATGTGATACATAAAAATTATGGAGATGTAATTTCAGAAACATTTCCGTTTAGGTTTGCAAGGGCTGAATCAAAGGCGTTCGTCATTTTTTCTAGCGATGTTTTTACGTTCAGAAGTGACACTTGAAGATCTAGGATAGCTTTTGAGTTATTGGAGACAAACATTTTACACTGTGTTATTCGCTGTTGTGAAGAGTGCTCAAGATTTGTAATTCTTTAAGAAAGTGAACCGACACTGTTCTGCAGGGTTTCTGTGGCGGTGGCTATCTCATCTTGAAGAGTGCTTATGGTGGTGTTGAGGCGAGATCTCTCCGATACTTTAAGATTTTCGTCAGCCGCTTGACGCTGTTTGATAAGAAGTATATCAGCACGCATGCTTGAAATCTCGTCTTTCAGACAACTGAGTTCATTTGAGCATGAGCACTTCTCTGAGTTGTCGGAATGCTGTGACTTCGATTTTACGGCTCTTCGTGGAACAGAACTCAGCCTGGATTGTGTTCGAGGTAAGCTTATGAATTCTTTAGTGGATGAAATAGCAGCTCCATCAATCACTAGAACCAGTATATGAATGTCGTACGCGATTTTAACCCAGGCCGGGTCGCTGTTGCGCATATTGAGCCGTCGTTTGAGCTCACAATCGGTTCCGTATGAGAAACTGTCTCATTTCTTTAAGGAATTAAAAAGGTGGTTCCTGATAGTGTTCAGTTTGGATTCACATTGTTCATAATCAAGCAGAATTCTATTTACAATTTTTCACGTGGCAGGTCTCTCGCATATTCGAGTAGTTGTGGCAGCTCTCTATGATCTTCATCGACCGCACTTTCAAGGTTATTTGCCGCAAGAGTCGCAGAATCTAACTCAGACATATCCAGTAACGGCAGTAGCTCATCGTTTTGGCTTGATTGGGTCACCATACCAAACATATCACCATCATCGATTGAGATTGGAACCTAGGCAGCTTGAATATAAATGCTAGTTCGGCTATCGACTTGCGGGGATTGGGCCGTACATGGAGGAGTGATTGTACTCGACTGCGACATACAATGGGTGTCTTGTTTGGTGTAACATTTTTGGGCAGGCGTCGGTGCTGTACACTATAGATTGTCCTTAGGGGTAATTGGCACTTTGCGCTCTGTATTGTCTAAGTCCAACACAGGCTCGTATTCAGCAACGAGCATAGTGGTAGCCATTATTTGCCCGTTATATCCCGGGGCTACATTTCTGGAAAAGTTTGGCGAGATCCTACTATTACAGGGTTTTTGAGTTCAGAATAAGATATATCGATGAATACTTGTACAGCAGATCAGATGCCACTCAAATTGAACTGCTTCGCACAATGTTGTGTCTCTAAAAACCCTTAGTAGATATACAAACGTAATTTTTAGCGTTCACTATATATCACAAGTGGAATACAGAAGGGTTAATAAGTTTTCAATAGTCTTTCCCAAAGGTGCAGAGCAGCACTGTTATTATCGGATTTATCGATGCATTGATGCAGGTATGTAATAGATACCATTCGAGTTTCGCTTTAAAAGTGTCCGCTAACAACGGTAAGGGTACTGTTTCGCAAGGAAGAACAACAAAACATCTTTGTTATTCGTCCGAGCGAAAGAGTATTCTTACCGTTGTTAGCGGACACTTTTAAAGCGAACGAGAAACTGTATTTGACTTATACGAAGATTTTAATCAATAATTTACAGCGAGTCAACAATGAGTGTGTTAAATTTAATAGAGTAAATTAAAATATCCACTTCTAAAATATTGAAATACACATAAACCAACTTTATATTTTATTGTTCCTTTTTCTAACATGCACGAGTATACCGTGCAACCTGTGTGCTGGATCATGCCGTAAAATAACTACTTTTTTGTTTGTCTACGCTCAAAGTTAGTACTCAGCTAGAAAGGTATTATCAATAAGGATTGACCTGTCGGTCCATCACTTTCCGTCAACTTTCGTTGGCACCATCGGAAGTTTCCGTATACTTTATTTATAGATCAATGAAAACTTCAGGTAGTATACTTCAGTCGATGATCTAACGCCACTGTCGCAATAACTCAGTGGATAGTGTCATTGACTCGTAGTGCTAGGGTCGTTGGTTCGATTCAAGGCACTGTTTTGTAAACGTCAGCTTCAAGTTTGTTGTTTTTTCGATAATTATATATTTACTTAAAATAAAACAGTTAACGTTTGGGTAAAGAAAAACTTGCTACTTAACGAAATACAGAAGTAACAAAGAGTGCTTTTTGCCAGAGAGATCTTTGCATAACGTAATGTTGCTACAGTGGAAAAAACGTTTTTCTTTTCCAATAAACGCGTTAACGCTAAACTATTATTTCCATAGCAAACAGTTTGGAGCCAGATCAGACGCCTAGTCACCCGGCGTCTGATCAGGCTCCAAACTGTTTGGCACTCAGATTAACATGAATAGCAAACATTGTCAAAAATTGTCATGCTCTATGATTTATTGTTTTGCGTTTGCGTTTCGTTTGCGTTTAAACGGGATAGAATAACATTGTCTCCACTGTATACGCACTTCTCTATCCAAGTTTCCTAAGGCAAGTTCACTGCACTTTATTTTATACAATTGCATGAATATCATGGTTTGTATGTGTCTACCATAAAAAATTTATAAAAAAGACACATTAAGAAATATCACAAAATTAACTCTATCGGGTATCGAACCTATAACCCTTACGTTGGTAGCGCAGACACATAACCACTGAGCCATTACCGACTGTAGATATCTTTATCAGATAATATAATCAAATTCGCGTCATCCTTGAATGGTTTATTTACAATACACTGTTTTGTTGTTTCCGGAAGATAAAGACAGCTTACGGAAAAAGGCGGAATATTCAACAACAGACAGGTCAAACCTTATCGACAATAAACGATGTATTTCCCGTATTTATCAATTTAGGTGACATTTTCTTTTTAAGCATTTAGCATTCAGGTCAATACATATTTTAACCTCATAATTTTAGCCCGGTATAATTCCTTTTCCGTCCCTTTATAATCAAACCAAGGGCCAGAGATTTATCTCCCGAACAGGCACAATATTAAATTGCATTGTTAACTCATTTACTGCCATATTGTCGTCTGCTTTTAAATTGCCGTCTGCCTTCATTTTCCAACGCAAAGTTTCGGGCTTTGACTGCACGAACATTGATACAAGTATTATCAGTTTGGATCCTGTTCAAACGCAGATTTAATGTGTGTTTGATATTCAAACTGTTTTCAAATGTTCGTTATCCGTTATTATGCTGAATTGTCGTCTGCTTCAAATATATCGTCTGCGGAGAATCTAAAAATAATTCCTATGCTTTTAAAATTGAATAAAAATTGAATATGAGTGCCGAACCATTTGGATCCAGATCACATTGTTATTCTATTGTTTCAGCGAAATTCATTAATTCTGCCACTGTTTCGAATTATTTCAATAGTTTGGATCTCATCCTGCAAAGACCATACCATCAGAATTGTCCTTATATAAAACTTTATCCAGAATTGCGTGATACTCAATAGAGGTACTCTATTTATGATGTTGCGCAGGCCTTTAAATACCACAGAAACACTATCAGTAGTCTTCGTGCAATGTTCCAGCAAACAGGCGCAGTTGCAGATAGGCCTCGAAGCTGTATTCATCGCGTTACTAACGACAGATTAGACGTCACTTGGAACTAACGTACACACGACGTCGGTTTCAAACGGGTATTTCTACAGCTAGACAGTGTAGTATTAGTAGTCCTGAGGCGTCTGCATCACTATGCGAGGTCCATAAGATCGAAACGGCCTTCTGTTGGAAGCATACTCACGCGAGGTGATCGCGATGCTTGCTGAACTGGGCACGAATAACATCTCCGTTGACAAATACGTCAGTCGAGTGAAACTGTTTTCGTTGACGAATCCTGCGTCAGCCTCAGTCATCATGATGGTAGAGTGTGGCTGTTTTGAAGGAGCGTAACGTTTTGCCTTAGCCTGCCAATTCCCGAGACCTAAATCCAATGGAGCAAATCTGGGATATTTTCGGTAGTAGGGTACGGTTACGGCGTGAAATTAACACTTAGCAGGAGTTTAAGAATGCGCTCTAAGGTCGAATGGAATGCAGTTCTTCCGCACGTTGTACAATGTTACGTCATTTCTGGGAGACGTCGTATTGTACAGGTAATACGCCGAAATGGAGATCATTCCCGAAATAAATGAAAGTACATGTATCAGAATTAAACCATTAAAACACTCTTAAACCCTTGTTTTATTCACAATTACATCGATTTAACAATTTTTGTTTTTGACCCCCTATCACGCTTGAACAATTGACACGCTTGTTTCTACAACGCTTTTTTCAAAACATGTTCTTTGAATTATAGGCAATTGAATAAGCTAAAACTATGTATCACACACGATATACTTTCATTGATGAATGTCTAAAAATACGTTAAACCCCCATGTACATTTTCTTTTGCGTTTTAGTATAGTATAGACGTCGCGCAAGCTAAGGTGGCACAACGTCAAAAGCGTTTGCCGGGTGGAGCATGCCAGCTACCTTGAAACAATTTAAAAGATAAATGCATAACATTATACATCAAACTGTTCATTTTAAATAGGCGTATGCTATGGTATAATTACTTTTTTCGTATTATCGATCAGTAGCAACTAAAGAGGAAGAAACTGTTGAACTTTTCAGAAAAAACGTCGCGTGAGACGTAACACTTCAACTCGTCTCTCTGTTGTCTCAAGTCGATTACAAAATAACCGTATACGATTTTGACCGAAAAAAGAATGCACAACGATCTAAATGTGACATCATTTAAAATCCCGGGAGGAGAAAGCGTTATTTTAAAAGACGACGTAGAAATAATGCATTTTATCTACTGTTACAATTTGTGAGACGTAAGAAAAACGGCGTTTTTCTAACATCAACGCGTCGATGGTAAGCTTTTTAAGCATTTATTTTACTTGGAGAGGCTTTAGATTTAAACCATAAAATTGGGTTTTTCTTTTATTGCCGCAGACGTAAGCATGTTTATTTCGCGTATGAACTTTTTATAAAATCACTGAAAATGTGTGTGGAGGAAAATGTCACACTTTTTAAAATTAAACGGTTTTATTCGTAATGCAAATATTAGCAGTGGTTAAATGCATGACGGACGTAAATTATTGATTTCAAAATAAAATGACATAATTGGGTTTTTCTCTAGTTTAAGCACTGCGAATTTTAAGTCAATCGAATAACAGGTAACTTTTAAATCGAGGATTATCTGTGTGGAGGAAAATGTCACACCTACTGGTTTTGACGTTAATAACGCCAGGCGCATTTTGAGTATAATTATGTGCATTTTGAGTATAATTATGTTGTTTCCAGGCGTCTGAGAGAGCCGTCTCAATAAAGTTAGACTTTGCTAACCGCGTTGTGATAAATGAGGTTCAGAATTTCAACCCGGTCATAACGTTATACATGGGAATTATTTACAAGCTCTGACCAATAACTTGTTTCACCAAAGCTTAGTTAAGTTTTTTAAGGCAACTGTTCCCGCAAAAAGCGTCATATATAGACGTGTCAAACGGCACCATTCAGATATCAGACTACATGTATATACATAGGCGAATTCTGAAATCTCTGTCTTAAATCCTTTAAATCTGATTTTAGTATTGACGATAGGTTACCACTTAAAAACAGATTGAAAGTAAAGCAAGATGCGCATTAAGGCGCTTTCCGCTTTATTTACATCCTGCTTTAAGCTTCTATCATATATCCAACCCCAAATGTCAATAAGAGTTTGATCTGAATCTGAAACTGTTTTTCAAGCATTTGGTAACTCGGTTTTCAAAAGCTCAAATCTGAATAAACAAATACTTGAAAACGATCTCAGACTCAACTCAAACTAAACTCTTTATCACCTTGGACCCAGGTCTAATACAGCAGTTTTTTCTATTATTCAGATACACATTTATCGTGATGCAGAATGTTCAGTTATTTATGTGTTTTACTGTAATGAATCATTATGCCGACCGTATGTGTTTACATTAATTATATGCTGAAAGTAAATTATAACAGAAACATTTCCATTTATATAGATCTACATGAACGTGTAATCTGTCATGCGACCGTACATATTTGACGTAACCCCCCTCATTATTTGACGCAATTTGACGTTACGTCGTTGTGCCACCTTAGCTTGCGCGGCGTCATAATGCACTGAGAGGGAATATAAGAATCCACCATGAGTATTGATGTAGGATTGGAATTTCTCCCACGAGTATCAGAAAATTCATGCAGGGACGAGGCTATCCTACATCAACAAAAAATGGTGGTTTTTTTCTCCCATTTAAATCATGAAAATATAATACAAATAACGAAATAACTGCAGTTTGTGTGCACTTTATCCGACAAAACATGACGTTGTTTATAGCAACGTCATCAGAAATGACTTTATTTAGTTCCCGCAGCGTTTGTCGTTAAGCTGGGCAAACAATACAAGACGACACGTGGTGTGGAGGATAGAGTGATTCCCCATGGAGCAAATCCTATCCCACACGAGCGAAAATGGGAGTATATGCTATCCTGTCTTTGACATACATCTTTAGTATATTGGACTTTATTTATGCTTTTCGGTGGATTACTAGGAAATAGCAGTTGATTATCACTTGATAATTTCACCGTTTCAAGCAGTGGGATTATCGTCGTACGTGCTTCTTTAATGAATTTTTCCCGCAAGGCTCTCCAATAATCGTGTCCTATGGTTTCATTCCGTCAGCCCGATTTGTCGCGAACCACTAAACGGAAGAACACGAATCCAAGATCGGAAGAAACGACGTTATTCCGATGACGTCAAATAAATAAATCAGTGACGTCATTTACGATTCGATATGAACTTCGGGCTCAACACGGGGTAAATTATATACTTTTGCTTTCAATTGTCGACAATATCGTTTAAAATGTGGCTTAAAAGCATAGATAAATGAGGTAACTGGGGTTTTTTTCTCAGTATAAGGATCGAATTTAAGGTTTACGATGGGTAATGCTTATCGAAACGAATCCGCAAAAACTATACACCATCTCATTCAGTATCCAATTCTACATCATTTACCAGAGTTTAAAGAATGTTCACCTCATATAACTGAAATTATGGATAGTTTTGTCTTGTTACCCTACTTTTCAAAAAACGTCCTGAAATGACTACCCCTCTTTTTTCTTTCCGAGGATAAAACATTACAAATATTAATAAAAAAATCAAAATTTATTCATGCATTTATACGTAAGACATTGTTGTATACAAATACAAGCAGAACAATGAAATATTTTGCATAATATATTAAAAAAATCTCTTATATTTCGGAAAAAATAATTTATGAGTCAATTTTTTCTCAAAAATCATTTTTTACGTTTTAGCAAAACAGATTTTTACAAAAATTAGGCAGGGACATTCATACTGACTACACTTAAAATTATTTACCATGTCTCTAGAACAAAATAAGAAAAAATTAGGAGTGTTGACCTCATGTTACTTGAGAAAACTGAAATTGTGTTTGAGAGGGGTCAACATTTGTTGGAAAGTAAAATCAAGGAAAATTGAAGTTTTTTGATAAAACATGCACTGTCATTTGCAAATAGTTGTGGAATTCACAAAAATGTCAATTTAATAGCTATTGTCTGTTTTACAAATTATTTTCTGCAAGATAAACAATATTCTCCAGCAAGAAATGTGAAAAATACAGTCAATCTTGTATACAGCAACCACCTTGCGAATCAGTCTGCATACCTCTTCATTATGACACTAGACGAATTAACTCAGGGTAGAAATAGTGAAGAAAACTCCTACTGAAGCATTCTGAATTAGTTTTATCCTGCATTAAACAGACAGCTCAATACCAGACAAAATATGGGTATTCACTTGAGTGATCGCTTAATACAATATTGACTATAAAAGTTGATTCATTCTGCTTTACTTCCAGTCTGCTTAAACTATGTACAGTCTGATAAAGGATTTTTACTATGCATATTCATGACTGTATAAAATTTACTATTTACTTTCAAGAGTGAAGGAATAAATTAAATGTGTTAACGTGAGTATCAATGGAGTAAAGGGTTGATTTAGGAAAACATGTTTAGCATGTACCACAGGTTTGATTTACAGTCAGACCTGTATTTAATAGGCAGTCTGTTCCTCTACCTTTGTTGTGGTTCTAGGGCTTATTTGTCATAGGGAATGTTTTCTGTTTATTAGACCGAGATGATCCCCTCTGCTACAGTGGAGAAAACGTTATTCTTTCATGTTTACACGCAAACGTAAAACACTAAAATGCAGATAAGGACAACTTTTTGACAATTCTGACTTTTCATTGTAGCAAACAATGTTAGTGGCAAACAGTTAGGAGCCTGATCAGACGCCGGGTAAACCAGGCTCCAAACTTTTTGCACTGGAAATAGTACTTTTAGCGTAAAAACGTTTACTGGGAAAGAACAGCGTTTTCTCCATTGTAAGAGCTAAAAGGAAGGCGGATTGGTGGTTTTAATCCAAACAGGCTGCTTTGGAACAAATGAGATAAGCCGAAATCATCTTCCTGTAATCGTTATCATGCCATCTCATCATGCATCTCTCATCATTTATGGGCGCTTGTCTCGCAGATCCTGGCAAATCTAGCTCTGCATTGGCAGACTCAACAATTTTACCGCCCGCACAATAGTTATGATCCACTAAATGTTTTTCCTTTATTTCCGGACCGGCCACCTGTGGATTTGCATACTTTTCCACTCAGGGCTCAATTTCTCACAGGGCCCCGACACGACTGCAAAAAAACGTCAGAAGTATATACCTTCTCGCGATTTTTTCTCTAAAAATAGCAATTGTATCGGGGCCCCTGTGCGCAGTCAAGCATTACCCAGCTAAGACCTTAATCCATTTCATGAACATCAGACTGTTATATGACTCATAGCTTCGCCACTCGTGAAAATATATTGTCTGATGTTCACTCAATGGATTAATCTTATCTTATACTGAAAAAAACCCAGTTATTCTCTCTGTATTATTTTAAGTAAATGTACACCATTGTACAACAAAAGCTTATATCCTTTAGGACCAGACTCCATTATTTTTGTTATGCTCGACACGTATGCAAATATGTACGATTGCTATTCTAACAAGCTAGCCAACGGGTTGTTAAAATATCCAATATTGTTTTCATTGAATAATTATGTAAAAGGATGACATGAAAGCGAATTAACAAAAAATATATGCTATATTTTGTCCTAAAGATATAGTAGTTTCCATTATTTATTTAACTGTCCCTAGTCTATATAAGTTCTCTATTTGTAATATCAGAGAGAGTCCCGTGCAGTTAAAGATTTATGTCAGAATTAGTACCTTTAAGTCGCCATGAATATCGGATGCCTGTCATGTTTGGCAAAAAGCAGAGCATGTGTGTTGTTTTCATTCTGACATTAATCCATTTATTATGTATGGGTATAGCAATGAATTTTCCCTATATGCTTGCTGGAACATACGACATATACAAAGGTGTTTTAATGAAGCTGATCATATCATAAGAAATAGAAAATAGTGCAGACTATGATTAGATGCCGCGTAATTCGTCGTTTCGTCATAGTCTACAATGTTTTAATGCCCTTTTTGTATAAATGGAGGGGGTTCTATAAGTGTGTACACTACAAAGATTTGATTTGTTTAAACATAACTTAATCTGATGTAATAAAATGTACACAATGACAACGTTTTGAAATTCTGGCAATTTATTTCTACCTCATTACAACTACATGTTTGTCATTTTTCAAAACGATGCAAAACCCTGCCCGAACACTCAAAATATATTATATATAGAAACTGTTGCGTTAGCTGTGGCTTTGAGTGTCGTTTTTGTGTGTTGCTGTATCTTAGAAGAATGACACGTTTTCTGGAGGAACACACATTCAGGCTTTTCCAATAGTATTGCATCATTCCTCCGTTCCGGCACTGGCATTTATTGCACTTCTAGATTTATACAGCATATTGCAAAATCACAAACAATGCTGACTTCTAAAGCTCCTATATTCTTTACCAGAATAATGCTTGTAAATAACACAACTACGGGTCGGAGTTTATGAGTAAAAATAAATATAAAATAATATTCTAACATTAACTTCCTTTTACAAGTTGCTTATTTCGATTAGAAAACAATCAGACCTTGATTCAAGTGAAATCGACGAGTGAAATGTACATTTAGATTATGGACATGTCAAACATCCAATTTGAAGTATTAACTTCTGAATAAGCGCAACTCATGTGATCATCTTAAAAGAGCCATTTATAAAACTGCTAAGGTGAATTGATATTTAACGTGTGGTGAAACACTTCAAGTCATGCAGATAAACCCTCTCTATAACGACCACTTAAACGATTGGTTATTGAAAAAAGGCGGATGGCAGCTTAAAGCAAGGTGACAGTAAAAACGAATGCTCTTAAGGGAGTTTTCATTTGTACTGTCAACTTGCTTTAAGAATTTACCTGCTTTAAAACACTTAATAATCAATATAGTTTAGTGGTCGCCTGCTGCAATATCGGCTGTTTTGCATTTGTCGTCAGCAATTATTGGGGAGTTTTGATCTTAAATTTTATGTCATTTTAACCTATAACATTTAAACATTTGTCTCAGTCAATTTGGATCTTGATCTCCGCTGCGTCTGATTCATAAATTAAATTGTATGTTATTTTCTGCAACATGTTAGTTATTGAAGACATGATTCTAAAGTAATCATGTATATGTTCCGTTTTTAAACACTATTTATTTAAAGAGTGCACTTGTTCAAAGCAAACAGTAACACACGAATCAAAAGGCCTCTTTAGGAAAGAATCTTTTCAACTGTTACAAATACAAATATTTCAATTAAGAACTATGATAAACGAGTTAATCACACATAAATTCGGTTTTACCTCAAGCTGGCATGAAATAGAAGATAGTATGAGCTTTAACCTCGTTTATTGCTTGATAAACAAACACCCTGAATTTTCTTCCTACAACGATTACCTTTGCTTGAATATTTTACTGAAATATTGTTAGTTTGACATTATTATTTTTTTCATTTTAACACCATGAGCTCCAAACGATTTGCAAACACTTGTGTACAATTTCATGACACGGCGCCTGATCAGGTACTAAACAGCCTGACACTGGCTTCGATATTTCTACGGTCAAAATGCACAAAATGGTGCAAAAAGTATAAAAGAAGACACTATTATGGCGATTAAAGGGTTAAATATGATACAATTTGATCGCACAGTATCGAATATAAGTGTAAACAATATATTGGCACTTCTTGAATATAGTGGAGTCCAAAATCAGACAGAAGCTCCTTATTTAGGTATGCCTGTTTTACAACCTAAATGATCTGTATGGCACGAGTCGATATGCTTTTCTAGGGAAAATATCCTTATTTTTATTTGCCAATGATTTTGTACATGTTATAGATAGTGAACAGAGTTTGATATATGAAATAATAAGTATGGGTTAACCATGGTCTAACCTATTTAGCATTAGCTTGGGCTAGAGGAAAATAAGAAATGACAAGACCGTTCGTTTCTGCTTTTTGCTTTTAGACGATAACAGTCATTTTATTTGTAATTTCAAATAAGAAATGAATTGATTTTTTTTCGGTGTTCAAGCCAAATGAACGACAGAAAATTATCGGCAAATACCATGAATCGCTTCATGGTAAATTTGCCGATAATTTTCTGTCGTTCATTTGGCTTTAACACCGAAAAAACTCTGTTCATTTTTTATATTTACATAATTTTATCTTTATATTTGTTATGAAAAAAATTCAGACTTTTAGTTTTTAAAGGAAAATGGTTTTGAAAAGGGGAAAAGTACGTCGAAGAAATAAATTTGAAAGAACAGCTTTAACGAAGTTAACTCCGCCCCTGTTACCAAATAACATAGCGAGATCTATACTGCGCGGATATAGAGAAAAACCTGTCAGTGGTAATAGCCGCCACTGAGAGGTTTTTCTATTTATCCTGTCACCAAACAGGTTTTAAGAATTTAAAAGGTTTAAATTTGATTTTTCCGTAACTTTCTGTCCGTTGCATTTTCTTAAAATAGAATGTTCTATAAATAGAACTATAGATCTAACCAAATTACTTTTGGCTACCACATTGCGGAAAGGAAATAGTCCTCCCATTCTGTGCTGATATAATCACGAAAAAGAATCATAAAGGATGTAGATTAAAAATCGAATCGGAATATACCTATTCTTAATCGAATTAAACCTAAAAGAGTACATGTCAATTCAGTTATAAGTTCGCATAACTTTCGTAGAATCTCGTTCGGCATTTACCTCCCTTTAATGATTTATGCTATTTTTTCCTTTGTTTCAACTGATATCGATGATTGTACTGATTAAAATGACGGAAACAACTTCTATCAAAGGCAATTTAATCAAAAGTAACAACAGTTTATCTTTATATATAAAATTATATATATGACCTTTTTATTGGTAAGAATTTTGATATTGAAATAAAAACAATGCCCGAGTGTTTTAGCTGACCATGTCAGAATCATATTCCAGTGGTTACGGACACAGGGACTACCGATTCGAGTCGCCGCTTCACAAAATAAAACAACCACCTTCTATTTCCTCAGTCTTTGATGGACTACCCCCCCCCCCCCCCTTGTCTTCAGTTGGCGTGAAAGTAACTAGATGAGTAAAGTGTGCTTAGCTTAGTCACTAATCTCAAGTTGTCTAGAGAGGACCTGACTCAGGGATTTTTTCAATGGGTTTTACTAACCAAACTAACAAATTCAAGGTACGGGCCTCACATGAGACGCTTGGATGAGTATATCCCTAGACAAGATAACAGTAACAGTACAACTAGCACAGGGTTGCATGCTTTTATACCTGGTTTGGTGTAACCACCGAAAGTAGGTCAAGACTTTTCTTTAAGTAGATCTAGTATTTAGTATGTGTCTTGAATCCGGGTTAATATTATGCATGTATTAGATCTTGATTCCGGGCATGTCAAAGAACCGGTGGTTACTTCAGCAGCGGAATATTCATGCTTATCCGTGCACCTCAAGCCAAAACTAAAGTTACCAATTTCGGTGTCATCACCATGATAAGAGTGATGTTAATCCTGTTTATAAATCTAGCCATATCTGACCCGATTGTGATTGATGCATAATATATCTGTATACATGTACATCGTATTCGAGCTCCTTTTGTATCCTGTTCAGTACTAAGAGAAGGTTTCGTAAGTCCGTTTCTACTCCCCCCCCCCTCCCAAACAATCATACTCCCTAATTGGTTAGATTGAGTTGGGGTTTCACGGCACCCGTACGCATATAAATTGGTCATATTCATGGCGCCGACCTAAGTGACTAACATTATTTAGATCTATCTAGAACTACTGTAGACTGCATATTGTGTCGTCTTCTTGTTTTTTGTTTTTGTTTAGCTTTTTTTTATTATTATTATTTTCGAGTCCGACAGACACTCAAATCTGCCACTGGAAAATGTAGTTTGTGTAGTGGCGCAGCATTTATAACCCCCCTTTAATGTTTTTTTTTCAGCATCAGCAGTAATAGCTTTCTTAAATGTACACTTAATGTAGATCTAGTACACTTTCCATATATTTTATAACTAAAAATTGTAAAAATAATTGTGCAAATCCATTGCACTAATTTCCGATAAATTCGCAAAACTAAAGCCTGTTTTATCGTAAATATCAAAATTGTATTACATATTTTAGATTCACTTAAAATTTCGCCAACGGCCAGCGTCACAAATTAGTGACCGCTAATTGTTATACTTGTAAACGCAAACAAAGGAGCGACTGTAGACCAGTTACACACTCAGAATTCATAAAACGATTGAGAATCTTATCTCGAGCATCATTGTTATATATATATATTGGTATTCAGTGTTTAAAAAAAAGATTGGGAAATAAACTAGATTCAATCTAGGTCAAATATAACGTGAATTTCTAATTTTAGAGTAGTGAAGATTAATGCGCAGCGACTTAACCCTAAGCTCCGCCTCCTGAGGTTTGAGTGTCTATAAGAAATGAACACTGATTTTTACAATGGAAAGAGATAGGGCGATTGTAAATATTGGGAAATGTGAGACATTAGAGCACATTTCATTAGCAATTGTCTTTAAAGTCTATGTCTCACTGTACATTTAAAATGAAATATGACGTCATCAAGCGTGTGCAATTACCCTCTAATTTCATCTATTTTTAAGGACAATCTAGACATGTAGATCCAGGTTTTTATATCTACAGCTGAAATAATGCATATATCTTAGTCTAGCGGGATGGAGTAGATCTAGATATATTATTGTTACTGTGAAATTCCTTGATCTGAAGTTTATTTCACTTAATTTTCGATTATTTATCGTAAAGCCTACAGTGCTGCCTAAAGGATTGTGACGTCAAAATTGCCTTCAGATGACGGAAACGTTGACCAAATAAACAGAGTGTTAGTTAGTCCATGGTTTTGTTCAAATAAACGATATATATATAGTCACAGGTTTTTTAGGCATCCGATTGGCCGAGAAGCCAAAGCAATGTGCTAAATGGGGAGAAGAGTTGCTTTAATGTTGTTTTGATAACAGCCTACAGTTCATTACACATGTTCGCCGCCTTATGACCAATTTATGTTTGAAACCAAACTCAATCAATTATTGCATTTACCAATATATATTGTCCTGTATATTTTTTAAGCCTAAATGCAAATATCACAAATCACTTAACGTTTTTGAAAAGTCACAGATTCCAATTGATCCGACCGTTTGTTTGAATTATCGTTTTGTTTAGCATTTTATAAGTTTATGATATGGTTATGATTGACAATCTGAATGTTCACAATGGATTTACATATAAAGTGAAAAAAAATTGTCTGATCTTAATAATACACTACAAATTAAAATGGTTTGATTTATATATTTATAACATTGATATTATAAAATGATTTATTAATATGAATATAAATAATTAATATCATAAAATTTACGGTGACTCATGTCAGATATTTGTTTAGCGTTTGCATCTGAACCGGTGCAGAATTACCGGTACTTTGATAGTTTCATTCTGCAAGAATTGGTGTGTGCCAAACACGCCCTCTGGAATGTGTATGAAAGTATATATGTACAGAGGAGAAGATGCTTTTCTTTCCAAACAAATGCGTTCAGCCGAAAACAATAATGTCCGTTGCAAACAGTTTGGAACTATATCTGTTTCTAGGTAGTTTGACAAACCATGTTCCAGTAATATTAATATTACTTTGTAAACATTTAAAAGTGCTGTCCTTTTTTAATTTCTAATACAGTGTTCCCTCTCTACCCAACAACGACTCCCTCCTTTCAACGACCCTTGCCGCAATTCCCGAAACGGGACATTAAGGTCTAATGCCTTTACTGCTGCAATATCGTCTGCTTAGAATTGACGTCTGCTGTTTTTTTCTCAAAGTTAAACATAACTGGAGACTTTGACAGAATAAATATAATGACGAGTGACAAACAGCTTGACAAACGAGGCATCTGATCTGGATTTAAGCTGTTTGTAAATGTAAGCCAAGTCTTAATTTTCTCTACCAGTAACAACTCCCTCCGAACAACACACACAATCTATGTCTCCCATTGGGTGTCATTGTGGGGAGGGAGTACTGTTTCTCTTTGCCTTGCCATTTCGAACATTAACCAGAGACTCTTTACAGGCATAAAAAGTTGCTAGCAATATATCGCAATTTTAGTTTTCGGATTTAAACATTCAAAATAATCGTTCATAGCAATTTAGAATAATGCGGTGTCTGATCAGAATCTACACTGTTTGCCGATAGACATTGCAATATAAAACAAAACTTTAGACCAGGCACCCTTTAAATAAAAAATGAATGAGGCCAATATATAATTTTTAAGCATGGAAGAATCAAATGGCCGTAAATGGGTTAAGTTCATTTGTCAAAACTTAGTTTAGCAAACCACCTTCTCCTAGGGTGCTATGAAGCATGCAAATGACATTTCAGAAATGCTTCTGTTTCTTGTCAAATATGTCTACCGACAGAACCCATTCTCTTGATAGATAACGTGTACGTCAAAAATCCCGTTTGAGTTGCATTTTCAAACAGTTTTATATTTAAGAAATAATCTATGTTCTACCGTTGTGAAACGGTATTTTACAACGGTTGGGAGTTGTGGTGCGCAGGAATTGACCACGAAGGCATACTTTTGTTATGCATTAAGCAGTCACTTGCCTTTAAAGATCTACAGGCTACCTTATTCAATGGTCCCTTATTACAGGTTTTATTTATGGTATATTTAGAGCTGACGGCATTTTAAAGTTGAACTCAAGGTAGGTAACTCGTTTTGTGTGAACATTTTGTCAGAATTTCAGGAAATCATGAATAAAATGTAAATTCTACTGTAGATTTTCATTAATTTTTTGTGACTAGAAGAATTAATATATATCTATCGAATAAGAGTAAAATTACTGTATGTTAAACAGCTAGATTTTTTGTAATTTGAGATTTTCAGAATTTGACTTTTTTAAAATATTGATATTTCTAGAAAATATGTCATGAAATACTTTTGTTTGCCCAATATCTTATAGTCTATGTACAGTTTACTTGAATGTACAGAAATTATTGAGTTATATCATTCTATGAAGAAATTATTCCTGTTTATTAAAAAAGGAGCTTTTCTCGACAAAAGGTCCTGTCAGAAAAAAAAGGCACTGTAACTTTTTTTTATTTTAACGATTTTTCACTCTCCATATGGTATATTTCAATTTAATCAACGTTTTCAAAGAATTCTGACCCAGAATAAGCTGACCCGCGAACCACCTTAAGTTAAAAATTTGTAAACCTTGCGTTATACATCAGGCCATAACATTAAAAATTATCATGTGCAATCAATATATTTCTTGATCGTGTGAGACTGCGAGGAAAACATTCTTTTCAATAGAATGGCGTATACAGTAAAGCCTTTCTAAACTGGTAAAAACCTATATATTATATTCAGGTTTAGAGACTGGTGACTGTTTAACTCAGGACAACGCCAATATAAAAAGCTTCCAAGTGAACTTTTTGTTATGGTATTGACATGCATTTACCGGCCACTTGTAAAGAAATTCAATCAGCAATAAATTTCTGTCAAGTGTAGCGAAACTCTACTCTACACTTGTGTGCACGATTATATTGAGCGCTAAGGACACTCCAAACAAACTTAACAACGCATTGTTTCATGTCCTATCCGCGTTACCTTCCATTATTTCTATTATAAACGCTCAGCATAGCAACGGAATAAAAGGTTCAGGTTTACACTTGAGGAAAAATTGTTCATATTTAGATGCTATCATGCTTTAATATCCAACATCATGGAAAGACGTCCATTTGGTGTTTAAGAAAACCTGAACCCTTTTAACGGAGGCAAAACGATGTCATTACCGGTATTTCCTGTTTATGTATGCGCGTGCGCAAAAGACGCGAAACAAATTAACCCTGTCTACTAGACAGAGCAGAAAAGGCGATGGAAAACATCTAGTATAAAAAAGTATATTCGGTGACTTTTCTTGAAGATGATTTTAGAGTGGAGTGGTCATATGTTTTAACTCTTTCACCCCTGAAACTTTAAATAGACAATTCCAGTTTAGAATTAAATCTAGTCGATTTTTGAAGAATTGTCGTAGATTTGAACAATATTTTACAAAATGACAAGCAGTGTATTTCCTTATCAGAGGACTCCTTAAGGAGCCCTCTGATCAGGGTTTACACTGTTTGGATATATAGGTCAAGTGTACTCCTGACATGTATATTCTTTGCTAATGACGAGTGTACTCGTCCCTTGGGTTCAATGTGTTATAAATGATAGATGCACGACATTGCCACATACTTGCATTTATTTGAGCATTTCTGGTTTTCAGTCTCTGTTACTCTTTCGGTGTCAAATCATTTGTCTGTAACATTTGTTTTCTACTTAGAAATTTTAAAGTGAATGTTTAATCAATTTCGTTCCACAGACATGATAAGTATGTCAATCAGTTTGAATCCTCATGAGACATCGAGTTACTTGGCCTTGCTCTCATCTGGACCCAACATATGTGCAAAGATATGACCGATTTGCCTTTCGCGTCGATAGAGTTAACCCTTTGAACGCCACTGTCCCTCAGAGAGGTATACATGTATTGTAAAAAGAGTAAATCCAGATCAGGGGGCTCTTATAGTTTTCCATTTTTCTGCTATATTTTCAAATGCTAAAGTTTGAATTTGGTGAAAACAAAAATCATTATTTTCAAGAAAAAACACTGTTATTCACAATGGATATGTCCATCATCGACAATTAAATGGTACATTATGAGACAAAACTATTAATCTGCCAAAAACGACATTCTGACACCACCAAACTGCTTGGGTCCGGATGACAAGTCGAGTGTCTCGGCGTCTCGTCCGGATATATGCTGTTTGATATTCAGACAAAAGTTTCACAATTTTTAAGCCGTTTGGGTCAATTTTAAGACAATTTATGATACGTGCTGCTTCGACTTAGACACTTTCTAATAGATCTGACTCTTGCTGCGTGCAATTTGTCCAAACAGAATTAGCATATTCAAGAATGGGACGAATAAATGAGAGATAGATAGTAATTAAAGAGGAACGATTTACAGAGTGTTTAAGCATCGAAGTATATTAAGTCTTTATTAGGCTTTATAATAAATAGTTTCAATATGTTCTGACCAGGAAGCATTAGCTTGAAATGTAACGCAAAGGTGTGTATGTGAATAAACTTCCTGTACTACTCCTCCAGCAAAGTAAACTGGTGGGTGGTGAGTGTGTTTTCTTGTTAAGACAAGTGACTTTGTTTTATGTGGATTAAAGGAAACAGCCCATGTTTTGCTCCAATTGTTAATTAAGTCAATGTCATTGGATAAAGATGCAGCGCATTCTGCCTCTTCTTCTTTATCTACGATAATAAATAAAGAAGTATCGTCGGCAAAAAGATTTTAGGTGATTTTTCTCCAGATACCACTTGAGGCGATTGTTAACTATCCTCATCATGGTCTTTCCAACACAGCTGGTTAGGATAATAGGACGATAGCGTTTGGATGTTTGCCTTTCTATAGGATTTGTATCATGACTGCTCCTCTCCATACTTATGGCAGTTGTCCTGATTCCCAGCTGTGATTAAAAATTTCCAAGAGCTTGCTCATAGCTGTTGTGCCCAAGTGTGTCAGCATTTCATTTGCAACTCTATCTGCTTCAGGAGACTTCTTGCTGTTTAGTTGCTTTAGGGCTGATTTAAGTTCGCTTAATGTAAGCTGCTTGTCCATATGGCCTGGTGTTTCCTTGTTCGCCCTCCTCTCTACCGGCTCTCTTCTAATGACAGTATTTAAACAATATAAAAGCAATGCACGAATTACATATACACTGTACTTCATCTCTCTGGTTATGTGTTTACAGATTCTATATAAGTTTTAGTAAAAATGAGTCAGTTTGACTATATAAACAATAAAAAACTGTTTTATTAGCCGTATATCTCTGGTCCTTATTCTTTGAACTTTGGATTTTTTCGAAGGAAAGATGAGCTATCTTACAAAATATAGTTTTTAGAAATATATCGCCCTTTTAAGTCCATTGCCATAGGTTATAAAACGCTTCGGATTGGTCTGTTATCGTTTTCAAGCTTTTGATTAGTCAGAGTAAAACCTCAAACCTTGCCATCCAAAATTTGAGATCGATCCGCTCCATATTGAAGGGGCTATATTGTATGGTACATGTCAGAGATATACTAGCTACGTCTACCTTCGCTGTAAACTTTGTGAGGCCTGAACAAATGTCCTACTAAGCTATATTGAATAGAGCTGTTACAGCAGAGAAAACGTTATTCCTGAAAAAATTACACGTTTGTGGTTCAAACAAAAAAGTCCATTGCAAACAGTTTGGAGGAAGATCGAACGCCGAATAACTCAGAATCTGATCCGACAACGTTATATAAAGCATATCCTTCTGTCCCATTCCCCCTAAACATGACGTTTCATCTAATTTATTTAGAGCCATTGGCGATTGCATACAGTTGAACGAAGCACAGTTTAACGATTTTCATTTTAGGAAAATATCTCGTAATGTTCAAGAAAATTAAACTCTATAGATTTTTGAATGACTTCTGAATGCAATTTAGTCTTGTTTGATTAAGTGCATATGAATTTAGCCTCAGAGCAGAAAGTTTTAGAGTATGTTGAAAACATTTAAGTGTATTAAAAGTTAATATTATATTTTAAAACTGTATAGCTTTTTTTCTCTAGTTCTGAAATATTAAGCCAGCAATAAACTGTGTCTGTTAGTAGCAAGCTGGATAACTTTCTTAGATTTACCCGTTTGACTGCCTTATCCCAAATACAATAGTTATTTGCAAACAGCTTATATCCAGATCAGACGCGACATAAAGCGGCGACATATCAGGATCTAAACTGTTTGACATTCATTCATTCCAATATTCCTTTATTCAAAGTACCTAAAATTTGAATTTGAAAATTTAAGCAGACAACAATCGTTTAAAATTGATAATTTCATGGCAGTAATTAGGTTAACTGCATCGTCATAACACTAAAACGCCATTTAACCGTCTGCAAGTTGAACGCAAATTTGAAACAACTTATGCAAACAGTTCAGATCTAGGTAAGACGCCGTGGTACTCGGCATCAAACATCGATCTTAACTATTTGTTAGTCTGTTTTCTGACAGCAAATGGAGATAATCCAACCCTCTGAAAGTTTTTATAGAATGTAGTGTGTAAAAAGTTACGATAGTGTTTACGCTGTATTTACCCTTTCGGTGTCGCGACGTCATCACTTTTACAAAAATAAATGCCCTCCGCTTCTATTACTCTATTTTCACTTTTCATTATTGTAACTTTAGCAATATTGAAATGAGTGTCAAACAGTCGCCATTTTCATGTGGCGTCTGATCATGATCCAAACAAACTTTGCGCTCGGGCTCAGGTAGTAAAGGGTTGAAAACAAAACAGAAAAACACGTTATTTCAAAACTTTTCTAAGCTTTCTTTAAGACTATTCAGAAGGGACTTAACCTTAAACAAGACTTGATAGCAATTTGAAATAATGTGGTCTGATTTTGTCTAAATTGTGTGTTACTCGTATAGGTTTGAGATCAAATACCAGGCGAAATATTTAAGCAACATCTATTATAACAGCGAAATGGTTTACTTTTTCATGATTAGTTGTCGTCTGCTTCAAATACCGTATAGTCTGTGAACAAAACAAAATCAGTTCTTATGTGTTTACCCTGTAGACAAACTTGAACAAGAGACTCACCTGTGTATACAGAAAAAACCATATTTTTTATTATACTTTATTCATTCCTGCTTTTCAAGGAATAAGCTATACACACAGGACATTTTGATGGCGACCAATGATTACGTACTTTTGTATTTGATTACACATGATAACGTACATGTACCTTTGAATTTGATAACACTTTCACTTGTATTTGTCTCACTCATCCTTAAAGATTTGAATAGACAATTTAAGTTTCCAAATAAGTCCATAGTACCAAATGTGAGTTATAAGGATCGCCCTGTGTCCGCCGTCGTTCGTTCGTTCGTTAGTTTGTCCGTAGTCAACAATTTCTTTAAATGACATATTCTCCTAAACCGATGGGTGCATTTTACTCAACTTGCCATGAATGATCTTTCTATGGTTCTTTTTAAGGTTGTGTAAATACCATAGCATATCTAGGTCACAGGGGCTACAAAAGATCATTTCAAATTTAAAAATTTAATAAATCTTCTTGTCTGAAACCACAGTACCCTTTGATTAGATATTTGGTGCACATCATCTTCTACAGGTCCTCTATCAATTTTTTAAAGTATGCCCTTGGAGATTAATATTACCCCAACCAGGGGTTGCAGTTTTACAGAGTTTTTGAGTTATATAGTGAAATCCTCAAACAACTTCTTCTCTAAAACTAAAGTCCAGATCTTTGATATTTGGCCTGGTGACACTTCTAGATGCCCTTTACCTATGGTGTTGAAATGGTTTCGAATATCAAGGGCACATTAACTAAAATTTGAGAACTTTAAATATTTTGTATGAAGTACAGTACCCTGAGCTTTTTTTAAGAAATAATCTATGTTCAACCGATGTTACACGGTACTTAACAACTGTTGGGAGCTGTGATGTGCATGGTTTGGCCACGACGTGAGTACGGAGTGCTAGAGGTAAGTTTAGTATATTATTTATGAAGTGTTTTTGTTTTACATCACGAGATTTTTTAATTTGCGCCAAGTACATGTATGAGTTGTGTTGTCTGTCTTGGCTTTTTTGTAAAATCTTTAACGAACTTTCATATTCCTTTTAATTTGTTTTATTTTGACAAAAAGATTTTGAATGCATTTTTGGCTTTTTATCTAAAATTCATTTAGTAAGTTTTCTATTGTGTTCATTTAGGCGCTACGTACGCATTTATTGCGATACCTTGCGGCTTTAACAAAGACCGATAATTCAAGAATTGTTTACTAACGAAATAATGCGTATCGGTGACCTTCCGTAGGTGTTTCGATTTTAAACTGTCTCTATTAATTGCGAAAAAGTAAAAAGGTAGATACGCGAAACTAGCTTGCTTAGGGGAGGATGCGAAACCTTGAAAACATGCAAGACCTTAAGCGCAATCTTATAAGACTAATTGGAAAACCCAGGACTTCGACATAAGTGATATATATTGGCGTTAAATTTTGATAGAGTGAGTGTTTTTATTGAATTTGGGCCAAAAGTACAAATATTTCGGGCAACAAGCTATACACTTTGCATCATTCTTTTAGTAAGCATCATTTTTTAACTGTTTAGATTTTTGTATGTGTCAATTACATGTACTACTTTTCTATTATTTCAGAAAGCTAAAAAATGCATGCCGATATATTTGAAGAACGTGACGAATCTGCAAAACCATCTCATTCAGTACCTCATTCTACATCATTTTTTTCACAGTTTATCAATTTTATCAGTTTGAGAATTTTTGTCTTGTACAATACATGTACATGAAAAAAATCTTATGGTTCGCAGAAACTCATTTATGTGAAAAAAATTTCTCCAAAATCACTTTTTTACATTTAAGCAAAACTGAGATTTCACCAAACTGAAGCACGGGCATTCAGAGTGACTACGTTGACTACGTTGAAAGTTATCAACAATGTCTTTAAAACAAAAAAGCGAATATATTAGAACGGTTGACAGTCTCTACCTTGAAAACATAAAACGTTGTTTTAGAGGGTCAACATTAAAACAAAATTGTGGAAATGCAAAATGCAGCAAAATTCAAGTTTTTGATACAACATGCACTGTCGTTTGAAAAATTTGGTGGACTCCACCAAAAAAAACAAAATTGAATAGTCATTGCCTGTTTTACAAATTCTGTTCTGCAAGGAAAACAATATTCTGTAGCAAAAAAATATAAAAATACAGTCAATCTCGAGGTCATAACATACGAATTCTACTAAAACTCAAAAAGTATTTTCTGTGACAAGGTATTTCACACCCGGAGTTTTATGGTGATGTGATTTACAGATTTCGTAAGATTCTTGGACATATTCATTTTCAAAACCTGTTTGTGAAACGTATTAGATTTTTCCTCAAAAAAGATTATGATCCAACTATATTGCTGTGCCCTTCACGTTTGGTTATCGATCAATCTACAATTGATAACTATGCTTTCCTCTTTGTTTGTGCGACGACAGACAGGGCTTAGCACTACATGATGATGTATCTCTAAAGCCGTCCTTAACCGGGAGAGTTATGTCGGATTTTCGTGCTTTGTTTTTTCTCTCCCTCTCTATCGTACCCTGAACCCTTCTATGTCTTACAGTTACTCGTAACTACAGACTAGTCGATTGAGTACAATTTGACCGTTGCCATAGTGGGTTATTTTTAACACGGGCTTGAATGTTTTATTCTTTCCCGTGGTACTAATAATCTTGTCATAGAATTTTTGTTAGATGTTTTATATATATTTACTTACTGTGTTGGCGGTCTTTTTGATTGTGGAATAGGGTTTATAATTTATGTACACTGTTCGTCTTAATAGGTGAATATAGGAGATAAGAGTGAGGTTGGGCGCCCCTAAACCCAGGTTTAACCCCCTAGTGGTTGTTAATAATTAGTTTATAATTAATTATTGATTGCTAATGACCGTACCAAGTCGGGCTCCTATATTCACTTTGCTTTATGTTTGTCTTGCGTGTTGTTTTCTATTTAGTGTGTAGATGAAGGAATGGTATTGCGCGCGTGTGTGTGTGTGTTTGTTTGTTTGTTATGGTATGACTGTGTGTGTGTTGCTTGAGAGGTGGATGTATTGTTTGTGTTACGTTTCCTGCTTGAGTCTTTCGTATTTATTTATTACGTGAAATCTCTGAAAAATCAGGGATTTCACGAAAACCCTTAATGTCCCAGGGAAAAGCGTAATTTTGAAGCTTTCGTTGATCTTTTTATAAATATTTGGCAGTTACTTTTGGTTAAAGTAATTCATCTTACCTTGTTGAGTTCATTAAGTTAAAAGGCAAGTACCATGCTTACAAATATCTTGTTAACCTTATTAACAAGACAGATGTTTTGGTTTTTAAATTGTCCTGACTTATATGCGCACTGTTCATTTATTGTTTTTCACTTGTGCGAGAATATTTGTGTGAACGTTCATTAGACCATGCTATTTTAAGAGAGTATAATGTTTTAAACCATAAGTAATGTCATTTTAATGCAAATCTATTTATTTTATAAAAACGGAAATTTCATCAATTCCTTAAAACTACCAGTGATTATGCGTAATCCCTAAAACTTTTAGGGATTACGCGTAATTTCTGAATACACTTAATCCCTGTAACATATAATATTATATGTTACAAGGATAACGTGTAATCAGGGATTACGCGAAATCCTTGAAATTTTAGGTGATTTCAGTGATTTCACGTATTCCCTGTTTACACCGTATCCCTGTAACATATATAAATCAGCTCGTAAATATCAGTTCCGGAAAAACGATTTATATTAAAAAATACATTTCTACAAAAAATGAGCTCGGCCGGGATTCAAGCCAGAGTCGCCTCAATGATAAAAAGGTATCTTATCCACTGTCCACCAGTTCAGTAGGACATGGTGTCTTATAAAAAGAGTTTTTAAAGAGTGTTATATGTGTCTTGAAACAACAATGATAATTATTATGAAACAAGTTCTTCATGATTTATTATTATTTCTAACAGTATTTAAAAGTGTGATTCAAACGACTGTTTTTGAAAGTTTAATCAGATAATCCAATTTCTATTCTTTTCCTATTAAACAATATCTTAATCACTGATCTGTGCATTATGTAGATTTTGAGAAAATGTATAACGTATATGTATGCTGTGTCTGTATGTCGTTGTTTTTATCATCACTGACAAAAAAAAGTCAGCGAACACCCTTTAAAGCAAAAACGAGGGTAATAAAACCGTAATGAAAATCGGGGGGTAAGGAAGTGACATATATGTACTGGATGCGCTTCACAAGATCAGGATTTCACCATTCAATACCAAATTAATGGCGAAGTTTTTACCCTTTCGCCACTATACTGTCGTCTGCATCAATAATGTTGTCTGCAAGATCGTGTCAAGGTTAGATTCAAGGCAGTATATACAAATGGCGAACAGCTTGAACCTTAAGCAGTGTCTGATCTACTGCTAGAATTGTTTGAAATGTCAACTTTAGGCGACTCCGGTGAGCACATGGTTAAAATCTATCAAAATGCAACCTTTAAACCTAATGGTGTTATTTCTCTGCAAATCATATGAAGTCATAATGTTTTATTATAATTTCCCTTTCCTGACAATGGGAATGACATATATAAGCAAACCATGCCATGTTTCGCACGGCAAACAGCATGTCATGGTTGTTATGTAGTGGAATGCAAAGCCATGTGCAGTTTATGTTTGCATGTACATAGCCAGACTTGGCAAGTGAGCGTATTGGTTTGATCAACACTTACAGTGATATTTATGATATTCTTTAACAATTTAAATAAAATTAAATATAAAAAAACTCAATACATTGAAACATAGGAAAATTACACATTTTCGAAAATTTAGACAATTTACCTGACTATTAAATAGATTTATGCTCGGTGTCTGATATCGTTTGTCATAGACATAATTGTTTTAGGATAAACGTGTTTGTTTAGGGAAAAGCCATTTACACTGCACTAAATCTTAATAATCTTGCATGTTTCCTCTGAGACGCCTTTTCATTTACATGCTCTTTATTAAAGTGCTGACCTGGTATGTCTGGGTAGTACACTTGCTAAAACACCTGCTCCTAACCAATGTGACCTAAGTTCGTTCCAGGCTCGGGTCTCCCGTCCGCACCATTGGTGTTCCTCAGGGTTCTCCGGTTTCCGCCCCCATAACAGTAAAAATCTCAAATTTATACTAGCGTTGTGTCATTGAACATTGTTTGTGAACGTTCAAATAATTTGTTTCATAATCGATCTAAAATAAAACAAATACCATTGATATTGATATCACTGTTCTATAAAAGTCATCCTTATTTTGGAGTTCTAGTTTAAGTGCAAGACTTAAACCGTTTTGTTTTTTTCCAAAGACTTTTAACAGCAGAGTGTAACAAATCATTAGAGTTTCTTCGTTTTATTTATGCTTTTCGGTGGATTACGAGGAAATAGCAGTATCTTATCACTTGATAAGTACACTGTTGCAAGCTGTGGGAATATCGTCACACGTTCTTCTTTTATAAATGTTCCCCATTGGGCTCCCCAAGAATCGTAGTAAATCGTGTCCTATCGTTTCATTCCGGCAGCCCGATTTGTCGCGAACCACTAAACGGAAGAACACGAGTCCAAGGTCGGAAGTAACCACGTAACTCCGATGACGTCAAATCAATAAATCAGTGACGTCATTGAACGGCAATATGTTACGAAAATGTGTTCGATATAAAATTAGGCTCCATGCGAGTTAAATCATGTACTTTCGCTTTCAATTGTTGAACAATTTAGTTTTAAAAAGTGGCTTGAAAGCAAAAATAAATAAAATAACTGTATTTTTTTCAGAATAAGATCGAATTTAATCCATTTCGTGAACATCAGACTTTTATACTTTCACTCGTTGCTTCGCCACTCTTGAAAATGTAACGTCTGATGTTCACTCAATTGATTAAATTTCTATCTTATACTGAACCCCCCCCCCCCCCCCCAGTTATCCTCTATATAACCTGGCGATGTATATACCCGTCCTTTTATTAGAGTGTACACTTGCAAGAGTACACTTGCCATATCCAAACAGCGAAGACCAAAATAACACTTGAAAAAATATTACCCTTTTTACTGTCATGAATAAGTAGCATGTAAAATATTTCTACCTCTTGGCAGGTGATAAATTAACGCAGGCTCAAATTATAGCAGTATGTGTCTTAATGGGGCATTCTGCTTTACTTCCAACCTGCTTGAAGTGGCCATTTGTCTTCAAAACTTATAACATGGTGCTGTAGAAATGGGTTTACCCTTTCAATGTTAAATATAACCGTCTGCTTTACACTTTTTATCAATAGAATATCGCCAGCGTAACTCCTGCTGTTTAAATATTTTGAGTTTTGAAGTTGCTTTTAAAATAGTATGGGTGGGGAAATATCGATACAAAACAGTTTTTAGTCTGATCAGACGCCGTTGTACGCTGCTTCAAAGTCGACCGTATTCACAAATATGTTAAATCATTTGTGTAAATTACCAGTCATGTTTCGAATCCATGAAATTATTTCACAATTTTTTTTTTAGAATATTTGAATTAAATAACTCAATAACTAAAAATATAAAATATAACTACCAAATAAACGTCTACTAAAAATAGTAAATAGAGTTTTTGTTTTTACACTTGAATTGAAGGAAAATATACTGATGACTATTATTAGGGATGCCAAACAGTTTTATGATTGTTCAGACGCCGAGTTACATGTACTCTGCGTTCGATCTGGATCCAGGCTGTCTGTACTCATAGCAGTTGGCAGTAGAAAGGTTATAATAAGTAGACATAATTTTCAGTATGATACTTTACCAAAACAATTATCGATTTCACTACATACCAAACGCATCGACGTATGCTATTTTGGGGATTATACCAGACGACCATCCTTATGGGATTTAGTCATATTTATTAAACTTTTACGAAAAGAGTAATATGTCTATGGTAATATATTGAGAATATTGGTACTAAACAAATCTCAACCCAATTGTGCCCACGATTCCAATAGACAGTAGACTCTGATCAGACACCGCATTATGTCTGCGCTGTTTGCTGAAAGTAATTGCATTATCCAACAAAACGATCATGAAAATTTAGACAAGGTAACCCTTGGATAAAAAATGGACTAACCCACGATATAAGCTTGGAAGGATCAACTGACTTCAATGTTATGTATAAACAATATCGCTCTGAGAAGTCTTTTCTAACTCTTTTCTGAAACAGCGCAGGCAATGTAGATCATGATCAGGCATTTCAATTATTACGAAATTTCTACATGCGTTATTACCGCGATAATCCGTTGTTGATTAATATTACGGATGGCTCCAAAAGGTTTGCAATGGAAAACAAGCTTTTGTCTTCTCGCATTTATTTGGAAAGTATAACTTCCTCTGCAATGTGCCTTGGTTTGTAACACGCCCTGTAATCTCTGGCTCCATCACTTTTTCGCGATGTATTGAAAAAAGAGCCAAATAAACTTCCGAGAAGTAGCCAAAGACAGGATATGGCCACGAAAGGTAAGACAAACTATGCATCTTGAACACGTTTACGAAAATCGGGCTTCGTCATTCCACATAGAATTGATCATATCTTAAGTCCGTGTTTATTGATTTGCAAAACAATTCTGTTTATAACAGTTAAATTGAACCAAAGTGTTGACAATGACCCGAACAAAACCAAAAGTTGACCAAAAAACTCGTCTGTTTAATGTTTTATGCAAAAAATCCTTTACTCTAAGCGTGGACCGTTATTGCCTGATGAATACGTGTTCCATTTTGAATCATATTACGTTACCATACATAATATTCCTGTCATACTCGCCAATTTATAGATTGAGAAGGACCGATGTTATAGAGAGGGAGCGAATGTGCAGAGAAGGAGCCAATAAACGCATTTAATGGAGTATGACAAAATGTGCAAATTACAGTCTTCTTCGAGTAAAGCGTTCTTTTTGGTGTCTAAATAATTTGAACACAGTAACCTATCGGTGGAGTTACGCATTCACTAATATGATTTTGACGACTTGATTTATTACTAAAACAGAGGAAAATATATTGCCCGAAAGCTCAAGCTTGTAAACTTGTAAAAATCGCAAAAGAAAATAAAATACATAGAAATAAAAATAAATATTGCCAAATTCTTCATAGCTTTGATATTTAGTTAAATCGACTTTTTTATTATTTTTTTCATTTAATGGATTATTAAATATCTTATAGTGAAATAAAGTAAATTGTTGCCAATTATGTAAACCCCAACTATTTATATTTCTTGATGGTTGTATTTAAAAAAACAACATTTCAAGCCATGAGCAAGGGTGAAAGAAAGCAGACTGACATTGACAAGCACACCAAAATCCAGTCGAAAAAGAACCACCCACTGCAGAAATTTTGAGAAGAAGATAAAAGTAGTGTTTTGATACCAATTAACCATTTACCTTTGACTGTATTCCATATGTGCTTACGGTATGTCAAGCTAAATTAAAAAAGTAAACTAAATTTTGAAAGACAACTAAATAAATAGACTTATAAATAATTAAAGCCACGGGGTAATAGTACGAATTGTTAGGTAAACGCCTATTTTATTACAACTAGATTCTAATGCTAGAATTGTTTGGAAACAGCCACATGTATGTTTTTACTTAAACAGTCAAAAAGTATTAAAAATACATATGCTATTACTTAAACAACCAATAATTGTTAAAAATACCTATGCTATTACTTAAACATCCAATAATTGTTAAAACAAATACCTATGCTATTACTAAAACAACTAGATTCTAGTATGGCCTAGGCAGATTCTGGATCTGCCTAGCCATATTGGAATTCTAATATGGCCTAGGCAGATCCGGATTCTGCCTAGGCCGTTACATAATTCCAATACGGTTATGGCCTACGACATATATATAGTGTCCCCTGTAAGACTCAAAGCTTTAATTTTAATAACGAGCCTTTTAAGATACTTCAAAATTAAAATAAAAACAATTAATTTCCTGAATATTTCCTTGAAATATAATTAATACGTGCATACGTTGGCTCCATCTCTGTATCTTCGCTCCCTCTCTATAACACAGGCTCCTTCTGAATCGATTAAATTGGCGAGCAGGACATGATCTTAATTATTGATAACGTGATATAATGCAAAATCGAACAAGTATTTATCAATCAATAACGCTCCACGCAAAAAGTAATTGAATTCGGAATAATACATCGAACAGACGTGTTTTTGTCTACTTTCGGTTTTGATCGGCTTCTTGCCCAAACTTTGGTTCAATTTAACGGTTAAAAACATAATTGTTTTGCAAATCAATTAACACGAACTTAATATATAAACATTTCTATGTGAAAAAACGAAGCCCAAGTTTTTTTTATAAAAAAACAACAACAACGCTTAATGATATTTATAAAGGAAGAAATAATTGCACGATGCATTGTTTGTCTTACTTGTCGTGGCTATTTCCTGTCTTTGGATGCTTCTCGGAAGTTTCTTTGGCTCTTTTTTCAGAGCCAGAGATTACAGGGTTTGTTGTAAACGAATTTCATTTCCTATTACATGCGTATGATCAGTATGCATTGCAAACAGATATGCGTTAAATCAAACGCCAAGTAAACCACTCCAAAATGTTTGCTATTTAGAGATGAAAACAAATTCTCAATTATTTTAAGAGAAAAAGAATGGTCATTTTCTGCTATGAGTTTCACTTTAATTTGCGTTTTAACGGGACAATACCAACGTTCTTTCCAGCAAAAGGATATTTTTGCACAGTAACAATTTTCTGAAATAAGTCGAGTTGTTAAGATATAAGACAGGTGTGCAAAGCTCATTGGCTTATTGGTTGCGATCTTATGCACCAACATGTCACTGAAAGGTAACATAAGACATACTGCACTGTATATAAATAGGAATATCTTGGAACAATTATTTGGGGTAAGCCTGTGGATAATCTACTGTACCTAAATGATATCTTGTTTATTTCGATAAGCCGTACTCTAAGCAATTCAAACCAGCAGACTCGCATATTCACTTTGATTGAATGAATTAAAGAACACTGATATCAGATTCTAGATATTCTGGAATAACTGCCAACTGTGCTGTTTTGTTTAAAGAAATATTAAATATGTCTACTTACGTAGACTTCTGTACTAAACCACCTAACATAATAATTTGATGAAAATAACCTACTCCCAGAAATTCAGGCTGGTATAGGAAATCCTATTCTAAATGTGATCGGGTTTTTTTTTTACATAAAACCCAAACTTGAAATTCTAAAGCATCTTAATAAAAACATTAAGTGCAATGGAGAAAAAATGTGTATAAACGCGTTAAATCCGATAACGTCATTTTTATTTCCCCGTGAAAACGGGTCGTTATACGGTACACCCTGCGCTGTCCGTCCATCCGTTAATCTTTTCCTTGTTAGCGCCCTATAACCTTCATTTATCGACCAATCTTAATTTTACTCAACACAAATCATCCTTACTTCAAAAGTTCGGACGAGTTTGCGTTTCAGGCGTTTGCGACTATGTTCGGCAGAGTTATGCTACTTTGCTGTCAAATATAGGCATTTTTAAATTAGACCAGAACATTGTTGTTCTATGTTCAATTCCTTTCAAATTTGATATGGTGATACAGAGAGTAAAGCGACTTTAAAGAATTACTGGTTTTTATGTGTCTCGTAATTATCAGATGTTTTGTTTAAAAAAAGTAATTGTTTTTTCTAAATAATTTTAGTTTCATTTGGTCTATTGTATGCGAATGTCATATTTAGCTTTCTCAGTATACATGGACAATAGATTCCAATTTAGGTTGCGGTCGGATGATTTTATCTAGTGTTAAGCCCCTTTAATACGTTTCAAAAAGAAATCTCGTTACTGTTTTTTCTTTTTGTAGCCAAATTTTATATGTTGCATACTTATTATGCAGGAAAGATGCCTAGTGATTTTGGTTTCGGTTCAATGAATTTTCCTGGAGTTATGCACCTTTACATACTTAGTATTTTACGGCTCAAACTGTTTTTCAGATAATAGCTTTTCTTCTGTTTGCCTTATTGAAACTATATTTCATACTAAGCTTTCTTATTACACCTAATGATTTTGGTTCTGATCATATGTTAAAGCCGTATTGTGTTTTGGGGAAACCTGCATAAAACTGTTGTTTGGGATCCCATTAGAACTACATGGGACGTGTTTCTTTCATAAAAAGCGGCTTTATCTAAGAAATTCGCTTTTTATTTTATTTGTTTAATTTATTGATGTAGCATCAATTAATTTGACCTTGCGAACGGAAAGAAGGACAACTATGTAAATACAGGGCTCCAGATAAGAGGAGTATTTCGAAAACTAAAATCTTTATTTCTGCTTTGAAACCAATGGTTTCGAAGAGCCAATTATTATGAGTAGTAACACCATAGCATTCGGTGCTGAAATGAGTGAGAAAATGTTGGATTTGTTCAGTTTACTTCCGCTTATCTGGAGCACTGGAATGAAGTGGTTAACCCTTATTCTGCAGACGTCTGCTTTGAAATTGTCAGCAGGCACAGGGTTAATCAATGAGTTAACTGTGAAGTTGACCCCGGCTGTATCACGTGACACTAAGCCGTGTATGTTTATGTCAGACGTTCTATTTTCGGTTTGTTATGTTTTTAACTGCTCTTTTTGGTGATTTAGGTCTGTCTTCAACATTTCATAGATCAGTTTGGCCCATAAGAATGTTCAAACATTATTATTAACCATTATTGTATTTCAGACATTAAAAAAAGTCTGAAAACACAATGGGACTTTAATTGGAGTTATGCCCTGTGTATACGTAGCTTTATTTGTTAAAAACCCTTGTTTCCGGACAATAATTTTAGTTCTTTATAAGGTTTTATTACCAAATTCCATAGTAAGCTTTCTCGTCATACAGGTAATGCGCCTACTGATTTTGGTTATGTTTCTGATGATTTTTATTGCAGTTATTCAACTTTACATACTTAGAATTTTACAGCTCAAACTGGTTTTCGGATGATACCTCTACTTCTTTTTGCCTTATTTGGACCAAATTCAACATCTGAAGCAAGTACGGTGCCTACAGAAGGTCAACTGAATCACACACGAAGTCAACACGAATATGCAGATTTTTATCAGAAACTTCACCCGCAAGACACACGAAGGCCACACGATAGCTACACGACTCCGTGTTGAGAGTATAATGCATTTACGAAGGCACTACTTGACCTTCCGATTGTATAAAGGTTTCGGCGGACGGCGGGATAGTTCAGTTGCTGATCTGAGTTTAAAACCCGCAATAGATTCATTTCAATCCAATTAAACTTAGTTAGAATCTAGATTCAGAAAAGTTCGAACAAACATGACATAGACTCTGAAAAGTGCATACAATAAACGTTGTCACTGAATATTGAAAACTTCCTTTTTCTCCCTAATCCTTACTTCGTTTAACGCTTTGCATGATGAGTAAGTTTTTCGCCTGCAACATTTATAAGAATTAGTAATATATAGGTATTTTCAATTTAGAAACAAATTAATTACTTCACACACGTTTTGCTTGGTGCTCTCTATCTACAACGACATATTATGTATTTTGTTAGGTGGGCGTTGTTTATGAGGAAATGAGGAAACAAGAAAACCCTATAGAAGTGTTAACAGTTTTAGTCAATATCAGACGCCGCGTTACGCGGTGTCCGATCTTGGTTCTAACTGTTTGTCACTCGTCATTATGGTATTTTCGGTTACCCCTTAGTGTCATCTCGATACCATCGTACTATAATATGATAGCTTCAAGACACAATTGCGAGGACTTAACGGAGTCGTGTTGCCTTCCTAAGCGCGTCAGACAGCTTAGTGTTTTCTTGGTATTGTCTTCGTCAGAAGAGACATGCCCGATGGCACCGATGATTACATGAGGGCGACACCATTTGACAAGATGCAAACACGATGGCCTTACGAAGGGTAAAATGAACACACGGAGTCAACACGAGAGTGAACCTTCGCAAGGTCCTTTAGAAATTTATTTTTTTGACAACTAAAGATTTTGTCATTGCTCAAGAAGTTGCTGTCGATGCCCGAGAAATTCAACCGGAGGTCACAAGGTGGCTAAAGAAGCCCTCTCGAATGGCCCGATTTTACACGATCAGGTCCGAATTTGAACATTTCGTTTATCGTGTGTCCATCGGTTGCAAATTTCGGGACTGTGTGACGCGGGCATAATGACGACATGTTAAAATAATGGCGTAATTCTGAAAAAACGACACTAAATGTCAAATGAGCATTTTTTTTTCAATAAGACCAAATTTAGATTGTTATTAATTCGAATTTTGAATAATTTATCAGAAAAGTATTTTTTGTTTGATGGGTGTTTTTTATATATTGCAGAATAACACTTATGTGAAATTAAGAAAATTTGGTTGTTTGTCTCATTTGGTATTAATGTGATAAATAGAATACTACATTCGTCTTGGCACGTCATGGCACGGCTCATATATTGAGGATATTGAATGAGTGTGTTCGATCAAAATGTGTACGTTGCGAGCCAGGGCTCGCTACATATAATTTTATCAAACTTGTTCAATAGATTCAATATTGAAAACAAGTTCATTCAATATCCTCAATATATGAGCCGTGCCATACTAAACCAGACTGATTGCTTGCAACCGTTATCAGATCAAGCACCATGTTCATCCAAGGTTTTGTATATGAAGTTGGTTCAGCCAATGTCACCAATCTCAAGTTTTGTAGAGCGGCCCTGACAAACTCACATTCAAGGTTTTTTGTCAGCGGTTTTACTAACCAAACTATCCAATATAAGGCAGAGGCCTCACATGAGACGCTTCAATGATTCACAGTTTTTACAGGTATGCATGAAATTTATGAGTTTCGCAGGGGAGCTGCCTGTATAGAGAGTATCACCGAAAGCAGGTCAGGACATGTCTTTAACATAAATGCATTTTTCTCAAGTAATAGTTACCGGTTTATATTGGGGCAATTTAACAACAAAACTTTTTCGGCTAAAGTTGGTTATCTGTCTTCTTAATATCATCAATGGATATATATTTCGGCGCATTTTTGTAGGAGTATGTAGGGGCTTTTTCAATTGTTTCCATGGAGGAAAGATTTGTAAAAGCGCTAGGTCCTAACCCCCAAGAAATAGATGGACCAATGCAAGGATGGCAAACATTTTATGAGACTACAGTGGGAAGTCTTTATTTTCCAAATATTTTTTTAAGCAAAAACTTATATATCCATTGCATACATGTTCAGCCTAATCAGAGTAGCGCATTATCAGACTCGAAACTGTATGCCAATCAGATAGTAATAGATCGTAGGAATATTTTTTTTTTTGAAAAGTGTAATTTTCTACATATAATTTTTGCGGTTAGTTTGCGTATAAACGGTAAATGAATAACGTCTTCTCCACTGTGTATATGTCAACCAACGAATATAAGGCATATGAAAGTGACATGTAATGTATGTCAATCGATACTACATTTTGCCAACTTTCGCAAGAGAAACAAAATTTACATGTCGATCTATTTTCAAGAGCTTAAATGGCTGTCCAGTTTTCTTAAAAATTAAATGACGCCGCGTACAGGCTTCAGATGAATTTCCGAAGGGTATTACATGATTAAGAACGTAATGTGGCGTGGATGATGATATTAACATCACATTACTTCGAATTTTAAAGTTGTGATAGGCTTTCAACTATTTGTACGCTGAGGGTAAATTTGCAAACAGTTTGGATCAATGTTAGCCGCCGAGTAACTCGTTGTTTCATCAGGATCCAAATTGTTTGACAAGTTGGCCCCTTTTTGAAAATAAAAACAGTCTACTTGTAGAAGCATTATAGACAACAATTGTTGTAAACGTAAATAGCGCTAAGCATTTAGGCTTTTAATATTAAGTTAATGCTCAACAAAAGTATTCGTGGTGTAGGTTTTGATTCTTCAAAGCTTTCTTAGAATAAATGCCGTGGATAACAAAGTCAAGTAAAACATTCGTTATAACTAATGCCCAAAACAGTATTGACCGGTGGTGTTTAACTTACACTTCGCTAAGGAAATTTATTTAAAACAAAACTTTATAAGCACGTAAAAATAAAATAATTTTAACTCTTATAATGCTAAGCGCAACTTGGCTAGCATTTGGTAAATGTTTTTATCTAATCTAGATAAGACGCCGCTTAACGCAGAATAGCTTCTCGATGCAAACTGTTTGGCACTCATACTCATGAAAACACTGTGCCTTTATTATATAGAGTTTGGAGTAAGATCGGATAAAATTACTTGCCGATAAGTTCAAAACATTGCAGTCTTCAATACGTTTCTTTTTAGTTTAGTTTAAATCAACCTTGAAGGATTATTGTTTTGTTTTATATGTAAAGGATATAAGACGAAAACGACCCAGTCTTTACAATAGTCTACTATATGATACGTATAACGCCTAACACAGTACTTTATTTACATACTGGGTTGTTTGAGTCTTATATTTTACTTAAAACACGTTTTGTAAACATCAAATATTTCAATAAAAGCAATAGGTTAATATATTCAAACTTATATGTAATGATTTAATACTTTTTTGGATATAATAAAAACCAATTCATCAGGTAAAAATATAACCCTTTTGACCCCATAGCCTTTACACGGGTGTTCAATTCTGAGTAATACGCGGATCTTGCTTTGCAAGTGCCCTACGTACCGGTACTATTGGATTGCTCATTCAGAATGTACAAAGTCGCATGTCGTGCAATCATTACAGATAGAAATGTTCGAACGTGTAGACGACATGTTCTCAATTACAGAAACATACTCTCAGGATATAACAGTATGGAATAGTTACAAAAAAAGTGTAAGTGAAGCTTAATTTAGAAAATCCACAAGAAAAGTCCAACTTATGCTTCTCCAACTGTGTAGACCATAAACAGTCGCATGTTTTTTCAGAATCTCAACCATTTTCCTACTTTACTAGTCTTATTTAAATATTCACCTTTCGTTAAGTTTTCTACCAAAAGAAAAATAAGTATTAGTTATAGTTCTTTTTTTGAAAATTATGCAGTATAACCTGATGCGATCGTAGGGAGCGAACAGGTTATGTTGTATAATTGTCAAACAAACTATTACTGACTTACCGTTTGCCTAAAATATGGCACGTAGGCCAGTGTATGTCAGTTACCGTTCAACCTACTTTACATATACTATTATCACTCAACTAAAATTACCGCTCGTCCCAGTTTGTCAGCCAATGAAAGGGCTCTATCTAGGGGACGGTGCATCGTATTTTCAGAAGCCTGCGAGTTCACTTTTACACATGACGTCACACAATAAACTAGGAAAATCGACCGGGAACCCTATACACATGTAGGGCTCGCTTTATGCATGTCCATGAGCGAGTCACCCAAATGGAATTTAGACATATATTCATTTGAGGACGATTTATATTTGTGTTTCGACAGTATATTGTTGAAAAATGGCGAGGACGATCAGCTGTGGACTGGTGTGGCATGAAAATGCTTGATCAATTGATTTGCTAAAATAAGTTAGGCCGTAAAAATCAGTAACCAAGTATTAAGCAGCGCCTGATAAACCAAGTCATTTGAAGATTCGAGTCCTTTAACCCACTAATGGAGCCAAGCAATAATTGTTTTAAAGTATATTAAGAAAAAATAGGAAAACACAAATTACAGGGTGAAAACACCCTAAATCACTGATTTAGATGTGTTGTTTAGTGCATTATACTATTAATTGACAAAACTACCTATGGCACCGAAGGGGTTGAAGATGGGTGGCTGTTTAACGCAAGAATAAAACGCTTATATAATAGGAGCCTCTGAAATGCTTGTCTAATGGATTGAAAAAAAGGAACCGTATTTAAGTACAATATTGAAAATGAATTCATTCCTTTCGAGACGTTTTACAGTTAAATCTTTGTAAATCGATTGCACAATAGAAGACTAGACCCACAGGTCGGCTGCTTGGCCTTTTTATCCCAACACTAATTCAATGAACAATTCGAGTCTAGTCCATTTTTGTAATAGGAGCTCTACGATGTAGTTCTACAAGGTTCGCTCTGGACAAGTGTAACGGTACATTATAAATGGCGAGTGTACTCGTCACCTAGGATTCAATGAGGAAATGCAGGACACGAGTAATACAGAAAAAAATTCAGAACGTTTCATATTAATTTCATTAAGCACTAACTGTAGTCGCTTGTCTAAAGAATTCTTTGTTTTATTCATGCCTCTTCATTGCAAGGCCGCGGTACACAGGTTATACTGTAATTCCCAGCTGGGCGGTTGCTGTATGACGTAATGATGCGCTTTGCTCCGCCTTAGCACGCGGTGTCCATAATCGGTTCATGATTTGTTTGTTTCTGCCATACCCAGGTACAAAAATCTGCGATATATTTTTCAGTTTCTCGCTGAAATAGAGCCCTTTCATTGGCTAGCAATCTAGGTCAAACGGTTAGTCCTTTCAGAAAGATCATTCATTTCACAATTTGTACCATTTTACATTCATCCTTGTGATTGCCTTTTTTTGTTTGTTGTTTGTTTTTGCGGCGAATCCAAGCTAAACATCAACATAAAACTTCAGGCAATCATACGCCCTAATTAATTGGACTAAAGAAACAGCTGAATAATTGTTGAAAGAATATGGTCTGATCATATGTTGAGTTACTCTGCGTCTGGTGTTAAGCTAAACTGTTATCAAATGCCTGTAAAGCCGATAATACAGCTATAAGGCTTAACGGTTTAACCATTGTAAAGGTCACAAGTAGGACTGATTCGAATTTAATTACAGTGTAGATTCTGCTTAGATGCGCTTGTGAAAGTCCAAATGCTTGGTCCGTGCGCTGTTGGCAATGTGATCAGCAAATGTGGTTCAAATATGACTTTCCCGTAAGTCGGTGATAAACCGTCGTAACTTTGAAAGTTTCTTTTTCTATTGATTGACATTAACAACAAAAAGTTTTAGCTGTTAGCGCCTATTCGCAATACAGGCTCACAGTGTAGTGCAATTCTAAATTCCGACAGATTGCGATTTGTCGTCTTGAGCTCTGAAATTGGGGCTTGTATGCACTGCCATATATTGTACACCAAAAGACTTTTCTGACGCAACCCTTTTCAAAAACGTTTTACATAAACATGGTTTAAGACATCTTATTCATATTTCAAGGGAACCGGTTGACTACGTTCTGCACAAGATTCCAGTGAACTCATTTAACCATGACGGATGATTAATGCCGCATTTGGAGTGGGTAAGGATAAATACTTTTGCACAAAGAAAGTGATGTTGGTGAGAACTATCAATTTTAATTATGTATGGTTATAGTTCTAGGTTAGCACTATTTACATGGTTTTAGTTTTATGGTTTTTGTATTGAACTGCTGATAATTGAAAGATGATATTCAGGTTGTAGTTTGATAACTACTTAATAGTCTCTTATAATTCTTATTTGAATGGCATGGTTAATGTTGTTTTATGATAAATGTATATATGTATATGAACCATGATGAGACTGAAATAAAGATATGATATAGATATGATATATATCCAAGTCAAAATCAATTCATTTCGATGTATTGATTATTAACATACTTCTATTTATTGACCTTCTACACTGAAAATGTATTTTGCATATTTGACCAGCGGCCATCTTGAATAACATAATATTGTAAACTAAAATTCAATAGGACTGATAATTCTAAGATAGCGGCCATTTATATACTCAAAGTTAGCGTTTTTGGTATAAATATACTTTATTATGTAATCTTACAATGCCAATATGAACTGCTAATTTGGAGATTCAAGCATCAAAATTGGCACAAATGATATCCCGCATCTACATTTTAGGAAAAATGGGTTATCCATCTGATAATCCAAGATGGCCGCCGTTTTTCAAGATGGCCGCCTCGTTACATTTAAATGTGAAAACAAATGCTTTCAGAGTAGAAAGTCAATAAATAGAAGCATGCTAATGATCCGAATATCGAAATGAATAGATTTTGAATCGGATAACTGAATATTGTAAATCGAAATAAAAAACGACTACTAGTTTCAAATGGCGGCCATTAAATGACTCAAAATTAGCGATTTTGGTATAAATATACTTTATTTTGTAATCCTATAATGACTATAAGGACCGTTTATCTGGAGATACAAGTACCAAACTTGGAACAAATAATATTCCGCATCTACTTTTTAAAGAAAAATGGGTTATCCGCCTAAAAAATCCAAGATGACAGCCGTTTTTCAAGATGGCAGCCTCGTTACATCTTAATGTGAAAACAAATGCTTTCAGAGTAGAATGTCAATAAATTGAAGCATGCTAATGATCCAAATATCGAAAAGAATATATTTTGACTCGAATAACTTAATATTGTAAATTAAAATCAAAGAGGATACTAGTTTTAAGATGGCGGCCATTAAGGGTGTATCAATGTCATAAGCCAATTTATCAAAGTATCAAACTTTTTTCTAACATTATGTTTTTTTGGAAGAGCTGTTTATGATGAATGAAACAAGAGTTGTCAGAGAGACAACAAAGCTCGCCACTGGCACCTTTAGAAACTTAAAAGCACACTCAAGGTCACAGAGGTCAACCTTTTTGCCTGCATGGAAAGGTCTTGTCCATATACACTGGCAAATCAAATATGAAAATAACACCTCAAGGGACATAGGAATTATAAGCATTTTTGAAACCTAAATGCAGATTTCAAAACCTAAAACCTTTCGCGACCTTAGTTCAAGGTCAAGGACACTGGGCTAATTTTTTTGCATGCATGGAAAGGTCGTGTCCATATACACATGCATGCCAAATATGAAAGAAATATCTCAATGGATATATGAGTTAAAGAAATTTTGAGAAACCTAAACGCAGACTTTGAAACCTAAAAGCGGGTCCTAAGTTCAAGGTCAAGGTCAGAGGGCTCAAACATTTTGCATGCAAGGAAAGATGTTGTCCATATACACATGCAAACTGAATATGAAAGGAATATTTCAATGGACATAGGAGTAATAAAAATTTTGAGAAACCAAAACACAGATTTCGAAAACTAAACATTGGCCCTAAGTTCAAAGTCAAGGTCACAGGGGTCTAAATTTTGCAGTGCCTGGAAAGATCTTGTCCATATACACACATAAACCAACTATGAAAGCAATACCTCAAGGGACATAGAAGTAAAAGGCATTTTTCAAAACCTAAACACAGGCCCTAAGTTCAAGGTCAAGGTCACAAGGGTCCAAATTTATCTGTGCATGGAAAGGTATTGTCCATATACACAAACATACCAACTATGAAAGCAATACCTTAAGGGATAAAGAAGTTAAAGGCATTTTTCAAAACCTAAACGCAGATTTCGAAACCTAAACACAGGCCATAAGTTCAAGGTCAAGGTCACAGGGGTAAAAAATGTTCTGTGCGTGGAAAGGTCTTGTCCATATACACACACATACCAACTATGAAAGCAATACCTCAAAGGACAAAGAAGTTAAAGGCATTTTTCTAAACCTAAACACAGATTTCGAAACCTAAACACAGGCCCTAAGTTCAAGGTCACACGGGTCTAAATTTTTCTTTGCATGTAAAGGTCTTGCCCATATACACATACATAGCAACTATGAAAGCAATATCTCAAGGTAAATAGAAGTTAAAGGCATTTTTCTAAACTTAAACACAGATTTCGAAACCTAAACGCAGGCCCTAAGTTCAAGGTCAAGGTCACAGGGGTCTAAATTTTTCTGTGCATGGAAAGGTCTTGTCCATATACACACACATACCAACTATGGAAGCAATACCTCAAGGGAAATAGAAGTTAAAGGCATTTTTCTAAACTTAAACACAGATTTCGAAACCTAAACGCAGGCCCTAAGTTCAAGGTCAAGGTCACAGGGGTCTAAATTTTTCTGTGCATGAAAAGGTCTTGTCCATATACACACACATACCAACTATTGAAGCAATACCTTAAGGGACATAGAAGTTAAAGGCATTTTTCGAAACCTAAACACAGATTTCGAAACCTAAACGCAGGCCCTAAGTTCAAGGTCAAGGTCACAGGGGTCTAAATTTTTCTGTGCATGGACAGGTCTTGTCCATATACACACACATACCAACTATGAAAGCAATACCTCAAGGGACATAGAAGTTATAGACATTTTCTTAAATTGTTTACGCCGTTCACGACGACGCCGACGACGACGACGACTACACCGGGGGTATTGCAATAGCTCGTCATGTACTACGTACAGGCGAGCTAAAAATGAAAACAAAAATATATATGGTGGTGTCCTGTTTTTTGAGCTACAGCGATTTGAAAAAGGTATGTCAAATTTGGACGTTTTTTTTCAAATTTTACCCATTCAGAGTACAAGCTTCAGTAAATTTGCAAAACAAAACAAACATGATAATTTCGGTTTTCATTATTAATTTAATGTCTATGGTGGTCTTTTCACATATAGAAAACAAATTTAGACATAGCAGGCACCAGGTTTGAACTATACGGATCCTTGAATATCAAAAATATGCTTTGTCAAGGGCATGATTTTATTAGATTTTATATTTTATGAAAAAAATTAAAAAAGTTTGAAAATGAAATAGTTCTAGTATTAAACTTTTTTATATTCTACCTGATGAAAGCCCATGCTAATTAATACGAAAGAAGACTCAAGCAGGAAACGCAACACAAACAATACACCCATCTCTAAAGCAGAACACACACATCCATACCATAACAAACACACACACACACACATACACACACACACACACGCAATCCCACAATCCAAACAGAAAACAATACGCAAAACAAACATAAAGCAAAGTGAACATAGGAGCCCGCCTTGGTACGGTCAGCAGCAATCAATAATTAATTATAAATTAACCATTAACAACCACTGGGGGGTTAAACCTGGGTTTAGGGGCGCCCAACCTCACACTTATCTCCTATATTCACCTATAAACACGAACAGTGTACATAAAATATAAACCCTGTTCCACAACCTTACAATCAAAAAGACCGCCAGCACAGTAAGTAAATACATGTAAAACATCTAACAAAATTCTCTGACAGGATTATTAGTAACACGGGAAAGAATTAAACATTCAAGCCCCTGTTAAAAATAACCAACTATGGCAACGGTCAAATTGTACTCAAGCGAATAGTCTGTAGTCACGAGTAACTGTAAGACATGGGAGGGTTTAGGGTACGATAGAGAGGGAGAGAAAAACCAAAGCACGAAAATCCGACATAACTCTCCCGGTTAAGGACGGCTTTAGAGATACATCATCATGTAGTGCTAAGCCCTGTCTGTCGTCGCACAACCAAAGAGGAAAGCATAGTTATCAATTGTAGATTGATCGATAACCAAACGTGAAATGCGCAGCAATATAGTTGGATCATAATCTTTTTTGAGGAAAAATCTAATACGTTTCACAAATAGGTTTTGAAAATGCATATGTCCAAGAATCTTACGAAGTCTGTAAATCACATCACCATAAAACTCCGGATGTGAAATACCTTGCCGCAGAAAAGACTTTAAGTTACATTTATACTTGTTAATGAGAGGAAGATTTCTATAAAAGAATTTAGAAATGTTTTACGAAGTTTATGAAATCTGTACCCCTGTTTAAGAAGCTTTTCAGTAATAGTTTTATTACGAATGTGGAAGTCCTCAACAGAGGTACAAGCCCTAGCAAAACGAATAAGTTGTGAAATATAAACCCCGTAAGATGTAGAACGGGGAACATCGCCATCTAGATGAGGATAGTTTACAATACTAAAATCAAAATCATCTCGTTTATCGTAAATCTTAGAAGAAACAATTCCGTTATTTATTAAAAGATCCAAATCTGAAAATGGTGCCGATAAATTTGACTCGTTTGTTTTATTAAGGCGTAATTCTTTTGGGTAAATAAAAGGAAACAACGTATCAAAAAATGGGTTGTCTATATTAAAAATATCATCTAGATAGCGCGATGTGTTGTTAAAGGCTTCGATCATATCTGCCTGTGTATCAGGTTTTAGACTTAGCATAAAGTCCCTCTCATAACAGTACAAAAATAGGTCTGCGACAAGGGGCGCACAGTTTGTACCCGTAGGGATACCAATCACTTGGCGGTATATGGTACTCCCAAAACGTACATAAATATTATCCAGAAGAAATGATAGTGATTTACAGACATCGGTGCAAGTCCACATAGTGTAATGCTTAACCGTGTCATTTGTAAAAAATGCACGATCAGTATTACACGCCAGAAATAGTTTCCTTTCTCTGGCAAAAGTCTTTTCAATAAGTTGTATAAGTTTAGCTTTTATTAGATTATGAGGTAAGGTAGTATATAGTGTTGAAAAGTCATACGTACTAATATTGCAAGCTTGGTATTTTCTATGTTCAAGCTTCGTCAAAATTTCATTCGAGTTTTTGATAGACCAAAACAGATTAAGTCCAGAATTTTCGTAAGTCTTGTCACAATACCTTTGAACATGTTCTTTGATTTTAATTAAAGACGATGTCAAAAGTTTGGAAAGCTTAGTAGTAGTACATGCACTTGAATTAGCGATAAAACGAGACTTATATGGTGTTTTGTAGAGTTTTGGTATCCAGTACATAGTAGGAAGTTTATGACATGTAATGTTGACGTCGGCTTATAATTGTTTACAAGTATCAAGATGATCAGATACTACATTATGCTCCGTTAAATTAGTCGTTGTATAGGAATTGGTATTCACAAGTTCCTGGTTTAAAGTATCAACATAATGTAATCCTCATACAATTATCACATTATTGGATGCTTTGTCTGCAGGAACGAGTACATATTTGGAATGAAAGTCTTGTATGCCCTTCTTTAAGTGACGAATGTTAAATTTATGTTTAGGTGGTAAAAGATGGTTATTGGATAAAAAGAACGCAATGCGGGTATCGATAATATCAAAAATTAATTCTTTCCATTTTGTAAGAGCGTCATTTTCAGCATGTTCTCTACGGCACCAGTTGGTACTATACTTATTCAAAGCTTCAGAAATATGATTGCGACAAGTATCGAAATCAATTAAGGCAGGTAATCTAAATTTAGGTCCCTTACTCAAAAGCGCTCTAATGCGTTTATCTTTAATGATATCAAAATTGCCAGTTATTATATGACCCACTGGAGCGTAACAGAATTTAGAAGAGGTACAGTCTCATGTATCTGGTGTGTTTTCGAGAATTTTAAGATCAGAGACAATTTTATTGTAGTTAAAAATTAGCCCTCTAACAGATTTATTATACTTATAACAAATAATAGGTGGTTCAAGATTTTTGAAATAATTTGGAATAGCATTCATCACATTTTTGTTACGGAGAATACTTTGTAAATCTATGAAATCAATACCTTTATTTATAAAAGGGACCTTAATAAAATATCTTTTGTGACCGTTTAAAGAATCAATATGAGGTCTAAGAACATGCTGAGTATAACTTTGTATTAAACCTGCAGTATAATACAGAGGATCTGTGCGTAAAATTATTCCATCAGCCTTGTCGTCAATATCTTTTAAAGACGACAATGACAACGAAGAAAGCCGAGAAAGCATTTTATGTTTACCAGAATGTAACAGCAGATTATGCAAATCTATAATAGAAATCGACTGACGTGATTTACGTTTAATATTTCCATTTATACGAATACCATGCGATCTAGATTTACGCTTTCGTGTAGAATAAATCGAAAAAATATCAATTGAAGGTTCTTTAGAAATATTGCCAGATTGGTATATATTATCATTCAAGCCTAAAGGAAAGGGTGTCTGTAAATTTTTAATCCATTTTAATTCCGTTATAAATCTAGCCTTACATTTGAAACTATTAGTAGCATTTATATCATACGTAATATGTTCAACAGGTTGAATTGTAATAAAATCTAATCCATGTCCAGATTTCCGAAAATGTTGATACAGAAAGTTCCTCAGTTTAAGGCAGTTCAAAATATGAAAAGAAATTGAAAGGTCAGTGTTGAAAATTTTGAGTTATTAAAGTAAAAAGAGTTATCTCCCCTTACAAAATTTACAAAAAAGTACCATATCGATGATATTTAGAGCTTTATAAATTTCACATTTGGTGCCTTTTTTTTCTTAAATTAATTTTTGTATGAAGAAATACTACCATAGATAGGAAATAAATAACACAAAACCAAATTATCGTATTTTTTTTCATTTAAAATGGATTTTATTGAAGCGGGCTGTTTGAAAAGGACAAAATAAGAGGAAGTGGGTGGGGTAAATTTTACATGGCCGTAGAGCCAACTGTTGTTCACCAAAATGTACACTTTTTTCTATTTTTTCATTCATCTTAAATAGCTCTTCAATACAAAACCATCATAGAGTGTTTTCATATACTTTGAAAATTTCCCAAAGTCATGACATTGATACACCCTTAAATGACTCAAAATTAGCGTTTTTGGTATAAATATACTTTATTATGTTATCTTAGAATGCCTATAAGGACCGTTTTTTTGGAGATACAAGTACCAAACTTGGAACAAATGATATCCCGCATCTACATTTTAGGAAAAATGGGTTATCCACCTAAAAATTCCAAGATGGCCGCCGTTTTGCAAGATGGCCGCCTCGTTACATGTACATTTAAAAACAAATGCTTTCAGAGTAGAATGTCAATAAATACAATTACGCAAATGATCCAAATATCGAAATGAATAGATTTTGACTCAGGTTACTCAGTTACATGGAGCAAATTTGTACATATGATGGCCAGAATCTCAATTCTAAAAAAATAAACGTTATTCTCCTGAAATATTCAAGATGGCCACCTTGTTTTCAAGATTATCGTCTCGTCACATATAAATCTGAAAACACGTGTTTTCAGAGTAGAACATCTATGAATAGAACTACGTTAATAATGTAAACACCGAACCGAATGAAGTTTGACGGGAAGAACTCAATAGTGTCAGAATATCAAGATGATTGCTATAAAACGTCTAAAAATTAGAGTTTCGTTAAATTTAAAAAGAATAAAGAATATAGGCTCTGAAGCGCCTTTATGATATGAACCGACTACTAGTATATAACTTTCGTATTCTAAAACGTGTAAAGAAGCTACATTTTAGGAAATGTAATTTACAACATAGAATAACGATGAGAAACATGCCAATCTTACCCATAAATTTGTCAAATATTTTACATAGGAGCATTAAATCAATGCCAAACGAAATACCATTTAGCACATTTAGGACATGAAGTGGAAATACAGCTAACCAATACAACAAAAATACAAATTATATCACATATAAATTTACATATGATATTATTAATTTAAACTAACATTAATTGAAAGAAACTCTACTTACTACAGTGGAGAAAACGTTATTCTTTCCCAATAAACGCGTTTGTGCTAAATCTATTATCTCCATTGCAAACAGTTAGGAGCCAGATTAGACGCCGGGTAACCCCGCGTCTGATCAGGCTCCTAACTGTTTGCTACTAAGATTAAAACAAACAGTCAGAATTGTTAAAATATGGTATTTTTCTCATTTTAGTGCAATGCGTTTGCGTTTCGTTATCGTTTAAACGGGAGAGACTTACGTTTTCTCCACTGTATAAGGAGTAGCCATAAAATTTGTTCTCTTCCGAGCTTTAAATCTTATATTGCAATCATATGGAAAAAAATACCATAACAATTGGTAAATAGGCATCAACATAGTCGTGTGAATAAGATTCCAGAATGGTTGCTGTCTGTAAAATTTTAATCCTGGACAATTGAGTGTTTTTGCTTGACGAGAAATGAGAAGAGATTGTTTTAGATCGATTAAAAGTTCATTCCATTGATTTTGGACGGGAAGCTTTTACAAAACAACTCAAATGACACTGGCCTGGTTTATATGCTGCATATGAATGTGCTGTCATAGTCGTTGATCTCCACGTAAATAAATACGAAAGAAGACTCAAGCAGGAAACGCACCACAAACAATACACCCATCTCTAAAGCAGAACACACACACAGCCATACCATAACAAACACACACACACACACACACACACACACGCAATACCATTCCTTCATCTACACACTAAATAGAAAACAACACGCAAGACAAACATAAAGCTAAGTGAACATAGGAGCCCGCCTTGGTACGGTCAGTAGCAATCAATAATCAATTATAAATCAATTAATTATTAACAACCACTGGGGGGTTAAACCTGGGTTTAGGGGCGCCCAACCTCACACTTATCTCCTATATTCACCTATAAAGACGAACAGTGTACATAAAATATAAACCCTGTTCCACAACCTTACAATCAAAAAGACCGCCAGCACAGTAAGTAAATACATGTAAAACATCTAACAAAATTCTCTGACAGGATTATTAGTAACACGGGAAAGAATTAAACATTCAAGCCCCTGTTAAAAATAACCCACTATGGCAACGGTCAAATTGTACTCAAGCGAATAGTCTGTAGTCACGAGTAACTGTAAGACATGGGAGGGTTTAGGGTACGACAGAGAGGAAGAGAAAAACCAAAGCACGAAAATCCGACATAACTCTCCCGGTTAAGGACGGCTTTAGAGATGCATCATCATGTAGTGCTAAGCCCTGTCTGTCGTCGCACAACCAAAGAGGAAAGCATAGTTATCAATTGTAGATTGATCGATAACCAAACGTGAAATGCGCAGCAATATAGTTGGATCATAATCTTTTTTGAGGAAAAATCTAATACGTTTCACAAATAGGTTTTGAAAATGCATATGTCCAAGAATCTTACGAAGTCTGTAAATCACATCACCATAAAACTCCGGATGTGAAATACCTTGCCGCAGAAAAGACTTTAAGTTACATTTATACTTGTTAATGAGAGGAAGATTTCTATAAAAGAATTTAGAAATGTTTTACGAAGTTTATGAAATCTGTACCCCTGTTTAAGAAGCTTTTCAGTAATAGTTTTATTACGAATGTGGAAGTCCTCAACAGAGGTACAAGCCCTAGCAAAACGAATAAGTTGTGAAATATAAACCCCGTAAGATGTAGAACGGGGAACATCGCCATCTAGATGAGGATAGTTTACAATACTAAAATCAAAATCATCTCGTTTATCGTAAATCTTAGAAGAAACAATACCGTTATTTATTATAAGATCCAAATCTAAAAATGGTGCCGATAAATTTGACTCGTTTGTTTTAGTAAGGCGTAATTCTTTTGGGTAAATAAAAGGAAACAACGTATCAAAAAATGGGTTGTCTATATTAAAAATATCATCTAGATAACGCGATGTGTTGTTAAAGGCTTCGATCATATCTGCCTGTGTATCGGGTTTTAGACTTAGCATAAAGTCCCTCTCATAACAGTATAAAAATAGGTCTGCGACAAGGGGCGCACAGTTTGTACCCATAGGGATACCAATCACTTGGCGGTATATGGTACTCCCAAAACGTACATAAATATTATCCAGAAGAAATGATAGTGATTTACAGACATCGGTGCAAGTCCACATAGTGTAATGCTTAACCGTGTCATTTGTAAAAAATGCACGATCAGTATTACACGCCAGAAATAGTTTCCTTTCTCTGGCAAAAGTCTTTTCAATAAGTTGTATAAGTTTAGCTTTTATTAAATTATGAGGTAAGGTAGAATATAGTGTTGAAAAGTCATACGTACTAATATTGCAAGCTTGGTATTTCCTATGTTCAAGCTTCGTCAAAATTTCATTCGAGTTTTTGATAGACCAAAACAGATTAAGTCCAGAGTTTTCGTAAGTCTTGTCACAATACCTTTGAACATGTTCTTTGATTTTAATTAAAGACGATGTCAAAAGTTTGGAAAGCTTTGTAGTAGTACATGCACTTGAATTAGCAATAAAACGAGACTTATATGGTGTTTTGTGGAGTTTTGGTATCAAGTACATAGTAGGAAGTTTATGACATGTAATGTAGACGTCAGCTTTTAATTGTTTACAAGTATCAAGATGATCAGATACTACATTATGCTCCGTTAAATGAGTCGTTGTATAGGAATTGGTATTCACAAGTTCCTGGTTTAAAGTATCAACATAATGTAATCGTCATACAATTATCACATTATTGGATGCTTTGTCTGCAGGAACGAGTACATATTTGGAATGAAAGTCTTGTATGCCCTTCTTTAAGTGACGAATGTTAAATTTAGGTTTAGGTGGTAAAAGATGGTTATTGGATAAATAGAACGAAATCCGGGTATCGATAATATCAAAAATTAATTCTTTCCATTTTGTAAGAGCGTCATTTTCAGCATGTTCTCTGCGGCACCAGTTGGTACTATACTTATTCAAAGCTTCAGACATATGATTGCGACAAGTATCGAAATCAATTAAGGCAGGTAATCTAAATTTTGGTCCCTTACTCAAAAGCGCTCTAATGCGTTTATCTTTAATGATATCAAAATTGCCAGTAATTATATGACCCACTGGAGCGTAACAGAATTTAGAAGAGGTACAGTCACATGTATCTGGTGTGTTTTCGAGAATTTTAAGATCAGAAACAATTTTATTGTAGTTAAAAATTAACCCTCTAACAGATTTATTATACTTATAACAAATAATAGGTGGTTCAAGATTTTTGAAATAATTTGGAATAGCATTCATCACATTTTTGTTACGGAGAATACTTTGTAAATCTATGAAATCAATACCTTTATTTATAAAATGGACCTTAATGAAATATCTTTTGTGATCGTTTAAAGAATCAATATGAGGTCTAAGAACATGCTGAGTATAACTTTGTATTAAACCTGCAGTATAATACAGAGGATCTGTGCGTAAAATTATTCCATCAGCCTTGTCGTCAATATCTTTTAAAGACGACAATGACAACGAAGAAAGCCGAGAAAGCATTTTGTGTTTACCAGAATGTAACAGCAGATTATGCAAGTCTGTAATAGAAATCGACTGACGTGATTTACGTTTAATATTTCCATTTATACGAATACCATGCGATCTAGATTTACGCTTTCGTGTAGAATAAATCGAAAAAATATCAATTGAAGGTTCTTTAGAAATATTGCTAGATTGGTATATATTATCATTCAAGCCTAAAGGAAAGGGTGTCTGTACATTTTTAATCCATTTTAATTCCGTTATAAATCTAGCCTTACATTTAAAACTCTTAGTAGCATTTATATCATACGTAATATGTTCAACAGGTTGAATTGAAATAAAATCTAATCCATGTCCAAGATGACCTTTTCTCATCACTTGGTACCATATTACAGTTTGGCTGAACAAGCGAATTAAGACAGTATGTGCCTTGGCTGGTACAGCAGAGACCTTTCGTTGTGTCTGAGGTTTCACAAGAACACACAACATGCATACACAAAGTTTCAGCGTGTTGCTTCTGCTTGCTCCGAAGGAGGCACATGAGTATCATTCTGCAGAGAAGAGTGAAAAAGCTCTGAATTTTGACAAACACTAAGCGATGTCATAACTTTTGATATGGACAACTTGTGTTGTCAACTGGTTGTGTTCTCTTTAGTCAGATCTTTCAGAGCTGCTAACTTTATTTTGTTTTGTCAAACATCTGCTCTTACGTATTTGCAAAAATAAATTGTCAACTATGGTAGATGACTTCCATTGAGCACCAGAAAATGATTTCCTTGGAGCAAACAAGGTACTCAATGAGTTACAGCTGAGAAAAGTTGTAGTTCTGAGGAATAGCAATCGACCAAGCTCACTAGCAAGCCATTGTAATTGTCAGACGTAATAGTCATTTAGGTCGAGTTACCGAGGACACATCAGAGATGAATGATGTCATCTGAACAAGACGTTAGCCATTTAGTCGAAGATCAAATAAGCCAAGATACATATATTCTGATGTAACGATCTTCAAAATGGGATTATTCAGTCAAAATCTAGTTCAAACGCAGTGTAAAGTATTTTTAAACGGCGGCCATCTTGAAAATGGCGGCCATTTTGTTTTTCAATTGTATATTATTATTATTATTATTATTATACCAGATTTATATAGCGCTCTTTTCACACAGGGATTGTGCGTTCAAAAGCGCTTTACATGAAATAATACATATGTACCTATAAATCGAGAAAAGACAAAATAACTACAATTAGATCAGAAATAAAACATGAATAAACATATAAAAGACAGTCCCCCAAAACGGCGATCACATTACCCCCATCAATCAGCAATGAACCGACCGGCTAAGTATTGCCGACTGATATAAATAATGGTAGAGCGCCCAATGCAGACCATCGACAAAACACAAATAACTATAATTAGATCTAAAATAAATAAGAATAAACATACAAAAGACAGCCCCCAAAACGGCGATCACACTACCCCCATCAATTAGCAATGAACCAACCGGCTAAAGATTGCCGACCAATAGAAATAATAGCAGAGCGCCGAATGCAGGCCATCTAATGTAACATAACTAGGAAAAATAGCATGCGACCATAACTAAAAACTCTATAGAAGATCAATGACATGATTAAAAATGGTGAAAGCTGTCCAAGAATTATACCACAGACCCCGCCAGCTGGTTTCAAAAGAGATCAGAGCCATATCCCTACCATCAAAGATCCACCAGACAGGCACTGGTCAACGGTACAACCCCAGAACTAAATATTAGACCCGTAACATATACAGAATGAACACAGCCTTAGGGTAGCAGTCATCTACCCTCTCCACCCAACACCCGCGGGACCTACATGTTCCATGGCTAAAATTACACCCTTACTTTATAAAACATCAAGATAAGAAGCTGTCCCTGAATTATACCGCAAACCCCAAGCCAGTCGGTTTCAAAGAGATCAGGGGCAATCCCTACCATCAAGATCCACCGAACAGGCATGGGCAAACGGTACAATTCCAGAACTCCCATTTAGACCCACAATATCTACAGCAAGAACATAGCCCGGGGGTAGCAGTCATCCATTTCCTAATGTGTTCTAATAATAAATATTAAAGTAGTGTGTTTTCAGACGGTTTTTGAAGACTGCAACTGAGCTCGCATCTCTGATGTCTGATGGTAGAGAGTTCCAGAGCTTTGGGGCTGCATGCATGAAACTTCTATCTCCAAACTTCACCAAACGACTTCTCGGCACAACCAGCGATACTGATTTACTCGCAGACCGCAACTCTCTTCGAGGTCTATACACGTCCAGCATACTAACAATGTACATTGGAGAATCATTACACATGGCTTTGTATGTGAGTGTCAGAATTTTGAATTCAATTCTGTGTTGAACTGAAAGCCAGTGAAGCTCCTTCAAGACTGGAGTGATGTGATTGTACCGAGGAGTCCTGGTAATGATGTGGGCTGCTGTATTTTGCACACGCTGTAGTTTTTGTAGTGAGTTTTGGGGAATCGTGCCTTTTCAAAACAGCATGTCGTGTATATATGTGCTACATCTAATGCTTGTATTACAAAATTAAGTATTGTTTTAGTCATCTGCGGCAATAACTATTAAAACATATATGAGACAGTAATTATTTTATTTAATTCATAGTACATTATCATAATTTTCAATAATTTCGATTTTCTAAATTCAAAAATGGTTTTCAAATCCTTAAAAAACATATATTTAAATGTACATAATTATCTTAAAATTAGGATTAATCAATCAAAATCTAGTTCAAACACAGTATAAAGGCACTTTGAATGGCGGCCATCTTGAAAAATGGCCGCCATTTTGTTTTTCACTTGGATCTTGTGCTTTTCCAAGGAAGCATGTCATGAAGCATATAAGTGCTAAAGTTGATGCTTGTATCACCAAATGAAATATTGGGTCAGTAATGTGCTACACTACCTATTTAAAATTTAACAATGATACAGTAATTTTTATTAAACTCAAATTAAATCAACAAAATCTTTAATAATTTTGATTTTTTAGCTTCAGAACTGGTTTTCTTATACTCGAAAACATATATTTGAATGTAAAGATCCTTAAAATAGGACTATTCAATCAAATCTAGTTCATAAAGGGTTTGAAGTCATTTCAAAAGGCGGCCATCTTGAAAAATGGCGGCCATTTTGTTTTTTTCAAGTGGATCTCGTGATTTTCCGAGAAAGCATATCATAAAGCATATATGTGCAAAATTTGATGCTTGCATCACAAAGCGAAGTATTTGGCTGTTAAGCAGCCGGGCTAATTAGACAGAGATGTTTGAAGACCATAAGTGTACAGGGAGAAACATATTGGATAGTGACAGTTTCATTTATAAACGAAATCTGTAACGAGTGCTGTGATAAAAAAAATCCCTTCATATCCTTGTTATCTTTTGTTTTGATTTTTGTGATTTTGTTCTTTTACATACATTTTTTATTTCTGTTAGATATTGTGTTTTTATGAACTGACTACACTGAAATTAACATGCAATATGTTTAAGGTCTTGATTTATCTATATTGTCAAATTCAACGATGACGAATCCCAAATGCGCCGAACACATACAAAAGTGTAGTTGTTGCGTGTATTTTAGTGTTTATAATACTACGTAATATACATTTGTTTCATTGGGAACAGTCCAATAATTGACCCAAGGTAACAGGGAACATCTTGAGAACTGTTGCCCGAGGGCAACAGTTTTCAAGGTATTCGCTGCTACAGAGGGACAATGCTTTGACTGTTCCCGAAGTAACTATCAAACAAGGGGTTTATTAACTGACTCTCTAATTAAACAAGGTTGATTGAATAGCTAGATCTAGCTAGATATACACGGTTTGAACAATTTATATTTCATCTTTATTAAAATTCAATACAACAACTGCATGCGACCGTCACTGCATTGTGGAAAGATGTCTCTACTAGATCTATATTTATTTTTATAATGTAATGGCGTTATTTATGTTGTAACGTCATAATTTGTTTTAAAGAAGGCAGATGCAAGATCGGCAAGCGGTTTATCAGTTTTATTCGGAGTCGCTCTTGATGCTAGATAGATCTATATATAGCCTTTTAAGGGGATTGTTCGGGAGAGAACAACCCCGCAAAAGGCTAGATCTTTAAACAAAAAATTGTATCCTAAAGATGCCTTATTAGGTCCCGTGATGCAGAAAATTTGTGCGCACCATTTTCGCGCATGTAACAGTGCTGTGCAACAGTAAACTGTTGCATTGCATTCTAGCATTATTCTGATAAATCTTTACAGAAAAACAATCAAAAATGATTAAAAATTACTTAGATAGAGAGTCATGCGAAAACAAAATATGGTTGATGCTTGTGAATGTAAACAGCGTAGATCATGAACAGTCTTTGCGTCTTTGGCACGACGGTTGGTCTTGATCTACTCTGTTTTCAATACAATTGATATCTCTCTGTTCCGACCACTGAAGTGTGTAAACTATTTAGTGAGTAAGACAGGAGAATGCTTATATCAAGGTGGCAGTAAAACAGAAAGTCCCTAAAGGAGCTTTTGTTTTATTGTCACCATGCTTAAAGCTGTCTTTTGTATTACTAATCGGCCTTTTATTGGTCGTAATAGAGAGGTTTTACGGTATGTCTCACACGTCTTTCCGTGTAATTCAATATAAGTTTGTAGTACAGCGTTAGTCTTATCTTGACTGCACGTGCACGTGCAAAAATACGGTACTGTGAGTCATTGAAACCCGTCTAGTATTGAAAACGACAGTATACTGCGAGTACAATAGAATGACGTCATTATCGTGTTTAAGCATACATACTGAGCGAAAAAATATTATAAAATTATTATAAATATAATGGTTAGGATGCAAACCACGTCTACGTGGTGCACTTTATCACTGATATTGCATAATAACATAACTACACGAATGTCACAGAACATAGAGATATATCGGCTGTGCTTTGAATATATGTGTAAAGAGAGGTAACTACCCTTGTAATGTAATTGCATACCAGTCATAAACGAGATGTCAGTCACGGTTTTCTCATGAAACTTAGAAGCAATTTTTGATAATTTTTGGAGATACTCGGTAAAAGCTCATGAGCATATCTTATACACATACGTCAATGACGTAATTGCTATTTGCCGAAAAATTTGATATGTAAACAAATCTTTTATATTATTATCCATCTTGATAGGACATTGACACTTTTATATACGATTCTTAATGAAAAGAGGGCATTCGTCAGGCATGTTACAGCCGATTTCACTTAATTTTAATACATAAAAAATGAACAAATTCAAGAAAATTCGCGTTTCAAACATAAATTCGGGAAATATTATGCTTTAAAGTGAGATCAGAAATACTCTGGAGATAGGCTGCATATCGACTGGACAAAGACACCAACTGTAGGACGGGTGTGTAAGGAATAAATTAACATCCTTTATTATTGTACCTTCACTTGTCTTTACCCCGAATGCAAGGGTGATTTGAAAACAGTTTGCTCCGGATCACTCATTCCCTATTTCTTAAGTGAAAAACCTTATCTTAAAATTTGACAAATAAAAAAAAGACGACAATTGATGACGTCCTGGCAATAAAGAGGTCACGGCATAAATAAGAAAGCATCGACAGTCCTATAGGAAGTTCAACCCTGCTTGACGTGCGACAAAACATGTAAACAGTAGCAATAAATGTAAAAGAAACACTCTGACTTAGCAGTAAGCACAGGATTATTTCAGTTAGTATTGGAAAAGTAGGCCACTGACTTTAAAAGTTATTGCGCGCATATCTTAACATACTGTTGTTAAAGTAGGACACTGGCATCAAAAACGTTCAGGTGAAATACAAATGCAGTTAAATTAGGGCATTCACTTTTACCGTTTGCATAATAAGGGCGCACGTATAATGACTGGTGTAAACCGTTAGACCTTAAATAGAAACCCAGTTACTCTGATCACGGTCGACAGTGTTTTCAATTCAGTTTTCACCTTTATAATATAATAAAAGCAAGCTTTTCGAAGTCTATGTTAATTACATCAGTTACACAGGTTGTCACATTTTTTAAGATTTTTACGTAAAGCATGCTCAATGTGAAAGCGGTTTAAGTGTATAACAACCTTGCAATTTTGTTAATAAAATCTCGGTCAAAACCGGTCGGTCGACCCCTCTAGGTTCTAGCTACGGCAAAAAACGACCATAATTATAGTCACAGTCAACACATGCTCTTTTGTGTAACTCAAACCGCAAGACGACCCGTAAGCACGTATGACAATCAAACAACTATTTAGCAAGAAACGTTAATAACTCGAGTGGCTTATACTCCTCAATCAAGAATAAGTAGGTAGATGAGTTGACTTTCACGGCATAGCGACACAAAAATAGGTCATAGAGCACCGATGAATGATGATTTTAAATAATAAGGAGGGCTGGTTTCACGTGAAAGAGTTGAAAGTGAAATACATGTAATTAAATCTAATTACTAATTGGGCAATATTTCAAGTTCTTTTATTGTACATGTTATTTAGTTAATGACTTGTAAAACAAGTGAGTACTAGTTAACTGAATTTCATTTACATTTCAATTGCTCGCATACAATATGTACACGATTGTTGACATAAACATTCTGTACTCGTCATGCGGACAAAGATACTCCTAGTCTCCTACTGTATTGAAACTTATTTCTCTTTTGATCTACTACATGTATAATACTTCTCAGTCATCACTTAATGCTTTATAGTTCGTGATTTACGGTACTCTCTGCCAGAATATAGAAATAAATCTGATGATGCACATCACAGACTGATTAAAGTGGAACTATATTTTCAGGGAATGAACAATTTAAAGGCGTACACACGTGTATCTATGTGGAAATAGGTGAGTGCGTCGGTCCTACTTCATTTCGCTACCGACGTGTGTCATGGACAAACGGTTGTTTTCTCACGTCTAGAAAAAACCCACATTATACCTTCGTATTCCCTTCGTAGGGAGCACGCATCCTTTGTGTTCCTTAACAAGTCGTTGTTCATTCAAATTATTTATTGTGCGTGCTCACTGTGGTCTGTGGGCCCAAACTTTTGCAATAGGAACGTGTGTTGCCTTGCGTTTCAAAGGTTTCATTCTATTGTCTTTCTTAAACAGCTACATGTCATTCTATAGGAGTTTCCCGCTTTGCATTTGCACTACATTAACCAATTGCTGTTTCTAGTACTGAAGAAAGTTGGGTTGATTAAAGGGGATTAAAGGGAAAGTAACCAGATATGTAAGCTCGATCCTCAATCGGACCAAGTCCCTCGGACAAGACTTTTTAAACCGAGGTCCGATGTATCAATCGTTTACACCGAGTATCAAAAAGAACCTGGTGACTCAGTCGATAATAAGAGTACGGCACCGCGCCTGGGTTTCCTTTATATTCTCTGACTTTTCTCTGGGACGTTTAATTAGTCCATTCATGGCAAAAACGGATATTAACATATAAACCAAACCAAAAGTAAAGCAGAATGCGCCTCAAAGCGCCCTTAAAGATACTGATATTATTTGGTTCATATTCATGACTATATTTACTTGGACTACTTTTGTCAGCGCATGAATAATATAAGGGCTAAAAAGTGCATTTATTGTGACGTAGGTGAAATATTCACTTGCCTAAAACAAAAAAGGATTATTTTAAAGGATATCCGTTTTAGCGTATGTTTGACTGTATTTTACTCTAACAATAAAAACAGAATCAGCTCACACAAAGAGCACTTACTGATTAAGTAGTGTACAGAAGTTACAGAAAGAGTGGCGTCTCTTTGTTGTTGTTTTTTCCGGTCGATCAAAAGGTATACCAGACAATAAGACACATTCACTTTATTTACTGCGGAATGCATGCGGATTTTTGTTCATGTAATCAAATCTACTTTCTTCAGAAATATAAATGACAGCAAAAGGTTTTGGGTAGCTTTGTTATGGTTGTTCAGTCAGAATCTGAATGAATCTGAATGAATACGTCACAGTAACCAATAAAATAAGTATATACAATCAATAAAGAATGAGATTTTTACAAGTGATTCATATGTAGAAGCTACTCGTGATCGCACTGAGTCAGGCCTGAAGGGAGTAAAACAAGAGCGTGTCCCAGTTACACGAATGCTCCCGATGATACAGGGAGGGGAATCCAGACGATAAAATGTAAAATGTACGAGTTAGAGAGCTGAAACTGTCGTGGATCTCCATTTTGAGGAATTCAAGGGCCATTACTCCAAAGAGCCTAGCATAAATTGGTGCCGCTGGTTATCGTAATTGGTCTCCATTTTATGTCAACAAACATTTTCAGAAAGTTTGGTGAAGATCAGATGAAAAGCAATGTGTTTGTGAAACACAAATGCCCCCAGCCAGCGTCATGTTCTGTTATGTAATGTTTATTTGCAAAAGTAGGTCAAAAGCCATGGTCGTAGGGTAAATGAAACATTGGCATGGTTGGAGAAGTCTTAACACAAGTAACATACAAAGTATGGAAGCTCTAGGCCTACTGGTTCAAATGCTATAGGCGTATAAAGATTTATACAAAAGAAGGTCAAAGGTCAAGGTCACAAGGGCAAACACGTAGGCATGGTTGTAAAGGTTTTGACACAAGAAATATATAAAACAAAATATGAAAGCGGTAGGCCTACTGGTGCAAATGTTATAGCCATTTAAATATTTAAACAAATGTAGGTCAAATGTGAAGGTCACAAGGTCAAAAAGTTTTGTATGGTTGGAAAGGTCTTGCCACAGGGAAAATACATGCCAAGTATAAAAGGCCCAGGTGCAAACATGCAAAAGTAAAAGCCAAGGTTAAGGTTTTTGGTTAAAGTTTGATTAAATAGGTCAAAGGTCGAGGTGAAGGTCACTTGGTCAAATATATTGGTACGGTTGGAAAGTTCTTGATACAAGAAATATACATACAAAATATAAAAGCCCTGGGCCAACTGGTGCAAATGTTATAGCCATTTAAAGATTTTTACAAAAGTAGATCAAATGTCAAGGTCATGGTCACAAGGTCAAAACGTTTTGTATGGTTGGAACGGTCTTGCCATGAGGAATACACATGCCAAGTATAAAAGGCCAAGGTTCAAAAAAGGGAAAAGTTATAGCCAATGTTAAGGTTTTTGGTTAAATATTGATTAAATAGGTGAAAGGTCGAGGTCAAGGTCACATGGTCAAAGATATTGGTATGGTTGGAAAGGTCTTGACACAAGAAATATACATACAAAATATGAAAGCCCTGGGCTAATTGGTGCAAATGTTATAGCCATTTAATGATTTTTACAAAAGTAGGTCAAATGTCTAGGTCAAGGTCAAAAAGTTTTGTATGGTTGGAACGGTCTTGCCATGAGGAATACACATGCCAAGTATAAAAGTCCCAGGTTCAAAAATGCATAGTTATAGCCAAGGTTAAGGTTTTTGGTTAAAGTTTGATTAAATAGGTCAAAGGTGAAGGTGAAGGTCACATGGTCAAAGATGTTGGTATGGTTGGAAAGGTCTTGACAAAGAAATATGCATACAAAATATTAAAGTCCTGTGCCAATTGGTACAAATGTTATAGCCATTTAAAGATTTTTACAAAAGTAGGTCAAATGTCAAGGTCAAGGTCACAAGGTCAAAAAGTTTCAAATGGTTGAAAAGGTCTTGCCATGAGGAATACACATGCCAAGTATAAAAGTCCCAGGTTCAAAAATGCAAAAATTATAGCCAATGTTAAGGTTTTTGGTTAAAGTTTGATTAAATAGGTCAAAGGTCAAGGTCACATAGTCAAATATGTTGGTATGGTTGAAAAGGTCTTGACACAGGAAATATACATACAAAATATGAAAGCCCTGGGCCAATTGGTGCAGATGTTATAGCCATTTAAAGATTTTTAGAAAAGTAGGTCAAATGTCAAGGTCAAGGTCACATGGTCAAAAAGTTTTGTATGGTTGGAAAGGTCTTGCCATGAGGAATACACATGCCAAGTATAAAAGTCTCAGGTTCAAAAATGCAAAAGTTATAGCCAAGGTTAAGGTTTTGGTTAAAGTTTGATTAAATAGGTCAAAGGTGAAGGTCATGTGGTCACAGATGTTGGTATGGTTGTAAAGGTCTTGACACAAGAAATATACAAACAAAATATGAAAGCCCTGGGCCAACTGGTGCAAATGTTATAGCCATTTAATGATTTTTACAAAAGTAAGTCAAATGTCAAGGTCAAGGTCACAAGGTCAAAAAGTTTTGTATGGTTGGAAAGGTCTTGAAGACACATGCCAAGTATAAAAGGCCCAGGTACAAAAACGCAAGAGTTATAGCCAAGGTTAAGGTTTTTGGCACAGATAGACGGACGGACGGACGGACGGACGGACAAACCAACAGACGTGATAAAAACTGTACGCCCCCGAATCGTAGATTTTGGGGGCATAAAAAACTAGTTAATAAGATGTTTAGTGAAGGTGCTATATCAAAAGACATAAAACAGTATCTTACTCCAAAGTACTCAGTAAATTGAAATGTAACCAAACGAAACATTTAACCAACTGCTCCTCTTAGAACGATAGTAAGCGGCATTTGTACTGCTACTGAAAAGTTAGCTAAGGTTGCTGAAAATGAATTAGTGAATTGTCGAAACTTCACCGAGCTACATTAGGGATACAACTGGTTCACATGCTGACCAAGTTTCAAGAGAATTTGAGTTAATTTGTTTGAGTTTGAGAGCAGACAAACTTAAATATGCCCGTTTTTTACGGAGAAAGGGGCATAACAATTGAATGTATGCGACAATCTTGCTGTTTATCGAACTCAACCAAAACATTATGATTATACGCATGCTGACTAAATTTCATAAGGATAAGAATTGTGTTTGAGTTAGAGAGCGTACGAACTGGAATATGCCCGTTTTTTACAAAACAAACGCTTAACTCTTGAATGTCTAGGGATAATCTTGCTGGTTATCTAACTTTACCGAGACAATATGGTCATTCATATGCTGACCAAGTTTCAAGGGGATTGGAATAAATTTGTTTGAGTAACAGAGCGGACAAACAAAAATATGCCTTTTTTGACGAAAAAGGGGTATAACTATTAAATGTCTACGTCAATATTGCTGGTTTTCTAACTTGACCGAAACATTATGGTCATTCACATGCTGACCTAGTTTCAAAAGGATTGGAATAAATTTGCTTGAGTTGGCGAGCGGACAAACTAAAATATGTACAATTTGATAAAAAAAAAAGGGGGCATAACTCTTGAATGTCTATGGAAATCTTGCTGGATATCGAACTTGACCGAAATCAATTACATGCTGACCAAGTTTCAAGAGAATTGGAATAAATTTGCTTGAGTCGGAGGGCGGGCAAACTAAAATATGCCCCTTTTTGACGAAAACTTGGGCATAACTCTTGAATATCAGCGGCAAACTTGCTATGTATCGAACTTATCCGAGACAAAATGGTCATACACCTACTGACCAAGTTTCAAAAGGATTGGAATAAATTTGTTTGAGTTAGAGAGCGGACAAACTAAAATATGCTAGTTTTTACGATAAAAGGGGCATAACTCTTGAATGTCTACTGGCAATCTTGCTGGTTATCGAACTTGACCGAGACATGATGGTAATACACAATCTGACCAAGTAATAATAGGATTGGAATAAATTTGTTTCAGTAAGAGAGCGGAAAACTTAAATATGCCCGTTTTTGACGAAAAAATGGTTATCACTCTTGAATGTCTACGGTTATCATTCTGGTTATCGAACATTACGGTCTTACACAAGGATGACAAAGATTAAAAAATATTGAAATAAATTTGGTTGAGTTGAGAGCGGACAATCTAAAACATGCCCGTTTTTACGAAAAAGGGTCATAACTCTTAAATGTCTCAGCAATCCTGCTGGTAATTGAACTTGACCGAGACATAAGGACATACACATGCTGACCAAGATTTAAAATTTTTGAAATAAAATTGTTTGAGTTGAGCGCGGACAATCTAAAATAAGCAAGTTTTTACGAAAAAGAGGACATTATTCTTGAATGTCTATGGAAACCTTGCTGGTTATATAACTTGACTTAGACATTAAGGTCTTTCACATGCTGACCAAGTTTCAAGAGGATAGGAATAAATTTGTTTGGGAAAGAGAGCAGACAAACTAGAATATACTCATTTTGACAAAAAGGGGCATAACTCTTGAATGTTTTGGGGAAATTTGCTGGTTATCAAACTTGACCGAGACATTATGATCATTCACATGATGAACTAGTTTCAACAGGACTGAAAAATTGTTTAAATTTGAGAGCGGACAAACTAAATTATGTCCGTTTTTTACGAAAAGAGGACATAACTCTTGAATGCTTACTGGTTATCGAACTTGACCGAGACAATATGGTCATACACATGCTGAACAAGTTTATTAAGGATTGGAATAAATTTGTTTGAGAAAGAGAGTGGACATGTTAAAATATATCCGTTTTGATGAAAAAGGGCCATAACTTATAAATGTCTACGGCAATCTTGCAGGTTAGCGAATTTGACTGAGATATTATGGTCATACACATACTAATTTTTAAAGGATTGGAATAAATTTGATTGAGTAAGAGAGCATGCAAACTATATATGCCCGTTTTTTACGACAAAGGGGGCATAACTCTTGAATGTCTTCGGGTTATCTTGCTGGTTATCTTACTTGACCGAGACATTATGATAATAAACATGTTAACTAAGTTTCAAAAGGATTGGAATAAATTTGTTTGCGTTAGAGAGTGGACAATCTAGAATATCCCCGTTTATGACAGAAAGGAGCATTACTCTTTTATGTTTACGACAATCTTGCTGGTTATCGAACTTGACCGAAAGATTATGGTCATACACAGGCTGACTAAGCTTAAAAAGGATTGGCATCAATTTGTGCGAGCGGAAAATTTAAATTTGCCCGGTTTTTTATTTCGAAAAAGGGGCATAACTCTTGAATGTCTTCGGCAATCTTGCTTGTAATCTTTTTCGACCGAAACATTATAGTCATACATTTTCTGACCGAGTTTCACAAGGATTGGAATAAGTTTGTTTGAGTAAGAGAGCGGACAAACTGAAAAATGCCCGGGTTTTTTTACGAAAAAAGGCATAACTCTTGAATATCTTTAAGTAATCTTGCTGGTTATCTTACTTGACCGAGACTTTATGGTCATTGACATGCTGACCAAGTTTTAAGAAGATTGGAATAAATTTGAGTGATTAAGAGAGCGGACAAACTGAAATTTGCCCGTTTTGACGGAAAAGGGGCATAACTCTTGAACGTCTACGACAATCTTACTGGTTATCGAAATTGACCGAGATTTATGGTCGTATACATTCTAAGTAAGTAAAATGGGATTCGAATAAATTTGTTTCAGTTGGAGAGCGGACAATCTAAAATATGCCCGTTTTTATGAAAAAAGGGACATAACTCTTGACAATCAGAGACTATATGGTCATACACATACCCGTAAGACAGCAGACAAACTAATATTTGCCCGTTTTCTACGAAAAAAGGGCATAACTCTTGAATGTCTTCGGCAATCTTACTGGCTTTCGAACTTGACTGAGACTTTATGGTCATATACATTCTAAGTAAGTAAAAATGGGATTGGAAAAAAATTGTTTCAGTTAGAGAGCGGACAATCTAAAATATGCCCGTTTTTTATGAAAAAGGGACATAACTCTGGAATGTCTACGGCAATATTCCTTATTATCAAAATTGACAAAGACATTATGGTTAAACACATGCTGACCAAGTTTCAAAAGGATTGATATAAATTTGTTTAAGTAAGTAGGCGTAAAATAAAAAATAAGCCCTGTTTTTACGACAAAGGGGCATAACTTTTGAATGTCAACGGCAGTCTAGCTAATTATCGAACTTGACCGAAACACTATGGTCATACACATACTAAGTAAGTTTATATAGGATTGAACTAAATTTGTATGTGTTAGGTGAGGGGACAAACTAAAACATGCTCTCTTTTGACAAAAAGGGGGCATAACTCTTGAATGTCTTGAATTACCCTATGTTTAAAAATGATTGGAATAAATTTGTTTGAGTTGGAGAGCGGCCAATCTATAATATTCCCCTATATGACAAAAAAGGGACATTATTCTTGATTGTGTACGGAAATATTGTTGGTTATCGAAATTGACTGAGACATTATAATAATACACACACTAACTAAGTTTAAAAATGATTGAAATAAATTTGTTCGAGTTAGAGAGCGGACAAACTTAAATATGCCCGTTTTTTACAAATAAAGCGCATAACTCTTGAATATGAACGGCAATCTTGCTTGTTATCGAACTTGACCGAGACATTATACGGAAAAAAGGCTTGCCTTTTTCCGTTCTTAGGTAATGCATGATAAAATCAAAGGTATTCCAATTCTATTCAATCACTGACAGCCTTTGAAAAGTGTTTGATTTGCGCGTGAATAATTTCCTCAAAACTAGGCAACTACAAAACATGGGGGCTGACATCTTGGATGATGACGTCACGGTTTTTACGAAGAGTTGTGCGTGACGTTTCGGAATTCCCGATTTCGGTGATATTTTTAAACCATTTTAAGAATGAATAACCCACAACACTTACTTGTAATGATTTCCTCCAAATGACAAAATTTCAAACAGTTCAATTCATACCCTTTAACGCTAAATATGAACGTTATTTGCAAAAAGCTACTTCTCAATCGAACCGATAAAAATAACGGATTACCAATACGTCATCTATATAAATAATGACGTCATTATTGGTGGTCATATGACTTCCAAAAATAGTTTCAGATTGAATTATAATACAGGGCTGCCATAAGTTGAAATGAAAAATCCTAAGATTTCCAAATATGTATTTTTCAAGCGCGATTTTACGAATCGTACCTTTACCCCATAGCCGATTTCTAGTTTTGTTGGCATGTGACTACTTAAAGCAGACTGGAAGTAAAGCAGAATGAGCCTATTTTAAGCTACCATAACCTGGGGGAAAATCCGGAGATTTAGGAAAAATCCGGAGAAATGGAGCCCTGATAATATAGCTGTACGGAGGAGTTTTAACTTTTAACATTGTATACACGGGTGCTTATATTAGTATATCTATTTGATTATTGGGTAACAACATATAGATCTTGTCCCAAACAATTTAGGTTTATAATAAAAGTTCGAGTCGGTTGTGTAATCCAGATCTCAATCACGAGAGGCGTAGCCTCGAGTGTGATCTGGAATACACAACGAACTGATACAAGAGCGCTGCTCAGTGATCACACACTGGCGATAGATCTATTCCGTTTTCATTAGTACAATTTTGCTTTTTTCCGTCCATAGGCAAAGCCTAAATACATATTAGTCTTACTCTGGTCATATAGACAGTCAAGACGTTTTTGTAAAAATTGGTTTTATAAAGTTCTGTATTATTTTTATGAGAACGACTTGAGTATATATTGTCGCTTAGACACGCCAATCACACGTTCATTTGCTCAGGTTGTTGAAAATAAGGCTTTTAATTTATTTTTTTCTAATAGTTGGCTTCGTAGAATCAATAGCTATGTTGGGACCTCTGGTCGAGGTCGTAACAAGCTAAGGTTAATCTATTTTTGCTACAGAACAATTTTGTAAAGTAATTTTTCCGCCTCTACATCGATCGGCCTTTTGTAAATTTAGATTAGGTGTTGCTCCAATTCGGATTGAAACGGGTCGTTATGAAGGCCTTAGCGAAGAGAATAGAGTGTGCCCGTTTTGTCTTAACGGTAGCATAGAAAATGAATTACATGTGGTTTTGAACTGCAATATATATAATGATTTAAGAGAACAGTTGTTTGCAAAGGCATGTACTTTTAATCCTGCATTCTTAAGCTTAAATAATTATGATAGATACAGTTTTCTGTTTTCCAATGCAAGTATGATAAGAGACTGTGCCAAAACCTGCTTTCTCATTTTACAGAGACGCCTGGGGTGCGTTCATTAACGCTTGCGCCACGTGGCGTTTTGCAAAACTCTTGAGTTAGCGCTATTGAACGATAGGTTCTGAGCGGGCGTTTTGTAAGTTCGCCGAACGTAGATTGACGATTGCTCGCCGAGCGTTTTCTAGGCGAACCAAAATGGTGACCAAGTGAGTTTTTACCCCAGTTGAACTGTAATTGTTGTCTATTTCTGATAAAGAACGTAGAAATTGTTGATAAATCGGTATTCATAGTGGTATTTAGACGAAAGCCACTAAGTCTAGATGGTATTCCTGATAATGAAGGTGAAGAGGAATGTAAAAGCGCACTGAATTGGTCGAGAAATGAGGTGCACAAAAATTCGGGTGTAACTAAGGGCGTGTTCGATTATCAGTTCCAGAACTGTTTGGAACGATTCCATGGAATTAGTAAATCAAATAAAAACGGAATTAAACCCTTGCAAAAATGGTAGTCTGGTTCCCTACTTATTACAACTTTGCTGTCGAAGCGTTCGTAAATTGTGCCGGGAACCATGATGATACGTCACAATTCTGCTCACACCACCTCCTCGGGCAGAATTGATAGAACAGTTCTGGAATTGAATTCCGGACCATTCGATTTCGATTCCGTCAATCCGGAAGATTCCGGACTGATAAACGAACACGCCCCTATTAATCGGATAGGGTCGAAATGGGCTCTATATTGTAGATCAAGCAAAATAAGATGTAAAATTAATTCCATTTACTTGATATGTTTTCAATTTTTTATTTTAAAACTTTGATAGAATGTGTTTTTCTGAATCTGAATGGTAGAAAGACGTTGCAGCGGCGACGAGACATTTCGCATCTAAAGTTTAGCTTTAAACCGTTTCCTCCCTGGTTGTGTCGCCCCCAAACTAGACACTGGTGTTTCGCCCCCAAGGCATTGTTGTTTCACCCTTCAATGTATAAAATTCTTCCAAAATAGACACAAAATAAACTCGGTATTTCATCAGGATCCAAATCAAGTGACGATATTATATATGCATGGCAGGGCTGCCATAAGTTGACATGAAAAATCCTAAGATTTCCCAATTTGCATTTTTCAAGTTTGATTTTACTAATCGTACCTTTACCCCCATTGTCTGTTTCTATGTCTGTTGACACGTGACTACTTAAAGCAGGCTGGAAGTAAAGCAGAATGCACCTTAACTCTTTCCTCCCTGAAACTTTAAATGGAAAAATCCAGTTTCCATTTTAGTCTAGTCCATTTCTGACTTTTAAGGGTTGTTTTTGTCAATGTTTGGCATTGTGACAAACAGTGAAGAACTTGATCAGAGGGCTCCTTTCGGAGCCCTCTGATCAGGGTCTTCACTGTTTGCATAGGACAAGTGTACTATTCACATGTACACTGTTTGAAAAGCACGCCTATATGCGGGACTAGGGTTCAAAGAGTTAAGGCGCATTCTGCTTTACTTTCAGCCTGCTTTAAGCTACCATGTACTAGAAAAAAATCCAATGATTTAGGAAAAGTCCGGAGAAATGGCAGCCCTGGCATGGTGATATTTACATGAAAATTATTAAGTCTACATAGTTTTTCCCGTTGTTGAAGCTGAAGATAAAAGTAAAATCCTGATTAAATAGGTCCAGAGACCTAAAGTTCTACAAGATACAATATGATTTATTTAAGGTTGGATACAATATAACAGTAAACAGTAGCTTTCGAGACAGGAGGTTATGGGTTGGATCCGCAGCATGGTCATACCTAAGAGCATCATCAAAACTGTACTAGTAGCTCCCTTGTTTCACAATCACCATTTTAAGAGCTAGGAATGTGACTGTAAAGCCCTAAGGTCAGTATGCATGTTAATGGATACCTTCTTTGTCCCAATAAAAACCTCTACAGAGCTTATGTTGATTGTTTAGCACAAACACATGTATAAAATAAACAAGAGTAAAAAAGGCTGTAGAAAAAAGGACTGTTAAAGAAAGGGTTTACATATACGGTGGATGCAAGCTAGGTATACAAACTATTTAGGGTGTTTTCATTTGTTTTGTTCTCAAGAACTAGGAGCTTTGGTTCATTAGACTCTGCAGTAATCGCATCGATAGCTCAGTGGTAGAGTGTCCGCTTTCGAGGCGAGAGGTTGTGGGTTCGATCCCCCGCTGGGTCATACCAAAGACCACTATAAAAACGGTACTAGTAGCTCCCTTGCCTGAAGCTCGACATTGTAAGGGTAGTGCTAGGAAGGTGAATGTAATGGCCAGGTAAGTATGCATGTTTTAATGAATACCTTATTTGTTGCAATAAAAACTCTACAGAGCTTATGTTGATTGTTTACCAGATGCAAAGTTAAATAAAGCTTGCCTTTGCCTTTGCACTGTTTGCTCAGTATATTTACCAATCTAATATTGAGGTTAGTTCAATAGAACAAAACACACAAAAACAACCCACAGAAGTGATATGTACATCACTGTAACTTTAAGAGGCTGTTACATAAGCACAGCACTAAAAACCAAAAGGAGAGATACAGATAGAACTGGGCAAAGCGACCACCGAAAGAGACGCAGTGATTGTTAGCAATAGGTTGCCGCTTAATGCAGGGCAAAAAACAGTGAAGAAGACGCCTTAGTCGTCTGCACCACTTTTGCCCGGCATCATGCAGGCTGCTATAACAGCTCCACACGGCTGAAATAACACCTTTTCTGTTTGCTTAGCACAGGTCGGACTGCATAAATTACAATAAATTAAAACACAAGCACAGTTCAATTAAAAACATAATTGACATGTCATGGTCAAATTTACCCCAGTTACCACACATACTGCAGGACAAAAGCAGCCTGGATGACTCCTATAGAAGCCTCAGCACCCTCTCTGTCCCCAACCTAGCTTCCTTAAATCACAACACTGTAGACAAATCACATCTGTCTGGTTGAATATTGCAGGTTTAAACACACATGCTTTTTGGCTCAGTGGTAGAGCGTCCGCTTGCAGTGCTGGAGGTTGCGGGTTCAATCCCTGGCCGGGTCAAACCAAAAAATTTAAAATTGATAGTAATGGCTTCCCTCATTGGCACTCAGGATTTCGATTAAGCATTACGACTGGTTCGTTTGTGTCAGGATAAAGTGACTGGCCGGGTACAGTCCCAATGGTGCACCTAAAAAGTGACCCTTCTCATAATCATCAGAATTGATGGCGTAGAAGTAATAAATAGAAATAGAAAATGTAAAATCAAATACGGCCAGAAAGGCCACACACATCAAAACCTAAGGGGGATTACCCTTAAAGACATTTCATGACCAACTTTCGGTGGTAACAATTAGTCACGCAATTACCTTTCTAAAAGCGTCTAATGTGAGGCCTGACTTTAGTTGGATTAGAAATAAACATTGGAAAACATCTAGAGTATGTGTAGGCATAACTTTGTCACGGAGGGAGGTCTGGGTTCGAATCCCAGCACCGGCTATATATTGACAAAAGCTTCCTTGAGATTGGTTTAAATGAAGTTTAACAGCCTTTTGCAACATTATTGTCAAATAAATACAGAAGACGGCCACCAGCAATGACTCTTTGCCATGTACTGGTGCATCAGAAGACCCCCCCCCCTCCCCCTGGCTGCTGCACCTTTTTTTAAAGGTTTTCATTAGATCCCAACGACCCATACAGTCTACATGACATGTCGGTTGTGAGGTCGCGACTTGGTAGGATATCATTTAAGCAATTGTTGTCTGCGAAAATATATAATGTATAAACCTATGCCTCTATGATAAGCATAGTTTTCATAAAATCGCGGCTCTTATGTTTGTATATAATCAGTGGCGGCTATCTAGACAGAGCCTAGGTTGCATTTCTGCCACAGGGTGTGGGTTTACAGTTTCGCAAAGCTGCAATCTACTTGTTCAAATAAAAGAATGGATGCTTCCATCTATGTCTGGTGCGACAGAAGAACAGTCACACACCATACACCTCATTCAACTCTCTTGATGTTTAATGCATGCAACTGAAGACCCACTGATTGTGTATATAATGCATGTGACAGCTTAAAGAGCAGGATGAAAGCTGTCAAAACAGAAAAACTTCTATAAATTTTGACCTGATGATGATCAGTGATTAGAACTCAAATTTAATACCCAGAAAGTGTATATAGGACATATTCTGCAAGAAATCCAGATTAAATCCTATAAAAATGTTTGAAAACCTGCAAATAAAGCAGTGTTTGATACAGGTTATAGCTAAATACAGGACAAAAGTAAAGCAGATGGCCAAAATGTCTTTTCACTGAAGTGTTTCATTTAATTCCAAACCCAAAAGGTGTATATGGGACAGATTCTGCAAGGAGAACTATTAAATGCATTGAAAATGTTTGAAATTTCTGCAATAAACAGTCAATATTGTGTTAAGCGACTACTGAAAACTGTACAAATAGCAGTATTTGATACAGGCTATAGTTTATTACAGGACAAAGGTAAAGCAGATGGCCCAAATGTCTTTTCATTGAAGTATTTAATTTATTTCCACAGTCAGAAACTGTATATAGGACATATACAAGAAAAAACATTGACAAGCCATGAAATGTTTGAAAATGCTGCATTAAACAGCCAATTCTGTGTTAACCGGTCACTCAGAAGTGTATTAAGTAGCAGTATTTGATAGGTACAGGTTATGGCTAAATTAGTAGAATAATACAGGACAAAGGTAAAGCAGCTGGCCAAAAGGTATATTTAATATTTAATATTGAAGTATTTGAGTAAAGGTTGTGCTTTACTCCATCAATACGCCTATTTACACATTTACTTTGTTCCTCCACTGGAGAAAATAGTTACATTTATACAGTTATATTATATTATGTGCAATATTTCCTATATCCTAGCAGATGGAAGTTGAAAGCAGTTGACAATTCAGTCTGATGTGACAATTTTGAAATAGTTGACAATTTCAACACAGTGTTAAGACCAAGATCCATAACCAGGAAGTGTACTATTGGACATATCTTTAAAAAAGCAGCAAAAAAAGCAAAGTGAAAAATAGTGAAAAACTGTGAAAAAAGTGTGAAAAATCAGTATAATGTGACATTTTGGAAATACTTGACAATTTCAACACTTCCTGAGAGCCTGCCTGCACTTCTTCTAAAGCTACCTGGCCATAAATTTGTTTTATTGCAATAATAAAACGAATTCAATGCCAGAAGGTCCAAAGTCCTTACAAAAAGCTGATGGGAAGAAGTATGGTGTAAACTTTGTGCCATTAAATTTTTCAAAATAAGTCTTTCTCAAGGTTGCTAATGTCTCCCCTAACGCCAGTGTAGTTTAATTGGTAAGAACGTCCTCTATAATGGAGGGAGGTCTGGGTTCGAATCCCAGCGCTGGCTATATATATAAAAAAAATGTTGACAAAAGCTTCCTTGAGATTGTTTTTAATGAAATTTAACAGCCATATGCACAGAAAATTCTCCAATATATCTGAAATATCCACGAGTGTGTGTGAAATAAGAAATGAAAACATGACTTTTATGGTGTTGTTATATTCCTATCAATCCCCTCAGTTATATCCACCTTTTCCTGACATTTGCAGTACAACTGCTTTTTAGTGCAAATACAGGGCCAAAAAGCAAATAAAATGCTAAAAAAGCCTTTAAAATAGCTGTTTGGCTCGTTGCTGTGGTGAAAAGGGCTAAAAATGGGATAAATTCCATGCATGTAGCGAATTTGACTTTTTTTGTTTAAAAATAATCATTATTATTATTTCCATAGATTCGTTTCTTTAATACAGTGGAGGAAACATTTTTATTTCCCCCAATAAACGCTTTTTACGTTAAAACTTTATATCCGTTGCAAAAGTTTGGAGCCAGATCAGACCCCGGGTAACCCGGCGTCTGATCTTGCTCTTTTAAATGTTTGCCACTCAGCTTAAAATTGATTATAAGGATTGTCAATAAGTTGCCATCTTAATGCAATGTGTACACGCATATTTATGCGTTAGGTTGCGTTTAAACGGGAAAGAATAAATTTTTCTCCACTGTACCAATAACTGCTTAACCCTTTCACTGCCAAGCTTTTCGTGCGATATTTTACTCCTTCGCCGTTTCATTGCCGCCGGCTTCAATTTTGATGTCTGCAAAGTTAATTTTTAGGCAGTATGACTGACAAATTTTCAATACGAGTGCCACACAGTTTGGATCCTGATCAGACGTCGCGTAACGCGGCGTGTGATCGGGATCCAAACTGTTGGCAAACGCGACTTTAGGCGCCATTGGGAGTGAAACATGTTAAAGCATGCTGAAATGCAAGAAAAAGTCTCCAATCAGAAGGTATCCTTCTTATTATCAGCCTGTTCTAAAACAATAACACTGAAATAAGCAAATAACTTAAAACTTCAAATCGTAAAAGCTAGTCAATTACTGAAATAAGCAAATGCCTAGCACATGTCAGCTTAACCCTTTACCCAATAAGAAACATTCTGCTTTACTTTCAGCCTACTTTAAACTACCATCTGCTAGACTATATAAAATATTTGTTATTGTAATTGTACAGGAGGGTATAAACTGGAACTATTTTCTTCAGCGGAGTAATACATAAAATACGCTAAAAGTCGCTGCTATGGGGGGAAACGGTTGAAGCACTCTGATAGTAAATTCATAGAGAAGTAATTGAAATCAACTTAGTTCTAAATACATGTAGTACAAAAACCAGAAATACTACTAAACCTTCAATATTTGCAGTTAAAATGAAACTGTACAGTAGAACAATGTGTTTAGACAAATACTACAAAGTGCAATACCCTATCTCTACAACAACACCCAAGGACTGGGAGACTAAGGCTGTGTGTGTTGTTGGGAAGGAGTTGTTTTGGGAGGGGAAATTTACACTGGGATTACCTTTGCAAACAGCTTGAATCCACATCAGATGCGGCGTATTGCCACGTCTGATCTTGATTCAAGTTGCGTGTCTCTCGTCATTATATATTTATTCTGTCAAAATGTCCATTAATATGTTACTTTGAGCGAAACCAACCGACGACAATTTTAAGTAGACGATATTGCAGCAATGAAAGCTTAAGACATAATTGTCTTGTTTGGGAAACAGCGGTAAGCATTGTTTTAAATAGGGAATCGTTGCTCAGCGGGCCGTTGTAGGGAGGGAGCACTGTAAAAATCCAAATTTTAGACTGAGAAAACTTCGGAGATGCAGAAAGATCCTAAATCTTTCTGCATGTTTATTCTTTTCACTCAGCTGCCAGATGCCATTATAAAGCAACCAATGTATCTTGTAATTGACGCTTAATATAAGTGGACCTGGTTGTACCTTTTCAGCATTCGCTTTTAACCCTTTCACTGCTGTGATGTCGTTTGCTTTAAAATAATTGTCGTCTGCTGGAATTTCTTTACCTTTAAAAATTGACACGAATTGACAACAGTTTGGAAAATGATCAGATACTATAATGCAGTGTCTTATCTGAGCTAGAATTGTTTTCTGTTGAAAAAAACAACAACAATATTTCACAATAACTCTAGTAACACCATGTTCTGAGCGATATAGAGCCAATGTCACTCTTGTTAAGATATACATTTTTACATTTATTACCAAACAAAACGAGTGCAGACCTCCTGGAGGACCCTTTGATTTGGATCTACACTCTAAGCTTAGGACAAGTGTACTCTCCACGGGTAGAATTGTAAATGAAATTTCTTATTTGGGTTACCTACAAAGTCGCTGATGGGGTATATATTCAGTTATTTGCTGATTTGTTTAAACATGATTTTACCTTTTCATTTTTAATAACGTAACCCAATATTTACTCTACGCCGATCATCTTACATGTACCGGTAGATCTATATGAAATACTACTCATATTTTACTTTCAGTACGATATGATGTAATATTTTTTATTTTTTTTAACACCACCCTGTATCAGACAGGTTGTGTTTAGTGATTAGAGGCTACACTGATCTTTCATTTTAGTTGAAAATATCTGGATAACAACACAACAAGAAAAGTTGATATTTATTTTTTGTATATTACTGGTAGATCTACCTGTAATATAACTTAAAGTGCGAAATACAATTGCTTTGTAATTGCTTTCTATGCGGATTCACCATTCAGGTTACTATAGATCTATTTCATTCGGCGAATTGTTCATAGGTCGAATACACTAGCACCCCTTGAAATGGGCGAATCTCCTTCACAGAGAGTATACGAAATGTTTTGTGGCGAACTTAGCGTTCATTAGTAGCTTTCACCGAGCAAAACGCCACCGGCGAGAGGTTCGCCCTAATGAACGCAGGGCAGTTGTTAATATGTAAATAATCTTAATTGTTATAATTTATATAAAGTCGTCTCATTCAGAGCTTTAATTTCTCGTAGTATATGCATTTTAGTAAATCAAACTACTTTATCCTGCTTTTTGTTGTTTACTCGTATTATTATTTATACTCTTAATGTTTGCATTTTAGTCTGAGTTTTAATTTATTGTAATATATGTATTCTAGAAAGGGTACATCAGAGTACTTTATCCAGATATTGTTGATTACTCTTAGTGATGTTTATACTCTTAACGTTTGCACCTTTTGTTTCATATGTGAAATCAGCAATGGAACTTTTCCATTATCTGATTTGTCAGTGTCAAAATGTAATGTTTTATATGTGTGTATTCATGGCATGAGTTGCCATTTATATCATCTCTTATAATTCCTTTGAGGAATGGCGTTGCGCTATTTTAAAGATATTGTATATGTTTCTGTGTATATTGAATGTGCAATAATGAGATGTAAATAAAGAATCTATCTACACATACCGACTAAATTTCAAAAGGATTGTAATAATTTGGTTGAGTTAGAGGGCGGAAAATTGAAATGTGCCCGTTTCTAACGAAAAAAGCGGCATAACTCTTGAATGTCTACGGCAAACTTGTTTATTAGCGAATTTGACTGAAACATTATGATCATTCACATGCTGGCCAAGTTTCAAAAGATTTGAAATAAATTTGTTTGAGTAAGAGACTGGGAAATCTAAATGTGCCCGTTTGTTGACGATAAAGGGGACATAGCTCTTGAATGTCTTCGTCAATCTTACTGGTTATCGAATTTGACCGAGACATAATACTCATACACATGCTTACCAAGTTTTATAAGGATTGGAATATATTTTTTTGAGTTAGAGAGCGGACAAAATAAAATGTGCCCGATTTTTTACGAAAAAAGGGGCATAACTCTTGAATGTCTTCGGTAATCTTCCTAGTTATCGAACTTGGCCGAAACATTATAGTCATACACATATTGACCAGGTTTTAAAACAATTGAAATAAATTTGCCTGGGTAAGAGAGCGGACAAACTAGAATATGCCCGTTTTTGACACAAAAGGGCCATAACTCTTGAATGTCTATGGTAATTTTGCAGGTTATCGAAATTGATCGAGACATGATAGTCATACACACACTAGCTATATGTTTCAAAAAGATTGAAATAAATTTGTTTGAGTAAGAGTGCGGACCATCCAAATATGCCCGGTTTTGACGAAAAAGGGGGCATGACTCTTAAATGTCTACGTCGATCTTGCTGGTTATCGAATTTTACCGAGACATCATGACCAAACACATGCTGACTAAGTTTCAAAACGATTGGAATAAATTTGTTTGAGTTAGAGAGCGGACAATCTAAAATACCCCCTAAATGACAGAAAAGTACATAACTCTTGAATGTTTACGGCAATTTTGCTGGTTATCGAACATGACCGAGACATTACTGTATTTTCATAGACATGCTGACCAAATTTCACGAAGAGTGGAATAAATTTGTTTGAGAAAGAGAGCGGACAAACTAAAATATGCCCGATTTTGATGAATAAAGGGGCATATAACCTGACTGTCTATGGCAATCTTGCTGGTTAACGAATTTCACCGAGACATTATGCACATACTAACTAAGTTTCAAGAGGATTGGAATAAGTTTGTTTGAGTTGAGAGCGGACAAACTAAAATATGCCCGTATTTTGTCGAAAAAAGGGACATAACACTTGATACTCTACGCAAATATTGCTAGTTATCGAACTTTGCCGAGACACTTTAATCATACACATGCTGACCAAATTTCAAAGGATTGGACAAAATTTGTTTGAGTTAGAGAGCGGACAAACTAAAATATACCCATTTTTGACAAAAAAGGGACATACTAGTAACTCTTAAATGTCTACGGCAATCTTATTTGTTAGGGAAAATGACTGAGACAATATGGTTATACACATACTAACTTATTCAAAATAAAGGATTGGAATAAAATGTGTTTGAGTTAGAGAGCTGACAAACGAAAATATGCTGTTTTGACGAAAAAGGGGCATAACACGTGCATGTCTACGGCAATCTTGCTGGTTTTTGAACTTGACCGAGACATTATAGTCATACACATGCTGACCAAGATTCAAAAGGATTGGAATAAATTTGTTCGAGTTAGAGAGCTTACAGTATAAAATACCCCCTCTATGACAAAAAGGGGCATAACTCTTGAATGTGTACAGCAATCTTGCGGGTTATCGAACTAGACCGAGCGATATTTTCATACACATGCTGGCCAAGTTTCAAAGGAATAACTTTGTTCTAGTCACAGAGGACAAACTAAAAAATGCCCGAATTCTAGGAAAAAAGTCGGCATAACTCTTCAATGTCTAATGGTATTCTTGCTGGTTATCTAATTTTACCGAAATATTATGGTCATACACATGCTGACCAAGTTATAAGACATTTTTCGCTGCCGGATTGCGAGTAGCGAGGCGCGGTACGCGACTAGTGTGAGAGGGGTTTCTAAATAAATTCGGACCTAATTATTTTGTCGTCTGCTTAATTTCTAATAACAAGTGGATTGCTTTCATCACGTATGCACTAATATAAAGTTTTGTCACGTATACTGAACATCAAATTTGATCTAGTCTTTATGATTTGGTGGGATGTGTATATACGGTTTAACCCCATACTCCATAACCTGTTGCTAGTATTGAATATAGGTGACCCCTTGTAGTAGGTTGGAAGTAAAGCAGAGTGCGCCATACATGCACATGATGCTTACTTTCAGTCTGCTTTAAAATACATTTCCTCAGTCCTTTGATTGACTAACACGCCCCCTTGTGCTCGATATGCGTGAAAGTAACGGTGAAGCAGTGTCAAATTGTGACCAGCCAATGACACTAATCTCAAGTTGTCTAGAGAGGCCCTGCATACTCACACTCAATAGCTTTTCCAACGGGTTTTACTATCCAAACTATCAAATGCATATAAATTGATTGCTCCACTGAAGAAAATAGTTTCAATTTATGCAGTGAATATAGGAATATGTACCATAAAAATATTTCTTTTTAGCATATATAGCTTAAAGACATTTCCTGACCTACTTTCGGTGATAAACCCTACTGGGACAGTTTCCTTGCTCAAATCATGATTGTTATCCATACCTGTATTACCTCGAATCAGCCAGGCGTTTCATGTGAGGCTCGCGCCTTATATTTGATAGTTTGGTTAGGAAAACCCGTTGAAACAAGAAATATCTTTTAAAAAGATATTCAGCGGAATGGGTGGTGGAAGTTATGCTGTAGATGTGTGTGCAAAATTGTATGATATTTGGGGTTTTCAAAGAACTGTAATATCTTGGATTGAAAAGCAAAAAATACATATTCAAGAATATAGCATAACTCTTGACTAATAAACTATAATGTACAGAAACAATGTGCAAAACAATAATTTAACCCACATCCTAGCTACCTGTAGGAGATCGAGACACATATTAACTAAGTTTCAAAAGGATTGGAATAAATTTGTTTGAGTTAGAGAGCAGACAAGCTAAAATTTGCCCGTTTTTGACGAAAAAAGGGGCATTGCTATTGAATGTCTATGTCAATCTTGCTTGTTATCTTTTTGACCGAAACACTATGGTCATCCAAATGCTGATCAAGTTGCAAAAGAATTCGAATAAATTTGTTGAGTTAGAAAGCGGACAAACTATAAAACATGTCCTTTTTTTACGAATAAAGGATCATAACTCTTGAATTTCTACTGCAATCTATCTGGTTATCGAATTTGACCGAGATACCGTGGTCGTACACATGTTGACTAAGTTTCAAAAGGATTGGAATTATTTTGTTTGAGTAAGAGAGCGAACAATCTAAAAAAAATCCCGTTTTTGACAAAAAAGGGGTATAATTCTTGAATTTCTGCGGCATTCTTGCTGGTTATCGAACTTAGTCGAGACGTTATAGTCATACACATGCTGACAAAGTCTTGAAAGTATTGGCATAAATTTCTTTGAGTTAGAGAGCGGAATATAAAAAATATGCCCATTTTTTAAGGAAAAAGGGACAGGGGGCTACATCTTGAAGGTCTACTGCAATCTTGCTTATTATCTTTTTTGACCGAGAAATTATGGTCATACATGTGCTGACTAATTTCAAAAGGATTGGAATAAATTTGATTGAGAAAGATAGCGGACAGAATAAAATATGCCCGTTTTTTATTAAAAGGGGGCATACCTCTTGAATATCAACGGCAATCTTGCTGATTATCGAATTTGGCCGATACATTAAGGTCATACACATACTGAACAAGATTCAAATGGATTTGTTTGAGTAAGAGAACGAAAAACTACAATATGCCCGTTTTTGACGAAAAACGGGGCATAACCTTTGAATTATGTCATACACATACTGACCAAGTTTGAACGTAATTGGAATAAATTTGTTTGAGTTAGAGAGCGGAAAAACTAAAATATGCCTGTTTTGACGAAGAAAAAGGGGCATCACTCTTGAATGTCCACGGCTATCTTGCTGGTTATCTTACTTAACGGAGACATTATGTCCAATCAATAATTGATTAGGTTTAAAGAGGATTGGATAATTTGTTTGAGGTATTGAGCGGACATAAGGATTGGAATTAATTTGGCAATCTTGCTGGTTATCGAATTTGACTGAGACAGTATGTTCATACACATGCTGAACAAGTTTCAAAACGATTATAATTTTGTTTGAGTTAGAGAGCACAAACTAAAATATGCCCGTTTTTACGAAAAAATAGGGCATTACTCTTTAATGTCTACGGCAATCTTGCTGGTAAGTACACTTGACCGAGACATAATCGTCCTTCACATGCTGACCAAGTTTCAAGAGGATTGGAATGAATTTGTTTGAGTTAGAAGGTTTACAAACTAAAATATGCCCGTATTTGACTAAACAAGGGGAATAAATCTTGAATGTCTTCGGCAATCTTGCTGGTGATCGAACTTGACCGAGCCATTGTGGTCATACACATGCTGACAAAGTTTTAAAATGATTTGAATTAATTTGTTTGAGTTAGACAGCAGACAAACTAAAATATGCCCGTTTTTTACGAAAAAAAGGGCATAACTCTTGAATTTCTGAGGCAATCTTGCTGGGTATCGAACTTGACCGAGACATGATCGTCATACACAAGCTGACCAAGTTTCGAGAGGATTAAGATAAAATTGTTTGAGAAAGGGAGCGTTAATTTAAAATATGCCCGTTTCTTTACGACAAAAGGGGCATTTCTCTTGATTGTCTACGGCAATCTTGCTGGTTATCAAACTTGACCGAGGCATTTTGGTCATACACATGCTGACCAATTTTCAAAAGAATTGGAATCTATTTGTTTGAGTTAGAGAGCGAACAAACAAAAATAGGCCCGTTATTTTTACGAAAAAGGAGCATAACTCTTGAATGTGTACGGTAATTTTGCTGGTTATCGAACTTAACCGGGACATTATGGTCATTCACATGCTAAACAAGTTTCGAGAGGATTAAAATAAAACTTTTGAGTGAAAGAGCGTTCAAACTAAAATATGCCCATTGTTGACGAAAAAGGGGCATAACTCTTGAATGTCTACGGCAAGTATGCTGGTATTCGAACTTGACAGAAACATTATAGTCATACACATGCTTAGCAAGTATCAAGACGATTTAAATTAATTTGGCAATCTTGCTGGTTATCGAACTTGACCGAAAAATTATTGTCATACACATCCAGGCCAAGATTAAAAACGATTGGAATGTGTTTGCAAGGGTTTCGGGACCTTATAAATGTGTTCTCAATGGTTTGGGAACATTTCGGGTGTGTTAACAACAGTGTTGGAACATTCCAAATGTGTTCTCAATGGTTCTTGAACATTCCTGATGTATTAACAACGATTTCGGGACCTTCAAAATAGTTTCCTTATTGTTCATGAACATTTCCGATATTTTAGCATGGGTTCTAAGCACTTCGAAATGTTTTCTCAATGGTTTCTGAAAATTCCCGATGTATTTACAAGGGTTTCGGGACTTTCGAAAAGTTTTATCAATGTTTCCGGAACATTACCAATCCGTTTGAAAGTGTTTTGTAGCCGTTAAAATGTGTTTTCAATGCTTCTGGAAAACTCCTTATGTGTTTACGTGGGTTTCAGGATCTTCCAAATGTGTTCTCAGTGATTCCGGAACATTTCCGATGTGTTCGCAAGGGTTTTCGGACCTATCAAAATGTGATCTAAATGGTTCCGGAACATTCCCGATGTGTTACAAGGGTTTCAATACATTTCATATATGTTCCCAATGATTCCTGAACATTCCCGTTGAGTTTACAATGGTTTCGGGACCTTCCAAATGTGTTCAAAATGCCGGAACATTCCCGATATGATAACTAGGTTTTCAAAAACTTCTAAATGTGTACTCAATAGTTCCGGAACACTCTCGATGACTTAACATGAGTTTCGGTGTTTTGAAATGTGTTCTAAATGGTTCAGGAACATTCCCGATATTTTTGCAAGGGTTTCGAGACCTTCCAAATGTGTTCCGAATGGTTCAGAATCATTCCGGATGTGTTTGCAAGGAAATCGGGAATTTCCTAATGTGTTCTCAATTGTTCCGGAACATGTCCGATGTGTATGCAAAGGTTTCAGGACCTTCCAGATATGTTTTGAATGGTTTCGGGAAATAGATGATGTGTTTACAAGGGGTTTGTAACCTTCCCGATGTGTTCAAAAGCATTTCGGCACCTTTTAATGTGTTCTCAATGGTTCCGAGACATTCCCGATATGTATTCAAAGGTTTCGGGACCTTCCAGATATTTTGGTTTTTGGACCTTTCAAATGTGTTCTAAATGGTTTTGTAACAGTCCTGATTAGTTTAAAAAGGTTTCAGAACCTTCCAAATGTGATCTAAATGGATCAGGAACAATTCCAATGTATAACAAGGGTTTTCAGGACCTTCCCAAAATATTCCCAATTGTTCTGGAAAATTCTAGATGTGTTTGCAAGGGTTTCGGGACCTTCCAAATTTGTTCTCAATGGTTCCGGAACACTGTTAATGTGATTTCTTGGTTTTCAGGACCTTTAAAATGTGTAACAAATAATTCCGGAAAATTCCTTATGTGTTTACCTGGGTTTCAGAATCCAAATGTGTTCTCAATGATTCCGTAACATTTCCGATGTGTAAACAAGGGTTTCGGGACCTTTCAAATGTGATCTAAATGGTTCCGGTTCATTTCCAATAAATTCGGCCCTTGGCTGAATTTCTTACCTTAGTTGTGTGTTTTACTGGGCATTGTACAGTGTTCACTTACTTCACACTAACACAATAGGTAAGAAATGAAACCAATGGGGCCAATAGAAAAATGTTGTTATCCTGTTGAGCAGAGAGAACCGATCTCAAATCGTCTTTAGGGATTATGCGAGATCAAGCATCCTTAAAGTTTTACTTTGTCAGAATGGAGTTGCTCATGGGAAGCTATGTTCAGCTCTGTTACTGGCCTGGTTTAGTGGAGTGCGCCAATATGGTTCATCTCATTCAATAGCAGCTCTATACCCTTTATTGGGTATTTAAAATCCTCTGAAGACGGAGCATGGCTTCCTATCTGGCGAGGTAGTTGAAAACAGCTATGCACGTTATCCTCCAGCTTGACAGACAATAATGTCTGTACCAAGCTGTCCTGTGAGTGTTAAGCACAGGTACGCCAACAACAACAACATTTCCAATAAATAACAATGGTTTCAATACCTTCCAAAAATGTTCCAAATTGTTATGGAAAATTCTAGATGTGTATGCAAGGGTTTCGGGACCTTAAAATATGTTCTCAATGGTTCCGGAACATTGCGGATGTGTTTACAAGCTTTTCGGGTGCTTCCAAATGTGTTCTCAAAGGTTCCAGAGCATTCCCGATGTGTTAACAACGGTTTCGGCAACTTCCAAATGTGTTCTCAATGGTTCTGAAATATTCCCAATGTGTTAACAAGGGGTTCGGGACCTTCCAAAGGTGTTCCATATGGTTCATGAACATTCCCGATATTTGTGCAAGAGTTGCGAGACCTTCAAAATGTGTTCTTCATGGTTCTTGAATATTTCCGATCCGTTTGCAAGGGTTTCTTAACCTTTCAAATTGTGTTCTGAATGGTTCTGGAACATTCCCGATGTATTTACAAGGGTTTCATATCCTTCTAAATGTGATTTAAAAGGTTCTTGAACATTCAGGAAGTGTTTACAAGGGTTTCGGGACCTTCCAAATTTGTTTTCAATGGTTCCGGAACACTGTTAATGTGATTACTGGGTTTTCAGGACCTTCACAATGTGTAACAAATGGTTCCGGAAAATGCCTTATTTGTTTACATGGGTTTCCGGATCTTCCAAATGTGTTCTCAATGTTTCCGGAACATTCCCGATATGTTTGAACTGTTTCTTGATCTTCCTAATGTAAACTCATTGGTTCCGAAACACTCCTGGTGACTAAACACGAATTTCGGTGTTTTCGAAATGTGTTCTAAATGGTTCAGGCACATAACTATTCCGGAACATTCCCGATATGCTTGAATTGTTTCTTGATCTTCCTAATATGTACTCAATGGTTCATGAACACTCCCGGTTACTTAACATGAGTTTCGGTGTCTTAATGCTTCAGGAACATTTCCGATATTTTGCAAGGGTTTCGAGACCATCCAAATGTGTTCTCAATGGTTACGAAACATTCCCGATGTGTTACAAGGGTTTCGGGACCTCCAAAATGTGTTCTCAATGGTGTTGAGACATTCTTGATATTTTTAACTGGTTTCGCGAACTTCCAAATGTGTTCTCAATGGTTACGGAACCTTCCCGATTAGTTTATAAGGGTTTTGGAAACTTCCAAATGTTTTTTAATATAATTCCTTAATATGTCTGATGTGTTTGTAACGGGTTCGGTACCTTCGAAATTTGATATTAATGGTTAAGAAACATTTCCGATGTATTACAAGAATTTCGCGATCTTCCAATTTGGTTCTCAATGGTTCCGGAACATCCCCAATGTGTTTACAAGGGTTTGGGACCTACCAAATTTGTTCCCAATGGTTATTGAACATTCCTGATAGTTTTGCAAGGGTTTCGGGACCTTCGAAATATTTTCTCAATGGTTCCTGAAAATTCCCGATGTATTTACAAGGGTTTCGGGACTTTCCAAATGTGGTATCAATGGTTCCGGAATATTCTCGATCCGTTTGCAAGGGTATTTTAACCTTTCAAATATGTCCCCAGTGGTTCCGGAATATTCCCGATGTAATTAAAAGGTTTTCGGGACCTTCAAATGTGTTTTCAAAGGTTCTGGAACATTCTTGATTTATGTATATCTAAATGGGATTTGGTACATTACAAATGTGTTCTAAATGGTTCCGGAACATTCCCGACAATGTTTGCAAGGGTTTCGGGACCTGCCAAATGTGTTCCCAATGGTTCCAGAACATGTCCGAAATTTTTGCAATGGTTTCGAGACCTTCCTGGTTGTCAATGACCCCATTACATTCCCAATGTATCACAGGACTTTCGGAACCTACTGAAACGTTCCCAATGGTTCCGTGTTTGCAAGCGTTTCGAGAACTTCGAAATATTTTCTCAATTGTTCCGGAACATTTCCGATGTAATTAAAAGGGTTTCGGAACGTTCAAATGTGTTCGCAATGGTTCCGGAACATTCTTGATACATGTATATTTGAATGGGTTTCGGAACATTACAAATGTGTTCAAAATGGTTCCATAACAGTCTCGATAATGTTTGCAAGGGTTTCGGGACCTGCCAAATGTGTTCCCAATAGTTCCAGAACCTTCCCGATATTTTTGCAATGGTTTTTAGACCTTCCTGGTTGTCAATTAATCCGGAACATTACCAATGTTTTACAAGGGTTTCGGAAACTTCCTAAACTAAAATCAATGGTTCCGGATCATATCCGATGTGGTACAGGGGTTTCGGGACCTTCAAAGTGTGTTCCAAATAGTTCCGGATTCGACATACCGTATAGCTGGTATTTTCTGCGGGGTAGAAATGTCTGCCACTCTGCGGTTCCAACATCGGATCGCAGAAAAAAATCGGCAGAATATAATTACCATACTATTTTATCACGTAAAAATAATAAATAATCCTGCAGTAGCTTCTTCGATAAGTGATCGGTATTTGCATTCACTCGGACATTGGTTGCTTTCAGATCATATTATGATAACCACAGAACATACTCACTCGGCAATTTAGACCATTAAATTTGTATTGTTATTTTAGTTTCTATCAAATTTCCTTATATTAGACGCTGGAAAACCCCTAACAAATCGTATTTAAAATGTACCGATATCTACCACGGAAAATTTAATTTTAAGCGACTAAGTTCAAGGTACTCCGAATACAACAAAGCGGGTAATGTATAATTATAGGTAATTATCGGTCCAAGCTGCTACTGTTAGTGTTGCCGGATTAGGTCGTGAAGGCCTTAGGGTATATGAATTCTCTGCCGTGTATTTATTTTTTATGATAATTACAGATGTAATTCATGTTAATAAACATACCTGTTCAGATATTTATCATATTTGTTTCACATTTAAACCCAATTGCAAATTCTCGTAGATCTACATACCCGCTACTCTATATATGAAAAGCCGATTTTAGGATTGGGTTTTAGCCCATATCGGAAGTACAGTGAAATCTACGTACATGTAAACAACAGCGAGCGTGTAGGTAAAATAGGTTTTATAACTATCTTAAGAATCGAATCCGCAGAATTTTATTATGCTGCTTTTAGAGAAGCGCAGAAATAAAAATAGTAGAATAAAATTCACCCTGCTTTTTCATAAAATCGCAAAATATTATGACAGCAGAAAATACCAGCTATACGGTAGTGTGTTTGCAAGGTTTTTGGGACCTTCCAAATAGTTCTGGAATATTCCTGATATGATTGCAAGGGTTTCGGGATCTTCCAAATGTGTACTCAATGGTTATGGAGCATTTTGGATGTGTTCACAACGGTTTCGGGACGTCCAAATGTGTTCCAAAGGGTTCCAGATCATTCCAGATGTGCTTGCAGGACTTTTTCAGTGTGTTAACAATTGTTTCGGAAACATTCCCGATGTGTTTACAAGGGTTTCGGGACCTTACGAAAGTGTCTCCAATGATTCCGGAACATTACCTATGCAATTATATGTTTGGGACCATCCAAATGTGTTCTCTGTGGTTCAGGAACATTCGATATGTAATAAAAAGGGTTTCGGAACCTTCCATATTATTGTATATTGTTATATATTAATATTACCAATGTGTTTCCAATGGTTTCAGGCATTCCAATGGTGTAATCAATGGTTCCGGAACATTCCAATGACTTTACTTCGGTTTTTTGACCTTCCAAGTGTGTACTGAATGGTTCAGGAACATTCAGGATGTATTATCAAGGGTCGGGAAATTCAATCAAGTATTCCGGATTATTTCAGATGTTTTTTAAGTAATTCGATACCTTTCAAATGTGTTCTAAATGGTCCCGGAACGTTTCCAATGTTATTCCAAGGGTTTCGGGACCTTCTAAATATGGTTTCAGAACATTCGCGATATGTTTCAAGGGTTTCGAGACCTTCAAAATGTATTCTCTATTGTTCCGGAACGTTCCCGATGTGTGTCCACAACTTATTCGTTTTGCTAGGGCCTGTACTTCTGTTGAGGACTTCCACATTCGTAATAAAACAATGACTGAAAAGCTTCTGAAACAGGGGTATAAATTTCATAAACTTCGTAAAACATTTTCTAAATTCTTTTATAGAAATCTTATTAACAAGTATAAATGTAACTTAAAGTCTTTTTCTGCGGCAACGTTTTTCACATCCGGAGTTTTATGGGGATGTAGTTTACCGACTTCGTAAGATTCTTGGACAAATGCATTTTCAAAACCTGTTTGTGAAACGTATTAGATTTTTCCTCAAAAAAGATTATGATCCAATTATATTGCTGCGCACTTCACGTTTAGTTATCGATCAATCTACAATTGATAACTATGCTTTCCTCTTTGGTTGTGCGACGACAGACAGAGCTTATGTTCTCGGGTGCTACCGATAACAAAATCAGTAATGGTTCTTTTGATGACTTTATGTATCAATATCAATATCAATGGTAATGGTAATGACAATCAATACGTTGGTAACAACAATCTGAAATATAAATGGTAAACAATCATAAGTAAGTGTACATATATACAATCTATGAACTTTCAGTTCATAGTAAGCTGTGAGTGGAGAAGCTTAGCATGTATACACATAAGTAAACACAGTGTGAGCCACGTTGCACTAACAGTTAAATGACTAATTTACAATGATGCTGGAATGACTAAATGTTACAAAAGTGATGGTGACGATGATAATGAAGATGATGATGATGATGTATGATAACAATATGTATAATTACCTTGAAATAATAGATATTCCAAAGAATAATAATAAGCCAAGCGGCAACCGTTTCTCGTGCGTTATGTAAAATATATAAAAGCCGTCACGTGATGTTAGTCGTAACGTAACTCTGGGTGTAAGTAATAGAGTTAACAGGTTAATTCCCTTTGTAGATTAATTAAAGGACGGGGTTGATTAAAAGGATACGGTAATATAATAAGTGGATAAATGGGATCAAAGATAAAAAACAACATATCCTGACATGTCATTTAATTGTATTAAAACACCATATAACATACTCCCCTGCTTTCAAAAAAGTCGTCCTCGACCGTACTCAAAATAAAGGACGATAAATATGGAAGAATTCTTTGCAAACATGTAGTGAAAATATGCACGAACTTGCCGTTAATGCCAAATTGTCTGAATAGTAATTTACTACGCAAACAACATATACTTACCTTCATATCAACTAATATATGAGTGTAATAAAACTTACACAAGCAAATGTCAATAGAAGTACTGAATTAAATACAGATGGAAACAAAACAATAAATGGCAAAGTATGAAAATAGTTGATACAGATAGTTCATGTAGTAATACTGTACGTTCATCTCAACTGTCATGTTACTCAAACATATGAAATATGTAATGTACTGCTAAAGTACACTGTTGAGTACAATCTATTTACTAAAAGTAATATCTTTGGTTAAACAACCAACGAATAAATGTAAATGTACTTCAAAAAGAAATAACACGAGCTAAACGTACGTACTATATACAAACAGATCTGTAATATTAACATACACGTATATATATATACATGTAGTTAACACAATAAAACAATGTAAAGTAGTCTGAGTCTAGGTCAACAGCCAATCACCAGCCGTCTGCCATCGTGGTCGTTGCCGATGTCGCTTCGGTCTGGGAGCTGTGACGTCATAAGTGTCATCCTCGGCATCAATAGTATCTGATGGAGGCTGGTAATTCGGACGGCGTGCAGGTATGACATACCTCTGCGTCCTTGATTTGTCTGCTGGCTTGTTGTGTGCATGGCCTTCTGACCGAAGTGGAAGCAAAAGGTTTCTGTGGACGACACGTGCCTTCCGTGCATGGGGGGTATCTCTCCGGACTTCATACACGGGAATGTCGGCATTTGGCTGTCCTGTCACAATATAAGGTGCATCTTTCCATCTGTCATCGAGTTTCTGTCTCCCACGCAATGTTACATTGCGTAGTAAGACAGAATCTCCCTGACTCAGAGCTGTGGCCCGTGCCCTAGTGTCATACACCCTCTTGCCTTTCGCTGCTGCTTCTTTAGCAACATCTTTGGCCTTCTTATAAGAAGATGTGAGCCCTTCCTGGAGTTTCCTCACATACTCATGCTTATCTTTGGCGCCATCTTCATCTGCAGACAGACCTAGGAAAGCATCAATTGCTAACTTAGGATGGCGGCCAAACATAAGGCAGTATGGAGAAAACCCAGTACTAGGATGTATCGTGACATTATATGCATGAACAAGAGTGTTTATGTGAGATTTCCAGTCACTTTTCTGGTTGTCGTTTAATGTGCCGAGCATCTTCAACAAGGTTTGATTAAACCGCTCGGTCATGCCGTTACCCATAGCATGATATGGGGTTGTGTTTGTCTTGGCAACACCAGCCAGTTCACATAGTTCCTTCATGAGACCAGACATGAAATTAGGACCTTGGTCGCTATGGATTCTTGAAGGAAAACCGTAGTGCGTGACAAAGTTGTCTAAAAGCTAGTATTCTCAATAAAGTCACTTTTTAGTCATTAGTCGAGGTACAAGGACGTCTTCTATCATTTAGCAAGTAAGTGGGACCAATGAAAAGTGTACTCTTAACATGGCATGTCTTGTTTCTTATAAATACTGTTCGCTTTAAATATTCTGTACACGCTTACGGTTTCATGTAATGGGTTTTCGCGTTTGTCTGGAAAAGCGGAATGGTGGCTTTCATCTTCTTTCGGCGCGGTTTTATCTTTCAGGCATGTTAATAATCTTTTCACAAGTACTTTGACTATTCACCTTTTAATTTACAGCAGCATTAACATTAGCACCAGTGTGAGAGACGAGGTGGAGTGATTGGTGGAGTTGAGCTTTGTTGAAACATTTGGTTCCACAAACTGGTAAGCTATGTTGTATATTGTTTTGTACTGTATGGCGTTGTTGTATGTATAATGTGTCTTCAGGAAACATATTCTAGAGGAATATATAGTTATTATGAAGGTTACAGGTTGTAGGCCACTAGAACCATGATTTATTGTTAATTGCTGTATGTTATATGCCCCTAGCTAAATGCTTTCTGTTTTAAGAGACATTTGCCCATGTTATTTTCAGCTCTTAAAGACCATGTAATAGAATGTATATTTAGTGTGTTTTAACGCCTGTATTTTCAGGATGTAGACTTGGTTAGACTTGGTTGACTCGCCTTGGTTTGACTTGGCTTATGTTGAGTTGGTTTGGCTAGACACATCTGTATTCTGCCATGTGAGCTATGTCTACCGTTTGATGTACATTACAGAGAGAACAGAGAACGGCTATTGTTGATTATTAATTCCTCACATCCGGTTAGAGCCCCACCCTCAAAACAGGATTCAAGAGTTTAGAGTTGATAGACTAAGTTATAATTATATAAACCAATAACCCAAAAGGGTACAAAATGGCGCCCAACGAGTAATTGTGAGTTTCGAGTGATACAGATAGACTGAAATTTAACCTTGAACTGTAATTTATAAGCTGAGGACAGTTTTCGTGTGTCGGGGAGGAGAGTAACGAGTGCTACTTACTCATTTGTAATATTTATAGACTATTCAGGACAGCATAGTGACAATCTTTTGTGATAATTTAATTTGTATATTATATAGACTTCTTCAAGACAACATATTCAGGAATAATTTCAAGAGACATTGTAACATAATTTCTACATGTATATTCTGTATTTTCTGTGATTTATGAACTTTGTGACCATATTATCTCATACCATATTATTATTGACTTTATAGGTACAATGTTTACAGTGTTTAGTGGTCAATAGTGTTCCAGTTACCATGTTTTAGTGGCCAATTGTGTACATAACAGATTTCAGCAGATGTGTGAGTACTTGTTTTTTGTGATTTTATAGAGATATTGCAGTTGAATACATTGAGCATTTTATAATTATTTACTTTTCTGTAAAGTTTTTCTAAATTTTGCTGTAGTTTTCAGCTTGTTTCTTTATAAAGCTGAGCTGCAATTCTTTATACTTTCCCGCTGTGTGATATTGTAAAGTAAGAAAGGATTTATTCATTTTTCCCCGCACTTGCATGTTCAATAATATTTGGTGACGGTGACATTATTTGGTGAAGGCGTAATTTAATACAGTAAGACATTTTCAGCTCTCCGTAATAACATTTAATTTTTCTTTCTAACCGTATCTTGTTGAAAGCTGCCATTCCGTAAACTTTAATTGAACCGGTTGTTTGCTTATAAAAAAAAAATAAAGCAGTTATTGAAAGATAAGACAATTATTGAAAGATAAAGCAGTTATTGAAAGCTAAAGCAATCATTGAAAGTTAAAGCAGTCACTGAAAGCTAAAGCAGTTTTATAAAGCACACTTTTGAATTTATAAAGCATACTTTGATTTTATAAAGCCAACTTTGAATTTATAAAGCAGACTTGGGGTTTGTAAAACATACTTTGAATTTATTCAACAATTCATGCCATGTTTCTTTCACTTTAACTTTGGATCCTTGTGTTGAATTTGCAATAATCTTCAGTCCCAATTCAGATTATTATTGATTGTTTCAGTTGTCTTCAGGTTTGACATAGTGCTTTTCATACAATTATTATTCAGCTTCTAAAGAAGTTTGTTTCAGTTTAAATAATTTTCTGGAAATAATTCAGTTGACTTTCAGTTTGGATTGTGACCTTTGTATTGGAAATTGACTTTAACCCTGTACACCTAGATATTTGACATATTTTGACCTTGGTTGTTGACCTTAGTCATTAATTGACCTTGACCTTTGTTATCATTGACCTTGACATTAGTTATTACTTTCCTTCTGTACATTTAGTGAAGATAAACAATTTAGAATTAATTAAATTCAGATTAGATTATCAGGTTATATAGTTTATAATTAATTAGAATTAATTTAGAAGATTTAATTTAGTTTATAATTAATTAGAATTAACTTGGAAGATTTAATTAGTTCAGATACAGATTATTTCTGATTAGCTAACCAGTATAATAGCATACAAAGAACTTAGTTTACATTGTAGTTTGATAGAATAGTAATAACTTAGTATTTATACTGTAGTATAATAGCATCATAAGAACTTAGTTTTACACAGTAGTTTCAAAGCATCGTGATAACTTAGTATTTAAATTGTAGAATAATAGCATTGTGATACCTTAGCATTTATTTACATTGAAGTTGAACTGTTATTTAAATACAGACATAGCAATCCTTTTACTTTAACTTGAAACCTGTTACGCGCTTTACTTGCTTGTGGCAACCTGTACTTTAATTTATTTCGGTGTGATACTTCTTGTTCTATTCGCGCAGAATTTCGCGTTTTTCAGCCGATTCTAAAATAGAATCTTGGATCCGACTACTTAATAAAATTAACCCACTACCCCTTGTTGTTGTTGTCTTATTTATTTAATTTTTTCTTTATTGTCACATAAAAGTTTGTGATTGTCCATGATGTCACTACAAGTGGTCTTATATATTGAATACTTTGAGTAAGAAGTGTGTTGTCCCCTTCCCAATTATTTTACATGTGGAGATAGTTTAAATCCATTGATTTTGTCATAAAGTTGACATAGAATGTTGCACACGGAGTGCTTTAGTATACCATATTAGTATTTGACTGTCAAAGTGCAGTTGATTTGTTTTACATATTTTAATTCTACATCGGTCTATAAATATATAGTCCCATTTAGCATTTATGTATTTAGTGACTTATTCACATAGTCATAAAGACACTTTAAGCCATGAATAAGTCGGTTAACTTAGAGATGCCTTCAGTTGATGTGGAGTGTGGAATGGCTACAGGTGGAGAGGCAGCAAAGGAGACATTGCTTACGGATAAGGTGACAAAGGAGGAATACAAATTGTTAGAGACAATTCGCCACCTAGGAATACATCCAAAGATTGACTCACCTACTGATATGCTGAAGCTGAACCAAGCTTTTAAGAAGTCAACGGAAGAGTTGGACAAAGGTGCTAAGCCTAAGCTAGGAGCTTTTGAAGTTCCATATGGAACTCCAGGAACCAGCAAAGAGTACTTAAAGGGAGGACTACCATTACCAGGAGCTGGCAAACATTATTTAGAGGAAGGACTACCATTTCCTAAGACAGAACCATATCAGTCGCCCTTTCTGACTTCGAAACCTAAGAAGCTTCACTTCCAGACTCAGCCATTATCCCATCAGTCGCCTTTCTTGAACACAGAACCAAAGGAGTTTCACTTCGAGGACATGCCTAAGCCTGAACCAAAGCGAGGTCACTACAGTTTCCCGAAGTTATCCACCTTTTACGGAGAAGATGGTAGAGGGGAAGTCACTTGGCCAACCTTCAAGTATGAAGTGGACTCATTAGTCACAGATGGAGTATTTACAGAACAGCATATATTGTTATGAGTTAGGCGAGGATTGAAGGGCATTGCTAGCGACGTGGTACGGAGATTGGGACCAGTCCTGGCGTGACTATTAAGCAAGTCATTGCTAAGCTAGACAGTGCCTATGGGAGTGTTGAATCCAGAGAAAGTATAATGAAGAAGTTTTATACTTGCACCCATAAGTCTGGAGAGTCAGTTGAGGTCTTCGCCTCTAGGTTGGAAGAGTTCTTTGAACAAGCTGTTGTACTAGGAGCACTTAGAAGGAGCGACACTGAAGTTTTAAAGGAGAAACTATACGGAGGACTTAGGACAGAGTTGAAACAGGCAGCACGTTACCAGTTGGATAAGATAAGGGATTACGATGAATTTAAGAGGGAACTTCGAAAGCTGGAAGCGGAGTTGAAAGAGACCCGCAGCCCTGATAGGAAACCAGCTAAAGCTGCTGTTAACGTGGAAAAGGAAAGCCCGGAGATGAAACAGATGAAGGAGCTGTTCGATAAATTGAATGCCAGGATAGATGTCTTGGAGAAGGGGAAAGAAGCTAACTATTATAGGATTGGCGGTAGAGGAAGTGGCATCCCAGTTAACAGAGGAAGGGGAGCATATAGGCCTCAGAGACCGACAGGTGGAACGGCTTTCCAACCCACCTGCCATTATTGTCATCTGAAAGGACATTTCAGACGGGATTGTCCGCAGCTGCAGGCTGAAGTAGTTTGCTTTAAATGCAACACTAAGGGTCATTACCAACGGAACTGCCCAAAAGAGTAAGTGCTCAAGTTGTTGGGTCAGACGTGAGCACCAACCAGAAAGACCCGAAGATAGTTGGCGAGTCCAATGAAGCAGATGTTTTAATTAACAACATCAGGACAAAAGCTCTTCTGGACACTGGGTCATGCGTCTCATTTGTCTCAGAAGCTTTCTAAAAGGAGCATTTATCAAATTGTACCATTGAGACACTTGATAAAATTCTACCCATGGAATGTGCAGATGGCAAGCCTTTACCGTATATTGGTTACATTGTGATTGAGTTGGGTGTTGTTGAAGGTTTACCAAGATCAGAACCATTACATTGCATTTTACTCATTACACCAGACACCACATTCTCAAAATATACACCCATAGTTTTAGGCACAAACATATTACACGAATTACTAACTGGATGCAAAGATAAGTTTGGTGAACAATTTCTTCAGAAGGCAAATCTGTTTACTGCCTGGTATTTGGCATTTCGCTGCATGGTTTTAAGACAGAAATCCTTAACTAGGAATAAGGACAGGATAGCACTGGTCCGCAGTGCATGTTCGGAGAAGATCATTCTTAAGCCAAATGAAAGGAAAGACATCAGATGTTACACGGACCAAGTTGTAGACTACCCAACCACAGCCGCATTAATTCAAGAGTCATCAAAGAGTAGCTTGCCATCTTACATTGACATAAAATCTGAATAAGGGGAGATCCTTTGAAAGCACAGAAAACAAAGCAAATACTGAAAATTGCAGACTCGGTTTAATAACTCCTACAGTAATCCAACTTCAACATGGATGCAAGACACAGGAAATTCAAGTAACTATAGCAAACCTGTCTACCAACACAGCAGTAATATCGCCAAGCTCCATTGTCTGTGAAGTTCAACCGGTTAAGATCGCAGATGAAGTTTTTGACAATTTAGAAGAAAAGCAGACAGAGATAATTGGTACTTTACACATTGACGAGGACAACTTATTGGATTCTGATCAAAGGAAAAGACTATTGGACTTGCTCCATAGTCACAAGGACATCTTTTCTGTCAGCGACACAGACATAGGGCAGTGCAACTTGATGAAGCATAGGGTTGATTTAGTCAACGATTTGCCATTTAAGCAGAGGCACAGACGTATTCCACCTTCCATGATAGAAGAGGTCAGACAACATATTGCCCAACTATTGGCTTGCGGCATCATTAGACCATCAAAGTCTCCTTGGACCTCGAATGTTGTGCTTGTTCGGAAGAAGAGTGGGAAGCTGAGACTCTGCGTTGATTTCAGGATGCTGAACGATAGGACCGTCAAGGATTCATTTGCCCTACCACGCATGGAAGAAATCTTCGATTGTCTCCACGGAGCGACATTTTTCTCTACGATGGACATGAAGTCTGGATACCATCATATCGAGGTACAGTACAAGTCTCGCAATGTTTAAAGAATCCGCGGTCCGTCGCAATTTCAGCGACCGCGGACGGGCGTATTTGTCCGTCATGATATTTGAGGTATTCCGCAGTCCATCGCGGATAGTGATGGGTCCGTGATGGTGTCTCACCGGGGTTCTCGCCGCCGGACGCGATCGTTATCACCGCGGATCGTGGTGATATCGTCACGGACCGCGAAGCACCACTGCGGATCGCGCTGATCCTTACCTGGATTGATATTTCCTTGGTTAATTTCCCCAGCCTATTTGCCCCTTTGTTGCGCACAATAAAATATATTCAATATATGAAATAAATCATTCGAAAAAAGTTCATTGGGGCTTATTTCCAACCGAAACCGTTCTGCATTCGACAAGCATCTATTTGTTTGGTGTGTTTGATTTATGTTTACAGAACCTGATTGTGAATTGTCTGGTTCTGTTCGGAAAAATACACGAGGTGCGATATTCGAGTCTATTTTCTATTTAAGTGTTGCCAAAATTTTATTTCTGATAAAGAAACACGGTACAATCGGTTATCCTACAGCAAAAACAGCCTTTATGATGTTTCAACTTTGCATACGTGCGTATTCTTTGTTAGTGCATTCATGCCATTTTGGCTCTGTATACAGTAAAGTTCCACTTTTAACCCTTTCATGATCAAATTATTCGGGAGAATCTTACCCCTTCATCGTTTTATTGTCGTCTGCTTCAATGTTTTTTTCTGCAATACACGTTTCAAAGATATATTTAATGTTGTATGGCTTAATAAATGTCGATACGACAGTCAAACTGTTTGGGTCCTAATTAGGACCCACACTAGTTACAAACGCGCTTTAAAGCGTCATTGAGAGTGAAAGGGTTATAAGTAAATCGATTTTACGGTTTCAATTTCACATCAGTCTAAATTTTAGTATCATAAATCTCCTGAAAACTATTCCCAAAATCTTTGAGTCCGCATTAGTCTTCTATGATTCCTGTATAGATTTAGCCTACATAATTATCTGACTGGCAGGCGATTATATGTCATAGTGAGAATCATTTATAATGGAAGTGAAAGGATTAAAGAATAATTATCATTTATTCTAACCTGACAATACGCCACTCTAACGCAAACATTCTTTCTTTTTAAACGGATATTTCTTAATTTAAATGCCCACTAGTCTTAAATACCAGACGCTTCAAATAAAAGCAATATAAAGACAATACTGAATCTTAAAATGTCTTTTTCTAAACACTGCCTGTAATCGAATTATGTTATTCTTTCCCATACCGGTACATGTGTTTACGCTAAAACAAGTATTTCAATTGCAAACAATTTAGAGCCAGATTAGACGCCGGGTTACCCGGCGTCTGATCAGGCTTCAAACTGTTTGTCACTCAGATAAAATTATGTAGACATATTTATAACAAAGTTGTCATTACATGTATATGCATTCAAGTGATTTGCGTTCGCGATTCGTTTGCGTTCAAACGGGAAAGGATAACGTTTTCTCCACTGTAAATGTTACAGATTTTGGTCATTTACAAACATTAAAAAACTTGGAACATCGAATCCTGATACCATACAAAAACCCGGACTAGAGAGATTCTTAAGCAGTTTATTGGTGGCGGGGTTTAAAAACAACATTTTCAACAGTTTTATTGACTGGTGTTTTAAAAATGTGGCAACTAAATGCTGGTTAGCTTTAAGATAGGTAGCAGCTAATTGCGATGAGCAGTAATTTAGAAACCTCCGTTGTACTATTGTAGTCTGAAACCGGACACTTTTTTCTGTTACCGGACAGTATTGTATACTTTTTAAGGGCGTGGTGCACGTGGTAAGCATGCGGTCACCGGTTTAACTCTTGCACTGCCCGGGCATTGACGAGGTAACCCTTATTATGCTACAGTGGAGAAAAAGTAATTCTTTCGCGTTTAAACGCAAACGAAACGCAAAACACAAAATGTAGAAAATAATAACTTTTTTTTACATTTTCCATCATCTATTTTCATCTGAGTGACAAACAGTTTGGATCCTGATCAGACGCCGGATTACCCGGCGTCTGATCTGACTCCAAAATGTGTGCAATGGAAAATAAAGTTTAGTCAACGCGTCTATATGGGGAAGAATAACGTTTTTCCACTGTGAGTACCGCTTGTCTAACACTTGGAATCAGTTTAGATCCATAGAAGACGCAATGTAACGCGGCATGTAGTCTGGATCAAAATGTTTTGCACTGGTCTTCATTTTTAATTCAATTTGAAAAGCATGAGAAAGATTTTGAGATTCTCCGCAGACGATAAGTTTGAAGCAGACGGCAATTCAGCACGATAAGGGATAACGAACTTTTGCAAATAGTTTGGATCAATATCAAACACACAGTAACTCAGCGTTTGAACAGGATCCAAACTGATGGACACTTGATTCGTGCAATCAAATTCCGAAACTTTGCGTTGGAAAATAAGTGCAGACAGCAATTTCAAAGCAGACGACAATATGGCAGTGCAAGAGTAAACAATGCTATTTAATATTGTGCCTGTTCAGGAGAAAAATATCTGGTCCTTGGTTTGATTATATATGATTTTTGGTTTTACACTGTATAAGTGTATGATACAGTTTAACAGTTGACTATAAATTGTGTTATTCTGTATTAAGCAGTCAGTCGCCTTATTGCGATAATACAGTAACACTACTTCAGTGTACTGTTGCACAAATGTATAATTGTTCCAAACATAATTAAGTATATTTTTACAACAAATAAAACGTAAGGAAAGGGCAGAGAGAAAGAGAAAACTGTTTTAGAAGCAAATTCATAAAGCCTCATAAATGTAGGTAACTTGGACATTCGCTGCATACGTCTCATAAAAAATGAGCCGATGGTGACCGGGGCTTGTAGGGGGAATAGAATGCTGCGTCACAGGGCGCTACTCTTTGAAATTCAACCCTTACCCTGCCGAGTGCAACTTCTTTTAATATTTGCAAACAGTTCGGATCCTAAAGAAAACAAGTAACTCCTACGTTGGGTTAAACTTGACTAACTCTCATTTTCTGTCATTCAGTGAAAAAAGGCAACGAATCTTATTTCAGTTAATTCCCAGACATTTAAAAGCGGGTGATAATAACAATGAGGGCTAAAGTAAAGTGTTTGATCATGCATTAAATCAACGCTTCGGGAGTTCCACACCGGAAACAACCCTGGCGTTCTAGCGCAGGGGGTAAGATCACAAAACCCGACAATCAAAAAAGAAAGTGCCGCCTTCCACCAACAAGCTGTTACAGCTCATTGGCTCCGTGTCTTGGAAAAATAAGCATTGTTGAAAATGACGGATTTTGCAGACAACACATACCACAACAAACAGAAAGCAAATAGTTTGTTGATTTATAATATATCTATATATAAGGGAAATTTGAAAATTAGTAAACATTCAAATCTATGATAAGCGGTCAGCTGTCACCAGGCTTTCTGCATTTTTTGTGATCTGCATTAAGTTACCAGTTATGCAGATGGATGGCAACTTAATGCCGTGCAAAAATCATGCGGAACGTTTTGCAGAAATATGGCTACTTATTGCAAATCAGAGGTCATTCTGCATTAAGCTTCCATCGGTGTGTAACTATAATTATGTGTATATTAATACGGTAGAAATGATACACTAAACCGTGACTGAAGGATAAAAGGTAGAATTGGTTATCACTTCCAACTCTATCGACGAGTACACACGTCATTTTCTAACACTTACAGTGTTACTATGAAAAGTACACTTGTCGTGTGCTAACCGTGCATACCAAGATCAGTGCGTTCATAAAGGAGTCATCTGTTCAGGATATGCACCGTTTATGAATACGATCACAGATCGTTATTGCTTAACCCTTTCCGTCGTTTAAGCGCCTTGTAGCACATTTAATTTATTCTTCACTGAAAAAAGTACATTGTAGTTCCAATCAAGTTATACAGACATAAACATATACCAAAACGAATATTTCTATAGTTTAGAAAATTGTAGCTTAAAGCAGGTTAAAAGTAAAGCAGAATGTGCATACTTTCAACCTGCTGTAGGTGATTACCTGTCTTGAATACTATAAATGAGCTTTGGGGTATCCATGAGAAAAATGTCAAATCGTCTGGACAGCAAGTAAATGATCTTGTGTCTCGTCATTAACTTACAGTGTGCCTTTAAACATTACACTTGTCGTATGCTAACAGTGCAGACCAAGATCAACGAGTTTCTATTGGAATTCGCTGTTCAGGGTCTGCATCGTGTATGGATACGTTAACACATTCAATTCTATCGACGAGCAAACACGTCATTTACTAACAGTGTAACCTCTGAAAAGTACACTTGTCGTTTACTAATAGTGAAGACGCAGATCAAAGTGTCCCTTAAGGAGTCATCTGATCCGGATCAGAACCGTTTAAAACTTAAACCCTATCGACGAGTATACTCGTCATTAACTAACAACTGCTGGCACAAAAGCGCCGGTGATACAACAGGAATTAGAAAATTGATTTATTACACATAAACAAACCTTTATACATGTAACTATGACGACCCAGATCAGTGTGCTCCTGGAGCTCTCTGATCAGTATCTGCACCGTTTAAGGATACGATCACACATCGTATTTGCTTAAAACACATTCTTGTAACCTATGAAAAGTATACTTGTCGAATGCTTAAGCATGTAGATGTGGATCCAGATCAGATGGTTCCTCGATTCCTCTCATGAGGATCTATACCGTTTAAGGATACGATCATATATCGTAATTACGTCAAACACCCATTCTTATTTACGAGTATACTCGTCACTTACTAACAGTATACCTATGACAAGTGAACTTGTCGTATGCTACAACAGCAAACATGTAAACCCAGATCAGAGGGCTCCTTGTACATCTGATCAGGATCTGCACCGTCTAAGGTAGAGATGATGGTCTAATAAAGAAAACGGATTTTTAATTAATGACAACCCACCCTTATTTCATAGCTCAGGGATGAAAGTGATACATTTCACCATAATATATGCCATTTTTGTTGACTCTTTTTAATATTTTTACGATTTTATAAGACCAATCAAAAAATCAAAAGCGCTTTTAAAGCCGCCCTAACTTGTTACGTGTTTGAATTTGCCCAAAATACACTTCATTAACATTTCTATGAATTTTTAAAATAGTTGTTCTTGTTGCTAAGGTTTAACGTCCCGTCTAAGTGCTAAAGATACAAAATAGCCCTGCAAACTTTTGTTATGTAACATCACAGTTTGTATCAAATTAACTGATTGGTGTGTCAAATAGACTGTCGTGACCTCCCAGTTTCCAACCAATAACTTATTTTTCGACCAGTTTATCGTGAATGATTTCTTTAAACTCCGCCCCCAAATGTAAAAGCCAATCATAAAAAAGAACGAGTTTAACACTGTATGCCATAAATCCCATTGACAGCTTCGGAATAAACTGCTTAATCTAGTCAAGTGATCCATGCAACCGAGGCGCCCAATGGGGAAATATGGCAGTTGACGAGTGACAGAGACCGCAATATCACTATTAAGTACTTACACAATTAATTTGATTGATTTTTTATCGGTTCAGATAACTAGCAGTATAGATTTTGAAACAAAATAAATCGTGTAGATGTGTTTGATCCTTATACCATTATTTAATATACAATAACACCTCTCTATTACGAACACTGAAAAGAAGGCTAATTGACTGCATAAAAGACAGATGATAGGTTAAAGCAAGGTAAACGTAAAGTAGAAAGCTCCTGCCGGGACTTATTTACGTTAACCCTTTTTAAGCATTCACGTGCTTTTAAATACGTGTGCTCGAAGAAGCGACGTTTGAAATTGACAAATGCTAATTTCATTTTAACTGCAAATTTGAGATTATAACACTTCTACAATTTAATTATTTTAAATGATTTAAAGTAGATATCATACTTAGCTAATAAACAACGTTAAGCATGGACAAGCAATTATATTTTGTTCGGTAGATCTAATAAAAATGTGCGGGTAGCTAAACGTGTAAAATAAAAAAGAACAGGGTTGCGTAACTTCCCAGTAACCGCTTTAAGCAGTGGCCTGCCTTAAGCACCTGTTAACTAAAATAATTTAGTTGACGTCACAGAGAGGTTTTACCGTATTATTAGTTTCTCGTCTTCGAAGAAGACACACGTTTACGAGATTGAAAAAAATTAATGGTTTTCCCGAGTTTCATAACTCTCCCCCACCCCTTTAACTCTCGTGTTGGGTCGAAACAATTATGACCGAATACGATTGATATTTTTAATCTCTTCCCGTATGCTTTTCAATAAACTTAGACTGTGAGCTAAAACACAAAATAACGTAGACTTTTTTTTTATCCTTTATCTTTTTTTCTTTAGCAACCTGACTATAGACTTAAGCTTAACATAAAGAACCTGTTTCAGTTTCGGGTTTTAAGAGTAGGCTATTTACATGTTTATTATATTTCATTATGAATTCGAAATATGACTGTATTCCAAAAAGGTTTCTACAGTTAAAAATGCACGCGTGTATTAACAAGTAAGCTGTTTCATATCTTTTCTTGATAATTGTCATCTAAAGCGATTCAACGACTCCAACTCATACAGGTAGCGTCCACGATGATCCTCACAATCCGCGATGATGCCATCGCAATCCGCGATGATGCCATCGCAATCAGCGATGACTCCGCCGCGGAAATATCCCGTAGAGCAAATTTCTGTCCGCGGTGGACACAGATTTTGTCCACGATGGTCCAAAAAAATTGTCCGTGCTGGAAACCCGCGGACATTCAAAAGTGTCCGTGCTGGGAGCGCGGACTTTTTAAACATTGCGAGACTTGTACTGTAGAGGAAAGCCACAAAGAGCGCACTGCATTTACCGTAGGCTCTTTAGGGTTCTACGAGTACAACAAGATGCCATTTGGGCTCACGAACGCTCCGGCAAGCTATCAGCGCATCATGCAGGAGATTCTAGGCGATCTGAACATGAAGATCTGTCTAATCTACCTAGACGATGTTATAATCTTCAGTGAGACTTTTGACCAGCACCTAGAACACCTAGACATCATATTTAAGAAGCTAAAGGAAGCCAGTCTCAAATTGGCACCTGAGAAATGTAATTTCTTTAAAGCAGAGGTAAATTTTCTGGGACACGTGGTTAGCGAAGACGGCATAGCTACCCAGCCTAAAAAGATCGAGAACATCAAGAAATGGCCAGTTCCAACGAACCCAGATGAGCTGAGATCCTTTTTGGCTTTCGCTGGCTACTACCGGAAGTTTATAAAAGACTTCAGTAAGATAACCAGGCCACTTTCGGAGCTACTTCCGCCAACAACTGCGAAGAGAGATCGCAAGAAGACAACGACAGAGTGGAAATGGACGGAAACTCACCAGGACATTTTTGAACGTCTAAAGATTCTGTTATCATCACCACCGTTTCTTGCTTACCCAGATTTTACACAGCCTTTCGAGCTCCACACTGATGCCTCTACAAAAGCCCTTGGTGCAGTACTATATCAGAACCAACAGGGAAAGAAGCGTGTCATTGCTTACGCCAGTAGAGCGCTAAACAAGTCAGAGAGGAATTACAGTGCCTTCAAGCTGGAGTTTTTGGCATTGAAGTGGGCAATCACTGAAAAGTTCAGCGACTACTTGGCAGTAAACCATTTTACGGTTTTGACCGACAATAACCCGCTTACGCATGTTATGTCGAGTGCCAAGTTAGACGCCACCGGACAGAGATGGGCTTCGGCATTAGGCCAGTATAACTTTGATATATTCTACAGAGCTGGTTTCAAGAACATTGACGCCGATACTATGAGCAGATATCCGTATGAATTATTGACTGATGAAGAAGACTATCAGCGCGTATCCATCAAAGACCAGACTGTCAAAGCCATATGTAATGTCGTTATTGCTCCATATATTGAGACGTTACCAGCATATAATATCAATCTGGCAGAAGTCATGGAAGAACCAGGAACTATACTTGCCCAGAAGGAAATGCGAGAGATCCGAAAAGAACAACGCGGAGATGAATTGATAGAGAGATGGAGACGGGCAGTAATAGACAATAGAATACCAAATGGATTCATGAGGAAAGATGGTCTTACCTTGAAGAAACAGTTCAAGAGATTGAAGATGAAGCGTGGCATTCTCTTCAGAGTTTTCCAGGATGGTGAAGAGACTGTTGAACAGCTGGTTGTACCAAACGCATACAGAAGAGAGATTCTTGAAGGGATTCACGACAATGTTGGACATCCAGGCATAGAAAGATCTACAAGGCTTATTAGAGAGCGGTTCTATTGGCCAGGCATGTTAGCAGATGTTGAAGCGCACATCAAGAAGTGCGACAGATGCCTACGCAGGAAGAATAAGGCTGGACAGCGTGCACCCTTAGTGAATGTAAGGACGACGTATCCATTAGAGTTGGTCTGCATGAACTTCTTAACCCTGGAACCAGCTCGCGGTGTTGGCAATATTCTTGTCATCACCGATCATTTCACTAAGTATGCCCTCGCATTACCGACCAGGAACCGAACGGCCAAAACCACAGCGGAGACATTCTTCGAGAACTTTATAGTCCATTATGGCATACCGACAAGGCTCCACACTGATCAAGGTGCGAACTTTGAAAGCGAGTTGATACAGGAACTCTGCAAGTTAATGGATATGAAGAAATCTCGGACCACGCCATATCATCCACAAGGTAATGCCGGTCCAGAAAGATTCAACAGGACCCTATTAGACATGCTCGGAACACTGGAAAACGAGAAGAAGCAGGGTTGGAAGAAATACGTGAGTTCTTTGGTTTATTCGTATAACTATACGCCACATGAGGCCACAATATTGTCTCCATGCCAGCTCATGTTTGGCCGAAAGCCACATCTTCCGATCGACACCATGTTCGAGAATGCCAGAGAGACGGATACTACAGCAGTGACTTCCTCAGATTATGTTAAGGATCTGCAACATAGACTAGAAGTCACAAGAAAGATTGTTGAGGACAGAGTAAATGCCTCCAGAACAAAGCAGAAGAAGTTTTACGACAGAAAGGCAAAGTTTGTGAAGTTTGCCGTTGGAGACCAAGTCCTAGTGAGGAGGAAAGCCTTTGACGGTAAACATAAGATTCAGGACAGATTTGAGGACGGAGTTTACACTATTACAGAACAACCAAGAGAGGATATTCCTGTATTTCGTGTTAAAGAAGGTGACAAGATCAGGACCCTTCATAGAAACATGTTGTTTCTGGTCGATTCAGCCAGAAATGGAGACAAAGAGGAAGAAGGAGAGGAAACTGACGAAAAATCTAAAGAAGTGCACAGAGATGGAAGTGACAAGAATGGAGGAGAAATGGATGCATCCAAAGAAGTTGAGAAGATTGATTCAGATTCAGAGAGCGAGTTTGGCTATGACCTAGCAGATGGTGCAGGTTGGAATGGGGACGCCCATTGTCCAGACGTCGTGGAATCTAGAGACAATGCTGACACCAGCGAAGATGCTGATGTTATTGTTCAAAGTCAGGATGTTTGTCAGAATTCAATTTCCCTGGATTCGGAGAAGCTACAAACTCCTGTGGAAGGAACAATGGAGAAGTCACAGAGTAATCATGAGGAAATTTAAGAGGATCACAGTATTGAGGATATAGAAGATACCAATACAGAAGACATCATACAAGAACAGAATGGAACTGTTGAGGTTGTTAAGGACCCATCACAGGACCTAGCTACAGTAGGAAGTATTGATGGTGAGGCGGGTACGGCAGCACAAGAGCCGGATGAATTAGTTGCAGAAGACAGAGATGCAGTTGCGGTCGATAAGGAACCGGATCCTGTAGTCTGCACAGATAATGATGAAGCTTCAAAGACAGATGTTGCAGAGGGTAACAGAAATAGAGCAACCGTGCCACCGACACCACCAACACCACTTCCAAGAAGGTCCATAAGAGAAAGAAGGAGACCGGCCAGATTTGATGAGTACCATATGTACCAGGTGTCAAGACCATATGACAGCAAGCTAGAGGCTTTAAATAGTCTTGTTGATAGTGGAATTTTGAATGAAATTGACATTGGTGTGGCTCATAAACTGTTAGAAGCAGTTATAAAGTAATTGTACTTATTGTCTGCGCAGTGTATTAAAAGCTCAGTTGAAATATTGTTATTTTGTTTTTAACATTGCCCATACATTGGTTAATCTAATTTGTGGGGACACACTTTTTAGCAGGGGGGACACTTTTAATAAATGTTTTTAGTATTGTTTGTTTCATTATGTATGTATGTTTGGCAAGAGGTTAGTTGTCAGGTAGTCAGTACCAGTAGATTATTTTTGTTTTTGGTATTACCATTACTAGTTTGTAGTGCATTAGTGGTAATGTACTGTTTGAGCAGATGTTGATGTAACTGTATTTATACAGATATGTAGAGTTTATTATATCCAGTAGGTAGATCTAGATAATTTGTACATTTAGGCAATATTTGATGTACCTTAAGGAGTGTAGTATTTGGACTGATTACTGACTGACAGACTGTTTATTTTTTTCTGTTGACTGATTGTGCTTAATGTAGGAATGACGAGACGTCATTTCAGGAGGAGGGGAAGTGTGTAACCAGGTTGACTTTTAGTTCATTTCAGTATTTTTTTTACATTTTTGGTATTTAGCGAGTTACTTCCCTTGGTTAAATCTCGTGATTCGTGTCACATGACTTCTCGCGGCAAATCTAGCTAGTATTCTCAATAAAGTCACTTTTTAGTCATTAGTCGATATACAAGGACGTCTTCTATCATTTAGCAAGTAAGTGGGACCAATGAAAAGTGTACTCTTAACATGGCATGTCTTGTTTCTTTTAAATACTGTTCGCTTTAAATATTCTGTACGCGCTTACGGTTTCATGTAATGGGTTTTCGCGTTTGTCTGGAAAAGCGGAATGGTGGCTTTCATCTTCTTTCGGCGCGGTTTTATCTTTCAGGCATGTTAATAACCTTTTCACAAGTACTTTGACCATTCACTTTTTAATTTACAGCAGCATTAACATTAGCACCAGTGTGAGAGACGAGGTGGAGTGATTGGTGGAGTGGAGCTTTGTTGAAACATTTGGTTCCACAAACTGGTAAGCTATGTTGTATATTGTTTTGTACTGTATGGCGTTGTTGTATGTATACTGTGTCTTCAGGAAACATATTCTAGAGGAATATATAGTTATTATGAAGGTTACAGGTTGAAGGCCACTAGAACCATGATTTATTGTTAATTGCTGTATGTTATATGCCCCTAGCTAAATGCTTTCGTTTTAAGAGACATTTGCCCATGTTATTTTCAGCTCTTAAATACCATGTAATAGAATGTATTTTTAGTGTGTTTTAACGCCTGTATTTTCAGGATGTAGACTTGGTTAGACTTGGTTGACTCGCCTTGGTTTGACTTGGCTTATGTTGAGTTGGTTTGGATAGACATATCTGTATTCTGCCATGTGAGCTATGTCTACCGTTTGATGTACATTACAGAGAGAACAGAGAATGGCTATTGTTGATTATTAATTCCTCACATCCGGTTAGAGCCCCACTTTCAAAACAGGATTCAAGAGTTTAGAGTTGATAGACTAAATTATAATTATATAAACCAATAACCCAAAAGGGTACACTATAACAGGTACATTTTTGTTATACTCAGTAGTAGATACAACGACCACTGGTATGTCAAAGTTCTGTTTTCCCAATGAAGGTACAGAAATTCTTTCTTCTATGTAACCTAACATTGGCTGTGTTTCTCCATTGGCAACGTTTATGTTCAAGTTAAAGCCTTCTATTTGAAGAAGTTTAGGCTTAGGTTTCATCTGATTGTAGAAGTTTTCTGCTATTGATGTTATCATCGATCCTGAATATTAGAGCTTTGATGTTTTGATCCTCAAACACTATTGTACTCACATTGTCTGTGCCTATCAACCTACTAATGAAGTGTGATTTGGAGCTTGAAACCTTGTCTCTAGTTTGCTCCTCAACAGAGACATCTTTTAGTTTAAAGGTTTCTCTTTAGTGTCACCTTTCTGTTTTTCTTTTACGTCCTCCTTTGGCGTACCATTCTGATTATCAAAGCGATCTGAAGACTTTCTCTGATCTTCCGCTTTGTTTCTCTCTTGATAATTTCCTCTATATCTCCTTTGATTGTTACTACCTCTTCTCCAATTACCTCTGTATGAATTTCCTCCTCTATTGTACTGTCCTCTGTCATAGGACTTTGAATTATCGTAACCTTGTTGGTTCTGCTGGTCCGTGATAGACATCTTATCCTCAAGTTGCTTCATTCTATCAAGCAATGTCTTCATCATAGACATTTGCTCTGAATTATCAGATCTTTGCTCAGATCTTTGCGGAGAAGTTACCTGTTTTGGATCTGATTTCTCACTATCTCTGGAGTTATTCATCTCCTTTTCTTCAATTCTCACTTTCCTTCTTAGTGTTTCGAAGTCTTTTTCTGTCTCATAGAATACTCTTGTTGCATTCTTTAGTTGTTCATTCTTAAGATGTCGCCAGAACATATTTCTGAGCATTTCATCCGACTGTTCTCTCTTAACTTGGCCTTTCTTGATGGCTGTATTCAGAATGCTTTCTACTCTCACGTTCCAACCAGCAACATTTTCGCCATCTTTCTGTTTGGCATTATAAAACTCTGCTAAAACTGATTCACCAGTTCTGATGTTGCCATAAATATTTTCCAGTTTTGTAGAAGCTTTTGTTTCCATGTTTAGAAGAACTTTTCTGGTATTTCCAGTCAGTGATTTTCTCACGTCTTGTCTGATGATGTCTTCATGGTAAAGACCAGACTCAAGAATAACCTCAACTTCAATTTTCCATTCCTCAAAGGTATCTTCTGTGAGTTTAGGAATAGTTGGTTTCTTAAAAGATAAACACTTTTCAGAAGTCTTTGTATCTTTCTCGTGAGACTTTTGCTTCTTTATCTCTTGATCTGATTTCTTCTTTTCATGTTTTGGTTTCTTATTTTCTTGATTTAACTTTCTATGCTTGTCATCTGACTTATGTTCTTCAACACTTTGATAGGACTTTTCAAGTGACTCTAGTGTACATTCTTTCTCTTGAAGACTCTCTGTCAACAATCTTTCCTGTTCCTTCAGTTTCATTTTCTTTCCTCTTTCAACTCCTGCTCTCTTAATCTCTGTGCTTCTTTATCTTTCTTTGACTTTGCTGAATCAATTTTCAGTGCCAAGGACTGTTCTTTTTTCCTTAATCGTTCTACTTATTCGATTAGTTTCCGCTCAAAACTGTCATCATGCTCTTTCTTAATGTTCTTTATACATGGGAGTGGTGGTAGAATTCTATTATTTCCCTTCTGTATTCTCTTTGTTTCCCCTGATTCTCCAAAGACATCAGGAACTTCAGCTTTTACTTTACCTTCTTCTTGACGTTTCTTAAATTTTTCATTAATCCAGGTCAAGTTTCTTTTGAGTAGTTTATATTGCTCCATTTCTTCGTCATTATCTGTACTCGAGTCTAGAGGGTCTCCAATCCTTGAAAAAAATCGTGTCATGCTCTATTGAGCTAATACTGTCAGGTCTTGATTTGCTCTTTATCTGACTCGTATCAAGCGCATGTAGCGTTCTTTGCTTTTCTACAGCTTTGCATGCTGCATCTGTACCTTCTCTCTATCTCATTACCCAATTTCAATTTCTGTTCTAACTCTATCTGTCCTTGATCCAGATATCTAAGTTGCTGGTACATGTATCTCTCATATGCAAGTTTGTCTAAATCTTCTATTTGTTTCTTCTTCTTTATTTCAAGACTCATCACTTCTCTCTCAATATCTAGCAATTTCTGCCTTTCTCTTACAATCATTTCCATTTCTGCTTCCTGCAGTCTCTGATGCATATCTTGCATTCTGCTAGTTTCTTTGTCTGCTTTTCTAGCCCTAAAACTAGTGTCTTTCTTCTGTTCCGTTTCCACGGCAAAAACACTATCATTCAGGGAATACTGCTTTCTATCAGCTTTCTTTATACTTTCTATGCTGCTTTCATTGAAAGAATTTTGCTTTCTATCAGCTTTCTTTTTGCTTTCTATGCTGCTTTCTTTGAGAGAATGCTGCTTTCTATCAGCTACCATCGAGCTTTCTAACTGCTTTCTAGTAACATCTCCTAAGCTTTCTAAGCTGCTTTCTAATTGAGACTGGCTTTCTTCATGTGCACTCGCTGCTTTCTCAACTCTCTGTTCTATAGATCCAGATTTACTATGTCTGTGTAAATCTACACTGTTCTCCGTTTCACACATCTGCAAAGCAATGCTCTTTTCTAATAAGACATGTTTATCTCCCTTTTCAACAGCTTCCGTTTCCTTCTGTTGCTCCAATTCAATTCTCCTTTCTTCTCTCCTTTTCTCATTCTCTAATCTTATTTGTTCCTCTTCTTCCTTCTCTCTATCTATAGCCTGCTGCCTGAGCTCCAATCCAATTCTCCTTTCTTCTTTCTTTCTCTCATTCTCTAACCATATTTGTTCCTGATCCTCTCTCTTTCTATCTCTATCCTGCCTCCTGAGCTCTCTTTCAGAAAGGCTTTTGTCCAACACTGTCCCTGAGCTTTCAAGCTCTTGATCAATTTTCTCGCGTTCTATCCTTTGAAGCTCCTCTGGTGGTATATATATAAATGGTGTATTTAGCCATTGTCACCTATTACTTGTATTTTATGAATACAATGTAGATCTATGCACAAACCGAGTGCCACGTTTAATTGAATTGGTGTAGTCAAACAGTATGACACGTTAGGTAAGTATGATTGTACAGTATAACACTTTGTATGTGAAACGTTGTCAGCACAATATATTATGTTTATCTGTTTATGTAAATGTACATGTGTTAATGATCAGGTAACAAGCTGTAGTGAGTGCAATCATTTAAATAGGTATAGCACACCGCTATCACAATTTCTCTTTACTAAACACCTTGCACAGAAATAAACAAAATCAGTTTTAACCCCCAGTGGTTGTTAATGGTTAATTTATAACTAATTATTAATAGTTACTGACTGTACAAAGGCGGGTTACTATATTCACTTTGCTTTATGTTAGTCTTGCGTGTTGTTTTCTATTTAGTGTGTAGATAAAGGAATGGTATTGCGCGCGCGCGCGTGTGTGTGTGTGTGTATGTGTGTGTGTGTGTGTGTGTGTGTTATGGTATGACTGTGTGTGTGTTCTGCTTGAGAGGTGGGTATATTGTTTGTGTTGCGTTTCCTGCTTTAGTCTTTCGTATTTATTCGAGACCGTTTAAGTGTGTCTCAATTGTTCCGGAACTTTCCCGATGTGTTACCAAGGACTCCAGGACCTTCCAAATTTGTTCTCAATTGTTCCTGAAAATTCCCAATGTATAACAAAGGTTTCGTGACCTTCCAAAAGTGTTCTCAATGGTCCCGGAACATTGCCGATGTGTTTGCAAGGGTTTGGGACCTTCCAAATATGTTCTCAAAGGTTCTGGAACTTTCCGGATTTTGTTAATAAGGGTTTCGGGACATACTTTATCTATCCTTAATGGTTTTGGAACATTCCCAAAGTGTTTAGAAGGGTTTCTGGTCCTTCCAAATGTCTTTCTAAAACGTTCCTGAACATTCCCGATGTGTTACAAGGGGTTCGGAACCTTCCAAATGTGTTTTCAATGGTTTTGAAACATTCCCGATGAATTAACAAGGGTTTCGGAACCTTCCGTAAAGGTTCCCAATGGTCTCGGATCATTTCCGATGCGTTCATAAGGGTTTGGGGATCTTGCTAATGTGTTCACAATTGCTCTGTATCATTCTCGATATTTTGTGTTCTCAATGGTCCCGGAACATTGCCGATGTGTTTGCAAGGGTTTGGGACCTTCCAAATATGTTCTCAAAGGTTCTGGAACTTTCCGGATTTTGTTAATAAGGGTTTCGGGACATACTTTATCTATCCTTAATGGTTTTGGAACATTCCCAAAGTGTTTAGAAGGGTTTCTGGTCCTTCCAAATGTCTTTCTAAAACGTTCCTGAACATTCCCGATGTGTTACAAGGGGTTCGGAACCTTCCAAATGTGTTTTCAATGGTTTTGAAACATTCCCGATGAATTAACAAGGGTTTCGGAACCTTCCGTAAAGGTTCCCAATGGTCTCGGATCATTTCCGATGCGTTCATAAGGGTTTGGGGATCTTGCTAATGTGTTCACAATTGCTCTGTATCATTCTCGATATTTTGTGTTCTTAATGGTTCCAAAACATTCCCGATGTGTCTGTAAAGGTTTTGGGACGTTCAAAATGTGTACTCAATGTTTCATGTTAACAAGGGTCTCGGGACGAACAAGTGTGTTCTTAAAGGTTTCAAAATAGTCTCGATGTGTTAAAAAGGGTTCCAGGACCTTCGAAATGTGTTGTCAATGGTTCCGGAATATTTCCCATGTGTTAACATTGGTTGCGGGACCCTTAATATGTTCTCATTGGTTTTTGAACATTTTCAAGGGTTTAGGACATACCAAATATGTTCACAATGGTTCCGTAACATGCCCGATGTGTTCAAGAGGTTGCAGGGCCTTAAAATGTGTATTTAATGGTTATGGAACATTCCCGATGTATTTGCAAAGTTTTCGGGACGTTCTAAATGTGTTCTAAATGGCTCAGGAACACTCCCGATGTGTTCACAAGGGTTTCGGAACTTTCAACCGTATCCTTGAATGAATTAATTATGTAGGTAATTGACAATTTCTTCTATTCACAACACAACACTTTGACTTACTGTTGACAGTGTCGACCACTGCTGTTGTCATATTCAAGATGACGATCTCGAACGTCTCCGGTCATGCTAGTAACCGTCAACAGGAAGTGAAAGTTTAATGATGTGAATAGAAGAAAAACATGTCTAAACCCCTTCAAGTGTGTTTTGAATGGTTCCGGAATATTCCAAATGTGTTCTCAATTGTCTATGACATTCCCGATGTGTTTACAATTGTTTCTAGACTTTCAAAATGTATACTAAATGATTTCGAAACATTCTTGTTATGTTAACAAGGGTTTCATGACCTTCAAAATGTGTTGTTAATACCTCCGGAACATTTTCGATGTGTAACAAAGATTTCGGGACCTTCCAAATGTGTTCCCAAAGGTTCCGGAACACTGTTAATGTAATTACTGGGTTTTCAGGACCTTCAAAATGTGTAACTAATCGTTCCGGAACATTCCTGGTGAGTTTGCAAGGGTTTCTCGACATTCCAAAAGTGTACTCATTGGAACCGGAACATTTCCAATGAGTGGTTTTAGGACCTTACAAATGTATTCTCAATGGGCCCTGAACATTCCTGATGTTTTAACATCTGTTTCGGGACGTTATAAATGTGTTCTCAATAACTCCGGAACATGTCCAATGTGTCCACACGTGTTTTTTTATCTTTTAAATGTGTTCTCAATAGGAACATTATCGATGTTTTTTTAAGGGTTTCGATATTTTAATTTTTTTTCAAGGTTTATGAACATTCCCGATGTGATAACAAAGGTTTTTGGACTTCAAAATGTGTACGCAATGTTTCCGGATAATTTCTGATGTGTTCCAAAGGATTTCTGAACCTTAAAAATGTAGACACAATGGTTCCGGAACTTTCCAAATGTGCTTGTAAAGGTTTCTTTTCGTTCCAAATATGATCTCAATGGTTCCGGAACGTTCCCGGTTTGTTGACAAGAGTTTTGGAAAGTTCCCGTGTGCGTTGAGTGGTTTCGGAACATTTTCGATGCGTTAACAATAGTTTTTGGACATTCCGAATGTGATCTCAAAGGTTCTGGAATATTCCCGATGTGTTAACAAGGTTTTCGGGATCTTAAAATGTGCTTTCAATGGTTCAGGAACATTCCTGATGTGTTAATAAAGGTTTTGGGATTTCCAAATGTACACTCAATATTTCTGGATAACTCCCGATGTGTTCAAAAGGGTTTCTTAACCTTAAAATGGGGTCTCAGTGGTTCCGGAACAATCCCAACGTGTTTGCAAATGTTTTGGGACGTTCCGAATGTGTTCTAAATGGTTCCGGAACATTTCCGTTGTGTATATAACGGTTTATGAAAGTTCAAGTGAGTTCTCAATAGTTTTGAAACATTACCTTTGCGTTTACCAAGGTTTTGTGACCTTCTTCCACATTTGTTTACAATGGTTCCGGAACATTCACGTTATGTTTCCAAGGGTTTCGAGACCTTTCTGATGTGTTCTAAATGGTTCTTGGACATTCCCGATGTGTTTACAATGGTTTCGGGATTTAAAATGTTGTGTTCTCAATGGTTTTGGAACATTCTTGTTATTTTAACAAGTGTTAGTAGACCTTCCTAATGTGTTCTCAATGGTTGCGGAACATTCCCGATGTATTTACAAAGGTTTTGGGACATTCATAATGTGAACTCATTGTTTCCGGAACATTCCCGATGTTTTCAATGTGTTTCGGACCTTCAAATTGTCTTCATTGTTTCTGAAACATTACCGTTGTATTTGCAAATGTTTCAGGACGTTCAAAATGTGTGCTCAATGGTTTCTTGACATTCCTGACGTATTAAAATGGTTTTCGGTACCTTCCGAATTTGTTCTCGGTGGTTTCGGACCATTTCTGATATGTTTATAAGGGTTTCAGAGCCTACCAAATGTTTTCATAATGAATCCGGATCATTCCCGATATGTAACAATTGTTTTTGAACCTTCCAAATATGGTCTAAATGGTACTGGAACATTCTTAATCGTTAAAAAGGGTTTTCGCGATCTTTTAAATGTGTCCCGGAACATGGCGGATGTGTTTGCATGAGTTTTGGTACTTTGCAAATGTGTTTTTAATGGCTCAAAACATGCCCGATGTGTTTACAAGTGTTTCGGTATCTTCAAAATGTGTAAACAATGGTTCTGGAAAATTCTGGAAATATTTACAAGGGTTTCGGCACCTAGAAAATGTGTTTTCAATGATGAGGGGACAATACCGATATGTTTACAAGGATTTCGGGCCCTGCCAAATGTGTTCTTCTGACGCTTTAAAAAGGTTTCGTGGCCCTCCAATTATGTTCTAAATGGTTCCGGAAGTTCCCGTTGTGCTTGCAAGGGTTTCTAGACATTCCAAATGTGTACTCAATGGTCCCGGAATATTCCCAATGACGTAAATGGGTTTGGGGACCTTGTAAATGAGTTCTTGATGGTTCCAGAGCATTCAAGATGTGTTTACAATGGTTTCTTGACCTCCTTATGTGTTTTCAATGGTTTTGGAACATTTGGATACTGCAAAATGGGTTCTCAATGGTTTCAGATAATTTCCGATGTGTTTGCAAGTAATTCGGGACATTCCAAATGTGTTCTCAATGGTTTTGGATCATTCCCGATATGTTTACAGGGGTTTCGATACCTTCAAAATGAGAACTCAATGGTTCCGGAGAATTACGGATGTGTTTTTCAATGGTTACGGAACATTCCCGATGTGTTCACAAGGTTTTTGGGATCTGCCAAATGTGTACTCAATGGTTCCGGGGACATTTTGGATGTGTTTCAAACGGTTTCGGTATGTATCTAATGTTTTGCAATTGTTCAGGAACATTCCGGATGTTTTCACAATGGTTTTGGGATCTGCCGAATGTGTTCTCAATGATTCTGGAACATTTCCAATGTGTTTACAAGGGTTTCGGGACCTTCCGAATGTGTTGTTTATGTTTCCGGTACATTCCCGATGTGTTTTTAGGCCTTCCTTATGTGTTACCAATTGTTCCGAAACTGTCTTGATATGTTTAGAAGGGTTTTGGCACCTTCCAAATGTGTTACCAATGGTTTTTTAATATTTCCGTTGTGCTTGCAAGGGGGTCTTGACATTCAAAACGTGTACTTACTGGTTCCGGAACATTCCCAATGACTTTAAATGGGTTTTGGGTCCTAGAAAATGTGTTCTCAATGGTTCCGGAATATGCAGGATGTGTTTACAAGGGTTATGTGACCCTCTAAGCGTGGGCTTAATGATTCCGAAACATTCCCGATATGTACACAAGAGTTTCGGGACGTTCCAAAATGTGGTCACAATGGTTCCGGAACATGACCTATGTGTTATAAGGGTTTGGGGACATTTCCATAATGTTCCCAATGGTTTCGGAATATTCCCGATCTGTTTTCAAGGGTAACGGAACATTCGCGATGTTTTACAAGGGTTTCAGGACCTTCCAAAAATTATAGAAATTTTTCAATACCTAAACACAGATTTCGAAACCTAAACGCGAGCCCTAAGATCAAGGTCAAGGTCACAGGGGTCCAAATTTTTCTGTTCATGGAAAGGTCTTGTCCATACACATACCAACTATGAATGTAATACCTCAAGAGACATTGAAGTTATAGGCATTTTTCGAAACCTAAACCCAGATTTCGAAACCTAAACGTGGGTCCTAAGTTCAAGGTCAAGGTCACAGGGGTCCAAATTTTTCTGTGCATGGAAAGGTCTTGTCCATATACACACACATACTAACTATGAAAGCAATACCTCAAGAGACATAGAAGTTAAATGCATTTTTCAAAACCTAAACACATATTTTGAAACCTAAACGCGGGCCCTAAGTTCAAGGTCTAGGTCACAGGGGTCCAAATTTTTCTGTGCATGGAAAGGTCTTGTCCATATACACACACATACCAACTATGAATGCAATACCTCAAGAGACATAGAAGTTATAGGCATTTTTCGAAACCTAAACACAGATTTCGAAACCTAAACGCGGACCCCAAGTTCAAGGTCAAGAGGGTCCAAATTTGTCTGTACATGGAAAGGTCTTGTCCATATACACACACATACCAACTATGAAAGCAATACCTCAAGGGACATAGAAGTTACAGACATTTTCTTAAAATTGTTTGCCGTTCACGACGACGACGACGACGACGACTACACCGGGGGTATTGCAATAGCTCGTCATGTACTTCGTACAGGCGAGCTAAAAAAAGTTTCATAACTAAAGAATCTCCTTGATGGTAATACTTCATTGTACATATATGAAAGAACATTTTCCTGTCTGACATGAACCAGAGATAAACTCATTCACCCTCAAAGGTATACTGTTTGTAATTGACGAGTATACTCGTCGCTAGGGTTGAATGTGTTAAAGCAAACTTTATCTCCTTCAGGAAATATGTCACACGAGAACAGTGACATTGACAATGCTATACAGTAAATCTACACTACAATGGCCATTCAAAATGTTTTTGTCTTTTCAGAAGGATTGCTGCTACAGGAGCTTTTTGCTTTATTTTCAAATTGCTTTTTAGCTACCAACTACCATTAACACTATTAATAATCTTCCTATGACTGGTTCAAATTGCAGGGTGTTAGTGTATGTCAATTCATGTTCCTCAATCAGTGGCAGTGACTGAAATTTAGAGCAACTGAAATACTGAAGAATATTACCGGTACATTTTACAAGTCCGTTACCCTTGGCATGCTAGCGGTAAAACCACGATGACCTTAGCAAGCAATCTGGATCTTGATGAGACACCGGGTAATACAGTGTCACTGAAGGATCCAAACTGTTTGACACCATGACTCTGCCTTGAAAGAAAATGTGATTTTTATTCTTTTTAAAACATTTATTTAAAGACAACAGTTGTTGCAGTTGGAAAAATTAGCGAGCTTTCAAAGAGTTAAATCATGCTGAATACACTGATCAATATGGAGAATTTAAAGAGGCAAAACAGTGGCCTTTCAATACTAACCAGACTTTACTGCCACCAAATAGAACACAGATCAAACATCTCTAAGGGTATTCAATTAGTCTAGTTCATGTTAACCATTTTCATGCTACCACACTCATTTACAAATAGTTTGGATCCTGATCAAATGCCATGTTACTCGACATCTGATCAGGATCCAAACTATTTGATACTTAAATATTAAATGATGTTTGTTACATTTTTAAAGATATGAAACAAAATTTGTGAAAAGGCAGACAACAATTTTGGAGCAGACGAGAATTGAGCAAGATGAGGGTTAAATGCAGAATACAGTAAAACCTCTCTATTACGACCACTAAAACGAAGGCTAATTGACTGTATAAAAGACAGGTGACAGCTTAAAGAAAGGTGAATGGTACGAATATTTATAGAGAGTCTAACACCAGTGCTCATTATTTATAATTCTTAATAAATTAGTTGACTTAAATAATACAACACAAGCCTTGCTTCTTATTGTATGTGTCTGCCATATATATTATCTATGGGCTAAATGGATGCCCCAGAGAGAGGGGAGCAGATACAGAAACCCTGGGTATATTGCCCTTCCCTTATTATCAACAGAGTTCTCTGCGTTTTTTCTCATGCTATGTGTAAAGCACAGATACATCTGACCTCGATTTAAAAAGTCTCATCAGAAAGACTTGGTTGGACGGGGTGTTGAACTCATGACCCCTCGTATTGTAGTCGAGCCCGTACCACTGGACCACGTCCGCCGGCCCCTTCACTGCCTTACCCATAGTACAATGCAGCCCTATTTGCAAATAGCTTGGATCCTGATCAGATCGGCACAACACAGCATCTGATCAGGATCCAAACTGCTTAAGAGTTGAGTATCACTTTATGCAGCCATGAATATATACCATAAGAAATATTTTCTCTATCCTAATATTTGGTAGCTTAAAGCAGACTGAAAGTAAAGCAGTTTGCACCTCAACGCTTTACCCCATAGTATATTTCTGGTATTGAAGATAGGTGACAACTTAAAGCAGGTTGAAAGTAAAGCATAATGCACCTTAAGGCACATTCTGCTTTACTTTCAGCCTGCTTTAAGCTATCATCTTCTAGGATTAAGAAAATATTTCTTATTGTACATTTTCATGACAGTATAAATGGGAACTATTTTCTTTAGTGGATGAATACATTAAATGTGCTAAAAGGCATTTCTATGGGGGTAAGGGTTAGGTCACCTGTCTTCAAGCCTGTACCACTGGACCACGTCCGCCGGCCCCTTTACTGCCTTACCCATAGTACAATGGTCGTTGTGACTGAAAATGGTACATTGAAGCAATGGTACGTTCATTAAATGGAACGTTTAGACTAGCACCCCTAGCCCTTTACTCCATAGCCTGTTTCTAGTTTTGAAGACAGGTGACCACTTAAAGCTGGTTGAAAGTAAAGCAGAATGTGCCTTAAGGCAAATTCTGCTTCACTTCAAGCCTATTGCTAGGCTAAAGAAAATATTTATCATAAATTTTCATGACTGTATAAATTGGAACTATTTTCTTAAGTGGAGGAAAAAAAATAAACCGCTATAAGGCACTTCTATGGGGGGGGGGGGGTAGGGTTAATATATGTGCATGTACATGTAAGTTGCAAGAAACTCAACCCCTGAAATCCCACCATGGCAAATCAGGGTTGTTTCCCTCCCAACTCTTTGAACGTTATAGTAAGTAAATTTTACATCTGTAACCATTGTCACCTGCTTCTGTTCTAAATTCAGAATTTTTAAAACATTCATTTCAAAATAGAGGGTCACCAATGGCACATTTGGGTAAAATTATTTTCAATTCGGACCAGTAGTTTTTGACAAGAAGATTTTTAAAGTTTTTTCAATTGGTTGCCATGGCAACCACAATTTTAATTGAATGACTATATTTGAAGAAATCTGAGAGAGTACCCTACAAGGAACAATCCTATGAAATTTTGAAGAAATTGGCCCAGTGGTTTCCAAGAAGAAGATCGTTAAAGAAAAAGTTTGACGACGGACGGACGGACTAACGTCCTTCCATTTGGGCACTTGTTGGGTTTTTCTTTTTTTTAAAAGTACCCAACAGCAACAAAAATACCCAACAATAACAACAGGGTAATCACGGAATGAATGGAATATATTGTTCTCCCTACCCAACAAAGGACCTTTCGTGCGCTCGGACTAACGGACGACGACGGACACAGGGCGATCACAATAACTCACCTTGGCACTTCGTGCCAGGTGAGCTAAAAAGAATCAGGATGTTTAACAGTTTGGATCCTCGTGAGATGAGATGCCATGTGACCTATGATCAGGGTCTAGACTGTTTGCAAAATATACAGACTCTATTTCGAGCATAGAAAGTTTATTTCATGAATATTTATTTGCTGACAAAAATTATGAACCAAGCAATATAACAGCACCAAGAAATTATTGATCAAGAAAGTTGTTAGAAACTTAACAAGTCATTGTGTGTAGAAAGTACAAATGTATAGCAAAATGGTGGCGGACCATTATCACCCATTTATGTATGTTTCCAAAGCAACTGAGAAATCAATCCCCTTCACATATCCAACTACAGTAAAACTTCTCTATAACGACCACTAAAACGAAGGATAATCGATTGATTAAAAGACAGTTGACAGCTTAAAGCAAACGTGACAGTAAAACATAAACACCTAATAATACAATTTTGTGGTTGTAATAGAGAGGTTTTACTGTATAATAATACCCCACTTCAAAATGGTCATCAGCTAAGATATCTATACATGTATATTAACTTTATAGCTTGAAACTGTCAGATAGAATACTGCCCAGTATGACAAAAAGTTTGGACCCTTATAAAGAATTACAAAATAACTTGAGACTCTGATCTAGATCCAAACAATTTTTGTAAATATCATTCAATTTGAACATGTGCAAATGCTTGTTAATTCACTTTCCGCAGGGTAAAAGTCAGAAGTAATAATGGATTCAGTGCCAAGCTGGATCTTACATGAAACCAGTCAGGATCAGTAGCTTTCTGATTTGGGTCTACACTGTTTTCAAAAGTGTCAATATACGCCGGTAGCAGGAGGTTTAACCCTTTGCCCCATAGAAGGGCCTTTAGCACATTTAATTCATTCCTCCGCTGAAGAAAATAGTTCCCATTTATACAGTTATGAAAATGTACTATAAGAAATATTTTCTAAATCCTAGAAAATGATAGCTTAAAGCAGGCTTAAAGTAAAGCAGAATGTGCCTTAAGGTGCATTCTGCTTTGCTTTCAACCTGCTTTAATTAAGTGATCACCTGTTTCCGAAACTAGATCAAGCTATGGGATAAAGGGTTAAAATGTTTTGAGTATTCAATAACTGAAATAGTTTTAAATCATAGTTTGTTGCTTTTATCTCTTTTTATGCCTTAAGCAACACATTCTGACAAGATTAGAATCATCTCACAGAAATAAGACGTAGTAGCACCATAGAATTTAGTGGAAAAATAAAGATTTTAGTTGATGAAAAACTCCCCTTATCTAGAGCCCTGCTGATAAATGGCTATTGCTTGATCTTGCTGTTGTCTGATTGTTTATAACAGGATTGTCACATTGATTTTAACATTGGCACATTGACGGTAGCGATAAAAACAAAGAAGTACCAAATGTATGGTGTAGTGTAGAATAAACTCTTGCTGTAACAACAAATCAAATTCATTGTAGGCTCACGTTGTATGTTAAAGACAGGTGACTGTGTAATGCACTGATGGAAGTAAAGCAGAAAACTTCTACATGAGCTTTCTGCTTTACTTTATCAGCAGGTTAAAAATACATTCTGATTAACTTGTAGCCTGTTTTCAGCTACCATCTGCTAGGATATAGATAACTAAGAAAATATTTCCTATAGTGCAAATTCTCGACTGTATAACATGGAACAGTTTTCTTCAGTATAGGAATAAATTAAAGGCGTAAAAAGGTGATTCTATTGAGCAATGGGTTAAACAACCACCTGTGTTTTACAATGACTACAAGCCGTTAGAGTAGACATGACAGAGGGACTTCATTACTGCCATTCAGTACATTAAACAGGATTTACTGTCAAACATAATGGAGAATTTTTTTTAAACCAGCATTTTCTTGTGAAAGAAGTCTACACCTCTCAGCTTTAATTAAAGCCAGAACTTAAGATGACACTGAAGATAAAACAGATAAAACAGACAGAACAAGAAGTGGGAGAGGAGCAGGTATTTGTTTCATTTCCATTTTGTTTGTATGTCTAAACATTTATACACATACAGTAAAATCACAATGCCTAACAAGAGGGCCTGAAGGCCCTGATATCGCTCACCTTTTGTATTGAAGCCTGATAGCTTTACCTTTCTGAAATGAAGTGTTTTCTAGCATTTCAAAGTATATCAAGGGCAGATAACTATTGCCACAATGATTAAATTTCATCAATAATTGCACTCCTTCGAGAACGTATAGCTATTTACTTTGTGTGCAAGTATAATAAAAATCCATTAAAAACTGTAGTTGCAAGAGTGTAAACGCTGTAAAATATGGCATTTTCAGCAATTCAAAGGTAATTAACTCTTGATCTATTGGTCCGATTTAAACCATAATCACATTTTTCCAAACTCTTATGGTCATATACAATCTGGGCAAGTTTGAGAAAGTTTGGATACATATTGTGGCCTCTAGAGTGTAAACACTGTTAAATATATCATTTTCAGCAATTCAAAGGTAGATAACTCTTGACCTATTGATCCGATTACAACCAGAATCGAACTCATCCAAAGTCTTATAGATACAAGATACAATATATTTTATTGTAAATAAAGGCCACCGGCCCACAATACATCAAACAATAAGTTGCAGACACATTAGTACAGAGTTGCAAATCAAAGATGTCCGTTATAAATTCATGTCAAAATTATACTCGAAGCTGTTATGAATCTATACAAATTGTTATATAGCTTGAGTTACGCTATATTTGACTGAAGCTTAGAGTTGTGACCTGATTTCGAACCGGTGTAGCAGTCAATTCTTTTCCCCCTCAAAAGTTTCCCCGGGGAAAGAATTGGCTAGCCAATTCTCCCCCCCCCCCCTATAATTTCGTAAGAGGGATACTTTTAGCTAGCAAATTCTTTTCCCCCATAGTTGAAACTTTCCCCGGGGAAAGAACTGGCTAGGCAATTCTTTCTCCCCCTATAATTTAGCACTGTAGGATTTCTTTCTCACTATCTGACAGTGTGCTAGTCAATTCTTTCCCCCCTATCTGACAGTGTGCGGAATTGTATGCTTTGACTCTCTCGAAGGGGGGAAAGTTTTGGCTAGCCAATTCTTTCCCCCCTCTCTGTCAGTCTGCGGAATTGCATCCTTTGACTATCTTGAAGGGGGAAAGTTTTGGCTAGCCCAATTCTTTCCCCCCTCTCTGACAGTGTGCGGAATTATATGCTTTGACTCTCTCGGAGGGGGGAAAGTTTTGGCTAGCCAATTCTTTCCCCCCTCTCTGTCAGTCTGCGGAATTGCATCCTTTGACTATCTTGAAGGGGGGAAGTTTTGGCTAGCCAATTCTTTCCCCCCTCTCTGACAGTGTGCGGAATTGTATGCATTGACTATCTCGGAGGTGGAAAGTTTTGGCTTGCCAATTCTTTCCCCCCTATCTGACAGTGTGCGGAATTGTATGCTTTGACTATCTCAGAGGGGGGGGGGGGGGGGGGGGGGGGGGGGAGGGGGGGTTGGCTAGCCAATTCTTTCCCCCCTCTCTTACAGTCTGTGGACTTGTATGCTTTGACTATCTTGGAGGGGGGAAAGTTTTGGCTAGCCAATTCTTTCCCCCCTCTCTGACAGTGTGCGAAATTGTATGCATTGGCTAGCCAAAACTTACCCCCCTCCAAGATAGTCAAAGAATACAATTCCACAGACTCAAAGAGTGGGGGGAAAGAATTGGTTAGCCAAAATTTTTCCCCCTCCGAGATAGTCAAAGGCTTAAGCATACAATCTGCACACTGCCAGATAGGGGGGGAAAGAATTGGCTAGCCAAAACTTTTCCCCCTCCGAGATAGTCCAAGCATACAATTCTACAGACTGTAAGAGATGGGGGAAAGAATTGGCTAGCCAAAACTCCCCCCCCCCCCCTCCAAGATAATCAAAGTATACAATTCCACAGACTGACAGACAGGGGGGGGAAATAATTGAATAGCCAAAACATCCCCCTCCCTCCAAGAAAATCAAAGCATCCAATTCTGCAGACTGTAAGAAAAGTGACATGTTCTGTACTCTCTGTCGATTCCAGCATGGCGTCCAATTTCAATATTCAGCTTATGGCTTGAACATCTGAACCGTGCTAAACTTCTTTTAAGCTTAAATGAGATATTTATAGAAATATACTTTTCTGGATCCAATAAACTTTTTATGTTTTTATAAATATCACGCCTAGAAGATTTTTCAATCTCACTATGCCATGATTGTCTCATACAGTCTTTTAATCTTTGACTGAACTGTGAAATGAATAGATTGACATCGCCAATATCCTGAGATATCCAGACGAAGCCGAATCCATATCTTAACTAGAGCTATCACTAAAGGTGATTGATACCCCCACTGCAAATTGACCTGTCACAAACAGCACAATGACATGTAGAAAGAATAATGCATGCATATTAAGGAACTAAATTTCAAGTTGAAAAGGGGCATAATTCTGTCAAATTTCATGCAAGAGTTGTCACACTTGAAGAAAAGTTTCACAATACAATACTAATAATGTAAACCACGTTTGAAGACAATATCATGAATAGTTTTCAAGAAAATGGCATGTTCCAAGAAAATAGAACAAAATTTCAAGTTAAAAAGGGGCATAATTCTGTCATTTGTTGGCAAGAGTTATGTAACTTCAAGTAGAGTCTGCAAACATCACACTTATAATGTGTACCAAGTTTAAAGACAATGTCATTAATAGTTTTAAAGAAAATGACATGTCTAAAGAATAAATGCATATTAAGGAACAAATTTCAAGTTATAAAGGGGCATAATTCTGTCAAATTTTGTGCAAGAGTTGTCAAACTTTATGAAAAGTCTCACAAGACAACACTTATAATGTGTATTAAGTTTGAAGACAATATCATGAATAGTTTTTAAGAAAATGGCATGTTCAAAGAAAACATTCTCAATTAAGAGACAAAAAAAAATCAAGTTAAAAAGGGGCATAATTCTGTCAAATTTGGTGCCAGAGTTATGAAACCTGTCAATGAGTGTCCCCAAATAACATTGATAATGTATACCAAGTTTGAAGATGGTATCATAAACAGTTTTCAAGAAAAAGGCAAATGTCCCGGAAAAACGCGACCGACCGACATACGGACCAACCGACCGACAGACGGACAAGCCGTTTCCTATATAGCCCCCACCACTAGTGGATAGCCCCCACCACTAGTGGTGGGGGTATAATAAAAGTTCTTTTACTCGTGTAGCCCAATTATTTCTTCCTATGCCATCGTGAGATTTCAGCATTTTATAACAATTCTTTGGATATCTAAGAGGTTACACCAATATTTAACACATTTTGTATGGTAAAAAAAACATAATGGAAGCCGTCCACATTCACCTAAGGCCATGCTGTTATTTACACTCAAATTCACACCAAGAAAGTCTAATAGTAATATACAATCTGAGCAAGTTTGAGAAAGATTGGATAAAATTTGTGGCCTCTAGAGTGTAAACACCCTTAAATATGGCATTTTCAGCAATTCAAAGGTAGATAACTCGCGACCTGTTAGTCTGATTTCAACCATAATCAAATTCTTTTGAATTCTTATAGTCATATACAATCTGGGCAAGTTTGAGATAGATTCTGATTGGATAAAAATTGTGGCCTCTACCGTGTAAACACATATGGCATTTTTAGCAGTTCAAAGGTAGATAACTCTTGATCTATTTGTTCGATTTCAACCATAATCAAACCCATTCGAACTAAGTTTTAGAAAGATTAGATAAATATTGTGGCCTCTAGAGTGTAAACACTGTTCAATATGGCATTTTCAGCAATTCAAGGGTAAATTTACTCTTGACCTATTTTCCCGATTTCAACCATAATCATACTCATTCGAACCTTTAATGCAATATACCATCTGAGCAAGTTTGAGAAAGATTGGATAAACATTGTGGCCTCTAGAGTGTAAACACTAAAATTGTTGATGACGGACGACGGACATTCACGGATTGCAAAAGCTCACCCTGAGCTAGCTCAGGTGAGCTAAAAAGAGGGCCAAATGATGGTATAAAAGACTTATGGCAGCTTAAAGCAAGGTGAAAGTACAAACATAAGCTCCTAAAGGAGCTTTCTGTTTTACTTTCACATTGTTTTAAGCAGCCACCTGCCCTAAACACATAATCGCTGACATGATTTAGTGGTTGTAACAGAGAGGTTTTACTGTACTGTCAAACTGTGTTGGCCTTTGAGTGCCTCTACTTGCACCTCATAGAAGTATCACATTTAACGCCTTACTCCATCATAGCTTGTTACTAGTATAGAAAACAACTGTCTACTTAAAGTACAGTAAGCTATCATCTGCTAGAATATATAAAATATTTCTTATGAAATACGTTCATGACTGTATAATTTGGAACAATTTTCTTCAGTAGTGGAATTAATTAAAGCGTAAAGAGTACAAGGTCTCAAAAGAGATGGCAGCTAGCTGATTCAATACAAAAGTAAAGCAGAAAACTTCACATTGACTTGTGACAACCAGAAATGGTGTCAAAGCCACCTCATGCTTGCCTATTTAAAGTTCAATCTAAAGTCATGTCATGTTGAGAAAAAATATCAATTGACAGTTTAGAAAAATTAGTAAATGAAAGGTGAGTCTTAGTTTAGTGATTTAGGGCAAAACAGCTATTAAAACAAGATGTGTTTGTGAAAAGCTATGGCCCCTGTTGTCACAATGACCTCTGAATGACCTTGACATTTGTCTAACATGGCCACAGTTGTACTGGGCTATATGGCTTCTATAATACAGTATGCATGCCAAATATAATAAGAGGTCCTTGAAAACCCTGGTATCGCTCACCTGTTGTAATGAAGCCTTATAGCTTTACCTTTGAGTTTCACCTGTTTTAATCTAAATCCATTCAAATTTGTAGTGTAGCGTGTAAACAATTTTGGAATACAACCTCATAATTCTAGTATAGTAGAGTATATCAAGGGCAGATAACTAGAGCCTAAACTATACTGAAATGAAGCCTTTTCTAGCATTTCCAAGTATATCTAAGGCAGATAATTATTGCCACAATGATTAGATTTCAATTAGATTTCCTTTGAGAACTTATAGCTATATACTTTGTGTGCAAGTACAATCAAAATCCACTGAAAACTGTAGTTGCAAGAGTGTAAATGCTATTAGATATGGCATTTTTAGCAATTTAATGGCAGATAACTCATGACCTGTTGGTCAGATTTCAACCATAATTGCACTTATTCAAACTCTTATGGTCATATACAATCTGAGCATGTTTGAAAAAGACTGGATAAAAATTGTGGCCTCTAGATTGTAAACACCGTTAAATATGGCATTTTCAGCAATTCAAGGGCAGATAACTCTTGACCTACGTCCGATTTCAACCAAAATTAAACTCATTTGAACTCTTATGGTCATATACAATCTTTACAAGTATATACAAGTTTAAGAAAGATTAAATACAATTGTGGCCTTTAGAGTGTAAACACCTGCCCTAAAACACATGTATGTCATTTTCAGCAATTCAAAGGTAGATAACTCTCGACCTATTAGTCTGATAACAGATTCAATCATAACATTACTCATCTGAACTCTTATAGTCATATGCATTCTGAGCAAATTTGAGATAGATTGGATAAAAATTGGTGCCTCTAGAGTGTAAACACTAAAATTGTTCATGCCGGACATTCAAGGATTGCAAAATCATATATGGCATTTTCAGCAATTCAAAGGTAGATAACTCTTAATCTATTGGTCCGATTTCAACCATAATCAAACTCATTTGAACTCTCATGGTTATGTACAATCTGGGCAAGTTTGAGAAAGATTGGATAAATAGTGTGGCCTCTAGAGGGTAAACACTGTTAAATATGGCATTTTCAGCAATTCAAAGGTAGATAACTCTTGATCTATTGGTCAGATTTCAATCATAATCAAACTCATCTGAACTCTTATAGTAAAAAACAATCTGAGCAAGTTTGAGAAAGATTGGATAAATATTATGGCCTCAAGAGTGTAAACACTAAAACAGTTGATGACAAACGCCGGATGACGGACATTCAAGGATTGCAAAAGCTCACCCTGAGCTAGCTCAGGTAAGCTAAAAACTCTACAATACAAGTATTTTCAAAACAACCTATCCAAAAAGCTTGAACCTAGTATTGTGATGCAAAAAAGCTAAGTTCAAAATATAGAAACAAGAGGGCCTGAAGGCCCTGATATCGCTCACCATTTGTAATGAAGTCCGATAGCTTTACCTTTGAATTTCACCCGTTTTATTCTAAATCCTTTCAAGTTTGTCGACCTACTGTAGTATAGTAGAGTACATCAAAGGCAAATAACTAGAGCCTAAACAATACTGATCGAAATGAAGCCTTTTTCTAGCATTTCAAAGTATATCAAGGGCAGGTAACTATTGCCACAATGATTACATTTCAACAATAATTGCACTTCTTCGAGAATGTATAGCTACATCCTTTGTGTACAAGTATAATCAAAATCCATTGAAAACTGTGGTTGCAAGAGTGTAAACTCTGTAAAATATGGCATTTTCAGCAATTCAAAGGTAGATATCTCTTGATCTATTTGTCCGATTCCAACCATAATCAATCTTTTATGAACTCTTATGGTCATATACAATCTGCGCAAGTTTGAGAGAGCTGGGATAAATATTGTGGCCTCAAGAGCGTAAACACTGTTAAATATATAATTTTCAGCAATTCAAAGGTAGATAACTCTTGACCTATTGATCTGATTACAACCATAATTAAACTCATCTGAAGTCTTATGGTAATATACAATCTGAGTAAGTTTAAGAAAGATTGGATAAAATGTGTGGCCTCTAGAGTGTAAATATCGTTAAATATGGAATTTTCAGCAATTCAAAGGTAGATAACTATCGACCTATAAATCTGATTTCAACCATAATCAAACTCATCTGAACTCTTATAGTCATATACAATCTGAGCAAGTTTGAGATGTATTGGATAAAAATTGCGAACTCTAGAATGTAAACACTGTTAAATATGGCATTTTCGGCAATTCAAAGGAAGATAACTCTTGATCTATTTGTCCGAATTCAACCAAAATCGAACTCATCCGAACTCTTATCGTCATATACAATCTTGGCAAGTTTTAGAAAGATTAGATAAATACTGTGGCCTCTAGAGTGTAAACACTGTTAAATATGGCATTTTCAGCAATTCAAAGGGTAGATAACTCATGACCTATTTGTCCGATTTCAACCATAATCGAACTCATCCGAGCTCTCATGGCAATATACCATCTGAGCAAGTTTGAGAAAGATTGGATTATTATTGTGGCCTCTAGAGAGTAAACACTAAAATTGTTGACGACGCACGACGGACATTCAAGGATTGCAAAAGCTCACCCTGAGCTAGCTCAGGTGAGCTAAAAATCGAAAAGTATTAAAATCATTTTCAAGTTTAATAAACTACACAACATCATTGCTTGAACCCCAAAAGACCACTATGCAAATTTTGTTTTTTATGGTGTCGCAACGTACCACTGCAGAAACGTACCAGTCGAAACGTCCCAATTTTCTAGATGGGACGTCCCACTATATAAAAATTATAGAAAATCAGTTTTATTATACTATTTTTGTATAATTTATTTTTTTTGAGATTATTCACGATATATAATCTGATTGATTTAGGATATCTGTAATTACAACAAGAGGGCCTGAAGGCCCTGATATCGCTCACCTTTTGTAATGAAGCCTGATAGCTTTACCTTTCTGTTTCACCCGTTTTATCTAAATCCATTCAAATTTGTAGTATAGCATGTAAACAATTTTGGAATACAACCTCATGATTCTAGTATAGTAGACTACATCAAGGGCAGGTAACTTAAGAGCCTAAACAATACTGAAATGAAGCCTTTTCTAGCATTTCAAAGTATATCAAGGGCAGATAACTATTGCCACAATGATTAGATTTAAACAATAATTGCACTCCTTCGAGAACTAATAGCTATATACTTTGTGTGCAAGTATAATAAAAATCCATTGAAAACTGTAGTTGCAAGAATGTAAACGCTGTTAGATATGGCATTTTCAGCAATTCAAGGGCAGATAACTCTGATCTATAAGTCCGATTTCAACCATAATTGCACTTATTCGAACTCTTATGGTCATATACAATCTGAGCAAGTTTGAGAAAGATTGAATAAAAAATGTGGCCTCTAGAGTGTAAACATCCTTAAATATGGCATTTTCAGCAATTCAAAGGTAGATAACTCTTGACCTATTACCCTGATATCAACCATAATCATACTCATATGAACTCTTATAGTCATATACAATCTGAGCAAGTTTGAGAAAGATTGGATAAAAATTGTGGCTTCTGAGTGTAAACACTGTTAAATATGGCATTTTCAGCAATTCAAAGGTAGATAACTCTTGACCTATTGGTCCAATTTCAACCACAATCAAACTCATCCGAACTCTTATGGTAATATACAATGTGAGCAAGTTTGAAAAAGATTGGATAAATATTGTGGCCTCTAGAGTGTAAACACTGTTAAATATGGCATTTTCAGCAATTCAAAGGTAGATAACTCTTGACCTGTTGGTCCAATTTCAACCATAATCAATCTCATCCGAACTCTTATGGTAATATACTATCTGGGCAAGTTTAAGAAAGATTGGATAAATATTGTGGCCTCTAGAGTGTAAACACGGTTAAATATGGCATTTCAGCAATTCAAAGGTAGAGAACTCTTGACCTATTGGTTCGATTTTAACCATAATCGAACTCATTCAAACTCTTATGGTAATATACAATGTGAGCAAGTTTGAGAAAGATTGGATAAATATTGTGGCCTCTAGAGTGTAAACACTAAAATTGTTGACGCCAGACGACGCACGACGGACATTCAAGGATTGCAAAAGCTCACCCTTAGCTAGCTCAGGTGAGCTAAAAATGAACACCCGATCGTAGAAAAAAATTGCAAATAGTACACTCCGACGGCCGTGATGGCAGCTAAAGCTAATCTCCTGATAATCTTTTCAAACAGTTTCATCCAGATTAGAGACCAACTCGATTCTCATCATATATTTCAAACTGTTTGTAAATTGGATATTAATAAAGTTACATATAGATGATATATTGATTTAAGCAGGCGTCATACTTAGCAGAATTCAATTTCTTTGTTTTCATCAACAGGCGACCCGAAATGCACAAAACACCACAGGAAAAGAGTTTTATGTTGTAATAGCGTATTTAAAGGTATCTGTGCATCAGTTTATTAGTCATATATGAATTCCCGCTCAAAAAGATGCTTTTATTGTCCAAAAATCGGCGACGATATGAAAAATGCCGATCCTACCTAACCTTCGTTAACACCAACTAAAATAGATTTGATATACTAATATCGTATTTAAAGGCATATATATATTGTTTAAATAGCTGTATCGACACCGTGTTAAACTTGGCTTTTCTTGGCTAACAGTCGTCGATAATTTGAAAAATGCCCAACTTCCTTAACCTATTCATCCCTGAATGGACAGTTCCAGTTTCCAGCTAAGTTGTGTCCATTAATGACTATTTATGATTGAATAAGACAATATATTGCAAACTGACATACGAGCAGGCATTGGGCAGAGGAGCCCTCTGCTCAGGTTCCTCACTGTTTTCGTTTGACATGTGTACTCTTCATAGGTGCATTATTTATTAATGACGAGTATACTCGTCGTTAGGGCTGAGTGTATACATCTACGAAAATTGAACATTTGCTAAATAAATGAAACAAGTTGGAAGTTGGTTTCTGTGTGAATGAATGACATTTTAAAAACGTTAAGAAAAGTTAAGAAAGTCGCAAACATTGACCAATTTATCAAAGCGTGCCGATGTTCACAACCTCGAGAAAAATATTATGCTATGCGTGTGCCGAATACACAGTGGCATATTAGACTTGACACGTGTATTTGTTACGCCTCTCGTCTGCAACTTTTCCCTTGCATGTATGCCGACATTTCAAAGAGTGTAATCGTAGACATGAAACATATACACAGTGAAAAAAGGTAGCTACTTGGGTGTGGCATTAGCGAAAGGAAACTTATCTTCTACGAAATACGAAAATTAATGCGATGCTATAAGTGGATAAAAACAACTCCGCCTTACGGAGGATAATACTCACATAGGGAAAGCGTATGTACATCGTATGTAAACAAAAAATATTTCATTTCATCCCAGTTACACATATAAATCACTATTTTGTTTTTGAATCTATTAATAATTGTCAAATATGGTTGTAATATATATTATTTTAAAAAGTGGGACGTTGGATCAAAAAATGGTACGTTTGTGCAGTGTGGCGTTAATGCAGTGGGACGTTACGACCAGACACCCAAATTTTAGCATCCTAGCACAAGTATTAAGCTTTAAAACCTGTCAAAAAAATTTGAACCTTGGTCCACGCCTACACTCACGCCAGAAGTGTGACTGTGTCTGAAGGAACATTTTGCTTCACCTAAAACCTGCTATAAGTGATGACCTAATGATGGAGTAATGGGTTAAATAATAAAACCTTGATGTCTTCTACAAAACCCATGATGTGACAGACTATTCATTAGAGTTGTCAGTTGTCTACAAGAGACAATGCTAATTAGCAATCAAAGCACAGGGTTTGCTGCTAACATCAAGGAGAACATATTTGACTTTTTTATTGATTTCTAATATATGGAACCAGATAATTATAATAGTATGTTATTTTGAAGTTTATCAAAAACTAAGATGTTCACATTGACTGTGTGTCTCTCATTTGTTATTTGTTAACCAATCTCCCAATACACTATATTGACACTTTTTGAAGGTGCTGTCTGACCAGGGTCTGCACTGTTTTCATATAGCAGGGGTGTGGAAATTCCGTTTTTTCCACTTGTCCACAGACAAGTAAAATGGGGGAAAAAATGGTTGTCCGCAGTATATTTCAACTTGTCCCATTTTATGCATATTTTTAATAACTTTGAACCTTATCCATGATTTAGTGGTTACAACATTGCAGGACCTACTGGCTGAGAGTCGCAAATCTTATACTTTCTAAGGCAAAATGTATACCATTTTGGTTTTCAATTTTGACATGCATGTAATTATTCATGAGCTTCTTTAGTGAACTCGTTTCTCTATCCGCTGGTGTCAGGTTATTTATGAATGAATATTACAAATGGTTGTTGCTGCTGATAACCGGCATGGTTAATGAAACAAATGTATGTCAATGGTAAATAAATGTTAGAACTTAGAAGGTGAGGATTATCTCAAATTTTTTTAATTGTACAGCAATGTTTGGTTAGAATTGAAGGCAGATTTACAATTCCAAGTTAATAATATCCCAAATGTTGACTTGTCACGGAAAACTGAAATCCAAAAATCTACTTGTCTAGGCCCTCAAATGTCCAGACAGACAAGTTGGACATGGGATTTCCGATTTCCACACCCCTGCATATAGGATCTGTCTGACATGAGTCTACACTCTTTTCTGTGCATTATTTTCTTTAATTTACAGTATGCAATGAAGTAGTTAATATAAGAGATGTTTATAGGGGTCACTAGAGTTTCCTATTCAACACTCAGCAGGAGAAGGCTTAACATTTAATAACTAACTTCCAATTATGGAAATACAGTGAGCAAGAGACCAATAACTGAATTAGGATTAATGGAGCTGCTCAATGCACAGCAAACATAATTCAGAGATCCATCAGAAAGTTTCTACATTACTTTTGTCCTGCATTCGACTGCAATCTTAAAGGTTGACAACAAGACATGATATTTTAAGTGTTGCTTAACCCTTTACCCCATAGACTGTTTCTAGTTTTGAAGACAGGTGACCACTTAAAGCAGCTTGAAAGTAAAGCAGAATGAGTGTGTCTTAATTAAGGCACATATTGCTTTGCTTTCAGCTTGCTTTAAGCTACCATCTACTAGCATTTAGAAACTATTTCTTAATTTCACTACTGTATAACGTGGACCTATTTTCTTAAGTGGATGAATGAATTAAAGGTGTAAATAGGTGTATCTATGGAGTTTAAGGTTAAGTGTTGCTCAGAAGAAGTAGAAGGTTACATCTCTAAATATTCATAGCATATAATGAGAACATCATCTTTTCCTCCTCTCACGGCTCCTTGACCTTCTATCTCTTGACCTTGACCTATAACTACTTCTACTGTCCTTTGATTCTCTCTCCCTTGACCTAGATCTTCTATCACTATCCCTTCTTCTACTGTACTCCCTACTATAGTCCCTGTCCGAATACTTATCCCTGTTGAACCTTCTATCCCTATCTCTATCCCTGTCTCTATTGTGATCCCTAGTATCAGAATCACCGATGTAGCCTCTTTCTACAGCCCTCAATCTATCCCTAAATGTCCTTCCCTCCGGGGCTTGAACATTGTCAACATTATATGGTTTTCTGAAGGGTCTATTTTTCCCACCAAATCTTAACTGTCCCGATTCCTTCTTGCCACAGATACCCCCACCTAGTCTCCTGGGTATCCATCCAGGCAGAGTTCTTTCACATTCAAAGTCCACATAAATCTCCTTTTCATTTAGAATAGACTTGTCCAAATGCTTCTGTGTCCTGTATGCTGTTTCCTCATCAAAATACTCCACAAAAGCATATCCTTTAGAGAATCCTGTCACAATATCCCGCACAAGACGAAGTCTCTTGATTTTGCCATACTTGCTAAAATAGTTCTCTACAGTTTCTTCGTCAGTATTTAGACTAAGTCTTCCAGCAAAGACTGTATTCTCTGGAACACCAACTACATCTTTATTGGGTTTATATTTGGCATTGACTGCTCTCCACACAGCATTGTCATGGGGTACCACATCTGTACCGTCTATGCTACCAGCTTTCAATGGGTTGTAAGTTGTTGGGATGGACTTCCAATCTGTCATTTTGATGTCTCTATTTGATAGATTTAAAGATTCTTTTTAATCTAAGCATCCTATATGCAAACTACTGGTAGCATCTGAAAAAAAAGAGTAATGCAAATGCTAAGTTTTCAACATGTTTTACAGTGGAGAAGACACTAAATGACTATTCATTAACTCATTACCCAATAAATATGCCTTTTTACGCCTTTAATTTATTCCTCCACTGAAGAAAGTAGTTCCTATTTGTACAGTCATGAGTATGCCACAGGTACAAGAAATGTATTTTAACACTAAACAGGCTATAGGGTAATGGGTTTAACTTTTTTTATAATGAAAATGATTGCCACAGTTAGGGTCTAAAAGAAGAAGTTTATTTTTTGTGAATGTAATTCATTTATGAAAAGTTATGCCTCACCAATTATTGATGGTCAATGCTTCATCTTCTGATTGAAGATTATTGGTTAGCAGGGTGGGCAAGAATGAGCAAAATGAGAAAGTGAGCATGCATGTACATGTATAGTGAAAGATAACGAAACCCCTACAAGCGGCAGCATAATACGCCCATCACATCCTATCGTAACGTAGTGATGTTGAGCGCATGTCTTAAAAAAATCATCAGACCAAAATCAAAAAGTGTCTTTCCTGTATGATGAGATAGCTTTGTATGAAATTTGGTTTCAATAAGGCAAACAGGAGTAGAGTGATTATACATCCCGAAACCAGTTTGAGCTATAAAATTCTATGAATGTACATGTAAAGGGGAATAAATGCAGTAAAAATCATCAGACCATGACCAAAATCAGTAGGTGTCTTACCTGTATGATGAGAAAGCTTACTATGAAATTTGGTAATAATACCTCATATGGAACTTAAGTTATTGTCCTTAATCAAATTTTAACCCCCCAAAAATATATATAAAGTGGCATACTCCAATAAAAATCATAAGACCAGAACCAAAATCAATAGGTGTTTTTCCTGCATGATAAGAAAGCTTAGTAAGAAATTTCGTTTCAATACGGCAAACAGTAAAGCTATTGTCTGAAAAACATTTTGAGCCGAAAAAAACAAAGTATGTAAAGTGGCATAACTCCAGAAAAATTCATTGAACCGAAACCAAAATCACTAGGCATCTTCCCTGCATAATAAGTAAGCTACATATGAAATTTGGCTACAAAAGGTAAACAAGAGCCCAAGGGGCCCTACGGCGCTCACCAGAGTACACAGTCCCCAGATTTAACTAGACCTATCGCTAATGGTGACTAATACCTCCACTAGTGCCTTGCCACAAGAAGCAAATGTGTCAGGATAATGTTGATGTGTGTTCTCCATAATTATGAACTAGAGGGTTCAGAAGCAATTTCTAGGTGTAACGTACGTGGTACGTTGGTATATGCAAATGAGGCTTCCCAAACCGTTGTATGTTGGGAAGAGAGTCAATTATATAGCACGACAAACATCTCTTGGTGTGAGCTTAAGCTTTGCACCGACGGGGTTTGTTGTTGCTGGGTCTCTCGGTTTACACGTTACATAGGCTTTGACCTAATTACCTACTTTTTGACCTGACACAACTCATATTCATACATTAATTGCCTAGATTTTATCAAGCTAATAATTCTAAGCAAATTGTGTGAAATTATGGCTAAAAATAAGGCCCCTACAGTGTTTAGAAGCTATTTCTATGTTTAGACCTACTGACCTACTTTTGAATCTTATGTAACCCATATTCACACAGTGCCTAACTTTTGTCAAGCTTACCATTCTAAGCAAGTTTCAAGAAGATTGGGCTAAAAATATGGCCTCTTGAGGCAAAAAGCTTTTTCTGTGATTTGACCTACTGACCTACTTTATGACCCAACATGACCTACATTCCTGTATAACCTATGTTTTATTAAGGTCATGACACTGACATAATCTCATGAAGATATAACCAAGAATATGACTTCTAGAATGTTTTTATCTTTTAATTCAATATTTCCAAACACCGAAAATGACCACACCCTCTGGCGGCCATGATTTTTAACATATCAAAATTCTTTGAACAACTTTTTAAATCTTATCGATTGAGAAACATTTTGGTGAAAACCAAATTGAAATCGGACCAGTAGTTTCGGAGAAATTTTTTCTAGATATTGTGCGTGGTTGCCATGGCAACCAAAAAATTACCCCACCCACAAACTTTTAACAACTTTTCATTCCCCCACCCTACTGATGAAGTTTGGTTACACTGGCGCTATCCATGGTTTCAGAGAAGTCATTTGCAATTGTTGACGGACTGACGGACGGACAGAGCGGTGTCACAATAGCTCACCTTGAGCACTTTGTGCTCTGTTGAGCTAAATATAACAGTTGAGCTGGAGTGGAAGTCTTGAAACCATTTTTTATTTAAGGCCAAAAAAATAATACCTGTTTCGGTTAACCCGTCTGATCTTGGAACCTAAATTTTTTGTTTTCAATTTTTCGAAAAATCATTTAAAATGTATCAAATTGGCAAATGTCGGTCATTTTTGCAGCGCATGTGACAGTCTTTTTTGCGGAGAATGTAACAGAAGCTAATCTCCACTTAATTATTTAAAAGCTACTTTGTAGACATTTTTAAAAATGTTTTAAAAATTGATTGTTCAATAAGATTTAGCAAATATCTAGTGAAATTTCCTCTAAATGATTAATCTGTCATAAAGTACCTAGATTCTCTTTTCCAGTCATCCGGGTAGTTAATGTCATACGCATACTCTCGGTCCTTCATTCGGATGGCGTAGGTCTTACTTGAAGAAAAAATTAATTCTAATTCGTCACACTGGAAATTTTCGAGTTTCATGACTTATAATTTTTAAGGTAAAATTATGGCCTCAATTCGGGTGCTGGTGAATTCGCCTAGAGACGAACTCGCCTACAATTAGATATATAGTAACCTAAATGGTGAATTCGCCTAGAAAGCAATTATATAGTGATTCAGATTGTATTTCACACCTTGTAGTACAGGCACAGAATTATACACTGACGGAATCGAAACCTCGCGCTATATCGTAAATCTCGTGCGGCGGGTACGAGACTCGCGAGACTTGATAAGAGTAAGGGTGAAACAATTAATCGCGATCTGGATTGAACCGCGATTTTATGCCCTCGATTCGATCTGATTCAATTCGATTTAGGAAATGTCATTTTCGATTCGATTTATATGTAGAAAACTCGCTTCTATCCCTACTATCTATCTATCTATCTTTTCATACTGCAACACCATCATATGAGTATTACGTGAACCTGCGCTTCTGTGTGATAAATAGCGAATTAAAATGTACCTCTATTATATACGGTAAAGTATTAGTTCGAAAGATTAGAGATCTCGCACAGGCTTTTTCACCCGTTACGAGTACGTCTATGTTTACTTTGCCGGTTTCCTGTGTCATTCTATGCATGCGTGAGCAATTGCTTGTCGCAATTGTGATGTAATTCTTCGTTCACATTACGTATCTCGGTACTGCTTCGACTATTTCAAATAAATTAATAATTCTGTAAACGTTGGATATTTTATTACCTTCAACCTAATACGCTCATTACTTTAAAAAATAAAGACGTACAATTCAGGTAAGAAAATTAAATTATAAACTATTGTGATTTATTTTTGATACCGAATATACAGCCCGACATACGTTTCAACACCCGGATAATAGGTGTAAGAAATGTATGGTGAATTCCCGCGATATGTCAAGTAACAATCAAAGTCCGCTCCAAAATCGAAAGCAAAGGCGACTGACAGCATTGTTAACGAACTTAAACCGGTGAGTGAAATTCAGGAACAGTAATATTCAGATGTATCGATTATTACAATCTTCATTTAAGATGAATAACTATCCACTCCTTTACACCCTTCTGTACCTTGCTAACAGAGTAGACCGTTACCAGGCAGCTGTAAATGGTTGATGACAATGGTCTACACTGCTGCTTGCGCATAGAAAATCATAATAACATAGAAGAATTGGTATGTCAATACTGCAAACCATCCACATAAAAAATAAGGTGTATTGTTATGATCAAAATCATATAAGTCAGAAATATACATGTATTATTTATACTATTAAACCTTCCATGCAGTTTTCCAAACTTTAACCCCTACTTTTTGGCCCTGAATGTTCATGTATATTGTTTTTAATATCAACTGTTATTGCAGGATGTCATCTACTTAGTACATTCATTTATTGCAATGTAAAATCGAATCGAATCGAAAATAATCGAATCGTGTTATAAAAAATCGAAATCGAATCGAATCGAATTTTTTTTAATCGTTTCAGCCCTAGATAAGAGACTGTCTATCGGTAGTCAATATGATAAATGTGTGTTTTCAAAGCATTGTTCATGGGTTTATATTCCCGTGAATTGATAGGAATGTCCACCAAGTTGTTTAAATCCTATAAAATGTCAATAAAAACACTCGAGTTGGTAAATTTCATGCCAGAAATGGCGGACAACGAGGCAAGAAGTGAAGATGTTGTCACGTGACACATAATCTTGCAAAATTCAACCGCCGCTAGTGATCAGATACTCGCCTATTCAACTTCGCTTAGTTGCTATTCCGTTTTGTATAATTCCGTGGTACAGGTGTATCTACCGTTTACAAGTAGATAAAATAAAAATATTTGAAGAGGATCAATTAATATTGATGTTTTCTTATCCAGATATTTTGTTTTAGCAAAATATAAGATCAGTGTAGCCCCTAATCACTACACCCAGACTTGACGACCTGTTTGAAAGGGGGTGATGCCAACGTAGAATACATCATTTAACATCTTTTTCTCTGGATTTTTTTTTTAAATTAAAGTTGAAATAAAAATGCTGCTTGCACCGGTCTAAATAAAAATTATTAACACCTGCATAAATGATGATCAGGGGCTACACTTATCATCCCATCTTAGTAAACAATACCTGAAAACAAGTATTGTTATGTTATCAATACCTTACAATAGGTGCGAAATACAATCACTATCATAATTGCTTTCTAGGCGAATTCACCATTTGGTTTACTATATATCAAGGTCAAGGTCATACAGGTAGCAATACATGATTATCGGCTCCGTTTAAAAAGATTATTTTCGACTGACAAAGTGTTTTTTCATCGCCAAATTTCATCTGAGATGGATAAGAATACTATATCTACATGTCGGCCAAGGAAGCTAAGCCAAATTTAAAGCAAACGTTAAATAAACGACGAAAATCCAAACGTAAGGCGAAGTCTCCACTGGACAGCGGTCAGACCAGTCAAACCGGTTCACAGACGGGTGGGGTGAGTTGCACAAATGTAAACAAACGCAAACTCTTTAATGAAAATGTGCTAATGTCTTCACCGATAAGTACATCGATGAACCCAACCCATAATATGACATCACCAGGGACACCATATTCTTCATATCCCTTCGGAATGCAAATGGCCCAGCCACAACAGTTTTTTCAGACAGCACCATCGGCCGCCACGACCCCGCCCCCATGGGCGATAGAGTTCATGGAAGACATTAAACAGTTAAAACAGTCAATTCCAAAGATAGACAATATTGAAAAAACAGTAGACAAAATAAACATAAAGATAAACGATTTAGAGACAAAAATGAAATCCATGGAAAGCCGTATAGTTGAGACAGAAAAGGCATGTACTTTCATGAGTGCAACAACAGACGTCCACGGCTCTGAGCTCGAAGAAGCAAAATCACAAATAAACAAACTACAAAGCACATGCAAGAACCTCACAGAAAATTCAAAATCTATGGAAACAGAAAAACAACAGTTGAAAACAAAAATCACAGATCTCGAATCCAGATCGATGAGGGATAATCTGCTCTTTTATGGAATATCAGAGTCTACAGGAGAAGACTGCGAAAACAAAATAAAGGCAATCATCGAAGAAAACCTTGGTATTACGGATGATATAGAGTTTGACAGGGTGCACCGTATAGGCTCAAACTCAGCCAAAAAGCCGAGGCCAATAGTGGCAAAATTCCATTACCACAAACAAAGAGAGCTCGTAAGGCAAAGGAGTTATGGTGAACGTGAACCACTCAATTACGAACCTGGGTTATGGTGTTGGTGTGCAGTACCCAAAGGAGATACGCGATGCGCGCAAAATGCTGTACCCAATAATGAAACAAAAAGAACGGGAAGGCCTATCAACAAGATTAATTGGGGAAAAACTCTACATCAACGGGGTTTTGTATAATCCTGCCAACGATCATGAAGCTATGCAATAAGGGTGTCACGAGGAGCAGCTCAAGATTATTTCCTGGAACGTAAACGGACTTTCACGTAAACTTGCAGATCCAGACTTTTTAGAGTGTATTACAGATTATGACGTCATTCTATTAACAGAGACATGGCTTTCGCCGACTGTGGAACTCAATACAAACATTCAAGGTTATATATGTGATCATTTGTACGGTAACAAATCGCCAAATACAAAGAAAGGACGATATAGTGGGGGAATATCCCTTTACTACAAACATAGTCTAAAAGACAAAATTAGTATTATAGACAAAGAGCAATGTGGTGTATTCTGGATAAAAATTGCAAACGAGTTATTTGATTTCAATGAAGATCTATATTATTGCACTGTTTATATCCCACCTATTAACTCAACGGTTCTAAACCAAACCGATATTGATTTGTTCGATCAAATAGAAATAGGAATAGAAAAATATAAAATTCTTGGAAAAATAATGGTTAGTGGAGACTTTAATAGTAGAACTGCATCAGAAATTGACATTCTAGAGTTTGACAGGTACATAAACAATACTGACCTAGATCCGAGTTACAATGACATTCCAGTCCGAATAAACAAAGATCACGTGATTGACACACACGGCAGACAACTCCTCTCACTATGCAAGTCAACAGATCTAGTCATTGCAAATGGGCGCATATCAAACGATAATCCCGGTGAACACACATTCCATAACACAAATGGTTCGAGCACTGTAGATTATCTTCTTTTAAACTATAATGACAGAAACTACATAAGCGAATTTAGTATCCTCGAGCAGACTGAATTTTCCGATCACTGTGCCTTGAACATTACAATAACACGAGCACGTGCTCCGACCACACCACGTGATTGCAATATTGAACCAGATAGGCTATTAGCGTGGGATAATTAATTGATCAGTGACTTTCGCGCCAAACTTACTACACATGTAAATACTATGGAATGTCTTACTACGAACGTGAATAACACTGCTATAGACGATTCAGTTCGACAATTCACCTTATTTATGCAAGATAATGCCTTTGAATTATTTGGTAAATCTCGTAGCTCCAATAATAAAACTAAACCACAAAATCACCAATTTAATAAGAAAAAATGGTTTAATCGTGAATGTTACGAAAAACGAAAGGAATTTAAAACCGCAAGAAATTTGTTTAACAGAAACAAAAATGACGAGAATAGACGGACATTCGTTATTAAAAAGCGGGAATATAACAAATCAAAAAAGAAATTTAAAAAAATATTCATGCAAAATGAAAGAGATAGGTTAAAATCAGAAGCAAAAGCAGATCCGAAAAGATTTTGGAAAACTGTAAAAAGTCAATACAAAACCAAGCCAGCTATGTCAGAAACCCTATCAGTATCTGATATTCATGATCATTTCCAAACTTTATATGGCGAACAGACACAAACACAGACACCAGACCCGAACATTCCAGAGATTTCCAGTGACGAACTAGATTCGCCAATCACAGAACTGGAAATACACAAGGCAGTTATGTCACAAAATAATGGAAAAAGCCCTGGCACTGACAAATTAATTGCTGAGGTTTTCAAACATTCATTAGACTTTATTTCTCCTTTTATGCTTAAATTATATAACCGCATATTTGATACAGGAGAATATCCAGAATCGTGGGGTGAGGGGATTATTATACCTATATTCAAGGGAGGTAACATTGATGAAGCAAAGAACTATCGAGGGATAACTCTTATCAACATACTAGGTAAAATCTATTCACAAATACTTCTTAATCGTCTAACAAATTGGTCTAAAAGTCATGAGAAAATCACTAACAATCAATTTGGTTTCCAAAAAGGCAAGTCAACAACGGACTGTATCTTCATTTTACATGCAATAATATCAAAACTAATGAATGCAAAGAAAAAGTTATACTGTGTATTCCTGGACTTTGAAAAAGCATTTGATAAGGTTGATAGGAATTTTCTCATACAAAAACTTATAAATGAAAACATAAGCTCAAAACTAATAAAAGCTATTAGAGCAATGTACAGCGTAGTGAAAACATGTATTAGGCACCAATCAAGCACGTCACGATTTTTCAATTCAAATATTGGGATAAAACAAGGGGACCCGAGCTCCAGTCTGATGTTTTTATTTTTCATAAACGACATTGTACAGAGCATTAATTCTGATCTAGATGGAATATTTACATTTCAAGAAATCAAGTTGTTCATGATCTTATTCGCTGATGACGGAATTTTATTTAGTTACAAACCAGAATCCTTACAGCTAATGCTTAACGACATCCACCACTATTGTGAAACATGGAAATTGAAAATTAATACTAATAAAACAAAGGTGATGATATTTGAAAGAGGCAGACATACCCGATATGATTTCTACATAAACAACACATTATTACAAATTGTCAACTCATTCAAATATCTAGGAGTACACTTATTCAAAAACAATAACTGGCACAGGACACAAAAACAGCTATCGCAACATGCATCTTTCTCCATGCACAATCTGTTTATTATATTGAATCAACTAGAGCTACATACATCTGAAAAATGTAAGCTATATGACAGTCTGGTTGGGCCAGTACTAAATTATTGTGCAGAGGTGTGGGGATATCACAAAGCAGACGACATTGAAAAACAACACTCAAAATTTTGTAGAAAAATATTACGTGTCAAAACATCCACGAATCTCGACTGTTTATATGGAGAATTGGGTCGATTACCAATGCACACTATGAGAAAAATTACAATGATTAGATATTGGATTAAACTTTTAAATTCTGACGAAAACTCGCTTCCACTAAGAATGTACAAAATGTTAAAACTGGATACTGATAACAACATCAATTACAACGGTTCTAATTGGGCATATCAAATAAAAACTCTCTTAGACACTATCGGAATGACACATATATGGATTAACCAGTTTGAAATGCAGATAAGACTATTACCAATAAAAACGAGAATTATTGAAATTTACAAACAAACATGGTACACAAGCATAAACAACTCAAACAAACTACAGACATATAGCTTAATAAAGCACAATTTCAGTTTTGAAACATACCTTGATTTTATTAAAGAAGACAAATTTAGAATTGCATTTACAAAATTAAGAGTCTCCGCACACCACCTAGCGATAGAAACTGGACGATACACTGATATCGATAGGAGCGAAAGAAAATGCATCAACTTTAATATGAATGCCATTGAAAACGAATTTCATTTCATGCTGGTATGTCCTAAATACAGAGATCTAAGATTTAAATATTTCAAACGATACTATTGCCAATGGCCAACCATACAAAAATTTCAAAACCTGTTTACAGAAACATCGAAACGCGTAATATCCAATATTGCAAAATACGTTTACTTCGCTTCAAACATGAGAAGTCAGCAATAATACTGATACATATCATCTCAATAATATGTTTAAATATTACCCAGTACAACCTCATTGAATAAATGATATAGCATGTACATGTATATAATATTAAGCCCTTCACTGATTTACCCCGGATGAAGTAAAAGTTACTTACAGCTTAGATAGTACCCAGACGCCGAGAAAATCGGCGTCTGTGTACAGTCCTAGCTGTTTGATTGCTTGACATTCATAAGACTATTTATACGCGCAATAATCATATCTGGAAAACTTAAGAAGCAGACAACACATTATAAACATCCTATCAGTGAAGGGGTTAACACCTGTTCATTTTGCCATGTGTATGACTCTAGATAAGAGGAGTATGTCAAAAACCTAAGTATTTGTGTATGCGCCGAACATTGTGATGTCGTTACTCATTAGAATCGTCTCGAAGAGACGATTCTAGAGAGTGATCGCGCCATGGTGATTGGTGCAGGCACATAGAAAAAATATCGGACACTTGAGTTTATACTCCTCCTTATCTGGATCCGTGAATACCTTTAACTTTACAGCCGCCGAATGTATCTACAAGCGGTTTTCACCCAGATCGGATGCTGGATAAATCAGCCTCCGATCAGAATGAAAACGACTTGTCTAATGCTAGCATTAAAAAAAAAAATAAAAAAAAGAAAATAGACAAAACATAAAGACTAATTTTACATTCCTTTATATAATGACATAAATGTTCCTCTGAAAATGACGATAACATGTATCTACTGTTCATAAATATTTTGCTTGCTATAAGCATCCTGTATGGTGTTTAATGCAATAAAAGATTGATTGATTGATTGATTGATATCTAATTGTAGGCGAGTTCGTCTCCAGGCGAATTCACCATAAACCCTCAATTCAAAATATATTTTTAATGATTTTATCAATTAAATTCTTTAAGGGTCGAACAAGCCTGCGGCCGAAATTGTATTTGTGCAAATTTTATATCATGGGTTTTCGCGATTCGTGAAAAAAAGAGTTGAAGTCCCATTATTTCCATATCTATCTAGTAGAATAACACAACTTTATCTCATACCTTCTCACTTTATTGAATCTTCAATAGTATGTGCTTCGTGTGAATCTATTGTAAAAAAAATTAAACATAATATTTCAATGTTACTTTCACATTCGCCGGAAACGACCCATGCGTCTGATTACGACATTTACGCGAATGTAAACTTTGTGTGTCAATCGTTACATAACATACATTTGTATTTTGCATCGTTATATTTATTGTTTTGGTTATATATTACGGTTTTACGATGCGTATTATTTTTTTTTTTAAATCTTATGGTATGATTTTACGTCGATGTCAGTTTCACCTACGGTACTGTCAAAGTGAAACCACATTGCTCCAGTGACAGCGAATTCTGAAGCTTTTCAAGGACAAAGTATAACTAAAATTAGATGACCAATAGTATACTTTTGAAGAAGGAAAGACAAGTTGGATACTTTTGAATCTGAACTGATTGATTGGTCAATAAACTGTTTCAGTCTAGAAAGGTCTAACTGGAAGCCGGGGTATGTGTCCGTGCATAATGTCACAGGCCTGATGTCAGACTTCATTCTTAGTCTTACATCAGTCATCACCCTACTTTACAGGACTTTAGATAAGAGCGAGTAAAGTAGTCATTTCCCATGTTTGCTTTTTAATCCCTCCACTAAACCCTATGTTGTGAAAACTCATAAAGAATTTCGCAAAGTGAATATTGTACTTGATTTTTTCAAAGTTCGTCTTCTACTTAATTGTCGTTTTGGGGCAGTTTGGGCACCATATAAAAACAAACATAGAGATTTAATTGAAGGAGTACAAAGAAGAAGAGTGACCAAACAACTTTTAGGCTTTGCAGACCTAATCCATACCAAGAAAGACTAAAGTAACTTAGTAATAATACCAAGTTGCAACACTTGCCTAGTATAGGAGAATAAGAGGAGGCAATACGTATCGTGATATATCTATAGAAATATACAGTTTAAAAGATTTAAAACACTACTTCTGCTTTTAACAAATATGACTCGCAACTGCCTGCTTAAACTGATCAAGATCAGATAGAAGCACAATGTGAGTTGGCAAGCTGTTCCAAAGCACGATGGTCGCTGGGAAGAATGAAAAATTATATATGTATAGTGATAATACTGTGGTGAAAATGAAATATCGTGATACTGTAGGTTCTGTCACTTTGCAAATGATATCTTGATCTTCCATGCGATCAAGTTCCAACTTGAGTTTGTCTTTGATAGCGACAGGGACTTTGCGAGGGGGGTGTACGACTGGCATGACGTTTTCACGCAAGTGTATTTCACTCTCACCTGGTAACAGACCAATACCTGTGAAAATATCTGAGTATTTGGAGACAACGTCGTCTTTTGTCAACGGTGTGCAAGAAGTACGTTCTTGGCTGGGTGAATCTGAATTCATAGCAAGGACTAGTTTGATCAAATTCATTTTGAGGCATGTCTGTAGACCTAGAATGGGACTTGACCCTGACTTAACAATGAAAAATTCTTCATTGTATGTTTGATCATCATACCTGCAAGGTATGCTGATGTAACCCTCCACACTGAGTGGTTTGCCATCATAGGCAGTGAGGCGTTTCTGAGAATGTTTAAGGGGACCTTTTATGCCAAGAGTCAAATACAAAGATTTGGGCAGGACATTGACTTGTGCACCTGTGTCTATTTTCATTTTAATACAGGTTTTTTCTACTAATACACTTGCGAAAGCTTGGTTTGAAGAGACATCATGGTCAATGGTGTCAACAAATAAGTTTTGAGCGTTACAACCGAGATCATCAGATAAGTCAAAATTATTTACCTCATTGACCTTTGAGTCGCTGTTCTTTTTCCGACACTTTTTCGCAAAGTGGTTCACTTTGTTACAATACAGGCACACAGTTTTCACAGCACTTTTCCTGGCGTTGTGGGATCCTTGCTTGTCCTTGTCTACCGGGTTGGGCACGCGTTGTTCCTGACGGTCTGGGTATTCCTTCCCCCTGTGATTGTACAAGACGTCCCGATTTGCGATGTATTGCACTTATCGCTTGGTCACTAGCAGTAATTTGTCGCACCTGAGACTGACTGAGTTCATATGTGTGTGCAATGTCTACACAGTTCTCCAGGGTTAAGTCTGAGCCTTCATTTATCAGTTTTTCTCTGATTTTATTGTTTTTTATTCCAAAAACAATGTGGTCCCTGTAGTGTTGTAGCGATGATCGATTATAATCGATCATCGATCGAAAAAAGTCATAATCGACGATAATCGATTATGATTTGCCATAATCGATTATGTTCGATTATTTATGATAAAGTTATGAAGAAGCATTGTGCATATAAAAGACAGATTGTAGCTTAATGCAGGTTGGATGTAATGCAGAATGCTTCTATGGGAGTGTTCTGCATTACTTCCAACCCACATTTAACAAAAAGCTGCCTTTCATGTGTTCACTACCGGGTATGTATCCTAAAAGTATGGTTAAGTAATCTTCGTAATGTTAATTTGAAAAAGTTGTGTTCTTTAATATTAATTTTGTTCTTGAAATAATTTTTATAAATTGTTTTACTTACTAAATTGTACCAAATATATAAATGAAACAGTTGATTCCAAACCAAGAGCTTTTCAAACAATGTTTACCCAGATGAACTGCCACAGCAATAGTAATTACATTAGTAAAAGAAGTGGTATACAATAAGTACAAAGCAAGCTCAATTAATTTGCAAATAAAATTAGGACATTAATTTAACTGTTTTATCAAATTGCTGCTTTGATTTTGATTTGGCTTCATATGGATGCATTGTTTGCAAAATTATGTAGATATATAACATACAAATGCAAACATGAGTATCACATATATTGTAGCTTTTCAGAGTACATATATAATAGTTTATGTTAAACGATTATGGCTACCAATAATCGTTTATAATCGATTATGGTTTTCGGACCGATTATACAACACTAGGTCCCTGATCATTTCATCAGTCATCCCATTTGGGTAGCCACAATCTTTGACTAATAGTTTCAATTCAGTCACGAACGCTTCAAATGGCTCTCCGTCCTGCTGAATGCGGGACTTAAACCTATATCGGTTGTATATCCGGTTTGATTTTGGCGCACAGTACTTTTCAAATGCACTGTAATAGTGCTTTATCCCTTTCTTCTCCTCTTCTGTAAATGTCATGGTTGAGAATATGTATCGTCCCTTGTCACCAACCCATAACATAAAGTAGTTACAGTGCGCTTCCTCAGATTTTTTACTGAGGGGTCCTCCAAACATGAATTGTGTATGCTCTTTAAAACGCTTAAAGGCAGCTGGCAAGTCCTGTGACTCCCAGTCCATTCGTGGGTTGTTCTGTGAATCCATTGTTTTAAGATGAATGTTATTTCACAAAGACGATTCTCCACAAATGTCACACAAACTTATGTGCATCTATATTAAATCCATTAGTTTGAAATTTAAGTTTTCTTCTGACACCATGTTTCTATATGTTTAATGTTCAATGCTCTACATAGCAGGTATCATAATAAGAGTCATCAATGAATGGATGCCTAACTCTACAGTGGTCAGCGCTACTCTGTGATTGGTCAGTGGGCGTTACCAACACAGTGAGTGACTGGGCTTATCAGCAAGCAAGTCTGTTATACTGTAGTAAATGTAACAGTTTTTTGAAGGAAATAACATCCAATGCACAGCCCTAGTAAATATGACATCCCTACTTGAAATACTAGATTAATCAGGAGCTCAGGCAATCTTCAGAAATACATTTAAAGCATTTCAGTAATTGTTTATTTTTATGCCCCCGGCATCTGAACATGCGGAGGCATATAGTAATTGTCCTGTCCGTCCGTCCTTCAGTCTGTCTGTAACAGGTTTAATTACTATATTTTACCATTTCATCTAGCTTCATTAATAGATACAGGACGAGTTTCCCTTTAAAAGTGTCCGGTAACAATGGTAAGTTTTTTCATGTGGGGAAGCCTTCCAGCTGGCTTGCGGAAGGTCGGTGGTTCTACCCAGTTGCCGATTTGTGCCTGAAACAGTGCATAAAGGACTTCTGGGGCCTTCCTCCACCTATAATTAGCTGGACGTCGCGATATGACTGAAATACTGTTGAAAGCGACGTAAAATAAAAAACCAAACAAACAAAACAGGACGAGTTTCCCTTTAAAAGTGTCCGGTAACAATGGTAAGGAGATTGTTTTGCGAGGATGAACAAAATTTTTGAGGCAAGCTTTTGTTTTCCTGGGGGTTCCAATGGAAGCTTCTGAAAATGCTCCTTCCTACTCAATCTCCACATATCTACCAGAAATAGACATTCAGTGATGGTAGATAAAGATGATAGCTATAGGAGCTTTTTGCTTTACTTTTACCTTGCTTATAAAGCAAATTAGCAGTCATAAATTAACTTAGCATTATTTTAGTGGTAATAATAAAGAGGTTTTAAATACTATATTCACAGTGACAGATGTACAAAACTTTGTCTATTATGAATTATGAACATCCATCTTTGAGACAATTGCAACTATATTTGAGTTAACCCTTTCCCCTTTTAGCACATTCAGTTTATTCATCCACCGAAGAAAATATTTCCAAATTATACAGCCATGAATATGTATCACAAGGAATATTTTCTTTATTCTAGCAGGTAGTAGCTTAAAGCAGGCTGAAAGTAAAGCAGAATGTGCCTTAATTCTGCTTTACTTTCAGCCTGCTTTAAGTAGTCACCTATTTTCAAAACTAGAAACATACTATGGGGTAAAGGGTTAATCAATTTCATACTAAATGAGCATGTCACTAGATTGTCAATTTTTTCAAAGATGTATTATTTTACATATAATCATGCACATTTTAACTTTAAATACTGTTTGATTTTGTTGCTAGATGTCTGGTACATCAGAAACAATGAACAGTGAGGGGAATGGGTCATCAAAGCCAGCTTCTGGAGATTTTAGTGATGAAACAAAAAAGGTAACATTCGATTTTAATCCTTGACATTTTAAAATGTACTTTTCCATTTTCTGATAAATGACCAGTTTACCTTGACCTTGAGGAGTTTGTCTCGAAAATATTTTAATGTAAAAAAACAGTGCAAACCCTTATCAGAGATCAGCACCTTCAGGAATCCTCTGATCTGGGTCTACAATGTTTGCAAAGAAGGTACATACTAGGTCCCTGCAATGAAAGGGTTAAGTCTTCCTGCTGATTATTTATATATTAAACTCGGTCAAGTATGAACATCTACCTGAACTATTACATTAGCTAAAAAGTATGGAAAATTTACAGACTCATGTTGGATTCTATAAAAAAAAAAATGTAGACCCTGACCAGACAGCCAATAAAGGACTGTACATAAAATATATAGCTGTTTGATCTAGGTTAACCCGTTTGCCTATTGATGTGCCTTTTAGCACATTCAATTTATTCCTCCAAAGAAAAAAATAGTTGCAGTTTATGCCCTCATGAACATGTACAATAAGGAATATTTTCTATAAAATTTCCTAGCAGATGGTAGCTTTAAGCAGGGGGGAAGTAAAGCTGAATGCACCTTAAGGGGCATTCTGCTTTACATTTAACCTGCTTTAAGTGGTCACATGTCTTCAAAACTAGAAACATCTTATTGGGGAAAAGGTTAATGTTGGTTGGTTATGAAAGGTTTAACATTTACTTAGTGTTGTGTATGTTACTGGTAACTTACAGATGGATGAGCCTGTAAAAGATCAGGCTAATGTGGAGAATGAGGATGCCACTGCCCACTTGGACCAAGGTGATAGTTCACGGCCATCTACACAAAAAGCAGAAGTAAGTAAAAGACTAAAAGTACTGTTGAAATTGTACGAACAAGGGCCCAAGAAAGAAGGGAGTAATCTAAAGGATTCCAAACTTTTCTGCTAAGTATGTAATGATTTACGATCATGCCAGGAGTATGCAGTGATCCCAATTTTTGTGCCACTGTGGCAAGCTACAGAACCACATGGGGTGTGTAATTCTTTGACCTGCCACAGTGTCTCAAGAAGTGTACACCCAGATCATCAAGCAACAGAACCACATGGGGTGTGTAATTCTTGGACCTGCCACAGTGTCTCAGGAAGTGTACACCCAGATCAGCAAGCAACAGAACCATATATGGGGTGTGTAATTCTTGGACCAGCGACAGTGTCTCAAGAAGTGTACACCCAGATCATCTAGCAACAGAACCACATGGATGTGTAATTCTTGGACCTGCCACAGTGTCTCAGGAAGTGTACACTTATATCAGCAAGCAACAGAACCACATGGGGTGTGTAATTCTTGGACCAGCCACAGTGTCTCAGGAAGTGTACACTTAGATTAGCAAATAACAGAACCACATGGGGTGTGTAATTCTTGGACCTGCCACAGAGTCTCAGGAAGTGTACACTTACATGTATATCAGCAAGCAACAGAACCACATGGGTGTGTAATTCTTGGACCAGCCACAGTGTCTCAGGAAGTGTACACTTAGATTAGCAAGTAACAGAACCACATGGGGTGTGTAATTCTTGGACCTGCCACAGTGTCTCAGGACGTGTACACCCAGATCAGCCAGCAACAGAACCACATGGGGTGTGTAATTCTTGGACCTGCCACAGTGTCTCAGGAAGTGTACACCCGGATCAGCCAGCAACAGAACCACATGGGTGTGTAATTCTTGGACCTGCCACAGTGTCTCAGGAAGTGTACACCCAGATCAGCCAGCAACAGAACCACATGGGGTGTGTAATTCTTGGACCTGCCACAGAGTCTCAGGAAGTGTACACTTACATGTATATCAGCAAGCAACAGAACCACATGGGTGTGTAATTCTTGGACCAGCCACAGTGTCTCAGGAAGTGTACACTTAGATTAGCAAGTAACAGAACCACATGGGGTGTGTAATTCTTGGACCTGCCACAGTGTCTCAGGACGTGTACACCCAGATCAGCCAGCAACAGAACCACATGGGGTGTGTAATTCTTGGACCTGCCACAGTGTCTCAGGAAGTGTACACCCGGATCAGCCAGCAACAGAACCACATGGGTGTGTAATTCTTGGACCTGCCACAGTGTCTCAGGAAGTGTACACCCGGATCAGCCAGCAACAGAACCACATTGGGTGTGTAATTCTTGGACCTGCCACAGTGTCTCAAGAAGTGTACACCCAGATCAGCCAGCAACAGAACAACATGGGGTGTGTAATTCTTGGACCTGCCACAGTGTCTCAAGAAGTGTACACTTAGATCAGCCAGCAACAGAACCACATGGGGTGTGTAATTCTTGGACCTGCCACAGTGTCTCAAGAAGTGTACACTTATATCAGCCAGCAACAGAACCACATTGGGTGTGTAATTCTTGGACCTGCCACAGTGTCTCAAGAAGTGTACACTTAGATCAGCCAGCAACAGAACCACATTGGGTGTGTAATTCTTGGACCTGCCACAGTGTCTCAAGAAGTGTACACCCAGATCAGCCAGCAACAGAACAACATGGGGTGTGTAATTCTTTGACCTGCCACAGAGTCTCAAGAAGTGTACACCCAGATCAGCCAGCAACAGAACAACATGGGGTGTGTAATTCTTGGACCTGCCACAGTGTCTCAAGAAGTGTACACTTAGATCAGCCAGCAACAGAACAACATGGGGTGTGTAATTCTTTGACCTGCCACAGAGTCTCAGGAAGTGTACACTTAGATCAGCCAGCAACAGAACCATATGGGGTGTGTAATTCTTTGACCTGCCACAGAGTCTCAAGAAGTGTACACTTAGATCAGCCAGCAACAGAACCACATTGGGTGTGTAATTCTTTGACCTGCCACAGAGTCTCAAGAAGTGTACACTTAGATCAGCCAGCAACAGAACCACATGGGGTGTGTAATTCTTTGACCTGTCACAGAGTCTCAAGAAGTGTACACCCAGATCAGCCAGCAACAGAACAACATGGGGTGTGTAATTCTTTGACCTGCCACAGAGTCTCAAGAAGTGTACACTTAGATCAGCCAGCAACAGAACCACATGGGGTGTGTAATTCTTTGACCTGCCACAGAGTCTCAAGAAGTGTACACCCAGATCAGCCAGCAACAGAACCACATGGGGTGTCTTATTCTTTGACCTGCCACAGTGTCTCAAGAAGTGTACACTTAGATCAGCCAGCAACAGAACAACATTGGATGTGTAATTCTTTGACCTGCCACAGTGTCTCAAGAAGTGTACACCCAGATCAGCCAGCAACAGAACCACATGGGGTGTGTAATTCTTGGACCTGCCACAGTGTCTCAAGAAGTGTACACCCAGATCAGCCAGCAACAGAACAACATGGGGTGTGTAATTCTTTGACCTGCCACAGAGTCTCAAGAAGTGTACACTTAGATCAGCCAGCAACAGAACCACATGGGGTGTGTAATTCTTTGACCTGCCACAGAGTCTCAAGAAGTGTACACTTAGATCAGCCAGCAACAGAACCACATGGGATGTGTAATTCTTGGACCTGCCACAGTGTCTCAAGAAGTGTACACTTAGATCAGCCAGCAACAGAACCACATGGGGTGTGTAATTCTTTGACCTGCCACAGAGTCTCAAGAAGTGTACACTTAGATCAGCCAGCAACAGAACCACATGGGGTGTGTAATTCTTGGACCTGCCACAGTGTCTCAAGAAGTGTACACTTAGATCAGCCAGCAACAGAACAACATGGGGTGTGTAATTCTTTGACCTGCCACAGAGTCTCAAGAAGTGTACACCCAGATCAGCCAGCAACAGAACCACATGGGGTGTGTAATTCTTGGACCAGCCACAGTGTCTCAGGAAGTGTACACCCATATCAGCCAGCAACAGAAACATGGGGTGTGTAATTCTTTGACCTGCCACAGAGTCTCAAGAAGTGTACACCCAGATCAGCCAGCAACAGAACCACATGGGGTGTGTAATTTTTGGACCTGCCACAGTGTCTCAGGAAGTGTACATTTAGATCAGCAAGCAACAGAACCACATGGGGTGTGTAATTCTTGGACCTGCCACAGTGTCTCAGGAAGTGTACACCTGGATCAGCCAGCAACAGAACCACATGGGGTGTGTAATTCTTGGACCTGCCACAGAGTCTCAAGAAGTGTACACTTAGATCAGCCAGCAACAGAACCACATGAGGTGTGTAATTCTTGGACCTGCCACAGTGTCTCAAGAAGTTTACACCCAGATCAGCAAGCAACAGAACAACATGGGGTGTGTAATTCTTTGACCTGCCACAGAGTCTCAGGAAGTGTACACCCAGATCAGCCAGCAACAGAACCACATGGGTGTGTAATTCTTGGACCTGCCACAGTGTCTCAGGAAGTGTACACTTAGATCAGCAAGCAACAGAACCACATGGGGTGTGTAATTCTTGGACCTGCCACAGAGTCTCAGGAAGTGTACACCCAGATCAGCCAGCAACAGAACCACATTGGGTGTGTAATTCTTGGACCTGCCACAGTGTCTCAAGAAGTGTACACCCAGATCAGCAAGCAACAGACCCACATGGGGGGTGTAATTCTTGGACCTGCCACAGTGTCTCAGGAAGTGTACACTTATATCAGCAAGCAACAGAACCACATGGGGTGTGTAATTCTTGGACCTGCCACAGAGTCTCAGGAAGTGTACACCAAGATCAGCCAGCAACAGAACCACATGGGGTGTGTAATTCTTGGACCTGCCACAGAGTCTCAGGAAGTGTACACCCAGATCAGCAAGCAACAGAACCACATGGGGTGTGTAATTCTTGGGCCTGCCACATTGTCTCAGGAAGAGTACACCCAGATCAGAAAGCAACAGATCCACATAGGGTGTGTAATTCTTGGACCTGCCACAGTGTCTCCGGAAGTGTACACTTATATCAGCAAGCAACAGAACCACATGGGGTGTGTAATTCTTGGACCTGCCACAGAGTCTCAGGAAGTGTACACCCAGATCAGCCAGCAACAGAACCACATGGGGTGTGTAATTCTTGGACCTGCCACAGTGTCTCAAGAAGTGTACACCCAGATCAGCAAGCAACATAACAATGTGGGGTGTGTAATTCTTGGACCTGCCACAGAGTCTCAGGAAGTGTACACCCAGATCAGCCAGCAACAGAACCATATGGGGTGTGTAATTCTTGGACCTGCCACAGAGTCTCAGGAAGTGTACACCCAGATCAGCCAGCAACAGAACCACATGGGGTGTGTTATTCTTGGACCTGCCACAGTGTCTCAAGAAGTGTACACTTAGATCAGCCAGCAATAGAACCACATGGGGTGTGTAATTCTTTGACCTGCCACAGAGTCTCAAGAAGTGTACACCCAGATCAGCCAGCAACAGAACCACATGGGGTGTGTAATTCTTGGACCTGCCACAGTGTCTCAGGAAGTGTACACTTATATCAGCAAGCAACAGAACCACATGGAGTGTGTAATTCTTAGACCTGCCACAGTGTCTCAGGAAGTGTATACCTGGATCAGCCAGCAACAGAACCACATGGGGTGTGTAATTCTTCGACTTGCCACAGAGTCTCAAGAAGTGTACACTTAGATCAGCCAGCAACAGAACCACATGGGGTGTGTAATTCTTGGACCTTCCACAGTGTCTCAAGAAGTTTACACCCAGATCAGCAAGCAACAGAACAACATGGGGTGTGTAATTATTTGACCTGCCACAGAGTTTCAAGAAGTGTACACCCAGATCAGCCAGCAACAGAACCACATGGGTGTGTAATTCTTGGACCTGCCACAGTGTCTCAGGAAGTGTACACTTAGATCAGCCAGCAACAGAACCACATGGGGTGTGTAATTCTTGGACCTGCCACAGTGTCTCAGGAAGTGTACACCCAGATCAGCTAGCAACAGAACCACATGGGGTGTGTAATTTTTGGACCTGCCACAGTGTCTCAGGAAGTGTACACCCAGATCAGCCAGCAACAGAACCACATGGGTGTGTAATTCTTGGACCTGCCACAGTGTCTCAGGAAGTGTACACTTAGATCAGCCAGCAACAGAACCACATGGGTGTGTAATTCTTGGACCTGCCACAATGTCTCAAGAAGTGTACACCCAGATCAGCAAGCAACATAACAACATGGGGTGTGTAATTCTTGGACCTGCCACAGAGTCTCAGGAAGTGTACACCCAGATCAGCCAGCAACAGAACCACATGGGGTGTGTAATTCTTGGACCTGCCACAGTGTCTCAGGAAGTGTACACTTATATCAGCAAGCAACAGAACCACATGGAGTGTGTAATTCTTAGACCTGCCACAGTGTCTCAGGAAGTGTATACCTGGATCAGCCAGCAACAGAACCACATGGGGTGTGTAATTCTTCGACTTGCCACAGAGTCTCAAGAAGTGTACACTTAGATCAGCCAGCAACAGAACCACATGGGGTGTGTAATTCTTGGACCTTCCACAGTGTCTCAAGAAGTTTACACCCAGATCAGCAAGCAACAGAACAACATGGGGTGTGTAATTCTTTGACCTTCCACAGAGTTTCAAGAAGTGTACACCCAGATCAGCCAGCAACAGAACCACATGGGTGTGTAATTCTTGGACCTGCCACAGTGTCTCAGGAAGTGTACACTTAGATCAGCCAGCAACAGAACCACATGGGGTGTGTAATTCTTGGACCTGCCACAGTGTCTCAGGAAGTGTACACCCAGATCAGCTAGCAACAGAACCACATGGGGTGTGTAATTTTTGGACCTGCCACAGTGTCTCAGGAAGTGTACACCCAGATCAGCCAGCAACAGAACCACATGGGTGTGTAATTCTTGGACCTGCCACAGTGTCTCAGGAAGTGTACACTTAGATCAGCCAGCAACAGAACCACATGGGTGTGTAATTCTTGGACCTGCCACAATGTCTCAAGAAGTGTACACCCAGATCAGCAAGCAACAGAACAACATGGGGTGTGTAATTCTTGGACCTGCCACAGAGTCTCAGGAAGTGTACACCCAGATCAGCCAGCAACAGAACCACATTGGGTGTGTAATTCTTGGACCTGCCACAGAGTCTCAAGAAGTGTACACCCAGATCAGCCAGCAACAGAACCACATAGGGTGTGTAATTCTTGGACCTGCCGCAGTGTCTCAGGAAGTGTACACCCAGATCAGCATTGAAAATCTAAGTTTTGGTTCAATGTCTGCACTGTTTGTAGTAGTGGTTTACAAAAGGATGTTAACTGATAGAGACTCATTTAGTAAACCACCTTAGGAAGTCAAACAATGCCTTTAAATGAATTAAATAGATTTTGATTGTGCGAATGGTAGTGTACAAGTATTTGGTAATTTAAACACCTTATTGTAGCTGTAAACAGTTTTGAAAGTAAAACAGAGTACTGCTGCAGGAGCTTTCTGCTTTACTTTCATCTTTTTAAAGCAGTCCCCTGCCATTAGACAGACATCAGGAGACACATAACATCCAGTGTGTCTGTTTTGTGTGAGCATAACAAGGCCTAATAGATTTTACCATTTTGTGTTGCATTAAAACTGCTTTCTAGAATGATTGGAGACTTGAACAGTTGGAGCTGTAGCCTTGAACCATGTTCAATCCTTCCTTATCACACAGGGTATTTGACTTTGACCTTATTTGGATTTAGAATCAAGCTTACCACTGCTGACATATGAGTTTATTGAAAGCATCATCTTGTAACTGGCTGCAAAAACACAATTTACAGTAATAGATACGTCTGTAAAAAGGGCACTAGATTATGTACAGAAAAACTTCTCTATTATGACCACTAAAACGAAGGCTAATTGACTGTATAAAAGACAGGTGACAGCTTAAAGCAAGGTGACACTAAAATAGAAAGTTACCTGCCTTAAATACGTAATAACTCACCTGTAGTTTAGTAAAAGAGGTTGTACTGTACATAGTGTATTAATTCTAGGATGCTGCAGTACCTCAGGGGACAGTGGACGATCAGCAGGAGGAAGAAAAGAAAGAGCCCGAGTATGAGGACATTTTAGGATCTGGGGCACTCCTTAAAAAGGTAGTATTGTAAGGATTCTATAGTCATTGTGTGTATGCACGGATGCAAGGGGGGGGCAATACAATGTAGGTAAGACCTACTAAACAAAAGTAAAGAAGAAGGGAACACTGAATTATATGGTGTATGCCCATTTCATTTCGGTTGGCCAAAATGATTTGCCAAAGTTAAAAGTTCCCTTTATTTTATCTTGAAAATGTTATCATGGATTGATATGAAATTAATTTGAGCACTTCAGAAATTTCTCGCAGGGAAGCCTTCCAGCTGGCTTGCAGAAGGTTGGTAGTTATATCCAGTTGCTGATTTGTGCCTGAAACCGTGCATGACGTCATGATATGACTGAAATACTGTTAAAGTGACATGAATTAATAAATCATTGATATGAAATAAACAGTTTTACTTAACCCATTACCCCATAGCATATTTCTAGTATTGAAGATATGTGACCAGTTAAAGCAGGTTGAAATTAAAGCAGTATGCGCCTTAAGGCAGATTCTGCTTTACTTTTAACAAGCTTTAAGCTACCATCTTCTAGAATATAGAAATTATTTCTTGTGATACATATCAATGGCTGTATGACTTAGAACCGTTTTCTTCAGTGGAGGCGTAAAATGGGGTATTTATTGGGTAATGGGTTAAAATGGACATATCTGTATTGTACAAGATATAAATATCATACAATAATTATTGATATTCAGGTGATAAAGAAAGGTGAAGGGAGAAAACCGAGAATGGGTGAAAAGGTGACAATTACGTGGACGAGAGATATTCCAGACATGAGTAAAACATTCCCAACAGAAGAGCTCACCTTTGTTGCAGGGGAAGGAGATGTGGTGCAAGGTAAATCATTAACACATTACCCCATAGCCTGTTTCTAGTACTGAACATAGTTGACCACTTAAAGCAGGTTGAATTAAAGCAGAATGCGCCTTAAAGGGACTCGCAACCGGATGGTGTACTTGTCAAAATAAAATAAAATACTCAAATAAAAGCAAATTTGTGGCATTATTTGGCTTCTGACATTAAAAAAATATGATCAGTCCAAAAAAAGTCTCAAGAGTCGTCACCGAATCTTAGATTTTTAGATATTTTCCATCGTTTTTCTATAGCGTTAGCTAAAGGTATAGTTGTTGTTGTTGCTTCTCTACACGGGCTCAGACATAAACACGAGCCGAATTACGAAGTTGTATGCACTTTCGATCGCTACACATTGAAATACGTTAAATCGATCCGAGATAAACGGATAGTTCCGTGGTCCATTGGTCTAAGCGGTTTCCCCTATTTTGCCTTCTGTCCGCCAATGCCGGGCCCCGGGTTCGAATCCCACCAGAGACCAATATTTCTTTTTATTGAAATACATTTTTTTAAACAGAATTTCTTATCCTAAACTAATTCTTTACCATTTATATAAGCGTTTGACACATACACGTATTTACAAATAACTATTTTTAATGCACCATCTGGTTGCGAGTCGCTTTAAGGGACATTCTGCTTTACTTTCAGTCTGCTTTAAGCTACCATCTGCTAGAATCATCAAAATCATCATGATCCAGTTTTGATTTATCCTACTTATAAGGGTGAGGCTTGGCTGTCTAGTTGGGAACAAAATGTCCCTCTCTATGCTTGGCGAATTCGTGGGCTGGTATTTTCCTTCCCAAAAGCTCACAGTCAAGTTTCACAAAGTCCTCCCAGGATAACGTTTGTCTGCCTAGACCTGCTGTGTTGTGATGTTCAGACATCTAATTTGAGCTGCACTCTACAGTGTCAAGCCATCTCAGCCTGCTTGATTATAGCATCTCCCCAATGTCTCTTATGGAATATTTTTTCATAGTACATTTTCATGACTGCAAAAATTGGAACTATTTTTCTTCCTGTTTCGAAAAATATGAGTTTAAAAAGTGGAGGGTTAGAAAATCCTCTCAGTGTATATTGCAATATGTAAACAGTGCAGACCCTGATGACAGGGCTCCTGCACTGTCTTCACTGGTCCATGTTTGCCAGTGATGCATATACACATGACTGCACTTCAAAGGGTTAATAAGCCATTCCAGTTTCTATGAAAAGTTCAGTCCATTTATTAGCTCGTCTGTTTCAAAGAAACTATGAGCTATTGTCATCACTCTGGCGTCTGCGCTGTTATCGTCGCTTTTGTCATCCGAAATCATAACGATGGCCATAACTTTGTGATATAGACTTTATATTTGGTATGTATACTCGTCTCAAAAGATCTTGAGCTCAGTACAACTTACATCATTTCCAACAATGGTCAAGGTAATTCGGAAGTCATTTAGGGGTCAAATAGGGTAAATTTAACATTGGCCATAACTTTGAAACTGCATGTGATAGAGTCTTTGTATTTGGCATGTGTACTTAACTCAAAAAGCTCAAGAGCTCAGTTCAACTTGTGTCTTGTCAGACAAATGTCAAGATCATTTAGAGGTCAAACAGGGTTTTAAAAGTAAACATTGGCCATAAGGCCCATAACTCTGAAACAACACACCATAGGGACTTTATATTTTGCATTTTACTCACCACAAGTAACTCTTGAGCTAAGTACAAGCTTGGTCATGTCAGAAAAAGGTCAAGGTCATTTAGAGCCCCACCTTAGACAGACTGACAAACAGTCAAGACAGATGAAAGCAATAAGAATATCTCACTGTTCCTTCTCATCTATTAGGAAAAAAAACCCAGACAAGCGTTGGCACCCGCATGCGATGCTCTTGTTGATTGTTTAGATTTGTTTTTAGCTCACCTGAGCACAAAGTGCTCAAGGTGAGCTATTGTGATCGGTCGCCGTCCGTCGTACGTCGGTGTTGGTGTCGGTGTTGGTGTTGTCCGTTCACAATTTGTTTCAAACAACTTCTTCTCTGAAACCAATGGCCCAATTTTAACCAAACTTGGTCAAATACATGCTGTAGTTGTGAGCTTTAAAAATGGTTAAAAAAAGTGGGTGGGGCAATCGGTCTTGTTGCCATGGCAACCATGCACAATATCTTAAAAAATCTTCTTCTCAAGAACGACTGGTCCGATTTCAATTTGGTTTTCACCAAAATGTTTCTCAATTAATATACTTTCAAATTGTTCAAAGAATTTTGATCCGTCAAATAACATGGCCGCCAAAGGGCGTGGTCAATTTCCGTACTAACATCATCAGTTTTATATAGGAAAACCTTTAAAAATCTTCTTCTCTGAAACCGTAAGGCCCAGACCTTTTATATTTGGCATCTAGCTTTGCCTTATGGTCCTCTACCAAAATTGTTCAAATCATGACCCCTCTGTCAAAAATGGACCCGCCCGAGGCTTATCAATTTTACATAGAATTATATAGGAAAACCTTTAAAAATCTTCTTCTCTGAAACCATAAGGTCCAGACCTTTTATATTTTGCATCTAGCTTTAACTTATTGGCCTCTACCAAAATTGTTCAAATCATGACCCCAGTGTCAAAAATAGACCCGCCCCGGGGCTTATCAGTTTGACATAGACCTATATAGGAAAACCTTTAAAAATCTTCTTCTCTGAAACCATAAGGTCCAGACCTTTTATATTTTGCATCTAGCTTTGCCTTATGGTCCTCTACCAAAATTGTTCAAATCATGACCCCGTGTCAAAAATGGACCCGCCCCGGGGCTTATCAGTTTTTCAAAGACTTATATAGGAAAACCTTTAAAAATCTTCTTCTCTGAAACCATAAGGTCCAGACCTTTTATATTTTGCATCTAGCTTAACCTTATGGTCCTCTACCAAAATTGTTCAAATCATGACCCCCGTGTCAAAAATGGACCCGCCCGGGGCTTATCAGTTTTACATAGACTTATATAGGAAAAGCTTTAAAAATCTTCTTCTCTGAAACCGTAAGGCCCAGATCTTTTATATTTGGCATCTAGCTTTGCCTTATGGTCCTCTACCAAAATTGTTCAAATCATGTCCCCATGATCAAAAATGGCCCTGCCCGAGGCTTATCAATTTTACATAGAATTATATAGGAAAACCTTTAAAAATCTTCTTCTCTGAAACCATAAGGTCCAGACCTTTTATATTTTGCATCTAGCTTTAACTTATTGGCCTCTACCAAAATTGTTCAAATCATGACCCCAGTGTCAAAAATAGACCCGCCCCGGGGCTTATCAGTTTGACATAGACCTATATAGGAAAACCTTTAAAAATCTTCTTCTCTGAAACCATAAGGTCCAGACCTTTTATATTTTGCATCTAGCTTTGCCTTATGGTCCTCTACCAAAATTGTTCAAATCATGACCCCGTGTCAAAAATGGACCCGCCCCGGGGCTTATCAGTTTTTCAAAGACTTATATAGGAAAACCTTTAAAAATCTTCTTCTCTGAAACCATAAGGTCCAGACCTTTTATATTTTGCATCTAGCTTTACCTTATGGTCCTCTACCAAAATTGTTCAAATCATGACCCCCGTGTCAAAAATGGACCCGCCCGGGGCTTATCAGTTTTACATAGACTTATATAGGAAAAGCTTTAAAAATCTTCTTCTCTGAAACCGTAAGGCCCAGATCTTTTATATTTGGCATCTAGCTTTGCCTTATGGTCCTCTACCAAAATTGTTCAAATCATGTCCCCATGATCAAAAATGGCCCTGCCCCGGGGCTTATCAGTTTTACATAGACTTATGATGGAATTTTTTTAAAAAACAATTGCTTCTCTGAAACCATTGTCAGAATTCAATAATATTTTGAATGAATATTGTTTAAGTGACGCTTTATTAGCACTATTTATATCATTGCCATATTTTTCCATTTTGCTCATATAGTAATAATGACAAACAGATCCCGAATTACTTCTTCATGCAACATTCCACATATATGCAATGACAACTTCAATTTGCATTGAGTAATATATAACACAATAGTCCTCAGGTGAGCGATTTAGGGCCGCATGCGGCTCTTGTTAGCTTACCTGAGCTAGTTCAGGGTGAGCTTTTGCAATCCTTGAATGTCCGCCGGCCGTCGTTTGTCGTCCGGCGTCAACAATTTTAGTGTTTACACTCTAGAGGCCACAATTTTAATTCAATCTTTCTCAAACTTGCATAGATTGTATATAACCATAAGAGTTCGGATGAGTTTGATTATGATTAAAATCTGATTATTAGGTCAAGAGTAATCTTCCATTAAATTGTTGAAAATGCCATATTTAACAACTTGTTTACACTCTAGAGGCCACACTATTAATCCAATCTTTCTTAAACTTGCTCAGATTGTATATTACCATAAGAGTTTGGATGAGGATGATTATGGTTGAAATCTGACAAATAGGTCAAGAGTTATCTACCTTTTAATTGCTGAAAATGCCATATTTAACTGTGTTGACACTCTAGAGGCCATACTTTTTATCTAATCTTCCTCAAACTTGCTCAGATTGTATATGACCATAAGAATTCAAATGTGTATGATTATAGTTGAAATCGGACTAATAGGTCAAGAGTTATCCGCCCTTGAATTGCTGAAAATGCCATATTTAACAATTTTTACACTCTAGGGACAGCAATTTTTATTAAATCTTTCTTAAACTTGCTCAGATTGTAAAATATCATAAGAGTTTGCATGAGTTTGATTATGGTTGAAATCAACCTAATAGGTCAAGAGTTATCTACCTTTGAATTGCTGAAAATGCCATATTTAACGTTGTTTACACTCTAGAGGCAACACTTTTTATCTAATCTTCCTCAAACTTGCTCAAATTGTATATGCCTATAAGAGTTCAGATGAGTTCGATTATGGTTGAAATCGGACTTATAGTTCAAGAGTTATCTGTCCTTGAATCGCTGAAAATTTCAAATCTACAGTTTTCAATGGATTTTAATTATACTGCACACAATGTATATAGCTATAAGTTCTCGAAGGAGTGCAATTATTGTTGAAATCTGATCATTGTGGCAAGAGTTATCTGCATTTGATATACTTTGAAATGCTAGAAAAGGCTTCATTTCAGTATTATTTTGGCACAAGTTATCTGCCTTTGATGTACTCTACTAGATTAGGTCGTATTTCAATGTTGTTTACATACTATACTACAAATTTGAATACATTTAGAATAAATGGGTGAAATTCAAAGGTAAAGCTATCAGGCTTCATTACAACAGGTGAGCGATATCAGGGCCTTCAGGCCCTCTTGTTTGGTTTATGTGGCTATTTTATGTCTCTTTTCACACCTTTTCAACAATAGAGAAGTCACATAAACCTGAAATGTTAGAACGTCCATCCGTCCGTTCACATTTACAGTCATAAAAATGTAAGATAAGAAATAAGTTTCTATATCCTAGTAGATGGTAGCTTAAAGCAGGTTGAAAGTAAAGCATTCTGCTTTTCATTTTAACCTGCTTTAGGTGGTCACCAATTATCAAAACTAGAAACAGGCTATGGGGTACTGGGTAAAATGAAATTGCATATTTGGAAAGAGCCTAATGAGAGGAAGTGCCATTTGCATGGGCCATAACTCTGTCATCATTGTTTTTTTGGAGTCATTTCCCTTTGTGATATTTTCTTGTCCGGAAGACAACTCCAGTTCTACTGATGCTATTGTAATGAAATTTTATGTATGGAAAGAAACTGATGAGAGAAAATGCCATGCACAAGGGCAGCAATATTTTGTTTTTCCCCTTTGTCATATTTTATTATCAGGAAAATAACTCCAGTTCTGCTGACGCTAGTGAAATAAATATCATTTACCGGTAATGGAAATAGCTTGATAAGAGGATGTGTCATGGATAAGGGTCATAAGCTTGGCAACAAAATTCCCTTTTGTCTTGTTTTCTTGTTTCAAATTATGCCCCTGGGGTCAAAATTGGCCCTGCCCCGGGGGTCACAGTTTTACATAGAGTTATATAGTGAAATTTTCAAACGTCTTCTTCTCTCAAACTAATATGGCCAGAGCTTTTATATTTGACATGGTGACACTTCTAGATGTCCTATACCAAAATAGTTCAAATGGTTCTGGTCTGCTGCACTAACTAGGTCACAGAAGCTAAAAATAGATTTTTTTCAATGAAAACTTAAAAAATCTTCTTGTCTGAAACTACAAGGACCAGAGCTTAGATATTTGGCACATAGCATTGGCTTCAGGTCCTCTATCAAGTTTGTTCAAATTATGCCCCTGGGGTCAAAATTGGCCTCTACACTAATATGGCCAGAGCTTTTATATTCTGTATGGTGACACTTTTAAATATCCTTTACATATTTTGTTCAAATTGTTCTGGTCTGTTGCATATCTAGGTCAGTCCTGGACATAAATCATTATCTCCATTTTTTCAGCTATTCTCAGGTGAGCGAAATATGCCCCATAGGGCTCTTGTTTTATATTGAATTTAAAATGTCATCGTAAAATCTCTCAAATCACTCTATCATCACAAAATAATCATCACAAAATAGTGACATTTTATTGTTACAAATGCAAAAAAATGGGCATTCATATGTAAGGTTTTCTAGTTGACACATAGTTTACGACCGTTATTCGTTTGCGTAAAGTTACGCTTGAAGTTACGCAAGTTCGTAGCTGCGCAAATGTTAGTAAAACGCTCCATCGTAGAGTTACGTAAAAACTTACGCAATGGTAGAGTTACGCTAGCGTAAGTATGTTAGTAAAACTGTACCAAGGTCTCTTGTTTACAGTTAAATACAAAAATGACAAACAGTGCAGGGTAAGGAGCCCTCTGATCTGGATCTCGGGGGTTTGCATAGGACAAGTGTGCTCTGTACAGGTATACTGTTTTAGGAGCTTTCTATTTATCCTGTATTAAGCTGTCACTGGCTGTTTTAGAGCCTCATGGTTATTCAAATAGAGGACTCAAGTTTAACTGTACAGGTCCGGTAGATACACACATGTGCAGGATGTAAAATGGAGTTTGGTTTGTATTTCAGCACTTGATCTGGTTGTCGTGTTAACAAATGAGGGCGATGAGGTGGAGGTGAAAGCCAACCACAGATTTATGTATGGTGAAATTGGCTTGTAAGTAGGAACTTATAATTAGCTAACTTTAATAGCACTTCATTAAGCCTTCTACCCCATAGCTTGTTTCTAATTTGAAGACAGATGAGCATTTAAAGCAGGGTGAAATAAAGTAGAATCATTTTGCTTTATTTTCAGTATATTTTAAGCTACCATCTGCTAGGTTATAGAAAATATTTCCTATGTTACATATTCATGACTGTATATAGTGAAACTTATTTCCTTCAGTGGAGTAAATAATTTAAGGCATAAAAAGTAGTGTTGTAGCGATGATCGATTATAATCGATCATCGATCGAAAAAAGCCATAATCGACGATAATCGATTATGATTTGCCATAATCGATTATGTTCGATTATTTATGATAAAGTTATGAAGAAGCATTATGCATATAAAAGATAGGTTGGATGTAATGCAGAATGCTTCTATGGGAGTGTTCTGCATTACTTCCAACCCACATGCATTTAACAAAAAGCTGCCTTTCATGTGTTCACTACCGGTGTCATATCAAAATTGGACCCCCATAAAAAATGGACCACCGGGTCCAAATTTGATAGCGAAATATGGACCCGCGGGTCCATATTTCGCTATCAAATTTGGACCCCCCCTGTAAAAAATGGACCCCCCCATGCAAAAATTTAGAATGATAAAAAAACATAATAAAAAGTTAAGAAACAAGAAACCAATGAATATTTTAACCCATTACTCAATAAATATGCCTTTTTACGCCCTTAATTTATTCTTCCACTGAAGAAAATAATCCCAATTTATTCAGTCACAAACATTTACTGTATAGGAAATATTTCATGTATCCTAGAAGATGGTAGCTTTACCAATTACCCAATAAATATAACTTTTTACGCCCTTAATTTATTCTTCCACTGAAGAAAGTAGTTCCTTTTTGTACCATGTATTCCTACATTGAAGAAAATATTTCCATTTTATACAGTCACAAACATTTACTGTATAGGTAATATTTTATGTATCCTAGAAGATGGTAGCTTAACCCATTACCCAATAAAAATGCCTATTTACGCCCTTAAATTATTCTTTCACTGAAGAAAGTAGTTCCATTTTGTACAATGTATTCTTACATTGAAGAAAATAATTCCATTTTATACAGTCACAAACATTTACTGTATAGGAAATATTTTATGTATCCTAGAAGATGGTAGCTTAACCAATTACCCATTAAATATGCCTTTTTATGCCCTTAATTTATTCTTCCACTGAAGAAAGTAGTTCCATTTTGTACAATGTATTCTTACATTGAAGAAAATAATTCCATTTTTACAGTCACAAACATTTACTGTATAAGAAATATTTTATGTATCCTAGAAGATGGTAGCTTAACCCAGTATCCAATAAATATGCCTTTTTACGCCCTTAATTTAATTGGACCCCCCTCCCTTGGCAACACCAAACCATAAGTCATTTGATTTACACATCAATTTTAATTCTTTTCCATTATTTGTTTTGTTTAAGTAATGTTTTACTCCTTTCCTGGAGTTACTATGCCCTGCAAATTATTTTGGTTGGAGAAGGGGGGGGGGGGTCCAAATTTGATGGTGTAAAAAATGGACCCCCCCTTTTCAACACCCAACCATAAGTCATTTGATTTACACATCAATTTTCATTCTTTTCCATTATTTGTTTTGTTTAAGTAATGTTTTACTCCTTTCCTGAAGTTACTATGCCCTGCAAATTATTTCAATTGGAGAGGGGGGTCCAAATTTGATGGTGTAAAAATTGGACCCCCCTCCCTTTTCAACACCCAACTATAAGTCATTTGATTTACACATCAATTTTCATTCTTTTCCATTAGTTGTTTTGTTTAAGTAATGTTTTACTCCTTTCCTGAAGTAACTATGCTATGCAAATTATTTTGGTTGGAGAAGGGGGGGGGGGGGAGGGGGGGGAGGGGGTCCAAATTTGATGGCGTAAAAATTGGACCCCCCCCCCTCCCTTTTCAACAGCCAACTATAAGTCATTTGATTTACACATCATCTTTAATTCCTTTCCATTACTTGTTTAAATTTTAGTGATGTTTTAGCATAGTAACCTCAGATTAGGAGCAAAACATCACTAAAACTTAACAAGTAATGGAAAAGAATTAAAGTTGATGTGTGAATCAAATGACTTATAGTTTGGTGTTGAAAAGGGAGAAGGGGGGTCCAATGTTTACGCCATCAAATTTGGAACCACCCCCCCCCCCCCTTCTCCAACCAAAATAATTTGCAGGGCATAGTTACTTCAGGAAAGGAGTAAAACATTACTTAAACAAAACAAATAATGGAAAATAATTAAAATTGATGTGTAAATCAAATGACTTATTGTTGGGTGTTGAAATGGTAGGGGGGTCCAATTTTTACGCCATCAAATTTGGCATAGTAACTTCAGGAAAGGAGTAAAACATTACTTAAACAAAACAAATAATGGAAAATAATTAAAATTGATGTGTAAATCAAATGACTTATGGTTGGGTGTTGAAATGGTAGGGGGGTCCAATTTTTACGCCATCAAATTTGGCATAGTAACTTCAGGAAAGGAGTAAAACATTACTTAAACAAAACAAATAATGGAAAATAATTAAAATTGATGTGTAAATCAAATGACTTATGGTTGGGTGTTGAAATGGTAGGGGGGTCCAATTTTTACGCCATCAAATTTGGACCCCCCTCTCCAACTGAAATTATTTGCAGCGCATAGTAACCTCAGATTAGGAGAAAAACATAACTAAAACTTAACAACTAATGGAAAATAATTAAAATTGATGTGTAAATCAAATGACTTATGGTTGGGTGTTGAAATGGTAGGGGGGTCCAATTTTTACGCCATCAAATTTGGACCCCCCTCTCCAATTGAAATAATTTGCAGGGCATAGTAACCTCAAATTAGGAGAAAAACATCACTTAAACTTAACAAGTAATGGAAAAGAATTAAAGTTGATGTGTAAATCAAATGACTTATGGTTGGGTGTTGAAAAGGGGGGGGGGGGGTCCATTTTTTACGCCATCAAATTTGGACCCCCCCCCCCCCCCTTCTCCAACCAAAATAATTTGCAGGGCATAGTAACTTCAGGAAAGGAGTAAAACATTACTTCAACAAAACAAATAATGGAAAATAATTAAAATTGATGTGTAAATCAAATGACGTATTGTTGGGTGCTGAAATGGGAGGGAGGGGGGTCCAATTTTTACGCCATCAAATTTGGACCCCCCTCTCCAATTGAAATAATTTGCAGGGCATAGTAACCTCAGATTAGGAGAAAAACATCACTTAAACTTAACAAGTAATGGAAAAGAATTAAAGTTGATGGGTAAATCAAATGACTTATGGTTGGGTGTTGAAAAGGGGGGGGGGGGGGGGGGGGGTCCATTTTTTACGCCATCAAATTTGGACCCCCCCCCCCTTCTCCAACCAAAATAATTTGCAGGGCATAGTAACTTCAGGAAAGGAGTAAAACATTACTTAAACATAACAACTAATGGAAAATAATTAAAATTGATGTGTAAATCAAATGACTTATTGTTGGGTGCTGAAATGGGAGGGAGGGGGGTCCAATTTTGACGCCATCAAATTTGGACCCCCCTCTCCAATTGAAATAATTTGCAGGGCATAGTAACCTCAGATTAGGAGAAAAACATCACTTAAACTTAACAAGTAATGGAAAAGAATTAAAGTTGATGTGTAAATCAAATGACTTATTGTTGGGTGTTGAAATGGTAGGGGGGTCCAATTTTTACGCCATCAAATTTGGCATAGTAACTTCAGGAAAGGAGTAAAACATTACTTAAACAAAACAAATAATGGAAAATAATTAAAATTGATGTGTAAATCAAATGACTTATGGTTGGGTGTTGAAATGGTAGGGGGGTCCAATTTTTACGCCATCAAATTTGGCATAGTAACTTCAGGAAAGGAGTAAAACATTACTTAAACAAAACAAATAATGGAAAATAATTAAAATTGATGTGTAAATCAAATGACTTATGGTTGGGTGTTGAAATGGTAGGGGGGTCCAATTTTTACGCCATCAAATTTGGACCCCCCTCTCCAACTGAAATTATTTGCAGCGCATAGTAACCTCAGATTAGGAGAAAAACATAACTAAAACTTAACAACTAATGGAAAATAATTAAAATTGATGTGTAAATCAAATGACTTATGGTTGGGTGTTGAAATGGTAGGGGGGTCCAATTTTTACGCCATCAAATTTGGACCCCCCTCTCCAATTGAAATAATTTGCAGGGCATAGTAACCTCAAATTAGGAGAAAAACATCACTTAAACTTAACAAGTAATGGAAAAGAATTAAAGTTGATGTGTAAATCAAATGACTTATGGTTGGGTGTTGAAAAGGGGGGGGGGTCCATTTTTTACGCCATCAAATTTGGACCCCCCCCCCTTCTCCAACCAAAATAATTTGCAGGGCATAGTAACTTCAGGAAAGGAGTAAAACATTACTTCAACAAAACAAATAATGGAAAATAATTAAAATTGATGTGTAAATCAAATGACGTATTGTTGGGTGCTGAAATGGGAGGGAGGGGGGTCCAATTTTTACGCCATCAAAATAGGACCCCCCTCTCCAATTGAAATAATTTGCAGGGCATAGTAACCTCAGATTAGGAGAAAAACATCACTTAAACTTAACAAGTAATGGAAAAGAATTAAAGTTGATGTGTAAATCAAATGACTTATGGTTGGGTGTTGAAAAGGGGGGGGGGGGGGGGTCCATTTTTTACGCCATCAAATTTGGACCCCCCCCCCCTTCTCCAACCAAAATAATTTGCAGGGCATAGTAACTTCAGGAAAGGAGTAAAACATTACTTAAACATAACAACTAATGGAAAATAATTAAAATTGATGTGTAAATCAAATGACTTATTGTTGGGTGCTGAAATGGGAGGGAGGGGGGTCCAATTTTGACGCCATCAAATTTGGACCCCCCTCTCCAATTGAAATAATTTGCAGGGCATAGTAACCTCAGATTAGGAGAAAAACATCACTTAAACTTAACAAGTAATGGAAAAGAATTAAAGTTGATGTGTAAATCAAATGACTTATGGTTGGGTGTTGAAAAGGGGGGGCGGGGGGGGGGGGGGGGGGGGGGTCCATTTTTTACGCCATCAAATTTGGACCCCCCCCCCTTCCTCCAACCAAAATAATTTGCAGGGCATAGTAACTTAAGGAAAGGAGTAAAACATTACTTAAACAAAACAACTAATGGAAAAGACTTAAAGTTGATGTGAAAATCAAATGACTTAAGGTTGGGTGTTGCCAAGCGAGGGGGGGGGTCCAATTTTGATGCCATCAAATTTGGACCCCCTCTCCAACAATTTTTTTTTTTTTTTATTTTATCAAATTTTTTTTATGGGCATAACAACCTCAAGATAGGAGTTATCAATATTTTGCATTAGGGAGAAGCATTACCAACTTTTTGGGGGGGGGGGTCCAAAATTTACAGGGGGGGTCCATATTTCGCTATCAAAAATGGACCCGCGGGTCCATTTTTTACGGGGGTCCAAATTTGATCTGACACCGGGTATGTATCCTAAAAGTATGGTTAAGTAAGCTTTGACTGTAATCATGTGTAATGTTAATCTGAAAAAGTTGTGTTCTTTAATATTAATTTTGTTCTTGAAATAATTTTTATAAATTGTTTTACTTACTTGCACCAAATATACGAGTAATTAATGAAACAGTTGATTCCAAACCAAGAGCTTTTCAAACAATGTTTACCCAGATGAACTGCCGCAGCAATAGTAATCACAGGTAGTATTAGAAGTGGTATACAATGAAGTACAAAGCAAGCTCAATTAATTTGCAAATAAAAATAGGACATTGATTTAACTGTTCGAAAGTCTTAGCCGCCTGCTGCCTACCCCTGTAGGGACACCCGCAGCAGTTGACAAATAAACTCAGGATTTAGTAGTTAGTAGTTAACTGTTTTATCAAATTGCTGCTTTGTTTTTGATTTGGCTTCATATGGGTGCATTGTTTGCAAAATTATGTAGATATATAACATACAAATGCAAACATGATTGAGTATCACATATATTCAGCTTTTCAGAGTACATATATAATAGTTTATGTTAAAACGATTATGGCCACCAATAATCGTTTATAATCGATTATGGTTTTCGGACCGATTATACAACACTAATAAAAAGGCATATTAATTTTATGGAGCAGTGGGTCAAGTTTACTCATTTCTGCTCATAAGTGTCATGTGGTATCTTTACCCTGACCCAGTACTGATAAATGAGAATTTAGAGACCAAAGCTTAACCCTTTTCTCCATAGATATACATTTTTACGCATTTAATTTATTCCTCCATTGAAGAAAATAGTTCCAATTTATACAGTTATGGATATGTATCGTAAGAAACATTTTCTGTATTCTATTAGAGGGTAACTTAAATCTGGTTGAAAATAAAGCCGAATGCACCCTAAGGCAAATTTTGCTTTACTTTCTACCTGCTTTAAGTGGTCATCTTACTTCAAAACTAGATACAGGCAATGGAATAAAGGGTTAAAGTAAAATAAACACAAAACAATGTTGCCTTGAAGACATATGCTATATATCAGTTGGATATTGTGATTGGTACAGATGGCTATGAAAGATGGGAGAGAATAACAGAGGAAGTTAATACACGCTACACTGTATATATATGTTTCAATAAGTTATTGCTTCAACCCATTGAACTTTAGTGATTCGTATACTAGTCATCTGCATACATGTGAAGAATACACTCGTCCCATGTATGTAGGGTAGACCCTGATCAGAGGACTCCTACAGATGTCCTCTGATCAGGGTCTGCATTGTTTGTCATTTTGCAGTGTTACTGTTAAAAATAACCCTGAAGAAAAAAAACTAGACTGCTGGGTAGATGTACATTGTAATTAGAAACTGGTGTTGTCCACTAGAAGTTTCTGGCTTCAGTGAGATGATAACTGATACAGGGCTACAGAAAACGAGAGTATTTTCAAGAATTAAAAATCTTTATGTCTGCACCAAACCCTATGGTGTGACTACTCATTATAATCATCTCTTTGACCACAGGTTTGATGCAAACATAAAGGAGACAATATTGGAATAATTTACTCCCTCTGATATGAATCACTGACTTATAACCTAATTCAAGGTTTGACATTGCAGACAGCCAGATGTGCCAGCCAGTGCAGACTTTCATTTCACTTTGGAGATTGTAACTATCCATGGAGAGCCAGAATATTCTAGTATGGACTTTGATACCAGATTTAATGTAGCGTAAGTATCATCACGGCACACATGTAGAGATTTCTTTTAAATCTTTCTGCCTACCTTTTTTTCTGTGTTTAAAACATGTGGTTGCTTAATGCAGGGTAAAAGTAAATAAACAATCTCTTTAGAGGAGATTTCTGCTTTACTTTCAGTCTGTTTAAACCTTTGGAAGCTGAAAACTTACTTAAATTGTCATTAGTAGCTGGCTGAATTTCTAAAGTATCTCTTTATTGTTTCCATAATATAATCCAAGTTGCAAACAGTTTGGTTCCTGATCATATCATTGGCTACTCAGCAACTGATCTGTATCAAATTTCAGCCTGCATTTAGTATACATTTGTTTCATAACTACTGAGGGAACAGTCAAATCATTGACCCGAGGTAGCAGGAAAGACCTTGAGAACTGTTGCCCGAGGCCAATGGCCGAGGGCAACAGTTCCCAAGGTCTTCCCTGCTACCGAGGGACAATGGTTTGACTGTTCCCGAAGTAACTATCAAACAAATGATTTATTACCTGACTCTCTATTTGAGCAAGGCTGACTGAATGGCTAGATCTAGATCGATCTAGATATACAAGGTTTGAACAAAACGTGTTTAGATTCTACAGATGATTTTATATTTAATCTTTATTAAATTCAATACAACAACTGAATGTGAACATCACTGTTTTGTAAAAATATTTCTCTACTTTATTCATATTTTCAATTACGATTGAAATTATTATTGTTTCTTATTGACTGAAATTGATTGACACTTTGTTTGGTTTTCCTAATAACGTCATTATGATATGACGTCATTTATTTTTGTAATGTCATAATTTGTTTAAAAAAAGAAGACGTTAGATTTAGATCTGCAAGCGGTTTATCGATTTTATTCGGAGTTACTCTTAATACTAGATCTAGAACTATATAGCCTTTTAAGGAGATTGTTCGGGAGAGAAAAAAAGACCTGTTCAACCCCGCAAAAGGCTAGATCCTTAAACAAAAAACTGTATCATAAAGACGCCTTATTCGGTCCCGCCATGCAGAAATTTTTTGCGCACCATTTTTGCGCATGTAACAGTGCTGTGCAACAGTTAACTGTTGCCCCCTGGCCTCAGTCTGGTAAATCTTTGCGGAAAACAGTCAAAATGCTTAATAATCACCTAAATAGAGAGTCAGGTAATAATAGTCACTGTCACTTGTTAAGCTCTTTAGCTAACCAGCATTGTTATGTCTCCCCCCTTTACGGGAGGGAGACATATTGGTGTTGTGCTTTCTGTCTGTCCGAGCGCACGAAAGGTCCTTTGTTGGGTAGGGAGAACAATAGATTCCATTCATTCCGTGATTGCCCTATTGTTATTGTTGGGTATTTTAGTGTACTGTTGGGTACTTTTAAACAAAAAATATACCCAACAAATGTCCAACTGTGAGAAGTCCGTCCGTCTGTCTGTTAAAATTCTTGTGCAGCTAACTCCTCCTACACTATATGAGGGATTTACTTCAAACTTTGACAAATGAACTAGCTATATGTGAGGATGGTCATATGGTTTGGGATTTTGGGCTGCAACAATTTTAACAGAAGTTATGGCCCTTTGTAGTTTTTTAGCTCACCTGGCACGAAGTGCCAAGGTGAGCTTTTAGGATCGCTGGATGTCCGTCGTCTGTCGTCTGTCCGTTCACAATTGGTTCGTGAACACTCTAGCAGCTACAAATATCATCCAATCTTCATGAAACTTGATCACAATGTTTGTCAAGTAGAAATCTAGGTCAAGTTCGAATGTGGGTCATGTCGGGTCAAAAACTAGGTCACTAGGTCAAATCATAGAAAAACCTTGTGAACACTCTAGAGGCTACAAATCTCATTGGATTTTGATGAAACTTGATCAGAATGTTTGTCTCATTGATATTTAGGTCAAGTTTGAATATGGGTCATGTCTGGTCAAAAACTAGGTCACTAGGTCAAATCATAGAAAAAACTTGTGAACACTCTAGAGGCTACAAATCTCATTGGATTTTGATGAAACTTGGTCAGAATGTTTGTCTTATTGATATCTAGGTCAAGTTTGATTATGGGTCATGTCCGGTCAAAAACTAGGTCACTAGGTCAAATCATAGAAAAACCTTGTGAACACTCTAGAGGCTACAAATCTCATTGGATCTTGGTGAAACCTAGTCAGAATGTTTGTCTCATTGATATCTAGGTCAAGTTTGAATATGGGTCATGTCCGGTCAAAAACTAGGTTACTACTTACTAGGTCAAATCATTGGAAAATCTTGTTTACACTCTAGAGGTTTATTGTGGGTATACATGTCCAGTCATAATCTAGGTCACTATAGGTCATTTATAGTAATTTAATCCATTAACTCAGAGCAATAGATTCATACCTTGGATATTTCTGCTTTGTCGCAAAGCCTTCATCAACACACTGAGAAGTAGTCAGTGGGTATCACGTGACTTTGAGTCGTCACGTGATACCAGGAGAGGGCTTTAAACTGCCGGCAACTCCAACCCCTCGTCTCTGTTGAGAGATGGTCGTCGCTGCTTTATGAGAATGGCTTCTTTCACTCTGCGCTTTATGTGCATGTCTTCTGACGATAGAACTTTAGTTTTCAGAGGATCTATATGGTGTCCAGTGTTTTCACAATGTTCGTGGAGTGCTGAGTTGACTCGAGACACATGCTCTTTCAGTCTTGTTTCTAGTGGTCTTCCTGTCTCACCAACATAATCATTTTTACAGTTTTCACACTTAACATAGTAAACCACTCCGCATTTCTTTAGCATTTCTGTCTTGTCTTTCACATGTGTGACTTGTGAGCGGATAGAATTGATTGGCTTGTGGTACATGTTCACACCATGCTTTTTGAAAATTCTATTAAGTGTTTCTGAAGTTCCCCGGATGTATGGGATGCCAACATTTGTTCTTCGTTGGTTAGATTGCTGGTGTGTTCTTTTTTCATTTTTGTTGTGTTTATTTGGGATTGAAAACATCCATTCTGGATAGCCGTTTGCCCTAAGTGCACCTTTGACATGGTCTTTCTCCTTTGCTTTGTCTGAGTCTTCGGTCACCAGTTTCTCTGCCCGGTGAAACAAGGTCCTCACCACAGATCTTTTATGTTCAAGATGATGGTTTGAATCAAAATTCAGATATTGGTCTGTGTGGGTAGGTTTCCTGTATACTGTGACCTTGGTGGACCCATCGTCTTTAATATGTACACATGTGTCCAAAAAAGGAATTTGACCCTCCTCTTCCCTTTCCGAGGTGAACTTAATATGGTCATCTATGGAATTCAAGTGGTCTGAAAACTCATCAATATCATACTCATGGAGTTTTGTCATCGTGTCATCCACATATCTAAACCATAGAGAGGGTGGGTTCCTTGCTGTGTCAAGCGCTTCCTTCTCAAAATGCTCCATGTAGAGGTTGGCTACTATAGGAGAGACTGGAGACCCCATCGCCGCCCCTTGTTTCTGTTGGAAATATTGACCTTTATAGATGAAGTAAGTGCTGTTTAGTGCCATTTCCAGGAGGTCACAGACACTGCTTACTGTGAGCATAGTCCTCTGGTTCAAATCGCTGTCTTGTTCCAATCTGTTTCTGATCACTCTCATGGCTTGCTTCACCGGGATGCTTGTAAATAGGACTGATACATCGTATGACACAAGTTTGTTTGTAGGTGGCACCTCGAGATCACTGATTTTCTTTACAAAGTCAACACTGTTTACTATGTGGTGTTCTGTCTTACCAACAAGAGGACCTATGACAGCAGCTAGATATTTTGCGACTTGGTACATGACACTGCCTGTACTGGACACTATAGGTCTGAGGGGGGAATCCTTTTTATGAATTTTGGGAAGGCCGTAAAGTTTTGGAACGGACTCTGAGGTTGGATAGAGCCGTTTGTAGAGCTTTTCATCTACTTGGTTCTGTTTCTTAAGGTCTTTGAGTTTAGAGATCAATTTATTCTTAATAGACTTGGTGGGGTCACTTTTGAGAAGGACATAGGTGGATGTATCCGACACTAGAGTTTCCATTTTGGACTCATACTCTGTCCGGTTGAGTACCACTGTGGTACGACCTTTGTCTGCTGGGAGAATGACAATGCTATTGTCCTTGCCTAGAGTTGAAAGGGCTGCTCTTTGTTTACAGCCCTCTCCTGGTATCACGTGACGACTCAAAGTCACGTGATACCCACTGACTACTTCTCAGTGTGTTGATGAAGGCTTTGCGACAAAGCCGAAATATCCAAGGTATGAATCTATTGCTCTGAGTTAATGGATTAAATTACTATAAATGGACAATCCAGAGCAAGAGAACAATCTACATTGTTGCACTATAGGTCAAGTTTGCCATGGTGTACCAGGTGAGCGATTTAGGGCCATCGTGGCCCTTGTCCTTATATAGAGTATATAGCGAAAAATTATTGTGCAGCTAACTCCTCCTACACTATTTGAGGGATTTACTTTAAACTTTGACACATGTCCCAGCTATATGTGAGGATGGTCATGTGGTTTGGAATTTTGACTCCAACAATTCTGACAGAAGCTATGGCCCTTTGGAGTTTTTCCTTGTATAGATTATATAGCGAAAAAGTCTTGTGCAGCTAACTCCTCCTATACTATGTAAGAGTTTCATTCAAACTTTTACATATGAACCAGCTATATGTGAGGATGGTCATGTAGATAGGCATATGGGCTGCAACAATTATGACAGAAGTTTGGATTTTTTTCAACATGTCTACATATTTTACAGATAACCAGTCTATATGTGATGCACAACCAATCTATATGTATCTATAAGTGACACACAACCAATCTATATCTAGTTTTTAAAATGCAACTATTGAGTTTTCTGGTTATGTTTTCCGTGTTATTTTTAAATCGCATCTCTTGAGTATAAACATCACTATGACTATTAGTATCAGTTTGTTACATTTTTGAACAAATGTATGAAGATGTAAAGGTTGACACTAGGGTGAACTTTATTTAAGTGACAACACAACAGTAAAGATACTAACAAGGACATGTGATATTTGACTATACTCCTACTCCTTCCTTAAAAATGCCAAAAAACTTGAGAATATGCATGTCACACAGTAAGTATACACACAATTTTAATCTGAAAATAAATTGCTTACAATTTACAATGTCAGTATTTTGACATTTGAATTTATTCCTCTTATAGGTGCCAGGGTGGAGGTTGCCAGGGGTTGAATTTATTCCTCTTATGGGTGCTGGGGCGGGGTACTGGGGGCAGACATGTGTTTTTCTCAAAAACAAGCTCTAGTTCTTTATCAAGTTTATGTACACTTTGATGAAGAGCTATACTTAAAGGTTGTACTTTTGTACCAATATGTTTCAGGAAAGAGAAAAAGGACAGAGGAAACTTCTTGTTCAAGAGAAAGGAATACAGCAATGCATTAACCTCCTACAGAATGTAAGTACCTGTCACTCTAACCTTATCCAGAATGTAAGTACCTGTCACTCTAACCTCATACAGAATGTAAGTACCTATCATGCTAACCACAGACAGAATGTAAGTACCTGTCACTCTAACCTTATACAGAATGTGAGTACCTGTCACTCTAACCTCATACAGAATGTAAGTACCTGTCACTCTAACCTCATACAGAATGTAAGTACCTGTCACGCTAACCACAGACAGAATGTAAGTAGAGTGACACTCTAACTTCCTACAGAATGTAAGTACCTGTCACGCTAACCACAGACATAATGTGAGTACCCGTCACTCTAACCTCGTACAGAATGTAAGTACCTTTCACTCTAACCTCATACAGAATGTAAGTACCTGTTACTCTTACCTCATACAGAATGTAAGTACCTGTCACTCTAACCAAATACAGAATGTAAGTACCTTTCACACTAACCTCATACAGAATGAAAGTACCTGTCACTCTAACCTCCTACAGAATGTAAGTACCTGTCACTCTAACCTTATACAGAATGTGAGTACCTGTCACTCTAACCTCATACAGAATGTAAGTACCTGTCACTCTAACCTAATACAGAATGTAAGTACCTGTCACTCTAACCTCATACAGAATGTAAGTACCTATCACTCTTACCTCCTACAGAATGAAAGTACCTGTCACTCTAACTTCCTACAGAATGTAAGTACCTGTTACTCTAACCTCATACAGAATGTAAGTACCTGTCACTCTAACCTTATACAGAATGTAAGTACCTGTCACTCTAACCTAATACAGAATGTAAGTACCTTTCGCTCTAACCTCATACAGAATGTAAGTACCTGAACTCTAACCTAATACAGAATGTAAGTACCTGAACTCTAACCTAATACAGAATGTAAGTACCTGTCACTCTTACCTAATACAGAATGTAAGTACCTGTCACTCTAACCTCATACAGAATGTAAGTCCCTGTCACTCTAACCTTATACAGAATGTGAGTACTAGTCACTCTAACCTCCTACAGAATGTGAGTACTAGTCACTCTAACCTCCTACAGAATGTGAGTACCTGCCACTCTAACCTCATACAGAATGTTTGACCTGTCACTATAACCCTATCCCTCATAGCTTGTTGTCTAGCCCGTTTTCAGTATTGAAGACACAATCTTGTACTTTCAACTCCTCCTTCAGTTTCAACCGGATTCATTTGATACTTGGCATAAATGTTACTCAGGTGTTGTAGATGTGCAAGACACAAATTTCAGGTCTCTATGACCTTGACCTTGACCTTTGGCCTTGAAATTGGTCTTGAAATTGGCAGGCAAAATCTTGTACTTTGAACTCCTTCTTCACTTTCAACCTGATTCACTTGATACTTGGCATAAATGTTACTCGGGAGTAGAAGATGTGCAAGACACAAATTTCAGGTCTTTTGTCCTTGATATTGGTCTTGAAATTGGCAAGCAAAATCTTGTACTTTGAACTCCTGCTTCACTTTCAACGTGATTCACTTGATACTTGGCATAAATGTTACTCAGGAGTTTGAAGATGTGCAAGACACAAATTTCAAATCTCTGTGACCTTGACCTTTGGCCTTGAAATTGACCTAACCTTGGTTATGAAAAAAAAAGTTGTCCAGAGCATATCTCTTTTACCCTATCATCCGTGATTACCAAACCTGGTGTGTTGTTATTATTATATGTTGCGATTGCAGAGTGTCATATACCATTTTAAAGTCATTTTGATATTGGCTTACACCTTTGACCTTATTGTAAAACCTTATTGAAAATATGTCTGCAGAGTGTGACAGAGTGCTGTATAGTGGGGGTATTTATCACCTTTAGTGATAGCCGTTCTAGTTTTCAACCTACTTTAAGTGATAACCTGTCTTCAGAACTAGAAACAGGCTATAGAGTTACTCCTTTAGGAGTATTTTGCTTTACTTTCAATCAGCTTTAAGTGATAACCTGTCTTCAAAGCTAGAAACAGCCTTTAGGATATAGGCTGAAAGTAAAGCAGAAAACCATATTGAGTTTTCCTGCCTAACTTTTAGCCTGCTTTAGTGGCGACTTGTCAACCCAGAAACTTCAAATGGAAAATACCAGTTTCCAAACAAGTCTAGTCTATCTATTACTATTTAGGGTTGTGTTTTCAATATATTGTAAAAATTACAAACAGTGCAGACCCTGATCAGAAGGCTTCTATAGGAGCCCTCTGCTCTGGGTCTGCACTGTTTGCACAGTACGCCTATATTTGTTGAGTAATACTTGTCGCAAAGGCTAAGTGAGTTAATGTTAGAAATGTGTAAAAGTTGTGAAAAGACATTTTGTGGAAATGATTTGTTGCTATTTTGTTCAGGGCCAGTAAGATTGTAGACCCAGAGCTTGGCTGTGTGTATCCCGATGAGACTCCGGAGAAGTTGCAGGAACTGCTAGAGTTCAGGGCTGTGGTACTGTGCAACACAAGTGTCTCACAGTTACGGGTGAGCAGTCAACATTTCCCTCCTGCAAATTTCTTTTTATGCCCCCCACACCTATAGCTGCGTAGGCATATAGTGATCATTTTACTGTCCATCAGTCCGTCACTCTGCCAGTCTGTAACAAGGAGAATTATACACAATCCACCAATACCACCCAACCTTGATTTTGACCTTGACCATGACCCAATTTGGACTAAGAATATTTTAAATAGGCTATTTCTTTGCGATCTAGATTTTAACGTTTCTTCTAGCGTTAACACAACTGACTAAAATACTTTAATACTTATACAGTTGTTGCCTTTGACCAATACCAATCTATCCATATTACCCAACCTTGGTTTTGACCTTGACCAAATTTGGACTTCGAATATTTTTGATGAGCTATTAATTTCTTGGTAAACTAGATTTTACTTGTACAGTTGTTGCCTTGGACCATTATCAATTCACCAATATTACCCGACTTCAATTTCACATTGAACTTTCACCCAATTTGGACTTAGAAAACATACAGAATATATTGTCAAGGATGCCACCAGGGGCATACGCGTTTATTGAACACTGTGTGGCTGTCTGTGATGTTACAGTAAGTTTTTGCTATTTTATGACCATTCATAATATACTCACTGGTGGTAGTTACCTATAACATCATAGTCTGCATCTAATTTTTAAGACCGATGACTACTTAACACAGGTTAAAAGTAAAGCAGAATATGCCTTCAGGAATAGTCTACTCTACTTTCATTCTGCTTTAAGAGTTAAGCAAACTTAACTTTATCATTTGCTATGTTTTTAAAAATAGAATTTTCTAAAAAAAATAATTTAAAACAGGGTCAGAGTGTCAAACAGTTTTCATTGTGATGAGATACCCGGTTATGTGAAATTTCATCAGGAGCCAAACTGTTTGCAGAGATTATCATGGTTTCATTATAAGCATACTAAAAGTTAAAGATTTCAAAGTTTTTAGTCAGATCCGAGTTCTAACTTTTTGCAATGGAAATAATTGTTTAAGCAAAAATATGTTAGCCCTTTACTCTATAGATACACCTTTTAATGCGTTTTTTTAGCTCACCTGAGCCAAAGGCTCAAGGTGAGCTATTGGGATGGCCCTGTGTCGTGCATCGTATATTGAGTTATAAAGTGAAATTTTCAAATGTCTTCTCTGAAACTAATGTGGCCAGAGCTTTGATATTCGGCATGATGGCACTTCTAGATGTCCTTTACCTATTTTGATAAAATGGTTCTGGTCTATTAAATACCTAGGTCACAGGAGCTAAAAATATATTTTTTCAATGAAAACTTAAAAAATCTTCTCGTCAAAAACTACAAGGGCCAGAGCTTAGATATTTGGCACTTAGCATTGCCAACAGGTCATCTAGCAAGATTGTTCAAATTATGCCCCTGAGGTCAAAATTGACCCCAAGGGGGGAGGGGGGGGTTTCATAGTTTTAAATAGAGTTATATTGTGAAATTTTCAAATGTCTTCTCCTCTGACACTAATATGGCCAGAGCTTTGATATTCTGGTATGGTGACACTTCTAAATGTCCTTAACGTATTTTGTTCAAATGGTTCCGGTCTGTTGCATATCTAGGTCACAGGAGCTAAAAAAAAGCTTAGATATTTGGCACTTATCATTGCCAACAGGTCCTCTATCAAGTTTGTTCAAGTTATGCTCCTGTGGTTAAAATTGGCTCCGCCCCGGTGGTCACAGTTTTGCATATAGTTATATAGTGAAATTTTCAAATGTCTTCTCCTCTGAAACTAATATGGCCAGAGCTTTGATGTTCGGCATGGTGACACTTCTAGATGTCCTTTACCAATATTGTGCAAATAGTTCCAGCCTGTTGCATATCTAGGTCACAGGAGCTAAAAATAGATTTTTTAATGGAAACTTAAAAAACTTCTTGTCTAAAACTCTAGTAGATCTACCTTGATCTTAGATATTTGATACATATCATCATCTACAGGTCCTCTATCAAGATTATACAAATTATGCCCCTGGGGTAAAAAATGACCCCGTCCTGGACATATATCATTATATATCTCCATTTTGTCAGCTATTCTCAGGTGAGCAAAATATGGCCTATGGGCCTCTTTTTAATTTCTCCACTAAAGAAAATAGTTCTATTTTATACTGTAATGTAAGTGCAATAGGTAGAACAAATATTTTCTATATCCTAGCAAATGGTAGCTTAAAGCAGGCTTAAGGTAAAGCAGACCAAATGACTGCTTTAAGTGGTCACCTTTCTTCAAAACCAGAAGCAAGCTTATGGAGTAAAGGGTTAATTAGGTTGAATGATGTCTTCCCCATCATATCTCAGTGTTTAAGTGTGATGACCTGATGGTACATGTATATATTTCAGTGTAATGATCTGATGGTACATGTATATATTTCAGTGTGATGACCTGGTGGTACATGTATATATTTCAGTGTGATGACCTGATGGTACACGTATATATTTCAGTGTGATGACCTGGTGGTACATGTTTATATCTCAGTGTGATGACCTGATGGTACATGTATATATTTCAGTGTGATGACCTGGTGGTACATGTATATATTTCAGTGTGATGACCTGTGGTACATGTATATATTTCAGTGTGATGACCTGGTGGTACATGTTTATATCTCAGTGTGATGACCTGATGGTACATGTATATATTTCAGTGTGATGACCTGGTGGTTCATGTATATATTTCAGTGTGATAATCTGATGGTACATGTATATATTTCAGTGTGATGATCTGATGGTACATGTATATATTTCAGTGTGATGACCTGATGGTACATGTATATATTTCAGTGTGATGACCTGGTGGAACATGTATATATTTCAGTGTGATGACCTGATGGTACATGTATATATTTCAGTGTGATGACTTGATGGTACATGTATATATTTCAGTGTGATGACCTGATGGTACATGTATATATTTAAGTGTGATGATCTGATGGTACATGTATATATTTCAGTGTGATGATCTGATGGTACATGTATATATTTCAGTGTGATGACCTGGTGGTACATGTATATATATATATTTCAGTGTGATGACCTGATGGTACATGTATATATTTCAGTGTGATGACCTGGTGGTACATGTTTATATCTCAGTGTGATGACCTGATGGTACATGTATATATTTCAGTGTGATGACCTGGTGGTACATGTATATATTTCAGTGTGATAATCTGATGGTACATGTATATATTTCAGTGTGATGATCTGATGGTACATGTATATATTTCAGTGTGATGACTTGATGGTACATGTATATATTTCAGTGTGATGACCTGGTGGAACATGTATATATTTCAGTGTGATGACCTGATGGTACATGTATATATTTCAGTGTGATGACCTGATGGTACATGTATATATTTCAGTGTGATGACCTGATGGTACATGTATATATTTCAGTGTGATGATCTGATGGTACATGTATATATTTCAGTGTGATGACCTGTTTGTACATGTATATATTTCAGTGTGATGACCAGATGGTACATGTATATATTTCAGTGTGATGACCTGATGGTACATGTATATATTTCAGTTTGATGATCTGATGGTACATGTATATATTTCAGTGTGATGACCTGGTGGTACATGTATATATTTCAGTGTGATGACCTGATGGTACATGTATATATTTTAGTGTGATGACCTGCTGGTACATGTATATATTTCAGTGTGATGACCTGATGGTACATGTATATATTTCAGTGTGATGATCTGATTGTACATGTATATATTTCAGTGTGATGACCTGTTTGTACATGTATATATTTCAGGGTGATGACCAGATGGTACATGTTTATATTTCAGTGTGATGACCTGATGGTACATGTATATATTTGGTACATGTATATATTTCGGTGTGATGACCTGATGGTACATGTATATATTTCAGTGTGATGACCTGATGGTACATGTATATATTTCAGTGTGATGACCTGTTGGTACATGTAATAATTTCAGTGTGATGACCTGATGGTACATGTACATATTTCAGTGTGATGACCTGATGGTACATGTATATATTTCAGTGTGATGACCTGATGGTACATGTATATATCTCAGTGTGATGACCTGATGGTACATGAATATATCTCAGTGTGATGACCTGATGGTACATGTATATATTTGTGTGTGATGACCTGATGGTACATGTATATATTTCAGTGTGATGACCTGATGGTACATGTATATATTTCAGTGTGGAACTGATGGTACATGTATATATTTCAGTGTGATGACCCGATGGTACATGTATATATTTCAGTGTGATGATCTGATGGTACATGTATATATTTCAGTTTGATGATCTGATGGTACATGTATATATTTCAGTGTGATGACCTGATGGTACATGTATATATTTCAGTGTGATGACCTGATGATACATGTATATATTTCAATGTGATGACCTGATGGTACATGTATATATTTCAGTGTGATGACCTGATGGTACATGTATATATTTCAGTGTGGTGACCTGTTGGTTCATGTATATAGTTCAGTGTGATGACCTGTTTGGTACATGTATATATTTCAGTGTGTAACCTGGTGGTACATGTATATATTTCAGTGTGATGACCTGATGGTACATGTATATATTTCAGTGTGATGACCTGATGGTACATGTATATATTTCAGTGTGGTGACCTGTTGGTTCATGTATATATTTCATTGTGATGACCTGTTGGTACATGTATATTTTACAGTGTGTAGACCTGGTGGTACATGTATATATTTCAATGTGATGACCTGATGGTACATGTATATATTTCAGTGTGATGACCTGGTGGTACATGTTTATATTTCAGTGTGATGACATGGTGGTACATGTATATATTTCAGTGTGATGACCTGGTGGTACATGTATATATTTCAGTGTGATGACCTGTTGGTACATGTATATATTTCAGTGTGTAGACCTGGTGGTACATGTATATATTTCAGTGTGATGACCTGATGGTACATGTATATATTTCAGTGTGATGACCTGATGGTACATGTATATATTTCAGTGTTGTGACCTGTTGGTTCATGTATATATTTCAGTGTGATGACCTGTTGGTACATGTATATATTTCAGTGTGTAGACCTGGTGGTACATGTATATATTTCAGTGTGATGACCTGATGGTACATGTATATATTTCAGTGTGATGACCTGGTGGTACATGTATATATTTCAATGTGATGACCTGATGGTACATGTATATATTTCAGTGTGATGACCTGGTGGTACATGTATATATTTCAGTGTGATGAACTGGTGGTACATGTATATATTTCAGTGTGTAGACCTGGTGGTACATGTATATATTTCAGTGTGATGACCTGTTGGTACATGCATATATTTCAGTGTGTAGACCTGGTGGTACATGTATATATTTCAGTGTGATGACCTGATGGTACATGTATATATTTCAGTGTGATGACCTGGTGGTACATGTATATATTTCAATGTGATGACCTGATGGTACATGTATATATTTCAGTGTGATGACCTGGTGGTACATGTATATATTTCAGTGTGATGACCTGGTGGTATATGTATATATTTCAGTGTGATGACCTGTTGGTTCATGTTTATATTTCAGTGTGATGACCTGGTGGTACATGTTTATATTTCAGTGTGATGACCTGGTGGTACATGTATATATTTCAGTGTGATGACCTGATGGTACATGTTTATATTTCAGTGTTATGACCTGGTGGTACATGTATATATTTCAGTGTGATGACCTGTTGGTTCATGTATATATTTCAGTGTGTAGACCTGGTGGTACATGTATATATTTCAGTGTGATGACCTGGTGGTACATGTTTATATTTCAGTGCGATGCTGTTGATGCTGCCATAAAGTCAGCTGTACAGGCCACAAAGCTTAATCCAAGCTATAGTAAAGCATATTTCAGACTGGGACAGGTAAGACCTTTGTGAGTTTGTGATACAAATACTCGGCTTTGATGCATCTGTAGCAGTTTCAAACAGAAACACCCATCAGCTCAATAGCTGTCACCTGTAGTTGTCTGTTAACATTTATTTGAAAAACATTTTGCCTAAAAAACCTGTAACACAACGGTCAAACAGTTTGGGTCCTGATCAGAGCTTTGCGGCATCCAGGTTGGGTCTAAACTGTATGTAAATTCAGGTGAAGTCAGGACCAACAGGCCAGGGGTTAAATAATTTTATTTTTATCACTTATTGTAATATTATTATTATTATTATACCAGATTTATATAGCGCTCTTTTCACACACGGGTTGTGCTTTCAAAAGCGCTTCACATGAAATTACACAAATGTACTTTCAAAGCGAGAAAAGATATATTATAACTACATTTAGATCTAAAAATAAACATGATACCTTATGGATTTACATGGAAACAAATTCAGAACAAGGGAAATTCTTTCAATGTAATTACCAAGATTATATAAAATAATTTATCAATAGTTTGTAAAATCTACTTTAAAATGAGTCAAATATTTAAAAGATCAATGGCTTGATTAACAAGAGGCCCAGAGGGCCACATTTTGCTCACCTGAGGACATTGTACCATAGATGCTGACTGGGCAAGACAACATTTTGATATAGCTATGACCCAGGTGTCATAATTTAATCTTGGTAGAGGACCACAATGCAAAGCTTCATGTCAGATATAAATGATCTGGACCTTACAGTTTAAGAGAAGAAGATTTTTAAAGGTTTTCCTATTAACACCAATAAGCCCGAGGGCGTGGCCTTTTTTGGCCGGTGGGGGGGGGGGGGTTGTCATAATTTGAACAATCTTGGTAGAGGATAACAAGGCAAAGCTATGTGTCAAATATTAAAGATCTAGGCCTTACAGTTTCAGAGAAGAAGATTTTTAAAGGTTTTCCTATATAAGTCTATGTAAAACTGATAAGCCCTGGGCGGGGCCAATTTTGAGCCGGGGTCATAATTTGAACAATCTTAGTAGAGGATTATAAGGCAAAGCTACATGTCAGATATAAATGATCTGGGCCTTACAGTTTCAGAGAAGAAGATTTTTAAAGGTTTTTCTATGAAAAACTGATAAGCCCGGGGTGTCTCAATTTGAACAATCTTGGTAGAGGATCACCAGGCAAAGTTTTCTGTAAAATATTAAAGATCTGGGCCTTACAGTTTCAGAGAAGAAGATTTTTAAAGGTTTTCGTATATAAGTCTATGTAAACCTGATAAGCCCCGGGGCGGGGCTAATTTTGACCCGGGGTCATAATTTGAACAATCTTGGTAGAGGACCATAAGGCAAAACTACATGTCAAATATTAATGATCTAGGCCATACAGTTTCAGAGAAGAAGATTTTCAAAGGTTTTCCTTAAAAAAAACTGATAAGCCCCAGGGCCGGGCCATTTTTGGCCCAGGGTCAAAATTTGAACAATCTTGGTAGAAGATCATTAGGTAATGATACATACCGAATATCAAAGGTCTGGGCCAGCTGGTTTCAAAAGAGATCAGAGTCCTATCCCTACCATCAAGATCCACCTGACCAGGCAGGCACTGGTCGATGGTACAACCCCAGAACTCAGAATTAAACCCATAACATCTACAGAATGAACACAGCCCTGGGGTAGCAGTCATCTACCCTCTCCACCCCACACCAGCGCGACCTACATAATCCATGGCTGAAATAACACCCTTAATTTATAAAACATAAAGATAAGAAACTGTCCTAGAATTATACCGCAGACGTCAAGCCAGTCAGTTTCAAAGAGACCATCAAGATCCACCAAACAGGCACGGGCAAACGGTACAACTCCAGAACTCCCATTTAAGCCTATCTCACACAGAACACGGTTGGGCACAGGGTTCCAATACGGTATACTCGGTTATACACGGGTTGACTGGTACGAGTATTGAGCTCCAACCGTGCCTGGGGATGACTTGGTAGGATTTAGACTCGAATGTAGCACAAGTATGTACGAACAAAGCACGGATATACTCGGTCAAGCAAGGTTTGTCACGGTTTGAACACGATTTGCAAAACGATTTTCATATGATTGTTGTACGGTTCCAAGTACGGTCTGTTATGGCCTAGTACGATTAAACACGACTTTTACTGGATTAACTGGACATTTACAGGGTTTGCATACGGTCCCACCATCTTTTGTTCGAGTTGTGCTCGAATTATCACACATTCTTGTATGTTTTGATATAAATTGACTCGTTTTGATGGCTTAGCTTCATAAATTTTCGAACTTTCAACAGAGAAGTTATAAAAATGGCAAATGACAAAATAAGGGAATTAGAAATCATGATAAGACTGTTAGACATTGAGATTATTTTGGCCATAAGGTGTGAGGGGAGACAAGAACAAGCCAACAGAAGAAGAAGAAGAAGGAGGCAAGTTAGGACAAGAGAATGGCTCAACAGAAGGGTCATGTTTGGTCAATATGATACTCTGTTACATGAACTAAACAGAGAGGACTTCATGTGCGGTTGTATATACGGTCTCACACGGTCTCTCACGGTCTTGTACAATCGCTAATACGATCATACACGGACATGGCACCCGTGCCAGTTTTTAGCTCACCTATTCGGAATCACCCAGGCTTCGGCATTGGTTTTTCATGGTTAAAGTTTTGGGGTAAGTGTTGTAATGCACTAATACTACATGAACTATTTGCATTAGGAAGCTGATATTTGGAATGGATGTGCTCTGTGGGTTGAACATTGATGTTGTGTAGTTAAAATTTGAAAAAAAAGTTAAATTTAGTCAAAATTTCACCTTTTGTGGACTTAGGTTTTTCGCCTGATTTCTCATGGTTAAAGTTTTGGGGTGAGTGTTGTAATGCACTAATACTACATGAACTATTTGTATTAGGAAGCTGATATTTGGAATGGAGGTGCCCTGTGGGTTGAACATTGATGTTTTGTAATTAAAAATAAAAAAAAAAAAGAGTTAAATTTAGTCAAAATTTCACCTTTTGTGGACTTAGGTTTTTTGGCTGATTTCTCATGTTTAAAGTTTTGGGGTAAGTGTTGTAAAGCACTAATTCTACATGAAGTATTTGTATTAGGAAGCTGATATTTGGAATGGATGTGCCCTGTGGGTTGAACATTGATGTTACGTAGTTAAAATAAAAATAAAAAAGAGTTGAATTTAGTCAAAATTTCACCTTTTGTGGACTTAGGTTTTTCAGGTTTTTCGGCTGATTTCTCATGGTTAAAGTTTTGGGGTAAGTGTTGTAATGCACTACTACTACATGAAATATTTGTATAAGGAAGCTGATATTGGGAATGGAGGTGACCTGTGGGTTGAACATTGATGTTTTGTAGTTAAAATTTAAAAAAAAAGTTTAAATTTAGTCAAAATTTTACCTGTTGTGGACTTAGAGTTTTGGGACTGAAATGTCAAAGTTAGTTATGGAGTAAGTGTTGGAATGCACTTATACTACATGACATATTTGCATTTATAAGCTGATATTTGGAATGGAGGTTCCCTGTGGCTTGAATATCAATGTACTGATACCCTTTTTTATTTAAGAAAGGTTTAGTTAGGGGAGCTTTGCTGTTCTCCGACAGCTCTTGTTTAAAAGTTTTAAAAATCATACATGGCTTTCACGGATACACTCGAATGGCCCAAGTGTAACTCGGATAAGGCCACGGTTGGTTCGGTTGTATGTACGGTTTGCAAGGGGGGCCAACCGTATAAGCCGTGTGTTCTGAGTGAGACAGGCTTTAGACCCGCCACATCTACAGCAAGAACATAGCCCAGAGGTAGCAGTCATCCATTTCCTACTGTGTTCTAATAACAAATATTAAAGAAGTGTGTTTTCAGACGTTTTTTGAAGACTGCTCGCATCTCTGATGTGTCAGTTTTGATTACTATTTTCTTTGTTTTACTCTCATCCTTCAAGCAACCATCTATCCGGAACACCAACAACAAACTTTCTTATTTTAACATATATTACAATTTATTTGAAACGTAATTATTCATATTCATATATAAATCATATAAATCATATTTTAGAAGCGAAAAAATCTGCACTAGGTTGAAAAGTGTATTAATCCTTTACTCCACATGAGCCCCATTGGCAGAGATCCTGTAGGATCGCACGATTCACGCATTTCTTTTCTTGCGTCACACCATTTAAAGGTTAATATGATTATAATTCCTGCTAAAATAAATCAGTTCCCGCATATTGTGTTACTCATGTGTTCTCAAAAGTAAAATTTTACATGTCTAATACTATCTACTCGGCAGTTTCCTGAGGGAAAGCTGTGTTACAGGCAGTCTAAGCTGTGTAATTTAGTTGTACATATTGATTTCCAACACCGTCCTTCACATACTCACAACAAACAAATATTCTTTGACAGTGTTGAATACATGTGGCAGCTTTAAAGCAAGACGAAACTAAAGCAGAAACTCTTTCTGCTTTACTTTCATCTTGCTTTAAGCAGTAACGCATGATAAACAAAGTTGTATATAGAAGTGATTTACACTAATGGCTATTGAGGAAAGGGTTAATTCCAAAATGTTTTCTGTATTTGTAGGCATACGAAAAGAATGGAAACATTGATAATGCAATTAAATCCTACAAAACATCTTTGAAATATGACCCAGAAAACAGCAAGGTAAGAGAAAATAAATCTTTAGTCATTTACGTGTTCATAATTAATGCATCTTGATCAATAACTTCAATATAATTAGTGTAATATGCATATGGGATATATCGTTGGAAAGGCAATTCCTCACCTACACGATGGTATAATGCAAGATTAGATCACAATACTCATTAAACCACAATACTAACCTAATGATGCCTTCGCAGGGGCACTAGAACATAGCATTTTCAGACATTATTTATTGACCAAATAATTTCTTAAAAAGTAAAATTTCTAAACTTTGTTTTTGAAAATATATCAGTTTATGTCTGAAATTTAATGTAAATAAACATTTCATCACAATTAAAAGGTTTAACTGTCTTAAATCTCATTTTTCAAAAATAAAATTTCTTATTTTTCTAATGAAAATGTTGACATGAGTTTTCGAATGCTCTGAAAATTGTCTAGATCCCTATATCTATATTTTGATTTTAAAACATGAACATCTACTTCAATAGCTTCAATTATAGCCTGATTTTATATAAGAAAATTTGTTTTAGCTTTCAACAAAAACTCTTGAACATAACAGTAGTGTGATTTTTCATGATATTTTCAGTACAAGTTAAGTATTAGTCATGTTTTTGTCAATTTATAAAATGATAACTTTTTTAACTGCGTAGTATGTGCATAATTGTTTGAATTTGTTTGAACGAAAGTTTCATAAAGTTATTCCAAATAATCAGACTTATAATAATTATAGTATCCAAATTTCTTAAAATTATCTTAACATTACACAAAAACGGTCCAGTGCCCTGTACTAGGTCATTTAGGTTTGTGCTGTGATTTATCTAGTCATGTGATCTTATCGTGCATTATACCACTGTGTAGGCGAAAAATTGCTCTTTCGATTGATATATCACACATGCATATTGCACTTACTGTATTGAAGTTATTGATCAAGTTGCATTAATTATGAACCCCCCAACCCCTACAAGAAAATTTAACATATGGTGGAGAAAACATAGGTCTTCCCAAACAAATGTGTTTATGTTCACAACAATATTTCAACTGCAAACAGTTTGGAGCCAGATCAGATGAAGGGTAACCCACATCTATCACTCCAAATGATGTGCCACTCAGATTGAAAAGAATCATTATCATTTTCTACAATTTAGTGCACAGCATTTGCGTTTAGTGTAAACAGGAAAGAATAACCCCTTCTCCACTACACAACAGAAATCCAGTGCTGTTTTTTTTTCTTTCCCTTCCTTGTAGTGTTTTCCATTGGGGGACCCCTGTTCCCTTTTCCCTCTAGATCCTAGCATGGATTTGAACAAAAGTTTATGAACTCTTTGAATTATTATTGTTGTTGCCTGATTGATTAAAAAGTTGACTCATTTCTACATATATTTCCAGAGATATTACAAAAGTAAGTTTAGGTCTAATAATAATATATATCAGACACAGAGGTATATTTTCTGGATCTTGACTGTTTGCAAATTCCAGTTAAGTCACTTAAACATATTGTACCTTAGAGACAAGTATACTCATCATTTACAGTGCATTGAAAAATAAGTTTGTCCTAGGCAACAGTGTAGACCCAGTTCAGAGGATTTCTTTCAACCTAAAGAAACCCTCTGGCACTGTTTGAATTTTTGCAATATACTGTAAAATAAAACATCTCTTAATAGTAAAATGTAGGCTCAACTTAATTGGAGACTAGAATTGTGTATTTGAGGTTTCAGGGGTGGATAAGTTAAAACTTTAATAGGAGAAGAACTTAATAAGCAATTGCTTTCGTTCTTATCCTTCGGCTCTAAATGACCTTTTTGTGTCGATGGGCCGTAAAACACCATTCATTCATTCGTTCTAATCCTAATGATCTATGTATGACTTAAACATATGTTTGTATTTTGAAATTGAACTAAACTAAAACTACAAGTTTAATTCCAAATTTATTCCAAAATTTTGCTTTAATTAATTTTTCAGCTTTTACATGGGGAGCTTGCTAGACTGACGAAGGCAAATAAAGTAGCGAAGGAATCAGAACAGAAAATGTACTCCAAAATGTTCTGGGGTGACAAGCCACCTAGTATGGACAAACCCAAGGCCACTGAAGATCACTCATTGGTTAGTCACTCATGAATACTTTCTGGAAACACCCCACCCAACTTAAAGTAGGCTGAAAGTAAAGCAGAATGCTCCTTAACCCTGTATGTCGTAGCCTGTATCTAGTATTAAAGATAGGTGATCATTTAAAGCCTTAAGGCACATTCTGTTTTACTTTCAGCCTGCTTTAAGCTATCAACTGCTAAAAATAGAAACTATTTCTTATGGTACATAGTCATATCTGTATAAATTAGACCAATTTCCTTAAGTGGAAGAATAAAATATGTATCTATGGAGTAATGAGTTAAGGAGCATTCTGCTTAACTTTCATGTTCCTTTAATTAAGCAAATGTCTGTCCTCAATACAGAGAACTAGATTAAATATAGCGAAATTCTGGTACAATATTGTTTGCAGATAGGGCAGGGGCATTCGTTACACGGGAATCGTTGAAATGTGGGTATAATGTATTTAATTTTGTCACAGCAACAAAGGAATGGAACTTTGGATTTGTATTTCGTACTAAAGTGAAATCTCTGTTAACCACTAAAACAGAGTTGTTGACTTCATAAAATACAGGTGACAGGTGATCAGAGGGCACCTTTAGGAGTATTCACTGTTTACATAGGACAAATGTACTCTTCACTGGTATACTTTAAATTAATTCAAGTGACTGTAAAAGTATTTCATGAGGAAGTATAAATACTAAAATGTTATTTTATTAACAACCATTTTGTACAGTACACAAAGCCTTTAACTCACAAAATATCCTGTGAGCTATTGCCATACGTCTTTGTTTCTGCGTTAACTTTTATACTTAAACTTTAACTTTTATACTTAAACTTACACTCAAGGCGCCATAAGACTATTTTATGTGTCATGGTGCTGTGAAACCTAACTCAACCAATCAATTAATATCTACTGGACCAATTCTGTTGAAACTTAATAGAGATCTGTCGTGACCAAATATTCTTACTTTCATGTTGATGCCAAATCTAATATGACCACCATGGCAGCCATCTTTATAATCTATTTTAACCCTTTACTCCATGACTGTTTCTAGTATTGAATATAGGTGATCACTTAAAACAGGTTGAAAGTAAAGCAGAATGGCACATTCGACTTTACTTTCTGTCTGCTTTAAGCTACCATCTGCTAGAATATGGAAAATATGTCTTATAATACACATTCATCTATCTATCTTCGTTTACTGACTACCCCTATTTGTATTGTTACAGCCAGTCATGACTGTATAACATGGAACTATTTTCTTCAGTGGAGGAATAAATTAAAAGTGTTAAAATGAGTATCTATGGGAAACTTTGAACCCATATTCTACAGGGCCAAGTTTGTAGAAATGATCAGTGCATGGGTCTAATGAAGCCTCTGTTTGTTTTCTGTTTTCAGTTTTCCACATTATGGAAGATGGCATTGCTTGGTGCTGGCATTGTTGGATTAACAGGAATAGGACTATACAAGTACATGAACCACTGATAAAGGCCTTGCTTAGAACAGTTAGGGGTGTTCAGTGTTCATGCCAGAGTATTCAAAGCTGTTTAAAAACAGCTGCAAACAATGGGACCATGTCTCAAGGTTATAAAGCATTTGAGATGAGTCTGTTCTGATCATTCTTAAGCTTTTGATTGGTCAGATTTGAACATCTGCAAAGCTTGAGAATGACCTGACTCATCACAAACCCTTTATAAACTTGAGCCCATCAGATCAATTCATCAAATACAATGTGAGATGTGACTTCAATCAATCAATTTGTTTACTTTTCTTGTGCCATGAGTGAAGTCTCATTTTCAAGCTGTCTATACTAATATTAGTCGACCCATTCCTCCAAAAGAAGCTCCTTATACTATCTCTTCCTACTTCTTCATATAATTGCCAAATACGAAGTATTCATTTCATGGTGTTGATACCAGGTGACGGCTTAAGGCAATGTGAAATGAAAGCAGGAAACTTGTTTGCTATAGGTGATTAGCACAGATAGCTATGGAGGAGTTAAGAGGAATATTGAAGTGTACCTCAATGGTGAAACAGAGATACCTGTATATATTCACACACAAGGCCTTACTTATCTTACAATAAAAGTAAAACCACTCTATTACAACCACTGAAATGAAGGTGAATTGATTGAGAACACTGGAAGTCACACCATAATTCAGTGTTGTACCTAGGCCGCTGCATTACGGAGAATATAAGAATCCAACATGAGTGTTGATGTAGGATTGGAATTTTCTCCCCCGATGGTCAGAAAAATCATGCAGGAATGAGGCTTGCCGAGTCCCTGTGTGAATTTTCTGACCCGAGGGGGAGAAAAATCCTATCCTACATCAACAAAACGAATGGTGGATTTTATTTCTCCCATTTAAATCATTAAAACATGATATAAATAACGAAATAATTGCAATATCTGTGCACTTTTTTCCGCCAAAACATGACTTTGTTTATAGTAATGTCACTAGAAATGATGTCATTTAGTTACCCACGTCATGCAGCGCTTGTGGTTAATGCCGGGCAAACAATAAAAGACGTCATGTGGTATGGAGGATAGAGTGATTCCACATGGGGAAAATCTCTATCTCACATGGGCGAAAATGGGAGAATAGAGAGATCACACGGAGATTAATCTAAGTGTTGAAACTATACTGCCCGCGTATAATATACGTGAAGAATATCGGCATATAGAATTGATATGTAAACCAGTCTGTTCCGCTTTGTGATAAGGGCGACAAACTGATGCGCTTGACCAAATTTCTATCTTATTAAAATAGAAAACTAGCAGATAATGCTTCGTCAAAACAAAGTGTTGAGGAAACTCCTTCAACATCGTCTGAACCAAGACAATCGCTACAATATCTTTGGAAAAAAAAAAAAAAGATTTCCCGTCGTGTAAACAGCATTATAGGATTCTACGATACTAGATACAATTAAAGACGGTAAACTGTTTATAGTGTATTCTAATTAAAAGGTAGGCCAAACGTGTTTTAAATATTTTTTTAGTGTGTCCCCCTGAAATTTTGGCAGGAGGACACTGTGTCCCCCAAAATTTTGAACCTAGGCACAACACTGATACTTCTAGTACAGATAGGATGGAGAAGAAACTGGAGAACTTGAGTTTATTTATTCTTAGCTTGAGCCCTGCAGCAGTCATGAAAATCTACAAAGTACTGGGAAAATCAGTTCTTGACTTGGTTGATTTTGCTTTTTGACTTTTGCAGCAACATGGCGACTCATTATTGTTGGGAGTGCATCTATAGTATTCAGATAAAATACTGTTTCATTAAAATGAACAATTTTAAGCAAATTTTTATTTTTTCAGTATTTTGGCATGTGGTAGCCTAAAGCAGCCTGGAAGTTAAGCAGAATGCTCTTTAATCATTCTGCTTTACTTCCAGCCTGCTTTAGGCCTTCAATCTGTTTAATACTGTAAAATAATTTATGGAGTAAGGATTAACCAGATTTTATAGCGTCATCTAGCATCAACACCGCTTACTTAGATACATGTACTTGTACAGTTGTAGCCTTGGAACATATCACCATACTTCAATTTGATTTGATTAAATGTGGACTTGGTGTCAAGCATACCACTGTTGGTAGATCTATTTGTTTATTGATCACAGTGTCTTGTTTATAGAAATTAGAGTATTGATATTGTACAATTCAGATTGAAGTAGTAATACAGATCAGATCATGGTGTAATTTGTGCTGATTAACCCTGAACCCCATAGCTTGTTTCTAGTTTTGAAGACGGGTAAACGCAAAGCAGGTTGAAAGTAAAGCAGACTAAACCTGAAGGCTTTAGCCTGCTTTATGTTACCATCTACTAGGATATACAACTTAGTCGGGGGATATTGTTTTTGGTCTCTGTTTGTCTGTCTGCCCACAACTTGAACCTTGTCCATAACTTTACAACTACATGTTGTAGAAACCTAATTTTAGGTTTTTTTCCTCAACTCAAGAAGCTCTTTAATTCAGTACAACTTTGGTCTGATTTTTAATTTGGCCAGAACTTCAAAACTATGTGTGTACTGACTTCATAATTGGTATGTGTGCTCAATTCAGCTCATTACAACTTGGGTCATGCCCGGCTAATGTCAAGGTCATTTAGAGGTCAAATCTGCCAATTTTCAATTTGGCCAGAACTTCGAAACTACATGTGATACAGACTTCGTAGTTGGCATGTATGCTTAACTCAAGAAGCTCCTTAGTACCATACATGCTGTATGATTTTATTTTACAGCCAAATGAATTCATTCAGTGACAAAACACCTCAGGGACTATTGTCACCTACTGTGACACCGTTCTTGGTTTGTTTTTTTGGTACATGTTTATGAACGTATAAATATGAATTATTTTCTTTACTTGAGGAAGATATTAAATGCGCTCAAATGTGTAACTATAAAGTAAAGGGTTAACCATAATAAGTAGACTTATGGGAAGAGGTTGTGGCTTATTTGGCAATAACAAAGTCAAACTCTGGGGTTTCTGTTCAACAGATGTATGGAAGTTCTTTTTAACCTATTTCACTATACAAGAAATGCTTTTTAGCCCCATTAATTAATTCCTGCACGGGAGAAAGTAGAACCACTTTATACAGTCATAAAAATGTACCATAAAAAGTATTTTCTAAATCCTAGTAGATGATAACTTAAGAAACCTTTTCTAAAGCCTAGGCACGTTCTGCTTTACTGTCTTCAAAACTAGAAACAGGCTATGGAGTACAGACTTATCCAACTGCTGGTATTTCTTTGGCTTGTTAATGATGGACCTTTGGACTGTGCATGAAATCCGTTATGTGTGAACAAAGCAAATACACATGTAATTATTCAGGTGCTTAGGTTTTAATCCATGAATGTTTGTCGAGTCTGCAGCTTGAGGTGTCCACTGTTGACCGACTTGTATTGAAGACATGCAGCAAAAGTTCTCTATTGTTATCAACAAAAGGAGCTTTCTCTTTAACCAGCCACCTGTCTTAACCCATTACTCAATAAATACCTCTTTTGAGCCTTAAAATTGTTCTTTTATTAGCTCACCAGAGCACATAGTGCTCAAGGTGAGCTATTGTGATACCGCTCTGTCCGTTGTCCGTCCGTCAACAATTGCAAACGACTTCTTCTCTGAAACCAATAGCCCCAGTGTAACCAAACTTCATCAGAAGCATCAGTAGGGTGGGGGAATGAAAAGTTGTTAAAAGTTTGTGGTAGGGGTAATTTTGTTGGTTGCCATGGCAACCACCCACAATATCTAGAAAAATCTTCTTCTCCGAAACTACTGGTCCGATTTCAATTTGGTTTTCACCAAAATGTTTCTCAATGGATAGACTTTTGTTCAAAGAATTTTGATCCGTCAAAAAACATGGCCGCCAGAGGGTGTGGTCATTTTCGGTGTTCGGAAATATTGAATTAACAGTTAAAAACATTCTAGAAGTCATATCATCATGAGATTTTGTCAGTGTCATGACTTTAATAGAATATAGGTTGTACATGAATGTAGGTCATGTTGGGTCATAAAGTAGGTCGGTAGGTCAAATCTCAGAAAAAGCTTTTTGCCACTCAAACTGCCATATTTTTAGCCCAATCTTCTTGAAACTTGCTTTGAATGGTTATCTTGACAAAAGCTAGGCACTGTATGAATATGGGTTGCATAAGATTAAAAAGTAAGTCAGTAGGTCAAAACATAGAAATAGATTCTAAACACTGTAGGGGCCTTTTTTTTAGCCATAATTTCACACAACTTGCTTAGAATTATCACCTTGATAAAATCTAGGCAATGTATGAATATGAGTTGTGTCAGGTCAAAAAGTAGGTCATTAGGTCAAAGCCTAGAAATTGCTTCTGAACCCTCTAATTCTTATGGATAACACACATCAACATTATCCTGACACATTTGCTTCTTGTGACAAGGCCATAGTGGAGGTATTAGTCACCATTAGCGATAGGTCTAGTTAAATCTGGGGACTGTGTACTCTGGTGAGCGCCTTAGAGCCCATTGGGCTCTTGTATATTTAGTCATAAATATTCACCAGATCATAGCTTAAAGCAAGCTAAAAGTAAAGCAGATTTGGCCTTTAAGTGGTCACCTGTCTTCAAAACTAGATACAGATTATGGGGTAAAGGGATAAGCACTATGACATGCATGCAATGTTGACCAAAATCAGGTATAGCACTGTCAATGTGGAAACTGAAAGTGTTGATAGTGGCAGTAGCAGGGTTGCCATTTCTCCAAACTTTTCTGATTTGTATCCTAGCAGATGGTAGATTAAAGCAAGCTGAATGTATCGCAGAATGTGCCGTTAGGCGCATTCTGCTTTACTCTCAACCTGCTCTAGTAATCGAGCTTGAAAAATAGAAAATTTTGAAATCTTATGATTTTTCATGATCAATAGTTACTTATGGCAGTCCTGCAGTAGTGGACTTGACAAGTGACAGTGAAGACTGGTTTCAGATGTCATGTTTATAAAGGAGGTGCGGATTAGGATCTTAAATGATGAAGGTCCTTTTCTCATGCACTGTATATTTTCAAATAAAAGTTTTATACTTCAGTCATAGAAACTCATCTGTAGTTGTACAGTAAATGGTGAGCGATATCAGGGCCTTCAGGTCCTCTTGTTAAAAATTGTATGTGTGGGTCGATATTAGCCGAAGTGGGTCAATATTTACCGATTTCAATCATATTAATCGGTGATGCGCTAGGGTCATACAGAGAAATAAGAAACATCTCATTGGGTGAAATTAACCAGTGCAATTTCTTCTCTCAGAAATGTACATTCGGCTCCACTTATTTACTTCCAACGAATCACTGCAGGGAAAAGTTGCTTAAAGGGTCGATATTACCCGACTTTGCTCTACTGGCAAAATCAATAGTGGGCTTTTTGTACCGGATCGTAAAGTGGGTTGGATTGAATTTATGGATAATGGCTTATAGTAAAACCTTAATCATTGGTGGTCCATTACCATAACCATGGGTACCAGGTGAGCAGTTTAGGGCTACATGCGGCTCTTGTTTGTTGTAGATAAAAGCATGGTTAATATATTGCTCGGGTGAAGTTCATGTTAGTGTTACAGATACAGTAAAGCTTTACTGTAAGAATCACTCAAAGAAAAGTCACCGATACAGTAAAACCTGGGTTAACCCATTACTCTGTAAATAAGCTTTTTGAATTACATTTCAGATTTATTCCTACACTTGGAAAAGTAGTTCTTTTACTAAATGTGTCAAGGACCTTTGTACTTGGCTTAAGAAGTTACAGAGTTAACTCTTAAAGGGACTCGCAACCGGATGGTGTACTTGTCAAAATAAAATAAAATATTCAAATAAAAGCAAATTTGTGGCGTTATTTGGCTTCTGACATTAAAAAAATATGATCAGTCCAAAAAAAGTCTCAGGAATCGTCACCGAATCTTATTTTTTTTTAGATATTTTCCATCGTTTTTCTATAGCGTTAGTAGACTGTATAGTTGTTGTTTTGCTTCTCTACACGGGCTCAGACATAAACCTGAGTCGAACAATGTACTATCAATCGCTACCAGTGAAGTACGTTAGTTCGCTACCATATAGATAGAGAGCGCCAGTAGCCGTGTGGGTAAAGGCATTTCCTTTTTAGCTCACCTGAGCTAGCTCAGGGTGAGCTTTTGCAATCCTTGAATGTCCGGCGTCCGTCGTCAACAATTTTAGTGTTTACACTCTAGAGGTCACAATATATATTCAATCTTTCTCAAACTTGCTCAGATTGTATATTACCATAAGAGTTCGGATGAGTTCTATTATGGTTGAAATCAGACAAATAGGTCAAGAGTTATCAACCTTTGAACTGCTGAAAATGCCATTTTAACAGTGTTTACACTCTAGAGGCCACAATATTTATCCAGTCCCTCTCTAACTTGCTCAGATTGTATATTACCATAAGAGTTCGAATGAGTTTGATTATGGGTGAAATTGGATCAATAGTTCAAGAGATATCAACCTTTGAATTGCTGAAAATGCCATATTTAAAAGCTTTTTAGCTCACCTGAGCCGAAGGCTCAAGGTGAGCTGTTGTGATCGCCCGCAGTCCGTCGTCCGTCTGTCCGTCTGTCCGTCCGTTCAAATTTACTTCAAGCGACAACTCCTCTGAAACCGCGAGTCTGAGGAAAAAACTAATTTGCTCACGGTGTTCCTTGGATGCTTCTCTACAGAAATTGTTAAAATGAAACTTTAAAGTGGACTACTTATTGAAATTTATTAAAAAAAGTGAAAAACTTTAAACAAGTTTTTTGTAAAAAACCACTGTTCCCACACCTTAGATATTGCATGAATAGTATCCTCTACTAAATCACTTTCAAAATTGTAAAAAATCAAAACCCTAGGATCAAATTTGACTCAACCCTGGCCATATCAGTGCTTTATGATGCAGGTCTGACAGTAAAAACTCTCTAATGATCCGTTTTATACAGACGCATTGTATCTTCCAGGCTAAGAAGCTACCCTTATACTAAATGCAACATTTTTGCAAACAGTTTGGATCCAGGTCAGATGCCACATAATGCTGCATCTCATCTGGATCTAAACTATTTGCCACTCATTTACATATTTTCTTATATTTAGAAAATATAAGTTATTATTTTTTACATATTTCACATACAAACATTTGGAGCAGACAACAGTGCAGCATAATAATAGTCATTTCTCTCTGAGACCGTCTCCAATTGCATAACTGACCCATAGCTAGCTCTGAACTCAGGTCACTGAGATACATAACAGAAATGAAAGTGATGTCTGCTATTTTATGCTCAAGCACAACTTAGTTCGAGGCATATTACTTTTGGTCTGTCTGTTTGTTTGTTTGTGTTTTGTTTGTTTGTTTATCTTTCTGTCTATCAGTCCACAATTAATTCTTGGCCATAAACAGTATGGATCCAGGTCAGATGCCACATAATGCTGCTTCTAATCTGGATCCAAACTATTTGCCACTCATTTACATATAGTTTCTTATATTTAGAAAATGTAAATAATGATATTTATTAACCTATTAACCCATACATATTCTTTTTTATGTCTTTAATTTATTCTTCCACAGAAGAAAATATTTCACTTTATACAGTCATTGTTGTCTTTAACAATTGATTCAAATGACATCTCCTCATATACCGCTGAAAAGATTTCAACCAAACTTTACACGAATGTTCCTTGGGTCAAGTTCTTTCAAAATTGTTCAAAGAATTAAAAACAATGTAGAACTCTGGTTGCCATGGCAACCAAGTGAAAAAATAAGGAAATCTTAAAAAAAAATCTTGTCTGAAACTACAAGGGCCAGATCTTAGACATTTGTCACATAGCATCATCTACAGGTCCTCTATCAAACTACAAACTATGCCCCTGGGGTCAAAATTGGCCCCGCCCAGGGGGTCACAGTTTAACATAGAGTTATATAGTGAAATTTTCAAATGTCTTCTCCTCTGAAACTAATATGGCCAGAGCTTTGATATCTGGCTTGGTGACACTTTTAGATGTCCTATACCAATAAAGTTCAAATGGTTCTGGTCGATTGCATATCATCTACAGGTCCTCTATCAAGTTTGTACAAATTATGCCCCTGGGGTCAAAATTAGCCCCACTCCGGGGGTCACAGTTTTCATACGTCTTCTTTTCTGAAGCTAATATAGCCAGAGCTTTGATATTCGGCATGGTGTTACTTCTAGATGTCCTTTATCTATTTTGTTCAAATGGTTCCAGTCTGTTGCATATGTAGGTCACAGGAGCTAAAAATAGATTTTTTCAATGGAAACTTAAAAAAAATCTTCTTGTCTAGAACCCTAGTACCCTGATCTTAGATATTTGGAACATAGCATCATCTACAGGTCCTCTATCAAGATTGTTCAAATTATGCCCCTCGGGTAAAAAATGACCCCGTCCTGGACTTAAATCATTATCTCCATTTTGATGTACAGCTATTCTCAGGTGAGCGACATATGCCCCATGGGGCTCTTGTTTACTCTAGAGGCCACAATATTTATCCAATCTTTCTCATACTTGCTCAGATTGTATATGACCATAAGAGTTCGAATGAGTTCGATTATGGTTGAAATCAGTCTAATAGGTCAAGAGTAATCTACCTTTGAATTGCTGAAAATGCCATATTTTACAGTGTTTACACTCTAGAGGCCACACTATTTATCCAATCTTTGTCAAACTTGCTCTGATTGTATATTGCCATAAGAGTTCAGATGAGTTTGATTATTGTTGAAATCAGACAAATAGGTCAAGAGTTATCTACCTTCGAATTGCTGAAAATTTACCAGTGTTTTCACTCTAGAGGCCACAATATTTATCTAATCTTTTTCAAACTTGCTCAGATTGTATATGACCATAAGAGTTCGAATAAGTGCAATTATGGTTGAAATCAAACTCATATGTCAAGAGTTATCTGCCCTTGAATTGCTGAAAATGCCATATCATACAGCGTTTACACTCTTGCAACTACAGTTTTCAATGGATTTTGATTTTACTTGCACACAAAGTATATAGCCATAAGTTCTGGAAGGCATGCAATTGTTGTTGAAATCTAATCATTGTGGTAATACTTATCTGCCCTTGATATACTTTGAAATGCTAGAAAAGGCTTCATTTCAGTATTGTTTAGGCTCTAGTTATCTGCCCTTGATGTACTCTACTATACTAGAATTATGAGGTTGTATTCCAAATAATTTTACATGCTATACTACAAATTTGAACATATTAAAATGGGTGAAACAGAAAGGTAAAGCTATCAGGCTTCAGCACAACAGGTGAGCAATATCAGGGCCTTCAGGCCCTCTTGTTTTTAATGTTTGTCTCCGCATGGAGGGTCACAGGTTCGAATCCCACCAGAGCTTCTTCTTTTTTTTAGCTCACCTGAGCTAGCTCAGGGTGAGCTTTTGCAATACTTGAATGTCCGGCGTCCGGCGTTAACAATTCTTGTGTTTACACTCTTGAGGCCACAATATTTATCTAATCTTTCTCAAACTTGCTCAGATTGTATATTACCATAAGAGTTCAGATGAGTTCGATTATGGTTGAAATCGGACCAATAGGTCAAGAGTTATCTACCTTTGAATTGCTGAAAATGCCATATTTAACAGTGTTTACACTTTAGAGGCCACAATTTTTATCCAATCTTTCTCAATCTTGCTCAGATTGTATATGACTGTAAGAGTTCAGATGAGTTAGATTCTGGTTGAAATCAGACTAATAGGTCGAGAGTTATCTACCTTTGAATTGCTGAAAATGCCATATTTAACAGTGTTTACACTTTAGAGGCCACAATTTTTATCCAATCTTTCTCAATCTTGCTCAGATTGTATATGACTGTAAGAGTTCAGATGAGTTAGATTCTGGTTGAAATCAGACTAATAGGTCGAGAGTTATCTACCTTTGAATTGCTGAAAATGCCATATTTAATATTGTTTACACTCTAGAGGCCACAATTTTTATCCAATTTTTCTCAATCCTGCTCAGATTGTATATGACTGTAAGAGTTCGGATGAGTTTGATTATGGTTGAAATCAGACTAATAGGTCGAGAGTTACCTTCCTTTGAATTGCTGAAAATGTCATATTTAAGAGTGTTTACACTCTAGAGGCCACAACTTTTATCCAAACTTATTCAAACTTGCTCAGATTGTATATGACCATAAGAGTTTAATTGAGTATGATTATGGTTGATCTTACTAATAGGTCAAGAGTTATGTACCTTTGAATTGCTGAAAATGCCATATTTAAGGGTGTTTACACTCTAGAGGCCACAATATTTATCCAATCTTTCTCAAACTTGCCCAGATCGTATATAACTATAAGAGTTTGGATGAGTTTATTTATAATTGAAATCAGACCAATAAATCAAGACTTATCTACCTTTGAATTGCTGAAAATGCCATATTTAACGGTGTTTACACTCTTAGAGGCCATATTTTTTATCCAGTCTTATTCAAACTTACTCAGATTGTATATGACCATAAGAGTTTGAATAAGTGCGATTATGGTTGGAATAGGAAAAATAGGTCAAGAGTTATCTGCCCTTGAATTGCTGAAAATGCCATATCTAACAGCGTTTACACTCTTGCAACTACAGTTTTCAATGGATTTTGATTATACGTGCACACAAAGTATATAGCTGTAAATTCTCAAAGGAGTGCAATTATTGTTGAAATCTAATCATTGTGGCAATAGTTTTCTGCCCTTGATATACTTTGAAATGCTAGAAAAGGCTTCATTTCAGTATTGTTTAGGCTCTAGTTATCTGCCCTTGATGTACTCTACTATACTAGAATCATGAGGTTGTATTCGAAAATTGTTTACATGCTATACTACAAATTTGAATGGATTTAGATTAAAACAGGTGAAACAGAAATTAAGGTAAAGCTATGAAGCTTCGGTACAACCGGTGAGCGATATCAGGGCCTTCAGGCCCTCTTGTTTTTTTTAAATGCATTTTTTAACAGAATTTATTATCTTAAACTAAATCTTACCCATTTATATAAGCATTTGACATATATTTACAAATTACTATTTTTAGCTCACCTGAGCTAGCTCAGGGTGAGCTTTTGCAATCCTTGAATGTCCGGCGTCCGTCGTTAGTCGTCAACAATTTTAGTGACTACGTACACTCTACAGGCCACAATATTTATCCAATCTTTCTCCAACTTGCTCAGATTGTTTATTACCATAAGAGTTCGGATGAGTTCGATTATAGTTGAAATCAAACAAATAGATCAAGAGTTATCTACCTTTGAATTGCTGACAATGCCATATTTAACAGTGTTTACACTCTAGAGGCCACAGTATTTATCCAATCTATCTTAAACTTGCCTAGATTGTATATTACTTTAAGAGTTCGGATGAGTTTGATTATGGTTGAAATCGGACCAATAGATCAAGAGTTATGTACCTTTGAATTGCTTAAAAATGCCATATTTTACATTGTTTACACTCTAGAGGCCACAATTTTAATCCAATCTATCTCAAACTTGCTCAGATTGTATATGACTATAAGAGTTGAGATGAGTTGTATTATGGTTGAAATCGGATTAATAGGTAGAGAGTTATCTACCTTTGAATTGCTGAAAATGCCATATTTAACTAATGTTTACACTCTAGAGGCCACAATTTGTATCAAATTTTTCTTAAACTTGCTCAGATTGTATATTACCATAAGAGTTTGGATGAGTTCGATTATGGTTGAAATCGGACTAATAGGTCAAGACTTATCTGCCCTTGAATTACTGAAAATGTTTTCAATGGATTTCAATTATACTTACACACAATGTATATAGCTATAAGTTCTCGAAGGAGTGCAATTATTGTTGAAATCTAATAATTGTGTCAAGAGTTATATGCCCTTGATATACTTTGAAATGCTAGGAAAGGCTTTGTTTCAGTATTATTTAGGTTCTAGTTATCTGCCCTTGATTTACTCTACTATACTAGAGTAGGTCGTATTCCAATGCTGTTTACATGCTCTACTACAAATTTGAATGGATTTAGAATGAAACAGGAGAAATTCAAAGGTAAAGCTATCGGGCTTCATTACAAATGGTGAGCGATATCAGGGCCTTCACTCAGGCCCTCTTGTTAGTGCTAAATCTGGTTGCGAGCCTCGTTAATGCCATGCTAGCGGTGAAACCATGATAACCTTTTGCAAATAATTTTGATCATGATGATATGCCGCAAAACTGTTTGACACTCTTGACCTTGTTTTGAATTTTTTTTGAAATTCTAGATTTAGAACAGTAGCAGATGACAATTGTTGCAGGGGGAAAATACCCAGCATGTAAAGAGTTAAGCGGGATCAATGTGAAGCAAAGTTTTCCTGTCCCATTCAACTGAAATGATTTAGGAGTTATCTGTCTTAGCTCTTTCAACACCAAAGACCAATTTAAAATATATTTGCAAACAGTGTAGACCCAGATCCTTTAGTAGCTCTCTGGTCTAGGTCTTCACTGTTTGCTATTTTAGAAGTTTTATTAAACTACCCAGAATTTCAAAGTAGACTGGTTCATGTTTTAGTAACTACAAATATCCACAATGGAACCTAACAACACACGAGTTACCTAGTGTTGGAAGACTTAAAAACCTTTGTGAGATTATTACAGACGGGTTTTACTGTGCTTGTAACTAACGTGTTTTATGTTTGTAGATATAAACTTTGCTTGGTTTGTTAATGGTAAATAAATGAGTAATTCTTAATAATTTGGTTTTTTCATAACTCCCGATACACGTGCATGCTGACTATATCTGTTAGACCTCATTGGTGTTGAATATAAGGTGGCAGCATGATGAAAGGAGCTGCTACTCTTGCATAGTGTTTTAAGCAGTCACCTGCCTATAACACATATACAGATGATTTACACTAAGTCTTCTAGCTTGGAAGAAAAGGGTTTGATCTCCAGGGCCAATACTAGAGTACATTATGATGACTTGCTTGTTTTCAGTGTTGACTTATTAACCTGTAGTACCTAGTGATGTTACAAACAGTGTACCTGCATACAGTGCACTTGCCCTATACAAGAAGGGTGGAACTTGTTTGCATAGGACAATTGCACTATTCAGAGGTACACTGTAAAGGATGTCGATGTGTTTCACCAAAACTGAGTGTCAGAATTAAAACAGGCTGAAAGCAAAGCAGAAAGCTATTTGAGCTTTCTTGGTTTTTAGCTGAGCTATTGGGATGGCCCTGTGTCCGGCGTCCGGCGTCGTGCGTATGTGCGTCGTCGTTAACAATTGCTTCAAATGACATCTCCTCCTATACCGCTGAACAGAATTCAACCAAACTTTACAGAAATGTTCCTTGGGTCAAGCTCTTTCAAATTTGTTCAAAGAATTAAAAACAATGCAGAACTCTGGTTGCCATGGTAACCAAAGTGAAAAAATAAGGAAATCTTAAAAAATCTTCTTGTCAAAAACTGCAAGGGCTAGAGCTTAGATATTTAGCACATAGCATCATCTACAGGTCCTTTATCAAGTTTGTTCAAATTATGCCCCTATGGTCAAAATTGGCCCGGCCCCGGGGGTCACAGTTTTACATAGAGAGTTATATAGTGAAATTTTCAAACGTCTTCTTCTCTGAAACTAATATGGCCAGAACTTTGATATTTGGCATGGTGACACTTCTAGATGCCCTATATCAAAATTGTTCAAATGGTTCCGGTCGATTGCATAACTAGGTCACAGGAGCTAAAATAGATTATTTTCAATGAAAAGTTAAAAAATCTTCTGTCTGAAACTACAAAGGCCAGAGCTTAGATATTGGGCACATAGCATCGCCTACAGGTCCTTCATCAAGTTTGTTCAAATTATGCCCCTGGGGTCAAAATTGGCCCGGCCCCGGGGGTAACAGTTTTACATAGAGAGTTATATAGTGAAATTTTCAAACGTCTTCTTCTCTGAAACTAATATGGCCAGAACTTTGATATTTGGCATGGTGACACTTCTAGATGCCCTATATCAAAATTGTTCAAATGGTTCCGGTCGATTGCATAACTAGGTCACAGGAGCTAAAAATAGATTATTTTCAATGAAAAGTTAAAAAATCTTCTTGTCTGAAACTACAAAGGCCAGAGCTTAGATATTGGGCACATAGCATCGCCTACAGGTCCTTTATCAAGTTTGTTCAAATTATGCCCCTGGGGTCAAAATTGGCCCGGCCCCGGGGGTAACAGTTTTACATAGAGTTATATAGTGAAATTTTCAAACGTCTTCTTCTCTAAAACAAATATGGCCTGAGCTTTGATATTTGGCATGGTGACACTTCTAGATGTCCTATATCAAAACTGTTCAAATGGTTCCGGTCGACTGCATAACTAGGTCACAGTAGCTAAAAATAGATTTTTTTCGATGAAAACTTAAAAAATCTTCTTGTCTGAAACTACATAGGCCAGAGCTTAGATATTTGGCACATAGCATCGCCTACAGGTCCTCTTTCAAGTTTGTTCAAATAATGCCCCCGGGGTCAAAATTGGCCCGGCCCCGGGGGTCACAGTTTTACATAGAGTTATATAGTGAAATTTTCAAACGTCTTTTTCTCTGAAACCAATATGGCCAGAACTTTGATATTTGGCATGGTGACACTTCTAGATGTCCTATATCAAAATTGTTCAAATGGTTCCGGTCGATTGCATAACTAGGTCACAGGAGCTAAAAATAGATTATTTTCAATGAAAAGTTAAAAAATCTTCTTGCCTGAAACTACAAAGGCCAGAGCTTAGATATTGGGCACATAGCATCGCCTACAGGTCCTTTATCAAGTTTGTTCAAATTATGCCCCTGGGGTCAAAATTGGCCCGGCCCCGGGGGTAACAGTTTTACATAGAGTTATATAGTGAAATTTTCAAACGTCTTCTTCTCTAAAACAAATATGGCCTGAGCTTTGATATTTGGCATGGTGACACTTCTAGATGTCCTATATCAAAACTGTTCAAATGGTTCCGGTCGACTGCATAACTAGGTCACAGTAGCTAAAAATAGATTTTTTTCGATGAAAACTTAAAAAATCTTCTTGTCTGAAACTACATAGGCCAGAGCTTAGATATTTGGCACATAGCATCGCCTACAGGTCCTCTTTCAAGTTTGTTCAAATAATGCCCCCGGGGTCAAAATTGGCCCGGCCCTGGGGGTCACAGTTTTACATAGAGTTATATAGTGAAATTTTCAAACGTCTTTTTCTCTGAAACCAATATGGCCAGAACTTTGATATTTGGCATGGTGACACTTCTAGATGTCCTATATCAAAAAATTTCAAATGGTTCCGGTCGATTGCATAACTAGGTCACAGGAGCTAAAAATAGATTTTTTTCAATGAAAACTTAAAAAATCTTCTTGTCTGAAACTACATAGGCCAGAGCTTAGATATTTGGCACATAGCATCGCCTACAGGTCCTCTATCAAGTTTGTTCAAATTATGCCCCTGGGGTCAAAATTGGCCCTGCCCCGGGGGTCACAGTTTTACATAGAGTTATATAGAGACATTTTCAAACGTCTTCTTCTCTGACACTAATAGGGCCAGAGCTTTTATATTCTGTATGGTGACACTTTTAAATATCCTTTACATATTTTGTTCAAATGGTTCCGGTCTGTTGAATATCTCGGTCAGTCCTGGACATCAATCATTATCTCCATTTTTTCACCTATTCTCAGGTGAGCGAAATATGCCCCATGGGGCTCTTGTTTCCAGCTTGCTTTAACCAATTACCCAGTAGCCTTTTTAGCTCACATGAGCTAGCTCAAGATGAGCTTTTGCAATCCTTGATTGTCCGGCGTCAACAATTTTAGTGTTTACACTCTAGAGGCCACAATTTTAATCCAATCTTTCTGTAACTTGCTCAGATTGTATATTAAGTTACCATAACAGTTTGATTATGATCGAAATCGGATAAATAAGTCAAGAGTAATTTACCTTTGAATTGCTGAAAATGCCATATTAAACACACAGGTACTTGACACATACTTTATTATCTATTAACACACCCTCCCCCCCTTTTTTTAAAAAAAAAAAAAAATAGAATTTTTACTATAGATTTAAAAAAAAAAAAAAAAAAAAAGGGGGTGGGGTTACAGATAATAAAGTATGTGTCAAGTACCTGTGATTAAACATGTACAGGGTTAACACTCTAGAGGCCACAATTTTTTAATCCAATCTTTGCTCAGATAATATATGCCCATAAGAGTTTGGATGAGTTTGATTATAATTGAAAGCGGACTACTAAGTAGAGAGTTATCTACCTTTGAATTGCTGATAAAGCACCGTATATAGTGAAAAGTTCAAACATCTTTTTCTCTGAAATCAATGTTGCCAGAGCTTTGATATTTGGCATGATGCATTTTTCAGAGGTCCTTCACATATATTGTTGGATTTGTTCCGGTATGTTGCATATCTGGGTCACTGGAGCTAAAAATAGATTTTTTCTTGTCTGAAACCGTAATACACTGAGCTTAGATATTTTGCACATAGCATTATCTAATTATCTATAGGTCCTCTATCAAAGTTGTTCAATTTTTGCCCCTGGGGTCAAAATTGGCCCCGCCCCGGGGGTCACCGTTTTACATAGAGTTATATAGTGAAATGTTCAAACATCTTTTTCTCTGAAACCAATATGGCCAGAGCTTTGATATTTGACATGGTGTTACTTCCAGGGGTCCTTTACATATAATTTAAAAATCATTCCGGTCTGTTGCATATCTGGGTCACCGGAGCTAAAAATATATATTTTCAATGACAACTTCAAAAATCTTCTTGTTTGAAATTCCTTGACTCGGCTTAGTGTCACCATGGTCAGGTGAGCGATCAAGGGCCATTATGGCCCTCTTGTTATTCAATCTTTCTCAAATTTGCTAAGATGGTATATTACTGTAAGAGTTCAGATAAGTTCCATTATGGTTAAAATCAAACTAATAGGTCAATAATTATCTCCCTTTGAATTGCTGAAAATGCCATATTTAACAATGTTTACACTCTAGAGGCCACAATTTTTATCAAATATTTCTTAAACTTGCTCAGATTGTATATTACCATAAGAGTTCGAACCAATTCAAATATGGTTAAAATCAATCCAATAGATCAAGAGTTATCTACCTTTGAATTGCTGAAAATGCCTTTTTTATTACAGTGTTTACACTCTTAGAGGCCACAATTTTTATCCAATATATCTCAAACTTGCTCAGATTGTATATGACTATAAGAATTCAAATGAGTCTGATTATGGTTGAAATTGGACTCATAGGTCAAGCGTTGAATTGCTGAAAATGTCATATCTAAGTGTTAACACTCTTGCAACTACATTCAATGGATTTTAATTACACTTGCACACAATGTATATAGATATAAGTTCTTGAGGGGGAGAAATTATTGTTGAAATCTGATCTTGTGGCAAGAGTTATATGCCCTTAGTATACTTTGAAATGCTAGAAAAAGGCTTCATTTCAGTATTATTTAGGCTCTAGTTATCTGCCCTTGATGTACTCTAGTCTCTACTATACTAGTGTAGGTCGTATTCTGATGTTGTTTACATGCTATCCTACAAATTTGAATGGATTTAGAATAAAACTTGTGAAATTCAAAGGTAAGGCTATATCAGGCTTCATTATCACAGGTAAGCGATATCAGGGCCTTGAGGCCCTCTTGTTCTAGTTTTGAAGATAGGTGATCACTTTAAGCAGGTTGAAAGTCGATGTGTTAGCGGAAAACTATCGTAACTCCATACTTTGAAATTTTACAGGAGAAGCAAAAAACTGTTTTAATAGTGATTTTTCCTCATCACAGACTGTTCCTTCACATGATAAACTTGAAATGTGATCAGAATAACAGGATCAACCTCTATTTGAACTAGTGTTTTATTTAAAAGCTTTTATAGCACATTTTTGAGATACGATAGTATTACAATTACATTTTGCTTCATTGTCTATTTTTTGTTAAGTGGAAAACTATCGTAACTTGAAGAAACGATAGTTTTCCACTAAAACAGTAGCCAGTTTTACAAGGAAAGTATAAGATACATAATTGTATCTCAAAAACTTCACTCCATTACAAAGGCATTTCAGACAGAAAACAATCCCTATCAACACATTATGGTACTAATGCAATTCAGCTTAACCCATTTAATGCTGGGACACAAAATGGATTCCGTGAAAACCTCGTCTGCATCATATGAAATTGATGTCAATTTGTGGTATATTTTTCAAAAAAGTAAAGTGATAGAGACAAACAGACTGGAGGGAAGATCAGGGCAAATAAGATTTATGGGTTTGGATCCTTGCTTCAGCTTTTTTGCAATTTTACAAAAGTATCTCTTTATCAGTATCCTGAATAAAATGGGATAAGAAAACAAGATTTGAACTATACAATAGTTACTGTAGAACCCTCTCTATAGTAAACACAAAGAGCAAAGATAGGTGGCAGTGTGTTTAATACAGCATGTTTGTATTGCAGAAAGAACTTTTTGCAATACATGTATAATTATGTTCTACCACTAGAATAAAAGACAAGTAAAAGAGCATTTGAATGATAAGAAAGTTATTGTGCCTTCAGAAGAAATAGTCTCACTATAAAGGGCGTCAGGGGTTGTGCGTTCGATCCCCCGCCGGACCAAGTCCTTCGGACGAGACTTTATTAAACGAGGTCCGATGTATGAGTGCTTTACACTTGGCATCTAAAAGAGCCAGAGAACTCTTTCGATAATAAGAGTAGGGCATCGCATCCGGGTTCTCTGTATCCGATCATCTCTCTCTGGGGCGTCCAATTAGCCCATAGATATGACAGAAACGGACGTTAACAAACAAAACAAACAAACACTATAAAGGGTTTAATCCATTTCTGCACATAGACTGTAATTCATGTTCTTTCTCTAGGAAAACCTAGACCAATTAATGAATTATTGTACAATGTACTGTATAGAAGTTTTCAAAACTTTTGATTCTGAGATAGTTAACTGTAAGTATAATCACAATCCGTGATTTGCAAAACATATCAGCTATTTTCCTAAATCATCTAGAAATTAATGATAGCACACACATCATTAAATGCCGTTCGTAACCGTATAAGTATAATCACAATCAGAGATTTTCAAAACACATCAGCTATTTTCCCGAATCATCTAGAAATTAATGACAGCACACACATTATTTAATGCTGTTCGTAACCTTTTAAGAATTATAAATCACAATCAGAGATTTGCAAAACACATCAGCTATTTTCCTGAATCATCTAGAAATTAATGACAGCACACACATTAATAAATGCCGTTCGTAACCTTTTAAGAATTATAAATCACAATCAGAGATTTGCAAAACACATCAGCTATTTTCCTGAATCAACTAGAAATTATTGACAGCACACACATTATTAAATGCCATTCATAACTGTAAGTAAAATAACAAACTGAGATCTACAAAACACATCTGCTATTTTCCAGGTAGATCAAACAATAATTGGAGATCTTTTGAAAGCTTACCGCAATTAGAATTTTAGTCTGTATCATCTAATAACTTTCTAAAGAAGATTTAATCAAATAATATTATCAATAACATGAAACACAAACAAGATGTGTTTGTGAGTAACTAAGCCCCCTGATGTGACCATGACCTCTACATAACCTTGACCTTTATCTGACATGTCACAGGGGCAATCAAGAACTTTTGCAGCTGAGTACAAATGCCAAATAAGAAGTCACTGTCACACATTTAGTTCGAAAGTTATGGCTAAGGTGAAAGCAGTGGACAGACAGACGAACAGGCGAAAACAATATGCCCAGACTAAGTCGTGTTGGGTTATAAAAATTAGTGGCAAAGAAACACAATTTGTGGTTTCAGATAATTTAATACATGTAACTTGCAATTGGGGTAAACTGTATTGATTAAAGAATTCACATATTTAGTTGATAGATATTGGGGAAACTGATAAGCAATGGCAGGTTACTTTCACTGTTGATATAACCTGACATAACCATTCTGATTATTATTAACAGACTGTGTCCAGTGTTGTGTTAATCCATTTTGACACAAATACATACATATTTAGTTAGGTTTAGTTAATTTCAAAATTAAGTGTTGATAAAATAATTGTGAAGGTGTTTATTTGTCTTTTTAACGATGTAAGTACATTGTATATAATTTCACGTGACCACGGCTTGTGAGAAAAGAGCGCTTATGTTATAACTCTTAATAGTACTAAATACTATCGCTTACCAACACATCTTTTTAAGTTCACCTTAAACACTGAGAAGGAGTTCTGAATTACCTTATAAATATGCCTTTAATTTATTCTGCCACTGAAGATTTGATTTGATTTGTTATGATTTTACGTCTGTAGCGGCCCTATATGTAACTAGGCCCCAAATGCAACTACGCGGCCCTACTTGTAACTAAACGGCCCTAAATGTAACTAAACGTCGATTTGACGTCGAAAAAAAAGTGGCCCTACTTGTAACTAAAAACGGCCCTATATGTAACTCCGGCCCTATATGTAACTACGCGGCCCTAAATGTAACTAGTACCAATGAAAGCAAGTACCAACTATTGCAGGGGATTTTATTTTTGTATATCATCATCACCACCATTATCATATTCAACACCATGTTTCCGTCCATCTGTCCGTCTGTCTGTGTGTCTGTCAAAACTTTTGATATGTAACGATATCTCAAGTTCTTTACATATTCAGTATGCATATTTTGTATCTTGAGTGAAATAAACTGATAGCTGTTTGATTGAATCTGATCATTATAGCAACAGTAACTTGCCCTTGATTATTCAAAAGGTGCAAAACTGTATTTGCTAACCGGTTTTGATTTGATTTGATTTGATTTTATGTCGTTTTTAACAGTTTTAGTATTTTGCCGTTTTATTAGGCACCGTCACAATCATCATCTTAGTTTATCTGCAAATAAAAGACACAAAACCTTAGTGTCAATTTCAAGTTTTATTGAAATTACTAAGATTTATTAAAACTTGTTTCCTCAACTACATGTATGTAATAAACAAACAGTCCTTATATTCATGATTAGTTAATAACTTGAAAAAAGACCAAGTAAAGGGTGTAAGGACTGTTTATTGCACAGTACAGAAAAAAAATAACACAGAAAGCTCCCGAAGGCGCTTTCTCTGTTATTTTTATCCTCAACTATGCAATAAACAGTCCTTACATCATATAAACAGTAACCATTGCATTAAACAATCATTTGATAGAAAACAAAGATAATGTGGTCCTTATTGAAAGTTGCACAATGTAGGTAGAAAAGGTACAGAAAACTCTTGAATGAGCTTTCTCTGTCATTTTTACCGCAACTATGGAAGCATCTGTCCTGAGATATATGTACGGTAAAAATGTACAAAAAACCATACGGCTGATATCGATCCACGATTAATTGTAACGAAAATACTATGAGACCCTTGACGATCCAGGGCTGACATTTCTCAGGATTTTTCCGAAATCTTCGGATGTTGTTCCTAGCAGATGCTATGTTAAAGCATGCTGAAAGTAAAGCAAAATGTGCCTTAAAGCACATTCTGCTTTACTTTCAACCTGCTTTAAGTTACCATGTGTCTTTTAAAATAGCAACAGACTAGAGGGTAAAGGGTTAAAGGTACAGTTCGTAAAACCGCGATTGAAAAATAGAACATCTTAGTAATGTTAATGATCAACGTTTGGCAGCCCTGTGACACGAAGCAGAAACTTTAAAAGTTTGAAACTGTAGAACAGTGATTTCTTTCAGGATACAGAAACTTTACACATTTAGCAAACCTACATAATACTTATTGGGACAGTGCATTAAAATTAAGCAACACATGTTTTGTCTGGCAGTCCGTCCGTCCGTCCATCTATCCGTGATCACTTTTGTTGTGACATTATAACAACATTTATCTATTTAATATCTTCATATGGATGTAATATATGTAAAGTAATACAGTGACCCTCTCTACAAAAACATCTAATTAGAAACAAAGATATGCTTGTTGTTCTAGGGCGTTGTTATAGGGAGGGAAATTGGCTTACATTTGAATTCAGATCAGACGCGTAACGCACTCGTCATATGTTTCTTCCAGTCCTAAAGTCAAATATGTGACTTTGACAAAAACAGCTGACGACAATTTTAAAAGCATTAGACAGAATTGTGTTGTTTAGGGAACAGCGACAAGCGTTGCTGTAAGGAGTGGATCGTTGTTTGGGGCATCGCTGTAGGGAGGGGGCACTGTACATTCCTGTTGTATCCACCGCAAATGAACATACCACTTTAATTCAAACAACTCAACAAAAAACGTTTCCTTCCTTGGTTTTCTTTACCAAACACGATGGGTTTCGTGCCAGACATGGTAGGAATTAATATTCAAAAAGCCATGCCGTTGCCTATGCTTTGTTCTGTAGTACATGTATCTTTAATTTTTAAGACCACCCACTCCCCTTTCCTGAAATACCATGAACCAGAGCGACGTATAGATCGGCATCAATTATCGAATGTCTCTCAGGGTAAATGAAATTAAATGAAATGCAAACGTCATACAATAAAAGTAGAACAATATAATGCTGTTGACTGTTGAAACTCCATTTTAATTTGAATGGCAAACAGTGTGTCCAGCGTCGGATCTGGTTCCATACTGTTTGTAGTAGATATAAAGACTTTCGAATGAAGCAATTCATTTAGAAAGGATAGCCTCTTTTTAATGTATTAGAAAAACAATAGAGAAACGTTATTATTTCCTATTTAAACGCAGACGAAACGCAAACGCTAAAAATAAAGTATAAATTATTGCATTTTTAAAAATGTTTAGCATTGTCTAAGCTCGCCAACACCCGGGTTGATCACGGTAGAGACCCGGACCTACCCCGGTGGTACCGGTAAAGCTCCGGCATTGCGCCGACATTCCCCGGATAAAACCATTTCTGGTTATCTGTCACGGTGACTCTCGGGCTGCTCTCCGGTCTGCTCAAACTGGACTCACCGGGGGCCAAATCCAAAGCCTTTTTTCATTATTATAATGTCAACAAGTTTTAATAAAGAATTTATAATAAATAAGGGACAGCAACTCTTAACGGTCTATTTCGAGTTTGGACACTATCAAACTTAATAATTGGAAGCCCCCTTCAGGGGGCTTCCTCAGTGTTAAGGTTGATTGTAGCCATTTTCTTGGAAGGAACTTCTGCTTATTGCGAAACGGTGAAAATAATTGGCGCAATATTGTACAACCAGTCAAAAATGCATTGTCTGCGCATGCCTGAAACTAGGTTGCATAAATTTTCGCAGCAACCAATTTTTACGAAAATCAAATATTGTGGTTAGGAATAAAACCCGTACCGGAACTTATCAGATCGATAAGGAATAAAACTCATACCTTCACTACATAAGATGTTAAATGCGTGTGTTGCGCCGTAAAAGTCGCTTACAGCTACTAAACTAACGCTAATTGATTTTATGAATGACATAAGGTAGCTTCACGCAAGGTGAAAGTAAAATTGAAACCTTTTACTGGAGTTCTCGGTTTACTTTCACCTTGTATTATAAGCAGCATTGTGTTAAACAACGAACTATCTGGAAACAGTTGTACTGGTGTCTCCTATTCTCGCAGGGCTAAGCCTTAGAATATATATAAAGCACATAAATTATTATTAAGAATTATTCTTTGTGGCTTAAAAGTCAGTAGAAACTCTGAATAAAGTATAACATCAATAAAAATACTAATAATAAAATCTTATCTAGGTCATTTCTACGTTTGCATACACCACCCTGCATAATCTAAATCAGTCAAATGTGTCCCCATATTCTCGGGTCTTCTGATTGGTTGTCATGGTTTTTTGCTATGGAGGGGGTAAACTCTTTCAGTTCAGATAAGTATTTTTAGAGTCACTTTAAATCTATCATAAGGAAAAATTTGCATCTGTGGCATCATTTTTTGTTTGTTTATTGAGATTTGAACTATGCACAAGTATTAAATAAATGACAATGTGCAGCAGGTTTTACATGTGAAATTTCGAAAATAGAGAATTCAAATCCAATTGATGATGTATGGGTTCATGCAACATCTTCCAACAGAAATGTATCGGAGGAAAAAAGTTGATATATTTCTGAATGTCAGAAATGCCCATTTCATCTGATTTTGTTAGGCACGATATTATGAGAAACCCTAAAAACACGAGAATTGACGTTAACGCAATTTACTGGTCGCTATATAAAGAGAGGTTCATTTAACATAAATATCTTCTTAAATATCTAAAGTATACCTTTCACCTATATTATTCTTTTCCCAAACCCTACATAGTTTTGTTTCCTACCATATATACATGTCACTTCATTAAACTGATCGGCTTCCCTGGCTTCTTTTTTAAAGAAGCCAACTTGTATTTTATTCTAGCTGGTGTGCTTTCTTTCAAAGTATTATGATGATTTATGAACAAATTAGGTTGCTAGAGTGTAACCATAATTAAGTATTGCATTTTTGATAAATCAAGGGCAAAGTTACTGTTGACATAATGATCAGATTCAATCAAACAGCTACATGCTATCAGCTTGTTTCACCCGAGATACAAAATATGCATACTTAATATGTAAAGAACTTGAGATATCGTTACATATCAAAAGTTATGACAGACACACAGACAGACGGACAGATGGACGGAAACATGGTGTTGAATATGATAATGGTGGTGATGATGATATACATAAATAAAATCCCCTGCAATAGTTGGTACTTGCTTTCATTGGTACTAGTTACATTTAGGGCCGCGTAGTTACATATAGGGCCGGAGTTACATATAGGGCCGTTTTTAGTTACAAGTAGGGCCACTTTTATTTCGACGTCAATTCGACGTTTAGTTACATTTAGGGCCGTTTAGTTACAAGTAGGGCCACGTAGTTACATTTGGGGCCTAGTTACATATAGGGCCGCTACATACGTCGCTTTCAACAGTATTTCAGTCATATCGCGACGTCCAGCTAATTACAGGTGGAGGAAGACCCCAGAAGCCCTTTATGCACTGTTTCAGACACAAATCGGCAACTGGGTAGATTCACCGACCTTCGGCAAGCCAGCTGGAAGGCTTCCCAAGATGAAAAATCCGAACGACCCTACTAAAGAAAAAGTTTCACTTTCAGTCATGAATATGTAGGCGTGTTGAGTTCATGGGGAAATGATGGTAAAATCATGTAAGCCATCCGCTAGCTCAGTAGGGAGAGCACTTAATCGTCCTGTTAGCAAGGGGTTCCAGGTGCGAGTCTCGGTCTGGCTGCATATTTTTCTCACCATGTTACATTTGGCGCCCACAGTATAAAACCAGCAACATTAACATGGAACTGGCATTGTGTACACAATAATAATTAGACACTCCTGCAAAGTGCTCTTAAGTATAGTGTTCGAGACGAGGTCTTGTAAAGAGTGGGTGTGTGTAGCTGGGCTGAGTTTAGGGTGAAACAGTGGGACATTTGTGTATGCTGTCCAGTAGCTCAGTCGAGAGAGCACTATTCCCATAAGCAAGGGATCCCATGTTTGAGTCCCATTCTGGCATATTGTACTCACTATGTCACAAAAATGTACCATAAGAAACATGTCCTATATCCTAGCAGATTGTAGCTTAAAACAGGTTGAAAGTAAAGCAGAATTCTGCATTACTTTCAAAATATTTTAAGCTGTCACCTGTCTTCAAAACAAGACACAGGCTATTCATTCGAGAAATTCTCACTAAGCATAGCAGAAAAATCCATTTTGGATATTTTGAGAATCCCAGGGCAGGCATCAAATCTGGAGCGCTTACGTTACATTCCAATACCAACACCTCTGCTAAAGAGTCTACTCGGTATATCATGAGCCCAATATTGGATACCGGGGTATATCATTTGCCGCAGCTATGCTATTTATAGTACACACAGAGAGGTCAGTGTGTGGGGAGCCGCCCCCCCCCCCCCCCCCCCCTCAACATTAAGCCATTTCGGCATGTTAGAAGCCATTTTGGCATATCTAAGTTAATAATAAGCATCAAGATCGAGAAACTATATAAAAACAGGAAAAAGTATCTTAACTATATTATTCAAACAGTTTAGTGGAGGAAAAAATAATAATAGTGAGTTAAATCAGTGGGCGAAATTACAACCACGACCCGGCAGGTCAAGAAGAAAAACGTTGGAAAATTTAGAATATTAACTTTTTCGTCAAACCACTGCCTGCGAAAATTGTTTTGCGGCGTGGTAAGCAACTTGATTTATCATTAAGAAAAAGCTATACCCAATAATACAAATAATAAACATTAAATGACTGATGGTAAAAAACCTGTGAGCAACTTTTGGTCAAAATCGGTGAAGGCTCGTCCCAATATCATACAATAGTACTCTCGGATAGCAAAGGTTGTTACTTGAAACATGAAATAAACCAAAGAATTGAAAGATTCAGTGCAGTAAGGAACATCAAATGGTGGTGTAAGGGGGGTAGAAAAATAGAAGAGGCAATACAAATTGTTAAACACAACCTTGACTCAGAAAGTCGAAAACACAACAAAACTCTTGTTTACATCTGGCTTGGAACCTGTGATATTACAGAAAAGGTAGGAAAAGGACAAATAAGACTGAAATACAGAGACAATCGTGCAGTAGAGTATATCACAGAGAAATACCGTGAACTAGTAACACTGATCAAACAAAAAAATTGTAAAGTCATTTTATTAGAGACGACATATCACTCCATTAAACATTGGAACAAAATCAAAACAAATTCTGAACGAGACATATATGAAGAAGAGGATAATCTGCTTAGAAATCAAATCGATAATCCCGACGTCTGATCTGGCTCAGAGAACGATATAGTTAGGGTTGTCCGCCTCGGCAAAAAGAAAGATTCAAAACCAAACCAATCAGAGCAGGCAGAAAATCATGAAACCGATGATGAGGAGGACAGTAAAGTAAACTCTAGACCCCTGCTTATCACATTAAGAGATGAGACCACAAAGAAGAAACTGTTCTTGAATATCTCTAAACTTAAATCCGTCGTAGGGCCACTATCATCAGTGAATGTGGATCATGACATGACACAGAAAGAGAGAGAAAACACTAAGGCACTGCTTGGGGAGGCATGGAACACAGAATCATACACTGACGGAATCGAAACCTCGCGCTATATCGTAAATCTCGTGCGGCGGATACGAGACTCGCGAGACTTGATAAGAGACTGCCTATCGGTAGTCAATATGATAAATGTGTGTTTTCGAAGCATTTTTCACGGGTTTATATTCCCGTGAATTGATAGGAATGCCCAACAAGTCGTTTAAATCCTATGAAATGTCAATAAAAACACTCGAGTCGGTAAATTTCACGCCAGAAATGGCGGACAACGAGGCAAAACGTGAAGATGTTGTCACGTGACACATAATCTCACAAAATTCAACCGCCGCGAGAGCTCAGATACTCGCCTATTCAACTTCGCTTAGTTGCTATTCCGTTTTGTATAATTCCGTGCATGGAAGAAAATCCAAGAATCAGTAAAATTCAGGTACAAGGTCAGAGGGCCGCCATGGAACAGGTATCTGAAAAGAATGTTGAAAGAGGACTAAGAAAAAGTAAAAGAAACCCTGTTAATGTTACGAGTTATAAAGTTGACAGTTCAGTTCAAGTTGACAGTTCGATTAGTTCAGAGGACAAGTTTCAACGTTCTTTGCACAAGTTAGATGTTTTAAACTGTACATACACTAATGCAGACTGCCTCACAAATAAAATTGATGAACTCAGATTACTATGCAAGAATAAAAACCAGCATTTGTAGGAATCACTGAGGTTAAACCAAAAAAACTTTCGTTATGTTTTATCTCCGTGTGAAATAGCATTGGATGGTTATGAACTATTTAGTACCAATCTACAAAATAATACAGGTCGTGGAGTAGCACTATATGTAAAGGACATGATTCAAGCAAACCCAGTGGAATTTAAAACTGAATTTCAGGAATCTGTATGGACAAGTATTAAATTAGTCGATGGTGACAAACTTTTAGTTGGATGCATATACAGAAGTAGTAATGGGACAGACATTAATAATGAAAATCTACTGAAGCTTTTCAGAGAGATAAATGATGCAAAATATAGCCACATTCTTATAATGGGTGATTTTAATTTTGAAAAGATTAACTGGGAAACATGGAGTACTTCATCCGCTGAAGATAGCATAGATTTCAAGTTTATAGAAACTATGAGAGATTGTTATTTGTTTCAACATGTGATTAAGCCAACAAGAGCGCGTATCAACAATGAACCACATATACCAGATCTGATAATGTCAAATGAGGAGGACATGGTACCTAATATTGAATACTGTAGTCCAATCGGTAAAAGTGATCTCTGTTTAATAAACTTTACTTTTAATCGCTACATTCAACAGGACAATACTGAGAAGATTAAATATTATTATGACAAGGCTGACTTAGAGGGAATGAAACAAGAACTATCATCAGTTAAGTGGAATGACATGTTAATAGGACAAACAGTAAATGATCAATGGGCCTTGTTCAAAGACAAATTACTCACAACGCAAGATAAATATGTACCACACAGGAAGTGTAGACCAATTCAAGACAGAAAAGGCAAAGCAAATGTTGACAAAGAAACATTAGAGGCAATCCGTAAGAAACATAGGTTATGGACCAGATACATAGAGTCGAGAAATCCTGATAAACACAGGGAGTACTGTAAACAGAGAAACAAAGTAAAAACATTAATGCGTAAAGCGGTTAAAAACAAAGAGTTTGAAATCGCTAAAGACATTAAGAAAAACCCAAAAAAGTTCTGGCAGTATACAAAAGGGAAGACTAAAACTAGAACAGGAATCTCTGACCTGGTGATGAATAATGACTCTGAAAATGAAATCCTAACTAGCAACGACAAAGAAAAAGCAAACACATTATCAGAATTCTTCTCAAGTGTATTCACAAAAGAAAACGACACGGATAACCTCCCAAGTCTTAATGAAAATAAAACCAATATTAAAATGAGTAAACTTGTGATAGAGGAAGGAAATGTGAAGAAAAGATTAAGCGAACTCAACATTAGCAAATCCCCAGGCCCAGACGGATTACATCCCAGATTCTTACATGACTTACATGATGTGATATCAAAACCAGTAACAATCATATCCAAAACTTCAATTGAAACTATGACAATTCCAGAGGAATGGCGTGAAGGATGTATAACAGCAATATATAAAAATGGAAACAGAAAGTTAGCATCTAATTACAGACCTATCAGCGTAACATGCATTCTCTGCAAACAGCTTGAGACTTTTGTACGTGATCATATTGTTAAAAATATGAAGAATAGCAACTTATTCTCACCTAAACAGTTTGGTTTCATTTCTGGACGCTCAACGTCACTTCAATTATTACACGTTCTAGAAAACTGGACAATGATCTTAGACAAAGGCGGGAGTTTGGATTGCATATACCTTGAGTTCATGAAAGCCTTTGATACTGTTCCCCATGGTCGCCTTATATACAAACTCGAACACTATGGAATATCAGAAAATAAAGGTGAGCTGGGTCAAGTCTTTCCTAAGCAACAGAAAACAATGTGTTAAAGTAATGAGCAGTTTCTCAGACTGGGCATCTGTAGCTAGTGGCATACCGCAAGGAAGTGTACTTGGTCCTATCCTTTTGGCATCTACATTAACGACCTTCCAGATACCTTAAAATCAGAATGTTACATGTTCGCGGATGAAACAAAAGTATTTAAAGAAATAATATCTCTACAAGACCGGGAAACTCTGCAACAAGATATGAAAGAACTCCAACTTTGGTCGCAAAAATGGTTATTAAAATTTCATCCAGACAAATGCAAAGTTTTAACTGCTGGAAAACCCAATTGTGAAGAATTTATATATGAACTATGCAACACAAAACTAAAATCAACAACAAAAGAAAAAGATGTCGGGGTTACTATTGACAACCAATTAAATTTCGAAGACCACATTAATGAAAAAATCAACAAAGCAAATAGTATCATGGGCTTAATTAGAAGGACCTTCAGCTTCTTGGACAATCAAACTTTCTTATATAAAGCCTTAGTTCGCCCACATTTAGAATACGCAAACTCAACCTGGAACCCACACAAAAAGAAACATATCACAGCTATAGAGAACGTCCAGAGAAGAGCAACCAGATTACTACCCGGCATTAAAGATCTAACCTATGAACAAAGATTACTTAAATTGAAGCTACCAACCCTTGTATACCGTAGGAAAAGAGGAGATATGATAGAAACATTCAAACTGCTAACAGGAATATATGACACAGCATTACCCCCATTACTAACTTTTGCTCATTTTGATAATACAAGGGGACATAGTAAAAAATTGTACCAGCAGAGATCAAATAGAGATACCCGAAAATTCTTCTTCACTAACAGAATTGTACAAATATGGAATAATCTACCTGAAAAGGTAATCTCCTCTAACAACGTACAAATATTCGAACATAGGCTCGATCAATACTGGAAAAATCAAGAAGTAAAATTTAATTTCGAATCTAATTTAACAACCGGAACTGAAACCAAATTAAATAACGAAGATACCCAAGACGACGACGTGGAGCTTAGACTAGTGGTATCTTAATGCCAGCTCTAAGAAGAGGATCTGTAAGTATCTGTAAGTAGTATTATAAAGTCCTTTCCAATCAAGCCTCTATCTGACAAGGAACTCTCGTAACGAAGTATAGCTGTAAAATCCATATTGGATATTATGAGAATCTCCAGGTGGGGATCAAACCTGGGGGACTTGTGTGACAGTCCAATATCATAACCTCTGAGCTGAAGTGTCTACTCACTAGCTCAGGAGCTTGATATTGGATATATCATTCGCTGCGGCTATGCTATTTATAGTACACACAGAGAGGTCAGTGTGTTGGCTGTAACACTATGCAGTAATGGGTTAGGAGAATTATTGTTGATGGCTAGCTCATAAGAAAATATGGCCCTCCAAGCTCTAAATGATGCCATCCCATCCCTTGTGGGGACTGTCAGCAGCGACTTATTATGGTTGTGATACTCACAGCAGATTTTAGATTCTAGTTATTTTAGAGTTTTGTTGAGAGGTGCAAGTATGCATACAGATTAAATTCCACTGTTTGAAAACAGGACCCCAGGTTCTTTTACTTGCACATACAGAAATAGTTTTGGTGGTAGATATTCATGACTGTATAAAATGGAACTATTTTCATCAGTAAAGAAATAATTTAAATGCCCGAGGACAGTTTTCTTCTAAAGAAGGCTGATTCAAAACTTTTTGGGTAGGCAAGACCAGAGTCTTGTATGTCAAAATAGGCTATAGCTAGACTCTGTGATCAGAAACCTGTTTTGTTTTTTAAGTGTTTCTGAATTTTATCCTCAAGTTGCTGTTTACAGACTAAATATACATTCCTGTATGAAGTGCATAAGCCACTCATATCTTTGAGAAATGGCATCATAATTAACTCAAAATCTCAAAAACCTATTCATTTGACAACAATTTTATTCATAGTTTTAGCACTTAACTAAAATCTTTATCTTAGCAATCTTATAGAAACTGAAAATATGATTTCCCCCCATTTTTATTTGTAATTGGGTAATATTTACATTCTCCCCTTTTTCCTTTCCATCGAAAAAAGGATGTTGTCATTCTCAGAGGAGGCAGCTAAGGCTTTTGGGTCTTTTCTAGGCAAATTAATTTCCAAACTTGTACAGCAGAGATTTGGCAAATTTTGCTTGTATTTATGAAAAAATGATCAATATTTTTATCTATGATTAAAATGATGTAATATAAAACTGAATTGGCATTTTTGCACCATTGTCAAGTTGATGATGTTTTATGTGTATAGTGGAACTTATTTTGTTGCGATCCAATAGTAAACTGCTTCAAGTATGCAGTTATGGCTTTTCCTTTCCGGGCATATACTTTTTGTGTTATCTTTGTGACCTATATTAAGGATAAAATGTTTTAATGTTAGAAAAATCACAAATATGATTAACCATGAATCAGTAGCACAATTCATGTATTTGCAGATCATTTTATGTCATTCATTTCTCATAAACACCAAAAAATTAGTTGGTTTGTTAATTATAGTCAGTGCAGAACTATTGCTTGTCCAGTTACAATAGTTTTCAACATAATTTTCCCTATACCAATAATTATATATTTTACTGTAAAACTATTGTAACTTGAGATACAATAGTTTTCCAGTAAATGTTCAATAGAACATTGATGCTTATCTTTCCTGGAAAACTATCGTAACTTGAGATACGATAGTTTTCCAGTAAATGTTCCATACTAAATTGATGCTTACTTTACTGGAAAACTGTTGTAACTTGAGTTACAATAGTTTTCCACTAATGAAAACAGGAGCCCCATGGGAATAGCCGGAGAATAGCTGAAAAAAGTGAGATAATGATTTATGTCCAGGACTGACCTAGAAATGCAACAGACTGGAACCATTTGAATAAAATATGTAAAGGATATTTAAAAGTGTCACCATACCGAATATAAAAGCTCTGGCCATATTAGTATCAGAGAAGAAGACGTTTGAAATTTTCTCTATATAACTCTATGTAAATCTGTGACCCCCGGGGCGAGGCAAATTTTGACCCCAGGGGCATAATTTGTACAAAACTTGATAGAGGACCTGTAGGCAATGCTATGTGCCAAATATCTAAGCTCTGGCCCTTGTAGTTTCAGACAAGAAGATTATTTTTTTTAAGTTTTCATTGAAAAAAAATCTATTTTTAGCTCCTGTGACCTAATTATGCAACTGACCAAAACCATTTGATTAATTTTGGTATAGGTCATCTAGAAGTGTCACCATGCCAAATATCAAAGCTCTGGCCATATTAGAGTCAGAGAAAAGACGTTTGAAAATTTCACTATATAACTCTTTGTAAAACGATGACCCCCGGGGCGAGGCCAATTTTGACCCCAGGGGCATAATTTGAACAAACTTGATAGAGGACCTGTAGGCAATGATATGTGCCAAATATCTAAGCGCTGGCCCTTGTAGTTTCAGACAAGAAGATTTTTTTAAGTTTTCATTGAAAAAAATCTATTTTTAGCTCCTGTGACCTAGTTATGCAACCGACCAGAACCATTTGATTAATTTTGGTAAAGGACATCTACAAGTGTCACCATGCTAAATGGCTCTGGCCATATTAGTTTCAGAGAAGAAGACATTTGAAAATTTCACTATACAACTCTATGTAAAACTGTGACCCCGGGGCGGGGCCAATTTTGACCCCAGGCGCATAATTTGAACAAACTTGATAGAGGACCTGTAGATGATGTCATGTGCCAAATATCTAAGCTCTGGCCCTTGCAGATTTTGACAAGAAGATTTTTTAAGATTTCCTTATTTTTTCACTTTGGTTGCCATGGCAACCAGAGTTCTGCATTGTTTTCAATTCTTTGAACAAATTTGAAAGAGCTTGACCCAAGGAACATTTCTGTAAAGTTTGGTTGAATTCTGTTCGGCGGTATAGGAGGAGATGTCATTTGAAGCAATTGTTAACGATGACGCACGACGGACAACGCACAACGCATGACGACGGACGCCGGACACGGGGCCATCCCAATAGCTCAACTTGAGCCTTTGGCTCAGGTGACCTAAAAAGAACAACAGCAAAAAATTATTTGTAAAACTATCATAAGTCTAGTTACGATAGTTTTACAATTATGAAATTATTCATATGAGTTACAATACTTCTGCAAATGTACATTTATTTCAGAACTAATGCAGATATGAGGGCAATTTTTTGACAGAATGTGTATTTCAGTCTTCTGACTTGCTAAATCACAAAAAACCATTTTCTGAAAAAAGTGAGTTACGATAGTTTTCCGCTAAGCGATCGAAGTAAAACTTTACTTTCAGCCTGCTTTAAGCTACCATCAGCTATGATATAGAAAATATTTCTTATAATACATATTCATGACTGTATAAATGGGAACTATTTTCTTTAGTGGAAGAACAAATTAAAGGTGTATATATGGGGTAATGGGTTAAGCAGTAGTCAATCGGGAAGAGGAAGGGTTGTATGGCTCTTTATTAGGACATGTAAGAAACATAACAAGAGCACTGCAAGCCAGGCACATTATACGCCCGTCAAATCGATCTTAGAATGTAGTCATACTAAAACCCTATCAAGATAAAGTGGAAAAAAAGGGGAAGAACTCTGAAAGTTTGGGGTCATATGCTGACCAAGTTTCAAAAGGATTGGAATAAATTTGTGTGAGTAAGAGAGCAAACAAACTAAACAAGAATGGTGTCACAGAATGTGACAAATGCCCCCGAGGTGTTTTGTCACTGCAATGTATACATTTGGCTTTCAAGTAAAATCATACAGCAGATTATGACTGTATTCCTTGCTGTTGTTGTGATAAAATTGTACAAAGAAACAAGCTTTTTCTAGCTTATTCAAATGCATCATCACCATAGCATCATGACGTCATATTGATGTCATGATGACGTCGTCGTCATAACAAAGTTTGTCAAGAGTCATATTGAGGAGTAATTTCTAAATTTAGAAATGATCTCATGATCAAAGAGTTCTGGCCAGTTAGGATGAGTTATCTCCCTTCCTTTTCACTTGAAAAAAATATAGGATGAGTTACCTCCCTTTCCATCCCATTTACCCCTAAATGACCTTGACCTTTGTCAGACATGACCCAAATTTTACTAAGCTCAAGCGCTTCTTAAGGTAAGTACACTTTCCAAATATAAAGTCTCTATCCTATGTGGTTCAAAAATTATGGCCAAGATTGAAGTTGTATACAGACAAACAGACAGACAGACCAAAAACAATATGCCCCCGACAAAGTCCTGCGGGGGCATAAAATGCCAGTTTTTTTACGATAAAAGGGGCATAACTCTTGGATGTCTAAGGCAATCTTGCTGGGTATAGAATTTGACCGAGACATTATGGTAATACACTTGCTGATTAAGTTTCAAAAGGATTGGAATAAAATTGCTTGAGTTAGAGAGCGGACAAACTAAAAAATGCTGTTTTTGACAAAAAAGGGGCATAACTCTTGAATGTCTACGGCAGTCGTGCTGTTATGGAACATAACAGAGATATTATTGTAATTCACATGCTGACCAAGTTTCAAAAGGATTGGAATAAATTTGTTTGAGCAAGAGAGCGGACAAACTAAAATGCCCGCTTTTGACAAAAAGGGGCATAACTCATGAATGTCTACGGCAATCGTGCTGGTTTTTTAACTTGACCGAGACATTATGGTCATACACATGCTGACTAAGTTTCAAAAGGATTGGAATAAATTTGTTTGAGTTAGAGAGTGGACAAACTAAAAAATGCCCGTTTTTTACGAAAAAATGGGCATTACTCCTGAATGTCTACGGCAATCGTGCTGGTTAATGAACTTGACCAAAATATTATGATCATATACATGCTGACCAAGTTTCAAAAGGATTTAAATAAATTTGTTTGAGTTGGAGAGCGGACAAACTAAAAAATGCCTGATTTAGATGAAAAAGGGGCATAACTCTTGAATGTCTAAGACAATCTTGCTGGGTATCAAACTTAACCGAGATATTTTGGTCATACACATGCTGACCAAGTTTCAAAAAGATTGCAATAAATTTGTTTGAGTTAGAGAGCGTACAAACTAAAATGCCCGTTTTTTTACGAAAAAAGGGGCATAACTCTTGAATTTTTGGGGCAATCTTGCTGGTGATCGAATTTGACCGAGATATTATTGGCATACACGTTCTGACCAAGTTTCAAAAGGATTGGACTAAATTTGTTTGAGTAAGAGAGCGGACATGAAAAAGTTAACGGACGTGCCGACAAAGTCGGTTAAAGGGCCTTTTCTTTTTTTATTTTCTTTTGTTGAATAACGGGCCACGGCCCCTTATTATTTTGTTACGGAATGAACTCTATTGTCATGTTTTCTGCTATCTGCCGCTCTACCCAACTTTAGCAGAGCCGACGGACGGACAGAGCCACGACATAATACGTCCCGTCTGAGGCGGGCGTATAAAAAGGTGATACTATGACAGAAAGGGTTAAAAGTGATTTTCACTGACTAAAAGACATATAGGATCTGTCATGAGTCGATGTTTAAGACAAGCTGATCTCAAACGAGTCTAGAGTTATAATGTTATTAAGCAAGCCTTGGCGAGCTTAAATAATAATTTTTCTATTCTAGACGAGTTTTAGATCAACTTCTCTTAAACATCGATGAGTGACAGATTCTTTTTCTCACATAACCAACCATTTTAAGCTATTTTTTTTAAAGCAATCGGCTTTTTTTTTAATCCCGGTGACGTCAGAACGCCTTTCAAAATAGTGACGTCATCAAATTGATCTCACACATGTTGCAGACAAGGATATTGGTGATCGTTGTTCGCTATAGAAAACAGGGGTAGAATCCTCTCCCAAATAAAACATAGAACAACACATAGGATTTTGTTGATGATTTATTCTCTCAAATATACTGGCCATATTCAATGACTGTCAGATATTTTCTAGTATTTAATATAGACCTGTGACCACTTAAAAAAGCCTTAAAAGGTGATAACAAATTATCAGACTGCCATTGAATAAGGCCAGCATATCCTCTGGAGTAAAGGATTAATGCCTAATGACAAATAGCTCTACACACAACTGTAAACCTGTATTGTCAGTAAGATGTTATTTAGCATAAACAATTTGAATCAGCTTTACTGGATTTCCTCACATGACCGTCCTTTCATTCATTTTCAATCTTCTAGAACAGGGAATGCTCCAAACCTGGAAAGAATTTGACACCTGTCATAGCCACTAGTGTAAATCACATTCTGTATAAATGCAACCCTCCTAATATCTGCCAAAAAATAAGTTAACCCTTTTAATCCTAAGTAATTTTCCTTTTGCTACATTTGTCTGATATACATGGGGTCTCATCCAGTCCAAACTGTTTGCAGAGATAATACTGTTTTGCCATAAGCGTGTGAAAACTTAAACCCACCACCCCTTACCAAACTGACTTAGATGAATTTATATGTGACTTATTCGTCAGTAATATGTGAGGAATATGTTACATATAAGTCACATATTAGTTGCCCAGAATGCAGCTATGTAGGGTCTATGTGTATGCCACTTCTATGTCTGGTGTAAGGCCTAACATTGAACCACATAGAAGTGACATAGAAGTGACTATGTAAGAGGGAAACGACTATGTCAGTTCTATGCCAGTTCTATGTATGTAGCCTTGCCTGGCTTCTTTTCACATATATGTTAGGACTTAGTAATTTCCAAAGTTTTGGATGAGCAGTTTTAGACAGAACAAGAGCACCGCAGTGCGGCAAAATACGCCCGTCATGGCCAGCGGCTGTCAAAGTCGTCCGGATTCATGCCGACTGGAAAAAGTCGCCCGGAGTGTAGGCCCGACTATTGATCTCAAAAAGACTATGCTGTAGTATTGCGATAGCTAAAGTACTATCCCGATAGTATTGCGATAGTCAAGAAACTATTGCAATACTATCACGATAGTTTTTCTACCAGATGTTTTCTCATAAACAAATGCTCTTTGGGCGTATTTACATACTTTGGATATATCACCGAATTTTGACAATAATGGGGGCATAACTCTGCTAAAAATAGTTGCCAACATCTGAAATTTAACAGGAACCACAATACTCACAGGTGCCTTCCCTGTATGAGGAGAAAGCTAAATATGAAATTTGGTTACAATAGACAAAATGTAAGAAAAATTATTATCAGGAAACAATATATTGTTAAAAAAATTGTGTGAAGGGGCAAAACTCTGAAAATACGGAGTCAAACCAAAAACCCGTAATATATATTAAGTCACTTCATTCATTGTATCACTGTATCAAATTTGAAATCAATTGAATAAAAAAAAAAAAGTTCTGTTTTTTTTTTTAAAAATGCCCATTTTTGACAATAAAGGGGCATAACTCTGCTAAAAAAAGTCGCCAACGTCTGAAACGCAAACTCGTCCGAGCTATTGTGGTATAAAATATTTGTAGAAAGTTTAATCAAAATCGGTAAATAAATGAAGGTGAGAGAGCGCTAACAAGAAAAGTTAACGGACGGACGTACGGACGGACAGCGCTGGGTATACCATAATACGACCGTCGATGACGGGCGTATAAAAATGACTCACCAATCAGGTGACAGGCCGAATTGCATTGTGGGATAGCTAAATTTAAAATAATAGGCCACCCAGTACAACATGGAAGCCATGCTGGCTAACTTGAGCTTTCACAAAAATGTTGTTAATGGGAGATATATTGATACATGTAGCTATGCTTAAACAAGAAATCATGTCAGGGGATCAGTTGTATAATCTACACACCGCTGCAGAAGATTGAAGACTCCATGATTTCATCTGTGAAGGTAAAAGATGGTTTGTTTACGTGATTTATGATAGGCTATGCTCAGATGAATGTTCAGTTTATTCTTGGTCAGAAGGTTCACATTATCTAGATTTACTGCAGATACTATGTACCTATCTCACCAAGTTTACACTATGGTTAACTCATTCACACCTCAAACTTTTAATGGACAATACCAATTTCATAATATGTCTAGTCCATTTTTGACTATTTAGGGTTGATTTTAACAATATATTCCAAAATGACAGTGTGGACCCTGATCATAGAGCGCCTTAAGGAACCCTCTGATCAGGGTCTACACTGTTTGCATGTGACCAGTGTTATCCTCACAGACACTTTTTGTAAATGATGAGTATATTATATACTTGTATAGCTAGGGTTGAATGTGTTATTAACCATTCTAAATTATACAGTTGCATGGTGACTCCAATCTCATGTGCTAGTATTGTTTTACTGCAGGTATGGTTAGGTTTGTTCTTTTTTTTTTTTTTAGATTAGATCCATTCTGCATGTTCTGCAAATATTTTATGTGCATGGTTGTATTTTGTGCATATGGACCTGTGGCCATGACACAATAAAGTTGAATAAACTGTGAAAAATGACATTTAGGCTATGATTTAATGCACCCAATCTTTTCAGCATTGGATCAAAATACATAGAACTCACATAGAAGTGACATAGAACTCACATACAAGTGACATAGAACTCACATACAAATAGTTCTATGTCACTTCTATGTGAGTTATATGTCACTTCTATGTGAGTTCTATGTATTTTTATCCATACATGCTTTTTACAAGTGACATAGAACTCACATAGAAGTGACATAGAACTCACACACAAGTGACATACAAATAGTTCTATGTGAGTTCTATGTCACTTCTATGTGAGTTCTATGTCACTTCTATGTGAGTTCTATGTCACTTATATGTGAGTTCTATGTCACTTATATGTGAGTTCTATGTATTTTGATCCATATATGCTACATATCTGGGACATAGATCTCATTTGCATTTAAAATAAGAATATGTGGCATAGTGTGAAGAGACTATGTCACATATATGAGTTTCATCCCCAGAAATGCAGTGTTCTTAAAGTCTCTAGATCCAGAAACAGTAAGACATTTGCATACCATCTGAAAGGAGTGCGTCTGGTAGAAGACAGCAGCACCAAATACCTCGGGGTAGACATCCAGTCGAATCTAGCCTGGAGGGAGCATATGGACGGATCAGCAAAAAAAGCAAACAATATGCTGGGTTTTATTAGAAGAAATCTCTACAGGGCTACAGAGGAGACCAAAACAAATGCTTATAAAGCTATTGTTAGGCCTCATCTGGAATACTGTAGTTCCGTTTGGAGCCCCTTTCAAAAAGACTTGATTCATCAGATTGAAATGGTACAGCGCAGGGCAGCCCGCTTCGTCACCAATAGGTACAGACACACAAGTAGCGTTACAGACATGCTGGAGTACCTTAACTGGGAAACCCTTGAACTCAGACGAGAAAAGGCCCAAATCACAATGCTGTACAAAATCGTAAATCACCTTGTGGACATACCATCCTCAGAGTATCTGTCTGAAGTTTCTTCCAGGACGAGGTCATCATACAATATCCGTTTCCACCAATACTCGACATCTACTGAGTACTTTAGGCATAGCTTCTTCCCTAGAGTCATACCCTTGTGGAACAAGCTCCCAGCTAGAATAGCTGAGGCTCCCTCTTTGGCATCTTTGAAGAGGGAGATGTCAACCCAGCCCTTCTAAGGGGAATTTTCACTCCAACTCCAGCACCTCTGTACCTGGAGAGAGCTATGCCGGCGGGACCTTGTGTCCTGGTAGCGCCACGCAAGCCGGATTGGTCTCTCTGATGGGGTGTTTGAGTTGGATGAGCTCTCCTCTTTCTGTCTTTTAACTTTTGCAGTCCTTTTTCTTGACCGCTCTTTTTCTACCTTTACTATTTTTGCTTTGTTTCTTTCTGTTTCTTAGCGCACCGTCAAAGTATAGTCAAGGTTGACTGATTGATGTACAACATAGATGTAGATGTAGATGTAGATATGGGACATAGATATTACCATCTATGTGACATATAAACTTTTTTCGTAAGGGATATAGTTTGATCAAAGTGAAACACTGTAATATTGTATATGGGTACCCAATTTAAACACCCCTGTTTTAAATACAGTGAACCCCTCTAAATCGGACACGTGTGGGGACAACATAAATGTCCGGTTTAGAGGGGTTTCTGGTTTAGAGGGGTTTTAACCCATATCTTGTTTCTACTATGGAAGAAAGCTGATCACTTAAATATAGAAAATATTTCTGCTGATACATATACATGAATGTATTTTCTTCCATGTAGGAATAAATCAAAGGCTTACAAAGGCATATTTATGGTGTTATGAGTTAAAATAAAGAAGGGTTGGAAACAGGACCAAAGTTTTCATCTGGTTTAGAGAGATTTCCGGTATTTAGAAGTTTCCTTTACAGGGGTTTCACTGTACTAATATCCTGACACCAAACCGTTTTTTACTACTCATTAAAATTGTCTCTAAGAGGAGATTTTAACCCATACCGTACTTTGGAAATAATTGGCCATGGTTAAAAATTGGCCTATTTGGCCACCTGTTACCAATGGCGAAAATTCGACACCCAAAAATATCCTTATTATTGACCAACACATATGTCAATTATTGCCAGCGACATATAGCTCGACCCAAACATAGGCCTGAAGATTCACACCTCCGTTCAATAACCTGTAATTTGTGCTAAATAAACTGTGAAAGATTTGCAAATGCACTATTGTTTACCTTTATTTACTTTGATCCAAGTCGTTTGTGTAAGCAGATATCCCAAACTATAATTTACACGAGTGTTAATTCCTTGAAAAACAAACATTCTCGAACGCAAAATGAAACAGGAAACATCCACGTATTTACCTTAGACGGTGTTCTTATTTTTAGCACGTAAAAATCGATCCAGTCAAAGCGATATACTGTACACCAGTCTAACTGACCTTATTATTCGCCTTACGCATCAAAACATTTTATGAACTGATTCGGAGTTGTTTTAATTCTTCAATTTTTGTACGCGAGAATTTTTACCAGATGTAAAACAGCCTTAAAATTAATTATGGTGACTATTTTTTCTGAGAAGCGAATGCAGAAACGTACATATTGTTTACTGACAAGTTCGCCTTTTTCAAAGAAAATCACGTCAAAACACACGTCACATTTTTGTTACATGCATTCAGCCATAAAATCAAAGAGAATATTGTATGATTTTATGGCTGAATGCATGTAACAAAATTGTGACGTGTGTTTTGACGTGATTTTCTTTGAAAAAGGCCCTTAGAGGTCGAAATATTAGAAAAGAGCAGTTTATATATTAATATTAATTTAATTCCCTGTCTGGAACCACGGAATTCTACAAAACGGAATAGCAACTCAGCGAAGTTGAATAGGCGAGCACCTGAGCTCTCGCGGCGGTTAAATTTTGCGAGATTATGTGTCACGTGACAACATCTTCACTTTTTGCCTCGTTGTCCGTCATTTCTGGGGTGAAAATTTACCGACTCGAGTGTTTTTATTGACATTTTATAGGATTTAATTGACTTGGTGGACATTCCTATCAATTCACGGGAATATAAACCCGTGAACAATGCTTCGAAACAGACATTTATCAAATTAACTACCGATAGAAATTCTCTTATCAAGTCTCGCGAGTCTCGTATGCGCCGCACGAGATTTGCGATATAGCGCGTGGTTTCAATTCCGTCAGTGTATAATTCTGTGCTGGAACATTGAAAAAAGTTATTGACAATTTCGGACATTATTTTAGCGTATTTTAATCATTCCATTTTAGAATCCGTTCTACTTTCGAAGCCATATATTTTATCAACAAGGTATCTCAGTTAAGATGTTGGGGCCCGTTTCATCAACATTTGCGATCGTATCATATATATACGATGCGATAGGTGGTTTACGATCTTATATATACGGGTACCGAAACGCATTTCATCAACACTATCATAAATCAGACCATCGTCCGTTAATATACGTTAGGTTTACGATGTTTGATGAAACAGGCCCTTGATACATACGGGCGTTTTATTTTCGCGCCTTGGAGCTCAGATTGGCCAAAATTAAACGAACCAAAATAAAAAACAATCTTTTAGTGTTACATTATACAAGAAGGACAACTCCTGCATCCATATACTACCTGCTATGTATTTATGTAGAGTTGTCTATCCTAAACCCTTTATGTATATAATCAGTTGCATGCCTCTTACATAGCACTTCATGTATACTTATCTTCACGTTCAGACCACGTTATTAAAACACCATTGAACCTACACAGCATCCTTTATATTCTTTAGCCCACATAATATAACATGGTGTCAGAAGTGGTGCTTTAGTCAATAATTGGAACTAAAGTGAAAATTTAAATAACGGATTATTTAAATTTAATTAACATTCTGCGGACAATTGTGCTTTAAAGTGATTTAGTTCTATTGTAAAAAGATTGAGCTCACCAATGGACAATCACCCAGAATGGACTGGAACGCAAAAGATCTTGCAACTGCATTCCAGAGGTTCAAGGAACATGCAGAATTTATGTTTGGCGGCCCTTTGGACAAAAAGTCCGAAGAACAGAAATGCAATTATTTCATGATCTGGATAGGCGACAACAAGAAGAAGCTGTTAACATATGAATGGTTTTTAGGCTTACTGTAAGCCCAAAACGAACCTTATCTACAACAGGTACAGGTTCAAATCCCGTGTGCAGCTTGATGGAGAAACATTCGAGCAATTCGTGACAGAGCTCAAACTTCTCATCAGAGACTGTGGATATCCCCCCGATTTACAGGATGAACTTGTAAGGGACCACATAGTCTTCGGGATAAAGTCTACCACAATAAGGGAGAAGCTTATTCGTGAGGGATCGGACTTGACACTGGCAAAATGCATAGACGTTGCCAGAACACACGAACTAAGCAAAGAACAGAGTCAAACAATGGATTTGTCGGCTTCGGTAAACGTCGTGAAGAAACCATGGAGTCAAAGGAACCAGGCCAGACATCCACACAACCAGAGGTCAAGACAGGCGCCGCGCCAGGAACAACAGAATAGAAATACATGTGACAATTGTGGACAGTTGCATAGTAAAGACAAGTGTCCTGCTAAAGGAATAAAATGTTTTTATTGTGACAGGCTTAACCATTTTTCTAAAGTGTGCAGAAAAAAGTCTAAAGAATCAAAGCAAAAGGTCAACGAGGTAAGTCACAATTCGTCTGATCTTGATTGTCACAATTTCTTTGTTAATACAGTAGAGCATGACTCTAAAACAAATCAAGCATTTGTCGAAATTGGTATTGGCAATACACATCTACGCATGAAAATTGACACGGGGGCACAGGTCAATGTCATTCCACAAAAGCACTACACATCTTTAGGCATAAAGGGACCAATTCAACGAACGAACAAGCGTCTCACAGCCTATGGAGGCAAACCCCTGCCTGTAGTAGGGTACAGATCACTCACATGTACACACAAACAAAAGACCTCAAATGCAGAATTCTATATTGTAGAATCATAGACTTAATACTGTCTGTCGACTCGAATTCCCCTTTGACCAAGGACAAGGTACTGACTGACTATGCTGACATCTTTACTGGTATACGTCTTTTACCTGGACAATGTGACATACGCATCAAGGAAGATGCTATTCCCGTTGTACATCCACCCCGTAAAGTGCCCTTGGCAATACGGGACAAACTGAAAACTGAGCTTGACCGCATGGAAAACTTGCAGATCATAAGCAAGGTGACAGAACCGACGAAATGGGTAAACAGTTTGGTAACAGTTCAGAAACCTGATGGATCGCTCAGATTATGTCTTGATCCAAAAGACTTAAATGACGCAATCTTGAGACCCCATTATCCTAGCAAGACAATTGACGACATTCTTCCCGACTTGACTGGAGCAAAAGTTTTCTCCAAGTTCGATGCCCGCAGCGGCTACTGGTCAATTGGTCTTACGGACAAATCTTCGTATCTGACTACGTTCAATACCCCACAAGGACGATACAGATTTTTGCGCCTACCCTTTGGCACAAAAAATAGCAATGACATTTTTCAGCAGAAAATGGACGAATGTCTGGAGAACTTGCCGGGTGTCAAAACAATTGTTGACGACATTGTTGTTTACGGCAAGGATCAAGCCAGTCATGACAAACACCTGCACATGTTCATGGCCAGGTGCAAAGAAAATGGAATAAAGTTAAACCCTAACAAGACTGAGGTCAGTAAGAATGAAATTCCATTCTTTGGTCACGTACTTACGGACAAAGGACTGAAAATGGATCCGGCAAAGGTCAATGCCATTCAAGAAATGCCTTCACCTTCAAGTAAATCAGAGATAGAAACAGTTCTGGGCATGGTCACATACCTGCAACGGTTTGCCCCGAATCTGTCTCAGTTGACAAGTCCAATACGACAACTACTGACAAAGGACGCTATGTTCTTATGGGACACACCCCAGGAAGAGGCTTTCAAAAAGGTCAAGGCCGTTATCACACAAGACCCTGGTCCTGTCCTTACTTTCTTTGACCCAAAGAAATCAATTACGTTACAAGTTGACTCTTCGAAAAGCGGTCTTGGTGCTGTTTTACTTCAAGACGAACGTCCAGTTTGTTTTGCTTCCAAATCTCTGACACAAACAGAAATCAATTATGCCCAAATAGAGAAAGAGCTCTATGCTATCCTATTTGGATGTAGAAGGTTTCACGATTATCTGTTTGCTAGACGATTTACAGTAGAAACAGACCACAAACCACTGCTGGCAGTTTTCAAGAAGAACCTGCATTCAGCGCCACCTCGCCTACAGCGAATGTTTCTTCAACTTCAGCCTTATGACATTGACTTAAAGTTTTGTTCTGGAAAGGACATTCCTGTGGCAGACACACTTTCGCGCAAATACCTACCTCAGACTCACCCTGAGCTTGCTGCCGACATGGACATGCATGTACACGCAGTCATGTCAAGCATGCCTGTTAGTGATCAGAAAATGTCACACATTAGAATGGTCACTGGTTCAGATGAGCAAATGATCCAGCTCAAACAGGTTATTCTCAATGGATGGCCAAATGACAGGTCATTATGCCCGACAAATCTGACAGAATTCTGGAACTATAGGGACGAATTGACAGAGGTTGACGGTATTATACTTAAAGGTAACAAAATCCTGATACCCAAAGGTTGCAGAACCGACATGCTAAAGGTTATCCATGAATCACACTTAGGTGTGGAAAAATGCACCCAGCGTGCTAGAGAAATCTTGTTTTGGCCGAACATGACTGTTGACATAAAAGACACAGTGCTGTCTTGCCCGATATGCCTTGAGCATAGAAATTCCAACATCAAAGAGCCAATGCAATCAAGTGACATACCTGACCGACCATGGCAGATTGCTGCCACTTACATTTTTCACTGGAACAACACCGACTACATACTGCTAGTTGACTATTACAGCAGATACTTTGAGGTCAGTATGCTACCAAACATGAAATCTTTGACTGTAATTGACAGGTTAAAGGGCTATTTCAGTCGACATGGTATTGTACAAACATTGATAAGTGACAATGCTAGACAATACACATCTCAGGAGTTTTCTGATTTTGCTGCAAAATGGGATTTTGAGCATAAAACATCAAGCCCGTGCTATTCCCAAAGCAATGGATTAGCCGAGAGAACAGTGCAGACAGTCAAGGCATTGTTTACTAAAGCAAAGCAATCAGGTAAAGACCCTTATCTTGCATTGCTAGAGTACAGAAACTCTCCACTTGCCTGTGGGAAATCACCTGCCCAGCTGCTAATGAGCAGACAGCTTCGGTCGATACTTCCACTTACATCAGATCAGCTTGACCCCAAACTCCCCAACAATTTGCTAATTCGTGGGAAAATATCAGATAATAAGCAAAGGTCGAAGCGGTATTATAATAGGTCAGCAAAGCCATTAGAAACCCTAAACCATGGAGAAATGATTAGGATTAGGCAAGGCAAATGCTGGAAACCAGCACAGGTTTCTAGTCAGGTTAACGACAGGTCATATTTAGTGACTACTCAGGACGGTGCAACTTACAGGAGAAATAGGCATCATCTGCTAAAATCAAATGAAAACACTGTTTCCTTTAACATACCCGTAAACGAAAATGTTTATCCTTCAATGCATTCAGCATCAAAGGTATCTCCACAGACACCTCACAACAGCAGCATAAAGGACAATGATACACACTCACAAGCCACTACCAATGACAAATTGAGCTAGAATTCTAAAACGTGTGATTCGAAACCTGAGTCATATACAACAAGATCAGGTAGAAGTGTGAGACCTCCTATGAAACTTAACCTGTGAATTACATGGATACAGGTATCAAGTGTTAATAACCAATTAAACCATTAGTGCAGAGAGCTATATCAGATTACATAGGAACATGTCAAAAGCCGCACCAGCAGACCACCAGCAGTCAATTTCCGTTATGTTGTTTAGATTGGAAATTATGTTTCAGACATTTGTTAATTGTACATGGGCTTACAGGGAAAAACTGACAAAGTTGATAACATGTCAAACTATGTACAATATTCTACTCTTTGTAAAAAGGGAGATGTTACATTATACAAGAAGGACAACTCCTGCATCCATATACTACCTGCTATGTATTTATGTAGAGTTGTCTATCCTAAACCCTTTATGTATATAATCAGTTGCATGCCTCTTACATAGCACTTCATGTATACTTATCTTCACGTTCAGACCACGTTATTAAAACATCATTGAACCTACACAGCATCCTTTATATTCTTTAGCCCACATAATATAACATTTAGCACAAAATGACCAAATTATCACGATGCCAATTATTCCCAAAGTATGGTAACCCAATAGCCTATTTTACATTTTAAAAGACAGGTGATCATGCAATTAAAGCAGGTTGAAAGTAAAACAGAATGCGCCTTAAGCTCAAATCTGCTAAGGTAAAGAAAATATTATAGATTGCATATTAATTACTGTATAAGTTGGAATTATTGTCTTCAGTGGAGGAATAAATTTGAAGCATAACAAGAAGGCCATGATGGCCCTATATCGCTCACCAGGAGGAACTGTTGTGTTATACTACCGGTGTAACAGCCCAGAATTCCCCCCAGTCAGTTTTTCCCCCGAGGAAAAACTGGACTTGAATTTGACCTAGATTGAATCATGATCTACATTAGGTGCAAATCTGATGAAGATTGGTCCAAAGTTGTGGCCTCTAAAATGTTAAAAGAATTATAGTGGGGTATTTGACAAGTCCAGAAGTTCTTCAGTTCCTGCGTAGTAAAAAACATGGGGGGGGGGGGGGGGGACTGTATAATTTTCTCCCCCTTCATTTAATAAAATAGGGAGGAAAAAACTGACTGGGTGGGGAAAAACTGGACTAGTCAGTTTTTTCCCTGAGAGAAAAACTGGACTAGTCAGTTTTTTCACTGGGGAAGAACTGGACTAGTCAGTTTTTTCCCCGGGGGAAAAACTGGACTGTTACACCGGTAAACACAAACTTAAATTTGTCATTGCATGTATGTGGACTGTTGCACTGTAGAAGTAATTCAGGATCCGTTAATGTCATTACTGTATTACTATTTGAGCAAAAAGGTAAATAATGGAAATGATATGAACAGTCCTAATAAAGCGTCACCTAAATAATATTCATGGAAAAATTTATTGAATTCTGACAAGGGGTTTCAGAGAAGAAATTGTTTTTAAAGGTTTATTGTATAAGTCTATGTAAAATTGATAAGCCCGTGGTGGGCCATTTTTGACCCTGTGATCATGCTTTGAACAACCTTGGTAAGCAGACCTTAAAATATAAAAGGCCTTGGCCTTACGGTTTCAGAGAAGAAGATTTTTTAAGGTTTTTCCTATATAAGTCTATGTAAAACTGATCAGCTTGAGGCATGGCCATTTTTGAGCCAGGGGTCATGATTTGAACAATCTTGGTAGAGGACCTTTAAGCAATGCTACATGTCAAATATAAAAGGTATGGGTCTGTAACGGTTTCAGAGAAGAAGATTTTTAAAGGGTTTCCTTTGGTAACTCATAAGCCCCGGGGCTGGGCCATTATTGACCCGTGGGTCATTATTTGAACAATCTTGGTAAAGATTCATAACATGATGTGCTATGTAAGAAATTGGTTGTCCTAGGACTTATGGTCTTTGACAAGAAGATTTTTAAAGTTTGACTTTGGTTGTCAATATTATGTAAATACGAGATTTAGTGACCACGAACCCTAGTGGCCATGTTTTTTGAAGGATCAAAATTCTTTGAATAATTTTGAAAGTATATCAATTGAGAAACTTTTTGGTGATAACCATTGCAAATTGTAATCAGCCTAGTCCTTGAGATTTTTTTAGAAATTGAGCATGGTTGCTATGGCAACAAGACTGATTGCCCCACCCACTTTCTTTGAACAATTTTCGAAGTTCACAACCACAATATATATCTGACCAAGTTTGGTTACAATTGGACCACAAGCGTCAGAGAAGAAGTTATTTGAAACAAATTGTGAACAAACGACACCAACGGACAGCGACAATAACTCACCTTGAGCATGTTGTGCTCAGGTGAGCTGAAAAGGCATTTTTATGGGTTAATGGATTAATGAGTAGTAACCACGAATGGTTTCGTCAAGAGAAACTAGAACTGCTAACACTAAAGGTGATAAATATCCCCACTCCAACTGACCTGTCACAAACAGCACAATGACATGTAGAAAGAATAATATATGCATATTAAGGAACAAAATTTCAAGTTGAAAAGGGGCATAATTCTGTCAAATTTTATGCAAGAGTTGTCAGATTTTAAAGAAAAGTCTCACAATACAACACTAATAATGTTTACCACGTTTGAAGACAATATCATGAATAGTTTTTAAGAAAATGGCATGTTTAAAGAAAATAGAACAAATTTCAAGTTAAAAAGGGGCATAATTCTGTAATTTGTTGGCATGAGTTATGTAACTTCAAGTAGAGTCTGCAAACATCACACCATCATAATGTGTACCAAGTTTGAAGACAATGTCATAAATAGTTTTCAAGAAAATGACATTTCCAAAGAATAAATGCATATTAAGGAACAAAATTTCAAGTTATAAAGGGCCATAATTCTGTCAAATTTTGTGCAAGAGTTGTCAAACTTAATGAAAAGTCTTACAATACAACACTTATAATGTGTAGTAAGTTTGAGGACAATATCATGAACAGTTTTCAAGAAAATGGCATGTTCAAAGAAAAAAATCTCAATTAAGAGACACAAAAATGAAGTTAAAAAGGGGCATAATTCTGTCAAATTTGGTACAAGAGTTATGAAATCTGTCAATGACTGTCCCCAAATAACATTGATAATGTATACCAAGTTTGAAGATGGTATCATAAACAGTTTTCAAGAAAAAGGCAAATGTCCCGGAAAAACGCGACGGACGGACGGACAACGCGATTCCTATATAGCCCCCCACCACCGGTGGTGTGGGGGCATAATAAATATACAGCATATTGGAAATGTTCAGTTCATGCTCTTCTTTGTGTTCACTCTTCACGGTCAGTCTTGATGCAGATATGACCTGCATTGCCCCAGTCTCAGGTTCTTCACATTGCCATACACTTTCTGTTTGCTCTCTGTTACCTGCAGCTCTGCTTACCTATATTCTTCTCGGTCCTATGGGTCTCAGATTGAATGACGGGTAGGTCTTGTCTGATATAGAGACTATGGTCACACCTCCAATCACCAGACCCCTCAGCATTGACTGTAGAAGGGAACAAATACAGTAATAATCAACCATCCAGCTCAACCAATTTAACGCCATTGATTTAATGCTCCACTGAAGAAAATATTTCCTTTTTACATAGTCAAAAACATATACCAAAAGAAATGTTTTCTTGATCCTAGCAGATGGTAGCTTAAAGCAGGCTGAAAGTAAAGAAGAATTGGCCATAAGGCGCATTCTGCTTTACTTTCAACCTGCTTTAGGGGGTTACCTATTTTCAAAACTAGAAACAGGCTATGGTATAATGGGTTAACCATTTACTCCATAAATACACATTTATGCCTCCTGTTATTACTACACATTTATGGAAAGAGTTTGAAGAATGGAAGTGTTTTGCTCATGTTTCGTAACTCTTGCATCAAAAGCATGAGTTATTCCCCTTCCCTACACTTTCTATTCTGGCAGATAAATTCTGCAATACTGAAGCTTTTTATTTTGGCTATACTCTTGTTGGACTGATGCTTGCTGGCAGGTGACACATGTATTCCAATAGAACACCCTTCTAGTCTAATTAAATTTCATTTCAAAAGCTTCAGAATAATAAGTAATCTGCAGGAAAAGAAAATGAGGAAAACAGGGAATTACTCTCACAGTGTTGCTGCAAGAGTGATGAACCCTGCACAAGACACTTTCACTCATCAGTCTCTTTCTGTTAATGAAATTTCATTCCAAAAGCTTAAGTATAACAGCCCCATGTTCAAGATCATCGAGCGGAAACCTAGCGCTGCATGTGCTTGTTGAACGATAGCGAGCGGACACCTTGCGCCCCCAGAGTGTACTGTAACTCAACTAGCAACTTTTACCTAATGAAACCTAGGCTGAACAGGCATGGATGTAATGTGGAAAAGGGGAATAACTCTCACAGTACTGGTGCAAGACAGGGGCGTAGCTAGCCATGTAAGCATGTGGATTCACAGTTGACCTAGGGAGTCTGGGGGCATGCTCCCCCGAAATTTTTTGAAACAAGAGCACCACAAGCCGGGCACATTATGTGCCCTTCAAATCGATCTTGAATGTAGTCATACTAAAACCCTATCAAGGTATAGTGGAAAAAAGGGGAAAAACCCTGAAAGTTAGGGGACATATGCTGACCAAGTTTCAAAAGGATTGGAAGAAATTTGTTTGAGTAAGAGAGCGGACAAACTAAAAAGTGCCCGTTTTTTACGAAAAAAGGGGCATAACTCTTTAATGTCTGGGGCAATCTTGCTGGTAATGGTACATAACTGAGACATTATTGTAAAACACAGGCTGACCAAGTTTCAAAAGGATTGGAATAAATTTGTTTAAGTAAGAGAGCCGTCAAACTAAAAAATGCCCGTTTTTGACGAAAAAGGGGCATAACTCTTAAATGTCTGAGGGAATCTTGCTGGTTATCAAACTTGACCGAGACATTATGGTCATACACATGCTGACCAAGTTCTAAAAGGATTAGAATAAATTTATATGAGTAAGAGAGCGGACAAACTAAAAAATGCCCATTTTTTACGAAAAAAGGGGCATAACTCTTGAATGTCTAAAACAATTCTGCTGGTTATGTAACTTTAGCTGAGACATTATGGTCATACACTTGCTGACAAAGTTTCAAAAGGATTTGAATAAATTTATTTGAGTTAGAGAGCGGACAAACTAAAAAATGCCAGTTTTTTACGATAAAAGGGGCATAACTCTTAAATGTCTGGAGCAATCTTGCTGGTTATCGAACTTAACCGAGTTATTTTGGTCATACACATGCTGACCAAGTTTCAAAAGGATTGGAATAAATTTGTTTCAAACTTTGAGTTAGAGAGCGGACAAACTAAAATGCCCGTTTTTGACGAAAAAGGGACATAACTCTTGAATGTCTGAGGGAATCTTGCTGGTTATCGAACTTGACCGATATATTATGGTCATGCACATTCTGACCAAGTTTCAAAAGGATTGGACAAAATTTGTTTGAGTTAGAGAGCAGACATGTAAAAGTTAACGGACGGACAGAAGGACGTGCCACCGAAGTGTGTTAGAGGGCCTTTTCTTTTGTTCGAATAACGGGCCACGGCCCCTTAGTGTATTGTTACGGAATGAACTCTATTGTCTTCTTTTGTTATGTTTACCGTTATCTGGCCCTCTAACCTAATTTAGTGGTGCGGACAGACAGACGGACAGCGCCACGACATAATACGTCCCGTCTGAAGACGGGCGTATAAAAATGGTGCATTCTAGGCATTACGAGGCGCCTTATTTAGAACTGGAAAAAGAGAGTTTGGGGTTTGAAATTCAACCCTTAAAGTCCCATTGTGTTTTCAGACCTTTTCTTAATGTCTGAAATACAATAACGGCTAATAATAATGATTGAACATTCTTATGGACCAAACTGATCTATGAAATGATGAAGACGGACCTAAATCACCAAAAAGGGCGATTTAAAATCATAACAAACCGAAAATAGAACGTCTGATATAAACATTACCACACGGCTTAGTATCACGTGATACAGCCGGATTCAACTTCACCGTGTGCAACCGTTATCTACCTTCGCCCGTCCATCCATCAGTCAGTTAGACTATCACACTTTTCTGTCCGCTCTCTAACTCGAATATTTTTTATCCGATCTTCCACAAACTTGCTGAAAATGTTCATTGATATAAAATCAAGGTTTAGTTTGATTACTACTAAAATCGCCTAAGGTATTTTTGAGTTATTGCCTGTTTATTAATAAAAAATGACTGTTTCAGTCATTTTTGCACTCTAAAACAAACAGCTTTTATCGGATATTCACCAAACATGCTGAAAATATTTATTCATATAAAATTTAGGTCTAGTTTGATTATTACTAAAATCGCATGTGGCATATCTGAGTTTCTGCCCTTTATGTATTAGAAATGACTGTTTTCAGCAAATTTTGCTCTCCAACACAAATACTTTTTTTTTAATCTTCACCAAACTTGCTGAAAGTTTTCATTAATATAAAATCAAGGTTAGGTTTGAATCCTACTAAAATCGCATGAGGCATGTTGGAGTAATAGCCCTTAAAAAATTAATTATTAAAAAATGGCTGTTTCAGCCTTTTTTGCTCTCTAACACAAAGAGTTTTCATCGGATCTTCACCAAACTTGCTGAAATGCTTTATTTTTATAAAATCTAGGTCCATGGTAGTGTGATTATTACTAAAGTCCCATAAGGATTATCTTAGTTATTGCCCTTTATGTATTAAAAAGGACTGTTTCACCATTTTTTGCTCTCTAACACAAATACTTTTTTTCCTTGACCTAGATTTAATACCAATACACGTTGTCAGCAAGTTTGGTGAAGATCCAATAAAAAGTGTTTGTGTTAGAGAGCAGAAAATGCTGAAACGGTCATTTTTTAATTATTCAAGGACAATAACTCAGACATGCCTTATGCGATTTTGCTAGTTATTGAACCTGACCTAGATTCTATACTAATAAACATTTGTAGCAAGATTGGTGAAGATCAAAAAAGAAGTGTTTGAGTTAGAGAGCGGACAAGGCTGAAACAGTCATTTTCAGCAAGCTCAATGTATAGATCCTCCGTAATGTTTTTAATCGCTTACCCATGGTGAATAATATGTACACGTTGTCACTGGATCAAGTAGTGTTTAACCCTGTGCCCATTGCTCGTTACTTTACGGGAGTTTACAACCTGTTTGAATCTAGAAAGACGCCGCGTAACGCGGCGTCTCATCTGGATCCAAACTGTTTGACACTCGTCTTAAGGTTTGTTTAATTAAAACAATGCATAAATCTAAACTGAACAAATTTTGCAGACGACAATGTCAAAGCAGACGTCTGTGCAGCAGAATAAGGGTTAACAGGGTAATTCTCAGTGCTCCAGCTATACACATGTAACCGGGAGTAATCTGAACTAATCTAACATTTTCTCACTCATTTCAGCACCGAATGCTATGGTGTTACTACTGATTAAACCGTCTCTTAGAGGCAATTTTAATGAGTATGACACCATTGGGTTTAAAAGCAGAAATAAAGATTTTAGTTTTTCGAAATACTTCCGTTATCTGGAGCCCTGTATTTACAGAGTTGTCCTTCTTCCATTCACAAGGGAGGCTTTTTAATTTGTGCAGCACAAAAATATTATAAATAAAATTTAAAAAGCGAATTTCTTAGATAAAGCCGGTTTTTGTGAAAGAATCACGTCCTACGTAGTTCAAATGGGACCCCAAACAACCGTTTTATGCAGGTTTCTCAAAAACACAATGCGGCTTTAAAACAATTATTCAACAGACTTTACTCTAACGTAGTACTTAAAATGATATTCAACCCTGTTGAAAAATAAAGGGTCTATTCTTCATTTACAACCAGTGACGAGTACATACACTAGTCCTTTGCAAACAGTGTTGACCCTGGTAAGTGGGCTCCATCAAGAGCCACCTGATCTGGATCTGGAGTGTTTGTCATTTTGCAATATATTGTGAGAACCAACCCTAAATGATAGAATCAAATTTCAATAAACAAGAATATCGTTCCCAACGATGGATGCTCTCTACAAAGAAAAAGCCCAAAGGTATAGCATGTTTAGTAGGTTAACACAGTGTAAAATTTCATCAACTTACGATGTAACGTTCAAGAGATATGCTTCAGACAAAAATGAATTTATTATGACAAGGGCCACTATGGCCCTAAATCGCTCACCTGGTAACCATGTAACCATGTACACCGTGTGACCTAGTTTTTGACCGGACATGACCCTCACTCTAACTTGACCTCGATTTCAATGAGACAAACATTTTGTTCAAGTTTCATGAAGATTCAATGAATTTTGTAGTCTCTATAGAGTGTTAACGAGGTTTTTCGATGATTTGATCTTGTGACCTAGTTTTTGACCGGACATGACCCACATTCGAAGTTGGCCTAGATTTCATTGAGGCAATCATATTAATGAAGTTTCATGAAGATCAAATGAAATTTGTAGCCTCTAGAGTGTTAACAAGGTTTTTCGATAATTTGACCTAGTGACCTAGTTTTTGACCGGACATGACCCACATTCGAACTTGACCTAGATTTAATTGAGGCAAACATTTTGATGAAGTTTCATGAAGATCCAATAAAATGTGTAGTCTCTAGAGTGTTAACAATGTTTTTCGAAGATTTGACCTAGTGACCTAGTTTTTGACCGGACACGACCCACATTCAAACTTGGTCTAGATTTTATTGAGGCAAACATTTTGATAAAGTTTCCTGAAGATCCAATGAAGTTTGTAGTCTCTAGAGTTAACAAGGTTTTTCGAAGATTTGACCTAGTGACCTAGTTTTTGACCGGACATGACCCACATTCAAACTTGGCCTAGATTTCATTGAGGCAATCATATTGATGAAGTTTCATGAAGATCCAATGAAATTTGTAGCCTCTAGAGTGTTAACAAGGTTTTTAGATAATTTGACCTAGTGACCTAGTTTTTGACCGGACATGACCCACATTCGAACTTGGCCTAGATTTCATTGAGGCAAACATTGTGACCAAGTTTCATCAAGATCCAATTAGATTTGAACCTGGTAGAGTGTTAACGAACAATTGTGGACGGACAGACGACGGACGACGGACATCCAGCGATCCTAAAAGCTCACCTTGGCACTACGTGCCAGGTGAGCTAAAAAAGGGAGGCAATTCAATATTTTGTTATATTCTTGTGTACTACACTTCTTTTTGTCATTCTCTAACACTGTATCAAGTTTCATCAAGTTACAGTGCGTCAGAAAATATGATTTTTTTAAAACAAATATGTAGAAAAAGGGAGATAATTCAATATTTGGAGATGGCAGAGTTATGGTTCTTGAGTAAAGCACTCCCTCTGCCATCTCGTATCACTGTATCAAGTTTAATCAACTTACAATGCAATGCTCAGGAGATATGCTCCAGACAAAATTTGATTCTTTTTAAATAGAAAAGGGAAGATAATTAAATATTGGGAGATGACAGAGTCATGGTTCTTGTGTACTGCACCCTCCTTATGTCATCACCTATCAATGTATTAAGATCCATTAACTTACCGTGTTGCAGTCAAGAGATATACTCCGGACAAAATTGTTTTGTATTTTTTGAAAAAGGGAAATAATTCAATATTGGGAGATGACAGAGTTACCCTTCTTGTGTACTGCACTTCCTTTAGTCATCCTCTATCACTGTTACAAGTTTTTATCAACTTTCGGTGTAACAGTCCAGAGATATGCTCCAGACAAAATTGATTTTTTAAGAGGAAAAGGGAGATAATTCAAAATTGGGAGATGAGAGAGTTACGGTTCTTGTGTACTGCACCTCCTCCTGTCATTCTCTATCACTGTATCAAGTTTCATCAACCTACGGTGTACCGTTCAAGAAATATGCTCCGGACAAAAAAGCGTGACGGTGGACGTACCCACAATCTCCATTTAAGTGGCCATATCCTTCTTTATTGTATCTCTTTTATGTGGCTAAAATATGTGTGGTTAGCCACATAAATGAATACTAACTTTGTTATAGAATGATCTGGAGGCTAACCCTACCCCTAACCCTATATCCCACAACTGGCCAGGTTAATGTCACAAGAAATGGCCAGGTTAATGGTACAAGAAACTGCCAGGTTAATGTTTTTCAATTATGTGTCTAGTTTATGGACACAATTTTAGCCACGCAACTACCATTTTGTGAGCACGGACGGACAGATGGATGGATACACAGATGGACATTTGTTGGGTATTTTCTTTGTTTAAAAGTACCCAACAGTACACAAAATACCCAACAATAACAATAGGGTAATCACGGAATGAATGGAATCTATTGTTCTCCCTACCCAACAAAGGACCTTTCGTGCGCTCGGACGGACGGACAAAGCGGCGACTATATGCTCCCCCCTAAAGGGGAGCATAATAAAACATTTATTGACGTAGTACTTAAATAACATACCCAACCATAGAGACGAATACACTTGTCATTTACAATGACCAGTACGAACACTAGTCCTTTACAAACAGTGCATATCCTGGTCAAACTGAGAGGGTTAATTCGGGAGCTCTCTGATCAAGGTCTGCATTGTTTGTTATTTTGCAGTATATTTATTGAAACAACCCTTAATTACTGCAGACATTACTCTGACGTAGTACTTAATATACTCAACCATAGCAACCAGTATAGTTTTCATGTACAACCAGTGACGAGTACGTACACTAGTCCTAGGCAACAGTATAGACCCTGGTCAGTGGGCTTCATTATTTTGCAGTTTACCTTTAGTAACAATCCTAAATTTCAGGATCAAAATTCAACACTTAAAACAATTATTCATGCAGTAGACATTACTCTGACGTAGTACTTAACATGATAGTCAACCCTGGCGACGAGTTTACTCTCCATTTATTTTACAATCAGTGATGAGTACGTACACTAGTTCTTTGCAAACAATGTAGACCCTGGTCAGATTCATGAATTTTAATAAGGCCAATATGTATTTCCCTAGTGTTTTTTTTAATTGGACCATCGCCTAGCACCTTGATTTTTTGTTTGTTTCCTGAACTATGTTGCATCTTTTTTAAAAAACAGAAACATTTTTAATGCTTACTACATCTACAAATGTATTTGATTTTGGGTGTATATTTGCAAATATAATATATAGAAATCTTAGCTTCAAAATATGAAACACTAGATCTACCTCACTTTTAGTCATTATTAAAACCCAGCGTCACACGAAAACGCATTACATTTCAATGTAAACATTTCTCTGAAAAGTAAAGTTTATGAGTTTAAAACTTGGAGAACAGCACTTTAAAATAAATGATGTCTTTGATAAAAACAAAGCTGCAAAAGAGCTGTTTTTATCGACTGTAGAGGATCTCTGTCTTACAGACGAATTCGTTTACCTCACGACTCCAACAAGTATGGTGGGTTGCTAGTGCAGACTCGCCCGTAAAATTTTAGTAAACGGAAGAGTTTTGCGTCTAACCAAAAGTCGAAACTTTTCTAAGTTTTCCGTTGTTGGTAACTGCCTCATATATATAGGACTAGATCTTGATCTCTTTCTAGAAGTGTATCTTTTTTTTTTGGCCAGAATCATGTGGATTCAGCTGCGTACATGGGTATAGGCAGCTACGCGCCTGCAAGAGTTATGATCCTTGTGCAAAACACTTCAACTTCTCTTGAAATTTCTTTCCATAAATGATTTAATTTCATCTAAAAAAAAACCGAGTAGAACAGGAGTTCTAGTCAAAAATAAAAGTGACCTAAAATGTGTGACAGACAGACCGATGGACAGAAAACGGAAATGTGATCTCAAAGTGTCACCTCTGCCTATAGCAGGTGACACAAAAAATTGTCCATGGCTAGAAATTTCTGAAAATGACTAAATTGATTGTCTATTTGAAGTTTCAGGGGTCAATGAGTTAACCCATTACCCCATATGCTGTTTCTAGTTTTGAGCACATGTGACCACTTAAAGCAGGTTGAAAGTAAAGCAGAATGTGCCTGAAGCCTGCCTTAAGCTACAATCCCCTAGAATATAGAAAATATTTCTTATCATACATGTTCATGACTGTATAAATTAAAACTGTTTTCTTCAGGAGAGGAATAAATCAAAGGCGTATTTATAGGGTAATGGGTTAAAGTTACCACCTGACCTTTTACACTGGAGGAGACATTATTCTTTCCCGTAGTAATGCAAATTAAACACAAAGGCAATACAATTAAAGAGAGAAAATGACTATTTTTAGACAATGTTGACAGTTTATTTTAATCTGAAATGCAAACAGTTTGGAGCCTGATCAGACCCGGGATAATCCGGCATCTAATCAGGCTCGAAACTTTTTGCAATGAAAATGATTGATCTTGCATAAAGGTATTTACTGGGAAAGAATAGCGTCTTCCTTGCTGTGCCATTGTTTGGCTTGAAATGAGACTTTTGTAGCCAGTAATTGTCTGCACTTTATACTATACATTTACTATTAATTGGCTATTATTTGATAGAGGATATACATTACCAAGTTAGAATCTGGTTTATCATCACTACTTACCATTCTTTCGCCAACTCCCCTTATTTCAACTCTAATAACTGGCATGCCTCTCTTGCTCATCATCTGGACAAGTAGACAAGACCGTGTTCAATAAACGCTCATGCCCCCAACGGCAATGATTCCTTTACAATATATTCTGAATCATCTCAAGTCCAATTATGTCAAGGTCACGGTCAAATTGAGGTTGGGCTATACAATTGAATTGAGACAGGTCCAATTCAACAACTGTATTAGAATCCAAGCATTTGAAAAAGTCATCGTGATGTCAGATGAAATGGTAAAATCTAGTTAACCGAGATCCAAATTAGGTCAAGGTCAAAGTATTTATGATATAGGCGAATTAGGAAGTGTCGAAGGCAGCATTAATGTTTAAGTATCCAGATATTCTAGTAAGCAGTTTTGATGCTAAAAGAAATGGTAAAATCTTGTTAACAAATGTATGCACAGACGGACAGGACAATCACTCAATATGCCTACAGCATCTGTTGATGCTGGGGGCTAAAAAATCCCTTTGAAATTTATCCGTAATGTTACATGGCTAACATCATCAAACGGCCCGCATAACATCATCAAACGGCCCGCATATTCGCAGGGCTGCCATTTCACATTTTTCTCCCAGAATTCTTCCAATTTTTATCCCAGCAGATGGTAGCATAAAGCAGGTTGAAAGTTAAACAGAATGCACCTTAGGCTTTTCCTTCAACCTACTTAAAGTAATAAAGCCTGAAAAATAGAAAATTTTAAAAACTTATGATTTTTCAATATCTACTTATGGCAGCCCTGAATTCTGCCCTGTGGTTTTAGTACGCCTCAATTCAGAACAAGAGCCCTATGGGGCATATTTCGCTCACCTGAGAATAGCTGAAAAATGGAGATAATGATTTATGTCCAGGACTGACCTAGATACGCAACAGACCGGAACCATTTGAATAAAATATGTAAAGGATATTTAAAAGTGTCACCATACAGAATCTTAAAGCTCTGTCCATATTAGTTTCAGAGAAGATGTTTGAAAATTTCACTATATAACTCGATGTAAAACTGTGACCCCCGGGGCAAGGCCAATTTTGACCCCAGGGGCATAATTTGAACAACCTTGATAGAGGACCTGTAGGCGATGCTATGTGCCAAATATCTAAGCTCTGGCTCTTGTAGTTTCAGACAAGAAGATTTTTTAAGTTTTCATTGAAAAAAATCTATTTTTAGCTCCTGTGACCTAGTTTTGCAACCGACCAGAACCATTTGAACATTTTTGGTATAGGACATCTAGAAGTGTCACCATGCCAAATATCAAAGCTCTGTCCATATTATTTTGAGAGAAGACATTTGAAAATTTCACTATATAACTCTATGTAAAACTGTGACCCCCGGGGCGAGGCCAATTTTGACCCAGGGGCATAATTTGAACAAACTTGATAGAGGACCTGTAGATGATGATATGTGCCAAATATCTAAGCTCTGGCCCTTGCAGATTGTGACGAGAAGATTTTTTATGATTTCCTTATTTTTTCACTTTGGTTGTCATGGCAACCAGAGTTCTGCATTGTTTTCAATTCTTTGAACAAATTTGAGCAAATTTGAAAGAGCTTGACCCAAGGAACATTTCTGTAAAGTTTGTTTGAATTCTGTCGAGCGGTATAGGAGGAGATGTCATTTGAAGCAATTGTTAACGACGACGCACAAGGGACGACGGACACAGGGCCATCCCAATAGCTCACCTTGAGCCTTTGGCTCAGGTGAGCTAAAATGGAAGAATTAAAACATTTCTAGTGAAGTAATGGCAATGAACTGGAAAAGTGAGTTGATTCAAATTTGAAAAGTTATACAATCGAAATCAAATGAACCATACTTTACGCTTCATCTCATGATATAAGATTTCAAAACAATTGACTGCAAAGTGTCACCAGTTTCCGCGTTGCTAATCAAGGTCGTTCATTATTTTGGAACAGTTTCTTTTCTCAATCCTTAGATTCAAACTCTGCATCCTGTAAAATGTTTATGTCAAAATTTGCTACTTAATCTAACATTCTGCTATGTCTATTAGCCTACCTATGTTATCTGTCAACTTGATGCTACAGGTTATTCGACTGTACCGTATTGCTTTAGTAAAAGATAGATTTGGAGACGATTGCAGAATGGTCTATAACAGCGTAGAACTATATGACAATACAAATAACGAATGGATATTTGTTTCAAACCTTTTTGTTGGCAATAATTATTCAGAATAAAGGTTTGTTGCTTGCAATTTGATTTTTTTTTAAAAATGCGTCAATATACAAACTTTATATACAACTTAAATCGACTTCACGTGATCTGTGTCCGTGGTCTAGTGGTATGATGGTCGACTCTGCCCACGGCGGTCCGAGTTCAAGTCCCGATCGATCAAAACTTTTCTTCTTTTTTTTAGCTCACCTGGCACGTAGTGCCAAGGTGAGCTTTTAGGATCGCTGGATGTCCGTCGTCCGTCGTCTGTCTGTCTGTCTGTCCGTCCGTCCACAATTGTTCGTTAACACTCTAGCAGGTTCAAATCTCATTGGATCTTGATGAAACTTGGTCACAATGTTTGCCTTAATGAAATCTAGGTCAAGTTTGAATGTGGGTCATGTCCGGTCAAAAACTAGGTCACTAGATCAAATTATCGAAAACCCTTGTTAACACTCTAGAGGCTACAAATTTCATTGGATCTTCATGAAACTTCATTAATATGATTGCCTTAATAAAATCTAGGCCAAATTCGAATGTGGGTCATGTCCGGTCAAAAACTAGGTCACTAGGTCAAATCTTCGAAAAACCTTGTTAACACTCTAAAGACTACAAATTTCATTGGATCTTCATGAAACTTCATCAAAATGTTTGCCTTAATGAAATCTAGCTCAAGTTTGAATGTGGGTCATGTCCGGTCAAAAACTAGGTCACTAGGTCAAACTATCGAAAAACCTTGTTAACACTCTAGAGGCTACAAATTTCATTGGATCTTCATGAAACTTCATCAATATGATTGTCTCAATAAAATCTAGGCCAAATTTGAATGTGGGTCATGTCCGGTCAAAAACTAGGTCACTAGGTCAAATCTTCGGAAAACCTTTCTAACACTCTAGAGACTACAAATTTCATTGGATCTAAATGAAACTTCATCAAAATGTTTGCCTCAATAAAATCTAGGTCAAGTTAAAATGTGGGTCATGTCTAGTCAAAAACTAGGTCACTAGGTTGAATCATCGAAAAACCTTATTAACACTCTAGAGACTACAAATTTCATTTGATCTTCATAAAACTTGATGAAAAGGTTTGCCTCAATGAAATATAGGTCAAGTTCAAATGTGGCTTATGTCTTGTCAAAAACTAGGTCACTAGGTCAAATCATCCAAAAACCTCGTTAACACTCTAGAGACTACAAAATTCATTGAATCTTCATGAAACTTGAACAAAATGTTTGTCTCATTGAAATGGAGGTCAAGTTAGAATGAGGGTCATGCCCGGTCAAAAACTAGGTCACACGGTGAACATGGTTACATGGTTACCAGGTGAGCGATTTAGGGCCATAGTGGCCCTTGTTTAAATAAAACTGTTCTTTTTTGTGGATACGAAATGGTTAGCAAACATATTTATTGTTTTTTTGCGTCTAACAATATTTTTTTTTACTTCTCCGTTATTTGTTTTTAGTAATGAAAATAAAATAGTTCCAATACATGTATTCGCGATCATTGTTCTGTATTGAAAGCAGTGGTAATTAGATCTATATTTTTGTTTGGTATAATAAAATAAAAACAAGAGCGTGTCCCAGTTACACGAATGCCCCCGATGATACAGGGAGGGGATTCCAGACTATCAAATGTAAAATGTACGAGTTAGAGAGCAGAAACTGTCATGGAGCGCCATAAAAGCGCCATTTTGAGGAATTCAAGGGCCATTACTCCAAAGAGCCTAGCATAAATTGGCGCCGCTGGTTATCCAACTTGGTCTCCATTTTATGTCAACAAACATTTTCAGAAAGTTTGGTGAAGATCAGATGAAAAGCAATGTGTTTGTGAAACACAAATGCCCCCAGCCAGCGTCATGTTCTGTAATGTAATGATTATTTGCAAAAGTAGGTCAAAAGTCATGGTCGCATGGTAAATGAAACATTGGCATGGTTGAACAAGTCTTAACACAAGAAACATACAATGTACATGTACAAACAAAGTATGGAAGCTCTAGGCCTACTGGTTCAAATGTTATAGGCATATAAAGATTTATACAAAAGCCGGTCAAAGGTCAAGGTCACAAGGGCAAAAGCGTAGGTATGGTTGGAAAGGTCTTGACACAAGAAATATATAAACAAAATATGAAAGCCGTAGGCCTACTGGGGCAAATTTTATAGCCATTTAAAGATTTTAACAAAAGTAGGTCAAATGTCAAGGTCACAATGTCAAAAAAATTTGTATGGTTGGAAAGGTCTCGCCACAGGGAAGACACCTGCCAAGTATAAAAGGTCCAGGTGCAAAAATGCAAAAGTTATATCCAAGGTTAAGGTTTTTGGTTAAAGTTTGATTAAATAGATCAAAGGTCAAGGTCACATTGTCTAATACGTTGGTATGGTTGGAAAGGTCTCGCCACAGGGAAGACACCTGCCAAGTATAAAAGGCCCAGGTGCAAAAATGCAAAAGTGATATCCAAGGTTAAGGTTTTTGGTTAAAGTTTGATTAAATAGGTCAAAGGTCAAGGTCACATGGTCAAAGATGTTGGTATGGTTGGAAAGGTCTTGACAAAAGAAATATGCATACAAAATATGAAAGCCATGGGCCTACTGGTGCAAATGTTATAGCCATTTAAAGATTTTTACAAAAGTAGGTCAAATGTCAAGGTCAAGATCACAAGGTCAAAAAGTGTTATATGGTTGGAAAGGTCTTGCCATGAGGACTACACATGCCAAGTATAAAAGGCCCAGGTTTAAAAATGCAAAAGTTATAGCCAAGGTTAAGGTTTTTGGTTAAAGTTTGATTAAATAGGTCAAAGGTCAAGGTCACATGGTCAAAGATGTTGGTATGGTTGGAAAGGTCTTGACAAAAGAAATATACATACAAAATATGAAAGCCCTGGGCCTACTGGTGCAAATGTTATAGCCATTTAAAGATTTTTACAAAAGTAGGTCAAATGTCAAGGTCAAGGTCACAAGGTCAAAAAGGTTTGTATGGATGAAAAGGTCTTGATACAGGGAAGACACATGCCAAGTATAAAAGGCCCAGGTACAAAAATGCAAGAGTAATAGCCAAGGTTAAGGTTTTTGGCACAGACAGACGGACGGATGGACAGACGGTCTTCTAACTTAGGTCTAAGGGCCAGCCTGCTAAGGGGCCAACTGTCCAAGTTAAAGGGCCACAAGTGGCCCATTGATATTATCTGAGCAACCAAAAGTGCCCTCTAAGGTCAGTCCCCTACCTAAGGACAGATTATGGACATTTGTGGTAAAGGGCCATAATTTGAAAACTTATTTTTTACCTCCCTTGAGGCCCTCTGATACCATTTTTGCAACTTTTAGAACCAGTTAAGGGGCCATGGCCCTTTAACTGCCAACGGCCCTATATTTTTTCACAGTCCACTAAAATGGCCCCTTACTTCAAGTTAGCTGCACGGACGGACAGATGGACGGACAGACAAACCAACAGACATGACAAAAACTATATGCCCCCGAATCGTAGATTCTGGGGGCATAATTACATCTCACAGAGCATGAGAGAACGGATTGGTCACCCTCGACAAGTAAATGTCAACCTCGGCTGATATGACTTGCCTCGGGTGACCAATCCGTTCTCTCACCCTCTGTGAGATGTGATATTTATATATTGTTCAACTTTGTAATTGTATAAAGAGGAATTGTTTTTGTCAGTGGAGGAATAAGGCACATTCTGCTTCACTTGAAGTCTGCTTTAAGCTATTATCTAATAGAATAATAAAGAATATAGAAAATAGTTCTTTTGATTCTTATTTGTAACAGAATAAATTTAAACTATTTTCTTCAGTAGAGTAATAAATTAAATGTGTAAAAAGGCTTATTTATGGGGTAATGAGTTAAAATAGGCTAATAGAACAGCAGTAAGCTCCTTAAGGACAGACTTTTGTCCTGCATTAACCCATAAATACACTTTTAATACATCCCTCTAAAGAAGAAAATATTTCTGCTTAAAGATACAGTCATGAATATACTTCATAAGAAATCCTTACAGATTGTAGCTAAAAGCAGGCTGAAATTAAAGCAGAATGAGGAATAATGTGTATTCTGCTTTACTTTCAATCTGCTTTAAGTAGTTGCTTGTCATCAAAAGTATTAACCCTTTACCCCATAGATGTGTGCCTTTCAGCGCATTTAATTTATTTCTCTACTGAAGAAAATATTTCCAACTAACATATACAGTACATATCATACATGTATGATGGTTGCTTAAAGGAGGCTGAAAGTAAAGTATTCTGTTTTACTTTCAACCTGCTTTAAGTGAGCACCTGGCTTCAAAATTAGAATCAGTCCATGGGTAAAGTGTAAACAAGCTATATAGTGTATGGGTCAAGCAGTAGCTGCCAATCCTGTATGACTGCTGACACATGCTTTATTTTATATAGAATATTGAACATTTTGTGAAGGCTTACACTAACTATTAAAAGCAGGGGGCTGCTTAAAAGTAAGGTGAAAGTAAAAGAGAAAGCTGTTTTTTGAAGCTCTCTGTTTAACTTTCACCTTGCTTTAAGCTGCCACCTGTCTTTCTTACGATCAATTATCCATCTTTTTAATGGTTGTAATATATAGAGACATTTTACTGTACTACATGAGATAATTTTGGGTGAACTCTATAACTCACTTTGCCTGTCTGGTATCCTACAGTTTGTGCAGCTGCCATGGTACCCTTTTTCTTGTTCTTATATCCACAATAACCCTGTAAATATAAACTATGCAGTCAATTCTGTAGGGAAAACAATCAGTGTAGGGGACATCTAGAGACAAATGGTGTGCAACGAACGCTCGAAGTAGAATGAAAGTACATGTAAGTAAGTACATTGTAAGTAAGCAAGTAAGTAAATATTTTATTATTGCATAGAACATAATGTTATAAACTAAGTACAGTTTAAACACAAACAATTTGCATCCAGCCCAGTGGGCCTATAAGGTGTCGGCCTGGTCAGGAATCACTTCCGGGTCGTTGTGGTCTTGCAAGTAGTACCTTGAACAAGAGACCCAGAGAGTCACATTTCGCTCACCTGAGGACTTGTACCATAGAATCTGACTGGGCAAGACAACATTTTGATATAGCTATGACCCAGGTCCCATAATTTGATCTTGGTAGAGGACCACAATGCGAAGCTACATGTCAGATATTAATGATCTGGGCCTTACGGTTTAAGAGAAGAAGATTTTTAAAGATTTTCCTATAAAAACTGGGTGGGTCCAATTTTTGCCCGGGTGTCATAATTTGAACACACTTGGTAGAAAACCACAAGCCAAAGCTATATGTCAAATATTAAGAATCTAGGCCTTACAGTTTCAGAGTAGACGATTTTTAAAGGTTTTCCTATATAAGTCTATGTAAAACTGATAAGCCCCGGGGCGGGGCCAAATTTGATCAAGGGGTCATAATTTGAACAATGTTGGTAGAGTACCATAGGGAAAAGCTACATGTCAAATATAAATGATATTGGCCTTACGGTTTCAGAGAAGAATATTTTTAAAGGTTTTCCTATGAAAAACTAATAGGCCCGAGGGCGTGGCATTTTTTTACCCGGGGTCATAATTTTAACAATTTTGGTAGAGGACCACAAGGCAAAGCTGTATGTCAAATATTAAAGATCTAGGCCATACAGTTTGAGAGAAAAAGATTTTAAAAGGTTTTCCTATATAAGTCTATGTAAAACTGATAAGTCCCGGGGCGGGGCCAATTTTAACCCAGGGGTTATAATTTGAACAACTTTGGTAGAGGACTATAAGGAAAAGCTACATGTCAAATATAAATGATCTAGGCCTTACAGTTTCAGAGAAGAAGATTTTTAAAGGTTTTCCTATGAAAAACTGATAAGCCCGAGGGCGGGCCATTTTTGGCCCGGTGTAACAGCCAATTCTTTCCCCCCTGCTAAAAGTTTCCCCGGGGAAAGAATTGGCTAGCCAAAACCTTCACCGGGGAAAGAATTGGCTAGCCAATTCTTTCCCCCCTAAAAACTCATAATTGAGAATACTTTTAGCTAGCCAATTCTTTCCCCCCTAGTTGAAACTTTCCCCGGGGAAAGAATTGGCTAGCCAATTCTTTCCCCCCCCCCCCCCCGGCTATATTTTCGCAATTCAGAGGGGGGGGGGGAGTTTTGGCTAGCCAATTCTTCCCCCCCCCCCCCCCCCCTCTCAGTCAATATGCGGAATTGTATCCTTTTGACGTTATATGGAGGGGGGAAGTTCTGGCTAGCCAATTCTTTCCCCCCTATCTGTCAGTCTGTTGAAATGTATACTTTGGCTCTCTTTGAGGGGGGAAAGTTTTGGCTAGCCAATTCTTTCCCCCCACCTCTCTTTCAGTCTGTGGAATTGTGTACTTTGACCATCTAGGAGGGGGGGGGGGGGAATTTTGGCTAGCCAATTCTTCCCCCCCTATCTGACAGTGTGCAGATTGTATGCTGTGACTATCTCGGAGGGGGGAAAGTTTTGGCTAGCCAATTCTTTCCCCCCTATCTGTCAGTCTGCGGAATTGCATCCTTTCATTATCTTGGAGGGGGGAAAGTTTTGGCTAGCCAATTCTTTCCCCCCATATCTTACAGTCTGTAGAATTGTATACTTGGACTATCTCGGAGGGGGGAATGTTTTGGCTAGCCAATTCTTTCCCCCCTGTCTGAAAGTGTGCAGATTGTATGCTTTGAAAATCTCGGAGGGGGGAAAGTTTTGGCTAGCCAATTCTTTCCCCCCTATCTGTCAGTCTGCGGAATTGCATCCTTTCATTATCTTGGAGTGTGGAAAGTTTTGGCTAGACAATTCTTTCCCCCATATCTTACAGTCTGTAGAATTGTATAAATGGACTATCTCGGAGGGGGGAAAGTTTTGGCTAGCCAATTCTTCCCCCCCCCCCCCCCCTGTCTGTCAGTCTGTGGAATTCGATACTTTGACTATCTTGGAGGGGGGAAAGTTTTGGCTAGCCAATTCTTTCCCCCATATCTTACAGTCTGTAGAATTGTATACTTGGACTATCTTGGAGGGGGGAAAGTTTTGGCTAGCCAATTTTTTCCCCCCTCTCAGTCAGTCTGAGGACTTGTACCCTTTTGACTTGACATGGAGGGGGGAAAGTTTTGGCTAGCCAATTCTTTCCCCCCTCCCCTCTCTTTCAGTCTGTTGAACTGTATACTTGGACTATCTTGGAGGGGGGGAAGTTTTGGCTAGCCAATTCTTTCCCCCCCTATCTGACAGTGTGCAGATTGTATGCTTTGACTATCTCGGAGGGGGGAAGTTTTGGCTAGCCAATTCTTTCCCCCTTATCTGTCAGTCTGCGGAATTGCATCCTTTCATTATCTTGGAGGGGGGAAAGTTTTGGCTAGCCAATTCTTTCCCCCCCATATCTTACAGTCTGTAGAATTGTATACTTGGACTATCTCGGAGGGGGGAAAGTTTTGGCTAACCAATTCTTTCCCGCTATCTGACAGTGTGCAGATTGTATGCTTTGAATATCTCGGAGGGGGGGAAGTTTTGACTAGCCAATTGCTTCCCCCCCCCCCCCCCTATCTGTCAGTCTGCGGAATTGCATCCTTTCATTATCTTGGAGGGGGGAAAGTTTTGGCTAGCCAATTCTTTCCCCCCCATGTCTTACAGTCTGTAGAATTGTGGACTATCTCGGAGGGGGGAAAGTTTTGGCTAGCCAATTATTTCCCCCCTATCTGACAGTGTGCAGATTGTATGCTTTGACTATCTTGGAGGGGGGAAAGTTTTGGCTAGCCAATTCTTTCCCCCCTATCTGACGGTGTGCAGATTGTATGCTTTGACTATCTTGGAGGGGGAAAGTTTTGGCTAGCCAATTCTTTCCCCCCTCCCCTCTATTTCAGTCTGTTGAACTGTATACTTGGACTATCTTGGAGGGGGAAGTTTTGGCTAGCCAATTCTTTCCCCCCTATCTGACAGTGTGCAGATTGTATGCTTTGACTATCTTGGAGGGGGGAAGTTTTGGCTAGCCAATTCTTTCCCCCCTATCTTACAGTGTGCAGATTGTATCCTTTGTCTATCTCGGAGGGGGGAAAGTTTTGGCTAGCCAATTATTTCCCCCCTATCTGACAGTGTGCAGATTGTATGCTTGGACTATCTTGGAGGGGGAAGTTTTGGCTAGCCAATTCTTTTCCCCCTCCCCTCTCTTTCAGTCTGTTGAACTGTATACTTGGACTATCTTGGAGGGGGAAAGTTTTGGCTAGCCAATTCTTTCCCCCCTATCTGACAGTGTGCAGATTGTATGCTTTGACTATCTTGGAGGGGGGAAGTTTTGGCTAGCCAATTCTTTCCCCCCTATCTTACAGTGTGCAGATTTTATGCTTTGTCTATCTCGGAGGGGGGAAAGTTTTGGCTAGCCAATTCTTTCCCCCCCTGTCTGTCAGTGTGCAGATTGTATGCTTGGACTATCTTGGAGGGGGGAAAGTTTTGGCTAGCCAATTCTTTCACCCCTATCTGACAGTGTGCAGATTGTATGCTTTGACTATCTCGGAGGGGGGAAAGTTTTGCCTAGCCAATTATTTCCCCCTATCTGTCAGTCTGCGGAATTGCATCCTTTCATTATCTTGGAGGGGGGAAAGTTTTGGCTAGCCACTTCTTTCCCCCCCTATCTGACAGTGTGCAGATTGTATGCTTTGACTATCTCGGAGGGGGGAGTTAAATTTTGGCTAGCCAATTCTTTCCCCCCTATCTGTCAGTCTGCGGAATTGCATCGTTTCATTATCTTGGAGGGGGGGGGGGGGGTTTGGCTAGCCAATTATTTCCCCCCCTATCTGACAGTGTGCAGATTGTATGCTTTCATTAGCTTGGAGGGGGGGAAGTTTTGGCTAGCCGATTCTTTCCCCCTTCCCCTCTCTTTCAGTCTGTTGAACTGTATACTTGGACTATCTCGGAAGGGGGAAAGTTTTGGCTAGCCAATTCTTTCCCCCCCCCCCCCTATCTGACAGTGTGCAGATTGAATGCTTTGACTATCTCGGAGGGGGGGGGAAGTTTTGGCTAGCCAACTCTTCCCCCCCGATCTGACAGTGTGCAGATTGTATGCTTTGACTATCTCGTAGGGGGGAAAGTTTTGGCTAGCCAATTCTTCCCCCCCCCCCTATCTGACAGTATGCAGATTGTATGCTTTGACTATCTTGGAGGGGGGAAGTTTTGGCTAGCCAATTCTTTCCCCCCTATCTGACAGTCTGTGGACTTGTATCCCTTTGACTTAATATGGAGGGGGGGGGGGGGGGTTGGCTAGCCAATTCTTTCCCCCTTCTCTGAGGGAACCAGACAATTCCCCACCAGGACATTTATTAATTTTACACTTTTCCCCCTCCAAGATAGTCAAAGTATACAATTCCACAGACTGAAAGAGAGGGGGGAAAGAATTGGCTAGCCAAAACTTTCCCCCCGCTTAGATAGTAAAAGCATACAATTCCACACACTGACAGAGAGGGGGGAAATAATTGGCTAGCCAAAACTTTCCCCCCTCCAAGATAGTCAAATGTTGCAATTCTGCAGATTGACAGATAGGGGGGAAAGAATTGGCTAGCCAAAACTTTCCACCCTCCGAGATAGTCAAAGCATACAATTTCGCACACTGTCAGATATGGGGGAAAGAATTGGCTAGCCAAAACTTTCCCCCTTCCAAGATAGTCAAAGTATACAATTCCACAGACTGAAAGAGAGGGGGGAAAGAATTGGTTAGCCAAAAGTTTCCCCCCGCTTAGATTATAGTAAAAGCATACAATTCCACACACTGACAGAGAGGGGGGAAAGAATTGGCTAGCCAAAACTTTCCCCCCTCAGAGATAGTCAAAGCATACAATTTCGCACACTGTCAGATAGGGGGGAAAGAATTGGCTAGCCAAAACTTTCCCCCCTCTTAGATAGTCAAAACATACAATTCCACAGACTGTCAGATACGTAGGGGGGAAAAATTGGCTAGCCAAAACTTTCCCCCCCTCTTAGATAGTCAAAACACACCATTGCACAGACTGTCAGATAGGGGGAAAAGAATTGGCTAGCCAAAACTTCCCCCCCCCCCTCCAAGATAGTCAAAGTATACAATTCCACATACTGAAAGAGATGGGGGAAAGAATTGGCTAGCCAAAACTTTCCCCCCTCCAAGATAGTCAAATGATGCAATACCGCAGACTGACAGATAGGGGGGAAAGAATTGGCTAGCCAAAACTTTCCCCCCTCCAAGATAGCCAAAGCATATAATTCCGCACACTGTCAGAGAGGGGGGGAAAGAATTGGCTAGCCAAAACTTTCCCCCTTCAAGATAGTCAAATGATGCAATTCCGCAGACTGACAGATAGGGGGGAAAGAATTGGCTAGCCAAAACTTTCCCCCCTTCAAGATAGTCAAATGATGCAATTCCGCAGACTGACAGATAGGGGGGAAAGAATTGGCTAGCCAAAACTTTCCCCCCTCCAACATAGTCAAAGTATACAATTCCACAGACAGTCAGATAGGGGGGAAAGAATTGGCTAGCCAAAACTTTCCCCCCTCCAAGATAGTCAAATGTTGCAATTCTGCAGACTGACAGATAGGGGGGGAAGAATTGGCTAGCCAAAACTTTCCCCCCTCCGAGATAGTCAAAGCATACAATTTCGCACACTGTCGGATAGGGGGAAAAGAATTGGCTAGCCAAAACTTCCCCCCCTCCAAGATAGTCAAAGTATACAATTCCACAGACTGAAAGAGAGGGGGGAAAGAATTGGCTAGCCAAAACTTTCCCCCCGCTTAGATAGTAAAAGCATACAATTCCACACACTGACAGATAGGGGGGAAAGAATTGGCTAGCCAAAACTTCCCCCCCCCCCTCCAAGATAGTCAAATGTTGCAATTCTGCAGACTGACAGATAGGGGGGAAAGAATTGGCTAGCCAAAACTTTCCCCCCTCCGAGATAGTCAAAGCATACAATATCGCACACTGTCAGATAGGGGGGAAAGAATTGGCTAGCCAAAACTTTCCCCACTTCAAGATAGTCAAAGCATACAATTCCACAGACTGTCAGATAGGGGGGAAAGAATTGGCTAGCCAAAACTTTCCCCCCTCTTAGATAGTCAAAACACACCATTGCACAGACTGTCAGATAGGGGGGAAAGAATTGGCTAGCCAAAACTTTCCCCCCTCCAAGATAGTCAAAGTATACAATTCCACAGACTGTCAGATAGGGGGGAAAGAATTGGCTAGCCAAAACTTTCCCCCCTCCAACATAGTCTAATTATACAATTCCACAGACTGTCAGATAGGGGGGAAAGAATTGGCTAGCCAAAACTTTTCCCCCTCCAAGATAGTCAAATGATGCAATTCTGCAGACTGGCAGTGGGGGGAAAGAATTGGCTAGCCAAAACTTTCCCCCCTCCGAGATAGTCAAAGCATACAATTTCGCACACTGTCAGATAGGGGGGAACGAATTGGCTAGCCAAAACTTTCCCCCCGCTTAGATAGTAAAAGCATACAATTCCACAGACTGTCAGATAGGGAAGGGAAAGAATTGGCTAGCCAAAACTTTCCCCCCTACAAGATAGTCAAATGATGCAATTCCACAGACTGAAAGAGAGGGGGGAAAGAATTGGCTAGCCAAAACTTTCCCCCCGCTTAGATAGTAAAAGCATACAATTCCACAGACTGTCAGATAGGGGGGAAAGAATTGGCTAGCCAAAACTCCCCCCCCCCCTCCAAGATAGTCAAATGATGCAATTCCACAGACTGAAAGAGAGGGGGGAACGAATTGGCTAGCCAAAACTTTCCCCCCGCTTAGATAGTAAAAGCATGCAATTCCACAGACTGTCAGATAGGGGGGAAAGAATTGGCTAGCCAAAACTTTCCCCCTTCCAAGATAGTCAAATGATGCAATTCCACAGACTGAAAGAGTGGGGGGAAAGAATTGGCTAGCCAAAACTTTCCCCCCTCCAAGATAGTCAAACCATACAATTCCGCCAGATAGTGAGAAAGAAATCCTACAGTGCGAAATTATAGGGGGGGAAAGTTTCATCTAAGGGGGGGGGGGGGAAGAATTAGCTAGCTAAAAGTATCCCACTTGCGAAATTATAGGGGGGGGGGGAAGAATTGGCTAGCCAATTCTTTCCCCGGGGAAGTTTTTGACTAGGGGGGGGGGAAAGAATTGGCTAGCCAATTCTTTCCGCGGGGAAGGTTTTGGCTAGCCAATTCTTTCCCCGGGGAAACTTTTGAGGGGGGAAAGAATTGACTGCTACACCGGGGTCATAATTTGAACAATCTTTGTAGAGGACCACAAGGCAAGTATATGTCAAATATTAAAGATCTGGGCCTTACAGTTTCAGAGAAGAAGATTTTTAAAGGTTTTCCTATATAAGTCTATGTAAAACTGATAAGTCCTAGGGCGGGGCCAATTTTGACCCGGGGGTCATAATTTGAACAATCTTGGTAGAGGACCATATGGCAAAGCTACATGTCAAATATTAATGATCTAGGCCATACAGTTTCTGAGGAGAAGATTTTTAAATGTTTTCCTAAGAAAAACTGATAAGCCCCAGGGCGGGGCCATTTTTGGCCCCAGGGTCAAACTTTGAACAATCTTGGTAGAAGATCATTAGGGGATGATACATACCAAATATAAAAGGTCTGGGCCTTTGGGTTTTTGAGAAGACGATTTTTTAAGATTTTCTTACACATTAAAAGTTGTCTATAGGGTCATGGTAGAAAATCTTGTCCCACAGCAAGGGGAATAACTCTAGCCAAAAACTTTGAACAAGATTTCGTTCCCCCTTGCCACTGATGCTTCTGACAAAGTTTGGTTGCAATTGGGTCAGTGGTTTCTGAGGAGATGTTGTTTGAAAATGTGGACGTACGACGTACGACGGACGGAATGGTATCACAATAGCTCATCCTGAGCCTTCGGCTCAGGTGAGCTAAAAATACAATTTCCAAGATTTGCAATGTTTAGTGTTGCCTTTGTGTGAGTTTGAATGGTTTTCTTGCTGAAAACTGGTTATTTGTGGTCATTTCCACCAAATGGCATTGTTTTAAGGATCTCATTTCAGGACTTTTTCCGCAGGCGGATGCATATTGAAACACAGTGAATGGGTTGAAGGTGAAAGTTGTCTACCTTTATTTTGACAGTGACCTTAGAAAATCATTGATAGCAAAAATGTATTTGCCGATGTTATAGGTTGACTGGTATCAATCAACAGGGAAATGTCTATAGGATTGAAGGGTATGTCTTTTATAGCTTCGATCCTGTTTTTGAGGGAGCTGTTGGCTCTGAAAGTTAGGCATTTTACTATAGATTATATAGGGCGAAATTAGACCAGGCCGACACCTATATGAATTTTATCATTTTCCAAAGTACTGCTGAGATCTACTTTTAACTTCACATGCATGTAGTTTTGGACCATATAAAGCACAGTTTAAATTATTTTTAGAATCCAAGATGAAATGGTTATTTTATTACAATTTTAAATTTATTGAAGGATATATGCCAAATAGACTAAAATTGCCGGTAAGAAAAAAACGTCGGCTGCCTTGCTTTCAAAGACCCAAACTGACTGGGAAAAGGGTAATTTATCCTTTTGATTGTAAATTTGACTTGAAATTGAAATTTTAAAATTGAATTTCAGACTGAAAATATCATAATTTTGTCTTTCGACGCTATACCATGCCTTCATCAATGTATATAATGACAAGCAAATTGAAGTTTGAACAATTTTAACAGATGCTATGTAGGCACAAACTAGTGACAGGGTGTTTCTTTCAAACAAACAGTGTCCTGGTGGGAATTATTATGTCAGCCAGTTCCAGAACAGAGATCCTATAGAGTGGTATCGCAATTGTTACAAGGCTCGAACCACTCACCGGGTGGATGTCATGGTGGTGTAGACCTTGGTGTCCCTTCAGAAATGAAGGCTTCTCAGTATTTGGGGTCACAAACTTTGCATGAAATGTTGAATTTTACTTTTTAAGACAACATAACCAATAATGTGAGGAAATTTTGATTTTAAAGTGCTAGAATCATTGCAATGGTCATGTGGATGAGCAGTGGAAACAGAGTTGAACAGACCACAAGATTGTCTTTTTTTAACTCCGAGCAGACGGATCCGATGGGTGAAGAGGTTAGTTAAAATGCCATTTTCTTACTTTTTAGGGAGTGCAGCAAGGGCTGGCACTGTGTGTGTATGCTTTTTTTTCTTTAAAAAAACCCATTAGGGTGTTGGAAAGGAGTAATACTGTCCAAAACAGTCTTTTTTCAGCAGTCAATGGTACAATAAATGATAGCTTGTCTGGGCATAATTCTCAATATCAATTCAACAGGTCTGTGAAACAGCCAGCCCTGTATTTTAGGCTGAAAGCTCATATGTTGCATCATAGCAGCTATCAAACAGTATATGTTTGGAGTTAAATTAATTGTTTTAATGAGATTTATGGATCCTAATGAGCAGTATCATGAATTCATGATCAAGTAAATTATTCGGTTCCCAACAGATGACTGAATCTGTTTCGCCCAATGTCTTATAGCCTGTCTGTAACGCAGACCCTCGGTTTGTTGAAACACATTTTCAGGAATAACTTTTGATGTTGACCATTGATTGACACTGAATCAAGTTTCATTTGATGTGCAAATTGGACTTTTTTATCTGTGATGGGGGAAACTGACTTACAAAGGCCTGGTTTTTCAATTTTCCTGTCACCATTGTAGTTGAAATGCCCCTTTGGATATTTTAAGATGTGATTTGTATGCCCAATCTGGTGTCTTTAGAACTTATATGTGAATGGAAGTGTATACTGTGTTTTTTAATGCATCTCCTGTCATTGTAGAAGCTAGTATTAGGCTCTTGTATGACCTAAGACTGTTTCTACCAGGGTTAAGCTGTTTACAATGGGTGGGTATAGTTAATCTCTTGTTCAAATATACCGGTGTCAGATCAAATTTGGACCCCCGTAAAAAATGGAACCGCGGGTCCATTTTTGATAGCGAAATATGGACCCCCTTTGTAAATTTTGGACCCCCTCAAAAGTTGGTAATGCTTCTCCCTAATGCAAAATATTGATTACTCCTATCCTGAGGTTGTTATGCCCATATAAAAAAAAAAAAAAAAAAAAAAATAATATTTCGGTTGGAGAGGGGGTCCAAATTTGATGGCATCAAAATTGGACACCCCCCCCCCCCCCCTTGTCAACACCCAACCATAAGTCGTTTGATATTCACATCAACTTTAATTCTTTTCCATTAGTTGTTTTGTTTAAGTAATGTTTTACTCCTTTCCTGAAGTTACTATGCCCTGCAAATTATTTTGGTTGGACAAGGGGGGGGGGGGGGGGGGGGGGGTCCAAATTTGATGGCGTAAAAATTGGACCCCCCCCCCCCCCCCCCCCTCCCTTTTCAACACCCAACCATAAGTCATTTGATTTACACATCAACTTTAATTCTTTTCAATTAGTTGTTTTCTTTAAGTAGTGTTTTACTCCTATCCTGAGGTTACTATGCCCTGCAAATTATTTCAGTTGGAGAGGGGGGGGGGTCCAAATTGATGGCGTTAAAATTGGACCCCCCCTCCCTTTTCAACACCCAACCATAAGTCATTTGATTTACACATCAACTTTAATTCTTTTTCATTAGTTGTTTTGTTTAAGTAATGTTTTACTCCTTTCCTGAAGTTACTATGCCCTGCAAATTATTTTGGTTGGAGAAAGGGGGGGGGGGGGTCCAAAATGGCGTAAAAATTGGAACACCCAACCATAAGTCATTTGATTTTCACATCAACTTTAATTCTTTTCAATTAGTTGTTTTGTTTAAGTAATGTTTTACTAGAAATAGGCTATTGGGTTATGGGTTAAACTACAATCTGATAGGATATATAATATATTTCTTCATGTGCATATGCATGATTGTACAAAATGGAACTACTTTCTTCAGTGGAAGAATAAATTAAGGGCGTAAAAAGGCATATTTATGGGGTAATGGGTTAAGCTACCATCTTCTAGGATACATAAAATATTTCCTATACAGTAAATGTTTGTGACTGTATAAAATGGAATTATTTTCTGCAATGTAGGAATACATTGTACAAAATGGAACTACTTTCTTCAGTGGAAGAATAAATTAAGGGCATAAAAAGGCATATTTATGGGGTAATGGGTTAAGCTACCATCTTCTAGGATACATAAAATATTTCCTATACAGTAAATGAAGGAATGGCCTGGGCCGTTTCTTCTCCCCTGTGTGTCATATAAGTAGGTGAGGGGGAAGGAATGGCCTGGGCCATTTCCTCCCCCCTATGTCTCAATAAAGTTAGTAAGGGGGAGGAAGAAACTGACCGGCTGGGCTGTTTCTTCCCCCGGGGAAGAAATGGCCCAGGGGGGGGGGGGGAAGAAATGGCCGGGGGGGGGGGAGAAATGGCCTGTTACAACCGGGTCCATTTTTTATGGGGTCCAATTTTGATATGACACCGGCACAGAAAATCTGCTTTTAAATACTTCTTAGGGCTAAAGACTTGTATATTTGACTTTATCCTGATTTTTTTTAATGACAATAATGCTTATTTTCCCTTTAAATGTCTCAAATTGTAAAAAAATAGCGGAAATGTAGATTTTTGGAATTAAAATTTTGTGGTGTTTTAATTTAATTTACTTAAAATATTCCTTTGAATAATTCATAAATGGGCAATATAAGTAAAACAAAGTCATTCCTATCTTGTAATTTAAATTTCATGCAAATCCAACAAGAAGTTTGCAAGAAATAGCAGTTTTAGTGATATGGGTAGGGGAGGTAAATTTGCACTGTCCGCAGCAGTTAAAACACAGCCGGGGGGTCTTATGTCTGAACCTCTACAGTTTCCGTAAAACAGAATTGAATCAAGTTTCGAATGTTTTTTGGCAGTCGTCGCATATGAAATAACAGCAGAAAAGAGTTTTCGCTAGGATTTTAAACAAGGGCCAATATGGCCCTAAATCGCTCACCTGGTAACCATGTACACCGTGTGACCTAGTTTTTGACCGGGCATGACCCTCATTCTAACTTGACCTCGATTTCAATGAGACAAACATTTTGTTCAAGTATCATGAAGATTCAATGAATTTTGTAGTCTCTAGAGTGTTAACAAGGTTTTTCGATGATTTGACCTAGTGACCTAGTTTTCGACAAGACATAAGCCACATTTGAACTTGACCTATATTTCATTGTGGCAAACCTTTTCATCAAGTTTCATGAAGATCAAATGAAATTTGTAGTCTCTAGAGTGTTAATAAGGTTTTTGGATGATTCGACCTAATGACCTAGTTTTTGACTAGACATAACCCACATTTTAACTTGACCTAGATTTCATTGAGGCAAACATTTTGATGAAGTTTCATGAATATCCAATGAAATTTGTAGTCTCTAGAGTGTTAACAAGGTTTTTCGAAGATTTGACCTAGTGACCTAGTTTTTAACCGGACATAACCCATATTCGAACTTGACCTATATTTTATTGAGGCAAACCTTTTCATTAAGTTTCATGAAGATCCAATGAAATTTGTAGCCTCTAACGTTTTTGACCGGACATGACCCACATTAGAACTTGACCTGGATTTTATTCAGGCAAACATTTTGATGAAGTTTCATGAAGATCCAATTAAATTTGTAGTCTCTAGAGTGTTAACAAGGTTTTTTGAAGATTTGACCTAGTGACCTAGTTTTTGGCCGGACATGACCCACATTCGAACTTTGCTTAGATTTTATTGAGGCAATCATATTGATGAAGTTTCATGAAGATCCAATGAAATTTGTAGCCTCTAGAGTGTTAACAAGGTTTTTCGATAATTTGACCTAGTGACCTAGTTTTTGACTGGATATGACCCACATTCGAACTTGACCTAGATTTTATTAAGGCAAACATTGTGACCAAGTTTCATCAAGATCCAATGAGATTTGAACCTGCTAGAGTGTTAACGAACAATTGTGAACGGACGGACGGACGGACAGACAGACAGACAGACGACGGACGACGGACATCCAGCGATCCTAAAAGCTCACCTTGGCACTACGTGCCAGGTGAGCTAAAAAAATGGGGGATATTTAGGTGTCGGCCTGGTCAGGAATCACTTCCGGGTCGTTGTGGTCTTGCAAGTAGTACCTTGAAAAATACCATTTCCAAGATTTGCAATGTTTAGTGTTGCCTGTGGGTGAGTTTGAATGGTTTTCTTGCTGAAAACTGGTTATTTGTGGACATTTCTACCAAATGGCATTGTTTTAGGGATCTCATTTCAGGACTTTTTCCCCAGGCGGATGCATATTGAAACACAGTGAATGGGTTGAAGGTGAAAGTTGTTTACCTTTATTTTGACAGTGACCTTAGAAAATCATTGATAGCAAAAATGTATTTGCCGATGTTATAGGTTGACTGGTATCGATCAACAGGGAAATGTCTATAGGATTGAAGGGTATGTCTTTTATAGCTTAGATCCTGTTTTTGAGGGAGCTGTTGGCTCTGAAAGTTAGGCATTTTACTATAGATTATATAGGGCGAAATTAGACCAGGCCGACACGATAGGTCACCACATTTTAAACGTAAATGTCTTGCACATCTTGTACATTTAAAGAGTTTATAGTTAACACAACATGATACAGTGGTGAAAAACGAAACGAAATGCAAACGCATCGCAATAACACTGCCAAAATCACAGATCACCTCAAACGTCGACGGTTCATTTCGACGAGTGTCAATCAGTTTGGAGCCTGATTCAGACGTCGATTTACTTGGCGTCTGATCTGGATCCAAACTGTCTTCGTTGAGCATTCCAAACAGATTATACTTGAATACAAACACACCCTTTGGGAAGGGATACCGACATGTGCTAGGTAATGCATAAAGATTCTGTTGGACCTTTCAACATTTTACATTTGGTCTGCACTGATCAGTAATGTCTTATTAACCTTTTCTCCATATTATTATTATTATACCAGATTTATATAGCGCTCTTTTCACACAGGAGTTGTGCGTTCAAAAGCGCTTCACATGAAATTATATAAATGTACCTACAAAGCGAGAAAGACAAATAACTACATTCACAATAAAAATGATACAATATTGAGATGCATGGAAACATGGAAATTCTTCCAATATTATTACCAAGATTATAAAATTGTTATAGTAAATTTGTAAAATCATTTTTAAAATGAGTCAAATAATTAAAAGATCGATAGAATGATTAAAAACAGAGTGGTTTTTGTTTTTGTTTTTTTGTTTTTGGTTTGTTTGTTTGTTTGTTTCAGTGTAGAGCCGGAGAGTAGTTCACAAATCGTAAAACGAATGTTTAAACAATACTCTCCATGTTGTTTGGTTGAATTTGTTTGTTTGTTTGTTTGTTTCAGTGTAGAGCCGGAGAGCAGTTCACAAGTCGTAAAACGAATGTTTAAAACAATACTCTCCGTGTTGTTTGGTTGAGTATTGTATAATCCATGGCCGTGGTACACCCTTGGTTCATAAACATAAAGCCACCAAGAATTACACCATAGACCCTAGCCAAATGGTTTCAAAGCGATTGGGCAATCCCTACCAGCAAGTTCTACCAGAAAGGCACAAGGTCAATGGTAAAACTCCAGAACTGCCATTCAGACCCACAGCATCCACAGCAAGAACACAGCCCAGAGGTAGCAGTCATTGATTACCTACTTTCTTCTAATAACAGATATTAAAGAAGTGAGTTTTCAAACGTTTTTTGAAGGCTGCAATTGAGCAAGCATCTCTGATGTCTGATGGTAGAGTGTTCCAGAGCTTTGGGGCTGCATGCATGAAACTTCTATCTCCAAACTTCACCAAACGACTTCTCGGCACAACCAGCGATACTGATTTACTCGCAGACCGCAACTCTCTTCGAGGTCTATACACGTCCAGCATACTAACAATGTACCTTGGAGAATCATTGCACATGGCTTTGTATGTGAGTGTCAGAATTTTGAATTCAACTCTGTGTTGAACTGGAAGCCAGTGAAGCTCCTTCAAGACTGGAGTGATGTGATTGTACCGAGGAGTCCTGGTAATGATGCGGGCAGCTGTATTTTGCACACGCTGTAGTTTTCGTAGCGAGTTTTGGGGAATCCCATATAGCAGTGAGTTGCAGTAGTAAATTTTTGATGTGACCAGAGAATTGACCAAACTCTTTGTAGCTTCTGGAGAAAGGTACTGTCTAATATGACCTATTTGCCGCAGCTGTGCGTAGCTAGACCTGCACACAGCGTTGATGTGCTGTGTCATATCCATTTGGGAATCAAATCTAGCACCAAGGTTGTTCATCCATAATGACGGTTTGATTTTAGAGTTTCCCACTTGAACATGAAAATCTCCGGGAACGTTAACCTTTTTTGAGTGAAACAGTATGACCTCAGTTTTGTCAGTGTTCAGCTTCAACATATTCTGGTGCATCCATGAGACTATGTCTTTTAGACATCCTTCGACTTTTGAAAGGGCTTCTTGTTGACTAGATGTGTCTTTAGGCTTAAATGACAAGTATAACTGTGAATCATCTGCATAGAAATGATGATCCAGGTCATGATTTCTGCAAATTGAGCCGACAGGTTTTGTGTACAAGATGTAGTTTTTGGGTCCCAAGACTGAACCCTGTGGCACACTATATTTCATTTGAACTGGGGCAGATAATTCTCCATCTACTGCGACTGTTTGGTAACGGTCATTCAGGTATGAGGTCATCCACTTAAGTGGGTTTCCAATGATTTTGAAGTCTTTTTCAAGGCGATTGAGTAATGTTTCATGATCAATTGTGTCGAATGCGGCTGATAGGTCAAGCATCACCAGAATTGTGATTTCATTCTTATCAAGATATTGCAAGATGTCATTTTGAACTTTAACAAGAGCAGTTTCTGTAGAGTGATGCTTACGATATGCTGACTGATGCTGTTCATGCAGATTGTTTGTGGCCAAATGGGACTCAATGCGTCTGTCTACAACTTTTTCTAATACTTTGGAGAGAAATGGCAAATTTGATACTGGCCTGTAGTTCTTAAGATCATTTGTATCGAGATCAGGTTTCTTCAAAAGAGGTCTTACATGCGACTTTTTGAATTATTTTGGAACATACGCATATTCCAGCTTAGAGTTCACAATTGTTGTTAATGACGGTAGGAGCTCGCCAAGACATAACTTTAAGAGCCATGTAGGTATTGGGTCGAGTTCACAGGACTTACATGGGGATGCCTTGACAATCTCCCCGATTTCTGCTGCTGTAGCAGTGTCAAAACTTTCTAAAGAGCTTGTTGAATGCAACGTTTCTGTGATGACTGGGGTGCATGCCGTTGATTCAGAGGCAATGCCTGTTCGTATTTTGTCCACTTTTTCAATGAAAAAGTCGCTGAAAGCATGCGAAAGTTGTTTTGAGGACACATTTTTCGGCAGTGCAATTTCACTGTTTGCACCCAGGAGATGCTTAGTGACTTTAAAAAGACTCTTCGAGTCCCGTTGACAGGATTCTACTTTTTCTGTGTAAAAATTAACCTTTGACTTTGCTAACAATTTGTTTACTTTAGCACACTGGTCTCGATACAGTTGATGATCAATTGCGAGTTTGGATAATTTCCACTTTCGTTCCAGCTTACGCTTTAAGTGTTTAGCATCGTGAAGTTCCTGGGTGTACCACGGTCATGATGGCCTGAGAGTTATGGTCTTAGTGCACAATGGTGCATGCTTATTGGTCAGAGCTTTAAGTTCATGTGTGTATACACTGACAATTTCGTCAATATCTGTCATTTTCAGAATTTCTTTCATTGAATCTGAGTTAAGGATATCTCTTTTAAATAAATCGACATTAATGTCCCTTAGCCTTCGAAATGAAACAGTTTTTCTGATGGGCGGAGGTTTTTCTGCCTTTGCTCTGAAAGACACAGAGAAATGGTCTCTTGAGATTTTGCCACTACTGTCAGATAGTCCAGGGTCTGTGACTTCGATATTTGACACACAGTCTTCGTTATCTCTTGTGATAACAACATCAAGAGTGTGTCCCCCGACATGAGTGGCTTCTTTGACATGCTGTTGAAAACCAAATGAACCCATTGTACTGACGAAATTGACAGTGTTCCTATCGTTTGAGATATCAAGATGAAGGTTTAAATCCCCTACAATGATGATTTGTTTATCAATGGTTGAAAATTTTGATAAGAAAAGTGGACATTCCTTGTCAAGAAAGTCTGAGATTTTTAGACCGTTTGCAGTGGATGGAGGGGGTCTGTAGATGACTGCTAGACGCACTGTGAAATCTTTGATGCTTAAACTACAGTCAATGTGCTCAAAAGTTGAAAATTCATTATCTTTGGTAGAGGAAAGGATTTTGATATCAATTGATGCCTTATATATGAGCCCCACCCCACCACCACGGCCTCCACTACAGCGAGGGACATGTTTGATCTTATAGCTGTCAGGAACCAGTTCACCTAAGCACGGTTTATCTGCAGCACTACCAAGCCAAGTCTCAGTGACGGCCATTACATCAATATCATTTGAGATTATATAGTCATGATTAGCCAAAGCTTTATTTTTTACTGATCTTGGGTTTAAACTGCAGACGTTAATTTGCTTTTGAGGTTTAGTGGACATGGGCTGTTCATACTTTACACGAATGAGATTTTGTGTTTTGGATTTAGGAGGTTCAATCAAGATTTCAAGTTTGCTATTTGTTTGAAAAGTACTGGAAACAACTTCTATTAACTGTTGTAATTCTCTTACAAGTTCATGATGAATGCCATCATTTGTATCCCAAATGCGTTTCAGTTTGGATTTACCCCCTTTTGTACCCCTATACTTTGCTAAACCAAACTGCCCGAAGTCACAAAGACCTAACTCTCTCAATCTAGATAATAAAGAGGGATCTGGTTTACAATCAGGTGATAATTGCCTTATAGCTCATTTTATTTATTCAACCACCAAAGAAAATAGTTCCAATTTCAACAATCATGAAAAATAAACCATGAGAAATGTTTTCTAAATTCTAACAGATGAAAGCTTAAAAACAGGCTGAAAGTAAAGCAGAATGTGCCTTAACGGTGCATCAAACCCATAAGCGAATTTTTCAAAGTATTTAACTTTTTTCTTTCATGTTTATTTTGAAAGAGCTGTTTATGATAAATGAAAAAACAGGAAGAAAAACATATGTTGGTGTGCATTATTTTGCACTATGGCAATTTGGAAATTAAAGAACATGTGTCAAATTCAGACTTTTCTCAAATTTTGTCAAATTTAAAGTACCGTATTTACTCGAACAGTTCAGACACTCTAAAAGTTCGGACACCCATAATTATTCATGAAAATAATTTATTTTTTGCCTCTTATTTCGGACACCAAGATCAAAAGTGTTTCCTATGTTTTCGGACCCTATGTAACCAGGAGCGTATATAGATGTAACATAATTCCGGTTAGAGATAACCAGCGTATTTTCAGGATCCATCTGTCTCTTACCTCCATAATGCTTGTCAAAACAGTGTGCTCGGTTGTGCGTGTTATTAGCAAGATTTTCAATTTACCAGTGCTGGGAGATAAGCAATTACGTAATCTTAAATAAACATTGTCCACACACAACGCGATTTTCCCACTGTATTAAACAGTCATAGAACTGCCACTTTAGGAGTGCCTTCGTATGTCTATATTTGGATTTCTCTAGCTACTGTTTTTTTGGTTTCGCTCTTCTGTTCAATGAAGCGTTGACAGCCATTAAGCTTCAATAAAATCTATTTTAAATAAAAACAAACATGATGGTAATGTCTTCATTGAACAGCCACTAAAACTGTAAAACTTCTTGATAACAAACTCTGATACAGCTCATTTTATGAAGAATGAATGAAACAGTGGAAAGGAGTATGAAGAAAGAACCCATGCATAAATACACCTTTCATTATGCCTTCAATTTATTCCTCCTCTTAAAGGGACTCGCAACCGGATGGTGTACTAGTCAAAATAAAATAAAATACTCAAATAAAAGCAAACTTGTGACATTATTTGGCTTCTGACATTAAAAGAATATGATCAGTCCAAAAAAAGTCTCAAGAATCGTCACCGAAGCTTAGTTTTCTTAGATATTTTCCATTGTTTTTCTATAGTGTCAGCTGACGGTTTAGTTGTTGTTGTTGCTTCTCTACACAGGCTCAGACATAAACCCGAGCCGAATAATGTATATCAATCGCTACCAGTGAAGTACGTTAATTCGCTACGATATAGATAGAGAGCGCCAGTAGCCGCGTGGATAAAGACTCTTCCTTTTTTGTCATGTTTGTCTCCGCATGGAGGGTCACGGGTTCGAATCCCACCAGAGCTTCTTTTTTCTTTTTTTTTAAAAATGCATTTTTAACAGAATTTATTATCCTAAACTAATCTTACCCATTTATATAAGCATTTGACATATATTTACAAATTACTATTTTTAATGCTAAATCCGGTGGCGAGCCCCTTCAAATAAATTCGGTAGTTCCACTTTATACAATCATGAATATGCACCAGAAGAAATGTTTACTATATCTTAGTAAAAGGTAGCTTAAAGAAGGCTGGAAGTAAAGCAGATTGTGCCGTAGGGCACATTCTGCCTTACTATCAACCTTATTAAGTAGTCAACTTTCTTCAAAACTAGAAACAGGTTATAGGGTAATAGGTTAAAGCACTTACCCCACTGTTCTGTTCCATGATCTCTTCTGAAAAAAAGAATCATACTGATCCTGCCTATGGGTTGTTATACGCCCGTCATCGACGGTCGTATTATGGTATACCCAGCGCTGTACGTCCGTACGTCCGTCCGTCCGTACGTCCGTCCGTTAACTTTTCTTGTTAGCGCTCTCTCACCTTCATTTATTTACCGATTTTGATTAAACTTCCTACAAATATTCCATACCACACTAGCTCGGACGAGTTCGCGTTTCAGACGTTGGTGGCTATTTTTAGCAGAGTTATGCCCCTTTATTGTCAAAAATGGGCATTTTTAAAAAAAAAACAGAACTTTTTTTTTAAGAATTCAATTTATTTCAAATTTGATATGGTGATACAATGAATGAAGTTACTTAACATATATTACGGGTTTTTGGTTTGACTTCGTATTTTCAGAGTTATGCCCCTTTACACAATTTTTTTAACAATATATTGTTTCTTGATAAATAATTTTACTTACATTTTTTCTATTGTAACCAAATTTCATATTTATCTTTCTCATCATGCAGGGAAGGCACCTGTGAATTTTGGTTCCTGTTAAATTATTTTTCTATGAGTTATGCCCCTTTACATCCTTAAAATTTAAAATAAGCCACACTTCGTCCGTTAACTTTTCTTCTTAGCGCTCTCTCACCTTCATTTATTTACCGATTTTGATTAAACTTCCTACAAATATTCCATACCACAATAGTTCGGACGAGTTCGCGTTTCAGACGTTGGCGACTATTTTTAGCAGAGTTGTGTCCCTTTATTGTCAAAAATGGGCATTTTTAAAAAAAAAAAACAGAACTTTTTTATTTTTGATTCAATTGATTTCAAATTTGATATGGTGATACAATGAATGAAGTGACTTAATATATATTATGGGTTTTTGGTTTCACTTCGTATTTTCAGAGTTATGCCCCTTTACACAATTTTTTTAACAATATATTGTTTCTTGATAAATAATTTTACTTACATTTTGTCTATTGTAACCAAATTTCATATTTATCTTTCTCATCATGCAGGGAAGGCACCTGTGAATTTTGGTTCCTGTTAAATTATTTTTCTATGAGTTATGCCCCTTTACATCCTTAAAATTTAAAATAAGCCACACTTCGTCCGTTAACTTTTTTTCTTAGAGCTCTCTCACCTTCATTTATTTACCGATTTTGATTAAACTTCCTACAAATATTCCATACCACAATAGTTCGGACGAGTTCGCGTTTCAGACGTTGGAGACTATTTTTAGCAGAGTTATGCCCCTTTATTGTCAAAAATGGGCATTTTTTAAAAAAAAAAAAGAACTTTTTTATTTTTGATTCAATTGATTTCAAATTTGATATGGTGATACAATGAATGAAGTGACTTAATATATATTACGGGTTTTTGGTTTGACTCTGTATTTTCAGAGTTATGTCCCTTCACACAATTTTTTTAAATATATATTGTTTCCTGATAATAATTTTACTTACATTTTGTCTATTGTAACCAAATTTCATATTTAGCTTTCTCATCATACAGGGAAGGCATCTGTGAATTTTGGTTCCTGTTAAATTTCAGACGTTGGCGACTATTTTTAGCAGAGTTATGCCCCCTTTATTGTCAAAAATGGGCATTTTTGTTAAAAACCCAGAACTTTTTTCTTGACTATCGCAATACTATCGGGATAGTACTTGAGCTATCGCAATACTACAGCATAGTCTTTTTGAGATCGATAGTCGGGCCTACACTCCGGGCGACTTTTTCCAGTCGGCCTGAGTCTGGACGACTTTTACACCCGCCGGCCGTGACGGGCGTATTTTGCCGCACTGCGGTGCTCTTGTTTAATTAGCCATTCACAGTTCAGCTCAATTGCATGCTAACATGTCCTTAACCCATTACCCCATAGCCTGTTTCTAGTATTAGGTGAACATTTAAAGCTTTACTTTCATCCTTCTTTAAGCTACCATTTGTTAGAATATAGAAAATATTTCTTATGGTACATATTCAATATTGTATAAAAAGAAACTATTTTCTTCAGTGAAGGAATAAGTGAAAGGCATAAAGAGGTGTATTATGGGGTATAATGGATTAAGACAGCGCTTTACGTTTGATACTACAAGTGTATGATCCAGTAGTTGATTCGTTCACCCTTTACCCCCATAGCCTGTTTTAGGTTTTTGAAGACAGGTGACTACTTAAAGCAGGTTGAAAGTAAGCAGAATGCAACTTAACCCTTTACCCCATAACCTGTTTCTAGTTTTGAAATTATGTGACTACTAAAAGCAGGTTGAAAATAAAGCAGAATGTGCCCTCAGGTGCATTCTGCTTTGCTTTCAGCCTGCTTTAAGTTACCACCTGCTAGAATAAAGAAAATATTCCTTCTGGTACATATTCATGACTGTATAGATTGGAATTATTTTCTTCTGCGGGGTATTAAAAGAATGCGCTAAAAGGCGCTTCTATAAGGTAAAGGGTTAAGGCACATTCTGCTTTACTTTCTGCCTGCTTTAAGCTATCATCTGCTAAGCTATCATCTGCTAGGATATAGAAACTATTTCTAACAGTATAGATCCATGACTGTATAAATTGGAATTTTATTCTTCAGTGAACGAATAAATTAAATGCGCTAAAAGGCCCTTCTATTGGGGAAAGGGTTTTTTAATGATGGTACAGGTTTCCTATAAATATTCAATTTAATATTAGTTTATTTTAATTTCTAGATGATTTTAACCCTTTACTCCATAGATACACATTTAATATAATCTTCCACTGAAGAAAATAGTCCCAATTTATACAGTCATGAATATGATCTCGGTAAAGGACCACAATGCGAAGCTACATGTCAGATATTGATGATCTGGGCCTTACAGTTTATGAGACGGCGATTTTTAAAGGTTTTCCTATAAAAACTGATAAGTCCCTGGGTTGGACCAATTTTGGCCCGGGGTCATAATTTGAACACACTTGGTAGAGAACCACAAGGCAAAGCTATTTGTCAAATATAAATGATCTTGGCTTTCAGAGAAGAAGATTTTTAAAGGTTTTCCTATATAAGTCTATGTAAAATTGATAAGCCCCGGGGCCGTGCCATTTTGTCCTGGGTGTCATAATTTGAACAATCTTGGTAGAGGACCACAAGGCAAATGTATATGTTAAATATATTAAATATCTGGGCCTAAGGTTTTCCTATATAAATCTATGTAAAACTGATAAGCCCAGGGGTGTTGCCAATTTTGACCCGGGGGTCATAATTTGATCAATCTTGGTAGTCTATAAGGAAAATCTACATGTCGAATATTAATGGTCTGGGTCTTACATTTTCAGAGAAAAAGATTTTTAAAACAATATGAAAAACTGATAAGCCCAATGGTGGAGCTATTTTTGGCCTGGGGTCATAATTTGAAGAATCTTAGTAGAGGACCACAAGGCAAAGCTATATATAAAATATTAAAGATGAGACCCTTATGGTTTCAGAAGAAGATTTTTAATGGTTTCCTATATAAGTCTCTATGTAAAACTGATAAGCCCAAGGGCGGGGCCATTTTTACCCAGGGTCATAATTTGAAAATCTTGGTAGAGGACCATAAGGCAATGCTACTTGTCAATATTAATGATCTAGGACATACATTTTCAGAGTAGAAGATTTTTAAAGGTTTTCCTAAGAACAAGAGCCCCATGGGGCATATTTCGCTCACCTGAGAATAGCTGAAAAAATGGAGATAATGATTTATGTCCAGGACTGACCTAGATATGCAACAGACCGGAACAATTTGAACAAAATATGTAAAGGATATTTAAAAGTGTCACCATACCGAATATAAAAGCTCTGGTCATATTAGTGTCAGAGAAGAAGACATTTGAAATTTTCTCTATATAACTCTATGTAAAACTGTGACCCCGGGGCGTGGCCAATTTTGACCCCAGGGGCATAATTTGAACAAACTTGATAGAGGACCTGTAGGCAATGCTATGTGCCAAATATCTAAGCTCTGGCCCTTGTAGTTTCAGACAAGAAGATTTTTTAAGTTTTCATTGAAAAAAATCTATTTTTAGCTCCTGTGACCTAGTTATGCAACCAACCAGAACCATTTGAACAATTTTGGTATAGGACATCTAGAAATGTCACCATGCCAAATATCAAAGCTCTGGCCATATAAGTTTCAGAGAAGAAGACGTTTGAAAATTTCTCTATATAACTCTATGTACAACGGTGACCCCCGGGGCGTGGCCAATTTTGACCCCAGGGTCCTTATTTGAACAAACTTGATAGAGGACCTGTAGGCAATGCTATGTGCCAAATATCTAAGCTCAGGCCCTTGTAGTTTCAGACAAGAAGATTTTTTAAGTTTTCATTAAAAAAAATCTATTTTTAGCTCCTGTGACCTAGTTATGCAACCGACCAGAACCATTTGAACACTTCTGGTACAGGACATCTAGAAGTGTCATCATGCCAAATATCAAAGCTCTGGCCATATTAGTTTCAGAGGAAAAGACATTTGAAAATTTCACTATGTAACTCTATGTAAAACTGTGAGCCCCCGGGCGGGGTCAATTTTGACCCCAGGGTCCTTATTTGAACAAACTTTATAGAGGACCTGTAGATGATGCTATGTGCAAAATATCTAAGCTCTGGCCCTTGCAGATTTTGACAAGAAGATTTTTTAAGATTTCCTTATTGTTTCACTTGTTGCCAGAGTTCTGCATTGTTTTTAATTCTTTGAACAAATTTGAAAGAGCTTGACCCAAGGAACATTTCTGTAAAGTTTGGTTGAATTCTGCCAAGCGGTATAGGAGGAGATGTCATTTGAAGCAATTTTGTTAACGACGACGTACGACGGACGACGCACAACGCAAGACGCCGGACACAGGGCCATCCCAATAGCTCACCTTGAGCCTTTAGCTCAGGTGAGCTAAAAACTGATAAGCCACAGGGCGGGCCAATAGTGTTTGACATAATTGTCTTGTTTGGGGAACAGCGGCAAACCTTGTTGCGAGGAGGGAATCAGTGTTGGGAGGAAGCACTTTTCACTGCTATAGATGAAGTGAGTCATCTTGCAAATAATTTGGATCCAGATCATACACTATATTACGCTATGTCTGATCAGGATCAAAACTATTTGGCAGTCGTATCAATACTTCTTCAATCAAAAAGTTAAATATATTTATAGTTATATATTTTTCAAGTTGGCATACAATTAAATGGCTTTCTGTCACACTGTTTTTGTACTATATATGTGCACAGTTTATCCGAAACATGTGTGACTACGTGCGGTAACACGTAATTGTTACCATTAGCCTGAGACAAACAAGAGCCCCATGGGGCATATTTCGCTCACCTGAGAATAGCTGAAAAAATGGAGATAATAATTTATGTCCAGGACTAACCTAGATATGTAACAGACCGGAACAATTTGAACAGATTATGTAAAGTATATTTAAAAGTGTCACTATACCGAATATAAAAGCTCTGGCCATATTAGTGTCAGAGAAGAAGACGTTTGAAATTTGCTCTATGTAACTCTATGTAAAACTGTGACCCCCGGAGCGGGGCCAATTTTGACCCCAAGGGCATACTTTAAACAAACTTGAAAGAGAACCTGTTGGTGATGATATGTGCCAAACATCTAAGCTCTGGCCCTTGTAGTTTCAGACTAGAAGATTTTTTAAGTTTTCATTGAAAAAAATCTATTTTTAGCTCCTGTGACCTAGTTGTGCAACCGACCAGAACCATTTTCAAAATTTTAGTAAGGGACATCTAGAACTGTCACCATGCCAAATATCAAAGCTCTGGCCACATTAGTTTCAGAGAAAAAGACGTTTGAAAATTTCACTATATAACTCTATGTAAAACTGTGACCCCCGGGGCGGGGCCAATTTTGACCCCAGGGGCATAATTTGAACAAACTTTATAGAGGACCTGTAGGCGATATTATGTGCAAAATATCTAAGCTCTGGCCCTTGTAGTTTCAGACAAGAAGATTTTTTAAGTTTTCAATGAAATACATCTATTTTTAGCTCCTGTGACCTAGTTATGCAACCGACCAGAACCATTTAAGAAAAATTAGTATAGGACATCTAGAATGTCACCATGCCAAATATCAAAGCTCTGGCCATATTAGTTTCAGAGAAGAAGACGTTTGAAAATTTCACTATATAACTCTATGTAAAACTGTGACCCCCAGGGCGGGGCCAATTTTGACCCCAGGGGCATAATTTGAACAAACTATATAGAGGACCTGTAGGCGATGCTATGTGCCAAATATCTAAGCTCTGGCTCTTGTAGTTTCAGACAAGAAGATTTTTTAAGTTTTCAATGAAAAGATCTATTTTAAGCTCCTGTGACCTAGTTATGCAACCGACCAGAACTATATGAACAATGTTGGTATAGGACAGCCAGAAGTGTCACCATACCAAATATCAAAGCTCTGACCACATTAGTTTCAGAGAAAAAGACGTTTGAAAATTTCACTATATAACTCTATGTAAATCTGTGACCCCAGGGGCATAATTTGAACAAACTTGATAAAGGACCTGTAGATGATGCTATGTGCCAAATACCTAAGCTCTGGCCCTTGCAGTTTTTGACAAGATGATTTTTTAAGATTTCCTTATTTTTTCACTTTGGTTGCCATGGCAACCAGAGTTCTGCATTGTTTTTAATTCTTTGAACAAATTTGAAAGAGCTTGACCCAAGGAACATTTCTGTAAAGTTTGGTTGAATTCTGTCAAGCGGTATAGGAGGAGATGTCATTTGAAGCAATTGTTAACGACGACGGACGACTAACGACGCACGACGGACGACGACGGACGCCGGACACAGTCCCATCCCAATAGCTCACCTTGAGCTTTTGGCTCAGGTGAGCTACAAACAGCAGCGATTGTTTTTAAATAAAAACAGGTAGAAAGTAAAGCAGAATGCACCTTAATACAGTTATGAATATGTACCATAAGAAATATTTTCTTTATCTTATCAGACTATAGCTCATTCTGCTTTACTTTCAACCTGCTTTAAGTGTTCACATGTTTTCAAAGCTCAAAACAGGCTATTGGGTAAAGGGTGAACCATTGACAATCTATTGGAGAGGTTTAATCTGTACCTATAAAGATGTAAACATACAAGTTGATTTCAAAGTATGATGAGCTAGTACATACTTCCATCCTCGTCCTCTTGGATAAACCAACATTTTGTGTTATTTCTGCTACACTTGATGTGTAGAGTTGGCAGATTTTCAAACTTTATCCCATTAAAAACTTGACCATAAACATCTCTGTCAGGAATATAGCCACCGCCTACTCTGAAATGATCATAGTATTCAAGATTCAGAAACAAAGATGACATGGTGATATTTATAACAAGTTTTTTACTATCTATATCACTGAAAATGGTGGAAAAAGTTAACATTCAGCTTGTTTATATAATATAGGTCAAATGTAATGCAGAAAGCTCCTACTTTTGTCGTGCATTAATTTAAGCAGTCACCTATGTTATAAAGCAATCCATGTGCTTCTTTTATCAATGATTGCTTCAAACAAGTACATTGCTTAATATAGGTCAAAAGTAGTACAGAAAGCTCCTAATTTTGAACTGCACTAATTTAAGCAGTCACCTATGTTAAAGAAACTGCATGTGCTTCTTTTATGAATGATTGCTTCAAGCAAGAACATATTTTTGTATGTGGTGTATTAGGGCAACTGTCAATTTTGGCACCAACAATTACTGTTAACCCATTAACTCGTAAGCAATAAACAATTATCAATGCTTATCTCAATTCAAGCTAGTGGATTAAATTGTGTCAAAATGGGTCAGTATGAGGCTGCGCAATGAGTTAATATGAGTCAGTATGGCTTAATAGGTTAACCCAGTGTAACAGGCGATTTCTTCCCCCGGGCCAGAAATTGGCCAGCCCATTCCTTCCCCAGGGGAAGAAATATCCCAGCCAGTCAGTTTCTTCCCTAGGGGAAGAAACTGCATTGGCCATTTCTCAACCCCCCCCCCCCCTCCCCTCCCCCTATTTTTTTCAGTTCGTGAGTGGTGAATAAAATGGCCTGGGCAGTTTCTTCTCCACTGTATGTCAGATAAGTTAGTAAGGGGGGAAGGAATGGCCTGGCAATTTCTTCTCCCCTGTTTTTGGTATTAGTTAGTTAGGTTGGGGGTGGTTAAAGAATGGCCTGGGCCGTTTCTTCTCCCCTGTGTTATAACAGTTATAAAGTTTCTAACTTATGTAGTTTCAAAGTTATGGCTAAGATTAAAGTTGTGGACTGACAGACAAACAAATGGACAAACAGACAAAACAAGAGCCGCATGCGGCCCTAAATCGCTCACCTGAGGAACTTTGTGTTATACTCGATGCATAATGAAGTTTGTAATTGCATGTATGTGGACTGTTGCATGAAACTGAAACAACTAGGAATTAGGTTTTCCTGTAGAAGTCTTTGTAAAACTGATAAGCCCCGGGGCGGTCCGTCCATTTTTGAACCTGGGGTCATGATTTGAACAATCTTGGAAGAGGACCATAAGGCAAAGCTAGATGCCAAATACAAAAGGTCTGGGCCTTACAGTTTCAGAGAAGAAGATTTTTAAAGGTTTTACTACATAAGTCTTTGTAAAACTTAGAAGCCCTGGGGCGGGCCATTTTTGATACGGGGTCATGATTTGAACAATCTTGGTAGAGGACCATAAGGCAAAGCTAGATGCCAAAATTAAAAGGTCTGGGTCTTAGGGTTTCAGAGAAGAAGAGTTTTAAAGGTGTATTCCTATATAAGTCTATGTAAAACTGATAAGGCCCGGGGCGGGGCCATTTTTGATCCGGAGGTCATGATCTGAACAATCTTGGTAGAGGACCATAAGGCAAAGCTAGATGCCAAATATAAAAGGTCTGGATCTTAGGGTTTCAGAGAAGAAGAGTTTTAAAGGTTTATTCCTATATAAGTCTATGTAAAACTGATAAGCACCGGGCCGGGGCCATTTTTGACCCTGGGGTCATGATTTGAACAATCTTGATAGAGGACCATAAGGCAAAGCTACATGTAGATGCCACATATAAAAGGTCTGGGCCTTACGGTTTCAGAGGAGAAGATTTTTAAAGGTTTTCCTATATAAGTCTATGTAAAACTGATAAGCCCTGGGGTGGGGCCAGTTTTTACCCTTGGGTCGTGATTTGAACAATCTTACTAGAGGTCCATAAGGCAAAGCTACTTGCCAAATATAAAAGAGGTCTAGCCATACAGTTTTAGAGAAGAAGAGTTTTAAAGGTTTTCCTATGAAAAACTGATAAGCCCCGGGGCGGGGCCATTTTTGACCCGGGGGGGGGCTTATTTGAACAATCTTGCTAAAGGTTTACAACATGATGCTACATGTGAAATTTGGTTGTCCTAGGACTTATAGTTATTGACAAGAAGATGTTTAAAGTTTTGACTTTAGTTGTCAATATTACGTAAATACGGAAAATGACCACGCCCTCTGGCGGCCATGTTTTTTGACGGATCAAAATTCTTTGAACAATTTTGAAAGTATATTAATTGAAAAACATTTTGGTGAAAACCAAATTGAAATCGGACCAGTCGTTTTTGAGAAGAATTTTTTTTTAGATATTGTGCATGGTTGCCATGGCAACAAGACCAATTGCCCCACCCACTTTTTTTTAACACTTTTTTGAAGCTTACAACTACAGTATGTATCTGACCAAGTTTGGTTAAAATTGGGCCATTGGTTTCAGAGAAGAAGTTATTTGAAACAAATTGTGAACAGACGACACGGACACGGACACCGACGTACGACGGACGGCGACCGATCACAATAGCTCACCTTGAGCACTTTGTGCTCAGGTGAGCTAAAAAAGCAGACAGACAAAAACAATTTGCCCCCAACGAAGTTGTGCAGGAGCATAAAAATATAGCAGACAACACCATATGCTGCTGTTAAAGTGTACCTCAGCTGACCCGAGTTCAATTATATAATACAGCTCTGCCAGTAGCAAATGTAGCTAGGGTCTTAACTATTATAATGCTGAATGCTGTCTGCTATGCATATATTGAATGTGAACTATGTAAAAAAAAAAGCATACTTTACATTTTCTAAATTAAAGAAACTATATAAATAAGTGGCAAATAGTTTGGATCCAGATTAGATGCAGCATAATGTGGCATCTGATCTGGATCCAAACCGTTTACAAATATCGGTGATTTAGTATAAGGGTGGATCACAGGAACACAGTTGAACCTGTCATATATATATGATAACAGTAATACCTGAATAAAGCGGCAATGAAAAAATCCCCATGGTGAATCCCTAAGATAAACTACAGCTTTGATTTGAACGATTTTGTGAAAGTTTGACCAGGAGATTCTATAAACAAAATATCGAAACTGTGGGCCTAATGGTTTTTGACAAGAAGATTTTTAAAGTTTTTTGCTTTTTTTAATAAATTTCATTAAGTTGTCCACTTTTATATTTCATTTGAAAGATTTCTGTAGAGAAGCATCCAAGGAACACCCTGAGCAAATTAACATCTCATTACATATCTCGGTTTCAGAGGAGATGTCCCTTGAAGTAAATTTGAACGGACAGACAGATGGACAGACGCACGGTCACAACAGCTCACATTGAGCCTTCGGCTCAGGTGAGCTAAAAAAGGAACCCTAACTCAAAGGTGTATTTCTCCTAAAGTAGACTGATATTTCAAAAGATAAATATACATTTTTGTAGATACATCAGTTGAGCATATTTCTGGCAAATTGTAATTATAAATATACACTGGTTTTAAAGTTATGAGCATTTATATGAAGAGCCCTAAAATCTGTTTGACCATGATAGGTTTTTTTGTGATTACACATGGCAGCTTAATGCACGGTCTACACGATCGTTCAACTGTTTTATTCTTTACCTGTATACATATTAATTGTCCCAGAGCCCAACACATGTACATGCTGCACATGAAAATTGAGTCTACTAAATTATCATATATTTTTTTAATGAATTTATCACAAATTGCCTGTCACTTGAGCATATTTCAACATGCTGGTCAGTGCATATGGCATCAAAAGTGGTTATGAAACGCTACACATGTTTAATCTATATCACTCGTCGTCAGATTATTCTTGTTAATCATTTTAATTTATGCTGTTTAATTCATAACCAATCAATCTGTACAGATTAATATTTATGTTGGAACCACATTTTATTTTTGTTTTAAAACAGAACATTTAACCTGACATTGCCAAGTTATGTTCAATTACTCATGTCATTCAGAGCCGCTGTGATAGAAATGTCATTTATATGTTACATCTTCGTTTTTTGTTTTTTTTTATCATTTAAAATAGTAAAAACTGTTTAAAAACCGATAAAACAAATGAAATTAGTGTGCTGTTTGACTCAGTATCAAAGGCATAAAATGTAGATAGACGTCAAATCACTGTACAGTGACAACGGCTTAAATAGGTGCGCCAAGTGTAAAGAAAAATCAATATCATGGACAAATTGGTCCCTTAAAAATGCTCATATCTTAAAACTGCTGAACATTTTTAGACCAAATTTGGACGACATTTGGCAAAATGTCGTCTCAACCTATCTATGTACATGTTATTGATCAATATTGATAGAAAATGGATATACTGCATACTTGATCAATGGTTCCGTTTTTTTGGGACACCCTGTAAGTAAGTGAGGGGGGAAATAATAGCCTAGGCCATTTCTTCTCCCCTGTGTCTCTGTTAAGTAAGTAGTAAGGGGGAAAGGAGTGGCCTTGGACGTTTCTTTTCCCCTATGTCTCAGTTAAATTAGTAAGGGGGAGGAATGGCCTGTGTCATTACTTCTTCCTTGTGTTATACCCCCATTCCACTAGACGGCGATCTATTGCGCTCTGTCAGAGCGCCACAGGTTGCCATAAATATATATGAACTCTCAGTACCAGGGACATGACCAACAATCAATCTTTCGAGTGTTAACAAGAATTTTCTATGATTTGACCTACTGACCTTGTTTTTTACCAGACACAATCCACATTTGATTTTGACCTGGATGTGATGCAGGCAAATATTCTGACAATATTTCATTCAGATCTACTGAGATATGTAGCCTCTAGAGGGTTAACACTGTTTTTCTTTGATTTGACCTAGTCATCTAGTTTTTGACCCAACATGACCAATATTCAAACTAGACCTAGATACCAATTAGGCAAACAGTCTGAGCATGTTACATTAAAATACAATGAAATGTGTAGCCTCTATAGTATTAACAAGGTTTTTCTATGATTTGACCTAGTGACCTAGTTTTTGACCGGACATGACCCACATTCAAACTTGAACTAGATATCAATTAGGCAAACACTCTGACCAAGTTGTATAAAGATCAGATGAAAATTGAACCATCTAGTGTTAACAATGTGATTCTATGATTTGACCTAGTGACCTAGTTTTTGACCGGACATGACCCATATTAAAACTTGACCTAGATAGTAATGAGACAAACATTCTGACCAAGTTTCATTAAGATCACACACATCATTGTTTCACTGCTATGTTTAGGCACCCTACGACCCGGAAGCACTTCAGTTGTGGTGTGACACCATTTTAGAGAAGCCCATGCTAGCTATAACCAATATAGAGTCAAGAATGGCAGCATCATTTGAAAGGTGACATTATTTATAAATCTGATCCATCTTCACTCTAATGATTGTTTTTAAGAACAAGGGTCACTATGGCCCTAAATTGCTCACCTGGTACACCATGTAAAACTTGACCTATAGTGACCTAGATTATGACTGGACATGACCCACAATCAATCTCTGAGAGCGTTAACAAGATTTTTCTATGATTTGACCTAGTGACCTAGTTTTTGACCGGACACAATCTACATTTGATTTTGACCTAGATTTGATGTAGGCAAATATTCTGACAATACTTAATTTAGATGATATCTAATGAGATTTGTAGCCTCTAGAGGGTTAACACTGTTTTTCTTTGATTTGACCTAGTGATCTAGTTCTTGATTGGACATGACCCACATTCAAACCTGAGTAAGATATCAATAAGGAAAACATGTTGAGCAAGATTCATTAAAATACAATGAGATTTATAGGCTCTAGAGTGTTAACAAGGTTTTCCTGTGATTTGACCTAGTGACCTAGTTTTTAACCTGACACGACCATTATTCAAACTTGATGTATATATCAATTAGGCAATTATCCTGACTACCTTGCATTAAAATCCAATGAGATTTGTAGCCTCCAGTGTTAACAAGAGTTTTCTATGATTTGAACTAGTGTCAGTATTTCACCCACATTCAAACTTGAACTAGATATCGATGAGAGAAACACTTTGACCAAGTTTCATTACAATCCATTGAATCTGATAGCCTCTAGAGTGTTAACAAGGTTTTCCTAAGATTTGACCTAGTGACCTAGTTTTTGACCCAACATAACCAATATTCAAACTTGACCTAGATATCAATGAAATAAACATTTTGATTAAGTTGCATTAAAATCCAATGAGATTTGTAGCCTCTAGAGTGTTAACAAGATTTTTCTATGATTTGATCTAGTGACCTAGTTTTTGACCGGAAATGACCAACATTCAAACTTGACCTAGATATAAATAAAGAACACATTTTGACTAAGTTTCATTAAGATCCAATGATATTTGTAGCCTCTAGCATGTTTCTTATGATTTGACCTAGTGACCTAGTTTTTACCCAACATGACCAATATTCTAACTTGACCTAGATCTCATCAAGACACAAATTGTCATCAAGTTTCATAAAGATCTAATGAAATTTGTAGCCGCTAGAGCGTTAACGAACCAATTGTTAATGGACGGACAGACAACGGGCAGAAGGATGATGGACATCCAGCGATCCTAAAAGCTCACCTTAGCACTTCGTGCCAGGTGAGCTAAAAAAACAGTGGATTTGAAGCAAAGAACAAACATTAATCTGTGATTCTACAGTGATATTTTTGTATGGGACACATTATTTTATGTGTTGTGGAAATATTAACAACAATCAAGCATGGTCAAAACTCTGTATGCTTGGGAAGAAGCTAATCAGGTATTTGTTCACTGTTTAGTTCAGATTTTATATGAGCCACTGGGGGCCAACGGAGTATCACGAGGGTCGTTTCGCCCAGAAGTCCCGTATACAGAGTATAGAGAATATGTATACGTTATCAAACGAAGTACATTGTATATGTAAATGATACCCGAACTGAAGTTGTCATTGAATTTATATAGGGGGGCTTCTGTGCAAAACCTGTCATCGTGATAATTAGTTTGCCCCCAGTGTATTCTGTCTTTGTTCTTTAATATGCTACCATCAATGTTTTAGGCATTCTTTCTGGGAATGTGAGCAGAAAATCACTAGAGTCAGACAGTCAGTGACAGTCAAGGTCACTGAGGTCAAACTCCTGTAGATTCTCCCCTTTACATATATATATCAGATACATATTGGGGAGTGACCTATATATATATGAAAATAATTCATACAATTTTAATGGTAAGATATTTAAAGTAAATGCAAATATGTCCTGTGATGTAAGAAACGTCTTATATGTCATAACATGCAATGGATGTAACGAATATTATATAGGCCAGACAGGCGACAAATTAAGAACAAGAAGAACAATACATGCCCAGCAAATAAGGGACCCATCCACCCGGCAGATACCTTTAAGTGCACATTTAGACATATGTTGTAAAGAAATTCCCAAGTTTCAAATGTTCCCGTTCTTTAAAATGAATTCAGAAAATATTTCGGTCAGGTTAGCAAAAGAAAAATATTTTATAAACTGTTTCCAACCTAAATTAAATGCATAGAATCGATCAAAAGAACTTCAATGACGTTCCACTAAAATGACGTTATGACGTCACGTTTATGACGTCACATTTATGTCGTAGCGTTACCATTGACGCCACGTCATAGCAACAAATATATTACAATCACTGATGAGCCGAGAGGCGAAACGCGTATGGTAATACAAAAGAAAAAATAGAAGGCGTGTTTAGTCATTTTTACCTTTACAATTATATATATATATATATATAAATAATGTCGGCGTGATGCCGGAAACTACCGGGAAAAGCTGTATATATATTAATTAAAAAAATAAATGATGTATTATAGGCTTTAAAAACACAATTTTATTTCTTCAAATAATGCGCGACGCGTTTCACTATAATTCATCATAGTATAGCGCCTGATGAATTATAGTGAAACGCGTCGCGCATTATTTGAAGAAATAAAATTGTGTTTTTAAAGCCTATAATACATCATTTATTTTTTTAATTAATATATATATATATATATATGAATTAAAAAAATAAATGATGTATTATAGGCTTTTAAAAACAATTTTATTTCTTCAAACAATGCGTGACGCGTTTCGCCTGATGAATTATAGCGAAACGCGTCACGCATTGTTTGAGGAAATAAAATTGTTTTTTAAAAGCCTATAATACATCATTTATTTTTTTAATTCATATATACAGCTTTTCCCGGTAGTTTCCGGCATCACGCCGACATTATTTATTATATATATATATATATATCGGAAAAAGACGTAATGAAAAATCAGCCGCCGCGGCCGGGAATCGAACCACGGGTCTCTGGATTGCCGGTCCAGCATGCTAACCACTACACCACAGCGGCTGATTTTTCATTACGTCTTTTTCCGATATTTCTATCCAGCATCGAGTTATATCTTCATTTCTATATATATAATTGTAAAGGTAAAAATGACTAAACACGCCTTCTATTTTTTCTTTTGTATTACCATACGCGTTTCGCCTCTCGGCTCATCAGTGATTGTAATATATTTGTTGCTATGACGTGGCGTCAATGGTAACGCTACTTCATAAATGTGACGTCATAAACGTGACGTCATAACGTCATTTTAGTGGAACGTCATTGAAGTTCTTTTGATCAATTCTATGCATTTAATTTAGGTTGGAAACAGTTTATAAAATATTTTTCTTTTGCTAACCTGACCGAAATATTTTCTGAATTCATTTTAAAGAACGGGAACATTTATATATACTTTTGCCGGTCCGGCATTTGCCGGAATATTTTACATTTTCCGTCTATATATATATATATATATATATAAATGAAGAAGGAACTCGATGCTGGAAATAAATATCGGAAAAAGACGTTATGAAAAATCAGCCGCCGCGGCCGGGAATCGAACCACGGGTCTCTGGATTGCCGGTCCAGCATGCTAACCACTACACCACAGCGGCCAGCTGACTTCTCATGACGTTAATGACGCTATATACGCAACGCAACATCTTGGGGACTATTAACAACGGCAGACATATATATATAGGGGAACAACATATATGTCTGCCACTGATATATATAGGGGAACGACTAATTTGCATCTCATTTACCTCTAAAATACAGAAAATATCAGTATCAGGAAGATGCATATAGGGCAAAAGTATAGGTCCCCTATACTTTTGCCCTATATGTCAATTCTGTAAGGGGAATGGGGTACTGGGTTAAAATTTGAATTCTGTACTACTAGAACTGGACTGGCTGAAAAAAAGTTACCAATATCATACACTTTAGTTATTTACCTGCGCCAGTCTTTATTAAAACCTTTATAGTCCCTCAACTTCGGTGCCTCATTATCATCTTGACTTGTAAGTCTCTCTTTTTCAATTTTCCTCACATCGGTTCTTAAAAGATCATGGATTTTGTTGATGCAAACTAAAAATTGATTCAAAATGACATTTATTTCCTTTAAAATCGTAAGTCACATAATCTCCTGTTTGTCAGGTGGTCATGGGTTCAAGTCCCCTAGACTTCCCATTGTTTGTGTTATTCGGAGGGAGTCGTTAAATAGGGAGGGAAAATTAAGACATGACTTACACTTGCAAACAGCTTGACTCCAGATCAGACGCCGTGTAACGCGGTGTCTAATCTTGATTCAAGCTGTTTGTGACTTGCCATTATGTTGATTCTATCAAAATGTCCGCTTATATGTAACTTTAATTGTCCTGTTTAAGGATCTAGCCCAGCAAACATTATAAATGGGACCCACATGGGTCCAATATGAGTTACCTAATGGCCCTATATGGGCTGCCCAGATGGGACCATCACGGAAAGTGCAACAGGGTGAAAGAGTGGCCCCATATGGATAGCCCAGATAGGTAGCAACATGGGACCCATATAGGCACAATGTTGGTTACAATATGGGCCCCGAATTGACCACCCAAATGGGACCCACACGGAAAGTGTAACCGGGTAAAAGCTGGGTCCTATATGGGCAAACAAGACAGTTTAATATGGGTTCAATACTGGCCTAGTATGAGCAAGAAAACATTATAATTGGGACCCATATGGGCCGCCCAGATGGGACCCACACGGAAAGTGCAACCGGTTAAAATCTGGGTCCTATATGGGCAGCCCAGATAGTTCAATATGGGTGCAATATGGGCAAGAAAACCTTATAAATGGGACCCATATGGGTTTCTTATATGGCTCTATGTGGGTTTCCTATAGGCCCCATATTGGCCGCCCAGATAGGACCCACACGGAACGTGCAGCAGGGTAGAAGCTGGGTTCCATGTGGGCAGCCAAGATAGTTTTTATCTTACCTTCTTCTAAATTCTAGTTGTCACGTTGTTGGTCAATCGAGGTCACCAGAAAAACCAACATAAACCATAATGGGTCTTTGACAAACCTCCATATCGCGTCTATATAAGAGTTATTTTTCTCTTTTTTCAACCATCTGTATATGAGTTTGTTTTATCAGTTTTTGGAAAAGTTATATGTTTAAAATGTGTGATATAATTTCTATCTAAATAATAGAATATGAACCTTGATTACTATTAACATGCATAGATTTAAAAAAAAAAAAAGAAAAAAAAAAGATACTTATGCAAATATGCGAAAAGGTGAAGTTTTGCTTTTAAAGGGAGGTGATTCATTCCAAGCAAACATTATAAATGGGACCCGTATAGGCCAAATGTGGGTCACTATATGGGCCCCATATTGACCGCCCAGATGGGACCCACACGGAAAGTGCAACCGGGTAAAAGCTGGGTCCTATATGGGCAGCCAAGATAGTTCAATATGGGTCCAATACTGGCCTAGTATGGGCAAGAAAACATTATAAATGGGACTCATATGGGCCCAATGTGGGTTTCTAGTATGGCTCCATGTGAGTTTCTATGTTGGACTCATATGGGCCACCCAGATAGTACCCACACGGAAAGTGCAACCGGGTAAAAGCTGGGTTCTATATGGGCAGCCGAGATAGTTCAATATGGGTGCAATATGGGCAACAAAACATTATAAATGGGACCCATATTGGCCCAATGTGGGTTTCTTATATTGCTTCATGTGGGTTTCTATATATGCCCCATATGGGCCACCCAGATGGGACCCACACAGAGTTTCTAGTATGTCCAATCTAGGTTTCTATATGGGCCGGATATTAGCCGCCCAGATGGGTCCCACACGGAAAGTGCAATCGGGTAAAAGCTGGGTCCTATATGGACAGCCCAGATAGTTCAATATGGGCCCAATACTGGCCCAGTATGGGCAAGAAAACATTAGAAATGGGACCAATATTGGCCCAATGTGGGTTTCTAATATGGCTCCATGTGGGTTTCTATATGGGCCTATATATGACGCCCAGATGGAAATCACACGGAAAGTGCAACTGGATAAAAGCTGGGTCCTATATGGGCAGCCCAGATATGTTCAATATTGGTCCAATAATCGCTAATACAGATCAATTAAAATATGCAATAGGGGAACCTTTTATAACAACATGTTAACATTTCAATCTATGTTGTGTCTGTTTTTGCCGTTTCATATATTTTTTAGAGGAAGTAAAATACCTGAATTTAAATCACATATATGGGGCCCTATATGGGCCCATAATTGTAAGCCCAATTGGGGTATCCCAGATATAGCCCACACATTTGAACATAAATCGGACATAAAGGACCAACGCGGGTCCCATATGGACAGGAATAGGAAATATCCGCTGATACAGATCAAATAAATATGCATTAGGGGAACTTTTTTCAACAATATGTTTACATTTCAACCTTTGTGGTGTCATTTTTGTCATTTCATGTATTTTTAGAGGAAATAAAATACCTGAATTTAAATCACATAATATGTAACCACATATTGGCTTAGTTTAAACAGTATTTATTTCAAATGTTTTACATACATTGTGTCATATTTACAGAACATAATGTCAAGTAACATTTAAATATGGATTAGAAAACAAGTTACTAAAAACTTATGTGAATTCTTCTCCATAGTAAATAATAATTACAATACATGAATTAAGGTTAGTTTTAGTTGACATACATGTAGTTGGTATATATAAATGTCTTGTATGAAGATTATTTAAATAAATACGTCTAAATGTACAAAATGATATTGGCTTGATCCATGTTATCCATTTATCCATGTTTGCTTTCTATATTGGGTGTATATGGGCCCCACATTGTTAGCCAATATGGGCTAGCCAGGATATGGCCCTCATTTGGGCCATTTACCCATGATTGCTTGATATATTGGGTCTATATGGGTCCCCAATTGTAAGCCCATATGGACTAGCCCAGATGTAATCCACAAGGGGTCCATTTAACCAGGCTTGCTTGGTATATTGGGCCTATATGGGCCCCACATTGTAAGCCCATATGGGCTAGCCAGAATATAGCCCACATTTGGCCCATTCTTCAATGTTTGCTTGCTTTATTGGGTGTAAAGGGACCCCACATTGTAAGCCCATATGGGCTAGCCAGAATATAACCCTCATTGGGCCCATTTAAGCTTACTTGGTATATTGGGCTTGTATGGGCCCCACATTGTAAGCCCATATGGGCTAGTCAGGATTTAGCCCATATGGGACCCATTTAGCCATGTTTGCTTGCTATATCGGGTGTATATGGGCCCCACATTGTAAGCCCATATGGCCTAGCCAAAATATAGCCCACATTTGGCCCACCTTTACCCATGTTTGCTGGATATATTGGGCCTATATGGGCCCCCCATTGTAAGCCCATATGGGCTAGCCAGGATATAGCCCTCATTGGGCCTATTAACCCATGTTTGCTGGAAATATTGGGCCTATATGGGCCCCCCATTGTAAGCCCATATGGGCTAGCCTAGATATAACCCACATTGGGCCCATTTAACCAGGCTTGCTTGGTATATTGGACTTGTATGGGCTCCACATTGTAAGCCCATTTGGGCTTACCCGGACATAGCCCACATCTGGCTCATTCATCAAAGTTTGCTTGCTACATTATTTGTATATTGGCCCAACATTGTTAGCCCATATGGGCTAGCCAGGATATACCCCTCATTGGGCCCAATTACTCATGTTTGCTGGATATATTGAGCCTATATTGGCCCCACATTGTAAGCCCATATGGGCTAGCCAGGATATATCCCTCATTGGGCCCATTAACTCATGTTTGCTGGATATAGTTGGCCTATATGGGCCCCCCATTGTAAGCCCATATGGACTAGCCAGGATATAGCCCTCATTGGGCCCATTTACCCATGTTTGCTGGATATATTGGGCCTATATTGACCCCCCCCCCATTGTAAGCCCATATGGGCTAGCCTAGATATAACTCACATTGGGCCCATTTAACCAGGCTTGCTTGGTATATTTGGCTTGTTTGGGTCCCACATTGTAAGCCCATATGGGCTAGTCCGGATTTAGCCCATATGGGACCCATTTAGCCATGTTTGCTGGATATATTGGGCCTATATGGGCCCCAAATTGTAAGCCCATATGGGCTAGCCTAGAATTAACCCACATTGGGCCCATTTTACCAGGCTTGCTGGGTATATTGGGCTTGTATGGGCCCCACATTGTAAGCCCATATGGGCTAGCCGGGACATAGCCCACATTTGGCCCATTAATCCATGTTTGCTTGCAAGTATATCGGGTGTATATGGGCCCCACATTGAAAGCCCATATGGGCTAGCCAGAATATAGCCCTCATTGGGCCCATTTAGGCATTACCCATGTTTGCTGGATATATTGTACCTATATGGGCCCCACATTGTAAGCCCATATGGGCTAGCCTAGATATAACACACATTGGGCCCATTTAACCAGGCTTGCTTGGTATATTGGGCTTGTATGGGCCCCACATTGTAAGCCCATGGGCTAGTCCGGATTTAGCCCATATGGAACCCATTTAGCCATGTTTGCTGGGTAGGATAAGGGTCGTTGCAAGGCAGTAGTTGTTGTTGGGAGAGCCATTGTAGGGAGGGAACACTGTATTAGATAGTCAGACTAGTCACAACCATGAGGAGGTTTTATGGTGATATGTGTATAAACGAAAACATTTTGAACTATTTCTTGTTAGTCTTATCTGGTGCTTAAAGAATAAAGTTTCAAACCTGTAGTCTGTGGTGCTTGGACTCGGCAACACCGAATTGAGCCAAGACTCAACAATGTCTTTAGAAGTGACATGTCCCCAGTCTTAATTGCTGTCCACAAAAAGAATGAATTCCTCAACTATAAAGTATAAAGTACAATAGTTAAGCAATAATCCTACTATACAGATCATGACATACTCCTCATTTGAGATGAACTTTTAGTCAAGTATTTAAAAGTTAACTCATTGACATTCAAATAAGAAACGACAAATGGACAATTCCTATCTCCAATTAAGTTTAGCACATTTTAAACGATTTCGGGTAGTTACAATCTAATTGTAACAAGAGGTCCATGCGGGCCTAAATATCGCTCACCTGGAAAACCCAACACAAGGGTCACGTGACCCCTGGGGTGGGATAAGTTTTCACCCCAGATACATAATTTCAAAAATCTTGCTGATGAACTTGAAAATTAAGTGTGCTGTCAAATATTTAGTTCATGGATGGTTTCAGACAGGAAGACTTTTCATTGAAAAAAGTATATTTTTCACTAATATGACCCAGATATGCAACAGACCCGAACCATTTCAGCAATATTGGTAAAGATCATCTAAAAGTGTCACAATGCTAAAATATCAAAGCTCTTGCCATAGTAGTTTCAGAGAAGAATATTTCACTACATAACTCTATGTAAAACTGCAACCCCAGGGCGGGTCATTTTTTACCCCAGGAACATAATTTGAACAATCTTGATAGAGGACCTGTAGATGATGCTTTGTGCCAAATATCTAAGCTCAAGGTACTGTCGTTTCTGACAAGAAGCTTTTTTAAGTTTTCATTGAAAAAATATATTTGTAGCTCCTGTGACCTAGATATGCAACTGACCCAAACCATATTTACAGTATTGGTTAAGGGCTTCTAGAAGAGTCATCATGCCAAGTATCAAAGCTCTGGCCATATTAGTTTCAGAGAAAAAGATGTTTGAACATTTCACTATATAACTCTATGTAAATTTACGACCCCCAGGGCGGGGTCATTTTTTACCCCAGGGACATAATTTGAAGAATCTTGATAGAGGACCTGAAAAAGATGCTTTGTGCCAAATATCAAAGCTCAGGGTACTGTGGTTTCAGACAAGAAGATTTTTTAAGTTTTCATTGAAAAATTCTATTTTTAGCTCCTGTGACCTAGATATGCAACTGACCCGAACCATATTTACAATATTGGTTAAGAACTTCTAGAAGAGGCATCATGCCAAATATCAAAGCTCTGGCCATATTAGTTTCAGAGAAAAAGATGGTAGAAAATTTCACTATATAACTCCATGTAAATTTACGACCCCCGGGGCGGGGTCATTTTTTACCCCAGGGACATAATTTGAACAAGCTTTGTGCCAAATATCTTAGCTCAAGGTACTGTGGTTTCAGACAAGAAGATTTTTTAAGTTTTCATTGAAAAAATCTATTTTTAGCTCCTGTGACCTAGATATGCAACTGACCAGAACCATATTTACAATATTGGTTAAGGCCTATGAGAAGAGTCATCATGCCAAATATCAAAGCTCTGGCCGTATTAGTTTCAGAGAAAAAGATGTTTGAAAATTTCACTATATAACTCCATGTAAATTTACGACCCCCGGGGCCGGGTCATTTTTTACCCCAGGGACATATTTTGAACAATCTTGATAGAGGATCTGAAGATGATGCTTTGTGCCAAATATCAAAGCTCAGGGTACTGTGGTTTCAGACAAGAAGATTTTTTAAGTTTTCAAAAAATAGAAACTTTACATAATTAAGAGCCGGTTTAAATAATGTTTTAATGACGTTTCATGAAATATACGCATATTTCATAATGAAGTAATCGATAAAGACCATACACAGCCACACTTTCGCTAATTTGTACCGCCCACGACGTAGCACGCTTTCCACTTCTGGTATTTAACACTGACGGCGAGTTGACCTATTCAGGGTTTATTTCAAGTTTATTTAATGCAACTGACACACGCAGACTTTAGCCAAACACCGAAAAAACAAAATTGTTAACATTTGCGTTTCAAAACTGAGATGCCACAGCTACCTGAGAATCACAAAAATCAGGCCATTTGGCATGCTTACGGCGGGCGCGTCAGTAACTGATGTTACGTGTCAATTTGGGCGCAAACGGTGGACAATTCATATCATGACTACCACGGTGTATAAATCTGTACGTGTTGTTTGAGCTCTGGTAGCTGCTGAGCACTGAATCGAGAAATGTCACAATGGCGGACTTGCGAGACCGCTAAGGGGTGAGTAAATCCCATTCTGCAGACATTTAAACATTGATTTCAATGCTGAACCTATGACATACCTATTTAGATATGTTGCAGGTGTGAACTTTTCAACGTATTGAGTTGGTTTCTTGAATCATCTTGTTGAATATTCTCGGATACTGGCGAAGGCTCACTGTGTTTTCGATAGCGTTGTCATAAAGACCCAGTAGATTTTGCCATCTAAACGACAGTTTCTACATCTTAAACTACACATTCTATTATCAAAATATATTTTATATCTACTGATACGATTCTATGGAAATGATATATTTGAATGTGCAGTTTAAACGCCAGAAATCATGTAAACAATGCGATGCAAATTGTACGGTTAGCTCTAGAGGAAATGTATCATCAGCTGTGAAAATGAATGAAAACGTTTGTACGGTCAGCTCAAGAGCGGTTTCTTTCTTTTTATGCGAAGCTAGATTTAGCTGTTATTACTGCGACCAAGTTTTCGACGTTTTCGCTGCAGCCGTCAGTCACCGTGCCAAGAACCATAAAGCAAAAACGCTTTAGGTAAAAATACTTAATTTGGAACGTTACCAGGGCAAACAATACACAAAAAAACTGCTAAATTAATCCATCTGAATTCGAAAAAGAAAACCAAAAGTGATTCCAAACAACCAAACAGTAACAGTAAAAGTTTCAAGAAAACCATAAATAACACCAAGTCCAGTAAAATACAAAAAAGAATAAAGCTCCACGTCACCCAAATAGCACTATATTTTTTGGCTGCAGACAATTACGGAGATGGTGATAAAGAAGAAGAACTTTCGAAACTTAGCAAACACCCACAGGCAAATTACTCGGAAGAGGAGAGTCATTGAGAAGTAAGAAATGATAGTAGTACGACTAAAACATTACTTGACTTGTTTCCAATGGTTGTAGATAACATGTACAAGTGCAGGCATCTACTGTCCTTTTCACTCAGCTCTGTCACTCAATTTTTATCGAGATTTTTTTTTGTTTCAAACAATATCAGCTTTGTACCTGCACGAGACAATCAGATTGTTTTTTACGAACTCACATGTAAAGTTTCAGATTTATCCAGGCTGTGAATGAAAAATGATCGTGAAAAATGTATTTTCCCCATAGTGAAATAGGCCTCAGTTGTTTACAAAATTGCTGACTTTGTGAATAGTGTGTGACGTTGTGGGACAGTCTATTTTTACAGAGGTGGAGAAGGCCTAGTAGAATAAAACATAAATATGATATTGTCAATCCGTGAATGGTAATCTAAACGTGAAATTTAGATAAAAATAGATTTTTACATCGCTATTTTGAAGGTGATGTTAAAAAGAATATTAAAACACACAGCGGCCATTTGCAAACACAGCTGATCCCAAGTTTACTATAGGAAAAAACTATTTATTTAGGATATCTCCCTACTCACGATCCCGATATTACTCAAACTTTTCATGTGAGTTCGTAAAAAACGATCTGATCGGCACATGTAGGTACAAAGCTGAAATTGTTTAAAATAAAAAAAAAATCGATAAAAATCGAGTGACAGAGCTGAGTGAAAAGGACAGTAGAAAATAGTCATCCGTCCTTTTTTGAAAACTAAAAACTTAAACAAAAGTTAAGAATTATCATAATACTATAGGGCTAACAAACAAACTGCGCTTTTTAGTACAGAAGTCCAATAAAGGACAATAACTTTGTACTTTTTGGAACCACTCGTATGAAAAATATAACACCCACATATCTGTTAAATAATTAATCACCTTCACCTATCCCGTGGTCATGTTGGACCGTTGGGGCACCATATATTTCTTGACAACCAGCTTTCTCCATTCCCCTCTGTTTTGTGCCATCCGCTCCCTTTCCTTTAGACTTAAATCTGTCCACTCTGTTATGTTATCTTTCCATCGCTCTGTCTGCCTCTCCTTCGTCCTCCCTGAATTGTTCCTGGTAATATTGTCTTTGAAAGCCCTGTTGATCTCGTCACATGCCCGTACCATATAATTTTACGTTGCTTGACAATTGTTAATAAATCTTCGAGAGGTCCAATGGCTTCTTTGATCCTGTTTCGAACTACTTCATTTGAGATGTGTTCTTTGTATGATATGCAAAATGTTTTTCTGAAACACCTCCCTAACGAACGAATTCTTCGCTCCAAGTCTGCATTCAAGGTCCAAGTCTCGCTGGAATATAGGAATATGGACATGACAAGTGAACGCATCAAGCTTATTTTCGAGCTGAGGCTTATATTTCGATCATTCCATATTAATTTTACCTTGCGAGTGCTGCTGTGGTCTGAGCGGCTCTTGCAAGTATCTCGGATTTCGACCCCTTGTCAGAAACTGTCGCACCCATGCAGGTACTTAAAACTATCTACGCAATCAAGCTTCTTCAATGATGTTGTTGGTCAGCAGTTTTGTCTTTTTTGCGCTGATTTGTTGCCAAAATCGGTAGATGTCTTGTAAAGGCTTCAACTAGATTGGACAGCTCTTCTTCCTTCCCTGCTATACCATCTATGTCATCTGCAAAGCGCAAGTTCGTGATTGTCCTCCCACCGATGCTAACCGTTCCTTCGTGGTATGCCAAAGCATCCGACATAATTTTCTCTAGGAATATGCTGAAGAGTGTTGGGGAGAGTAACAACCCTGTCTCACCCCCACTATAATGCAAAGTTTGACGTCAAACGGTAAAGAAATGTAAAAGAAGTTGCATCAAAAATATGTGTCAAGGGCAGACCGATGAACGAATTAACCAACAAACTGGCTCCTCTATCCTTCTAGAAGTTCGTTTATTGGGCATTAAACCGAGATAATTACAGTATACATAACATCTCTCAATTTCAAAATTGAGAGCTTCTGTATAGCAGAAGTTATCCACCGGAAAAGAAAGTGCTGCACTGGGGAATGACTGAATGGTATTGATACATTTCAGTAAATTATGTGCAAGACACTTTTAATGATAAAACTTTTCATAACTGAAAATTAGTCCTGAACAATGTCAGTCAAACATGGGTTTTATGCAGAACAATAGAAAATGTTTTAAAGGGGGATAAATCTCAAAATATTAACTCAAAGTTATTAACATTGTGCAAGGCACTTTCATTCATCAGTCGCTTTCCATTAATATAGGTATATTTCATATATGGCTATTCAAACTCTGACAAGAATGGATGGGTCCAATGATTTTTAAAATATCTTAGACTTACAGTGGTTAATACAGCTGCGAGTTCCGAGACCTATACTCATTAAAATTGTCAAAGACTCACTTGTCAAGACTCATAATAGTTTGGCCATTATATAATATTTAAATCTGAAAAACTAAATGTTTTGCCCAAGGGACTCATTGTTTTACAAAGTGTGCACCCCAGGAGGTATTTTTAATATTTTTAATTGCAAACGACTTAAATTACCACAGAATTAGAAATATTATTGAAAAACACTTTAACGTCGTCTACGGAATAATGGATGGTTTTTGACAGTAGATCAATGTATATCTGTTCGAAATAGAATGAAGTGGGAAAAGATTATTTATACGCAATATCTGTGTTTTAATAAATGTATATAATAGTTTGGTACATTTTCTTTATAATGACTTCATGATTTGAAATTTAAGGCATTTTAACAGAAGAACACATAAACAGAAAATTCTGATTTTGAGCTGACGGTACACATATGCTCGCAGCTGATGATACAGTGTCAGCCGTGTTTGAAATAGCTGACCGTACAAAACAGCATCAATTTTTCTGATCAAAAATGCAAATTGCGACCATGCTTTCAAAAAACGAATAAAGCTATGACGTCGCATCAATTGGATTTACTCTGGAAAGCATATTTGTTTTGATAAAACAGTATAAACAAGGATAGATGTTGTATAAAATGCAATGTTTTGACGACATCCAAAAGAATTCCGAGTGAGCCACCAGTTGATTTATGCCTCGAAATAGATATGTAGATGTATAGATTGTACCAGAGACGGTCGCGATTGGTTTATCATTATCTCCGGTATTTGAAAATCATGCTTACCGACAAGATTTTTCATTTAAAGAGAGGAAAATAAATAGGAACTCATGTCACATACCTGTTGTTTTCTTCCGTTGCGTCGCTTCGAGGCTAAAAAACAACCAGTACAGAGCTCAAAGTATTCGTACAAAGCTCAAAGTACGCATACAGGTTTATACACCGTGACTACTTGTTACAGAGTTATGAGGTAATTCCAGGATCGTCCGAGATCGTTGACGTCACGTAGAGACGACCGCGCTCTTACATTAACGTACATTAACGTCACATGGGTCTAAATTGTTCCGTGCATGGAAAAGTCTTGTCCATATACACATACATACCAACTATGAAAGCAATACCTCAAAAGACATAGAAGTTAAAGGCATTTTTCGAAACCTAAACGCAGCTTTCGAAACCTAAACGCAGGCCCTAAGTTTAAGGTCAAGGTAACAGGGGTCCAAATTTTTCTGTGCATGGAAAGGTCTTGTCCATATACACACACATACCAACTATGAAAGCAATACCTCAAGGGACATAGAAGTTAAAAGCATATTTCAAAACCTAAACGCAGATTTCGAAACCTAAACGCAGGTCCTAGGTTCAAGGTCAAGGTCACAGGAGTCTAAATTTTTCTGAGCATGGAAAGGTCTTGTCTATATACACACACATACCAACTATGGAAGCAATACCTCAAGGGACATAAAAGTTAAAAGCATTTTTCGAAACCTAAACGCAGATTTCGAAACCTAAACGCAGGCCCTAAGTTCAAGGTCAATGTCACAGGGGTCTAAATTTTTCTGAGCATGGAAAGGTCTTGTCTATATACACACACATACCAACTATGGAAGCAATACCTCAAGGGACATAAAAGTTAAAAGCATATTTCAAAACCTAAACGCAGATTTCGAAACCTAAACGCAGGCCCTAAGTTCAAGGTCAATGTCACAGGGGTCTAAATTTTTCTGAGCATGGAAAGGTCTTGTCTCTATACACACATATACCAACTATGGAAGCAATACCTCAAAGGATATAGAAGTTAAAGGCATTTTTCTAAACCTAAACACAGATTTCGAAACCTAAACACAGGCCCTTAGTTCAAGGTCACAGGGGTCCAAATTTTTGTTTGCATGTAAAGGTCTTGTCCATATACACATACATACCAACTATGAAAGTAATACCTCAAGGGACATAGAAGTTAAAGGCATTTTTCTAAACCTAAACACAGATTTCGAAACCTAACCACAGGCCCTTAGTTCAATGTCACAGGGGTCCAAATTCTTTCTTTGCATGTTAAGGTTTTGTCCATATACACACACATACCAACTATGAAAGTAATACCTCAGGGGACATAGAAGTTAAAGGCATTTTTCTAAACTTAAACACAGATTTCGAAACCTAAACGCAGGCCCTAAGTTCAAGGTCAAGGTCACAGGGGTCTAAATTTTTCTGTGCATTGAAAGGTCTTGTCTATATACACACACATACCAACTATGGAAGCAATACCTCAAGGGACATAGAAGTTAAAGGCATTTTTCAAAACCTAAACGCAGATTTCGAAACCTAAACGCAGGCCCTAAGTTCAAGGTCAAGGTCACAGGGGTCAAAAAATTTCTGTGCATGGGAAGGTCTTGTCCATATACACACACATACCAACTATGAAAGCAGTACCTCAAGGGACATAGAAGTTATAGACATTTTTTTTAAATTGTTTACGCCGTTCACGACGACGCCGACGACAACGACGACGACTACACCGGGGGTATTGCAAAAGCTCATCATGTACTACATACAGGCGAGCTAAAAACTCATTTACGTTAAGACATTCATGAAAATGTCATCGGAATCACTCTTTCTTTTCTAAATACCCCAATTACTTAAATAAAACTAATGGTGATAACACATTGCAAACAGTGATCTTGTTGACATCAATAAATTGGAGGTAAAATTTCCGTTACTGGGCGCAACGGAAATTTTATTTCATCATCATTGACAAATGGGAAGCATTCCTTTGCATTTCTCATTAATGAAGCAGAATGTAACTTTTTATTCTACTTTGTGCTAAATTGCTGACACATTGATGCAAAAAATAATCTGGGTTCATAAATAAGAGCGTTCAACATTGCCGTTGCTTTTTTGGACGTAACATTATGAGGCAATTTATGTTCTGTTCAAAGATGGTTACATTTCAACATAACATTACTAGAGTTTCTTTCGACATTATTTAAATAAACAAATACAATAAGAGTGTTAGGTGACACAATTGTGTATCGAAAAATAGACCAATTTGACACACAGGCCGTGTTCCATGTTAGTATCGGAAATGATTTTTGGTAACGGAAATTTATTCTTTTCAGAGACAAAATGGTGCCAAAAACAAGGGCAAAAATCCAGAGAGCATATCTGTTTAAACATATTTCTTGTTTCTTAAATAAAAATGTATGTCATCATTGATTTATAACAGTTTAAGTGTTTGATTGAAATGTCCGTTACCGAACCTGCTATTTTTTCTTCTATGCTTTACTTATGACCCATTGTAAATATCGACTCCAAAATTAAAACAACATGCACTAGGTAGTTAGAATTTTAGGTTAAAGTGACAAAATATAATTAAAGTAAAAAATCATTAGATTTAAAATTTCTGAAATAGTAAAATATGTTTAATTGTCTACAATTTTTACACCCCAAAAATAAAACACACTTAGTTCCATGAGATAATCCAGTAGATTGGTGGATTTTTCATGCTAATATTTCTAATTTTGGATACAGAGAAACATGTGGAACACACAATTAGTGTTATTTTTTGCATTTGGTCTACAGCACATTATGCCATTTTAGCAACATTTTGTATACATGCACCTAATGGATATATGATTTTCTTTCCATAATCCCTGGCTAGTGTCGATAGATAATCATTCGTAACATCAAAACTAGAAAAGATTTGTATTCAAAATTTTAGATACAAATTCCTGAGATAACTCTTCAAGGTAAAATCAATAGGACATATGTATACTCTGAAGTTGAATTTTTGACATCTATATAGCTGCCGTGTTCCTTCTTATTGAGAAACAGTGTAAAAATCAAATGAACGATATAGTCAAGCAGTGTGCCGGATTGTGTTTTTCAAAAACATTATTTTCCACTAATTTGTGATACATCCCTAAATCAAATGTTTTTATGTCAAAACTTTCAATGAAGTTACTTAATTGGCTTTTTCAAAGTGATGGTAACGGAAGTTAAATAAAATCACTTAAGGTATGCCACATAAATTAAGATACGCTTATTCAAAACTAAAGCTATAGATATAGGAAAGCTGTGGTATTCCTGTCATGACGTGATATAAGAATACTTACAGCTACACCCTTTGAGTGAATTGTACCATTTGTAACATGTAACGGAAGTTAAACAGATGGATGAATATTTCAAAATGGTATTTGCTAAACAATCTATTCATAATACGATAAATCATATGTTTATTCCATTACAGGATGCCTCTGTCAAGAGCTGAAATACAAACAAGGGCCACTATGGCCCTATATCGCTCACCTGGTTCACCATGTAAAATTAACCTATAGTGACCTAGATTATGACTGGACATGACCGACAATCAACCTTTAGAGTGTTAACAAGATTTTTCTATAATTTGACCTAGTGACCTAGTTTTTGACCAGACATAATCCACATTTGATTTTGACCTAGATTTGATGTAGGCAAACATTCTGAAAATATTTCATTCAGATCTAACGAGAGTTGTAGCCTCTAGAGGGTTAACACTGTTTTTCTTTGATTTGGCCTAGTGACCTAGTTTTTTACCCGACATGACCCATATTCGAACTTGACCTAGATATCAATTGGACAAACATTCTATCTCTAAGTTACACAAAAATCCATTGAGATTTGTAGCCTCTAGAGTGTTAACAAGGTTTTTCTAAGATTTGACCTAGTGACCTAGTTGTTAACTGGGCATGACTCACATTCTAACTTGACATAGATTTCATCAAGACAAACATTTTGATCAAGTTTCATAAATATCCATTGAGATTTGTAGCCTCTATGGTGTTAACAAGGTTTTTCTATGATTTGACCTAGTGACCTAGTTTTTGACCGGACATGACCCACATTCGAACTTGACCTAGATATCAATGAGGCAAACATTCTGACCAAGTTTCATTAAGATCCATTCAGATTTGTAGCCTCTAGAGTGTTAACAAGGTTTTTCTATGATTTGACCTAGTGACCTAGTTTTTGACCGGACATGACCCACATTCGAACTTGACCTAGATATCAATGAGGCAAACATTCTGACCAAGTTTTATTAAGATCCATTGAGATTTGTAGCCTCTAGAGTGTTGACAAGGTTTTTCTATGATTTGACCTAGTGACCTAGTTTTTGACCGGACATGACCAACATTCAAACTTGACCTAGATTTCATCAAGACAAACATTGTCATGAAGTTTCATGAAGATCGGATGAAATTTGTAGGCGCTAGAGTGTTAACGAACAAATGTGAACAGACGGACGGACGACGGACGACAGACATTCAGCGATCCTAAAAGCTCACCTTGGCACTTCGTGCCAGGTGAGCTAAAAAGATACATGGAAAAGAAGAAAAAAGAATCCGGAAGTTTCATGAGGAATGAGAGGGACAGAAAAAGGAAAGCGTATATTCCTGTTTGTATGGTTAATGATGTTGAAGCAAAGAAAAGACGAATAGATACATTAAAAAGAGTAAAACGGCACTATGCAAAGAAAGCAAATGAAGCACGAGAACTTTTAAACAATGACAGCGTGCAGACAAGGCATAGTTCTACAAGCAATTCAATTTTGACAATAAAGATGAACTTTAAAAAGAAAAGTGAAGCAAAAGCTAGCAGAGGTAGATCTAAAGCAGTTTGGACCAAATTTAGTAAAGAAGTTCGTGATCTAAAAGCCCAAAATTCCAAACTGATGAAAGAGAAAAGACGCATTCAGAAACGATTAGAGCGATCACAGAAGAAAAGCAAAGACAGTATCCAACCCATAAATGATGTGACCTCAACACAGAACCAAATAAAGATAGATGAACATTCAACAGCAGAACCAGCAAGTTTGAATACCGTTAATGATTCAACTGGTGTAACTAGCAATAAAAACTCTGATTCTAATTCACCAAATGTGAATGTCACTCAAACTGCTGGTGACTATTTGAGGAATCAAAACGGCCAAATAGACCATGGCATTTTGATAACACATCACGTTAGTCATGAAAATACTGCAGAAGGCAATATCACACCAAGTCAAATGAAAAACAACCTAACACCAAGATCAAAGGCAAATATTGATTTGAGAGATTCTGGATTATCCCCAAGAAAGCATGCAAACCTTAAAAGGAGGTAACTAGAGTTCCATGTTTTAAAAGAAGAAGTGAAAATGACAAAAGCCATAAGACACAGTAGTATGAAAACTGCAAGAAAGTACAAGTGTTTGAGAGCATTTGGGAAAATGCTAGGTATTGAATAAGTAGAAAAAGTATGGGTCAAAAGAAGAAAGAATCCTCAAACAGAAGGAAGTTTCTGCAAGATAAAGTACATGCATTCCTTGAAAGGGAGGACAACTGCGTCACGATGCCTGGTAAGAAAGACCAGAAGGGGAAACAACAGAAAAGAATATTAACTGACTACCTTCATAATTTATTTTCAAAGTTCCGTTTAGAAAACCCTGATACCAAGATATCACGATCAACATTCAGCAACATGAGACCAAAGCATATTTTATTGGTAAACTTTTGCAACAGAAACACATGTTTGTGTTCCCGCCACCAGAATATTGCACTAAAAATAAAGGCAATTCAGGACACTGCAGGTACTAAGAATCCAGATGATTTTATTGCCAAAAATACAGATGATGAAATACAAGAGAAGTTACAACACATCGATAAATCTGATGTCACATTTTCTGAATGGAAACGCCAAGAAGAGAATGGGAAACTCAGATGGAAGCAAGTTGAAACAGTGATGTCAAGTAAGAAGTTTTCCAACATGTTAATGCAAGATGTGAAAAATTTTCGGGAACATGTAAACCGAGTGAAGAACCAGTACAACCAAATGAGACGCCTGCGAGAGAACTTATATCATGGTCACGTTCTTGTTTGAATGGATTTCGCGGAGAACTTTACTTGTACAGCGCTTGACGATGTCCAATCTGCATATTGGATCAGTGAACAAGTTACGTTACACACAACAGTTGTATATTTTCCCATCACAAATCGCACAAGAGTGTAGTCGGAATATCAGATCTCAATATTCATAATGCCGGAATGGTTGTTTCTATGATCTCAAATCTAATTCCGATCATTAAATCTGAATACTCTGACCTAAAGTATGTACATTATCTTACCGATTCACCGACATCACAGTACCGGAATAAAAGTATCTTTGAGTTTCTGACCAGATACGAAACTTTGTTAGGAGTATGTGCAAGATGGTACTTCCTAGAAAGTGGTCACGGGAAAGGGCCCTGTGATCACAGGGACCCGACACATTTGATTTTTTAGATAAATTTTTTTTCAAAAGGTATATATATACCTTTTGCCATTTTTTTTCTCTCAAAAATCAATCGTGTCGGGTCCCTGTGCCTGTGATGGTCTTGGGGGCAGCGTAAAGAGATCTGCGGACATGGCGGTGAAACAGGGCAAGGTGATCATACAAAATGCGAAAGACTTTTACGCCTGGGCAGGAAGTCAATCTGAATCAGAAACATCTGTCTCATATTTCTATGTACCACAGGAAATGTACTTTACTTCCGCCGAAGAAATAAAGACAAACAAGAATATCGTTCCTAACGATGGATGCTCCCCACAAAGAAAAAGTCCAAGGTATAGCATGTTTAGTAGGTGAACACAGTAACAAGTTTCATCAACTTACGATATAATTTAAAGGTTTTCCTATATAAGTCTATGTAAAACTGATTAGCCCCAGGGCGGGGCCAAATTTGACCCAGGGGTCATACTTTGAACAATCTTGGTAGAGGACCATAAGGCAAAACTAATTGTCAAATATTAATGATCTAGGCCAAACAGTTTCAGAGAAGAAGATTTTCAAAGGTTTTCCTAAGAAAAACTGATAAGCCCCAGGGCGGGGCCATTTTTGCCCCAGGGTCAAAATTGGAACAATCTTGATAGAAGATCATTAGGTTATGATACATACCAAATATCAAAGGTCTGGGTCTTTTGGTTTCTGAGAAAAAGATTTTTAAAGATTTTCTTATGCATTAAAAGTTGTCTAAACGGTCATGTTAGAAAATCTAGTCCCACAGCAAGGGGAATAACTCTAGCCAAAAACTTTGAACAAGATTTCGTTCCCCCTTGTCACTGAAGGTTCTGACAAAGTTTGGTTGAAATCGGGTCAGTGGTTTCAGAGGAGATGTTGTTTGAAAATGTGGACGAACGACGTACGACGGACGACGTTCGCCGGATGGAATGGGATCACAATAGCTCACCCTGAGCCTAAGGCTCAGGTGAGCTAAAAACGCCCATTTTAGATGAAAAAAGGGGCATAACTCTTGACTGTCTGTGGCAATCTAGCTGGTTATGGAACATAACCGAGACATTATGGTCATACACATGCTGTCCAAGTTTCAAAAGGATTGGAATAAAAAAAAATTGTTTGAAAGGGCGCAGACAAACTAAAATATGCCCGTTTTTTCCAGGTCAAAATCAAGGTTGGGGGATATTGGTGGATATTGGTGGATAGGGAATGGTCCAAGGCAACAACAGTATAAGTATCCAAGCATTAGTAGGCGGTGTGGATGCTAGACGTAACGGTAAAATCTAGTTAACCAAGAAATAGCCCATTCAAAATGTTTTAAGTCAAAATTAGGTCAAGGTCAAAATCAAGGTTGGGTATTATTGGTGGCTAGGGAATGGTCCAAGGCAACAACTGTATAAGTATCCAAGCATTTGAATAAGCTGTGCTGATGCTAGACGAAACGGTAAAATCTACTTAACCTGGTTACGGACGGACAGACGTTAGGACGGACAGACGCGGACAGACAGGACGATTACTATATGCTCCCGCGTATGTCGATGCCGGGGGCATAAAAAAAAATCTTTTTTTTTTGGATACAGGTTGTTACTGGCAACTCAAAATTCAAATAAAAACTAATAAATCAAGTGGAAATAACTACTACATGTCATTTTTCTGGCCATTATAAGCTTCAATATATGTGAATTCAATTCTAAAATTCTTCCCAAAACATGATTTTTCGCGCCGAAAATTTCCCAAATCAGACATTGCAGTTTTTCCCAAAATGGCCAGAAAAAGGCCTCATGCACAGTTGTCTGATTGTGGTCTATACTGCTAAAATGAGTAAATATTTGTAAATATGGAGAAAACAGTTGAGTTGGCCATAGCAGTATTTATGATGTTTTGTTATTTTTCTTTTATTATAGTATTTTACAGAGATATTGAAATAAAGTTTATACTGTTATACTTTGTGTGTATGTTTTTAATATATAGATGATGGTTGTAATGGTGTGATATATATTTGAAAAGATGGATTTAAACACAAAAGCGCACAAATAAGGCTTTTCAATTTAAAAGTGCGCTTTACTGAATCGCACCTTCAAAGGTGCGATTCTGAAAATCGCGCTTTGAAATAAACAAGAGCACCGCAAGCCGGGCACAATATACGCCCGTCAAATCGATCTTAGAATGTAGTCATACTAAAACCCTATCAAGGTAAAGTGAACGAAAGGGAAAGAACCCTGAAAGTTAGGGGTCATATGCTGTCCAAGTTTCAAAAGGATTGGAATAAATTTGTTTGAGAAAGAGAGAGGACAAACAAAAAAATGCCTGTTTTTGACGATAAAAGGGGCATAACTCTTGAATGTCAGGGCCAATCTTGCAGGTTATCAAACTTGACCAAGACATTATGGTCATACACATGCTGACCAAGTTTCAAAAGGATTTGAATAAATTTCTCTGAGTTAAAGAGCGGGCAAACTAAGAAATGCCCGTTTTTGACAAAATAAGGGGCATAACTCTTGAATGTCTGCGGCAATCTTACTGGTTATTGAACATAATAGAGACATTATGGTAATACACATGCTGACCAAGTTTCAAAAGGATTGGAATAAATTTGTTCGAGTTAGAGAGCGGACAAACTAAAAAATGCCCGTTTAGATGAAAAAAGGGGCATAACTCTTGACTGTCTGTGGCAATTTAGCTGGTTATGGAACATAACCTAGACATTATGGTCATACACATGCTGACCAAGTTTCAAAAGGATTGGAATGTATTTGTTTGAGTAAGGGCGCGGACAAACTAAAATATGCCAGTTTTTAGCTCACCTGGCACAAAGTGCCAAGGTGAGCTTTTAGGATCGCTGGATGTCCGTCGTCTGTCTGTCTGTCTGTCTGTCCGTCCGTTCACAATTGGTTGTGAACACTCTTGGGGCTACAAATTTCATCTGATCTTCATGAAACTTCATAACAATGTTTGTCTTGATAAAATCTAGTTCAAGTTCGAATGTGGGTCATGTCCGGTCAAAAACTAGGTCACTAGGTCAAATTAAAGAAAAACCTTGTGAACACTCTAGAGGCTAAAAATTTCATCTGATTTTTATGAAACTTCATAACAATGTTTGTCTTGATAAAATCTAGGTCAAGTTTGAATGTGGGTCATGTCCGGTCAAAAACTAGGTCACTAGGTCAAATTATAGAAAATCCTTGTGAACACTCTAGCGGCTACAAATTTCATCTGATCTTTATGAAACTTCATAACAATGTTTGTCTTGGTAAAATCTAGGTCAATTTCGAATGTGGGTCATGTCCGGTCAAAAACTAGGTCACTAGGTCAAATTATAGAAAAACCTTGTGAACACTCTAGTGGCTACAAATTTCATCTGATCTTCATGAACCTTCATGACAATGTTTGTCTTGATGAAATCTAGGTCAAGTTTGAATGTGGGTCATGTCCAGTCAAAAACTAGGTCAATAGGTCAAATTAAAGAAAAACCTTGTGAACACTCTAGTGGCTACAAATTGCATCTGATCTTCATGAAACTTGTTGACAATGTTTGCCATGATGAAATCTAGGTCAAGTTCAAATGTGGGTCATGTCCGGTCAAAAACTAGGACACTAGGTCAAATCATAGAAAAACCTTGTGAACACTCTAGAGGCAACAAATCTCATTTGATTGTAATACAATTTGGTAAGAATGTTTGTCTAATTAATATCTAGGTCAAATTCGAATATGAGTCATGTCAGGTCAAAAACTAGGTCACTAGGTCAAATCATTGGAAAATCTTGTTACCACTCTAGAGGCTACAAATCTCATTAGATCTGAATGAAATATTGTCAGAATGTTTGCCTACATCAAATCTAGGTCAAAATCAAATGTGTATTGTGTCTGGTCAAAAATTAGGTCACTAGGTCAATTCATAGAAAAATCTTGTTTACACTCTAGAGGTTGATTGTGTGTCATGTCAGGTCATAATCTAGGTCACTATAGGTCAAGTTTTACATGGTGTTCCAGGTGAGCGATTTAGGGCCATGGTGGCCCTTGTTTTACAAAAAAGGAGCATAACTCTTGAATGTCTAAGGCAATCTTGCTGGTTATTGAACTTGACCCAGACATTATGGTCATACACATGCTGACCAAGTTTCAAAAGGATTGAAATAAATTTGTTTGAGTTAGAGAGCGGACAATCTAAAATATGCCCGTTTTTTACGAAAAAAGGGGCATAACTCTTAAATGTCTGGGGAAATCCTGCTGGTTATTGAACTTGACCGAGATATTATGGCCATACACATGCTGACCAAGTTTCCAAAGGATTAAATAAAATTTGTTTGAGTTAGAGAGCGGACAAACTAAAATGCCCGTGTTTGACGAAAAAGGGGCATAGCTCTTGAATGTCTGGGTCGATCTTGCTGGTTATCGAACTTGGTAGAGATATTATGGCCATACACGTTCTGACCACGTTTCAAAAGGATTGGACTAAATTTGTTTGAGTTAGAGAGCGGACATGAAAAGTTATCGGATGGACAGACAGACAGACGGACAGCGCCACGACATAATACGTCTCGTCTTAAGACGGCGTATAAAAATTGGGAAAATCTAAAGATTTTTTTTTAAACTATGGTAGGCCTGCGGAATGAATGGAATTCTATTGTTCTCTCAGATTTTTTTTTCACCCAATTGGGAAAGGGTCCAGTACCCCTCAGATTGGGAATTTTTCTTGTCGCGTTAACTTCAAATTGGGGAAAAAAACAAGTCGTGAATAGTAAATAACTTCCCAAATTCTTTTTTGTCACCAATTCTGAATTGGTGACAAAAAAGAAATTGGGAAGTTTATTTTATAATATATGTAGGCGGCAGGCCTATATTGAACTAATTTATCAAGTAGCAATTATGCAGTTCATATCAACAGGCAATGCTAACACTAGTAACAAAAATTGTCTTTTTTTTCACTGAAAATACTATTTTTACCATATTGCCAGGTCCCTTCTTTGAATTGTGAACGGGTCCTGTTCAAATTGGGAACGGGTTCTTTCCCAGGTACTGTCCAAAGAAGGAAAAAAACGCAGCCTACATATATTATAAAATCAACCAGGGGCGTAGCTGGCTTAATTTGAGTTGCAGGCCCGTAACTGCCCCTTGGTCAGGGGGTTATGGGGGTGAAGCCCTCCAGAAGCTCTAGGATAGCTGAGATTGAAAATGTTTGCCATTATAAAAGACAAACCGGACAACCTATTTCTGTGACTAGACTTATAACAATTTTATGAGTGCTCGTGGTCTTTAAGCCTATATTCTGTTTTAACAGTCATCGATCCTCTTCATCCGTTTGTCCGGAAACCTTAGCGAAAACGGACAATAAAGGTGTCACCGTAATCAACTTAAATGGAAACTGTGAGATGAGCCCGCATTTAATACCTAACCGGAACCGCTTTTTGCTATGACGTAAGCAAACCGCACGTGCTGTATCAAGCGTTTTTGTGGGGCTTCCGGACGAATTACAGTCAAAACGCCCCCAAGTCAAAACACCCCCAAGTCAAAACGCCCCCATATGCTAGTCAAAACGCCACCAAACCAAAAAGAGTTGTATCTACGACATATTGGCATTTATATATGTTTTTTAGCACTGTACTCAAAGTTATTGACCATTTTAAAGTATTTTTATCATTTATTACCCAAAAGATTGAACATATATACCTGTCATAATCATGATGTACCACATATGGACATCACCCCCTAAAAATGAAGTTGCGTGGCCCTGAACTAAAACGAGTTGCGCTTTAATACTACATATAGGTATTTAATTCCAATCTATAGTATGATGTATATATATTTTATCATTTATTCCCAAATAAATCGTATATGTCTAGACATTTATACAAGTAACAAAACTTGTTGAAACAAAACTTCCTCTCTAGCCAACTAATAGAAGACATATCACCTAGATTTCACACCTTTTGTAATCACATGATGAGTTTGCACACGTGCCGCTAATTAACGTGCTTTAGAACAGAACATAATTTGATTTGCCTTGCCAGCAGAACCGTCACCCAATGAAGTGTGACTGGTGGTTTTAATGCAGTTTATTGTTTAATTTTGTCTCATAAATGGCCACATGATGTACAATTATATGATGAAAAAAAGGGCAATCGCCCTCTATTCATCAGAGTTATGGGAGACTATATAGAACTTTTAAGTTTAGATATATATATCACATGAATACCTTTCAACTCTTAACCTCATGACCACTCACATTTTTGCAAGATTAAAAGTGAGTGAAGCAGGGTCATTATTCAAATTAAAAATTTACAGCATGCATATATTTACTTAACCTCATCACTGCCTTTTCCCAAATTCCATTTTTAATTGTAAACAGATTGAATCCTGGTCAGACGCCACCACGGCATCTGATCAGGATCCAAAATGTTTGACACTTTATACAAGTCAAACACCTGAAATTTAGAAATACAAGAGCTCCATGGGGCATATTTCGCTAACCTGAGAATAGCTGAAAAAATGGAGATGATTTATGTCCAGGACTGACCTAGATATGCAACAGACCGGAACAATTTGAACAAAATATGTAAAGAATATTTAAAAGTGTCACCATACCAAATATAAAAGCTCTGGCCATATTAGTGTCAGAGAATAAGATGTTTGAAAGTTTCTCTATATAACTCTATGTAAAACTGTGACCCCCAGGGCAGGGCCAATTTTGACCCCAGGGGCATAATTTGAACAAACTTGAAAGAGGACCTGTAGGCGATGCTATGTGCAAAATATCTAAGCTCTGGCCCTTGTTACTAAGTTTCAGACAAGAAGATTTTTAAAGTTTTCATTGAAAAAATCTATTTTTAGCTCCTGTGACCTAGTTATGCAATGGACCAAAACCATTTGAACAATTTTGGTAAAGGACATCTAGAAGTGTCCCCATGCCAAATATCAAAGCTCTGGCCATATTAGTTTCAGAGAAGAAGACGTTTGAAAATTTCACTATATAACTCTATGTAAAACTGTGACCCCCGGGACGGGGCCAATTTTGACCCCAGGGGCATAATTTGAACAAACTTGATAGAGGACCTGTAGGCGATGCTATGTGCCAAATATCTCAGCTCTGGCCCATGCAGTTTTTAACAAGAAGATTTTTTTAAGATTTCCTTATTTTTTCACTTTGGTTGCCATGGCAACCAGAGTTCTGCATTGTTTTTAATTCTTTGAACAAGTTTGAAAATGCTTGACCCAAGGAACATTTCTGTAAAGTTTGGTTGAATTTTGTCAAGCGGTATAGGAGGAGATGTCATTTGAAGCAATTGTTAACGACGACGGACAATGCACGGCGACGGACACAGGGCCATCCCAATAGCTCACCTTGAGCCTTTGGCTCAGGTGAGCTAAAAAGCAGACACCAATTGATTTAAAAGGACGACACCTGGCAGAAATCAAGGATTCTTTTAAAGGAATAAACACGCATGTACTGCTCTCACTTCACACCTTTGGCAATCACTTCAGCACTTCGGCAAACACATGGCGATAGTTAACAGCACACATTAAAGGGACTCGCAACCGGATGGTGTACTTGTCAAAATAAAATAAAATACTCAAATAAAAGCAAATTTTTGGCATTATTTGGCTTCTGACATTAAAAAAATATGATCAGTCCAAAAAAAGTCTCAAGAATCGTCACCGAATCTTAGTTTTTTTAGATATTGTCCATCGTTTTTCTATAGCGTTAGCTAACGGTATAGTTGTTGTTGTTGCTTCTCTACACGGGCTCAGACATAAACACGAGCCGAATTACGAAGTTGTATGCACTTTCGATCGCTACACATTGAAATACGTTAAATCGATCCGAGATTAATGGATAGTTCCGTGGTCCATTGGTCTAAGCGGTTTCCCCTATTTTGCCTTCTGTCCGCCAATGCCAGGCCCCGGGTTCGAATCCCACCAGAGACCAATATTTTTTTTTATTGAAATACATTTTTTTTAAACAGAATTTCTTATCCTTAACTAATTCTTTACCATTTATATAAGCGTTTGACACATATTTACAAATTACTATTTTTAATGCACCATCTGGTTGCGAGTCGCTTTAAGTATACGGTTGTTGAAAAATGAAGTTATAAATTATGTAGATGGAATTTAACTCTTTGCCTGTTTCTGTTTTTAAAGATCAGGTGACTACTTTATATTCATTTTCTGTAAGTGTATATCAGACAGTAATTGCACATCTTAAATTATTTTAATGCAGTAAATACACGTATTCATTAAAGCGACTCGCAACCGGATGGTGTACTTGTCAAAATAAAATAAAATACTCAAATAAAAGCAAATTTGTGGCATTATTTGGCTTCTGACATTAATAAAATATGATCAGTCCAAAAAAAGTCTCAAGAATCGTCACCGAATCTTAGATTTTTAGATATTTTCCATCGTTTTTCTATACCGACTAGTAGACGGTATAGTTGTTGCTGTTGCTTCTCTACACGGGCTCAGACATAAACACGAGCCGAATTACGAAGTTGTATGCACTTTCGACCGCAACACATTGAAATACGTTAAATCGATCCGAGATAAACGGATAGTTCCGTGGTCCATTGGTCTAAGCGGTTTCCCCTATTTTGCCTTCTGTCCGCCAATGCCGGGCCATGGGTTCGAATCCCACCAGACCAATATTTTTTTTTATTGAAATTCATTTCTTTTAAACAGAATTTCTTATCCTAAACTAATTCTTTACCATTTATATAAGCGTTTGACACATATTTACAAATTACTATTTTTAATGCACCATCTGGTTGCGAGTCGCTTTAACGGCTAAGTAACAATGTCCGGGAAATTGAAATCGCCTATAAAAAATATTTGAAAATAACAATCATACGGCCGAAACAAAAAGCTGGCCAAAGGCCAGCTTTTTGCGCAGGTTGCCTTTAGATAATGTGTATGCGTTGCGTGAATAAAACAAGAAATAGAGAAATAATTCTCATGATCCTATCGACCTGGGAAATTATCGCACAGTTTTATGGGCGCCGCCATTTTATCTGTCACGATTTCACTTCCGGCAAGGGAATGCCTAATTCACCAACCAACCGAGCGTTCGGGAATTCCATAGCGGCGGCTCATTAGCCTCTCCTCTATGGAAATATTTTAGCAAAGTCGTACATAATTTACCTGTGCGCACTGGGTGGACACGATTGAGTCATAACACAGGCTTATACCGATAGACATTTCCCTATCATGTGATTGGTAAGCAACACCGGATTATTGAATCGAGTAGTCCGGCTGGCGATTCCAAAATGGCCGCCAGTGAAGTCAGGTCCCCGGATAATTGATCCGAGATATAGGAGGCAGGGAACCAGACTAGCCGCCAGTGTTGTTCTCACGGCAATGGGCCATTTCGTACCCTCGCCTTTTTTGTCATTTCGTACCCTTGAAAAATTAAATAACCTTATTCCTATACTTTGTAGAAACAGCTTTCGGCCGAATATAGGTTTTACCTATAGTTATATTTCCACACATATAGTTATATTAGATTAAAAGTCATATAAAAAGCAAATACAAGTTCATAATTATATATTTTATATAGCATTAAAAAAACAAGATTTATATAAATGGGGGCGTTTTGAATCGGGGTTGGGGGCGTTTTGACTAGGGGTTGGGGGCGTTTTGACCAATTTGGGGGCGTTTTGACCATGGGGCGTTTTGACTTGGGGGCGTTTTGACCTGCAACCTTTCCGGACATGTAGGAAGGATCCGTTGTATGAGAATGGAGGATATTAGCTGCAGTACTGTACCTCTAACTCTAGACCAAAGGTCTACTAGATGTATCCTCAATACAGTTACGATATCGCAACTAGGAGGATATGTGCATGAAGGCCTGAGGCTGAAGTTTACAGTTGAAATATTTAACTGTGAATTTCAGTCTTTTATGACCATAACATTTTTAGCGAACTTTTTCCTCACTGCGCCTGCCAGTTGTAATCGTGATTGATTGTTCGGCAGAAACAAGTTGGAAGTTGAAACGAACTCGTGCTTGGTGGTCCGCGAAATGTCATTAGAAACGCACAGCAACAAATTAATTACATACACAATGATAAAAATCAGAGAAATTTAAGAATCAAATACTTTACATTGAACGTGCATTAACCGAACAGTTTCAAGTATCCAGGTAATTTAGCAGATGTTTGTAATTAAGATAATTTCCTCAGACATGCTCGCTAATGCAGACGAAAAACGGTGAAAGTAATTCTAACTCACGTGTAGCAATTACACCAATTCTCGAAGCGGTTACCTCCCTTGAGTTGTAATGGGATCGCAAAAGATATCTATGGTGGCATATTTTCTGACATCAGTTAACAATTTAGTAATCATGAACATTTTTTTTGTTAATTTCTCACACAACTATTTAACTTGTTAGTTTTTGCGAAAACTTTTGCGTTATTTTTTTTTAGATAGATTATCTAAGAAGTGGAATGTGGAATTTTTCGGGATAACAAGATAGTCTAAATTTATTTAAATCTATATCTTAAAGAGGCTTACAACCGGATTTAGCATTAAAAATAGTAATTTGTAAATATATGTCAAATGCTTATATAAATGGGTAAGATTTGGTTTAAGATAATAAATTCAGTAAAAAAAATTCATTTCAAAAAAAAAAAAGAGAAGAAGCTCTGGTGGGATTCGAACCCGTGACCCTCCATGCGGAGACAAACATGAAAAATGAGGAAACGCCTTTATCCCCTCGGCTACCAGCGCTCTCTCTATATATGGTAGCGAATTAACGTACTTCACTGGTAGCGATTGATAGTACTTTATTTGGCTCGGGTTTATGTCTGAGCCTGTGTAGAGAAGCAACAAAAACAACTATACCGTCAGCTGACGCTATAGAAAAACGATGGAAAATATCTAAAAAAAACTAAGATTCGGTGACGATTCTTGAGACTTTTTTTGGACTGATCATATTTTTTTAATGTCAGAAGCCAAATAATGCCACAAATTTGCTTTTATTTGAGTATTTTATTTTATTTTGACAAGTACACCATCCGGTTGCGAGTCCCTTTAACAAATCAAATCAAATCAATATTTATTTATTGTCGGAACAGTTCATAACATGTAACATAAGCTATGTATAGCTGTTTACCGACATAAAGAACCATGTCAAAGAATGCAGGACATATTAACATACATGTAGTTGCCGTACTTGATCACTGTAGTTCATGATACGTAATCCATTATCTCCTTTGGTCTACAATATCAATAATCGATTCGTTAGCCAGACTATCTGGCACCGCTTGATCACCTTAAGCCTTGATAAGAAATCATAAATGCTTCGTTATCATTTGACTGCCTCAAGAACACTGCTTCCGAAGTTGTTCTCTCAAATAAGTCATTTGTGTATATGCTGAATAAGTTATCACCAAACATTCGCGTTTTACAACTGTTATACCCAGATCAGCATTATCGATCGAATCGATCGAACTATTGTATGAATTATAATCAATTGATCAGACTAAGTATTTTGTCCATGTGTCAAGTTGCAAAATGTTTACCAATCTGATCAAAATTACTTGATAGCTTAAATGGTTAAACCAAAGATAGAAAATATGTTAGACATGGTACTAATATTATATGGCAATACTGTTGTAACTTAATACAAATATCTCAATGAAACCAAAAAGACGATTTTCTTTATTTTAAATTAGTTAAATCTTATATTCATATTTTCTAATGCCTCTGATCTCTGAAATTTAAGATTGGAGGTGGGTGGGGCATACTTTTTTCTGTGTATTTGTTGGTTTATCTGTCCACTTACAACATTAACTTTAGCCATAACTTTATGATAGAGACTTCAGATGTTGCAGGTGTACTACATCCAAGACAATTTTGAGCCCAGTACATCTTGAGTCATGTCAGACATAGGTCAAGGTCATTCATTTAAAGGTCAAATAGACTGATTTTAACCAAGTTGAATATTGACCATATTTTTAAACTACATATAATATAGACTTCATACTTGACATGTGTACTCCACCTAAGAAGCCCTTGTGTTCAGTACAGCTTTGCTGTTGTTGGATAATGGTCAAGGTTATTTAGAGGTCAACTAGACAGAATTTAATCTAAATTTAACCTTTGCCATAAATTTGCAACCACATGCAATAGAGACTTCATACTTTACATGTGTACTCCACCCAAGAAGCCATTGAGCTCAGTACAGGTTGGGTCATGTCTGACAGAGGTCAATGTCATTTAAAGGTCAAAAAGACTAAAATTTAACCTTGACCTTTATTTTGAGGAATTGAGGAACTACATATGAGAGAGATTTCAGACTTGGTATGTGTACCTCTACCCAAGAAGTCAATGAGCTCAGATCAACTCTGGTCATTTCAGACAAAGGACATGGTCATTTTGAGGTCATGGCCACATCAAGATGCATATATTTACAAGTGTTTCACTAACACATCTTGTTACATGCATTCTTTTGCAAAAACATTGATAATCAGGTTAATAGTTAAAGTTTATTCTTTGTGTCAAAGTTTTGTTTATCTGCCAATTTAACATTTGCTGCAACTCGTTATTCAGTATATAAAATAGTCTTCATTAATTAAAAACATATTAAACAAGAAATTCTAACTTATGTATAGTGCAGAATGTTAGATTAAGGTTATGTTTATACCAAGAAGTAAAGATTCAAGAGAATGATGGCCTGGCCAAATTTTCTTCATTGTGTAATCCACACCCTTTATTTTGGCATGTGTATAGTTTACTTCTCTAATAAAATACATGTATATAGTCAAAAGAAAGTGTATTTCCAAACACTTTCCATTCATAACATTTTATTGAAGTAATGCTCAGCAGACACAGCATCTGTAGCAGACTCATGGTCTCATTTGGACAATTAAGTTGCATTGGGTTTTTTTCTTCAATTTTGTCTTACATAAAATAAGATAGTTGATGTTATTTAATCACTAAGATAGAAAATGTTCTTAAAATATGAAATTCAAAGAACTATTCATGCAGTGTTTCTGCGTAAGAGCAAAATAATTGTTTTATAGGAATACTATTTTTAGTATTTTAAATTTTAGTTAGATTGGTGATGATTTTGATGATGATATTGATGATTGCTTGATTTAGAAAAACATTCTTGCAAGATATTGATGATCTAATCAACCTTTCATTTCCTACATTTTAATAAAATATAGATGTTTGCAAAGGCCACATGTTTAGAAAAATAGCTTTAGTTGTTAAATGTATGAATTTTACCTCAAATATTACAAACCAAATTGAACAGTCTCAAAGTGATGCCATGGCATGGTTTAACCGTTTACATTTTATTTCATTCTTATGAATGCATAACTTGTAGCATGCCTTGCACACTTATTGGCAAAAAACTGAGCTAAAATCAAAATGACCATGTGACACACACAATGTAGTTGAACGTTCACAATTGATTTATTGTAAATGAAAAGACAAACATGATATTCTAAGAAAGTTTGATATGTAAGACTATATATTTCCAAGTTTGTCACACTTTCAATGAAATATATTGATAGTTTCTGATATCAAAATGTACATGGGCTCTCTGAATATGATATACTAGGACATGACTGATAAATAGGTCAACAGGAATAAATGTTTTAATCTATAATCAGGTATCCATTATAATGAAAATACTATTCAGTTTTTTTAGAATATCCAGTAGCCCACAATATTTAGGACTATTTTCAAATAAGAAAATATGTCAACACTTATCTGATTAGATAACAAGCTGATGCTTAAGCTTGTCTGTGTCATCTTCATGTCTGCGAACAATAAAATGCTAATGTTAAATATCTCTATACATGTACATCAGTATAATTATTTAAGATGTATGATCTTACATGAGAATATGAGCTACAGACATTTGACAGATATTTTTTCTGTGCTTCAACATCTCTTTTTACAATAAAATCATATCAAGGTGTCCCAGACTGTAGGGGTTGGATATAGAAGAACCCTCCTTGAATGTCCACAACACGAATGCACATTCAATAAACACAGATGCCCGCAATGGCATCCTTGACAATATTCTGAATATTTTCTAAGTTCAAATTAGGTCAAGGTCAAGATAAAATTGATGTTGGGTTATATGGATGAATTGGTAATGGCTCAAGGCAGAAACTGAATAAGTATACAAAACTTTGTAGTCAATAGTGTTGATGATAGACGAAACGGTAAAATCTAGTTAACCAAGAAATAACCAATTCAAAATATTCTAAGTCCAAACTCGGTCAAGGTCAAAATCAAGGTTAGGTGATATTGGTGGATTGGTAGTGGTCCAAGGTAACAACCTGTATAAGTATTAAATCATCGTAGTCAGTTGTGTTGACACTAGAAGAAACGGTAAAATCTACTTCAAACATATTGATCATAATTATGTCCATCTACAAAAACCAGCTAACTTGACCTCTAAATTATTTCTCTTGACCTTTACTGGTATGGCAAGATGTTGCATATAATGTACAATTTAGGCTTTATTAGTGGAGAATGAATTACAATTATGGAGGTTCTTTCACTAGTCATAGGAGTTAGATAAAACGTGTAAGTCTGGATAATTCTCTAAAACAGCATCTCAATATGACCTTTGACCTGACTTAGTTGAAAGTTGTAGTCTGCATAATGTTTTATTTCTATGGTAAGCAATGCAAATATGAAGGTGAGATTCAACAAGCAATATAATGTATAATGGAAGATAAAATGTCACAGTATGGACGATTCTCAAAAATCAGCCCATATGACCTCTTTATAAAAAATATGGCCTATCTGACCTCTGAGTATGACCCTTGACCTTTAACTGGCATGACTAGATGTTGCACGATGTACCAAATACATGTAATTCATTAGTTAGAATGCATTACAAACATGAAGGTTCTTTCACAAGTCATTTATCAGTAAATAAAGCGTCAAAGTCTGGATAATTCTCTAAAACAGCCTATTGGACCCTCTAAATAATACCTTTGACCTTTACCTGACATTAATTTAAGTTGAAGTCTGCGGAGGGTCTTATTTGTAGAGTAAGCATGTCAAGTATAAAGTCTGTATCACATATAATTTTTAAAATTATGTGTGTTGTAAGATAAATATTTCCCTACTAAACTGTTGTAACTGAAGTTACGACAGTTTAGTGGGGAAAAATCCCAAGACTTCAGCCAAATATGGCGCTAAACTGTCGTAAGTCAGCAGTGATCAAGTATCTCACTAAATATAAAGTTTACAACTTATTTAATCAGTCTGAGCTATTTTAAATGATATTTTAAGCAGTAGCTCTGAAATATTTGTGTTAAAATACATTTAAATGAAAACAATGTTGTTGTTTTTTGTTCCTTTAAAAACTGCTGAAATGTAGTTACGACAGTTAGGTGAGCAACCCTCGATATATAAGAATAATATGATGGAAATGCATAGATATGTTAAACATCAAATTTATCAAACAGCTCTGATTTTTTTTTACTTCCTTTTATATATATTTTTTTTACTTCTGATTAATCTAGCTGTTGGCGTGTGCGCCTTATATAGCCCCATTCGAATCACACGTCTGGAAACTACAGGGGTCCATTAAACAGTGTGCCAGGCGGCACACGTTTGGTAGTGTGTCCAATTCATTTAATCATGGTTGATAAGCGCTTGAGAGTCTCAGCTATATCTACCTAGCAAGCGTTTTGGCGAATTGGATCATTGTTTTAACAGGTCCCTATCTTGGCAGACGAAATGTGGTTACTATGGAAATGAAAGATCTTATATAAGGAAAACTATAGATCACGCACTGTTACCGTATATTATAAGTCTGCGACCATATCATCGTCAACACTGGCTACAGAAAGATGCGTAACCACAGTAACCTAACTGTTACCCCATAGCAAGGTGACCATAATTTCTTCAGTGGAGGAATAAATTAAAGGCATATTTATGGGGAAATTGATTAACCCATTACCCATTAATTACGCTTTTTAGTTTTTACACCTTTAATTGATTATTTCACTTAAAGCAGACTGAAAGTAAAGCAAATGCCCCATTTGGTTGCATTCTGCTTTACTGTCTAAGTATTCAATTTATCTACCAAACTAGAAAACAGGGCATGGTGTAACAGGTAAACAACTTTAACCCTTGACCTCCTAGCCTGTTTTTAGTTTTGAAGACAGGTGACCACTTAAAGCAGGTTGAAAGTAAAGCAGAATGTGCCTTAAGGCACATTCTGCTTTACTTTCAGCCTGCTTTAAGCTAAAATCTGCTAGGCTATATAAAATATTTGTAATGGTCATTGTTCATGAGGGTATAAACTGGAACTGTTTTCTTCAGCGGAGGAATAAATTAAATACGCTAAAAGTCGCTTCTATGGGGGAATGGGTTAATATAGGTAAAACATTTCTGAACTTACATTTATCGTTATGCGTTTCAGGAGAGAAAGAGTTAAGTTTCAAAATGCTCAGAGTTTACTAGATCTCGTGACGGTTACATTTTGTCCTTTGCAAACAGTGTAGACCCAGACCAAAGGGAGTGTTTAGCCAGGTCCTTAGAAACAGGGGGGGGGGGGGGGGGGGGGGGGAACACGGGACCGCCCCGATATTTTTGCCAATATTAGTAGTAAAATAAACTTGATCTTTATGTAAGTATTTTACACATTTTGAATGCGTGAAACACCCCCAGAACGCACCAGAGACCATAAAGGAATAAAAAGTTTTCCGAAGAAAACATTCCCTCGGAGTTTCCTGTTAAGAGTACATAAACAAATCCGAGTGGGTAAGTGTATAGACTTGGAAACATAAGTCGAACATTATTATCCTAGATAAAATAATTTATGTCATGTTGAGTCGAATACACGAGCCGCCCTTAGAACGTACCTAAGGCCATCTAAGAATAAAATGTCCCAGGGGGAGCTTGGGTCTGCACTGTTTGTCATTTTGTAATGAAACCTCGTTTTATAATGTCAAAAAATGGACTTGCCGTAATTTGATATTTGAAAGAGAATGGGTTAAATTTGCAAAACCTGTGATGAAGTGTACACGGTCCAGATCAGATGGCTCATAAAAGAGCTCTCGATCAGCGTCTACACTGTTTGTCATTTTAAATAATATATTCTCAAAACAATTTTTTCATAGTGGAAACTGGAATTATCCATTTGGTGTTTTAAGGGAGACTGGTATGTTTGAATATATTGCAATTTAATTACAGTGTGTTATATAGTGACAAGAACTCTTGTCCTGTACAAACTATGCAGACCAAGATCAGAGGATTCGTAAATGAGCCGTCTGGTCAGGCTTCGTATTTTTTTTTGTCATGTTGTATCTGAATATGTTATCAGCGTAGTAGTGACTTGAAAACCTTGTTCTGTTCAAACTGTGTAGACCCAAACCAGGGGGCTAATAAAAGCTCAGAGTCTGCACTGTTTGACATGTTGTAAGAAATTGTAGAAAACAACCTTTACCAAAGTAAACGAGAACACCTCAAATGGTATATACTACGCCCACTAGCAAAGAAATATATATAACTTTATCAAAATCTATTCCAATTTGTAGACACTAGAGCATAAGCAATACATGTACTAAAATAAAGCCTTTTCTAGCATATCTGGGTACACCGAGGGCAGATAACTCTTGATACAATGATCCAATTTCAATAATAATCAAACACTCTAATAAACTTATACTTCTATGATTATACTGTGGGCAAATATAATCAAAATCCTTTCACAACTGTAGTTGCTTTATCGGTAAAAACTGTTAAATAAGCCTTTAAAGCAGATCTGAGTACATCAAGGGCAGATAACTATGTAACGACAAATCAAATGAACCTTTAATTTCACTCAGCTTTAGATAGATCCTTCCAACAGTTTTTCGAGAAAACTCCGGACAAGCTTTTTATAGCATATTTGAATATATCACGGGCATTTTACTCTGTAACGACAAATCGAATGGACCTCAAACTAGACTCAACTTCAGATCTTTATGCATAGAACATGTGTGTGAAGTTTCATTAATATCCTAAAGAATGCTTTCGGACAAAACGAATGTTGACGGACGAACGATCGAACGGTGAGGGTCATGCCAATATACTACCACCTTTAGAGATGGGCGTATAAAAATGGAATTGCTTAAATTGGAAAATCGACTTTGCCATTTGATGTTTCTAGGGAGAGTCATTCAAGGTACACTGTCATTTTGTGGTATAAAGTAAGAACAGAACCTTCAATTTAATAGTAAAAATGGACACGATATATATTTAATCAACATTGAAATGTTTCAAAGGAGAATTAGTTATGTTGGAAAATGCTAACAGTGTGCTAGTAGAAAACTTGTGATCTACAGAGTAGACCCATATCAGCGGGTTCTTAAATGATCCCTCTGTTCAGGGTCTGCACTGTTTGTCACTATACAGGCTGTCTGAATGGTATTGTGATATCCCTCGAGGTTTGTTCGCAGTACCTTTCTGATACATGCTTTAATTGTACAGCTGAAATTTGGTTTACACATTGTTTTGATGAACTGCACATTGAGTGTCATTTTGTCATATTATTGAATTCAGACAATGGTTTCAGAGAAGCAATTGTTTTTAAAAAAATCCATTATAAGTCTATAGATGTAAAACTGATAAGCCCCGGGGCAGGGCCATTTTTGACCATGGGAACATGATTTGAACAATTTTGGTAGAGGGCAGTAAGGCAAAGCTAGATGCCAAATATAAAAGGTCTGGACCTGATGGTATCAGAGAAGAAGATTTTTAAAGGTTTTCCTATATAAGTCTATGTAAAAAATACCCAGCATGCAAAGAGGTAATGCTGCTGTCCATGGTAGTGGACGTTATACAGATATATTTCAATAACGTTTCAAAGTTTCAAAGAGTAAAGCAGCGATTAATTAACACCTGACAGTGGAAGATAACATTAGTTCGATAATGATTATGCTTATAATCAATTCTTTTTTTTTTGCATTAAACATACAAAAAAGGTACACCATCTTTATCAGGGATAATATATTACTAGTAATATATTATCCCTGACTTTATCCACGATTTTCCCCAATAGTTGATGTTTGATCCATTTTTTATCACACATTAAGATTTTGTATAGTTACTTTATTTACTTATATGTTTTTATTAACAGAACAACATGAAATACTACTTGTAATACACAAGTTGGATATACAGACATTATCTATTAACAGCATCCATCCCCCGCTGTGAACAATATAGACATGTGTCATTTATGCCACGTGCCTAGTTTAGGCTCAGCAGGATGCCAATTTCGTATATTGTACCGACATACAAAATTTACAGAGCCAATTTTATTGATGTCGGGGTACTTAATGTTCTGTTCTGTTCTAGTAGTCTAGCACTAGGCATTTACAGGTAGATAATAGATATGAAATTATGAAAAGGTGACTGCAATCCTATATTATTTGAATAGTCTGAATAAATTCAACGAAAAGCAGAGGAGAAATAATGATGTAAAAATTATACAAAACACATGTGATTCAGGTTCCATATTGTATTAATTGAACTGGTTAAAATTAAGATATATGTATAAACTATTTGCAAACAGCGTAGACCCAGATCAGGTAACTCCTTTTGGAGATCAGGGTCTACTTTGTATGCCTACACAGTCAACAAATGAAAGGCATGTAATTTATGCGTGTCTAGTTGGTAAAGCTGAGAACACTACATTCGTAAGGAAGTAATGAATCTTTAAACTTTTTCGTCAAAATTAGTCAATAGGCCTACTTAAAGTTACGACGGTGGTGTTTATTTTTACGACAGTTTTTTTACTAAGTCAGAAACATTAACATGTGCGCATGCGTGACCGGAAATATTTTTTGACCTAAACATAGAATTTGTGCTATTTTTACGACTCGTCGTATACATAGCCACTGCGATAAAGATATGTTCTGTTCTGTTCTGTTCTGTTTATCAAAATGAAATGATAATTAATTGAGCACAAGCTCATGTAAGATCCTCTCAGTATAAATTACATATCTAGCAAAGAACAGTAAAACCTTTGAAAATGGGAGCTAATTCGTTAGATAGTTCATTTGACTAGTTAAGATAATAGTCAGGTTTTCACGAAACGATACCCCACTTATGTTGTGAAGTTGGTGTCATCCCCTTTCAGACGGCCTGATTGACAGTCTAGAGATAAGTTCATATAGACTGTAGTCAAGCTTGAAAGGGGTAATCCTGAACTTGTGTCGGAAATATGCCACCATAGTATTTGGATACAAAGGGAGATCAACATTGCACGCGGAAGTCGTGCGTTCTTGACATGTGTGCTGAATTTACGCACCGCTTATAGAATGGACGCTTTTTTCCTCAATTTTTATTTACAATCGTTCGAAGGGGTATAAAAGCCACTACCCGGACCGAACCGGACCGAACCTAGCCGAAATTTGCCGGACCGAACATTTTTCGGAGTTCCACTATAAGCATAAAAATAATTTAAATTGGAAACTTTTGGTACGTATACGATAAATAACCTATTATTTACACACTGTAAAAGTTTTATAACCATCAGACATCTAAATATTGGAAAAAGTGCGATTTTGTAATTTTAGGGGGTATAAAAGCCACTACCTTTCAAATTTCAGTTAATCCAGTTTTCTCCTTAAAAACAGCTTTGTGTCATGATATTTTATGATAAACTTATATCAAACCTTGTTTATTATATGGCATGTACCAAAAAAACCATATTTGGGGAAACATAACTCTTAAATTCACATTTGAAGTGATTTTCGTACCGGAATATTGGTTCAGCGTAATATATTCATTTCCGTAAGAATGACGCAAACTGTATTTTTCAGTGGTTTTATAGACATGATATGCAGAATGCTTATATATTATCAGATATTGGATACTAATCTTTAAAAAAAAAAAACAGTTTTATATGTTCAAATTCATTAAGAATACTAAAAAGTTTTTTAATGATTGTTGAAAAAGGTCTTAGAAGATATAGAACATTATTATAAACTTTGAACAATAATAGCAATTATTGACCATGCGTTTATTAATATCATGCTATTAAACAATGCAAACAACAATTATCAAGTTATGAACCAACTGTTAAAGGCGACACACTTTAAAGTTAGTTTCATGTCTTTGAACCCAATGTTTAGGATTTATGTTTGTTTGTTTGAACTTACGTGCATACATATGTATGATTTAAGATTAAAAAGAATCTGATCATGTTATATAATTCTGTCTTGAATTTTAACTGCACCCTCTGTTTTCACAGTTGGTAACCCTCATGGTCCTGATTTTTTTTAGCAGGTAACATGTTAACTTATTAATGGACAAATGTAAATACTTGTACATGTAGTCAATTATGACTTTCTTTGATAGCTTTTTTTCTTCAATATATGGCAAAATGGAAAACAGTGCTAACCTTGATAGGATGGCTCATTCACTTGTCATCTGATCTAGGTCTACACTGATTGCATAGGAAAACCTTACTCTTCATAGTTCATATTGTATCAAGCGACAGCCATTGATTGCTGGTATTTACTTACAGTTTAGTAAAAATAAGGCAAACAACTGCATTAATCAGGCATCTGTTTCAAAAATGCACTGCCACTTCTACTTCAATTAGTGATCGTTTAATACAAGATTGACTGTACACGAAGTCAGTTCAACATTCGATATTATAAATCATAAAAATGCTTAGGGAACTAATCTCTCTCTCTCTCTCTCTCTCTCTCTCTCTCTCTCTCTCTATAAATATCGATCTCCCCCTCCCTCTCTCTGGATATACAGGTTGTGTGATTCTTACGGAAATGAATATATTACGCTGGACCGTTATATTCAGGTACGAAAATCACGTAAAATGTGAATTTAAGAGTTATGTTTCCCCAAATATTGTTTTTTTGGTACATGTCATATAATAAACAAGATTTGATATACGTTTATCATCAAATCACATTACACCAAGCTGTTTTTAAGAAGAAAAACGGGATTAACTGAAATTTTAAAGGTAGTGGCTTTTATACCCCCTAAAATTACAAAATCACATTTTTTTCAATATTTAGATATCTGATGGTTACAAAACTTTTACAGTGTGTAAATAACGGGTTATTTATCGTATACGTACCAAAATTTTCCAATTTAAATTTTGTTTATGCTTATAGTGGAACTCCGAAAAATGTTCGGTCCGGCAAATTTCGGCTAGGTTCGGTCCGGTTCGGTCCGGGTAGTGGCTTTTATACCCCTTCCAATCGTTCGAGTAACACAGACTCCAAATTTCCAAATGTTTATTTTTAGACATTCGCATTACAACTTCCGGAACACGTCACTTCATGTCTCATCACCGCAAGCAAAATTAAGGTTCGTTGTGATTTTTATCTCGCGCTATAATTTCTTTTACGACTTATGGAAAACTGCTGCATATTTCATACCGTTTTATTATTTCCGGAGAAGGATACGTCGTACGTGACAGTATTTTCAACATTCGTTATTTGGTTTGTGTTGCTGTCGTTCTCATAACAACACTGAAAACATTGTAATTGTGTTTGTTTATATACACATGATCTTACACTCTGTTTTCAGTGACGTGGAGAAGTTGATGTTCTTACTTACAAGTCACCACAGAACCAGCCTTGACCCAGTAAACGAACATGGCGGGTCAGACCGCTATTCTTGATCTACTCTTTGATCAATCAGAAGGAATTTTGAAGGAAGATGTCCCCACTGGAATGGAACCACTTGACTTTGTAAGTTTAGTCAATGTCATGTTACAGCAGCTTCATGTGTCAGTGGAAGAGTCCGGAAGACTCTGCAGAACTTAAAGGATTTATTGATGTCAATTTGCTGATATTGCAACAGCTTGTTTCGTAATGGTTTGTCGATTTATCATTGTATGTTTCCAGAACAACCTTTCACTTCCTGTTTCCTTGACATGGGGGATTCACTTGGAAGTTTGGCTCTGAGATATTGTTGTTTGTGAAACTAATAGAATTTCTTGCTGATCATTAGTAATTATTGGACATGTTTGGATTGGTCAATTATCAATATATTATTAGATTTTATGTCATAGCTTGTTTCAAACTTTGGGACCATCATAATCAGTTGCATCAGCATGCACAGAAGAATAATTTTGTTGGCATTCTACTGGATTAACATATAAATTAAAAGTGTTATTAAATTCAAAGGTCAATTCATTGACCTGAAAATTAAATCTGCAAAATGGATTCAAGTTTGTTTTCCATCTTGAACGATGTTTTGCTGCCACATGAGGATCCTGTATGGAACGACATGGTGAATATAGTGAACCACTCTTTTGCAACCACGTAAATTCATTCCATTACGACCACTAAAAAAAACTACGTTTGTTACATATGAAACACAGGTGACAGCTTAATTAATGTGTAAGGTAAAAGTAAAACAGAAAGCTCCTGCTTTCACCTTGCTTTAAGCAGCCGCCTGCTTTTATAGCACCTTACTTGTAATGGAGGGTTTACTGTAATTATGCATATTTACTTGTTGATTATCAGTGTATTATTATTACATGTATGGATACAGGTCCTTCAATTTCTGAACGGGCAACTCAGCCCAATGATATAATTAGGGGTCAGACTCAAAATTTGAAGAGTGTAACAAAAAACAAACGCTGCCATTAAAGAAGTACATATTCAAGACAAAACTGTGTCTGTTTAATGCAGATAAAACTATTGTAAAAGTAATACAGCGGTCTCCTTTGAGTGTTTTGCTTTACTCAAGTTCTACATTATATTGTTATTTTTCTTTACAATTTAAAAGAACGTGATATTTCATATGAAAACATACTAACAAGAAACTTCTCAACACAACCTGTCCTGAGCACTGAAAAAAGAACTTGTATGAACACAGGTATTTGTTGTTGACATTAATCTACATGTATATCCTTGAATGTATGAAGAGGATCTTCTGCTTTAAACTGGCTCATTTATCAGTTCAAACACTTAAACAGGGTTACAGAGAAGGGGAGTATTGGGGTATTTAACCAATTAAAATTGTGGAAAAAGCAATTGTTTTTCACAACAAGGAGTAACAAAAAAGCAAAGAAATTTAGTAAAAAGGAAAGACATTTTGGAAACCCAATCAGAATATGAATGATTTTCAATTATGAAAACTCCCAATACCCAATAAAAATTGCAAAAACCCAATTCTGTAAAATATTAAGGAGTAAATACCCAATTGCATCCAAACCTTATCTGTAACCCTGCTTAAGGTCTTACAGAGTTGTAGATAAGCTTTGTCTTGGAATTGGGTATCACTCCATGGGTTTTAAATGAATTGGTTTTTTTGGAAACTTCATTGGGTATTGCATTGACCACAACCCCATGGTTTCTAATTTGATTGGGTATCCACAGTCTAGAACCAATTATTTGTAATATAATTGGGTATCAGTAGGCAAATAAACTTGAATTACCTATCCTTGTCCTTTCAACAGTGCATTCAGGGTATTGTTGTTAACTTTCAGTGTTTACCTTACATAGTTCTATATGCAACTTTTGTTTGCACACGTTCGACTAAAGTAAAAGTTCAATTGATAACCCGATAAAATTAATTTATTATTAAAAAGCAATTGAGTAATCGTTTGGTTTTTACCCAATCACTTTCAAGTAATTGGGTTTCCTTTTGCTTTGTTGGGTACTGTCACCCATTAGTTTTGAAATAATTGAGTATTTCACCAATTTCAATTGGGTAAATACTCGGATACTCTGCTTATCTACAACTCTGGTCTTAGATGGGTAATGCTTGACTGTGCTCAGGGGCTCCGTCACGATTGCTTTTTTAGAGGAAAAAATCGTCAGAATGTATGTATACTTCTGACGATTTTTTCTCTCAAAAAACAATCGTGTCGGGGCCCTGTGAGAAATTGAGCCCTGAGTGGAAAAGATTGCAAATCGACGAGTGGCCGGTGCGGAAATAAAAGAAAAACATTTTTTAGTGGATCATAACTATTGTGCGGGCGGTAAAATTGTTGAGTCTGCCAATGAAGAGCTAGATTTGCCAGGATCTGCGAGACAATCGCCCATAAATGATGAGGGATGCATGATGATATGACATGATATGATAATGATTACAGGAAGATGATTTCGGCTAATCTCATTTGTTCCAAAGCAGCCTGTTTGGATTAAAACCACCAATACCCCTTCCTTTTAGCTCTTACAGTGGAGAAAATGCTATTCTTTCCCAGTAAACGCTTTTACGCTAAAAGTACTATTTCCAGTGCAAACAGTTTGGAGCCTGATCAGATGCCGGATAAACCCGGCGTCTGATCAGCCTTAAAACTGTTTGCCACTCAGATAACAATGAAAAGTCAGAATTGTCAAAAAATTGTCCTTTTCTGCATTTTAGTGAAGTACCTTTGCGTGTAAACAGGAAAGAATAACCAGAGACAGTGTATACCCAGAGATACACGACTCGAATGATTTATACATACGAGACCGTTGAGCGAGATTTCGCGAGAACATGTCCTCGCGAGTTATATAAGCTTTAGCGACGATCGGAAAAAAAAGTCGATATTTGGAATTACTTATCAGTTGCTTCGTTAATACGGTCAGTAGTTATTTTACAATACCAAGAGTCCTTAAAGAAGCCTCTTTTTCGAGGTTTAACACAAAAGAATAAAGTCCGAGCATCAATTAACCCCTCCGCGCATCGCCCACATGTTAATTACTGTTTGGAAAATGCCGATTGAATGAAAAGTGACGGCAGTTTGTCGAAGGTGTGAATGGACCCATGGGTGGCCTCATTAAAATTTAATTTATAGCAACATGCGTGGACAGATTGACATGAAAATTTCGCCATAACTGTATCTTAATATGAGCTACATGAACAACCAATTCTTATTCATGTTTGAATGTTCAAACTGATGTTTAAGCGTTTACGGCAAGACGATATTGCATCAATCTTCAATCGAAGCACCAGTGGGTGGCCTCATTAAAATTTAATTTATAGCAAAATGGGTGGACAAATTGACATGAAAATTTCGCCATAACTGTATCTTAATATGGGCTACATGGACAACCCATTCTTATTTATGTTTGAATGTTCAAACTGAAGTTTAAGCGTTTACGGCAAGACGATATCGCATCGATCTTCAATCGAAGCACCAGTGGGTGGCCTCATTAAAATTTAATTTATAGCAAAATGCGTGGACAGATTGAAATGAAAATTTCGCCAAAACTGTATCTTAGTTTGAACTACATGGATAACCCATTCTTATTCATGTTTGAATGTTCATACTGAAGTTTTAAGCGTTTACGGCAAGACGATATTGAATCGATCTTCATTTTTTTCGAACTTACCAGCAACGTATCTTCCGTTGAGCCATGAATACACTTTCTCTGTTTAATCCACAACTCATATTTTGGTTTCACTCGATTAGAATCACAAAATATCGAAATAAAAACGAAATAAAGTCAATATTTATAAGTCAACTGGTCGATATGTGTATTTTTTTTCCATTATCGCGACGCTGTCATTACCTGTGCTGGTCACGTGACCGCATCGACATACGTCACTGCCTCTCAACGGACACCTGTTATATGGGGAAAGAAGGAAAATAAGGGAGCCGTGTATCTCTGGGTATACACTGTCTCTGGAATAACGTTTTCTCCACTGTAGCAGAGGGGATCATCTCGGTCTAATAAACAGAAAACATTCCCTATGACAAATAAGCCCCAGAGCCACAACAAAGGACTTAGGTAGAGGAACAGACTGCCTATTAAATACAGGTCTGACTGTAAATCAAACCTGTGGTACATGCTAAACATACTTTCCTAAATCAACCCTTTACTCCATTGATACTCATGTTAACACATTTAATTTATTCCTTCACTCAAGTAAATAGTTTAATTTTATACAGCCATGAATATGCACAACAAAAATCCTTTATCTAAGCAGACTGAACATAGTTTAAGCAGACTGGAAGTAAAGCAGAATGAAACCTGCTTTAATTTCAGCCTGCTTTATGCAACCATCTCTCTTCAATACTTAAAATAAGCTATGGAATAAAGGGTTAAATATCTATTGCAATTATTGGGTTGCAACATACCAGCCGTTTATTATGAAACTTGGTAATCATTGTCAACTTTTACAGTCAATCTTGTATTAAGGTGGTTCGCGGGTCAGCTTATTCTGTGTCAGAATTCTTTGAAACCTTGATTAAATTGAAAAATCGTTAAAATAAAAAAAAGTTACAGTGCCGTTTTTTTCTGACAGGACCTTTTGTCGAGAAAAGCTCCTTTTTTAATAAACAGGAATATGTTCTTTATAGAATGATATAACTCAATAATTTCTGTACATTCAAGTAAACTGTACATAGACTATAAGGTATTGGGCAAACAAAAGTATTTCATGACATATGTTCTGGAAATATCAATATTTTAAAAAAGTCAAATTCTGAAAATCTCAAATTACCAAAAATCTAGCTATTTAACATACACTAATTTTACTCTTATTAGATAGATATAACATTATTCTACTAGTCACAAAAATTTAATGAAAAATTAAATCTACAGTAGAATTTACATTTTATACATGATTTCCTGAAATTCTGACAAAATGTTAACACAAAACGAGTAACCTCCCTTGAGTTCAACTTTAAAATGCCGTCAGCTCTAAATAATACCATAAGTCAAACCTATATAATAATGGGACCATTGAATACGGTAGCCTGTAGATCTTTAAAGGCAAGTGACTGCTTAATGCATAACAAAAGTAATGCATAAAAGCTCCTTTAGGATCTATCTTTTAGCATTACTTTTGTCCTGTGTTAAGCTGCTGTCTGTTATATAGGCTATAAATCCTCACAAATTTAGCTGTCACTTGACTATACTTGCAAATGATATTATTCATTATTACTAGACTAAACAAAGCCTGTCCGTTGATCACTGCGTTATGAATTGACTAGTCACTAAAATCGGACAATTTGTTAAAAAAAAAGTTTTGAAGCGAGTGGGAATCGAACCTAGAACCTTTGGATTGCAAGTCAATCACAGTACCAACTGAGCTAACAGAGAAGACACTGAAGCAGATCAAACCTTTCTTTATATAAATTTACTACTATAAGCACGTGCCGCAAAGATCATGTGAAAGTCATCAGCATTTCCGGAACTCGAGATGCGGGCCGCCCGCTGTCGAACCACCTTAAGCGATCACTCTAGTGAATACCCATATTTTGTCTGGTATTAGGGAGCTGCCTGTTTAATGCAGGATAAAAATAATTCAGAATGCTTCAGTAGGAGTTTTCTTCACTATTTCTACCCTGAGTTAATTTTAAGTCTAGTGTCATAATGAAGAGGTGTGCACGCTGATTCGCAAGGTGGTTGCTTTATACAAGATTGACTGTATTTTTCACATTTCTTGGGAGAGAATATTGTTTATCTTGCAGAAAATAATTTGTATAACAGACAATAGCTATTAAATTGACATTTTTTTTGGTATATAATTCCACAAATATTTGCAAATGACAGTGCATGTTACACCAACAAACTTCAAGTTTCCTTGATTTTACTTTCCCACAAAGTTTGACCCCTCTCAAACACAATTTCATTTTTCTCAAGTTACATGAGGTCAACCATCCTAATTTTTTGTATTTTGTTCTAGAGACATGGTAGATAATTTTAAGTGTGGTCACTATGAATGCCCCTGTCTAATTTTTGTAAAAATCTCAATTTTACTAAAATGTAAAAAATGAATTTTGAGAAAAAATGGACTCATAAATTATTTTTCCGAAATATAAGATTTTATTTTAATGTATTATACAAAATATTAAATTTTTCTGCTTGTATTAGTATAAAACAATGTCTTAGGTATGAATGCGTAAATAAATTTTGATCTTTTTATTAATATTTGTAATTTTTATCCTCGGAAAGAAAAAGGAGGGGTAGTCATTTTAGGACGTTTTTTGAAAAGTAGGGTAGCACAACAAAAATACTCAAAATTTCAGTTATAGATGGTGAAAAATCTTTTAACTCTGGAAAATGATGTAGAATTGAATACTGAATAAGATGGTTTATAGCTTTTGCGGATTCGTTTCGAAGAGCATTACCCATCTAAATCCTTAAATGTAATTTGTGATCAGATCAAAAACATTGTTGCACTCTGTAGTATATGTATTTAATTTTTTTCTGAATAATTCAGTGAATAATTACCTAGTCCATGGTGGGTTTCACAGGACAACCAAGTGGATTGAGATTTCAGGGAGCTATTGTTTGAAAACAGTTGACTGTTAGAATAGTTAGTTGTATAAACTACAATGCTTATTCTTTCAAGGAATATTTCTTTACATGCATTTTTACTTGCATTTATTTCAGTCCAGCTTAGATCTTATGACAGGAGAGTTTGATGATATCTTGTTTGACGGAGCTCTTCTGTGTGAAGATAAGAAGATTGCCCCACAAATATCAACATACACAGACCACGACTATGTTATGCAGCCAGTGACATCTCCAGCAAGTAGTGACAGTGGAGTTTCAGTAGAATCAGGGACACTGTCCCCACGGAATTTAAATGAAGACTCAGTTACACAAGCTGTTCTAGATTCAAATAGCATGTCTGGTTCTCCAAGCAGTGTTTCTCAGTTTAGTCCACAAATGCTGGGCACTAGTCCAGATATGAAAAGTGCCCCAGGAGATTTTTTGTCACATAGTCCAAATGCAGGGAACAATCTTGGACTTGACTCTCTAGAATTCGAAAACTTTGACTTTAGTGATATGAACTTCGATACTCTGGATACAAGTGCATTAACAGGAGAAAATGGCAATCTTGATAAAGATGTTTCCATTGATTTAGGTGAGTTGTTTAATTTAGAGTAATGTTAGAGTTGAGTTATGTTAGATTATACATATAATAATGAGTGACAAACAGCTTGAATCCAGATCAGATGCCACATTGCACAGCATCTGATCTGTATTCAAGCAAATGTAAGCCAAGTCTTAAAGGGACTCGCAACCGGATGGTGCACTTGTCAAAATAAAATAAAATACTCAAATAAAAGCAAATTTGTGGCATAATTTGGTTTCTGACATTAAAAAAATATGATCAGTCCAAAAAAAGTCTCAAGAATCGTCTTTAGCTCACCTGAGCCGAAGGCTCAAGGTGAGCTGTTGTGATCGCCCACCGTCCGTCCGTCCGCCCCCACGCACGAAAGGTCCTTTGTTGGGTAGGGAGAACAATAGATTCCATTCATTCCGTGATTGCCCTATTTTTAGCTCACCTGAGCCGAAGGCTCAAGGTGAGCTGTTGTGATCGCCCGTCGTCCGCCTGTCCGTCCGTTCAAATTTTACTTCAAGCGACATCTCCTCTGAAACCGCGAGTTTGAGGGAAAAACTAAATTGCTGATGGTGTTCCTTGGATGCTTCTCTACAGAAATCGTTAAAATAAAATTCAAATGTTGACTACTGATTGAAATTTATTAAAAAAAGTGAAAAACTTTAAACAAGTTTTTTGTAAAAAACCACTGTTCCCACACCTTAGATATTGCAGGAATAGTATCTTCTACTAAATCACTTTCAAAATTGTAAAAAATCAAAACCCTAGGGTCAAATTTGACTCAACCCTGGCCATATCAGTGCTTTTTGATGCAGGTCTGACAGTAAAAACTCTCTAATGATCCGTTTTTATACAGACCCATTGTATCTTCCAGGCTAAGAAGCTACCCTTATACTAAATGCAACATTTTTGCAAACAGTTTGGATCCAGGTCAGATGCCACATACTGCAGCATCTAATCTGGATCTAAACTATTTGCCACTCATTTTTCTTATATTTAGAAAATATAAGTTATTATTTTTTACATATTTCACATACAAACATTTGGAGCAGACAACAGTTCAGCATGATAATAGTCATTTCTCCCTGAGACCGTCTCTTATTGCATAACTGACCCATAGCTAGCTCTGAACTCAGGTCACTGAGATACATAGCAGAAATGATGATGTCTGCTATTTTATGCTCAAGCACAACTTAGTTCAAGGCATATTACTTTTGGTCTGTCTGTTTGTTTGTTTGTTTGTTTATCTTTCTGTCTATCAGTCCACAATTAATTCTTGGCCATAAACAGTATGGATCCAGGTCAGATGCCACATAATGCTGCATCTAATCTGGATCCAAACTATTTGCCACTCATTTACATATAGTTTCTTATATTTAGAAAATGTAAATAATGATATTTGTTAACCTATTAACCCATACATATTCCTTTTTATGTCTTTAATTTATTCTGTTGTCTGGGTGACCCTTTGCCAGTTTTCTTCAAAGAATCTTCCTAGCTCAAACAACATGGCTGCCTGTGGGTGGGGGTTAATTTACCGGTGATGGCTTATAGTGGAATTTTATCATTACTGGTCCATTACCATGACTGTAAACATGGGTAACAGGTGAGCGATTTAGGGCCGCATGCTGCTCTTGTTATACAGACCCATTGTATTTTCCAGGCTAAGAAGCTACCCTTATACTAAAGGCAACATTTTTGCAAACAGTTTGGATCCAGGTAAGATGCCACATAATGCTGCATCTAATCTGGATCTAAACTATTTGCCACTCATTTACATATTTTCTTATATACTTTTAGAAAATATAAGTTATGATTTTTTACATATTTCACATACAAACATTTGGAGCAGACAATAGTTCAGCATGATAATAGCAATTTGTCCTAGAGACCGGCTCCTATTGCATAACTGACCCATAGCTAGCTCTGAACTCAGGTCACTGAGATACATAACAGAAATGATGATGTGTGCTATTTTATGCTCTAGCACAACTTAGTTCGAGGCGTATTGTTTTTGGTCTGTCTGTTTATTTGTTTGTGTTTTATTTGTTTGTTTGTCTTTCTGTCTAGCATTCTTGGCCATAAACAGTATGGATCCAGGTCAGATGCCACATAATGCTGCATCTAATCTGGATCATAACTATATGCCACTCATTTGTAAACATATAGTTTCTTATATTTAGAAAATGTAAATTATGATATTTATTAACCTATTAACCCATACATATTCCTTTTTATGTCTTTAATTTATTCTTCCACAGAAGAAAATAATTTCACTTTATACAGTCATTGTTGTCGTTAACAATTGCTTCAAATGACATCTCCTCATATACCGCTGAAAAGATTTCAACCAAACTTTACAGGAATGTTCCTTGGGTCAAGTTCTTTCAAAATTGTTCAAAGAATGAAAAACAATGTAGAACTCTGGTTGCAGGAAATCTTAAAAAATCTTCTTGTCTGAAACTACAAGGGCCAGAGCTTAGATATTTGGCACATAGCATCATCTACAAGTCCTCTATCAAGTTTGTACAAACTATGCCCCTGGGGTCAAAATTGGCCCCGCCCTGGGGGGGTCACAGTTTTACATAGAGTTATATAGTGAAATTTTCAAACGTCTTCTCCTCTGAAACTGATATGGCCAGAGCTTTGATATTTGGCATGGTGACACTTCTAGATGTCTTATACCAATAATGTTCAAATGGTTCTGGTCGATTGCATATCATCTACAGGTCCTCTATCAAGTTTGTACAAATTATGCCCCTGGAGTCAAAATTGGCCCCACCCCGGGGGTCACAGTTTTCAAACGTCTTCTTTTCTGAAGCTAATATTGCCAGAGCTTTGATATTCGGCATGGTGTTACTTCTAGATGTCCTTTATTTATTTTGTTCAAATGGTTCCAGACTGTTGCATATGTAGGTCACAGGAGCTAAAAATATATTTTTTCAATGGAAACTTAAAAAAATCTTCTTGTCTAGAACCCTAGTACCCTGATCTTAGATATTTGGAACATAGCATCATCTACAGGTCCTCTATCAAGATTGTTCAAATTATGCCCCTCGGGTAAAAAATGACCCCGTCCTGAACATAAATCATTATCTCCATTTTGATGTACAGCTTATCTCAGGTGAGCGAAATATGCCCCATGGGGCTCTTGTTTTAGATATTTTCCATCGTTTTTCTATAGCGTCAGCTGACGGTATAGTTGATGTTGTTGCTTCTCTACACGGGCTCAGACATAAACCCGAGCCAAATAATGTATATCAATCGCTACCAGTGAAGTACGTTAATTCGCTACCATATAGATAGAGAGCGTCAGTAGCCGCATGGATAAAGGCGCTTCCTTTTTTTGTCATGTTTGTCTCCGCATGGAGGGTCACAGGTTCAAATCCCACCAGAGCTTCTTCTTTTTTTTTAGCTCACCTGGCACGAAGTGCCAAGGTGAGCTATTGTGATCGCCCTGTGTCCGTCGTCCGTCGTCAAACTTTTTGTTCAAAGATCTTCTTGGAAACCACTGGGCCAATTTCATCAAAACTTCATAGGATTGTTCCTTGTATGCTACTCTCTCAGATTTCTTCAAATATAGTTAATCCAATTGAAATTGTGGTTGCCATGGCAACCAATTGAAAAAACTTAAAAAATCTTCTTGTCAAAAACTACTGGTCCGAATTGAAAATAATTTTACCCAAATGTGCCATTGGTGACCCTCTATCAGATTTCTTAAAATAATTTTCCTATCTTGAAAAACATGGCCGCCAGTGGGTGGGGCAGATTTTCCTTATATCGCTATATAGTGAAAACTTTAAAAATCTTCTTGTCAAAAACTAGTGGTCCGATTTGAAAGTAATTTTATGCAAATGATCCATAGGTGACCCTCTACCAGATTTCTTAAAATTATTTTTATATCTAAAAAAACATGGCCGCCAGTGGGTGGGACAAAATTTCCTTATGTTACTGTATAGTAAAAACTTTAAAAATCTTCTTCTCTGAAACTACTGGTTCAAATTAAAAATAATTTAATACAAATGGTCAATTGATGATCTTCTACCAGATTTCTTAAAATCATTTTGTTATCTAAAAAAACATGGCCGCCAGTGGGTGGGGCAAGTTTTCCTTATGTTACTGTATAGTAAAAACTTTCAAAATCTTCTTCTCTGAAACTACTGGTCCAAATTAAAAATAATTTTGCAGAAATGGTCAATTGATGATCCTCTACCAGATATAATAAAAATCATTTTGTTATCTTAAAAAACATGGCCGCCAGTGGGTGGGGCATGTTACTGTATAGTAAAAACTTTCAAAATCTTCTTCTCTGAAACTACTGATTCAAATTCAAAATAATTTTACACTAATGGTTAATTGATGACCCTCTACCAGATATCTTAAAATCATTTTGTTATCTAAAAACATGGCCGCCAGTGGGTGGGACAAGTTTTCCTTATATTTCTGTATAGAAAAACTTTCAAAAAAAATTCTCTGAAACTATTGGTCTGATTTAAGAATTATTTTACACAAATAATGATTCATTGGTTACCCTTTGCCAGTTTTCTTCAAATAATCTTCCTAGCTCAAACAATATGGCCACCAGTGGGTGGAGGTGAATAAGTGAAAACTTAATCATAACTGGTCGATTTACATGACCGTAATCATGGATACCAGGTGAGCGATTTAGGGCCGCATGCGGTTCTTGTTTAATGCATTTTTTAACAGAATTTATTATCCTAAACTAAATCTTACCCATTTATATAAGCATTTGACATATATTTACAAATTACTATTTTTAATGCTAAATCCGGTTGCGAGCCCCTTTAATTTCCCCTCCCTATAATGGCTCCCTCGGAACAACTCAAACAATCTGTGTCTCCCTTTGGTGTTGTTGTAGAGAGAGATCATTGTAGTTTTGAAGACAAAAATGATTTTTGACCATTTAAAGCAGGTTGAAAGTAAAGCAGAATGCACCTTAAGGAGCATTCTGCTTTTCTTTCTACCTACTTTAAGCTACCATCTGCCAGGATTAAGAAACTATTTCTTATAGTACATATTCATGCCTGTATAAAGTTAAACTGTTTTCTTCAGTGAAGAAATTAAATGCCAAAGTTTTTTAAGCTCACCTGGCACGAAGTGCCAAGGTGAGCTTTTAGGATCGCTGAATGTCCGTCGTCCGTCCGTCCTTGCCTACGCTAGGAAAATCATAGAAAAACCTTGTCAACACTCTAGAGGCTACAAATCTCAATGGATCTTAATGTAACTTGGTCAGAATGTTTGCCTCATTGATATCTAGGTCAAGTTCGAATGTGGGTCATGTCCGGTCAAAACTAGGTCACTAGGTCAAATCATAGAAATACCTTGTTAACACTCTAGAGGCTACAAATCTCGATGGATCTTTATGAAACTTGATCAAAATGTTTGTCTTGATACAATCTAGGTCAAGTGTGAATGTGGGTCATGTCCAGTTAAAAACTAGGTCACTAGGTCAAATCTTAGAAAAGCGTTGTTAACACTCTAGAGGCTACAAATCTTATTGGATTTTAATGTAACTTAGTTAGAATGTTTGCCCAATTTATATCTAAATCATATTCGAATATGGGTCATGTCGGGTCAAAAACCAGGTCACTAGGCCAAATCAAAGAAAAACAGTGTTAACCCTCTAGAGGCTACAAATCTCGTTAGATCTGAATGAAATATTTTCAGAATGTTTGCCTACATCAAATCTAGGTCAAGTTTAAATGTGGGTCATGTCTGGTCAAAAACTAGGTCACTAGGTCAAATTATAGAAAAATCATGTTAACACTCTAAAGGTTGATTGTGGGTCATGTCCAGTCATAATCTAGGTCACTATAGGTTAATTTTACATGGTGAACCAGGTGAGCGATTTAGGGCCATGGTGGCCCTTGTCTGTATATAGTATAAAGGGTTACAGATATAATTTTGAAATGTTACAGTTAGCTATCTTCTGTACCATAAAACCTGGAAATGCTGCTATCATTTCAGGTAATCATTCAGACCTCATGACGTTTGGAACAACTACAAATGTAACACACAACCCAGATGGAACTGAGACCAAAACCATCAAAATAATCAAGGTGTCGGCTACAGAGACCTTACCTTTTACTATGAAGGATGTATCAACAGACACTGTGAGGTCTGGCTCTTTCCCTGAGCTCAAGCTTACAGATGAAGAGAAGGATCTGTTGGCCCGAGAAGGTCTCTCCCTACCAACCAACATGCCCCTCACCAAAGAGGAAGAAAGACAGCTCAAAGGCATAAGACGAAAAATCAGGAATAAGGTTAATTGAGATTTAAAATGAAGTTTTCTTTTATTCCTACAAGTTAACTATTAAAACTGTCTTCCGCACATTTAAGGCACATTCTGCTTTACTTTCAGCCTGCTTTAAGCTACCGTAGGGTATAGAAATTACTTTGTGTGGTGAATATGAATGGCTATAAATATAAAGTAGAACTCTTCTCCTTAGTGGAGCAATAAGTTAAATGTGTAAAAATGTGTATCTATCTATGGAGAAAAGTGTTCTAGCACATTGCTTGGAGCTCTCCGCCAATCAGATGCCTCATAAACTATTGACTAGTCTATATCATGTAGTTCAACGCTTTTCAAAAAAACATGGACTTATTAACAAGCTGTTGTAATTTAGTCCACGATTCTGTCAGCTATTGCAATTTTGACGTCACAATCCTAGCAAACCACTTGCAGCTTTACCCCAAGCATTTTGCATCACCGCAAAAACCTTTAAACTGTAGACTAAAGGACAAATTATCGAAAGTTAAGTGAAATAAACACTAACTCAATGATAAAAAATGGAGAAATACAGACAATTCACAATAACAATAATGGATCTAGAATTCTAGATCTATGCATCGTTTCAACTGTAGATGAAACATAATTGCTAGATCCAGGGTTATTGACTAATTCCTGGCAAGATTTTCTGAAAATGTCGCAATGAAACAGCACATGCTTTATGTCGTCATATTTCATGTCTTAATGAACAGTGAGATCTAGTCTTTCAACACCAATGCAAACGAAATGCAAACGAAATATATTAACATCTAGTGTTTCATTAAGCTGTTTTTGTGTAGGTGTTAATGTCTCAAACTTTTCATTAAAGTAGAGCTCTAACCTTCTTTTCTGCCAAAGTTTACACATAAAAGGACTTTTAAGTCGAGAAACAAAAAGCAGTTAAACAAAGGGTCTCTGTCATTTCTTGTGTTCCTCCAGCCCAAGCCAGTGCTCAATAGGTTAGGCCATGGTTGAGCGTGACTCAACGACGTAGTTTGGAGGCTACTATATCCTTTAGTCTCGCTCAACCATGGTCTAACCTATACAAATGCTTTGTGATGTAGGTGATATGCATGTATATGGCAATGGAGGAAAGGGTTGGTATTAAAATCGATAACTCGTTCGTCTCTATGTAAAGAAAAGTTCAACAATATTTTATTTAAGGTAATATTAGGAAGAAAAAAAAGCAATGAATGATATGTTTGATTTTGTTTACAGGTATCTGCAAAGGAAAGCCGAAAAAGAAAAATGGACTACGTCGAAGGTCTAGAGAAAAGAGTGAAAATTTGTACTCAGGAAAACCAAAACCTTCACAAGAAGGTAGACACACTAGAGAAGAGAAATATGTAAGTGCATGTTGCTTGTATTCCTATATTCCCCCACATAAGAAAATAGCTCCAATTTATAGTGTCACAGTCATGAATATGCTTCATAAGAAATGTTTTTGATATCCATATGCTAGCTTAAGGTAGGCTGAAATTAAAGCAGGAAGCACATAAAGGGGAATTCTTCTTTACTTTCAACCTGCTTTAAGTGGCCACATGTCTTCAAAACTAGAAACAGGCTATGGGATAATTGAATATTAAACCAAGATGAAGTAAAGTAGAAAGCTTGTTAATCCTGCCATTGTCAATGACACCAAAAGGCTCATTTGACACTCATTTCAATATTTTGTTGTGACAAACTGCTGTAAATCTAACTATAAAACAATGTTGCAGATAATTATATTGAAGCAAATGACAATATATAGTGGTCAGGGCTCCAGATAAGGTGAGAATTGCAAAAACTAAAATCTTTATTTCTGCTTTAAACCCTATGTTGTTAATACTCATTAGAATCGTCTTGAAGAGAAGATTCTAATGAGTAGTCACACAATAGGTTTTGGTGCTGAAATGAGTGCAAAAATATTGGATTTGTTCAATTTACTTCCTCTTATCTGGAGCCCTGAAGAGGTGAAGAGGTAAAAACCTCACAACGAATTTGGCAATGAAAGGGTTAAGGAAGAGGAAACATCACATAATTATGATAGTTAACTCTCTTTAATCTGGAGCCCTATTTAAACTGTTTACAAATTTATACTTTTAATCAGAATAGCAAACAGTCTGGATCATATGAGGGTCAAGGGTTGTCTGATCTGGCTCCAAACTGTTTGTGATAGTCATATGGTTTTAAGCATATGAAAAACGTTTATTGGGAAAGAACACTGTCTCTCTTCATTTTAAAAGCTATTTAATGTTATTTCATTGAATATTTGTATCCTTCATACCAGGACCCTGATAAGCCAGTTGAAGAAGCTTCAGTCATTCATCAATCTACGCTCCACCAAATCAGCCCAGGCTTCAACCTGTGTCATGGTAAGTTGGATATTTTATATGGAGATCTAACAAGGATTTGCAGCTTATCTCGATAAAAGGATATTCTAATGACTAGTCTCACCAGAGAATTTTAAGATACATGTAGAGTTAACAGTCAAATTTTGTGTTTGGGTTTCTCTAAAAGAAAATAATGTCTTAATTACAAGTGGTAGCTCAATGCAGGATTAAAGAAGAAGCAAAAAGCTTCTTAAATGTATTGAGCTGTCACTAGTACATTTGTATGAGTGGTTTCATGCATATTCAAAGATTGTGATTGTTCACCTATGATATCAGAAGTTTGAATGTATGTAATTCTATGTAGCTTCATATATATGACACTTTGTGTGAAAGATTATAGATGGAGCAACAGCTTCATTCACTAATTGCTTTGTATCTTGTGTATAAACAAGTGATTTACAAATACAACCATTGCTAGCTAAACGTCTTGATTGGTGATTATCACACGCTAACGTTATCACACACTAATGTTATCACACACTAACATTATCACAGGCTAACATTATCACAGGCTAACATTATCACACACTAACATTATCACACACTTATATTATCACACACTAACATTATCACACACTAACATTATCACACACTAACATTATCACACACTAACATACAATAACATTATAACACACTGCCATTATCACATACTGACATTATCACACAACTAACATTATCACACACTAACATTATCACACAACTAACATTATCACACACTAACGTTATCACACACTACCATTATCACATACTAACATTATCACACACTAACATTACACATATTATATTATCACATACTAACATTATCACACTCTTACATTATCACACACTAACGTTATCACATACTACCATTATCACATACTAACATTATCACACACTAACATTACACATATTACATTATCACATACTAACATTATCACACTCTAACATTATCACACACTAACATTATCACACACTAACACTATCACACACTAACATTATCACACACTAACAACATTAACATTATCACATACTAACATTATCACACTCTAACATTATCACACACTAACATTATCACACACTACCATTATCACACGCTAACATTATCACACTCTAACATTATCACACACTAACATTATCACACACTAACATTATCACACACTAACATTATCACACACTAACAACATTAACATTATCACATACTAACATTATCACACTCTAACATTATCACACACTAACATTATCACACACTACCATTATCACACGCTAACATTATCACACACTAACATTATCACACACTTACATTTCACATACTAACATTATCACATCCTAACATGATCATCGCTAACATTATCACACGATTACATTATCACACACTAACATTATCACATACTAACATTATCACAGGCTAACATTATCACTCACTAACATTATCACACACTTACATTATCACATGCTAACATTATCACATGCTAACATTATCATACGCTAACATAATCACACACTAACATTATCACACGCTTACGCTATCACAGGCTAATATGATCACACACTAATGTTATCACACACTTACATTATCACATACTAACATTATCACACACTAACATTATCACATGCTAACATTATCACACACTAACATTATCACACGATAAAGTTATCACACACTAACATTATCACATGCTAACATTAAAACACACTTATGTTATCACACACTTACATTATCACACAAATAATATTATCACACTCTAACATTATCACACACTAACATTATCACACACTAACATTATCACATACTAACATTATCACACACACTTACATTATCACACGCTAACACTATCACATACTAACATTATCACATACTAACATTATCACACGCTAACATTATCACAAACTACCATTATCACATGCTAACATTATCACACACTTACATTATCACACCCTAACATTATAACACGCTAACATTATCACATGCTAACATTATCACACACTACCATTATCACATGCTAACATTATCACACACTTACATTATCACACCCTAACATTATAACACGCTAACATTATCACACACTACCATTATCACATGCTAACATTATCACACACTTACATTATCACACCCTAACAATATAACACGCTAACATTATCACACGCTTACATTGTCACACACTAACATTATCACATACTATCATTATCACATACTAACATTATCACATGCTAACATTATCACACACTAACATTTATCACACACTAACAAATATCAGGCTTATGTTATCACAGACTAACATGATCTCACACTAGCGTTATCACACACTTATGTTATCACACACTAACATTATCACATACTAACATTATCACACACTAACATTATCACATGCTTACATTATCACACACTAACAATATCACATGATAAAGTTATCACACACTAACATTATCACATGCTAACATTATCACACACTTATGTTATCACACACTTACATTATCACACAATAACATTATCACACAATAATATTATCACACAATAACATTATCACACACTAACATTATCATATGCTAACGTTATCACACGCTTACATTATAACACACTAACATTATCACACTCTAACGTTATCACTTGCTAACATTATCATACACTAACACTATCACACACTATCATTATCACACAATAACATAATCACACACTAACACTATCACACACTAACATACACTAACATTATCACACACTAACATTACACATAATACATTATCACACACTAACATTATCATACGCTAACCTTATCACACACTAACATTATCACACACTAACATTACACATATTACATTATCACACACTAACATTATCACACACTAACATTATCACACACTCACAGTTAACCCTTTCCTCAATAGCCATGTGGGCTAATTATCTATATCCAACTGTGTTTAAGGCAGGGTACTGTTTAAAGCAAGATGAAAGTAAAGCAAAAAGCTTCTTTTGGAGCATTCTGCTTTACTTTCTTCTTTAAGCTTTCACCAATTTTCACTTTCATCAATGAGTATTCACTTGTGTAGCTTCTATAGAGGTGTAGGTTGTCAAATGGCCCTCTATAGAAGAAAGAGTTGAAAAGTTTCAAATAAATATGGAAAGATTATCATTGTAAACAGAAATTTTACATCTATGATGTTTTCTCACTTTTGTTCAGCTTTACAAATGATGAATTATCTCTTTCAGGTCCTCTTGCTATCATTTGCTTTCCTTGTGGTTCCAAACTTCAATCCAATGGGAGATGACAATTTGGACGACCTCAAGTCTTTACCCCTTCCCGGCAACTCAAGGAAAATACTACATGATGCTGGTGATATAGTGCCATCAGACACAGACAACCCATATGGAATCACCATGCGGCCAAGCCCATTCTGGGAGTACCCACCAAAGACCCCAGCTGTCCAGGAGTCTTCTCCAGTCACCTCCAAGGAGGATCATGAGATCATTGATGACCTGCAAGTTGACATTAGTCGTGATATCAGTGACACTACTGATAGTGACACAAACAGAAAAACTGAAAATGTCATATATGTTCAGATTGAAAAGGACAAAGAACCTCCGCAAGAATCCAATGTCACTTATGTTTTCTCTGAGAAGGATTACAAGAAAGATATTTCTCAGCCAGAGCCAGCCGAGCTAAAAGACGGAATTGTAGTGGAGAAAAAACAAGAGAAAACAAAGAAACAAGATTTGTAAGCTACAGAACAGTCACACAAGTTTTAACATAAATGTGCCAATTTCAACTCATTGATGTTAAGAACTTGTAAAACCAGTCATAGTGGTTATACAGGGTCCCTGATAAGGCGGGAGTATTTCAAAACCTAAAATCCTTATGTCTGCACCATACCCTATGGTGTGACTACTCATCTTTTGAGACGATTCTAAAGAGTCACACCATAGGGTTTGCTGCAGATATAAAGGAGATACTGTTGGAGTTTAATCCATCTTATCTTGAGCCCTGAGTGATACATGCTCTTATGAATGAAGATTCTAAAACTTAACTGTAATGTTCAGTAAAACACCTCTCCCCCATAGAAGCTCCTTTAAGCACATGCAGTTTATTCCTCCACTGAAGAAAATAGTGCCAATTTACAGTCATAAACATACCATAAGAAATATTTTCTATGATAGTTTAAAACGGGCAATGCGCCTTTAGGCACATTTTGCTTTACTTTCAACCTGCGTTAAGAAGTCACCTATTTCAAAACTAGAAACAGGCTATGGAGTGAAGGGATTAATTACATTTCTTGACCTATTTTTAGCTCACCTGGCACGTGAGCTATTTTGATCATCCTCTGTCCGTCGTCGTTCGTTCATCCGTCCGTCCGTCCGTTCGTTCGTCGTCAACAATTTCTTTAAACGACACCTCCTCCGAAACTACTGGATAGTTTTTTTTACCAAACTTGGCCTGAATGAACCTTATATGGTCCTTTTTTTAAAGTTGTTCAAACATTTCCGGTCTGTTGCATATCTAAGGTCACAGCAGTTAAAAAGAGATTTTTTCAATGAAAACTTAAAAAATCTTCTTGTCTGAAACCACAGTACCCTGAGCTTAGATATTTGACACAAAGCATCGTCTCTAGGTCCTTTATCAAGATTGTTCAAATTTTGTCCCTGGGGTAAAAAATGACCCCGCCCCGGGGGCCGTAAATTTACATAGAATTATACATGTAATAGTAAAGTTATATAGTGAAATCTTCAAACATCTTTTTCTTTGAAACAAATATGGTCAGAGCTTTGATATTTGGCATGATGACTCTTCTAGAAGCCCTTAACCAATGTTGTAAATATGGTTCCGGTCCGTTTCATATCTAGGTCACAGGAGCTAAAAATAGATTTTTTCAATGAAATCTTAAAAAATCTTCTTGTCTTAAGCCACAGTACCTTGAGCTTAGATATTTGGCACAAAGCATCATCTACAGGTCTTCTATCTAGATTGTTCAAATTATGTCCCTTGGGTATAAAATGACCCCGCCCTGGGGGTCGTAATTTTACATGGAGTTATGTAGTTAAATCTTCAAACATCTTTATCTCTGAAACTAATATGGTCAGAGCTTTGATATTTGGCATGATGACTCTTCTAGAAGCCTTTAACAAAATTAATGTTGTAAATATGGTTCCGGTCAGCTGTATATCTAGGTCACAGGAGCTAAAAATAGATTTTTTGAATGAAATCTTAAAAAATCTTCTTGTCTGAAACCACAGTACCCTGAGCTTACATTTTTGGCACAAAGCATTATCTTTAGGTCCTCTATCAAGATTGTTCAAATTATGCCCCTGGGGTTAAAACTGCCAAGACCCCTGGGGTTGCAGTTTTACATAGAGTTATGTAGTGACATATTCTTCTCTGAAACTACTATGGCAAGAGCTTTGATATTTAGCATAGTGACACTTTTAGATGTTCTTTACCAATATTGCTGAAATGGTTCGGGTCTGTTGCATATCTGGGTCATATTAGCTAAAAATAGATTTTTTTTCAATGAAAAGCCTTCCTATCTGAAACCATCCATGTACAAAATATTTGACAGCACACTTAATTTTCAAGTTCATCAGCAAGATTTTTGAAATCATGTCTCTTTGGTGAAAAGTGATCCCACCCCAGGGGTCATGTGACCCTCGTGTTGGTTTTTCCAGGTGAGCGATATTTAGGCCCGCATGGGCCTCTTGTTTATGATAACACCTAGTCAGGCAGTTCCCAGGCAACAATCATGCGTCTTGTGCACTCATGTGAGGCCAGTTTCTTATATTTGATAGTTTGATAAGAAATACCCATTGAAAAAAACACTCCGTATGAGTATGTCAGGACCTCTCTAGAGGGAGGGCTATGACATGTGCTGCATGCTTTTACAGTTACTTTCATGCCTATCGAGAACAATGAGGGGGTGTCCATCAAAGGACTGAGGAAATGTCTTTAAGTGGCCACTTAAGACATGAACTCTTGGTTGTCTTGGAAACAAAAGGCAAACTATTGCAGAACGGTAATGCTCCTTTAGGAGCTTTCTGCATTACTTTTGTCCTTCATTAAGCAACAAATTGTCATTATTAATATTTATGCTTCTTCGTTGAATATTATACTTCTTTATTTAATCCTATGTTATGACTACTCTTAGAATCGTCTTGAAATTGAGTAGTCTTAATGTAGGGTTAAGTGGGGACATAATGGTTGTAATATTTGAAATAGTATCCTTATTTGAAGCCCTGGTGCATGACAATGCAACTTGTACTCTGACAACAGAGATCAACTTCCAACAAGAAGTTCACCTTTCTTGTGAATAATAGCTTGATATTTCTTAACACTTTGTACCCTAGTCACGCATGTATGCATCATTTGCAAACAGCGTAAATGTGAGGAGTACACTTGTCCTATGCAAACAGTGTAGACTCTGATCAGATGGTTCCTTAAGGAGCCCTCTGATCAGGGTCTACACTGTTTTTCATTTTGACATATATTGTAAAAATTATCCCTAAAATTAAAATAATGACTAGACTATATTGTCCATTTTAGGTTTCAGGGAGGAGGGTTAATCACACATGCAAGTGATTGTCTATTTGTAGTATTTAGAGTGACTTGTTTGCCTGCACGTGTATTAACTCTTATCATGCTGAATTGCCGTCTGCTTCAAATATATTGTCTAAGGAAAAAAAAGAGAAGTTTTTTACTTTTTAAACTGAAGAAAAGTTGAATATTACTGACAAACAGTTTAGATCCAGATCAGACGCCATGTGATAGGAGGTCTGATCTGGATCTAATCTGTTTGCAAATGTTAGCCAAGTTGCACTTAGCATGATAAGGGTGAAAACAATTTCTTGTTTTAGTGAAACTCTATTGCCTTAAGTGTTATTTTAACAATAGATAAAGCTTCAGAGATACTATAGTTATCTTCATAACTACCATATATTTTTGAGGAAAAGTGATGTTATAAATGTGGGTGGCAACTTAATGCAGTACAAAAGAAATGCAGAAAGTTTCTAACAGAAGTATAACAAACATGATGACGAGACAATTTTAATGAGCAGTCACAATATGTGGCATACACGAAAAAAAAGATTGTTGGAAAAATTATTATTCCCTTTTGTATAAAGCCCTTTCTTTTGTTGCAGTAGCTTTTTACATCCTGCTCACTGAATGGATGGATTTTCATTATTTTGATTGAGGTATAAATGTGCTACATTATCATAAGATGTCAGTTTTTCTTGATTTAATCATTCAGTCTTATTCATTAATTTAAAACTTTCATCAATCATTGTACATTATATAAATATTTAAGGTAACTTCACTATATACATTTACTGTTTACGTTTTGCATAATTATTCATACAGTAAACCCATTCTAATAAAACCACATAAAATGTTTGTTTTGGGTATTTAAGACCAAAGATATTTAGGTTAACCAGAAAGCTTCAACGTTTTTGCTTCAGGGCTGCCATTTCTCTGGATTTTTAGCTCACCTGAGCCGAAGGCTCAAGGTGAGCTGTTGTGATCGCCCGCCGTCCGTCTGTTCAAATTTTACTTCAAGCGACATCTCCTCTGAAACCGCGAGTTTGAGGGAAAAACTAAATTGCTGATGGTGTTCCTTGGATGCTTCTCTACAGAAATCGTTAAAATAAAATTCAAATGTTGACTACTTATATAAATTGAAATTTATTAAAAAAAAGTGAAAAACTTTTAACAAGTTTTTTGTAAAAAACCACTGTTCCCACACCTTAGATATTGCAGGAATAGTATCTTCTACTAAATCACTTTCAAAATTGTAAAAAATCAAAACCCTAGGGTCAAATTTGACTCAACCCTGGCCCTATCAGTGCTTTTTGATGCAGGTCTGACAGTAAAAACTCTCTAATGATCCGTTTTTATACAGACCCATTGTATCTTCCAGGCTAAGAAGCTACCCTTATACTAAATGCAACATTTTTGCAAACAGTTTGGATCCAGGTCAGATGCCACATAATGCAGCATCTAATCTGGATCTAAACTATTTGCTACTCATTTACATATTTTCTTATATTTAGAAAATATAAGTTATTATTTTTTACATATTTCACATACAAACATTTGGAGCAGACAACAGTTCAGCATGATAATAGTCATTTCTCCCTGAGACCGTCTCTTATTGCATAACTGACCCATAGCTAGCTCTGAACTCAGGTCACTGAAATACAAAGCAGAAATGATGTCTGCTATTTTATGCTCAAGCACAACTTAGTTCAAGGCATATTACTTTTGGTCTGTCTGTTTGTTTGTTTGTTTATCTTTCTGTCTATCAGTCCACAATTAATTCTTGGCCATAAACAGTATGGATCCAGGTCAGATGCCACATAATGCTGCATCTAATCTGGATCCAAACTATTTGCCACTCATTTACATATAGTTTCTTATATTTAGAAAATGTAAATAATGATATTTATTAACCTATTAACCCATACATATTCCTTTTTATGTCTTTAATTTATTCTTCCACAGAAGAAAATAATTTCACTTTATACAGTCATTGTTGTCTTTAACAATTGCTTCAAATGACATCTCCTCATATACCGCTGAAAAGATTTCAACCAAACTTTACACGAATGTTCCTTGGGTCAAGTTGTTTCAAAATTGTTCAAAGAATTAAAAACAATGTAGAACTCTGGTTGCCATGGCAACCAAGTGAAAAAATAAGGAAATCTTAAAAAATCTTCTTGTCTGAAACTACAAGGGCCAGATCTTAGACATTTGTCACATAGCATCATCTACAGGTCCTCTATCAAGTTTGTACAAACTATGCCCCTGGGGTCAAAATTGGCCCCGCCCCGGGGGTCACAGTTTTACATAGAGTTATATAGTGAAATTTTCAAACGTCTTCTCCTCTGAAACTAATATGGCCAGAGCTTTGATATCTGGCATGGTGACACTTTTAGATGTCCTATACAAATAAGGTTCAAATGGTTCTGGTCGATTGCATATCATCTACAGGTCCTCTATCAAGTTTGTACAAATTATGCCCCTGGGGTCAAAATTAGCCCCACCCCGGGGGTCACAGTTTTCAAACGTCTTCTTTTCTGAAGCTAATATAGCCAGAGCTTTGATATTCGGCATGGTGTTATTTCTAGATGTCCTTTATCTATTTTGTTCAAATGGTTCCAGTCTGTTGCATATGTAGGTCACAGGAGCTAAAAATAGATTTTTTCAATGGAAACTTAAAATAAAATCTTCATGTCTAGAACCCTAGTACCCTGATCTTAGATATTTGGAACATAGCATCATCTACAGGTCCTCTATTAAGATTGTTCAAATTATGCCCCTCGGGTAAAAATTGACCCCGTCCTGGACATAAAATAATTTCTGTACAGCTATTGTCAGGTGAGTGACATATGCCCCATGGGGCTCTTGTTCTGATATCTTTGGATTTTTATCCCAGCAGATAGTAGCTTAAAGCAGCCTGAAAATAAAGCAGAATGCACCTTAAGGCGCATTCTGTTTTACTTCAAACCTGCTTTAAGTAGACATGTGTCTTCTTCTAGAAACAGTCTATGGGGTAAAGAGTTTAAGGTACGATTCGTAAAATCATGCTTCTAGAAAATAGAAAAATGGAAATTATGGCAGCCCTTGTGCTTTACCATTATCTTGCTTTAACCCATAGTCTGTTTCTAATTTTGGAGTAATGGGTTGAGTAGTCATCTTTCTTTTGCAATTTCAATGAGTGTTTTTTGCATGGGTCATATTAACAGGAGTATTACAGTACTTCCCCTTTGTGATTCATGGTATTTTGGTTACATTACTTTATCGGACCAAATATTTGTTTGTTTGTCTTTAATAACTTGATATTGCTTCAATCATCAGATGTTTTGTTTCAGGGATATAACTCCAGTCAAACTTGTATTAAGAGATCACTCGTTAAAGAAACATGACAAATCTCAAACGACAAGTGATGGCTTCTTGCAGGATAAATATAATGCAGAAAGTTCATTTAGGAGTTTTTTGCATTATCTGCTGGAAAAAACACTAGCATTAAGGACTACCCTTGCCTCTTTTGTTTAACCCTTTACCCCATAGCCTGTTTCATGTTTTGAAGACAGTTGAGCATGTAAAGCAGGTTGAAAGTAAAGCAGAATGCCCCTTAGTGTATTCTGCTTTACTTCCAGCCTGCTATCACACATTAGGATAAAGAAAATATTTCTTATGGTACATGTCCATGACTGTATAAATTGGAACTATTTTCTTCAATGGAGGAATAAACTAAATACGGTTAAAGTTGCTTCTCTTGAGATAAGACTGAATGATCACATGATATACTTTTGACTGTAGGTGAACAAGGTAAAGTAAAACCTCTCTATTACCACCACTAAAAAGAAAGCCTTTCACCATACTTTAACCCATTACTCCATAAATATACATTTTTACATCCTTGTTAATTTTACTTTAGATAAAGTAGTGTTCAGCTAGGAAATTTTGAATATAAAACATGGAAATCATCTCTGCAAACAGTAACTGAAAGTAGGTTGAAAGTAAAGTAGAATGCTCCTTCAGGAGCATTCTACTTTACTTTAAACCTGCTTTAAGCGGTGACCTGTTTTCAAAACAAGAAGCAGTCACCTGACTTGATTTTATTTTGACAGATGGCTGTTGAGAAAAGTGTGAAGTCCTACATAAATTATATTCTATATGGAAGCTTGTTTATGCATGATTATGTAGCAATTGATATGGTGTTGTCAGCTGTTGTATAGTGAATCATTTTATCCTTCATCACACAATTAAAAACATTTCTGTTACCATAGTAACGCATGCACAGCTGTTGTTTTGTACATCATCACATATTGTTAATCACAGTCATCATAATCATATTTACCACAGTCAGGCATGAGTTCAACAATATTGTATTGAATAAGTATTGGGATCTCTAAACACATGGGGCTGCCAAAACCCATTCACTGCAGAAAGTTTAATAGAAATTCGAAATATCCTGTGTCAGAAGTATAACCCAGTTTTGAATATTTTAGGGTGTTTCACAATACATTGCAAAATGTCAAAGAGTGCAGACTGTATTCAGAGGGCTCCTATAGGAGCTCTCTGATCACGGTCTTCACTGTTAGCATAAAAGTTTACGTTTCACAGGTACACTGTTTGTAAAGAATTTGTGTACTTGTTTCTTGGGTCGAATGGTTGAATGTACGATTATAAAAGCAAGTTGAAAGAAGTAAAATCACTCTCAGCATTGCTGTGGTCTCACATTTGGTTGCCACCTGTTGTTAAGATTGCTCATACATGATATTTTACATTATTACTTGGTATAGATTTGACAGCTACTCTAATAACTGTAGGTTCCTGGAAAGGTACCTTGTTTGTTTGTATAGTATTTCTTTTTGTTATTGAATATTGATTGTAAATAAAGTGATCCAGTGCTGTAGAAATACTTGTTTGTTATGTTTTCCAGGGAAGTCCAACATAGTCGCAGTTTTCTTAGTGGAGAAAACGTCCAAGGGATGCTAAACGCAAACGCAATACCATGAGTGGCATACAGTTTGGAGCCTGGTCAGATGCAAGGCTACCCGGCATCTGATGAGGCTCCAAACTGTTTGCCTAAGATATAACTTATAGCTTGCCGGATGAATGTACAAGAGAGCTTATGTTGTCACCAGGTCATTGGAATTGGCTTCCCAAGGCAGTTCCCGTTTGCGTTAGCAATTTCAAGAAGTGTTCATAACTTCTATGCCCTTCACCTATATCTTGTGACATTGACCTCGGCCGCAGTTTCAAAATGTATGTTTAACTTTGAAAAGATGCTTATAACTCCTATGCCCCTTGAAGCATTGCTTTCATATTTTGTATGTATGTGAATAGGGACGAGTCCTTTCCTTGAAATTAAAAAGTTTGACACCAGTGACATGACCTTGAACTTCGGGCCTGCGTTTAGGTTTCCAAATCTGTGTTTAGTTTTCAAAAAATGCTTCAGCTTTTATACTGTTGAGATATTTGATAGGCGTTTGCATATGGACAAGACTTAACATTTGCACAGAAAAACCCCAAAAAACCCAATTTCTTTCGAAATTGATACTGCTGGTGTTGAGAAACTTGGATCTGAGAACCATTTTGCTCTACGATGACTACTTATGTCCATACAGCTGTTTGAAAAAACAACAAAACAACGCACAGTTGAAATAAAGAAGGCCTGCCCCTTAAATTATGTTTTTGAGTATACAGTCGACTTCGATATTTCGAATTCGCTTAATTCGAATTATCCGATTTGTCGACACATGAATTGCATTATTTCATGGTCGGTTAAGTCGAACATACCCGTATTCCAAAGTTAAAACGTGGCTTAGCCACGTTTTAACTTTGAACTATTGGTATGTTAAACATAACCGAGTTCGAGATATCGAAGTTCGACTGTAGTTGGTCATCACTCTTTCTTCTTTCTAAACGCAGTCTAACTAATCGACTGCACCTCTTTTCTTAACTTGTAGAAGTAGAATATAGCTGAACTGAGATAAAATCGTAACAAATTAAGAATGCAATTGATTGTACATGTATCAACACTATGGGTTTTTGTTAAAACATGTCAAACAGATTGAACCACTACCTACTATGACAGGTCCCAGTATCATCGAGTTTGAGTTGAGTCTTAGAATTTTCTCAAACATTTGATAGGTCAAATTTGAGTTATTGCTCTCAGCAAAAGCTCAATTTTAACAATCAAGTGCTTTAGAACCATCTCAGACTCAACTCAAAAGCTTTACAACCTTGGACAAAGGTAGCTAGGAATGGACTCGCTCACTAACAACATCGAGCAGACCAGGGACAGCGTAAGTTTGTATACGTGTTCCTTTATGTCGGTATCTAATTTAGCCCACGGATCCAATCACTCACACAAACTAAACTTCTGATTCAACCTAGCATCATTCTAATATGCAATAAACGTTTCCTCCGCAAAGGCACCTCTCATGATTAGTGATTTATGTGTTGAATCAGGCGGCAGCTTAATGCAAGATGAAAGTTAAGCAGATGATTCCTAAGGAGAACCTCACATTGGGCAGTGGGTAAAGCCCGTAAACCAACAGTAAATACAACAAGACCGTGTTCTATAAACGCTCACGCCACTCGCCCACCCCACTCTCGGGTGACATCCTTGCCAACATATACAGAATCTTCACCAAGTCCAAATTAGGCCAAAGTCAAGGTAAAATCATGGTCGGGTGTATTGGGAATGGTACAAGGCAACACCTTTATAAGTATCTAGGCATTTAGTAAATGATGTTGATTTCAGGTGAATCTACTTAAATATTCTTTGTCCAAAAGAGGTCAAGGTCAACTTGAGGTTGGGTAATCAGCTATGGATGGATTGGCAATGGTACAAGGTAACAACTGTTTAAGTATCTAAGCCTTATAGTAAGTGGTGGCGATGCTAGACGATACGGTACAATGTTTTAAAATCTGGTCGGACAGACGTACTCACGTATTTGTCTTATATGGCCACTTCTTTACAGAAATTTCTCGTTGCAATTACTTATGGAAATAATGGTCCTAAAAATAAACGTATTTCTCATTAATGAACATGTTTATTTAACAAAACAGCCAGGTTAATGCTCGCTTTTTCTTCACTTATGTAACTACATGTAAGTTATAGGTTTTTTTGGCCACACAAGTACCGATGGATGCACGGAAAGGACAATTACTACATAATTATGACTCTCGCATCTATCGATGCCGGGGGCATTAAAAGTGCAGACTATACTGAGGATATAAAATTTAATAATGATAAATTGCAGACTAAACGGTTAAAAAAATGTTTGGCCAGTGTGGACATTCGCGTTATAAGCACGACGATTTAACCGACTGAGCTAACCGGCCACGATATACAATAAACTATTGATAGGACAGTAGCAATAAAATACATGTTTTCTTGTGAAATACAAAATACAGTAACATATAAACCTTTTCGATTTTTCTTGGCACTTTTTGTAACTCATCAGTGACCCCGTTTTTGTGAGGTGACTAATACACGTACAGGCAAACCTCCATATTTCGATTCTCTTAAGTGGAAATTTAACATAAATTATGTCTATATTGATGTTCATTATTTTGAACCAACTTTAGTCAAACATATCCGTAATTGAAGTATGATATGCTACGTTTTAACTTTGAATAACGGATATGTTCGACTAAGTCGAGTTTGAGATATCGAAAATTGACTGTGTAGCACCGGGTCCCTGTTTTCTGTGACATTCTGTAGGTAACTCTTCAGTCACTTAACCACTGGCACCATGTAGTTATCTCCCTTGGCATGACTATTGAACTAATATTCACGTCAAACGGACTCAACCCTGTTAGCAGATTACCATATAGCCTTGCTTCTTGTCAATTCGCCACTTTCTTGTCAATTCGCCACTTAAGCAAAACAGAATTCCGTCACGAGCAGGCTACCGAGGATGTCCGAAAACTACAGAGGATATCCGAAAACTAGGACAGTTTCACTAAGGAAGATTTCAAGCGCCGAAAATGCGAAAGAAACAGGTGAAATAAAAATAATTCACAAAACGTTTCAAATCAAAGGACATGTTGGTTATTTTAACTCTACATACCCGTTGTTACTTTTTTATTGTAAAATTGTAAAACATATTATTTACTTTTAAAAAATTAAATAGATCTATTTCAAAATCATTAAAAAATGTTCAAATTTCATGAAACAAACTATAACATACTGACAGAGCCTACATTGACCTAATTATCGAACGACGAATCAGAGGTGGCGAATTTACAAGAAAGCATCCCGGTGATCCAGAGCAATGACCTCGTTCGAAAACGGTACTGTTATTTACATTTGTATTTATTTCACAAGTTTTATTTGTATATTATTCGTGTTTATGAAGGGTTCGGTTCAGAATTAGATCCGTGAACAAGTAAGAAATGTTACACCAGAAAGCGCATGCGCGAAAAATATAGCTAAGGGTGGCGAAAACACAGGTAAACAGGCTAACATGTTTCTTAAATATGAGGACGTGTGGCCCTTTAAGTAGAATAAGAGTAAAGCAGAATGTGCCTCAATGTGCGTTGTGCGTAGCCTGCTGTAACCAACCCCCCCCCCCCCCAAAAAAAAATAAAAAAAAATAATAAGCGCCTTTTGACACGAATGAATAACATCGTCATTCATTCGTGACTTTGAAGAAACTAGTTCCAATTTCTCTTTAGTTGATGAATGAATTAAATGCAAGTAAATGCGTATCTTAAGAGGAGTAAAGGTTTACCATTGGCCGTGTTTGTCGATAGCGACATGACCCTCCCAACACTGACTCCCTCCTTACAATGACCATTGCTGCAGTTTCCTAAACAGGAAAATTGTGTTTAACGCTTTTATTGCTGCACTATCGTCTGCTTAGAAGTGTCGTCTGCTGTGTCTGAAGTGGACATTTTGATAGAATAACTTTAATGACGAGTGACAAACAACTTGAATCCAGGTCAGACGCCGCGTTACACGGCGTCTGGTCTATATTCAAGCTCTTTGCAAATGTAAGCAACGTATTATTTTCCCTCCCTATAACTACTCCCTCTGAACATCACACAATATGTGTCTCTCGTAGAGTGTCGTTGTAGAGAGGGAGCACTGTATTTACAAAACAGTTCTGATCAAAACTATTTGATGTTCATCTTTAGATTTCTTCAACTTGAAAATGAATACACATTTTCTTCATGGAAGGGGTAAACTAAAGCAATACCTACTCATTGTCAGATTTAAATGTTTAGGGAATCGTGAGCTATTTTCATTGTTTTGTAACTACCATTTCTTTGAACTAGTTACAGTGGAGAATACGTTATGAACGAAACTAGACACAGACGCAATCCAATACAATATAGAGCATGAACGCTAATTCAAAATAATAACTAAGTTTCCACTTCATCATTAAACGTTATTCTAACACGACTCGAAACCTACGGCATATAGACAAAGAATACTCAGAAACGTATATTACGTCGCGATAATGAACTGCACGTGCGGCGTTTCCATCCGCTGTTCCATTTGCCCAATACGCGTAATACATAAAAAGTAATTTTACAATTAAAGTCGCGTTAGAATAAAAATGTGTTAAGTCTTAATTCTAACACGTCTCGAAACCTATGTAATATAGAGACAAAGAATAGCGAGAAACATATATAACGCCGCGATAATGAAATACACGCGTGGCGTTTCCGTCCGCTGTTCCATTTGCCCCATACGCGTAATACATATTATTAAATAGTATTTTTATAATAAAAGTCACGTTAGAATTAAAATAACAAATTCGTTGGTGTTCATTACCATGCATTAGATCACAGTTAGTCGTTAAGATGTGGGTAATTAGATTACTCGGCCTAAAGGCCTCGTGATCTAATGACTCCACATCTCAACTCCTAACTGTGATCTAATGCACGGTAATGAACACCTACGAATTTGTTATTTCTTAAATAATATACATACGAAATGAATCTTGAGCAAACCGATGTATATATCTTAGGCTGCATTAAGCGAACTTTTAAGAGTACGAACGTAACCGAGTGCGCCCGTTTGTCAGAATGTCAAGTGGTCAACTGACACCAGTACTAACTCCAGTGACTGGATATTGTAGTACTTACCAACCGGAAATCCAGCTTTGTTCTAGACTGCTTAGCTCTTAACACAATAAACACAACATAGAAGGGCTGACAATAATTTATCTCATAACATATTGGTTCCAAATTTTCTTTTTTTCAAGCGCGATTTTAAGAGCCGTAGGCCTACCTTTAAGCCTTTACCCCATAGCCTGTTTCTAGCCTTGAAGACACGTGACCGTCTAAACACTTAAAATACATTGAAAGTAAAGCAAAATGTGCATTCTGCTTTACTTTCAGCATGTTTTAAGCTACGAACTGCTAAGATAAAACTATTTCTCATGGTGCATATTCGTGAACACGGATTAAATACATGTATACGCTATTTCGGTACGTTTTTATTCATAGTCATCTTTTCAAAATAACATATCACACTATTTACAGTCATTATCTTTATAAAAAACGCATTTATACTAAAAAACAGAATGAATTAATTTCAATAAAATCTGAATATTTCAGAAACAATCCATAGGTCCTGAGAAATTGACAAACGTCCGAAGATTTCGGGACAATCCGGAGAAATGGCAGCCCTGCTTTTATCAACTATTATCTTAGTCATTAATTTTTGATACACACATCCCACTTTCCAATTAAATTTGCTACGGTTTTTATTATTTCGCAACTTTTTAACAATAAATGTATATTTTAAAAAGACAAACAGTTCATACTCTGATCAGGGTCTACAGTCTACACTGTAGGAAAGGACAAACATACTGTTTAAAGGTACACTATTTGTAATTGACGAGAAAACTCGTCACTAGGATTGAGTAAGCACCTCCTGTGACTGCTCCGAGTGTACTGGTAGTTGCAAACAGTAATATTGGTTTTCATTTATTTTGACTAATGCAAGGTAGACGCTACTCTTTCTCCTTAAAGGTAATTTACAATGCTTTTCAGTACTGCGCGTATTACCCAAACTCCGAAGTAGGGATTCATTAATGAAAGTGTGATTCGTCCCTTATTAGACAAACGGTTCTCTAGTATGAAGAAGCTACATTAGTGACAGACAATTATTGCAGGGAGGCGGACTTAAGCCCCTCTCCCCCATTCCCGACGGAAAATAATCCCATATGCAAGGCGATTTTTTCCATTTAAGAAATCAATAACAGAAGGCCGACCTATAACATATAAGACTTTAACAATGTATTCTATTATCATTATTCCGTTTTTTACGGTTCATATTTTTATTTCAAACATCTTTTCATGCTATAATATTCGTGATTGAAATGTTCTTTAGTAAAACAAGCATACGTTTAATTGGTCGTAATACATGTAAACGCCTTTCATATAGTGAACCAGTTTTACCGCCCCTCACTATAAATACAGTGCACTGCATCCTTGTTGTATGTGTCAATGAGTAAATAAGTCAAATGACAGGAAAGTAATAAACATGGGCTTTGTGATACCGGTAGTTTTACAGTTAATATTGGCTGCTTCTGTCAAAGGTAAACTATTTTATTCAAATTCTAAAGTATTATACGAGTATGACTTCAGTGGAGAAAGCGTTATTATTTTCCTAGTTAAACAATTATGTCCGTTGCCAATCGTTTAGAGTTAGATCAGAAGCCGGATGAAAACCCGGCGTCTGACCAGGTTCGATACGTTTTTTTCTTTTTTTTCTCGAATTAAAGCGGTTTTTTAATATTTTCAAAACGTTGTCATTTTCTTCATTTTGTTTGTCGCTATATCACTGTGCTTCCGTGTGGTTTCGTTCAAACGGGAGATAATAACGTCTTTCATACTATGCATTTCGAGTAAAATCAACAGTACAATGGAGCAGTCATAATTCATTCCGAAAAACTATATGCAAGCGCAATAGATGTACAATGAAATAGAGAAAACGAAGTATCCCGAAAAGTCTGACAACTTATTTGATCTGAATTGCAACCAGTTCGGAGGCTGGTCAGACGCCGGTTATCCGGTGTCTGATCTGGTTCCAAACTGTTTGCAGCAGAAATTAATGTCCGAGTTTATACAAACATGTTTATTGGGGAAAATAATACGCTTAAAGGGACTCGCAACCGGATGGTGTACTTGTCAAAATAAAATAAAATACTCAAATAAAAGCAAATTTGTGGCATTATTTGGCTTCTGACATTAAAAAAATATGACCAGTCCAAAAAAGTCTCAAGAATTGTCACCGAATCTTAGTTTTTTTAGATATTTTCCATCGTTTTTCTATAGCGTTAGCTAACGGTATAGTTGTTGTTGTTGCGTCTCTACACGGGCTCAGACATAAACCCGAGCCGAATATGAATAAATCAATCGCTACCAGTGAAGTACGTTAATTCGCTACCATATAGATAGAGAGTCCCAGTAGCCGCGTGGTTAAGGCGTTTGCCCATGTTTTCATGTTTGTCTCCGCATGGAGGGTCACGGATTCGAATCCCACCAGAGCTTCTTCCTTTTTTTTTGAAATGCATTTTTTAACACAACTTATTATCCAAAACTAAATCTTACCCATTTATATAAGCATTTGACATATATGTACAAATTAATATTTTTAATGCTAAATCCGGTTGCGAGCCTCTTTAAGGTACTTCGCATATGCGCGTAGTTTCCATACGATTGTTATGAAACTTTTCATGAAGAATGATAATAGCCTAAGAAACAATGTGTGTAAATATAGGCAAAATTTATCGTGTGGTTTGTCTTTAAGGTCTTTTTTCTGACAAAAACCTAGACTTTTGATGATTTTATTTTTCTTAAAAATGAATAAAGCTAATGACTATAATTCTCACCCAATAAGTAGTCCACACCATTCATTAAGATGTTCAGAAAGATGTTATCAGCTATTTAAATTTTGCAAAATGCTAAAAAATTGAATTACAAAAAACTGACTCATTCAATGGATATTTGTTTTCATTTTATTCAAATATATGGTTGATGAACTAGTCAGTCTGAACAAATTAGAAAATATTACAGTCAGGATTTGTTGTAATAACATATTTTCTTATTAAAATGTGGGATATTTGTTGTTTAGATACAGTTACCTACCTTAGAATTAAAACTTTGTCATTAAAATGCATTATTATTTATTCATGGACTTGCATACAAGGTTTATTATATTGTTTTAACATAATTATAATGGGCAATATCGATCTTGAAAAGGTTAGCGTATTGATAAGCTTCAATGTGTGGCTTTATAGTTCGATCAAATCGTTTACATGTATACCGATTTAATTGACTTGTAAGTCATTAAACTAAAACGTACAGGTAAGTGGACATATACTTGGACCGTAAAAATCACTAGTTCTAATCAACGAAGACTAAACATAACATGTCTCTTGATTACTGCGTTATGGATTGACAAGTCAATAAATCGGACACTAAAAAAAATATTTGGATCGGATGGGTCTCGAACCTATGACCTTTTGATTGCTAGTCAACCACTATACTAACTGCGCTATGAAGGATTATACTAATTCGTATCAACATTTCCTTTATATAAATTTTCTAGAATAAACACGTACGAAAACAGTCTGTGTCGTCAAGACGCATATCCGCTCGCCCGCAAGACCGACTTCCGGTAGCCAAAGGCCTTAATGTAAGCATCAAGGTAGGCTATTCTTTGATGGTGTTTAATATATGTGACAGCTTAAACCAAGATGACAGGAAAGTAGAAAGCTCATAAGGAACGTTATGCTTTCTTTTCATCTCGTTGCTGTTTCTAGTTTTTAAAGACATGTGACCCATTAAAGCAGGTTGAAAGGAAAGCCTTAAGGCACATTCTGATTCACTTTCAACTTGCTTTAAGCTAACATCTGCTAGAATTTAGAAAATATATGATTCTTATTTGTAACAGCATAACTTACTAATTTATTCAGGAGAGGAAAAAATAAGACGTATAAATGCGTATTTATGGGGTAATGGGTTAAGCCATCACCAGTTGATTTAAGGTGCTTTGCACTTTTGTCTGTTGAGTAAAAGAGTGGCATTTATTTATGCTTTTCGGTGGATTACCACGAAATAGCAGTGGATTATCACTTGGTAATCCACTGCAGTGGATTATCACCAATCGCGTTTATTATGAATTTTCCCCGTAGGGCTCCCCAAGAATCGTAGTCGCTCGTGTCTTATCGTTAAATTCCGGCAGTTCGATTGGTCGCGAACTACTCACCGGAAGAGCACGAATCCAAACTCGGGAGCAACGGAGTAATTCGGATGACGTCAAATCAATAAATAAGTGACGTCATCGTACGGGAAACTGTTTCGAAAATGTGTTCGATATAAAGTTGGGGCTCAACACGGGGTAAATCATTTACTTTCGCTTTCTCAATTGTCGAACAATTTCGTTTAAAAAGTGGCTTAAGGTTTTAGACGGGTAACGCTTATCGAAACGAATCCGCAAAAACTATACACCATCTCATTCAGTATCCAATTCTACATCATTTTCCAGAGTTAACAGAATTTTCACCTCATATAACTGAAATTATGGATATTTTTGTCTTGTTACCCTACTTTTCAAAAAACGTCCTGAAATGACTACCCCTCTTTTTTCTTTCCGAGGATAAAAAATTACAAATATTAATAAAAAGATCAAAATTTATTCATGCATTTATACCTAAGACATTGTTGTATACAAATACAAACAGAACAATTAAATATTTTGCATAATACATTAAAAAAAATCTCTTATATTTCGGAAAAAATAATTTATGAGTCAATTTTTTCTCAAAAATCATTTTTTACGTTTTAGCAAAACTGAGATTTTAACAAAAATTAGGCAGGGGCATTCATACTGACTACATTTAAAATTATCTACCATGTCTATAGAACAAAATAAAAAAAAATTAGGAGGGTTGACCTCATGTAACTTAAGAAAAATTAAAATTGTGTTTGAGAGGGGTCAACATTTGTGGGAAAGTAAAATCAAGGAAAATTGAAGTTTTTTTTATAAAACATGCACTGTCATTTGCAAATAATTGTAGAATTCACAAAAATGTCAATTTAATAGCTACTGTCTGTTTTACAAATTATTTTCTGCAAGATAAACAATATTCTCCATCCAGAAATGTGAAAAATACAGTCAATCTTGTATAAAGCAACCACCTTGCGAATCAGTCTGCATACCTCTTCATTATGACACTAGACTAATTAACTCCGGGTAGAAATAGTGAAGAAAACTCCTACTAAAGCATTCTGAATTCGTTATATCCTGCATTAAACAGACAGCTCAATACAAGACAAAATATGGGTATTCACTAGAGTGGTCGCTTAATACAAGATTGACTGTAAAAGTTGACAATGATTACCAAGTTTCACAATTAACGGCTGGTATGTTGCAACCCAATAATTGCAAGAGATATTTAACCCTTTACTCCATAGCTTATTTTTTATTATTGAAGAGACATGGTTGCATAAAACAGGCTGAAATTAAAGCAGGATTTATTCTGCTTTACTTCCAGTCTGCTTAAACTATGTACAGTCTGCTTAGATAAAGGATTTTTATTATGCATATTCATGACTGTATAAAATTAAAACTATTTACTTACAAGAGTGAAGGAATAAATTAAATGTGTTAACATGAGTATCAATGGAGTAAAGGGTTGATTTAGGAAAACATGTTTATCATGTACCACAGGTTTGATTTACAGTCAGACCTGTATTTAATAGGCGGTCTGTTCCTCTGCCTTTGTTGTGGTTCTAGGGCATATTTGACATAGGGAATGTTTTCAGTTTATTAGACCGAGATGATCCCCTCTGCTACAGTGGAGAAAACGTTATTCTTTCCTGTTTACACGCGAACGTAAAACACTAAAATGCAGATAAGGACAATTTTTTGACAATTCTGACTTTTCATTGTTTTCATGTTAACCCGGCGTCTGATCAGGCTCCAAACTGTTTGCACTGGAAATAGTACTTTTAGCGTAAAAGCGTTTACTGGGAAAGAACAGCGTTTTCTCCACTGTAAGAGCTAAAAAGGAAGGCGGTTTGGTGGTTTTAATCCAAACAGGCTGCTTTGGAACAAATGAGATAAGCCGAAATCATCTTCCTGTAATCATTATCATGTCATCTCATCATGCATCCCTCATAATTTATGGGCGCTTGTCTCGCAGATCCTGGCAAATCTAGCTCTTCGTTGGCAGACAAAACAATTTTACCACCCGCACAATAGTTATGATCCACTAAAACATGTTTTACTTTTATTTGCGCACCGGCCACTCGTCGATTTGCAAACTTTTCCACTCAGGGCTCGATTTCTTACAGGGCCCCGACACGATTGCTTTTTGAGAAAAAAAACGTCAGAAGTATAACGATTTTTTTCTCTAAAAATAGCAATTGTGTCGGGGCCCGTGTGCGCAGTCAAACATTACCCAGCTAAGACCTTAAAAGCATAAATAAATAGAATAATTGTATTTTTTCAGTATAAGATCGAATTTAATCCATTTCGTGAACATCAGACTGTTATATTTTCACTCGTGGCTTCGCCACTCGTGAAAATATAACGCCTGATGTTCACTCAATGGATTAAATTTCTATCTTATACTGAAAAAAGTATCCTCTATGTAACACAACATCTGTTTTAAAATGAAGATGTACAACATGTGTTGTATAGTGATAGAAAGTACTCAAAGCGAGAAACACTGTTCTTTCCCAATAAACGCGTTTGCGCTTAACGCATAAACTCATAAGCGATAAACAATTATCAATGCTAATCTCAATACAAGCTAGTGGGTAAAAGTGTGTCAAAATGAGTCAGTATGAGGCTATTGCACAATGAGTCAATATGAGTCAGTGCGGCTTAATGGGTTTAACAATTATTGCCTTTGGAAACGCTTTACAATAAACATATGGCTATTGCTTTTGAAAAATTTAACGGTTACATTTAATCTGAATAGAAAAAATAGGAGCTTGATCAAGCGCCGGAAACCCCCAAAATGATTGCAATAGACATATTGTTTTCGCCCACCGTGTGAACATGTATTTTGGGAAAGAATAACGTCTTCTCCATTGTATGTTTTAACGGTACCGCGACACATGTATAGAATTGCCATATAGTGCCAATATTGTGCATGCATGTGTGTGAATGTATTGCTATCACTTTTTGGTGGAGTCTTACCATTCTGTCAGTTCAGTCGGACAGTGAGTGTATTCTATCTTCCCCACAGCCCACTGGGTCTCTCCACTGTATACGTACTTTCCCAAACGTCGACTCTCTATACGTGGGAGTATGGACAATGCCCAACTAGGACAATTCCCCACTAGGGCAATCGCCCACAGAACAACTACCCACAGAACATTTCCCCACTTGGACAATTCCCCACTTGGATTATTTTCCACTAGGACAATTGCCCAAATGACAATTGCCCACCTGACAATTACCCACATGACATTTCACCACTAGGACAATTCCCTACAAGGACAATTGCTGACCTGACAATTACCCATAGGGCATTTCCCCACATTGACCATTTCCCTCTAAGACGAATCCCCACTAGGACAATTGCCCACATGACATTTACCTCTTAGACAAATTACCTCTAGGACAATTGCCCACATGACAATTACCCACGTGACAATTACCAACTAGGACAATTACCAACAGGACATTTCCCATATTGGACACTTCTTCTCTAGGACAATTGGCCACATGACAATTACCCACAGGACATTTCCCCACTTGGACAATTCCACATTTTTGTGCAAGGTGGGAAAATATAAAATAGAATTGTAACACACTGATGATAATTTATAAACCCAAACTAATATCAATGTTTTGTTACCTTTGAAATAACCATTGATGTATTATAATGGTTGTTAGGACATGGTTGAAATAAGAAGGAAATTACGACTGAAATGAGAGACTAATACGACCTTTTAAATTGAAATGGTTAATATATCAATTTATTCTGGGTCCACATGTGAATATTATGTTCAAATACGAGCGTATGTTGAAGCTGTGATTAGCATTTGCCAAATTACTGGTAGTTTGAAAAACATCCACACTGTTTGCAAATTAAATGTTGTTCAAATGTCGTAGAGCATTTTAATGTTGTACATTATGCTGCTTTTTCATGTGCTTGGAACTTTTGATTACGTGCTAGCTATGATTAATATTTGCAAACGGTCTAGATTCAGATCAGATGCTGCCTTACTGGGTGTTTGATCTGCATCCAAACCGTCTGCAAAATAAATGTTGTTCCATGATGTGAAGCACTTAAATGTTGTACACAAAGCTGTTATTTTCATGCGCTTGGACTTGAGATAATGTGCTATGATCACATTTGCAAACGGTATAGATTTAGAGCAGATGCTGAGTTTCTGGGTGTTTGTTCTGGATCCACACTGTTTGCAAATATTGCGGTTCAAATGACTTGAAGCAATTTAATGCTGTACAGTATGCTGTTATTTTCGTGTTCTAGGAACTTGAGAATATTTGTTATGATTAACATTTGCAAATGGTGTAGAATAAGACCGAATGCAGTTTAACTAGGTGTTTGATCTGGAGCCACACTTTGTTTGCAAATAACGACCTAATGTGCCCACTTGCATGATATACATGTGTCTTATTATCATGTAATTGTTGCATGTATATATCTTTATGTGATTAACATGCTCAAACAGTCTGAGTTAATCCTTTCACTCCCAATGACGCATTAAAGCGCGTTTGCAAACAGTGATGGTCCTGATCAGATGTCACGTTACGCGGCAGCCAGCGACCATATGTCACATATATAATAGTAAATATAAATCGTTTGCGGCGTCTGATCAGGACCCTGAACTGTTTGACACTCTTAACGATATTTATTAAGTCATACAACCTTAAATCAAACTTTGAAACGTGTCTTACAATACTGAAGCAGACGGCAATAAAGCGGTGAAGGGGTAAAACTCTACCGTATAATTTGATCATGAAAGGATTAAGACAAGAATCCAAGTTACTGGGTGTTTGATCTAGAACCACGCTGTTTGAGAATGTTATTAAAAAAATTCAGCCCTCTTAGGCTTAATAGTAATGAAAACTCATTAACAGGGTCAACCTGACTCAAACAATATTCATCAATATTAAGCACCTACTTTTAATCCTGAATGCATTTTGGTCCAAACTGTTTGAATATAAAACTGAAAGCCTAAAGTGATTTGAGTCTACATTGTCAGCTTTATCATTGACGTGTTTAAATTGCATAAAGTGCGAACAATAAATTAATTAATAGTTGGCTATTGTCCTAGTGGGAAATTATCCTTGTGGGGAATTGCCCTTGTGGGCAAATGTCATAGTTGGAATTAAACATCCAAAAATTTAAATGTAATTTTTTATTTAGACTTTAGATTAAGTAAAAAAAATATCAAATAGCTGGCGTGTTCCCAACTAATGACCTCCCTTTTTATATTTGTATTTATTTACTTACTGTTAATAATGTCCATGGAAAAGTGAACCTTATACACTTATGATAAATAAAAGTTTGAAAGTTTGAAAATTTAGGAAATGTCCTAGTAGGGGAATTGTCCAAGTGGGGCATTGACCGGTGGGGAATCGTCCTAGTGGGGGAAATGTCCTAGTAGGGGAATTGCCCAAGTGGGGCATTGTCCGGTGGGGAATCGTCCTAGTGGGGGAAATGTCCTAGTATGGGAAATGTCCTAGTGGGGCATTGTCCTACACTCATATACGTGTAACTCTCCTAGTGGGGCATTGTCCTACACTCATATACGTGTAACTCTCCTAGTGGGGCATTGTCCTACACTCATATACGTGTAACTCTCCTAGTGGGGCATTGCCCTACACTCATATACGTGTAACTCTCCTAGTGGGGCATTGTCCTACACTCATATACGTGTAACTCTCCTAGTGGGACATTGCCCTACACTCATATACGTGTAACTCGAATCGCTTTAGTCGAACTTAGTCACATTAAATTTTGAAATACCTATAAGTTCGATTTATGTGAGTTCGAGCATTTAAAGTTCAGTTTGAAAAATGATATACTGCTGGTAAAGTTCGAAATTAACCCTTTCACTCTCAATGACTCAATACAAGCGCGTTTGCAAAAAGATTGGCTTCTGACCAGACGCCGCGTAACGCGGCGTTTGATCAGGATCCAAACTGTTTGACATTCATATCGATATGCATTTCGTGATACTACATTGAATCTTACTTTGAAAAGATCTTGCAAATAACATTATTGAAGCAGGAGACAATGAAACGGTGAAGGGGTAAAAAGATCACTTTAATTTGATCATGGGAGGGTTAAGCGCGTGCGAATTACCGAGACATGCGACTGATTATATATTTTTGATCTAGGAGCAGCAAAAAACATCACGGAGTTTGAGGCACGCCCCTACGATGGCTGGTATAACAATCTACAACATCCAAGCTGGGGTGCAGCTGGTATGTACTGTCACTCATAAATGTTTGTAAACGTCAAAGACCCATCCACCTCTCAAACTTCAAATGGATATTTGTTCAGAATGTGGTATCCCTAGCCGAAAAGCATGAATGTATCATTTTGACTGTAAAACAAAATACTATCCTGACATTCAACGGTAAATTATCCAATTTCCAATAGAATATAGCACAATAATTCCATTTAATATGAATTACACTCTCGTCATTACAAGTATATTCCATTCAATTGAATTCAATCAGAACTTAGACGTTTCACTCTTTGCTAAATTGCAGAATATTCTCGGAATTTCCCGTGTACCCACTAGAAAAAGTAATTTTAAAACAAATGTATGCTGAACTCTTAATTTCGAAATTATTAGATACAATTGAGTCAGTAATTAAGAAACTAAAACTGATGTCTTGTATTATATAGAATGTGCCTGACCTTAAATGTTGAATGTGTGTGAGGGAAAGTTCTCATATATTTGTACATCATGTGCAAAAATATAGTAGAAACTAGGCCATGGTGTACATCACGTTTTTGACAGTTGAACTCAGATACAGTACAATCTCTAAAACCTGAACCCTTCCGAACATGTCGGGTTCTGAGTTCAACGGCCTTGTCAGATAACATTTCTAATTCAAAGCTATATAGGAACCAAATGTTCTCTATTTATCAGGTTTGAACTTATTAAAAACTGTTCAAAATGATTTAAAGCGGACTCACCTGTGATCCATGGTTGACCAATTGGATCCCAGAAAGAAATTGAAAATGGAATGACATCTGTTGGCGGCGCCTAAGAGCAGAGTGTACCGTGAAGTAACTGGTGCAAAATCACAATACAGTAAAACATCTCTATTACGACCATTTATTTGTGTTAACTATTAGAGGCCTACGACAGGTCACTGCTTAAAGCAAGGTGGCAGTAAAACAGAAAGATCCTTATACCCCATTCCATTAGACGGCGACCGACGACGCTCAACGAGAGCGCTGCAGGTCGCCATACAGAGCGCTTAGATCACCAGGAACGCTACCTGATCTCGAATGGATCGCTATCTGATCTCCATGAGCGCCAATGACGCCGTCGGTTTATTCACCGGCGAACAGATCCGTTGCGCTCCAACCAGAACGTCATCAGATCGCTACTTAAGCGTCTGAATGCTTAAAGATACTTTTATTCCTGCATGCAAATTGCTACATCCAATTATTATTGTTATATTGTTGCTAATTATTTGTTTTGCATGAAATGCCTTTTGTTTTATGTACTTGTATATATGTTGAGGGCGTCATGGAAGATTGTTCTTTACCAAATGAGCTCTCTCGTTAAATAAAGTCTTTATTATTATTATTATTATAATAATCGCAATCGGAGCGCGATTTAATCGCCCAGATCGTAACTAGGGCGCTATCGGATCACCTAAGAGCACCACCATGATCCAACAAAGCAGATCAGTAGATACTTCGCGTTCCATGGCGATCTAATAGTGATTCTCTGCATTTTAAAATACCCGGTAGAATGTTTTTCAATATATCCAATTTGCATAATGTGACTCGGCGTCTCATCCGGATCCAAACTGTTATCTGAATCTGAATATATACGTCGTAGACACCAAAAATGGCTTTCACACGACGGGGAAGAGTGCGCATGGCTAAATTAGTCCAAATTTCTGAGCTTCATGCGGAAGCTAGATACTGAGTACACGTTCACAACAAAGTCACGCCATTTGTTCCACGCTGGTACAGTCCTCACAAAGAATGAATTTTCAAAGTTTGTTGTTTTACTAGGAATATGTTTAAAGCACTTGGAATTGTTGGTTGTATATTTGTCCACAATGTTCGTGTGTACATAGTCTTCGAATCGTTTTGCCCGTACTGGTCGTTTAGGTCTCTCTTTCTCCCAGTAGTGTTCAGCGTTGATTGCCGGCACTTGCCTTTCCACTACCTTATACATCAGTGCCAACCTCTGGTGTTTGCGACGTTCTTGAAGTGGTGGTATGTCCAGTTTCTTGAGCATGTTCTTCATAGTACTTCCTCCCTCGAACGATAGTCTTTAGTAATGAATCTTGCGGATGATTTCAAGTTTATCAATTTCAGTTTTTGTATAGGGGTCCCACATTGCACAACCATACTCAAGCTTTGAGCGCACAAGGGCTAGGTAGGCATTTTTCCTGCATGATTCAGGAACATTGCGCAGGTTTCTTCTCAAAAAACCCAAAATGGAGTTCGCTCGCTTCCTTACTTGGTAAATGTGCGAGCTCCACTAGAGTAATGCCTAGGTATGGATTGTCTTGCACCTGTTTCAGTATGTGTCCTTTGATGGTGTAGAAATGCGGCAACTTTTGCTTTGTACTAAGATGGTACATCCATACAATGATAATACCGAAAAGTGTGTAAATAATATGGCATTGATTTTGATGTGCATTAGAACATCTGAAGTAGCTATTAAAAAGACTTGTGACAGTACGAACGTAATGCAGAAGCTCTTATATATAGGATTTGTCTGCATTACAATGATGCTGCATTCGAAGACACATATACAAAAGAATGCAGCTATAGGTATGGCTATTTGTCTAAACATTTGCTGTCGAATCTAAAACGAACGAGCGCGGCAGATCGCCACAGGTCTTTATAGGATGTCTCCCTAATCGGATCACCTAGAGCGCTAACAGAGCGGTAATGGATCTCCATCGGTCGCCGACATCGCTACCGAATCTCTTTTGAGCGCCATAGATCGTTGTGATCGCCATCGGAGCGCCAATCGAGCGCATTGGATCGCATCTTAGTCACCTTTGAGCGCCAACGGAGCGCAATCTGATCAAACAAGGTTGCAACATTGTCTCTGAATTGGGTGGCGACCAATGGCCATGAAGTCGCTATCGTATCTTACAGATCGTTAACGGTCGCCATCGGAGCGGTATCTGGTCGTAATCGGATCGTAAATGCGTTAGATGGCCTTATTCTGAGGCGACCTAAGGCTCTCCGTCGGAGCGCGAGTATCGCAATAGAGCGCCGTCTAGTGGAATGGGGGTATTAAGGAGCTCACTTTGCTTTAAGCTTGCACCTGTATTTTATACTATTAGGCTTGGCTTTACTGATCGTAATAGAGAAGTTTTACTGTATAATTTACCGAGAGTATTTGTTTCTCAAAATACATCGCTGTCAAAGGCTACAGTTCTAAATGCCAAGATTCTAGGGCGAACTTGTCTCAAACGATTTGTAAGCAATAAAACGCACCGATTCAAAACAAAAGTAATTTTACGGGTAAAACTGTTGATAATTAGAGTGTCCAATTGAAAAGAAATAAAAGTTTAGAAACAAAGCTTAGACCTATTTCGTGTACATGTGTTTTGAAAGTAAAACCTATTACCATTTGATGAGTTACAATTTAGATCTAGTACATTTATCGTAAGCAATCTCGGAGCACAATGAAACCATGAAGACCATTGGATTTTGCTTTTTAAATGTGTTTGGTACATTTCTTGTATAATTCTCTGACAGAGCCGGATACATCATACTCCTTTAAGAATTCTACACCAAACGTAGTACCTAGCCTCCGACTGAGGTGAATGGGTGGTAAGGGAAAGAGAGTGACAAAACCGTCGTTCGTATGCTTGTTTCGGTGACTTATCCATGTTTGGCATGCAAACATAACTCTTCAGTCATTAGCTCATCGCTCACAGGTTGTTACGTCCCTTGGTACCAACTACGTAGTCGGTGTAAAACTGACCAATTTCATTGAAAATGATGAACAAATGACACCCTAATTTCTCAATGATGGAGGCTGTTTTCAAAAGTTTGGATCCATATCAGACGTTGCGTTACGCGGTGTCTTATCCGGGTCAAAATTCGCATAGGACATGTAAAGGTTGATCGTTACGAGTTAAATAGACACAACTCTCTGGATTCACTAACAGTCTATATTCCACCCATAACACCATAGTTAGTAGTTTCTAGTTTTGAAGACAGGTGGCCACTAAAAGCAGATTGAAAGTAAAGCAGAAGGCACCTGCATTCTGCTTTACTTTCAGCCTGCTTAAAGCTACTACATGTATATTGAATATGGTACATACATAAACTATATTGCATATGGTACTATTCATAACTGTTTAAGGTGGTACTACTTTCTTCATTGAAGGAATAAGTTAAAGGCGTAAAAAGGCGTATTTATTGGGTTATGTTTTTTATAAATCACAAACTAAATAGGGGATAGATTCTACGATTGGCCAAAAATGGCATAGTGCAAGAAATGGATAAAACTGAGGCAGGAGATAGTTCATAATTCGACTTTGCTAAAGCAAATATTATGTTTACCAGTTGGTGAAATGTGTTTCCATAACAACCGTATTGTTTCTAGGTACGATATAGTCATTTTCGAATTATGTGTTAGATAAGAATATTAATATGTTGTCATTTCATTTGTATAGAGGTTTTCTCATTAGATAGAGAAGAGCAGGCTGTTGATGTTGCTAACAACGCTTCAGGTGATTGGTGAATGTTGAAAAATTCCATATGTTTCCAAGAATAGAATAAAATATAATAATTATTATGAAATAACCCTTACAAGGACACAGCAGCTATACACACATATATCACGGACAAGGGTAAACCTTCATAAAATCTAAATAGTTATACGATGCGACACACTCGCCGTTATATGTATGTCTGTTGATCATCTTGTAGTAAAACTGCATTAAACAGTATACATGTAGCTCTTCAAGAAAACGAGTTGGTACGGTATGTCGCTGTTGATTAGGTTGACCGTACTCGCCATTAACAGACAGTGTACATAGGATTAGTACACTTTCTCGATGCAAACCGTGTAGACCCTGATCAGGAGGCTCCTGCAGGAGCACTCTTATCATTGCTCTGTCATTGTTCAATACATGGTTAAAGGGACTCGCAACCGGATGGCGCACTTGTCAAAATAAAATAAAATACTCAAATAAAAGCAAATTTGTGGCATAATTTGGTTTCTGACATTAAAAAAATATGATCAGTCCAAAAAAAGTCTCAAGAATCGTCACCAAAGCTTAGTTTTTTTTAGATATTTTCCATAGTTTTTCTATAGCGTCAGCTGACGGTATAGTTGATGTTGTTGCTTCTCTACACGGGCTCAGACATAAACCCGAGCCGAATAATGTATATCAATCGCTACCAGTGAAGTACGTTAATTCGCTATCATGTAGATAGAGGGCGTCAGTAGCCGCATGGATAAAGGCGCTTCCTTTTTTTTGTCATGTTTGCCTCCGCATGGAGGGTCACGGGTTCGAATCCCACCAGAGCTTCTTTTTCTTTTTTTAATGCATTTTTTAACAGAGTTTATTATCCTAAACTAAATCTTACCCATATTTACAAATTACTATTTTTAATGCTAAATCCGGTTGCGAGCCCCTTTAAACTCAGCCATCAATATTCAAATATAGACTAGAATTACTGTGAAATTGGAAGTGTCCGTTAGAGTTTCAGAGTCACATGGGTTAACAGTACGATTGGAGACGGACAGTTTATACACAGAATATAAGATTAATCCTTCTTGTTTAAACACAAAAAAAACCGCAAACGAAATACTCTAAAAAAACTTTTTTCTCCAAAAAACCTTCCTATTAATTTTAGTCTAAGTAGGAAACAGTTTAGAGCCTTATCCGGCGTCTGATTTGGCTCCAACTGTTTGCAATGCAAATAATAGTTTTAGCGTAAACGCGTTTATTCGGAAAGAATAGCGTCTTATCCACTGTAAATACTACATGTGTTCCCTACAGCTACATGTATTTGATTTATATTAGTTAAGTTTGCAATCTCCTCCATTCACCATATTTTGATGATATGTTCTTTCTACCATAATCAAACTTTGGTGGAAGTTTTATTTATCAAGAAAGAATCTGACAGTATTAACTTTCTGAAACCTGCAAATGGCTTATTTTACCGAGGCAAGAGAGTCAAGTACATGTATAAAAAGTTAATGTCTCTAGGAGACATGGACATGTGCATGGAAAAATAACAGAATATAAATACATTGTTTAGTTTTAACTTTTTATACATGTATGTTATACTAAATAAACACATAGTTACTCCTTTTTCGCATTTTTTCTTTGCAAAAAACAGAACCAAATTCGAACGTCGTGAACCTTGTTCTTTTTTGGCGTCTGGTCAAGTTTCAGACCAACATTTAACTATGATGAAGAAATTATTTTCAAGAAACTTTAAATATGTACATTAAATTGTAAATGCATTTAGAACTACCTTTCACCCATTTATGCCTGGATATTGCGATTAAGTTGCTCCCTGTATACGTGCCGGAAGATTTCATTATAGATTAACAAGGGTGATATAAAGACACTGAAGTGTTCGTCAAAAAAGAAAAATATTTCATATGATACAGCAAAGAGTGTAGACCGTGATGAGACGCCGCCTAACAAGGGGTCTCATCAAGGCTACGTACCTCGCCAAAGTTCTTTTAAGTAGACCCTAGGCTCAACTTGCTTAACTTCGATATAACGCGGAAATAATCTGTAAACAGCTGCATCATAATGAAACGTTTAAATATTAAGTGGTCAATTTCTAATTTAGTTACAAGTTTGTAACATGTATGTCATAAATTTGAACAAGCTGTGTAATCTGTAGCCTGGTTATGTCCCTTTATCCTCAGACAGTTAGGGTCAGGCAACGGGCAAAAATGGCGGCACCCATGAAAGAGAGGAAACCGGGAACCATAATGATAAGTGGTGGGTGGAGTCATATGAGCTTAATAGGGCGTTTTCTTATATAAGGTGGTTCACGATAAACCATTGTAGTAAATGGGAACAGTTTTATACAAAGTTACATTATCAAACAAAAAATACAGGCGAACCAGTTGAATTCAGTATGAATTCGGGCAACGAATTTATTTCAAAACTAGCCATATTATCGGATATTATACAGGTCCGTTGACATTTCGGATAAATGAAACCTCGCCAGATTGTATGATTATTATTGAATTAAGGACATACGCGCCAAAATGAAATCTTCGTAGGAACTCTATGAACATTTCTACATAGGTTCTTCGAACGTACCTTAGTACATGTACCATGGTAAAAAGTAAAAACATAGGTTATAATATTCTTTTTTGTCTATGGGTATTTGAAATATATAATATAGCCTTTCTCGGCAAAAAGTTGGCATGCATTATTTTTGGCTTTATGAAATAATGTTATGTAATAATTGGCACAAACAGACTATAAAATAGTTAAAAGGTGATGCTTACTAAAAGTATGATGCAAAGTGTATACATTAGAGTGTGTTGCCTGAAGTACATGTATGTGCATTTTTCTTAACTTTTTTGGCTCAAATTCAATGAATACACTTACTAAATCAAAACATATCCTTAAGAAATGGATCAAACTTCATAAATAGATCTAAATGCTTTAGGTGTGGATAATAAGAAAATGGTAAAAAAGCATATATTATATAAAAAAAAACGCCCCTAGAATGCACCAAAGACAATAGAATTAAAAGATATCCCGGGAAGCATGCCCCGGATACGCTAGTAAAAGTGCTACACTTATTAGAGGGGGTAGAGGTAGACTAGGCTAATAGCCGGAAGACAACGTCAAAAAATATGATCCTTTATCATTAATAATTTGTTATTTAAAGTTGAACATTTACATGGATTTTTATTAGTATTTTACCTGTTTTAAATGCACAGCACGACCCTGAACGCTTCTGAAGCCATCTAAGAATAAAATTTCCCCGGGGGAGCAATTCCCCGAACCCCAACTAGTTAGAGGGGGTATACTGATATGAGTATGTAGGGTAGAAGTTGAAGCTTAATATCTGGAAAGAAACCTGTCGAGAAATGTTGTCCAAGATTTAAATATGTGGGGTCATTTGAAGTATTTTTTTTACATATACTGAGCAAAAGTAGAAACGTCCCACACGATTACAGGAACATCTGCTGGAGTGGAAAGTTATAATGTTGATGGTCTAAAACCTATACCGAAAATGAAGTTTATCATTTTAATCCATATCAGTTAACCTCATACTGCTGTGAAGAATTGTTTTCGAGTGATGTAATGAAGAAGTTGGTAGGGGTCTGAATAAAAGTTGTTTTTTCTTAAAATGTTTAGGTGTTTAATGAATTATCATAAAAAGTCCAAAGTTGTATTCAGTATCATTAATATCGTGAATGGCCACTATTTGCACCAATACACGCTACATTTCTACGGCGTAGCGTAACGTTCAATAAGATTCAAGATTCAAGATTTCAAGATTCAAAAGTTTTATTGTAACTTAAACATATAATGTTTCTCGTTACATACATAATATATACGTAAATATTACAACATGACAAGATATTGTTAGAATATAAACATGTTATAAACATATTTGTAATTTCATGATTTAACCTGTTTGAACGTGTTTGACACATTCATGAGGTTGAGCTCTCATATAAATGTACTATACCCATATAATTTGGATAATATACTTAATACAACACCTATAAAAGTTCATCAGTTTTCATGAACACATTTATCAAGATATATTTATAGTTAACTCACTATATCATTTAACCCTTTGAAGATAAGAACAATGCAATCCGCTATTAGAACAAAGACAAAGAGTTTGGATTCTGATCATACCCCACGTATGTGTAGACTGATCTGGGTCCAAACTGTTTATATATGTTTCCGATACAGTTTTCTCACATTAAAATGCTAAGTACCATTTAAACCTTCGTTTACATTTACTTTAGACTGACGTAACATAAATGCATTGTATATATACATACTTAATGCTCGTAATTCACCACTATTGCATGTTTGCATTAATGATACAAATTTAAAAACACTTGGCCTATTATAGAAATGTTTACGTATAAAACGTTTTCTTAAATCATTATATATAGGGCAAATCAAAACGAAATGGTATCCATCTTCTATGTCGCGTGTGTTACATAAGCTGCAGAACCGTTGATTACGTTCAATTCTGTTTCGATCGTTACGTCCTGATTCTATTCTGAGCTGGTGAGAGGACAGTCTCAGTTTCGATAAGGCTCTTCGATATTTACGTGGTAAATCATTTAGATATTCCTCAAAAACAAACAATGTTTTAAAATTCTTATACAAATACAGACTATTCGATATAGAAATGGAATATGTCCACTGTTGTACAAAAACATCAATCACCCTTTGTTTAAATATCAAGTGAAAGGAGTCTAGATCTACTGAGTGGGGGGATTCCCAAACATACGTGAACCCGTGATTATTTAAAAGCCCCTTAACATTATATAACCAATTCTTAACCCCATTGGTACAGCCCTCGAGCAGCGATCTATACAAAGAAGTCACAATTAAATTATCAAACGTTTGTAGTTTACAATGTACACCAATATTTAATTATGCGTACATATCTATTAACATATAATGGCTACCTCCATAGCTCACCGTAGACTGCCATATTACAAGTTGATGATTTAACACCTAATAAATATTTGCAAATGGATTCGTTCTATTTCTTTTGATTTAGTAAACCCCCATATCTCTCCAGCATAATTTAAAGTTGATCCTACAAATGCATCGAACAATTGACATAACGTTTTTGACTTAAAATCAAACTTTCGTGTATTTGACCGTAATGTATTCAAAGCTTTCAGACCTTTACCTGCCAGAGTTTCCTGGTTTAAAACAAAACTGCCTGTATAATTGAATACTGTACCAAGATAGTTAAAATTATCAACTACTTCCAAAATATCTTCCCCATACGTCCAAGTTTCATTTTCTTTTACCCGACCCCTGTTCCTAAACACTACTATCTTACTTTTATCCGTATTCACCTCAAGGCCCCAGTTTTCACAATAACATTTCAATCTATCAAGACTTCATTGTAACTCTTCGTGGTCAGTGGCTAATATTGTCGATAAGGTTTGACCTGACGGTTCATGCATATTCCGTCTTTTTCCGTAAGTTATTCGTTAGCTTCCGAAAACAACTACAGTGTATTGAGAATAGACAATTCAACGGTGACTCGAACTGGAATTGTGTTATCGGTTATAGATAAATACAGTCGGTGATGGCTCAGTGGTAAGGTCGCCGCGCTACCAAGGTAAGGGTATTGGCTTCGATCCCCGGTAGAGTTTTGTATTATTCATTGAATATGTACATGTATTTTTTTTTCAAAAATGCTGATAGACGCATGCAAACCTTGACGTTCATGCAATTGCATGTACCTGTATATGAAATAGAGTACAGTGCTACTTGCCTAGGAAAAACTTGGCTAGAAAACTGGTCCAAAGAACACCACGTTATGCAAAACATTCCCAGAAAGCACTATGCGTTACTTTTGTATTTCGTCAAGTATCAAAAGCATCAGGCAGCAGGCCGTTTTTTTTCAAAAACATTGCTGACTGATTTATTTTAGTATCGTTTAATTTTGAATTTGTAAATGTCATTTGTTTTTGTTGAAAGAGATAATAAATCTAAAAAAACAACAAATATATATATATATATAAAGAAGAAAGAAAAAAAAATGCCACTTATAAAAAATATAAAAATACAATCCAGAAATGAAATAAAAAAGATATGAAACTGGAAAAATACAGTCTGAATACAATAAGATACTATATTTAATTAACACAAAATACTTTTACGGCTAATATACTAAAAAAATATTTACAGCCGAAGTTTACAAAACAGTACCGAGAATCGAACCCACGACCCTTCCACAACGAGTCATTATCGCTATCCATTCAGCTATTGCAACACAGTGACATTTGGTTATCGGCTAAGGTATATATCGTGAGATCTATAAATAAAGTATCCGGAAACTCCCGATTGTACCACCGATTGTACCAACGAAAGCTGACGGAAAGTGATGACCGTCAGGTCAAACCTTATTGATAATATCACCATATCATCAGCAAATAACATTAAAATAAAAACAATATCATCTAGTGTTAATACATTAGTGACGTCATCCTGTAGAAATAACTCAAGATCCTCAAGGAAAAAAGAAAACATTATCGGTGAGATTATGTCCCCTTGTTTTAACCCCACTGCGCTTTCGAAGAAATCTGAAAAGGATCTACACCCTCTTATACAGGACTTCACCTTTGTATACATGTCACGAATGATGCGCAAAGTTTTACCTCTAACCCCCAAATTGTATAATTTATACCACAGGCCATTCCTATACACGCTGTCAAATGCCTTTCTAAAATCGATAAACGCACATGCCAATCTTTTCTTTTCACCTAATATCTTTTGTATAATAGCATTTAATACAAAAATTGCATCTATGGTGGAGCGACCCTTCCTAAAGCCAAATTGTGCATCGCTCGTGACGCTATTGTTCTCTGCCCAGGTAGACATTCTTTTATTCAATACACCTGTAAAACTCTTTGAAAGACAGCTTACTAATGTTATACCCCTATAATTGTTAACATCACTAGGGTCGTTTTTCTTGAAAAGTGGTATAATTACACCCTCTGTCCACGTTTCAGGAAAAAAACCCGAATTCAATATACCGTTAAAAATATCAACCATATGTGAGGCTAAAATATCACATGATTCTATAAAGTATTCATTTAAAAGTTTATCAGCAGAAAATGCTTTATTCCGTTTTAGTTTATGTATTACCTGAGTAATTTCCGATACAGTTATCGGCATATCAAGTTCCTCGAACGTACAAGAGCCTACGTTAAAATCAAAGTTAGAGCAAAATTCTTCCGCGTCATCATTAGAGACTGACGGAAAATTAGACTCTAAATTAGAAAAGTGTTCATAGAAATCTTCTGTGCTAATGCCGTTATTTTGTTTCGAAGCTTTGTTTGAAAAATATTTCCAAAAATTCCTCGGCTGAGAATGCCGTAATCGTTCAATTTCCTTCATCTTATTTAAATCAAAACGGCGTTTTTTCTTACGTGCTAACTGCGTGTATGTACTTTTACTTGTGACCATATTACACCTGTTTTCATCAGTTTTACAAAAATTGAAAGAATTTCGTGCACTAAAATATTTACGCTTAGCTTCTACACACTCTGCGTCAAACCACTCTGCTTTTTTACATAAACTCTTATGTGCACGCGGTCTGTCCAACACAATTCTATTTTTACTAAATAACGGTTCAGCAATACTATTTATAATATCAGTAAAACTAGAAATACATGTATCTGTGCCATTTCTGCTATTAAAATCAGCATTGTGTGTTAATGAATTTAACAAAGGCAACTTAGATATAAGTCCCCGCCTAAAGTCATCCTTTAAACTGTCGTTCCATCTAATATAAGTACATTCAAACTGTTCATGCTTCTTATTTATAACAGTATTACATAGTATACTAAAAGTTAAAGATGCATGATCAGACCACTCACGGAAATCGTCTATTTGAAATTCGTTTATACAAATAAAATCTTTTACACATAACAATAAATAATCAATAACACTTGAGCCTTGCTGATTTGCATAGGTAAATGACCCGATACCATGATCTTTGCCCAGTCTACCGTTGGCTATTCTAACGCATGTCCAGCAGCTTTAACCCATGGCTATTGCATACTTTGTCCATGGATACTCGCTCTAGCGGTGAATCCAGACAATAGTCTATTGTATCAGTAAAGTCTACAGCTCTATCACAAACAATATAATCCCTCCTGTCCCCCTTTCCCACGCGAGCATTCCAATCCCGACATAATAATACACGACCACGTGCTTCATAATCATAAATATCATTCTGTACTAATGTAAACAAATCAACATCAATAGTATTGTACGCCGGGGATCCTTCAACCCACATATATACACCTGCCAAGTAAATATCTTAATCAATATTAAAGAAAGTTTTATCAATTTTAAGCCATATTACAGTATCATAATGGTTCCTTATCAACTCTACACCTTGTTTAACAGTATCTTTAATATAAATGACTACACCCCCACTACAACGCCTAGCTCTTCTGTTTTGAAATTTCCTGTATAAATTAAAATATAAGAAAAATAACAACACTAACAGGAATTAAAATATCTTCCAACGTTTCGCCGTTAGGCTTTTTCAAGGAATTAATATGTATTTATATAATTTGATGACGTAACGATAAACAAATACTGTAGACGTTTTGGCGCGTTAACGTCTAAACGTCATATACAGTAAAACCTCTCTACAACAGTCACCGAAATACACAAAATATCTATACCAAAAACAGGCGACTGCCCAAAGCAAGGTGAAAGTAAAGCAGAAAGCGAATTAAATGTCACCCTCTCAAAACAGTCACCTGCCCCAAACAATCAACACAATATAGTGGCTGCTAAATAGAGAGGGTTCACTGTATGTACATATAGTATACGGAAAAACAGTGACAATATCATAAAGTAGATAGAAAAATATGCAACTAATAAACAATCCTAACATCAAAGTCACACTAATACAAAGTAAAAACTCTCCATTTTTACCACCAAACGAAAGCTGGTTCATAAACAGAGCGATATGCGATAGCCGAAAGCAAGGTGAAAGCAAAACAGAAAGCTCCTAAGGGAGCTTTCTGTTTTACCTTCTTCCCGCCCAAAATAGCCACATGCCCCAAACACCAAATAAATAACGTACATGTAATATAGTGGTAGTAATAGAGAGTTAATACTGTACATGAAAGTTCAAGCTGATAATTAAGAAACTACTAGATCAGTAAAGATACAAACTGTTCCTATAAGTTATATATATAAAAAGAAGAAATAGGAACAAACAGTAGTAACCTATCTACTTAATATCGTATAGCAATTTCACATTCATACCATTTGGATAGAGTGTGTTGAATTTGTGAATCCAGTAAGTTTCCTTACATAGGCGATCCATCTCATATTTTCTGTATAAATTAAAACATTTATAACCATTCAACTCTACTTGAGAATTACGATTAGTCCATGATTCATATAGGAAAACGATATCATATGTACACAGTTTGTCAACGAAGTCACTGTCTTCAAGCTTCTGCTTGGTCAGTCCATTAATGTTCCAGGATAAGACACTGAGCCCAGCCTCTTCACACCGCTAGTCCCGGTTCTCTAGGCTGTATTTCACCGGATGTCCATCTTTATTATACTGCAAAGAAAATTCCTCACTTTTGATTGGTCAGAGGAACGTGGACTTAAACTAAGTACCCTGTGAGCTGACAGGGTACATAGACATTCCCCTTGAAGGCCCCTCATGTTTCGTTACATCACAAACAAGATGGCCGACTACTCGACTCGACAAAATACTATAAAATTTTACTACGAAGAAACGTTTGTGATGTAAAAGTATATACTTGGAAACGAATATTTTTTTTTATACTTTCGTTTGACACATAAAACAGTCTTTGAAAATTAGTTATTTGTAATATCTGTTTCGTCTATTTTGACGTGGTCCGATGACAAAGTGCCGTCACCAATGTTTTGTTTACGTCCGTTTCTGCCAGCTTTTAGCTAAGTGGACGCCTGAGAGAGACTGGGGCGGATGCAGAACCCCTGGGATCGATGCTCTACCCTTATTATCGACAGAGTTCTGTGGTTCCTTTGGATGCAAAGTGTAACGCACTGATACATCGGACCTCGGTAAAATAAAACTGGGTCAAAATTTCTAAAACTGTAAACAAGGATTGAGTACATGCTGCTTGCAAGTCTAGAGTTGCGGCAATACACGTCCTATTATAGATCTACGCAGATGTCAGTGTATAATACCTGGCTCAACGTTACACAGAAATTGTGTCAGTTTAACCGAGACAGACTTATCTTCAGGCATGTCAGAGGTCTTTGAATCGCCTTATCCTAACGCTTCGATCGCATACATTCAAAAAAGCAGTAAAACAATATAAAAAGAGGTCACTTACGATTAAAATTGAATATTTCCCTTTTCAATTCCATTTAAATTTCACATTTATTATCCAGAGTATTGTCTTTATTTCCCAAACAATGGTCTCAGCTCAACTGCAGTATCGATCAGCTGGTCTATAATGACGACATAGATCTACTAAATTCTGACGTAGATTGATGTGACGTCAGCTACATAGTGGTTTTTGGGGTGCCCAATTGCGTTATGAAAATTGACAGATGGAGTGGACATAATTATTTTAAAGCGTTTAAACCGTAAAATCTTTGACAGTATAATAAATTCGTTATACAGTTTCTTCCCAGGGTACTTAGGATTTATTCCCGGCTGGTCAAATCATGTAACCCTCGCCTGACGGCTCGGGCAACATGCTTTTCCTCAGCCGGGAATAAATCCTAAGTAGATCTACCCTGGGAAGAAACTGTATAACTAATAATGTAGAGAGTGTCATAGCTTAACCATGCGTTTTTGCCGTCGTACTTAGCTTTTTTGAGCTGTGGAAGCAGAGATCTCCTGCGCTGTGCTATTTCTCTGGGAAATTGTTCATACATTGCGAAGTTGGTCCCATCTAGCTCCTTCCTTTGTTTTCTCACATTCTCTCTATCTTTGAATAATGTAAATTTCGCAACTATGTTGCGTGGCCTGCCTCCTCGTTTCTGTCCCATTCTGTGAACTCGCTCAAACTGTAACTGATCAACAGCATTCTGTGCGATGTTCAACTTGTCAATGATAAACTGACGCAATATAGTCTCTGTTTGCACGGGCGTCTCGTTTTGTTCCTCTGTAATGTTGCCAAAAATAAGGTTCTGTCGCATGGATTGCGACTGTACATACAACAAATCGTCCTGCATAGTGTCCCTCTCCTTGGTTAACTGGGTCAACTTGTCGTTTGCTAAGCCCACTGACAGTTCTAAATTATCTACCCTGTCTGAGGTTTCCAATGTCTTGGCATCTGCTTTTTTCACATTGTCATGAACAAATAACCACAGTTTCTTAATTTCTGACTCAAAACTACTCACTTTTGTCTCTAGCCTCTCCAATGACTCTAGTTTTGAATCCATGCGCGTAACCTTAACGTCCAATCGCTTCAAGTAGTCCAATATATCGCCATTTGTCGTCGATTCCTGTGTCTTAGACTGATCGCAGGGTGTACTTGCACTTGCTTGAGCCCCAAGGGCGGGCTGCCCGGGGTTCCAAACACTGAGCTTCCATTCGAATCCATATTTGTTGACTGACAAGTAATAGATACACGACGGGTTTCGCCTTAAAAGTGTACGGTATGAATCGTAATCAGACTGTTTGCGAGGGCGACAACAAATTGTCCGAGGCGAAGCCGAGGACATATTTGTTGTTCGTCCGAGCGAAACAGTCTGATTACGATTCATACCGTACACTTTTAAGGCGAAACCCGTCGTGTATCTGACTTATACGTAGATTTTAATAAATATCTTACACCGAGTCAATAATGATTGCGGTCAATGTAATATTGCAAATTAATATATCTATTTATAAAATATTGAAATTCACGTAAACCAACTATTATTTTCATTGGTCCTTTTTATACTTTGCACGAGCATTCCGTGCAGCCTGTGTGCTGGGTCATGCCGTAAAATAACTACGTACATGTATTTATTTATCTGCGCTCAGAATGAGTATTCAGCTAGTATAAGGTAAGCGCTGTATTTATCAATTTAGATGACATCTTTTTTTAAGCATTTAGCTTAAATGCTATAAATGCTTAAAATAATAAATATTTTATCATTTTAGCCCGATATAATTCCTTTTCCGCTCCTTATAACCAAACCAAGGACCAGATATTTTTCTCCTGAACAGGCACACTATTAAATAGCGTCGTTTACTCTTGCACTGTCATATTGTCGTCTGCTTTGAAATTACTGAATGCACTTATTTTCCAACGCAAAGTTTCGGGATTTGATTGCACGAATCAAGTGTCTATCAGTTTGGATCCTGTTCAAACGCTGAGTTACTGTGTGTTTGATATTGATCCAAACTATTTGCAAAAGTTCGTTATCCCTTATCGTGCTGAATTGCCGTCTGCATCAAACTTATCGTCTGCGGAGAATCTCAAAATCTTTCTTATGCTTTCCAAATTGAATCAAAAATGAAAATCAGTGCCAAACATTTGGATCCAGATCACATGCCGCGTTACATGGCGTCTTCTATGGATCTTAACTGTTTCCAAATGTTAGACAAGCGGTACTCACAGTGGAAAAACGTTATTCTTCCCCAATAAACGCGTTTGACGCTTAAACTATATTTTCCATTGCAAACATTTTGGAACCAGATCAGACGCCGGGTAACCCGGCGTCTGATCAGGATCCAAATTGTGTGCCACTCAGATGAAAAAAGATGATGAAAAATGTAAAAAAAAAAAAGTTATTATTTTCTAGAAATCTACATTTTGTGTTTTGCGTTTGCGTTTCGATTGCGATTAAACGGGAAAGAATTACGTTTTCTCCACTGTAGCATAACAAGGGTTACCTCGTCAATTCCCGGGCAGTGCAAGAGCTAAACCGGTGACCGCATGCTCACCACGTGCACCACGCCCGTAAAAAGTATCCGGTAACAGAAAGTAAAACTGTCCGGTAACAGAAAAAAGTGTCCGGTATCAGACGTAAGAGGACACTTTTTGAATAGCTTTGCGGGGGGTATCTGCGTATAAGAATGTTTATCCAATGATTCTAACAATGATTCGTCAAATAACACTGAGTTTGCTTGCCTGATAGAGTCACTGACGCTCTCACATGCACTGTTATTGTTTGCACTACTTGTCGAACCGGTCGAGCCGCCATTTCTCGGGGTTTTCGCCTTCGCGCCACTAGTGCCACTGCTATATCTCCTCCTTTTGTTCTTATTTCGGGATCTCATAAGTAGTTTAGCTTCCCAAACACATCAGATAATAGTTCCAAACACATCGAGCATGAAAATCCGTAAACTTATTAACTTAACGATGATTAAATTACAATTTTTATCTCAGCGATACAAAACACCTGTTTACAATATCTTGTCACGTGACCACCCCATTCAATAAGTACCTCTGTCCTCCACGCTTGCCTGTGAAGCCTGTCTCAAATCTTGACTGCTGAATCTTGAATGTTAAATTTTGTGTAGCCTACCATCTGCATTGCTCGGTGAGATTAGTCACGAAAGAGAAATCGTTGCCAGTCAACCTGCTTCCAATTCAAATGACGTCGTGACCACAACTTAACATAGCACCACGCGTCTAAAGTTTGACCGAAATATGGGTGTCGTGCTCTGATTGGTTGAGCGTTGGATCGCAAGCGATAACTAAGGTCTGTGTGTCTGTATGTGTACTCGGGTTCACACTAAATTTCACGTTTATAGAGATTGTTAGAAACCGAAAGTATCCAGGGGAGGTAACCGACGCGCACAATTCCGTTGAGTAACGATTCTTGATTTATCGTACTTTGTTACCATGAATTTGGCGCGTATGCCCTTAAGTTGTCTCATTTGTTGGAACACTAACCTTATTTTCGGCTATTATATATATCAGTTTGATTTAACCTCCGTACTGAGCCGTTGGTGTATTGGTTAGGACCCCTGCTTCTCGTCCAGGCGGCCCAGGTTCGATTCCCGTCACCGGAATGTATTTTTCTTTTTTGGTCATAGTTTTTTAAACGTAGTAAATAATAAATGTCATCTATTTAAGGATTTATTTTTCGGAAAACCAATAAAAATAACTAAACTAATGTTTGATTTACCACTCAAAGTTTAATTAGCAACAAAGGTATACGCCTTCATAGATTGGCTACCAATTAATGCATTGACCCTGCCACTGTCTCACCGTATAACTTCCAAAATATTTTGATCAATTCCATCCAAATATGGAGAAATCAATGCTATAGGTTCAAATTTTACAGATTCTAATACGTCGTCGTTATTCATTCGGTTACATATAGATCTACACTTTTAAATTTGTTCAGGTTCCGCAGGGGAAAATTGAGGAAATTCTGAGATTTCATCAACACTTTTAAACTCATTGAATTTTACATTTTAATGTTCTTAAAAATCGTAAAAAATCGTAAAAATATTTAACGTTTTATATTGAAAATACATTTCCAAATAAAGAGTAAAAAAACATTGAGCCGGCTGGGATTTGAACCTGGGTCGCCTGGACGAGAAGCAGGGACACTAACCACTACACCAACGATACAATATACTAATATGTAATCCAACTTATTTATAATAGCCGAAAATAGGAGTGCTTTAAAATGATTCGTTGCACGAATTTCTGCTGAATTCAGTCGCTTACCACATATGTTTGAATTGGTAATTTAGTTTTGAATAACATTGAACCCGTAGGTTACAATGAGATATTGTGAACCACCTAAAATAAGAAAAAGCCCTATTACAGCTCATATAACTCCACCCACTTTTCTCTATTTCATGGGGGCAGCCATTATTATAGGAATAAACAACATATTTTTGACGTTCATGACGGTATGACTACATTAGCTTCGCAGGGGGTAAATTCCGTAAACGCCCGAAGGGCGTTTTCGATAAATTTTCCCCCGAAGCTAATGTAGTCATACCATCATGAGCGGCAAAGAGATGTTGTTTATTCCTTATATTTATATTTATATTTTCTGTCTTGTCAATTTAATGTGTTTATTGGCCAGATTTGTTTTTCTGTATAAGAATTTATCATATACCGGTCAAAGAGGTTTGATAGATGTAATGTCGATGTAATAGCCATTCCAGTTTCTAAATATGGTGAGAAAGTAGTCCCAACTACATGTACTGTAACTGTATTAAAAATTCAGGATTTTTCCCAGTAAACTTTCTCTCTGTGCATGGAAATGACTTACAAGGCAAACAAATAACAGTGCAACTTGAATATCTATTGCCAAAGCACATTCTAAAATTACAGGTCGCGGTTGTTTTCTTAACCCATTTACACACATAGCAACGCGATGGCAACGACCTATGGGTCTGTATCACTCCGCTAGTGTCATATTACCGTCGACCAATGGGAGCTTAGTGTTAAGTGCCCGATGTAGTCTATTTGAAGAAGTCCACGGATAGCACGGGGGAAATCCGAACTGGTTAAATCCAGATTCGAAGTGTAGGACTGCATATTTTTTAATAGGATTACATAAGGACTTTACAGGTTGAATGTAAATATTACATATTGCCTGACGTACTTTGTGAAGAAGTCGGGTACCAGACTATGTAACCTGTACATACTTTCGACGTTTACTGAATTACTACGACTCAAAGGGAAAAAAGATACGACATCATAATTTCTTCATTACCATGACGTAATCTGCTTTAAACATATGCCGTCTGCTTTTATTTTTTAAATTTAAATGTTAGGTAAATTAACGAAAGTAATATCATAATAAATGTCGAATAGTTTAGAGTCAGATCAGAGTCACCGCGTAACTCGGCGTCTGATTAGACTCGAAATTTGACACATAATTGGAGAAGGGCGTAAAACTAAATTCAAAATCAAAATTACTTTCTGCATTTTTTTTTTACATTTCGTTGGCTTTTAATTTCATTTTAAATGAGCATTACAACATCTATCCCGTGGTTTTTTACCGAATAAGTATGTATATGACAACAACTTTGTACTTAGTATTGTATTTCATCTGTTATTTCATATTTAGATACTCAACTTATACGCCGCAGCAAAGTTGCCTATGCCGACAGTGTTTATCAACCCTCGGGACGAAACCGGCCCGAACCCCTGAGTATCAGCAAGGCGGTGCACCAGGGACCAGCGGGACTCGGATCCATCCATGGACGCACCGCTATGTTGGTGTACTTCGGTAGGTTTTGGCTTCAATACTCTTTTAGCTCCTTATAAGGGAAGTACCCTAATCTGACACCAGGTATGCAATCTACGAAATATGTTTACATGAATAGGTCCAGCTTATTTGCATTAAAGGGATGTGGAGTGTCTTACCAAACTGTAAACGCTCACACGTACTCCCTAGCTTCGCTCCACAATATATATAACATCCTCTTATGGTGTACAACACAAGTGATGTCTGAAAGCAAGATGGCAGTAAAGCAGATATGTATTTCAGGAGACTTCTATTCTATTGTCATATTGCTTTGAGCAGTCATTGCCGGTATAATGACGGAAAGTGCCCCCTCTAAAAAGTGACTCCGGAGGGGATATTTCGACGTAGAAAACTGTCATTTGGATGGTCAATTTTTTACGTCGAAAACTGAATGTTCCTGGGGTCACAATTCTGAGTTGGATGTGTGTGTGGGTGGGTGGTAGGACTTTTCGTCATTGCACCGGAAATCAAATGTTTACACTAATTCTAACACTGCTTTACTTTGTGACATCTATAGGACAGCAGGTGGTTGAAGAGATTGTAGATTCACAGAGACCCGGATGTCCAATTGAGTATCTCAACATCAAGGTACCACCCTCAAGACCTGAGTTCGATCCACACAAGAAAGGCAATATAGAAATGACGTTCAGACGGAGCAGGTACGACCAGAGGACAGGGTTTTCACCGAACAACCCTAGGCAACAGGTCAGTGAGATAACAGTGTGCTTTACTATAATACAGTAGAAAAGGCGTTATTCTCTTCCGTATAAACGAAACTGAACGTAAAAGTAATGCGATAGAATATAGTAAATGATGGTGTTTTGAAAATAAGACAGTTTGTTTAAATCTGAATGGCAAGCAGTTTGGAGCCAGATCAGAAGCCGGGTTATCCGGCGTCTGATATGGCTCCAAATTGCCTGCATTAGAAATAACAGTTTTAGCACACACGTGTTTATTGAATCAGTATATGTTCGACTATAACATGAAACAGAGTCGTAGATAACAAAAAACACCGGAATTTATTTCTTGTCAACTTAAACCATTCCTTCGGCATAATCGATTACAGTCAAATTAGCACATACTTTGTACCCTGGTCAGACGCTGAGTAACTCTGTTTGCCCAGGATTCAAACTATTTGACTGTAATTTTGACTAAATGAGAACTTTCTTCTCTCAAACTATACATGTACGTTGATAAAAACTAAACAAAACGGCACCACTCAACTCTTTCACCCCTTCAGGCTTCAGTTTCAATGGAATACTCATCCACGTCTGTTACGACATTTACGCAAGAGGAACGTTAAATGGACATTATTATATTGCAAAGTAAATTTTCTCACCTCGGAGTGGATAACAAGCCGCAGACGTGAACCAATGTACCTTGTGTGTTGATAGAGTACATAGAAATGTAGAGGTTTCATTGGCCGACAGGTCCCTCAGACTTGCTTTACAGAACGATGGTCGACTGCCTTTAATCGTGCAACCTCCGTTATTAAGTACATATCGGCTATGAACCAATCGGGGTTTGGATCTTCAATATTGCCTATTTTTCCTTTGAAAGTATGTCGTAATTTACGCACAGAGTCATCTGTTTTTGACGTAATTTTGTTACTGTTTACTGAGCCCTGTACACGACTAATTCCGAAATGGTTGGAAAAAATTCGTTAGCACAGTAAAACACTTTGCAGTATATTAAATTCGTTATACATATTTTTCCTAGGTACGTGAGGATCTATTCCCGGCTTAAGGAAGGTCAAGATCACGTAAACGTGACCGTTGTGTTAAAACAGCCTGGTGCATTTCTATCTATTTAAACCACTTTAAATATAGCATTTAGAACTGAAACTATATGGACGTATGTGTAAAGTATGGATTTTCATAGTGGTGTAATGTGATGGCGAATAAAATCTTTAAAAAAGGGGAAAAGAAGAAAAAATAGCAGTAACAAAAGTGAAAAATCGATATCGAGAGTGAACAAAAAGGCTAAGACAGGTAACAGCACACGGACTTCAACGCCCGGGGCGACGGGGTGAGCGATTCGCAGGTAACTGATTTTATAAAACAGCCAGTCCTCGGTAAGCTATTTTGACAATAGTGTATTTTCTACACCCGAGGCCTATTCAGTGTATCAGTGCAATGTGCAGGCGTTAGATCAAATGCCGAGTTACGATAACTATATGTCACCGCAATATGTGCAAATGGCAAATATGGGACAGTCACAAACACCCAGCAACACATACTCTTTCAAACATATCGCAACATCAAAAGACAGCTACAAATATTCATTCTATCCAAGAACAGTAGCCCAGTGGATCATTTTGCCTGTCTCTATACAATCAGCAGTCACAGTAGACACATTCAGAACTCTTGTTCCTGTGACTGTCCTAACACCAATTTTCAGCAGCTAAATCTATAAGCTTGTATATAGTTTTAACTTGTTTTAACCTTTTGGCATTCATGCTGTTCTTTTAAATGTTGTTTCTATTAAATCTGGCGCCAACACATAATTCTCAAAGTTGAGAGAGTGTTGTATACATGAAGAAGAAGAAGAATCAGAACTTTACAGGTAGTATGCCGATTCAGATGGGCATCCAACTCTACCTCTCCAATGAACAACATGGCCAATGTGACTGCAGCGTTGAATAATATGACTTCAAACAGTCAAAATCAAACGTTAGTGTCAAATGCAGACATTATGCAATTCATGACTTCAAAATTTGATGAAGTAAATAATCGCTTGGCAAAATAAGAAAGCCTATACAAGACGTGTAAGACATTGACACAAAGTTGAACAAACTGTGGTCGGACTTAGATAAACGAGTTACTAGGAGTAAAGAAACGGTTACCTCCTTTGAACAAAAAGTCGAAGTGAACGGGCGTGTTCGATTATCAGTTCCATAACTGTTTGGAACGAATCCATGGAATTAGTAAATCAAATAAAAACGGAATTGAATCCTTGCAAATATGGTAGTCTGGTTCCCTACTTATTACAACTTTGCTGTCGAAGCGTTCGTAAATTGTGCCGGGAACCATGATGATACGTCACAATTCTGCTCACACCACCTCCTCGGGCAGAATTGATAGAACAGTTCTGGAATTGAATTCCGGACCATTCTATTTCGATTCCGTCAATCCCGTCAATTCCGGACTGATAATCGAACACGCCCTATGATTTCAACATTGAAACACCCAGAGATGAATTGAAACAAGTTACGACTGAAAAAAGAAAACGCTGGCATAAAGGAGACATTAAACAATATCCAATCAAAAGCGATGATCCACAATTTGATAATAGGGGGTATATCAGAGAAAGGTACTAATGAACAAGGAACTGAAGCAGAAACGGAAACGCCAGTCCGCGACTTTTTAAAAAAACGATATAAAGACGAAGAGTTTTATTTAACGTCGCATATGGTAAACAATCAACATATGCTGTGTAGAGCTTTTATTGCATGGGTTGACACTCTCCAATTTGAGCGAATACAGAGATCGGTGAACGCAAACGGGATAAGAAAAGGACCGTCGCTGTAGTATTCAAACATCATAGAGTCAGCTTCTAAAGTTATCAATATCATGCGCAAAGTACAATTTACTCTTTCAAGATCTGCACTAAACCAAATATATAAATCATATGTAAGACCAATTTTTGAATATTCTTTAATTGTATTGGATGCATGACTTGATTTACACACTAACACTATAGAAACAAGGGCCACTATGGTCCTATATCGCTCACCTGGTAACCATGTACACCACGTGACCTAGTTTTTGACCGGGCATGACCCTCATTCTAACTTGACCTCGATTTTAATGAGACAAAGTTGAACATTTTGATCAAGTTTCATGAAGATTCAATTAAATTTGTAGTCTCTAGAGTGTTAACGTGGTTTTTCGATGATTTGACCTAGTGACCTAGTTTTTTATCTGACATGACCCACTTTCAAACTTGACCTAGATTTTATAGAGCCAACCATTTCGATCAAGTTTAATGAAGATCCATATGAAATTTGTAGTCTCTAGAGTGTTTACATGGTTTTTCGATGATTTGACCTAGTGACCTAGTTTTTGACAAGACATGACCCACATTCGAACTTGACCTATATTTCATTGAGGCAAACATTTTCATCAAGTTTCATGAAGTTCCAATGAAATTTGTTGTCTCTAGAGTGTTAACCTGGTTTTTCGATGATTTGACCTAGTGACCTAGTTTTTGACAAGATATGACCCACATTCAAACTTGACCTATATTTCATTGAGGCAAACATTTTGATGAAGTTTCATGAAGATCCAATGAAATGTGTAGCCTCTAGAGTGTTAACAAGGTTTTTCGATAATTTGACCTAGTGACCTAGTTTTTGACCGGACATGACCCACATTCAAACTTGACCTAGATTTTATTGAGCCAAATATTGTGACCAAGTTTCATCAAGATCCAATGAGATTTGAACCTGCTAGAGTGTTAACGAACAATTGTGAACAGACGGACGGACGACGGACATCCAGCGATCCTAAAAGCGCACATTGGCACTACATGTACGTGCCAGGTGAGCTAAAAATGCAGAATGAAGCTGCGCGTATTGTTACAGGACTAACGAGACCAGTTTCCCTTGAAAAGCTATACGACATACCCTTTTTCAGACCACAAGACCTTACCATCCAATTAGTATAAATATTCTTCTTTTTGGAAGTAATAATCTAACTTTCGAATAAAATTGTCTGATTTTTACAGCTGTCCAAACTTTTATAAAATAAGCAAAACGGTTTTAGATCTTGACATTTTCCGCTTTTACCTTGTTACTTTAATTCAGACTTATTTACTAATCCCCTAGTACATGTCCTAGTACTACTATAGCAAGAGTCAAAGTATAAGCTTGTACCACTATATATTTATCTTTTGCCAAACTCAAACAGTTAGACCTCTCTATTACGAACAGCAAATTATTTCATTATTAATTTGTGTTTGAGGCGGGTGAATGCTTAGAGCGGGATGAAGGTATAGCAGAGGACTCTTTAGGAGCTTTCTGTTTTGCTTTCGCCTTTTATGGGCTGTTGTCTGTCTCTTATACAAATTCTTATACAATCAATAATCGTTCTCTTGTAGTGGTCGTAATAGAGAGGTTGCACTGTATGCAAGGGTAGACACCGAGTATGCAATTTTTGTTATTTGCTGTATGTATAAATTGATCTGTTTTACAGTTGAACCTGTATTTGGCGGCTGCCAATATGTTATAGACCAGTGCTTCCTTGATGCAGGAATGATAATAATGCGGAGAACCCATGCAGGGGCTTTCTGCATTGGATCTGTCGTGCATTGGGGGACCATTGGTCACCAAATATCAACAAATGTCTAAATCTGGTTAATTTCTTATTACGGGTTTAATTGTTTTCACAGTCAAATATTTTAAGGTTATGGAGGCACCTGTACTCATACTCTCTCTCTCTCTCGCCTGCTCTCTCTCTCACTATATCTTTCTCTTTCTTTCTCGTTCTCTCTCTCTCTCTCTCTGGCTCACTAATGCCCGCTCTCTAAAAGAATTTGTATTTGTAAAACTGTAGGGGAAGGGCCGTCTCTAAGTTGGTAGAACTTGTGGCCCAACCCCATTTCATGTATATAATTCAAACGTTTAAACTAACTATTCAAAGATGTAAAGGAGAAGATGCGGTGAAAAGTTTCAGAAAAAACCTTGATACAAGGCTAGAGGCTACTTCATTCATGAGCAATACCTACCGAAAATTATGAGTCAGAGGAAACAGTTGATTCCAATCATGATAGCGGCAAGAAAGGATAGCAGATACGCGTACTTTACGATAAGTTACAACAGACTAATTGTCGATGGCAACTTAAAGTGTACACAGACGGCAAATATGGTAAAGTTGAGTAGGGTGTACAGAGGAATGAAGTTAAAGCACAGACGAGCGCGGCGTAACAGTGGGGCATAGTTACAGTAATTATACTATAGAGGTTCCTACCTCGAGTTCCCATGGTCACTGTGCACAGACGAGTGGTCATATGTTTCCAGAAGCTACTTACATTGTAGCCAGGTATGGTCAGGTTGGAATCAAATCTCTGAGTGGGGACTGGTGGCTATTTGTGCACGATTAGCGCGGGCACCCAATGCGCATGCCCGGCTTGGCTTCCGGTGACGGTGCCACACGAAACCAACGGTCTTTACTACACCCCTCTTCCATTTGGACATTTCTGTCTTTTTCTAGATGTGCACCGGGCTACACAATTTATCTTATGGCACTCATCTATGGAGCCATGGTGCTTACATCCAAACAGGGGGAATCAGGCCGAAAACTTTAAAACAATCTTAAAAAATAAGACTCAGTGGATTAAAATCAATCGAAAAATATAATATTTATCCTTAAAATGTAGTCATTGCTCCAGCATACTCACAATACTTATGTATCCCGAGTAACTACCTCTGAGAACCCCCTCCCTAGTCACCAAACAGACGAACTGTAAGGCACTCTAAACTGACTGTATAACCAGTAAAAGGATTAAGCCCCTGGAGGAATGCTGGACCACTGCTACACGCTTTCCCCTCCCATTTGAAGTTAAAATACAGCAGTTGTAGTAGGCCTTATTGTACGTTGTACTTGGGGATCAGAAAACTATGTTATCAATACCAAACAAACACCAGAGTTCCTTTAAGTTATGAGCTAAGGCATTTATGAGGAAACATAACTTTTCTTTAGCGTTAGAATAGTCATGATGTTAATATTAAAATACATGTACTCTACTAATAGAATGTCTGGTCTATGAAGCAATTTCAACCACTAAACCTTAATATAACAGGATAATAGTAGCTCTTCTTTGTTGTTAATGAGAACTATGAATATATTATGCACGTACCTAAGATGAATATATGCAGGCACCTAAGAGTTCCACAAATGATGGAATTAAAAAGAATACTATTAAAGTTATACTCATGCATGTACTATACAAGTATTATTGCAACTTAAGACTTAAAATACATAGAGGGTTACATTATTATATTGGTTAGAACCTGTTCTGAAAGAAACATGTGATCAGATATATGAACGTTTTGGAGAACCCGATTAAAGAAACATGTGAAAATGCAGATACATGAATGTCAAATCAAGTCAATTTTATTTTCAGTCGGCAAGACGATTTCTTGTATTCGAGTTTGTATAAACTCTGCGAAAAACAAATGTTAACCAAAAATAAAGTATTACTTGGATTCGAGTTCTCTAGATTTTGGGTAAATTCACCTTCATAGTCAAATTAATGAAAAGAAGTGGGTTTGGGGTTGCTGGATTAGGGTAATTTCAACCTGTTTACAAATTAATGAAAATACATGTAGATTCCAGCAACTAGACAATTCATTCACAATACATTGTGAATATGTGCTCAACTAAATTCACATTGGCTATTTGTAATAATCCCTGCAGCTCTAGACTAAGATTGGTACCATAAGCACTGGTAATGCACACTACTTGAATCAGCGAGTTTGTGTGAAATCTTTATATGTAAACACAGCACAGTATGTGCTGAGAACGATGCTGAATTCAAGATTTGGTATGAAAGTACACTCTACTTTCCAAGCACGCAGTCATTTAATGTAAAAAAAACCAGAAGCTTTTAGCTTCGTCCAATGTGATATTCATACGACGGTAATAATATTACCTGCCTCTATTTAATTCAAAACCACAACTTTTCGCTTCTGTTTGCTAAATTGATAATAATGAAATGAATAAACCTTAAACTCGGTACATGGATTCACTCATATGCATTATGGTTTGCACTCAAATGAAACTTGAGCGAATCTCACCATACCATATAGCTCCAATATAGTAAATCCACTGTAGAGGTTCTTACCTCGAGTTCTCATCGTCACTGTGCACAGACGAGTGGTTACATATTTTCAGAACCTACTTAGCCAGGTGTGGTCAGGTTGGTATCAAATCTCAGAGTGAGGACTTGTGGCTAATTGTGCACGATTAGCGCGGGCATCCAATGCGCATGCCCGGTTTGGCTTCCGGTGACGATGTCACATAAAACCAACCAATCCATTATTACTACAGTGTTATACTGTAAATCAACAATAGCTAAGGCATAACCATTGCAAATAAGCATTATGATACTATTGTTTGGGTTAGATTAGATAGTGGCTATTTCCAAATAGACGAAGACATATACTATGCATCATGCATATATGGGGCGAGGATTCGCCAGCTTACAACGTTATTAACTGCAATTTATTTAAAATTTTAGAAAATGATGTGACAAAGTACAATGCATAAACACTTTGGAAAAAAAATGTGTTGCAGGGGACATGAACGGAAGAGTAGGGTTAAAGGAAAATGGACAGCTGATTACAACCTGGTTTGAAACAAAAGTTCATGTATTCAAAATGCAAGAATTGAAAATAAAATCCCCCCCAAACTTTCAAAATAATGCATTTATAGCATTTTCCAGTTTGGATAACGATTTTTCACGGAGGCCGCCATTTTGATCACCCGTGTGACATCATTTATCCCTTATCGGTATATTTTTACAACGAAGAAGACAGGCTGTTTGTGAAAATAAGATTAACGCGATCAGTTAAAACCTGTTAAACATTCATTTTTGGCTCGTCTGTTCGTAGAAAAGTTTTTTGGACGGGTTGTTTTAAAGCTTAATATTTGGGCTAGGGTGCTGACGTTTTGTATGGAGGTTCATTTGGGGTTAAACATTGATGTTAAGGAGTTGGAATTCAAAGATAATTTTAATATTTGTCAATTTTTCGACATGTTTTGGACTTAGGTTTTTCGACTACAAATCACCAGGTTAAGGTGTTTTGGACGGGGTGTTTTAAAGCTTAATACTTAGGCTAGGGTGCTGATATTTTGTATGTAGGTTCATTTGGGGTCAAACATTGATGTTATGAAATTGAAATTTGAAAATGATTTTAATCTATGTCAATTTTTGACATGTTTTGGCCTTTGGACTTCAAATCACCAGAGTTTTTAGGACAGGTTGTTTTAAAGTTCAGTATAACTAGACTAAGACTCACCATTCATTTGATAATAATTCTAAAGTGAAAATGTTTTGATTTCGACACAAGATGTTTTTAGACTTAAACTTTAAACAGGCGAGCATCAGGTGGCTTTGACACCCATTTCTGGTTTATGTACGGTTGGTGTCAATGCGAATACCCATGGTCGTTGAAAGCTGCTGGTATTTCGATTTTTTTTATTTTTTTTTTTATAAAATTACATTTTAATTACGTTGAAATGTCCGAAACTGACCATATTCTTACTTTACGTTTCGCGGCTTAATACCTTTAATTTTCTAAAGAATACTCTTGAAATATTGACACGGGTCATTAACAAAGTGAGCAAAACATCAACCGTTCCGATCTTTCGCGCGGCAAGTCAATAAAGCATTTCCGGTAGCGGCGAGCGCCATGTCGGCAAAATAACAAGTGTGTCGCGACGGGTTGTACCTTTATCAACAGTTTAACTATTATTTTTCCGAAAATCAGTTAAGACCGACTTAACGAGAGCTGTCCCTTTCCCTTTAAAACATGACTTTATAGATTTTGATAATCAAAATGTAGCAACAGACGGTATTTTCTATGTGCCTGATATAAGACTAGCGCTTACATCAATGGATAAGCAGCACAATAGATAAGGACTGCAGTTACTGGACCAGAGTACAGAGTTACGCATCTTTATTTATGCTTTTCGGTGGATTACCACGTAAGAGCAGTAGATTATCACTTGATAATTTCACTGCTTTAAGCAGTGGGATTATCGCCACGCGCGCTTTTATTATGAATTTTATGTCTTATGAATTTTTATGTTTATTATGAATTTTATGTCTAGTGCTTCTTATTTATGTAGCGTTTTAAGTAACAATAAAATCGATATATGTGGTGTAGCTGAACACTGGCTGTACGAGCAAAATATGAGTTTTTTGGACCCCATAGACAATTGTACTGCAGTTATGCAGTTTCAGACTTTAGTTTAACACTGCCTAGTAACAGAAAAATTGGCAAAGGCGGCGTGGGTATCTTATGGAAACAGTCTTTAGGCCCTATGATCTCACCGCTCGATATAGAGGATGACAGGATCATAGGTACATGTATCCAGCTTCAGTTGGACCTGAATAATATTATTTATATTTTCCAAGTCTCCGTGAAACCATGGTATGAACCTATTTAACAGTTACATAGAAAAAATGGAGAATCTCTTATTTAGATTTAGTCAAAAAGGTCTTGTACTTATAATGGGGGACATGAACGCTGAGTTGAATCTAGACTCCAAACGTAGCTCAGTTTTCTCTGAAATGCTTAGGGTCAATAATATTGTATCTGTAAACTGTAGTTTGTTAGGAAATGAGCACTAATTTCAATTATAACGGTAATATAGGTTCAACTATCGACCACATACTTATACCCATTGAGAAGTTAGATGTGCGTTAAATGTAGTATCCCAGATGACGATGCATTAAATGTTTCTAGTCACCGTCTGGTAATATGTACAGTTAGTATACCAAGTACTGATTTTGTGCCTTCGCATAGTAGAAATAAGATTAATATTAACTGGCAGAAGGTAACACAGGCTCACATTGAATCGTATCAGTCATTTCTAAAAAAGAATGCAAATTGTAAATCTGACTTAAGGGATGAAATCATAGACACACACCAAATAGATGAGCTATATCAAAAAATCGTTTCTTTGATTAATAAGGCTAACGAAAACTGTTTTCCTAAATCTAAATTCAAGCATTTTTAGCTCGACTTTTTCAAAAAGTCGAGCTATTGTCGTCACCCTGTCGTCTGCGTCTGCGTCAGCGTCTGCGTCGGTTAAGTTTTTTGCTTAAGGTTTTTGTAAGAGTCCATTTCTCAATAACTATCAAAGGTATCCATTTGAAACTTGGAATAGTTGTTTAGTATTAAAAGGGCAACTCATGACAACAAGGCAGGTAACCCTGAGATTTGTCATTCCAGAGTTATTGCCCTTGTTTTATTTACTTAAAAATTATAAATTAACATACCTCAATAACTATCAAAGGTATCCATTTGAAACTTTGAATAGTTGTTCAGTATCAAAAGGGCAACTCATTACAATAAGGCAGGTAACCCTTGGATTTGTCATTTCAGAGTTATTGCCCTTGTTTTATTTACTTAAAAATTATAAATTAACATATCTCAATAACTATCAAAGGTATCTATTTGAAACGTGGAATACTTGTTTAGTATCAAAAGGGCAACTCATTACACCAAAGCAAGTAACCCTGTGATTTGTCTCTTAAGAGTTATTGCCCTTGTTTTACTTACGTAAATATTATAAATTAATATATCTCAATAACTATAAGGGGTATCCATTTGAAACTTTGAATGGTTGTTAAGTATCAAAAGAGCAACTCATTACAACAAGACAGGTAAACCTGGGATTTGTCATTTCACAGTTATTGCCCCTGTTTTATTTACTTAAATTTTTTAAATTAAAATATCTCAATAACTATCAAAGGTATCCATTTGAAACTTTGAATAATTGTTTAGTATCAAAAGGGCAACTCATTACAAAAAGGCAGGTAACCCTGGAATTTGTCATTTCAGAGTTATTGCACATGTTTTATTTACTTAAAAATTGTAAATTAACATATCTAAATAATTATGAAAGATATTAACTTGAAACTTTAAATACCTGTTAAGTATCAAAAGGACAACTCATTACACTAAGGTAGGTTACTCTGTGATTTGTGATTCCAGAGTAATTGCCCTTGATTTATTTACTTAAAACTTGTAAATTGAAATATCTTAATAACTGTCAAAGGTTTTAACTTGAAACTTTAAATACTTGTGTTATAACAAAAGGGCAACTCATTCAAACAAGAAAGGTGACCGGGGATGTGCCATTCCAGAGTTATTGCCCTTGTTTTCATTTACATAAAACTTGTATATTGAAATTTCTCAATAATTACCATAGGTATTAACTTGAAATTTTGAATACTTGTTCAGTTTCAAAAGAGCATCATCTTTCAACACAGCAGATAACCATGGGATTTGTCATTGCAGAGTTATTGCCCTTGTTTGACTAAGAATTTGCATATGAAATTATTCAGTAACCGTAGAAAGTTATTAATTTCAAACTTCAAATATATTTGAATACTTGTTTAGTTTCAAAAGGGCAACAGCGCATTGCAACAAGGCAGGTAAAGCAGGCAAAGATAGTGTCCTTCTTTTGACTTATAGTTTACTTTAAGTGGAATGTAGACTGTCCAAGTATGTTTAAGTTGTTGTTGCTTACACACTTCTATGATCAATAGGGCATTAAACACCCATACACATTCTTTAAAGGAAAATGGACAGCTGGTGACAATATGGTTTTATATCCTCGATTTTATCCTAACAACAACATTCATGAAGGTCCTGCAATTATTACTCATCGATAAGGTACGAAAAAGATCGATTTATTGCATACAGGTAAGCTGTCGCTAATTGGAACGGGCGCCGCCATATTGGCAAAGCTATCATTTGGAACCCTCGATTTTTATCCATTTTGTGACGACAGAAAGGCCCAAACGCTGATTGGCTCTTTCACTCAACCGCTGTAACTTGGACGGACATTTCACACTTCGTCAGTAAATGTAACGGCAAGCTTAATTCAAGGTCGCATACAGTTAAAAAAAAAGATAATAGAGAGATGGTATATTCATATTAATTATGATGAACTTGAAAGGCCGTGTAGATCCAGATACGATCAGAAGCTATCGTTAATCGGCTTAGAGAAATGTCCGTTCCAATTCCCAGCTATAGAATCTGGGAAAACAATCCTGCGAAATGGCTAACAGTAGAGTATGGCGACATCCATAATACCTTGATTGATGATTATAATTATTAGATCTAGATCTACAATAAAAAAAAATCTGATAATCAGTGCGATATTGTGCTGATCTAGACCTAAATGTTGAACTGGCTTAGATCTACCAACTCGTTTACAAATCAGCATTTTCTAGCTGGTTCGTCTCGGTTAAGGAATTCAACGCTACAGTAATTCTTAATGAAAAAAGTCTCATTACTAGATCTACATATTGTACGGGTAGATCTAGATCGGTTTTTTCTTTCTTAATTTAATCATCGCGATTCTCTAGATCCCGATCTGATAGAGCGATCTTACTTTAGTCCAAAACCGATTTTGATTGGATCTAGTTTTATCGTTCTTATTTCTGGGTGTAGTTTTACACTCGTCATTTCTGTAGAAAAAAATTCAAACAACTGTTAGATAGGCCTAAATGAATTTTAATTTAAGATTTAAATTCGAGTTTTATGGTAGACTCTAGCCTTTTTAAAAAAGCAGCATACACATCTAGATCTATACAAAACCACAAGAGCTAGAAGTGTCCAATCTTCTTTTTTTCTTTTTTTTAAGATCTTGGCTTTTTTGTTTTGATGTAACCCTTTCCCCCATAAATACGCCTTTTAACGCCTTTAATTAATTCCTTCATATACTGATGAAAATAGTTTCAATATCATACTGTCACAAATAAAAATCATAAGAAATATTTTCTATATTTTAGCAGATAAAAGCTTAAAGGAGGCTGAAAGTATTTTCAACCTGTTTTAAGTGGTCACATATTTTCAGAAGTAGAAACAGGCTATAGGGTAAAGGGTAAAAGGCTCGTGGCGTGTAATCGCATATTTAAGTAGCCAACTAGCTAGCCTGTGTTTAAAATCACAACCCTGTTTGACAAGTGCGGCTAATTAGATAACGTAATATGGATCTTTATGCCCTGCAGGCCTAAAGCTTCTTGCTTCTTCACAGAAGGGGTCTTAGGTAGAAAAGGGGTTGTGTATAAACATTTCCGGTCCATATCGTACAATTTGCAAGGCAGCTTAATTAATTAGTGGTTGATGATGAATGTCAGCATAAAATGCGATCTAGATCAAAGCCGCCTGCTAAAATATGTCCTGAATCTGTTTCGATTATGATTTTCATAGATCTTTATATAAGCTCAAGATATATAACGATAAGTAAAAAACGACATTAATACAATAAATGAGCACTCGGGTCACGTTATCTAGAGCGTTCAGTTTTGACCCAGATCAGAATATTAAATACTTTGTTCAGCAGACAATTAATCAGTTTGGATCTTAATCAGACATTGCGAGTCTCAATTGCTAGATGATAAATTGATATTCCACATTTGTCATGTCAATGACTGTGCAAAAAGTTCAGCAACAGTTTGGATCCAACTGAGATATTGAGAAACTCTGTGATTGAAAATCCAAACTGAATGTATTGAAAAGCTCATTGAAGAAACTTTGATCCATACGAGAGACTGACAAACAGTTAGGACCCAGATCGGAATCAAAACTGACTGTACTTAAAGGTCAGCAACAGTTTGGATCCAAATGAGATATTGAGAAACTCTGTGATTGAGACCTGGATGTACGAAAGTTTACCGAGAATAAATGGTCTGTTTTCTAAAAATGTATGTCCGATTGAGGAGCAGAACCGATGTTAAACGTCACGGAAAATTCATAACAGACCAGAAAAATAATTTGATCCCCCTTATTTTATTAAATAAAAACGTAATACCTCATCCGTTTTGTACTGGATGCAGAGACAGTGTATAGCCATATGGCTATACACTGTCTCTGACTGGATGTTATAAAAATCGGCACATGTATTATCGTCTTTATCTGCTCGTGTTTTAGGCATAGCACCGTAAAAAAACGAAGATATCCTGGAGCCGATGTTTATGATTAATATTTACGGAAATATTAACAGATAAGACTAAATATATCGGAGAAACTTTTTTCGAAAGTCACGGGGCTTCGATGCCTTTATTCACAACCAGTATGCAAATATTATCAAGAGTATCCGTGCCCGATTCCGGTGTCCTATGAGATTTGCCTGATATACGCTACCTCTAGTATGGCTCTGGATTAATCACTAATAGCTCGAAATTTTGATGTTCTGCTATGCACTCATTGTCACCAAGACACCCAATCGTCATTTCATTTGTTCTGCAGCAAGTATTAACCTCCTTTGTAGGCATTTAAACACAATTATTGCAGTCGCAAATTCGTCCGGCGAATGCGCTTTCTCTTCGCCCAACCCGTCGTAGTCTCTGTCTTCTAATATTACATTCTCTGATAATTTAGGATCGAAATCGTAACACTGAAGTTCTAAAGTGTTTTCACCTTCCTCCACATGTCCAATTTTTCTCAGTATTTCAGTTTATTAATGTTATCGATGTAAATTCCGCGCACTCTACGGCATTCCCGGTTAGACTCGCTATTTCCGGAAGGTCGCGGAAGGCCTTAGTTACGTCACACAGGTAAACAAAATGGCGGCCCCCATGGTCGCTTGCACAGTCATATATCACAAAGTTTAAACGGCTCTAACTACTTCAATTTTTATTATTTTTCAAAATTTCAAAGGCAGAAGGCGATTTTTTTTCAATATCTTTCATTTAAAAGATATTTATCACCAGCTGTCCATTTCCCTTTAAGTTTGAAAAAAATAGCCGTCTCAAGTATATGAAAGTCGAGCGTCCAGCACCCGTTTGCGGTGCTCTCGTTTAAAACCATATTGGGACGATGAATTGAAGTCTGCTTGTAAATTGTCAAAAGTTAAACGTCACCAGTGGATTAACAATGGCAAACCACACGGCAACAGTGACTTCACCTATACTGAATACAAGAATGCTAAACGCATATTTAGAAAAGTTCACCGCCAAAAGGCTCTCCAATATATATCAAATCTTCATGCAGATATAGACAGATACGCTGAATTAGATATAAAGCTCTTTTGGAAATGTGTAAAACGTCGTAGTGCCAAAGTACAGTCTACTATAGGCAACGAAATTGTATTTAATAACACTACATATAGAGACCCAATGCTGATAAATGAAAATTGGGGTAATTATTTTAAAAATTTGTATACCCCGTCAGAAAATGTAAACTGTTGAGTTCCGCTTAAGCCGGTGCTAGGGGGCGTGAGCACTGTTGCATATTTCAGTATTGCTCATGAACAGACTCAATTAAACCGAGTCTGCAATTTTCAGTATTTGCTTTGCTTTCTGTGCTTTCAAAGGATCTCCCCTTATTCAGATTTATATAATTCACAACAGCAGATGTTAAGTGCTTGTGTGGCGGCTGTAAAAAGTCGCCCCGTACTTCATTCTCAGTGTTGTTATACTTTCTGGTCCTTTGGAATCATTGATTTCAGCGCATTTAAAGTTGAAAGTTGAGCTTTGCCACTCGTGAAAATATAACGTCTGATGTTCACTCAATGGATTAAATCTTATACTGAAAACCCCCCCCAAATTATCCTCTATTTATTTAGGCTTTTCGGTGGATTACCACGTAAGAGCAGTAGATTATCGCTTGATAATTTCACTGCTTTAAGCAGTGGGAATATCGCCACGCGCGCTTTTATTATGAATTTTCCCCGTAGGGCTCCCCAAGAATCGTAGTCAATCCTTTTTTATCGTTAAATCCCGGCAGTCCGATTTGTCGCGAACCACTCAACAGAAGAACACGAATCCAAAATCGGGAGCAACGACGTAATTCGGATGACTTCAAATCAATAAATCAGTGACGTCATCGTACGGGAAACGGTTTCGAAAATGTGTTCGATATAAAGTTGGGGCTCAACACAGGGTAAATCATATGCTTTCGCTTTCACAATTGTCGAATAATTTCGTTTAAAAAGTGGCTTAAAAGCATAAATAAATAGAATAATTGTATTTTTTCAGTATAAGATCGAATTTAATCCATTTCGTGAACATCAGACTGTTATATTTTCACTCGTGGCTTACTGAAAAAAAATAATTATCCTCTATGTAATGGTAGACTAGAACCAACCGGCGATTACACCTACTGTGGCCACTCAAGTTGTTTCAGTATTGACTATTTGTTATGCCGACAACAAGATTGTCAAAAGTAAAGGGCTAGAACGCATAAATTTACGCTTTTGCAAACGTATTTTAGGAGTACAGTAAAACCTCTCTATTACGACCACTAAATGTTGTTAATTATTGGGTATTTAAGGGAGGTGACTGCTTAAAGCAAGGTGACAGTAAAACAGAAAGCTCCTTTAGGAGCTTTCTGTTTCCCTGTCACCTTGTTTTAAGCTGTCACCTGTCTTTCATACAACCAATTATCCTTCGTTTTAGTGGTCGTAATAGAGAGGTTTTACCGTATTTTAACTCAGTGCAAGCAATGCAGCAGCGTACGGTGAACTTGGGAGATTTCCTATATATATATATAAAGCGTTATGTTCGTATCTTAATACTGGTTTAAAATTGTATCACCAGACAATCATATGCATGTGTATTGACTGATGCAAAGAATAACCATACTGGGCATCAGGTTTTAAAGAACTGCTATTTAGGTATGGGTTTGGACATGTATGGGAATACCCATTTTCTGTTATTCCAAATGTATTTATATGTGTATTTAAACAAAGAATAGCTGATTGCTTCCAACAAGAATGGGACAATCCATTGCAAAACAATAATAGTCATACCATATACAAACATTTGAAAACTTCGTATGGGTATGAAAATTGTTTTAAAAAGACTAAACCATACAGTTAACTTAAACGTGTGACACAGCTACGTACTTCTTGCCATAAATTGAAAATTTTAGTACAAAGTCTTTAAACTTTATATTTTTCCTGCATCAAGTAGCAACTTGTTCTTAGAAATCATTCTACGAGGGGCATTTTTTAAGTAGTGGCAACAGATCAGTAAATTCAATATTATAAGTGCAAGACGCATGTGTGATATTTCATTTTAAAGAGCAATTCTTTGCCGTTACGATGGTATAACGCACGATAAGATCACATCAGTCGATAAGTCACAACATAAACCTAAATGACCTCTACTTCAGGACACTAGAACATAGCACTTGTCAGACATTATTAAAGTAAAATGTAGAAAAAGACATTTTTTAAGAAAAAAAAATTCACTTTTTTTCATCTTAGTGTCAGACAGTTTGGAACCTGATCAGACGCCGGGTTACCGTATCTCAGACGCCGCTTTGGAGAGGCGGTGTCTTAGATGGGTGATCACTATTTTATATAGCCCATTCAAAACGAATTACAAGTAATCAAAAGAAATCATACATCATAATTTTTATACTCGTCGTTTTTATTTTACACAGTTGTTTTCAACAGTGACACCCTCTGTGACTTTATGCAGTGACGGATAACATGGTCATAGACATCAAACGTTTCTTTACAGTAGGTACACCTCAGGTCCATTATCTGAAATGGAAGAAAAATGTCGGTAAGAATCTGTATCTTTCAGCATAACCTCGATCAGAATCCGTAACGCTATCTGTCCGAATCTGTACCGAAAAGCGCGATCAAAATATCGATAAATTCAGGAGTTTTACAAAACATTTGGAATCGACAATCGCTGGAAGTATTGATCAAATATATTGTACCTTACTTAGGCAAGTGAGAAAATAACCGTGACATGCAAATTTATAGGCATTGTTTCGAAAATTCAAGGAAATCATTTCAGAAAACTCGATTTTCAATGCAGTTTATCACTTTTACGGATTGCTGGCAAATATTCAACCAGGGTATACATACATAAGGCATGGAATTAAACGGGACAAAAGAAATACACAATATTTATAACATATTTGTTTGATATTAGGCTTGGATTACCTATTTTTACATCTCACCGCTCTACATCTACAACCGCCATGGACGGAATCCGTAACACTTGTATGTCTGAATCTGAATCCATTGTAACGGAGTTGTAAGCGGGTGAAGTAGGGGTCATTAAGGTTAATGTTGTGACTAATCTTATCGTGCGTTATACCATCGTAACGGCAAACATTGCTCTTTAAAGTGATACATCACATGATCACACATGCATTTCGCATTTATTAAATTAAAGTTACTGATCTGTTGCCACTACTTAAAAAATGCCCCTCGTACTTCTTCAAAAAACGGCCTCGTAAATTAAGTTTACCTTCTTCCGTAGTTTTATAATCACTTACTTTGTGATGCCATTTATTTCACCAGCTTAACGAAATTACCCCTTACCTTGATGGACAAGTGATCTATGGTCCGGCTAAAGCATGGACGGACGCCATACGCTCCTTCAAAGGCGGTCGTCTGGCCGGTACAAACCCAGGGTCCATTAGATCGGAGTTCCCGTTAGACAACAAAGCGCGTTTGCCATTTGCTAACCCACCTGTTGCCAGGAACCATGAACTGAAGCCAGTTTCCAGATTTCATGGTAACTTACAGTTTCTCTTGAAGAAACAACTTGTCTTTAAGTCATCTCCCCATAAATACAACATTTTACGCTTTTACTACACTTTATAGAACCATGAATACCGTATATCTGATATACAATGCAAGTGCATGTACAGTGCTTTCCCGTTTAGCGCAAACGAAACGCAAACGTAAAGCACTAAAATGGAGAAAAATGACAACTTTTCGACAATTCTGCCTATGCATGTTAATCTGAGTGGCAAACAGTCTGGAGCCTGATCAGACGTCGGGTTACCCGGCGTCTGATCTGGCTCTAAACTGTGTGCAATGAAAATAATAGTTTAAGCGTAAACACATTTATTGGGAAAGAATAACGTATTCCCCACTACACCATGGGGACAGTCCATGCGAGCTAGACAGGACAAGTGAATACATTTAATCAGTGATCGAAGAAGATTGCTGATCGATTAGTAATCAAGCGATAAATAAGTACCATTGTTTTATTCTGCATTTTTTCTACGATCTGAGGAATCAGAAAGACTCAAGCAGGAAACGCAACACAAACAATACACTCACCTCTCAAGCAGAACACACACACACAGTCATACCATAACAAACACACACACATACACACACACACACACGCGCGCAATACCATTCCTTCATCTTAAAACCTACAGAAAATACCAGCCACACGGTATTTACAATTGTATTCTAGTAAACGAGATGTTGGTACTTTGTAGCCATCGGCAACCCTAGAGGTCATGAAAACCCTTTCCTGTTATCGTTTGGAATACTTTGGTTCCGATGGCACAATATTGTGGCGGATCATGTTGCGGCACAAAACCCACATTTGAATGACGAGCAGATATTTGAAATTGCGAGGAAAAGAGTTGTTGCACAATACCAGGTAGGTTTGCTTGATAAGTACAGTTTAGAGGACGATTGTCTTTCCCAATAAACACTTCTGTAATACATGTAACACAGTGTATTTCCTTTGCAAACAGTTTGGAGGCAGATCATATACAAGGTAACCGGCGTCTGATCAACCTCCAAACTACTCGCAACTCAAATATAAACTAATGGTGAGTATTTCAAGAAGCTGTCATTTTCAACACCCTTTTGCATTTCGTTTGCATTTCGTATTTCTTCATACGGGAAAGAATAGGGTCTGCGCTGTTTGACAAAGTCCACTTTAAAAGACATTGGGTTAAATGGGTTAACGATTCAACGATAAAGCGAAAACAGGAGCAGTAGGGACTGTCTACATTATTCCTATTATACCAACGGTTCTAAATATAGGACATAGGCAAGTAGTTTAGACTCGGATTAGGCGACACATAATGCGGCGTCTTATCAGAGTCTACACTGTTTACTGATAGGAATTTCAATAAAAACAAAATGAAAATGAAAATTAAGACCAGGTATCCCATAGATAAAAATGGACTAATCCAATATTTCAGCATGGAAGAATCAACTAGGCACAAATGGGTTAAGATATAATATTTTTTGGTGTTGCAAGATGTACTAAAGATGCATTAAGTGCTTTAAACAAACATGTTTGGCAAAAAACTTTCAAACTGATGTAAATCCGGGACTTTGGTCGGGACATGTATGCATGAAATATAAACATTGTTGATGCTGAAAACTTACCTGAAATGTATGATTGCAACAAAATGAGCTTAGTTGATGTCATTTGCATGCAACTATTATTTATTGTGTCATGGATCTGAGGCCTAAATCATTTGAATAAACTGAAACTGAAATATAAATATAGGGACTTCACTGATTAGGGAGGCTGTGGGGGTTTGGTTTAGTTTAAACCATTTATGCCGAGTGTATTGTTCATGCTGATAATATATTGGATAAGTGCATTTTTAGGTAAGAGGTGCCTGGTGTAAATTCTAAAATTATTTTGTTTTATATTGAAATTTCTATGAGCAAACAGTGTATACCCTGGCAAGACGCCGCATTATGTGGCTTCTGATCAGAGTCTACACTGTTTACCTATGTCCCTTTTATGGGACGCTAGACCCAAATGGGTGAGAGATTATTAGTTATACAATTTCTTCACAATGTACATGAGGATTTATTCCCGGCTGAGGTAAATGATATTGCCCGAGTCGTCAGGCGAGGGTTACATGATTTTACCTAATGGGAATGAATCCTCATGTACGTTGTGAAGAAACTGTATAACAAATTTATTTTACTGCAAAGTTTTCACAGTTCAAACGAAATATTTCGGAATTTGTCGTGCACAGCGCTCATAGTAAACAGTAACAAAACCGCGCCCAAACAGATGACATTGAGCGTAAATGACGTATTGTTTCTGATATGACGGTTGTTATTCATAAGTAAGATAGGCACCCTCGTAGACGTCGGCGTCAAACTTCTCAAGAAAAAATGCGACCGTTGAAAGATCCATACCCCGGTTGATTCTAGGCCGAAATGAACTTAAAACGGAGGATGCATGATTGAATGCACTCAATCTTGTCGAACAGTCAGTCATCTTATTTCCTGCGAAGCAAGACTCAATGACCTGTCAGCCAATGAAAATATTTTCATGTCTACGTACCCTGTCAGCTCATAGGGTACTTTGGATCACGTTTACGGCTCGGTACCAATTCAGGAGTAAGGAATTTACTTTGCAGTATTATAAATTTTGGTTTTTTATGTAAACATACAATACGTACAATACATTACACTGTTTGCATTGGTTTAACCAATTCAATGCCAATCTCAACAACATAAAATATAGGGTATAATAGCTGTTATGGATCACTGTTCAGACGCAGCCTAAGACCCGGATCCAAACCGATTTACAACCATTTTTAAAGTTCTTAAGTCAAAATAACTTAAATCTAAATTTTAGAAATAAGAGCAGACAACAATTATTTTAAACTGATTACTTCACGACAGTGAAACGGTGAAGAGTGTCGGTAATACTTAATAGTTTAAACATATTTTATTTCCAATCTTTTTACAGGAAAAGGGATTGGGCCACAAGTTCTGCCAACTTAGAGTCGGCCCTTCCCCTACAGTTTCACAAAAGTACATGTACTATTGGAGAGAGACATATATAGAAATAGAGAATGGGAGAAAGAGAAAGAAAGAGAAAGAAAGAGAGAGAAAGTTTAGTTGCTTGTTTTCAGGTGTCTCCGCATAATTTGATGAGAAGAAACAGTAAAGTAAGGGATTAAAAAATATATAACGACCAAAAAAAGATCAACTAATCTAAGTCATTCACCAGTGTATCACTATCAAAACGAGAGATAGGGCTAAATTGGCTTTACAGTAAAACTTCTGTTAAAACGGCCTGCAAAACTAAGCACTGAAACGTAGTCTTGGTAAATAGATTCAGATAAGGTAAAAGTAATACAGATAGCTCCAACGGGCTTTCTGTATTACTTTCGCCCCTCTTCATTTTTCATATAGTCCGTGAGCCAGACACCTGAAATTTGAGGTACGGGTACCATTCAGGGTGAATAAGGTTCACTATGATTTTCGGAAAGACCAAACCCTCTTCTATTAGGAAATGTATTATAGCAGCAAATTCATGGGAGCTTTGTTGGCTTTTGAGGCAGTTTTGTTACCCCACCCTTCAATTTTAACGTTGTAAAAGGATCATCGATGTAACTATCATACATTTTGTAATGCATGCATTTTTTTTGTGCTTTATATCAAAACGGGGTCGAAACATGCCATTAAATGTTATTTGTATTATTTAATGAATTAACTTTGGCGAAAAACAAATTGCCATCACCTTTTTTGACGAAAAATCACCTTTTTATGCCTTCAGACAAATGTCTTTTCATGTGGATGGTATATAGTGATCCTACTGGCGGTGCGTACGAGTTAAACAGATTTCACTGATTCCTCTAGCAATAACACTGCGTAATAAAATGCTTTGGTACTTGAACAATCCAACCATATCATCCAACCTCAGTATGGCATTGACCTTGACCGAATTTTGACAATATGTTATTAGAGCTGTTTGTTTTTTAACTAGATTTTACCGTTTCGTCTAGCATCAATACCGCATATTAGAATGACTTGATACTTGCTGCGTTTGATCATTGCTAATCCACCCATATCACCTTACCTCAATTTTGACCTTGACCTTCACCGAATTTGGAACTGAAATATGCTATAAGGGTTGTTTTATTGGTTAAATAGATTTTACTTTTTCGTCTAGCATTATTACCGCTTACTAGAATGCTATTAAACTTTCACAGTTATGGCTTTTGATAATTCTCAATTCACCTATATCACCCAACCTTGATTTTGACCTTGACCGTGACTGAATTTGGACTTAAAATATGTTATAAGGGATGTTTATTGGTTAACTAGATTTTACCGTTTCATCTAGCATAAACACCTTTTACTAGAATGCTTTGAGACTTGCACAATTGTTACTTTCGATAATTCCCAATCAACGCGTATCAACAAAACTTAATTTGACATTGACCTTGACATCATTTTGGACTTAGAAAATGTTTCATGTGCTATGTCAGGGTTAACTAGATTTTATCTTTTCGTCTAGCACCGCTAACTCAAATACTTGGATACGTATACAGTTGTCGCCTTGTACCATTCATAATATATCCATATCACCCAACCTTGGGTTTACCTTGATAATACAACAGAGGTCACTGTCAATAAGGACACACAAACTCGCATTGGGACCATACACTTCCGCTTGAACACTTGTGCCATCAAGCGTTACTATATAATAGCTGAATATCACAGTGCATCCATCAGCCAATTAAGAGACATGCTTGAAGATACGAAACACGAGAACTCTCACACAGAGCTGCAAAGGTCACAAATGCAGAAATATGAGGAAAACTTTACTGCAGTAACATTTCTAATAAGTCTAGTTCACCCATTTGAAGAAAATCAAGATCTGATTAGCATATCCACCGCAAATGCAGTAACATGAGATATCGCAAAAGTCTTTCTGAATGCACATGCGATTGGTCAATAATGCGATTGGTCAATGCTCGTATGCACAATTCAAAGGAGAACAACCATGATCGAATGAAGAGCAACATATTATAGACCTCAAGCAGCATGAAAGTGAAATCCAGGGGAAGACTGGCAACTCTTACAGATAGTGCTTTTGTTCGGTCGCATAATAGTTATGGCACACACACGCAATCTCCAGATGAATTTCATTATTTCACCTATTGCACTTTGGCATCAAATTGTTTGCTTAGAAAGTCCAACAATGCTGCATTAGCATTGAGCTAACAAAAAACGCTTGGCTTAGCTGAAGGTGTGCCGAAGAAGTCTGTCTGTGATTGACGGCATGAACTTCGTACAGAGAGTCAAAAGATACAAATGCATGTTTGTGGCTGCGCAAGCACTATTCTATCGATGGCACTCTAGGCGACAGTGACAGTGATAGAAATGATGTATACAGTGGAGACGTTTGTTTAGCAATATGGTCAATAAAAAGGTAAGGGCCATGTTTATTATAGTGTCACCCCTATTGAAAGGGCCAGCCAGTTTTGGCTTATGAGACACCTATCCTTTTTTGCGCGCTCAGTACCTCCCGAATCCCTTCTCTTATTGCCGGGCGCCTGTCAGAGACGGGCCTACAGTAAACATTCGTTTAACTAGCTGGCGGCTCACCAACCGGCCACATCAATCCCAACCCCGTATCCAGCTCCGGGATTCGAACCTTCGACCTCCCGCTTCCGAGACGGACGCCCTTAACACTAGGCCATGGTTGCGGTAATGTGGACAATAATAATATTCTTATAGCATTCCTGGTGCATCAATGGATGAAAACCGAGCACAGTCAAAGGTTACAGACGAAACAATAGTACGCTTACGTTGAAATCAAATGCGTTAAGGGTGTATCAATGTCATAAGCGATTTTTTCAAAGTAACAAACTTTTTTTCTATCATTGTTATTTTGGAAGAGCTATTTATAATGAATGAAAAAATGAACAAAAAAATATATGGTGGTGTCCTTTTTTTTTTAGCTACAGCGATTTGAAAAAGGTATGTCTAATTTGGACCTTTTCTCTCAAATTTTACCCATTCAGAGTACAAGCTTCAGTAAAATCTATTTCAAAACAAAACAAACATGGTAATTTGGGTTTTCATTATTTATTTCATGTCTATGGTGGTATTTTCACATATAGAACCAAATTTAGACAAAGCAGGCACTAGGTTTGAACAATATGGATCCTCGAATATCACAAATATGCTTTTTATAGGGCATGGTTTTATTAGATTTTTTATTTTATGAAAAAAAAAGTAAAAAAGTTTGAAAATGAAATAGTTCTAGTATTAAACTTTTTCTTATATTCTACCAAATGAAAGCCAATGCTAAGGCAGTTCAAAATATGAAAAGAAATTGAAAGGTCAGTGTTGAAAATTTTGAGTTATTAAAGAAAACGAGTTATCCCCCCTTACAAAATTTACAAAAAAGTACCATATCGATGATATTTAGAGCTTTGTTAATTTCACATTTGGTGCCTTTTTTTTCTTAAATTAGTTTTTGTATGAAGAAATGCTACCATAGACAGGAAATAAATAACACAAAACCAAATTATCATATTTGTTTTCATTTAAAATGGATTTTATTGAAGCGGGCTGTTTGAAAAGGACAAAATAAGAGGAAGTGGGTGGGGTAAATTTTACATGGCCATGGAGCCAACTGTTGTTCACCAAAATGTACACTTTTTCTATTTTTTCATTCATCTTAAATAGCTCTTCAATACAAAACCATCATAAAGTGTTTTCATATACTTTGAAAATTTCTTAAAGTCATGACATTGATACACCCTTAAAATAAAATGCAATGAATGCAAAGAGGTACAGGGTCTTTGAAGCAGCCAAGAAGAAGCAAATTAACGTGTTTAAAAATGCGGGACAAAGACACGCACAAGTTATATTGGATATCCTGAAAATTTAGGACGCGATTGTCACTGATGTCTGCAAGTCACTGAATAGAATGTATGTTTAACATGTTGTGACACGGTCAGTGCATTTACTGGTAAGGATAAAAAAAAACGCGCACTGAAATTGACTGGTAATGCTGAAGCTCAAGAAATGTTCCAAGAATTTGGATAGGAAAGGGGTATCGCTCCTGCTTTGATACACAGACATGAGAAATTAACGTCAGCTCTATGCCCTGTAAGCGTTATCAGCAAAAGTGAATGATCAGCGGTACGACTTATTCTGTACCACAGAGGGTGGTATAGAGCACCACCAGCTACACCTCATGCCTGGATTGATGGGTACATGGTTGAATTATTTTGGTTTACGGCACTGCGCCACAAAATGGGCCATATATAGCGGCAATGATTGATGGGGGATGGTGAGACGCGATAATGACGATGACGTTGGGCAGATGATTTTAACTAAGTTCATCTTTTGCGAAACAGCAAATGGGATCAAAACCAACGACCTGTCTTCCATAATTTTAGTTCTTAGAAGAGGGGGTTATCTCGTTTTATAAAAGAGAAACAATCCCGTATGACAATTAATCCACAGAAATACAACAAGATAGGAATGTCTAGACTGTTTAGTTAAGCAGACTTTCAGAGCTAACTGCAAGGCTGCTTTTTGGAGTCAATGATCTTCCAAGTCCTGTAGGAAGAGGATGGAAAGTTGTGAAAGAGGGTGATATTGATCAGCTATTGGACGACATGCTGGATGGAAAACAGCTCTGACGTCGATGCTTGACCTACTAGCGTGGAGATGTGCTAGCAAATGTACTTTGCATTTGTTATGGTTTGAATAGAACGAATATGTACAAACTTCCTAACTGTGAGAATCAGGTAACTAGTACAGAATCAGGTGATGAAGAACATCCACTGGAAGAGACTGAATACATTGAGAGTGAAGGAGATGTGAGAATTGGTACTCTTACATAAGAATTACAACCTACACGTCAGTGGTTGTAATGCATAGATTATTCGTCCGACTAGATGTTTAGACATTTTCATAACACTGTTGTCAATGGCTTGTAGATTAACGTCAACATATTGCCTTTAAACTTAAATATTTTGACCCGAAACACATGCTTTTCATCTGTTATGTGGTAGCAGGTGTATTTGAAAATTGCAGCGTCAAGGATTCGTACAGTATTAACCTTAGCATAAGAAGAAAGTAACATTGTCGTAGAACATTACTGCTTTAAATGAACCCCGGAGGCATCCTTAACAGTACTGTTTATTCTGATTTTTTAGCTCGCCTATTCGGAGAATGGGGGGGCTTATGGAATCACCCCGGCGTCGGCGTCGGCGTTGGTTTTTCATGGTTAAAGTTTTGGGGTAAGTGTTGTTATGCACTAATACATCATGAAATATTTGCATTAGGAAGCTGATATTTGGATTGGAGGTGCCCTATGGGTTGAACATTGATGTTGTGTAGTTAAAATTAAAAAAAAAGTTTAAATTTAGTCAAAATTTCACCTTTTGTGGACTTAGGTTTTTCGGCTGATTTCTCATGGTTAAAGTTTTGGGGTAAGTGTTGTTATGCACTAATACTACATGAAATATTTGTATTAGGAAGCTGATATTTGGAATGGAGGTGCCCTGTGGGTTGAACATTGATGTTGCGTAGTTTAAATTTTAATTTTTTTTTAATTTAGTCAAAATTTTACCTTTTGTGGCCTTAGGTTTTTCGGCTGATTTCTCATGGTTAAAGTTTTGGGGTAAGTGTTGTGATGCTCTAATACTACTTGAAATAATTGTATTAAGAAGCTGATATTGGGAATCAAGGTGCCCTGTGGGTTGAACATTGATGTTACGTAGTTCAAATTTAAAAAAAAGTTTAAATTTAGTCAAAATTTCACCTGTTGAGGACTTAGGTTTTTCGGCTGATTTCTCATGGTTAAAGTTTTGGGGTAAGAGTTGTAATGCACTAATACTACATGAAATATTTGTATTAGGAAGCTGATATTTGGAATGGAGGTGCCCTTGGGTTGAACATTGAAGTTGCGTAGTTATTTTTTTTTTAAAAGTTTAAATTTAGTCAAAATTACACCTTTTGTGGACTTAGAGTTTTGGGACTGAAATTTCAAAGTTAGCTAAGGAGTAAGTGTTGGAATGCACTTATACTACATGACATATTTGCATTAGGAAGTTGATATTTTGAATGGAGGTTCCCTGTGGCTTGAATATCAATGTACTGATACACTTTTCTTTTGATAATTAGCTATTTAAGAAAGGTTTAATTAGGCGAGCTTTGCTGTTCTCCGACAGCTCTTGTTTCTTCAAGGTCCAAATTAGGTCAAGTCAAGGCCAAACCGAGCTTTGGTGATATTCATGAATTTGGAAAGGTTCAATGTAATCAGTATGCAATGATCAAATATTCCAGAAAGAAGTATTAACACTAGACAAAACGGTAAAATCTATTTAACCAAGAAATAGCTCACAAAATATATTCCAAGTCCAAATTTGATCAATGTCAAGGTCAAATTGAGGTTGGATAATATTGGTGGACTGGGAATGGTACAAGGCAACAACTGTGCAAGTATAAATTCATTTTAGTGGCCTGTGTTAGTGCTAGATGAAACGTTAAGATAGGGTTAATTTTGTACGCACGGACAGGGCGATCACTTTAATTATGCCACCTGCATCAATAGATTCCAGGAGCACAAAAAAGGGATTTTTCGTTATGAAAAGAGTGGCGTAATTTTTTGCTTTCGCCAAAGTAAATTACTTAAACAATTCCAATAATGCCTAATGGCATGTTACAATACAATAAAAAAGTATGTATTACAAAAAGTATGATTGTGATAATGATGGTCCTTTTACAATGTTAAACTTGGTGGATGGGGTAACAAAAATGCCTTTTTCGCTACTTAAACAATTCCAATAATGTCTAATGACATGTTACAATACATTTTTTGGGTAGGGTAACAAAAATGCCAACAAATGTCAACAAAGCTCCCATGATTTTACTGCTATCATACATTTCTTAACTAGTCACACATTGATTTTTCCGAAAATCATAGTGAACATTATTCACCCCGAGTGGTACCAACCAGCCCCTCCGGCTCACGGCCTAATATAGATAAGGTTCTACACTGCTGAACAGAGGCCTAACTACTTATATAATAAACATATACATGTAATCATAAATGAGCAACTAGTCGAGAATCTAAGATGGGATGGCTAACTACATTCTGGTATGACAATTTTTAAGATATGTCCATCTTAGACCCTCGAATCGTTCCATAATGTTTTACATTGCATATCTAAGCTAAACAAAAGATGTTATAAGAGAACATAAGTATAGGCGCATCAACTTTCAATTCTAGAAACAAACCAAAACAGAGAAAGACAAAACAAAAAAGAATCAAGTACTGAAGCGTTTGGTTTCTTTAATGAATGTTTGTTCAGCACCAAAATTCAAACAGTTTTGTTCAAAAGTGAGGTGATTACTTCCATAAAGAAGAATGTTTCTATGAATCGGATGGCAAAATCTTGTGGTCTGAAATAAGGTATGTCGTAAGTTTATATAATTGGGGCATTTAAAAAAGAAATGATCAACATTTTCAATTACATTTTCACAAGAACAATACGGATCTAGTTTTAATTGATTTAGAAAAAGGTGTTCATTCAAATTACTACAACTGTTCCTTAACCTTGCATGTAGTACTGATAAATGTCTATTTCCGACCAGGTAGTACCCTGGAACTCTCTCTGGCTTCGATCTAGAAACTATATTATTTTTAAAAGAAGAAAAAGTAGGGATTTGCCTAAGATCAGAGCCCAGAGAGTTCCAGAGCACTACAGAAGAAGGAATACAATACATGTATTTCTGATAAATGGACGTTCTAGCAGGTAGCACTTCAAACTTTTCTCGGTTTCTCAAAGGATAGTTTGACCTTTCACCAACTAATGGAGGAATAACATCACTTATGTACTGTGGGACAGTGTCATGTGCTACCTTGTGCATAAAAAACAGTTTTTGGTTTTTCTCGTCTCTTGAACAAAGACTCCCAGCCACATTCTATGTACAACCTCTCAAGGGAAACTGATCTCGTTAGCCCTGTGACGATACGTGCAGCTTCATTTTGCATTTTAATACTAACACTGCTTGCAATTTACTTGCCTGATTTTGTACGTGCGCTTTTGAGAAAGTTAGCTGTGCGTAACTATGTTTTTACTTTGTAACTATAAGTTATATACATAAACATGCACATAAAATATGAAAAATGTGCCATCGCTTTAACCCTTTCCCCGGTTGTTTGCTTTCGGTGTTTAAAACAGATAAATGCCTAACCCAAGGAGGGGGGGGGGGGGGGAGTGGGGTTAGGCCGAGAATTCCGCTAGGAGTTTTTCTGCTTTGCTTCGGTTTGATCTAGACGTCCACTATTAAAAAGTTCCAATAACGTAGTTCACTTGAAAACAGGTGTACATTCTCCTTATATTTTATCCGAGGAATCTTTTTCTTTTTTTGATTGATCTCTCTCTTTTTGGTTTGGATTTATACATATGAAAATATTTTTGTCATGTGATATGATTTAACCTGTTAAAACAATTTGATTTATATTATGTTGATGTAACGAGATACACTGTGTATTAATAAGTTACCAAATAAACTATGTCAAATAAAAAAAAATCGACTAGAAATGACTAGTAACGCTTATAGTTTAGCAATTAATGTATATCCAGAGCAGCCTTACATGTCTGATCTGAATAAAGACTTGGATTATTAATTCATTATTAAATAATTGAACTGCTTTCAGAATAATAGTATTATCAACCAACTTTTAATGAGTTTTCTTATAAATTTCAAAGACCATGTTAACCTAATGAGTAATCAAGCTAGTCTCCACCCAACTTACCTTTCACCTTTAGGACAGATTGAATATTTTGCATATCTGCAAACAGTTTATACTCAGATTAGACAGCTCCTTTTAGAACTGTTGTTTAATCACATTCTATTTCATTTGGCAAAGGAATGTCACAGCTCAGATTGTATACCTATTTGCTGTACGCAAATGAAATACCTAAATTATTATTAAAAATGTATTTATTAGGTATGCATATCGAGTAGAGTATTGCAAGATTATTTGATAGATAAATGGTTAACTGCACCTTTCACATAAGTCCACACTAGAATATTATCCAGAGCACACATAAAAAACTAATTGATAGATTGATAACATCAAAAAAAAAATAAAGTTACGGTAAAGTCATGTTTAAAACGTCGACATGACGCACCTGTCGTCGATCATCACGTCGGCACCTTCGCGACGTGATCGCAACCGAGTACCTCGATTAACATATAGTAATACGCAACGTCTAAGATAAACAAGATGACGACAGTTGTCATCATAAGTTGTCATCTTATGATGACAACTGGATGATGCATCTGAAAACACTTGACGGGACGATAAACCTTTAAATATCATAAACAACAATTACAACAACAGAAACAAATAACATCAACATCAACAACAACATCAACAAGAACTAGTGTATAACGTAGGCAATTGATGCAACAAAGAGCAATGTGTTGATAATGAGCTGATTCATATACCACACACGGATTTACGTACTGGCGCCTTCAATACATAATTGTCTGAGGGGGGCGCATGAATCAGATTATAAGTAAGTAAGTAAGTAAATATTTCATTATTGTGACGGGCGCATAGTACATGTTTAAATACAAACAACTTGCAACCGGCCCAGTGGGCCTATAAGTTACCACAATTTAAACATAAATGTCTTGCACATTTTATATACATTTAAAGAATATAAAGTTAACAAAACATAATACAGTGTCGAGGAACGTCATTCGTTCCCGTTCAAACGAAACGAAATGCAAACGCATTGCAATAAAACTACGAAAATAGCAATTCATCGCAAACGCTGACGATTCGCTTTGATTATATATAATAGACACATATCTATTTAAAGTAAAGGATTGGGAAACATGCGAACCCTATGTTAGCCCACTCCAATTGAGATTAATAACGTATCTCAGCATGCGGTCTTACATACCTACACTACCAATCCCTAAAGCCTGTTGACATATAACAATAGTCATTGCTGGAGGTTTCGGGAATTTTGGTAATTGCATAAGGGAAACATGCGTCAAACGAATAACGTATATCTCAGCGTGGGTCTAGTTTACTTACACTACCAATCCCCCAATGCTGGAGACATCTTTTGTAATAAGAAAAAGTTGTATAGACCCTGTGCGCAATGACCACTGGAAAAATCCAAGAAAAACCCATAACAAATAAAAAACACATGCATCGCTACTGACCTGTTGGCAGAATGAGTAAACTTGTCCTATGCACACAGTTTTTCTCATGTTGCAATATATTGTAAAGTCAACTCTTTCCTGGTAAATTTTATCGAGATAGTTTACCCCAATTCAGCGTTTCATTGTCGTCTGCTTCAATATTGTGGTCTGCAATACCGCTTCAATGTTAGATTTAAGGCAGTATAACTGACGTAATTTCAAAACAAATGGCAAACAGTTTTGATCCTGACCAAACGCCGCGTTTCGCGTTGTATTAACATTTCTTTAATCAAAACTTACAAACTGGATTTGTATTGAATTGCAGACGACAAATTTTAGCAGACGATATTTTGCGAAACTGAGAAAATAGATACACATGTGGTTGAATTTGGCGAGAAAGTGTTATTTCTATGTTTCTGTTGAGTGATTAAGTCTTCTAGAAGTGGCCATAATAGCTGCAAACAACAATGTTTAATATATTGCTTATATTCTCCTTTTATTTGTTAGCAATTTCACTTTCAGAAAATAGTATTTTATGATTGGTTGCCGGTTTGGTTAAATACGAGCATGGATTCGGCCGAGTTTCGCAGGCGAAACCAATACACCAATACAGTGCACGGTAAGTACCCGACTCTACCCGAGTACACTGGAGAGGACAGTATTCTTTCCCAATACAACTGTGTAAACGCTTTCATTTCCACTGCGAACAATTTGGAGCCAGATCAGACCCCAAACTCTTTGCAACGCAGATACTGTTTAAAATTTTAATATCAAACAATTTGTAACCATATCAAAAACTGGGTAACTCGGCGTCTGAGTTTGGATCAATCCGTTTTCAATTGCAATTTCTTTCACTTAGTTTCTGGCTCAACCATGTTTGACTAGTACTGAAACAGTGAAACGACAATGTACGTATTCATATACAGTAGAAAAATGTCAATCTTTCCCATTTAAACGCAAACCCACCGCAAACTCAATTCACTAAAATGTAGATTAAAAAAATCCGATCTATTTTCATCTTAGTGGCAAACAGTTTGGAGCCTGATCCGACGCCGGGTAATCCGGTGTCAAATCTGGGTCTGAATTGTTTGGAATGGAACTTGTTAGTTGAGCATAAATGCGTTTATTGAGAAAGATTCTGTCATGACACGCGTTTTGGTCAATATAAAAATAAAACAAGCTCATCGTGGTATACCTGAGATGTTTTACAACGTTCTTTCCTACCCCGACGTTGGCCTTCGTGATCGATTCCTGCGCACCACAGCTCTAAACCGTTGTAAAATACCGTTTAACAACGGTAGAACATAGATTATTGCTTAAATAACGTCTTCTTCACTGTATATTTTATAGCGATATTTCATAACTGAGTAGGTATAATAGGTTATGACGATTATGTTTTTGCCTTGGGATAGTTGATTGGAGGCCCGCCCTTCATAATTTTTATATAAGCGTTTTCATTTTATTCAACAAGTTTGTTTGCATATTGTATTGTCCAACTATTTAGCACATATCCTGGTTTTAGTTTTCAAGACAGATGTTTACCATAGAAGTAACATTTGACACATGTTCTACTCCTTGTAGAAATGCCTTTTAATTATTATACTAGGTTCTGATATAATATAGTGCCACACAGAACTTTTCATATATCCTGACCGGTGTATGCTTAAAAAGCAGAAAATAAAGCAGAACACTCCTGTATGAGGTTTCTGTATTACTGCCAGCCTGCTTTAACCCGTTACATTATAGCTTGCTTTCATTTTGAAGACAGATTGTAACTTTAAGTAAACTGACAAAATTAGGCAGATGTTATTATGTCTCCGAAAGAGTAGACGTTTTTGTACATGTGTGGTATAAATATAATTTTATTAGTAAAATGTGTTTTTTTCATGTATATTAATCTGATGGTGTGTTTAATGTATTTAATTATTTCTCCCATTATTGAACAGTATCAATAATTTGTAAACTGAAATAACACAACTCGTATTTGTTTGTATTGCGGACAGCGAACACCCAATACCGCCGTTACAACCCCAGTTTACACCCGGGTATTTTCCACGAATTCCAGGCGGCGGCAATGAGGTTCGGCCATACGCTTGTGCCACCAGGACTATGGAGGTATGTGGTGAAGAATGAGTCGAAAGCCTCGACGGTTCGAATGCCCAGAGTACATCGAATTCACTTTTGACCATAATTATCAGTTCAATATGCATGGAAGCTCCGGTTTAAACAATGGGATATGTTATTTTTAGCTCGCCGGACTGTGTCCAAGTGCTAATGTTCTCACCTAGTCATTTGCGTCGGCGTTCCTGTTCCGTGTCCGTTCCCGTGTCCGTTCGCGTTAGCAATTTCAAGAAAATGCTTATAACTTCTATGTCCCTTACGGTATTGCTTTCATATTTGGTATGTGTGTGTATATGGACAATACCTTTCAATGCACACAAAAAAATTGACCTCTGTGACATTTACCTTGAACTTAAGGCCCGTGTTTATGTTTAGAAATATGTGTTTAGGTTTTGAAAAATGCCTAAAACTCAATTGTTCATTGAGGTATTTCTTTCATATTTGGCATTCATGTGTATATGGACAAAACCATTTCATGAATATGAGCGTACAAACGTTTTCAGTCTAGTGTATTCGCATTTGAACTTAGGGCCCGCGTTTAGGTTTCGAAATCTGCGTTTAGCTTTCTCAAAATGCCTATTACTTCTATGTCCTTTGAAATATCCCTTTAATATTTGGGTTGTGTGTGTGTGTGTGGGGGGGGGGGGGGGGGGGCTTACAAGGCGTGATTTCTGGGGTCCAAAGTTGGAACCCACAATGTTGAAACATTAACCTGGCCGTCGCCTGGGACATTAACCTGGCCGTTCTACTGAAACGTTTAACCTTGTCGCCCTAAGTCATAGGGTTATGGGTAGGGTTAGCTTCCAGCTCATTCCGTTTAAAAGTTAGAATGTAGTTGTGAGGTCTGTCCCATAATGCGAAATGAGGTCCACTTCAAAGGCGGTGACCTCGTAATTCACGTCTCGTAAGACTGTGTGTGTGTGTGTGTGTGAGTGTGTGTGTGTGTGTGTGTATGGACAATACCTTTCCATCCGCACAAACAGTTTGACCCCAGTGGCCTTGACCTTGAACTTAGAGCCCGTGTTTAGGTTTCGAAATCTGCGTTTAGGTTTCGAAAAATGCTTATAACTCCCATCTCCCTTGAGATATTGCTTTCATATCTGGTATGCATGTGTATATAGACACGACCTTACCATGCACACTAATACTTTTTAACCCCAGTGACATTGACCTTGAAGCTAGGGCCCACGTTTAGGTTCGGAAATCTGCCTTTAGCTTTCTCAAAATGCCTATAACTTCTATGTCCCTTTAATATTTAGTTTGTGTGTGTATATGGATAAGACCTTTCCATGCACACAATTTCTTTTACCCAGTGACCTTGACCTTTAACCTTAAAGCGTGCGTTTATATTTCGAAATCTGTGTTTAGGTTTATAAAAATGCTTGTAACTCCTATGTTCATTGAAATATTCCTTTCATATTTGGTATGCATGTGTATGTGGACAAGACCTTTCCATATACATAAAAAGTTGACCTCTCCAAGTCTGCATTTAAGTTTCTAAATGTGCCGGAGGCGAACTTTGATGTCTCTCTGACAACTCTTGTTCTTTCTATCCTCAACCCCTATACTGCCTTTGTCCATGTGTCAATGCTTGTCCCGAATGTATTGGCAATTGCAAACAGTATTAATCTAGAGCAGGCTGATTAAAGAGGCGTCTGACCAGAATCACTGATTGATGTGTGTCTTAAGTCAAAAGTTAATATTAAAATCAGATGTCAATTCCTTATGTAAAAGATAATTTAAGCAAACAATGGTCATTTAACCGTTGTGTTTTTTAGCGAATTGTTTGTAAATATAGTACTGTTTTATAGTTAAACTATTCACTGACGTGACCTAATCTGCTTTAAACATTTGTAGTATTCTCTAACTTATCAAATTTAGTTTAAACTTTACGTGTTAGACTCAGGAAATATTGAAACGAGTGCCAAACAGTTTGAAACCTGATTAGACGCTTAATTTTGGCGTCTGATCGGGATCCAAATCGTTTGCCAAAACTCAAAAAGTTGCTATTTTGGCAGATTGTTGTATTGCGTTTGCTTTTAGTATCGTTTTATCGGGGAAGTATAACGCCCTCTTCACTCCACGGTACTATGTTTTGCAGACCACAGACCGGCTGTTCTTACATTCCAAGTATAAATGCCGCTACAGGCAAGCGCTATGCTGCTTTAAGACTGTGTAACTCCTATTGGGATTCAAGGGTAAGTTCACGGTTACCTACAGCCAAGGGTAGGGGTTTTATTCGTACATCAAAAACGAGACCTATCAAAGCTATATGATTCCTAACTGTTTTCAAATAAACATTATGCTCGGGATCAGGCTCTGAAGAGGTTAACTCTATAAGGTAACTTTCTGTAAAATGCCGAAAATGGAAACTTGAGATGTACAAAATTATAAAAAAAAATGTAATCCTGTCCAATGAAGAAATATACTGTTTTGGAGACAAACATGTTAGATGAGAAGGTACAGTGGAGAAGACGTTATACTTTCCTGTTTAAACACAAATGCACTTCACTAAAATAAACAAAATAACAACTTTTTGAAATGTTTTACTTTCTTTTTTATCTAAACGGCAAACAATTTAGAGCCTGATCAGACGCCGGGTAACCCGGTGTCTGATCCGGCTCCAAAAATGTTTGCAACGGACATAACAATTTTAGTGTTAACACGTTTATTGAGAAAGAATACTGTCTCCTGCACTGTATGTTCGTTACAGAGAAATAACATGTAGATAGTGACCGAAATATTTTCTAATCTGGACCTGCACTATATGTCAAACTTTATATATGGGGACAGACTTTCCCATCGAAAGCCAATGTTAAAGTGAAGCTGAATAATAATGAAGTCCTCGAGACCCTCTGATTTATTTCGTTATATTCAAATTTCATTATATCAAGTTCGGTTTTCTAGCCGAGGAATAACTTTTGTTTTGTTATACATGTATCCAATATTTCGGTAAGTAAAATTTTGTTATAAGTGAGAAGTTTATATCAGACACAAACGAAGAGTTCATTTGAAAACTCAACATTGTAATGTTAACGCTCTCTATAACAACCACTTAATTATGTCAACTATGATGTAATTACAACAAGTGACAGCTTTTAGCAAGTTGACAGTAAAACAGAAAGCTCCTGAAGGAGATTTCTGTTTTTCTGTCACCTTGATTTAAGCAGTCACCTGTCTTTTATTCAAGCAATTAACTTTGGTTTATGTGGTCGTTATATAATAGTTACTGTATAAGATTGAGAAATGTATATTATGTAATAAATGTTTTTTGTTTTATAGACAGCCGTGGATGAGGACGTTGGTTCCCTGTTTCGAGGGATGGCAGCCACTAGAGCGGAGAGGGAAGATCCTATCATGGTTCCCGATCTAACTGGTATGTAGGATTACCACATGACTTGGGACATAAGGATTGTAGTTTTTATCTCGACTATTCGAAGAATATGGAGAGCTATTAGTCACCATTGCGTCGGCGTCGTGTGTCGGCGTTGCATGTACAGGTTTTTGATCAACCTAGAAAATGCCATCCTCTTAAAGCACATATCACTATCGATGCATTTTAATTTTACCATACACATCTAACCTGTCCTCAATCATCAATGAGGATAATTCTAGATGGTATTTTGGGTTAATTATCTCCCCCTTTGGACTTAAACATCCACGTTAATATTTTTGATCAACCTAGAAAATGCCATCCTCTTAAAGCATGTATCACTGCAACTTATGTTTTTATTTCATAATCGCTTTACCTCAAACATTTTACTTGCCCCAGACTAGAGGCGGATAATTTTCGATAGTATTTTGGATGAATTATATCTCCCTTTTTGAACTTAGGCATCCACGTTAAGATTTTTGATCAACCTAGAAAATGCCCTTCACTTAATTCATATATTACTACAACTATAATATTCTTATTCAATAATCACTTCACCTCAAACATATTACTTGCGCATAATTCTAGATGGTATTTTGTGTGAAGTTTGTCCCCTTTTGAAGTTAGAACTACTGTTTTATTCCATGACTGCTTTTAGTACAACGGAGCAGATGGTCGAGCTTGCTGTTTTACGGACCGACCTTGTGTAAAAACGTACCAACCTTATCTGAAGCCCTGTTTTCCTGACAAAAAGTTCGGTATTAAAGAGGTTTCTGGATAAGACATGTTACCACTCGTCAGGGAAAAGTCAGGGAAATGGAGAAAAAAAACTGTCAGGGATTTCTGAGAACTGTCAAGAAAGTTCGAAAATACAGTGCTCTTCTACAACGACATCCACTGGGAGACAAAGATTGTGTTTGTTGTATGGAGGGAGTCGTTATAGGGAAGGAAACTGAAGAATTGGCTTACATTTGCAAACAACTTGAATCCAGACCAGACGACGCGGTTGCTGCGTCTGATCTGGATCAACCTGTTCGTCACTCGTCATGATAATTATTCTATCAAAATGTCCACTTATATGTAACTTCGTGAATGAACAGTAGACGTTAATTTAATGCAGACGATATTGTAGCAGTAAGTCCTGTTTAGGGACTGCGGTAATTGTCGTTTTAAGGAGGGAGTCATTTTTGGGAAGGCCGTTGTAGGCAGGGTACCATGAAGATCTACAGACAAAGGCCAGGGAATTGTCATGGAATTTATAAAAACATCACCACTTGTGAATTGAAGCCAGAGTGTACATACTTGGCTCAATTGTTTTAGCATAAAGTATTAACTGGGAAAGAATGACGTCTTCTCTACTGTGGTATGCAAGACCCCATGCTGAGTAACGATATTTAGTTGATACATGTATTCCCAAGACCCCATGCTGAGTAACGATATTTAGTTGATACATGTATTCCCAAGACCCCATGCTGAGTAACGATATTTAGTTGATACATGTATTCCCAAGACCCCATGCTGATAAACGATATTTAGTTGATACATGTATTCCCAAGACCCCATGCTGATAAAAGATATTTAGTTGATACATGTATTCCCAAGACCCCATGCTGATAAACGATATTTAGTTGATACATGTATTCCCAAGACCCCATGCTGATAAACGATATTTAGTTGATACATGTATTCCCAAGACCCCAGGCTGATAAACGATATTTACTTGATACATGTATTCCCAATACCCCATGCTGATAAACGATATTTAGTTGATACATGTATTCCCAAGACCCCATGCTGATAAACGATATTTAGTTGATACATGTATTCCCAAGACCCCATGCTGATAAACGATATTTAGTTGATACATGTATTCCCAAGACCCCATGCTGATAAACGATATTTAGTTGATACATGTATTCCCAAGACCCCATGCTGATAAACGATATTTAGTTGATACATGTATTCCCAAGACCCCATGCTGATAAACGATATTTAGTTGATACATGTATTCCCAAGACCCCATGCTGATAAACGATATTTAGTTGATACATGTATTCCCAAGACCCCATGCTGATAAACGATATTTAGTTGATACATGTATTCCCAAGACCCCATGCTGATAAACGATATTTAGTTGATACATGTATTCCCAAGACCCCATGCTGATAAACGATATTTAGTTGATACATGTATTCCCAAGACCCCATGCTGATAAACGATATTTAGTTGATACATGTATTCCCAAGACCCCATGCTGATAAACGATATTTAGTTGATACATGTATTCCCAAGACCCCATGCTGATAAACGATATTTAGTTGATACATGTATTCCCAAGACCCCATGCTGATAAACGATATTTAGTTGATACATGTATTCCCAAGACCCCATGCTGATAAACGATATTTAGTTGATACATGTATTCCCAACACAAGTGCATGCGCAACTGTCGGAGTGAGTTAAAACCGTCTATTTCTTGTGAACAAACTTTCTTTCAGCGCTATATGACCTTTCTAGTGTCGCAGTGCCGTAAAATTTAACGCATCTATCCATCTTGCATCAATTGCCTACGTCACATACTTCTCGTAATGTTCCATTACACTCTCACGTTGTGTTTATTTCGTACAAATAACGTCAAAAGTCGGTCACTCGTTGACTTTTAGCGTTGTACCTTTCCTAGGTCCCCAAAAAATGTTATATGAACCCAATTCACTGCCATGACGAAGTCAATGCTTTAATTTCACTGTCGTCGGCCTAGTATTTCTTAAATTTAGTTTTCAGTTGTTTTGACTTAAACAATATGGAAATGAGTTTTGAAACAGTTTTGATGCTGATGCTATCTGATCTGGCCCAAAACTGTCTTCAGTGGAGATGCAGTGAAGACGTTCAAATAAACGCGTTTACGCTTAAAGTATTGTTTCCATTTGAAGCTAGACCAGGCATCGGGTATCTCGGATTCTCGGTGTCTTCTTAGGCTTCAAACTGTTTGCCACATGGACTTAAAAAAAGTAATTTTATACAGTTCTGTGAACAGTGTTTGCTTTTCGTTTGCGTTTAATATTTTCAATCCAAATGGCGCCATAAAGCGCATTTTGAAAACAGTTTTGATTCTGATCAGACGCCGCGTGATGCGCGTCTGATCAAAACTGATCAGGGAATTCATATGAACCTAAAACATGAAATTATAATCTTCTCTTGTGTAGCAAGCTAATGGCGAATATGGTGTGCTAAAACATAAAGGAAACTGTGCATGGGGTATTGGCATAATTTGTTTGATATCCCCTCACCAAAAACACCCCAATACAAAACCACATTGTATATGAGTTTTGTATCATTTTCAGGTAAGGCAATCCCCTACAGAGTGGTACAATTTGTTGAAAATTAGCAGTTTGTCTAAACGAATGTTTTTGGTTTGAGTAAAAGGTCCAAATAAAAAAGCAAACACAAAAAGTGGTATTCGATTTACTAAGAATTAAACTGGTTTTGTTACCCTCGCAATGCCTTTGTCGTGATTGTTTCGTCAATATCAGGTATGTCCACCAGTGTGTCATGGAAGTGACGTAACATCAGTAGGAATGTTGTTCCATTCAATCTGCATGGCAGTCTCGCAAATATATGTAGTTAACATCATGCATTGACTTAGTCACTTAACCCTAAAATATTAAGATACCAACTATGATAGAGATATATCTTTAAAAAAGATATTCAGCGGAGAGCGTTTTGGAAGTAATGCTGTAGATGGGTGTGAAAAATGCAAGCATACATAATTCAGGGTTTCAAAGAATTGTAATACCTTGGATTGAAAAGCAAAACAGTAACATTCATGTAAAATATAGCTACTAAAAATCAATCCTCTACAGAATTACCGAACAAACATTTAAACCGTAACCTGCTGCACAAATCTACTGTTCTATAACTCTTTTTTCATGAATGGAGTTTCTTAAAACAAAGATGTCATATCTAAAAATTGAAAATGCTGTCATAGCAATTGCAAACTGTGTCTATCATTTTCACATTCAATTACAGTAACTTTCATGTAAAATATAGCTACTAAATATCTATCCTCTATAGAATAAATAATTTAAACCGTATTCTCCTGCTCATAGACTCTTGCACAAATATACTGTTCTATCACTCTTCATTCATGAATGGAGTTTCTTAGAACAAAGATGTCATATCTAAAAATAGAAACATGCTGTCATAGCAATTGCAGACTGTTTCTATAACTTTGCTCTAGCTATTCATCTCCAGTAAAACTTGTAAATTGGTACAATAGATCAGTCTGTCCCCATATCCAATCAGCCAATTCAGTTTTAAGCATGTGACTTTCAACCTAGATTTCTGACCAGTTATCATTGGTTGCGAATTTGCAAATGATATGTCTAAAAAGAAACCATGCAGCTCTGCTGGAAAAAAAAATTGAATTCAACAGAAACCGCGGGTCAAGACAACCCGTCAGCACCACTTGCATTTAAATATTGCTGCGCAAGCCGTACCGTACGCGTACGTGCATTGTCATGCATATGTGTGACAGGTCCATGCTGATTAATAAATGGGACAGCAACTGGTCTCAACACCTGCTTAATGTACTCAGCAGCATGTAAACTGCCATTTACAATAACCAAATAAGTTTTCCTATTTCCCATGATCCCCGCCAACCCTGTTTCTCATTGCAACACAGATGTCTGCATCACATTCCCATCTCCTCCGATATACCCCTCCCATCTTGACAACTCAGAATAACATTGATTCATTGGAAAAGATAATCTCATTTACCTGCTTTAAGAGTTCATATATCTTTTAAATTAGAAACACTCTATTAGACAATAGAGCAATGGGTTAATTTGGCGTTGAAAGGATTAGGGTATAACATGTCTGTTCATTTCAGAGAGTTTGTTTGGACCCCTGGAGTTTTCTAGAAGAGATCTTGCAGCGCTTAATATCCAGGTATAGTACATGCATTACCTAAACCCCATTCGCTGCCATGATGACATCAGGTTTAACCAATTGTCGCCTGCTTTTAAGTCTCAATTTTAAATTTTAGGTGAATTGACTTCAGTAATATTGAAATGAGTATCAAACAGTTTGGATCCTGATCTGATGTTGCGTTACGCGGCGTCTGATTTAATTTTTCTTTTCAAATAAGAAGAACCATTGTGCTCGGGGTAAGGCAGTGAAGGAGTTAACCCTTCCCAAGAACAAAAAACAATTACCCTACCACCAGGTGTCAGCCAGTCTTGTATTGTCAAATCAAAATGGTTCAAAACCTCCGAAAACAAAATGCACATGTTTTGTTTGAAGCGAATGATACCACTAAAGTAAGGACCATTGGCTTTCTGTTAACCCTTATAATATTACGCGCGAGTCTGTTAGACAGAAGGCTTCTTTAGGAGCAATCTGCATTACTTTTGTCCTGCATTAAGAGTCCATCTGTCTATGGATATAAGTACAGGAAATCCGTGAACCGTTATCACATCTTATGTTCAGTTTCTTTACGAAACGAGATGATGAAGAAAATCGTAACTTTGTCTAGAATCTTTCTTTCCTAAGGGAAATTTTCTTATTACATAGTCAATGTAATAAATCAGATTATAAATGTACAAAGTGAGAGGTGTTATATATGTCAATAGTCGGTGTGAGAAGGTTCAAGCCTTACTATTGATATAGCTAGGTCCAAGCGACCACGGCATTGCTCATTAGTGAGAGGTGTTTTATATGTCAATATTCAGTGTGAGAAGGTTCAAGCCTTACTATTGATATAGCTAGGCCCAAGCGACCACGGCATTGCTCATTAGTGAGAGGTGTTTTATATGTCAATATTCGGTGTGAGAAGGTTCAAGCCTTACTATTGATATAGCTAGGCCCAAGCGACCACGGCATTGCTCATTAGTGAGAGGTATTTGATATGTCAATATTCAGTGTTAGAAGGTTCAAGCCTTACTATTGATATAGCTAGGCCCAAGCGACCACGGCATTGCTCATTAGTGAGAGGTGTTTGATATGTCAATATTCAGTGTGAGAAGGTTCAAGCCTTACTATTGATATAGCTAGGCCCAAGCGACCACGGCATTGCTCATTAGTGAGAGGTGTTTTATATGTCAATATTCAGTGGAAGAAGGTTCAAGCCTTACTATTGATTAAGCTAGGTCCAAGAGACCACGGCATTGTTCACTAGTGAGAGGAGTTTTATATGTCAATATTCAGTGTTAGAAGGTTCAAGCCTTATTTTGATATAGCTAGGTCCAAGAGACCACGACATTGCTTACTAGTGAGAGGTGTTTTATATGTCAATATTCAGTGTGAGAAGGTTCAAGCCTTACTTTTGATATAGCTAGGCCCAAGAGACCACATCATTGCTCACTAGTGAGAGGTGTTTTATATGTCAATATTCAGTGGGAGAAGGTTCAAGCCTTACTATTGATATAGCTAGGTCTAAGAGACCACGGCATTGCTCATTAGTGAGAGGTGTTTTATATGTCAATATTCAGTGGGAGAAGGTTCAAGCCTTACTATTGATAAAGCTAGGTCCAAGAGACCACGGCATTGCTCACTAGTAAGAGGTGTTTTATATGTCAATATTCAGTGTTAGAAGGTTCAAGCCTTACTATTGATATAGCTAGGTCCAAGAGACCACGGCATTGCTCACTAGTTAGAGGTGTTTTATATGTCAATATTCAGTGGGAGAAGGTTCAAGCCTTACTATTGATATAGCTGGGTCCAAGAGACCACGGCATTGCTCACTAGTGAGAGGATTGTTTTATGTCAGTATTCAGGGGGAAAAGGTTCAAGCCTTACTATTGATAAAGCTAGGTCCAAGAGACCACGACATTGCTCACTAGTGAGAGGTGTTTTATATGTCAATATTCAGTGTTAGAAGGTTCAAGCCTTACTATTGATATAGCTAGGTCCAAGAGACCACGACATTGCTCGCTAGTGAGAGGTTTTTTATATGTCAATATTCAGTGGGAGAAGGTTCAAGCCTTACTTTGGATATAGCTAGGTCCAAGAGACCACGACATTGCTCACTAGTGAGAGGTGTTTTATATGTCAATATTCAGTGGGAGAAGGTTCAAGCCTTACTTTTGATATAGCTAGGTCCAAGAGACCACGGCATTGCTCACTAGTGAGAGGTGTTTTATATGTCAATATTCAGTGGGAGAAGGTTTAAGCCTTACTTTTGATAAAGCTAGGTCACAGAGACCACGACATTGCTCACTAGTGAGGGGTGTTTTATATGTCAATATTCAGTGGATGAAGGTTTAAGCCTTACTATTGATATAGCTATGTCCAAGAGACCACGGCATTGCTCACTAGTTAGAGGTGTTTTATATGTCAATATTCAGTGTGAAAAGGTTCAAGCCTTACTCTTGATATAGCTAGATCCAAGAGACCACTGCATTGCTCACTAGTGAGAGGAGTTTTATATGTCAATATTCAGTGAAAGAAGGTTCAAGCCTTACCATTGATATAGCTAGGTCCAAGAGACCACGGCATTGCTCACTAATGAGAGTAGTTTTATATGTCAATATTCAGTGGGAGAAGTTTTAAGCCTTACTATTGATATAGCTAGGCCCAAGCGACCACGGCATTGCTCACTAGTGAGAGGTGTTTTATATGTCAATATTCAGTGGAAGAAGGTTCAAGCCTTACTATTGATACAGCTAGGTCCAAGAGACCACGGCATTGCTCAATAGTGAGAGGAGCTTTATATGTCAATATTCAATGGGAGCAAGTTAAAGCCTTACTTTTGATATAGCTGGGTCCAAGAGACCACGGCATTGCTCACTGGTGACAGGAGTTTTATATGTCAATATTCAGTGGGAGAAGGTTCAAGCCTTACTATTGATATAGCTGGGTCAAAGAGACCACGGCATTGCTCACTAGTGAGAGGAGTTTTATATGTCAATATTCAGGGGGGGAATGTTCAAGCCTTACTATTGATAAAGTTGGGTCCAAGAGACCACGGCATTGCTCACTAGTGAGAGAAGTTTTATATGTCAATATTTAGTGGGAGAAGGTTCAAGCCTTACTAATGATATAGCTGGGTCCAAGAGACCACGGCATTGCTCACTAGTGAGAGGTGTTTTATATGTCAATAGTCAGTGGGAGAAGGTTCAAGCCTTACTATTGATATAGCTGGGTCCAAGAGACCACGGCATTGCTCACTGGTGAGAGGTGTTGTATTTGTCAATATTCAGGGGGAGAACGTTTAACTTTTTCCCTCATAGAAGCGTCTTTGAGCGCATTAATTCCTCCACTGAAGAAAAAAGTTCCAATTTATACCGTCATGAACATGTACTATAAGAAATAATTCTTATAACATAGTATTTTAAAGCAGGCTAAAAGTAAAGTAGAATGCGCCCTGTGTCGCATTCTGCTTAAATTTCAACCTGTTTAAAGTGCTCACATGTCTACAAAGTTAGAAACAATTTGTGGGGTAAATATTTTAAGCAGCAATTTTTGTTATAGCGAGGTCGAGATCATGGTCTTGCTGACTACAATACTGTGAGGGAAGCCTATGGTTTGTCTAGACACCAATACTGGAATTCCGTGAACAGGAGGTTCCACAAAGAGGTAATACATAATTACTCTATTAAATCCCATCTTCTCCTTTCACGGACAAATTTAAACGTCTATTTTAAAGAGACTGAAAACCAAATGGTTTATTTGCAGAAAAAAGAAAAATACTGAAACAAAGCAATTTTGTAGCACTACCATGCACATGGCGTTAGACAAATATAATGGGTATAAAAACATCCTCAAGAAAATCACGGAATCTTAGTGTTTTAGATTCTTCCTTTCGCCTTTTCTACTCCGACCTAAGACGGAGAAGTTCTTTATTTAAAAATTTGCTACACAAAAATCAAATATACTACTCAAAGTTTGCTAAGCACCAAGGGTAAAATCTCCATAGGTACCAATGCACTGACCCTATCATATCTCAACCCATGACTTCCAACGTTTTTGTTCGATTTCTTCCAAAGTTGGAGATGCTTTGGCCAAAGGTTTATTTTACAGATTCTCAAGATGTTATAATTGTTCAGGTCCTGTAGGCGAAACCCGAATAATTTATCAAAATGTGAAATTTCTGAGAATTCCCCCAAAATTTCAAATCCATTGAATTGAACATTGTAATGTTCTTAGAGATGTTATTCGTTGGTAAAACAATGTTTTATCTTTCAATGTTAAATTGTTTCCCTTGTAACATATCTTATAACATTAAAATGTAGAACTCAATGGATTTGAAAATTTCGGTGAAATCTCCGAAATTTCACATTTAGTTAACTCTCTCGGGTTTCGCCTACATGACATAAATAAGGATAAACGTTATCAAAATATGTTTAGGAAATCAATCAATGGCTAAAGCATCTCCAAATTTGAAAGAAAACGAACAAAACTGTTTGACGTTATGTGATGAGATGTGATAGTGTAAATTCGTTGGTACCTATTGTGACTTTACCCTTGGTGCTTAGGAAACTTTGAGTGGTATAGGATAAAATAAATCGTAAAATAGGAATGCATTTGTGGTCGATTTAGTTAGAGCTTTTGCCTATAATTTAGGATGTGTAAGTAACGAACACGTTTTTATGTCATCTGTTTAGCAAATACGAAACCTTAAGTCTCTGTATGAAAACTTTACCGACGGAACGAGTCCAAACGACGTTGATTTGTTTACTGGCGGAATGCTTGAGACTACCCCTGAAGGACCCGGCGAACTCTTCCATACTATAATCTTAGAGCAGTTCTTACGGATAAGACATGGAGACAGATTTTGGTTCGAAAACACGGAGCACAGGTAAAAGGTGTACAATGGGGAACCTTTGTTTGAATTGAAAACAGTTTGGAGCCAGGTCAGACGACGGGTAACCCGGCGTCTGATCCGGCTTCAAACTGTTCTCCACTCAGATTAACAAGAAGAGTCAGAATTGTCGAAACGTTGTCTTTTTCTACGTTTTCATGTAATACGTTGAAACGGGAAAGAATAACATGAACCCTATGGCGTCTGATCAGAGTCTACATTGTTTGCCTATGTCATATATATGGAATCGTAGGTACAAACGGGTTAAGGTAGAATGCTCTACTGAGATCGGGCAAAGTAAATGTCGTGTCGTACTGCCATTAAAGTTTTTATTGTAGTAACATCTTAACACGTTGAATATCAAATGCAAAACAATTGTATCCTTACTAAATATCAAGTAACTCGGTGTCTGATACGATTCCAAACAGTTTGACATCGAGAGTTCCTCTAAGTTTCAAATAATACTGCAAACAGACACTATTAAAGTAAATACAGTAGTGGCATTGAAAGGGCTAAGGTAAGCATGGAATTCGAAGGTGAAATAATTAATGAAAAACAGAAATAGTATAGAAATCTGAAACACTTCTGCATTTCCTTTAGCCTGTACTAAATAGTAATCTATCTTAACCCTTTCATGATCAAATTATTCTGGATATGTTTACCCCTTCACCGCTTTTTTGTCGCCTGCATCATTATTTTTGTCTGCGAGACACGTTTCGAAGTTCGAGTTCAGGTTGTATGACTTACAAGAGTGTCAAACAGTTTGGGTCCTGATTAGACGCCGTCTTAGGCGGCGTCTGATCAGGACCCAAACTGTTTCCAAACGCGCTTTAAAGCATCATTGACAGTTGAAAGGGTAAAATACCACAACGCTTCTTTGTTTATGTGTATTAGCAGCTCAGCAAAATGATTACTGTTTATTAACTGTTTTTCTGTACCCTAGACCACCAAAGTCAACTTTACAAACTGTTTGGATCTTGACCGTCAGATGCCGCGTCACGCGGTGTCCGACCAGGATTCAAATTGTTTTAAAATCGATACTTCCTCTTTCAAACTGAGTTTAATCTTACCTGAACTCGCTGCCTAATCAATCGTGCGATTTTTACCTATTCACTGCTTCATTGTTGTCTGTTTCATTATTGCTGTCTGCAAGATCGTTTGAAAGTAAGATACAATGTAGTATGACTTAAAACATATCGATGCGAGTTTCAAACAGTTTGAATCCTGATCAAACGCCGCGTGACGCGGCGTCTGATCAGGATTCAAACTGTTTGCAAAGTCGCTGTTTGGCAACGTGGCAGTGAAAGATTAAAAAGAACAGTGAAGTCGACATTCTATTTTAATCAGACGATATACAAGCACTGAACGAGTTAATGTAGATACAATTTGACAATTTTAGAGTTACATGTAACTAGTTACTATAGTAACTACACATAAATATCCAATGTCAACAACTATATTTGGGAACATCCTGTTCATCCCTACAGTTGAGAAAACATTACCCCTTTCCCAATAAAAACGTTTTCGCTCAAACAAATATTATCTCAAAAGCAAACAGTTTAGAACCAGATCGGGGTAACCCATAGTCTGATCAGCCTCCGAACTGTTTGCCACTAGATTAAAATGAGCAGTCTACATTTCGGTGTCACGACAAAATACTCAAAAATGCCTTATTCCAGCGAGGTGGTAAGGGGGTAGTTTGAACAGTTCTAGAATATTTACAGAGATGTGCATGAGACTAACCTGGGTATATATAGACGTGTTGATTTAGCTCTAAGACCATGTGGTCAGCCACTTGGACATACATTTGGTACCGGGTCGGTCTCATTAACCATCTTCCCACTCATCTTCAATTGCGGCCATATTCGCATAGCGATGAACGAGCAACAAAAACAGTACTTACAATATAAAACAGAAACTTTGTTACACCCCGTCGTATATTTTCGAAAAAGGGGGGTGGATGTGTTTAAAACACAGAGCTATTTTAAAGTTTGACACTTCGTGAACATTGTCCTTTGAAAAAAAAATCTGATATCTTAATTATGACACTTCACATACTGTAGAGAAAACGTTCTTATTTCCCTATAAACGCGTTTACGCTAAAACTATTATTTCCAGTACAGACATTTTTGAGCCAGATCAGTAGCCGGGTAACACTCCTGCCCAACCTGTTCGTTCAGAGCGATGCATGTGTTTGAAATGGTTATGAGATAAATAGATTCTCACATTCGTGCCCATTAGTTATCCTTTTTAATAAACTCACCAAGGCTCGCGTCATATTATTAAAGTCAACTCGTTTATTATAAATGATAAATACTGAGCACTCACATTAGATCTTCTATGTATCGCCAGTGGCCTGACTGATGTAGAGCTAGGGGAGGTTTGGAACAGAGAATTGGTTGACATTATTGATGCTGTCACTACAGCAAGGAGAGTGGAGTTGCAGAACAACGTATTTATGAGCCCTACCAACGGTAAGTTGTTAGTGAAACTTCAACCCCTTCACTACAGTGGAGAAGACGTTATTCTCTCCCAATTAACGCACTTATGATTAAAACCAAATGACTATTTCAAGCAGTTTGGAGCAAGATCATAACCCGGCGTCTGATCAGGCACACACTTTTTGCCGCCCAGTTTCCCTAATTGGTCAATATTTTAAGAAACTGACAATATTTATATTTTATTCAAACGCGTCTGCTTTTGGTTTAGTTTCAGCATCTATAACTCCTTCAATATCAAGTGTTCGTCTGCTTAAAACATTGTCCCCTGCTTTAATTACTAATAGATCTATCTAATTTTGAATGAAAATTCAATATAGGAATAAACAACACCTTTTTGCCGTTAAACTTACCCCCCGAAGCTAATGTAGTCATACTGTCATGAGCGGCAGAAATATGTTGTTTATTCCTTATATTTATATTTATATTTTCTGTCTTGTCAATTTAATGTGTTTATTGGCCAGATTTGTTTTTCTGTATAAGAATTTATCATATACCGGTCGAAGAGGTTTGATAGATGTAATGTCGATGTAATAGCCATTCCAGTTTCTAAATATGGTGAGAAAGTAGTCCCAACTACATGTACTGTAACTGTATTAAAAAATCAGGATTTTTTCCAATAAACTTTCTCTCTGTGAATGGAAAATACTTACAAGGCAAACAAATAACAGTGCAACTTGAATATCTATTGCCAAAGCACATTCTAAAAATACCTGTCGCGGTTGTTTTTTTTAACCCATTTACACACATAGCAACGCGATTTCAACGACATATGGGTCTGTATCACTCCGCTAGCGTCATATGACCGTCGACCAATGGGAGCTTTGTGTTAAGTGCCCGATGTAGTCTATTTTAAGAAGTCCACGAATAGCATGGGGAAATCCGAACTGGCTAGAACCAGTTTCGATTTGTAGGTTCACCGGCAGATGTACTGCATATTTTTAATAGGAATACATAAAGACTTTACAGAGTGAATGTAAATATAACAAAATGAATGTCCAAACATTTTGGATCTTAACAGGGCTGCCATAAGTTGATCATGAACAATCCTAAAATTCCAAATATTTAATTTTCAAGCGCGATTTTATGAATCGTACCCTTACCCCATAGTCTACTTCTAGTTTTGAAGACACATGACTACCCCAAGCGGGGTGAAAGTAAAGCAAAATGCGCTTGAGGCGCATTTTGCTTTACTTTCAGCCTGCTTTGAGCTATTATTTGCTGGCATAAAAATCTGAAGATTTCGGAAAAATCCAGAGAAGTGGCAGCCATGTCTTGATCATATGCTGAAGGTAAGGTTTTAAACATGTCACTGCAAGGCAATGGTCTGCATGAAACAGTGCAGCCGTCTTTCATTTTTCAAATTTTAATTCAAGGCAATGCAACTGACGGAACATTAACATAACTGTTAAACAGACCAGACACCGAGACGCATGGCTTGTTACAAGAAATAAAAGTGTCGCAATTACTATTGTGCTCTGAAAGGGTAGTGGACGGGTTAACAATTCGGTATCAAGGCAGCCGCTCCATATTCGAATATGCACCCCAATATGAATAGAGAACTTTGAATGAGTGCTGTTTCATTTTCAACATGTTTGGAACTACTTGGATAATATAATATTACTGTAAGCGAAAGGCAAGCAACATATCATTTTTTTCAACGAGTTTGATAAATTCAATACTGAGAACAAAATAATTTATTAATCGGATTTTCAAATAAACAACAAATGACACAAAACTCTGAACGTTCTTACTTTCATTTTTCTTTCAGCTAAAAGGAAAGAAATCAGCGTAACTGTTATTGGGTTTTATTTATCTAAAGATAAAAGCAGTACAAAAATAAAACAAGAAAAACAACACCAAACGTTATTATACAGTATGAAATAGAATATAATGTTTTACTATTCATGCAAGATTTATATAAAACAAATGTAAGGTCGACGTTTGATTCGAACCCACGCTAACAAAATTACTGCTATTTGCCTTCTGCATACCTAGACTTTGTCTACTACGCTAAAGTGCTAACAATGATTCCGCCTTCATTTAAACTCGACTTTTTCGAAAAGACGAGCAATTGTCGTCACCCTGTCGTCTGCGTCCGCGTCTGCGTCAGCGTCTTCGTCGCTTAAGTTTTTAGAATAAGGTTTTTGTAAGACATCATTTTTCAATAACGATCAAAGGTATCTATATGAAACTTGGAATACTTGTTCAGTACCAAAAGGGTAATTAATTAAAACAAGAAAGGTGACCCGGGGATGTGCCATTCTAGAGTTATTGTCCTTGTTTTTATTTACATAAAACTTGTAAATTGAACTTTCTCAATAACTATCATAGACATTAACTTGAAACTTTGAATACTTGTTTAGTATTAAAAGGGCAATAATTTCAACAAGGTAGGTAACTCTGTAATTTGTGATTCCAGATTTATTGCTCTTGTTTTATTTACTTAAAAATTGTAAATTTAAGTATCTAAATAACTATGAAAGATATTAACTTGAAACTTTGAATACTTGTTTAGTATCAAAAGGGCAACTCATTACAACAAAGGAGGTAACCCTTGAATTTGTTATTAAGAGTTGTTGCCCTTGTTTTTTTTACTTAAAAATTGTAAATTAACATACCTAAATAACTATGAAAGATATTAACTTGAAACTTTTAATTCTTATTAAGTATCAAAAGGGCAACTCATTACTACAAGGCAAGTAACCCTGAGATTTATTTGTCATTCCAGAGTTAATGCCCTTGTTTCATTTATTTAAAATTTGTAAATTGAAATATCTAAATATCTATGAAAGATATTAACTTGAGAATTTGAAAACTTGTTAAGTACTTGTCAAAAGGGCACCTTATTAAAACAAGAAAGGTGACCCGGGGATGTGTCATTCTAGAGTTATTGCCCTTGTTTTTATTTACATAAAACTTGTAAATTGAACTTTCTCAATAACTATCATAGGCATTGACTTGAAACTTTGAATACTTGTTTAGTTCAGGGCAACTCATTACAAGTAGGCAGGAAACCCTTGATTTTGTGATTCCAGAGAAATTGCCATTGTTTTGACTTAGAATTTAATTAGATGTCTCAATAACTGCCATAGGTATTAACTTGAAACTTTGAATTCTTGTTCAGTTTCAAAAGGGCATCACCTTACAACAAGGTAGCTAGCCATGGGATTTGTCATTACAGAGTTATTGCCCTTGTTTTGACTCAGAATTTGTATATGCAATTATTCAGTAACTGTAGAAAGTTATTAATTTCAAACTTCCAATCTATTTGAATTCTTGTAAAAATATAAGTATACATTACAACTCATTACAACAAGGCAGATTAGCAGGCAAAGATATTTTTAAGTTGTTGTTGCTTACAAACTTCTATGATCAATAGGGCATTAAACACCCATACACATTATTTAAGTTTAAAAATGTAGCTGTCTCAAGTATATGAAAGTCGAGCGTCCAGCACCCGTTTGCGGTGCTCTCGTTATCTCATATGCGAAACTTGGCTGTTTAAAATATGGTTCGAGAACATGCGGCATGCTGTTTGCCCTCAAAAATTGGACTCGGCTGACATTTGACACGCCAGACCTAGTTGTTTGACTATACCGTAACCTTTTTGTGGGGTTGGTCGGAAGAAACAATCGTGACTGTATAGACTAGTTTGACACTAGAAAATGTTGCGATTACTAAGTATATTATATGCACAGTGTGTCATACGATTTATATTGCACTATGTATTACATGTTAGTTAAATGCGTTTATGCTAAATCCCTTATGTCCATTGTTAACAGGTAGTATGAGCAATATGAGAAACCAGTGGCCCGTTAAATAAACTTCGTAGGCCAAAAACGATCGTAAGTCAAAACTTTAAAATACATGTACATTAAATTTCTGAGATCTCTATCTAATCCTGTCCTGTGACATCTCTTTTTCAAGACGATTACAAAGAGATATCACAAGACAGGATTACATGGAGAAATAAATAATGCTTGAGACTTTTATAATCTAACTTACGACAACATTTGTCGTACGAAATCCCCTGATGACCAGGTGTTAGTTATATTAATATACATATATATTTACTACAAGTATGTTATCCGTTAGAATATCCGTATTTCATAGACTTTGGGTGTCAGGATCAGCCGAAACAGTTGGATCCCTCTGGAAGATATGGAGGTATTGATATGTTGGAACCCTGTAGTCCTATCGAATTCTACGACTACTTCAGCGGCAGTGAGGTCGCCTACCCTCTCACATTGTTTTTTCTTTTCATATCAGTACCAGGTAAGTGTAATACTCTACAAACTCATATCTGTTATACATTGGAAAACGTTTAAACGAAACTTAATGAAAATATTGAAGATTCCATTCAATTTAAGTGGCAAAGATACTGTGATTCTAGTCTATAAATATTATTACAGTGGAGAAACTAAATGAAAATATTGAAGATTCCATTCAATTTAAGTGGCAAAGATACTGTGATTCTAGTCTATTAATATTATTACAGTGGAGAATACGTTATTCTTTCCCGTTTAAATGCAAACGAAATACAAGGCAATAATGTAGAAAATTGTATTTTATTTTAATCTGAGTGGCAAACAGTTAGGAGCCTAATAAGACGCCAAGTTAGATGCATTTTGTTTGCATTTCATTTCGTTTAAACGGCTAAGAAAAATGCATTCTCCGCTGTAAGTTGTTGAAGAAGAGGGAAAGAAAGTGTTTGTATTTCATTTTACCTCATTGAACCATTGAAACGTGTAAACGAGTCATTTGCAAACCGTGTATACGGGAAGAGTTCACTTATGCTGTGCAAACAATATAGACTCAGATAGAAATACTCCCTCTGATCAGGTTCGGCTATATTTGTCATCTTGCAATATAATTATTGTAAACGAGCAACTCTTGATACTAAACACTTTATGGGAAGACCAAAGAGCATATTTGAAGTTTAAGGACTAAATGAGTTTTTAAAGCCAATAACTATTCGTGGAAATAAGATAGAAAACACCATCATTGGGTCTTGAATTAATGTAAAAGCAGCGTTTTACTGTTATGCACTCCGCTATTTGATCGAACGAGTCACTGTAACAATAGATGAATGCCACACACAAAAAGTACTGTTTTCAGGTTATGTGATAAATGAACTGGGATTGAATGGATAAAAACGTTATTTTTTAACGATTACTTGCTAAGCTATATTTTTTGTTTGATGACGAGGTTACTTGGAAAGGTAACCCTTTGTCTGCAGACTGTCGCTTGTCTGGCATTTTAAACAGTTTGGATTCAGATCAGGCGCCGCGAAACGCAGGCGACTTAAAAATTATAAGAAAATGCCGACAATATCAAAGCAGAATATATATCGACAGGAGAGATGGGTTGTTTATGAATAAACCCTTTTTCCCAGGGTAAGAAAATGAATATAACCTCATTTTACTCCCCTGGTTTGTGCACGTGGGGGACTTTTCAGTAACCCCTGCAAAGATTTTTTTTCTTCCAGTGACTTTCTGCTTTAGCAACCTGACAAAGGAATGGTTATATTCGATTAGTAAGGCAGTCAGTCTCTTAAAATGCTATGTAACGTTCGTCTTGTTTTTAGTTCCACATACAGGGTAAACAATTAAGCATGCCCTTCCACAAGTACAGTAGTCGTAACATAGAATTTACTAAACGAAACCAATCGTAATATACAACATGTATTTCGATTGGAACATGATTCTTTTGTTGTTTTTCAAAAGTTTATGTCATAGTGTCTATTTTGTCTACAAAATAACATTTATAAAATAAAATCATATCCTCCCACAACCGGGATTCGAACCCGGGATCTCGCTGTTACAAATCCTTCGATCTAACGACACAGCTATGGCGGATGATATATATTAAATGGTTGTAAATAAGGTATATGTAGTGAACTGGCGTAAGGCGCAGGTGAGGGTATCGATGATCTTACATACGCTTGTTATGTCCTTCCACAAGTACAGTAGTCGTAACCTACACTTTACTAAACGTAACCAATTGTAATATCAGTGTGTGCTACTTGGGCATTTGTTGTTTTAAAAAAACATTAGTCAAAAGTTTCGCTTTACAGCAACATGTTTTGTGTGTGATTTGAAAAAACAACAACATGGTGAAAATCGGCGTATGGCGCAGGTGAGGGTATCGAAGATCTTACATATGTACATGAATTATTCCCTCTAAAGCGCAGCATGATCTATTTTAGTAGATACGATGATTAAAGAGGACTCAGAAATAAAAGTTTATCAAGTTTAACTTGCTCAAAGTGAAATGTTAACCTACTGAATATCACAACTGTAACAAGATTCACGTAGTTTACCGAACCTTCTTGAAACTGTACGGTTAGCTGTCGGTTATAATTTTTACTGCGTCATCTCAATTTAATTTTATGATGCATAAAGTTCAACGTCAGGACAATATGTTCGAAATATACATTTGTTTTCGTCTATTGACATACTCATATATCACGGTTGTGTTATTGTACTATGATTGCTAATAGCATACGGTATATGTTTAATGCAAAATAAAATTGTATTATATTAAAACATTGATTAAGGGGTAGATCTTAACCCCTAAATTTGTGTCGCTCGCGGAGTCTGAGTTTGATAAATTAATACAGGTTCAATACCATTAACTGCATCTTGGACAGTTTAGACATTTATGCGGGAGTTTGTAAAACAAATAGTAATTTATTAAATTTATTAAATTTATGCGTGATTCGTCCGCCGTACCTTATCATAAATAAATTGTGGATATTGCGAATCTAGTCTCTGTTGTTTATCACGTGCTCATGTCAGGTGGCATTCCAATATTTATCATTCATCTTGGATGAACTGAACCCTTCTGTAATATCCGGAAACCGGAGAAACACGTCTCCCTCCCCATCAATAATCTCTCTCTATCTCTCTCTTGTTCGCCAATAATGTTTCGAACCTGAATTGCTAAATGGAGAAGAAATTATTCTTTCCCGCCTAAATCTAAATGGAAACGTAGTGCGATATAATATAGAAAGCGATTTCCGTTTAAACGATACTAACCGAAAAGCAATTCAATGAAATTCAGAATATTACAGCTTTTCAGAAATTGTCGACGATTTGTTTTAACCAGATTGGCGAACTGAAATAGGCTTAAGGTTTTTAGCATACGCGCGTTTAAATGGAAATAATAGTGTCTTCTCTACTGTTTTTCGTTTAAATATATTTTGTTATGTATACCATATTAGTCATATTTCAATACGTATATTCTATTGTTCAAGTTTTATCATTTTTTTTATATTCTCGTATTATCACTATTGAGTTTTCTTTATTAGTTATATATTATTATTAATATTTTATGATATATATGTTATTATTCATATTTCAATCTTTTTTATATTTTATTGTTCACGTTTTGTATGTCCTTGCATTATTCATATTTTATTTTTTATCGTACGTTACAGTGACGTTTCTTATAATGTGGCTCTTGGCCCGGCGGCGACGGAGATCCATTTATGTGTCCCGGCCTCTTCCACCACCACTGCAAAGAACAACGTCAGCCAATCTTAACGAATTCAGAGGTAAATGCAGGCTCAAGATATTTATTTCTGCCTTAACCATATGTTGTCAACACTGACTAGAATCGTATTGTCGAGACTATTCTAATAAGTACTAACGCCATAGTATTTGATGCTGGAATGAGTGGGAACACGTTGGGTTTATTCAGTTTACTCCCTCTTATCTGGGGCCCTGGCAACACTATACAGCAAAACTATATTGTTCTTAGTGTCCACTTTATCAAACCATTCAGCGCCAAGTTAATGGTGAGGTTTTTAACCCCTTCACCGCCATATTGTCATCTACTTCAATAGAGTGTGTCTTCAAGATCGTTTCAAAGTTAAATATAAGATTTGACTTAAGAAATATCGATTTCAGCATCAGAAAGTTTGGATTTTATTCAGACACCACGCTAAGCGAAGTCGACTTCGGCGATGAAAGGGTAAATATTAAAGGACGAGGTCTACTAAAACACTTTATTTTCGAGGACCATTCGTTTTCTGTATTTAATGTCATTATGTTTTGTGTTCTGTTTCGTGTAACTCAACTTTTGTGTTCTGTTTCGTGTACCCAGCTTTTGTGTTCTGTTTCGTGTAACCCAGCTTTTGTGTTCTGTTTCATGTACCCAGCTTTTGTTGTCTGTTTTTTTCGTGTAACCCACGTTTTGTGTTCTGTTTCGTGTACCCAGCTTTTGTGTTCTGTTTTTTTCGTGTAACCCACGTTTTGTGTTCTGTTTCGTGTACCCAGCTTTTGTGTTCTGTTTCGTGTACCCAGCTTTTGTGTTCTGTTTCGTGTAACCCAGCTTTTGTGTTATGTTTCGTGTACCCAGCTTTTGTGTTCTGTTTCGTGTAACACAGCTTTTGGGTTCTGTTTCGTGTACCCAGCTTTTGTTGTCTGTTTCGTGTAACCGAGCTTTTGTGTTCTGTATCGTGTACCCATCTTTTGTGTTCTGTTTCGTGTACCCAGCTTTTGTGTTCTGTTTCGTGTACCAATCTTTTGTGTTCTGTTTCGTGTAACCCAGCTTTTGTGTTATGTTTCGTGTACCCAGCTTTTGTGTTCTGTTTCGTGTAACCCAGCTTTTGTGTTCTGTTTCGTGTACCCAGCTTTTGTGTTCTGTTTCGTGTACCCAGCTTTTGTTTTCTGTTTCGTGTAACCCAGCTTTTGTGTTATGTTTCGTGTACCAAGCTTTTGAGTTCTGTTTCGTGTAACCCAGCTTTTGTGTTCTGGTTCGTGTACCCAGCTTTTGTGTTCTGTTTCGTGTAACCCAGCTTTTGTGTTCTGTTTCGTGTACCCAGCTTTTTTTGTCTGTTTCGTGTAACCCAGCTTTTGTTGTCTGTTTCGTGTAACCCCGCTTTTGTGTTCTGTTTCGTGTACCCAGCTTTTGTGTTCTGTTTCGTGTACCCAGCTTTTGTGTTCTGTTTCGTGTAACCCAGCTTTTGTGTTATGTTTCGTGTACCCAGCTGCTTTTGTGTTCTGTTTCGTGTACCCAGCTTTTGTTTTCTGTTTCGTGTAACCCAGCTTTTGTGTTCTGTTCCGTGTACCCAGTTTTTGTGTTCTGTTTCGTGTAACCCAGCTTTTGTGTTCTGTTTCGTGTACCCAGCTTTTGTGTTCTGTTTCGTGTACCCAGCTTTTGTGTTCTGTTTCGTGTAACCCAGCTTTTGTGTTCTGTTTCGTGTACCTAGCTTTTGTGTTCTGTTTCGTGTAACACATTCAACCCTAGTGACGAATATAATCGTCATTTACAATCAGTGTACCAGTAAGGGTACGCTTGTCATAGGCAAAAACTGGAGACCTTGATCAAAGGACCCCAGCACTGTTTGTCATTATAAAATAAATTGTAGAAAACAATCTTAAATAGTAATCAATGAGCTAGACTTAATTTGAAACTGGTATTGTCCATTTGAAGTTTCGGGGTAAAATGAGTAAAATGGAATAGGACACAGTCAGGTTTCTTTATACCGATCCCGGATCCCCGTTCTAATGGATTTTTGGAACACAAATAGAATAATTATTTTCTTATTGCAGTTAACGTTTATAAAAAACCAAACACCGACCCTATTGCAGTACATGAAACTGCTAAACACAGGAAAAATTGTTTTTCAGAAAGCTGCTGAAAGATATTTTTTCATTATTTTTTATACTACATTAATAGAAAATGTTTCATCTATTTGGAATTTTAAAGGAAATTTTAATTAGATCTACAACAGCAAGTTTTCTGCTATACTTATAGTTTGCTTTAACCCTTTGCTCCAAAGCTTGTTTCTAGTATTGAAGGTATACAAGTGACCACTTAAAGCAGATTGGAATTAAAGCAGAATGCTGCCTTACTTCCAATCTCCATTATTCTACCGTCAGTTAGAATGAAGAAAAAAATTCTTATGAAACATATTGTGACTGTATAAATTGGAATAATTTTCTTCATTGGGAGAATACATTTAACGCGTAAAAATGCTTATCTACGGAGTAAAGGGTTAAACTGTCACCTGTCTTAATCGCAGTTGGATGGTGGCTTGGTACATACACATTACCAGTTGACAGTGCGTTACAGAGTGATGTATTTAGCTCGAGACGTTTTGGCGGAAAGCGCCTTGACGCGAGTCTGATCGGTTGTTTCCGCCAAAAACGTCGAGAGCTAAATGCAACACTCTGTTGCGCACTGCCAACTGGTGATGTGTTTATTATATGCCTTGAATACAAACCAGAAACAACTAAATAGTTGTTTAAATCATTTTATATCCAAAATTTATTAGTTATTTGAAGCAGAACAAGATTTTTTTGTATGTCACAAAGAATAACGCGGCACTCGTACATGTACGTAAATGACGTCACGTCAAATCGAAAGCGAGGTCAGAGTAAAATACAAAGTGGCTGATACAAGGTGGCTGATACAGACTCTTGTATTTTACTCTGCAAATACACGCGGAAACGCTCGATATCACTCGAAGGCATATAATAAATACCTCTATTGGGGAATGCCTTTAGGAACATTTGTTATGTATTCAGCTGTCACAATTACAGTAAAACCTCTTTATTACGAAAGTGACAGCTTAAAGCAATGTGACTGTAAATGAGAAAACAGAAAACTTTCTGTTTCACTGTCACATTGCTTTAAGCAATCATCTGTCTTATTAACACTTAAGTGGTCGTAATAGAGAGGTTTTAATGTAAATATAGTACGGCTTAATCGCATTCTTGTCTTCAATCTTCAATCCACGGACTCTTCGTCACTAATGACTCAATGGTGAGTAATGGTCTCTGGTTTGTAAGTTCCTCTTCGGTAAATTTCTCTCATGTAAGATTATGTGTATCTTAGTTGTGGATTTTGGATTGAGATTGGTCGCCGTCTGTTGGTATCGCCGCGAACCTGTCTGTTGCATGTATATAGTGCGCTACTTCTTTCTTAATAGTTTCCCTCCAGCCTTGTAAATGTGTGTGATCTTCTGTGCCGAGCAGTGTTTGAGCATCTAGGGATGAAATGCCACACTGCCTATTCAGGGATGACAGCAGGGCTTCTCTGTGTGTTTCATGCATGTCACAGTCGAGAAGGAAGTGTATTGTTGTCTCGAGGACTCCACATGTGCAAAGCGGTGAGACATTGATGCCGACTTTATGGCGGTGTGCGTTGAGGATCGAATATCCCGTTTGTAACTGCAACATTGCGTTGTATGCCATCTTGTCTGGGAAGTCCAGTTGTCTTTTGGCGTCAACAGATGGGAAAAACTCATAGAAAATTCTACCTGTGGATAAGTGATTCCATCTGTTTTGCCATTTTACATTACATGCCTTGCGACATGCCTCCTTTACTTCCTGCATAGTCGAAATCCTGGAGTCCTCTGGCATTGCTGCAGCTTCTTCAGCTCCCTCCTTTGCTAGGCTGTCTGCCATTTCGTTCCCTTGTAAAAATCTTAATAAGGGGAGATCCTATGAAATCACAGAAAACAAAGCAAATACTGAAAATTGCAGACTCGGTTTAAGCCTGCATGACCTGGTGTCCAGAGAATCTTTACGTCGGTAGTTTTTGAAAGGGTCTTCAGTGCCTTTTTTATCTCTGAAATAACGCCTCTGTGACTGTTGTACTTCCAGCCCATGTTAAGAATTCCTACAACTGTCTGGCTGTCGCTGAAGATCTGAATGACTTTTCCTGGAGTAAGCTGTGGGTCTTGTATAATCTGCTCCAGTACCATCAGCAACGCCACCAGTTCTGTTAGGAGTATTGTACCATGTCTTGTCACTGGACGTTTCAATAGAACAGCTTCCCCTTCTGGTGGATAGATAATGGCTCCTGCTCCTGAAGGACCTGGGTTGGAGAGGCAGGACCCATCTGTAAATGCAAAGGCACAGTCCTGGGGCGCCTCCATCATGATGTCCATGATTGTGTCTCTTCCGAGGTTTTCTTGATCCTTTGTCCTGTTCTTGGAGGATCCAATGCGGCTCCAATAATCTGGTCTAGTCCTTGACATATATGAATTGTCTTCATCATAGTCCATTTCTGGTTCGATGAGTTTGATCGAGACTCTTGTGTTTTTTTCCATGTCAGTGGCTTGACTGAGCGCTAGGGCTATGGGACTAACGTAAGCTGGTGCTGAGTCATCAAGCAAGATTTCGTTGAGCTTCTGTCTCATTGGATGTGTGACCCTTTTGGCCTGTATTTTGGCTATTTCTCTTATAGCTATCTCTTCCATGCGTAGGTCCAATGGTAGGACTCCTGTGGCCACTTCCATTGTTTCTCTGCCTGCATTAGGTGGAAGATTGAGACATATTGCCAATCCTTTCCGTTGAACTGCTTCCAATGGTGCTTTGTTTTTGGCTCCTTGCCAGATGAATGCTCCATATTCTATAATGGATCTGATCATGCATTTGTATAGACTGATCAGCTTCTTTGTTGATACCATTGCTGCTATGCCTTTGACTTCCCTAATAACTGAAAGAGCCCTGTTGGTTTTTCTTTCAACTTGTTGTATATGTGCGTCAAATGTCATATGTTCATCCAGTGTGATGCCAAGTATCTTTGGGTTGTCTTTGTAGGGGAGGACTGTGCTATTGACCCGGAAGGACCCTTTATCAACATTTGTTGTCTTTGCTGTGAAAATGGTTGCTTCTGTCTTCTGCAGATTTACTGACATCCGCCAGGTATGGCACCACTGTTGGACTTTCTGAAAGTTCTGACAGACTGTAGTTACTGCATCCTCTTCCTTTTGTGAGGTTGCCCATGTCGTACCATCATCAGCAAACTTGCAGTGTTTCGGTCCTGTGTCAGCAAACATGTCAACAATGTAAATGTTGAAGAGTGTTGGAGCTAAGACGCTTCCTTGTGGCAAGCCAAGCTTTGTCTGGAAAGTGGGTCCTGTGTAGTCCTCCAACATGCATCTTGCAGTTCTGTCTGTTAGAAAGTCTGTGATCCAGCTCCACATTCTGCCCGTGATCTTGAGCTTCGCAAGTTTATAAAAAAGTCCCTCTCTCCAGTCTGAGTCGTATGCACTAGCAAGGTCTACAAATATCGCTGCGGTGTGTTGCCCTTTGTTATATCCTTCAACCACTTCCTGCACCAGTCTTCCAACTGCATTTACTGCTGATCTTTGCTTTCTCAAGCCTTCCTGCTCCTGGTCCAGTAACTCATTTCTCTCTACATAACCATTTAATCTTGCTGAAATAACAGACTCAAAAAGTTTGCACACTGTCTGTGTAAGACTTATCGGTCTGTATGCAGATGATGTATAATAGTCTTCCTTCCCTGGTTTCCTCAGGAACTTGACAAGTGCTTCTTTCCATACTTTAGGGCATTTTCCATGTTTCCAACATATATTTAATAGTACGACCAGGGCTTCCCTCATGATGTTACCGGCTTGTATGAAGCATTCTGCTGGGAAGCCATCTGGACCAGGAGCTTTTCCCTTCTTTAGTCTGTAGATGGCTCCTTCTACTTCCCCTAAGCAAATGTCAGCATTCATTGTTTCTTTATCTTCCTCTTCTTCATCTTCTTTCTGTGCTTTCATGGTTTCCTTCAAGTTATGTACCTCTTTTTCAACAGTCGTTTTCCATTCTTCGTTGAAGGAACAACCTGTTAGGTGTTTTCCGTCAAAGAAACGTTCTTGTAAGATTTTGCACTTTTCTTCTGTTTCGAAAACTGGTGCAGATCCTTCTTCAATTAAAGGTAGGACAGAGTTGTTTGAAATTTTCTTTGTTAACTTTTTGTAGGCATCCCACATATCTCTTGGGTTACTAGACTTGTCAAACTGCTTCACTAAGTTTTCAGACCATTCTTCTTGAGCCTCAAGTTTCTTTCTGGTGAATGTTTCTTCTGCTTGTGCTAGATATCTTTTGTTGGTCGGGGTATTTCTTCTTTTGAAATTCTTTTGACTGTAGTTTAGATGTTTTTTTGCTAAAGATACTTCTTCATTCCACCAGCAGGATGGTTTTTTCTGGGATAACCTTGTCTCTTGCTGTTTCCAGGATATGGCAGAAGTTTTTGTATGACTCCTCAACCTCTATGTGATTTTCAGTTAGCCAGACTTTGAACTGGTCTTCTGTCTCTTCTCTCCAGTTGTTCCAGTCTGTCTTCTTTAAAGGTCTGAATGTCCTTGATGTAGGTTGCTGAGTACATGCATCCACTTCTATCTCGCTAAACAGTGCTATATGATCTGATCTGACTACCTCGTGTGTAAGTGTGTCACATGATTTGACATATGTTGACAATCTGGCTGATGTTATCATAAGGTCGATGACGCTGTTACTATTGCGCTGCGTTGCTTGGCCATCATTGTGAATCATAAGGTTACATTCTGTTAGGAGGTCTTCTATGATTAGACCGTGTTCATCAGTTTTTGAGTTGGCCCATTCTGTGCTTTTTCCATTGAAGTCTCCCACTAGAATAATGTTTTCTAGGCCTGATTGCTTAATTAAATCTTTGAGTAATTCTAGTTGTGTTTTCTGTTTAGGTGGGATGTAGGCTACAATTACATAAATTACTAAGTTTCTGTTGGTAGTTATCTTTGATGTAACTATTTCTAGACCTGGTCTGTCAAATATATGACATCTTTCAGCAACATATGTAGATGTTGAGTCTCTAAAAAATATTGCAACTCCGCCATGCTTGTCAGTGCCTCGAGGTCTCTGAAAGGATCTCCAGTTTTTAATTTTTTTAAGGTGCTATTAATTGGTTGCCATGTTTCATTTAGACATAAAATGTCTGCCTCATATTCTTCTACTAAATGATCTAAATGTTGTCTTGCAGTATTAAAAGATTGGCAATTTAAAAACACTTATTTCATTTTGTTGTTACAATATGGATGATAACCTGAGTTTTTTTACTGTTTCTTTAAATACCGCACACCTGGATGAAGCTGCTGGGTGGTTTTCATCACAGTTAACACAAATAGCTGGTTGGTGCAGTGTTGATATTCACAGTTCTCTCCCCCACAATTGCCACACATTTTGTTATGTACACAGCACTGAGCAGTGTGACCAAAACGCTGACAACAATAACAGCGCACAACTTTGTATTTCCTCTCTGCAGTGAAGAAAGCCTTTTTGTTTGACCCGGGAAGCCAAATTCCATCTGAATTTAAAGCCTGTGTATATTGCTTGTAGTTGTCAAAATTCACTTTAATGATTGGCAGCACTTTTTTCGATTTGTTGTACCTAAGCCTATGGATGCTTTTGGGTTCGAAGTCTTTCAAAACGTCTTGTAATGCTGTCAACGTTAAACTTTGTGGTACGTTTTTGATATAGGCACTTGTACTTTTTTCTTGAAATTTTTTTGTTTTGTGTATAGTTGTTTCTCCCCCAAATAGGTTGTTACCTTCCCATGTATCAATAAAGGTCTCTACTTTTGTGTCTTCCTTTAGATGAATGGCTATTCCGCCCTGGGGAAGTCTGTATGCTTGGTCACACTTCTGTACCACTGACTCTTGCTTTGCCAACTCTTTTCTTATCAGCTGACTTGTGCTGAAGGATTTGGGGTCTTTGATTCCGTCCACTACAACAATTCTTTCGGCTGATGTGGGATCTATTTTCTTTGTTGACACGTCAGACTGCAGATTTATTTCTCTGCCCTCACTTAACAGAGTAGATGTTATGTTGAGTACTTTGTTTATCTTTTCCTCTAGCTCTGAGGTTATTACAGGTTCTTGTGTATTTGCTGGATGTGAGGAGGACACAGAATGCACAGGAAAAGTCTATTTTATGTTCCTTGAATTTGGCTGCATTTATGTCTGAAAACTTTGCGCACGCACTGTGCCACCACTTGTGACACTCCTGGCACTCTAACCACAACAAGCACTCTGCAGATTCCGCCTTATTACATTTGCCACAAACCCACTCTAGATTATTGTCACTATTTGATCTGTGATTATTATTTCTTTTCTTTTTTCCTTTTTCAAAGTCTGTATGTTCTGGTATTTTAGATTTATTCTCTCCCGTTAGATTACTATAATCAGTGACCGATCTCGGTTTACGTTCCCGTGTGCTTCTTCGTATCATAATATTCAGATAAAAGTTATAGTATGACGATAAGGTATCCTGTCAAACAAGTTAAGACCCATATATAAGTAGTATGTAAGAATAGTTCTTGATATGCTTCTGGCTCAATAAGATAATATTATGTAGAAAGTTCTCTCTTACCTCGATCTCAGGCAACTTCTTAGCACTATATTTCACAAAACTTTACCAACATGGCCTTCACATCATATTTATTAAGTTATAGTTACGTTCACACTGAATAGTCCGACATTTCTTTTTCTTTTTCTTACAAGATGTTGTTGTTTTTCCTTGGTTACGGTTGTTAAGTTCTTTTTAATCCTCAAAAACACTATAAACTGCAAATTTTCTTTCTGACTTCTGTTGTTTTTATACTCATAAACTGAATGTGCTTTGAATAGTTTCTCCGAGCTGTCCTGTAGATATTGAACTGTTGTTTCTATGGATTGCTCTCCCTTGTTTTGTTTTTGTTATTTCAACCAGCCAACTGTCAAAATCTTCAAAAATGTTCCAAGACTGATATTTCACTCTATTCTATTTCGATTTCTGTTTTTAAATTTCCGTTAGACTTCTGGTAAATTCTCCTTCAATTTTATGTCCAGTTTTCATTCATAAAATGCTTTTGTTTTGCTTTAAATGCCGAAAACACAATTATTATTTAAGCTCTTTGAAAAAATCCGTCCAGTTCTCACGCATGCGCATATTTTGTCAAAGAAAGCTCGGTAAACCTGGTATTGTTTCATTCACGGAGACTCAAGTTCATGCCCTAATGCATTCGTCCTAGACACGCCTTAAATGCAGTAAGGTATATGCTAACCTCATCACAATAGCATTTTGAAAGTGTTCTGCATAATGACACGTTGGTGCTTAAAGAAGGATGAAAGAAATGCAGAAAGCCCAACACGCTGCAGACATTTTTTGTGATAATTGTTGCAAAAAGTTTGGATTCAAATGACGCGTCGAGTAGATCTAACTCGGTATCTACCATAAGTTGCTCATAAAAATTCTAAGATTTCCAAATTTTCAAGGGCGATTTTTTGAGTTGTTCCTTTAACCCTATCGCCGCCAGGCTTTATAACACTAACATATTTTTGCAAAAAGTTTTGATCCTGATAAGACTCGGCGTAACGCGTTGTCGAAGCTGGATCTAAACTAGTAAAAACGCGTTTAATTCCAAAGTTTCAAAGTAAAAGAAAATTTCGAAGATTTCGGGAAAAGGTCCGTAGGTCCGGAGAAATTAAGAAAAATCCGAAGATTTCGGAGAATTCCGGAGATATGGCAGCCCTGTGACACTCTGATGATACTTTTTGAAAGATAATGCAGGTAAATCAACTTTCAGAATAATCGCAGAAAATAAAGTTTGCAGACGACATTTACACAGTGTGCAGAATGCTGAGTGATTGCTTGAGTTTAAGTCTGCTGTTAAGTCATACATGTCGTATCAGGCAATGCGTTCTCTGACAAAACCGGTCTTATTGACATCGCCGAAATGACGTCGAAAATGCGATTTTTTGACGTCATCCAAATCGATAAACACATGTTTTCCGCATGAACAAGCGCGCCTTTATGACAATCCTGACCAGTTATTCTGATATTTAGAATTTAAGAGGCGGTTTTTAATGAATCGTTAGATCCTCTTGGACTACAATGAATGGTGAATTAGAGGTGAGTTGGTGTGTTTTTTTTTATTTGAATGGAAATTGTATTTAGACCTGAAAATGCAAGCGACGGCAGAATTTTTTTTACATGTCGACTGTCGATCGAGTGTGTACTAAAGAGTCTGTATATAAGTACTACATGTAGATATATCTAGATTTACCTGGTAAATCTATATCATTTTTGTTACCACACTGGCCTTACAACATATTTCAAGACATATATTATTTTGTGTTGTTGCTGTAATATATAACACTTAAATCATTATCTCAAACTTTTCATGAAGGTCATACACGTTTACTTAACATACCCCACCCGGCAAGTAAAGAGTGATTAGCCTATATCGAATCCTACTGTATGAAATTGGTGCGAGTCTAGCTCCCCCTACAAACAAACCCTGTCATACGGGGTTTACATATGCTATATAACGGAGCTTCAGTTGCTGGGTACGTCACTATCAGATACACCATGTACACGCACTGATCCTGTCGATTTAAACACCATATTTACTCCCTTGTAATAAACATTCACCTAGTACACTGTAGTCATAGCAGACGATGCATTATAAGACATGCACAGTACAAGATTCTTTGGGGTCTTTAAGCGCTGCAGGTTTCTGCTTAATGCATGGCAATGGTAATGCAGACTGAGAAACTCCATAATTAGCTTTCTGCATTACTTTGTTCTACATTAAACTGAAAGTCCGAGCCTGCAGTACTACAGTACTTTGATTCTTTTTCGATATGCAACTTAATACTCTAGATGAAAATGTAATTATAAATGTATTCTGTGTCAGTTATGTTTAAAAATGAGAGAGAGACAGAGGTAGAGATACCGAAAGAGACAGAGAGAGAGAGAGAGAGACATAGAGAGAAAGACAGACAGACAGAGAGAGACGAGAGAAGGAGAGAGAGAGATTGTGAAATATGCCATGTCGCGACAATCGAGTTTATCAGTAAGAAATTATAACTGAGACCGCTGTTAACGGCAAGTCTCCGTACATGTAGCTCAGTGGATACGCTAATGGATTCTAGATCTAGTACAAAAAGTCGCCGGTTCAAATCCGGCAAACGAACTTTTCTTTTCACTGCACATCTATTAATATAAAAAATTTGCAAAGTGGATTGTTTCTATAAGATGATGATCTAGAGCTATAAATCTACATTAAAGAAATTGTTTTATATACGCGTTGGAGTTTTCTCGTTTGAATTTCATATTGTCAAGTGTCAAGTCAGAACTCACCTGGGTTTCAGAATTCACTTGATATATCAACAAACACTTAAAGAAATCATTTTGATTTTGCACTTGTACTGAAGAAGTAGTGCCTTTACCTAGTTGACTAAAATATAATCATTGGTTTTACGATATTTAATGACATTTATTATATCTGAATGGAGCATTAGATTCATTTCTGTTTCATGTAGATCAAATATTGTATATATTTCAGGAGCTTGAAAGCCTGTACTCAGAACACTTTGGGAGAAGACCAGACAGCACCCTAGCAGCTTCGCAGTAACGGGCAGGGTAGAATGCGAGAAATGATGATGCTGATGATGATGATGATGTGAAACGAGACGATCGAATAGACATTGACGAGAGAGCTCGGCGATATGTTGAGGAAGGGAGTAGGCTAGAAAATGAAAACGACAGTTCAAGTGACAGTGATAACGAGTTGGTGAGCAGAAGAATTCACAGTAATCTTTTGCAATCGAACGATCCAGATATTGCCAAAATATGACGCTTTCAATTGCCATTGGTTGCAGGTGTAAGTCTCGCGTTGTTTCTCAGTTTAGTGAGCAGGATATGTCTTCTTACATACTTGACATGAGAGAAATGAGCAAGCCAATGAAAGGTATTAGGGAATACCGACACTTCTTGTTCAACAGAGACAAACCTGGTGTTGTACCTAACATTAAAGGAAGCATTAATTCCAATGAAATCAAATTAAACATTTTATTAACACACACTATTCATGCAGCTAACTGCTACGGACAGACACAGTATCATTCAACCTTGATGTCCTACCGATGCCATGGCAACGTATTTGTACAGTACTGTTCGTCCATACGTTCGACCTGGGTTTCAAAATGACACTTGCTCTCGTCCACGTTGATTTGTTGATATGCATGGACATTAAACCCTTTCTCCCCTAAGTAACTTACCTAGACTTTTCCATGACTAAATTTGGAGAAATATATTGTTACAATTTCGGCAAGATAATTCAAACTAATTTCACAAGTTTACAATCAATATAACATCACTAGATAGTAGATACCTTATTTATGACAAACAGTGCAGACCCGGATCTGCCAGAGCTGACTGATTTCAGAGGCGACACAGCGTTGAAACTGCGGTGTCTCAATTAGGTCTGCACTGTTTGGAGTTTTCGAATTCAAATTTCTCATAACATGGCTGAAATAATACACAACTCAATAGTAAGATTAATATTTTGTATTCATCATAAATCAAACTGAGCATATAGACTGTGCACAGATTGAAGACATACACCTAATATTTCGGAAAGATATGACGAATTCTTTTCTAGGGTTTTATATATTTGTTCCTGTATTTACCGAGACATTTATTCATTGCTATCATATAGACAGCACCTGCTTTGTGTTATCTGATAATCCGACAGTTTTTAATTCAAAACATTTATAAAATGGAACTGTAACACATGTATTTATATTTCAGTTGTTTTTAAAATGGTATATCGATATATTTGAGCTACTCAGGCGATACAGGGGATAAAAACGCTATTATATTCCGACAAAAGCATACATTTATACAACTCTCCCTCTCTACAACGACCCTCCCAACAACGAATCCCTCCTTAAACGTTCCCTAAACAAGACATATATGTCTAACGCTTAAACTGCTTAAAATTGGCGTCTGCTTTTTATCTCAAAATTACATATTATTGACCATTTTGATAGAAGAATTGTAATGACGAGTGACAAGCAGCTTGACTCCAGATCAGACGCCGCGTTACGATGTGTCTGATCTGGAATCAAGCTGTTTGCAAATGTAATCCAAGTCTTAGTCTCACTCCCTATAAACGACTCCCTCCAAACAACGCACACTATCTGTGTCTCCCATTGGGTTTCGTTGTAGAAAGGGATCACTGTACTCGCACTCGAAGAACTGGGGTCAAGTGCAAACAGTTTGGAGCCATATCAGACGCCGAGTAACTCAGGGTCTGATCAGGTTCCAAACTGCTTGCCATTCGATTGGAACAAATCAGCAACATTTTCAAGAAGCTGTCATCCTTTAAATGCATCGCGTTTGTGTTTCTTTTCATTTAAACGGGGAAAAAATAACGTTTTCGCCACCGTACATGACGTAAATTATTGATAACGTCAAAATGACGTTTACAACGTCATTGATTGTTTGTTATTAAAAGTTCAATATCTTGAAAACCGTTGTGAGTTGTATATTAAAACTTTGACAGGCCCTCCAAAACAATGTGTAGATTGTAAAAACCCAAAAAACCAGAAATCGAAAATTTTGTCACTAAGACCGGTTTTGTCAGAGAACGACTATTATTAAATGATTGTGTCACACTTCTGGTAATGGCAATTTTTACATGAAACGCTATAACTAAGTAGAAAAAAAAACAAAACTGTATTCTTTTACTCTGTAGATATGTCCTTTTATAGCTTCAATCCAGTCATCAACAGAAGAGAATAAATCATGAACATATTCCATAAGAAATATTTCAAATACCCTGACAGAGGGTAGCTTAATACTGACTGAAAGTAAAACCATTTTTTGAGAGTATTCTGCTTATCTTTCAACCTGCTCTTAGTTTGTCTTCAATACTGAAAATTATATATGTATGGGGGAACGGTTGAACCTTTGCTTAACCCATTTGTGCCTAGCGTCCTATAAAAGGGACATAGGCAAGCAGTGTTAGACTCTGATCACAGCCATAGTTTACGCTGTTTGCTGATAGAAATTTCAATGTAAAAGAAGAAGAAAATGAAAATTTAGACCAGGCACCTTTACTTAAACAAGAATATCGTTCCAAACGATGGATGATCCTCCCCACAAACAAAAAACCCTAAGGTATAGAATGTTTAGTAGGTGAACACAGTATCAAGTTTCATCAACTTATGATGTAACTTTCAGGAGATATGCTTCAGACAAAAATGATATTTCTAATGAAAAATGGAGGCAATTCAATATTTGGAGATGACAGAGTTATAATTATCGTGTACTTACTACTACACTTCTTTTTATCATCCTATAACACAGTATCAAGTTTCATCAAATTACAGTGCGGCAGAAAATTAGGGTTTTTAATTTTATTATGTGGAAAAAGGGAGATAACTCAATATTTGGAGATGGCAGAGTTATTGTTTTTGAGAACAGCGCTCCATCTTTCATCCTGTATCATTGTATCAAGTTTCATCAACTTACGATGCAATGCTCAGGAAATATCCTTCAGGCAAGTTTATATTACTTAAATAGAAAAGGGGGGGGCGGGTAATTAAATATTGGGAGATAACAGAATCATGGTTCTTGTGTATTGCACTGTCCGTTCTTACGGGAGGATACTTTTGTGGCTATTTTCTATTGTAATCTTTTGCGTGGCTAGCCACACAACCGACAATTTATTTTTGCTCTAACTTGAAAAATAATGATCTGGAGGCTAACCCTACCCCTAACCCTATGTCCAACAACTGGCCAGGTTAATGTCACAAGAAATGGCCAGGTTAATGTCACAAGAGACGGCCAGGTTAATGTTTTTCAAGTATGGGGCTAAGAATTTTAGCCACGTAAGTACCCTCTCGTAAGCACGGACAGACGGACGAAGCGGCGACTATATGCTCCCCCTAAAGGGAAGCATAAAAATATACTCATCTAATGTTTAACCATGAAAGAAACCACTGGTCGCGATTGGTTAATTGAAACAACTAATTTTATAAAACTCAGTTCTAGAATGGGTAGACCATGACCAAAACGAGAGGATTGTGCTGGTTAACTTGGAACAGAAGGAGAAGAGGATCAACGTGTACAGCACGAACGGTGTTCTACTGAGGTTCATCGACATCAAAGTCACCGCCGAGAAACTGAAAACCATTGAGATACACTTGTCAAGTGACAAACCGGAAAACTTGCTGAGCTTGAAACTCAAGGAATATGATTTGGTAAGTAGAAACTACAACAGCAGTAGTAGTAGCAACAGCAACAGCGAAAACAGGGAAATGAAAATAAATTATATCCAGAACCATTAGAACACATATACAGTGATGCAAACGTTACTCTCCCCGTTATTTGAACTAATATACCAAACAATAAAACATGAAAAATGATAACTTTGTGAAAATTCTGGCAATTTGTCTTTATCTGAATGGCAAACAGTTTGGACATGTCGTCAGATCTGGTTCCAAACTGGCTGCATATAGCGTAAAAGTGTTAATTTGCAAAATAATTTTAACTGTGAAATTGATGGAAAGTGTTTTAAAATAATTCATACCACGTATCAAAAAGCTAAATCACGCGTTAAATGTACAGGAGATACAGCGCTCCCTCTCTACAACGGCCCTCCCAACAACGACTCCCTCCTTATAACGACCCTTGTCCCTAAACGGGACAATTATGTACATTCTATTCACGGCTGCAATGTCTGCTGTTTTTCATACATAATTGACATTTTGACATAAAACAACTTAATGACGAGTGGCAAACAGCTTCAATCCAGATCAGACGCCACGTTACGCGGCGTCTGATCTGGATTCAAGCTGTTTGCAAATGCTAGGTCAATTTCCATCCATTTAACGACTCCCTCCGAACAACGCACACATTGTTTGTCTCCCATTGGGTGTCGTTGTAGAGAGGGAACGCTGTATTACACATTCAGAGTTTTGTCAGTGTGAGACAGGAGTGCGACAAGGTATCTTATCTCCTATTCTTTTTTCAATGTTCTAGAATGAGCTGAGTAATTTCCTTTCCACCAAATACAGTCATTTACAATTTTTGTCTCAAAATATAAATAGTGTTTTAAACGATTATAATATAGAGCGTATGTTTCGTTTATATATTCCCTGATATGCAGATGATACTTTGAGTTTGGCTTGAAATGCTCAAGACTTGTAACTTGTAATAAATACCATGTCAGAATACTGTTAATTGTAGGGTCTTAACATAAAAACATATAAAACAATAGTTGTTTTTTTCTGGAAAGATAAGCGATGGTTAAAAGGTATTCCAACTTTTAAATTTGAAGACAAAGACTTGGAAATTTGAGATCATTTTTCATATAATCTAGTTAAAGGGATCAGATTAATACTTCGGATTAATAGAAAATTTGGAAAAACAAAATTCGGATTAAGCGGAGTTGATTGATATAGAATTAATAGGGGAAAAATCGGGACCGGGAGAAAAGTTTGCTTTAAGGAGAAATTCGATTTAAGAGAATTTCGATAACCGAGTTAAGACTGTATAGGGGTGCAGTTCTCTTCTAATGACACATTAAACAGGGCTAAGAACTATTGAATTGACTAGGCAAGAAAAGCCATGTTCTCTGCTATAAGGAAGTCTCAAAAAAATTTTTATCAATCGATGTGCAGTCTCGTGTTTATTGTTAGTCCATTTAATATGTATGTGTCTGAAGTTTGGGGTATAGAGAGTCGGGATATTGTTTAGATTTATTTTTGTAAACTAGTATTAAATCTGACAAAGTCCACTCCAAATTGTATGATTTATGGAGAACTTGGAATAATGCCCCTTTCTTTACAAATAAAGGCAAGCGTACTTTATTATTGGTATCAACTTGTCAATGGTAAACAAGAAAAACATAGTGTGTTATTGTTTAACAGCCAAAAGTACTGTACACTTTCCTTGGATACAGCTCGTTCACGAGACTCTTATATCGCTTGGCCAAACAAACTATTTACATGAAAACAATTAACCTTCTTATGCGTATTTTAAATCTGTTATTTGTACAAGAATGGTAGACCAATTTTTAAAAACCTGGCATGGAATTGTTCATGAATCTGTTAAGTGCGTTAATTGCAGAACTTACATTTTTTAATTTGAAAGTTATTTCAATATTTTTCCATTTAATACTGCTATCACTGTTTGTTTATTTCGTTGTACAAAACCATAAAATGCACACTGCAAGTAGGCGATATTTTAATGTCGTAAAAAATAAAAGATTTTGTAGTTTTTTGTAATAAAACATACTTATTGATTTATTTCTTTATCTGTTTGAATGCACCTTTTTTGAAAGAAGACAAAGAGAAATATTTTAATAGTAGTTTCTGGAAATTTCCTAGCACAGTCAAATTAAATAATCTGATGAATAGTAAAGATAAAGTAACATTATTGAAATTGTCATTATTCTGCCAAAAATAATCGTGTCTGTAATTCCTCCTCGTTCTCCTAATTTCAAATACTTTATTTTTTTCCCGCTGCTTTGAAATTTAGTTTAAACTTATATTATAATTTTATTATAATTGGTCTCTAGTTTTATTTGATTACTTTTGTTTTTGCAATGTACTTTCATGTTAACCCTTTACGTGGAAAGCGCGCATTAGCAATATTTTGCAAACAACTGGAATATAGATTAGATGCTGTGTAACAAGGCATCTAATCTGGATCCAAACTGTTTGGTATGCATATTTAAATTTTCCAGCTTCAATAGGTTCGTACTAAGTTCGCCAACAACACACAGTTAAAGCAGACGACAATTCAACACGGTATGGGTTTAAACACCGTTCTTCCTGTTGAATAGCCAATATTGTAAACGTGGTCTATAGTCTAGTTGCTTAGGGTGAAAATCGTTACTTGGTGGATTAAAGCATAAAACTTTGTATACGGGTTGCATTTCCAGTATATAATCATAATAATTGGGGGTGCCCGACCTGGCTGCCCTATTTCGGCCAAAATCCAAAACGGCGTCCAAAATGGCGTCCAAAATGGCGTCCAAAATGGCGTCCAAAATGGCCGCCATAAAATTATAGGTTTTGAAAAACGCCCTTATTTGGTAAATTTTCCTGATTAAAATTGTCTATAAATATGTAAACTGGACAGAAAGACCGTACTGTGATAAAGTTGGACTCATCTATATCATTAAATTGTTTATTTTCTATATAATAACTTAATTTCTTTAATCTGAATAGAACAGAATAGAACATAAATCGTCTAAAGCATTGACTGACAATTCACAAATGTATATTGTTATTATTTACCCGAATAAGATGGTTCTGATGGTAAATTGAATACATAATCACAATCAATTTATTCAACGTGTTAAACATTATTAGAAAATTTCATTCTTTCTTTCTAAGTAGAATACAATCGAACCTCGATATCACGTGTACTTACTGCGTGCTAGAACTGATTTAAGTTGAATATTCTCGTATTTTTTTCAGTTGAAAATCGATAATTCATTCATGCTTAAGTCAAATATGTCTGTGTTTAAAAGTTAGAAGGTGACTAAGATACATTTAACTTTGAAATAAGGGTATGTCGACTAAAGACAGTTTCGAGTTTTCAAGGTTCGATTGTATAATAGTTGTACTAGTATGTCAGTTTTGCAGTACATAACCTACATACATTTCGTGATCAGGATAATTCATAGTTTCCTGTGCATACACTTAAACACCAATTGAGTATTTTAGCATACATAATTTTAGAGCATGGTGGCATTGCCTTATAGCCCATTTAAGTTCTCTGGAGCTTTCTGCTTTTTTGTGAGTGTTCTCCAGGGAAGTGGTCAATTGTCATTTAATTTGGCCCAATTAAAGGGGTCTTGATACGGGATATTCTGGTCTGACTATATACTTAAGAACCAAATAATGGTTTGGCAGAGGCTAAAAATCGATTGGCATGTTGTAATAGAGGTGGTAGGTCCTGCATATTTTAACATTTTACCCTGAGGAAACAGTTCCTGTCATAGGTCATTGACTTTGAATAGTTGAGATGTATAATCATAACGTATTCAAGTGAATCTTTCGATGTACTTATATCCTTCACTCTGCACTTAAAATGGTATTTATAAATGGATTCTGCAAAGCAACAGAAAATGATGCCATTACATGAGAACATGATTTCAATGTCTTCCACGATGTTTTGGACATAAAGACTTATTCTTGTATCCGCTTTCTCGTGGTCATGGCGCGGTATTTGTGTACTACAGCCTTTGGCAACAACAGATTGGCATGCAGTGATGTAAACAACTTTGTTTCCTTGGTATTCATTGGCAGCTACATCTCCAATCAAGAGATCCAACAGCTCTTCTTTAGATATTTAAATTCTAATGAAATAAGTAGACTTGTCTGATGTGAAACGTCCTTTCTTGTGCCTTTCCCCTCTTTTCCTTGGATTGCCCCTTTGAGACTATATGTATAACTTTTGTATGGGTTGCAAACAACATCAACCCTTTAGCAACTTTGAATATGTCTGTTTGTCCATGGTATGAAAGCATTTTGACTGTCGTATCCAACATGTAGTAGATCCTGTTTATTTTTTGTTCTAGGCTCTACAATGGTTCCGACTTGCAGGTCAGACGTCTCAGTCTTTCCTGCTGAGAACAAAGTTGGTGCCAAGGTTGATTTCTATTGGGAAAGACGTTATTCTGGGCATGAGTTTATAATCATCTAAGCAAACGTTTCATATACATGTATAACTAGTATTTGCATACATCAGTCTACTGTAAAACTATATTAAACCTCTGGGCCACATCATATTCACGTACTTGCGAAACTGTTCAGTGATTGGTATTTCAAAAAGTGGTATTTTGTTGTTCTTTATTGGAATCTGAATTGGTTGGGTCCTGTCTATAACTACTTGTTGCACACATTCTTGCATCACTGTCTAAATTGTGCCTAAAGCATTTCTTTTGTCCATGTATATGACATTTCAGAACGAATCACACGCTCATGTGACTCTTCTAGAAATGAAGTTTTCATACTGTTCGCTTGTTTACACACTTTTGAAAGTCTTATGTTTATCTATTGGTCATGACAACAAAATGGTTTTTTATCAAGGTTGTTTTTCTGAAATTCATTTAGAAATTTAACATTTCAGACAAAAGTATCAGCCAGCCTTTATGTGCATCCAGTTTCTCTGTCAGTTCATTGTCACTTTGATTGTTCTGCTCATTTGCCCGATGAAGCGGTTTGGCAGAAAACTTGTGATTTATTTTTGGAAATGCCCAGTATTTTTTGGATAACATTGTTGCTGGTATCAGATAGTGATTTCATAATTCTTGTATGAACTGGTAGCCAGTGTGTATAATTGGTGTGGTAAAGAATAAGGAAGAATATGGGACGAGTTGCTCTAAAATGCTGACAAAAAGTGTGCAGTTTAATTCACAATGTGAACGTACAAAAAAGAGAACCATCATCTCTAAACGTAGTATAAGGTCCAAGTATTTGAATGTAGAACACTTTCCTGTCATGTTGTTCTTCCAGGCAACACATATTCGGTCATCTGCTTGATCATTCATAATTTGAAATTATTCCTGTTTTAATTTAGCTAATACTAAAATTGTCACTTTGTAAGCACATCGTGTTTTAAATTTTGTTAATGAAATAGTCAAATGAGTTGCAGAAATTTAGCGATCGGCTGTTCCAGGCGTTGACACATCAGCTTTTTCTAAGGCTTGTCCATCAAGATTCGTCTCACAGATACCGACAACCATCCAAATGGCAATCTCAATAGTCGATATGTATACCTCCAAGCATCATCGCGTAGAAAGTTTCGCAATGTGAATCTGTCCAGTTCCACTGAACGTATTTGGCTAAAGTAAAGAGTAAATATATCTAGGCTCTCAAGCTGTCAGCACGGCAATATACCATTACCCATCCCACAAACAACACTTTCGTCCTAGTCCATAGTGCAGGAACCAATATTTGATTTTGTACTTGATATAATAAACTAAACTAATAAGAAACATGGCCATTACCTAATCAAAGTCATGCAAAATACTAGATTTTGATAAGACAAACAGTTTCAACTCAATATTATGGTCGTAATTACTAATCGTTTTGGCACGATTGGGCTTCTGAAGTTTACAAAATGAACTTGGAGAGGTCTAATGAAAAATTGCATGTTTACTTTTTTATAATATATTTACATTATATAGGCAATATATGTTTCATCCAATTGGTTATTGTGCATTTCCGCAATTTTATTCCATATGAAAATGCTGATGGAATGTTACAAACTGCGCGTTTGCAGCAAGTCACGAACACACATGACAATTACTTTTTCTATTCTATGTAATTTCATTATTAATTCTCATGTCAGTAAAACGTACTATTGGCTATTTATCAGCCATAATTTCAAAAATAGAAACAAACAGACGTATTGTATCATGATTATCAGGCGCTCAAATCAGAAAAAAAACATGGTATGGTGGCCTAAATGGGACATAACCTAAGTTCCGTAATCTATCAATTAAATGTTTTTTCTTTAATAATTTGTAGCAAAAACGTTATTATCTTATATCTACGTTTTTCTTGTAATATTTATGTGATAAAACGTGCAATTTTTAGTATCATTCTGATGTATTGGTCCTAGCTTAAAAATGGGCCACTTTTTATCACATTCTGAATAATGTTTCGTGAGCTGCACTGTTTTCCATACAAAAGACGCACCAAATGTAAATTTATCACACAGATACTATACAGTTTATGTATTTTTTCTATTAAGCTGCTCCAAAACATCACATTATAATGCAGTTACTACTGCTGAAATGGAACCCTATAAAGTTTGTATACGTTGACCGCCATTTTGAATTTTTCAAAAAGTAGGTCACCTAGCCCGGGCACCTATATGTCATTTGATTCTATAGGTATCATGTGAGAAGTTTGGTGCTTTAATCCACTCTGTAACGATTTGGCCAAAAAATGGACATAAGCAACTAGACTACTATGCCACATGCCCATATTGGGCATTGACTTATCTGAATAAACTTGTGAACCTATTAGCACAAATATTTTTATTTGGAAAGAATAATAGCGATTCCCCATGGCAGCGTCTAGCTTTAGGATCAAATGTTAAGCTTTCGTTTTACACTAAACCGCATTGAAACTACCAGCCGGTCTTTCTCTTCTATGCCCCGGCGAAACATACAGTTTGGTGGAATGTCTGTTTAGCAACGTTCTTGACCATAGTTTTAATTGGTTACTGAGACATGAATTAACATGTTAACTTATTTATAGGACAATAAGCATTTTATTTTTAGATTCAGGGGTCAAAGTACATGTTACCCTCCCCCGTAAGTTTGATTAACATATTTACTACAGAAAACAATCAACCAACCACCCACGCGCAGCTATCTTAGGTTATAAATTATGCCATACTATTTGCTGTGAACATGAACTTTTATAAGATTATATTTTTTTTTTATGATTTTCGGTGGATTACCAGGAAAAAGCAGTGGAATATCACTTGATAATCCCATTGCTTCAAACTGCTTCGTCGCTCGTGCTTCTTTAATGGATTTCCCCGTAGGGCTCCCCAAGAATCGTAGTCAATCGTGTCTTACCGTTCAATTCCGGCAGCCCAATTTGTCGCGAACCAATCAACGGAAGTACACGAATCCAAGATCGGAAGTAACGACGTAATTCCGATGACGTCAAATCAATAAATCAGTGACGTCATCCGTACGGGAACGGTTTCGAAAATGTGTTCGATATAAACTTAGGGCTTAACACGGGGTAAATATTGTACTTTCGCTTTCAATTGTCAAACAATTTCGTTTAAAAAGTCGCTTAAAAGCTTAAAAAAATAGAATAACTTTTTTTTCAGCGTAAGATTGAATTCAATCCATTTCGTGAACATCAGAATGTAATATTTTCACTCGTGGCTTCGCCATTCGTGAAAATATAACTTCGTATGTTTTCTCAATGGATTAAATTCCGTTCTTACACTGAAAAATACAGTTATCTTCTATTCAATTCCTCTAGTGGATTTAGTATTATTATTATTCTACCAGAGTTATATCACGCTCTTCTAACAGCTTAGCGTTCAAAAAAGCGCTTCACATGAAAGTATGTACATGTACGTACTTATAAAGTGAAAAAAGATAAATAACTATATTTACAATAAAGTTAAAATCACCATGCCTTATGGATTTACGTGGAAGTTAATCCTGAAAAAGAGAAATTCTTATACTTTATTAAGAGAATTATTATCACCAGTCAATAAAATTGATATGCTTATATACTACTCTTATATTTCCCCTTGAACTCCAATGATACGTGTAATTAGAACCTCCACTGCCATGGTGTCATCAAGTTAAAGCAATCATCGTCACATTTGTTTCTCAAATTAAACATTTAGGTCTACTTTGACTAAAGACATGTTTACAAAAATTGAAACAGTGTGGATCTTAATCAGACGCCGCAGAACGCAGATCCAAACTGTTTGTAAATAACTATTATACTCAGGGTAAGACATTGAAGGGGTTGACATACAGTGTCCTTGTGAAGATTACAGTCTTTATCTATACAAGCAGTGTAGACCTAGATCAAAGGGATTTTACAGGATCCTCTGGTCAGAATATATACTGTGTATCATTTTGGGAAGTCCGGTTGCCAACGGGTGAGGTCACAACGACAGCGCTTAGCTTGTTTGGCTAGTGAGACGCAGGAGTACCCCAGTCTGGATTCAACCCACAGTACTGAGAAACTCTCCATTAATGACACAGCACATGATGTCTTCCGGGAACCGGAAGTGGTGGAAGACGACCCCCTGCTTAAGCTACTGCAGACTCATGGCATCCCAGATGCAGACCAGGCGACTGTTCCGGAAAGACAAGTGGCCAAAGGCATCCGACAAGAAATCATGGAAACAACTGGACGAGGATCTCAACATCATCCTCGAAATATCCTTGCAATGACCAGTGGACTGGAAGCTCACCACCCTAACCACCCTTATCTACTCGGTAGGTAACGAGAGGCTTGGACTTGAAGAGGGAAGTGCACGAAAAGAACCTCCAAAACCAAACAGACGGCAGACCCGTATACAGAATCTGAGACGTGAACTCAGACAGCTAGCCTCAAGATACCATACCAGTTCACCTACAGACAGGATTGGACTAACTCAAACACTACGGTCAGCTGATGTCACTACGGAAAGCCGAAAACGCAAGAAGTAACGCCATGGAAAGGGCAAAGAACAGAGCCGCATTCTCAGCCAACCCATACAAATTTGCAAGATCCTTACTCGGCAAAGAACAGTCAGGGAAGTTCGAAGCACCACTGCAGTGAAGGAACCAGAGAAGCAGCTAGATGTTTCGGAACCAACGCTTGGTGAAATAAAGGATACCATCAGGAAAGCGAGGAGCGCTTCAGCGCCAGGACCCAACGCCATCCCGTTCAAAGTATACAAGATGTGCCCACTTCTTCTAAAGCGGTTATGGAGGCTTTTTAGGGTTGTATGGAGGAAGGGGGAGGTTCCAGACGCATGGAAGGAAGCAGAGTCACTATTTACACCAATGGAGAGGAACTCCACGACAGTCAACCAGTTCCGAATGATCTCGTTGCTCAACGTCGAGGGGGAAATATTCTTTGCTATCCTTGCAAGGCGTCTGACATATTTCTTGACTGGGAATAAGTTCATCGACACTTAAGTTCAGAAAGGCGGAGTTCCTGGTTTCTCCGGCTGTGTGGAGCACACTGGCGCCATCACACAGCTAATCCGTGAGGCGAAGGAAGGCAGGAAGGATCTTACCGTTGTCTGGCTTGACATAACCAACGCATACGGATCTATTCCACACCAGCTGATCTACACAGCCCTTCAGCACTACCATGTAGATGGCCACGTACAGAAAATCATCACCAGCTACATTGATGGTATATAGCTGCGGTTTGCTGTGGGTGACCAGCTAACAGGATGGCAGAAGTTGGTAAAGGGAATCGTTACAGGATGCACTGTTTCCGTGTTTTTTTTTTATTATGGGTATGAACCTTCTGATTAACGCTGTTCAACGCGAGACGAGGGCTCCAAAGACGGAATCGGGAATATATCTCCTATCTAGCAGGGGACGACCTCACATTGTCAACTACAATGCATGTCCAAGCTAGGTGGATATTGACAGTCCTGACTGACGTCGTTTCATGGGGAAGAATGAAGTTCAAGGCAGTCAAATGTAGAACCTTCGTGATCAGGAAGGGGCAGACAACAGAAAGGGTCAAGCTCTACGTACAGAATGAGGAGATCCCGTCCATAATGAAAAGTCAAAAAAAAAATCCTTTGGGAAATAGTTTGATGCAAGCCTTAAAGATTAAGACAACGTCAAGAAGCTCAAGCAACAGGTAGAAGATGGCCTCAAAACTTCGCTGTGGACTACCGGGGAAGTTCAAAGCCTGGTTGTACCAGCATGCATTGCTCCAAAGACTACTCTGGCCATTGATGCTGTACGAGGTTGCTAGTACGACAGTGGAAGCCCTCGAGAGGACTACCAGCAGGCACCGCAGAAAGTGGCTCGGAGTACCGCCAAGTTTCACACGGATTGGACTCTACGGGAAGAATAACAAGATACAACGTCCACTATCTTCATTAGTAAAAGAGTTCAAGACTGCAAAGAAAGACTTCTGCTGACTCTGAGGGATTCTTTGGATGAGTGTATTCGGGGCACAGAGATCGAAACCCAAACTTGCAGAAAGTGGTCAGCGACAGAGTCTGTGAGCCAGGCAGAGACCAACCTCAAGCACAAAGACATTGTCGGAGTGACTGCCGCAACCAAGATCGTATTGAGGAGCAGATAAGACAAGAAGTAGAGACGAGCGATGATCCAGTCGGAGATCAGAAGAGAGGAGGAGAGCGCAAGACAGGCTAGGGCGGTTGAATTGCGTTCTTAATGTGACGTCTACACTGTCAGAGGGGTCAGCTCCAAATTTTCACATATTTACTACTTATAAGTTGTTCATTAGGTTTGGATTTTGGGCTATGGCCATTTCGTGTGTGTGTGTGTTGGGGGGGGGGGGGGGGGTAGTAAATAGGTATACCAGATATAAACAAAAACAAATTCTCTATTGTATTGTTTTTTAAATTCTATGCAGTTTCCATTGAATAGGTGGATATCCATATGGATTTTCGGCTGTGCTTTGTTACGAGATTCATTATCGGCATCGAAAAGTTTCAGAACTTGTAATCGATGTAAATAAATAAAGTTTAAACTTTAAGGTAGTGTTTTCTCACATAACTACCCCTGTTTTCGATAGCGAACAACGATTACGAATATCCTTGTTTCCAACACGTGTAAGATCACTTTGATGATGTCACTCTAACGTCACTTTTTATAAAGGCGTTATTACGTCACCGGGATTCCAAAAAAGCATATGGTTGAAAAGTCAGTTAAAATCGTTGGTTATGTGAGAAAAATAATCTGTCACTAGTCGAATTTTAGGACAAGTTGATCTCCAACTCGCCTAGAAGTGTTAAGCTCGCTACAGCTCGCTTGATAACATTTCAGTTCTACACTCGTTTGAGATCAGCTTGTCATAAACATCGACTCATGACAGATCCTATATAACTCCTTCACTGCCATGATGTCATAAATTTTAAGCAATTGTCTTCTGTTTTTTATGCCCCCGGCATCGATAGATGCGGAGGCATATATAAATCGTCCTGTCCGTCCGTCCGTCCGAGCGCACGAAAGGTCCTTTGTTGGGTAGGGAGAACAATAGATTCCATTCATTCCGTGATTGCCCTATTGTTATTGTTTTTTTTGTTGATGTGGGTACTTTTAAACAAAAGAAAAACCCAACAAGTGCCCAAATGAAAAGACGTCCGCCCGTGCGTCCGTAACAAGGTTAAGTAGATTTTACCGTTTCGTCTAGCATCAACACCGCTTACCCTAATGATTGGATGCTTATACAGTTGTTGCCTTTGACCATTCCCTATCCACCAATATCACCAAACTTTTATTTTGACATTGACCTTGACCTGATTTGGACTTAGAATATTTTAAATTGGCTCTTTCTCGGTTAACTAGATTTTACCGTTTCGTCTAGCATCGACACTGTTTACTACAATGCTTCCATACTTATACAGTTATTGCCTTGGACCATTACCAACTCACCAATGATACCCAAGCTCAGTTTGACCGTGACCTAATTTGGACTATATAGATTCAGAATATACTGTCAAGAACGCGCAGACTTGTTATTTATCCATTTTTAGGTATTTTGTCCTAAGACAATTTGAAATGAGTGCCAAACAATTTGGATCCTGATCAGACGCTGCGATACCCGGCGTCTCATTAAGATCCAAACTGATTGCAAATAACTATTGTATTCGGGATAAGGCATTTGTGGGATTGAAAGCGGGATTTCGTTTCCTTGTTTTCATTATGTTGTTTTTATTGCCTTAGTTCAAAACTGTGGGTTACAGGAAGTCTCCCGCTTCTAAAGGAACTCCGTATTGCATTGCGTGTGCGTTTACAGTTTGTTTGAACGGAAAATAATGGCCCCCATGCTAAGAAATGTTTCTAAAATGTCTTTTGTTTTGTTGGTGATAATTTAATTTATTCTACTCAGGCTCATGGTTTGTTTTGTGTGTTCGTATATAATTCCCACGCAAAGTAAACACAAACCTCCTACCGTGATATCACAGTTTAACCCATTTTAGCCTATCGTCTAATAAAGTAGACATTGGCAATCAGTGCAGACCCTGACAAGACCTTGTTTAACGCATTTTAACTACTTGTTAGATCTATATCATATGAAATATTTTATTGTACACATATGTACAAAAACTGCAGTGTCTTTAGATCATCATTGTATATCTACATGAAGTCTTCCAGCAAGCATACAGGGATAATTTATTGCAATATCCAAGCATAAATCTGTTTGCCGTCGGGTTACAATACATATACTTTTACTTTCAATCTGCTTTTAGAGGTCACATGTTTTCAAACTCGAACCAGGCTAAGGGATAAAGGGTTAAACTTAAAACGGCCTTCCCCAAATATTTGCATCCTTGTAACAAAGGAGCGTCAGCGGCGAGACTAAGATACATATAATAATTGTCTTGAACTCATTTACCCTTGGACAATTTGATTGACAATTCCACCGTCAGGACAAGTGTAGTCCTCACAGGTACACTGTTTGAAAATGACGAGTGTATTCGTCGCTAGGGCTCAATGTGTTAAGATACAAATCAAACGTTTAGTTTTGTTTTACACCATTTCCAATGATAATTCCGTCTACTCGATAGGGTTTGTGCCGCGGCCGTACAGAAAACGTTAGTTTACCCAATAAAAGAATTTCTATTTTCATTGCAAACACTTTGGGGCTTGATTTCGGATAACCTGGCGCTTGATCAATTTCCAAACAATTTGCCACTCAGATCAATGCAATTTGTAATTGTTTTGAAATCCCTATTGTTTACGTTTCATTGCATTTACGATAAGTTCCGTAACCTCTGCTCAAAGGTATATTGCAGAATTCTTGTTAGTAAGACACCTCATGCAGTTGAGAAATGACATTAAAAATTTATTATATAAAATAGATAAAAATTATATATTTCCCGTTTAAACTTATCTCTGCAATGACGTCATCAATTTTAAACAATTGCCGTGTGCCTGTAATACTTAATATTTTTTTTTTTTAAAAGTGTCGGTACTCATAAAATCAAATAGTTTGGAACCTGGTCTGATGCCGCGTAACGCGGCGTCCGATAATACTCCAAACTGTTTGTAAACAACAAGTGTTATCAGGTAAGGCAAAGAAGCGGTTTACTGCAAGCACAGTGCAAGGGAATTTAACAAAAAAACTGGTAGTTTGTTTTTTTAAATTGTTGATGGCTCGATTGTTTGCAACTGAAATACATGTTTTTAGCATATAAACAAGTTTAATCCATCGCTCCATAGATACACCTTTTTATGCAGTAAATTAATGACACAACAGAAGAAAGGAGATCCATTTTATATAGTGGCAATAATGCAACATACGAACTATTTTATATATTCTAGCGGATCATAGTTTAAAGTATACTGAACGTAATGCAGAATATGCCTTAAGGCGCGTTATACTTAACTTTCAACCTGCTTTAAGTAGTCGGCTGTCTTTAAATTTAGAAACAGTCTATGCGTTAAAGGATTAAAGAGAAACAATCACGTCGTTATTCATGGTTTTATTACAGGTTGTCCGGTTCTTCAATCACAATGACCGGGGCCGTTTTAATGTTTCACTTGAAAGGTTTCTACAGTCATCAGGGGCGACAGTGGTTGTGAGAAATCTCGTAGAGTCTTACATACTCCGTAACGCAGTCACTCGCCAACACCGACAGGAAAAACTGAACAAGTTCTTCAAGACTATCATGAATGTAAGTATTGATATATGGAACATTCTAACACAATATATCAGGTTCCTGCAATCTTCCTGGCTCATGAAACGAGTTTTACGACATAACAAAACTGTTTGATAAATCGCGGATTTAGCCCCATCAATGCCTTACCCAGAGAACAATATTAGTTATACTATTTATTCACAGTGTACATGAGGATTTATTCCCGGCCGAGGTAAATCATGTTGCCCGAGCTGTTAAGCGATGGTTACATGATTTTACCAACCGAGAATAAAATTGTGATAAAACTCAACCATAACCAAATTTCAAGCAAAATCACTGTTTGATTTATAAGTTACACTATGTTTGCAATTATGGTAGAAATTATCAATATTTTGACGTTGCCATTAAAAGAATTTGCGACCGTTTAAAACCTCGCATACCATCGTCAATTTAGAGTTATAGTACATGCGCGCATAATCCTACATTGATATATGGTCCTGCTTTACGCAGTTTTGGTCCTACCGGACGCCGAGTGGTCCGATGTTGGATAAAAAACCATTGTATAAGCAATAAAAAAAATAAATTTAAAAGATAACATACTTTGAGGGAGAGTTCAGCTGCGTCTGCTTATAATACCAGAAAGGGGAGTTTAGCAGAAGTCGTATAGTTGCACTTTTTATACGAGTAACCAAATACTAGATAGTTTACACCTTCAGATGTTTAATGACGGAGAAACGGAAGTGGAGGAAAACATTTATGGTACGGTCAACGACGAGCTGACTAGGATAGAACTGACACAGGCAGAATTCGGGGAAGCATTTGGCATGAAGCCAAACTCGACATTTGTCAAACACATGTTCCTTCTAGTAGATGAGAACAACAGTGGTCATGTTTCCTTCAAAGAGTTCATGAACATTTTTATTCTTCTGACATCAGGTTCGTTAGTTATTTATCCTCAGCATGTGTTTAATGTTGATAAAAGTTCGAACCAGTTTGCAAGAGCAATACAATGACATGTAGAAAATGACAGCGTTTACAAACGTTAACACCAGTTATTTGTATTCGAGTTGCCCGGTGTCTGATCTAGCTTCCAAACTACATGTATTACACTGGAAATAAAAGCTGTAGCATAAACGAGATTATTGGGAATACAAAGGTCGTATGTACTGTTTGTTCTTGTCTGTATTTCAGATGACATGGATAGCAAGATTCGTCTACTGTTTAACATGTATGACATACAGAGAAACGGCTGTCTTACTAAAACAGATCTCGTCAGTATGATCAGGTATGGTTGGACTTATGTGCCTATGTCTTTTTAAAACAAAGTCAGAGTGTCAAACTGGTTGATTCCTGATGAGACCGACTCTGCGTCAAGCAGTATCTTATCGGGGCCAAGACTATAAGAATAGATAATTACGGTTCCGCCGCAAGCAGACAAGGGGTTACGTACCGTATTCTCGGTTGGACCATCTCCGCTTGTTCTATGCCCGCTTGAGCGACATTCAGATGCTTTTCGAAAACAAGCATATGACTCTGTCAATAATTTAAGTTATATGCAATGCAGAAGAGTTAATTAGACGTAGTGCTGTTTCATAATGTTAACTACAGGAGTCGGCTTACAGCTAGATGAGTGGAAACAACATTAATATACCCGTCAAAATGTACACTTTACCAGAGACCTCGATAATAAAGATAAGCTGCTCCGCGAAATCCCGAGTTATCTCGCATGTAGCGGGATAATACGGGAGGTGAAAGTCTTACCGTTGTTATGACGCTTAAATGGCACTTGCGTTACTTGTACAATGTAGATCTACACATTTAAAACAAATGTATGATATTTTCTATAGACCTTTCAATATACGAATTAATTTTAAAACGTTGCGATTTTCTGCCCCTCTTCTCCCAGTCAGGTCTTTTTCATGCGTAGATCTAGAATGAATTATATCATATCAATAAGATTTAGGTATAGATCGTGTAGCTATATCTAGTTGAGGCTGTATCCATATATGACGGTCCAAACTAGTTTTATCACGTTCTATACTAATTCTAATTTTGCAATATATTGTTAAAATCAACCCTGCATATGTTAAAAGTGAATTGTCAACTAAGGAGTTTTTGAGATGAATAAGTTAAGCATGACTAACATGTTTAAGTTTATATTTATTTCATTTTGATAATAATTTTAAACCAAAAATGATTCAGAATACATACAATTAATGTTAAGATTAGAACGAACCATTAAGTTCAAGCTTATTAAGATCTTCTTCATTAATCCTGATCTCACACCGCGCTATTTGACACGACGTTCATTTCAATATCAATCATTCAATCACTCATGTCGAACCGTCTGCTTCCGCCGACGTCCTCGGGTAGACATGGACCTCCAAACATTTCAATATTTCTAACGTCAAACAACCTTAAATTTAAATTTGAGAAATAAAAGCAGACGACACATTGTTAAAAATTGATGACGACAGGGCTGTGAATAGCTTAATATGTCTTCTTCTGTATAGTCGTAAAATGATGACTTTACTTTACATTTCAATTACGGCTACAGGTCTCTCTTGGACTTATCTGAGAACGATGTGACTGATGCCAAGGTGTCTGAGTTTGTAAACGCCCTCTACATATCTGCTTCTCTCAGAAATGGGGCGGAAATGACCTTTGCAGACTTCAAGCGCGTGTTTGCTTCAGACAACTACGTTGGTACCCTGAAAAAGGCGACCATAGAATTGAATAGCGGTGAAGGTATAAAAGAAATGACAGAATATTCAATCAGTAAAGCCATTCGATTTACAATTTCAGGGCATAACCCTTTTACTGCAAAGCTTTACAGCACTTACATTTGCAAACCGTTTGCATCCTGATTAGACGCAGCGTAATGAAGAGTCTGATCAGGATCCAAACTGTTTGACACTCATATCCACACTTCTTAGTAAATATAGGCATACAATTTAAAAAAAATAGATGATGTATTAGGCTTTTAAAAACAATTTTATTTCCTCAAACATGTTTCGCCTCGCAGCTCGTCAGTGTAAATAATGTTCATTGTGTCGGTGTGTGTTTATACATGCATTATTGCATATCCCCTATTGGACGTAACTGTCGAAAGCGCTCGGTAATATAAATATTCAGTTAGAATATTGCAGCACTGTAAGAGTAACTTATATCTCAACCATATAAAGAAAGAACTCGATGCTGGATAGAAATATCGGAAAAAGACGTCATGTAACATCAGCCGCCGCGGCGGCTGATGTTTCATTACGTCTTTTTCCGATATATATGTATAAAATTAAAGGAGACGAGTGTTTGACGGATTATTACGTCAAAATGACAGGGAAGAAGATAAGAATTAAGTTTCCGTTTACAAGTATAAAATCTGTCTGAGACAAAATGAGTTTAAACAGTTTTGGTCCTTATCATTCTCTGCGTTACAAGGCGTCTGATCAGTATTGAAACTATTTTTTGCAAATTACTTTAAATTTGTACTTGGGGTAAGATTAGCTCTCTCTCTCTCTCTCTCTCTCTCCCCCTCTCTCTCTCTCTCTCTCTCTCTCTATGTATCTTTATTTCCTCCAATACATGAGATGCTAAGCACCAAGGATAAAGCCTCAATAGGTACTGATGCGTTAAAGATATTACTTTCTCACCGCAACTTTCAACATTTTGGTTCCATTCCACCCATTTGTCAAGCGCTCACTTTACGGAGTCTTATTATTTTTCTCTTATCTAGTTCCTTTCGGCGAACCCCAGGAAATTATCAAAATGTGAAATTTCTGAGAATTCACATACAAATTCAAACCCATTGAATTCTATATTGTAATGTTGTTAGGGATGTTATTCGTTCGTAAAACAATGTATTTATCTTTCAATGTTCAATGTTCAATTGTACCCATTATTGAAGTGTAAAACATGACCGTTTACTCAAAATCACAACTTGTAACTTTTGCAGTTTTCTGTGAAAATAAATATTTTATCGATTATACCAGTCCACGTGTAATGGGCGTTTTCATACGTTAGTCACATTAGAACCTTCAGAATGGACATCTAGCTACAAACCTGAACATTTTGTTGACACTGAACAAAACATTAGTGAGAAAATGATAGGGTCGATGCATTGGTTCCTATGGAGGTTATACCTTTTGTGCTTAGCAAACTTTGAGAAGTATACTTTATATCGAATGAAATTAGATTTTTCTGTATAATTATGTTTCAGGACCCGGCGATTTGGATCAGGCAGCTAACATCCAAACTTCCAGGGTCAACTCAAAAATGATGCAGAGGCGAGCTACACTTGTCCGCGGATACAGGTTTAAGCTCTTTTCATTTAATGTGGAAACCCGAATGTATCTACCGTAATTATCTTAAGTATAACTCCCCCAGGAGCAGTCTGATTGGAGTCTAAACTGTTTTCCAATCAGTTTGCACCTTTTGGACACATTACTGTGTGAAAAAGCAATTTGTTCAAATTTTAATGATAAAAACAGCAGTTACACAGGTTGTCCCATTTATTTTAGTATTTGTATGGTAATCTAAGTGGGATTTCGTCTAAATATATGTACTTGTATTTACCTGGCATGTACGCGTATATTAGACACGGGTTTTGTACCCTAGAAAAGTCTTATCGCCACGAGGTAATACTGTATCTGTGCTGAATACAAGGTCTCCAACGAAGGAATGTAAAAAAACGTTTGGACTCAATTGGGATTAGAACCAAGTGCCTTACACGTACTATGTAAACATTCAAATAGACTGAGCTATCAAGGCACACAATGAGACCTATCATTCTTTAAATTGTGTAGAAGCTTTACCCGGGTGAACAAAATAAGTAAATATTAGTGGCAGCACGGAGAAGGATTCAGTAATAAAAACGTTTTCCGTGAAGTTTTCAGGAGCTGTGTAGATCAAATAGGAAAAAACAACCGCTTTATTCAATTATCTATCGCAAATTGGTCCTTTAGGTCGAAACTATAAACAACATATATATATCATCCACATAAGTAGACATTGGAAACATAAGTAGATATTGGTAGTTTGCGACGTATCAAGTCTGCACTGTTTGCTAATTCGATGTGAAATATCTGTTGTATGAAAAAAATACTAGGTTGTAGCTTAAAACCTGAAGGGCAATTTGTCCGAAATACCTATATATATAATATACCTATTCTAAAAACAAGCTAATACAGGCCCAACAATCTTTTTCAGTATCCGATGGTCCGTATTAGATGGCATAAATGCTACACAATGTTGACGTCACTGCTTTTATGCAACACAAATTGTACACGATCTATTTATATAAAGAAGCGTTGCGCGTGTCGTTTCGGAATTCGAGGTTCCTAAGCTATTTTTTTTAAAAAAAGTTGAAATCAAGCGTTGATCAACTTTGAACAGTTCATTTCCGTTTTAAGCGTGAATAACCCACAACACCCACATTTTTACTAATGTTTTCCTCCACAGGATTAATCTTAAAACAATTCAACTCATACTGTAAAACGCTTAAATGACCGTTATTTGCAAAACGCCGCTTCATAAATAACGGATTTAATCGAGAAGTAATACGTCATGAAATAAATAAAGACGTAAACTATTAATGGTCCCATGACTTCCATAAATAGTTTTTAATATTACATATGGACGTAGAATTTTTAACATATAGGGGCCTACATGTATGCTTATATAATTGATTATTCGATTGAACAACATATAGATCTAGATCTAGCCACAAACAGTTTGGGTTTATAATAAAAGGAATATCACAACAGTATGTGATCCGGGATCTTGTATCAGTTCTCGTTGATTGTGTGATCCAGATCACGCTCAAGGTTCCGCCTCCCGCGTGTTCTGGATTACACAACATACTCGAACTGATACAAGACACCGGACCAGACGCTCTGGTGATATTCCGTTTGTACCGTTGCATGAACGGGATGTGGAAAAGCTGACTAAGTGCAACTGGCATAATTTCTGTGAAAAATTATTTCAGATCAAAATCCAGATCGCATTTACATCTGTGCGACCACTCTGCCAAATTGTAGGGATTTGCTTCAAACTGTAGGGGTAGTTAGACGGATAAAGTATGTACCGTTGCATGAGCTTTAAGTTCAAAAACTAAGTTCAAGTGTCTGTTATTCTGTAAAATATTCGAACAGATCAAAATCATGATTACATGCACATCTGTGGTATATGTGGAAACAGTCTGCAAAAGTATAAAATTGTAGTTAAAAAGCTGTAGGAGAGTACCGTTTATGTGAACAGACGGACGGACGGACGTCCGAACGAACGGACAGGAGTAAATCAATATGCCCCGAATAATCGTCGCTGGGACATAATAAAACAAGAACCGCATGCGGGCCTAAATCGCTCACCTGGTACCCATGATTACGGTCATGTAAATGGACCAGTAATGATTACGTTTTCACTTATTAACCCCACCCACTGGTGGCCATGATGTTTGAGCTAGGAAGATTATTTGAAGAAAACTGGCAAAGGGTCACCCATGAATCATTATTTGTGTAAAATTATTCTTAAATCAGACCAATAGTTTCAGAGAAGTTTTTTCTATACAGAAATATAAGGAAAATTTGCTCCACCCACTGGCGGCCATGTTTTATAAGATAACAAAATGATTTTAAAAAATCTGGTAAAGAGGGTCATCAATTGACCATTTGTGTAAAATTATTTTGAATTTGGACCAGTAGTTTCAGGAGAAGATTTTTAAAGTTTTTACTATACAGTAACATAAGGAAAACGTGCCCCACCCACTGGCGGCCATGTTTTTTTAGATATCAAAATTATTTTAAAAATCTGGTAGAGGATCATCAATTGACCATTTGTGTAAAATTATGTTGAATTTTGACCAGTAGTTTCAGAGGAGAAGATTTTTTAAAGTTTTTACTATACAGTTACATAAGGAAAACGTGCCCCACCCACTGGCAGCCATGTTTTTTTAGATATCAAAATAATTGTAAGAAACCTGGTAGAGGGTCACCCATGAATCATTTGCATAAAATTACTTTCAAATCGGACCAGAAGTTTTTGACAAGAAGATTTTTAAAGTTTTCACTATATAGCCATATAAGGAAAATCTGCCCACCCACTAGCGGCCATGTTTTTTAAGATAAGAAAATTATTTTAAGAAATCTGATAGAGGGTCACCAATGGCACATTTGGGTAAAATTATTTTCAATTCGGACTTGTAGTTTTTGACAAGAAGATTTTTAAAGTTTTTTCAATTGGTTGCCATGGCAACCACAATTTCAATTGGATGACCTATATTTGAAGAATCTGAGAGAGTACCTTACAAGGAACAATCCTATGAAGTTTTGATGAAATTGGCCCAGTGGTTTCCAAGAAGAAGATCTTTGAAGAAAAAGTTTGACGACGGACGGACGGACGGACGACGGACACAGGGCGATCACAATAGCTCACCTTGGCACTTCGTGCCAGGTGAGCTAAAAATAAGCCAGGCACCGCTTAACCCTTTACCTCATAGCCTGTTTCTAGTTTTGAAGACAGGTGACCACTTAAAGCAGGTTGAAAGTAAAGTAGAATGTGCCCTTAAGGCACATTCTGCTTTACTTTCAGCCTGCTTTAAGCTAAAATCTGCTAGGCTATATAAAATAATTGTAATGGTAATTGTTCATGAGGGTATAAACTGGAACTATTTTCTTCAGCGGAGGAATACATTAAATACGCTAGAAGTCGTTTCTATGGGGGGAAAGGGTTAAAAGAAAATTGGATTAATCTACTATATAAGAATGGAATTATCCACAAGGCATAAATCGGTAAAATTGTTGTGTGTTTCAGTATTAGCGGAGAGTCCAACAGAGTAGAAGAGAGTTTACTCAGTGGCCAGGATTATGAAACATTATCCAGGAATGTTTCGAATACTAGGTGAGTAAAAGTGAACGATAACGCACATTAATTTTCGCTGCCAAATTAATAGTGAGATTAATACCTCTTCACCGTGTCATTGTCGTCTGCTTCATTTTTGGTTTTTGCAAGATCGTTTCAAAGTAAGATTCAATGTAGTATGACTTTAAACATATCGAAACGAGTGTCATACAGTAAGACCCTGATCTGAGCTAAATTTTGTTTTACTTTCAATTTCCTGTTTCTTAATTAAAAAAAGAAAGAGAGAAATGGAACTATACACAAACACAACGCACTAGAATAAAGCATATCGACAAGGTTTATTAAAGTTCTGATAATATAGTTCTATGTCAGTGGTAAAAAGTTTAAGCCTGATGATATGAATTATCCATATTTTGACTTGACATTCGCCTTGTCTGTTTATGGATTATATCTACTTGCACGTTTTACTCGTCCTATTGAGTATAATTCTCAACACTGTAAAATAACTTCACATTTACTGTTTACCGCGAGACCATTTGCAATGTCAAAAGGTTTTGATCTCAGCCTGGATCTAAACTGTTTGGCACTCAATTTTGATAAGTCAAAATTCCTAAATTTCACATTTGAGAAATGAAAGCAGACGACTGCCGTTATAGCAAATGACGTCACAACAGCACATTTGTTAATAGTGCCATATTTCATATTTTATAGCCGAATGCAGATGTTCGCAGACGGTGAGAGAAAGGCACCTGTTGGATACATGGAGACCTACATGAAGATACTGAGTTATCTGGAGACCTATAAACTGCAGGTGTTCTGGACAACCCTCTACATCCTAGTAACATGTGGAATCTTCTTAGAAAGAGCAATGTGTAGGTGATCTTTACTCCTTCACTCTTAATGACGCCTTAAAGCGCGTTTGCAAACAGTTGTGGTCCTGATCAGACGCCGCGTAACGCGGCGTCTGATCAGGACCGAACTGCTTGACACTCTTATCGCTATGTATTATGTCATACAACCTTAAATCTAACTTTGAAACGTGTCTTGCAGACGCCAATACTAAAACAGACGACAACAAAGCAGTGCAGGGATACAAATCTCCCGAATAATTTGATCATGAAAGGGATAAAGCAAAAAATAATCGTTTAATAGAAATCTCTCAATTGAGCTACATGTATTTGTTTTACGTTAATGCTACTTTAAGTAATCATTTGCCTAAAACATAATATAGTGGTCGCACGAGCTAACTGTCCGAAAATATTTCTTCTTTCCGTCTCCACCAAACTTTATACATGTATATATGTTAATACTACATCATGTACTTGTTAGAATTATCTATTTGGGGCGATTTGAATGAATTGTCAAAACTAAGGAACTTGTTAATTACTTACCATTACTAAAGATCTCTTTATAAACATGAATTTCTAACACACACACGTTGGTAAATATCAAGGCATGCACTGCACCTGAAAAGGTTTGCATGTCTGCTGTGTTTTGCTTTAAAAAAACAAAATATCTGCGACGAATAATTATAAAACAAAAGTTTAACTAATACATGTAACTTTAGCCACATTTATGTACTTCAATGGAATCTAGATACATTTGATATGTAAACTCCATGCATACAAACAAAGGTTATTTTGAAGAAAAGAATATCCAAGACAAATTGTAGTTTTCCATGAAAAACAACAGTTGAACTACTGAAATACACGTACCTTTAGCAACTTTTGAGTCCTTCGGAATCTAAATACAATATTATGTGAACCCCGTGGATATAAACAACAGTTTCTAGAAAAATACCAGGTACATTGGCATAAATATACTTAACTAAATGAACAGCCAACGGACAAATAGATACTGAATAAACTCTTCTAAATGGCTACGGACTGACCTGGCTCCAAACAGTAGAAAAAGGGTTATTGGTGTGAATTCTAACTCTAGGAAAGCGCGCTTTTATATATATTACGTCAGTTACGTCAAATCGATAACTTAGAAGTAAGATATAATTTCTACCACTCTAGTGTTTTTCACTTAGGACTTCTAAAAGGTGGACAGTTATGGAAGTATTATAGTCTGTATATTGGAGCCCAATTTGCACACCTCATAATACACGCCACGTCTTAGGGTTTTTCAAATGTACGGATAATTATTTCTATTCATCATAAATTATTGTACTCTGATAGACTGAAACTGCACACGTGACCAATGTGTACGAGACCGTACACATTAATTTACCGAGGTATTACGGATCACGTGACTAATAAGAATATTCCCCTCGATCGATTCACGTAAATAATCTCTCTTTTTCTGTTTATTAAGCAATTGTTTTCCAAGCAACCAACAGAAATCTTAATAAAAACTGTCTTGAACCTATCATTATGCGTACATGTAAATCATAATCTATTAAATGCTAATTTCTTGCAAGGTTTTCCCTGATCACCCAACCCGCGTCGTTACCATGGTAAACAAAAGACTGTTAGTGAAATGAAAAATGCGAAGTACAACGGCACTTGTCACTGGTTTATAATGAAATTGACACTGAATTAAGATATATTTAGACCAATATGTTTATCGAAATCAAACCAAATAGACTTAACTCGATATGCATAGCCTCTGACCTACGTATTCATTCCATATCCGTTCATTTGTTATTTAACTAATCGTTACAGTGTTTCATAAAACGCAAATGTTCTCATAGAACTGTCCGTTCGAAATATTCTGGTAGCCTACATGTAATTAACATTTATAATATGTCTACAGTCCAATGTGATGACGTAATCACATGTTAGATACAGTCGAACTTAGGCCCTATATTGAATTCATTTCAGTCGAACAGTGGCTATGCCACTTTTAAAGCTTGAAATACGGATATTTTCGACAAAAGCGGTTTATTTAGAAGCGGGTTTGTGGCATTTAGGCATATCTGTAGAAATGCAGGTAAATCTACTTATGCGAGTTCCAGACATCGAACTTTAACAGTATGAAGATGTGTACTCTAGCGCGAGAGTTTTCAGTGACATGATGTCGTTTTCAAGTGTCAACTTTTAGGGTCAATTCAATAATCTTTGTCATATTATGTATGTTTTCTTTGTTGTATTGGATCTAGACTGGAAATAAATTCGTTACACGGCATTCCGACAGGGTGTACGGGCTTGTATGACGTCTTTGGATTCTGTATTTCCTTCGCGCTTCGCGCTCAGAAAATACGGCACCCAAAACCGTCATACAACTCGTACACCCTGCCGAAATACCGTGTAACTAACTAATAGACCCTCAGCATCAAGGATCCGATTATGACCGCCGGTCATCCTTGAACATTTCCATATATTTAAGAAGGCGTCCAAGATGGTCGCCGGCATGTATCTGGCTAGCTGTTAGGTTTGATTCAATAAGCTTTAACGGATTTTCAGCATATTATAGCTCAACTTCATCTTTTGTCATTATAAAAGTTCTAATTAGAAATATTAATAATCTATAATTCAAAATGGCGTCCAAAATGGCGTCCAAAATGGCTAACAAAGTACCATTTGTATGCAAAATAAAATGAAAAGTAGGTGCGACACTTTACAAGGCTACGATTTGCTCTAGTTTCTTCCCGCCGTGATACTTAATTTTTTTATAATTAAGAATAAAGCAACATAAAATCAAGTTGGCAATTAACTCATTCATAAATGAATTATAAGAGACTGTCGCCAGAAAACAGTATGCATAAAAACCATACAGCCTAATTAGCTCGCCTATTCGGAGAATGGGGGGGGGGCTTATGGAATGGCGTCGGCGTTGGCGTTGGTTTTTCATGGTTAAAGTTTTGGGGTAAGTGTTGTAATGCACTAACACTACATGAAATATTTGTATTAGGAAGCTGATATTTGAAATGGATGTGCCCTGTGGGAAGTACATTGATGTTACCTAGTTAAAATTAAAACAAAAGAGTTTAATTTAGTCAAAAGTTCACCTTTTGTGGACTTAGGTTTTTCGGCTGATTTCTCATGGTTAAAGTTTTGGGGTAAGTGTTGTAATGCACTAATACTACATGAAATATTTGTATTAGGAAGCTGATATTTGGAATGGAGTTGCCCTGTGGGTTGAACATTGATGTTTCGTAATTAAAATTTAAAAAAAGTTTAAATTTAGTCAACATTTTACCTGTTGTGGACTTAGAGTTTTGGGACTGAAATTTCAAAGTTAGTTATGGAGTAAGTGTTGGAATGCACTTATACTACATGACATATTTGCATTTATAAGCTGATTTTTGGAATGGAGGTTCCCTGTGGCTTAAATATCAATGTACTGATACACTTTTCTATTGATAGTTACCTATTTAAGAAAGGTTTAGTTAGGCGAGCTTTGCTGTTCTCCGACAGCTCTTGTTTTACTTTGAGGTAGCTCATTCATAACGATGTAAAATGCAACAAATATTTCCGTTTAGTCAAGTCAAAACTCTAATATTATCAAATAGTTCATAGAATCTAATTACCTACCTTTAATATATAAATTTCCTTGTATTTTCAAGCAAAGAATACTGAAATTATTATACAAAAATAAAGTTCTGTGTTTCCATTACTGTGATATCTGTCACCACATGTAAAATGGATACCAATCATTCTTCTTGGGATGCAAGCCTCCTGAGAGTTGGGTGGCACCTCTTTGAAACCAGATACCTGTGTACAATATCTTTCATTAAAAAACTAATGTTCATTATTCCCTTTCATCAAGCCTTTTAACATGTATCCTGTGAATTTCTAAACTGGTACTGCTGCTGCAAAGAATAATCATATCTTTGAAATATTGCTGAATGACTACATGACTACACAGACACTTGACTGAACAGTAGATTGGCCTTACCATAGATTAGAATAAGATAGAAAGAAATCACACATATAATTTCAAATATAAAAATTGCGTATCTTTACTCCTGAATTACCAAAGTAATAGCTAGAAAGTCATCTTGTATAAAAGCTGCAAAACTCTTAACATAATGATCAATTGCAAGGCCGCTGGCCTATCAGGAGTGATTGCTGAGATGATATAAGCAGCTGTTGAATATAGGGTGTTTGAGATGTGAAGACGGCTGACTGATGCGGTTTTCAGTAATGGTGTGATATCTGAGGACAGGGAGGTAAATGACATCCTCAAACTACAAAAAGGTGAAGAAGAAGGATCAGACAATAAAGTTGATGTATCGATTAATGGATACCTCTGTGTGTGAGATTATCAACATTGATGCATGCAGTTTGGCGTTGTTAAGGGTTGAGGTACTAATCGTACTATTGATTCTTCTTCATCGTGTACCAGGAAAAGTATAAGGTCGAAAAGAAGCTTCTGCATGTGGCCTTTGCTAATTTGGAGAAAGCTTTTATATTCAATTCAAAGAATGAGCTTTTGGTTTGTGAAATGCGACTTCCCTGTCACACAGGGGAGTTTGAAAGGCGCTTACATGAAGCGGGCAGTACTACGAGAAGATTTTTGTATGGGTTCTGTGATTACAAACTCACTGGCAGAGTAACCCCAAAAGCTGTATGGAATGATGTTATCAATAAATACGAAAGAAGACTCAAGCAGGAAACGCAACACAAACAATACACCCATCTCTAAAGCAGAACACACACACAGCCATACCATAACAAACACACACACACACACACACACACACACGCAATACCATTCCTTCATCTACACACTAAATAGAAAACAACACGCAAGACAAACATAAAGCTAAGTGAACATAGGAGCAACCCAGGTGACTGAGAGTTAACATGAAAAATACTTGGCTCATGATCTCAGAGTGGTCCTTGGCTTGGTCTTCTTCGAGACTTTATAGAATGTTCCTGTGCTGACTGTGTGATTGGATCAAATTGAATTGCTTTGCAAACTGTAGCAGCACAAAAGTTAACATTAATTGTAGAATTATCAGCAGTGCGGACTTTCTATGTCAATGGCGTCAGGACTAGAATCCCCTTATTGATGGAAGACCAGTTACTCAGGTAGGTGTCGATGGGGCTAAGTTTGATGTCTAGAATAGTTTCTGCTGTTTGCTAGAAGAGGGTACTAGCTTGTCATTATCACTGGACACTACACTGACTAGGACATTTCAAAGAAAGGCCTAGCACAATTATATCCTTTGAGACTCGTAGAATAGTGTTCAACACCTGTTTGTTAATTTTGTCATTTAATGTGGAGGTTATTCGTTAATGTCGTCTGTCCAAGACGTGCAGACAGTTTGAAGAAATTGAGTCTGTGATCAGTTGGGTCTGTGGCGTAAAACATGACGAGGTGGTCCCACAGATACAAGTAATGAGAACTTAACTTTTTGGATGTTATGGACAGGTGTAGTGTGCCACTTCATGCATCAACTCATTCACGAGGAGGGCTATGCCGCGCTTAAGATTAAGCAATAGAACACAATTGCCATGGTCAGACAATGGAAGAGATGACCAGGTCCTGTGTGTCCTTTGTTGACAGAGGAGCATATACATGTAGATCAGGTTTAGGGTATTTCTAGCCACATTCAGCCTAGTTGCTAGGACACCCGCAGCAGTTGATAAATAAACGCATGATCATGTTAAGTAGAACTAACTTAATTGCAAGCTATGTTAGAAACCAGGCATAACTCTTTATTTTTAATTATCAATTACAGTGTGCAATTTCATTCCCGTCTTATAAGAATACTAATTTATATAATACAGTGTAGTACAATATGCATGTGCTAATTTATAAACGTACTGTATATCGCCACCAATATATTTATTAACTCCTTTACATAAGTTGCTGTGTGCGACATACTCATTTTGAAATTCACAATACATGCAGAAACGGGAAAAGTATCCAATAAATACGAAAGAAGACTCAAGCAGGAAACGCAACACAAACAATACACCCATCTCTAAAGCAGAACACACACACAGCCATACCATAACAAACACACACACACACACACACGCAATACCATTCCTTCATCTACACACTAAATAGAAAACAACACGCAAGACAAACATAAAGCTAAGTGAACATAGGAGCCCGCCTTGGTACGGTCAGTAGCAATCAACAATCAATTATAAATTAATTAACTATCAACAACCACTGGGGGGTTAAACCTGGGTTTAGGGGCGCCCAACCTCACACTTATCTCCTATATTCACCTATAACGACGAACAGTGTACATAAAATATAAACCCTGTTCCACAACCTTACAATCAAAAAGACCGCCAGCACAGTAAGTAGATACAATTTATATTACATCCCACATTATATTATAATTTGATAAATAAACAAAGCAAAAACGCTAACATTGGCGGCCATTCTGATTACCATTTTGAAAACGAATCATATAATTTATGTCCAAAACACAAAATAACATCAATAGTGACTCAAGCTTAAATTCATCTCAATTTTTTTTTTAATTATTTGCAGAACGCGATGATTAAGATAGCTCGACATAAGACTAATCTTTCAAAACCAGTTTTATCATAATTTAATTAATTCCTAAAAACTCTCAGTTGTCTTAAAAAGAGGCTAAAAAGAATGGTATGCTTGTTGGATAAATTATATACAAAAAAGAAAGTACCCACTTTTTACATTTATTTTACATTAAGTAAATTTTAAAGCTCCATATCTTTAAAAGTACTTCATCAACTCCGTTTTTGTTTGAGAATTTTAAGGCGCATACGTTCACATGACACATGTAAAAAAAATAAAACACTAAACGTTCATTATTATTTCAAATCAAAAGGAGGTAATTCGATATTTCAAGACTTTCTAGTCTTGATAACGCCGTGAATATTGGGATACATTAAAGTCCAATGTGATTTTATTTTCTGTAAGCAAAAGTTCTGCCGGCTGAATAGGAGCACCATTGTTTCTCTTCTATGGAGAACATTTCTAATCAAAAATGCTGTTTCCGGAAAGAGTTATCGACCTTTTATTTTCAATACCAGTTATTTAGCCTCAATGATAACTTTATGTATCAGAAGCTGATGACTAAGAATACAAAAGTTGGTACTTTCTTTGTTTTTGCTGATTATATAATAATGAAGAAACAAACATCTGTATTTTTATATTTTGTCGGCCATTTTTGACGTCATTTTGAAATTAAGTTTAATATTCTCTATGTTTTGGTTTACACATCTGAAATATATTGAGCTACTTTATTAGTTATACAGTTTCTTCACAGTGTACATGAGGATTTCTTCCCGGCTGAGGTAAATCATGTTGCCCGAGCCGTTAGGCGAGGGTTACATGATTTTACCAGCCGGGAAGAAATCCTCATGTACACTGTGAAGAAACTGTATAACGAATTTATTATACTGCAAAGTTTTCACTGTTCAAACGAAATATTTCGGGAATTTGTCGTGTACAGCGCTCATTATAAATTAAAAAAAAAATCGCGCCAAAGCAGATAACGTTGAGCGTAATGACGTCATGTCGTCACGTCTGATGGTTGTTGTTCAAAAGAAAAATGGGCATACTCGGCATACTTCGACGTCAAACTTTCCCAGAAATAATGCGACTGTTGAAAGATCCAAACACCGATTGGTTCTTAGCCGAAATGGACTTAAAACGGAGGATGCGCAATTGAATGCACTCAATCCTGTTGAACAATCGGCCATCTTATTTTCTGCAAATCAACACTCAGGGACTTGTCAGCCAATCAAAACAGCTGCATTTCTATGTACCCTGTCAGCTCACAGGGTACATTGGATTATGTCAAGGACTCGTTGACCAATGAAAAGTAAGGAATTTACTTTGCAGTATAATAAAGTCTTGTTTACAGTACATCATCAAAACTGAAAGCAGTTTTATTTTATCCCCACAACCATCTTTTTTTTTATTCAAGAAAATTACATTCACATATGTATATACACTTCAGAATAATTTCATATACACATAATATATAATAATTCAAGAATATTACAACCTCATGTGTATAGTATGCATGTACATTCATATCAATATACATTTACGTATAGGTTAGACCATGGTTGCGCGCGAATAAACGATATAGTTCGAGGGGGCTATTTATCACTGGCTTGGGCTCGAGGAAAACAAGAAGACCCTTCGTTTCTGCTTTTTGTTTTAGACGAAAAAGACTTTTTGTTTGTAATATTTTACTTAAATTGAAAGCTTATTTCATTGTGTAGCTTGAGACATTATGCATGCTTCAACACCAACATAAATAAGGCTTATTGAAGCTCTATTTGTAAGCACAATTCATCAGTAATGGCCTTTAAAGTTTAGGTATCAGTATCACTGTACATAATATGACGTCATCAAGCTTTTGCAGTTCCTCTCTGATCTCAGCTGTTTAGTAAAGCCAATCAAGACATGCATATCCCGGTTTTTACACCTACAGCTGAAACAATGCATATATCTAGGTCCAGAGGGATGGGATAGATCTAGATCTATTATAGATACTGTGGAATTACCGTATTGCTTTAGTTTAAATCCTTGATCTGGTGTTTATTCCGATTATTTATCGTTAAGCCTACAGTGCAGGCAAAAGGTTTTCGCGGTGGCTTGCTCGGAGGATTGCTAAGGTTGTGACCTCAAATTGCCTTGAGATGACGGAAGCATGGAATAAGTGAACAGTGTGTTAGTTATTTCAAGGTTTTGTTCAATAAACGATATATTCGCAGGTTTTTGAGGCATCTGATTGGCCGAGAGCTCCAAGCCATGTGCTAAAATATATATATTTCGTTGAAACGTTGAATGCTGTTCAATGTTTGTGTTTGACATATTCAAGAAAGTGGTATTTTCCAAATCTAAAACGCTGGTGGATATGCACAGACATCTCTACAAAGAGAAATAAGAAAAAAATGGAAGAGAAAAGGTAGATAGATTTTTTTTATTCTCGTAGAAATATGCTATATAACTATATGTAGTTAGATAGAAAAAGCTTTACAATCGTCCATGAATTATCTGTTTTAGCTGTGTTTTGACTTATATCTAAAGCCAATTTAAAGGAATTTGTTATTCCGGTTATTTATGGTATAATGTCTTTGCATTTACACAGAAAAAATATATCTTTTTATTTCTAAGAATAAAAGATCAAGTTTGTAGTCCTTTCTGTCGGAGACTAGGATTACAGCGAAACTATCTATCTTGAGTGTAGGTTCACATTTCAAAAGTGTTTCTGCTATGTGGTTTAATTTTACAGCAATCCAAAAAATATGGTTTATATTTTCTTCTTGACAATCACAAAAACTACATAAATTGGAATCTTTTATATGTATTTTATACAGTAATGAGTTTGTTGGTAAAATTCTGTGAATAATTCTTGTTTGTAACCATTGAATATATGTATCTCTGATACATTTAAAAAAAATAGCTATATATATTGTTCCAGTTTATATTATCTTTTTCATAAAATGTTATCCATTTTGATCTTCTTGTAGGCACATCTTCGTTTTTACAAGAAATATTATATATAAATTTGTTGACATCAGTTTTTGTTACAATGGGGTACATAAAACAATTCATCGTTGGTAAGGGATAATGTTTAATTTATTCAAAAAAGACTGAACTGCTTTTTTTAAACCATAATACATGAGAAACTTATTTTTTCCCCAGTTATTCTTTTCAAAAAGGAAGTTTCTATAAACTGTCCATGTTTGTCAAGAAAAACCCTTACCAATCTTATTCCTCTGCTATACTTAGCTTTATGTTTGTCTTGCGTGTTGTTTTCTATTTAGTGTGTAGATGAAGGAATGGCATTGCGTGTGTGTGTGTGTGTGTGAGTGTGTGTTTGTTATGGTATGGCTGTGTGTGTGTTCTGCTTTAGAGATGGGTGTATTGTTTGTGTTGCGTTTCCTGCTTGAGTCTTCTTTCGTATTTATTTGGTATAAATACAGCTTTTATCAACAAGAAATTTGTCGTTATAGAGCAATGGCATATCATATATCTGGCTAATATCATTATAACAAAACTTTTTAATATACAGCAAATATGATTTTAAAACATCTTTCAAAAAATCGTTTTTATCTTATCTATTAACAACTTACAGAACTTATTTCCACAGGGTATGATTTCTTTTATTGCCAATCCAACAATTTACTAATTTATAACATTTACTTTCATTGTGTATTATAAAATTTCTTAGCCATTTAATTTTTAAACTACGTATATAATTTTCAATATCAATCATTTTTTAAAACACCTTCTTGGGAGTCTTTAATGATTTTATTTCGTTTATCTTTGTCTTACCATCCGATATAAAATCATAAAATAAGCTGGTTAATTTTTTTTATAAAAATGTTACATGGCGTTGGTAAACTTATAAATAAATGCGTAAGAATGGGAAAAAGTAAAGATTTGACAACAGTTATTTTTCCAATAGGAGTTAGGTTTCTTCTTTTCCCGTAAGAAATACAGTTTGTAAAAGATGTCATCTTTTCTTGGAAATTGATTTCTCTTGTAATATCAATATTAACATCAAAGACTATTCCAAGTAATTTGAAACGGGTATCTCCCTTATGATAGTTTCCATTTTGTTTTAAATGGATCTTATTTCTAGGATCCAATCAAGATTACCTTTGTTTATCAAAATATTATTTTAAAACCAGATTTTAATGAAAAATTATTTATTAGTTCTAGCGTTTTGTTCAATGAGTTTTCTGATCCGTCTAAAAGCAAAGAGGTGTCATCTGCAAATTGTGAGATTATATATTCCTCTCCATTAATTTTAATTCCTGAAATTTCTTTACAATTCCTTTTTTTAATTGCTAAAAATTCAGCACAGTTTATAAAAAATATATGACGATATAGGGTCCCCTTGTCTGCAGCCCCTTTTAACATGGAAAAAACTAGATAAGAAGCCATTCAATTGCACACAGACTTCATTATTATATTGAAATAAGCTTACCCAATTTTTAAACATATCTCCAAAATTGAAAAAAAAATAAGGATTTCTCAATAAAATTGAATGATAGTGAGTCGAATGCCTTTTCAAAGTCGATTTGCATCAACACGCCTTGAATATCATTATTTTCACAATAATTCATAATGTCATAGACTAATCTTGTGTTTCACTCATATACCTACCTTTAACAAATCCAGTTTGGTCTGTAGAGATCAGATCATTAAGAACTAGTTTTATTCTGTTTGCAATGCTGCCTGATGCTAGTTTATATAATATATTCAAGAGAGTTATTGGTCTCCTGTTCTTTGGAAATTGTTTTGGTTTATTTTCTTTTGGTATGCATGTAATTGTTCCTAGTTTGATATTTCTAGAAAGAGAGTTTGTTTAAAAGGAATAATTTACAGCTTTTACAACAAAATATCCAAGTTTTGTCCAAAAAGACTTTAAAGAAATGTGTAGTAAAGCCGTCACAACCAATATTCTTGTCGTTTTTTATGTTTTTTAAAGTGTTTGTGACATCTTCGTGTGTAAAAAGTCCTTCTAGCGAATTGCTTTGTTCTAAGCTTTACCTTGGTATATCATAGCCTTCTCACTCTTGTTCTAGGTCAAAATTTGTATTTGTTTCATGCTCATCGTATAAGTTCTCATAACATGATTTAGTTTCTTTTAGTATTTCTTCTGGGTCAAATTTATAGGAACCATCTTTTTCTATAAATTATATATTCTTATAAGTAATATGTTGCTTTTCTAAGTTACAGAAATAATTTGTGGTTTTTTCACCTTCTTCTATCTATTTAGATCTTGATCTAAAAAAAGCACCTCTAAGATTTTTATTTATTATGTTAGTAAATCTGAATAAGGGGAGATCAAGTAAGTTCATTTTTTAATAAAAGTAATTAATCTTTGTAATTTTCTGTAAGACATGACTCTAGAAGTTAAATTACAATTAATCATTATCATCTTTTTCCACATTTATCACTTTAGTATCTAATAAATACGAAAGACACAAGCAGGAAACGCAACACAAACAATACACCCACCTCTCAAGCAGAACTCACACACAGACATACCATAACAAACACACACACAACTCGAGTTGTACCCGATCGATTCCGGATCAACACGAACCTTTTTCGATGTGTCACCGTGATTTACTCGACCGCTACCCGATTGTTATCGATCAGTTACCGTTCGCTACTCGATCTATTGTCGACTACACACGATCTCAATCGACAGCAACACGATTACAAATGCTCGTATATTCCCTTTCGTTGATTAAAAATAAAAGCCACCACAGTTTGCGTTGTCTTCAGCTCAAATAATGCTACGTAAAGGCAGAAATGCATTGGTTGATGATGAAGCCGTGACCATTTATGTATCATGGTGCCTTAAACCCAAACTCAATCAATCAATCAATCAAAAGGAAAAAGATAACTCCGAGACCCAGCAAACAGATTCAGATGCACCTTTTGACTGTCCTGCCAAGCAAATCAGGGGCCAAGCGCTTCTGTCTGAACAGGGTTTTTTCCTCCAGAGAAAAAGTTACTATTGTAAGATATTAACATAATGCTTACATCATTTTGTAATTCCGATATCATAACTTGACAGCAACAGACGCGTTGCCTAAACACTTTCCCGTCACATTACGCCTTTTCAGTGCTCATTCAAAATAAAGCTGACTTGTGAATATGTACGTCACTTTAAAATAGTTAAGCCCGGTTCTTGTATATGCTTAAAACATGATCCGTTTCTAAAAATTATTTTCGTAAATTTAACTGTGTATTTCTCGAACAATAATCCTTCAAATATACAGGTCGACATGGAATGCACATTTATTGTCCCTTTAGTGTGATAGTTGCACATTTTCTACTCATTTGATTTTAGATCTCCCCTAATTCAGATTTATATAATTCACAACAGCAGATGTTAAGTGCTTGTGTGGCGGCTGTAAAAAGTCGCCCCGTACTTCATTTTCAGTGTTGTTATACTTTCTGGTCCTTTGAAATCATTGATTTCAGCGCATTTACAGTTGAAAGTTGAATTCCGCTTAAGCTGGTGCTAGGGGGCGTGAGCACTGTTGCATATTTCAGTATTGCTCATGAACAGACTCAATTAAACCGAGTCTGCAATTTTCAGTGTTTGCTTTGTTTTTTGTGCTTTCAAAGGATCTCCCCTAATTCAGATTTAGATTTTCTGAAGCCAGTTTTAAGAGTGGCAGGAACGTATATTAAATGTCTCTAATATACGTTGCTGAGAGTGGGGACAACTCGTCGGGTACGAGCTACCCAATTGACTCTTGAACGAAATATCAAATCCTTCAGTACACGGTTGAATTGCCATCGCCCCTGAACATATATTCCTGTACAATAAAACAAAAAAACCGCAAAATTTTACAGAGAAGACACAGGACATGGGCGGCTAAAGAGACGGCATTGTGTGATTATCCCAGGGAACTGTCATCAAATAATTTAAGTCTTGTGCATATCTAGGTCGAAGGAGCTAAAATATATCTATTCAGTAAAGACTTAAATAAAAATGTGTTTAAATATTTTGCACATAGCAGTTTCTACAGGGTCTGATTCACATTTGTTCAAATTATGTGCGTGGAGTCCAAAGGTACGCCATCCCGGGCGTCCAAGTTTTACATAGACATACATTGTGAAAACTTCAAATATCATCACTGAAAGTAACATGGCCCGAGTTTTGATATTCGACATGCCATTGGTGCAAAAACTGTTGAATATCTAGATTTTGGGAAGCTACAGATCTAATTTCAATGGAAACCTTATACATGTATCTGAAACAACAATATCATGAGCTTAGATATTTTGCACAAATCATCATCTGCAGGCCCCTGGGGTCAAGAATGAATCCAACCGAGAACTATTATGGCTACCTCCGGTACGTTCAGGAAAAGGAAATTCCAGTTCCCAATATCTTGCCAGTTTTAATACCAACTTTCAAGTTTCCGAAACTGTCTGAGTGAATAAATTTCTCAGGTAATGTAACAAAAACTTACTAACTAAGCAGCCTGCATGCTAAATGAGTCTTTTGGAGAAAAAAAATTAATATGGCCATAACTTTATACTTCAGGTCCAGGTCCATTGCACAACTAGGTCTCTTGTACTAAACATTGGTTGATTTTTCTGGGTTGTTTTAAAAGAAAATAATAGTTCTTCTAAAATATCTTCTCGTCTGAACCAGAATGCCCAGAGCTTTGGTACAATCTGCAGTTTTTCTGTCAATATTGAATAGATTATGCCCCTTGGGTAAACCAATTACATGTAGTTATCAACAGGTGGTTTACATGTGAATGCTTTTAAGGCCTCATTGTCCTCTTGTTTTTGGTTTACTTTATCATAAGGTTTAAGTTATAAAGTAAATACTTGATTGCTGGATTAGGTATTTTGTGTATTCTTTTGAAGGAAATGCTAACGCTTCGTCCTGCCTCCTAATCACATTCGATTTGTGGTCAGTCAGCTTCGAAAATGCATCAACGACCACTTTGAAACAAATTCTGTAATAATTTGAATCTTCTCTTTTGAGATTCTGCAGCAGTTGCTTATACTGCCCATACAGTGTTCGTCATGTCAGCCAGTGATTCACTCAGATTTCTATTTGCCACTGCTGTTTACTTCTTGTAAATCTTTTACGCTCGTCGATTTCTTCTTACTCTTCGAGCTTAATTATGGCTCTGCCCCTCTGCATTACTAGCTACCTGTAACTGATATTTTCCACACGAGATAGGGTGACGATACAAATACCTTTTCTCGTAGACAACCGAATTCTTACCAAAAGCGCCCGGCTTTTATACAACCGTGATTGTCAGTACAAGAACAATTTCACGACAAATTCACGACCCAAGTACGACCAAGTCGATCTGGTCGGGTCGAAAACGGGTAGAAGTCGAACTGGTCGAGCTGGACGACTCGTGAATGATCGTTTGGGGGTGGTGTAAGATCATGTGTTATTGTGAAGTTATCGAGTTTCAAGCCAATGGTCGGCATATTCGGGTGATCGGGACGGTCTAGCAGGGTGAACCCGCATTATGCTTGGTTCACACTGCCGATCAGATCAACAAGACCGTCCCGATCGCCCAAATTAGCCGACCAACTACCCGAGAACGGCTTGTTCACGACTCTTCCGCGACTTCTACCCGACATGTATACCGACCTTAACTCGACTATTTCGATCCATACACGATCTCTACACGATCTCTGCTCGTCCAGCTCGACCAATCCGACTTCTACCCGATTGCGTCCCGACCAGTTCGATCTGGTCATGCTAGGGTCGTAAATTGGTCGTGAACTTGTCGTGAATTGGCCATATACGGACATTAGTAATATATAAACCGAATGCTTTTGGTCAGAATTTAGTTATCTAAGAAAACAGGTATTAGCATCACCGTCATATTTCATTGAGAAACAGCAGTGCCAGGCGACTAAAGCTCCAGAGAGACAGGGTCATGGCCATAATGGAGCTTGACGAGGAAGAAGCGATCGATGATCGTAAAGACAGACAATAACTTGAAGAAGCAGTCAACAGCAACGGGAAGGTGCGTAGGTGGCTGACACGACGAACACTGTATAGGCAGTATGAGCAGCTGCTACAGAAGATCCAAATTACAACGGCAACTTCCTAAGAGTGGACGTTGAAACGTACGAAGCTGGTTGATTGCAAATCGCCTAGACTTTACATTATTATTTCATAATAATAATAAAACCCAATATAATAAACCAGAAACAAGAGGGTCATGCGGCCCTAAATCGCTCACCTGAAAAACAACTGTTGAGAGTATTTTTTTACCTATTGGGGCATAATTCATTCAATCTTGACAGTGAAGCTACAGATAATATATAAGCTCTGAGCATTCTAGTTCAGACAGGAAGATATTTCGAATTATCCTTGAAAACCCAACAACAACCCCCCACTAAAACAATCCACGAAAAACAACAACAATGGGTCAAACAATGATATAAATAGGAAATGGACCGAAATTATTTCAACAATATTGTATGAAAACCAAAAATAATTTTCCATCCCTACAGCTATCAAAGCTCTTGTCATGTATTTTTTTATAAAGTTCATTTATTAAGCTAGTAAACTGTTTAGAAAGTAAGTTCTTGTTACACTGCTATAAGTTAATTTACCCAGACAGTTGGCTGTATTACTGGCAACAGATTCGCGAAAACTGGGGTTTCATCTCCTGGCTGCTACCGGAAGTGGCCATTTTAGTTTCAGAGAGGACAGTGTTTGTAGATGTCACTATATACATTGGAGAAAACATTATTTTTTTCTCAATGAACGCGTTTACACGAAAACAATTATTTCCATTTTAAACAGTTTTGAGCCAAATCAGATGCCGGTAACCCGGTGGATGGTCAGGCTCTAAACTGTTGCCACTCAGATTAAAATAAATAGTCAGAATTATCAAAAGGTTTTCATAGTCTACATTTTATTGGAATGCGTTTCGTTTGTGTTTAAATGAGAAATAATAACATTTTCTCCATTTACCTGAGGGGCATAATATAATCAATGTTCATACATGACCTATATATTACGATGTGTGCAAAATATCTAAACTCATGATAATTATTGTTGATTCGGACATGACGAATTGTTAAGTTTTACGGTGGTACGTGCCCAAATGAAATCTCCATAGGATCTCTATGAAACTTTCAGCATAGGGTTTTCAAACATATCTAAGTACCATGGTGAAAGAAAAACATAGGTTATAGTGTTCTTTTGTTGTCTATGGGAATTTGAAATGTATAATGTAGCCATTCTCGGCAAAGAGTCGACATGCATTATTTTAGCTTTCTGAAATGATGTAAAGTAATAAATGGCACAGACAAACATAAAAACAGTTAAAAAGTTATGCCTACTAAAGGTATGGTGCAAAGTGTATAGTTTGTTGCCTGAAATATATGCATTTTTCTTAATTGTTTCGGCTCAAATTCAATGAAAACATCAAAAATTGGTCAGACTTCACACAATAAATAAAAGCTATAAGTGTGAATAATAAGAAAATGTTAAAAACACATACCCCGGTATGATGTAATGCTTCCTTTGAAACTATAGACACTTTCATACATATACCAATGGCCTTAATGGGCAAACCGCTTTTTTCTATTTCCAAGTGTTCTCGGGTTCACTGAATCTGCTGTGTTTCTTTGTTTCTTTTCCCCTTTGATTGATCGGTTGGTTGAATTAGGTATTACAGCAGATAAAATGGTCATATGACGCATGAGATGGTGCCCCGTCTTCATCATCAACCGATGCATTAGAAGGTTTGGTCTTCATGCCTTTTCGGGACTTTTTGGAGCTGCAGAAACGCAAATGTGGGGCATATGATTTATAATGACCAAATAAGAAGTTTACGCGCCTTGTTAACCGTGTTGCGGTCGTGTGAGCTCGTGTATAGTCGACAAGCGATCAAGTAGCGATCGGAAACTGATCGATTACAATCGGGTAACGGTCGAGTTGATCTGGATGGCACATCGAATAAGGTTCGTGTTAATCGGGAATCGATCGGGTACAGGTCGAGTAGCAGTCGACATGATCGGGTATTGATCGGCACATTTTTGTGATCCCGACCAAATTAGATCCCTTCACGATCGTTTCCAGATCACTTCGATCTCTACTCGATCAATACCCGATCGATTCTCGATCGCTTGGCTTCTCGACCCCTACTCGGAATTTTTTTAAATGTCAAAAAGATTCGGGTAAACCTCTGATGCGATGCCGAGTGAGGTAGATCGTCCCTAGTACTTATGCCGAGTGAACTAGAGCAGTCCAAATTTGCCTGATCGGGGATGATCAAGTTGATCAGATCGGCAGTGTGAACCTAGCATTAATGGCGTATTTCCAGTAATATGATCACTTTCGGGAGTATTTGGAACACGGCATATTCCAAGTTCAAATGAGCCATTTTAACTTAACGTCGGAAGAATAATGGTTCTTTACCAAAAGATACGAAGGTATATACTATATAATATGTGCGAATTGCATAAATCGGATTAAAATTATAAAAATATTAACAATTATGTCATTCCTTTCGAGTGCTGATATGACTGATTTTATTGACAATTCAATGGATAATTTATCTAAATTTATAATTATGTCACACCTACATTGATTAAACTAATCGGAAACCCCTCTTTCTACAACGTGACGGTACAAACAAAACCAGTATTGTACTGAATTGTACAGAAGGTCGTATTTTTCTCATATAGGACTCGAATCCAGAAAATCCATATCATTTTCGTATTCGACTGGATGGACAACTCTTCCGACACTCTGTAAAGAGTTACTTCCCTTTGTATTTCACTTTCGTTTGCTACAATGCTCCCTTTCTACAACGACACCCAATAGGAGACACAGATTGTGTGTCTTGATCGGAGGGAGTCGTTATAGGGAGGGAAAAATAAAACGTGGCTTACATTTGCAAACAACTTGAATCCAGATCAGGCGCCGCGTAACGCTGTGTCTGATCTGAATTCAACTATTTGTCACTCGTCATTGTATTTATTCGATCAAAACGTCAACTTATATGTAACTTTGAGCAAAACTGCAGACGACAAATTTAAGCAGATGATATTGCAGTCATGAAAAGTGTTAGACGCTGTTAGGAGGGCCGTTGTAGGGAGGGAACACTGTATTTTGGTTTTTGGAAATTGCGGAGTCAAAGGCTAGGCTAGGAGGAAAAGGGAAAAATTATGTTGTTTCTTTGGTCATTTCATAATTTTATGGTGTGAAAAAAAAGAGGTAATTAAACAGTGTAAAGTACAATACTGAATTCAATTGGACTCGAACACAGCAGTCATTATCGATATTGGATTATGACTGCTGTGTACTCGTCAAATAGACTTAAGTATTGTACTCAACATTGTTAAATAACTCTTATGACATATAGGTATTTATTTCACACCTACATAGATTAACCAAATCGGAAGCCCTTTTTTCTACCAGGTGACGATACAAGAGAAACGAGTATTGTACTGAATTGTAAAAATGCCATCCCAAAAAGCCATATGTTTTTAAGATCGGGAAATCCAAATCATTTTTGTATTGTACTGGATAACTTTTCTAGTCTAAGCTGTATACCACTTTTATTTGCGGTGAAAGCACCATACAACCTTTTGGTACTATCTTATAGCATATTTCCTCGGGATTTTGGAAACAATCGTCTGACGCGTATTTAGGTAGTGATAAGGGGAGATAATTGAGGTTTAAGTTGTCTCCCCTTGGATTTTTAAGCAAAATCTGACATTCTTATTGGGCTTTTATTTCATGTGTTAGAGATTTATAAGTGGTATTTTGTTAGCAATTATCAATGTAGTTTACCTAAATACAAATTTTGAAAATGTTTTAGGATAGTTTCAGACTCATTGAAATCCAAAATGGCCGCCGAAATGGCTATTTTTAGTAACATTTAAGGTTTCTAGCAACAACATTACTTATATTGACTACAATTGATACTCATATGGAACAAATTTTAGTTAATTCGTATTGGACATTAACTTAGAAATCATACTAGCTTTGATTTTGATTTGTTTCCTGGCATCCAGTGCTGAAATAACCCAAAATGGTCGCCGTACATACCTATCTCATTAATTTCTACTCAAATAAATTTTCTTGATTTGGGCTTTCATTTTATTTGTTAGAGATTTAAAATGGTATTTTGTAAGCAATTATTAAAGAAGTTTCCCCAAATACATATTTTGAAAATGTTTTAGGATGGTTTCAGACCCATTGTAAACGAAAATGGCTGCCAAATGGCTATTTTTTAGTAACAATTAAGCTTTTCGAACAATTCAACTACTTTTAATGACTGTAATTGATACTCATATAAACAATTTTAGTTGAGTCTTATTGAACATTAACTGAAAAATCAGGTAAGTTTTTATTTAGATAAAAAGTGCTGATATGATCCAAAATGGCTGCCCTTTATACCTTTTTACTAATTTCTACTAATATAATTTGTCTTGATTTGCCATTTTCTTGATTTGGTAGATTATACAATTTTTGTTTGTGTATGTGTCTTTCCAAACATAGTTCATGCTGATAAATGCTGAAGTTGGTAATGCTTTTACAGGATAATTAGTGGCCTGTATTGACTACCATACAATCAAAGTGTTTATTTGGTCAGGGTTGATATTTTCTTATATGGACAACTATAAGGATATATGTGCCAATAAATTGGATGTTTCTTTACAAATGTTGAATAAATTTATCATTTCTTAGTATCAATATAAATTTATGAAATGTGTAGCACTGTATAAAAGCCTATTTTTGTACCAGGATGTGTAATATACATAAAAAACATATTTGTCAATAGTTTTCGCGGGTTAGTGGAAATTGTTATTTTCCGTTCATTAATATGTATATAAATGGAGAATATACATCTAACCTGGCCATAGCATGGTATATCAATCAGGATGATTCATAAGCGTTTCAAAGCATGGGTCATTTCATTTTTTTTACATCTACGGAACCAAATATGGGACTTTACTTAACCTCATAATGGTACAAAAAGCGCCAAAATACCCCTTTACTAATTTAACAGACTCAATAAGGAGAAACTCTAATCTTTAAACGAAGCTGTATTTCTTGTTTTACAAGTGCAATATAGTTAGATTGGAATATGAGCACCAATAAGTCGAGGAAGTGTGTCTGGGTCACTTACAAAACCCAGTGCTTAACTGAAGTCAAATATTTGATGAAAATACCTAATCACAAAGAAAACAACATGATTTTATCAGACGAGAGAGAAGCAGTGTCTCCTAATTTATGTCTATTATTCTTCCATCGTCATTTAATGATTCCATAGGTAATAATGTGACCTGCTACAACAATGTCACTGCTGTTCGAGCCCGATGCATTGCAATTTTGACTATCTGAGACAGTATGGCAATGTTACATATCCCAACCGGTATGAACTGTTATAACTTATCAAACTCAAGGGGTCGACCAAAGAAGGAGTATTCGGGAAAATGCGAAACAATTGAAGCATTAAGACAATATGATTATGCTGCTGCTCTGAGAAGTGGCGATAAGCGTCATATGATTGCAAGGGGGGTCATGTGCCATCACATTGGTAAAAGGAACTTTAAATAACCTCTAAATAGGGACCATAGTATTATAGAGAAAGTAACTAAATCAGATCAAGATTTTTTGCAATCTGCCCATGCATAGAATGTTCTCAAGGATCATGTTTCTGAAACACTAATTCATTAATAATAGACCCCCGAAGCCGTTGCGATTTTAACTTTCTTTCATATATGCTACATTGATATTCTCAATGAAGTTGGCATCTCCTCAGAGGCTTCAAGTCTTGGGGACAGGACTAGCAGGATTTTCCCACAATTGAAGTTCATGAAAAGATCTAACAATATAGTGGAACTATTGTATCCAAAGCAAACATAATAGAAGACATTGTGGTCAAAAGGGCAAAATGTGACTGCAATTCAACTCTCCTGCCAACATCTTCTTTGCAAGGCTGAATCAAAGACCTAGAAAAATTCAATGAACTACCTGAACCCTTAACCTTCGAAGCTCTGGTGAAGGGTCAAACTGAGCTTCAAGACGACTTAAAGTGATTTTTAAATGTGCTATACAGTGGTTAAACAGCTAGCCTGATAGCCATTGCCGGCTAGTTACAACAAATTGCAAGTTATATACAATAAGTGTATAAAGTGTTGGTTTCATATCATATGAACTAAGTGCATGTTTATTTTTGCAACCAACCTTTAATACAGTTGAATCTAAGCAACTTTGATTAGATGATTTTTCATTTGGTATATCTTGCTTTCTTTTACTTTTAAACATTTATAAGGGTTTCTGGTGGTTGGTTTTAATTTTCACCCAGGAATATGTAACACAAATTCTCGTGTAACTATAGTATATGTATTATGTTGACTATTAGTACATGTATATACTCTTACATTACATGGACCACCGCTTTACTATAAGTTGCTGTGACAAGTGAAAGAACAGCCTGTTTGGTCAATACTTTTCCTGTGACATAATGCTTGCTGCAAGTCATGGTCAAATTAAAAACAGGAAAGCACCTCACTATGGATCTTGGAATCAAAAGTCTAACCTTTCTATAAATATTATTAATATTCTTAACAATATGTGTCATAGCATAAACAGATGAAATGGTCAAAATTGTCCAACGCCAGACCAGTTGTCAAACCAGTAACAATCTATTAGGAGTTGATATTTTACACTTGTGTCGCTTATTCAGTATTCAGTTCTTCTACTGCCATGTGGTTTGTGGGATGACTCATATGGTTCAGAATTATAATAACCTTTTAGAACCTGTCAAACTTTTGATATTAAGACCCATAGTAAGGTGCTTTCCCTTTTCCCCTATGACTTCCAAAATACTGTAGCAGGAAGCAGTCTTGACCAAACGGACTGTTCTTTCACTCCTGACTGTGCCTTAAAGTAAAACAGAGTAATTACATGTATATGTAAGAGCAGTGTTTCTTGGACATGAACCTTGAGAACATTCTATGCATGGCCAGATTGCAAAGATCCTTGGTCTGATTTAGTTACTTTCTCTAGAATACTATTATCCCTATTTGGAGTTTATTTAAATTTCCTTTTGCAACTGTGATGGCACATGACCTCCCTTGCGATCATATGAATATCACTAAACTTCTCAGAGCAGCAGCATAATAAATATATTGTCTTGATTTCTTCCACGGTTTAGCAGGATACTCCTTTTTGGATCAACTCCTTGATTTTGATAAGTTATCATAAAGCATACAGGTTGGGAGAATAGTATAGCTGTATGTAATTTGGATCATAGCCCAACTGTCTACGATACACCAGAAAGCAATGTTAGTGACTTTGTATCCTCTGTGTAATGTGTATGTCTATTCCGCGAACTCCGAACAACAGTGACATTGTTGTAGCAGCTCACATAGAATCATCAAATGACACCGGAAGAATAATGGACACATATTTAGAGACACTACATCTCCCTCACCAGTGACCATATAAAGTCACATTTTTAGGATATGTGCCTAGGTCTTTTAATCAAATGGTTTGACTTCATTTAAGTACTGGGATTTGCCAATGTGCCATACACACTTCCTCGAGTTATTGGTAACTATCTTACAGTAAAACTACATTGCACTTGTGAAAGATCAAAATCAGTATCCTTCAAATTACAGATTTTCCTCCGAGTAAAACGGGTATTTAGCTTCGGTGCAGTTTTTGACTCCTAATTAAGTGGTTAACTTGTATTCTACATTTGTTTCCGTAGATTCTTACAATGAAATAACACTTATTGAACGCCCTGCTTTATATATCAAATTATGGCCAGGTAAACCTATATTTACCATTGATATACATAATAATTTTTAACTGAAAATAACAATTTCAACAAACCCGCGAAAACTAGTGACAAATATGTTTTATGTGCATTGCACACCCGGATGCAAAAACAGCTTTTGTACAGTGTTTCACATTATATAAAAAAAATTTGATACTAAGAAATAATAAATATGTGCTACCTTTGTTAAGTAATGTGCCCTTTTATTGGCACATATATCCTTATAGAGTATCAGAAAAAATCAAACTTGATAAACAAAACACTTGGATTGTATGGTGGTCTATGTAAGCCATTAATTATTCCTGTACAAGCTTTACCAACTTCGGCATTAATCAGCATGAACTATGTTTGGAAAGACACACACACAAAAAAGATTTGTATAATCTACCAAATCAAGAAAATGGCAAATCAAGACAAATTATATTAGTAGAAATTAGTAAAAAGGTATAAAGGGCAGCCTTATTTATATCTGGTCAGCAATTATGGACATGCAGGAAATGCAACCGCTTATGCACTAATATCATAGTGCATCTACTGTGCTTCTGTGAGAAGAATTTTAGTACGGTTCAAGCGCTGTGGAACGCTGTGATTGGGTTTAACGGTGTAAAAGAGTTTACCTATTTGATGCGCTTCTCTGCCCGTGAGCAATGTGCCTATATTCTGAAAACAGTAGTCATGATACTTTATAACGGAAAGTACAGTAACTGTTATGGATTGCAGGCAATCCTTAAGTGTATGCTCCGTGATTGAAAGCCAGCATGTTAGTATTTCAGTTATTCTCATTAAGCTGGAAATTGAGCCATGGTCTTGTTTCAAAAGCCTGTGCGAGTCGGAGCGCGTCTGTATTTGCGTTCTGTCAAGTTTGACCTTTTCATAATAATTATTCTTAACGTACTCAAACGTCGTATGTCAACTTCCGGCTTTATGAGGTGTTACTGTACTTATTGTAGCACAAAATAACAGTGTCTCGTTTGTTATGTCGCTGTAAGACACAGATCCGAGTAGCTCGGCGTTCCAACGGTTAAGCTATTATCTTAATCCTTTATCCAATGGCCTAGGTCTAGATTTAAAGACAGGGTAGCGCTTAAAACGATTGTGGTCAAACAGAATGCCCATTAAAGCGCACTCTGCTTTACTCTCAGTCTGCTTTAAGCTATTATCTGCTAGGTTATAGAAACATTTTCTGTTGGTATGTGTTTATGGCTGTATATAAATTGGAACTATTTTCTACAGTGTACGAATAAATTTAACTGCGCTTAAAGGCGTTTAGAGTTATAGGGGACAAGTTAACATTGTGGCGCTTGGTCTGGATCAAAGCTGTTAAATACAGTTTTTGAATGACTTAGTACCATATCCTTAAATCTTTCAGGCGTACCTGTATTACATTTCCATTTTCGTTTCGCTGGAGAGTATACATGGGTGCATATTGTTTCATTCCTTATAGCAGATCTACAGATAAAGGTGAATATCATAAAGTACTAACGTTCTTATGCCGTGACGGCTCATTAGAATTATTTTTTTGTGAAGGTTCTGATAGGTCGTCACCCCATTGGGTTAGCTACAGACATCCAAGTACATGTTTGCAAACTTTTGTTTACTCCCTTTGTCTGAAGCTCTGTCATAGATGAATGTATGCTTTGTGGTTGTTGTTGTGAAATCATGGATACCCGTATTACTTCCCCTTCACTCGCTTTGAAGGAGGGTATACACGGGCGTCTGTTATTTTGCTAATGATGCGCACGTTATAAATCTGATATTTATAAATGCATGCAGTATAAGAATAGATTATAGATGAACGCAGTTATCAATTGATATGATCAGTGGTGATATATATAGTGTATTATTTGTATAGTCATACATTGGAGAAGACGGTATTCTTTCCAATAAGCGCTTGAATGTTAAATCTTAATTGCAAAAGTTTGTAGCCTGCTCAGACGCCTGGTAACCCGGTTTCTAATCAGACTTTCAACTGGTTGTCGCTCATGTAAAATGAATATTCGGGATTATTAAAGTGTTAATTTGATAGATTGTAGGCTCATGCGTTTATGCTTCGTTTTCGTTAAAACGGGACTGAATGGCGTCTTCCCCATTGTATATCTACTTTGTAAATGTGCTAATATTACAGGCAGTGATACTATTTGAATATCAAGGTCTATGTCAGAACAGAGCAGAACTGTTACTGTGTAGCTGCATTAATTGTAGAGAAATACCATTATATGCACATCTAATTTGAATATTGATTCAAATGTAATACTGCTTGAATAGCAAAGGTTTTATCACATACATGTATATGTTTAAATTTCTCTCATTGTTACCTGTATATATGTTATAGATCTCCATGTATGGAGGAAGAAATAAACTACTACTAATTAAATTCAATAAAAGTAGTTGAATTGCTCGAAAAGCTTAATTGTTACTAAAAATAGCCATTTGGCAGCCATTTTGGTTTACAAGGGGTCTGAAACCATCCTTATACATTTTCAAAATATGTATTTGGGGAAACTTCTTTAATAATTGCTGACAAAATACCATTTTAAATCTCTAACAAATAAATTGAAAGCCCAAATCAAGAAAATTTATTTGGGTAGAAATTAATGAGATAGGTATGTACGGCGGCCATTTTGGATTATTTCAGCACTGGATGCCAGGAAACAAATCAAAATCAAAGCTAGTATGATTTCTAAGTTAATGTTCAATACTAATTAACTAAAATTGTTCCATATGAGTATCAATTGTAGTCAATATAAGTAATGCTATTGCTTGAAAAGCTTAACTGTTACTAAAAATAGCCATTTTGGCGGCCATTTTGGATTACAATGAGTCTGAAACTATCCTAAAACATTTTCAAAATTTGTATTTATGTAAACTACATTGATAATTGCTAACAAAATACCACTTTTAAATCTCTAACACATGAAGTAAAAGCCCAATAAGAATGTCAGATTTTGCTTAAAAATCCAAGGGGAGACAACTTAAACCTCTATTATCTCCCCTTATCACTACCTAAATACGCGTCAGACGATTGTTTCCAAACTCCTGAGGAAATATGCTATAAGATAGTACCAAAAGGTTGTATGGTGCTTTCACCGCAAATAAAAGTGGTCTACAGCTTAGACTATTCCGACACTCAGTTTAATGTTAAGGGCTACGTCCCTTTGCATTTCGCGTAAGTCTGCTATTTTGTTTTTGGAAATTGCGAAGTCACATGCTAGAAGGAATAGGAAAAATGTTATGTGGCTTCTTTTGTCATTTTATAATTTTATGGTGTGAAATTAAAAGAGGTAAATTAACAGTATAGAGTTTAATTCTCAATTCAATTGGACTCGTACATAGCAGTCATAATTCAAATATGGATTATGACTGCTGTGTACTTGTCCAAAATAATTCAGGATTGTACTCAACACTGTTAAAAACCTCATATTATTAAATTCTTCGATAATAATGTATTGTTTTCTTTTTCACTAGAGGAATGGTTTATCTTTTAGAAAAGCTGCACTTCATTAAAATGATCCAACCCATGTAAAGTTGTCGCTCTTTTATTAGAACTTTTCAAATGCCCCTCGTACATCGTCAGTATTTTGAAAAGTTCTCGTTTAATACATTTCTATGCATATGCGTTTTGGTGTCGTTTCAACATGACAGAAAAAACGCCTGTGTAAGCATTTGTTTTCGGTAATATCTTCGAAACACTTTGGCTCCAAACGAGACGCAGGGTACCTCGACGTTTCATCTAGATCAAACTTGTTAGCAAAAGGTATGTAGTGCCAATGGTTTACACATTTGCCTATTTCTGTATCAACAGATTACGCATTCGAAAGAGAAAATGGTGGGTTGCGGCGGATTTGTGGACATGGAGTCACCCTCAGTAGAGGCTCGGCCAGTGTGATCATGTTCACTTATGCCAGTTTACTGCTTACCATGTGCAAGAACCTCATCACTCGCCTGCGTGAGACATTCCTGCACCGGTTTGTGCCGTTCGACTCCCTTCATTCCGGGCACAAACTCATAGCGTGTCTGTCTTTGGCGTTCACAGGTACGGGCAGTAGATCATCGTCCCTTGTCCCTAATCCATCTGCTTAAAGATGTCGTCTGAAATAGTATATATTTTGTTTGTCATGAAACTGGCACATTTAAACGAACGCCAAAAAGTATTGACATTGACCAGACGCCGAATGATTCCGTTGAAACGCAGTAGAATGACCCACCTTGCTAAAATTACCCATGGGTCATGTTACTACGTAGAACAGTGTGTCCCGGGTCATTTTAATACGTTGAAAAATGACCCCAGACCGTAGAAAAAGGAAACCATCGACTCGTAGTAGAATGACCCCCTCACGATCTGGGATCATTTCTCTCCGTTGTATAAAGACCCGGGTCTTTTTGCGCGGATGGGTCATTCTACTGCGTTACACCGGCTCCAAACGTTTAGCCATTTAGGTAAACTCTTTCATGACCAACGGCGCTAAAACGCGACTTTTCAAACAGTTTTAATTCTAATCAGACGCCGCGTAACGCGGTGTCTGATCAGGATCCAAATTGTTTGATACTCGTATTGACATTCTTCAGTCAAAACAGTCCTAAAAGAGACTTCAAAATATTGCAGACGACACTACCAACGCAGACGATATTTTGGCGCAAATAAGGTTAAAGCAGACAAGAGTTAAATGAGAAACATTTGCATTTCCCAATACTTTATTGTATTACGGTCCAACGGAAAAGAACAACATCATCTCCAACATGTTATACTGTTTTTCAGTCGTCCACGTGATTACCCACGCAATCAACCTGTACCATATTAGCACCCAGCCGTCTACAGACTTGAACTGCTACTTCAGGGAATACTTCCGGGCGTGAGTAAAACTATATATCCAAGTTATAAAAGCTTCGCCTATTTCTCACATACTGTAGAAAGGACGTTTTTCGATTCGATTTAAACGCAAACGAAGCGCATATACGAAAGAGTTGACGATTCATTCTAATCGGAGTGGAATACCTGGCGTCTAATCTGGCTCCAAACTATTTGCAATGGAAATAATTGTTTTAGCATAAACGCGTTTATTGGGAAAGATTAGCGTATTTTCCACTCTAGGAAGTTTTAGTACTTAAGGCAGATTGTTGATTAAAGCAGAATTAACTTTTCCAAAAGCATCACGATCTCTTACGGTCTGATAAGCTCTGATACGCTCTGATACGAATTGGTTGCCGCTTTGGGGCGAATCATTTCCCGACTTGTTACGGTTCCTCACGCTTTGATCCCGCTTTGACCAGGCTTTGTTGCGCTTGAAATCACGCTTTTATAAGCTTTATTACGCTTTATCACGCTTTGATGCGATTGTGGCGCTTTAAATAAGGCTCTGATACGGTTATCGCGCTTTGTTGTGTATTAGTACGCTCTGTTCAGCTCTGTTACGCAATGGAAAATGTCAAGATCGCCGATTTAATGCCGCTTTTTATCCAGAGCCCATATAACGATGCAGTAGAACCACAAAATCTTTGCACCTTTGACTCCAGTATACGATGGCAAAACAACAAGATCCAGAAGTTCCAGATGAACCAAAGCATTATCTATCTAAAGAAGACATGATGTTTGTCTCCAAATTGTATAACTACATCATAGCCCTTGAAAGCGTGAGAGAGCGTGAGAGAGCGTGAGGAAGCTTGCCAAGCGTAACAAAGCCTAACAAAACGTGTCAGTCCTTGATCGAAGCGACTCAATTCGTGGGAAATCATGAGAGTCCTTCATGAAAACGTAACAAATCGCAACAAAGCGTGTCAGATCTTGATGAAAGCGTCTGACCTCGTGTCAGATCTTCATGCCAGATCGTAACAAATCTTGAGATATCTTAACGAAGCGTGAGAGACCGTGAAGAATGGAGTCCCCGCTTTGAACCAAGCTCTGTTAAGCTTTCCTACGCTTTGAGTCAAGCTTTGCTGAGCTTTGTTACGCTTTGTTAAGCTTTAATAAGCTTTGATACGCTCTAGGCGCTTTAATCAATTCGTAACAGAGCGCCCAAAATTTTTAAACAGTTTTAAAAAATTGGGCGCTCTTGCCGAATGTCCCGCTTTACTCCAAGCTTTAAAGCGCCATCAAAGCGCCGTTGGTGTGAACCTAGCATTAGTATTTCTTTAACTAATTGATCTATTATGCTAGGTTCACACCAACGGCGAATGCCGCGCTTTAAATCAGCGAGCAAAGCGTCGTCATTTTTGTTTACTTTTCCAAAAATATCACGATATCTGACGCTCTGATAAGCTCTGATACGAATTGGTTGCCGCTTTGGGACGACTTATTTCCCGACTTGTTACGGTTCCCCACGCTTTGATCCCGCTTTGATCAGGCTTTGTTACGCTTGAAATCACGCTTTTATAAGCTTTATTACGCTTTATTTCGCTTTGATGCGATTGTGACGCTTTAAATCAGGCTCTGATACGATTATCAAGCTTTGTTGTGCAATGTTACGCTCTGTTCAGCTCTGTTACGCATTGGAAAATGTCAAGATCGCCGATTTCATGCCGCTTTTGATCCAGAGCCTATATAGAGATGCAGCAGATACACAAAATCATTGCATTTTGACTCCAGAACACGATGTCAGAACAACAAGATCCAGAAGTTCCAGATGTACCAGAACATGATCTATCTGAAACAATGCAATGAGTGGTACTCAAGTCGCAGCGCTATTTATAGGGATGGAGACATAGCGTTGGTATCGTAGTAGCGCCTGAAAGAGCGTGAGAGAGCGTGAGGAAGCTTGCCAAGCGTAATAAAGCCTAACAAAACGTGTCAATCCTTGATCAAAGCGTCTCAATTCTTGAGAATGCGTGAGAGTCCTTCATGAAAACGTATCAAAGCGTGTCAGATCTTGATGAAAGCGCCTGACCTCGTATTAGATAGCCATGCCAAATCGTAACAAATCTTGAGACATCTTAACGAAGCGTGTCAAGTGGTGACAGACCGTGAAGACTGGGGTGCCCGCATGGAACCAAGCTCTGTTAAGCTTTCCTACGATTTGAGTCAAGCTTTGCTGAGCTTTGTTAAGCTTTGTTAAGCTTTGATACGCTCGAGGCGCTTTAATCAATTCGTAATGCTAGGTTCACACCAACGGCGAATGCTGCGCTTTAAATCGGCGAACAAAGCGTCGTCATTTTTGTTTACTTTTCCAAAAATATCACGATCTCTTACGCTCTGATAAGCTCTGATACGCTCTGATACGAATTGGTTGCCGCTTTGGGACGAGTTATTTCCCGACTTGTTACGGTTCCTCACGCTTTGATCCCGCTTTGATCAGGCTTTGCTACGCTTGAAATCACGCTTTTATAAGCTTTATTACGCTTTGATGCGATTTTGCCGCTTTAAATCAGGCTCTGATAGGATTATCAAGCTTTGTTGTGCATTGTTACGGTCTGTTCAGCTCTGTTACGCATTGGAAAATGTCAAGATCGCCGATTTCATGCCGCTTTTGATCCATAGTCTAAAAAGAGATGCAGCAGATCCACAAAATCATTGCTTTTTGACTCCAGAACTACGATGTCAGAACAACAAGATCCAGAAGTTCCAGATGTACCAGAACATGATCTATCTAAAACAATGCAATGAGTGGTACTCACGTCGCAGCGCTATTTATAGGGATGGAGATAGAGCGTGAGTATCGTAGGAGAGTCTGAAAGAGCGTGAGAGAGCGTGGGGAAGCTTGCCAAGCGTAACAAAGCCTAACAAAACGGGTCAATCCTTGATCAAAGCTTCTCAATTCTTGAGAAAGCGTGAGAGTCATTCATGAAAACGTAACAAAGCGTATCAAAGCGTGTCAGATCTTGATCAAAGCGTCTGACCTCGTATCAGATCTTCATGCCAAATCGTAACAAATCTTGAGACATCTTAACGAAGCGTGTCAAGTGGTGACAGACCGTGAAGATTTGGGTCCCCGCTTTGAACCAAGCTCTGTTGAGCTTTCCTACGCTTTGAGTCAAGCTTTGCTGAGATTTGTTACGCTTTGTTAAGATTTGTTAAGCTTTGATACGCTCTAGATGCTTTAATCAATTCGTAACAGAGCGCCCAAATTTTTTAAACCGTTTAAAAAAATTTGGCGCTCTTGCCGAATGTCCCGCTTTACTCCAAGCTTTCCCACTATCTATTACGACCCTGACGCTTTAATCAAGCTTTGTTACGCTTTTGTACCGCTTTGCACGCCGCTTTAAAGCGCCATCAGAGCGCCGTTGGTGTGAACCTAACATAACAGAGCGCCAAAATTTTTAAATCGTTTAAAAAAATTGGCGCTCTTGCCGAATGTCCCGCATTACTCCAAGCTTTTCCCCGATCTATTACGACCCTGACACTTTAATCAAGCTTTGTTACGCTTTTGTGCCGCTTTGCATGCCACTTTAAAGCGCCATCAAAGCGCTGTTGTTGTGAACCTAGCATTAGTGCCGAGTAAGTTCCACATAAACAATGTTTCACTTGTAAAGAGTATGCTAAAAAACGTATGTAAACAGTAAAGACCCAGATTTGAGGGCTCCTACTGTTTTTGCAATGAACACCGACGGACTAGACGTCTTTTGATTTGATTTTTGATTTGTTTTGACTAAACGTCGCCTTTGAACTCTTTTATGGTCAAATTATTCGGGAGAGTTCTTCCCCTTCACCGCTTTACTGTCGTCTGTTTCAGTATTGTTGTCTGCAAGACACGTTTTAACATTAGATTTATGACTTGATAAATATCGATCAGAGTGTGAAACAGTTTGGGTTCTGATCAGAACCCAAACTGTTTGCAAACGCTCTTTACGGCGTCATTGAGAGTGAAAAGGTAAACAGTCGTTCTGGCATTTCGCGACGTCTAGCTGATTACAGATAGAGGAAGACACCAGAAGCCCTTAATACACTGTTTCCACATTAACACGTAGTGCAAAAACATTTACAATGCGCCCTCCCTACAACAACTTTCCGAACAACGATTCAATCCTTACTACAATGTTGCAGCTAAAACGTCCTCCCTACAACGACTTTCCAAACAACGATTCCATCCTTACCACAATGTTTGTCGCTGTTCCCCAAATAAGACTATTAAGTCTAAAGCGTTTACCTTTGGAATATCATCTGCTTTAAATTGTCGTTTCCATGGCAACCAAAGTGAAAAAATTAGGAAATCTTAAAAAAGTCTTCTTTTCAAAAACTTCATACAAAAGCTTAGATACTTGGCACATAGCATCACCAATAGGTCTTCTATCAAGTTTGTTCAAATAACTTCCCTGGTGTAAACGTTTGACCCGCCTGGGCACAGGTACGTGACACATACATCTAGATCTATTACGGCCCCCCCCCCCCTCCAAAAAAAAGTAGATATTGATAAATTAATCATTTCCCGAGGGTACCACAAGAAAATATCGGCGATCTAGTCTAATTTAGTGTAAGTTTAAGCCGATCGTTAAGAATAGGTGTTGGATTGCGCTGTTTACCTTGTATCTATAATAGAAGTCTAGTAAAAAAAATATTATTTTTTTTATTTTGGGGGGGGGGGGGGGCGGGGGTGGGGCGTAATAGATATAGATGTATGTGTCAAGTACCTGTGCGCCTGGGGTCACAGTTTTACACAGTGTTATAAAAATGATTTTTCAAACATCTTCTTCTCTGAAACTCATATGGCCAGAGCTTTAATATTTGTCATGGTGACGCTTCTTAAAGTCATTTACCAGTATTGAATGAATGGTTCTTGTCAATTACATATATATCAAGGTCACAGGAGCTAAAATAGATTTTTTAAATAAAAAACTTAAAAAATAGTTTTGCACGGTACACAGAGCTTAGACGTTTGGTGCATAATCTTCACAGGTCCTCTATCAAGATTATTTGATTATGCTCCTTTGGTAAAAAATAACCCCGCTCCAAGACATAAATCATTCTCTCCATTTTGTCTGCTATACTAAGGTGAGCGGTATATGGCCAATATGCCTCTTGTTTATATTTCGTTGCATGATTAGTGTGTGTTAGTATTTCAAATAAAGAAAGAATCGAAACGAAAGAAAAAGATACTCGGGTGACACGCTTTTATCGTGGCCCACACCGCTAGCAGTCCATCAGAGACACTATGTCAATCTCCTTTGAAAACAGCAGATCTGGACCAGGGCTTGATTCCATAAACGATCAAATAACAAATATTGTAGAATACATTAAGGCCTGCTTGCAAAACTACTTTTGAGTCTTTAAACCTTTCGGCTTCAAATTTATTTTGAGATTTTAACTTATTCATCGAACAGTTGTCGTCTGCAGTAGGTAGTATGACTTAAGAAAAACTAATATAAGTGTCAAACAGTTTGGATCCTGATCTGGATCCAATCTGTTTGTAAAGTAGACTTTGCGCGACTTTGGTGATGAAAGGGCTAAGTCATATAGAGCGTGTTCACCTGAGACCCTCGAGTCGACCCGAGTTCCTCAGGTTACAGGTGAACAAACCGCGTTCGTACTCGAATGACGTCATATGACCTCTGAACCGAACTCTAGGCTAACCCAGTCCCTGCCCAGGGTTTGTCAAGTTTCAAAATGGCGTCCGAAAATGACAACACAAAATCCCAATAGTAAAAAGCTAAATACCGTATAATGTACGCATGTATAAGAGTGTTTTAATGAACAGTCCTGTAACCGTGCTATAAGGTAACAAATAGTTAGCCTAGGGGTTCATTGTTCGACGTTATAATCATAAAATTGCCATTTTTGGTCCGGGTTGGCGTGGTTCCCATTTTGTTTTAGGCCGTCATTTGACCCATTACTCACTCGTCTGAAGGGTTAGTCGTTCTGCTGAAAGATGCGTGCGCATTCAGAATTTAGCGCCATTTTACGTCATTTGATGAACTATACTGGACTCGCGAGTTTCAGGTGAACACGCCCAAAGTGTGTTTCTAATTTTAACACAATGTGACTACTTAAAGCAGATTGAAAGTAAAGCAGAATGCTCCTAAAAAAGCAGAATGCTCTTCAAGAAGCATTCTGCTTTTCAATCTTGGTTTATGCTTGAATCTTGAAAGATACTTGAAATGTCTTCTGTATTCATGTTCAGGACGTCATATGTACATGTAGGGTCTACTTTCTTTAGTATAGAAATAATTAGAGGCGGCGATATACGTACTAGAGGAATGTATTAATGAAATTCTGTGATGGTGAAATGTTGCAGCTTCATGCAGGTTGTACGCTTGTAAGTACAGCAATAGCTATCCTAGCTGATGTATGTCTTTGACACGGGCCCCTAACGCTTCAGTCACTTTACGATGCTTGAGAATGACTTTCTTGCATTACTACAGTTATTCCTACCTAATAAACGCGTTCATGCCAAAACATTAATGGAAGTTGCTAATAGTTTGGAGCCAGATCAGACGTTTGGTGACCCTGTGGATTCGTAGCCTTCGGACTGTTTGCCATTCAGAGAAAAAGAAAACGTCAATATGTTTAAGTAGCTGCTAATTTTACCTGCTACTGAGAGTTGTGTTTGCGTGTTTTTTTTCTTTTAACCGGAAATAATAGCATCTTAATGTATCTGAATCATACAGTGGCGAAGAAGTTTTCTTTGCCCAATAAATATGTTAATGCTAGAAACATTATTTCACTTCCAAATAGTGTAGCTCCAGAACTAGGTACCATTTTGCAATGTATTGTCTTCAACAGCCCTAAATAGTAAATGATGGAACATACTTAATTCGCAACTGGAATTTCTGGGTTCAATGAACTAAAGAGTTGCTAAACCCTGGATGGATTTGCCCCAACAAAGAAATGGGTAAATAATGTGGTATTTTAAAAAAAAAACCTTTTCCCTGCTTACTCATAGTGCACTGACATCTTCAAACAATTGATCAAGCTCCAGGAAACTCTAACGCCGGAACAAGATCTAAACTGTCTCTTACTGCAATTGGATGTTTCTTCAGCCGAAAACAAAATGACACATATTTAGTTTTGACAAATAAAAGCAGACGGCATGCTCACCGCAGGTCTCATTCTAGAAGTGGATAGGTTAAGTTGAACGCCTGAACTCGCAGTTTGGCTGTTTGTCACATGTGTACACATACTCAAACTTAAGTACGGTACACAAGCGTTTTTGGTCCCTTTTGATCGAAACTAGACACAAATGCAATGTCATAGCATGTAGAAAACGACGGCTTTTTCAAAATTCTGATTTTTTTTCTATCTGTGTTGCAAACAGGTTCGATCCCGGTCCTGTTATCGTCGAGTTGTCCGGCTTCTGATCTGGATCCAAACATTTTACAATGAAAATGATTAGATTAGCATAAATGCGCTATTTGGGAAAAAATAACGTCTCTTTAAATGTAAAAAAAAATCCTAAAAAAACAACAATTTTACATATTCCGTAGGAAGAACATTCACAGTCTATTACGATCACTAAAACGAAGGCTACTTGATTATAACGTCACGCTGTCACTTGCTTTTCAAACAATCAATTAGCCTTTTTTTAGTTATGTAATAAAGGTTTTTTTCTGTATTGTTGTAAGCCAATTCTAATGTAATCTACAGCAAAATCAAAACTAAAATGTTGACTATTGTTTGCAATACAACTGCAGTTGCTTACATTTCTCACACTTCATTCTCTCCCATTAAACGCGTTTGTACTAAAACTGTTTCTTCAGTTCGCATTCTCGCAAAAATCCTAGAAGGCATTCACAGCGAAACTGTTAAGTCCATTACAAACAGTTAAGAGCCAGATCAGATTCCTTTAAACTCCATACCCCATAAATACGTCTTTTTACGCCTTCGAGTTATTCCTCATCTGAAGAAAATAGTTCCAATTTAAACGGTCATAAGAAATATTTTCATATCCTAGCACATGATAGCTTAAATCAGGCTGAAAGTAAAGCATGATGTGCCTTAAGGCACATTCTGCTTTACTATCAACGTGCTTTAAGGACGTCGGCCTGTCTTTTTGACATGTTGAAATTTCCAAAAACAATTAAGATGGCGTTATATATAATAATAAACAATAATCATTTTCAGTGAATGCATATGATCATGAAATACTATTTTCTAAATTGGGATTTTTTTTAATAAAAATGGTCTTTATTTTTATTTTAAGATCCGGGACGCTGTGCTTTTATTTGCTTTTTCACTAAAACGTTTTGTTTGCAAGGCTAAAAACAAAAAAACATAATTGGTAATTAGTTTGCTATAATTCATAGGGCAATTTTCACTGTGCCTTAATCTCCGGTTATAAAAAAGCGGGTGGGGTAAACATTATTTTCAGGATTTATTCTTACTATGGTAATTCAAATTAGGACCTTTCTTGTACAAATAGTTTGTATAAATAAAGATTGAAAAAACGTAGTACAAAAAAGTAGGAGTTCTTATGAAGCTTCAATTTTAGGGGGGTAGTCTGGAAAAATCTCAAAGTGTGAAAAAAAAGTCCGGTATCCCCACTTTTTTCACCAGTTTTGTCATAGAAACTAATTTTACAATCTTCATGCAAAGTTTGAAGAATTTGGTAATTACTTTACAAAGGTGCACTTACCCCCTTGTGTGGTCATCTAAATTCAATTCTAGAAACAATCTATGTGGTAATAATTTAACCCAGCATCAGATCAGATTCCAACCTGTTTGCTACTCCGATTTAAAATAATTCGTAAGGAAGTTAAAACAATTGAAATTTTGTACATTTTATTGCTATGCGTTTTTGTTTCGTTTGCCTTCAAACGAGAAAAATGTAACAATATGTAACAGATGGCAGCTCAATGCAGGACAAAATAATAAGGAGGGCAGTGGCTTTCGTCTTACATTTGACCCGTATTAAGCAGCGTCATTTTTACGACTTCAGTGGAGAATACCTTATTTTTTTCCGTTTAAACACAAACGAAACACAAACACATTGCAATAACATTTAGAAAAGTCCAACGTTTTAAAAGGGTTACCATTATTCTTAATCTGAGTGTTTTCTTTGGCATTGTCTTTCAACAAAAGGTTGACTGGACATATTAAGTAATTGCATATATATATACATATATATCTTTCAGAACCCACGAGCTAGCCAGCTTCCAGTATTGGGCATTTTCCACAATGACAGGTACATGTAGTAGTTCGCTGCAGAAATATGGTCTGTTAAATAAACAAGAGCCGTATACGGCCCTAAATCGCTCACCTGGAGCCATTGATGTAAATGTAACATATCTTGGAAAGCTGAGAAATTATGACAATATGATTGAGCCATTTGCTGATTGGATGATGCTGAGTGCCAAATAGCTAAGATCAGGGTACTGTGGTTTCATAGAAGATTTTTTAGGTTTTTATTAAAAAAATCTATATTTAGCTCCTGTGACCTAGTTATGCAACGGACCAAAAACATTTGAATAATATTGGTAAAGTACCTCAAGAAGTTACACAATGCCAAATATCAAAGCTATAGCCATATTAGTTTTAGAGATGAAGAGGTTTGAAGATTTCACTATATAACTTCATGTAAATTTGTTCCCCCGGGGTGGGGCCATTTTTGAACCGAGGGACATTATTTGAACAATCTTGATAGAGGACCTATAGATGATGCTTTGTGCCAGATATCTGAGCTCAGGGTACTGTGGTTTCAGAGAAGAAGATATTTCAAGTTTTTATTGAAAAATCTATTTTAAGCTTCTGTGACCTAGATATGCAACGGACCTAAACCATTTGAAACATATTGGTAAAGTACTCCTAGAAATTACACCATGCCAAATATCAAAGCTCTAGCCACATTAGTTTCAGAGAAGAAGAGGTTTGAAAATGTCACTATATAACTCCATGTAAATTTATGACCCCCGGGGCAGGGTCATTTTTGACCCCAGGGACATAATTTGAACAATCTTGATAGAGGACCTATAATTGATGCTTGTGCAAAATATCTAAGCTCAGGTAACTGTGGTTTCAGAGAAGAAGATTTTTTAAGTTTTTATTGAAACGATCTATTTTTAGCTTCTGTGACCTAGATATGCAACGGACCTGAACCATTTGAACAATATTGGTAAAGTACCTCTAGAAAGTACACCATGCCAAATATCAAAGCTCTAGCCACATTAGTTTCAGAGAAGAAGGTGATGATTTCACTATATAACTCTTTGTAAATTTGTTACCCCCGGCGTGGGGCCATTTTTGACCCCAGGGATATTATTTGAACAATCTTGATAGAGGACCTATAGATGATGCTTTGTGTCAGATATCTGAGCTCAGGGTACCGTGGTTTCAGAGAAGAAGATTTTTTTAATTTTTATTGAAAAATCTATATTTAGCATCTGTGACCTAGATATGCAACGGACCTGCACCATTTGAACAATATTAGTAAAGTACCTCTAGAAATTACACCATGCCAAATATCAAAGCTCTAGCCACATTAGTTTCAGAGAAGAAGAGGTTTAAAAATTTCACTATATAACTCCATGTAAATTTATAACCCCCGGGGCAGGGTCATTTTTGACCCCAGGGACATAATTTGAACAATCTTGATAGAGGACCTATAGATGATGCTTTGTGCAAAATATCTAAGCTCAGGGTACTGTGGTTTCAGAGAAGAAGATTTTTTAAGTTTTAATTGAAAAAATATATTTTGAGCTCCTGTGACCTAGAGCAACGGACCGAAACCATTTGAACAATATTGGTAAAGTATTTCTAGAAGTTACACCATGCCAAATATCAAAGCTCTAGCTATATTAGTTTCAGAGAAGAAGAGGTTTGAAGATTTCACTATATAACTCAATGTAAATTTGTGACCCCCGGGGCGGGGTCAAATTTGACCCCAGGGACATCATTTGAACAATCTTGATAGAGGACCTATAGATGATGCTTTGTGCCAGATATCTAAGCTCAGGGTACTGTGGTTTCAGAGAAGAACATTTTTTAAGTTTTTATTGAAACGATCTATTTTAGCTCCTGTGACCTAGATATGGTTAAAATCCATCCAATAGTTTGGGAGGAGATGTCATTCAAAGAAATTGTTGACGACGGACGACGAACGGACGACGGATGACGACGGACACAGGACGATCAAAATAGCTCACCATGGCACTTTGTGCCAGGTGAGCTAAAAAGAGTATTTTTTTATCTTTTGAATGGTATAAATGTCTACTACATGAAAAAGTATATTATTGGTAAAAACTAAAAGATCGTAGCAAAATCTATATTGTATATTAATGTTCATATACATTGTATGATTAGATAGTGATGGATGATTCATTGGGTCGTTAGCTGCTTAATTGGTTAAATCATAATGCATTGTTGCTGTTGATTTTGATTGATGAAGTAGTTTTGGGGCTGGTTTTGGTCATTTGGCCTTTTCTGATAATATAGATAGTTGTTCCAATTTTTTGAATTACTACCAGTTTGTATGTTTGTAGAATACAGTCTCTGTATTGCAATCAAAAGCTGTCAACATAACTAGCTGAGGATCATGAATCATAGAAGGTTTCGCCCCTTTATTTATGAAGCTTTTTGGTGCTTGTCAGATATAACAACCTGATTTTGTTTCAAAACGGTAGTGCTAATTCAGATCAGTTTATTGCTAAAAAGACAACTGACCAAAACGTGCACTTCTTGTTGATACTAAATTAAACTAATCCAAACCAATGAAACGTTCTAATACATGGATATTGAACCAAATACACATCTATTCGCGGGACAAGCGGTTTTGACCCCGATCAAAGGATTATTTGTTTTGATCTTGATCAAAACTGTTTGAAAATGTTTGTCAAACCGCAGTAAGCACTGAAACGATTACTTTTACCATTTGAAAATCTCACAGCCATTTCACCATTGTCCACTTAAAATGTACTTTCTGCGTTTTAGAACTCGCGCTGTGTAGCGGCATGATTTGTTAAAATTTCTAATGTTTTCACAGTCGATATGATTTGATAAAAACATGATTTGAAATTTTAACAAATCATGTCGAATACCGGCATCTGTGAATTTGATTCAACATGCTTTTTAAAAATAAGTCTTTATATAGGCAGGTATTACATAGAATGATTATATTAAGTATTTATATAAGTGTTTCCGGCACCGCAACACAATGAACGCAGTTGAGTGATTTGAATGTGAAATTAGACAGTCAGTAGAAAAATGAAGTAGAATAATTGGCATACTTAATAAAATATATTTACCTGTTTGTTTATATGTTTTTAATGAGGGCACATAGTACCAGTTCAAGGAGTATGGACCAAACCCTTACACTGTATACTAAAACCTTAATCAAACATTCTGTATCCTCAATTTTTATTGGACTGCCAATCATCGCACCATTAACTTAAGAAACGCATCATAGCAGTTTATTTCAGCAATTCATACCCCCATGAGGATATTCAACTAAATATGCATAGTCAGCTGGAATTAAAACAAAAAAGCTCAAAATTGTCATCAGTACACTGATAAATTCAACCCGCCCGTCCGGCTGCCAGTCCAACCACATGCCAGTATTACCTCCCGTCATCCAACCTGCCCTAACGCTGTCCTCCAAACCTTACCAACAACACCATAACTGCCATGTTGCCTGCACATCCAGGTGCGGATCAAGGGTTTTCGGTTAGGGGGAGGGGCGTAAACTCTTGAAAAAATAACACACTTTAAAAGAAGAAACAAGATGCGCCCTTGACATTTAAAAATGACATTGACCTTGACATGCCTCCTTTTAAATTGTGTAGCTCCATAATATGCACATGCGTGCTAATTATGAAGTAATTGTACCTACTGGTTCAAAAGTTATGACTTTGACATTGACATGCTTCCATTCAAATTGTGCAGCTCTTTGTGATACAAATGCATGCCATTTATGAAGTAATTATTTCTACTGACTGTCTAATTTCACATTCAAATCACTCAACTGTGTTCACTGTGTTGAGGTGCCGGAAACACTTAGTAAAATAAACCCATGCATGTACGGGTGACTGTGAAACGCCAGTAATCCTTAACCCGTTTACTGCCAGGATGTCATCTGGTTTTTATTTTGGATTCTGTGGGAAACTTCGCCATAATTTAAAGACACTTTCTATTATGTTATAAAGAACAACTTTTAAGCTTTCGATCTTATAATTTAGATTGTTTGTATGTATTTTCCGTCTAATTGGTTTGTTGATATAATCGGAATCTAACTAGATAGTCATATAAGTAACTCTGTGTATTAGATGGGTTAAACAGATAAATATGTTCTGTTTCAGGATTGACAGGGATATTAACCACGGTTCTTGTGGTTGTCCTGTTTGTGTTTGCTACCCCATATGCACGCAGACACCTTTTCCACGCCTTCTGGAATACTCACAAACTATACTACTTTATCTACATTTTCATCGTGTTGCACGGCAGCGCCCGCCTCGTGCAGGACCCTCACTTCCCGTATTACCTGATAGGACCAGCGGTACTCTACACAGTGGATAAGCTGATCAGTACCAGTCGTATCAAGCTTGAACTGACCATACTAAAATCGGAATTGTTACCATCAGGTAAAATTTTCAGTGCCCCCCTCTACAGCAACACCCAATGGGGATAAAATATTATGTGTGTTGTTAGGAGTTGTTATAGAGATGGAAATTGGCTAACATTTGGAACAGCTTGAAACCTGATCGGCCGCCGCGGGACACGGCGTCTGATCTTTATTCAAGCTTAAAATGTTAGCCAATGTCCACCTCTATAACAACTCCCTTTCGAACAACACACATAATCTGTGTCTCCCATTGGGTGATGTTGTACAAAATCAGTGCAGAGCCAGCACATTTATGTCCTGCCTGATCTGGGATTGCACCCTTTTCAAAACGCGTCAATATAATATACAGTAGAACCTCTCTATTACGATCATTAAAAAGAAGGCTAATTCATTGTATAAAAGACAGGTGACAGCCAAAAGCAAGGTTACAGTTAAACAGAAAGCTCCTTAAGGAGCTTTCTGTTTAATTGTAACCTTGTTTTAAGCAGTCGCCTGTCGTGAAAACCTATTAATTTACGCAAAATAGTGGTCGTAATAGAGAGGTTTTACTGTACTCACAGAATTTAAAAACTGTGCATTGGGAATAGCTTTCTCAATAATAGGAATAACAAACCAGATATAACTGACTTTGTTATCGTGTTAGTTTAAACATTAATCTAACATTTCATAAGAATCCTTTATGTGTGATGTCAATAATGGTTGTACTTTCATGCGTTTTTGTCATTTAGGGTAAAAATAAATGTCACACAATTAATAACGCGTGTGTCATCCGTTTGCATCAATGCAAGCATGGCATGATCGTCGAATTGACCTCGCAAACGCTGCGAAAAATTGCTGACGAGTATCATTCCATACCCTGACTAAACAATCAGGCAGCTTTTCCAACGTCATTGGGTGCTTCGGAAGGCCTCACAAACGACACCAATCTCATTTAAAAGCACTCAGTTAGCGCTAGATCGGATAAGACAACGGAGCAGTCAATGACCTCGATGTTTTGTTCTGTAGGAAGGCCGTAAAAACGCACGCGAGCAACGTGTGGGTCAGCGTTGTCATGCTGTAAGACAATATCGCAGGTTTGACGTCAGAACGGGACGTGCAGTTGGACGTCGCGGACGGATTCAAAATTATCGTTATCGTTTCCGCATTGTCTTCGAGCTGATTAGACGAAGTCCTGGAATGTTTCGAGCCGTGAAGTTTGAAGGCTGAAAACGACCACGCACATGTGAACGGGTGTAAACGTATCTTGTCGACGTTAAGTTAATATCGGTACCCCTGGTCGCAGGTCCACGCGAGCATTGCTAATTTGTCGATACGTCTACATACACACATTATGATGTCAGAGGCCATTTCGACCTGCGACATCATTTATTTTGCATTCCAGCCTCTAATATGCTGACTGAACGTAAACGCGCATTTTTAGACAGCCGTGGCATAGGCGTCATGTTTTTAAAACAAACTTTACTTGTTTTTCGGATGACTTGCTTCCAGAACAATCAGTGTACATTAAGAACATGATGCATGTTCCGACCACATAATTGTACTAACCAATTTATGCCAAAATAAACAAACGTCTTTTAACACGCAAACTGAACGTAATTTCTTCGGAAATGGTAACCAATACATTCTATACACTATATTCAGCTGTTTTAACCGTCTTAACAAAACAAATTTAAACAAAGCACAGTTTTTAAATTCCGTGAGTACTATACTTAACGAATCTTCTAAGTGTGTACTTTTCTTTTCGCTATATATATTTTATTTATAAAAATTTCTACACAAAATTGTGCGTGTTGCCTTTTTTACGGACATTGAAATGTTCTATCGTTATCAAATTTATAAAATTATGTTTTAAGACCCAGTGTATCATAAAACGACAAAATACTCAATTTGCACGAGAAAAATCGTGAACTGGTTGGATATTGTTTCGATACTTTTCTCGTGCATTTGCTATCAAGCCGCACATTCGGAAAACATGTTGATGGACGAATATCTTGATCGAGCGACGTTGAATAGCCGTTCGACCATGCGTCACTTCGATATGACGTCGACGGCAGGCTGTTATAAACGATGCTGGACAAAGGCGTTGCTAAATTAACACTGTTTGTTTGTCTAAATTGACGATGAAATACGGTTTTAATGACTTGTTACACTCACCGTCGGACGTTGTCGAGGAGTAACGCGATCGACTACGATACCAGAGGTTATGAGATCGATCTCCCGCCCGACCAACTCCTTCGGATAAGACGTTATGAAACCGGTCCTCAATTTATTGATCAGTGCTTATCACTGGGTATCTGGAATAACCAGCGAATAAATGTAGGAATCGCACCTGAGTTTTCTGTATGCATCCCCTCTCTCTCTTAGCAACCACATTTTTTTACTCATTCATATTTTTCATTCAAATTTATATATATTTAATATTTTTTACTAAATCAAGTAAACATATTACCATAAAAATGTGTCTACTTAGGTTCTGCCAAGTTTTAACACGATCTTGTCATTAGCGCCTGAGATTATGATACATGCACACTTAGAAGATTAGTTAAGTGTACGCTCATTGGAGGTGAAGGGTTGGTTGAAACAGAGTTTAAAACTACCTGCAATTATTTAACGCGTTTAGCATCCAGTACATGTTTGTGTTTAAATTGTATTTACAAAATATTAATTGATAAGTTTCGGTCTTGTAACAGAGGTGACGGCAGTCGTTGTTAAAAAGCCGGACGGGTTCGAGTACAAATCAGGTCAGTGGGCCCAGGTTGCCTGTACAGTTCTAGGGCACAACGAGTTCCATCCCTTTACGATGACCTCAGCACCACATGAAAAGAACCTAACCTTCCACATACGGGCAGTCGGTCCCTGGACGACCAACTTCCGTCGGGTATACGACCCGTCAAACCGCACCAATCAGGGTGTACCAAAGGTAAAAACAATTTGCAACATAAGAAAAACAATCTCTCACATTTGGTTTTTAAAGAGTTACCAAGGCAACAATGGCGCACAAAGCAACTTAACTTCTACAGTGTTGGGAGAGATTTGACTAACATTTACATGTACAGTGTTCCTTCCCTTCAAAGACCCTCTCAAAAACTACTCCCTCCTTACAGCGATGATTGCCGCTGTTCCTAAAACAAGACAATTATGTCTAGAACGACTCCCTCCTTACAGCGATGATTGCCGCTGTTCCTAAAACAAGACAATTATGTCTAGAACGACTCCCTCCTTACAGCGATGATTGCCGCTGTTCCTAAAACAAGACAATTATGTCTAGAACGACTCCCTCCTTACAGCGATGATTGCCGCTGTTCCTAAAACAAGACAATTATGTCTAGAACGACTCCCTCCTTACAGCGATGATTGCCGGTGTTCCTAAAACAAGACAATTATGTCTAGAACGACTCCCTCCTTACAGCGATGATTGCCGCTGTTCCTAAAACAAGACAATTATGTCTAGAACGACCCCCTCCTTACAGCGATGATTGCCGCTGTTCCTAAAACAATACAATTATGTCTAGAACGACTCCCTCCTTACAGCGATGATTGCCGGTGTTCCTAAAACAAGACAATCATGTCTAGAACGACTCCCTCCTTACAGCGATGATTGCCGGTGTTCCTAAAACAAGACAATTATGTCTAGAACGACTCCCTCCTTACAGCGATGATTGCCGCTGTTCCTAAAACAATACAATTATGTCTAGAACGACTCCCTCCTTACAGCGATGATTGCCGGTGTTCCTAAAACAAGACAATCATGTCTAGAACGACTCCCTCCTTACAGCGATGATTGCCGGTGTTCCTAAAACAAGACAATTATGTCTAGAACGACTCCCTCCTTACAGCGATGATTGCCGCTGTTCCTAAAACAATACAATTATGTCTAGAACGAGTCCCTCCTTACAGCGATGATTGCCGGTGTTCCTTAAACAAGACAATTATGTCTAGAATGACTCCCTCCTTACAGCGATGATTGCCGGTGTTCCTAAAACAAGACAATTATGTCTAAAACGACTCCCTCCTTACAGCGATGATTGCCGCTGTTCCTAAAACAAGACAATTATGTCTAGAACGACCCCCTCCTTACAGCGATGATTGCCGCTGTTCCTAAAACAAGACAATTATGTCTAGAACGACTCCCTCCTTACAGCGATGATTGCCGCTGTTCCTAAAACAAGACAATTATGTCTAGAACGACTCCCTTCTTACAGCGATGATTGCCGCTGTTCCTAAAACAAGACAATTATGTCTAGAACGACTCCCTCCTTACAGCGATGATTGCCGCTGTTCCTAAAACAAGACAATTATGTCTAGAACGACTCCCTCCTTACAGCGATGATTGCCGGTGTTCCTAAAACAAGACAATTATGTCTAGAACGACTCCCTCCTTACAGCGATGATTGCCGCTGTTCCTAAAACAAGACAATTATGTCTAGAACGACCCCCTCCTTACAGCGATGATTGCCGCTGTTCCTAAAACAAGACACTTATGTCTAGAACGACTCCCTCCTTACAGCGATGATTGCCGCTGTTCCTAAAACAAGACAATTATGTCTAGAACGACTCCCTCCTTACAGCGATGATTGCCGCTGTTCCTAAAACAAGACAATTATGTCTAGGACGACTCCCTCCTTACAGCGATGATTGCCGGTGTTCCTAAAACAAGACAATTATGTCTAGAACGACTCCCTCCTTACAGCGATGATTGCCGGTGTTCCTAAAACAAGACAATTATGTCTAGAACGACTCCCTCCTTACAGCGATGATTGCCGCTGTTCCTAAAACAAGACAATTATGTCTAGAACGACTCCCTCCTTACAGCGATGATTGCCGCTGTTCCTAAAACAAGACAATTATGTCTAGAACGCTCTCATTCCTGCGATATCGTCTACTTAAAACTGTCGTTTGCTGTTTTTCTCAAAGTTACATATTGGACATTTTGATAGAAGAAATATAATTAAGAGTGGCAAACAGCTTGAAACTAGATCAGACGTCGCGGCGTGAGATCTCGATTCAAACTGTTTGTAAATGTAAGCAAATGTCCCTTTCTATGACGACTCCCTCCGAACAACGCACACACTCTTTGTGTCGCACTGTGTGTCGCTGTAGAGAGGGGACACTGTGCATGTACTTACATGTACCAGAGTTTGGAGATTGCTCTGACTGTCAGCATTGCGGCGTCTGGCCAATATCAAAACTTGTTGATACGTTCCACCAAAGTGCTTTTGTTTTGTTTCAGTTGTGGGAAAATATCCCGTTTGAACGCAACTAAGTGCAGACGCATTAGATATTCAAACAGTTTAGAGTCTGATTGGAAGCCACATTTTTCAGCATCTGATCTAGCTTCAAACTGTTTGTAGTGGACATTAGTTCTACACTGAGAGGATTTTCTAAACGTCTACTTTTTAAACTCATATTTTTCGAAACAGAAAATTGCACACTGACGTAATCAGTTTTATTTCAAATACCAGGTTGAATCTGCACTGAATTTAATTCTTGAATTTTGAGTTTTTACGTTACGTTACACCTCCGACTTCGATGGTTTAGGTATTTTGCACTTGCGAAGCGTGTATTGGGACATTAGTAAACACGGCTTTTAATTATTTGTTGGTCATCAATCACCCTAACAGAAAAACATTTAACATGTCGAGAAGGCAGATTGTACGAATAACAAGAGCACTCAAAACATTGTCTTCAGAGCGAACCTGAACTACCTCGTTAACGTCATGGACTTTTTACGTCCTGTGTGCCCTAAAATCGTTTTCATAAGCTAAACATTAAACATCAATATCTTATTGCACCAACTGCAACGCATTTCAACATGTTGTTCGCCAATATCTGCTTGTTTTGAGGACATTTTTGTCTGACCGGAAGTATAAAGACTAACGTCATTAGCGACTACAGATGAAAAACTGACGTTGGTCATCACACACTCGCTCCTATGTTTCTACGCGTCTACAGTGACTGCTCGTGCATGTCTGCACCGTCGAATATGTCAAAAATAACGTAACATAACTGCGTTTTTAGCTCGACTTTTTCAAAAAGTCGAGCTATTGTCGCCACCCTGTCGTCTGCGTCAGCGTCTGTGTCTGCGTCAGCATCTGCGTCGGTTAAGTTTTTTGCTGAAGGTTTTCGTAAGAGTTGATTTCTCAATAACTATCAAAGGTATCCATTTGAAACTTGGAATAGTTGTTCAGTATCAAAAGGGCAACTCATAACAACAAAGCAGGTAACCCTTGGATTTGTCATTTTAGAGTAATTGCCCTTGTTTTATTTACTTCAAAATTGTAAATTAACATATCTAAATAACTATGAAAGATATTAACTTGAAACTTGGAATAGTTATTCAGTATCAAAAGGGCAACTAATTACAACAAAGCAGGTAACCCTGGGATTTGTCATTTCAGAGTTATTGCCCTTGTTTTATTTACTTCAAAATTGTAAATTAACATATCTAAATAACTATGAAAGATTTAACTTGACACTTTGAATAGTTATTCAGTATCAAAAGGGCAATTCATTACAACAAGACAGGTAACCCTGAGATTTGTGTATCAAGAGTTATTGCGCTTGTTTTATTTACTTAAAAGTTATAAATTAACATATCTAAATAACTATGAAATATATTAACTTGCAACTTTGAATACTTGTTAAGTATCAAAAGGACAACTCATTACATCAAGGTAGGTTACTCTGTGATTTGTAATTCCAGAGTAATTGCCGTTGATTTATTTACTTAAAACTTGTAAATTGAAATATAAATACTTGTGTTATATCAAAAGGGCAACTCATTCAAACAAGAAAGGTGACCAGGGATGTGCCATTCCAGAGTTATTGCCCTTGTTTTTATTTACATAAAATTTGTAAAATTAAAATTTCTCAATAATTACAATAGGTATTTATTTGAAACTTGAAATACTTGTTAAGTATCAAAAGGACAACTCATTACAAAAAGGCATGTAACCCTGAGTTTTGTGATTCCAGAGTAATTGTCCTTGTTTGGACTTTTTAGAATTTAATTAGGTTTCTCAATAATTACCATAGGTATTAACTTGAATACTTGTTCAGTTTCAAAAGGGCGTCACCTTTCAACAAAGCAGATAACCATGGGATTTGTCATTGCAGAGTTATTGCCCTTGTTTGACTAAGAATTTTTATGTGAAATTATTCAGTAACTGTAGAAAGTTATTTATTTCAAACTTCCAATGTATTTGAATACTTGTTTAGTTTCAAAAGGGCAACTCATTACAACAAGGCAGGTAAAGCAGGAAAAGATATTGTCTTTGTTTTGACTTATATTTTACTTTAAATGGAATGTAGACTGTCCAAGTATGTAGACTGTCCAAGTATGTTTAAGTTGCTTCTATGATCAACACGCTTACACACCAATCAATTAAATGCAAAATTTTAACTGCTGAAAAGTGTGATATGAATGCAAAACAGTTTCAATCTGTATCAGATATGGATCCATATTGCTTGACAATGTGAGCCAAGTCGTGTTACAATGTAAGCATGATACGGGTAAATATTGAGGTATGTGTGCGTGTTGGGGGGGGGGGGTCTTTATTGTAACCAATATGCTTATCGAATATGGAAATACCATGGCAACAATGATTTACAGAGCCAACTCAAAATTAGCAACTGGTATCGGTTGCATAACCCTTTCATGATCAACTTATTCGGGGGATTTTTTCCCTTCGCCGTTTCATTGTCGTCTGCTTCAATTTTGTTGTCTGCAATGTCGTATAAAATTACAAAATAAGGCATTATGAATTAAGAAATTTCAAAAAAGTGTCAAAGAACTTCGATCAGGATCCAAACTGTTTGCAAACGCGTTTTTAAGCGCCAATGAGGATGAAAGGGTTAAACGTTAGTTCATTTTAACAATTAATGATGCAATCGAGTCCAGGTAGATTCTTTTTATTTTTTTATTTCTATTTCTACAGGAGTTAAACACCAGTCTTAATGACCAAATGTGTTTCCACACAGTCATACAAAAATAGATGTTTATTAAAGAAATATAAATACTTGTGTCCTAGTAAAAAACATAGGCTGATTGAGTTCTTCTCTCGAGTCTCCAATTTTACCCCAATTCATCTCATTCACATCTGAAACTTTTTATAAAAAAAGACTGAAGGTCTTGAGAGTCGCCAAGAATATGTTTTTGCAATTCAGAAAAAAACTGGATCCGAAATTAATTATTTATTAGCAAAAGGCATGTACTCCTAAAGAAATGTGAAAATGCAGTAGGGAACCTCTACATAATTTTTGTGCTGTAGCTTCATTTTGCTGCAAGTTGTCAGCTGTTTTTATTCCATCAACATTAAGTGTAAGGTTTTAGATGTAGGTTTCGGGGGGGGGGGGGGTGAAAAGACTTGGCAGAAGACGGAATAGTTTGCATTGACATTGATCTACTGCTTGGTTCGCAGGGGGAACGAATTTCAAATAACCAAGTGTTCATTTCAATATTTAAAAGCCAGTTGAATCGCACTCAGTATACGGCCGAAACAAAACCATCTTTTTGCGCAGATCGCCTTTAGATAATGTGTACGCGTTGCGTGAATTAATCAAGGAATACAGAAATGAATCTCATTACCGGTCCACCTAGGAATTTTTCGCCGAAATAATTGGCGCCGCCATTTTATCTGCTCCGGTAAGGTAATGCCTAATTCACCCACCAACCGAGCGTTCGGAAATTCCATAGCCGTGGCTCATTAGACTCTCCTCCATGGAAATATTTTATTATAGTCGTATATAATTTACATGTGTGCACTGGGTGGACACGATTGAGTACACATGCTTATTCCGATAGACATAGCCCTATCATATAATTGGTACGCCGCACCGGATTATTGAATCGAATGGACTGGCTTGCGATTCCAAAAATGGCCACCAGTGTTGTTCTCGCGGCAACGGGCCATTTCGTATGCTCACCTTTTCGCACCCTACTTTTTAGTCATTTTTTAGTCATATGGATATTTGCAATAATTGCCGGCTCGCGCCGATTCTTTAAAAACATTATTTACAATCCGCAAGATAGGTGTGAAAACCTAATTGCTACATAATAATAAGGTCGGTTATACGATTTTTCTTCTATACAAATTAAAGTCGGCCATATGAAGGTAAGTCCATGCGCAAGGACTAGGACTAAATAACGGGCGTTAACGACTCCGCGGGCTCACCGTTCAGTCATCTTTTAAGCGAAATAGCGTCAGTCCTCTGTGTTTTATTATTACAGAAGTTGCCAAAATCCCCGGGACTACGTGTTTTGCATAATTTATGTTGACACACAAATGCGATTTTCTTTCATGTATCTGTGCGCACTGGGTGGACACGATTGAGTTTTTTTTATTTATCGTTTACTGGATACTAGATCAAAACAATGATCTAATAATTACTAATAATTTTGTTTTGCAGAATGATTCAAATAATAAGCTATTAACTATTTCTTCCATCGGACTATTTGAAGACCTGATCAAACAAAACAGTACGAATTAACAACAGCAAAGCTGAGATCTGAGATTGCACTGCAAAGAGTCGCAAAGCCAAGGCTTGGCGACACAAAACAGTTTATATTTCCAATTAAACCTTATCATGCTGAATTGTCTGATTCAAAAATGTCGTCTGCGAAAAAAAATCAAAAGCAGTTTTTTAGCTCGACTATTCGAAGAATATGGAGAGCTATTACAGTCACTCGTTCGTCGGCGTCGCCGTCGGAGTTGCATGTTAAGGTTTTTTATCAATCTAGAAAATGCCATCCTCTTAAATCATATATCACTTATATTGCATTTAATTCTACCATACACATCTAACATGTCCTCAATCATCAAGGGGGACCGTTTCATCACCTTAAAGCAATTATCACTACAACTACTGTTTTTATTCCATAACTGCTTTTTGTACAAAGGAGCAGATAGTCGAGCTTGCTGTCTTACGGACAGCTCTTGTTTATGTTTTTTTTTCAAACTGAAGAAAAGTTGAATAGGGTTGATCTTTGCAATAAGAGTCAAAATGCAAACATGGTCACAGGGCACATAAACAACAAGTCAAAAGAAAAAGTACAATAAAACTGATATAAACGATATATTGCTATTATTTCGGAAAAAACCCCGATACATACCAGTACCATGGCCTGTCGTATCGGCTATTTCGTTAATGATGAATCATTTTGTTTCATAACTGAAACTATTCACATATTCGTTAAAGTCGAACAAAATACATGTAAGTCGCTAACCTCCCACAAAGAACGGGATTTCTGGCCTACAACACTCCAGGGTTGATTTTTCCTATCTTTATTTATTAGCAAAGCTCATGGTGAAAATATCTGCCGAATATCTGTGTTACCTCAATGGATCTCTTGATAAAAATCTTATAAGTTTTCATATCTGAATGAATAAAACAAGTTTTCAGCGACTAAGTATCAAACACTGACGGTTATTTTTAGAAAATATTTCCTTTTTAAGATAAACGATAACATTTGACTGATATTGCTTACAGACTCGGTTTTATATCATCCTCACATAGTTACCATTTGAAACCATCATGACGGAAAATTAAATTTTAATTAAGGTCTAATATGTGTAATGCGCTCCGAAACGAATCCGCAAAACCTATACACCATCTCATTTAGTACCTAATTCCACATCAGTTTGCAGAGTTTGAAGACTTTTCACCGTTTATAACAGAAATTATGAGCATTTTTGTCTTGTTACCCTATTTTTCGAAAAGCACCTTAAAATAACTAACCCCTCCTTTGTTTAAGAGTATGAAAATATTACAAATATTAATAAAAAGATCAAAAATTATATATGCATTTATACCTAAGACATTATTGTATACAAACACAAGTCGAAAATTTGAAATGTTTGCACAATACATTAAAAAAATAATCTTCTATTTCGCATAAGCTTATTTATGTGGCCATTTTTTCTCAAAAATCACTTGTTTTTTACATTTTAGCAAATCTGAAATTTTACAAAAATGAAGCAAGTGCATTCAGAGTGACCACACTGAACATTATCTTCAATATCCCTCAAACAAATAGCATAGAAATTAGAAAGGTTGACCATCCGTAACTTTAAAAAATGAAATTTTGTTTGAGAGGGTCAACATTTGTGGAAAAGCAAAATTAAGCAAAATTGAAGTTCTTGTACAACATGCACTGTCTTTTGCAAAAAAATGTGGGTTCCACAAAAAAGTGTCAATTGAATAGTTATTGCCTTTTAAAACATTCTGTTTTGCAAATAAAACAATATTCTATAGCAAGAAATATAAAAATACAGTGAATATTGTATAAAGCAACACATTAAATATCAGTAAGCGAACATACCTCTTCGCTAGACTGCTTAACTCAGGGTAGAAATAATGAAGAAAACTCCTATTGGATCCCTTTGCATTAGCGTTTATCCTGCATTAAACGGACATCTGTATACAATACTACATATTTGTCTTACATTGAGTGATCGCTTAATACAAGTTTCATAACAAACGGCTGATATGATGAATCCAAATAACTGCAAAATATAGTTAACCCTTTACTCCGTAGCTTATTTTCAGTATTGAAAACAGATGTTTGTTAAAAGCAGGCTAAAATTAAATCAAAGCCCATTCTGCTTTACTTTATATTCATGACTGTACATCTAATAAGTTAGATTATTATTTTCGTGAGTGGATAGCAAATTAAATACGTTCAATTGTAAATCTATGGGGTAAATGGTTAACATAGGAAACGATACTAGTTTTTCTTCACGTATATCTTTTTTTAGAGTCTGACTCTAGGTTACGGGCAAACGGTTTTCCAACTGATTATGATAAACCAGACCGCTAACACATACCCCTCTAAAGCTCTCGTCGTTTCACTATAATCTCAACCCGGCTACATAAAGTTATCTGTCTTATCAATGTACCTGGAATTGGATAAAGAAGTGGATGGGGCGGCATGATTCCATGTCTCCTTTACCCTTTATTATATTCGTTTAACCGGGAAATTAATTGATTTACACATCTTACTAAATAAATAAAAGTATTGTGAAATTAAATCTACAAATTTATCATTGTTGAAACGAGCGTGAACGCCATGTTTTATATGTTATTGTCTTCGTGTTTCAATTCCCCTGCAATGTGTTGAACACGCGCGAAATCTCTGTGACGTCATAGTCTATAATGTGCTGAGGATAAACGTGGAAGTCGGAATGTGGAAGTTGGAACATGGAACATGTAAGTCGGAACATGGATCTTAGAAGTCAGAACGTGGAATATGGAACTTGGAAGTCGGAATATGGAACTTGGAACATGGAAGTCTGAACTTGGAACTTGGAACATGGAAGTCGGAACTAAGAAGTAGGAACTTAGAACTCGGGCGATATACAATAACCATAATAGCAAATTATCTTGGAAGTGAGAAGGAAGAAGTTGGAAGATGGAAGTTGGAAGTAGGAATATGGAAGTCACCACGGGGCTTTCGTATGATACATATCGCGATGTAGTAAATGGAGTAGCTTTATACATTGCGATACGAAATTTATTTTAGGCAATACCCGTGACTAGTTAAGAACAAGAATCGAACAATGCTTTATATTTCGTACTACACAGCGACTCCTCTATATTAGGTCAAATAAAAAAGTACCGGTGTTTCCTATTACATGCCCCACAAAATAAGGGACGGTAGGTCGGAAAATCTTCTTTTTTTTAAAAAAAAAAATAACAACATAGAATAATACATTTAACTTTCTGATGGAGTATTTTATAAAATTATACTAATATATGAAAATATATGAGAGTATTGCATTGTGCAGAACCGTAGAAACACTGTTATAAATATCCATCAAAATTGTTATTCTATTGGTAGGTCACATCACCAAAATTACCTTAAAATTCTAAACTGATATCATATATCAATATTTGTGTAACAAAACAGCAAAAAGTGACATACATGCTATAATTATGTAGTTAATTATGTTTTGAAATGTGTTTTGTGCATGTCAAATGTGGCAATGAAATGTGGTGTATGCATGTTGAATGTGTCAATGATTAATTAAGTAGCAGATCATGTCTGCATCGAACGTAATTTATGACATATTTAGAGCAAACTTTACTTAGATATTTAATCAATCATATTTTACAATCAATTTTTAAACACTATACGTCTATAAATTAGCTTTTAAAACAATGAAGTGGAGCATAGCTGCTATTACACGCTCCGCAAAAACGAATGACACATGTGCCGCAACAATTACTGACATTCGCTGATACATTTTTCGAAAAATAACAAATAAAAGTTTAGGGTCGGGGGGGGGGGGGGACTAGGGTTACCGGAAAAAGGGGTATTTTTTTATATAGCCCTACGAACACTAAAAGGATGCTACTTTTTCAAGTTTCAAGTTTTATTATTCTCAATTATTCAATAATTGTTCAGGAAAAAAACGCATTAAGCTCAGGCTGTAATATAGCGAGAGAAAGTGCTAAATTTTACAAGCAAAAATTAGCACAGTCTCTTGCTATAAAGTAAATGTCAACTCTAGAACACCCTATACATCCTATACATATCCAGAACATTCAGGAAAAAAGGACAACACATACACACACACCACACGCATTTACATTCAGCCTCACCCATACATACACACCAACACACACCACACATACACATATACATTTCAATTTTCAATTAATTTTGTAATCAAGTTCATTTTAATACGGTTTAGCCAGGAGGGTCGCGAAAGGTTTTAAGGATCAATCCAAGGAAACTGCACGTTCTTTTTAGTCTTGATTGTATATCAAAAACAGATGACAGCTAAACGCAAGGTGACAATAAAACAGAAGGAGCTTTCTGTTTGACTGTCACCCTGCTTTAAGCAGTCACCTGTTTTAACACCTACTAAATTGCACACTATTTTGGTAGTAATAGAGAGGTTTTACTGTACATGTCTAACTTCTTGAGCATTTAAATTTCAGCTCGCTATACAATTGTCGGCTGCAACGTTTGTCGTCTGCTACAATTCTAAAAGAAAAATGTTATTAAAGTGGCGAATAGTAATTCTAGTTTTTCTGAGTCTCACCTAATTTCTAATTTCAGTCTGAATGCAGAAAATATGCAACCCTTTTTACATTCTTTTTATCTATTGCATCAAGATTCCAGGTTAAAGGCATACCCCTTTCACCGTCATGTAAACTGAAAAATATACACCTGGCGTTATATTATAGTTTGCTTCAAGATTGATGCATGAAAAATTGTTTAAAAAATCGATTTAAAGCAGAATGTCTAAAGTAATTTCGAAACGAGTGTCAAACAAATTTGCGTCATTGACAGAAAAGTTGTTAAGGCTATCATCTTACATTAGTTTACCCCTTTCACTCTCGATGACGTCATTAAGCGCACTTGCAAACTGTTTTATTTCGCGGCGTCTGATCAGGATAAAAACTGTTTGCCACTTGTTTTGAAAAAACGTCAGTTATACTGGCTTAAATCTAACTTTGAAACGATATTGCAGACAACAATATAGGCAGACGACAATATGGCGATGATGGGATAAAAATCTCACGATAAATTTGTTTATAAAACACCTAAAAGTTAATATACATTCACCGTCATAGACGACTCAAGTCAACATTGCTAACAACTTTTGATCAGACGCCATGTTACGTTGCGCTTGATCAGAATTTAAATTTTATGGCACTAGTATCAATGTTTCCCTAGTCAGAATTTCAAAACGTTTGCATTTGACATACAGCATTTCAGCGGACGTTGTATTGTTTGCCAAAGTGTTAAAATATAGTTGTCATTTACAAACAGTGTACCTGAGAAGAATATACTTGTAAACATTACTAAAGTAGGCATATGATCAGAGTCTGCACGGTTTGTTATTTTGCAATATATTGTTGAGATAAAGCCTAAATGTGTAAAAACGTAGTATACTTGATTTGAAGTTTGTATTTAAGTTGTTGATTTATACATTGATTCGAATTAATACCAATCGCGTCAATACAAATTTTATATTTTAATATCTTCTAGCTGATTTTGGACGGACCTTTCGGCGAAGGACACCAGGACTGGTACAGGTTCGAGATTTCCGTTCTGATAGGGGGCGGTATTGGGGTCACACCTTTTGCATCAATACTTAAAGACATCGTTCACAAGTCGTCCATGGATATCACTATCCAATGCAAAAAGGTTAGTTAGTTGATGGAATTTAACCCTTTCATGATCAAATTTATTGTCCGAATTTACCCCTTCACCGCCATATATTCGTCTGCTTGTCGTCTGCAATATCATTTCAATGTTAAATTTAAGGCGGGTTGACTGTAGAATTTTCTAAACGAGTGTCAAACAGTTTGGGTCCTGATTAAACACTGCGTTACGCGGCGTCTGATCAAGTCCAAACTGTTTGCAAACGCACCTTTTTGGCGTCTTTGGGAGTGAAAGGGTTAAAGTGACTGAAAACCAGATTGCGTAATTGCAAAAATGGAGAAATTTTCAAATATAGCATTTTTAGCTCGCCGGACTGTGTCGAAGAGCTCATGATCTCACCCAGTCGTCGGCGTTCCCGTTTCCGTTCCCATGTCCGTTCGCGTTAGCAGTTTCTAGAAAATGCTTATAATTTCTACGTCCCTTGAGGTATTGCTTTTATATTTGGTATGCATGTGTATATGGACAAGACCTTACCATTTACACAAAAAGTTTGACCCCTGTGACATTGACCTTGAACTTAGGGCCTGCGCATAGGTTTCGAATTTATAAAATGACTATAACTCCTACATTCATTGAGATGTTCCTATAATATTTGACATGTATGTGTATATGGACAATGCCTGTTCATGCATACAAAAAATCTCAGCCTAGTGGCCTTGACCTTGAATTAAGGGCCGACGTTTAAGTTTCAATATCTGCCTTTAGGTTTCCAAAAATGCTTTTCACTGGGGGCCAACTAGGTATTACGATGAAATGTTACTCTACGACAACCTCTATGGGTATTGCTACGAAGGCAACTTTGTTTTCGTAGACAAACATTTCTTACTATACACACTGACTACAAATCTGTTATAATACCTTTATAGATTGTCGTAGCAATACAGTTTGATGATAATACGTAGTTAGCCTCCCCCTCCGTGTTTTTAACTCCTATGATCATTGAGATATTGCTTTCATATTTGGTATGTGTGTGTGTATATGGACAAGACCTTTACATGTACACAAAACGTTCGATCCCTGTGACATTGACCTTGAAATTAGGGCCTGTGTTTATTTTTCGAAATCTGTGATTAGGTTTTGAAAAAAGGCCTACAACTCATATGTTCATTGAGATATTCCTTTATTATTTGGCATGAATATGTATAATTATGGACAATACCTGTTTCAATGCATACAAAAAAATAGCCAAGTGACATTGACCTTGAACTAAGGGCCCGCGTTTAGGTTTTGAAATCTGCGTTTGGGTTTCAAACAATATTAATAACTCCTATGTCCATTGAGATATTGCCTTCATATCTTGTGTGCATGTGTATATGGACAAGACCTTACCAAGAAAACAAATAATTTTACCCCAGTGGCATTGAACTTGCAGCTAGGGCCTATGTTTGTGTTTCAAAATCTGCGTTTAGGTTTAACTTCTATGTCCCTTGAGGTATTGCTTTCATAGTTATTATGTATGTGTATATGGACAAGACCTTTTCATGCACACAAAAAGTTTGACCCCTTTGACTTTGACCTTGCAGTAAGGGCCTGCGTTTAAGTTTCGAAATCTGTGTTAAGGTTTTGAAAAATGAGATATTCCTTTAATATTTGGCATGCATGTGTATATGGACAATTTTTTCATGCATACATGCGTTTATGTTTCGAAATCTGTGTTTCTGTTTTGAAAAAAGCCTATAACTCCTATGTTCATTGAGATATTCTTTCATATTTTGGCATGTATATGTAAACGGACAATACCTGTTAATGCATTCTAAAAAAATCAACCTAGTGACATTGACCTTGAACTGAAGGCCAGCGTGAAGATTTTGAAATCTGCATTTAGGTTTCGAAAATTGTTTTAAACTCCCATGTCCATTGAGTTATTGCTTTCTTTTCTGGTATGCATGTGTTTATGGACAAGACCTTACCATGCAAACAAATAGTATAGCCCAGTGACATTGACCTTGAAGGTAGGGCCCACGTTAAAGTTTCAAATCTGTGGCTAGGTTTTCTAAAAATGCCTTTAACTTCCGTGTCCCTTGAGGTATTGCTTTCATACGTAGTATATCTGTGTTTATGGATAAGACCTTTCGCATGCACTCTAAAAGTTTGACCCCTGTGACCACAGGTACTTGACACATAGAGTTAGATCTATTTAAAAAAAAAATTGTTTTACTAGATACTATTATAAAGACAAGGTATACCATCGGATCCAACAGATAGTCTTAACTATCGCCTTAAATTGATGCTTAAATAGACTAGATTGCCGATAATCTCTTGTGGTTCCCTCGGGAAATGATTTATGTATCAATATCTTCTTCTTCTTTCATCAAATTCAGTCAAATAACGCCACAATACGTGCATTTATAACAAAAAACGTGCATCAAAATATTTTATGTCGTTCTTAGCTCGCCTGTACGAAGTACATGACGAGCTATTGCAATACCCCCGGTGTAGTCGTGGTCGTCGTCGTTGTTGTCGTTGCCGTTGTCGTCGGCGTCGTCGTGAACGGCGTAAACAATTTTAAGAAAATGTCTATAACTTCTATGTCCCTTGAGGTATTGCTTTCATAGTTGGTATGTTTGTGTATATGGACAAGACCTTTCCATACACAGAAAAATTTGGACCCTTGTGACCTTGACCTTGAACTTAGGGCCCGCGTTTAGGTTTCGAAATCTGTGTTTAGGTTTCGAAAAATGCCTATAACTTCAATGTCCCTTCAGGTATTGCTTTCATACTTGTTATGTGTGTGTATATGGACAAGACCTTTCCATGCAAAGAAAAATGTGGACCCCTGTGACCTTGACCTTTAACTTAGGGCCCGCGTTTAGGTTTCGAAATCTGTGTTTAGGTTTCGAAAAATGCCTAAAACGTCTATGTCCCTTCAGGTATTGCTTTCATAGTTGGTATGTGTGTGTATATGGCCAAGACCTTTCCAAGCACAGAAAAATTTGGACCCCTGTGACCTTGACCTTGAACTTAGGGTCCGCGTTTAGGTTTCGAAATCTGTGTTTAGGTTTAGAAAAATGCCTATAACTTATATGTCTCTTCAGACATTGCTTTCATAGTTGGTATGTGTGTGTATATAGACATAACCTTTCCATGCACAGAAATATTTGGACCCCTTTGACCTTGACCTTGAACTTAGGGCCCGCGTTGAGGTTTCGAAATCTGTGTTTAGGTTTCGAAATGCTTATAACTTCTATGTCCCTTCAGGTATTGCTTTCATAGGTGGTATATGTGTGTATATGGACAAGTCATTTCCATGCACAGAAAAATGTTGACCCCTGTGACCTTGACCATGAACTTAGAGTTCGTTTTAGGTTTCAAAATCTGTGTTTAGGTTTCGAAAAATGCCTATAACTTCTATGTCTCTTGAGGTATTGCTTTCATAGTTGGTATGTGTGTGTATATTGACAAGACCTTTCCATGCAAAGAAACATTTGGACCCCTGTGACCTTGACCTTGAACTTAGGGCCCGCGTTTAGGTTTCGAAATCTGTGTTTAGGTTTCGAAAAACGCCTATAATTTCTATGTCCCTTCAGGTATTGCTTTCATAGTTGGTATGTGTGTGTATATGGACAAGACCTTTCCATGCACAGAAAAATTTGGACCCCTGTGATCTTGACCTTGAACTTAGGGTCCGCGTTTAGGTTTCGAAATCTGTGTTTAGGTTTTGAAAAATGCCTATAACTTCTATGTCCCTTGAGGTATTGCTTTCATAGTTGGTATGTTTGTGTATATGGACAAGACCTTTCCATGCACAGAAAAAAGTTGGACCCGTGTGACCTTGACCTTGAACTTAGATCCAGGGTTTAAGGATTTGAAATCTGTGTTTAGGTTTTGAAAAATGTTTATATTTCCTATGTCCCTTGAGGTGTAACTTCATATTTAATTTTTACATGTGTATATTGACAAGACCTTTCCATGCAGGCAAAAAGCTTGACCTCGGTGACCTTGAGTGTGCTTTTGAGTTTCTAAATGTGCCGATGGCGAGCTTTGTTGTCTCTCTGATAATTCTTGTTATTTTGGTAATAGGTCTAGATCTATGTCAATTACCTTTGCCTGTGACCATGAAATTAGGGCCTGCGTTTAGGTTTCGAAATCTGTGTTAAGGTTTTGAAAAATGCTTTTAACTCCTATGTGCATTGAGATATTCCTTTCATAGTTGGCAAGTATATGTATATTGACAAAACCTTTTCATGCATACATAAACTATTTTAGCCCAGTGATATTGACCTTGAACATAGGGCCAGCGTTTAGGTTTCGAAATCTGTGCTCAGGTTTCATAAAAAGCTTAATGCAGATGTCCTGTGAGATATTGCATTCATATATGTTATAGATGTGCATATGGAAAAAATCTTACCATACACACAAATGATTTACCCCAGTGACCTTGACCTTGAAGTTAGGGTCAGCATTTAGGTTTCAAAATCTGCGTAAAGGTTTCTCAATCTCTATGTCCATTGAGATATTCCTTTCACATTCGGTATACGTATATATAGGGGCAAGTCCTTTCCATGAATAAAAAAACACCAGTGACCTTGACCTTGAACTTAGAGTCCACGTTAAGGTTTTCAAAAATACTTATAATTCCCATGTTCCTTGAGGTATTACTTCATATGTGGTTTGCATATGTATTTGGACAAGACCTTCCATGCACACAAAAAGTTGACATGTGACCTTGACCTTCGAGGCTGCCGAAGGCGAGCTTTGTTGTCTCTCTGACAACTCTCGTTATGCATTGCGTTTCCATTTTGTTTCTGTTAACTGTTTTGCTGTCAAATTAACCGTGATATTTTTACTCCTTCCCCGTTTCAATGTCGTCTGCTTCAATTTTGATGTTTGCAAGATCGTTTCAACGTAAGATTCAATATAGTATTGCTTAAAATTTATCGATACGAGTGCGTTACGCGGCGTCTGACCATGACCCAAACTGTTTGCAAACGCGATGTAAGACGTTAATGAGAGTAAAAGGGTTAAACTTGAAAGAATAACGTCTATATATCACACGTCAGTGCACAGGTACTTGACACATACTAGATGTCAGTGTTACATTACCTGAAGCATTACAGCGGGCAGGCCATCTGTAACAGGCTTAGGATTAGATAACTGTTTGGCTGTTTTCTACATAAATCTACAAAAACTCAGTCCATTCTCTTCTATAAGTACGAATTATTAACGATGTTAAGGGTGTATCCAACCCATAAGCGATTTTTTCAAAGTATCAAACATTTTTTTATCATTGTTTTTTTGGAAGAGCTATTTATGATGAATGAAAAAATGGAAAAAATATATATGGTGGTGTCCTTTTTTTTCAGCTACAGCGATTTGAATAAGATATGTCAAATTTGGACTTTTTCTCTCAAATTTTACCCATTCAGAGTACAAGCTTCCGTAAAATCTGTTTCAAAACAAAACAAACATGGTAATTTGGGTTTTCATTATTTATTTAATGTCTATGGTGGTATTTTCACATATAGAAACCAAATTTAGACAAAGCAGGCACTACGTTTGAATAATATGGATCCTCGAATATCAAAAATATGCTTTTTATAGGGCATGATTTTATTAGATTTTCTATTTTACGAAAAAAAAGTAAAAAAGTTTGAAAATGAAATAGTTCTAGCATTAAACTTTTTCTTATATTCTACCAAATGAAAGCCAAAAGTAAGGTAGTTCAAAATATGAAAAGAAATTGAAAGGTCAGTGTTCAAAATTTTGAGTTATTAAAGTAAAAAGAGTTATCTCCCCTTACAAAATTTACAAAAATGTACCATATCGAAGATATTTAGAGCTTTATAAATTTCACATTTGGTGCCTGTTTTCTCTTAAATTAGTTTTTGTATGAAGAAATACTACCATAGATAGGAAATAATTAACACAAAACCAAATTATCATATTTGTTTTCATTTAAAATGGATTTTATTGAAGCGGGCTGTTTGAAAAGGACAAAATAAGAGAAAGTGGGTGGGGTAAATTTTACATGGCCATTGAGCCAACTGTTGTTCACCAAAATGTACACTTTTTCTATTTTTTCATTCATCTTAAATAGCTCTTCAATACAAAACCATCATAAAGTGTTTTCATATACTTTGAAAATTTCTTAAATTCATGACATTGATACACCCTTAAAGTTGTAAAAAAATAATGTCAAAGAACAGTAGCACATTTAAAACTCGAACTTCACTTAAATCAACCTATCATTATTTCAAAGTTTAGTCGAACTTATAGTCGAATACTTATTTCAAAGTGAAATCCAACATATTCTTATTTTAAATTTAAAACGTGTCTAAGACACTGAGGAAGTTTATCAGGATAGTATCAATGGTTATTTGTAAGGTTCAATGTACATATCCAGAGTTTTTTATGCCCCCGGCATCGACAGATGCGGGAGCATATAGTAATCGTCCTGTCCGTCCGTCTGTCCGTGTGTGTGTGCGTCCGTAACAAGGTTAAGTAGATTTTACCGTTTCGTCTAGCGTCAACACCGCTTACCCAAATGCTTTGATACTTATACAGTTGTTGCCTTGGACCATTTCCTATCCACCAATTTCACCCAACTTTTATTTTAACTTTGACCATGACCTAACTTGAACTTAGAATATTTTAGATAGTCTATTTCTTGGTTAACCAGAATTTATCGTTTCGTCTAGCATCAACACAACTGACTACAAGGCTTTGATACTTATACAGTTATTGCCTTGGACCATTCCCTATCCACCAATATCACCCAACTTTGATTTTGACCTTGACCTTGACCTAATTTGGACTTAGAATATTTTAAATAGGCTATTTCTCAGTTAACTAGATTTTAACGTTTCGGCTAGCATCAACACTGTTTACTACAATGCTTCAATACTAATACAGTTATTGCTTTGCACCATTACAACTCACCAATAATACCCAAGCTCAGTTTGACCCTGACCTTGACCTAATTTAGACTTAGAAAAGAACATATTGTCAAGGATGCCAACGGGGGCATAAGCGGTTATTGAACGCACAGTCTTGTTGTTAGATAGTTTTGATCTTCCTCAGACTGTAATTTTTGTTGGGAACGACGTCACAGGGCGATTTACTGCTGGATTGGTTCCCTGTAGTAAACAAACGCCGTTAAGCATATGTTTATATATATATATAATTTTCTAGGTCTACTTCTTGTGGGTAACACGAACCCAGAAACAGTTCGAATGGATGACAGACATTATACGGGACCTGGAGGCTGTTGATACAAACGGTTTTGTCACCTCTCATATCTTCGTCACGGAATTCAAAACCAAGTTCGATCTGCGCACATCTATGCTGGTACGAATACGTCTACTGATGCTAACACTGCCCCTTATTATACTAACACTTAAACTGCTAGTGTTAATCAAACTAGTATTCCTTGTACAACAACTCCTACTACTATTGCTACTACCTCAATACTTTAATTACTGATTGTTTTGCTGAAACCAGTCCTTTTACTTTTATTAGTACAACTACAACAACTACTCCAATTGTTTTACTGCTATTTCTTCCGCTGTTTCCCCTTGAATATAGGTACTATGACTGCTACTACCTACACCATTACAACTACGTATGCTGCTGATACTATTGTTTGTTTGTTAACGTCCGTTTCTGCCACATAGGGGCTAACTTGATGCAAGAGAGAAAAGGGAGCGGATACAGATTACCCTATTGGATGCTCTATCGACAAAGTTCGCTGATTCTTTCATATGACAATTGTAAATCACTGATACATCTGACCTTTGTTTTGATAAAGTCTCATCCAAAGGACTTGGTCCGGCGGAGGATCGAGCTCACGACCGTGTCATCGTGGTCGACTGGACAACGTCCACCGGTGCTGCTACTACTATTACTAATTGTAGAAAAATAAGTAATAGTTGTAGCTGCTACTAGATCTACTATTACTCCAACTGTTACTTTTTATGCCCCCGGCATCGACAGATGCGGGAGCATATAGTAATCGTCCTGTCCGTCCGTCCGTCCGTGCTTACGAGAGGGTACTTACGTTGCTAAAATTCTTAGCCCCATAATTGATAAACATTAACCTGGCCGTCTCTTGTGACATTAACCTGGCCATTTCTTGTGACATTAACCTGGCCAGTTGTGGGACATAGGGTTAGAGGTAGGGTTAGCCTCCAGATCATTATTTTTCAAGTTAGAGCAAAAATAAATTGTCGGTTGTGTGGCTAGCCTCGCAAAAGATTACAATAGAAAATAGCCACATAAGTATCCTCCCGTAAGAATGTCCGTCCGTCCGTCCGTCCTTCCGTCCTTCCGTCCGTCTGTTTGTCCGTAATCAGGTTAAGTAGATTTAACCGTTTCGTCTAGCATCAACACCGCTTATTCAAATGCTTGGATACTTATACAGTTGTTGCCTTGGACCATTCCCTAGCCACCAATAATACCCAACCTTGACTTTGACCTTGACCTAATTTGGACTTAGATTATTTTGAATGGGCTAATTCTTGGTTAACTAGATTTTACCGTTCCGTCTAGCATCAACACTACTTACTACAATGCTTCTATATTTATACATTTATTGCCTTGGACCATTACCAACCCACCAGTAATACCCAAGCTCAGTTTGACCTTGACCTAATTTGGACTTAGAAAAGATTCAGAATATATTGTCAAGGATGCCACCGGGGGCATAAGCGTTTATTGAACGCAGTCTTGTTCTTCTACTATTACTGATACTGCTTATGCTGTTACTACTAATAGTTCTACTAGTACTATTTACTACATTAATACATCCTCACCTGCCACTGGGGTTTTATTTCTGCATCTTCATATAATGAAATCGCTGCTACTAATACTTACACTAACAAAACAAGAAAATGTGATGATTATTATAGTAATGATGATGATTTGTTGAGTATGAATAGGCAGCTGATGCTGATTTTGATAATGGTAACCGTTGGTATTATTATTGATTTTTAGCTCGACTTTTTTTTAAAAGTCGAGCTATTGTTGTCACTCTGTCGTCTGCGGCTGCGTCTACGTTGGTTTAGTTTTTAGAATAAGGCTTTTGTATGTCTCAATAACTATTAAAGGTGTCACTTTGAAAATTGGAATACTTGTTCAGTATCAAAAGGGTAACTCATTACAACAATGCAGTTAACCCTGGGATATGTCAATTAAACCGAGTCTGCAATTTTCAGTATTTGCTTTGTTTTCTGTGCTTTCAAAGGATCTCCCCTTATTCAGATTTATATAATTCACAACAGCAGATATTAAGTGCTTGTGTGGCGGCTGTAAAAAGTCGCCCCGTACTTCATTCTCAGTGTTGTTATACTTTCTGGTCCTTTGGAATCATTGATTTCAGCGCATTTACAGTTGAAGGTTGAATTCCGCTTAAGCCGGTGCTAGGGGGCGTGCGCACTGTTGCACATTTCAGTATTGCTCATGAACAGACTCAATTAAACCGAGTCTGCAATTTTCAGTATTTGCTTTGTTTTCTGTGCTTTCAAAGGATCTCCCCTTATTCAGATTTATTGCCCTTGTTATATACTTAAAAATTGTAAATTGAAATATCTAAAAAACTATAAAATGTATTAACTTGAAACTTTTAATACTTTTTAAATATCAAAAGGGCAACTCATTACAACAAGGCAGGTAACTCCATGATTTGTCATTTCAGAGTTATTGCCCTTGTTTCATCTATTCAAAATTTGTAAATTGAAATATCTAAATAACTGTCAAAGGTATTAAGTTGATCTTTAAATACTTGTCTAATATCAAAAGGGCAACTCATTAAAACAAGGGAGTAGACACAGGGATGTTCGTGATATTACATGCTTATTGCGGCCATATTGGACGCCATTTTGAATTATTATGTTAGCCAACAACTATTACAATTGAAACATTCAGTTTTTCATAATCGACACACTTGTACAAACAGTTTGGTATACAGAAACCTCTGTTTACAGATTGAAACCTGTTAGGTGTCCGAAACAGTCCACTATAAGAACATTATGGTGAGGGGGAGGGAGGAGTGTTTATTGTAAATAATCATGACCACGAAATGAATATGTATTATTAACATATGCACAAGTATATATCAAGCCGAGTTTCTATGTTCATATTTTATACAATATTGTGTTTGGTCTTATCATTAAAAGATCAGATATGAAATACTTAACAAAGGTGTTTACCATGTCTAATTTGGAGAAATTCGTCACGTGATTATATGCAAATGATCGGAATAATACTTGCAAAGTGAAAACCTAAAGGAACAAAAGATGGTTTAATTTCTTTGTATGATCAGTTGAAACCATTTTAGCCTTTTTTTTAAAGAAATTTTGGTGTCTAAATACGGCTCTAAGACAAAACTTGAAAAGGTGCTTGATTCCATGGTTTTCTGCTTTAATTTGACGATCTCATTAATTTTCATAACTATTTAAAAATGAATATTAATTAATTTATATCTCATCCTAACAGCCTCTGTCTTAACTTAACTTTGGTTCTTGTTTAATATGTCTAGTTCTCAAACAAGCAAAGTTATAACCCATTTTTACACATAGGGTAGAATATTGGAGAATTTCGTTACATATAACAAGTAAAATATGCAAATGAGCTTAATCATACATGTAAACTGATAACTCATTAGAACAAAACATGGTTACATTTGTGAACTGCTCTCCGGCCCTACACTGAAACAAACAAACAAACAAATTCAACCAAACAACATGGAGAGTATTGTTTTAAACATTCGTTTTACGATTTGTGAACTACTCTCCTGCTCTAACACTGAAACAAACAAACAAACAAAAAAAACCACTCTTTTTTTAATCATGCCATTGATCTTTTAATTATTTGACTCTTTTTAAAAATGATTTTACAAACTTACTATAACAATTTTATAATCTTGGTAATAATATTGAAAGAATTTCCATGTTTCCATGCATCTCAATATTGTATCATTTTTATTGTGAATGTATTTATTTGTCTTTCTTGCTTACATGTGAAGCGCTTTTGAACGCACAACTCCTGTGTGAAAAGAGCGCTATATAAATCGGGTATAATAATAATAATAATAATAATTTCTTTGTATGATCAGTTGAAACCATTTTAGCCTATTTAAAGAACTTTGTTTCTTAAAAAAGCGTCTAAGACAAAACAAAATGCTTGATTTTCATGATTTTCTGCTTCATTTAGACAATCTAATTAATATTCATAAGTATTAATTCATGAATATTAATGAAGTCATATCTCATCTTAACGACCTTTGTCTCTACTTTAGTTTGATACTTATCTAATAGTCCTAGCACAAAAAGAAGCAAAGTTATATCCAACTTTTACAAATAGGGTATATTTTTTGATAAATTCGTTTCATAACAGATAATATGCAAATGAGCTTAATTAAACATGCAAAGAGAAAACTCAATAGAACCAAACATAGTTTTATTTCTTTGATTGATCAGTTTATACCATTCAGCATAAATCCGCCTCTCACACAAAGCAACATGCTGGAATTTCATGATTTCCTGCATTGAAAAATACTTTGGGTTACCATGGTTACCGTTAAATTACGCATAGCTGGGACAAACTTAAGTTTGGGAACATATCGTGTAGAAGACTCCAACAAACATTTTGGTGCCCATGAAAAAAAGTCTCCAGGGGGGTGCACGGTAGGTGTTAATGCGACCCAGCCTTTTACTTTATATGGCATTTTACATTGACTGTCAAAGGTATTAAATTCAAGCTTTGAGTACTTGTTCACTACCAAAAGAGTAATTCGTTACAACACGGCAGTGAATGTTTTTGCAGATTTAGCACCCTTGTTTGACTTAGAATTTACTTTTAATTGAATGCATATGCAGTTATCTTTTCTTTTAAATAAGAAATTAGATTTATTAAAAACTTGCATGATAGTATTTCCTCTCATATGAGCATACTAAAGGCATACTAAAGATCCGAGTATGTTTGAGTTGTTATTGCTTACTAACTTCTATAAACAAGAAAGCATCAAACACCCATACAAATTATTTAAGTTTTGAAAATGTAGCCATCTCAAGAATATAAAAGTCGAGCCTCCAGCACCAGTTTGCGGTGCTCTCGTACATTTTTATAATCATTTTCAGCTTTAAAAATTTAAAGCATAACAAACTTTTCACTTAACATGTACCTATTTCTATGCCCTCGCTTAGTCAGGGTACAGTCTATTGTTTTTGCTCTGTATGTCTTGGTATATGTTTGTTCGTCTGTCTGTTCACAACTTTAACATTGGCCACCACCTTGGATCAACATGTATATTTGACATTTTTTTCTCAGCTCAAAAAAACTCTTGAGCTCAGGACATTTTGGGACATGTCAGACAAAGATCAATGCCATTTAGGGTCATTAAGAGGTCAAATACGCTCTATTTAATATTGAGCGAACTTTCAAACTTTATGCCATATAAACAGCATATTTTGCATTAATACTTAACTTAATAAACTTTTGACCTCAGGACAAGTTGAGTAATGTAAGACAAAGCTAAAGGTCAATAGGAAGTCATGGTCACACCAGGAAGCATAGCAGTTAATAGAACATCTTGTTATTTCAGTACGTTTGCGAGCGTCACTTCCAGAAAATAGCTGGGAAAAGTCTTTTCACAGGACTAATGGCTACAACTCATTTCGGGCGTCCGAGATTCCATCATTTCCTTGATTCTCTTAAAAAAGGGCACAAAACGGTATGTACAGTCGAGAATACGTTATTTTCCCTGATCAAAGCATGCCAACATCCTAAAGTCTCTTACAAACAGTTTGGAGCCGAATCTGACACTGGGTAACTCCCTAGAATAGCACTGAATCCAACTGTTTTCATAAGTACATGTACATGTATTTTGTTAAAATGTTTCAATTGCCATTTTCTACATTTTAAGTTCAACTTTTTTGAAAAGTCGAGCTATTGCCGTCATCTGTCGTCTGCGTCTGCGCTCGAATCAGCGTCTGTGCCGGTTAAGTTTTTAGAATACGTTTTTTGTCTAGACGTCATTTCTCAATAACTATTAAAAGTGTCCTTTTGTAATTTGGCATACTTGTTTAATATCAAAAGGACAACTCAATAAAACAAAGCAGGACACCCTGGAATGTGTCATTTCAGAGTTATTGCCCTGGTTTTTATTAACTTGAAATTTGTAATTTGAAATATCTAAATAACTATCAAAGGTATGAACATGAAACTTTGAGTACTTGTTTAATATCAAAAGGTCAACTCATTACAGCAAGGCATCTAACCTTGGATTTTGTCATTCCAGAGTTATTAATCCTTGGTTTTTAAACTTAAAATATGTTAATTGAAATATCTAAATAACTATAAAATGTATTAACTTGAAACCTTGAATACTTGTTAAGTATCAAAAGGACAGCCTATTACAACAAGGTAGGAAATAAAAACGAAAGAAGACTCAAGCAGGAAACGCAACACAAACAATACATCCATCTCTAAAGCAGAACACACACACAGCCATACCATAACAAACACACACAAACACACGCAATACCATTCCTTCATCTACACACTAAATAGAAAACAACACGCAAGACAAACATAAAGCTAAGTGAATATAGGAGCCCGCCTTGGTACGGTCAGTAGCAATCAATAATCAATTATAAATTAATTAATTATTAACAACCACTGGGGGGTTAAACCTGGGTTTAGGGGCGCCCAACCTCACACTTATCTCCTATATTCACCTATAACGACGAACAGTGTACATAAAATATAAACCCTGTTCCCTGTATCAAAAGGACAACTCATTAAAACAAAGCAGGACACCCTGGGATATGTCATTCTAGAGTTGTTGCCCTCGTTTCATTTATCTTAAACTTGTAAATTGATATATCTTAATAATTATCAAAGGTATGAACTTGAAACTTTGAAAACTTGTTCAGTATCAAAAGCGCAATTCGTTACAATAAGAAAGGTAACACTGGAATATGTCATTCCAGAGAAATTGCCCTTGTTTTATTTACTTAAAAATTGTAAATTAAAATATCTAAATACTAGTAACTATCAAAGGTTATAACTTGAAATTTAAAATAGTTACTTGGTATCTAAAGGGAAACTCGTTACGACACGGCAGGAAACCCTGGAGTTTGTAATTCCAGAATTATTGCCCTTGTTTTATTTACTACAATTTGTAGATTAAAATATCTAAGTAATTATGAAAGGTATTTACTTGAAACTGGAAATACTTGTTTATTATCAAAAGGGAAACTCACTTCAACAGGACAGGTAACTCTGGGATTTGTCATTCCCGAGTAATTTGCCTAGTTGATTAATTAAAATTTGTAAATTGAATTTTTTCAATAACTATAAAATGTACGAGGGACGATCATTTAATTTTGTCACTGGCGTCCTTATAGGCGCAGTATAAGATTTGTGCATACTTCGTTCTGTCCAACCTTTAGATACATTCCTCTTCGACAGAAATATATCATTTTAGTATCTGAATTTGAATTAAACAAGGGTAAAAACAGCCTGATTTAGGTATACCCCACAGCCACTGTTAAATGACACGGTCCAGCTTACATTGACAGATGGCTCAGCATAAAAAAGTTATCTTTCTTCGATAAAAAGAACGAAAACCAAATATAAGAGCTATAGTGCGGTGAATAAAAAAAGCGGGACAACTGAGTTATCGTTTTATTTTCCAGGAAATCATTTACTATTAAACACGATGGGGAAATCTACAATTATATTTATAAGGCATATCTTTAAGATTTGGATTTATGGTTTATGTTTTGCATAATATTTCTTCTTTTTTCAGTAAACTGACTTTATTAACCCTCCTCATACATTTTAAGTTGTTTGGTGTTTGAATTTAAGTAATGCGTGATCGGATTTCGAACGTAATTGCATTTAAAACTTTTTCCGGCGCATTTTAGTATTTCGCAATAAGCAATCTAAATGTGTCTTTACACATCTTCTGTGAATAAAATGATAAGTATTTATTGCTTATAATTATAAATCAATTTAATTTGGGTTATATTTCTGCTTTTCGACAAGGATTTTACAACATTTGTATGTAGTATTATTCGCAATGAAAATATGAGGGGGTCCATCAAACAAAACATATTCTAACCTTACACTCCCGTATCAAAAGCATATGATCTGAACCCGATATTTGACCAACACCGTTAGTTATTTATTTAAATGCATGTATTGTGTGTTGTTTTAGAAGCTCACCAGCAGCAGCAGCTTTGACTTTGGTACCTGCAAAATTCAATAGTTGCCGTCAAAACAAATAATGTTTAAATTGCTTTTTTTTTATTAGAAAAGGACATTCATGACGCTGCAAAACTTCCATGTTTCATATAAAGTATATCAATGAAATCAACATCTTCAAAATTATTCGACCTTTACCGTAAACCCGTATTTCACCGTACGCCCATTACATACACTAGAATAGGCAGTGTCTATGAAATGACTAAAATAAATTTGCAATAAGTTTTAAAGTGCTTGATGTATTCAACCAAAATTTTCAGTCAATATGTCCAACCCCTTCATTGTAAAGCAAACACAATTTCAATGCGTTCGTGTTAGTTCGAAGGTAGAAAAATGCAATAGTGGCATAATTAACTGAACGTCCCTCTTATTAACTTGAAACCTTGTATTAATAGGGAATCTCATTACAATAAGGTAGCTAACACTGGTTTTTTATTCCATAATTATTGCCCTTGTGTTTACTTAGAACTTTAAAATGAAGTTCTCAATAATTGAAAGGTATTTACCTGAACATTTAAACATATGTTCAGTTTCAAAAACTCATTACAACAAGACATGTTTAACTTTGATTTGTCATATCAGCGTTTTGGCCCTTGTTTTGACTTAGAAAACTGAAATTGCTCAATAACTATAAAAGATATTAACTTAAAACTAAGATTTCTTGTCTTACATCAGAAAGGAAACTCACTACAACAAGGGAGGTAACCCGCTAGTTTGTCATTCCAGACTTATTGCCCTTGTTTTGACTTAGACTTTGTTAAAGAAATTTCTCACTAACTGTCAATGTTATTCATTTGAAACCTTGAATACTTTTTATTATCGAAAGGGACACTCAGTAGCTAACTCTGTAATTGGTTTTGCAGATTTACTACCATTGTTAGACTAAGAATCTACTTTTAATGGATTGCAGATCAATTCTTTTAAAATAAAACTTAGTTTTATTAAAAACTGGCATGATATTATTTTCTCTTATATGACCATATTAAACACATGTATGTCCAAGTATGTATGAGTTGGTGTTGCTGACAAACTTCTTTGATCAAGAAAGTTTCAAACACCCATACACATTCTTTAAGTTTGGAATATGTAGCCATCTCAAATATGTGAAAGTCGAGCGTCCAGTACCCGTTTGCGTTGCTCTCGTTATGGCTAGCATATTGGTTTAAAGGCAGTATGAAGCTATCAAGTCGCGCATTTCTTAAACCTGAAATTTCAGGCACATACGTAATCTAAACATATAAAAAGAAGTAATCCGCTATGTATATGGAGGCAACATTGCTTACAAACCCATGCATTTGGTGGAAATAAGTCGATTTTTAAATCGGTTTGTTGACATCCGATCAACGACGACAATTTTCCAAGTTCGTTTGGCTTGCGCCCGGTAAAGATATTTTCATAGTGATTTCTTCTGACTTGGCAGAGTTATTTTTAGATTGGAACGTTCTAAAACTTTAAAAGGGATGAGAATTCCCTACATCCAGCAAGAGACATTGATAGCTGTATTTATTGTGCCCAATATACAGTAGAGAAAACATTTTTAGCTCGACTTTTTCGAAAAGTCGAGCTATTGTCGTCACCCTGTCGTCTGCGTCTGCGTCTGCGTCAGCGTCTGCGTCTGCGTCAGCGTCTGCGTCGGTTAAGTTTTTTGCTTAAGGTTTTTGCATGAGTTGATTTTTCAATAACTATCAAAGGTATCCATTTGAAACTTGGAATAGTTGTTCAGTATCAAAAGGGCAACTCATTACAACAAGGCAGGTAACCCTGGGATTTGTCATTGTAGAGTTATTGCCCTTGATTTATTTACTTAAAAATTATAAATTAACATATCTCAATAACTATCAAAGGTATCCATATGAAACTTGGAATACTTGTTCAGTATCAAAAATGTAACTCATTACAACAAGGCAGGTAACCCTGGGATTTGTCATTTTAGAGTTATTGCCCTTGATTTATTTACTTAAAAATTATGAATTAACATATCTCAATAACTATCAAAGGTATCCATTTGAAACTTTGAAAACTTGTTCAGTATCAAAAGTGCAACTCATTACAAAAAGGCAGGTAACCCTGGGATTTGTCATTACAGATTTATTGCCCTTGTTTTATTTACTTAAAAATTGTAAATTAACATATCTAAATAACTGTAAAAGATATTAACTTGAAACTTTGAATAGTTATTCAGTATCAAAAGGGCAACTCATATCAACAAGACAAGTAACCCTGAGGTTTGTGTATCCAGAGTTATTGCCCTTGTTTTATTTACTTAAAAGTTATAAATTAACATATCTAAATTACTATGAAAGATATTTACTTGAAACTTTGGATACTTGTTAAGTATTAAAAGGAAAATTCATTACAACAAGGTAGGTTACTCTGTGATTTGTAATTCCAGAGTTATTGCCCTTGTTTTATTTACTTAAAACTTGTAAATTGAAATATCTTAATAACTGTTGAAGGTATTTACTTGAAACTTTAAATACTTGTGTTATATCAAAAGGGCAACTCATTCAAACAAGAAAAGTGATCGGGGATGTGCCATTCCAGAGTTATTGTCCTTGTCTTTATTTACATAAAACCTGTAAATTGAAATTTCTCAATAATTACCATAGGTATTAACTTGAAACTTTGAATACTTGTTCAGTTTCAAAAGGGCATCACCTTTCAACAAAGCAGATAACCATGGGATTTGTCAATGCAGAGTTATTGCCCTTGTTTGACCAAGAATTTGTATATGAAATTATTCAGTAACTGTAGAAAGTTATTAATTTCAAACTTCCAATATATTTGAATACTTGTTTAGTTTCAAAAGGGCAACTCATTACAACAAAGCAGGTAAAGCAGGCAAAGATATTGTCCTTCTTTTGACCTATAGTTTACTTTAAATGGAATGTAGACTGTCCAAGTATGTTTAAGTTGTTGTTGCTTACAAACTTCTATGATAAATTGGGCATTAAACACCCATACACATTCTTTTTTAAGTTTGAAAATTGTAGCCGTCTCAAGTATATGAAAGTCGAGCGTCCAGCACCGTTTGCGGTGCTCTCGTTCTTTCCGGTTTTAACGCAAACGCAATTCACTAAACTATGGAAATTTACTTTTAGAAATTTTAACTATATATTTTTTTAATCTGAGTAGCAAACAGGTTGAAGCCTGATCAGACGCCGGGTTACCTGGTGTCTGATCTGGCTCCAACCTGTTTGCAATGGTAATAATAGTTTTTGTATATAAATGCATTTAATTTGAAAGAATAAAATATCAGTAAAGTTAGCGCAACGTTCTCGTGCTGCACGATGATCATACTTATTTCAAGTAGGAATGTGTACGACTATGTATTCGATGTAACCTTCCTTACAGTGGAGACAATGTTATTCTTTCCCAATAAACGCGCTCACACTAAAACCATGATTTGGCAAACAGTTTGGAGCAGACAGACGCCAGGTAACCCGGCGTCTGATCAGACACCAATCTGTTTGCCATTCAGACTAACATGAATGGTCAGAATTGTCTAAAGATTGTCCTTTTATGCGTTTTATTGTGATGCGTTTGCGTTTCGTTTGCGTTTATACGGGAAAGACTAACGTTTTCTCCACTGTTACCTATTTACCATTATTAACTATTCTGTTCTAAAGTAACACAGACAAGTCAGAAAATTCGGATCGATCACGTGACTCTTATTCGACCATGCGGAAATTCTCGGAAGCCGACACGAAGATTTGTTATGTAAACAAAGAGCTTATTTGTCCAACCATCTCGATAAGAAATCGGCACATTTATGTATGGTTCTTAAAGAAAGGTGGGCATGTGTCAGGCATCTGACAACGGATTTTGCTTAGTTTTAATACATAGAAAATGTTCTTATATAAGAAATTGCGCGATTTAAACATAAATTTGGGCGGTATTCTGCCTTTAAGCATACTTATTTCCATATAAAATATGTTACAGGGACAACGTGTAATCAGGGATCACGCGTAATCACTGAGCTTTTTAGGGATTACGTGTTATCACTGGGCGGTTTGGGGAATTGATGAAATGTCACTTTTTTAATCAAATAAATAGATTTGAATTATCATGACATTTATTTTGGTTTAAAACATGATGCTTTCTTGAAAAAGCATGGTCTAATGAAGGAGCATACGAAGTTTCTTGCACAAGTGAATAAAAAAGTGAACAGTGTGCATATAAGCCAGGACAATTTTAAAACCAAGACTTCTGTCGTATTAATAAGGTTATCACAATATTACATAGCGTGGTACAAGCCTTTGCACTTAATGAACAAACAAGGTAAGATTTATTACTTTAACCAATTTAAAGTAACTTCCAAAGTTTTATAAAAAATCCACAAAAAGCTTCAAAATTACGCCATTTCCTTTGGAGATTTAGGGTTTTCGATATCCCTGATTTTCCAGTGATCTCACGTATTCCCTCATTACACGTTATCCGTCTTACATTATTTGTTATACAGTTTCTTCACAGTGTACATGAGGATTTCTTTCCGGCTGAGGTAAATCATGTTGCCCGAGCCGTTAGGCTAGGGTTCCATGATTTTACCAGCCAGGAAGAAATCCTCATGTACACTGTGGAGAAACTAAATAACGAATTTATTATACTTCAAAGTTTTAACTGTTTAAACGAAATATTTCGGAATGTTTCGTGTACAGCGCTCGTAAGAAACTATAACAAAATCGCGCCAAAATTACGCCTTTTCCTTGCGAGATTTAGGGTTTTCGAGAAATCCCTGATTTTCCAGTGGTTTCACGTATTCCCTCTTTACACATTAGCCTTGTAACATGTAAGATTTATAACAACCTTATATAACCATAGTCAATCTTCAAACTTGTTTTTTCTGCATAGATATATATCAAATGGGATTTATTTCTGTATACTACCTTTCAGTCTGAACCAGAGCAGAATACAGTAGAACCCCTTTTTTAGCTCGACTATTCAAAAAATACGGAGAGCTTTTACAGTCACTCGTTCGTCGCCGTCAGCGTCGGCGTTGCATGTTAAATTGTTTGATCAACCTAGAAAATACCATCCTCGTAAAGCATATATCACTGTAACTAATGTTTTTATTCAATAATCGCTTTACCTCAAACATCGTACTTGCCCAGACTAGAGGCGGATAATTCTAGATAGTATTTTGGGTGAATTATCTCCCCTTTTGGGCTTAGACATCCACGATAAGATTTTTAACAACCTAGAAAATGCCCTCTTCTTAAAGCATATATCACTGCAACTAAGATTTATACCACCGGCATTGATTGATGCAGATGCATATATAGTAACTGTCCTGCGTCTGTCCATCCGTCCCTAACAAGGTAAAGTAGAGTTTACGTTTTCGTCTAGCATCATAACTGCTTACCCAAATGCTTGGAAACTTCTACAGATTTTGCCTTCGACCATTCCCTATCCACCATATTCACTTAAGGTAGCTTTTTATGAAATAAATGGTAAAATAGTCGTTTTATACTTTTTTACAAATCCTGATAGATAAAGGTATTTTCTACAAGTTATCAAATTCTCTCTTGCTTTCTCGGTCATTTTACCGGTAAATCACGCGTCAGAATCCCCGCTGGGTGCCTCAATTGCGTAGATTACGTGACTAGATAGGTGGTTTATTCCGAAGCTGTCAGAGGTGATTTACGACCTTTACCGCATCAAAATCGTTATTTTTATATGATTGGCTTTGTTAATTTGGGGCGGAGTTTCACGAAATGGTTGATGATCAGCTGGGTCATGTTATTTGTTTAAAAAGAATGTCTTTGTTGAATACCGGGCAGTCACGCGAGCCTAATTGACACATCAGTCAGTTAATTGGAGTTTCCGGCATTATATAATTTGAAGCGAGCGGTATTTTTTAACTCTCCTAACTTTCGCTGTTGGGGTTCGATTTTCATGCGGTTTAAAGCAGATGAAAGGATATTATCTCCTCGAGGGAACAGTGTCTCAGAATTTTTATAAATAGCTCCAGTGGTCCGTTATAAAGCGTTACGTAATAGTGGTCGACTTTAAACCGTAAACAAACTTTGATGTTACATAACAAAGGTTTGAAGCGGTATTTCAAAAATCTGAGACATGGATCCCTAGATATGTTTATAAAGAGTATTTTGGGCAATTTTAATCAAGTTACAAATAAAGATGGCTTTGATATCGTTGTTTGAACTTTTTTTTAAATGTTCTTATGAAATCGTAAAAAATTAAAATATTTTTTGTAAATTGGCATATTCTGATGGGATGTGTACCATTTTCACTCCTCAGCTATAAAATTGGGGGGGAAAATCATCAATCATGACAATAAATTAGAAAAAACCGCTTGCAGTATCGTTCATATACAGCTACCTTAACTTTGATTGTGACCGTGACCTTGAAAAAGGCTATTTCTTGGTTTACTAGATTTTACTGTTTTGTCTTGCATCAACACAACTGTCTTCAATGCTTTGATACTTATACATTTGTTGCCTTTGACAATTCCCTATATACCAATATCACCAAACTTTGATTTTGACCTTGACCTTATTTGAACTTAGAATATTTTAATGGGCTCTTTCTCGGTTAACTAGATATTTCGTTTAGCATCAACACTTTTTACTACAATGATTCGGTACTTATACTTGAAACATGAAACTTAATAATTTGGTTAAACGCCTATTTTTACAAACATGCATTCAATGGCGTTGTACATCGAGATAGAATCAAAGCATTTAAAAAAATAATGAAAATAATTATAAAAAATAAAAAATAAATAAAATGATGATCATAATAAGAGCATATATAATAGGTCATACAGCGCCAACGAATGACGAAGGATGATGAGATGAGATTGTGATGATTTCAGGATTAATATTTCATAGGGATGGTTTCAGGAAGATGATTTCAGGAAGATAATTTTGGCCGATCCTATTTGCTGCAAAACAACGCATTGGACCAAAACAGGATGTTGATGTCAGGACGATGATTTCGATCAATCTCATTGGCAACGAAAGAGCACATTGGGTCCACCCCACCGAGGAAGAATATCTGAGCAGGGATATTTCGGCACTGCGACACCGAACAGGTCAAAAATCGCCTATGAATTGCGAGGGAGGATGAGAAGAAAAGAAAATGATTCAGGAAAATGATTCAGGAAAACGATTCCAGGAAGATGATTTTTTGGGCGATGATCTTGGTCAATCTCATTCGCTGTTTAAGCAGCACACGAGATCCAAACCACCGTGGATAATTATTTGCGCTATGTTCGTCGGTAGTGCGACACAGAATAGGTCATATAGCGCCGAGGAATGATAAGGGACGATGCGATGAAATGATGATGATTTCAGGATGATGATTTCCCTCAAACAAATAAAAACACCCTATTACAATTACAGAATAGCATGAAACGTTATAATTATTAAAACATATTATATATAATCCAGAAAGCATAAAACTATTTTCATAAAAAATAAGGATATGCTACACTAAAATTAATTATACTTCACATAAATCAGTTAAGACACACAGGTGGTTACTACGTTCTTTTAAAACAATGAATAAAAGTGACTAAAGTAATGTGTTTTAAGCTTTTTCTTAAACAAAGCTACATTGTCTGCATTCTTAATCTCGCTTGGGAGCTCATTCATTGCCAACTGTCCCAAAACTCCTATCACAGAATGTCTTTCTCTTATTGAAAGGCACACTGTACATTTCACGAGCTTTGTCTGCTGATCTCAGATTACGTGATGGTGTAGGCCTGGATAGAAGTTCTGTCAGGTACACAGGAGCACGATCATGTGAACAATTATACATGTAGGTCAATATCTTGAACGTGATCCGTGCCTTGACAGGTAACCAATGTTAACTCTTGAAGAGATTTCTTAGAGCTGTCTGACCATTTTCTATTCAAAACAAGCTTAGCACTCATATTCTGAACTCGCTGAAGTTTATCTAAATCACATTGCGATATTCCGTGTAAAATAACGTTACAATAATCTAAATGAGAGATCACAAGTGAAAGGACTAGTATTTCTGTAGCTTCCTTATTCAAATATTTCCTAATAGATTTTATTTTGGAGTAATTCAGCATTGCAACGCGACACTTTCTTTTCACATGTTCTTTGAATGTTAATGTTTCATCCAGAAAAGCACCTAGGTATATAATACAGCTCTCTGACTCTACAACTTCACCTGCAATATCGATAGAACTCGTGGTACATTTATTTAACTGTTGTCTACTTCCAAAGATGATAAATTCTGTTTTTGTTGTTTTCATTTTAAGCTTGTTTTCATTCATCTAATTATTGATTGATTTGGCACATTGTTCAAGTTGTTCAATAGCTTGTTTTTCACAAATGGGAGATGGCTTAAAACGTTTACCCGCAATATGGTCATCGGCAAAACCGTACACTGAAATTGTTGGAGGGATAACATCAAAAAGAGTGCCTGCGTATGTGAGGTATAACCAAGGACCAAGACAACTGCCCTGAGGAACACTGCACTCCAAAGTACGAGGTAGTGATTGTGAAGTACTTATACAGTTAATGCCTTGGACCATTGCCAAATCATAAATAATACCGAAGCTCAGTTTAACCTTGACCTAATTTGGACTTAGAAAAGATTCAGAATATATCGTCAAGGATGCCACCGGGGGTATAAGCGTTTACTGAACGCGCAGTCTTCTTTATTTAATAATCCCTTTACCTCATACATCTTACCTGCCCCAGACTAGAGACGCATAATTCTAGATGGTATTTTGGGTGAATTATCTCCCCTTTTGCACTTGGACATCCAATTTAAGATGTTTGATCAACCTAGAAAATTCCCTTCACCTAAGGCATATATCACTACAACATATATTTTTATTCAATAATCGCTTTATCCCAAACACCTTACTTTCCTCAGACTAGAGGCGCATAATTCTAGAAAGTAGTTTGTATGAATTATCTCCCCTTGCACTTAGACATTCAATTTAAGATTTTTTGATCAACCTAGAAAATGCCATTCACGTAAGGCATATATCACTACAACCTATGTTTTTATTCAATAATCGCTTCACCCCAAACATATTACTCGTCCTACTTTAGATGCGCATAATTCAAGATGGTATTTTGAACTAAGACATCCACGTTAAGATTTTTGCTGAACCTAGAAAATGCCCTTCACTTAAAGCATACATCACTACAACTATTGTGTTCATTCCATAACTGCTTTTAGAATCAAGGAGCTGATAGTCGAGTTTGTTGTCTAACGGACAGCTCTTGTTACGGTCACTGAAAAGAAGTGTGGTATTTGGTGGCTTTAAACAGAAGTGACAGTTTAAAGGCAAGACTAAAAGTAGCGCTGAAAAGGGTTGGTCGTGACGTAAAAATTATGGCTAGCTTATTTGTTACTTTTTTTTATATAACTATTAAATGTTACAGGGATAACGTGTAACCAGGGATCACTCATAACCCCTGAACTTTTAGGGATTACGTGTTATCACAGGGCGGTTTAGGGAATTGATGAAATGTCCCCTCTTTAATCAAATAAATAGATTTGTATTATCAAGACATTTCTTTTGGTTTACAATATAATGTTTACCTGTAATAGCATGGTCTAATGAGGTTCATACAAAGTTTTGTTGCACAAGTGAATACAAAAGTGAACAGTGTGCAAAAAAGCCAGGACAGTTAAAACACCTAGACAGCTGTCTTGTTGATAAAGTTTACAAAATATTTCACAGCGTGGTACTTGCCTTTGAACTTAATGAACTAAACAAGGTAAGATTCATTACTTTAACCAGTTACCAAAGTAACTTCAAAATGTTTATAAAAAAAATCAACAAAAAGCTTCAAAATTACGCCTTTTCCGTTGGAGATTAAGGGTTTTCGTGGAATCCCTGATTTTCAAGTGGTTTCACGTATTCGTATTCCCTCATTACACGTGATCGTTGTAACATGTAAGATGATTGAGCTACAAGTTAAAACAACCTTATATAACCATACTCAATCTTCAAACTTGTTTTTTCTGCATAGATATATATCAAATGGGATTTATTTCTGTATACTACCTATCAGTCTGAACCAGCGTAGAATTCCTTAAAATACAGTAGAACCCCCTTTTTAGCTCGACTATTTAAAAATTACGGAGAGCTATTACAGTCACCCGTTCGTCGGCGTTGCATGTTAAGGTTTTTGATCAACCTAGAAAATGCCCTCTTCTTAAAGTATATATCACTGTAACTTATGTTTTTATACAATAATTGCTTTACCTCAATAATCTTGCTTGCCCCCAGACTAGAGGCGGATAATTCAAGAGAGTATTTTGGGTGAAGTATCTCCCCTTTTGGACATCAACGTTAAGATTTTTTATCAACCTAGAAAATGCCATCATCTTAAAGCATATATCACTGCAACTAAATTATTTTATTCAATTATCGCATTACCTCAAACATCTAACATGCTTCAGACTAAAAACGCATGATTCTAGAAGGTATTTTGGGTGATTATCTCCCCTTTTGCACTTAGACATCCACGTTAAGATTTTTTATCAACCTAGAAAATTCCATTCACTTAAGGCATATATCACTACAACTAATATTCTTATTCAATTATCGCTTCACTTCAAACATATTATTTGTCCTACACTAGATGCACATAATTCTAGATGGTATTTGTATGAATTATCTCCCCTTTTTGGACTTAGACATCAACGTTAAGATTTTTATCAACCTAAAAAATGCCCTTCACTTAAGGCATATATCACTACAACTAATGTTTTCATTCAATTAACGCTTCACCACAAACATATTACTTGTCCTACACTAGATGCGCATAATTCTAGAAAGTAGTTTGTATGAAACATCTCCCCTTTTGAACTTAGACATCTACGTTAAGGTTTTTGATCAACCTAGAAAATGCCCTCCACTTAAAGCATACATCACTGAAACTACTGTTTTTATTCCATACCTGCTTTTAGTTCAAAGGAGCTGATAGTCGAGCTTGCCGTCTCACAGACAGCTCGTGTTACGGTCACTGAAAAGCAGTTTGGTATTTGGTGGCTTTAAAGACAAGTGACAGCTTAAGCAAAACTTAAAGAAGCGCTGAAAAGGGTTGGTAGTGACGTAAAGTTTGCGTAGCTATCATTATTACTAACTAATTGGTAAAAACATACTTATTTTCATATAACTATTATATGTCTGAACTAGAGCAGAATTCCTTAAAATACAGTAGAACCCCGTTTTTGACAGTCACTGAAAAGAAGTTTGGCATTTAACGACAGGTGACAGCTTAAAGCAAGACTAAAAGTAGCGCTGAAAGGGATTGGTAGTGATGTAAAGAATGTACCTGATTGACATTTCCTTAGCATGCCATGTATAATAACAGACCTGGCTCTTGTGTCTTTGTTGTCTTTGTTGACGCAGTGTACTCTCCATTGACGTTATTGCCATTCCTAAACCGTGATCGTGTTACATGCCGTCTGCTTCAAAATATATCGTCTGCAAAAAAAAAACTTATTCGCCTTTTAACTTTTCAAAGTAACAAAAGGTTGAAGATGAGTTGCAAATAGTTGGGATCAAGATCAGAGGCCGCATTACGCGGCGTCTGATCTGCTTTCAAACTGTTTTAACTTGATACAAATTGTTTGTATAAGTTAGCCAAATCGTACTTAGCATGATAAGAGTAAAACTATTTACCGCCTTACTCCGAGTACAATGGTTTGTTTTAGCAAACAGTTTGGGTCCTGATCAAACGCCGCATAACATGGTGTCTGATCTGGATACAAACTGTTTGATTCTCATGATATCATTTGATCGATTTACCTAAACATTAAGTTTGAGAAAAATGCAGACTGGTTAAAGGAGACTACGCTGTGGTTGTGAAGGGATAAGTTATCACTTTTTCTCAACAAGGATTGGTTAACCAAATTTCCTTGTCATTTAAAGACGGCAAAAACTGCAGAAAAGTTTATACACGCCCGCGGATTACTTAATGTGCATGTTGTCACAGTGGAGAAGACGTTCTTCCTTAAATAAACGCGCTTTTGCTACTACATGTAGTGTGGAGCCAGAAATCAGGTGGCGAGTAACCCAAACAAACGACAATTGTTGAATAGTGATGACATCATGGCAGTGAATGGGTTAAACGAAAAACAAACGTCCATAGTATCAGGACTTTACTCGCATTAAGGTTATTTTGAGCAGCTGAAAGAATGGCTTTCGAGCCGTGCTTACAGACACTCAACAGACACGCAGTGAATATAGACGTAAAGTCTGGTGAAGTACTCATTGTCACACATAAAAATGAACGGCAGTTGAAATTTCGAGTGTTTATGAAAATTGTTGGAAACGATTATGAGCACCACGCCCAGCTGTATACTGATTGTGATTTTTGGTTTCTCTATGGAATAATCAGTCTCAGAAAGTGCATCGTGTCGGTTGATCCAAACAACGCCAAAGTGTTTCATGTGCACGGTGTACGCAAGGGCATTGGATCGTCGTCTGGAATGCAGTTCGAGGCTAAATCCAAAGAAGAAGCAAGGGAATGGATGGACGCATTGACACCAATGTGCCTGTTAGCTCAGTCGAGCTTTTCTCCATCGATATCATCACAAAGTCAAAGATTCTAGATTCTGCGTTCATGGTATGGAAACAAAACACAACAAAATTGCGGTGACATAGAATCATTTAAGTCAACTTAACATAATTATTATTATGGTTCTATTCATCATTTGTATGAATTGAATAAAATTCAAGAATTTAAGAATGATACACGATACAAAGTGAAATAAGATTGTTTAAAATAATATGTAAATGTGTTACGAAATACTCCTTTTAACACTGTTTCTGTAAATAGTACATTAATCCTATGCAAAAAGAGTAGACCATGATCAGACGGTTTCTGTAAGAGCCCTCTGATCAGGTTATTCACTCTTTGCCAGTTTCCGATATCAAAAGTAATCATGGAATATGGAATAGTTCATTTAAAAGTTCAGGGTTGAAAATGTGAATAGGAGAAAGGAAAGTGACAGTAGTAAGAAAAACGACAGGGTGTTGCGCTTTCTGACTCCCACCCTACTTAGAGAGTCTTAACTATTAAGAAGTATTTTGTTTTCAGTACTGGAAACAAATATGAGAGAAGGGTGTGGGATCATGGTCAAACTATTTCTTGTTTTATTAGAAAGACGATGCAGTATAGCAGGCAATAATAATGCTATAGCCGAATTCGTCCATTAAAAACTTGTGCTCCCTCCTCACAACGACCCTCTCAACAACGACTCCCTCAATACAACGACCCTTGCCGCAGTTCCCTAAACAGGACAATTATGTCTAACACTTTTATTGCTGCAATATCGTCTGCTTAAAATTGTCGTCGGCTATTTTTCTCAACGCGACAAAATGGGCATTTTGACAGAAAAACTTAATGATGAGTGACAAACAGCTTGAATCCAGATTAGACGCCGCGTTACGCAGCGTCTGATCTGGATTCAAGCTGTTTGCAAATATTAGTCGTTGTAGAGAGGGAGCGCTGTATCCCATACCACATATTTAAAAAGTATCGATCGTAAAGCTCCTCTGCGTCGCCAAATTGACTCGCCCATTTAGCTACAGACAATGTACACGCTAGACATGAAAGTGAAGAAATTGAAGAAAGACAGAAATGTTGGTTTTGATACAGAATGTGAATGAAACGGGCGAATTGAAGATTGAAACAGTCGATTTTCCGATAGGTGTGGCAAACAATAAATTCGTCGTTCAACTAGGAAAACGAAAGAGATGTGATCGTGTATCTGCGGTTACAGGCTAAGCACAATAACTTAATATTTGCGATTATAGTAAAACCTCTCTGTTACGACCACTAAAACAAAGGCTTATTGATTTTATAAAAGACAGGTGACAGCTTAAAGCAAGGTAACGGTAAAACAGAAAGCTCCTACAATAGCTTTCTGTTTTATTGTCATCTTGCTTTAAGCAGTCACCTGTCGTAAACACCTAATAAATTGACACACTTTATTGGTCGCAATTGAAACACCACGGGGTAGTGAGAAACGGTGGACTTGGAACGGGCCTACACACGAAATGAAGCTAGCTGTGGATCATGGTTGCCAATAGTCTCTGAGCGTGTGTTTCCGTCTGCCAATTATGTAACCTTGGATTTGTTTGAATTGTTACAATTAGTTTTAATAATAACTATATCTTTGATTACCTGTGTTCGTTGTTTTTGCTTTTGTAACAGCCTTTTTGGATTAAGGGATGTGTTTGTAGTTTAAAGACTATTAAACCATTTCCCTGCAATTATGATATAATAACTCGTCTAACACGAAACCGTATGACATCCATCCCGATTTAACGTTAGACAACTTACCTAAAACTAAAAGTATACACGTATGAATTGGCAAATACTCAAAATTCACCATGTTAACCCTACCCTGAACCCCCCCCCCCCCCCCCCCCCCCCCCCCTGAAAACTAACCATGCACTTTCACTTTTGATTTTACTTCACACCTATCAATCTCGGCCAGATAATGGATGGTCAATTAGCACCTACACGTAGTTTGGTTTAAGAAGATAAAAGTAGATTTTTGATACAATTAATCATTTACTTTTGATTCTCAACTTAACTATTTTCCACAACTGCTCATGTCAAACTAATTTTAAAATTATACTTAATTTTAACAGTAAACTAAACTTTCAAAAATACATAATACAATATATAACTAAGGATGGGATAGAGCTAGAATTGTTAAAAAGTGTTATGCTTGTGTACTTAAACTAGATTCTAATCCAAGAATTGATTGTTTGAAAATACCTATGTTACTACTTAAACAATCAAGAACTGTTTAAAAAACATGTTATTACTTAAGCAACCAAAATACCTATGTTATTTACTTTAACAACTAGATTCTTATGTTGCCCATGCATGTTCCGGAAGTGCCTAGCCATATTGAAATTCTAATGTGGACTAGACAGATCCGAAATCTGCCTAGGCCATATTTTAATTCCAATATTGCTAGGTCATATATGAATTCCAACATGGCCTAGACTTTCTGCCTAGATTCCAATAAGGCCTACGCTATATGTATACACGTACAAACGCGCCTACCACATATATACACACACATTGAAAAAAAGCAGACTCTAATTATTTAAAGCACATGACATCATTGCAGTGAAGGGGGTAATACTTGGTCCGGATTAACTGCGCATGTACTTACGCACGTGTATAGAGTAAAACTTGTCTATTTCGACAACTGCAATAAATTAATATTTCAAAGTTTTAGGCAGGTGGTTACTTAAAGCAAGTTGATAGTAAAGCTGAAAACGCATATCGGAGCTTTAAGCTACATACTGTCTAAAATGCTATCCACAAGCCTACATGTCAGTGGCCGTATAAGAGAGTTTTTACCGTATTAATGACGATTTATTTCTTTCTCGTTTGGACAGAACTGTAAACGTAATGCAATTTATATTCTCAAATGACACGTAATTGAACAGTTGATGATTGATTCAAATTTTAGCTGCAAACATACTGCAGCCGGATCAGACATCGATTATTTTTACATCTGACCTGGCTCCAAACTAACACCATTCCAAAAAAGGTCAGTGTCTCTGTCAAATTGTGGTTGGGTGATATATGTTGATTGGAAATGATTCTTACCAACAAATGTGCAATTATCATATCATTCTAATAACCGGTGCTGATGCAAGCTGAAAAAGGAAAAATCTAGTTAACCAATATATAGCCCTTATAACTTATTCGAAATTTTATCATAGTCAAGGTCAAATCGATTTTTCAGATATGGGTGGGTTCGGAACGGTCAAAGGCAACCATTGTACAAGTATAAAAGCATTGTTGAAAGCAGTGTTGATGCTAGACAAAACGATACATTCTTGTATACCTCGTACGCACCTACTAGACGACCACTATGCCATCCGCACGAATAAAAAGGCGATTTTCGTCCAAAAAGATGATGGTCTTTTAGCTCACATGAGCAAACCCCATGGTTAGCCCTTGTCATACTTGATTGTCGGGCGTCTGTCATGCGTCACTTACAGTTTAGGTGTTTACACTCTAAAGGCAAAACCTTTTATCAAATATTTCTAAAACATGCCCAGATTGTATATGACTATAAGGTCTCAGATATATTCGACTATGGTTGAAATAGGCCCATGCGGTCATGAGTTATTTACCAGTGACGTGTTAAAAAGCTATATCTAACAGTGTTTACACTCTGGAGGTCACAATTATATTCAATCTTTCTCAAACTTGCTCAGATTGTATATAATGTCTCAGATGAGTTTTATATGATTGAAATCAGCCCAATAGATCAAGAGTAATCTGCCTTTGACATTGCAAATGTCATATATATTACAGTGTTAACACTCTAGATGCCATACCGTTTAGCAAGTCCTTCTCAACATTGCTCAGATTGTAAACTGCTATAAAGTATCCGGTAGGAGTTTGATGATCGTTGAAATCGGACCAATAGGTCAATAGTTATTTGCTCTTTGAGTGTTGAATATGCCATATCTAACTGAGTTTACACTCTAGATCTCACACATTTTCATATCCGTCTCAAACTTGCTCAGGTTGTAAATGAACATAAAATGTGGGATAAAATTGGCACGTTGAACATGTCATATCTAACAGTGTTTACGCTCTAGATAGCAACTACAGTTTTCAAATTGTTTTATTATACTGAAACACCATCTGTATCTGTATATTACGTTGAAGATACCAATACTGGTACTGCAATTGAAAACCATGTACATAGGTAAAACTTCTTGAAGGAGTGCAATTGTTGAAATCAGGTTATGGTGCCAATAATATGTCGTATTCCAATATTGTTTACACTCTGAAGTCTACAAATTTGAATTGATTTAGAGTAACCTTGTTTTGATCATGGGTGAAATTCGAAGATAAAATCTATCAGGCTCGATTTCAACAGATGACCGACATCAGGGCATTTAAGGCCCTCTTGGTTTGTTTCCTTCAATACTCAATCTTTAAACAATACCAATAATTTCTAACGGCATGTTACAATACTTTTGATATAATGCTTTAATAAATATACATACATAACAAAAAGTATGATTGTAGCAACGAAGGTTCTTTTACGAGCTACAACGTTAAAATTGGTGGCTGGGGTAACACACATGCATCAAAAGCCAACAAGGTTCCCATGAATTTACTGCTATCATATATTTCCTTACAGCTAAGGTTTTGGTCAATCTGAAAATCATAGTTAACCTTATTCACATGTATTCCATTGAAAGCAGATGCAGCAAAATCAGACTCTGGGTAAACTGGCGTTTTATATATAGCAGGTTCTTTAATGTTTGCAACTCAGACTAAATAATTCTGCCGCAGTTTACTGATTTTCAATTGTGTTTCGTTTCGTATAAATGTAAATCAATAACGTGTTTATGCTCCAGGCATCAACAGATGCGGAGGCATATAGTAATCGTCCCGTTCGTCCGTCTCTCCGTCTGTCCGTGCGTGTGTCCGTCCGTAACAAAGTTATGTAGATTTTACCGTTTCGTCTAGAACAAAAACCGCTTACCCAGATGCTTGGATACTTCTACAGTTGTTGCCTTTGACCATTCCCTATCCACCAATATCACCAAACTTTGATTTTGACCATGACCTTGACCTAATTTGAACTTAGAATATTTTAAATGGGCTCTCTCTCGGTGAACTAGATGTTACCGTTTCGTCTAGCATCAACACTGTTTACTACAATGCTTCGATACTTATACAGTCATTGCCTTGGACCATTACCATTTCACCAATTTAACCTTGACCTTACCTAATTTGGACTAAAAAAGATTCAGAATATATTGTCAAGGATGCCATCGGGGGCATAAGCGTTCATTAAACGCGCATTCTTTTTTGTATTATTTTTACTGTAGAACTTCAATGCTGTTGGAATTAGATATTATTAATCGGGAGGGTGATCACGTGGTCTTTGTTAAGGTTATATTGTGGATGTGCGAAGGCTACCAAGAAGAGTTAACAGGTAATTTGCATTTTTCTACTGTTCTACTCCGTATTGACATATAGTTGGCCCACCATTTACGAGCCTACAACTTTCTGAATCTAATGGTCCAAACTGTTTTAATGTTCCTGCTTTAATTGTAACGCTTTCACATGCGGAAAAAATCGAATCGAAGGAACATTAAGGTGTAGTTGTGCGATTGCATTGAGTCCCTATCTCAAAATATAGCATTTTATGGGGTTGAACAGGCTTTCGTGAAAATAAAATGATGGTTTAAGGTTCTCTGAACATTTCCTACACTTTATTTGTAATCTGTGATTGTTTACGAGTGGTTTACGAGTGGGTATTTGGTCTGTTTGAGTGGAAAGTGTCAACATGATGACACTGTGTTGCAAAAAATAGATGGTTATATTGTAAAAAAGAAAAGTATGACGAAAATAAATCCAGCAGACAGGTGGTTTCCAGTCAACTACAGTAGTCTTTAGGAAGTGGCTAGCCGTTTGGAAAAACAATTCATCAGAAAGTACTTGGATTTAGATGACACATACTATTAAAGGCATATAAATTTCACGAGATGTTATCGGTGTGTCTTTAAGGTGTGTTCTAAGGAGTAAGAAAGCTCTTAATTTGTCCGGCATTAAGCAACGACTTGTCTCTTAAGGTACAATTAAGTGGTATCTTAACAACGAGATTGATACAAAATGTACGTGAAACAAATCGATAAATTGTCGCATTTTTGCCTTCTCTGTTACAATATTATTGTAATGAGTGCACCTAAAGACCAATTGAATGTTATTACAATGAAAATAACGATTCTTATGCAAGTGATGACGATTACTAAACTAAAATTATTTACCGAAATTATTTTAAAGTACATATCTCAATACGATGATAATTATCACGGCCGGTATCTCCCTGTTTTTCTAAAACAATGCTAAATGTAAACGCATCGAAAGCAACAAAGCAAGCAAACAATCAACATATTTTGTTTAAGCATCGGCAAATAGCTTCATTAGAAATGGGTAGATCGAAAACGACATTTAGTAAAAGCTTGGGTAAATCTAATATAGAATGATGGCCAAAAACTTCAAAAACAAATTGTTCGCTATGGGTGCAGTGGAATTCAATGTCGGAGATGTTTTCTCAGTCAATTAGGAACTCGATTATAATAGAAATAGAAAAGTCCCATCCCAATTGAAATGGCTTAGCTAGCGACAAAGTATGATTTCAAGTGTCAGGGTAGCAAAATGTACAGTAGCCAATCATCGATTAAATTGGCGGATAATGCGCGTGTCGCTCTTAAGTTAATGTAAATTAAAACTTAAGTGATTTGTTTTTGTTCTCATTGACGTTTTGAAATTGAATGCACTTACGTTTGTTTAACCTACGCACTAAGTAGTATATGCTTCGACAAAAAATATTTCAAGACGTCTTCACGGGGTAGCCTACTGTCAATTTGTTTCGGCGGAGCTGCATGGGTTCTTATTGGGTAGATGTATGGTCCAACCAATGGTAAATGACCAGAAACGTAAGCCTACGGGCACTTGCTTAAAATCGAATTGTCTGATTGGGTAGCGGCCAGGCTGGTCTACTTACTTTTACAAATTTGATAAATAAGAGACACATACTGTTATAGGCTTATTTGCTACGTAACGATTCCAGTAGTAAATACGACTTTCCGCTACTACTAGTGAGTTAAACCGAGACATTGTACGTGTCCCGGCTGTTAGGTAGTGATATACATGACATAGTATTTCCATTTTAAGATATGACATATTGATGTCTAGCCAAATGGTGGTAGCTTTGTTAATGCGAGGATTCATATCTGATTAATATTAAGCTGAATCTCGGGGTAAATAAACCTACTCCGATCCTTAATATTCAATCCTAGATTTTGTTTTTAGGACTTGAAGTATAAGAAATGATTATTCGTTCATTGTGTTTAACCGGAAACCACAATATTGAGATTTGGTGATTTCGTACCCTCGCCTTTTCGTTCCCTATATTTGTGGTCTTTTTGGCCATTTCGTAACTTTGTTTTCTACAGCCATCTAGACAGCTTTATTTCATAACGCATTCCGCCGAGTATCTTTTTAGCTCACCTGAGCCGAAGACTCAGGATGAGCTATTGTGATCCCATTCCGTCCGTCGTCCGGCGTCCGTCGTCCGTCGTACGTCGTCCGTCGTCAGTTCACATTTTCAAACAACATCTCCTCAGAAACCACTGAACCAATTTCAACCAAACTTTGTCAGAAGCATCAGTGACAAGGGGGAACGAAATCTTCAAAGATTTTTGCTAGACTTATTCCCCTTTCTGTGGGACCAGATTTTCTAACATGACCCTATAGACAACTTTTAATGCATAAGAAAATCTTAAAAAATATTCTTCTCAGAAACCCAAAGGCTCAGACCTTTGATATTTGGTATGTATCATTACCTACTGATCTTCTACCAAGATTGTTCAAAGTGTGACCCTGGGGCCAAAAATGGCCCCGCCCTGGGGCTTATCAGTTTTTCTTAGGAAAACCTTTAAAAATCTTCTCCTCAGAAACTGTTGGCCTAGATCATTAATATTTGGCATGTAGCTTTGTCATATGGTCCTCTACCAAAGTTGTTCAAATTATGACCCCCGGGTCAAAATTGGCCCCGCCCCGGGGATTATCAGTTTTACATATACTTATATAGGAAAACCTTTAAAAATCTTCTTCTCTGAAACTCTAAGGCCCGGATTCTTGATATTAGACATATAGCTTTGCCTTGTGGTTCTCTACCAAGTGTGTTCAACTCATGACCCCGGGCCGAAATTGGCCCCACCCAGGGGCTTATCATTTTTTATAGGAAAACCTTTAAAAATCTTCTTCTCTTAAACCGTAAGGCCCAGATCATTAATATCTGACATGTAGCTGCGCATTGTGGTCCTCTATCAAGATAAAATTATGGCACCTGGGTCATAGCTATATCAAAATGTTGTCTTGTCCAGTCAGATTCTATGGTACAGTGTCCTCAGGTGAATGAAATGTGACCCTCTGGGTCTCTTGTTTAAAGATATTACTTGTTTATAAGTGTCACGTTCTTATTTCTACAACTGGTATCGGTTTTGTGGCTTTTATTGTAATTGAAATTGTCTCGTGTTGATGAGTGTTACTCAGTTGTACTGATTTGTTTTTATGATCTGGGAAGGTCTCTTAAAACATTACACATGGTTACCTCACTGATTCGGGTTCTGTTTTTACTAACAAGAAAAGTTATTTTCCCTGTTAAGTTGTGGGACATTTCTTTTAGAAACCACGGTTTTACAGAATTGTATCCTCCCATGAAGTTAACGAATCATTTTCCGAAGATTCTCCTGCCTAACTTCCAGAACAGTTTTTTTTCTTGATGTTTCTCATCTGTTATGGATGAGCGTGAACACCCCTTCTCAACGTCCATCCATAGCATGAAAGCAGTGTTATCTAAGGGAAATTGTATATTTTTCAATAGTTGAAAGAAGTTGACAAATTTTCTTTCCATGCAATCATACTTGGCCAACTCATCAATGAACTAACTTGATGAGTTTAGTTAATCACATGTTCATCAACAACTCCACCCGGCAGCGTCATCTGGCAATGATTCAAGTCCTAAGTCTTCATTGTCATCAGTACAACTAGCTGAAACATTTTCTGTAGATATATCAATATCAGCTGGACATTTGGGTTTGTCAACAAGTGTTTTCTGTGATGTTGTTCTACATAAAGTTCTGGATGGTTAAAACTGATTTTGTTGTTGAATGAAATGACGGTGATTTCACCGAGACTTCCCAATCTTTGATGTCTGCTAAGCTCCAAATAAGACACATGCATGTTTAAACCGTTTTACTGCTGCGCGACACAACGGTGACTTTTTTCTTGCCATTATTCTGAAATGAAGTAAAATATATACTTAAATTTTTAAAGAGCATTATTTACGATTCCAACTATAACATTGGTGTGAAAATCGCCCAGCGCTCAAAAGTCTTGTAAAACCTGAAAATCTGCGTTGATTGTGGTAGCTGGTAGTATTACCAATCACAATACCAAATCAGTGAAACTGTGCGACATTCAACAACACTGTCTCTACGAGACAATTTCAACAAAAGCCACACAGCCGATACCAAATGTAGAAATAAGTAAGTGGCATTCCTAAAATCTACTTCCGTTGACTGGAAACCGACTGTCTGCTGATAAATTATGAACTGAACTGAGCTGGATTTGGTTTTTGCGATACTTTTCTTTTTTACAATATAACAATCTATTATTTGCACCACATTTTAATCATGTTGACATTTTTTCAATCAAAAACGACCAAAATCCACTCGTAAACACTCACAGGTTACAATTAAAGTTTAGGCAATGTTCGGAGAACCTTAAACCATCATTATATTTTCACAAAAGCCTGTTTTAAACCCATAAAGTGCTATATTTTGACGTGGGGACTCAATGTTATCGCGCCAAAGTTTCCTTCGATTCGATTTTTCTGCAGGGTTATCGTGACAAGTAAAAATATTAAAACGGGCTGAAAGTGAAGTGGAATGCAACGTTATTTGCACTCTGCTTTACTTACATCTTTTAGCCAGAATATATACATAATATGTTCATAGTCAAGAGTACATCTAATATAAAAAGGGAAGTTGAATGTAACATAATTTGCTTTCTGCTTTACTTTCAATTAACAGCCAAACTTATACTCACACAAGCTTGTTTTTAGAAAATAACTTTTACCGAACATATCCAGGACTGGAACCTGTACTATCATTATTCTCACCAAGAAGACAATTAAATGTAAGTCACAGTGACTATACCACTAGGCCACGGAGGCCCCTTCTCACTTAAATGAAAATTTAAAGAAAAAAATGAACATATGCGGGGCAGTGGCTATAGATACTCATACCTTATCCTTCTGTATATGTTTGTTCTGTTTGTATCATATATGTTGCATGTGCAAAAATATTAAAGAATACTTTATAAACAATTGTACAAGATATAATGTACATATAAGCTGTACGGTATGTTGAGGATAGCGATTCCCCGATCTCAGCACACCTATTACGGGGATAATAAAAAAAAGAAAAAAAAGAATATTAAATCAGTTTGGACCATTGGATTTGAAAAGTTGTAGGCTGGTACATGGTAGGTAAACTATATGTCAAGACGGAGAAGAACGCTAGAAAAATTTCAAATAACCTGTTTCTTCTTCACGATAGCCTTCTCACAACATCTATGTAACCTAAACAAAGACCACGAGATCACCATCCCTGTTATTGAATTTGCTGTATTGTATAATGAAAAAATAGGCCACAATTTAATCCTTCTCCTACCGAATGTTCAAATATAAACTCTGAGTATTTTAATCATCTTATTACACTGGCGGAGAAAATGACAAAATTCACACCAATAATGAGTACAAACTCATGTCAAACAGATCCTATAGCAAAATTGTGTCTGATCTGGATTTACATTGTTTTCAAAAGCGTAGATAAACGCACTGCATGTTTATTTTTAGTATGAACATTTTCTTAACTGTAAGAGTGTTATCAGGGAACATGTGCATTTTATAAACAGTATAAACAGTATGTTTCCTGATCACACGCTGCACGCTGTTAACAACTTGGAATGCCTTTCTAATACGAGGTTACTATTTGATATAAGAATCTGAGCAGTAGACAACTTTAAATAAGACGACTTTTAAAAAACCCGACATTTTTCAGCTCCTAATAAATAATCACTTAAATGGACATATTTCAAACGATATAATATTGTACTTTATTTGTACACAAAAGACAAAATGTGCCATTTATATATCGTAAACTAAAATGCAAAAACTGAAACCAACAGCAAATTACCCTGCATAATTAAGATAGATTGCTGCTTTAATCCCTATTATCCTGATTTGGCGTCTGTTTCTAGTAAATGCGAAAATAATCAAAATTAGTTTTATTCATTTTTAAAATGAAGAAAAGTTGAACATGAGTGACAAACAGTTTGGACCCAGATCAGACGACGCGTAACGCGTCGTCTGATCTGGATCCGAACTGTTTGCAAATGTAAGCCAAGTCGTGCTTAGCACGATAAGAGTTAAGCAAGATGTGAGTGAAGCATAAACTTTCTAGCATTATTCACGCAAATATCATTTTAAAAACTTAACCATTCTAATGACCTAATCCACTTTTTTGCAATGGACAACTTTACTCTAAAGGTCATTTTCCCTCACACTATTTAACTATATGACAAACTGTACTGACCTCGAACAGGAGGCAGTTTTAAGGACCCTCTGATCTGAACTACACCTTTCCTTTATTTGAAGTTTTAAAGGAGAATGAGATAAGCAAGATACAAGTAAAGCCGACATATACTGTGTGTTTTACTTTCATCTTGGTTGAAGGGTTCTATCTTTCAACTTTGAAAATGATTATAAGTAAGTGTGCACCGCAGTTGTCACAACCATGATTCAATAGTTTATAGAATGTTAAATTCTTTCCCGTGTTACTTATAATCTTGTCATATATTTTTTGTTAGATGTTTTACATGTATTTACTTACTGTGTTAGCGGTCTTTTTTATTGTAAGGTTTTGGAACAGGGTTTATATTTTATGTACACTGTTCGTCTTTATAGGTGAATATAGGAGATAAGAGTGAGGTTAGGCGCCCCTAAACCCAGGTTTAACCCCCCAGTGGTTGTTGATGGTTGATTTATAATTAATTTTTTATTGCTACTGACCGTACCAAGGCGGGCTCCTATGTTCACTTTGCTTTATGTTTGTCTTGCGTGTTGTTTTCTATTTAGTGTGTAGATGAAGGAATGGTATTGCGTGTGTGTGTGTTTTTGTTGTGGTATGACTGTGTGTGTGTTCTGCTTGAGAGGTGGGTGTATTGTTTGTGTTGCGTTTCCTGCTTGAGTCTTTCGTATTTATTAGTACTAAGTTATAGTCTACTTTCATCCAGTGTGACCGTTCATCCGACTTTACATTCACACTTTATGTATTTTTGTGTTTTTTTATTTTCTCTGTGCTTTCTTTAACTCACTGTATTTCACGTTCTATCAGAGCCTCCTGTTGTATAACTCTTTATACTAAAATAAGACTACATGATTGTATAAAATAGCGATGTTATCTTAAAGCAAGGTGAAAGTAAAACAGAATATTCCTAAAGCTGCTTTCTGTTTTACTTTCACCTTTCTTTAAGCATCCAACTACCTTAAACACAAATTAATTAAAGCAATTTAGTGGTCTTGATAGAGGGGTTTTCCTGTGTATCCTCAAGTACTAATGTAAGGTGAACTGATAGAAATAAAGAAACATGTACATTGAAATTGAATTAAATATTCATTGAAACATTTCGTCGATTTGTTTCAGGCGAAACGTCTTGGTGTGTTCAGCTGTGGTCCTGGTCCTATGACGCTTGAAGTAGAAAGAGCATGCTCTGCACTGAATAAATTCCAAACTCCTACCTATTACCACCACTACGAAAACTTCTAAAGCTGTGGAGCAATCTAAGGTAAAACTCGTTAATATTGGCGTCGTCGTCCTACCTTGATATTGCCACACCAACCGCTAGCGATGGATATACTCATCATTTACAAATATTTTATCAGCGAGGTTTACACGTGTCGTATGCAAACGGTGTAGACGCTGATCAGAGGACTAATTCAGGAGTTCCTTGATCCGGGTCTACACTGTTTGTCATTGTGCAAAATATTGCAGTCAACAGTCCTTAATAGGCCAAATTGACTATACTTACATTGGAATTTGGTAGTGTCTACTTTAATTTTAAGGGTGAATGAGTTAACCAATCACTGCACATATAACTACCCTTAGTTCAAATTCGGCGACCGATTAGAATCCATTCAGTTAGGCTTTTTATACTAATATTTCTCCCGACCCAACGCCCCAATCTACAGTCTTCCAATGAACACTTCTATGGCACGCAATAGGTTAACTCATTGAGCCCTAGTGACGCATATTTGCGTCCTTAACCAAAAATGTACCTGTACATAGTACACTTGTCCTATGCAAACAGTGAAGTCCCTATGCAAACAATGAAGTCCCTGGTCAGAGGGCTCCTACCCTCTGACCAGGAACTTCACTATTTGTCATTTTTCAATATACCATGCATTATAAAAATCAACCCTGACTAGTCTAAATGGACCAGCCGTTATTGCAAACAGGAATTAGCTGCCATGTTTATTACGACCACCCACAGGAAGACTAGTGTGTAAAGTCGAATTCTAATACACCTCGCGAACACCCCAATATAAACAAAGAAGGAACGTGTCTGTGTTTAAATTCTCAAAAAACACGCACGCGCTGTAACGTGACGTAATATGGCTTCGAAAATGCATACGCCAAGAAATGTAGCGCCGTTGTGTCGGTGGAAATTGTGGTTAAATGGAAGCGTAAGAATTGAAATAATAAATTAATACCAGTGTTGTATCGTGCAATAAAAGTGGGTAGTCGTTGAGATGCTGGTTATTGAACCACTAGGGCTTCGGCCTCATGATTTAATTACTATGCATCTCAACTCCTACTCGTTTTCTATTGCACGATACAACACTGGCATTAATTTATTATTTCTTAAATTAAAACTTAAAGCAATATTATAGTAGGGCAGATAGGTCATACTGGAACAGTGTGAGTTACTTTTAGGTCGATTCACGTACATGTAGCAACCTATGTTCAATTTCGGAAACTTAATCTTATTAAGGGTGTATGAAAGTCAAGAGTTTGGGAAATTTTCAAAGTATATGAAAACACTCTATGACGGTTTTTGTATTGAAGAGCTATTTAAGATGAATGAAAAAATAGAAAAAGTGTACATTTTAGTGAACAACTTTTGGCTCTACAGCCATGTAAAATTTAACCCACCCACTCTTTCTTATTTTGTCCTTTTCAAACAGCCCGCTTCAATAAAATCCATGTCAAATAAAAACAAATATGATAACTTGGTTTTGTGTTATTTATTTCCTGTCTATGGTAGTATTTCTTCATACAAAAACTAATTTAAGAGAAAACAGGCACCAAATGTGAAATTTATAAAGCTCTAAAAATCATCGACATGGTACTTTTTTGTAAATTTTGTAAAGGGATATAACTCTTATAATTTTAATTACTCAAAATTTTCGACACTGACCTTTCAATTTCTTTAAATATTTTGACCTGCCTTAGCATGGGCTTTCATCTGGTAGAGTATAAGAAAAAAGTTTAATACTAGATCTATTTCATTTTCGAACTTTTTTACTTTTTTTCATAATTTTGTTTTTTTAAATAAAATCATGCATTATTAATAGCATATTTTTTATATTCAAGGATCCATATTGTTCAAACCTGGTGCCTGCTTTGTCTAAATTTGGTTTCTATATGTGAACATACCACCATAGACATGAAATAAATAAAGAAGACCCAAATTACCATGTTGTTTTGTTTTGAAATAGATTTTATTGAAACTTGTACTCTGAATGGGTAATTTTTTGTTAAAAAAAAGTCCAAATTTGACATACCTTTTTCAAATCGATGTAGCTCAAAAACAAGGACACAACAATATTTTTTTATTTTTTCATTCATCATAAACAGCTCTTCCAAAAAAAACAATAATAGAAAAAAGTTTAATACTTTGAAAAATCGCTTATGGGTTTGATACACCCTTAAATTGTTAAATGACGGTACAGGGTTTAAACCTGGATATATGTACTATTTATCATATATACTATATTAGTCAATCATATAGTTATCCTTTCACTTCTATGACGTAATCAATTAAAAATGTCGCCTGCGTTTTATTTTCTTAATTTAAGTTTTAAGTAATTTGGTTTAGAAATAATGAATGAGTGTCGAACAGTTTGGATCCTGACGTTTTACGGCGTCTGATTAGGATCCAAACTGTTTGCATAAAAGCTATTGTACTGATCAGGATCCAAACAGTTTGCATAAAAGCTATTGTACTCGGAGTATGGTGGTGTAGGGGTTAGCGTACTGTGTTTCTAAAACAATGATAGAGAATACGAAAGAGAAAACATATACACGCATATGAAAATATAGACCAGTCAGCTATCAATCCGGCTGTAAATTGTTTTGTGCAATGTTTTCGATCAAACAGTTTATTTATTCCACCATAGAAGATAATCATAAATTTATTCTTAGTTTGCTTACTGTTCCAGTGCGAAATTGCAAATTGAAACTTTCAGTCACGTCGAGTGAATGTTGAGATTGTTCATTTGCTATTTATGATCTACTTTACCCATATAAAGATGTCTACAACATTACTTGTATGTGCAAACAGTTCAGAAATGAGCTGAGTTTTTTGCGTTCAAGCGAATTAAATAACAGAAAATTATCGGCAAATATCGGTAAATTTGCCGATATTTTCTGTCGGTTTTTTTGCTTGAAAGCCGACAAAAATCAGTTCATTTCTAATATGTGCTGTAATTGCTAATGTCAAATTAACATTTTGTTAGTACGCATGTATGTTTAATCCATATTAGAGGTTGATAGCACAAATAATGTGTATCCTATAAGGAACAGCAATGACCGCATTACTGAACCTGTGCACATTCGAAAGCGAAAAATGGTTCCGTTGTTTACATTCTAACGTCATTTTCCTTGACATTCTGGCGCGCAAACGTGATTTGACGTCATTTGAAAATTACGTCAATTTAAAGTAGGATAAATATATCGATTTTTTTGTCATAAAGAAATGCCGACAGTTGCTGTTTATAAGGTATATCAATTTTCTTGAAATTTTATCTCATTAATAAAGAAGAATTTATTCGATAATCATGTTTTTGCACCATTTATTATACTGCAAAGTAAATTCCTTACTTCTGATTGGTTACTGAGCCGCAGACGCGAGCTGACAGGGTGCATAGAAATTTACCTTGGTAGGCCCCTCGTGTTTCATTGCGTCACAAACAAGATGGCCGACTACTCGACTCGATCAAATATGAACGAAATTTACTACGAATGAACGTTTGTGAGGTAAAATATGTTATTGGCAAATAAAAAATGTAAATATTTCGTTTTACACATGCAACTTTCTTTGAAAATGAGTTATTTGTAATATACGTTCCGTCTATATTGACGGGACCCCCAATGAAAAGGTGCCGTCACGAAGACATACAAGGTTGGTTTGATTACGTTCTTTTTTTGTCAGCTATGATCTCATGAAGAGACGGAAGCGGATGCAGAAAACTCCGGTTCGATGTCCTATCCTTATTATCGACAGAGTTATCTGGTTCTTTTTATGTAAAGTGTTACGCACTGATACACCGGACCTCGGTTTAAAATCTGGGTCTAAATTTCTAAAACTGTAATCACGGAAATTAGTGCATAAAATGCTAGACCCGCGGCAAAAAATAACTTGCCCAACACACGTTCGAATGATAGATCTACACATATGTCAGTGTTTAATGCCGTGGTTCAACGTTACACAGAAAGTGTTTCAGTTTAACCTAAGCAGCATTTTCCTCAGATGTCATTGAATCGCACTATCCTAACGCTTCGATCGCATATATATTCAAAGAAAGCAGTAAAACAATAAAAAAAGAGGTCACTTACAATTGAATTATAATATTTCCCTTTTCCATTCAATTTAAAGTTTCACATTTATCATCCAGAGTATCGTCTTTATGTCCCAAACAAGACACAGCTGTATTGATTAGCTGTTTAAGTTATATGGCTGCTCTACACATGACGATATCAAGTATATTCTGACGTAGTATAAAGAGACGTTAATAATGTTTCTGGGGGACGCGGAATTAGTGTTGCGTTATCAAAAATGATGAAATGGATGGAAATAATTATTTTAAAGCTTTTAAACCGTAAACACTGTGGCAGTATAATGAATTCGTTATACGGTTATACACAAGCTAACGGCCCGGGCATTATGAATTTCCTCAGCCGGAAATAACTCCTCACGTACCCTGGGAAGAAACTGTATAACTGATAATAGATAATTGCGGTTTCCATTTAAATTCAGTCCATTCCCGACTATTAAGGAGTGTTTTTAATATACAACGATAAACAGTGCTGACCCTAATTAAAGGGTCACTTTTGTAGCCCTCTGATCAGGGTCTACATTGTGCGTATATGGCAGGCGACCTCTTCAAAGATACATAGTTTTTGTATGACGTGTATAAGTGTCACTGGGTTTGAATGTGGTAAACGGGAATGTAACCTACAATCAATTGTCGTAATGCCTAATTCGATATTTTCATCGTCGTAAGTAATATTCAATTACTAAACGGAAATATTTGACTTTGTTTTTCTAAACAGGCTAACTTCACGGGAGTCAACTTGACGGGAGGCCGTTGTTGTCACAGCTGAAGTCGAACCTTGCTAACTGAAAACACTACGTTAATTGCTGCGTAAGATATCTTGACTATAAATACAACGTGCTGGAGAGAACACTGCAATAACTTTTAAAGTATCAATGAAGCAACCAGGGAAAACAAGCTCGAACTTCCTGTAGGTAGTTTGTAACTAAAAGATAAACTGTTGATCATCAAAAGGATTATATATCGTCTAAAAGAACATATTTGATCCATCATCAGAGATTACTTCAGATCTTAGAATGTCACCCACTGAAACATTAGAATGTAAATCATCGAAGAACGATATCGATATTATGTCAGGTGGACTACAACTGGTGATGGACAACGGAGATGCAATAAAAGTATTCCTGAAAATAGTTGGAAACGACTACGAACATCATGTTATCATATTTACAGACTCTGCTTTCGTTGGTCAATACGGATATTTCAGCTGCAGAAATTGCTACGCATACTTGGGAAAATTGGACGAAAATTCAGTATTTGTTATTCACCGGATGGAAAATAGGACTAGATTTGTAAAGTTTGTCGCACCGTCGAAGGAGGAGGCGTGTAAATGGCTGAAAGCTCTAACGCCACGAACACATTTAGCAACGTTTTCGGACTTATCACCTAACCCCTCACCGATGCTTAATAGAGCATTCAGGACATGGAAACAAAGCGAGGAACAACTCTTAGGATCTGATAATAATTTATGTCGAAAGACTGTCTAATTACACATATGCTTATTGAAATAACACCAAATAAAACAACCACAGACGATTTGTTCTAATGTAACCAAACAAACAAATAACACATTCAGTTTCTCTCTGACAAGCATGATTTCACTTGTTTTTTTAAATATCTGTTAACATTGCCTTTTAAATACACAAAATCAATTTTAATCATAAAGACAAATATTAAGAGCATACATTTTTGGAGAAATGTTAGTTATTGTAAATAGTGAGAAACTCGTGTGTTTACGGAATATCGTAATACCATTGTGTTAACTTGATCAATATTACAGTATGTTTGAAATAAAATGATTTTTCTTAAATTTAATTTGTTTCTTTTTCTTTATAGATTGTTATCCATATATGTGCAATCTTCAAGTTTTGAAGAATGAAAATATCCCCAAACAAGTGGTTATCGACAATGTTTAAAATTTATTACAGTTGAGAATACTATCGACAATGTTTATAATTGAGTACAGTTGAGAATACTATATTATCTCGTTATAAAAAACGTTTTAATGATGAAACCATATGTCCATTGCAAACAGTTTGGAGCCAGACCAGAAGCTGGGTAATGTTGCCGCTCAGAAAAAAGTAAAAAATATATTTTTAAATTAGGTGTGATTTTCTTCATCTTATTGCATTGCGTTTGCGTTCAGTTTTATTTATACGGGAAAGGTTAACATCTTCTCATCTGTCAGACTTACTTTTTTTTAATTATTGAACATCCAACGAATAACGCCTTGAATACACTACACTTAATTAACTCATTTACCCGTGAAACCTGAAATGAACGATTCCAGTTTCCAATTAATTCTAGTCAATTTATGATCAAAAGACAAACTGAAAATTGGAATGAGCATTAGTTGTGTCAATAAAAAAACTCTCTGGCCCTAACTAACTCTAATTTGAAGACGAATAGCCACTTAGAGCAGGCTGGATGTTAACCGGCATGTACAATAAGAAACATTTGTTTTACTTTCAGCATGCTTTATTAGTTTAAGCTACAGTCTGCCTGGATGTAGAAGGCAACTCTCATGATACGTGAAAGAACCAAAGGGGGATAATGATTGACAAAACCACTACTTGGTCAATCAATTATTATTTCCCTTGCATGACAAGTTGCCAGAGATTTACTATATACATATTGCTGTAATGCAAATAGTTTCTAGATTTAGTCTATGATGCTCTCAAGCACATACTGTTTGTAACAAAACTATAATTTATCTTGCAGGTTATTATTTGTTAAATGTATTGTTATGGAATATTTATATAGTCTGTAAATACATGTAGCTCCTAGCAAATGTTAAAATATGTTAAAAGATGTTGTTTTGCAACATATTGAAAAAATGACGAACTCTCATCTGGTTATACACTATTTGAAAAAAAGGACTCTTCTAAGGTAGCCTATCCTGTTTGAAAAACAACGCGTATACTCGTCGCTAGGGTTGAATGAGTTAAAAGCATAAAGAGTAGTACCTTATAATTTAAATGTCAAAACATTTCTATAGACACGTGTACAATTGTTTCTTATCTGCTTCTTCTGCTTCTTTGGGCTCCAATGGTAGATGTTTATATAAGGTCGCCGCTATATGTCAAAAGGTATTGACTTTCCCTAGATATTTATGTGTTAATTGATATATTATATAAATGTTATATTTTTGTGATCAGGCAGAAAAAATATAAAGCTTTCCCCCTCCTTGTCTGGCAGTACCAACGAGAATTACCTGTTTAACGATGGAAAATTAATGTTTTCTTGATTCATTTCACTCAAACGTTGAACATAATATGTTATTCCCAACTTGCAAACCGTTTCCTATGTTTAACAGGACAGTGTTAAGGGAAAGTTTTACCGCCGTTATTAATTGAAAACATGTTCGCCGATTGTTTGCCATTGAAATGTTGAAACCTACCATAAAGGTAATAAAATTACCCCACCTGACGTTTGTCACAGCAAGGAGGTGCCCCCTTTACATGCAAATGAGCAACGGGAGAGCTCAAAACATTTACTTAATAATTATTACCATAAGGAAGTTACCGTATGTGTTTTAATGTATAAGTAATATATAATCAAAATATCAACGGTTAAACACTAAATTGTGTTCCTATACTTTAATATTCGAAGGCTTTTCAAGAAATTTCTAAGAATATCCAATGAGACTTTTCTACTTTGCCGTTGGTCTATGGCTTAATTGTCACAGGGGATGTTTTTGTGTATTTGAGAGACAGTATCCTCTCTGCCAGTAACTATAAGAAAGGCAGGTCGGAAGATTTTTTATCCTGTCACGTGCCTATTTTCCTGACGGATAAAGGGGTGACAGATAAACTTTGCTTTATTATGCTAGTTGGTCACATGACCGATGTTATTATGTCAGTTGGTCACACGACCTGTAGCCGGAACTTTTTCCCCCCACCGAAACGCTTATTTTCCCCGCTGTTAGGAAAGGTATTCTAAAATTCTTTCAACAGAATCCGACGCGTAACGACGTTTTTTCGAACTATTCGATGCAAACAAAGCGTTATAAAGTACGCGCCACCAATATCTTGCTATGATACTTTATAATTGTCCACCTTTTAGATTCCCTGAGTGTAAAACACTAGATCTTAAAGGTTCTTTTATTTCTTTTCATCGTAACTAGGATTTGACGTCACAGACGTCATCTATATAATAGCGCGCTTTCCTAGCGTAACATAGTTCTTTAGTGAGGATCTTATCTAGACCAAAAATGATTCTAGCTTTAAAAAAAAGCATTTTTTATTTATTTTACTATTGTGACAAGGATATGTTTGGTGACTAGCTTTGATGAGAAATGTTATCTGGCTCGGCTTCTGAAAATATTAGGTTCGCCTGCGGCTCACCTGATATATTCATCCGCCTTGCCAGATAACATTTCTCATTCAAAGCTAGTCACCAAATATTCTCTATATCTCATGTGCTGTTTTGCAGCGAAAGAGGTTAGCTGAAATCATCTTCTTAAAATCCACCCTAATCCCCATATCATCTCTAAATCCATCGGCGCTATATGAGGTTTTATATAGGTTTTTGTCTAAGTGCCGTCATTCCAATTTAAAAGTTAGTCGACTGAACATTTGAAATGTTTTCGGTTTTTGTCTTAATCCGTCAGAATTCAGTTTGCGTATGCCGGGATGGGACCATCTGCCGATAACTCATCAACACGAGTCGTTTATGGTCAGCTCAAACACTGACCCACAAGCATAAAACACTTTAATTATATTAAACACAACATTACAATGATTCTATATTAAATTTCGCTACTAATGTCGCACCTGGGCTTCCATAAAGTATGACTCCCTAGACACCTTCCTTCCAAGAAGCGGTTCGGGGGCTTTATTGTAAAAGGGAATGTTTGTGTTAATTATTATTAAAATAATAATACTGGTTGATATAACGCTCTTTTAACACTGGAGTTAAGCGTTAAAAAGCGCTTCACATGAAATTATATACATATACATGTACTTCCACAGGGAAAAAGAAAATAAATACAGTTACCATAAAGTGAAGAAAAACAAGGCAGGACATCCTGAATAACAGGATTTTTTTCTTAACGCCTATTATTTCAGGTTTAGTGTAATTTAATGTCGCAATAGGAGCTCAATGACATCGCTTGAATTGGCCTCCTTAAACATATCGCTACTTGCGAATCACGTTTTCATATTAGTGGCTGGGCTAACTACTGTTTGTTGTGTATTACTCTGAAATGCAGCGACAGGTGATCTCTCTAGCAGGCAATTCACCTTTGTCTACCCAATCGAGATTGGAGATATGGTGGGTGGGTGGGTGGGGGACGCGGCGTTTATTCAGGACCCAAACTGTTTGCCATTCTAATTTTGAAACATGTCTTGCAAACAACAATACTGAAGCACACGACAAAAAACGCGATTAAGGGGTAACACTCTCCCGAAAACAATTATCAAGAAAGGGTAACGCAAACCAAACAAATACATAGCATATGCAACTATATTGGGTTAACATGCGCCCCTAGAGGAGATCTGTGATTCCATTTACCTTTGAAGTGCAAAAACTTTTAGAAGGTGTTTACATAGTTTAGCTATAAAACTTCACTAGAATAACCACAGCGACCTAATCATATCAAAATAATGCCCTAATTTTGTACGTAAATAACTCTCTAATATAATTGCTAATGTGTTGAGAGGGTATGCATCATGTTTGTGCTAACAGTCTATTGCTATTTGCTCATATAAAATTATAAAAGAACTTTCTTTGCAGTAATTTCAACGCACAGTGGAGAAGACGTGATTTGTTTTCAATAAACAAGTATATTCGTAACAACTGGTAAGCATTGCATTAAATTTGGTGCCTGCTGAGACCGCTGGTTTTAACCCGACATTTGATTAGGCTCCAAACTGTTTACTACTTAGAATACAATAGCCAACAGTAACAAAATGTGTACAGTGGAGAATGTGTTATTCTATCCCAATAAACGCGTTTACGCTAAAACTATTATTTACAGTACAAACAGTTTGGAGCCAGATCAGACGCCGGGTAACCCGGCGTCTGATCAGGCTCCAAACTGTTTGCCACCAAGATAAACATGAATTATCAGAATTGTCCAAAAGTTGTTCTTTTCTACGTTTTAGCGCTTTGCGTTTGCGTACGTTGGCGTTTAAACGGGAAAGAATAACAGATTCTCCACTGTATGTTTTATAACATTTCGTTTCTTTTAAACGTGAACATTTAATGACACTTCCTGGGCTGATGGTATGCTTATAAGTGTCCGTTCATAGATATGTATCATCCATGCTTTTCCTTTAGACATGGAGGAAGTGTTGAGGTCAAAAGGACAGAAGTTTGCAGTTTGCATCTGACCTTCACTTTTTCTAAAAGTGTACAAAACCAGATGGTATTTCAACTATCAATGACAATTAGTATTAGTATTATGTATTGAATATGTACAATTGTATAGAGTACGGTGAACAAAAGGATGATTCTACGACCTACCAACACCTATAACGGAGAAAATAAAGTGTTAAAAACAAAACAAAAAACACAAACAAACTATCAAATACACCTCTTATGACAATGCGCTATATGGCGTATTTACAAATTTACTAGAGAGCATTGGTGTTATCAAATTCCTGCATGGGCTTTAATTTAAAGCTTTAACAATAACCATTGCCAATATCATTTACAATAAAGTGAATGGGTGCGGAATGTTTGATTTGTTCCTATATGTTGTTCTCAGTGCTGGCATCAAGCTGATCCTTACACTGCCAAGCCCACAGGGACCCGACCCGATTGATTGTTGAGAGACAAAAATATCAGAAGGTATATATATATAGTATCTATATATACCTTCTGACAATTGTTTTCTCTCAAAGATCAATCTAGTCGGTTCCCTGTGGCCAGGCCCGTATGCATTGGCATTTGCAAGCAATTTAGATCCATATATATCTTAAAATAACACAGATCGGCTATCAGCGATGGTCATTGAGAAGCCATATTGGAGGGTGTATGATAGTATTTTTCCATTTGTTTGGTGCACGTCGTATTGTGGTAGAATGACGCCGTTACATGCTGTGAGCAGGTATTCCCGTCTATGTGGACGGTGCGTCATTGACAACAGACGTTGCTAAGAACCGTTCCATGGTTACTACGAGAAACCGATGGTTTAAGTCATTTAATATGAATTACAGCGCTCCCTCTCTACAAAGACACCAAATGAAAGACAGAGATTGTGTGCGTTGTACGGAGGGAGTCGTTATAGAGAGGGAAAATTGGTTTACATTTACAAACAGCTTGAATCCAGATCAGACGCCACGTTACGCGGCGTCTGATCTGGATTCAAGCTGTTTGTACTCATCATTAAGTATTTTTCTGTCAAAATGTCGAATATGTAATTTTGAGAAAAACAGCAGACGACAACTTTAAGCAGACGATATTACAGTAGTAAAGCGTTTAACATAATTGTCCTGTTAGGGAACTGCGACAAACGTCGCTGTAAGAAGGGAATCGTTGTTGTGAGGGTCGTTGTAGAGAGGGAACACTGTACCATCGTTTTGGCCTTATCATTGTTTTAATGTCGTTTTACGGTGCATATTTATGTTAAAAGATGTATGTAGTTCACATTCATTCTTAAATATTTACATTCACCATGTTAGTCCTTGCTTCTTGTCAATTCGCCACTTTCTTGTCAATTCGCCACCTAAGCAAAACTTAGAATTCCGTCAAGAGCAGGCTACCGAGGATGTCCAAAACTATAGAGGATATCCGAATACTAGGACAGTTTCACTAAGGAAGATTTCAAGCGCCGAAAATGCGAAAGAAACAGGTAAAATAACTATAATTCACAAAAAGTTTCAAATCAAAGGACATGTTGGTAATTTTAACTCTACATGCCCGTTGTTACTGTTTTATTGTAAAGTTGTAAAAGTTATAATTTACTTTTAAAAAAATAAACATTTCAAAATCATTAAAAAATGTTCAAATTTCATGAAACAAACTATAACATACTGACAGAGCCTACATTGACCTAATTATCGAACGACCAATCAGAGGTGGCGAATTGACAAGAAAGCATCCCGTTGATCCAGAGCAATGACCTTGTTCGAAAACGGTACAGATATTTACATTTGTATTTATTTCACAAGTTTTATTTGTATACATTCTAGTTATTGAAGGTTCAGTTCAGAATTAGATCCGTGAAGAAGTAAGAAATGTTACATCAGAAAGCGCATGTGCGAAAAATATAGCTAATGGTGGCGAAAAAACAGGTAACCAGGCTATGCAGGCCATTCCTCAATGAACCTACACATCGAAACTAGTTCCAGCCATTAGAAAGAGGGCGGATTCTTCGCCGCAGAGATAGCGACTAGCTTATGGTTGCTATGGCGTGTAATTAGGCTGAAACAAACATGCGCGACCTAGTTTTTAAATATGCTTAAATAATAGATATTTAAGTTGCATTATTTATTTTTAATGTCTTATAAGTGTTCGTTAAGAACACAGCGATAGTTTCTTGGATAAAAGTTTGACTTTGTAATCAACTCCGAAACATGTATATTGGACTACTTTTCATACCGGATATTAAAGAGATCGAATGGCTGTTACATCCAGGATTACATCTATCAAACCTATTTGGCCGGTATATGATATATTCATATACATGAAAACAAATCTGGCCAAAATACACATTAAATGGACCAGAAAGAAAATAAGAATATAAATATTAGGAATAAACAACATATTTTTGCCGTTCACGCGGTATGAACACATTAGCTTCGCATGGTAAGTTTATCGTAAACGCCTTTCGGGCGTTTACGAAAATTACCCCCTGCGAAGCTAATGTGTTCATACCGTCGTGAACGGCAAAAAGATGATGTTTATTCCTAAAATAAAAATCATATTCAGTCGTCGGAGGGAAACTTTATAAAACATCCACCAAAATGGCGTCTTTCTGACCATCGAACAAAAGGGGCTAAGCACTAGGTGGCCGATCTAGTCTATTTTGAGATGTATATGAATACACCCCGTGTAACGCGTCGTTTCGACCAGGTTCGAAACTGGTACTAGACAAACATAATATCTCATATGCTAAAATGCCTAAAATTCGGAGGCTTAGAAATAAGAGCAGGCGATAGTATGACTGAGAATGGGTTAGACGGTTTATGTCTTCATTGTGGCGGAGAGCGGTCCACCCTTATCATGCTGAATTGTCGTCTGCTTGAAATATGTATATTGTTTGCGAAAAATGAATAAAACAAAGAGTTTAACCTTTTCAAACTGACGAACGGTTGAAGATGAGTGGCAAACATTTTGGACCCAGATCAGACGCTGCGTAACGCAGCGTCTGATCTGGATCCAAACAGTTTGCAAATGTTAACCAATTCGCGCTTAGCATAATAAGAGTAAGCATATGAATATAATGGCAGATTATACTGACATACCATCTAGAGCAGCTGTCTTCATTTTTTTCCGTTTGACCAATCGTATTATACCACACGATATATAACACTTTTTCTCATGTTTTAAAACACATGACCAGATCATGTGCATTGCATGCAGCAACTGATAATACCGTAATAATCACACAGATATGCAGGGCTACCAACATAGAAAGGCACACTGTTCAGTCATTATTCTGATTTATTCAAATGTTTATACATTGTCTTATATTCTTTTAAACCGTTTATACACCATTATTTATACAACGCTAATCCGTTTTAAACTAAGAACAGCAGTCCCCACCTACACTGGTATACATCGTACAGCGGATGTTGCTCCAAAGTGATACGCAATCCATGGTGAATTGATGTAAACAATGTCAGGCCAGGTAAGAAATACGTCTATTACACAATTATTGCAACACATAAGTATTAAACGTTAAATCGTACCGAATCAGAACTAATTTCTGCCTGTCGCAAACAAGCCTCTTCTGTTACAAACGTCGAATGGTCCGTGATTTATGAGAGTTTAGTCTGCCCTATCACTATCAACGTGTGCCGAGTTTGCACAAATTGACTGAATATGTGCAATATATACGATTAAAATATAATTGTTTTTCACTGGATCGATGGCAAATAACTACATGCATTTGTAATATCTCACAGTGTTGGCTAAAATGATCTACAGTTTGCAAATTTGATCGATTTATTGCAGCATTACTGTTCTGCGTCTTGCAGTTCTGTTTCTTGCATAGGCTGTGATATTAACTGTACTGCTTCTTGTTAATACTAAATGACCGTTCTTCGTCTATTTTCAGGTCAACTATGGATTACAAGTGTGCTTGCTACGCAGATTCTTTCCAAACATTTAGAGGCATAATTTAACACACCAAAGAAACCCATCCAAGTAGAGAAATAAAAATTCTCCCTGATTTATGTCGTGAGCAAGGACGGGTTATTACTGTAAATGACTAAGAGAGAAAAATACAATTATCAAGAGAAGGCACGATCCCGAAAGACAATCCACGGATAAAAATATTGAAAGCAAACGACAGTGTTAAAAAAGAGTACCAATCAAGCTGTGATTAAGGTTGTGAATCATTACCAGAAGAAACATACAGCGACTGTCAAAATATGCTGAACAGCAAAAATAACTATACATGTGTAAAGTTTATGAATAATTACAATCGGTATACAAGAGCGTAAATTTTGTCTTTCTTTCCTATATTTGATTAACGCCTGCCATTTTTAGCACGTGCAATTTTGAAATCGGTCAACCGTTTAGCCACAGGGTATTGTTAAGCCGTTCTCCACGAATCGCACGTACGCGTGTCATAAAAAGTCCACGTGTTGAACATTTTGTGTCATTGACGTTATTGACGAAACAGTAACAGGAAAAACAGTATTTTATTAAAATTAAAGAGTTAATCTGATGGCTAGACTAAACCAAAGACAGCACGAAAGCGCCATTAGCATGCTTACAGTGTATGTGCAATATACGCATAAATGAGATTGCACGGACATTTGTATGCACACGGGCATCTATCCATTCGCTGCACATCAGATCCAACGTTACCTTGAATATGCGTAGACGTCTAGTGTCAGCGGAGGACATATTCCATACTAGACTTTCATACAAGAGTTGATTTTAGCTACACATAACTGGATATAAATTTGAATTGTTTCATCGATATTGTGGTGCCAAAAATTAGGCTATCAGCTGGCTAAGTAAATTTTTCGTCCCCCTCACCCCGAAAGGTAGAACATTTCCACATATACCATGATTTAGTATGCATATAGGCGACCCCATTTAGGGTGGATGACAAGCCTGAAAGTGGTGCAGATTTTTTTATTTGGCGTTTCCATGGCAACAGCCCAGTTTTACACTGTGTTTCAGGAAAACCACTGTAACTTGGTCAATTTTTGTAATAGAAGAATGAAAATAGTACAGTGATGAAGCTTAGACATTGAGCTTTAATAAAATGAGAGTTTGTGTAAATTATCTCATTTGCATACTTATGAATATTAATGAAAATATTAAAAAACTCATAAAAATAGGAAAAATAAAATCAAAATCATACTTTTAACTAATAATTAAACACACTCAAAGGATACAAAAGATGCCAATTTTGCTTAAAAAACATATCTGAACATTCCTTGAAAGAATGAGCTGGGTTTGATTAAACACTGGCTACTTTATATGCCCCAAATTCGGTTTCTATGACAACCGTCCATTTCTGACACAGAAAACATGGCAATTCCTCAAACTTGTCCCATCCTCAAGAAAATACTCTGTAACTTTGTTACTTTTGGTAATATAAGTATGAAAATTGTACAGTTATAGAGCTTAGAAGTTGGCCTTTAATTAAATGAACTTTTTATATAAATTATCTCATTTGCATAATTATGAATATTAATGAGATTATTAAAATCCTTAAAAATGCAGGGAAAAATTATTAAAATCATACTGAGTACGTACATTTTGAACTGACTCGGAGGACACAAACAGAGCAAATCGTAATTACGATATATCAGAGAATATTTCTAGAATAATTGAGTCGGTTGGCGGGTCATAACCCTTTGATCACACGTGCCACGAGTTCCGTTCCCATGACAACAGGTCCACACAGATTCATTATTCATTCAGGAAAGCCACTGTAACTTTGGCGTTATTTGTGAAAACAGAATGAAAATAAATTTTCAATAGAGCCTAAACATTTGCGTTTTAATTTGATGAAAGCTGATGCACTTTATCTAATTTGCATACTGATGAATATTAATGAGATAATAAGAAAAACAGATAATTTATGAACATGTATCAAAACCATATTTCGAACTAATCCTTAATCTGGCACAGGGGTCGCAAGAAGAACATGTTGTAAATTGAATACTAGTATTAAAGGGCATACATAGAATGAATGAGCTGGTTCTGTGCCAAAATTATCTGCCATATATGTTTTAGCTCACCTGAGCAAAAGGCTCAAGATGAGCTGTTGTAATGACCTTGTGTTCGGCGCATGCGTCGTCCGTCGTCAATAACACTTGCTTCAATTGACATCTCCTCCAATAGCACTTGACAGATTTCCCCAAAACTTTACAGAAATGTTTCTTGGATAAAATTCTTTCAAAATTTTTCAAAAGATAAAAACGATGCAGAATTTTGGTTGCCATGGCAACCGAAGTAAAAATCAAAAGGAAATCTTGAAAACAATTCTTAACAAAAACTACAAGGGTCAGAGCTTAGATATTTGACACATAGCAGCAGCTTTAGGTTCTCTATCAAGTTTATTCAAATTATTCCCCTGGGGTCAAAACTGGCCCTGCCCCGGGAGTCGCAGTTTTAAAAGGAATTATACAGTAAAGTTTTGACCAAATTGTCATCTGAAGCTAATGTGGCCAAAGCTTTGATATTTGGCATAGTATTTATGATATTTGATATGTAGCGAACATGCTAAGATAGCGAAATTCCAGGTGGCCAAAGGTCCTGAAATCTTTCAAAGCCTTTCAAAATAGGTGAAAATGTTGTCTGGGTGACAAAAAACTTGGATCTGGGTATGGTGCAAAACAACTCGGTGTCTTATGCAGATCCAAGCTGTTTGCAAATGTCACTACAGTATTTAGCCTTTTGAAAGAAACGGATTAATGAGTGATTGCATTGGTGGATGAGTTGGGTTTTACAGTACTGCGATGCAAAATAGGTCATATAGCGATGAGGAATTATAAGATGAGATGCTGATGATTTCAGGAAGACGATTTAGGCTTATCCCATTCGTCCGAATCAGAGCATGGGATCAAAACAACCGATGACAAATCAGTTCAGATTTCGATCTGAACACGTTCAGTCAGAAGTACTTAAAAGATCACATATACGCGGATAAGTCTACATATTGAAAGCCTGTACATCATTTGGAGTTGATGCCAAATCGGAAATCTTTGCATTTTTACACATTGAAGTAAAATACATCGATATTTCATTTCAGATAAGTCTATTCTGACATTAACTCATAGTTACATGTGCTATGTAGAGTGTAGAATGTCTTAACACTCAAACCGGCAAGAATCAGAGAAGCTCAACTTGATTATATGCCAGTCTGAAAAGACAAGGCCTTGAGAAAGGCTACGTCTCAAGGGATAAATACCTTCCTTGGTGCTTTACTTTCTAGAAGGAGGACTCGTGATATAGAATTCGCCGAGACCATAGACAGCTATGTTAAAAGGATGTCTGAAGATGAGTACAGATAGAAAGAATATGTGGGAGATATTCACTGGCATAAGGATAATGGGTGTTATTCAACATACACTACGTTGCAAGATCACACATTGACCCTGCCACTGGTAGTGATGAAAAACGAGGTCCTTCTACATATAAAATTCAGAGGCAGTTTTTCAACTGGAAAGAACTGTGTTTATTTTGTGAGAAAAAGTCTTATAAAAGAGACAAGAATCTCACAAATGTGGCAATATTTGAATTTTGTTCCATATTGGAGAAGAGAACACAGGAAAAGAATGACACAGAAAAGAGCTGTAGGATTAGTGACTGCAGCAAGCTCATTGCAAATGAAGCCAAATATCACAAAGACCACCATAGCAAGTTTATCAAGGAAGAAAATTGTACAAAAGATTTGTCTGAAGCAGGAAATGTTTATGATGCGGCCTTTGAAAGCTTGTTGATTGTAATAACAACATAACAAGAGGCACATGTGTTATATTTCGCCCAATTGAGAAACGCTGAAAAAATGAAGAGAATGATTTTATGTCCCAGGACGGGTCATTTTTACCCCCCGAGGGATGTTTTGAATCATCTTGATAGAAAACCAGCAGAGGATGATATATGCCAAATATCTAAGCTCTGTGTACTAGGACTTCGGATTAGAAGCATTTTTAAGTTTTCATGGGAACAATCAATTTTTATTCATGTGACCTAGATATGCATCAGACCAAAATCATTTCTTTAATATTTGTAAAGGCCATCTAGAAGTGTCACCACGCAAAATATCAAAGCTTTGGTCACATTAGTTTGAGAGAAGAAGATGTTTTAAAATGTCACTAAATAACATACTCTATGTAAAACTGTGACTCCCGGGTGGACCATTTTTTATCACAGAGACATAATTTAAACAATCTTGACATAAAACTGTAATTGATACTATATGCCTAATATCTAAACTCTGTGTACTAGGGTTTCAGATCAGAAAGTTTTTTGAAGTTTTCATTGCCATATCTATTTTTGCTCATGTGACCTAGTTATTCAATAGACCCAAACCATTTCAACAATATTGGTAAAGGACATTTAGCAATGTCATCCATGCCAAATATCAAAGCTTTGGCTACAATTGCTTCAGAGGACAAGCTGTTCAAAATCTAACTGTATATTTCTTTGTAAAACTGTGACCCCTGGGGCGGGCCAGTTTTGACCCCAGGGGAATAATTTAAATAAAATTGATAGAGAACCTATAGCTGCTACTATGTGTCAAATATCTAAGCTCTGGCCCTTGTAGTTTTTGTTAAGAATTGTTTTTAAGATTTCTTTAAGGTTGTTACTTCGGTTGCAATGGCAACCAAAATTCTGCATCGTTTTTATCTTTTGGAAAAATTTGAAAGAACTTTATCCAAGAATCATTTCTGTAAAGTTTGGGGGAGATCTGTCAAGTGCTATTGGAGGAGATGTCAGTTGAAGCAAGTGTTAACGACGATGGACGACGCACAACGCCGAACACAAGGCCATTACAACAGCTCATCTTGAGCCTTTTGCTCAGGTGAGCTAAAACAGATTTGGCAGATAATTTTGGCACAAAACAAGCTCATTCATTCTATGTATGCCCTTTAATACTAGTAATCAATTTACAACATGTTCTTCTTGTGACCCCTGGGCCAGATTAAGGATTAGTTGGAAATATGGTTTTGATACATGTTCATAAATTATCTCCGTTTTTCTTATTATCTCATTAATATTCATCAGTATGCAAATTAGATGAAGTGCATCAGTTTTCATCCAAGTAAAAGCAAATGTTTAGGCTCTATTGAAAATTCATTTTCATTCTTTTTCACAAATAACGCCAAAGATACAGTGGCTTTCCTGAATGAATAATGAATCTGTGTGGACCTGTTGTCATGGGAACGGAACTCGTGGCACGTGTCAATTATTCTAGAAATATTCTCTGATATATCGTAATTATGATTTGCTCTGTTTGTGTCCTCCGAGTCAGTTCAAAATTTACGTACTCAGTATGATTTTAATAATTTTTCCCTGCATTTTTAAGGATTTTAATAATCTCATTAATATTCATAATTATGCAAATGAGATAATTTATATAAAAAGTTCATTTAATTAAAGGCCAACTTCTAAGCTCTATAACTGTACAATTTTCATACTTATATTACCAAAAGTAACAAAGTTACAGAGGATTTTCTGGAGGATGGGGCAAGTTTGAGGAATTGCCATGTTTTCTGTGTTAGAAATGGACGGTTGTCATAGAAACGGAATTTGGGGCATATACAGTAGCCAGTGTTTAATCAAACCCAGCTGATTCTTTCAAGGAATGTTCAGATATGTTTTTTAAACAAAATTGGCACCTTTTGTATCCTTTGAGTGTATTTAATGTTTAGTTGAAAGTATGATTTTGATATTATTTTCCCTATTTTTATGAGTTTTTTAATATTCTCATTAATATTCATAAGTATGCAAATGAGATAATTTACACAAACTCTCATTTTATTAAAGCTCAATGTCTAAGCTTCATCACTGTACTATTTTCATTCTTCTATTACAAAAATTGACAAAGTTACAGACGCTTTCCTGAATAACTGTGTGAAAATGAGCGGTTGCCATGGAAACGCCAATTAAAAAAATCTGCACCACTTTCAGGCTTGTCATCCACCCTAAATGGGGTCGCCTATGTGTATGCTACATCATGATATAAGTAGAAATTTTCTACCTTTCGGGGTGACGTAGCTCCTTAAATAGAGCTCTTTTTCAACTTGGCTGACAGCCTAAATATGGCATTTGCGGATTTTTACTTTTGATACTAACAGTCTTTAAAAGCGACGCCGTAACGTTAATACTTCAATAGATTTACATAAAATTTCATGAAATGAGTTGAAATTGAATACTGTTTGACTTCTTATCATTTCTGTTATGATTTTTAAATACACATTAAAATAATTACACATTATTTCTCATGTATAGTTTCGTTTGCTGTTATTGCTTCGATAACTTGAGCTCCTTCTTCCTGCCGTTGTTGATACTCTGCAAAATGCCGGTAGACTTCATGCGTATTTTGCCTTTAAACCGGCCTCTTGCTGAAAGCAGATTTTCCGTGAACAAAATTGCTTTTTTATTATTTCTTGATGTGGTGCGATGGTAAGATTTGGACGAAACAACCACTGCAATGATATACAACCCCGATGTTAAGGGTGTATCAAACCCATAAGCGAATTTTTCAAAGTATCTAACTTTTTTCTTTCATGTTTATTCGAAAGAGCTGTTTATGATAAATGAAAAAAGAGGACAAATTCATATGTTGGTGTGCTTTATTTTGCACTACGGCAATTTGGAAAATATGTGTCAAATTCAGACTTTTTCTCAAATTTTGTCAAAGCTTCAGTAAATTCTATTTTAGAGAAAAAACAAACATGGTAATTTTGTTTTTCATTATGTATTTAATGTCTGTGGAAGTATTTTGACATAAAAACTCTAAATCAAGACCAAACAGGCACCAGATTTGGAAAATATGAATATCTGGTTTTTATGGGTAATGATATTTTTTTACAACAAAAATTTATGAGATAAAGTAAAAATAATAATATTTTTAGTATCGTACTATTTTTAAATTCTACCAGATGAAAAAATCCAAACGAAGGCAATTCAAAATATGAAAAGAAATTGATAGGTTAGTGTTAAAAAAATTGAGGTTATGGAAGAAAAAGGAGTTATCTCCCTTTATAAGTACCATATCGATGATATTTAGAGCTTTATAAATTTCACATTTGGTGCCTTTTTTTTCATAAATTAGTTTTTGTATGAAGAAATACTACCATAGACATGAAATAAATGAAACACAAAACCAAATTATCATGTTTGTTTTAATTTGAAATGGTTTTATTGAAGCGGGCTGTTTAAAAAGGACAAAATTAGAAAAAGTGGGAGGGGGTAAATTTTACATGGCCGTGGAGCCAAACGTTGTTCACCAAAATGTACACTATTTCTATTTTTTCGTTCATCTTAAATAGCTTTTTAATACAAAATCATCATAAGAGTGTTAAAATATACTTTGAAAATTTCACAAACTCATGAGTTTGATACACTCTTAAGTAATTTTGGGTAACAGGCTTAAAATTGTTTAAGGGGCGTTTTCTGAGGTTTATGGGTGACCCAAAGAAAAAATTTCAAGGGACTGAAAATGAAACTACTCCCAAACGTTATGCACCAGAGACATCAAACATCAATTTCATCGTACCAGATTTACTGATTGTATTTTCCAATACATGCTAGTTCGACTCTATCACCATTCATTGAAATTCGGTTCGTTAGTTAGTTCGTTGTGAAACTAATTATGTACTTACATGTACGCTAGTTTTGGTACCTACATGTAAAGTGATCATGTATATGAGTCAATATTTTTTTATGTAACAAAATCATGTTCCAGTATTTAGCGGAAATTAATGAGGTTAGAATGTCATTTAGGTGAAATACATCCTTGATGTAACGATCCTTGATGTAACAGTGATGTTGTTGCATCAAGGACCAGAAACCGTTATTTCAAGGAAACCAGTGACCAAAAATCAATAAAAGAAAAATTCTTTCAAGTATACAGGTATTTTACATTGAAAAGAATACTTTTTATTAGGGGGAGCAAGGGATGAAAGAAAACATGAGCTGCTTTTGCTTACTAGTATTAGCCACAGGACAAATCCTGTTAAACGTGTGTTACACCAAGGAGGTATTTCGTTACATTAAGGAAAACAGCTGTAAGATTTTAATAGAATAGGAAGGTTTTATATAGAATTTGAAAATTCGTTTTTTGAAGTTGGTAGGCATTATTTCAACAGTTATTATTATGAAAATCATTTTAAATTCTTCCTCAAACTTTGCTACTTTCCTTAGCTGTTACATCAAGGAAAATACATCGTTACATAAAGGAAAATAACATTGTTACATAAAGGAATATGAATTGCAAAACAGTTCAATACTTTCATTTTATGTTCGATTAGTAATTGAATAAACTTTTCCATTTATTTTGACGAGAAACTAAAAATATGGCATGAATTTTGTATTGTAAGCCTTTTATTAAGAGCCTACTTTGTGTTACAGCAAAGAACTAATATCTCTATATATTTTCTGTAACACATTTACACTATTGTTTTCTTCTTATAAGCTACAGTAAACCCAAGCCCTTAAAATAAATGCAAACTAGATAGGAAAACCTGGTCCATGTATTCTGCTCATTGTTGAATATATCATGCATCCGTTTTCATTTAGAACTTGGCAAATCAAGTACACAATGATATTGTGATCCTTGCAGTAACCATATGAATTCAGTTATGTAACGGGACTGTACAATGATAGTTGCATAGGTCTTTTAGTTCCCGAAATGAATGTCATAGTAAAGTATTTATACTTGAAGAGACTAGATGTGTACTAAGTTGGCAGTCAAACTCTTCTTTAAGCTTTATGTATTAGAAGAGTCATATATTTCCTTAATGTAACATATTTGCTTCTTTACTGTAACAGCCAGTCACTAATAATAAGGAATAACTTTCAAACAACCCAAGTTTTGATACTAAGTAAGCAATGGCTAAGCCCTGTGAACAGTTCTAAATTGTTTAATTGTTTTGTTTACAGTTTGTTCATGTTTATCAAATTTTTGACGTTTGATATATTTTTGTATTTTCCTTAATGTAACATTGCTGTAGCTGCAGATTCCTTGATGTAACTATCTTCTTTTTAGCAAATATAATTCACAGACTATGGCAGTTTAGTGCAACGTTTGCTCTAAATGAATGTATGTATTATACTACATCATGGAATATCAGAGGAATTATGTTCAAGTTCTGAATATTTTGTAAGTGTGAACACAAAATGTCAATTATGACAGTTATTTTAGGCGCAAACCGTACATGATTGGAGAATAAAATCGTCTGATATAATTTGCAAAATTTACTATTAAGGAAATCTATTAGATACTATTCATTGTGATGAAACACCTAATAAAATTGTTTTCATTCATTTAATGACATTGTACTTGTTTAAAGGATTGTTACATCTAGGAAATAGTTTTGCAATGGTGTAAATATACACCACACCTCGACAATCTGGGTACATTTAAGCTCCTTCTGTAACATATTTACACAGTATAGACATGCATGGTGCTATAATGTAAGCCATTAACCTCAGAGAGAATATAAAAATAATATCATCCTTGACATCAGAATTGTTATATAAAAAAATATTGACTCATATCTCAAATATAGATTTTGAATAGATATCAATGTTTTCCACGTTTTTGCGATGAAGACCGTAGGTAATAATGTCTTAAACAGTACTCTCAGTCGTTTGTAGTGACGTTACCCCACCCCGAAGTTGACCCAATTTCACGAAGCAACATATACACAAACGTCGGCTCAAAAGCCTCAGCTAAACGTATTTTCCTAGAAGAAAGGTTAGATACTAATAAATACGAAAGACTCAAGCAGGAAACGTAACACAAACAATACACCCACCTCTCAAGCAGAACACACACACACAGTCATACCACAACAAACACACGCAATACCATTCCCTCATCTACACACTAAATAGAAAACAACACGCAAGACAAACATAAAGCAAAGTGAACATAGGAGCTAATTTTACTTAGCGAAAATACGTAGAATGTTTCAGAATACGGGTCCAGGTCTAATTTTCGATCCATTTCGTTCAGATTTACTAATTGTATTTTCCAAGATGCAGTACAGTAGATATGCAAGATGCGGTACAGTTAACTGTCACCTGCTTGCAAGACGCGGTACAGTGATGGTAGAATGAAATGGCCAAATTTACATCACGTGCAACTGTTTCGCTAACACGAGGAGAAAATCCTAATACATAGAGTTACTATCTATCTGTAGATGAAAAACAATTACACTTTACATGTATATAATGCACATATTCGACCAATTTGTATAAAGTCGGCACACGTTGTTAGTGATAGGGCAGACTAAACTCTCATAATTCACGGACCATTCGACGTTTGTAACAGAAGAGGCTTGTTTGCGACAGGCAGAAATTAGTTCTGATTCGGTACGATTTAACGTTTCATACTTACGTGTTGCAATAATTGTGTAATAGACGTATTTCTTACTTGGCCTGACATTGTTTACATCAATTCACCATGGATTCCGTATCACTTTGGAGCAACATCCGCTGTACGATGTATACCAGTGACCTAGGTAGTCCTGGAAATAAAACAAAGAATGACTGCCATTGTCGTTCTAGATGACAACTTAAAGTAGGTTGATAGTAAAGCAGGACACTGTCAACTTGAATTAAGTAGTCAGCTAACCTGTTATTAAAACTAGAAACATACTATTTGGTAAAGGTCAGACTTATTACATGTGTATATACTATAGTTTTACACTAATCATGTCAAGCGCGACTTGAATAGTATTTGCAAACAATTTTGACCAGATCAGACGCCGCGTAACTGTTTGTCACTCAGTCATTGTTTCTACAATTCATAGAAAAACAGAGATTTTTTAAAAAGTTTTTGCAGACGATAAGATTGAAGCAGACGACAATTCAGCTTGATAAGGTTTTAAACCATTGTTGTCCTTACAAAGAGTAGATATTACCCTTTATTATATGCCTTCGTATGATATCGAGCGTTTCCGCGTGTATTTTCACAGTAAAATACAAGAGTTTGTATCAACCACCTTGTATCAGCCACTTTGTATTTTACTCTGACGTTGCTTTCGGTTTAACGTGACGTCATTTATGTACGAGTGCCGCGTTATTCTTTGTGGCAAACAAAAATTCTTGTTCTGCTTCAAATAACTAATAAATTTTGTATTTTTGATTTAAACAACTATTTAGCTGTTTCTGGTGTGTATTCAAGGCATATAATAAACACATTACCAGTTGGCAGTGTGCAACAGAGTGTTGCATTTAACTCTCGACGTTTTTGGCGGAAACAACCGATCAGACTCGCGCCAAGGCGTTCGTCGGATCGGCTTTTTCCGCCAAAAACGTCTCGAGCTAAATACATCACTCTGTATCGCACTGCCAACTGGTAATGTATATGTATTCAGGTACTCATGGTGAGGAATAGGGACGTAACTAATGTATATGACACATGTTGCCCAATCCAAATGCAATGTATGAAAGTTTGGAAATTAAATATGTTTAAACTGTAAAACAGGTATAACCAAAACACCTCGTGCAAATATATTACACGTAGGCCAAATGTAGTTAAACGTACACTTTTATCATAAATATCATATGGAGCCTGCGACAAAGACTGATGTCAACTCATTCCCTCTTTGCTTCCTTTCCAACGACAGTATTGTCGACATCATATTCATAATGGTCCCCTCAAAGATAGTCTTCTCGTGGATCTAATAACTTCTGGCGACGTTGTAGGTGAAAAACTTACAGTCTTTAACAAATACTTTGGTGTGAATGCGTCAACCCATTCTTTTGCCCCTGCCTTGGACTTAGCTTGAAACTGCATTCCCGTCGACGAGATGCCCTTCCGTACATCATGCTCATTAAACGTCCTAACGTTCCTAGAGTGCAATTTCTAAGACTGATCTCTCCGTAGTGATAGGAAATGTCTTGATAAGTATAAAACTCTGCGCTGTGTTTATAAAGGTTTCCAGTAATTTTCGTAAACACCTGAAATTTCAATCGCTGATCGTGCTTGTCTTTGATATGTACTTCACCAGATTTCACTACTAGATTTGTTCCAGCCCTGTCGCTTCTCCTTACATACTTGTACATTTCTTCCTTTGTTGATACAGAACATCCAAAGATCTGTAGAAACCAGTTTAACGGCTTTAAAATAAGATAAAACTAACATATTATCAATGGAATTATATATAACCCATATTATCAATGGAAATTCAAACGAATAACCATCCTTTTTCTTTTAGTCACTTTAGCTGTCTTACTTTCGATATCGCCAAAAGAAACAAATTTGAAGACTAAAATCCTGCATTCTATATATATAATAGCGGTGGGGGGAAATCATCCAATCCCGAATTAATCAATATTTTTTAACAAACGGTTCAGAGCCAGTTTAGATGCAGAATAACCGAACATCCAATATGACTCCGACCCGTTTGAAATTGACAGGAAAGAATCATAAGTACCCTCTAATTAGGATAGGATGATGAAACCCTCCCCAACCACTTGTACATAAAGTTTCTATTTTTTCTATGTGTAGCAGGAAGACATGATGTTTTTCATCTGTGATAGATGCTAAAATTCTACATTATAGATCTTTATATATTTTTATAAAACAAGTGTGTACGCTATAGATTTATATAGGTGTGGTATATGCAGACAATCATTCACCCAAATGGGACAACAAATTACTCGATGTCTGATCTGGATCTATGTTGTCTGCAAATGACACCCAGTCCATTAATTATTCTTAATTTGTGCAGCAGCTAAAGCATACTATCTCATATGTGATATATAAAAAATGTGATGTATGAATATATTTTATAATGCACTTTGTAGAATTTTTCTATTTTAACTTGATACTGTATTTTTTACAGGCTAGCCTTCCAGCTGACTTGCGGAAGGTCGGTGGTTCTACCCAGTTGCCGATTTGTGCCTGAAACAGGGCATAAAGGACTTATGGGGTCTTCCTCCACCTGTAATTAGCAGGACGTAGCGATATGACGGAAATACTGTTGAAAGCGACGTAAAATCAAAAACAAAACAAAACAGGCTGTTATTTAATTTTATTGTGAAGAAACTTTTGTTATTATGTCGGTAAATAGTTTTAGCTAATGTTAAAACAGCCGACTATAAATAAGGTTTGTTGTACCTTGTATCTTGTATGTAACTTCATGGGATGAGCAGGTATCACCGGAGGACCCTGGATGTTTATTCCAATGTACGTGCAGAAAATGTACGTACATATAATTGTCCTGTATTGAAAAGGTTAAAAGGGATGGTAAACCACTAAGTTTCATAAATGTGTTTAAATTATATAAAAACAAGAGCGTGTCCCAGTTACACGAATGCCCCCGATGATAAGGGAGGGGAATCCAGACTATCAAATGTAAAAGTTAGAGAGCTGAAACTGTAGTGGGGCGCCATTTTGAGGACTTCAATGGCCATTACTCCAAAGGGCCTAGCATAAATTGGTGCCGCTGGTTATCCAAATTGGTCTCCATTTTATGTCAACAAACATTTCAGAAAGTTTGGTGATGATCAGATGAAAAGCAATGTGTTTGTGAAACACAAATGCCCCCAGCCAGCATCATGTTCTGTAATGTAATGCTTATTTGCAAAAGTAGGTCAAAAGTCATGGTCGTAGGGTAAATGAAACATTGGCATGGTTGGAGAAGTCTTAACACAAGAAACATATAAAGTATGGAAGCTCTAGGCCAACTGGTTCAAATGTTATAGGCGTATAAAGATTTATACAAGTAAAGGTCAAAGGTCAAGGTCACAAGGGCAAAAACGTAGGTATGGTTGGAAAGGTCTTGACACAAGAAATATATAAACAAAATATGAAAGCCGTAGGCCTACTGGTGCAAATGTTATAGCCATTTAAAGATTTCAACAAAAGTAGGTCAAATGTCAAGGTCACAAGGTCAAAAAGTTGTGTATGGTTAGAAAGGGAAAACATATGTCAAGTATAAAAGGCCAAGGTGCAAAAATGCAAAAGTTATATCCAAGGTTAAGGTTTTTGGTTAAAGTTTGATTAAATAAGTCAAAGATCGAGGTCAAGGTCACATGGTCAAAGATGTTGGTATGGTTGGAAAGGTCTTGACACAAGAAATATACATACAAAATATAAAAGCCCTGGGCCAACTGGTGCAAATGCTATAGCCATTTAAATATTTTTACAAAAGTAGGTCAAATGTCAATGTCACAAGGTCAAAAAGTTTTATATGGTTCAAAAGGTCTTGCCATGAAGAATACGCATGCCAAGTATAAAAGGCCCAGGTTCAAAAATGCAAAAGTAATAGCCAATGTTAAGGTTTTTGGTTAAAGTTTGATTAAATAGGTCAAAGGTGAAGGTCAATGTCACATGGTCAAAGATATTGGTATGGTAGGAAAGGTCTTGACACAAAACATATACATACAAAATATTAAAGCCCTATGCTAACTGGTGCAAATGTTATAGCAATTTAAAGATTTTTACAAAAGAAAGTCAAATGTCAAGGTCAAGTTCAAAAAGTTTTGTATGGTTGGAAAGGTCTTGCCATGAGGAATACACCTGTCAAGTATAAAATGCCCAGGTACAAAAATGCAAAAGTTATAGCCAAGGTTAAGGTTTTTGGTTAAAGTTTGATTAAATAGGTCAAAGGTAAAGGTGAAGGTCGCAAGGTCGAAGATGTTGGTATGGTTGGAAAGGTCTTGACACAAGAAATATACATACAAAATATGAAAGCCCTGGGCCAACTGGTGCAAATGTTAAAGCCATTTAAAGATTTTTACAAAAGTAGGTCAAATGTCAAGGTCAAGGTCACAAGGTCAAAAAGTTTTATATGGTTGGTAAGGTCTTGTCATGAGGAATACACATGACAAGTATAAAAGGCCGAGGTTCAAAAATGCAAAAGTTATAGCCAATGTTAAGGTTTTTGGTTGAAGTTTGATTAAATAGGTCAACGGTGAAGGTCAAGGTCGCAAGGTCAAAGATGTTGGTATGGTTAGAAATGTCTTGACACAAGAAATATACATACAAAATATGAAAGCCCTGGGCCAACTGGTGCAAATGTTATAGCCATTTTAAGATTTTTACAAAAGTAGGTCAAATGTCAAGGTCAAGGTCACAAGGTCAAACATTTTTGTATGGTTGGAAAGGTCTTGATACAGGGAAGACACATGCCAAGTATAAAAGGCCTAGGTACAAAAATGCAAGAGTTATAGTCAAGGTTAAGGTTTTTGGCACAGACAGACGGACGGACGGACGGACAGACAAACCAACAGACATGACAAAAACTATATGCCCCCGAATCGTAGATTCTGGGGGCATAAAAATTGTAGGGTGAGATAGGGCCTAAAATAACAACAAATGAGCTATCCAGTAAGTGTAATAGTACGTGTGCTATAAGACACTTATAATATTAGTTATACAGTTTCCTCACAGGGTACATGAGGATTTCTTCCCAGCTGAGGAAAATCATTGATGACCGAGCCGTTAGGCGAGGGTTACATGATTTTACCAGTCGGGAAGAAATCCTCATGTACCCTGTGAAGAAACTGTATAACGAATTTATTATACTGCAAAGTTTTCATTGTTCAAATTAAATATATCGGAATTTGTCGTGCACAGCGCTCTAAGTAAACTATAACAAAATCGCGTCAAAACATATGACGTTAAGCGTTAGTGACGTCATATGTTTATGACGTTGTTATTCAAAAGGAAAATAGGCAAACTCGTATATATAGACAGTTGCATCAAACTTTTCAAGAAAAAATGTGACTGTTGAAAGATCCGGACCGATTTGTTCTTATCCGAAATGGAATTAAAATGGAGGATGCACGGTTGAATGCACTGAGTCCTGTCGAGCAGTCAGCCGTTTTTTTTTCTGCAAAGACTAAAGAGCCTGTCAGCCAATGAAACAGCTGCATTTCTATGTACCCTGTCAGCTCACAGGGTACTTCGTGCCAGGTCTACGGCTCATTAGCCTATCAGAAGTAAGGAATTAACTTTGCAGTATAATAATGTACTTTTGAAACGTACTTGGGTTAAGTGGTCAAATTATCTGTAATTACAAAATGAAATAACCTGTTAAGTCAGCCTTTATAAAACCATGGGCATTCTACGTACCTTACGGTTTTCATTTTTTAGTTGGACAACAAGCTGGTACGGTTTAACTTCTTTCGAATCGCCCCGGGAGGCCCGAACACAGAGAAAGCAACCAATGATATTTTTAATGCGAAACGTGTCAAGTATTAAGGTATAATACTAGGCGGGTATTTATACCTTATACCCTTTATTGTGACATCGTGTTCACTAGCCAAACCATCGTTCGCACTGCTCCATTGTAGAGACAGAGGCGCGCGTATCCTTTTTCTAAGTTTCAGCTCGGCCTCACCGCGATTTGAACGTTTAGAATTATATTCCATTATTCGTACTATTTTATAAATATCTGCTTCAAGAAGCTTTCATGTTTTATTTTATGAGACAAGTCAATTGTTCGAAGTGTTTGGTGTTTACGGAAGAAATATTGACGCGTGCCAATTAGTTTGGATTTAGACTTGGCGCCGCGTTACACAGCCTGATCTGGATGCAAAATGTCTGCAAACCGGACGTTAATTATACATGGGCGTACTCGAGTTAAAAAGAGTACAAGTTGGATTCTTTAAAAAAGGAAGCCAGGGAAGCCAAGCAGTTTTAATGAAGTGACATGTATATATGGTAGGAAACAAAACTATGTAGGGTTTGGGAAAAGAGTAATATAGGTGAAAGGTATACTTGAGATATTTGAGAAGATATTTATGTAAAATGAACCTCCATACATATAGCGACCAGTAAATTGCGTTAACGTCAATTCTTGTATTCTCAGGGTTTCTCATAATCTCGTGCCTAACAAAATCAGATGAAATGGGCATTCCTGACATCCAGAAATATATCAACCTTTTTCCTCCGATAAATTTCTGTTGGAAAATGTTGCATGGGCCCATAAATCATCAATTGGATTTGAATTCTCTATTTTCGAAATTTCACATGTAAAACCTGCTGCACATTGTCATTTATTTAATACTTGTGCATAGTTCAAATCTCAATAAACTAACAAAAATGATGCCACAGATGCAGAAATTTTCCATATGATAGATTTAAAGTGACTCTAAAAATACTTATCTGAACTGAAATAGTTTACCCCCTCCATAGCAAAAAACCTTGATAACCAATCAGAAGGCCCGAGAATATGGGGAAACATTTGACTGATTTAGATTGTGCAGGGTGGTGTATTCAAACGTAGAAATGACCTAGATTAGATTTTATTATTATTATTTTTATTGATGTTATACTTTATTCAGAGTTTCTACTGACTTTTAAGCCACAATGAAGAATTCTTAATAACAATGTATGTGCTTTATATATATTCTAAGGCTTAGCCCCGCAAGAATAGGAGACACCAGTATAACTGTTGTTTTTAGACAGTTCGTTGTTTAACACAATGCTGCTTATAAGACAACGGTGAAAGGAAACAGAGAACTCAAGTGAAAGGTTTCAATTTTACTTTCACCTTGCTTGAAGCTGCCTACTGTCATTCATACAATCAATTAGCGTTAGTTTAGTAGTTGTAAGCGACTTTTACGGCCGTCACACAAGCATTTAACATCTTATTGGAAATGTAGTGAAGGTATGAGTTTTATTCCTTATCGATGTGATAAGTTCCGGTACGGGATTTACTCCTAACCACAATATTGATTTTCGTAAAAATTGGTTGATGTGTAAAATGTATGTAACCTAGTTACAGGCATGGGGGCAGTACACAGTAAGAGAACAAAATCAGTCCAACAGAGGGGCCACATCACAGATTCCATCTTATTTTTGGATTTTATCACCAGCCTCAAATAAAATGCCCATTAACTCAATGATATATATCAACAGGCATGGCAAAACACCAAAAACTGACCTTGTAAACATACATTCAGGCTACAGTGTGACCAGTTGAATATCAATTTTAAGTGCGGAAATTTTGAAAAAAATGTTCAAATCGTGCCGTTTCAAGATTTTTTTGTGAACTGTTTGCGCTCATATATCACATTGGAAAAATTATTTTTCACATATACAAACTAAGTCCAGCTGGATGATTTAGCCAAAACAAGGCGGTTACCTTCTGCCCTTTTCACAATTTCAGCTTTTTTACCCTACCCATAAAAAAGCTACAAAAATACACAGACCCCCAGTTTCGCATCTAACACTCAGTGGCATATGCAGGAGCAGCAAAGGTCATGACCTTGGTCATATTTCAAGTGCTTTAGTGCTGTTCAGCCACATTATAATGCAATTGGCTCACAGTACACTAGAATTCTCCCTATACCTAAAATTAAGGAATTTGACCGGGGCCAATTCGAATATTTCCCAACCTTATTGTGTACTCCCCCCCCCCCCCCCCCCCCCCCCATGCGCAGACAATGCATTTTTGACTTGTGGTACAATATTGCGCCAATTATTTTCACCGTTTCGCAATAAGCAGAAAGTCCTTCCAAGAAAATGGCTACATTCAACCTAAACACTGAAGAAGCCCCCTTCAGGGGGCTTCCAATAATACGCCTCTGACGGTCACAGGTAATTGCATGCTTCTTTGGATATATGAAAACACTGTTTCACAGACTTACAAATATAAATACTTAACCCTTTCAATGCAATGACGTCATCAATTTCAAACACTCGTTGTCTGCCTTTATTCATCAAATTGAAACTTTAGGTATTTTGACTTAGAAAAAATTCAAATGAGGGTCAAAAAGTTTTAGCCTAACCAGACGCTACATGACGCGGCGTCTATTAGGAGACCTGGGGATTACCCTCGGGACAAGGCAGTGTTGGGGTTTTCCTTCGAGACAAAGCAGTGAAGGGGTTAACCCTCGGGACATAGTAAGGAAAGGGTTTACCCTCGAGACAAGGCAGTGAAGGGGTTTACCCTTCGGGACAAGGCAGTGAAGGGGTTTACCCTCGGGACAAGGCAGTGAAGGGGTTTACTCTCGGGACAAGGCAGTGAAGGGGTTTACCCTCGGGACAAGGCAGTGAAGGGGTTTACCCTCTGGACATGGCAGTGAAGGGGTTTACTCTCGGGACAAGGCAGTGAAGGGGTTTACCCTCTGGACAAGTCAGTGAAGGGGTTTACCCTCTGGACATGGCAGTGAAGGGTTTTACTCTCTGGACAATGCAGTGAAGGGGTTTACCCTCTGGACAAGGCAGTGAAGGGGTTTACCCTCTGGACAAGGCAGTGAAGGGGTTTACTCTCGGGACAAGGCAGTGAAGGGGTTTACTCTCGGGACAAGGCAGTGAAGGGGTTCACTCTCGGGACAAGGCAGTGAAGGGGTTGACCCTCGGGACAAGGCAGTGAAGGGGTTTACCCTCTGGACAAGGCAGTGAAGGGGTTTACCCTCTGGACAAGGCAGTGAAGGGGTTTACTCTCGGGACAAGGCAGTGAAGGGGTTTACTCTCGGGACAAGGCAGTGAAGGGGTTTACTCTCGGGACAAGACAGTGAAGGGGTTTACTCTCGGGACAAGGCAGTGAAGGGGTTTACTCTGGGGACAAGGCAGTGAAGGGGTTTACCCTCTGGACAAGTCAGTGAAGGGGTTTACTCTCGGGACAAGGCAGTGAAGGGGTTTACCCTCTGGACAAGTCAGTGAAGGTGTTTACCCTCGGGACATAGTAAGGAAAGGGTTTACCCTCTGGACAATGCAGTGAAGGGGTTTACCCTCGGGACAAGGCAGTGAAGCGGTTTACCCTCTGGACAAGTCAGTGAAGGGGTTTACCCTCTGGACAAGGCAGTGAAGGGGTTTACTCTCGGGACAAGGCAGTGAAGGGGTTTACTCTCGGGACAAGGCAGTGAAGGGGTTTACTCTCGGGACAAGGCAGTGAAGGGGTTTACCCTCGGGACAAGGCAGTGAAGGGGTTTACCCTCTGGACATGGCAGCTAATGGGTTTACCCTCTGGACATGGCAGTGAAGGGGTTTACTCTCGTGACAAGGCAGTGAAGGGGTTTACCCTCTGGACAAGGCAGTGAAGGGGTTTACCCTCTGGACAAGGCAGTGAAGGGGTTTACTCTCGGGACATAGTAAGGAAAGAGTTTACCCTCGGGAAATGGCAGTAAAAGGGTTTACCCTTCGAGACAAAGCAGTGAAGGGGTTTACCCTTCGGGACAAAGCAGTGAAGGGGTTTACTCTCGGGACATGGCAGTGAAGGGGTTTACTCTCTGGACATGGCAGTGAAGAGGTTTACCCTCTGGACAAGGCAGTGAAGGGGTTTACTCTCTGGACAAGGCAGTGAAGGGCTTAACCCTCGGGACATAGTAAGGAAAGGGTTTACCCTCGGGACATGGCAGTAAAAGGGTTTACCCTTCGGGACAAGGCAGTGAAGGGGTTTACCCTCTGGACAAGGCAGTGAAGGGGTTTACCCTCTGGAGAGGGCAGTGAAGGGGTTACTCTCGGGACAAGGCAGTGAAGGGGTTTACCCTCGGGACAAGGCAGTGAAGGGATTTACTCTCGGGACAAGGCAGTGAAGGGGTTTACCCTCGGGACATGGCAGTAAAAGGGTTTACCCTTCGGGACATGGCAGTGAAGGGGTTTACCCTCTGGACATGGCAGTGAAGGGGTTTACCCTCTGGACAAGGCAGTGAAGGGGTTTACCCTCGGGACATGGCAGTAAAAGGGTTTACCCTTCGGGACATGGCAGTGAAGGGGTTTACCCTCTGGACAAGGCAGTGAAGGGGTTTACTCTCGGGACAAGGCAGTAAAGGGGTTTACTCTCGGGACAAGGCAGTGAAGGGGTTTACTCTCGGGACAAGGCAGTGAAGGAGGGGTTTACCCTTCGGGACAAGGCAGTGAAGGGGTTTACCCTCGGGACAAGGCAGTGAAGGGGTTTACCCTCGGGACAAGGCAGTGAAGGGGTTTACTCTCGGGACAAGGCAGTGAAGGGGTTTACCCTCTGGACAAGGCAGTGAAGGGTTTACCCTCGGGACAAGGCAGTGAAGGGGTTTACCCTCGAGACAAGGCAGTGAAGGGGTTTACTCTCATGACAAGGCAGTGAAGGGGTTAACCCTCTGGACAAGGCAGTGAAGGGGTTACTCTCGGGACAAGGCAGTGAAGGGGTTTATCCTCGGGACAAGGCAGTGAAGGGGTTTACTCTCGGGACAAGGCAGTGAAGGGGTTTACCCTCGGGACATGGCAGTAAAAGGGTTTACCCTTCGGGACATGGCAGTGAAGGGGTTTACCCTCTGGACATGGCAGTGAAGGGGTTTACCCTCTGGACAAGGCAGTGAAGGGGTTTACCCTCGGGACATGGCAGTAAAAGGGTTTACCCTTCGGGACATGGCAGTGAAGGGGTTTACCCTATGGACAAGGCAGTGAAGGGGTTAACTCTCGGGACAAGGCAGTGAAGGGGTTTACTCTCGGGACAAGGCAGTGAAGGGGTTTACTCTCGGGATAAGGCAGTGAAGGAGGGGTTTACCCTTCGGGACAAGGCAGTGAAGGGGTTTACCCTCGGGACAAGGCAGTGAAGGGGTTTACCCTCTGGACAAGGCAGTGAAGGGGTTTACTCTCGGGACAAGGCAGTGAAGGGGTTTACCCTCTAGACAAGGCAGTGAAGGGTTTACCCTCGGGACAAGGCAGTGAAGGGGTTTACCCTCGAGACAAGGCAGTGAAGGGGTTTACTCTCGGGACAAGGCAGTGAAGGGGTTTACCTTCGGGACAATGCAGTGAAGGGGTTTACCCTCGGGACAATGCAGTGAAGGGGTTTACCCTTCGGGACAAGGCAGTGAAGGGCTTAACCCTCGGGACAAGGCAGTGAAGGAGGGGTTTACCCTCGAGACAAGGCAGTGAAGGGGTTTACTCTCATGACAAGGCAGTGAAGGGGTTAACCCTCAGGACAAGGCAGTGAAGGGGTTACTCTCGGGACAAGGCAGTGAAGGGGTTTATCCTCGGGACAAGGCAGTGAAGGGGTTTACTCTCGGGACAAGGCAGTGAAGGGGTTTACCCTCGGGACATGGCAGTAAAAGGGTTTACCCTTCGGGACATGGCAGTGAAGGGGTTTACCCTCTGGACATGGCAGTGAAGGGGTTTACCCTCTGGACAAGGCAGTGAAGGGGTTTACCCTCGGGACATGGCAGTAAAAGGGTTTACCCTTCGGGACATGGCAGTGAAGGGGTTTACCCTCTGGACAAGGCAGTGAAGGGGTTTACTCTCGGGACAAGGCAGTGAAGGGGTTTACTCTCGGGACAAGGCAGTGAAGGGGTTTACTCTCGGGACAAGGCAGTGAAGGAGGGGTTTACCCTTCGGGACATGGCAGTGAAGGGGTTTACCCACGGGACAAGGCAGTGAAGGGGTTTACCCTCTGGACAAGGCAGTGAAGGGGTTTACTCTCGGGACAAGGCAGTGAAGGGGTTTACCCTCTGGACAAGGCAGTGAAGGGTTTACCCTCGGGACAAGGCAGTGAAGGGGTTTACCCTCGAGACAAGGCAGTGAAGGGGTTTACTCTCGGGACAAGGCAGTGAAGGGGTTTACCTTCGGGACAATGCAGTGAAGGGGTTTACCCTCGGGACAATGCAGTGAAGGGGTTTACCCTTCGGGACAAGGCAGTGAAGGGCTTAACCCTCGGGACAAGGCAGTGAAGGAGGGGTTTACTCTCGGGACAAGGCAGTGAAGGAGGGGTTTACTCTCGGGACAAGGCAGTGAAGGGGTTTACCCTCGGGACATGGCAGTGAAGGGGTTTACTCTCGGGACATGGCAGTGAAGGGGTTTACCCTCTGGACAAGTCAGTGAAGGGGGTTTACTCTCGGGACAAGGCAGTGAAGGAGGGGTTTACTCTCGGGACAAGGCAGTGAAGGGGTTTACCCTTCGGGACAAGGCAGTGAAGGGGTTTACCCTCGGGACAAGGCAGTGAAGGGGTTTACCCTCGGGACAAGGCAGTGAAGGGGTTAACCATTTCAATTTTATTGTTACGGATCGCTACATCTATAGCCCTTTATCAGACAGAAGATCGTCTCCTCAAATTGCCCTCGTACATTATTTATGCCAAATGCACACGTTTGATTTTTTTTACCTAAGAATGATTTATACTGTTGCTTAACAGGTTGGATCCTGACCACATGCTGCATTTCGTGGTTTCATATTTGGATTTAAACTATTGACGGACTCGACTTTAGTCGCCTATGTTGGTGAGAGAGGTATGACGTATGTCAGTTATAAATGTACATTGTTATTTTCCCTAGTCTATAAAGAGATGCATGTTATCACGACTTAGCGGCGATTGTTCTCGTCCGTTACAAACAGTGTACTTGTGATGAGTACAAATGTTCTATGTAAAGACTTAGATCAGCGAGTTCTTATAGGAACCCATCTGATATGAGTATGCACTGTTCGTCATTTTGCAATACATGGTAAAACAACCATAGCTGGTCAAATTTGTCTGGATTAAATTGGAAACTGATATTGTCCATAAACGTTTTACCATTTACCTCAAATCTTATTTCCAGTAAACAGGTAACCACTTTTAGCAGGCTGAAATTAATGCAGAATGCTTAAAGGTTAGTGTTTAACATTTTGAGTTATTACAGAAAATGGTGTTATCTCCCTTTACAAAATTTACAAAATAGTAACATACACATGGTATTTAGAGCTTCATAAATTTCACATTTGGTACCTGCTTTGTCTTAAATTAGTGTTTCTATGAGGAAATACTACCATAGGCATGAACTGAATAATACAAAACCAAACTACAATATTTGTTTTCATTTGAAATAGATTTTTAATAAAGCAGGTTTTCTGAAACGGGTAAAATCAGAAAAATAAAATCCTAATCTGACACACCTTTATAAATGGTCGAAGAGCTAAAATTGTACACCAGAATGTTTTTTTTTATTTTTCAATTCATTTTAGTAGCTCTTCAAAACAAAACCATGAAAGAATGATTTTATATACTTTGAAATTTTCACAAATTCATGAGTTCAACACAACCTTAACTGTAATTGTCTTCTTCAATGGGGGAATAAATTAAATCTTGAGTGCAAAAGAACCTGGTACCGACTCCATTCCAGCTGAAATTTATGCTTCAGGAGGAACACATATAAAGTCTTAAAGACTTTTCCTCAGTCCATTGATGGACTATCCCCACATATAAAGTCTTAAAGACTTTTCCTCAGTCCATTGATGGACTATCCCCCATTGTCTCGATAGTGTGAGAATTTAACTGTCAAAGCATGCATCACAAGCTATACCGATCTCAGTTTACCTGGTGAGGCCTAGATTATACTCATGCTCTAGTGATTTTCAATGGTTATTTCTAACAAAACTATCAAATATAAAGGTCGGTCTCAAATGAGAAGCTCAAACGGTCCTTTGCTACCTACATGTCCACAAGACCCATGCTTTTTGCAAGGAAATTGTCTGGCAAGGCGTTATGATCGAAAGAGTCTCAGGAGATGTCTTTAAACAAAGTTGTTCCACTCAATGTGGAACCACGAAACTCTTCCACAAGATTTCAAATTTGTATCGATTGTCCACTTCTATAGGCGCAAAGGAAATCGGAAATCATGTGACAACCACCGTGGAATAGCTTTGCTTTCCATTGCAGGAAAGATCCTCACCAGAGTGCGGTTGAACCGGCTCAACCAGCATCTCGAACTCAATGACCTTCTTCCAGAGAGTCAGTGTGGATTCAGAAAGGGCCACAGCACAGCTGATACAATATACTATGCCAAACTGCCAACGCAACACCTCCGAGTTCCCTTCTATTTTCTTATCAGAGCGGGTGTTAAAATCGATGGAAAAGTTGATACAAAATTATTGAATGTTTTTATTTGTTTTTTTTTAAATTGATGTACTGTCCTCAAATTTGTACATATTGGAAACGAATTTCCATTGACACTTCTGACGAATAATAACCATCTATCCAAACGTATCGCTAATTTCTGGTTAACATTCCCCATTGAAAATGCATTGGAATGAGATTTCTGAAAACTTGTTATCACAAAATTCCATATTTTTGCACCAAAGCTAATTCATTTTGTTTTTGTTTACCAAGAGTATTGTCCATTGATCACTCTATGAATTGCAGAAGAAATATATTTAAGATATGCACACATTACAGAATTCACTAGTCTAACTTAAGACATGTTTAACATTGGAAGTAATTGGAATATCCGGTGTGTTGCGTTGGCAGTTTAGCATAGGATATTTGCCTCTCGCCAACTGCAAGAAAAGTGCCAGGAACAGAATGTCTTCGTGGACCTAACAACGGCATTCAATACAGTTTGTCGCGAGGGATAGTGGAACATCATGGCAAAGTTTAGATGCCCAAACAAGTTCGTGTCCATGATGGCATGTACGCACGAGTTCAGGACGACAGTGAATACTAATTGCCATATCCCGTTACAAACGGTGTCAAGCAGTGTTGTGATCTGGCTCCCACCTTATTCAGTTTAATATTTTCCTCGATGCTGACAGATGCCTTTCGGGATGGTGACATTGGTTACAAGTTCAGAACAGACGGTGGCCTCTTTAAACTACGTAGGTTACAGGCCACAACGAAGGTACAAAAATGAAGTAGCACGTGACTTCCTGTTCGCTGAAGATTGTGCATTGAATGCCAGGTCTCAGACAGACATGCAAGGAAGTATGGACCTTTCCTCACAGTCATGTGACGATTTCGGGTTCCCAATAAGTACAAAGAAGACGGAAGTACTACACCAACAAGCTACAGGGTGTCTACAGGGAACCAACAATCACAGTCAAGGGCCAGACACTTGTCGTTGCCGAAAAAATTGCCTCGACAGCACATTATCACGATCAGTCACCATCGACGAGGAAACCATCTGCAGACTTGCCCGGGCAAGTGCAGCCTTTGGAAGACTCAAAGACAAGGTTTGGAAATGCAGAGGAGTTAAAGGTGTACAGAGCGACGGTGTTTCAATCCTTACTGTATGCATGTGAGACTTGGACTGTCTACAGCCGATATGCCAAACAACTCAACGCTTTCCAAATGAGATGTCTCTGATCCATCTTGCAAAATAAGTGGCAAGACAAAATCTCAGACACCGAAGTACTCCAGAAGACTTCATTAGAGAGCATCCAAGCAATACTTGCCCGCTCAAAACTAAGCTGGGCTGGTCATTTATGTCGCATGGACGACAAGCGTCTTCCCAAAAGACTGCTGTACGGCGAGCTTCAGAGTGGCAAACGGTCACAAGGTGGTCAGAAGAAAAGATACAGGGAAACACTCAAAGCCACCATGAAGTCTTGCATTATTTTGCATTGTTTTGCCTGCTTTCCTGGGCAAAGGATTCTCAAGACCGTTACAAATGGCGCGCCAAAATAAGGAACTGAATTAATGGGGCTTAAAGAAGCTCATTGAGGCCAGAAGGAGAAAGCGCCAGTGCCGGAAAGACAGAGAGAGCACATCTTCCTCCAAGCTATCCCTTTCAGCGGACCTTCCCTGTCCGCAATGCAACGAATTCTTCAAGGCGAGGATTGGCCTGACTAGTCATATCCGCACACATTCCTTCTAACTGTGATAGGGAGTAAACTGTTGGTCATCTTCGATTACGCAGGACGAACATTATCATTATTATCATTATTATAATTATTAAATTAAATTCGCTAAAACGTGCTTATATTTGAAAAAAGACTGAGGGATTAATGCGTTAAACAGTGACTGAATTATTTACTTTGTCAAGTTGCTAACCTTTTTAATTGTGTACGTGTGTGTTTGTGTGGGAAGAGATGGGGAATCCGCTCTTGGATGTGCTTTTGTTTTAACAATTGTTAGTGATTGATTATTCAATGTAGGCAGCACTCTTCAGGAAGGGAAATTTGTCTTCGTCTACAGGGGACATGATATTACAAGCAATGGGTCAAAATACCGTGGGTTACAACTTATTGTAAAGACAATATAACTTGAGAAAGGGGAGTCACTTCGGTATACCAAGACCGCTTCGAAACTCGTCGACAAAGAAGTTTTATTCATAGATGAATGTATTATGTTTTCCCGTTCAAGCGCTAAAACAATTTCCTCCCACAACCCGTTTCAAGTTTTAAAGACAGATGACCACTTTAAGCAGCCTGAAAGTAAAGCAGAATGTGTCTTTAGGCGGATTCTGATCTACTTTCTGTCTTATTTTAGGTATCATTTGTAAGGATATAAAAAAAACATTTTATGGTACATATTTGTGACTGTATTAACTTTTAAGTTAAACTAAAGTATTCGGAGGAGGAATAAATCAAAGGCTTAAAATGCGTACCTGTGGAATTATTGGTTAAGCTAAACGCCATTAAACGGAAAAATTAAACAAAAGAATATGACAATGTTTTGTATTGTTGATTGGAATTTTAACCTGAAGGTCAAACAGTTTTAAGCCTGGTCAAAACGATGGGCGTTTAACCAGGTGCAAGTATACTGACCGATATATACACCGCAATATGTACACTGCTGTATGATCTAAGATAAATAATTCATAATATATCAGAATGAATTTCAAGTATCTCTAAACATTTTATTTTTTGTTATCAAAATCGATATTTCTTGGACTGGGATAGATCCAGTCAAATAAAGGCAGTGTCCTGATTTAGCGTTTTTGGAAATCAAGATTCGTTTATTGCTTATATTTATCATTTTTCTATTTTTCCTTGTCCATTTCAAAGGGAATCTTGACCAGATGTTATTTTATTTCTATGCATATATGATACCGGCCAAATAAATGATATAGATATATTCCCAATTTAAAAACCACTCCTGTCTTAAAATATGACATGAAAAGTAGGCCCAAAAATATGTATTGTAATTTTGCATTACAAAATTAGGGATCTACCCAGTAAACTGTCTCTCTGTGCTTTACGAACACTTAAAATAAGACATTAAAAATAAACAATGCAACTTGATAAATCTATTATTATAGCATATTTTAAAAAATTACGTCGCTGTTGTGTAAAGTATTTACACACAGCAACGCGAAATCAACCATCATATCTCTAGAATGTGTAGGGTACGAACATTGAACTGCTTAGGCTTTTAAAATCGACACTTGATCGTCCTACATAAAATGTTTCTTATTAGATAAACAGTACTGTAGTAGGTTTCAAAATTATTACTGTATTCAAGCAAACTTTCTCGGACTATAACATAAAGTTTTGCAAGTGGCTTCTCGTCGGTGTGTTTGAATTTCATGACCGTTAAATGTGAACACGTTTGTTTTCTAAGCAAAAGCTTTAGACATTCCATTGCATAAGGCTAGCTTCAGTAGGCTACACAGGTTGTGTAAACAGTGTACACATCGCTCTCCGAGTAATATATAGATTTAGATCTATATGTACGTGCAGAACAGATACAGTAGTCTAGAGCTACATAGTAAGTGTATTCTGCTGTCCGACACATATGTGTACGTTTAGCCATGTCTACATAATCAAACTAGATCTAATTTAAACAGGGGGTAGGTGCAGTTTTGTAAAAAAATCCAAATTCTTCGAACTTTGCATAAATATAGTTTCTATGACAAAACTGGTGAAAAAAGTAGGGGGTACCGGATCTTTTTTTTCTCATACTTTGAGACTACTCCCCTTAAATTAAAGCTTCACAAAAACTCCTTTTTTGTACAACGTTTTTTCAATCTATGAAAAAGATTTTTTATCTATCATAATTTGTATTACAATAGTAAGAATAAACCCTGGAAATATTTTTGTCAATATGAAAAAAAGTGTGTAATTTGACTAGATAAAAGTAAAATTTACCCGCCCACGTTCTTAAAATTAGAGATTAAGGCACAGTAAAAATTCCCCTATGTGTTGTAGCAAACAAATGACCAATTGTTATACTTTTGTTTTTAGCCCTGCAAACAAAGAGTTTTAGTGAAAACACAGGGTACCGGATCTTATGAAAAAGATATAGACCATTTTATTTAAAAAAAATCCTTTTTTCTCACTTTTTCACTTTTTGATGTTTTTCTATAAAGAATAACTTTTTCTAAAAACATCATTTGACTCATTGAATTATCTATAATTTATAATAAATCTATACTCTCATGAATATTTCCTGCTTATATTCTGAGAAATTAAAATGAAACCGGATGTAACAAAGTGCAACCTACTTTTGAAAACGGTGTGTGCTGTAAACTACGCATCGGACAAAAAAGTTCAAAAGAGTCGGCAGGACGAAAACCCTTTTTTTTCTTGCGAAAATAGTATTTTATAAACGTATGGATTCACCGAAATTAAGTTTTGTTAAATATTATATTTTACACAATCTTAGCCTTTTTCGGAAAGTTCATACGCTCTTAGCCAGGGCGATATTCTTATTGTTCATATATGTTTTACTGGTACCAAAAATAAAACCAAAGCCACTTTTAATTAAATTCTGTTTTGAGACATACATTTTTTTAAGTATTTTCCTGTTTTCAATTATCAGCCAAATACGATACCACTGAATGTTGATCTCAAAATAGACGACATATACGTAGGTGGACTATATTTATCAGTTGTTTATAACACAACGTGTGTATATAAACACCATGTACAAAGAGAATACCGTCCAGTCTTTGAAAAGGTTTATACTGAAAACGTCAAGTAATATTTCCAAGCGGTTAAACTCTATTATACCTTGAATTCATAACAAATTGCGCTTTTTGTATCAATGGAGGGGGGAATGTTTTTTAGGAGAAACCACAGAGCTGGAGCAGCTATAGACGTGAAGTCTGGTGAAGTACTTATTATCACGGACAAACACGATCAGCAATTGAAATTTCGAGTATTCATGAAAATCATAGGAAACCTTTATGAACACCACGCTCAGCTTTATACTGATCAAGACTTTCTGTATCACTATGGAATGATAAGCCTTAGAAATTGCACTGTGTCAACTGACTCCAAGAATGTTAAAGCGTTTAATGTGCATGGAGTACGGAAGGGAATTGGATCGTCGTCGGGAATGCAGTTTGAAGCTAAGTCTCAGGCAGAGGCAAAAGAATGGGTTGACGCAATGAAACCAAAAACCTTGTTACTTCCTACAAGTTTTTCACCAATGCCATCACCAGAAATGATAAGATCGAAACTACTTACACCACCTGGACGATTGTGAATATGTTTGATACACCAATATCGATATGGAGAGAATAGTGGTGGAATGGGTTTCAACAAATAACGGCCCTTGTCGGCCATCATGACAATGGAGCGTGTGTCTCTTTGTCTAATGTCCTTAAACATGTCAGTAGAAACATTATTTGTTGCTATGACAATTAAGCGAGTGTTTTTGCTTAATGAACTTGTATTTGATCTGTCATCAGATATGAAAACAATGTTAGAGAATTATTGTGATATGGAATTTTGACAACAGGTCAAAACGAGAGCTAAGTATAAAGTCAAGTGACGAACGTTTTTTTATTTGCTTGCTTGTTTGGATGCATTCCATGTTATAATAATGTGCCGTACCGTAAAAACCTAAATATTTTGACACCCAAAAATAACTGCTATATGTAGCCTTAACTTTAAAATAATTGCTGTTATCGGCTAGTATGTTGCCCTTAACGTGAAAACCGATTGGCAAATAGCGTATATCCTGATCAGACTAATCCTTAGGGAGCATTCAGATCAGGGTCTACACTATTTAATTAGTCCTGCCTGTCCCAATGTTTAGGGTATTTACGGTATTACATTTTCTTGCCTAACCATTCATATTCTTGTCAAACAAGTTTTTTATATATATATATATATATATCAGAATGATTGCATGCGTGTCTCAGTTTCATTAAAAATGTTGCAAATACTTGTTTGTAAAGACATTATAGAAATTGTGAATAAATTTGTTTCAAATAAAATGAATTTGTGTTTTGTACATTCCATAATTGACACTCGAAACTGGGTTTGAACTGAATATTTTTCAGGCATAACAAAGGACAGTTTATTCTATAGACCATAATCAAAATATCCCTAATATTTAAAGTTTTACAATTTATTCGTGTCCGCTTAACCATTTGCCGGCCAAAAACGTTTGTTTGGTATTTGTAAATAGTTTCGATCCAGATGAGCTACCATGTACAGTGGTGTTTGGTCAGAATCAAACTGCTTGACACTCGCCTGAAGGATTTACCAACTAAAATGAACCGACAGTGAATTTACAAAATCTGCAGACGACAATGGCAAAGTATAATGGCAGACGAATGGTTGAAAGGTTTATATGAATAACAATGAATATGTATTAGTAAATTTCGGAGTTACACGAGTAATGGCCGGTAACTCACTCATTTCTTAGACAAGAGTGAATTTGTCAAAAGAAATACTAGAACAGCTCAGTTCTAAAACAAGTAGCCGATTTTCCAATAGGATTATACTTATGTATTTGACACTAAGTACAGACACAGCTCTTAGAAGAGAGGGTCTTCTAAAATGCCTTTGATCTGTATCTTTACTATGTGTCAATAACCATTAACAAGACACCAGACACAGGAATCTCATTGACCTTTTTAATATGCAGAGTACACAAAGTAAAGTGAATGTTTCGTTACCAAAAAATGGAGTTCATACATAAAAACCGCTTTTTGTGAAAGAATCACAACCTGTGTAGTTTATATGGGATAAAAAAACGTTTACTATAATTTTTCCAATGACATAATGCGTTTTAACAGCTTCACAAATGCTTAAACATTTTACATTCTTGCTTTATCTGTTGAAAACTGTTTTAATCGAGATGAATCGTCGAGTGACTCATCTGGATCCACGCCATTTTCCACTCAAAAGCAAAACTGTTCGTCAATTGCAACCATTCTTAATTTTACAAAACTTCAGACGATACATTTAATTTGGCAGAAAGAAATTAATTTTATACTGACGGGTGTAAGAGTTTCAGGACTCGTGGCCTGTTGTAAAATAAAGTATTTCAGAACACAATTTAACCCTTTGCCTGCTGATCGCGACTCCGTCTAGTTTTGCAAACGGTTTGTTTTCAGATTAGTGGCTGGGTCACGCGTCGTTAGGTTTCTTTACCCGGAAAATGTGTAAATCCAAATGTAATAAACTTTGCAGACGACAATTTCAAAGCACACTATATCACAGCAGGATAAGGGTTAAACGTATTTTATCAAGCATCGTATTATTATTGAATTTATTTTTATACTTGTTTCTAAAATATATTTTCCCGTGTTTACACTAACAACAAGAATATCGATCCCAACGATGGATGCTCCCCACAAAGAAGAACCCTAAGGTATAGCATGAACACAGTATCAAATTTCATCAACTTTTGATGTAACGTTCAGGAGATATGCTTCAGACAAAAAAATATGAAAAAGGGAGACAATGCAATATTTGCAGATGACAGTTATAATTATTTGTACTACACTTCTTTTTGTCATCCTCTATCACAGAATCAAGGGATTGCAGAACCATTGTTCTAATGTACTGCACCTCCTTATGGCATCATCTATCACTGTATCAAGTTCCATTAACTTACGGTGTAACAGTCAAAAGATATACTCCGGACAAAATTATTATGCTTTTTTAGAAAAAAAAAGATAATTCAATATTGGGACATGACAGTTACTGTTTTTGTGCACTGTACTTCCTCCAATTATCTTCTATCACTGTAATAAGTTTCATCAATTTACGGTGTAACAGTCCAGAGAAATGCTCCGACAAAATTATTTTTTATGAGAAAAAGGGAGAATATTCAAAATTGGGAGGTGAGAGAGTAACGGTTATTGTGTTTTGCACATTTTTCTGTCATTCTCTATCACTGTATTTAATTTCATCAACCTGCGGTGTACCGTTCAAGAGATATGCTCCGGACAAAAAAGCGTGACGGACGGACGGACGCTCTAACATTTCAGGGTTATGTGACTTTCCCATTGTTAAAAAGGTGTGAAAAGCGACATAAAGAAGCCACATAAACCAAACATGGACTAACGGAATAATTAGCTCTATTGATTTATTTTGTTCTATGTTACGTCACCTAGTCCCATATATCCAAAATGTTATGGCGGACAGACAGACAGACGAACGGAAACACGGACGGACAAAGCGGCGACTATATGCTCCTCCTCCTAAAGGGGAGCATAAAAATACACTTGGTCTAAAAATAGCTCTGTGAAAACTAACCCTTTCACTGTCACGACATTATCATTTTTCATTAATTATCGTCTATTTTTATTTCTTAAATTTTAAGTTTAGGTATTTTGACTTGAGCAATATTAAAATTAGTGTAAACAATTTGAATCCTGAGCATTTGCCAGAGTAAGGCAGTGAAGTGGATAATGAAGCGGGAATGGCATATCCAGTATATTTTGTTATATATATTTATTTCATAACTGACCTTTCTATTAGCACAATAACAAGCATAAAATGAGATGCCAGGGCACGTTGGCGCACTACTCTGAAATATATATTTCAGCATGTTTGGTGGACGCGGCAAGGGATTTAACCCTTTCACTCTCAATGACGCCTTATAGTGCGTTTAAAACCAGTTACTTAGGACCAAAACTGTCTGACACTCGTTTTGAAATTGTTTCAGCCATACTGCCTTATTTATTAACTTTGAAACGGCATTGCAGACAACAAAATTGAAGTAGATGACAATTAAACGGTAAAAGGGTGAAACTCTCATGAAAAAGATGGCAGTGAAATAGTTCATATTTTAGAAATCTATTAACTCTGGTGAACTCCCTAGTGATTTGGCGTAATGCCAACATCGCGCCCGTGTTTAAAAAAGGTGGAAGGCATTTGCCAGAATACAATCGTCCAGTATCATTGACATGTCTTCTCTCAAAGCTCATGTAACATTTTATTTGCCGTCACTTGTTTAACCACCTAGACAAACACAATGTGCTCACTTCACTTGTTTAAACCATGGTTTTCGCACCGGTTATTAATGTGAACAGCAACTAGTGGTAACAGCCGATGACTTACTAAGTTGATGTGATGATACTGAAACTTGAAGTATACAGCATTCACGGGACCATCGATGGGTGGATCGCAAACTTTCTTACGCAACGGAAAAATGTGTGCTGTAGTTGACGGTGAAACCTCTAGTGAAGTGAACGTAGGATCAGGAGTACTTCAAGGAGTAGTCTTGGTTCCGCTATTGTTTCATTGTCATAAAAATGACATGCCCGAACGTGTCAAATCTCAAATTAGACTATTTGCACACAATTGCTTGATAAAACTTGAGGATACAAAAAATCGGTGACCATCTTAAACTTCAACAAGACTAAGATAGCCTTCAAACCTGGGCGGACAACTGAGGAATGAAATTTTACGCGAAAAAATGTTACTAAATGAGTTTTAAACAAAACTCTACACACTTTTACATCATCCAAGATCACATTCTCTAAAAGGTGCAGAACAATCAGTATTTGGGCATCACATTCTCAGATAACATGAAGTGGAACACACATATTGTAAATTTCACTCTTGGATTCTTAAGAAGGAATCTACATCGCTGTCCCCAAAGTTGTGGAAAAATTGCTTACACTGCCCTAGTAAGATCAAAAATGGAATATGGTGCAGCTATCTGCGACCCCTTATTTTGAACAAGATATTGATCAACTTAAAGCATTTAATTTTCTGCTGCCAGATTCATTAAGTGGGATTATCATTCAATACAAGACATGAATGAAGTGTTAGAGAAATGCTCAAAGAACTTAGACTTCCTACACTTCAAGAGCGACGGAAACATCAGACACTGACCCTACTGTACGAGGTAGTGGAAGGGCATGTACCGGCGATCGACAAGAATCAATACATTCAACCCTAGAGACAAAAACGGACAATCCGGGCTACAAGATTTGCAGGCGTTGACCATAACAAACATTGTTGAAGAGTTAAAGAATGGACACATTTTAATATGCCCATTTTTACGAAAAAGGGGCATACCTCTTGAATGTCTAGTGGTAATCTTGCTGGTTATCTAACTTGACCGAGACATTATATTCATTCAGCATATGTATGACCATAATGTCTTGGTCAAGGTCGATAACCAGTCAGATTGCCGTAGACATTCAAAAGTGATGCCCCTTTTCTCGTCAAAAAACGGGCATATTTTAGTTTGTCCGCTCTTTAACTCAAACAAATTTATTCCAATACTTTTCAAACTTGGTCAGCATGTGAATGATGTCAGCATGTGAATGACCATAATGTTTAGGTCAAGTTTGATTACCAGCAAGATTGCCGTAGAATTCAAGAGTTATGCCCCTTTTTCGACAAAAAACCCGGGCATCTTTTAGTTTTTCCGCTCTTTAACTCAAACAAATTTATTCCAATCCTTTCTAAACTTGGTCAGCATATGTATGACCATAATGTCTCAACCAAATTCGATAACCATCAAGATTTCCACTAGACATTCAAGAGTTTTGCTCCTTTTTAGTAAAAAATGAACATATTTTAGTTTGTCCGCTCTCTAACTCAAACAAATTTATTCAAATCCTTTTAAACTTAGTCAGCATGTGAATGTCATTCACATGCTGACCAAGTTTCAAGAGGATTCGAATTGAGAAAGGGAGCGGACAAAATCAAGTATGCCCTTTTTTGACGAAAAAATGGGCATAACTCTTTAATGTAAACTGCAATCTTGCTAGTTATCGAACTTGACCGAATATTACGTTCGTACACATGCTGACCAAGTTTTAAAAGGAAAAGAGTTTTGTTTGAGTTAGAGAGCGGACAAACTAAAATATGCCCGTTTTTTACGAAAAAGGGGCAATTTCTTTTGATAGTATACGTCAATATTTCTGGTTATCGAACTTGACCGAGACGTTATGGTCATTCAAATGCTTACAGAGTTTCAAAGTTATTGGAGCGGACAATATAAAATATGCTCGTTTTTTACGGAAAAGGGGTATTACTTTTGAATGTCTACGGCAATCTTGCTGGTTATCGAACTTGACCGAGACATTACGGTCATTCACATGCTAACCTAGTTTCAAGAGGATTGAAATAACTTTATCTCAGAAATAGAGCGGACATACTAACATATGCCAATTTTAGACAAAAAAGGGTCATAACTCTTTAATGTATTCGGCAATTTTACGAAAAAAGGAGCATAACTCTTGAATGTCATGGGGAAATCTTAATGGTTATCTAAGTTGACCGAGACATTATTGTCATACACATACTGACCAAGTTTAAAAAAAATTGAATAAATTTGTTAGTAAGAATGCGGAAAACTAAAATGAGCCCGTTTTTACGAAACAGGGGCGTAACTCTCTTGAATATCTAGGGGTAATCTTGCTGGTTCTCGAGATTGACCGAGACATTTCGGTCATACACGTGGTGACCAAGTTTCAAAAGGTTTTTAATGAATTCATTTGAGTAAGAAAGCTAACAATCTTAAATATGCCCTTTTTTACGAAAAAAAGGGCATTACTCTTGAATATCTACGGCAATGTTTCTGGTTATCAAACTTGACATAGATTTTATTATCATTCACATGCTGACCAAGTTTCAAGAGGATTGGATTAAATTTGTTTGATTTAGAGAGCGGAAAAACTTGAATATGCCCTTTTTTGACGAAAAAAGGGTATAACTCTCGAATGTCTATGTAATCTTGCTGGTTATCGAACTAACCGAGACATTATGGTCATACACCTGCTGACCCAGTTTCAAATGGATTGGAATAAATTCGTTTGAGTTAGAGAGCGGACAATTTAAAATATGTCATTTATGGACGAACAAAGGGGCATATTCCTTGAATGTCTACGACAATATTGCTGGATATCAAACTTGACCGATACATTGTTGTCATTCACATACTGACCAAGTTTAAGAGCATTGGTATAAAATAGATTGCGTTTGAGAGCGGACAATCTAATATATGTCCGTTTTTGACTAAAAAAGGGCAAAACTCTTGAATGTCTTAGGGTAATCCTACTGGTTATCTAACTTTACCGAGACATTATAGCATCCACATGCTATACGAAAATAATGCCCATTTTGATGAAAAAAGGGGCGTTACTCTTAAATGTCCACAGCAATCTTGCTGGTTATCGAACATGACCGAATCATTATTGGCATTCACATGCTGAATAAGTTTCAAAAGGATTGGAATAAATTTGAATAAATTTGTTTGAGTAAGGGAGCAGAGAGACTGAAATATGCCCGTTTTTTGACGAATACAGGGCCATTACTCTTGAATTTCTCCGGGATTCTTGCTGGTTATCGAAGATGACCGAGACATTATGGTCATACACATGCTGACAAAGCTTAAAGAGGACTGCAATAAATTTATTTGAGTTTGAGAGCGGACAAACTAAAATTATCCCGTTTTTGACGAAAAAACGTGTATAAGTCTTGAATGTCTACGGCAATATAGCTGAGTTAGAGAGCTGACAAACTAAAATATGCACGGTTTTTATAACGAAAAAGGGGCATAACTCTTAGATGTTTAGTGATAATCTATCTGGTTTTCGAACTTGACCGAAACATTATGGTCATACACATGCTGACCAGGTTTCAAAAGGAATAAGAAAATATGTCTGAGTAAGAAGGCAAACAAACTAAAATATGCCCGTGTTTGACGAAAAAATGGGCGTAACTCTTGAATGTTTACAGCAATCTTGCTGTTAACCAAACATGACCGATACAATATGGTCATACACCTGCTTACTAAGTTTTAAAAGGCATAAATTTCTTGATGTTAGAGAGCGGACATACTAAATATGCCCGTTTTTTCCGAAAAAAGTGGCATTACTCTTGAATGTCTAGGAGTAATCTTGCTTGTAATCTAACTCGACTGGGACATTATGGTCATTCACATATATCACTAAAATATGCCCGTTTTTGACGATAAAAGGGGCATAATTTCTACGGCAATCTTGCTGGATATGAAAGGTCACCAAGACATTATGGTCATACACATGCTGACCAAGTTTCATAGGATTAAAATTATGTCTGAGTTCGACAAACTAAAATATTCCCGTTTTTTACGAAATAAAGGGCATAACTCTTGAATGTCTAGGGGTAATACTGATGGTTATCAAAATTGACCGAGACATTATGGTCATTCCCATGCTGTCCAGGTTTCAAAAGGATTAAGAAAATTGGTGTGAGTAAGAAGGCAGACAAACTAAAATATGCCCGTTTTTGACGAAAATGGGTGTAAGTCTTTAATGTTTACTGCAATCTTGCTGTTTATCAAACATGACCGAAACATTATGGTCATGCACATGCTTACTAAGTTTCAAAAGGATTGAAATAAATTTGATTGAGTTAGAGAGCGGACATACTTTATATGCCCGTTTGTTTTGCCGAAAAAAGGGGCATAACTCTTGAATGTCTAGGGATAATCTTGCTTGTAATATAACTCGACCGGGACATTATGATCATTCACATTTGTCACTAAAATATGCCCGTTTTAGACGTAAAAAGGGGCGTAACTCTTGAATGTCTTCGGTAATCTTGCTTGTAATCTAACTCGACCGGGACATTATGTTCATTCACATATGTCACTAAAATATGCCCGTTTTTTGACGTAAAAAGGGGCATAACTCTTGAATGTATTCGGCAATATTGCTGGCTATCGAACTTGACCGAGACATGATGGTCACTCACATGCTGACTAAGTTTCAAGAGTATTGGAATAAATCTGTTTGAGTTAGGGAGCAGACAAACTAAATATGCCCGTTTTTTTAAGAAAAGGGGCATAACTCTTGAAGGTATTCGGCAATTCTGCTGGTTAAATAATTTTACCGAGATTATAATCATACACATGCTGACCAAGTTTCAAGATAATTGAAATTAATTTGTTTGAGGTAAGAGAGCGGACAAACTAAGATACGAGGACCATTCAATTAATAGTGAGCCTTGCCCTATAAAAAAGAAACAAACAAACCAAGCAGCAAATTGCTTTCTTTATTCCCTCAGAGTATTCCTCTTTAACGCTTATGCCAAATTTCAGCCGTGAAATCCATCCGTGGAATGCTTTATTGAAGGCTGATTTGGGTATTCTGTTCATATATTGATATATGACAGACCAAATGTCGGTTCTAGTCCGAAATCGGCGTCCCTGGGAGAACTGTTTCATGTTTGGGAACACCCAGAAGTCATACGGGGTCAGGTCTTGACTGTACGGTTGATGGGGAAGCACATCGGTTTATCTTTTATACGGAATGTGGACTTCAGTGCAGGAACAGTGTCATGTAACACATAGGCACCATGCTTTCCGAACGTTTTCCGGCTTTTGTAACATTATTTTTTTTTAAATTTCAACACTATATCCTTTTAAACTTTCCCGTTAACAGTTCTACTCCGTGGTATCAGACCTTGAACAGTCTCTCCTCTTGCATTAACGTGAATTGCTACAATATTGTCTGTACACTTTGTGTTCTTTTAGCAACTGGGTCTCCTCATACCTTTACTTGCCCATATCTTGTTATAATCATTTTTCAAGTAGGGTCAAAGCAATGTACCCATGTTTTGTCAACTGTATAGATATTTGAAAATGCCCATGAAGTGAAATGTGGGTGTTTATTCAGTAGTTTACGGGCATTCTCAACACTGTCTTGTTTCACTCATCAGTTAACATATTTTGCTCACATCTAGCAAATACGCCTGTCGCTAATTAGATTCTTTTAAATAGTGAATAATAATCCAACAGACATCCAATGTACATTAGCTATCTGCTGTATAGTGATTGGGGCATCATTCAGTAATAAGTCGTTAACTTGCTAAACGGTTTTGGAATAATCGGCAGAATTCGGTTTTCCTGGAATTGGTTTGTTTTTGAAGGTCAGATCTCCACTTTTGAACCTCTTTACCCGGCGATTAACGGTTGCATACTATGATACACAAAGGCTACACAAACTTCATTGTGTATGTTTTCTTCGAAATCCCAAGTAAAAAAACGAGTTTTTGATACAACCACATATTTGAGTTCTAGTTTCATTCAGCATTTTTACAGAGTGTCTATGAGTTTACACGGCTATTGTTTTAAAACTACCAAACCGATTATAGTGAAGCTTATTTTATATGATAGAAAAAAGTTTGAACAAATGCTAGCCCAAATTCGCACGTGAAAATGGTGCAATTTGACAGAATGATCAGTGTAGGCTCAATATTAATTGAATGGTCCTCGTATGCCCGTTTATGACCGAAAAGGGGCAAAGCTCTTTGATGTCTGCGGCAATCTTGCTGGTTATCGAATTTGACCCAGACATTATGGTCATTCACATGCTGACCAAGTTTAAAAAGGATTGGAATAAATTTGATTTAGTTACAGAGCAGACAAACTAAAAGATACCCTTTTTGACAAAAAAGGGGCATCACTCTTGAATTTCTAGGGGTTATGTTGCTGGTTATCGAACTTGACCGAGACATTATGGTCATTCACATACTACCCATGTTTCAAAAAGATTAGAATTTTGTTTGAATTAGAGAGCGGACAAACTTAAATTATTTAACTTGACCGACACATTATGGTCATTCACGTGCTGAGGAGCAAGTTTTAAGATACTTAGAATATAATTTGTTTGTGTGTTAAGGTACTTCGCAGGTGCGCTTAGTTTCCATACAAGGTGTTATGAAACTTTTCATGAAGAATGATAATAGCCTAAGAAACAATGTGTGAAAATATAGGCAAAATTTATCGATTGGTTTGTCTTTAAAGTATCTTTTTCTGTCAAAAACCTGGAATTTTGATGATTTTATTTTTCTCAAAAATAAATAAAGCTAATGACTATAAATCTCGCCCAATAAGTAGTCCACAGCATTCATTACAAGAAAAGCTAAAAACGTTTTGAATAAAGGTGATCAGAAAGATGTTATCAGCTATTTAAATTTTGCAAAATGCTAAAAAATTGAATTACAAAAAACTGACTCATTCAATGTATATTTGTTTTCGTTTAATTCAAATATATGGTTGATAAAAAGTTTGTCTGAAAAAAATTAGAAAATATTACAGTGAGGATTTGTTGTAATAACAGATTTTCTTATTAAAATGTGGGATATTTGAAGTTGAGATACAGTTACCTACCTTAAAATTCTGTCATTACATGTAAAATGCATTATTATTTATTCATGGACTTACATACAAGGTTAATTATATTTTTTTAACATAATAATAATGTTAATATAATTTTACTCAAGTCAGAGAGCGGACAAACTAAAATATGCCCGTTTTTTATGAAAAATGGGGCATAACTCTTGAATGTCTACAGCAATATTGCTAGTTATCAAAGTTGTCCGAGACATTATGGTCATACACATGCTGATCAATTTTCAAAACGATTGAAATAAATTTGTTTGACTAAGAGAGCGGACAAACTACAATATGCCCGTTTTTTGACAAAAAGGGGCAAAACTCTCTAATGTCTAAGGGGAATCTTGCTGGTTAAATAACTTGACCGAGACATTATGGTCATTTACATGCTGATTAACTTTCAAGAGGATTGGAATAAATTTCTTTGAGTTAAAGAGCGCACAAACTAAAAAATGCCCGTTTTTTACGATAAAAGGGACATTTCTTTTGAATGTCTTCTGCAATTTTGCTGGTTATCGAATTTGACCGAAACATATTGGTCATACACATGCTGACCAAGTGTCGAAGGGTTGGAATAAATTTGTTTGAGTTAGAGAGCGGATAAACTTAAATATGCCCGTTTTTTTACGAATGAAGGGGCATAAGTCTTTGAATTAAAGGGATAATCTTGCTGCTTATATACTTTGACCGAGACATTGTGGTCATACACCGGCTGACCAAGTTTCAAGAGGATGTGAATCAATTTGTTAGAGTTAGAGATCGGACAATGACTACGTCAATCATAATGATCATCGAACTTGAACGAGACATTTTGGTCATTACCATGCTGATAAAGTTCCAAGAGGATTGGAATTAATTTGTATAATGTAGGGAGAGGACAAACTAAAATATGCCCGTTTTTGACGATAAAGAGGCATAACTCTTGAATGTCTACAGTAGTCTAAACCCAGGTTTAACCCCCAGTGGTTGTTAATAATTAATTTATAATTGATTGTTGATTGCTGCTGACCGTACCAAGGCGGGCTCCTATATTCACTTTGCTTTATGTTTGTCTTGCGTGTTGTTTTCTATTTAGTGTGTAGATGAGGGAGTGGGATTGCGTGCGTGTGTGTGTGTGTTTGTTATGGTATGACTGTGTGTGTGTGTGTGTGTTCTGCTTGAGACGTGGGTGTATTGTTTGTGTTGCGTTTCCTGCTTGAGTCTTTCGTATTTATTTGCTGGTAATCGAATTAGACCGAGACATTATGGTCATTGAAATGTTGACAAGTTTCAATAGTATTGGAATAAACTTGTTTTGAGTCAGAGAGCGGACAAAATAAGATATGCCCGTTTTTTACGAAAAAGGGTACATTACTCTTGAATGTCTTGGGGAAATCATGCTGGTATCAAACTGGACCGAGACAGTATAGTCATTCACATGCTGACCAAGTTTCAAGGGAATTTGAACAAAATTGTTTGAGTTAGAGAGCGGACTTACTAAAATATGTCCGTTCTGTAGAACAAGGGGCATAACTCTTGAAATTAAAGGGCAACCTTGCTGGTTATCGAACTTGACTAAGACATAATGGTAATACACATGCTTTCTAAGTTTTAAGAGGATTGGAATAAATTTGTTTGAGTGAGAGAGCGGGCACACAAAGATATGCCCGTTTTTTACGAAGAAGGGTACATAACCCTTGAATGTCTTGGGGGAAATCGTGCTGATATCAAACTGGACCGAGACATTATGGTCATACACATGCTGACCAAGTTTCAAAAGGATTGCAATAAATGTGTTTGAGTAAGAAAGCGGACAAAATAAAATATGCCCGTTTTTGTCGAAAAAAGAGGCATAACGCTTGCTTGCTAATTATTGAAATTGACCGAGACATTATTGTCATACACATGCTTACATAGTTTCAAAAAGATTGTATTCAATTTGTTTGAGTAAGAGAATGGATAATCTAAAGTAAGCCCGTTTTTGTCAAAAAAGAGGCAAAACTCTTGAATGTCTATGGCAAACTAGCTGGTTATCGAACTTGACCGAGACATTATATAGTCATACACATGCTGACCCAGTTTTTTAAAGTTTTTTAACTGTGCTTGAGTTAGAGAGCGGACAAACTTAAATATGCCGTTTTTACGAAACAAAAGGTATACCTCTTGAATATTCGAGGGGTAATATTGCTTGTTATCTAACTTGACCGAGACATTATAGCCATTCACATGCTGACCAATTTGCAAGATTATTGGAAAAAATTGTTTTAGTAAGTACAAGGACAATTTAAAATATGACCGGTTATGATGATTACAATGGCATAACTCTTGAATGTCTACTGCAGTCTTGATGGTTATCGAACTTGACCGAGACATTATGGTCATACACATGCTGTCTAAGATTCAAAAGGATGAGAATAAATTTGTTTGAGTTAGAGAGCGGACAAATTAAAATATGCACGTATAACGAAACAAGAGGAATAACTTTTGAATGTCTAGGGGTAATATTGCTGTTTATCTAACTCGACCGAGACATTGTGGTCATTCACATGCGGACCAAGTGCCGAAGGGTTGGAATAAATTTGTTTGAGTTAGAGAGCGGATAATCTAAAATATGCCCGGTTTTTTACGATAAAAGGGGAAAAACTTGAATGGCTACGGCAATCTTGCAGATTATCGATCTTGACCGAGACATTATGGTCATTCACATGCGAGAGGGGACAAATTATATGCACTAAGAGGATCTTCTTACCGATCAGTCAGATTTAAAGGTGCTACTCTAAAAAAACAGTTAATCCGGTTGCCAAAAATTACTTTTTCAATGAGATGAAGATGTTTAAAACAAGAAGAATAGTTCTATTACAATTGATCACGAATTATGGAAACTATTAATGAAACTGTAACCTAGCCCTAAAATGACAAGTAACAATGTCGTGAATGACATTCGTCTGATGGGCTACCAGCTTTTAACTTGACAGTGTTTAAATATGTAAAATACCAAAAATGCTACTTGCTGTCAGCAGTGGCTCAGTGACATTCACAGAATACTTAAAGAGTGTCACCCTAAACGGCTTCAGCGACATCCAATGTTAATGTATCGATAAAAAGGTGAATTTTAAGGCGCCAAGTTAACATTTTGCATTTAAACAATTGGCGTTGATGCCGTTAACGCAGTATGGTCACGTTATTTTAACATATTCGATATTCCAGACATGCACGAGCAGTCACCAATTCAATTCAATTCAATTCAACTTTTTATTGGCATTAAACATAAATAATGTTCATAGCCATATAACATAATGTACATGACTAACAATAAATAACTATATAGTATTAAACCAGGAAATATAGTTACATAAGCAGGAGAAAAGTATGAAAAAATGTGAGATGACAATGATTTAACCTTCTTAATTATACAGTAGAATATATATCAAATACTGACCTTATATTATAAATGAACAAAGTCTTTAAAATATCACGAAATACAATATTTTTCTACTACGTTGTTCTATATTTAAGGTTTGTGCTAGATTTTTAACTTACAGTTATATTTTCATCATATTTCTTTTTATTTTGAGTGTAAATCGGTTTGGATCCTGATAAGACGGCACAGTTGTTTTCGTCTTATCAGAATCCAAGCCCATTGAAGTTGAAATTGATCTGCATTTTCCTAATGGAAACTGATAATACTATTTCTATAGTTGGGAATAACAACATGAATAATAATTATGTACACTTCTATCTATAGTAACAGGATCTAATCTACGACAAACAAATACAATATATTGTGACCATGGAAGTTTCAGGGGATAATGAGTTAACTATCCTCTTAACATAAAAGCCTGATAGATGAATTTAGCTAATTTAATTAGTGTGCTTTTCTGTTGACTGCTTAGTAATAATTTTAATTTGTCCATGTTAGGCCAATGGCAATAATAATTTGGCAAGCACTGGAACCGTAGGTCTCTGTAGTAAGGGCAAACAAGCAAAAAATGATATTCATTTTCAGGAACATTCATCGAGCATTTATTACAAATTCTTTCTTCCCGTGGTATATTTCTGTATCTGCCTTCTTCAATTAGTAATTTGTGAGATGAACATCTAAATCGTGTTAACGCTATTCTATGTTTACTATTTTTGACTACTTGTAAGTATTTTTCTTTTTCAAATTGTGTTTTGAATATACGGTATGTATCAAGTTTAGGGAGATTTCTGAGATCTGAAAACCATTTCTGATAATATTGATCAAGAACAGATCCTATCAACGCTGTTAGTTGGGCATTTGTTAAAGTTATTGGATGTTGATGAAATAAGAATGAAAATCCTAGTTGGTCAACCAACTGCTTAAGTTGTTTTGACCACTCATTGATTAAAACGCCATTCGTATCACGCATGAACATTAATTTGTATTGAATAGAATCCGGTACTTGTGATGTTCTAAACCAGAATTTAAGAATTCTCATTTGTCTTACAATATACATAGGAAACCTTCCCAATTCACCATATATGGTAGTATTAGTAGTTTTTTGTTTTACTCTTAACAATTGTTTCGTGAATTTCAAATGAACTCTTTCTATATCTGCTGCTTTATGAAATCCCCATACACATGCACTATAATTTAAAATAGGTGAAATCATTGTATCAAATAGTTTAAGTTTTTCTTCAATATCTAGTGGAACTATATCAAATAATGAATTAAGCGAAAATAAAGCTCGCATTGCCTGTTGTGATAATGCTTTTTGCGCCTGAAAAAAGCGCCCATTAGCCGATAGCTTTATTCCAAGGTAAGTAAATTTTGTTACTAACTTGAGAGCAATGTTATTAAAAGAGATTTCTACATTTTCAGGCCTGTTACTTGCTTTAAATACCATAACAACTGTCTTATCTATATTAACTTCAATGCCCCACTTTTTGCAGTACGTGTTTAGTTTATTGAGCAGACATTGGAGACCATCTTGAGTGTATGAAAATAACGCTGTGTCGTCTGCAAACAACGAAAGAAACATTTGCAGCTCATCTATTGTAAAGGTTTCGACACCCGGGACTTTAAGCTCTTCGTATAAATCATTCACAAAGAACAGAAACAAAAGCGGGGATAACGGTTCACCTTGTTTGACACCTGACCTACTTTCGAAGAAGTCCGAACATTCACCATTTACTCTAACACATGACCGCACTTTCTCATACATTTTGTGTAACATTTTTGTAAACTTGGTTGACACTCCAGATTGCATTAATTTAAACCATATACCGTTCCTATAGACTAAGTCAAAGGCTTTCCTAAAATCTATAAAAGCACAGTACAGCTTACGTTTTTCAAAATTAATCACTTTATTTATGATTGATGAAAGGGCAAAAATACAGTCTGTTGTGCTTTTACCCTTCCTAAAACCAAACTGAAAGTCCGATAAAATATTCTGATTTTCGGCCCAATGTCGCAGTCTATTGTCAAGTAAGAGCGAGAATATCTTGGAAAAAATACTTGTGAGTGTTATTCCACGGTAATTGTTAACATCCTTGAGATTCCCACTTTTTGGGACAGGGATAATAACACCGGTTGTCCAACATTCCGGGTATATACAGTTTTCATACATATAATTGAAGAGTTTACATAATACTGGTGCCATTATATCGACAGTTTCAATGAACATTTCGGGACACAATAGATCAAGACCGCTACTCTTACCCCGTTTCAACGACAAAATACAAGTTTTTACCTCGGCCACTGAAAAAGCTTTATCAAGCTGTTCTAAAACAATGCTCTCGCTTGACAAAAACACATCCTCAGCTTGGTCATTTTTAAATTCGCCGTCAGCTGTAAAAAGTCCTTTAAAGTGGGTTAGGAATTCATCTTTATTTAAACATAAATTTGTTTTGTTACAATTGCCTCTCAATTTACGAATTTTCGACCAAACTTTTGTGGCTGTGATTTGGCTAAAGTATGTAGATTTTGACTCTGTTTTGATTTGTATACAGCCCGGGCCTTTCTTTTAGCAGCGCGATACGCACGCCTTTTGTTAACAAGAATATCACAATTTTCACGTGTTCGTTTTGTTCTATAATGCCGTGCAGCCGTCTTTAAGGCGTACCTAGCAGTCTCACAGTCATGGGTAAACCACGGGCTTTTAAACTTACGTCTATTTTTAGAATTACTTTTATTATAAATTACTTTTGACTTTCCGTACACGCTAAAGGCCTTTTCATAGAGTAAATTTGCAAAAGTTTCAACACCGCTGTTAAGTTCGACATCACAAGATATGATATCATCAATAATATTTTCAAAGCATAAGATATCAGATTGGACTGTTTCAGTAAATATTGGGTTACCAGACTCCCAAACAACTTTCTTGGTTTCTTTTCTGTTTGTACTATCATTGTTATTCGTGGGATTAGTAAAAATATCAAGCCCTATTGGCGCATGAGAAGAACAATGGTAAACATCGTGAACAGTGAAATTGTCAATGATGCCGAATAAATCGTAAGGCATAAGTAAATAGTCAATTAAACTATTCCCATTACGAGAAAAGTATGTATAGCTTCCAATTCCAGCATCATCACCAATTCGACCGTTCACGATTTTTAAGTCACTGCTGCAACAAATATCTAATAGTTTCAAACCCGATGTATTGACATTTTTATCCATTGTAAACCTTCTTGGCAACTCACTTTCTAAACAACTGTGGTTACTATTATCCATTTCTGGAATAAATTCATCAAAATAACTAACATTTTCTATGACGTCACTTCTTTCGCCGCATCTAGAATTTAGATCACCCATTACGGCAACTTTGCCATAACTTTGATAAGTTCTTATTTTCTGTTTTAAGGATTCAAAATAGCCAGTATAATGAGACTCGAAATATGGAGAGTTACTCGGTGGAACATAGCAAAAACACATGTATAAATCATGCTCTAATCCAAAATACTGTTTACAAAATTTAACCCACATAAAACCACTGTTATCTTTTTCTACAACAGTAACCCCGTCGGTTAGGGTTGTTATGATAAACAAACACACGCCCCCATGGCCACGCCTACTATTACCATGTAAACTTTCGGGTCTGGGCACAGATATAGAATCATAACCGTTTAGAGTGAAATTAATATTGTGTTTCTGCCATGTCTCACAAAGAAATATAACGTCAAAATTAATAACAAAATTCACAAAATCTTCATCGTCTATGCTGGAGTTTAAGCCTTCAATGTTCCATGACAGAATATTAAGGGAATCACACTTTTCTCTGTCCCCCTAACTTGAACCAAAGTCAACACTGTTAGCACCGCTGGAACGTGAGGGCTGATTGTATAAAACATTGTCAATGTACAGCTTGTCACGAACAAGCACACTTTTCTTGCCTTGATCCCTGGCTTCGATCATGATTGGTATGAGGGTTTTACGGCGCTCTTTCACCTCTTGTGGGTACAGTTGGGTCACATTATAAGGGGTATCCCTTAGCCTGACGGTTTTCAAAGAGCTCTGTACACAAAGCTTAGAGTTTGTGTCTTTAAATTTCACTACTATCGGCCTGATTTTCCCATTAGTGTAACGACCTATTCTGTGTGCCCTGTCAATGAATATTTTTGTTTTGGGATTTTCGATGTTCAGTGTCTCAGCACAGAAACTGTAAACCTTTGCGGCACAATCCTCGGATGAAGCAGACAGATTTTGCGTACTACCCGTGCTATTACCACTGTCTTGTTGTGACTGTGCATTTGGCCTGTATGACTGGGTATGAGATTCAGATAGGCCGAAAAATAAATAGAGGATAACTGTTTTTTTCAGTGTAAGATCGAAATTTAATCCATTGAGTGAACATCAGACGTTATATTTTCACGAGTGGCGAAGCCACGAGTGAAAATATAACAGTCTGATGTTCACGAAATGGATTAAATTCGATCTTACACTGAAAAAACACAGTTATTCTATTTATTTATGCTTTTAAGCCACTTTTTAAACGAAATTGTTTAAAAATTGAAAGCGAACGGACATTATTTATCCCGTGTTGAGCCCCACGTTTTATGTCGAACACATGCGCGTGACAGTTGGCGGTATAATGACGTCACTCGTTGCTCCCGAGTTTGGATTCGTGCTCTTCCGGTGAGTAGTTCGCGACAAATCGGACTGCCGGAATTTAACGATACGACACGATTGACTACGATTCTTGGGGAGCCCTACGGGGAAAATTCATAATAAAAAGCGATTGGTGATAATCCACTGCAGTGGATTACCAAGTGATCATCCACTGCTATTTCGTGGTAATCCACCGAAAAGCATAAATAAAAGGTTATCACTCATGGATCGACACTTAAGGTCAATAATGTCGTCTGCTAGACTTTCGTTTTTAGCTTTCAATGTTTTATTGTCTTTTTGTAGCTGATCCATGTTTGTTTGAACCGATGATAATTTTTGACTATTGTCTTTAGCTTGGGAGGAAACGTTATCATACTGCTCACTAATGAACTTTTGGCTTGATTCTATTTCGCTCATTCTACGGGATAAGTCGCCTAAGCGTTCCGTTATTTGGTCAACAGATCTTTGAATGGAATTTAGTTGGCTCAGTTTTCCGTCCATAGTTTCAAGCCTTTTCAAAATACTATCTAATGCAGCATCGTTCTTTTGGTACTGGACTGAACTTGGTGATGGTTGAGGCATATTCATATAATACTGTTGAGCAGGAGGATATGGAGGCGGTGGAGGTAATACATATGGCTGGCTATTCAAAGGTGTTTGTGGTGTTTGAGGTGTGACTATACCTTGAATGTTTGGTTGATTTGCCGCCATTTTCCTCTTTGTTTCTTTGTTCTCGGCACTGCCTGGTGTAATACTGCTCGTTTTACGTTTTCGTGGCCCCATAAATACAAATTTACAGTCACTTATACAGTCATGTAGTTATTTGACACCATCACATCACAGTTCCACACTCCATTTACTTAATAACGAATATAAATCTCCAAATTCATTTCCTGATCAGTTTTTCTAAACCGCCATATTTCACGCATGCGCAGACTACCATAGACGCATGGAAACATACGAGCGAATATGTAATGACAACAATGAAATATTCCGTATACGTGAGTTTTTCATATGTAGGCGATAATGATGTTGGTCTCTACACTTCCGGTCAGACAAAATTTCCTCCAAACAGGCAGATATTGGCGAACAACATATTGAAATGCGTTGCATTTGATGAAATAAGATATTGATATTTAATATTTAGCTTATGTAAACGAGTTTAAGGCACATAGGACGTAAAATGTGACGTTAACGTGGTATTTCACGTTGGCTCTGAATACAACAGTTCGAGTGCTCTTGTGATAAGTACAATCCGCATTTTCGACATGTTAAATGTTTTTTCTGTTAGGGAGATTGATGGCAAACAAATAATCAAAAGCTGTGTTAACCAATGTCTCAATACACGCTTTGCAGGTGCAAAATACCTTAATCGTCGGATTTGGAGGTGTGACGTAACGTATGTAGCGGCCCTATATGTAACTAGGCCCCAAATGTAACTACGCGGCCCTACTTGTAACTAAACGGCCCTAAATGTAACTAAACGTCGAAATGACGTCGAAAAAAAAGTGGCCCTACTTGTAACAAAAAACGGCCCTATATGTAACTCCGGCCCTATATGTAACTACGCGGCCCTAAATGTAACTAGGACCAATGACTGCAAATACCAAATATTTAAGATGATATTTTTGTTGGTATAATCATCATCACCACCATCATCATAATCAACACCATCTTTATTTAATGTCCTTGCGTCTATCTGTCCGTCTGTCTGTCCGTCAAAACTTTTGATATGTCACGATAACTCAAGTTCTTTACATATTAACTATTAAGTATATGTATATGTATGCTATTGACTTCAAACTTCATATATTGATTGATCTCATTGACTAGGAGTGCAGTGCACAAGAACCATAACTCTGTCATCAGTACATTTGGAGTTATTGCCCTTTATTTTTATATTTTTACCCAAATTAGGCTTTTCCGGAGCATAACTTCAAAAATATAAGAGCTATTGACTTCAAACTTCATATTCAGATAGATCTCATTGACTAGGAGTGCAGTTCATAAGAACCATAACTCTATCATCAGTAATTTTGGAGTCATTTTCCTTTGTTGTTATACATGTAGTTTTACCGAATTTAGGCTTGTCCGGAGCATAACTTCCAAAGTATAAGCGCTATTGACCTTAAACTTCATATACAAATAGATCCCATTGACCAAGAGTGCAGTGTACAAGAACCGTTACCATATCATCAGTATTTTTGGAGTTATTTCCCTTTTTGTTATAATTTTACCCATTTTAGGCTTGTACGGAGCATAACTTCAAATGAATAGCAGCTATTGATTTTCTTGTTCATATATAGTTAGATCTCATTGACAAGGAGTGCATTGCGCAAGAACATTCACTCTGTCATCAGTATTTTGGAGTTATTGCCCTTTGTTGTTTTATTTTTATCCAATTTAGGCTTGCCCGGAGCATAACTTCAAATTAATAAGACCTTTGATTTCAAACTTCACATACAGATAGATCTCATTGACTAGGAGTGCAGTGCGCAAGAACCATAACTCTATCATCAGTGTTTTTGGAGTTATTACCCTTTGTTGATATATTCTTACCCAATTTAGGCTTATCCGGAGCATAACTTCGAAAAAATAAGAGCTATTGACTTCAAACTACACAATGTATATATAGATAGATTATTATTATTATTATTATACCAGATTTATATAGCGCTCTTTTCACACAGGGGTTGTGCGTTCAAAATCGCTTCACAAGAAGTTACACAAATGTACCTACAAACAAGAAAAGACAAAATAACTACAATATGATCTAAAATAAACATGAATAAACATATAAAAAGACAGCCCCCAAAATGGCGATCACATTACTCCCATCAATCAGCAATGAAGCAACCGGCTTCTGATTGTCGACCGATAGAAACAATAGTAGAGCGCCCAAATGCATGCCGCCAGGAAAAGACAAATAACTACAATTAGATATAAAATAAACATAATAAACGTACAAAAGACAGCCCCCAAAAATGGCGATCACGTTACCCCATCAATCAAGAGCAACGAAGCAAATGGCTTCTTTATGCGGACTGATAGAAATAACAGTAGAGCGCCCAATGAAGGCCACTAAACATACAGAAGACAGCCCCTAAAACGGCGATTGCACTACCTCAACAATCGAGAGCAACGAAGCAAATGGCTTCTTTATGCCGACTGATAGAAATAATAGCAGAACGCCCAATGCAGGCCGCCCAATGTAACATAACTAGGAAAAATAGCATGCGACAATAACTAAAATTTCTATAAGAGACCGAAAACCAGATAATACTCCAGAAACTCCCATTTGGACCCACAACATCTACAGCAAGAACATATCGCATAGGTAGCAGTGTTCTAATAACAAATATTAAAGTAATGTGTTTTCAGATGCTTTTTGAAAACTGCAACTGAGCTTGCATCTCTAATGTCTGATGGTAGACTGTTCCAGAGCTTTGGGGCTGCATGCATGAAACTTCTATCTCCAAACCTCACCAAACGACTCCTCGGTACAACCAGCGATACTGATTTAGTTGCAGACCGCAGCTCTCTTCGAGGTTTATACACGTCAAGCATATTGACAATGTACCTTGGAGAATCATTGCACATGGCTTTGTATGTGAGTGTCAGAATTTTGAATTCAATTCTGTGTTGAACTGGAAGCCAGTGAAGATCCTTCAAGACTGGAGTGATGTGATTGTACCGAGGGGTCCTGGTAATGATGCGGGCTGCTGTATTTTGCACACGCTGTAGTTTGCATAATGAGTTTTGGGGAATCCCATACAGCAGTGAGTTGCAGTAGTCAATTTTGGAAGTGACCAGAGAATTGATCAAGGTCTTTGTAGCTTCTGGAGAAAGGTACTGTCTAATATGATGTATTTTTTTACACAAGACTACTTTTGGTATGAATCACCATTTGTGATAGGTCTAATTTTGCTTATGAAAGAAAACGACATGAATTTTCAAACATTATGAAAGTTTTCTTGATCCGAATTGCTTCAATTATAGCCTGATTTGATTTAACAAAATGTGTTTCACTCTTGAACATAACAGGAGTGTTATTTTTATGATATTTTCAGTACGAGTTAAAAACTAGATATATTTTTGTCACTCTATAAAATGATATATTCTTAAACTGCGTAGTATGTGCATAATTATCTGATTTTATTTGACCGAAAGTTTCATAAAATTATTTCAATATAGGAATGATAGTATCAATATTAGTTCGATAATTTACCTCATTAATAAACCAAAATGGTCCAGTGCCCTTGACTTGGGTCAGTTAGTTTGTGTGGCGACTTATCTAGTTATGTTATGTTACCGTGCATTATACCATGGTGTATGCAATGAATTGTTCTTTCTAATGATTTGTCAAACATGCATTTTGCGCTTATATTATTAAAGTTTTTGATCAAGTTGCATTTATTATGAAACACTCCTTGTATGACTAGCAAGTGGCCAAATAGAGCCTGATGATAGAAGTGCATAGTGTTTGACAAATTTTAGTAAGTTCAATAAAATATGAAAATGACATTAAGGTTTTGTGTATTTTATTTGCATCTAAACCTAAGTACCTACCGATGCTGATAATGATGATGATGATTGTGAAAATGGTTATGATTGTGATGCTGATTTGCATAGCAAAAATAAAAATGATGATGATTGCGATTATTATTACCCCCCCCCCCCCCCCATCCCCGAAAGGCAGAGAGATACTATTTGAAGTTTGTCCGTCCGTGCGTCCGGTTTCCATGCGCAGAACGCTCCTTAATCTGCGAGGATAAAGGAACTATTTATGTTGCGAATTCATGATTTTTTAAGGTGTATTATATTTTCTTTCATAGGGAATTAAAGATACATGTATGTGTGTATCCGGTTAAGGGTTAACAAAACAGCATACTGTTCTCTTATGTTTCCCGTATAGAAGTGGGGACACGTCCGCAAACGACATTCTCTCTGAGATTACAAAGGATGCCTGTGTACATATCAGACACAGAGACAGAGACAAACAGAGACAGAGATACGGATACAGAGACAGGAAGACAGACAGACAGACAGTAAGAGACAAACATAGAGATATATACAGAGAGAGAAACAGACAGAGACAATAAGATATGGAAAGAGGTGTAGAAACAGAGAGAGAGACAGTAAGAAAAAACAGAGAAAGAGAGACATATACCGGGTATATAGACAGACAGAGAGACGGACACAGAGAGACAGAGAGAACCAAAACACAAACACTGAATGAGAGAGAACGACGGAGAGATACATGTATAGAGACAGAGAAAGAGAGAGAGAGAAAGAGAGTATAGGGAGAGAGACAGCAATACAGAAAGACAGAGCCAGACATAGAGACATACATTGGGAGACACAGAGACATACAGAAAGACAGAGAAAAACAGACAGATACACAGAAACAAAGACAGACAGTAGACAGACATAGAGATAGACAGTCAGAGACAGACAGAGACAACGAGACAGAGAATGAGACAGATAGAGATACTGACAGGTAGAGAGCGAGAGAGCCAGCGAGAGATATATGGAGACTGAGAGAGAAATAGATACAGACACACATACAGACAGACAGATAGAGACAGAGAGAGAGAAAGATACACACAAATAAACAGAGATAGAAACATAGAGACAGAGACATAAAAAGAGACAGACAGAGAGAGACAGAGACAGACAGACAGGGAGACAAGAACAGGATATACATTATTATAGAGAGAGACAGATAGACAGATAAAGATATATATATATATATAGAGAGAGAGAGAGAGAGAGAGATAGATAAAGAGAGAATGCAGTTGACACCTTTTAGGTAACCCGTGTACCTCCCTAACACTTGATGTATTTACAGAATGTAACAGGTTTGAGCGGGATGAGAAGCTTTGTAATTCGGTATCTAATCAGGATACGAGTCATTGACAGGAAGTCAGTTTTATCCATATTTGCCTTTAACCCCATAGTCTAATTTTAGTTTTTAAGGAAGGTGATCACTTAAAGCAGATTGGAAATAAAGCAGAATGCGTCTTAAGGTGAATTCTGCTTTATTTCAGCCTGCTTTAAGTTTCATTCTTCTACGCTGTAGAAAATATGTCTCATAGTTCATATTCATAACTGTATCAAGAGGAACGATTTCCTTAAGTGGAAGAATAAATTTAAGGCGTAAACGAGTATATTTATGTGGTAATGGGTTAATATAAGGTCATTTAAGACAAATTTGTTGATACATACACATTACCAGTTGACTGTGCGATACAGAGTGATGTATTTAGCTCGAGACGTTTTTGGCGGAAATAGCCGATCTGACGAGCGCCTTGGCGCGAGTCTGATCGGTTGTTTCCGCCAAAAACGTCGAGAGCTAAATGCAACACTCTGTTGCGCACTGCCAACTGGTGATGTGTTTATTATATGCCTTGAATACAAACCAGAAACAACTAAATAGTTGTTTAAATCATTTTATATCCAAAATGTATTAGTTATTTGAAGCAGAACAAGATTTTTTGTATGTCACAAAGAATAACGCGGCACTCGTACATGTACGTAAATGACGTCACGTCAAATCGAAAGCGAGGTCAGAGTAAAATACAAAGTGGCTGATACAAGGTGGCTGATACAGACTCTTGTATTTTACTCTGCAAATACACGCGGAAACGCTCGATATCACTCGAAGGCATATAATAAATACAGCTTCTAAAGATGACCAGGGCCTATATCACCTGATAAGTATGTGCATACTCATCCAACAGTATTGATCCGTCTTGTTAACTTAAGTCAACATAGCAAATATCAAATTCAGTCGCTATAATACAGAACAGGACAGAAGAGAACAGTATTTTATTTCACGTAAACTTTACAGTTTCTAGTGGTTACAAAACTCTATATATACATATAACACTTTTGACAATAAATCCTAGTGGTAAGTTTGTGTCCGATTGATGGACCTATGAAGCTAAAATAAGCTAGACTGTTCCCGTTTCGATAATATAATATTGTGGATTAATCCCAGTCTGGCCATTCGGATTTTTAATTTGGGGAAGCCTTTAGTGTAGCTTGCTGAAGGTCGGTGGTTCTACTCTGTTGCCGATTTGTGCCTGAAACAGTTTATAGAGGGCTTCCGGGGTCTCCCTCCATCTATAATTAGCTCGGCGTCACGATATGATTAAAAAACAAATCCAATAAAAAAAAACCGGTCAGCAAATAAGTATCTAGAGCGAGAGTGTACTTATCTGTCAGCCAATATAAGTTCAGAGCTAATTAATTGATCATCAATTAATAATTAATTTCTTCAGTATTCGAGCTTAAACGCGTCTTGTCAATATCAATCAACCTAAAATACATGTATTACCAAAGACATGAGAATAAAGCATTTTATAACAAATTAGGGGCAATAACTCTTTATGGTCTATTCCGAGTTTACCCATTACCAAACTATACCTTCTATCAAAATATAAAGACGATTTATGAACACATCAGGTTACTAGGATTACCATGGTTACGTTTGCATTTTTTATATAAATCTAGGCAAGTAACTGTTGACCTAATAGTAGAGGGCATTTAAAAATTTTGGGGGAAAAAAATGCACAGAAATGATTTTTGTGTTTTCATATGCTCCAATATGTACCGAATGACAGAAAAAAAGTCTAGGAAAATCAAACGATGCGAAATATGATTTTTTGGGGTAAAATTATTGAATTGATAAACGAAAATGATAATTTTTGGAATTTCCATACTGTGACCCTGGGTATTAAACATAAAGGCCTCAAATCTACAAATTAGACAGGCAGTTATATCCACTGTGGAATAGTACTAATTAGGATATATAAAACTTTCAAAAAATGGTTCTTTTTGGGTGAAAATCATGAAAATATTAAACAAAACCCCAATTTTTGGAGATTTTAGTAGAGCTTCCCTGGTGTCAAACATCCAAATAAAGGAAAAGATGCACAGAAATACTTTTTGTGTTTTCATATGGTAGAGCATGTACCAAATATCCGAAGAAAAATCTAGAAAAATCAAACTATGCGAAATATGTTTTTTGAGGCAAAATTGTTTAAATAATAAATGAAAACGCCAATTTTAGGGATTTCAGTACTGTGTCGTTGGTTATCAGTATAAAAGCTCCAAATTTACAGGCTAGATACTTATACATCTCTTTTGTGAAATAGTACTATTAAGGATAGCTAAAACTTTGAAAAATGAATTTTGGGGTAAAATTGTTGAAATAATAAATGAAAACGCGAATTTTGGGATTTCCCTACTGTGAACGTGGATATCAATATAAATACACCAAATATGCAGGTTACACAAACAATCATTTTTACTGTGTAATGGTACTAGTAAGGATAAATAAAACTTTCAAAATACTGGTTGGTTTTTGTGTTAAATTGTCAAAATATTAAATCAAAATCACCAATTTGGGGGATTTTGGTAGACAATCTCTGCCAACAAAATCAAAAGTGATTTATGTGTTATCATATGCTTAAATATGTACAAACTAATAGAAAAATCATCTAGGAAAATCATTCAATACCAAATATGGTGTTTTGGGGGTAAAATCGTTGAAAAATAAAATGTAAATGAGCTTTTTCGGGATTTTACTACTGTGATGGTGGCTATTAAAATAAAAGCTCCAAACCTACAGGTTAAACAAATATTCAATTGCCATGTCGAATGGTACTGATAAAGATGAATAAACTGTCAAAAAACTGATTTATGCAGTAAAGTTGTTATAATAATTAAACAAAAAACACAAATTTTCGAGATTTTAGCAGAGATCTCCTGACCTGAAAATTCCAAATAAAGCCGTATAAGCAAATAATGGGAAAAGTATTGAGAATTGATTTATATGTTTTAGTATGTTTCAATATGTATTAAGGGTGTATCAATGTCATAAGCGATTTTTTCAAAGTATTAAACTTTTTTTCTATCATTGATTTTTTGGAAGAGCTATTTATGATGAATGAAAAAATGAAAAAAAATATATATGGTGGTGTCCTTTTTTTTAGCTACAGCGCTTTGAAAAAGGTATGTCAAATTTGGGATTTTGTTTTCAAAATTTGCCCATTCAGAGTACAAGCTTCAGTAAAATCTATTTCAAAACAAAACAAAAATGGTAATTTGGGTTTTCTTTATTTATTTCATGTCTATGGTGGTATTTTCACATATATAAACCAAATTTAGACAAAGCAGGCACCAGGTTTGAACAATATGGATCCTTGAATATCACAAATATGCTTTATATAGGGCATGATTTTATTAGATTTTTTGTTTTATGAAAAAAAGTAAAAAAGTTTGAAAATGAAATAGTTCTAGTATTAAACTTTGTCTTATATTCTACCACATCAATGCCCATGCTAAGGCAGTTCAAAATATGAAAAGAAATTGAAAGGTCAGTGTTGAAAATTTTGAGTTATTAGAGTAAAAAGAGTTACCTCCATTACAAAATTTACAAAAAAAGTACCATATCGATGATATTTAGAGCTTTATAAATTTCACATTTGGTGCCTGTGTTTTCTTAAATTAGTTTTTGTATGAAGAAATACTACCATAGATAGGAAATAAATAACACAAAACCAAGTTATCATATTTGTTTTCATTTAAAATGGATTTTATTGAAGCGGGCTGTTTGAAAAGGACAAAATAAGAGGAAGTGGGTGGGGTAAATTTTACATGGCCGTAGAGCCAACTGTTGTTCACCAAAATGTACACTTTTTCTATTTTTTCATTCATCTTAAATAGCTCTTCAATACAAAACCATCATAGAGTGTTTTCATATAATTCGAAAATTTCCCAAATGCATGACATTCATACACCCTTAAATAACATCAAAATAAAGGAAACTCCAACAAAGCCAAATATGCCTTTTCGGGGTAAACTGGTTAAAACAATTACTTTAAATTTGAATTTTTGGAATTTCCACAACATGGCTTTAGATATAAATGTAAAAGCTTCAAATTTACAGGTAAGACACATTATACTTTGTACTGTAGGCTAATTAGATTAATGTAGATTAATGTCATAAACCTGCTTCTGTTGAACATATCCGTATTTCAAGCTAAAAAAAAGTGGCATATCCACCTTTTAAACTTTGAAATACCGATATGTTCGAGTGAACAGAATTCAAGATAGGCCCTAAGTTTAACTGTATCTAACATGATTGCGTCATCACATTGGAATGTAGGCATCTTATTATCTACATGTTCATTACATGTAGGCTACCAAAATATTTCGAACGGACAGTTTTAGGACGACATTTATGTTTTATGAAACACTGTAACGATAAGATTTAACAAATGAACGAAAATAATCAGGAGCGAACGAATGAATACGTAGGTCAGTGGCTATGCATATCGAGTTAAGTCTATTTGGGTTGATTTCGATAAAAATATTGATCTAAACATGTCCTAATTATGTGTCAATTTCATTATAAACCAGTGACAACTGCCATTTCATTTCCAGTCTTTTGCTTACCATGGTGACGGCGCGGGTGGGGTGATCAGGGAACACAAAGCAAGACATTAGCATTTAATCGATATTTGAGTAATGCGCATAATAATAGATTCAATACAGTTTTTAATTGAGATTTCTTTTTATTTCCTGATAAACAATTGCTTAATAAACAGAAAAAGAGATATTATTTACGCGAATCGATCGAGGGAGAAACATCTATTTAGTCACGTGATCCGTACTACCCGGAAAAATCAATGAATACGGTCTCGTACACAGTGGTCACATGTGCAGTTTTAGCCAATCAGAGTCCAAGAATGTACGATGACTGGAAATAATGAATGTTATTGACCTGGTGATATATACACTATCAGTTATTTCATATATATAACAAGCACTGTTAGATCAATTAATTACATAAATTACATGTACGATGTATGCCCAATGTGCGTATACTATGATTTGCTGATATTTCATACAGTTGTCAGATTCCATTATTACAGCTCAAAGTACAGGATAGCTCATGTCTATTAGTTTCCAACCAACATCAGAACCAACCAGTTTTGCGCAGAAAATCCAACATGGCAGAAAAGTGTTCGTTCGTTTATGTTTTGATTTTTTTATTGGTGGAGGGGGGGGGGTATTTTTCCAAAACCCTATATATTTATAAATTGTTATGTGTGCTTTTGGATAAACTAGTTACATATCTCATTTAAAAGGACTGTGTCAAGCCTATTGATTTGGAGCTTTTATTATTAATTCATATCCTCCCCCATATACAGAAATTAAAAATTTGCTGTTTTATGTATATTTTTAGCTCACCCGAGCCAAAGGCTCAAGGTGAGCTATTGGGATGGCCCTGTGTCCGTCGTCCGTCGTCCGTCGTCGTTAACAATTGCTTCAAATGACATCTTCTCCTATACCCCTTGACAGATTTCAACCAAACTTTACAGGAATGTTCATTGGGTTATTCTCTTTCAAATTTGTTCAAAGAATTACAAACAATGCCATGGCAACCAAAGTGAAAAAATAAGGAAATCTTAAAAAATCTTCTTGTCTGAAACTACAAGGTCCAGAGCTTAGATATTTGGCACATAGCATCATCTATAGGTCTTCTATCAAGTTTGTTCACATTATGGCCCTGGGGTCAAAATTGGCCCCGCCCCGGGGGGTCACAGTTTTACTTAGAGTTATATAGTGAAATTTTCAAACGTCTTCTTCTCTGGAACTAATATGGCCAGAGCCTTGATATTTAGCATGGTTACACTTCTAGATGTCCTATACCAAAATTATTCAAATGGTTCTGGTCGGTTGCATAACTAGGTCACTGGAGATAAAAATAGATTTTTTCGATGAAAACTTAAAAAATCTTCTTCTCTGAAACTGCAAGGGTCAGAGCTTAGATACTTGGCACAAAGCATTGCCTACAGGTCCTTTATCAAGTTTGTTCAAATTATACCCCTGGGGTCAAAATTGGCCCCGCCCCGGAGGTCACTGTTTTACATAAAGTTATATAGTGAAATTTTCAAATGTCTTTTTCTCTGAAACTGATATGGCCAGGGCTTTGATATTAGGCATGGTGACATTTCTAGAGGTCCTATACAAAAATTATTCAAATGGTTCTGGTCTGTTGCATAACAAGGTCACAGGAGCTAAAAATAGATTTTTTTCAATGAAAACTTAAAAAATCTTCCTCTCTGAAACTACAAGGGCCTTAGCTTAGATATTTGACACATAGCATCACATACAGGTCCTCTATCAGGTTTGTTCAAATTATGCCCCTTGAGTCAAAATTGGCCCCGCCCCGGGGGTCACAGTTTTACATAGAGTTATATATTGAAATTTTCAAACGTCTTCTTCTCTGAAACTAATATGGCCAGAGCTTTGATATTCAGCATGGTGACACTTCTAGATATCCTTTACCTATGTTGTTCAATTGGTTTCAGTCTGTTGCATATGTAGGTCACAGGAGTTAAAAATAGATTCTTTTTCAATGGAAACTTACAAAAATCTTCTTGTCTAAAACCCTTCTACCCTGATCTTAGATATTTGGCATATAGCATTATCTACAGGTCCTCTTACAAGATTGTTCAAATTATGCCCCTCGGGTAAAACATGACCCCTACCTGGACATAAATAATTATCTCCATTTTGTCAGTTATTCTCAGGTGAGCGAATTATGCCCCATCGGGCTCTTGTTTAATGTTTTCCTCAAAAGTTATTTTCAAACTTTGTATTTATCATCTTTAGTAAGCTGTTGTTTTGGAAAGAATATATAACCTTTTTGTGCATTTGAAGCTTTACTGGTCATATCCACAGTCATATAGTCAAACAACTGGGATTGACGTGTCAAAGGTCAGCAGAGCCCATTTTTAAGGAGAGCAGCAGTCCGCATGTTCTCCGACCATTTTATTCAATCAAGATTAGTATAATTATTAGATACAAAATTTTATGAAGTCGATATTATTGTTAGCACTTAAGAGCAGTAGGTAAATATAGGTAGACAGAGTGTATTGCGATAGAATTATTTTAATAAGCGTAGGTTCGAATCCCGCGTCGACCTCAAAACCTTTTTTAATCTAAAATGAATTATCGAATTTCATACTGTGTGATTCTACTAACCATTTATACACATGTTCGTCAAATTTGGGGCAGGGGTGCATGGATTTCTAGCCCTATATTAGCCATACTTTCACAAAACAAATTGATGATAAAATATGAATATCATTATAAGTTTTAGTCACTTTCTTCAGGAGGCTTTCTGCATTTATTAAATGCAGTGTAATTATATAATCTTTAATATTGTTTTGGCAAAACAATATCATAGGTTGCTGTGAGATTCGAACTTGTGCTTGATAAAATGTTATCCGATCATATACTTCTACCTACTTCTTATCCACTACGTTATGTTTCCAATAACTAATTCGTTTATTTGTACCGATAACCAAACCTTTTCCTTTAAAACTTGACACGGGGACATCTGAAATGCTGATCTCCCTTATAAATGGACTCGGCCACCCTTTGACAAGTCAGACCTAGTTGTTTGACTATAGTAATGAATTTCAAAATGGTAGTTATCCTTACTTATAAAAAGTTTCCATGTATATATTTGTCTTATATAACTATATACTGAAGATATTGTCTTTTTGTTTAACTATTATAAGTTATACATGTATATTACTTCATTGAAACTTATATAACTATGCTAACAAATACACTGTAGTGCCTTGATGGTCACATCCAAATGCCACTGTAAAAATCCTCAGTGAAAACTGTTTTCGTTTAACTTATATCTTATCCCCAAAATTTATTAATTTTAGAAATCATAATTTATTTGTACTAGTGCTATAGGCTTTATTTCATGGTGCCTGTTGCCTTTTAAATGGATTTGGAGCTTTTTTAATCATATTTAAAGTCACAATACATTAAAAACATGTGTCTGTTTAAATGTTTTACCGGTTGATATGTCTTTACTTTTATATAATCTTTAATATTGTTTTGGCAAAACAATATCATAAGCTACATTAAAATGGTGTATGTGTGTAAGTTATAGACTTTGAACGTTTGATTTCATATCTAAGGTCACCGTAGTGAAGTGAAAAGATAAGGGTTTTCATTTTAAAGCTTAATTCATCCTTAATAGTACAAGGCTACAGTGCACAGTTATATGTATCTTACCTGTAAATGTGTAGCTTCTATATTCCTGTATAAGGCCATAGTGTGGAATTTCCAAAAACATGCATTTAAATTAAGCTGTGGAATGGTACTTGTTAAGATAAATAATTTTTTCAAAAAACTGATTTTTTGGGGTGAAATTGTCAAAATATTAAACCAAAATCACAAATTTGAGGATTTCAAACAGACCCTGACATCTCATAGCAAATAAAGGAAATGTTTCACAGAGTTGATTTATATGTTATTATTTCCCTAAATATGTACCAAATAACAGACAAAAAGTCTAGGAAAATCAAACGATGCGAAATATGGTTTTGGGGTAAAATGGTTGAAATAACAACTGAAATCGCTGATATTGGGGATTTCCCTTCTGTGATCGAGGATATCGATATATAATCTCGAAATCTACAGGCTAGACAAATATTCATGTTAGCTGTGAAATGGTACTTGTTAAGATAAATAAAAATTTCAAAAAAATGATTTTGGGGTGAAATTGTCAAAATATTAAACCAAAGTCACAAATTTTGAGGATTTCAAACAGACCCTGACATCTAAAAGCAAGTACAGGAAATGATTCACAGAGTTGATTTATACGTTATTATCTGCTTAAATATGTAACAAATAAGAGACAAAAAGTCTAGGAAAATCAAACTATGTTTTGTGGGTAAAATGGTTGAAATAATAACTGAAATCGCTAATTTTTGGGATTTCCCTTCTGTGATCGAGAATATCAATATAAAAGCTCGAAATCTACAGGCTATACAAATACTCGTGTAAAATGTGGATTGGTACTTGTTAAGATAAATAAAATTTTCAAAAAGCTGATTTTTAGGGTGAAATTGTCAAAATATCAAACAAAAAACACAAATATGAGGATTTCAAACAGACCCTGACATCTAAAACCAAATGAAGGAAAAGGTGCACAGAGTTGATTTATATGTTATTATTAGCTTAAATATGTACCCAAAAAATAACAGACAAAAAGTCTAGGAAAATTAAACGATGCAAAATATGATTTTGGGTAAAATGGTTTAAATAATAACTAAAATCACTAATAACAGACAAATAATGTAGGAAAATCAAAGAATCCGAAATATGATTTTTGGGTAAAATGGTTGAAATGTTAACTGAAAAGCTAATTTTTGGGATTTCCTTTCTGTGACCATGGATATCACTATAAAAACTCCAAATATCCAGGCTAGACACATATTCATGTCTACTTTAGAATGGTCCTTGTTAGGATAAACAAAGGTTTCAAAAAACTGGTTTTTGGGGTAAAATTATCAAAATATTAAACCAAAATCACCAATTCTTGTTTGTAAAACAATTTAGGACAATCCAACAAAGCCAAATATAAATTTTGGGGTATACTGATTAATTTAAATGCATGTTTTTGGAAATTCCACACTATGGCCTTAGACAGGAATATAGAAGCTACACATTTACAGGTAAGATACATATAACTGTGCACTGTAGCCTTGTACTATTAAGGATGAATTAAGCTTTAAAATGAAAACCCTTATCTTTTCACTTCACTACGGTGACCTTAGATATGAAATCAAACGTTCAAAGTCTATAACTTACACACATACACCATTTTAATGTAGCTTATGATATTGTTTTGCCAAAACAATATTAAAGATTATATAAAAGTAAAGACAAATCAACCGGTAAAACATTTAAACAGACACATGTTTTTAATGTATTGTGACTTTAAATATGATTAAAAAAGCTCCAAATCCATTTAAAAGGCAACAGGCACCATGAAATAAAGCCTATAGCACTAGTACAAATAAATTATGATTTCTAAAATTAATAAATTTTGGGGATAAGATATAAGTTAAACGAAAACAGTTTTCACTGAGGATTTTTACAGTGGCATTTGGATGTGACCATCAAGGCACTACAGTGTATTTGTTAGCATAGTTATATAAGTTTCAATGAAGTAATATACATGTATAACTTATAATAGTTAAACAAAAAGACAATATCTTCAGTATATAGTTATATAAGACAAATATATACATGGAAACTTTTTATAAGTAAGGATAACTACCATTTTGAAATTCATTACTATAGTCAAACAACTAGGTCTGACTTGTCAAAGGGTGGCCGAGTCCATTTATAAGGGAGATCAGCATTTCAGATGTTCCCGTGTCAAGTTTTAAAGGAAAAGGTTTGGTTATCGGTACAAATAAACGAATTAGTTATTGGAAACATAACGTAGTGGATAAGACGTAGGTAGAAGTATATGATCGGATAACATTTTATCAAGCACAAGTTCGAATCTCACAGCAACCTATGATATTGTTTTGCCAAAACAATATTAAAGATTATATAATTACATTGCATTTAATAAATGCAGAAAGCCTCCTGAAGAAAGTGACTAAAACTTATAATGATATTCATATTTTATCATCAATTTGTTTTGTGAAAGTATGGCTAATATAGGGCTAGAAATCCATGCATCCCTGCCCCAAATTTGACGAACATGTTTCCATTGAAAAAGAATCTATTTTTAACTCATGTGACCTACATATGCAACATACTGAAACCAATTGGAGAAAATAGGTAAAGGATATCTAGAAGTGTCACCATGCTGAATATCAAAGCTCTGGCCATATTAGTTTCAGAGAAGAAGACGTTTGAAAATTTCAATATATAACTCTATGTAAAACTGTGACCCCCGGGGCGGGGCCAATTTTGACTCAAGGGGCATAATTTGAACAAACCTGATAGAGGACCTGTATGTGATGCTATGTGTCAAATATCTAAGCTAAGGCCCTTGTAGTTTCAGAGAAGAAGATTTTTTAAGGTTTCATTGAAAAAAAATCTATTTTTAGCTCCTGTGACCTTGTTATGCAACCGACCAGAATCATTTGAATAATTTTTGTATAGGACCTCTAGAAATGTCACTATGCCTAATATCAAAGCCCTGGCCATATCAGTTTCAGAGAAAAAGACATTTGAAAATTTCACTATATAACTTTATGTAAAACAGTGACCTCCGGGGCGGGGCCAATTTTGACCCCAGGGGTATAATTTGAACAAACTTGATAAAGGACCTATAGGCAATGCTATGTGCCAAATATCTAAGCTCTGACCCTTGCAGTTTCAGAGAAGAAGATTTTTTAAGTTTTCATCGAAAAAATCTATTTTTATCTCCAGTGACCTAGTTATGCAACCGACCAGAACCATTTGAACAATTTTGGTATAGGACATCTAGAAGTGTAACCATGCTAAATATCAAGGCTCTGGCCATATTAGTTCCAGAGAAGAAGACGTTTGAAAATTTCACTATATAACTCTATGTAAAACTGTGACCCCCGGGGCGGGGCCAATTTTGACCCCAGGGGCATAATTTGAACAAACTTGATAGAAGACCTATGGATGATGCTATGTGCCAAATATCTAAGCTCTGGACCTTGAAGTTTCAGACAAAAAGATTTTTTAAGATTTCCTTATTTTTTCACTTTGGTTGCCATGGCATTGTTTGTAATTCTTTGAACAAATTTGAAAGAGCTTAACCCAATGAACATTCCTGTAAAGTTTGGTTGAAATCTGTCAAGGGGTATAGGAGGAGATATCATTTGAAGCAATTGTTAACGACGACGGACGACGGACACAGGGCCATCCCAATAGCTCACCTTGAGCCTTTGGCTCGGGTGAGCTAAAAATATACATAAAACAGCAAATTTTTAATTTCTGTATATGGGGGAGGATATGAATTAATAATAAAAGCTCCAAATCAATAGGCTTGACACAGTACTTTTAAATGAGATATGTAACTAGTTTATCCAAAATCACACATAACAATTTATAAATATATAGGGTTTTGGAAAAATACCCCCCCTCCACCAATAAAAAAATCAAAACATAAACGAACGAACACTTTTCTGCCATGTTGGATTTTCTGCGCAAAACTGGTTGGTTCTGATGTTGGTTGGAAACTAATAGACATGAGCTATCCTGTACTTTGAGCTGTAATAATGGAATCTGACAACTGTATGAAATATCAGCAAATCATAGTATACGCACATTGGGCATACATCGTACATGTAATTTATGTAATTAATTGATCTAACAGTGCTTGTTATATATATGAAATAACTGATAGTGTATATATCACCAGGTCAATAACATTCATTATTTCCAGTCATCGTACATTCTTGGACTCTGATTGGCTAAAACTGCACATGTGACCACTGTGTACGAGACCGTATTCATTGATTTTTCCGGGTAGTACGGATCACGTGACTAAATAGATGTTTCTCCCTCGATCGATTCGCGTAAATAATATCTCTTTTTCTGTTTATTAAGCAATTGTTTATCAGGAAATAAAAAGAAATCTCAATTAAAAACTGTATTGAATCTATTATTATGCGCATTACTCAAATATCGATTAAATGCTAATTTCTTGCTTTGTGTTCCCTGATCACCCCACCCGCGCCGTCACCATGGTAAGCAAAATATTGGAAATGAAATGAACATGTAGATAATAAGATGCCCACATTCCAATGTGATGACGCAATCATGTTAGATACAGTTAAACTTAGGGCCTATCTTGAATTCTGTTCACTCGAACATATCGGTATTTCAAAGTTTAAAAGGTGGATATGCCACTTTTTTTTAGCTTGAAATACGGATATGTTCAACAGAAGCAGGTTTATGACATTAATCTACATTAATCTAATTAGCCTACAGTACAAAGTATAATGTGTCTTACCTGTAAATTTGAAGCTTTTACATTTATATCTAAAGCCATGTTGTGGAAATTCCAAAAATTCAAGTAATTGTTTTAACCAGTTTACCCCGAAAAGTCATATTTGGCTTTGTTGGAGTTTCCTTTATTTTGATGTTATTTAAGGGTGTATGAATGTCATGCATTTGGGAAATTTTCAAAGTATATGAAAACACTCTATGATGGTTTTGTATTGAAGAGCTATTTAAGATGAATGAAAAAATAGAAAAAGTGTACATTTTGGTGAACAACAGTTGGCTCTACGGCCATGTAAAATTTACCCCACCCACTTCCTCTTATTTTGTCCTTTTCAAACAGCCCGCTTCAATAAAATCCATTTTAAATGAAAACAAATATGATAACTTGGTTTTGTGTTATTTATTTCCTATCTATGGTAGTATTTCTTCATATAAAAACTAATTTAAGAAAAAACAGGCACCAAATGTGAAATTTATAAAGCTCTAAATATCATCGATATGGTACTTTTTTGTAAATTTTGTAATGGAGGTAACTCTTTTTACTTTAATAACTCAAAATTTTCAACACTGACCTTTCAATTTCTTTTCATATTTTGAACTGCCTTAGCATGGGCTTTCATCTGGTAGAATATAAGAAAAAGTTTAATACTAGAACTATTTCATTTTCAAACTTTTTTACTTTTTTTCATAAAACAAAAAATCTAATAAAATCATGCCCTATATAAAGCATATTTGTGATATTCAAGGATCCATATTGTTCAAACCTGGTGCCTGCTTTGTCTAAATTTGGTTTATATATGTGAAAATACCATCATAGACATGAAATAAATAAAGAAAACCCAAATAACCATTTTTGTTTTGTTTTGAAATAGATTTTACTGAAGCTTGTACTCTGAATGGGCAAAATTTGAAAACAAAATCCCAAATTTGACATACCTTTTTCAAAGCGCTGTAGCTCAAAAAAAAGGACACCACCATATATATTTTTTTCATTTTTTCATTCATCATAAATAGCTCTTCCAAAAAATCAATGATAGAAAAAAAGTTTAATACTTTGAAAAAATCGCTTATGACATTGATACACCCTTAAAACATATTGAAACATACTAAAACATATAAATCAATTCTCAATACTTTTCCCATTATTTGCTTATACGGCTTTATTTGGAATTTTCAGGTCAGGAGATCTCTGCTAAAATCTCGAAAATTTGTGTTTTTTTGTTTAATTATTATAACAACTTTACTGCATAAATCAGTTTTTTGACAGTTTATTCATCTTTATCAGTACCATTCGACATGGCAATTGAATATTTGTTTAACCTGTAGGTTTGGAGCTTTTATTTTAATAGCCACCATCACAGTAGTAAAATCCCGAAAAAGCTCATTTACATTTTATTTTTCAACGATTTTACCCCAAAACACCATATTTGGTATTGAATGATTTTCCTAGATGATTTTTCTATTAGTTTGTACATATTAAAGCATATGATAACACATAAATCACTTTTGATTTTGTTGGCAGAGATTGTCTACCAAAATCCCCAAAATTGGTGATTTTGATTTAATATTTTGACAATTTAACACAAAAACCAGTATTTAGAAAGTTTTATTTATCCTTACTAGTACCATTACACAGTAAAAATGATTGTTTGTGTAACCTGCATATTTGGTGTATTTATATTGATACCCACGTTCACAGTAGGGAAATCCCAAAATTCGCGTTTTCATTTATTATTTCAACAATTTTACCCCAAAATTCATTTTTCAAAGTTTTAGCTATCCTTAATAGTACTATTTCACAAAAGAGATGTATAAGTATCTAGCCTGTAAATTTGGAGCTTTTATACTGATAACCAACGACACAGTACTGAAATCCCTAAAATTGTCGTTTTCATTTATTATTTCAACAATTTTGCCTCAAAAAACATATTTCACATAGTTTGATTTTTCTAGATTTTTCTTCGGATATTTGGTACATGCTCTACCATATGAAAACACAAAAAGTATTTCTGTGCATCTTTTCCTTTATTTGGATGTTTGACACCAGGGAAGCTCTACTAAAATCTCCAAAAATTGGGGTTTTGTTTAATATTTTCATGATTTTCACCCAAAAAGAACCATTTTTTGAAAGTTTTATATATCCTAATTAGTACTATTCCACAGTGGATATAACTGCCAGTCTAAATTGTAGATTTGAGGCCTTTATGTTTAATACCCAGGGTCACAGTATGGAAATTCCAAAAATTATCATTTTCGTTTATCAATTCAATCATTTTACCCCAAAAGATCATATTTCGCATCGTTTGATTTTCCTAGACTTTTTTTCTGTCATTCGGTACATATTGGAGCATATGAAAACACAAAAATCATTTCTGTGCATTTTTTTCCCCCAAAATTTTTAAATGCCCTCTACTAATAGGGCAAAACGTATACATTCATTGAGTCTATAAATGGAAACAGATCAACATTGCATAGAAAATAATCGATTGTGCTAGCATCATTCGATGTAACAGTTCCAACTAAATCACCGACCGTCCAGCCATTCAATATGTATAAATTATTTTCTAGCAAGAAATCAATAAGTTTGTAGCCGTAATTATTGGATGATTTATCTGTGTTATTACGTTTTAACGTGACATCATGACGCTCAAAAAAGCTAAACTCTTTGTCCAATTCGCTCGCTATATCTGTAAGGTTTTGAGAATCAAATATATAGTTATCAGTTTCAATAAAATCAGGCAGGTTTTTTGTTCTAGAATTGCTATCACCAAACATACAGATACAATCGTATTTATCGCAAAGATTATCCATTTCTTGTTGTATTTCGTAATATGGTTCTCTGCTTGCGTAAACGGAGTTTTCAGGTGGTATGTAAAAAACACCAAAGAGTATTTCTTTTTGTGTACAATGTTTAGATAAAACAAACCACTGTATAAGTCTACTTTCAGTTTCGATCAAGTTTATGTGTTGGCACAGTTCATTTCTCACCATAAGGGCAATGCCCCCAGATCTACGTTTTGCCAATAAATGTCTGTTTTTAAAGAATAGTTTGTATCCGTCTAAATTAATTGAGTCCAAATCATCTAGTTTAGTTTCTTGAAGACCGATTATATCGTAACTGTTTATAAATTCTAAAAACTCAGGGCATTTTTGCTTACTTAGTAAGACACATACATTTAACGAGAGCACATTGGTATAGTTGTCACTGTATTTCGTTTGTGTATTGGTCACGCTCTGCACGTGCACCTCCCCCGCTATGTCCTATTCACTATCTGACTGATCGAGCTCGATCAGGTAACCCGCCTGTATGACGTCAGTCTGTATTGGTGGGTTTTCCATCGCGTCTTCGTTGCTATGACTACTACCCTCGGGTTCGATAGATTTCACTCGTTTGTTGATTGCATCTTCCAACGGCGATCGTGCCTTTTGTTTTGGATTTGTCTCTGAACGTATCGGTGTGTTATTTCTGCCGTTTACCACTTCAAATCTGTTTTTACTCTCAAAAGCATTTGGTTTTAGGCGCTGCGCTTGAGCGTAACGTCTGCCTGCATAGTTTCCGGGCTGCTTATCTGTAGCTGATGGCGTTTTGGGAAATGTGTTCTTGCTTCTCTTTGGTTCATATAATGTATCGTTTACATACAATTTGTCCTTTGCCAATACTACCTTGTTTTCTCTGTTCTCCTTTAATTCTCTCATGGCTGTGTATAATGCCCTTCTCCTCTGTCCTATCTCGTATGGAAACTGTTCTCTTATACTGTAGCCATTTCTCTCTTTATTCAAATTGAAACTAGCTTTTCTGATCTTTTCTCGGTCTAGGAATTTCTCAAACTTAGCAACTATAGGCCTTGGTTTATTGTACGAGTGCCGTTTACTTCCTAAACGGTGGACACGGTCAAATGAAATCAAATCTATGCACTCTGGTGTGTCTTGGAGGACTTCTGATTTCAAAAAATTCCTAAGGGTCGATTCAGTGTTCTCTGCGTCTGACTCTTTGATACCAAAAAATAACAAATTTTCCCTCATCGACCTTGATTTCTTGTCTTGAAGTTCTTCTGAAATATAATTCACATTTTCATTGGATTGTTCCACTTTTTTCATAAGGTCCTGATTTACGCGCTTTAGGTCGCAAATTTCTTTATCTGTCTGCCTTTTCGATTCAATGCATTCGTCAAAGAGACCACTTATTGTTTGATATGACTGTTCTACTTCTGAAACCGTTTTGGAAAGATTCATATTTTCGGTTTTTAGTTTTAGCACAGAAATATTTTGTTCAATCGGGGCTAATTTTGTAACGTTTGACTCAATTGCCGTTAGCCTGGGCAACATGCTTGCGTTGGTTTACTGAATTTGCTGCATGAGGAAAAGCATGCTGTTTGTTGGTGACTGTGGTGGATTGGTAATTGCCGTTATAATACCCGAACGAAAAAAGAAAAGTTGTTATGGTCGCGAAAACACATGACAAAAAAGCCTCAAAACACACATTTTCTCCGAAAAAGTCAAAACACTTTTAAAATCATGCCACAAAATAACATATTAATGCATTCTCCCCAAAACTAAAAATGTTCATCTTAAAAAATACTTTAAAACTTACCAATAGCTTACCAATAAGGGCATAACTCTAAAATGTCTACGGCAATCTTTACAAATAACATAAGCTCTCAAGAGCTTTTATAACCGACTATATAACAAGTGTATGTAAACAAACGTAAAGTAGCTACAAATAAAATAGGTAAGATAAAATTTAGCCTATGAGAAAGCTGCCAATCCTGTCATTATAATACACTATTTAAAAATTGAAATCCAAATTTGTTTTATTTTTACATAAAATCTGTAAGCAGATTAAACTTAATTAAACAAGAGGGCCATTGCCCTTAATTCGCGCACCTGAGGTCATTGTGCCTTAGCTTACTAGGCAAGGCAGCATTTTAATACAGCTGTAAATGGAATTATCTTCCAGACAAAAAAAAACATGACAAATTGGAATAACTTAAAAAAAATATTGTTGGCAGGGTGATGGCCCTTATCCATGACACTTCCTCTTATCATTAAGCTACATGTATTTCCATATGATTATTTAGTGCACATTCTGCTTTACTTTCAACCTGCTTTAAGTTATCATCTACTAAGATATAGAAACTATTTCTTATCTCTTACATTTTATGACTGTATGACTATGGAATTATTTTCTTTAGAGGAGGAATAAATTAAAGGCGTAAAAAGGCATAATTATGTATGGGGTAATGGGTTAACATCAGTAGAACTGGAGTTATCTCCAGGACAAGAAAATATGACAATGGGAAATAATTCAAAAATGACATTGACCTTTGTAGGACATGACCCAAGTTATAAAGTTTCTAACTTATGTAGTTCCAAAGTTATGGCTAAGATTAAAGTTGTGGACTGACAGACAAACAAATGGACAAACAGACAAAAAAGCAGACAGACAAAAACAATATGCCCCCAACTAAGTTGTGCATGTGCATAAAAATGTAGCAGAGAACACCATATGTTGCTGTTACAGTGTACCTCAGTTGATCGGAGTTCAGTTATGTAATACAGTTCTGTCAGTTCTGCAGCAGGGGTCTTAACTCTTATAATGCTGAATTGCTGTCTGCTATACAAACATTGAATGTGAATTATGTAAAAAAAATCATACTTTACATTTTCTAATTTAAAGAAACTATGTAAATAAGTGGCAAATAGTTTGGATCCAGATTAGATGCAGCATAATGTGGCATCTGATCTGTATCAAAACTGTTTGCAAATATCAGTGATTTACACTATATAACTCTATGTAAAACTGTGACCCCCGGGGCGGGGCCAATTTTGACCCCAGGGGCATAATTTTAACAAACTAGATAGAGGACCTGTAGGCGATGCTATGTGCCATATAGCTAAGCTCTGGCTCTTGTAGTTTCAGACAAGAAGATTTTTAAGTTTCCATTGAAAAATCTATTTTTAGCTCCTGTGACCTAGATATGCAACTGACCAGAACCATTTGAACAATATTGGTATAAGACATTTAGAAGTGTAACCATGCCAAATATCAAGGCTCTGGCCATATTAGTTCCAGAGAAGAAGACGTTTGAAAATTTCACTATATAACTCTATGTTAAACTATGATCCCCAGGGGCGGGGCCAATTTTGACCCCAGGGGCAAATTTGAACAAACTTGATAGAGAACCTGTAGGTGATGCTATGTGCCAAATATCTAAGTTCTGGCCCTTGTAGTTTCAGACAAGAAGATTTTTTAAGATTTCCTTATTTTAGCACTTTGGTTGCCATGGTAACCAGAGTTCTACATTGTTTTTAACTCTTTGAACAAATTTGAAAGAGCTTGACCCAAGGAACATTCCTGTAAAGTTTGGTTGAAATCTGTTCAGCGGTAAGGAGGAGATGTCATTTGAAGCAATTGTTAAAGACGACGCACGACGGACGACGCACGACGCACGACGACGGACACAGGGCCATCCCAATAGCTCACCTTGAGCCTTTGGCTCAGTGAGCTAAAAATGGGAATGAATATTCAGAATTAGCATTTTTCTGACATGTGCATTTGTTCAATATCACATTAAAGCAATTTCAGCACAGCTAAAAATTTTACATAAAAACAGATCGCTTAACATTATTAAAACAAAGAGGGTTTATTAGGGTTTAATTGGTGTTGCAGTTGGATGTCACATTACGGACCTGAGACATGCATCATCGTTCTGAAACAGTCAATAGCAATAATTTAAGACTTTATATCACAGTAAGGTTGTTTCAATAAAATTTGTATGAAAATGGTATTATCAGCCTGTAAGTCAATATCTAGCTAAGAGAGTATAGTTTCAATAGCAAAACGAAAATATAAACAGTTTGATTAACCCCTATATTGCTGGATTATCGGAAAAAAATGAACGACAATTTAACAAATGTCTTAAATAAATACGAAAGACTCAAGCAGGAAACGTAACACAAACAATACACCCACCTCTCAAGCAGAACACACACACACAGTCATACCACAACAAACACACACACGCAATACAATTCCTACATCTACACACTAAATAGAAAACAACACGCAAGACAAACATAAAGCAAAGTGAATATAGGAGCCCGCCTTGGTACGGTCAGTAGCAATCAATAATTAACTATAAATTACTTAATTATTAACAACCACTGGGGGGTTAAACTAGTCTGTAGTTACGAGCAACTGTAAGACATGGAAGGGTCCAGGGTACGACAGAGAGGGAGGGAAAAAACAAAGCACGAAAATCCGACATAACTCTCCCGGTTAAGGACGGCTTTAGAGATACATCATCATGTAGTGCTAAGCCCTGTCTGTCGTCGCACAACCAAAGAGGAAAGCATGGTTATCAATTGTAGACTGATCGATAACCAAACGTGAAGTGCGCAGCAGTATAGTTGGATCATAATCTTTTTTGAGGAAAAATCTGATACGTTTCACAAATAGGTTTTGAAAATGTATATGTCCAAGAATCTTACGAAGTCTGTAAATCACATCACCATAAAACTCCGGATGTGAAATACCTTGCCGCAGAAAAGACTTTAAGTTACATTTATACTTGTTAATGAGAGGAAGATTTCTATAAAAGAATTTAGAAAATGTTTTACGAAGTTTATGAAATCTGTACCCCTGTTTAAGAAGCTTTTCAGTAATAGTTTTATTACGAATGTGGAAGTCCTCAACAGAGGTACAGGCCCTAGCAAAGCGAATAAGTTGTGAAATATAAACCCCGTAAGATGTGGAACGGGGAACATCGCCATCTAGATGAGGATAATTTACAATACTAAAATCAAAATCATCTCGTTTATCGTAAATCTTAGAAGAAACAATTCCGTTATTTATAAAAAGATCCAAATCTAAAAATGGTGCCGACACATTTGACTCGTTTGTTTTATTAAGGCGTAGTTCTTTTGGGTAAATAAAAGGAAACAACGTATCAAAAAATGGGTTGTCTATATTAAAAATATCATCTAGATAGCGCCATGTATTGTTAAAGGCTTCGATCATATCTGCCTGTGTATCAGGTTTTAGACTAAGCATAAAGTCCCTCTCATAACAGTACAAAAATAGGTCTGCGACAAGGGGCGCACAGTTTGTACCCATAGGAATACCAATCACTTGGCGGTATATGGTACTCCCAAAACGTACATAAATATTATCCAGAAGAAATGTTAGTGATTCACAGACATCGGTGCAAGACCACATAGTGTAATGCTTAACCGTGTCATTTGTAAAAAATGTAACCCTTTGAACCCTAGTCACGCATTTAGGCGTCCTTTTCAAACAGTACACATGTGAAAAGTTGTTTTATCCTATGCAAACAGTGAACACCCAGATCAGAGGGCTCCTTACGGAGCCCTCTGATCTGGGTCTTCACTGTTTGTCATAATGCAAAACATTAACAAAAACAGCCCTTCAAAGTCAGAAATGGACTATACTTAAATGGAAACTGGGATTATCCATTTGAAGTTTCAGGGAGGAAAGAGTTAAGACGCTGAGTAACACTGCGTATCAACAGACTCTGCACTGTTTGCTGTTATTAGTCCATAATGAGGAATTTTGTCTAGAAGCACTGACATTTACAGCAAACTGCATAGTCCCTGATCTGAGGGCTCCTTCAGGAGCCCACTGATCTGGGTCTACATTGTTTGCAGGAGTGTGAAATCTCGTCTCCAGCACTGTAGGGATTAAAAGCACACAAAAGCAGATATAGCACATACATGCATAAAATGACTAGCCACAATAGATTTTAACCCATGGCCCCATTTCCTGAAGCAGAAATGTGCCTTAAAGAGGCTCGCAACCGGATTTAGCATTAAAAATGGTAATTTGTAAATATATGTCAAATGATTATATAAATGGGTAAGATTTAGTTTAGGATAATTAATTCTGTTAAAAAATGCATTTCCCAAAAAAAAGAGAAGAAGCTCTGGTGGGATTCGAACCCGTGACCCTCCATTGCGGAAACAAACAAGAAAAATGAGAACACGCCTTTACCGCCTCGACCACGGACGCTCTCTATATATATGGTAGCGAATTAACGTACTTCACTGGTAGCGATTAATACTACATTATTCGGCTCCGGTTTATGTCAGAGCCCGTGTAGAGAAGCAACAACAACAACAAAACCGTCAGCTGTCGCTATTGAAAAACGATGGAATATATCTAAGATTCGGTGACGATTCTTGAGACTTTTTTTGGACTGATCATATTTTTTTAATGTCAGAAGCCAAATAATGCCACAAATTTGCTTTTATTTGAGTATTTTATTTTATTTTGACAAGTACACCATCCGGTTGCGAGTCCCTTTAAGGCATATATTCTGTACTTACAGTCCACTCTAAGCCATCATCTGATAGGATCTATAAAGATTTCCTATGTATTTGATCAAGTTTTATGAAAGTAACTAGTTTCAACAGGGAAAGTAACATAAAGGAGTAAAAATGTATATGTTTGGGAAATGGATTAAATAAATAGAAGCAAGCATACTGCACAATGCATACACCGAAAGACACTTCTAACGCAACACTTTTCAAATTAGTTTTACACAAATACGGTTCAAGATATCTTACTCAAATTTCACCAGAACTGGTTTGATAACTTTCTGCACATAATTTTAATAAAATCATTCAACCATGACTGATGATCAATGCCGCACATGGAGTAGATAAGAATTCATTTTTCTGCACGAAAAAGTGATGTGGGCGAAAGTATCGATTAAAATTCTGTATTTATATAGTACAGCATTAGCCACACTGAAAAAACATCAAATATTTTACACGGAATGCATGTAACGGCAATAACGCCCACGCGCCATTAGCATGGTTCAGACAGACCCTTAAACCAGTCACGTAAGTTTGTGTTATTTCTTAATAAGATGTTACTATTAAAATATACAATGTAAGATTTACGTCAAAATCATTCTACTCGTTTCAACATGTGACACTTTTTTGTTTCATTTTAAATAACGAAAAATAATTTCAGCCTTGTCTGATTATTATCTGGTGACTCGAGTTTTTGGCAGGTATTTGTCCATCGTACATGTAGGCTTTAGTGTGGAAGTACATACGAGTTCAACGCGGACCGCGACAGTCTCGTAGTGTCACAATTTCGGCAGGTGATTAGATAAAAGTGTATAAAGACCATTCGTACACATGGAGAACATATTTGATATTAACATTTGAAACTTTTTCTGTGATAAGTGCTGTGAATCAAACGTATCCCTTCATGTCCTTATTATCTTTTGTTACGATTTTGTGACTTTTTATTTTTGAGTCGTGTTTTATTTCTGTTCAATTTTGTACTTTTTTGTTAATTGATTACAAAGAAATTTACAGGAAACATGTACGAAGTGTTGAATTATCTATATTGTCAATTTTAACGAAAACGATTTTATAATAATCAACATGTGTTGCGTTAGAAGTGTCTTTCAGTGTACACAGTGGAACAACATTTACATAGTGCACAATACAGGGAAAAGGTAGATAAACTAAACAAGCAACACAAGATACAAAAAATTAACATCAAAAGCACATTTATAAACAAGCAAACTTCTGAATTGCAAACAGACAGGACAAACAGATATACATATCATATTTTCTTATGCTGTTCCTGTGTTGTTGATCTATCCCTTGCAAGAAGCACATTTACACTCAAGACCATTCCATGACTGGATAAGATTTTTGAAATGGTTAAAGTTGTTAGAAGATCTAAATTCATCTGGGAGGGAGTTAAATAGTCACTATACACAAATCTGAGTGCCATTTGCTGTAGTTTTTCCATTTTCTTAGTGCTATTTTCTGAACAAAAATGTCATGCCATAAGGACAAAAATTATAGTTTGAGAGAATGAAAGTATGAAAAACTGTCAATCTGTTAAGTTTATTAAAGTGTTTGCCTATTCTTTTAAGAACGTTTAGTTGCCTGCCGGCCTTCTTACAAATATTTCCGATGTGACTCTCAAAGTTTAATTTATAGTCAATATCTATGCCAAGTAGTGTAACAGTCTCATCACAAGTTATTGCTGCTGTTGCCAATTTTGAAAATAGGTCTTTTAAGAAAGGATTTTTTGCCTACTGCTATAGCTTGAAATTTGTCTGGGTTGGCTTGCATTTTGTTAGTTCTAAACCGTTCTATAAGGATATTACTTTCTTTTTGAAGAACATCAATTACATCATTAAAATTTGGAGAGTGAAAAGAGAGGGTGTTGTCATCAGCATAATTATATAATGAGCTGTTATGAATAGAGTAAAATATATCGTTGATGAAAACGTTAAACAGAAGCGGACTGTGTATACAACCCTGGGGGACTCCTTTACTAATGCTTGCCCATGAACTTACAATATTTCCAATTTTGATTTGTTGTTTCCGATTTGAGAGATAAGACTGTAGGAGTTTCCATTAGAATATATTCATTATATCCTCCAACAGTCTTAATAAGGTTGTTTGACACCCATAGCCTTTTCTGATAGCACATAAGAAATTATCGAAAATGTTTTCAAAATAGACTGTGAGTTGCTTTGATAGTACTTTTTCAAAAATCTTAGATGAGATGGGTAATATGCTTACTGGTCTATAGTTTGATTTTACAAGGGCATCATTTTTTTTAAATAAAGGAGTGATCTTGCTGGTTATCTAACTTGACCGAGACAATATCGTCATACACATGCTGACTATATTACAAGAGCATTGGAATAAAATTGTTTGACTTAGATAGCGGACACTCTAAATTAGGCCCGTTTATCTTTTTAAAAAAAGATGCACAACTCTCAAATGTCTACGGCAATCTTGCTGGTTATCTAACTTGACCGACATTATGGTCATACACATGCTTATTAAATTTCAAGAGGATTGGAATAAATTTGTTTGAGTAAAAGAGCGGAAACTCTATATTATGCACTTTTTATCGAAAAAAGGGGCATAACTCTTAAATGTCTACGGCAATCTGGCTGGTTATCTAACTAGATCGAGACATTATGGTTATACACATGCTGACCAAATTTCAAGAGTATTGCGATCAAGTAAGATAACCAGCAAGATTGCCATAGACATTTCAGAGTTATGCCCCTTTTTTCGTAAAAAAGGCATAATATAGAGTTCCCGCTATCTAATTTTTTTATTCCAATCCTATTGAAATTTGGCCAGCATGTGTATGACCATAATGTCTCGGTCAAGTAAGATAACCCGCAAGATTTCCGTAGACATTTTACAGTTATGCCCCTTATTTCGTAAAAAAACGGGCATGTTATAGAGTGTCCGCTATCTAAGTCAAACAATTTTATTCCAAGGCTCTTGTAATTTGGTAAGCAAGTGTATGAACCATAATGTCTCGGTCAAGTTAGACAACAAGAAAGATTGCCTCAAATATTTTTGAGTTATTCCTCTTTTTTCGTAAAAAACGGGCATATTATAGAGTGCCCGCTATTTTACTCAAACAATTTTATTCCAATCCACTTGAAATTTGTTCAGCATGTGTCTCGGTCAAGTGAGTTAACCAGCAAGATTGCCGTAGACATTTTAGAGATGTCAAAAACGGGCATATTTTAGTTTGTCTGCTCTCTTTATCAAACAAATTCATTTCAATCCTCTTGAAAAAAGGTCAGCATTTGACTGACCATAATGTCTCGGTCAAGTTGATAACCATCAAGATTGCCTTAGACATTCAAGAGTTATGCCCCTTTTTTAAACAAGAGGGCCTGAAGGCCCTGATATCGCTCACCTTTTATAATGCAGCCTGATAGCTTTACCTTTGAATTTCACCTGTTTTATTCTAAATCCATTCAAATTTGTAGTATAGCATATACACAACATTGCAATATGACCCATTCTAGTATGTATAGTAGAGTACATCAAAGGCAGATATCTAGAGCCTAAATAATACTGAAATGAAGCATTTTCTAGCATTTCAAAGTAAATCAAGGGCAGATAACTCTTGCCACAATTATCAGATTTCAACAATAATTGCACTCCCTCGAGGACTTATAGCTATATACATTGTGTGCAATTATGATTAAAATCCATTGAAAAATGTGGCCTCTAGAGTGCAAACACTGTTAAATATGGCATTTTCAGCAATTCAAAGGTAGATAACTCTTGACCTATAAATCTGATTCCATCCATAATCGAGCTCATCTGAATTCTTATGGTTATATACAATCTGAGGAAGTTTAAGAAAGATTGGGTAAAAATTGTGGCCTCTAGAGTGTAAACACCGTTAAATATATATGGCATTTTCAGCAATTCAAAAACTGTTGACCTACAGGTCCGATTGCAACCATAATCAAACTCATCTGAACTCTTATAGTCATATACCATCTGATGAAGTTTGAGAAAGATTTGTAAACACTGTTAAATATAGCATTTTCAGCAATTCAAAGGTGGATAACTCTTGACCTATATGTCCAATATCAACCATAATCGAACTCATCCGAACTCTTAAGGTAATATACAAGGTTACAGAGAGATGGGATAAAAATTGTGGCCTCTAGAGTGTAAACACCAAAATTGTTGACGCCGGACGACGAACGACGGACATTCAAGTATTGCAAAAGCTCACCCTGAGTTAGCTCAGGTGAGCTAAAAACTAGGTCAATAGGTCAAATCATAGAAAATCTTGACATTAACCTATCCTAATACAATGTATTATATAATGGTCATAAAGCACAGAGCGTCTGTGTATAATTCCGTGTCTAAACCAATTATTGCAACAATTTGTGACTACTGTATAAACAATAACATCTGATTATTCAATCTTTAAGAAAACACATCTTTAGTCCTACAAAAAATACTGTATAAAGTAATAAAATTGATTATGCATAAGTAGATAAAACAAATTATTAATTAGTCTAATAAAACAATTACAAGAATTCCACTGTATTAGACGTCTCACCACAATGGGGAAGCAACCACTGGACGAAGAAAATGCTGAACTGAAACAAAAATGCAATGTGCACATCTTCAGGATTGCCATAAAGTGATCTTGAAAATTCCAAAGATTTACAATTTTTCTCTTTTTCAAGTGTGATTACTTAAAGCAGGTAGAAAGTAAAGCAGCATGCGCCTTAAGGTGCATGCTGCTTTACTTTCATCCTGCTTTAAGCTACCATCTGCTAGGATAAAAATACGAAGATTTGGGAAAAATCAAGAGAAATGGCAGCCCTGCATCATCACTTGGTAATGGTGCAACCTAGCAAGTTTCATAAAGTTTAAAAAATCTATTGCAGATATATAACCTAATAATGAAAACTTAGATGTTCTAGTTGACATAGCCGCTGTTGCACACACCCGACAGTTAAGCAATATCTTAGTAACGCTTTCATACTCTAATCAAGCCAAGACAAATAACAAAATATTGAAACTGATGACATTACATTGCCATCAGAACAAACTTAACAACATGACGTAATTCTGTAAAACTTTAATACAATCAATGAGCAGATATATATTATGAGCTTAACCTGATAACATGAACTCAAGTAAATTGAACTTATATATATATACCTTATTTCGAATGTAAAATGGGGCTTTTAGCCATATTATCTTTGGAAATATTGGTATGTTCGACTTAAATTCGATTTTTCCATTTTCAGGTGAAGAGATACTGATGAGTTCGACTTAACCCATTACCCCATAGCCTGATTCTAGTTTTGAAAATATGTGACCATTTAAAGCAGGTTGAAAGTAAAGCAGAATGCGCCTTTAGGAAACAGGCTATGGGGTAATGGGTTAAGACAATAACTACATGACATTGTACCTGATGACCACATGATGGGTATATCAAATTGCACAGTGGATGCAAGACAATTAACAAACAGAAACTCTTACATATATATTGCTAATATTTATTTTTTTAACCCTTTCCAATATAAATGCCCATGCTAATTCTTTAGGCAGTTGACTGCTTAAGTAGGATGAAAGTAAATCACAAAACATGTGTAGGAGCATTCTGCTTTACTTTTATGCTGCTTAAAGCTTTAATCTGTCTTACACAACATCAGAGTATAAAGCCCTCTGAAGCAATATATAACCACTTATGTATAGGTGTTCAGTAGAACGTTGAAGAAAAACGTCAAATAACATGCAATGTCTATGTTTTATATTAACCCTTTCCTCCCTGAAACCTCAAAAGGACAATTCTAATTTTCAATTTAGTCTAGTCCATGTTTGACTTTTTAGAGTTGATTTTAACAATATATGTCAAAATGGCAAACAGTGTAGACCCTGATCAGAGGGCTCCTTAAGGGTCTATACTGTTTGCTTAAAACAAATGCACTCCTCACAGATACGCAGTATGCAAATGACGCATATATGCGTCACTGGGGTTCAAAGAGTTAAAACATTTTGTGGTGAAAAAGGTTATTCTACAGCATGCACTTTCTCCATTACAAATAAGACAAAACTGTATAAAAAAAAGCTAGTACAGTGGAGAATCTGTTATTCTTTCCCAATGAACGCGTTTACGCTAAAACTATTATTTGCAGTGCAAACAGTTTGGAGCCAGATCAGATGCCAAGATAAACATGAAATATCAGAATTGTCCAAAAGTTGTTCTTTTCTACGTTTTAGTGCTTTGCGTTTGCGTACGTTTGCGTTTAAACGGGAAAGAATAACAGATTCTCCACTGTACGCCTCTGAAAACCAGACTCCTAAACTCGTTTAACACTTAGTAAATCTTGTTGGTTATTAGGTACCCTTGTGGATCTTTTTAGGTACCAAAACATGAACATTTGGTAGTAACTACTGCTCTTAATTAGCAAACAGTGCAGACGCTGATCAGGGGGCTCCTGTAGGAGCACTCTGATCTGAGTGTACACTGTTTGCAATTTTAATGAGTATATTTTAAACAGGTCCATTTTCCTATACAAAGTTCCAAGGATCATACGGTAAGCGGTTCCATACTCATTGACCCCTAGTGCCATGTTTTGGGGTCATAAATGTTCATGGAGTTATACATGTATAGTGAAATTGTTTCAGACAGGAAGCAGCCGAGTGAAACAACTTCTAGACAATGGCTGCTAAACCTTGCTCAACCGGAAACTTTGCTAGTCTTGTTTTCAAATGATTTACTGTAAATATTTAACAATTATGCAATAACAGGGAAATAAACATCTACAAATTAATAAACTACAATGTAACATATATAGTACAACCTCTGAAATAACAATACAACATTAACCCATTACCCCAAAAATATGCCTTTTAATGCCTTTAATTTATTCCTTCACTCAGGAAAATTCTTCCATTTTATACAGTCAGGAGTATTTAGAAATAGAAATAGTTTCTATATTCTATCAGATGATATCTAAAAGCAGGCTGAAAGTAAAGCAGAATGCGCCCTAAGGCGCATTCTGCTTTACTTTCAACCTGCTTTAAGTAGTCACCTGTTTTCAAAACTAGAAACATGCTATGGGGTAATGGGTTAAGCATTCACTTAGCCCTCTGATCTATGAAAACAGGTGACTGCTTAATGCAAGATAAAGAATAATGTAAAAAGAATGCATTGTTTACCTTGTATTTAATCAATACAAGGGTATTCTAGTGAGTGGAAGCTTAATACAAGATTGACTTATTGACAGCGTTCCCTCCCACAACGACCCTCCTAACAACAACTCCCTCCTTTCAACAACCTTTGTCGCTGTTCCCCCAAACAAGACATTTATAACTCACGATTTAAATGCTGAAATACCGTCTGTTTAAACTTGTCGTCTGCTGTTTTTCTCAAAGTTACATAAAAGTGGACATTTTGATAGAATAAATGCAAGAATATATAATGACAAATGACAAACAGCTTGAATCCAGATCAGATCTGGATTCAAGCTGTTACAAATATAAGTCTACTTAATTTCCCCTCTCTATAACGACTCCCTCCGAACAACACAAACTATCTATGTCTCCCATTTAGTGTCGTTGTAGAGAGGGAACACTGTAGTTACAAAATATGCGGTGTGACCTCAGTCTAAAACAAGATGGCCATGCAGCCCTTAATAACAGGACTTTGGTAACATGACTCCTGGGGTGGGGTCATTTTTAACCTGAGGATTTCAACAATTCAGCTAGAGAATCTGTAGAGAATGTGTTAACCCTTTTAACCCTAGTCCCGCATATTAGCGTCTTTTGCAAACAGTGTATAGTGAATAGTACACTTGTCCAATGCAAACAGTTAAGACCCAGATCAGAGGGCTCCTATGAGCCCTCTGATCAGAGTCTTCACTGTTTGTCATAATGCCAAACATAGACAAAAACAACCCTTTTAAGTCAGAAATGTACTAGACTTAAATGGAAACTGGTTTTGTCAATTTAAAGTTTCAGGGAGGAAAGAGTTAATTTGTGTCAAATATCTAAGCTCAAATCGTTGAGGTTTCACACAGGAACCCCTTCTTGAAAAAAATATTTTAGCTTATGAATGTAAAAATGTTTTTCGCTCATGTGTCCTAGATATGCAATTACAGGAACCATTTCAACAAATTGATATAGAAAGGAAAGCCGGATGAAGAGTGGTCACAATAGCTGCTCACCCAAAGCTAAAACCCAAATTGATATAGAAAGGAAAGCCGGATGAAGAGTGGTCACAATAGCTGCTCACCCAAAGCTAAAACCCAAAACAATATAAACATGTAAACTACTAAAATCTCTTTATAAGAAACTAAAACAACAAGAGGGCCTGAAGGCCCTGATATCGCTCACCATTTGTAATGAAGCCTGATAGCTTTACCTTTGAATTTCACCCGTTTTATTCTAAATCCATTCAAGTTTGTCGACCTACTGTAGTATAGTAGAGTACATCAAAGGCAGATAACTAAAGCCTAAACAATACTGAAATGAAGCCTTTTTCTAGCATTTCAAAGTATACCAAGGGCAGGTAACTATTGCCACAATGATTACATTTCAACAATAATTGCACTCCTTCCAGAACATATAGCGACATCCTTTGTGTACAAGTATAATCAAAATCCATTGAAAACTAGTTGCAAGAGAGTAAACGCTGTAAAATATGGCATTTTCAGCAATTCAAAGGTCGATATCTCTTGATCTATTTGTCCGAGTCCAGCCATAATCAATCTCATATGAACCTCTATCGCCATATACAATATCATTTTCAGCAATTCAAAGGTAGATAACTTTTGACCTATTGATCCGATTACAACCATAATTGTACTCATCCGAAGTCTTATGGTAATATACAATCTGAGTAAGTTTGAAAAAGATTGGATAAAATGTGTGACCTCTAGAGTGTAAACATCGTTAAATATGGCATTTTCAGCCATTCAAAGGTAGATAACTCTCCGACTATTAGTCTGATTTCAACCATAATCAAACTCATCTGAACTCTTATAGTCATTTACAATTTGAGCAGGTTTGAGATAGATTGGATTAAAATTGTGGCCTCTACAGTGTAAACACTTGTTAAATATGGCATTTTCAGCAATTCAAAGGTAAATAACTCTCGATCTATCTGTCCTATTTCAACCAAAAGCGAACTCATCCGAACTCTTATAGTCATATACAATCTGGGCAAGTTTTAGAAAGATTGGATAAATACTGTGGCCTCTAGAGTGTAAACACCGTTAAATATGGCATTTTCAGCAATTCAAAGGTAGATAACTTTTGATCTGTTTGTTCAATTTCAACCAAAATCGAACTCATCCGAACTCTTATGGTCATATACCATCTGGGCAAGTTTTAGAAAGATTGGATAAATACTGTGGCCTCTAGAGTGTAAACACCGTTAAATATGGCATTTTCAGCAATTCAAAGGTAGATAACTCATGACCTATTTGTCCGATTTCAACCATAATCGAACTCATCCGAACTCTTATGGCAATATACCATCTGAGCAAGTTTGAGAAAGATTGGATAAATATTGTGACCTTTAGAGTGTAAACACTAAAATTGTTGACGCCGGACGACGGACGACGGACATTCAAGGATTGCAAAAGCTCACCCTGAGCTAGCTCAGGTGAGCTAATAAAAGTGTTAACAAAATCAAGTAAAACCAAAACTGCAAACAGTACATACTACGCCTGTCAGGGGACGTTATAGTGTCATGGACACATAAACTCAATGTGCACTACACATATGCATAGGAAATTTCAGCTTCACATGTCTAAGCATTAATTGACAAAAGTGTGTAAAACCGGATAGACGAATAGACACGTGACAGCCATACCATAATAGGCCAAAATCCAGCATGAAGATTAGAATATACAAGACCATGTTCAATAAACACATATGCCCCCGGTGCCATCCTTGACAATATTTTCTGAATCTTTTCCTTCTCCAAATTAGGTCAAAGTCAAATTGAGGTAGGCTAATATGGGTGAATTGGTAATGGTCCAAGGCAGCAACTGTATAAGTATCAAAGCTTTGTAGTATTGATGCTAGACGAAACTGCAAACTCTAGTTACAGTAACCAAGACATACCAAATTTAAAATATTCTTGCTATTAAAAATATTTTAAGAAATACCAAATTTAAAATATTCTTGCTATTAAAAATATTTTAAGTCCCAATTATTGTTCGACAATATTGACCTGACGTTGACCTTTATGCATGAATAGATTAAAGAGTGATGACACAGTAAAAATCAATAATCGATAGCGTGCCGTACACTGTCGGGAATGTTCGATAAGTTACGTAAATCGTGTTACATTTTTGATCTTATGTGGAACAAAACTCCCACAGTTCAGCAATAAAATACGATTTCCGTTTATGCTAGTATAATCGTAGCTACTAAAAAGAATCCTGTTGCGTTTAGATTTGGTTTTAAATCACTACAGATCTTCGATACCCTCAACTGCGATTAACGCCGGTTGACCATATATACCTAATTGACAACCACTTTACGTATCGCATCTGCCATAGGTGAGTCGTTAGAGCGAATGCTTTGTAATGGCGAGGTCGCGGGTTCGAATCCCGTATGAGGTAAATATATTTTTTATTTTCATATTTTATAAGTTATAAATTTTATTTTACACATAAAACGCACGGATGACATGTTCTTCTCATTGCCATGTGTCATTCTATGCCACATCATACGTTTTCTCACACACAGCCTAGGCTAACCAGCAACATGTCAAATAGGAAGCCTACTGTATTTTATCATCTAAGGTTAAAGAAATACTCTTTAACGATTCAGAGACGTTTGCAAAAATAAAAAAAAATAAGAAAGAAAGCGAGAAAAAAGAAAATTATAGAAAGGAAGAAAAATCAGAAGCAGTATATGTGGGGGAAAAATGATGATGCATGCGGGTCTCGAACCACTGGCCTTTTACACGAAAAGATAATGTATAGTCGTCTTCCTTACCACTTGAGCTAATAGCGTATCGATACGTTTGATAACCGGTCAATGCTATTTGTCTTTGTTTACCGGTTTCGGTACCATGTGCGTTCTCGTATAAATTGAACGAAGTGTCCCGAAGATATATTTAGAAATGAAACGAAGTGTGAAATTATGCTAATAGAGGTCGCCAACGTCAGGTCAATATTGTCGAACAATAGGTCAAGGTCAAGATCAAAATCAAGGTTAGGTAATTTGGGTGGATTGGTAGCGGTCCAAGGCAACAACTGTATACGTATTAAAGTATTATAGTCAGTTGTATTGATGCTAATATAACAAGAGCCCCATGGGGCATATTCGATCACCTGAGAATAATTGGAAAAATGGAGATATTGATTTATGTCCAGGACTGACCTAGATATGCAACAGACCGGAACAATTTGAACAAAATATGTAAAGTATATTTAAAAGTTTCACCATACAGAATATAAAAGCTCTGGCCATATAAGTTTCAGAGAAGAAGATGTTTGAAAATTTCACTATATAACTCTATGTAAAACAGTGACCCCCGGGGCGGGGCCAATTTTGACCCTAGGACCTGTAGGCGATGATATTAGCCATATATCTAAGCTTTGGCCCTTGTAGTTTTAGACAAGAAGATTTTTTAAGTTTTCACTGAAAAAATCTAGTTTTAGCTTGTGTGACCTAGTTATGCAACGGACCAGAACCATTTGTACAATTTCGGTATAGGACATCTAGAAGTGTCACTATGCCAAATATCAAAGCTCTGGCAACATTGGTTTCAGACAAGAAGACGTTTGAAAATTTCACTATATAACTCTATGTAAAACTGTGATCCCCGGGGCGGGGCCAATTTTCACCCCTGGGGCATAATTTGAACAAACTTGATAGAGGACCTGTAGATGATGATATGTGCCAAATATCTAAGCTCTGGCCCTTGCAGTTTTTGACAAGAAGATTTTTTAAGATTTCCTTATTTTTTCAATTTGGTTGCCATGGCAACCAGAGTTCTGCATTGTTTTTAATTCTTTGAACAAATTTGAAAGAGCTTGACCCAAGGAACATTTCTGTAAAGTTTGGTTGAATTCTGTCAAGGGGTATAGGAGGAGATGTCATTTGAAGCAATTGTTAACGACGACGCACATACGCACGACGGACGACGCACGACGACGGACGACGAACGCCGGACACAGGGCCATCCCAATAGCTCAGGTGAGCTAAAAAAAAAAAAAAAGGGCATATTTTAGTTTGTCCACTCACTAACTCAAATAAATATTTTTAAATCCTATGGTAAAGAGGTCAGCATGTGAGTGACAATAATTGTTCGGTCAAGTTAGATAACCAGCAAGATTTCCGTAGACATTTTAGAGTTATGTCCCTTTTTTCGTCAAAAACGGGCATATTATAGAGTTATATATTATATTATATCTAGCATCTGTTAGATGCATTATGTCAGACCTGATTATTTAACCCTTTACTCCTTAGCCTGTTTCTATTCTTGAAGATATGTGATAATTTATTGAATGTAGTTTACAGTCTATCAGTGGTACTCCATGCCAATAAACGTTACGTGAACGAGTGCAAATATGTATCCCCCTTTCACTGAACATGTATTTGTAATATTTACATCGGTTCGAATGACATTCGTCATCTAACAATTTGTCGCAACAGAAACATTGCGGCATGTGACTATGAACATTGATTAGATTATTGACAGTATATTGTACAACATAGAAGCATCCAATGATTTAGGTAATTAGCAATCTGATATGAATTTACCCTCAGGGAGCTGATCGCAACCATGGCGGGGTTATTCTACGACATTGAAAAATGACAAGGGGTCCTTGTTTGACATCAAATACGGTAATTACCATATCGGGACAGGGGTGACATTCTATGAAATAGAATGATATCAGGGGGTCATTCTACGACATCGAATAATGACCGGGGGTCATTCTACGACATCGAATAATGACAGGGGTCATTCTACGACATCGAATAATGACCGGGAGTCATTCTACGACATCGAATAATGACTGGCGAGTCAAACTATGTTATCGAATAATGGCCGAGGTGTCAAAATACGAGCTAGAATAATGACCGGAGTCTTTCTACGACACTGAATGGTGTGATGTGCAATGAGGCAACATAACACAGCTTCCGATTTTTGACCCCTATCGAAAAGTGACCCCCGGTCAAAATTCGACGTCGTAGAATGACCTCCCATCGTCGAATTATGACCCCCAATCGTCGAATTATGACCCCCCCCCCCCCTGTCGAAATATGACCCCCCTTCAAAAATCCTTGATATTTTGTTTAAAATCAGTTTTGCATATGTTAAAGTTGTTTTAAACCTAAGTTTTGAGTGAATAAATTATATTGATTGAATTGTAAGTGTGTCTGCCTATCAATGGACAACCTTGTTATGGTCATACACATGCTGACCAAATTTCAAGAGGATTGAAATAAAATTGATTGAGTTAGATAGCGGGCACTCTATATCATACCTTTTTTACGAAAAAAGGGGCATAACTCAAAAATGTATATGGCAATCTTGCTGGGTATCTAACTACACCGAGAAATTAAAGTCATACACATGCTAAACAAATTTCAAGAGGAATGGAATAAATTTGTATGACTTAGATAGCCGGTGTAACGAAGTATTTTGACCCCCATCGAAAAGTGACCCCCGGTCAAAATTCGACGTCGTAGAATGACCCCCTGTCATCGAAAAAGGACCCCCCATCGTCGAATATTGACCCCCTTCTGTCGAAAAATGACCCCCTTTATACTTACCTTTATATTTGGTGTAAAGTTAGTTTTGCAAGTGCTAAATGTGTTTATATATACCCCAAAGTTCAATTTTGGGCGTATGTAGTGACAAAATTGCGCGTGTCTGGAAGTGATTCCGTCTTCACATGTACCTTTTGTTTAGAACATTTTTTTTTTATTACATCAACAAGATTTACCAAAGTTGGTGTGTGAGTACAGTTTACCACGGCAAAGTAGCCTATAACATAGCCTGTAAATTTTTCACTTTTCAGGTCACTGTGACCTTGACATTTTACATTATTTTTCGATCAACAACATTTGGTACCACGGCGCTCATACATGTACGTTCTATTGGTTTAGAAGGATACCTGTCAGTTGACAAGTCAATACGTTAGTGCCCAAAGTTGGGAGATTTTGAGGGGGCTCCGTGACAAAAGCTTTGGAATTTTCTTAATGCATTTCTTTTTAAACATGACTAAAGGTTTACGTTTATTTTTTCGAAAACACAACAGTACTGTTGAAAAGTATCTCAGTTTGGCTAACAAACTTTGATGTAATCTGTGCTTTGGTTGCGGGTTTCGTTTCAACTGTTCTAGTCTCAAGACACTGACTCGAGCTTGATCTCGGTCGTTAAATCTGAAGTAAAGTTGGTATCAAAACAACTGTAAAACCTTTATTAAGCTGCACTTGCAGGTATAGTTTAGTCATCTTTTTATTACCATTACTTGTGTGTTTAGTGATCTCCAGGTTTACATTTTAATAAGGTAGTGTCACTTCGAATGACTTAAGTATTATAGTATTGTTTACTTGTAAGACTTTTTACCTTGCATAACTTAGTAACTGCGAAATGTACTATTGTCGTATTTAGCAAGTGACCAATATTGTGAGTATCGTGATATCTGTTGCCTCAGTTTGACCTTGAATTCTGTAGTGACCAAAAGCTCAAGATAATAAAGAGTTTGAGTTGAGTCTGAGATCGTTGTCAGGTATTTGATTGGTCAGATTAGCGCAAACGCCCAGACTCAACTCAAACTCTTTATAACATTGGGCCCTGAAGTACCTATCAAATTGTCATCATTCAAATAAAGCGCAACGTTGCCTCATTACCCTTGTCATCAATCAGTGTCATTGAATAACTCCGGTCATTATTCGATGACGTAGAATGACCCCCGGTCTTTATTTGATGTCGTAGAATGACTACCCGGTCATAACTCGATGTCGTAGAATGACCCCGGTCTTTATTCGATGTCGTAGAATGACTCCCCGGTCATTATTCGATGTCGTAGAATGACCCCCGGTCATTATTCGATGTCGTAGAATGACCCCCGTGATATTATTCTATTTCATACAATGACACGCCCTGTCCTGGTATGGTAATTACCGTATTTGATGTCAAACAAAGGCCCCTTCTCATTATTGAATGTCGCGAGCAGCACCCTGAGGATTAATTCATGTCAGATTGCTAATTACTTTTAAAAAACTTTGGATGGTTCTATGTTGTACAATATACTGTCAATAATCTAATCAATATTTTCATAGACACATGTTGCGACACATTGTAAGAAGACGAATGTCATTGGAATCGATGTAAATATTATATATACGAGGTACATGTAAAAGGGGGATAAATAGTTTTACTTGTTCACGTTTATTGATATCGAGTACCACTGATATATACTTTAAACTTCGTTCAATAAGTGGTCATATATCTTCAAGAATAGAAACAGGCTATGGAGTAAAGGGTTAGTATTCATGTTTGACTTTATGCATCTAACAGACAATGCATTTGAAACTGTAATGGTGTTATATGCAGCAGTGACATTTATACATTTTGTCTTGGTACAGTTGAACCCCTCTATAGCAGTAATTCAATCAAGAAGTGTACAGACAAAAAGGCTTTGACTTTACAAACTGTATACTTGCATACATGTATTCTTAAGTTTGCATCTTTGATTATGTAGTTGACAAATAACTTGTAAATGATAACCTATCAGTTATATATGATATGCTTATTAGTCTTTTTTTAGTAATGTTTTGGACTGTAATGTACGATGTAATGCATTACTTTGCCAATGTTGTTGTAATTTAATGCATTACAAAATGTTATGTAAACGTTGCGTAATGGTAATTGTAATATTATGCACTCTTTAGCAATGTGATTGTAAACTTGTAAAGTTATTTATAACTTTCTCAAGTAATTCACACCCTGCCTGCCCCCGCTTCACCGACCTGCATACTCCATGGCTGAATTACACCCTTAACTTATTTATAAATAAGCTGTTCAAGAATTATACCTCAGACCCGCAACCAGCTTGTATCAAAGAGATCGGGTAATCCCTACCATCAGCATCCAACATATAATCACTAGGTTACATGTAACGATATCCCTCGGGAACAGCATTTAGTATACTGTACGTTCCCATGGCGTGCTTATCATGTCTGAATTTTAACTTGTTTATTATCTAAATTTTATGTATCTTTTAACTCATTCACACCTGAAAATGTAAGTGAACAATTCAAGTTTTCTAGTTATGTCAAGTCAATTTTCGACTAGCTAGAGTTGTTTTATACAATACATTTCAAAACTGACACATATCAGAGGGCTCCTGTGGGTAAAGTCTGACTTGGGTCTACACTGTTTACAAAGAACAAGTGTACTATTAACATGAACACTGTTTGTAAATACCTAATATACTCGTCGCTAGGGTCCAATCGGTTAAACTATGTCGCTTAATTGCTGGAGAGGGTAGGGGTCACTATTCGATGGGGGTCGATATATTTCAGGAGGGGTCAAAATACTTCATGAGGGGAGTCATAGTACTATGACCGGGGGGTCAAATTTCGACGTCGAATTATGACCGGGGGTCATTGTACGATATCGAAAAATGACCGGGGGTCATTCCACGTCGTCGAATTATGACCGGGGGTCTTTTTTCGATGGGGGTCAAAATACTTCGTTACACCGGCAGTCTATTATATGCCGGGTTTTTACGAAATAAGAGGCATAACTCTAAAATGTCTACGGCAATCTTGCTGGTTATCTAACTTGACCAAGACCAAATTTTATTGTGTATGATCAAAATGACTCGGTAAATTTAGATAACCAGCAAAATTGTTGAAGTAATTTTAGTGTTATGCCCCTTTTTCTTCAAAATCGGGCATATTATAGAGTGTCCGCTATCTAAGTCAAACAATTTTATTCCAATCCCCTTGAAATTAGGTCAGCATGTGTATGACAATAATGTCTCGGTCTTGTTAGATAACCAGTAAGATTACGGTAGACATTTTACAGGTTTGCCCCTTTTTCGTAAAAAACCGGCATATTATAGAGTGTCCGCTTTACAAGTCAAACACTTTTATTCCAATCCTATTGAAATTTAGTCAGCATGTGTATGATCATAATGTCTCGGAAAAGTTAGATAACCAGCAAGATTGCCGCAGACATTTTAGAGTTTTACCCCTTTTTCTTCAAAATCGGGCATATTATAGAGTGTCCGCTATCTAAGTCAAACAATTTTATTCCAATGCTCTTGTAATTTGGTCAGCATGTGTATGACAATTTTGTCTCAGTCAAGTAAGTTAACCAGCAAGATTGCCATAGACATTTTAGAGTAATGCCCCTTATTTCGTAAAAAACGGGCATATTATAGAGTGCCGGCTATTTAAGTCATACAGTTTTATTCCAATGCTCTTGTAATTTGGTTAACATGTGTATGACGATAATGTCTCGGTCAAGTTAGATAACCAGCAAGATTGCCGTAGACATTTTAGAGTTATGCCCCTTTTTCTTTAAAATCGGGCATATTATAGAGTGTCCGCTATCTTAGTCAAACACTTTTATTCCAATGCTCTTGAAATTTGGTCTGCATGTGTATTACTATAATGTCTCGGTCAAGTTAGATAACCAGCAAGATTGCCATGGGCATTTTAGAGTTATGCCCATTTTTTCGTAAAAACGGGCATAATATAGAGTGCCCGCTATCTTAATCAAACAATTTTATTCCAATCCACTTGTTATTTGTTCAGAATGTGTATGACCATATTGTCTCTGTCAAGTTAGAAAACCAGCAAGATTGTTTCAGATATTTTAGAGTTATGCCCCTTATTAAGTAAAAACCGGGCATATTATAGAGTGCCCGCTATCTAACTCAAACAATTTTACTTCAATCCTCTTGAAATTTGGTCAGCATACGTCGGACTATAATGTCTCGGTCAAGTAAGATAACCAGAAAGATAGACATTTTAGAGTTATGCCCCTTTTTCATTAAAAAGGGGCATAATATAGAGTGTCCGCTATACAAGTCAAACACTTTTATTCCAATCGTCTTAAAATTTGGTCAGCATGTGAATGATCATAATGTCTCTGTCAATTTAATAACCAGCAAAATTGCCATAGACATTTTAGAGTAATGTCCATTTTTTCGTCAAAATCGGGCATATTATAGAGTGCCCGCTATCTAAGTCAATCAATTTCATTCCAATGCTATTATGATTTAGTAAGCATGTGTATGACCATAATGTATCGGTCAAGTTAGATAACCAGCAAGATTGCCGTAGACATTTCAGAGTTATGCCCCTTATTTCGTAAATAAAACGGCATATATAAGGGTGTCCGTTATCTTAGTCAAACAATTTTATTCCAATCCTCATGAAATTTGGTCAGCATGTGTATGATCATAATGTCTTGGTCAAGTTAGATAACCAGCAACATTCTTATAGGTCATTTTAGAGTTTTGCCCCTTAATTCTTAAAAAAACCGGCATATCTATCTAACCGCTATCTAACTCAAACAATTTTATTCTAATCCTCTTGAAATTTGGTCAGCATGTGTATGACCATTATTATTCGCTCAAGTGAGGTAACCAGCAAGATTGCCGTAGACGTTTTAGAGTTATGCCGCTTTTTTTCGTAAGAAACGGGCATATTATAGAGTGCCCACTATCTTTATCAAACAATTTTATTCCAATGCACTTGTAATTTGGTCAGCATGTGTATGACCATAATGTCTCGGTCATAACCAAAAAGATTGTCGTAGACATTTTAGAGTTATGCCCCTTATTTAGTAAAAAAACGGGCATATTAAAGAGTGCCCGCTATCTAACTCAAACAATTTTATTCCAATCCCCTTGAAATTTGGTGAGCATGTGTATGACCATAATGTCTCGGTCAATTTAGATAACCAGCAAGATTGCCATAGAAACTTTAGAGTTATGGTCCTTTTTTCGTCTAAATAAGGATATTATAGAGTGTTCGCTATCTAAGTCAAACAATTTTATTCCAATCCTCTTGTTATATGGTCAGCATGTGTATTACCATAATGTCTCGGTCAAGTTAGATAAGCCGCAAGATTGCCGTAGACATTTCAGAGTTATGCCCCTTATTTCGTAAATAAAACGGCATATATAAGGGTGTCCGTTATCTTAGTCAAACAATTTTATTCCAATCCTCATGAAATTTGGTCAGCATGTGTATGATCATAATGTCTTGGTCAAGTTAGATAACCAGCAACATTCTTATAGGTCATTTTAGAGTTTTGCCCCTTAATTCTTAAAAAAACCGGCATATCTATCTAACCGCTATCTAACTCAAACAATTTTATTCTAATCCTCTTGAAATTTGGTCAGCATGTGTATGACCATTATTATTCGCTCAAGTGAGGTAACCAGCAAGATTGCCGTAGACGTTTTAGAGTTATGCCGCTTTTTTTCGTAAGAAACGGGCATATTATAGAGTGCCCACTATCTTTATCAAACAATTTTATTCCAATGCACTTGTAATTTGGTCAGCATGTGTATGACCATAATGTCTCGGTCATAACCAAAAAGATTGTCGTAGACATTTTAGAGTTATGCCCCTTATTTAGTAAAAAAACGGGCATATTAAAGAGTGCCCGCTATCTAACTCAAACAATTTTATTCCAATCCCCTTGAAATTTGGTGAGCATGTGTATGACCATAATGTCTCGGTCAATTTAGATAACCAGCAAGATTGCCATAGAAACTTTAGAGTTATGGTCCTTTTTTCGTCTAAATAAGGATATTATAGAGTGTTCGCTATCTAAGTCAAACAATTTTATTCCAATCCTCTTGTTATTTGGTCAGCATGTGTATTACCATAATGTCTCGGTCAAGTTAGATAAGCCGCAAGATTGTCGTAGACATTTTAGAGTTATGCCCCTTTTTGTCAAAAATGAGCATATTTTAGTTTGCCCGCTCTCTAACTCAAACAAATTTATTTCAATCCTCTTGAAAGGAGATCAGTATGTGTATGACCATTATATCTCGTTCAAGTTAGATAACCAGAAAGAGTGTCGTAGACATTTTTGAGTTATGCCCCTTTTTTGTCAAAAACGAGCATACGAGGGCCGTTCATTTAATTATGTCACTTTTGCGTTTTTCGTGCCTCCAACTCATACTAGCGCATTGAAATTTTGTATGCTTATCAATATAGTGATTTTTCGTATTGACTAAAATTTTCGTTTGAATCCGTTAAGCTGTTTAGATATTATTGAAGATTAAATTTGGTCATTTCATAGACACTGGCTTTTGTAGTCCAGTAATGGCGTACGGTGAAATACGGGCTTACGGTAAAGGTCGAATAATTTTAAAAATTCCGATTTCATTGATATACTTTGAACTTTTTCTGATAAATTGAAGATTTGCAGTGTCATGAATCTCTTTTTCTAATCAAAACAAGCAATTTAAAGGTTACTAGTTTTACCTTTAGACGGCCACTATTCAATTTGGCGGGTGCCAAGGATAAAGCTGCTGTTTTGGTTAATCTACTAAAACAACACGCAAAACAACCATTTAAATATATACATAACGGTGTTGGTAAAATATCAGGTTCAAGTCATACTTTTGATACGCGAGTGTAAAGTTAGAAATTATTTTTTGTTGTGGACCACTTATCTTTTTATTGAGAATAATACTACATACTCATGAAATACGTTGTAAATCATTGTCGAAAAACAGAAATATAAAGAAAATACACATTTCTGAGCTGCCTTAAAATTGATTTATAATTATAAGCAACAAATACTAATCATATATCGCCAGATTTAGATTAGTTATTGCAAAATACTAAAATGCGCGGGAAAAAGTTTTAAATGCAATTACTTTCGATATCCGATCACGCATTACTTGAATTTAGAAACCAGTCAAACGAAAAGATCTGAAGAGGGTTTATAAAGTCAATACACTGACAAAAAAATAAGAATTATTATGTAAAACATAAAAATCTGAATAAGGGGAGATCCTTCTAAAGCACAGAAAACAAAGCAAATACTGAAAATTGCAGACTCGGTTTAATTGAGTCTATTCATGAGCAACAGACATGGGGTAATTGAAATTGATAATTTAATTAATTAATAATTAATTAACAAAAGTGATTTAATTGGAGATAATTGTTAATTGAGCAATATTTAAATTACTTTAATTGTAATTTAATCATTACTTTTGAAAAAAATGTTTAATTGTTAATTGAATTTCAATTACTTTTCAATTAACCATGCACAATATGTAAATGATTTGGAACCATAACATTCTGAACTCATATTGAAAACAAGATAAGCCTATTTATACATTTTCTATGCATGTTCATGTTAGTTTTAAATATTGACCTCATCTTAGTTTAAACATTTAATTCCATAATATTTACAAACTGACATGATTGAAAACACATATAATAATGAAAATAAAAATAGATTAAAAGCTGATTTGGACCCTCTCCATGTTGTCAACAACCTGTCAATAACCTACAAGTATAAATGCTACAAATGTGGTTATGCTTAAACAGCTTTAATTCTCAGGTCAATAAAACATGATTTGTTAAAAAAGGTGTTAAAATACATGCATGTTGTTGTTGTAGCTTCATCATGGATGGACATAAATACTCATTGGCTGCAACAATACATGTACCATGAGACAAAACCCAATATTTTTAGCTACATGTAGCTCTTATTCTCAATTTTCAAAATCGAATTGCTTAACCCTTACTGGAGTTGCTCATTGACCAAATAGATTTTGGAAATATACTATGCTTTCATTTCACTTGAAAAATCAGTTTGAATCCAGATCAAGTCACACAAAAATCCCAACAGTTTAAACTTGCATTTCTGTCTTATACTTTCACAAATATCACTGTAGTGTAACCTGTACGATCGTCAAATGTTTAGACACTCCAAGATGGCGGATGCAACGGCGCCTGAAAGGTAGGTGGTGTGTTTTGATACTGATCTAACTGTATAAGAATCATATAGAGCTCTGTTATCTATGTTAAACAAACATATAATGATATCCCTTATCGGTGCATCACTTGGTAGCGGACAGATTTTCAGTTTTATGGTAGAAATGGCTTAGACACATTGAGAAAACTGCTACTGTACGGTTTAGAAATGGTCATTTCTGTACGGTTTAGACACAATTTTATAACAAAAAACTGTACGGTATAGACACCGAATAGCAAGAAAACAAAAAAAAAGTAATAATCTCGATAAATGTACTAGATAGATCTATTAAACTTGCGTTGTACGTAAATTGCATAATTTATTGGACGTTTCGTTAGATCTAAATATAGATCTAAGATTCGCTACGGGAGTTCATGACTATTTCAAGTACCAGGCTCCCCAGTGTATTTTTACATGCTGAATATATTGGTAGTCTTACTTTCAAAAACAATTAACGCCTTAATTACCTTTTGAGAAATGTGATGCACAGCAGAATAAGTTTTATTCGGATGAAATTATCGTATCGCATTTGTACTTTGGCTGTCTAGCACCCGATCTAAACAGCATATATATGTAAAGTGGTGATTCTGGACCACCCCCTAAAATAAAAAAAAATTACTCCTCTCGGACACCCCCTAAAATAAAAAAAAATTACTCCTCTCGGACACCCCCTAAAAAAAAAAAAATTACTGCTCTCAACCGCCCCCTTAAAAAAAATAAATAAATAAAAAAAATTACTCCTCTCGGACACCCTCTAAAAAAATAAAAAAAATTACTGCTCTTGACCACCCCCTAAAAAAAAAAAAATACTCCTCTCGACCACCCCTAAAAAAATTGTTAAAAATGATTTTCTTAAAAATGGAAGGTAAAATTTGTGATTATTGCTTAACATTCAAATCATACAATTCATTTAGAAAAGTAAAGTTATGTCGTGATGGATATAGAAGAAAATGTAAGGATTGTGAAAAACCTATGAGACATGAACATTATATTAAAAATAAAGAAAAATATAAACAAGCGTATCGAGAATTTATACTTAGAAATCCTAATTATCAACATGAATATTACTTAAAAAATAAAAAGGATTATTAAAAAAGTATTCTTATAAAAATGGACAATAAAAAATCCAAAGTATTTAAAGATATCATTGATGAAGAAGACAGAAGACAACTAAAAGAAACAGAAGAGAATATTAAATTAGTAGACAACCCTAAATGTAATTATTTCAAAACGTATGAAATTAATGCTAATAGTTATAAAGACCCTAGCATATTGTTTAATGATAACAAATCTAAAATATTAGACAAAGTTAGGAATGATATAAAAGAATATAATAGCATTAAGTTTTCAGTAGGTCTTTCTCTTCAATTCTTTCATGATGAATATAATGGTAAAAAGAAATTTGTTGATGCTTCCAATCATGGCCTACAAGCTGCTGTATTGAATGATAAAAATATTGAAAAACATTATAATGAACAAACTTCTTATTTACAATTATGGATTGAGAAGTTTACAAATACTGCATCTGGTTTAGAAATTGACCACTGTAAAATACTATATTTAAATATTGCAAAGTATGAACCATTCAAAGGTTCTTCATACATTGATTTACCTAAAGTTATAAAAAATAAGAAAGCAATAATCAACGTAAAAAATAAGGACGAGGCATGTTTGTTCAGAGCAATAGTTTCTGCTCTTTGTCCAGCCACGAAACATTCTGATAGACCCTCATCTTATCCTGATTATAAAGATATTCTTAATACAAAAGACGTTGAAACTCCCACTCCAATAAACCAAATAAAAAACCTTGAAAATAAAAATAAAAATTTAAATATTGGTGAGTACAATGGATTAGCATTAAATGTATATGGATATACAATGTCAGCGAAAAAGGAAATTACAGTATTTCCATATTATATATCAAACCAGCCTAAAGAGGTTAAAAGAATAAATCTTCTTTTAACCTCTTCAACTTCAGAGGAAACAGATGATGACAGCGAAGAAGAAACAAAATATCATTACTGTTGGATTAAAAGTCTTAATAGGTTACTTCACAGACAAAATAACAAACATGGAGGTCAAACACATTTCTGTGATAGATGTCTTTATGGTTTCACAAGAGAAGACCTACTAACCAAACACAAAGAAGATTGTGAAGGTATTAATAAATCATCATTAAGAATAGAAATGCCTATAAAAGGTGATACAATCAAATTTGAAAACTATCAAAACCAAATGTCTGTTCCATTTGCAATATACGCTGACTTTGAAAGTATAATAAAACCTAAATCAAAACAAGTAGGAGATAAATCAGAAATTACAAGCGAGCATGAAGCATGTGGATTTGGTTATCAAGTTGTAAGATATGATGGTAAAGTAGAAGAGCCTGTAATATACAGAGGTGAAGATGCTGCTGAAGTCTTCCTAAATCATTTAGAATGTGAAGTAGAAAACATTAACAACATATTTAAACATCCTAAACAATTAACAATGACAGAAAAAAATACTGAAGATTATAATAAAACTACAAAGTGTTGGATTTGTAGTAATAGAATATACCCAAAAAGCAAAACAAACCCCAAAGTAAAAGACCATTGTCATTTCACAGGTAAATTCAGAGGTGCGGCACATAAATCCTGTAATCTTAAACTAGCCATCAAACCAAATAAAACTAAAATCCCAGTTGTATTTCATAATCTAAAAGGATATGACAGTCATCTTATAATGCAAAAAATACACACAACCACTGGCAATATCACTTGCATCGCAAACAATGCAGAAAAGTATATCTCATTCAGTATAGGACAACTGAAATTCTTAGATAGTTTCCAGTTTATGGCTTCTTCATTAGAGAGGTTAGTTGATGCAACAGACAAAGCTGATTTCAAAATAACAAAGCATGAGTTTGGTGATAAGGCTGACATAATTCTTAGCAAAGGAATTTTTCCATATGAATATATCGACAGTCAAGAAAGATTTGATGAAACACAATTACCACCTATAGACAAATTTTACAGCAGTCTTACTGATGACAGCATCAAACAAAAAGATTATGAACACGCACAAGATGTGTGGAAGTCTTTTAACTGTAAAACAATTGGTGATTATCATGACTTATATCTCAAAACAGATGTTCTCTTACTTGCTGATGTCTTTCAAACATTTAGGAAAACTTGCATGAACACATACAAACTTGACCCTCTACATTATTACACTGCACCTGGTTTATCATGGGATGCTTTACTGAAATACACACAAATAGAATTAGAACTACTCACAGACATTGACATGCATCTTTTCATAGAAAAAGGTATGAGAGGTGGTATAAGTATGGTTTCAAAAAGACATGCTAAAGCAAACAACCCTCATGTTGCAGATTATAATCAAGATGAAGAAGATAACTACATAATGTATTATGATGCAAACAATCTCTATGGTCTTGCAATGAGTCAACCGCTTCCATATGGTGGTTTCAAATGGTTGAGCGGTAAAGTAGGAAAAAGACAAAAAGACAAAGGTTGGATACTTGAAGTTGATTTAGAATATCCTAAACACCTACATAAAGAACATAACGACTACCCACTTGCACCTGAAAAACTTGCAGTGAAAAAGGAATGGCTTTCAGAATATCAAACAGAGCTACTTGACAACAACAGTGTGTTGAACACTGAGAAGCTTGTGCCTAACCTGATGGACAAGAAGAAGTATGTAGTGCACTACAGAAACCTACAGCTGTACAAGAAACTGGGCATGAAGGTAACGAAAGTCCACAGAATACTGGAATTTGATGAAAAACCTTGGATGGAGTCATACATACGTCTCAACACAGAACTGAGGAAAAAAGCCAAGTCTGCATTTGAATAAGATTTCTTCAAGCTAATGAACAACTCAGTGTTTGGTAAAACAATGGAAAACCTACGCAAAAGAGTAGATATAAAACTTGTAAAAACAGATGGAACTCAAAATGAAAAGCTCCGCAAAATAATAGCCAAACCAAACTTCAACAGACGTGTCAAATTCTCAGATGAACTATCGGCAATACATGTCAACAAAACAAAACTAACACTAAACAAACCAATCTATGTAGGTTTCTCTGTTTTAGACTTATCAAAACACCATATGTATGACTGGTATTACAACACGCTGAAAAAGAAGTACGGAGAAAACAGCATCTTGCTTTACACCGACACCGACAGTTTGTTGGTAGACATTAAAACAAAAGATGCATACAATGATATGTCTGAAATGAAAGATGAATATGACTTCTCTGACTACCCAAAAGATCATCCACTCTATGATGAAACAAACAAGAAAGTAATAGGTAAATTCAAAGATGAATGTGCCGGTGTTCCAATCGCAGAATATATTGGTCTGCGTTCAAAATTATACTCGGTGTTAACAGCAGACGAACAAGTCATCAAGAAAGCAAAGGGTGTGAAAAAGTATGTAATCAAAAAACAAATAAACTTCAACAACTACAAAGACGCACTTTTCAACAAACAAAAATACACACACTCAATGAATATGCTACGTTCAATGCAACACAACATTTATGGACTAAAAATAAATAAAACCACACTCTCACCACTTGACACAAAAAGATACATTGCACCTGATGGGATTACGACATATGCATATGGGTACTCACAGTGTCAGCCGGAACAATAAGTAGTTCTTCTTTGACAAAGCCTCTCTGTGGTGCTGGTGATTTTAAATAATAAACTCTTATACCCTGTGTTATAATATGATAATCAATATTGTGTATATCTACCGACCATATCGGATCAGTTGCACGTTTCCTACCTCCACCTTCTTGTTCTCCTGGTTGATACAAGTATCTAACATTTGACTGAGGACATATTTCAGTATCAACTTTTCTTGTTATAATTGGAGAAGGTTTTTTTGTCTCTACATTTAATGCCTTAACAACATCTGATAATCTCTTAACCCATTCTCTATTTCTTTTATGTGTATCAATCTCCTTAGCATACTGATAACCAAACAATCTTTCAGCTAAAGTTCTATTAAATCTTTCCACTATTCCTTGATATCTGTGTATTTCTGTTCTGCCTCTTCTTATTTTAACATTATGTTTAGCCATTAGTTGAGAAACAACACCCATAAATTCTCTACCTGGGTCAACTTGTAATAGTTTAGGATAGTTCAAATGTCTTTTATAAATCTTCTCAAAAGCAGCGGCAACTTCTTTACTGTCTTTTGATGTCAATGGTTCTGCTTCTTTATATCTTGTTCCTACATCTACTAATGTCAATGCATATTTATATGTTTTATTTTTAACTCTATCAAAAGGTAGAAATAACAAATCAGCTTGATGCACCTCATTCTTTGCAGACACATCAAACCTTGGTCTAACAATTTTCTTAGGCGCGGGTAAATATATCTGCCAAACTGCTTGTTTCTTTAAAAATTCTAAAGCCTGTTTCTCACTAACCTTAGCTTCTTTTGCTAACTTATTAACAGCTGTATTACCTTTCCAAAATCCTTTAGGACTATAATATATTTTTTTCCATTTCTTAGGAAAAAATTAAATCATAAGCGTGGTATTTATTCTTCTTGTTATTCTTACATCTTTTAAATCCAAGTGGTCTGACATAAAATGGTGGTTCTTTATCCTCTATTTTAGTAGCAAGATGTGAAGGACACCACACTTCTCCATTGTCTTTGAGAGTTAATATTGTACTTTCACCATATGTTGTGTTAACAGTTTTATAGTCAGTTATTGTATATATTTTATTAATTTTCAAATCAGACCATTTCTTTGTATTATATTCATTTTGTTTTTTTAACATATATTCAAATTTTTCTGCTGAGATATCTATTTGCATTTGTGCATTATTTTTGCTTTTTGTGCCATAATCTTTTTTTTCTACTTCACCCATTTTATTAATATAGAAAATCAATTATGTATATTTTCTAATTATTATTATTATTATTTTATTGTATAAAAAAAATAAAGTCTATAATAATCCTCTACTCCAGTAGTTTACAAGCAACAAAACCAGTTAATACAATGCCGCCAATAACAAATGCAATCTCTCTATTCTTTTGATCTTCTGATGGAGTATAAAAATCACTTAATGTAGGTTCTGGTGGTAAATCAGTTAGTTCTTTTCCAGTTAAACCGGAGGCTCCGCTATAATAATATTGTTTCATAGCTTGGTCAACATTATCAAATGTTTGTTCAGCGTGATGTTCTTTTTTCATTACCTTATTAATATAATCTAATCTTTCAGTTCTTTTTTTATTCCATTCAGATTGTGCTTTTTCTAATTGTTCCATTGCTTTATCATGTCTTTCTCTTTCTTTATCAGAATCTTTTCCTAAATGCGAAAATAAATAATTACCACCAGTAAATGCTAATGCATTTGTTACTGCCCCTCCAATCATCATTGCTACTGCACTAGCCATTTTTTAAGGAGCAAACTTACTTCATAATATCAGCCGGAATAATACCTTGTTTAACTAACATATCTTTTGTTATTGTTGCAAGAACTAAATCAATTGATAACATTAAAATATCTTCCATTTTAAAATCTACTTTTGGTGCTTGTTTTCTAAATAGTTTTTTCCCTATTTCTGAATATCCAACTGCTAATATAGTTTCAACCCCCACATGATATATAGTGTTAACAATTTGTTTTTCATCCGACGCCATTTTTATACAATAAAATTTAAGGCTAAAACTCAAGGGCATCCGCTAAAACTCAAAGGGGTCGTATTCTTTTTTATTTATTGTATCTTTTTTTCCCCCACTTTGATTTACAGTGTTTTTATAAACAACAGTTTTATTACTTTTTTTAAAAAAATAAAATCCTATTCCAACAGCTAAAATTGATAAACATAGCGGTATGTAATTTTTATATACATTTATTTTCTGTGAATTTTGAACAGCATCATCATCTGAATTTTTTGTTATTTCTAATTTTGAATTTTGAACAGCATCATTATCTGTATCTTTTGTTATTTGTTTTAGTTCCATATTTTCTTTCTTCAAACGTTCTGTTTCTTTTCTTTTTAATGCGGCTTTTAATTTTCTAGCTTCTACACCTTTCTTACCCGCAGCTACTCGTTTTGGATTTTTGGGTTTTGAAACTTCACTGAGCTTTTGCGAATCGCTAATCATTTTTTCTTCGCTATTTATTTTTTCTTCGCTATCCGGTAGGGTCGCTTGTCGCTCCATTTTTTATATCGATATTTTCTTTCTCGAAATCTGGGTCTTTCATTTTTTTTATCTCGATATTTTCAGTGAAATCAATATGTTTTGCAGTTGTTAACATTGCGGTAAAAGGAGCAAGATACATTCCATATCTATAATATAGTTCACAACATGAAGTAGTCAAAGCATGATTAATAAAAGGGTCTTCCCCCAAGTCTTGTATTAGTTTGGGAGGGTTAACAACGTTAAAATACTTTGAAACACTCATAACATATAAATTAATAAAAGAATTACCTAATGTTTTAGTCATACTAGCTCCCAATCTTGCTTCATATCTACAGTATAATTTATTTATTTGCTCTATTGTCATTGTGTCAATGTCTGAAAGTTGTAACTCTCTTCCAAGATATTGTTTACTACTGCCACCAGCTACAATAGCTGATAATCTTTCACGTTTTGTTTCTTCTTGTTTATCACTGGACCTTCGGGAATCTTCATTATTCGCGTAGCTGCTTTCAGTATTATCTTTGTGTAATCCCTCCTGGTTTAATATTTCTTCGACATTCATTTTATATAATTTATTTTTAAGATTAAAATAATCATCTTGGAGAGTCTCTAGAAATATCATATGTCCAGATAATTTATTTTTAAGTTTAAAATAATTAAATATTACATACCCTGATAATGATAAGACTGTAACATTTGTTATAATTGTTAACAAATCTAATATCATTTTTAACAGAAAACATCAGTGTTTATAAAAACATTAATCAACCAACCAATAGCCAGTAGGTTGATCCGTTCTCAATATTAATTTACGATGCTTCTTTTTTTTTAGTTCCTCTTTCATTCTTTGTCTTTCTTCTAAAGTAGGAATAACGTCATTTTCTCTTAGACAATTTTCAAAACTATCTCTGTCTTTTGTGTAGAACATATATAACCATTTTGTTTGTTCTCTCAAATCTTTTAAAACGGAATTGTATCTCTGTGAAATAACCCATACTGATTGTTCAGCATGTCTTCCTGAAAAAGCTAGTTCAGAAAGCATATCTCTTTTCTTTGTTAATTCTTTTGTTGCACCGCAATCATCTATAATATATAATGTTGGTTGTCCAGCATACTTATTAAAGAACCATCTTAGTAGTTCTTGCAGTTTCTCTTCTTCATTAACAATAGGATTAACAATGATTATATTTTTTGATTTAGGTTTCCTAACATCACCAATCCAATCACGATTTTTATAAGCTTTATTCCATTGAATAGTGGGACATAATATAACTATAAAATTAAACACTTTACAATATTCATTTTCCAAAAGGTCAAGTACAAACTCCGTTTTTCCGCATCCTGTTTGTCCACATATTATAGCGGAATGAGAATATTTTGGTAACTCTAGTTTGGTCGCTTGTCGCTCCATTTTCTAGGAGTCGAAGCCGGCTCCCTTTGGTCGCTAAGTTAATATAATACTTCTTTAAATCTTCCATCTTCAAAATTGATTTGTGCATCTTGTATGACAAACAAATACATATTTATTGGTTCATCATCTCCTGCTTCTTTAGTTATTTGAATTGTAATTCCTTCAGATGCATTCTCTACTCTTCTTCCAGAACCATGGAGTGTGTTATCATCTATTGTTCGTAAATCTAACCATAATGCATAACTGTTAGTAAGATACTTTTCTATTGTTATGTTGGCAAAACATAAGTCTTTAGCAATTTTATCTGTTTCCTTGTTTCTCTTTGATGTTAAACAAAAGTATTTATTTATCTCATCCCACTGCTGATATGCTCTCATTCCTTGACTGTATAGTTGATTTGGAACTCCTTCTATTGTAATCTCTACTTTCTCTATATTAGGGTTGTAATATATTTCTGTGCCTGTTCTTTCAGGGTCTTCAAACAGCATAAGAATTCCTTTCATACTTCTTGCGGGAACATTTAAATTTATATTCCATAGTGTATCAGATTTATTCTTTAACATTTTTCTATGTCTTAGAACACGATCATAGAATATAGTCATTTTACCATCATATTGTTGTCTTATTTGTCTAACAAGTTCTGTATCGGATACCATATCAAATTCTAAACAAATATTTTTAATTGTATAACTTGCTGACGTATCACTTGATTTAATAACTTTATCATAGTCGTTGAACGTAAGTTCATATTCAAGTCTATCACCTAGTCCCGCTTGATAGAATGGCATATGTGTTTCTAATAGTTCAAAATCAAGTGGGATACAAAATCTGTTTTTATATGCTTTAGCTATTGCTTTATCTTCTTTATCATTACTTGCATCCTTAGCTCCAACTCTGTGTTTTAACATATTGCCTTTACCAATACCTTGATATACCATGTTAGCAAGTTCGTTCGGTGACTTCCATAAATCGACATAATTATGATATATATCGCTATCATCAATTGACATAATTTCGTTACCTGAAATTCGTATTGTTGTTTTCTTGATGATGGATCTTCCAATGTTTTGATAAACTGTTGCATTTACATCACTTTTACTGTTTATTTCAATTTCAAATGCTAATCTGACTGTTCTAGGAACAATAACATCATTATTACTTAAATTAGGGAATCTTACTAATAAATGTTGATTCTGATCAATAGTTGACGAATACCTTTTACACCTCTAGGTTCTCTTATTTTTCTGTAGGGATTTAATTTTTCTCCATAAGTAGACATTTTTAAAGGATAAAAATAGTGATAACCTTGCGGCTAGTGATAACCTGTCAGTTAATATTTTTAAAAAAATAATTCAATTACTGCCGACACTACTGTATTTTCACATCCAGGATTATTATTTGTAGCAACAAAATTAATTACATCACTAGCTTTAATAATTAATGGTGTATTAAAATTATCATGCTTTCTTGGGAGATTGTTCAAATTTATACCATAACTTGGTAGTATTTTTCCATTAACAGCCACTGCAACAGATACATCATCATTGTTTGTTCTTTTACTTGATAATGAAATACCTAATATTTGACCTCGAAAATTCATAACATACCCGGAATCTACTTCTCTACCTCCGTTACCGAAACTAAATGCTTTATTTTTAGAAATTGAACCCTTACTCTCTGCGATTATGGTTATTACCTTTTTATCAGGAATATTTTCTACTTTGTTATATAATAATCTATGGTTGATAATCATTTCACGAACTTTATCTTGAAGTTGGTTATATCTTTCACCTTGTGTATTTATTTGTTCAAGCATAATGTTTCTATTATCATGAACCTTTTGTTGAAATTCTGAAATTCTTTGCTCTAAATCAGAGATTGGTTTAGCGGAGCCTTCGGTCACTCTCTTTTGTAAATCTCGAACATGCATTATTAAAGGTTCAATGTTGTCACTTCGTTTCTGTGATTTTTTCGTTCCAAATATACTCATTTTATTAGAATAAATTTGAAGAAGTGATTTCACTAAGAGCTCAAGCGATTTCTAAAACACAACTAGTTGGTAAGCGATTAATTATTGTTTTATTATTTTCATCTCTGATTTCTATTTTTAATTCTGATATAGTGTCATTTATTAAACGTTTGTATTCTGGATGCTCCAATCTAATTGTTATTATATCTCCAAATTCTTTATTTTCAACTGGAATAACCGTTAATAAGGTACTCGGCATACCATCAAGATAATTATAAGAAGTGTTAATTTGTTCCAGATGAACATACAACGATTTATAGATAGCTAAATCTAAACATTTATTACCACTGTGTATTTTATTAGCTTCAAATTTACGTTTATTACCAAATCCTAATATTTCTCTCAAATAGTTACTCAATTTCAATTCATGAGTCGTACTTAAACTTGTAAAACCATTCGTTTCATTTACAGATAATGTAATATCAAAAGTGTTAAATAAATCTGAAATTTGTTGAAAACTATAATAACCATCTGGAATTTGAATAGGGCTCTCGCCCTTCTTTTGTATATTTTCATTAACAATATTATACCAACCTATGCCGTATGTAATACATTTTAATCCAACACATTTATCGCCTTTTCTATTATCAATATATTGTTGTAAATTAATAGTTTTATCAATATTTGAAATTGTATGATGCCCCATTTTTTAATCTTAAAAAATGCCAATTAATAAAAAGTTTTACGAGACCTTCCGGTATGATAGTAACGTTAACTATAGGCCCATGCTATCGAGCCCAGAGGCGCTGCCGAAGCCTACCGACACTGCCGAAGCCTACCGGTATAATAGTAAAGCTCAATATAAAACTGGTGGTGTATATAATAAAAAAAATATTAATATTATAAAACAATCAATTGTTATAGCGGAAGATGAAAGGCGCGACCGTGCCGCTGGAAAAAGTTTCAATGCAGATTTCCCTGACTTATTTTCTAAATATAAATTACGTCATATAGCATCAGAAGCAATAGTAAACCGATGGAATACAAACTGTTTTTTATTCTATCAAAATCAAGTTAACTTTGCAATATGGTGCGCTACTACAGGTTGTGGCGTAGATTACAATAATCACCTAAATGAAGATAACAAACTAGTTGGTTCTCTATTTTTATTCCATATTTATTACCAAACAAGAAGGATACTGAAGGAATTAGGTATTGCTCTACCACAAAACGGAAGCTGGAATGCTTTTAACAATAGTTATGACCGGTGAGCTTATGAACGTATATGTAAAGAGTTTAATGTAGACCCTAATGTAGACTGGACTATAAAAGGACCATCCCGAGGGCTTGGTAAGGTATACAGCTACTTTGGAACCCTAGCTACATATTCAAAACTGTCTGCTACTCAGAGAGGTAATTTAGCTAAAGCTTGGAAAACCGTTGGTATCGGTACTGAGCATATTTCTGACACAAAATGGGGCTATCACGTGGTAGGCAATGGTGACTTCCTTCCGAAACATCACACTTTCACTGGAAAGACAACACTCACACAGCTACACGTTAACTATATTCAGCAAGATGATAGTGTTAAAGATGCATGGACTAGTTTTATTCTTGACACATCAAACGGTTTTACACAAGCCGGGATTGAAAGAATAAACGAATCTATAAGAACATATTGTTGGGCTATCCTTGGTTCCCAATCTCAAACAAGAACAAGTATATTAGGAACGGGAACGGCCTTTGATGCTCAAAAACAATTCCTAGTAGATATTGAGGATTCTATTAATAGTCCTATTGATTTACCTAATCAAATTATAAGATATCAAAATACATTAAAATATGCAAGAAGTAAAGTTGATTTTGTATACGGGGTAGACTTATATATGTCTCCTAGTAATATGGAATTAAGAATAGGGACAATTCAAGATTATAATAATGAAATTGTTGTTGCAACAGACCAACAAGAACTAGGTTTAAATAGCGATATTAATATTAAACCTGTTCCACCTAAAAAACATGTAGAATCACTCGACCGTTCAGGGAGATTAGATGGGAGGAACGACTTCGTCGGAACAAAGACTAAACAAACACAACCAGTTCAAGTTAGTTCAATAGATTACAGTAAGATTACAAATTATGCAAAATAACATTTGTTACCTAACGAATGGGTTATTAAAGCAACAAATATCCCCGGATTCTTTAATTCATATATGAAACAACACATTGTTAAAACACCAACTGATGTTGTTAAAAACACTGATGTTTATAGAAACACGGATGATGAACATGAAGATAATAAAAAAGCAATAATAATAGGGAGTATTGCAGTAGGTCTTACCATTTTATTTATTTATCAGTAATATACTTTGTTACTGTGGTATATATTAAACCAACAACAAAAATAACTAATAATATTAAATGTTCACCAACATAACCAACAACCTTTCCCATTGTAGATAATAACCATGACACAACAGACCCTATTATACCGGGTAATGCAGCTGCCGCTTTTCCAGCTAATTTAAAAAGTAAATTACTAATATTATTTAATTGTTTCTTTATCCAATCTTTTATTCCTTCTTGTCCAGGAGAAGGAGGAGGGGCAGGAGTAGGGGGAATAGAAGTTCCAGGTAAAATAGCTTCAACAATTACACCAATAATCATTCCAAAAGCAGTTAAAATACTAGCAATTGTAATTCCTTGTTCTCTGAATAATGTTTTTATTCTTTCAGCTAATGTTGTGTCTTCATTTAATATTTTATGTATTGTTTCTTTTATTCTATTTATCTGAGTACGTAATATATCCCTATTAGTTTCAATCGTTTCTAATATTCCAGTTCTTGTTATTTCCAAATCTATTATTCTATTTTTTATTTTATTTATTTTAGATTCATCGTTTGTGTTTGCAAGTTTTTCTTTTTCATTTGCTAACTCTTTATTTGTTTCAGCAAGTTGTGCTAATGCATTTGAAAGTTCTTCTTTATTTGTTGTCATTGCTTTGAGGATACCGTCCATTTCTCGTTTTTCTATATCTGTTTGTGTTCCTGTTTCATTATTAAATACTGTTACTATTTCTTTCACTGCTGTTTCTGAATCGATAGTTGAATTTAATAATTCTTGTGCTTCTTGTTGGGAAGATATATCCTGTAATGGTATGTTTTCTGCTGCATTATCAATTTTATTTCTTGTATTTATCAACACTTGTGGGTTTAATGGTTGTGTTGTACTCTCATAATCTGGTAAATTTAGTAAATCTCTTATTGTTGCTGTTCCACCTCTTCCAATTTTACTTGCTAAAGTTTTTAAATTAATAAACCCGCCTCCTTTTTTGGATGTGACCTGAATATCTTTATCTCCAACCTTTAAAAATAGTGTTTTATTATCAGGACCAAGTTCAAAGTTTGCAATATCAATACGAACAGGATCTATTCCATATTTTTCTTTTAGTAACTTATAATATTCTTTAACTATTGATTGTTTCTGTTGCACTATTAATTGTGTTCTTAAATCTACATCACCAATATCCTCGATATGAGCGCTTTGGTTTTGTATAGTTTCTTCAAATTCATCATATGCATCAGGCATCTCATCAAGCAAATTATTATAATCATCTTCATCATAAACAGGATTATCAAAATCATAACCTCCTTCAGCCATTTTAATGTAAAGAATATGTTGGAGGCTTTTCATATTCATAAATATTATAAATTATGCAGTTTTTAAACTTTTTTCTATAGTACTCATTGCTTCCATTCGTCCTTTTTCGATTAATTTTTTTTTTCTTCATCGGTTATTTCAACATTTTTCATTGCTGTTGTTTTGATCTCTTTTTTTAGTTCATAATATTTCTCCATTTCATTTAAAATAGTTTTAAATTCTTCCTCGCTAATATTTCCATCTTGTAAAGCCTTAGAAACAATATCATGAATACTATTTAATTCACAGGGCCCCGACACGATTAATTTTTAGGAGAAAAAATTGTCAGAAAGTATATATAGAGACAAGGGATACAACTGATTTTCAGTATATTCTCACCCCATCTCGACAAAACCGGGCATATCATGAATAAATATTGATAAAACGACACCCTTTTTGCATTTCTGTCTAGCTAATATGATACCCTTCCATAAAAACATAACATAAAACCAACTGTAAGCATACAATTTTAACAGTAACTGCGTCCACTCACTGAAATCACCGATTTTCGGAAAACGGGACAGGTGTTCGTTCATAGCCAACACAGCATTATACACCTCTGTACGCTTGTTTAGGCGGTATTTTCGAGCATTACAGTAATACAGTTCCATAGATATCAATTTTGACACATATAAAAGCTGATTTGTACTCAAATCATTGCCATACCATCAACAAATTAGCATGTTTTCATCGGCAGTAAAGTTATTCTTGTACATGTAAGCTTTTTTGGTACGGCAATGATTTAAGAAGAAATCAACTTTGATCGGTGTCAAAAATGTATATCTATGCAACTGCATGACTGTCATGTTCGATATTACCGCCTAAACAAGCGTGCAGTAGTGGCCAATGACTGTAATGCTCGAAAATACCGCCTAAACAACCGTACAGTAGTGACCAATGCTGTGTTAGCTATGAACGAACACCTGTCCCGTTTTCCGAAAATCGATGATTTCAGTGAGTGGACGCAGTTACTGTTAAAATTGCATGCTTACAGTTGTTTTTCTGTTATGTTTTTATGGAAGGGTATCATATTAGCTAGACAGAAATGCAAAAAGGGTGTCGTTTCATCAATATTTATTCATGATATGCCCGGATTTGTCGAGGTGGGGTGAGAATATACTGAGAATCAGTTGTATCCCTTGTCTCTATATATACTTACTGACAATTTTTTCCCCTAAAAATTAATCGTGTCGGGGCCCTGTGATTTAATTTACTTTCTGCAATTGTTTGAACATTAGAATGTTTTTGTGTTTTTGTCATTAATTTACGTCTGATTAATTTAACAGATATACCTAACCCTCCACAAACAATAGCTACTGGAAAAGTAATGGGAACAGCTATTCCAATACTTGCTAAAATAACACTTGCCGATATTAGTATGGTATCAATTCCGTCAGTAATATTTATTCCTCGTTTATATTTTTTATTTAATGATTTTCTAATATCCCTTTCATTAATTAATGTTTTCTCTATCTCTGATATTTTTTGTAATCTATAATTTTGTCCATCTTCAACTCGAGAGCTTATAGGCTGCGCTAAATCTGGATATAAATTTGGGGCACTTGGTTGTTTCATTTTTAAAGGGATTTTTTGATGTTAGGAAATTTAGCAATGCTTAAGTAATGTTAGAAAAAATAGCAATGTTAAAGCAATGCTTAAGTAATGTTAAAGTAATGTTAAAGCAATGCTTAAGTAATGCTTAAGTAATGCTTAAGTAAAAATAGGCTACTGGAGTAGAGGGTTATTTTTAGAATTAACCCTTCATGGTTTTTTGGGGGGTGGCCGAGTTTGTAATTTTTTTAGGGGTGTTCGAGAGTTTGTAATTTTTTTTATTTTTAGGGGGTGTCCGAGAGGAGTAATTTTTTTTTATTTTAGGGGGTGGTCCAGAATCACCACTTTACATATATATACAGCTCACTATTAACCCTTTCACTCTCACTGATGCCATAAAGCGCATTGGCAAACGGTTTCGATCCTGATCAGTGTTGAAGGGGCAAAAAATATCACGAAAGGGTTAGAACGGAATTACATGTGTGTATAGGCATACTTCCGTGGGTTTAATTAAGGAGCAAAACTTCACAAAGCTGTCTAATTATGTTTACGATAATCGGTCAGAGTTTTCCCTTAGCCTGATTCTAGCGGTTTTTACTCGTAAAACTGAGTTACGGGCCCGGATTTTTCATTAACCTGCTTCTCAGGGACGCTCAAATTGAAATTTCAAATGTCGGTTAAAATGTACATGTACCTTATCTTGACATTCCATTTATCCTGATGCAAGCGCATAAATTCGCGCTAATCTCAACTAAACGTAGCAGACCTTATTTTAACACAGAGACGTGTGTACACGCCAACTACATGTACAGGGCATTGACTGATTTATAGAGGGGCATTTCCCGTCTATAAATAGCATTGTAACAGATCGGCTTCTCGGATATATACTGCTTGCTTGCTTGCATGCTTGAAATATATATGTTTTATGTTTGATTTGAAACCAAGTATATGGCATCCATAGGGGCTCGGAGTTTGACCCCGACATGCTATCACTTATAATATACTTTTTTTGTTAGGGTGTCGGGTGTCAAACTCCGGGGGCGCGTCTTACGAAACGTCGTACGACAAAAACTGCCGTCAGATTCTAAACTTCTCGATTATTATCTTATCCTCTATCTAAAAGACGATTCCTAAAAGATGTCACAAGACAGGATTAGATGGAGAATTCAGAAATCATATTTATTTAAAAGTTTTGACTTACGACAGTTTTTGCCGCACGACGTTTCGTTAGACAGGCCCCGGGCCCGTAAGTATGAAAAATAAAAGCAAAATATAGTAAAGCATTGTCAGGCAATAAAGGGTTATCAGATACATCTATGTTTATAGGGTAACCATTGACCCGTTGGAAGAATCCTTCAAGGAAGAAAGTTACCTCTGTCCAGAGTGCGGACCAGGATTTCAATCCAGAAGTGGCATGCGCAAACACCTTCGTAAGCACACAAAAAGTGAAAGATACTCATGTGAAACATGTAATAAAAGGTTTATGGAGAGACATCAAGTTGCCGGACATATGAGAAGCCATGGTCTTCAGAAACTTAAGTGTAAAAACTGTAACCACCAGTACTGTTATCAGGGCTCCCTCAAAAAACATCAGAAAAAATGTGAAAGTCACAGTACAGAATCAGGTACAGAACTGCACTCATACAAGTGTACAAACTGCAGTGGTATGTTCCCAAGAAAAGACATCTTAGAAGACCATGTTAAAGGTGTCCACGGCAGTACATTGAGGTACACTTGCGCTGATTGTGGACAGCGGTATAAGTGGCGGTCGAGCTTACTGCACCACAAAAATCATAAACATCCGTCCAGGCAACAATCAGACCCGTCCAGTACAATGACACATTAGTTCTGTTATATTCGTTTTCTCATGGAGCTTTCTTAACCCACCCCATAAATACGCATTTAACTTATTCCCCACAGAAGAAAATCGTTCCAATTAATAAACAGTCATGAATATGTATAATAAGAAATGTTTTCTAGTAGATGGTAGCTTCAAGCAGGCTGAAAGTAAAACAGAAAGTGCCTTAAGACACAGTCATGATTCTGCTTTGCTTTCAACCTGCTTTAAGTGGTCACATGTCTTCAAAATTAGAAACAGGCTATGGGGTAATGGGTGAATGATTCTCAGAACTAATGAATGTTCGTTAAATACAACTTACACTGTAAAACTGTTGTTTCTTAACCCTTATCATGCTAAGTACGATTCGCTAACCTTCGTATATAATTTAGATCCAAATCAGTTAACTGTTTAGCTTTATACTGAATCGTTCTTTTGTTTTAGATGCATGAAAGTAGTTTTTGATATTGGTTTTTTCTGCAGATAATATATTTGGAGCTAAAATCCATCCAGGGTTTATTGAATGTCCTATTTTTATAAAGCATTTGTTACATAGGAGAAGACGTTGTTTTTACTCCTTTAAAGACATTACTTTTGGTCCTTTGTGTGACACCCATTGTTCTCATTACAAATCAATAGGCTTAAACGTAGCTGTAAAAGCATGGGACATGTGGCCAAGCCATTTCATTCTGTCTACAGAGGCCATGACATACTCATACTTATTGGTGTTTTCAAACCATAAAATATAAGAAACCGATCTTACATGAGACGCTTCACTGAATCATCGGCAGGGTGGGTGGGGTCATACAAAGGACCGTGAGTACTGTCTTTAAACACTGTTGCAACTGGTCGCATTTTGTAAGATTGTAAAAATATTTTGCAATTCAAATTCACATAACCGATACAGTGATCGACATCGTCATTCTGTTCAGCATGCACGTGACAGTGTTTGCTTTTGTTATGGCATAAGGATCTTAATCAGCAACTGAAAAGGTATTACAAGTTCAATATTTGTTTACAAGGTCCTCCGATATGTGATTAACATTTAGCATGCTAAGCAATTTTCACCTGTAACAATTCTCAGATAGCATTTTCGCTTCGATAAAAAAGAAAGAAGAAAGGTTTCAATTTTGGTTCCTGACGATATGTCGAGTTACACGACGTCTCATCAGGATCAAAACTGTTTCCAAAGTTTATCCCAAAATTCATATTCTCCCGTAGCATGCTAAAGATTAATCGGTGATTGATCATGCTCTTTTATTGTTTTTGTTGTTTTGTTATCAAACTGTTACTGAGATTTGCATGTATTACGGCCATAGCACTTATGATGACTCGCCATTGTAATACATGTATTCGTAAATATTCGGATCACTGTTCAAAAGTGTGTTCCAAGTTGACCAAGCACATTTACAGTTGTCTTTCAATGTGTTTTGCTATAGGTGCTCGTATATGTTTACTTAAAGTACTGACTCAGAGATGTTTATTAAGCTGTGATTTCTCATGATTTATAGATATGCTTTTGTTTCTAATCATCAATCAATGTTTCCTGAAAGGTATAAGTGTTTTACGTTTTTAGCTCACCTGAGCGAAAGGCTCAAGGTGAGCTATTGGGATGGCCCTGTGTCCGGCGTCCGTCGTCGTCCGTCGTCCGTCGTGCGTCGTGCGTATGTGCGTCGTCGTTAACAATTGCTTCAAATGACATCTCCTCCTATACCCCTTGACAGAATTCAACCAAACTTTACAGAAATGTTCCTTGGGTCAAGCTCTTTCAGATTTGTTCAAAGAATTAAAAACAATACAGAACTCTGGTTGCCATGGCAACCAAATTGAAAAAATAAGGAAATCTTAAAAAATCTTCTTGTCAAAAACTGCAAGGGCCAGAGCTTAGATATTTGGCACATAGCATCATCTACAGGTCCTCTATCACGTTTATTCAAATTATGTCCCAGGGGTCGAAATTGGCCCCGCCCCAGGGGTCACAGTTTTACATAGAGTTATATAGTGAAATTTTCAAACGTCTTCTTCTCTGAAACCAATGTGGCCAGAGCTTTGATATTTGGCATGGAGACACTTCTAGATGTCCTTTACCAAAATTGTTCAAATGGTTGTGGTCGGTTGCATAACTAGGTCACAGAAGCTAAAAATAGATTTTTTCAATGAAAACTTAAAAAATCTTCTTGTCTGAAACTACAATGGCCAAAGCTTAGATATTTGGCACATAGAATCGCCCACAGGTTCTCTATCAAGTTTGCTCAAATTATGCCCCTGGGTCAAAATTGGCCCGGCCCCGGGGGGTCACGGTTTTACATAGAGTTATATATTGAAATTTTCATACGTCTTCTCCTCTGAAACTAATATGGCCAGAGCTTTGATATTTGGCATAGTGACACTTCTAGATGTCCTATACCAAAATTGTACAAATGGTTCTGGTCCGTTGCATAACTAGGTCACAGGAGCTAAAAATAGATTTTTTCAGTGAAAACTTAAAAAATCTTCTTGTCTAAAACTACAAGGGCCAGAGCTTAGATATATGGCTACTATCATCGCCTAAGGGTCCTCTATTAAGTTTGCTCAAATTATGCCCCTAGGGTCAAAATTGGCCCCGCCCCGGGGGTCACTGTTTTACATAGAGTTATATAGTGAAATTTTCAATCATCTTCTTCTCTGAAACTAATATGGCCAGAGCTTTTATATTCTGTATGGTGACACTTTTAAATATACTTTACATATTTTGTTCAAATTGTTCCGGTCTGTTGCATATCTAGGTCAGTCCTGGACATAAATCAATATCTCCATTTTCCCAATTATTCTCAGGTGAGCGAATATGCCCCATGGGGCTCTTGTTCTCAATGTTATTTTTTACATTTTACCTGTTAACTGACTGTGATTGAAATATGAGATTTAAAAGTTTAGGAAAAACATATTTTACCTTTTATAAATTAAACCAATAAAATGTTTTAAGTAATAATGCATTCTTTTTTATCTATCATATTTTTCATCGATAAAGTTTCAGTTCATATCATTTTCTTTGTAAATAAAGGAATTATTCTAAAACAAATCAGTTTATTTAAATAATGAACACAACATAATTCTCATTTGCAAAGAAAACAATCCAAACGATTTGAACTGGTATTTTACCGAGTAATGTACTCCTGGGTTATCCATTTTGTTTTGCTTCCTCAAACGTCTCATCCGATTCCAGAAAAATGATTGTATAACAAAAAGCGAGGGACCTGTCCTCATTCAATTGCAGAATGATCGGACATTTTTATAAATCAAACAATGCTATATACCGCCGTGTTTTGGGACATGAAAACAAAACAAAGAAACAAGTCTTTATTCAGTAAAAAGTGTGTTTGTAGTGAACCAATATAAAGTAGAGCAATTATACACCAATTTTATGATACTTCGTTCAATTAAAAAACACCTTGACTTATCAATACCCATTCATTTCGTGTATATTGTCATGCCATTAGTGAAGCGGTCAGGTTTATCGATCTCGTAAAAGCTAGTACAGTGCATGATTCAAATCAGTTGTAAAGTGTAAACATTTAGCTTTAATAGAGGACAATGATTTATAAATTCTGTTCAACTTTGTTTGGAATAACGTATTTTCCCGTTTCTGTTAGTATATTTGGTATGACTTTAAAATTTAAAGTTCTATATCCTTGACTGCCGGTGTTAAAACTTAGTTCTCTTCTCTTTATTTTCAGGATTTGAGATTGGTGCTTATCTAAACAGTGGTTGATTATTTCTTCGAATGGTCCTTCTGTTTGGCAGTAGTAACAGGCAAATGATCTGAAAATGTACAAAGAATATTGATATTACCAATAATTCTTACTACAAAGAATATAATTTTCAGAAAATGATTAACACTCTTTCGATATCCGGATCTCTGTGAAAACTAGATACATTATTGAACGAGACTTTATCCCGCACAAATTCACTTTTGATAGTAAATATGGCCACTTTAATAGAATAAAGGGGAAATAGGTCAATAACGCTTTGTTAAACGCATACAAAATTGCTTTGGCACATGTACTCTTTTCACTAATTACATATGACAAGTTTCTTCTAAATCGGTCAAAAAACGCAGGAGGAAATGCTCCATAAGGACCCAAGACAGGTTGTAAGACCGACTGACCACAGCCGATCCCATCATTCCCCTGAAAACACTCGTTTTACTGGTGTATAAATATTGAGTTCGTGATGCCAAATCAATATTGTGATGTGTCTATACCGTACAGTTTTTTGTTCTAAAATTGTGTCTAAACCGTACAGAAATGACCATTTCTAAACCGTACAGTAGCAGTTTTCGCTATGTGTCTAAGCCGTACAGTTATGCATTTTTCAAAATCGTTAATAACAGCAAATCTACATTTTTTCAGACAAAACAAGTTGGCTTAGCGTGATGACCAGGTGCAAATGCTTCCATTTATATCAACTTCGAATCCGTTACATTGTTAGTAACCTCACAGGCATTTAAATTATGTCCCGTCGCTCGGTTCGATTTCTGAACGTTCGGATTCTTCACGTTTACAGACCATTTCTACCATAAAACTGAAAATCTGTCCGCTACCAAGTGATGCACCGATAAGGGACATCATTATATGTTTGTTTAACATAGATTACAGAGCTCTATATGATTCTTATACAGTTAGATCAGTATCAAAACACACCACCTACCTTTCAGGCGCCGTTGCATCCGCCATCTTGGAGTGTCTAAACATTTGACGACCGTACAGGTTACACCACAGTGATATTTGTGAAAGTATAAGACAGAAATGCAAGTGTTTTCTTAAAGACTACAGACAACAACTTTGCTGTCAAAATTCTCTAAAGGTGCAATGGCTTTAAGGTCATTAATCAAGCCTTACATTACCTGTTTGAGAAAGGTGAAGAAAGTTGTATTCTATACACAAAGCTATTTTTCACACATTGGGCACTGGGCAGTCCAAGTGACTCAGTGTTAATGGTATGGTCACGTGGTTACGATAGGTCGCACTTCACATCGCTCCTGGAATTTTGAAGATTTTAAGCATCTTTTGTGTTACTAAATCGGATATTCAACTATCAACATGTAGTATTTGTAATAATGAAGGCATATGGCAAGAAAAGTGACAAAAAGCGTAAAAAAGGAAGTAGTAGTGGCGATGAACAAGCGATACGCTCAAACGTAAATAAAGTGTTAAGAGCGGGAGGCCCGTCAAGTGATTCAGGGGAACAAACTCATCAGAGCGAACCAAAAACTGTAAGTGAAATTTTGAATGAAACAAACTGTGTTTTATTTAACGAATCAGCGGATGTATCAGTTTCTGTTTTTGATGAGCAAACAATCGCAAATGTATTAATAGATGACAAATTAATTTCAACACAGAAAATGGCGTCGATCTCAGACAAAACGCCAACGGCACAGCCTGCCGAGCCCCAACAATCTACAGTATCTCCCACTATAAGCGATGTTGTGAGCATTCTGCAAACGCTATCAACCAAAATGGACAAGATGGAGTGTCAATTACACAAGCTAGATTCCTTAGAGCAGAAGGTTGGAGCATTTGAGAAGGAGATTAAGTCATTACATGTTTTAGTGCATGACAACAGAAAAAGTGCCGATGAAAACATCCTGAAGGTTGACGAGCGGATCGACAGGATTGAATTTATAACTGCTGAGTACCAATCACGCATAGACCAACTCGAAAAGGAAAATGAAGAGATGAAAGAGCATGTGACGTATATGAGATCGCAAAGTATGCGTAACAATCTTGTGTTCGGTGGAATAAAGGAAGAGGCTGACGAGGATCTAGATAAGAAATTCCGTTCATTTTTGGTGGAGAAGCTTAAGCTGGCAAAGAGTTTGGTGGAGTCTATGAAGTTTGAACGTGTTCATAGAATCGGTGCTCAAAGAGGGAACAACAGTGTAAACCGCAAGATTGTGTGCAAATTCGCGTTCTTCACGGACCGTGAGCTAGTTAGACGTCAAAAGCGATTACTAAATGGAACTGACTTTTTCCTTCACGAACAATTTCCTCCCGAAGTTGTCGCCCGTCGCAGAAATCTAATACCACAGCTGCAGGCTGCCATTAAAGAAGACAAGAAGGCGTGGTTAGTTTACGATAAGCTATACATCAACGGAAAGCTAGTTAAGTGTGATTAGGATCGGCCGGAGAATGGACCTGAAGTGCTAGTGTGGAACTGCAATGGTTTGACAGAGAGTAAATTGAAAGACCCTGAATTTGTTTCGTTTATTACTAGTAAAGATATAATTATTTTGAGTGAATCATGGACTGATAAAGACTCTGCAATTGACTTGGAGGGATTCACATGTCATAATTTCTATCGCAAATTTAAACACAAAAGGGCTAAACGTAACAGTGGTGGTATTACTATTTATTTACGTAATTCGTGTAAACAGGGTATATCTGTCGTAAGAAACCACTTTGACACTATAATTTGGCTTAAATTAGACTGTAACTTCTTTAATTTTCAGAATGATGTGTATTTATGTGGGCTATACCTATGGTCAGATGACTCCCCAGCAGCAGGTTTAATTGATGCTGATTTGTTTCAAATGCTTATGCAAGATATAACACATTTCGAGCTCCAGGGTCAGGTTTTGTTAACAGGTGACTGGATTTGTCGTACAGCAAAACGATCAGATTTTATTCTATGTGATAGAATTGTTAATAATTATGACGATGACTATTATTTACCAGATCAGTACCTGGATAGGGCCTCTCTCGATAACATTTGTAATACCCGAGGGGTAAAATTGTTAGATCTGTGTAAAGCGACAGGCTTGAGAATTGCTAACGGCAGATTGGGGCGTGACTTTGGCCTAGGTGCATATACTTATTTTAGCCGTGGATGTAGTAGCATTATAGACTATCTACTTTTGAAAGAGCACGATTTTCCTATAGTGAGCAGTTTTCAAGTCTGTGCTTTCAATATATTTAGTGACCATGCTGCACTGAATTTTGTCATTAACGGTGTTAAACCATGCCAATTACCTGATAGCGATAATGTTGATAGCGACTCGCATATATCTTTTAAATGGAATGTTAATTATAAAGACGAATTTAGGCGTGGACTTATAGGGAATTTACCTGCCTTAAACAACATTATTTTGAATACAAGTTCGGTCGAGCATGACCAAATAGACCGTCTGATAAATGATTTTACCACGATTATTTGTGATACCGCAGAACCATTATTTAAACGTGAATGTCATAAGTCCAACTTTTTAAAACATAAATCTGACTCTGCATGGTTTGATAGAGAATGTATCGAACTTAAAAAGGCGTATAAAAATGCAATGCACCAATTTAATAGTTGCAAATCTACAACAAGCAGAATATCACTGTGTAACAAAAAACAGCAGTTTAAGTATACTGTTCGCAAAAAAAAGCGTGCATACAAGATTAAACAGGCGGCGGAGATCAGCGAACTTAGAAAGCGTAAACCCCGTGATTTTTGGAGGCATTTTAAACAGAAGAATAAACAATCTGGATGTGATATCTCAGTAAAAGAATTCCAGACATATTTTTCAGAGTTGTTCAGTGATATCAGAGCTACGAATATTGAGAATGTAGAAATTTTTAATAACAATAGTGATTTTAATATAAATGACCCAACATTTGATGAACTTAATATTCCCATTTCACAAGATGAGGTAATTTCCGCTATTAAACGTCTTAAAAGGAATAAGTCCCCATGTCCGAGTGATGATCTTCTTAATGAGTACTTTATAGAGTCAGCTGATATCTTAGGCGGTCATATAACTGATATTTTTAATAAAGTTTTTAATTCTGGTTATTTTCCTGAGATATGGGCACAAGGTTTTATTGTACCTATACATAAAAAGGGCGACAAGAATTCACCTAACAATTACAGGGGTATTACGCTGCTGAGCAATCTCGGCAAGCTTTTCACGGGCATACTTACTGCACGGGTTGAAAAATGGTTCAGCGATCACAACTTTCTATCAGACGCTCAATTTGGCTTCAGAAAAGGCTGTAGTACAGTCGATGCAATATTTGTTTTACACAATCTAATTGAACACGTATTAACGCAAAACTTAAGATTACCATGTGCATTTGTCGACCTAAAAAAGGCGTTTGATTCTGTGTACCGCAATGCATTGTGGTTTAAACTATATAACATGGGTTTAGATAGTAAGCTTCTTATAATGTTCAAAGCTATGTATTCTGTGGTAAAATCGTGTGTTAAACACTGTAACTCTCACTCTGATTTCTTCAATATATCAGTCGGATTACGTCAGGGACTGAATAATTCCCCTGCTATGTTTGCCCTATTTTTGGAAGACTTAGAACTATTTTTACAGAATAATAACACTTCTGGGTTATCTTTTTATGATATTTGTATAATAATTCTTTTGTTTGCTGATGATATGGTTCTAATTGGCAATTCAGTCCAAGATTTACAGGATAGCTTGAATAAGCTGTATGAATACTGCCAATATTGGGGCCTGGAGGTGAACACAAGTAAAACGAAAGTTGTGGTTTTCCGCAAAAGAGGGCCAGTAAAACAAGATGAACGTTGGTATTATAATAATGAGCCTTTAGAAATCGTCAACGATTTCAATTACCTAGGCGTCGTTTTTAATTACACGGGTTCATTTGTACTAAATAACCAGTATATTGTTGGTAAGGCTATTAAAGCGGTTAATACGTTATTGTGTAATATTTACAAATATGAAATTAGCCCTTCGATAGAATTACAATTATTTGATTCGTTTGTCGGCTCTATTTTAAATTATGCTAGCCCTGTCTGGGGATTTTCAAAGTCTAAAGATATCGAGCGTGTGCACCTAAGATACTGTAAGTCTATACTGGGCGTTAAACAAAGCACAAGTAATGCAGCTGTTTATGGTGAATTGGGAAGGTATCCCCTGTATATCAACAGATATGTTCAAATAATTAAATACTGGTGTAATTTGTTAAATACTGACAATATAATTTTAAAAAATGTATACAATGATGTTCGAGAAAGATGTAAGAAGGGGGCAACTAATTGGGCTTCAAAAGTTAAAGATTTACTCAACCATTTTGGTTTTACCGACGTTTGGGACTATCCAGAAAATATTGATTTCAAACGCTTTATACCAGTATTTAAACAAAGGGTTATAGATTGTTTCAAGCAACAATGGCACGCTGATTTACAAAACAATAATGTCTTAAGTCACTTGTATCTGTATATAAAAGAAGAGTTTGGTATTGAAGATTATCTGAACGCTTTGAAATACAAATCATCAAGATTTGCATTAACACGATTGCGTGTATCTGCACATAAATTACGCATCGAGTTTGGAAGATATGGACGAAACCGTTTGGAAAGACACGAAAGAATATGTCAGTTATGCGAAAGCAATGATTTAGAAGATGAGTTTCATTTTGTTTTAAAGTGTTCAGCATATAATGATCTTCGTAGCAAATTAATAAAACGTCATTTCTACCAACGCCCAAGTATGCATAAATTTACAGAATTACTTAAGACAAAAAGCAAAGTCGCACTGATAAATTTGTGTAAATATATAGTACAAGCCAATAGTGTAAGAAAAGATTTACTCTCAGGCTTATAGATGAAGTGTTGTATGTTCTGACGTCCCAACGTCCTGTATGGCGAATATACTCACCTTTATGCTACCATTAAAACCAGCATTCTATTACCATGACAGCGGAAATATGTCTGTACATGTGAGCCCTACTGCACACTGTAATCTAAGACGCCCTCTATAAACGCGGCACGTCTTAGGGGTACTTGCATAGTACAGATGTAATTAAACATAATTCTCTGCGGAAGAATAACGCGAATGTACTAAAATGTGCTTATATGGGAAAGGGTTAAGGAATGTGTGTTTGTATGTAACTGTATTGCCAAATTCATGAGTCAGAAACTTTACGTCACAACCTTGAATTTATTAATTGTTGTATTTATCCACATTAATTACAATTGCATAGTTCATTCTCCTACACTAGAATGTAAAATTTTACAATAACTCTGTTAAAAATTTATATAAGAAAAATACATAATTAAAGTACAAGTAGAATGCACAGCGCTCCATACAGTGCAGTGCATCCTACAGTGCTTTCTTTGTAATTTCCAAGTAAATTTTGTTAGAAGACTTATACTGTTTCCACATTGACCATGTATGTTTTGTATTGTATGATTGTATGTAATTTAACGAGGTACCTGAGTGTGTACAAGTTGAATAAAGTATGTTCTGTTCTGTTCTGTTAATGTTGTCATCTGCTGATAGTGTCAGGGAAACAGATAAAGGGAGTATTTTGAAGACTAAAATGTTTATGCCTGCTCAAAACTGTGCTGACGTACCATTCCAAACTCAACACAGATGTTCGTTTTTGATGTTTAATTATTCATAGAATAAACCAAAATTACATGTTACGATGTAGATACATGTTAACAATAATCTTTAGACTGTATAATGTCCCAAATATATGTACTGCGCTCAGAGGCTTGTTCAGCAGTGTGAGTACCCATGGGTACTCTGTGTACGCAGCTCCTGAACGAGTGTATTAATTGGCGTGCCAATGGACACTCATTCACACGCATCTGACCGTGCGCAAAGTTTAATCCAATATGGCGTCCAGTGTAATATAATTAGTTCCGCTTAAATACACAGAAACATTATGAAAACCGACAAAAATATTTTAGTTTGGTTATACAGGCACACCACTCTTGTGTTGATTGTTTTACATGTATCACATTAAACATCTAAATAGCTAATAGATATTGCAGTTATCTCTTACAGATTAATTTATAATCCCGAGTTACTGTTTGCCTTAACTCTGTGGGAAATAAAATATTTAAACAAATGATGTCAATCTGAATCGCCATCTGTTTATCAGAGAGTTATATTAGACTGACATTTATTTATAACTGTAAGTCTACAGTAGACTGACAAGGGCTGAACTCTAAGATAAATGGTTTGCCCTATTGATGGTTGACCATAGCGAATTGTGTAGAGACTCAGAGTACATGATACCTTAATGTCTTAAGAATGTGTTTAAATCACTGGCACCAATGGCACTGACCAGACTGTAAAATCTAGAGGAAAGAGCTAGTGATTAGATAAATAATCAGATAACAGCACACTATTATGTGGTAAGTGATGTTAGGAGAATCTATTTATGACTTTTAACAATTATAAGTTAAAGATGTTACACTTTTGTTGCCATAGCAATCAAAGCTTTGCTGCCATCATAGGCGATAGCCATTTTGAGTACTCAAAATGACACACAAGCGTTCAACAAGCAAAAATTTAAGCGTGTGGGTACTCATGAGTACCCAATCTCTGCTGAACACGCCTCAGTGAATTATTCTTGTTTACTTGTTTAAAGTATGTCCTGTAGCCCTCCTCCATTGTGATTGTTCTATTCTGTTCTGGTTAAGTATATCCGCGCACGGCGGCGGATGAGAGTTACATCCCAGATCTTATCTAAATAATTGAATTTGAGGTGTCAATGTAACTGTCAAAACATGTTCAGCACGTGCAGCCGGTGGGTGTACCAATCTCTGTTTACCTGGTGAGAACCAGATTATACTCACACTCTAGTGCTTTTCAATGGTTATTTCTAACCAAACTATCAAATATAAAAACACGAGAAGCTTCAATGGTTCTTTGTTAGCGACATGGCCATAAGATCCATGATTTTTGCAAGGAAATTGTCTGGCAAGGTGTTATGATCGAAAGGTCATCTAGGGATGTCTTTAAACATAAATAGAAAATGTTGGAAATATTTAGTTTACACCCCCTTATGTGTGGACCTGTCATGATGTGTCATCTGCTTTGAAAACTAAACACTTAGAATTTGACAATTTCATAACAAACCTGAGCTCAGCATAAAGTTAAACAGCTTCGATCCTGATCAGCTTCAAAATAACTCAAAGTCTTATCTGTTTCCACACTGGTTTCATAATTCTACATAGTTGTGATTGGCAGTGACATTTTCCAATGCATAGGATTGTGCTAAATAGTAAATAGAGCAGACACTTATCAGAGGGCACCTTCAAAATCCTCCGATCTGGGTCTATATTGTTTTGCAATGAACTAATAAACTTGAATCATGTAGTGTAACGGTGAAAAGTAATTGTTAATTTAATTAATTAATCTGGTAAAGTAATTTAATTTAATCATTACTTTTGTAAAAACAGAGTAATTTAATTGGTTATTTAATTGCATTTTTATCCAACTAATTGGTAATTTAATTAATTACTTTGCTAAGTAATTGATCCCATGTCTGATGAGCAATACTGAAATATGCAACAGTGCTCACGCCCCCTAGCACCAGCTTAACCGGAATTCAACTATCAACTGTAAATGCGCTGAAATCATTTATTCCAAAGGACCAGAAAGTATAACAACACTGAGAATGAAGTACGGGGTGACTTTTTACAGCCGCCACACAAGCACTTAACATCTGCTGTTGTGAATTATATAAATCTGAATAAGGGGAGATCCTTCGAAAGCACAGAAACAAAGCAAATACTGATAAACCTGCAATCCGATTTTTAAGATAGGCCTCACAAATAAAATTGTAGGTTTTCCCCACTTGTATAATGGTAAATGATTTCCTGGAAAATTATACGATAATCCAGCTACACCGCCTGTTTTATTCACCGCAATATGGTTCTTATATTTGATTTTCGTTCCTTTTATCGAAGAAATACAACTTTTGATGCCAAGCCATCTCTCATTTTAAGCCGGGCCATGCCGTTTTACAGTGTTTTCGGGGTACACCTAAAAAAGGATATTTTTTCTACTTTTCAAATTCAAATTTGAATACTTAAATAATATATTTCTGAGGGTTGGACTAAGGGTTGGACAGAACGACATAGCACAAATCTTATATTGCGCCTATAAGGACGCCGGTGACAAGATTAAATGAACGTCCCTCGTATTTTAGTTTGCCCTCTATCTAACTCAAACAAATTCATTTCAATGCTCTTGTAATTTAGTCGTATGTGTATGACCATAATGTCTCGGTCAGGTTAGATAACCAGCAATATTGTCGTAGACATTTTAGAGTTTTGCCCTTTTTTCGTCAAAAACGGGCATAATATAGAGTGTCCGCTATCTAAGTCAAACAGTTTTATTCCAATCCTCTTGAAATTTAGTCAGCATGTCTATTACCATAATGTCTCGATCAAGATAGATAACCAGGGAGATTGTTCTAGGTCATTTTAGAGTAATGCCCCTTTTTAGGTAAAAAAAACCCCGGCATATTATAGATTGCCCGCTAGCTTACACAAACAGTTTTATTCCAATCAACTTGAAATGTTATCAGCATTTATTTATGCTTTTCGGTGGATTACCACGAAATAGCAGTGGATGATCACTTGGTAATCCACTGCAGTGGATTATCACCAATCGCTTTTTATTATGAATTTTCCCCGTAGGGCTCCCCAAGAATCGTAGTCAATCGTGTCTTATCGTTAAATTCTGGCAGTCCGATTTGTCGCGAACTACTCACCGGAAGAGCACGAATCCAAACTCGGGAGCAACGAGTGACGTCATTATACCGCCAACTGTCACGCGCATGTGTTCGACATAAAACGTGGGGCTCAACACGGGATAAATAATGTACGTTCGCTTTCAATTTTTAAACAATTTCGTTTAAAAAGTGGCTTAAAAGCATAAATAAATAGAATAACTGTGTTTTTTCAGTGTAAGATCGAATTTAATCCATTTCGTGAACATCAGACTGTTATATTTTCACTCGTGGCTTCGCCACTCGTGAAAATATAACGTCTGATGTTCACTCAATGGATTAAATTTCGATCTTACACTGAAAAAAACAGTTATCCTCTATGTGTATGACTATAATTTCTCGGTCAAGTTAGATAACCAGCAAGATTGTCATAGATATTTTAGAGTTATGCCCCTTTTTTCGTAAACAAAATGATAATATGGAGTGCCCGCTATCTAACTCAAACAATTTTATTCCAATCCTTTTGAAATTTGGTCAGCATGTGCATGACTATAATGTCTCGGTCAAGTTAGATAACCAGCAAGATTGCTGTAGACATTTTAGAGTTATGCCCCTTTTGTCGTAGAAAACGGACATATTATAGAATGCCCGCTATCTAACTCAAACAATTTTATTCCAATCCTCATGAAATTTGGTCAGCATGTGTATGTCTCGGTCAATTTCGATAACCAGCAAGTTGGCCGCAGACATTTTAAAGTTATGCCCCTTTTTTCGTAGATTGCCATAGACATTTTTTAGTTATGTTCCTTTTTTCGTAAACAAAATGATAATATGGAGTGCCCGCATATTAACAATTTTATTCCAATCCTTTTGAAATTTGGTCAGCATGTGTATGACCATAATGTCTCGGTCAAAGTCAGATAACCAGCATGATTGCGTAGACATTTTAGAGTAATGTCCCTTTTTTCTACATCAGGCATATTATAGAGTGTCCGCTATCTAAGTCAAACAATTTTATTCCAATGCTCTTGTTATTTTGTCAGCATATGTATGACCTAATTGTCTAACTCGACGAAATATAAAGTAAGTATATTACCACCAGAAATATGTCCTCTTGGTTTCTGGAAAGTTTTAACACGATCTGGTCATTAACACCGGAGATATGATACCATATATAAGTGCACAGTTAGAAGATTCGTTAAGTGTTTGCTGACTAAATTTCAAGAGGATTGAAATAAAATTGTTTAACTGATATAGCGTACACTCTATAATATGACCGGGTTTTTTTTACGAAAAAGGGGCAAAACTCTAAAATGTCTTAGGCAATCTTGCTGGTTATCTTGCTTGACCGAAACATTGTGGTCATACACATGCTGATAAATTACAAGAGCATTGGAATAAAATTGTTTGACTTAGATAGCGGTCACTCTATAATATGCCCGATGTAGACGAAAAAGGGACATAACTCTAAAAGTCTACGGCAATCTCGCTGGTTATCTAACTTGAACGAAACATTATAGTCATACATAATTATGCTGACCAAATTTCAAGAGGATTAGAATTAAAATGTTTGAGTTAGATAGCGGGCACTCTATAATATGCAGGTTTTTTACGAAAAAATGGGCATAACTCATAAATGTCTATGGCAATATTGCCGTAGACATTTTAAGTTATGCCCCTTTTTTCGTCAAAAATGGGCATATTACAGAGTGTCTGCCATCTAAGTCAAACAATTTTATTCCAAAGCTCTTGTTATTTTGTCAACATGTGTATGACCATAATGTCTCGGTCAAGTTAGATAACTAGCAAGATTGCCATAGATATTTTAGAGTTATGCCCCTTTTTTCGTCAACAATCGGCATATTATAGAGTGCCCGCTATCTAACGTAAACAATTTTATTCAAATCCACTTAAAATTTGTTCAGCATGTGTAAGAGCATAACGTCTCGGTTAAGTAAGATAACCAGCAAGATTGCCGAAGACATTTTAGAGTTATGCCCCTTTTTCTTCTAAATCGGGCATATTTACCGCTATCTAAGTCAAACAATTTTATTCCATTCCTCTTGAAATTTGGTCAGCATGTGTATGACTATAATGTCTCGGTCAAGTTAGATAACCAGCAAGATTGCAGTAGACATTTTAGAGTTATGCCCCATTTTTTCGTAAAAAGCGGGCATAATATAGAGTGCCCGCTATCTAACTTAAACATGTTGGTGGCTAGGTTTAGGAGTAACATTGACTATTTTGATGTATGGAAGTGTTTGGTGTTAAGTTTAATATTGACTATATTGGTGTATGGTGGTGGATATGGTTAGGGTTATTATTGACCGGTAGGCCTAAAACACGAAATGGAAATATTTTGGCGAAATGGACGAAATGGAAATTTTGAAGGCGAGCTTTGGCTTCATCGTCACTGTACACAACACCCTCGCTATCTTTGAGATCGTCAACTCCACTTTTCACAGTCAATTTTGGTTTGGTGTATTTCCAAAACGCCTTTGGATTTGTTTTTATTTCACTTGCTATTGCCTCCTCAAAGTTCTGTCTAGTTTCTCTTGTGTGAGATCGTAGCTTGTTCCTTGCCTGACAATATTTCTGGCGGTCGTAGCAATCCTGAGTTTCCGTATAATTCTGCCATGCTCTCTGCTTTGCTTTCAGTAGCCTCATCCCCTGTCTGTCCATATATGCCTGATGCTTTTTGTTTGGTTTGTTGCTCATATGTGTTCTTGCATTGCACTTTCCAACTTGTCACTGAAGGTATCCCATGCTTCCTGAATGTCTTTCATTTCAAATTCCCTTTCCCAGTCTATGTCTGACAACACTTCGCACATTCCCTTATAATTTCCTTTATCAAATTTGAACTTAGTTGTCTTACTATTCAATACCTCAGTCTTGCATGCATACTTAAATGTCAAAGTGCAATGGTCAATGTTCCCTAGTGGGGCTAAATACCTTAAGTTCTTAATCACATTCTCTTCACTGGTCAGTATTAAGTCCAGAATAGATGGTCTCTGTTCACCGCGATACCTTGTCGGTTTGTCTACGTGCTGGCTGAGGAAACAATCCCTGATACACTCTGTAAACTGATCACTCTCTGTGTTATCACCATCAGTAGCTGATGCATGATTCCAGTCTATGTTAGGATAGTTGAAATTCCCAACAATAATAATGTCTCGTATCTGTTACATGCCGAAGAAGGTCTTCCAGGCTCCGATTGTTTTCACTATCATTTGAGGGGCTGCGGTAAATGCATCCTACGACAACAGTCTTATTTCCTCCAACTTTGACACTGACCCATACAGATTCTTTGAAGCATTGCGAGTTCTCCCTTTCAACATTAAAAGCCTCCACCCTGAACTGATTTGAAACATATATACACACTCCACGTCAAGGTTATGGAAAGGTGGATGATAGCCTTCCAACACTATTTCAGCCTCTGTCAGTTTAGTCTTACAGTACTTACTACTTAGGTTTTACTTCTGTTAGTGCTACAATGTCTGGTTTATGTTCCTTAACACACTGCTCTAAGTCTAACATTTTGGTCGTTATCACATCCACGTTGCTCGATAAAATATTAAGTCCACTTCTGATAAAATTATTTACACTTCTTCTCTAAAATGTCTACGGCAATCTCGCTGGTTATCTGACTTGACCGAGACAATCTTGTCATACACATGCTGACCAAATAACAAGAGCATTTGAATAAAATTGTTTGACTTAGATAGCGGACACTCTATTATATGCCTGTTTTTTACGAAATAAGGGGCATAACTTTAAAATGTCTACAGCAATCTTGCTGGTTATCTATTTTGACCGAGACATTGTGGTGATACACATGCTGACTAAATTAAAGAGTATTGGAATAAAATTGTTTGACTTAGATAGCGGACACTCTATAATATGCCCGTTTTTTACGAAAAAAGGGGCATAACTGTAAAATGTCTACGGTAATCTTGCTTGTTATCTAACTTGACCGAGACATTATGGTCATACACATGCTGACGAAATTTCAAGGGGATTGGAATAAATTTGCTTGAGAAATAGAGCGGAAACTCTATAATATTCCCTTTTTAGATGAAAAAATGGGCATAACTCTAAAATGACATAGAGCAATCTTGCAATTATGGTCATACACACGCTGACCAAATTTCAAGAGGATTGGAATAAAATTGTTTGAGTTAGATAGCGGGCACTTTATAATATGTCCGTTTTTTACGAAATAAGGGGCATAACTGTAAAATGTCTACGGCAATCTTGCTGGTTAATCTAACTTGACCGAGACATTATGGTCATACACATGCTGACCCATCACAAAAGCCTTGAAATAAAATTGTTTGAGTAAGATAACGGGCACTCTATACTATGCCCGTTTTTTACGAAAAAAGGAGTATTACTCTAAAATGTCTACGGCAATCTTTCTGGTTATCTATCTTGACCGAGATTTTATAGTCATACGCATGCTGACCAAATTTCAAGAGGATTGGAATAAAATTGTTTGAGTTATATAGCTTGCACTCTATAATATGCCCGTTTTTTACCAAATAAGGGGCATAACTCTAAAGTTTACGGCAATCTTGCTGTTTATCTAACTTGACCGAGACATGCTGACAAAATTTCAAGTGGATTGGAATATATTTGTTTCAGTAATAGAGGGGAAACTCTATAATATTCCCTTTTTTGACGAAAAAAGGGGCATAACTCTAAAATGTCTACGGCAATCTTGCTGGTTATCTAACTTGACCGAGACATGCTGACAAAATTTCAAGTGGATTGGAATATATTTGTTTCAGTAATAGAGCGGAAACTCTATAATATTCCCTTTTTTGACGAAAAAAGGGGCATAACTCTAAAATGTCTACGGCAATCTTGCTGGTTATCTAACTTGACCGAGACATGCTGACAAAATTTCAAGTGGATTGGAATATATTTGTTTCAGTAATAGAGCGGAAACTCTATAATATTCCCTTTTTTGACGAAAAAAGGGGCATTACTCTAAAATGTCTACGGCAGTCTTTCTGGTTATCCAACTTGACCGAGATATTATAGTCATACACATGATGACCAAATTTCAAGAGGATTGGAATAAAATTGTTTGAGTTAGATAGCTTGCACTCTATAATATGCCCGTTTTTTATGAAATAAGGGGATCTCACTAAAATGCAGCGAGCAGAAGAGTACAACTTGAGAAAGGAGTTGAGAGATAGGAAAACCAGGGTGAAATTGATATTTTTATCAGAGGAGGGAAAATTGTCCAGCGCCAACAGAGAGCCCTGCAGTTCAGGGGTGGAGCCACACGAGCCTCCTACGCAGGCGCAGGCTCGGAGGGTGAACAGTAAACAGCTCAGTAACTATAAAATGTCTACAGCAGTCTTGCTGGTTATCTAACTTGACCGAGACAAAATGTTATTCACATGCTGACAAAATTTCATGACCATTGGAATAAAAGTGTTTGACTTAGATCGCGGACAATCTATAATATGCCAGATTTAGACGAAAAAGGGCCATAACTCTAAAATGTCTACGGCAATCTTGCTGGTTATCTAACTTGACCGAGACATTATGGTGTTACACATGCTGACCAAATTTCATGAGCATTGGAATAAAAGTTGTTAATTAGATAGCGGACACTCTATTATATGCCGGGTTTTTTTACAAAAAAGGGGCATAACTCTAAAATGTACGGCAAATCACTGCCAATTGAAAAGGGTAGATTTAATAATACTCCAAGAGAATTAAGAACTTGTCATTTATGTAATAGTAATGTATTAGGTGATGAATTCCATTACCTGTTTAACTGCAATCATTTCCATGCTGACAGAAATAGATACTTGGACGAATATTTCTAAACTTATCCAACCGAAAGGAAATTTTACAGTCTTATGAATGCCGAAAGCAAAGATACTTTGTTAAAATTAGCAATATTTTGCAAGAAAATTATGGCTTGTTTCAATTGATAGTGATTTTTCACCCATAGCTCTTTAGTATGTGTTGGTCCAGGGTGAGTTTTGACAGAATGGTGCGTGTTTAACAAGTTGTAATGTTTAAATGACAGTTGATTATATTTATTTATTTTTTCACTTGAGCCCTATTGTCTCATTGGATGAACCTTGGCATGCTACTTAGCCTACTAGTTTGGACAGATAATTATGTAACAGGGTCTATCTCCCTTTCAATCTACATAGTAGGGGAGAGAACAGTTGTTATTGTAGTACTTGATGATGATTGAGTAACCTCCCTTGATACATGGATTGTACTTAAACTGTATGCTATGTTGGGCAATTTAATCTTTTGGAAGATATTGGGGGTTTGGGGTTCCGCGTTGCTTGCCACTTCGATGCATACGTGCATCATTTACAAGCGGCGCAATGGAGTGTTACTCATTTGTTTATTCATGCAATGTAGGCCCTGGTTTCGAGGCTCCCAAGGGAGCCCTCAGTTCGGGGTATGCATTGTTTGTTCCTTTGAAATAATTTATGAATTGCGTTCCTAAACCCGCTTGCCTCTGAGAGCAACAGTGTCACAGTGTATATGTTACTTACAAACAATGCAGTGGTGAAGAGATCATTTTTTCTTTTGCAAAAGATCTATAATGATATGGGTTGGATAATGGATTGGTGATTGAAAGTGGACACCGGGATTCTCGGGGTGAGCGGGTGGACATGTAAATGTATATTTTTATGCTGTTGTAGTTATTGGTCGACTGTAGTTGTCACCTTTTATGGTTGGTTGTTTTTTATGCCCCCAGCATCGACAGATGCGGGGCATATAGTAATCGTCCTGTCCGTCCGTCCGTCCGTCCGTCCGTGTGTGCGTCCGTAACAAGGTTAAGTAGATTTTACCGTTTCGTCTAGCATCAACACCGCTTACCCAAATGCTTGGATACTTATACAGTTGTTGCCTTGGACCATTCCCTATCCACCAATGTCACCAAACTTTTATTTTGACCTTGACCTTGACCTAATTTGGACTTAGAAAATTTTAAATAGGCTATTTCTTGGTTAACTAGATTTTACCGTTTCGTCTAGCATCAACACAACTGACTACAATGCTTTGATACTTATACAGATGTTGCCTTGGACCATTACCAACTCGCCAATAATACCCAAGCTCAGTTTGACCCTGACCTTGACCTAATTTGGACTTAGAAAAGATTCAGAATATATTGTCAAGGATGCCACTGGGGGCATAAGCGTTTATTGAACGCGCAGTCTTGTTTAATGTTTTTGTTTACATCATATTATATGTCTGATAGGAATAAAATCTTGTGGATCTGTCACGGGTTGTCCCTTGAGACCTGCAATTGGTGGTCTGGGGGGAGGACAGGTGTCGGATTCCTTTTCTCACTCTTTAATTTTTTACCTCATAGTGACACCTTATATGGGCTGATTGGGAACGGATCGGTCAACTCTGATCTGGGTCTACTCAGTTCGCATACAGAAAGTGTATACATTTAAAAATCTATTCATTGCTATAGAAGAATTCACATCCTCCATACACATTGTGATTGTTCGTTTTCTGATAAAAAATTACAAATTGATAATTCACTAATTTGTACTAAAACAGGTCTATCTCAACTGTAAAGCCATGCTTTGTTTCATTATGTTATGTTACTATGTTACATGCCCATATGGGCCATAACAAGAAAATAAACTTGTAAACTTGTAACTTGCTGGTTATCTAACTTGACCGAGACATTATGGTCATACACATGATGACCAAATTACAAGAGCTTTGGAATAAAATTATTTGACTTAGATAGCGGACACTCTATAATATGCCCGATTTAGACGAAAAAAGGGCCATACCTCTGGTTATCTAACTAGACCGAGACATTATGGATATATACACATGCTGACCAAATTTCATTAGCATTGGAATATAAGTGTTTGACTTAGATAGCGCACCCTCTATAATATGCCGGTTTTTTACGAAAAAGGGGCATAACTCTAAAATATCTACGGTAATCTTGCTGGTTATCTAACTTGACCGAGACAATATGGTCATACACATGCTGACCAAATTTCAAGAGGATTGGAATAAAATTGTTTGAGTTAGATAGCGGCACTCTATAATATGCCCGTTTTTTACGAAATAACGGGCATAACTCTAAAATGTGTATGGCAATCTTGCTGGAGAATTTGTGCATTCCACCATTTCTGGGAAAGCTGACTGAACAGAATGTTTATCGGACACAAAGTTTTGCCACAGAAAGGATCCAAGTTGAGAGAGCCATCAACAAACTCAAAAATTTCCACATTTTTTACCTGGCTGTCCCTGTTTCACTTTTTGGCAGTATTAACCCACTCAGGACAGTATGTGCACTTCTGACTTTATTTTAGGATCCAATTTTGTCGTGCCAAGGAACAGAAAATAGTTAAAGTAACTTTATATTCTAGTTGTCACATCATGACATGGATGTTGAAGCAGATTGTGACAATTTATTACCGCACCAACTTAACCCATTGCCCCATAGCCTGTCTCTAGTTATGAATGGGCAACATAATAAATATTTCTTGTATACTGTCAATTTGTAGCATAAAGCAGGCTGAAAGTAGCAGAATTCATGTTAATGAGCATTCTGCTTTAGTTTCAACCTGTTTAAACAATATTAATAACAGACTATGGAGTAATGTGTTAAAAAAGTTGAAAGTAAAGCAGAATGTTCTTTACAGAAGCAGTCTACTTTAAGTAACAATCACTTAATGATTATACAGGGTTCCATATAAGCGGGAGTAGACATAACAAATCCAATATTTTCTTACTTATTTCAGTACCAAATCCTATGGTGTTACTGGATCTACTCATTAGAGTTTTCTAGAAGAGACGATTCTAATGAGTAAGTTCAGTAGTAACACCATATGTTTAATGCATAAACAAAACTTTAAAGATTTTACTTTTTGAAATCCCCTTATCTGGAGCTCTGGTGATATTCTTTTTCTTGTGTTTACCAGAGATGGTCACTTAGAGAAAGATGCAAGTAAAGCAGAAATTTAAATAGTGTCACCTTGAAACACTTGCCATTTTTAGTTTTGAAGACCGGTTACCAAGTTAACCAATTGTTTCACATTTTAATACATTTAATTTATTCCTCCTCTGAATAAAATAGTTCCATTCAAGTTATGAAGGCATCATCAAAAATATTTCCGTTTCCTAGAAGTTGACAGCATAAAGCAGGCGGAAAGAATGCACACTTAGGCACATTCTGCTTTACTTTCAATCTGCTTTAAATGGTCACCAGCTGCAATAATTGAAACAGGATATGGATTATGGAGTAAAACTGATTGAAATTAACGAAGAATGTGCCTGAAGGGACAGTCTGCTTTAAACTACCATCTGCTAGGATATATATATATAAATATATTTTTTATTTCTAACAGTTAATATATTTATGGATGTTTCAAGTGAAGCTATTTTCTTCAGTGTAGGAATGAATTAAAGGCATAACATATGTGTGTATGAAGTTATGTATGGTTTAAACTTTTTATAGAAATGGGTGTAATTGGATTTACTGGTTTTACTAGATACATAATAAAACAACGTCACCTAACGACCTTTCTTGTGTTTTTATCAAGCAAAACCTTTACCAAGCAGGTTCATTGAGCAAGGAGAAATCAAAATAATATTTAAAAATAACATGAAGTCAAGTATACTTGGTTTAACAACGTTTTTATTTTCGATACATTTTCTGACCAGAGTTTACTCTGACATAATTAACAGTTTGCAACTATAAATTTAAAGAGATCTAAGGATGCTTTTAACCCTACATTTCCTTAACAAGAGCATAGTAGCATAAGCAAACAGTTTGGATCAAAATGAGATGCTAAATGTTTTGGCTATTCATAAATCTATGCTGTTTGACACCTCTGAAAATTCAATTTAAATTTGAGCCAGATTAGTTTTGGAGCTGACCTGCACCTGAAACAGTTGTCCATTAGATTTTAACTCTTTCTACACTAGTATCTATTGTGGGTTATTAGGTTCCCTTGTGCATCATTTTAGTTTCCAAACCTTGAACCAGTCTACCTTGAATTCTGAAAAGATTGATAAATACTGGCCTAAATTAGCAAACAGTATAGATCCAGATCAGAGGGCTCCTTTTATTGGAGCCCTCTGATCTGGGTCTACATTATTTGCAAATGTAATTCATGAGTATATTTTAAACAGGTGCATGGTGTTGAAAGAGTTAATAAAGAAGAAGAAGAATCTGCCTGTGTAAAAATATTTCAAATAAACCAGTTTAACAGTCAATAAAATTACTGTGAAAGCGCAATGAAATACTAAGAAGGGCTCCAGATAAGGGGAGTATTTCAAAAAAAATAAAAAAAATTTAGGTCTTATTAAACCCTATGCTGTCATTACTGAAAATAATCATGTCTTTCAGACGTTTCTAAAGAGTAGTAACATCATAGGAGTTTGTGCTAAGTGCTTACATAGTGTCCGAAAGAATTTGTTGGATTTGTTCAGTTTACTCCCTCTTAACCCATTACCCCACATATAGCCTGTTTTTCCTTCTTCTTTTTTTTTTTTAAAAAAACAACAGGTCACCACTTAAAGAGACTCGCAACCAGATTTAGCATTAAAAACAGTAATTATCAATGTAAATATATGTCGAACGCTTATATAAACGGGTAAGAATTAGTTTAGGATTCTGTTTAAAAATGCATTTCAATAAAAAATTATTTATTGAGCTCTGGTGAGATTCGAACCCGGGACCCGGTATGTGGGAACAGAAAAGCAAAAAAAGTCCCGTTGGCCCACTCGACCACAGGGCTAATCATATCTTTGGGATTGAGTTAACATACTTCAGTGTGTAGCGATGGAGAGTACATAATTCGGCTCGGGGTTATGTCTGAGCCCTTGATCAATTTCTGTTGCGTCTTTGGACAAAACGGATAAAGACTGATCATATTATTCTAATGCCAGATGCACGATATTGCTACACAGAGTATTTTCTTTAATTTTTGCAAATACACCATCTGATTGCGAGTCGCTTTAAAGCAAGTAAAAATAAATCAATGTGTCTTAAGAAGTTAAGATGCATTCTGCTTTACTGTAAGCCTGCTTAACCCTTTCTCCCATAGATGCGCCTTAAGTTTATTCCTTCACTGAAGAAAATAGTTCCAATTTATACAGTCATAAATATGTATCATACGAAATAGTTTCAGTATTCTAGCAGATGATAGCTTAATGCAGGCTAAAAGTAAAGCAGAATGCGCTTAAGGCGCATTCTGCTTTACTTTCAACCTGCTTTAAGTGGACACCTATATTCAATACTAGAGACATGCTAATTTTGCTATGTGGGAAAGGGTTAAAACTACCATCTGCCAGGATATTGAATATAATTATATCTCATGGTGCATATTCATCAGTCATGACTGTACAAAAAAAAACTTTTCTTCCATGGAGGAATAATTTAGAGAAGTAAAAAGCATATTAATTGGGTACTGGGTTAAGAGACTAAAACAGTAAAAAAAGAAAATTAAGAAATGACTAGACTTCTATCGAGACTGATAGTTTTCACTGAATAATAAGGCCCCAGCCTTATAAATATCCAATTCGAATGCTTTATGAGCATGGACCCAGGCCTCAATGAGTTATTCAGTCAATAAATAGCTTAAATAACACAAAATTAACAACTCACGCTGCTGACATGCATAAATTAAATACAGTCAACCATGCATTATGTGCCGTGGATCAAGAATAATGCTAAAAGTCCATGTGCAAGCATTCTGCAAAACTTGTTATCTGCTTTACAAAGCCACCTGTCTAACTGAACTAGTTTCACTGATCTCAATTACAGATTTATATAAAGTAAAACCTCTCTATTACAACTACTACATGAGCTTAAATTTTCTAGTAAAATTTATTATTGACGGTGACTGCTTCAAGAAAGATGAAAGTAAAGCTTCACCTTTATTTTCTGCTTTACTTTCAGCCTGCTTTAAGCTACCAAAACAATCCGAAGATTAAGGAAAAATCCGGAGAAATGGCAGCCCTGCATCAAACAGCACTCTCTGCACACCAAAACCTTTTTCTTTGTACATGACAAAAACTTGCCCCACATACACCCATCTGACCTTGGACCTGGGCATAATACTCATAGTCAAGTTTCGGACATTAAATGATAAAGTCTCATCCCGCAGCTCACAGCAGACACTTGGATTCTGACAAGCTTCTTTTGGAAATTGGAGAGATGTGTGTCTTCTTGAATAGGAGCATTTCACCTCAAGAAACCCAAATCCCTTCCTCTGATGATGAAGTACACGCTCTGGTGATGGTGCAATCCAAGGCCGAGGGAAGTTTGGGTTCACAACTAGTCCACATTTTGAAAGTGTAACCACTCTGCCACTGTTGCTCATGTACTAGGCATATCTTCACTCTTTGTCCTCGACAACGAACTTGCACTGTTCAGGGGCCTTCTGAAGAGTAGCTCCTGGAATGTCATTCTGTGTCAACTGAAAATTTAAAAACACAATTCTTAACACATATTCTGCTAAGAGCAAGTATTTGCAACTAATTGGATCCGTAGTAATACCTCACTAAAAATTTGTAAATTCCCGATTCAATTTGTGCGGGTTCAAGTATCTCAGGAGTTTTTCCATTTGGTGTAAATATTTTTGGTTTATATCAGTATAAATGGCATATGATAATAAAATAATGATCACAGTTACTTATGTGCAGCTTATTTATAACAAATATGACGTTTTTTAAACTAAATATTCGGCAAACAACTTGTTTGCTTCTTCAGGAAATTTATCCGAAATACTCTTCCGTCCGGATATCCAATACTACCATCGCAAGTTTCGCTTCGTTTGTAACGTATTGCGTGCGTTCGGGAGGAAAAGTTGTAGAGACGGTATTCACAAACATACAGAAAAACAATCGCGAGTAAATTCACACAAAGTATTAGACTTACCGTGAGTTTTTGAGTTGAATACTGTGTGATTGTTTATCGGCGAATTTCGTAATGGTTGTATCCTCTAATTGCGTCACTTCCGGGTAAGGGAGATAACCGCGTAATTCTGCAAAGTGCTTATTTATAGTGCTTATCTATAGAATGCCCGCTATCTAAGTCAAACAGTTTTATTCCAATCTTTTGAAATTTGGTAAAATTCAAATTCAAATTCTTTATTTCGCTCAATACATGTTTATATATTCGTCGGCGCCGGTAAAAAAAAATTTTTTTTGAAATTTCAACAAAATATGACAGTAGATCTAGATCTACTTTACAAAATGTTGTCTTAGATAAGAGTGAATCGTGAATGGGGTTATAGTCACTCCGGTTAACATGATAGAGACAAATTTAATTGCAATAAAAAAATAATCTGCCACTGTTTTATTGCAAATCCTGTTTTGATTGCAATTCCGGTTGACAGTTCAACAGGTTTTGCAATAACAGGAATTGTAATAAAATTTTGAAATCGCTCAAAAATGTTTTACTCCATTAGATGATCATACATAATTGATATTTTGTGTTTTGGGGTGTTTTGGGATCCTGTGACGAAATTTTATATATTCGTCGGCGCCGGTAAAAAAAAAATTTTTTTTGATAATTTCAACAAAATATGACAGAGTACTTTACAAAATGTTGTCTTAGATAAGAGTGAATCGTGAATGGGGTTATTGTCACTCCGGTTAACATGATAGAGACAAATTTAATTGCAATAAAAAAAAAATCTACCACTGTTTTATTGCAATTCCTGTTTTTATTGCAATTCCTGTTGACAGTTCAACAGGTTTTGCAATAACAGGAATTGCAATAAAATTTTGTAATCGCTCAAAAACGTTTTACCCCATTAGGTGATAAAATATAATTGATTTGTGTGGGGTTTTTTTGTTTTGGGATCATCTGACTAATTTTAATGTATTCGTCGGCGCCGGTAAAAAAAATATGACACAATTCTTTACAAAATGTTGTCTTAGATAAGAGTGAATCATGAATTGGGTTATTGCAACTCCGGTTAACATGATAGAAACACACTTAATTGCAATAAAAATGAAACTGATACTGTTTTATTGCAAATCCCGTTTTTGTTGCAATTCCGGTTGACAGTTCAACCAGGGATCCATATTGTCATCTGCTTTACATAGTTTATATTCATGTATATCTCCACTTATCACGTATGCATCAGTGTATGAGAGCATGATTGAGAGAGAGATAGTTGAGACGCACGAACTAACTTTTGCAAACGATCAGCACGAGTTTTCTATCTTCTTACTGCGTATCCCAACCGTCTATGCTCAGTGCACTCAAGACCGTCTTTGATGGCAACATCATAGCCATAATTCTTCTATAGTTAAAGCCAGTATGAAGCTGTCAAGTAGCCAAAATCGCGCATTTCTTAAACCTGAACATTCAGGCACATACGTAATCTAAACATATAAAAAGAAGTAATCCGCTATGTATATGGAGGCAACATTACTTACAAACCCTTGCATTTGGTGGAAAGAAGTCGATTTTTAAATCGGTTTGTTGACATCCGATCAACGGCGGAGATTTTCCGAGTTCGTTCGGCTTGCGCCCGGTAAAGATGTTTTCATAGTGTTTGTTTCGGACTTGGCAGAGTTATTTTTAGATTGGAACATTCTCAAACTTTAAAAGGGATGCGTATTCCCTACATTCAGCAAGAGACATTGGTCGTATTCGAATCACCGAGTTTGTGGTCAACGAAAAGTGGGCGGAGCAAACGCGCGAAGATTTACTGATGTCAACGATTTTGGCCCGACTCGAATAGAAATTGTAGTCAACGAAAACTTTGTACTTCCGGACGAATGGAAATGAATCAAACACCCGTTAAAACAGTCGTAATGCTCCCAATTTTTATATACGCAAATAATGCCATGTGATCTGGATCCAATCGATTAATTGAGAGGGTCTTTATGTTTGTTTTATCTAGAGACACTAATCACGTGGTATAAACGTGGTCACGTGACTAAATCAACGCTCGATTTTAGGGTTTGACAACATTTTGTCAACGGAAAACATCAAGTCGTGATTAGAATAGAATTTGTTGACAAATATTCCAACTAACGCGATAGTTGCCCTGATTCGAATACGACCACTGATACATGTAGCTGTATTTATTGTGCGCAATATACAGTAGAGAACACATTTTTCTTTCCGGTTTAAACGCAAACGCAATTCACTACACTGTGGAAATTTACTTTAAGAAATTTTAACTGTTTTTTAATCTGAGTAGCAAACAGGTTGGATATTATATCCAGAAAAATTAGTTATTTGAGGCAAAATAAGAACTACAGTATGCCACAAAGAATAACGCAGAAATAGTACATGTACGTAATTGACATCACGCTAAATCGAAAACGAGGGAGTAAAATACAAGGCGGCTGATACAAGGAGAATGATGTACAGACTCTTGTATTTTACTAGGCAGACACACACGGAAACGCTTGATATTATAAGGTGGCATATAATAAAGAGCCTCCTCAGACCTGGCTCCTTAGGGAGCCCTCTGATCAGGGTATTCACTGTTTGGCACTTTAACATACATGTATATTGTAACAAGAGCACCGCAAGCCGGGCACATTATACGCCCGTCAAATCGATCTTAGAATGTAGTCATACCAAAACCCTATCATGGTAAAAACAAAAGGGGAAGAACCCTGAAAGTTAGGGGTCATATGCTGACCAAGTTTCAAAAGGATGGGAATAAATTTGTTTGAGAAAGAGAGCTACAAACTAAAAAATGCCCGTTTTTGACGATAAAAGGGGCATAACTCTTGAATGTCAGGGGCAATCTTGCTGGTTATGGAACTTGACCGAGACATTATGGTCATACACATGCTGCCAAAGTTTCAAAAGGATTGGAATAAATTAATTTGAGTTAGAGAGCGGACAAACTAAAAAATGCCCATTTTTGAAAAAAAAAAGGAGCATAACTCTTGAAAGTCTAGGGCAATCCTGCTGGTTATAGAACATAACCGAGACATTATAATAATACACATGCTGACCAAGTTTCAAAAGGATTGGAATAAATTTGTTTGAGTTAGAGAGCGGACAAACTAAAAAATGCCCGTTTTAGATAAAAAAGGGGCATAACTCTTGACTGTCTGTGGCAATCTTGCTGGTTATAAAACATAACCGAGACATTATGGTCATACACATGCTGACCAAGTTTCAAAAGGCCTAAAATAAATGTGTTTGAGTTAGAGAGCGGACAAACTAAAATATGCCCTTTTTTTTTTACAAAAAAAGGGCATAACTCTTGAATGCCTGGTGCAATCCTGCTGGTTATCAAACTGGACAGAGATATTATGGTCATACACATGCTGACCAAGTTTCAAAAGGATTAAAATAAATGTATTTGAGTTAGAGAGCGGACAAAATAAAATATGACCGTTTTTTAAGAAACAAGAGGGCCTGAAGGCCCTGATATCGCTCACCATTTGTAATGAAGCCTGATAGCTTTGCCTTTGAATTTCACTCTTTTTATTCTAAATCCATTCAAGTTTGTCGACCTACTCTAGTATAGTAGAGTACATCAAAGACAAATAACTACAGCCTAAACAATACTGAAATGAAGCATTTTCTAGCAATTCAAAGTATATCAAGGGCAGATAACTATTGCAACAATGATTAGATTTCAACAATAATTGCATTCCTTCGAGAACGTATAGCTATATACTTTGTGTACAAGTATAATGAAAATCCATTGAAAACTGTAGTTGCAAGAGTGTAAACACTGTAAAATATGGCATTTTCAGCAAATCAAAGGTAGATAACTCTTTATCTATTTGTCTGATTACAACTATAATTACCCTTTTTCAAACTTTTATGGTTATATACAATCTGGACAAGTTTAAGAGAGCTTGGATAAATATTGTGGCCTCTAGAGCGTAAACACTGTTAAATATGTCCTTTTCAGCAATTCAAAGGTAGATAACTCTTGACCTATTGATCAGATTACAACCATAATTGAACTCATGGGAAGTCTTATAGTAGTATACAATCTGAGTAAGTTTGAGAAAGATTGGATAAAATGTGTGGCCTCTAGAGTGTAAAAACCCTTAAATATGTCATTTTCAGCAATTCAAAGGTAGATAACTCTCGATCTATAAGTCTGATTTCAACCATAATCAAACTCATCTGAACTCTTATAGTCATATACAATCTGAGCAAGTTTGAGATAGATTGGCTAAAAATTGTGAACTCTAGAATGTAAACACCATTAAATATGGCATTTTCAGCAGTTCAAAGGTAGATAACTCTTGATCTATTTGTCCGATTTCAACCAAAATCGAACTCATTCGAACTCTTATAGTGATATACAATCTGGGCAAGTTTTAGAAAGATTGAGTGAATATTGTGGCCTCTTGAGTGTAAACACTGTTAAATATGGCATTTTCAGCAATTCAAAGGTTGATAACTCATGACATAATTGTCCGATTTCAACCATAATCGAACTCATCCGAACTCTTATGGCAATATACCATCTGAGCAAGTTTGAAAAAGATTGGATAAATTGTGTGGCCTCTAGAGTGTAAACACTAAAATTGTTGACGCCGCACGACGGACGACGCAAGACGGACGACGGACGCCGGACATTCAAGGATTGCATAAGCTCATCCTGAGCTAGCTCAGGTGAGCTAAAAAGGGGCATAACTCTTGAATGTCTGGGGCAATCCTGCTGGTTATCGAACTTGACCGAGATATTATGGTCATACACATGCTGACAAAGTTTGAAAAGGATTAAAACACATTTGTTTGAGTAAGAGAGCGGACAAACTAATATGCCCGTTTTTGACAAAAAAGGGGCATAACTCTTGAATGTCTGGGTCAATCTTGCTTGTTATCGAACTTGACCGAGATATTATGGTCATACACGTTCTGACTAAGTTTCAAAAGGATTGGACTAAATTTGTTTAAGTTAGAGAGCGGACATGAAAAAGTTAACGGACGGACAGACGGACATTCTCACAGTTGGACATTTGTTGGGTATATTTTTTGTTTAAAAGTACCCAACAGTACACTAAAATACCCAACAATAACAATAGGGCAATCACGGAATGAATGGAATCTATTGTTCTCCCTACCCAACAAAGGACCTTTCGTGCGCTCGGACAGACAGATGGACAGACGGACGGACAGCGCCACGACATAATACGTCCCGTCTGAAGACGGGCGTATAAAAATCATCCCTAAAAAGTCAAAATTGGACTAGACGTAATTGAAAAATACTTTTTAAAATAGAATTGTCCATTTGAGCTTTCAATGAGGTAAGGGTAAACTAAAGTAAACTTCATCAAGGACTTATTTGCGAGTGCATACATGTACATATTGTGGGCATCAGCATGGGGTTGGAAGGTAGCGGGTTTTATCGATTTTGGGGTATGTGTCGGGGGGCATTATATTACGACAAGGTAGTCAAATTTTTGTAATTTTTCGAAGGGGGTCATAATAATATTGGGGGAGTCACTTCATTTCATGTCATAGCATAGACAGGGAGTCAAATAAGAGGGGACCATTTTATTACGGCAAATGAGTCACTTTTCTGAAATATTTCGTCCGGGGGGGGGGGGGGGTCGAAATATTTTTTACCGGGGTTCACTCAATTACAGGGGTCACTTTTTTTCATTACACCGGTGCCCCTACGAATGCATTAAATTTCGTCGGAGGATCCCAAAAACACACAAACAAAACACAAATTATCAATTATGTATGATCAACTTATGGAGTAAAACGTTTTTGAGCGATTTCTAAAGTTTATTGCAATTCCGGTTATTGCAAAACAAATTGTTTTTTACCGGCGCCGACGAATACATTAAATTTCGTCACAGGATCCCAAACCACCAAAAAACAACCACAAAAAATCAATTATATATGATCAACACATGGAGTAAAACGTTTTGGAGCGATTGCAAAATTTTATTGCAATTAAACCTGTTGAGGATTTGCAATAAAACAGTGGCAGATTATTTTTTTATTGCAATTAAATTTGTCTCTATCATGTTAACCGGAGTGACAATAACCCCATTCACGATTCACTCTTATCAAAGACAACATTTGGTAAAGTACTTTGTCATATTTTGTTGAAATTTTCACACACAAAAATGTTTTACCGGCGCCGACGAATATATAAAATTTCGTCACAGGATCCCAAAACACCAAAAAACACAAAATATCAATTATGTATGATCATCTAATGGAGTAAAACATTTTTGAGCGATTTCAAAATTTTATTGCAATTCCTGTTATTGCAAAACCTGTTGAACTGTCAACCGGAATTGCAATAAAAACAGGATTTGCAATAATTATTGCAAAACCTGTTTTTATTGCAATTCCGGTTGCTACACTGCTCTCCAAACGGTATCAAATGCTTGTTTGAGATCACTAAATGCACAATAAAGTTTTTGTTTGCTATTGCGTTGTAACTGTTTTAAAGTATGTAAAATAAACATGTTATCTACCGTGGAGTAGCCACTTCTAAAACCCGCTTGACAATCATCCAATATACCGTTTGAATCAATGAATATTTGCAGTCGTGAGTTTAAAACAGATGTAAATAGTTTCCCGATACAACTTAAAAGTGTTATCGGTCGATAATTTTGAGCCCTATTTGGATCCCCTTTATTCTTAAAAATGGGATTAATTATTCCTGTCGTCCATGGTTCGGGAACTATTCCAGAGCTAAGCACAATATTAAACAATTTGTGTATGTTTCATTTTGTGAAATGTTGATTTTATATGTTCGTTTACAATTTGGTCAATGCCACATGCTTTATTATTTTTTAACTGTTTTACTGACTTTTCAATTTCTTCCATTGTTATTTCTGAGCTTAATTCATCACTCGCTTCTTCATTTATTTCAAAATCATCTGTACCATCATTATTTTCAATCACTGGAGTTTACATTTTTGAAATGTGTATACAAGTTAGTCAGAGATGCTTAATTAAAAGCATTAATTAAAATTAAAAGCTGACGTCAACATTACATGTCATAAACTTCCTACTATGTACTGGATACCAAAACTCCACAAAACACCATATAAGTCTCGTTTTATTGCTAATTCAAGTGCATGTACTACTACTAAGCTTTCCAAACTTTTGACATCGTCTTTAATTAAAATCAAAGAACATGTTCAAAGGTATTGTGACAAGACTTACGAAAATTCTGGACTTAATCTGTTTTGGTCTATCAAAAACTCGAATGAAATTTTGACGAAGCTTGAACATAGAAAATACCAAGCTTGCAATATTAGTACGTATGACTTTTCAACACTATATACTACCTTACCTCATAATTTAATAAAAGCTAAACTTATACAACTTATTGAAAAGACTTTTGCCAGAGAAAGGAAACTATTTCTAGCGTGTAATACTGATCGTGCATTTTTTACAAATGACACGGTTAAGCATTACACTATGTGGACTTGCACCGATGTCTGTAAATCACAATCATTTCTTCTGGATAATATTTATGTACGTTTTGGGAGTACCATATACCGCCAAGTGATTGGTATCCCTATGGGTACAAACTGTGCGCCCCTTGTCGCAGACCTATTTTTGTACTGTTATGAGAGGGACTTTATGCTAAGTCTAAAACCTGATACACAGGCAGATATGATCGAAGCCTTTAACAACACATCGCGCTATCTAGATGATATTTTTAATATAGACAACCCATTTTTTGATACGTTGTTTCCTTTTATTTACCCAAAAGAATTACGCCTTAATAAAACAAACGAGTCAAATTTATCGGCACCATTTTTAGATTTGGATCTTTTAATAAATAACGGTATTGTTTCTTCTAAGATTTACGATAAACGAGATGATTTTGATTTTAGTATTGTAAACTATCCTCATCTAGATGGCGATGTTCCCCGTTCTACATCTTACGGGGTTTATATTTCACAACTTATTCGTTTTGCTAGGGCGTGTACCTCTGTTGAGGACTTCCACATTCGTAATAAAACTATTACTGAAAAGCTTCTTAAACAGGGGTACAGATTTCATAAACTTCGTAAAACATTTTCTAAATTCTTTTATAGAAATCTTCCTCTCATTAACAAGTATAAATGTAACTTAAAGTCTTTTCTGCGGCAAGGTATTTCACATCCGGAGTTTTATGGTGATGTGATTTACAGACTTCGTAAGATTCTTGGACATATGCATTTTCAAAACCTATATGTGAAACGTATTAGATTTTTCCTCAAAAAAGATTATGATCCAACTATATTGCTGCGCACTTCACGTTTGGTTATCGATCAATCTACAATTGATAACTATGCTTTCCTCTTTGGTTGTGCGACGACAGACAGGGCTTAGCACTACATGATGATGTATCTCTAAAGCCGTCCTTAACCGGGAGAGTTATGTCGGATTTTCGTGCTTTGGTTTTTCTCTCCTTCTCTGTCGTACCCTAAACCCTCCCATGTCTTACAGTTACTCGTGACTACAGACTATTCGCTTGAGTACAATTTGACCGTTGCCATAGTGGGTTATTTTTAACACGGGCTTGAATGTTTAATTCTTTCCCGTGTTACTAATAATCCTGTCAGAGAATTTTGTTAGATGTTTTACATGTATTTACTTACTGTGCTGGCGGTCTTTTTGATTGTAAGGTTGTGGAACAGGGTTTATAGTTTATGTACACTGTTCGTCTTTATAGGTGAATATAGGAGATAAGTGTGAGGTTGGGCGCCCCTAAACCCAGGTTTAACCCCCCAGTGGTTGTTAATAATTAATTAATTTATAATTGATTATTGATTGCTACTGACCGTACCAAGGCGGGCTCCTATGTTCACTTAGCTTTATGTTTGTCTTGCGTGTTGTTTTCTATTTAGTGTGTAGATGAAGGAATGGTATTGTGTGTGTGTGTGTGTGTGTGTGTGTGTGTGTGTGTGCTTGTTATGGTATGGCTGTGTGTGTGTTCTGCTTTAGAGATGGGTGTATTGTTTGTGTTGCGTTTTCTGCTTGAGTCTTCTTTCGTATTTATTTATTTCATTTCTGTTTTTGCCGTTTAGGACTTGCCAGTATCTTTTAGGGTCGGATGTTTTTAGTCTTTTTAATTTGGCTAAATTCCCATTTCTGAAATTGGTGAAATTATTTTTCATGACTGTTTTGTATAATCTGCTTTGTGTTTTTAGGTTGTTTTTATTTTCTTGCGTTTTTGACAATTTGTAATTATATTTAGCTCTATGGAATTGTTTTCGTTGTTGTTTGCAAGTTCTTCCAAACCAAGATGGTTTGATATCATGGGTGCTGTGTATAGGACATGTGTTAATGTTACGGGTTTGTTTAAATTCAAAACTATGTCTTGCTGAATCTGTGAATAGTGTATTTAAGTTTTCAACAGTTCGATCTATATCACCCTGAACTATGTTTGCTTTGTTTTGTAGGTCACACAGATATCTTCCTCCTTTATATTTTCAGAGAAAGCATCTGCTTTATCTTTATCCCACAATGTGGGGTTTGGTTCTCTTATTTTATTACATGTGCATATGTGTTTAGGATCAATATTTAACTTTAGGCTAACTGGGTTATGTACGTCAGATAGCATGGGACAGAATTCATGGATGTTTAAAGAATCGATCAGCGGAAATAGATTAGGGCTACTAATAAAATAATATACTGCGCTCACATTATTTGACATAACATCGCCTAATAAATCGCCCACTGTACGCCCATTTAATATAAACAGGTTGTTTTCTTTTAAAAACTCAATATGTCTATTTCCATAGTTATTTACAGATCTGTCACTATTATTTCTCATTAATGAGACATTGCTATTTTCAAAATAATTCATTTCTTGCCTATATTCTTCTGATATTTGAGGGAAATTCTGTGAGTCAAAGATAAAATCATCAGTTTCAATATAATCTAGTAGATTTTTTGTGCGCGAGTTATTATCTCCAAAGATACATATACAGTCATACTTTCTAGAGAGTGTATTAAGTTCTTGCTGGATTTCAAAAAATGCCTCGTTGGCCGAATATATGGAGTTTTCTGGTGGAATGTAGAAAACGCCAAAAAGAATATCGGATAAAGTAAACCATTGTATGAGTTTGCACTCTGTTTCAACAACGTCAATAAACTGACATAATTCATATTTGATTAGTAAGGCGATACCACCAGATTTTCGAACACCAAAAAACTTCCTATTCTTGTAAAATATTTTATAACCATCTATTTGGATAGTGTCTAAATCATCTAATTTCGTTTCTTGTATTCCTATTACGTCATAATTATTTAAAAATTCTATAAAATCTCGGCAACTGTGTTTACTTAAAAGTCCACACACGTTAAGCGACTGTAGCGGCCCTATATGTAACTAGGCCCCAAATGTAACTACGCGGCCCTACTTGTAACTAAACGGCCCTAAATGTAACTAAACGTCGAAATGACGTCGAAAAAAAAGTGGCCCTACTTGTAACAAAAAACGGCCCTATATGTAACTCCGGCCCTATATGTAACTATGCGGCCCTAAATGTAACTAGGACCAATGACTGCAAGTACCAAATATTTAAGATGATATTTTTGTTGGTATAATCATCATCACCACCATCATCATAATCAACACCATCTTTATTTAATGTCCTTGCGTCCTGTCCGTCTGTCTGTCCGTCAAAACTTTTGATATGTCACGATAACTCAAGTTCTTTACATATTAACTATTAAGTATATGTATATGTATGCTATTGACTTCAAACTTCATATATTGATTGCTCTCATTGACTAGGAGTGCAGTGCACAAGCACCACAACTCTGTCATCAGTACATTTGGAGATATTGCCCTTTGTTTTTATATTTTTACCCAATTTAGGCTTTTCCGGAGCATAACTTCAAAAATATAAGAGCTATTGACTTCAAACTTCATATACAGATATATCTCATTGACAAGGAGTGCAGTTCATAAGAAACATTACTCTGTCATCAGTAATTTTGGAGTCATTTTCCTTTGTTGTTATACATGTAGTTTTACCGAATTTAGGCTTGTCCGGAGCATAACTTCCAAAGTATAAGCGATATTGACCTTAAACTTCATATACAAATAGATCCCATTGACCAAGAGTGCAGTGCACAATAACCGTTACCCTATCATCAGTAATGTTGGAGTTATTTCCCTTTTTGTTATAGTTTTACCAATTTTAGGCTTGTCCGGAGCATAACTTCCAAAGTATAAAAGCTATTGACTTCAAACTTCATATACAGATAGATCTTATTGACTAGGAGTGCAGTGCATAAGAATCATAACTCTATCATTAGTATTTTTGGAGTTATTACCCTTTTTGTTATATTTTTATCCAATTTAGACTTGTCCGGAGCATAACTTCCAAAGTATAAGAGCTATTGACTTCAAACTTCATATACGGATAGATCATATTGCTAAGGGGTGCAGTGCACAAGAACCATAACACTGTCATCAGTGTTTTTGGAGTTATTGCCCTTTGTTGTTATATTTTTACCCAATTTAGGCTTGTCAGGAGCATAACTTCAAATGAATAAGAGCTATTGATTTCATTGTTCATATATAGTTAGGTCTCATTGACAATGAGTGCAATGCGCAAGAACATTAACTCTGTCATCAGTATATTTGGAGTTATTTCCCTTTTTGTTATATTAATATTCAATTTAGGCTTGTCGGGAGCATAACTTCCAAAGTATAAGAGCTATTGAATTTAAATTTCGTATACAGATAGATCTTTTTCACTAGGAATGCACTGCGCAAAAACATTCACTCTGTCATCAGTATTTTTGGAGTTATTGCCCTTTGTTGTTATATTTTTATCCAATTTAGGCTTATCCGGAGCATAACTTCAAATGAATAGCAGCTATTGATTTTCTTGTTCATATATAGTTAGATCTCATTGACAAGGAGTGCATTGCGCAAGAACATTCACTCTGTCATCAGTATTTTTGAGTTGTTGCCCTTTGTTGTTATATTTTTATCCAATTTAGGCTTGTCCGGAGCATAACTTCAAATTAATAAGACCTTTTGATTTCAAACTTCATATACAGATAGATCTCATTGACTAGGAGTGCAGTGCGCAAGAACCATAACTCTATCATCAGTATTTTTGGAGTTATTACCCTTTGTTGATATATTCTTACCCAATTTAGGCTTATCCGGAGTATAACTTCGAAAAAATAAGAGCTATTGACTTCAAACTACACAAATTATATATAGATAGATGTATTTTTTTTTTTACACAAGACACTACTTTTGGTATGAATCACCATTTGTGATAGGTCTAATTTTGCTTATGAAAGAAAACGACATGAATTTTCAAACATTATGAAAGTTTTTATCCGAATTGCTTCAATTATAGCCTGATTTGATTTAACAAAATGTGTTTCACTCTTGAACCTAACAGGAGTGTTATTTTTATGATATTTTCAGTACGAGTTAAAAACTAGATATATTTTTGTCACTCTATAAAATGATATATTCTTAAACTGCGTAGTATGTGCATAATTATCTGATTTTATTTGACCGAAAGTTTCATAAAATTATTTCAATATATGAATGATAGTATCAATATTAGTTCGATAATTTACCTCATTAATAAACCAAAATGGCCCAGTGCCCTTGACTTGGGGTCAGTTAGTTTGTGTGGCGACTTATCTAGTTATGTTATGTTACCGTGCATTATACCATGGTGTATGCAATGAATTGTTCTTTCTAATGATTTGTCAAACATGCATTTTGCGCTTATATCATTAAAGTTTTTGATCAAGTTGCATTTATTATGAAACACTCATTGTATGACTAGCAAGTGGCCAAATAGAGCCTGATGATAGAAGTGCATAGTGTTGGACAAATTCTAGTAAGTTCAATATAATATGAAAATGACATTAAGGTTTTGTGTCTTTTATTTGCATCTAAACCTAAGTACCTACCGATGCTGATAATGATGATGATGATTGTGAAAATGATGATGATTGCGATTATTATTACCCCCCCCCCCCTCCCCGAAAGGCAGAGAGATACTATTTGAAGTTTGTCCGTCCGTTCGTCCGGTTTCCATCCGCAGAACGCTCCTTAATCTGCGAGGATAAAGGAACTATTTATGTTGCGAATTCATGATTTTTAAGGTGGATTATATTTTCTTTCATAGGGAATTAAAGATACATGTATGTGTTTATCCGGTTAAGGGTTAACAAAACAGCATACAAAACATCTTATGTTTTCCGTATAGAAGTGGGGACACGTCCGCAAACGACATTCTCTCTGAGATTATAAAGGATGCCTGTATACATGTCCCCATACCAGACACAGAGACAGAGACAAACAGAGATAGAGATACGGATACAGAGACAGGAAGAGAGACAGACAGTTAGAGACAGACATAGAGATGTATACAGAGAGAGAAACAGACAGAGACAATCAGAGACGGAAAGAGGTGTAGAAACACAGCGAGAGACAGTAAGAAAAAACAGAGAAAGAGAGACATATACCGGGTATATATACAGACAGAGAGACGGACACAGAGAGACAGAGAGAACCAAAAAACAAACACTGAATGAGAGAGAACGACGGAGAGATAAAGAGACAGAGAAAGAGAGAGAGAGAAAGAGAGTATAGGGAGAGAGACAGCAATACAGAAAGACAGAGCCAGACATAGAGACAGAGACAGACATTGGGAGACACAGAGACATACAGAAAGACAGAGAGAAAAACAGACAGAGACACAGAAACAAAGACAGACAGTAGACAGACATACAGATAGACAGTCAGAGACAGACAGAGACAACGAGACAGAGAATGAGACAGATAGAGATACTGACAGGTAGAGAGCGAGAGAACCAGCGAGAGATATATGGAGACTGAGAGAGACATAGATACAGACACACATACAGACAGACAGATAGAGACAGAGAGAGAGAGAAAGATACACACAGATAAACAGAGATAGAAACATAGAGACAGAGACATAAAAAGAGACAGACAGAGAGAGACAGACGGACCAGACAGACAGACAGACAGGGAGACAAGAACAGGATATTTATTATTATAGAGAAAAGACAGATAGACAGATAAAGAGAGAGATATATATATAGAGAGAGAGATAGATAAAGAGAGAATGCAGTTGACACCTTTTAGGTAACCCGTGGACCTCCCTAACACTTGATGTATTTACAGAATGTAACAGGTTTGAGCGGGATGAGAAGCTTTGTTATTCGGTACAGTGGAGAATCTGTTATTATTTCCCGTTTAAACGAAACGAAACGCAAACGCAAAACACTAAAACATAGAAATGTGCAACTTTTGGACAATACTGATAATTCATGTTTATCTTTGTGGCAAACAGTTTGGAGCCTTATCAGACGCCGGGTTACCCGGCGTCTGATCTGGCTTCAAACTGTTTGTAAAAGAAAAACTAGTTTAAGCGTAAACGCGTTTATCGGGAAAGAATAACAGATTCTCCACTGTATCTAATCAGGATACGAGCCATTGACACGAAGTCAGTTTTATCCATATTTGCCTTTAACCGCATAGTCTAATTTTAATTTTTAAGGAAGTTGATCACTTAAAGCAGATTGGAAATAAAGCAGAATGCGTCTTAAGGTGAATTCTGCTTTATTTCAGCCTGCTTTAAGTTTCCTTCTTCTACGCTGTAGAAAATATGTCTCATAGTTCATATTCATAACTGTATCAAGTGGAACGATTTCCTTAAGTGGAGGAATAAATTTAAGGCGTAAACGAGTATATTTATGTGGTAATGGGTTAATATAAGGTCATTTAAGAAAAAATTGTTGATACATACAGCTTCTAAAGATGATCAGTGCCTATATATATCACCTGATAAGTATGTGCATACTCATCAAACAGTATTGATCCGTCTTGTTAACTTAAGTCAACATAGCAAATATCAAATTCAGTCGCTATAATACAGAACAGAACAGAAGAGAACCGTATTTTATTTCACGTAAACTTTACAGTTTCTAGTGGTTACAAAACTCTATCCATACATATAACACTTTTGACAATAAATCCTAGTGGTAAGTTTGTGTCCGATTGATGGACCTATCAAGCTAAAATAAGCAAGACCGTTCCCGTTTCGATAATATAATATTGTGGATTAATCCCAGTCTGGGCATTCGGATTTTTAATTTGGGGAAGTCTTTGGTGTAGCTTGCTGAAGGTCGGTGGTTCTACTCTGTTGCCAATTTGTGCCTGAAACAGTTTATAGAGGGCTTCTGGGGTCTCCCTCAATCTATAATTAGCTGGGCGTCACGATATGATTAAAAAACAAATCCAATCAAATAAAAACCGGTCAGCAAATAAATATATAGAGCTAGAGTGTACTTATCTGTCAGCCAATATAAGTTAAGAGCTAATTAATTGATCATCAATTAATAATTAATTTCTTCAGTATTCGAGCTAAAACGCGTCTTGTCAATATTAATCAACCTAAAATACATGTATTACCAAAGACATGAGAATAAAGCATTTTATTACAAATTAGGGGCAATAACTCTTTATGGTCTATTCCGAGTTTACCCATTACCAAACTATACTTTCTATCAAAATATAAAGACGATTTATGAACAAATCAGGTTACTAGGATTACCATGGTTACGTTTTGCATTTTTTTTTTTATAAATCTAGGCAAGTAACTGTTGACCTAATGATCAGATTTAAGTTTGTTTCACTCAAGATACCAAGTGTACATACTTAATATGTAAAGAACTTGATTTATCGTGACATATCAAAAGTTTTGACGGACAGGTGGACGTCATTTCGACGTTTAGTTACATTTAGGGCCGTTTAGTTACAAGTAGGGCCGCGTAGTTACATTTGGGTCCTAGTTACATATAGGGCCGCTTCAAGCGACACCGATGCACCGGCTATCGCTATCATTGTCTGATAATGGTACGGCACAACCTCGCACTTGTTCCACGGGTAACTCCCCCGAGTCTTCCAGCATATAATGCCTCGGCCAAGTTAGATAACCAGCAAGATTGCCGTAGACATTTTAGAGTTATGCCCCTTTTTTGTAAAAAAACAGTCAATTATAGAGTGCCCTCTGTCTGACTCAAACAATTTTATTCCAATCCACGTGAAATTTGGTCAGCATGTGTATGACCAAAATGTCTCCGTCAAGTAAGATAACCTGCAAGATTGCCGTAGACATTTAAGAGTTATGCCCCTTATTTCGTAAAAACGGCATATTATAGTGTCCGCTATCTAAGTCAAACAATTTTATCCAAGGCTCTTGTTATTTGGTCAGCATGTGTATGACCATAATGTCTCGGCCACGTTAGATAACCAGCAAGATTGCCGTAGACATTATAAAGTTATGCCCCTTTTTTCGTCCAAAATTATAGAGTGCAATTTTACTCCAATCATCTTGAAATTTGGTCAGCATGTCCCAAATCAGATAGTCCCAATCGATGTGCCTACTGATTCGTGACCTGGCGGTGTTCCGGCTCGCGTTGACACGACGGCAGTGTCAACATCGCATTCCTATAATCATGTTGGACCAAACGCAGATGCTGCCTTCAGTTGAAGTGGTTGCAATGCCGGCTGGATCGCATCATGTTTATAGGCTACCTCCATTGGAAACTGCTGACACGGAGCCAGGTATCGGAAATGAACACAACAAGTCAACTGCAGAGTTGTTGCCGAGACCTGGCAGTGGGTTAGCAGCTGAACATGTTCAGGAAAACACTTTACATGGAGGAGTCCGTGATACTGTAGGTAGATGTACACATGATACTTCTCAATTTCATGTACAAAGTATTTCAGAATTTCCGGTTCTCCCAAGTAATTTGAACCCTGAAAATTTAGGAAGAACCGAGAATTCTAGTTTGACCAAACACTTGCAGGGTAACACTGGCTGGTCTGCTAAGGCCAAAACATACTTTCCTCCTAGAAAAAACCCGCCGAAATGCAAATAGGCATACCCAAACAGGCAGTTCAAAAGCCAACATTCGGTCGATACCTGTCATAACCTCAGACAGGCAAAACATTCCTTCTACCTCACCGACTTGTCCAAGTGAAGCTGATGATCTGTCGGATTATATTCGTAAGAAAACAAAACGTTTCTACATTGGAGGCTTTAAGCCCTCTATATCTGAAAGCAAACTAGCTGCCTTTGTGAACGTAAAAGGGCCGAACGTCTCCAGGGTAAATATCTTCCGTAGTCAATATAAACCGACGGTCATCCGCTTGAACCTGGAAGATGACGGGAATGAGTCTCTTATTCTTGATAGTTCCTTTTGGCCGGAAGGTATTGTTTGCAAGCCGTGGCTACCACGAGCTAGACTAAGGAATGACAACGAAACTGAAAAGTCACGTGACGGGTTACACCGGAAACGCAACTTTACCTCGCTAGCTGTGAGATAGATTAAGCGTTAAGGTTTTTTTTAATGATTCATAACTTAAAATTGTTCACATGGAATGCTGCATACATTACGTCCATTGCCTCATACTTATCAGACGGACTTCGGGATTACAATGTAGATATATGCGGGTTGTCAGAACACTGGCTATTTGAAAGAGATTTGCTTTTTCTTGGCACAATAAATCCTTCATTTAACTTTTACGCTGTTTCAGATGAAAGCTTAAGCTCATTAGATACCCGAAAAGTCAGCAAGGGTGGCGTTGCTTTATTATGGACGAAAATGCTTGATAATATTATTTCACGTATACCATTGTTTAGTGACCGCATTATAGGTATCCAAATTGACTTTGGTGAAGGAAATTTTGTCTTTATCTTTCAAATTTACCTACCTTCGAAAAACAACGACGCCCAATATTTCTGAAACGGTTTAGATAGTCTTATAAACACATATGACGAATATTCATCTAAAGGTATGGTTGTACTAATGGGCGACATGAATTGCCATATAAATTCATATGGTCACTTTAAATCGCTAGATAGTAGAGATAATAAGTTTCAAAACTTTCTCCAATTATCGAATTTGGTATCAGTCTGCGTTCTGTTCCAAGTTCTACCTATGATTCTACAACGGGTTGTAGTTCAATAGACCATATTATAACCCCTCAAGATGTTGTTAACTGGATAGAGTCTTGTCAAGTAATTGATGATGATGCCGTATGCGTATCTGATCATCGTCCTGTTTGCTGTTTACACTCAATTCATTCATTAGCACAAGTAGATAAAAATGTTCCGAAACATAATATCAAATGGTCTAACATTTCCAATGAAGCTAAAATTTCTTACCGCACCTTTCACTCAATGAAGACGTTGGACTTTTAACAGTTCTTGCCATGGATGTAACTACTGCCAGCGATATCGACACTCTATATATTTCTTTAGTTAACGCTATGTCTAACACGGCGCTTTTTCATATTCCGCGCAAAGACTTCAAGGCTCATCTGAAACCTTATACTGGAATGAGTCACTGACTAATTTAAACAAATATATGAAATCATGTCGTCTGGCTTGGCTTCAGTCAGGAAGTCCTCGTCTAGGTCCGGTATTCTCTAAATATAAAGAATCTAAAAGAAATTTCAGAAGAGCTCATAGGAAGGCTGTTGAAAACTATTTTAGCTTTTTATACGATAAAATAGATAAAGCAGCAGAGGTCGATCAGCAACACTTTTGGAAACTAGTTAATATGAGGAAACATTCTACTATTGGTAATGAAATGATTTTCAATGATACTGTTTGTAGAGATAGTACCTCAATTTTACAATGCTGGCAAAATTACTTCTGTTCTTTATATGACGTAGACCAAGACATCACTTTTGATAATACTTTTGCTGAACAAGTTTCTCAGTTTTTGTCTAACAAGTTCATATCCACTGATTTTAAATACTGTCACTGGCAGTCATGTACAGTAGGCATTGATAGTGTCAAATCGGCGTTGAATAGTACAAAACGTAACAAGGCCCCGGGATCAGTAATGAACACATGCTTAATGGTGGCAATATTATATCAAAATTATTAAGTAAACTTTTCGGCCATGTTGTCACTCGGCCACATTCCACCTAAAATGAAAAGGGGTGTTATATTTACCACGAAAGACGAAAGACAGGAAAAATCCTAATAGTTACAGGGCCATAACATTGACTTCAGGATTCAGCTCATAATCTATTACAAGGTGGTTTCAGAAAGGGATTTGGTTGCATGATGTCGTCGTTCTCATTAACAGAGCGTTTGTACTTTTCTAAAGAAAACTGCAGTAACTTGTATGCTTGCTTTTTAGACTGTGCACAATCATTTGATCGAGTATGGCACGATGAACTGTTGTATAAATTATTCCATAGGACAATCGATATATCTACAATCCGTTGTATTTTCAGTATGTATAAAGAGTCTGAAAGTGTAGTAAAAACTTACTGACAAGTTTTCAGATGTAATCCCTATTAAGCAAGGGACAAGACAAGGGTGTGACTAGCCCTGTCCTGTATCTCCTCTATATTGAAGGGCTCCTCGCTGAGCTAGAACAGTCAGGCTTAGGGCTCTGTATTACCAATATGAACTGCTGTAGCTTAAGTGTAGCAGATGATATGGTATCTTACTCTAAATTAGGTCTCCAAGCCATGATGGATGGCGTTTCCATTACAACCCAAGTAAATGTTCCGTAGTTGTTTTAATGAGACACGTCACTCTTATAAATCTCATAGCAGAATTTGGAGACTAGGTCCAACACTTATTAGTGAAGCAGAAAGTTATACACACCTTGGGATCAATTTAAATAAATATCTGAAGTTCACAGAGAGTATAGATCTTAGAAAGTGGAAAATTCACGCCAAAAGAATTATGGAGTTCGTCGCGCAGTCTATCAGGTCGCAGAGCATGACTGGTATGAACGCGTAAACGCAGACGATAGCTTGCGTGATTTCCTTTACATTAAACCGATACTTCATTTTAATGTAGAGTTCCTATGCATAAGCAGAAACTGTCCAAACTACAGCAAATATAGTAAAATTTATTTAGCTATAATTAGCAAATTATTCTCCGATACATTTACTCGGTACATTATGCCAAGGTGTAGTTGATTCTATTATTGAACACAGTCTGCAGCTGTGTGCATTCATTAAAATACAGAATAGAAGTCATTATACTTAAGACTGCATCCGAAATTACGAGTCATAACTCTAGTTACTGGTTTCAAATACCTTGTAGGAGATGAACATATGAACTTTAAATTCTACTGTAGTTCATTTAAGTTTTTATATTTCATGTATCGTTCTTTATGTTCTAAATCTAATTAAATACGGGGTCAATAAAACAGTGTACATGTAAGGAGTACACTTGTCCTACACAGGCAGTGCAGATCTTGATCAAAGGGATCCTGCAGGAGCCTCTCATCAGGATAGGCAGTGCACTGTTTGATACTTCCAAATACATTGTTTATATCAAATAGTCAAAATTGGATTGAAACTGGAATTGTCTATTTAAAGTTCCTGGGATGTACTAGTTATTGTATCTGCCTTGGATTCAGCGACCACTTAATGAAGTTAACTAGGTATTTCTGTGATGGCATGTTTCTTGGTGCGGGTTTGGTAGAGTACTGAAAGCCCGCGAGGGATTTTCTGTGCTGTGCTTGTCTTGCACTGACTTGCCCTTTTAGTCCTCTTCGTGTGGATGGCCGCTTAACTCAACTCAATACTGTCTGTGTATTCTATGTGTCTTTGATTGCAGTGAAGCATCTCTACTTCGACCAATAAGTTATATTCATTATTTGATGTTTAAGGTGTGTGACGGTTGAAACGGGGTGGGTGTGAAATGGAAAGCACCTAGGATCTTTCTGCTTTGCTTTTATCCTGCTTGTCCTGTCACCTGTCTTTTATACACTCTATTAGCGCCAGTTTTGTTGGTCGTAGTAGGGGAGCTTTACTGTATATATGTTACTGTATATAATTATGTAAATTGCAATCCCAATATATAACTATCTGTTTAACCCCTAACCTCATAGTTCGTTTCTAGTATTAAAGATAACCACTTAAAGCGGGTTGAAAGTGCAGCAAAATGTGCCTTCAGGTTCATTTTGGTTTATCTTTCAGCTACCATCAGCTTGTACATTGAACTATTTCTTATGGTATATCCTGACTGAACCACTTGAAACTATTTTCTCCAATTGAAGAATATGTATAAAACGTTAAAATGCATATCTATGATCTAATGGGTTATATCTTTTTCTAGTACATGTATGCTTTTTATTGTAATAGTTTCTTTGGTTATCTCTTTGTTTCGTTTCGAAAGGGATTCCCCTATGTAAAGGACAAATAACGTGTGTTTCTATGTGCTTACTGCGAGTTTCCTTGCGTGTGTCTGTATGTTCTCTAGTGTAACTTGTGATACGCTGTCCTTGTATCTCCTTGTTTCGTTTCGTAAGAGGTATTATGGATATGTTCTCAATGGTTCCGTATCGTTCTGGGTGTGTTAACAAGGGTTTCCGGACCTTCCAAAAGGACTCGCGATTGTTCCGGATCATTCCCAATGTGTTTAAAAGGGTTTCGAGACCTACCAAATGTGTTCCAGTTGTACATATTTACAAAACGTGTTACACCACAAAGTATAAATATAAGTAAATGGGTTGGGCCACAAGTTCTAGCAACATTTAGTAAAGGCCCTCCCCTAAATTCCCTTTGTGTTTGTAAGGATTTCACGACATTCTTAATGGGTTCCGGAAATTTCCCGGGATTTACAAGGGGTTCCAAATGTGAAAACATTCTCGGGTGTTTTTACAAGGGTGTTTTGGACCTTCAAAATATTTACCAAATTCCTCATGTGTTAACAAGGGTTTCGGAACCTTCCACGTGGGTTCTCATTGGTTCTGGAATATTCCCGATATGTAACACCGGTTTCGGGACCTTCCAATTTTTTTCACAACGGTTCCGGAATATTCCCGAGGGGTTACCAACGGTTTCGGGACTTTCCAAATGTGTTCTCAAAGGTTACCTGACATTCCCTATGTGTTTAAAAGGATTTCGGGACCGACCAAAATTGCTTTAACAAGAGTTTCGTGACTAACAAAAAGTGCTCTCAATGGTTCCGTAACGTTCTTAGTGTGTTAACAATGGTTCCGTAACGTTCTTGGTATGTTAACAAGGGTTACTCAACCTTCCAAATGTATTCGCAATGGTTCCGGATCATTCCCGATGTGCTTGGAAGGGTTTCGCGACCTTCCAAATGTGTTCTCAATTGTTCCCTAACATCCAAAATGACCTTCCTTTGGTTTCGCGACCTCCAAATGTGTTCTTTATGGTTCCGGAACAGTCCCGTTTTGTCCAAAAAAAAGGTTTCTGTACCTTCGAAATGTGTTCTCAATGGTTCCAGAATATATTCGATGTGTTCACAAGGGTTCCGGAGGGTTCTAAATTTGTACTCAATGGTTCAGGAACATTCCCAATGACTTTCCATTGGTTTCGAGGTTTTCCAAATATGTTTTCAATTGTTTCGGAACGATTTGTTTGCAAGGGTTTCGGTGACTTCAAAATGTGTTATCAATGCAGGATTTCATGCATTCCATGCATGCATTTCATGCATTTCATGCATTTCATTAACATAGCAGGATTTCATGCGTTTCTTCATGGCTTCTGCTTCAACCAAGCCTTTCCTGACAGCTGATCTCCATGCAGGGCGGTCTTCTTATGGTATCATAACTCCGGCGCTATTGACCAGATCGTGTTAAAACTTTGCAGAAATCAAGAAAACATATTTCAAATGGTAATATGTTTACTTCATATAATACAAAAATATATAATTTTGAACGAAAAATATGAGTGAGTAAAAAATGTTGGTTTCTCAGAAAGAGAGAGGGGACGTATACGGAAACCTCAGGTGCGATTCCCTACTCTTATTCGCTGGTTATTTTAGATACCCAGTGTAAAGAACTGATCGATACATTGGGCTTCGGTTTTTATAGTCTTATCCGAAGTATTTGTCGGGCGGGGGAACGATCTCGCGTGTCGCGACCCCTGATATCGTAGTCGAGCGATTTACACTTCGACCACGTCCGACGACGAGTGTAACAAAAAGTCATAAAAACAGTATTTTTGTCTATTTAGACAAACAAAACCGTTTTAATTCAGTAACGCCTTTTGTCCAGCTTCGTTTAAACCAGCCTGACGTCGACGTCATATCGACGTTACGCATACTTAAACGGCTATTCAACGTCTGTAGCGGCCCTATATGTAACTAGGCCCCAAATGTAACTACGCGGCTCTACTTGTAACTAAACGGCCCTAAATGTAACTAAACGTCGAAATGACGTCGAAAAAAAGTGTACCTACTTGTAACAAAAAACGGCCCTATATGTAACTCCGGCCCTATATGTAACTACGCGGCCCTAAATGTAACTAGGACCAATGACTGCAAGTACCAAATATTTAAGATGATATTTTTGTTAGTATACTCATCATCACCACCATCATCATAATCAACACCATCTTTATTTAAAGTCCTTGCGTCCACCTGTCCGTCAAAACTTTTGATATGTCACGATAAATCAAGTTCTTTACATATTAAGTATGTACACTTGGTATCTTGAGTGAAACAAACTTAAAGCGTTGGGATTGAATCTGATCATTAGGTCAACAGTTACTTGCCTAGATTTATAAACAAAAATGCCAAACGTAACCATGGTAATCCTAGTAACCTGATTTGTTCATAAATCGTCTTTATATTTTGATAGAAAGTATAGTTTGGTAATGGGTAAACTCGGAATAGACCATAAAGAGTTATTGCCCCTAATTTGTAATAAAATGCTTTATTCTCATGTCTTTGGTAATAAATGTATTTTAGGTTGATTTATATTCACAAGACGCGTTTTAGCTCGAATACTGAAGAAATTAATTATTAATTGATGATTAATTAATTAGCTCTGAACTTATATTGGCTGACAGATAAGTACAGTCTAGCTCTATATACTTATTTGCTGACCGGTTTTTATTTGATTGGATTTGTTTTTTAATCATATCGTGACGCCCAGCTAATTATAGATGGAGGGAGACCCCAGAAGCCCTCTATAAACCGTTTCAGGCACTAATCGTCAACAGAGTAGAACCACCGACCTTCAGCAAACTACACCAAAGGCTTCCCCAAATTAAAAATCCAAATGCCCAGACTGGGATTAATCCACAATATTATTTTATCGAAACGGGAACGGTATAGCTTATTTTAGCTTGATAGGTCCATCAATCGGACACAAACTTACCACTAGGATTTATTGTCAAAATTGTTATAGGTATATATAGAGTTTTGTAACCACTAGAAACTGTAAAGTTTACGTGAAATAAAACACTGTTCTCTTCTGGTCTGTTCTGTATTATAGCGACTGAATTTGATATTTGCTATGTTGGCCTAAGTTAACAAGACGGATCAATACTGCTGGATGAGTATGAACATACTTATCAGGTGATATAGGCCCTGATCATCTTTAGAAGCTGTATGTATCAACAAATGTTTCTTAAATGACCTTATATTATCACATTACCCATTACCATTGCCCATTACCACATAAATATACTCGTTTACGCCTTAAATTTATTCCTCCACTTAAGGAAATCGTTCCACTTGATACAGTTATGAATATGAACTATGAGACATATTTTCTACAGCGTAGAAGAAGGAAACTTAAAGCAGGCTGAAATAAAAGCAGAAATCACCTTAAGACGCATTCTGCTTTATTTCCAATCTGCTTTAAGTGATCACCTTCCTTAAAAACTAAAATTAGACTATGGGGTTAAAGGCAAATATGGATAAAACTGACTTCCTATCAATGACTCGTATCCTGATTAGATACCGAATTACAAAGCTTCTCATCCCGCTCAAACCTGTTACATTCTGTAAATACATCCAGTGTTAGGGAGGTCCACGGGTTACCTAAACGATGTCAACTGCATTCTCTATATCTACCTCTCTCTATCTATATATATATATCTCTTTATCTGTCTATCTGTCTATCTCTATAATAATAAATATCCTGTTCTTGTCTCCCTGTCTGTCTTTCTGTCTCTCTCTGTCTGTCTCTTTTTATGTCTCTGTCTCTATTTTTCTATCTCTGTTTATCTGTGTGTATCTTTCTCTCTCTCTCTGTCTCTATCTGTCTGGGTGTATGTGTGTCTGTATCTATGTCTCTTCTCGTTGTCTCTGTCTGTCTCTGACTGTCTATCTCTATGTCTGTCTACTGTCTGTCTTTGTTTCTGTGTCACTGTCTGTTTCTCTCTCTGTCTTTCTGTATGTCTCTGTGTCTCCAAATGTCTGTCTCTGTCTCTATGTCTGGCTCTGTCTTTCTGTATTGCTGTCTCTCTCCCTATACTCTCTTTCTCTCTCTCTCTCTTTCTCTGTCTCTATATCTCTCCGTCGTTCTCTCTCATTCAGTGTTTGTTTTTTGGTTCTCTCTGTCTCTCTGTGTCCGTCTCTCTGTTTTTTTATGTACCCGGTATATGTCTCTCTTTCTCTGTTTTTTCTTACTGTCTCTCTCTCTGTTTCTACACCTCTTTCCGTCTCTGATTGTCTCTGTCTGTTTCTCTCTCTGTATATATATCTCTATGTATGTCTCTAACTGTCTGTCTGTCTCTCTTCCTGTCTCTGTATCCGTATCTCTGTCTCTGTTTGTCTCTGTCTCTGTCTGGTATGGGGACATGTACACAGGCATCCTTTATAATCTCAGAGAGAATGTCGTTTGCGGACGTGTCCCCACTTCTATACGTGAAACATAGGAGAAGGGTATGCTGTTTTGTTAACCCTTAACCGGATAAACACATACATGTATCTTTAATTCCCTATGAAAGAAAATATAAACCACCTTAAAAATCATGAATTCGCAACATAAATAGTTCCTTTATCCTCGCAGATTAAGGAGCGCATGGAATCCGGACGAACGGACGGACACATTTCAAACAGTATCTCTCTGCCTTTCGGGGAGGGGGGTAATAATAATCGAAATCATCATCATTGTTATTTTTGTTATGCAAATCAGCATCACAATCATATTACCATTTTCACAATGATCATCATCATTATCAGCATCGGTAGGTACTTAGGTTTAGATACAAATAAAAGACACAAAACCTTAATGTCATTTTCATATTTTATTGAACTTACTAAAATTTGTCAAACACTATGCACGTCTATCATCGAGCTCTATTTTGGCCATTTGCTAGTCATACAAGGAGTGTTTCATAATAAATGCAACTTGATCAAAAACTTTAATAATATAAGCGCAAAATGCATGTTTGACAAATCATTAGAAAGAACAATTCATTGCATACACCTTGGTATAATGCACGGTAACATAACATAACTAGATAAGTCGCCACACAAACTAACTGACCCAAGTCAAGGGCACTGGACCATTTTGGTTTATTAATGAGGTAAATCATCGAACTAATATTGATACTATCATTCATATATTGAAATAATTTTATGAAACTTTCGGTCAAATAAAATCAGATAATTATGCACATACTACGCAGTTTAAGAATATATCATTTTATAGAGTGACAAAAATATATATCTAGTTTTTAACTCGTACTGAAAATATCATAAAAATAACACTCCTGTTATGTTCAAGAGTGAAACACATTTTGTTAAATCAAATCAGGCAATTGAAGCAATTCGGATCAAGAAAACTTTCATAATGTTTGAAAATTCATGTCGTTTTCTTTCATAAGCAAAATTAGACCTATCACAAATGGTGATTCATACCAAAAGTAGTGTCTTGTGTAAATAAAAATACATCTATCTATATATAATTTGTGTAGTTTGAAGTCAATAGCTCTTATTTTTTCGAAGTTATACTCCGGATAAGCCTAAATTGGGTAAGAATATATCAACAAAGCGTAATAACTCCAAAAATACTGATGATAGAGTTATGGTTCTTGCGCACTGCACTCCTAGTCAATGAGACCTATCTGTATATGAAGTTTGAAATCAAAAGGTCTTATTAATTTGAAGTTATGCTCCGGACAAGTCTAAATTGGATAAAAAATATAACAACAAAGGGCAATAACTCCAAAATACTGATGACAGAGTGAATGTTCTTGCGCAATGCACTCCTTGTCAATGAGATCTAACTATATATGAACAAGAAAATCAATAGCTGCTATTCATTTGAAGTAATGCTCCGGATAAGCCTAAATTGGATAAAAATATAAAAACAAAGGGCAATAACTCCAAAAATACTGATGGCAGAGTGAATGTTTTTGCGCAGTGCATTCCTAGTGTAAAAGACCTATCTGTATACAAAGTTTAAATTCAATAGCTCTTATACTTTGGAAGTTATGCTCCCGACAAGCCTAAATTGAATAAAAATATAACAAAAAGGGAAATAACTCCAAATATACTGATGACAGAGTTAATGTTCTTGCGCATTGCACTCATTGTCAATGAGATCTAACTATATGAACAATGAAATCAATAGCTCTTATTCATTTGAAGTTATGCTCCTGACAAACCTAAATTGGGTAAAAATATAACAACAAATGGCAATAACTCCCAAAATACTGATGACAGTGTTATTGTTCTTGTGCATTGCACCCCTTAGCAATATGATCTATCCGTATATGAAGTTTGAAGTCAATAGCTCTTATACTTTGGAAGTTATGCTCCGGACAAGTCTAAATTAAATAAAAAATATAACAAAAAGGGTAATAACTCCAAAAATACTGATGATAGAGTTATGGTTCTTATGCAGCACTGCACTCCTAGTCAATGAGATCTATCTGTATATGAAGTTTGAAGTCAATAGCTTTTATACTTTGGAAGTTATGCTCCGGACAAGCCTAAAATGGGTAAAACTATAACAAAAAGGGAAATAACTCCAACAATACTGATTATATGGAAACGGTTCTTATACACTGTACTCTTGGTCAATGGGATCTATTTGTATATGAAGTTTAAGGTCAATAGGGCGCTTATACTTTTGAAGTTATGCTCCAGACAAGCCTAAATTCGGTAAAACTACATGTATAACAACAAAGGAAAATGACTCCAAAATTACTGATGACAGAGTTATGGTTCTTACAATGCACTCCTAGTCAATGAGATCTATCTGTATATGAAGTTTGAAGTCAATAGCTCTTATATTTTTGAAGTTATGCTCCGGAAAAGCCTAAATTGGGTAAACATATAAAAACAAAGGACAATAACTCCAAATGTACTGATGACAGAGTTATGGTTCTTGTGCACTGCACTCCTAGTCAATGAGATCAATCAATATATGAAGTTTGAAGTCAATAGCATACATATACATATACTTAAAAGTTAATATGTAAAGAACCATATGTTATGGTGACATATCAAACGTTTTGACGGACAGACAGACGGACAGATATATGCAAGGACATTAAATAAAGATAGTGTTGATTATGATGATGGTGGTGATGATGATTATACCAACAAAAATATCATCTTAAATATTTGGTACTTGCAGTCATTGGTCCTAGTTACATTTAGGGCCGCATAGTTACATATAGGGCCGGATTTACATATAGGGCCGTTTTTTGTTACAAGTAGGGCCACTTTTTTTTCGACGTCATTTCGACGTTTAGTTACATTTAGGACCGTTTAGTTACAAGTAGGGCCGCGTAGTTACATTTGGGGCCTAGTTTCATATAGGGCCGCTGCATCGCTCAGATATTCGTCAAACAACATGTTGTCCTAATATGCGACTTGATAGCGAATGCAAGAGAAAAATATCGAAACAATTTCTCACCAATCTACGATTTTCTCGTGCAAATTAAGCTGGGTCTTCAAACATTTGTTTTTAATTTGATAACGATATTGACAATGTCCGTCAATAGCCAACACGCCAAAAGTTTGTAGAAATAACATATATATAGCGAAAAGAATATAAAATTTCCCTTCCAGAAAACTTTTTTGTTTTGGTAATCATGTCTAGGTTTTCATTACCCCAAACTTCAAGGCCACAGCTAAAAAACTCTTTTCAAAATACGAAGTTTCTTCTATTGTTTAAAACCACGATTAGCTGTACCATATGAATGAAACAACACATTACGAGCGTTGGGAACGTTTTCAAGTTTTCAAGAAATATTTACTCCGCTCTAACGTTTGGGGGGCGAAATGGTATTTTCCTTGAGATCAAGCTGTTAGTGGACTCAGTGGTTCTAACCACTTTGCTGTATGCAAGTGAGACATGGACAGTTTATACCCGTCATGCCAATCACTCAGGCACAAGCACTCTTCGCAAGCTTCTTTGTATTAGTTGGCAAGACAAGGTTCCTGGCACTGAAGTTCACAAAAAACGTACACATGCTTTTTCAACAGTCACACATGCGCTGGACAGGTGTCAGATGTCAGAAGAGCGACTCCCAAATCAGCTCTTATACTGAGAGCTCTCTTCTGGTAAAAGGAAAGTCGGCAACCATAAAAAATGGTTCAAAGATTCATGAAGGCTTTATTCGCAATATATGAACCCTGAACACAGACACTTTGGAAGACCTGATTCTGAACCGCCCTGCATGGAGATCAGCTGTCAGGAAAGGCTTGGTTGAAGCAGAAGCCACGAATAAACGCATGGAATCCTGCCATTTGCTTTATTTTCAACCATTTTGAGGAATACTATGTAACGAACATTAGACGACATGCAGTCTTTATTATTGCTAAATTACTTAATTAGGGTCTGTAAGGTTACCTTGCGGGTTAATTGTTGTTTCCGTTGCTTTGCCTGGCATTGCGGCGAAAGCTGGTTTCTCAATTATGCGTTTTAAACGTGTGTTTAGTCCAAGCATTCCAAATTTAAAGTGCCAACGTTTCTGTCAAACGATCGATTTAGCTAAATCCTTGCTTCACCTTGTCGGGGTGCTTTATATGTACGAAAGCAGCCTTCTAAGGAGCGCTTGAGAAAAAAGTAACATTTTCGGTGAGATGCATGCTTCTTTGCATGCTTTCTGCGGAGCTGCTAGCAGATGAAACACGTTTTGTGTGATACCATATAACTTATGACGGCGGAAACTATTATTCTGTCTATTTCTTCCTGTTTAGCGTTCGATATTTTTAGGAAAATAAGTCGATTTTTTCAACCTGCGGTCGTGGTTTTGGGATAGTACAGTTCTCGACGTTTCCACATCCTTCGGATGGGACTTTATAAACCAAAGTCCGATGTACCAGTGCTTTAAAGTGCGTTCACATTGCCGATTTTCCCGACCGAGTTAGAGCATAATGCTGGTCGCGGGTTCTACTCAACTCAAGACCCTTGTCGACCAGCATTCGACCTCTACTCAACCACTACTCGACCTCTTCTCGACTACCTAGACTTATTCCCGATGTTTGCTGGATGAATACGATCATCTTGATCTCTACCCGATCTTTAGTCGATTCCTATTCAATCAAAGCACGATCGCGACTCGATTGTTTCGATATTAGCGGATAATGATAGAAATGGGTTAGAGAGAAACTGAAACGCTCGTTACACGCTCTAAGGATTTTATGTTCTCTCTCGAGGGCCGATTTGACCTTTTGTGTTCCTTTATGTTCCTTTTGTAATACCGCTTTAATGGTGACTTGTTTTTCATCATATTTCGGAGACATGGTCGTGTTCTTTGTTTAGGAATATTTCGGAATTTGTGGTGAACAGTGCTCATAAACTATAACAAAATCGCGCCAAAGCGTTGAGGGTAAGTGACGTCATGTTTCTGACGTTGTTATTAATAAGAAAAATGGGCATACTCGGCGTCAAACTTTTTCAGATATAATGCGACTGTTGAAAGGTCCAAACAGCGATTGGTTCTTAGCCGAAAAGGTCTTAAAACGGAGGATGCACGATTTAATGTACTCAATCCTGTCGAGCAATCGGCCATCTTATTTTCTGCAAAGCAAGACTCAGGGACCTGTCAGCCAATGAAAACAGAGGGAACTTGGGATCACGTCTAGAGCTCGTTGACCAATGAAAAGTAAGGAATTAACTTTGCAGTATAATAAAAGATGATATTTACAACGTGTTGAAAGGGACAAGGCGAAGAAGTTAGTACTGTCATAGAAGGCTCATTTGCTTACTCGTGTAAGATCACACTCGCAAGCAGCAAAAACGTCGTCTGGTCACGCATAGAACAACGCATGTGGTCGAATTATTTTTTTGATCCAAGACGGACTTCCAACACGCTGTAATCTTATTCAAAAGCGAAGTGCATCGAAAATGGAACATATATTTCGACGATTTGAAAGGAGGAATAATAGATCTACTTCGGTACTTCTGCAAAAAGAGAGGTGATAGATTTCGTGACCACGACAGTGATACTACATTGTTGACGAAGCCAGTGCACTAAACAAATTCATTTGAAAAGATATCCTTGCGTATTTACCTATACGAGCCAAATCCGGGAGGTGATGATGGATTTCTTCGAGGGTCTCCAGTTTAGGCAAACCGTCTTTAAACCAGTCTGGTAGAGCAAATGTCGTCGTTCCATAGGGATGGCTCCGAAATTAGAGGTAAAACAAATCACCAATACAGCGAAATTAGGCACTTAACAGCCTGCGCTCAGGACAAATCGGCCCAAGAGAGAGAAGATAAAAATCTTAAGAGCGTGTAACAGGCGTTTCAGATTCTCTCTTACCCTCCGAGTGGTACTGTAAGAGTAAAAAGAATGTCAGCCGAGCTCTCTTCTGTCTTAAGCAAACGTCCAAAGGTGACGACTAAAGGATGGCAGATGATTTTTGAGAATTTTTTTTCCGAAATGTATATATAGGGACAAAGGATACAACTGATCGTCAGTATAGTCTTACCCTTTTTCGACACAACTGGGCTTATCATGAATAATAATTTATGAAACGACACCCTTTTTCCATTTCTGTCTAGCTAATATAATACCCTTTCATAAAAACATAACTTTAAACCAACTATAAGCATGCTCTTTCAACAGTAACTGCGTCTTCTTACCGAAATCACTGATTATTGAAACCGGGACAGGTGTTCGTCCCTGGCCGACATAGCATTGACCACTACTGTACGCTTGTTTCGGCAGTGATATCGAGCATGACGTTTTTGACACCGATCAAAGCTGATTTATTTATGCTTTTCGGTGGATTATCACGAAATAGCAGTGGATTATCACTTGGTAATCCACTGCAGTGGATTATCACCAATCGTTTTCATTATGAATTTTCCCCGTAGGGCTCCCCAAGAATCGTAGTCAATCGTGTTTTATCGTTAAATTCAGGCAGTCCGATTTGTCGCGAACCACTCAACGGAAGAACACGAATCCAAAATCGGGAGCAATGACGTAATTCGGTAGACGTCAAATCAATAAATCAGTGACGTCATCGTACGGGAAACAGTTTCGAAAATGTGTTCGATATAAACGTGGGGCTCAACACGGGGTAAATCATGTACTTTCGCTTTCACAATTGTCGAACAATTTAAAAAGTGGCTTAAAAGCATAAATAAATAGAATAATTGTATTTTTTCAGTATAAGATCGAATTTAATCCATTTCGTGAACATCAGACTGTTATATTTTCACTCGTGGCTTTAAATTTCTATCTTATACTGAAAAAACCAATTATCCTCTATTTCTTCTCAAAACATGTATATATACATTATAACATTTTTTCTTCTCAAAAATCAATCGTGTCGCATCCCTGTGTTCGGTACGAAGAGCTTTACGGTAATGTAAAAATGCGAATTTGTTGTTGGTACGGCAATGTTTTGAGAAGAAATCAGATTTGATAGTCAAAAACGTATATCTCTGGTAAATTGTCCAAAACCAGGCCCTCAGAGTCATCACCGTAGCAATAAAGTCTACATAAAGGCCATTGAAGAAGTCACTGCCATCCCACCACAGACCAGCAAGAACCAGTCCTTACAAGATTACACAATGGTAGAGAAATGGAACGCCTTCCAATGAACAGCCTTAAAAGAGGCAGTTTCGCCCTTTTCATCGGTTAGATCAAGCTGAACCTTTGCTGCAGTATTTTACCAGCCTTTACGTCAAAATTACTGTCCCTGGACTTTCAGATGCTGAAGGGGAAAATGCCAAGAGATTCCTGACACTAGCCATGATAGATAACAGATACACGTGTATGTACTGACGACGGCTCAGCTTCAGCTGCAATAAAAGATGGGGGTGCAGTGATATTCATATTCTACATATCTGGAAGGTCAGTCAATATTCCAAACGGGCAAGCACTGTGCATACTATAAAGCACATCCATAGAGACGATGATGAAACAAAAGTCTACCAAAGATGACCATTACCTACTAGACAGAAAAGAACAAGTAATCATCATGAAGCTAAACACAACCTTCACAATTGCTCACATGAACACCAAATCTAAGCTGTCCTCATCTCCCATGTGTCCCTGTGGCCTTGAAGACTAAACTGCGGAGCATATTGTTAAAAGTGTTCCTGTAATGTATCCTACAACGCTGTCCAGATCTCGAGGAAAAAGGAAATATGTGTGATAAAGACGAAACTATACGGAAAGATGGAGGATCTCAAGAACACCGCATTCTTCCTCGCTGGATGAGGCGTGAGCGTGCAGTCGCTGAAAGCCATTAAGTAAACAAGTACACGTACTGTGTAATAATAATAATTGCTATAATTATTATAGCCTCATCAGACATTCCACACAAGTACCTGAACAGACTGATGAAGAGGCAGCAATGTGTTTATACGTTTATAATCTCTTGTTGGGACATCAAAATCGCCACCCCTGTTACCGCTGACGAGTGTGATCCGCCGGAACTCTTCAGAATATCAAAAGTTTAGATAGAAGCGGGAGAAACGAAGAAAATTAAAGAAATATCGTCCGTCCTTACCGTCCCTTATATATCCTGTGATGTTGATGTCTTCGAACCACTCGTAGCAAAATGAGCCTTTCTGTTCCGTAATGTGATAAAGCCTCCAAAAATCCAGTGTAGGCAACCCAGGTATAAAAAACAACAGGAATTCCAATGTCTTCGTGACGAGGGCATCTTGTTCAACTTGACTGCGAAAGCGCAAGAATACACGCGCATCGTCAGGTGCTTCGCCAAGCAACGTAAAATCAGATAAGGACATACTTGGCACGGACACCTGGGACATGTAAACATGCCGTTCTTAAAACGATGATATGGGTTTAGAAATTGGCTTTCTAGACCTGGTGAAAGACGTGGTTTTATTTTACAAGCTTATCCTGGTCAACGTCTTCATATCATAAATCATCAAATCAGACGGCTCCATTTCCCCTTTCCCTCAGATGGGAAATACGTTGACGGGAACGTGTTTTTGGGTCCGTTGAAGAGTCAAGAAAATTGATTTCGTTCGGGGTCCAGTTTGGTAAAAATGCTGTCCTTAACTAGATGAAAGACGTCCGGACAGACGCATTTTTCTGTTCACTTGGTTTATTGTAATGACGGTCGCACGTTCTTGCACAGGTAATTTTTTGTATCTTATAAACACATATCTACCGTGTCCGAGTTGAATATGATTTTGTTCAGCTTCCCACCTGTTTCAGAAAACTTTGGTGCGCGACCTATAGAATTCTTGCGTCCTACACTATTGCCTTATTACAACTTGATTTAAAACGAAAGGTTATGTATTCAAAATGCCAAAATTGAAAAGAAAAGTCCTCAAAGAAATTCAAAATAATGCTTTATGGCATTGTTTAGTTTTGTATAACGAACCTTATGAAGGCCTCCATTGTATTTGCCTGTGTGACATCATTTATGCCCTATCGGTATACTTTTACAATAAAGATGGAAGACGGTTGATAAAAATAAGATAACCTTAACAACCTGTCAAACATCGATTTTCATGTACGGTTGGTGTCCATGTAATTTAAACTATTATGTACAATATAATTTTTATTTGCAAAAAATGTCTTGAACAGACCGCAGTTTAACATAACGTTTCGCAGCTTAACGCTTTTGAAGACCAAGTAGCTCCAAAATATTAATATGGTTTGCTCGTCCTAATTGTTTGGACGTCCTGCTGAGGTTGTGATAATTATGTAAAAATTAAAAAAACATGTAAAAAAAAAAACCATCACAAAACGGTGATTAATATCAAATTCAAATGTCATTTGAATTCAAGCATTTACTATACGTATAAGTGCCAAATTCAAATATAGTTTATATTTGCCATTTTGATACCGTTATTCGTAATTTTCTAAACAAACTATGTCGAAGCAAATGTTACGTTTTTAAGATTACAAAGTAACGGAGGATTCACAATTTATAGTCACGCTTTTTTGAGGACTACTTTGTACTTTTCATGGTAGAAGTAACCAATGCTTTTGGGAACCGGTAGATGACATCATATTATAAACGAAGACTAGCAGTTACTGATACAACTGTGTCTGCGCTATAAGGATGAGGCTATCAGTTCCCCGAATAGCGCTTTCTTTGAATGCTGCATTCGTACATATATAAAGCTAAATCGATCGTTTGACAGAAACGAAAGAAATTTTAATTTGGAATGCTTAACACACGAAATACACGATTAAAACGCAAAATTAAGAAACCAGCTCCCGAAATGTAAGGTAAAGCAACGGAAACAACAATTTACCCCCAATTTAACTTTAAAGACCTTAATTAAGTAATAAAGCTATAATAAAGAGAATCTTGATTATAATGTAACTGTTAAGTCTGTTGCTCAGAGTGCCAGTCGAACTTTGGGTCTATTGTTTGCAAATGTAAAACATTAGGTGGTGTCCCCCATGACGTTTTTTCTAAGTTATACGACTTTGTTGTTTGGCCGGTTATTGAATATAGTGCTTCTTTATGGGGATATAAATCCTATTCTTGTATAGAAGCTGTTCATAACAGAGCTCAACGATTCTTTTTAGGAATAGGCAAATATACGCCAAACGACGGTGTAGCTGGGGAAATGGGCTGGATACCACCTGTAGTGCGTCAATGTATTGCTCGTTACTGGTCACACTTGTCTTGTATTGAGGGATCAAGGATTAATAAGCGAGTAGCGCTATGGTCGTAGGCCAAATTAAATTGGTTTTATAAAGTTCAGTGATATTTTAATGAGAATAACTTGGATTTATAGTGTCTTTTAGACACTCCGATCACTCGCACATTTGCTATAGTTGTTGAAACTAATGCTTTTGAAAATTACATTAATTGCTGGATTCGTAGAATCAATAGTTATGTTGGGTCGAGGTCGTAACAAACTAAAGCCTGTCTCACACAGAACACACGGCTTATACGGTTGGCCACCCGTGTAAACCGTACATACAACTGAACCAACCGTGGCCTTATCCGAGTTACATTTGTTGTTATGACCCCAACTTCATATACTTTTTAAAAATAGAAGGGAAAAAAATCTGAAGTAGATTATCTCACATACACTCAACGCCCGTGGCGGCCCTTTAGGTCCAAAATGTAACTACGCAGCCCTACTTGTAATTAAACGGCCAAATTTGTAACCAAACGTCGAAATGACGTCGAAACAAAAGTGGCCCTACTTCAGTATTTGCTTTGTTTTCTGTGCTTTCAAAGGATCTCCCCTTATTCAGATTTGTAACAAAACACGGTACTATATATGACACTACGCTATGGTTATGATTAGTGTAAGGATTAATATTGACTTTATTGGTGTATATGACCACGTGTGGAGGTGGTTAAGGATAGGGTGAATATTAACTTTTGATGTATCGAGGTGGTAAGGGTTAGGGTTAGGGTTAATATTTACTTTACGTATGGTGTTGGTTTGGGTTAATAATGACTTTATTGGTGTATGGTAATGTATATTGGTGGTTAAGGTTAGGGTAAATAATGACTTTATTTATGATTGAGGGTGGTTAGTGTTTGGGTTAATATTGATGTATGGAGGGTTTGGTAAGTATGGAGGTGTTTAAGGTCATAGGGTTATGGATAATATTGACTAAATTGATGTATGGAGGTAGCTAAGTTATTTAGTGATATATGGAGGATGTTAAGTTACAAGTTGGACCACGTAGTTACATTTTTGGCCTAGTTACATAGAGGGTCGCTTCAAACGTGTGACGATATTCTAAAATTTAAGTGATAAACAGTTAGGAGTATAGGCAATATTAACCCGATCAAAAACAAAATCATACATCAATTAGTCAATATTTACCCTAACCTTAAACCACCACAATTCATCAATATACTAGTCTATATTAACCGTAAATAAATACGAAAGACTCAAGCAGGAAACGCAACAACAACACACACACGCGCACGCACAAACGCACGCACAAACGCACAAACGCATAAACGCACAAACGCGCACACACACACACACATGCACACAAACACGCGCGCAATACCATTTCTTCACCCTAAATAGAAAACAACACGCAAGACAAACATAAAGCAAAGTGAACATAGGAGCCTGGTCAGTAGCAATAAAATAACCACTGGGGGTGGGGGGATTTAAACCTGGGTTAAGAGACGCCCAACCTCACCTATCACATACCTATAAAAACCCTGTTCAACAACCTTACAACCAAAAAGACCACCAACACAGTAAGTAAAAACATGTAAAACATCTAACAAAAAGTCTATGACAAGAAGAGTATTAGTAACACGGGAAAGAATTAAACATTCAAGCCCGTGCCAAAAATAACCCACTATTGCAACGGTCAAATAGTTCTCAAGCGACTAGTCCGTAGTCATGAGTAAGACATGGATGGGTTCAGGGTACGATTGATCGACAACCAAACGTGAAGTGCGCAGCAAAAACTAGAAACTTTACATGGGATTGTAATGCGTATAATTCTGTCTACAAACACAGTTTTTCAGAAAGCTTATTGTTATTCAAAACTCTGCAAGTTCTCGACAACGGTGATGAAAAAAAATCAAAAGTCACATCCTAATTTGACGTCAAAATGCATAGGTGGTCGATTTCAAAATTCTCAGAGATGATAAGGTGTACGCCACCAGATGTGTTTAATTCATTTTCCGGTTTCATTTTAAGTGACTACCTAATGCCAGCAACACTCCGTCTCGGATGCACCGTCTAATGACGTCTAATGATTTTCGTAATCGCGCATGTTTGAGGTTGTTGGTTGTGTCAATCTGGATTTTTTTTCCGTCCCCGACTCCAAGTTTACCCCATACATGTTCTATTGATTTCAGATCCGGTTATACCGAAGGCCAGGGTAATTACGTTAACGTTATTCTGGGCGTTGTGCGTGCATTTTAGATCTGCCCAGAATACGGTATACGGGGACGAATAGGACCGTGACATTGCCTCAGAGGATTCCTTATTGTCTCGGCAGTGATCCTAAAGCGCCGAACAGTATACATTTGTTTCATAGGTACTGAGGGAACAGTCAAATGATTGACCCGAGGTAGCAGGGAAGACCTTGAGAACTGTTGCCCGAGGCCAACGGCCGAGGGCAACAGTTCTCAAGGTCTTCCCTGCTACTGATATTTTTTAATCTTAATTAAATTCAATACAACAACTGAATGTGAACATCACTGTTTTGTAAAAAAAGATGTCTACTAAATTCATTTTTTAAAATACGATTGAAATTATTATTGTTTCTCATTGACTGAAATTGATTGAAACTTTGTCGAAATTACGTCATGTATGATATGACGTCATTTATTTTTGAACGTCATAATTTGTTTTAAAAAAGGAAGACGTTAGATCTGCAACCGGTTTATCGATTTTATTCGGAGTTACTCTTGATATTAGATCTAGAATTACATAGTTTTTACGGGGATTATCCGGGAGAAAAAAAATGACCCGATCAACTCTTCAAAAGGCTAGATCCTTAAACAAAAATCTGTATCATAAAGACGCCTTGTTCAGTCCCGCAATGCGGAATTTGTTTGCGCACCATTTGGCGCATGTAACAGTGCTGTGTAACAGTCAACTGTTGCCCGCTGGCCTCAGTCTGGTAAATATTTGCGGAAACGGTCAAAAATGCTTAATATTCACTTAAGTAGAGAGTCAGGTAATAATAACCGTTGCTGGGATGAAACGATAGCGTAAGAGTGTGGTCGTCTCTACGTGACGTCAACGATCTTTGGCGATACCCCGTTACTCTGTTAAAAGAATTTAGAAAATGTTTTACGAAGTTTATGAAAACTGTACCCCTGTTTAAGAAGCTTTGCAGTAATTGTGGGAGTCCTCAACAGAGGTACAGGTACGAATCAGTTGTGAAATATAAACCCCGTAACGGGGAACATCGCCATCTAGATGAGGATAATTTACAATACTAAAATCAAAACCATCTCGTTTATCGTAAATCTTAGAAGAAACAATCCAAATCTAAAAATGACAAATTTGACTCGTTTGTTTATTAAGGCGTAGTTCTCTTGGTTAAATAAAAGGAAACAAGGTATCAAAAAATGGGTTGTCTATATTACAAATATCATCTAGATAGAGCGAGGTATTGTTAAAGGCTTCGATCATATCTGCCTGTGTATCAGCATAAAGTCCCTCTCATTACAGTATAAAAATAGGTCTGCGACAAGGGGCGCACAGTTTGTACCCATAGGGATACCATTCACTTGGCGGTATATGGTACTTCCAAAACGTACATAAATATTAACCAGAAGAAATTATAGTGATTTACAGACATCGGTGCAAGTTCAAATAGTGTAATGCTTAACCGTGTCATTTGTAAAAAATGCACTATCAGTATTACACACCAAAAATAGTGTCCTTTCTCTGGCAAAAGTCTTTTCAATAAGTTGTTTAAGTTTAAGTTTATTAAATTATGTGGTAAGGTAGGATATAGTGTTAAAAAGTCATACGTACTTTTATTTATGCTTTTCGGTGGATTACCGAAAAATAGCAGTGGATTATCACTTGGTAATCCACTGCAGTGGATTATCACCAATCGCCGTTTTCCCCGTAGGGCTCCCCAAAAATAGTAGTCAATCGTGTCTTATCGTTAAATTCCGGCAGTCCGATTTGTCGCGAACCACTCAACGGAAGAACACGAATCCAAAATCGGGAGCAACGACGTAATTCGGATGACGTCAAATCAATAAATAAGTGACGTCATCGTACGGGAAACTGTTTCGTTAATGTGTTCGATGTAAACTTGGGACTCAATACGGGGTAAATCATGTACTTTCGCTTTCACAATTGTCGAACAATTCCGTTTAAAAAGTGGCTTAAAAGCATAAATAAATAGAATACATGTAATTGTATTTTTTCAGTATAAGATCGAATTTCTATCTTAAACTGAAAAAAACAATTATCCTCTATATATTGCACGCTTGGTATTTTCTTTGTTCTAGCCTCGTCAGAATTTCATTCGAGTTTTTGATAGACCAAAACAAATTAAGTCCACAATGTCTTGTAAATCTATGAAATCAATACCTTTATTTATAATAGGGACCTTGATGAAATATTTTTGTGCTCGTTTAAAGAATCAATATGAGGTCTGAGAACATGCTGAGTATAACTTTGTATTAAAGCTGCAGTTATAAACAGAGGATCTGTGCGTAAATTGATTCCATCAGTCAATATATCAAGACGGCAATGACAACGAAGAAAGCCGAGAAAGCATTTAATGTTTACAAGAATGCAACAGCAGATTGTGCACATCTGTTTAAGAAATCGACTGACGTGATTTACGTTTAATATTTCCATTTATACGAATACTGTGCGATCCTGATTTACGGTTGGGTGTACAATTGAAGGTTCTTTTGAAATATTGCCAGATTGGTATATATTAACCTAAACATTAACCAGCACCATACATTAATATAGACAAAATTAACCCAAACCCTACCACCACAATACATCAATATAGTTAATATCACCTCTAACCCATACCATCACCATACATCAACATAGTCAATATTAACCCTAATCCTTACTGCCTCTAAACATAAATAAAGTTAGTATTAACCCTAACCCTAACCATAATGTCTCGGTCTAGTTAGATAACCAGCAAGATTGCCGTAGACATTCAAGAGTTATGCCCCTTTTTGTCAAATCTCAGCACCGGTGGTCTCCTTGACATCTATATTTATCTTCTCCTGACTTTCACTCACAAACCAGAATCAAAACCCAGTCCTATATCAGTAAATACATCTCTAAGCATTACAAAACAGCATAAACCATCCACATAAGCACACGTTCAGATTCCTCTGTGGCAAAATTTAAAGTTTGTTATGGTCGCGAAAACACATGACAGAAAAGCCTCAAAACACACATTTTCTCCGAATAAGTCAAAAGTGTTTGCCTAGAGTTGGCACTTAGTGAAAAGTATTCTCAGACTCACTGAACCTGTTGCTTTTAGGATCTTTGGCACAAACAATAGGGATTCCAGGTCGATTTTGCACAAGTTTCATGTGTCTGCACACACAAGTAAAATGATGCTGATTCCAAGTTTATTTAGCCCGAAAACACTGATTTCCAGACTGCCGACTACAAAAAGTCATCATCTTAGTGCGCATTTTATTAAAAGCATGATACAAAAAACATATTAATGCATTCTCCCCTTAAATATGTTTTCCATCTTCAAAAATACTTTAAAACTTAGCCTTTTATGAAAAAAATTTGACCGGGGCCTATTCGAACATTTCCCATTAAAACCGTTGTGTACCACGATAATGTCTCGGTCATGTTCGATAACCAATTATCTAACTCAAACAATTTTATTCCAATCCTCTTGAATTTTGGTCAGCATGTGTATGACCATAACGTCTCTGTCAAGTTAGATAACCAGAAAGATTGCCGTAGAAATTTTAGAGTTATGCCCTTATTTCGTAAAAACGGGCATATTATAGAGTGCCCGCTATCTTACTCAAACAATTTTATTCCAATGCACTTGAAATTTGGTGAGCATGTGTATGAACACAATGTCTCGGTCAAGTTATATCACTTGCAATTTCAACATCAATATGCATAATCATCATTTCTCTCGTAATTTCTAAAAAGTAGATGTATATTAAACGTGCTGATTTCAAATATTTATCATTTGTAACAGTAAGAAGTGTGTCCAGTACACACATTTACCAAATGCCAATATAAAATATACTATATACAATTACCTCCCGTTATTTAAAAAATAAATAAAATTAGATACATGTATATGGTAATTCTTTATTGAGCGACCACAAACAATTTAAAAAGAGGTGAATCACTAGTGAAAGACACTGCTGTGTTCTGCATTAGGGAGTCACCTGTCTTCTAAAGAACACATTGCCTTTTAATTCATTAGTCTCTTAAATACAGGTTAAACTGTACTTATATATATTTTCTACATTTTGTTTCATTCATTTCTTTTATTGTTTTTTTGTTTGTAATTTGCTTGCGTTTCTGTTTCATTTTCTTGCAGTGCCTGTGTATAATCACAATGTCAACAGTGGGGAAAATATCAACGTGTTTTCATATAATACTCTTTAAATGGAAATATATGAAATGCTGTTGTGCAAAAATATTGAATCCTAGTTACGTAACACTTGATTTTCTTAGAACTCTGCATTTCAAGCTACCAGTTACAAACGAATAGGCATGATTTCTTAACTTCAATGTCTCATTTTCTCATCTTTGATAAAAACTATTTTATACAATTAAAATAGTTACTTACCGATGTATTTGATGTTCCATAGTGTAGACTTGCGCTCTAGTAATAGTCTAAGCTGTAGACCACTTTTATTTCCGGTGAAAGGACCATACAACCTTTTGGTACTATCTTATAGCATATTTCCTCAGGAGTTCGGAAACAATCGTCTGACGCGTATTTAGGTAGTGATAAGGGGATATAATTGAGGTTAAAGTTGTCTGCCCTTGGATTTTTAAGCAAAAAATGACATCCTTATTAGGCTTTTATTTCATGTGTTACAGATTTAAAAAAGGTATTTTGTTAGCAATTATCAATGTAGTTATCTAAATACACATTTTGAAAATGTTTTAGGAAAGTTTCAGACTCATTGAAATCCAAAATGGCCGCCAAAATGGCTAATTTTAGTAACATTTCAGCTTTTCGAGCAATAACATTACTTATATTGACTACAATTGATACTCATATGGAACAATTTTAGTTGATTCGTATTAAGATATCATACTAGCTTTTTATTTGATGAGTTTCCTGTCATCCAGTGCTGAGATAATCCAAAATGGCCGCCGTATATACCTACCTTATTAATTTCTACTTACATAAAATTTCTTGATTGGGGCCTTCATTTCATTTTTTAGAGATTCAAAATGGTATTTTGTAATTAATTATTGAAGAAGTGTCCCCAAATACTCATTGAGTTCCAAAATGGCTGCCAGATGGCTATTATTAGTAACAATTTATCTTTTGGAGCAACTCAACTACTTTTATTGACTGTAATTAATATTATATAAACCGAATTAGTTGTTTCTTATAAAACATTAACTAAGAAATCCGATAAGCTTTCATTTTGACTGGTTCCTATGGTCCAGTGCTGATATTATCCAATATGGCTGCCGTTGGTACCATTTTTTACTATTTTCTACTAATATAAATTTTCTTGATTTGCCAGGTTTTGCAAATCTTTTTTTGTGCGTGTCTTTCCATGTCATTGTGGCAAACATAGTTCATGCTGATAAATCCTGAAGTTGGTAATGATTTTACAGGAATAATTTATGGCCTACATTGACGACCATACAATCAAAGTATTTATTTGATAAAGTTTGTTTTTCTGATACAGATAACTATCAGGATATATTAGCCAATAAGGGTGATATTTCTTTACAAAGGTAGGACATATTAATTAATTTTTAGTTAAAAACAAATGTATATAATGTGTAGCACTATATAAAAGCTTATTTTTGTACCCGGGTGTATAATACACATAAAACATATTTGTCACTAGTTTTCGCGGGTTTGTTGAAATTGCTATTTTCAGTTGAAAAATTAGTATGTATGTCAACGGTGAATATAAGTTAATCTGGCTATAGCATGATAAATTAAGCAGTGCGTTTAATAAGTGTGACAAAGCATTTATTATTCCATAGTTTGAATCTTCGGACCAAATGCGGGACATAAGTTAAAAACTTAATTAGTGATTCAAAAGCCGCACCGAAGCTAAATACTTGTTTTACTAATTTAATTGTGATTTGAACGATACTGATTATGATCTTTCACAAGTGCAATGTAGTTGGACTGGAAGGTAGACACAAATAAGTCGAGGTAGGGTGTGTTGCACATTGACAAATCCCAGTACTTAAATGAAGTAAAACCATTTGATGAAAATACCTAGGCACCAATAGAAAAAATTTGACTTTATCAGACAAGAGAGATGTATTGTATCCAAATATGTGTCAATTATTCTTCCAGTGTCATTTCATGATTCAATGTTAGCTGCTATAGTAGTGTGACTCCTGTTCGGGGTTCGGGGAACAAACAGACACAAAGGATACAAAAGCGTAAACATTGCGTTCTTACTGTATCATAGACAGTTGAGCTATGATCCCAATTACGTACAGCTGTATTTATTCCCCCATGCTGCATGCTCTGTGATAACTTATCACAATCAACCATGGGGCCGATCCAAGAAAGAGTATCCTGCGAAACATTGGAAGCAATGAAGACAATATATTCATTATGATGTTGCTCTGAGAAGTGAAGACGAGTGACTTTCAGCATGAATAAGTGATACTCATATGATCGCAAGGGAGGTTATTTGCCATCACAGTTGTAAAAGGAAGTTTAAATAAACTCTACATAGGGATACTAGTATTCTAGAGAAATTTACTAAATTAGAGCAAGAATCTTTGAAAGCTGGCCATGCGTAGAATGTTCCCAAGGAGCATGTCCAATAAACACTGCTCTTACATATACCGGTGCATGTACATGTAATAACTCTGTTTTAGTTTTAGGCGCAGTGAGAAGTGAAAGAACAGTCTATTTGGCCAAGACTGTTTCATGCGATAGTATTTTGGAAGTCATGTGGAAAAAGGGAAAGTACCTAACTATGACTATTGGTATCAAAAGCCTGACAGGTTCTAAAAAGGTTATTGATATTCTGAACCGTATGAGGCATCGCATAAACCACATGCCAGTAGAAGAACTGAAAACTGAATAAGCGACAGAATTACCGTAAGTGAGTGTAAAATGTCAACTTGTAATAGATTGTTACAACTGGTTTGACAACTGGTCTGGAGTTGGGCATTATACCAGTTCTTCTACTCCCATGTAGTTTCTGCTATGACACATATGGTTGAGAATATTAATAACCTTTCTAGAAAGGTTAGTCTTTTGATTCCAAGACCCATAGTGAGGTGCTTTCCTGTTTTTATATTTCCATGACTTGCAGCAAACATTATGTCACTGGAAAAGTCTTGACCAAACAGGCTGTTCTTTCACTTGTCACTGCAGCTGATAGTGAAGCAATAGTCCATGTATATGTAAGAGTATACAGTACATGTAATATTAAGTCAACATAAGATATATACATGTACTATAGTTACGCAGGAATATGTGGTGAAGACTAAAACACACAACCAGATGCTCTTGTAAATGTTTTACAGTAAAAGAAAGCAAGATATATGTATTGACAAATCGTCTAGTCAGAGTTGCTAAGATTCAACTTTATTAACGGTTGGTGGCAAAAATATACATGTACAGTGTACTTAGTTGATATGATATGAAACCCACACTTTATACACTCATAGAATATAATTTTGAATTTGCTATAACTATAGCCTGCAATGACTATCAGTCTAGCTCTTGAACCTGTGTATAGCACATTCATTTAAGAATCACTTCAAGTCACCTTGCAGCTAAGTTTGACCCTTCACTAGAGTTTCGACAGTTAAGGGTTCAGGTAGTTAATACCGTAGGCCTTTTTCTAGGTCTTTGATTCAGCATTGCAAAGAAGATATTGCCAGTACAGTTGAATTGTAGTCAAAATTTGCCCTTTTGATTTCATTGCCTTTTATTAGGTCTGTTTGGAAAGAAAAGATCAACTATTGTTAGAGCATTAAACGAACTTCAATTGCAGGAAAATCCTGCTACATGTAGTCCTGTCACCCAGATTTCAAGCCTGTGAGGATTACCACCTTCATTGAGAAAATCAATGTAGAATAGTTATATGAAAGGAAGTTAAAATCGCAACGCCTTCGGAGTCTATTAGTGTTTCAGAAACGTGATCCTTGAGAACATTCAATGGTCAGATTGCCAATAATCTTGATCTGATTTAGTTACTTTCTCTATAATACTATGATTCCTTTTAGAGTTTATTTAAAGTTTGCTTTACAACTGTGATGAAGCATGACCTCCCTTGCTTTAATGACGCTTATCGTCACATCTCAGAGCATCACCATAATCATATTGTCTTTATTGTTTCTATAAATTTCGCATTTTCCCGGATAATTTTTTTTTGATCAACCCCTTGATTTTGATAAGTTATAATAATACATAACGGTTGCGGAATATAACATTGCCATTCTGTCTCTGAAGTAAAAAACGGAATGCATCGGGCCCAAAACAGCATTGCCATTGCTGTATAAACTCACAGGGTTACCTATTGAATCATTAAATGACACTGGAAGAATAATGGACACATAATTTTATTTGGAGATACGACGTCTCTTTCGTCTGATAAAATCACATTTGTGCCAGGTCTTACCATCAAAGATTTGACTTCACGTAAGAACTGGGTTTTGTTAATGAACAAGGCACACTTCCTCGACTTATTAGTACCCAGCTTCCAATCTATCTACATTGCACTTGTTAAAAAAGGAAAAATAGCTTCGCTAAGATCAGAGTTTCTCCTCAGTGAATCTGTTAAATAAGGGAAAAGGGTATTTAGCTTCATGGTGCTTTTTGTACCATTAAGTGGTTAACTTAAGTCCCATATTTGTTTCCGTAGATTTAAAAAAAAAAACACCGAGATGACCCAGGCTTTGAACCACTTATTAAATGCCTTGCTTGATAAATCATGATTTGGCCATGTAAGACGAATATTCTCAATGTATATACATAACTGAGAATTACAATTTTCACTAACCCGCGAAAACTAGTGACAAATATGTGTTTTATGTACATGTACATTACACAACTGGGAACAAAATATAGGCTTTTACACAGCGCTACACATTTTATCCATTTATTTTGATACTAAGTAATAATAAATAGGTTCAACATTTGAAAGAAATATCCCCTTTATTGTCACATCTATCCTTATAGTTATCTGTATCAGACAACATCATTATTGATCTAATAAACATTTTATGTGTATGGTGGTCAATAAAGGCCACTATTATCCTGTAAAAGCATTACCAACTTCAGCATTTATCGGATTGAACTATGTTTGGCACAAGGACATGGAAAGACACAAACATAAAATATTTGCATAACCTTTTAAATCAAGAAAATTTATATTAGTAGAAATATATAGCAAAAAGGTATAAACGGCAGCCATTTTGGATTATATCAGCACTGGATGACAGGAACAAATCTTAGTCTAAAATAAAAGCTTACTGGACTTTTTCACTTAATATTCAATAAGAAACAACTAAAAAATTTTATAAAATATCAAATAAAGTTAATAAAAGTAGTTGATGATCGAAAAGCTTAATTGTTACTAAAAATAGCCATTTGGCAGCCATTTTGGATTACAATAGCTCTGAAACTATCCTAAAACATTTTGAAAATATGTATTTGGGGAAACTTCTTTAATAATTGCTTATGAAATACCATTTTGAAAATCTTACAAAGGAAATGAAAGCCCCAATCAAGAAAATTTATGTAAGTAGAAATTAATAAGGTAGGTATATACGGCGGCCATTTTGGATTATCTCAGCACTGGGTGACAGGAAACTCATCAAATAAAAAGCTAGTTTGATATCTAAGTTAATGTGCAATACGAATCAACTAAAATTGTTCCATATGAGTATCAATTGTAGTCAATATAAGTAATGTTATTGCTCGAAAAGCTGAAATGTTACTAAAATTAGCCATTTTGGCGGCCATTTTGGATTTAAATAAGTCTGAAACTTTCCTGAAACATTTTAAAATTTGTATTTTGGTAAACTACATTGATAAATGCTAACAAAATACCACTTTTAAATCTGTAACACATGAAATAAAAGCCTAAATAAGGATGTAATTTTTGGCTTAAAAATCCAAGGGCAGACAACTTTAACCTCAATTATCTCCCCTTATCACTACCTAAATACGCGTCAGACGATTGTTTTCGAACTCCTGAGGAAAAAGCTATAAGATAGTACCAAAAGGTTGTATGGTCCTTTCACCGCAAATAAAAGTGGTCTACAGCTTAGACTATAAGGGTAAGGCTTCACGTTTGGAACACACATCACAATATGTCTTTGCTTAAAATGCCAAATGGCATTTTAATACATACTTAATTTTTTAAGTTAATTTTTATTATGCTTACTGTCTTGCGTTTCTTTTCGGCAAGACACGTAAACAGTCGCAAATTAACGAAACAGTTGGTAACAGTTGAGACTCTCTAAACACGACCATTTAATTGTGTAAATTATCTGAGGTTGAGGAAAGGTGTTTGCTCGGGGCGGGGTGGAGATGAAACACTCTTTCGGCTTTATTTAGTGGTCGTGATTGAGAGGTTTGCTCTATATAGATGTAGTGTCATGTGCGATATTGTACTGTGCATGAACTGCATTGTACTTTTTTGTATTGTATTGAGTAAAATTCACCCCTTCTTTGTCATGATATCGACTCTGACAACTGATATCAGTATTTTGGGTAAACACATTCATAAGTATTATAATTCTATTTCTAATGTACATGGTATATCGATAGGAGTTTCCTACATTTTGTTTCCAAACGGTTCTCACATGTCAAGGCAGAGAAGGGGAATTTTACAACAGTGCACAATGACGGGTTTGATACTTTCAAGATATATATATAGAGGATAACTGTTTTTTTCAGTGTAAGATCGAAATTTAATCCATTGAGTGAACATCAGACGTTATATTTTCACGAGTGGCGAAGCCACGAGTGAAAATATAACAGTCTGATGTTCACGAAATGGATTAAATTCGATCTTACACTGAAAAAACACAGTTATTCTATTTATTTATGCTTTTAAGCCACTTTTTAAACGAAATTGTTTAAAAATTGAAAGCGAACGTTCATTATTTATCCCGTGTTGAGCCCCACGTTTTATGTCGAACACATGTGCGTGACAGTTGGCGGTATAATGACAGTCATTTGACGTCATCCGAATGACTTCGTTGCTCCCGAGTTTGGATTCGTGCTCTTCCGGTGAGTAGTTCGCGACAAATCGGACTGCCGGAATTTAACGATAAGACACGATTGACTACGATTCTTGGGGAGCCCTACGGGGAAAATTCATAATAAAAGCGATTGGTGATAATCCACTGCAGTGGATTACCAAGTGATCATCCACTGCTATATCGTGGTAATCCACCGAAAAGCATAAATAAATACATTTAATGTGCTATTTATCAATAATATTTTTATTTTGAAAGTATATATATATATATACTCGGTAAACTAAGTCCTGCACACATGGATTGTAATTTTATTTAAAAACGATCAACAAAGATGAATATACCAAATTAAATTTTAATAAAAACTTAATACAAAACTGAAATCGAAAATAAAATCCAATATTCTGTTCTTGAGTTATCCGTAAACGAATAGACTAGGGGTCACCAGTCAAAAGTTGCAAAATTACTGTTTACCAGTATAATTTAACACTGATAATGCATATATCCTTCACATTAGTTGTACCACTCTTGGGTTCCCCTTCGCATTGAAAACACCAAACGGAGTGCTTTGGCCTGCGGAATCAATGCCCACTGAAGGATTGAGGGTAGCTGTGCAAGTTTCGTTCTGTTTGTAATATGTTTGTTCATGACACGAGGGAGAATGTCCCACACAAGTTCAATGCAGGCCAAATCTGGTGACATAGGAGCCCAATCTATTTGTTGTATGCCGTTTTTTTGCATGAAGTTGTTCACGATACGAGCCTGATGTGGCCGTGTATTGTCGTCTTGAAAAATGGCTTGGGCACCCAAGTGCTGCTGCATGTATGGCAATACATCTGGTGTCCATACCTCATTGATGTACCATTGTCCATTTAGGTTGTCGTTTATAACCTGAAGTGTTGTCTTACCAGTAGCGCTAATACCCACCAAATCGATGACATTACCGCCTATGAGCAAATGGCTATTTCATTTTATTTTATTAAATTCTTTTTATTAACAGAGTAATTAATTGATTAATTTACCAGGTGTTTGATTGATTAACAATAGACTTAAGTACTCATATCAAGGACAATTCTAGGTGAATGGTCAGTGTAAAGAGGGAAGAATGCAAGCAAGACTATTGGAAGCTCTTTTCAAATTCACCGCTTATTTTGCAACTTTTGAAGGCTAACCCCTATTGCATACATACTGTTATAACTTTATCATTTATGTATCAATTTTCGTTCTGTTTTTACCTGTTTACCATATCTCTCTGAACTATGGTTAATTCAAAAATGCATGTATTGTTTTAAATGGCGATATAATGTAGAAAATATCGAAGTGTGCAGGACTTTTTTTTACCGAGTATATATATAAAAACTGTTTTTTGAGAGAAAAACGAAACAAAAACAAAACCTTAACAGATGTTTTTAATCTATTGTGGATTAAAGCGAATGCCTTATATTTCGTTTCAGTGAGCAAAAGGTGTGATCATTAGCAACATCAGTAAGCTAAAATGAATACGTATAACTATTTGGGACTGATAAATGACTTCAAATCATAAAACCTGCTTTTACAATTATTTTTCGTTGCAAACGCCTAGTTAAAACATTCGAAATTAAATTTTCCTCTCTTTATTTGCAAACGTAAAACCATTGACATTTAGATTATATATTTATAGTTTTGAGTATACCTGAACTGATGAGTCTATGGCCTTTTGTGTCAATAAACTATCTATCTATCTATAACCAGCAAGATTGCCGTAGAAATTTTAGAGTTATACCCTTTTTTTCGTCTAAATGTCTAAGTGTCTTTCGTCTAAGTGTCCTCTACCTAAGTCAAACAATTTATTTCAATCCTCTTGAAATTTGGCCAGCATGTGTATGACCATAATGTCTCGGTCAAGTTAGATAACCAGCAAGATTGCCGTAGACATTTTAGAGTTATGCCACTTTTTTCGTAAAAAAAACGGCATATTATAGAATGCCCGCTATCTTACTTAAACAAGTTTATTCCAATCTTCTTAAGAGGTCAGAATGTGTATGACGATGAAGTCTCGCTCAAGTTAGATGACCAGCAAGATTAACCTAGACATTTTAGATTTATGCTCATTTTTTCGTCCGCTATATTACTCAATTTTTTTTATTCCAATCCTTTTAAAATTTGGACAGCATGTGTATGAACATATTGTCTCGGTCAAGTTAGATATCCAGCAAGTCAAGTGGTATAGAATAAATTTATTTGAATGAAATAGCGGGTACTCTATAATATGCCCGTTTTTGACAAAAAGGGGCATAACTCTAAAAGATCTACGGCAATCTTGCTGGTTATCTAACTTGACCGAATAATTATAGTCATACACATGCTGACCAAATTCAAGAGGATTGGAATAAAATTGATTTACTTAGATAGCGGACACTCTATAACATGCCCGTTTTCTACGAAAAAGGGGCATAACTCTAAATTGTCTACGGCAATATTGCTGGTAATCTAACTTGACCGAGCCATAATGGTCATACACATGCTGACCAAATTTCAAGAGGATTGGAATAAAATTGTTTGACTTCGATAGCGGGGACTCTATAGTATGCCCGTTTTCTACGAAAAAAGGGGCATAATTCTAAAATGTCTACGGCAATCTTGCTGGTTATGTAACTTGACCGAGACATTATAGTCATAGCTGACCAAATTTATAGAGCATTGGAGATAATATTGTTTGAGTAAGATAGCGGGCTCTCTTCTCTAAAATGACCTAGAGCAATCTTGCTAGTTATCTATATACGTTTTATTTCCTCTTTACAGAGATTTGCTAACAAAATAACATTTGAAATACAAACAGTGTTAACAGAGATAACATATTTACATGTACACAAAGTATAATTACAGAAAACATGTTGAGAAAGAAAAAAGAATAAAGCAATATATTTTAGAGAGACACGGAATAGTGGAATCGTAAGGAGATTGAGGAGGAAGTAAAGAGATATAGAAGAAACATGAAATATGCTTCTCACAAAAGTAAATTGCATAGACTTTTCAAAAGCAAATTAGTGGCTACAAATGAAGACGCCACAATTCTTTCAAATTTCAAGAATTGTGACAGCTTGATCTCAACCATTAATTTACTCATTTTGATTAAGCTCACTGTCTTTTCGACTTTTTAGTATTACTTTCGCCTTTTCCCCACATCTAAACGAAACGAAACAAGAGATATGGAGGAACGAGAATAATAACTAAGTTTGCTATAATTACTTGACCGAGACATTATGGTCATACACATGCTGACCAAATTCAAGAGGATTAGAATAAAATTGTTTGAGTTAGATACCGGACACTGTATAATATGCCCTTTTTTGACGCAAAAGAAATACGACAATCTTGCTGGTTATCTAACTTGACCGAGACATTATGGTCATACACATGCTGACCAAATTTCAAGAGGATTGGAATAAAATTGTTTGAGTAAGATAGCGGACACTCTATAATATGCCCGTTTTTTACGAAATAAGGTGCATAACTCCAAAATATCTACGTCAATCTTGCTGGTTATCTAACTTGACCGAGACATTATAGTCATACACATGCTGACCAAAAAACAAGAGAGTTGGATAAAATTGTTTGATGAAGAAAGCGGACAATTTATAATATGCCAGTTTTTGACGAAAAAGGGGCATAACTCTAAAATGTCTACGGCAATCTTTCTGTTTATCTAACTTGACCAAGACATTAGAGTCATACACATGCTGACCTAATTTCAAGAGGATTGTAATAAAATTGTTCGAGAAATATAGAGGGCACTCTTTAATATGTCCGGTTTTTGACGTAAATAGGGACATAACTCAATGGTCATACACATGCTGACCAAATTACAAGAGCATTGGAATAAAATTGTTTGAGTTAGATAGCCGGCACTCTATAATATCCCCTTTTTTGACGAAAAAAGGCATCACTCTAAAATGTCTACGTCAATCTTGCTGGTTATGTAACTTGACCGAGACATTATGGTCATACACATGCTGAACAAATTTCAAGTGGTATAGATTAAAATTGCTTGAGTAAAATAGCGGGTACTCTATTATAAGCCCGTTTTGACGAAAAAAGGGGCATACCTCTAAAAGATCTACGGCAATCATGCTGGTTATCTAACTTGATTGAACCATTATTGTCAATCACATGCTGACTTCTTTTCAAGAGGATTTAAATAAATTTATTTGAGTTAAAAATTGGTAAAACTAAAATATGCCCGTTTTTGACAAAAAGGGGTATAACTCTAAAGATCTACAGCAATCTTACTGGTTATCTAACCTGACCGAGACATTATGGTCATACATAATTATGCTGACCTCTTTTTAAGAGGATTGAAATAAATTTGTTTGAGCTAGAGAGCGGACAAACTAAAATATGCCCGTTTTTTGATAAAAAAGGGGCATAACTCTAAAATGCCTTCGGCAATCTTGCTGGTTATGTAACTTGACCGAGACATTATGGTCATACACATGCTGACCAAATTTCAAGAGCATTATAAAATTGTTTGACTTAGATATCGCACACTTTATAATATGCCCGATTTAGACGAAAAAAGGGGCATAACTCTAAAATGTCTTCGGCAATCTTGCTGGTTATCTAAATTATCCGAGACATCTATATGGTCATACATATGCTGACCAAATTACAAGAGCCTTGGAATATTAAAGTCATGTTGACCAAATGTTAAGAGGATTGGAATATAATCGTTTGATTTAGATAGCGGGCACTCTATAATATGCCCGTTTTTTACGAAAAAGGGGCATAACTCTCAAATGTTTACGACAATGTTGGTGGTTATCTAACTCGACCGAGACATTATGGTCTTACACATGCTGGCCAAATTTTAAGAGGATTGAAATAGAATTGTTTGAGTTCGACGGCGGGCACTCTATATTGTGCCCGTTTTTTACGAATAAAGGAACATAACTCTAAAATGTCTACAGAAATCTTGCTGCTTATCTAACGTGACCGAGACATTTTAGTCATACACATGCTGACCAAATTACAAGAGCCTTGGAATAAAATTGTTTGACTTAGATAGCGGACACTCTATAATATGCCGATTTGTTACGAAAAAAAGGACATAACTCTAAATGTCTGGTTATCTAACTTGACCGAGACATTATGGTCTTACCAATACTGACCAAATTACAAAAGAGTAGGAATAAAATTGTTTGATGAAGAAAGCAGACATTCTATAGTATGCCAGTTTAAGACGAAAAAAAGGTGCATAACTCTAAAATGTCTTCGGCAATCTTGCTGGTTATCTTACTTGACCGAGACATTGTGGTCTTACACATGCTGACCAAATTTCAAGAGGATTGGAATAAAATTGTTTGAGTTAGATAGCGGGCACTCTATATTATTCCCTTTTTACGAAAAAAGGGGCATAACTAAAAAATGTCTACGGCAATATTGCTGGTTATCTAACTTGACCGAGACATTATGGTCATACACATGCTGACCAAATGACATGAGCCTTGGAATAAAATTGTTTGAGTTCGACGGCGGGCACTCTATATTGTGCACGTTTTTTTACGAAAAAAGGGGCATAGCTCTTAAATGTCTACGGCAATCTTTCTGGTTATCTAACTTCACCGACACATGCTGATCAAGTTACAAGAACATTGGAATAAAATTGTTTGATAAAGATAGCGGACAAACTATTATATAACCGTTTTTGACGAAAAAAGGGATATAACTCTAAAATGTCTACGGCACTCTTGCTGGTTATCTAATTTGATCGAGACATTATGGTCATACACATGCTGATAAATTTTCAAGAGGATGGGAATAAAATTGTTTGAGTTAGATAGCGGGCACTCTTTAATATGCCCGTTTTTAACAAAAAAAGGGGCATAACTCTAAAATGTCTTCGGCAATCTTGTTGTTATCTAACTAGACAAAGACATTTTGATCTGCTGACCTTTTTTCAAGAGGATTGAAATAAATTTGTTTCAGTTAGATAGCGGGCACTCTATAATATGCCCGTTTTTTACGATATAAGGGGCATAACTCTGAAAAGTCTACGGCAATCTTGCTGGTTATCTAACTTGACCGAGACATTATGATCATACATATGCTGACCAAATTTAAAGAGGATTGGAATATAATCTTTTGATTAAGATAGCGGGCACTCTATAATATGCCCGCTTTTTACGAAAAAAGGGCATAACTCTAAAATTTCTACGACAATGTTGCTGGTTATCTAACTCGACTGAGACATTATGGTCTTACACATGCTGACCAAATTTAAAGAGGATTGAAATAGAATTGTTTGAGTTCGACGGCGGGCGCTCTATGTTGTGCCCGTTTTTTACGAAAAAAGGGGCATAACTCTAAAACGTCTACGGCAATCTTTCTGGTAATCTAACTTGACCGAGACATTATAGTCATACACATGCTGACCAAAAAGCAAAAGAGATGTAATAAAATTGTTTGATGAAGAAAGCGGACAAACTATTATATAACCGTTTTCTTTTTACGGAAAAAGGGGCATAACTCTAAAATGTCTACGGCAATCTTTCTGGTTATCTAACATGAGCGAGACATTATAGTCATACACATGCTGACTAAATTTAAAGAGGATTAGAATAAAATTGTTTGATTAAGATAGCAAGCACTCAATTATATGCCCGTTTTTTACGAAAAAAGGGATATAACTCTAAAATGTCTACGGCACTCTTGCTCGTTATCTAACTTGATCGAGACATTATGGTCATACACATGCTGAGAAATTTTCAAGAGGATTGGAATTAAATTGTTTGAGTTAGATAGCGGGCACTCCATATTATCATTTTGTTTACGAAAAAAGGGGCATAACTCTAAAATGTCTATGACAATCTTGCTGGTTATCTAACTTGACCGAGAAATTATAGTCATACACATGCTTACCAAACTTCAAGAGCATTGGAATAAAATTGTTTGACTTAGATAGCGGACACTCTATAATATGCCCGTTTTTTACAAAATAAGGGGCATAACTCTAAAATGCCCCCGGCAATCTTGTTGGTTATATAGAGGATAACTGTTTTTTTTTCAGTGTAAGATCGAAATTTATTTATGCTTTTCGGTGGATTACCACGAAATAGCAGTGGATGATCACTTGGTAATCCACTGCAGTGGATTATCACCAATCGCTTTTTATTATGAATTTTCCCCGTAGGGCTCCCCAAGAATTATAGTCAATCGTGTCTTATCGTTAAATTCCGGCAGTCCGATTTCTCGCGAACTACTCACCGGAAGAGCACGAATCCAAACTCGGGAGCAACGAGTGACGTCATTATACCGCCAACTGTCACGCGCATGTGTTCGACATAAAACGTGGGGCTCAACACGGGATAAATAATGTACGTTCGCTTTCAATTTTTAAACAATTTCGTTTAAAAAGTGGCTTAAAAGCATAAATAAATAGAATAACTGTGTTTTTCAGTGTAAGATCGAATTTAATCCATTTCGTGAACATCAGACTGTTATATTTTCACTCGTGGCTTCGCCACTCGTGAAAATATAACGTCTGATGTTCACTCAATGGATTAAATTTCGATCTTACACTGAAAAAAACAGTTATCCTCTATTTAATCCATTGAGTGAACATCAGACGTTATATTTTCACGAGTGGCGAAGCCACGAGTGAAAATATAACAGGCTGATGTTCACGAAATGGATTAAATTCGATCTTACACTGAAAAAACAGTTATTCTATTTATTTATGCTTTTAAGCCACTTTTTAAACGAAATTGTTTAAAAATTGAAAGCGAACGTACATTATTTATCCCGTGTTGAGCCCCACGTTTTATGTCGAACACATGTGTGTGACAGTTGGCGATATGATGACGTCACTTATTTGTTGATTTGACGTCATCCGAATGAATTCGTTGCTCCCGAGTTTGGATTCGTGCTCTTCCGGTGAGTAATTCGCGACAAATCGGACTGCCGGAATTTAACGATAAGACACGATTGACTACGATTCTAGGGGAGACCTACGGGGAAAATTCATAATAAAAGCGATTGGTGATAATCCACTGAAGTGGATTACCAAGTGATCATCCACTGCTTTTTCGTGGAAATCCACCGAAAAGCATAAATAAATAACTTTACCGAGACATTTTGGTCATACACATGCTCACCAAATAACAAGAGCATTGGAATAAAATTGTTTGACTTAGATAACCGACACTCTATAATATGCCCGTTTTTTACGAAAAAAGGGGTATAACTCTCAAGAGTTTACGGCAATCTTGTTGGTTATCTAACTTCACCGAGACATTATGGTCATACACATGCTTATTAAATTTCAATAGGATTGGAATAAATTTGTTTAAGTAATAGAGCAGAAACTCTATATTATACACTTTTTTAACGAAAAAAAGGGACATAATTCTAAACTATCCTCAGCAATCTTGCTGGTTAATTTACTTGACAGAGAGATGATAGTCATACACATGCTGACCAAATTTCAAGCGGATTGGAATAAAATTGTTTGACTTAGATAGCGGACACTCTATAATATACCCGATTTAGATTAAAAAGGGGCATAACTCTAAAATGTCTACGGCAATCCTGCTGGTTATCTAACTTGACCGAAAAATTATAGTCATACACATGCTCACCTAATTTTAAGAGGATTGGAATAAAATTGTTTGAGTTAGATAGCGAATATGCCTGGGGTTTTTTTTACGAAGAAAGGGGCATCACTCTAAATAAATACGAAAGAAGACTCAAGCAGGAAACGCAACACAAACAATACACCCATCTCTAAATCAGAACACACACACAGCCATACCATAACAAACACACACACACACAACCACACACACACACGCGCAATACCATTCCCTCATCTACACACCAAATAGAAAACAACACGCAAGACAAACATAAAGCTAAGTGAACATAGGAGCCCGCCTTGGTACGGTCAGTAGCAATCAATAATCAATTATAAATTAATTAATTATTAACAACCACTGGGGGGGGGGGGGTAAACCTGGGTTTAGGGGCGCCCAACCTCACACTTATCTCCTATATTCACCTATAAAGACGAACAGTGTACATAAAATATAAACCCTGTTCCACAACCTTACAATCAAACAGACCGCCAGCACAGTAAGTAAATACATGTAAAACATCTAACAAAATTCTCTGACAGGATTATTAGTAAAACGGGAAAGAATTAAACATTCAATCCCGTGTTAAAAATAACCCACTATGGCAACGGTCAAATTGTACTCAAGCGAATAGTCTGTAGTCACGAGTAACTGTAAGACATTGGAGGGCAATTTTGCTGGTTAGCTAATTTGACCGAGACATTATGGTCATACACATGCTGACCAAATTTCAACAGGATTGGAATAAATTTTGTTTGAGTTAGATAGCGGGCATTCTATACTATAGCAGTTTTTTACGAAAAAGGGGCATACATCTGAAATGTCTACGGCAATCTTGCTGGTTATCTAAATTGACAGAGACATTATGGTCATACTATGGTCATACTATGACATATTATGGTCATGCTGAACAAATTTCAAGTGTTAAAAACTGATTGAGTAAAATAGCGGGCACTCTATATAATATGCCCGGTTTTTTACGAAAAAAGAGGAATAAGTCAAAAACGTTTATGGCAATCTTTCTGGTTATCTTACTTGACCGAGACAATATGGTCATAGCCATGCTGTCTATATTACAAGAGCATTGGAATAAAATTGTTTGACTTAGATAGCGGACACTCCATAATCTGCTCGAATTAGAAGAAAAGGGGGCATTACTCTAAAATATCTACAGGAAGCTTGCTTGTTATCTAAATTTAAGGCATTTTGATCATACACATGCTGACCAATTAGAATACATTTGTTTGAGTAATAGAGTGGAAACTCTATAATATTCCCATTTTTGACGAAAAAAGGGGCCTAACTCTGAAATGTCTGCGGTAATCTTTCTGATTATCTAACTTGACCGAGACATTGTGATCATACACATGCTGACCAAATTTCAAGGGCCTTGGAATAAAATTGTTTGAGTTAGATAGCGGGCACTCTTTATTGTGCCCTTTTTTACGAAAAAGGGGGCATAACTCTGAAATGTCTGAGGCAATCTTGCTGGTAATCTAACTTGACCGAGAAATTATAGTCATACATATGCTGACCAAATTTCAATAGGATTGAAATAAAATTGCGTGAGTTAGATGGCGGACACTCTATAATATAAATCTGAATAAGGGGAGATCCTTTGAAAGCACAGAAAACATAGCAAATACTGAAAATTGCAGACTCAGTTTAATTGAGTCTGTTCATAAGCAATACTGAAATATGCAACAGTGCTCATGCCCCCTAGCACCAGCTTAATCGGAATTCAACTTTCAACTGTAAATGCGCTGAAATCAATGATTCCAAAGGACAAGAGAGTATAACAACACTGAGAATTAAGTATGGGGCGACGCCCGATTTAGATGAAAAAGGGACATAACTCTGAAATATCTGAGGCAATCTTGCTGGTAATCTAACTTGACCGAGAAATTATAGTCATACACATGCTGACCAAATTTCAAGAGGATTGGAATTAAATTGTTTGATTAAGATAGCGGGCACTCTATATTATGCCATTTTTACCGAAAAAGGGGCATAACTCTAAAATGTCTACGGCTCTCTTGCTGGTTATCTAACTTGATCGAGACATTATGGTCATACACATGCTGAGAAATTTTCAAGAGGATTGGAATAAAATTGTTTTAGTTAGATAGCGGGCACTCTTTATTAAAGCGACTCGCAACCAGATGGTGCATTAAAAATAGTAATTTGTAAATATGTGTCAAACGCTTATATAAATGGTAAAGAAATAGTTTAAGATAAGAAATTCTGTTTAAAAAAATGTATTTCAATAAAAAAAAATATTGGTCTCTGGTGGGATTCGAACTCGGGGTCCGGCATTGGCGGACAGAAGGCAAAATAGGGGAAAACGCTTAGACCAAAGGACCACGGAACTATCCGTTTATCTCGGATCGATTTAACGTATTTCAATGTGTAGCGATCGAAAGTGCATACAACTTCGTAATTCGGTTCGTGTTTATGTCTGAGCCCGTGTAGAGAAGCAACAACAACAACTATACCGTCTACTAGTCGGTATAGAAAAACGATGGAAAATATCTAAAAATCTAAGATTCGGTGACGATTCTTGAGACTTTTTTTGGACTGATCATATTTTTTTAATGTCAGAAGCCAAATAATGCCACAAATTTGCTTTTATTTGAGTATTTTATTTTATTTTGACAAGTACACCATCCGGTTGCGAGTCCCTTTAAGGCCGTTTTTCACAAAAAGGGGCATAACTCTAAAATGTCTTCGACAATCTTGCTGATTATCTAACTTGACCGAGACATTATAGTTATACACATGCTGACCAAATTTCAAGATGATTGAAATAAAATTGTTTGAGTTAGATAGCGGGCACTCTATAATATGCCGGTTTGTTATGAAATAAGGAGCATAACTCTAAAATTTCTACGGCAATATTGATGGTTATCTAACATGACCGAACAATAATAGTCATACACATGCTGATCAAATTTCAATAGGATTGGAATAAAATTGTTTGAGTAAGATTATATATTTTAGATAGCCGGCACTCTATAATATGCCCGTTTTTTAAGAAATAAGGGACATAACTCTTAAATGTCTACGGCAATCTTGCTGGTTATCCAACTTGACCGAGACATTATATTCATACACATGCTGACTAAATTACAAGAACATTGGAATAAAATTGTTTATTTATGCTTTTCGGTGGATTACCACGATATAGCAGTGGATGATCACTTGGTAATCCACTGCAGTGGATTATCACCAATCGCTTTTATTATGAATTTTCCCCGTAGGGCTCCCCAAGAATCGTAGTCAATCGTGACTTATCGTTAAATTCCGGCAGTCCGATTTGTCGCGAACTACTCACCGGAAGAGCACGAATCCAAACTCGGGAGCAACGAAGTCATTCGGATGACGTCATTATACCGCCAACTGTCACGCGCATGTGTTCGACATAAAACGTGGGGCTCAACACGGGATAAATAATGTACGTTCGCTTTCAATTTTTAAACAATTTCGTTTAAAAAGTGGCTTAAAAGCATAAATAAATAGAATAACTGTGTTTTTTCAGTGTAAGATCGAATTTAATCCATTTCGTGAACATCAGACTATTATATTTTCACTCGTGGCTTGAGTCTGTTCATGAGCAATACTGAAATATGCAACAGTGCTCACGCCCCCTAGCACCGGCTTAAGCGGAATTCAACTTTCAACTGTAAATGCACTGAAATCAATGATTCCAAAGGACCAAAGAGTATAACAACACTGAGAATGAAGTACGGGGCGACATTTTACAGCCGCCACACAAGCACTTAACATCTGCTGTTGTGAATTATAAAAATCTGAATAAGGGGAGATCCTTTGAAAGCACCGAAAACAAAGCAAATACTGAAAATAGCGGACACTCTATATTATGCCCGATTGAGACGGAAAAAGGGACATAACTCTAAAATGTCTATGGCGATCTTGCTGGTTATCTAAATTGGCCGAGACATTGTGGTCATACACATGCTGACCAAATTACAAGAGCCTTGGAATAAAAATTTTTGAGGTAGATAGCGGGCACTCTTTATTATGCCTTTTTATTTTACGAAAAAAGGGTCATAACTCTAAAATGTCTACGGCAGTCTTGCTGGTTATCTAACTTGACCGAGACATAATGATCATACACATGCTAATTAAATTTCAAGAGGATTGAAATAAAATTGTTTGAGATAGATTGCGGGCACTCTATAACATGCCCGTTGTTTACTAAATAAGAGGCATAACTCAAAAATGCCTACGGCAAGCTTGCTGGTTATCTAACTTGACCAAACAATTATAATCATACACATGCTGACCAAATTTCAAGTTTATTTCGAATAAAATTGTTTGAGTAAGATAGCCGGCACTCTATAATATGCCCGGTTTTTTTAAGAAAAAAGGGCATAACACTAAAATGACCTAGAAGAATATTGCTGGTTATCTAACTTGATCGAGACAGTATGGTCATACATATGCTGACTAAATTTCAAGAGGATTGAAATAAGATTGTTTGACTTAGATAGCGGACACTCTATAATATGCCGGTTTTTGACGAAAAAGGAGCATAACTCAAAAATGTCTTCGGCAATATTGCTGGTTATCTAACTTGACCGAGACATTATGGTCATACACATGCTGATTAAATTACAAGAGCATTGGAATAAAATTGTTTGACTTATATAGCGGACACTCTATAATATGCCCGATTGAGACGGAAAAAGGGACATCACTCTAAAATGTCTATGGCGATCTTGCTGGTTATCTAACTTGACCGAGACATTGTGGTCATACACATGCTGACCAAATTACAAGAGCCTTGGAATAAAAAAATTTGAGGTAGATTGCGGGCACTCTATATTATGCCTTTTTACGAAAAAAGGGTCATAAGTCATAACTCTAAAATGTCTACGGCAGTCTTGCTGGTTATCTAACTTGACCAAGACATAATGATCATACACATGCTAATTAAATTTCAAGAGGATTGAAATAAAATTGTTTGATATAGATTGCGGGCACTCTATAACATGCCCGTTTTTTACACAATAAGAGGCATAACTCTAAAATTGCCTACGGCAAGCTTGCTGGTTATCTAACTTGACCAAACAATTATAATCATACACATGCTGACCAAATTTCAAGTGGATTCGAATAAAATTGTTTGAGTAAGATAGCCGACACTCTATAATATGCCCGGTTTTTTAAGAAAAAAGGGCATAACACTAAAATGACCTAGAAGAATATTGCTGGTTATCTAACTTGATCGAGACAGTATGGTCATACATATGCTGTCCAAATTTCAAGAGGATTGAAATAAAATTGTTTGACTTAGATAGCGGACACTCTATAATATGCCCGTTTTTGACGAAAAAGGAGCATAACTTAAAAATGTCTTCGGCAATATTGCTGGTAACTTTCTTGACCAAAACATTATGATCATACACATGCTGACCACATTTCTAGAAGATTGGAATAAATTTCTTCGGGTAATAGAGCGATAACTCTATAATATTTCCGTTTTTTACGAAATAATGGGCATAACTCTAAAATGTCTGCGGCAATCTTGCAGGTTATCTAACTTGACAGGGACATTATGGTCATACACATGCTGACCAAATTCCAAGAGGATTGGAATAAAATTGTTTGAGTTAGATAGCGGGCACTCTATAATATGCACTTGATCGAGACATTATGGTCATAAAGAGGATTGAAGTAAAAGTGTTTGAGTTAGATAGCGGACACTCTATAATATGCCCGTTTTTTGCGAAAAAAGGGGCATAACTCTGAAATGTCTTCGGCAATCTTGCCGGTTATCTAACTTGACCAAAACATTATGATCATACACATGCTGACCAAATTTCAAGAGGATTGGAACGAATTTCTTCGAGTAATAAAGCGGACACTCTATAATATTTCCGTTTTTCACGAAAAACGGGACATACATCTAAAATGTCTACGGCAATCTTGCTGGTTATCTAACTTTACCGAGACATTTTCATCATACACATGCTGAACTCTTTTCAAGAGCATTGGAATAAAATTGTTTGAGTTAGATAGCGGGCACTCTCTTATTGACCTTTTTTACATTCCGAACGCGATAACCCGGAATTGACGTCGGGGGGATAGCGCTTGCGCAGAGCATTTTTCAACGCGGAAGTTAACAATAGTTTAACACGAATTCAGTGTTAAAAGCCATGTCCAGAAGAGGAAAAAGAAAAGAACAGCTGCATGTGCCTGTAAGTAAAAAATGTTGATTTTGTTTGATTTTAAGTGCAGCGATCCGAGACCGGGTGTGCGCAGATGATTGACTTCACCACACACCTTTTGTCACAAGTTTTTCCTGTCGCTTTATACAAATGCGATTTAATCGACGAAATTTATTAATAGAATTTGTCATTTGGACCAAAAAAAATAGTGCCTTTAAATAAAATGTGTCATTCATTTATTTTAACCGAATCTAAATCCATTTTTTGTTGACAAATAAGGCGTCCCCAAATTTCTACGACCATAATTTAAATGAAAATTGTCTACCTGTTTAGGATCTTTCAACATGAAAAGAAAAGACCTTTAAAATACATTTTTTGTTACCATCTTTCTCATTCTGCGAGTAGGCGATTCCATATTAAAATATAAATGGAATCTGCCCCAGCTTATTCGCTCTTACAAAAGCTCTGCCTTGTCCAACCATCTTGGGTCTTCACAAAGGGGTGTATCAAAAGTGGCACTGCCTAGGGGGAACTCCTGCCCGATTTTTCAATTTTTACCGTCTAAATTAACGGAACATCAAAATGGGTCCATTTTTTAAAATTTGGGTGGATAGTAGTTTTCAAAAACTAAAATCTTTATTTATGAATTAAACCCTATGGTGTCACTACTCATCAGAGTCGTCTCTTTGAGACGATCTAATGAGTAGTAACACCAAAGGGTTTGGTGCTGAAATGAGTGAGAACATGTTTGATTTGTTGAAGTAACTCCCTTTTATCTGGAGCCCTGAGAAAGGCACTCTAAAAACAAAATTCAAGTCAATGTTTTTCTTTTATTTAACTGCATTTACCAACACTAGTACTTAAAACAAAGTTTTAGAGTGCCTTTCTGCCTTTCCGTATTTCTATCAACCGTTTTAATTTTGACCTGATCACATATATTCTGCTTTCCAGAGTAGATCTACATATATAATATTTTATGGGTAGAAATGCGTAGTTATGGGGTAATGGGTTAAATAATAGCTGGATAACATGCGACTGCATATTTAAAAGTAGGAATTTTCTGCTGTACTTTTCATCTTGCTTTGAACAGACTAGCTTTTCCTTAACCCATTGCCCCATACCTCAAAGTAAAGCAGAATAGAGAATTTCCCCATTTCTTTCTTTTGAATGTCTATTCAAGCATATCTGTTCTCTTTATATTCAAGCTGCAGAACTACCACAGAGTTTCCGAGAGCTGGAGCAGATGACAAATGTCGACCTAAATGGAATCTGTGGGATTTCGACTTGCCTGTGAAAGGGAAACTCAATCATAAGCTGACAGCCTTGGTGACTCATCTAGGTATTCTAACAACAGGTGACAAAGAAGACCAAGATCCTTTTCTGCAGACCCTGACTGATGTTAAAGGGGACAGGTCACTCTCTCTGAAGAAAACGGGCAATACCTACTATGCTCAAATCCAGGGACAGATTGGTGTTACAGGTATCAGAGAGAGTGACCTTGTGGTATGGTGTGGCAAGAGGCTGTTGACAGTGTCCGTCCCAAAAAAACACCGCATATTGGGACCAGTTAGCAGGACTATGCAACAGTTATCAAAATTGACCAATAATCATTTTCAACAATTTTGGTGAAGATCCGACAAAAACTATTTGTGTTAGAGAGCAGACAATGCTGAAACAGTCATTTTTCAATAATTCAAGGACAATAACTTAGACATACATTGTGAGATTTGGGAAGTTATCGAACATGGCCTAGATTTCATACCAATAAACATTTTCAGCAAGTTAAAAAAAGTGTGACTGACTGACTGACCAAATAAGTGATTTACTTTGTATTTACCTGGTGCCTAGTGTGTTGAGAGTTGCTCCAGACTCATTTCTCTGGATTTGTGTGTGATTTTGTGATCATATCTATGCGATTTTTTGGTCCAAATGCATTGACATTATTTCTGAGAAAAACCTTCATTTATGATGTTTAAAAAACCTACAACATATTTTAGTTTTCCAGATCTTTTCTCTCAGAAACGCTATCAATGCATCTGGATTTTTCTTGAAAATAGTTGTGATAGTGATATTCAGGGTAAAAGAAAAACAGGATGCTGTCATGGCCTTTTAATAATATTTATAGATCAGATAAAATGACATATGTCTAACATAATCATCAGGGCTGCCATAAGTTGATCTTAAGATTTCCAAATTTTCTTATTTTAAGCATGATTAAGGCGCATTCTGCTTTACTTACAACCTACTTTAGGCTAGGAGAAAAATCCAAAGATTTCAGAAAAATCTGAAGAAATGGCAGCCCTGAATCATACAAATAACTTGTGATGGGATTTGTTATTGCTTGTATCATAAATGGTTTTTAAGGCTTGATGATTTGCCAAACTTGTAATGTCACCTTTTCCGCGATGTTAATCCCAATTGTTATTTAAGTCAAATAGGATGAAATTCTCAGAGAATGGTCACATATTCACTATTGAAAATTATGCTGCTTGAAAACCAGTATCTAATTCAATGCTGACACACATATGTTTCTGTAACATAAACTGATTTATATAGTAGATGAAAGAAGATTGAATGTATTTAGTGTTTGGCCTACTTTTTCAGCCAATCAGCAAGCCACAACATTCAAATTTTCGCTCGGTTTAATTATTAAGTCAACGGGATTTAACGAGATTTGGCAATTTAATTATGAAGTGTTCGAGACTTGGATTTAGACGTTAGCAAGCATTGCGCATGTGTTAATATTTCGGTCAGCTCCGCCCATGGCATGACTTTTAAGCTTTACAGGAAATCCATTACACAGCAAAGTGCATATAGATATATCTACATGTACAATTCAATTTCGAGGAAAATAATGACATTTTGTAGCTCGCTAGTCGGAAGAAAATTGTGAAAATCATTCAAATTTTATTTAATCTTTATATAGGAGGGGGAAATAAGAAAATACAATATAATTAAAACAGAATTCTTACCGTAATTAACAAAACCAACATCTACAAACCATTGTCAATCGCGACGAAAACACTAAAGACATGCGTCTGCATAATGCAAGATCAAAATAATGCAGAAAACTCATTTATGAGTTTTCTGCATTATTTCAGGGCTCCAGATAAGAGGGAGTAAACTTCACAAATCCAACATTTTCTCACTTATTTTAGCATCAAATCCTATGGTGATACTAGATCTACTCTCCGAGACGATTCTAATGAGTAGTGACACCGTAGGGTTTTAAGCAGAAATAAAGATTTTAGTTTTTGAAATAGAATCTACCCCCATATCTGGAGCCCTGTGTTTTGTGCTGCACTAAGCATTTAGACGTCAATAACTATTCTTTTTCCATCGTTTTTTTAAGATTACCATTTTCTTAACGCAGCTTGGAACACTAATTGTTATAATATTTTCAGTTGAATGTTTTGTACTTGTAAAATTGAGTTGTTAAGTTGAGTTGTGTTTATGTAAATGTCATGGTCATATTTCACGTTAATTGATCTATTGTACATGGCCAATGGCGCTTTTATGTTGCCGATTGCCAATAAAATTGAGTTGAGTTGAGTTGAGTTGAAGTCAATGTGTCATCATCGATACGTAATAAAACACACAATATATGTAACAGGCTGTGTAAACATCTGTCGGCGGAGAAAAATATGTAAATGAAGTGAAGTGACGTCATATGTGGGCGGGTCAAACACTAAAATGGTTAGAGTTTATTTCAACGCTTCTTAATAATTAAGAAGCCAAATTCGGTCGCAGGCTCCCTCATTTGTTGGCTTCTTAATCATTAAGAACCATTGAAATAAACTCTAACTAATACATGGTAGATTAAAGCAGATTGAAAGTAAAGTAGAATGTGCCTTAAGGCACTGGCACATTCTGCTTTACTTTCACCGTGCTTTAAGTGACCACCTTTCTTCAATAAAAGATATAGGCTATGGAGTAAAAGGTTAAACTTTTTTTTTACAGTAATGAGTATATTATTGCTATGTCATAATTATATGCTAATGTTAAAATGCTATAAAAGACTTTATACTGGTGAATTATAGTAATGTTTTCCTTTGAACAACCCAAAACACTATTTAAACGTTCCCCTAAGTCACTGTTTCACTGTCAATGGGTAGAAAAATGTGGGAAATTGAACATTTCAGGTAAATGCTCCAGTTCCTCAAATCATTTCTAGGCATTTTAAATTTTTTTTATTTGATTTGGGTTTTGAGTTAATTCAGAAAAAAATAATGATGGAATGATTCACAAATGCATACAGGGTAAAAGTGAAGCGGAGTCTGCTTATTTCAGGTGAGTATATTCCCAAAGCAGGCTGTGAAATTAGGGTCTTTATACTGATTGTTCCAGCTATCTGAACTTTATCGTCTGAATAAATAGATATTCTGGTTTTCTAAAACTGAATTAGCTTTAATCAAACAACCACACATTTCACAGACTGTTCATAATGTAGTTCAGAGACATGCCAGATTGGCGTCAACTTAATAGACACACTTTGGTGGGAATGTTGTCATCGAGAATAGATGTGTTGATGTCCGGCAACTGGTCAACTTCATCACTTGGTCGGCTGCTTGTTTCAAGTAGATCTGACTAATATAAAATAAAACACAAAGTTTGAGCATGTTAAAATGAAACACTTATTTAACAATTAATCAATCTTCATTTGTTTGTTTGTTTTATGCACCTTCTTAAGGTGGTTCGACAGCGGGCGGCCCGCATCTCGAGTTCCGGAAATGCTGATAACTTTCACATGATCTTTGCGGCACGTGCTTATAGTAGAAAATTTAGATAAAGAAAAGTTTGATCTTATTCAGTGTCTTCTCTGTTAGCACAGTGGGTACGGTGATTGACTTGCAATCACAATGTTCTAGGTTCGATTCCCACTCGGTTCAAAACTCTTTTTTTTAACAAATTGTCTAGTCATTTCATAACGCAGTGATCAAAGGACAGGCTATGTTTAGTCACGTAATAATGAATAATATCAGATGCAAGTATAGTCAAGTGACAGCTAAATTTTTGAGTATTTATAGCCTATGACAGATGGCAGCTTAACACAGAACAAAAATAATGCTAAAAGATAGATCCTAAAGGAGCTTTTATGCATTACTTTTGTTATGCATTAAGCAGTCACTTGCCTTTAAAGATCAAACAGGCTACCGTTTTCAATGGTCCCTTATTACAGGTTTGACTTATGATATTATTTAGAGCTGACGGCATTTTAAAGTTGAACTCAAGGGAGGTTACTCGTATTGTGTTTACATTTTGTCAGAATTTCAGGAAATCATGTATAAAATGTAAATTCCACTGTAGATTTTCATTAAATTGTTGTGACTAGTAGAATTAAGTTATATCTATCTAATAAGAGTAAAATAAGTGTACGTTAAACAGCTATATTTTTAGTAATTTGAGATTTTCAGAATTTGACTTTTTTAAATATTGATATTTCCAACAAATATGTCATGAAATACTTTTGTTTGCCCAATATCTTATAGTCTATGTACAGTTAACTTGAATGTACAAAAAATATTGAGTTATATCATTTTATAAAGAAAATATTCCTGTTTATCAAAAAAGGAGCTTTTCTCGACAAAAGGTCCTGTCAGAAAAAAACGGCACTGTAACTTTTTTTTTATTTTAACGATTTTTCGTTCTCCATATGGTATATTTCAATTTAATTAAGGTTTCAAAGAATTCTGACACAGAATAAGCTGATCCGCGAACCACCTTAACAGAATTGAAAAGCAATCGCTCTGAATTTAATTTAGGACACATTGTTCAAGAATAACTTTTGCCAAGATAGCAAAATAGGCTGCATGGCTTAGTGATAGAGAGTCTGCTTGCAGTGCTGGAGGTTGCAGGTTCAATCCCCAGCCGGGTCAGACCAAAGACTTAAAAATTGGTAGTAATGGCTTCCCTCCTTGGCGCTCAGGATTTCTTGTTAGCATTACGACTGGTTTATTGGTGTCACGATAAAGTGATGGGCCGGGTCCAGTCCCTGGTGCACCTCATAAGGGCTCCTGCTAGTAATACATACTCGAAAGAGGTGTAAAGCAGTATAAAAATCAAACTACAAACAAAGATTGTGATGGAGGGATGGGGGGATTAAATAAAGGGGAATCTTTTGTTTATATACAATTTTGCAAAATTACAGAATTCAGGTATTAGAACCATCTGAACATTTATTGTGGTTTTTTTTGTTTTGTTTTCTCTTAAAATCTAGGATTCAGAGCTCAAATGAACTAATTAGTACATGTACAAGTTACCTGTGATTCTGTTAGAGGAACCATCTTTTTCAGCTTTATCAGTTGTTTCCTCTCTCTGGATGGTCTCGGATTTGTCACTTTAGGAGTTGATCTATGTGAAAATATGCTCGGAACACCACTTTTCCTTAACTTAATTGGTGGGAGTATTTCAAAGTGACAGCCAAATAGCTTTGATTGGTTACTTGGCTGCAATGGTTTGGTAACTGTTCTCCCATTTATATACCCCCTCAACCGAAGTTTGCGGGGGTATACTGGAATCACCATGTCCGTCCGTCCGTCCGTGTTTACATTTGGTACTATATGTGGTACCATTTGTGTCCAGTCGGTACTTAAGTGGTATTTTTTACTTATGTGGTATATCACATATATATTTTATTGTATTTGTGTTCAGGGTACCCTAATGTTGTACCTGGAATGGTTTGTAAGAAAGTACCACAAAAGTCATGGACCAATATCTGGACGGATTTCATTAGTCTTATTGACTATGAGTGCAGTGCACAAGAACCATAACTATATCATCAGTATTTTTGGAGTTATTGCCCTTTGTTGTTTTATTTTTACCTTATTTATACTTGTCCGGAGCATAACTTCCAAAGTATAAGAGTTATTGACTTCAAACTTCATATACAGATAGATCTCATTGACTAGGAGTGCAGTGCGCAAGAACAATAACTATATCATCAGTATTTTTGGAGTTATTGTCCTATGTTGTTATATTTTAACCCACTTTAAGCTTGTCCGGAGCATCACTTCCAAAGTATAAGAGTTATTTACTTCAAACTGCATATACCGATAGATCTCATTAACTAGAAGTGCAGTGCGTAAAAACCATAACTATATCATCAGTATTTTTGGGGTTATTGCCCTTTGTTGTTATATTTTAACGCTTTTTAAGCTTGTCCGGAGCATACCTTCCAAAGTATAAGAGCTATTGACTTCAAACTTTATATACAGATAGATCTTATTGACTATGAGTGCAGTGCACAAGAACCATAACTATATCATCAGTATTTTTGGAGTTATTGCCCTTTGTTGTTATATTTTTACCTTATTTAGGCTTGTCCGGTGCATAACTTTCAAAGTATAAAAGCTATTGACTTCAAACTTCATATACCGATAGATCTCATTAACTAGAAGTGCAGTGCGTAAAAACCATAAATCTATCATCAGTATTTTTGGAGTTATTGCCCTTTGTTGTTATATTTTAACGCACTTTAAGCTTGTCCGGAGCAAAGCTTCCAAAGTATAAGAGCTATTGACTTCAAATTGCATATACAGATAGATCTCATTGACTAGAAGTGCAGTGCGCAAGAACTATAACTCTATCATCAGTATTTTTGGAGTTATTGCCCTTTGTTGTTATATTTTAACCCACTTTAAGCTTGTCCGGAGCATAACTTCCAAAGTATAAGAGCTATTTACTTCAAACTGCATATACCGATAGATCTCATTAACTAAAAGTGCAGTGCGTAAAAACCATAACTCTATCTTCAGTATTTTTGGAGTTATTGTCCTTTGTTGTTATATTTTAACCCACTTTAAGCTTGTCCGGAGCATAACTTCCAAAGTATAAGAGCTATTCACTTCAAATTGCATATTTAGATAGATCTCATTAACTAGAAGTGCAGTGCGCAAGAACCATAAATCTATCATCAGTATTTTTGGAGTTATTGCCCTTTGTTGTTATATTTTAACGCACTTTAAGCTTGTCCGGAGCATAACTTCCAAAGTATAAGTTCTATTGACTTCAAATTGCATATACAGATAGATCTCATTGACTAGAAGTGCAGTGCGCAAGAACCATAACTCTATCATCAGTATTTTTGGAGTTATTGCCCTTTGTTGTTATATTTTTACCTTATTTAGGCTTGTCCGGTGCATAACTTTCAAAGTATAAACGCTATTGACTTCAAACTTCATATACAGATGGATCATATTAACTTGAAGTGTAGTGCGCAAGAACCATAACTCTATCATCAGTATTTTTGGAGTTATTGCCCTTTGTTGTTATATTTTAACCCATTGAAGCTTGTCCGGAGCATAACTTCCAAAGTATAAGAGCTATTGACTTCAAATTGCATATTTAGATAGATCTCATTAACTAGAAGTGCAGTGCGCAAGAACCATAAATCTATCATCAGTATTTTTGGAGTTATTGCACTTTGTTGTTATATTTTAACGCACTTTAAGCTTGTCCGGAGCATAACTTCCAAAGTATAAGAGCTATTGACTTCAAATTGCATATACAGATAGATCTCATTGACTAGAAGTGCAGTGCGCAAGAACCATAACTCTATGATCAGTATTTTTGGAGTTATTGCCATTTTTTGTTATATTTTAACCCACTTTAAGCTTGTCCGGAGCATCACTTCCAAAGAATAAGAGCTATTGACTTCAAACTTTATATACAGATAGATCTCATTGACTAGGAGTGCAGTGCACAAGAACCATAACTATATCATCAGTATTTTTGAGTTATTGCCCTTTGTTGTTATATTTTTACCTTATTTAGGCTTGTCCGGTGCATAACTTTCAAAGTATAAGAGCTATTGACTTCAAACTTCATATACAGATAGATCATATTAACTTGGAGTGTAGTGCGCAAGAACCATAACTCTATCATCAGTATTTTTGGAGTTATTGCCCTTTGTTGTTATATTTTAACCCACTTTAAGCTTGTCCGGAGCATAACTTCCAAAGTATATGAGCTATTTACTTCAAACTGTATATACCGAGAAAAAGTGACGTCATCTTTACATAAGTTTAACCCGATAAGCGGGCTCTAATAAAAATCGTAAATTTAACTTATTTTAGTAAAAGATAAAAATCAAATTATTCACTAAACGAAACGTAAATGTAATTCTAAATCTGATGTGTGTTTTTTTAAGTGTGAAAAATGGGAAAATCAGGAGGAAAAACCGGTGGTTCGAGTTCAAGCATGGACAACAAAGCAAAACAACAAAACATGGCGACCAACGGCAAGAATGGAAACAGTATCGCTAGTTCTACAAGCGTACAAGGTGAGAAAAGCAGCGACAACAACAGCCACCCACTTATATTAACCCAAATACAAATATGAACAATATAGGAATAAACAACATCTTTTTGACGTTCATGACGGTATGACTACATTAGCTTCGCAGGGGGTAAATTTTGTAAACGCCCGAAGGGCGTTTTCAATAAATTTGCCCCCCGAAGCTAATGTAGTCATACCGTCATGAGCGGCAAAAAGATTTTCTTTATTCCTTATATTTATATTTTTATTTTCTGTCATCCATTTAATGTGTAGTTTGACCAGATTTGTTTTCATGTATATGAATATATCATATACCGGCCAAAAGGGTTTGATAGATGTAATATCGATGTAATAGCCATTCCAGTTTCTAAATATGGTGTCAAAAGTAGTCCTTACTACATGTACTGTATTTGCATGATAATTTCAGGGTTTTTACGCACTAAACTTTCTCGCTGTGCTTGAAGAACGCTCGTAAGAAACTAAAAAAAAAAATTCAATCTGAATATCTATTATCAAAGCATATTTTAAACAATTAGGTGGCGCAAGTTTTTATACACGCTTTACACATAGCAACGCGAATAGCAACGCTGAAATGCGACTACACAGTCAGCGTGTACACACACCCGCGGCTATCCGTGGCATACATGTATCCGATACACATAGGCTAGTTTCAATATGTCATAACGGAACATTACGTTACCAATTTAGTAAGTGTAAGTAAGTGTAAATTTAGTAAGTGTGAATGCATTATTTTGCTTTATGTTTGAGCGACTTTCCTATGTAATTCTGGTGAACAAATTGTTTGAACTTGTCAATTTCAAACCGTAATTGGAAGACAACTTGTCTAATCTATAAATAGAACACTCGGAGAAGGGAGAGAACGCGTACAGCTTTAATGACGGAGCGTAATATGATAACCTCCCTTAAAAACAGCATTTAATTTTTTTTATCGCAATTTGATTTTAATTGAACTGTCTGCGACTTTAAATAGGGGTTTCGAGATACCCAAACGGATAATCTAAAAGTAGATCATAACTTGGTCGGTATCTCTCCGCCGTATGGAAGACTCCACCCTCTTTCTAACTGGCTGGAACCGGATTCGATTCGTAGGTTCATCGAGAATTGACCTGCATATTTTTAATACGATTACATAGAGACTTTACAGGGTTAATGTAAATATTATGCAAATGTACTCTGAAAATCAGAATATCAGCCAGTCTCAAGGACTTTACCAAACACAATTCATACCCCCCTCGACGATACCCCCATATTCATGTACAATTGAAGGTCAACCCGAAGGACGACGTCGACAGCAAAGTACACAGCTCAATACACAACAGGTGAACGGTAACGGTTTAGCATATCAAACCCCAGTTTATATGAATGAAAATGTGTTCTCCCTTATGAAGCAAATGCAAGAAGTAAATATGGGTGTCCTGTCTAGACTGTCGGCCATTGAATCAAGCGTTGCAAAATTATGCCCGATTGAGAAAAACATAACCGTTTTAATGGCTGATGTATCAAAATTGAAGAGTGAAAACCAAGCTTTATCCGGAAAATTCACAGAGGTAGAACAATCCTGTCAGGCAATGAGCAATCTGTTTGATGACTATATTGAATCCAAATCCCAAACTGACAAAGAACTAAAGGAAGTGAAACAAAGCAATCAGAACTTAATCAGAGAAATTGAAAAGTCAAACCAGAATGTTAACGTATTAACTGAGGAGATTCTAGATCTAAAATCCCGCTCGATGAGAGAGAATCTTCTGTTCTTCGGAACATATATTGTTTAATATTGTGCTTAGCTCTGGAATTGTTCCCGAACCATGGACGACAGGAATAATTAATCCCATTTTTAAGAATAAAGGAGATCCAAATAGGACTGAAAATTATCGACCGATAACACTTTTAAGTTGTATCGGGAAACTATTTACATCTGTTTTAAACTCACGACTGCAAATATTCATTGATTCAAACGGTATATTGGATGATTGTCAAGTGGGTTTTAGAAGTGGCTACTCCACGGTAGATAACATGTTTATTTTACATACTTTAATACAGTTACAACGCAATAGCAAACAAAAACTTTATTGTGCATTTATTGATCTCAAACAAGCATTTGATACCGTTTGGAGAGCAGGTCTCTGGCAAAAGCTCCTATCTTACAATATAAACGGCACAAACTGATTAAAACTATGTACAATAACATTAAATCGTGCGTGAAGGTTAATGGTGCACAATCGAACTTCTTTACAAGCAACATTGGAGTGCGACAAGGAAAAATTTTATCCCATCTTCTCTTTTCCCTCTACTTAAATGATCTTCATGCTTTTATGAATACTGCAAGGGAAAGTAATGGCATAACCTTAGAATATGTAAATAATGACCCAGACATGATTACACTTTTAAAGTTATTCATACTTTTGTATGCATATGATACAGTGATATTAAGTCATTCCGCAGACGATCTTAGAAAAGCGCTCAATACTTATGAGACATACTGTGAAAATTGGAAATTGACTGTAAACGCATCTAAATCTAAAATAGTTATATTTTCCAATGGCCGCATCACTCAGCCAGAGTTTATGTTAAATGGTGAATTAGTTGTTAAAGAATATAAGTACCTGGGAATATTGTTCTGCCGGTCCGGTTCTTTCTACCTGCCTAAAAAACATATAGCCGCCCATAGGGGACACGTGCGATGTACAGCCTCTTGAGAAAAATAAGGCACCTTTCATTGCCAATCGACATGCAAATAGATATATTTAACAAGACTGTAAAGCCGATTTTAGTGTACGGGTCAGAGATATGGGGATGTGGCAATCTTGACATAATTGAACGGATACAGTTAAAAATTTTGAAACATGTTCTACACGTTAAAAACTCTACTCCTAATCATATTGTCTATGGTGAAACTGGGGCACTGCCAATTACTATAGACATTAAAATCAGAGTAATTGCCTATTGGTCTAAACTTATTGAAAAAAGGGTAAATCGCTTAGCTTTTGACATATACACTAACCTTAGACAAAAATTTGACGTAATTGAACCCGAGCGACAAAAACTCAAATTCGGATGGATGAATAACATTAAAGACATTCTCACCTGCTGTGGATTTATAAATATTTGGAGAACACAGACATTCCCAAACTGTAAATGGTTAAAAATGTCAGCCTATCAAAAATTAAAAGATTTGTTTATTAACGAATGGTTTAGCCGTATAGAAACCTCTAGCGGTAGTTTAACCTATCAACTAATCAAGAAAAACTTTGGATTTGAAACCTACCTTATAAATACTCCTTCTCATCTCCAAAAACCAATGATTCAATTTAGAACAAGAAACCACAGACTCCCAATTGAAACTGGTAGATGGAATAAAACCCCTCGTGAAAACCGTAAGTGTCCATTATGTCAAACTGACATAGGTGACGAATTGCATTACATATTTACATGTAGTAACTTTTTAGTTGAACGCAAAAGGTTACTGAAAGCCAAATACTATAGTAGACCAAATGTTGTCTTATTCGAGGAGCTATTTAATACAAATAACAAAAGCGACTACGTTAAACTCTGTTATTTCGTCAAAACTATCATAGATAGATTTAAATCAACTACTTAACTCCAATTTTACTTGTTAATATGTATACTTAAGCAAGTAAGCGTATATTTGAACCTTGTACAGTTGATAATGTGTCAAGTAGCCACCCATTGAAATAGCCTTCAGATGACCGCCCGATTTGGGAGGAAAGGGATGTAGAAAGCTCCCTTACAGGATCTCTCTGTGTTGTTTTCATCCTGCATCGGGTATTTACAGGTATACAAACTATACACGGGATTTTCTATTGGTGGATCGCTTGGCACAATATCGACGGTAGTATATATAAGTATTGTATAACTTGAACTTCTGTTCACTGTTAGTAGTGCATTTTCAATAATTTCTTTAAATCTACATTATAATTACACAGAAATAAGACTGCCCAATTCGGGATGCAAACGATACAGAGAGCTCCTGTATGAGTTTCATGTGTTGTAGTATTTCTGCATTGAGCAAATTTATATCAAAATTAATAAACAACAAAAAACAAAAAATAAAAATAATAATAATGTGTTACGCGACAGTTAAATGATTATGGCTGCCCAAGTCGGAGGGGAAAATGACATAGAAGACTTTTGCAGGATCCTTCTGCGTTGTTTTCACCCTGAATTGAGCATCTACCCGAATGAAATTTGCCATTGGGGTCTTGTAATGATTGATTGAAAAATACAAAATCGATTATACAATGTTGTATATTATAAGATGTAGATCTACATCACGAGATGTTATTATTAGTATCTGTACATTATATTATACCGATATACAGTAAATACATGTAAATATAGAGAAGACTGCCAATTTGGGGTGGAAACAATACGGGAAGCTCCTGAGAGCTTTCTGTGTTGTTGACAGCCTGAATTGAGCAACTAAGGTATAAGGACAACTATCTGTTTCGCGACTGCTCACTAATTATAACAGCCCAAGTCGGGGGGAAAGCGATGTGGAAAGCTCCTGCGGAATTTTTCTGCGTCGCTTTCGTTCTGCCTTGAGCGACTACCTGTATTGAAGACTACACATGGGTTTTCTATTGGGTGGTCGCTTAACAATCATCATTGACTTTACGTTACTCATGTATTGTAGATCAATTTAACAGGTCACAAGCTTTTGGGACGTTCTGTGCTGAGTCTTGGATCGCTCTCGCGTGTTGGATTGGTCAGATTTGATCTTTAAATAACTCAGGTCTGGTCGGTCGGATGTTTGGGAGCGGTCTCGGACTCGGCTCAGGGGCCTGAAGGCCTTGGACCAATGTGATGTATGTTGGGTACGTTTAGTTCTGTTGTTTATTCCTCATAGGAAGAAGAAATCATTATACAGTGGGTCATGTCTAACGAATGTAAAATTGATGATCTCCTAAGACAATTAGATGGAGGTTGGGGTGATGCGGACATTCCTGAAATGTTTATAGGCATTACTTTAGACCAGCATTTAGTGTACTCCTTTTAACTCTATGTAGGTCTAGATCTACCCCGTGAAAATTCAAATAGAAAAATTCCAATATCAAATTAAGCCTAGAGTCCTTTTATGATTATTGGGTTGACAAGCAGTTGGTCCCTTTAGGAGCCATCTGATCTGGGTCTGCAATGTTTGCATATATCAAGTGTACTCTTTGTGGAATGCGGATAGTTACCACTAGAGGTGTGCGGTTTAACCGGTGTACCGGTAAACCACGGTTCGAAACGGCCGTGGTACGAACCACGTTTTTTTCTGAGAAGACCGGTTTTTTACTTGTAATTTTATAGATGTTTTTTACTGAATAAAAAACGGGCAAATAATAAAAATATGATGAATTAAGATGAACTAAAGCTTTAGTTTGATAAATACATTAAATTTTGGAAGTGTTTATCCTCGTCAGACTCAGTGGATACTTTTCGTCTAGATTCAGGTCTTTTTCTGACGTTATCCCAGGTCATGTCAATGGATCCATTCTCAATGTGATATTGTCAACAAAAAATCCTATTCTCGTAAAGTTTAATTCCTAATTAGGCTGCAATTATTTTAGGACCGATTATTTTATACAGGCTATTTTTATCATTATAAACCGATTTTCAACTGAAATGATCATTTTAAATTGTATCTGAAGTGAATGTTTTTGACCGAGCTTCGAAGCTTCGATTGATCAAGAGAGGTAACTTACCACCATGTATTCTGATGTGTTTATTATGACGTATAAATGTAATAATAATGACGTCATAAATATTTGACATAAACCACTGAATATTTAAATTTTAGCTCCCATGACCTATGACGACACCGTATACATGGCAATAATGACGTGTAACTATGACGTCATAAGCCAGGAGGAAATTATGTGCTATATTTGTAAACTGGGAATTCCATGATGTGTGAGTTTCAAAATTTATAGATCTGAACTTATAAGTCAAATGTTTGTGATCTGTTTATTGATGTACATAGATCTACTATGCCAATTTATTTTCTTAATTGTGTTATGTTTTCTTACTTGTGTTATATATATTCAAGTGATAATTTATGTAGATCCCTTCAGTGCAATAATATCGTACCCGCGAATAATTTAAATCGCGGATGCGTTGGTGTTGCGCCGAATTGTTGGTCTAAGATTGCATTCACGAATTAATAGCTTATCATATCTATGTTACAAAACACTGAATATGCCTTCTCAGTTTGGATAGAAAATGACATGGAAGGCTCCCAATGGATATTTCCACATTATGTTCAGTCTAAAATGAGAAATTACAATTTACGATATCGGCTGTAGTTTTCAAGTTTTCGAAGTCGCAAGTGCCGGACAGTTTGGAACTAGCTGTGGCGCTAAGTAACCGTGTGTCTCATCTGGAAATAAACTGTCCCTACTCCCTACAGATGTATAATTCTATTTTTTATCTATTTCAAATCTATTTATTGCAACTTACAAAACTTGCAACCATTGCCGCGAACGGCGGTTTAATTTTTAGATAGATAAGTGTTATTCAGCAAAAGACATAACATGTCCATGAGCAATAACATGCAAAAACAAGTTGTATGGCAGGCAATCATTTTGACACGCTTCTTACACAATAGTATTCATAGCATGCAGTACAATTATACAGTAGCGTCCTCGCTAAAAAGGGAGGTAATTGTAAACTGGATAATGATAATAATAATAATCCAAAGTTATGAAGCTAAGCTGAGCTGAAAAGGGGAAGTAATCTATAAGATTCATATTATAATCTATAATCTATAATCTATAGATTAGCTCCCTTTTTAGTAAGATCGCTCGCGCTTTTAATCGCAACAAACTATATCTGTGCATATTTCATTACTTTTGGCGTCCACATACACCAAATAATGACAAATATGCCATGGCATAATTCTATAAAGGACATAATCAAGATGACAGGTTAACATCGATAAAAACAAGAATAAAGAAAATTTCAAACATTACAAAATTACAAAAGCGGTGTGCATTCCAAATTATAACATAGTATCATTTCTTCTTTGGAAAGCTTTGAATACAAAATTACCTAAAGACCTTATTACATTTGGACTATCTGTTGTTAAAAGAGTTATCAAGTTTGGAATGTTTGGTTTTTGCCAAAAACGCTTGTCAATGTAACGTTTCCTTAAATCATGGTATATATTACACTCGAATAAAAAATGGAATTCATCTTCCAATTTATCACAATGGATACATTTTCGTTCATTAATTGGTGTAGACTGTGGCTTTTTATAGCGGCCTCGTTCAATTTCTAAGCAATGTGAAGATAATCGTAATTTAGAAAGGGCTATTCTAAATTTCTTTATGCTTATCAAATTCAAATAAGATTTAAAACCGAATGACGAAAATAGAATGTAAAAACGTGCTTTTGGAGACTCGCTTAGTATTGCATGCCAATTCTGTTTAAAAGTGTCGTATAAACGTTGCTTAAAAAGGAACATGAAGAATTTAGTGTCACCAACACCCTGGTTTAACCAGACCTCGTAAAACCCTAATTCCGAGAGTAGATTTTTTACTAAAAGTGCCCAATTTTTCTTTTCTGGGGAAATTACAAGATCATTTACTAGTGTATTGTATATAAGTTTAATATATTTAGTGTCCTGACATTGAACTATTTTTAACCAATACTTAATGATCCTAGAGAAACGGTTAATTTGTAACGGATATCGTCCAAGTTCCCCATATATGAGGTCATTCTGTGTACTAACCTTAACGTAATCTTTTACAAAACTGAAGGTGAACCTTTTCTACTTTATCTGCTTTACAAAAGCCCCACACTTCGCTGCCATAGCAGAGTATAGGCATAACTAATTTATCAAATAATTCAAGATAATGTTTTAATGGTATATTTTCAAAATTATAAAGATATTTATGAAGTTTAAATATTGCTTTTTGCGCCTGACCACATAGCGTTTCTTGTGCTTCAGAAAATGAACCATTAGATGAAAAAACAATGCCAAGGAACACAAAAGTATTAACTATTTCAAGTTCAATGTTATTAAAATAGAACTGTATACCCCTTCTGGTTACATTTCTTTTCCTAAATATCATGCATTTTGTTTTCTTAGTATTCAACGTTAGTTTCCATTTAAGGCAATACTCATTTAATAAATCTAAACCCTCCTGAAGCACAGGGCCCCGACACGATTGCTTTTTTAGAGAAAAAAATCGTCAGAAAGTATATATAGTCTCTATATATACTTTCTGACAATTTTTTCCATTAAAAATTAATCGTGTTGGGGCCCTGTGTCCTGAAGGCCGTCTGCTGTTTCGGATAGTATAACGATATCATCTGCATACATTATCAAGAACAGTTTAACTATTTCGATCTCTATACCTTTTATAGCTTTTAGAATTGTAAATTTCATTGTAGCTCTCCCACCTGAGCCTGTAGCTAATATCTTTAAAATACTTAATTGTTAAAGTTCTCTTTCATTACCTGTTTAGTTTGTATTACACCTTCAATTAACCTCATGTATTCATGTGAAAACATGTACTGAGCGAAATAAAGAATTTGAATTTGAATTTGAATTTGATAGATCTCATTAACTAGAAGTGCGGTGCGGAAAAACCATAACTATATCATCAGTATTTTTGGAGTTATTGCCCTTTGTTGTTATATTTTAACGCACTTTAAGCTTGTCCGGAGCATAACTTCCAAAGTATAAAAGCTGTTGACTTCAAATTGCATATACAGATAGATCTCATTGACTAGAAGTGCAGTGCGCAAGAACCATAACTCTATCATCAGTATTTTTGGAGTTATTGCCCTTTGTTGTTTTATTTTAACCCACTTTAAGCTTGTCCGGAGCATTACTTCCAAAGTATAAGAGCTATTGACTTCAAACTTTACATACAGATAGATCTTATTAACTAGGAGTGCAGTTCACAAGAACCATAACTATATCATCAGTATGTTTGGAGTTATTGCCCTTTGTTGTTATATATTTACCTTATTTAGGCTTGTCCGGTGCATTACTTTCAAAGTATAAGAGCTATTGACTTCAAACTTCATATACAGATAGATCATATTAACTTGGAGTGTAGTGCGCAAGAACCATAACTCTATCATCAGTATTTTTGAAGTTATTGCCCTTTGTTATTATATTTTAACCCACTTTAAGCTTGTCCGGAGCATCACTTCCAAAGTATAAGAGCGATTGACTTCAAACTTTATATACAGATAGATCTTATTGACTAGGAGTGCAGTGCACAAGAACCATAACTATATCATCAGTATTTTTGGAGTTATTGCCCTTTGTTGTTATATTTTTACCTTATTTAGGCTTGTCCGGTGCATTACTTTCAAAGTATAAGAGCTATTGACTTCAAACTTCATATACAGATAGATCATATTAACTTGGAGTGTATTGCGCAAGAACCATAACTCTATCATCAGTATTTTTGAAGTTATTGCCCTTTGTTGTTATATTTTTACTCAATTTAGGCTTGTCCGGAGCATAACTATCAAAGTATTAGAGCTATTGACTTCAAACTTCATATACAGATAGATCATATTAACTTAGAGTGCAGTGCACAAGAACCATAACTCTATCATCAGTATTTTTGGAGTTATTGCCCTTAGTTGTTATATTTTTACATATTGTAGGCTTGTCCGGAGCATTACTTCCAAAGTATAAGAGCTATTGACTTCAAACTTCATATACAGATAGAACTCATTGACTAGGAGTTCCGTGCGCAAGAACCATAACTCTATCATCAGCATTTTTGGAGTTATTGCCCTTTGTTGTTATATTTTTACCCAATTTAGGCTTGTCCGGAGCATAACTATCAAAGTATTAGAGCTATTGACTTCAAACTTCATATACAGATAGATTATATTAACTTAGAGTGCAGTGCACAAGAACCATAACTCTATCATCAGTATTTTTGGAGTTATTGCCCTTAGTTGTTATATTTTTACATATTGTAGGCTTGTCCGGAGCATAACTTCCAAAGTATAAGAGCTATTGACTTCAAACTTCATATACAGATAGAACTCATTGACTAGGAGTTCCGTGCGCAAGAACCATAACTCTATCATCAGCATTTTTGGAGTTATTGCCCTTTGTTGTTATATTTTTACCCAATTTAAGCTTGTCCGGAGCATAACTTTCAAAGTATAAGAGCTATTGACTTCAAACTTCATATACAGATAGATCATATTAACTTAAAGTGCAGTGCGCAAGAACCATAACTCTATCATCAGTATTTTTGGAGTTTTTGCCCTTTGTTGTTATATTTTTTATCCTATTTAGGCTTGTCCGGAGCATAACTTCCAAAGTATAAGAGCTATTGGCTCCAAACTTCATATACAGATAGATAGATCTCATTTACCAGGAGTGTAGTGCATAAGAACCTTTACTCTGTCATCCATAGTTTTGGAGTTATTGCCCTTTGTTGTTATATTTTTTATCCATATTTAGAGTTGTTGCCCTTTGTTATTTTTTTCCATGTTAGGGAGCACTTAAGTGCACACATCACCTTTATCCAGAAACATTTACCTCTTGTGACAAGACCCTACTGGGGGTATGAATCACCATTTGTGATAGGTCTAGTTTTCCACTTTTGTTATCCTTGAAATCTTATTTAACCACAACTTCCGCAATTTTACATCAGTGGGAATATAGAAAAACGCACAAGTTCAGAGTTGCTCCCTTTGATCTATTGTGGGAGCAACCTTCTGCACAGCAGTTCTAAGTCTTTTTCCCCCATATTTTATCAGCAGATAGCTGCTCAATTACTAAACCTTAAAAGTTAAATTAAGGCTTAATTTCTAGAAATTCCAGGGACCTTTAAACCAATTACAAAGTAGAACCACGGAATTATACAAGTGTAATAATTCTGTGGTAGAATCAAGTAAAGAGCGTGAGTTGTGTCAGCGGGGTCTCGAATCCTGGTACCGCCACCGAAGCTTAAGTGGTCTGTCGACTCAAGTTTAGTTGGTTCGAAACATAACCGTGGAAATATTTTCTATTTGTAACTTTCATCTATGATCTATATATTTTTCTTACTTTCCTATCTTCTTCTCTGTATTACTTTCTCTTGTAAGAGCACTGTAGAATTTTAAAGTATCAAATCTGACAGGTACGTAAACGCGTAGATGTAAAAACTGAATCATAACAAATACAGCGATCAAACATCCCCCCGACGTCAAGTCACGCGTAAAATTTTAGTCTCGCGAGATTCGCGATTTCGGAATGTCAAATAGGAGAATATGCCCGATCTTTACCAGAAAGGGGCAGAACTCTAAAATGTCGGATGCAATCTTGCTTGCTATCTAACTTGACCGAGACATTATAGTCATACAAATGCTGATAAAATTTCAAGAGGATTGGAATAAAATTGTTTGAGTTAGATTCTGGGCACTCTATAATATGCCGGTTTTTTACGAAATAAGGGGCATAACTCTTAAATGTCTACGGCAATCTTGCTGGTTATCTAACTTGACCGAACAATAGTAGTCATACACATGCTGACCAAATTTCAAGAGGATTGAAATAAAATTGTTTGAGTTAGATTATATATTTTAGATAGCGGGCACTCTATAATATGCTCGTTTTTTACGAAATAATGGGCATAAAACCTAAACCCAGGTTTAACCCCCCAGTGGTTGTTAATAATTAATTAATTTATAATTGATTATTGATTGCTACTGACCGTACCAAGGCGGGCTCCTATGTTCACTTAGCTTTATGTTTGTCTTGCGTGTTGTTTTCTATTTAGTGTGTGGATGAAGGAATGGTATTGCGTGTGTGTGTGTGTGTGTGTGTGGTTGTGTGTGTGTGTGTGTGTGTGTTTGTTATGGTATGGCTGTGTGTGTGTTCTGCTTTAGAGATGGGTGTATTGTTTGTGTTGCGTTTCCTGCTTGAGTCTTCTTTCGTATTTATAACGCTAAAATGTAGACGTCAATCTGCTGGTTATTTAACTTGACCAAGACATTATAGTCATACAAATGCTGACCTAATTTCAAGAGGATTTGAATAAAATTGTTTGACTTAGAGAGCGGACACTCTATAATATGCCCGATTTTCACGAAAAAAGGGGCATAACTCTAAAATGTCTAAGGTAATCTTGATGATTATGTAACTTGACCGAAACATTATGCTCATACACATGCTGACGAAATTTCAAGGGGATTGAAATAAAATTGTTTGAGTTAGAAAGCGGGCACTCTATAATATGCCCGTTTTGTATGAAATAAGGGACATAACTCTAAAATGTCTACGGCAATCTTGCTGGTTATCTAACTTGACCGAGACATTATGGTTATACACATTCTGACCAAATTTCAAGAGGATCGGAATAAAATTGTTTGAGTTAGATAGCGGGCACTCTATATTAGGCTCGTTTTTCACAAAAATGGGCATTACTCTAAAATATCTACGGCAATAATGTTGGTTATCGAACTTTACTGAGACATTATAGACACATGCTGACCAAATTTCAAGATGATTGGAATAAAATTGTTTGAGTTAGATAGCGGGCACTCTATAATATGCCGTTTTTTACGAAATAGGCGGCATAACTCTAAAATGTATACGGCAAATCTTGCTGATTATCTAACTTTACCGAACAAAAATAGTCATACACATGTTGACCGAATTTCAAGTGGATTGGAATAAAATTGTTTGAGTAAGATAGCGGGCACTCTATAATATGCCCGTTTTTTTTACGAAAAAAGGTATAACTCTAAAATGACCTAGATCTTGCTTGTTATCTAACTTGATCGAGACATTATGGTCATGCTGACTTAATTTCAAGATGATTGAAATTTAAAAAAAATGACTTAGATAGCGGACACTCTATAATATGTCCGTTTGTTTACGAAAAAAGGAGCATAACTCTAAAATGTCTACGGCAATCTTGCTGGTTATCCAACTGGACCGAGACATTTTGGTCATACGCTGACCTGTTTTTAAGAGTATTGAAATAAATTTGTTTGAGTAATAGAGCGGACAGACTATAATATGCCCGTTTTTGACGAAAAAAGGGGCAAAACTCTAAAATGTCTACGGCAATTTTGCTGGTAATCTATTTTGATCGAGACATTATGGTCATACACATACTGACCAAATTACAAGAGCCTTGGAATAATTGTTTTTGACTAAGATAGCGAGCACTATTTTACGAAATAAGGGGCATAACTAGATAAAATTTCTACGGCAATCTTGCTGGTTATCTAACTTGACCGAGACATTATGGTCATACACATGCTTACCAAATTACAAGAGCCTTGGAATAAAATTGTTTGACTTAGATAGCGGACAGGGGCGTAGCTTGGAAGAAATGTTTGTGTAGGCCTAATAGAAGGGTGGTTTGGGGGTCCTCCCCCAATAAAAAAATAGATCGTAGAACGTCGGAAATGCGTTTTGGCGTATATCTAGAAGAAATAAACATGTTTCTACAGCCATGATTTTTGTATAATGTATATAGATCTAATATCATTTTGAATGTTATACTGACGATCGTGTTACTTGTGAATCGTCATTAAATACAATATTACTTTACAAATTAATGGTCCATATATTAAGAATCATCTACGCTAGATATAGCGTGTGGAATGGGTTAGCTTGTATGTCAAGTATGTCTATACACGTAGAGGCATCTTTCGGGTTAAGACGTTGATTCAAGAGTAATCATAAAAGGAAAATAGTCTGACACTTACTACCCCGTGCATGTGGCTAGACAGATTGTTGTACGCAATCTTACTAGGGGGGTGTCTAGCAACGTTCTCGTTGGTAGGTAATGCAGAGTGATCATCTTGCCATGGTAATTTCGCACTATATCTACCATTTTTGTATGAAACACTATTGTTCTGGTAACTCTGTAAGCAGTCGTCTTTTGTAGTGCTTGTTTCTTGTTTCTCGATGCCTAGTGTTTCAATTTTACAAAATGTCTCTAAATCTAGATCTACATTGCCGTGTGACGTCAGAATATTCATAACTAACGTTGACTGCGACGTAGACACAGAATTACCGCGTGTAGGACCAGCTAAAGAGATAACCTAGTTTCGAGTTCATGGCTGTCGGCCCGTTTCCGCGAATAATCTCGTCTTGAACTATAATCCAATAATAATCTGCGCCGATTAGTAGAGAAATTTGAAATTGACCCTCTTTAATGCTAGGATGCGTAACTTTAGACCTCTCAAATGTCTCGAATTCTCGTTAGTAAGTTCGAACGTTTTGATTGGCGCAGCGATGTTCGGCACTATTAGAACAGATAGCGGAATAGTCTCGGTCTCAGTTTGAATATAAAGTTTGTGGCAGTATCAATGCATCTAACTTTTTCCTCACTTTCACCAAATCCAGATATTACCAAATTTTCCCTACCGGTTCTCTCTAGATTAGTTTAGTTTAAACATATTTTATTTCCAAAGTAATTTACAAACATTCATTCTTAACTTAACATAGAAATAAAGGAAAAAGGGTTAGGTCACAAGTTCTATCAACATTAAATAAGACCTTCCCCCAGTAAAGAAAAGTTTCATATGCTAGATGGTAGTAGACAATTTAGTATTTTTAAGATATGGAAATAGTTTTAGAACGTAAGCAGCAAATGATTGTGATATTGGTAAGTACCCATTTATGAGTAAGTTGTGTATTGCTTCCTTTGATTATTTATCGAATTAGATAGCGTTGTAGCTTATGTCATATTCCTGAGACTAACATTGCAGATCCAGATCAGAAGGTTCCTGTATGAGCTCTCTGACTAGAATCAGCACTGTTAGTCATTAAACTGTAATGTAAACTTTCTCAAAACGGGTTAAGAGTGATATGGCAAAGTTAAGAAATTCTTTTGACCCCTTTGATGCACAGCTTAAGTAATTAAAATTAACTTTTAAGTAGAATCAGTCATAGTTAGACCCATATGAAATTTCGATTACTAAAGTCCTTGAAAGTAGAGACATTACCACCCAGTATTAATAAACTTGATTCATAACTTAATCTAAGTTTTCAAATCTACGACATTTTAGTAGACAACTTTTGGTGTGCGTCAAAGGGCTATGCAAAAATCAACATTTATCACTTGCTTTAGCCACTTAATACATATATACAAGAAAACAGAAATAGTAAACAGGCGAAAGTAAAAAATAAAACAAGCAAAAAAAAAACAACAACAACAACAACAAAAAAGGTTCTTATGAATGTAAACATTCAGTTAAATGGAAAAAAGATAAATGAAATGGTAAATGATTGATGTCTTGTCCAGATTACCTTATATTTGTTATATAAATATGCTTATATAAGTCTTTGTGAATACATTAAGCAAATATTTTTGTCGCTTTTATATAGTCATGTATCGCGGAAACAATCTGAATATTTTCGTCAAACGTTAATGTCGGTTTGCCGTAAAGAAGAATTTGACAATTAAGCGGATGAAAAGTGCGAAGTTTGCGGAACAGGTCAAGTCGTTGAACAGTAAATAAAGGACATTCAAAGAAGTAATGCTCTACACTTTCAACTTGATATCCGCATGAACAGCTTTCTGTGATGGATAAATGGTTTCTAAATAGGTGCGAATTCAAGTTGCTGCATTTGTTGCGCAACCGAGCATGCAAGATTGATATTTTCCTATCACCAGTCAATAAGTATTTAGAAACATGGTTTGTATTCGATAATAAATTACGTATTGCTAGTTTAAAACCACACAGGGTATTACTATTACGAATCTCTAGTGGTAGATCATTCCACAGACTAGTAGCAGAAGGAATAAAAGATTGTGCATATATTTGGGTTCTTCTAGTAGAAATTACATAATCATCTGAGTTCCTCAGATTATAGTTTGTATTTGAGCCAACAATATTAGGCATTAAGTTTTCTAAGTAATCAGGACAGTCGCCGTTGTGTATTCGATACATATAAACAAGCTTCAAATAACGACGACGGTCTGATAACGATAACCAATCAACTTCACAATATAGGTCGTAAAGAGAAACAGATCTTGTTAGGCCGGACACTATTCTTGCTGCTTCATGTTGGATCTTATCGAGAGTCATTTTTTCACCTAATGTACAGCCATCCCAGACAACAGATGCATATTCCATAATAGGTCTTAAGTATGAAACATAAATTTGGTTAAGAGTTTGTACTTTAACTGAAAATTTTAATTTCCTCATGATACCTAGTAACTTAGCTGCAGATTTAGTTATGTTTTCAATGTGTTCGTGCCATTTGCCATCTGAGCTCAGAGTTAATCCAAGATGCTTATGATTTCTTACAAAATTAACAGGAGTATTATTAAAGAAGATATTGGGATTTACAATATTTGAGTTAGACGTAAAAAGTATAGCCTCTGTCTTGTTTGGGTTAAAATCTACTAACCACTTTCTAGACCAGGAATGAATAAGTGCAAGGTCATGATTGAGTATCCCTTCCAAATCATTAATATTTGACGTTGTACAAGATAAAGAAGTATCATCTGCAAATAGTCGCGAAATACTCAAGAGTTGATTAACAATATCGTTAACATAAACTAGAAAGAACAGTGGACCAAGGACAGAGCCTTGAGGTACACCAGCAGTTATAGATACTTCCTCTGAGAAAGAAGAACCAACAAAAACTTTCTGTGTTCTGTTTCCTAGATAACTTCGAATCCAATCCAGTAATTTTCCGTCAAAACCGTTCTGTTTTAGTTTAAATAAAAGCCCTTTATGCCAAACGCGGTCAAACGCCTTAGATATATCACAAAATACAATACATGTAAAAAATTTATTGTCAAACGACTTGGCTACTTGATCATATATGTCAATTAGCTGAGAAACCGTCGAGTGACCCCTTAGAAACCCAGACTGTTTAGCATAAATTAAGTTGTTGAAAATTAAGTGGTTATAAAAATGTTTATAAACAATCCTTTCCATAACTTTGCCGATACAACTTAAGAGTGATATTGGGCGATAATTAGAGGAAAGACAGGTGTCACCCTTCTTAAAAAGGGGCATTACAATGGCTGACTTCCAACTCATTGGAAATGTAGATTCATGTAAAGACTTATTAAAGAGTGCAGTAAGAGGTTTCGATATAGTGTTGCATGTCTTTTTAAGAACAATGTGACTTATTAAGTCCTCCCCTACAGCCTTATTTGTAATTAAGTTACTTATAATATCAATTGTCTCTAGTTCGGTAATGTGAATATGATCAATTATAGTATGAGTCAGTGAACGAAAGTTTGGAAGGTTAACTGAACTATCATCCACTTTCGATACAGAAGCAAAGTATTTATTAAGACAGTTAGCTTTTTCTACATCAGATATATGGAAAGTTTCATTGTTGTCGTGATCGACAGTTTTCAATGGTGGTATAACTTCAGAATATGATTTAGTTTTAATAAGTTGCTTTAATAACTTCCAATATTGTTTTTGGTTGGTACTATAAAAATTCTGAATATTATGTTCTAAATTTCCATAGAATTGTTCCTTAGCATGTTTTTTCATATTGTTAACTTTATTTCTGAGGCTTTTGTATTTATTCCAATGATTTAAGGATTTGGAGTTCATTGCAATAGATTTTTGACGATCTCGCTTACGGGAAACACTTCTAATAGCGGAATCGTACCATGGTTTATCATAGGGTCTAATTGTAACTTGTTTATGAGGAATACATAATTTAATTAAATCAAACAGTTTTTTCGTGAACTCCGTAGCAGCCTCATGAACGTTACGAGTTTCAATAAAATTCCAATTTTCTTGCTCTATCATATTATTTAGTTTTTCAAAATCCCCTTGTTTATATAGCCAAACATGTCTTTTGCTATTATTTCCATAAAATAATGGTATTTTCATGGTTACACTTGTAGAACAATGATCACTGATGTTTGCCGGAACAGTGTCTATATCAGCATGTAAGGTTATCATTGAGTCAGATACAATAATAGGATCGATTAGTGTTGAAGAGTACTGTGTTATTCTTGTAGGTTTAGTTATAATATTTTTCAAGTTGTATAAGAGTAAAGTTTGCTTCAAGTGAGTGTTATGTTGGAGTTGGTCTTCATTTATATCGCCTACAATTACAATGTTAGGGTTTATGTCTAAGGCTCTATCTATCATATTTTCAAAGTCCTCCCAAAAAGAAATTAGAGTGTTAGGTGGCCTATAAATACAACATGATAAAAATTTCATTTTCCCTGTGTTAATTTCAGCCCATATTGCGTGAATGGTATTATTTTCAAGCTCAAAGATTCGACGTGACACTAAGTTATTAGAGACGTACATTAATAAACCACTAGAGTGTGCAGTAAAATCTTTACGGTACATGGAATTTTCATAGCCTTCTAAGATTAGTTCTGTGTCATCAATAACATTGGTCAAGTGTGTTTCTCTAGACATAATGTGTTGGCTAGTTCTTCTGAAATGAACGTCCTCTGGGCCCCTTCATCCAAAAGAATATTCGCATCAACACATGTTGAATTTGAGCTCACTGGAGCTACAGCGGTTTTTAAAAGTACGTGACCCTGTTCTGTTAACGATGAATGTAATATGCGTGTGTCGCTCGCGTTTTGAGTTTGTACCGAAGTGTCACAGTTTTTCTGAATATCTGCTCTACATATGCTCGAGTGGTGACGTCGACTACAGTGTCTGCATTTTCCTTTAGATTCACAATCTGATATTTTATGTCTACCTAAGCAGTTGAAACAAAAAGATTTATTTTTTACATGATTAAATCGTGAGTTGTAATCTGGGCACTTTGTGCACTCTGCGGAAAAGTGTACCCCGTTACAGCAGAAGCTGCGCATGCCCGAGAAAACAGCTGACTTCCTTTTGGCGCTAGAAGAAATTAAATCATTTCTGGTCTTTAAAGCAAATTTTACTGAAAAGTTGAATGGAAAGTTACTCTTAAAGTATTTAGCTGCACTTTTGAAACTACAGCCCATCCTCAACAGCCTCGCATCAATAGTTTTGCTTCTTTTCTTCTGTGATCATAGTCAGATCAGACGCTTGAATGCTGCTAGAAGATATATAGATTGATCGCTTCCGGTTATACATTCACTTCCGGTTTTCTACTTTCGAAATGAAGAGATTTGTCTTCGTAGTGTTCCTGCTTCCTCTCTTAGGTATTGGTGTAGAAATACAGCGTGACAACACCATCAGGTCAGTTGAGCACTCACACAAATCCATTTTGACAGACTGGTTTCCTACAAACTACCATGAACAACCTGAGAATGTGTGGTCATCCAGTGCGTATGAGATCGAAATTGTACGTTGCCAATTATCCAAGTCTAACGTCGCCTCACAAGCTTTTGACTTTGATCCAAAACTAATTTTCTGGCTATACATGAAACATGAAAGAAGACGTCCAACGTCAATTCCTATTCAATTAAAACGTCGAACACACTGTTTGCTCTTTTTGTTGATCAGCGGCATTGAACCAAACCATGGCCCACGTCAACCCAAATATCCCTGTATTGTTTGCAAGAGGGCTGTACGCATTAACCAAGATGCACTAGCATGCGATGAATGCGACCTGTGGTGTCATAGATCCTGCCTTAATATGAACTCTTTTGAATTCCAGACATTTGTTGATATTGATGTTCCTTGGTACTGCCCTAATTGTCGCTCTCTGAACAGAAGTGCTATCCTTTATGATCCCCCAGATGCAGATAGCAATCACTCATCTATCAACTCTAGTAGCCGCAGTTCTTACCAATCTGATCCTTACTCACCACTACAATCAGACCTTTCTTTGACTGACATATCCAGTTCCACCTTCAGCTCAATTGGAAGCCCAACTGTAGACTCTTCTCCAAAACTTAATCCTTCAGTAACGCGACGCAGAAAAAGCAGTTCCATAAGGTTCCTCTGTATCAATTTCCAAAGTGCAAGAAAGAAACTAAAAGACATATCCACTTTAATTGACACAGCTCGCCCTGATGTAATCCTGGGTACAGAAACATGTCTAAGCAACGACATTAATTCAAACGAAATATTCGAAGATTCACTTGGATATGACATTTATCGAAATGATCGTAGCGAAAACCCACATGGGGGAGTCTTGATAGCTGCTAAAAGGGAATTGAATGTAACTGACATTAAATGTAGCAAATCAGTTGAACTTATATCTGGAGCTATCACAACCAAATCAAAAAAGAAAATAGTATTTGCCTCCTATTATCGCCCACCTAACAGAACCGACGAAGACTATCTTAACAACACACGCACTGAATTCCTCCAGCTCAAAGCTCAAAGGTCAATTTTGGTTCTTGGAGGAGACTACAATATTCCAGATGTCTCGTGGAAAGACAACTCTATCCCAGTTTCTAAAAGCTACCCCAAGAGAGTTAGCCAGCAATTCCTTGACCTGGCTTCAGACCTCGGGGTTGAACAAATGGTTGATTTTGCAACACGTGGAGAAAACATCCTTGACCTTATTTGCACTTCCCACCCAAGCTTCTCGGAACGATGCAAACCTTTACCTCCTATTTCTATCAAAAGTGACCATGACATCGTGCTGTTTGATATAGCAATGCAACCCGCCCGAGCAAGACCCAAAGGGAGGACAATCTACCTATGGCAGAAAGCCAACGCTGAAGGCATCAAAGCGGCTATGGCACAGTACAGTAGCATTTTCCTCAGCCAAACATTTGCAACAATTGATGAAATGTGGGAGGATTTCAAATCAGCCATTGATAAAGCTGTCCAAGACTTTGTCCCCACCCGGAGAACGCTAGCCAGGCACACTCACCCATGGGTAAATAGTCACCTACGAAGGCAGTCTAAGAGGAAGTACAGGGCCTATAAAAAGGCACGACGTACCCATCGCCCAGCAGACTGGAACAGATACAACAAACTTCAGACACAAGCTCAGCGAGAAATGCGCCAAGCACACAGACAGTACATGCTCGATATTTCCCAAAACTACAAAGATCAACCAAAGAAGTTCTGGTCCTACATAAAGACGAAAAAGCAAGAATCAACTGGCATAGCCCCATTAAAGAACAAGGATGGATTTATTCATAGTGAAGCGAAAACTAAAGCAGAAATCCTAAATGACCAGTTTAAATCTGTTTTTACAAAAGAAGATACAAGTAACCTCCCAGATAAGGGTCGAAGCCCATATCCAGCCATGGATAACATCACCATACATCCTAATGGAATCCAAAAACAACTGAAAAACTTAAACCAGCACAAAGCAACCGGACCTGACTGCATACCAGCAGTCATTCTTAAATAAGCTGCCGATGAACTCGCGCCAGTATTATCAAGAATATTCCAGTCATCTCTTGAACTGGGTATAGTGCCAAAAGACTGGAGAGACGCCAACATCGTCCCGATTTTCAAGAAAGGCGAGAAGCACTTTCCATCTAACTACCGCCCTGTATCTCTCACATCAGTGGTGTGCAAGGTCCTCGAGCACATAGTATACAGCTCTGTGATGAGATTCTATGACAAGCACCAAGTCCTTACCGAAGCACAGCATGGATTTCGGACCAGACGCTCGTGTGAGTATCAACTCCTATGGACCATTCAGTCTATCGCCAGCAAACTACAGGGAAAGGGACAAGTAGATGTCATTCTGCTAGATTTTGCAAAAGCATTTGACAAGGTGCCCCATCTCCGTCTACTCCACAAATTGCACTTCTACGGAGTGAGAGGAACCACACTGAAGTGGATAAAAGGCTTCCTATCTGACCGCAAACAACAGGTCCTACTAGAAGGTGAGACGTCCAAAGCAGCAGATGTCATCTCGGGCGTGCCGCAAGGTACTGTACTTGGGCCGCTCCTTTTCCTCACATATATAAACGACCTCCCAGATTGCGTCACTCACTCAGACACCCGACTCTTTGCTGATGATAGCATTCTCTTTCGTCACATTAAGACCCAACAGGACGCCACTCTGCTGCAGCAAGACCTAGAGGCCCTTGAAAAGTGGGAAAGAGACTGGCAGATGGCTTTCCATCCAGCAAAATGTACGGTACTCAGGATAAGAGGTAGCAGCCGTCATATGATAAAATATAACTATACCCTCCATGGCGAAACACTCAGCTCTGCAGAAAACAGCAAATATCTCGGAGTCACAGTTAGAGATGACCTGCAATGGAAGAGCCACATGAACAACACTGCAGCTAAAGGCAGCCGAACGCTGGGCTTTATAAGGAGAAACCTCGGAGAATGTTCACCAACCGTCAAGGCAGTGGCATACACTACCATAGTCAGACCAACTCTAGAGTATGCCAGCAGCATATGGGATCCCACAAACAAGACTGAGGCCCACACCCTGGAACAGATCCAGCGGAAAGCAGCCAGGTTTGTCCACAATTGTTAACCCGCTCAGCCAGAGTGACTCCAGAACACGAGGTGCCAACCGCTTTTACCAAATCCCGGCCAATACATCCACATACAAGAACAGCTTCTTCCCCAGAACGATCCGAGACTGGAACTTGCTGCCGGCCAGAACCACCAACTGCCTGACTCTCGAGAGCTTCAAGGCAGAGGTCAGGGCCTTCCAACCCTAAATACCCAACCACTGTATATAATTTTATTTGTAAATAGACAGCTGTTTTATCGGGCATCACAGGGTATAATACGTTCCATGAGGATCCCTACCCTTATATTGGAAGAAGAAGAAGAAGAGCAGGCACACGATTTCACAGACATTTGATGCGTTTGTGAATTGCGATGCGGATTCTCAACATATTTTCTAGCTTTCTCTGATCCGGTAAGAAATGTAGCGGTTGGACACATTTCTGAGTTTAATTTTAGTACGCTGCCGGCATCAAGAATATTTATCTCATGTAACAAACACTTCATTACATCGACCAAAGTGCGCACCTCATATGGCAACTTCTGCAGTATTACAGGAGTTAAAATAGCTCCGTAAGAGCTGTCGCTTTGACCAAGTGACTCTAAAGTCCTGATATATGTCTCTGTAGTGTCATAGAACTGACGCAAGCTTTTTGTGGAATTGTGAATCAGCTTATCTTTCTGTCCATAGCGTTGGCATAACAGGGATATTGCTTTTTCGTAATTTGCGATTGTTAACGCAAACCCCGCTACCGTTTGGATAGCCTCTCCTTGAAGTGATGCTTTTAGATAATTAAACTTTTGCACTGGACTTATAGATGGGTTAGTATGAATTGCTGACTCGTACGATTCCCAAAACGATTGCCAGTCTAGAATTATTGTATTCGCCCCTATCTTTACTCAGAGCAAATATAATTATATAATAACTATCGTACTCACCAGTCTTCTACTGGCCCCTGGTCTTCTACGATAATCCTAATTCCTTGTATTCTATAACACACTATCTTCTGCAGCCGCCTCTCGCTGCCAGCTTCACTATTCGTCTGGCGCGCGCATCTCTCTGCGCAGCTGGCCTGCGCAGAGCTCCCCCTATTCTCCGGGACCCTACAGATCCCGGCTCTCGCCATCCTGGTTCCTCCTATTCTCCAGGACCCGACGGATCCCGGCTCTCACCACACTCCTCCCCACTTTATCTTTGAGGATAAGGCCCCGGGCTGCCTCCTGTGTCCCTGTACCCAGCATCTGACCATGCTGGATAACAGCCCCCCTATCCTCCTTCCCCCTCCTGCTGCCACTCATGCCTTTACCGGAGGTTGTAACTTACGGTACAACCTCTCTGGCACGCCGATGACATCCCCGACTTCCTTTGCCACCACCCGAACAGGCTCGGTGTAGACCGCTTGTATCCTGTCGGCTTGAAGTAAGGCGCGTCTGTCTCCAACAGGAGCCTCCTCCTGTCCATTGTCTTGAAGGCTTCCTTCTGGGCGTGACTTAGTTTACTCAGGAGGCAGGTCACTCCAAAGAAGGTGTTGGGGAATGCCTCCAGCCATGCATCCCTAACCCGTGACGTGCCCGTGAAGCAATGAAGGTGGATAAGGCGACCCTTCCCCACCTTTGGGTGTGCCTGCAGCTGGAACATGAGGCTCAGGACTGCCTCATCCGCATGCACCCTATCCATCCCCCTGGCGTGGACCACAAGGAGATGCCTCTCCTTAAGACTGAAGAGCACTTCTTGCAGCTTGAAGGTCTGCTCCACCCAGGAACTGACGGGCTCACCGTGGTCTATGCCCACCTCGCCGAGCCCGACCACATCCGGCTCCCCCAGGAGCTCCCCTAACCGCTCCCGGCCCCAATCCGGAAGAGATCTCTTGGGGTGGATGCCGATGGTGACATACACCCCCTTCTTCCTTAGGCTCCTCACCTCCTCCGCCGACGGGTATGAATCGGGGTCGCAGAACACCCCGACCAACTGGTCTACCTTCACCTCATATGGCTCCCTGGCTATTTGATGGTCCAGGATGTCACAGAGCTCCACTGCCCGCCCAACTCCAGTTCTCTGGCTGTCCTGTCCAGGTGGCAGTGGCTATCAAAGGCCAGAGGCAGTCCTGGAACCAACCGCCTCTCGCTCTCCTCCAGGGGAAACGACTCCCTGAGGGACCTCTGATGATTCCCCTCCAGCAGGGACACCAGAAACAACAGCACTCTCCAATGCACAAGTGCTGTAACTCTGTTGTCCCTGACCCGGAGTTGCAGCTCCTCCGTGTCTTCCTCCTGAAGGTACTGACAAAGGTCCTTCATGGCTACCTCGGTGTCCTCGTCCACCTCCCAGCGCTTCAATCCCCCCATCTGGTCCAGATACCTGATGAGGCTTCCCAGGGAGGTCCTAGCCCCTTGCAGCCAGAATGCGGCCATCTTTAAGGCCCCAACTCTGCGGCAAGTGACCTCCTCCCCCATGACGGCTGGCTGGAACACCTCTGGAAGGTGCCTCTGAAATGCGTGAGCGCGGCTACTTTCCGCCTCACACACCTCAATAGGACAGAGCTCCCTCGTCCGCTTAGTCTCCTGGGTCGAACTAAGCGGCTCTCCGTCCCTCCTCCGGCTGCCTCTGGCAAGAACCTCCTGGGCGATGTTCCCCCCCGCAACAGCCGGCTCTGCAGGTCTCTCTTGCGTTGTCCTAGCCTCTCCAGGAGACAGCAGCTATGCTTAACCACCTCCATACATCAATATGATAAATATTTACTGTAATCAATACTAGTCCCTTTCCTCACAAATTCCATATATCATAATAGTCAATATAAACTCTTACACTAACCACTACCATACATCAATATAGTCCATATTAACCCTAACCCTAGCCATTACCATTGATCACTTCCGTCAATATTAACTCATACCTTATCCAGCTTCATACATAAATAAACAATGCGAGTAGTATTAACCCTAACCCTAGCCATTGCCGTACATCAATATATTCAATATCAACCCTAACCCTAACCACCTCCATACATCAATTAAGTGACTATTAACCCTAACCCTAAACACCTCCATACATCAATATAGTTAATATTAACCATTTGCCTAAACACCACCCTACATCAATTAAGTCAAATATTAACCCTAACCCTAACCGCCTCAATACATCAATATAGTAAATATTTACCCTTACCCTAACCACCACCATACATTACTAAAGACAAAATTTACACTAACCCTAACCACTATCATACATAAATATAGTCAATATTTACCCAAACCCTAACCACCACCATGCATATAGTCAATATTAATCATAATCCGAAACACCTCAATCGATCAATATATTCAATTATAATCTTAAACCTAACCACCTCCATACATCAATATAGTCAATATTAACCCTAAAAGTCTGAATAAGGGGAGATCCTTTGAAAGCACAGAAAACAAAGCAAATACTGAAAATCGCAGACTCGGTTTAATTGAGTCTGTTCATGAGCAATACTGAAATATGCAACAGTGCTCACGCCCCCTGGCACCGGCTTAAGCGGAATTCAACTTTCAACTGTAAATACGCTGAAATCAATGATTCCAAAGGATCAGAAAGTATAACAACACTGAGAATGAAGTACGGGGCGACTTTTTACAGCCGCCACACAAGCACTTAACATCTGCTGTTGTGAATTATAAAAATCTGAATAAGGGGAGATCCTTTGAAAGCATAGAAAACAAAGCAAATACTGAAAATCGCAGACTCGGTTTAATTGAGTCTGTTCATGAGCAATACTGAAATATGCAACAGTGCTCACGCCCCCTGGCACCGGCTTAAGCGGAATTCAACTTTCAACTGTAAATACGCTGAAATCAATGATTCCAAAGGACCAGAAAGTATAACAACACTGAGAATGAAGTACGGGGCGACTTTTTACAGCCGCCACACAAGCACTTAACATCTGCTGTTGTGAATTATAAAAATCTGAATAAGGGGAGATCCTTTGAAAGCATAGAAAACAAAGCAAATACTGAAAATCGCAGACTCGGTTTAATTGAGTCTGTTCATGAGCAATACTGAAATATGCAACAGTGCTCACGCCCCCTGGCACCGGCTTAAGCGGAATTCAACTTTCAACTGTAAATACGCTGAAATCAATGATTCCAAAGGACCAGAAAGTACAACAACACTGAGAATGAAGTACCACCATACATCACTATAGGCAATATTAATATAACCCTAAACACGTCAATCGATCAATATAGTCAATAATATTTATTTAGGCTTGCCTATGGACGGAAAAAAAGCAAAATTGTACTAATAAGTAAAACTTAATGCTTCCTGATTTTGACAATATTGTGGTACTTTTACCTAGTCTTAATAGATTATCGTCTAAGATATGACATTATGGCCCGCTTTTTGACCTCATACGACCCATATTCAAAGTGGGGCTATAACGCTTCAAGATGAATATCCTGAGCAAATATGATCTTGATACTAGGGGTAAATCTATGGCCGCTAGAGTGTACCAAATCAAATGTTGACGGACAACAGACATCTACTGATCACTATAGTTCACTTGCAAAGTCTCGGGTGAACAGACGAACAAGAATGGTGTCACAGACAGTGACAAATGCCCCCGACGGCCGAGGTTTTTGTTACTGCAATATATTCATTTGGCTTTCAAGTAAAATCATAAACTTATTTCTAAATTAAGAAATGATCACATTGTCAAAGAGTTATGGCCAGTTAGGATGAGTTATCTCCCTTCCTATTCACTTGAAATAATATAGGATGAGTTATCTCCCTTTTCATCCGATTTTACCTCTAAATGACATTGACATTTGCAAGACATGACCCAAGTTGTACTGACCTCAAGAGCTTCTTGAGGTGAGTACACATACTAAATATAAAGTCTCTATCCCATGCAGTTCAAAAGTTATGGCCAAGATTAAAGTTGTGTACAGACAAAACAAACAGACCAAAAACAATATACCCCCTACTAAGTCGTGCGGGGGCATAAAGATGATGCGAAAAACAGTAATGCTGTGTGGTCAAAATTTGCATTCTGTTGCAGTTTAATTAATTTAATTAATTGTTATGAGATGTCAGTAGTGCAAATGTAGCCTATCATAGGCTTTCAAATTGTCAGATTATCAGAGACTAGAAGACTAGTCCACTCCGGTAACAAAATTCGACCTCATTATTTAATTACTAGATAACTCAATTCCTACACGTGTTTTAATGCCAATATGAAACACAGGTATAAATTCATCGTTTCTTAATTTTGATGCAAATACCACCTGCCCAAATCTTAAACCACTTGTCCCTGTATTAAACTGTGTAATGCAGTGTATTGCTAAAAGCCAAATTAAAAGTAAATCAGAATGCTCAGACGTTACGCACGGTGTTGGTACCAATTTCAAAATTGCGACGACATTGCGGGTTCATTACATCGAAACAAGAAATATATTTGACGTATCGTCATGGTTTATACCTCAAAACAACCGCATTGAAAATCTCTATCCAAATACGATATTGAAATTATAATGAAAGTCTATGCCTTTTAGCAGTATGCAATTGAAAAATGAAAATAACGTCAAAATTGCGTGTAGACGGGTAACAAAACTTGACGGCTCATAACATAAAAATCAATACACCGAATCCTATTATACATGAAATCGTCCAATATTTTGTTTAAAGTTACCGTCTATATGTACGTATAATGACACAATGTTGTTTTAACGGTATCACATGCAGAACTCAAAATATAGTGATTGATAAATGCATGAAACCCTGTAGACACTCCGATATTATGCAGAAAAAATAGAGGGGTGGGTTTTAGCTTTATGTTTAGTTATAAAGAATTATTAATCATTATAATAAAAAAAGCATTTTTGAATATAGTCTCAAACCATTGTTTATGGAAATATAATTGTTTTTAAAATTCTTATGTATATGCCCGAGAAATTTCTATTTTTGTACCGTCTACAGAAATGTCCCTAAATCTAAAATGTAACGTAATTTACGTCAAATTTAAAGGTTATTAATGTTTAAAGGGTACAATACAACCGACAAGATGGGAAATCTTAATTATTATCATTGTTTTCTAAATAGCATTTTATTTTTGTTCACAGAACTAATGCCAGTATGATGGTTAATAATCTTACATTATACATAATTTTGTTTGTATACCGTCTACAAAAATGTCCCCAAAACGTAAAATTGTCGGGTTCGACGTCAAATTTTGAAGGTACGACTGATACATCAGAAAAATAAGACAGCATGCGACGGATAATTTATGATTTTATGACTATAGAAGGTGAATAAAGATCTGGGAAAATTATCATAGTTCATTTAGATATTTTAGATAACTGTATTTGTTAAAATACACGAATGAAAAAGTAAAAAAGCCGATAGTTCGTCGTTCGTTCGTTAACGTCGTATATTTGACTGATAATTTTTATCATCCACTTACTCACTCCCACTACTTTCTCACCCTACTGTCTGTTTGTCTTTCCTCCTTTCTTGAAAAGCAGTCATAGATAGATCGACTGATAAGGTAAAGTTGTTTCTTTCTTTCTTTCTTTCTTTCTTGAAAAAGAGCTACAGATAGATCGACTGATCAGGTAAATTTTATTCTTTATTTATTTCTCTGTTTGATTCTTTGCTAGTTTCTTTCTTGAAAAGCAGTTAGGCCTATAGATAGTTCGACTAGTGAGGTAAACTTGTTTCTTGCTTTAATTTCCTTTTTTCGTTTTTTCTTTCTCTCTCTCTCTCTCTCTCTTTCTTTCTTTCTTTTTTCTTTCTTTTTCTTGAAAAAATAGTTATAGATAGACCGACTGATAAGATGAATTTGTTTATTTACCTATCTGTTTTTGTCTTTCTTTGTTTATTTCGTTCCTAAAAAACAGTTGAGGAAAGATCGATTGATAATGTGATTTTCTTCCTTTCTCTCTCTCTCTCTCTCTCTCTCTCTCTCTCTCTCTCTCTCTCTCTCTCCCACTCTCTCTCTCTCTCTTGAAAAGCAGTAATAGATAGATCGATTGACAACGTGAATTTGTTTGAAATTCAGATTTATTATAAAGAACTTTCCGTATAAGAACAATGCAAACAAACACAGCTAGAAACAGAATGCAGCTGAATAGAGTAAAAAAAAAATATAATATTTACATTATAAACATGCTCATATTTATTTAGTTCAGTTTATCTTCCCGTGTAATAAGCAAGTTTTGAGACGAAACACAGTGTAAGCAACGTTTCCGTCGATTTTGACGTTTTTGACGTTACGTCAATTGGTACCGACACCGTGCGTAACGTCTCAGGTAAAAACTCTGTTTTACTTTCAGTTTGCTTTAACTTATGATGCAAATTGTATTGAATACCATAAAAGACTGTTCATTTGGATACATTCAATTACACTAAAACAGCTCTTATTACAATCACTTCTGATCTAACTAGTTGCTGTATTTTAAAGACAGACAAAAGCTTCACCCTTTCCTCAACAGAAGTGCCTACAGCACCTCTATCTACACCTCAGTATAAGGATATCAAATGAGTACTTGTTACCCAGTGACTGTTTTGAACACATAGGGTAGGTCAAAGCAAGATAAAGGTAAAGCAAAAAGCTCTGACAAAGCTCTGCTAAAAGTTACTTTCATCTTACTTTAAGCAGTCAGTGTTTTTGACACAGTTGGATATAGGAGATTTGCACTTTTGGCTATGGAGGAAAGGGGTAAAGCAAGGTGAAAGTAATCAGAAAGCACCTAAGGGACTTTCTGCTTTACTTTTATCTAGATAAGTAAGTATTCTTGCATAATGCAGCCACTTGACAAGTTGTCTTGCACACCAACAATGGGACCTCATGTAGTGGTTGTAACAGATATGTTTTACTGTAAATGAAACAATTGTTGGCATCGAGATTCAAAATAAGTGTCAGAGAGTGAAATATCACATTGACAAAAAGAAAACATGATCTTGTTAGAATAAAGGTTCTCTAGGGCTTTCAATTCTGATTTGTTTTACTGGCACAACAGGTAAAATATTTAATTATGTATATTTAATTTGCTTTTTTTTTCTTTTTCATCAGTTCTGATAATACACTGCAGTAATAAAACACAACAACACTATAAAGTTACGTTTCAATTTCATATATACATAATTACAGCTTTTTGAGAGACTATATGAAAATCATTTGTCAAAAATTACACAGCATGATTTTTCTTTCAAATATTTAACATGAATACAGGGCTCCTTATAAGGGGAGTTACTTCAAGAACTTAAATTTTTATGTTTGCATTAAACCATATTGTGTTACTACTCATTAGAATTGGTGCAAAGAGACAATTTTAATGATAGGTTAGAATACACCATAGGATTTGGTGCTGACATGGAATTTTGATCCATTTTAACTTATCCACCGCTCTTATCAGTTCATATATTTATTACTCCAATTCAGCACATAATTATGTTGTTCTCTCTTGATAAAAAACAGTTTTAATTTGCATCATATTCTCTGACTATCTGTATGAAAGGCCATCTTGGATAGGAAACTGATTAATGTCATGGTTGATGCTTGTCCTACATTGTTTACCACTTCAGGCAGGGAAACATTGCACTGGTTATGAAACACCATACAGGAGGCCATGTTGATTCTGCAATAGATTGTGCATAAATAATTTATTGTTATGCATAAGGCACTCTACAGGCCTCAAACATCGAAAGACTTTTATGTTGTTTTCTTTTATAATTTTTGTACGACTTAACATATTGACCAAATAGCAGGTTTTATTCCTCACAGTGACACTAGTGGTCTCTAACAATTTCCTGCTTTAGCAAAGTTACTTGTGCAAAAGCAGGAGGTTATGTTAAAGGTTATTTAACTATTCTTTATAAAGCATAAGCTGAAATTTGGAGGCAATGTTAAGTATTATTTGGCTTTATGGAAACATGTGAATAAGGCATGGTTTTGGCTAATTTGTACTTTTCCATGAATTTTTCAGCATGTCTGGTATATGTATTCAATCAATGAAGTTCTAAATCAGAATGATGAAAAATTAATGTTGACATAGTTCTACTCATACAGGCTTCAGATAACTGAAAATAAATTCTTTATGTCTACATTAAACCCAGTGGTGTGACTACTTATTAGAATACTGTTTTCCAGACAACTCTAATGAATGGAATATATTCAATATTTACTATAACCTTAAACATCACTATACATCAATATAATCACTATTTACCCATTCCCTAACCACCTCCATACATCAATAGAGTCAATGTTAACCCTAAACCAAAGCACCACCATACATCAATATAATCAATATGAACCCTTACCCTAACCACCTCCATGCATCAATATAATCAATATTTACTTAACCCTAAACACCACCATACATCAATATAATCAATATGAACCCTTACCCTAACCACCTCCATGCATCAATATAATCAATATTTACTTAACCCTAAACATCACCATACATCAATATAATCACTATTTACCCATTCCCTAACCATCTCCATTCATCAATATAATCAATATTAACCCTTACCCTAACCACCTCCATGCATCAATATAATCAATATTTACTTAACCCTAAACATCACCATACATCAATATAATCACTATTTACCCATTCCCTAAACACCTCCATACATCAATATAATCAATATTAACCCTTACCCTAACCACCTCCATGCATCAATATAATCAATATTTACTCTAACCCTAAACATCACCATACATCAATATAATCACTATTTACCCATTCCCTAAACACCTCCATACATCAATATAATCAATATTAACCATTACCCTAACCACCTCCATACATCAATATAATCAATATTTACTCTAACCCTAACCACCACCATACATCAATATAATCAATAACCAACCCTTTCCCTAACAAACTCCATACATCAATATAGTCATATTAACCCTAACCCTAACCACTACGAAACATCACTATAGTCAGTATTAACCCTTACCCTAGCCATTTCCATATATCACGTAAGTCAATATTAACCCTAACCATATATCATTATGGTCAATATCAACTCTTACCTTATCCAGCTTCATACATAAATAAAGTTAGAGTTAACCCTAACACTAGGCATTACCTTACATCACTAAAGTCAATATTAACTTTAACCCTGAACACTATCATACATCAATACAGTCAATATTAACCCTAACCATGACCACCTCTATTCATCAATATAGACACTATAAACCATAACCCTAAACACCTCAATCGACCAATATAGTCAATAAAAACCTTTACCCTAATCACCGCCATACATCAATATAGTCAATATTAATCCTAATCATCAATACAGTCAAACCTGTCTTATGTGACCTTCAAGGGGAGAGACACAATAAGGTCACATAAGACAGGTAGTCGCATAAGTCAGGTTATCAGTTTTCAGGGGTAAATTAGTATACAAATGAACACCATATGGATGTTTCTGTGAATAAAATTATATATTAACATATATTAACCCTTTCTACCAAAAGCAATAAAAAAGCAATAATTAAGATCATTTTCTATATTTTCAAACAAAGTTGCATTGCTATTATGACAAATAGATCTACTTATTTAACGTGTCGACTATTCATCCCCAGTTGATCAAATACTATACATGATCCAATCAATCACCTGAAATATTCGTCGAGATATTCGTTTAGAGATTTATTCCGTAACAGGTTCGACGAAAAAGTTTAAATTTGTCCTTCAATTCCGTTGTATCTGATAAACATATGTCCAATTTAGGATCGCTTTCTCAGTCTATTTACTGTATAATTCATATTCAGAATCGCGTCTTATGGAGTAAGAATTCGATCCCAGAGTGTGTTAGTTGTTTTTTGTCTCTGTTGTCTCTCTCACAGGTAAATCTTTCCCGAAATGTCCACGTTTAGTGTCGCGTCTATAATGTTATCGCGCCGCCATTTTGTTAGTCAATTTCAAAATATGACAGCGCTATTTTTAACATCGTTTTATTTGTCAATATCTCCTATTAAAAACACAATAGAAAAAAAATATTTTGTAAAACCGACGGAAGAAAAGACGCCTAAGAACCATCTTTTTACTTGTAACACACTAATACACATATGCCGAAATCCAAGTGTTTCGCAACTGCATATAGGGATGTGCATAGTAATTCTGCTACGCAATTTCGGAATATTGTTTTGTTTTCTAATGTGATTTTTCATAATGTATCGTACGAAAGCTAACTGTCGGTTTACATGCATATAAAATGTTATTTACACGGGTATTTTCGCAAAATTAACGATTATGATACGCCGGCGTTTATACGACATATCCCCCATCCGTTCTTTCGTTATGGAGTGTTGAATTGGGAACGATTTTTTAACCCTTTTAATCGTAAATCATCCCCGGAATAGTTATTTTCGGGGTAAGAAAAGCATTTTTTGTCGAGTTCTAATAGTTGTTTTTATATTTAATTGCTTTTCGGTAGCTCAATTCTCCAAATTCATTCCCAAATCAAGATCGCCGTTGAATTATTTACCACAACTTGTCTATTCACAAACTATAACATGCAGTTTTGGAACGTGAATTACTTGTTTATAAAACAAAATTTCGGAAATCTTTTTTTCAGAATGAAATATCAAATATAATTTAAAAGAATATTAAACAAAGATGTTGTATATCACTTTTTAGGATAACTAAATAAACACTAGATATTTTGATCTAACATACAAACAAAGGAATATTCGCCTCCTGGAAATGAAAACTGAAAAATCGATAATGACCGGCAATTATCGAGTCGCTGCAAACAGGTGCGTTAAATAGGGACATGGGACTTTGGGAGCGGCATATTACGGTCGTTAGTCGCGTAACACAGGTTTGTCGGTAACATCTTAACATAAAGGAAAATGTGTTGGGAGGAACTTTTAAGGTCGGCTAAGACAAATAGTCGTTATAAAGGGACGGTCGCTTTGACAGGTTTGACTGTATAACAAATATTTACTCTTATCCTTAGCATCTCCATACATCAATATAGTCAATATTAAATCTAACTCTAAACCAATACCATACATCAATATAATCAATATCAACCCTTACCCTAACCACCTCCATACATCAATATAATCAATATTTACTGTAGCCCTAACCACCTCCATACTTCAATATAGTCAATGTTAACCCTAACTCTAACCACCATCATACATCAATAAAATCAATATTTACTCTAACTCTAACCACCACCATATATCAATGTAGTAAATAGTTACCCTTTCCCTAACAAACTCCATACATATATATAGTCAATATTAAACTTTACCCTAACCACAACCATACATCAATATAGTCAATATAAACCCATACCCTAACCATTACCATATATCACTTAATTCAATAATAATCCTAACCCTATCCACCACCATACACCATTATGGTCAATATCAACTCTTACCTTATCCAGCTTCATACATAAATAAGATTAGTATAAACCCTAACCCTAGCCATTACAATACATCAATATAGTCAATACACCATTAAAGTAAATATTAACCCTAATATAGTAAATATAAACCCTCACCATAAACACCTCGATACAACAATATAGTCAATGTTAACCATAACCATAGGTACCACCATACATTAATATGGTCAATATTAACCCTTTTCCTCACCATCACCCTACATCAATAAAGTCAATATTAACCCTAATCCTAACCACCAGCTTACATCAATATACTCAATATCAACCCTTTCCCTAGCGACCATCCTACATCAATTAAATCAATATTAGCCCTAACTTTAACCAATACTATACATCAATATAATCAATATTTATTCTTACCCTAACCACTTTCATACATCAATATAGTCAATATTAACCCAAATCCTAACCACTACCATACATCAATATAATCAATATTTACCCTTTCCCTAACCACCTCCATACATAAATATAGTCAATGTAAACCAGAACCTTCATACATCAATAAAATCAATATTTACTCTAATCCTAACCACCACCATACATAGTCAATAGTCAATATTAACACTAACCCTAACCACCCCCATACATCAATATAGTCAATATTGTAACGCCCGTGGCCTTCGTCAGGGTTCCACTTCCATACATGAATATACATGTAGTCAATAATAAACCAAACCCTTGCCACCACCATGCATCAATATGGTCAATATTAACTTTTACCCTATCCAGCTTTATACATAAGTAAAATAGTATTAACCCTTACCCTAACCACATCACTAAAGTCAATATTAACACTAACCCTAACCACAACCATACATCAATATAATAAATATTTACTCTAACCCTAACCACCTTTATACATCAATATAGTCAATATTAATCTTTACCCTAACCACTAACATACATTAATATAATCGATAATATGTATTTAGGCTTTGCCTATGGACGGAAAAAAGCAAAGTTGTACTAATAAGTAAAATATTAATGCTTCTTGAATTTGACAATATTGTGGTACTTTTACTTAGAGTCTTAATAAATTATCATCTACAGTACTGTTTAAGCTAAAGTATACACAAAGTGCACTGCCAGTTAAATGGGTTTAATAATAATAATAATAATAAACTGACAGTGCACTGAGAGTAAACTAATTTTGCACTGACAGTGCACTGACAGTTAACTGATAGTGCACTGAGATTTCAATAGCAAACTGATAGAGCACTGCCAGTCTAAACCAGGTAACTAGCAATGGGGGAATGACTACAGTTTGATTTTAGAGCTGCAACATTCTGCATTGATGGTAAATTGAAATTAAAACTGACAATGTTTATCATGCTACAGATAATGCTTATAGTTACTGTGTTGGTGATGATGACAATAATACTAATTATTATAGTTGTAGTTATAAAGATAATACTAATAAATAAAAAATTATTGATATAACAATTTCATTGAAGAAATTTATAATTAATAATATCAATAATATGATACTAATAATAAATATAAATTATTAAAATCAGTAGTAGCAGTAGTAGTAGTAGTAGTAGTAGAAGTAGTATAAAGAATGAGATTTTAACAAGTGATTCATATGAGGATCGTGACTCGTGATCGCACTGAGTCAGGTCTGAAGGAAGTTAAAAAACTAGTTAATAAAATGTTTAGGGAAGATGCTATATCAAAAGACATGAAACAGTATCTTATCGCAAAGTACTCTAGACCAGGTAAATTGAAAGGTAACCCCAAGATCCATAAACCTTTTAGAACGATAGTTAGCGGCATAGGTACTGCTACTGAAAAGTTAGCTGAGGTTGCTGAACATGAACTAAGCGAATTTGTCGAAACATCACCAAGCTACATTAGGGATACTACTGATTTTATTAATAAATTAAAAGAATTAAAAGGTCCGTTTTCAGATGATTGCATTTTGTTCTGTTTTGATGTGGCTAAGTTGTATCCGTCAGTTCCTAATAAAGAGGGACTAGATGCATGTAGGGAAGCCCTTGCAAGCAGGAGGGATCCATTAATAGGAACTGAACATGTTCTGAAGATGATTCAAACAGTTTTAGACAACAACACGTTTTGTTTTGGTGATAGTACATTCATACAAAAGGATGGTATAGCAATGCCATTGTTTTATAAACGATTCATAGATGACGGTTTTGGGATTTGGAATGGTACAGTGCAAGAATTAGAAGATTTTACCAAACATGCAAACAGTATCCACCAAAATATCAAGATTTTGGACACTTTAGTGAAGATGGACAATGGTCAGATATATACAGATCTTTATGTTAAGCCTACAGATAAACAACTGTACCTTACTAATTCTTCTTGTCATCCTCCCAATACAAAGAAAGGCATAGCGTATGGTTTGGGTTTAAGAATTAAACGTATATGTGAAAGAGAGTCAGACTACATTAGGGAAAGAAGTAAACTTAAGGGTCAGTTGAGAAGGAGAGGGTATAGCGGTAGGATGATAGAAAGTCAATTAGTATGGGTTGATAAGCTTAATAGATCAGTTACTCTTCTCAAGAAACAATCAGATAATAGGAAATTGAATAGGGTTCCTTTAGTTTTGACTTATTCAAACCTACTGCCAAACATACACGACATTGTAAAAAAGCACTCAAAAGTTTTACACAAATCTGAGAGGCTGAAAGATGTATTTCAGGAATTACCAATTGTAGCATTCAGGCGTGATAAAAATCTCTGTGACACACTGGTACATTCTAAGACTAACCGCATTGTTAAAGGGACTCGCAACCGGATGGTGTACTTGTCAAAATAAAATAAAATACTCAAATAAAAGCAAATTTGTGGCATTAATTGGTTTCTGACATTAAAAAAATATGATCAGTCCAAAAAAGTCTCAAGAATCGTCACCGAATCTTAGATTTTTAGATATTTTCCATCGTTTTTCTATACCGACTAGTAGACGGTATAGTTGTTGTTGTTGCTTCTCTACACGGGCTCAGACATAAACACGAGCCGAATTACGAAGTTGTATGCACTTTCGATCGCTACACATTGAAATACGTTAAATCGATCCGAGATAAACGGATAGTTCCGTGGTCCATTGGTCTAAGCGGTTTCCCCTATTTTGCCTTCTGTCCGCCAATGCCGGGCACCGGGTTCGAATCCCACCAGAGACCAATATTTTTTTTTATTGAAATACATTTTTTTAAACAGAATTTCTTATCCTAAACTAATTCTTTACCATTTATATAAGCATTTGACACATATTTACAAATTACTATTTTTAATGCAAAATCTGGTTGCGAGTCGCTTTAAACCTAACAATGTGGTTTGTTCACAAGAATGTGCTACTTGTAGTATTCTTGAAATGTCAAGTGTTAAAGACACATATGAACAATCAATTTTCAAGGTGTGTACTAATATTAACTGTATGGAGAGAAATGTCGTGTATGGAATAAGATGTAGTAAATGTGATCGGATGGTGTATGTAGGCGAGACTGAGAGAGAAATCAGAGAGAGAATGAAAGAACATTTGAGTGATATAAGGCATGAGAGAGAGAAGCCAATTAATAGGCATTTTGGAGTCGGAGGACATAGTAGTGAAGATGTTAGGTTTGTCATTTTGAAGAGAATGTTTAATGGAAGTAGAATTGAAAGACAGATCTATGAAACCGATTGGATTTGGAAGCTGAGAACGTACAGACCATTTGGCTGTAATGTCAAGGATGATAATGCGCTAATGCATGCATGACGCCATTGCACACATGACGTCATGAAGATGACGTCAAAACGACGTCATGACAACGGCAATAACAAACAATGTTGTTAACATTATTCTCTTTGATTTTATGGCTGAATGCATGTAACAAAAATGTGACGTGTGTTTTGACGTGATTTTCTTTGAAAAAGGCCCTTAGAGGTCGAAATATTAGAAAAGAGCAGTATATATATTAATATTAATTATAATTTTCTTACTTACTAATACTACTTCTACTATATGTACTACTACTACTACTTCAAATAATTCATATTTATTATTGGTATTATATTATTGATAGAATTATTTATTATATACCTATCAATGATTTATAGAGATTTCTCAGTTAGATAAATTTGATATCGTCACTGTTGATATCGTCACTACATGTAGTGATGATATCACTTTTTGTGACGTCACGTCAAAATTAGTTCAGTGACGTCGCAGTAATCAATTTTGTGTGTTTTTTCTGTAAAAACATCATTAAAATATATATAATAAATAGAATAATCAATTCCTTTGCAAAGATATGAAAAATATATCACGAGAATGGGTTGTTATCTGGTTAAAAAACGAGTCCGCAGGACGAGTTTTTTAACCAGATAACAACCCTTTTTATATAACTACAAATATAATAATTAGTATGATTGTCATCATCACCAACACAATAACTATAAGCATTATCTGTAGCATGATACACATCATCAGTTTTAATTTCTCTTAACCATCAAAACATCATTTTCCCCACAACAATGCAGAATGTTACTGCTCTAAAATCCAAGTGTAGTCATTCCCCCATTGCACTGCTAGTTACCTGGTTTAGACTGGCAGTGCACTATCAGTTCGCTTTTGAAATCTCAGTGCACTATCAGTGCAAAATTAGTTTACTCTCAGTGCACTGTCAGTTTAATTTATAAATTCTGAATAAGGGCAGATCCTTTGAAAGCACAGAAAACAAAGCAAATACTGAAAATTGCGGACTCCGTTTAATTGAGTCTGTTCATGAGCAATACTGAAATATGCAACAGTGTTCACGCCCCCTAGCACCAGCTTAAGCTGAATTCAACCTTCGACTGTAAATGCGCTGAAATCAATGATTCCAAAGGATCAGAAAGTATAACAACACTGACAATGAAGTACGGGGCGACTTTTTACACATTTGGAAGGTCGCGAGACCCTTGATAACACATTGGCAACGTTTCCGGAACAATTGAGAACTCATTCGGAACGTCCCGAAACCCTTGCAAACACATTGGGGATGTACCATACCACTGAGATCACCTTTGGAAGGTCCCGAAGCCCTATCAAACACATCGGGAATGTTCCGGAACCATTCGGAACACATTTGGAAGGTCGCAAAACCCTAATAAATACATTGGGAATCTTCTAGAACCGTTGAAAACACATGTGGAATGTTCCAAAAAGCTTAATTAACACAGCAGGAATGTTCGGAACCATTGATAACACAGGAAAGTCATGAAACCCATGGAAAGTCATTCACAGTGTTCCGATGTTAACAAATCGGGGATGTTCCGGAACATTGGGGAACACATTTGGAACGTCCCGAAATCCTTTAAAACACATCGGAAATGTTCCGGAACCATTAAGAACACATTTGTTGGAAGGTCGAGAAACCCTTGCAAGCACATTGGGAATGTACAGGAACCATTAATAAACACGCTTTGAAGGTCCCGAAACCCTTGCAAACACATCGAGAATGTTTCGGAACCTTAGGGATGGCCCCGAATAACTTGTAAACACATCGGGAATGTTCCGGAAACATTAGGAACACATTTGGAAGGTACCGAAACACTTTTAACACCTCGGTCATGTTTTGTAACCTGTGAGAACACATTTGGAAGGTTCCGAAACCCTTGTTATTACATCGGGAATGTTTGAAAACCATATAGAACACATTTGGCAGGTCCCGAAACCTTTGCAAACACATCGCATAATGTTCAGAACATATTTAGAAAACATTTGGAAGGCCCCGAAGACATTGTTATAAATCGAGAATGTTCCGGAACCATTGAAGACCATTTGGAAGGAACCGAGACCTATTTAAACATATCAAGAATGTTCAGAAACCATTGATTCCACATTCAAATGGGCCCGAAACCCTTGCAAACACATGAGACTGTTCTGGAAACATTGAGAACACATATGGAAGGCACCGACACTCTTTTAAACACATCGGAACGTTCCGGGACCATTGAGAACACATTTGGTAAGACCCGAGGCCCATGAAAAGTCATTGGGAATGTTCCGAAACCTTTGAGTACACATTTGGAAGTTCCCAAAACCCTTGTAAACATATCAAGATGGTTCCGAAACCATTCAAAACACATTGAGAAAGGCTCAAAAACCTAGTAATCACAACGGCGATGTTCCGAAACCAATTTTTGAAAGATCTTTGAAAGATCACGAAACCCTTGTTAATATATCAAGAATGTTCCGGAACCATTAAGAACACATTTGGAAGGTTCCCAAACCCTTGTAAAATTATCGGAAAAGTTCCGGAACCATTATTAAAAAATATGGTGGGTCCCGCGACCCATGTAAACATATCGGGAATGTTCCGGAACCTTTGAGAACATATCTGGCTCGTCCCGAAACACATTGGGAATGTTCCGGAACCCTTGAGAACAAATTTGGAATTTCCAAAAACCCTTGTTAACACATTAGGAATGTTCCGGAACCATTCAGGAAACATTTGGCACGTCCCAAACCCCTTGTACCACATCGGGAACGTCCTAGGACAATTTAAAATACATTTTGAAGGTCTCGAAACCCATGTAAACATATCGGGAATGTTCCGGCTCAATTATAAACATATTTGGAAGGTCTCAAACCCCATGGAAAGTCATTGGGAATGTTCCGGAATAATTGAGAACAATTTGGAAGGTCCTGAAACCCTTGTTTACACATCCGGAACGATCCGGAAACTTAGCGAACAAAATTGAAAGGACCAAAACCCTTGCAAACACATCGGGAATGTTCAAGGACCATTGAGAACAAATTTGGAAACCTTTTCAAATACATCGAGAATGTTACGGAACCATTGAGAACACATTTGGAAGGTCCCTTATCCTTTTTTTGCACATCGAGATTATTTCGGAACCATTGTTACACATTTGGTCCCGAAACACTTTTAAACACATCGGGAATGTCCTGAAACCTTTGTTAACACATTGGGAATGTCACGGAACCATTAAGAACACAATTGGAAGGTCCTGAAACCTTTTTTTACACATCGTTAATATTCCGGAACCATTGTTAACACATTTTAAGGTCCCGAAACCCTTTTAAACACATCGGGAATGTCCTGAAACCTTTGTTAACACATGTAGAATGTCACTGAACCATTAAGAACACATTTGGAAGGTCCAAAAACCATTGCAAAAATATCGAAAGGGGTTCCGGAACCATTTAGAATACATTTGGATGGTCACGAAACCATTGTAAACACATTGGGAATGTTCCGGAATCTAGAGAACACAGTTGGAAGGTCCATACACCCTTGTTAACACATCGGGAATAATGTTCCGGAACCATTGTTACACATTTGGAAGGTCCCGAAACCCCTTTAAACACATCGAGAATGTCCTGAAACCTTTGTTAACACATTGGGAATATCACGGAACTATTTAGAACACATTTGGAAGGTCCCGAAACACTTTTTTTACGAAAACCTTGGAAACATATCGGGTGTTACGGGACCATTCAGTTCACATTTGGTAGGTCCCGAAACCGTTGCAAACACATTGGGAATGATCAGAAACTATTGAAAACACATTTGGAAGGTCCGGAAACCGTAGTAAACACTACGGTCTCAAAACACAAATCCCTAAATTCTTGCTAACACTAGAAACACATTTTGAATGTTCTGACACCCTTGTGAACACATCGGTAATGTCTCGAAACCATTGAAAACACATAAGATCCTTAAACTCTTGGAAACGAATCGGGTGTTGCGGAACCATTGAATTCAAATTTGGAAGGTCCTGAAACCGTTGCAAACACATTGGGAATGATCAGAAACTATTGAAAACACATTTTGGAGGCCCCAAAACCCAGGAAAACACACAAAGAATTTTCTTGAAAATTTGAGACCACATTTGGAAGGTCGCAAAACCCTTAAACACACATATGGAACGTTCCTGAACCGTTGATATCACTTTTTGGAATATTCAGAAAGCTTTGCAAACACAACGGAAATGTTTCGGAACCATTGAGAACACATTTTGAACGTCCCAAAACATCCAGAGTTTTCCATAACCATTGAAAACACATTTGAAAGGTCCCGAAACCTTGCACCACATTGGGAATGTTCCGGAACAATTGAGAACACGTCCCGGAACCCTTGTAAATACATCCTAAATGTTATGGAACCATTGTTAACACATTTGGAAGGTCCTGAAACCTTGTAAACACATCGGGAATGTTCCGGAACTATTGTGTACAAATGGTAGGTCACGAAACTCTTGCAATCACATCGGGAATGTTTCGGAACCATTGCTTACACATTTGGAATGTCCCGAAACACAGCGGGAATGTTTCCAGAACCGTTAAAACACATTTAAACGGTTCCAACACCCATACGAACACATCGGGAATGTTCCGGAACTATTGAAAACATATTTCTAAGATCCCGAAACCCTTTGAAACATATCGGGTGTTGCGGACCCATTGAGTTCACATTTGGAAGGTCCCGAAACCGTTGATAACACGTTGGGAATGATCAGAAACTACTAAAGACACATTTTGAAGGCCTCAAAACCCATGAAAACACACCAGAAATTTTCCGGACAAATTTAAAAACCTTATTCACACATTTGGAACGTTCCAGAACCAATGAAACCACTTTCTAGAATGTTCCGAAAGCTTTGCAAAGACATCGAGAATGTTTCGAAACCATTGAAAACACATTTTGAACGTCTCAAAACGCTTGTAATTACATTAGAAATTTGTCAACAACATTGAAAACACATTGAAAGGTCTCAAAACCCATTTAAACACATCGGGAATGATACGCAACTATAGGGAACACACTTGGAAGGTCCCGAAACCCTTGTTAACATTCCGGGAGTGTTCCGGAACCATTAAAAGACCTTTGGTAGGTCCCGAAACCTTTTTAAACACATCAGGAAGGTACCATAACCATTGAAAACATATTTGAAAAGTCCGGAAACCCTTGTTTACACATCTTGAATATTTCGGAACCTTTGAAAACACATTAAGTAGATCCCGAAACCCGTGTTACATATCGGGAATGTTCCGGAACCATTTAGAAGACATTTTCAAGGCTCCTAAACCTTTGCAAACACATTGGAACCATTGGGAACATTTTGGAAGGTCCTAAAACCCTTTTGAATACATCGGGAATGTTCCTAAACTATTGATATCGCATTTGGAAGGTCTGGAAACCTTTTTAAAACACATTGGACGTTCCTAAACAATTTGGAGAACATTTGGAAGGTACCGAACTTTGTGACACATCGGGAATTTTCCGAAAACATTGATAACACATTTGGAAAGTCGCGAAACCCGTGTAAACACATTGAGAATGTTCTGGAACAATTGAGAACACATTTGAAAGGTCCCGACACCCGCAAGCACATCGAAAATGTTTCTGGAACCGTTGCAATCTCATTTAGAAAGTTCCGGAACCCATGCGAAAACATCGTGAATGTTCCGAAACCATTTGGAACACATTTGGAAGATCCCAAAACCCGTGTTATTACACCCGGTGTGTTCCAGAACCATAGAGAACACAGTTGAGAGGTCCCGAACCCATGTAAACATATCGGGAATGTTTTGGAATCATTAATACAACATTTGGAAGGTCATGAAACCCTTGCAAACACATCGGGAATGTTTCGAGAACCATTGAAAATACATCTAGAATGTTCCGAAACTCATGCGAACACATCGGCAAAGTTTCGGAACCATTGAAAACACATTTCTTAGATCCCAAAACCCTTGAAAATACATCGGTCAAGTTAGATAACCAGCAAGATAACCCATAGACATTCAAGAGTAATGCTCTTTGTTTAGTAAAATACAGGTCCGCTCTCTAACTCAAACAAAATTCTAATCCTTTTTAAACTTGTTCAGCATGTGTATAACCATAATATCTCGGTCAGGTTCGATAACTAGCAAGATTATCCCTAGACATTCAAGAACTTTTATTCGTGATAAAGGGCATATTTCAGATTGTCCGCTCTCTAACTTAAACAATTTTATTCAAATTCAATTGAAACGTGGTCAGACCACAATGTCTCGGTCAAGTTCGATATCGGGCATGATTTCCGGAAACGGGCATATTTTAGCTTGTCCGCTATTACTGAAACAAATTTATTCTAATAATTTCGCCACTTGATCAGCATGTGAATTACCATAATGTCTCGGTCAAGTTCGATAACCAGCAAAATTGCTGTAGACATTTAAGAGTTATGCCCAGGATTTCGTCAAATAATTCATATTTCATTTTTCTGCTATCTAACTAAAACCAATTTATTCCGATCCATTTGAAATTTGGTCAGCATGTGTATGACAGTGATATCTCGGTCAAGTTCGATAACCAGCAACATTGCCGTAGACATTCAAGAGTAATGCCCCTTTTTTCGGTCAAAAACGGGCATAAATTATTTTGTCTGCTCTCCAACTCAAAAACAAATTTATCTAAATCCTCCTTTAACATGGTCAGCATGTAAATACCATTATGTCTCTGTCAAGTAAGTAATAAGCAAGATTGCCCTTAGACATTCAAGAGTTATGTCCCTTTTTTCGTCAAAAACGGGAATATTTTGGTTTGTCTGCTTTCTTACTCAAACAAATTTGTTTCAATCCTTTTGAAACTTGGCCAGCATGTGTGACTAAAATGTCACGGTCAAGTTCGATAACCAGCAAGATTGTCCCTAGACATTCAAGAGTTATACCCCTTTTTTCGTCAAAAACGGGCATATTTTAGATTGTCCTCTCTCTAACTCAAACAAAATTATTTCAATCCTTTTGAAACTTAGTCTGCATGTGTATGACTATAATGTCTTTTAAGTTTGATAACTAGCAAGATTGTCGTAGACATTCAAGCGTTATGCCTTTTTTTTGTCAAAAACGGGCATATACTCAGAGGATATTCTAACCGATCACTTTTTAAACTCAAATTTTTCGAAACCGCAAATCGCATATTGACGTAATCAGTTTTAGTTTAAATACTAGGTTTAATGCGCATTGAATCAAGTTACTGGAGTTTGAGTGTCTTTCTACGTTTGTAGCGGCCCTATATATAACTAGGCCCCAAATGTAACTACGCGGCCCTACTTGTAACTAAACGGCCCTAAATGTAACTAAACGTCGAAATGACGTCGAAAAAAAAGTGACCCTACTTGTAACAAAAAACGGCCCTATATGTAACTACGCGGCCCTAAATGTAACTAGGACCAATGACTGTAAGTACCAAATATTTAAGATGATAATCATCATCACCACCATCAGCATAATCAACACCATATTTATTTAAAGTCCTTGCGTCTTTACATATTAAGTATGTACACTTGGTATCTTGAGTGAAACAAACTTAAAGGGTTGGGATTGAATCTGATCATTATGTCAACAGTTACTTGCCTAGATTTATAAAATAAAATGCAAAACTTAACCATGGTAATCCTAGTAACCTGATTTGTTCATAAATCGTCTTTATGTTTTGATAGAAAGTATAGTTTGGTAATGGGTAACTCAGAATAGACCATAAAGAGTTATTGCCCCTAATTTGTTATAAAATGCTTTATTCTCATGTCATTGGTAATATTTCAGGTTGCTTAATATTGACAAGACGCGTTTTAGCTCGAATACTGAGGAAATTAATTATTAATTGATGATCAATTAATTAGCTCTGAACTTATATTGGCTGACAGATAAGTACACTCTAGCTCTAGAGACTTATTTGCTGACCGGTTTTTATTTGATTGGATTTGTTTTTTAATCATATCGTGACACCCAGCTAATTATAGGTGGAGGGAGACCCCAGACGCCATCTATAAACTGTCAGGCACAAATCGGCAACAGAGTAGAACCACCGACCTTCCGCAAGCTACACCAAAGGCTTCCCAAAATTAAAAATCCGAATGCCCAGACTGGGATTCGAACTTATCTAACCGGTTTTGAGGATAATTGCTGTCTTCACGTATGTAACGAAGACGCATGAACTATTTTTGTAAATACAGAACATATATAGGTGACCTGGACTCTGATTGACGGACGGATAATCCACAATATTATATTATCGAAGCGGGAACGGTCTAGCTTATTTTAGCTTGATCAATTAGCTTGATCAATCGGACACAAACTTACCACTAGGATTTATTGTCAAAGGTGTTATATGTATATATAGAGTTTTGTAACCACTAGAAACTGTAAAATAAAATACTGTTCTCTTCTGTTCTGTTCTGTATTATAGCGACTGAATTTGATATTTGCTATGTTGACTTAAGTTAACAAGACGGATCAATACTGTTGGATGAGTATGCACATACTTATCAGGTGTAATAGACCCTGCTCATCTTTAGAAGCTGTATGTATCAACAATTTTTTTAAATATTTCTTAAATGACCTCATATTAACCCATTACCACATAAATATACTCGTTTACGCCTACAGCGTAGAAGAAAGAAAATTATAGCAGGCTGAAATAAAGCAGAATTCACATTAAGACGCATTCTGCTTTATTTCCAATCTGCTTTAAGTGATCACCTTCCTTAAAACTAAAATTAGACTATGGGGTTAAAGGCAAACATGGATAAAACTGACTTCCTGTCAATGACTCGTATCCTGATTAGATACCGAATTACAAAGCTTCTCATCCCGCTCAAACCTGTTACATTCTGTAAATACATCCAGTGTTAGGGAGGTCCACGGGTTACCTAAAAGGTGTCAACTGCATTCTCTCTTTATCTATCTCTCTCTCTCTCTCTATATATATATATATATATCTCTTTATCTGTATATCTGTCTCTCTCTATAATAATATATATCCTGTTCTTGTCTTCCTGTCTGCCTCTCTCTCTCTGTCTGTATCTTTTTATGTCTCTGTCTCTATGTTTCAATCTCTGTTTATCTGTGTGTATCTTTCTCTCTCTCTCTGTCTCTATCTATCTGTCTGTACGTGTGTCTGTGTCTATGTCTCTCTCAGTCTCCATATATCTCTCGCTGGCTCTCTCGCTCTCTACCTGTCAGTATCTCTGTCTGTCTCATTCTCTGTCTCGTTGTCTCTGTCTGTCTCTGGCCGTCTGTCTCTATGTCTGTCTTTGTTTCTGTGTCTCTGTCTGTTTTTCTCTCTGTCTTTCTGTATGTCTCTGTGTCTCCCAATGTTTGTCTATGTCTATGTCTGGCTCTGTCTTTCTGTATTGCTGTCCCTCTCCCTATACTCTCTCTCTCTTTATCTGTCCCTATATCTCTCCGTCGTTCTCTCTCCTTCAGTGTTTGTTTTTTGGTTATCTCTGTCTCTCTGTGTCCGTCTCTCTGTCTGTCTATATACCCGGTATATGTCTCTCTTTCTCTGTTTTTTCTTACTCTCTCTCTCTCTCTCTCTCTCTGTTTCTACACCACTTTCCGTCTCTGATTGTCTCTGTCTGTTTCTCTCTCTGTATATATCTCTATGTCTGTCTCTAACTGTCTGCCTGTCTCTCTTCCTGTCTCTGTATCCGTATCTCTGTCACTAACTCTGGTATGGGGACATGTACACAGGCATCCTTTATAATCTCAGAGAGAATGTTGTTTGCGGACGTGTCCCCACTTCTATACGGGAAACATAAGAAAACAGTATGCAAACCCTTAACCGGATAAACACATACATGTATTTTTAATTCCCTATGAAAAAAATATAATCCACCTTAAAAAATCATGAATTCGCAACATAAATAGTTCCTTTATCCTCGCAGATTAAGGAGCGTTCTGCGGATGGAAACCGGACGAACGGACTGACAAACTTTAAATAGTATCTCTCTGCCTTTCGGGGAGGTGGGTAATAGTAATCGCAATCATCATCATTGTTATTTTTGTTATGCAAATCAGTATCATAATCATAACCATTTTCACAATGATCATTATCATTATCAGCATCGTAAGGTACTTAGGGTTAGATACAAATAAAAGACACAAAACCTTAATGTCATTTGCATGTTTTATTGAACTTACTTAAATTTGTCAAACACTATGCACTACTATCATCAGTCTCTATTTGGCCACTTGCTAGTCATACAAGGAGTGTTTCATAATAAATGCAACTTGATCAAAAGCTTTAATAATATAAGCGCAAAATGCATGTTTGACAAATCATTAGAAAGAACAATTCATTGCATACACGATGGTATAATGCACGGTAACATAACATAACTAGATAAGTCGCCACACAAACTAACTGACCCAAGTCAAGGGCACTGGACCATTTTGGTTTATCGAACTAATATTGATACTATCATTCCTATATTGAAATTTTTTTGTGAAACTTTCGGTCAAATAAAATCAGATAACTATGCACATACTACGCAGTTTAAGAATATATCATTTTATAGAATGACAAAAATATATCTAGTGTTTAACTCGTACTGAAAATATCATAAAAATAACACTCCTGTTATGTTAAAGAGTGAAACACATTTTGTTAAATCAAATCAGGCTGTAATTGAAGCAATTCGAATCAAGAAAACTTTCATAATGTTTGAAATCCATGTCATTTTCTTTCAGAAGCAAAATTAGACCTATCACAAATGGTGATTCATACCAAAAGTAGTGTCTTGTGTAAAATTAAGTGCCTCCTAACATGGAATAAAATTACAAAGGACAACAACCAAGAAAATAGCTCTTATTATTTGGAAGTTATGTTCTGGACAAGCCTAAATTGGATAAAAAATATAACAACAAAGGGAAATAACTCCAAAAATACGGAGGTTCTTATGCACTGCACTCCTGGTAAATGAGATATAACTGTATATGAAGTTTAAGAGCTCTTACACTTTGGAATTTATGCTCCGGACAAGCCTAAATTGGATAAAAATATAACAACAAAGGGAAATAACTCCAAACATACTGATGGCAGAGTAACGGTTTTTGCGCACTGCACTCCTAGTCAATGAGATCTATCTGTATAAACATTGTGTAGTTTGAAGTCAATAGCTCTTATTTTTTCGAAGTTATGCTCCGGATAAGCCTAAATTGGGTAAGAATATATCAACAAAGGGTAAAAACTCCAAAAAAAACTGATGACAGAGTTATGGTTCTTGTGCACTGCACTCCTAGTCAATGAGATCTATCTGTATATGAAGTTTGAAATCAATAGGTCTTATTAATTTGAACTTATGCTCCCGACAAGCCTAAATTGAATAAAAATATAACAAAAATAGAAATAACTCCAACAATACTGATGACAGAGTTAATGTTCTTGCGCATTGCACTCCTTGTCAATGAGATCTAACTATATATGAACAATGAAATCAGTAGCTCTTATTCATTTGAAGTTATGCTCCTGACAAGCCTAAATTGGGTAAAAATATAACAACAAAGGGCAGTAACTCCAAAAATACTGATGACAGTGTTATGGTTCTTGTGCACTGCACCCCTTAGCAATATGATCTATCCGTATATGAAGTTTGAAGTCAATAGCTCTTATACTTTGAAAGTTATGCTCCGGACAAGCCTAATATGGGTAAAACTATAACAAAAAGGGAAATAACTCCAAAAATACTGATGATAGGGTAACGGTTATTGCGCACTGCACTCTTGGTCAATGGGATCTATTTTTATATGAAGTCAATAGCGCTTATACTTTGGAAGTTATGCTCCGGACAAGCCTAAATTCGGTAAAACTACACGTATAACAACAAAGGAGAATGACTCCAAAATTACTGATGACAGAGTTATGGTGCTTATGAACTGCAGTCCTAGCCAAAAAGATCTATCTGTATATGAAGTATGAAGTATGAAGTCAATAGCTCTTATTGTTTGGAAGTTATGCTCCGGAAAAGCCTAAATTGGGTTAAAATATAAAAACAAAGGGCAATTACTCCAAATGTACTGATGACAGAGTAACGGTTCTTGTGCACTGCACTCCTAGTCAATGAGATCAATCAATATATGAAGTTTGAAGTCAATAGCATACATATACATATGCTTAATAGTTAATATGTAAAGAAAATAAGTTATCGTGACATATCAAAAGTTTTGAAGGACAGACAGACGGACAGGTGGACGCAAGGACATTAAATAAAGATGGTGTTGATTATGATGATGGTGGTGATGATGATTATACCAACAAAAATATCATCTTAAATATTTGGTATTTGCAGTCATTGGTCCTAGTTACATTTAGGGCCGCGTAGTTACATATAGGGCCGGAGTTACATATAGGGCCGTTTTTTGTTACAAGTAGGGCCATTTTTTTTTCGACGTCATTTCGACGTTTAGTTATATTTAGGTCCGTTTAGTTACAAGTAGGGCCGCGTAGTTACATTTGGGGCCTAGTTACATATATGTATTGCAAACAAAGTTCATAAATCTTGTATCAACACCGTGAGAGTTATTTCCCTCTCTACATTTTTCCGGGAGATTCTGCCATTCCGAAGCTTTTGAAATTAAATTTCATTAAGGACTATCGCGGCAGTTTGTTCGAATTTTCAAACCATTCAGATTTTTTTCAAATTCTGCATGTTGCTAGTACATGCCCTGCTGTTCAGAAATATGAAATAAAAATAGGGAGTCCCCGAACTGGTTCTTTTCTTAATATCTTGGTTTTTTGGTATACCCCTAATTATCCAGAGACACGTGCTTCTGATCATAAAATCTCAGAACACGCCTCTTCAGCTTTGTAATTTTTCCTTAGATATTTGGTTATTCATATGTTTTCATAAAATAGAAAAGAATAGGAGGAAGTAGCAATAAAAACATGGAAACAACATTTTATTCGTCAACAAAGGGAACACATCAAATAGTTATTTTTCAATTTTTTTCTCCTACAGTTCTTACATTCAGATTTTGCCAATATTTTTCACAAATATAGATAAAGCCTTAATTTACTGAAATCACTAATTAAAGTTATGAGTAACCGAACTATTTTTTCTACAAATTCAAATGTCTGCTAAAGAGTAACATCTGGGTAAAAGCACCAGTTTTTCTCCAAATGAAAAATCCCAAGTGTTCAGATTGGGATTCGAACCAACAGCAGTAAGGTCCCAAGTGAGTGTAAGTTATAGTCACTATGAGCACTGGACCTCTGCCACGGGTCCCATCCCTCCTAATCCCGTTAAGAATACCAACAATCTACCAGCATTCGGCCGGCAACCTGTCGGTCGTCTTCCTATTATGACTCAAAGGAAGCCGGGAACTAAGCATAAACTCAACGGGACTTAAGTTTGATCATGGGATGAAAAAGGCTGCACTTATCCACAGATAATACTTCGGATTTAGGTCGGCTGTTAAAGAGCTTTTTTGATCAAATCGTAAAAACTGCATGTAAAAGGGTGGATAGCACAGTTTTAGCGCACCCGCTTCTTAACAATGCACCCCGAGTTCGATCCCGGGTCGTGACAGTACGGGAGAGGGTCGCCTGTCCGAAGACGTTGGTTTTCCCTAGTACTCTAGTGTCATCCCACAAAACGACGCAATACACCATCTTTTGCGCTATGGAAAGTGATTTGCCTAAGTTGTTAGAACTTGTTTCATAAAAAATGTTAAACGGAAGGTGATGTGTGAAGAATCCGTAGGTACCAATAGGTCGTTTAAAAAGGGGGTACGGAAATCTCACACTGCCATTGTGTGACATATTCGTACGAACTCTTCACACATTGGTCACACGCGGGGAAGAATTCGTACGAATTCTTCACAAGTCTGATTACGGTGTGAAGAATGCGAAGTGTGAAGAATTCGGCTCAACACTGTTTTACTTTTAGCCTGTTTGAAGTTTTTATCTGCAGATATGCTTGAAATGCTATCCAGGTTTACTTTCCATCGGAACTTCATCATTGCCTATGAGGACTAAGCGTAGGATTAACTCTTTTAGTCCTAGTCATGTACTGCGTCATTTGCAAACAGTGTAGCTGTGAGGAGCACAGGACCCCGACACGATTGTTTTTTGGGAGAAAAATCGCCAGAAGGTATATATATAGACAATGTGTACAACTGATTGTCAGTATATTCTCACCCTATCTCGACAAATCCGGGCATATCATGAATAAAGATTCATGAACCGACACTTTTGTTGCATTTCTGTCAAGCTAATATAATAACATAACATAAAACCAACTGTAAGCATGCAATTTCAACAGTAACTGCGTCTACTCACTGAAATCACCGAATTTTGGAAAACGGGACAGGGGTGCGTTCATAGCCGACACAGCATTGACCAGTACTGTACCGCCAGTTTCGGCGGTAAAATCTAGCATTATGTACAGTCATTGACCACAAGTCCACTACTAGTGTAGGCTTGTTCAGGCGGTAATATCGAGCACGGCAGTCATACAGTTCCATAGATTATATATTTGACACCGATCAAAGCTGATTTCTTCTCAAATCAATGCTGTACCAAAAAAGCTTACATTTTCAAGAAAAGCTTTACTGCCGATGAAAATATGCGAATTTGTTGTTTGTATTGCAATGATTTGAGAATAAATCAGCTTTGATCGGTGTCAAAATGTATAGCTATTGAACTGTATGACTGCCATGCTCGATCGGATCCATGTGGTGAGGAGAACACTTGTCTTATGCAAACAGTGTAGACTGATTAGAGGGCTCCTTATGTCATTTTGACATATATTTTGACATATATTGTAAAAATCAACCCTAAAAAGTAACTAGATTTAATTGAAAACTAGAATTGTCCATTCGAGGTTTCAGGGAGGAAAGGGTTAATTGAAAGCGTAACTATCGGGGAATGGATAGTGGATGTATAGAAGAGTACATGTATAGGGTTTTACAGCACTGCGACACGTAATATGTCGCGCGGTGATGATTCCTGGAAAGATGGTGTCGGCCTATCTCACCCGCTTCAAAGCAGTGCATGCTATCTAGGTCAAATAAGCAAAACCGCGGCACGGCAGGAAGATATCTGGGGGGAAAGGGTTAAATATAGATAGTTTAAAGCAGGATGAGAGTAAAGCACAAAACTCATACAGGAACTTTTGTCTTTACTGTTATATCATTTAAAGCAAAGAAACATGTCTTTTAGTGAGCGGCAGGAGTTATGTACACCTAACTACTAGTATCAGGTTTTCTATCAAGTTTATTCAAATTGTACTCATATTCTTAGATCAGCGTAGTGTGGCACGGTCCTCATGTTGAAAAATGCTATCTTTGTGTTCGTTGGTTCTTGTATATGAATATACATCACAGGTTGTCATGGCAATTCTAAAACATATAACATTGAAATTCGCTGTAATGAAAGAGTACTGGAAAACCGGCGCTCTTGCGTGAACTGTTTTCATTGAAAGCAATTTCTTTTTATCTTAGTACAGCAGACCTTTATAATGCTGCAAACGTATGCGCATTGCTAATCCCAGGTGACTGGTAAATGTAGAAAGGGGAGTACAGAAAATCCTTTAGAAGCTTTCTGTAATACATGTGTCCTCCATTTAACATGTTATACTCGTCATTAACAAACAATGTACCTGCGCAAAGTACTCAAACAGTGCATGAACCCTCAGATCAGGGTCTACAGTGTTTGCATAAGAAAGTGCCCTCTTCACATGTTCACCGTTTGCAAACTATACTCGTCGCTATTGTTGAATGTGTTAATGGTCTATAGCATTTTCGCTAAGTTCGTTATACATGTATAATACAAGCTGAATGAAATAGAGCTTCAGAGTTAGTTCACAATTTAGTTATAATTAGTTTCTAATTACCTAGAGCACTGTGTATTCCCGTATGGACTGAATAAACATTTCCTGCTTTCAGTTGCATATCTGACATATTTGTGAAACTCAACAATATTCGTTTCTTTGTTAGTGTAGTGATGTTTGTTTGTTTGTTATCGACGTCGTTTTCTGCCATCTTTATGGACTAATTGGAGGCACCAGATCTCGAGAGAGGTGAGCGGATACAGAAAACCAGGGCGAGATGCCATACTCTTATTATCGGCTAAGAGTTCTCTGGTCCTTTCAGATGCCAAGTGTAAATAATTGATAAATTGGAACAGGGGTGTGTTCTCCTCTTCAAATGGACAATTTCAGTTTCCAATTAAGTCCCTGATCAGATTGCTCTTTTTGGAGCCCTTTGATCAAGTTCTACACTGTTTGCATATGACAAATATAGTTTCAACAATACACCCATAAACCCCTAATGGCGCCTACGTAATGTGTTCTTCATCAGTGTACTACATGTAGTTAGTGAATAGAAAAATAAGCATGTAAAAACAGCCACACGATCACGATTTGTAATATTGTCAAAAAACAACAAACCTAAACAATCAACTAGATCAGCGCATGAGGGTGCCAACGCTCGTCTGCAATTATGGCCAATATTAAACCCACCCTATTTTACCTCTTAATGACCTATAAATGACCTTTACCTTCGTTGGACATGACCCAATTTGTACTGAGTTCCAGACCTGTTGAGTACACATACCAAATGTAAAGTATGTATCACATGTAGTTCTAAAGTTATGGACAACGTTAAGCTTTCGGACGACGACAACGCAGACGCCGGAGTGATGACAATAACTTCTTCGAAGCAGATGAGCTAAAAATGGACTTGACTTAATCGGAAACGTGTGATCTATATTACCTCTGTAAAGAAGACATTATATTCTTTCCTAATAAATGCTCTTATTCTAAAAACAAACCTTATGTCCATTCCAAACAAACCGGCGTCTGATCAGGCTCCAAACTGATTGTCACTTACATAACAATAAGTCGTCAGAATTTTCAAAACGATGGCATTTGGTCCGTTTTTTTCGATTTGAGTTGCTCTAAATGGCGTTTAAAATGGAAAAGAATATCGTCTTCTCTTCTGTATCGATTTAGAAGCTGAAAACAGTGCGGACCCTGCTGAGAAACTGCGTAACATCTGGGTCTGCACTGTTTGTTAATGCATACCAAAGGATCAAAGACAACTGTATATGGACTGACGTAGCAGTGTCTTTAGACCACCTTTATATATAGTGAAATATGTCCATCTATTTGCCCATATAGCAGGTCGTTTGATTTGACTGAGAAAAACAAGCAATACTAACCTTGACGAGACGCAGCATATTGTGGGTCGATATGCTTTAATGGACCAAACATTTACATTGGAGGAATGGTTCGGTCTATTTAAGTAAGAAAATATACGACTAAAATACATGTACAATACAGTGCTCTACAATACATGTACAATACATGTACAATACATGTACAATACATGTACAATACAGTTAATCTAAGTGCTCTACAACAACATTCAATGGAAGACAAGGATTGTGTGTGTTGTTCGAAGGGATTTGTAATAGGGAGGGAAATTGTTGTGCATTTGCAGATCAAAAGCCGCTTTCAAGCTGTTTGTCACTCGTCAATATGTTTTCTTCTGTCAAAATCTCCATTATGTGACTTTGAAAAAACAGCAGACGATAATTTTAGGAAACGATTTTGCAGCCGTAGATTGGTTGAAAATAATTGTCTTGTTTTGGGGAATAGCGGCAAGCGTTGTTGTAAGAAGGGAATCGTTGTTCAGAGGACCGTTGTTGGGAGGGAACATAGTATACGAATATTATAAAATTTCTAATGCGATCAACTCATATTTTATATCAAAGACAGTTTATCAACTCCTGCTGTTTTCATTTTTCATGACATAATGAATCAATTCTGCAACAATACATCAGCTATAAACATCTAAGTATAGACCAAGAACGGAAGACAGTAGCGGATCAAAGATTCCAGTGGTGACGGTCATAGCGGGTGCCACACAAAATGCAATGCATTTACATACTTTACACCACCATTTAAACGTCCCCGGGGTGATGCAAAACGCAAAATACTTAAACAACCATTTGTTTTTCATAAGACAAAAAGGCGAAAGAGTTCAGATGCAATAGATTTTGATGTTGTTTTGGGAAACTTTTGGTAGATAGTGGGAAAGGGTTAATACACTACTCCATATAAATACGCACAGGACTCAGCGTGAACTCGAGAACACATAGAAGAAGCCGTCTGCTTATTTATACTAGTATAGGTAAACAACTAGAAGTGAACCGTGAATGTACTTTACATTTTGGTATGTCCCATGATTTAGGGGTGTTAGCAATGCTGCAGTTCATCTAACTAAGATATGTACTTCGAATGCGACAGTAGATATTAGTCGTGTGGTTGCCAAGGTAGTATAGTGTCGGGTATTTGCCATAGATGAATGATAGATAAGTGAGTTCGAATCCTGACAGGTTTCTTTTTTTCACTAAAGTTATAAATATTTATATATTTGTGAAGATTATATGTATCGAAAAGGGGGGAAATTATTATTTTCTCATGCAAGATTATATATACATGTACATGTATATTGATCCATGTATCATTTATGTAGCCAAGTTGGGTGGCCAGCCGCCACCATGATTTTGGCATACTGTACATCGCTATAGCAAGGACGCGAAGGAAATAATCAACAGTGTGGACAAATTTTGCATGTTGGAGAAAGAAGCTGGCCTGCAAATTTCCCTGAATTTACAGTCCGTCTCTGATGACGACTGTGACTCGGGCCCAAAATTAGCAAGTGAGGGAGAAACTTGAAATTTGAATGCCATGAGAAATGTAGATCTATTATATGTTTGAAAATAAAATGTAACACATGGCTTAACAAATGTGAGCTATATATTAGATAAAGATGATTAAAACAAGCACCTTAGAGCTGATATCCCCTGCCGCAGCGATTGTCGAGATAAAAGTGGCAAACTTTATTGTGGGGGGAGGGGAAAATGGTGATCACCTGTCTTAAAAGCTTTTTACAAAGTTTTATAAAAAAATCCTTTCAATTGTGTATATGTTAAAGCCTAAACAGTACTAAAATAAAGCCGTTTGTGGCAAATCTGGGTATGACAGGGACAGGTAACTCTTGATTCAATTTCAACAGTAATTAAACACGTTCAAGAACTTATAATTGTGTGCAAGTATTATCAAAATAAATTCAGAACTGTAGAATTTACTAGAGCGCAAACACAGTTAAACATTTGTCCATACTAGCGTATAAACTGTACCAAAATAAAGCCTTTTCTAGCATTTCGAAGTTCACGTGTACATACAAGGCAGATAACTCTTGCCACAAGTATCTTGCTTTGACAATAATTCCATCCTTTCAAGAAATTATACTTATTATATACATTCTATGCAAGTATTAATAAAACTTTGTTTAAAACTTGAGTTACTAGAGTGTAAACTCTGTTAAATATGACATTTTCCACTCATCAAGGGCAGATTACTCTTGACTTATTTGCACATTTTCGACAATAATTGAACTCATTCTATAACTAATAGCTGTATATGGTGAAAAATTTTTTCTTCAAAATCCATTCACATTTGTACACACTAGCATGTAAACAATAGAGCCTTGTCTAGCATTACTAAGTACATATAGGGCAGATAACTCTTGCCACAAAGTATCCTTTTTTAATAATAATTGCACCCCTTCAAGAACTAATATTTATTTACATTGCGTGTAAGAAAAATCAAAATCCATTAAAGACTGTAGTTGCTAGATGGTAATATGGCTTTTTCGACTCATCAAGGGCAGATAACTGTTAGGGTGACTAGTTTCTCCGTTTTCAAAAATAATTACAATTATTTGAAAACTAAAAACCATGCATAATTTAAGATTTTTTATCGAAATCCATGCATATTTATAGATACTAGTATGTAAACAATATTAAAATGAAGCATTTTCTAGCATTTCCAAGTACATCAAGGGCAGATAACTATTGCCACAAGTATCCTTTTTTGACAATAATCGCACACCTTCAAGAACTAATATTTATAGACATTGTGTGGAAGTATAATTGAAATCCATTTTAAACTGTAGTTGCTAGATAGTAAAAACTGTTAAATATAGGGTTGTTTTTGCTTTTGTTTTTGTATGAGGCAGATAACTCATGACTAATTCCCCCTTTTCAACAATAATCAAATTCATTTGAAAACTGATAGCCATACATAGTTCAAGAAATCAAAATCTATGCATATTTACACAATATCAAAATAAAGCATTTTCTAGCATTTCTAATTACATCAAGGGCAGATAACTCTTGTCACAAGTATCCTTTTTTTGACAATAATAGCACACCTTCAAGAACTTGTACTTATATACATTACATCCTAAAATTTTCTGAATTTTTTTTTCATCAAAATCTGTTTATCGGTTTCAGAGATACAGTTGCGGACGGACACCGTGACGGACGGACAGACCTAAAACAGTATCCCTCTGCCTTTCGGCAGGGGATAATAATAATAATCAAAGATGGAAAGAAATAAACAAACAGTTAAAAAGAATATCACAAAATATATCAATTAAAAAAAGTAGCAATTCCAGGGATTCGAACCTGCATTGACTATAAACGTCTAAGCACAAACTAAAAATCGTCAACCCTACAAACTGCGCTATTCTGTTTAACGATATCATGTATAGATATTTAGCGGTAAGAAGATTCATTTTGCTACCGATTTTCTTAAGGAATGCTGATTCCCCTCAAAAGTGGACTGCGTACTGCTCGTTGTTTACTTATAGTATATATACATGTATATGAAGGGGCCTATAGTTTCAAAAGAAGCATTATAACATGTGATTTATTTTTTATTTTTTGATTAATCACACCTAAAGCAGTTTGATCAATTTCTTACTGATAGATTTGATTAAGCGAGTGTTTTAAGAAAAATGCATATATTTCAGGCAACAAACTAAATACTTGCATCATACTGTTAGTAAGCATCACTTTTTAACTGTTTTAATGTTTTTGTGCTAAGTATTACTTTACATTATTTCAGAAGGTCAAAGTAATGCATGCCGACTCTTTGCCGAGAATGGCTACATTATACATTTCACCATAGACAAAAACAGAACCTATGTTTTTCTTTTTACCATGGTACTGAGATACATTTGAAGAACCTATGCAGACATTTTCATAGAGATCCTTCGGAGATTTCATTTGGGAGGATATGTTCTAAATGGTCACCTATATTTAATACTAGAAACAGACTACATGTATGAGGTAATGGATTAATAGGGATGGGATTAAATGGCCACTGATTTTTTAGTGGATAAATGATGAAGATAATATACGAGGGCGAGTCAATAAGTAACCAGCCTTGCCTGCTAGTATTTCTAACTCGCCAACACGGTCACGAATTTCATGTCATGTGATACATGTTTATGCCTTTTTTCCTTTCATGTGGGTATATACATGTATAGTGGGAATTTTGAAAAAAATGATATAGATCCGCCCATGTTGTCACTTATATAGGTTTGTGTTTGTTTTTACAGGAGTGATCCGACACTCTATGCAAATGAGCTTCCTATACAGAATACATTTACAAGGGAAGTCTCTTAGGCTCTTCGATCTCATCCGTTGTCAACGCCTCGGTCATAACACGGTGGAACTTAAAAGATATACCTTATTCCGCACAGAGAACGTTAAATTATTTCCCAATAGACGCGTTTATGCTAAAAGAATTGTTTTCATTGCAAATAGGTAACCCGGAGTCTGATCAGGTTCCACACTGTTTGCCATTCAGATAAGTGTAATCGATAGAGTTGTCAAAAGGTTATTTTCATCATTTTATTACATGGCGCTTTGTTTCGTTTAAGTGGGGAGGAATAACGTTTCTACATGTAGCATACTAGTATCATAATGTATTTGAAGTGGATTCTTCCATTTTGATTTGGCTGGATAGCGTGCAGTTAGTTTATGGGAGTAAAACGTTTATTTAACAAAGTTGAAAATATCATTTGTATATAAATACAGTAAAACCTCTCTATTACGATAACTAAACTCTATGAATTATTAGGTGTTTACCTTAGGTGACTGCTGAAAGCAAGGTGACGGTAAAACAGAAAGCTAATTAAGGGGCTTTCTGTTTTTACTGTCACCTTGCTTGAAGCTTTCACCTGTGTTTTATACAATCAATTAGCATTCCTTTTCGCGATCATAGTTGTGAGGTTTTACTGTATAGCAAACTCACTGGTATACATCGTACAGCGGATGTTGCTCCAAAGTGATACGGAATCCATGGTGAATTGATGTAAACAATGTCAGGCCAGGTAAGAAATACGTCTATTACACAATTATTGCAACACATAAGTATTAAACGTTAAATCGTACCAAATCAGAGCTAATTTCTGCCTGTCGCAAACAAGCCTCTTCTGTTACAAACGTCGAATGGTCCGTGAATTATGAGAGTTTAGTCTGCCCTATCACTAACAACGTGTGCCGACTTTACACAAATTGGTCGATTATGTGCAATATATACATGTAAAGTGTATTTGTTTTTCCTCTACAGATAGATAGTAACTCTATGTATTAGGATTTTCTCCTCGTGTTAGCGAAACAGTTGCACGTTTTGTAAATTTGGCCATTTCATTCTACCATCACTGTACCGCATCTTGCAAGCAGGTGACAGTTCACTGTACCGCATCTTGCATTTCTACTGTACTGCATCTTGGAAAATACAATTAGTAAATCTGAACGAAATGGATCGAAAATTAGACCTGGACCCGTATTCTGAAACATTCTACGTATTTTCGCTAAGTAAAATTAGTATCTAACCTTTCCTCTAGGAAAATACGTTTAGCTGAGACTTTTGAGCCGACGTTTGTGTATAAGTTGCTTCGTGAAATTGGGTCAACTTCGGGGTGGGGTAACGTCACTACAAACGACTGAGGGTACTGTTTAAGACATTATTACCTACGGTCTTCATCGCAAAAACGTTGAAAACATTGATATCTATTCAAAATCTATATTTGAGATATACTTGATCACTTTACATGTTGGTACCAAAACTAGCGTACATGTAAGTACATAATTAGTTTCACAATTATATAACAAACTAACGAACCGAATTTCAATGAAGTCGCCGTGGCTCAATGGTGATAGAGTCGGACTAGCATGCATATATTGGAAAATACAATCACCCAAAATGACTTAAGGGTGTATCAAACTCATGAGTTTGGGAAATTTTCAAAGTATATTTTAACACTCTTATGATGATTTTGTATTAAAAAGCTATTTAAGATGAACGAAAAAATAGAAAAAGTGTACATTTTGGTGAACAACGTTTGGCTCCACGGCCATGTAAAATTGTAAACAACCCCCCCCCCCCCCCCCCCCCCCAACACACACACACTTTTTCTAATTTCGTCCTTTTCAAACAGCCAGCTTCAATAAAACCATTTCAAATTAAAACAAACATGATAATTTGGTTTTGTGGTTCATTTATTTCATGTCTATGGTAGTATTTCTTCATACAAAAACTAATTTAAGACAAAACATGCACCAAATTAGAAATTTATAAAGCTCTAAATATCATCGATATGGTACTTATTAAGGGAGATAACTCCTTTTTCAACACTAACCTATCAATTTCTTTTCATATTTTGAATTGCCTTCGTTTGGATTTTTTCATCTGGTAGAATTTAAAAAAAGTACGATACTAGAAATATTATTTTTTTTACTTTATCTCATAATTTTTTGTTGTAAAAAAATACCATTACCCATAAAAAGCATGTTTGTTGATTCAGATATTCATATTTTCCAAATCTGGAGCCTGTTTGGTTTTGATTTAGAGTCTTTATGTCAAAATACTTCCACAGACATTAAATACATAATGAAAAACAAAATTACCATGTTTGTTTTTTCTCTAAAATAGAATTTACTGAAGCTTTGACAAAATTTGAGAAAAAGTCTGAATTTGAAACATCTTTTCCAAATTGTCGTAGTGCAAAATAAAGCACACCAACATATGATTTTTCCCTCTTTTTTTCATTTATCATAAACAGCTCTTTCGAAATAAAGAAAAAAGTTAGATACTTTGAAAAATTCGCTTATGGGTTTGATACACCCTTAACATCGGGGTTAATCTTACCATCGCACCACATCAAGATATAAAAAAAAGCACTGTTGTTCACGGAAAATCTGCTTTCAGCAAGAAGCCGGTTTAAAGGCAAAATACGCATGAAGTCTATCGGCATTTTGCAGAGTATCAACAACGGCAGGAAGAAGGAGCTCAAGTTGTCGAAGCAATAACAGCAAACGAAACTATACATGAGAAATAATGTGTTATTTTAATTTGTGTTTAAGGTACTTCGCAGGTGCGCTTAGTTTCCATACAAGGTGTTATGAAACTTTTCATGAAGAATGTGTAATATGCTTAGAATCAATGTGTGAAAATATAAGCAAAATCTATCGTGTGGTTTGTCTTTAAGGTCTCTTTTTCTGACAAAAACCTGGAATTTTTATGATTTTATTTTTCTCAAAAATAAATAAAGCTAATGACTATTAGTTTAGCCCAATAAGAAGTCCACAACATTCATTACAAGAAAAGCTAAAAACATTTTGAATAAAGGTGTTCAGAAAGATGTTATCAGCTATTTAAATTTTGCAAAATGCTAAAAAATTGAATTACAAAAAACTGACTCATTCAATGTATTTTTTTCTCCATTTTATTCAAATATTGTTGTTATAACAGATTTTCTTATTAAAATGGGGGCAATTTCAAGTTGAGATACAGTTACTTACATGTACCTTAAAATTAAAATTCTGTCATTTTATTGTTTAAGCATAAAAATAATGGGCAATGTTGATCTTGAAAAGGTTGACGTATTTATCTGATAAGCTTCAATGTGTGGCTTTATAGTTCGATCAAATCGTATACATGCATACCGATTTTATTGACTTGTAAGTCATTAAATTAAAACGTACATGTAAGTGGACATATAATTGGACCATATATATCATCACTTATACAACACGAATTTTTATTATTCTACTTGGATGGTTTTCTTTGGTGTGTTCAATTATTCCTCTAAATGTTTGGAATGAATCTGCGCAGTAAGCACACTTGTTAGTTGACCTGAACATAGACGAAGAACGGTCATTTCATTTCAATTCAATTCAATCCTTTATTGCATAAAACATACATCAGCATGTTTAGAGCAAGGTCAAATATGTATACACAAGCAAAACATGAATTTACAGAAGAGCTATAGAGTCGTGAATGGTTATTTATCGTTTACAGTAGTGTTTTAAATATATTGATTTGAATTTTTTTTATTTTTTTTTCGTGTATCTGTTTCAAAAGTCAGGCATTTCTACCGAGATGTATAGTAATAGCATACTTTTGGATCCGATTAGCACTGTTTTCTTTTACTTATAACACATTTATTGATTTCGAAATTTTTAACATTATTATGCTGACTCGTACGCGTTGTCAGACACTATATACATGATAAATGAATGAATGAATGAACGAACGAGTGTTATCCAATCAAAACAGCCCATGTTGCTCGCTTTAGCCGTGCTGATTGTTAAAAAAGTCACGTGGTATTCATTGAAACCTAGTATGTGTGTGTACACACGTGGATGTTACAATGTGAAAATTCCCACGGATTGTTGTGTTTATATTTAAGTACAATATTGAAGCAAGGAATTTTACCACCGCTGCTGTTTTGATTGGATTATTCGCTTATTCGCTTAGTAAGTAACTATATCTACACATATATAGTAAACTAATCAGTTAAACAGTTGAACCCATAACCCCATTAATACGCCTTTTTACGCCTTCGACTTATTCCTTCACTGTAGATATACAGTCATGAATATGCCTCATAAGAAATATTTGCTAGATCCTAGCTGATGATAGCACAAAGCACGCTGAAAGTAAAGCATAATGTGCCCTACAGCACATTTTGTTTCACTTTCAACCCGCTTTATGTGGTCCCTTGTATTCTAGATCTATAAACTAGAGACTGGCTATGGGGTAATGGGTTAAATAAGACTAACTCCGCATGACCAGGAGTCTCCAAGCCGTTTGATTGTGGATAATTGATACTCAATTATCCGCAATCAGACTGTTTTGAGATAAAATCACATTTGTTAGATACATGTATATCATTATGAAGTTATAATCTCTGTAAATTTGCGAAATATATATATTTAGACAAATTTATTATTTCAGTTTAGAGGATTCTGATAGCAGACTGGTAAACTTCTGTATTGTAGGCCATGTACAGTAATACCTTCTCATGTATTTAGATCTTATTTCTGAGTGTTTACTACATGTCATCATAAAATGAAATTCATTCTCAATTAAATTAGAAGTACAATTAATGCAAATTCTTTCTTCTCTAGGTACATTAATATATCTTCCCTTTTCTATAGCAAGGTCATGAGATGACATCCTGAACCTCGTTAAAGCAATTCGATATTTTGGCTCTTTCACAAAGTCTAGATATTTTTCAAATTCAAAAGAGTGTTTAAATAATGCATAAGTTTCTAGACGTCTTGAATTATTGATTTCGGTATACCACGTTTGATGATAAATATCTAAGATCCGTTGTTTAATAAAATTGTAGTTTAACATAGGCATGTCAAACTGGTCCTGCCATATATGAAATAAGCCACATTCTTCTAGAATGTTTTTTATTTGGAAGGCCCAGTTTGAATTTTTATAATTTGAACCATTATCTAAATCATTTTTTAGCATTTTGTAAATTTTATAAAGTAAAGAATCATTTCTTTTTGTGAGAATTTTTATCCAATATTTAATCATCAGTAGTTTTCTATGTACATGTATATAAAAAGGTGCTCTACCCAATTCTCCATACAATGCGTTTGTGTTCGTTGATTTTTTGACACCAAGAAGTTTTCTACAAAATTTGGTGTGTATAATTTCAACGCTGGGGCCTTTATGGAAACCCCAGACCTCGGCTGCATAATTTAATGTTGGAGAAACAAGTGTGTCAAATAATTTACATTTCTGAGAGATAGGTAATTCTAATTGATTACAAACTATGAAGAGATTGTGAAGTGAAAAAGAGGCGTGCTGAGCAATCCTTTGCTGAGTACGGCTCCAATTGCCATTTTTGTAAAAATACACTCCAAGATATTTAAAGGAGTCTACAATATCAATGCGTGAATTATATATATAAAAAAGTCAAATTTCGTATGTCGCCCTTTTTCGAATATCATAATTTTTGTTTTTCCAACATTCAGCTTTAAGTTCCATGTGTTACAATAATTCTCTATGTCATCCAATATACATTGTAAAGAGATTGGGTCCTGTGTGAACACAGCAGCATCATCAGCAAATATTTACATTCAACCTGTAAAGTCCTTATGTAATCCTATTAAAAAATATGCAGTCATCTGCCGATGAACCTACACTTCGGATCTGGATTTAACCAGTTCGGATTTCCCCCGTGCTATCCGTGGACTTCTTCAAATAGACTACATCGGGCACTTAACACTAAGCTCCCATTGGTCGACGGTAATATGACACTAGCGGAGTGATACAGACCCATAGATCGTTGCCATCGCGTTGCTATGTGTGTAAATGGGTTAAGAAAACAACCGCGACCTGTAATTTTAGAATGTGCTTTGGCAATAGATATTCAAGTTGCATTGTTATTTGTTTGCCTTGTAAGTCATTTCCATTCACAGAGAGAAAGTTTACTGGAAAAAATCCTGAATTTTAATACAGTTACAGTACATGTAGTTGGGACTACTTTCTCACCATATTTAGAAACTGGAATGGCTATTACATCGACATTACATCTATCAAACCTCTTTGACCGGTATATGATAATTTCTTATACAGAAAAACAAATCTGGCCAATAAACACATTAAATTGACAAGACAGAAAATATAAATATAAGGAATAAACAACATCTCTTTGCCGCTCATGACGGTATGACTACATTAGCTTCGGGGGGTAAATTTATCGAAAACGCCCTTCGGGCGTTTACGGAATTTACCCCCTGCGAAGCTTATGTAGTCATACCGTCATGAACGTCAAAAATATGTTGTTTATTCCTATAAACACAGTAAAAATACATGTACATCATCAATATTAATAATACCATTGATATTACTATTTATATTATTTAAAATATCATTTAGAAAAAATAAGCACAGTATACTACTTGCCGGATCCCCTTGTTTGACTCCGATATGTGACGTGATAGGGTCCGATTTGGTACGATTATAATGTACGATTGCTTTAACTACAGAGTACATTGATCGTATTGCTTTTATGATTTTTGTACTAATATTCTCACTTAAAAGTTTCTGCCATAAGTATGCTCTGTCGATTCTGTCAAACATTTTTTCCCAATCGAGAAAGGCAACATAAAGTTTTTTCTTCTCAGATAATGTTTTACTAATTAGAGAGTGAAGAATGAAAATGCAGTCTACAGTAGATTTTCCTTTTTGAAAACCAAACTGGTTATCGATGAATTTTTCGCGTGTTTCAGCCCAATTGGTTAATCTAGTTACAAGTAATTTGGAGTAAATTTTTGACATAATATTATTTAAAGTTATTCCTCTAAATTTTTTGGGTTCCGGATCCCCGCCCTTGAACAAAGGTACGATAATTCCATGACCCCAATTTTCGGGGTAAATACCGTCGTTGAATATTTTATTATAAAAAAATAGTAAAAATGGAGAAATTATATCGAATGTAGATTTAAATATTTCTGCTATTAAGAGGTCTTCACCGGGACTTTTAGAATTGTTTTGTGCGTAAATTGCACTTTTTAGTTCTTCTTGCGTAAAGTTTGAGTCTAAATCTTGGTCTTAAATAATTTCCGCTGAATTAATGTCTTCCTCAGAGTTTTGCGATTTGGTCCCATATAATGTGTTAAAGTGTTTATACATGTCCTGAATAGGAATATCTGGGCTGGTTACATTATTTTTGTACTGTGTTTTAACATTTTTCCAGAAGGATTTGGGGTTAGATTTTGCGAGTTTCGAAATTCGATCCCTTCATTCCTTTTAAATTCTTTTTTGTATTTCTTTTTTATCTTGTTATATTCATTTTTGCTTCTTAGAAAAGATGTTTTATTTTCATTGTTTTTATGGCGTAAAAAGATATTTCTATGTTTATTAAATTTTCTTCGAGCGTCATAGCACTCCTTATTAAACCATTTATTTTTCGCGTGTTTCTTTGAAAGTGATTGTTTTTCTCTACCAAATATGCTAAGCGCGTGTCGATGGATAAGATTTGTAAAGGTTTCGATAGTCTGATCTATACTATTGTTATGTAAATTTGCGGTCAGTTGTAGTAGCGAATTGCTGTCGTCCAGTAGTAACTCGCGGAACGCCCCTATCTGAGAGACGTCCCACGCTATGTATTGTTCATTGTCGGCAGTAGTGTCACGTGATTCAATCTCTGAATTTTTACGCTCTATAGTAAACAGTATTGCGCAATGATCAGAAAACTCATTGAGTGATTGGATTTCAAAATGTTTGATGATATTGAAGTCTCTGTGATTTAACAATAAATAGTCTACAACACTACAACCGTTAGAATTAATAAACGTGTATTCACCGGTATTTTTTTCATTGCCTAATCGTCCATTAGCGATTAATAAATTAGTTGATTTACACAGTTGTAGCAGACGCTTGCCATGATCGTCTAATATTTTGTCTTTACTATCTCTTTGCATAATATGCGCGTTTAATTCTAATTCTGTCTAAATAAGTGTCAAAGATTAAAAAATCAGGTTCATTCGAAGTTCTACTGTTTAAATCTCCTGTGATGAGAACTTTTCCCAATAATTTATATTTTTCAGCATCAGATTCAATCTGTTCAAACATATCAACATCTTCTGATAATAAAACACGTGAATCACGTGGTTTTATATATGAACTGCATATATATACATCATTATCAAATTCAAACAAAGTTTTACATAATTTTATCCACATGATACCACATTGGTTTTTTTTCTATAATTTGGACTTTACCTTTAAATTTTGATTTAAAATAAATTGATACACCGCCGCTATATCGGCCTTTTCTTGTATTAATAGATTTGTTACCATACAAGTGTTCTGATTCATAATCTTGGATGTTTAAATTAAAATGAGAATTTGGTGATAGCCATGTTTCCTGTAAAATAACAACGCCATATTTTCTTATCAAATCTAAAAAATGTATATCTGTCAATTTTCTGGTTAAGCCATTCACATTCCATGAGACAATGTCTAGTTGCTCCTCATGACCCCTCTAGTTGGCACTGGTAGACGTGGGTTTATACTGCTGGCCGTTCACGAACAGTTTATCACCGACAAATTTCACTTTGTGGCCTTTGCTTTTTTCGGCTTGAAATACAGCACTCAGGGATTTTCTGGATTCTCGCCACTCTTTAGGAAGCTGGATGCCAACGCCGACGTTAACTTTCTTGAGATCATCTTTAAGTGAAAAAGCGGTCGTTCTCACATTTTCGCGCTCATGAAAGTAATGAAATTTTGCAATCACTGGAGGCGGTTTTGCTCCTGCTCTGCGGGCTCCTAATCTGTGCACACGGTCTAGAATGATGTTTGTCGAATCGATATGAAGGTTAGTCGCTATGAATTCTTTTACAAGATTTTCACAGTTTTCCGGGGGTTCTGTAGAAGGGCTCTCTGATATACCATAAACTATAAGATTTTCTTTCATTGATCTGAATTCTGTGTCTTGAAGTTTGCTTTTCATTTGGTCACGATCGCTTTCTAGCATTTTCATGTTTTCTTTCATGGCATTGCAGGATTGGTTTAACTGTTTGATTTCATCGTTGGCAGACTTCAATTGAGAGGAATGATCATCAAACAGTTCATTTACGAAAGAACAGTTTTTCTCTACATCTATCACTCTCTTGTCCATATTGTCTACTTTCATTTCCAATTGACTCAATTTCATGGTAATGTTGTTTACAGCCTTTTCGACAGCCTCAATTTTCTCAACCTTGTGTTTAATACTTTTAACGTCGTCCATTAGACTGATAGCCCATGGGGGAGGGGTAGTCAGGTTTTGCATCTGGGTGGGGGTGCCTGGCATGAATTGTGGTGCAACTGTAAACTGGTTCTGGGGTGACTGCATCAATTGGCCTGAGAAAGTTTGTTGGGGGTTATAACTCATGTTTGCGTTGTCAAAGATGAAATATTCTGGCTCTAGAGAGTGAAAACGTTTGGTTGGAATCTCGTAATTAACAGTTCCACTTTCATTTGACACACCCGAAACACTGCCCAAACCAATTTTTATTGTATTGTCACTGACCTGTGTAGTGTCCGTAAACAAAGGCGATATAGTTTTCCTCTTCTTTCGGTGTTTTTTCTTCGGTTTTGTCGAGATTTGTTTTGGTGGCATTAATACTTTACATTTCTCTCAGCATTTGTTAAAATATAGTCTCTTCTTTTACCTTTAAAATGCACTTTTTATTAATTTTACGCGGAGCGATCAAACCCATGTCCTGCTTGTCGAAGGGAGGTAACTACTACATTTAGTATTAACAAGAAGCAGTACAGTTAATATCACAGCCTATGCAAGAAACAGTACATACGTATTGCAAGACGCAGAACAGTAATGCTGCAATAAATCGATCACATTTGCAAACTGTAGATCATTTTAGCCAACACTGTGAGATATTACAAACGCATGTAGTTATTTGCCCTCGATCCTGTGAAAAACAATTATATTTTAATTGTATATATTGCACATATTCAGTCAATTTGTGCAAACTCGGCACACGTTGATAGTGATAGGGCAGACTTAACCCTCATAATTCACGGACCATTCGACGTTTGTAACAGAAGCGGCTTGTTTCAGAAATTAGTTCTGATTCGGTACAATTAAACGTTTAATACTTATGTGTTAGAATAATTGTGTAATAGACGTATTTCTTACCTGGCCTGACATTGTTTACATCAATTCACCATGGATTCCGTATCACTTTGAAGCAACATCCGCTGTACGATGTATACCAGTGAAACTGCGTAGATCATGATAGATCGATACCCCGTCATTTCTTTTGAGATGACATCACATTTGTTGTGACCTATACAATGTCTGATCTTGCTTCAAACTATTTGCATTAAACAAAGGTTTTACGCGTTTTTGTTTGTTTGTTGTTGTTTTGTTGTTGTTTTTGTTTGTTGGTTTATTTTTTTATTTTTTTTGTTGGTTTTTTTTGGAAGGTGGGGGGGGGGGGGGGGGGTTTCACCCTTTTCTATGATCAAACACCCATTATAATTATTCTGACTTGAAGCTCATATTTTGAAAAAAACATTTTTTATTTAGTACAATTATATACCTTAAAGGTATATATAGTATATACTATAGGTAAAATACACTATAGGTATGGGAATTAATGATTAATTATATCTTACAAGAACCGCATGCGGCCCTAAATCGCTCACCAGAGGAACTCTTGTGTTATACTCAATGCATAATGAAGTTTGTCATTGCATGTTTGTTGACTATTGCATGAAGAAGTAACTCAGAATTATGTTTTCCTGTATAAGTCTATCTAAAATTGATAAGCCCTAGGGCGGGTCTATTTCTGACCCTGGGGTCATGATTTAAACAATATTGGTAGAGGACCATAAGGCAAAGCTAGATGCCAAATATAAAGGTCTGGGCCTTACGGTTTCAAAGAAGATTTTGAAAGGTTTTATTACATAAGTCTATGTAAAACTGATAAGCCCTGGGGCAGATTCATTTTTGATCCGGGCGTCATGATTTGAACAATATTGGTAGAGGACCATAAGGCAAAGCTAGATGCCAAATATATAAGGTCTGGGCCTTATGGCTTTAGAGGAGAAGAGTTTTATAAGCCTACATAAAAATGATAAGCCCAGGGACGGGGCTATTTTTAGGCCAAGGGGTCATGATTTGAACAATCTTGGTAGAGGACCATAAGGCAAAGCTACATGCCACATATAACAAGAGGGCCTGAAGGCCCTGATATCGCTCACCTCTTGTACTGAAGCCTGATAGTTTTACCTTTCTGTTTCACCCATTTTAATCTAAATCCATTCAAATATGTAGTATAGCATGTAAACAATTTTGGAATACAATCTCATAATTCTAGTATGATAGAGTACATCAAGGGCTGATAACTAGAGCCTAAAAATACTGAAACCGAAGCCTTTTCTAGCTTTTCAAAGTATATCACGGGCAGATAACTACTGTCACAATAATTAGATTTCGACAATAATTGCACTGCTTCGAGAACTTATAACTGTATAATATGTGTGCAAGTATAATCAAAATCAATTGAAAACTGTAGTTTCAAGAGTGTTTACCCTGTTAGAAATGGAATTTTCAGCTATTCAAGGGCCAATAACTCTTGACCTATTGGTCTGATTTCAACCATAATCACACTTATTCGAACTCTTATAGTAATATACAATCTGAAGAAGTTTGAAAAAGACTTGATAAAAATTGAGGGCGCTAGAGTGTAAAAACCGTTAAATATGGCATTTTCAGCAATTCAAAGGTCGATAACTCTTGACCTATTGGTCTGATTTCAACCACAATCTCATTCTTCTGAACTCTTATGGTCATATACAATCTGGGCAAGTTTTAGATAGATTGGATTAAAATTGTGGCCTCTAGAGTGTAAACACTGTTAAATATGGCATTTTCAGCAATTCAAAGGTAGATTAATTTTGATCTATATAGCCGATTTCAACCATAATTGAACTTATTCGAACGCTTATGGTAATATACAATCTGGGCAATTTTAAGAAAGATTGGATAAATAGTGTGGCCGATAGAGTGTAAAGACCCTTAAATATGGCATTTTCAGCAATTCAAAGGTATATTACCCCTGACCTACTTGTCTGATTTCAACCATAATCGAACTCATCCGAACTCTTTTAGAAATATACAATCTGAGCAAGTCTGAGAAAGATTGAATAAATATTGTGGCATATAGAGTGAAAACACTGTTAAATATGGCATTTTCGGCAATTCAAAGGTAGATAACTCCTGACCCATTATTCCGATTTCAACCATAATCGAACTCATTCGAACTCTTATGGTCATATACAAGTTTGAGAAAGATTAGATAAATATTGTGGCTTCTAGAGTGTAAACACTAAAATTGTTGACGACGCACGACGGACGCTTGACATTCAAGGATTGCAAAAGCTCACCCTGAAGGCCAAACAGTTTTAGAGAAGAAGATTTTTATAAGTTTTCCTATGAAAAACTGATAAGCCTCGGGGCGGGGCCATTTTTGACCCGGGGTCATTATTTGAACAATCTTGGTAAAGGTTCACAACATGATGCTACATATGAAATTTGGTTGTTCTAGGACTTATGGTTAATGACAAGAAGGTTTTTAAAGTTTTGACTTTGGTTGTTAATATTACGCAAATATGGAAAATGACCACGCCCTATGGTGGCCATGTTTTTTGACGGATCAAAATTCTTTCAACAATTTTGGAAGTATATCGATTGAAAAACATTTTGGTGAAAACCAAATTGAAATCGGACCAGTCGTTTTTTAGAAGATTTTTAGCTCACCTGAGCACAAAGTGCTCAAGGTGAGCCTTATCCGGCGTCCGTCAACGATTTCTTCTAACATCTTCTTCTTCAAAACCACTAGACTGATTGCAACCAAACTTCACAGGAATGTTCCTTGGGTCAAGTTCTTCCAAACTTGCTCAATGAATTTGAAACAATGGAGATATCTAATTGCTATGGCAACCAAAGCGAGAAAATAAGGAAATCTTAAAAAATATTCTTGTCAAAAAACATAAGGGCCAGAGCATATATATCGCATCATCTATAGGTCTTCTATCAAGATTGTTCAAATTTTGCCTCTGGGGTCAAATTTGGCCCCGCCCCGGGGGTCACCAATTTGCATAGAGTTATATAGTGAAATTTTCTCTGTAACCAATATGGCCAGAGCTTTGATTTAGCATGGTGTAACTTCTAGAGGTCCTCAACATATATTGTTGAAATGGTTCCGGTCTGTTGCATATCTAGGTCACAGGAGCTAAAAAGTGTTTGTTTGTTTTCAATGAAAAATCTTCTTGACTGAAACCATAATACACTGAGCTTAGATATTTTGCACATAGCATCATCTACAGGTCTTGTATCAAATTGTTCAAAATTTACACATTGGGTCAAAATTGGCCCCGTCCCTTGGGTCACTGTTTTTCATAGAGAAATATAGTGAAATGTTCAAACATCTTTTACTCAGAAACCAATATGGCCAGAGCTTTGATATTTGGCATAACTTGGTGTAACTTAGTTTAAACAGTATTTTATTTCAAAATGGTGTAACTTCCAGAGGTCCTTCACATATATTGTTGAATTGGTTCCGGTCTGTTGCATATCTGGGTCACTTGAGCTAAAAAATAGATAGTTTCAATGAAAGCTTGAAAAATCTTCTTGTTTGAAATTCCTTGACCCAACTTATTGTCCCCATGGTCAGGTGAGGGATCAAGGGCCATTCTGCCCTCTTATTTTTAGATATTGTGCATGGTTGCCATCAGAGACAGTGTATACTCGGAAAAGGAGGCTTCTTTAAAGAACGTTTGTATTGTTAAATGACTGTAGACCGTATTAACGAAGCAACTGATAAGTAATTCCAAATATCGACTTTTTTACCCGATCGTCGCTAACGCTTATATAACTCCCGAGGACCTGTTCTCGCGAAATCTCGCTCAACGGTCTCGTATTAATGTATCAAACCCTTTCATGAACTTATACTTAGATATAATTATACTGTGGGCAAATATAATCAAAATCCATTCAGAACAGAAGTTGCTAAGTGTTTTAACACTGTTAAATAAGCCTTTCAAGTACATCAAGGACTATGTAACGACACATCATATGAACCTAATCTTGATGCATATAACATTTGTGTGAAGTTTCATTAATATCCCTTAAATAGTTTTCCGATAAAAGTCCGGACAAGCTTTTTATATAGCATATTTTACCTAAGATCCAATGAGATTTGTAGCCTCTAGAGTGTTAACAAGGTTTTTCTATGATTTGACCTAGTGACCTAGTTTCTGACCAGAAATGTCCCATATTCAAACTTGACCTAGGTATCAATTGGGCAAACATTCTGACAAAGTTTCATCAATATCAGATAAAATTTGTAGCCGCTAGAGTGTTAACAAGGTTTTTCTACGATTTGACCTAGTGACCTAGTTTTTGACCGGACATGATTCCGGGTCGTTTCGGCCCCGAGTTGTTTAAGTCCTAGGGTTGTTTCGGCCGTGAGTCGTTTCGGCCTGGGTTGTTTCGGCCTGAGTGGTTTCGGCCTTTTTAAGGGGGTGGGTTGTTTCGGCCCATTTTATATTTTTATGTGATTACAGCTGTCACCTGTGTTAACTCATTCGACCCTTGCGATGAGTAGACTCGTCCTTCACAAACAGTGTACCCTAGTGGAGTAAATCTGCCCTGGGAAAACGGTGTATACTCAGATCAGAGAGTACCAAGGTCTACGCTGCAAGTCATTTTGTAAATAGGCCTACATGTGTATTTTTAAAAGAATCCGAAATAGTCAAAGTACGAATACAATGTTTCTATTTTTAGATAACTGGTAACACGAAACTTTTCTAATTAACTATCTAGTTAAGTAACGACCCACCCCTAAAACAGACCGAAAGGACCCAGCCCGAAACGACCAGGACCGAAACGACTCAGGGCCGAAACGACCCGTTACCCCGGACATGACCCATATTCAAACTTGACCTAGATATCAATGAGATAAACATTCTGACCAAGTTTCATCAAGATCCAATGAAATTTGTAGCCTATAGAGTGTTAACAAGGTTTTTCTATGATTTGACCTAGTGAACTAGTTTTTGACCCAAAATGATCCACATTCGAACTTGGCCTAGATTTCTACTATACAAATATTCTGATCAAGTTTCATTAAGATTAGATGAAATTTGTAGCTGCTAGAGTGTTAAGGAACAAATTGTGGACGAACAGACGGACAGACGGATGGGCGTACCCACAATCTTCATTTAAATGGCCATTTCCTTCTTTATTGTGTGTGGTTAGCCACATAAATGAAATCTAACTTTGTTATAGAATGATCTGGAGGCTAACCCTACCCCCATGTCCCACAACTGGCCAGGTTAATGTCACAAGAAATGGCCAGGTTAATGTTACAAGTAACTGTACAGGCTAATATTTTTCAATTACGTGTCTGGCTATGGTAGCCAATTTTAGCCACGCAACTATCATTTTGTGAGCACGGACAAACGACAGACATCCAGTGATCCTAAAAGCTCACCTTAACAAGGTTTTCCTATGATTTGACCTAGTGACCTAGTTTTTGACCCGACGTGACTCATATTCGAACTTGACCTAGATATCAATTAGGCAAACATTCTGACCAGTTGCATAAAAATCCAATGAGATTTGTAGCCTCTAATGTTCACATGGTTTTTCTATGATTTGACCTAGTGACCTAGTTTTTGACCCGACATGACCCATATTCAAACTTGACCTAGATATCATCAAGACAAACATTGTCATCAAGTTTCATGAAGATCCGATGAAATTTGTAGCCGCTAGAGTGTTCACAACCAATTGTGAACGGACGGACAGACAGACAGACGACGGACATCCAGCGATCCTAAGAGCTAAAAGGATCTGCAAAATTATCGCACGGTTATCTCAGTCCATTACATGACTTGTCAACCAAGCATAGTACTTAATGCAAACACTGAAAGCCATCCTTAATTTAGATATTATGGTTTTCAAGGTAACGCCATCTTATATCTTGCCACTTGCGGACTCTGGTCCAAATTTCCACTATTTTGTGCTCATTTTGAATGCGAATTTTCATAAGTTGGTCAATTTTCTAAGTTTAACTAATAAACTTGTCAACTATATTTCTCAAACAAATACATGGATATCATCTCGGAGCAGACACAGAAACAGTGTAGATTCAGATAGAAAACCAAATAAATTGGCATCTGACCTGTATTTAGACTGTTTCAGAAAAGCAGTCAGGTTCTGCACAGTTTGTTATTTTGCAATATAGTGTTAATATCAACCCTAAACTATCAAAAAATGGACTAGTCTCAATTAGATATTTGAACTGTCCATTACGATTTGATTTGTTTTCATTTACGTCGCTTTCAACAGTATTTCAGTCATATCGCGACGTCCAGCTAATTATAGGTGGAGGAAGACCCCAGAAGCCCTTTATGCACTGTTTCAGGCACAAATCGGCAACTGGGTAGAACCACCGACCTTCCGCAAGCCAGCTGGAAGGCTTCCTCACATGAAAAATCCGAACGACCCTACTGGGATTCGAACTCACAGCGGTGAGGAGCTTTGACCGCAACTCTATGAAACAGTTTAACCAATCAGGAATGATCAGAAATCCTGGTCAATGATCACGTGCTTGAAATGCAGTACTCTTATCGGCCAATGGCCTAGACTGGCGTTCTGTTATTTTTTCACATCAATCTTGCGAGTGTAAACCTGGCAAAACATTGAGATGCAGTCTATGTCATCATTTCTAAATTTAGCGTGGATAAGCTCTAAATTTAGCATGTGGGAAAGTCTGTTTACGAAAGATGTTAAGTCAGAATCGGTGTATACACTTGTCTCTGGTTAAGTGAATACTGTACAGTGGAGAATGTGTTATTCTTTCCCAATAAACCTGTTTACGCTAAAACTATTATTTGCAGTGCAAACAATTTGGAGCCAGATCAGACGCCGGGTCACCCGGCGTCTGATCAGGCTCCAAACTGTTTGCCACCAAGATAAACATGAAATATCAGAATTGTCCAAAAGTTGTTCTTTTCTACGTTTTAGTGTTTTGCGTTTGCGTACGTTTGCGTTTAAACGGGAAAGAATAACAGATTATCCACTGTACCCCACACAAAACTTTAACCTGCGACGGAATATCTTTTTTAAAGATATTTCTTGTTTGAAGTAATATGTTAATAATTCTAATTTTCCTTTCAATAATAATAATGATCACATACGACATAATAATACAGTTACAACGTTGGCAGTTTTGGATTTTAGCCGTTTGACGCGCACTCCTTTCAAATGTCTCTTTACATACAAAATGGAATTTTGTTTGCCTCCAAAGAAATATTTCCTCCATGTAGAACATTGTAACAATGCATGAACACATTTTTAGAAGTTTAGAAGTTTGCTTAAGTTTTTATACGGAATGAATTCTTTTCTTACGCGAGTTGGTCTAGTCATTTCATTAGCCAGCAACCTTTGTAGGTCATCATTACTTTTTTCGCTTCAAGAAAAACCCTGGTATTTTTACAACCGAAAGATAAGTGTCACGGCTTTATATCAAGACCTTTTTTTTTAAATATATATATATATATATCGGACGAAAATTATGGATTAAATTCAAGTTTTTGAAACGGGACGTAGTATATATTTCGCGATCGCCTGCTCTCGTTTATCGACTATTTCAATTGGCAATCGCTCTTTAACTCGCCATAAGATATGTCGATTTAAAAATTAAACACTTGCATTTCCACAACTGAAATAAAAATATCTAAGCTTTCTTTTAAGACCATGTTTTTGAAAATCGGTCGAAAATTGAGGGTTTTATGAAAGATTTTATTAAGATTTTTATAATTCACAACAGCAGATGTTAAGTGCTTGTGTGGCGGCTGTAAAAAGTCACCCCGTACTTCATTCTCAGTGTTGTTATACTTTCTGGTCCTTTGGAATCATTGATTTCAGCGCATTTACAGTTGAAAGTTGAATTCCGCTTAAGCCGGTGCTAGGGGGCGTGAGCACTGTTGCATATTTCAGTATTGCTCATGAACAGACTCAATTAAACCGAGTCTGCAATTTTCAGTATTTGCTTTGTTTTCTGTGATTTCAAAGGATCTCCCCTTATTAAGATTTTTATAATTCACAACAGCAGATGTTAAGTGCTTGTGTGGCGGCTGTAAAAAGTCACCCCGTACTTCATTCTCAGTGTTGTTATACTTTCTGGTCCTTTGGAATCATTGATTTCAGCGCATTTACAGTTGAAAGTTGAATTCCGCTTAAGCCGGTGCTAGGGGGCGTGAGCACTGTTGCATATTTCAGTATTGCTCATGAACAGACTCAATTAAACCGAGTCTGCAATTTTCAGTATTTGCTTTGTTTTCTGTGATTTCAAAGGATCCCCCCTTATTAAGATTTTTGTAACGGGACGTGATATATTTATGCGCGAGTGCTTGCTCCCTTTTATCGGCAAATTCATTTGGTAACCACTCTTTAACTCGCCATAAAACTGATCAATTTTCAAAATAAAATCTGTTATTTTTACAAGTGAAAGATAAATATCTTAGCCTTCTTTTAAGACCATTATAATGAAAATCGGGTGAAAATTAAGGATTTTATGTAACTTAAACTAACAGTAGGTAACCATTCAACACGATAAAAAACGCGATAGCCCGCTTTCGGCGTAGTTGAATTATCGATCGATTAAGCGTTATCGCGCATACAGGTAATCAACGACAGCATTTTCGGGAAAATGCAGATTTGAGTATAAGTTTCTTCTCCATTTGTTAATATTCCATGATATCATGTGCAATTTTTTTGCAAAACGATTCGTCATATATCAAATATAAACTAAACCCGTTTACTGCTTTACCCTGACCGTACAAGCACAGATAAACAGCTTATATTCGAATGAGAAGCTGAACAGTTCTGTGTATGAATCGGATCAAAGTTGTTTGCCTATCTTAGAGATTCTTTTTCGAGTTTGACCTTGGTGAGACATCGAGAAAGTTGGTGCCGCACCAGGATCTTAACTGTTTGCAAATATGACTGTTAGTCTATTAAATATATAAAACAGAATGCGTTATAGATCTTCCTCCAGGAATCAATCGGACCGTACTGAAACCCGTGCATACTATCAACTTTATAAAGTTTAATAAGTAATGTAAGGACTAGAGCTATTTCAATTCGCAAGGGTTGGTAAACTTGCATTTTTTTGGTGTCCTCCAAAAGACGGCCTCCGTGAACATGATTTTCCACAAAGAAAGACCAGATTCTTTGGTCCATGTTTGTCTTTGACATGTTCAATGAACGAGGCTTTCAAATCGAGTTTTGCTCCGCAAGTGTCACATTCAAGGGCACTCTTTTGCCCAGAAACAAAAGAAGTTCAAGAACTTTTGTAATTCTAGAAAAATACAAAATCTCGTTCATTTCTAGATTCCTGAAGACTCTGTAACACTATAAAGAAGAACCTGTACCACTTATTAAACAGTCGCCAGAGACCTGTAACCTCTACATCACATTAATAAGTAACATCAAACTTCTGATAACTTTAAAAAATCGGACATATATCTTTTAAAAATGCTTCAATATTAGAAAAACAAGTACAAATACATTTAGATTATCTTATAGTGTTAAATGCTGAAATTTCTAATGTAAATTCAATTTATAACAAAAATATGTGCATCTATATGTAGGGAGTGGGAATCACTTGCTTTTAATTCCTCTATTCACCTGAATTCTAACGCAGGCGACATTTAGTAACATTTTAAAAAGAAGCCAAAAGCTCTTACCACGTTTTTTTTAAGAATCTTTGCCATGAGGCTTTGTTAACTCACTTAACGGTTATGTATTTACACGCGAGAAAAAGTCATGACTCTGAATTTTTTTTCGGAATGACCCCTATACCACCTGTCGTGAGGACCCTCGCATCACTGTAACCAAGTTCCTAACCAGTGTTTTTCACTCACCTGAGAATAGCTGACAAAAAGGAGATAATAATCTATGTCCAGGATGGGGTCATTTTTTACCTGTGGGACATAATTTGAACAATCTTGATAGGACCTGTAGATGATGCTATGTGCCAAATATCTAAGATCAGGGTAGTAGGGTTTTAGAAAAGAAGATTTTTTAAAAGTTTCCATTGAAAAAATCTATTTTTAGCTCCTGTGACCTACCATTTGAACAAAATAGGTAAAGGACATCTAGAAGTGTCATCATGCCAAATATCAAAGCTCTGGCCATATTAGTTTCAGAGGAGAAGGCGTTTGAAAATTTCACTATATAACTCTATGTAAATCTGTGACCCCAGGGGCAGGGCCAATATTGACTCAAGAGGCATAATTTGAACAAACTTCATAGAAGATCTGTAGACGATGCTATGTGCCAAATATCTAAGCTCTGGTCCTTGTAGTTTCAGACAAGAAGATTTTTTAAGTTTTCATTGAAAAAAATCTATTTTTAGCTCGTGTGACCTAGATATGCAACCAACCAGAACCATTTGAACAATATTTGTAAAGGACATCTAGAAGTATCACCATGCCAAACTAAAAGCTCTGGCCTTATTAGATTCAGAGGAGAAGAGGTTTAAAAATTTCACTATATAACTCTATGTAAAATTGTGACCCCAGGGGCAGGGCCAATTTTGACCTAAGGGGCATAATTTGAACAAACTTCATAGAAGATCTGTAGACGATGCTATGTGCCAAATATCTAAGCTCTGACCCTTGCAGTTTTTGACAAGAAGATTGTTTAAGATTTCCTTATGTTTCACTTTGGTGAGTTCTGCATTGTTTTTAATTCATTGAACAAATTTGAAAGAGCTTGACCCAAGGAACGTTTCTGTAAAGTTTGGTTGAATTCAGTCAAGCGGTATAGGAGATGTCATTTGAAGCAATTGTTAATGACGACGGACTACGCACGACGACGGACACAGGGCCATCCCAATAGCTCAGGTAAGCTAAAAACTCAGGATAAACAAAATGTTAACGTACGAACGAACACAGGCATGGACGTAATTTATTCACGGACGGACAGGGCCACGCCATATACGACCACCTTTAGAGGTGGGGGAATAAACAAGAGCCGTATACGGCCCTAAATCGCTCACCTGGGACCGTTGATGTAAATGTAACATACATTGTACTTGGAAAGCTGAGAAATTCTGACAATATGATTGTGCCAATAATAATTATTGCTGATTGGATGATGCTGAGTGCTAAATAGCTAAGCTTAGGGTACTGTAGTTTAAGAGAAGATTTTTTAAGAGTTTTTTTTTAAAAAATCTATTTTTAGCTCCTGTGACCTAAATATGCAACGGACCAGAACCATTTGAACAATATTGGTAAAGTATACCTCTAGAAATTACATCATGCCAAATATCAAAGCTCTAGCTATATTAGTTTCAGAGAAGTAGAGGTTTGAAGATTTCACTATATAACTCTATGTAAATTTGTGACCCCCGGGCCAGGGTCATATAATTTATTTTTATTTGACCCCCAGGGACATAATTTGAACAATCTTGATAGAGGACTGAAGATGATGTCATGTGCAAAATATCTAAGCTCAGGGTACTGTGGTTTCAGAGAAGAAGATTTTTTAAGTTTTTATTGAAAAACATCTATTTTTAGCTCCTGTGACCTAGATATGCAACGGACAGGAACCATTTGAGCATTATTCGTAAATAAACTATACCAAATATCAAAGCTCTAGCTATATTAATTTCAGAGAAGAAGAGGTTTGAAGATTTCACTATATAACTCTGTAAATTTGTTACCCCCGGGGCGGGGCCATTTTTGACCCCTGAGACATAATTTGAACAATCTTGATAGAGGACCTGTAGATGATGCTATGTGCCCAATATCTAAGCTCAGGGTATTGTGGTTCCAGAGAAGAAGATTTTTTAAGTTTTTATTGAAACGATCTATTTTTAGCTCCTGTGACCTAGATATGCAACAGATCGGAAATATTTGAACAAATTTCAAAGAGGTCTATATAAGGATCAATCCTGCCAAGTTTGGTTAAATCCATCCAGTATTTTTGGAGGAGATGTCGTTTAAAGAAATTGTTGACGGCGGATGGACACAGCACGATCAAAATAGCTCACCTTGGCACTTTGTGCCAGGTGAGCTAAAAAGGTTTTTTATTCTCTTTATTTGTGTTTGGAAGTGTTATATTGGGGCACAGCATGTGTCTAGCACCTGTGACTTCAACCTCCGGTACATTCTCATAATTTGGTGTCTGCAAATGACTGTAAAATGACAAACTGTGCAGACCTTGATCAGAGGACTCCTATAGGAACCATCTGACCTGGGTCTACACTGTTTGCATAGTGTACCCTTCACAGGAACACTGTTTGTAAATGATGCATATACCATAACAAGGTGTTAATGGGTTAAAGCAGAATTATGTTACCATTGAGATTGGCAAGATCAACTTCGATTGTTTATCAAGATACAATATATAACAAGGATCACAAAAGCTCACCTTAAGCTTTAATTGCTCAGATGGGCAAACAATTAGCGACTTTCCATTATAAAAGGTAATATGAACAACACTAAATAGAAGGGTTATATAAAGACAAAACACAACACATTTTCAAATACAATGATCATTTATCTCAGTACGGTTAGTACAATAATCACAAGATTTTTTTTCTGATGAAATGATACAATATTAATATACGTTTTACGAGATAACTAGAACTCAAACAAGAGGGCCATGAGGCCCTGAAGCGCTCACCAGAGAAATAAAATTTCATTTAATTTGGGCAGAGAATGGGGTCACTAGAGTACTTTAAGCTTTTCCTATGATTTGACCAACTGACCCACTTTTTAACTTTATGTAATGATTGTGCCGCTCAAAATATGGCTCCTGAAGTGATTGCCTAGATTTTGTAAAGATGATCATTCTAAGAAATTTTCAAGAAGATTGGGCAAAAAATATGGCCAATGGAGTGGCCAAAAGCTTTTTCTGCAATTTGATCTACTGACCTATATAATGACCCTATCCGACCTATATTCAAGTATGATCTAAATTTTATCAAGGTCTAGACACTGACAAATTTGCAGAAGGTTCTTTAACTTTTATTCTAGATTTTAAAGTCTATCCATTGAGAAGCATTTAGTTGGACACCAAATTTAAATTGGACCAGTGAGTTTAGAGAAAAAGATTTTTGTAGATAATGTACACGGTTGCCATGGCAACAAGAACATTCATTATCCCAACCCACTTTCTTTGAACAACTTTTGAAGTTCAAAACCAACAGCATGTTCTAAAGAAGTTTGGTTACACTTGGGTGACAGGATTGAGAGAAGAAGTTGTTTGGAACTGTTGATGGACAGACAGATGGACAACGGACAGAGAGTGTATCACAAAAGCTCACCTTGAGCACTTTGTGCTCTGGTGAGCTAAAAAGGGGGACAATTAAACAAACATGGCAAAAAGGGATGCTAATATTCAGACTTCTAGTCACATATTCTGTACTAACACTCGAAAACCATTTGAGCATTGCAATGATTCCAGATAAGACGGAGAAAATTCAAGATTTTCAACATTTTTATGCCTGTACCAAACCCTATGGTGTGACGATTCTCATCAGTAGTCACACATTAGAATTTTGTGCAGACATTAGGATTTCAGTTTTCAAAATAGTCTCCATGTCTTTAGGAGCCTTGCATCATGCAAGAAAATCAAACAATCAATTAATGCAAGTAGTGTAGGCCTAGATCTGATCATCTTCTACAACAGCAGCAATGCGGTCATTTCTCTTTTGAACATTCTGTAAGGATTTCAGATACTAATGAGTCACAAGTAACTTCATCAAGATCCACAGGGCTGCCATAAGTTGAAAATGAAAAATCCAAAGATTTCAAAATATTTGGTTTTTCCGCAAGCCTAATTTTACGAATTGTACCTTTAACCCTTTACCCCATAGTCTATTTCTAGTTTGAAGTCACATGGCTTCTTAAAGCAGGCTGAAAGTAAAGCAGAATGTGCGCTACGGTGCATTCTGCTTTACTTTCAGCCTGCTTTAAGCTACAATCTGCTAGGATAAAAATCTGAAGATTTCTGAAAAACCCGGAGAAATCGCAGCCCTGGATCTACTGTTTGTTAATGTTTATTTTGAAGTGTATGTCAAAAGAGTGGTATGGGTTGAGCAATTCTGCCATCTGCATGATTTTTTCATTTGACTAATGCAAAAGAAAATCAGTTTTGATCCAGCTAAAATTCCATAGGTACTTGACCTCTGATCTTGATTGAAATTACAAATGTAAACAGCCATCCAAGGTGACCTTTGCTCTGTACAGGTTGACAATCAAATGAAACCTATCAATTATAAAGATTTGTCATGGATTTAATAAAATGAATATTATCAATCGTATGATAATCACCCACATAGAAATTTGTCAATTATCATTTTTCAAATAGTTGTCATTTTCTGCATATTATTGTATTGCATTTAGCATGATTAAAACGGGAAAGAATAATGTCTTCTCCCCTGTACCAAACCAGTATAAAGTTTCATTTCCTCTATTGTGCTTTTGTTCTTTTGTTTCCCCTATATGCATGCCTCACATTGTTTCCAAATTACACCTTTCAAACCAAGAATCAACTGTTATGTTAGAAAGTAGACTTCCCAAAGTGAAGTTTGACTTGTTCAAATTAGGAACAATATATGCATATTTTTCAAATAACCAGAATGTGTACTCATCTATATACAGTCAAGCTTTATGACCCCTCTGATCAGGGTGAACATAGTTTGCATAGAGGACTAGTGTACTATTTACATGTACACTGTTTGTTAACTCATTCTTCCCCTGGAACTTTTAATGGACAATTCCAATGTCTAATTAAGTCTTGTCCATTTTGACTATTTAGGGTTGATTTTAACAATACCTTGCAAAACTAGAACGGCTATCACTGAAGGTGATAAATACCCCCACTATACAGCACTCTGTCACACTCTGCAAACGTTTTCAATAAGGTTTTACAGTAAGGTCAAAGGTGTAAGTCAAAGTCAAACTGAGTTAAAAATGGTATATGACACTCTGCAACTCCTGAGTAACATTTATGGCAAGTATCAAGTAAATCAGGTTGAAAGTGAAGGAGGAGTTCGCCATACAAGATTTTGCCTGCCAATTTTAAGACCAATTTGAAGGACAAAGGTCAAGGTCACAGAGATTTGAAATGTGTGTCTTGCACATCTACTACTTCTGAGTAACATGTATGCCAAGTATCAAGTGAATCAGATTGAAAGTGAAGGAGGAGTTCAAAGTACAAGATTTTGGCTGCCAATTTCAAAGACCAATTTCAAGGACAAAGGTCAAGGTAACAGAGCCCTGAAATTTGTGTCTTGCACATCTACTACTCCTGAGTGACATTTATGCCAAGTATCAAGTAAATCAGGTTGAAATTGAAGGAGGAGTTCAAAGTACAAGATTTTACCTGCCAATTTCAAGACCAATTTCAAGGCCAAAGGTCAAGGTCAAGGTCACAGAGGCCTGAAATGTGTGTCTTGCACATCTACTACTCCTGAGTAACATTTATGCCAAGTATCAAGTGAATCAGGTTGAAAGTGAAGGAGGAGATCAAGGTACACGATTTTGCCTGCCAATTTCAAGACCAATTTCAAGGACAAAGGTCAAGGTCAAGTCACAGAGACCTGAAAATTGTGTCTTGCACATCTACTACTCCTTAGTAACATTAATGGCAAGTATCAAATGAATCAGGTTGAAACTGAAGGAGAATTTGAAAGTACAAGATTTTGCCTGCCAATTTCAAGACCAATTTCAAGGCCAAAGATCAAGTTCACGGTCAAAGAGACCTGAAAGTTGTGTCTTGCACATCTACTACTCCTGAGTAACATGTATGCAAAGTATCAAGTGAATCGGGTTGAAAGTGAAGGAGGAGTTCAAAGTACAAGATTTTGCATGCCAATTTCAAGACCAATTTCAAGGCCAAAGGTCAAGGTCAAGGTCATAGAGACCTAAAATTTGTGTCTCGCACATCTACTTTACCTGAGTAACATTTATGCTAAGTCTCAAATGAATCGCTTTGAAACTGAAGGAGGAGTTCAAAGTACAAGGTTTTACCTGCCAAATTCAAGACCAATTTCAAGGCCAAAGTTCAAGTTCAAGGTCAAAGAGACCTGAAATTTGTGTCTTGCACATCTACTACTCCTGAGTAACATTTATGCCAAGTATGAAGTGCACCGGGTTGAAAGTGAAGGAGGAGTTCAAAGTACAAGATTTTACCTGCAAATTTCATGACCAATTTCAAGGCCAAAGGTCAAGGTCAAGGTCATAGAGACCTGAAATTTGTGTCTTGCACATTTACTATGCCTGAGTAACATTTATGCCAAGTATCAAATGAATCAGGTTAAAACTGAAGGAGGAGTTGAAAGTACAAGATTTTGCAGACAGACCGACCGACCGACTGACGGCCAACCGACCGACCGACAGGCTGATTCCAGTATACCCCCCTCAAACTCTGTTTGTGGGGGTATAATTACAAACACAACAGACCCTGATCAAAATCAAAATCTTCAGTGTTTGCATGTGACAAGTGTTCTCCTTACATGTACACTGTATGTTCATGAGGAGTATACTGATCACTAGGGTTGAATGTGTTAATACAACATACATGTACTCCTCACTAGGGTTTTGATGGGTTCTTGGCAGATACTGGCTTCACTCAAGTTGCCATTTTTGACCATCTAGGGTCATGTTTTACAATGCATTTCAAAATGACAAACAGGGGCCCTCTGACCAGGATCTATCCTGTCTGCATAGTACCAGTTTACTCTTCACATGCAAACTAACTAAAAGGATGAGTGTACTCATCTCTAGGGTCACAGTGGGTCACATGGGTTAATGTACTACTACCACTGCAATAAGCTGTGCTCATTAATCAAGACTTAATTCAATTTCTGTTGGAGCATTGCTTAAAGGCAGTATGTAAGCCAAAATCACGCATTTCTTAAACCTGAACATTCAGGCTCATACCTAATCTAAACATATAACAAGAGTTGTCAGAGAGACAACAAAGCTCGCCATCTGCACATTTAGAAACTTAAAAGCACACTCAAGGTCACCGAGTTCAACCTTTTTGCCTGCATGGAAAGGTCTTGTCCATATACACATGAAAATCAAATACATGTATGAAGTTACACCTCAGGGGACATAGGAAATATAAGCATTTTTTGAAACCTAAACACAGATTTCGAAACCTTAACCCTGGATCTAAGTTCAAGGTCAAGGTCACAGGGGTCCAAATTTTTCTGTGCATGGAAAGGTCTTGTCCATATACACATACACACGCATACCAACTATGAAAGCAACCCTCAAGGGACATAGAAGTTATAGGCATTTATCGAAACCTAAACACAGATTTCGAAACCTAAACGCGGGCCTTAAGTTCAAGGTCAAGGTCACAGGGGTCCAAATTTTTCTGTGCATGGAAAGTTCTTGTCCATATACACACACATACCAACTATGAAAGCAATACCTCAAGGGACATAGAAGTTATGGGAATTTTTCAAAACCTAAACACAGATTTCGAAACCTAAACGCAGGCCTTAAGTTCAAGATCAAGGTCACAGGGGTCCAAATGTTTCTGTGCATAGATAGGTCTTGTCCATATACACACACATACCAACTATGAAAGCAATACCTCAAGGGACATAGAAGTTATAGGCATTTTTCGAAACCTAAACAAAGATTTCGAAACCTAAACGCAGGCCTTAAGTTCAAGTTCAAGGTCACAGGTGTCCAAATTTTTCTGTGCATGCAAAGGTCTTGTCCATATACACACACATACCAACTATGAAAGCAATACCTCAAGGGACATAGAAGTTATAGGGAATTTTCGAAACCTAAACACAGATTTCGAAACCTAAACGCGGGCCCTAAGTTCAAGGTCAAGGTCACAGGAGTCCAAATGTTTCTGTGCATGGAAAGGTCTTGTCCATATACACACACATACCAACTATGAAAGCAATACCTCAAGGGACATAGAAGTTATAGGCATTTTTCGAAACCTAAACACATATTTCGAAACCTTAACGCGGGCCCTAAGTTCAAGGTCAATGTCACAGGGGTCCAAATTTTTCTCTGTGCATGGAAAGGTCTTGTCCATATACACACACATACCAACTATGAAAGCAATACCTCAAGGGACATAGAAGTTATAGGCATTTTTCGAAACCTAAACACAGATTTCGAAACCTTAACGCTGGCCCTAAGTTCAAGGTCAAGGTCACAGGGGTCCAATTTTTTCTGGGCATGGAAAGGTCTTGTCCATATACACACACATATACCAACTATGAAAGCAATACCTCAAGGGACATAGAAGTTAAAGGTATTTTTCGAAACCTAAACACAGATTTCGAAACCTAAACGCGGGCCCTAAGTTCAAGGTCACAGGTGTCCAAATTTTTCTGTGCATGCAAAGGTCTTGTCCATATACACACACATACCAACTATGAAAGCAATACCTCAAGAGACATAGAAGTTATAGGCATTTTTCGAAACCTAAACACAGATTTCGAAACCTAAACGCGGGCCCTAAGTTCAAGGTCAAGGTCACAGGGGTCCAAATTTTACTGTGCATGGAAAGGTCTTGTCCATATACACACACATACCAACTATGAAAGCAATACCTCAAGGGACATAGAAGTTACAGGCATTTTTCGAAACCTAAACACAGATTTCGAAACCTAAACGCGGGCCCTAAGTTCAAGGTCAAGGCCACAGGGGTCCAAATTTTTCTGTGCATGGACAGGTCTTGTACATATACACACACATACCAACTATGAAAGCAATACCTCAAGGGACATAGAAGTTATAGACATTTTCTTAAAATTGTTTACACCGTTCACGACGACAACGACGACGACAACGACGATGACGACTACACCGGGGGTATTGCAATAGCTCGTCATGTACTTCGTACAGGCGAGCTAAAAAGAAGTAATCAGCTATGTATATGGAGGCAACATTGCTTACAAACCCATGAGTTTGGTGGAAAGAAGTCGATTTTTAAATCGGTTTGTTGACATCCGATCAACGACGGAGATTTTCTGAGTTCGTTCGGCTTGCGCCCGGTAAAAATGTTTTCTTCTGACTTGGCAGAATTATTTTTAGATTGGAACATTCTAAAACTTTAAAAGGGATGAGTATTCCCTACATTCAGAAATTGATAGCTGTATTTATTGTGCACAATATATAGTAGAGAATACATTTTTCTTTCCGGTTTAAACGCGAACGCAATTCACTACACTGTGGAAATTTACTTTTAGAAATTTTAACTATTTTTTTTAATCTGAGTAGCAAACAGGTTGGAGCCTGATCAGACGCCGGGTTACGCGGTGTCTGATCTGCCTCCAACCTGTTTGCAATGGTAATAATAGTTTTGTTTATAAATGCGTTTAATTTGAAAGAATAAAATATCAGTAAAGTTAGAGCAGCGTTCTCGTGCTGCACGATGATCATACTTATCTCAAGTAGGAATGTGTACGACTATGTATTCGATGTTACCTTCCTTACAGTGGAGAAAATGTTATTCTTTCCCAATAAACGCGCTTACGCTAAAACCATGATTTCAATTGCAAACAGTTTGGAGCAGATCAGACGCCGGGTAACCCGGCATCTGATTAGGCACCAAACTGTTTGCAACTCAGACTAACATGAATGGTCATAATTGTCTAAAGGTTGTGTTTTTATGCATTTTATTGTGATGCGTTTGCGTTTCGTTTGCGTTTAAACGGGAAAGACTAACGTTTTCTCCACTATTACCTATTTACCATTATTAACTATTCTGTTCTAAAGTAACAGAGACAAGTCAGAAAAATCGGATCGATCACGTGACTCTTCGGAAGCAGACACAAAGATTTGTTATGTAAACAAAGAGCTTATTTTTCCAACCATCTCGATAAGAAATCGGCACATTTATGTATACATGGTTCTTAAAGAAAGGGGGGCATGTTTCAGGCACCTGACAACGGATTTCGCTTAGTTTTAATACATAGAAAATGTTCTTATATAAGAAATTGCGCGTTTTAAACATACATTTGGGTGACATCCTGGCTTTAACCCTCAACAGATATGCATTTTAATGCCTTTAACTTATTCCTCCACTGAAGAAAACAGTTCCAATTTATTAAGTCATGAATATGAATCATCAGAAGTGTTTACTTAATTCTAACAGATGATAGCATAGAGCAAGCTGAAAGTAAAGCAGAATGTACCTTAAGGCACATTCTGCTCTACTTTCAACCTGCTTTAAGTGGTCACTTGTCTTCAATACTAGAGCCAGGCTATGGGGTAAAGGGTTAACATAAGTTTAACTATATACCTGAACTAGTGGTATAAAGCATTCAAACGATTGCAGCACATGCAAACTTTAATCATTTACACAATGAAAAGTAAAGCTTTTCATAATTACTGAACATTAATGCACAAATATTGGCCATGGATCAAAATCTCAAAACATTTTACACCTGATTTAACCAGATTGTTCTAAAAATGTATTGAACAAAAACATCTGATATCTAGGGAACAAAATATTGGTTCAATTTAGAGCTTTTTGCCCCATAACCTGTTTTGGGTTTTGTAAATAGATTGTTGCTTAAACCTGCTTTAAGCATCCACATGTTAGATTTTGTTGTTGAAATAGGGTTTAGAGTCGCTTTAACAGTATTTCCAGGAGATTTCGCTTTAAACGGTCACCTGTCAATAAAACTAGAAACAGGCTATGGGGTAAAGCGTCAAAATGCCTCAAAACATAACTTTTACAGTATGTCAAAGATAAATTTATCTTATCATATTGTAGAATGATAAGCATGCATGCGTGGTTATAGCAGGCTGAAAGTAAAGCAGAATGCGCCTTAAGGCGCAGTCTGCTTTACTTTCAACCTGCTTCAAATGGTCACCTATCTTCAAAAGGCAAGCGTTTATGATGTAATGAGTTAAGTATGACAAAGGTTAATTTGTTTAAAAGTGTTGAATAATAAGCATGCATGAACTCTTCAACACTTTCCTCCATAGCAGCGTTTGCTACTACCCAGTAGTCCACAAACATACCTGGGTTTCAGGTAAGAGGGAGCAAACTCAAGTTTTCCAACATTTTTTTCTTTATTAGGGCTGCCTGGGTTTTTTTCCGAAATCTTCAGATTTTTATCCAAGCAGTTGGTAGCTTAAAGCAGGCTGAAAGTAAAGCAGAATGCGCCTTAAGTAATCGCGCTTGAAAAAAAGAACATTCATTGAAAATCTTAGGAGTTTTCATGATCAACTTATGGTCACCCTGCTCTATGTTTAGCACCAAACCCTATGGTCCGACTATTCACTAGAATTGTCTCTTCGGTACAGTTCTAATGAGCAATCACAATATAGGATTTGGTGCAGAATGAAAGATTTTAGTTTTTAACAACAAGGGCCACTATGGCCCTAAATCGCTCACCTGGTAACCATGTACACCGTGTGACCTAGTTTTTGACCGGGCATGACCCTCATTCTAACTTGACCTCGATTTCAATGAGACAAACATTTTGTTCAAGTTTCATGAAGATTCAATGAATTTTGTAGTCTCTAGAGTGTTAACGAGGTTTTTTGATGATTTGACCAAGTGACCTAGTTTTTGACAAGACATAAGCAACATTTGAACTTGACCTATATTTCATTGAGGCAAACCTTTTCATTAAGTTTTATGAAGATCAAATGAAATTTGTAGTCTCTAGAGTGTTAATAAGGTTTTTCTATGATTCGATCTAGTGACCTAGTTTTTGACCGGACATGACCCACATTTTAACTTGACCTAGATTTCATTGAGGCAAACATTTTGATGAAGTTTCATGAAGATCCAATGAAATTTGTAGTATCTAGAGTGTTAACAAGGTTTTTCGAAGATTTGACCTAGTGACCTAGTTTTTGACCGGAAATGACCCACATTCGAACTTGGCCTAGATTTCATTAAGGCAATCATATTGATGAAGTTTTATGAAGATCCAATGAAATTTGTAGCCTCTAGAGTGTTAACAAGGTTTTTCGATAATTTGACCTAGTGACCTAGTTTTTGACCGGACATGACCCACATTCGAACTTGACCTAGATTTCATGTAGGCAAACATTGTGACCAAGTTTCATCAAGATCCAATGAGATTTGAACCTGCTAGAGTGTTAACGAACAATTGTGAACGGACGGACGGACGGACGTGCCACCGAAGTGGGTTAGAGGGCCTTTTCTTTTGTTATTTTCTTTTGTTTGAATAACGGGCCACGGCCCCTTATTCTATTGTTACGGAATGAACTCTATTGTCTTCTTTTGTTCTGTTTACCGTTATCTGGCCAGAAAAGGCCCTCTAACCCATTTCGGTGGCGCGGACGGACAGACAGACAGACAGACAGACGACGGACGACAGACGACGGACATCCAGCGATCCTAAAAGCTCACCTTGGCACTACGTGCCAGGTGAGCTAAAAAATACTCCCTTTATTTTGGCCCCCGAAATACCATGTACAAATGTTCATTGATGGTGTTGAAAACAAGTGATAGCTAAAACCAAGATGAAACAAGACTGCGCGTTCAATAAACGCTTATGCCCCCGGTGGCATCCTTGACAATATATTCTGAATCTTTTCTAAGTCCAAATTAGGTCAAGGTCAAGGTCAAACTGAGCTTTGGTATTACTGGTGGGTTGGTAATGGTCCAAGGCAATAACTGTATAAGTATTGAAGCATTGTAGTAAGTAGTGTTGATGCTAGACGAAACGGTAAAATCTAGTTAACCAAGAAATAGCCCATTCAAAATATGGTGTTGAAAACAAGTGATAGCTAAAACCAAGATGAAACAAGACTGCGCGTTCAATAAACGCTTATGCCCCCGGTGGCATCCTTGACAATATATTCTGAATCTTTTCTAAGTCCAAATTAGGTCAAGGTCAAGGTCAAAATCAAGGTTAGGTGATATTGGTGGATAGGGAATGGTCCAAGGCAACAACTGTATAAGTATCCAAGCATTGGAGTAAGTGGTGTTGGTGCTAGACGAAACGGTAAAATCTACTTAACCTGGTTACGGACGGACGGACGGACGGAAAGACGGACGGACGGAAGGACGGACGGACGGACAGGACGATTACTATATGCTCCCGCATCTGTCGATGCCGGGGGCATAAAAAAAGCAGATTCTGTCTGTTTACTTTCATCTTACTCTAAGCACACTCAAACACTGTTTGATACTTTGAACCTGGTTTAATATAGGTGCTAACTGCTTTGCACTTTTTATAAAGGAGGAAAGAGTTATTACAATTTTGACAATATGACAAATACAAAGATAAACTTATCTTAACATAGTTGCAGAATAATAAAGCATGCATGGTATGGTCATTTACAAACTTCCAAAAAAAGAGAGAAAAAATCTTTAAAAGCACACAGAACATGAATCCAGATAAGGGGAGTATTTAAAAAGCTAAAATCCTGCCTCCACCAAACCGTATGGTGTGACCACTCATTAGAATCACCCCTTTGCGACGATTCTAATGAGTGGTCACAACATACGGTTTGGTGGGGCCATTAAGGGAAAAGGCTTGAAACATGTGGTTTACACTCTCTTATCTGGAGCCCTGACAGAATAGAAACAAGTATGAATGGGCTATTCATAGGACATCAATATTTACAGACAATCTCAAGAGTTAAACAAAGTAGTCAATTCAAATAAATATACATACCAAGACCACTACTAGTACAACAGTAAAAGTCAGGACAAAAATGCTCTATAAGTTCTACTTATTTCACTACAAAATAATTGTTACCATAGTAACCTCCTGCTAGAATGAATTCACGGATGTAGACTTGTGTACACAATATAATGCAGGTGGCTGCTTGAAGCAAGACCACAGTCAAGCAGAAATATCCTTAAGTTTTAACTTGCAGCCATCCTTTAAGCTGCCACCTGCCCTAAACACCAATAATTAATCTCTCTTTGACAAACACTGCTAACTCAACCATTTTATGAAAAATACACAAGTTTACATTGACATTTCCAAACGGAGTAAATCCAGATCAGAGTGCTCCTGAAAGAACATTCTGATCTAGGTCTGCACTATTGGTCATTATTTAAATTGTTTTGGAAACAAAGCCTTTGATATTCAAACAGTGCAGAGCCAGATCAGAGGGCCCCTTTGGGAGCCCGTTTGATCTATATCTACACAGTTTGCAAATGATGTACATACTAGTTTCCCATCCACACTATAAGAGTTTAATTGGTGAAATTGTCAAACTTTTAAATATCAAATTTACTTTACTGCATTAAACAAGAGGCCCAGAGGGCCACATTTCGTTCACCTGAGACATTGTACCATAGAAGCTGACTGGGCAAGACAACATTTTGATAAAGCTATGATCCAGGTGTCTTTATTTGATCTTGGTACAGGACTACAATGCGAAGCTACATCTCAGATATTAATGATCTAGGCCTTACGATTTAAGAGAAGATTTTTAAAGGTTTTCCCACACACAAACAAGAGGGCCTGAAGGCCCTGATATCACTCACCATTTGTAATGAAGCCTGATAGCTTTACCTTTGAATTTCACCCGTTTTATTCTAAATCCATTCAAGTTTGTCGACCTACTGTAGTATAGTAGAGTACATCAAAGGCAGATAACTAAAGCCTAAACAATACTGAAATGAAGCCTTTTTCTAGCATTTCAAAGTATATCAAGGGCAGGTAAATATTGCCACAATGATTACATTTCAACAATAATTGCACTCCTTTCAGAACATATAGCTACATCCTTTTTGTACAAGTATAATCAAAATCCATTGAAAACTGTAGTTGCAAGAGTGTAAACGATGTAAAATATGGCATTTTCAGCAATTCAAAGGTAGATATCTCTTAATCTATTTGTCAGATTCCAACCATAATCACCCTTTTTCGAACTCTTATGGTCATATACCATCTGGGCAAGTTTAAGAGAGCTTGGATAAATATTGTGGCCTCTAGAGCGTAAACACTGTTAAATATATCATTTTCAGCAATTCAAAGGTAGATAACTTTTGACCTACTGATCTGATTACAACCATAATTGAACTCGTCGGAAGTCTTATGGTAGTAAACAATCTGAGTAAGTTTGAGAAAGATTAGATAAAATTTGTGACCTCTAGAGTGTAAACATGGTTAAATATGGCATTTTCAGCAATTCAAAGGTACATAACTCTCGACCTATAAGTCTGATTTCAACAATAATCGAACTCATCTTAACTCTTATAGTCATATACAATCTGAGCAGGTTTGAGATAGATTGGATAAAAATTGTGGCCTCTAGAGTGTAAACACTGTTAAATATGGCATTTTCAGCAATTTAAAGGTAAATAACTCTTGATCTATTTGTCCGATTTCAACTAAAATCAAACTCATTCAGACTCTTATGGTCATATACAATCTGGGCAAGTTTTAGAAAGATTGGATAAATACTGTGGCCTTTAGAGTGTAAACACCGTTAAATATGGCATTTTCAGCAATTCAAAGGTAGATAACTCTTGATCTTTTTGTCCGATTTCAACCAAAATAAAACTCATCCGAACTCTTATGGTCATATACAATCTGGGCAAGTTTTAGAAAGATTGGATAAATACTGTGGCCTCTAGAGTGTAAACACTGTTAAATATGGCATTTTCAGCAGTTCAAAGGTAGATAACTCATGACCCATTTGTCCAATTTCAACCATAATCGAACTCATCCGAACTCTTATGGCAATATACCATCTGAGCAAGTTTGAGAAAGATTGGATAAATATTGTGGCCTCTAGAGAAGAAACACTAAAATTGTTGACGATGAACGACGCACGACGGACATTCAAGGATTGCAAAAGCTCACCCTGAGCTAGCTCAGGTGAGCTAAAAATGACAAGCCCAGACGGGACCAATTTTAGTCCGGGGGTCACAAACTTGGTAGAGGACCACAAGGCAAAGCTATATGTCAAATATTAAAGAGCTGGGCCTTATAGTTTCAGAGAAGAAGATTTGTAAAGGTTTTCCTATATAAGTCTATGTAAAATTGATAAGCCCAGGGCGGGGCCAATTTTGCCCCGGGGTCATAATTTGAACAACTTTGATAGAGGACTATAAGGCAAAGCTTCATGTCAAATATAAATGATCTGGGCCTTACAGTTTCAGAGAAGAAGATTTTTAAAGGTTTTCCTATGAAAAACTGATAAGACCGAGGGAGGGCGGGGCCTATTTTAGCCCAGGGTCATAATTTGAACAATCTTGGTAGAGGACCACAAGGCAAAGCTACATGTCAAATATTAAAGCCTTACCGTTTCAGAGAAGAAGATTTTTAAAGGGGCGGGGCCAATTTTGACTCTGGGTCATAATTTGAACAATCTTGGTAGAGGACCATAATGCAAAGCTACATGTCAAATATTAATGATCTAGGCCATACATTTACTGAGAAGAAGATTTTTTAAGGTTTTCCTAAGAAAAACTGATAAGCCCCAGGGCGGGGTCATTTTTGGCCCCAGGGTCAAAATTTGAACAATCTTGCTAGAAGATCATTAGGTTATGATACATACACAATATCAAAGGTCTGGGCCTTTGGGTTTCTGAGAAGAAGATTTTTTAAGATTTTCTTATGCATTAAAAGTTGTCAATATGGTCATGTTAGAAAATCTGGTCCCACAGCAAGGGGAATAACTCTAGCCAAAATCTTTGAACAAGATTTCGTTCCCCCCCTTGTCACTGATGCTTCTGACAAAGTTTGGCTGAAATCGGGTTAGTGGTTTCAGAGGAGATGTTGTTTGAAAATGTGAACGGACGACGTACGACGGACGGAATGGTATCACAATAGCTCATCCTGAGCCTTCGGCTCAGGTGAGCTAAAAAAGAAACAGCTTGAACCCACCAAGGGCTATTACAAATACTGACTTCTTAAGAATGAAGAAAAAGAGAAAATTACACACACACAAAACTGTGCTTCTGATTTTAAAATCTTTACATAGAAATGATCAAATCGGCATTGCAAAACATGGGTAGTTTTTATATATAAATCTGCCCTAAAAAAATTCAGTGAATAATACAGCTTAACTATAGGATTTCAATAAACTCTTCAGCGACCAAAAAACATTTTCTGTTGTTATCAGATAGTGACGATTGGAACTGTGACAAATGAATTGGTGAATTTCAATTTTCAATTCTGTTAACCTTTTACCCCCCTCACAGGCATCTTTACACATTTAGTTAATTACTCCACTGAAGAAAATAGTTCAAATTTGTACAGTCATGAATATTGTATCATAAGAAATATACTCTATATTCTAGCAGATGGTAGCTTAAAGCAGGCTGAAAGTCAAGCAGATGCGCCTTAAGCGCACTCTGCTTTACTTTTAACCTGCTTCAGTACTAGAATCAAGACTATCGGGTAAAGGGATAATTGATACAGTAAAACTTCTCTTTAACCTCTAAAAAGAAAACATTGAAGGTTTTCAGACAGGTGTTAACTTCTACACTGTTTGACATTTTGCAATATATTGCAGAAACCAACCCTAAATGGACTAAACCTTATACTGGATGCTTCCATTAAAAGTTTTAGAGGTGAATGAGCCCATTACCTGATAGCCTGTTTCTTGTATTGAAGATAGTTGAACACTTAAATCAGGCTGAAAGTAAAGCAGAATGTGCCTAAGACGCATTCTGCTTTACTTTCAACCTGCTTTAAGCTACCATCTGCTAGGATATAGAAAGTATTTCTTACAGTACATATTCAGGACTATATAAATTGGAACTATTTTCTTTAGTGGAGGAATAATAAAATGTGTATTTATGTGGTTGCGCACCAGAGACTATACCTAAACTAGTGGTTGTAATAGAGTGGTTTAACTGTTATGTTATTGTTTCAAATTAAATGCAATGTACAAGCTTAAGACATCATAATTCATTTATAGTTCCATGACAATTTATCAGAGGAAAATATGTTATTCTTTCCTAATTTATAAACATGTTCATGCTAAAAACAAGCATTTCGCTAACAGTATTCAGGCGTAGGGTTCTACATTGTATGACACACTGCTGCACTGACAAGAAGAAATTAAGGTGAAAGACCATAGAAATAAGAGTCAAATTTACAACACAGTTTGCATGTTTTAAATCATTAATGAACATAATTATTTCACTGTACACAAGTCATAATAATATGTCAAAACTATGAACAAAATTAGGCAGACCAACATGAACTAGTCAAGTTGCCTCAATATGGGCAGTGCTTCATGAAACTTGATACCAGTCGTATCCATATCATCTAATCTTCATGAAGTTTGGTACCACACTAATTCCACATTAATGAACCAGCTTAGCCCTTTCAACCCAAAATATCTCTTGTGGGTATTAATAATACTTTTGGACTTTTCTAGTACAGGTATTTTGGACCAGTCTAATGTTACATTTTTGATATGACAACAAAAACCAGTAAACATATCAAACAGTGCAGACCCTGTTAACAGTAATCTCTACAGATGGCTGTAGGGTTGAAAGGGTTGCCACCTGTTTGATGGCACTCATTCATTAATATGTCTACATGGTTGACAACAACAAGATGATAAAAGTTGCAATTCAAGCAAGTAAAGGCCTTTGGTATGGATTGTAGCATTTACACATTTTCTTCTACTTAAAACATTTGATATGAAACAGTTTAATGAATGTCCTCTGCAATGAAAAGATGAGGCTGAAAATGGGGACATAAAAATGCACAGGTTTTAGTTTGTTTTACATTAAATCTACAAAGTTTCATGAACCACTGCCTTATTCCTGAGGTATATAAAACTTGAAACAATGTATAAATGTAGGGATGTGGCGGCGGGGGCGGGTGAAACAATGAGTGATAATTTCCCAGTGTAAAAATAACAATCTCTGTTATCAGATGCACTGTGACAAGATCCATATCAAACTTGGTTTAAGCTACCATTCATCAAATTAAACTAGTCACTAAAGACAAATGACTGCTCAATGCAAGATGAAAATAATGCAGGAAGCTCCTACAGGATCTTTCTTCATTATTTTCTTTCTGTATGAAGCATTCTCCTATGGGATATTTCTGCATATTTCATCCTGTATCAAGCATTTACTTGACTGTACTAAACTTTAGAGATCTGTATTAAAAGACTGCTAATTTTGTTGAAATAGGCTTTAACAGTCTTTCAGTCATATCGCGACTCTGGGAGACAAGTTGCCAGATCAACACCTCATTTACATCGATCTATAAATATGAGGTATTAATCTAGAAATTTGAACCCTGACCAGAATACCAGAGTTACAAATATTCTGGATTTGAACCTTTTCAGTACTGTCAACTGGTCTTCTAATGGATGGTGGCTTAGTACAAGCTTTAACTATACAATGAACATTAATTACAATTCTAACCCTCAGGAGGAACAACAATGAGCGATCAACTCAATAGCATATCTACTTACTGCATTACCATCTAGTTGCTATACCATACTCAACAACTTAAACCACAAACATCAAGTGATGCTATTTTACATCCTATTTTAACCTGTTACCCCCATAGCCTGTGTCTAGTTTAGAAAACAGGTTATCACTTAAAGAAGATTAAAAGTTAAGAAGAATGCTTTAAGGTGCATTCTGCTTTACTTACAACATACTTTAAGTGGTCACCAGTTTTTTAAACCAGAAACAGGCTAAAAAGTAAAGGTTTAATTTTGAACCATAAAGGCTATAGCCCAGCAATGAAGATTAAGATAGCCACTCATTAATGGCTGTTAATCAGGTGTGTTGGCTAAAAAATATGTTCAAATGGCCACTTTGTCATGTATATGTTACACAAGCCTGAAGAATAAAGGATCTTTTATTGAAAGTTTATGCCGAACACAAGACAGGGTTCAACTGAGTAAGCAAAATAGAATCAAGAAGTCAAACCTGCAATCATTCAATTAAGAGATCTCTAAACATCCATGCAGAACAAAAATAATGCAGAAAGCTCATGCTGACTCTCTTTCTGTATTACTTTTGATCTGTAGAGATTATTTTAGTTTAGAATAGTCAATGACTATAGGCTGACTGTGCATTAACTCTTTCTCATACCTTTTAACATCTTTCCTTAACCCTTTACCCCATAGATACAAACTGTTACACCTTTAATTCATTCCTCCATGTAGAAAATAGTTAACTTTATACATTCGTGAATATGTAATATAAGATTTTTAATGAACCACTTCCTATATTCAAGCAGGCTGAAAGTAAAGCAGAATGTACCTTTAGGTACATTCTGCTTTACTTTCAACCAGCTTTAAGTGGTAGCCTTTCTTCGATACCAGAAATAAGCTATGGGGTAAAGGGTTAAATCCCTTTCCTCTCATGATAAAGAGTTGTAGGAAATATTTTCTACATTCTTAAAAGTTGTGCCTTAAAACAGGTTGTTTTACTTTTCACCTGCTTTAAGCAAACCTTCTATCTTCAACACCCAATACATTGCAATGAAAAGGGTAAATCCTATGCCAAATCTGGTGCAAACATGCCTGCAACTTAGGCTTGCAAATCACTATCAGACTAGCAGCTGGTTAGAGTCAGGCCATGTTTCACACCAGACAAATCTGCTGGGATTATCTCCAATTGCATTACACAGAACTTGTGTTTCTTCTATAGCACACAGCTGATTAGAGAGTGAGAGAGTGATTTTTTTCTGTAAAGCCTGGAGCTAACATGCTTCTGGCATTGTGGCACATTTTACAAAATCTGTGTTTCTTGCTGATAATAACTAACTCATGACAATAGCTTCAAACTCAAAACAAAAACTAATCAAAAAGACTAAAGCAATACATCATTGACAATTCTCAAAAACCAAAGAAATTAAAGAAAATGCAAACAAATCCCATTTATTGCCCATCATCCTTACAACAGTCATAAAATAGAATATACTATACTGCAGAGATGATGTTATCCTTTCCAAATAAGCTGCTAAAACAACTATTTCCAATGCAAAAAGTTTGGAGCCAGCTAGATCAAATGTCGGGTTATCCAGTGTCTGATCAAGCTCCAAACTACTCATTTTCTACACTTTACTGAATTTTGTTTAAATGGGAAAGAATAAATTCTTCTCCGTTGTTCAGTCAACACTTGTGTTAAGCAAACATTCTGTAAAGACTGATGAAGATATGTAGACACAAGTCACTGCTAAATGCAAGATAATAGTAATGCAGAAACGTCCTATAGAAGGAGCTTTATGCACTACTTTAGTCCTATACACACAGCGCATACCTTTCTCTCAACTCCCAATGTTCCCCCTTCTTTTGAAAGTTTTACCTAACACAAGTTTGACAATATTTTGTAAGAATTATAGCCATGAAATGATTAATCATATTGTTTCTTGTTCCCCAATGTACTAGTAAACCACTGAATTCAGAAGATCTACGAATTGAAACTCATTACAGTGCATTTGCAAACTGTGTAGATCCAGATCAGTGACAGTGTGAGATCAGTGTCAAAACAGTCAGTTGTTCTCATCATCAATATTATCACTGCTGCTGACCATAATCAGACACAACATGGAAATATGATGGTTGATCTTGATCTACTCTGTTAGCAATAACTGCATGCAATGTTCCAATACTGCTGCTCAAGTTGTTATAAGCAACTTTATATGGGTTAAAACTTAAAAACATAACCTGTGCAGGAACACTTCACCTTTAATTTGTTCAGCCTCATACTATAATGAATGTAATGACTACAAACCAAACCTCACTCATGACAGTAACTCAGAAGTATCACCCTCGAAACCTCAATTGAACAATTCATATTTCTACTTTCTATTAATTTTATGGGTTGTTTTTTTTACAAAATGACAAACAGTGCAGACCTTGATCAGGACAAGTGTACTATTGATGGGTACACTAGTCATCAAAGACTAGTACATGTAACTTGTTGCTAGGGTTGACTGTTTTAAAAGAGAAATAGCAGCTGAAAGCAAAGGTACAGCAGAATGTTCCTATCGGAGCTTTCTGCTTTACCTTCAGCTTGCCTTAACATAAACAAATCAAGTCCTTCTTTTTAGTTGTTGTTATAACAAGCCTTACTGTAGAATAATGGAATACAACTGGCTAATTGGCAACACTGGTGTTGAAACAAGACTGAAGTAATCAAGTTATGGCTTACACAATCTTTCACAGTAACCATTCATTACAAAACCCATGGCCAGTCTTAAACTATTTTCAGACAGGTGGCAACTTAATGCATGGAAAAATTAATGAAGGAAACTTTCTGCATTAATTTTGCCCTGCATTAAGCAAAGAGTCTTTATTTATACTAATCCTTTCTCTTTTCCAAGTGGCCATCTAACACAGGGCTAGACTGTTATTGGAAAGCCAACTGTATATGCAGACATGCATGGATATTGACACAGCATGTGAAATTGACAGGGAAGCATCTAGTCAATTACATATTAGAGTTGCTAGTGACAGCTAGTAGTGGGTAGAATTAATCATAGTCTCTGTGTGGTCATCAAACTAACCATATAGTTCACACAAACAATGTCCCAATTACTACAGTAAAACATGTCTTGAACCACTACTCAAAATGAGCCTAATTGTAGCTAAGGAAAGGGCTTGCTTAATGCAGGATGAAAGTAATGCAAAAAGATCCTTAAGGAGCTGTCATTGTGCGTTAAGCCATTTTGTATGACTGGTATGTTGGTCAAGTGAGGCTGCACAGTGCAAACAAACCACTGATGACCTTTAGCTAAACTATTGATCCCAGTTCAGATGCACAGTTACTCAGCCTCTTATCTACACAACTAGCCACTGAACAAATGATGCACTGTTCAGTTTAAGCTAAATAAACAATAGTAGCCTTACCAGTGCATAATTTACTTTCAATTTCTTGAAAGATTTGAAGTAAGAGTGGATGTCAATCACACAGCAGCTGCATATGTAATGTATTCCATGCCAGTCCTTGTTTTACATTCAAACTTTGGCTTAGCCAGCACTTTTTGAAGACACATAGATCACTCTCAGGTAAATAGTGCTTGCTTATAATGCAGGGTAAAGGTAAAGCAGGAAGTTTCCAAAGGAGCCTTTTTTGCTTTACTTTTATCCTGCATTCAGCAGTCACATGTGTAGAATACTAAAAAAATCTGCTTTAGTGTGGAACCACTTACACAAGCTAAACAGCGAGTATAAATAACTTCTGTCAAAACTAGTCATTATTGTTCTGTCTCGGTGGTCACTTTTGATAAATGAGACTTCTTTACAGGACAATGGAGCGTTCCTTTTTGTCATTTTCTGACATTGGCTTTGGCTAACGAGTCATTTGTTCTTGCAAACAAATCAATAAGGCCAGTCATACTTTTCAAAATGCGAGGGCTCCAAACAAGAGAGAGTAACAAGAGTTGTCAGAGAGACAACAAAGCTCGCCATAGGCACCTTTAGAAACTTAAAAGCACACTCAAGGTCACAGAGGTCAACCTTTTTGCCTGCATGGAAAGGTCTTGTCCATATACACTGGCAAATCAAATATGAAAATAACACCTAAAGGGACATAGGAATTATAAGCATTTTTGAACCTAAACGCAGATTTCGAAACCTAAAACCTTTCGCGACCTTAGTTCAAGGTCAAGGACACTGGGCTAATTTTTTTGCATGAAAAAAATTTCTCAATGGATATATGAGTTAAAGAAATTTTGAGAAACCTAAACGCAGACTTTGAAACCTAAACGCGGGTCCTTAGTTCAAGGTCAAGGTCAGAGTGCTCAAACATTTTGCATGCAAGAAAAGATATTGTCCATATACACATGCAAACTGAATATGAAAGGAATATTTCAATGGACATAGGAGAAATAAAAATTTAGAAAAACGGAAACACAGATTTCGAAAACTAAACATTGGCCCTTTGTTCAAAGTCAAGGTCATAGGGGTCTAAATTTTGCAGTGCCTGGAAAGGTCTTGTCCATATACACACATAAACCAACTATGAAAGCAATACCTCAAGGGACATAGAAGTAAAAGGCATTTTTCAAAACCTAAACTAAGGCCCTAAGTTCAAGGTCACAAGGGTCCAAATTTATCTGTGCATGGAAAGGTCTTGTCCATATACACACACATACCAACTATGAAAGCAATACCTCAAAGGATATAGAAGTTAAATGGATTTTCGAAACTTAAACGCAGATTTCGAAACCTAAACAAAGGCTCTTAGTTCAAGGTCAAGGTCACAGGGGTCTAAATGTTTCTGTGCATCGAAAGGTCATGTCCATATACACATACATACCAACTATGAAAGCAATACCTCAAAGGACATAGAAGTTAAAGGCATTTTTCTAAACCTAAACACAGGCCCTAAGTTCAAGGTCAAGGTCACAGAGGTCTAAATTTTTCTGTGCATGTAAAGGTCTTGTCCATATACACATACATACCAACTATGAAAGCAATACCTCAAGGGACATAGAAGTTAAAGGCATTTTTCGAAACCTAAACGCAGATTTCGAAACCTAAACGCAGGCCCTAAGTTCAAGGTCAAGGTCACAGGGGTAACAAAAATTCTGTCCATGGAAAGGTCTTGTCCATATACACACACATACCAACTATTGAAGCAATACCTCAAGGGACATAGAAGTTAAAGGCATTTTTCGAAACCTAAATGCAGATTTCGAAACCTAAACGCAGGCCCTAAGTTCAAGGTCAAGGTCACAGGAGTCTAAATTTTTCTGTGCATGGAAAGGTCTTGTCCATATACACACACATACCAACTATGGAAGCAATACCTCAAGGGACATAGAAGTTAAAGGCATTTTTCAAAACAAACGCAGATTTCGAAACTAAACGCAGGCCCTTAGTTCAAGGTCAAGGTCACAGGGGTCTAAATTTTTCTGAGCATGGAAAGGTCTTGTCTACATACAAACACATACAGACTATGGAAGCAATACCTGAAGGGATATAGAAGTTAAAGGCATTTTTCAAAACCTAAAAGATTTCGAAACCTAAACACAGGCCATAAGTTCAAGGTCAAGGTCACAGGGGTCAAAATTTTTCTGTGCATGGAAAGGTCTTGTCCATATACACACACATACCAACTATAAAAGCAATACCTCAAAGGACATAGAAGTTAAAGTCATTTTTTTAAACCTAAACACAGATTTCGAAACCTAAACACAGGCCCTAAGTTCAAGGTCACAGGGGTCTAAATTTTTCTTTGCATGTAAAGGTCTTGCCCATATACACATACATACCAACTATGAAAGCAATACCTCAAGGGAAATAGAAGTAAAAGGCATTTTTCTAAACTTAAATACAGATTTCGTAACCTAAACGCAGGCCCTATGTTCAAGGTCAAGGTCACAGGGGTAAAAAAAATTCTGTCCATGGAAAGGTCTTGTCCATATACACACACATACCAACTATTGAAGCAATACCTCAAGGGTCATAGAAGTTAAAGGCATTTTTCGAAACCTAAGCACAGATTTCGAAACTTAAATGCAGGCCCTAAGTTCAAGGTCAAGGTCACAGGGGTCTAATTTTTTCTGTGCATGGAAAGGTCATGTCCATATACACACACATACTGACTATGGAAGCAATACCTTAATGGATATAGAAGTTAAAGGCATTTTTCAAAACCTAAACGCAGATTTCGAAACCTAAACGCAGGCCCTAAGTTCAAGGTCAAGGTCACAGGGGTCTAAATTTGTCTGTGCATGGAAAGGTCTTGTCCATATACACACACATACCAACTATGGAAGCAATACCTCAAGGGACATAGAAGTTTAAAGGCATTTTTCGAAACCTAAACGCAGATTTCGAAACCTAAACGCAGGCCCTTAGTTCAAGGTCAAGGTCACAGGGGTCTAAATTTTTCTGTGCATGGAAAGGTCTTGTCCATATACACACACATACAAACTATGGAAGCAATACCTCAAGGGACATAGAAGTTTAAAGGCATTTTTCGAAACCTAAACGCAGATTTCGAAACCTAAACGCAGGCCCTAAGTTCAATGTCAAGGTCACAGGGGTCAAAATTTTTCTGTGCATGGAAAGGTCTTGTCCATATACACACACATACCAACTATGAAAGCAATATCTCAAGGGACATAGAAGTTATAGACATTTTCTTAAAATTGTTTACGCCGTTCTCGACGACAACGACGACGACTACACAGGGGGTATTGCAATAGCTCGTCATGTACTACGTACAGGCGAGCTAAAAAGGTACAAATCCAGAATTTTCTCACTCATTTCAGCATCAAATCTTATGAGGTTTCTACTCATTAGAATAGTATCAAAGAGACAATTCTAATGAGTTGTGACACCATAGGGTTTACTGCAGAAATAAAGAGTTTAGTTCTTGAAATACTTCCCTTGTCTGGAGCTATGGATACTGCTTTGAAAGACTCAAACCATTACCTTACTGGATTCATAGGTGTCATCTACTCAAATAGTTACTATTTTGTTTGGAAATATAAGCAGTTCAAATTGACCTGGGGCCCGTTTCATTAAACTTTGTACAACAAAATGGTCGTAAGTCAACACTTTAAAATACAATTAATTTCTGCTTTCTCTATCTAAACCTGTCTTGTGACATCTCTTTGGAATCCTCTTTTCACCATGATTCTAAAGAGATGTTACAAGACAGGATTAGATGGAGAAAGAAATAACAATTGAGACTTTTATAATCTGCCTAGCTACAATATTTGTTGTAGGAAGTTTTATGAAAGTTTATGGAAGTTCGTGAGTTAGGATATTAGATACACAGTGGAACCATGACAACATTCATGGCCAAAAAAATAATTCTACAGATGTATCTTGGAAGTTGATTTAGTAAAACATACCCAGCTGTCTGATCAGGGTCAACACTGTTTTCTTAAAGAATCTGTCAGACATGAGAAAGTTTACTCTTTTTTCAATTAAACTAGTGAATGAAGCATTTCAGATATTAGTAATTTAGAGATTGCAGTGGGCAGCCTTTTATATACATGTAAATATTCAGCAGGGGATGGGTCAACCATCTGCAGGAATGTTTTGTCCCCCAACACTCTTCCCTCATACATGTTATTTTGACTGCTAGAAGGAATAAACCTATAGCAATGGTTATGTTAATCATCCTGCACAGTGTATACCCTACTAACTGATCATACAAGAAATTTTGAGCCTGGAATAAGGTCTGAAACTATTGTGCAACAAGAAACAGGCATCATTTTGGTTTAGGTTTTGCTCATAGTGTATTACAGTCGGACCAGTGTTTTGCAACAGTCAACCCTAGCGAACAGTGTATTCATCATTCACCAATAGTGTACCTATAATATACACCAATAACAGTGTAGACCCTCCTAAAGGAGCCCTCTGTTATTTGTCCTTTAGCAATATATGGCAGTAAATAACCATAAATAGTCAAAATGGACTAGACTGTATTGGAAACTGGAAGTTTCCATTGAAATTTCAGGGTTGAATGAGCTAAAATGTATGGTGAGTCCTTGGAATATCAATATGTAACAACTTAATGTAGAACTAAAGTATTGCAGAAAGCTCCTTTGGGGAGCTTTCTTCATTACTTTAGTCCTGCATTAAGCAGTAACTGCATTTTTAATATTTCCTTGCTTTCTTCACTAAACCCAGGTTTGACTGCACTGGTCATTCCCTGTTTACCCCATAACACTTTTTTACGCCTGTAAATTGTTCAACATCCAAAGAAAATAGTTCCACTTTGTTCAGTTATGAAAATGTACTGTAAGAAATATTTTCTGTATAATCCTAACAGATGGTAACTTACAGCGGGCTGAAAGTAAAGCAGAATGTGCCCTAAGGCACATTCTACTTTACTTTCAACCTGCTTTAAGTGGTCACTTGTGTTCAAAACAAGAAACAGGCTATCAAGTACTGGGTTAAACAGATGATAAGTTGTACTCTTAAAGCGAATTTATATATTAACCTACTTTGTACACACAATACCATTCATAACACACATTCCTACATAACTGCTTAAAAATGAAAAATGTTTCTAATGAAAGCATACTGGCGCATGTCATACCACTGCCCTAACAATGCTTCAAAACCAGCATATAAAGCAATACATGTATACAGATCCAGTCTCATCGGAACAAACCTGACGCTACGTAGCATAAACAAAAACTTGCCTAAGCCAAAATAAAAAGCAAAATCAAAGAAAATATAATAGAAACTAAGGAGATACAAGTAAATGAAATGCTTTTGTCACTTAAAAGTTAGTAGTCTAGAACAATAAGATTTGTACTCAAGTCATTTTAGTAAAATCAACTATCTATGGCCACTCATACAGGATATAAGTAATAGCTTTTAAAGGCAGTTTGTAACTTAAAGCAATATGAAAGTAAAGCAAAAGGCCCCTGAAGGAGCTTTCTGTATCACTGGAATCCTTCTGTAACTGATTACTCCATAAATATGCTTTTTTACGCCTTAAATTCATTCCTCCACTGAAGAAATTAAATCCATTTTATACATGTACACCATTAGAAATATTTTCTATATTTTAGAAGATGGTAGCCTAAAGCAGGCTGAAAGTGAATCAGTAAGAGCCTTACTTTTACTGTCACCCATCCTCAAAACTAGAAACAGGCAATGGGTAAAGCAAATATCTCCTGCAGTGGTTAAATAAGTAAATGGCCTTCAGTATCTTTCTGCTTTGTCTTTCACATGCTTTAAGCAGCCATTTTCCTTAAACACTGAAAGCTATCCTCTTTTGAGTGGTCATACTAGAGGGGTTTTACTGTACATTTCATTAAAGCTTTCCTTTACATGACTAACTTATACAAACTTCTTTGCTCCCAATTTCCTAACCTATATCCTGCTACCTGCAACTTGAAGTCTTGTAATATAAACAGTTTGGATCCAGATTAGATGCCGAGCCAGTCAACATCTTTACCAGATCTAAAGTATTTTATACTTTTATTGATGTTTAGTCTATCAAAAAATCTATAACAAAATTAATATGATTATTTTCTAGGGGATAACTTCAGAGTATGCAGTTCCAATTTGGCAAAGATTATAAAGAGTTTGAGTTGAGTCTGAGACCGTTCTTTAGCATATGATTTGTCAGATTTGAGCTCAAACTCTTTATAACATTTGACCTAGACGACAAATCAGCAGAACAAGGGATAAGTGTTATGGCATCTTGAGCAACATAATGGTAATACTCAAGCATATTGAATTGTCCAGCTAACATGCACAGACATCATAACAGAGTCTCTATCTCTGTCACAATGGCTAGAGTGTCGAGGCGTGCTGATTGGCCGGCTCCCTCATTATTCTCCTCCTGAGTCTCATGTCAATTGACCGCTAAGTCCACGCTGATGAACTGCTTCAAACGCTCAAGATATTGTCCGTACAACTCCACATCATTATGTCCAGCGCCCTCCACCCACAACGGGTCAACTGTCCGAGGGCAGCGCTCGTAAATTGCTAGTCCATGAGAAAAATCTATCACTTCGTCTTCAGTTCCGTGGATGACCAGGACCGGTGAGGTGATTTTCTGAACTTTGTCAATGCTGGAAATAGACAGAACTTTTTGTTAACAATATTTTCTACATTCTAGAAAATGGTAGCTAATAACCCCTCCCTCCTCCAATAGCGAATTTTATGTTGCTTTGTATTCCTCCACGGAAGAAAATAGTTCCAATTTATACTACTATGAATATGTACCATAAGAAATATTTCTATATAAGCATTACAATGAATTTTCTATAGATGAGGAATAGATGAGAGCATGATAAGGGTTTACAATGAAGGAAAGGTTTACCCACTTTTTACACCTTTTTACGCCTCTGATTTATTCTTCCAATTTGAAGAAATAGTTAAAATTTGTACAATGATAAATATGAATCATATGAAATATTTTCTTTATTCTGGCAGATGGTAGCTTAAAGCAGGCTTAAGGTGCATTCTGCTTTACTTTCAACCTGCTCTATGTGGTCACACCTTCAAAACTAGAAACAGGCTATGGGGTAATGGGTTACCAGGTCACCTGTAAAAGTAATTTGCCAAACTCTATAAGATAAAGCCTTTCTTGCCTGTGATACTCTTGTTACATGGAGGCTTGATCAGCTGATACAGTGGAGAAGACTTGACTATTCCCCAATAAACATACTCATGTTAAATCAATTGTTCCCATTGCATAGTACAGTTTGCAGTCAGATTAGACTGTTTGCAACTCACATATTTCATGTTTCAATTTTGTCAACATTTTCAAAAACCTGTTTTTTCTTCATTTCATTGAATTGCATTTGCATTTGATTTTATTTAAGCGGGAATGAATAAAGTATTCTCAACTGTAAGGAAGTAAACACTAGAGTTTTTATCATAGCATGTACAGACAAACAATCATTCATCTATAGGCCATCCATATATCATCCTTTCGGAGCTCCAGAATTGGGGAGTGTTTCAAATAGTAAACTCCTTATATCTCATTAGTCATTACTCCAAAGATATAACTTTTTACGCCTTTAATTTATACCTCCAACGAAGAAAATACGGTCTTGAATATGCAACAAAAATATATGCTTTATCCTACAGGTGACCACTTAAAGCAGGTTGAAAGTAAAGCAGAATGCACCCTCTTAAAGGCACATTCTGTTGGGTTTTTTTCAACCTGCTTCAAGCTACCATCTGCTAGGATATAGAAACAATTGCTTATGACACATATCTATGACTGTATAGAATGAAACTATTCTCGTCAATAGAGGAATAAATTAAAGTGGTAAAAAGGCCTATTTTGGGGGTATTTGGTTAAGGAGTATTCTATAATGCTCAGCTTGCTTTAAGCAAACCATCAGTCTTAAATTCAGAGTGAAAACATTAAGATATGGGGGAATTCTAAGCGATATATAAGTATCAGAAAACCCTTAAATTTTGTTCTGACAACTCCTAGAATAATCTCTTTGAGACAATTCTAATATGTAGTAAAAACAATAGTTTGGTAGGACATTTATGAGAAAATGTTAGGAATCTATAGATATTTTTTTTCTTTTTCATATGGCAACGTGGCATGTTTATGAATGGCATATATAATACATGTGTTAACGATTTGCATAATCTATGCCACATATTGTAAATGGAAAGAGATATCTACAGAAAGGCTTATCCCATTAGTCCATAGATACTTATTTTTACACATTTAATTTATTCCTCAACTGAAGAAAATAGATCTTATTTATACAGTCATGTATATGTCTCATAAACAATATGTTCTATCATTTCAGCAGATGGTATCTTAAAGCAGGCTGAAAATAAAGCAGAAATGCATTTAGGGGCATTCTGCCTTACTTTCACTAAGTTTTAACTTGCTTTAAGTGGTCAACTGTCTTCAAAACGGGAAACAGGCTAAGCTGTGACAAATATTAGGTGTTTGACCATTTAGCCCATAGCCCGTTTCTAGTTTTGAAGACAGGTGAACACTTAAAGGAGGTTAAAAGTAAAGCAGAATGCGCCTTGAGGCACATTCTGCTTTTCTTTCAGCCTGCTTTTCTTAGCTACATGAACCATTTTCTAGCTACAGTGAAACTTTCTTTTGGTACATGTTTATAACTGTTAAAATTAGGACTGTTTTCTTCAATGGAGGAATAAATCACAAGACCATAAGAGGGCTTTGATGGCTCTGAGTTTGCTCATCTGAATATATTGAATTTCATAGTTTTTCTTGTGGTTGGTGCAACATCAAGAATTTGACCTAGTGACCTACTTTTTGATCCCACATTGACTTTCATAGAACTTTTTTCATGCAGTTGGTGCAATATCAAGGATTTCACCTAGTGAGTCGTAGTGACCTACTTTTTGATCCAACAAGATCCATTTTCAAACTTGACCTAGATTTTTTCAAGAACAACATTGACCCAAAACTGTACGTGGCCTCTAGATTTCTGTAATTTGACCTAATGACCTACTTTTTGATCTGACATGACCAATATTCGAAATTGACCTAGATTTTGTCAAGAACAACATTTGGAGCAAGTTCAATGCTTAATTGGATCCTAAGCTGTGGCCTCTACAGTATTCATAAAGCTATTCTATGATTTGATCTAGTGACCTACATTTTGACTTGACACACATCATATTCACACTTTGCCTAGACTTTGAAAATCTTGGCAAAGTGTGAAATTTGCCAAGAACCACATTTGGATGAAGTTTGACGACAATTGAACCTAAACTGTGGCCTGTAGAGTGGTCCAGTGTTTTTCTATGATTTGACCTAGTGACCAACTTTTTGACCCCAAATTACTCATGTTCAAACTTATCCTAGATTTTGTCAAGAATGACATTCAGAGAAAATTTGATGATGATTGGCCCCAAAATGTGGCCCCCAGAGTGATCACAAGGTTTTTCTATGCTTTGAATTAGTGACATACTTTTTGACCTCAAATGACTCGTGTTCAAACCTGACATAGATTTTGTCAAGAACAAAATTTTGATGAAGTTTGACGAAAATTGACCCCAAACTGTTGTCTCTAATGTGTTCACAAAGATTTGTGGACACTGGACAAAAGGTGATTACAATAGTTCACCCTGTGCTTCACTCATTTGAGCTAAAACGTGCTAAAAGGCACTTCTATAGGGGGAAGGGGTTAAAAAGCAGTCCCTTAATCCTGGTTGGACTATACAAACATTTAGTTTGTTACTAAAATCAAGAGAGAAATGGCTTTTGTTGACCTCTTTAATTTTCAGCTCGCAAGTATTCTGCTCTCAAACTAGTTATTATCTATAATTTTCTCCAGTGTGAAATATTGGCCAGTTCTAACTTTTCTGGGATAAGTTATAGCCAATGTTTGACTACTTACTTGCTAATAAGAACTGGGAATATTTGTTATAATGACAGGACACTGACCCATTTGATCCATTACTCCTAAGAAGCATATTTTTATACATTTAATTTAAACCTCCATTAAATGAAATTGTTGTATCAATTGAACTCGTCCAATTAATTCATTCTAGACTTGACACATTACCCCATAGCCTCTTTCCAGTAATGACGAAAGGTGACCACTTACAGCAGGTTGAAAATAAAGCAGAATGCACCTTAAGCTGAATTCTACTTTATTTTCAGCCTGCTTTAAGCTACAACTGTCTAGGATAAGAAAATATTTACTGTACATTTTCATGACTGTATAAACTGGAACTATTAATTTCCTCTGTGGAGCAATAAATATATAAATGTGTAATGGGTTGCTCCCTAGTTGTGGAGAGACAAAACTAAACCAAGCAGTTAAAAATTGTATGAAAGTCAAAATTCAATACAACATGTATCTATTTGACATTTTATTCCATAAAACAAGAGTGTGTTTTTGAGAAAAACGTGTCATCCCCCCGGGGCAGGGTCATTTTTTACCCCAGGGACATAATTTCAACAATCTTGATAAAGACCCTGAAGATGATGCTTTATGCCAAATATCTAAGCTCAAGGTACTGTGGTTTCAGACAAGAAGTTTTTTTTTTAAAGTTTTCATTGAAAAAAATCTATTTTTAGCTCATGTGACCTAGATATGCAACAGACCGGAACCATATTTACAATTTTTTGTTAAGGGCTTCTAGAAGTGTCACCCCTCCTTTTCCCTATATATTTTATGTAGGGAACAAATTCAAAGGGCCATAACTTTTGTCAAAAAGGTTGCAGCTCAATTTCCAAACCACCTTAACATCTTCCTATATACTTTGTTATTCTGTGAAAGTTTGGAGGAAATCCTTAAAGTGGTGTAGGAGAAGTTCACTGCACACAGACTGAGGGACAGACAGACAGACAGGAAGTGAACCACAACATCAATATGTCTCCCCCTATATAGGGGAGACATAATTAACATTAATAGCCCTAAAAGACAATATTCATAAACTGATGCCTCTGACCTAAGGATTTTAACATTAATAATTGCAATGTTCACATGAATCTTGATTTGGAAAGAATAACTTTTAAGTTCTTTTATCGCTTTAAACTTCCCTGAAGAAATTCAGTTTAAATATTAAACCCATAACAGTAAATCTGTACTAAGAGTTTTAATGCTTCTAAATTGAAAACAGCTGCACTGAATTAAAATCTTTATCAAGCCATTAACCCATTATTCCATGATAGATATGCATTTTAATGCCTTTAATCCATTCCTCCACTGCAAGCTGGTTGAAAGCATAGCAGAATACATCTAAAGGCACATTCTGCTTTTAACCTGCTTTAAGTGGTCACCTGTGTTGAAAACTAGAAAATGGCTATGGATTAATGGGTTAAAGCAGTGTCAGGCTGTCAGCTGTTTCTGAAACGCCAACGGGCCTCTGATCGTCAACGCCTGGGCCTTTACTGTGTTTCTTGTATTTACATGTATAGATTTTAAGAGAATGTTACCCTGCTACATGTAGGAGCATTTGATTTCTTATCTGAAATTTTACAACAGTAAATAACTCATTTTATCACATAAACGTGCAAAATATAGAGGGCCGTAAAAATCGTATGGCCCACTGGGCATATATTTTATACTAATTTTCGAATCACCAAAATACTGTATTAGCCGATTTTAAATCAGTTAAGAAAATCTAGACAAAATAAGATCACCACTAGTGTTTTAAAACATTTCCAAGTGTCCTAAAAACATTATCCCGAGCAGTTCCGCAAACTCAGGCTGCAAATTAGGCTATGTATAGAGCTCTGTTATAACAGTGACTCAGACAGTTTTTTCAAATTTAGACGTTACAATGATGATGACGTCGTGTTGCTATAACGACGTTATTTGAAAACAAAACTTGACTCTAACTGTCAAATGATCAATTTTAGTCAGTTAAAACAGTTTTAAATTAAATATTAATTTAAAATTTGAATATGGTATCGGAGAAGTCTTTTCGCAACACATTGATGTTGATTTTCTTTATTTTAGCTTGGTGGGTGTTTTTACCTTCGGATGAATATAACCGAATAACACCTATGGCGAATCGCTTTCCATAGAGCCGAGGGCAAAAGTGAAAGTAAGACCGTTCGGATTTTCGTGTCGTTTGGTGTTTATGTGATAAATAGGATATCAAATTCGTGTTTTTTCTGTAATAAATTTATTGAACTCGTTGGATAAAAATGATATATTGCTCGCCAAGGCTCGCAAAATATCATTTTTATCCAACTCGTTCAATAAATTCATTACTGAAAAAACACTCATTCAATATCCTCTATGTATCTAGGCGACTATAAATCTCAAATAAAAGCACTACTCCTTTCCTCCCTGAAACAAATAGACAATTCCAGTTTCCAATTTAGTCTTTTCCAATTTTGACTATATAGAGATGTTTTGTAATTGTAATGACAAACAAATCAGAAATCTTCTGTGGGAGCCATCTGATCTGGGTAAACACTGTTTGCATTATTAGGACAAGTGTACTCTTCACAGGTACACTCTGCAAATGTACAATACATGCATGTGTAGGGTTAAAAGGGTCAAAGTTTGGATCTTAACCCTTAATAGGCAGGACTTGGATTTAGATTAAAAGTGTTTCAGTCCTTACTAGGCAGGAAACAAATGGCATGTATCATTGGCAAACAGTGTCAACCCAGATCAGGGCTTGCACTGTTTGCAATATTTTCAATATTTTTTTTTATTTTTAGGACAAACCGCTCAAATGTTGATGTAAATTTCTCAATATTTATTAATCAAATACTAGAAGAGTCCATTAGGGAAGTGGGCAATGTAAGGGTTAAGACATGAATAAACATTTCAACTGCCGAAGAAAGTTGTCAAGATTTATTCTTAAAATAAATATTTGGTTGCTTTTTTATACTTGCAGATTTACACAGTTTGGATCCAGATCAGATGCCCTGCAGCAGAGTAACTAGACGTGTCTAATCTGGATCCAAACTGTTTGAAAAGGTCTATAGGCGACTCGGTTTCTACATCAAAAGGGTAAACAATGGAAACAGGTATGATTATTTGTGGAATCTGTTCATCAATGTATCATATCAGATTTCCCACCAGCATCTGCAGCACTATACTAGCAACAATGCTTGTGATGCAGCCAATCCTCTGTTAAACCATTACCCAATAGAAGCGCCTTTAATTTAATCCTCCACTGAAGAAAATTTATACCGCTGTCATGAACACATAAGATAAGTAATAGGTTTCAATATCCAAGCACTTTTGTATGTTAAAGCAGGCTGAAAGTAAAGCAGAATACGCCTTCAGGCACATTCTACTTTACTTTCAACCTGCTTTAAGTGGTCACCTGACTTCAAAACTAGAAACATGCTATCTGGTAAAGGGTTAAAAGTCAGGTTTTAACCCATTACTTCATAAATATGGCTTTTTATGCCTGTTATTTAGTTCTCCACTAAAGAAAGTTGTTATGCTGTTGAAGCTTTCTGATGTACTTTCCTTTTGCTTTAAACAGTATCCTGTCTTATTAAGTTATTTTATTAAGTTCAGCCCAGTTGGATATCGGTTAATTGCAGTTTAAATTGACTATGGAGAAAAGGATTGAACGCTGAAAACTAGCTATGGACAATAAGCCAATTTAGGAATATCAGCTGACAACAATTTGGGAGCAGAAATAAATAAATTCAACATTCCCAGAATTAATGTCATGGGCACACGCTACCTCCCAGTCAGAGAGTTGTGAAATGAACTGCTTGCATGACTATATCACCAACCTTTTACTGCCAAAAATTACAACAGCTTCCAACAGTTATAGATTTTCTAGTTTCTTCTTGTTTTCACTGCTTTAGAAGAATGTAAAATCCAAACACAAGAAAAGAAAGCATGCTGTATATAACTGCTACTGTGCAGTACAGTCGTAACTCAATCATTCAAACTCGTGTAAAAAAAATTAAACAAATACAGGTATGTTTGACTTAAGCAAGATCAAGTTATAGAAATTAAACTTAAGAAATACTGGTAAGGTTGATTTAACCCTTTACCCCATAAAAGCACCTTTAAACGCATTTTAGTTATTCCTCCACTGAAGAAAATAGTTCCAATTTACACCGTCATGAACATGTATTGTAAGGAATATTTTCTTTATTCTAGCAGGTGGTGGCTTAAAGCAGGCTGAAAGTAAATCAGAATGTGCCATAAGGTGCATTCTGCTTTACTTTCAACCAGTTTTAAGTATATAGTCACCTGCTTTCAAAACTAGAAACAGGCCATGAGGTAATGGGTTAAGCGAGTTCAAAGTATCGAGTTATCCAAATCCAGGACAAGTGGTTGCTGCTTCGGGCAAATATATAATGCTGCAATTTGCAACAGAACTTGGCATATTACAGTGAACAAGAGTCCCATACATGGGGCATATTTCCCTCACCTGAGAATAGCTGACAAAATGGAGATAATGATTTATGTCTAGGATGGGGTCATTTGAAGAAGCATTTGAAATGTTCACTATATAACTCTATATAAAATTATGACCCCCCCCCCCCCCACCCAAGGCGGGGCCAATTTTGACCTCAGGGGCATCATTTGAAGTAACTTGATAGAGTACCTGTAGGCGATGCTATGTACCAAATATCTAAGCTCTTGACAAGAAGATTTCTTTAAAGTTTTCATTGAAAAAAAATCTATTTTTAGCACCTCTAAGGTGTTGATGTCAGATGTAACGGTAAAATCTAGTTAACCAAGAAATGGCCCGTTTAAATAAGTAAAACAAGAGCCGTATACGGCTAAATCGCTCACCTGGGACGGTTGATGTAAATGTAACATATCTTGGAAAGCTGAGAAATTATGACAATATTATTGTGCCAATTGCTGATTGGATGATGCTGAGTGCAAAATAGCTAGGCTTAGGGTACTGTAGTTTAAGAGAAGATTTAAAAAAAAAAATCTATTTTTAGCTCCTGTGACCTAGATATGCAACAGACCGGAAACATTTGAACAATATTGTTTAGGTACCTCTAGAAGTTACACCATGCCAAATATCAAAGCTCAAGCTATATTAGTTTCAGAGAAGAAAAAGTTTTAAGATTTCACTATATAACTCTATGTAAATTTGTGACCCCCGGGGCGGGGTCATTTTTGACCCAAGGGGCATAATTTGAACAATCTTGATAGAGGAACTGAAGATGATGCTTTTGCAAAATATCTAAGCTCAGGGTACTGTAGTTTTAGAGAAGAAGATTTTTTAAGTTTTTATTGAAAAATAAATCTATTTTTAGCTCCTGTGACCTAGATATGCAACGGACCGGAACCATTTGAACAATATTGATAAAGTACCTCTAGAAGTTACTTTATATCAAATATTAAAGCTCTAGCCATATTAGTTTCAGAGAAGAAGACATTTTAAGATTTCACTATATAACTCTATGTAAATTTGTGACCCCCGGGGCAGGGCCAATTTCGACCGCAGGGGCATAATTTGAACAATCTTGATAGAGGACCTGTAGATGATGCTATGTGCAAAATATCTAAGCTCAGGGTACTGTGGTTTCAGAGAAGAAGATTTTTTAAGTTTTTATTGAAACGATCTATTTTTAGCTCCTGTGACCTAGATATATGCAACGGATCGGAAATGTTTGAACAACTTTCAAAGAGGTCTATATAAGGATCAATCCTGCCAAGTTTGGTAAAAATCCATCCAGTAGTTTAGGAGGAGATGTCGTTTAAAGAAATTGTTGACGACGGACGAACGAACAAACGACGGACTACGACGGACACAGGACAATCAAAATAGCTCACCTTGGCACTTTGTGCCAGGTGAGCAAAAAAAAAGTGAAGGTCAAATTGAGGTTGGGTGATATGGGAGATTAGGGAATGGTCCAAGGCTGCAACAACAAGTATCTAAGTATTCTAGTAAGTGGTGGTGAAGCTAGACGAAATAGTAAAATCTGGTTATCCTCGAGCGCACGTCTGGACGGACGGACGAACGGACAGCTGTATAACCGATGCCCTGGGCATAAAAATTAATAAATTAGACTAAATGTAAATGAAAAAGTATTCTTGAAAAGTTCAGCATTTTGTTGGTAACAGGATTTAAACTTGTGAAAGAGAATGTGCATGGAGACATAATGTTATAAGCTTACAGGCCAGATGTTCAAGGAAATTGAATTACTTGCTTAATTTGTTACACGATAACACTTTTTGTGTGTTTTTCAGATGAAGGGGAATTAAGTTCATTTAGTTCACTTAAAATCATTGCATTTAGGTTTTACTCTTTATGTTATACTAACTGATAACATTTTAGGTGTGCCATAAATGGGGCTTTGATTGTATTAAAGTCAGGATTTTGAAAACAACATTCACTGATAGTATCAACAAAATAGAAAAGATTCTACAAAACCTCTACACTTTAGCCCTTATAGTATACAGAGACTTAGTATAAGTACCATATCTTTTGCAGATGGTACACAGAAACAGATCTATGAGAGGGCTTCTGAGGTTTGATGTATCTATAAGCTTGACCATTAAACTCATGACCTTGACATCTACATCAAAATGACCACAACAGCCTTCTGCCTTACTTCTTTCATGCAATTATACTACTGCCGCCTAGGCACCGATCATAATCCATTACCCCATAAATACGCCTTTCTATGTTTTTAATGCTTTCCTCCATAAAGAAAATTGTTCTGCTTATAAGTTAATACATTATGATTATTCTCCTAAACAACCTGAATAAACATTTTTATATCTTAGCAGATTTACCCAAAGTCTGTTTCTAGTTTTCAAGACAGGTGACCACTTAAAACAGGTTAAAAATAAAGCAGAATGTACACTTTACTTTCAGTCTGCTTTCAGCTACCATCTGCTAGGATATATAAAGTATATACATATACATGTATTTCTAATGGTGCATATTAATGACACTAAAAAGAGCAAATATTTTCTTCAGTGCAGAAATAACTTAAAGGCATAAAACGGTATATTTATGGGGTATTATGGGTTGAAGCAGGCTGAAAGTAGTGAATTTAAGCAGAATTTGCCTTCAGGAGCATTCTGCTTTAATGTCAGCCTGCTTTAAGCAGCCTTTAGTCTTCAATACTTAAAACAAGCAGTGGGGGGGGGGGGGGGGGGGAGGGGGAGAAGGGATTTCAATTAGCAGCCCTGTGGCCAGGGTCTACATTGCTGTTACTGCAGTCAATAGATATTCCCAGACAAGTAATACCATATACTACCACGATAGCACTTTAGACATTGGAGAATGCCTCAAACAATTGCTCCATATCACCGAGATGTTCTGGAATCATAACAGTCTGGTAGATAGAAGATGATACCCAGTGCTGCCAAAGGCATCAAGAAATATGCACTGACAAACCTTGATTTACTGACAGATACCACAGCAAACCCTCATTACTACAACCATCCAGGACTCTCTTATAAGCTGAGTATATAAAGCTGTAGCTGGTGTTTAAGACAGATATCTGCTTAAAGCAAGATGAATGTAAAGCAGAAAGCTTCCAAAACGGAGCTTATTGCTTTACACTAATTTTGCTATGAGCAATCACCTTATTTAAAGCATTAAAAGCAGGTCTGGTTTTTTAGCGATCTTAGCTGCTGTGTTACTGTACCATCAAGCGAAGTGTTGAGTTATCGGAGTTAAAGTGTGTTGGTTGAGTGTGAGGAATTAAGATTTAAAACCCACAAAACCCTTAGTATGCCCTATTCAGGAATGTCTTTGATGGATGGTTAAATGTCAACTAGAGAAAATGCCTTCATTGTCCATAAAGATATAAGTATCGCCATGTATTTATATCACATTATAGAGTTGCTTAGAATATTTCCACAACACATATATGGAAACTGGCATTTGCCAAATGAAAAGTAACTGAATGAGTATATTTGGAAGCACATAATGACACCTCTACCTTTTTATCTACAATGCAGTTTAATGGTGTTGATTCTGTTGAATACAGGGTGCAACTTCAGAGGCGCCGCTAAATCTACATCTGCATCTACACGGTTGGCGCTGATGTCACACCTGACTATTATTGCGCGTTGGTCTGCTATAGGCAAACAAGAGGGCCTGAAGGCCCTGATATCGCTCACCATTTGTAATGAAGCCTGATAGCTTTACCTTTGAATTTCACCCTTTTTATTCTAAATCCATTCAAGTTTTGTCGACCTACTCTAGCATAGTAGAGTACATCAAAGGTAGATAACTAGAGCCTAAACTACTGAAATGAAGCCTTTTTCTAGCATTTCAAAGTACATCAAGAGCAGGTAACTTTTGCCACAATGATTACATTTCAACAATAATTGCACTCCTTCAAGAACTTATAGCTACATCCTTTGTGTACAAGTATAATCAAAATCCATTGAAAACTGTAGAGTAAGAGTGTAAACGCTGTAAAATATGGCATTTTCAGCAATTCAAAGGTAGATATCTCTTGATCTATTTGTCCGATTCCGACCATAATCACCCTTTTTCGAACACTTATGGTCATATACAATCTGGGCAAGTTTGAGAGAGCTTGGATAAATATTGTGGCCTCAAGAGCGTAAACACTGCTAAATATATCATTTTCAGCAATTCAAAGGTAGATAACTCTTGACCTATTGATCCGATTACAACCATAATTGATCTCATCTGAATTCTTTTGGTAATATACAATCTATGTAAAACTGTGACCCCCGGGGCATAATTTGAACAAACTTGATAGAGGACCTGTAGGCGATGCTATGTGCCAAATATCTAAGCTCTGGCCCTTCTAGTTTCAGACAAGAAGATTTTCATTGAAAAAAATCTATTTTTAGCTCCTGTGACCTAGGTATGCAACCAACCTGAACCATTTGAACAATTTTGGTATAGGACATCTAGAAGTGTCCCCATGCCAAATATCAAAGCTCTGGCCATATTAGTTTCAGAGAAGAAGACGTTTGAAAATTTCTCTATATAGACTTCGAGCTACTGAAGACCCCCCTCCCCCCATGTGGGGACTTTTGACCACCATACTTTTCTGAAACCTCATGGTCTTCTGAGTACATTCTGATTTTCTGCCCTTTGTACGTTGGGGCTTTACCCGATCAGAGCAAATTGAAATTACCTCCCCTTTGTGAAAATTAATTCTGATAGATTATGTATTGATGACTTCTTTTAGTTGCAAAATAGCTGGTCTTCACAAATATCACCATTGTTTTATCGATACACACTATTCATCACAAGAATCGATCTAAACGAGTGTTTTCCATACTTTTTTACTGAATTATCTCCCCTTGAAAATATCAAATACCATAAACATTAGCTAATTCATAGTTTTATTACATTTAAAGCTTATTTGAAAACCTAGTTTTTCTTTAAATTATGATAAAATATTCAACTGGGTATAGTGAGGGTGTTTTCTAGCATACATTAAATATATTTTCGCGGAAAATATCGTCTTAAATTATGAAATAACAAAAATACCGACAAAGACTTACATACTGTGAATAACAGTAAGAAATAAAATGAGGATAATTAGGCAGTCATGGATCATGGAAACTGATTACCATAGAACATCATGATGATGGGGGTGTGCACAAGTTATTAGGGTCTAACGATTCTAATTTGGGTCTACCGATATACAAACGTACATAGTTATCCCAATTTCTGTCATGAGTGAACTCCCCTTATAACTGTTGAGTAGCTTTCGGTTTAAGATCACGCAATATTGACTGTGTAACGACTTAGAAATGAATATTGAAGTCGGTTTAAAATACTGTTGCACAGTAAAATGTCCACCTCTGGCATTGCATTTACCTATCTTTAAACTAAAACTGAAAAAATACTGATTTAATTCACACTTGAGCAATGTGATGTTTTATACTTTAAACGTAAAACGTACTTTCAGATACAGTTGAATTTATTCTTGTTACCATTTCCAAAGGGATTGTGAGCGTAATAAAGATTAAAAGAAAGGGAATAATAAAGTTGCATGTGGATTCTTCATTTCTTTCTGCTTTACTTATGTCCTAAATAAAGCAGTCAATGTCTTAAGCGATCTATTTTAGTGACTGCTTAACGCTTTGCCTGCTGAGTGCGACTAGATGGGAGCCGCGTAACACGGCGTCTGCTGGATCCAGACTGTTTGACACTCATCTTTTTGTTTATGTACTTAAAAATGTACAAACCAAAATTTCACAACTTTTGCAGACCACAATTTCGAAGCAAACGATATCACCGCAAGATAAGAGCCAATATGGGTTATATTGTAATATTATATTTCTTTAATTCTAGTACATTACACAACTGTTCATTGTGTAAGGCGATTTAAAAATGATGTGAAGTTGGCTACTTTTACTTAATATTATTATATTAATGAATTAAATGAAAATAATGGATGTTCACTTAGAATAAAATGATCAAGTAAATAGTGTGCTAAATGACAAACTATGTATCTGGATCAAATCCGTTTGTAACTGCAAGGAGGCATTTGCCTTGAGACCAAGCTGTCAGTGTACCGAGCAGTGGTTCTAACCACCTTGCTGTATGCCAGTGAAACATGGACAGTTTATGCGTGTTATGCCAGACAACTCAACCACTTCCACAGAAGCACTCTTCGCAAGCTTCTTGGTATTAGATGGCAAGACAAGGTTCCTGACACTGAAGTTCTCAAAAGAGCAAAACTCCCAACAGTCACAGATGCGCTGGACAGGTAACGTGTGTCGCATGTCAGATGAGCGACTCCCAAAGCAGCTCTTATACGGAGAGCTCTCCACTGGTAAAAGGAAAGTTGGCAGCCAGAAAATAACGGTTCAAAGACTGCATGAAGGCTTCGCTTCGCAAGATGGACCTTCACACAGACACTTGGGAAGACCTGGCTCAGAACCGCCCTGCATGGAGATCAGCTGTGAGGAAAGGCTTGCTTGAAGCAGAGACAAGTAGGTTAAAGGAAAGGCTTGCTTGAAGCAGAGACAAGTAGGTTAGAGCATGCCAGGAAGAAACGTATGGACCGGAAGGCTCGAGAAGTCAGTACCTGAACAACACCATCCGGCAACGTGTGTATCTACTGTGGACGTACCTTTGGTGACAGGATAGGCCTTATTAGCCACATACGCAATCATCCCAGAAACTCAACAACTTGAAGGTGCGGTCATGTTCGCATGGCGATGGACGAACAGCACAGGTCTGCCATATCACATTACAAAGGAATGTGACATTACGTAACCCAACACAGCAGTCCTACATAGCAAGACATAAGCGCCATTAACACTCCGAACATGATTTGAGCCCCGTTCTCACTGTCCCAGATTTGGTGATCGGAGAGTCCCGGTTTAGCAAACCGGCAGTCGCCGGGAGTCACCAGGAGTTCAACCTTGGCAACGCCCAGGACGATCTGGGATCGACCGTGTTCATCTGGCTGCCACCGGCTAACAGCCCCGGATGCTTTAAAATGTTTAATACAACCGGGGGTCACCGGGAGTCACCAGAACCGGCTTATTCCTGGGAACACCGGTGCAACGCAGGGAAATGCCGGAGCAACGCCATTACCGGCACATCCGTGGCAGGTCCGTGAACAACCAAGGTGTTAGAGGCATAGAAATGGATTTTTTTTATTTATTTTTTTACAAAAATGCAATTTTCTGCATTTCATTTTTAGAGTTTGCATTTCGTCAGCGTTTAAATAGGAAATAATATCATCTTCTCTATTGTATAGAGTAAATATAATACATAAAACGAAGTTACTCTTTCTAAATAAATGGCTTCATGCTTAAATTTTTATGTACACTTCAAACAGTATGGAGCCAGATCAGACGCCAGGCAAACTGTTTGCCACTCAAATTAAAATGAAGTTTGAACAGTCTACAACATTATAGTGTTCTACTTTATTGTATTACGTTTGCATTTCATCTCATTGACCCTGAGAGACAAAAGAGAACTGATGCTTATTCATGTTCGCCCCGGTTTAAGTCCTTTCCGGCGAACACCGGGTAACGTCGGCACGTCACCTTTGAACAACCAGGGTATGACGGGACGCCACCAGTGGTCACCGGGATACCACCAGCGATGACCGGGTTACACCGTGTTATACCGGGATTAACCGGGAACAGGCCGGCTCTACACAGTAATTACACCGGGCCAAACTGGGAACTAACCGGGATAGTCAGGGGAGATCCGGCTTCATAGCCGGTTGTCCACCGGGGGAGACACCGGGAATATGAGAACGCAATATATTTGTTTTATGAAAAACGTCCCAGTTCACCCTGGTTCACCGGCTATCTTTTACCGGGACCTACACCGTGACAGTGAGAACGGTGCTTAACTTCTTTTACAAGCCGATTAATGATGAAATGCATATCAGGGTACTGTTATCCACATGATAGATCTACTGCCGTAATGAAAACACAAATCTACTTGCGTTACTTGAACATGAGTTTTTGACTACTGTACCCGCATTATGTTTTTGATACAGATCACAATAATAAATAAATAAATAAGTAAATAAATTAAGATAAAAAAGTTAAAGCACCTGGTTTGGTTGATGACTTTTGATTAACGCTTTCAACACTGAACACCAGTAATGATGACTATTGCAAACAATTTTATCCAGATCATGCTGTACAGAAATTGGATTCATAGAATCTATCTCTTCGCATAAGGACATAAGGATGCTTCTACACTGTCTTAAGAATTCTGAATGCATGCAGACGATGGTGTGAAGCAAAGGTAACTTAATAAAGCAGGGTGGAAATCATGCTGAAAGGTCCTAAAGCAAGGTTAAGATTTACTTTCATTAATTGTTCACTGATCCTATGGGGAAGAAGGTTTGATATGTAAAGTAGACTGAGACAATAAAGAGAATGAGAGGAAGAGAGAGTGAGAGAGAGATAAATAGAGAGAGAGACACAGAGAGAGGGGGAGATAGAGAGGGAAAGCGGAGACATGTGCAGAGAGAGAGAATTATGAGATCCTGCAAGATTAAATGGTGGAACTAGAAATCACGTTGATTGACGAAATATTTGACGATGATAACGATCATAACCCAACTTAAAAAGTTCTGTTTGCTATTGAATCGATATGAGCATGTACATTTAGATCCCTTTTTGGGAAACTTGGTGATGATGATTTGAAGGATTATTGCTGTACACAATGCTCAAATTGACCAAGTAGGATAATGTGTATTCATCTTTTGAAAAAAAGAGAAAGCGGAAATGAAGAACAGGGCACGGGAAATGACTCGTCACCTCAGTGCAATACAATCCTAACTCAATACGAATTTATATATTGAGTTACGTTTGTATTGGGCTGAGGCAACGAGTACTATCCGATAACTGAAATGAGTTTTTCAAGGCAAGGTTGTTTTACACAACTTAGGTTAAAATCCCATGGAAGCAAATCTTGTTTATGTAGTATCTAAATCATTACCAAAACACGCTTTTCAATCTAATGTGTTTCTTGTTTTGCCCGAAATGGGGGCAATTACCTTACTCACATGAAAACTCTTTAAAAGAAACGATTAACTTGAGTGCTTTTCACTTGGTAATGTTGTAAAATAACATGTAATAGGCAACAAAAGGCCTATGTTAATATGCAACTAACAATATACATGTACATATATATCATACAACTGCTTTTTTACCCTAAATCAAGGGCAGACAATTCAAACAAAAGAAGACTTTTAGTTGCAAACATTATCCTATTCTATCAATTATGTATAAATCAAGAATTTCTAGTTAAGATTTATTAATTGAAGTGTCCTTTTCTGCCCCCAAAAATGTTCGACATAGTAACAATATGACAGAAATTAAAAAGGGAGGTAATTATTTTTTTTAATTTCACTCAAAGACTGTGCTTTTATAAGCCAATGGTTATATATTTGGTTTGTGAATATATAAGGCTTTCATGTTAAGAATATTTCATGATTAGAACGTGTTTCTATGATGTATATATTCAACATTTATAAAGGGAAAAACTGATTTGTTTTGTATTAAAATTGCATTTTGTACTTTAAAGGGGAGATAAGGTGACTAAATGATGAGTTATGTCCAGTTTTTTTGCATTTTTACTTTCAGTTGGATAATGTCACATAAATGAATCACTTTGTGTTAGATATGTAAGTTTATAAAAAAAATTATATTAGTGCAACAACTACACATAAAATTACGTATTTCTCGATTTATGCAAGGGGAGGTAATCTTCAAAGTCAGATTTCTGACCAAAGCCCCAACGCTCGATGTGCAGAAAATAGGATCTGAACCTACAGACCCTGCACTTTCAGAAAAAACATAGTGACCAAAAGTCCCCCTATGGGGGGAGGGTTCACATTATTGGCCAGTAGCCTAATATATGTAAAACTGTGACCCCAGGGACGGGGCCAATTTTGATCCCAGGGGCATAATTTGAACAAAATTGATAGAGGACCTGTAGGCGATGCTATGTGCCAAATATCTAAGCTCTGGCCCTTGTAGTTTCAGACAAGAAGATTTTAAAAGTTTTCATTGAAAAAAAATCTATTTTTAGCTCCTGTGACCTAGTTATGCAACCAACCTGAACCATTTGACCAATTTTGGTATAGGACATCTAGAAGTGTCACCTTGCCAAATATCAAAGCTCTGGCCACATTGGTTTCAGAGAATAAGACGTTTGAAAATTTAACTATATAACTCTATGTAAAACTGTGACCCCCCAGGGCGGGGCCAATTTCGACCGCAGGGGCATAATTTGAACAAACTTGATAGAGGACCTGTAGGCGATGCTATGTGCCAAATATCTAAGCTCTGGCCCTTGTAGTTTCAGACAAGAAGATTTTTTAAGTTTTCAATGAAAAAGATCTATTTTTAGCTCCTGTGACCTAGTTATGCAACCGACCAAAACTATTTGAAGAATTTTGGTATAGGACATCTAGAAGTGTCACCATGCCAAATATCAAAGCTCTGGCCACATTAGTTTCAGAGAAGAAGACGTTTGAAAATTTCACTATATAACTCTTTGTAAATCTGTGACCCCCGGGCGGGGTCAATTTTGACCCCAGGGGCATAATTTGAACAAACTTGATAAAGGACCTGTAGATGATGCTATGTGCCAAATATTTAAGCTCTGGCCCTTGCAGTTTTTGACAAGAAGATTGTTTAAGATTTCCTTATTTTTTCACTTTGGTTGCCATGGCAACCAGAGTTCTGCATTGTTTTTAATTCTTTGAACAAATTCGAAAGAGCTTGACCCAAGGAACATTTCTGTAAAGTTTGCTTGAATTCTGTCAAGCGGTATAGGAGGAGATGTCATTTGAAGCAATTGTTAACGACGACGGACGACGCACGACTAACGCCGGACACAGGGCCATCCCAATAGCTCACCTTGAGCCTTTGGCTCAGGTGAGCTAAAAAGAAGAGTTTAGGAACTGATACTGAATGGATGATTTAGTAAAGGTAAATACTATGAATTGACAAAGATAATATGTTTATATAAATAATATAATTGTCATTATTTTGCCTGTTTCTAATTGTCGTATGTTACAACAGTGGAAGGGGTAAACGTCCTAACAGAGTACATCAATGGCAAATAACTAGAGCCTAAAAATGCCTTTTCTAAGCATTTCAAAGTATATCAAGGGCAGGTAACTCTTGCCACAGAGATCAGATTTCAACAATAATTGCACTCCTACAAGAACTTATAACTATATACATTGTGTGCAAGTACAATTAAAATCCATTGAAAACTGTAATTAAATTTACAGTGTTACCGCGAGAGCGTGTTTCTTGACGCAACAAAATCACTTTTGGCGCAACTAAATTCAGCAAGTGCATTTTATGTGACGCAAGTCAATTCTGCCGACTAATTGAAACTAAAAATGTTAAAATCGGCATATTCATTGAAAGCACGCCGCCGACGCCGAAGTAAACTATGAAGTCCGTGTTGTATACATGTCGGTTGCGAAATTGACAGAGTCCGCTAACGGCCATTTTGGTTGTTTTGACGCGTGCATTGTGGGTATAAGAGTTCAGTTCGATTGGCATATAAAGTCACTCGAGTAATCAAAAATCGACAGTTGAAAAGGGCGAAATATATTAAAACTATACAGATTCCGTGTTTAGTATTTATTTAAATCTTCATATCTAGACTTATTGGTTTGCATATGCTTTTAAATTGTTTCCTTTGAAAATGATTTAAACTTCCGTAGTTCCGCTAATCGCCAGAAACGGTCGCCATTGTTGTTTGTTAAATGAACTCGCTTTGCCAAAAGTGTTTTGATTGGGGTAATGAAAACGTACAGACTCGCATCATCTGCTAAAATGCAGACTATATTTTACTTCATTCTTTATCTCTTCAACGCCCAAACAAGAGAATAAAATGCACATGGGTTATGTCATCTACTTTAAGGGATCAATTTATCTTCGTCTGTCTGACCAGATCTACATGTCTCACAGTGTCAGTTTCATTTCAACTTCTTTCTGTCGAACAATCAATTAACAATAAAAAAAAAAAGTTCTTCATTCGTGATATTAGTAAGTGACACTTCGGGTATCGAAGTCTTCTATATTTAACAAAGTTGAAAACTGTTTTTCACAAACAAGTTGCCTGCATAAATATCTTGACCTGAAAAAATGAAAACTGTTTGCTTGTCTGAAGTAATAGTGAAATGCACTGAACGTATCTGATACTTCACTGAATGACTGATGAGGTGTTATAGAAATAGAAATTCTTCTATATAGTTAGATCGTTTGTCTCTCAATTATATTAATTGTGAAATAAAGACACTGAACAACACAATAAGTATTTTATTCAATATCTATCTATATAAATGTCAAAAAAGTTCAAACAATCCTGTGACCCCCAAAATTTCCAAATGACCCCCACTTTTTCACCAAGGGGGTCAAGAATGACCCTCTAAAATTTCAGTGCTGCAGTAACACTGCTCAGTAATTACAAGATTGTAAACACTGTAAGAGATGACATTTCAGCAGTTCAAGGACAGATAATTCTTGACCTTTTTGTCCGATTTCAACTATAATGGAACTCATATGAACATTTATGGTAATATACAATCCGAGCAAGTTTGAGAGATTGGATAAAAATTGTGGCCTCTAGAGTGTAAATACTAAAATTGTTGATGATGGACGACGGACATTCAAGGATTACAAAAGCTAACCCTGAGCTAGCTCAGGTGAGCTAAAAAGTGTGGCCTCTAGAGTATTAACATTGTTAAATATGGCATTTTCAGCAATTCAAAGGTAGATTACTTTTGACCTATTGGTCCGATTTCAACCATAATCGAATTAATTCTAACTCTGATGGTCACATTCAATCTGAGCAAGTTTGAGAAAGATTCGATAAAAATTGTGGCCTCTAGAGTGTAAACAGTAAAATTGTAGACGACGGACGACGCACACCGCAATCCAGACATTCAAGGATTGCAAAAGTTCACCCTGAGCTAAAAAGGGGTATTTATGGGGTAAAGGGTTAAGACTTAATGATCACCTAGCTGTCTGTAAAACTAAGAAATGTGCTATAGGGTAAAGGGATGAATAGCCAACTGCCATGATTTAGGGAAAGTTTCCTATGTCTCTTTACTAGACTATGCTTTTGGAACATGTAAAATGCATTTCTATCACGAATAGTTAAAACTTAAAAGGAAAGAAGAGGTGTTTATATATGGAATGACATGGATAAAGCATTGGAGCTGTTAGGTCTAACAGAGGCAGTAGTCTCTGGGAGTGCCTGCAGCTGACACCTACCTGGATAAAGTCAACAAAGAGTTTCCACTTTAAGATGAGTATTCCTATCCTCTCTATGTGCTGAGCCAGGGAGACTGTGATATCTAATGGCAGTGCACATAAACTTCAATGTATTCAATAATTTCTACTGTTCAGGGTTGGAATATTGGCTTTTCTGATTTCAAAATCAAAGTCACTCTGCATTTCCTTAAACCCATTATGCCATAGCCTGTTTCTTAGAAGTACATGACTGTATTGAAGATATATAGGTAGCATTCTGCTCCACTTTCAATCTGCTTTAAACTTTAAGCTTTTGTCTTCTATGATATAGAACATACTTCTTATAGTACATATTCATGACTATATAAAGTGGAACTATCTTCTTCAGTGAAGGAGTAAATTAAAGCCCTTGGTAAAAAGGTGTATTTATGGGGTAATGGGTTAAATTAAGATGTGTTTGTGAAACACCATGTTTCCTGATTTTCAACCTATCAGACATGTTAGGTGATAGAGCCTTTTGTTACATGATCTGACAGTGAGCTGACTGCTAAAAGCAGACTGAAAGTAAAGCAGAAAACTCCATAAGTGAGATTTATACTTTATTTTTGTCCTGCTTCAAGTATCCACTTATCTTAAACACTGAAAATAAGGTATGGAGGGTGGGATAGGGAGTTCCTGTTCAAAGACACTTTAGTATGAGGGTAGGACAATCCAGGTCAGACATGGTGTAGTCTATTTTGTTTGGATTTAATATGTGTTGAACAGTTAAAGGATTGCTCTTTATCTTGCTACTGTCCATGCAAAATAATCATGTTTTCCAATCCCACACACCCTCCCACCCAAATTTCCTATATTTTTGTCACAATGTATCAGTTTGTTTTCGATCAATCAAAAGTTATTTTCTGCCATAGTAAGTTTGCTTTTTGTTTGATAAACTTTGTACATACAGTAAAACCTCTTTATTTCAACCACTAAAAAGAAGGCTAATTGATTGTAAAAAAGACAGTTGACAGATTAAAGCAAGACAACAGTTAAACATAAAACTCCCAAAGGAGCTTTCTGTTTACTGTCACCTTGCTTTAAGCAGTTATCTGTCTTAAATACCTAATATTTAAGAAAATGTAGTGGTCATTACATGATAGAGAGGTTTTACTGTATACTGTCTGTTTCATTATTTCAGATTTGTCCCTTGTGAATTCTCAGTACAGCTCATAAATGATATTCTAACAAGCAAAGAGCTGTAATCAATACTGGTTGTTTGTTTTAATTTGGCTACACTGGGCTAGCTAGTTGTTATAGGGGTAAGAAACAAGTGCAATAAAATACCAACCATAACCCACTATATTAGTACATTACACCTTTTATAAATTCCTCCATCGCAGACAATAGTTCCACTTTTATTCAGTCGTGAATCGCTACAATATAGAAAATATTTCTTATGCTAAATAATTCATGACTCTAGATCTATAATGTGAAACTATTTTCTTCAGTGGAATGATAAGTTAAAGGCGTAAAAAATGTATTTAAAACTATTTATGGGGTAATGTGTTAATATATGCTCTGTCTGACATGAGTCTGAAATCCCCCCACCCCACCCATGAATTTATTTCTTTAATTTATTAAATAAGCCAATGAATGTACAAATGTAACAGTTAAACAATAGATACTTGTAGTGGGTGGAGTATATGAATAAATCAGTTAGAGGAAGGGTTTAAAATTCTGTATTGACACTGCCAGGGTTGACAGTGTTTTATCTGTGACACAGGGAACCGTCTTCAGTGCACATGTGACTGTGACTCATTGATCGTGTGTAAGCTACTAAAACTTTAATAAGTCTGTGTGGGCACACACACTAAAAGTGTAATATAGTATACTAGTCAGCTTTTTAGAAGCTCTCTTTATATTCAGGAAGTTCAAATCATGCAGAGACATAAAACAATCAAGAAACCTTACACAGAGTACTACAGTAAAGCCCAAATACTTCAACAACCCCAACAGATTTGTTGATGTTGGAAAAGACAGCTGTTTAACCCATTTCTCTGTAGACACACATTTTACATTGAATTTATTCCTCCACTGAAAAAATAGTTCCAATCTATACAGTCATGAATATGTATCAAGAGAAATATTTTTTCATTTTCTTAATTTTAAAATAAAACTTCCATCATCTTATTTAATTAACAGGGAGGATTTGGCTTAAACTGGTAAATCTCAGATTTGTTTATTATGTGTATTAACAATTCCCAAAATAGAGCCAAGCACACCATTCTCAGGGCTCATTGAGAAAGAACTGGAGTTTATGAAGTGCCAATAAAAGTAGTCTGAGTCACGACATTCCACATGACCAAGCTGTTATGTTATTTTGAGAGCTTACTACACTTTGCAGATAAATATCCCTTCAACCCTGTCCCCTATAGTCTCTTTCTAGTTTTGAAGGCAGATATATGACCACTAATCGTAAAGCAGGTCGAAAGTAAAGCACAATGTGCCTTGTATAAGACACATTATGCTTTACTTTCAACCTGCTTTAAGCTACAATCTGCTCCGATATAAAAAAAATTCTCATTGTGCACATTCATGACTGTATCAACTATCAAGTAGAAATATTTTCTTTGGTGGAGGAATAACCAGAAATGGGTGTCAAAGCCAACTGATGCTTGCCTGTTTAAGATTTAAGTCTAACAAGAGGGCCTGAAGGCCCTGATATCGCTCACCATTTGTAATGAAGCCTGATAGCTTTACCTTTGAATTTCACCTGTTTTATTCTAAATCCATTCAAGTTTGTCGACCTACTGTAGTATAGTAGAGTACATCAAAGGCAGATAACTAAAGCCTAAACAATACTGAAATGAAGCCTTTTTCTAGCATTTCAAAGTATATCAAGGGCAGGTAACTATTGCCACAATGATTACATTTCAACAATAATTGCACTCCTTCCAGAACGTATAGCTACATCCTTTGTGTACAAGTATATCAAAATCCATTGAAAACTGTAGTTGCAAGAGTGTAAACGCTGTAAAATATGGCATTTTCAGCAATTCAAGGTAGATATCTCTTGATCTATTTGTCAGATTCCAACCATAATCAACCTTTTTCGAACTCTTATGGTCATATACAATCTGGGCAAGTTTGAGAGAGCTTGGATAAATATTGTGGCCTCTAGAGCGTAAACACTGTTTAATATATCATTTTCAGCAATTCAAAGGTAGATAACTTTTGACCAATTGGTCCGATTAAAACCATAATTGAACTCATCCAAAGTCTTATGGTAATATACAATCTGAGTAAGTTTGAGAAAGATTGGATAACATTTGTGGCCTCTAGAGTGTAAACAATGTTAAATATGGCATTTTCAGCAATTCAAAGGTAGATAACTCTTGATCTATTTTTCAAATATCAACCAAAATCGAACTCATCCGAACTCTTATGGTCATATACAATCTGGGCAAGTTTTAGAAAGATTGGATAAATACTGTGGCCTCTAGAGTGTAAACACTGTTAAATATGGCATTTTCAGCAGTTCAAAGGTAGATAACTCATGACCTATTTGTCCGATTTCAACTATAATCGAACTCATCCGAACTCTTATGGCAATATACTATCTGAGCAAGTTTGAGAAAGATTGGATAAATATTGTGGCCTCTAGAGTGTAAACACTTAAATTGTTGACGCCGGACGACGCACGACGGACATTCAAGGATTGCAAAAGCTCATCCTGAGCTAGCTCAGGTGAGCTAAAAACATCTTGTATCTCAAAACAAATCAATTTTCAGTTTAGAAAGATTGATAAATAGTAACCCGTCCAAAAATCTTTAACCTAGTGATTTGAGGTCAAAACAACTAAGTTCAAAACATGTCAAAAATTGAAATAAATTAAATCATTTTTAATTCCAACTTTATAAAATCAATGTTTGTTCCAAAATGAAGCTCCATACACGCTAGCACATTATATTCAACTGTAAAACAACCTGTCCAAAAAACCGAGATGTTAACCTGGTGTTTTGTAGCAAAAAACATAAATCAACAAGAGCCGTATACGGCCCTAAATCGCTCACCTGGGACCGTTGATGTAAATGTAACATATCTTGGAAAGCTGAGAAATTATGACAATATGATTGTGCAAATTGCTGATTTGATGATGCTGAGTGCAGAAATACTAAGCTTAGGGTACTGTAGTTTAAGAGAAGATTTTTTAAGCTTTTTATTTAAAAAAATCTATTTTTAGCTCCTGTAACCTAGATATGCAACAGACCGGAAACATTTGAACAATATTGGTAAAGTATACCTCTAGAAGTTACACTATGCCAAATATTAAAGCTCGAGCTATATTAGTTTCAGAGAAGAAGAGGTTTGAAGATTTCACAATATAACTCTATGTAAATTTGTGACCCCCGGGGCATAATTTGAAAAATCTTGATAGAGGACCTATAGATGATGCTTTGTGCAAAATATCTATGCTCAGGGTACTGTGGTTTCAGAGAAGAAGATTTTTAAAGTTTTTATTGAAAAAAAATCTATTTTTAGCTCCTGTGACCTAGATATGCAACGGACCGGAACCATTTGAACAATATTGGTAAAGTACCTCTAGAAGTTACTTTATGCCAAATATTAAAGCTCTAGCCATATTAGTTTCAGAGAAGAAGTGGTTGGAAGATTTCACTATATAACTCTATCTAATTTTGTGACCCCAGGGACCGGGTCATTTTTTACACCAGGGACATAATTTGAACAATCTTGATAGAGCACCAGTCCTGAAGATGATGCTTTGTGCAAAATATCTAAGCTCAGGGTACATGAGAGGTTTCAGAGAAGAAGATTTTTAAAGTTTTTATTGAAAAAATCTATTTTTGGCTCCTGTGACCTAGATATGCAACAGACCGGAACCATTTGAACAATATTGGTAAAGTACCTCTAGAAGTTACACCATGCCAAATATCAAAGCTCTAGCTATATTAATTTCAGAGAAGAGGAGGTTTGAAGATTTCACTATATAACTCTTTGTAAATTTATGACCCCCGGGGCGGGGTCATTTTTTACCCCAGGGACATAATTTGAACAATTTGAATAGAGTACCTGTAGATGATGTTTTGTGCAAAATATCTAAGCTCAGGGTACTGTGGTTTCAGAGAAGAAGATTTTTTAAGTTTTAATGGAAAAAATCTATTTTTAGCTCCTGTGACCTAGATATGCAACGGACCGGAAACATTTGAACAATATCTGTAGAGTACCTCTAGAATTTACACCATGCCAAATTTCAAAGCTCTAGCTATATTAGTTTCAGAGAAGAAGAGGTTTGAAGATTTCACTATATAACTCTATGTAAATTTGTGACCCCCGGGGCGGGGCCATTTTTGACCCCAGGGACATTATTTGAACAATCTTGATAGAGGACCTATAGATGATGCTTTGTGCTAAATATCTAAGCTCAGGGTACTGTGGTTTCAGAGAAGAAGATTTTTTAAGTTTTTATTGAAACGATCTATTTTTAGCTCCTGTGACCTAGATATGCAACGGACCGGAAACATTTGAACAACTTTCAAAGAGGACCATATAAGGATCATTTCTGCTAAGTTTGGTAAAAATTCATCCAGTGGTTTCGGAGGAGATGTCGTTTAAAGAAATTGTTGACAACGAACGAACGAACGAACGAACGAACGACGGACATAGCACAATCAGAATAGCTCACCTTAGGTGAGCTAAAAACATGTCAATAATTGAAAAAGATTTAAATTATTCTTATATTTCAACTTCTTTCAAATTCTTTTCAAAGTACAACTTCATAACATCAATGTTTGACCCCCAATGACGCTTCAAAAAAATTTCAGCACCCTAGCACGAGTATTAAACTTTAAAACAACTCGTCCAAACAAGAGGGCCAGAATGGCCCTTGATCGCTCACCTGACCATGGTGACACTAGGATGGGTCACATGATTTCAGAAAAGAAGATTTGTAAAAGGTGACCCCCAGGGCGGGGCCAATTTTGACCCAAGGGGCAAAATTTGAACAACTAAGATAGAGGACCTGTAAACGATGATATGTGCAAAATATCTAAACTCAGTGTACTATGGTTTCAGACAAGAAGATTTTTGAAGCTTTCATTGAAAAAATCTATTTTAGCTCCGGTGACCCAGATATGCAACAGCTAGACCAAAACCAATTCATCCATATATGTGAAGGACCTCTAAAAGTTACATCATGCCAAATATCAAAGCTCTGGCCATATTGGTTTCTGAGTAAAAGATGTTTGAACATTTCCCTATGTAACTCTACGTAAAACGGTGACCTCCGGGGCGGAGCCAATTTTGACCCCAGGGACAAAATTTTAACAACTTTGATAGAGGGCCTGTAGACGATGCTATGTACAAAATATCTAAACTCAGTGTAATATGGTTTCAGAAATGAAGATTTTTGAAGTTTTCATTGAAAAAATCTATTTTTAGCTCCGGTGACCCAGATATGCAACAGACCATAACCAATTCAACAATATGTGTGAAGGACTTCTAGAAGTTATACCATGCCAAATATCAAAGCTCTGGTCATATTGGTTCCAGAGAAAAAGATGTTTGAACATTTCACTATATAACTCTATGTAAAACTGTGATCCCCGGGGTGGGGCCAATTTTGACCCCAGGGACAAAATTTGAACAACTTTCATAGAGGATCTGTAGACGATGCTATGTGCAAAATATCTAAGCTCAGTGTACCATGGTTTCAGACAAGAAGATTTTTTAAGTTCTCATGGAAAAAAATCTATTTTTAGCTCTGGTGACCCAGATATGCAACGGACCGAAACCAATTCAACAATATAAGTCAAATACCTCTAGAAGTAATACCATGCTAAATATCAAAGCTCTGGACATATTGGTTTCAGAGAAAAAGATGTTTGAACATTTCACTATATAACTCTATGTAAAACGGTGACCCCCGGGGCGGGGCCAATTTTGACCCCAGGGGCAAAATTTGAACAACTTTGATAGAGGACCTATAGGTTATGACATGTGCCAAATATCTAAGCTCTGGCTCTTGTGGTTTGTGACAAGAAGATTTTTTAAGATTTCCTTATTTTTTCACTTTGGTTGCCATAGCAACCAGAGTTCTGCATGGTTTCAAATTCTTTGAACAACTTTGAAAAAGCTTGACCCAAGGAACATTCCTGTGAAGTTTGGTTGCAATCAGGCAAGTGGTTTTGGAGAAGAAGATGTTTGAAGAAATTGTTGACGCACGACGCACAACGACGGACGCCGGACATTGACTGAGCACAAAAGCTCACCTTGAGCACTTTGTGCTCAGGTGAGCTAAAAAGATATTCGGCGGAATGGGTGGTGAATGAAATGATGTAGGGTCAAGCAACCTAATACCGGTGTATATGTTATACCGGTGTAATCCGAAAAATCCAAATAGCAATGACGTCACTTCATTTACATACCGGAAATTTACACAGAGAACAGTAAAACTCTCGCGTCAACTGCCAAATCCATCAAAAGTGTCTATTATGAGCTTTTAGATGTAAATGTACACTTTTCTCGATAAATGTTCACATTTGCAAAGAAATTCCAACACGTTTCTAACATTTTCAAGTGTCCATTTTGTTTTTATGCCAGAAATTCTCTGCATACAAGTTCTGTCTGCTGCTGCGCATCTTACGAAACTGTTTTCGGTCATTGACTACAATCGCAACATCTTGGACATTATTTTACACGAAGACATTTTTCTATAGGAATTTTCGGCTGATGCACCGGTAATACATAAGAAATGATGTTTACCCTTTAGTGTGTATCGGCTGAAGTTAGGTAAAACATCAGAAAACTTATGGAATTTCTTGCTGTTTTGACGTTTGCATTTCATAAATAAAACGTCCAGCAACTGAAAATAATCAGGGAAGCAAGTATAAAAGGTCTTTGTAATTATTTAAGTTTTCGATTACACTAAGACCACTGGTAATAGGAGACAGAAGCATTATAGAATTGATTTTATCCAAGTTGCAATAAATAGGATGGTAAATCAGGATATTAAGCTTAATATTTATCTAATAAGACACGCGCAGTAATTTTCGACCACATACATATAATCAAGGACTGAAGGTCTTGAGTCGCCAAGAATGAGTTTTTGCAATTATTAAACTACTGAATCTGAGGTTAATCATTAGTTTGTTAAGGCAGTTGGTCTCTCAGAGACTGAAGGTGAAAGTAAAGCAGAGAGCATTTACACACGTTTATGCTTTTGATCGGGCTACATTTTGCTGCAAGTTGTCAGCTGTTTTTATTCCATCAATAAGTACTTTTTCAGAGGTGGTTGTAGAGAGATTTACTTGAAAATTCTTGACAGTTTGCACATGGATCTACTGCTTGGTTCACAGGGGGGGTTCAAATTTCCACTTCCATCTTTATAAGCCTACTTCTTCCTAGGATGTGACTGAAAGTGATGAGAATTTTTAAAGACAGATCTAGATCACGGAATTATACTTCCATGTCTAGATCTACGTGTATCATTTTTATTCTGTAATTTGTAGATACCATAAATTACTAAAATTCGTATGTGTGTGCTGTTTTGTTAGTTGTTTATACATTTGTACTTTAAATATGGTTTGATTGTTTAAATATTCTCAATCACCTGATTTTGATTTGAGATATTTGGAAAGCACCCCCGAAATATGCCGAATATGAATTGTTTGAAACGACCCCTCAAATGAGAAATTCATGTTGCCACCGGTAAATAAAGCAAGTTCAAGAATTTGTGTATGGAATTTGTCTTGTAGAGTTAGTTCTATGTTCTGATTTATTATAAAAATATCTACAAAGTGTAGCAATGTACGTTTTAGGTATCTACGTGTTGTTGGGTTTTCGCATTTAACCAAGAGATTGCGATCGCGTTAAAAAAAATCACGGTTTGTTTACATTTGAGGTCACAGAGTTGCGCATGCGCTGGAGGAAAACGGTGTTAACACAAAAAATACCCATCATGCTCGAAATCTTTTCGATAACTAGGTTAAATTCAAACGCCAGTTTTCTCGTTATCTCACTGAATTGTTACTGCTATTCTTTCTTTTTCATATACTTGGTACTAGATTAAAATTATGATCAATTCTATTATGAACAATTTCGTTCTGATTTGCAGAACGCATTAAATCATTGCCGAACTTGAGACAATATGTCATATCTTAAAATAGAAACACTATGTCATTCAAATCACTACCTAACGGTCGGGACACGTAAAATTTCTCGGTTATAACTCACTAGCAGTAGCGGAAAGTCGTGTTTACTACTGGTACCGCTACATAGCAAATCAGCCTATAACAGTCTGTGTCTCTTATTTTACAAATTTGTAAAAGTCAGTAGTCAAGTCTAACCGCTACCCAATCAGAATATTCGATTTTAAGCACGTGTCCTTAAGCTTTCATTTCTGGTCATTCACGATTGGTTGGGCCATATAAGGTTTGAGGCTCAATGAGACATTAGACAGCTCCGCCGAAAAATAAATTATGGATTTGTGCAGTTTACTCCCTCTTTTCTGGAGCCCTGCATGTACCTTTGATAGTTATTGAGAAATTTCAATTTACAAATTTTATGTAAATAAAAACGAGGGCAATAACTCTGGAATGGCACATCCCCCAGGTCACATCCCTTGTTTTAATGAGTTGCCCTAGTATTTATAGTTTCAAGTTAATACCTTTGATATTTCAATTAACAAATTTTAAGTAGATAAAACAAGGACAATAACTCTGGAATGACAAATCACAGAGTTACCTACCTTGTTGTAATGAGTTGCCCTTTTGATACTAAATAAGTATTCAAAGTTTCAGGTAATACCGTTGATAGTTATTTAGATATATCAATTTACAAATTTAAACAAGAGCGTGTCCCAGTTACACGAATGCCCCCGATGATACAGGGAGGGGAATCCAGACGATAAAATGTAAAATGTATGAGTTAGAGAGCTGAAACTGTCGTGGATCTCCATTTTGAGGAATTCAAGGGCCATTACTCCAAAGAGCCTAGCATAAATTGGTGCCGCTGGTTATCCAAATTGGTCTCCATTTTATGTCAACAAACATTTTCAGAAAGTTTGGTGAAGATCAGATGAAAAGCAATGTGTTTGTGAAACACAAATGCCCCCAGCCAGCGTCATGTTCTGTTATGTAATGTTTATTTGCAAAAGTAGGCCAAAAGCCATGGTCGTAGGGTAAATGAAACATTGGCATGGTTGGAGAAGTCTTAACACAAGAAACATACAAAGTATGGAAGCTCTAGGCCTACTGGTTCAAATGCTATAGGCGTATAAAGATTTATACAAAAGAAGGTCAAAGGTCAAGGTCACAAGGGCAAAAATGTAGGCATGGTTATAAAGGTTTTGACACAAGAAATATATAAAACAAGAGGGCCAGAATGGCCCTTAATCGCTCACCTGTACATGGTGATGGGTCAGTGATTTCAGAAAAGAAGATTTGTGAAACTTTTACCCACGGGCGGGGTCACTTTTGACCCCAGGGACATAATATGAATGCTCTTGATACAGGACCTGTAGACGATGCTATGTGCCAAAAATCTAAGCTCAGTGTACTATGATTTCAGACAAGAAGATTTTTAGTTTTCATTGAAAAAAATCTATGTTTAGCTCTGGTGACCCAGATATGCAACAGACCGGAACCAATTCATCAAAATATGTGAAAGACCTCTAGACATTACATCATACAAAATATCTAAGCTCTAGCCATATTGATTTCAAAGAAAAATGTGTTTGAAAATTTCACTATATAACTCCATGTAAAATGGCGACACCTTGGCTTGGGCCAAATTTGACCCCAATGGCAAAATTTGAACAAATTTGATAGAGGACCTGTAGACGATGCTATGTGCAAAATATCTAAGCTAAGTGTATTTTGGTTTCAGACAAGATTTTTAAAGTTTTTTGAAAAAATCTATTTTTAGCTCCAGTTACCCAGATATTCAACACACCGGAACCAATTCGGCAACATATGTGAATGACCTCTAGACGTTACACCATGCCAAATATCAAAGCTCTGGACAAAATGGTTTCAGAGAAAAATGTGTTTGAACATTTCACTATAACTCTACGTAAAACAGCCACCCCCGGGGCGGGGCCAATTTTGGTCCCAGGAACAAAATTTGAACAAATTTAATAGAGAACCTGTAGACAATGCTATGTGCAAAATATCTAAGCTCAGTGTATTTTGGTTTCAGACAAGAAGATTTTTTAAAGTTTTCATTGAAAAAATCTATTTTTAGCTCCAGTGACCCAGATATTCAACAGACCGGAACCAATTCGTCAACATATGTGTAGGACCTTTAGACATTACACATTGCCAAATATAAAAGCTCTGGCCATAATGGTTTCAGAGAAAAATGTTTGATTATTTCACTATATAACTCTATGTAAAATGGTGACCCCGGGGCGGGGCCAATTTTGAACCCAGGGTCAAACTTTGAACAATCTTGATAGAGGACCTATAGATGATGCCATGTGCCAAATATCTAAGCTCTGGCCCTTGTGGTTTTTGACAAGAAGACAAAGATTTCCTTATTTTTTCACTTTGGTTGCCATAGCAACCAGACTTCTGCATTGTTTCAAATACTTTGAACAACTTTGAAAGAGCTTGACCCAAGGAACATTCCTGTGAAGTTTGGTTGCAATCAGGCATGTGGTTTTGAACAAGATGTTTGAACATTTCACTATATATCTCTATGTAAAACGGTGACCCCTGGGGTGGGGCCAATTTTGACCCCAGGGTCAAACTTTGAACAATCTTGATAGAGGACCTATAGATGATACTATGTGCCAAATATCTAAGCTCTAGCCTTTGTGGTTTTTGACAAGAAGGTTTTTTAAGATTTCCTTATTTTTTCACTTTGGTTGCCATGGCAACCAGAGTTCTGCATTGTTTCAAATTCTTTGAACAACTTTGAAAGAGCTTGACCCAAGGAACATTCCTGTGAAGTTTGGTTGCAATCAGGCATGTGGTTTTGAAGAAGAAGATGTTTGAACATTTCACTATATAACTCTATGTAAAACGGTGACCCCCGGGGCGGGGCCAATTTTGACCCCAGCGTCAAAATTTGAACACTCTTGATAGAGGACCTATAGATGATACTATGTGCTAAATATCTAAGCTCTAGCCTTTGTGGTTTTTGACAAGAAGATTTTTTTAAGATTTCCTTATTTTTTCACTTTGGTTGCCATGGCAACCAGAGTTCTGCATTGTATCAAATTCTTTGAACAACTTTGAAAGAGCTTGACCCAAGGAACATTCCTGTGAAGTTTGGTTGCAATCAGGCAAGCGGTTTTGAAGAAGAAGATGTTTGAAGAAATTGTTGACGCACAACGCACGACGGACAAAGACCGACCACAAAAGCTCACCTTGAGCACTTTGTGCTCAGGTGAGCTAACAAAATATGAAAGCGGTAGGCCTACTGGTGCAAATGTTATAGCCATTTAAAGATTTCAACAAAAGTAGGTCAAATGTGAAGGTCACAAGGTCAAAAAGTTTTGTATGGTTGGAAAGGTCTTGCCACAGGGAAAACACATGCCAAGTATAAAAGGCCCAGGTGCAAAAATGCAAAAGTAATAGCCAAGGTTAAGGTTTTTGGTTAAAGTTTCATTAAATAGGTCAAAGGTCGAGGTGAAGGTCACTTGGTCAAAGATATTGGTACGGTTGGAAAGTTCTTGATACAAGAAATATACATACAAAATATGAAAGCCCTGGGCCAACTGGTGCAAATGTTATAGCCATTTAAAGATTTTTACAAAAGTAGATCAAATGTCAAGGTCACAAGGTTAAAAAGTTTTGTATGGTTGGAAAGGTCTTGCCATGAGGAATACACATGCCAAGTATAAAATATAAAAGGCCAAGGTGCAAAAATGCAAAAGTTATAGCCAAGGTTAAGGTTTTTGGTTAAAGGATTAAATAGGTGAAAGGTCGAGGTCAAGGTCACATGGTCAAAGATGTTAATATGGTTGGAAAGGTCTTGACACAAGAAACATACATAAAAAATATGAAAACCCTGGGCCAATTGGTGCAAATGTTATAGCCATTTAAAGATTTTTACAAAAGTAGGTAAAATGTCAAGGTCAAGGTCACAAGGTAAAAATTTTTTGAATGGTTGGAAAGGTCTTGCCATGAGGAATACACATGCCAAGTATAAAAGTCCCAGGTTCAAAAATGCAAAAGTTATAGCAAATGTTAAGGTTTTTGGTTAAATTTGATTAAATAGGTCAAAGGTCAAGGTCACATGGTCAAAGATGTTGGTATGAGTGGAAAGGTCTTGACACAAGAAATATACATACAAAATATGAAAGCCCTGGGCCAATTGGTGCAAATGTTATAGCCATTTAAAGATTTTTACAAAAGTAGGTCAAATGTCAAGGTCAAGGTCACATGGTCAAAAAGTTTTGTATGGTTGGAAAGGTCTTGCCATGAGGAATACACATGCCAAGTATAAAAGTCCCAGGTTCAAAAGTGCAAAAGTTATAGCCAAGATTAAGGTTTTTGGTTAAAGTTTGATTAAATAGGTCAAAGGTGAAGGTGACATGGTCAAAGATGTTGGTATGAGTGGAAAGGTCTTGACACAAGAAATATACATACAAAATATGAAAGCCCTGGGCCAATTGGTGCAAATGTTATAGCCATTTAATGATTTTTACAAAAGTAGGTCAAATGTCAAGGTCATGGTCACAAGGTCAAAAAGTTTTGTATGGTTGGAAAGTTCTTGATACAGGGAAGACACATGCCAAGTATAAAAGGCCCAGGTACAAAAACCCAAGAGTTATAGCCAAGGTTAAGGTTTTTGGCACAGACAGACGGACGGACGGACGTTCTCACAGTTGGACATTTGTTGGGTATATTTTTTGTTTAAAAGTACCCAACAGTACACTAAAATACCCAACAATAACAATAGGGCAATCACGGAATGAATGGAATCTATTGTTCTCCCTACCCAACAAAGGACCTTTCGTGCGCTCGGACAAACCAACAGACATGACAAAAACTATATGCCCCCGAATCGTAGATTCTGGGGGCATAAAAATGAATCAAGGGCAATAACTCGGGATTGACAAATCTCAGGGTTACCTGCCTTTATGTAATGTGTTGCCCTTTTGATATTTAACAAGTATTCAAAGTTTCAAGTAAATACATTTGACAGTTATTTAGATAATTCAATTTACAAATTTTTAAGTAAAAACCCCAAGGGCAATTACTCTTGAATGACAAATCTAAGGGTTACCTGCCTTGTTGTACTGAGTTGCCCTTTTGATACTTAACAAGCATGCAAAGTTTCAAGTTAATACATTTTATAGTTACTTAGATATTTAAATTTAAAAAATTTAAATAAATGAAACAAGGGCAATAACTCTGGAATGACAGATCTCAGGGTTACCTGGCTTGTTGTAATGAGTTGCCCTTTTGATACTGAATACGTATTAAAAGTTTCAAATCATTTAATGTATACCTTTGATGGTTATTTAGATATTTCAATTTACAAATTTAAGGTTAACAAGCACCTTAGAGCTGATATCCCCTGCCGCAGTGATTGTCGAGAAGAAAGTAGCAAACTTTATTGTAGGAGGAAGGGGCAAATGGTGATCATCTGTCTTTAAAGATCAACATTCAAAAGATTTTTACAAAGTTTTATAAAAATCCTTTCAATTTGTACATGTTAAAGCCTAAACAATTCTAAAATAAAGCCGTTTGTAGCAAATCTGAGTATGACAGGGGCAGGTAACTCTTGATTCAATTTCAACATTAATTAAACACTTTCAAGAACTTATAATTGTGTGCAAGTGTTATCAAAATAAGTAAAGAACTGTAGAATTTACTAGAGTGCAAACACTGTTAAACATGGCATTTTCAACTCATCAAGGGTGTAACACTCTTGACAATTTTGTCTGTTTTCGACAATAAATGAACGCATTTGAAAACTAATGGCTATGTATTTATACTTTATAGTAGATCTATAATAAAGTTTTTATAAAATTTATTCACATTTGTCCATACTAGCATGTAAACTGTACTAAAATAAAGCCTTTTGTTTCTAGCATTTCAAAGTTCATGTGTACATACAGTAACAGGGCAGATAACTCTTGCCACAAGTATCTTGTTTTGACAATAATTCCATCCTTTCAAGAAAGTATACTTATAATATACATTCTATGCAAGTATTCATAAAACTAGAGCTGTTTAAAACTGGAGTTACTAGAGTGTAAACACTGTTAGATATGACATTTTCAACTCATCAAGGGCAGATTACTCAGATTTACTCTTGACTAATTTGCACATTTTCGACAATAATTGAACTCATTCTATTAATAATAGCCATATATGGTTTAAAAAAAAAATTCACAATCCATTCACCTCACATTTGTACACACTAGCATGTAAACAATAAAGCCTTGTGTAGCATTACTAAGTACATAAAAGGCAATTAATTATTGCCACAAAGTATCCTTTTTGACAATAATTGCACCACTTCAAGAACTTATATTTATATACATCATGTATAAGTTAAATTAAAATCCATTAAAATCTGTAGTTTCTGGATGGAAAAAACTGTTAAATATGGGGTTTTTGACTCATCAAGGGCATATAACTGTTGACTTGTTTCTCACAATTATTTGAAAACTAATAGCCACACATAGTTTAAGAATTTTTTTTATCAAAATCCATGCATAGTAGTATGTAAACAATATTAAAATAAAGCATTTTCTAGCATTTCTAAGTACACCAAGGGCAGATAACTCTTGCCACAAGTATCTTTTTTGGACAATAATTGCACACCTTCAAGAACTTTTACTTATAGACATTGTGTGCAAGTTTAATTCAAATCCATTCAAAACTGTAGTTGCTAGAGAGTAAAAACTGTAAAATATGGGTGTTCTTTTTTTACTTATCAAAGGCAGATAGCTCATGACTATTTTCTCTGTTTTCAACAATAATCAAATTCATTTGGAAACTAATAGCCATACATAGTTCAAGAAAGTTTTAATCAAAATCCATGCATATTTATAGACACTAGTATGTAAACAATATCAAAATAAAGCATTTTCTAGCATTTCTAAGTATATCAAGGGCAGATAACTCATTTGTCACAAGTAACCTTTTTGACAATAATTGCACACCTTCAAGAACTTGTACTCATAGACATTGAGTGCAAGTATAAACAAAATATGTTGAATACTGTAGTTGCTAGAGTGTAAAAACTGTTAAATATGGCATTTTTAACACAACAAGAGCCACAAGCGGTCCTAAATCGCTCACCTGAGGAACTATTGTGTTATACTCGATGCATAATGAAGTTTGAAATTGCATGTATGTGGACTGCTGCATGAAACTGAAACAACTCCGAATTAGGTTTTCCTGTAGAAGTCTATGTAAAACTAATAAGCCCCGGGGCGGGGCCATTTTTTACCCTGGGGTCATGATTTGAACAATCTTGGTAGAGTACCATAAGGCAAAGCTAGATGCCAAATATAAAAGGTATGGGCCTTACGATTCCAGAGAAGTAGATTTTTAAAGGTTTTACTACACAAGTCTTTGTAAAACTTATAAGCCCCTGGGCGGGGCCATTTTTGATCCAGGGGTCATGATTTGAACAATCTTGGTAGAAGACCATAGGACAAAGCTTGATGCCAAATATAAAAGGTCTGGGTCTTAGGGTTTCAGAGAAGAAGAGTTTCAAAGGTTTATTCCTATATAAGTCTATGTAAAACTGATAAGACCTGGGGCGGGGCCATTTTTGACCCTGGGGTCATGATTTGAACAATCTTGGTAGAGGACCATAAGGCAAAGCTAGATGCCAAATATAAAAGGCCTGGGCCTTACGGTTTCAGAGAAGAAGATTTTTAAAGGTTTTCCTATATAAGTCTATGTAAAACTTATAAGCCCCGGGGCGGGGCCATTTTTGACCCTGGGGTCATTATTTTATAATTTTTAGTAGAGGTCAATAAGGCAAAGCTACATGACAAATATAAAAGGTCTAGGCCATACAGTTTTAGAGAGGAAGAGTTTTAAAGGTTTTCCTATTTAAACTGATAAGCCCCGGAACGGGGCCATTTTTGACCCGTGGGTCATTATTTGTACAATCTTGCTAAAGGGTCACAACATGATGCTACATGTGAAATTTGGTTGTCCTAGGACTTATAGTTATTGACAAGAAGATGTTTAAAGTTTTGACTTTAGTTGTCAATATTACGTAAATACCGAAAATGACCACGCCCTCTGGTGGCCATGTTTTTTGACGGATCAAAATTCTTTGAACAATTTTGAAAGTATATAAATTGAGAATCATTTTGATGAAAACCAAATTGAAATCGGGTCAGTCGTTTTTGAGAAGAAGATTTTTTTAGATATCGTGCATGGTTGCCATGGCAACAAGACCGATGGCCCCACCCACTTTTTTTTAACAACTTTTGAAGCTCACATTTACTGTATGTATCTGACCAAGTTTTGTTAAAATTGGGCCATTGGTTTCAGAGAAGTTATTTGAAACAAATTGTGAACAGACGACACCGACACCAACACGGACACCAACACCAACACCGACACTGACACCGACGTACGACGACCGATCACAATAGCTCACCTTGAGCACTTTGTGCTCAGGTGAGCTAAAAAGGGCAGATAACTCATAAATTCCTAAACAAGAGCCGCATGCGGCCCAAAATCGCTCACCTGAGGAACTATTGTGTTATACTCAATACATAATGAAGTTTGTCATTGCATGTATGTGGACTGTTGCATGAAACTGAAACAACTCGGAATAAGGTTTTCCTGTAGAAGTCTATGTAAAACTGATAAGCCCCGGGGCGGGTCCATTTTTGACCCTGGGGTCATGATTTGAACAATATTGGTAGAGGACCATAAGGCAAAGCTAGATGCCAAATATAAAAGGTATGGGCCTTACGGTTTTAGAGAAGAAGAGTTTTAAAGGTTTTATTACATATAAGTCTTTGTAAAACTTATAAGCCCCGGGGCAGGGTCATTTTTGATCCGGGGGTCATGAATTGAACAATCTTGGTAGAGGACCATAAGGCAAAGGCAGATGCCAAATATAAAAGGTCTGGGTCTTAGAGTTTCAGAGAAGAAGAATTTTAAAGGTTTATTCCTATATAAGTTCTGAATAAGGTAAGATCCTTTGAAGTCTATGTAAAACTGATAAGCCCCGGGGCAGGGCCATTTTTGACCCGGAGGTCATGAATTGAACAATCTTGGTAGAGGACCATAAGGCAAAGCTAGATGCCAAATATAAAAGGTCTGGGTCTTAGGGTTTCAGAGTAGAAGAGTTTTAAAGGTTTATTCCTATATAAGTCTATGTAAAACTGATAAGCCCCGGGGCGGGGCCATTTTTTACCCTGGGGTCATGATTTGAACAATCTTGGTAGAGGACCATAAGGCAAAGCTAGATGCCAAATATAAAAGGTTTGGGCTTTACGATTTCAGAGAAGAAGATTTTTAAAGGTTTTCCTATATATGTCTAAGTAAAACTGATAAGCCCCGGGGCGGGGCCATTTTTGACCCTGTGGTCATGATTGGAACACTCTTAGTAGAGGTCCATAAGGCAAAGCTACATGACAAATATAAAAGGTCTAGGCCATACAGTTTTAGAGAAGATGAGTTTTAAAGGTTTTCCTATGAAAAACTGATAAGCCCCGGGCGGGGCCATTTTTGACCCGGGGGTCATTATTTGAACACTCTTGCTAAAAGTTCACAACATGATGCTACATGTGAAATTTGGTTGTCCTAGGACTTATAGTTATTGACAAGAAGATGTTTAAAGTTTTGACTTTAGTTGTCAATATTACGTAAATACCGAAAATGACCACGCCCTCTGGCGGCCATGTTTTTTGACGGATCAAAATTCTTTGAACAACTTTGAAAGTATATTAATTGAGAAACATTTTGGTGAAAACCAAATTAAAATCGGACCAGTCGTTTTTGAGAAGAAGATTTTTTTAGATATCGTGCATGGTTGCCATGGCAACAAGACCGATTGCCCCACCCACTTTTTTTAAACAATTTTTGAAGCTCAAAACAACAGTATGTATCTGACCAAGTTTGGTTAAAATTGGGCCATTGGTTTCAGAGAAGAAGTTATTTGAAACAAATTGTGAACAGACGACACCGACACGGACACCAACACCGACGTACGACGACCGATCACAATAGCTCACCTTGTGCACTTTGTGCTCAGGTGAGCTAAAAAAAAATCAAAAAAAAAATCCCACGGTGCTCCTATGATGACCAATAACTATACCAAGTTTCATCCAAATCTGTTTAGCGGTTTCGGAGATACAGTTGCAGACGGACAACGTGATGGACAGCGGGACAGACGGACGTTCTAACGGGAGGATACTTATGTGGTTATTTTCTATTGTTTTCTTTTGGGTGGCTAGCCACACAAGCGGCAATTTATTTTTGCTCTAACTTGGAAAACGAGAGCACCGCAAACGGGTGCTGGACGCTCGACTTTCATATACTTGAGACGGCTACATTTTTCAAACTTAAGAATGTGTATGGGTGTTTAATGCCCTATTGATCATAGAAATTTGTAAGCAACAACAACTCAAACATTCCATTTAAAGTAAACTATAAGTCAAAACAAGGACAATAACTCTGGAATGGCACATCCTGGATCACCTTTCTTGTTTGAATGAGTTGCCCTTTTGATATAACACAAGTATGTAAAGTTTCAAGTTAATACCTTTGACAGTTATTAAGATATTTCAATTTACAAGTTTTAAGTAAATAAATCAAGGGCAATTACTCTGGAATTACAAATCATAGAGTAACCTACCTTGTTGTAATGAGTTGTCCTTTTGATACTTAACAAGTATTCAAAGTTTCAAGTTAATATCTTCCCTAGTTATTTAGATATGTTAATTTATAACTTTTAAGTAAATAAAACAAGGGCAATAACTCTGGATACACAAACCTCAGGGTTACCTGTCTTGTTGTAATGAGTTGCCCTTCTGATACTGAATAACTATTTAAAGTTTCAAGTTAATATCTTTCATAGTTATTTAGATATGTTAATTTACAATTTTGAAGTAAATAAAAAAGGGCAATAACTCTGAACTGACAAATCCCAGAGTTACCTGCCTTAATGTAATTAGTTGCCCTTTTGATACTGAATAACTATTCCAAGTTTCAAGTTAATATCTTTCATAGTTATTTAGATATGTTAATTTACAATTTTTAAGTAAATAAAACAAGGGCAATAACTCTGAAATGACAAATCCCAGGGTTACCTGCCTTGTTGTAATGAGTTGCCCTTTTGATACTAAACAACTGTTCCAAGTTTCAGATGGATACCTTTGCTAGTTATTGAGATATGTTAATTTATCATTTTTAAGTAAATAAAACAAGGGCAATAACTCTGAAATGACAAATCCCAGGGTTACCTGCCTTGTTCTAATGAGTTGCCCTTTTGATACTGAACAACTATTCCAAGTTTCAAATGGATACTTTTGATAGTTTTTGAGAAATCAACTCTTACAAAAACCTTAAGCAAAAAACTTAACCGACGCAGATATCACCGGAGTGTCTCTATTAATCATAAAGTCATCAGTTTTCTTTCACTTTTAATAACTTCTAAGATCAACAATTCTTCAACTTCTTATCTAAATAGGAATTCTAATGTAATATCACTCGCTTGGCATTGGTGAGAGTTAATTTCCTTTACTTCCTTTATAATAATTCAAACTTCGACTTTCAAGTGTTTGTGACTAATTTCTAAAGTGCCTAAACTGTATCTCTTGCCTACTTAATCTTTCCTAACTTATCCAAACAGACCTGAACTTAAAACTTAACTCAACTCTACTGATTTCCTATATCTTCAAAACATCTCACCAACACCAAACTATAACAAGCCACACCCATTAATTAAGGGTATTGACCAATCAACTTTCATTTGTCTATTTGGTCCCAGTTCTATACATCAAAGACCTATCTCCAGGTGCCAGTAATTAGCATCTACAGGTAGTCATTTGATTCAAGCTGGAGTGCCCTGTGACTCTACAGTGACCTGCTAAGATAATGTCTGGGTTCTACAATTATTCTCTCTCTACCCAGAAGTTCCTATAATTACTTTATGAATTCTGGCCACATAATGGCTCTGGTCTAATAGCTAACATCTTTCTGATTCATATACATAAACTTTTGATCTAAATAAATCCTTTTGATATTAATAAATTTTTGAAATATAATTTTAATATCTATAACTCTGTCACATATCCTCACTCTCTCAATTATTTGCTCCGCAAATGAATAAACTAGATGGGCTATACTACACATTTCTGCAATGATGCTCATAGTAATTTTTACTACAAGCACTATCTCACAGAATTATGTAGAATTTGTAATGACATCTGTATTTCAACAACATTTAAATCAATTATCGTCAACAACATCATACAGACTTGTGACTTAATACTCAAAACACATAATAAACGTAAACAGTTCATATGAAATAAGTTATCATAAATGCATTTCAATTTAATATTATTTCATACATTGTCCTCATTCTTAATTTTCCTTTCTCAGTCCTCTGTCACTTTTTCTTAATTTTTAACTTTTTGCAAATTTTATTTCTTTTCACAATTTTCTTAATCTCATCATTGTTTGAAATTTCAATTATTTCTACTGGAGTTTCTCTCGTCTTCCTTCATTTCTAAGTTTGTCATTTGACATCTTTCTGGTTGATGTCTACAGTAAATTTCAATACCATCAAACATCATACAGAACCATGTTTTGATCAGGCTGCAAGAATACAATATTTCAATACACATAACAATCTTCAGAACTTAACAACAGTTCACAACAATTTCATATCAATCTGCAATCAACAAGTACATTTCAAATTAGCCATAACAATTCAATGTATTCAATACAACCATTGTTTCTACATGCTCATGAAAATATGCTTCATACTCTTAATCTTATCATGTTACTGTTTCTCTTGAGCCTAATACATGTAATGCCTCTCTCCTTTTACTCTTTCATCTCCTTTATCTATGTTTTTCAATTTTTATACTGTTTTACTTTTATATTTATTATTTTTATATTTATTTTATCCTTTTCTCTTACATCTTTCTCATAACCTCATTGCAAATATATCTTTATGCATTTCTTCCTACATTTAGTTGCAATCTCCTTTCATTGAAAGTTTCTCTTCTTCTATCATACTCTCTACTGTTTTCAATACTAAAAGCATTACACAAGATCAATGAGTATTCTTTGATATTTCTTGAATCAAGCAATTATATAGTTCACTTCGTCTTAGAACTTATGATGTATTCTCAAGATAACCTTTCTACAAACTCTGTGACCGCCTGCAAGTTTCTTCGAGAATAGATATGTTAGATTGCCGTACTATTTTTAGGCTAAACAATATCATTATTCCCTATATCGACAAATGCTCTTCTCTGCATTGTCATTATTTTCTCTCTTCATGGCATGCCTTAAATATAATGACATCTTTCTATGTCATGTTCTACTTCCTTACAGACAAATATGGCAAACAGAGCCCCACATGATGCCTAATAACTCAGATAACAATCGTTGAAAATACAAAAAGTTAAACTCTAGTTTGTATTGCAAATGCCAGTATCTTTTCCCAACCCCCCAAATATGTTCGAACATCGCATGCTATAATTTTGAATTTCTACTAATACAAAACATTTCAATGAGTAAAATCTAACTTATTCATTTAACACAATGCTTCAGGTAAGTGCTGTGGTAGGTATACATTATCCTCTTACTTCTTCTACTTCCTACATCAAGTTTGCTCATTACTTCTCTATATCTCATACAATTGAATAATGTGCAGCTATTTAACAGTATTTCTTAACCCTTCTTACAGTATGCACCAGGCTGTTGGTCTATACAAATCCTGAGAACAAATCTATTCTGATTCTTCATTTCATGCAAAGTTAACTTCTATCTCTAGCTTTCGTCTCTATACATGTAACATCTTTTGTACTCTTCATGCACTCAGTCATGTGGTCCCTTACTTCTAGTTATAACAAATGATATTTCAATGTCCTAAACCTACCATGAGGTGAACTAATATACCTAGTCAACTAGCAAGTCTGTTACATACAACAAAAACAAGACTGCGCGTTCAATAAACGCTTATGCCCCCAGTGGCATCCTTGACAATATATTCTGAATCTTTTCTAAGTCCAAATTAGGTCAAGGTTAAGGTCAAACTGAGCATTGGTGAGTTAGTAATGGTCCAAGGCAACAACTGTATAAGTATCAAAGCATTGTTGTCAGTTGTGTTGATGCTAGACGAAACGGTAAAATCTAGTTAACCAAGAAATAGCCTATTTAAAATTTTCTAAGTCCGAATTAGGTCAAGGTCAAGGTCAAAATCAAAGTTTGGTGATATTGGTGGATAGCTAGGGAATGGTCCAAGGCAACAACTGTATAAGTATCAAAGCATTTGGGTAAGCGATGTTGATGCTAGACGAAACGGTAAAATCTACTTAACCTTGTTACGGACGGACACACGCACGGACGGAAAGACGGACGGACGGACGGACGGACAGGACAATTACTATATGCCCCGCATCTGTCGATGCTGGGGGCATAATAAAAACTTAAAGTTAATTTGTTAATTGTTCGCATCCATTGCGTCTCATATAGATAAATACGTTTAACAGCGACCTTGTAAGTGCTTATAGGGTCTCCTCAATCTCTTTATCCAAATCTACTTCCTTCTCTCTTATGCATCTTCTTAACAATCTACATTTAATGCAATATTCATTTAGTTTTGCAACACCTTGTGACTGTTGCTTCTCTCAATTATGACATTTCAGTTTAGGATAATATTCAATTGCAAACAATACAGAACTGCGCCTCAGTCACTAGTCTAAACATTTGCATTAACATACTTTATCCTTAAACTCATGTATTCAACTAATTATAATCTTATCTTCTCAATCACATTTCTCTCATCCTTAATTCATTATTTAAATACATTAAACAAATTCAACACAATCAAAGTTCAAATAATTACAGTATCTGTCTCTAATACAGGATATGTAATAAAACATATTAAAATCAATCATTCTAAGCAATATTCAAATATCTAAATAGAGAAGTTCATAACATGAAGAAAAGAAATGAAATATGTAACTATGATGTGGAATAAGTAACATACATCAATTATAGAAATAAAATTGTTCTACATTACCGACTCCATCATACTTCACATCCATAGTCTAAATTTAAATCCATTACTCACTTTGTCAAATTAGTGTCAAAACTTGTTTACTTATCTAATCTGCATATTTCACATTTTTATTTCACTTTTCTTCACTTTGAGGTCCTAATACTAATTTCAGATATCACGTCACAAAACATGTGTCTCAGTGTCTCTCTTGTCACCATTCTCGCGAACGTCCTTGGATCGATTCTATGGCCCTCTACATTGTCATCGCTCCCGAAATCGTCCGTCTGGTCGTTTCCATCGCCCTCTTCATCGTCTTCGCCTGCAGTCTCTTCACCTTCACCCTCGTTTCTGCTGATCAGCTTCTGTCTGGTTACTCCAGAAGCTCTCAACATAGGTCTTCTGTTGCCAGACCTAACTCCTCCTCCGTACACTTCTCGTTCCATTTTTCTTTTCATTTCAGTTTTTAGTTACTTCTTTTATCACTCCTTGAATTTTGAATTTATAGTTTTTGTCTCTTGTGTTTCTTTAATTCCTTTCACGTTTTGTTGCTACTTCAAAGTTCTGCATCTTCAATTCAGTATTTTCCAGTTTTTCAACTTTTCCACCATTTCAGTTCTCAAAAATAAAATCCAGTTTTAAAGTTTTCAATGTTTGTTTCCTTTTTTTTTTTTACTAACACTTTACAATTACAACGGATTCTAACACCATTTTATCACCGGGGTGTCTCTATTAATCATAACTCATCAGTTTCCTTCACTTTTAATAACTTCTAAGATCAACAATTCTTCAACTTCTTTCTAAATGGGAATTCTAATGTAACATCACTCGCTTGGCATTGGTGAGAGTTAATTTCCTTTACTTCCTTTATAATAATTCAACTTCGACTTTCAAGTGTTAGTGACTAATTTCTAAAGTGCCTAAACTGTATCTCTTGCCTAAACTTAATCTTTTCTAACTTATCCAAACCGACCTGAACTTAAAACTTAACTCAACTTAACTCTACTGATTTCCTATATCTTCAAAACATCTCACCGACACCAAACTATAACAAGCCACACCCATTAATTAAGGGTATTGACCAATCAACTTTCATTTGTCTATTTGGTCCCAGTTCTATACATCAAAGACCTATCTCCAGGTGCCAGTAATTAGCATCTACAGGTAGTCATTTGATTCAAGCTGGAGTGCCCTGTGACTCTACAGTGACCTGCTAAGATAATGTCTGGGTTCTACAATTATTCTCTCTCTACCCAGAAGTTCCTATAATTACTTAATGAATTCTGGCCACATAATGGCTCTGGTCTAATAGCTAACATCTTTCTGATTCATATACATAAACTTTTGATCTAAATAAATCCTTTTGATATTAATAAATTTTTGAAATATAATTTTAATATCTATAACTCTGTCACACAGACGCAGACGACAAGTGACGACAATAGCTCAACTATTCGAAAAAGTCGAGCTAAAAATGATCTAGAGGCTAACCCTTCCCCTAACCCTATGTCCCACAACTGGCCAGGTTAATGTCACAAGAAATGGCCAGGTTAACGTCACAAGAGACGGCCAGGTTAATGTTTTTCAATTATGGGGCTACAAATTTTAGTCACATAAGCAGGGTTCGATTTTAAGCTCGCATACTCGCAAACTGCGAGTGGAATTTGTAAATTGCAAGTGATTTTTCCACGAACTCGCAAAAAAATGCGAGTAGCGTTTTTTGGACAGCTAAACACAGTATTACGTCTGTAAGACTATGCTCGGTTTATTCCGTAACATTTCGAGTGGCGGAAATGGACGAGTAGACCAGCAAATACTTTCCGTAAGCCAATCATAGCTTTTCGGGCAGTTTCAACCTCTTTTTTGTCTGTAAGAACTTGACGTAATGACGGACTTTCCCAATTCTCATTGGCTAATGAAACGCGCACTTTGCTACTTCGGAGTTCCGATGTGTAAACAATTCTTAACACAGACTCAACCACAGGGCCCCGACACGATTGCGTTTTGAGAGAAAAAAATCGTCAGAAGGTATATATAGAGACAAGGGGTACAACTGACTGTAGGTATATTCTCACCCTATCTCGACAAAAGAGGTCATATCACGAATAATATTTGATGAAACGACACCCTTTTTGCATTTCTGTCTAGCTAATATAATACCCTTTCATAAAAACATAACATAAAACTAACTGTAAGGATGCACTTTCAACAGTAATTGCATTTACTCACAGAAATCAACGACTTTTGGAAAACGGGACAGGTGTTCGTTCACAGCTAAAACAGCATTGACCACTACTGTACGCTTGTTTAGGCGGTATTCGAGTGTTACAGTCATTGACAACTACTGTACGCTTGTTTAGGCGGAATATCGAGCATGACAGTCATACAGTTAAATATACATCTTTGACACCGATCAAAGCTGATTTCTTCTCAAATCATTGCCGTACCAAAAAAAACTATATGTACAAGAATAGCTTTACTGCCGATGAAAACATTCGAATTTGTTGTTGGTACATGTATTGCAATGGTTTGAGTATAAATCAGCTTTGATCGGTGTAAAACATGGATATCCATGGAACTATATGACTGTCATGTTCGATATTACCGCCTCAACAAGCACACAGTAGTGGTCAATGAGGTGTCAGCTGTGAACGAACACCTGTCCCGTTTTCCAAAAGTCCTTGATTTCTGTGAGTAAATGCAATTACTTTTGAAAGTGCATGCCTACAGTTGGTTTTATGTTATGTTTTTTATGGAAGGGTGTTATATTAGCTAGACAGAAGTGCAAAAAGGGTGTCGTTTCTTCAATTATTATTTATGATATGCCCGGTTTTGTCGAGAAAGGGTGAGAATGTACTAACAATCAGTTGTACCCCTTGTCTCTATATATACCTTCTGACGATTTTTTTCTCTCAAAACGCAATCGTGTCGGGGCCCTGTGGACTCAACAACCGAAACCGTTTTTCAAAGACGAGGCCATTTTAAAGACTCGCACGAGTACAAGTATACTTCTAATTTTACTGTGACGTACTGTCTATTAACCACAGCCCTGAAATATACAGCCAGTGAAAAAACCATTTGTATAGTAGACGGATTGGCGATCTAAACCTGACCTAATTTTCGAGTAGTGAAGTAGCATCGCGTGCGGTCTGCATAGTACATACAGCATGCATTCTCCACAATATCATAAAATGTAAGAAAACGACCCCTTTGTTATGTACACGTAGATATGAAAATCAAGATCTAATCCCTTGTCAGCTGTAACTACAAATGAACAGTATGAAATACACAAAGTTAAGGTAGATCGCATTTGATTTCTACACGTCTGTGTCGGGTTAAAAGTTAAAACATATATGTTCAGAATGACAGTTTAACTATCGCGAGTAGTTTTTGCATTTTGCGAGTAAGTTCAAAAGTCACTCGCAAAAAAATGCAAGTGTTATTTTTAGATAATTTTTAACCCAGATAAGTACCCTCCCGTAAGCACGGACAGACGGATGGACGGACAACCGGAAGGACAGACCTAAAACAGTATCCCTCTGCCTTTCGGCAGGGGATTATAAAACAATGGCAATATGTCTGGAATGAAAAATCCAATGGTTACCTGCCTTGTTATAATGAGTTGCCCTTTTGATAGTGAACAAGTATTTCATATTTCAAATGGATACCTTTGATAGTTATTTAGATATTTCATTTACAATGTTTAAGTAAATAAAACAAGGGCAATAACTCTTGAATGACAAATACCAGGGTTACCTGCCTTGTTATGAGGTGCCCTTTTGACACTGAACAAGTATTCCAAGTTTCAAATGGATACCTTTGAAAGTTATTGAGAAATCACCTAAATCAACTGAAACTCATGAACTGATATATGATCATTCTACTTCTTTATTTGAGGCAGGATACTAAGCTGTTTGAAGCAGTATGAGCAATATAAAAATAAAGTTGCCCCTTGAAAATATCTTCTGAATCTTTCTAAGTTCAAATTAGGTCAAGGTCAAATTGAGATTGATATGGTTTGGCTTGACTTGCTTGTTAACATGCGTTTCTGCCATCTATGGCCTCATTGGACACTCAAGAGAGAGGGGAGCTAATACAAACAAGAGGGCCTGAAGGCCCTGATATCGCTCACCATTTGTAATGAAGCCTGATAGTTTTACCTTTGAACTTCACCTGTTTTATTCTAAATCCATTCAAGTTTGTTGACCTACTCTAGTATGTATAGTAGAGTACATCAAAGGTGGATAACTAGAGACTAAACAATACTGAAATGAATCTTTTTTCTAGCATTTCAAAGTATATCAAGGGCAGGTAACTATTGCCACAATGATTAGATTTCAACAATAGTTGCACTCCTTCGAGAACGTATAGCTATATACTAAATCCATTGAAAACTGTAGTTGCAAAAGTGTAAACGCTGTAAAATATGGCTTTTTCAGCAATTCAAAGGTAGATAACTCTTGATCTATTTGTCCCATTTCAACCATAATCACCCTTTTTTGAACTCTTATGGTCATATTATACAATCTGGTTAAGTTTGAGAGAGCTTGGATAAATATTGTGGCCTCTAGAGTGTAAACACTGTTAAATATATCATTTTCAGTAATTTAAAGGTAGATAACTCTTGACCTATTGATCCGATTACAACCATAATTGAAAACATTTGAAGTCTTATAGTAATATTCAATCTGAGTAAGTTTGAGAAAGATTGGATAAAATTTGTGGCCTCTAGAGTGTAAACACCCTTAAATACGGCAATTTCAGCAATTCAAAGGTAGATAACTCTCAACCTATCAGTCTGATTTCAACCATAATCAAACTAGTCTGAACTCTTATAGTCATATACAATCTGAGCAAGTTTGAGATAGATTGGATAAACATTATGAACTCTAGAATGTAAACACCATAAAATATGGCATTTTCAGCAATTCAAAGGTAGATAACTCTTGATCTATTTGTCCGATTTCAACCAAAATCGAACTCATCCAAACTGTTATGGTTATATACAATCTGGGCATGTTTTAGAAAGATTTGATAAATATTGTGGCCTCTAGAGTGTAAACACTGTCAAATATGGAATTTTAAGCAATTCAAAGGTATATCTCATGACCTATTTGTCCGATTTCAACCATAATCAAACTCATCCGAGCTCTTATGGCAATATACCATCTGAACTAGTTTGAGAAAGATTGGATAAATAATGTGGCCTCTAGAGTGTAAACACTAAAATTGTTGACGCCGCACGACGGACGACGCACACCGCACGACGGACGCCGGACATTCAAGGACTGCAAAAGCTCACCCTGAGCTAGCTCAGGTGAGCTAAAAACCTGTGTGTGATGAAGTGGATGAATTCACAATGGTGCAAGGCCACAACTGTTCAATTCAGTGCTTTCTTTGGCAGATATAGGGTGGTGGGGGGGTCATTTATTAGGGGGGAAGTGATTAAACATGGGTATACATCGAACATCAAATCAGTTCATGACAAATTTACATGACTTACATTGGGGCATACAATGTTTAACACAGGATTCTTTACTTGATTAAATTCACACCCAGACACTCACTGCTAGTATCAGGCACACTTGGAACACATTTTATGACGGCATGTGATAGTGTGGGCCACTAGTATTCAATAGTATTGATTGATTAACTCTTTGTATGCTGGCTTATATTTTCGTCTGCAACAACCGTGTCTGCTACTGTTCTTAAAAGAGAATTTTCAAATTTTCTTTTCCAAACAGGATCTGAGTGTCAAACAGTTTAGATCCTGATGAGACCATATTTCAGGCGGTGTCTCATCATGATCCAGATTGTCAGCAAAAGTTTGTATATGAATGGTTTCACTGTTAGCATGCCAAGAGTTAGCCCACTACATGCTGAATCGGTGTCATCTGCTCATAAAATATACCAGCTAAAATTGACTCATTTCTCTTTATCTGATAAAATACAATCTTTGTGACAACTTACAAACATGTTGGATCCTGATCCAGCCCCACATTATGCTTGCAAAGGTTTGATATGTGTTTCCCCCACATCCAAAAGGTAACGATGCAATGAACATTACATCATTCTCAGCTCCCCATATCAAGTGCAAATCTATTTGACCAGAGACTACCTTCCTTCTATAAATGTTCCTGGGTACATTTACCTCGGACAAACATATTCATACCAAATATATAAATATGTGTGTGTTGCATTTAACTCATTTCTCCTGGTTCATATCCACTCCTTTTTCTCATTAATACATTCCTCTAAAGTCATGAATATGCACACTCTGCTTTACTTTCAACCTGCTTTTAGTGGCCACTGTCACCCGTCTTCAAAACTAGAAACAGGCTGTGGAGTAAGGGGTTAAGATATGCCATTTACATTGAATGATTGATGAAATCCTGACTGATATAAACGACTCCTACCTCTCTCTCTCTCTCTGTCACACAGATACAAGTTTTATATATTATAGCATCCAGATAAATAATTTGAAAATTGTAGTTAAAAAATATATACTTAAAGTTATAAATGCCCCCATTAAACACAAAGTCTCAACAATAGAAATGTTGTTAATCCAAAGCCTACACACAGAAAGGATGTCCGCATAATGTGTGTTACATGGGCATATCTATATTCACCACATACAGCATAAAGTGTTCTTCTGTACTCATCCCATCCACTACATTTAAACCACCATTCCCCCATACACTGGATAGTTAAAGCATATTGAAATATCCATATATCATATTCATAGAACAGAACATATTTTATTTTTCACTTATACAGTATCTCGTAAATACAAAATAAACAATAAACAATATGAACAATTGTCAGTTAATCCATAACTGGCTCAAATACATAAGATTACATTTAGAGTCTTCGTATCAGTATACATTCGTAAGTATATCAATTGGAGATGAACTTTGATATATTTTTTTGTAACACTACTCACAGCACAATGCAAGTCAGAAACAACACAGAAAGCTCCTTAAGGGGCTTTCTGCGAAATTTCTACTCTGAATTGTGCGTTTCTTTTCTTTAGCTTTAAGTGCATAGTATAATATATAACAACACATTGTTTAATCTTTCTTACAGTATGTTGTACAATGGAGGTGAAAAATAACACAGACAGCCTCTGCATAAGCTCTCTGTGTCACTTTTATCCTGGATTGCCAAAGTATACTTATTAAATATGAACTTTGATAATTACCATTGTAATACTACTCACCGCACAATGCAGGTCAGAACCAACAGGGAAAGCTCTTTGCGGAGCCCTCTGTGAAATTTCTATCCTGAATTCATATCATACGAGTGTCCATCACATTGGATACTGAGCAACCAGATGTCAAGAAATTTAGCAATTTTTTACAGTTTTCGGCCAAACTTACTTGCTTGAAGCTCGGGGCATGTGGTTTCTGATTCGGGCAAGTGGTATTTAATTGCATAAAAAAAAAATGTGATATTTGCATCAGAATTTGGCATACAACAGTGAAAAAAGCACTTTTGTCAGTTTCGGGCAAGTGGTCTGAAAAACCTAAGGCAAAGACTGTTATTAGGATTCAAACTGTTTCCAGTTCTCTTTAGTCGCCTAACGCAGTGAACAAATCAAGACAAAAGCAGACGCCTTAATCACCTGTAATAACCGACATTCATATATTAAACTTCTCCCACAATGAACATCTATCATCCAAACTATTACATGGGCTGACAAAATAGGGAAACTTTTCCCTGGAAAAGACAGCAGACTCAAGGCAGACTGACAGACAAACCGTGAACACCCTGATCACACACCTCCTTCTGGCTCTACACCATTTTCAATTGACAGAAACAATATATGCAACTAACAGCAGGAGAAGGATTAATGTCTATCCTTCCTGATGCCAATAAAATGTCAAACTTGATCCACAGGGTGAGTGACCGTTCAAGCCAATCAGAATACCAGTCTTGGAGGGATAGTCATCCAGTGACTTTTAACCTGAACTAGTTACAAAGCTGGCACATATGGAATAATCCAAAAGCTTATCCTCAAGGTATATGTATTGAAGAGCCTGTCTGTTAACTCGTTCAACCCTGACAACTTCATTTTTGGCTTGTGAAGCCTTGTGTGTTTCACCCACAAGCCTATAGACGCCTTCAATTAATCACGTATCCGATTAGCTCCCTTTCTATGACGTCATACGAGGATAAAGTAATTATCGCGATTATTACAGATCTCTCCACAGTTTTTCTGTACTCTGCCACAAAAAGCAAATGTAAGTATTACTGATCAAATATAATGGTTGAAAATATGATTATTCCGTCAAATGTCCGACATTATGTTTCCGAAATATATTGTAAATGCGCAATTTATTGAATTGTCATGTGTTTTCGCGATCGCACTGGCGAGTGTTGCGGTCTATGTGAATATGCCATAAAGCACGCGATAAACCGCTTTGAATGGCATAAACATACCTTGGTGTGAATAAATATTACGTTAATCTTATAAATTTGTCATTTTCCGACGGTTTCAGAATGGAAGACCATAATTACAGCCATTCTTTCTTTCTTTTCATACTGCAACACCCCCATACGCCGTCACGGAGAGTTTGTGCATTCCACCATTTCTGGGAAAGCTGACTGAACAGAATGTTTATCGCACAAAAAGTTTTGCCGCAGAAAGGATCCATGTTGAGAGAGCCACCAACAAAACCAAGAATTTCCACATTTTTGACCAGGCTGTCCCTGTTTCACTTTTTGGCAGTATTAGCCAACTCTGGACTCACTGCTGACTTTCTTTGGCAAATTATTTCAGGATCCAATTTTGTCTTGCCAAGGAACAGAAAATACTTAAAGTAACTTTATATTTTAGTAACTGTCACATCATGGCATGGAGGTTGAAGCAGATTGTGACAATTTATTACCCTACCAACTTACCCCATTGCCCCATAGCCTGTCTCTAGTTATGAATGGGCAACATAATAAATATTTCCTGTATACTGTCAATTTGTAGCATAAAGCCTTAAATGATATTAAAGCAGGCTGAAAGTTAGGCAGAATGCATGTTAATGAGCATTCTGCTTTAGTTTCAACCTGTTTAAACAATATTAAAAACAGACTATGGAGTAATGTGTTAAATCAGATTGAAAGTAAAGCAGAATGCTCCTTACAGGTAAAAAGAGCAGTCTGCTTTAAGTAACAATCACTTAATGATTATGCAGGGCTCCATATAAGAGGAGTAGACATAACAAGTCCAAATATTTTCTCACTTATTTCAGTACCAAATGATCCTATGGTGTTACTACTAAGAGTTTTCTAGAAGAGACGATTCTAATGAGTAGTAACACCATATTTATAATTCATAAACAAAACTTTAAACATTTTAGTTTTTGAAATCCTCTTACATGTGTATCTGGAGCTCTGGTGATATTCTTTTTCTTGTGTTTACCAGAGATGGTCACTTAGAGAAAGATGCAAGTAAAGCAGAAATTTAAATATTGTCACCTTAAAACATTTGCCATTTTTAGTTTTGAAGACCGGTTACCAAATTAGCCAATTGATTCACATTTTAAGACATTTAATTTATTCCTCCTCTAAAGAAAATATTTCCATTCAATATAAAGTTATGAAGGCATCATCAAAAATATTTCCGTTTCCTAGAAGTTGGCAGCATAAAGCAGGCGGAAAGAATACACACTTAGGCATATTCTGCTTTACTTTCAATCTGCTTTAAATGGCCACCTATCTGCAATACTTGAAACAGGATATGGAGTAAAACAGATTTAAATTAACGCAGAATGTGCCTGAAGGGACAATCTGCTTTAAACTACCATCTGCTAGGATATATATAATTTTTTTTATTTCTAACAGTTAATATATTTATGGATGTTTCAAGTGAAGCTACAGTTAAACCTCCATGTATCGAACTTCAAGGGACTGTGAAAAAAACTTCGAAACATCGGGGCTTGGAATCATAAATGGGTTGTGATTTGAGTATTGAATTTCAATGCATATCAGATCTATAAGAACTATCCTTCCCGGCGTGTAATGTTTTCACGTCTATGTGTACTTTTTGGCATATTGAAATAAAACATAAATCCGACGTGTTCTTTATCATTTATAAAAACAACAGCATAAACAAGCACCTTAGAGCTGATATCCCCTGCCGCAGTGATTGTCCAGAAGAAAGTGGCAAACTTTATTGTGGGAGGAAGGGGCAAATGGTGATCACCTGTCTTTAAAGATCAACATTCAAAAGCTTTTTACCAAATTCTATATGTGCAGGTTTAAGTCTCTCAGGAGTTTTTCGTAAATGTTTTGGGTTTATATCAGCGTAAATTGCATATGATAATAAAATAATGATCACAGTTACTTATGTGCAGCTTATTTATAACAAATATGACGTTTTTTAACTAAAATATTCGGCTAACAACTTGTTTGCGTCTTCAGGAAATTTATCCGAAATACTCTTCCGTCCGGATATCCAGTACAACCATCGCAAGTTTCGCTTCGTTTGTAAAGTATTGCGTGCGTTAAGGAGGAAAAGTTGTAGAGACGATATCCACAAACATATAGAAAAACAATCGCGAGTAAATTCACACAAAGTATTAAGACTTACCGTATGTTTTTGAGTTGAATACTGTGTGATTGCTTATCGGCGAATATCGTAATGGTGTACCGTGTATCCTCCTATTGCATCACTTCCGGGTAAGGGAGATAACAGCGTAATTCTGCAAAGTGCTTATTTGAAGGCGTCTATATGGGTCCATAATGGGATCTTAAGATTCAATGTATGTTCACCTGTTGCGCCCCCTACAAGAATCACTGTTCTGGGGTTTCTCTAGACTTTCTAAAACAGCTTCTGGCAGAACAAAACTTCAAATTAGAACGTTATTTACATAATATTTCATGGAAATGAAGAAGTCTAAATGTTTTGAAATCAGTGAAACTGATCTTTAAGTGACATGAAGTAAATTGCAAGATTTAATAGGCTTTGATTTTGTATGTTTTGCATACAGTTACTACGTATGAATTTATAAGTACATGTATACACAAAGCGTTGGTATACTTGACCTAGATTAAACAGTTACATTATTACCTACTGGTGAATACCGAAGAATATGCAAAGGGAGATAACTACAAGGGGCTACTAACCAACTAAAGCAAGGCGGTTACTAACCCAACTAGATCAAGAACAGTTCAACAGAACGTCTTGGATTGAAATTGTAATCTGGGTTGAGTACCAAACATAACATAGCAGCTATAGTCGAACAACTAGGTCTGACATGTCAAAGATCAGCCGAGTTTTTAGGGAAAACAGCATTCCTCATGTTCTCGGACAGACCAATATTCAACCAGCCTAGTTTGGTATATGAGATAAAAATTAAAGTGGAATTATTGTCAGTAGTTAAGCGCAGTAGGCAAAGTATAATGCCATAGCCAGGGCTCCAGATAAGGAGAATTTTTCAAAAAACAAATCTTTATTTCTGCATGAGACCCTATGGTGTCACTACTCATTAGAGTCGTCTCTTCGAGGCGATTCTAATGAGTAGTAACATTATAGGATTTGGTGCTATAATGAGTGAGAAAAGCTTGGATTTGTTCAGTTTACCCCCTCTTACCTGGAGCCCTGCATAGCAGTCTGTTTTAGTGAGCATGGGTTCAAATCCCGCGTCGACCTTTCTAGCATTTCAAAGTATATCAAAGGCAGATAACTATTGCCACAATGATTAGATTTCAACAATAATTGCACTCCTTCGAGAACTTATAGCTATATAATTTGTGTATAATCAAAATCAATTGAAAACTGTATTTGCATGAGTGTAAATGCTGTTGGATATTGCATTTTCAGCAATTCAAGGGCAGATAACACTTGACCTATTGGTACAATTCCAACCTTAATCACACTCATTCGAACTCTTATGGTAATATACAATCTGAGCAAGTTTGAAAAAGACTCGATAAAAATTGTGGCCGCTAGAGTGTAAACAACGTTAAATATGCCATTTTCAGCAATTCAAAGGTAGATAACTCTTGAACTATTCATTCAATTTCAACCAAAATCGGACTCATATGATCTCTTATGGTCATAATAATTATATAATCTGAGCAAGTTTGAGAAAGATTGGATAAAAATTGTGACTTCTAGAGTGTAAAAACTGTTAAATATGGCATTTTCAGCAATTCAAAGATAGATAAATTTCAACCATAATTAACCTTCTTAAAACTCTTACAGTCATATACAATGTGAGCAAGTTTGAAATAGATTGGATAAAAATTGTGGCCTCTAGAGTGTAAACACCCTTAAATATGGCATTTTCAGCAATTCAAAGGTAGATAACTCTTGATCTATTGGTCAGATTTCAATCATTATTAAACTCATCCTAACTCTTTTGTTATATACAATCTGAGCAAGTTTGAGAAAGATTGGATAAAAACTGTGGCCTCTAGAGTGTAAACACTGTTAAATATGGCATTTTCAGCAATTCAAAAGTAGATAACTCCTGACCGATTGGTCCAATTTCAATCATTATCGAACTCATCCGAACTCTTAAGGTAATTAACAATCTTAGCAAGTTTGAGAAAGATGAGATAACAAGAGGGCCTGAAGGCCCTGATATCGCTCACCATTTGTAATGAAGCCTGATAGCTTTACCTTTGAATTTCACCCGTTTTATTCTAAATCCATTCAAGTTTGTCGACCTACTGTAGTATAGTGGAGTACATCAAAGACAGATAACTTCTAAGAGCCTAAACAATACTGAAATGAAGCCTTTTTCTAGCATTTCAAAGTATATCAAGGGCAGGTCAATATTGCCACAATTATTACATTTCAACAATAATTGCACTCCTTCCAGAACGTATAGCTACATCCTTTGTGTACAAGTATAATCAAAATCCATTGAAAACTGTAGTTGCAAGAGTGTAAACGCTGTAAAATATGGCATTTTCAGCAATTCAAGGTAGATATCTCTTGATCTATTTGTCCCATTCCAACCATAATCACCCTTTTTCGAACTCTTATGGTCATATACAATCTGGGCAAGTTTGAGAGAGCTTGGATATATATTGTGGCCTCTAGAGCGTAAACACTGTTAAATATATCATTTTCAGCAATTCAAAGGTAGATAACTCTTGATCTATTGATCTGATTACAACCATAATCGAACTCATCCGAACTCTTATGGTCATATACAATCTGGACAAGTTTTAGAAAGATTGGATAAATACTGTTGCCTCTAGAGTGTAAACACTGTTAAATATGGCATTTTCAGCAGTTCAAAGGTAGATAACTCATGACCTATTTGTCTGATTTCAACCATAATTGAACTCATCCAAGCTCTTATAGCAATATACCATCTGAGCAAGTTTGAGAAAGATTGGATAAATCTTGTGGCCTCTAGAGTGTAAACACTAAAATTGTTGACGAAGAACGACGGCCATTCAAGGATTGCAAAAGCTCACCCTGAGCTAAACGAGAGCACCGCAAACGGAAGCTGGACGCTCGACTTTCATATACTTGAGACGGCTACATTTTTCAAACTTAAAGAATGTGTAAGGGTGTTTAATGCCCTATTGATCATAGAAGTTTGTAAGCAACAACAAAACTTAAACATACTTGGACAGTCTACATTCCATTTAAAGTAAACTATAAGTCAAAACAAGGACAATATCTTTGCCTGCTTTACCTGCCTTGTTGTAATGAGTTGCCCTTTTGAAACTAAACAAGTTTTCAAATACATTGGAAGTTTGAAATTAATAACTTTCTACGGTTACTGAATAATTTCATATACAAATTCTTAGTCAAACAAGGGCAATAACTCTGCAATGACAAATCTCATGGTTATCTGCTGTCTTGAAAGGTGATGCCCTTTTGAAACTGAACAAGCATTAAAAGTTTCAGGTTAATACCTATTGTAATTATTGAGAAATTTCAATTTACAAGTTTTATGTAAATAAAAACAAGGGCAATAACTCTGGAATGGCAAATCCCCAGTCACCTTTCTTGTTTGAATGAGTTGCCCTTTTGTTATAACACAAGTATTTAAAGTTTCAAGGTAAAACCTTTGACAGTTATTAAGATATTTCAATTTACAAGTTTTAAGTAAATAAATCAAGGGCAATTACTCTGGAATCACAAATCACAGAGTAACCTACCTTGTTGTAATGAGTTGTCCTTTTGATACTTAACAGGTATTTAAAGTTTCAAGTTAATATCTTTCATAGTTATTTAGATATGTTAATTTACAATTTTTAAGTAAATAAAACATGGGCAATAACTCTGAAATGACAAATCCCTGGATTACCTGCCTTGTTGTAATGAGTTTCCCTTTTGATACTAAACAAGTATTCAAAGTTTCAAATGGATACCTTTGATTGTTATTGAGATATGTTAATTTATAATTTTTAAGTAAATAAAACAGGGGCAATAACTCTGGAATGGCAAATCCTAGGGTTACCTGCCTTGTTGTAATGAGTTGCTCTTTTGATACTTAATAACTATTCAAAGTTTCAAATGGATACCCCTGATAGTTATTGAGATATGTTAATTTATAATATTTAAGTAAATAAAACAAGGGCAATAACTCTGAAATGACAAATCACAGGGTTACCTGCCTTGTTGTAATGAGCTGCCCTTTTGATACTAAACAAGTATTCCAAGTTTCAAATGGATACCTTTGATAGTTATTGACATATGTTAATTTATAATTTTTAAGTAAATAAAATAGGGGCAATAACTCTGAAATGACAAATCCTAGGGTTACCTGCCTTGTTGTAATGAGTTGCCCTTTTGATACTGAACAACTATTCAAAGTTTCAAATGGACACCTTTGATAGTTATTGAGATATGTTAATTTATAATTTTTAAGTAAATAAAACAAGGGCAATAACTCTGAAATGACAAATCCCAGGGTTACCTGTCTTGTTGTAATGAGTTGCCCTTTTAATACTGAACAACTATTCCAAGTTTCAAATGGATACCTTTGATAGTTATTGAGAAATGGACTCTTACAAAAACCTTAAGCAAAAAACTTAACCGACGCAGACGCTGACGCAGACGCAGACGCAGACGCTGACGCAGACGCAGACGCAGACGACAGGGTGACGACAATAGCTCGACTTTTTGAAAAAGTCGAGCTAAAAACCTATCAATGGACCACTCATTAAGGATGAAAGTGGGCTTTTTAGACAGGCTGCTGCTAAATGCAGAACAAAAGTAAGGGAGACAACTGTGCATTACTTTTCCCCACAATTACGCTGCACCCTGTCTTAAAGGCCAACAATGACTTCTTGTATCTATAACTAATCCGCTAATTGTTTATACTATTTTATTATAATAAAATTTCTATAACTAAACATTTCCTTTGAAAAAATGATACGAGGATATTCGAAATGCTGATCTATCTTATAAATTGACTCAGCGACCCCGTGACACTTCAAGCATAGTTGACTATAATTGGCTTTAGATTTCGTTTGTAATAAACAAAGTTAAACACCGGTCTCAGATCCCTTTAAAAGCCATGCACATATCCAGATACACTGCTCCCTCACTTGAGCAACAAACTAATCAATAAGAATCTTTAGCATCTTTGAAGGCAGGTGTCTGCTTAACGAAGGAATTTTTTTAATTACCTTTGTCCTGCATTAAGCTCCCATATGTCTAAAACAGCCATAATAAGGCTTTCTTTTAGTATTGTTGAAAAGAGATAAATTTACGGTATTATATAAATTAAATTTACATTCCTGACTTTATCATCTATGCTTTTGCGGGGCCTGCAGCTGAGTTTCTTTGATTCTATTTGGTGCTTAAAATTTTTATTTCTAGCTCAATCAGCGTACTAATCTGAAAATTTATTTGGGGTTCAGGGAAATATGATTAAGTACTGAAACGCGACATTGTTGCAGATTATGCCACTGAAAAATATATAGTATCAGATTAAACCTTATGCTGAAGTATCATCTATATATTAAACTGGCAATTGAAACAAAACAAACTTTACCCTGGAGAGGGTGAACGCTCATGGCAGTCAGATCAGTCTCAAAAGCCTCAATGTTTGCTTGTAGCAGGAAAGGGTTAAGTCTGACCCATTTGACCCCTGCTCCTGCCAATAAGACTGACTTTTACATGTAGTTGCAAAACAATTTGGATCTAGATCAGATGTCAAGTAAGTGTGTCTGATCCAAGTCCAAACTGTTTGACACTCATCTAAATCTTTTTAAATTCAATCAAAATAGATTGACAAACAACAATTTCAAGTGGCTCTTATTTATTACAGCAGGAGAGGGATTTAACTGCAGTTTTACACTTGATTACATAAATATAAACTCAACTTTACAAATAAACCACATAGTCAAAAGACCTTGTTGGATTAGTACTGTCTGCTTGAAATGCTACCTGCTTGATGATTCTGAAATTATTTTGTATATTTTATATTATTTTAGCATTTAATAAGTTACACATGTATACTATGCAATTCAAGGGATTATCCCATAATTTTCCAACATCCTGACAACCAACTATCATTGAATGACTTATGAAGCTCAACCCCAAAGTACATCATCATAGTACCTGGTACATGTCTGACAAAGTTGCAATAATATAATTTATTTTGTTTTGGATTTTTTGTTAACATTCTCTTTTGTCCAAAGGAAAGAAGGGGAGGGGGGGTGTATTGAAAATCTGGGTGCAATGCCCTACTCTTATTTTCTACGAGTTCTCTGACCAATTCTTTCGATGTCCAGTGTAAAGCACCAATACAACAGGATGCAGTGGTATTTACAATCTGGCCGTAGGTGACTTGAGGTAAATGTGTAAATATGCTTACATAATCTATAATAAATCCATACAAACATGTATACATGTCATGATACTTTGTAGGAAGACTTCCAAGCCAAATAATCAATGCTTATTTCACTGACATCAAACTGTCACCTCTCTGATCAATCACACCCACACAAGTTTGCCATTAGCCACCAGCTGATAGCAAGATTATAAATTCACAGCAGATTACTAATCAATGAGGATATTTATTATGCATATGAGCCTTAATGTCAGACAGAAATATCACGTACAGACATTTACAAACAGTTAAGACCCATTACTCCATATATATAAATATTATATGCCTTTTTTACCCCTGTGATTTATTACTAAACTGAAGAAAGTAGTCCCACTTTATCAAATTATGCAGTCATGAATATGCACCAGAAGATATATGTTCTAGAACCTAGCAGACAGTAGCTTTAGCAAAAGTTGTCTTAAGGCGCAGTCTGCTTTAGAATTCCTGCTTTGAGTGGTCACCTGTCTCCAAAACTAGACAGAGACTATTGAGTAATAAGTTAAACCCTTCCTTTAGTTACGCCTTTTCATGGCATACCTACCTATTTGAATATTCCATAGAAATGTCATGCCTTTAAAGGCTTTTCTATACTAATAGGGCTTAACCTTGTCCTCATAAAGAGACACAGAAAATGTCCACATCCTTAGTCTGCTTAACCATTTCCTCCATAGCTAAGCCTATGTGTAAATCACCACAAATACCTAACCCATTATGCCATCCATAAATATGCTTTTGTACGCCAATAATTAATTCCTCCACTTTAGAAAATAGTTATATTTTATACAGACAAAACTTTGCATCGTCAGAAATATTTTCTATATTCAGTTTCTAGCAGATGATAGCTTAAAGCAGGCTGAAAGTAAAGCAGAATGGGCATTAAGGCAGATTTTACTTTACTTTCATTTAGTCTTTTAAATTGCTTTAAGTGGTCACCTATCTTCAAATACTACTAGTCTAGAAACGGGCTTTGGCATAAAGGGTAATTAAAGCAGATTTCTGCTCAAAAGTTCCACTCTTACGATATAGTTTATACAATTATGAATGGAACCATATTAAGACATATTTTACTAGCAAATGGTACTGTAACTTAAACCTTCAGGGAATTTCTGCTTCACTTAACTCTCTCCTCCCTGAAACTTTAAATGGACAATTCCAGTTTCTATTTAAGTCAAGTCCATTTCTGACTTTTAAGGGTTGTTTTCGCAATGTTTGGCATTATGACAAACAGTGAAGATCCTGATCAGAGGGCTCCTAGGAGCCCTCTGATCTGGGTCTTTACTGTTTGCATAGGACAAGTGTACTATTCAAATGGACACTGTTTTCAAATGACGCCAATATGCGGGACTAGGGTTCAAAGGGTTAAAACCTGCTTAACCTTTTACCCCATAGAAGCATCTATTAGCGCATTTATTTTATTCCTCCACTGAAGAAAATAATTCAAATCTATACAACCATGCACATGTAAATGATGTATTGTAAACAAGAGTTGTCAGAGAGACAACAAAGCTCTCCATCGGCACATTTAGAAACTTAAAAGCACACTCAAGGTCACCGAGGTCAACCTTTTTGCCTGCATGGAAAGGTCTTGTCCATATACACATGAAAATCAAATATGAAGTTACACCTCAAGCGTATTTTGAAACATAAATACAGATTCCGAAACCTTAACCCTGGACCTAAATTTTTTGTGCATGGAAAGGTCTTGTCCATATACACACAGTGACACACATACCAAGTTCAAGGTCAAGGTCATAGGGGTCCAAATTTTTCTGTGCATGGAAAGGTCATGTCCATATTCACACACATACCAACTATAAAAGCAATACCTCAAGGGACATAGAAGTTGTAGGCATTTTTCGAAACCTAACATAGAAGTTATAAACATTTCTTAAAATTGTTTACGCGGCCGCCGTTCACGAAGACTACGACGACTTCACCGGGGGTATTGCAATAGCTCGTCTTGTACTTAGTACAGGCAATCTAAAAACTATTTTCTATCTTCTAGCAGATGGTAGCAGTCTGCTTTACTTTCAACCCGCTTCAAGTTGTCACCTGTTTTCAAAACTAGGAACAGGTTATGGAGTAATGGGTTAAGAGACCATCTGTTGTCAAAACTAGAAACAAGCCATAGGGTAAAGGGTTTCAATTTAATACGGGCCGGCACAGCTCATCTTGATCAGACACTTCAATTTAACCCTTTATCCGATAGCCCCGGTCTGTTAAAACAAGAGGGCCATGGCCCTAAATTCGCTCACCTGAGGACATTGAAGTTTGTACCTAAGTTGACTGGGCAAGACAACATTTTAATATAGCTATAAATGGAGTTATCTTCCGGACAAGAAAACATGACAAAAGTGAATTTTGTTGCCAAGCTCATGACCCTTATCCATGACACATCCTCTTATCAAGCTATTTCAATTTCCGGTAAATGATAATTATTTCACTAGCGTCAGCAGAACTGGAGTTATTTTCCTGACAATAAAATATGACAAAGGGGAAAACAAAATATTGCTGCCCTTATGCATGGCATTTTCTCTCATCAGTTTCTTTCCATACATAAAATTTTCATTACAATAGCATCAGTAGAACTGGAGTTGTCTTCTTGACAAGAAAATTTGACAAAGGGAAATAACTAAAAAAACATTGATGTCAGAGTTATGGCCTTTGCAAATGGCACTTCCTCTCATTAGGCTCTTTCCAAATAGGCAATTTCATTTTACCCATTACCCCATAGCCTGTTTCTAGTTTTGAAAATAGGTGGCCACCTAAAGCAGGTTGAAAGTAAAGCAGAATGGGTCTTAATGCACACTTTGCTTTACTTTCAAACTGCTTTAAGCTACCATCTACTAGGATATAGAAACTTATTTCACATCTTACATTTTCATGACTGTTTAACCCTTTCCCCCATAGAAGCGCCTTTTAGCGCATTCAGTTTATTCTTGCTCTGAAGAAAATAGTTCCAATTTATACATTCATAAATATGTATAATACAAAATATTTTCTATATTCTAGCAGATGATAGCTTAAAGCAGGCTGAAAGTAAAGCAGAATGCGCTTAAAGCGCATTCTGCTTTACTTTCAACCTGTTTTAAGTGGACACCTACATTCAATACATGTACTAGAGATATGCTATGGGGGAAAGGGTTAAAGGGGAATTATTTTCTTAAGTGGAGGAATAAATCAAAGGCCTAAAAATGCACATTTATGGGGTAATGGGTTAACAAACGTCAGTATTTATTGGGGGAAAGGGTTGAATCCTGGACAAGAAAAAATGGCAAAACATGCAGATAACTGTGACAAAACCAATATTAAACATATGCATAAATATGGCATAAGACATAATTACATAACTGTCAGTGGATCACTTCCAGATCCTGTTTCTCTAAGTATGAAGAAGACTGAACCATTTCTAAACTTTAGCAGACAACATGTTCAGTTCTGTTGGCCTGATCACTGAGGTCAACTATTATGCAAGAGTACTGTAGCATTAGCAGAACTGCTGCTGGTGGCTTACCCTTACCAGACTGAAATGATGTCTGCTAAATACCTTCTGTGTGTAAAAAATGTACATTTTTTTTTTTAGAAAATGTTAAGTTGGTAAATGAGTGGCAAATAGTTTGGATCCAGATTAGATGCAGCATTATGTTGCATCTGATCTGGATCCAAACTGTTTGCAAATATTGGTTATTTGCCCATAGTATATTAAGGGTAACTCAGGTAAATACAGTTCTGCCTAAATCAAAAATACTGTAAAACCTGCCTAGAGCAGCACTTAAACTGTGCAGGGTGGTGTCAAATGTGACCCTAGGGATTTCATTTTTACAAACTATAGAGGGATCCACCAGGAGATTCTACTGTACAAATATCAAAGCTTAGGGCCTACCGGTAGTAGTTTTGGGCAAGAAGATTTTTTAAAGATTTTTGCTTTTTTGCTTTTTCAAGCAGAGTTTGTGCTTTTTTTCCTTTTTTTTAACAACTTCTGTAGAGAAGCATCCAAGGAACATCATGAGCAGTTTGAACTCTCCCTACAATCGGCGGGTTTCAGAGGAGATGTCGTTTGAAGTAAATGTGAACGGACAGACGGACAGACGTACTACGGACGGTGAGCGGTCACAATAGCTCACCTTGAGCCTTTGGCTCAGGTGAGCTAAAAATTTAAGACAGGACCACTTAAAGCAGATTGTAAGTAAAGCAGAATATTATTGAATATGCCTTAAGTCGCATTACGCTTTACTTTCCGCTTGCTTTAATCTAGCATCTACAAGTATATATAGGAAATATTTCTTACAGTACATATTCATTGGCTATATAATTTTTATAAAGACTTTAAGTGGAACTATTTTCTTCAGTGGAGGAACAAATTAAAAGTGTAAAAGGTGTATTTATGGGGTAAGTGGTTAATACAGCAAAGTTCATCTTGATCACACTGAACATGTTTACAGTGATTTTATAGTGTGACACAAATCACTCTGCGATATCCTTGAAATTGAGATAAATGTCACAATCATGTTTCACAAATTTTTATGTCATCAGCTGGAGAGGAAACAATCAATTACCAGTCAGTGTGTGTAGAGTACTCACTATGAGCTCATGTTTTAACCCTTCTTGTGCTATAACCCATTTCCCTATGATATACGCCTTTTTATGCCTTTAATTCATCCACTGAAGAAAATAGTTTCAATTTATACTGTCACAAATAAAATTCATAGGAAATAATTTCTATATTATTCTAGCAGATAAAAGCTTAAAGAAGGCTGAAAAAAGCAGAATGCACCATAAGGCGCATTCTGCTTTACTTTCAACCTGCTTTAAGTGGTCACATTATCATATCTTCAAAACTAGCAACAGGCTATGGGGTAATGGGATAAGCATTTGTTTTGTTTGTTTTGTATGTTAACGTCTGTTTCTAGCATTTATGGGCTAATTGGACATCCCAGAGAGAACTTCGAGAAGAAAGCAGATACAGAGAACCTGGACACGATGTCCTACTCTTATTATCTAAAGAGTTCTCTGGTTCTTTTAGATGCAAATCTTGTGTAAAGCACTCATACATCGGACCTCGGTTTATAAAGTCTCATCCGAAGGACTTGGTCCGGCGTGGGATAAGCATATAAAATGTATATATTGATGTAGACCCAGATCATGCAGCTGCCTGATCCTCCCTGTTTTCTTGATGGGTCTGTCTTAGACAGGTATGCACTCCATCATTGGGATTTCATTATTTGTTTAACCATATTTTATTAGCCAATGTAATAGTTCAAATTTTATTTATGTTTATGTCCATAGTGGAGTGGAGTGGTACATATGGATACTCAACCTGTACGGTTAAACCCATTACCTCATAGCCTGTGTCTAGTTTTGAAGATAGGTGGCCACTTAAGTTTTAGAGCATTCTGAAAGCAAAGCAGAGTGCACATTTTGATTCAGCGGAAATGCTATGAATGTCTCAGGTCTCAGGAAATGGGTTATACCGTTAAGTTACAATGATGTTCATTTAAAAGTGTTCCATCACAAATTAATTGCCAGGGTCAACATTATTGCCAGTATTTGACTACAGGTTGTAAATCATCATATTGCCATGTAGTGTAAGAATAGTAGACAAGTTGATGAATTCCTCATGGAATATAACTCAATAGTGCTTTAACCCATTACTCCATAAATATACCTTTTTACACCTTTAAATTATTTCTCTACTAAAGAAAAAAGTTCAAGAATATGTACCATAAGAAATATTTTGTATATTCTAGCAGATGGTAGCTTAAAGCAGACTGAAAGTAAAGCAGAATGTGCCTTTCTGCTTTACTTTCAGTCAGCTTTAAGTGGTCATCTATCATCAAAACTAGAATATTTGGGACAATGGGTTAAAATACAATTTAAACTTACCTAGTATCTCTTTGATTAATCTCTTTTCCAATAACTGAATAAGTTGTTTTCAGTAATGAAGACAGATTGGTGCTTAAAACAGAATTGAAGTAAAGAGCTGCAGAATGCTCCTTTATGAGCATTCTGCTTAACTTTTAGCCTGCTTTGAGCTACCCTCTGCTTAGATAAAGAAAAAAATCTTAAAGTACATAATCATGACTGTATAAAGACAGCTGACTTGTATAAAGATTAAAGTGGAACTATTTTCTTTCATGTATGAATACATTAAAGGTGCTAAAAGGCATGTCTATTGAGTAATGAGTTAAGAATTAACAGCTGAAAAAAGAAAATAACTTTTTTGATAACTAAAAAGCTAAGATTTATCAAATTTCTTTGATCATTTTGGTATATTTGAAGCTAAATCTTTAGAAAAGAATATTGATTATGACTTGTCTAAGAAATATATAATTATGTCTGTAATTAGTTTAAAGAAAAAACCTTTTTATCAATTATTTAAATTTGGCTGAATGTTTGCTATGATTTGCTGTTTGTTAACATAAGGGTAGTGCTAGGTAAGTAGGAAGGTGACTGTAATGCCCACGTAAGTATGCATGTTAATGGATACCTTGTTTGTCACAATAAAAGCTCTCCAGAGCTTATGTTGATTGTTTACCATATATATTAATGCGATGTTAAATAAAGCTTACCTAAGTTACCTTTACCTAAAGTTACCTTTAATTGGTTTGCTTGTTATTGTCTATCATGATACATATGTGGACACTACACCTATGCCCACAAGCAACTTGTAATTAACTACAACCTGGGCAGTACACAGTGTAACAGGGGTTAATTAATACACCTTGTGTCTATCAGCTGAGAACTTGTTGACCTCCTGCTGGGTGTTTATTGGACCATGACCATTGAATACACACACAGATACACCCACTCTTGTTAGAGCCCTTAATACCACCACACAGTTTGATGCTTTTAATGCCTTACGTAGGTGCCTCAGGATGCATAGAAAAGTTTGCTCACTGCTGGCATAAAAAAGAATGAGTTTAAAGCAGGATAAAAATCAAGTAGAAAGCTAAAGAAGCTTTCTGCCTTCATTTCATTCTGATTTTATTTTCAGCAGTCACCTTAACAATAGTGTCGCAATGATGCAGGAAATGGGTCTCTGCAGACATAGTGCTCATTCGGACACTTAAAGTGTCAGATGTCTCCTCACTTCGTGTTGCTGAATTTATATAATTACTAAGCAACGTCTGAAGAGTAAACCTTTAATCAGATCATTCTGTCCTAGCTTATTTCTTACATCAGTCTACCATGGTGGGGAAAAGGCTTAGGGTTAATATAAATCATATTACAAAACTAAAAAAGCTCAAACTCTGGATCAGTCTAACATCTATTAACATGGTCAAATTACTTATTAATAAATATTCCATCAGATTTACTGAATACTGATATGTCTTGATTCATGACCATGTTAGAAACATTGTAAAGTGATGTATGATATAAATCTACATTTTGCAATGCCTGAGGGCTTTTCACTGGCAAACTTTCAATTATATATTTACGAAGGAATATGTAATTTACCTTGGAAATGCATCAAAGAACCAAGTTCTCTTAGTTTCTGGAAATGCAACTCTCATCCCAGACATGAGAGGTGAATGTAATACAACCGCTGCTACCTCATATCTTGCTGCCAGATCCACTGTTGGTACTGTGCCTATACTCTGTCCATATAATATGATATTTTGTGGACTAATTCCATAACGTGTTCGGAGAGCTTGCCAAGCTGCATCAATGTCTGCATAGAGATTTTTCTCTGTTGGCTTGCCAGTGCTAGTACCATATCCTGAATAATCATAACTAAATATATTGCAATTTATTCTAGAGCCAAGTCCGATGTAGAAACTACTCATTTGACCTAAATCAACTGCATTGCCATGACTAAATAGTAATGTGTATCTGGCATTGGGTGAACACCTTACAAACATGCATGAAACTCGGTTTCCCTTTGTAGTCCGCGTTTGAAACACTTCGATACAGTCTAGTTCTCGCTGTGTGTATTGCCATTCTGCCCGGTCAGTCAGATGAAGGCTGTATCGTGAGCCTGCTTCGTCCTGTACAAGTGAATATGTGGGCTCTGGCGGAAGAAAAGCCAGTTTAGCCACAATTTTTGACGGACACGGTGGGCAGCAAAACAGACAGCATAGTTCACTTATGGACAGCCCGTTCATGGTTAAATCGGGCTTTTGTAACGATGTAGAATAAAACTGAAGGCAAATAAATATTATCTGATTCGTAAAATATCCAATCGAGCCAATTTCAACACATGATCGTTGATATGAGTGCTAAATATCCTCGCACGATGTGACAATCCTCGTATTTCTTTCTTTCATAATGACGTCACGGTGATCCGGAAGTATTTACGGGCTTTCGTTTTTGCAAATTGTATATATTATTTCGACTTTTTGTTACGAATACTGATATATGCACATAACATTATTTTAGAATAATTGTGACAAAAAAAAGAGTTATTTTTATATTTTGTAAATATCCGATAATTAACGTGAGTAATAAATAGTTCGCAAAGGATAGTTCCCATGACCAGGTCGTATAGAAGTTGTCTCCCTTACTCCATTAGGGAACATAGATATCTTAAAATAACCACAGATCGACTATCAATGAGATGGAAAAGCAACAACCATAGAGAGTCATCTTGGAGATCAAAAAGTGCCTAGTAATCCTTGCCAAAAAACAGAGACATCACTGTCGAAGTGAAGTGGACCCCGGCCATGCAGGTCTCCAAGGTAACGACCAGGCAGATGAACTGGCAAAAGAAGGTAGCCTACCCGAGAAGCACTTAACATGCCAGAGGACACCATGACTGTTACCATACAGGAGGTGAAGGAGGCAAGCCACAAGTCTTGTTTAGCCAAGTGGCAATTAAGGTGGGACAACTCATCTACAGGAAGGAAATACTATGAGTTTGTCCCAACAGTAGACCACAAAAGACGCCTAGACCAGCCACCTACATCCTACAACTACAGACTGGATATTCTCAACTCAACGCCTATCGACACAAAGTTGGCCAGACCGATTCTGCACTATGTACCTGCGGCTATCCAGAGACAACTGAACACTACCTCCTGGAGTGCAACAAATACACCAATGAGAGAGAAGCTCTAGCCAAGTCATTACAAGAGCGATGCGCCATCCCAGCTCTGGATATCCATACACTACTAGGAGAGAAGCTCTAGCCAAGTCATTACAAGAGCGATGCGCCATCCCAGCTCTGGATATCCGTACACTACTAGAAATAGAAGAACACGAGCATATAGACAGTTGGAGGAAAACCATACAGGCTGAACTCGGAACCTACATAGAGGCAACCGGCAGATTCGGAACTCCCACCGTCTCCCTAGCGCTTGTTGTTGTTGTTGTTTCTGCTGAGGTTTATAGTCCCGCATAAGCTTCTCCCTAGCGCAACCTTGATCCGACATCCACACCATATTCACAGAAGTTTACCAGTGAGCAACTTACCAAGAAGCAAACTATACCAGTGTGAAAAACTACATAGAGTCATTAGTGACAACAGTCCGTGGATAGAGGAGACTAGAGGCCAATCAGCGATGGTCATCGAAACCATATGTTAGAGAAAACCAAATATGTCATTTATCTTGAAAGAAGATATCATTTTTTTCTGGCAGCATGTCTTGATGACATGTGGTGTTCACGTTACCATGGCAATATTATTAATAACAAGACAATACTAGTAAGAACACTGGTCACGGATTTTCACCAGTATCTAAAGTTGCTAAGCAAACGAATCAAATCATAATTAAATAAAATTTCACCACTCTGTTTGATCGGAAATTAATTCAGCTTTTCGTAGATATTTACCTTTAGTGACCTTTAAATTAATCGACAGGTTCCTGTTTACCTTAAAAAGATCGAATACATCATAAACTTAATTGATAACTTTTATTGGATAAATTAAGTATTAATTTCTTACAAAGAAATAAACTTTACTTTCTTATAATCTACATACTTGCTAATTAGCCTATAGTAAAAGGGTCTTACTGAAAACCTTTTATATTTTAATGTTTTATGCATAATTTATTACTATTTGCTCAAACTCTCACTTTGCTCCAGAAGCATACTTTTCTGGTGCATAGAGGGGTCTGAGTAAATGCATTTATTATTCTGAATCTGAATCTGAATGATACACGTCACAGTAACCAATACTGGCTTTTACGCGACGGAGTGGTGTGCGCTTAATCAAAAGGAAACTGATCTGAAAGTATTTTCCTAAAAATGTCCACTGATTCAGAATTCACTGTATTTTCATCTAACTTGTTCCAATCGTAGATTGTTCTGACAAAGAATGAATGTTTATAGTTTTCTGATTTTGCTTGGATAGGTTTGTAACATTTTGTATTGTTATTTACGAAGTTTTCAACAATGTTTTTATGGTCAAAGCCTGCAAATCTTGTAGCCCGGATTGCCTGTTTTTGTCTCTGGGATTGAATGTAATGACTCTTGTCGATCGCCGGGTATGCCCTTCCACTACCTTATACAGTAGAGCCAGTCTCTGATGTTTCCGTCGCTCTTGAAGAGAAGGAAGTCTAAGTTCTTTGAGCATTTCACTAACACTTCCTTCATGCCTGGAATGATAATCCCTCTTAATGAATCGGGCTGCAGAACGTTGAATGCTTTCAAGTTTGTCAATATCTTGTTTAGAATAAGGGTCCCAGATAGTTGCCCCATATTCCATTTTTGACCTAACTAGGGCGAGGTAAGCATTTTTCTACAACTTTGGGGACAGTGATGTAGATTCTTCCTTAAGAAACCAAGAATGGAATTTGCTTTTCTCCTTACCAAATCAATATGTGTGTTCCACTTCGTGTTATCTGAGAATGTGATACCCAAATACGGATTGTTCTGCACCTGTTGGAGAATGTGATCTTGGATGGTGTAAAAGTGTGTAGAATTTTGTTTAATACTCATTTGGTAACATTTTTTCGCATTAAATTTCATTCCCCAGTTGTCCAGATGGTCACTGAAATTTATTATCTTCCTGAAGATCAAACAATCGTCTGCAAATAGTCTAATTTGAGATTTGACACATTCGGGCATGTCATTTATATGACAGTATAAATAATAGCGGACCCAACACTGTTCCTTGAGGTACTCCTGATCCTACGTTCACTTCGCTAGAGGTTTCACCGTCAACTACAACACACATTTTCCTTTGTGTAAGAAAGTTCGCGATCCACTCAAGGATGGTCCCTTGAATGCCATATGCTTCAAGTTTCAACAGAAGACGTTTGTGGGGAACTGTGTCGAACGCTTTACTAAAGTCGAGTATCATCACATTATTTTCTTTAATACCTAGATATGTATAATTCCGTGGTTTGCTAGCTGCTAGAATATGGACAATATTTCTTATGATGAATACAGAGACAGTGTATACTAAAGCTAATATAAATCATTGGATAAATAGCAATGATCATATAAATTGGAACTACTTTCTTCAATTATGGAAGAATAAATTGGAGAAACGAGTTAATCCCAATTTAATAAGTTGGTGGGATGGAAGGCGATTGGTAGAGACTACCATGAAACTTTAACCAATATTTGGTCTCAAAATCAACTACAATGTTTCAAGTCGATACGTAACCTTGTCGAACGCTTTCGCTTAGACTGACACTGCCCGAAGTTACCCGCGCATATTGGTATGTCCATCAGTTCTCGGACGAGTTCGATTATGGTTGAAATCGGACCAATAGGTCAAAAGTTATCTGCCCTGGATGTGTGGAAAGAGAAGTATCTAACAGTGCCGGTTTACGCTAAAGCAACGACAGTTTTCAATGGATTTTGATTATGAATATATACAGGTCATTTTGTCTAGAGTTATTTGCCCATGCTATACTCGTTTTTGCCAAAACATGTCATATATTCCAACATTAGTTACTTTCGAGCGTCTTACTTGTTTAGAAAATGGTAAAACTATTTGGTTCCATTACAACAGGTGGGCGATATTAGATACGTCCTCTTGTTAAAGGGGAAATCATGGCGTCTTCTCCACTGTATATAGCCGACTCAAGACTACGTCCATGCCAAGAATGCATAGTACTAGTTTAGGACTATTTTGTGTAATTCAGACACACCAATAAACGCATTGAGTCCTGAAACATCTGAAATCGGATGTTCTTTTAAAGAAACACACCGGATCGACCCATGACGCCAGATTCGCAGTCAAAAAAGCGCGCTTGTACAGCAAGGCCGTACAAGTGATAATAAAGTTAAACATGCACACTGCGACTGATGACACTTAAGTTAATCCACCCAGTTTCAATAAGTATGGTTATAAATAGTGTACACACTATACTATCGACTATCCAGACACCCCAGTGCATGTACATGGTATACATATCAATTCATTCCTACTTCCAAGTGACCCTTAAAGAAGATGAAAGTCTTTTAGGAAAAGTCAGCTTGATGCAAGGTAGAAATTAATAGATCTACTGCATCTACAGTAATTAAACACGGTTATTACGAATTCTAAGAGAATTAGGGATTTACATCGCTCTAAACAGTATTCGCTCTATTGAGAGTTCGAAATTCTTTACTTATAAATGATTAAAATGATCTATCCTGGTTTGCGACTGAACTTTATATTCAGTGCTATATGTAAATACGTTGCCATTATACATCTGTATCTGACTATCTGTACGCGGTCACATTCCATATTCATGCCAGGCCCGTAGGAATTTTGCCGATTATAGTAACCAAGCAGAAACTTTTTATCTGTACTAGAAAAACCGCCAAAAACGTTTTTAGACGTTGTTTTTATGCCAATTTTAACGCACAACAAAACAAACAAACAAGAAAAAACGTTGTCAAAAGACAACATCCCCAAACCCATTTTGCATCCTACGGGCATGCGATGGTTATTATTACCTCTATGATCTACTACTATTTACTAATCTTGGAGTACAATTTACGATCTATGTCATAGATATCTATTAGACAGCGATAAAACTATTTGTTAGCGCATATGTGGAGATAGAGAAAGAGTCTCTTATTTCCAAGATACCAAACACGTGAATACACTATTGTTTGGTGATCACTCGGGCTGTCAATTTGTCAAATGCTCATTCCACTTGACATATTCCGTGTTAATAAATACTGACCTCTCATTTTTAAATCATTGGGATTCAGTTTTCTATTCTCCTCCTTCGGGATTGAGGGTTGTCAATTCTCGCTAAAACCCTAGAGGGCGTTCACAGCGAGTTCTGTTGCGATGGTGTGGCTTAAAAACTTGTATTTACACGGTAGTAGAGAAAAGTGGCTTTGGTGTGGCGGCGTTGGCTTCCTAAATACTGTCCAGTGATTTTCACATCTGGACACACAGACTTACACAATTAAAGTTCACTCTACTCCGTTAAAAAATCAAGGTAACATGTATGTACACTGTACACTGTAGGCCTACAATGTCCCACTTCCTACGGATTCTGTTATGGCATAGAGACAAGCTGGACACTTGCTTTGAAAGCACCCAGGCACTGACCCTCGTTGTAATAGGGATGAATTTAAAGCTATGACCCCCCTCTTGTTGATTTCGCAGTTGCGTAAGTAGGAAAATAGCAAGTAGGTACCGCAATATATTGGTTTATAACTTTGTATATAAGTGTAGCATCCGCCCACCACCTGCGCTGTTCCAATGATGGACAATGTAGTTTGTTAATCAATTCTGTAACACTTACAGTGTTGTGGGGGTTATGTGGTGTGTTAAGTGTCCAACGTTCAGCGTTTTTCTGTACTCGTTCAATCTGCTTGATCTGCGTTGCTTACATATGGGTGAAGCATATTCTAGTTTAGGCCCTACCACGGAGTAAAATTACTCCGTGGCCTTACTAAACATTTGTAGGCATTTTCTTTCACTTTTGCTGGGCAGTGCGCAAATTGCGTTTTATAAATCCAAGTGTAGGCCTACTAGAAGCCTTTTTAGCAATATTGTCAATATGTAAATTAAACTTCAAATTATCACGAAGAAAGCTGTATTATGGCACTGTCACATTTTTTAACATTAAAATCCATTTGCCAGTCAATACTCCAGTGTTTCAGTTTTGAAAGATCTTCTTCTTCTTCTTCTTCTTCTTCATGTATACAACACTCTCTCAACTTTGAGAATTATGTGTTGGCGCCAGATTTAATAGAAACAACATTTAAAAGAACATCATGAATGCCAAAAGGTTAAAACAAATTAAAATTATATACAAGTTTATGGATTTAGCTGCTGAAAATTGGTGTTAGGACAGTCACGGGAACAAGAGTTCTGAATGTGTCTTGTGACTGCTGGTTGTATAGAGACAGGCAAACAGTTCCACTGGGCTACTACTGTTCTTGGATAGAATGAATATGTGTAGGTGTCTTTTGACGTTGCAATATGTTTGAAAGATAATGTGTTGCCGTGTCTAGTTCTGGGATCTGATGTCTGGAGAAGTTGGTAAGGTGGGCAGATAGCTACTACATTATGGATAATTTTATAAAACATTATTAATCTACATCTAGTTCTTCTTAATTCTAAAGTGGGCCAGTTGAGACTGTGTAACATATCAGACACTGAGCTAGTGTTGTGGTAACGGTTGCAAACAAACCTGGCTGCACGCCTTTGCACTTTTTCAATTTGATTTTTGTTAGAGTTTGTGTGCGGGTCCCAGACAGATGCAGAGTATTCCAATTTTGGTCTTATGAGAGCTTTATAAGCATGATCTTTTGCTTTCACCGAATTTATTTTCAAGTTTCGTTTCAGAAATCCAAGTGTTTGGTTAGCTTTATTTGTAATGTTGTTTATGTGTTTGTCCCATTTAAGATTGTTTTGAACGGTGAGGCCTAAATATTTAGCATGATCAACTTTTTCAAGATCTTGTGAATGGAGAGTAGGCCTATAAGTAAATTTGTGTGGTTTGCGTTTGTGCGTAACAGAAAGTACAGTGCATTTGTCTGGGTGAAAGTGCATGAGCCAGTCTTGCTCGTAGAAGCTGGCGATCAGATTCACATTCTGCTTTACTTTCAACCTGCTTTAAGCATTACGTGTCTTAAAAACTAGAAACAGAATATGGATTAAAGGTATAATCAGGAAAATCGGGCTTGAAAAATTGAAATCTTAGGATTTCTTTTATCAACTTGTAAATGGCAGGCCTGCAAACAAGTTGAAAATAATCAACCTTTTTTACTTTTTATTTGGATCAAATCTTTTAATTGACAAGCATCAACAACTGTTCTTTCTCACTGCTTTGTTTAATTGTAACGGAACCAGACGTTAATTTTCTTTTGTCTGCACAGCGCTTTGCATTTGCAACATTATCCCTGGTTCCCTTACAAAGCTTTTCCACTGTCATGTTGGAACATGCATCAAAAGTTACTCCCCCTGATTTCATTCATGATCGTTTATTTCCGGAAGGGAAACAGGAAGAATAATTTTCTCCTTCAAAATCTCTTCCTTGGAAGGTAACTTGCGTTATAAGAACAGTCAATCTCTGCATGATTAATTGGGATTTTATTATAGTATCAAATAAGAACTCAAATTCTTGCATTTGATGGAATTCCATCGGTGACGTCATCTTCGGAAAATGTTTATATGGCGGCGCGAATTCTATGATGATCACGTGACCAGTCAGCTATTGTAAGCGCAATACCTAGGTATGATTGTCTGTTGCTAAATGAAAAATTTATCTTTTCTGTGGCGAAATCGAGAATGGAACGTGGTTTAAAACGGATTTAAATAATTTTGTTTTTAGTTACGTTACACACAGGGATTCTACAGGAAAATTGACAAGCCTGATTCGGTGATAAACCAACCGAAAATCAAGCATGGCGTCACATGTTACTCATTTGGAATGTTTTTTTGTTCGCAGAAGTCGCTACATTCACTTTATTTTGGTTTATATTATCCAGTTATTAGTTATGATAGTTTTATTTATTGTATAAGTCGTCAGTTGTTGTACTATTAGGCATTTGTCAGGCATATTTGACAGGTTATTTACCTTAGATACAGGGTCTTCCCCACCCAGTTCCTCGTATTTGACGTTCTGTGAATATGAGACAATGTTTATATACAAAAGCTATGTTTAACTCTGAGTCTGAGTAAGGTTCAGCTGACTGGCAGCCTCATGAATATATGTACGTAATTGATTGAAATATATTGACAGTATTGCATATAGGGAATTTGGGCTGAATACAACCCATTTCATGAAAAAATCAATGACATCGCGATACACGGTCTTCTTCTGTGTTAACGGCTAGCCGTCACTATTGACAGATAATGGCCATACATGGGGGTTGTTAAAGAGATAGATTGTCAAGTCTCCTGAGCTACTCAATCCACCCAGAAAGATTTGCCAATTGTGAAGACCAGCTGCGTGGCTTAGTGGTAGAGCGTCCGCTTGCAGTGCAGGAGGTTATGGGTTCAACCCCGGCCGGGTCAAACCAAAGACTTAATTGGTAGTAATGGCTTACCTCCTTATAATCAATTTTGGAGTTTTGAGCTCCAATTGTTGCCATGGAACTCCATACTTTTTCCAGGATTGGAGTCCTGAACTACAACTTTCAAAATCCTAGTGAGAACCCTGCTTATTGCTTACCAGCATAAACGGTCCGCGAAGCGCTCTCGAGTCCACAAATTTCACTCTTTCTGTTTGAACACTAAAATATCAACAGCTGACCTCCATATTCAATCACGTGACTGCAGATGCGGCCACATCATTTCATTGGCTTTTGGTATCGACTGACCCAATGAAAAGACAGCTTACAATTTACAAACGGCTTTTAATCTGCAGTAATGTTATTGAATTTGGAGGTCAGCTGTTGATATTTGACGATTGAAACAGAAAGTGAGTGAAATTGGTGGATTCGAGAGCGATTCACGGACGGTTTAAGCTGGTAAGTTGCGTGTAATATGCAGGGTTCCCGCTGGGCATCGCCAACGGCGCCATTTGCGCAAAAAAAATAATTCTGGCGACAGAAATTTCGAATCGGCGAAAGTGTCTGGCGTCGAGAAATTTCGGAATTGTCGCCGTATAATAGTACAGTTTATTTTATCGCCGACTCTAAAAATCTTAAAATTGGCTTCAGAGTTCGGCTAATCCATACACACGCTTAGCCTATCACCAAACGCTACTGATGCGTGTAAACACGTTACGCAATCGTCGATAACGGCATGTGTAATGGCAGGCTGCCAAACAATGTTTGACCACACGCGCCGAGATTGCTTTTAATGTGTTGTAGATCTAATTGGTTATCAAAAAAAGTGATTGACAGGTTCGCCCCGAATCGGAGACCTTTTCAACGACAATTTTTAGAAGCGGTGATGCGAAGGATAAAGATCTATGTCGCCGATACGGGTCGGATTAAAATCAGATAATTATCCGTAAGTTCTGGACAAACACACATTTTATATGAAAGCTGATCAGAATTTATCATTCATGAATTGATTTCCACCACAAAAAACGTTGTATATTCACGTAACAGAAAAAAACTTCGAAAATGATACCGTTACAAAATGACGGGGCGCCGTAACATTTGCTACGAGAACTACGTATATTTTGTTAAGTCTAAAAAGTATTCCCCAGCGCCGTTTTCTAACAATAAATTAAAATTAAACATTGGACCTAAATTCTTCTGTTTGTTACTTACGATTTGTGCAAATGTATAATTATTAAGTTAGGTTTTACAACCAATTACGCTCGTAAAATTGAGTTGCAATCAGTTTTCGCGGTAGAAAATTAAGACGCGTTATTTCGTTGTTAAAACCACACCCACTTTATGGCGCTAGTAAATATCGTCTGCAGAATTTGTCGTCTGCAACCTTTGTCATCTGCAACAATTCTCTGAGTTAATTTTTGTGCATTTTTTTTCCAGAAAATATCAGTGTCAAACAGTTTGTATCTATATAAGATGACCCATACTGTTTGCATAATTTAATGAATAACAGATTGTTAAGTTGCTTACTCTTTTTACATCTACTCCATAGATAGAAATCTAGACCATTTGATTCTGAACTACTTCATTTATTCTCTCAAGAAAATAGATATAGTTCCAGTTTACCTTTACTAGTCATGAATGAATAATATATATAAGAACCATAAGAAATAGTTCTTATATCCTAGCAGATGTTAGATCTAGCTTAAAGCAGGCTTAAACTTTTACTGAAGCAGAATGCTCCTGAAGAGTATTCTGCTTAACTTTCAGCCTAGATGCTAGAATAATAGGCCCATGTCAGTATTATAAAAAGTATATCTCTGGGTGAAAATTGTCTCTGTCTTAGTGGTCTATAGACTTATCTAGATTCACTGATTTAAAAAAAATCGCGAAAAAGGTGTGGCGAAAAAAGCTCCCTATTTGGCACCCCAATCTCCCTATTAAAATGACCAAATCTCCCTATTTAGGTCCAAGAAAATATCACATGTATGTATAACATACATAAAAAAAATGGCGAAAAATTTGGCTCCAAAAATATTATTTTGGCGCACACTTTTTTCATTTGGCGCAAGTGCTGGCGCAAGAAAATTTTAAGCCAGGGTGAACCCTGAATATGCATGGGTGAAAGTTGGCAAAACTGAAAATACTGAAAACTATGCAAGGGGCTAGGGGGCCGCTAGGGCCCCCAGTGGGTCCAGGGCAAGGCCCTGGCCAGGGGGCCGGAAGCTCCTGGGTTTTAAGCATTTTGAAGGTCTGAAACTGTTTGAAAATTGTTTGAAAATGACAATCAATGGAAAAATATAAAAATATTTTTCTTGGTCATAAGCATTAATGTTTTCCAAGGATTAAAAAAAAAAATCTTTATTTTGATTTTTATTTAACAAAATATGGAAAAGACTTTCAGCAATATGTTATACTCCAAAGTAAATGCTTTAGCACTCTGCTTTTACAATTATCACTGTAAGGCCACACAAATATGTTTCTTGTTAGGTCCATGTACGAGTTAGATCCAAGGGAGAAAAATATGGGATGGATTGTAGGTTTTCAATCATACAGTTTTATAAAGCTTTATGTATAAGATTTTGTATCACTGACACTTAAAAATTATGACATGTATCAGGGTTCGAATTTAAGCTCGCATACTCGCAAAATGCGAGTGGAATTTGTAAATTGCGAGTGATTTTTCAACAAACTCGCAAAAAAATGCGAGTACGGTTTTTCGGACAGCTAAACACAGTATAGCGTCTGTAAGGCTATGCTCGGTTTATTCCGTAGCATTTCGAGTGGCGGAAATGGACGAGAAGACAAGCGAATACTTTTCGTAAGTCAATCATAGCTTCTCGGGCAGTTTCAACCTCTTTTTTGTCTGTAAGAATGATGTAATGATGGACTTTCCCAATTCTCATTGGCTAATGAAACGCGCACTTTGCTACTTCGGAGTTCCGATGTGTAAACAATTCTTATCACAGAGTCTGAGACTCAACAACCGAAACCGTTCTCCAAAGACGAGGCCATTTAAAAGACTCGCACGAGTACGAGTATACTTCTAATTCTACTGTGACATACTGTTTATTAACCACAGCCCTGAAATATACGACCAGTGAAAAAACCTTTGTATCGTAGACTGATTGGCAATCTAAACCTGACCTAATTTTCGAGTAATGAAATCGTGTGCGGTCTGCCTAGTGCATACAGCATGTATTCTCCCCAATATTATAAAATGTAAGAAAAATACTCCTTTGGTATGTATAGATATGAAAATCAAGATCTTATCCCTTGTCAGCTGTAACCACAAATGTACAACTATGAAATACACGAAGTGTAGGTAGATCGTATTTGATTACTACACGTCTGTGTCGGGTTAAAAGTTAAAACATATATGTTCAGAATGACAGTTTAACTTTCGCGAGTAGTTTTTGCATTTTGCGAGTAAGTTCAAAAGTCACTCGCAAAACAATGCAAGTGTAATTTTTAGCTAATTTCTAACCCTGTGTATTACTAGATCCAATACAAAACATTTAGAACATGCTCTATTTCCAGTCAAGCATTACCATAAAAACTGACTCTGGTTGTATTAGCTTAAATTGCAATGATACTGTACATGTATACCCCGTTCAGAAGGTTCTGATGGGAACATTCTGATCTTAGTCTACATTGTTCCTACAGGATAGATGTACATATAATTCATGACTGGTCCTTGCTTTCAGTTAACCGTTAAGAGTATTCAAATAAATCATTGTTGTCAGTACTTTTCAGTTGCATATAATTAAACTATGGTACAGATACTAAAAGCCATTGTCACAGAAAACACCTAGTCCTGTCTGATCCTGTTTTGACACCTAATAAAAGGCTATATATTCATTTATACAGACCAGTGCATAGGTGCAGGATTATATATATGAACGGCAGGGGCTGACCACATACCCTGCCTCATAAAATGATTTTTTTTATAAATGGCATGGGAGATTATTTATATTAGTTCGTATTTTTTGCTAAATCTCACATATATTAATTTCTTCTTTTATGGATAGATATCACCTTTTAGGTATTTAATAAGTATAAAGATATCATTATCAATAGCTAAGTTTCAACATTTTAACCAGTATTGTAGTTGAATTTTTTTTTATATCAGTCTGACTGCCACGCTTTGCATCTCCATATTGCATTTTATTAGCTTTCAAAAGTAGTAATTTTCATTTCAATTGAGATATTATTCATAAAGCAATCCTGATTTGTTCTACACTACCTATGGATGAACAGCTAATTCTGATGTAGATAATATATCAGCGTTTATAGGGGTTGCTAAAATAAGAGCAGAAATCCGAAGATTTTAGAAAAAATCCGTAGGTCAGAAGCAGGGGTAGAAAATTTGTCACTCGTCCTGCACATAAGACAATGAAGGGAAACCAAAATTGTTTGAAAAAATGCACTCATCCTGCACATTAGACAAAGAAGGGGAAAATCATCCAGGACCAGTCGAATTTTCGAACACTGTGAAGAAATTAAGAAAAATCCGAAAATTTCAGTAAAGTCTGGAGAAATAGCAGTCCTGTGAGTTGAGTGTAATATTTGTCAGAACTACAGATAGTCTGATTAGTCTTTTAAATTATAACATTTTTGTGTCAAAACCAAACCCTCTTTAAAATGGTCACGAAGATGGGTTACACCGTAACCATTTGTGAAAAAATAAAGGAGCTAAGTTGGAAAAGATTATTTTTCTTATTCTTATCTTGAAGTTCTGTTTGGGATATTTCCTTTATCCCAGCATAAATCTTTACCTCACAGCCTGTATTTATTTTGTTAGCTCACCTGAGCACAAAGTGCTCAAGGTGAGCTTTTGTGGTCAGTCAATGTCCGGCATCCGTCGTTGTGCGTCGTGCGTTGTGCGTCGTGCGTCAACAATTTCTTCAAACATCTTCTTCTCCAAAACCACTTGACTGATTGCAACCAAACTTCACAGGAATGTTCCTTGGGTCAAGCTCTTTCAAAGTTGTTCAAAGAATTTGAAACCATGCAGAACTCTGGTTGCAAATTTTGTCCCTGGGGTCAAAATTGGCCCCGCCCCGGGGATCACAGTTTTACATAGAGTTATATAGTGAAATGTTCAAACATCTTATTCTCTGAAACCAATATGACCAGACCTTTGATATTTGGCATGATATAACTTCTAGAAGTCCTTCATACATATTGTTGAATTGGTTATGGTCTGTTGCATATCTGGGTCACAGGAGCTAAAAATAGATTTTTTCAATGAAAACTTCAAAAATCTTCTTTTCTGAAACCATAGTACACTGAGTTTAGATATTTTGTACATAGCATCGTCTACAGGCCCTCTATCAAAGTTGTTAAAATGTTGTCCCTGGGGTCAAAATTGGCCCGCCCCGGAGGTCACTGTTTTACGTAGAGTTACATAGGAAAATGTTCAAACATCTTTTACTCAGAAACCAGTATGGCCAGAGCTTTGATATTTGGCATGATGTAACTTTTAGAGGTCCTTCACATATATGGGGTGGGGGTAACGGTAATCGGGATAGCAACGCCCGTAACCAACGGTCGGATGGCCATGGATCACGTGACCGACAGCCTGGAGCAACGAGTGAGAGCTCACGATCGCCACAACGTGCAAATAACGGAAAGAGTGGGCCATCATATAGACAAAATAAGGGTGCGAACAGCTCACGAGGTCGCCGTTAGGACTTACGACTCGGTTTCTGGAATGTAGGCGGTTGGTCTAAATTTTCAAACGAAAATTCGCACTTTAGACAAGCAACTTTAACACTTAATGACTGCGATATTTTTGGTGTTTGTGAAACGTTTTTAACTGGCAACTCTACACTAGAATTACCAGGATATACATTTATCGGTAAAAATCGAAGTAGCTTGCACGATAATGCCAGGCGCGGATCAGGAGGGGTAGGTCTGTTTGTGAAAAACTCGCTTTTAAACATATACAGTTACAAAATAATTGATGATTCAACAGACGATATTTTGTGGGTTAAGTTCTGGAATGAAAATGAGAATATATGCATTTGTACTTGCTATCTCCCCCCGCAATTGTCAAGCAGGAGTCATAATACAGAGGCATTCTTCACGTTACTTACTGAACAAGTGTATATGTATCAGAACGAAGGAAATCTTTTCATATGCGGAGATTTTAATGCCCGGTGTGGTGACAATTCAGATTACGTTGAGGGTGTTGATGACGTGATGGAGCGGAACGTTATCGATATGACGTCGAACCACTACGGCGATCTTTTGGTAGATTTTATGGTGGACTGTAACCTGTGCATGTTAAATGGACGAGCACCAGGTTCAAATAACTTTACTTCTGTATCATCTCGCGGACGGGCAGTCGTTGACTATGTTCTTGTTCCGCATGAACTGGTGCCCATGGTTACGCGGTTTGATGTATGCTTAATGAGTGAAATTATTAGTGAATTTGAGCTTCAGGGCTATGAAAAGACACCAGATCATTCTGTTTTGAAGTGGCAAATGAGCATTTATGCTGAGTTTGAAAGCGATTCTGAGCCGAATGACACTTACTTTCACGGGGCACAGAGACGCTTTAAAACGAATTCCATTCCAAATGATTTCCTTAATGACCATTCAGCTCTTGAGCAGCTGCATAACACTATTTTGAAAATTGAGAATAGCTTATACATGCAAAATGATGCAAACGAGGCATACACTGCTCTGATGTCCTTACTGACTGTGGAAATGACGCGTAAGTTGAAATCATATAGCACTGTTAGCCAGAATAGACCAAAGGGACATAAATCTAGGTATAAGAGTTATTGGAATGATGAACTTCAGACTCAGTGGGATTTAGTTTGTGCCGCCGAACGGTCTTGGTTAAAATGTATCAGTAATACGTGTGATAAAAGCCGTCTGAGAGCAAAATTTAACAGTGAAAGAAAGCAATTTGATAGACTTAATAGAAAATGGAAACGTCGCCAACAGTTTAATAAACAGCAAACATTATCCACGTTGGTCGAAGAGTCTGTATCAATAGACTTCTGGAGGGAAATTGGTAAACTCTCCCTCGCAAATGAGAGGAAAACCAAAATCCCCATGGAAGTACTAGATGAGAATGGTAATTCAGTTACTGACAGAGTTCACGTTTTAAGTACATGGGGAGAAAAGTATAAAACATTGTATAATCCAGTAAACACAGATTCCTTTGACGAGGATAATCTTTGTTATGTTAGAAATTGTCTGAGTGAAAATAGTGTTCCAGAAAATAATATAAACAGTAATATCTTAAATAAAAGTATAACGTACGAAGAGGTAAAGCAGGCTGTTTTCAGGGCCAAGCTAAAGAAAGCCGTAGGTGCGGACAATATTCCAGCCGAGGTATTAAGAAATGACCAGTGCATTGATCTACTATATAGACTCATAACATATTGTTTTGAACAAGGTGAGATACCACAGGAATGGTCTAAGTGTATAATTAAACCCATACCAAAAGGTGACTCAAAAGACCCACGAGAGCCCTTAAATTACCGTGGAATATCCCTACTATCTGTGCCATATAAAGTTTATGCAGATATTCTTAATCACAGGCTATCAAAATGGCTTGAGAATAATGACTTACTGTGTGACGAACAGAATGGCTTCCGTCGTAAGCGTAGCTGCCAGGAACATATATATACTCTTTATACAATAGTGAACAATCGCAAACTTGCTCGGAAGTCTACATTGTCGTGTTTTATTGACCTTCGCAAAGCGTATGACAGTATCTCGAGAGATTGTCTTTGGTACAAACTGTTAGCTATCGGAGTTCGAGGCAAAATGTATGAAGCAATAAGGTCTCTGTATAACGACGTTCAATGTACTGTTAACGTTAATGAGATATTTACACCGTGGTTTAACGTAAATACAGGCTTAAAACAGGGTTGCAAAATATCCACGACGCTGTTTTCTGTCTATATTAATGATTTAATTAGTGAAATCAGTGCATTGAACTGCGGGGTTACAGTAGACGACAAGATAGTTTCATTATTAGTTTATGCTGACGATATCGTGCTCTTGGCTCCTAACTCAGAATCACTTACACAAATGTTGAATGTCGTGGACAATTGGTGCAAAAAATGGCGTTTGTCTATTAATGAAGATAAAACAAAGATTGTGCATTTCCGTTCACAGTCAGTTGAGAAATGTAGCTTTGAATTCAAATGCGGATCAGCTAATATCGAGTATGAAACTGACTATAAGTATCTTGGTGTTTGGCTGAACGAGCATTTAAACATGATAAAAACTGTAACGGAAATTGCAAAATCTTCGAGTAGAGCCCTTTCTGCATTATATACTAAATGTTTACAAGCAGGTGGTATGACCCACAATGTGTTTACGAAACTCTATCAGTCACTTGTTGAGCCAGTTATGTACTATAGTGCTGCAATTTGGGGAATCGGCAACGCTGAATTGAATAAAATACAAACTGTTCAGAACAAAGCGTGTCGCTATTTTCTCGGCGGAGGTAAACACGCATCAAATGTTGCACTACGTGGCGACATGGGTTGGGTATCTGCCAGAGTTAATGCCAAGGTAGAAGCTTTTCGAATGTATATAAAACTTGGTAGGCTTCAGCCGTCTAGACTGACTCAACAAGTTCACTTGTGGTCAAAATCTATTAATAGGAGCTGGGAGTCACGTGTTCTCAACATGGCTTCTAAACATGGATGCTTACATATAATAACTAATGACTTACAAAGTGTTAAATCTTTAGTAAAAGAAGTGAAACAAACATTGACTATCGCAGACATTGATCAGTGGAAGACAGAGTTAGAAAAGTCTGATAAACTCAGAACGTATAAACAATACAAGTGTGATTTTCAAACAGAGCATTACTGTACATTACCATTATCACGGGACCACCGTCGAACATTGTTTAAATTCAGATCTTGTTCACTCCCCCTTTTTGTAGAAACGGGTCGTTACAGTAGGCCAAAAGTTCCACATGGAGAACGTATTTGTAAATTGTGTCCATCCAATGAAGTAGAGGATGAGACTCATTTTCTCATAGACTGCAGTCTCTATTCAGACTGTAGATATGACCTGCTTGCAAAGGCATCGGCGCTGAACGGTGCTTTTGCAGATATGTCGTCTACAGATAAACTAAAATACATAATGAAATGCAATGAATTGCAATATTTGCTTGCAAATACTTTAAACAACATGTATAAAAGGCGGAAAGTTTTTATATAGTAACATAAAATGTATATCTATATTTTAAATTTCTTTCTTTTAGACATGTATAGAAGTCTTACCCTTTATAGTCTTCTAAATCCTTTTTATACTGCTGCTATATCCATATGCTCTTAATTGTAAGTAAATGTCTTTAGAAAATTTCTTCCTTTCAGGAATGTGGCATATGTATATAAGCCATCATGTTTTAATGAAAGTATTTTATTTGATTTTACAGTGTCTTATAGGTCGAAAGCGGCCGGGTATCAATACCAAATGTCATTTAGTTTTTATTGATATGTTTATGTACAAATGAATGATGTATTGATGCATGACACTCTCATAAACAATTTTGTCTGTCTTGTCTGTCTGTCTCTATATGGATGAATTGGTTCTGGTCTGTTGCATAATCTGGGTCACCGGAGCTAAAAATAGATTTTTTCAATGAAAACTTCAAAAATCTTCTTGTCTGAAACCATAGTATAACTGAGTTTAGATATTTTGCACATATCATCGTTTACAGGTCCTCTATCTTTGTTGTTCAAATTTTGCCCCTGGGGTCAAAATTGGCCCCGTCCTGGGGGTCACCTTTTACAAATCTTCTTTTCTGAAATCACGTGACCCATCCTAGTGTCACCATGGTCAGGTGAGCGATCAAGGGCCATTCTGGCCCTCTTGTTTTTGAAACCGATCACTTCTTAAAGCAGGTTGAAAGTGTATCATTCTGCTTTTCCTTTCAATCTAGTTTAAAATACTGAAATGCCCTCTCAGGCTCTGTGTTTTAAAACTTTTATGTTCAGGACATCCCAGGTGGGGTTTTCTGACTGCCCTTATTGTAAATATGGTTAGAGGTAAAAAAGATTTTTGTAGAGTACATGTAGTGGGTTAAATAGAATAATGTCTGTAGTATATGTTTTTCATCTCTTTTCAGATTGTTTTGTATATAGAGTATTGTAAATACTGTACTGTATAGGATGAGAAACACAGGCGGCTCCGGCCGGAGCAAGTCCACCAAGGACAAGGGCACTGCTAAAACACAGGCCCAAAACCAGAACTCACAGAATGTTAAAGCAGATGGTGTGCCAATGAAAACAATACAGGTAAGACTTTCTTCAAATTTGAGAGCTCGAGGTGAGGAAAGTATTTCCCATACTGAAATCTTAGTGTTTGATGTCACTACTCATTAAAATCATGGCAAGAGGTGATTCTAATGGGTGAATACCGGAACTTTGCCCCTCCAGACTTTTGCCCCTTCGTCAAAAATGGCTATACAGAACTTTGCCCCTTCCAACACAGAATTTTGCCCCTTTCAGTTTTATTAAAGGACAGACTTTTGCCCCTTCCCAATTTTCACTCAGACTGAAGGTTGCCCCTTCGCAGACACACATCTGCACCTTTATCAGCACCCCTCTTTCTTATCAACAGGGTTCCCACAGGCTTTAAATTTTGAGGGTGCATGTACCCTCTAGTACTTATTTTTGGGGGTGCAGACAAATTTCAGAGGGTGCATATGAAACGTTTTTCTGTTTACTTTAAATGGAATGTAGACTGTTCAAGTATGTTTAAGTTGTTGCTAACACATTTCTATGACCAATAGGGCATTAAACACCCTTACACATTCTTTAAGTTTGAAAAAACGTAGCCGTCTCAAGTATATGAAAGTCGAGCGTCCAGCACCCGTTTGCGGTGCTCTCGCTTGTCTTCTTCATTGTACATAAAATGTCAATACGAATATATGCCGATGTTTTCGTCGAACCCTTGATATGTACATGCATGCTTACTTCCGATTGTACACTATACACGTTTTATGCCTATTGTAGTTTACAGGAATAATGGGGAAAACAGTATAGATCCGGACCAGGTGACTCTTAGTTTAATCTGGAACGATCTGATTAGGATATATGCTGTATGCTGCAGTCATACATTTATGTCAGTTGGCATCGAGGAATTCCCCTCGCAGCGCAAAATTTACTGAATCTTTGGGTGTGTAAACTTGTGAACTTAGGCATAATTCCGTTAACCGACACCCTCTCTTAACCGACTAACAAACTTGGAACCATGAGGTGTCAGATACAGTGTTACTGCGAGAGCGGGTTTCTTGCGTTTTTAACGCAACATAATCACTTTTGGCGCAACTAAATTCAGCAAGTGCGTTTTATGTGACGCAAGTCAATTCTGCCGACTAACTGAAACTAGAAATGTTAAAATCGGCATATTCATTGAAAGAATGCCGCCGACGACGGAGTAAATACATAATTATTTAGTCCGTGTTGTATGCATGTCGGTTACGAAATTGACAAAGTGCGCTAACGGCCATTTTGGTTGTTTTGACGGGTGCATTGTGGGTATTAGAGTTCAGTTAGATTGGCATATAAAGTCACTCGAGTAATTAAAAATCGACAGTTCAAAAGGGCGAAATATATTAAAAACTACACAGATTCCGTGTTTAGTATTTAATAAGTTCCTCAGATCTAGACTTATTGTGTTTGAATATGCTTTTAAATTGTTTCCTTTGAAAATGATTTAAACTTCCGTAGTACCGCTAATCGCCAGAACCGGCCGCCATTGTTTGTTAATTGAACTCACTTTGCTAAAAGTGTTAAACTGTTTTGATTGGGGTAATGAACGTAAAAGGCTCAAGCATCGTCTGCTTAAAACGCAGAATATTTTACTTCATTCTTTATCTCTTCAGTGCCGAAACAAAGAGAATAAAATGCACATGACTGTATTATGTCATCTACTTTAATGGATCATTTTACCTTCGTCTGTCTGATCTCTGTTAGTTTCATTTTAAGATAAATATTAGCATTAACGTCGTTCTTCATTCGTGATATTAGCAAGTGACACTTAGGGTATGGATGTCTTCTATATTTAACAAAGTTGACAAATGTTTTTCACAAACAGGTTTCCTGCATAAAGACCTTGTCCTGAACATTGCTTGTCTGAAGTAGATCTAATAGTGAAATGCACTTACCGTACACATACCTCACTGATGAGGTGTGTTATAGAAATAGAAGTTATTCTATCTAGTTGGATCGTTTGTCTCTCAATTATATTAATTTAGTGTGAAATAAAGACACTGAACAACACAATAAGTATTTTATTCAATATCTATCTATAAACGTCAAAAAAGTTCAAACTATCCTGTGACCCCCAAAATTTCCAAATGACCTCCACATTTTCATCAAGGGGGTCAAGAATGACCCCCTAAAATTTCAGTCTTGCAGTAACACTGCAGATAACAGAGGTTAAACTGTATATGAAATTATTCAGTAACTGTAGAAAGTTATTAATTTCATACTTCCAATATATTTGAATACTTGTTTAGTTTCAAAAGGGCAACTCATTACAACAAGGCAGGTAAAGCAGGCAAAGATATTGTCCTTCTTTTGACTTATAGTTTACTTTTAAATGGAATGTAGACTGTCCAAGTATGTTTAAGTTGTTGTTGCTTACAAACTTCTATGATCAATTGGGCATTAAACACCCATACACATTCTTTATGTTTGAAAAATGTAGCCGTCTCAGGTATATGAAAGTCGAGCGTCCAGCACCCGTTTGCGGTGCTCTCGTCTAAACTAAATATATACTGAATATATTTTTAGCTCACCTAGCACAAAGTGCCAAGGTGAGCTTTTAGGATCGCTGGATGTCCATCGTCTGTCTGTCTGTCCGTTCGTTCACAATTGGTTTGTTGACACTCTAGGGGCTACAAATTTCATCCGATCTTCATGAAACTTGATGACAATGTTTGTCTTGAATAAATCTAGGTCAAGTTCGAATGTGGGTCATGTAGGGTAAAAAACTAGGTCACTAGGTCAAATCATAGAAAAACCTTGTTAACACTCTAGAGGCTACAAATCTCATTGGATTTTAATGCACCCTGGTCAGAATGTTTGCCTAATTTATATCTAGGTCAAGTTCAAATATGGGTCATGTCTGGTCAAAAACTAGGTCACTAGGTCAAATCATAGGAAAACCTTGTTAACACTCTATATAAAGGCTACAAATCTCATTAGATCTTCATGGAACTTGGTCAAAATGTTTGCCTCATTGATATCTAGGTCTAGGGTGAATATAGGTCATGTCCGATCAAAAACTACAGTTTAACCTCTATGTATCGAACTTCGATAAATCGAATACCCCGTTGTGTCGAAGTTTTTTTAAAGTCCCGATCTTTTCCACTATAATTATATTCCTTGTAAAAACACACCCATGAATCGAAGTTATGTGTATCGAATTTCCCGTTGTATGGAAGTTTTTTTCCAGTCCTTTTCATATAAATCCAACATAAAATACCACAAATGTATCGAACATCCATTACCTGTCAACTAACATGGATCAACGGATTACATGACTCGCTAGACTGACGCTAATTTTTCACACCTTCGCGTGTGAACACGCTGGGGGTGCTCTTTTAATTCTGCATGCACAATCTGTGTTATCAGTAATAATTGGGTAAGTTTGTCATTTAATTGTTTCACAGTTTTCGTTAATGATATTGACAACGCCGCCATATTTAAAGGCTTGCTGACGGGAATGACACCAATTTATCCAAATGAGTAAATAAACCGCAAGGGCTGTTTTGGACCGACAATTAACGAAACAAGCCAAACTTTGTGAGAAGTTTAATAATGCTGATAAACCAGTGGTCGGCGTTCTATTATGAGAGCCACAATATGACAGATGCGCTCCGATCATGGTCTGTCCGGTGAAAGACCCGGTAACCAATCCGTGGGGATAGCCGGGCAGACCCATCTCACAACGAACGACAACTCTGTTATGAGATCGATAACGATATTACTGTATGTTCGTATTCACGCACCTGCAATCTTGACAACCTCAAAGTCGAAAATTAATCTTTAAAATCATTATTATTTAATCAAATGATTATTTCAATTTAGAAGCTAAATTGATTGACAGTTACACTGTAGTACGATTTTCGGCATTTCCGCCGTAGTTTCGCATCTTGGTGTAATTGACAGCATCTAAGTTGAAAGTAAGATACATGTAGTCTCTTTTTCTATGTTTTAATGCGTATAACTATGCATTTTCCTACCTTTGTACACATGTATTATATTTTGTTATTTATGCCGTTGTTTTTATAAATGATAAAGAACACGTCGGATTTATGTTTTATTTCAAAATGCCAAAAAGTACACATAGACGTGAAAACATTACACACCGGGAACGATAGTTCTTATAGATCTTATATGCATTGAAATTCAATACTCAAATCACAACCCATTTATGATTCGAAGCCCCGATGTTTCGAAGTTTTATTCACAGTCCCTTGAAGTTCGATACATCGAGGTTTAACTGTAGGTCACTAGTTCAAATCATAGAAAACCCTTGTTAACACTCTAGTGGCTTCAAATCTCATTGGATTTTAATGCAACTAGGTCAGAATGTTTGCCTAGTTGATATCTAGGCAAAGTTTGAATATGGGTCATGTCCTGTCAAAATCTAGGTCACTAAAGGAAATCAAAGAAAAACATTGTTAACCCTCTGGAGGCTACAAATCTCATTAGATCTGAATGAAATATTGTCAGAATGTTTGCCTACATCAAATCTATGTCAAAATCAAATGTGGATTGTTCCTGGTCAGAAACTAAGTCAAATCATAGAAAACTCTTGTTAACACTCGAAAGGTTGATTGTGGGTCATGTCCAGTCGTAATCTAGGTCACTATAGGTCATATTTTACATGGTGTACCAGGTGAGCGATTTAGGGCCATGGTGGCCTTTGTTCTATGTACCAGGTCCAGGTCACACGTACGCGGTCAAGTTAACTCTGGGCCTATTTGAAATGGAATCCAGGGTCAATAATAACGGTAAAAAATCAAGTTGCTTCTAAAGCTTTTGATTTTCATCCATTACTGTCATGGCAAGCAGGTCGAATGTAGTTTCAAACATAAGAAAATGCTAAATCAAATGCACTGGCACTTCGAAGTTTACTTTTGTGAATTTGGAGGGGCGCAATCATATTTGCTTGAATGGCATATTTACTGAAGATGTGTGGGTGCAAAAGAAATGAAACAAAACAATTGCAAGATTCACACAAACTGATACTCACTAACTACGCCTACAGGCAAGAAAGGATGGTTGCGGGGATCAAATTTTAAGGATTAGATCTACTTTTTCTTTGAAGTTACCGCGGTATAAACAAATTAGACTGTGTAACATACATTTTACATAACGCTCTATACCTAATAATAAGAAATTGTACACCAGGCTAGCATGTGCCTGCGACAATATCCGAGGTATCCAAAACGGTTCATAAAATACCGAAAAATGCCCGAATAAAGAAAACCTATACTACATTTAATAAAGAGAATATTATGATCAAATTTTCACACCTTTGCAAATTTTAACCAGCCAAAATGTCATTTCAAGCAGCAGTATCGGCCGATTAATAATAAAACCCCTGAAGGCATGCAAAAGAACGAGTTCTTTATCGAGTATGGCCCGGGTTCATATGTATCTGCTCCCCTCTTAGGCTCTCTGGGTCATTCAATTAGCCAAAAATTGGCAGAAACTAATATTAAACCAAAAAACTATTTGGATGAGAAGAGAGCGTTTGCTGGGAATATAGAGTAGAAAATGGTTTGATTTATACCTTATCTTGAATTAATTGTTTGAGAAAGTATCAAGGGCTCCAGATAAGGGGGATTATTTCTAAAGCTAAAATCTTGGTGCAACTTATTCAAACGAGCAGTCTTTGCCTTAACCAACTTGTCCGAAACCCATGGCAAGTTGTTTCTGATTTGGGCAAGTGATGTAAGCAATGTTAGAAAACTCTACTCCCTATAATCTGGAGCCATGTGTATCCCTCTCACTGCTTGGTCAGGCAGGTGACCTAACTCACTACCCCTGGTATTGTGTTTGTAATCGAGCATGTTGCCGCTGGACCACATCTGCCAGTAGACCCTAGGTTGGTGATGGTGTTATGAAAGCAGTGCTAGGTCAAGGTTATAAAGCTTGTGCAGTTGAAAGAAACCTTTTTTGCTCACATTGCTTGAAGTGTTACATGGCTCCAGATAAGCCCGCGTACTCAGTGAAATAAGCGTAAGTTAAGACCGTGTTAATTTCAAAATATTAAAGTACTGTGTACGTGAGAAATTCTCGGGGACGCGTGTATCTATTAAAAGCTGAGTTTTTGTCTTACTGAGATTTGCAAAAATTTATTGATTTCCGGTCTTGTAATGAAGCTTTGTTTTATCGTATGGTAATTTTTACTTGCGCATCGGTAGCAAAGGGAGGTTAATTGTGCACTCGTATATACATCTATATCTTCATTGATATCTACTAACTAACTACTAAATCCTGAGTTTATTTTTCAACTGCTGCGGGTGTCCCTACAGGGGTAGGCAGCAGGCGGCTAGAGTTACCCAGGGTTACCCGCACCTAACCTCCAGGCTTCTCTATTTTGCGGATCAATGCCGTCGAGGCTGCATGTCTTAATGTCAGCCTCGACACATTCCAACCAAGTCTTCCTCGGCCTCCCTCTCCCTCTGGATCCTGGCACTACCATACACATCATCGAGTTGATACATGATTGAGCACGGGATACATGTCCGAACCATCTCAGACGCATTGTGCGTAGGGCCGTTGTCACTTCTTGAATCCCCAGCATTGCATACAGTGCATCAGTAGTGATGATATATGGACTATATAATCCAAGTTCTCCAATAATAGTTGTGGTAGTTTGTTGAACGATATAAATTCAAATGTTGTTTCATTGGCGAAAAAACCTCGCAAAAGTGGCAAACATTTTAGATTCTTGAAAATCATCATACGTCGGTGTTGGTGGTCGTGTTGGTGTCGGTGTCGTTTGTTCACAATTTGTTTCAAATAACTTCTTCTCTGTAACCAATGTCCCAATTTTAACCAAACTTGGTCAGATACATACTGTAGTTGTGAGCTTCAAAAGTTGTTGAAAATAAGTGGGTGGGGCTATTGATCTTGTTGCCATGGCAACCATGCACAATATCTAAAAAAATCTTCTTCTCAAAAAGTACTGGTCCGATTTCAATTTGGTTTTCACCAAAATGTTTCTTAATTGATATACTTTCAAAATTGTTCAAAGAATTATGATCCGTCAAAAAACATGGCCGCCAGAGGGCGTGGTCAATTTCCGTATTTACATAATATTGACAACAAAAGTCAAAACTTTAAAAATCTTCTTGTCAATAACCATTAGTCCTAGGACAACCAAATTTCATATGTAGCATCATGTTGTGAACCTTCACCAAGATTGTTCAAATAATGACCCCCGGGTCAAAAATGGCTCCACCCTGGGGCTTATCAGTTTTACATAGAGTTATACAGTATAACCTCTGTTGATCGACACCTCTTGACCGGAAACCTCTGTTATCTGACCCTGCTGTTTGGTCCCGGCAGTTTCCCTATTTGTTTTTTGTAACCAAACTCTCTCTTGATCGGATCCTCTGTTAACCGTTATCCGACATACCTTGACGGCCCAATGAAGGCAAACTAGAGGTTTTTCACACCTCGTTATCCGACGGTATGCTGACCATTGATCATTGACAGCGACTATGTACGTGCAGGTGATAATGACACACATCGCTCGGATGGCCGTGTAAAACAAAGTGTGTTGTTTTAACAGTGAGAATGATATGAGGGTTAATAAGATAAATTAAGCCAACAATTGTAAGCAACCCATTTAGTGTCGCAGTGCCGAAAACCCAACCCATCCATCCTTTCCATTAATGGCTATCCATGATTTCGTGTTTAAATTGCACAGGTGTCCTCACAGTACGAAATATATAACTCATTCGCCCTCCGCATAATTCGAGGTCTATATCAATAGTCGCAGGCGTAAAAATATATGCTAAAGTTATATTGAGAGAAAATAAATACATTCACGCGTTTTGAAGTTTTTAGCTCACCTGGCACGTAGTGCCAAGGTGAGCTTTTAGGATCGCTGGATGTCCATCGTCTGTCTGTCTGTCCGAGCGCACGAAAGGTCCTTTGTTGGGTAGGGAGAACAATAGATTCCATTCATTCCGTGATTGCCCTATTGTTATTGTTGGGTATTTTAGTGTACTGTTGGGTACTTTTAAACAAAAAATATACCCAACAAATGTCCAACTGTGAGAACGTCCGTCCGAGCGCACGAAAGGTCCTTTGTTGGGTAGGGAGAACAATAGATTCCATTCATTCCGTGATTGCCCTATTGTTATTGTTGGGTATATTAGTGTACTGTTGGGTACTTTTAAACAAAAAATATACCCAACAAATGTCCAACTGTGAGAACGTCCGTCCGTCCGTCCACAATTGTTTGGTTAACACTCTAGCAGGTTCAAATCTCATTGGATCTTCATGACACTTCATCAATATGATTGCCTCAATGAAATCTAGGTCAAGTTTGAATGTGGGTCATGTCCGGTCAAAAACTAGGTCACTAGGTCAAATTATCGAAAAACCTTGTTAACACTCTAGAGGCTACAAATTTCATTGGATCTTCATGAAACTTCATCAATATGATTGCCTCAATGAAATCTAGGCCAAGTTTGAATGTGGGTCATGTCCAGTCAAAAACTAGGTCACTAGGTCAAATCTTCGAAAAACCTTGTTAACACTCTAGAGACTACAAATTTCATTGGATCTTCATGAAACTTCATCAAAATGTTTGCCTCAATGAAATCTAGGTCAAGTTCAAATGTGGCTTATGTCTTGTCAAAAACTAGGTCACTAGGTCAAATCATCGAAAAACCTCGTTAACACTCTAGAGACTACAAAATTCATTGAATCTTCATAAAACTTGAACAAAATGTTTGTCTCATTGAAATCAAGGTCAAGTTAAAATGAGGGTCATGCCCAGTCAAAAACTAGGTCACACGGTGTACATGGTTACATGGTTACCAGGTGAGCGATTTAGGGCCATAGTGGCCCTTGTTGTTAATTTCTAGCGAGTTCGACCTAACGACAATGGACTATACTTGTACATAAAATGTAAATACGAATATGCCGATGTTTTCGTCGAACCCTTGATATGTACATGCGTGTTTACTTCCGATTGTACACTATACACGTTTTATGCCTACTGTAGTTTAAGGGTGAATCAATGTCATGAGCTATTTTTAGCTCACCTGACACGAAGTGCCAAGGTGAGCTTTTAGGATCGCTGAATGTCCGTCGTCAGTCGTCCGTCCGTTCACAATTGTTCGTTAACACTCTAGAGCCTACAAATTTCATCTGATCTTCATGAAACTTCATGACAATGTTTGTCTTGATAAAATCTAGGTCAAGTTCGAATGTGGGTCATGTCCGGTCAAAAACTAGGTCACTAGGTCAAATCATAGAAAAACCTTGTTAACACTCTAGAGGCTACAAATCTCAATGGATCTTAATGAAACTTGGTCAGAATGTTTGCCTCATTGATATCTAGGTCAAGTTCGAATGTGGGTCATGTCCGGTCATAAACTAGGTCACTAGGTCAAATCATAGAAAAACCTTGTTAACACTCTAGAAGCTACAAATCTCAATGGATCTTAATGAAACTTGTTCAGAATGTTTGCCTTATTGATATCTAGGTCAAGTTCGAATGTGGGTCATGTCCGGTCATAAACTAGGTCACTAGGTCAAATCATAGAAAAACCTCGTTAACACTCTGGAGGCTACAAATCTCAATGGATCTTAATGAAACTTGTTCAGAATATTTGACTCATTGATATCTAGGTCAAGTTCGAATGTGGGTCATGTCCGGTCAAAAACTAGGTCAATAGGTCAAATCATAGAAAAACCTTGTTAACACTCTAGAGGCTACAAATCTGATTGGATCTTAATGAAACTTGGTCAGAATGTTTGCCTCATTGATATCTAGGTCAAGTTTGAATGTGGGTCATGTCTGGTCAAAAACTAGGTCACTAGGTCAAATCATAGAAAAACCTTGTTAACACACTAGAAGCTACAAATCTCAATGATCTTAATGAAACTTGGTCAGAATGTTTGGCTCATTAATATTTAGGTCAACTTCGAATGTGGGTCATGTCCGGTCAAAAACTAGGTCACTAGGTCAAATCATAGAAAAACCTTGTTAACACTCTAGAGGCTTCAAATCTCAATGGATCTTAATGGAACTTGGTCAGAATGTTTGCCTCAATAATATCTAGGTCAAGTTTGAATGTGGGTTATGTCCGGTCAAAAACTAGGTCACTAGGTCAAATCATAGGAAAATCTTGTTTACACTCTAAAGGTTGATTTTGGGTCATGTCCAGTCATAATCTAGGTCACTATAGGTCAAGTTTGCCATGGTGTACCAAATGAGCGATTTAGGGCCATAGTGGCCCTTGTTTCAAAGTATTAAACTTTTTTTCTATCATTGTTTTTTTGGAAGAGCTATTTATGATGAATGAAAAAATGAAAAAAAATATATATGGTGGTGTCCCTTTTTTTGAGCTACAGCGATTTGAAAAAGGTATGTCAAATTTGGACTTTTTTTTCTTCAAATTTTACCCATTCAGAGTACAAGCATCAGTAAAATCTATTTCAAAACAAAACAAAAATGTTAATTTGGGTTTTTAGCTCACCTGGCACGTAGTGCCAAGGTGAGCTTTTAGGATCGCTGGATGTCAGTCGGCCGTCCGTCCACAATTGTTCGTTAACACTCTAGCAGGTTCAAATCTCATTGGATCTTGATGAAACTTGGTCACAATGTTTGCCTCAATGAAATCTAGGTTAAGTTTGGATGTGGGTCATGTCTGGTCAAAAACTAGGTCACTAGGTCAAATTATCGAAAAACCTTGTTAACACTCTAGAAGCTACAAATTTCATTGGATCTTCATGACACTTCATCAATATGATTGCCTCAATGAAATCTAGGCCATGTTCGAATGTAGGTCATGTCCGGTCAAAACTAGGTCACTAGGTCAAATCTTCGAAAAACCTTGTTAACACTCTAGAGACTACAAATTTAATTGGATCTTCATGAAACTTCATCAAAATGTTTGCCTCAATGAAATCTAGGCCAAGTTCGAATGTGGGTCATGTCTGGTCAAAAACTAGGTCACTAGGTCAAATCTTCGAAAAACCTTGTTAACACTCTAGAGACTACAAATTTCATTGGATCTTCATGAAACTTCATCAAAATGTTTGCCTCAATGAAATCTAGATCAAGTTCGAATGTGGGTTATGTCTAGTCAAAAATAGGTCACTAGGTCGAATCATCGAAAAACCTTATTAACACTCTAGAGACTACAAATTTCATTTGATCTTCATAAAACTTGATGAAAAGGTTTGCCTGAAATGAATTATAGGCCAAGTTCAAATGTGGCTTATGTCTTGTCAAAAACTAGGTCACTAGGTCAAATCATCGAAAAACCTCGTTAACACTCTAGAGACTACAAAATTCATTGAATCTTCATGAAACTTGAACAACATGTTTGTCTCATTGAAATCGAGGTCAGGTTAGAATGAGGGTCATGCCCGGTCAAAAACTAGGTCACACGGTGTACATGGTTACATGGTTACCAGGTGAGCGATTTAGGGCCATAGTGGCCCTTGTCTTTATTTATTTCATGTCTATGGTGGTATGTTCACATATATAAACCAAATTTAGACAAAGCAGGCACCAGGTTTGAACAATATGGATCCTTGAATATCAAAAATATGCTTTATATAGGGCATGGTTTTATTAGATTTTTAGCTCACCTGGCACGTAGTCCCAAGGTGAGCTTTTAGGATCGCTGGATGTCCGTCGTCCGTCGTCTGTCCGTCCGTCCACAATTATTCGTTAACACTCTACCAGGTTCAAATCTCATTGGATCTTCATGAAACTTGGTCACAATGTTTGCCTCAATGAAATCTAGGTCGAGTTCGAATGTGGGTCATGTCTGGTCAAAAACTAGGTCACTAGGTCAAATTATCGAAAAACATTGTTAACACTCTAGAGGCTACAAATTTCATTGGATCTTCATGAAACTTCATCAATATGATTGCCCAAATGAAATCTAGGTCAAGTTCGAATGTGGGTCATGTCCGGTCAAAAACTAGGTCACTAGGTCAAATCTTCGAAAAACCTTGTTAACACTCTAGAGACAACAAATTTCATTGGATCTTCATGAAACTTCATCAAAATGTTTGCCTCAATGACATCTAGGTCAAGTTCGAATGTGGGTCATGTCTGGTCAAAAACTAGGTCACTAGGTCAAATTATCGAAAAACCTTGTTAACACTCTAGAGGCTACAAATTTTATTTGATCTTCATGAAACTTCATCAATATGATTGCCTCAATGAAATCTAGGCCAAGTTCGAATGTGGGTCATGTCCGGTCAAAAACTAGGTCACTAGGTCAAATCATCGAAAAACCTCGTTAACACTCTATAGAGACTACAAAATTCATTCAATCTTCATGAAACTTGAACAAAATGTTTGTCTCATTGAAATCGAGGTCAAGTTAGAATGAGTTTCATGCCCGGTCAAAAACTAGGTCACACGGTGTACATGGTTACATGGTTACCAGGTGAGCGATTTAGGGCCATAGTGGCCCTTGTTTATTTTATGAAAAAAAGTAAAAAGTTTGAAAATGAAATAGTTCTAGTATTTAACTTTTTCTTATATTCTACCAGGTGAAAGGCAGTTCAAAATATGAAAAGAAATTGAAAGGTCAGTGTTGAAAATGTTGAGTTATTAAAGTAAAAAGAGTTATCGCCCCTTACAAAATTTACAAAAAAGTACCATACCGATGATATTTAGAGCTTTATAAATTTCACATTTGGTGCCTTTTTGTTTCTTAAATTAGTTTTTGTATGAAGAAATACTACCATAGATAGGACATAAATAACACAAAACCAAATTATCATATTTGTTTTCATTTAAAATGGGTTTTTATTATTATTATTATTATACCAGATTTATATAGCGCTCTTTTCACACAGGGATTGTGCGTTCAAAAGCGCTTTACATGAAATAACACATATGTACCTATAAATCGTGAAAAGACAAAATAACTACAATTAGATCTGAAATAAAACATGAATAAACATATAAAAGACAGTCCCCCAAAACGGCGATCACATTACCCCCATCAATCAGCAATGAACCGACCGGCTAGGTATTGCCGACTGATATAAATAATGGTAGAGCGCCCAATGCAGGCCATCGACAAAACACAAATAACTATAATTAGATCTAAATTAAATAAGAATAAACATACAAAAGACAGCCCCCAAAACAGCAATCACACTACCCCCATCAATCAGCAATTTTTATTGAAGCGGGCTGTTTGAAAAGGACAAAATAAGAGGAAGTGGGTGGGGTAAATTTTACATGGCCGTAGAGCCAACTGTTGTTCATCAAAATGTACACTTTTTCTATTTTTTCATTCATCTTAAATAGCTCTTCAATACAAAACCATCATAGAGTGTTTTCATGTACTTTGAAAAGTTCCCAAATTCATGACATTGATACACCCTTAAAGGAATAATGGGAAAAACAGTGTAGATCCGGACCAGGTGACTCTTAGTTTAATCTGGAACGATCTGATCAGGATATATGCTGCAGTCATACATATTTAATATGTCAGTTGGCATCGAGGAATTCCCCTCACAGCGAAACATGGACTGAATCTTTGGGTGTGTAAACTTGTGAACTTGGGCATAATTCCGTTAACCGACACCCTCTCTTAACCGACTTACAAACGTGGAACCATGGGGTGTCGGATAACGGAGGTTATACTGTATAGGAAAACCTTTTAAACTCTTTCTTCTCTGAAACTGTAGGACCCAGACCTTTTATATTTGGTATGTAGCTTTGCCTTATGGTTCTCTACCAAGATTGCTCAAATTATGACCCCTGGGTCAAAGATGGCCACGCCCCAGGGCTTATCAGTTTTACATAGAGATATATAGGAAAAAACCTTTAAAAGTCTTCTTCTCTGAAACTGTATGGCCTAGACCTTTTATGCTTGGCATGTAGCTTTGCCTTATGGTCCTCTACAAAGATTGTTCAAATCATGAACCCTGGGTCAAAAATGGCCCCGCCCCGGGGCTTATCAGTTTTTCATAGACTTATATAGGAAAACCTTTAAAAGTATTCTTTTCTGAAACCATAAGGCCCAGACCTTTATATTTGGCATGTAGCTTTGCCTTCTGGTCCTCTACTAAGATTGTTCAAATCATGACCCGTGTCAAAAATGGCTCTGCCCTTGGGCTTATCAGTTTTACATAGACTTGTATAGTAAACCTTTAAAAATCTTCTTCTCTGAAACCATAAGGCCTAGACCTTTTATATTTGGCATCTAGCTTTGCCTTATGGTCCTCTACCAAGATTGTTCAAATCATGACATCAGGGTAAAAAAAGGCCCTGCCCTGGGCTTATCAGTTTAAATGACATATACAGGAAACCCTTTAAAAAAATCTTCTACTCAGAAACTGTAACCATTGTCAGAATTCAATAATATTTAGAATGAATATTATTTAAAACACCCTTTATTAGGACTTTTTATATAGTTTCCATAGTTTTCCTTTTTACTCAAACAGTAATAATTACAGTCGGATTCTGAGTTACTTCTTCATGCAACAGTCCACTTCCATGCAATGACAAACTTCATTTTGCATTGAGTATTACACAATAGTTCCTCAGGTGAGCGATTTAGGGCCGCATGTGGCTCTTGTTTAAAATTGATCAGTACTGTACTGAGAAGAAGAAAAATTATCTGGAGCCCTGGTGTTATCAATGCTACATTTGACAGTGTTTACACTTAAAATATAAATAACCGTTTACTTCATAGCCTGTTCACAATTTTGAAGTAAGGTGTCTACTTAAAGAATGTTGAAGGTAAATCAGAATGTGCTATGAAGCGCATTCTGCTTTACTTTCAGCCTGCTTTAATCTACCGTTACTTAGAAAATTGAAATAATTTCTTATGATACAGATTATGTCTGTATAAATCAGATGTGTAAAATCTATGGAGTAAAGGGTTAATATGTATATAACATATGTGTATAACTTTGTATTTCCAGGCTACTGCAGAACAGCTGGCTCTCAGTAATCTCATACACAATGACACGGATGACTCTGTAACAGAGCTAAAGAACAAAACTTCCAAGGTATCATACTTAACCCATTTAAACCTGAATGTTGAAATGAAGTGAATGAACTCTCCTTGTATACTTGCTGTAAGATTTCATTGTAGGGGGCCCATTCATGTGGATATGGCCTCTAAATCTGCACGTTCATAAAAAACCAGATGATTATGATATACAAGGGTGATTTAAAGACTGCAGTGTTTGTCCATAAGCAAAATATTACATAACCGTCTTTAGCTATGTATTGTGCGCATCCATGTATAACACGCACCCTTATTTTCAGGGTTAAATGTCTGGAAAAAAACTTTTTCCCAAGGTTTAGGTCAGCCGTCGTACGCACGATTTCTCCGGCTGAACCCAGTTGTTTTTAAATGAAGAGAGTTTCGTAGGCATATTTTAGGACCAAGGAAATCCGTTAAATATGTGATAATTACAAGTATTCTGATAGTCAGGGGTGAAATCCGCCCTTCGAAGTTCCCAAAAAGAAGGTGCGACTGTGTTGGAAACGAAACCAGACATATTTTTAGGGGCATACTTAATTTTCATTTCTAGCATCACATTAGAACAGGAACGGAATATGTTCCTGATTAGAATCACCCCACATTTGTAGATGCGTTTATTAGGAACTACAGTATTCAACATATTTTGTTTATACTTGCACACAATGTCTATAAGTTCTTGAAGGGGTGCAATTATTGTTAAAAAAGGATACTTGTGACAAGAGTTATCTGCCCTTGATGTACTTAGAAATGCTAGAAAATTCTTTATTTTGATATTGTTTACATACTAGTGTCTATAAATATGCATGGATTTTGATAAAAAACTTTCTTGAACTATGTATGGCTATTAGTTTTCAAAAGAATTTGATTATTGTTGAAAACCGAGAAATAAGTCATGAGTTATCTGCCCTTGATAAGTCAAAAAAAGCCGTATTTCACAGTTTTTACTCTCTAGCAACTACAGTTTTTAGCTCACCTGGCACGAAGTGCCAAGGTGAGCTTTTAGGATCGCTGGATGTCCGTCGTCCGTCATTCGTCCGTCCGTCCACAATTGGTTCGTTAACACTCTAGCAGCTACAAATATCATCCAATCTTCATGAAACTTGATCACAATGTTTGTCTAGTAGAAATCTAGGCCAACTTCGAATGTAGGTCATGTTGGGTCAAAAACTAGGTCACTAGGTCAAATCATTGAAAAACCTTGTTAACACTCTAGAGGCTACAAATCTCATTGGATCCTGATGAAACTTGATCAGAATGTTTATCTCAATGATATCTAGGTCAAGTTCGAATGTGGGTCATGTCCGGTCAAAAACTAGGTCACTAGGTCAAATCATAGAAAAACCTTGTTAACACTCTAGAGGCTACAAATCTCATTGGATATTGATGAAACTTGGTCAGAATGTTTGTCTCATTTATATCTAGGTCAAGTTCGAATATGGGTCATGTCTGGTCAAAAACTAGGTCACAAGGTCAAATCATAGAAAAACCTTGTTAACACTCAAGAGGCTACAAATCTCATTGGATCTTGATGAAACTTGGTCAGAATGTTCGTCTTATTGATATTTAGGTCAAGTTTGAATATGGGTCATGTCAGGTCAGAAAGTAGGTCACTAGGTCAAATCATAGAAAAACCTTGTTAACACTCTTGAGGCTATAAATTTCATCTGATCTTTATGCACTTTGGTCAGAATGTTTGCTTAATTGATACCAAGGTCAAGTTCGAATATGGGTCATTTAGAGTAAAAAACTAGGTCACTAGGTCAAATCATAGGGGAAACTTGTTAACACTCTAGATGCTTCAACTTTCATTGGATTTTAATGAATTTTGCTCAACATGATTGCCTCATTGATATCTAGCTCAGTTAATTTTGAATGATGTCTGGTTGAAAACTAGGTCACTAGGTCAAATCAAAGAAAAACAGTGTTAACCTTTTGGAAGCTACAAATCTCACTAGATCTGCATGAAATATTGTCAGAATTTTTGCCTACATCAGATCTAGGTCAAAATCAAATATGGATTGGGTCCGTTCAAAAACTAGGTCAAATCATAGGAAAATCTTGTTTGCACTCTAGAGGTTGATTGTGGGTCATGGCCAGTCATAATCTAGGTCACTATAGGTCAAGTTTTCCATGGTGTACCAGGTGAGCGATTTAGGGCCATAGTGGCCCTTGTTTGAATGTATTTGAATTATACTTGCACACAATGTCTATAAGAAAAAGTTCTTGAAGTTTGCAATTATTGTCAAAAAAGGATACTTGTGGCAAGAATTATCTGCCCTTGATGTACTTAGAAATGCTAGAAAATGCTTTATTTTAATATTTTTAGCTCAGGGTGAGCTATTGCAATCCTTGATTGTCCGTCGTCCAGGCGTCAACAATTTTAGTGTTTACACTCTAGAGGCCACAATATTTATCCAATCTTTCTCAAACTTGCTCAGATGGTATATTGCCATAAGAGTTCGGATGAGTTCGATTATGGTTGAAATCGGACAAATAGGTCATGAGTTATCTACCTTTGAACTGCTGAAAATGCCATATTTAACAGTGTTGACACTCTAGAGGCCACAGTATTTATCCAATTTTTCTAAAACTTGCCCAGATTGTATATGACCATAAGAGTTTGGATGAGTTTGATTATGGTTGAAATCAGACAAATAGATCAAGAGTTATTTACCTTTGAATTGCTGAAAATGCCATATTTAACAGTGTTTACACTCTAGAGGCCACAATTTTTATCCAATCTATCTCAAACCTGCTCAGATTGTAAATGACTATAAGAGTTCAAATGAGTTTGATTATGGTTGAAATCAGACTTATAGGTCGAGCGTTATCTACCTTTGAATTGCTGAAAATGCCATATTTAACGATGTTTACACTCTAGAGGTAAAAACATTTATCCAATCTTCCTCAAACTTACTCAGATTGTATATTGCCATAAGACTTTGGATGAGTTCAATTATGGTTGTAATCTGATCTATAGATCAAAAGTGATCTACCTTTGAATTGCTGAAAATGATAATATTTAACAGTGTTTACACTCTAGAGGCCACAATATTTATCCAAGTTCTCTCAAACTTGCCCAGATTGTATATGACCATAAGAGTACGAAAAAGGGTGATTATGGTTGGAATTGGACAAATAGATCAAGAGATATCTACCTTTGAATTGCTGAAAATGCCATATTTTACAGCGTTTACACTCTTGCAACTACAGTTTTCAATGGATTTTGATTATACTTGTACACAAAGGATGTAGCTATACATTCTGGAAGGAGTGCAATTATTGTTGAAATGTAATCATTGTGGCAACAGTTACCTGCCCTTGATATACTTTGAAATGCTAGAAAAAGGCTTCATTTCAGTATTGTTTAGGCACTAGTTATCTGCCTTTGATGTACTCTACTATACTACAATAGGTCGACAAACTTGAATGGATTTAGAATAAAACGGGTGTAATTCAAAGGTAAAGCTATCAGGCTTCATTACAAATGGTGAGCGATATCAGGGCCTTCAGGCCCTCTTGTTTACATACTGATCTATAAATATGCATGAATTTTGATAAAAAAAATCTTAAACTACGTATTGCTATTAGTTTTCAAATGAATTTGATTATTGTTGAAAACCGAGAAACTAGTCAACAGTTATCTGCCCTTGATGAGTCGAAAAAACCATATTTAACAGTTTTTAGCTCACCTGAGCCAAAGGCTCAAGGTGAGCTATTGTGACCGCTCACCGTCCGTAGTACGTCTGTCCGTCTGTCCTTTCACATTTACTTCAAACGACATCTCCTCTGAACCCGCGGATTGTAGGGAGAGTTCAAACTTCTCATGATGTTCTTTGGATGCTTCTCTACAGAAGTTGTTCAAATGAAAGAGAAAAAGCAAAAACTCAGCTTGAAAAAGCAAAAAAGCAAAAAACTTTAAAAAATCTTCTTCCCCAAAACTACTAGGAACTAAGGTCGCGAAAGGTTTTAGGTTTCGAAATCTGTGTTTAGGTTCAAAAATGCTTATAATTCCTATGTCCCTTGAGGTGTTATTTTCATATTTGATTTGCCATTGTATATGGACAAGACCTTTCCATGCAGGCAAAAAGGTTGACCTCTGTGACCTTGAGTGTGCTTTTAAGTTTATAAAGGTGCCGGTGGCGAGCTTTGTTGTCTCTCTGACAACTCTTGTTTTACATGCTATACTACAAATTTGAATGGATTTAGATTAAACAGGAGAAAGATAAAGCTATCAGGCTTCAGTACAACAGGTGAGCGATATTGGGGCCTTCAGGCCCTCTTGTATACAGTTGTTACCTTTGACCATTCCCTATCCACCAATATCACCAAACTTCTATTTTGACCTTGACCTTGACTTAATCTGAACTTAGAATATGTTAAAAGGGCCATTTCTCTGTTATCTAGACGTTACTGTTTCGTCTAGCATCAACACTGTTTACAACAATGCTTTGATACTTATACAGCTATTGCCTTGGACCATTATTAACTCACCAATAATACCCAAGCTCAGTTTGACCTTGATCTTGACCTAATTTGGACTTAGAAAATATTCAGAATATATTCTCAAGGATGCCACCGGGGGCATAAGTGTTTATTGAACGCGCAGTCTTGTTTGTCTCTGACATCTCTTGCTAGGGGCCTGCATTGCAAATGCAGAAGCCCTATAGGAATCACATTTTCTGTCCATCTGTATCAGTCCGTCTGTTGGGTACTTTTGATGTGAGGCGATAACTCAAACAATTCTTAAAGCATCGGGTTCATATTAAAAGCATATACTTAGTTTCGTCAGAGGAAGACAGCTATCCTTATGTCCAGGCTCAATCGAATCATGATGTCCAGAGTTATCAAAATGGTCATAATTAACCATGTTTGCACTCTAGCAACCTCATTTGTCCACCAATCTTACCATTTTGACAGAATGTGTACCAGTATAAGATCTTTATAAACTTTTGATAACTTACTTAAATTCGATTGGACTGTAAAGAGTTATTATCCCTGATTTATAAAAAAAAATGTATTTGGCCTTGTTTACATTCTAGCAACCTCAATTTTTCTATGGTGGGCTAATGTAACAGTAATGTTGACTGCTGTCGATCATTCTTGCTATGTGGCTATGTGACCCTGGTTTGTGACTGAACTTTATATTCAGTGCCATATGGAAATGTGTTGCCATAACACATGTATGTGGTCACATTCGATATTCATGCACTGGTCATTATTTACCTTTTACTACCATTTAATCTTGGAATATAATTTACGATCTATGTCACTTCTTCAAGCGAAAAAAAGGAAAATAAAAGTAGGCAGCAATAAAACTATTTGTTAGCGCATATGCCGTGTAGTCTCTTAAATGTCCACGATACCAAACACATAAACTATTGTGTATGGTTTGATTATCACGTGGGCTGTCATATGTTCATTCCACTGGTGTTGTTATTAATATTAAGGAATTATTATTCCGTGTTAATATTTATGACCTCTAATTTTCAGATCATTGAGATTCAGTTTTCTAATCTCCTGCTTCAGCGGTTGAGAGTTATCAAATTCTTATTTATCTTTAAACATCAGATCAAATAAGTCAAAATAATCAGACCCGGTTATGTAAATGACATGGCAATCAGATTACTTCATCTTTTTCGTAGGAAAGTGACAAGATATGGGGCCAGTTACTTACGCATATCTATAATTCGACATGGATTTACACGAGAACTAAAAGAAAATATGCATAGTTATAACTTATAACACATACAAGCACACATTATGCTTCCAGGACTTATGGAGTTAACAAAGCATTACGATTATACCATGTAAAATATACTGTATTGTAATTACGGATCAATTCGCAAGTCGCCCAGTTCTTATTGTGCGTTTTAACACCTCTGCGTCATGGTGTTTATTGCGCAAATTACATAGGTGACTCAGACTAAAGACTGAAGCAAGATAAAACTTCGCTTTAATGAAGGTATTTTAAAGCGCTTTGTGGACGAAGGTATTTGAAAATCGGTTCACCGTAAGCGAAAATTTGCTCTAACCAAATTCGCCCTTAGCATTATATCCTGTATAGAATTGATGGAGAGGTCGGCCGGAGAATGAAATTTAGTTTTGCTTTATGCCAAAATTTGTTGTATCAGAGTTTGTTATAAATAAGTTTTACTGTATTGAAAAATATGTGCATATTAATTAGGTTATCTGGGTTCTGATTTGCAGATTGTTGATCTACTATAAGGTTTGTATTTGTTTTCGATATTAATGATACTTGGTATGTAGCTTTATATCAATGAGATCCATGCATAGCAATAAGTTGATATTGACTCTGATTGGCTGATAGTTTATCGACTGTACTGGTAGACTATCAAATTTGATGATACTTATATCAATATGGCACAGAAGCTGTGTTCAAACATTTCTACATTAGGCTCCAGGCAGTGAATGGATTAAGAGCTTTTTCCCCTCTCTGACTACTGTGTCGGTTTTCTAGTCAAGTAAACAAAACATGAACCTGCTAATTTTCAGATTATGGAATTGACTGGTTGTACACAAGAGAAGGCCGAGATTGCACTGTTTGACCATAAAAATGACCTGGCCAGGGCAGTGAACCAGGTCCTGGAAGGTGGAAATGAGGAGGTAGGTTGGTCTTCCTTCAACCCTCAAAACCATAAGTATATCTTGGAGGTATTTATTATCATTTTGGATTCTTCTAATACATATATTTTGAACTAGTCTACTGTTGCATTTTTGATATGACAACAAAAAGCAACGAAAGTATCAAACAGTGTAGATCCTGATCAGAGGGCTCCTATAGGAGCCCTCTGATCAGGGTCTACACTGTTTGCATGTGTAATCAGTAATCTCTACAGAGGGCTGTAGGATTGAAAATGTTAATCTTACTGCATTTATAATACAGGCAAATCTCAAATTTGTCCAATCTTGATATCCATTTCCCTTTAGTGGCTTGCCTGCATCAGACAGCTTCTGGGACTAAAAGTTGTTTTATATCCATCAGCCATTGTGTCAAATATATGTTGATATGTACACTTTTAAATATGATACGTAAAAAAATATTTGACACTTTTCATATTAACAGTTGATAAGAGCTTGGTTTCTCCCAATATTTAGTTAATTCCAATCCCCAGGTCAGGAGTTACCTGTCTTTGATTTTAGTTTATTTTGGACACATATACTCTGTTTGTCAGTTTGTGATAGATGCACTATTTGTAAATAATGTGACATGCTTGTTGCTAAGGTACGGTTAGTTATGGACAGAATTGGATTGTTACAGGGTGAGTGGAGAGAGACAGGCAAGAAGAAGAAAAAGCAATCTCAGAAAGCTGAGCCATCCAATCAGGTCAATGAGAACAATATAGACAGTAAGCCTGAAAAACGAGATAACAAGGAAAGGAATGACAGAGACAAACGTGACAGGGACAGAGACGATGGAGAGATGGATAAAGGTTTCCGTGATCAGTCAGATAACTACAGACGGCCGCCACGACGGAATGACAATCGCCCGCCTCGGTTATCTCGTGGTCGTGGCAGACCGGACAGAGCAGGGGATAGGCCAGACAGAGATGATGATAATGAAAGAGACGGTAACAGAGACCGGGGATATGAAAGGGGCAGAGGAAGGGGTCGAGGTGGCTCACGTAGAGGGAGGGGTGGAGCAGGAGATAGGACTGGTGGTGGTACTGGTGTTGCAGGAGGAGTAGGGTATGTAGTTCATTCAGTTTTCCATACCTGCAAATAAAAGGAGTATGTTACCATACAGTAGAACCCCTCTACATGTAGTATGGCCACTATTTGCAGTTAAATTTTTAGCTCACCAGAGCACAAAGTGCTCAAGGTTTGTGCTCAAGGTGAGCTATTGTGATACCACTCTGTTTGTTGTCCGTCTGCCAACAATTGCAAACAACTTCTCTGAAACCTATAATTCCAGTGTAACCAAACTTCATCAGAAGCATCAGTAGGGTGGGGGGATGAAAAGTTGTTAAAGTTTGTGGGTGGGGTAATTTGTCTGGTGAAAATCTTTAATGATCTTCTTGTCAAAAACCGCTATTCCCACAACTTAGATATTTGGTGTATAGTATCTTCTACTAGATCACTTTAAAAATCGTTAAAATCAAAGCCCAAGGGTCAAAATTGACCACACCACATGGATTTTTCAAGTGCAACTTTATACAAGTCTAATGATCCGTTTTATACAAGCCCACTGATCCTTCCACTTACAGTGGAAAATGCGCTATTCCTAACCACTTTACGCGTTTCTTTAAGCGTTTAAAAGAGCCCGGATGAAAGGGTCATCACTTAGCCGACAGACTCCTTAGCCGATACTGCATTGGTATAATCGTTTATTAGCGCGATGGGCGTTAACCGTTCGTTTACCTTCACTTTGTGTTTCTTACGCATAGATTTAAGCATCTGGGTAGGAATAGCCTATTTACCACGGTATACTAAGAGTAAAATGAAAAAATTTGGCAAACAGTTTGGATCCAGATCAGATGCCACAAAATGCTGCATCTTATCTGGATCCAACTATTAGCCTCTTATTTACATATTTTCTTAAATTTAGAAAATATAAATTATGATTTTTTTATTTTTTTTTACATATTTCACATACAAATGATTTGGAGCAGAGTCAGCAGACAACAAATTCAGCATGATTGGAGCAATTTGCCCCTGAGACACTAGCTGCTATTACATAACTCACAAATGGCTCTTTATGGTCACTGAGATACAGCAACAGATGACATTGTCTGCTACACTTTTATACGCCCGTCTTCAGATGGGACGTATTATGTCGTGGCACTGTCCGTCTGTCTGTCCATCCGTTAACTTTTTCGTGTCCGCTCTCTAACTCAAACAAATAAGTCCAATCCTTTTGAAACTTGGTCAGAATGTGGATTACCATAATATCTCGGTCAAGTTCGATAACCAGCAAGATTGCCCCAGACATTCAAGAGTTATGCCCCTTTTTAGCTCACCTGAGCCGAAGGCTCAAGGTGAGCTGTTGTGATCGCCCGCCGTCCGTCGTCCGTCTGTCCGTCTGTCCGTCCGTTCAAATTTACTTCAAGCGACAACTCCTCTGAAACCGCGAGTCTGAGGAAAAAACTAATTTGCTCACGGTGTTCCTTGGATGCTTCTCTACAGAAATTGTTAAAATGAAACTTTAAAGTGGACTACTTATTGAAATTTATTAAAAAAAGTGAAAAACTTTAAACAAGTTTTTTGTAAAAAACCACTGTTCCCACACCTTAGATATTGTATGAATAGTATCTTCTACTAAATCACTTTCAAAATTGTAAAAAATCAAAACCCTAGGATCAAATTTGACTCAACCCTGGCCATATCAGTGCTTTTTGATGCAGGTCTGACAGTAAAAACTCTCTAATGATCCGTTTTATACAGACGCATTGTATCTTCCAGGCTAAGAAGCTACCCTTATACTAAATGCAACATTTTTGCAAACAGTTTGGATCCAGGTCAGATGCCACATAATGCTGCATCTAATCTGGATCTAAACTATTTGCCACTCATTTACATATTTTCTTATATTTAGAAAATATAAGTTATTATTTTTTACATATTTCACATACAAACATTTGGAGCAGACAACAGTTCAGCATAATAATAGTCATTTCTCTCTGAGACCGTCTCCAATTGCATAACTGACCCATAGCTAGCTCTGAACTCAGGTCACTGAGATACATAACAGAAATGAAAGTGATGTCTGCTATTTTATGCTCAAGCACAACTTAGTTCGAGGCATATTACTTTTGGTCTGTCTGTTTGTTTGTTTGTGTCTTGTTTGTTTGTTTATCTTTCTGTCTATCAGTCCACAATTAATTCTTGGCCATAAACAGTATGGATCCAGGTCAGATGCCACATAATGCTGCTTCTAATCTGGATCCAAACTATTTGCCACTCATTTACATATAGTTTCTTATATTTAGAAAATGTAAATAATGATATTTATTAACCTATTAACCCATACATATTCTTTTTTATGTCTTTAATTTATTCTTCCACAGAAGAAAATATTTCACTTTATACAGTCATTGTTGTCTTTAACAATTGCTTCAAATGACATCTCCTCATATACCGCTGAAAAGATTTCAACCAAACTTTACACGAATGTTCCTTGGGTCAAGTTCTTTCAAAATTGTTCAAAGAATTAAAAACAATGTAGAACTCTGGTTGCCATGGCAACCAAGTGAAAAAATAAGGAAATCTTAAAAAAAATTCTTGTCTGAAACTACAAGGGCCAGATCTTAGACATTTGTCACATAGCATCATCTACAGGTCCTCTATCAAACTACAAACTATGCCCCTGGGGTCAAAATTGGCCCCGCCCAGGGGGTCACAGTTTAACATAGAGTTATATAGTGAAATTTTCAAATGTCTTCTCCTCTGAAACTAATATGGCCAGAGCTTTGATATCTGGCTTGGTGACACTTTTAGATGTCCTATACCAATAAGGTTCAAATGGTTCTGGTCGATTGCATATCATCTACAGGTCCTCTATCAAGTTTGTACAAATTATGCCCCTGGGGTCAAAATTAGCCCCACTCCGGGGGTCACAGTTTTCATACGTCTTCTTTTCTGTAGCTAATATAGCCAGAGCTTTGATATTCGGCATGGTGTTACTTCTAGATGTCCTTTATCTATTTTGTTCAAAAGGTTCCAGTCTGTTGCATATGTAGGTCACAGGAGCTAAAAATAGATTTTTTCAATGGAAACTTAAAAAAAATCTTCATGTCTAGAACCCTGATCTTAGATATTTGGAACATAGCATCATCTACAGGTCCTCTATCAAAATTGTTCAAATTATGCCCCTCGGGTAAAAAATGACCCCGTCCTGGACTTAAATCATTATCTCCATTTTGATGTACAGCTATTCTCAGGTGAGCGACATATGCCCCATGGGGCTCTTGTTTAGCTCACCTGAGCTAGCTCAGGGTGAGTTTTTGCAATCCTTGAATGTCCGTCGTCAACAATTTTGGTGTTTACACTCTAGAGGCCACAATTTTTATCCAATCTTTCTGTAACTTACTCAGATTGTATATCACCATAAGAGTTCGGATGAGTTTGATTATGGTTGATATTGGACATATAGGTCAAGAGTTATCCACCTTTGAATTGCTGAAAATGCAATATTTAACAGTGTTTACACTCTAAAGGCCACAATTTTAATTCAATCTTTCCCAATCTTGCGCAGATTGTATATAACCACAAGAGTTCGGATAAGTTCAATTATGGTTGGAATTGGATTGATAGGTCAAGAGTTATCTACCTTTAAATTGCTGAAAATGCCATATTTAAGGTTGTTTACACTCTAGAGGCCACAATTTTAATCCAATCTTTCTCAAACTTCATCAGATGGTATATGACTATAAGAGTTCAGATGAGTTTGATTAGGGTTGCAATCGGACCTGTAGGTCAAGAGTTATTTACCTTTGAATTGCTGAAAATGCCATATTTAAGGGTGTTTACACTCTAGAGGCCACAAATTTAATCCAATCTTTCTTAAACTTGCTAAGATTGTATATAACCATAAGAATTTGGATGAGTTAGGTTATGGTTGGAATCTGATTTATAGGTCAAGAGTTGTCTACCTTTGAATTGTTGAAATGTCATATTTAACAGTGTTTGCACTCTCGAGGCCACATTTTTCAATGGATTTTAACTATAATTGCACACAATGTATATAGCTATAAGTTCTCGAGGGAGTGCAATTATTGTTGAAATCTGATCGTTGTGGCAAGAGTAAACGGCCCTTGATTTACTTTGAATTGCTAAAAAAGGCTTCATTTCAGTATTATTTAGGCTCTAGTTATCTGCCTTTGATGTACTCTACTATACATACTAGAATGGGTCATATTGCAATGTTGTGTACATGCTATGCTACAAATTTGAATGGATTTAGAATAAAAACAGGTGAATTTCAAAGGTAAAGCTATCAGTCTTCATTATAAAAGGTGAGCGATATCAGGGCCTTCAGGCCCTCTTGTTGTCAAAAACGGGCTTTTAGTTTGTCCCCTCTCTAACTCATATAAATTTGTTCCAATCATTTTGAAACTTGGTCAGCATGTGTATGACCAAAATATCTCGGTAAAGTTCGATGACCAGCAATATTGCCCCATATCTTCATTGATATATGGACGATAAAATCCAAGTTCTCCTAAGATGGTGTTTGCAACAAAATGTCAAAATCTAAGCATGGAAAAAAAAAAGTAATAATAAGAGTCAGAAAAATGATAGAAAGTTGAAAACCTTTGGTTGTCAGCTTTCTGATTTAGAAAGAACTAACACCCATTGAAACTTGTGGTATTTTTTAGCTCACCTGAGCACTTTGTGCTCAAGGTGAGCTTTTGTGGTCAGTCAATGTCCGGCGTCGTGCGTTGTGCGTCGTGCGTCAACAATTTCTTCAAACATCTTCTTCTCCAAAAACACTTGCTTGATTGCAACCAAACTTCACAGGAATGTTCCTTGGGTCAAGCTCTTTCAAAGTTGTTCAAAGAATTTGAAACCATGCAGAACTCTGGTTGCTATGGCAACCAAAGTGAAAAAATTAGGAAATCTTAAAAAATCTTCTTGTCACAAACCACAAGAGCCAGAGCTTAGATATTTGGCACATGTCATTACCTATAGGTCCTCTATCAAAGTTGTTCAAATTTTGCCCCTGGGGTCAAAATTGGCCCCGCCCCAGGGGTCAACGTTTTACATAGAGTTATATAGTGAAATGTTCAAACATCTTTTTCTCTGAAACCAATATGTCCAGAGCTTTGATATTTAGCATGGTATTACTTCTAGAGGTATTTGACTTATATTGTTGAATCGGTTCCGGTCCGTTGCATATCTGGGTCACCGAAGCTAAAAATAGATTTTTTTCCCAGGAGAACTTAAAAAATCTTCTTGTCTGAAACCATAGTACACTGAGCTTAGATATTTTGCACATAGCATCGTCAACAGATCCTCTATCAAATTTGTTCAAACTTTGTCCCTGGGGTTAAAATTGGCCCCGCCCAGGGGATCACAGTTTTACATAGAGTTATATAGTGAAATGTTCAAACATCTTTTTCTCTGGAACCAATATCACAGGGGCGGAACGCGGTCACACGGTAAGCGAATTGTAGACTACATCGCGTAACAAATATTGGACGAGTTTTGTCACGCTTTTGAAGACGAACTAGCTCTAGTGATGGCCCGGTCAGCACAAAACGCTTCAAAATGGTAACATACTCTTTATTTGGCTTCTAAATTATTTTGGACGTCAGTATAAATAGTACAAGAATATCAAGGGATGTCAGCTCATGATGTGGTTGTGATAGTTATACTCAAATCGGTGAAAACATGTAGAAAACATCACAAAACGGTGATTACTTTCTTTTTGTATGGAATATATCTATTATATCGGACTCCAATGTCATCTGAATTCAAGCATTGACTATGCGTATAAGTGCACAATTTAAATGTAGTTTATATTTGAAATTGTGCTGCCGTTTTTCGAACTTTTCTGATCAAACCATGGCAAAGCAAATGTAACGCATTTGAGACTACAACGTAACGCATTTGTGGACGATACACATTTTACGGTCACGCTTTTTGGACGACAACTTTGTACTTTTCATGTTAAAGACAATCAATGTTTATACTGCTACAAACGCTTTTGTGGGCCGGTATAGATGTTATGAGACATCATGTTATATGCACCCACAACGTAGACACAGTGGATACAATGGGACTGTGTAAAAAAGACGAGGCTTTTCAACATTAAGCGCAAAGATGTACATGTGATAACGACAGAATCAATATTGACACAAATACTGAAAAAACTTCAAATACCAAATAGAAAGATAACAGAATGCTATGCACATAAGACAATAATAAAAACACCAACCAAACATGTGCATAAATAGCTCTTTAACGAACTTTATGAAAATGTATTGTATGTGCCTTCGATTGAAGAAATAATAGAACAGAACAAAGCATAATTTTATTCAGATTTGGACGAAGTACATCATCTTAGTCACATATTACATTCACAAACATATAACATCACGTGACAATGGTGAGGATGAATATATAAGTTACATTTCATTGAAAAAATGTCTTTATCTAAGAGCATCTCTTATATATATAACTAGATTATACAAAATATGCTTATTTGTTGCTTTCATTAATTCAAAGATTTAAAATATCTTTGAAAAGGGTATTTATTTAGATAGTTCACTCTCAAGTCAATTAAACAATAGTATACGCATATGAAATGGAATTCGTCTTCTATGTCCCCGGAATTGCAGAGTAAACAGATTCGTTCATTACGAATTAACCTATTCTGTGCAAATCTACCAGTTTGAGTTTTAACCCTTTAACCCATAGCCTGTTTCTAATAGTTCAGATATGTGACCTATTAAAGCAGGCTGAAAGTAAAGCAGAATGTGCCCTAGGGCACATTCTGCTTTACTTTCAGCCTACTTTAAGTTATTATCTGCTAGTATATAGAAAATATTTCTTATAGTACATATTCATGACAGTATAAAATGGAACTATTTTCTTTGGCGGATGAATAAAATGAATGCGCTGAAAGTCGCTTCTATAAGGGAATGGGTTAAGAGTATTCGACAACAACCTAATTCTAGAAAAACTCATCTTAGTGAGTAAGGTAAAATATCCGAATAATTTTCATAATCAATAACACTTTTCAGAAATTTATAAGTGTTTAAAACAGGACTATTATTGACCGAGACATACCACTGCTGTATAAAATTATCGATAACTCTTTGATTAAAAACATAAGGACATGTCTTGATATTCAACTGCTCTGCAATATAAAAAGCAAATCAAAAGCCGTAATTATTCAAAAGATTTTTAACGCTCGTAACCCATGTTTTCTCCCGCTTCACAGTCAATGATCCCCTGTTGATACAAATATTTAATTATAATATTATCATTATTACCAGCTAATTTTAGCCAATACTTAATAATACTTACATAGCGTGATACATATAAAGGACAACGTCCAAGACCCCCGTATACAGCATTTGCATTCATGTTTAACATTATAGCGAATAATCTCTTATACAGAATTTCAAATGAATTCTCTTTATTTCCTTTGATTTTCCAAAACCCAATATCTCCGAACGATATCCTAAAATAGAGCCAACAAAGGAATCGAACAAGTGACACAGAATTTTGGGCTTTAGCTTTACTTTCTTGCAGTTATATAATAATAAATTTAATGCTTTAAAAGATTTCCCAATTTAATTTTCTTGACTTTTTTGTTTTAAAAAATTACCGGTGTTATTAAAAACAGAACCAAGATACATGTAATTAAAATCATCAACCAAATCAATTAATTTACCATTGTAAGTCCAAGTTTCATTTCTGCTAGGTTTCCCTTTTTTCTGAACCCCGTAGTTTTGGTTTTCTCTGTATTTACCTCCAAAACCCAGATTGAAGAAATAATGGACTCAACAGAAATGTCATATTTTACTTTTGATACTGAGGGTGCCGTTTTTACAGAGGTACCTGCACAATCCGATAATGCGGCAGCCAGGTGTTGCAGTGACATTGAAATTTCCGATCAATTGTTGTTGTTGTTGCTGCCAAGGATTTACGTCAGATTTTTTAGATTTGAAGGGTTTGAGCCCCTGATTTGTCATATTTGCACGTGTAGTGGAATTCTGACCAACACGATTTTGATTGTTTGTTAACGTCCGTGTCTGCCAATGGGCCAGATAGAAGGGGTGGGTACAGGAAACCAAGGCGCGGCGCCCTACTCTTATTATCGACAGATGTATCAGGTTATTTTGGAAGCCCCACGTAAAGCACTGATACATCGAACTTCGGTTTATAAAGTCTCATCCGAAGGACGTGGATGCGTCACGGAATCGAACTCATGACCCCTGATACCACAGACGAGTGTACTACCCCTGGACCACGAACCTGGACCGGTTGAAACACTTTCGTTTTTTTTCTTCTAAATGTCAAACGCTAAAATTGAGATAAAAGTGGAAGAAACAGACAGAAAAATAGCAATCGCCAGTCATTAGAAGTGATATTTTTTAACCACGAGTTCTTTTGTTCATTATAACAAAAGCGTGTTTCGTGTACCAGCAGCTCCCAAAAAAGAATGCAAAAAACCATCCGTTTCCCCGAAACAGTACCCTTTTTTCTCATGTGCAGTGCTCCGAGTAGCGCTTATTTGAAAGCTGTATTCGTACATATAGAGCTCCCCAAGGAGGTCAAGCAAGACTTTAGCAAAATCGATCGTTTGACAGAAACGAAAGAACTTTTAATTTGAAATTCTTGTACCAAACACATGTTTTAAACGCATAATCAAGAAACCTGCTCTCATCACAATACAAGGCAAAGCAACAGAAACCCGTAATGTAACCTTCAAGACCTTAAGTAAGTAATTTAACATTAATAAAGACTGCATTATGGTCGTCCAATGTTCGTGACTTTGTAGTCCACAAAATGTGACATAGCAATTTAACTCGTCCAAAAATGCGTGACAATAAAGCTAATGACATGAAGGGTTTTCATCGTCCGTTTTTATAGCTTTGATATTAGACAAGCATCGCTGTAGTTAAAATGTGTTTGGAAAAGTATCTCTGCGCATCGAAAAAGGTTTCAGTAAAAACACAGGTTTCTCTAAATTACGCTAAAAGGTAAACTGTTTGTCTTTTAACCACATTCAAGCAATGAATTATTACAGGTACAGTGGAGAATCTGTTATTCTTTCCCAATAAACGCGTTTACGCTAAAACTATTATTTGCAGTGCAAACAGTTTGGAGCCAGATCAGACGCCGGGTAACCCGGCGTCTGATCAGGCTCCAAACTGTTTGCCACCAAGATAAACAAGAATTATCAGAATTGTCCAAAAGTTGTTCTTTTCTACGTTTTAGTGCTTTGCGTTTGCGTACGTTTGCGTTTAAACGGGAAAGAATAACAGATTCTCCACTGTATTACAGTTTCAGGATAATAAAGGGTTCGCTTATCCAGATAAGTCGTTGCAATGCATACCTTCTTTCTTCCTTTTTGCAATACTCAATTAATCCATGCAATGTTTCTTTATTGGAAAGTAAAAATTACCGATTACACAATGTTTAATGAAATTTTTCAGGTTTAGTCAGCTTCTTACGCGAGCATAAATCGTTTAATATTTGTTACGCGATGTAGTCCACAATTCGCTTACCGTGTGACCGCGTTCCGCCCCTGTGAATATGACCAGAGCTTTGATATTTGGCATGATGTAACTTTTAGAGGTCCTTCACATATATGGATGAATCGGTTCTGGTCTGTTGCATATCTGGGTCACCAGAGCTAAAAATAGATTTTTTCAATGAAAACTTCAAAAATCTTCTTGTCTGAAACCATAGTACACTGAGTTTAGATATTTTGCACATATCGTCGTTTACAGGTCCTCTATCTTAGTTGTTCAAATTTTGCCCCTGGGGTCAAAATTGGCCCGCCCTGGGGGTCACCTTTTTAGCTCACCTGAGCCAAAGGCTCAAGGTGAGCTATTGGGATGGCCCTGCGTCCGTCGTCGTCCGTCGTGCGTTGTGCGTCGTCTGTCGTCGTTAACAATTGCTTCAAATGACATCTCCTCCTATACCGCTTGACAGAATTCAACCAAACTTTACAGAAATGTTCTTTGGGTCAATCTCTTTCAAATTTGTTCAAAGAATTAAAAACAATGCAGAACTCTAGTTGCTTAGATATTGGGCACATAGCATCATCTACAGGTCCTCTATCAAGTTTGTTCAAAGTATGCCCCTGGGGTCAAAATTGGCCCCGCCCCGGGGGTCTCAGTTTTACATAGAGTTATATAGTGAAATTTTCAAACGTCTTCTTCTCTGAAACCAATGTGCCCAGAGCTTTGATATTTGGCATAGTGACACTTCTAGATGCCCGTTACCAAAATTGTTTAAATGGTTCTGGTCCGTTGCATAACTAGGTCACAGGAGCTAAAAATAGATTTTCGTTTGTCGTCAACAATTTTAGTGTGTACACTCTAGAGGCCACAATATTTATCCAATCTTTCTCAAACTTGCTCAGATTGTATATTACCATAAGAGTTCGGATGAGATCAATTATGGTTGAAATCGGGGTAATAGGTCAAGAGTAATCTACCTTTGAATTGCTGAAAATGCCATATTTAAGGGAGTTTACACTCTAGAGGCCACAATTTTTATCAAATCTATCTCAAACTTGCTCAGATTGTATATGACCATAAGAGTTCGGATGAGTTCGATTATGGTTGAAATCTGATCAATAGGTTGAGAGTTATCTACCTTTGAATTGCTGAACATGTCATATTTAAGGGTGCTTACACTGTAGAGGCCACAATTTTTATCCAATCTATCTCAAACATGCTCAGATTGTGTATAACCATAAGAGTTCAGATGAGTTTGATTTTGGTTGAAATCAGACTAATAGGTTGAAAGTTATCTACCTTTGAAATGCTGAAATTGTCATTATTTTTAAGGGTGTTTACTCTCCAGGGGTCACAATTTTTATCCAATCTATTTCAAACTTAATCAGATTGTATATGACCATAAGAGTTCGATTGAGTTCGATTTTGATTGAAATCGAACCAATAGGTCGAGAGTTATCTACCTTTGAATTGCTGAAAATGTCATATTTAAGGGTGTTTACACTCTAGAGGCCACAATTTTTATCCAGTCTTTTTCAAACTTGCTCAGATTGTATATGACCATAAGAGTTCAAATAAGTGTGATTATGGTTGAAATCGGACCTATATGTCAAGAGTTGTCCGCCCTTGAATTGCTGAAAATGCCATATGGAACAGCGTTTACACTTTTGCAACTACAGTTTTCAATGGATTTTGATTTTACTTGCACACAAAGTATATACCAATAAATTCTCAAAGGAGTGCAATTATTGTTGAAATCTAATAATTGTAGCAATAGTTATCTGCCCTTGATATACTTTGAAATGCTAGAAAAGGCTTCATTTCAGTATTGTTTAGACTCTAGTTATCTGCCCTTGATGTACTCTACCATATTAGAATTATGAGGTTGTATTACAAAATTGTTTACATGCTATACTACAAATTTGAATGGATTTAAATTAAAACTGATGAAACAGTAAGATAAAGCTATCAAGCTTCAGTACAAGAGGTGAGCGATATAAGGGCCTTCAGGCCCTCTTGTTTCACATGGTGACACAAGGCTTATTTAATAGGATGTGAAAATTACATGCAGTACATGTTAAGTAAATCTAATCGATAAATCTGAAAAGCTATTTGAAAATGCAGAAAAACTAATTGATCTTGGAAAGTGTTAGTTAAAAACTAATTGTCTAAAAAAGCTTGTAGTTAAAACTAATTGACATAAAAGTTATCTGTTGCTCTGGGTCAAGGTCGAATGTGGGTCATGTCAGGTCAAAAACTAGGTCAAATAATAGAAAGAACTTTAACACTCTAGAGACTACTACATCCCTCATTAGATCTTCATGAAATTTAGTCAAAATGTTTGCTTTATTGATATCTAGGTCAAGTTTGAATGTGGTTCATGTCCGGTCAAAAACTAGGTCACTAGGTCAAATCATAGAAAAACCTTGTTAACACTAGAGACTACATATCTTGTTAGATCTTCATAAACTTGGTCAAAATGTTTGCCTTATTGATATCTAGGTCATGTTTAAATGTTAGCCATGTCCTGTCAAAAACTAAGTCATTGGGGCAAATAATAGAAAAACCTTGTTGACCCTCTAGCAGTGTTGCACCTAGAGCGCGGGATTCCCGCAATATTTGTTACTTTGACCCTTAAAATGCGTAACGGCGCGGGCGTACGGGCGCAATTTTCGTCTTCCGTACCTTTGCTCTATTTACTATCCTTTCCGCCGATTTACTATCCTTCATTAGCTCACCTGAGCCAAAGGCTCAGGGTGAGCTATTGGGATGGCCCGGCGTCCGTCGTCATCCGTCATTAGTCATTGGTCGTTCGTCGTTAACAATTGCTTCAAATGACATCTCCTCCTATACGGCTTGACAGAATTTAACAAAACGTTACAAAAATGTTCCTTGGGTCAAGATCTTTCAAATTTGTTCAAAGAATTAAAAACAATGCAGAACTCTGGTTGCCATGGCAACCAAAGTGAAAAAATAAGGAAATCTTAAAAAATCTTCTTGTCAAAAACTGGAAGGGCCAGAGCTTACATATTTGGCATATAGCATCATCTACATGTCCTCTATCAAGTTTGTTCAAATTATGCCCCTGGGGTCAAAATTGGCCCGCCCCGGGGGTCACAGATTTACATAGAGTTATATAGTGAAATTTTCAAACGTCTTCTTCTCTGCAACTAATGTGGCCAGAGCATTGATATTTGGCATGGTGACACTTCTAGATGTCCTATACGAAAATTGTTCAAATGGTTCTGGTCAGTTGCATAACTAGGTCACAGGAGCTAAAAATAGATTTTTTTCATTGAAAACTTAAAATATCTTCTTGTCTGAAACTACAAGGGCCAGAGCTTAGATATTTGGCACATAGCATCGCCTACAGGTCCTCTATCTAGTTTGTTCAAATTATGCCCCTGGGGCCAAAATTGGCCCCGCCCGGGGGGTCACAGTTTTACATTGAGTTATATTATGAAATTTTCAAACGTCTTCATCTCTGGAACTTATATGGCCAGAGCTTTGATATTTGGTATGGTGACACTTCTAGATGTCCTATACCAAAATTGTTCAAATGGTTCTGGTCGGTTGCATAACTAGGTCACAGGAGCTAAAAATAGATTTTTTTCAATGAAAACTTAAAAAATCTTCTTTTCTGAAACTACAAGGGCCAGAGCTTAGATATTTTGCACATACCATCGCCTACAGGTCCTCTATCAAGTTTGTTCAAATTATGCACCTGGGGTCAAAATTGGCCCCGCCCCTGGGGTCACAGTTTTACATAAACAGTGTTCTGCCAAGGCCGCGCCCTTGCGCCATTGGCGCATAAAAATCACATACGGCGCATAAAAATTCCCGTAAATGGGCCCGAGGGCGCGCTGAAAAAATCGCGAAAAAAAAAATTCCCGCTACGACGGTCAATTGTTGTTCCGTACTATTAGAGCATTTGAAACGACTAATTTCATTGGATACGTCGACCGGGAGTATCCGCTATAGTCCAATCGCTGATAATCTCTCATGCGTTCTCGTTTGTTTTGTTGAAAGATGGCTGACCAAAAACGTAATGCAGCTAAACTGATAGACTTTTTTCAAAGTTCTCGATATACGCGGAGTAAAAATAAGGAAATAGACGAAAATAATATTAAGTATTCCACAGAGAAAACGTGCAAGACGCTGTCGCGGATCAGAATACAGCCGTAAGTAGTAAAAACGTTCAAATTGATTCTCAAAAACAGAAACCCCTCTACAGCCGACGACCGAGTTTGATAAAGTTGACTGCTCTTTGAAACGCACGAATGGTATATCCGCCGAGAAAAAGAAGGTTTGAAATTTTCAGCATAGGTGGTTAAAAGATCACACGTGGCTTGCTTACACTGGTGGGTCAGTTTCTATGACTTGCAATCTGTGTCTAGACTAAATCACTTTAAGAAAAAGAGCACACAACTGGCAAATGTCGTAATTGGAAAACAAGTTATTTTTATTGTGATTTCTATCATTTTTATGAGAAAAAAATGTGGGGCCCCAACTTTTAAAAAATGGCCCCCTTTTTTCATGTCCAGTGGGCCCTGGGGCCCATAGTTTTGGATTTCTTGGCAGAACACTGCATAAAGTTATATAGAGAAAATTTCAAACGTCTTCTTCTCTGACACTAATATGGCCAGAGCTTTTATATTCGGTATGGTGACACTTTTAAATATACTTTACATAATTTGTTCAAATTGTTCGGGTCTGTTGCATATCTAGGTCAGTCCTGGACCTTAATTATTATCGCCATTTTTTCAGCTATTTTCTCAGGTGAGCGAAATATGCCCCATGGGGCTCTTGTTAATAAAGGTAGACTGTGCGCGCGTGTATATACCAATGCAGTTAAATGGCTACGTAAAATCCGTTAACCAGTCTTACAATTACAACTATCCTTTCCGCCAATTTACTATCCTTCATTAATAAAGGTAGACTGTGCGCGAGTGTATATACCAATGCAGTTAAATGGCTACGGTAAAACCCGATAACCAGTCAAATTACGCATGACTTGACTTCACTTCTCTACGGATTGGAGAGGAAAGAGCAGACGAAACGCGAAGCGTCACACAACCTGATGAATGAAATCCCCATCTAAACAACGTGCTGATCAAACTCTTCCAACTTTGTATGTACCAAAACAATCATTACAAGTTATTTAAAAATAGACGAACATCAGTTTTCCCGTCGTGTAAAAGCCTTACCGGATAATGGCGGATTACCGAAAATCTACTAGACGCAGTAAACATGTTCAATATCGTAAACACTAATTCTATTTTAAAGGAAAGCCTATCATGTTTTTAAAGGGGTTTTTAGCTCACCTGAGCTAGCTCAGGGAGAGCTTTTGCAATCCTTGAATGTCCGTCGTCAACAATTTTAGTGTTTGGACTCTAGAGGCCAAAATATTTATCCAATCTTTCTCAAACTTTCTCAGATTGTATATTACCATAAGATTTTCGGATTAGTTCGATTATGGTTGAAATCGGACAAATAGGTCAGGAGTTATCTACCTTTGAATTGCTGAAAATGCCATATTTAACAGTGTTTACACTCTAGAGGCCACAATATTTATTCAATCTTTCTCAGACTTGCTCAGATTGTATATTATCATAAGAGTTCGAATGAGTTTGATTATGGTTGAAATCGGACCAATAGGTCAGGAGTTATCTACCTTTGAATTGCTGAAAATGCCATATTTAACAGTGTTTACACTCTAGAGGCCACAATTTTAATCCAATCTATCTAAAAACTTGCTCAGATTGTGTACGACCATAAGAGTTTGGATGAGTTTGATCATGGTTGAAATCAGACTAATAGGTCGTGAGTTATCTACCTTTGAATTGCTGAAAATGCCATATTTAAGCGTGTTTACACTCTAGCGGCCACAATATTTATCCAATCTTTCTCAAACTTGCTCAGATTGTATAGGACCATAAGAGTTCAGATGAATAGGTAAGGAGTTATCTACCTTTGAGTTGCTGAAAATGCCATATTTAACGGTTTTTACACTCTAGCGCCCACAATTTTTATCCAGTCTTTTTCAAACTTCCTCAGATTGTATGTTACCATAAGATTTCGAATAATTGTGATTATGGTTGAAATCAGACCAATAGGTCAAGAGTTATCTGCCCTTGAATAGCTGAAAATGCCATTTCTAACAGCATAAACACTCTTGCAACTACAGTTTTCAATGGATTTTGATTATACTTGCACACAAAGTATATAGCTATAAGTTCTCGAAGCAGTGCAAGTATTGTTGAAACTAAATAATGTGGCAATAGTTATCTGCCCTTGCTATACTTTGAAATACTAGAAAAGGCTTCATTTCAGTATTGTTTAGGCTCTAGTTATCTACCCTTGATGTACTCTACTATACTAGAATTGTGAGGTTGTATTCCAAAATTGTTTACATGCTATACTACCATTTGAATGGATTTAGATTAAAATGGGTGAAACAGAAAGGTAAAACTATCAGGCTTCATTACAAGAGGTGAGCGATATCAGGGCCTTCAGGCCCTCTTGTTTAGTGTGTCCTCCAAAAATTTCAAATGTCCCGCAAAAATTTTGACAGCGCGCCACCGTGTCCCCCAAAAATTTGGACCTAGGCACAACACTGCTCTAGAGGCTAAAATCTTATTTGATCTTCATGAAACTTAGTCAAAATGTTTGACTTGTAAATATCAATTAGAATGTGGGTCATGTCAGGTCAAAATGTAGGTCACTAGGTCAAATAATAGAAAAACCTTGTTAAGACTCCAGAAGCTACAAATCTCATTAGATCTTCATGAAACTTAATCAAAATGTTTGACTTGCTTATATATAGGTTAAGAACGAATGGGGGTCATGTCCGGTCAAAAACCAGGTCACTAGGCAGCATTTTTTTTCACCCAATTGGGAACGGGTCCGGTACCCCTCAGATTGGGAATTTTTCAAGTCAAATTGGGAAAAACGAGTTTTCAAATGATGACAACACTGAAATTGGGAATTTAAGTTACTAAACCGTTAGAACTGTTTATGATGGTAAACATGGTGTAGAAACTAAATCTACGCTGGGTGTGTTACTCACAGTAGACGCTGTTGCGGCCGATACAGAGTTGATGACTTGGTAAAACCAAAATTTTATCTTATCTATCTCTGGATACTGCTAATCATGCTCGCAAGTGTTAAAGGCAGTGATCTAGATTCAAGTTTTTCATTATCATCTTGTTCAAAACAATTCTGTAATGCTTTGAATTATGGCTTATGATTGTTTTAATTGTAGGTTTTCTATTTTATAAATGGTGGTAAACAGAGTCAGACTGGGTTTGTAAACTCTTATCAATTTCAGCGGATTTTGCGATCACGCAACATTAACCAGTCTTGATGAAGGGGCATGTATAAATCTTCGCCCGGAACGTTTCCGAAATTCGGCCGTAATCACTGGTATTGTTTTATACATACTCCCCAAAATGTCAATGGAGTTGCGTAACTTTGTTTACATTCGTTGTAGCAAAAGATAAGTTGGAATATGGATGGTTTGCTATGATTTAAAGGGAAAATGTAATTGATAATTGGCAAATATGTTTATTTTGATTGGGAACTGGTCCGATAATTGATTTCTTTTGATTGGGAAGGGTCCGGTCATCAAATTGGTACGGGTCCGTCTCGAATTGGGAACGGGTCCGTTCCCCGGTACCGACCAAAGAAGGGAAAAAAACGCTGCTAGGTCAAATCATGAAAATACATTGTTTACACTCTAGAAGCTACATATCTCGTTTGATCTTGATGAAACTTTCTCAAAATGTTTGCCTTATTGAAATCTAGGTCACTTTAGGTCTAGTTTTACATGGTGTACCAGGTGAGTGATATATGGCCATAGTTGCCCTTGTTATACTTTCAATTCATTGAAGAAGTTCTCTTTATATACAACAGAACATTTCGATCTGGTGGTGGTGCTGGTGGTGTAAGGTTTGAAAAGAATGCCCAGTTTGATAATGGCCCACAGATTGACACCTGGACAAATGAGACGGCCGTGATGGGTGAAAAAGAACCAAAAAGTAAGTTATACAGTCAGCTCTTTGGCTTAATTTTGGTTCATGATTTTTGTCTCTCTGTTACGAAGGAGTGAAAGAAAAGACTTGGGTATTGCTTTTTCATTTGGAGTATCAAAGACACCAGCATTGAGTTTTGCTGGGTCCAAGGTTTTAAAGCCTTTGAGTTGAGCCTGATTTCTCAAGCATCTGATTGGTCAGATTTGAGCTTATATTCAAATGCTTGAAAATGCTCAACATGTTTTGTAAACTTGGATCCAGTGCTATTTCTTTACAACCCCAGTGTGACAGGTTGGAATTTTATAATGCATCACTTGGTAATGCATCACTATCAAGCTAAGATGCACCCATTTTGTTTTTGTTCTGGTCCGGAATACAATACCTTAGTTTCACATTCACTTCTTCCAGAGACATCTGATCCCATGAATTTGTTTTGCTGTTCACATGACTTATCGCTGTGACTGACAGTAACAATTTTATGTAACCCTTTACCTGGGTCTAAGGTTATAAATCTGACCGTTCAAATGCTTGAAAGCAATTTCAGTCTAAACTCAATTTTAAGCCTTATAACCATGGTTCCTGCTATGATATTGCATGCTCGCTCTGGCTAAGACGTTCAAGTCGTGGGAAAGGAAACAGGGGTTCAGTCTATGGCTAAGCATTGCAAGCTTAGGCAATGGCTGAACCCTTGACCAACATCAGCAGTCATCAGAAGATGGCCTTAACCTCGGAGATGTCTTTGTCATCTTTTCTCATAAAACTTGGGATCCAACACTCAGGACAGAATTCATACACATTGGACCTTAACTAAACTGATAAAATTAAATTTGGGAACCATCGCAAGATGTCAGAAGCAGTCGTTTTGGATGTCACCAGATTGTTCAATCCTGGCTGAAGGGACATCCAAACGATAATAGCTAGTTATCTGCTGACTTCAATGGTTCAACATTATTGGACAACACAGAAAATAGGACAGCTTGGGGGGATGTTAATCCTTAGCAGCAACAACAACAGTTATATGATATTGTCTGCTTCACGGTTGTGGCATGCAACTGTTTTATTTAAAAAGAAAGAATTTTGACACCATTGTAGCTTAAGAAATCTAAAAAAAAAGGGTCAGATAGTTTGGATCCTAATCACACTCTGTGTTTCATTATTAAAATCCTTTTCAATTACCATCAATTTCCAGTCCCTTTTTGTTTACAGGTCAGAAATATTTTACCTACAGTCAAACTACGAGGTGTGTCCTTAAAGTTCGTGGACAATGCCAATATTTATACCCCCACAAACAGAGTTTGAGGGGGGTATACTGGAATCAGCCTGTCGGTCCGTTGGTTGGTTGGTCGGTCGGTCGGTCTGTCTGCAAAATCTTGTACTTTCAACTCCTCCTTCAGTTTCAACCCCATTAATTTGATATTTGGCATAAATGTTACTCAGATGTAGTAGATGTGCAAGACACACATTTCAGGTCTCTGTGACCTTGACCTTGACCTTTGGCCTTGAAATTAGTATTGAAATTGGTAGGCAAAATCTTGTACTTTCAACTCCTCCTTCAGTTTCAACCCGATTCATTTGATACTTTGCATAGATGTTACTCAGGTGTAGTAGATGTGCAAGACACAAATTTCAGGTCTCTGTGACCTTGACCTTGACCTTTGGCCTTGAAATTGGTAGGCAAAATCTTGTACTTTCAACTCCTCTTTCAGTTTCAACCCGATTCATTTGATACTTGGCATAAATGTTACTCAGGTGTACTAGATGTGCAAGACACAAATTTCAGGTCTCTGTGACCTTGACCTTTGGCCTTAAATTTGGTCTTGATATTGGCAGGCAAAATCTTGTACTTTCAACTCCTCCTTCAGTTTCAACCCGATTTATTGGATACTTGGCATAGATGTTACTCAGGTGTAGTAGATGTGCAAGACACACATTTCAAATCTCTGTGACCTTGACCTTTGGCCTTGAAATTGGTCTTGAAATTGGCAGGCAAAATCTTGTACGGCGAACTCCTTCACTTTCAACCTGATTTACTTGATACTTGCCATAAGTTTTCCAAGTTTTTATGATGGTGGCAGCACCCTGCCATTGTCAAACCTCATTGAAAACGTCTGCAGAGTGCTGCATAGTGGGGGTATTTATAACCTTTAGTGATAGCCGTTCTAGTTATAAAAGTAACAAATTGTTGCAAGTTTTGCTGTGTCCATTATTTGAAGTAATGTTTTAGGCATTATTTGTAGAAAAAACGATGTTTTTGCTTAAAAAATAAGTATAATATTAATCGTTCTTCAAACTTGGAAAGTGGGATCAGGGGCATGGCAAAAATCACAATTTATTTGATGTTTCAATGCGCGTCTGCAGTTTATAACTCATGGGTGAAAGTTTTCCGTATTGTGACGGAATTCCGTATTTCCGAAATTGCCGAGGGTAATTTTTCCAGAACGTGTTAATAAATCCGTTGAGAAATTGGGGGTGGGGGGTAGAGGATGTCTTTGTCGAGTAAGATTGAAAAAACAAAATCGAAGGTTGCTACGCGGACAGCGTTGAAAACACGGAAACCAGTCTTTGACCAAAACATTTCCGTGTATTTGATGTTTGAATGATTTCAATAATATGACAGGTAGGGCTGTAACGATTCACAGGTGATTCGAAATCGTGAACGGACGAATCAGCCGTATCGTATCGCGGACGAAAAAACGATCCGTATCGCGATTCACTTTTATACATTACATGGCAGAAGTGTTCTAAAACTCTATTTTATGTAATAAAATCGGACATTAATTAGCTTCTTTCACAAGACATTCGATCTAATAGCCTGCAGAACATTAATAGACCCGTCACCGTACCAAAAAGTTACTAGACTAAACCTTAGGTTCACTCTACAGGGTTCCCATAGGCTTTAAATTTTGAGGGTGTATGTACCCTCTAGGGCTTATTTTTGGGGGTGCAGACAAATTTCAGAGGGTGCATATGAAACGTTTTTCTGTTTCTTCTATTACAAAGTTAGTTGCGATACCGTTAGTCGTTACTGTATTGCGGATTTAGACCATGGTCAGTACTGCAGCTATTACAAAGTAGCAATCCGTTATTCAAACAATGGATACGCACCAGGGATGATCTTTGGAAATTTGTGGTTCCATCGCAGCGGTATCGCTAAATTTTTATTTCATTTGTTTCCATGTGTACTCTCACATTATTTCTGAACCAGGCCGTCAATTGAGACTTAGCCGACATATTTGCAGACTACACGCGAATGCGTAGGCCTATGCTAAGACTGTGTCTCATTAAATCAGGCATTTTCCCCAATATTGTAAATAGACGGGATAAAATACATCTGAAAACCCGTCCAGTTTTTCGACTGTGTTGTCGGATTTCGCATAAAAAAATGGCGTCACTGTTTTGAAATCGAAAGTGATCATAAATAGACCTATGACCGGACTTTTTTTTTTTTAAATCATTTTTCAGCAGTTTTCAAACACTTCTTCCTCTAAATAAGTATTGAATTCTTATAAAAACAAAAATTGATAGAAAAAATAGCGACTTTATTAGGCACAGAGACGGGAAATCCCACAATCTATTTTAAACCGCTAAATCATCGGATTCGAGATGTGGGTGAACCAGGCGCTTTACGTATTAAGGTTTTAGACAGGTAACGCTTATCGAAACGAATCCGCAAAAACTATACACCATCTCATTCAGTATCCAATTCTACATCATTTTCCAGAGTTAAAAGAATTTTCACCTCATATAACTGAAATTATGGATATTTTTGTCTTGTTACCCTACTTTTCAAAAAACGTCCTGAAATGACTACCCCTCTTTTTTCTTTCCGAGGATAAAAATTTACAAATATTAATAAAAAGATCAAAATTTATTCATGCATTTATACCTAAGACATTGTTGTATACAAATAAAAACAGAACAATTAAATATTTTGCATAATACATTAAAAAAATCTCTTATATTTCGGAAAAAATAATTTATGAGTCAATTTTTTCTCAAAAATCATTTTTTACGTTTTAGCAAAACTGAGATTTTTACAAAAATTAGGCAGGGGCATTCATACTGACTACATTTAAAATTATCTACCATGTCTATAGAACAAAATTAAAAAAAATTAGGAGGGTTGACCTCATGTAACTTAAGAAAAATGAAATTCTTCTCTGAAACCCTAAGTCCCAGACCTTTTATATTTGGCATCTAGCTTTGCCTTATGGTCCTCTACCAAGATTGTTCAATTCATGACCCCCGGATCAAAAATGGCCCTGCCCCGGGGCTTATCAGTTTTACATAGACTTATATAGGAATAAACCTTTAAAAATCTTCTTCTCTGCAACTGTAAGGCCCATACCTTTTATATTTGGCATCTAGCTTTTAGACTAGTCGGATTTTGGGGAAATCAAACTTCTGGAGGCATTTTTGCGGAAAAGTTGACAGGCCACCTTTTTATCATAATTAAAGTGTGCTGAATCTATTTAGGGTGCCTGTCACCCTCTCCGGTGCCTTGGAAGCCCAAAAATGGTAAAAAACAAAATGGCCGCCAAAACGCTATTTTTCGCTATTAAATCCAATCTTTTTGGGATTTAATATACCTAAAACATCTGCTTCTCCTAATCTATATGGTTTATCACAACAAATCTTCACAGGAATGTTCCTGGGTTGATTCTCCATCAAAAATTGATAACATGAAGATGTCTGGTTGCCATGGAAACCAAAGTAAAATAAGAGAATTCTTAAAAAATTAAAATTCTTGTAAAATAAATCACATGGCCCAAAGCTTAGATACTTTATTGATAACTGGCAAACCACATGTTAACCATAATTAAAGTGATGTGAATCCAGTTTGTTGTCTGTCCCCCTCTCCAATGAAGTTTAAGGCCAAACATTAGTAAACAAATCAACAACACAAAATAGCCACCAAAACTCTAAATTTTCGTTATTCTATGCAGTCTTTCTTGGATTTAATACACCTAATACACTTTCTTCTCAACCACATGGCTGATAAAAACCAACTGTACAAGACTATGGTTCAATCTCTTTAAAAAATGATTTCATGCAGACTTTCTGTTGTCATGGGAACAAAAGTGAAAAATCAGGTTTTTCGTTATTATATCCAGTTATACTTGGATTAAAATTAATACTCCTAATACATATGCTTTTCCTTAACCTCATGGTTTATTAAAGCAAAACATTACAAGAATGTTAATGGGGTGTATCTCCTTAAAAAACATTTGTTGCCGTGTCAACTAAGGTAATGAAAAAGAGAAACCTAAAAAACAAGAATTACAAACTTGTAACCCCCCCCCCCCATCTCCACACGTACACACAAGTCCCAAAGCTTAGAAAATTGATGGATACTTACTTTAACCTAGTAGATCTCTATCAAGTTTATACCTGGATCTAAATTTTAGGGGTGTAACAATACACTCAAAACGGTATTTCAATATGTTACAAAATTAATAAATTTGCCCGAACTAGGGTCAACAGTTGTGCATAGACTTATCCTCTATAGGAAAAGAAATATTGTCAAAAACCACAAAGCTCAAGCTTGTATATTAGCATAACACAGTAGACCTTTATCTTGTTTGTTTAAATCATCGCTAGGCCCCTGCCATCACAAACCGTTCAGTGTTTATAAAAACATGTACAACGCAGAGCTTAGACATTTTGTGTATAGTACGGCCTAGAAGACATCTATCAATCTTTTTAAAAAGCATATCTCCGTGATAAAAATTAGCATTGCCCTATCGTTCTTGTTAGTTACTTTTGTCCATGTAAGAACCTCGTGTCAAAAACATGACTAGGCCCAAAGCTTTGATATCTAATGTAAATCATCATCAAGTAGAGTGCTCTCTACAACTACTCTCATTACAATTATACCCTCTTTACAACAATGCTTGTCACAGTTGCATAAACAACATTAATTTATTTCAATATACCCACTCTAAACAACAAACACACTTTTTGACTCCCGATGGATGTTGTTGTAGAGAGAGAGCACTGTAGAATTCTTCAAAGTTTGTAAACATTTTGCCATAAGGTCAAACATTACTAGTTAATGAATTTTTTTTTAATACATTGTCAAAAACATAAGGTGACACATACTATATTTGTTTTGTAAAGAATAACGTTGTAGACGTTAAGATCATAGCCCTGTTATCAAAATCGTACCCTCCCAGCGGCTCTTATGTCAAATTCTAATGACACAGCTGAACTATATAGAGTCAGTATGGTCCTCTCATTAAACAAATAATGCTTGATGGATAATTGAATAAAATGCACTAGCTTCCTAGAGATGTGTTTCATGAATTTCGGAAATGGAAACTTGTAGCAATTAGATCAAGGTATTGATTTAATCAAGTTGATCTAGACAAAAGCCATGGTTTGCTGAACAGAAAGAAGAATGGTGAGAAGTAGTTATTTGTATCACAAAGACCACAACTGCCTTAGGAAAGTGAGTTTTATCGTATGATATTAGATACATAGAAAATTACAAGAGAAGTGTGCTGCTTGAATTTTGACAAACAAATCAATATGTAATGTCATGATAATGAGCCCCAAGCGGCTCTTAAAACCTATTCACAAGACTTCAAGGGACCACTGCATACCACTTGTATGATCAAAAGAGAGTTATTTTCCAGCTGCAGTTAAGTTTCTGAAATCATATACAATATTCTCTCGATGTAGGTGAAATGTTGAACTAGCACTACTTGTCTGCCCGATATAAGTTTATAAAGTGACGGATTACGGTATCATGACATGTATCTATGGACTGATATCATGGTTTTGCTGCACTATACATGTATCTGTCTCAAGAAGACATTATCTCTTTATAGCTGAAAAACTGTTGGTGAGATGATAAACCCAATTCACTCATCCAATACTTGTTGATTCTTCAGAAAACAGACACAAGCTATCGGAGACGAATTGGTGTCAGAACTTATGTCGTATATGATTCCATATGCTTGCCATTGAAGAGTATGCAGATTAGCCAATCATTGTAACAAAGGACTTAGACATCAAATGACAATGAATTCCTAAATGCAAAGGACAAAGGTAGCGCAACGCATTTGTTGAGGAAAGCCTATTGCCTATAAGGACCGGAATGTCAGATTCCAATACCGTTGTAGAAGAACAAACCACTGATGTTTTCATCTCTATTTGATATAGAAAGGCTTACGTTCTAGAGACAGCAAACATACCGTATCAAATGCTGACCGGTCTATCATACAGTGGACTTAGATGAACCACAAGCAATTGTCTTTGCTGATAGCGCTTGCTAGGATATTCAGCCATTCTATATCAGATTGTAACAGCAGAAACAATGTGTTCACAAATGTAGGCAGCAGCTGAACTACTGTCTTCATTATTATTGATGGGCATACCTTTCTGATTGCCATTATGAAGACACAGAAAGGTTCTACATTTGAAGATCTTAGTGGTGTTTTAATAAACATGGCAGGTATTATAGGATGTCAATCAAATCTAAAGCATGTAAGAGAAGTGCCAAGGGTATCAGCCCCAGTTGGTGTGTTATTTGCTAATATAAGGTACCCCTGCCTGTTGATTTGGGCAATTCCAAGTAACAAGACTGACTTGTCAGGAGCTCTCTCTGTGAACAGGCTACAGAACTTGATAAACATGACCAAATCATAGTTGTGGCTGGTGGGTTCCCTGATGAGCAAAAGGTCTGAAGCCGAATCAAACAAGCCTGATGTAGACACGTAAATACCCAAGCTTGACAAGAGGAGGATATTATTTTACTCTTTTCTTACAAGCGATGTTGACAAAATAGTTGTTCTGGTCAGATACACTAATGTTTTGATTCTTCTACTGTCTCACTGCCATTCAATGTATTACACCAAACTCTGGCCGAGAGAGCTGGGGTCACAGAAATGAGTATACTATTCCTGCTCACACTATGTTGTATGACATAACTGTCCTGGAAACCATTCCAGTCGTACACGCTTTAACATCCTTATTCCCTAGCCAAAGCAAATAGACTGCATAAAATGTTTTTGCAGAGAATCATGGAATGATGCAAAGCTTTGTAAATAGAAATTTTCAATAAACAAATGCTAAAGATTTATCTGATAAAAAGTACAATATGGAACACTTTGACTCGTTAATCAAGACAGTGTCAATCTCGACTGTTTCTCGAGTCCCATTCCTTATAGTCGGTCACAACAACAAGTGATGCACTATCATTACATGTGAAGCATTCACATTTCCAGACATTAGAGTAGAGTGAATATCAATGGCTTTCCATCTTAATGATATTTACACCAATACCCACACCAATACCCAAGTTGTGTTTGAAACTGACTTCCTGTAATTACTATACTAACAATATGATTTAACAGTGTAAACTTGTGCGGAATATCCCGTATACTGTCCAGTGTCCACATCACAATACAAATCCAAGGATAACGACAACTACCACTATGAATAGGAACTATATGATATTTTGAATGCAGTATGTCAGTTATAACTAACCAAGAGTAACTACAGTAGTTACAACTGTATTCTTTAAAACCATGTTTGTGCCAAAACAATGATGTCCATGGTAAACAAATTGAGACCAGATTAAACACCAGTTTTATCAATATCCAAAATATTTGCCACTAAGATTTTAATACAAAGTCAAAAGGTTCCAAAAGGAGTTATTTCCAACATTTATTGAACTGCGAAAGCATTTACTTCCTTTTAAACAGGAAAAAACCAGTTTCCCACTGTAACATATAAGATAGTAATTTAAGTAGAGCATGATGCATTGTAAATCGTTATTGTACTCAACTTACTTTAAATGCAAAAATGCTCCTTATCCGCCAATTTCGCTATGGTTATTTTGTACCTATATACAATGTATAAGTGATTTATACATGTACTGGGCATACAATCGTTGGGTATCGCCCGGGTACCTCTATATCCGCTTCTCTCTCTCTCTCTCTCTGTGATGTCCAATTAGTCCAAAGTTAGCAAATTTTGACAAAATTAAACCAACCTGATTTTAACTTTGGTTACCATGGCAACAAAAAGTCTGCATGAAATCATTTTTAAAGAGAGTGACCCAAAACAAAGTATTGTACAGAGCTTTTTGGTTGTAATCAGCCATGTGGTTTAGGAGAGGAAAATGTATTGTGTATTTGATCCCAGAAAGACTGCATAGAATAACGAAAATGAGCTTTTTGGTGGCCATTTTGTGTTGTTTTTTTACTCATGTTTGACCTTAAACTTTATTGGAGAGGGGGAGAGCCAACACACTGAATTCAAATCACTTTAATTATGGTTAAAAGAGGGTCTGTCATATATAAATAAAGTATCTAAGCTTTGATTTATTTTACAAGAATTTTTTTTTTTTAAGATTTAGCTATTTTTTACTTTGGTTGCCATGGCAACCAGACATCTTCATGTTATAATTTTTTTTATGGAGAATCAACCCAGGAACATTCCTGAGAAGATTTGTTGTGATAAACCATATAGATTAGGAGTAGCAGATGTATTAGGTATATTTAATCCCAAAAAGATTGGATTTAATAGCGAAAAATAGCGTTTTGGCGGCCATTTTGTTTTTTACCATTTTTGGGCTTCCAAGGCACCGGAGAGGGTGACAGGCACCCTAAATAGATTAAGCACACTTTAATTATGATAAAAAGGTGGCCTGTCAACTTTTCCGCAAAAATGCCTCTAACATTTTTTTGGAGCATATTTCTGAGATTTCCGACTAGTCTATTTGCCTTACGGTCCTCTACCAAGATTGTTCAAATCATGACCCCAGGGTCAAAAATGGACCCGCCCCGGGGCTTATCAGTTTTACATGGACATTTGCTATATAGCATCTTTATCTGTTTATAACATCAATATCCTGATCTGTCACAAGTCTTTGCATGCTTCAGTTATGCTAACAAAAAGGAGGAAACTCCAAATAATTTATCTTTTAAACTGAGACTTGTTATATATTAAAAGAATCGGGATACGTATCGAGAATCGCATGTCAGTATAGCAATACGTATCGTATCGTCACCTGACTCAAGATACACAGCCCTAATGACAGGCTTCCTTAAAATAACGAGGTAAGCAAATTTATGAGGGGGCTGTTTGTGATCTTGATCTTGTTGCCGATAATTTTCCGTAGCGGTACGAAAAACCTTCTTTTGGAAAATCTAAAATCTCTTTCGTCGGAGTCTTACTAGGCGCTCATTGTTTTATGAATCATCCGATTACCAGACGCTTAACTATATCACGCGGAACGCTTGGTGTTTTATCGTTGGTGCATCAAAATACAATTAGCTCATTTTGTCATCAGTTTTCGCGAATTTAGTATACCGGCGTATCTGTCAAATGCAGCTTAATGGTTAACTTTTATGAAACGCGAACTAAACAAAACAAGAAGATTGAATTGGTAATTCGGCTGAAAATCCGATTTTATTATAAAACAAGAACCTTACTCAGTTACTGAAGTATTAATGTCACCTTTTTAGCTCGCCTATTCGGAGAATGGGGGGGGGTTATGGAATCACGTCGGCGTCGGCGTTGGTTTTTAGCTCACCTGAGCCAAAGGCTCAAGGTGAGCTATTGGGATGGCCCTGTGTCCAGCGTCCGTCGTCGTCCGTCGTGTGTCTGTGCGTCGTCGTTAACAATTGCTTCAAATGACATCTCCTCCTATACCCCTTGACAGAATTCAACCAAACTTTACAGAAATGTTCCTTGGGTCAAGCTCTTTCAAATTTGTTCAAAGAATTAAAAACAATGCAGAACTCTGGTTGCCATGGCAACCAAATTGAAAAAATAAGGAAATCTTAAAAAATCTTCTTGTCAAAAACTGCAAGGGCCAGAGCTTAGATATTTGGCACATAGCATCATCTACATGTCCTCTATCAAGTTTGTTCAAATAATGCCCCAGGGGTCAAAATTGCCCTGCCCCGGGGGTCACAGTTTTACATAGAGTTATATAGTGAAATTTTCAAACGTCTTCTTTTCTGAAACCAATGTGGCCAGAGCTTTGATATTTGGCATGGAGACACTTCTAGATATCCTTTACCAAAATTGTTCAAATGGTTGTGGTCGGTTGCATATGTAGGTCACAGGAGCTAAAAATAGATTTTTTCAATGAAAACTTAAAAAATCTTCTTGTCTGAAACTACAAGGGCCAAAGCTTAGATATTTGGCACATAGAATCGCCTACAGGTTCTCTATCAAGTTTGCTCAAATTATGCCCCTGGGGTCAAAATTGGCCCGGCCCCGGGGGGGTCACGGTTTTACATAGAGTTATATAGTGAAATTTTCATACGTGTTCTTCTCTGAAACTAATATGGCCAGAGCTTTGATATTTGGCATAGTGACACTTCTAGATATCCTATACCGAAATTGTACAAATGGTTCTGGTCCGTTGCATAACTAGGTCACAGGAGCTAAAAATAGATTTTTTCAGTGAAAACTTAAAAAATCTTCTTGTCTAAAACTACAAGGGCCAGAGCTTAGATATATAGCTAATATCATCAGCTAAGGGTCCTCTATTAAGTTTGTTCAAATTTTGCCCCTAGGGTCAAAATTGGCCCCGCCCCGGGGGTCACTGTTTTACATAGAGTTATATAGTGAAATTTTCAAACATCTTCTCTGAAACTAATATGGCCAGAGCTTTTATATTCTGTATGGTGACACTTTTAAATATACTTTACATATTTTGTTCAAATTGTTCCGGTCTGTTGCATATCTAGGTCAGTCCTGGACATAAATCAATATCTCCATTTTCCCCAATTATTCTCAGGTGAGCGAATATGCCCCATGGGGCTCTTGTTCATGGTTAAAGTTTTGGGGTAAGTGGTGTAATGCACTAATACATCATGAAATATTTGCATTAGGAAGCTGATATTTAGATTGGAGGTGCCCAGTGGGTTGAACATTGATGTTGTGTAGTTAAAATTTAAAAATAAGTTTAAATTTAGTCAAAATTTCACCTTTTGTGGACTTAGGTTGTTTGGCTGATTTCTCATGGTTAAAGTTTTGGGGTAAGTGTTGTAATGCACTAATACTACATGAAATATTTATAATAGGAAGCTGATATTTGGATTGGAGGTGCCCTATGGGTTGAACATTGATGCTGCGTAGTTTAAATTTGGAAAAAATTTAAATTTAGTCAAAATTACACCTTTTGTGGACTTAGGTTTTTCGGCTGATTTCTCATGGTTAAAGTTTTGGGGTAAGTGTTGTAATGCACTAATACTACATGAAATATTTATAAAAGGAAGCTGATATTTGGAATGGAGGTGCCCTGTGGGTTGAACATTGATGTTGTGTAGTTTTAAATTTGAAAAAAAGTTTAAATTTAGTCAAAATTACACCTTTTGTGGACTTAGGTTTTTCGGCTGATTTCTCATTGTTAAAGTTTTGGGGTAAGTGTTGTGATGCTCTAATACTACATGAAATATTTGTATCAAGAAGCTGATATTTGGAATGGAGGTGTCCTGTGGGTTGAACATTGATGTTGCGTTGTTAAAATTTAAAAAAAAGTTTAAATTTAGTCAAAATTTCACCTGTTGAGGACTTAGAGTTTTTGGACTGAAATTTCAAAGTTAGTTATGGAGTAAGTGTTGGAATGCACTTATACTACATGATATGTTTGCATTAGGAAGTTGATATTTTGAATGGAGGTTTCCTGTGGCTTGAATATGAATCTACTGATACACTTTTCTATTGATAGTTACCTATTTAAGAAAGGTTTCATTAGGCGAGCTTTGCTGTTCTCCGACAGCTCTTGTTTAATTTTTCACATTACATATTATTGGACTGTAAACAGTCCGTTTTCTATGGCTATAAAGTATTGAAATGGTATTTTAATAGCATTCTTATCATTAAAGTAATTGATAGTAGCCATTTAATTCATTCAGTAAAGAAATATTTATCTGATTTGGATTAACCCAAGATTAAAATTTAGTCTAGCATCACAGCTTTGAAACAGTTTAGAAAAATCAAAATGTATAAAATTGAACCACTAAAATCATTTTTTTAGGGAGGCCTCTTGTTCCATCAACTATGGGAAGGCTTCCCCCTCCCATCATAGCCTACTGCTTTAAATTTTGTGCCACTTAGTTATAACTTTCTGAAAGCAAATTGAACATGAAAATGAGAGCTAAAATAATCTCACACACAGATCACGGTCAGAAATCGTTTATCAAGAAACCATTTATCAATCAAATAGAGTAGACATGGCACAGAGGTGAGTTATTTACTTTATGAGTAAATCCTTTGATCTATGGCGAACTCCAAAAAGGAAGACGATCCATTGGAGCCCCCAAGAAGCGGTTCAAAGACACGCTGAAAGTCTCCTTGAAGGTGTTTAATATTAATATTGACACCTGGGAACAGTCTGCATCTGACAGAGGTAAATGGCGTTCAGCTGTTCACAAGGGTGCCAAGTCGTGCGAAGCAAACAGGACTGTAGCTGCTGAACTGCGCAGACAGAAAAGGAAAGACAGCGCAAACATATCCCCTCCCCCCTGAAACAATTCCTTGTCCACACTGCCAGAGAACTTTCCGGGCAAGGATTGGCGTGACAAGCCATCTCCGTGTCCACGGAAAGCTACACAAATTGTAGGATGACAAAAGTGGTCTTCGTCATTTATGATGGACAAACTATATATAAATCCTTTGAGCAGAGAGAGGGAGGTATTTTCATTAGGATAAATGAAATGCCTATCCCCACCCCTCTAAAATGTCATGCCTTTAATTTTAAATGTACAAAACTTTAGAATGGCCTGTGCACATAATAATGAAAAAATATTTCTTAAATATATTTATAGGGTAACCCAAGTCCCATGCCATTTTTTAAAAAAATCATTTTATGAGGCGGGGATATGTGGTGAGCCCCTGCTCCTTCATATATATAATCCTGCACCTATGCACTGGTCTGTATAAATGAAATATAGGTGTCAAAACAGGATCAGACAGGACTGGGTGTTTTCTGTGACAATGGTTTTTAGCTCACCTGAGCTAGCTCAGGGTGAGCTTTTGCAATCCTTGAATGTCCGGCGTGCGTCGTCCGTCGTGCAGCGTCAACAATTTTAGTTATCTACCTTTGAATTGCTGAAAATGATATATTTAACAGTGTTTACGCTCTAAAGGCCACAATATTTATCCAAGCTCTCTCAAACTTGCTCAAATTGTATATGACCATAAGAGTTCGTAAAAGGGTGATTATGGTTGGATTCGGACAAATAGATCAAGAGATATCTACCTTTGAATTGCTGAAAATGTCATATTTTACAGCATTTACACTCTTGCAACTACAGTTTTCAGTGGATTTTTAATATATATGTAGCTATACGTTCTGGAAGGAGTGCAATTTTTAGCTCAGGATGAGCTATTGTGATACCATTCCGTCCGGTATCTGGCGTCCGTCGTACATTCACATTTTCAAACAACATCTCCTCAGAAACCACTGACCCAATTGCAACCAAACTTTGTCAGAAGCATCAGTGGCAAGGGGGAACGAAATCATGTTCAAAGTTTTTGGCTAGAGTTATTCCCCTTGCTGTGGGACCAGATTTTCTAACATGACCGTATAGACAACTTTTAATGCATAAGAAAATCTTAAAAAATCTTCTTCTCAAAAACCCAAAGGCCCATACCTTTGATATTTGGTATGTATCATAACCTAATGATCTTCTACCAAGATTGTTCAAAGTTTGACCCTGGGGCCAAAAATGGCCCCGCCCTCGGGCTTATCAGTTTTTAGCTCACCTGAGCCGAAGGCTCAGGATGAGCTATTGTGACCGCTCTTCGTCCGTCGTCCGTCCACATTTTCAAACAACATCTCCTCAGAAACCACTGACCCGATTTCAACCAAACTTTATCAGAAGCATCAGTGACAAGGGGGAACAAAATCTTGTTCAAAATTTGGCTAGAGTTATTCCCCTTGCTTTGGGACTTGATTTTCTAACATGACCGTATAGACAACTTTTAATGCATAAGAAAATCTTTAAAAATCTTCTTCTCAGAAACCCAAAGGCCCAGACCTTTCATATTTGGTATGTATCATAACCTAATGATCTTCTACCAAGATTGTTCAAATTTTGACCCTGGGGCCAAAAATGGCCCCGCCCTTGGGCTTATCAGTTTTTCTTAGGAAAATCTTTGAAAATCTTCTCCTCTGAAACTGTATGACCTAGATCATTAATATTTGACATGTAGCTTTGCCTTATGGTCCTCTACCTAGCTTGTTCAAATTATGACCCCGGGTCAAAATTGGCCCTGCCCCGGGGCTTATCAGTTTTTCATAGAGTTATATAGGAAAATCTTTAAAAATCTTCTTCTCTGAAACTGTATGGCCTAGATCATTAATATTTGACATGTAGCTTTGCCTTATGGTCCTCTACGTAGATTGTTCAAATTATGACCACCGGGTCAAAATTGGCCCCGCCCCGGGGCTTATCAGTTTAACATGGAGTTATATAGGAAAATCTTTAAAAATCTTCTTCTCTGAAACTGTATTGCCTAGATCATTAATATTTGACATGTAGCTTAGCCTTATGGTTCTCTACCTAGATTGTTCAAATTATGACCCCCGGGTCAAAATTGGCCCGCCCCGGGGCTTATCAGTTTTACATAGAGTTATATAGGAAAATCTTTAAAAATCTTCTTCTCTGAAACTGTAAGGCCCAGATCTTCCAGCTTTGACATATAGCTTTGCCTTATGGTCCTCTACTAAGATTGTTCAAATTATGACCCCTTGGCCAAAACTGGCCTTGCCCTTGGGCTTATCAGTTTTTCCTCGGAAAACCTTTGAAAATCTTCTTCTCTGAAACTGTATGGCCTACATCATTAATATTTGACATGTAGCTTTGCCTTATGGTCCTCTACCTAGATTGTTCAAATTATTACCCTAGGGTCAAAATTGGCCCTGCCCGGGGCTTATCAGTTTTACATAGAGTTATATAGGAAAATCTTTAAAAATCTTCTTCTCTGAAACTGTAAGGCCCAGATCTTTCAGCTTTGATATATAGCTTTGCCTTATGGTCCTCTACCAAGATTGATCAAATAATGACCCCTGGGCCAAAACTGGCCTTGCCCTTGGGCTTATCAGTTTTTCATAGGAAAACCTTTGAAAATCTTCTTCTGAAACTGTAAGGCCCAGATCATTTGTAATTGAAATGTAGCTTAACCTTATAGTCCTCTTCCAAGATTGTTCAAATTATGACACCATGTCAAAATTGGCCCTGCCCCGGGACTTATCAGTTTTATATAGACTTATATAGGAAAACCTTTAAAACCCTTTTTAGCTCACCTGAGCCAAAGGCTCAAGGTGAGCTATTGTGACCGCTCACCGTCCGTTGTACGTCTGTCCGTCTGTCCGTTCACATTTACTTCAAACGACATCTCCTCTGAAACCCGCCGATTGTAGGGAGAGTTCAAACTGCTCATGATGTTCCTTGGATGCTTCTCTACAGAAGTTGTTCAAAAAAAAGGAAAAAAAGCACAAACTCTGCTTGAAAAAGCAAAAAAGCAAAAATCTTTAAAAAATCTTCTTGCCCAAAACTACTAGGCCCTAAGCTTTGATATTTGTACAGTAGAATCTCCTGGTGGATCCCTCTATAGTTTGTTAAAATGAAATCCCTAGGGTCACATTTGACACCACCCTGCACAGTTTAAGTGCTGCTCTAGGTAGGTTTTACAGTATTTTTGATTTAGGCAGAACTGTATTTACCTGAGTTACCCTTAATATACTATGGGCAAATAACCAATATTTGCAAACAGTTTGGATCCAGATCAGATGCAACATAATGCTGCATCTAATCTGGATCCAAACTATTTGCCACTCATTTACCAACTTAACATTTTCTAAAAAAAAAAAATGTACATTTTTTACACACAGAAGGTATTTAGCAGACATCATTTCAGTCTGGTAAGGGTAAGCCACCACCAGCAGTGCTGCTAATGCTACAGTACCGTACTCTTGCATAATAGTTGACCTCAGTGATCAGGCCAACAGAACTGAACATGTTGTCTGCTAAAGTTTAGAAATGGTTCAGTCTTCTTCATACTTAGAGAAACAGGATCTGGAAGTGATCCACTGACAGTTATGTAATTATGTCTTATGCCATATTTATACATATGTTTAATATTGGTTTTGTCACAGTTATCTGCATGTTTTGCCATTTTTTCTTGTCCAGGATTCAACCCTTTTTCCCAATAAATACTGACGTTTGTTAACCCATTACCCCATAAATGTGCATTTTTAGGCCTTTGATTTATTCCTCCACTTAAGAAAATAATTCCCCTTTAACCCTTTCCCCCATAGCATATCTCCATTGAATGTAGGTGTCCACTTAAAACAGGTTGAAAGTAAAGCAGAATGCGCTTTAAGCGCATTCTGCTTTACTTTCAGCCTGCTTTAAGCTATCATCTGCTAGAATATAGAAAATATTTTGTATTATACATATTTATGAATGTATAAATTGGAACTATTTTCTTCAGAGCAAGAATAAACTGAATGCGCTAAAAGGCGCTTCTATGGGGGAAAGGGTTAAACAGTCATGAAAATGTAAGATGTGAAATAAGTTTCTATATCCTAGTAGATGGTAGCTTAAAGCAGTTTGAAAGTAAAGCAAAGTGTGCATTAAGACCCATTCTGCTTTACTTTCAACCTGCTTTAGGTGGCCACCTATTTTCAAAACTAGAAACAGGCTATGGGGTAATGGGTAAAATGAAATTGCCTATTTGGAAAGAGCCTAATGAGAGGAAGTGCCATTTGCAAAGGCCATAACTCTGACATCATTGTTTTTTTAGTTATTTCCCTTTGTCATATTTTCTTGTCAAGAAGACAACTCCAGTTCTACTGATGCTATTGTAATGAAATTTTATGTATGGAAAGAAACTGATGAGAGAAAATGCCATGCATAAGGGCAGCAATATTTTGTTTTCCCCTTTGTCATATTTTATTGTCAGGAAAATAACTCCAGTTCTGCTGACGCTAGTGAAATAATTATCATTTACCGGAAATGGAAATAGCTTGATAAGAGGATGTGTCATGGATAAGGGTCATAAGCTTGGCAACAAAATTCACTTTTGTCATGTTTTCTTGTCCGGAAGATAACTCCATTTATAGCTATATTAAAATGTTGTCTTGCCCAGTCAACTTAGGTACAAACTTCAATGTCCTCAGGTGAGCGAATTTAGGGCCATGGCCCTCTTGTTATAGCTATATATATCACAATATTGTCTTGCCCAGTCAGCTTAGGTACAATGTTCTCAGGTGAGCGACTTGTGGGCCATGGCCCTCTTGTTTAGCTCACCTGAGCACAAAGTGCTCAAGGTGAGCTTTTGTGGTCAGTTAATGTCCGGCGTCGTGCGTTGTGCGTCGTGCGTCAACAATTTCTTCAAACATCTTCTTCTCCAAAACCACTTGCCTGATTGCAACCAAACTTCACAGGAATGTTCCTAGGGATAAGCTCCTTCAAAGTTGTTCAAAGAATTTGAAACCATGCAGAACTCTGGTTGCTATGGCAACCAAAGTGAAAAAATAAGGAAATCTTAAAAAATCTTCACGTCACAAACCACAAGAGCCAGAGCTTAGATATTTGGCACATGTCATAACCTATAGGTCCTCTATCAAAATTGTTCAAATTTTGTCCCTGGGGTCAAAATTGGCCACGCCCCGGGGGTCAACGTTTAACATAGAGTTATATAGTGAAATGTTCAAACATCTTTTTCTCTGAAACCAATATGTCCAGAGCTTTGATATTTAGCATGGTATTACTTCTAGAGGTATTTGACTTATATTGTTGAATTGGTTCCGGCCCGTTGCATATCTGGGTCACTGGAGCTAAAAATAGATTTATTTCCATGAGAACTTAAAAAATCTTCTCGTCTGAAACCATAGTACACTGAGCTTAGATATTTTGCACATAGCATCGTCTACAGATCCTCTATCAAATTTGTTCAAATTTTGTCCCTGGGGTCAAAATTGGCCCCGCCCCGGGGATCACAGTTTTACAAAGAGTTATATAGTGAAATGTTCAAACATCTTTTTCTCTGGAACCAATATGACCAGAGCTTTGATATTTGGCATGGTATAGCTTCTAGAAGTCCTACACATATTGTTGAATTGGTTCTGGTCTGTTGCATATCTGGGTCACCGGAGCTAAAAATAGATTTTTTCAATGAAAACTTCAAAAATCTTCTTTTCTGAAACCATAGAACACTGAGCTTAGATATTTTGTACATAGCATCGTCTACAGGCCCTCTATCAAAGTTGTTTAAATTTTGTCCCTGGGGTCAAAATTGGCCCCGCCCCGGAGGTCACCTTTTTATGTAGAGTTACATAGGAAAATGTTCAAACATCTTTTACTCAGAAACCAATATGACCAGAGCTTTGATATTTGGCATGATGTAACTTCTAGAGGTCCTTCATATATATGGATGAATTGGTTCTGGTCTGTTGCATATCTGGGTCACCGGAGCTAAAAATAGATTTTTTCAATCTTCTTTTCTGAAACCATAGTACACTGAGTTTAGATATTTTGCACATATCATCGTTTACAGGTCTCCTATCTTAGTTGTTCAAATTTTGCCCCTGGGGCCAAAATTGGCCCCGCCCTGGGGGTCACCTTTTACAAATCTTCTTTTCTGAAATCACGTGACCCATCCTAGGGTTACCATGGTCAGGTGAGCGATCAAGGGCCATTCTGGCCCTCTTGTCTTAGGAAAACCTTTAAAAATCTTCTCCTCAGAAACTGTATGGCCTAGATCATTAATTTTTGACATGTAGCTTTGCCCTATGGTCCTCTACCAAGATTGTTCAAATTATGACCCCTTGGTCAAAATTGGCCCCGCCCCAGGGCTTATCAGATAAGTTTTACATAGACTTATATAGGAAAACCTTTAAAAATCTTCTTCTCTGAAACTGTAAGGCCCAGATCTTTAATATTTGACATATAGCTTTGCCTTATGGTCCTCTACCAAGATTGTTCAAATTATGACCCCGGGCCAAAAATGGCCCCGCCCTCGGGCTTATCAGTTTTTCATAGGAAAACCTTTAAAAATCTTCTTCTCTGAAACTGTAAGCCTAGATCATTTATATTTGACATGTAGCTTTGCCTTATAGTCCTCTACCAAAGTTGTTCAAATTATAACCCCTGGGTCAAAATTGGCTTTGCCCCGGGGCTTATCAGTTTTACATAGACTTATATAGGAAAACCTTTTAAAATCTTTTTCTCTCAAACTGTATGGCCTAGATCTTTAATATTTGACATATAGCTTTAAAAAATCTTCTTGTCACAAACCACAAGAGCCAGAGCTTAGATATTTGGCACATGTCATTACTTATAGGTCCTCTATCAAAGTTGTTCAAATTTTGCCCCGGGGGTCAACGTTTTACATAGAGTTATATAGTGAAATGTTCAAACATCTTTTTCTCTGGAACCAATATGTCCAGAGCTTTGATATTTAGCATGGTATTACTTCTAGAGGTATTTGACTTATATTGTTGAATCGGTTCCGGTCCATTGCATATCTGGGTCACCGAAGCTAAAAATAGATTGTTTTCCCTTGAGAACTTAAAAAATCTTCTTGTCTGAAACCATAGTACACTGAGCTTAGATATTTTGCACATAGCATCGTCAACAGATCCTCTATCAAAGTTGTTCAAATTTTGTCCCTGGGGTCAAAATTGGCCCGCTCCGGGGATCACAGTTTTACATAGAGTTATATAGTGAAATGTTCAAACATCTTTTTCTCTGGAACCAATATGACCAGAGCTTTGATATTTGGCATGATGTAACTTTTAGAGGTCCTTCACATATATGGATGAATCGGTTCTGGTCTGTTGCATATCTGGGTCACCGGAGCTAAAAATAGATTTTTTCAATGAAAACTTCAAAAATCTTGTCTGAAACCATAGTACACTGAGTTTAGATATTTTGCACATATCATCGTTTACAGGTCCTCTATCTTCGTTGTTCAAATTTTGCCCCTGGGGTCAAAATTGGCCCCGCCCTGGGGGTCACCTTTTACAAATCTTCTTTTCTGAAATCACGTGACCCATCCTAGTGTCACCATTGTCAGGTGAGCGATCAAGGGCCATTCTGGCCCTCTTGTTCATAGGAAAACCTTTAAAAATCTTCTTCTCTGAAACTGTAAGGCCAAGATCATTTATATTTGACATGTAGCTTTGCCCTATGGTACTCTACCAAGATTGTTCAAACTATGAACCTTGATCAAATTTGGCCCCGCCCCGGGGCTTATCAGTTTTACATAGACTTATATAGGAAAACCTTTAAAAATCTTCTACTCTGAAACTGTAAGGCCCAGATTCTTAAAAATCTTCTACTCTGAAACTGTAAGGCCCAGATTCTTAATATTTGAGATATAGCTTTGCCTTGTGGTTCTCTACCAAGTGTGTTAAAATTATGACACCCCGGCAAAAATTGGACCCACCCAGTTTTTATAGGAAAACCTTTAAAAATCTTCTCTTAAACCGTAAGGCCCAGATCATTAATATCTGACATGTAGCTTCGCATTGTGGTCCTCTACCAAGTGTGTTAAAATTATGACACCCCGGCAAAAATTGGACCCACCCAGTTTTTATAGGAAAACCTTTAAAAATCTTCTCTTAAACCGTAAGGCCCAGATCATTAATATCTGACATGTAGCTTCGCATTGTGGTCCTCTACCAAGATCAAATAATGGGACCTGGGTCATAGCTATATCAAAATGTTGTCTTGCCCAGTCAGATTCTATGGTACAATGTCCTCAGGTGAGCGAAATGTGACCCTCTGGGTCTCTTGTTGTTGAAATGTAATCATTGTTGCAATAGTTACCTTCCCTTGATATACTTTGAAATGCTAGAAAAAGGCTTCATTTCAGTATCGTTTAGGCTCTAGTTATCTGCCTTTGATGTACTGTACTATATACTACAGTAGGTCGACAAACTTGAATGGATTTAGAATAAAACGGGTGAAATTCAAAGGTAAAGCTATCAGGCTTCATTACAAATGGTGAGCGATATCAGGGCCTTCAGGCCCTCTTGTTCAAATTGGGTGACTTTCAAGCACTGTACACAAACTTTACCAACACACCTCGTATGATACCTTGAACTCCCTTTATTCAAACATATACGTATTTCAAAGTTAAAATGTGGCAGCAGGCTAAACCACTTTTAACTTTGAAAAACAGATATGTTTGACTTTAAATTAAGCAGGCAGAAATAATGAAACTCAACTGTAAAATCATGGGAAACGAGCGTGAGATCAGACAGTTGAAGTGTTTGTGTATTTTCAGTTTCTAACTGGGGAGATTGTGCAGAGGACTGGAATGAAGACATAGATAGTTGGTCAGGAAGTGTAAGTAGTACAGTAGCTTTCCTCAACTTTAACCCTTTCTGCCATAGCCAAAAGGACACATTACACATAGCCATCTATATTAAAAGACAGGTGAACGCTTAAAAGAAGATGAAAGTACTGTGGTACCCTTGGTCTGGTGATAATGCGTAAGACTGTCATGAGTTTGAACCCTAGCTGCATCGCCGGTCAAGAGGAAAAGTAAAGCAGAGCTGTGCTTTACTTTTAATGAGTTTTCTGCTTTACTTATTTTAAGATGCACTTTGTATTCAAAACCATCAATGAATGTTAAAGTGGGGAGGAGTAAGATTTATCATTGGTGCACTGTGATGCTTATTATGAGAAAAGATTTATTTGCAGTTGGTGCAGTATCAATGGAGTTATGCAGAGTTTGTCTTGCAAAAATAAAAATGGGCTTTATCAAATCATATTCCAAACTTTGTAGCTCAAAGGAGCAAAATTGATGTGTAACAAGTTAACATTGATTGTTTTTAAAAATGTGTAAAGTGAAACTTGTTAAGCACACTTACAAATTTGATCTTTTAAATAGATTGTTGCTTATTGCATGAAAAAAATTGCAAAGACATTCATTTAAGATCCCAGTGGAGTTTTCTGCTTCAATGACATATCGTTCAGTGTCAATCAGTCCTGTGTTTTTACCTTCTACATGCCTATTTTCCTGACAGATAATAAGGTGCCTGATAAACTTTTTTGTCATTATGTCAGTTGGTCACATTATCTATGTTATTATGTCAGTTGGTCACATGACCTGCAGCCAGAACTACTTTCTTCACCAAGATGTTTATTTTTGCCAGTTGCTAAGGGAAACTTTTCTAAAGTAGTGTGACGACAGTTAATCAAGCTATTTATTGCAAACAAAATGTCAAGAGAGTATGTGACATCAGTTGCTTGCTGATATATGGAGTTACACTGAGAATCTTAAAACCGAAAATAATTTAGCATAAAAAAATGGAATGCTTATAAAATGCAAGCTAGGAACAAAATATTCTCTCTGTATATTGCTGATGTGATCATAAATAGAATATTTGGTTCCGAGCTTTGAATGAGAAATCTTTTATGGCTCGGCTCCTGAATACATCGGCTTCACCTTCCGCTCACCAGATATATTCATCCGCCTTGCCTGGTAACATTTCTCATTCAAAGCTAGGAACCAAATAATCTATATATCCAATTCAAACTGGCTCAAAGCCACCAACAATGGAGCGTTTCATTTAAAACATTAAACCTGTGTTTAAGCAGCCACTCGAAATGAGTCCCATGGACAGTCTGTAAGACAGGTGGCTACTAGCTCAATGTACAAAAGTAGAAAGAATATATTATGTCCAGTTGGCCATGTTTTATATGTGAATTGGTTACTTATTGAAGTGTGTATTGTGTTGTTTGTAGCTGGCGGAGACCAAAGTGTTTACTGCCAGTGCACCTACAGCTCAAGACCCTCCTCCTCCTCCAGCCCCAGTACAACTGGAGACCACAACATTGACATCCAACACGTAAGTACTAGGCATCGCAATTAATACACACATTGCTATTCCAATATTCACTTTGAATCCATTCGAAAATAAACCCAAAATACATAAAAAAATGTATACCACCATCTCTAGCCTTTGTTTTTGGATGGAGGTGGTAATGAAAAGATTATGGCTTTCTGTCACTGTTCATTTTGATGGTTTCAATATCAGTTCGTTTTATAATTAATTATATATGAACAGAAAATGTATTTTCAATTTTCAAAATCATATCAGGCAAATGTTGGAAACAATCTGTTTTGCATGTTTATTGTTTGTGCGTCTGCATTCAAGGCTTTGAAAGCAATTGATCAATGGTAACAACTTGGCAAATTTCAGAGACTTCTAAAATGAAAATCTGCAAGCTGTTTCGATAGCCTTATATGCAATCTGTTTCAATAGCCTAACTCGTTCTTGTTTTCATATATTTTATTTGCATGTACAACTAACCTGTCACTTGTTCTAACAATAATTGCTGTGGAAAACCACAAACACAACTCGATTACACAGCTTCGAATGTGTGTGTCATGATTGGAATCAGACAAGTAGTAAATAGAAACTAGAACTAAACATGTAAATTTTTATATGTGAGTACACATGACAAGACGAAATATGCGGAAACTTTTATTTGGGCGAGAATTTGTCCCCATTATAATCTTCAAATTGCAGGACAGCAGACAAGATTTGTCATTTGAGCTATGATTGGTACCTTACTTTGGGAACAGTTGGCATCGTGCTATTTTGGTCATTTTGTGCTTACAGATTGAGTTTTATTTTGGTTTATTTAATTTTGGCTATTCTGAGATTCACGGGGTAAAAATTAAATGCCAATTTGTATCAAAACCGTAACTGAAATACCTGTAATTGATGAAATGGCTTCAATAGTAAAACGGAATAACTAAAATATGCTATGTCCGAAAATGTCTGTTAACAATTTGTATGTTTATGAGTTCGCCTCTAAGAAAAAATACTTACCATAGAAAGAATTTTAAGGCTATTACATCTGGTAAAAATGTTCAAGTAAAAAAATTAAAAATTAATAGAACACCAAATTAGTTCATAAATTGTTCAGATGCCTAAGGCAAATGATAAGGTCAATTTGGTTGGTTTAAAGTATATCGCATTGACTGTATCAATATTTATCGCACTAAAAATAAGAACACCGTCTAAAGTCAATGTGGGAATGTTTCCTGTTTCATTTTGCATTCTAGAATGTTTGTTTTTCAAGGAATTAATGCTCGTGTATATTATAGTTTGGGATATCTGCTTCCACAAACCACTGGGATAAAAGTGAATAAAGGTAAACAATAGTGTGTTTGCATATCATTCACGGTTTATTTAGCACAAATTACAAGTTATCGGATGGAGGTGTGAATCTTCAGGCATATGGTTAGATCAAGTTATATGTTGCCAGCGATAATTGACATTTGTGTTGGTCATTAATAAGGATGTTTTAGGGTGTTGAATTTTTGCTAATCGTAACAGGTGGCCAAATGGGCCAATCATTAACCAAGGCCAAAATATTAAAAAAGTACGGTAATATTAAGGATTATGATAGGGTATTCATAATTGTGATGATAGCTGCGCCTCTTTTTCGGTAGCAACTAAGGCCCTTGTGTGAATTTTCGTTCAAATCTATAGTAAGTTCTAATAGCAACACTTCTATGTGAAATAATGGCTTTGTGAAATTGCGCATTTTATGCTGTCAAAGAAGTCCCACAAGTCCTTCGGATGAGACTTTAAACCGAGATCCTATTAATCAGTGTTTTACACTGGGCATTAGAGAACTCTGTAGATAATATGCATTGTGCCCAGATTTTCTGTATCCTCTCTACTCTCTCTGGGGTGTCTTTTTAGCTCACCTGAGCACAAAGTGCTCAAGGTGAGCTATTGTGATCGGTCGCCGTACGTCGGTGTCCGTGTCGGTGTCGTCTGTTCACAATTTGTTTCAAATAACTTCTTCTCTGAAACCAATGGCCCAATTTTAACCAAACTTGGTCAGATACATACTGTAGTTGTGAGCTTCAAAAATTGATGAAAAAAAGTGGGTGGGGCTATCGGTCTTGTTGCCATGGCACAATATCTAAAAATATCTTCTCAAAAACTACTGGTCCGATTTCAATTTGGTTTTCACCAAAATGTTTCTCAATTGATATACTTTCAAAGTTGTTCAAAGAATTTTGATCCGTCAAAAAACATGGCCGCCATAGGGCGTGGTCATTTCCCGTATTTACATAATATTGACAACCAAAGTCAAAACTTTAAAAATCTTCTTGTCAATAACCATAAGTCCTAGGACAACCAAATTTCATATGTAGCATCATGTTGTGAACCTTAACCAAGATTGTTAGCTCACCTGAACCAAAGGCTCAAGGTGAGCTATTGGGATGGCCCTGTGTCCGGCGGTGTGCGTCGTCGTTAACAATTTCTTCAAATGACATCTCCTATACCGCTAAACAGATTTCAACCAAACTTTATAGAAATGTTCCTTGGGTCAAGCTCTTTCAAATTTGTTCAAAGAATTAAAAACAATGCAGAACTCTGGTTGCCATGGCAATCAAAGTGAACAAATAATGAAATCTTAAAAAATCTTCTTGTCAAAAACTGCAAAAGCCAGAGCTTGGAGCATCACCTACAAGTCCTCTATCAAGTTTGTTCAAATTATGCCCCTGGGGTCAAAATTGGCCCCGCCCCGGGGGTCACCGTTTTACATAGAGTTATATTGTGAAATTTTCATACGTCTTCTTCTCTGAAACTAATATGGCCAGAGCTTTAATATTTGGCACGGTGACACTTCTAGATGTCCTTTACCTATTTTGTTCAAATGGTTCCGGTCGGTTTCATATCTAGGTCCAGTGCTCCAGATAATTTTTGCATGCAATGAGTACGTACTCACACTATTTTCACTTAAATGCTGAAAATCAAAATCAAATGCTGAAAATCTACGGAGAATACAAACAATGGAAAACTTTAACTAAATTTAACTTTTACTGAATTGAGCAATGTAGGCATGTGCACACTTCTAAATATGTGAATGCCATCATCTGAGCAAGACATTGGGCCATATGTGCATTCCTGTTCATGTTTGAACACACTGCTTGTGCTCTTTAATACCCATGCCTGTCAACAGTATTTCTTTGCACGATTCTTTGAGCCTTCAATGGCCAACAAGGTGTCTACCTTTCCCTCAATGCATAGGACATTTCAATACTGTGTCTCGATATTGTCCCTTTATAGTTGATATTTAAGCAGGGTTATGCCAACATTTTTTTTAGCTCACCTGAGCACAAAGTGCTCAAGGTGAGCTTTTGTGGGGTCAGTCAATGTCCGGCGTCGTGCGTTGTGCGTCAACAATTTCTTCAAACATCTTCTTCTCCAAAACCACTTGCTTGATTGCAACCAAACTTCACAGGAATATTCCTTGGGTCAAGCTCTTTCAAAGTTGTTCAAAGAATTTGAAACCATGCAGAACTCTGGTTGCTATGGCAACCAAAGTGAAAAAATAAGGAAATCTTAAAAAATCTTCACGTCACAAACCACAAGAGCCAGAGCTTAGATATTTTGCACATAGCATAATCTATAGGTCCTCTATCAAAGTTGTTCAAATTTTGCCCCTGGGGTCAAAATTGGCCCCGCCCCGAGGGTCAACGTTTTACATAGAGTTATATAGTGAAATGTTCAAACATCTTTTTCTCTGGAACCAATATGTCCAGAGCTTTGATATTTAGCATGGTATTACTTCTAGAGGTATTTGACTTATGTTGTTGAATCGGTTCCGGTCCGTTGCATATCTGGGTCACCGAAGCTAAAAATAGATTTTTTTCCCATGAGAACTTAAAAAATCTTCTTATCTGAAACCATAGTACACTTAGCTTAGATATTTTGCACATAGCATTGTCAACAGATCCTCTATCAAAGTTGATCAAATTTTGTCCCTGGGGTCAAAATTGGCCCGCCCCGGGATCACAGTTTTACATAGAGTTATATAGTGAAATGTTCAAACATCTTTTTCTCTGGAACCAATATGACCAGAGCTTTGATATTTGGCATGATGTAACTTTTAGAGGTCCTTCACATATATGGATGAATTGGTTCTGGTCTGTTGCATATCTGGGTCACCGGAGCTAAAAATAGATTTTTTCAATGAAAACTTCAAAAATCTTCTTGTCTGAAACCATAGTACACTGAGTTAAGATATTTTGCACATATCATCGTTTACAGGTCCTCTATCTTAGTTGTTCAAATTTTGCCCCTGGGGTCAAAATTGGCCCCGCCCTGGGGGTCACCTTTTACAAATCTTCTTTTCTGAAATCACGTGACCCATCCTAGTGTCACCATTGTCAGATTAGCGATCAAGGGCCATTCTGGCCCTCTTGTTTTAGCTCACCTGAGCACAAAGTGCTCAAGGTGAGCTTTTGTGGTCGGTCTTTGTCCGGCGTCCGTCGTGCGTCAATAATTTCTTCAAACATCTTCTTCTTCAAAACCGCTTGCCTGATTGCAACCAAACTTCACAGGAATGTTCCTTGGGTCAAGCTCTTTCAAAGTTGTTCAAAGAATTTGAAACAATGCAGAACTCTGGTTGCCATGGCAACCAAAGTGAAAAAATAAGGAAATCTTAAAAAATCTTCTTGTCAAAAACCACAAATGCTAGAGCTTAGATATTTAGCACATAGTATCATCTATAGGTCCTCTATCAAGATTGTTCAAAGTTTGACCCTGGGGTCAAAATTGGCCCCGCCCCGGGGGTCACCGTTTTACATAGAGTTATATAGTGAAATGTTCAAACATCTTCTTCTTCAAAACCACATGCCTGATTGCAACCAAACTTCACAGGAATGTTCCTTGGGTCAAGCTCTTTCAAAGTTGTTCAAAGAATTTGAAACAATACAGAACGAAAAAATAAGGAAATCTTAAAAATTCTTCTTGTCAAAAACCACAAAGGCTATAGCTTCGATATTTGGCACATAGTATCATCTATAGGTCCTCTATCAAGATTGTTCAAAGTTTTACCCTGGGGTCAAAATTGGCCCCGCCCCGGGGGTCACCGTTTTACATAGAGTTATATAGTGAAATGTTCAAACATCTTCTTCTTCAAAACCACATGCCTGATTGCAACCAAACTTCACAGGAATGTTCCTTGGGTCAAGCTCTTTCAAAGTTGTTCAAAGAATTTGAAACAATACAGAACTCCTCTGGTTGCCATGGCAACCAAAGTGAAAAAATAAGGAAATCTTAAAAAATCTTCTTGTCAAAAACCACAAAGGCTATAGCTTAGATATTTGGCACATAGTATCATCTATAGGTCCTCTATCAAGATTGTCCAAAGTTTGACCCTGGGGTCAAAATTGGCACCGCCCCAGGGGTCACCGTTTTACATAGAGATATATAGTGAAATGTTCAAACATCTTCTTGTTCAAAACCACATGCCTGATTGCAACCAAACTTCACAGGAATGTTCCTTGGGTCAAGCTCTTTCAAAGTTGTCCAAAGTTTGACCCTGGGGTCAAAATTGGCACCGCCCCGTGGTCACCATTTCACATATAGAGTTATATAGTGAAATGTTCAAACATTTTTCTCTGAAACCATTATGGCCAGAGCTTTTATATTTGGCAATGTGTAATGTCTAAAGGTCCTTCACATATGTTGACGAATTGGTTCCGGTCTGTTGAATATCTGGGTCACTGGAGCTAAAAATAGATTTTTTCAATGAAAACTTTAAAAAATCTTCTTGTCTGAAACCAAAATACACTGAGCTTAGATATTTTGCACATAGCATTGTCTACAGGTTCTCTATTAAAGTTGTTCAAATTTTGTTCCTGGGACCAAAATTGGCCCCGCCCCTGGGGTCGCTGTTTTACATGGAGTTATATACTGAAATTTTCAAACACATTTTTCTTTGAAATCAATATGGCTAGAGCTTAGATATTTTGCATGATGTAATGTCTAGAGGTCTTTCACATATGTTGATGAATTGGTTCCGGTCTGTTGCATATCTGGGTCACCAGAGCTAAACATAGATTTTTTTCAATGAAAACTAAAAATCTTCTTGTCTGAAATCATAGTACACTCAGAGCTTAGATTTTTGGCACATAGCATCGTCTACAGGTGACTGGTCCTGTATCAAGAGCATTCATAATATGTCCCTGGGGTCAAAAGTGACCCCGCCCGTGGGTAAAAGTTTCACAAATCTTCTTTTCTGAAATCACTGACCCATCACCATGTACAGGTGAGCGATTAAGGGCCATTCTGGCCCTCTTGTTTCATTTACCTGAGCGCCGTTGTGTTTTCTTTTGATACTTTTTGCGGATTTTTCTACACTGGGGTTGTCCTTGCTAACGACGCTATCAATAAACACTCACTGATAGATTTGAATACCCGCTCACGGCATCCTCACGTTTTTTCAAATTGAATAGTATAGGCGTTTTATCGTTACTTTTTACGTCGACTAACACCAGACGACGCCATCATAACATGTTTTTCTGCCGACGCTTGGAATGACAAGTTCGTCCCATAATGTTTCGACCCGTACCTCGTTGCCGGGGGTCGACTACGTGGGCGTGTTTATACGGGTCTCTGAGTATTTTAGTTTTAAAGTACACCAAATTCACAATCCTTTCTGAAAGGCTACGGAATCGAGATAAACCGGCCGATCCAATGTTGCTGCTTTTTAAGTTTGAGCGAGACTGGGGCGAGACACTGCGGGTGCGAACGTTATTAAAACAGGGAACGGTGTTAGGGTAAAATACGGACTGGTTTGAAGTTATTTTTCTAAGTAAAGAACGAAGTTCTAAACCATCAAACACACCAAACTGAAGCCAATTCTACCGTTTGTTTCTTGTTCACGGTCTTTTTCGCCGGACATTAAACTCGCAACTTAACATTTGAAATGCGTACGCAATTTTCTTTGTGCGTTTTTGTACGCCTGGATTGTCATTTCAAATGCGTTTCTCTCCAAAAAATATGCTTAAAAACGCACGTACGCACCTTATCTGGAGCACTGTAGGTCACAGAAGCTAAAAATAGATTTTTTTCAATGAAAACTTTTAAAATCTTCTTGTCTGAAACTACAAGGGCCAGAGCTTAGATATTTGTCACATAGCATTGCCTACAGGTCCTCTATCAAGTTTGTTCAAATTATGCCCCTGGGGTCAAAATTGGCCCCGCCCCGGGGGTCACAGTTTTACATAGAGTTATATAGTGAAATTTTCAAACGTCTTCTTCTCTGAAACTAATATGGCCAGAGCTTTGATATTTGGCATGGTGACACTTCTAGATGTCCTATACCAAAAATAGTGAAAATAGTCTTCTTCTCGGACACTAATATGGCCATAGCTTTGATAATTGGTATGGTGACACTTCTGAATATCTTTTACGTATTTTGTTCAAATTGTTCCAGTCTGTTGCATATCTAGGTCACAGGAGCTAAAAATAGATTTTTTCTATGAAAATTAAAAAATCTTTTTGTCAAAAACTACAAAGGCCAGAGCTTAGATATTTGGCACATAGCATCACCTACAGGTCCTTTATCAAGTTTCTTCAAAGTATGCCCCTGGGGTCAAAATTGGCCCCACCCTGGTGGGTCACTGTTTTACATAGAGTTATATAGTGAAATTTTCAAACGTCTTCTCCTCTGAAACTGATATGGCCATAGCTTTGATATTCGGCATGGTGACACTGTTAGATGTCCTTTACCTATTTTGTTTAAATGGTTCCTGTCTGTTGCATATGAAGGTAACAGGAGCTAAAAATAGATTGTTTCAATGGAAACTTAAAAAAATATTTTTGTCTAAAACCCTAGTACCCTGATCTTAGATATTTGGCACATAGCATCATCTACAGGTCCTCTTTCAAGGTTGTTCAAATTATGCCAATCGGGTAAAAAATGACCCTCTCCTGGACATAAATCTTTTTCTCCATTTTGTCAGTTATTCTCAGGTGAGCGAAATATGCCCCATGGGGCTCTTGTTCAAATAATGACCCCCGGGTCAAAAATGGCCGCTCCCTGGAAAAACTTTAAAACTCTTCTTCTCTGAAACTGTATTGCCTAGACCTTTTATATTTGGCAAGTAGCTTTGCCTTCTGGTCCTCTACCAAGATTGTTCAAATCATGACCCCCTGGTCAAAAATGGCCCCGCCCTGGGGCTTATCAGTTTTACATAGAGTTATATAGGAAAACCTTTAAAACTCTTCTTCTCTGAAACTGTATTGCCTAGACCTTTTATATTTGGCATGTAGCTTTGCCTTATGGTTCTCTACAAAGATTGTTCAAATCATGACCCCTGGGTCAAAAATGGCCACGCCCCAGGGCTTATCAGTTTTACATAGAGTTATATAGGAAAACCTTTAAAACTCTTCTTCTCTGAAACTGTATCGCTTAGACCTTTTATATTTGGCATGTAGCTTTGCCTTACGGTCTTCTACCAAGATTGTTCAAATCATGACCCCTGTGTCAAAAATGCCCCCGCCCCAGGGCGTATCAGTTTTACATAGACTTATATAGTAAAACCTTTACAAATCTTCTTCTGAAACCGTAATGCCCAGACCTTTAATATTTGGCATCTAGCTTTGCCTTATGGTCCTCTACCAAGATTGTTCAAATCATGACCCCTGTGTCAAAAATGGCCCGCCCTGGGCTTATCAGTTTTAAATAGACTTATACAGGAAACCCTTTAAAAATCTTCTACTCTGAAACTGTAACCATTGTCAGAATTCAATAATATTTCGAATGAATATTATTTAAAACACCCTTTATTAGGACTTTTTATATAGTTTCCATATTTTTCCTTTTTGCTCAAACAGTAATAATGACAAACGGATTCTGAGTTACTTCTTCATGCAACAGTCCACTTCCATGCAATGAAAAACTTCATTTTGCATTGAGTATTACACAATGGTTCCTCAGGTGAGCGATTTAGGGCCGCATGCGGCTCTTGTTAGCCCATAGATGCCAGAAATGGACGTTAACAAACCAAAGCAGGTTTCAAAAGTTTACAATAACATTGTTTTCTACTTTCAGTTTTGATCTGACAGCTCTGTATCCAAAACACCCACAGAATGACATCTCTGCAGATGCCAGCTATATCAACCAGTTTAATCAGCAGGCAACAGAGTCTATCAAGAATTCAATTGGAGTAAGATATGCAGTTTCTTGTTTATACCATGCCCTGATAAAGAGCCTTCGAAATCTTTCCTTTGCTTCTTTACAGCTTTTCCTTTTTAAATCGCCTGTACGAAGTACATGACGAGCTATTGCAATACCCCCGATGTAGTCGTCGTTGTTGTCGTCGTGAACGGCGTAAACAATTTTAAGAAAATGTCTATAACTTCTATGTCCCTTCAGGTATTGCTTTCATAGTTGGTATGTGTGTGTATATGGACAAGACCTTTCCATGCACTGAAAAATTTGGACCCCTGTGACCTTGACCTTAGGGCCCGCGGTTAGGTTTCGAAATCTGTGTTTAGGTTTTGAAAAATGCCTATAACTTCTATGTCCCTTGAGGCAGTGCCCCAGATAAGAAATCAATGAATAGGGTATTTCACTCCTCTATTTTAAATTAATAGAGTGAAATGAAAAATAATTATATATAATAGGGTATTTAACGGTTTTTAACTGGTGTACCTGAAATAAATGCTACGAAGTTAAATGTGTTGTATTCTAAAGTAATAACCATCTAAACAGCAGGGCTCCAGATAAGGGGGGTATTTCAAAAACTAAAATCTTTATTTCTAAATTAAACCCTATGGTGTCACTTCACATTAAAATATTCCCTTCGAGACGATTCTAATGAGTAGTAACACCATAGGATTTGATGCTGAAATGAGTGAGAAAATGTTGAAATTGTTCAATTCACTACCTCTCATCTGGAGCCCTGAACAGAACATGATTATATAGATTAGACATACCTGTACTTGAAGATTGTAACTTGGCCTTTTAGTGTATCTCTATCTGGTATAATAGTCTCTGTTATTTCAATTTGTAATCATTTATAACTGTTAATAACTTTGTAACTGCAACTTTTAACTGTTAACACTGTACAATTAACTGTTCATATGGAAATAAATTAGCAGTCCTTGCAAGCCTTTTTCCTTGGCTTGAAGTCCTGCAAAAGTCTCTCCTTCCTTCTTTTTAGCTCACCTGGCACGTAGTGCCAAGGTGAGCTTTTAGGATCGCTGGATGTCCGTCGTCCGTCGTCTGTCTGTCTGTCCGAGCGCACGAAAGGTCCTTTGTTGGGTAGGGAGAACAATAGATTCCATTCATTCCGTGATTGCCCTATTGTTATTGTTGGGTATTTTAGTGTACTGTTGGGTACTTTTAAACAAAAAATATACCCAACAAATGTCCAACTGTGAGAACGTCCGTCCGTTCACAATTGTTCGTTAACACTCTAGCAGGTTCAAATCTCATTGGATCTTGATGAAACTTGGTCACAATGTTTGCCTCAATGAAATCTAGGTCAAGTTCGAATGTGGGTCATGTCCGGTCAAAAACTAGGTCACTAGGTCAAATTATCGAAAAACCTTGTTAACACTCTAGAGGCTACAAATTTCATTGGATCTTCATGAAACTTCATCAATATGATTGCCTCAATGAAATCTAGGCCAAGTTCGAATGTGGGTCATGTCCGGTCAAAAACTAGGTCACTAGGTCAAATCTTTGAAAAACCTTGTTAACACTCTAGAGACTACAAATTTCATTGGATCTTCATGAAACTTCATCAAAATATTTGCCTTAATGAAATCTAGGTAAAGTTCGAATGTGGGTCATGTCCGGTCAAAAACTAGGTCACTAGGTCAAATTATCGAAAAACCTTGTTAACAATCTAGAGGCTACAAATTTCATTGAATCTTCATGAAACTTGAACAAAATGTTTGTCTCATTGAAATCGAGGTCAAGTTAGAATGAGGGTCATGCCCGGTCAAAAACTAGGTCACACGGTGTACATGGTTACATGGTAACCAGGTGAGCGATTTAGGGCCATAGTGGCCCTTGTTTTAGCTAACCACAGTTTGCATGGTGGGATTGGATCAAACAATTTAACAGGGGGTCCACACATGAGAATAGCCATCAGATTTGCAAGTTTTTCACTCTTCAATGAACCTCTGAATTTACATTTCAGCCTGTTTTGATAACTGAAGCTTCTTTCACATTCTACACTAGTTACCATCAAACAGAGAGCTATCTTTGCCAGTACAGCCATATTTGGATACATTCCATGATGCAGCAAAATCAATCTTTTACAAATTTCGCCTACAGTGAGCTTTGAAAAAGACCCTTTCAGCATACCACACAACCCTGGCCACTCTTTAACAAGTGCCTCTTTATTTAGAAATGGGGCAATTTCACACTCTGTTTGAGTAAACCCTTCATCTTGCAAATCTCCTGTGATTTTCACCACTTTGGTACTGCCATACAAATTAGCAAGTGCTTCAACAGCCTCTTTAGTGTCATTTTCTGTTGAGGCTTTGACAGTTAAAGGCTCAAACACATGGGCCATGTTGTTAAGAACAGCAGTATTTTCCTTCCGAAACCTTTGTTTAATGTTTTTTGTTATATTTGAAATGTACTGAACTCTCAAATCCTCCAATTGGCTGTCTACAGACTTTCCAAAATTCTTAAGTTCTTCACCCCCATATCTTGCTTTGTCATCTTTAACAGTTATGGCCCGCTTCATTTCACATAAGCCCCCACCATCATTTGATTTCATGTAATCTAATCTACCCAGAATACTGTCAACTAGTGGTGGCACCTCACTGAAGAGTAGCTCCTGTTTTTGCAGCTGACAACTCAGGGTTGCTAACTCTGTATGTATGTCTAGCATGAATCCAATCAAAAGTGCTACTTTGTAGTTAGAAAAATATTTGTAAAGCCCCTTAGCTGTTGCATTGTTTTCCTGTGCAAACTTAGATAATGTTGCTAGAACTGACCCATAACACATGTAGACAGCATAAACAGCATTTTTCAAACCTAACCAGCGAATGGAGTGTGGCTCCTTAACTGATAGTTCTGGCTCCTCTAACAGCTGCTGAATAGCTTTCAGAGTAGTTGTGCGATTTGATGAACCACTCATGAATATATACAATGACCCAAACTTGTCTCTAAATTTTTGAAGTGTTTCATTTTTCTTAATGGAATCTGTCAATGCCAAATTCAGGCGGTGTGCAAAACAGTGTGTTTGTATAGCAAATGGGGAATATTTTGCCTGTACTTGTACCCCTACACCAGTTTTCCTACCTAGCATGACACTAGCCCCATCGGTGGCCAGGGAGACACATTTGGACATATCAACACCTAGTTTTGTAACACATTTATACAATGCATTCACAATAGTAGTGGCACATCCATCTGGTACTTTAACATTGGCCAAGAATTTGGTTACAGATTCACCACCTTTCACATACCTAATGCAAATTGACAAATGTTTTTCAATTGTTATGTCTGTGCTTTCGTCCAGCATTAATGAAAAAAATTCAGATTCGTTTACATCATCTATGATAGATCTTTTCAAGATCGTTGATATGCACTGCTGCATCTCAGCAATAGATGTCCAGCTAAGATTTTTGTATGTTATATCACATCCATTCAAAGCCTGCAACTCTAGCAAAGCATTCACTTTTTCTGATGGCATTTCATTTTTAGCAGCACTATAGACAGTTCTAAACAAACACTGATCTTGTGTACTTACTGTAAGATCAGCAGTGCATGCCCATGCCTCATCACAATCATCAGGAATAACCGTTGCTTGAATATACATTTTTGAAGCCTCTTTGTGTTCCTTTGACAAATTGTGTCTCTCCAGAGACGATCTCTGAACATTTGGTGTTCCTTCTCCTGCCCATACATTTTTATGCCCCCAGAATCTACGATTCGGGGGCATATAGTTTTTGTCATGTCTGTTGGTTTGTCCGTCCGTCCGTCCGTCTGTCCGTCCGCACTCATGGGAAGGGTGTTGTGAGTTGCATCATGTGTATGAAACAGACTTGTGGGGAAAAACACTACATATGGGTTGCACCCCCTAAGCAACACATGTTCAAAACAATCCTCTGTTGTAGGGGGTGCAATTAAACTTATATGTTTGCACAAGTGCTTTGTCCACATGGACAAAAAACAACCATAAATTGTGAGCTACTTGTACAGAAGGTACTCCTGAGCTTCGAGCACCTCATATGCAACCTATGTACATGTGGACAGTGTCCGTCCGTACTTATTTGTGGGGTGAAAAACACAAGTACCCGCTCATGTGTACGTCCGTCTGTCCGTCCGTCTGTCTGTGCCAAAAACCTTAACCTTGGCTATAACTCTTGCATTTTTGTACCTGGACCTTTTATACTAGGCATGTGTCTTCCCTGTATCAAGACCTTTCCATCCATACAAACCTTTTTGACCTTGTGACCTTGACCTTGACATTTGACCTACTTTTGTAAAAATCTGTAAATGGCTATAACATTTGCACCAGTAGGCCCAGGGCTTTCATATTTTGTATGTATATTTCTTTTGTCAAGACCTTTCCAACCATACCAACATCTTTGACCATGTGACCTTGACCTTGACCTTTGAACTATTTAATCAAACTTTAACCAAAAACCTTAACCTTGGCTATAACTTTTGCATTTTTAAACCTGGGCCTTTTATACTTGGCATGTGTATTCCTCATGGCAAGACCTTTCCAACCATATAAAACTTTTTGACCTTGACATTTGACCTACTTTTGTAAAAATCTTTAAATGGCTATAATATTTGCACCAGTAGGCCCAGGGCTTTCATATTTTGTATGTATATTTCTTTTGTCAAGACCTTTCCAACCATACCAACAGCTTTGACCATGTGACCTTGACCTTTGACCTATTTAATCAAACTTTAACCAAAAACCTTAACCTTGGCTATAACTTTAATTTTTAAACCTGGGCCTTTTATACTTGGCATGTGTATTCCTCATGGCAAGACCTTTCCAACCATATAAAACTTTTTGACCTTGACCTTTGACCTATTTAATCAAACTTTAACCAAAAACCTTAACCTTGGCTATAACTTTTGCATGTTTGCACCTGGGCATTTTATACTTGGCATGTGTATTCCTCATGGCAAGACCTTTCCAACCATACAAAACTTTTTTAACTTGACCTTGACATTTGACCTTCTTTTGTAAAAATCTTTAAATTGCTATAACATTTGCACCAGTTAGCATAGGGCTTTAATATTTTGTATGTATATGTTTTGTGTCAAGACCTTTCCTACCATACCAATATCTTTGACCATGTGCCCTTGACCTTCACCTTTGACCTATTTAATCAAACTTTAACCAAAAACATAAACATTGGCTATAACTTTTGCATTTTTGAACCTGGGCCTTTTATACTTGGCATGTGTATTCTTCATGACAAGACCTTTCCAACCATACAAAACTTTTTGACCTTGTGACCTTGACATTTGACCTACTTTTGTAAAAATCTTTAAATGGCTATAACATTTGCACCAGTTGGCCCAGGGCTTTAATATTTTGTATGTATATTTCTTGTGTCAAGACCTTTCCAACCATACCAACATCTTTGACCATGTGACCTTGACCTCGATCTTTGACCTATTTAATCAAACTTTAACCAAAAACCTTAACCTTGGATATAACTTTTGCATTTTTGCACCTTGGCCTTTTATACTTGACATGTGTTTTCCCTTTCTAACCATACAAAACTTTTTGACCTTGTGACCTTGACATTTGACCTACTTTTGTTGAAATCTTTAAATGGCTATAACATTTGCACCAGTAGGCCTACGGCTTTCATATTTTGTTTATATATTTCTTGTGTCAAGACCTTTCCAACCATACCTACGTTTTTGCCCCTTGTGACCTTGACCTTTGACCTTTATTTGTATAAATCTTTATACGCCTATAACATTTGAACCAGTAGGCCTAGAGCTTCCATACTTTATATGTTTCTTGTCTTAAGACTTCTCCAACCATGCCAATGTTTCATTTACCCTACGACCATGACTTTTGACCTACTTTTGCAAATAAGCATTACATTACAGAACATGATGCTGGCTGGGGGCATTTGTGTTTCACAAACACATTGCTTTTCATCTGATCATCACCAAACTTTCTGAAAATGTTTGTTGACATAAAATGGAGACCAATTTGGATAACCAGCGGCACCAATTTATGCTAGGCCCTTTGGAGTAATGGCCCTTGAAGTCCTCAAAATGGCGCTCCACTACAGTTTCAGCTCTATAACTTTTACGTTTGATAGTCTGGATTCCCCTCCCTGTATCATCGGGGGCATTCGTGTAACTGGGACACGCTCTTGTTAAATTTAAATTTGGCACAATACAAACATTTCAGTCTATTATCTTGTCTCTCTAACCATGGATAGCTGCGTTTCCACTGCTGGAATGTTTTTTCCAGAACACGTTCACCGTCGTGTTTTTTCGATTCAGATTTTAACTCCGAACTGTCGACCACGGAATTTACTATATCAACCAATAGTGGTTTAATAATACTAATTGAAGAATCTTCCGTTTCCAGTTTGAAAAAACACAGTATTGACGAATTTGGCTCGGAATTAGTATTCTTATTCACGACTTTTCTGCCACGGCGTGACATTTTCAATGGTAACAGCGAAAACAAGTGACAAATAGTCATACTAACGAGACGCTTATAGAGATAAACACAAGCAAGCGCCTAGCAGTAGACTGGTACCGTATTGAAACTATAGAAACAAGCAATCGGAATATCTCACGGATTTTCGGCATTACACCTCGCTAAAAAGGAATGTGTAGTCGGCCAAGATCGAAAAGTCGGAAATGGAACCCGGTAGCAAAATCGGTTTCGATTTATATTTGTACGCATTTACGAGATATGTTTAGCGTATTTGATCAATATATTGCGTATCTGATACGCATTTAATTTATTTATTAAGCGTATTTGGCCATTTTGATTGCGTAAAATACGCCGATACGCAGCTTATCTGGGGCACTGCCTTGAGGTATTGCTTTCATAGTTGGTATGTGTGTGTATATGGACAAGACCTTTCCATGCACAGAAAAATTTGGACCCCTATGACCTTGAACTTAGATCAAAGGGTTTAAGGATTCGAAATCTGTGTTTAGGTTTCGAAAAACGTTTATATTTCCTATGTCCCTTGAGGTGTAACTTCATATTTAATTTTCATGTGTATATTGACAAAACCTTTCCATGCAGGCAAAAAGCTTGACCTCGGTGACCTTGAGTGTGCTTTTAAGTTTCTAAATGTGCCGATGGCGAGCTTTGTTGTCTCTCTGACAACTCTTGTTCTTTAAGGAACCTTTTTATGCCCCCGGCATCGACAGATGCGGGAGCATATAGTAATCGTCCCGTCTGTAACAAGGTTAAGTAGATTTTACCGTTTCGTCTAGCATCAACACATCTGACTACAATGCTTTGATACTTATACAGTTGTTGCCTTTGACCATTCCCTATCCACCAATATCACCAAACTTTGATTTTGACCTTGACCTTGACCTAATTTTAACTTAGAATATTTTAAATGGGCTCTTTTTTCGGTTAACTAGATTTTACCGTTTCGTCTAGCATCAACACTGTTTACTACAATGTTTTGATACTCATACAGTTATTGCCTTAGACCATTACCAACTCACCAATAATACCCAAGCTCAGTTTGACCTTGACCTAATTTGGACTTAGAAAAAAATCAGAATATATTGTCAAGGATGCCACCGGGGGCATAAGCGTTTATTGAACGCGCAGTCTTGTTCTTTGCTTTCAGCTTGCTTTAAGCATTCACCTTTCTTGTCTGTTTCATTGATCAAGTGGTCTTTAAAGTAAGAGTTGAAATTTTGCGGGGTTTATCTTTAAACATTGTTCAGAGTACCCATTCACGCACAGATGTACGTGATTCACGTATAATTTCAAAAAATCACGCATAAAATCAATGCCCTGAACGTGCATGCACGTACAGATAATTGTTGCAGTTAATGCCTTAATCGGATGTAAGAAGACCAGTTTTATTAACAAACAACAAAATACAAGTTAAACATCAAAGTCTGATGTGTCCGTTTAGATTTGTTTTCATTTTCCTTATAGTGTCTATCAGGCGCTTGACAATTCTTATCATTCTTAATTGGTAAAGCGCCTGGTTCACCCGCATCGCGAATATGATGATTGAGCGGTTTAAAATAGATTGTGGGATTTCCCGTCTCTGTGCCTAATAAAGTCGCTATTTTTAGCTCACCTGAGCCTTCGGCTCAGGATGAGCTATTGTGATACCATTCCGTCCGTCGTGTCGTCCGTCCACACTTTCAAACAACATCTCCTCAGAAACCACTGACCCGATTTCAACCAAACTTTGTCAGAAGCATCAGTGACAAGGGGGAGCGAAATGTTGTTCAAAGATTTTGGCTAGAGTTATTCCCCTTGCTTTGGGACCAGATTTTCTAACATGACCGTATAGACAACTTTTAATGCATAAGAAAATCTTTAAAAATCTTCTTCTCAGAAACCAAAAGGCACAGACCTTTGATATTTGGTTTGTATCATGACCTAATGATATTCTACCAAGATTGTTCAAATTTTGACCCTGGGGCCAAAAATGGCCCCGCCCCAGGGCTTATCAGTTTTTCTTAGGAAAACCTTTGAAAATCTTCTTCTCTGAAACTGTATGGCCTAGATCATTAATATTTGACATGTAGCTTTGCCTTATGATCCTCTACCTAGATTGTTCAAATTATGACCCCCGGGTCAAAATTGGCCCCGCCCCCGGGCTTATCAGTTTTACAAAGAGTTATATAGGAAAACCTTTAAAAATCTTCTTCTCTGAAACTGTGAGGCCTAGATCTTTAAAATTTGACATATAGCTTTGCCTAATGGCCTTCTACCAAGATTGTTCAAATTATGACCCCTTGGCCAAAAATGGCCCCGCCCTTGGGCTTATCAGTTTTTCTTCAGAAAACCTTTAAAATTCTTCTTCTCTGAAACTGTATTTCCCAGATCATTTATATTTGAAATATAGCTTTGCCTTATAGTCCTCTTCCATGATTGTTCAAATTATGACCCCCGGGTCAAAATTGGCCCCGCCCAGGGGCTTATCAGTTTTACATAGAGTTATATAGGAAAATCTTTAAAAATCTTCTTATCTGAAACTGTAAGGCCCAGATCTTTCAAATTTGACATGTAGCTTTGCCTTATGGTCTTCTACCAAGACTGTTCAGCTTATGACCCCGCCCTTGGGCTTATCAGTTTTTCATAGGAAAATCTTTAAAAATCTTCTTCTCTGAAACTGTAAGGCCCAGATCATTTATATTTGAAATGTAGCTTTGCCTTATAGTCCTCTACCAAGTTTGTTCAAATTATGACCCCCCGGTCAAAATTGGCCTCGCCCCGGTGCTTATCAGTTTTACATAGACTTATATAGGAAAACCTTTAAATTTCTTCTTCTCTGAAACTGTAAGGCCCAGTTCTTTAATATTTGTCACATAGCTTTGCCTTGTGATCCTCTACCAAGATTGTTCAAATAATGACCCCCGTGCCAAAAATGGCCCCACCCTCGACTTATTAGTTTTTCATAGGAAAACCTTTAAAAAAACTTCTTCTCTGAAACTGTAAGGCCCAGATCATTTATATTTGACCTGTAACTTTGCATTATGGTCCTCTACCAAGATTGTTAAAATTATGACCCTTTGATCAAATTTGGTCCTGCCCCAAGGCTTATCAGTTTTATATAGACTTATATAGGAAAAACCTTTAAAACTCTTTTTATAGCTATATATATATCACGATTTTGTTTTGCCCAGTCAGCTTAGGTGCAATGTTCTCAGGTGAGCGACTTGTGGGCCATGGCCCTCTTGTTTCTATCAATTTTTGTTTTTATAAGAATTCAATACTTATTTAGAGGAATATGTGTTTGAAAAAAACAAAAAGTCCGGTCATAGGTCTAATTCTGGTCACTTTCGATTTCAAAACAGCGACACCATTTTTATGCGAAATCCAAACAACACAGTCGAAAAACTGGATGGGTTATCAGATGTATTTTATCCCGTCTATTAACAATGTTGGGGAAAATGCCTGATTTAGTGAGACACAGTCTCAGCATAGGCCTACGCATTCGTGTAGTCTGCAAATATGTCGGCTAAGAAATAATGTGAGAGATACGAACAGTACACATCCAAACAAATGATATAAAAATTTAGCGGTGGAACCACAAATTTCCAAAGATCATCCCTGGTGCGTATCTATTGTTTGAATACGGATTGCTACTTTGTTATGGGGCCACTCGTCGTAGATACATCATATGCCTTTAGGCCCTGACTCATCGTACTTTGTCCCTGGCGTCCTCACATCAGAAGAAACAGAAAAACTTTTCATATGCACCCTCTGAAATTTGTCTGCACCCCCAAAAAATAGACATAGAGGGTTCATGCACCCTCAAAGCTAAAAGCCTGTGGGAAACCTGTTGTTTTGTGTCATTTTCTTTTGAAAACTTATAAAATACAACTGTTTTGACATTGAACACTTAACATGTGATGTTTGAACTGGTTGAAGAAACATTTTGAAAACTGGTATTCCTAAGGTGTCATACGCATTTTTTTTTTTTAAAGCACTTAAAAATATGAGTGTGATGCTTTTATTTTGATGTAATTTCAGATTGGCTCTGGATCTAGTTCATCTCTTCAGAATTCAATGACCTCACAGACTGCTTCAAATGTCAGTGCTCTAGTCTCTCTACAGCAGAGTGCACTGCAGGATAACATAGGGAGCAGTCTGACAGGAAGTGAACTGACAGGAAATGGCTTGTCTGGCTCAAGTCTAACAGGAAGTGGTCTGGTGGGAACCAGTTTAGGAAATGGTCTGTCTGGTAGCAGCCTACCTGTGAACAGTTTGTCTGGAACCAGTCTGCCTGTGAATAGTTTGACTGGGAGTGCATTGAATAGTACAAGTCTGAGTGGAAGTAATTTATCAGGGAATAATCTGACAGGGACTGGTTTAAGTGTGAGTTCATTGACGGGATCATTGACTGCAAATAGCTTGTCTTCTGTGTCTCAGTCCATATCAGCTCCACCAAGTGTTATTCCAACGTCGACAACGTCCCAGAATGCAATGCTACAACAGCGACCAAAGCCACAGCGATCAAAGTTGCCACCACCATCTAAGGTATCAACTCAATTCTAGAATAGCCTTGTCCCAAGTTTGAGGACTGACATTTATTATGGCCCCGCACAAGACTGACATTTATTATGGCCCCGCACAACGAAGTTGAGGACATATTGTTTTGCTCTGTCTATTTGTCTGTCTGTCGGTCCATAAATATAAACCTCGCCATAACTTTAAAACTACATGTGATGGGAGACTTTCCAGTCTTTCCTCCTATATGCTTCCCTATCTCTGGGACGTCCAAGCCCACATTGGCAGTAACGGACATAAATCAGTGCACAGCGATGATTTTGAGTAGTCACATGAAAGGGTTTAGAGGAGACATTTGATAAGAATTTAAGCTTACAAAATACTCCTATTGTCTTGAGCCTTGTTATGATACTGTGTGTATTGGTATGCAGTTGTATAGTATTGGATACTATCTTAAAATATGCTATTAGAATATAAATATGTAAAGCACATCTAGTTATACCCCTGGGGGATATAGAAGTCATTCTGTCTGTCTACACTCGCATACAGATACTTTTGTATCCAAAAACTCTGATCACACATAAGTGAAAAACATTAAACCTGGCCATCCCTTGTGACATTCACCTATCCATCTGTAGTGTCATTAACCTGGCCATTAGTGGGCCTATGGTTGTGGTTAGATTGTATGTCATTATATTCTAAGATTGGAGCAAAATATTGTATGACCCCGGCATATGTAGATGCGTAGGCATATAGACTAGTAATCATCCTGTCCGTGCGTCCGTCTGTAACAAGATTTACTAGATTTTACCGTTTCGTCTAGCATCAACGCCGTTTACTCAAATACTGGGATACTTTACAAGTGACATATAAAGACCATTCTCAATCCACCAATATCACCCAACTTTGATTTTGACCATGACCTTGACCTAATTTAAATGGGCTATTTCTTGGTTAACTAGATTTTACCATTTTGTCAAGCTTCAACACCACTTACTAGAATGCTTTGATACTTATACAGTTGTTTCTTTGGACCATTCTCAATCTTCCCATATCACCCAACCTCAATTTGACCTTTTCCTCGACCTCTTTTGGACTTAACATATAACTAGATTTTTCCGTTTCGCCTGACATCAACACCACTTACTTGATTGCTTGGATACTTGTACAGTTGTTGCATTTGCCCATTCTCCATACACCCATATCCTGACCTTTATTTGACCTTGACCTAATTTTGACTTAGAAATGATTCTGAATTTATTGGCAAGGATGCAACAAGGGGCATAAGGGTTTATTGAGTTCATAACTCTTGCATCAATATTCAGTTATAATATTTCCCTTTTCCACATTTTCTTCTCCTGCAGATTACTTCTGTTTACTGAAGCTTTTGTAATGAAATTTCAAGAATAGAAAGAGGTTGATGAGTGTAAGTCTTTTGCATAAGGTTAATAACTTTTGCATCAGAGTCCCAGGTTACAAAGCGTATGAGCTGAGTCTGGGTGTGTTCACAAGCATCTGATTGGTCAGATTTGAGCCTAGGCTCAAATCTGACCAATCAAATGCTTGAGAACGACTTTAGACTCAACGCAAAAGCTTTATAACCTCGGACTTAGTACTTAATTTCATTACTCACAATCAGAAAAACTTAATTTCATTACTCACAATCAGAAAAAATCAACTCGTATTTAGCGAGTGTTAAATTAAACCAATTGAAATAAGAGAATATATATGCAAAATGTTTTGGAAAAAAACCAAAAAACCGTCCCCATTCCCTCCATAGATAAATCCTGCTATGTTTTACAAGTGACGGGGGAATTTCTCCCCCTCTGGATAAGAATTCTGGCAGCATCTCTACAATAAAGTCGTTACCACCCTTGTGTCTACAAATTTAAATAGATTTTTAGCTCACCTGGCACGAAGTGCCAAGGTGAGCTTTTAGGATCGCTGGATGTCCGTCGTCTGTCTGTCTGTCTGAGCGCACGAAAGGTCCTTTGTTGGGTAGGGAGATCAATAGATTCCATTCATTCCGTGATTGCCCTATTGTTATTGTTGGGTATTTTAGTGTACTGTTGGGTACTTTTAAACAAAAAATATACCCAACAAATGTCCAACTGTGAGAACGTCTGTCTGTCCGTTCACAATTGGTTCGTTAACACTCTAGCGGCTACAAATTTCATTCGATCTTCATGAAACTTAATGACAATGTTTGTCTTGATGAAATTGAGGTCAAGTTCGAATATGGGTCATGTCGGGTCAAAAACTAGGTCACTAGGTCAAATCATAGAAAAAGCTTGTTAACACTCTAGAGGCTACAAATCTTATGTGATCTTAATGAAACTTGCTCAAAATGTTTGCCTCATTGATATCTAGGTCAAGTTTGAATATAGGTCGTGCTCGGTCAAAAACTAGGTCAAATCATAGAAATACCTTGTTAACACTCTAGAGGCTACAAATCTCATTGAAATTAAATGCATCCTAGTCAGAATGTTTGCCTAATTGATATCTTGGTCAAGTTCTAATATGGGTCATGTCTAGTAAAAAACTAGGTCACTAGGTCAAATCATAGGAAAACCTTGTTTACACTCTAAAGGCTACAAAGCTCACCTTATTTTCATGAAACTTGGTCAAAATGTTTGCCTCATTGATATCTAGGTCAAGTTTGAATATGGGTCATGTCTGGTCAAAAACTAGGTCACTAGGTCAAATCATAGAAAAACCTTGTTAACACTCTAGAGGCTTCAAATCTCATTGGATTTTAATAAAACTTGGTCAGAATGTTTGCCTAATTGATATCTAGGTCAAGTTCGAATATGGGTCATGTCGGATCAAAATTTAGGTCACTAGGTCAAATCAAAGAAAAACATTGTTAACCCTCTAGAGGCTACAAATCTCATTAGATCTGAATGAAATATTGCCAGAATGTTTGCCTACATCAAAGCTAGGTCAAAATCAAATGTGGATTGTGTCTGGTCAGAAACTAGGTCAAATCATAGAAAAATCTTGATAACACTCTAAAAGTTGATTGTGGGTCATGTCTAGTCGTAATCTAGGTCACTATAGGTCATGTCTTACATGGTGTACCAGGTGAGCGATTTAGGGCCATGGTGGCCCTTGTTAATAAACTTATACAAACTGCAGTGTTCTGCCTAGAAATCCAAATCTATGGGCCCCAGTGCCCACTGAACATGAAAAAAGCGTGCTATTTTTATATGCCCACCTCTAGAGGTGGTTGTATATTGGCGTGGCCCTGTCTGGTTGTTCGTCTGTCAACATTTTGTTAGCTCACCTGAGCCTTCGGCTCAGGATGAGCTATTGTGATACCATTCCGTCCGTCGTCCGTCCACACTTTCAAACAACATCTCCTCAGAAACCACTGACCCGATTTCAACCAAACTTTGTCAGAAGCATCAGTGACAAGGGGGAGCGAAATGTTGTTCAAAGATTTTGGCTAGAGTTATTCCCCTTGCTTTGGGACCAGATTTTCTAACATGACCATATAGACAACTTTTAATGCATAAGAAAATCTTTAAAAATCTTCTTCTCAGAAACCAAAAGGCACAGACCTTTGATATTTGGTTTGTATCATGACCTAATGATATTCTACCAAGATTGTTCAAATTTTGACCCTGGGGCCAAAAATGGCCCCGCCCCAGGGCTTATCAGTTTTTCTTAGGAAAACCTTTGAAAATCTTCTTCTCTGAAACTGTATGGCCTAGATCATTAATATTTGACATGTAGCTTTGCCTTATGATCCTCTACCTAGATTGTTCAAATTATGACCCCCGGGTCAAAATTGGCCCTGCCCCCGGGCTTATCAGTTTTACATAGGGTTATATAGGAAAACCTTTAAAAATCTTCTTCTCTGAAACTGTGAGGCCTAGATCTTTAAAATTTGACATATAGCTTTGCCTAATGGCCCTCTACCAAGATTGTTCAAATTTTGACCCCTTGGCCAAAAATGGCCCCGCCCTTTGGCTTATCAGTTTTTCTTCAGAAAACCTTTAAAATTCTTCTTCTCTGAAACTGTATGGCCCAGATCATTTATATTTGAAATATAGCTTTGCCTTATAGTCCTCTTCCATGATTGTTCAAATTATGACCCCCGGGTCAAAATTGGCCCCGCCCAGGGACTTATCAGTTTTACATAGAGTTATATAGGAAAATCTTTAAAAATCTTCTTATCTGAAACTGTAAGGCCCAGATCTTTCAAATTTGACATGTAGCTTTGCCTTATGGTCTTCTACCAAGACTGTTCAGCTTATGACCCCGCCCTTGGGCTTATCAGTTTTTCATAGGAAAATCTTTAAAAATCTTCTTCTCTGAAACTGTAAGGCCCAGATCATTTATATTTGGAATGTAGCTTTGCCTTATAGTCCTCTACCAAGTTTGTTCAAATTATGACCCCCGGGTCAAAATTGGCCTCGCCCCGGTGCTTATCAGTTTTACATAGACTTCTATAGGAAAACCTTTAAATTTCTTCTTCTCTGAAACTGTAAGGCCCAGTTCTTTAATATTTGTCACATAGCTTTGCCTTGTGATCCTCTACCAAGATTGTTCAAATAATGACCCCCGTGCCAAAAATGGCCCCACCCTCGACTTATTAGTTTTTCATAGGAAAACCTTTAAAAAAAACTTCTTCTCTGAAACTGTAAGGCCCAGATCATTTATATTTGACCTGTAACTCTGCATTATGGTCCTCTACCAAGATTGTTAAAATTATGACCCTTTGATCAAATTTGGTCCTGCCCCAAGGCTTATCAGTTTTATATAGACTTATATAGGAAAAACCTTTAAAACTCTTTTTATAGCTATATATATCACGGTATTGTTTTGCCCAGTCAGCTTAGGTGCAATGTTCTCAGGTGAGCGACTTGTGGGCCATGACCCTCTTGTTTTACCGGAAAAACTATTGGAGGGATATTAATGAAAGTTCACACAAATGTTGTATGCATAAAGATCTGAAGCTGAGTTGAGGTTGAGGTTTAGAGTGCAAGTGGTCATTTCAATCAACCACAAGCGGTCAGTTCAATCGATAAATGTGGTCAGTTCAATTCACCAGGGTGGTCTTTTCAGATTTGATAAATCCACTTTGTGCCTCTTATACCCCCTATATACTTGAAATAGTTTCCTGTGTATCTTTAATGCATTATTACACTATAATTAAACTTTTTTAAAGCCTTTATAGCTTTATTTCAACCAAAAAAGAGTATTGACCACTTCAGGGAGTATTGACTGGGGCGGTGTGAACCGGTTAAAACCGCCCCAGTTTTTACCGACCAACCCTGCCTCTACCAGATACAGTAGATTTTTATCTTACTTGAAGTTACTGTTTGTAACTGTTTAAGGTACTTCGCAGGTGCCCTTAGTTTCCATACAAGGTGTTTTGATGATTTTATTTTTCTCAAAAATAAATAAAGCTAATGACTACAAGTCTCGCCCAATAAGTAGTCCACAACATTCATTACAAGAAAAGCTAAAATCATTTTGAATAAAGGTATTCAGAAAGATGTTATCAGCTATTTAAATTTTGCATAATGGTAAAAAATTGAATTACAAAAAACTGACTCATTCAATGTACATTTGTTTTCATTTTATTGAAATATATGGTTGATGAAATAGTTAGTCTGAAAAAATTAGAAAGTATTACAGTCAGGATTTGTTGTAATAACAGTTTTTCTTATTAAAATGTGTGATATTTGAAGTTGAGATACAGTTACCTTCCTTAAAATTATAATTCTGTCATTAAAATGCATTTTTATTTATTCATGGACTTGCATACAAGGTTAATTATATTATTTAAACATAATAATAATGGGCAATATCGATCTTGAAAAGATTGACGTATTGATAAGCTTCAATGTGTGGCTTTATAGTTCGATCAAATCGTATAAATGTATACCGATTTTATTGACTTGTAAGTCATTAAACTAAAACGTACATGTAAGTGGAAATATAATTGGACCGTATATAACATCACTTATTTTAATCAACGAAGACAACACATAACATGTCCCTTGATCACTGCGTTATGGATTGAGAAGTCAATATATCGGACACTCAAAAAAATATTTGGATCGCATGGGTCTCGAACCTATGGCCTTTCAATTGCTAGTCAACCACTGTACTGACTGCGCTATGAAGGATTATACTAATTCGTATCAACATTTCCTTTATATAAATTTTCTAACATATGCACGTACGGAAAAAGTCTGTGTCGTCCAGACGCATATCCGAAAGGCCTTAAAATGCACGCATTCTTCTTTACCCTCAACCTGCTTTAAGTGCTCTTCTGTCTTTAACTCACAGGCTGTGGAGTAAAGGGTTAATTTTTCATTTACAGATTCCTGCGTCAGCAGTTGAGATGCCTGGTCATATGATGACCACGCTGGATGTACAGTTTGGTGCCAACCTGGAGTTTGGCTCAGACAGCTCACCATTCTCATTTGGGGGAAATGAATCTGTTACCAGTGCTTTCTCAAGTGTAACTTCAAGCAGGTAATGGTTTGTTACCTAGGAACCACTCTGCTCGAAATTTATGAAGTCTGCAACTTAGGAAACAAATATAAATCTGTAGGTGCAATACCTTTCTATGTAATTAAATCAAGAGATGATCTCTTTTAATTTGAACTAACTTTTATTTTAGAGTTACAATGTGGCTTAGCCACGTTTTAAATTTGAAATGAGCGGATGTTTCATTTACACATGCTGATGACTGATGTTATGGAAAATTATCTCTAATATAACATGTTGGACTTAAGTTAGAATGAGTTTTTGAGATTCAAAAACTCCTCAATCTTTAGCTAAGCTGCTGTTGCATAATAATAGCTCTTCATACATTATATCTACCAAATCTACATACAGTTAAAAAGATAATATTCTTTGTAAATAAACATGTGTTTGCTAAACAAAAAATATTGCCAATTTAAAAAGTGAAGCCAGATCAGGCGTCGGGGTTACCCCAGCGTCTAATCAGGCTCCAAATTGTTTGCTGCTTATATAGAAACGAATTGTAAAAAAAAATTATTGCAGGTGGGGGTATCATATTTGTCTTACAGACCAAGCCATTCCTCTAGGATTTCATGGCGTTTGCATGTAGTTGGTTTATACAGGACAGAATAACATCTTCACAGGACCATTAATTACTTTTCCAGCACTTCCACTATCAACAGTCATGTGAATGCTCAAGTTGGTCAGGTGCCACTAAGTAAGAGCAGTGAGACGATGATTGCATCATCCATCATGTCTGCAGATCTTGAACAAAGCTCACCTCGGAGCAGTACGTTGTACCAGCCTTCGCCATACACAACACCAACAAAACAGAACACTACAGAGACTAGTAGCAAGGTAGGAGAATGCAACAAGTCATTTAACCCTATACCCCATAGCCTGTTTCTAGGACTTCTTAAAGCAGTTTGAAAGCCTGCTTAAAAAAACTTAAATTATTTGCTGCTCATAATGAAATGATTCATTTTATCATTTTCAATGTACTTTTCTAATTTTTTTAATCTAAATGTACAAAATTAACAATTACATCTTAAAAACTTTCCACTGTAATGTATGTCCCTTTTCTTGTAATGTCTGTTGTAATTTTTACAATGTTGGATCGCATCAACTTTCTTCTACAAAAGGTATCTAAGAAAACGTTCACTGTGTGCTTAACAATGTACCTTATACATTATTTATAAGAATTTTCTTGAACCAGAATCAGTAAAAAAATAAATTCTGATAAAAATATGATACTTTTAGAAAATTCTGACCAACATGTTCAAACCCAAACATTCACAAATCTATCCAAATTTTTGGGAAAATGATCATGTATTATCCTATTTGGTGCATTTTCTTACAATAAGTATAGTTACATGCTCCTAGTCAATAAATTTAAAGTCGGTAAAGTATAATGTCTTACTCTGTAATGTCCATCCCCTCTCATGCCGAATTTCAGTAAATTGTTCAAAAAATCTATTGCAAATTTATCTTTTTTCCAGTAGATCATCTAAATTGACAGTTATGACATGATTAATCTGCTCATTGCATTGAAAAACTACAAACTTTATTTTTTAACCTTGATGCTAACCCAATTGGGCATTTAAACGTGCACAAGGCCATATATATAATCTTGCTATGATGAAAGTGCAGGGGTCCAGAATTTAGCCAATCTATGTGGGCTATTGGCTGGTACCCAGGACTGAGTGACATGCATGTGGCGTGTCCTCAGCCAGGATCCAGTCAGATTCTTACTGCTCAGCTGATAGCAAGAGTATTCATCTTTGTACAGTAGTATTGGTTTTCATATAAGATATTTGGGCAAACAAAAATATTTCATGACATATTTTCTGGAAATATCAATATTTTAAAAAAGTCAAATTCTGAAAAAGTTACTATTAAATCTCAAATTACAAAAAAATCTAGCTGTTTAACATACGCTAATTTTACTCTTATTAGATAGATATTACTTAGTTCTACTAGCCGCAAATTTTTTATGAAAATCTATAGTGGCATTTGCATTTTATACATGATTTCCAGAAATTCTGACAAAATGTTCACACAAAACGAGTAACCTCCCTTGAGTTCAACTTTAAAATGCCGTCAGCTCTAAATAATAGCATAAGTCAAACCTGTAATAAGGGACCATTGAATACGGTAGCCTGTATATCTTTAAAGGCAGATGACTGCTTAATGCATAACAAAAGTAATGCATAAAAGCTCCTTTAGGATCTTATCTTTTAGCATTACTTTTGTCCTGTGTTAAGCTGCCATCTGTCATATAGGCTATAAATCCTCAAAAATTAAGTTGTCACTTGACTATACTTGCGTCTGATATTATTCATTATTACGTGACTAAACAAAGCCTGTCCTTTGATCACTACGTTATGGGTTGACTAGTCAATAAAATCGGACAATTTATTTAAAAAAAAGTTTTGTAGCGAGTGAGAATCGAACCTAGAACCTTTGGCTTGCAAGTCAATCATCGTACCAACTGCGCTAACAGAGAAGACACTGATGTTGATCAAACTTTTCTTTATGTAAGTTTTCTACTATAAGCATGTGCCGCAATGATCAGGTGAAAATCATCAGCATTTCCGGAACTCGAGATGCGGGCCGCCCGCTGTCGAACCACCTTAAGCTACCATCTGCTAGGATATTGATTTTATTTATGCTGCATATTAATGACTGTGTAAAGTAGGTATCTTTTCATTAGTGGTGGAATAATTAAAGATATAAAACATGAAGTAGTGAGTAGGACTGCAACGGTTCACCGAATTTCGGTTATTTTCGGTTCGTTTGTCTCGGTTCGAGTTTCGGGTCGGCACCGCAAATTTTCGGTTCGGTGCGCCGATGTATGGTAAATTATACTAGACCGCTAATTTACCAATCAGCGTGCAGTCTGTGTGTATATTTTTGATGGTCAGACGTTCCAAAATGTAAGGTTAAATCACAGTTCTAACCTTTTCATCTCGCAGTAATTTAAATAGATCGCTTCTCGTCCGTCTCATTCTTTTCATATCGGCTATTTATAATTCCGGGAAACCCAACACTTAACCCATGCGCACGATTAATAGCCCGGCTTCAAAGGTACCAAAGTCGAATCAGCATCAGAAAAAGGGTAACCAGTCTATTACTTAGCGACCGCAAATTGCGAATGGCGATGTAAATAATTAAACTCAAATATTAATGACTTTTTCAGTAAAATAATAATATAATTGGAGCTGAGTAGTTCTTCTAGCGCTTATAAATAGAAGGCTGATGAGGCATTTAAGGAAGACCAGCCAGAATGACAAATAAAAAAGGCTGAAAGCTTAGTTACGAAACTTCAATGAAAAACAGGTCGGGACGAACCACGCCTTAAATTCGCTACATTCTGTCCTAAAATGGTAGAAAGAAATGCACATATTTCTCGTACATATGATAAAATTATAGATGACAGTGATAGCGTTTTCGAAAAAATGTGTAGATCTATTGTCTGCGTAGACATGTGCCAGTAAATGAGAATTATTTTCAGGTTGATTTTATCAAGTTCTTATCCTAATACCCGAACCGAAATACCCGAAAACCGAAGGGGTCTACTCGAACCCGAACCGAACCGTGAAGTACCTGAACCGTTGCAGCCCTAGTAGTGAGTGGAGACCGCGGATTAGGCGTTGAGTATCACAGTTGTATGAAATGGATATATCTTGCTATGATGAAAGTGCAGGGGTCCAGAATTTAGCCAATCTATGTGGGCTATTGGCTGGTACCCAGGACTGAGTGACATGCATGTGGTGTGTCCTCAGCCAGGATCCAGTCAGATTCTTACTGCTTAGCTGACAGCGAGAGTATTCATCTTTGTACAGTACAGTGTAGCTCCATTATATCGCGGAAGTTGGGGTCCAGTGAATTAAATCCGTGATTTGATAGGATCGTGATATAGCCCATTTCTGAGCTGAACCAAATTTTATTGTTTCAATGTCGTGCAATAAACAGGGTTTCATGGTTGTAAACCTTGTTATTTCTTGTGAAAACAAGTCTTTATATTTCCATGTTTCCATGCATCTCAATATTGTATCATTTTTAGCTCGACTTTTTCAAAAAGTCGAGCTATTGTCGTCACCCTGTCGTCTGCGTCTGCGTCTGCGTCTGCGTCAGCGTCAGCGTCTGCGTCGGTTAAGTTTTTTGCTTAAGGTTTTTGTAAGAGTCCATTTCTCAATAACTATCAGGGGTATCCATTTGAAACTTGGAATAGTTGTTCAGTATTAAAAGGGCAACTCATTACAACAAGACAGGTAACCCTGGGATTTGTCATTTCAGAGTTATTGCCCTTGTTTTATTTACTTAAAAATTATAAAGTAACATATCTCAATAACTATCAAAGGTATCCATTTGAAACTTGGAATAGTTGTTTAGTATCAAAAGGGCAACTCATTACAATAAGGCAGGTAACCCTGGGATTTGTTAATTCAGAGTTATTGCCCCTATTTTATTTACTTAAAAATTATAAATTAACATATCTCAATAACTATCAAAGGTATCCATTTGAAACTTGGAATAGTTGTTAAGTATCAAAAGGGCAACTCATTACAACAAGGCAGGTAATCCAGGGATTTGTCATTTCAGAGTTATTGCCCTTGTTTTATTTACTTAAATATTATAAATTAACATATCTCAATAACTATCAGGGGTATCCATTTGAAACTTTGAATAGTTATTTAGTATCAAAAGAGCAACTCATTTCAACAAGGCAGGTAACCCTAGGATTTGCCATTCCAGAGTTATTGCCCCTGTTTTATTTACTTAAAAAATATAAATTAACATATCTCAATAACTATCAAAGGTATCCATTTGAAACTTGGAATAGTTGTTTAGTATCAAAAGGGCAACTCATTACAACAAGGCAGGTAATCCAGGGATTTGTCATTACAGAGTTATGGCCCATGTTTTATTTTACTTAAAAATTGTAAATTAACATATCTAAATAACTATGAAAGATATTAACTTGAAACTTTAAATACCTGTTAAGTATCAAAAGGACAACTCATTACAACAAGGTAGGTTACTCTGTGATTTGTGATTCCAGAGTAATTGCCCTTGATTTATTTACTTAAAACTTGTAAATTGAAATATCTTAATAACTGTCAAAGGTTTTAACTTGAAACTTTAAATACTTGTGTTATAAAAAAAGGGCAACTCATTCAAACAAGAAAGGTGACCGGGGATTTGCCATTTCAGAGTTATTGCCCTTGTTTTTATTTACATAAAACTTGTAAATTGAAATTTCTCAATAATTACCATAGGTATTAACTTGAAACTTTTAATGCTTGTTCAGTTTCAAAAGGGCATCACCTTTCAACACAGCAGATAACCATGGGATTTGTCATTGCAGAGTAATTGCCCTTGTTTGACTAAGAATTTGTATATGAAATTATTCAGTAACCGTAGAAAGTTATTAATTTCAAACTTCCAATATATTTGAATACTTGTTTAGTTTCAAAAGGGCAACGCATTACAACAAGGCAGGTAAAGCAGGCAAAGATATTGTCCTTCTTTTGACTTATAGTTTACTTTAAGTGGAATGTAGACTGTCCAAGTATGTTTAAGTTGTTGTTGCTTACAAACTTCTATGATCAATAGGGCATTAAACACCCATACACATTCTTTAAGTTTGAAAAATATAGCCGTCTCAAGTATATGAAAGTCGAGCGTCCAGCACCCGTTTGCGGTGCTCTCGTTAACTCACCTGATCTAGCTCAGGGTGAGCTTTTGCAATCCTTGAATGTCCGTCGTCCGTCGTCAACAATTTTAGTGTTTATTCTCTAGAGGCCACAATTTTTATCCAAACTTTCTGTAACTTGCTCAGATTGTATATTACCATAAAATTTCGGATGAGTTCGATTATGGTAGAAATCTGACCAATAGGTTAAGAGTTATCTACCTTTGAATTGCAGAAAATGCTATATTTAACAATGTTTATACTCTAGAGGCCACAATTTTTATCCAATCTTTCTAAAACTTGCTCAGATTGTATATGACCATAAGAGTTCAAATGAGTTTGATTATGATTGAAATCCAACCATTAGGTCAAGAGTTATCTACCTTTGAATTGCTGAAAATGCCATATTTAACGGTGTTTATACTCTAGACGCCACAATTTTTATCCAGTCTTTTTCAAACTTGCTCAGATTGTATATTACCATAAGAGTTGCAATAAGTGAGATTATGCATGAAATCAAACTGATAGGTCAAGAGTTACTTGCCCTTGAATTGCTGAAAATGTCAATATCTAACATGGTTTGCACTCTTGCAACTACAGTTTTCAATGGATTTTGATTTTACTTGCACACAATGTATACAGCTATAGGTTCTCAAAGGAGTGCAATTATTGTTGAAATCAAAACATTGTGGCAATAGTTATCTGCCCTTGATATACTTTGAAATGCTAGAAAAGGCTGCATTTCAGTATTGTTTAGGTTCTAGTTATCTGCCCTTGATGTACTCTACTATACTAGAATTATGAGGTTGTATTCCAAAATTGTTTACATGCTATAAATTTGAATGGATTTAGATAAAAACGAGTGAAACAGAAAGGTAAAGCTATCAGGCTTCAGTACAAGAGGTGAGCGATATCAGGGCCTTCAGGCCCTCTTGTTATTGTGAATGTAGTTATTTGTCTTTCTCGCTTTGTAGGTACATTTATATAATTTCATGTGAAGCGCTTTTGAACGCACAACTCCTGTGTGAAAACGCTATATAAATCGGGTATAATAATAATAATAATAATAATTTATATGCACTGTCTTATCTAGCAGCAGCGTTTTCATGTGTATTTTAGCAATTGCGTACTTTCGTTTTAATGGCAGCCATTTTGATTCAAATTGGGCGTGTGTAATCATGTGTATCACTTACTCTTGAAGATCACACTTAATGCCTGTATCGCGATTAGGCCTAAAAAAAAAATATGTGTGTTTCTGGTTTCACCCTCTCAAAATTTTAGGGTAGGTCGGTAGGAAAAAGTTTTTATTTTTTAAAAAGTTTTTATATAGGGTATATATGCAGATTTTTTTTTACAATCAAAGGATATATATATATATATATGACAAATAATGACCTTGCTCTTGTTGTATTCAACATTCAAAGTGTCTGAAATGATTTATCTTGAATTGCAAGTTTAAATTGTGAGGTATTTCTTAATATAATTATGTGAAATAGTTCTTGTTTCAATCTGAAAACCATTGCAAAAAAGTTGCATCAAATAAAAATTATATTTAAAAAAATGTGTGTGTTTGGTTATTTCCCTTCTGTAACAGGCGCCTAATAACGGCCCCCTTCCCCTCCCGTATCTTTTTCCCCTCATCAAAAAAAATTCTCCAAAAAAAAAAGGATTTTTTTTTTTTTTTTTTTTTAATTTTTTTTTTTTTTAATTTTTATTTAAAAACTTTAGGGTCGGGGGTAAAAAATAGGGTCGGTCGGGAAACCGGAAACACACATCTTTTTTTTTTAGGCCTTATATAGAACGCGGATAAAACGGGATTTCCTCAGTTGTATTGTAAAGAAACAAGTAAATGTATAAGAAAGTGAAAGAACAATGAAATCAATTTACAGTTCACAAGTTTAATTTCATTTATTTCTTGGACGACATTGTTTGAGTACGTTGTTATCTGGTACGAATCGCAGTTTTGATTGTAAGCCTCTGATTGATGTATCATAATTTGAATGACTGAGATTTGTGTCTGTGGTTATCTCTCCACTAGGGCTGTAACGATACACTGGATTATTATGCTCCCCTTTAGGGGGAGCATATAGTCGCCGCTTTGTTCGTCCGTCACCCTTTTTAGCTCACCTGATAGTGCTCAAGGTGAGCTATTGTGATCGGTTGCCGTATGTCCGTGTCGGTGTCATCTGTTCACAATTTGTTTGAAATAACTTCTTCTCTGAAACCAATGGCCCAATTTTAACCAAACTTGGTCAGATACATACTGAATTTGTGAGCTTAAAAAATTGTTAAAAAAAAGTTGGTGGGGCAATCGGTCTTGTTGTCATGGCAACCATGCACAATATCTAAAAAAATCTTCTTCTCAAAAACGACTGGTCCGATTTCAATTTGGTTTGCACCAAAATGTTTCTCATTTAATATACTTTCAAAATTGTTCAAAGAATTTTATTAGCAAAAATACCTTACCTGCTATGAATCTTGCTATCGGTTATAGAACTACTACTTTACCAGAAAAAGCGAAGTCCACCTGAGCTACCCTAGTATAGCACCGCATATACGCCCGCACCGCGGCTGTCCGCTTAATCATATAGACGCTTGTCTAATTATCCACGTGGTTTTTTCTGGTCGCCATTCGAACTTCACGAAGATTCTCTAGGCTCCCAGATTTTCCTGCTTTACCTACGTTCTTCGATTCTAAGTATCATTTATTATTATCTGATTTTTATCTTGAACATTTTTCCCCTAGATTTATCCTATTTTCGAGTGAATATTTATTTTAATTAACTTATTCTACTCGTTTGTTGTCTTTGTTACATTGCAGGGTCCCAGCATGCCCCAAATAAAAGGTTCATGCGGGCATAACAAGGCGAGCTGGGATGATCACAGCAGCTGTCTGGGCTGCTGTGGTTGCTCCAGCTCCGCCCCTTGTTCCCTGTCCTCCAGCTGGTCAACCGACACTTGGGCCAAGCTGGAACAGAGACGTTCTTATAAATCTAGGAAGGAGCGCAGAGGCTCCCGAGATAGCTCTGTTTCTAGGGAGTCTCCTCTGCCAGGGGTTACGCCAATCTTCGGCGAAAGCCCCTATTGCTCCGACAGGGGAGCCTCGGTTGCACCTGGCTCCCCCGGTCTTTCAGACCAGGTCTCCGACTACCCACCTCGTGCGGTGGTCGGTTCCGATCAGGATCCCGGTGGTCGGTCCGACCACCGGCCCTTGGAGCCCCTGACTGCTGCCGTTTCTACCGGCCAGTCATCTCGTGGTCACCGACCATTCTCATGGTCGGACCGACCGTTCTAGCTCACCGGTCATCGAGCACCTGGCACCGACCATCCTGTTGGTCGGTCCGGTCCCATTTTGTCACCGGCCACCGACTGACCTTTCAGTGGTCGGTCCGGCCACCGGCCATCATAAGGGCCGGGCCCGGTCAACGGCCATCATAGGCGCCGGTCCGGTCTCTCTTCTGACTCAGAGTCTTGTGTGTCTCACAGGGGCCGAAGGCGGCACAGATCTAGGTCTACTAGATATATCTGTTGTAGGCATTCCCGCTCCTCTAGGGCCCGGGCTGTGGAACGCCACCGGCGGAAGAACTGGAAACACTTCTCTGGATCCAGTTCTGCCTCGTCCAGTTCTGATCTGTCTTCCTCCAGGAGCCGGAGTCGTTCGACGTCCCCTCCTAGAGCCAGATCCAGGAACGGGCCCTCCCTTCCTCTTAGGGATCCGTTCCCTTCTCTGCACCCTACCTCTCAGCAAGGTTGGGTCCAGGTGCCGGGATCACAGTTCCTGATCCCTTCCGGATATCCGGTACCCGGTCTTCCACTGCCGTCGGCCCCTGTGCCGGTAGTGGAAACTTCTCCTGCTCCCGTTCCTACCGGAAGTAGTTTTCCTCCTACTCCTCTGGAGGGCCCGCTCTCTCCCGTTACTGATCGCTCTCAGGACGACTCTAAATCAGTTGCTGAGGACGACGGGGAGATCGACCCGACCATTCTCTCCTTCGACAAGGCCTGTGAGGATGTCTTTGATATCCTCCCTGAGGACCTCTGTAGCAGACCTGTCTCTTGCTCAGAGCCTATGGCCTTGTCTGCGGGTGAGAAGCTTCTTTCCGCTCGGGCAGTTCTGTCTCCCCGAGCTTCCAAGCTAGCACTTCCGGTAACTCATACCGTTGCCGGAGTGCTTAGCAAGTTGGATTCTTCCAACAAGGTTAGATCGGAAGCCGCTTGGTCGGTGCCCTCCAAAATCACTAGGGAGGTGGCACCGAACGCATCTATGCGTCTTCCGGTCCCGTCACCTGACGCTCCTTTTCCAGTGGCGAATATTCCTCCACTGGATGCTGATGCCCAACTATTGGGTCTTTCTCAGCCTTCTTCGGTCACCCTGTCCATGTCCTTCTTGGACAGGTGGGAACTAAGGCAGAGGCAACAGGTGGGACTTGCGTCCAATGCCGACCTGTTCGCCGCTGCTTTAATTCAGCTCTCCTCGGAGGATAATCCTTCCCCCGGAGGTTCTTAGACGGCTGGCTTTCCAGGTCAGCCGCTCTACCCGCATCCTGTCGGGGTTAGCCTGCTCTAACACCGCCGAGATGCTTCGGGTCAGGAGAGATGCGTTTCTCAGCAAAACATCTCTGCCTGTAGCCTCCTCTAAGGAGACTTTGAGGTCTGCGCCTTTATCCTCCCCTCAGCTGATCGGGAGTTGCAGCTTCATAAGTCCGCTGCACGGGCTACTAGCTCAAAATCAGCTAATGCCCGACGCAGTATTCCTTCTCCTTCTTCTACCCCTAATCAGCCTAAGCGGCAGAAGACCAAGCAGAGCAAACAGACTAACCAGAGAAAGTTTGATAACTCTGCTAAGGGAAAGACTAGTTACCAGGGTAAATCAACTGGTTTCAAGTCGGCACAGTCGCCTTCTTCATCTAAGGCGTCTGGTGCAAACTCTAGGGGCCCTCCCTAGGGATTTGCCCTTTCTACCTCCTACCCAGAATGCTTCCGACATTCCAGTGGGCGCCAGGCTTCTTCATTTCTCTCAAGCCTGGTCCCAAATAACTCGGGACAAGTGGGCTCTTGCCATCGTCAGAGAGGGCTATTTCATCCCTCTCGAGAAACGCCCCCCTCTATCGAGTGTCCCCATCAATCTTACGTCGGAACATCCTGGCCTAGCTCAGGCTGTGATAAGCCTGCTAGACAAAGCGGTGGTAGAAAGGGTCCGGGATCTTCAATCCCCGGGATTCTACAGTCGCCTTTTTCTTGTTCCCAAGAAGGCCGGCTCTTGGAGACCGATCATCGATCTCTCTTCTCTAAATCTGTATCTAGAGAAGGAATCCTTCAAGATGGAGACGCAAGCCTCTATCCGGCTCGCTGTCAGCCCATTTCAGTGGGGTCTATCTTTAGACCTTTCGGATGCGTACTTCCATGTGCCAATCCACAAACGATCCAGGCATCTTCTCAGATTCTGCCATGGCTCTGTGGTCTACCAGTTTCGTGCCCTACCCTTTGGCCTGTCTTCAGCGCCCAGGGTCTTCACAAAACTGATGAGGATAGTAGCCTCACACTTAAGAGTGGGAGGCTCGATCCTTCTCCAATACTTCGACGATTGGCTCCTTCATCAAGGAAATCATCACTTTCTTTGCGCCGATCTGGCACGTTGCTGGGGAATCGTTTCAGGTCTAGGTCTCATACTAAACCCAAACAAGTCAAGTTTGATCCCATCCCAAGACTTTGTCTTCGTAGGGATGAACTTTTTCACGGACAGGAACATAGTTCGCGTTCCCCCTGCCAGAATAGATCTAGTTCTAGATCTGATTCAGACCTTCTTACACAAACGTCATTGCTCCGCCAGGTCTCTTCTGTCCCTCCCAGGGACTCTGAACTCAACGGCGGACTTCATAGAACTGAGTCGCCTCTTTATGAGACCCCTTCAGTTCTATCTCTTAGCTCTATGGAGGCCCCGCCGGGACCACCTCTCGACGTAAGTTCCCCTCCATCCTCCATTCCATCAAGCTCTGGAATGGTGGCTGAACAAGGACAGGATGCTGAAAGGCGTTCCTCTCCATCTTCCGACCCCATCTCTGTTCCTCTTCACAGATGCGAGCAAAGAAGGGTGGGGAGCACACCTGGAACCATCGGGTCTAATGGTTTCAGGCCTATGGTCTCGACAGGAATCTCAACTTCATATCAACAACCTAGAATTGATGACAGTGAGACTAGCTCTGTCCTCTTTTTAGCTCACCTGAGCCAAAGGCTCAAGGTGAGCTATTGGGATGGCCCTGTGTCCGTCGTCGTCCGTCGTGCGTTGTCCGTCGTCGTTAACAACTGCTTCAAATGACATCTCCTCCTATACCGCTTGACAGAATTCGACCAAACTTTACAGAAATGTTCCTTGGGTCAAGCTCTTTCAAATTTGTTCAAAGAATTAAAAACAATGCAGAACTCTGGTTGCCATGGCAACCAAAGTGAAAAAATAAGGAAATCTTAAAAAATCTTGTTGTCAAAAACTGCAAGGGCCAGAGCTTAGATATTTGGCACATAGCATCATCTACAGGTCCTCTATCAAGTTTGTTCAAATTATGCCCCTGGGGTCAAAATTGGCCCCGCCCCGGGGGTCACGGTTTTACATAGAGTTATACAGTGAAATTTTCAAACGTCTTCTTCTCTGAAACTAATATGGCCAGAGCTTTGATATTTGGCAAAATGACACTTCTAGATATCTTATACCAAAATTGTACAAATGGTTTTGGTCCGTTGCGTAACTAGGTCACAGGAGCTAAAAATAGATTTTTTACAATGAAAACTTAAAAAAGCTTCTTGTCTAAAACTACAAGGGCCAGAGCTTAGATATATGGCACATATCATCGCCTACAGGTCCTCTATTAAGTTTCTACAAATTATGCCCCTAGGGTCAAAATTGGCCCCGCCCCGGGGGTCACTGTTTTACATAGAGTTATATAAAGAAAATAAATTTCAAACATCTTCTCTGACTCTAATAAGGCCAGAGCTTTTATATTCTGTATGGCGACACTTTTAAATATACTTTACATATTTTATTCAAATTGTTCCGGTCTGTTGCATATCTAGGTCAGTCCTGGACATAAATCAATATCTCCATTTTTAGCTCACCTGAGCCGAAGGCTCAAGGTGAGCTATTGTGACCGCTCATTGTCCGTAGTACGTCTGTCCGTCTGTCCGTTCACTTTTACTTCAAACGACATCTCCTCTGAACCCGGGGATTGTAGGGCGGATTCAAACTGCTCATGATGTTCCTTGGATGCTTCTCTACAGAAGTTGTCTAAATGAAAGAGAAAAAGCAAAAACTCTGCTTGAAAAAGCAAAAAAGCAAAAAATTTTAAAAAATCTTCTTGCTAAAAACTACTAGGCCCAAAGCTTTGATATTTTTACAGTAGAATCTCCTGGTCGATCCCTCTATAGTTTGTTAAAATGAAATCCCTAGGGTCACACTTGACGCCACCCTGCGCAGTTTAAGTGCTGCTCTAGGCAGGTTTTACAGTATTTTTGATGAAGCAAAAGCAGAACTGTATTTTACCGGAGTTACTCTTAATATACTAAGGGCAAATAGCCAATATTTGCAAACATTTTGGATCCAGATCAGATGCAACATAATGCTGCATCTAATTTGGATCCAAACTATTGGTACTCATTTACCAACTGAACATGCTGTAAATTCTTTTTTTTGTCACTTTTCGCATACAGTAGGTTTTAAGCAGATATCATTTCAGTCTGGTAAGGGTAAGCCTTCAGAGCAGTTGCTAATTCTACCATACTACCCAGTATTTGACCTCAGCCACTGAACTGATGGTCTTAGCTGAACATGTTGTCTGCTAAAGTTTATAAATGGTTTAGTCTGTTTCATACTTAGAGAAACAGGGTCTGGAAGTGATCCACTGACAGTTATGTAATTATGTCTTTTGCCATATTTATACATATGTTTAATATTCAAAATATGTATAGCAGACAGCAATTCAGCATAATAAGAGTTAGACCCTAGCCAAATTTCCTACTGGCAGAGTTACATAACTGAACTCAGGTCAGCTGGTCAGCTGATGAGTGTCTGCTATATATTTATGCCCTGCAGTTGGGGGCATATTGTTTTTGTCTGTCTGCTTTTTTGTCTGTTTGTCCATTTGTTTGTCTGTCAGTCCACAACTTTAATCTTAGCCATAACTTTGTTAAAGTTAGAAACTTTATAACTTGGGTCATGTCGTACAAAGGTCAATGTCAATTTTGAGATATTTCCCAGTGTCATATTTTCTTGTCTTTGAGATAACTCCAGTTCTACTGATGTTAACCCATTACCCCATACATATGCCTTTTTACGCCTTTAATTTATTCCTCCTCTAAAGAAAATAATTCCACTTTATATAGTCATAAACATGTAAGATATAAGAAATAGTATCTATATCTTAGTAGATGATAACTTAAAGCAGGTTGAAAGTAAAGCAGAGTGCGCAATAAATAATCATATGGAAATACATGTAGCTTGATAAGAAGAAGTGTCATGGATAAGGGCCATAACTCTGCCAACAATATTTTTTTAAGTTATTCCAATTTGTCATGTTTTTTTTGTCTGGAAGATAATTCCATTTACAGCTATATTAAAATGTTGTCTTGCCTATTAAGCTAAGGCACAATGACCTCAGGTGAGCGAATTAAGGGCCATGGCCCTCTTGTTGTTATATTTTTACCCATTTTAGGCTTGTCCGGAGCATAACTTCCCAAGTATAAGAGCTATTGACTTCAAACTTCATAAACAGATAGATCATATTAACTTGGAGTGCAGTGCGCAAGAACCATAACTCTATCATCAGTATTTTTGGAGTTATTGCCCTTTGTTGTTATATTTTTACCTTATTTAGGCTTGTCCGGAGCATAACTTCCAAAGTAATAGAGGATATCTGTTTTTTTCAGTGTAAGATCGAAATTTAATCCATTGAGTGAACATCAGCCGTTATATTTTCACGAGTGGCGAAGCCACGAGTGAAAATATAACAGTCTGATGTTCACGAAATAGATTAAATTCGATCTTACACTGAAAAAACACAGTTATTCTATTTATTTATGCTTTTAAGCCACTTTTTAAACGAAATTGTTTAACAATTGAAAGCGAACGTACATTATTTATCCCGTGTTGAGCCCCACGTTTTATGTCGAACACACGCGCGTGACAGTTGGCGGTATAATGACGTCACTCGTTGCTCCCGAGTTTGGATTCGTGCTCTTCCGGTGAGTAGTTCGCGACAAATCGGAATGCCGGAATTTAACGATAAGACACGATTGACTACGATTCTTGGGGAGCCCTACGGGGAAAATTCATAATAAAAAGCGATTGGTGATAATCCACTGCAGTGGATTACCAAGTGATCATCCACTGTTATTTCGTGGTAATCCACCGAAAAGCATAAATAATAAGAGCTATTGACTTCAAACTTCATATACAGATAGATCTCATTGACTAGGAGTGCTTAAGCTAAATGTGTAAATTCTGTTCTTTCAGTACAGAATATTCACAATAAAATGCATGTAAATAAACCAGCAAACTTTCATAATTAATGCGTGTAATCGTGCAATCAAGAAAACATATGTAGTCGGAGCAAAGTCTTACTGTATAAACACTTGCGTAATTAAGTCATACGTATTGCTACGATGCAAAATGTGTTTAGGAATGGCGGCCATCACGAAAGTTGTTCTAGGAATCCAAAACTTGATTCGGGAGTTAAAAATTATGGTCGTTGTACGGATTTCGCAGGGTGTCGTTGTATACAGAGCCTTTTCAGTGTAAAACGCATCGGGGGAAATAAAAGGGTCGTTAAAGACAAAACGTCGCTGTACATAAGGGGTCACTAAGACAGTCTCAACTGTATAATGCGGGCAAATTCTCGCTTAAACAAATCAGTTCCCGCGTATTTCATTTCTCATAGTTTCTCAAAAATAAAAGTTTATATTATATGTTTAATACTGTCTAGATCTATCTAGCCAGTTTATTGAAGCTACATGAAATCAAGTTGTATTATGGAATTCCCACTGCGATTATTTTTAGAACAGTGAGAGGTTCTCTGCACATGTTTATATATATGAACACATCACAGATTTTCGTTAGAACCTACTCGCGAAATAGCGGACAGCGAAGTAATGGAGCTACACTGTATTAGAGGTTTTCATGCAAAATAAGATGGACGCTGTCTTGTATTAAATGATCTCACCTAACAGTAAAAGTTGTAGATAACCAGAATCCACTGATTATGTGGTACTTTGTTGCAGATCCAGTCTCCCCAAGAGCCCCTACAAATGCCGGGCAGCACCACAGATCTGAAATCCAGTCAGCTTATGTCAGCGCCAACAACACAAGGCAAGTGCTGTTTTGTTATAAGACCATTGTGATTTTCTTGATCTTTATTCATCACCATTTACTGTAAATGCTCTATGAATTACTTATACGGAGAAAAGGCTTGCCTTTTTAGCTCACCTGGCACGAAGCTTTTAGGATCGCTGAATGTCTGTCGTCCGTCGTCCGTCCGTCTGTCCGTTCACAATTGTTCGTTAACACTCTAGCGCCTACAAATTTCATCCGATCTTCATGAAACTTCCATGACAATGTTTGTCTTGATAAAATCTAGGTCATGTTCGAATGTGGGTCATGTCCGGTCAAAAACTAGGTCACTAGGTCAAATCATAGAAAAACCTTGTTAACACTCTAGAGGCTACAAATCTCAATGGATTTTAATGAAACTTGGTCAGAATGTTTGCCTCATTGATATCTAGGTCAAGTTCGAATGTGGGTCATGTCCGGTCAAAAACTAGGTCACTAGGTCAAATCATAGAAAAAACCTTGTTAACACTCTAGAAGCTACAAATCTCAATGGATCTTAATGAAACTTGGTCAGAATGTTTGCCTCATTGATATCTAGGTCAAGTTCCAATGTGGGTCATGTCCGGTCAAAAACTAGGTCACTAGGTCAAATCATAGAAAAACCGTAACACTCTGGAGGCTACAAATCTCAATGGATCTTAATGAAACTTGTTCAGAATGTTTGCCTCATTGATATCTAGGTCAAGTTCGAATATGGGTCATGTCCGGTTAAAAACTAGGTCACTAGGTCAAATCATAGAAAAACCTTAACACTCTAGAGGCTACAAATCTGATTGGATCTTAATGAATCTTGGTTTGAATGTTTGCCTCATTGATATCTAGGTCAAGTTCGAATGTGGGTCATGTCCGGTCAAAAACTAGGTCACTAGGTCAAATCATAGAAAAACCTTGTTAACACTCTAGAAGCTACAAATCTCAATGGATCTTAATGAAACTTGGTCAGAATGTTTGCCTCATTGATATTTAGGTCAAGTTCGAATGTGGGTCATGTCCGGTCAAAAACTAGGTCACTGGGTCAAATCATAGAAAAACCTCGTTAACACTCTAGAGGCTACAAATCTCAATGGATCTTAATGGAACTTGGTCAGAATGTTTGCCTCATTAATATCTATGTCAAGTTCGAATGTGGGTCATGTCCGGTCAAAAACTAGGTCACTAGGTCAAATCATAGGAAAATCTTGTTTACACTCTAAAGGTTGATTGTGGGTCATGTCCAGTCATAATCTAGGTCACTATAGGTCAAGTTTGCCATGGTGTACCAGGTGAGCGATTTAGGGCCATAGTGGCCCTTGTTTCAGTTCTTAATGCATGATAAAATCAAAGGTATAATGATTTCCTCCAAATGACAAAATTCCAAACAGTTCAATTCATACCCTTTAACGCTAAAAATGAACGTTATTTGCAAAAAGCTACTTCTCAATCGAAACGATAAAAATAACGGATTACCAATACGTCATCAATATAAATAATGACGTCATTATTGGTGGTCATATGACTTCAAAAAATAGTTTCAGATTGCATTATAATATAGCTGTACGGAGGAGTTTTAACTTTTAACATTGTATACACGGGTGCTTATATATCTATTTGATTATTGGGTAACAACATATAGATATTGTTCCAAACAATTTAGGTTTATAATAAAAGTTCGAGTCGGTTGTGTTATCCAGATCTCAGTCACGAGAGGCGTAGCCTCGAGTGTGATCTGGAATACACAACGAACTGATACAAGAGCGCTGATCACACACTGGCGATAGATCAATTCCGTTTTCATTAGTACAATTTTGCTTTTTTCCGTCCATAGGCAAAGCCTAAATACATATTAATACTTATGTTTAAATCCACCAAATGCAGTAACTTGCTTGCCTTGGACAAACAGGATGGCTGCAGAGCATCCTGATAAAGGGAATATGTCAGATGATATATGTACAGGACTCCAGATAAGGGCAGGGTGTCCATGGTCAGGGAAAAAGTTGGAATTTTTTTTCAAGGTCAGGGCATTGTCGGGGAATTTTGAAATTTGTCAGGGAAATTTGGAATTTTAGCAAAAGTCAAGGAATTTTGAAATTACAAGTCCATGAAAAATAAAAGTACATAGAATAAAGGCTAAGGCAGTTTCTTCATGTTTGAATATCATCATCATAATAATAAAAATAATAATGATGTTATATATATATATCTTCACAAACATATGCTTCAAAATGAAATAGATATATGTATGTCTTTTTTAAAATTTAATGATATAAAAAGATTTGTACATGTATATACATGTATCATTAAATGTTAAAGTGCCTGAAACAACTGATATGAATTTCAAAGAATTGTGGCTGGTTGCATGTAAAGTACATGTAACTAGGGGAAATCATATGTGTCTTAGAGACAAAGTCTCATCTTGGTTGTCTGTAGATAATATTTAACGTTTCAAAAGTTTTTCTGGTGTAACCTCATCATATAAACAGGCATTCTAAAGACACTGTACCTTGCTCAGATTGTGTAATTGATCAAACACATTCATTAATATGTGTAAAGACTGGGTTCCAGATAAGGGGAGATATTCAAAAGCTAAAAATCCTTAGGTTTGCACAAACCTTATGATGTAACTACTTAATAGTACTTGTAACGATCATCTCTTTGAGACGATTCTAAGGAGTAGTCGCATCAAAGGGTTTGGTACAGATATGAAGGAGAAAATGTTTAACCACTTTTATCTGCAGCCCGGTAAAGATGTTAATCCTGTACTCCGTATATACATATTTAAAGAAGTTTTATTTTTTTCTTCACCGAAGAAAAGAGTTTCGATTCATACAGTTAGGAAAACATATAAGATTTTCTTAATTCTAGCAGATTTTAGCTTAAAGCAGGCTTAAAGTAAAGCAGAATGCACCTTAAGGCACTTTACTTTTAACTTGCTTTAAGTGCTCACCTATCTTCAATAATTGAAACAGGCTATGGAGTAAAGGGTTTATTTTTCAAAATTTTAAAAATATTTTGCATTATTGTCATTAACAGCTACTTTGCCAACTACGAAGATTGATTCAAGTTTGAACTCGTACACATCCAATTCATCGTACCAGTCATCTGGGTTCACGCAATCTCACAAGGCCCCAACTGGTTACTCATCATCTACAAACAAGCCCCCAGGCTCTTACCCAGGAGGTCAATATCAGTCGTCATCATCAAGCCAGAACAGCTCTAGCCAATATTCTAGTCAATTTAGGCAGTCTAATCAGAATCAGTACCAGACAAATTCTAACTACCAGTCAGCTTCACAGTACCAGTCTACTCCCAGTGGCTACCCGTCAACTCAGTCTGGTTACTCATCTTCTCAATCAGGCTACCAATCTAACCAGTCACAATATCAGCCAAGTCAGAATCAGTTTCAAAACTTTCCGTCTGCTTCAGCATTCCAAAATCAGACTGGTTATTCCTCAAATCAGCCCAGTCAAAACTCATTGTATACAAGTACAACTGCCTCGTCTTTCTCAAACCAGACCCAAAGCTCTCTCTACTCTCAGAGCTCACATTCGAACTCATACTCGAATCAGCCTTTTATGAATCGGGATGGTGCCGCTGCAGGTTCTACATATCAGGCTGCTGTGACACAGTCGAGTACAACATATAAGGACCAGTCTGGCGCTAGTTCATACAGAGACAATGTGCCATCAACGAACAAGACGAGGGATAGCCAGTCTGACTCCTCTGCATTTAGCAGAGATAGCCAATCAGCATCTAGCTTCAGTGATAGCCAGTCAATGGCATACAATAGAGACAGTCAATCTGTAGGAAACTCGTATCCTAGGGACTCATCCAGTAGCTCTTACAAGAGAGACACAAAATCTGCCAGTGGTGCATACCCTCGTGATACCCCCTCCGGTGATAGTTCATACAGTAGTAGGGACTCTAACTCTGCTAGTTCCTATAATTCTAGGGACAGTCAGTCAACTTACAAAGAAAACCAGTCATCAACAACAGGTTATCGTGATACTCAGTCGGGTGCTTCAGCCTATAGTAATCAGGCTGGCTCGTACCCACGGGATTCTACTCAGTCTGGACTTGGAGCTGGTGCCTCCAATTCTCAGACAGGATATAGTGCTAAAAACTACAGGAATAGTGCAGACTTGACAACGTCAACGTTGCAGACAGCATTACCTGGCAGTAAACTTGTGGACAATTTTTCCAAAATGTCTGTGAAAGAAAGTGGTTCATTGGATTCAAGACAGTCTTCAACGTCACAGGTAGGTGTAAACCTTATTTAAGGGAGGAGCAGGTTTGTAGCAGGTCAGGAAAGAAAAAAAAATCTACTAATTTTGCCTCAACCCATTGAACCTTAGTCATGCATATTTTCATCCTTTTCAAACAGTGTTCCTTTGAAGAGTACACTTGTCCTGTGGAAATAGTGAAGACCGAGAGATCAGAGCGCTTGTAAAGGAGCCCTCTGATCAAGGTTTGCACTGTTTGTCATATATTGCAATACACTGACAAAAACCATCCTAAATAGTAAAAAATAGGCTAAATAATTTTGAAATTCGAATTTCCATTTGAAGTTGCAGGGAGGAAATGGTTAACTAGATGAATTATAGAAGATTGAGCTAGATTTAGTTTCAGTACTACCAGTATTGATATAATGATATGGTACAGTTTTTGAGACATAAGGAAGTTAGTATTTAACATATTCACTTGATTTGAATCTTTTACCATGTGTGTTCATCATGTCATGTGATTGTTTTGTGCAGTTTGATGTAACGACGTCTACCACTGCCAAGAGCAGTACAAGTGCGACATCGATGTCATCAATCACAACAACAATGACCACATCTGCCTCAGCAAGTACGACTGTAACGAGCAGTAACATCACAAAAATCTCAACATTGCCATCAGTAACATCATGTAAGTATAGTCAAGTTAACCTGGTTTCTCAGTAGAAATGCTTTATACGCCTTTAATTTATTCCTTCACCACTGAAGGAAGTACTTTTTACAGTCATGAGTTCTGAATATGCACCATAAGAAGTATTTTCTGTAGCCTAGAGGACGGTAGCTAAAGTGTTGATATATTATGACCACTCAAAGGAGGCTTGTGATTAGTGTCCAGCGCTTAATTTTCATAAATGGACTTGTAAAAACCGAAGCAAGCTGATGCTGGCTTTTGAGAGTTTTCTTCGGCAATGTTTTTAAAGTGTGACAAAACTTACAGACTATGATCAGAGCTCTCCATCAGAAGCCCTCTGATAAGTGTCTACATTGTTTTCAAACCATGTATTTGATAGATGCCTACATTATATGTAAGGGTTTGCTTGAGATTAAAGTAATGCAGAAAGCTCTCATAGGAGTTATTTGGTTTTTTAGTTGTTCTCCATTCTTAACTAGATCAATGAATCTATCATAGTGATCATTATGGCTGATCTTCTTTATATATGAAAAAACCAACCTGTCACAAATATTGTTTATAAAGCATTGCATTAAAATCCCTCTATGATCATGAACAAAAAGACAATGGTATCATCTTTAAAACTGTTGCCTAGACTATTGTTAATTCAAAGTAAGATGTATGGCAGTTTGACAATAGAAATATTGATATGAATATTGAAACATTTTGGATCCTGAACATAGGCTGCAAGCAACAGCATCCAATCAGGATCCAAACTGTTTTCAAACTTGACTTAACCAATTACCTCATAAATACACCTTTCTACACCTTAGTTTATTCCTCCACTGCAGAAAAAGGTTTCAATAGATATATTAATCAAGGATTAATCAATGGCCTGGTTAAACTAAACTGGATGATGATGATGATATAGTTATGAATAGGTTTGATAAGAAATATTTTTCCATATATATTCTAGTAGATGGTAGCTTAACCCATTAACCCATGCTTACGCTATCTAACGCACCTATGGGCTAACCAATGCTTACGCTATCTTAACGCACCTATCGATTAACCCATGGTGACTCAAATTGACGCACTTTGATTTCAATCTCAAAACAAACCAGTTTTGAGCCATTTATAAATTCCAGGGTTTTACTATTTGAAAGCGAGGGTTCTTATCTTTGGGAAAACGTATTTTTAAAATAGTGTTGCTATATAAAAACATTGCGAAATTAACCGACAAAAGGTACAGGTCAGTGGAATAAGCATCCGGTCATATTCCCGACACTCTATTACGGACTATGCACAGTAATCACACCTACCTCTATACACGCAAATCACTTTGTATTGAAAGTCCAAACAATTTACTAAAAAAATATAAAATCCTTCTTATATATGCTGAAAATTCATCATTGTAATCAAAAAACACTTCTGTGTTGGTATTTACAAGAAGCAAACCAAGTTACTATATTTAGATTTTCGGAAATCCATATGTGTTAAGTTTACACATAGTGAGGGCAAACTGCACCTTTTTGGCGGGAATCTATTTTTATTGTTCTTTATATAGCCTTACAGTGGAAATTTCCATTCAAGTGTGTTTGGTACTGTTTGGTTTTTTTCGTCCGTGAAAGCAGAGACTTAGAAATGTCAAGGACAAATTGTTTAACTGACCAATGAGGAAAGGAATTTTTGGGAAATCTCATATATCACGTGAGTAACAAATGTTATTCAACCCTGACCTTGTCAACAATTTCTACCAGCTGTAACGGGAAATAGGGCAATAAAACAATAAAACCTTGGTAAGTCGGAATAGTTCTAATAGACCAAGCTGGGGAAATATTTGATTGTTTAGAGCCTACATCACTACTGACTACAGTTAACCTATTGTAACTTAATTATACATTAACCAATCTGTCTAAAACTAGTTTCATCGGACAGGAAATTTAATTTCCAACAAACTTTTCATTTACACTTATGTGCTAAAATGAAGAAAACAGGCAGTTTTGGTGCATATAAAATAACAGGTGGCTAATCAGCTATAGTGTGTGTTACCTGTGTATTGAGATAAGGGTAGTAATATGTAGAATACAGTATTGGTACTAGGGGTTTAATCCTTTGATTCTCTATGAGTTAATGGGTTAAAGCAGGCTCAAAGTGAAGCAGAATGGGCCTGAAGGAAAATTCTGCTTTACTTTCAACCTGCTTCAAGCTGTCACTGATTGTGAAAACTAGAAACAGGCTATTGAGTTATGGTTTAAGTTGCCTATGGTGGTGAAAGGGTTGATGCAGTGTTTGACTTATTTCTTGCAGCCTCCAAGGCTCCTCCCAATCATCCACCTGGGGTACCATTGATGGCAGCACAGCAGTACATCATGGGACAAGCTGGAACCTTGCCTTTCTTTGTAAGTATCCCCTCTGCCCTGTTTACGCTCCCAGATAAGAGGAGTCTTAGCTAGGAGCTGCTGCCGTTTCCGACTGATTGGTGTAGTGGACTGTATAAGAGTGGTTTACTGCATACATGAGTTATCTGATTAAAATCTTTTTGTCTGCACCAAACCTTAGTTTCCGCCGGACCAAGTTCTTAGGAAGAGGCTTTATAAAACTGATGTCCAATATAAAATAACTAGCTTAACTGTTGATAAAAGTACAAGTAGACTTAATGATAGACGGTAAAACTTAGCAAACCCCTTTTCGCCACGTTTTGTTTAAGCACGAAAAGGCTATCACAACTAAACAGGCATGCACACAATTCAGGCATTTATGTACATTAACAGTGGCATGATGCACCATAATTACAATTAGTCAATCCCTCGTGTTAATTGCTGTCCATACCATCGGGAAAAAAACCATTAATCCGATCAGTGACACTAGAGTTATCAACCAGACCTCCGATAAACCCATAAACCACCTGTCGCGACATACTTGCTATTTCGCCGACAGAGGCACTCGCCGCTACCGGTTATATGTGATAATAACTGCTTTATTGTCTTGCCGCGTGAAAAGTCGGAACATTTGATGTCTCGCTCACTTTGTTAATGACCCATGTCAATAATTGAAGAGTATTTTTTAGAAAATTAAAGGCATTAAGCCGCGAAACGTAATATAAAACTATGGTTAATTTCGGACATTTCAAAGGATTTTTGTGAATCAAAATGTTATTTTGTAAATAAATTAATTTTTTTTTCGAAATACCAGGAGCTTTCAAAGAAAATGGGTATTCACATATACACCAACATGAAAAACGAACGTTTAACAGGTTTTAATTGATCAAGTTAATCAGCCTGTCTTCTTTGTTGTAAACATATACAGATAAGGGTTAAATGATGTCACACAGGTAATCAAAATGGCGGCCTCCATGAAAGATTGTTATCCAAACTAGAAAATGCTATAAAAGCATTATTTTGAAAGTTTTTGAGGATTTTCTTTCAATTCTTGCATTTTGAATCCTTGAACTTTCGTTTAAAACCAAGTTGTAATCAGCTGTCCATTTTCCTTTAATTGGTATATAATCTAGGTCAAGTTCGTTAACTACTAAAATCGCATAAGGCATGTAGGAGTTATTGCCCTTGAATTATTAAATATTGCCTGTTCAGGCTTATCCCCTCTCTAACTCAAACAGTTAAATTGGATCTTCATCTTGGTCATGTTGGTAATAAGTTAAGTACCACTCCATATCTCCTTTACCTCTTTATGGATTTTCATTCAACTGTATTCAATTTTTATGCCTCCAGCATCGACAGATGCAGGGCATATAGTAATCGTCCTGTCCGTCCGTCCGTCCGTAACAAGGTTAAGTAGATTTTACCGTTTCGTCTAGCATCAACACCTCTTACCCAAATGCTTGGATACTTATACAGTTGTTGCCTTGGACCATTCCCTATCCACCAATATCACCAAACTTTGATTTTGACCTTGACCTAATTTGGACTTAGAAAATTTTAGATAGGCCATTTCTTGGTTAACTAGATTTTACCGTTTCGTCTAGCATCAACACAACTGACGACAATGCTTTGATACTTATACAGTTGTTGCCTTGGACCATTACCAGCTCACCAATATCACCAAACTTTGATTTTGACCTTGACCTTGACCTAATTTGGACTTAGAATACTTAAATAGGCTATTTCTTGGTTAACTAGATTTTACCGTTTCGTCTAGCATCAACACAACTGACTACAATGCTTTGATACTTATACAGTTGTTGCCTTGGACCATTACCAACTCACCAATAATACCCAAGCTCAGTTTGACCCTGACCTTGACCTAATTTGGACTTCAGACTATATTGTCAAGGATGCCACTGGGGGCATAAGCGTTTATTGAACGCGCAGTCTTGTTTTCACTCTGTAATACTATATGCTGAAATTTGCAGTTTTCTCTTGTGCCTTTCTCCTCCTGACTCCTTTTGTGGGGCCCTTTCTGACTGGTCATTATTCTAGTTTATATCTTCAAGGATCTTGTTCCTAATTTCCAGCAATGAGGAAAGTCAATAATCAGCAGAATTAAATTGTGTTGAATATTTTTCCCGAATCTGAGTTGGAAATTCTCATTCTATAGTCTTTCTCTTTCCTTTCATCTGTCTCTCTCTCTCCTTTACTTGTAGTTAAGCTTTATCTTGTCTTTATCCCATGGCCTATTTCTAGTTTTGAAGACAGATGATTACTTAAAAGCAGGATTAAAGTAAAACGGAATGTGTCTTATGGCACATTCTTCTTTACTTTCACCCTGCTTTAAGCATTCACCTTCAGAATTTGGAATTTTATGCCCCCAGCATCGACAGTTGCGGGAGCATATAGTAAACGCCCTGTCCGTGTGTGCGTGCGTGCGTCCGTGCTCACAAAATGATAGTTGCGTGGCTAAAATTGTTTCTATAACCTAGACACATAATTGAAAAACATTAACCTTGCAGTTTCTTGTAACATTAACCTGGCCAGTTGTGGGACTTAGGGGTAGGGTTAGCCTCCAGATCATTCTATAACAAAGTTAGATTTCATTTATGTGGCTAACCACATGCATTTTAACCACATAAAAGAGATCCAATAAAGAAGGGAGTGGCCACTTAAATGAAGATTGTGGGTAAGTCCGTCCGTAACAAGGTTTAGTAGATTTTACCGTTTCGTCTAGCATCAAGACCGCTTACCCAAATGCCTTGATACTTATACAGTTGTTGCCTTGGACCATTTTCTGTCCACCAATATCACCCAACTTTGATTTTGACCTCGACCTAATTTGGACTTAGAATATTGTAAAGAATATTGTAAATAGGCTATTTCTTGGTTAACTAGAATTTACCGTTTCGTCTTGCATCAACACAACTTACTACAATGCTTTGATACTTATACAGTTGTTGCATTGGACCATACCCTATTCACCAATATCACCAAAATTTGACCTTGTCCTTGACCTAAATAGAACTTAGAAAATTTTAAATGGGCTCTTTCTTGGTTAACTAGATTTTACCGTTTCGTCTAGCATCAACACTGTTTACTACAATGCTTCAATATTCATACAGTTATTGCCTTGGATCATTACCAACTCACCAATAATACCCAAGCTCAGTTTGACCCTGACCTTGACCTAATTTGGACTTAGAAAAGAACATTTTGTCAAGGATGCCACGGGGGCATAAGCGTTTATTGAAGGCGCAGTCTTGTTTTTGTCTATGCATGTTTTTACAGAACATGTAAAACTCATGAAAAGGTATCTCTCCGAGGAAAAAGTAACTGTGCTAAAGGGCACTTTCATGAGAAAAGGGTAAATCCTCATATAGTCCACCAAATTAGCAGTTGTTTGTTGCATGCAACTAAACTTTAATTTGGACAGCCGTTTTGACTCCATGACAACCAGCTACTGGGCTAAAATATATGAAAGGATTCTTACATCCTGACAGATGGCTGCTTAAAGCCATCATATGTTAGCAGTGCTCATTATTGTAGGCAAGATGGCTCAATGATCAGGGGTTAAATGTACAGTCGGCTGAGCGGTCATTCGGACTGAAAGTAGACTTTAACTGGTACTTTACTCTTTTTTTTTTTACTTTTAAAGCAGACTGAAAGTAAAGCAGAAAGCTCTGTTTTACTTTCAGCCAGTTTGAAATAACAACCTGTATGAAACATTGAATAAAGCTTTGCTCACTGTTTATTAATAAAACTTCAAAATCAGTCACATAACTTTATATAATCTCTAAACATTCAGACAAGTTTGTATATAGATCTCCCTCTGTCTACACTGTCTGTCTCTCCATCTGTTTTCAGCAATGAGGAAACTAAATTTTCAACAGAAGTTAACCCTGTTGAATATTTTCCCGAATCTGAGCTGACTGTTCAGTACCTGCTTGAAACGCGAAGGCAAAAGAAACAAGAATGTACATTGGCCCATTACCCTTTAGCTAGTTTTCAGTAATTTAGTAATTTTGACTGCCTTAACCAAGTTTGGAAGTAAATTTTAATGCTTCTTAAGAAGCCTTCTCTTACCTTTAAACTTGCTTTAAACTACCATCTGCAAAAATATAGGAAAGATTTCGGTTTGTATATATTCTTAATGCATATACAGTCAAACTTGTATTAAGCGACCACCCAAGGGACGGCTCTAAAGTGGTTGCTGAATAAAATGGCCGCTGAATACAACATGATTGATTTGGGTTGTTATCTTTTTCGTCCTTAATCTAAATTGAATAACTTGACATAGTCCATACAGTTGAACTTACCCTTTTTAGCTCACCTGGCACGAAGTGCCAAGGTGAGCTATTGTGATCACCCTGTGTCCGTCGTCCGTCAGTCGTCAAACTTTTTCTTTAAAGATCTTCTTCTTGGAAACCACTGGGCCAATTTCTTCAAAACTTCATAGGATTGTTCATTGTAGGGTACTCTCTCAGATTTCTTCAAATATAGGTGATCCAATTGAAATTGTGGTTGCCATGGCAACCAATTGAAAAAACTTTAAAAATCTTCTTGTCAAAAACTACTGGTCCGAATTGAAAATAATTTTACCCAAATGTGCCATTGGTGACCCTCTATCAGATTTCTTAAAATAATTTTCCTATCTTTTGAACGCACTACCCCTGTGTGAAAGAGCGCTATATAAATCTGGTATAATAATAAAATAATAATAATCTTAAAAAACATGGCCGCTAGTGGGTGGGGCAGATTTTCCTTATATGGCTATATAGTGAAAACTTTAAAAATCTTCTTGTCTGAAACCGCTTGTCCGATTTGAAAGTAATTTCACACAAATGATCCATGGATGACGCTCTACCAGATTTCCTAAAATAATTTAGATATCTAAAAAAAAACATGGCCGCCAGTGGGTGGGGCAGGTTTTCCTGATGATATTGTATAGTAAAAACTTTAAAAATCTTCTTCTGTGAAACTACTGGTCCAAATTGAAAATAGTATCACATAAATGATCCATAGGTGGCCCTTTACCAGATATCTTAAAATAATTTTGATATCTAAAAAAACATGGCCGCCAGTGGGTGGAGCACGTTTTGCTTATGATACTGTATAGTAAAAACTTTAAAAATCTTCTTCTGTGAAACTACTGGTCCAAATTGAAAATAGTTTCACATAAATGATCCATAGGTGGCCCTTTACCAGATTTCTTAAAGTAATTTTGATATCTAAAAAAACATGGCCGCCAGTGGGTGGAGCACGTTTTGCTTATGAATATAGTAAAAACTTTAAAAATCTTCTTCTGTGAAACTACTGGTCCAAATTGAAATTAATTTTATACAAATGATCCATTGGTGACCCTCTACTAGATTTCTTAAAATAATTTTGATATCTTAAAAAACATGGCCACCAGTGGGTGGAGCACGTTTTTCTTATGATACTGTATACCGGTAGTAAAAACTTAAAAAATCATTTTCTGTGAAACTACTGGTCCTTAGGCCTAAAAAAAAAATATGTGTGTTTCTGGTTTCACCCTCTCAAAATTTTAGGGTAGGTCGGTAGGAAAAAGTTTTTATTTTTTAAAAAGTTTTTATATAGGGTATATATGCAGATTTTTTTTTACAATCAAAGGATATATATATATATATATGACAAATAATGACCTTGCTCTTGTTGTATTCAACATTCAAAGTGTCTGAAATGATTTATCTTGAATTGCAAGTTTAAATTGTGAGGTATTTCTTAATATAATTATGTGAAATAGTTCTTGTTTCAATCTGAAAACCATTGCAAAAAAGTTGCATCAAATAAAAATTATATTTAAAAAAATGTGTGTGTTTGGTTATTTCCCTTCTGTAACAGGCGCCTAATAACGGCCCCCTTCCCCTCCCGTATCTTTTTCCCCTCATCAAAAAAAATTCTCCAAAAAAAAAAGGATTTTTTTTTTTTTTTTTTTTTTTAATTTTTTTTTTTTTTAATTTTTCTTTAAAAACTTTAGGGTCGGGGGTAAAAAATAGGGTCGGTCGGGAAACCGGAAACACACATCTTTTTTTTTTAGGCCTTATTGAAAATAATTTTACACAAATGATCCATTGATGACTCTCTAACAGATATCTGAAAATAATTTTGTCATCTTTAAAAACATGGCCCCCAGTGGGTGGGGCAAGTTTTCCTTATATTTCTGTATAGAAAATCTTTAAAAATCTTTTTCTCTGAAACTATTGGTCTGAGTTAAGAATATTTTTACATAAGTACTGATGGTTGACCCTTTGCCAGTTTTCTTCAAATAATCTTCCTAGTTCAAACAACATAGCTGCCTGTGGGTGGGGTAAATTTACTGGTGATTGCTTATAAAGGAAATTTAATCATTACTGGTCCATTACCATGACCGTAAACATGGGTACCAGGTGAGCGATTTAGGGCTGCATGCGGCTCTTGTTACATTTTAATATCAATCGATTTTTTATCCGTAATGGCATAAAAACGCCGATATATGTACGAATTTATCAATAGCACAATAAAAACGCTGATATACGATTCGCTATTTCAATGTCAAATTAACAGATAGCATGTGCATTAATTCGCCGAGAAATTGACATGATTCTCGAGGAATATGATCTTTGTTACTATTTATAGATTTCGGTTCCTACTATGTTAGCAGGTATTCCGTGAAAAATTGAGAGACAGAGCATGCGCGAAAGACAAACTTGGGCCAACTTCTATTTTTGTTCAGTTGTTGTTTCTGCTAAGGTTTATTGTACCGCATAAGCTTTATCAGATGCGTCATCCCGTTGTCTCAGGATTGGGCCAATTGTCAGCATCATGCCTATTGTTGAATGGACTTTTCTTTAAGTCTACGGTACCCGGTATTCCCAGTCGGTCACCCATCCAAGTACTAACCGGGCTCGACGTTGCTTAATTTTGGTGATCGGACGAGAACCGGTGTTTTCAATGTGATATGGCTCGTTATTATTCGGTATAGCCCGGACGTAAAAGGCGGGAATACGGTTTCTTTGTAACAAGAGACCAACCAATAAAACACGGGATTTCCGACACACCCTCTCGAGAACTTCACACGTGACGTATGGGTGATTCTTTAAAAAAAATGGCTGTTGAACCGGCGTTGAAAGGAAGTCGCCATAAAAACAGCAGAGGGTCTACAGAATCAAATTAATAGATGCCAAACCTTTAGATTCCTATTAGAATATTCATAGCGGCATTCGATTTCGAAACAATTTACTTAAGTTCCGTGCTTGACGGAGTTTGTCGAAGTTTCCCGTAAAAAATAACTTTCGATTTTGCGTACGTTTTCACACCTTTCATGAATTTGAGAAACACCGATCTTAATTGCGAATAAGTGTGAAATGATGTCAAATGTTTGGAGATAATTGATCAATTATGACCTTTTAACCCCGAGGCGGTCATTTAATCAAACGAAAAGTGTTGTTTGGGACAAAAAAACACCGGTCGCTGGACGCGTTAGGCAAAAGTCTTTGATTACACTCAATTTATATAGTAAAAACGATCCGGCGGGATTCAAACCGGCCGCTTTACACAAAGGTCGCTTAATACACGTGGTCGCATCAGCAAGTTTGACTGTAGTTGAACTATTTTCTGGAGTAACCAAAATCTATGCGATAATGGATCAAGCTTTCTGCATTACTATCATCCAGCTTTAAGTTCCAATTGTGGCCTGGCGACTCAAGTCATTGTTAGTAGTCTTTTAACCCTTTACTCCATATCATGTTTCTAGTTTTGGAGACAAATGACTACTTAAAGCAGGTTGAAAGTAAGATAGACATTCTGCTTTACTCACAGCCTGCTTTAAGCAATCATCTGCTAGGATGTAGAACATAATTATGATACGTATTCATTACTGTATACATTGAAACTTTTCTTTAGTTGAGGAATAAATTGACACATAAAAATGCATAATGCAGTGTTGTGCCTAGGTCCAAAATTTTGGGGGACACAGTGGCGCGCTGTCAAAATTTTGGGGGGACATTTGAAATTTTTGGGGGACACACTAGAAGCCTTTAAAACATGATAGGCTTTCCTTTAAAATAGAATTAGTGTTTACGATATTGAACATGTTTACTGCGTCTAGTAGATTTTCGGTAATCCGGTAAGGCTTTTACACGACGGGAAAACTGATGTTCTTCTATTTTTAGCTCACCTGAGCCGAAGGCTCAAGGTGAGCTGTTGTGATCGCCCGTCGTCCGTCTGTCCGTCCGTTCAAATTTTACTTCAAGCGACATCTCCTCTGAAACCGCGAGTTTGAGGGAAAAACTTAATTGCTGATGGTGTTCCTTGGATGCTTCTCTACAGAAATCGTTAAAATAAAATTCAAATGTTGACTACTTATTGAAATTTATTAAAAAAAAGTGAAAAACTTTAAACAAGTTTTTTGTAAAAAACCACTGTTCCCACACCTTAGATATTGCATGAATAGTATCTTCTACTAAATCACTTTCAAAATTGTAAAAAATCAAAACCCTACGGTCAAATTTGACTCAACCCTGGCCGTATCAGTGCTTTTTGATGCAGGTCTGACAGTAAAAACTCTCTAATGATCCGTTTTTATACAGACCCATTGTATCTTCCAGGCTAAGAAGCTACCCTTATACTAAATGCAACATTTTTGCAAACAGTTTGGATCCAGGTCAGATGCCACATAATGCAGCATCTAATCTGGATCTAAACTATTTGCCACTCATTTACATATTTTCTTATATTTAGAAAATATAAGTTATTATTTTTTACATATTTCACATACAAACATTTGGAGCAGACAACAGTTCAGCATGATAATAGTCATTTCTCCCTGAGACCGTCTCTTATTGCATAACTGACCCATAGCTAGCTCTGAACTCAGGTCACTGAGATACATAGCAGAAATGATGATGTCTGCTATTTTATGCTCAAGCACAACTTAGTTCAAGGCATATTACTTTTGGTCTGTCTGTTTGTTTATCTTTCTGTCTATCAGTCCACAATTAATTCTTGGCCATAAACAGTATGGATCCAGGTCAGATGCCACATAATGCTGCATCTAATCTGGATCCAAACTATTTGCCACTCATTTACATATAGTTTCTTATATTTAGAAAATATAAATAATGATATTTATTAACCTATTAACCCATACATATTCCTTTTTATCCCTTTTGCCCTTGATGAGTTGAAAATGTGTGTTTACACTCTAGTAAATTCTACAGTTCTGAATTTTTTTTAATAATACTTGCACACAATTATAAGTTCTTGAAAGTGTTTAATTACTGTTGAATTTGAATCAAGAGTTACCTGCCCCTGTCATACTTAGATTTATAATGCTACAAATGGCTTTATTTTTTGTATTGTTTAGGCTTTAAAATGTACAAAATTGAATGGATTTTATAAAACTTTGTAAAAAGCTTTTGAATGTTGATCTTTAAAGACAGGTGATCACCATTTGCCCCTTCCTCCCACAATAAAGTTTGCCACTTTCTTCTGGACAATCGCTGCGGCAGGGGATATCAGCTCTAAGGTGCTTGTTATGTCTTTAATTTATTCTTCCACAGAAGAAAATAATTTCACTTTATACAGTCATTGTTGTCTTTAGCAATTGCTTCAAATGACATCTCCTCATATACCGCTGAAAAGATTTCAACCAAACTTTACACGAATGTTCCTTGGGTCAAGTTCTTTCAAAATTGTTCAAAGAATTAAAAACAATGTAGAACTCTGGTTGCCATGGCAACCAAGTGAAAAAATAAGGAAATCTTAAAAAATCTTCTTGTCTGAAACTACAAGGGCCAGATCTTAGACATTTGTCACATAGCATCATCTACAGGTCCTCTATCAAACTACAAACTATGCCCCTGGGGTCAAAATTGGCCCCGCCCGGGGGGTCACAGTTTAACATAGAGTTATATAGTGAAATTTTCAAACGGGGGTCACAGTTTTCAAACGTCTTCTTTTCTGAAGCTAATATAGCCAGAGCTTTGATATTCGGCATGGTGTTACTTCTAGATGTCCTTTATCTATTTTGTTCAAATGGTTCCAGTCTGTTGCATATGTAGGTCACAGGAGCTAAAAATAGATTTTTTCAATGGAAACTTAAAAAAAATCTTCTTGTCTAGAACCCTAGTACCCTGATCTTAGATATTTGGAACATAGCATCATCTACAGGTCCTCTATCAAGATTGTTCAAATTATGCCCCTCGGGTAAAAAATGACCCCGTCCTGGACATAAATCATTATCTCCATTTTGATGTACAGCTATTCTCAGTTGAGCGACATATGCCCCATGGGGCTCTTGTTCTGCTTGATAAATATCAAATGTCTAAAGTGTTAATTTAGTGTGCTCTGTCACTGTGTTCTACCCTTCCCCATAGCTTGTTTTCAGAATTGAAGACAGATGCTTAAAGCCTTAGAAGCATTCTGTCCTAAGTTCAACTTCCTTTAACCCATTACCTTTCAACTATGAGGAAACCATTATTATCCCCTGCCGAAATGCAGAGGGATACTGTTTTAGGTCTGTCCGTCCGGCTGTCCGTCCGAGCGCACGAAAGGTCCTTTGTTGGGTAGGGAGAACAATAGATTCCATTCATTCCGTGATTGCCCTATTGTTATTGTTGGGTATTTTAGTGTACTGTTGGGTATTTTTAAACAAAAAAAATACCCAACAAATGTCCAACTGTGAGAACGTCCGTCCGTGCGTCCGTCACGTTTTCCGTCCGCAACTGTATCTCTGAAACCGATATACAGATTAGGATGAAACTTGGTATAGTTATTTGTCATCATAGGAGCACCGTGGGAAATTAATTTTTTTTCAGAAAATTTTAGGAATTTATGAGTTATCTGCCCTTTTTGTGTTAAAAATGCCATATTTAATAGTTTTGACACTCTAGCAACTACAGTATTCAACATATTTTGTTTATACTTCCGCACAATGTCTATAAGTACAAGTTCTTGAAAATGTGCAATTATTGTCAAAAAAGGATACTTGTGACAAGAGTTATCTGCCCTTGATGTACTTAGAAATGCTAGAAAATGCTTTATTTTGATATTGTTTACATACTAGTGTCTATAAATATGCATGGATTTTGATAAAAACTTTCTTGAACTATGTATGGCTATTAGTTTTCAAAAGAATTTGATTATTGTTGAAAACAGAGAAATTAGTCATGAGTTATCTGCCCTTGATAAGTAAAAAAAAGAGCCATATTTCACAGTTTTTACTCTCTAGCAACTACAGTTTTGAATGTATTTGAATTATACTTGCACACAATGTCTATAAGTAAAAGTTCTTGAAGGTTTGCAATTATTGTCAAAAAAGGATACTTGTGGCAAGAATTATCTGCCCTTGATGTACTTAGAAATGCTAGAAAATGCTTTATTTTAATAGTTTTTACATACTCATCTATAAATATGCATGGATTTTGATAAACAAAAAATCTTTAACTATGTATTGCTATTAGTTTTCAAATGAATTTGATTATTGTTGAAAACCGAGAAAATAGTCAACAGTTATCTGCCCTTGATGAGTCGAAAGAACCATATTTAACAGTTTTTACCATCAAGAAATTACAGTTTTAAATGGATTTTGATTTAACTTACACACGATGTATTTAAATATAAGATCTTGAAGGGGTGCAATAATTGTCAAAAAAATAATACTTTGTGGCAAGAGTTATCTGCCCTTTATGTACTTAGTAATGCTACACAATGCTTTACTGTTTACATACAAGTGTGAACAAATGTGAATGGATTTTTAAAAATAATTATTAAACCATATATGGCTATTATTTCTAGAATGAGTTCAATTATTGTCGAAAATGTGCAAATTAGTCTAGAGTAATCTGCCCTTGATGAGTTGAAAATGTCATATGTAACAGTGTTTACACTCTAGTAACTCCAGTTTTAAACAGAGTTTTATTAATACTTGCATAGAATGTATATAATAAGTATAACTTCTTGAAAGGATGGAATTATTTTCAAAACAAGATACTTGTGACAAGAGTTATCTGCCCTGTATGTACACATGAACTTTGAAATGCTAGAAAGAAAAGGCTTTATTTTAGTACAGTTTACACGCTAGGGTGGACAAATGTGTATAGATTTTTATAAAAACTTTATTATAGATCTACTATTAAGTATAAATACATAGCAATTAATTTTCAAATGCATTCATTTATAGGCTTTAACATGTACAAAATTGAATGGATTTTTATAAAACTTTGTAAAAAGCTTTTGAATGTTGTTCTTTAAAGACAGGTGATCACCATTTGCCCCTTCCTCCCACAATAATGTTTGCCACTTTCTTCTCGACAATCGCTGCGGCAGGGGATATCAGCTCTAAGGTGCTTGTTGCAACAGAATAAATCCTGTTGATCAATTTTTCCCGAATCTGAGTTACTTTCAGTTTTGTACAATTTTGATAGTATATTATATATGTCCCATTAAGTGTTGATTATGTCCCTTTTAGTGTTGATGATGTGCATCTTTGAACAGTTAAGCAGGACATCTGTACTTTCAGCCCATGACAATCTAACTGGTGATCAAGGTGGTGGCTTAAAACTCCTCCTTGTCCTTGCTTTAGGTGCACTTATTATCCCCTGCCGAAAGGCAGAGGGATACTGTTTTAGGTCTGTCCGTCCAGCTGTCCGTCCGTCTGCACCACTAAAGTGGGTTAGAGGGCCAGATAACGGTAAACATAACAAAAGAAGACAATAGAGTTCATTCCATAACAATACACTAAGGGGCCGTGGCCCGTTATTCGAACAAAAGAAAATAACAAAAGAAAAGGCCCTCTAACCCAATTCGGTGGCACGTCCGTCCGTCACGTTGTCCGTCAACAACTGTATCTCTGAAACCAATTAACAGATTTGGATGAAACTTGGTATAGTTATTTGTCATCATAGGAGCACGGTGGGAAATTAATTTTTTTCAGGAAATTTTAGGAATTTATGAGTTATCTGCCCTTTTTGTGTTAAAAATGCCATATTTAATAGTTTTGACACTCTAGCAACTACAGTATTCAACATATTTTGTTTATACTTGCACACAATGTCTATAAGTACAAGTTCTTGAAGGTGTGCAGTTATTGTCAAATAAGGATACTTGTGACAAGAGTTATCTGCCCTTGATGTACTTAGAAATGCTAGAAAATGCTTTATTTTGATATTGTTTACATACTAGTGTCTATAAATATGCATGAATTTTGATAAAAACTTTCTTGAACTATGTATGGCTATTAGTTTTCAAATGAGTTTGATTATTGTTGAAAACCGAGAAATTAGTCATGAGTTATCTGCCCTTGATAAGTAAAAGAAAAAACCATATTTAACAGTTTTTACTCTCTAGCAACAACAGTTTTGAATGGATTTGAATTATACTTGCACACAATGTCTATAAGTAAAAGTTCTTGAAGGTGTGCAATTATTGTCAAAAAAAAGGATACTTTGTGGCAAGAATTATCTGCCCTTGATGTACTTAGAAATGCTAGAAAATGTTTTATTTTAATATCTTTTACATACTAGTATCTATAAATATGCATGGATTTTGATAAAATAAAATTCTTAAACTATGTATTGCTGTTAGATTTGAAATGAATTTGATAATTGTTGAAAACCGAGAAACTAGTCAACAGTTATCTGCCCTTGATGAGTCGGAAAAAACCATATTTAACAGTTTTTACCATCAAGAAACTACAGTTTTGAATGGATTTTGATTTAATTTACACACAATGTATATAAATATAAGTTCTTGAAGGGGTGCAATTATTGTCAAAAAAGGATACTTTGTGGCAAGAGTTATCTGCCCTTTATGTACTTAGTAATGCTACACAATGCTTTATTGTTTACATGCAAGTGTGTACAAATTTGAATGGATTTGGAAAAAAATTTATTAAACCATATATGGCTATTATTTATAGAATGAGTTCAATTATTGTCGAAAATGTGCAAATTAGTCTAAAGTAATCTGCCCTTGATGAGTTGAAAATGTTTTACACTCTAGTAACTCCAGTTTTAAACAGTTTTATTTATACTTGCATAGAATGTGTATAATAAGTATAAATTCTTGAATGTCAAAACAAGATACTTGTGACAAGAGTTATCTGCCCTGTATGTACATATGAACTTTGAAATGCTAGAAAGAAAAGGCTTTATTTTAGTACAGTTTACACGCTAGTATGGACAAATGTGTATAAATTTTTATAAAAACTTTATTATAGATCTACTATTAAGTATAAATACATAGCAATTAATTTTCAAATGCGTTCATTTATTGTCGAAAACGGACAAAATTGTCAAGAGTGTTACACCCTTGATGAGTTGAAAATGCCATGTTTAACAGTGTTTGCACTCTAGTAAATTCTACAGCTCTGAATTTATTTTGATAATACTTGCACATAATTATAAGTTCTTGAAAGTATTTAATTAATGTTGAAATTGAATCTAGGGTTACCTGCCCTTGTCATACTCAGATTTGCTACAAACGGCTTTATTTTAGTATTGTTTAGGCTTTAACATGTACAAAATTGAATGGATTTTTATAAAACTTTGTAAAAAGCTTTTGAATGTTGATCTTTAAAGACAGGTGATCACCATTTGCCCTTTCCTCCGACAATAATGTTTGCCATTTTCTTCTCGACAATCGCTGCGGCAGGGGATATCAGCTCAAAGGTGCTTGTTTTGTTGCCAAGTTTCTGTTAACTGAAATTAATGATAATGAAAAATAAATCAATTTTCAACTATGAGGAAATGATTATTGCAACAGAATAAAGATTGTTGATCAATTTTCCCGAATCTGAGTTGAAAAGGTCAGTTTTAAACTTTTAACTTGTCAAACTCATTACTGTACAGGGAGAAGACGACATTCTTCCTGTTTAAACACAAAGTAATAAAATGTAGAAAATGACAACTTTTTGACCTTTTGTCATTTAACATGAGTGGCATAAACAGTTTGGAGTCTGATCTGGCTCCAAAGTGTTTGCAATGGAAATAATAGTTTTAGAGTAAACACGTTTATTGGGAAAGAAAACGTCTTCTCCACTGTATTTAACCTCTTTTATAAAGAGAACTGTTTGTATTCCTGGGGACAGGTGGCTGCTTAACTCATTGAACCCTACTGAAGATTATATTTGTCATTTACAGTGTACTTGTGAACAATACACTGTTCCTAGGCAGACAGTGTAGACCCAGATCAAAGTGTTCCTAAAGAAGTCATCAGATCAGGGTCAGCAGTGTTTGTCATTTTGCAATATATTGTTGAAGTCAACTCTAAATAATAAGGGACCTGACTTTACTGGAAACAGGAATCTTCCATTTGAAGTTTTCAAGGTTAAATGCAATTAGTTTTGACTTGCATCAAGCCGTCACCTGTCTTAAATAATCACAATGTTTATTCATTAAGTGTGTGCTAAACACAAGTTTGACTGTGTATTTGAAATGATGTATAAATGCTATGAATGGAGGAATGTTAATTGACTCTCTCTTGTTTCAGGGTTTACAGGGACTTCAGGGCTTGCAGCAGCAGCCCCTGTATGCCAACTTTGAAGATCTGCAATACATACAACAGAGAATGCCACCACTAGTAAGTCTTTCTATAATTGAACAGCCTAATTGTGGCACTATTCACGGCGGACATAGTTGAGGCATAATGCACTCAATTACGATGCCAGGGGTCGTGGGTTATATCCCCCGCAAGACCTAGTCCTTCGGATGAGACTTTATAAAAATTGAGGTCTGATGTATCGGTGCTTTACACTGGGCATCTAAAAGAACAAGAGAACTCTGTCGATAATATGTGTAGGGCATATCGCCCGGATATTCTGTAACTGCTTCCCTTTTCTCTGGGGCATCCAGTAAGCCTTTAATGATAGAAACGGAAGCTAACAAACAAAACAAAATAAACCCTCTTAGAGTAGAACTTCTTTAAACCAAACTCTTCTGGATCGAGAAACAAATGTTTGGTTTTAGAGAGGTTTTCAGATTTGTGAGGTTTTGCAGCCATTTATTAGCTCACCTGAGCTGGCTCAGGGTGAGCTTTTGCAATCCTTGAATGTCCGTCGTGCCTCATCAAAAATTTTAGTGTTAACACTCTAGTGGTTACATTTTTAGCTCACCTTTTGTGCCAAGGTGAGCTATTTTGATCGTGCTATGTCCGTCCGTCGTCAACAATTTCTTTAAACGACTTCTCCTCCTAAACTACTGGATGGAATTTTACCAAACTTGGTAGAAATTATCCTTATATGGTCCTCTTTGAAATTTGTTCAAATATTTCCAGTCCGTTGCATCTCTAGGTCACAGGAGCTAAAAATAGATTTTTTCAATAAACATTTAAAAAATCTTCTTCTCTGAAACCACAGTACCCTGAGCTTAGATATTTGGTACAAAGCATCATCTACAGGTCCTCTATCAAGATTGTTCAAATTATGTCCCTGGGGTCAAAAATGACCCTGCCCCGGGGGTCACAAATTTACATAGAATTATATAGTGAAATCTTCAAACCTCTTCTTCTCTGAAACTAATATAGCTAGAGCATTGATATTTGGCAGTGTAACTTCTAGATGTACTTCACCAATATAGTTAAAAAAGTTTCGGTCCGTTGCATATCTAGGTCACAGGAGCTAAAAATATATTATTTCAATAAAAACTTAAAAAATCTTCTTCTCTGAAACCACAGTACCCTGAGCTTAGATATTTGGCACAAAGCATCATCTACAGATCCTCTATCAAGATTGTTCAAATTATGTCCCTGGGGTCAAAAATGCCCCCTCCCACCCCCCGGAGCTAAAAATAGATTTTTTCGATAAGAACTTAAAAAATCTTCTTGTCTCAAACCACAGTACCCTGAGCTTAGATAATTTGAACTCAGCATCAACCAATCATTAATTGGCACAATCGTATTGTCATAACTTCTCCGCTTTTCAAGATATGTTACATTTACATCAACGGTTCCAGGTGAGCGATTTAGGGCCGTATACGGCTCTTGTTTTCCAATCTTTCTCAAACTTGCTCAGATTGTATATCACCATAAGAGTTCGGATGAGTTTTATTATGGTTGTAATAGGTCAAGGGTTATCTACCTTTGAATTACTGAAAATGCCATATTTAACAATGTTAACACTCTATAGGCCACAATTTTTATCCAATCTTTCTCATACTTGCTCAGATTGTATATGACCATAAGAGTTTGGGTGAGTGTGATTATGGTTGAAATTGGACAATTTGGTCAAGAGTTATATACCTTTGAATTGCTGAAAATGCCATATTTAACAATGTTTACGCTCTAGAGGCTGCAATTTTATCAAATCTTTCTCAAACCTACTCAGATTATATAAGACTTTAAGGTCATAGGTGAGTTTGAAAATGGTTGAAATCTGAATATTTGGTCAAGAGTTGTCTGCCCTTGATATGTTGAAAATGCCTTATCTAACAGTGTTTATACTCTAGCAACTACAGTTTGACTATACTTGCACTCAAAGTATATAGCCATAAATAAATACGAAAGAAGACTCAAGCAGGAAACGCAACACAAACAATACACCCATCTCTAAAGCAGAACACACACACAGCCATACCATAACAAACACACACACACACACACACACACACACACACACGCAATACCATTCCTTCATCTACACACTAAATAGAAAACAACACGCAAGACAAACATAAAGCTAAGTGAACATAGGAAGCCTTGAAGGAGTGCAATTATTGTTGAAATTTGAAGTTGTGGCAAGAGTAATTTACCCTTCACAGTCTTTGAAATGCTGGAAAGGCTTTATTTCAGTATTGTATGCTCTAAGTTATCTGCACTTGATGTACTCTACTATACTAGAATATAGTCTATAGGTATATTTTGCTTTACCTATAAAAACACCCATATCCAATTATCAAGGCAGGTTACTGCTTAAAGCAAGATGAAATAATAGTTCAGTAAAGTGCTTCACATTCATCTTGCTCTAAGCTGCCTACAGTATTGACTATTCCAAACCATCACTGAATACTTATTTGTGGTTCTTCTATGAAAATGAAGGTAGAGGCACCCGAAAATGTTTGATGGAATGGGTTATGGCGTTAGAAATTTACAGCGTAAAGGGATTACATGATTTTTGTTTATGTATTTACATAGGCCACGAACAATGTGTATGACATGTCAACTGCAGCTGCTGGTCTACCTATGCCCCCAACAACACTTGCAATGACATCTAACAGTAATCAACAGACTCCTGCAGTACCAGCTGTTCCCTACTCAGGTAAGCACACGTCCATTGTACTGTCATAGCTAGCAGAGTACACTGAAACCCATTATACTGTCATAGCTAGTACACTGAAACCCATTATACTGTCATAGCTAGCAGAGTACAGTGAAACCCATATACTGTCATAGCTAGCAGAGTACACTGAAACCCATTATACTGTCATAGCTAGCAGAGTACAGTGAAACCCTTTATACTGTCATAGCTAGCAGAGTACACTGAAACCCATTATACTGTCATAGCTAGCAGAGTACACTGAAACCCATTATACTGTCATAGCTAGCAGAGTACACTGAAACCCATTATACTGTCATAGCTAGCAGAGTACACTGAAACCCATTATACTGTCATAGCTAGCAGAGTACACTGAAACCCATTATACTGTCATAGCTAGCAGAGTACAGTGAAAAGCAGAATACGGTGAAACCCATTAAACTGTCATAGCTAGCAGAGTACAGTGAAACCCATTATACTGTCATAGCTAGCAGAGTACACTGAAACCCATTATACTGTCATAGCTAGCAGAGTACAGTGAAACCCATTATACTGTCATAGCTAGCAGAGTACAGTGAAACCCTTTATACTGTCATAGCTAGCAGAGTACACTGAAACCCATTATACTGTCATAGCTAGCAGAGTACAGTGAAACCCATTATACTGTCATAGCTAGCAGAGTACACTGAAACCCATTATACTGTCATAGCTAGCAGAGTACACTGAAACCCATTATACTGTCATAGCTAGCAGAGTACACTGAAACCCATTATACTGTCATAGCTAGCAGAGTACACTGAAAAGCAGAATACGGTGAAACCCATTAAACTGTCATAGCTAGCAGAGTACAGTGAAACCCATTATACTGTCATAGCTAGGAGAGTACACTGAAACCTCTCATAATGACCAATAAATTAAGTTCATTATTTTGTGCTCAATCCTTTAATCCATAGCCTGTTTTTTGCTTTGAAAAAAAAGATAACCACTAAGCGGGTTGAAGGTAAAGCAGAATGTGCCTTAAGAACACACATGCAGGTGGCTGCTTAAAGGAAGGTGACAGTAGAACAGAACGATTCTTTAGGAGCTTCTGCTTTACTTCAACCTTCCTTTAATCGGTCACCTGTCTTTCACACTTTCAACTTGCCCAACGATAGTAGTCAAATTGAGAGTTTTTAGCTCACCTGAGCCAAAGGCTCAAGGTGAGCTATTGGGATGGCCCTGTGTCCGTCGTTAGTCGTCCGTCGTCGATAACAATTGCTTCAAATGACATCTTGACCTATATCGCTTGACAGAATTCAACCAAATTTTACAGAAATGTTCCTTGGGTCAAGCTCTTTCAAATTTGCTCAAAGAATTAAAAACAATGCAGAACTCTGGTTGTCATGGCAACCAAAGTGAAAAATAAGGAAATCTTAAAAAATCTTCTTGTCAAAAACTGCAAGGGCCAGAGCTTAGATATTTGGCACATAGCATCGTCTACAGGTCCTCTATCAAGTTTGTTCAAATTATGCCCCTGGGGTCAAAATTGGCCCCGCCCGGGGGGTCACAGATTTACATAGAGTTATATAGTGAAATTTTCAAACGTCTTCTTCTCTGAAACTAATGTGGCCAGAGCTTTGATATTTGGCATGCTGAAACTTCTAGATGTCCTTTACCAAAATTGTTCAAATAGTTCTGGTCGGTTGCATAACTAGGTCACAGGAGCTAAAAATAGATTTTTTTCAATGAAACTTAAAAAATCTTCTTGTCTGAAACTAGAAGGGCCAGAGCTTAGATATTTAGCACATAGCATCGCCTACAGGTCCTGTATCAAGTTTGTTAAAATTATACCCTTTGGGTCAAAATTGGCGCCGCCCCGGGGGTCACAGTTTTACATAGAGTTATATAGTAAAATTTTCAAACGTCCTCTTCTCTGAAACTAATATGGCTAGAGCTTTGATATTTGGCATGGTGACACTTCTAGATGTCCTATACCAAAATTGTACAAATAGTTCTGGTCGGTTGCATAACTAGGTCACAGGAGCTATAAATAGATTTTTTTCATTGAAAACTTAAAAAATCTTCTTGTCTGAAACTACAAGGGGTAGAGCTTAGATATTTGGCACATAGCATCGCCTACAGGTCCTCTATCAAGTTTGTTCAAATTATGCCCCTTGGGTCAAAGTTGGCCCCGCCCCGGGGGTCACAGTTTTACATGAGCGTTATATTGAGAAAATTTCAAACATCTTCTTCTTTGACACTATATATAAATATGGCCAGAGCTTTTATATTCGGTATGGTGACACTTTTAAATACACTTAACATATTTTGGTCAAATTGTTCCGGTCTGTTGCATATCTAGGTCAGTCCTGGACATAAATTATTATCTCCATTTTTCAGCTATTCTCAGGTGAGCGAAATATGCCCCATGGGGCTCTTGTTACTGTATAGTTAAACAAGTTAATACTTGAAACATGTTACAAAATGTAAAATAACTATCAAAGAACTGTTAGGCAAGCCTAGCTACACTCGACCAGCTCTGGTATATATAATAGAATTGTTTGATATATTGCAGCGGGTACATCTGACAGTTCGAAGCTGACTCGTGTGGACGCCCAGTCTCCCACGGCGGGCTCCATACAGACAACCCAGCAGTCTGCGACAGGCCAGACGGCAGCCCATCAGCAGCCATTCATACATCTCAACTATGGTTACTACTATCCCCCTAATGCATTGATTCCGGGAGCTGGCTTCCAGTATCCAATGCTGGTAAGTATTTCATTTGCAGCCTGGCTCCAGATATGGAAATTGTTTAAAAAAATAATTGAAAAGCTTATTTCTGCTCTATACCTTATGGTGTGAAGCATGGCTTCAAAAAATTCCATTTACTCCCCCTAATTTATCACAATCAAAATTGAAAATTGAGTTGTAACTTTAAAGCAAAATGAAGGTAAAAAAAACAACAACCTTTTATTCTACTTAAGGTTTTAGGCGGGTAACGCCTATAGAAACGAATCCGCAAAAACTATACACTATTTCATTCAGTGTCCAATTCTACATCATTTTCCAGAGTTAAAAGAATTTTCACCTCATATAACTGAAATTATGGATATTTTTGTCTTGTTACCCTACTTTTCAAAAAACGTCCTGAAATGACTATCCCTCTTTTTCTTTCCGAGGATAAAAAATTACAAATATTAATAAAAAGATCAAAATTTATTCATTCATTTATACCTAAGACATTGTTGTATACAAATACAAGCAGAACAATTAAATATTTTGCATAATACATTAAAAAAAATCTTTTATATTTCGGAAAAAATAATTTATGAGTCAATTTTTTCTCAAAAATCATTTTTTACGTTTTAGCAAAACTGAGATTTTTACAAAAATTAGGCAGGGTCATTCATACTGACTACACTTAAAATTATCTACCATGTCTCTAGAACAAAATAAAAAACAAATTAGGAGGGTTGACCTCATGTAACTTGAGAAAAATGAAATTGTGTTTGAGAGGGGTCAACATTTGTTGGAAAGTAAAATCAAGGAAAATTGAGGTTTTTTGATAAAACATGCACTGTCATTTGCAAATAGTTGTGGAATCCACAAAGAATTGTCAATTTAATAGCTATTGTCTGTTTTACAAATTCTGTTCAGCAAGAAAAACAATATTCTCCAGCAAAAAAATGTGAAAAATACAGTCAATCTTGTATAAAGCAACCACCTTACGAATAAGTGTGCATACCTCTTCATTATGACACTAGACTAATTAACTCCGGGTAGAAATAGTGAAGAAAACTCCTACTGAGCATTCTGAATTAGTTTTATCCTGCATTAAACAGACAGCTCAATACCAGACAAAAATATGGGTATTCACTAGAGTGATCGCTTAATACAATATTGACTGTAAAAGTTGATAATGATTACCAAGTTTCATAATAAACGGCTGGTATGTTGCAACCCAATAATTGCAAGAGATATTTAACCCTTTACTCCATAGCTTATTTTAAGTATTGAAGAGACATAGTTTCATAAAACAGGCTGAAATTAAAGCAGGATTCATTCTGCTTTACTTCCAGTCTGCTTAAACTATGTACAGTCTGCTTAGATAAAGGATTTTTATTATGCATATTCATGACTGTACAAAATTAAACTATTTACTTTCAAGAGTGAAGGAATAAATTAAATGTGTTAACATGAGTATCAATGGAGTAAAGGGTTGATTTAGGAAAACATGTTTAGCATGTACCACAGGTTTGATTTACAGTGAGACCTGTATTTAATAGGCAGTCTGTTCCTCTCCCCTCTGCTACAGTGGAGAAAACGTTATTCTTTCCTGTTTACACGCTAACGTAAAACACTAAAATGCAGATAAGGACAATTTTTTGACAATTCTGACTTTTCATTGTTATCTTAGTGGCAAACAGTTTGGAGCCTGATCAGACGCCGTGTTTACCCGGCGTCTGATCAGGCTCCAAACTGTTTGCACTGGAAATAGTACTTTTAGCGTAAAAGCGTTTACTGGGAAAGAACAGCGTTTTCTCCACTGTAAGAGCTAAAAAGGAAGACGGTTTGGTGGTTTTAATCCAAACAGGCTGCTTTGGAACAAATGAGATAAGCCGAAATCATCTTCCTTTCCACTCAGGGCTTGATTTCTCACAGGGCCGCGACACGATTGCTTTTTGAGGAAAAAAACCGTCAGAAGTATATCGATTTTTTTCTCTAAAAATAGCAATCGTGTCGGGGCCCGTGTGCGCAGTCAAGCATTACCCATCTAAAACCTTAAGGGAGTCAATTGTCTTCATAATAAACAAAATAATTTTAAAGCTGAAATTGCAGCCATCTGCTTTAAGTTGAAGTGGAAGTTGTCCTAAAGTAAATTTAATAAAACATAACTGAAAATATCATAAAGAGCTTTGACCCCTTTGAGTTGCGTCGATTTAAATATTTGGCATGTCAGAATAAAAAGTGAAAATAACTTCCTGGAGATATAACCGATAGCCAGTTTCTTATTTGGAAGACGGGTGACCACTTGCAGCAGGTCGAAAATAAAGCAGAATGTGCCTGCTTTAAGCTACCATCTTTTAGGATATGGAATATATTTCTTATGCTGCATATTCATGACTGTATAAATTGGAACTATTTTCTTCAGTGGAGGAATAAATAGAATTGAATGAATGAATAGTGTTTTACGACCCATAGACACAAGATGGTCATTTAGAGGCATTAAAATGAGTATCCATGGAGTCCAGGATTAAGAGATGTTTCTGTCAGACTGTATAAGAGAGTTTTTGCACCCATTTTAAGGCATAAAAACCATATTTTAATGTGTTCAAAGTGTTTCCTCTTTTGTACAGATGCCACAGGTAACAAATGCCGCCCATGCTGGTACCCCTGCAAACACCCAGTACCAACAGAAGAACTATGGTTCCCATCATGTGCCGTATGGAACAAACAAAGGTATGGCATTATTTATAGTACAGTGGAACCTTAGAAAACCCAACTCTTTCAGACTGAGAAAAGTGTTTGGTTAACCCTTTACCCCATAGCCAGATTGTGCACCAAATTACTAAATACCTGATCTAGATCTATACTGTCTACACATGAACCCATTTTACTTTGTAATCTTTATTCTTACATATATATAATAGCGGTGAGGGTGATCATCCTATCCGGAATTAATCAATAGTTATTAACAAACAGTTCAGAGCCAGTTTAGATGCAGAATAACTGAACATCAAACATGACTTGGACCTGTTTGAAATTGACAGGAAAGATATATAAGTACCCCTCTTATTAGGATAGGATGATGGAACCCTCCCCAACCACTTGTACATAAAGACTTTATTTTTTCTGTGTGTAGCAGGAAGACACGCTATTTCATTTGTGATAGATGCTAAATCTATATATATATAAAACATGTGTGTACGCAATAGATTTATATAGGTGTGGTATATCCAGACAATCACTCGCCAAAATGGGACAACAAATTACTCGATGTCTGATCTGGATCTATGTTGTATGCATATGACCCCCTGTTCATTACTTATTCTTTTCTTGTGCAGCAGCTAAAGCATACTATCTCATATGTGATATAAAAAATCTGTGATGTATGAATGTATTTTTATAATACCCTGTAGAATTTTACGGTATTTAACTTGATAATTTATTTTTTACAGGCTGTTAGTTAGTTTTATTGTTAAGAAACTTATGTTATTATGTTGGTAAATAGATTTTAGCTAATGTTAAATATGTTGTGAAACACCTGACTATAAATAAAGTTTCTTGTATCTTGTGTAGCCTTTTTAGCTCACCTGAGCCAAAGGCTCAAGGTGAGCTATTGGGATGGCCCTCTGTCCGGCGTCGTGCGTCGTCCGTCATCGTTAACAATTGCTTCAAATGACATCTCCTCCTATACCGCTGAACGATTTCAACCAAACTTTACAGAAATGTTACTTGGGTCAAGCTCTTTCAGATTTGTTCAAAGAATTAAAAACAATGCAGAACTCAAGTGAAAAAATAAGGAACTCTTAAAAAATCTTCTTGTCAAAAACTACAAGGGCCAGAGCTTAGATATTTGGCACATAGCATCACCTACAGGTCCTCTATCAAGTTTGTTCAAATTATGCCCCTGGGGTCTAAATTGGCCCCGCCCCGGGGGTCACAGTTTTACATATAGTTATATAGTGAAATTTTCAAACGTCTTCTCCTCTGAAACTAATATGGCCAGAGCTTTGATATTTGGCATGGTGACACTTCTAGATGTCCGATACCAATATTTTCAAATGGTTCTGGTCGATTGCATATCTAGGTCACTGGAGCTAAAAATAGATTTTTTTCAATGAAAACTTAAAAAATCCTCTTGTCTGAAACTACAAAGGCCAGAGTTTAAATATTTGGCACATAGCATCACCTACAGGTCATCTATCAAGTTTGTTCAAATTATGCCCCTGGGGTCAAAATTGTCCCCGCCCCGGGGGTCACAGTATTACATAGAGTTATATAGTGAAATTTTCAAACGTATTCTCCTCTGAAACTAATATGGCCAGAGCTTTGATATTTGACATGGTGACACTTCTAGATGTCCTATACCAGTATTGTTCAAATGGTTCCCGTCGATTGCATAACTAAATCACAGGAGCTAAAAATTATTTTTTTCAATGAAAACTTAAAAAATCTTCTTGTCTGAAACTACAAGAGCCAGAGTTTAAATATTTGGCACATAGCATGGCCTATAGGTCCTCTATCAAGTTTGTTCAAATTATGCCCCTGGGGTCAAAATTGTCCCCGCCCTGGGGGTTACAGTTTTACATGAGAGTTATATAGTGAAAATTTCAAACGTCTTCTTCACTGACACTAATATGACCAGAGCTTTGATATTTGGCATGTTGACACTTCTAAATATCCTTTAGGTATTTTGATCAAATGGTTCCGGTCGTTGCATATCTACGTCACCGGAGCTAAAAATAGATTTATTCTATAAAAACTTAAAAAATCTTCTTGTCAAAAACTACAAGGGCCAGAGCTTAGATATTTGGCACATAGCATCATCTACAGGTCCTCTATTAAGATTGTTCAAATTATGTTCCTCGGGTAAATAATGAACCCGTCCTGGACATAAATCATTATCTCCATTTTGTCAGCTATTCTCAGGTGAGCGAAATATGCCCCATGGGGCTCTTGTTCTAGTTTTGAAGACTGATTACCAGAAAAAGCAGATTGAAAGTAAAGCAATATGTGCCTAAAGGTGCATTCTGCTTTACTTTTAATCTGCATTAAGGTACCATCTGCTAGGATATAGAAAATATTTCTTTTGGTACATGTTATTGACTGTAAAAATTGGAACAATTTTTTTCAGTGGAGGAATAAATTAAATGAATTAAAATAGTACCTATGTAGTAAAGGGTTAAGATATGGTGCTGGATTAGAGAGGTTTTGCAGCCATTTAAGAATAATTTCAATGGTCAGTTTGAAACAAACCGTTACTTAATGCAGGATAAAAGTAGTGCAGAAAGCTCCTTTAGGATTTTTAAAATGTGCTTCAAAAGCTCCTTTAGGATTTTTTAAATAGCTTCATTTCAGGTATGAGAAAATCGAGCACCTGTAGCGGTGATGTTGTTTCTAACATATTTCAATTTTTCAACAATCCATAGAAACAAGTTGCTGTTGTGTTTCAGTATATGATGACTTGACCCAGCAGACCCCTGATTTCTCCAAGTCCCCATATGGAAGCACCCAAAGTCAGCCCAAGGCTAATGTGAACAGTAAGCTAATACCAAGTACTTACTCAGTTTAATAAATTGTTTTTGTCTCACCGAGAAGAAAGAGCTCTTTTGCTCCAAGTATAAGTTCTACACTACCCGAATTTTGAATACAGATGTATCAAATCTATATGTATGAACTACCAAACCCTATCCTTTAACCACTTAAGATATAGAGGATAACTGTATTTTTTGGTGCAAGATTAAATTTAATTCATTGAGTGAACATCAGACATAATATTTTCAAAATATAAGTCTGATGTTCACAACTGAATTAAATGTTGATCTTTTACTGAAAAAATACAGTTATTCTATTTATTTCATACTTTTAAACAATTTTTGAAACTAAATTGTTTGTCAATTGAAAGCAAAAGTACATTTCTTACCCCATGTGGAGCCTCAAGTTTATATCAAACACCTTTTCGTGACTGTTTGCTGGACAATGACGTCACTGATTTATTGATTTGACGTCATCGGACTACGTCGTTTCTTCCGAGCATAGATTTGTGTTCTTCCGCTGAGTGGTTCTCGACAAATAAGACTGCTAGAATTAAACAGATTGGACAATGCAAGAAAACTACCCAACTTGTTCAAAATACAGTAAATTCTCTCTTCGTTGATACTCCCACTTCAAGCATGCCAAATTGATGTTTATCACATAACTTGCGGTCTTGGAGTGAAGTAAAGCCATAATGTAAATATCTTAATCCACTAGTGGAATATCGTTTTTTTAGGGCTTCGGCCCAACCTATTCGTCTGCAAGTGGTGCATGTAGCGGGACTCAAAATGACATCATTTGCAACGACGTTAACGTAAACTACGTAACGTTTTGGCGGAAAATCTATAAAGCGGAGGGTCTACAAACTATGGCTTCAATCAATTTAATAGGTGCTTAAACTTGTTATGTGATAAATAGAATCTCACATTCGTGCTCATTATTTATAATTTTTAATAAGCTCGTTGACTAAAATGAATATGACGCTCGCCAAGGATAGCGTCATAAATGTCTCATTGTAGTGAAGAAGCAGCAGCAACACTTTGATTGACATATCGCCAAGTGTCTATCAACCTTGTATTGTCCAATCAAAAATGGTTTAAAATCTCCATCAAACAAATGCACATGTCTTATTTGAAACCTGTTCTTTAGGAGCCGCTCAAAAGAACCATGAGCAGTTAGGTGGCTACTTAATGCAGGACAAAAGTAATGTAGAAAGGTCCCTAAGGAAGTGATCTGTATTACTAAGACCTGCTTTAAGTAGCATGCTACTTCAGTTTACCCTTTCCCCATAGCCTGTTTCCAACTTTGGAGATAGATAACTACTTAAAGCAGGTTGAAAGTAAGTAAAGCAGAATGCTTTAAGTTGTCATCTTCTAGAATATAGAAAGTATTTCATTTGATGCTTATTGAATAGTTCATGAATGTATACCGTGGAACTATTTTCGTCAGTGGAGGAATAAATCAAATATGTTAACTCTTTGCACCCTTGTCACGCCTATAGGCGTCCTTTTCAAACAGTGTACATGTGAATAGTATACTTTTCCTGTGCAAACAGTGAAGACCCAGATCAGAGGGAAGGAGCCCTCTGATCTGGGTATTCACTGTTTGTCATAATGCCAATCACTGACAAAAACGACCCTTAAAAGTCAGAAACGGACTGGACTAAAACGGAAACTGGAATTGTCCATTTAAAGTTTCAGGGAGGAAAGAGTTAAAATGGGTAATGGGTTAAAGGTTGTCTAATGCAGGTGTTAATATACTGGTAAAACCTGAAAGTGAACGAGCTATACCAGTGTTGGCGACAGATCAATTGCTTATCTTGATTTGCAAATGACATCTTGTTACTATTTCAGCCACAGTGACTCCAGGTACTGCTACTTCGGACATTCAAGTACCAGGCTATGGAAAAACACATGCGCAGGTAGGAGCAAGCCTTAATTATACTGCAGGAGAGGGGGATGGTATAAATTGGTAGTTGTACATGACCATATCTAAGTGTGTGGCACATGTGTTCCTCTTTACTCTTTCACCCCTAAAACTTTTAATGGACAACTTAAATTTCCAATAAATCTAGACAATGTTTGACTATTTAGGGTTTCTTTTTAGCTAGCCTGAGCCAAAGGCTCGAGGTGAGCTATTGGGATGGCCCTGTGTCATGCGTCGTCGTTAACAATTGCTTCAAATGACATCTCCTCCTATACAGAAAACAACCAAACTTTATAGAAAAGTTCCTAGGGTCAAGCTCTTTCAAATTTGTTCAAAGAATTAAAAACAAATGCAGAACTCTGGTTGCCATGGCAACCAAGGATGAAAAAAGGAAATTTAAAAAAAATAAATGTCAAAAACTGCAAGGGCCGGAGCTTAGATATTTGGCACATAGCATCATCTACATGTCTTCTATCAAGTTTGTTCAAATTATGCCCCTTGGGTCAAAATTGGCCCACCCAGGGGGTCACATTTTTAGCTCACCGTGGCACAAAGTGCCAAGGTGAGCTATTGTGATCGCCCTGTGTCCGTCGTCGTCCGTCCGTCCGTCAGTCCGTCATCAACCTTTTTCTTTAAAGATCTTCTTCTTGAAAACCACTGGGCCAATTTCTTCAAAATTTCATAGGATTGTTCTTTGTAGGGTACTCTCTCAGATTTCTTCAAATATAGGTCATCCAATTGAAATTGTGGTTGCCAATTGAAAAAAAACTTTAAAAATCTTCTTGTCAAAAACTACTGGTCCGAATTGAAAATAATTTTACACAAATGTGCCATTGGTGACCCTCTATCAGATTTCGTAAAATAATTTACCTATCTTAAAAAACATGGCCGCTAGTGGGTGGGGCAGATTTTCCTTATATGGCTATATAATGTAAACTTTAAAAATCTTCTAGTCTGAAACAGTTGGTCCGATTAGTAAGTAGTTTCACACAAATGATCCATTGATGACCCTCTACCAGTTTTTATGCCCCCGGCATCGAAAGATGCGGAGGCATATAGTAATCGTCCTGTCCGTCCCTTAGGTTAAGTAGATTTTACCGTTTCTTCTAGCATCAACAGCGCTTACCCAAATGCTTTGATACTTATACAGTTGTTGCCTTGGACCATTCCCTATCCAACAATATCACTAAACCTTGACCTTGACCTCATTTGGACTTAGAATATTTTAAATAGGCTATTTCTTGGTTAACTAGATTTTACCGTTTCGTTTAGCATCAACAAAATTGACTACAATGCTTTGATACTTATACAGTTATTGCCTTGGACCAGTACCAACTCATTAATAGTTACCAAGCTCAGTTTGACCTTGACCTAATTTTGACTTAGAAAAGATTCAGAATATATTGTCAAGGATGCCAGCGTGGACATAGACGTTTATTGAGCGCGCAGTCTTGTCTTAAAATAATTTTGATATCTAAAAAGCATGGCCGCCAGTGCGTGGGGCACATCTTCCTTATGTTACTGAATAGTAAAAACTTAAAGAATCTTCTTCTGTGAAACTACTGGTCCAAAATGAAAATAATTTTACACAAATGATCCATTTATGACTCTATTAGATTTCTTAAAGTCATTTTGTCATCTTAAAAAACATGGCTGCCAGTGGGTGGGGCAAGTTTTCCTTATATTATTTCTGTATAGAAAATCTTTAAAAATATTTTTCTCTGAAACTATTGGACTGATTTAAGAATATTTTTACATAAATAATGATTCATGGGTGACCCTTTGCCAGTTATCTTCAAATAATCTTCCTAGCTCAAACATGGCCGCCAGTGGGTTGGGGTGAATTTACTGATGATGGCATATAGTGAATACTTAACCATTACTGGTCAATTACCCTGACCGTAACATGGCTACCAGGTGAGCAATTTAGGGTCGCATGCGGCTCATGTAACATAGAATTATATAGTGAAAATTTCAAACTTCTTCTTCTCTGAAACTAATATGGCCAGAGCTTTGATATTTGGCATGGTGACACTTCTAAATATCCTTAACATATTTTGTTCAAATGGTTCTGGTCTGTTGCGTATCTAGGTCACAGGAGCTAAAACTTAGTCTTCTTTGTCTGAAACTACAAGGGCCAGAGCTTAGATATTTGGCACATAGCATCGCCCACAGGCCCTCTATCAAGTTTGCTCAAATAATGCCCCTGGAGTCAAAATTGGCCCCGCCCCGGGGGTCACAGTTTTACATAGAGTTATATGGTGATATTTTCAAACGTCTTCTCCTCTGGCATTTATATGGCCAGAGCTTTGATATTCAGTATGGTGACACTTCTAAATATCCATTACGTATTTTATTCAAATGGTTCCAGTCTGTTGCATATCTAGGTCACAGGTGCTAAAAATAGATATTTTCTATAAACTTTAAAAAATCTTCTTGTCAAAAACTGCAAGGGCCAGAGCTTAGATATTTGGCAAATAGCTTTATCTACAGGTCCCCTATCAAGTTTGCTCAAATTATGCTTCTCTGGTCAAAATTGGCCCACCCTGGGGTTCACAGTTTTACATAGAGTTATAAAGTGAATTTTTCAAACGTCTTCTTCTATGAAACTAATATGGCCAGAGCTTTGATATTCTGCATGGTGACACTTGTAGATGTCCTTTACCTATTTTGTTCAAACGGTTTCAGTCTGTTGCATAATTATGTAGGTCACAGGAGCTAAAAATAGGTTTTTTTTTATGCCCCCGGCATCGATAGATGCGGAGGCATATAGTAATCGTCCTGTCCGTCCGTCCATGCGTGTGTGTGTCCATCCGTAACAAGGTTAAGTAGATTTTACTGTTTCTTCTAGCATCAACACCACTTACCCAAATGCTTGGATACTTATACAGTTGTTGCCTTGGACCATTCCCTATCCACCAAACTTTGATTTTGACCTTGACCTTGACCTAATTTGGACTAAGAATATTTGAAATAGGCTAATTTTTGGTTAACTAGATTTTATCGTTTTGTCTAGCATCAACACAACTAACTACAATGCTATACAGTTGTTGCCTTTGACCATTCCCTATCTACCAATATCACCAAACTGTGATCTTGACTAGATTTTACCGTTTTGTCTAGCACCAACACTGTTTACTACAATGCTTCGAAACTTATACAGTTATTGCCTTGGACCATTACCAGCTCACCATTAATACCCAAACTCAGTTTGACCTTGACCTAATTTGGACTGAAAAGATTCAGAATATATTGTCAAGGATGCCACCGGGGGCATAAGCGTTTATTGAACGCCCAGTCATGTTTTCAATGGAAACTTACAAAAATCTTCATTTCTAATACCCTACTACCCTGATCTTAGATATTTGGCACATAGCATCCTCTACAGGTTCTATAACAAGATTGTACAAATTATGCCCCTCGGGTAAAAAATGACCCCTTCCTGGACATAGATAATTATCTCCATTTTGTCAGTTATTCTCAGGTGAGCGAAATATGCTCCATGGGGCTCTTGTTTACAATTTATTGCAAAATGACAACTTATGCAGACCCAGATCATTGGGCTCCTTTAGGAACTATTTCCTTCAGTGGAGGAATATAAACTAAACACGCTAAAAAGAGCTTCTGCCGGGGAAAGGGTTATGGTTACCGGTCTTCAAAATTAGAAAGGGGCCATGGGTAAAAGATAAAAGAGCAAATACCCCCATTCTTCCTCAACGAGTAGTCACTTAACACAGCCTTGTAATGTATACAGTAAAACCCCTCTAAACCGGACATTTGTAGGGACAACATAAATTTCTGGTTTAGAGGGGTTTCCAGTTTAGAGGGGTTTTAACCCATTATCCCATAGCTTGTTTCTATAATGGAAGATAGCTGACCACTTAAAAGCAGTTTGCAAGTAAAGAAGAATGCGCCTTAAGGGGCATTCTGCTTTTCTTTCAACCCACTTTAAGCTATCATCTACTGAAATATAGAAAACAATTTCTGATAAAACATATTCATGAATATATAAAGTGTGTAGTTATGGTGTAATTTAAAATAAAGAAGGGTTAGAAATTGGACCAAATATTTTGTCCGGTTTAGAAAGAATTCTGGTATTGAGCGGTTCTGGTTTGGAGGGGTTCCACTGTACATAATATTTTAGGCTTTTGATGTTTCACACATTGTTGATTTTTCAGGCATTTGATAAACAAGGCTTTCATGCTGCAACTCCTCCACCTTTCAACTTACTGGCCACAGGATCCCAAGCAGGACCCTTGGGAGGGCCTACAGCCCCGTATGCTGCTGCTCCATTCCTGCAGATGATGACTCATCAGCCCCACTCACAGATGATGCATCATCCCTTACAGGTAAGATGGTCAACTATGACTGAAAATTGTATTTGATGTGACCAGTTGTCTTGGCAATTTTCCCCCTTTAGAAACACCTTTTCACATCTTTAATAGTTCTTCATAGAATGCTTTAAATGCTTCTAAGCTGACCTGACCTGGTTATGAATCATTACCTACAATCTGACAGGTGACAGAGCCATATTGTTTATAGTCAATCTCACTGACCTTCACTAAGCTCCTCATCACTGTGCTTTCGAATCTGGATCTGGGCACTTCAGATTTTTCATGCAGGAAAGCCATCCTGCTGGCTTGCGGAAGGTCAGTTGTTCGACCCAGTTGCAGAGTTGTGCCTGAAACAGTGCATAAAGGGCTTCTGGGGTCTTCCTCCACCTGTAATTAGCTGGACGTCCCGATATGACTGAAATATTGTTAAAACGACATAAAATCATAACAAATCAAATCAAACCTGACAGGTGACTATTTATTAAGCTGACTGAAAGTAAAACAGGAATCTCACTTATGGAGATTTCTGCTGTCATCTTGGCCTTCTTTAAGCAGCCATGTTTTAAACACTTAAAACAATCTGTAAGAGAAGGACCTAAACGTTTCTCTGGACACATGTATGTATTTGTGAAACAGACATTTGTGCAAAAGCTAAGGAGTTAACTAATGTTGATCAGGGTTTTTGAAATCGACGATGTTTATGGCCTACAAGGAAGCCCTGCAGCTAGGGTGCAACTTCACATGCTTACATGTGCCTCAATGACTACAGCATGTTGAAGTACAGTTTATTGAACTTGATTAAGTTGTGCTTAGGTCAGTCTAAATGTTTGTATTTATGATCAAGCATGCCATGATCATATATATAATTGTTATTGAAATACTGAAAGTTAAGTCTTTTATTGCAGGATACAAGTTCTTCTAGCCGTGGAAGCCAGCAAACTGGATCTCACAACCAGTCCAAGTCTGCTGCCAAATCTTACAGCGGCTCTAATTGGAGCTCGTACTAAACATTTCCTGCTGATAACGCCGAAACACCTGGTTCATCTGTATGGAAAATAAAGAAACTAGAGATATGCCAACCAGGGCTCCAGATTAGACTGATTGAACTGAACATTTCCTCATTTATGTCTCCATTAAACCCCACATGATCACTTGTTAGAATCGTCTGGAAGAGAGGATTCGAATGAGTGGTCACATCATAGGATTTGGTGAATGCATGAGAAAGTTAATATTTGAAATATCTACCTTATCTGGAGCTCTGTACTAACTGTTCATGATGAATTCCTGCTTTGAAATGTATTATTTTAAAAGCTAGCTATTGGAGCACCTGTTCCAATCTATTTTGATGCTTACTAAAGTGAGGCTGAAAGTAAGGATGTAAAATTCCAGAGTTAGTAACCATCTAGCCATAGGTGTGTAATGGCATTTAAATTATGATGATGGTTAAAAGTTTGCATTTTCAGCAGTGTTAGGCCATTTGCATCATTTGGCAACCTTTTTTTTCTTCACATGATTATTATCTGTATGTAAAAGCTTGTTGTCAGTGTTAGTTTACGATTTATTGGTTGATCTTGGTCACATGGTATTGGGGTAAAGCAGATATCTATTAGAGGTTTTGGTACACCCATATTACATGGTGGAAAATCTATGTGACTAAAGTCACTAAACACTACAGAAGATTGTAGAGTCAATCCTGTGTGAAGAAGCTATTTAAAAGATGCATGAGCACCCTTTGAACCCTAGTGACGAGTAAACTCACCATTTACAAACAGGAGTTCACTTTTCTAATGTTAATTGTGTAGACCCAGCTCAGAATTCTCCAATAGGAGCCCTCTGACCTGAGTCTGCATTGTTTGTCATTTAGGAATGTACTGTAGAAATTGACCCTAAACAGATGTCAGTTGATTACAGAGAAGAGTAATACAGAAAGCTCCTATAGGAGATTTCTGCATTGCCTTTATCCTGTAATAAGCTGTAGTCTATAAGGGTCTCGGTGCCTCTTGTTTTCCAGCCATTTGACACAGGTTTGACTTATGTCGGGGATAGCATTTTCATGTCATGGAACATTGTTAGTGGTTTGTTTTATGTGAAATAGGTTGTTAAAGATTTTTGCTGAATTTTGAAACTAAATGGCAAAAAAGGGGGAGAAAAAACAAGCTGGCTTGGAAATCCATTTGAAGTATTATATGAAGTTTATAATGCTATATCCGGTATAAACCAATCTGTTAGACTTAGTCACACAGGTTTGCCACAGTAGCTTTGAAGTTTTTCAAGTTTTTGTTTTGAGTTTGGAGTATGTCCAAATGGAAACAGGTCATGTTTTCACTTTTTAATCTTGTAAATTCTACTATATGTAGAAGTGTGACTAGAATTTGCTTTCACTATTGGAGCTTTCGTGTATTGCGCTTACAATAATTGTAAATGGTTTTTCTTTTCTTTACGTACAATTGTACATGTAAACTATTGTTCAGTGAGGTTGGGGAAAGTTTATTTATCTGGGTAGAATTTCCTAGTAGGAGTGCATTATGACAAATGGAAATTAATATAGCTGCTGGTGTAGAAGCATCTTCAGAAAACTATTTTCAAACATAAACTTTCCCCATCCAGTTGTATAACGTAACTGTACTTACTTTTGTATGAAAATAGTTTTGTATTGTTCTTATTATTCTTCACGTTGGTCACACATTGTAAAAATCTTTCAAACAGTAAACCAAAGCTGATGAGGGAAGATAAAATTGTAACTCGGTACTTAGATAGTATTCTTCTTCTTTGCTTGCTTAATTGATATGGGATAGGGCAGGGCCGCAAAATGACAAAACCTTTTGATTCAAATATCAAGATTTTTAAATGTGTTTTGATTTTGAATGTGGAATATGGTGATAGGAATGGGTCATTGAGTTATAAGTTAAAGGGTCTTTTCATTGAGTGTGCCATTACGTCTTACTTGTGTTTGAATGACCACTTAACTAAAATATATGGCAATCTTTAGAAAGAGTTGGAAGCTTATTGCTTGAGACAAGTCATGCATTAAGCTACCACCTTCCTTAAAGACTACAAAATGTATCTTAAGTGATTGCTTAATACAAGTGTGACATTAGTTCTCTATTCTAGATGTCACCATCAGAACAAAAAAGCTTAGTGCATAATTTTGAACTGTCGCAAGGTTTCAATCACTTGTAACTTGTACATAGTAGTAGTTTTGTTATGACAAATTCAGAAAGTATTAAGAAATATTGCGCTGTACATATTACCATTATATAGTTATATAGGTAGAGAAAATATATTTCATACTATGTGTTTGGATAGATGTACTAATTGTTTTTCAGTGTGCATTCTTAGTGTGATTTTTCTCGCTCTCTCTCTCAGACAGAAGATGTTGAAAGCTTGCAAAAACTGTGGACCAATTGTTAAAGGTTTCTTGCCAATACATTCAAACTTGAATTAAGTGACCGTCAAATGTAAAAGCTTGGTGATCTTTGCAGACAGATGACAGGTTGATGCAGGGCAAAATTAAGACAGGTAGCTTCTTAACCTTTTACTCCATAGCCTGTTTCTAGTTTTGAATCTAGGTGAACAATTAAAGGAGGTTGAAGGTAAATCATTCTGCTTCACTTTCAGCCCGCTGTAAGCTACTATCTGCTAGGATATTATAGGAAAACATTTCTTCTGTTGCACATTCATTATTTTATAGAATGGGACAATTTCTTCAGTTGAAGAATTAATTAAATGTGTTGAACACGTATCTATGGAGTAGAGGGTTAAGGAGCTTTCTGTCTTTTGTCCAGTGTTAAGCTGCCATCTGCCCATAAAAATACAAATGGTTGTTTATAGAACAGTATGACTAAAACTTCAGAGAGGCAGAAATGTTCTCGATTGATTTAAAGTACCATATGAAAAGTAATAGATAGTGCCAAAACTTGTGTGAATTTGCTACACTTCATGCTTTCTAAAGACAGTTGGTAGGTTAATGCAGTACAAAAGTAAAGCAGATGGCTCCTAGGAGCTTTTTGTTTTACATTTATTCTGCTTTAAGCTACCACCTGTCAAAAACGGACAATGCCGTCTTTTTAGAGACCATTTAAAACTAGCTTGAAGAATCATGTGGAGCTATATAATAACTGATGGCTGTCTAATGCAAGACAAGAGGAAAGCAAAAAGCTCTGGCAGGAGCTTTCTTTACTTTAGTCCTGTATGAAGCTGTCAACTGCATTTAAGCCATAGGCTGTTTCTAGTTTGAAGACAGGTGAAGACTTAAAACAGGTTGAAAGTAAAGCAGAATAGCCAGCATTCATTGATGAATAAAACTGAACTGTTTTCTTCAGTGGAGGAGTGAATTAAATGCGCAAAAAAAGGTATTTATGGAGTAAAGGGTTACACTGATATCAAGCGGAACACAAGTCTGTCTTAAATGGTGGGCTCTGATGCATGGTTTTGTACCAAGCTTGACAGATTGGAAAAGTTGACTCCTTAAATATCTATTTCAATGTTTAATTCCTACATACATGTTTTATTCATATCCAATGATCTCAAAGTTTGCCATTATGTAATAAATATGGTATTTCTTGAGATAAACTTTGGTAATAAAACTGTTGTATTGTTTTAGGTAATTTGTGATAATAAATTAGCTAAAAGCAATGTGTGAACTGTTTAAATTTAAGAACCTTCTAATCTTTTAAAGGCTTACTTTTGAGTTTTAGAATTGTTGAATAAAGAAAGAGATCTTATATAAACTTTGTTTGACTGGGTATAACACCCATAGTTGAAAATTTAGAAATGATTCAGCTCCAATCTGTAAAATTGTTAGAAAGTCATTTCATGCTAATATTTATAGTAAACCTTGTAAAGTGACCACTCAAAAGAATATGAAGTCAATTATATCGAAAAGCTGGCAGTCCAAGTAGGAGCTTTCTGCATTACTTTTGCCCTGCATTAAGCATCACCTTACATTAAGAGACATCCATGTTTCTTCCCTGAGTGTTTGTCTAATAAGTCAAATCATTTGTGAAAATGAAGCACCCAAATTACAAGACTGCAGTCAATCTTGTACGGACCACTCATTAAAATATCTGTTGTTAGGTGGTTGCTCAATGCATGATAAAAATAATGTAGAAAACTCCTTGCATTATTTTGGCTTTGCATTAAGCAGTTACCGGTCCCGCCACGCTTCTTCCAATGAGTAATCACTTAACCCATTACCCCATACATATTTTTTTTACCCCTTTAATTTATTCCTCTACTGAAAAACTGGTTCCAATTCATACAGTCTATTTCTATGTATTACTAGAAATATTTTCTTTTTTCTATCAGATGGTAGCTTAAAGCAGGTTGAATGTAAAGTGAATGTGCCTTAAGGCACATTCTGCTTTACTTTCAACCTGCTTTAAGTGGTCACCTTTTTTCCAAACTAGAATAAGGCTATGGGGTAATAGGTAATAAGATTGACAGTACCTAGAAAATGTAAAAGACTGCTTGAAATTGTCTTCAAACAAGTAGGAGTGGAGCAAAATGAAATAAGCATTAATTTGCGCAAAATAATTATTTTTAAAAACTTAATCAGATATCTACTTTCGTTTGCTTCTATTTTTTATGCCCTCCGGCATCGATAGATGCAGAGGCATATAGTAATCGTCCTGTCTGTACGTGTGTGCGTCCGTCCGTAACAAGGTTAAGTAGATTTTACTGTTTCATCTAGCATCAACACCACTTACCCCAATGCTTGGATACTAATACAGTTGTTGCCTTGGACCATTCCCTATCCACCAATATCACCAAATTTTGACCTTGACCGTGACCTAATTTGGACGTAGAATATTTTAAATGGGCTCTTTCTTGGTTAACTAGATTTTACCGTTTTGTCTAGCATCAACACAACTGACTACAATGCTTTGATACTTATACTGTTGTTGCCTTTGACTATTCCCTATCCACCAATATCACCAAACTTTGATTGTGACCTTGACCTAATTTCAACTTAGAATGTTTTAAATGGGCTCTTTATTCTTGGTTAACTAGATTTTACCGTTTTGTCTAGCATCAACACTGTTTACTACAATGCTTTGATACTTATACAGTTATTGCCCTTGGACCATTACCAACTCACCAATAATTACCATGCTCAGTTTGACCTTGACCTAATTTTGACTTAGAAAAGATTCAGAATATATAGTAAAGGATGCCACCGGGGGCATAAGTGTTTATTGAACGCGCAGTCTTGTTTGTATGTAAGAATGAAATACTACAGTGGAATCATAAAAACAGAATCTGAATTTAGTATATTTATTTTTACTTTAGGGGAATTAGACAAACGAATTTTGCATAAACAATAACCCTATAGCCTATTTCTAGTTTTGAAGACAGGTGGTCACTTAAGGCAGGCTGGAAGTCAATCGGAAAGCGACTTAAGGTGCATTCTGCTTTAGTTTCAGCATTCTTCAAGTTACCATCTGCTTTGAAATAGAAACTATTTCTTACAGTACATATTCATGTCTTTATAAGGTGGAGTTATTTTCATCAATGCAGGAATAAAATAAAGGGGTAGAAAAGGCATACATGTACTAGTATTTATGGAGTTGCTGGATATTTTATGATCAACACACTGAAAACTGACTTGAGAGCACGTAGTTGTCATAGTAAGCTGGTTAGCTAGCTCTCTTCTTCTCCATGTCATTGTAAATTCATTGTCTTTTTACGATTGTGTTGGATATTAAAAAAAATCAGTATGCATGTGTACAAAAACTCTTGTAGTGGTGGTTTTTTGCTCTATTGTGCATTGAGTACATCTGTTTGGAATCTTTATTATTCTATAGAGGGACAGAGTTTAAGTTTGTCCTTTTGTAAAATAGCCTTGTTAAACACTCTTGCTTTTTAAATGGATGCTAATATTAATATGACTTTGATCATTGTGTCTGTATTAAATTTCTAATGTGGAATTCAATGTTGTTTTCTCTTGAAGCTGTTAATGCTGCAGTCTTCATCCCTACAATCAATCTGGTTCAGTGTCAATCAGGTAATTTGAAAACTAGTCAGTATATATGTATCCATTGCAGTGTGTTATTGAGGAGTACACTTGTCATAAAGTAGCAGTCTGATCAGGGTCCACACTTTTTATGGTTGGGGGGGGGGGGGGGGGGGAGCATATAGTCGCCACTAGGACTGCAACGGTTCACCGAATTTCGGTTCGTTTGTCTTGGGTCGGCACTGCAAATTTTCGGTTCGGTGCGCCAATGTATGGTAAATTACACTAGACCGCTAATTTACCAATCAGCGTGCAGTCTGCGTGTATATTTTTGATGGTCAGACGTTCCAAAATGTAAAGTTAAATCAAGGAAATATACAGAAGACGTCAGTGTATAATTCCGTGGTTAAATCACAGTTCTAACCTTTTCTTCTTGCAGTAATTTCAATAGCTCGCTTCTCGTCCGTCTCATTCTTTTCATATCAGCTATTTATAATTCCGGGAAACCCAGCACTTAACGCATGCGCACGATTGATAACCCGGCTTCAAAGGTACCAAAGTCGAATCAGCATCAGAAAAGGGTAACCAGTCTATTACTGAGCGACCGCAAATTGCGAATGGCGATGTAAATAATTAAACTGAAATATTAATGACTTTTTCAGTAAAATAATAATATAATTGGAGCTAGGTATTACTTCTAGCGCTTATAACTAGAAGTCTGATGAGGCATTTAAGGAAGACCAGCCAGACTGACCGTTGACACAAAATAGGCTGAAAGCTTAGTTACGAAACTTCAATGAAAAACAGGTCGGGACGAACCACGCCTTAAATTCGCTACAATCTGTCCTAAAATGGTAGAAAGAAATGCACATCTTTCTCGTACATATGATAAAATTATAGATGACAGTGATAGCGTTTTCGAAAAAGTGTGTAGATCTATTGTCTGCGTAGACATGTGCCAGTAAATGAGAATTTTTTATGCCCCCGGCATCGACAGATGCGGGAGCATATAGTAATCGTCCTGTCCGTCCGTCCGTAACCAGGTTAAGTAGATTTTACCGTTTCGTCTAGCAACAACACCACTTATTCAAATGCTTGGATACTTATACAGTTGTTGCCTTGGACCATTCCCTAGCCACCAATAATACCCAACCTTGATTTTGACCTTGACCTTGACCTCATTTGGACTTAGAATATTTTGAGTGGGCTATTTCTTGGTTAACTAGATTTTACCGTTTCGTCTAGCATCAACACCGCTTACTTCAATGCTTGGATATTTATACAGTTGTTGCCTTGGACCATTCCCTATCCACCAATATCACCCAACCTTGATTTTGACCTTGACCTTGACCTAATTTGGACTTAGATAAAATTCAAAATATACTGTCAAGGTTGCCACCGGGGGCATAAGCGTTTATTGAATGCGCAGTCTTGTTTCTGGTTGATTTTATCAAGTTCTTATCCTAATACCCGAACCGAAATAACCGAAAACCGAAGGGGTCTACTCGAACCCGAACCGAACCGTGAAGTACCTGAACCGTTGCAGCCCTAGTCGCCACTTTGTCTGTCTGTCTGTCAGAGCTAACATTTGGGTTTTTGGGGCTAGGTGACATAAAAGAACACAATAGTGCACTTCATTCCGTTGGGTTTTATGTGGCTTTTCACACCTTTTTAGCTCACTTGAGCCAAAGGCTCAATGTGAGCTATTGTGACCGCTCACCGTCCGTAGTACGTCTGTCCATTCACATTTACTTAAAATGACATCTCCTCTGAACCCGACGATTGTAGGGAGAGTTCAAACTGCTCATGATGTTCCTTGGATGCTTCTCTACAGAAGTTGTTCAAATGAAAGAGAAAAAGCACAAACTCTGCTTAAAAAAGCAAAAAACTTTAAAAAATCTTCTTGCCATTAACTACTAGGCCCTAAGCTTTGATATTTGTACAGTAGTATCGCCTGGTGGATCCCTCTATAGATTGTTAAAATGAAATCCCTAGGGTCACACTTGACACCACCCTGCGCAGTTTAAGTTCTGCTCTAGGCAGGTTTCACAGTATTTTTGATTTAAGCAGAACTGTATTTACCTGAGTTACCCGTAATATACTACAGGCAAATAGCCAATATTTGCAAACAGTTTGGATCCAGATCAGATTAAACATAATGCTGCATCTAATTTGGATCCAAACTATTTGCCACTCATTTACCTACTTTACATTTTCTAAATTGTTTTTTTGTACATTTTTCACATACAGTAGGTTTTAAGCAGACATCATTTCAGTCTGATAAGGGTTAAGCCAGCTGCCTAGATGCTCTCCCCAACTATTGCATAATATTTGACCTCAGTGTTGAGAACTGCTGGTGGTGTCTGCTGAAAATGTTGTCTGCTAAAGTTTAGAAATGGTTCAGTCTGCTTCATACTTAGAGAAACAGGATCTGGAAGTTATCCACTGACAGTTATGTAATTATGTCTTATGCCATATTTATACATATGTTTAATATTGGTTTTGTCAGAGTTATCTGTATGTCTTGTCATTTTTTCTTGTCCATTATTCAACCCTTTCCCCCCCATCAATACTGACGTTTGTTAACCCATTACCCCATAAATGTGCATTTTTAGGCCTTTGATTTATTCCTCTACTTAAGAAAATAATTCCACTTTAAACAGTCATGAAAATGTAAGATGCGAAATAAGTTTCTATATCCTAGTAGATGGTAGCATAAAGCAGTTTGAAAGTAAAGCAAAGTGTGCATTAAGACGCATTCTGCTTTACTTTCAACCTGCTTTAGGTGGCCACCTATTTTCAAAACTAGAAACAGGCTATGGGGTAATGGGTAAAATGAAATTGCCTATTTGGAAAGAGCCTAATGAGAGGAAGTGCCATTTGCAAAGGCCATAACTCTGACATCATTGTTTTTTGAGTTATTTCCCTTTGTGATATTTTCTTGTCAAGAAGACAACTCCAGTTCTACTGATGCTATTGTAATGAAATTATATGTATGGAAAGAAACTGATGAGAGAAAATGCCATGCACAAGGGCAGCAATATTTTGTTTTTCCCCTTTGTCATATTTTATTGTCAGGAAAATAACTCCAGCTCTGCTGACGCTAGTGAAATAATTATCATGTACCGGAAATGGAAATAGCTTGATAAGAGGATGTGTCATGGATAAGGGTCATAAGCTTGGCAACAAAATTCACTTTTGTCATGTTTTCTTGTCCGGAAGATAACTCCATTTATAGTTATATTAAAATGTTGTCTTTCCCAGTCAACTTGGGTACAAACTTCAATGTCCTCAGGTGAGCGAATTTAGGGCCATGGCCCTCTTGTTAAAAAGAAAAGCCCCATAAACCTGAAATGTTAGAACGTCCGTCTGTCTGTCCGTACACATGCTACTGTCCTTTTCACTCAGCTCTGTCACTCAATTTTTATCGAGATTTTTTTTGTTTCAAACAATATCAGCTTTGTACCTGCACGAGACAATCAGATTGTTTTTTACGAACTCACATGTAAAGTTTCAGATTTATCCAGGCTGTGAATGAAAAATGATCGTGAAAAATGTATTTTCCCCATAGTGAAATAGGCCTCAGTTGTTTACAAAATGGCTGACTTTGTGAATAGTGTGTGACGTTGTGGGACAGTCTATTTTTACAGGGGTGAAGAAGGCCTATTAAAATAAAACATAAAAATGATATTGTCAATCCGTGAATGGTAATCTAAATGTGAAATTAAGATAAAAATAGATTTTAACATCGCTATTTTGAAGGTGTTGTTAAAAAGAATATTTAAACACCCAGCGGCCATTTGCAAACACAGCTGATCCCAAGTTTACTATAGGAAAAAACTATTTATTTAGGATATCTCCCTACTCACGGTCCCGATATTACTCAAACTTTGCATGTGAGTTCGTAAAAAACGATCTGATCGGCTCATGTAGGTACAAAGCTGAACTTGTTTAAAATAAAAAAAAATTCGATACAAATCGAGTGACAGAGCTGAGTGAAAATAACAGTAGGATACTTATGTGGCTAGAATTCTTGGCCCCATAATAGAAAAATATTAAACAGGCTGTCTCTTGTAACGCTAACCAGGCCAGTAGTGGGACATATGGTTAGGGGTAGGGTTAACCTCCAGATCATTCTATTCCAAGTTGGAGCTAAAAGAAATTGTCTCTTGTGTTGCTAGCTATGCCAGAGAAAACAATAGAAAATAGTCACATAGGTATCCTAGCGTAAGAATGTCAGTCCGTTTGTCACGCTTTTTTGTCCGGAGCATATCTCTTGAATGGTACACAGTAGGTTGATGAAACTTGATACAGTGATAGTGAATGAAAGAGGAAGGTACAGTACACAAGAACCGTAACTCTTGTCATCTCCCAATATTGAATCATCGCCCTTTTTAGCTCACCTGAGCTAGCTCAGGGTGAGCTTTTGCAATACTTGAATGTCCGTCATCAACAATTTTAGTGTTTACACTCTAGAAGCCACAATATTTATCCGATCTTTCTCAAACTTGCTCAGATGGTATATTGCCACAAGAGTTAGGATGAGTTTGAGTATGGTTGAAATGGGTCAAGAGTTATCTACCTTTGAATTGCTGAAAATGCCATATTTAAGGCCTTTCGCTACCGGAAGTCGGTCTTGCGGGCGAGCGGATATGCGTCTGGACGACACAGACTCTTTTCGTACTTGTTTATACTAGAAAATTTATATAAAGGAAATGTTGATATAAATTAGTATAATCCTTCATAGCGCAGTTAGTATAGTGGTTGACTATAGTGGTTGACTAGTTATCCAAAGGTCATAGGTTCGAGACCCATCCGATCCAAATTTTTTTAGTGTCCGATTTATTGACTTGTCAATCTATAATGCAGTAATCAAGAGACATGTTATGTTTAGTCTTCGTTGATTAGTACTAGTGATTTTTACGGTCCAAGTATATGTCCACTTACCTGTACGTTTTAGTTTAATGACATACAAGTCAATTAAATCGGTATACATGTAAACGATTTGATCGAACTATAAAGCCACACCTTGAAGCTTATCAATACGCTAACCTTTTCAAGATCGATATTGCCCATTATAATTGTGTTCAAACAATATAATAAACCTTGTATGCAAGTCCATGTATAAATAATAATGCATTTTAATGACAAAGTTTTAATTCTAAGGTAGGTAACTGTATCTAAACAACAAATATCCCACATTTTGATAAGAAAATATGTTATTACAACAAATCCTGACTGTAATATTTTCTAATTTTTTCAGACTGACTAGTTCATCAACCATATATTTGAATAAAATGAAAACAAATATACATTGAATGAGTCAGTTTTTTGTAATTCAATTTTTTAGCATTTTGCAAAATTTAAATAGCTGATAACATCTTTCTGAACACCTTTATTCAAAATGTTTTTAGCTTTTCTTGTAATGAATGTTGTGGACTACTTATTGGGCGAGAATTATAGTCATTAGCTTTATTCATTTTTAAGAAAAATAAAATCATCAAAATTCTAGGTTTTTGTCAGAAAAAAGACCTTAAAGACAAACCACACGATAAATTTTGCCTATATTTACACACATTGTTTCTTAGGCTATTATCATTCTTCATGACAATTTTCATAACAATCGTATGGAAACTATGCGCATATGCGAAGTACCTTAAGGGTGTTTACACTCTTGAGGCCACAATATTTCTCCAATCTTTCTAAAACTTGCCCAGATTGTTTATGATCATTAAAGTTCAGATGAGTTTGATTATGGTTGAAATCGGACAAATAGATCAAGAGTTATATCTACCTTTGAACTGCTGATAATGTCACATTTAACAGTGTTTACACTCTAGAGGCCACAATATTTATCCAATCTATCTCAAAATATCGCAGAATGTATATGACTATAAGAGTTCAAAAGACTTTGATTATGGATGTAATCAGATCAATAGGTCGAGAGTTATCTACCTTTGAATTGCTGAAAATGCCATATTTAAGGGTGTTTACACTCTAGAGACCACACATTTTATCCAATCTTTCTCAAACTTGCTCAGAATGTATTTTACCATAAGACTTCAGATGAGTTTAATTATGGTTGTAATCAGATCAATAGGTCAAGAGTTATCTACCTTTGAATTGCTGAAAATGATATATTTAAAAGTGTTTACACTTTAGAGGCCACAATATTTACTCAAGCTTTCTTAAACTTGCTCAGATTGTATATGACCATACGAGTTCAAAAAAGGGTGAGTATGGTTGAAATCTGACTAATAGGTCAAGAGTTATCTACCTTTGAATTGCTGAAGATGCCATATTTTACAGTGTTTACACTCTTGCAACTGCAATTTTGAATGGATTTTGATTTTACTTGCACGCAAAGTTCTCAAAGGAGTGCAATTGTTGTTGAAATCTAAACATTGGGGCAATAGTTATCTGCCCTTGATATGCTTTGAAATGCTAGAAAAGGCTTCATTTCAGTATTTTTTAGGCTCCAGTTATCTGCCCTTGATGTACTTTACTATACTAGAATTATGAGGTTGTATTCCAAAATTGTTTACATGCTATACTGCAAATTTGAATAGATTTAGATGAAAACGGGTGAAACAGAAAGGTAAAGCTATCAGGCTTCAGTAAAAAAGGTGAGCGATATCAGGGCCTTCAGGCCCTCTTGTTCAATTTTCAAAATCAATTTTGTCCGGAGCATATCTCTAGACTGTTACACTGTAATTTGATGAAATTTGTTACAGTGATAGAGGATGACAGAAGGAAGTGCAGTACACAAGAACAGTACTTCTGTCATCTCCAAATATTAAATTATGTCCCTTTTTTTTAAAACAAAAATCAATTTTGTCCGGAGTATATCTATGTTACACCTTAAGTTAATGGAACTTGATACAGTGATAGGTGATGACATAAGGAAGTGCAGTACACAAGAACCATGACTCTGTCATCTCCCAATATAGAATTATCTTCCTTTTTCTATTAAAGAAAACGAACAAATTTTGTCCTGATCTTTGCATTGTAAGTTGATTGAACTTGATACAGTGATACGGGATGAAAGAGGGAGTGCTGTACTCAAGAACCATAACTCTTCTACTCCAAATATTGAATTATCTCCCTTTTTTAGCTCACCTGACACGAAGTGCCAAGACGAGCTATTAGGATCGCTGGATGTCTGCTGTCTGTCCACAATTGTTCGTTAACACTCTAGCGGCTACAAAATTCATTGGATCTTAATGAAACTTGATGACAATGTTTGTCTTGATGAAATCTAGGTCAAGTTCGAATGTGTCTCATGTCCGGTCAAAAACTAGGTCACTAGGTCAAATAATAGAAAAACCTTGTTATCCCCTGCCGAAAGGCAGAGGGATACTGTTTTAGGTCTGTCCGTCCGTCCGTCACGTTGTCCGTCCGCAACTGTATCTCTGAAACCGATCAACAGATTTGAATGAAACTTGGTCTAGTTATTTGTCATCATAGGAGCACCGTGGGAAATTAATTTTTGTTCAGAAAATTTAAGGAATTTATGAGTTATCTGCCCTTTTTGTGTTAAAAATGCCATATTTAACAGTTTTTACACTCTAGCAACTACAGTATTCAACATATTTTGTTTATATTTGCACACAATGTCTATAAGTACAAGTTCTTGAAGGTGTGCAATTATTGTCAAAAAAGGATACTTGTGACAAGAGTTATCTGCCCTTGATGTACTTAGAAATGCTAGAAAATGCTTTATTTTGATATTGTTTACATACTAGTGTCTATAAATATGCATGGATTTTGATAAAAACTTTCTTGAACTATGTATGGCTATTAGTTTTCAAATAATTGTGATTATTTTGTAAACGGCGAAACTAGTCAACAGTTATCTGCCCTTAAACATATTTAACAGATTTTACCATCTAGAAACTACAGTCTTTAATGGATTTAAAATTTTTGATTTAACTTAAACAAGATGTATATAAATTTAATATAAGTTCTTGAAGGGGTGCAATTATTATCAAAAAAGGATACTTTGTGGCAAGAGTTATCTGCCCTTTATGTACTTAGTAATGCTACACAAGGCTTATTGTTTACATGCTAGTGTGTACAAATGTGAATGGATTTTGAAAAAAAATTTTAAACCATATATGGCTATTATTTCTAGAATGAGTTCAATTATTGTTGAAAATATGCAATTTAGTCGAGAGTAATCTGCCCTTGATGAGTTGAAAATGTCATATATAACAGTGTTTACACTCTAGTAACTTCAGTTTTAAACAGTTTTATTAATACATGCATAGAATGTATATAATAAGTATAATTTCTTGAAAAGATGGAATTATTGTCAAAACAAGATACATGTACTTGTGGCAAGAGTTATCTGCCCTGTATGTACACATGATCTTTGAAATGCTAGAAAGAAAAGGCTTTATTTTAGTACAGTTTACGCGCTAGTATGGACAAATGTGAATAAATTTTTATAAAAACTTTATTATAGATCTACTTTAAAGTATAAATACATAGCCATTAGTTTGCAAATGTGTTCATTTATTGTCGAAAACGGACAAAATTGTCAAGAGTGTTACACCCTTGATGAGTTGAAAATGCCATGTTTAACAGTGTTTGCACTCTAGTAAATTCTACAGCTCTGAATTTATTTTGATAATACTTGCACCCAGTTATAAGTTCTTGAAAGTGTTTAATTAATGTTGAAATTGAATCAAGAGTTACCTGCCCCTGTCATACTCAGATTTGCTACAAACGGCTTTATTTTAGTATTGTTTAGGCTCTAACATGTACAAAATTGAATGGATTTTTATAAAACTTTGTAAAAAGCTTTTGAATGTTGATCTTTAAAGACAGGTGATCACCATTTGCCCCTTCCTCCCTCAATAAAGTTTGCCACTTTCTTCTCGACAATCGCTGCGGCAGGGGATATCAGCTCTAAGGTGCTTGTTAACACTTTAGATGCTACAAATCTAATTTGATCTTGATGAAACTTGGTCAAAATGTTGGCCTCATTGATATCTAAGTCAAGTTCAAATGTGGGTCATGTCCGGTCAAAAACTAGGTCATTAGGTCAAATCATAGAAAAACATCTTAACACTGTAGAGACTGCAAATCTCATTAGATCTTGATGAAACTTGGTCAAAATGTTTGCCTCATTGATATCTAGGTTATGATAGAATGTGGGTTATGTCCGGCTAAAAACTAGTTCATTTGGTCAAATCACAGAAAAACATTGTTAACACTCTAGAGGCTACAATCTCATTAGATCTTCATCAAAATTGGTCATTTTGTTTGACTTATTGATATCTAGGCCAAGTTTGAATGTGGGTCATGTCTGGTTAAAAACTAGGTCACTAGATCAAATCATGAAAATACATTGTTTACACTCTAGAAGCTAAATTTCTCTTTTGATATTGATGAAACTTGGTCAAAATGTTTGCCTTATTAAAATCAAGGCTACTGTTGAATATGGGTCATGTTAGGTCAAACTATAGGTGAAGTTTTACATGGTGAACCTGTACCAGGTGAGAGATATAGGGCCATAGTCTTATAAAAAAATCAAATTTTCTGGAGCACTTGATGAAACTTGATTTTACTGTGTTAGAGGATGACAAAAAGAAGTGTGGTACACAAGAATTAATATGTATTTAGGCTTTGCCTATGGACGGAAAAAAGCAAAATTGTACTAATGAAAACGGAATAGATCTATCTCCAGTGTGTGATCAGCGCTCTTGTATCAGTTCGTTGTGTATTCCAGATCACACTCGAGGCTACGCCTCTCGTGACTGAGATCTGGATTACACAACCGACTCGAACTTTTATTATAAACCTAAATTGTTTGGGACAAGATCTATATGTTGTTACCCAATAATCAAATAGATATATAAGTGTATACAATGTTAAAAGTTAAAACTCCTCCGTACAGCTATATTATCAGGGCTGCCATTTCTCCGGATTTTTCCTAAATTTCCGGATTTTTCCCCAGGTTATGGTAGCTTAAAGCACGCTGAAAGTAAAGCAGAATGCGCCATTAGGCGCATTCTGCTTTATTTCCAGTCTGCTTTAAGTAGTCACATGCCAACAAAACTAGAAATCGGCTATTGGGTAAAGGTACGATTCGTAAAATCACGCTTGAAAAATGCATATTTGGAAATCTTAGGTTTTTTCATTTCAACCAAGTTATTAGATGGCAGTCCTGTATTATAATGCAATCTGAAACTATTTTTGGAAGTCATATGACCACCAATAATGACGTCATTATTTATATTAATGACGTGTTGGTAAATCCGTTATTTTTATCGGTTCGATTGAGAAGTAGCTTTTTGCAAATAAGGTTCATTTTTAGCGTTAAAGGGTATGAATTGAACTGTTTGAAATGTTGTCATTTTGGAGGAAATCAGTACAAGTGAGTGTTGTGGGTTATTCATTCTTAAACTGGTTTAAAAATATCACCGAAATCGGGAATTCCGAAACGTCACGCACAACTCTTTGTAAAAGCGGTGACGTCATCATCCAAGATGTCAGCCCCCATGTTTTGTAGTTGCCTAGTTTTGAGGAAATTATTCACGCGCAAATCAAACACTTTTCAAAGTCTGTCAGTGATTGAATAGAATTGGAATACCTTTGATTTTATCACGCATTACTTAAGAACGGGAAAAAAGGCAATTTTTCCGTATAACTGTCTTCTCCAAATATTGAATTGTCTCCCTTTTTCAAAAAAATTTTTTTGTCTGAAGCATATCTCCTGAATGTTACATCATTAAATGATGAAACTTGATACTGTGTCACCTAATAAACATGTTATACCTTGGGGTTTCTCTTTGTGGGGAGCATCCATCGTTGGGAACAATATTCTTGTTGTCATATACAGTGGGTTATTCTTTACTAATAAATGCGTTTATGATAAAACTATCATTTCCTTTGCAAACATTTTGGTGCCAGATCAGACACCCGGTTACCCGGCGTCTGATCAGGCCCCAAACTGTTTGCCACTAAGTTTAAAATGAGTCGTGAAAATGTTGTCATTTTACCTATTTTAATGCATTGTATTTGTGTTTTCTTTGCAAAAGAATAACATTTTCTCCACTGTATTAAAGCCAATACATGGACAAAAACAACCTTAAATATAGTGAAAATGGACTAGACTAAAATGGAATTTGGACTTGTCTATTTGAAGTTTCAAGAGGAAAGGGTTAACCCTTTATCCCAAAGCCTGTTTCTAGCTTTGAAAACAGGTGACTACTTAAAGCAATTTTATAAGTAAAGCAGAATGTGTCTTAAGGCACAGTCTGCTTTACTTTCAGCTACCACCTGCTAGAATCAAGAAAACACTCCTTGTGCTACATATTCATGACCGTATAAATTGGAACTAGCGGAGGAATAAACTGAATGCGCTAAAAGGCACTTCTATGGGGGAAAGGGTTAAGCAACCAATAATTGAAGTAGCATGGAGATCTTAATAAAATAGGTTGCTGCATGATAAGATAAGATAAGCTTTATTTTGAGTTGGCAAGACATATACAAATAACATAAGCTCTCAAGAGCTTTTATAACCGACTATATAACAAGTGTATGTAAACAAACGTAAAGTAGCTACAAGTAAAATAAGTAAGATATAATTTAGCCTATGAGAAAGCTGCCAATCCATTTAAATCCAAATTTGTTTAATTTTTCCATAAAATCTGCAAGCAGATTAAACTTATTAAAACATGGAAATGGATATTCAGAATTTTACATAAAAACAGAACGCTTAACATTATTAAAACAAGGAGGGTTTATTAACCATTGGTGTTGCAGTTGGATGTCACATCACGGACCTGCGTCATGCATCATCGTTCTGAAACATTCAATAGCACTAATTAGCTCACCTGAGCCAAAGGCTCAAGGTGAGCTATTGGGATGGCCCTGTGTCCGGCGTCATCCGTATACCGCTTGACAGAATTCAACCAAACTTTACAGAAATGTTGCTTGGGTCAAGCTCTTTCAAATCTGTTCAAAGAATTGAAAACAATGCAGAACTATGGTTGCCATGGCAACCAAAGTGAAAAAGTAATGAAATCTTAAAAAATCTTCTTGTCAAAAATTGCAAGGGCCAGAGCTTAGATTTTTGGCACATAGCATCATCTACAGGTCCTCTATCAAGTTTGTTCAAATTATACCCCTGGGGTCAAAATTGGCCCCGCCCGGGGGGTCACAGTTTTACATAGAGTTATATAGTGAAATTTTCAAACATCTTCTCCTCTGAAACTAATATGGTCAGAGCTTTGATATTCGGCATGGTGACACTTCTAGATGCCCTATACCAATATTGTTCAAATGGTTCTGGTCCTTTGCATATCTAGGTCACAGGAGCTAAAAATAGATTTTTTTCAATAAAAACTTAAAAAGTCTTCTTGTCTGAAACTACAAGGGCCAGAGCTAAGATATTTGGCCCATAGCATCACCTACAGGTCCTTTACCAAGTTTGTTCAAATTATGCCCCTGGGGTCAAAATTGGCCCCGCCCCGGGGGTCACAGTTTTACATAGAGTTATATAGTGAAATTTTCAAACGTTATCTTCTCTGAAACTAATATGGCCAGAGCATTTATATTCGGTATGGTGACACTTCTGGGCGTCCTTTACCTATTTTGTTCAAATGGTTTCAGTCTGTTGTATATGTAGGTCACAGGAGCTAAACATATATATTTTTCAATGGAAACTTACAAAAATCTTAGTGTCTAAAACCCTACTACCCTGATCTTAGATGTTTGGCACATATAGCATCATCTACAGGTCCTCTAATAAGATTGTTCAAATTATGCCCCTTGGGTAAAAAAATGACCCCTTCCTGGACATAAATAATTATCTCCATTTTGTCAGTTATTCTCAGGTGAGCGAAATATGCCCCATGGGGCTCTTGTTTAAGACTTTATATCACAGTAAGATTGTTTCAATAAAATTTGAATGAATATGGTAGTACCAGCCTGTAAGTCAAGATCTAGCTAAGAGAGTACAGTTTCATAAGCAAAAGAAAATATAAACAGTTTAATTAAACCCTATATTGCTGGACTATCGGAAAAATGAACAATTTAACAAATGTCTCTAAAGGAATTTTACCTAGAAGCACTGGCATTTATAGCAAATTGCATAGTCTCTGATCTAAGGGCTCCTTCAGGAGCCCACTGATATGGGTCTACATTGTTTAAATCTCGGCTCCAGCACTGTAGGGGTTAAAAGCACATAAAAGCAGATATAGCACATACATGCATAATATGACAAGCCACAATAGTCACATACCAGGCACAATAGACATCCTTCTGATCTGGGATCCACACTGTTTGCATAAAAAACCATATGTCACGTTACAAACAGTATTTGGCCACTTAAGACGCTGAGTAACACTGCGTATCAACAGAGACTCTGCACTGTTTGCTGTTACAACTGCATTCCATTCGACCTAGAAAGCATTCTGTATAGCTCCTGCAACCTGTTGATTCCATGCCGTGACCGTACCCTTCTACCGAACAGATCCAAGATTTGCTCCATTGGATTTAGGTCTTTGGAAATGGCACGTAAATGCCGTTTGCATTCGGATATTTCCGCGTGACGAGAGCATATGCGGAAGCGTATTGTCATGCATCAAAGTGGACGAATGGAACTGCTACATGTCTCAACATGCTAATACCGCACTGTCTCGCTGTAGCGGTAGCCATTTGAAACCGACGTCGTGTCTGCGTCAGTCCAAAGTGACGTCTAATCTGGCGTTAATAACGCGAGGAATCCCGCTTCGAGGCCGACCTGCAACGTTTGCTGGAAGCTTTAACGAAGACTACTGATAGTGTTTCTGTGGCAATTAAAGGCTCGTGCAACATCATAAATAGAGTACCTCTATTGGGCATCAGCAACGTCTCAATCGGTTGACGTTGCGATAGTCTAGGCATAGCAAGTTCTTATTTTACAGCGATTGCTGTGTGTTTTTCTTACCCTAGAAGTATCAAAAAAGGAATTAAAGGTTATTTGACCGATTTCACATTTGACAAACTTCTGCACGGACAATCTATACAAATATCCTGTTTTGGGGCGTTACGTAACGTGTAAGTTGATACTGACCGATTGTGTACATTGTTCAATTAAGTGATATGCATGCTTTATATGATACAAAAATCACATGACTAAGACCGATATTACCATATTTATCCTAACTTGAAACATGCAGTTTCTTTTGCGTTTGAGTATATTTTCTTATGCTGTTCCTGTGTTATTGATCTATCCCTTGCATGAAGCACATTTACACTCGAGACCATTCCATGACTGGATAATATTTTTGAATTTATTAAAGTTGTTAGAAGATCTAAATTCATCTTGGAGGGAGTTCCTCAACACAGGAGCAGCATACCTGTATGAGTGCTTACCATAGGTTGTCGTGTTGACTCTTGGTACATGTAAATATTATAATATATAAAATTGATTGCAGAGTTTCTCTTTACGATAAGATCTGAAAGAACCACAGGGGCAAGTCCATCTAAAATTTTGAAAGTTTCAATAGCCATTGTTCGCATTCTCCTAATATGTAAAGATGGAAGATTAACTTTTTAGCTCACCTGGCACGAAGTGCCAAAGTGAGCTATTGTGATCGCCCTGTGTCCGTCGTCCGTCAGTCGTCAAACTTTTTCGTTAAAGGTCTTCTTGGAAACCACTGGGCCAATTTCTTCAAAACTTCATAGGATTGTTCCTTGTAGGGTACTCTCTCAGATTTCTTCAAATATAGGTCATCTAATTGAAATTGTGGTTGCCATGGCAACCAATTGAAAAAACTTTAAAAATCTTCTTGTCAAAAACTACCCGTCCGAATTGAAAATAATTTTACCTAAATGTGCCATTGGTGACCCTCTATTAGATTTCTTAAAATAATTTTCCTATCTAAAAAACATGGCCGCTAGTGGGTGGGGCAGATTTTCCTTATATGGCTATATAGTGAAAACTTTAGAAATCTTCTTGTCTGAAACCGCTGGTTCGATTTGAAAGTAATTTCACACAAATAATCCATGGGTGACCCTCTACCAGATTTCTTAAAATAATTTAGATATCTAAAAAAACATGGCCGCCAGTGGGTGAGGCACATTTCCTTATGTTACTTAGTATAGTAAAAACTTTAAAACTCTTCTTCTGTGAAACTACTGGTCCAAATTGAAAATAATTTTACACAAATGTGCCATTGGTGACCCTCTATCAGATTTCTTAAAATAATTTTCCTATTTTAAAAAACATGGCCGCTAGTGGATGGGGCAGATTTTCCTTATATGGCTATATAGTGAAAACTTTAAAAAATCTTTTTGTCTGAAACCGCTGGTCCGATTTGAAAGTAACTTTACACAAATGATCCATGGGTGACCCTCTACCAGATTTCTTAAAATAATTTTGATATCTAAAAAAACATGGCCGCCAGTGGGTGGGGCACATTTTCCTTATGTTACTGTATAGTAAAAACTTTAAAAATCTTCTTCTGTGAAACTACTGGTCCAAATTGAAAATAATTTTATACAAATGATCCATTTATGACTCTCTACCAGATTTCTTAAAATCATTTTGTTATCTTTAAAATCATGGCCGCCAGTTGGTGGGGAAAGTTTTCCTTATATTTCTGTATAGAAAATCTTTAAAAATCTTTTTCTCTGAAATTATTGGTCTGATTTAAGAATATTTTTACACAAATAATGATTCATGGGTGACCCTTTGCCAGTTTTCTTCAAACATGGCCGCCAGAGGGTGGGGTGAATTTACCAATGATGGCTTATAGTGAAAACTTTACCATTGCTGGTTCATTACCATGACCGTAACCATGGATACCAGGTGAGCGATTTAGGGCCGCATGCGGCTCTTGTTGTAATAGATCAAAATATGAAGATAAATAGTCATTATACACAAATCTGAGTGCCCTTTGCTGTAGTTTTTCCATTTTCTTAGTGCTATTTTCTGAACGAAAATGCCATGCCATAGTACAAAAATTAAAGTTTGAGAGAATGAAAGTATGAAAAACAGTCAATCTCTTAAGTTTATTGAAGTGTTTGCCTATTCTTTTAAGAACGTTTAGTTACCTGCCGGCCTTCTTACAAATATTTCCGATGTGACTCTCAAAGTTTAGTTTGACAAATAGCCAATAGCTATGCCAAGTAGCAAGTTATGCTGCTGTTGCCAATTTTGAAAATAGTTTTTTTAAGATTTTTTTTTGCTTACTGCTATAGCTTAAAATTTGTCTGGGTTGGCTTGCATTTTGTTAGTTCTAAACCATTCTATAAGGATATTACTTTCTTTTTGAAGAACATCGATTACATCATTTGAATTTGGAGAGTGAAAGGGTGTTGTCATCAGCATATTGGCTGTGCATACGTTACTCAGGGTTCTTCTATACAGTGGTGGATTGACCCATTACCCCATACTTGTTTTTATATTCCTAGCAGGAGATAGCTTAAAGCAGGCTTTACTCTCAATCTGCTTTAAGTGGTCACCTATCTTCAATACTAGGCTATGGAGTAATGGGTTAAGACAGGATTGACTGTACAGTTAACCCTACCATGACACTCACTGAAATAAAGGCTTGTTTGTTAGACAGATTCTGCTCTACTCGCACTCTGCTCAACTCGCTCACCCATGAAACCTTAATTGGACAAACCGGAACTATTAGATATACAAAGGAAGTAAATCCTACAAACATAGTGATTTTTAACTTGCCCGTTCAAACCGACTTTCTTTTTTGAAATGTCCTAAAGACATTTCCTCAGTCCCATTGTTCTCGATAGGCGTGAAAGTACATGTAACTGTAAAGCAGGAGTAAAGTGTGCACAGCCAATGTCACTAATCTCATGTTGTCTTGACAGGCCTTGACATACTCACACTCAAGGGTTTTTTTAATGAGTTTTACTAACCAAAGTATCAAATTTAACAGTCCGGCCTCACATGAGACGCTTCAATGATTTACAGTTATACAGGTATGCATAAAAATCATGATCATTGCAAGGAAACTGCCTGACTACGGATTATCGCCGAAAGTAGGTCAGGAAATGTCTTCCCGTTTACCTAGTTGACAAAGTCTGTCGACTGGAAGGCTCAGTCGTCAACGAGTTTACCTGTACAAACAAACAGCCCCCCCCCCCCCCCCCCCCCCCCCAACACACACACACCCCACCCCTCACCTAGAAACCTTTTTGTAATATGCTTACTTTTGAAAGTAATTCGCGGTTATACTTTCTCCAAACTGCCGAGGCAACGTTTTTTCAAACGACGCATAAACACTCGGCATTTGGATCGTCGATAACGATTATATTTTACGAGACTGTATGCATTGAGCAAACAAAGAGCCAGTGTTCACAGAAAGTGGGACCTGCTTCGTGACACTTACATAAAGTAGATTCTAAAGTAATGGGTGCGTTTTAACCCCTTCACTGCCTTACCCAGAATACAAAAGTTATTTGAAAACAGTTTGGATCCTGATCAAACACCGGGTTACCCGGCGTCTGATCTGGTTCCAAACTGTTTGCAATTGACATGTGGATTTTAGCATTCATGAACGCGTTTATTGGGAAAGAATAACGTCACCACTGTTCCCATAACTCAGTCCTTATCGGGACAATTTATGCACATTTAAGTTTCGATTTCAGTGCAACAACCGTATTACATGTATTTACTTTACATACATGTACGCTATTAGCGCTATTTTTTCGATAACAGTCCCAGTCAGTTTGACTCTGGGTGAGACGCCGAGTAACGATGCGTCTCATCTGGATCCAAACTGATTTAGAACACAAATGGTGTTTTACTGTAATTTTTCGACTGAAAGACCCAGATGACGTACATAAACAATGGTGTTCATTTCATAGCCAGGTGTTATATGACATTATATGCCTGTCAATCATTAGTCTGAGCATGAATGCGTTACAGCCAATGTTAAGGTGGTTCGCGGGTCTGCTTATTCCCTGTCAGAATTCTTTGAAATCTTGATTAAATTTAAATATACCATATGGAGAGTGAAAAATCGTTCAAATAAAAAAAAATACAGTACCGTTTTATTCTGACAGGACCTTTTGTCGAGAAAAGTGCATATTTTAATAAACAGGAATATTTTCTTTATTAAATAATATCACTTCTTTTACATTCATGTAAACCGTACAGAGACTATAAGATGTAGTGCAAACAAAAATATTTCAGGACATATTTTCTGGAAATATCAATATTTTAAAAAAAGTCAATTTCTGAAAAAGTCACTAAATTTCAAATTACAAAAAATCTACCCGTTTGACATACTCTAATTTTACTCTTATTAGGTAGATAGTACTTACTTCTACTAGTCACAAAAAATTAAATGAAAATCTACAGTAGAACTTACATTTTACACATGATTTCCAGAAATTCTGATAAAATGTTACTGTGACACAAAACGAGTAACCTTCCTTGAGTTCAACTTTAAAATGCCGTCAGCTCTCAATAATAACATAAGTCAAACCTGTAATAATGGCCCATTGAATACGGTAGCCTGTAGATCTTTCAAGACAGGTGACTGCTTAATGCATAAAACAAAAGTAATGCATAAAAGCTCCTTTAGGATCTATCATTTAGCATTACGTTTGTCCTTTGTTAAGCTGCCATCTGTCATATAGGCTATAAACCCTCACAAAGTTTAGTTGTCACTTGACTATACTTGCATCTGACATTATTCATTATTACATTTGTGACTAAACAGAGGCTGTCATTTGATCACTGCGTTATGGATTGACTAGTCGATAAAATCGGACAATTTATTAAAAAAATGTTTTGAAGCGAGTGGGAATCGAAACTTCGGATTGCTATAGTCAATCACTCTACCATTTGCGCTAACAAAGAAGGCACTTAAGCGTATCAAACTTTTCTTTATGTAAATTCTACTATAAGCACGTACCGAAAAGATCATGTGAAAGTCATCAGCATTTCCGGAACTCGAGATGCGGGCCGCCCGCTGTCGAACCACCTTAACACATTTAACCCGAGTGACGAGTGTACTCGTCATAAACTAACAGTCGACATGCATTTGTCCCAAACAAACATTGTAGATCCTGACCAGAGGGCTCCTTAAGGAACCATTTCATCAGTGTATGCACTGTTTGTTATGTTGCAGTATATTGTTAAAATCAACCCTAAATAGTTTTTAAAAATGGACAAGGCATAATTGGAAAATGGATTAAACCATTAAAATTGCAGGGGTGAGTTAGCAATATATTGCAAAATCATGAGAAAATATTAATTGGTGAGTTAAAACAAGTTTAATTAGTGGTCTAGATTAGGCTTTGATTACACAGTCAGTGTTTTCTAAATTTTATACAAAAATTCTTTTTCAGGCGTTTATGACGAAGAGACTCGTCATTTACATACAGTGTGCATGTAAAGAGTACACTTATCCGATGCAAATAGTTAAACGGACACAGAATCCCTTTGGTCAGGGTCTACACTGTTTGTCAGTATGTAATATATGGCATAAAACAACCCTTATGGTAATAAATGGACTGGAATTGTTTATATCCTTTGCTACAAGACTGTCGTCTGCAGCTTTTCGAATTGTAGATTTGTATGCAATGTAACTGAAGAACCATCAGCTGATACGACTGTTATCTAAACAGTTTTGATTCTGGTGAGACACAGAGTTACACGGCGTCTCATCAGGAGCCAAACTGATTGAAAATGCCAAAGGAGTTGAAATGGATAGGGTTAAATAAATAACCTTTAAGCGTTCATGAATTGAATGTCTGAGATTTCAGACGCAGATAACGGCTCGTTTACCACATAACATTGGTAAAATCAAATGTCAATTGGTTTTATCGACCATGTCCTATATGTTTCGTACTGAAAGAGTGGATTTTACGTTTTGCACATGCGGGGATATTTTGAGGTATGTAAACATACATTCTTTTTCACCGAGTCTATAAATCATCATACAAAAAGGACCGACTATATAATCAACTTTGACAGCTAAATGTATTTGCAGAACTAGTAATGCAGAAAGTTCCATAGGACTTCACTAGACAGTCACTTAATAATATGTAAGACAAATGTTTATACTTCGAAGGTCCGCTTAACACCTTAACCAATAATCTCTTTTCTATATTTGAAGACATGTGACCACTTAAAGCAGATTGAAAGTAAAAGCAGAATACGCTTTCAGAAGCATTTTGCTTTACTTTCAGACTGCTTAAAGCTGCCATCCACAAGAATAAAGAATATTTCTTATGGTGCATATGTATGACTGTATAAAGTCAGGAACGTATATAGAGTATACGCTTCTGATGAAGTCGAAATAGGAGTGAAAAAGACATATTTATGGGGGAAATGGTTAACAGTATGTATTGGGTCGAACACCACCAATGTTCATACGTTCTAGATTAAACAATGACGAATGCCCATACAGTCTCGGAGGACTGACACCGGTGTCAGATACAGTGGAGAAGACGTTGTTCTCCCCGCAATGAATGGAGCGGAGTGGATAAACATACATGTTTTCATAGTTAGCTTGGCTTTAATGCGAGTCGCTGACTATTTCCAAAACAACTGTCCACGAAAGGTCAACATTCACCATGCAACAGCACTTCATGAAACGGTGCACAATGGAGAAGATGTAATCTTTCCAAAATAAACGCGTTCATGCTTAATCCTTATGTCTACTGCACACAGTTTGGAGCCAGATCAGATGCCGGGTACACCGGCGTCTGATCAGTCACCAAAGTGTTTGCATCTCAGTTAAAACACCCAGAAGGTTTTATTATAACATCTATTATTTTTATTTGTTTGTTTGTGGTTAAAGTCAATAATTATGTTTCTTCGGCTGTATGTAGGAAGACAAGAAAGAAGCTGCATATCGGGATATGACATTTAATGATGTGTCAAATTAGACTTGTTTCAAGTTGTGATTGTAGTTTAAATCACATATTTTAAAAGGCCATTATCGTGGCTCCATGAAGCTTGATCTTTCCTACTGGATAACATATTGTCATTGAGGACATGAACAACAGGAACACGTTTCTGCATGTAAAACTAAACTTTACTTCGAAATACTTATATCTACATGTATACATAAATATCCAGTTTATTGGTAAAACGTTGTCAAAGTCAAAGCCTATACACGCGTTTGTGCTAAATATTGTAACGTGCAAACCGAGAGGCCCAGCAACAACAAAACCCGTCGATGCAAAGCTTAAGCTCACAACAAGAGATGTTTGTTGCGCTATATAATTGACTCAATTCCCAACATACAACGGTTTGGGAAGCCACTTTTGCATATATACCAACGTACCACGTACGTTACAATATTATATAATTGTGAGCCGTGTCATGACAAAACCTGCCTTATTGTATTGCAATATTATACAGACCTCGGTATTAATATCTGAAAAAATATCTAAATCTAAACCTGAAGAAACTAAGGGTTGAACATCATTATGAGTTGCAAACAGTTTGAATCCTGATCAGACGCTGAAACTGTTTTCAAAGGCCAGTCCTACTCGTATATAGAATAAGGGAAAGTTCAAACATGTACTTTTGCGGTATTTTTATTTCCAGTCATTCGGATACTGAAATACTGTCAGCTTATACAGTGGAGAATACATTACCTTGGCTAATAAAGATGTTTATTCTTAAATAATGTCCATTGCAAGCGATTTGGGACCAGAGCAGACGCCGGGTAACACGGCGACTGATCAGGCTCTTAACTGTTTGCCACTCAAATTAAAATAAATCTTTAGAAACTTCAAAAATGCAGTTGTCAATATTAAAATTCAATTGCATTTACGTTTTAACGGGAACGAATAACGTCCTCTCCACTGCATTGTTCTAAGTCTAGAGATGTTGTATTTAATATTTAATATTTGCGTTTAATATACGCGCTTGAATCCTGATATTAATCAAATTTATATTTAACGCTTTATCCGGATTAATGAGTCAATCGACAATTAATAATTAAAATTTTAAACCCTTTCAAATGCATGAACAGTGTAGAAGACACTATTTTCCTCCTATAAACTCAACCATAACGAAATAAAGTATAGAAAATGACAATGCTTTGGAATTTCTAACGATTTATCTAAGTGGTAAACAGTTTTTAGCCTGATCAGGCTCCGAACTGTTTTCAATGGATACACTGTTTTAACATAAATGCGTTTTATTGGGAAATAAAAACATCTTCTCCACTGTACACCAATATGTAGTGTTGACTTGCCCAAGGAGTGTCAAGGATGGGTTGGTGCACATTGCCTACCGCCCACACTATAGTGTTTACAATTTCAAACAGCTGTTATTTTCTACATTTTATTGCTTCGGGAAAGAGTAACGCCTTCTCCACAATAGAAACACTTGGGTGGATAGTTGTCGAGCGGTAATGCGTTCGACTGCGGTACCAGGGGTGGCGAGTTCGACCCCCGCCGGACCAGCGGCCTAACTAGGGGATTTGTCCCAATCCCCGATGATATACAGGAATGTTTTTGAGTAAGATATGCACCGCGAATTGCTCCTTTCCACCAGGGGGTTAAATGGGTACCTGTGAAGGGTCTGAGCCGGTACTGTGGCTGCCTACGGCACCAGATGGTACATGTAGCAGTGCTCATATAGTAGGCATTAGGGGATTGAATGTACAGTCGGCTGAACGGTCATTCGGGCTGAAAGTAGACTATAACTTGGTATATTTGAAGGATTCTTTGAAGGGGTGACCTGAAAAAGCAATCTTAAATATCCGAAGACCAGTTACATGATATATCGGCCAGTGACGGGAAAATGTTTCCAAAATGTGACGTTAAAAAGTAAAAAGTTACTGTTTGTTAATGGTTTCGCAATACATTGAGCTGCAAAGAGTTTGGAGTTACTCGGCATCTGATCTGGCTCCAAACCGTTTGCAAAGGAATCCCACCTTTTGGAGTACAAGTGCCTTTGTTTTGGAAAGAATATCGTTTATACCCTAGCATATAGTCTTAATGCACTTGAAATTTCACACTCCTAGAGTCAGCGATGCGCATAATGAATCACCCTTTTTGTATCTGAATTGCATTTCACATTTGAAACTAACTCGATTTTAAACTATCAATTTCATTTCATATACATCTGTGGTTTGGACAGGATGTGATTTTGGACACTTAAAAACTACACCGTAACATATTTTCTATGGGTATTTTCCTGGTGCATGTACAGTGGAGAAGACGTTAATCACGTTTGAAAAAAGAAACTAAACGCAAACACAATGAAATGAGATGTAGAAAATGGCAACTTTCTGAAAATTCTGACAATTTATATCTACCAGAGTGACAAACTGTTTGGAGCCTGATCAGACGCCGGGCTACCAGGTGTCTGATCTGGCTCCAAACTGTTTTTATGAGAAATAATAGTTTCAACACTTGTAAACATGCTTACTGGTAAGGAATAGCGTGCATGTAGTTGGGTTTTCGTGAATTATCAAAGCCAAACGACTTTTAAATTTGAAGACCAAATCTAAATCAAACATTTTAAAAGTCTAATATAGCATACCATTGTTGTTTATTTTCTAACAAAGTTCTTCAGTTTTATCAGGCTAAGCTGGTCAATGTTGTCGTTTGAAACTGTTATCAAAATTGAATTATCATGCAGTTACTTAAAAGTGTAAAATAGATTGGATCTATATGTGAACTCATAGTGGTCCAAAATAATTTGCATGTCTTCCATAGCATAGTAGTCGACTACCATTCGGACTGTCAACATTTAAGGGTGTATCAAACCCATAAGCGATTTTTTAAAAGTATTAAACTTTTTTCTATCATTGTTTGTTTGGAAGAGCTGTTTATGATGAATGAAAAAATGAGAAAAAAAATATGGTGGTGTCCTTTTTTTGAACTACAGCGATTTGAAAAAGGTATGACTTTTTTTCTCAAATTTTTACCCATTCAAAGTACAAGCTTCAGTAAAATCTATTTCAAAACAAAACAAATATGGTAATTTAGGTTTTCATTATTTATTTCATGTCTATGGTGGTATTTTCACATATAGAAACCAAATTTAGAAAAAGCAGGTACCAGGTTTGAACAATATGGATCCTTGAATATCAAAATTATGCTTTTTATAGGGCATAATTTTATTAGATTTTTTATTTCTGAAAAAAAAGTAAAAAAAGTTTGAAAATGAAATAGTTCTAGTATTAAACTTTTTCTTATATTCTACCAGATGAAAGTCAATGCTAAGACAGTTCAAAATATGAAAAGAAATTGAAAGGTCAGTGTTGAAAATTTTGAGTTATTAAAGTAAAAAGAGGTATATCCCTTACAAAATTTACAAAAAAAACCACCCATATCGATGATATTTAGAGCTTTATAAATTTCACATTTGGTGCCTGTTTTCTCTTAAATTAGTTTTTGTATGAAGAAATACTTCCATTGACAGGAAAAAAATTACACAAAATCAAATTATCTTATTTGCTTTCATTTGAAATAGATTTTGTTGAAGCAGGCTGTTTAAAAAGGACAAAATAAGAAAGAGTGGGTGGGGTAAATTTTACATGGCCGTAGAGCCAAAAGTTGTTCACCAAAATGTACACTTTTATATTTTTTCATTCATCTTAAATAGCTCTTCAATACAAAACCATCAAAGAGTTTTCATATACTTTGAAAATTTCCCAAATTCATGACTTTCATACACCCTTAACGAGCTATGAGAGAAATATTGTGATCATCTACTTTGCTAACGGTTTGGATCCAGATGAGACGACAAGTTACTTGGCGTCTCATCTTGATCCAAACTGTTTGCTACTGTAGTGCTGTTCATTGATAGCTCCAGTCTAGGAATGGATGCAGACGACAATGTTTTGCCGACGAGAGATGCGTAGCAAGTTGAAGGTTGGGATAATCTCGCGGTGCAGACAACAAGTAATACATACAGTTACTGTGTACTTTTCTTGACTAACTGATAAAGACAAGCACACTTGAGTTTTGTGTTGTATTTTTTATCGGGATATATAAAGTATGGATTGGGGGATACGGAAGTCTGGGCCTAATGGAGTATACGTGTCGTCATCAGTTATAGGAGGTATGTGGAATCTTACAGTGCATCTATTACAGTGGATAGTTTGTGTCTTCAGTCAATTACATGTATATACATGAACCCCCTCTATTACGACCGCTATCTCATATCTGAGGTTAAATCTTAAAATTTCGATGGTTTATGGCAGGTAACTGCTAGCTTTCTGTTTTACTTTCTTCTCGTTTACAGCTGTCACATATCTCTAACATTAATTAATATTCTTTTTAATGTTCATTATAGCGCGGTTGTACTGTAATTCCTTATTCATCCCTTCAACTTTAAATGGACAATTCCAGTTTTCAAATAAGTCTAGGCCATCAAATATTTATATAATATCCGACACCTTGTTAAGCCGGAAACCTGTCCTATCTGACAATGACTTTCAGTCCGAAATGTCGATGTCATAATGCCTCAAACCTGCTTTAACCGACATTATATAAATATTAGATGGCAGTTTGCGTGACATTCAAATTGTCAACCCGAGAAACAGCATGTCACCCGAGGCGTAGCCGAGGGTGACATTCTTGTTTTCGAGGGTTGACAATTTGAATGTCACGCAAACTGACATCTAATATTTATTTTATTACACCGAGCCTATCAACCCTGGCTTTGGAATCGTTTTATTCGTCTTTTATAAAAATGTGTTGTGAACACTAATTTAGCGCGGACATGTACATAAGGCGGGAAATGACGTCGCCGTCTTACGACGTCACATTGTTTATAATTATATTACAAGTAAACAAAGAAGAACGTTATGATAAGTAAATTGAAGAAACAGCGTCTTTACATTGTCTAGGTGGCAAATATTCGCTTCCGAAATGATGGCAAATCGTTAAGGAATGGACAAAAGGAAGCAACTTGTACAGAAAATGCCAAAAGTTGATTATAAGTTACCACTCTTTAAAACGTTCTAATGTATCCAATAGCGATTGGCATGTCAAGGCTGACAGTACGTTTTCGGACGTAGTAAAAAAGTCATGTCCTTTAGAATGACGTCACAAAAAGAATATCATAAAGAGTGACAGTATAGATGTAAAAGACATGCAAAATGTTAACTGTAGGTCTATGGGAATTTAACATTGTAACTCAAAGCGAGGTGTAATAAATTGCATTATCCGACATTCTCAACTGGTACCGAAGGGTGTCGGATAAGCCAGGTTATTATGTATATAGATGTACGCTGATAGTAAATCTATAGACGTGCTGCAGACGACAAATGGTGCAGACTAACACTAGCTAGCGTGTCAAAGGTTAATCAGTCTGTCGGATGGGCAGTCCATCAATCAATCAGTCAGTCAACACCTATTCAATCGTTTCATGCCTGCTAAATGCTGTACATATACAGTGAACCCCCTCTAAACCGGACATGTGTCGAGTTTGGAGGGGTTTCCAGTTTAGAGGGAGTTTAACCCATTACCCCATGGCTTGTTTGTAGTACGGAAGATAGCTGACCACTCTAATCAGGTTAAAAGTAAAGCAGACTGCGCATTCTACTCTTCGTTCAACCTTCGAAAAGCTATCATTTATTAGAATAGTGTAACAGAATGTACAGTTGCATTGCTTTTGGGAAGCCGATTCATTTACATGTATTTGTTGTTTATGTCTTATTTTATAGGACACACCAACGTTTCATTGATGTTCATATATTTGTACTAGGTTTTAATAGGGAAATGATGTTAGTCATCGATTTTGATGCGATTTGGAGCGATCTTTTAACGATTGTTTGATTCCGCGGAAACCCATGACTTTTCATACTTTGCTCATTTCTAACAGTTATTATAGAAAGTGTGCATTTTAATAACATTGTTTACTTACAGTCTGCATTAAATTTTCGTCATAGGTCATTTGTTCAAGTGATATCCATGATTTAAGCCGACATAGTGTGGTTACTCCTATAAATTCAGTCAGTTATCGTATGTTTATCTGTAAACACTTCTCCATCCTTATGTCAATGGAGATATTCCAAATCCGAGCAGAATTGCAGCTTACACAGTAATCACTGTCAGCAATGGTTATATTTAGTCTGTGCGTGATAATTCATAGCAAGATGTATAAGATACATCCTTTAATATTGAAGTTAATTCGCATTTTATAATTGTTGTAAACGTTTTAACGGCGATAGCTTATTGATTTGCAACAGTGATGCGGTTAACGGATTTTTCCGTTCTTGATATTGATTGATCAATATTGTCACGTGACGGCATCCTTGTATTTCTAGTGGGTAAAAGGAACCGCTTTACGTACAAAGTATTCTGGCGCTAAAGTTTATAAATTGAGTGAAGCTTAGCGTTCCGGTACTTCGACTTTCGGCACGTCTGAGAACTTTCGAACTCAGACTTTTGGCTCTAACTTCCAAATCTCTAAACTTGCATTTTAAAGAGGCTCGCAACCGGATCAAGCATTAAAATAGTAATTTGTAAATATATGTCAAATGCTTATATAAATGGGTAAAATTTAGTTAAGGATAATAAATTCTGTTAAAAAATGCATTTCCAAAAAAAAGAAAAGAAGAGGCTCTGGTGGGATTCGAACCCGTGACCATCCATGCGGAGACAAAAATGAAAAATGAGGCATCGCCTTTACGCCCTCGGCTACGGACGCTCTCTATACATATGGTAGCGAATTAACGTACTTCAATGATAGCTATTAATAGAACATTATTCGGCTCGGGTTTATGTCTGACCCCGTGTAGAGAAGCAACAACAACAACTATACCGTTAGCTAACGCTATGGAAAAACGATGGAAAATATCTAAACAACTAAGATTCGGTGACGATTCTTGAGACATTTTTTGGACTGATCATATTTTTTTAATGTCAAAAGCCAAATAATGCCCCAAATTTGCTTTTATTTGAGCATTTTATTTTATTATTTCTGTATTATTTAAGTAAACTGAAGGCATTCAGGATTAGAGCTAGAGGACCTGGATCCACGTCACTGCTGCAGAACCTGTTAGATATAGAGCTATTTTAAGTATTTGACTGTTAATCTTTAAGTCTGGTGTGTCCAGCCTGATGTAGAAGATTGATTGATACATTATTATTAAACATTCATTAACTTTACATTACATTATGTCGTGTTTCCCAATGCCGGTATTTGTAAATATCCCCCAGAGTGAGTGTGGACGTCAGACTGAGTGATCTGGAGACCCATAGGAGTAAAATCGGGCCGTCCGGTTACAATATAAAAACAATTCTGATTATACATATTCATGAATGTATAAAGTGCGTATTTATGGTGTAATTAAAAATAAAGAAGGGTTGGAAACGGACCAATTTTTCCGGTTTAGAGAGAATTCCGGTATTTAGAGGTTCCGGTTTGGAGGGGTTCCATTGTACACTATACCGTCAAACTTGTGTTACGCGAATAAAGAAGAGTCATGATCTTTAAAAACAGGTGACAGTTAAATGCTGAACTAGAAGGTAATGCAGAAAGCTCCTTCAGGAGCTTTTTTACATTACCTTAGTCCTGCATTAAATAACCATCTGTATATAATAGTGACAAAGCATTTTCTTTAAGTCGGTTGATTAGTACTATTTTGAATGTGTATATATATATATATTCAGTGCATAACATGTTTTAGGACTGGTCAATCTGTCTTTCTGTATAGGCGGTGCTGGGCTATTTGCATTCACAATGCACTCAGACATCAAGCGATGATGCATCATTTGGGCTGCCATGTACGTCATTCCCCGCCTGTCTATTGTTTTCTCAGTTCTCCAGTGCAGACAGCTACACGCAAGTCTATTTTCTATCACTACCAGTAGCCATAGTGCACTTACATTTACATACAGATAAAATCCAGATCAGACGCCTCTCATGTAAGGATGCCAATTGTTTCATTCGTCAATCATATTGCACATTTAGGAATAAAGCATTCGAAAACTCTGTATATTTTCCATTCTGTGTAGATCTATTTGTGCAGTGGAGATATTATGCAATAAACGCTTCAAACTGTTTGCAACATAGGTTAAAATGAATAGTCAGAATTTTAAAAAGTTGTAATTTTCTCCTTTTTATTGCAATTCGTTTCATTTTGTTAGCCCTTCACTTTTTCATTCCTTGTTTTTCGTGTTTTCGAGTTTTGTTTGTACAACACTTTTTCATCTTCGCCTTTCACTGTCTACCCATACTCATTCTTACATAATATAGGTTAGACTGCATTAGGACAAGTCTTCATGAAAAATAGACGGGGCGGAGTGTTAGAGGAGCCCGTCTATTTCACAAAGACTTGTCCTTTGCAGTCTAACCGATTTAAACCGCCCACAATCCAAACACGGACTTATATGATCCAAATAAGGAATATGTATAGGTTAGACCATGGTTGAGCGCGAATAAACGATATAGTTCGAGGGGGCGTAGCCCCCGAGAACTATGTCGTTTGGTCTAACCTATTTATCACTGGCTTGGGCTCGAGGAAAACAAGAAGACCATTCGTGTCTGCTTTTTGTTTTAGACGAAAATGTCATTTTGTTTGTAATATTTTACTAAAATTGAAAGGTTATTTCAATGATAAGTTTGAGACATTAAGCATGCTTTAACACCAACATAAATAACGCTTATTGAAGCTCTATATCTAAGCACAGACAGTTCATTAGTAATTGTCTTTAAAGTCTAGGTCTTACTGTTACATGGACAGTGTACATAACATAACGTCATGAAGCGTGTGCAGTTCACCTCTGACCTCAGCTGTTTTTAAAGACAATCTAGACATGCGTATTCCGGTTTTTACATCTACAGCTGAAACAATGCACATATCTAGGTCAAGAGGAATGGGGTAGAACTAGATCTTTTATTGTTACTGTGAAATTTCCGTATTGCTTCAGTTTAAATCCTTGATCTGGTGTTTATTCCGATTATTTATCATTCAGGCTACATTGCAGGCAAAAGGTTTTCGCGGTGGCTGGCTCTGAGGATTGCTAGGGTTGTGACGACAAATTGCCTTGAGATGAGGGAAGCGTGGAAAAAGTGAACAGTTTGTTAGTTATTCCATGGTTTGTTGAAATAAACGATATATTCTCAGGTTTTTGAGGCATCTGATTGGCCGAGAGCTCCAAGCCATGTGCTAATGTTTACAAAGCTACGTCACTTTGTTTTCTTGCAATTGATGGTTGCTATTCTGCTCACACGCCATAGTCGATAGATTCCACTTACTCACTTTAAAATAACGAAAACTTTGAACCGCCTTTTGATGAAATGTGCCGTTAGCCAATCAGATGCGGTTATTTAGTTCTTCCCTCGTGAAGACTGGATTATTCCCGCCAAAATGAAGCTTTTGATTATAGTTGATCGAACAAGGCGCGTGAGTAGAATAGCATCCATCAATTACAAGCCCGTGACACAAAGTGACGTAACTTTGTAAACAAGTATAGGTTAGACCATGGTTTCGCGCGAATAAACGATATAGTTCGAGGGGGCGTAGCCCCCGAGAACTATGTCGTTTATTTGCGCGCAACCATGGTCTAACCTATTTAGCACTGGCTTGGGCTCGAGGAAAACAAGAAGACCATTCGTTTCTGCTTTTTGTTTTAGACGAAAAAGACATTTTATTTGTAATATTTTACTTAAATTGAAAGGTTATTTCATTGTGTAGATTGAGACATTATGCATGCTTCAACACCAACATAAATAAGGCTTATTGAAGCTCTATATGTAAGCACAATTCATTATTAATGGCCTTTAAAGTTTAGGTATCACTGTACATAATATGACGTCATCAAGCTTTTGCAGTTCCCCTCTGATCTCAGCTGTTTAGTAAAGCATATCCCGGTTTTTACACCTACAGCTGAAACAATGCATATATCTAGGTCCAGAGGGATGGGGGTAGATCTAGATCTATTATAGATACTGTGGAATTACCGTATTGCTTTAGTTTAAATCCTTGATCTGGTGTTTATTCCGATTATTTATCGTTAAGCATACAGTGCAGGCAATAGGTTTTCGCGGTGGCTTGCTCGGAGGATTGTTACTAATAATCCTGTCAGAGAATTTTGTTAGATGTTTTACATGTATTTACTTACTGTGCTGGCTGTCTTTTTGATTGTAAGGTTGTGGAACAGGGTTTATATTTTATGTACACTGTTCGTCTTTATAGGTGAATATAGGAGATAAGTATGAGGTTGGGCGCCCCTAAACCCAGGTTTAACCCCCCAGTGGTTGTTAATGGTTAATTTATAATTAATTATTGATTGCTGCTGACCGTACCAAGGCGGACTCCTATGTTCGCTTTGCTTTATGTTTGTCTTGCGTATTGTTTTCTGTTTGGTGTGTGGGATTGCGTGTGTGTGTATGTATGTGTGTGTGTATGTATGTGTGTGTGTGTGTGTGTTTGTTATGGTATGGCTGTGTGTGTGTTCTGCTTTAGAGATGGGTGTATTGTTTGTGTTGCGTTTCCTGCTTGAGTCTTCTTTCGTATTTATTTGCTATGGTTGTGACGTCAAATTGCCTTGAGATGACGGAAGCATGGAATAAGTGAACAGTGTGTTAGTTATTTCATGGTTTTGTTCAATAAACGATATATTCGCAGGTTTTTGAGGCATCTGATTGGCCGAGAGCTCCAAGCCATGTGCTAATATTCCTTATTTGGATTATGGGCGGTTTAAATCGGTTAGACTGCAAAGGACAAGTCTTTGTGAAATAGACGGGCTCCTCTAACACTCCGCCCCGTCTATTTTTCACGAAGACTTGTCCTAATGCAGTCTAACCTACATGTAGTAGGCCTATATACACCTTTGCAACCATCGCCCGGCCGTAGCCCAAAATCTTCGAAAGCCTAGTTTGAGTTTTAACTAGTATCCGACATTTCGTCCAATTACTGTAGCAAACAATTGTTTTGATAAATAATCCTGCGTTCTATAAATCCTATAGATGGTCAAGCGTATTTGCCTACCGTAATCATTGACACTTGATATGCTATTTTATTCCTAATAAATATGGAAACAATGAAATGAAAGTGACATTTCCAGATATATCGACAGACTGTATATTATTTTAATTTTGATTTTTAATATTCCATCTGTTGATGCTTTATTCTTTAACCTTTTTTTCAAACTTTCTGGTGTACGTGTTATATCTGATTTTGGCATCTATATTCATTGCCAATGAAAGTACGAAGGTACTACGAACATGGCACCGAATTGAAATTCATCAATTCGGTGCCATGCTCGTAGTAACTTTGTATTTTATTCGCCTCGCAATGAGTAAAAATTGTCTCATTTGCCCGGATTTACAAAACTACCGGTACGTCGAAAAAAGTTAATGATAGTTTGGGTGTTATCTAAATATGTGTCGATATATCAACAGGAGTTTCTATATTATGGTCGTTGAATACTGATAGTTTCCTTTTTCTAAACGATAAACGGCAGTTTTGATCTAGATCGGTTGCCTATCAACTCAGCTACTGAACAGAATCCAAGCTGTATTAAGATGTTATTATCGCATAAATTGCGGTCTAGATCTCTCGGAGTGGCATAAAGTCATTTATATAAATATCGTATTCCACTACTGAAATATTTTTTTGGGGGGCTCGGCTCAAACTGTTCGCTGCATGTGTTTGAAATTATTATGTGATAAATAGAATCTCACACTCGTGCTCATTACTTACCATTTTTAACAAACTCGTTGACTAACGCTCGCGTCATATAATTTAAGACAACTCGTTTATTAAAAATAATAAATAATGATCACTCATGTAAGATCCTCTATTGACACAATTCAGTTTTATTTTATCTTTTCGCACACATTTTTCATTGCGTTTTGTTTACATTGTAGTAATTGTACATGTAGACGGTAACATGGAAGTTGAAGAGACTAACGTATGTTCATAGATATTTCATGTTACACTCCAATGAAGGAACCACACAGTCGAGTATTTATATAACATCTATTGATTTCATAGTTTGGTTTGATCTCAGTAGCTTCTGCACGGTATGGGTGACATTGTGATACAATGGAGCCGACGGTTTTTCCGATTTAAATGAAACTAAACGCAAATGCAATTTTCAAATGCAGCAAATGACAACTGTTTGAAAACGCTGAAGAATTGATTTGATCTGATTGGGCAACAGTTGAGAATGATTGTTTTTAAATAGCACAGCGTGTTGATGTGCAGAGATTAATGTTACCCCCACACTGTTGAATCTACTTGAAATGCTGGCTAGTTAAATTGATACTGCTCTAAATTAACAAACAGTATATACCCAGATCAGAGGAACCATTTGATCTGAGTCTACAGTGTTTGAAAATGTAATTAGTATATTTTAAACAGATCCATGGTGTTGCAAGAGTGGAATGCTGATCGATAAGCTCTGAACATTGTTGCAGGCGATTAATATTGCGGACGACAAGTAGATAGATAGAGATTTATTTCGGTACATGCACATGTACAGCGGAGAACACATTATTCTTTCCCAACGCTTTTGCTTTAAAGCGACTCGCAACCGGATGGTGTACTTGTCAAAATAAAATATAATACTCAAATAAAAGCAAATTTGTGGCATTATTTGGCTTCTGACATTAAAAAAATATGATCAGTCCAAAAAAAGTCTCAAGAATCGTCACCGAATCTTAATTTTTTAGATATTTTCCATCGTTTTTCTATAGCGTTAGCTAACGGTATAGTTGTTGTTGTTACTTCTCTACACGGGCTCTGACATAAACCGGAGCCGAATAATGTAGTATTAAGCGCTAACAGTGAAGTACGTTAATTCGCTACCGTACATATTAGAGAGCGTCCGTGGTCGAGGCGGTAAAGGCGCGTCCTCATTTTTCTTGTTTGTCTCCGCAATGGAGGGTCACGGGTTCGAATCCCACCAGAGCTTCTTCCTTTTTTTTTGGAAATGCATTTTTTAACAGAATTTATTATCTTAAACTAAATCTTACCCATTTATATAATCAATTGACTTATATTTACAAATTACCATTTTTAATGCTAAATCCGGTTGCGAGCCTCTTTAACAGAGATTATTCCAGTGCAAACAGTTTGACAACAGATCAGACGCCGGGTTACCCGGCGCCTGATCATGCTCCAAACTCTTTGCAACCGAGGTAATATTGAATTGCCAGAATTGCCAAAAAACCTGTTAATTTCACCATTTTATAGCATTGCGTCTGCATTTAGTTTAAACGGGAAATAAAAACTTTTTCCATACGGCACATACACTGTAAATCAATACGCCGCTTTACGCGTCCATTTTCCTAACACATTACATTCAATGTTTCAACACATGTGTTCAACCCTAACCCTAAATCTGCTGAATTTACAAGAGTGCACACCAAGTGTTCATATTTGTGTTCGAAAAGTGAACACCGGCGCTTATGAGTTTGGACCCTAGTGTTCAGGGGATGTAACCCAAGTCCTTTATACTATATTTTTTCTATTTGTCTGAATTTATTTGATGAAACTTTAGTTTTACGTGAATATCCGACGCGATTCGATGGGAAACTCAAAAATTTACGCCTCTTTTTTTTAAATTTGAACACTTTATTTACGCGTAGCATTGACGATATGTTCTAAAGTTCGAAAACATTAACTCAATATTCCATGACGTCATAACTATTTAATGACGTCACTATGATGTAATCATAAACAAGTAGCCATTTTTCAAACGATTGTTTGAATTATGTGGGAATTCATTCACATTCACTCTTAGGGAACGGAAAACGCAGGAGAACACTGTAGATTTAATATATTTTCTGGCCTTAGATACTTGTTGTATTATAGCTTTCATCTTTGGCTGGGGAAATGTTTTTATCTACGCAAGCTGCAACCACAAAGTAAGGAAGAAAGCGGGCTTAAATAAGGAGTAAGGTGTTTGTGTGTGTCACTGTGTGTGTGCAGGGGGGATCTCGCTAACTCAAGGTATTTGGTAAGTAGATCTAGATAGGTAATTTTGTATTTAGTATATTTTAACTGTACAATTTTCGTATGAATAGTACATTTTAGCGTGACGTCTTAAACCTACTCAAAAGTTGGACTAAAACCCGAGTCAAAGCAGGCTGTTTCATAATGTCAAGCCGAAAGCTGATTTTACCGATGTGACATTACCCGCTGTGTTTTGCTATGTTCTTATGCTCTCTGCAACAACTTGGTTTTGGAGAACTGTTAATGTGTGACGGGCCTGAACTGTGAACACCTTATGTTCTACGTGATTCTAACACTGAATGCCTAATGTTCTACGTAGGCACTCATAGCTGAACACATAAGGTTAAAGTAGACATTTAAAATCTGAACACATGATGTTCTGTGTATATTCTGTCTTTTAACACTTGTTCGATGAACATGTTAAACAGTGTGCAATATCTGTTGCATCCATTTTGAACGTGTCCTGCATTAAAAAAGTGAACACCAAATGTGTTCATTAGTTCAGTTTAGGATCACTAAGTGTTTAAAAATTGAACACTACCATTAAATCGTAAACACTTACTGAACACATGGACGCGTCATGACGCGTGCAATATCTGTTGCAAATAGGCGTTCATTACATGTTCTATACTTGAACACTTGGGTTTACAGTGTACAGTGAAGAAAACTATTATATCATTTGCAAACAGTATGGAGCCAGATCAAACGCAGGGTAAACCGGCGTCTGATCAGGCTCCAAACTGTTTGCCACTCAGATTAACACGAATTGTCTAAATGTTGTCAATTTTTTTACGTTTCATTGCGTTTTTTTGTGTTCGTTTGCGTTCAAACGGGAAAGAATAACGTATTCTCCACTGTACATAGCGTGATGTAGGACAGTGTCTTATTATCCAGACACCGCTCAGTTTTAGTTTCTCCTCAACCCTGTTATTCAGATCGAAGGTCATAAGCTAAAGCTGAACACTTTATCGTATGTTTTAACCCTTTCAACCAAAAACGCGTCCATTGCAAACACTGTACCTGTGCAGAGAACACTTGTCCTGTGTAAATAGTGAAGACCCTCATCAGAGAGTTCCCAAAGGAGTCCTCTGATCAGGGTTTGTACTGTTTGTCATATTGCAATATATTGACAAAAACGACCCTTATAAATAGTTAAAAATGGAATCTACTAAATACAAAAAGGGTATTGTCCATTTGCAGTATCAGGGGGGAAAAGGTTAACCCAATGACCCATTAAACTTCAAATTGACAATTTCAGTTTACGATTAAAATTAGACCATTCACGGTTTGCTATTTAATAGAATATTTTTAATATTTAACACAATATAATGATTTTTATTTATATTATTATAAAGTTGTAATCACTACAGACCCTGAATCCCTGATCAAACGGGAGCCCTACGGTAGCCCTCTGATCTGGGTCTACATTGTTTGCATAGGATAAGTGTACTCTGTGCAGGTACACTGTTTGGTAATGATGTGTATACACCTCACTTTGGCTCAATGGAATATAAACAGCACAGTAAAGCCTCTTTTACGACCACAAAAAAACGGCTAGTTGATTGAATAAAGGTACGTAGGTGGCAGCTTAAAGCAGGTGATAGTGAAACAGAAAGATTCTAAAGGAGCTGTCTGTTTACTGTTACCATGCTTTAAGCAGTCACCTGACTTTAAACACCTAATATTTAACACGATTGGGTGGTTGTAATAGAAAGTTTTCACTGTATATACAATTTGGCTTGTACGAACATAATTTGGTATGTCTGTAAACACGGAAACAAAATATTTGCCACTCAGATAAAAATAAAACTATGTTTTTCAAAAACTCGTCATTTTCTACATTTTTTTGGATTGGGTTTGCTTTTTGTTTCTTTGCAATTATTTCCACCATTTGACCGTTATGACGATTATCATACAGTCAGTGTTTCTAGTACAGTAGACTCCTCCAAACCGGAACCTCTCACTACCGGAAATTCTCTCTAAACCGGACAAAATCTTTGGTCCCGTTTCCAATCCTTCTAGTTTATTCTTTAGTTATACACATTTGACCATAAATAGGGGAGACTGGGGCTAGTTGTTACATTTTTTACATTTTGTGTATTTTTCCAGCCATTTTAACAAATATAGAAAATCAGTGGTGCAATTCTGAGAGTATTACATGCGCTTTATTTAAACAAGGGTTAGTTTAGGACACAGAACTAAAGGTAACGAATATATCAACAGAGTTAAATAGGCTTTATAGTGTATCAACTAACCCCATGCTCGGGGCTAGTTGGTACATAGCATGGGGCTAATTGATACACGTCACTAGCTTACGTCATTTACGTCTGAATTGCAATTCTGACACACATAAACACACCATTCACTTAATTTTGAAATATTTGCAGATTCGACATGGGGCCTATTCACTGCAATCAACATATTTAATCCGTTTCTCACAGGGCTTCGAGTAAGAGTATGTGTTCAATGCTGACTAGGCAATACCGATCGTCGACATCAGAGGGTTCTACACGTGACGTTTTGCCTTCTTTTAAAGTTTTTATGCGCTTAAAGTTTCTTCTTCTTATTGTTGTTTAATGTTTGCTTGTACTTCCTTTCATTCTACAGCTGTTCTTATTCAATTGCTTCTTTCTCCAGTGTGTCTGTCAGTATTGCCCACTTTTGCTTCTTGCGAATTTTTTAGTCCATTTTTCTAAGTTGTGTTTTTGCAAAGGTCTCAAAAGATCTTGACAATCACTTTTTAGATATTTTGACTCAAGAAAATGCGGAAGTGATACCACCTATTAGAAAAGGTTATATGACATATTCAAACTGGTGATATCACCTACTGGTTTTCTTAAGTGATATCACTTATTTGAATTAGTGATATCACTTATTCTAATAGGTTATGTCGCCTTTTTACGTTCTGAAAAAAGTGATATCACCTGTACTGAATGGGTGATATCACCTAATGAACAAATAATAGAATCTACATGTATTTGAATAGGCTTGTGATATCACCAAGGTGCCGTTTTAGTTTTTATTCCCCTTTTGTGATATCGATAATTTGAATAGGTTATCTCACTTATTCGAATACTAGTATGTGATATAAGTTAAGAGTTTTCTTGGGTGGTTTCACCTTTTCGTATAAGTAATATCACCAGTGACCAATTGTGATAAGTGATATTGATCAACTATTGGATTACGTGATATTATCTATTCGAATTAGTGATAGCACCTATTCGAGTTGATAGTAAATTCATTTATTTAATTAGGTGATATCACCTACATGTATTTGAATACGTGATATCGCTCATTAACTTTCTGATATAGTGATACGATCTGTTCGAATGAGTGATATCACCTTTTAAATGAGTAATGGTAGGCTTATATAACTAGGTGATATTACAAAGTGTAAATAAAAGTAAAACGATATCCCAATGGCATATAGATCTATCCCAGACAGATTTACTTCAAAACCTTTAATATTGTTTGATAGTAAGGTTGCTTTCGGTCGGCCCTATGTTTACCTTACAACTGACGGGATGTCATAGCCAACCTTAATGCTCTCATAAATACGAAAGAAGACTCAAGCAGGAAACGCAACACAAACAATACACCCATCTCTAAAGCAGAACACACACACAGCCATACCATAACAAACACACACACACACACAACCACACACACACACACACACACACGCAATACCATTCCTTCATCTACACACTAAATAGAAAACAACACGCAAGACAAACATAAAGCTAAGTGAACATAGGAGCCCGCCTTGGTACGGTCAGTAGCAATCAATAATCAATTATAAATTAATTAATTATTAACAACCACTGGGGGGGGTTAACCTGGGTTTAGGGGCGCCCAACCTCACAACCACTTTCCTTAACATTATGGACTTAATGTCAAAGGGTCCATGCTTACAGATATGGCAAGGGAACGAATGCTTTTACCCCTCCAATGACCGTTGTTGCTGCTAACATAATTGTACCGTGATCTGGTTATATATCAACTGATATACCTGCTGGTCTTCTTTTTATACATATGGGCCATCCTAAAACAAAAAATACCCAAAATGCATCCTATTTTCAACCTCACTCTTTTTAATTAAAGTATTGTGCATCTCTAGATCTGCCTAGAAAGGTTAGAATTTAATTAATTTTGACATTTAATGATGTTATGGTTTGACGGGGCTAGTTGATACACTGTATCAACTAGCCCCAGTCCATGTGTATCAATTAGCCCCATGCCACCTTTCTATAAAAGTGGACTCGTCTTTGTTATCTCGATGAAGACAGTTCCAAATTACGCTCATGCCATCGCTACTAACACGTCATATTTTAAATTGAACCTTACACATAACGTAAATTCACATAAGTAAACGCTTAGTTACAGATTACACAAAATACACCAAATTTACTTACGTTGATATAAATCGTACAGATGGACTTAACAAAAGCAGTTATCGTCATAGAGCGTTGGCGTTCACAGCAAAATCATCGCAATCATTTACTGTTATAAATATTTAAGCGACAAGACGTCATTTGCGACGTCACTCATTAGTATGTATGTTGTACCATCTAGCCCCGTGTATCAACTAGCCCCAGTCTACCCTACACATTTTTACGCATTTGATTTATTCCTACACTGAAGAAAATACATTCATGAATATGTATCATCTGAAAAAAATTCTATATTTTATTAGATTATAGCTTAAAGCAGGTTGAAAGTAAAGCAGAATGCGCCCCATTTGCGTATTCTGCTTTACTTTCAACTTGCTTTAGGTGGTCAGCTATCATTCAAACTGGAAACAAGGTATAGGGTAATGCGTTAAAACTCCTCTGAACTGGAAACCCCTCTAACCGGAAATTTATGGGAGCAATTTTACAATTAGTCCGCCACCAAAAATGTCATGTTTACGGCCAGGTTAATGTCACAAGAAGTGCCTGAAATGGCCAGAATAAGGTCACAATAAATAGCCAGGTTAATGTCTCAAGAGATGGCCAGTACATTTCTACGAAAATACCAAAAAGACATGCGGACATATTCTAAAGTTAACCCTACCCCTAGATTTTGGTGGCGGACTAATTGTAAACCCTAGCCAATTTATGTTGTCTCCAAACATGTCCGGTTTAGAGGCGTTTTGTAAATCGGAAGAGAACCCAAGACAACAGTTGGCTATGGGCACACATGTGTAATTTCCCTTGTCTCAACTAGCCCTGTACAACCGGTTGCATGGACATACACGAGTTGTTTCCCTTATCACAACCTCTAATAGGATGCCTTTTTGTTTGTCCGTTTCTTGATACATCGAACCTTAGTTTATAAAGTCTCATTCGAAGGACTTAGTCCGGCTGGGGATCGAATTCACGACCCCTGGTTTCGCAGTGGAGCATTCAGTAGCCTCTATTATACTCGCCTAATCGAAGAATAAATGCACCTATGTACTCACTCCAGTGTTACGTGAAATTTTACGTGAATTGACTCGGTGTCTTTTTTTTAACACTCAGAATCAACTCAGTGTCTATCTTCAACATTTAGAATCGACCCGTGTCTATTTTTAAGGCTGAGCCTTCAAACTATTTGTCACTCAGATTAAAAAATACATTGTCGATATTTTTTTTTTAAATGTAATTTCTGCATTTGATTACAATGCGTTTGACTTTTGATTTTTTGAACGGGAAGAATAACGTACTGTCCACTAAACAACGAAGGCAGTACATGTAGACGGGTTTTCGATGGTTTTACTGTACAGGTTGTGAAGGCCTTTTTCTGTCCCCTACAATAAACGCATTTACTCTTTACTGTCATTTCCATTACAAACAGTATGTAGTTGTAGTTGTGATCAGTTTAGAAACTATTTGACACTCATATCGATGTTTCTGCTGTCAAAAATAACCACTGAATAATACATAAAAGACGATAATTGTGAAAGCAGACGGTATTATTGATGCGAAATTGTTGGGGCGCGAAAATGGTAAAGCTTGAACAAGTTAACTCTTTGCATGCTGGGTAATAATTTAGTCTGAAAAATTGTCGTCTGCTAGTGTTCTAAAATAGAATTGTCTCAAGTTCTTTTTTAAAAGAGGGTCAGAGTGTTAAACAGTTTGGATTCTGATGAGACGCCGCGTTATGCGGCGTCTCATCAGGATCTACACTGTTTGCAAAGATAAGCTATGTGACACATGTATCCGCCACTACCATGGTAAGAGTTGATATAATTTAGAGATCTAATACTATGGTAAAGACGTTATTCTTTTCCAATACATGCGTTTATGCCACAATCCATTTATCAATTGCAAAAACTTTGGAGCCAGATCAGACACCGGGTAACCCGGCGTTTGATAAGGCTCCAAACTGTTTGCGACTCAGATTAAAATAATCCTGATGGAGTAATTTTATTTTTCTACTTTTTTATTGCATTGCTTTTGCGTTTCAGTTGCACTTAAATCAGAAAAAACCCGTGCTCTTCACTATATATACAAAGAGTAAATAAAAAGGCCACGTGATCACTCGAGGGTATACTTTTTCCGTTGAGACAATTAATAGTAATGTCATTTCAAATTGGCCCGCCCGTTCCGTTTACCTGTGGTCGCCATGGTGACAAATTACTGTCTCACCATCTTTTTATGTGAATCAACAGTTAACCATTAAACCGCTGGTCCGAGCTTACACTTACTTTTGAACAGTGTAGACATAGAGCAGATTGGTCATGCGGGAACCTTCTGACTAGAGCACGCGCTGTTTTATATAGTTTTAAGTATTGTTGTTATAATCGCCCTGGTCATTTGTGAGAAAAAAGAAGGGTCTATTCTAAAATTCAGCAATGTAAGGATGGACTATGAAGTTTTATACAGCTTAGGTATGACCCACACTAGGACGTTTGGACCCAAAGGCATGTTTTTCACGCATTCTTTAAAGTGTTAAGTCAGTAATGTAAAGTTGCGTACCGTGGAAAATACTCGATCAGTTTATTAACAATAACTGGACGAGGCGCGCATGGTTCACCATGACTTGGATCGTAATTGGGATTTATTAAGAAATATTATATAGACTATTAAGTGGCTTAACCCTTTATCCCATAGCCTGTTTATAGTTCTGACAAGTTGAAAGTAAAGCAGAAGGCATATTAAGGTGCATTCTGCTTTACTTTCAGCATTCTTTAAGCTACTATCTTCTAAGATATACGAATATTTATATTGTTACATATGTGTAAATTGAAACCATTTTCTTCAGCGGAGAAAATAATTAAAGGCGTAAAAAGCATATTTGTGGAGTAAAGGGCTAACTGTTTCAAGTGTTTGGTAATATCAATAGTAACCTCTATACCGAATAAAACTTGTGAAGTGTTAACCGTTTGGAATACACAGTGAACAATGCAGTTTGTTTGCGGAAAACATTATGAGTATAGTTAAACATTACACAGGCAAGATGATTTGTTAAATACCGTTGGTGTTTCATATCCGAAGCGTGTGAGTGGAGAGCTCTTGGAATTGTTTAGATAGTGTTTCTAAGCATGGCACACCAGCACCCTAGTATTGGTACTACTGCTCGAGCTGATCCGGTGAGCAATGCCAATCTTTTGTTTCCAAATGGCTTTGACAGGAATGAAAACAGACCAAACAGGCCACTGGTCAAAGTTTTAGATATTGCTGACATCGACGATAAGTTTTGTGAGGATGATTATGCATTCGAGAATGATGACAATCCAGCAGAAAACGTCACAGTTACCATTAAATTGTGTCCCGAGGGTATTGTAACCAGTACTGAAGAACGACAGAAAGATTCAAAATCCGATCAACAGAAACCAAAGGTGAAGAGTCCTTTCGAACAAGTTCATGAAGCGGGGAAACACTGTGACGATGTTGTACTCGAAGGCGCAACTGGCGTTACTCTGGATACTGGTGCTACTGGTAGTTCGCTGGACAATATTCACACTGACCATGATAATATACAGCAAGTCCATGCCCCTGCAACGTCATATATTGTTGAAAACAGACAACAAATAAGTCCAATAAAGGACACATTGTTTGAAGAATATGAAAGGTTTGTTTCTCGGTCCCCGCCTGTCGTTAGCGAAGCTCAAGGTTTTAACAGTATAAACGATTCCCCAAGTCATACAACTAGCTCCAAACAAAACAGTGTAGGAACAGAAGTCATAGATCTCACTAAAGATGACCACACCCGACCAAAGAAACATGAACAAGGCTCACAATCAGTTACGAAACCAAAAATTACAGTCGTGAAGCCTGTGATTCTTAAGTCATTTCAAAGTGAAACCAAACCTCATGGAACAACTGAAAACTCGCCTCGGACAATTGAGCACACTCAACTTGTCGAACGAAGTTATATCTTTTCACCAAAAACTAGAACTCCAATAGTTATAGAAGTCTCACAAAGTGACAATGACGAGGGACAAGATTTCATGGCTTATTTACAGGAATTGCAACAAACCCCCAAAACACAGACAACAAGCAATAGTAAAAACTCACATCAAAGAACTCCTAAGAGACAAAGAAAGATACACATTTCAGATAGGAAAAATGAACGACGAAATTCAGATTTCATCCATACAGAACAAAGTCCAACACCAAAAAGTTACAGAAGTGCCTCTATCGATGTAATAGTAATATCAGATGAAGATGACAATGACACAAGCAATAGTCTGATAGATTTTCAATTTAACTCTTTAAAAAAGAAAAATGGCGAGGGTGGAAACGCCGTTAATGACGTGTATGACAATAATCCAAATGTTTGTGAAGGCATTGAACACTCTTCCAAAACTTATACTGACAGAACTGGGGAAGAAGAAAGTAAAAGTGAGACAACTGATGACGAAAATGAACCGGAGGAAGAAGATAATGACGAGGACTTAGACGGTATAAGTGGGCAACGCAAGGATGATGATGACGATGGCGATAAAGATCATAACAATGAGAAAGGAAATGGAAACAATAGTTCTCATGGAAATGACGATGATTTCTCTGATGATCATAGAGACGACTTTGATAATAACTCGAATTTTTCAGATGATGCAGATGAACATGATAATCAGTGCCAGAATGAAGGTCACTTCTCTCCCGGTGTGCGTTCTAGAAACTCTATAGGAGTTGAAACTGTCAGTGACTTTGACAGTGTGGAAGAAGGTGAATCTGATGACGATGTGATTATTTCAACACTTTCGATAAACATAGAACATCGTGGAGAAATAACATCCCCGGAAGACGAAGAAGTGAGTGAATTTCTAGACATACCAAACAGACAGGACAGTTTAGATTGTCGTTTTGAAACAATTGAAAGCCGAGGAATGGATGTAGATTCGTACTCAGACACCACAGAAAACAGTGATTCGGGATGTAAACGTCATGAAAACGAAATGAAGGACGACACGTGTAGTTCTAGTTACTACAATGTTGGCTTCAGAAAAGTAACTCCAAAATTGAGAGATAGACCAAAATCCTCTCCACCCTCAATAGATCAACACAATAGTCAAAATCTCATTGTAAACAATGATTTGCACACAACTGTCGATTATACTGCAAATGACGAATGGCTGGCAAGTACACCAGGAACACTCGGTAATAAAACATTGACACAAGTAGTCTCCGACGACTCCAGTTCATATCTTGAAACTGATACTGAAAGTGCTTTTGAAAGCGCTGTAGAGGACGAGTTCTGGGCGAATACTGTGTTTTCTGAAAGTTCTGCAAACGAATTCTCATCCCCGTGCAGTGAAACTGATCAGTCAGATTGCGATGATAAAGCGGGAACTGATAATGTTGAAGATGCAGATAAATTGTTTATTAGTCTTAGAGAAAACATAGATATATCTGATGACGAATATGAGAGTGCGACAGATAATGAACAAGACATGATGGAAACTAAATACTGCAATGATGTTTCAGAAAAAGCTGCAAATAATTATTCTTTGGTCGTACCTCAAAATACTCTAAAATTTGAAGACAGCAATTTTGTTGACCACGGACGTGTGTGCACCGATAAACACATACGAAAGATTCGAGAAACTGCAAGAACAATTTCGTACATTGTTCCATTCTTTCACCAAGTTAAAAAGCAAGAGGTAAACTTGAAGTTACGGAAAAAGTTTAGATTGATTTGTAAACTTCGTCAAAAAGTGTTAGAAAAAGTGTTGCCGCGAAAGGATTCTGTCAAATCTGAAATCATAGACACCGATGACACTGACGTTGATTATGTGGAAAAGCAGATAGACTGGGATAAGATTAGCAGATGCCTAGCTGAACCGGAAGATACCTCAAATGAAGAGACACTAAGACATAGAAATGGACAAATAAAAGTCCTAGGACAGGGATTTTACATATTCGGTGCTTGGGAAGATCTTCATCTTCCAGCTGGTCCTAAATTGAAGAAACTTGTCGTAGACTTTGATAAAGAGATCGCCAGGCGGAGCTGCTACTTCAGAGGTAAGATTTAGTACAGGAGAGAAGACATTATTCTTTTCATGTACATTGCCCCCCCCCCCCCCCCCTACAACTGCCCTCCCAACAACGAACCCTCCTTACAACGACCTTGCCACAGTTCCTTAAACAGAACACGTAATTCTAACCTATTCTCGACTGCAATGTCGTTTGCTTAAAATTGTCGTCTGCTGTTTTACTCATAGTTACGTAAATGACGTTTTGGCAGAAAAAACTTAATGACGAGTGATAAACAGCTTGAATCCAGATCAGACGCCGTGTGCCCGGCGTTTGATCTGGATTCAAGCTGTTTGCAAATGTTAGCCCACTTCCCTCCCTATAATGATTCCCTCCGACAAACATACATATTTTTTTGTCTCCCATTGGGTGTCGTTGTAGAGAGGGAGCGCTGTAAACGCGTTTGTACTTACTACTTAAAGCCTTCTCTTATCCAAATTAATCAGGAGGTATTTGCCCATTTACCGTTATATTGCCGTCTGCTTCAATATTGTTGTCTGCAAGAACATTTCAAAGTCATGCCCGATTGGGACAAAATTTGTGATAACATTCGTAAGACAACCGATGCTGATGATGATAATGATGAGTTGGGTTTTACGGCACTGCGACACAAAATAGGTCAGAAATATCAGGGTTAGTAAATGCATGTATGTAATGCGGGTTCTAGAGTGTGTGTTTGAAATATACTTGTGTCAACCGCTCCTGGAGAAAATAGGCATTCAGACTTAAAAAAATACACAGAATAATATCAACGGACGCCTGCACAATGTCTACACTGTTCGTCATCCAGTGTCAGAACTAACGTCGACATCCTTTGTAATTATATCGCTGCAAACAAGGTAGAACACGAACAGATCTTCTTGTTTTCTATTAATGCTGGTGTTCTAGGTCTTTACAGTTTTAAATTCTTGAGTTTTACCGTTGGACCATTTTACTCTTTGATCTACAAGTAGTATCCGTCTTCTTCAACTGTCGTAATATTTTTGTCAAATGTTGGTCATACTGTGAAGCAGTTCGGATATTAATTATCAATGACGCCAAACTGTGCGTTTGCAAACAGTTTTGATCGTGATCAGACGCCGCGTTACTTGTTATACACTCGTTTTGAAATTTCTCCAGTCATACTGCATTAAATTTAACTATGCAACGATATTGTAGACAACAATACTGATGCAGACGACACTATGGCGGTGAAGAGGGGTACCAATCTCACGATAAATTTGATCATGAAAGGGTTAACGCAGTTTGATTGAAGAAGTATCTACACTTAAGTGGAAATTATTTGTACGTGTACAGTTTGTATTCAATTATACAAGTGTATTGAACTTATATTGAACTCGCTTAAGTCGACATATCCGTATTTTAAAGTTCAAACGTGGCTTAGCCAATCACAATTCACCAGGCTTAGCCACGCTTGAACTTTAAAATCCGGATATGTTCGACTTGAGAGAGTTCGATATATCGAAGTTCAACTGTACTTAAAAAATGAATTTTATGCCTCTTTAACTTCACAAACATAACATTCGAGTAACAAATAGCGTCACGCGACGAGTGATCAGGGGTGTGTTTTATTTACATAATCATGATTATGATTAAACTTATAATCAGAATCATGATTTAAGTGATAAAAAACAGCGTGCTTAGACAATGGTTATGATTTCAAACTGCTTGTATCATGATCAGAAGCCGGCATACGCAGGCTAGCCGGCGTCTGATTAGTATCCAAACTGTTGACAAAGTACTCTTGTACTCGGGATAAGGCAACGGATGAGTTAATTCAAATACAAATCTATTTCGAAAAGATAATTTTTGGGTAAATTTTGACTTAAGTTATAATGTAAGATGTGCCGAACAGTTTGAGACCTGATCGGACGCCACGAACGTTATTTAAGAAACTGGTTGCAAAAAGCAGTGAGTGTGTTTATTCAAAGGGGTTTATTTATTGCTCAAAGTTAATTTTAAATAAACTAAAGTTATAAAGCATAATGAGTGTCGAAAGACTGTTTAATTCTTTTGCCAGGTGTAAATGAAATAGCTGGTTGAATCGACAAGTGCCAATTTTTAATCGAGCGATGGGCTCGATTATTTTTTGATTAGCGTGATTACAGAAGATGATTATGATTCGATTAAAAAACGATTGTTAACCCAATTTACGCCATAACCTGTTTTAAGTTTTGAAGACATGTGACCAATAAAAGCAGGTTGAAAGTATAAAGCAGAATTTGTTTCACTTTCAGCCTGCTTCAAGCTAAAGTCTGCTTGGATACAGAAACTATTTCTTACGCACCATTACTTTTTTCTTCAGTGGAGGAATAAATTAATGACGTAAAATGCGTATTTATTGGGTAATTTGTGAATTCCCTGCAAATCCCAGGACTGACGAGCACTACTGACTCATGAAGAAGGATTCCCGTTGCCTTTGCCCAGGAGATGTTATTATATGCCCAAAACGCTATATAGATGGTCGATAATTTGTCTAGAAAGTCTGCAGATTATGCCCTCTGCCAAGTTATCGACTGGTTGCCTGGCTTGCTGGTTTATGTTTATTGTGTAATCATCTCGCTGTATGGTCTGTGTCGCTTGTCGAGTTTTATTGTCTGACGTTTGTAACGTACTTGATCTGGATTTGAGATTCTTCAGAACGTGTGTCTACATTTCGGATGATGGGGATATTGATTACTATCTTGAACGTTCGCTGACAAGACTGTGTAATGATTATACTGTTGTGAATGCACTGTCATCAACGGGATGAAATGGGAGACACAACTGGTGCTATGTCAGATCGATAGGGTGCTGTGGTAGAAGGTATAACAGACAAACATATGCACATGCCACCGATGATATACTGTAATGAAATGCAGGTAAACATGCTCGAGTGTAAACAAACCCCTTTACCCCATGATGCTCTGCTGAGGTCACAGTAGGGAAGGCGATATGCTTTCCCGTTTAAACGAAATAAAACGCAGTACAATAAGGTGTAGAAAATGACACATTTTTGACCATGTTACAGATTTTTTGTTTGCTTGTTAGAGTGAAAATATTGGAACCTGATCAGACGCCGGGTTAGCCCGGACATAATGGACATATGGTTTTTGGGGTGGGGGAGGGGGGGGGGGGTATAAACCCGTTTATTGGGATCACCACTGTGATATTAAGATTCAGATGATGTCAACTTAGATTAGTTTTCCAGAACAGTATTTTCACCTGTAACTTTAACCCTTTCATGATCTATTTTATCGTGATGTTTTACTCCATTCACCGCCATATTGTGATCTTTTTTTATTTATTGTCGTCTGCTTCAATATTGTTGTCTGCCATGTCGTTTCAAAGTTAGATTTAAGCAGTACAACTGACGTTATTTCAAAACAAGTTACACGGCGTCTGATCAGAATCAAAACTGTTTGCAAATTCGCTTTATGACGTCATTGAGGGCAGGGTTAAAGGAATCATTCGAATTTCGATTATTTACTTTTAAGCGTTGTTGTTGTACAGTGTATGTAAAATGACAATCTGTGTCGATGAGCCTGATCATTGTTTGTTTAGAAAATTTGTACCCTAATAGGTGCACTGTTTGTAAACGACCTGTACAAACACGTAATTTGACCATCTGAAGTAATATCGTAAAGAATGTCAATACAGTTTGGATCTTGATCACAAGCGGCGTACCCTCGATGTCTGATCAGGATCCACAATAATTGCAAATAATAACTGTACTCGCGATGAGGCAATAAAGGTGTTAATTAGTTTTATTTTACAAAGCAGTTTTAGGTACATGTATGACTTTATTGAAGTGTAGAATGCAGGGGACGATAGGAAACATGTGTAAGCATATAAAACATTTTGTCATTTGTTATCTCCATGTTTGTAAATGCAAAATGTCAAATACATGTACAGTAAAACTGCTCAATTAAGCCTTTAAACCTTAGTCAAGCATATTACATGTCCTTTGCAAATAGTGTACCTGTGGCGAGTACACTTGTCCTACACAAAAGAGAAAATCTAAGTTACTAAAGAAGCCATCTGATAAGGGTCTGCCATGTTTGTCATTGCACGACATCAACAAATAGCAAGCCTCTTTATCCAAAATATTTAATACTTATTCGGTAACTGGACTTGTTCGTTAAAAGTTTAAGAGGCGAATGGGTTCAGCATAACTAAAATAAGTATCATTGTAACCTTTTTCAAAACAGAAAAGACGAAAGTAATAAGCTCTCTGCATTGCTTTCGATCAGCACCAAGGAGTAGCCGACTGCCTCAAATTGAAACATTCCACTATTGTTTGATGAGTATCTTTAAGAGACAAATATCTGCTTAATTTAGAACAGTAGGTACAGTGCTCCCTCCCTACAACAGCCCTACGAACAACGAAGTCCTCCTTACAACAACCCTTGCCGCTGTGCCTAACAAGGCACTACTACAATATATCGTTTGGTTAAATTTGGCGACTGCTGTTTTTTTCTCTCAAAGTTATACATTGTATATCAACGGACATATAGACAAAAGAAATGTAATGTCGATTGACAAACAGCTTGAATTCAGATCAGACGCCGCGTTGCGCGGCGACTGATCTGGATTCAAGCTGTTTCTAAATGTAAGACAATACTTAAGTTTCCCTCCCTACAACAACGCCCTCCGAACAATACATACAATCTTTGTGCCCCATTGGGTGTCGTTGTATAGAGAGGGAACACTGCTCACGAATGTAGAAATCTCGTTTATATGGAGCTTGCTGATTGTTTTCGTGCAGCTGACAACTGTCATTTGTTTTTAAGACAGCACAATTGTTTATTTTGGAAAACTGCTCAACCAGTTTGACTGTTTGGGTGTCGTAGGGTATAAGTTTATGTTAGATTTATGTAAACCTATTTTATATACGGGTTTAACGCATTTAGTCCGCATCTCGATGATACTAGATCTAACCCATGCAAACAAATTGGATCCAGATCAGACGCCACGTAACATTCAATATCCAAACTGTTTGACATTCACAAATGCTTACACCAAACTGGTTAAAATTTGAGGATTAAAAGCGGACGACATTATAACATTGAATGTCATGATTTTTAATTAAATTTGGAAAGGGTTTAATTGTATATAAAGTGGAACTTTTCATTTCAATAATTTAGTTCACTTTTACCTATGGATTTAGTCTTGAAATTTCTGTTTTGGATTCATCCTGCTTGGCGTTTACTAGTCCTGGAGAAACAGTTTGCGTGTAAAGAGTACACTTGTCCCACACAGACAGTGTAGACTCAGATCAGAGGGACCCGTAAGAAGCGCTCTAATCAGGATATGCACATTTTGCAATAAATTGAAAAAATAAACTATAAACTGTCGAAAACGGACTGGACTATATTGGAAATTTTCACAGTGAATGAGTTTAACTCTTTCCTCCCTGAAACTTTAAATGGACAAATCCAGTTTCCATTAAGTCTAGTCCATTTCTGAGTTTTAAGGGTTGTTTAATCAATGTTTGGCATTATGACAAACAGTGAAGACCCTGATCAGAGGGCTCCTTTCGGAGCCCTCTGATCTGGTTTTTCACTGTTTGCACAGGACAACTGTACTATTCACATGTACACTGTTTGAAAAGGACGCCTATAAGCGGGACTAGGGTTCAAAGAGTTAATCCTGTTACCCCTTCTCCGCTTTGTTGTCGTATTATATTGTCTTCAAGTCACGCTTCAAAGTTATATTTAAGGTCGTATAACTTAATAAATATCGATAAGAGTGTCAAACAGGTTGGTTCCTGATCAGACACCGCGTTACGTAGCGTCTCATCAGGACCCAAACTGTTTGCAAACGCGCTTGAAGGCGTCATTGAGAGTGAAAGGGTTAAGAACCATCCCCTGTCACCTAACACACTTGAATAGCTTCCATTTAAACTGATTAAGACAACCCAAGCATCTGTTCGTGTAATATATAATCGCCGATTTCCTACTTTCTGGTAGTAACATGTATAGTAAAATAGTACATGTATAAGCGAAAGATGATAAAATAGCTATTTCATGTAATATAATAGTTTTTATTTGAAAGAAGAGCTCAATTTGAATAATAATAGTACTTTCGTTTTAAAAGATGAATACCTTGGCAAAAACACGTACACTCTGTGTCAAACTTATGGTCCATTTCGGTGGTAATAACACATGCTCGATAATTAATGTACACAAACTGTATTACGATATTACTTACGAAACGGTCACGAGTCTTTAAAAGGGTTGGATACCATATGGTTTATTTGCAAAAGAAGAGAAAAGAAAATACTCAAATGTAAGTACAGTAAAACCTCCCTATTACGACCACACAATAGTGGCTATTATTAGGTGTTTACGGCAGGTGACTGTTTAAAGCAACGGGACATTGGAACAGAATGCTCCTGTAGGAGCTTTCTGTATTACTGTCGCTTTGCTTTAACCTGTCACCTGTCTTTTATACAATCAATTAGCCTTCATTTGTGTGGTTGTTATAGAGGGGTTTTACTGTATTTGGTGCATCACCGTGCATATGGCATTAATATGCTCGATATCAAACATCCCCAAGGACAATCACTAGGTCTAATTTGTTTTAGATTTTTGCCAGGCGACTCTTCTACTCTGTGTAATAGACGAAGTAGATTATGTCTTTAAACTTAGCTTCAGTATTGGAGGAAATAAAGAAACAAATTAACACATATTTCGTATGCAAAACAAATAGGATAAAGTTGATTGTCGTATTAGAATAGCCCGATGGTCGGACAGGACGGTTAGAGTGAAGGGCGATATTTTAGGGTATGTCTTGGTCTGCCTTCTCCGCATTGGTTTTGATATTAACCGACTTTATTATTATTTTCCTTTGAAATGTATTTTAACATACAGTGCTCCTTCTCTGCAACAACATTCGATGGGAGACGAAGAATTGCTCGTTGTTCGGAGGGAGTCGTTATAGGGAGGGGAATCGACTTACATTTGCAAACAGCAGCGTCTGATCTGGATTCAAGCTGTTTGTCACTCGTCATAATAATAATAATGTCTTTTTGGGTAAAAATGTCCAATACGTGACTTTGAGGAAAACAGCAGACGACACTGTTAAGCAGACTATATTGCAGTAATGTAAAGTTAGACTTGTCTTGTTAAGGGAGCAGTGGCACACGTTGTTGTAAGGAGGGAATCGTTGTTCAGAGGGGCGGTGTATGGAGGTATACTGTAAATCTTAGCCTATACTAAAATGTACGGGTTTATAAAGGCGCCTGGTGTTCATTTAAACTAAGTTGGTTTACAGTGTCTTTAAGCTAAATATGTCATTACCATCAGTAATTGCAGAACCTTATTTAATTGCAATTTTAACAGACACAAATATATTGAGGCTAATTTTAACCTTTAAAATCACTGTGTAGGAAAGGATCATGTCGTCCGTTATTAACTAGTTCTTTAGTATTAGTTTTGCAGATTTGCGTCTAGCTTTATGTCTTAGCATTTGAATCTAATAGTGAGCGTTTTTTTTTATTATTTACCGAGCGAAACATATCTTGGCTGAAGACAGTAATTTTTAATTTTTAAAAAAATATATGTAGCGTCAGTGAAAATAAATGTTGAAATGCACTTAACATATGTACTTATGCTCTAACTAAACTCTATTTTGTTACTGCTCATGCATATAAATAGTCTCTTTAAACTCTGTCCTCCAAAACTTGTATTCAGCTTTGAAAAGAGATGGTTGCTTAAAGCAGACCGAGAGTAAAACAGATTTTATCTTAAGAAGCATTCTGCTAAATACCCTAGCTTAAAGCTCCCATTTGGAAAGGTACTTATATGATTTACCTTGATTTACCTTGATTTACCTTGATCCTGATGGCCGTTGTGAGTCAAGCTCGTGTTGGCCCAAATCAATACTTTTTATATTTCATGTTTAGGACTTTCTAGCTTTTGTCTACCTTTCCTAGCTGTATAAAAGGAAGCGTAAAAAGGCGTGTTTATGAAATAAAGTGTAAACAATTTAAATGAGTGATCGCAACATAATGATAGTTGACAACATGGCGCAGAAAATAGTGGAAATGTTGTGATTTACAGCCCTTTGCTTGGGCCAAAACTACAGAACATTTTCTTTTCTCCTGCTGGTTCTACTTTATGTTCTATTTTGACAGACTTTTATACATTTTACTATATATATTATTCACTTGACATTTTCCAAACCGGCAGCAATATCTGCTGTCCCTTCTCACTAGATGTTGCTGATTTTTACAGGTCAAAACAACATCCTTGTACAGTGAAGACAACCTTGTTCTTTTCCGTTTGGACGAAATCAAACACAAACGTAACCAATGCATTACAAGGTAGAAAGTGACAAACCCTTGAAAATATTGATTTATTAAAACACGAGTGTTAACCAGTTTGAAGCCTGTTCAGACGCCGAGTTACAATGTACCAGGCATCTGCTCTGGTCGCAAATTGTTTGCAATGGAAACATATCTAGTTGTCTTGACATTAACGCGTAAACGTAAAGAGAATTCAGCCTGCGTAAGGCTACAATCTGCTATGATATAGAAACTATTCCTAGTGGTGCATATTCATCACTATTATTAGAGTGGAACTAGTTTCTTCAGTGTAGGAACAAAATGAAGGCGTCAACATGCGTATTTATGGGGTGATTGGTTGAACGAAAGGTAAACTATTACTGCCATATACGTTGTGAATATAACTATCATACATTAGGAAATACATGTATAACCTTTTTCAAAGACAAATGTAAGATTCACAATTACTTGAATTGTTTTGATCAGTTAAAATGCAAATTATTTAACCCACAACCCAATTACCTGTTTCTAGTATTGAAGATAGGTGGCAACTTTTATCAGATTGGAATTAAAGTAGAATGTGCCTTAGGGAGTTACTTTCAGTCTGCTTTATGCTAAGATCTACTAGGATATAAAAAAAATCATGACTGTATAAAGTGGACTTATTTTCTTCAGTGGAATAATAAATTAAAGGTGTACAATTGCATATTTAATGGGATAATTGGTTGCCTAATTTATAAAAAGATGATGGAACATTAAAAAAGACCGGTCCTCAGTTTACAGTGTGTGCTATTGTTCTTTCAAGTTTAAACGAAACGTAACACAAAAGCAATGCAATTAAATTTACAAAATGACGTAATTTTGAAAATGTAGACAGTTAATTTTGAGTTAGAGCCAGATGAGAAGCCGGGTTATCCGACGTCTGATCTAGCCCGTTTGCAATGGGAATACATGTAGTTGTTTTATCACAGAACATTTTATTAAAAAGAATTACATGTCAACCTTACCTGGTGACTGGTCGCTGACACGACAGTGTGCAATGACTCAAAGTGACAGTCAGCAAGGGTGGATCTAAATCATGACGGCCGCCCTCTCATACCTCGGTATGAAACACTGTTAATGTACCAGACCATGTTGGCAACATATCTGATCATACACCGATTTTCCAATCTAGATCTACAATATTTGCGTTGACTTAGTTCCTTCTCAGATATAATGCGTTCATTGCTCTTTAAGAAATTGCGCTCTTGTAGCTGTTTCGTTACACCACTCAGTCGACCCCTTGACTGTAAGTACTAGATTCACCCCTCTTTCCGATGCTCATTAGAATGATTAATGTATATAGTGGTAGCTCATCCCGTGACTCGTGACTCGAGGTACATGTAAACAAAGAACTTACAAAACGATTGTCTTCAGTGAGTCTTTGGCCTTTTTATTTTCAATTCCCAAAACTCTTAATATTTCGTCGTTTCTACCAATCAGAAAGGATGTTTATCTAAACATAAAGCTATTGACTAATCATTCCGAATGGTCTAAAAACAAAAAAGCAAATACAGTAGAACTCTTCAAATACGGCGACTAAAATCCAAGTCCGTCTAATGGTTTTGAAAAGAGGTGACGACTGAAAGCAAGATGAAAGTACTGTCATCTTGTTTAAAGCAGCCATCTGCTTTAAACACAAAACACTTAACTTGATGTAGCAGTCTTAATGGACGGGTTCTGATGTTTATTGAAAGCAAGCCAGCCTCATTGCTGCGAAAGATAAATAGACTGTGTATGTAAGCCTGACTAATGAGAATTTGTTTGGTGTCATACACTACAGTCAAGCCTCCGTCTTTAACAGAAGACAATTGTATACATGTTCTGTTCAAGACAGGATACTATTTAAAGCAGAATGAAAGTGATGCAGAAAATTTCTGTACGAGCTTTCTGCTTTACTTTCATTGTAAGTACTTTTACGTCGTCGCGTGTCTTCTTCGCCAAGATACAAGATACAAGATTCTCGCTTTTCAGGGGTGCTAGACCACATTTTGTTACTATAAATAGCAGTGCGGCAAACCTTGTCTGGTACGGTATCCTTCCGCCCGATTGGCTAAAAGCAAGGGAAAGGGACGTTACTCTTACAGAAATTCCCTAAAACTTAAATGGACCACAAACTACGTTTATAGAGAGAAATGAAACCGATAATTTTACAGTAGACTCTACAGTTGTCTGTGGCTTTCGACAATTCAATGACCCGATGTTTAAACCATAATTTATGTTGTTGTTGTTGATTGTTTCACATGATCGAATATACGCGTAAGGTCACGTTCTTATATGACGTCGTTGACGTCGGTTGTTGTTATGGCTTGAAAGTAGAACGCATATAAAGGAAGAAATTGACGTTTTGATAACTTTTACTATTCAAAATCGCTTGGATTCAATAAAAACGTTTGTATTTCTGAGTTGTGATCTAAAATGGGACATGTTTTTTCTTAAAACGTGTGTACAAATAAATGTTAAAGCCAAGCTGAAATAGCGCGACTTTTAAACAGCTGTTTGTTGCTTTTGGATATGGAATGTGTGATTCGGATAAAAAGTAGGTCTTTATAATTCCTTTAATTAACTCGTTTTAACGGTAATTTTAAACGAGAAAAATAACCAAGCGCGGCTTTTGGTAAAGACGGATTCTATACCCTCGGTTTGTCTGTTCCTGTCGGAAACTCGCTAAAGCTCGTTTCCGACTGGGAACAGACAAACCTCGGGTATAGAATTCCCCGTCTTTACCAAAAGCCGTGCTTGATTCTATTAATATTTATTTAACGTCGGATAACGCCAGAAGTGCTTGATCTTAATGACCGGATTTGATTGTACATGTAACGGTTTACCAACGGTTATTAGAGGGGCGTCGTCAGAAGTTCAACATACTCTCCAAAGTGCAACTGGGACATTGACGTACATTTCTCAACAAATGTCATAGAGTTTAGCCGTGTTATATGAGTACATGGACATCTATAAAGGCGTAAGAAAAAGGCGTATTAAGGTTATATGTCACTAATAAGATTGAAACAATATCAGTCCGAATTACCAACCATTTAGATCAATTAAGTTTCATTCAATTGAAGATGTTACTTTACATTTTCCGAGTATTTAGCAGTGTGTTACCTATGAACTATTTTTCGATTTTTATTACTGAAGATTTTCTTCGGGGTTGCATTTAAGCTTTATTTTGCATATACACCGTCTGATTTTCAAACCTTTTAACTGCCATGATCATCAACTTTTAACAAATGACGCCTGTTTTCATTTCTTGAATTCAAATTTAAGACATTTTGATGTAAGACATATGGAAATGAGTGTCAAACAGTTTGGATCCTGACTATACAACGCGTAACACGGCGTCTGATCTGGATCCAAACTGTTTACAAATATGGTTTATTAGAATCACGTTTGTCTTCTTGTTGTATTTTCCGAGTCTGTAACAAACAGAATGTGATTGTTGTCATGGGAAACTATGTGGAGACGCAAGCAGCTTTTCGAAAGTTCCGACCATTTATTTCTATTTGAACGGCAAACAGTTTGAAGCCTGATAAGATGCCGGTTTGTACGGCGGCTGATCTGGCTCCGACCTGCTTAGCAACTGTTGCACCAACGTGTTTATTGGGAAAGAATCTTCTCCACTGAGTTAGATCGAGCCTGGCCCTATAGTTCTTGGACTGGAAATCTCGTTCTGGCAGAAAAGCCGATTAAATAAACGTGTAAAAGTGAATTTGTGATAACTGTTTCAAGCATTTGGGATCCGGATGAGACGCATAGTAACTCGGCGTCTAATCTAGATTCAAAATGTTTGATATTTTGATGATATTTTCTTTAACAAATATTCAAATTAATCAACTCCGAGAATGATTGCTTAAAACAAATTATGCACACGCCAATAACATAGCAACATAATATTATTAATCATAATAGAGAAATGTACACCATTCGCAAATATATCCATAAGAAGGCTTCAGTGAAGAAGACATCTGTAGCAATTCCCCAATAAACGCGCTTGTGATTAGTCCTTTCATGATCAAATTTATCTTGAGATTTTTACCCTTTCATCGCCATCTTGTCGTCTGCTTCAATATTGTTGTCTGCAATATCGTTTCAAAGTTGAATTTAAGGCAGTATAAATGAAGAAATTTCAAAACGCCTCATCTGATCAGGATTAAAACTGTTTGCACATAGGTTATATGACGTCATTGAGATTGAAAGGGTTAAAATATAATGTCAATTGCAAACAGTTTGGAGCCAAATCAGACATCGGATAATCCCGGAGTTTGATTAGGCTCCACTGTTAGAGATGCTTTTTTAGAATTTTAAAAAGGTTTTCAGATTTTTTCTACATTTCATTGCAATGCGTTTGCGTTTAGTTTTGTCAAAACGGGGAAAAAAACAATTTCCCAATGCATTAGGTGGAAAACATCATTAATCATTCCTTGTTTGTAAAGCTACACTGTCCTAGTTGTTTCTTATGTGACGTCATACATACATTAATGTACACCAGTAAATTGGTTGCACGTGATTTCCATTGAGATTGTTGTCCCATCAATTCGCATGGAACACTACCCATAGAATGATCAAAGCAATAAACATTAACACTATGTAGGCAGTGAAACCGCTGTCTGCACAATTTGTCGATTTTAGTGGTGACTATTCTCCAATTTCGTTTTAGAAAACACCAACTAGTCAAACAGTTTGGATCCAAATGAGTTAACGAGAACCTCGCAGTTTCATCTTTTTCTATGTGCATCATTCAGTCATTACAAATTGTGTTGACGTTGACACTTATGCTAAGCACGTATTGCTATGCAGACAGTTTGGATTCAGATCAGACGCCGATGAACTCAGCTTCTGATTTGAATCCAAACTGTTTAATACATTATTGATGCTTCACTAGTAAAAAATTACATGTACATAAAATCTGTAGACGAAAATCGTTTTCAGATGATTTTTTAACCTTTATCATGCTAGGCGCAACTTTGGTAACACTTGGAAACAGGTTGGATACAGAACAGACGCCGTGTAATGCGGCGTGTCTTCTAGATACAAACTCATTGACACAATTCAACTTATTCGCCCGTTTAAAAAAGATAAATGTAGATTTTGATTGTTTTGTCACAGACGGTATATTTGAAGCAGATGATAACTGACAGGATAAGTGTATACGTGTAACAGTTGTTCTCCTGGCAATTCCATGTGTGGTGAATATCAAATGATTCCTAATTGTCTTCGCCAGAGATGATATGGTTGATTGTCAAGCACATGCACTATTTTAATTCTCCCGTGGGTGTGTTGAGGAGAGAATGCATCATGCATAACTACATGTATAACGAGGCAATGCCAGTCACATGATAAATGTTCTGCAAAAAGCCTTTATATGTATAATGACTGGAACATTTCAATGAACTCATCATCAGAACAGAAGACTCCATTCTTTCCCATTTAAACGCAAACTAAATGCAGACACAATGCAATAAAATGTAGATAAGTGTAATTACAAGTTTTTAAAATTTCTTAAGATTTTTTCTTAATCTGAGTTGCAAACAAGTTGGAGCCTGATCAGACGCCGTGATTACCCGGCGTCTGATCTGACTTCAAACTGTTTGTAATGAACATCATAGCTTTAGCATTTAAACGTGTTCATTGTGGAAAGAATGACACCTTCGTCACTGTGTAATGAATTTTCAACGTATCAATTGCCAATATATATATATAACTTTATTTCCTCCAATTTCTGGAGAGTCATATGTAAACATAACATTGCAAAATAAGTAGTAAATGGCTACATAAACGAACATGCAAATAAACAGGCAATACAAACACATACATGAGAAAGAAAATACATACAGAAACATGAGGGAAAAGTCTAACTTCATCTAACATAGATAGAAGGTCATGTGTTGATGTCAATGCAAAACAGGTGAAACATACTATCCTCTCCATTCCGTTATATCGTATATACACACACAATCAGCCATATCAATTGCAAGCAGCTTTGATACCAAGTCAGATGTTCAGTAAATCGACATCTGACCAGGCTTTAAACTATTTGCCATTTACAATCAATGAGAGAATAGTAAAGTTTCACTGTAACATATTTATATTGGGATTTATATCGGGATTTATTTTATTTGTCAGCAAAGTAACTTTAAAAATATAATTATGTAATTATTTGTCAGCGTGGCTGAACATTACAGTATAATTATAGTTGCAAACCGAGCAGACCTTTTTTAAGTTATATATACATAATGTCTGTGTATCCTTTAGCTGATGTAAGTCAAACGAAATCCTTTTTGATTGGATATATTACAGTATAAAATTTTGGTTATAATTATAGTCGTAAGTTCTTGAATTCTTTATTTGAATTTCTAATACTTCGATTCAACGTCTAGCGTAAGAGGGCGTTATAACTATAATAAAATTTAAATATGTAAGATGAATATTTACACATATTGTTAAACCAATTACCCCATAGCCTGTTTCTAGTTTTGAAGACAGGTAACCACTGAAAACAGGTTAAAAGTAAGTATGCCTATAGGCGCTCTTTGGTTTCTTTTCAGTCAGTGTTGCTTGGATATATAATGTATTTCTTATGGTGCATATGACCTTATAAAGAGGAATTAATTTAAGGCGAAAAGAGGCGTATTCATTGAATACTTGGTTAACTCTTTTACCGCCAATTAAAATGGTCAGTTTTTACCTCCAATTAACATGGTCAGTTTTTACCGCCAATTAACATGGTCAGTTTTTACCGCCAAAACATCGTCTGCTTTCAAAACTGCTGCCTGAACATCAGTCGCTTCAAAGGTAAATTTCGGGGACTGTGTCTATGGCCGAATAATTATAATTTATTTATGCTTTTCGGTGGATTACCACGAAATAGCAGTGGATTATCATCAATCGCTTTTATTATGAATTTTCCCCGTAGGGCTCCCCAAGAATCGTAGTCAATCGTGTCTTATCGTTAAATTCCGGCAGTCCGATTTGTCGCGAACTACTCACCGGAAGAACACGAATCCAAAATCGGGAGCAACGACCTAATTCGGATGACGTCAAATCAATAAATCAGTGACGTCATCGTACGGGAATTTGTTTCGTTAATGAGTTCGATGTTAACTTGGGGCTCAACACGGGGTAAATCATGCACTTTCGCTTTCCCAATTGTCGAACAATTTCGTTTAAAAAGTGGCTTAGAAGCATACATAAATAGAATAATTGTATTATTTCAGTATAGTTTACATGGCCTCTAATAACTATCCAGACTGTTTTCAAAGTCTGTTTTGTTCACCTATGGCATCGACGGTGTTAAACCAGTTGAGGGTGTTTTGCAAACAGTGTTTTGCCCATTTCAAGTCTATATATGTCAGTTTCTCAATGGCAAAATGCTGATTGCAAACCCGTATTTGCATGCATTAGTTTTAACCGTAAATTGTCGTGTTCAAATATTTACTTGTCTGTCTAATTGTTTTAGATTGTGGTGGTTGTAGTGTAACAGTATATAGGTGTAATTGGCACGCAATGTTTGCCTGTTTATTTGTTACTTTTAAGAGAATATGGGTCCAGAAAATGTCAAACAAGATTTCGCACAATTTGTAAAAGCGTCGTTGGTAACATATTAAGGTAATTCGCTAATAATGAGATGGAACCGATGTCGGTCAGTATCGGTACTCGACTCAATGTTTGACTGCCGTCTCCGCATGAGTTCGAATCCCGACCAAATTCATTTTTATCTTTTTTACATGTGCATGTATGTTTAAACATAAATCACGTTATTAAACTAATATTTACGTGTTCATATAAGCGTCTGACATACATTTACAATTTTTTATGCCAATTTTGGTTTTCTTTCTCTTTATTGGAAGAAATTGTTTCTCGTAAAGACAACATTTTATGAGAGCAGCTAATGAATGTCAAGAAACAAATAGATTGGTCTTGAGAATGTTTTATTGACGTCTGGAGTTTCATTAATCGGTCACGTGATATTCTGTTACAATATTAACTTTAACATGTTACTGCTGGCTAAAACTGTTTTTGCAAATAGTTTGGATCCAGATCAGACAACGAATAAAAACGCATCTGATCAGGATCAAAACTATTTTCTGCTTTATTATATTTCTGGAAATAAAGATTTAATTTTGTTCTTTTTCGAAAGTCAGTAGACGACAATTTCAAAGCAGACGATAATCATTTACAGGAGCAATGTTTTACCTACAAACTCAAACGCGGTGCACTAAAATGTAGGAAAATTACTTTTTTGAGAAAAATTGTCAATTGATTATTATCTCGATGACAAACAGTTTGGAGCCTGATCTGACGCCGGATTACCCAGCTTCTGATCCGGCTCCAAACTGTTTGCATAAGAAATTTAGTATAAAGGTGTTAATGGGAAAAGGATATTGATTTCTCCACTATATATCTGGAAGGGCTTAATAAGCGGATGACCTTGTTCTTCGGCTTCAAGCAGAACACGGATTTAGACAATGAAGATATACAAAGAGCTTCCATGGTTTTTTATTCTAGGACCAATTCCCTTGAGCATTTTTCCTAATTCTTTTGATATGAAGTTTCCCTCTACCGGCAAAGCCTTCACAATCTACTCACTGATAAAACATGTGCTTCACCGGAACCGTGCCCGTCAGTGCTTTGCTGACTTCCACATTCACAATGTGAAACCATACAAAACCGATAATATGTGCGCCGTAATTTTCATATTTTTATTAGTATTTCGCGGTACTGCCAGACCCATGAGGCATCGATGCGAACTATACTATGTATTAGATTTGTTTCCATTTGTTTCACTCAATCAAAGATACTTTCAGGTCATGGCATCTTTTGACTTTCAAAGCAAGCATGAAGGTTGAGGACCCTTATTGAGAGCGGACCGAAATCGCTACTCTATTGATATGAAGGCTTGTTCCGAACCTTACCTGAGCATTGTTCAGAGGAAGCCAACAGATTGCTTACAGTTTGGAGCCAGATCAAACGTATCGTAACTCGGCTTCTGACTAGGCAGCAAACTGTTTGATACTCAGATTTACTCAGATGAACTTCATAGAGCTGCTATTTACTTCATTTATTGCAACGCATTTGCAATTCGTTCAGTTTAAAGGGGGGAAATAACGACCTCTCCACTGTAAATAGTATGTAAAATATGGGAACAATGTTTTGTGCTATGTTCTGCTTGTTTTGTTAGCTCACCTGAGCTCGGCGAGTTATTGTGATCGTGCTGTGTACAGTGTCGGCGTGCGTCGTGGACATCTTGTGAACACTCTAGAGGCCACACTTTTGACCGAATCTTTATTAAACTTGACCAGAATGATCATCTTGACAAACTCTAGGTCAAATTAGATTATAAGTCATGTGAAATTAAAAAGTAGGCCACTAGGTCAAATCTTAGAAAAAGAAACACTCTAGTAGCCTCAATTTTGACCGAATATTTATCAAATAAAGACAGAATGAATATCTTACCAAATCTAGGTCAAGTTTGAATATGGGTGACCGAATATTTATCAAATAAAGACAAAATGAATATCTTACCAAATCTAGGTCAAGTTTGAATATGGGTCAAAAAGAAGGTCACTAGGTCATATCTTAGAAAAAGCTTGCGAAATCTCTATAAGACACACTATAAAAAAGCTTTTTAACACTCTAGTAGCCCCACTTTTTACCCAATCTTTATCAAACTTGGTCATCTTGACAAAATCTAGATAAAATTTGTTATGTGGGTTAAGTGGGAGAAAAAAGTAGGTCACTAGGTAAAATCTTAGAAAAAGCTTGTGAACACTCTAGTAGCCACAATGTGAGTCCTATCGTTATCAAACTCTGTCAGAATGACTATCTTGACAAAATCTAGGTCAAATTTGATAATGGGCTATGTTGGATTGAAAAGTAGGTGACTAGGTCAAAACTAAGACAAACTTGTATACACTGTAGCAGCCACACACATGACCGACTCTTTATCAAACTTGAAAAAATCTAGATCAAATTTGAATATGGGTCCCATGGGTTTAAAAAGTAGGTCAATAGGTCAAATCTTTGAAAAGGCTTATGGACACTATAGTAGCTACGATTTTAAACATTTTTTTATCAAATATTTCCAGAATGATTTCTTGATAAAAACTAGGTTAAGCCTGAATATGGATTACGAGGTTTAAAAAAATAAATCACTTGGTCAAATCTTAGAACAAACTCGTTAACAAAAGTTTTGACCCAATTTTTATCATGACCATCTTGACAAAATCTAGGTCAATTTTGAATATGGTTCATTTTGGATCATAAAGTAGGCCACTATGTCAAATGAGAGGAAATGAGAAGATTCAACTGTTGGCTTAATCAACCCGATTAAACAAACGAGCGATACAGGGTCATCGTGTCCCTCTAGTTCATGTCAAAAAGTCAAAAGTCAAAACTTTTATTCACGTACTTAGGCACCCGGCCCATCATACACACAATTTACATTTTCAAAATACATAGTTATGAGTGACATCAATATCATAGATATTCGCAGTTAATAGATGAACTGCACATAAATATATCTAGGTTAATACATGGCTTAGTCTTACCATACGTTGATGTGTTTTCAAAAGAACACATTTTTTTTAACGTAAGAAAGAGTTGTCTCCTTTTGGAAGCACACCAGCAAACTTGCACATGTAAAGTTCAGCACATAATAACTATATAGTTGATTTTCTAAGTTCAAATGCAGCGTGTAAAAAGTTTGCAAGTTTCAAAATGGCACTTTCGTTTGAGTTTGACATTAGTTTATTTCTGTGCATTCCACAGCAATCCTGCAATATGTTTTGCCTCAGTGTTTCATACGTCTAGCATTCTAATAAGAATTGGAATTATGTCTCAACAACATTTACATCCCGTTTCTGTCATACTGGGCAAAATCTCAATCTAACATACCTTAAGCGTGCTAGAGATTTGGAAAATTCAACATCAGAAATGCCGGTAAACATGTTGAAATCTGGCGACGAGAATATTCGTCATTTAAAAAAACGTACTAAAACGTATTGTAAAGAAAACATTTTTCCTACGCAAACAATATAGACCCTACTAAGAGGGATCCTGCAGGAGCCCACTGACAAGGGTATGCACTGTATGTCATTTTGAAATTAATTTCAAAATTATACACAACCCTATAAGTATAGTCAAAATTGACTAGACTTTATGGTAAACTGAAATTATGAATTTGAATGTTCAGGGGTAAATGAGGCAATGCCGACTTCAGTGCTTTTATTCTGTACTGGTATGACACAAGCATGGTGCCGGTCAATATTTATTGTCTCTGGGTTTGCTTTTAAGTGCAATGACTCCTCTTAAACTAGGCTATGTTCCTGGAAATTACCAATTTTTCAATGACGTAAGCAGTCGGCTGCTGTTTTAGAAAAATTGCCTACGGAATAACAGATTTGATTGTTTCATGTTTTGAACGCCCAACTTTGTAGCAGAACAGAGCAGGATGTTTTAGAAGTAAACTACAGTCAAACATTAAACACAAAAATATTTAAATCCTTCAATGCCAACGTCGTCCAAAGGCGATTTTTGCACACAGTTTTGATCCTGATCAGACGCCGCGTTTCAACTCCTTTCAACATTTCTTCAATCAACATAGCCCTATTTAAAAGCTAATTTTAAAAATATGGCAGACAACACTTCCAATGTAGACAATATTTTGGCGGTAAGAGGGTTAATGCAGGCGTTAAAATTTAGCAGCAAAAGATTTACAGGCCAGGTAGAATTGTAAACAATATAATTTAAAGAGTCTCAAACCATGACCATGAACGCTTTTTTGTGAAACGATGTCAGCGCCAATATGAACACGTAAATACATGTATAAGTTTAGAAAAGATTTATATTAGATCTAGATACGTTTCAAAGAAAGCAAATAACGAGCTCGGTCGGGATTCGTACCCGTGCAGTTCAGGACCACCACTCCTTTGTTTCGTTTGGGTTACAGAGGAGAAGACGTTATTCTTTCCCGTTCAAACTAATCTTAACACAAACGCATTGCAACAAAATACGGAAAATAATAGCGTTAATATTTTGGACAATTCAGTTTTTAATCTTAGTTGAGCCTTTGTTCCCAATCCATTGTACGAGTATAACAAATACCCCGACCCCAAAGTTACATAAAACAGATAGTTTTGTACTGGAAACCCATCAGCTGAAACCATGACTGATGTCTTGTAAACATAATCTGGCCAAGGGTCATACAGTGTGGTCAAGTTCTGTGATGCTAATTGATTAAATTTCTCCTGGAAATAACAGTAGAGAAGACGTCATTCTTTCCCAATAAACACGTTTATGCTAAAACCAGTTTTACAATTGCAAACAGCTTAGTGCCAGATTTGACGCCGGGTTACCATGTTACCAGATCAGGGCCCAGACAGTTTGCCTGTTAGATTAAAATGAATTTGGTCATTTTCAAACAGCTGTTATTTTCTTCAGTTTATTTTATTGCATTTCGTTTCTTTTAAACAAGAAAGCATCACTTGGAACTTTCTACTTTACTTTCATATTGCTTTAACCCTTTCGCTCTCAATGACGCTTAAGAGCGCGTTTTCAAACAGTTTGACAAGCGTTTTGAAATTTCTTCATTCATACTGCCTAATTTTTTAACTTTGAAACGACATTGCAGACAACAAAAGTGAAGCAAACGACAATGAAATGGCGAACGGGTAAGAATCTCACGAAAAAGTTGGCAATGAAAGGGTTAAGCTATAACATATATTTGGCACCGTCGTTGAGGTTCTGTGGTGGTCGTGTTTGCCGGGATGTGTCTGTATTAGGCAGTACTTGTTTGTCCAATCTCCAATCCTGTAAGTATCTGTCGGAACTTATAATTAACAATAGATTTGTTTTCGTAGTCTGACTGTTTGTTTTGTTGGACATGCCGTGCAATTTAAGATGAGGAAACAATATTATTTGTTGCAGATTATTGGGTCACCAAGCAAACTCCGACATTATAGTCAAAAGTGTGTTATGTTGAGATGTAGTAAACTAAGCAAATCTAACATGTTCTGATTTATTTTAGCACTAAATCCTATAGCCTTACTAGTCATTAGAATCGTCTCTAATCAGTAGTGATACCATAGGGTTTGATACATAAATGACAATTGTAGCTTTTGAAAATACCCCCCTTATCTGGATCCCTGCATATTTGGAGTCTGATCAGGTTCCAAACAGAATTAGTATACATTGTAATTGTTTAAGCACAAACGTGTTTGTTGTAAAATAATGGCGTCTTCTCAACTGTACACGCTATGACATCATAGTTTTAAATAAGTGCATTCCATACAAATATATACTAACACGATAAAGAAACTGTGCATTTGGTTTGAGGGACTTTTGTTATACTACAATGGTACAAACCATAGACACATTTGGTATCAAAATGCGCAAAATTGTATTGGCTACACGACGATCTATATTTAATTGTAATTTAATAACTTACAGAGCATACTTGTGCGTGTGAAAGACGATGTCAGATGTGAAAAGTAAAAGTCGCAGACTTGTGATGTTTATAAAACTTTTTATAACTCTATTAAAATATGTGACCCACTTAGCGGAGCCATTTTTGAACCTAGGGAAACATTTGAACAATTTTTGTAGAGGACCACTATGCAAGACTGCATGTCAAATGTCAAAGCTCTAGACCTCACGGTTTTGGTACAAGCAGATTGGTCGATAGCCACACGACAGTTACAAAAAATCAAAACAATCTGCGACTTTAACTTTTCACACTCTCGTGATTCACACACAAGATATGATCTGCAAATTATCAAATTACATTTTTAACATACACCATCGTTTAGCCTCTACATGTTTGCGCATTTTGATACAAAATGTGTCTATGGTTTGAACTTACGTAGTATAATAAAATTCCCTCAACCAAATGTAGTGTTTCTTTATCGTGTTAGTATAGGAAAGCTTGATTCTCTATTAAATTTCAATAGTTTCGCCAGATTGGGAATTTGACCGAAGGCTTTTTGGAGACATTCATTTCCTGTAAAACATATATATTACGACCTCTAAAACGAAGGCTAAATGAGAGTATAAAAGACTGGTGACAGCTTGAAGCAAGGTAAAACAGAAAGCTAATAAAGGAACTTTCTGTTTTACTATCACCTTGCTTTTTAAGCAGTCACCTGTTGTAAATACCTAATAATAAACATACCTTAGTGGTGTTACTGTAATTGATCGCTAAGTGCCTCATATTGACTGTCTGATAGACGGAAATATTGAACGCTTGTACTCTTATAAATATGAATAATTATTTCCCTACAGAATACAGTTTTCGCTTTTGTTTGGATACAGTAAACCTATTGATTAGTATAAATCGACATACTTATATATTTTTATTATTATACCAGATTTATATAGCGCTCTTTTCACACATGGGTAGTGCGTTCAAAAGCGCTTCACATGAAATAACATAAATGTACATACAAAGCGAGAAAAGACAAAATAACTACAATTACAAAAGAAATCCCCTGATCAGGGTCTGCACTGTTTGTCATATTGCAACTGATTGGCCCCAAAATTCGTAAATGAGTTATCACTGAAGACAAAATGGCAAGTTTAACTGTACATTAACTGGGCTAAAATGGAACATAGTCCACTCTCAGCATTATTTTATGCCCTCGTGCGACTTAGTCGGAGGCATGTTGTTTTTTGCCTGTCTGTTTTTCTGTTGGTCTGTTGTGTTTGTCCGTCTGTCCACACATTTAACATTGGCCATAACTTTGGAGCTACATAAGATAGAGACTTTATATTTGGCATGTGTACCAACCCCAAGAAGCTCTTAAGCTCAGTACAACTTGGGTTATGTCCGACAATGGTCAAGGTCACTTAGAGGTAAACAAGGGTGAATTTAACATTGGCCATAACTTTGGAACTACATGTGATACATACTTCCTTTTGGCATGTGTACTCAACTCAAGAATCTCTTGAACTCAGTACCAATTGGGTCATGTCAGACAAAAGGCATTATTATACTGCAAAGTAAATTCCTTACTTTTCATTGGTCAACGAGCCCTAGACATAATCCCATGTACCCTGTGAGCTGACAGGGTACATGGAAATGCAGCTGTTTTCATTGGCTGACAGGTCCCTGAGTCTTGCTTTGTAGAATATAAGATGGCCGATTGCTCGACAGGATTGAGTGCATTCAATCGTGCATCCTCCGTTTTATGTACATTTCGGCTAAGAAGCAATCGGTGTTTGGATCTTTCAACAGTCGCATTATTTCTGGGAAAGTTTGACGTCGAAAAATACGAGTATGCACATTTCTCTAATGAATAACAACGTCAGAAACATGACGTCATTACGCTCAACGTTATCTGCTTTGGCGCGATTTTGTTATAATTTACTACGAGCGCTGTACACGACAAATTCCTATATATTTCGTTTGAACAGTGAAAACTTTGCAGTATAATAAATTCGTTATACAGTTTCTTCACAGTGTATATGAGTATTTCTTCCCGGCTGGTAAATTCATGTAACCCTCGCCTAACGGCTCGGGCAACATGATTTACCTCAGCCGGGAAGAAATCCTCATGTACACTGTGCATAAACTGTATAACTAATAATGTCATTTCTGACAGCTCTAGTTTAAAATCTAGAAAAAAATGTTTCTTTGTACATTTTCATCACAACAACAGCATGGAGTACCCTAATTTCTGCGTGATTTTATTTTTGCAGACAAATGAATACATTTCAGTGACAAAACACCTCGGGGGCTTTTTTCACTTTCTGTGTCACAGTTCTTGTTGACTTTTGTTGAATCATTCAGTCTTAGCAACGAGTATACTCGTCTTGTAAAAACAGTGAAGTGAACACCTCTCCTAGGCAAACAGTGTATACCCAGATCAGAGGGCTCTTCAAGGAGCCCTCTGATCGGGGTATGCACTCTTTGCCATTTTGAAATTTATTGCAGAAAACCATAAAAAACATAAATGGATTAGACTAAATTGAAAACTGGAATTTTCCATTAAAAGTTTTATGGATATATGAGTTTAAACCATAGTGTATGGTCAATTTCTACAGTGTTTGCAATGTTTTATATTGACTTATATGATTACACAGTATAATCCTTGAAGCTACAGGTCTATTCTTCTGGCAAGAACACTTATGTACGGTTAATGAGCTTTTGTGGAAACTCTTCCCCGAAAACTGCGATCGCTAGACCTAATTTAGTTCCATTAGATATTCATTCGTAACCCTACCGCTGCAAAGTGGAATTACACCGATTGGATCCAGATCAAACGCTGAGTAACTCGACGTTTGACCTTGATCTTAACCTCTTTGAAATTCGTATCCAGCTCTTTCTTGTGGTCAAAATGCCTAAATTTAAATCTGGAATAAAAAATGCAGGCGACAAAGTTTAAGCAGACGATGATTATAGTAGTAAAAGGGTTAAAAGAATTGTGTCTCGCGTCGGCCTAACGTTATCGCTATTGTGATTTTTGCAAGACTCCCGTGGGGTTATGGTATCGACATGCAACAATTCTACGACAAGATCTTACTGTTCTCTGTGAGGTCTGTCATTGTAAACCGCGTTTGGATAATATGTTTGTGGTAATGCAGAAGTAAAAGATTGTTTAACATATTACCACGTAGCTGTTTCTAGGTTTGAAGACAGGTGACCACTTAAAGCAGATTAGTTTCAGCCTGCTGTAAGTTACCGTATACTAGGGTATGGATATTATTTCTTATGGTATGGACACGTTCATGATTGTATACAAGTTAAACACGTTTACAGCCACTCAAAGTGTTAAAGAGTTAGGATCAAGATCAGACAAAGAGTTAGTCGGCTATACTACCGTTAAAATTCACCCGTATCGGAATCTCTATAGTTATCAAGTTACATTACGTTGAGCTTATTTATTTTGTTAATAGCAATGCTATTTTTTCCCAACCTATTTGGCTCAAAGGCTTTAGATATTTTGTTAACGTATCCTTGCTATATTGTATACAGTGCCTATGTTTCTCTGATAAACTGTAATTTGTCTGTGTAATTTGCATGTTCACTCCAGTGACACTGGCTGGCTAGAAGGAGCAGTTGTACTTAATGCCAATAAAATGTATTGTATTGTTTTTTATTGTTCTGTATACGTACACTGTTCATTATAGAAGACGTTATTCTTTCCCAATAAACGTACACATATATTTGTGCTAAAACGATTAGTGCCAATGCTAACAGTTTGGAGTCAGTTTGGGTGCTCTGATCAGGCTCCAAAATGGCACTCAAATAAATTACCATTACATGTATCAGTATTTTCAGAATGTTGTCATTTTCTTCACTTTATTATATAATTGTGTTTCGTTAAGTTTCGTTTTACCGGGAAAGGTTATATATCACAATTGCAGTTTCATTACAATTTAAGACGAGCATTTCTTGTGCTGAAATCTATCCACTAACCCTTGACTCACTGATCTAGATCCAAAGAATTTACATACGTTAGTGTTGGCAATATTATCACTGACTATCGAAGAATAAACAATTCACATAAATAAAAATGTATCTTAGTCAGCCATCGTCTGTTGAACACTAGGCTAAAGAGAGCATTTCAGTTCAAATTGAAATAAACCAGTTCATGAAATATTTACTAGATGCAAAACATGTATACTGCTATGTAACAGTCTGTTGGCAGAGATCCTATATTTCGCCAATATTCAATCAATACATTGAACCCGAGTGGCGAGTATACTCGTCCTTTACAAACAATGTTCTTGTAACGCGTATATCTATTATATGCACACAATGAAGACCCAGGCCAGAGGACTCCTCTGATCTGGGACTTCACTGTTTGTAAGTTTTACAGTATAATGTGAAAACAACCCCTATTCGTCAAAATGGATATGACTTTACTATGAACTGGAATTGCTGATTTGAAGTTTCAGGGGCAAATGCGTTATATAAAAGTAAGACTTTCTTAGATCAATACACTTTGTATGATTAATGCCTTTTTATGACCTCGTTCCGGACTGCTCTATGATAAAGCCCCACTTTGCGTCATTGGATTATCGTTTATTTATACATTGTTGATGTTGGACCTCGGCCTTTTATTGAATTTCCTCTCTTTCTAGAATTATAGATTCACTAATTATTCACTAGAACTGGTTCCCTCTAGTTTATGCTTAGAAAGTTCATTGAACGACTTCAGTTGATTTTGTTGAAGAAATCATTATTTAGTATACGGGTATTTAGGTTGGATGGCCCTTATGACATTGGGTCAATGTTGTTCAATACCTATACTCTAAGTCGTTGTCGTAAACTGACCAAGCATACCGAGCAATGTTTGGGCATTGTTCGGTACGAGCAGTCAGTTGACAAGAATGGCCGATCTCTCTACGTAGCCTGAATACCGATATTACCCGAATTATACCCAGCCTCATAACATAATTAGGGATGTTTTACCTTAAATGTAACCTACGAATGTGATAAAGTAGTAGCTTGTAGTAGCATACCCCTAATAACATGTAACACTTCAGTGTTGCGCGGTATTTCATCTGGGTCTAAGGTACAATTGCATTTTATATCAAAGTTTTTGAGAGCATTGATGATCGTTTCAAACTGAATTACATGTTTTGTCTATGTACATAATCTGTTCCTCATGTTTTCATGTAAATCATGAACTGAGAGAAATAAAGGAAATTTGAAAGGTTGGATGTGGAGATAAAACCAGGAGTTTACTAATAGTAAAAATTCGGAGAGAACAATATTTCTTGAAACATTGAACAATACTGTAAAGAGACGGAACACCGGATTTGGCCCAAACTCTATATTGTAAAAGATTTCATGAGGCAAGAGACTATTGTTCAAGCATAATCAAACATTTAAACAGTTAGATCTCTTTCACACAGTTTCCATTCAGTCCAGAAGCAGACCAGATGCTGAATGACTCTGGCAGCGTTATTCAACATCTGGTCTTGATGCAACTACTTGTTAAGTCGTATTTCTGAAGTTTTTATCTGGATTCAAACTCGGACTATTACCACTTAAATGAATATTTATTACATTAATAATATCATTAATTGATATATTTGATTTTGAAAATATCAGATCATGGTTTACACTGTTTGTACAGCATGTTAATGCAGTACTGAGTTTATGCGGTATATATAAATATAAGTTATGGAAATGTCAGAGCAAGAAACATCCACCAAATGGACCGAAACAACCTACCTTTAAAATACGAGGGGCATTGTTTAAGTAGTGGCAACTGACCAGTAACTTCACTAAAGTGCAAAATGCATATGTGATATATCATTTTAAAGAACAATTCATGGTGTAACGCACGATAATATCACATAATTCGATAAATCACAAATGAACCTAAATGACCCCTACTTCAGGACACTAGAATATAGCACTTGTCAGACATTATTTTTTGACATATTAACATTTTTAAAAAAAACAAAAAAACAATATATTTTTTTTAAATATATCAGTTAATGTCTCTGTTTTCATGTTAATAAAAATTTCATTACAATGGAAAGGGTTATCTGACTTAGATTTTTTTTCTCAAAAACAACATTTCTTATTTTGCTTTTAGTCGAAACCTCTCAAATTGTGTTTTCAAACACTATAATCTTTTTCTAGATAGGTAAATCTACATTTTGATTTCACCGCATAAAAATCTACTTTAATGACTTTACTTGGTTTAATATAAAAAATGAGTATTTTGATTTTACTTATAATTTTTATTTTTTAAAATATTATAATTTTATACTGTAAAGTATGTAGATAGTTGTCTGATTTTACTTGACATAAAGTTTCATTTTTTTTTTCAAAATAATAATGCTAATGCAGCATCATTCATTATTATATACAATTTTGTTAAAAAACTACCTCTACAATACACAAAAAGGTCTGGTTAATGTTGTGACTTATCGACTTTTGTGATCTTATCGTGCGTTATACCATCGTGACGACAAAGATCTGTTCTTTGAAAAGATACATCACACATACATTTCGCACTTATTAAATTGAAGTTACTGATCAGTTGTCACTACTTAAAAAATGCCACTCGTATAGGCCGAAACGACCTACGTGTCAAAACAACCAAGGCAAAAACGAACAAGGGTCGACACGACCCGTTACTGAAACTCCTTCATAAAGAGTGCCCGTTACCATTCGTACACAAGGAAAATGAAAGTAGATTGTTCCAGATTTGTGACCATCATATTAACTTTAGAGTGTTAAGTGTATGCACCCGAAGTTAATTGTTTTAAATCATTTCACTGTTTCTTCTAATACAGGTTTTAAAATGTTTAAGCGATATTACTGAGTGTTGTTTTCTTGAGTGGAAACGACTGTGACTATGTAGGATTCAAATCAAAGATTGAAACCATCAAAAATCATATTTTAACCAGAATGCATCTAATAGTAGCACAACCACAATTAGCAAAATTTATGGAATGCCAACCGTAACAGACAACCTTTTAAGCAGACGACAAATGCAGACGACAACACAAATTGCATACACTTTTCTCAGACGATAACGTCAAGCACTCTAATGGTCTCGTAGCGGCGAGACTTGCACACTCAGATGAGGATCGACTTCAATTACCTTCTCAAGGCTGTGCGTTCTGTTGTCAATTCCCTAAAGAAGATCAGGTATATCCGGACTTAATTGACTTTTCCGGTAACAGCGGATTGCCCGTGTCCAAGACACTGACCGTCAGATTGAGTATATGGCTGTGACGTATCAATCCGCCGCCAGCTTGTGCTACAATGGAGATGTTATTTGTTCGTTCCCTATAAACGCGATTACGCTGAAACAATGATGTCTTTTGCAAACAGCCTGAAATCTGATCAGGCTCTAGACTGTTTACTACTCAGATTAAAAGAAATCCTAACAAAATTCTAAAGTGTTGTTTTTCAACATGTTATTGAAATACGTTTGCGCTTAAAACGTGAACGAATGACGTCTTACCCACAGTAAAGGAGGATTATTTGGCATGTAATCGTCTGTTTAAAGTTGCCGTCCAACTTTTACTTTTAAAATCTAGAACTCTGTTACATGTATTTCAACCAAAAACACTGAAAATAGTGTCAAACAGTTAAGACCCTGATCTGACGCCGTGTTCTTCAGCAATTGATCGGGATTCGAACTGTTTGCAAACTAGATCTACACCGAAGTTGCCATTAGCAGTGAAAGTGTTCAAAGCTGGTGGACATGATGCCTTTGTTCGAATTCGCTGACTTTTGTGGTATTAATAATGGTTATGTCAGCCGAATACACGGCTGCCTAGATGATGATTGTCGTTGGCACTAGCTTAATGGCTCTTTTCCTGAGTTGATATCTTTGACAGGCAGACATATACAGTGGAGAATGCGTTATTATTTCCCGCAAACGAAACGCAGATGCAGAAAAATACAAATACTTGATTTTTTAGCCCTTTCATGATCTGGAGATTTTATCCCATCACTGCCATATTGCCGTCTGCTTCAATATTATTGTATGCAATAGCGTTTTCCTATGATACATATCTCCATGACTGTATAGATTGAAACTACTATTTTCAGCGCAGAAATAGCTTGAATGCGTAAAAATGCTGTAGCAATCGTTAAACCCATTACCACAGTTGATACTTAAAGCAGGTTGAAAGTAAAGCAGAATGCACCTTTGAGCCTTAATGCCGATTCTGCTTTACTTCAGCCTGCTTTAAGCAAAAATCTGCTAGAATATAGGAAACATATCTGATGGTACACATTCACGACTGTATAAAGTGGAACTATTTCTCTCAAAGAATGAATACAATTAAGGCGTAAAAAGGTGTATTTTGGGGGGTTACTATTGCCGTTGGATTTAACACAGAGATGGTATGAAATATGTACAGTATTTATAGAGACAAACGTTATTAAAACATATTATTCGATATCCGACATTACGAATAAAAAACTGACACCTGAAACTTGATAGGGTCAATTCAAGTTTCTAGTAAAGCTTAATTATGTCTCCCCCTTTAGGGGAGGGAGACATATTGGTGTTGTGCTTTCTGTCTGTCCTTCCGCCTGTCTGTTAAAATTCTTGTGCAGCTAACTCCTCCTACACTATATGAGGGATTTACTTCAAACTTTTACACATGTACCAGCTATATGTGAGGATGGTCATGTGGTTTGGAATTTTGACTCCAACAATTGTGACAGAAGTTATGGCCCTTTGGAGTTTTTCCTTATATAGATTATATAGCGAAAATGTCTTGTGCAGCTAACTACTCCTATACTATGTAAGAGTTTTCATTCAAACTTCTACATATGAACCAGCTATATGTGGGGCTGGTCATGTAGATAGGCATATGGGCTGCAACAATTATGACAGAAGTTTGGATTTTATTCAACATGTCTACATATTTTACAGATAACCAATCTAAATGTGACACACAACCAATCTATATCTAGATTCACAAAGTATAAACATCACTATGGCTATTAGTACCAGTTTGTTACATTTTTGAACAAATGTATGAAGATGTAAAGGTTGACACTAGGGTGAACTTTTTTTTAAGTGACAACACAACAGTAAAGATACTAACAAGGACATGTGAATTTGACTATACTCCTACTCCTTCCTTAAAAATGCCAAAAAACTCGAGAATATGCATGTCACACAGTAATTATACACACAATTTTAATCTGAAAATAAATTGCTTCAATTTACAATGTCAGTATTTTGACATATGAATTTATTCCTCTTATAGGTGCCAGGGTGGAGGTTGCCAGGGGGTGAATTTATTCCTCTTATGGGTGCTGGGGCGGGGTACCGGGGGGAGACATGTGTTTTTCTCAAAAACAAGCTCTAGTTCATACGTTTCTATTGAGGGGAGCTTTTGCAATATATTGCACACTTAGCAGAGACTCTAGTAGGAACCTTCTCAAATAGATCTACATTTAGTGTAAATGACGCGTGTATACGTTACTAGGGGTGAATGGATTCAATGATTTGGAACATGTTTATTGGTTTAACGGTCATCTAATAGACACCCATGAGAGTCAGGGTGGCTGGGGATTGTCAGAATTTCCATATAAGGATGTTCTAATCATGTATCTCCATCGGTTCTTATGTCATGATTACCCATTAGAATCGTTTGTTCGAGACGAGTCTAATGAGAAGACATAACATTAAGACTGATATAGACACCCTACGAATAGCCAAAAGTATTCGGCACACACTATGTTCAAAAACTAGTTAAGACCCGAAGAACGAGAGAATCCTTGGCGCATAAAGAGCACCATATGAGCTATGCTCACAAAAACCTAGTCGGTCTGGTTCTTGTACGGCTGTTAGTTGGAATATCTATAAGACAGGTATGGTTAGTGATCGATACAGTGCAACAGTTTGATTGGATAGAACTGGCATTTGTAGCGGAACCGTTCCATAGGCAGCATCGTCCGTGTATCCGTCAATATTGTGTTATGCTTTCTACAGCCCTGGATTAATTACTGTGGTTCGGGACGGTGCTCTGCGTGACTAATGATAAGACAGTTTGTGTTTGCTTATACAGTGGAGAAAACGTCATTCTTAAATTTAAACGCAAACGAACCGCATTGCAATCAAACATAGAAAATGACAACTTTCCGACAAGTTTGGCTATTCATGTTGATCTGAGTGACATACAGTTTGGAGCCTGATCAGACGCCGGGGCGTCTGATCTGGCTTTAAACTATTTTCATAAGAAATTATAGTTTTAGCGTAAACGGGTTTTATGGGAAAGAAGAACGTCTTCTCCACTGTTCATGTAGCAAAACCTGTGTTAAGCGACTTCTGACTGTAGATGCACAGTGTTTGTTATTGAGAGGTGATCACTTAATACAGGGCTAAAGTAAATCAGAAGCCTCCTGTTTTACTTTTATCTTACATTTAGCTGCCACATGTCTTAAATAATGTCAATATATCGTTTTCTGAGTGGTCGCTTTATTCAGGTTTGACTTTACAGTCGAGCTTGTGTAAATCGATAACTTTTTGTGGTAGCGTGTCCTCTCCACATAGGCGACTGCGTATTGCAGGTAGAATGCAGAGAAGCTTTTTGTGCATTATTTTTATCCTGCATTAGGCTGCAATCTCTAGTAAAGATTGAAGAAGAGTTATCTCTACAAACATCTGAATGCTTAATGAAGCAGGGAACTAATCCTAAAAGAGCTTTCTGCATAATTTCTATCCTGCATTAGGCAACCATCTTTACTAAAGAATTTAATAAATAAACAATGCTTTGGATATTTTATCCCGTATTTAGCAACCGCTTGTATTAAATACTAGTGCTTCTCGAGTAGTTTCTATTGAATGGTCGCTTAATACAAGATATTGACTGTAAACTGAATTCAACCGGTGTGTCTAAAGGGAATTCATATTTTTAACATTTTTGTAAAAACACTAGTCTTCATGTCCAGCTGATGTCCCCCGCTTGCAGGAATCGAATGACCAATCAGCGAGCTGGGTGTCCGTGTAGTCATACTATATTTTCCCATTTTGTGGCTTCGCTTTATTGGGTTAGATATTAACACTGTGTTGTCGCTGGCTCTCAGACCAGAGAGGGCTACCACATGCGCTTTTATTGTTGAATGTAGTGACTGGTGGGGCAGAGTGCAAGGGTATATTGGATGGAGCGACACGGTTCAATTGAGTGATGTAGATTTTGGGAATATATTTCATATATCTGTGGATTAAAGTCTCGGCGACAGTAGTATATCGATTTCAAAAGTGATAAGGTTATGATCAATCAAAGAAACACTTCAGAATGGTTCAACTTGGTAAGTTGGTCATATAAAACCCTTTTAACCGATTACTCCATACATACACATATTTGCGCGTTTAACTCATTCATTCAGCTTAGAAAATAATTCCACTTTATACGATCATGAATATAAACTGTATGAAATAATTTCCATATCCTAGTAAAAACCCTCTTAACGCAGGTTAAAAATAATGTGGAACAGGACTGAATAGGGCGCATAACCAGCTTTAGTGACAACCTGTCTTAAAAACTAGAAACAATGGGGTAATTGGAATTAGCCATATTCTATACTCTTTAGCCCTTATGGACCCCAGTGACGTGTATATATCCTTTACTTACAGTATGCATGTGAAGAGTTCGCTTTCTCTGTGAAGGAAATATCTGACTAGGATTTTCACAATTTGCCATTTTACAATGTATTGTCAAAGTAATCCTAAATAGAAAAAAGTCTAGACTTAACTAGAAACTGGAATGGACCATTTAGGTTTCAGGAGTTATTTATCAAAGGTAACTTAGGGGAGTATTTCAAAAATTAAAATCTTTATTTCTGAATTAAACCCTATGATGTAACCACTCACCACAATCGTCTCTTTGAGACTCTTATAATGAGTAGTGACACCATAGGATTTGGTGCTTAAACGAGCGAGAGAAAAATGGATTTGTTCAGTTTACTCCGTCTTATCTGGAGCTCCGAGTAGTATTACATTATTCTTTCCTGTTTAAACAAAAACATAAATGATATAAAATATTGAAGATTTATTTTATTGTTGCCAAACAGTTTGGAGGCTGATGGTTGTTTTGCGTCCGATCCGACTTATAACGACTTCAGAAAATTGTTAAAAATTGCAATAAGTGTTTTACTATAATACTTTATACACTAAGTGATTTATTAACGTAAAAACCTTATTATAACATGGCACGCGGTTTTGTCACTATAAGAAGAGAAGAAGCTCACCGTGAAATATCTGAGACGTTTAACAGCGATCTTCCTTCCCGCCTCCCACCGCGTTTAAATCCCCATGAATAGTTCATTCGTTCTACCATTCTTTCAATTTTCTAATGGTATTTCTATAGCCCGTAAATACCATATACTTTTAACCAGTCATGTTACCTGCCATTTTCCTATTGTTCTGTCTTGTTTCATGTAATGTTTGTTATTTGCCAGATGATGGTTCGCTAACTATGTGCGGTTTATTGTGTGTTAAATTCTTTGCTGTACGTGAGTTTGCTGTGGGGTGTTATATTCTTGTAAAAGCCGCAGGAAAACTAATTCAGTCGGAAAACGCATCCGCAGAGGATATAAGCATGAATCGAAAAAATGAATGTTCTACCGTTGTTAAACAGTACTAGACAACGGAAGGTCGTTGTAATGCGCAGGAATTGACCACTCAAGCTCTTCGGCCTTCGCGCTCAATTCCTGCGTATCACAACTTTCATCCGTTATTTAATACCGTTTAACAACGGTAGAACATACATTATTTCTTAAGTATACTCGGATATTCGATAATCCAGACAAGGAAGCCAGTTCTTCATGGTGGATGCATTTTGACGAAAAAACATATTATTATGAACATCCAAATGGCAAAACCTATAATATTTACTTGGTCGAATACCCAACTCCTTCGTTTAGTTAAATTGCCAGTAATCGGTAATAAAACCGTCTAGGTTTTTCCACAAACACTAAGTGAGTATTTATGTAACTTGGTTCTGCTACCCTTTCTGAACTCAAATACAATAAAATGCCGTTAATCCGAGGCCTGTCGGGATTTCAGAAAATGCTCGGATAACCGCTACCTTCGGATTATTCATGAAGTCATGTTTAGTAGTGTCATATGCAATAAACATATTAAAATGTATCGCATTAACTCGTACATTTGGGTAAACGTTAAAATGGAGAAGACGTTATTCTCTCTCTTTCAAAAGAACTGAACGTAAACACTCTGCAGTAAAATGGCAAACAGAACCCAAAACAACTTTTTGAAAATGTTGACCATTTATTTTGTTATGAATGGCAAACAGTTTGGAGCCTAATAAGACGCCTCGTTAACCGTCGTCTAACGATTCCAAACTGTTGCAGTTTAGACATATTTTATTTCCAAAATTTCAAAATGGAAATGGGGTTGCGCCACAAGTTCCAAAAACATTAGTTACGGCCCTTCCCCTAGCAATTATTTACACAATACTGATACTGGCAAGTGATTACTATTAACCCATTTATGTACATCTTTCATAGTAGCAAACAGAAAAGATCCGGTCCTAAGGACTTGGGTTAGTCCTTGGGTTTTAATCCTCACTTTTTGCTTTTTTCTTGATCCAGATACATGTACATAATTTATTCCTTTATTGGGTAACGTTTACATTAACAAACACTGGACCAACAGGAAATAAGATTTTACCAATTTGTTCACCGTAAGAATTTAGACATTAACTAGGTTAACTAGATCTACATCAAACTGTTTGCAATGGATATAATACTTTAGCGCAAACGCGTTTATTGGGAAAGAATATCATATATGTGGACCATATTAAGATTATTTGGACCATATTAAAAAGTTGGTTGTCGGTGCTTTTTAGCCTGAGTGGCAAACAGTTTTTATCCTGATCAGAGGCCGGATAAGCCGGCGTCTAATCTGGCTCCAAACTGTTTGCAATAGAAAAAATGTTTTAGCGTTAACGCGTTTATTGGGAAAGAATAACGTTTGCTCCACTGGATATGAGTAGGCCTTCAAACAAACGTTATATTGGACTGTCAGGAACACGAATACGCAGTCAATCGGCAATGATATGTAGTTATTAACTTTGGATGTTTTAGTCTGAAAACATGACAGATAACTCCCTTGAAAACCTGGCCAGTGAAAACGTTATTCTTTCTCGCTTTACCCATTACCCCATACATACGCATTGTTTGAAAACGATGATTTGCATTTGATCTGTGTGGCCAAATAGTTATCCAGCGTCTGGTATGACTCCAAAGTTTCGCAATATGCAGTCGAAACTCGATAATTAGAACTTGCTGAGCCACGTTTTAACTTTGAAATACAGGTATGTTCGACTAATGCGAGACATTATCAAAATTGAACTTATACAATACTGATATGCTCGATTAAAGTGAGTTCGAAGTATTGAGTTTCGACTGTGTTTAATAAAGCACACACGTGCTTATTGGGAACGCACAACGGCTTCTCACTTGTATGGATGGTGTCCGGAGAAACATTTCATGTAATTTTCAAGTAGCTGACAAAGCATCTGAGTTGTATCAACAATTTGGAGATCCTCCATGGTTCATAGAGCTGGAATGGGGTTGTCAATAACGGAAACAGTGGAACTCATTTATCTCAGCACGACTACCATTTGTCCGGACTTTTTCGAAATGGTCAAAATAGAAGGTTGAATTTGATGATAAAAAGGTTAACTGATGTAATTGGTAACTTGTGTGGATATCTATAGTACTTGACTCGACAACACGTGCAGAAATCAATAGCTTTATCATGTATCAGCATATTAATTATCATCCATCAGATATGACATTATAAGTATATCATCAACAGCCCTGGTTTGACTCATTTCACTGCCTTACCCCCCCCCCCCCCCTCCCCCTCCCCCCCAGTATAATGGCTGTTTGCTAACAGTTTGGCGTCTGATCAGAATCCAAACTGTTTGACACCCATAACGATGTTACCTTAATAAAGTTACCTAAATTTAGATAGATAGATAGAATCTTTATTTACATCTCATCATTGCACATTCAATATACACAGAAACATATACAATAGCTTTAAAATAGCGCAACACCATTCTTCAAAGGAACTATAAGAGATGGTATAAATGGCAACTCATGCCATGAAATACACACATATAAAACATTACATTTTGACACCGATAAATTAGATAATGCAAAAGTTCCAAAGTTTCACATTAAAAAAGATGCAAACATTAAGAGTATAAACATCACTAAGAGTAATAAACAATATCTGGATAAAGTACTCTGATGTACACACTTCAAAATACATATATTACAATAAATTAAAACTCAGACTTAAATGCAAACATTAAGAGTATGAATAATAAATAATACGAGTAATCAACAAAATAAGGATAAAGTAGTTTGATGTACTAAAATACATATACGTACTACGAGAAATTAAAGCTCTAAATGAGACGACTATATATAAATTATAATAACTAAGATTATTTACATATTAACAACTGGCGTCTCTGTAAAATGAGAAAGCAGGTTTTGGCACAATCTCTTATCATATTTGCATTGGAAAACAGAAATTTGTATCTATCATAATCAGTTAAGCTTAAGAATGCAATATTATAAGTACATGCCTTTGCAAACAACTGTTCTCTGAAATCATTATATATATTGCAGTTCAAATCAACATGTAGATCATTTTCTATGCTACTGTTAATACAAAACGGGCAAACTCTATTCTCTTCGCTAAGGCCTTCATAACGACCCGTTTCAATCCGAATTGGAGCAACACCCAACCTAAATTTACAAAAGGCCTATCGATGTAGAGGCGGAAGAATTACTTTACAAAATTGTTCTGTAGCAAAAATAGATTTAAAAGACTTGTATAATCATAGCTTGTTACGACCACGACCAGAGGTCCCAACATAGCTATTGATTCTACGAAGCCAACAATTAGAAAAAAAATCAAAAGCCTTATTTTCAACAACCTGATCAAATGAACGTGTGATTGGCGTGTCTAAGCGACAATATATATTCAAGTCGTTCTCATAAAAATAATACTGAACTTTAAAAAACCAATGTTTACTTGAACGACTTGACTGTCTATATGACCAGAGTGCCACTCGCTTATTAACCCTTGACCCTTCCATACAAGACAAATGAGACCAATACCGAGCAATACATTTCCATTGACGCACTACAGGTGGACTTACCTACTCCTAAAAAGAATCTTTGAGCTCTGTTATGAACAGCTTGTATACAAGAATACTTTTTATATGTACATAAAGAAGCACTATATTTCATAACTGGCCAAACAACAGAATCATATAACTTTGAAAATACGTCATGGGGAAAACGACCTAAGGTTTTATATTTAGCAATCAACAGACCCAAAGCTCGACTGGCACTCTGGGCAACAGACTTAACAGTTACATTAAAATCAAGGTTTTCATGAAGAACAACTCCAAATTAAGTATACCTGTCTGCAATTAACAACTGATTAGCACCTTATACAAAATTAAAGGTGTACGAGATACAGAAGGTTTTCTGAAATGAACAACGTTACTTTTAGCAGAATTGACATGCATATCATTTAAGCCACACCAGTCGTTTAATGCAGACAAAAGTAATTGGAGAACTTCTTCAGAGTCTGATACAAGAACAATATCATCTGCATATAACATAATACATAGTTTCTCGTCATCTACGGGCACACCAACATTAAAATACTTCAGATATAATGACAAATCGTTAATGAAAAGATTGAAAAGTATCGGCGAAATTATACAGCCATGACGTAACCCACAGTTAACGTCAAACCACTCTGTAGTAAGAGAATTCACACGAACACAATCCGTAACAGAGTTATGTAATGATTTTATAGCTGCTAACATTTTACCGCAGATTCCTATATCAGAAATTCTCTTCCATAACATGGTTCTATTAATAGTATCATAGGCTTTCTTAAAGTCTATCTGATCGATTGTACTTCTGCCTTTTCTGAAGCCACTTTGCTCATCACAAATTTTATCGTTTTCCTCAGACCAAGTGCTAAGCCTACTGTTTAAAACATGACAATATAACTTGTACATTGATGCAGCTAAGGATATGCCCCTGTAAGATAAAGGATCTCTTTTATCCAATGTCGATGATTTTGGTATTGGGTTAATGATACATTTGCCCCAAACTGTAAGTACAATACCTTTATCAAAACATACATTGAATAAAACATGTAAAAAAGCAAGTGACGAATCGTTACCTAAAACTTCAACTGGTATTTTATCAAACCCACATGCCTTGCCCTTGTTAACAGATACTAAGGCTTGACGCACTGCTAAAACTAGCTTCGGCGTTTGAGCTAACATGTATTTCATCATTATTCAATGCTACTGAATTTGACGTATGAAAAAGAGAGCTAAAATCGTTTCTCCATCTTGTAAGAACGGTGTCTATATCATGTGATATAGACCCGTCTGGCATAACAACTTCCATAGGGATATTATTACTGGAAGAACAATTAACACCAATTTTACCTATCGACTTCCAAAATTTCGACTTGTCAACTGTACACTCATTTAATAACTGTTTCTGTAAAGAATACCAATAGAAACGTTTAGCCCTCTGTACCTCACGATCAAATATTTTACGTTTATCAACAAAGACACGTTTTAACCAAACTTTAATACATTTAACTTTACAAGATAACCAACTTTTCTCTGCAACACAAACATTATTCCATAATTCAGACAACTTATCAGACCACCATGGCTTTCCTGGACGACGTTTCTTGTTATTGGATCCAATACGAATTTCTTTGCTTGGCAATCTTTTAGACATATTATCTTTAACTATATTACACCAATCACTGTATATTGAATCTATATCTGACTGTGTACGGAAACCACATTCCAGTTTCGAAATAGTTAAGTCAACATTGTACCAAGTTTCAGGATCTAACATAAAATCATTCGGAACATCAGATACATCAAACTTGGTATAACTTGAAGTATGGGAACAATTATCAAACTCTTTATTGATACCACAGTCTATGCATATATTCCATGACAATAAGGAATGATAAGGCATGGTAGAAGCTACCGATGAAATGATATTAGACTTATAATAAGATCTGTAACTTTCGTAATACTAAACTCATTAAACCAAGATAACTTATCATGACTAACCAGACAGTAGTCTACTACAGCATTACCTTTTGTTGAAACGGATGTAACGTCATTATTTATACTGTTTCGACCATTTAAGATGCACATGTTAGTATTTACTAAAAAGTCTAAAAGCATTTCACCATAGCTATTATAACTAAAATCAATAACATCCCGTTCAGGAACATCATCGATTCCTCGAATAAAATCATCATAATTACCACATCTGCTATTAAAATCTCCACATATATATACATGGTACCGACGTCTTTGTACTGATATACATTAGATAATAAAGAGTCATAGAAACTGTTAACATCGAACGCTCTGGACGAATTCTCAGGCGGAAGATAACATACACAGGGTAATATTACCAATTTATTATGTTTATGGCTTAGTTTAAGCAACAAAATCCCTTCGTATGAGTCATCAACTACAGAAACATTAAAGTCATTTAATATTGAGTTTCTAATGAAAAACCCGATTCCACCGGATCCGATTCTTGTGTTTTTATGTATTCGGCTCCTGTTATGACCGAACCAAGTATAGCCGTCAAGGGAAATAACATCGTTGCCTAGTAGGTGGGTCTCTGCGATACCTAATATATCTATGTCAGTAGATAAAACACACGATACTCTTAAATAATGGTTACTAGAGTTAGTGTCTGTTTTCCAACCGCGCACGTTCCAAAACCCTGCACTAATCTACCTACGGGTTCGGTTGTTGTTACCATGGCGACCACGAGCTCTGTAGCCTCCTCGGCCACCGACCTGGTTCCACTGATCTCGCGGTTCTGATCGCTGATTGTCACCACGGTCACCACTTCTGTCACTACGATCACCACCGCCAGAATGAGATTCCTTTCGTGAGCCATTACCAAATGAACGCTGCTGTTGCTGAGTTGTGCTACGTTCACTGTCTGTCTGCCGCTGGATAACGCGCGATCCCTTCATAGCCAAGCTGCTTGAATTTAAAGCACCCAGAATAGTGGCAAAGTTTCTGCTAGCAGCACGCTCAGCCGGGGCAAGATCATGATGAATATACACTCTTGAGTACTGACGACTATTCTTAAGTTGTGCCTAAGCCTTCATCACTGCCCTTTTGTCATTGATGCATTTAAAGGTTGCTATGACAACGCCGGGTTTTGAATCACTGTACGATTTCTTACGGTCAGCCCTACACACTGTTACATGAGACAGCTTTAAACCCACCTTAATCAGATTATCGACTTTAATCTGAGTACATTCACTTGCACTCTCTGGTAGGTTACGAATGACAATATTAAGTGACCTGAACTCAGATTGCTGAAGCGCATTTACATGCATTTCCGTAGACGATGCTGATAACGAGGTTACTTGCTCCTGAATGTCTGCGAGATCGGCAGTCAGCTCCGCTTTTTAGATATGTGAAATATAAGCAGACAACAATTGTTTAAAGCTCATGACGTCTTTTCAGCAAAGGAATTAAAGACGCAAAGGTCAAGCCATGGCCAAGACCACAGGAACAATAAGGCTGATAACGGATTTCAGTCAATACCATTAACAGTCCCTGGTGTCTTGAAAGCTCCAAGCATGTTTGCTTGTGGTCAATAGCAGCATAATAAGAGTCCATAGATGTCTGATTTCTCATCAAAAGACGATATTCGAAAGCCAGATGCAACTTCAATAACTCGAACGTGCTCAAGACCCTACACATTCCCGTCTGCTGCTGTTCTAAAAAGACATTTTTAGACCTTCTTTTTAACCATTTACCCCATAGATACTCATTTTAACGCATTTTTCCACTGAAAAAATAGTTCAACTTTTTACAGTCATGAAAAAGTTATGTATCCTATCAGATGGTAGTTTCAAGCAGGTTATAAATAAATTATAATGTTCCTATAGGCGCAGTCTGCTTTACTTTCGTATTTGAAATACCTTTGTATTACTGTATTTTTGTATTTGAAATATCTTGGTATTACTGTATTTTTGTATCTGAAATACCTTGGTATTATTGTATTTTTTTTATCTGAAAATACCTTGGTATTACTGTATTTTTGTATTTGAAATATCTTGGTTTTATTGTATTTTTGTATTTAAAATATCTTGGTATTGCTGTATTTTTGTATTTAAAATATCTTGGTACAGCGCTCCCTCTCTACAACGACACCCAATGGGAGACACAGATTGTGTGTGTTGTTCAGACTGAGTCGTTATAGGGAGGGAACTTATTTTACATTTGCAAACAGCTTGAATCCAGATCAGACGCCGCGTAACGCGGCGTCTGATCTGGATTCCAGCTGTTTGTCATTTGTCATTATGTTTTTTTCTGTCAAAATGTAATTTATGAAAGAAAAACAGCAGACAACAATTTTGAGTAGACGATGATGCATCAGTGCAAGCATAAAACATAATTTTCTTGGGAACAGCGGCGAATGTCGTTGTAAGGAGGGAGTCGTTGTTCGGAGGGCCGTTGTAGAGAGGGAACGCTGTATTACTGTTTTTATGTATTTGAAATATCTAATGGTATTACTGTATTTGTGGCAATGGCAATACGATTAATTCGCCTGGACAGTTTCTGAAACTTCAAACCCGAAAGGACACATCTCCAATACTTAGATAAATTGCATTATAAAATTTATTTGCATACATATTTATGAATACAATAGTGAAGACGTTATTCATTCCAAGTAAACGAGTTTATATTAAAAAGAGTATCTCCATTTCATATATTTGAAGCCTTGGCAGACACCGGGCAACCCTGTATCTGGTCTGGATGCAAACTGTTTGCCACTCGAATTGAAATAAATGTTCAGAGTTTGTTACATCATTCCGATTATTGAATGTGCTACATGTTGTTAATACATCATTCTTTGTCATGACAACCGTAAATAATTTCAAATTGTCTGCATCCTGACGAGACACTGATCCAAACTGCAAATAATAATTGTAGCTTTGGTAAAGCAGTGAATGCATTAAACTAAATTCTAACACACCTCGCACTCATCCGTATATAAACAAAGAAGGGACGTATCTGTGTTTCAAATCCCAAAGAATACGCACGCGTTGTAACGGTTTTACGTGACGTAATATGGCTTCAAAAATATGTACGCCAAGAAATTGTGGTTAAATTGAAGTGTTAGAATCGAAATAATAAATGCATACCGTTAAGATGCTGGTAAATAAATCACTCGGCCTACGGCCTCGTGATTAAATTTCTACTTATCTCCACCCCTTACTGTGTTCTTTTGCACGATAAAATACTGGTATGAACTTATTATTTCTTAACTAAACGTAATGCAGTAAAAAGTAGAAAATTGAAGCTTTTCAAAAATGCTATTGATTTCCATTTGTGTGGCAAACAATTTGAAGGCTGACCAGACATGGAGCATCCTGCGTCTGATCTGGCTCCTAACTATTCGCAAGTGACATATTTGCTGTAAGTCAAACGCGTTTATTGGGAAAACGATTAAATCTTCTCCACTGTAACACTATAAAGGTGAACATCTAATAGTTGTAATGACTAATGGACTATGTGAGGTATTTGTCATAGGAAATTAGTCATTACGTCGCGCTAGAAGAATGGAATGAAATTTGCTATTCCTTTGAAGCAAATCATACCAATTGAGCGTTTTTCAAGCTGGTTAAGAAGTTCGATTTAGAACCGTCATTTATAAGTCGAATCCGTTTGGGATTGATTTTTAAATATATTACAAATTAGAAACAATGGTCAGAGGGCTCCTTTTGGAACTCTCAGATCTGTGTTTGCACAGGACAAGTAAACTGCGTCTTTTACGAACAGTATACATGTGTAGAGAGATTACACGTGTCCTATGCAAACAGTGTAGAACACTGATCAGAGGGATCCTACGCTGTTGTCAGTTCGCAATACATTGTAAAAACTACACAAATGGTGAAACACAGACAAGACTATACTTGGAACTTGAATATTTCTCATTTTAAGTTTCAGGGAGATATGGGTTAATTTATGTGGTTATGGTGAGATGCTTTTCATGTCGAAGTGATCATAAAAACAACATTTGTTTGCACAATTAATTATTCCCTGGAAATTAAATTAACAAATCAATATCCGACTTGGTTTGTGCAATAAATCACAATAGAAATAAAGCCTGCTTGATTGAAGAGAGCAAATGTATATATGTTATGATGTTATAGGAACAAGAATAACTCCAGGTAGGCATTGATTAAACCAGTTATGCCTGAATATTGCAATGAACTTTCCACGAGTACTTACTGGAACTTTTCATTATGGGTTTATAATTCTGATCTATAACAAACAAACTAAAACGTACGTTTTCTTTTTCAGAGATCAAGGTAGAGGGAGTACATGTATTTCAAAAACTTAAATGTTTATTTCTGCATTTAACTCTGTAGTGTACTAATTAGAATCGTAGTTACACAATAGGATGTGGTGCTGAAGTGCGTGAGGACATATTGGATGTGTTCGATTTACTCTCTCTTATCTGGAAACCTGCTTGTTTCTCAACATTCCAGTCAAAGTGCAAGCCAAGATTAGTCATAGTGCAAGCCAAGATTGGTCATAGTGCAAGCCAAGATTAGTCATAGTGCAAGCCAAGATTAGTCATAGTGCAAGCCAAGATAAGTCATAGTGCAAGCCAAGATTGGCCATAGTGCAAGCCAAGATTGGTCATAGTGCAAGCCAAGATTGGTCATAATGCAAGCCAAGATTAATCATAGTGCAAGTCAATATTGGTCATAGTGCAAGCCAAGATTAGTCATAATGCAAGCCAAGATTGGTCATAGTGCAAGCCAAGATTGGTCATAATGCAAGCCAAGATTAGTCATAGTGCAAGCCAAGATTGGTCATAGTGCAAGCCAAGATTGCATGCAACTTGCCCGGATTCTTATTGTTTCTTTTTAGAAACTAGTGAGTCTAAGCTGTTTAAAGCTGACACTTGTCTATGTGGGTAGCTATTTGGCAAAACTACTTAACGAAATGAAAAAAGCTGACGTCTTTTACAAAATTAAAAAAAATAACAGTCTATAAAAGGAAAAATTGTGACAATATTGCGCATATGACGTTAAACAAATATAATCGATGTAAAAACTTTCTCATGAAATATCAGTGAATATGAGTTGCTTAGATTTTTCACGTCGCGTTTTCTACTTTGACTATAGACGGGGTAGGTCTTTGTTTTACACACAATTCAAACAGAATAAAACAGACCGTCAGATAAGAACGTCCATGCGGTTAAGTCGGCTAGAGCAGAGGCTTACGTATTAGGACATAATTATTTTGTTTTACTTTTTTCCGCACTGGTTCGAATCCCTACCGTGCTTATTGCTTTGGTTTTGTCTGAAACGTATTTTTAACACACATGAGATATATGTCAATGTGTTACATATCGCTTCAATTTAGGAAAGAGAAAACAATTCAATTCAATTCAATTCAAGCTAAATATCAAACAGATTCAATATACATAGCCGTATAACATAAGTATCACTATTTATACAAGACTTACAATAAATCATCTATAGAAATAGACCAAAATATACAATAACATATACAATAGAAAAAAGTATTAACGATGAGAAATGGCCTACAATAAATACTAAATAGAACTAGCTAGACTAATAAATACAATAACATATACAATAGAAAAAGTATGAATGATTTGAAATGGCTTCAATAAATACTCTATAGAACTAGACCAAAATATACAATAACATATACAATAGATAAATATGAATGATGTGAAATGGCCTACAATAAGTACTATATATAACTAAACCAGTTAATACAATAACATATACAATAGAAAAAGTATTCATGATGTAAAATGGCCTACAATAAAGACTATATAGAACTAGACCAGTAAAAACAATAACATATACAATAGAAAAAGTGTTCATGATGTACAATGACCTACAATAAAGACTATATAGAACTAGACCAGTTAATACAATAACATATACAATAGAAAAAGTATTCATGATGTACAATGACCTACAATAAAGACTATATAGAACTAGACCAGTTAATACAATAACATATACAATAGAAAAAGTATTCATGATGTAAAATGGCCTACAATAAAGACTATATAGAACTAGACCAGTTAATACAATAACATATACAATAGAAAAAGTATTCATGATGTAAAATGGCCTACAACAAAGACTATATACATGTAGAACTAGACCAGTTAATACAATAACATATACAATAGAAAAAGTATTCATGATGTAAAATGGCCTACAATAAAGACTATATAGAACTAGACCAATTAGTACAATAACATATACAATAGAAAAAGTATTCATGATGTAAAATTGCCTACAATAAAGACTATATAGAACTAGACCAGGTAGTACAATAACCTATACAATCGAGAAAGTGTGAATGATGTGAACTGGCAGTGCTTTCATCGCCTTTAGCATACAGTATAATCTAAAGCATTATCATCATATACAGTAAAACCTCTCTATTACGACCACTAAATGGTGTTGATTATTAGGCGTTAAGAACAGGTGACTGCTTAAAGCAAGGTGACAATAAAACAGAAAGCTCCTGTAGGAGCTTTCTGTTTTACTGGCACCTTGCTTTAAGCTGTCACCTGTCTTTTATACACTAAACTAGTCTTCTTTTTAGTGTCCGTAATAGAGAGGTCTAACTGTAGTCTAAATAATGAAAGCTCAGCAAAAATATACGATCTGAATCGAATATTATATTTACCCAATCCAGAACTCCACTGAATCGCACATTTCGGTTGGTGTTAAATTCTTAATTTATAATGTGTTTCTTCATACACTTTATCCCCTTCACTGCCTTACCCTGAGTTCGTTAGTTATTTGCAAACATTTTGTATCCTGATCAGACGCGGCGTAACGCGGCGTCTGTTCAGGATCCAAACTGTTTGTCACTCATTTCAATTGTTCTTAAGTCAAAATACCTAAAATATAAATGTAAGAATAAAAGCAGACGATAATTGTTTAGAATTGATGACGTTATGGCAGTGAAGGGGGTTAACCATTTTATTACATTCATACCCTTACTAAACAGAGATAGAGATACCAGACACAGTCAGGCTGATGAGAGATTGTAAAGTTAGTAGCATCCAGAGAAGAAATGTACGGAGAAATATGGCTTTGTATTGACTCCATTTCTGATCGATCCAGTTTTGGAACCGTTTTGTCAATTGTTTGAACTAAAATGGGAGACAAAATGGTTAAGCTAGTCAAACCAATAAAAACTGCACACGTTCGGACCGGACAAGAATGTCGGTAAATCTTTTGGACCCTAGTCAAGCATTTAATCGCCCTTACCAATAGTGTACTTATGACAATAACACTTGTCCTATATGCAAACAGTGAATACCCAAATAAGAACCTTAAAGGAGCACTTTGATCAGTGTCTTCATCGTTTGTTATATTGCAATATATGTATTGACAAAAACAAGCTTAAACAGTCAACATTGGGCTTGACTTAATTGGAGAGAAATTGTCAATTTGAAGATTCAGGGAGAAAAGGGTAAACCTGTTGTTTAGGAGTGGTTTCCGGACTAACCCATTCAGTATACTCGCCCTTTACAAACAGTTTACCTGTGAAAAGGAATCCTCTGATCAGGATCTACACTGTTTGCATATGACAATTGTACATTTAATAGGTACACTGTCTGTTTGTAAATGACGACTTTACTTGTCGCTAGGGTTGAATGTTTTAATGCAGTGTTCCTCCTATTATCCACATTGATTCACAATGTCTTGAACAAACCCTCTATAGTGACTTCTCATTGTAATCGTCTCAAGGATATAAGGCTGGGTTTAGTATTTGACAACTGCCCCCCCCCCCCCCCCCCACACACACACACACACACTCCACCCACCTCAACCCACGCCCTACCACACAATCACTTTCTAGCTGTCCCTGGTTCCCAGCTTTCGCCATAGAAGGCATGACTGTTCCAGCACTGATAAATGATGATGTATGAATGCTGTAACTTAAGAACACGATCGAAAGATCAAGCACCTTATGCAGAGAAAACTCTCCTTTATTACTATTTTCGTTTGCAACATTTCAACTTCTTGGCCTGTGCTACATAATTGATCGTGATTGTTGGTATTTTCAAGCGGTAAATTAGCACCGTAAATTTGCGATTAGGTGTGATCGAAGATTAACGAGATTGAGGTGCGTGCAGCTATATCTTCTCAAGGGAACATCAGTAGCCATATTGTCTGGTTTGTGTAGATACCGAGACTTGGTCTAGTATCCCGATATTGCTAGTCCAAAGTCTTTGCTGGTTTCAAGAGTTTGGACGCACGCAACAAACAAATGATTATTCTGATATTCGCTGGGAACTGTGAGGGAACGTTGCACTCTCTCCCATCAATCTTTAAAGTAATCAATCGATATCGACTGGGATGCACTGTTAATTACGTATATAATTAAGAATATCTATTCCAAATGGTGCTGAATGTGCAAAACCTGATATTTGTAATTAAATGATAGCATGTTTGACTATAGAAATAAGCTGATCAAAGCACCTGCCAGACAATTTTCATTGCATAAAACTGATTGAATATACTTTCCTTATATCAATTTAAATGCGCCTTATTACACTCTCGCCACTATAGGCGACTGTAGTTAGTTTAGCAAACAGTTTGGATTCATATCAGCCACCGCATCATATCCATATGTTTGGCGCTCTTATTGATATTTCTTAAGCCATACTGCCATAGAATCAAATTAAAACACGAAAAAGTGTAGTATTAAAATCGATGACAATTTATATATATATGTTTATAATAGACGGTATCACTTGATGTTGAACGGTTAAATAATAAGCCGTTGACTTATACAGCCTTCAAATGAACACGTCCAGTTATTAAAAAAGTCTAGTCCATTTTTAACTATTTAGGGTTGATTTTAACAATAGTAACAAACTGGCAAAACAGTGCAGACCCTGGCCAGAGGGCGGAACCATCTGACCAGGATCCATATAAGTCTTTGCACATGTATGTGCATAAGACACATGTATTATTCACCTTTACAATATTTTTTAATGACGAGTATTCTCGTCGCTAGGGTGAATACAATATAGTAGACGGTAAAACTTTACGCCGAAAAGTAAACTAATGCCACTTGAGAATGTCCATTTCAAAACTCGACTAGGCTGGAATTAGACAACAGTTGGAATTTTCAGAGCAATTCTAGAAGTCTGAATAGAATCCATACTTGTTGACATTTGTATCGGTGTTTCGTCACTGCTTAAACTCTTATTCTGGGAACCAAAAACAGACGAACTGTTTTACAACAATTAAAACGAATAGAAGGCTTATTGATTCTGTAAAAGACAAAAGACAGCCTAAGATGACAGTAATACAGCTTAAGATGACGAATGACAACTTAAGGTGACAGTAAAACAGAACTCTTCTAAATGAGCTTTCTGTTTTGTCGTCATCTTACTTTAAGCAGTCACCCACAGTAAGCACAATGATTAGCATAATTCGTAATAAAGAGGTTTTACTGTATAATGAAAGTTGGAGGAATTTGACCTGGTGGCAGCATAATGATACTATGATTTCCAGTAGACTAAAATATGACACACTTCATATTGACACATGAGTGTCGTTATCTCGAACTAGCTTAAGGTGGTTCGACAGCGGGCGGTCCGCATCTCGAGTTCCGGAAATGCTGATGACTTTTGTCTGGTCTTTGCGGCACGTGCTTATAGTAGTAAATCTAGATAAAGAAAAGTTTGATCTGCTTCAGTGTATTCTCTGTTAGCGCAGTTGGTACGGTGATTGACTTGCAATCCAAAGGTTCAAGGTTCAATTCCCACTCGCTTCAAAACTTTGTTTTTTAACAAATTGTCCGATTTTAGTGACTATTCATAACGCAGTGACCAAAGGACAGGCTATGTTTAGACACGTAATAATGAATAATATCAGATGCAAATATAGTCCAGTGACAGCTAAATTTGTGAGGATTTATAGCCTATATGACAGATGGTAGCTTAACACAGGACAAAAGTAATGCTAAAAGATATATCCTAAAGGAGCTTTTATGCATTACTTTTGTTATATGCATGATATACAGGCTACCGTATTCAATGGTCCCTTATTACAGGTTTGACTTATGGTATTATTTAGAGCTGACGGCATTTTAAAGTTGAACTCAAGGGAGGTTACTCGTTTTGTGTGAACATTTTGTCAGAATTTCAGGAAATCATGTATAAAATGTAAATTCTACTGTAGATTTTCATTAAATTTTTGTGACTAGTAGAATTAATTTATATCTATCTAATAAGAGTAAAATTAGTATATGTTAAACAGCTAGATTTTTTGTAATTTTAGATTTAGTGACTTTTTCAGAATTCAACTTTTTTAAAATATTGATATTTCCAGAAAATATGTCATGAAATACTTTTTTTTGCCTAATATCTTATAGTCTATGTACAGTTTACTTGAATGTACAGAAATTATTGAGTTATATCATTTTATATAGAAAATATTCCTGTTTATTAAAAAAGAGCTTTTCTCGACAAAAGGTCCTGTCAGAAAAAAAACGACACTGTAACTTTTTTCTTAACGATTTTTCACTCTCCATATGGTATATTTCAATTTAATCAAGGTTTCAAAGAATTCTGACACAGAATAAGCTGACCCGCGAACCACCTTAAGTCGGACGGAATAATATTCTATAATTTCATATATAGACACGTTTTAACTTTGAAATACGGATATCTAGCACTGTTCGAAATTCAACTGGAGAATATCCGGGAAGTTCGACTTAAGCGAGTTCAAGTGTCGGAATTCGACTTCATATGATACTGTATTAAAATGTTTATAACCTAAAGTAGTCATTAGCAAACGGCGTAGACCTTGATGACACGCCACGTTACACGGCGTCTCTGATCTATAATGTTTGCAATTTCATATAGAATGATAATTATGCGGTATGGCCAGACAAAGCAGTACGTATTTAGATCACCCTTGTATACTGTATCTATATAAAGAAAAAAACTAATCCAGTAAGCATTTATTGAGAGTTCATTGTAAACATCTAAGCTAATAATTGGGTTAAATAAATTATATGTCGTGGCTATACTACTGTTTTCATTTATTTCAGGAATTCCCGGTATCATTAACAATGCCCATAAGATGTCCAACTATATATTCCCCAAGCTGGCGCTTCCTCGCGACTCCGCGTCACGCAGGATCTTGCACGCCTGCAATCGTCTAGCCACTCAGCTGTCTCCCATCTCGTCTCGGCCGCCGGACATCAGCCATGGCATGGTAAAGTTCAACCCTTTCCCACATTGAAGCGCATTCAGTTTTTTCTCCACTGAAGAAAATAGTTCTAGTTCATAGTCATGAACATGTTTCATTAGAAATATTTCTATATCCTAGCAGATGATAGCTTATAGCAGACTGAAATTAACGCAGACTGCACCTTATGATGCATTCTGCTTTACTATCAACATGCTTTAAGTAATCATTTGTCTTCAAAATACTAGAAACCGGCTATGGGGTAATGGATTAAGTATTACAAATGTATCAAAATAAAATGTTCAACATTTTGACCATTAGTCCGGTTTATGCCCTCGCAACAATCTGTTAGGGTATACAGTTTTACCCCTGTCCATACTTTCTTCTGTTCTTCCGTTCGTTACTCCGTCCGTCTGTCCACATAAACGATAATACTTTGTTGTATCTAACTTTTACAGTTTCTAAGCTACATTGTTATAAATTTGCAGTATATTTTCTCAAAAACTACAGACGTGCAAGTGGTCAAGATTTTGATATGCTACATTTTTTCGAAGAATAACTGCATGTTAGAATTAGTAGTGTTTCGCACATACGGTTCGTGCAGCAGTGGTACATTACATTTATAACGGACACAGACACATCTAGTAATATTTATCTATTAAATTGACAATTACAGAGTGTGCATTGTTTCATGTAATTGCAAAAATTTGGATCCTGGTCAGGCGTCGCAAAACGCGGAGTCTGATCAGGATCTAAGCTGTTTGACACTAATTTTAATAATACCTTAACTTTGAATTTTACATATAAAAGCAGACTACAATTGTTAAAAATTGATGACGTCATGACAGTGTATGAGTTATTTTTTGTGTTTGCAATATAAACAATGCAGACCCAGATCAGAGGACTCCTTAAGGAGCTATCTGGCCAGGGTCAGCAATTATTGGCGTTTTGCAATATATTGAAGAAAAAAAAAGCTAGTAAAATTATAATTATAGTATAACATGGACTAGATTTAATTCGGAACTGGAATTGTTCATTTGAGGTTTGAGTTAAATTAATAAATATCTGAAATGTCATTGGCAAGTATTTATCCGGTATGATTAAAACAGATGTTTGTTGAAGTCGATTGGACCTACTTTTGATGGAAAGAACAAGATCATTATTGCTGACTTTCTTTAAGTGTTAGAAGTAATCTAGATTTTCAGACTAAATGTGGTATCTTTAGAATGTTTTTGGAAATTTATGGTATGGTTTATACAGTGGAGAAGAAGACTTTATTTTTCCGGTTTAAACTCAAACCAACACACAAACATTAATATAAAATGTAGAAAATTACATTTTTAAGATATTGCTACCGATTTATTTTAACCTGATCCGGCACCGGGTAACCTGCGCGTCTTATCTGGCTCCAAACTGTATGTAATTGAAATAATGGTTTTAGCATCAAGAAACGCATTTATTGGGAAAGTTCACGTCCTTTCCACTATAGCTTGGTAAGAATTGTATCGGTAGACATTGAAATCAGTCTGTATGCAGTCAGTCTGTACGACGATCTGTCCGGGGCATACTGTTTTACCCCTTCAGTCCTTTCGTCCGTCCGTCCGTCCGTCCAATATATGGTATGTATCACATAGTCGTGCAAAATATGGAGGGCCGTAAAAATCGTATGGCCCACTGGGCATATATTTTATACTAATTTTCGAATCACCAAAATAATGTACTACTACGCCGACTGTAAATCAGTAAATCTAGAGAATCTAGACAAACATTGATCAACACTAGGTATTGAAACATTTCGAAGTGTCCTAGAAACATTATCCCTAGCAGTCTCGCAAACTCAGGCTGCAAATCAGGCTAAACTAAATACTACGTAGACTTTAGTATTAACAGTGACTCAGACTGTTTTTCAAATTTAGACGTTACAATGATAATGACGTCATGTTACGTCTTGGCGTTATTTTGAAAACGAAACTAGATTCTTAATGTCAAATGATCATTTTTAGTCAATTAGAACAACTTTAATTTAAATATAAATTCAAAATTTGAATATGGTATCAGAGAAGTCTTTTTACAACGTTATGATGTTGATTTTCTTTACGCTAGTATGGTTAGTGTTTTTATCTACGGATGAATAAAACCGAATAACACCTATGACGAATCGTTTACCTAAGAGCCGAGGGCAAAAGTGAAAGTAAGACCGTTCGGATTTTCGTGTCATTTAGTGTCTATGTGATAAATAGGATATTAAATTCGTGTTTTTTCAGTAATAAGTTTATTGAACTCGTTGGATAAAAATGATATGTTGCTCGCCAAGGCTCGCAAAATATCATTTTTATCCAACTCGTTCAATAAATTCATTACTGAAAAAACACTCATTCAATATCCTCTATATACTTTGTCCGCCTAACTTCTACTACAGTTTTAAAGCTATAACATTAGAATTGACAGATTGTTTGTACATATAACATAGATGTGCATGTAGTAAGAATTTTGATCTGCTTAATTTCTTCACAGAATTACAGCCATTTTAACAAGTCCTTGTTTTGAAGTCAGTCAATTTATGTTACATACTTTGTCTTGCTTATTGCTCCTACAGTTTTACAGCTACAACCTGATACTTTTGCACAGCAGAGTAATTTCACATACAATTAATGAATGAATGAAATGAATGAATGAATGAATGACTTTATTTAACGAGGGTAACTTATTTATGATTATCATTTATGCAGACGGTACTACTATATGTGATATTCATGGATATGCATGAGGTCAGGATTTTGATTTGCTAAATTTTTTCACAGAATTACTGCCATTTGAACATAGTCATTTTTACAACCTGTTCACACATACAGTACATACTTTATCTCTTACAGTTTTAAAGATACAATTTGCACTCATACCACAGATGTGCATGTGATTAGAAATTTGATCTGCTTGCATTTGTTCACAGAATTAAAGCCATTTGAACCTAGTCATTATATGCATATACGGCTCATGCAATGGTACGTGCTATTTCTACATATACATGTACTATAGATGTGTATGTGGACAGCTGGGGCATCATATGTGTCTTACAGAAAAAGCAATCCCTCTAGTTCATTAAAGAACAGGCTTGCTTCCATTAGCCTATATGTTTATGGTAAAGTTGGCTAAATATTCCCCAAACAATTCGTACATTATTCAGAAACTAACGATTCGTCTCTCTGGAGCTTAAAAACAAACATGTTCTTGCCAGAATATAGTCTGCTTCAAAGATGTCGTCTGCAATATTTTTAAAAAAGTAGATCTACTTTATCCCTGTCACTGTCAATGGCGCCAAAATGCGAATTTGTAAACAGTTTGGATCCTGATCAGACACCGCTTTTCGTGATATCTGATCAGGACCCAACCTGTTTGAATTTTTGTCTGTCATAGTGCTTAAAATCTAAGTTTAGAATGACTATGTGTGTGTTTGTTGGACGCTTGGTAAACTATAACAACAGCTATTTAAAGCAAGATGAAAGTTAGACAGAACATGATTTACTTCAAACACGCACCAATACAGTGAGACCTCTCTAATACGACCTCAAACTTGTGTTGGTTATTAGGTGTTTACGACAGGTGACTGCTTAACGACATACGCTACCAATTCGTGAGGCACCTAGTGGCTTTTAACGAAGTATGATAAATCAAGCATCGTTACTCAACGAAATCGTGCATATCGGTTACCTCCCGTAAATACTTTCGGTTTCAAACAATCTCCATTAGTCGCGTAATATAGACGTTAAATGCATGAAATTGTACTTGATAAATGAAAGTACGTGAAACTTGGCAAATACTCTATCTAACAAGGCTAAGTTAATAACCCATAACTTAATTCAAATTGAGTATAAGCGTGAACCCGAGATCACATAAAAAAGTCGTCTGCTTATTTAGGCCGTTAGTATATGTATGAAAGTGCCTATAGTTTCAAAAGAAGCATTATAACTAATGTTTTTCACCATTGTCTTATTATTCACACCTAAAACTTTTATTGTGAGAAGTTTCATCAATTTATTTCGGGCAGATTTTGATTTTGAATTGAATTCATTGAATTGGAGCCGAAAACAATTAAGAAAAATGCATATATCCAGGCAACAAACTATATACTCTTTGCATCATATTTTTAGTGAGCATCACTTTTTAAGTGTTTTAATGTTTGTTTGTGCCAATTATTACTTTACATCTTTTTAGAAAGGCAACATAACGCATGCAGACTCTTTGTCGAGAATGGCTACATCATACATTTCAAATACCCATAGACAACAAATACCATTATAACCTATGTTTTTCTTTTTGCCATGGTACTTAGATATGTTTAAAGAACTTATGCTGAATTTTCATCTGAGATTTCATTTGGTCGCGTTTGAGCTTAAAATAAGGTGACAGTAAAACTGAAACCTCGTTTCTTTATTACAAATGTACGGTCACATTGCTTTAAGCTGTCACCTGTCTTTTCTAAAATCAAATAAGCTTCGTTTTCGTGGTCGTGATAGAGAAGTTTTTCTGTGTTTTAGTCCACCACCGAGTACATACATTGTATAATCTTTTGAGCTGTTGATAAAGCTAGTCTGAGCTTATGGTATGCTCCTGAAAATTAGAATGTTCTTGATAGAAGCAACATGGTTTAGGATGGTAAAAAAGGAAATTTCGATTTTCCTCCAAAGCTCTCTACTGTTCCTGCCAGAGTTGGCATTTATGTCGATCGTGGACAGCTATATACGCGTGTATATGTGTCCCTGTAGTAGAAAACACAATTCACATCATACTTATTTATTCTAGGTTCAGACCAAGGTGTCATATAACGTTCCTCTGGGATATGGAATTTTACCAGAAACATAGCTGTTTTCAATAGTGCATACGTATAAAGTTGTTTCGCTTCTCCGTTAAGTGTCAGCATAAAATGTTGCCCACGTACCAATTTGTTTTTAATGATAGATCTAGTTCCATTTCCTAAGCTAGTATTTATGTGTTTATAAAGTAGTCTACTGTTTGCAAAAACAAGTTTTCTGATCAAATTTGGTTTTCTTTTTTCAAGCCATTCACCGCCATTATATTGTCTGCTTTAAAAATGTTACTTTAAGTTTTTTTGTTGTTGTTGTTTTTTTTATAAAAAAAAAGAGAAGAAGATTTAAAGCGGTTTGGCTGTAGAAATATCGATGCGAGTGCCAAATAGTTTGTACCCTGATACGTGACCGCATAATGCAAAGTTTCATCAGGATACAAACTATTTTTAGCTTTAATCAAGTTAAAAGCAGCATGCTCCTTTAGGGGCATTTTGTTTGCTTTGGTTAGTTTGAAGCAACCATTTGTCTTCATACTGAAAACAAACTATATGGTAATGTGTTATTCAGTGAGTGACGTTAGTTTTACAGTATACCACGGGTTGTTGCATACAAAAGATGACTACTCATTAAACTGGAGTGTACTGATGATGGTTTCAAACTAAAATATCAGTTGTTGGGAATAAAAAGAATGTCAGAAGATCAATAGTGAAAATTACGAATACAGTATTTTTTAAAAATGTGTTTGATAGTAGGATTTGAATATAAAAGAAATTGTAATATAGAATAATACTGTAAAGAGCCTGAAAAACGAATTTGACCTAAACCCTATCATGAAACACGTGAATACTATTTCAGGCATATTTGGAATTTATCTATACATATGGTATTTTAATTACAATCTCGAGGAAACTTTTTCAACAGCCGCGCAATCGACAAACTTCAGTACCGCCGCATTTCAAAGCAGCAGACCACTTAGCTGGTCCTGACATTATTGGTACACAACAGAAAGTGAAAGTAGATTCTACTGATTATATGGTCATCAAGTTTACTTCAGAATTATTTTAAATCGTTTCACGGTTTCAACTTATACAGTTCTCAAACGTTTTTGTGGAACTGATAATATTGCACGATATTGAGTGTTGTTTTCTTGAGCGTATGAGTACAGAGTGAAAGTTTTGGAAACTCGAAGCTGACTATAGACGGATTCAAATCAAAGATTTGTAACCATCAAACATTGTCTCAAAAACAATTCTTAAAGTAGTTTCAATACATCTTTTGTAACGTAAAGATTTTTAGTATTATTTCAAGAACAATAACCTCCCATCGGCACCGCTACAGTGGATGAGACGGTTTTCTATCCCGTTTAAACGAAATAAAACGCAAACACAATTTTATCAAATAAAAAAGTGACATTGTTTTTCAAATATTAAGGATTTCTTTCTATGTGACAAACAGTTTGGAGCCTGATCAGAAGTCAGGTTACCCAGCGTCTGAACAGGCTCCAATCTGTTTGCAATGAACATAATTATGGTGTTAAAAAATAACACGTTTATTGGGAAAATACGTAACATCTCCACTGTAAGCATATGGAAGCCTGCGTTGAGGGCAGAATTTATGTCAAATCGATGGCCCAAATAATTATATGGCATTATATGACTTGGTCTGTTCATCATGCCTCCTGTACTAACAGGCTGGTTTAACTGTCTATTAACAGGTTATTACGGTAGGCAGACAGGGGGAAAGAGCCAATTGGGATAAAAACCTATCCTTATATAGGTCATAAATACACAGAACAGGGAAGAAGACGTTATTTTCCCCAAGTACATGTAAACGCCTTTTGTGCTAATATATAACAGTTTGGAGACAGATCAGACAGACAGACACCGGGTAATAGGGCGTCTGATCCGGCACAAAACTAGGTGCCAGCAAGATGCTAATAGATCATCATTTTTGCAATAAATATAACAGTACTCCAAAATAAGGAATTGAATTAGTACTAAATCATAAAAGTGTTCTATTATACGTCTTGTCGTCTTGTTTGTTTAGAATCAACTGGTCGTTATCTCTTTTTTATTGCTTTGCGTTTAGTTTCGTTTAGATAGAAAATAATAACATATTCTCTACTGTATCTTGTTTCTGGCTTTTTGCAGCTTTAGAAAATTATATGAGCCGTGTCATGACAAAACTTGGCTTATTGCATTGCAACATTGCACAGACCAAGCACCGTTGTCATCACAAGCCCTGCATCTGAGTTTGGTATAAACTTCCAAATACCTTATATAATATAGCTACATAAAGTGCTATAGATACATGTGGGTGTCAAACAGTGGAGATCAAGGCTAGCCGCCCCGTCAAAGACGTTGCGACTGGCCTTGATATACAGTGTTTTCAATGCGGCACCATAAGGCATGTTTTCTCATGACACGGCTCATATACATGTATAGATAGAGACGATTTTGCTCTGTTTAAACGAAACGAAAAAATAATGTAAAAATGCACTGGAATAAATAATTGAAAATTAAATATTCATCAGCATGTCAAACAAATTGAAACCTGGTCATACGTCACGTCTGATCTGTATCCAAACCGTTTACTATGAGCATTGGTTGCTAGTGTACAAAAGCCCCTTTCATAGGCAGAGAATAATGTCTGTTACCACATACTCATTGGAACCTTTCATCGCCATAGGCGTCTAAAGTCGACTTTCCAAAATGTTTAGATCTAGATTAGACGATGCGTAACGCGGTTTCTGATCAGGACCAAACTGTTTAATCAATACTCGTATTAATATTTCTTCAGTCAAAAACTGTGATACTTTGCATATAATATATTTTGTCCACGAAAGGTTAAAAATCTCTAATATTATTTTAACATATTAAGAATAATTATGTCTACCAAGCAAACATTGACACATTGGATTTAATGGTGCATGCGTAGGAAATATTCTTGGACAAAAATCTTCATTGGCAAAACAGTGGCCTTATACCATTAGTCACGGTCATTCCATGAATTTCGGGTGAATATTCGAATATATTTGAATACTTTAGGCGAATACTCGTTTCCCTCCTCAGTAATGACATACGAAGTGAAATGTCCACTACATGTCAGTTTTTTTTAAAATGATGACTTTATAGTCTTTATATCTGAATACCAAACAGTTTGGAGCCTGGTCAGGCGCCGGCTCAGGCGGCTGTATTTAAATAGGCTACAGTAGGTTGCTGTGAACGTGGTTTCTGAGAATTAACCCTTTTAGTGATTAGCGCTTATGAAATTGACATATGCAAACAGTGCAGACTCAAATCAGACTCCGCACAATGCACAGCAATACAGCGTCCGGCCAGTCTGCAAAATTTGCTGAGGGGAAAATCCATCAAAATTAAAATAAAAAATGGACTCATTCAATATCTTAGCATAGAAGAACCCACTTGACATACATGACTAACTAAGGGGTTGAGGTCGAGGTTAGTGAGTGTTGAGGTGTTTTAAAACGGCCAAAACATTTGTGCATTCCGTACTATTGATACATTCGTTTGCTTGATGACCAAGGGACAGTCAGTTGTAGCCTAATTGGTCCCCGGTGCTTTTGGGACAAAAGTATGTAGAAATATAGATGGGAAACCAGTCCATTAGGCCATTAATGTGTCGCACACTTGTCAAAAATGAGTCCATGATGGATTTTCCTTTTTATGAAATTGTCGATAATGGTTTGCGCGGATGGGAGATTGCTGCCCTAATGCCAGAACAGTCTGTCTTGTGTAAAACTATCACGAAATAACCCATAGGACCGCTTTTAAGACAATATACAGCTTGGTGCAGGACAAAAGTAATGCAGAAAGCTCCAAAGGGAGCTTTCTGCATTACCTTTGTCTTACAATAAGTGGGAATGTTCTTTAGATGTTATCATTATTAAAGTCGACAAATAACGTTGGATAGTATTCTAACAAAGCTGTCTGACACTTTCTCCCACTCAGCGGAGATATGGATCATTTCGGTCATATTTCTCAATCAGACCTTCGTAATATGGTCACGGCAGATATATGAAGTGTCCATTAGGACTGGCAGTGGTATGAATTTATGTTAAATCCTTCACTTCTGTACCCCGGTGATTACAATGGTTATTTGTAAACAGTTTGGATCATGATAAGACGACGACTTACTCCTAGTTAATCATGATCCAAACTGTTTGACACTCAACACAATATCACATAAGTCAATTAAACAAAAACAGAACTTTGAGAAATAGAAGCAGATGACAATTGTTTAATGCAGACGACGTCATGGCAATGCAGGGGTTTATATGATACAGTAATGACCAACCACTATATAGAACCTCCCAGTAGAAGTATTTGTTTCTATTTTTAACCATTTCACTCTAAATGGCGCCAAAAAGCGCTTTTTAAACAATGTGGATTCTGATCAGATGCCGCGTTACGCGGATCCCAACTGCTTGACACTCGTTTGGAAATTTCGTCAGTCATACTGCCTCAAACCTATATTTGTAGCGATATTTCAGACATCAATATTGAATTGAAGCAGACAATAGTATGGTTGTGATGGGGTAAAATTAAATTATCACGATAAATTTGGTTTTGAAAGGGCTGAGGTAGGTGACTGCTTAAAGCAAGATGATAGTAAAGTATAAACCTGTTGTAGTTTCTGGTTTACTTTTAAACTTGCTGAATCTAACACCCATATTTGACACTCATCGATAGAGCCTTCTTGGAATGGACGTCATGATGAGGCGTTTCTGTATATGTTTTAGAATATACGTAAGATATGTTCTGTAATATATGTTCTTGGCGACTTAACTCTTCTCCTGCTAATGGCCTTTATTGATGTATGGATGGTAAATGTAATATACAGTGGAGAATACGGTATTCTCTCCCGATAAACGCGTTTATGTTACAAGAGTTTTTCCATTGCAAACAGTTTGGAGCCAGATCAGATGTCGGGTAACCCGGCATCTGACCAGGCTCCAAATATATGCAACCCAGATTCAAATGTGTCGTCAACGTTTTCAAGAATCTGTCATTTTCTCCATTTAATTGCATTTCGGTCGTGTCTAGTTTCGTTTAAAACTGGATAGAATTCCATTATCTGCACTGTATATTTTTATTTTCTTGTGCTGGTGGTTTATATTAAGGCATGTATGTGGATGCTAATTCACCGACAGTGCAGGAGCCAGCTTACTCGTTACCGTGGAGAAAACGTTATTGGTTTCCCTGTTTCAACAAAACTAAACACAAACACAAGAAAATACATCATATGAGTAGCACGCAGTTTGGGGCAAAATCAGACGCCAGGTTACCCGGCATCTGACCTAGCTTCAAACTGTTTGCAATGGAAATAACATATTTTTGCTCAAACGCGTGTATTGGGAAAGGATATGTCTCCACCCTGTGTGTTTTTTGAGACAGTAGAAAAAGTTTGTGTCGTCTATACACGTATGCTGATACAATAGAGAAAAAGCTAGTATTTCCGTCCATACGAGTCTAGGACGCAAAAGCAGTGGTAATACAATGTCGAATATGAACTTGTTCTATCGTTCTCTGACTGGCAAGTAGTTTGGAACCTGATCAGATGCCGGGTTACCCGCCATCTGATCTGGTTTCAAGCTCTTTGCGCCCGAGATATAGTTTTAGCACACTTGCATTTATTCGGATCGTAAAGAGGTTAAAATGTTGAAACTGTATTGTTTCATAATGAATAAGATACCTTATATATTAAAAACACTCTCTTCCTATAGTCAGTGCGTTTTACATAGCACATATTATATAAGGTTTATGGAAGATATATTATGTACAGTGCTTAGTAATCTTGCGTCTAGCACTGCCTTTAGCGAATAAAGTTTCCCACACTTTCCCTGATAACAGTAATTTACGGTAATGTTCGGTTACTTCGTTGAAAAGTTATGGCCATGAACAAAATGCCTACCTTCTTTATTAAGAGACTGAACATGTTTGATTTTGTCGGGTACATAAAACGTATCGTAAGATACAGTGGACATATTTTATTCTTTCCCAGTAATCGATTTTGCGCTAAAACAATTGCAGTGTTCTCTTCCTACAACATCACCCATTGAGAGAAAGAGATTGTATACATGTTGTTCGGAGAGAGTTGCTTTAGAGATGGAATTGGCGTCTGATCTGGATTCAAGCTATTTGTCACTCGTAATTATGTTGTTTTTTTCTTCAAAATGATCATTATGTGATTTTGAGACAATTTTATAAGCAGAAAATAGTGCAGCATTAAAAAGGTTGGACATAATTGTCTTGTTTTTTGGACCAGTGGCAAGCGTTATTGTAAGGAGGGAATCGTTGTTCAGAGGTCCGTTGTGGGAAGGAGCACTGTATTTCCTAAATGCATAAGTTTAGTATGACCGTACAGCGAAACTTGACTTTATGTCGAAATATTGGATATGACGAATAATTGGATATAACAGAACAAAATGTATTCCCTATCTCCAATTAACTTATCGTAAAAAAATAATCTAATATAACGAAATTTGGTTATTACGAAATAAATGAAATGTTCATGAGGGATTCGTTATAAGTGAGCTTCACTGTATGTAATTTATTTTATAGATGCACGAGGAAAAAAGCTTCGACGAGAGCGATGAATCCGACAGTACACTGAGTCAAGGTCTACATGAGCTGCTAATGTCGGCCAAGGACCTCCTCAACTCCTCCAGGTTCGAAGACGCAGAGGTTACCTTCCTGAAGTTGTACAAAGAAATCCAGGTGACACCCTCTTTCTAAACCCGCTCTCCCAACACGGGTACAATGGTTATTTGCAAGCAGTCCAAAGATCCTGATTAGAGCCGCGTAACGCGGCGTCTAATCATAATCTTAATTGTTTTTGAGTCATTTCAAATATTGACCGAGTTATGTGACTTGTTTTGTTAAATATTAAATTTGATTGCATCTGTAACATTATTCTGTATTATAGAGTTCTCCAAATGCCAAATAAAAGCTGTACCTTTGTTATATTTGACAGGTGATAGCTTAAAGCAAGGTGAAAGTTAAACAAACACTCCTAAAGGAGTTTTCTAATTTACGTGCACCTTAGTTGTTTGAGCAGCTACCTACCTTCAACACCTAATGAGCAACACAGTTTAGTGATATTACTAGAGGAGTTTTTTACTGTATGATGACCAGTTTCATGTGTGTTTGGGGAACAGTCAAAGCAATTGGTCCATTGTATCAGGGATGACGTTCGTTCTCTTGTCCGAGATCTAGGGCCGTAATGGGAAATAGCTTACCTCGTGCTTCTGACTAATAGTTTTTACTATTCCCCAAATGCAAATGAAATAGCTTTAATGTTAACACGCATCTAGTATGCCCACTAAAAAGGAGTCTAATAGATTGTATGAAAGACAGGTAACAGCTTAAAGCAATGTGAAAGTAAAACAGAAAGCTCCTTTTGTTGCATGTTTATGACTTTATAAAATGAAACTTATTTTCTTCGGGAGAGGAATAAGTTAAATGCGTTAACAGGCGATTATAAGATGAAAAGGTTAACAATTGGTCGCTCTGTAATGGTCGTCTGCAACAATTTTCAGATTTGCATTTACACCTGCATTATTGTACAGAAAATACCATCAAACTGTCAAATACCTTGGATCAAGACGGGACACCAAGTTAGTTGACGTGTCATCTGGACCCCGACAGTTTACAACAGTTTCATGTATCACCAACTTGTCCGTAGCGTACAGCAGGTTAAACTCTCTGTTCCAATGACTAAGACAGGTTAACGCTGTCAAACAGTCGTATACATTTACTTATTAGCACTAACTGCTTAATAAATACATATGTAATAATGTATTGCAACATGTTTAAAGATACAGTCAACATCGATGACCTTAAGTCGGTAAATCAAAGAACTGTTGGTGATAACGAATGGTGTTAGCGTACAGCAAGGTGATAATAAAGCATAAAACTTTCTGCTTTATTTTTATGTTGCTATAAACACCCTAAAACAGTAAAGTAAACAATACTTGATGTTCGGCTAGTGGATCTGCACTGTATCAATCAAAATGTATTATATATTAAGGACAAGGCGTTCAAGGCAAGTTCATCGTTACTCTTCGCCAGACTTCTAGCGATCACCAATAGTACATAATTATGTTCCACAAGTTTGACCCTTGTTATGGAAAATATCGTCTACTGCACAATTGTAGTCTGCAAATAGTTTGAAAACGAGCTTTTACAGTGGAGAGAATGTTATTCTTTGACAACAAACGCGTTTATGCCCGAATTAAAAAAGCGTTTGAGCTGAGTCTGAGAGTGTTCTCAAACATTTGATTTGTCCAAATCGGAGCAAAAACTGAAATCGGAACAATCAAATGCTCGGGAACGACCCCAGACTGAACTGAAAGGCTTGAAACATTGAAGCCAGACCAGAATTCGGGCTGTGTTCAAGGCAAGTTCATCTCTAGTGTTGACCAGGCGTATAGCGGTAATCAATAATAACCTTATTGCACGCAACGCTAATGGCAAATCCATTGTTTGCAAACAGTTTGGATCCGGATGTGTCGTAGACTATTTCGGCCTCTTATCACGATCCAAACTGTTTGACACTTTCATCATTTTCTAATAAAGACATTTTAGAAATTATGATTTTAAAACAGTAGACGACAATTGAACCAGACATAAATATTACCGAGCACTCAAATGATAATATGTACATAATTATGTTCCATAAATTTGATCCCAGTCATTCGTAATATCGTCCGTTCCACATTGCCGTCTGCAAACGTTTTCAAATTGGTATTTAAGGCGTTTTCATATAGAAAAACCTAAGTAAGATTGGTATATAGTCTGTATTCAGAATATCTGAGACTGATTGAAATGCTTGCACATTTCTGCATGGTCTTAGACACTGGAGAAGACGTTTTCCTTTTCCGTTTAAACGAAACGCTAAACATTGCCATAAAACATAGAAACTGACAACTTCGGGATAACTATTTATTTTAATTTGAGTGGCAAACAGTTTGGCGCCTGATCAGACGCATGGTAACCCGGCGTTTAATCTGGCTCCAAACTGTTTGTACCGTAAATAATAGTTTTAGAATAAATGCGCTTATTGAGATAGAATAACGTCTTCTTCACTATAGGACAGGATAGGTCAACTATGTTTTATATTACCAAAATAATCAATTATCCAGAAATCCGATAAAACTGCACGGCTAGCAAGACATGGCCGTAATAAAATCATAATAAAATGGCCACCAGGGCTTTACTCTTCTTTTGGTAGTCAGTTTAATGAAATAAATTCCTCTTACAACACCACTGAGCGTTAATATTTCAGTAGCTTAGCTTGCAACTTGTGTTAATACTGACATTTTGCATGTTGGGCTTCCCCAACAACATACCATGCTGGCACATATGAGCAAGTGCAGATTCAGGATGGGTTTTGAAAGGAATGGTGCGCACTACAAATCTGAGTAATGCCGAGAATACGTTATTCTTTCCCGTTTAAACGAAATTGAGCGCAAAGGCAATGCAATAAAACCGTTTGAAGCCTGATCATTCGCCAAACAAAAACCCGGCGTCTGGTCAGGCTCAATCTGTTTGTAATGAACTTTATTGTTTTAGAACAAATTCGGGGAAATAATATTTTCCTCACTGTATGCAGAGGCGTCTTTCAATAGAAAGAAAAAGCCTGTGTATATTGCAGACAGTGTAATGAGTCTGATCAGCGTCTGCACTTCTTTTCAATAAGTGTCTCTAATCAGGGTTAACCACATGGTCATGTACAATACATTATAGCCGATCTAAATTAATTTTATAAGGAATGGTTCACAGGGAAAAATCTGAACGAACAGATATGTCTTTCAGTGAAATCTTTTATGATTTAATGTGTAATTAGAATTATCCATAATTTCCGGGTAGATATTTGGATCAGCCAGGGCGTTATAACGTGGTAACTGATCAAGATAAATACTGTTTGTACATATCGGACGGTGTACTGTGTTCTTGAACATCGTCCTCGTACCGTAGTTTAGTACATGCACTATGCGAGATAGCTGCGTTATTTTTTCCTCGAATTTGCAGATATGTAATTATTTTATCATGGAAATGAACCCTTTCAATGCCAACGTTTAACCACCTGCTGTAAACCCTTTCACCACCAAAATATCGTCTGCAATGTCATTTGATAATGACGTCTGCAATATGTATCAAGTTAGAGTAAAGAAGACACATCGATACGAATGTTAAACAGTCTTGAACCTGATCAGACGTCTCGTATAACGGTGTCTGATCTGCATCAAAACTATTTGCTACGTCGCTGTTTGGTGTCATTGGCAGTAAAAGAGTCAACAGAGTACTATTGGTGCAATGCTAGATTTATACCCAATTCCTGATTAAATATCCAACTGATCGTTATATTGTTTACCCTGATCAGACGCTGCGTAACGCGCCGTCTGGTTCGCAATGTCGGCTGCAGTCAAAGGTGGAACTGAAATGGTTAAAATAGAATCTAGTAAATATGGGTTTTTCCAAAACAATTAAATAGTTGATTTTTTTTTTATATTTCAGGAAAAGCCGGAAGACAGTTCATGTTTGCTGGTGGAGACCCTATCTGGCTTTGCCGACATCTGTATTCGCCGTAGTCGGATGTGCCGATCCAACCCACTGGAATGGCAATGGCTGTGCATGCACGCTATCGCCCTGTTACAGTATACCGTCGAGTTCTGCGAGTCCGAGCTTGAGAACCACCTTGACAACCAAGAAATAGAATGGTTTACAGAACAGAGACAATCAGCTGAAAACAAGTGTCGGCCTCTAGAAGACGCCTTCCTTCGCGCGCTTTACAACTGCCTGAAACACGACGCAGGTGCGTTTGACCCTTTTCAGTCCTTCTCGCTGCCAAACACACCGGTGTCTCAGAATAGAATCACCCGTCTGTTTCCCTTGAGTTCTACCATGCCCCAGTATCTGGTTGTACCGGGCATGAGGTACAGGATCACAGACAAAGGTCTTACCAAACAAAGTCAAGATGACAGCGAACTGGCTGTAGACTGGCTCGCAAAGTTCCAACATTACTGTAAAGACCGTCTACAGAGTAAGGACCACAAAGGAGTCACTGAAAAAGTACTTAAAGCAGGAAAAGATGGCAAGAATGAAGACGATACTGAGAGTGTTCTCAGTAACGGGTCACATGACTCGCTGGACTGGGATCATAGTGACCTGCAGGGTATAGATGAAATATCGGCAGAACCGGACGAGGAATCTCCTGTTAGCGATTATTCTTTTGAATATGAACTTGTTTCCGTGGATTCAGAAAATGAAGGATGGGATTTCTTTCTCCACCAAAGACGTAACTGCAGTTTTGAAAGCGTGGTTCAGGTTGCTTCAAATTTTGAAAAGTGTGACGATAATTATAAGGATTCGCAAAAATTGTCGAAGGAAACAAGTGACCTCTATCAGCATGAGAAAAGTGAAAAGAATGAAAAGGTTAAAAGAAAGCACACTGAATCACGTGATATTGTATCACCGCTACATGAACATAGTATTAGTCTTACACTTGCTCGTTCGTTTTGTCGATTAGCAGATAAACTTGTGCAAGAGGAAGAATACAAAAAGGCGGAGGCTGTGTATGAGAAAATACTGGATATTATTGACACGATCCAAGATGGCACCGCGGGGATGCTACGATTCAGTGCTCGAATTATGAAAAACCTCGGTACTGTGAAATCCAAGCAAGGAAAATCTTCGTCGGGTCTTGTTCTGCTGAACAAGGCTCTGAACACATACCGCGATCTTCAGGACGAAGAAGCTAACTTTGAAATTGCCGTTGCATTGATAGAACTTGGCAACGGCTACATTGTCGGCAAAGATCACGAGGACTCTGTATTCGATGACGTTATAATTGCCATATGTGATTTTTTCGAAAAGGACGCTAGCGATTCTCATTCTGCATCAACATCAAGTTCAGGAAGTGCGTCACAAATATCACAAATGACGTCATCGCTTGGATCAAATTCAGAAGAAAGAAACGTTGAAGAAGCCGTCGTGTGTTACTCTGAAGCGATAGCTTTGCTTGATCACTTTGAAGCAGATGAAAAACAAATTGACATGTTTGCTAAGGCCGTTATGCGTCTGGGCGATTGTTATTTTATGCAAAAAGACTACGACAAAGCTCTTGAGTGTTACGAAAGAGCTCTAGGCATGTTCAAAACGAACAATATTTTCGGGAAGGATTCTTTAATGGAAAATGCACATGTGTTGTGCATGTTAGGGGTGTCAAGTTTCATGTTACATGTGTATCCACGAGCAGCATCGGTTTTCGAAATGGCCTTGCACATGGTGCGCTGTGCTTATGGGTTCAAGCGAACATTCTTGAATGGTATGCTACAATCTCTTTCCGGAATTACATACTACAAGATGAAAAACTATCACAAATGTGTGTCAATGTGTTACCAAGGCTATGAGACATATTGTGAAATATTCGGAGAAAGCATGTCACGTTTGGACAAACAAAAGTTCTGGTTAGTTTGTCAAACGTTGTATGTTATGGGAAACTCCTACAATATTCTGAACCTACAACAAAAGGCAATGAAGTATCTGAAAATTGCAAGGTCTCTAATGAAGTCCTCTAAGTGCAGAGAGAGGAGACAATTCATGAGAGTTCTACAGATACTCGGAGACGCGTATTTCGCACAGTATGACTACAAAACAGCACTTCAGTTTTACAACGAAGCGCTTGAATACGGTGAATGTGAGAGTCAAGTTTCGTTCGACGAGGTGTTTGATCCAAATTGTGCTTCTGATGAGATGACGATCCACAACCACTTAGTGAGTAAATCAGCGGAAGCTCACTTGAGTATGCAGCAGTACCAAAACGCCGTACACTACCTTGAGCAAGCTCACGACATGCAGGAAGTGATGGGAGAGGATATCAAGGAGGATCTTATAAACACTCTCAACCAATTAGGCCACATGCATTCCATGGCGGGTGATGTGAATAAAGCAATTGAATCGTACAAAGAATGCCTTGAAGTATTCAGTGAAATTCACCAAGGCAAGCTTGGGCCTGAAATGTGCACAACACTGGGCAATCTTGGTGCAATGTGCTACGTCAAGGCGTGTATCTCTGGTACACAGGAGGAAGAACAACAGATGACACACGCGGCTGACAACTATTTCCAAGACGCCATTGATCTGGACAGAAATGCCGAAGTGTGTGTAAAGTACGGAAACTTTTTATATAGTCAGTGCAACTTTAACCATGCAATCACATATCTTATTGACGCTATTCTCGCTGATCATATGGCATCGGACATCGTTTATGGCGGACTTGAGAAGGTCACGCTGCCCGAACTTCTACAAGATGAAGTGGATACTCAAGAAGAAATCTGTTTACCATCATCATGCTTGGCTAGGTACCTCCTTATACTGTGTCACAAAGCGTCACAAGAGATGGACCTGGCAGAGGGACATCTGATTTATCTAATGGAAGAGGTGTCAGACTATGGTATACCTTTGTTGCACTCCCTGCTCGGTTATGCCATGATGGAACTGATGTTGTTTGAGGAGGCCGCCGAATGCTTTCTTACGGCTGCAGAGTCGGAGGAAGACTATCAGCTGGCATATGAGAACTATTGTATCTGCCTTCTAGTCATTGTTCTCAGAGCACTGAAAAGCGGAATGGAGAACGTTCTGGACTATTATACAAAACTCTACAGGAAAAACTTCTCTGGACAGCATGGATTATATGCACTTCGATTTACAATATAAGCTTTAATACTTAAATTGCGGGGACTACGTATTTATGCATTTTACAAACAATGTAGATCAAGATCAGAGGGATCCTGGAGAAGCCATCTGATCAGGGTTGGCACGGTTTGTCATACTTTTAGATATTTCGTTGACAACCCGATCGAAATTCAATGTGAACTGATCATTTTTCATAAGATGGAAGTGTCAATAGTCAAATCTGCGTTTAATCTTTTCTTTCCTGAAGCTTCAAATGTACAATAGCAGTTTCAAATTTAGTTAAGTCATTTATTTACTTTTAAGGATATTTTTGTCAGTGCACTGTATTATGAAAAACAGTGTAGATCCTGTTCAGAGGGTTCCTATAGGAGCGCGACATCTGACCAGGATTTAAACTACATGTATTGGGCTCAAGTTTTAATATTTCTTAATTTAGTATAAGATCTAGATCGAATGTTCCCTAAAGGAAGTTAAGAATCGTCTGATCTTGGTTGCTATTGTTGCATAAAGTGTACAAACAAGAAAACAAAAACAAAACCACAAAAAAACACAAAAAATACGCCCTAAAGTAGGAAAATAAGCGTGGCTTTATTACAAACTTGATGTGTCCGTTTTATATTCCAGAGGTGAATGAGTTATAAGGTTTAGATACCTTAAGTGGAGAGAACCCCAAACAACTAAATTCTTAATAGGGCTCTGCATTGAAGCATTCCAGAGATCAAATTTATCATTGCATGTATGTAAATATAATTTGCAATTGTTAAAGACATAGAATAATATATCGAACTATTATAGTTGCCAATTTAATCATTTACATACTACAGGTATAACTCCTTCAACGTCATCGTTGACTTCCTTTGAACCTGTCACAAAGCATTGGACCCAAATTAGACACTGAGCAATTCTAGCCAAGATCCGAACTGTTGGCACACGTATTGATATTTCTGTAGTCAAAGTACCGAAACTAAAATTTGAAGAAGAAAAAAGACGGACGTTTAACCCTTCCCCAATAGAAGCGCATTTAGCGCATTAACTTTATTCCTCCACTGAAGAAAATAGTATTTATACAGTCATGAGTATGTATCATAGAGCATATTTTCTTTATTCTAGCAGGTGGTAGCTTGAGCAGGATGAAAGTAAAGCAGAATGCGTCTTAAGGCGCATTTTGCTTTACTTTCAACCTGTTTAAATAGTAACCTATTTTCAACAGTAGAAACTGGCTATAGGGTAAATGGTTAAAACATTATGGCAGTGAAGGGGTTAAACTTATAGTTACAGTGGAGAAGACGCTATACTTTCCTGATAAACGCGTTTATGCCGAAACAACTGTGTCTGTTGCAAAGAGTTTGGAGCCCGTTACCCGACGGCTGATCAGGCTGTTTGTCAGTCATTTAAATATCACTCTTCAAAACTTCCAAAAACATGTTATTTTTTATATTTTATTGCATTGCGTGCGTGTTTAGCTTCTTTTAAACGGGAAAAATAACATCGGTCCCACTGTCTAGACGAAACCAATATAAGCGTTGTGTGTACCATTGGCAATAGATAACAGTATTGATATTAGTGTACCACTTTTAATCTCTCTTTCTTGTTCACCTTCTTTCCCCGTCTCTATCGCTTAACTCCTTCATCTTTGAAAGAGTTCATTATGCTGGTAAATCCATATTTTTAGAAAATTTCACTTACATTTGACGGTTTAGTCTCTCACCGGAGATGTAATCAAAAGTGCCTAGCTGCACGCTTCCGTGTTGCTCGACACTTTTCTCCATATTCCTTAAATGTGGCGAAAACCTGGTCGTAGACTACCGGGGGCTAGTGGGCCCCTCGTCCCGAGTCATGACGTCGGCGAAAATCATCGAGCATGACAGAAGCGTGCAGTTAGACACTACTGATGATGTCTCCAGTGACAGACGAAACCATCGAAATGGAAGAGAAATGTTCGTGCTGTGCTAAAAAGAAAATGATTCTCCAAATAACTCCTTCTGCCATACCCCGAGTACAATGGTTATTTGCAAAACAGTTTGGATCCTGATCAGACACTATGTAACGCGGCGTTTGATCAGGACTCAAACTTTTTGACATTCAGTTCATTCTGCCTGAAAACACCTAAATTTTAAATTTCAGAAATAAAAGCAGACAACTATTGTTTAAATTTTACGACATCACTGCAGTGAAGGGGTAGCAATGTATACACATCACGTAATTATATAATGCAGTTGTTTTGTACAATTGAATCTGTTTTGAACAAAACGGTTTTATTTTTATGATAGTAGTGTGATTTTATTATTATTGATTTAATTTAAGGTATATTGTTAAAAAACCATGAACGATTTTTTACGCCAAGAATTCCAAATAAGTAAAAATAAACTGTCAGTGAGGTTCTATATTAGAGGCGGTGTTTAGCGGCGTCTCAACAGGTACTGCACTTTTTGCAAATGGATACAGTGGAGAGGACGTTATTTTTACCGATGTACACGTTTATGATAAGAAATATAATGTCTGTTGCAAATCATTAGGATTCAGATTAGACCCCGGGTAAATGGCACGTAAATTAAAATGGGTGGTCAAAATTTTTTTTTTTAAAGTTGCCATTTTCCTCCAGTTAATTGCAATACGGCTGTTTTTACTTACATGAAATTTTAAGCGGAAACATCTTGTTTTGGGTGTTTTGAGCCAAACCTGTAACCGAACATCAATATGTTGGCTCTTACAGTGGAGAACTCATTTATATTTCCTGTTTAAACGAAACGCAAATGAAGTATTCTTTAATTTGACATGTTTCCCCCTTTCACAAATCTTCAAATTAATGTGCTTAAACTGAACCTTATGCGCTTCATTTTCTGAGTGTACGTATGTGTAGACAGTGGAAATATGTTATTTTATTACCTTGTTTGTTAGTTTAGTTTCGTTTAGATGGGGAAGAATAAAGTTATCTTAACTGTATATATTTCACTTTTTAGCATCTTCTTTACTATATAGTACACGCTATGTACACCAGTTTCTTAGTTAAAGAAGCGTAACGCTACTTGATTAAGAAACATAACACTCTATAAAGACATAATACTGCTTAATACAAGAAATATATAATGCTAAAAATTCATTCAAAGAGCTTTTTTCATTACTTTGTCCTATATTACTAGGCTAAATTAAAAACCTCGTCTTTCTTTGAGCGGTCGGTACTTATACACGTTTTACTGCATTGCTATTCACCAATCATGGCACTGAATGCTACATTGGTTACGAGGGTTGTTCAAATAGTTTTGATACTGGATCAATCACTTCAATATATTAAGTGCAAAATGCATGTGTGATATATCATTTTAAAGAGCAATTTTTCGCCTACACGATGGTATAATGCACGATCAGATCACATACTCGACGAGTCACAACTTGAACCTAAATGACCCCTACTCGAGGACATTGGAACATAGCACTTTTCAGACATTATTTTGTGACGTAATAAATTCTTAAAGAGTACAATTTCCAATTTTGTTTCTGAAGTTCTGAGTAAGGGGAGATCCTTTGAAAGCACAGAATACAAAGCAAATACTGAAAATTGCAGACTCGGTTTAATTGAGTCTGTTCATGAGCATGTCTGAATTGTGATGTCAATAAAAAATTATTTCTATTGAAAGGGTTAACTGTCTAAAATCTCTTTTTTTTCTTTTCAAAATTAACATTTCTTATTTTGCTAATGACGAAAGTGGACATATTGTTTCTAACTCTAAGAAAATGGTCTAGATCAGTATATCTACATTTTGATTTTAAAACGTTAAAATCTACTCCAATGGCTTCAATTATAGCCTAGTGTGATATAAAAATGAGTTTGTGATTTCACTTACTACTTTTATACATACCAGTAGATTAACATTGTTAGTATATTTTCAGTACGTGTTTAGTATTTGCTCTATTTTTAATATTTTATATAATAATAACAGTTAAAACTGTGTAGTGTTTGCCTAGTTGTCTGAATTTATTTGACAGAAAATTCCATAAACTTTTTTCAAAATAATAAAGCCGTAATAATAATTATAGTATCAAATTGTGTTCAGAAAATTAACTCAACAATACACAAAAGCGTCCAGTGTCCTCGAGGAGGGATCATTTAGGTTCATGTTGGGGCTGATCAAGTAATGCGATCTTATCGTGCATTATACCACCGTATCGGCAAATAATTGTTCTCTAAAATGATATATACACATGCTTTCACACTTATTCTAATGAAGTTATTGATCACGTATCAAAACTTTTTGAACTCCCTTTTTAAAATAGCACATTTCTATTACTGTACATTGTAATACATATCTTCACGTATCTTCTCTACACTTCTTGCTATAATGTTTACCTATTCTGTTTTTATCTTCATACGAAACAATGTATTGTAGCCTTCATGATACATTGATACGTAGAGGCACTGTAAGTTAAACAATTGATTTTAATCATAACATTAATATAAACCTTAATAATACATTTACTTTGATATGTATTTAGGTATACATGTAGTTATACAATGGATTTTGAATGTACAGTTACATGATTTATTGATACGTATTGAGGTACTGTGACACAATGGCTTGTGAATGTATTGTTATCCTGGTGTATCGATACATATTGAGATTCTGTGGGGAAAAAATGAGTATTGAATGTATTGTAACTTTGATACATTGATACGTATTGAGATATTGTGAAACAATGGATTTTGAATGTATTGTAAGCTTGATATACGTATATTGCCAAACTGTGAAACAATGAATTTTGATGTGTTGTTACCTTGATACATTGATGCGTATTGAAGTTTTGTGGAACAACGGATTTTGAATATAGTGTAACCTTAATACATTTGATATTTAATGCATTGTAACTTTTATACATTGGTACGTATTAAAGTACAATGAACTATTGGACAATGGATAACCTTGATGCATTGATAGGTATTGAAGTACTGTGGAACAATGGGTATTGAATGTATTGAATTGATACCCATTGAGGTACTTGCAGTGAAGATATGTATTTTCGTTTATGCTAAAAGTCCTATGTCCATTCCGAACGGTAGTTTTCAAACAAGTATTTATTTTCTACGTTTTATTGCATTGTGTTTGCCTTAAACTTCGATGAAATAGGAAATAATACCGATTTCTCTTCTGTATATATAGGAATGGTGATCATGCGTTTGCGTCATTGAGAGTTATGGACAAGCGCAATGGTATGTATTACGGTTTTATCCATGCAGTGCATAGATATCTTTTACTGAATTAAAAAAAACAAAAACACGAGCAGTCTCGTTTTATTTACTCAATGTGGAGATATTAGGAAATTTGCTTGAAGAAACATCGATGTGAATTTAAAATAGTTTGGATCCTGGTCAGAGTTTCTCGGCATCTGATTAGGATTCAAACTGTTTGCATAGGCCAGTTTATTTGGTTATGGTAGTGAAAGGTTGAACATTCGTAACTCTACGAATTCCTTATGCAGTTGAGCTTGGAAGATGTTATGCGATCTATACAATCCAGCATTCTTGCATACAATCGCGGATTCACCGGGGGAGGGGCGGGAAGCAGAGGGAATCCAACCAAATATATTTATCATAATAGTGTAGGCAAGATGGCTCAATGATCAGGGGATAAATGTACAGTCGGCTGAGCGGTCATTCGGACTAAAGTAGACTTTAACTGGTACTTTACTTTTTTTTTTATAATAGCGGAGAGGATATTAATATTTCTTAACAAACACTGTTATGCAAAAATAACTAGTTCAGCTGCAAACAGTCGGTTTTCACTCACGTCAACATTTTTGAAGAAATTGCTATTTTCTACAACAGAGTGAATTGCATTTGTGTTTCGTTTAAATAACTCCTTCTATCACAGTAAAACATACATGCCTGTTTTTCAATTTCAAACTTTAATACACATGAAAACTATCAAGAACTTGTCAAAACCTTTTCGGAATTTTCGACGTTTTCGACCTCCAATATCGAAAATAATTTGGCATTTGTTCGTAGTTTTCAGTGTTTTCACCTTTTTTTCTTTACTTTTTTTTTAAATCAGTTTGGCATCCAATTGCAGACGAAATTTTTTCAGTATGTTATAATTCGGCAGTGAAAGGGCTGACAAAATATTAAACAAACATTTTTTTATAATCGATTTGTTGTATGATATTAAAGTCTTTCTGAAGATGGTGCAACAGTGGAGGAGACGTTAATTTTCCCTGACTAAACGAAAGTCGGTGCTTTTAGCTATTGAAAACGCGCCGATTTATCAATGTCTGGGTGTCAAACAGTTCTGTTTGGAGCTGCTTAGACAGACGCCGAGTCACATTGCCTCTAATCAGGCTCTAAACGGTTTGCAATTGGCATAATTGTTTTAGCACAAACGTGTTTATTTTGGAAAATTAAAGTCTTCGTCACTGTTCATCAGTTGATGCATTTGTAGTTTTGATATGATTTTATTTTTATTTTGTGTTGTTAAAGCTTTAATGTTATGTATAATTATTAGCTTTTTAAGCATTTCATCAATAAATACACTTTATTTATGAAAGTGTGTTCTTTATCTTTTTCTGTAACCGCAATAAAGTCTTATTATCATTGTTTCCTTTTTATACGCCCACTTCTAAAGATGGTTGTATATTGGCGTGGCCCTGTCCGCCCGCTCGTTAGTTCGTTCTTCCGTCATCATTTGGTTTGTCCAGAGTTTTTCTGGAAAACTATTGGAAGGATATTAATGAAACTTCACACAGATATCATATACATCAAGATTTGAAGCTGAGTCAATTTTGAGGTTCGTTTAATAGATCGTTGCCGAGTTATCTGCCATTGATGCACTCAGATATGCTATAATGAAAGTCCAGAATTTTATCGAAAATCTAATACAAGGATATTATTGAAATTTCACACAAGTGTTGATTACATGAATACCTGAAGCGGTTCATTTGATTTGTCGTTACAGGGTTATCTGCCCTTGATATACTCAGATATGCTATAAAGTGCTTAACACCAATAGCAACTACAGTTTTATTACTGAATCAAAACATAAACAAGTTTGAGTTATTGAAGGGCTTCGATTATTGTCGGAATTGGAGCTTTGTGTTAAGAGTTATCCGCCCTTGTGGTATTCAAATATGCTAGAAAATGCGTTATTTCAGTATTGCTTGTGATCTAGTGTCTAAAAATTGAAATGGATTTTGATAAAACTTTGTAAAACTATATATGGCGACAAGTTCAATTCAAACGAGTTCAGTTATGGTCAATATCGGGTCAATAGTTATCTGCCCTTGATGTGTTGAAAATGACATATTTAAAATGTTCAGTATTCATACTCTTGCAACTACAGTTTTGAATTTATTTTGATTTTACTTGCACACAATGTATGCGTTTATATGTCCTAAGGTAATATAAATTTGGGTGAATTTAAACCATTGTGTTCAGAGTTGTCTGCCCATGATTTACCCAGTTGTTCTAGAATACATGTATGTTGTATTCCAACCACTATAATGTCTACACATTTGAATGGGTTTAGATTAAACTTGTTTTAACTACGGGTGAAACTCAATGTAAAAACCTATCAGGTTCATTTACCACATGCTTAATTTTCTTTATTTCGTGTTTGCCGATGGGCGTATTATGTACCCTTTGTGGTACGTTTATTGAATAATAGTTCCCTCCGTTAAACACACAACATATTCTTCATTCTGAAGATGACAACAGCAGTGGTCGATACGGTAATTGCTAAAGTGTTAATGTTTTGTGATGTAACAGCATTTAAAGTCCTATGTCTTAAATCTTAGATGTCATTAGTTTTCTCAAAGCAATGGTAACATCTACTTGAAACATCAGCAGCATGCAACTTCTTGACCTTTACAGGGAGATTTTTGAATTATACTTGCCCTTCAATTTGATGAAATGTTTCTATAAAGATCGCCATAATTCTCCATTCAGTCGTTTCTGATCTTCTTGAACCCTATCGACGAGTATACTCGTCCTTTACAAGCAGTGTACAAGAAGATTAATATTGTCCTAATAGTGTCTTACACAAGCAGTGTAGATCCGGTTTAGGAGCCCTCTGATCAGGGTCTACACTGTTTGTCACTTTTAAAATATCGCGAAGAACAACGCTAGATGCATGTAGGCAAATATTTTATATTGGACATTGTTAATGTTCATTTAAAGTTTTGGGGTGAATGAATTTAGCTGTACATTTCGTTAAGCTCTGTATACGTATTAAGTAATACAACAAGAGAATGTAAATCAGAGATGTTTTACAGTCGAACTTCGATATCTCGATTCGTTTAACTCGAACTATCTAATATTTCGACATATGAACTGCATTATTTCATGTTCGGTTAAGTCGACCATATCCATATTTCAAAGTTAAAACGTGGCTTAGCCACGTTTTAACTTTGAAATACGGGTATGTTCGACAAAACCGACTTCGAGGTATCCAAGTTCGACTGTATACTAACTCACCCGGAAAACTCGTTGAGCAGAAATACAAGGTCGATTGTAAAATGATATTTGCTAACTGTTTGGATCCATGTCGAGTACCTCATGACCCAAACCGTTAGACACTGGCGATATTTCCTGGAAGAAATTGTAGTAAAACTCTAAGATAGTTCCAGACGACCATGACACGTGTCCATATACCCATATAGACTCCTAGGCTCCAGATAAGACACGTAAGTTTACGTTTTCAAATATGTTCTCTTTCATATCTGCACCAAACCCTATGGTGTGAATACTCATTAGAATAGAATCTTTTAGACGATTCCAATGAGAAAGCACACCATAGGAGTTGGCGTAGACATAAACATTTCAATTTTTGAAATACTTATGAGTTAAGTAAGACATGACAAGAGACAAACGAGTATTAACTCGGGGACCCCCGAAACTTCAAATGTATTCTATTTTCCAGGGGCCTCCATGGCCTAGTGGTTAAAGTCACTGTGATTTTCATCACAAAGCTTCTCATCCCGCTGTGGTTTGAATCCCGGTCTGGTCATTCGGAGTTTTCATGTGGGGAAGCCTTCTTGCTTGCGGAAGGTCGGTGGTTCTACCCAGTTGCCCATTTGTGCCTGAAACAGTGCCTAAAGGACTTCTGGGGGTCTTCCTCCACCTGTAATTAGCAGGACGGTGCAATATGACTGAACTACTCTTAAAAGCGACGTAAAATCATAACAAATAACACATATCTACTTTCCACAGTCTAGTCCATTTTAACCATTAAAAGATTGTTTTCTAAATATATACAGTAAAACCTTTCTATTACGACAGCTAAAACGAAGGCTTATTGATTGTATAAAAGGCAAGTGACAGCTTAAAGCATGATTACAGTAAAACAGAAAACTCCCACAGCAGCTTTCTGTTTTACTGACACCTTGCTTTAAGCAGTCGCATGTCGTAAATATCTAATTATTCCCTAATAATATTGGTCGTAATAGAGCTATTTTACTGTACTGCAGAATGACAAATTGTGCAGACCCTGACCTTGGTATCCCATATTTAAATATGACATGTGTGTATTTACGGGTACAATGTTGGTTAAGGACACATATTCTGGTCGCTAGGGCTCAGTGGGGTAACATTTAGCACGCTATTGTCAGGGACCAGAGAGTTCAAATTAGTTTGTCTTTTTTGTAGCTTACTTAATACATTTAATCCTAGCGACGAGTATACTCGTTATCATTTACAAACTGTGCACCTGCGGGCGAAGATTACATTTGTTCCATGCAAACAGTGCAGACCTTGATCAGAGGGCTCATGTTGGAGCCCTCTAGAATTGGGTCTGCACTGTTTGCCGTTTTGCAATATAATGTTAAGTTCAACCCTAAATATGCCAAAATGGGCTAGGCTTAACTGTAAACTAGATTTGGTCATTTCAAGTCTAAGGGGTGAATGTGTATATAGGGTTGGGGTATTTTATTATCATTTACATAAAATATTACCTGGTTAAGGTACACAGTTCATTTTTGATAACGTCTTTGGTGCATAGGGTCCTAGGAATGAGGTGAATAGTTTTTACGCTTACGGCAGAAACCCATGTCTACCATTGCAAACAGTTTAGACTCTAATGAAATGATGTCCAAGCGGTTTGTCACACTGGTCATATTTTGAATATAAATTCGAAAACAATATGATTTTATGATAATACAAGACGACAACAGTTGCAGACAAATTTATTAATAAGCCTTTTAAAAGAGTTAATTTCAAGGTTGGGATAAATTCTCCCTGTCAGCACCAACGCCTCAAGTCGACTTTGGAAACTGTTTGGATTCTGATCAGGACCAAAAAACTGTTTGACACCCTTTACGGTATTTGTTCTGTCAAACTGCTATACTTCGAATGGTTGTCAACATTTTAAAGCAGACGATATAAGGGCGGTGAACAGGTAAAACAGAGGAGTAATTTAGGCGTTTAATTTGGTTACATTGCAAAGAAAGAATCTTGGTACAGAATTTTATTATCATGGAAAAATAGTACACGCTCCTTTCAGCCCTTTTCAGTGACATTCATTGCTATGATATCGTCTGTTTTACCCTTCACTGCCATGAAGTCATCGATTTAAAACAATCGTCGTCTAAAACTTAAATTTTAGGTATTTGACATAAATACTTTTGAAATGAATGTCAAACAGTTTTGATCCTGACCGGAATCCAAACGGTATGCACATGACCGTTGTACTCTGTGTAAGGCAAAAGTTGTGTAATCTGATGGAGCTCTTTCACAGATTAAAACTCTTTTAACTACAGCAAAATCTGTTTCTAAAATTGAAAACAGATGATAACTTAAAGCAGGTTTAAAATAAAGCAGAATGTGCATACCGGCGCATTCTGCTTTACTTTCAGCCTGCTGTTAGCTTGTAACTGCTAGAATATAGAACATATTTTTAAATCTTTTATATTCATGACTGTGTAAATTGGGACTGTTTTCTGCATTGGAAGAATCAATTAAATGCGTTAAAATGCGTATTTATGAAAGTTCTGAATACGGGGAGATCCTTTGAAAGCACAGAAAACAAAGCAAATACTGAAAATTGCAGACTCGATTTAATTGAGTCTGTTCATGAGCAATACTGAAATATGCCACAGTGCTCACGCCCCCTAGCACCAGCTTCAGCGGAATTCAACTTTCAACTGTAAATGCGCTGGTTCAATGCAAAATGACTGAAGAAATACCAAATGACTGTCAGTCAGCTTGGATACTGGTCAGACGCCGCGTAACGCAATGATCCAATCTCATAGCAAATTGTACTTTTTGCAAAGTGGACTGCTGTCGCTATGACGACGAAGGGGTTCAAATCATATTTTGCTGCTTTTGCAAAATAATATATTTTAGGCATTTTGATTAATTCATTGACTCCTGGAGTTGTAAATGGACTACCCCAGTTTTCATATAAGTCCAAAAGATGTATGAATTTTAGGAATATAAGCACGTGGCAATGTTGACCATTTCATTGCGCCTTACCCCCAGATAGTTCAGACCAGAATACTCGCGGTAGGGCAATAAAGGCTTAAATGCTTGCTTTTGGTACTTGGCGTCTGAACTGGATATCAAAACTGTTTGCAAACGAAAACCTCTGGTCAGTAATAGCACTGTTCGTCATATTGGAATGCATTGACAAAACAACCCATTGTTCAACTGGACTTTCAGATAGAAAGGGGTTAATGCACAGGACTCGTAGAAGTGAAATGATGAAGGTTAGAGTATAAATGTGTCATCCCGGTCAATGTCCAAAGTACACTCTTCCGGCGTTCCAGTAACTCCTCAGTCCTAGTTTATAAAACTGACGACTCTACACTTTATTTCAGTCTTAAATTAAAAATATCTAGAACGTTTGTTAACCTCTTAACTTCCTAATCCCGAATGCAGTGATTATTTGTAAACAGTTTGGATCATGATCAGACGCCACGTTCTGATCAGGAACCCTAAGGTTTTTTTGACACTCATTTTTATATTTCTTTAATGCGTACAAATTAAATTTTGAGAAATAAAAGCAGATGATAATTGTTTAAAGACGATGACAGCATGACAGTGAATGGGTTAAAAACAAACTGCGGTATCTCAGCCACTCAAAAGAACCCGCATCAAAGGTAAAGATAACACTCTACAGTGGGCAAGACGTTATAATAACTGTTTGCCACTCAGATAACAATGAAAAGTCAGAATTGTCAAACAAGTGTCCTTATCAGCATTTTAGTGTTTTACGTTAGCGTGTAAACAGGAAAGAATAACGTTTTCTCCACTGTAGCAGAGGGGATCATCTCGGTCTAATAAACTGAAAACATTCCCTATGACAAATATGCCCTAGAACCACAACAAAGGTAGAGGAACAGACCACCTATTAAATACAGGTCTGACTGTAAATCAAACATGTGGTACATGCTAAACATGGTTTCCTAAATCAACCCTTTACTCCATTGATACTCATGTTGACACATTTAATTTATTCCTTCACTCTTGAAAGTAAATAGTTTTAATTTCATACAGTCATGAATTTGCATAATAAAAAGCCTTTATCTAAGCAGACTGTACATAGTTTAAGCAGACTGGAAGTAAAGCAGAATGATTCCTGCTTTAATTTCAGCCTGTTTTATGCAACCATGTCTCTTCAATACTTAAAATAAGCTATGGAGTAAAGGGTTAAATATCTCTTGCAATTATTGAGTTGCAACATATCAGCCGTTTATTATGAAACTTCGTTATCATTGTCAACTTTTACAGTCAATCGTGTATTAAGCGATCACTCTAGTGAATACCCATATTTTATCTGGTATTGAGCTGTCTGTTTAATGCAGGATAAAACTAATTCAGAATGCTTCAGTAGGAGTTTCCTTCACTATTTCTACCCTGAGTTAATTAGTCTAGTGTCATAATGAAGAGGTATGCAGACCGATTCGCAAGGTGGTTGCTTTATACAAGATTGACTGTATTTTTCACATTTCTTGCTGGAGAATATTGTTTATCTTGCAGAAAATAATTTGTAAAACAGACAGTAGCTATTAAATTGACATTTTTGTGAATTCCACAACTATTTGCAAATGACAGTGCATGTTTTATCAAAAAACTTCAATTTTCCTTGATTTTACTTTCCCACAAATGTTGACCCCTCTCAAACACAATTTCATTTTTCTTAAGTTACATGAGGTCAACCCTCCTAATTTGTTTTTTATTTTGTTCTATAGACATGGTAGATAATTTTAAATATAGTCAGTATGAATGCACCTGCCTAATTTTTGTAAAAATCTCAGTTTTGCTAAAACGTAAAAAATGATTTTTGAGAAAAAAATGACTCATAAATTATTTTTTCCGAAATATAAGAGATTTCTTTTAATGTATTATGCAAAATATTTAATTGTTCTGTTTGTATTTGTATACAACAATGTCTTAGGTATAAATGCATGGATAAGTTTTGATCTTTTTATTAATATTTGTAATTTTTTATCCTCGGAAAGAAAAAAGAGGGATAGTCATTTTAGGACGTTTTTTGAAAAGTAGGGTAACAAGACAAAAATATCCATAATTTCAGTTATATGAGGTGAAAATTCTTTTAACTCTAGAAAATGATGTAGAATTGGATACTGAATGAGATGGTGTATAGTTTTTGCGGATTTGTTTCGATGAGCGTTACCCGTCTAAAACCTTAAAACTTTCTAACACTCATCCTTTAAATTAAAACAAAAGAAAATATGTTTGTGATCTTTCAAAATCAGAGTTGACCATATGAAAAACCCCGGCTTACAAAGTGCTATTTATGTTAAAACTAACATCAGTATTTGCATTCGTTTTCAAGATAATTGCAGACTACCAGCATGGTCCACATGTTTAGCAACTGTGTATAGACAAAATCGTAATGGCAACTTTGAAATGGTTAATGATTTTGTCAATCGTTATTTTCGACATTATTTCGTCAATCGTCATTGAAACCAGTGAAGATCCCGACCATAGATGACGCACAAAGAAACGGTGTTCATAAAGCCATGTGGGTATATATTCGAGCTAGAAATATTTTTGTTTTAATTTACCTACATTTCTGCTAACTGTGTGCCATTTGAAATCCTAAAGAAAACCTGTGAGATGCCATTCTCCTTTTCGACACAACCCTCTGATTCTCAATATGCCAAATGAATAACACTCATACATAGGTGATCTAAAAATATATAAGCCATTTCAATTTTCCCTGGAAACCTTCCTACCTTGCCAAGATTCTGGCTTAATTGTCATAGGAAATTGTTTTTGTTTATTAGACTTATCCCCTATATAATAACTTAAAGGGGGGCAGTTTTTTTATCCAATGCGCTGCTTCGCAACGAAGGAGATTATCCAAAATCATCTTCTAGAAATCATCATCATCTCAAGTCATTATTCCGCATCAGTCATCGGCGTTATACGACCTATGTTGTGTCGGAGTGCCGTAAACCCCAACTTATCCATCCACCCATCCATTTAAAAATTACATGCACGTCTGCACATAGTGGCTAAAACGTTATTCTTTTTAAACTAAAGGAAAAGAAATGCAATACGTGCAGAAATTGTAACGATTTGTGTTTTAAATCAGCTGAATTAGCTCATAACGATAATCGTATACATCCATATAAACGCTCACCACTAATAACTGTCCCCCTTTCTGATTTCTGCCAAAACTACTTGTACTTTCTCCCATGGCTTGTTTTATTGAAGGCAGGTGGTTGCTTAAAGCAGGCGTAAAGTTATACAAAATAATTCTGCTTTACTCTCACCCTGCTTTAAGCTTTTGGGATGTTGCATCTCTCCTGGGAGCGGTATAAACATGGTTTTACGGTAGTTCAACTACCAACAGTTTGGAATCCCGTCAGACGCCGAATTAGCTCGGCATCTGCTTTGGCTCCAGATCCATTGTAATGGTCGCACGTTCTTAGAATACTAGCATTTTCTGAATAACGCATCAACGCGTTTATCGGGAGAGGAAATTTCCTCTATAATTACATTTGCATTAGTTTGCCAAGACAAATTCTCCTATCAATACGTTGTAAAAATGGGTCATTTTTTCTGTGCATGTGCATGTGTTTGATACTTTGGACCGAGCATGGTCTTATCATGTGTTTTACCCTATCACCCGGGGTACATGTACAAACATGCGTATAAATACGACTTGTGTACCCAGACTAGGCAGTTACTGTTGAGGAGTATCATATCTGAAGGTCTCGCCTGTTCACAACTGATTATCAAAGATGAAGTGCTTGCTGTCGACTGGGATCTTGGCTGCCACCTTTATGGCCGTATCATCGCTAGTCGTGTGGAAAGACTGCTGTAAGTTGTATTACTTATCCCTTTATTCCATAGATACATTTTAACGCATTTGATTTATTCATCCACTGAACAAAATAATTCCAATTTATACATTCATGAATGTGCAACAAACGTGGCTTAAAGCAAGCTGAAAGTAAAGCAGAATGCACCTTAAGGCACATTCTGCTTTACTTTCAATCTGCTTTAAATGGTAATATGCCAAGGCTTCAAAACCAGAAAAGGCTATGGGGTAAAAGTTAACCCACCGCCCGTTTTAACGCCTTCAAAGCAAACTATTATCTGCTAAAATGCGCTGTCTGCACTTTTTTGTGTGCAAAATTTATTTCTTTGAGTTCTGTGGGTCATATTGATAAGAGCGTAAAAAAGTTTGGATGCTGAACAAACGCTGCGTTACGCAATGTTTGATCTACACTGTTTGCACGTCGACTTAAGCCCCTCCCCCATGTGGTGAAAGAGTTAACGCTATTTTACTCAAGGGACACACTTTTGCTATAACATTTGAAGTACATTGCCAACAGTTTAGAGCCTGATCAGGCATTCGGTAACTCAGTGTATAATTTGACTCCATACTGTTTGACAAAAAGATTTTAAAACATCTCCAACAATTTCTAGAAATGTTTTACATTATTTTGCCATGCTTTCCGTTTGAACGTCAAATGTACAGGACAATAAAATTAGATCGTATGGCACACCTATTGTTCCCCGTGTTTACAAACATTACAGTTAAAAACATTGCAGGTAAAATGATATAATCAAAGATTTTAAATCCAATCTCTACAGGTGAGTGGCCGTGTAGCCAATAGGTAGTATCCGCCGCTATAGTGACACAGGCTATTGCATCTCTTTGTGGTTGTTGGTTCGAATCTCACTATGGGCAAATAACTTATTTTTAAGTTTTATATATTTCGAATGGAAAATCGATGATGATTTTGTCTCGTCTGATTTTCGCTCTTTGTTGGACAATTTCTACGAAATAAATAACGTTATGTTGGGGACTTTCGTCATCACCCGTGCCCGTACTATAGCAGAGGCTAATGGGTAAATAAGTTCCCCAGTTTAAGCTTCCTCTGTGCAAAAATCTATTACATTTTTAACATTTTCTTTTGCCTGCGTATTTAGAACGACTAGCTGTGTAGTGCGCTTATCCATAGCTGCAACAAGTCAAATGTGTCTATATCAAAACGTCGTAGAATCCTTTCAAATGTGTTATTTTAAGGGTTACTACAAGGCAGAAACTCAGCATAATTTACCTTGACTAAAACATGCTTTTGCAAATGAAAAAAAAAGAAAGAAAAAAAAAGACAAGAAAATAATCCGTCGCCGAGATTTGAACTAGGAACCTTTTATACATAACGCCTATGCCTATACCATTAGGCCACCGTCTCTCTATTAGCCGAGGTCTTAAACATATAACACTGAAGGAATCGTACAGTATAGTCGGATTTTGACCCGTGAGCTGTGACCTTTAGGACGAGTCCACCCGTAGAGGTAAAACACGTCACAAACCATGACTTTGTTCAGGAGTTACCTACCTTTCATGGTATACTAAGGATATAATGCATTTTGTGTTGAAATTAAATCAATAATCGAGTTAGACTAATAGGTAGCGGGTTAGGGTACTTGCAATAATGTAAAGGGCTGTGGGTTCGATTCCCAGTAGGGTTTCTTTTTAAAAAATTATTATTATTATGTTTTATTGCATTAATTTTCAAACAATTACTTATTTGAATTTGTTCAACATTTTATGCAAAATGGGTTTTCACTGTTTACAAGGGACAACTGGAGTACACTCTTTCTAAATGACGAGTATACTTGTCGTTAGGGTTCAATGTGTTAGGTACTTAGGAATACCTTTAACCCTTTACCCAATAACCCGTTTATAACTTTAAATACATGTGATCACTTAAAGCAGGTTGAAAGTAAAGCAGAATGTGCCTTAAGGCACATTCTGCTTATTTTTAGCCTGCTTGAAACTACCATCTACTAGACTATATAAAAATATTTGTTATGGTAAGTGTTCATGAGGGTATAAACTGGAACTATTTTCTTCAGCGGATGAATGAAATGCATGTGCTAAAAGTCGCTTCTATAAGGGAAAGGGTTAAGGTTACCCCATATAAGTTAAATGGGATTCGGATTAGATCCAATGGAATTTTAAATCGCTTCCGCTTCTCCTTCTTACAATCTCGTAGACGTTTTCTATAAGCTTCCTTGCTATGGAAATTTAGACACTTGACGCGGTGGTTTTTGTCTGTCGTAGCATCTTCAGCTTGAATAATGTGGTTATACCGAAATGTAATAAGAAACTGAATAATATATATTATTTAAATAATGAACACTTACTAAAGGTTCCTTGTGGTTATCGTCATGTGTAGTATTAAAATGCCTTTCCCAACCAATAAAAAAATAAAAAATAAAGGATTCACTGGGTTTCGAACCCATGACCTTACTCAGTAAAACACTACTCTACTACCACGACCACGATGACATATAGGTCTCAAAATCTGTTTTAAATATCAAGTTAAGGTTTGAACCCTAACCTACCCATAACATGGAATGGTTGCAACTTCTATAAATAGAAAAGGTCAGTCGCGGTTCAACGCACAAAATTTACCTATACAGGTATGTTTTGTTTACATTTTAAGTAGGTTATGTTGATGTGTCATGCGATCTAAAAACGGACTGTACTGTTTTGTCATTATGCGTGTATTGCAAAACAACAACAAAAAACAACAACACCACCACCAACAACAACCCAGACATATGTATTTAGAAAGTATGATACATGTATATTATAAAATCAAACCCTCTGTCGTGACAAATATACTGGATTTGCCATCTGCGATTTATGCTCGGTATTGTACGCACATCGATCGGCTATTCTCGTCAACAGTCCACCGGTTCCGAACTTTGTTTCAGTATGGTTCGGAACGGGCCGACATTTGACGACAATGGTCGATTGCTATCCGTAGAGTATCGATCTTGACAAATATTGGCCCGATCTTAATAAGCGTACTCAACCTTAAGAAATAAATAGACGTAACTGGCGTATGTATGGAGTTATTAATTGGAGTAATGAGTTAAATGTTTTATTTCAGCTAAAGCAGCTTCAACGGCCCTTACTATACATAGTTTCAACATAAGCCCGAACCCCGTGACTTTTCCTGGTGCGCTCCACGTGGACTTGAACCTAACCATCAACAGACCAATTGACCATCTTTTCATTGACGTAGAGCTCGGCAGGAAGACTGTATTTAACAAACTGGTTTCCATCCCATGCCTTAACGGCACAAACCTGGGCTCATGGTATGCTGAACAAGTATTTATGTGTGTGTCAGTGTCTGTCAGTCTGGCTGTCTTTCTCTCTGTATGTCTGTCTGTCAGCACGCTTGTATATCAATATGTATTTCTGTATGCTTAACAGTATGTATGTCTGTCCGTCCATCCGCCCTCTATTATTTTCTGATTTCTGTAAGATGTCGGTGTGTAAGCACTTGTTCTAAAATAGGTGACATATTTTGAGGAAATAAACCTATCCAGAAATACCATGTACAGTTGGAAACTGTAATTCTTTCTCAACAAACACAAACTTATTTCTAAACAAAACTATTTGTTCAAAGTCAGATCAGAAGTCAAAGTTTAAACTAGAAATAATAACGTCTCCACTGTAGGTATTACCGATATAGCATTAATTTATTCCTGTACTAGCTTCCATCGGTCTTCTAGATTGTTCATGGACAATGGTCTTAGCATAGGGTTTGGCGGGGACATAAACATGTACAAGAACATATTGGATTTTTTTTTACTTAGATGCATTCTAGCTATCAGGTACATGAAACATTTTCCAGCCAGCTTGTGAAGTTATTACACGCATGCTGATTCATATAATTTCAGCGCCAACATCGACGCCTGTTCAATTCTGCCCACCATCTTGAACGGTACTTCAGTTGTATCGGCGGATCTGGGCAAGCAGATTGAAGCTATTTTGCTGTCCGCTCTGGGCCATAATCCACAGTGCCCTATCCAGCCAGAACATGTACTACTGACCCATGAAACTCTGCAGTTATTGCCCATTCCAGCAGCTCTCTCAGCCGTATCTGATGTAAGTACAATGTACATGTATACGTATATAAAATGGATGAAACCATTACTCTGAACTCATTCACTCCTGAAACCTCAACTGGACACTTCTAGTCCATTTGTGTCTAAATAGGGTTATTTTTAACAATTCATTGCAAAACGACAAGCAATGCAGACCCTATTCAGAGGATTCCTTCGGGAGCCATTTGATCTGGATTGACACTGTTTGCAAATCATTAATTGTACAGTGCGTAGTGTACTTAATATAGAATATTCCATAGTATATTCACAACGCACTGTATGACGAATTTACCTTACCGACTACCTTTAATTTCAAGCGCTTCTACGATTGCATCATGGGTGGGCGCAAACCCTTCTAAGAAACATCCAAAAAAGGCTATATAACAATAACTGTCTCACACCATATCTAAACAGTAGACCAAATCCATTATCTTATAGTCGCATCATTTCGTATACTTTTTGTCTTATATTATAACCCTTTATTCCATAGATACTCTTTTTAAAACAATGACCCAGCCGTTCTAATAACAGCAATTATTTTAAGGAAATTTTGTCCAGCTGACAAGCAGATTAGGTCTTGATCGGGAATCACAAATATCTGGATCCAAACAAGGAGCAGAATTATATTCCTTGTCATACAACTATACGAATTACCTCCGAATTAATAGCAAAATTAAAATACTTGGTTTTCTTACTCAAATGTCTTTTATATATTTTTGTTTTTATCATTACAAAACTAACTAATGTTTATATTGCCATGCCGGAAAAGCATAAATTATATTATGTATTTTAGAAACTACATTAGCATATACTTGAACGATGAATATAATTTGGAGTAAAACATATGGCCGTCAATCAAGGGAATTAACTCTTGTAAACTCCTAATAATTTTAGATACATTTGATTGTTTAATTAGTAAAACGGATAACGAAATACAGTCTAAACTCGATATTTTGACCTCGCTTAAATCGATCGAACCAGTATTTCATAAGTCTAATAAACCCGTATTTTAAAGTTAAACGTGGCTTAGTCACGTTTTTACTTTGAAATATGGGTAGGTTCGAACAACCGCGAGTTCGAAGTATCGAGTTTCTACTGTATATTGAAGTGCGAGACCTTCATCACACAGATTGCTGGTCTGTGACATGCACCCATTTAACCCTTACTTTGTTTCATTTCACAGGGACACTATCATATAAAGATAAGCATCAAGGATACCGCAAATAGCACAGTTGACGTTGGTTGTCTGGAGTTTGATGCTTCATTGAAACGGAAGCACACCGGATTTCTATTTAACTGAAGAAATAGAAAAACATTAAACAGTGGCGTCATTGGCAGGGAAACGGAAGAACCACGTGACATAGGATATGGGCAGATTAAGGATATATGTACACTCTTGTACTAACCCACCTCTAATTAATTGTTTAGGATATCCTTAAAGACAGACAGTTGCGTAATGTAAAAATCTCAATTATTATGTTTATCCTGTGCTTAGAAATAATCTGTAGATTTACTCAAAACTGCTATTATATGACTTCCATCGAGTGGTCGCTTAGTAACCTATTGACTGTATCGTCTGATAACTTAATTATTGTTTGTGGATTTTTTAGTATTTGCATGCTGGGTATTCTTTTCGTCTGTACTATCTGTCGTCTGCTCCTGTTTTAGATAGATAGATTTTTGTTTTAGAAAATAGATTTTTCAAAATTTCTTTTCAAATGAGGGACACAGTGTCAAACAGTTTGGATCCTGACGAGACGCCGCATTCTGCGGTATCTAATTAGCATCAAGACTGTTTGCAAAGGTTGTCATGGTTTAACCGCAAGCATGTTAACAGTTAAAACTCTGAATTATTGTAACGTTGGCTTTTGAAGTATCAAACAGCCGTGTCTGATCTTGATCTTAACTGTTTACAAACGACTGTCAAGTGGTCAACTTTCTGAGAGCCACAGTCGATATCCAATAACCCGAACATGCTTGTCGAACCTATCAGTAGTTCTTCAGAAGAATCGCCATAACTCAATTGCACTTCAGTCGAACATATCCTTATTTCGTTGTTAAAATGCGACATAGCAACATCTTTACTTCCAAATAAGGGTAAGTTCGAATTATCTGGGTCCGACAGTATTTCTGTCTTTAAAAATAACATTCGCTAAAAGTATTTATATCTGTTCATGTGCATGTAGGGTCATGACAGACACGCTCGCACTTTACAACTGGTCTGCACCACAAATAATAAAAACAATATTACATAAAAAGCCATTATATTGTACTCTGTAGTCATAAATAAAAATGAAAGTATGGTGACTGGTGGAGAAATCATTGTTTTCATTTTACATGTTTGACTCGGTCATTGTGTAATTATATGTTTATGTGTTTCACACAATAAAATAAATTAAAACTGTATGTTTCTCTTTTTTCTCCAAAGTTTACCAAGAAGATTGCTAATATCTTCTGCCCGCAAGCGTTTATATTCCCCGATATCTAAGCATTGCCCTATCTGTTCGTCCATCTATCCCTATGAACCAAGTTCTACCATTTCGTCTAGCATCTATTTGGCACATCCAAACTGTTTGACTTCATAAGTAAAAATACTTAGATTTAACATTTGAGAATTAAAATCAGACGACATTTGTGTAAAACTGATGACATCATGGGCAGTGAAGGGGTTATAACATACAGCCATGAATACGATTGTAATTTCCATTTTCTGTTCCCCCTTTCATGGTCATTAATCGATGTTCAGAAAACGGCAGTGTATATAAGTTCTAGCAGGGTGCAATTATTTTTGTGGCAATAGTTATCTGCCCTTTATGTAGTAAGAGTAGCTAGAAAAGGTTTTATATTAATATTGTTTACACCCTAGTGTGAACAAATGTGAATGGAATTTGATAAAAAACAAAACAACAACAACCTTATCAAACTATACATGGCTATTCTTTTTCGAATTAATTCAATTTTTGTCGGAAATGTGATAATTAGTCAAAAGTTATCTGCCCTTGATAAGTTGAAAATGCTATATTTAACAGTAACTTCATATTCTTCAACAGATTTGGATTATACTTGCACACACTGTATATAAGTAAAAGTTCTTGTAAGGGTGAAACTATTTGGTGGCACAGGATACTTGTGGCAAGAGTTACCACATGTACTTAGAAAGGCTAGAAAAGGATTTATTTTAGTATTGTTGACATGCTAGTATGAACACATTTGAATAAATTTTGATAAAAACGTTATAAACCTATAAGTATATGGCTATTAGTTTTAAATAAGTTCATTTTGTCGAAAACGGGCACATAAGTCAAGAGTTCGATGCCCTTGATGATTTGAAAATGCCATAGTTAACAGTTGTTATTATCTAGCAACTGCAGTTCTGAATTTATTTTAATGAGACTTGCACACAATGAAAATAAATATAAGTTCTTGAATGTGTATAATTACTGTTGATATTAAATCAATAGTTATAGATCTGTCCCTGACATACTCAGATGTTCTAGAAAGGGCAGATAACTATTGCCACAAGTATTTGTTTGAACATAATTGCACTTCTTAAAGAACTTATACTTATAGACATTGTGTTCAAATAACTGTATAGTCAATATCCGTTGAAAACTGTAGTTGCTAGAGTGTAAAACAAATACAGTAAAACCTCTCTATTACGACCACTAAAACGAAGGATAAGTGATGGTATAAAAGGCAGGTGGCAGCTTAATGCAAGGTGACAGTAAAACAGAAAGCTCCTGAAGGAGCTTTATGTTATACTGTCACCTTACTTTAAGCAGTCACCTGTCGTTAATGCCCTAATAATCAAAACAATTTAGTGGTCGTTATAGAGAGGTTTCACTGTAAATCATTTTAACACACATAGGGCAGAAAACTCCTAAATACCCAAAATGATCTGGGAAAAATACCTGCTCACAGAGCCCCTGTGATGAAGAATAGCTATACTAAGTTTCATCCAAATCTGTTGAGAGGTTTCAGAGATACAGCTGCGGACGGAAACCGGACGGGGAACATACGGACGGACAAACCTAAAATAGTATACATCTGTCTTTTGGTAGGGGATAATATGTGTAGCGTGTTACGTGCATGCCGTTGACTTTTTATTTCGTTTCAACTGGAAAGAATAACGCCTTTGTTTGCCTGTCTCTCACTTTCACTATATCGTGTGTTTTCATTTGCCATATGCCTTAATTCATTGAATGATGTCACTTAGATATTAACGTGAATTAATACGGATCTTGACGATCGATGTTAGTCATTTTTTCAAGTTTGAACAATATAGAAGGATAAAGAATAAACAGATGAAATATTGATAATAAAAATTGTTGTTTGAGTGTTTTAATGATTTAGTAAACTTTGCAAAAGTTGTTTTGAGTTTGGATATAAAGAACATAAGATCTTAACTACTTTGGCACTATTTTAAACTATACTGGCTCTTTTGTTCACAACCAACAACATTTGACTGGTAAAGCTCTGCATATAATAATAAATTGTAAGAAACATAAATTAAAGCCTAGAATACTTTGTCAATTATTTGACTCATTTGTAGGTTCGATTTTAGGATATTCTTCTGAAATTTTGGGTTACAGTAAGTCGAAAGAAATTGAACGAGTTCACCTAAAGTTTTGTAAATCTATGAAATGTTAGAACAAACACTGCTACAGTTGGAGTAAAGGGGGGAACTGGGTAGGTACCCATTGTATATACAAAGATATGTTAGTATCCTGAAATATTGGTTTAAATTATTGAAAACTGATAATATTATATTAAAAACTGTTTATAAATGAAGAATGTGTTGCAGGACGTAAATGCTGGTTATCAAATGTTAAAACAATGGTATGCCAAAATGGTTTTGAATATGTGTGGCAACAACAATCAACTATGAAAGCTACTTGGATATTTTACCATATGATTTTAGACATTTTATAACAAAAATAAGATTGTCATCACACACTCTTCACATCCAAACTGCACGATATGGAAGGAATAGAATTCCATGAGCTGAACGATATATTGGGTTTTTTGTGTGTCAACAACCATATTGAAGATGAACATCAATTTATTATAAAGATATAAATTGATACCTCAGAATTTAAATTTCTCAGATTCTGATTCCCATGTAAATACATGGATGTGCTGGTATATCTTATGTCTTTACCATAAAGAGTTCCCTTGAACTATCTATAGGTACAGAGAAGATGATATTCTGTCCCATTGAAACGAAAGGCATTGTAATAAAATGCAGAAATGAATAGCCTTTTGAAAACATAAAGATTTATTTTTCTCTGAGCGGCAAACACTGTGGGGCCTTATCATACGCCTGGTAACACGGCGTCTGATCTAGCTCCAAACTGTTTGCCACTCAGATTTAAACGAATAGAATCTAGTTAGAATTGTAAACAGTTGTCATTTTCTCCTTTTATTGCAATGCGTTCGCGTTTCGTTTAAATGGGTTTCTCCACTGTAACATATGTAGTTGACGAACTTGAACAACATTTTCTTCTTTATTCTAGCAAATCGAACATAGATCTATATCTGCCTTGAAAATAAAATACAATGATTTGATATAACGTTCAGAAATATACATTAGTTGAACACCATAACCGCCATAGGTTATAACAGTCAACTATACAAACAACTTCGATCCTTGTTAGATTGGAAACTTCATATTGTTTTCTTCTCCAACGAAATTAATCTTATGGTTTATTTGTGTCAATTAACAATTTCGCTCTCAATGACGCTTAAAGGCCGTTTGCCAACAGTTTAAATCCTGATCAGACGCTGTTTGACACACGTTTTGAAATTTCTTCAGTCATACTGTCTTATGTTTTAACTTTAAACCAACATCGCAGACATTAATACTGAAGTAGACGACCATAAAGCAGTGAAGGGGTAAACATCTCCCGAATAATTTGATAATGAAAGTGTTAAAAACGTTGAAGGTTCTACAGTTTCACTATGGGAGAAGACATTAAAAAAGGAGCGTTTGTGAAATTGTGATAAAACAATGATGTTCCTAAACTGGCTTCTGATCAGACTCCGAACGGTGTACCACACATTTATATTAAATCGTTAACATGTTCAAAAGACTGTCAGGTTGTCTGTTTTATTGCATTACATTTGAAAAGGTTAAACTTGGCGGTAAAACATGGCGGTAAGAGGGGTTAAGTCCCCGAAGGATGTTGGGTTTGATCTTTGGGGTTAACTTTGAAATTCGTGTAAGTTCGACTCAAGTCAGTTCGAGTTATCAAGATTCGTCAATTTACATAAGAAATTACAGTATTCTCTTAATACAACGACCCTCCGAAACATGATTTCCTCCATAGAACAATGCTTGCCGTTGTTCCCCACTTATGTCTAACCCTATCCATGCTTCGATATTGTCTACTTCAAATTGTCATTTACTGCTTTTGTTTTGACACGTCAAAACATATATATGACCATTCTAAACAATTGAACTAACTTAAGGCGACTCGCAACCAGATGGTGCATTTGCAAAAATAAAAGGAAATACTCAAATATAACCAAAAGGGTAGCATTATCGTGCATCTGGCATTGGAAAAATATGACCAGTCTAAAAACACCCACTAGAAATGTCTTCAAATCTTAGTTTTTTTAGTTATTTTCCATCGTTTTATCCATAGCGTCTACAGTTGCTATAGAAATTGATCACGGGCTAAGACATAAACCCGAGCCGAATTATGCAGTTGTATGTACTCTTCATCGCTTCCCAGTGAAATACGTTAAATCGATCCCTGATATGTGAATAGTTCCGTGGCCCAGTGGGTCAAGCGGTGTCCTCATTTTTGACTTATGTCCGCCCATGCCGGGTCACGGGTTTGATTCCCACCAGAGCTCAATATTTTTTTATTTATTGAAATGATTTTTTGAAACAGAATTTCTTATCCTAAACTAATTCTTACCCGTTTATATAAGCGTTTGTTACATATTTACAAATTACTATTTTTAATGCTATATCTGGTTGCGAGTCTCTTTAATAATTCCACATCTGCTCATCATAATTTGTCTCTCTCCAGCCCCACCCCAAAATACATTTATTTTCGTATTCCATGTGAATAATATAGACAATAAAAACACACACCAAAAAAAGCATACATCTAGCTGTATATAATAAGTAAAAAATATTCCATTCCGGTCGAAATCGGCTCTAAAATTGATGGCTGCATTCGTGGATTTCATTCTTGCAAGCTTGTTTGACCACCACTGTCCTTTAACTTGGTCTCATTTATGAAAGAAATCACACTTTCTGACCGACCATTAACTTTTCTCAAACTTTGAACACGTCTTTGAAACGAGTAACAACAAACTCTCCATAAGCGTAGAAGAATCCACTAGGCGCAAACAGGTTGATCTTTGCTTGAATTATACACACAGTTATCTCCACACTGACATCGTAATACAAAGCTTGCTTTCGGCAACGCAGATGACTGTTTTAACCCATTTGCGCCCAGTGGATTATTCCATGTTTTGATATTAGGTTAGTCAATTTTAAATCTACTGGATGCTTGTTTTAAATTTTCATTTTTAATTCGTTTTATATTGAAATTCCTATCAACAAACAGTGTAGACTCTGATCAGACGCTGTATAATTCGGCGTCTGGACAGAGTCTACACTGTTTGCCTATATCCCGTTTATGGGACGCAATGCACAGATGGGTTAAGCAGAGAGAAAGTGAAGCAGAAATCAATAGCTCCCGTAGGAGCTTTCTACTTTACTTTTATCTTTTCATATCTTTATTTCCTCCATTAAGGAGAGCATTTATGTCAAACATATATACAAAAGTGCACAATGTTACAATAACGTGACATAGTATAATACATGTGTAATAATAACAGCAATAATACAACGCTGCTTCTGTTAGATTCATCACGTATGCATGCCAGGGTTTGCCTGCTTAAAGTTTGCCACATATTTCTAAAATCTAAACGTTATGCATTTAAGAAATATCGTTATGAATTTCAAATAGCCTTGCGCCTGACCAGACGGCAGACGGTGAGATCGTGGCAGTGAACTGTTCAAGGTTAGGCATGTAAATGTGTCATCCCGGTCAATGTCCAAAGTACTGGCGCCTCTGAAAACGTTTGGTGGGAAGATAAACCTTATCATAAACAACAACAGCACGTCCAAAGTACACTCTTCTTACATTCTAGAAACTCCAGGTTCATTAAACTGACGACTCTACATTTTATTTCAGCCCTGAATCAAGAAATATTTAGAACGTCTGTTAGCCCCTTGCATGTCGTGCTGTGAGTACAATGTTTTTTGCAAAGAGTTAGGATCCTGACTTGACGCCGCGTAAAGCGACGTTTGATTAGGATCCAAAGTGTTTGACACTCATTCCAGTATTTCTAAAGTCAAAATACTTAAAATTTAAGTTTGAGAAATAAAAGCAGACGACAATTGTTTTAATAGATTGATATAAGGCAGTGAAGGGGTTAAAAGCTAAATGATAAATATCCGCTATCGTAGCCACTCAAAAGAACCCATAAATTGTACGGTTGATGTAGATCAAACTGCCTGTATATTGCAGAATGAAATAAAAAACAAAAACAAAAAGTTCCGTTTGGTGGCTTTCTACTTTACTCCATCTTGCAGTAAGCTGTCACCTGCCTTCACCACAATGTATTGTCATTCTTCTATTGTCGTAATAGCGGACAATAACTGTAGCTAAGCCTTTTTATTGGTAAAGATAACACTTTCTGTAACCTTGCTTGATATTGAAACCGAATGTACAGTTGCATTACCTTGGGGAAGCTTATTCATGTACAAGTAGTCTTTTTTTATATCATATTTGAAAGGACACGTCAGATAGTCATTGATGTTCATGTATTGGTACTAGTTTTTATATGGAAATGATGTTAGGCATTCATTTAGGGGCGATTAAGAAGGACATTTTCACGATTGTTCATTTCCACGAAAATTATGACCATTCATCCTTGCTTATTTCTTATAGTTATTGTAGAAAGTATGCATGTTAAAAACATTCAATGAAACCGGTTTGTATTTCTGCTTGATTGGTGATGAAACTTTCATTAATTCTGCATTGCATTATGTCGTGTTTCTCTATTCCGGTACTTGTAACTTGGTAAGTAACCCAAAGAGTGAAGGTGGATCCGTCAGAGTAAACTAGCGACAAAAGGAGTAAACTCACGACCGTCGGGTACAATTTCTATAGCGATATCTCACTGTTTTGAGTTGCAAACGGTCGAATTTCAATGTTAAAACATGGCTTATAGGCCACTGTTTAATTTTAAAATAAGGGAATGTTCTACTTAAGCGAGTTCGAAACAATGGGAGTCAGTTGCAAAAATACTGATAAGAACTACTTAACCCTTAACTCTATAATATGTGTCTAGTTTTGAAGACAGTTGGTCACCTTAGATGGGTGATATACTTTTTATGCTGCATTCTTATGACTGAGTAAACTGGAACTTATTTCTTCAGTGGAGAAATGAATTAAAGGCATAAAAGGCAAGGAATTATGGCTTAAGCGAATTCGAAATATCGACGTTGAACGGCAGCTGTTAAAGATATTTATATAGATATCGTGGAGACGAAACGACGCAAATGCATTGAAATATAAGTTAAGATAATGATATCTTTATGAAGATTCATGTGATTCCTCTCTGTATGAGTGACAAACAGTTCGTAGCCTGGGCCCATGCTTAGAAAGCATTTTAGTTGAGTCTGATATCGTTCTCAAGCATATGATTGGTCAAATTTGAGCCTAGGTTTAAACACACTGAACGAAATTGAATGGAAAACAGAATATGCCAGGTTATTGAACATGTCGACAGCTTATTAAAAGAATGGAAAACAGTTTGGAGACTGATCAGACGCCTGTTTGCAAGGGGCATATTTCGCTAATGTTTTGTTTGGTAAATACATCGTCAATTTCGCTATATGTAGCTTAGATTAAAGTACTTCTTCCGTTCAAATTGACAAAAAAGAGCCTTGAACGACAGTTTGATGACACATATGATAACAGACCAAATGCCTGTACCAACAGCCCGTCTTTACCCTTTCCCCCATGGAAGAGGCTTTTAGCACATTCAGTTTATTCCTCCCCTGAAGAAATAAGTTCCAATTTATAACGTCATGAACATGTACAATAAGAAATATTTACTCTATCAGAGCTGATGGTAGCTGAAAGCAGGTTGTACATGTCTTCCAAACTAGAAACAGGTTATTGAGTAATGTGTTAAGCCCCTTTCCATCATAGCTTGCTGTCTGTGCTTATTACAGAACTCGCCATCTTTGACATTTTTGCTACATGTAAGTCTACGTAAACTGAACCCGGCGTCTGGTCAGGCTCCAGATCGATTGCCATTGAGATAAAAAAAATATCGTAAGAAAGTTCACACAATTGTAAATTTTCTACATTTAATTGAATTGGTTTTGTTTGAGTTTAAACAGGAAATAATAGCACAAATGCATTTATTGTGAGAATAACGTACTAAAAGTGTTCCACTGTAATCAACTTTTCATTAGTTTTCATGACAAATACACCTCTCCATACTTATAAAAAAATGGGTCATTTTTGTATGTGTTAGATACTTTGGACCGATCATGGTCTTATCATGTTCAGTGTGTTTGTATCTCTTCACCCGGGTACCATCATACCGGGTATAAATACGACCCGTGTATCCAGGACAGGCAGTTGCTGTTGAGGATTATCATACCATAAGACCTTGTCTGTTCACAACTGACTATCAAAGATGAAGTGCTTGCTGTCGATTGGGCTCTTGACTACCACCTGTATGGTCGCATCAGCGCTCGTATGGAAAGATTGCTGTAAGTTATCTTAGTCCGTCATATGGCTGTTACAGTGGAGAAAACATTTTCCAGTTAAATTGTAACTGATCACAAACGCAATGGCAAAAAATGCAAAAATGTTTGAAAATATAACGATTTGTTTTGATCTAAATGGTCAACTGTTTGAAGCCTGATAAGACGCCGGGCTACCTGGCGTCTGGTCTTGCCCCACATTGTTTGGAATAGACATAACGTTTTTAGCATATACTCATTCATTATGAAACAATAACGTCTTTGGCGGCTGGTGGGTTTGGCAAACATTGTAAATCAAAATCAATATGAGATAGCTAGTAATTCGGCAACTCATTTGGAGCCAACAGTTAGACACACGAATTATAATTCGAGAGCCATTGAAAAAGAAAATGACAATTTTAGATAGGGAGCAGTTATCAAGAGTATACCTTGTTAAACATGCTTTGTTAGAATGTTAAACATATGTTTGATAAAGAAAACCTTTCTACACCATTTTTACGCCATTAATATGCCGTTTTACGCCTTTAATTCATTCTTCCAATTAAGAAAATAGTTCCACTTTATACACTAGTGAATATGCACAAGAAGATACATTCTATATTTTCTATATGGTACAGATGGTAGCATGTTGAAAGTAAAACAGAATGCACACTACGGCGCGTTCGGCTTTACTTTAAACCTGCTTTAACCCATTACCCCATAGCCTGTTTCTAGTTTTGAAGATGGGTAACCACTTAAAGCAGGATGAAAGTAAAGCAGAAGGTGCCTTAAGGCACATTCTGCTTTACTTTCAGCCTGCTTTAAGCCAAAATCTTCTATAATATAGAAAATATTTCTGATTGTACATACTTATGAATGTATAAATTAAAACAATTTATTTTCTTCGGTGGAGGAATAAATTAAAGGCGTTAAAATGCGTATTTATGGGGTAATGGGTTAAGTGTTCACATGTCTTCAGAACAGAACAAGTAACAAGCAACTACTTTATTATATAAAATACATTTCTGTTAATTCGGTCTAAGGGAACAAATATATAAGAGTGCCGAACAGTTTGGATCTTGATCAGAAGCTGATTTTACAAGTGTCTGATCTTGGTCCAAATTGTTGGAAATGGCTATGGTTATTCCGCCAAAGCACGCACTTGTGCTATAAAGTTTGAAGTTCATTGCGAACAGTTCAAAACCAGATCAACGCCATCATCTCCCATTTTTCATGTTGGCGTTTAATTGTTTGATAACTTAAATTATTTAACTGGAAATATTTTACAATATCTTATTCTAAAACGTTAAATGTACTGTTAATGGCATTCTGCGTATAGTGCTTAAAACAATGATTATATATTCATATACATTATGATATTAAGCCTTTTCTCCCAGAATTTTCAAATGGAAAAAAATCGAGTTTCCAATTTAGTCTAGTTCATGCTTTAAAACGACGCGTATATGCGTTACTAGGCTGCAAAGGGTTAATAAATAAATATGTTGATACAATAAACCTCTATGATACCTCTATGATATATGTGTTTTATACTATTATCTTAACTGAACTTTAAACCATCGATTCTAGTTTACATTTATGTGTAACCTGTTTTTAGATGCAGGCGAAACTCGATAATTCAAAATCGCTTTAGTTAGAACATACCCATAATTTAAAATACGGGTATGTTCGACTCAAAGCGAGATCAATTTATTTTAAATTAAACGTACGACATACCGGTAAGGTCGATTTCAGCGATTTGGAAGGATCGAATTTCGACCGTAATAACAGTTGATTGTAACAATATATTGCCATGTTACAAACAAAACAGACCTTGATTAGACGGCTGCTTTTTTAGCTGTTTGGTACAAGACTGGTATACACTGTTTGGTATACAATGTTTGCATGTGACAAATGTACAAATCGAATGACAAATTGTTTGGAGCATTGTCAGACCTGGCCCGAGCTCACTCCAAAATGTTGGTATTTAAAAAGGATTTTTTAGCACAAATGTGTTAAAGCCCTTAATACATTGGTTGTAAACGTTAAAAAGTATTGCTTTAAACCAAAGACTTTTTGCCAGCTTTTCGATGCCTTCGTAGGATCCATCTTAAATTACTCATGTGAAGTGTGGGGCTGCACAAAAAGTGAACAATTGGAGAATCTGCATTTGAAATTTTACAGTAAGAGATTATTAGGTTTTAGAGCTTCTACACGTAACATGTGTATTTACGGTGAGTTAGGTAGGTTTCCATTGTATATCAATAGGTATAGTAGAGTTATTAAGTACTGGTGCAAACTTGTTCTGAGTGAAAATATTATTCTTCAAACATTGTTGAGTGAAATGGGTGATGATCTTAACAAGGGTAAAACCAACTGGTTAAGTGATGTTAAAAAACTTTTACATGATTATGGTTTTTCCTATGTTTGGCTAAATCAATATACGGTGGATTTAAGTAAGTTTCATGTTGTTTTTAAAGCCAGAGTAGTGGGCGTATTTAAACAGTCTTGGTGTGCTTCTATCCAAGAGTCTAACGTTTTATATACATACAAATTTTTCAAAGAAACTTTTGAACACGAACATTATCTTACTGTTTTACCAAAAAAGTACATGTATAGTTTAGCTAAGTTCAGATTATCATCCCATAATTTAAGAATTGAATCCGGGCGTTACGGTGAAGGCAGAACTGAAAGAGAGGAAAGGTATTGTGTGTTTTGTTACAAGCATGACATAGAAGATGAGTTTCATTTTGTTTTAGTATGTACTCTGTATACTGACTTAAGAATTTTTTTTCTAAAACGTTATTTTTACCAAAACCCAAGTGCTTATAAGTATGTAGAGTTGATGAAATCAAATAGTTCCAAAACCTTACTAAATCTATCAAGGTATGTCTATGAAGCTTTTGATATGAGGAAAGTTGCACTGAACTACCTTGATTGATTTGTATACGAGTCAGTGTTTATTATCTAATCATTTACCCCCAAAAAATGATCATTTAATATCTTTTTTTTCTTCATGAAAATAGCAGTTCAACCTCAAATTCTAAATTTTCGAAAATAGATCTACTATCATTTGAAATACTTTTTTTATTATTATTATATGCATGTTTGTTTGGCCACTTTGGCCATCTGTAAATATGTTGTGAGTAACGAGGAATTTGTTAATTCAAGTTACTGATTGAATAAAGAATTATTATTATAATTATTTTTATTATTTATTAGAAATAAATTATGATTTGAACAACGATCTCCATTATTTAAAAAATAAAACAAAATCAGACAAACATTAGAATTAGGATCTTCACTGTATCGCCGGTTGACCTGTTTCGGTGAGGGACCTTTTTCGGTGCACTTTACCTCGGCAACGCTATTTTCTTTTTGAAAAGCCCAATGACGTAATCACTTTGTCCAATCAACAAAGTAAACAATGCATGTCATCACTGTCCAGTAAAATACAAAATACAAAATGTACACTGCAAACAGGCAAATTACTAACTACATGTATGTGATTATCTGATACAGCTTAACAATTTGAACCAATTTCTTTATGTCCATTTTCACTCATAAAAACCCCTTATTACAATCGAATTACTCAATTCTGTAGCGATGTGTACTCTCTGTCATCTGCTGCATCGACGTCACGTGACAAAAGTGGTACCGCCCATTTTGTTCCATGTACATTACGCTTACAAAAGTATGTTTTTGTCAGATACATGTAACGGACACTGTTTTATGGTACAATATTTTTCGAATGACTTGATATTGATATTTATTTTATCATTATTTAATCTACTCGTTTGAAGAAAAAGAGATGACCAGCATAGCCTACATGGTATGGTAACGTACAGGGTATACTTGTCAAAATGATGTGACAACTACTTACCGTGCTGGGTTGGAACAAAGACCTATATCATTAATAAAAGAATAAAAGAAAATGTAGAATCTATTGCTGTTGTTGTTTCTTATTCAAATGGGAGAGAGGCATTACGGGTGAGGAACCAATTACATGTATATTTATTCAAAAGGGTGAAAATCCCACTTTTGATTAGTCATATAGGTGGGAAACCTTACCGGAGAGATTCGATCTATATAGTTTATTGGTCACTTGCTTTTAATTGGATAAACATCAAATCGCACCGAAATAGGGCAGGTACAGAATCTACAAAACAAAGTAACTACGTCGTCCAAATCACAGGGACCGAGATAATAATGGAATTTATTTAAAATAAGCTGACACGGGATTATGAATAATTTTGTTCATAGACTTTCATGATGTGTCATCACCGCGACCAGTTTAAATGTTAAGTGCACCGAAAGTGGTCTATCCACGACACATAAAATCCGGGCAAACATTTGCCCATTCACTTCTGAAACATCAAATAGAACTTGAATATCTGTGTTTCCAACTGGTTCTAGTATGTTTTTGACCAAATGACAAACAGTACAGACCCTTAGATAGATCAGCTCTGTAAGTCTGGTTTTGTTCTACATTGTTTGTATAGGAAAAGGTGTACTTGTCATGGGTGCCCTGTTTGTGAACTATACGTATAGTCGTCACTAAGCGTTAAACCTTTACCCAGAGGCTGTTTCTAGATTTATAGACATAGTACAACTCAATCAGGTTGAAAATAAAGCAGAATGTTCCTTATAGGAGCATTCTGCTTTATTTTCAACCTGCTTTAAACTTCCATCTGAAAAGATAAGATCTACCGAAATTGTCTTCTGTGTATCATGTTCAGAACTTCACAGATGGCAACTACTTTCTATAGCTTAGAAATAATAAGACTCGTAAAAAGGCGTACGTGTGGAGGGTAATGGGATAAATGGTACATTTCAGCTAAAGCAGCTACAACGGCGATTACTATACACAGTTTAACCCTAAGCCCAAACCCTGTGATGTTCCCTGGTGCGCTTCACGTGGATTTGAACCTGACCATCAACAGACCCATTGACCATCTGTTTATTGACGTGGAACTCGGCAAGAAGTCCTTATTCGGCAACTTAATTTCAGTCCCCTGCATACAAGGCACAAGTCTTGGCTCATGGTAGGCCTAACAAGTATATCGTTGTATCAATATATGTCTGTCTGTCTCTATGTATATCTGTCTTTCAACACGCTTGCATATCTAAATGTACAATGCTCCTCCAAACAACAATCCCTTCTTACAACGACCTTTGCCGCATTCCCTTAAAAGAACAATAATGCCTAAAGCTTTTACTTCTGCAATATCGTCTGCTTAAATGTGTCGTCTGCTGTTTTCTCAAGTTACATAATGGACATTTGCTAAATGAAGATTGGCAAACAGCTTGAATCCAAATCAGAGGCCGCGTTATGCGGCGTCTGATCTGGATTCAAGCTTTTTGCAAATATAGCAAATGTCCCTTTTTATACCGACTCCCTCCGAACAATGTACACAGTTAGTGTCTCCCATTTGGCGTCGTTGTAGAGAGGGGGCGCTGTATTTCTATATGCCTAACTGTCTGTCTCTCTATCCGCCCTACCTCTTTCTGTAGATATATGTCAGTATGCACGGACTTGTTCTAAAACAGAAGAAAGCTTTTAAAGAAATAAACCAGCACCGAAAGTCCATATAATGTACAGTGGATAAGCTGTTATTTTTTTCTCAACAAACCTGTTTCGCTAAAACAATTATTTCTAGTGTAAACAGTTTGAAGTCAGATCAGATGTCAAAGTTTTCAAACACTGCGTTTGAATGTACATTGTGGTTTGGTTTAAACTAGAAAGAATAACGTATCCGCTGTAGGTTTTATGACATTAATTTATTCTGCACAAGCTACCATCCGTCTTCTAGATTGTTCATGGGCATGGGTCTTCTTTTAGCATAGGGTATGGCGGGAACAAATACAAGAACATATTGGTTTACCTTGGTGAGACCCAGCTATCAGATACACAGAATGTGTTCAAGTTCGTCGTTAAGTTGTAACACGCATGCTGAGAATGATTCATATAATTTCAGCAAGAACATCGACGCCTGTTCAATTCTGCCCACCATCTTAAACGGTACTTCAGTTGTATCGGCGGATCTGGGCAAGCAGATTGAATCTATTTTGCTGTCCGCTCTGGGCCATAATCCACAGTGCCCTATCCAGCCAGAACATGTACTACTGACCCATGAAACTCTGCAGTTATTGCCCATTCCAGCAGCTCTCTCAGCCGTATCTGATGTAAGTATTTAACAATGACGCCATTGCCATTTACAGTTTAACCTTTTCCTCGACATAGGCCACTAAATCGACCTTACAAACAGTTTGAATCCAGAGCAGATGTCGCAAGAACTGTTTCTGTAATGCAAATTTCTTAAGTCAGAACTTTGAATATTTGAATTTGGCACAAAATTGCAGATGATACATTTTGTTTTGTCTGCGAAAAGGTTAAAGAACAGAATACATGTATATTTTCAATTTTATTTTGTATGACTTAAACATACAGAATTTGGTCGGTAATACAGACTTTATAATATAGATAATTGTTACGCAATTCAGATACAGTTAAATTATGCGGTTAAAGGGTTGAATGAAACTTTAAAACGCGATGCAATTTCCATTCTTTAGAAATACGTGTATCTCATAGACATATTTGTGCACCTTTGATTATTGGAAAAAAATCCCCAGTAAAGAATCACCTTCGTAGGGTATATCTCTAAATAACCACCCTCTGATCAGGATCTACAATGTTTGCAAACGGACAAGAGTACTCCTCACATGTACGCTGTTTCAAAATGACGTATGACAAAATGCCTGACTAGAGTTAATAGGGGATTGTCCGCTTAACATAGGTTTGACTCACGGCGTTAGCGCGTAAATGCCAGACCACAACAATAAATACAACTGTCTCATGCATTAATATTAATGTGAACTGAGAATTGTAATAAAGAACTGTGAAAATTGTATTGTATTTCTTAATTAATACTAAATATAGAAAGTATACATGGATCCAGAGGGTGGGTCACTCCGGACTGGCAAATCCTTAAACAAAATTAAATAAGAGAAGAATAAAACACTTGATTTATAGTGTACATTGAAGAAGACGTGGTATCCCGTTTTTTAAAAGCGAACGGTAAGCGCAATGAACTAAATAGTAGAACATTACATTTCTTAAAAAATTAAAGATTCCTGTTAATCTGAGCGGCAAACAGATTGGAGCCTGATCAGACGCTGGGTAACCCGATGTCTGATCTGGCCCAAATTTGTTTGCAGTTAAGATAATGTTTTAGCATAAAAATGTTTACTAGTATATGGAAAGAATAACTGTGACAAACTCTGAGAAAAATCGCCGAATCTGCGCATGGAAATAAAGCAAAAAAAAAGTTCCTTGATCCCATGTATATGTATCGTGCACGTTGCTCTTCTATGTGTAACATGTATATTTAAATGTATACTTTTTACATAGGGGAACTATCATGTAAAAATCATCATCAAGGATGACCCAACAAGCACAGTTGACGTTGGTTGTCTGGAGTTTGATGCAAGATTGAAACGGAAGAGCACCGGATTTTTGTTTAACTGAAGAAATAGAAAAACATGAATCGTGACGTCTTGGACTGGGAAAATGAAGATTCACAGGAAATTGGATATTGGCAGATTAAGGATAAATACAGTGATTATTGTGTTAAGCGATCACTAATTAAAGTGTAATTGGAGATCTTTAAAAAACAGATGATTGCTTAATGCATGAAAAAAATAGTGTAGAAAGCTCCCTATGAGCTTTCTGTATTATCTGTATCCTGTATTTAGCAACCACCTTTATAAAAAAAACTACTGAGTGATCGCTTAATGAAACATTGACTGTATCTCATCTCTTCTGCATTTATATTTAAATCTTTGAATCTAGTGATGTTGACTTTTGAAGTGTCAAACAGTTCAGATCCTGATCAGACACCGCGTCTAATGTGGATACAAATCTGTTTACAAATGACAGTCACTCTGAGACGGTTAACTCTTTGATCTCCCATTGAATTATTTCTATTTAACACATTTATACCCTGTGGTTTCTTCCATGTTTATATATTAACTCTTTGCTCTTCGACTGGATTATTTCTAATTAAATACGACATTGGCTGAAATTCCTTAAACAGTAGAGGAGATGTTATTCTTTTTTCCCGTTTAAACGCAAACGGAACGCAATCGCATTGCAATAAAATGTAGAAAATGAAAAATGTTGACAAGTCTAACTATTTATTTTAACCATAGTATAACAAACAGTTTGGAACCTGATCAGACGTTGGGTTACCCGGCGTCTAATCTGGCTCCAAAGCGTTTGCAATTGACACAAGGCATTTAAGGACACTCGGGTTGTAGGGAAAGAATAATGTTTTCATTTTTTAATGTTTGGCTTTGTCACTATGTGTTTATATGTATGTGTTTAACAACAATAAAGTAAATTAAAACTGTAATCTCTTGATTCTTTCTTTTCTTTCCCGAAAGTTTGCCAATATCACCTTTTCACTCTTGAACTCAGAGTGTTTTTATGTCCCTGTCACATACTGATACCGAAGGAATATGGTGAGTGACCTGTCCGTTCGTCTGTTCACCCATCTGTATGTATACTAGATTAATAAGATTTTACCGTTTCGTCTAGCATCAACATCGCTTTCAAGAACGCTTGGAAACGAAGAAGTTTCCAGTGGAGAAGACGTTGTTTTTTCTAAATAAGCGCGTATATGCTAAAACAATTACGACCATTGTAAATTGTTTGGAGCCAGATCAGAAGCCGGCTAGTTTGCAACTCAGGTTTAAATGAAACATAAGAAAATTCTATTTCTATTTGCGTTTGCATTTCGCTTGTGTTTTATTGGGAAAGAATAACATCTTCCACACTATATAAGCTGTTGCCTTAGACGATTCCCAGTTATTGCCAAGCATACCATCCAGCGCAGTCTTACTCTCTGGGAGAAATGATCCATAGAGTTTCTAAAAGTATGTCTATATTTCAATCATTAAAGATGATAATTTAGTAAAACCTGCTAAAATGGCCGCTCATAGGACCTCATTTGTTCTGCATTAAACTTGATATACAAGTATACGTGGAGAAGACGTTATTTTGTTTACCTATATAGGCGTATGTCCTATAAACCCGTCTGAACATTGAAAACAGTTTAGAAACAGATCAGACGCCGGGTAACCCGGCGTCTGGTTAGGTTCCAAACTGTTTGCCACTAAGATAGAAAACAGTTGTCAAGAAGTTGTCATTTTCTACGTTTTGTTGCAATGCCTTTGCATTTCATCTGAGTTTAAACGGGACAGAAAAAATAACGTCTTTTCCACTGTATTACTCATGATATATGCTGTACAAAGGTATAATTGTATAGGCAAATTATTAAATCGTTTAGATCCTGATAAAATGCTGATTTAAAGAGTCTGTAATCTAGATGACAGCGAGGACTGCCCCGGTGTCAGTCCTCCGTGATGATAGACTTTTCGAAAATGTGGAGTATTCTTTCCCAACAACCATGTTAAAACAACAATTTCCGTTGCAAACAGTTTGAAATCACAAGATACACAGTGTGTTTCAAGAAAAGTCAAATATTTCATAAATGACAATGGGGTAAAGGGTTAAAAAGAAATACGTATAGTATATTGTGTTTTTATTATATAAATAAAACATGTAAAGGAACATTTTCTGATATATGTATACCTAATCAGATACATGTATCTAGATATATTCACATTTAAATAGTACCACGGAGTAAAGGTATTTACTCCGTGATAGTACCAAGACTTTCTATAACATTAAAACTTGAGTTATCCAAGTATCCATTGAACAAAACACCACATAGAAATCTCTCTCTCAAGACATCTACCCACTTCATGCACAATAAAACTATTGCAACAGGAGCTTTCTGTATTAACCCATTACCCCATAAATACACCTTTTTACACCTATAATCTATTCTTCCACTGAAGAAAATACTTCCATTTAATACAGTCAGGATTATGCACCATAAGAAATAGTTTCTATATCCTAATAGATGATAGCTTAAAGCAGATTGAAAGTAAAGCAGAATGTGCCTTTAGGCACATTCTGCTTTACTTTCAACCTGCTTTAAGTGGTCACCTATCTTTAAATTTAGAAAATGTACTATGAGGTAATGGATTGATTTAATTTGCATTCAGCAGCCAACTGCATGCACTACTTATTAGGCCCATATTTGTATAAGCATGGAGGGGACTATAGGTCTTGTCTGTGTCCGTCCATCCCTCTGTCTGTTACTTTTGGTTACAGTTATGTAATGGCTCATCAGTTGCTGGCCAGGAACATTTATTGATTAAGCAATACATGTACCATTTTGTCTATTTTAAGTGGTTGCTTAACACCTTATGATTGTACTGGTTCATCATTGTCAAGTATAAATAATAAATCTAGTTGCACAATAAAAGCTTGGCTTTGTAAGAATATATACATGTAAATAGAAACGTGTGTACAAGCTCAAGACAGTGTTCGAAATAAATATCAAACTGTTCTTGAAAGTAGATCTATATTATCACACTGAAAGCCTGGTCTCTTACTTCAGATGCATTCTTATTCGTATAAAGCAATCACTCAAAAGAAAAACAAAACATAAAAAAACAATTACAATCTTTAAAACAGGCGAGAGCTTAGTACAGCGCAAACGTGAGGCACATGTAGCTAGCAGCTCTCTGCTTTAATTTTGTCTTGCATGAAGTACTTACTTATCTTAAGAGCTGTATGTTTCTTCAAACAGTGCCCCCCCCCCCCCCCACTTCACACACGCATGAGTGTAACAGTATAATTTAATATACCCCCCCCCCTTTGTTCACTTACTTTATCTATCCAGTAATACCAAACACTCAAACTAACAAATATATCAAACAACTTATTTTCTCTCTATCAGATATTAAAGCTGGGTTTCATGGTGCAGCATTGCATAGTTTATTTCCTGATGATCTTGAAACACTAAGTAGAATGGACAAAATATTATAGTTTTTCCCAACAAATCCATTTGTGCTAAAACAATTAAATCCCATGCAAACAGTGTGGAGCCTGATCAGACACAGAGTGACCCAGCATTTGATCAGGCTGAAAAGTTGTTCCACTCGGACTGCAATAAATTGTCAATGTTTGCAAGAACTTGTCATTTTGAACATTCTGCTGCATTTTCATTTAACCCCTTACCTCATAGACTGTTTCTAGTTTTGAAGACAGGTGACCACTTAAAGCAGGTTGAAAGTAAAGCAGAATGTGCCTTAAGGCACATTCTGCTTTACTTTCAGGCCTGCTTTAAGCTCAAATCTGCTAGGCTATATAAAATATTTGTAATGGTAATTGTTCATGAGGGTATAAACTGGAACTATTTTCTCCAGCGGAGGAATAAACTAAATACGCTAAAAGTCGCTTTAATGGGGGGAAGGGTCAAACAGGATAGAATAACATAATCTCCACTCTAGGATACAGCCATTGCCAATTCAATTAAAAAAGGAAGTATTATGAGGAAACATTTTTATCAGTTTCTTATGATAAGTTACAATGTATGGTGAAAACATATAGATTTTTCCATCAGTTTCTCCACTACTTTCTCACCAAACCTATCTTTTTTCCTCAACTGATGTAAATAGCTCCAATTTGTACAGTTATGACTATGTATTATTAGAAATATTTTCTTAATTGTAGCAGATGGTAGCTTAAAGAGGCTCGCAACCGGATTTAGCATTAAAAATAGTAATTTGTAAATATATGTCAAATGCTTATACAAATGGGTAAGATTTAGTTAAGGATAATAAATTCTGTTAAAAAATGCATTTCAAAAAAATGAAAAGAAGAAGCTCTGGTGGGATTCGAACCCGTGACCCTCCATGCGGAGACAAACATGAAAAATGAGGAAGCGCCTTTACCACCTCGGCTACCAACGCTCTATATATATATGGTAGCGAATTAACATACTTCACTAGTAGCGATCGATAATACTTTATTCGGCTCGGGTTTATGTCTGAGCCCGTGTAGAGAAGCAACAACAACAACTATACCGTCAGCTGACGCTATAGAAAAACGATGGAAAATATCTAAAAAAAACTAAGATTCGGTGACGATTCTTGAGACTTTTTTTGGACTGATCATATTTTTTTAATGTCAGAAGCCAAATAATGCCACAAATTTGCTTTTATTTGAGTATTTTATTTTATTTTGACAAGTACACCATCCGGTTGCGAGTCCCTTTAAAGCAGGCTGAAAGTAAAGCAGAATGCGCCTTTAGGTGCATTCTGCTTTACTTTCAATCCGCTTTAAGTGGCCACCTGTCTTCAAATCTGGAAACAGGCTAATGGGTAATGGGTTGAAGCATTTACCCTATTACCTCATAAAATACACATGTTTAGCTTCTTATTACTTATACACTAATACACTACCTGATAGGAAGTCCTGAATATGAAATATTAAAGACATTTCCAGTACTTATTTGGACATGAGCTTAAAGCAGGCTAATTCAAAGTAAAGTTGAATGCTCCTTTAGAAGCATTATAAGGCTTTACTTTCAGCCTGCTTTAAGTGGTAATCTGTTTTCAAAGCTAAAAACAGGCTATTGGGTAAAGAGTTAAAGCTTTTTGAAAGAAGAAATGGTTTATGATACTAATCAATGTTTCAATATTCATGAATGGTCTTTAATGAATTGTTTCCAAAACAACTTGTTATTTGAAAATTTCAGTTTATTTATTCTACATTTTCGGATAATTTTCCAATTCATATGGTTGAGTATCATCAAAGTATTCATCAATGGGCTGGCTAAAGGCGTCATTCTTTCTAAATGGTGTATCTCTGGTTTTGCAGTTGGTAACTCCCTGTAAAAGAATGAAAAAATATATTAAATCCATTACGTCATAGATACGCGTGCTCATTACTTATCATTTTTAAAAAAATCGTTGACTAAAATTAATATAAAGCCAAGGCTTATGTCATATTATTTTAGTCAACTTGTTTATTAAAAATAATAAATAATGAGCACTCATGTTAGATCCTCTATGTATATATCTAAACAAGAATGGTGTCACAGTAAGTGACAAATGCCCCCCAAGGTGTTTTATCACTGCAATGTATACTTTTGGCTGTAAAATAAAATCATACAGCATATATTGTACTCCTTCAATTTTGTTTTTGTTCAATTGAAAAGGTTTAAACTATATAAAACAAACAGTCTGGCAAATCTAGAAACCTCTTATTCAAATGCATCATCACCATAGCATCATGACGTCATCTTGATGTAATGATGATGTCATGATGACGTTGTCGTCATAACAATGTTTGTCATATTGAGGTTACATACATACAAACATAGGATGAGTTATCTCCCTTCCCATTCACTTGAAATAATATCTTTCACTCTAAGGATAAACTATTCTATTCTAAACAAAAGTATCATCATAAAAAAAATCAAAATCATAATAAACTGTTAATTTTGGAAAAAAATAAAGTTGCCATAAAAAAATAACAACTTTTGTCATATTGAGGACTATTTTTATGAATTTAGAAATGATCACATGATCAAAGAGTTATGGCCAATGTTTAATTAACCGTATTTGACCTCTAAATGACCTTGACCTTTGTTGGACATGACCCAAGTTGTACTAAGCTCAAAAGCTTCTTGAGTTGATTGCACATACCAAATGTAAAGTCTCTATCACGTGCAGTTACAAAGTTATGGCCAATGTTAAATTTACCCTATTTGACCTCTAAATGACCTTGACCTTTGTCAGACATAATGTAAGTTGTACTGAGCTCAAGAGCTCTTTGAGGTGAGTACACATACAAAATATAAAGGCTCTATCCTATGTAGTTGCAACGTTATGGCCAAGGTTAAAGTTGTGTACAGACAGACAGGCCAAAAGCAATATGCCCCTGACTAAGTCGCTCAGGGGCATCAAAAATGATATATTTAACTAAAAAGTGATGTATATATCTTATGTTTGTTGTGTGTGTGTCTTTTTTCTCACCAACTACCAGATCTTAGATCTGTTATTATACTGAGCAAACAGTGCAGAGTCCAATGAATCAAAGCTCCTAGTTCCTGAGAACAAAACAAAAACAACATACATAGTTTATTTGCCCAGTTTGCATCCACCTTATACATGGATGTAAACTCTTTTCTATTAAAGCCTTTCTTTTACAGCCTTTTTATTCTTGTTTATATGGTACTTGTGTTTGTCAGACAATAGCTGTTATAGCTAATGTTTATTGTTATACTGTATCCTACGTTAGAGAAATCTTTTTATATCTTGTGCAATAATTTTTAGTTAAATTCAGTGCTCTTTTATCATTTTGTGGAAGATATAGGTTGGGAGCGTTTATTAGAGGGTGGTCATTTAAACATTGGTACATGGGAGAAAGCTCCAACTGGATAAATTGAGAAAACAAGGTGAAATACAGTAAAACCTCTGCAAAGACAACTACTTTATGGTATAAAAAGACTGGTGACAGATAAAACAGCAAGATGAAAGTAAAGCAGAAAGTTCTTAAAGGAGCTTTCTGCTTTACATTTTTCTTGCTTTAAGCAGCCACCTGCCTGAAAATTAACCACAATTTAGAGTTTGTAATAGTGAGGTTTCACTGTACTCTTATTTTCCAGAGCTATGGATATGATGTGGAACCTTTGAAGATTGTTACTAGCATTTTTCTAAAATTATAAACTGTTCACTTACTGTGATTTTCTCTTTGTGTTCACTCCAAAAAGTTACTGGTTGCTCATTTCTGTAGTTATGGTTCTGAAAAACAAAATTATTTCTAAATGACTGACACCCATCCATCAATCTTATTCTGTTGCTGCATGTGAGCTATCTGCCTGACCAATTTCAAACAATTTTCTTCTAAAATAATTAAAACAATTATGCTTTCCCCAGTTGGATTTCAGTTATTAAAAATTTGTTTAAGTCAAACATACCTAATCCACGGAATTATACAAAACGGAATAGCAACTAAGCGAAGTTGAATAGGCGAGCATCTGAGCTCTCGCGGCGGTTGAATTTTGCGAGATTATGTGACACGTGACAACATCTTCACTTTTTGTCTCGTTGTCCGCCAAATCTGGCGTGAAATTTACCGACTCGAGTGTTTTTGTTGACATTTTATAGGATTTAAATGATTTGGTGGACATTCCTATCAGTTCACGGGAATATAAACCCGTGAACAATGCTTCGAAAACACACATTTATCATATGACTACCGATAGACAGTCTCTTATCATGTCTCGTGAGTCTCGTATGCGCCGCACGAGATTTACGATATAGCGCGAGGTTTCGATTCCGCAGTGTATAATTCTGTGCCTAATCCATGACCCATCCATGATTTAACTATGAAATTCAGATCTGTTAGACTTAAGCAAGTACATCCAAATTACATGTAAACTGTATATTTATATACATGTAATTATCTTGGTACAAATATTAACCTGTAAACTGTTTTATTTGGTAAAGATGCAAACTAATCAAACCAATAAGAATTATGTCATAATAAAATTGTATTTTAACGCATAACATCATAAATAAGCCTTTTTATGGATTTAATTGATTCCTCCATTGAAGACAATAATTCCATATTAATTATATAGTCATGAATATATGTCATAATAAATATTTTCTATAATGTCCTATATGATAGTAGCTAATCTGTCTTCAAAACTAGAAACAGGCTATGGGGCTTTGGGTTATATTTTATATTACCTTTGTAGCTTTTGGGGGAACATGCACAAATCCTTCAATGTTGAAATCTTTGGCTGTGACTGATTTGAACTCTACAGGCTCTGGTTCTGGAGGGCAGAGATCATCTTTGAACACATCTTGTCTGAAAACCAGTTAACAGAGAAGTCACATTATACTGACAAATGATTTAACAAAACATTCATTCCCTAATAAAGAATGGAAACGAAGTTGCTGTAATGTATTGTACTACATGTGCTGAAAAAAAAATTATACAGTAAAACCTCTCTATTACTACCACTAAAAAGAAGGCAATATTTTCTATATCCTACCATATAATAGCTTAAAGCAGGCTGAAAGTAAAGCAGAATGTGCCTTAAGGTGCACTCTGCTTTACTTTCAACCTGCTATAAGTGATCATATTTATTTAAAACTAGAAACAGGCTATGGAGGAATGGGTTAAAGCAATGTGACAGTAAAACAGAAAGCTCTTAACAGAGCTTTCTGTTATCCTGTCACATTGCTTTTAGCAGTCACACGTCTTAAACACCTGCTAATTAACACAGTTTAGTGATTGTAATAGAGAGGTTTTACTGTATTAGTGTCTATATAGACTAACAAGTAATTTTTTAAACAAGTGCTGCTTCATACAGGATAAAAGTAATGCAGACCTGGACTAGACTGAATTAAAATCTGGAATTGTCCACTTGAAGCTTCATGGGTGAACTAGTTAATACAAGATTGCCTGTATGTGATCTATTTCCCAACTGTTTGCAGATGCCAATAAAATCACTATGAATGTTCTAAGAGTTGACCCCTATCCTGCTGAGTATTGATTTATACAACTCTGCCTACTATGTACAGTTATTTACTGAACCATTACATTGGCTAAAAGATTAAGGTAAGTTTTCACCAGGAAAACGTGCAGACTTATGTCAGACAAGTCCTATATGAAATCATTACAGACCCTGATCAGATAGCCCTTCAGGAGCTGTCTGATCTGGGTGTACATTGTTTTAAAAAAAAGTGTCAACATCCGCTATTATCAGGATACAGGAGAATTAAGGGTTTTTATCCTGGAATGTTAATGCAGGATATAAATTATGCAGAAAACTTAAGAAGGAGATTTCTGCATTACGTTTTACTAGCATTAAGGTCACCAGTTCTAAATAGTTGCAATGCTTCTCATTCAGTGGGTACTTGCTATTAGATTGAAACCTGTCTGTACTTTTAATAAGCATACCCTTATTACTCTAGGTATTGGGACAGGCATATCCTCAGATCAGACTGCTCCTTAAGGATCAGTCTCATCAGGGTCTACTACACTGTTTGTCATTCATTTTGGACAAACTACTGTGTGATAAAAGCAGTAGGTTCAATTTTAATGATAATTACAGCAGTTATACAAGGTGGTCCAATTTTTAGGTGATGATGATGAGTTGGGTTTTACGGCACTGCGACACACAATAGGTCATACTGCGCCGATGATAAATGAGGGATGATGAGATGAGAAGATTTCAGGATGATGATTTCGGCTAATCCCATTTGTCGACAAGCAGCGCATAGGAACAAAACCACCGACCTGCCTTATTTTTAGTTCTTGGCAGAGGGGATAATCTCGTTCTAATAAACAGAAATGATTCCTTATGACAATTAAGCGCCAGAACTGCTGCAAAGTAGGATGGTCTCTGGGGCCAATTTTGGGGGAATTTTACTGTACCTAAAGTAACAAATAAAGTATACTTACACAGCTTGTTCTAGGTACATTTGTTTCATAAGCTCAGACTTTCTTCCTGGAAAACAAACAAAAATCTGATTAAAATATTTTACAGAGCAAATCCTACACTAAGGATCTCCTTAACCCATTACCCCATAGCCTGTTTCTAGATTTGAAAAAAATGTGACCACTTAAAGAAGGTTCAAAGTAAAGTAGAATGCATCCTAAGGCCCATTCTGCTATACTTTCAGTCTGCTTTAAGTTTATCACCTGCTAGGATAAAGAAAATATTACTTACAGTACACAATCATAACTTTATTAATTGGAACTATTTTCTTAAGTGGAGGAATAATCTAAAGGTGTAAAAGCAGTATTTATGAGGTAATGGGTTAAGGAGCTGTTTTCTCTGGGTCTGCATTGTTTAAAAAAAATTGTCAAGACATGTCTGTACAAATTGTACTAATAGCAGGAGAAGGTTTAAACTGATTGATATTATACTTTAAATGTTTCCTTCCCAGAAGTGCATTAGCACATTCAACCCTAGCCACCACTTTACTCGTCATAATTCCCTAATTTGCACATGTATATTTCGTCAACACGGAGAAGAATTTATATAAGTTTTGTGAAACTTGTTTTCTTGTCCAAGTTTATATAGCTTATTATGTTAATATACATGTATCTGTATCATGTTGTATGTGAAAATTATGAAATAAATACAGTTTAAACTAATAAAGAGCCATTTGATGTCTTTAGCTATTTCTCATAGATTTGCCTTTTCATATTTATTTCATGTCCTGTTAAAGAGTCAGGGTACTTTTTGTTCAGCTTCCTGAAAGGTGGATGCTAAAAACAAGTTGAAAGTAAAGCAGAACACTCTAATTTACAATCAGCATGCTTTAAGCAACCACCTATCTTAAAAACTGAAATATTTATGGGGGAAATGGGTTAAGAACTTATTTTCTGAGGCCAGAGATGTTATCAGGTTTTATGGCCCACATGTGAAACTGTTGGATAATAATTTTACCTTCTAATCTAACTCTATTTTTTTCTGGGGGTTTATATGAAGCTCGTACTGTGCTATCATTTGAAGCTTTAGCATCCACATCAATTGTGAGGAGCCCAGCATGTCCGTCCTTGAACAACTCGGCACTGCTCTGGCCCATCTTAGCATCCCTCACTGTGTCATATTCTTTTACTTGTCTCTGTAATGAAACAGCTAGAAAATACAGTAAAACCTCTCTATTATGGCCACTATATTGTGTTAATTATCAGGTGTTTAAGGCAGGTAAACTGCCTAAAGCAAGGTGACAGTGATACAGAAAGCTCCTTTAGGAGTTCTCTGTTTCTCTGTCACTTTGCTTTAAGCTGTCACCTGTCTTTTATACAATCAAATGCTGCCTTTGTTTTAGTGGTCATTATAAACTAAAGAGGTTTTACTGTATGACAATAAGACAACAAACATTTAGAGTTTTAACTTATCTGTATAGTTTGAAATGATGGTGGTATGTGGTCAAATTCAAAGAAATTTACATAATTGGGATTGTACATTTTAACCCTTTCCTCCCTGAAACTTCAAATTGACAATTCAAATTTCCAGTTGAGTACTTGTTTAAGCTGTTTCGAAGATGGGTGACCACTTAAAATAGGTTGAAAGTAAATCAGAATGAGGTATAAGAATCAAAGGCTTGAAAAGACGTATCTAAATTATCCGGCAATGGGTTAACTTTGTACCTCTTCCTACTCAGCCCTATATGACAAATTTTGTGTAGCAGTGCCGTAAAAACCAACTAATCCATATTCAGGCTGATATGCAACACCCACATCCACTTAAAGCGACTCGCAACCAGATGGTGCATAAAAAATAGTGATTTGTAAATATGTGTCAAACGCTTATATAAATGGTAAAGAATTAGTTTAAGATAAGAAATTCTGTTTAAAAAAATGTATTTCAATAAAAAAAAATATTGGTCTCTGGTGGGATTCGAACCCGGGGCCCGGCATTGGCGGACAGAAGGCAAAATAGGGGAAACCGCTTAGACCAATGGACCACGGAACTATCCGTTTATCTCGGATCGATTTAACGTATTTCAATGTGTAGCGATCGAAAGTGCATACAACTTCACAATTCGGCTCGGGTTTATGTCTGAGCCCGTGTAGAGAAGCAACAACAACAACTATACCGTCTACTAGTCGGTATAGAAAAACGATGGAAAATATCTAAAAATCTAAGATTCGGTGACGATTCTTGAGACTTTTTTTGGACTGATCATATTTTTTTAATGTCAGAAGCCAAATAATGCCACAAATTTGCTTTTATTTGAGTATTTTATTTTATTTTGACAAGTACACCATCCGGTTGCGAGTCCCTTTAAGGATTACTAGTAGCTGACTGACATTCAGATACAGTCGAGTCTGTTTAGTCTGCACATATGGTCAGTCTGCACACTTTCTAAAAGGTTCATTTCTGGCTGCAAGGATTTCTGTTTACCTGTACTCAGTTTTGACACTGAGGACAGGGCACATGTGACAACCCGAGGAAACAGCTTGAAGTTGTACAAACCCAGACCGACGCTTGACATCAGAAAGTACTCCTTCAGCCACAGGGTAGTTGATGTGTGGAACTCTTTGCCAAGGGACGTAGTGTGTGCAGACTCTATAAATGCGTTTGAGGCAAGATTGGATAGGTTCTGGTCCAATCAAAAAATCAGATACAACTATGAGGCTAAAATTGCAACCGGGCCCAGTAACAACGGTGAAGAGTCTCAGAGGCTGGTAACGGCCGGCTACCAGAACTAATCTACGGTAATCTATGGTAATCTGTAGCACTATCCAACTTCCCCAGTCTTGTAACCTTCATTTCTTTTTTCCTTGTAATATGCCAAGTTTTTGTGCAAATAAAGCAAAATATCAGTTTGGTACAAGGGTATTAGGACTGCTTCCCCAGGGTAGGTACATTTTACTCAATATTGAAAGTAGATCAGATGGAGATCTTACATTAAATCAGTCACCATACGAGAGTATGCAGACTTACCTGACTACATTGATATGATAAACAGATATGAGGCTCTACAGTACATGCTCTAGTTGTGATATTGTAACTGTATTTATGCCGAACCTTTTTAGACCTTGGTCTAGAGTTAGAGGTACGTTATACACACACTCATGCAGCATCAACACTCGACAGTTCTGCCAAATACATTAAGTGTGAAGAGTAGGTCCTACTAGCATAGCTTTCAACCCATGTACATCATACGTCAGCTCAGTGATGAGTCACGCTTGACTTTTACGCCACTGGTGGTTTGTCAAGAATAAAGAAAATTGAAAGGGTAGAAAGGTAAAAAAGTGGGATAGTTCACAGTTAAGGAAGTATATAAAGTGAAGATTATCCATCTTTGTTTTCGTCCCTTTAACCTTAACCCGTCCAGTTACAGTGGCGGTGGTGGGCACAGCTCCAGAAATCATTAGGAGGTACTTGAACCTGGAGGAAGCCTACTTAGAAATTCAGGGTAGATAGCTCCTGCTTGAAAGATACCACATCAGGGGTCTTACAGGGAAATGGGAGACATCATTACAAGACACAGTGGATTTAGGTGGTTTTGTCTATGGGGTTTGTAGTACCTCATCCCCACACTGAGTGGAATTAGGGACGATGTGAACCACCGCCGATGTGAACCACCGCCGATGTGAACCTATCTAATATCACAGAAACTTATATTAAAACGGCACAATAATCACTTTATCACTTTCGAATATCACAGATATTTATATTAAAACGGCACAAAAATCACTTTATCAGTTTCAATATTTGGTAGACAATAAAACCGTGGTAACGTTTTAAGACACTCAAATAAACAGTGTACATGGTATTTAATCTGTGATAAAACCAATTAGAGATCATGATACAATTACCAATCAAGTTTCATTCAAACATTTACCCATCCAATCAAAAGATATACTTACTCCATCCAATAAATATAGGATATTACATTCGTGTTAATAATTTATTGGATTTATTAAACGAGTCTTTTAGAAAACGATAAAACGAGGCTTTGCCGAGTTTTTATCGTTTTCTAAAACGACGAGTTTGATAAATCCAATAAATTATTAACACGAATGTTATATTCTTTTTATAACATAATCTAGAAATGTTATTTATCACAGCCTTTGAGGTCAAGTGAATGCTAAGCGCGATATAAGTAGATCTATACAGGAAAAAAGTTGTTCCAAATTAACTCCGTTCACTAGCATAATGTTTATATTGTTATATGTATTAATAAACACTTTCATGTAGATCTAATATTGATTAATTACACCAAAAATCTATAAATTGAATCTACATGATGGAATGAAGACGTTGGAAATCGAACGCATATAACGCATTTTAATGACGTCACAAGTAAACGACGTCATGGCGTACCTCATTTGCATAGTTATATAACTAGTTATATATGACATTTAAACAATGGGTGTTATTCAACGCTCACGATGTCTGTTATGTTATAATATGCGTTCTTCTATCTTAACTAGAACTATCACTAAAGGTGATTGATACCCCCACAGGAAACCTCCCTGTCACAAGGTGCCAATATAACGTAATATAACGTTTTGTTTGTTTAATTGATATTACTAATATATCGTTAATTCCAAGACAACGCACGTGGAAAAATACGCAAATTCATACAACGTTAGAAAATGACATACCAAATCGCGCCCGATTCCAAGACAATGCTCGTGGAAAAATATGCGACTTCATATAACGTAAGAAAGTGACATACCAGATCGTGGAAAAGAACACTGAACTAATCCAGAGAAAATCATATAATCACATTTTATAATCGAGACAATACTACTCTCAATGGAAAAAACATTCACAATAGAAAAGGGAAATCACTCTACAAAACTAAACCGGAAGTTATTTATTCGTCCCATTACCTGAACGTAACTACCACCCGGTTACGTAGGATGAGTTATCTCCCTTCCTACTCACTTCTTAGTCACTGGAAATAATATAGGATGAGTTATCTCCCTTTCCACCAGAGTAACCGCTAAATGACCACTAAATGACCTTTACCTTTGTCGGACATGACTCAAATTTTACTGAACTCAAGAGCTTCTTGAGGTGAATGCACATACCCAATATAAAGTCTCCATCTTAAGTAATCAAAAAGTTATGGCCAAGGTGTCACAGAAAGTGACAAATGCCCCCGAGGTGTTTTGTCACTGCAGTGTATTCATTTGGCTTTCAAGTAAAATCATACAGCAGGTTATAATTATACTCCTTGTTGTTGTTGTGATCGAAATGTACAAAGAAACAAGCTTTTTCTAGATTTTTCAAATGCATCATCACCATAGCATCATGATGTCATCATGACGTCATGATGACGTCGTTGTCATAACAAGGTTTGTCATATGTCATATTGAGGAATTATTTCTAAATTTGGAAATGATCACATGATCAGAGTGTTATGGCCAATTGGGATGAGTTATCTCCCTTCCTATTCACTTCTTAGTCACTTGACATAATATAGGATGAGTTATCTCCCTTTCCACCAGATGTGCATATTAAGGAAAAAATGTAAAGTTATAAAGGGGCATAATTTTGTCAAATTTTGTGCGAGAGTTATGAAACCTGTCACTGAGTGTCCCCATATAACACTGATAATATATACCAAGTTTGAAAATGGTATTGTATATAGTTTTCAAGAAAAAGATAAATGTCCCTTGTTGTTGTGATGGAAAAATGTACAAAGAAACAAGCTTTTTCTAGATTTTTCAAATGCATCATCACCATAGCATCATGATGTCATCATGACATCATGCTGACGTCGTTGTCATAACAAGGTTTGTCATATGTCATATTGAGGAATTATTTCTAAATTTAGAAATGATCACATGATCAGAGTGTTATGGCCAGTTGGGATGAGTTATCTCCCTTCCTATTCACTTCTTAGTCACTTGACATAATATAGGATGAGTTATCTCCCTTTCCACCAGATGTGCATATTAAGGAACAAAATGTAAAGTTATAAAGGGGCATAATTTTGTCAAATTTTGTGCAGGAGTTATGAAACCTGTCACTGAGTGTCCCCATATAACACTGATAATATATACCAAGTTTGAAAATGGTATTGTATATAGTTTTCAAGAAAAAGGCAAATGTCCCGAAAAAATGCGACGGACCGAGGGACGGACAGAGGGACGGACGGACAAGGCATTTCCTATATAGCCCCCACCACACAGTGTTGGGGGTATAATGAACCTCTAAACCAACTTTGCCGTTCACGATTATGCAAACTGTCAAATTCTTCAACCATTGCCAGGTGTGTCGTTTAAATACATCAAAAGCTTCTGCCGATTTAATATCGTTAAAAACATGCTTGTAAATATTTTTAATTGGAGCAATTATATTCACACCTTCTTAATGAAATGAGCAAACAGAAATTTAATGGGTAGCTAATCTGTAATTTTTAGACTGAGCATTTCTTTTAGTTTGTTTTTTTTAGTTTAAAAAATTCTTTTCAAAATTTATATAAAATCTCTTGTATAAAAATACTATTATGATTTGGGCCGTTTTGACATGGGCCGGTTTGGATCTAGGCCGTTTTGATGGGAACGGAGTATTGTTTAATACAAGGAAAAATAAGAAGAGTTGTGTCGTTTTATTTTGAAAAAAAATATTGGTGCACATCGTCCAATAGGGTGGTTCACATCGTCCTGAAAATCGGTTCACATCGTCCAAAAACCCGGTTCACATCGTCTAGGTTCACATCGGCGGTGGTTCACATCGTCCATATACCCACTGAATGTGTGTGTGTGTAAATGGCATCTGTATCTGTATCAATACGTCATAGAATCCTAAAAAGGCTTTTACACAACAGGTAAAGTTTAAAACTATACTGGGACTTCATGATTTACTTTCTTTTTTATGTAAGCAGGCACCTGTTCAGAGACCATACATACATGTACAGTAACGTGCAAAAAGTATTCGTTAAATGGCGGCCATATTGGATTTGGTCAGGATAATAAGCGGGTGTTTCAAAGCTTTTATAACAGAAACACTAACAGAAACGAACACGTAAACTTGATTTCTCTTACCTTAATGCTAAGTCAGGTGTCCCTTGAATGTTATAACCTGCATTATCCTACGGGAAATAGACATGTAGAGGCTTTGAACATAGGTCGGTGGGATTTCAGTCCAGATACGAAAAATTTCATCGTACAAATCCTGATTGCTATTTATGAAATTCACTCTGCACGACAGTTTTCTCTTAATATACAGCCAGATAATTTCAATAATGTTCAGATCAGGTCATTGTGCTGGCCAAGAAATTGTTTTAATATTATTTTGAACCTTGCAAACCGAGATCCTACCCGCACGATGCACCAGGGCGTTATAATCCTGAAATAAATATAAATTGGTCGGGAGATGTCTTGCTACAACAGGCCAAAGATAATCTTCGAGGATTTCTATATATTTTACTGCATTTACATTACCGTTTAAACTAACAGGTTATATCTGTCAGCGAATCCCTGCGGTTGGTCTTCATGGTCTTCTCAACTGTCAGATACTCATTTTTACCCACCACGCGGGGTCTCCGTGATCTAGGAAAATTTCCAATCGATCCAGTTGTCTTAAATTTATTCCAAAAAGAGCATACTGTACTGTAAGGCCTCTGTAATCTTCGTGAAGTTTCTGCGATTCGAAATCCATTTAAAAACATATTTACGGCTACGTTTTCCAAGTCACTTCTCAATTCTGAGCCTTTCCACCCCATTTTGATTCACAACAAAACAAACATAAATGACGTGTACATTACAATCACTCTTACGTCATACCATTTTCAAGGAATCAAACTATTTATAAATCTAAAATTTTACATGTTTTACTATTTTTAACTCAATTTAAAAGGGGGGGGGAAATCGCGCAAGCCTAATTAGCGCGACGTCGCGATGCCATTTTAACGAATACTTTTTGCACGTTACTGTATGTATGGTCTCTGACCTGTTTAAAAACAGCTGGACATTCAGGTCATTTAAAATGAAATTATGGCTAAGGGTTCAACTTGATCAACTTCAAGAGTTGCAAAAATAAAGTGTTTTTACCTCTTCTACCCAGTTTTCCAGGAGACATTTCCCATCAGAATTATTATATCTGATCTCATTTCTTCCTTGGTTGAGTACACTCATTTTTGTTCACTTTTCTTACTGTTTATTTCACTGTTTTCGAAGAGTTGTGTACCACTACATTAACTTTGTTTATACCGGAAGTAAAAAATGTGCCTTGGCAACACTTAGAAGAGTATTCAGGGGAGTTAAGCGACTTTTCTATTTACCCCATACGACTGGGTGGTACATAACCCAAACATACCAATACACACACATACCACCAAATATAAATCCACCAACTAGATGTTTATGAACTTTTACCGATAAAAAAGTATCCAAATCATCAACCTCCATGTTTTTTGGATATAAGGAAAACTTATATAAAAAATACTATTATCAAAGACCATCTATGTTTAGTTAACGAATTTGTTTAAATCTAGTAATTTATGTCTAGTTTGACCAATTTAGCTGTATATTTAAAACTAGCTATGTATAGAAAAAGGAAAAAATATAATGAACAATTACGATATGTGATCGTATACATAGGAGTGCCGATCAGTGGACTCATCTAGGAGCACGCAGATCTGGTTCTCGTCGATATGATTTAATGGGGCCATGCTAATCTTCTCTGTATCGTTCCAATTTTAGTATATGTACTGCCGAAACAAATGTGTTTAGGAAGTATAATATGCTATCGTAACCTTAAACGGTAGGAGCCCGCTGATCTGGGTCTTCACTGTTAGCATACAACAATTGTACTTTTCATAGCTACACTGTTTGTAAATGACGACAGTACTCGTCATTAGGGGTCGAAGTTAAGAAATTATGATTTGTGTTTGTATACATAAACGGTGTAGATCCCGATCGGAGGACGCCTCTAAGAGCCCTCAGATCTGGGTCTCCACGGTTTGCATACGAAAAGTGTACTTTTCATAGGTAAGTAAATGACGCGTTTACTCGTGAACAGGAATGAGAGTGTTAAGCAATTTCGTTATGTTATTCGTATCAGATAGGAACGTGCATTAGAAAAGAATAACGATATTGAAGACGAAAAAAATTGAAGCAGACGACAATGAAACGGGGAAGGGGTAAAAAGCTCACGAATATTTTGGTATTGAAAGGGTTAACCCAGTTTACACCATAAATAATGTTTTCTATATACATGTATTCATATTCAGATCATGATCAGACAAATGTTCAAATTACTTGAAATTGAATTTTAGAAATAAAAGCAGACAACATTTTATAGTGATTGGGGTTAAAGAGCCCGCGCGCCATTGAGAGCGTGAGGTCAGTACACACAAGCATTTTATGACATTTTTTGGACATTTTTAGGTATTTTTTTTATATTTCGTCATTTTTTTCTCCAAATTATGGAGCTCACGAAAACTTGGTTCTCGTCCCGAGCCCCGAGCGCACCAACGTGTTCAGGCGGTATAAGATTTGATGTGGTGGATGCTTTCTTTCAAAAACCGTATACTGTGTGCAATTAGCGACACGTGCTGTTAGCGACACGTGTTAATGCGACACGTGTTAAAGGAAGTGATTGTCAAAGGTGTTAAACCTCGGCGAGATCAATCGTGTTTATTCCCTTAAGGAATTTACAAGCTTTAGCTTGAATTACTCGTTCAATACTTTATATTTTATGAAAGACCTAATAAATTTTGTTTATCATACTTACTGCTTGCGAAGGAATAAAATCCGGAATGTGACCCTACAGTGTGGATTCAACTCGTAAGGGTTCAGGTTTTTCTTTATACTTTTTGGGGGAACTATTGAAACTGTATGATAAATAATGAGTTTAAATTGAATAATTTTTTTTTTTAAAACGTGTTTACTTTACAATTATAATTATTATTTATAATAGAAAAAAACCATTTTTTTGCCTTTTCATGCTGTATTATAGATAATTGGGTTTATTTAAAAAAAAAACACTAATAGAATCAAGCACCAAAAGCCGTGCTTGATTATTTTTCTCGCTTAAAATACCTCTTAAAACGAGTATATTAAAGGATTTGTAAAGACCTACCTTTTTCCCGTATCACACATTCCATATCCAATAGCAACAAACAACTGTTTAAAGATGGCGCTATTTCAGCTTGACGTTGACATCTATTTGTACACACGTTTTAAGAAGAAAACATGTCCAACTTTAGATCATAACTCAAAAATACAAACGTTTTTTATTGAATCCAGGCAATTTTGAATAGTTTAAGTTATCGAAACGATCATTTCTTCCTTTATATACGTTCTATTTCCAAACCATAACAACAACCGACGTCAATGACGTCACGTAAGAACGGGACGTTACGCGTATACTCAATCATTTGAAACAATCAACAAAAACAACATAAATCACTTGTTAAACATCGGATCATTGAATTGTCGAAAGCCACAGCCAGTGTAGAGTTTACTGTAAATTTTGTGATTACATTTTAGCTTGAGGTCAATTTTCAGTTTTAGGGTATTTCTGTAAGAGTTACCTACCGTTCCCTTGCTTTAACCCATTCGGGCGGAAGAATACCGTACCAGACAAGGTTTGCCGTACGGCTATTTATAGTAACAAAATGTTGTCTAGCACCCCTGAAAAGCGAGAACAAACAGTTCTGCCTTTTCATACTGTATTATAGATAATGGGGTTTATTTAAAAAATATATATATAGCTATATGTTTATATTATGACCATATATTTTTTTAAGATGGACATATATCCACACGCGTTGGCCTATAGTATAGATTCAACTCGTATTTGGGCCCTGGTTTATATGGTCATTTACTCGTATGGGATATTCATACGTATTTGGAAATATCGATATTATAGGATTAATAATGGGATTTAATTTAATTGTTTTGATGGAATATCTGCATAATGATAATATTTAACATGTTTGATGGAATGGTACCCATAAAAATGGCCTTACGGTATAGATTCAACTCGTATGGATACGTATGGGCAAGATATCGGTAGTATACCAGTATTGTGCCAGTCTTATGGGTTTTTTCCATGGACCCGATGATCACTAGGGCCTAAGATTTAAAAATAAAACAAATGTAGGGACCTTTTCTTATGTGTTTTTGTAATTACTGAAGATGATGATGATGATGTTTCATACATCGGCATGTGCAGCAAATGTGTTAATAACACTTGATTAAATGCCGCGCCTGTGTTTAAATGGACAAGCGCATTTAATTCATTCCTTCCCCAAAAATGAATAAAAAATAGTTCCAAACATGTACCATATTTTTCCCTATATACTAACAGGTGGTAGCTTAAAGCAAGTTGAAAGTAAAAGCCCATTCTGATTTACTTTCAGCTTGCTGTAAGTGGTCGCCTGTCTGCAAAATTCATACATTAAAGTTTCGGTTCAATTATCGTGAATATGTTTATATGTAGGTGTTTCAATGTTTGTTTTAACTCAACGTATACATGTCAATGATTCTTCCCAGCGAAATTCACCTCATTTAAATGATGACTGCTGACCTTTTTTTGTCTGTTTAAAACATAATTTTCTCAAAATTGTTTTCAAAATCGTGAGTATTTCAGACAAACTGCGCGTATTTAGATGTACTCAAACTATTTGCAAAATATATCACTTGCAAAGATGGGGACGGGAAGGATTCGTTTTGTAGTAGTAGTTGTTGTTGTATTTACTAAGAAGGATTTATGTCCTCTCAAAGCCATATACATTTATATGTTACAGGGATAAAGTGTAATCAGGGAATACGTGAAATCCTTGAAGAATCAGGGATTTCACGAAAACCCTAAGTCTCCTAGGGAAAAGGCGTAATTTTGAAGCTTTTTATTTGATTCTTTATAAATGTTTGGCAGTTACTTTTGGTTAAAGTAATGAATCTTACCTCGTTAAGTTCATTAAGTTCAAAGGCAAGTACCACGCTATAAAATATGACACGACAGATCTGATTGGTTTTTTAATTGTCCCGACTTAAATGCACACTGTTCACTAATTTTTAATCACTTGTGCGAGAAACTTTGTATGAACGTTCATTAGCCCATGATATTTCAAGAAAGCATAATGTTTAAAACCAATAGAAATGTCATGATAGTACAACTCTATTAATTTGATGAAAAAGGGACATTTCATCAATTCACTGAAACGCCAAGTGATTACACGTAATCCCTAAAAAGTTCAGAGATTACGCGTAATCCCTGATCACACTTAATCCCTGTAACATATACACGCAGTACAAAAAGAAACGCACATTGTGCTCAGGCGCAGATTAAGAGACTTTTTTAAGATACTAAGACCATATCTCAAGATCAATTTAATTCTGCCACAAGTTTAGAAAAACATATACTTAAAATTAGTGTGCTGTATTTTAACTCTTTCACTCTTAATGACGTAAAAAGGCGCGTTTTCAAACAGTTTGGATCCTGATCAGACGCCGCGTAACGCGGCGACTGATCAGGATATAAACTGTTTGACACTCGTATCGATATACTTTAAGTCGTACTACTTTGAATCTTACTTTGAAACGATCTTTCAAACAACAAAATTGAAGCAGACGACAATGAAACGGTGGTGGTATAAAAATCTCACGATTAATTTGGAAGCGAAAGAGTTAACTAGTGCCTGTTGAAAACACCGCACCGATTTGTACAGGTTGTGATGATACCAATTCAATTATAAAGTTACATACAGATAATATTGTAATAAAAGTGTGCGTTTCTTTTTGCACTGGGTGTATATATTCAAAGTTTTAAAATATTGATATTAGTGTCAACAATTGTGTGGATCCTGATCATGCGCCGCCATACCCAGCTTCTAGTCAGGTTTATGAGAATGGAGGATATCTTATATGTGGTACGCTTCGACCAAAAATGGTACACTTATGCAATGGTACACTTTAACCATGGTACGCTATGAGTCTATATAACCCTGATGCATCCTCCTATGCTTTGAGGCCCTGGTCAGCATCAACTCCCTTTCATTGGGACGTCTTCCTTGTTGGCTGTTTGTATATTCCATTTGCTTGAAATGTTGAATTGACATAAGATATTCACATTGACCGTTTCACTGCCATTATGACAGAATTATCCGTCTAACACAGTCCCTGTCGTATTATAGTCTGCTTATATTTTTTGTCTGCTTTTACAAATAAAATTTGGAAATGTAAACGCTTTTATTAAGAAACATTTGTGTTGAGTAACAAAAAGTTTGAATCCTGATTAGACACGCGGCGTCTGATCAGCATCTTAACTTTTTGCAAATGTCCGTGCTGGCGGCCTTGGCAGTGAATGGACATCACATGACAATCACCATAAACCGTATCAGTATATGCTAAGGGCATATGTGGTTCTGCGGCATGCAAGCTCGGTTAACTAGCAGAAAAGAATAAGGACCACTGCCATAACCTGGTATGATATGGTAAGTAGAAGGCTGTTAAAAGGTGTATTTTTTCAGTGATTTTCTGTACCTGTGCTACCATCAGTCTTCTTCTTCTTCCTTTAACCCTTTACCTGATAGCATTGTTTCTGGTATTGAAGATATGTGACTACTTAAAGCAGGTTGAAAGTAAAACAGAATGCGCCCTAATGCGCATTCTGCTTTACTTTCAGCCGGCTTTAAGCTATTAACTGCTAGAATAAGGAAAGTATTTAATATGACACATATTCATTACGGTATAATTTAGAACTATTTTCTTCAGCGGATGAATAAAATGAATGTGCTAAAAGTCGCTTCTATAAGGGAAAGGGCTAAGGTACAGGACCACACTCTGGTGTATAATCGTACAGTGACTAAAATGTGCGTGCGCAGAACCAAAAAGTCGGTGATATGTAAAATGTCCTTTGTACAGTGCAAATAAAAGATAAAAGCTGGTACGGACGATTAACGGAGCTGGACAGCCTGCACCCTTGACCTGAAGATGTCGATGGATGGGCTGTCAATGACTGTCTGAGGTAGAGCGTTCCAGAGGCGGATCCCGTCGATGAATTGGTAAACCAAGGTTCGGGCAAATGGGAGGGACTAGGTAAAACGCTGGCGCTTCGCTTACACTAGTTAAACTATGAACAAAAACGCTTACGGGTGCGAAAAACGCTGGCGCCGGTTAGATTATATAGTGGTTAACGGGCCGTGACTTACCTGGATACGGAGATAAGTATGGGTTGAGCTGTTATGTTAGCAAACAATTTGCATATCGTGTTCAAAAGTATATATGCAGAATGTAGTCAATAAAGTACTGGTTTTGCTGTTTAACTATTGTTGTTTTTTGTCATTTTAATGTGTCCTTGTTTAAAGTACAAAACATGATTCAAACACGGAATTATAAAAAGCGTGATTTAAATTATGTTTTCAGCAAATTTGTCTTACTTGCAACTACAGTTTCCTATGAAATATCAAATTATAAGGTATTCTATAACAGTATTATTGTTCTGTTCTATAGTAACATTTATTTATTTACATTTTAAATTAAAATTAAATTTTAATCTAAAATTTTAATTAAGCCTTTTATATATATTTAAATCCCTATGTTAAAGTCCCATTGTGTTTTCAGACCTTTTCATAATGTCTGAAATACAATAACGGTTAATAATAATGTTTGAACATTCTAATGGGCCAAACTGATCTATGAAATGATGAAGACGGACCTAAATCACCAAAAAGGGCGATTTAAAATCATAACAAACCGAAAATAGAGCGTCTGCCATAAACCTTACCACACGGCATAGTATCACGTGATACAGCCGGAGTCAACATCACCGTGTGCAACCGCAATTACCTTCGACGGTCGATCCATCAGTCAGTTAAACTATCACACTTTTTTGTCCGCTCTCTAACTCGAATATCTTTTATCCGATCTTCCACAAACTTGCTGAAAATGTTCATTGATATAAAATCAAGGTTTAGTTTGATTACTACTAAAATCGCATAAGGTGTTTTTGAGTTATTGCCTGTTAATTTATAAAAAATGACTGTTTCAGTCATTTTTGCACTCTAAAACAAACAGTTTTTATCGGATATTCACCAAACATGCTGAAAATATTTATTTATATAAAATTCAGATCTAGTTTGATTATTACTAAAATCGTATGTGGCATACCTAAGTTTTTGCCCTTTATGTATTAAAAAATGACTGTTTTCAGCAAGGTTTGCTCTATAACACAAATACGTTTTATTGGATCTTCACCAAATTTGCTGAAAATATTTATTGATATAATATCAAGGTTTAGTATGATTACTACTAAAAGCGCATAAGGTATATCTAAGTTATTGCCTGTTTATTAATGAAAAATGACGGTTTCAGTCACTTTTTGCACTCTAACACATACAGTTTTTATCGGATATTCATTAAACTTGCTGAAAATGTTTAAGTATATAAAATTTAGGTTTAGTTTGATTATTACAAAAATCGCATGTGGCATATCTGAGTTTTTGCCCTTTATGTATTAAAAAATGACTGTTTCAGCATTTTTCAGCAATAACTCAGACATGCCTTATGCGATTTGCTAGTTATTGAACCTGACCTAGATTCTATACTAATAAACATTTGTAGCAAGTTTGGTGAAGATCCAAAAGAAATGTTTGAGTTAGAGAGCGGACAAGGCTGAAACAGTCATTTTCAGCAGCCTCAAGGTATACATTCTCTATAGTTTATTTGACCGTTTACCGTCAGTGAAAGATATGTACACGTTGTTATTGAATCTCATAGTGTTTAACCCTGTGCCTACTTTACGGAGTTTACAAACTATTTGAATCTAAAAAGACGCCGCGTAACGTGGCGTCTCATCTGGATCCAAACTATTTGACACTCGTCTTAATGTTTGTTTAATTAAAACAATGCATAAATCTAAACTGAACACATTTTGCAGACGACAATGTCGAAGCAGACGTCTGTGCAGCAGAATAAGGGTTATCCAGATGTTCCAGCTAAACATGTAAGCGAGAGTAATCTGAACCAATCTAACATTTTCTCACTCATTTCAGCACCGAATGCTATGGTGTTACTACTGATTAAACCGTCTATTCGAGACACTTTTAATGAGTATGACACCATTGGGTTTAAAAGCAGAAATAAAGATTTAAGTTTTCGAAATACTTCCGTTATCTGGAGCCCTGTATTTACAGAGTTGTCCTTCGTTCCATTCACAAGGGAGGCTTTTTAATTGGTGCTAGCACAAAAATATTATAAATAAAATTTAAAAAGCGAATTGCTTAGATAAAACCGGTTTTTGTGAAAGAATCACGTCCCACGTAGTTCAAATGGGACCCCAAACAACCGTTTTATGCAGGTTTCTCAAAAGCACAATGCGGCTTTAATGTTGCCGAAATTGTATGCATTTTACTCAATTTTTAAAAAAGTTTAAAAGGAATACGATTTAGAGAAAAACGGAGCGGACTAACAGTGACTATACGCAATGCTTGAAGCCAGCAATAGTGAAGGCTTAAACTAGTAACAAAATCGCTGGCAGAATGCAAAAACGCTGGCACTGGTTAGATTATATAGCGTTCAGCGGGCCGTAACGCTTGCGCCGGTTAGATTATATAGTGATCACCAGGCCGGAACGCTTGCGCTGGTTAGATTATTTAGCGAGGAAGACTTGCGAGCATTAAACTATGAACAAAAACGCTGGCACCGGTAAGATTATATAGCGGTCAGCGGTCAGCGGACCGTAACGCTTGCGCCGGTTAGATTATATAGCAAAATAATAAAATATTGGATAAAAATTCTTACAAATAAGAATAATTCTTTACTCTATAAAACTTACAAAATGCTAAAAAATGATTTAGATAATGGTTCGAACTATAAAAAAATCAAACTGGGCCTTCCAAATAAAAAGCATTCTGGAAGAATGTGGCTTATTTCATATATGGCAGGACCAGGTTGACATACCTATATTAAACTACAATTTAATTAAACAACGGATCTTAGATATTTACCATCAAACGTGGTATACCGAAGTCAATAACTCTAGACGTCTTGAAACTTATGCATTATTTAAACACTCTTTTGAATTTGAAAAATATCTAGACTTTGTGAAAGAGCCAAAATATCGAGTTGCTTTAACGAGGTTCAGGATGTCATCTCATGACCTTGCTATAGAAAAAGGAAGATATATCAATGTACCGAGAGAAGAAAGAATTTGCATTAATTGTACTTCTAATTTAGTTGAAAATGAATTTCATTTTCTGATGACATGTAATAAACACTCAGAAATAAGATCTAAATACATAAAAAGTTATTACTGTACATGGCCTACAATACATAAGTTTACCAGTCTACTAGCAGATTCCTCTAAAATGAAAATCATAAATTTGTCTAAATATATATATTTCGCTAATTTTCAGAGATTGTAACTCTATAATGATATACATGTATATCGCAAATTTGATTTTTATCTCAAATCGGTCGGATTGCGGATAATTGAGTATCATGGATACCGACTTATCTACAGTCAAACGGTTTGGAGACGCCTGGCCATGCGAAGTTAGACCTACTTAAACTGTATAGTTTACTGTATATGTGTAGATATACATGTAGTTACTTACTAAGCGAAGTGTATAATCCTATCAAAACAGCAACGATAAAATTCCTTGTTTCAACATATATTTATAAACACAACAATCCGTGGGAATTTTCACATATAGCCTGTACGTGTGTACATACATACATACGTTTTCAATGAATACCACGTGACTTTTTTTTACATCCGCACGGCTAAAGCGAGAAACATTGGCTGTTTTGATTGGATAACACTCGTTCGTTCGTTCATTCATTCGTTTACAATGTATATAGCGTCTGACAACGGGTACGAGTCAAAGGACTAATCTTAAAAATTCTGAATAAGTAGATGTGACATGATTAAAAGAAAATAGTGCTGATCGGATCCAAAAGTCTGCGATTGCTGTAATTCTGGATAGCAATAGCTGATTTTTGAATACAGATACACGACAAAGGCTTACAAATCATATATTTAAGACACTTCTGTAAACCATACATAACCGTTCACGACTATATAGCTCTTCTGTAAATTCATGTTTTGCTTGTTATATTTGATCTTGCTCTAAGCATGCTGATGTATGTTTTATGCAATAAATGATTGAATATAGCAATCACCAGGCCGTAACGCTGGCGCTTGTTAGCGAGGAAGGCTTGCGAGCATTAAAATATGAACAAAAACGCTGGCACTGGTAAGATTATATAGGGGTCAGCGGGCCGTAACGCTTGCGCCGGTTAGATTATTTAGCGATCACCGGGCCGTAACGCTGGCGCTTGTTAGCGAGGAATAATAATAATAATCTTTATTTCCTCCAGATAAGGAGAGCATAGATCATAGAATACAAACAGTGCAAACGTGTATATACATATAAAGTGACAAAACATGGACGACATAAGAAAATCAACAACAACAACAAACAAACAGACAGACAGACAAAAACAAACAAGAAGAGCAACATATGAAGTCATTATGAGGTGAAGTATAGTTGCCTGCATTTGACCCCCATGAAGAGACAAATGCACACAATTATACTTCCACCTATTCATTCATGTCGAAATCATATATACAGTAAATCTGACAGGTGAGTCTATCACAATAATATATATATATATCCTTATTTCCTCCATATTGAAGATTACAAACCATAGATAAGTATATACAGCATGTGACAAACAACAATCAATACAATATAAAGTATGTGTCAATCTAGTATAAGAAAGGAAAGCATACTTATGCAAACATGATAACCATGTTTAAATGCATCAACTATACTTCATTACGTGATAAAGTTTCATATGTTGAGTTCAGTTTAATAAAACTACCTTAGCGCCAACGGTATTAATTTAGTGGGGTTGTAGAATATTCACTTTAAATTACAAACCAAGTACGAAGAAATATGAAACTGACTCCAGCATAGGAACACATGAATGTACAAGACAATTGCATTCGTAAATACCAATTGTTACATATGACGCGTCATACGTTTGTTTCATAATGGTCATTATGCAACTTGGACATAGTACGACCAATCTTTTCACTGGTGACTCAATATTATGCCCATCTCTCATTACAGTGGAGAAAACGTTATTCTTTCCCCATAAACGCGTCCACGCTAAAACTATTATTTCAGGCTCCAAACTGTTTGCCACTCGGATAAAAATGAATAGTCAAATTTGTCAAAAAGTTGTTATTTGTACATTTTATTGCAATGCGTTGCGTTAGCGTTCAAACGGGAAAGAACAACATTCTCTCCACTGTATAAGCGTTATAACAAAATGTTATAACATCATTAGAGAACAATTCTCTTGATACATCATTAAACTCAAACTACATTAAACTATGAACAAAAACGCTGGCACTGGTTAGAGTATATAGCGGTCAGCGGGCCGTGACCTAGCATTACATGAATTATTGATAAATTATTATCCTTCTGGGAACTGAATCACTTAAATTGAATTACTCAGTTAATAATTCAGTCAAATTAAAGAAAATTAAAGATATCAATCGATATTTATATCATTAAAAATCTCTTACAGAGCTGGATTATTCTTTATTGAGACGATTTAGATGGACAAATGATACAAATGATTTTAATACGTATATCAACGCCAGGAACAAATTTAAGCGCATATGCAACGAAAAAAAGCATTTGTTCCAACAAGATAAAAGATCAGCGCTAATTAGATGCAGTAACAAACCGAAAGACTTTTGGAAAATGCTTAAGTTGTCAGGATCTACACAGTTGTCTTCGCCTAATATCACACAATCTGAGTGGTTTGATTATTTCCAAACACTGTTGTTTAGAGACAATCAACCACCTATATTGGAACCCAATCAAAATTTAAACTTACAACAAAATGACCAGAATGATTTTATTTTAAACTCACCGATAACAGACGACGAAATTCGGAAAAGCATAAATAAACTAAAGGCAGGCAAATCGGCTGGCCTCGACGGGATTAGTGCCGAATTTTATAAACAGTCACGTGACATTATATTACCCGTGCTTAACGTCTTGTTTAACCGTATACTTACTACCGGTCAATTTCCAACATGCTGGTGTGATTGCATTCTTGTGCCGATTTATAAATCTGGTTGCAAAAAATGACCCGTCGAATTATAGAGGTATATCTCTGATTGATGTTATGTATAAGATATTTTCATCCATTGTTAACGATAGATTATATAAATGGGCAGACGACAACCAGATAATCGATGAAGCACAGGCAGGTTTTAGGGCGGGCTATTCTGTCATTGATAATATTTTTACTCTGCAGTCAATGGTACAAAAATATATCACCACACCACGTGGACGTTTCTATGTACTCTACGTCGATTTTAAAAAGGCATTTGATTCACTTATTCACCAGAAGATATTTGATAGTCTATATAACAAAGGAGCTCATGGAAATTTAATGCGAGTCTTAATCTCAATGTATTCAAATCTCCGCGCACGTGTTCGTGTCGATGGGCGTGTTACACAGCCACTCGCATGTAACATAGGTACCAGACAAGGGGACATAACCAGCCCGATAATATTTAGTCTTTACATAAACGACCTGTGTACTTACCTACGGGAAAAATGTCGCTCTGGTATATTTATTACTGATGACATTCCAGATATATTATGTATATTATTTGCTGATGATGTAGCCAACTGTGCTTATACGGCCAATAATCTGCAGCTTCAAATAAACGCCATTTCAGACTTTTGCAGAGAGACGGGAATGGAGGTTAATTTGAAGAAAACTGAAATCATAGTCTTCAGAAACGGGGGGCCTTTACGGCACTATGAACGCTGGTCTTTTGATAAAAATGTTATTAATGTTACCCCTGTTTATAAATATATGGGTTTATTGTTTACCCCTAAGTTATGCTGGACTGCTGCTAAGCAAAAGCTTTCATCTCAGGCCAAAAAAGCGATATATGCAATAAAGAATTATGAAAGACCATTTGGAAATTTTCTGCACAAAGAAGCTTTTAAACTCTTTGATTCAATGGTTTCTCCCATTTTAACCTTTGGATCGGAGGTTTGGGGGTTTGAATATTCAGCTATTATAGAACAGGTTCAAACCAGATTCTGTAAAGACTTTCTTGGTGTGAATTTGAGTGTAAATAACAGCATGGCTTTAGGTGAATGTGGACGGCTTCCATTATGTATTATTTACCATACAAAATGTGTTAAATATTGGTGTAACCTCTTAAGAATGCCAGAAAATAGATATCCAAAGAATTGTTATAAAATGCTGAAATCTCACGATGACATAGGAAGAAATAATTGGGCTACACGAGTAAAAGAACTTTTATTTAAATATGGATTCGGCTTCGTCTGGATATCTCAGGATGTTGGCGATGTCAATCTATTCATTTCTCAGTTCAGACAAAGATTAAAAGACTGTATGAGACAATCATGGCATAGTGAGATTGAAAGCTCTTCTAGGTGTGATTTTTATAAAAACATAAAAAGTTTATTGGACCCAGAAAAGTATATTTCTATAAATATCTCGTTTAAGCTTAAAAAAAGTTTAGCACGGTTCAGATGTTCAAGCCATAAGCTGAATATTGAAATTGGACGCCATGCTGGAATCGACAGGGAATACAGAACATGTCACTTTTGTTTATCAATCTTGAACACCAGTATGATAGAAGATGAATTTCATGTATTCTTTAAATGCCTTAGATTCGTTGATGTTAGAAAAGATTTATTATACAGCTGGTATAATGGCGGCAGAAATCAAGAAAATTTACAAAATCTGTTAAAGAGTGAGCGTTTTATAACAATCAAGAAAATGGCAGTGTATATCACAGCAATATTAGAAATTATTGACAATGATACTGATAGGAGATAGGCTTTTGTTTTGATTTATATACTATCGAACAATTTACTGTATCGTAGCCCGTTTTAAATTGTGAAAACGGGATACCACTTGAAATTGGTTGAAAATAAAGGCAGAATGCGCTTTAATGCGCATTCTGCTTTACTTTCGGCCAGCTTTAAGCTCCAATAACTGTACAAACTTTGACTTATATACTATGGAAAAGTCATTCTATTTTGATGTGTTGATCGCGACTTAAGGCGCTTTCTGCTTTACTTTCAGCCAGCTTTAAGCAAAAATTCACTTTATTAATTCTGATTTATATACATAGAATGGTAAATATATAGTAGTATGTTTATAGGTTTGAAGACAGGTTACCACTTGAAGTGGGTTGAAAGTAGAGGTAGAATGCTCCTTAAAGTGCATTCTGCTTTACTTTCAGCCAGCTTTAAGCTTCATCACTGTTATAAACTTGATTTATATATTATGATATGGTTTCTATATCCTAGCCGGTTCCCGGTTTCGAAATCAGGTCAAAACTTGAAGTGGGTGAAAGTAAAATCAGAGTGCGCCTTAAGGTGCACTCTGCTTTACTTTCAGCCAACTCTAAGCTTCAGACAAATATAGCGTAACTCGAGCGTATAATTTTGACATGAATTTATAACGGACATGTTTGATTTGCAACTCTGTACTAATGTGTTTGCAACTTATTGTATTGATGTATTGTGGGCCGGTGGCCTTTATTTACAATAAAATATCTTGTATCTTGTATCTTGTATTAGATTAGTTAGAGGTCAGCGGGCCGTGACTTACCCAGGTAAACAGGAATTATAGGAAGACTTGCGATATGATTTATTAATTTTAAATTACCCCGTTAATGTTTCTTTCAATTAAAAAAAAAATCAAATTTAAAGCGAAATTTATATATCATTTTAGAATCCCTATATTAATGTCAACGAATCAGTATGTGACATTTCCCAAAATGATTGAAATCCCAAAGATGTATGTGACATTTCACAAAATGATTGAAATCGCAAAGATAAATAAATAAACAAAATGACAAGTAATAAGCATGCAGACAATCATTCGAAAGAGACTGTTTATGAAAGCGCTGGCAATGAGTATAAATGCTGGCGCTGGTTAGATATATAGCGGTCAGCGTACCATGACTTATATGACTAGAAATACTATGAAGTAAAAATGTTTTTATTGGTAATATATTAAGATATATTGCATGAAAGTTGTGAAAGCTGGTTTCATTACAGTTGTGTAAATGCACCTGCAGATATTTCAACCGTGAGCAGTGAATTCGAGTGCGGTTTTTGTGGTTAGAAATTCTGTTCCCTACCGATACGGTGATCAGTGAACCGTCTATTCTGTCACGGGCATCAGACACGCGTCGCCTTAAGCTGCTTTACCGCTAAGGCTTTAATAATTACGCCACAGCTAATGACACGCGTCAACATAATCCTTTTAAACCATGACACGCGCCACCTTCTCCCTTTAACCGATAAGTACTTCTTTAATTGCTATTCCGCTGCATAATGACACGCGTTTAAATAAACCTATTCGCCATTTATTATTTAAAATAACTTTAATTACTATGCCAGTTACGAATAATCATTTTGAATTAATTGATACTTATGAGATTTTTCCACTTCAAATTTGTACTTTTACCTATATACTTTTTGTATTCTTTGCAATTATTAACCATTTCGAATTTTTTGACAATGGCTTTAATAACTCGCTTCAATTACTTCAATTGCTGTAACTTTTTATTACTGATTTTTCACTGCTTCATTTAGGTAATGTTTTTTTTTTAAAAATTGGGTAAAATGCATACAATTTCGGCAACAATAAAATAAGGATTTAAATATACTTAAAAAGGCTTAATTAAAATTTTCGATTAAATATTAAATTTAATTTAAAAAGTAAATATTTTACTATAGAGTACCTTATAATTTGATAATTCATAGGAAACTGTAGTTGCAAGTAAGACAAATTTGCTGAAATCAAAATTTAAATCACAGATGTATACACGCTGTTGATACTTCCGTGTTTAAATCATGATTTGTACTTTAAACAAGAACACTTTAAAATGACAAAAAAGAACAATAATTAAACAGCAAAACCAGTACTTTATTGACTACATTCTGCATATATACTTTTGAACACGATATGAATTTGTTTGCTAACATAACAGCTCAACCCATACTTATCTCCGTATCCAGGTAAGTCACGGCCCGTTGACCACTATATAATCTAACCGGCGCCAGCGTTTTTCGCACCCGTAAGCGTTTTTGTTCATAGTTTAAGTAGTGTTAGCGAAGCGCCAGCGTTTTACCTAGTCCCCAAATGGGAGAAGAAACAAGAAGGGTGGTGGATGGTATAAGAAAGGTCGTTCACGGTAACAGTCCTTTGAGTCAATAAATTGCATAATGAACATGGTCATGCATAGAAACATTGATTTTGATACTATTCTACATAAAACTGCATATTATTGATGGATTTAACTCGTGTAGCGATAATCTGGGTATGTATTGGTATGATATATTTACGTATCTGGTCGTATGGGGTAAATGGACGCACCATATTCAGGGGAGATAAGCGCAAACAAAACTTGGTCACTTCCGGGTGCGATCAAACAAAATTGCCAACATGTCATCTGATTCTAAAAGTGAGAAGAACTCTTTATTAGTCATGTTTTCTGACAGTCGGCTTTATTGCAGGCTTAACTTTGAAATTTTTTGTAGAATGCAATTGTGTGATTGAAATCATATCGGTTTATAAGTCCACTGTTTGTGTTTGACAAGAAAAGTAACATAGTTCGGTCCGAGGAGAGATCGACCCCTCAGTACAGTCGAGTAACTTATTTTAATGATACGGCCGAAACAAAAAGCTGGCCGCAGCCCAGCTTTTTGCGCAGAGATAATGTGTATGCTTTGCGTGAATAAAACAAGGAATAAAACAGTGTTACCGCATGAGCGCGTTTCTTGCGTTTTTGACGCAACAAAATCACTTTTGGCGCAACTAAATTCAGCAAGTGCATTTTAAGTGACCCAAGACAAGTCAATTCTGCCGACTAATTGAAACTAAAAATGTTAAAATCGGGATATTCATTGAAAGCATGGCGCAGACGCCGGAGAAAATACATAATTATTTATTCCGTGTTGTAATTATACTTGTATGCATGTCAGTTACGAAATGGACAGATTGGGATAACGGCTGTTTTGGTTGTTTTGACGGGTGCGTTGTTGGTATTAGAGTTCAGTTTGATTGGCATATAAAGTCACTGGAGTAATTAAAAATCGACAGTTGAAAAGGGGGAAATATATTAAAAACTACACAGATTCCGTGTTTAGCATTTAATAAGTTCCTCAGATCTAGACTTATTCAAGTTATTGTGTTTGAATATGCTTTTAAATTGTATAAAACGCAGAATATTTTACTTCATTCTTATCTCTTCAGCGCTGAAACAAAGAGAATAAAATGCACATGACTGTATTATGTCATCTACTTAAACTTTAATAATGGATCAATTTACCTTTGTCTGAATGATCTACATGTGTCATAGTCTGTTAGTTTCATTTTAAGATAAATATTAGCACGAACGTCGTTCTTCATTCGTGATATTAGTAAGTGATCACACTTAGGGTATCGAAGTCTTCTATATTTAACAAAGTTGACAAATGTTTTTCACAAACAGGTTGCCTGCATAAAGACCTTGTCCTGAAAAAATGAAAACTGATTGCTTGTCTGAAGTAATAGTGAAATGCACTGACCATACACATACTTCACTGATGAGGTGTTATAGAATTGGAAGTTATTCCATCAAGTTAGATCGTTTGTCTCTCAATTATGTTAATTAAGTATGAAATAAAGACACTGAACAACACAATTAGTATTTTATTCAATATCTATCTATAAACGTCAAAAAAGTACAAACTATCCTGTGACCCCCATTTCCAAATGACCCCCACATTTTCATCAAGTGGGTCAAGAATGACCCCCTAAAATTTCAGTCTTGCAGTAACACTGATAAAAAATAATTCTCATTAACCGGTGGAGTCAGAAATTTATCGCAAAGTTTATGGGCGCCGCCATTTTTTCTGTCACGATTTATATTCCGGCAAGGTAATGCCTAATTCACCAACCAACGAGGGTTCGGAAATTCCGTAGCGGCGGCTCATTAGGCTCTCCTCTATGGAAATATTTTAGTAAAGTCGTACATAATTTACCTGTGCGCACTGGGTGGACACGATTGAGTACAAAGGCTTATACTGATAGACATTTCCCTATCATGTGATTGGTACGCCGCACCGGATTAGTGAACCAAATACTGAAATAGTCTGGCTGGCGATTCCAAAATGGCCGCCAGTGCTGTTCTGGCGGCAACGGGCCATTTCGTACCATCACCTTTTGGCACCCTATTTTTTGTCATTTCGTACCCTCGAAAAATTAAATAACTTTATTTCCTATACTTTGTAGAAACAGGTTTCGGCCGTATATAGGTTTTACCTATAGTTATATTAGTAAGAAGTAATGGGTGCACAAGTGTCTCCTTAAATCAAATTATTTATCTATTCTATTTTGATACGCCCGTCTTCAGAGGGGACGTATTATGTCGTGGCGCTGTCCGTCCTTCCGTCTGTGCTCACAATATGATAGTTGCGTGGCTAAAATTGTGTCCATAACCTAGACACATAATTGAAAAACATTAACCTGGCAGTTTCTTGTAACATTAACCTAGCCATTTCTTGTGACATTAACCTGGCCAGTTGTGGGACATAGGGCTAGGGTTAGCCTCCAGTTCTATAACAAAGTTAGTATTCCTTTATGTGGCTAACCACATGTATTTTAGCCACATTAAAGAGATACAATAAAGAAGGATATGGCCACTTAAATGGAGATTGTGGGTACATCCGTCTGTCCGTCCGTTAACTTTTTCATGTCCGCTCTCTAACTCAAACAAATTTAGTCCAATCCTTTTGAAACTTGGTCAGAACGTGTATGACCATAATATCTCGGTCAAGTTCACTAACCAGCATGATTGCCCCAGACATTCGAGAGTTATGCCCCTTTTTTCATAAAAAACAGGCATATTTTAGTTTGTCCGCTCTCTAACTCAAACAATTTTATTGCAAACCTTTTGAAACTTCATCAGCATTTGTATGACCATAATGTCTGGGTCAACTTTAATAACCAGCAAGATTGCCACAGACATTCAAGAGTTATGCCTCTTTTTCATAAAAAACGGGCATATTTTAGTTTGTCCGCTCTCTTACTCAAACAAATTTATTTCAATCCTTTTGAAACTTGGTCAGCATGTGTATAACCATAATGTCTCAGTCATGTTCCATAACCAGTAAGATTGCCACAGACATTCAAGAGTTATGTCCCTTTTTTCATAAAATGGGGCATTTTTTAGTTTGTCCGCTCTCATACTCAAAAAATATATTCCAATCCCTTTGAAACTTGGTCAGCATGTGTATAACCATAATGTCTCAGTTATGTTCCATAACCAGCAAGATTGCCCGAGACATTCAAGAGTTATACCCCTTATTTTGTCAAAAAAAAAGGCATTTTTTAGTTTGTCCGCTCTCTTACTCAAACAAATTTATTCTGATTCTTTTGAAACTTGGTCAGCATATGACCCCTAACTTTCAGGTTTCTTCCCCTTTTGTTCTATACCTTGATAGGGTTTTAGTATGACTACATTCTAAGATCGATTTGACAGGCTTATAATGTGCCCGGATTGCGGTGCTCTTGTTTTGAAAATATGGGCAATCTTGTTGATGTAGAAATTGACGGGCGCAGCCATTGTATAAATTCTTTTTTCCAGTCCTACGTCATACACCCTTCATTCGGCATCCCTCAGTTTGAAAACAAACCCGAAATCTACATGCCAATTTTCTAAAGTAGGACAGAGAGTATGCGTATGACATAAGATACCCGGATGACTGGAAAAGAGAATGACCTAGATTGACTTCTCTTATTAGACTGCAGAGCTGGACAAATATTTTTTATGGCAACTTGCCCAGGGCAAGCTGCTCAAAATTTTGGACTTTCCCCTTATTTTCATCGTGGAATATTGGTCACAGTTGGGGGCAGGGGCACTGATTATTGCTGTGTTTGATTGTTAACCAATTGCAACTAGACAATAGGTTGGTTTATTTACAATTTTTCCAAGAATTTTCAAGAGCTTGCCCAGATTGGAAAATCGACCCTGCCCAGGGCAATTTGCTGTCTGAATTGGACTTGCCCAAACAGCATTTGAGCTTGCCCATGGGACAGGCAAGTGGATTTATCCAGCCCTGGACTGGTATACCTGTTTTTCGTGACCCTACGAAAATGTGTGTATGCGTCGCCCAGGAATGAGTTCGCAAATTGAAAACACTTATGTATCACATTTTAATTATTTTTCTGTCATATTTTGCTATTTAAATATAAATATTTTCTCTTTCTTCAATTCCACAGTGACTATATTTGAATATGTCGCCTTGTTATATATTCCTCTGTTCAAATGTCAACTACAGTTGAACTTCGATATCTTAAACTCGCTTAACTCGAACTATCCTATAGTTCGACACATGAATTACATTGTTTCAAGCTCGGTTTGGTCAAACATACCCATATTTCAAAGATAAGGTACTTCGCATGTGAGCGTAGTTTCCATACGATTGTTATGAAACTTTTCATGAAGAATGATAATAGCCTAAGAAACAATGTGTGTAAATATAGGCAAAATTTATCGTGTGGTTTGTCTTTAAGGTCTCTTTTTCTGACAAAAACCTAGAATTTTGATGATTTTATTTTTCTTAAAAATGAATAAAGCTAATGACTATAATTCTTGCCCAATAAGTAGCCCACAACATTCATTACAAGAAAAGCTAAAAACATTTTGAATAAAGGTGTTCAGAAAGATGTTATCAGCTATTTAAATTTTGCAAAATGCTAAAAAATTGAATTACAAAAAACTGACTCATTCAATGTATATTTGTTTTCATTTTATTCAAATATATGGTTGATGAACTAGTCAGTCTGAAAAAATTAGAAAATATTGCAGTCAGGATTTGTTGTAATAACATATTTTCTTATTAAAATGTGGGATATTTGTTGTTTAGATACAGTTACATACCTTGGAATTAAAACTTTGTCATTAAAATGCATTATTATTTATTCATGGACTTGCATACAATGTTTATTATATTGTTTTAACATAATTATAATGGGCAATATCAATCTTGAAAAGGTTAGCGTATTGATAAGTTTCAATGTGTGGCTTTATAGTTCGATCAAATCGTGTACATGTATACCGATTTAATTGACTTGTAAGTCATTAAACTAAAACGTACAGGTAAGTGGACATATACTTGGACCGTAAACATCACTAGTTCTAATCAATGAAGACTAAACATAACATGTCTCTTGATTACTGCGTTATGGATTGACAAGTCAATAAATCGGACACTTAAAAAAAATATTTGGATCGGATGGGTCTCGAACCTATGACCTTTGGATTGCTAGTCAACCACTATACTAACTGCGCTATGAAGGATTATACTCAATCGTATCAACATTTCCTTTATATAAATTTTCTAGTATAAGCACGTACAAAAAAAGTCTATGTCGTCAAGACGCATATCCGCTCGCCCGCAAGACCGACTTCCGTGAGCGAAAGGCCTTAAAATGTGGCTAAGCCACGTTTAAACTTTGAAATACGGGTATGTTTGATTTTTAAAATCGAGTTCGAGATTTCAAAGTTTGACTGTAATGTGTTTCTTTGAGAAAAAACAGCAGATGACAACTTTAAGCAAGTTTACAAGTTTACAAGTTTATTTTCTTGTTATGGCCCATATGGGCATGTAACATACATGTAGTAACATAACATAATGAAACAAAGCATGGTATTACAGTTGAGATAGATCTGTTTTAGTACAAATTAGTGAATTAAAAATAGCACACAATATTATTGCTGCAGTGCAAACGTTTATAGATACATATATAAAAAAAGAGTATTATTTAGGGAACAACGGCAAGGGTGGTTGTAAGGAGGGAGTTGTTGTTGAGAGGGCCATTGTAGGGAGGGAGCACTGTACTGAATTCTCTTTCAGGTCTCCCTGTTCATGAAATGGACACCAATTTGCTGTTTGAGAAATTCACAGTAGAAGAAATCAGAAACATAGAAAAGAGGACAAGGTAAGCATCAGCAAACCCATTGATTCACCCCTGAATCTTCAAATGGAAAATTCCAGTTAAGTCTAATCCATTTTTGACATGGGTTATAATCTATTGCAAGTTGACAAACAGTGCAGAACCTGATCATAGTGCTCCTACAGGAGCCATCTGAGCAGGGTCTACATTGTTTGCATAGGACAAATGTACTTTTCACATGTACACTGTTTATAAAAGATGCAAATACTTGACATTAGGGGCCAATGAACTAACAGTTATAGTTGTAAGGATTAATGATTGGGTAGTAGAGCTTTTGACGGCCAAACAAATGTACTGGTACTTTATTTGCATGAGAGATCACTGAGTAACTAAAGCATACTGGTTTTTTGCAACGGTTAAGTCAGTGCTATGGTTTATCTTAACCCTTTACTCATAGCCTGTTTGTAGTTTTGAAGATGGGTGACCACTTAATGCAGGTTGAAAGTAAAGCATAATGCGCCTAAAGGCACATTCTGCTTTACTCTCAGCCTGCTTTAAGCTACCATCTGCTAGAATATAGAAAACAGTTCTGATCATACATATTCTTTACTGTATAAATAGGAACTACAGTAAAACCTCTAAATTAATTTTCCTTATCTTTGTAGAAGTGATATTGAAAGGAAGAAAGAAGATCTGCGAACTATGGTTGGGTAAGTGTTTGTACACCAAGGTCCTAAATGACGGCTAAACAAGAAGAATATTTTAAAAGATAAAATACTTATGTCTCCATCAAACCCTATGATGTGACCACTCATTGGAATCACCCCAAAGCTACAATTCTAAAGAGTTAGTCACAACGTTTGGTGAGAAAAGGCTGGAAATCATTGCTGTGGTTTATATTACACACTGTTATCTGGTGCTCTGGACATCTTGTAACAATGGGCCATAAATTAAAATAATGTTCATTGTTGCACAGCAACACTTGTCAATCAAAATTTGCACTGCTCTAGAAAATCTTCTTGTCAGTAACCCGAGAGCACAGAGCTAAGATAAAAAGAAGGTAAAAAAATCTAAAAAATGACAGATGCATTTTTAGCTCACCTGGCACTTTAAGGTGAGCTATTTTGATCGTGCTGTGTCCGTCGTCGTCCGTCCGTCCGTCCGTACACACCCTAGGATACTTATGTGGCTAAAATTCTTAGCCACATAATAGAAAAACATTAACCTGGCCGTCTCTTGTGACATTAACCTGGCCATTTCTTGTGACATTAACCTGGCCAGTTGTGGGACATACATATAGGGGTAGGGTTAGCCTCCAGACCATTCTATTCCAAGTTAGAGCAAAAAGAAATTGTCTCTTGTGTGGTTGTGTGGCTAGCCACACAAGAGAATACAATAGAAAATAGCCACATAAGTATCCTAGCGTAAGTACCCGTTCTTCCGTCCGTCGTCAACAATTTCTTTAAACGATATCTCCTCCTAAACTACTGGATGGATTTTAACCAAACTTGGCAGGATTGATCCTTATATAGACCTCTTTGAAAGTTGTTCAAATATTTCCGATCTGTTGCATATCTAGGTCACAGGAGCTAAAAATAGATCGTTTCAATAAAAACTTAAAAAATCTTCTTCTCTGGAACCACAGTATCCTGAGCTTAGATATTTGGCACATAGCATCATCTACAGGTCCTCTATCAAGATTGTTCAAATTATGTCCCTGGGGTCAAAAATGGCCCCGCCCGGGGGTCACAAATTTACATAGAGTTATATAGTGAAATCTTCAAACTTCTTCTTCTCTGAAATTAATATAGCAAGAGCTTTGATATTTGGCATAGTGTAACTTCTAGAGGTACTTTACCAATATTGTTCAAATAGTTCCGGTCCATTGCATATCTAGGTCACAGGAGCTAAAAATAGATTATTTCAATAAAAACTTTAAAAAATCTTCTTCTGAAACCATAATACCCTGACCTTAGATATTTTGCACAAAGCATCATCTTCAAGTCCTCTATCAAGATTGTTCAAATTATGCCCCTGGGGTCAAAATTGGCCCCGCCCCGGGGGTCACAAATTTACAAGGAGTTATATAGTGAAATCTTCAAACCTCTTCTTCTCTGAAACTAATATGGCTAGAGCTTTAATAATTAGCATAGTGTAACTTCTATAGGTACTTTACGAATATTGCTCAAATGGTTCCGGTCCGTTGCATATCTAGGTCACAGGAGCTAAAAATAGAATTTTTTCAATAAAAGCTTAAAAAATCTTCTTCTCTGAAACCACAGTACCCTGAGCTTAGATATTTTTGCACAAAGCATCATCTTCAGTTCCTCTATCAAGATTGTTCAAATAATGTCCCTGGGGTCAAATATGACCGTGGCCTGGGGGTCACAAATTTACATAGAGTTATATAGTGAAATCTTCAAACCTCTACTTCTCTGAAACTAATATAGCTAGAGCTTTGATATTTGGCATGGTGTAACTTCTAGAGGTATAATTTACCAATATTGTTCAAATGGTTCCTGTCTGTTGCATATTTAGGTCACAGGAGCTAAAAATAGATTTTTAAAAAAGCTTCGCTATTTTGCACTCAGCATCATCCAATCAGCAATTGGCACAATCATATTGTCATAATTTCTCAGCTTTCCAAGATATGTTACATTTACATCAACGGTCCCAGGTGAGTGATTTAGGGCCGTATACGGCTCTTGTTTTTTTTAACCCGAGAGCACAGAGCTAAGATAAAACGAAGGTAAAACTATCAGATAAGATATTATCAGTTGAGTGATGTCGGACCATCTTAGTCCCTTCCACCACAGAAGCTCCACAAATGAATATGCATTTATGGGTTTGAGTAAAGGTCCAAGCGTAAAGGAGCTTTCTGCTTTACATGCATCTTACTTTAAGCAGTATCCTGCTGTAAACAGAGTTGGATATAGGTGATGTGCACTGTTGCCTATGGGAGTTAGGGTTAACGTTTCGTTTTATTCTGTAAATTGTCTTTTATTTCAGGGAACGATACAGGGATCTTATTGAAGCTGCTGACACAATTTCTGAGATGAAGCAGAGCTCTCTCAATGTAAGTTTAGTACAGACACAATAAAACCTCTGTACAATGGCCACTCAAATGCAGAAAAAGTTGAAGATTTACATATACCCATTACCCCAAAGCATGCTTTCACTTTTGGACACAGGTAACTACTTAAATCAGGCCTATTATGCTTTAATTTCAGCCTGCTTTAAGCCACCGTCTTCTTGGATATAGAAAATATTTCTTACATTGCATAATGATGACTTTTAAATTGAACTATTTTCTTCAGTGGAGGAATAAAATAGAGGCCTAAAAAGGCCTATTTGTGAGGTAATTGGTTAATTTATACCGGTAGATACCTTGTGTATTGATCTGAAATAGAGTGGAACTATTTTCTTCAGTGAAGGAGACAGTAAATTAAATGCATAAAAAGATGTATTTATTGGGTAATAATTCCTGACTATATACTTTTACCTTCATGTTTAGGTAATGTCTACTATAGACAGAATAGATGCCCTGTGTAATGACCTGAAGCAGAGTCACATGATCAGAGGCTCCTCCCTACACCAGAAGAGGAAGCTGGAAATAGAGAGCAGGTATGCATGCCAGATTGCTCATCTGTCTTCTTACTATTGATTTACAGTAGGAATTTTGTACATGTACCTTATATCCCGGTTTAACCTGTTACCCCGTAGCTTGTGTTTGGTATTGAAGACAGATGGTTGCTTAAAGCAGACTGAAAGTGAAGCAGAATGTGTCTGCTGTAAGATGCTATCTGCTAGGAATGACAAAATATATACTGTTTCAAGTGGAATTACTTCTTCAGTAGAAAAATATCTTAAAGAAGTATTTATGGGGGTAATGGGTGTAAACACCCACATGAGTGATGAAAATCTGGAAAGCTTAAAGGAGGCTGAAAGTAAAGCAGAATTCTGCTTTATTTCAGTATGCCTTAAGCAGACATCTGTCTCAATACTGGAAACAAGTTATTGAGGAAAAGGGTTTAAAGTACAATAGTTTTGGGCAGATAGTGGGGGTTGGGGAAGGGGCTGTTTATTAGAGGGGGTGTTGAAATGGAGGGTATACAGTATTTGTATTACATAATGATTGTCGACAGTAGTAGTCCAGTTGTAACACGTTGGACTACAGTACCAGGGGTCGTGAGTTCGATCCCCTGCCAGACCAGCGGCCAGGCTTGGGGATTTTTCCCGAATCCCTGATGATGAACAGGAATGTTCTTGAGTAAGATATGTACTGTGAAGGGTCTGAACCGGTACTGCGGCTGCCTACGGGCCATATGTTAGCAGTGCTTAATATTGTAGGCAAGATGGCTCAATGATCAGGGGAGTAAATGTACAGCCGGCTGAGCGGTCATTAGGACTGAAAGTAGACTATAACTTGGTTTATTACTTTTTATAATGTTGGAAGCAAGAGATAGTGAACAAAATATTACCAACAGCTTTAATGTTATGCCCTTCCACAAAGTTTACATATGTACAACTTCATTAGATAACTTCAAAAGTAGCCATTAGGTGTAGTCAACTTATTAATTAACCAGTTTTAGATAAGAATATCATATACTTCAAATGTACATGCGTCATATTGGGTATTTTTTTGTGTGTTTTACTCAATTATGGAATAGGTTCTGCAGCTTTGGCCATTCAACTTCACATGCTTATGCACCTTAATGAGCACAGTTTGGTGACTTTGACCTCTGTGATCTTGTTTAACCCATTACCCCATAAATACGCCTTTTACGCCTTTAATCTATTCCTAAACTCTAGATTTTATACAGTCATGAGTATGTACCAAAGAAATATCTCATTTATCTTAGCAGATTTTAGCTTAAAGCAGGATGCACCTTAAGGCGCATTCTGCTTTACTTTTAACCTGCTTTAAGTGGTCACATTTTTTCTAAACTCGAAACAGGCTATGGGGTAAAAGGTTAAGTGTTGGTGGTTTATAGAGTATTGTTGTAGAGTAATCAAATGTTTTCACATTTTCTTGCAGGAAGAAGGAAGAGGCGAGATTTTATGGCGTGGCAGCTCAGATTAAGCTGTTGTTGGACATCCCAGAAAAGGTATGGCTTAACTTTACCGCCATTGTTTGTTCTTGGGTGTTAAGACAGGTAACTGCTGAAAGCAAGCAGACATTTATCTGGAGATTTCTGCTGTACTTTCAGCCTGTTTTAAGAAGTCACCTTTCAGGATCAAGAAACATTTTCCTGCAGCTTTTATCAGAAGACTGTCGAGGGTGATATTTTGCTTGTAGCTCACACCACATGGTTTGAAATTCTCAGGTATCTAAGAAATTCCCATCTTTGAAGTCCTGAACACAAAAACACAGAAAGCATGTCAGGTATTGATTGTTCTTGGAAGACAGTAAAGACAGCTCTTGAAAGCTGTCTGGACTGGGTCCAAATAGTAAGTTTTGATATAGGATCTGTTTCATCAGGATCCAAACAGGATCCTGTTTTGAAAATAAATTTTAAAAAATGTTATTTTTAAATCAGTAGCAGACGACATTGGTTGCAGACAAAAAAATTCCCAGCATGCACAGAATTAAGACTACAAATTGATTATTTTAGTGGTTGCCTAACTCTAGTTCATTTGTTTTAAAAAACATTGCCTTTGTTGCAGGTATGGACATGTCTGGATTGTGAAGACTTCCTGTCGGCCAGTAGACTGTATCTCCTATCACAGCACATCAATACCAGTCTACACCTGGATTCCCAGAATTCCCCCAACTTCCTGTACTGGTTCCCTGTGCTCAACAGACAATGGGCTGCAATAAGCCACTTCAAATTTACCATTTTACAGGTACAGTTGAACTTAGATATCTTGACTCACTTAACTCGAACTATCCAATATGTCGACACATGAACTTCATTATTTCATGCTCGGTTATGTCGACCTACCCATATTTAAAAGTTAAAACGTGGCTAAGCCACATTTTAATTAGCCACGTTTTAACTTTAAAATAAGGGTATGTTCGACATAATTGAGTTTGAGATATTTAAGTTCGACTGTAGGTTTAACTTTGTGGTGTTTTTTTAACTCTTTCAACATTAAATAACTCTTGTGGGCTATTATGTTCCCTTGTCTATTCGAAATTCTGGGTAGTTTGAAAAATACTGCTCTAAATTAGCAAACAGGGTAGACTCTGATGAGAGGGATCCTATAGGAGCCCTCTGATCTTGGGCTACACTGTTTGCAAATAGAATGAGTTTATTTTTAACTGGTCCATGGTGTTGAAACATAACTTGCAAGGAATTTTGAACTTTATATTAATATTCACCTGAAATCATTTATGACCAGATATTTTCTATTTATATTAATACCTCCAATGTGTTTTGAGGCCTCTGTGGCTGAATGGTCACTGGTGATAGTCTAAGGCGCATTCTGCTTTACTTTCAACCTGCATTAAGTGGTTACCTATCTTCAATACTTAAGGAACAGGCTATGGAATAATGTTGTTTTTAGCTCACCTGGCACGTAGTGCCAAGGTGAGCTATTTTGATAGTGCTGTGTCCGTCGTCGTCGTCCATCGTCAACAATTTCTTCAAACGACTTCTCCTCCTAGACTAATGAATGGATTTTTACCAAACTTGCCTGAAATGATCCTTGTATGGTCCTCTTTCAAAGTTGTTCAAAAAGTTCCGGTCCGTTGCATATCTAGATCACAGGAGCTAAAAATAGATTTTTTCAATGAAAACTTAAAAAATCTTTTTGTCTGAAACCACAGTATCCTGAGCTTAGATATTTGGCACAAAGCATCATCTACTAGTCCTCTATCAAAATTGTTCAAATTTTGTCCCTGGGGTCAAAAATGACCCCGCCCCGGGGTCGTAATTTTACATAGAGTTATATAGTGAAATCTTCAAACATCTTCTTCTCTGAAACTAATATGGCCAGAGCTTTGATATTTGGCATGGTGACACTTCTAGAAGCCCTCAACCAATATTGTAAATATGGTACCGGTCCGTTGCATATCTAGGTCACAGGAGCTAAAAATAGATTTTTTCAATGAAAACTTAAAAAATCTTCTTGTTTGAAACCACAGTACCTTTAGCTTAGATATTTGGCACAAAGCATCGTCTTCACGTCCTCTATCAAGTTGTTCAAATTATGTCCCTGGGGTAAAAAATGACCCCGCCCGGGGGTCATAACTTTACATAGAGTTATATAGTGAAATCTTCAAACATCTTTATCTCTGAAACTAATATTGCCAGAGCTTTGATATTTGGCATGGTGAATCTTCTAGAAGCCCTCAACCAATAATGTAAATATGGTTCCGGTCTGTTGCATATCTAGGTCACGGGTGCTAAAAATAGATTTTTTTCATTGAAAAATTAACATATCGTCTTGTCTGAAACCACAGTACCCTGAGCTTAGATATTTAGCACAAAGCATCATCTACAGGTCCTCTATCAAGATTGTTCAAATTATGCCCCTTGGTTCAAAACTGCCAAGGCCTTAGGGGTCACAGTTTTACATAGAGAGTTATATAGCGAAATCTTCTTCTCTGAAACTGTTATGGCGAGAGCTTTGATATTTAGCATAGTGACACTTTTAGATGTTCTTTACCAATACTGCTGAAATGGTTCGGGTCTGTTGCATATTTGGGTCACAGTAGCTAAAAATAGATTTTTTTCAATTAAAAGTCTTCCTGTCTGAAAGCACCTATGTACAAAATATTTGACAGAACACTTAATTTTCAAGTTCATCAGCAAGATTTTTGAAATTATGTCTTTGGGGTAAAAAGTGATCCCACCCCAGGGGTCATGTGACCCTTGTGTTGGTTTTTTTCCAGGTGAGCGATATTTAGGCCCGCATGGGCCTCTTGTTTAGTAAAATGGAGGCTTACATGTGATACTGTGTATTGTGATGTCTGTTTTTGGTGTCTATACATAGCTATCTTACATTGTAGGGGTGTAGAAGAGTGCTGAAGGAACCAGCTGTACAAGACAAGGTAAGAAAGTGTAATTGTCAGGGCTCCAGATAAGGGGCAGTACGCTGAACAATTCCAACATTCTCATTTTAGCACAAATTCCTTCGAGACGATTCTAATGAGTAGTGACACCATAGGGTTTGAAGCAGAAATAAAATTTTAGTTTTTGAAAAACTGCCCCTTCCTGGAAGCCTGGTTTTGTTTCCTCCTATATAGGAATAGGAGGGGAGACTACAAGAATCCACCATGGGTGTTTATTTAGGATAGGAATGTCTCCCCGAGGGTCAGAAAATTCATACAGGGACTGACCGAGGGGGAGACATTCCTATCCTACTTAAACATACAAATGTTTTTTTTTTTCCCTCCCATTTAAATCATTATAACAAAATACAGGTAGATAATTCATTGCAGTTTGTGGAATTATTTTTATGCCAAAATGTGACATTGTTCAGGTCAGGGTGACCTGCTTCATGTAGGGCTTTTGAATAAGCAAGGCAGAAAAACTATAACACCTGATATAGGGGATAGAATCTATGAGACAAAGTCCTATCCCATATTGGTGTAAGTGGGGGAAAATTGATGTTTCTATTTGTCTGTCTGACTAGTGAGTTACCTGGCGTCTGATCTGGTTTGACTTCTACTTATACACATTTTAAACTCTTCAATTACATTCCACATTTCCCCATAAACAGGATTTAAAAATCATAGACAGTAGAACTTGGATATGTCGATCTTGAAGGGACCATCAGAGAAAAGTCGACACATGGAAGCCTTAATTCATGTTTTACCTGATTATCCCTTGATTTTTTCCCCAACATACTAAATCTCAATAAAGCAGACATGTCCGTGTGTTACTTGTTGATATGGATTATTTCAAATTAAAAACATTCAAACGCAATGATGTCACGCTCGTAATGCATCCAAACTGGATGCATATTTGTTAATTTTACCAAAACAAATCTTAAAGACATAAGTTGGGAGAAAATACGTTTGCCATAACTCGATTTTCAGAAAATAACAATACAACCGTATTGACAGAAGTGGATTTTTATCTACACTATGGTTCTTTTACTTATTCCAGCATATACACTCTCTCGAAGCGCTGGAACAAGATTCAGGGGAAACCCTTTTCCGATTAATGCGGCTTCTGGTCTAAGTCTTCACTGTTTGCTAACATACATTTCTATAAAAAATAAAATGAAAAATGAAAATTAGACCAGAGGTCTACCCCTTGAATGAAAATAGATTGATGCAGTATATAAACATGGAAGAATCCACTTAGCATAAATTGGTTAATGATAAAAGATACAAATTTCTAGAACGAACAATGACATACAGTTAAACCTCTATAACGGCCACTAAAACAAGGGCTTATTGATTGTATAAATGACAGGTGACAGCTTAAAGCAAGGAGCTTTCTGTTTTACTGTCACCATACTTTAAGCAGTCACCTGTCAAAACATCTAGTAAATTATCACACTTTAGTGGTTGTTATAGAGAGGTTTTACTGTAAAATACTTGTCAATTTACAGAAGATAGCTGAGTGCTTATGTTCCATACTGCTGCTGGAGAATTCCAACCCTCGACAAGTCTTCAATGAGTTCCTGTTGGCAAGAACTGTAAGTGATCATCAACCACTTTCAACTCTTTACCACATACCCTCTTTCTAGTTTTGAAGACATATGACCACTTAAAGCAGGATGAAAGTAGCGCAGAATGTGCCTTATGGCGCATTCTTTACTTTCAGCCTGCTTGAAGCTATTATCTGCTAAGATTTAGAAAGTATTTGTTCTGGTACATTATTATGACTGTCTAAACTGGAACTTTTTCCTTCAATGGAGGAACAAATTAAATGTGCTGAAAGGCGCTTCTATGGGGGAAAGGGTTAAAGTGCCATGGTAACAAACTAACATTCAAAATAATGTTTACCCTTCTCTCAGGGCCTTTTTTTTCTAAAAATTGGAATTATCGTTTTAAATTTTCCTCAGTCATACTAGCTGATATGATATTGCAGACAATATTGAAGCAGACAACAATATGGCAGTGAAGGGGTAAAACACCTCATGATAAATTTTACCATGAAAGGGTTAAAGCATGCTGAAAGCATTCTGTTTAATTTTCAGGCAGCTTGAAAGGATAAAGAAACTATTTTTATAGTGCAAATTCATGACTAGAAAGTGGAACTATTTTGTTGAGTGGAGGAATTAAAGGCGTAAGAATGGGTTAATACAGTGTTGACCATATACACATTACCAGTCGCTGATGTGCTACAAGGCAATGTATTCAGCTCTACATGTTCTTGTATTTAGAGCTCCAGATAAGGGGAATATTTAAAAAAATCTTTATTTGATATCAAACCCTATGGTGTCACTACCCATTAGAATCGTCTCGAAGACGATTTTAAAGAGCAGAACCACCATAAGATTTGGTGCTACCATGAGTGAGATAATGTTGAATTTGTTCATTTTACTCTCTCTCTTATCTGGAGCCATGATTTCTTATCGTACTTGCAGAAAAGTTTTGTATCACAGTAAAGCATAAAAATGTTTTATTGACAGGGTGCTGTCCAACAGTTGTTCCATGCCAGCAATGAATCTGTGAGTACTAAGGAGCAGATCTGTACAGTGGTACAGCTTATAACTACCACTATACACCAGATACACACAGTGTTCTATAACCAGCAGACACCTGCAGGAGGAGGCGATAGAGACACTCAAGGTAGGTACACTATCACAATGAAGTAAATAGTAATATAGAGACAAGAAGCAAAGACTGTCTGCCACATACTTCTAGTCCATCGTGTTTGAATAGCTATATAAAGATACTAAGATGTTCATCAATGATGCTTTTGATATTTGTAACATACCGTCATTTGCCACATATTGTGCGCATCCTTGTATAACACGCACCCTTATTTTCAGGGTTAAATATCTGGGAAAAAACTTTTTCCCAAGGTTTTGGTCAGCCGTCGTACGCACGATTTCTCCTGCTGAACCCAGTTGTTTTTAAATGAAGAGAGTTCCGTAGGCATATTTTAGGACCAAGAAAATCCGTTAAATATGTGATAATTACAAGTATTCTGATAGTCAGTGGTGAAATCCGCCCTTCGAAGTTCCCAAAAATAAGGTTAGAACAGGAACGGAATATGTTCCTGATTAGAATCACCCCACATTATTCTGTGTAAGTTTGTAGATGCGCTTATTAGGATTAAAATATATAAATACTAAACATTTATTGTATCGAATTATTTCATCACTAGCATTTATTGAATTATGAAAAGATACGGTAGAATACAAATGTTCCGATAAAGTTACAAAAAGTTTCGCTCTGAAAATCGAGTGCCGCAAATCAAATGAATAATCCAGAACTAGTAAATTCGATTTTGCGCAGTTCGGGCACGGAAATGGCGGGTGTTTATACAGTGACGCTTTGTTTCTACGATGCAACCAGAGCTAAGTTTACTTCCTTTTGAGCGATTTCACGCAATAATTATGAATAACAACTTGTTTATTTACTATATTTCTCTCTCAGTTCAAAATGCCTTACCGATTTAGATTGTATTAGATACTGTATGTAACGACTAACGTGCTCCCTCGAAAGAAGCTTCAAATAATGAGGGCTTGCATTCTCAGATCGTAGAATAGTTTTAATAACTTATAAGCAATCAAGTGTCATAACATCAACAGTTTACACCCGGACAATCATAACTGATTATAAGTGGGGTCACTAGCATGTCATCTCTAATAAACAGCCCTAATCTCGACTATGGGAGGTGTCAATTAAAGCCCTGCAGCGTATTGCGCAATCTTAATACATCGGCCTACGGGCGCTAACCGTTGGTCAAGGTAGGCTTGAGAGTCTTGTTCCCCTGTATTGTACGCACCCCCAAATTGCAGAAAAAAGATTTTATGATCAAAGTGCGCACATTACATGGCTAAAGACGGTATAAAAACACAATGGTAACCCTTTACCCCATAGCCTTTTTCTAGTTTTGAAGACACATTAAAGCAGGTTGAAAGTAAAACAGAATGAGCCTTAACTTATTCCACCGTGAAACTTCTATTTAAGATTGATTTTACCATACTTTTCAAAATTACAAACAGTGCAGACCCTGATCAGAGGTTTTCTGTAAATGAGCGCTCTGATCAAGGTCTTCACTGTTTGCATAGTACAAGAGTACTATTCAGAGGTACACTGTTTGTAAAGGATGCTTATACTCGTTATTAGGGATCAATGGGTGAAGGCACTTTATGCTTTACTTTCTGCCCTCTTTTAGCTACCATCTGCGAGAATATAGAACCTTTTTCTTATGGAGCATATCCATGACTACATAAATTGCAATTATTTCTTCGGTTGAAGAATTAATCAAAGGCATCAAAAGATCAGGGATGTATTTCAAAAACTGAATTCTTTTTTTCAGCACAAAATCCTATGGTATGACTCCTCATTAAAATATTCTCTTCGAGACAATTCTTATGAGTAGCCACACTAGGGTTTGGTGGAAACATATAGGAGAAAGTGTTGAAACATTTGAGTTTACTCTCTCATATTGGGAGCCTTATTATAGAGTAATGGAAATTACATGATCCCCTTGTTGTTTTCTTGATTTATAGAATCGTGTAACCTGCTGTTGAAGATCCTAACAGAGGTCACCTCACAGAAACAATGTGGTAAGTCTACTACATTTAAGGTTTAACATTTATTTATTTTACATTGATTATGAAACAAGTACTAACAACTAAAGCAAATCACTTTTGTTAGTGCAAATTGTGGTGTATTTGGTCATTTCAGTGGGAAGAACCTGGGTCCATGTTTATAAAGTGTTTGAGTTGAGGTTAAATCAATCTCAAGCATTTGAGATGCTTGAAATGCTTGAGAAGGAACTCAGACTCAATTCAAACGCTTTATAAGCATGGAGTACCCATGGAAAACTCTTGTGATCAGACATGCAACTATCTTACCCTCAATGAGTTTGAAAGAAGAGTGAGAATCCATTATAGGTTAATTTGTAGGTCTCAAAGGTTTTTGTTTTGTTGGTTTCAGATAGTGGCCTGTTAGATTTGCAGAGTTCTGTATCGGCCAGGTGTTTGCCCAAGTCAGTTACAGGTGAGGAAATATACTTGCCAGTTTATCTAAAGATTACAATACATGCTAACTCTTCCTTACCCCATTCCACCTGGCTTGTTTTCAGTATTGAAGACAGATGGTTGCAACAGGCTGAAAGTGAAGCACACATCTACTTTAGGATCATTCTGCTTTACTTTCAGTCTGTTTCAACCTCCCATCTGCCAGGATATAGAAAATCTTTCTTATGGTACATATTCATTACTGTATAAAGGGAAACTATTTTCTCAAGTGGAGGGATAAATTAAAGGCATTAAAACGTGTATCTATAGAGAAATTGGGTTTTAAAAACATATCTGATTCAAATTTATCTTTAAAGAATATTTCTTACAGATGAGCTAGTTGAAAAGAATAAATATTTGTGAAGACAAAACTATCATCAGGGTTTTGCAATAGTGTCAAACCTCGGTAACTCAAACTTGCTATAAAGTTGAAATTACCTTTATTGTCATTGAACTCCCTTATATCTGTATTTACTGGCTTAGCTAGGTTTGAACTTTGAAATGCAGATAAGAGGGTTGTTCTTTAAGTTCGTAGACTTTTTAGCTCACCTGAGCACAAAGTGCTCAAGGTGAGCTTTTGTGGTCAGTCAATGTCCGTCGTCGTGCGTGCGTCAACAATTTCTTCAAACATCTTCTTCTCCAAAACCACTTGCTTGATTGCAACCAAACTTCACAGGAATGTTCCTTGGGTCAAGCTCTTTCAAAGTTGTTCAAAGAATTTGAAACCATGCAGAACTCTGGTTGCTATGGCAACCAAAGTGAAAACATTAGGAAATCTTAAAAAATCTTCTTGTCACAAACCACAAGAGCCAGAGCTAAGATATTTGGCACATGTCATAACCTATCGGTCCTCTATCAAATTTGTTCAAATTTTGCCCCTGGGGTCAAAATTGGCCCCGCCCCGGGGGTCAACGTTTTACATAGAGTTATATTGTGAAATGTTCAAACATCTTTTTCTCTGAAACCGATATGTCCAGAGCTTTGATATTTAGCATGGTATTACTTCTAGAGGTATTTGACTTATATTGTTGAACCGGTTCCGGTCCGTTGCATATCTGGTTCACCGAAGCTAAAAATAGATTTTTTTCCCATGAGAACTTAAAAAATCTTCTTGTCTGAAACCATAGTACACTGAGCTTAGATATTTTGCACATAGCATCGTCAACAGATCCTCTATCAAAGTTGTTCAAATTTTGTCCCTGGGGTCAAAATTGGCCCCGCCCCGGGATCACAGTTTTACATAGAGTTATATAGTGAAATGTTCAAACATCTTTTTCTCTGGAACCAATGTGACCAGAATGAAAACTTCAAAAATCTTCTTGTCTGAAACCATAGTACACTGAGTTTAGATATTTTGCACATATCATCGTTTACAGGTCCTCTATCTTAGTTGTTCAAATTTTGCCCCTGGGGTCAAAATTGGCCCCGCCCTGGGGGTCACCTTTTACAAATCTTCTTTGCTGAAATCATGTGACCCATCCTAGTGTCACCATTGTCAGGTGAGCGATCAAGGGCCATTCTGGCCCTCTTGTTTCACAAAAGCTTGAGTTATCATAGCTGAAAAATAAAACAAACACTGCTGAAAATGTTGTTCTTTTTTCTTAGTAAAACACATAATGTCATATTAGTACATAAAGCTATGATAAAGTTATAGGTATTCAAAGAAAGACCCCTCAGCAGACCCGGGGCATGGTCGGGCAATAAAGCGACGTCAGAATGATTTACCTCCATCTTGCTTTAAGCTGCCACCTACCTTTAATACAGTCTAACAGCCTCCTTTTCCGTGGTTATAGAGGGATTTCACTGTATATGAAAGGCTAATGTTCTGTTATTTTTGCATTTTCCAGCCTTGAATATTGTCATATCAGTCATAATTCTACCTGAATGGGTTGAAAGTTAATATCTAACATTTCAGATTTCTGTCCGAGCCACAAGTCTGTTTCTATGGGTGTGTCAGAACAACATCTCCATGACAACTGTAAACAGTGGAGTCAAACGTATGTACTTCTACAGTAAAACTCCTCTAGTATGACTACTAAATTGTGTTACTTATTAGGGGTTAAGAACAGATGACAGCTTAAAGCAAGGTGACAGTTAAACAGAAAGCTCCTGTAGGAGCTTTCTGTTTTACCGTCACCTTGCTTTAAGCTGTCACATGTCTTTTATGCAAACAGTTAGCCATTAATTTTAGTGGTCGTAATAGAGAGGTGTTACTGTATTAGAAAAAAAATATGTACAGCTTACTTGTAGTTGATTGAATAGTAAATCACATGCAATTACATTTTGAGCAATAGTCATGTTTATAACACAACAGTAGTGCAAGTGTTGAATAATATCTGTTGTTTATTTATGAAAATGCATTTCTATACGGAATAGGTGGAGGCATGAAAAGATGCTATGGGGAAAGGGTTGATGTTGTTAAATTTTAAGTTGTGACCTATTGAATTCTAGTAACAAGTAATAACTCTTCATTTTAAAATAGTATATATGTGAAGAGAAAACTTATGCCCAAGGTGTAGAACCTGATCAGAGGACTCTTGTAGGATCCGTCTGAACAGGAGGGTCTGCACTGTTTGCCATTTTGAAATACAACAACACCCAATGGTAGACACATATCGTGTGTGTTGTTCGGAGGGAGCTGTATTGGGAGGGAAAATTAATAGTTGGCTTACATTTGCAAACAGCTTGAATCCAGATCAGACGCCGCGTAAAGCGGCATCTGATCTGGATTCAAGCTGTTTGTCACTCATCATTATATTCATTCTATCAAAATTTCCACTTATATGTAACTTTGAGAAAAAACAGCAGACAATGATTTTATGCAGACAATATTGCAGCCGTAAAAGTATTATACATAATTGTCTTGAATAGGGAACTGCGGCAAAGGTCATTGTAAGGAGGGAGTCTTTGTTGGGAGGGCCGTTGTAGAGAGGGAACACTATACCTTGTAAAACTGGAATTGTTGTTTTAAAGTTTCATGGGTTAATGAGTTAACTTATAGGATTTGTATGAATACTTTACAGATGTTCAGGGGATGTGAAGACAGGGGTCAGTAAATTGCTGAATTTTGTGAACACAGTCAAGCACCTGGCAACAATTAGAGACACAGTCTGGGAGTTAATGGGAAAGGTAAGACAACTCTTTGTGTAACTTATCTCCCTTGTCGGTGTCCGATTCAGTGTCTGCTGAATGATTTAAAGTCAAATTTACTGAATGTACTCACTTATTTCTAGGCTAAGGAATAAACTCTAATCACTTCAGTTTTGCTTCAAATATCTTATAGAATAACAGACGTTTAGAATTAAACCAAAAAATAAAAGAGAAAAGAGATTGTTATTGTGTCTAGAATGCATTGCTAAATTTAACCCTTTACTCCATAGCCTGTTGCTAGTTTTGAAGACAGGTGAGCACATTCTGCTTTACTTTCAGTCTGCTATAAGCTATCAACTACTGGGATAAAGAAAATATTTTTTATGATAGATATTCATGACTGCATAATTTAGAACTATTTTCTTCAATGGAGGAATAAATTAAAGGTGTAAATGTGTATCTGTGAAGTAACGGGTTAAGATGTAATGCTGAGGTTTTACTGTGTGTATTGACAGGACCCGAGTCTAGACAACTGGCCCGCTGTTTGTCAGCGTGTTCTCAACACAACATTGTACATATGGGAGGACCTCTTACAGCCATTGTTTGTGGACAGAGTCCAGGTGAGAACACAACCACTCTATACTGTGCACAATATGCTAGTCTTTCCTGTTAAAATGAAGTATCGATAACTGTATAAAATGGAGATACTTTCTTTAAGGAATGAGTTAAACGTGTAAAAAAGGGTGAAGACTTAAAGCACTCTAGAACAAGTTTAACACTTTGCATGCTAGTGGCAAATTGCTGATTACCTTGGCAAACAATTTTTGATCCAGATGAGACGCTGCCTAATACTGTGTCTGGTCCGGATCCAAAATGTTTCACACTGTGAAAATTCTAATTTTAGAACAGTAGCAGATGACAATTGTTGCAGATGAAACAAGTACCCAGCATAATAAGAGTTAAAAGTTGCAAGGCTTCACTGTATATGTTTATATGGGTTAATGATTGCAGAATACTTTCACATATCTATATACTGGTATGTGGTGTGATATTTGTGTGTACATCATTTCCAGGCCCTGATCAAGTACCAGTTTCTAATATACTGGTATGTGGTGTGATATTTGTGTGTACATCATTTCCAGGCCCTGATCAAGTACCAGTTTTTAGCTCGCCTGTTCGTAGATGTCATACTTAGGTTTTTCGACTACAAATCACTAGGTTAAAGTTTTTTGGACAGGTTGTTTTAAAGCTTAATATTTGTGCAGGGGTGTTGAAATTTTGTATGGAGGTTCACTTGGGGATAAACATTGATGTTATGGAGTTGGAATTTAAGAATAATTTAAATTTATGTCAATTTTCAACACGTTTTGGACTTAGGTTTTTCGACTACAAATCACCAGGTTAAAGTTTTTTGGACGGGTTGTTTTAAAGCTTAATAGTTGTGCTAGGGTGTTGAAATTTTGTATGGAGGTTCATTTGGGGGTAAACATTGATGTTATGAAATTGGAATTTAAAAATAATTTAAATTTATGTCAATTTTCAACATGTTTTGGACTTAGGTTTTTCGACTACAAATCACCAGGTTAAAGTTTTTTGGACAGGTTGTTTTAAAGCTTAATATTTGTGCTAGGGTGCTGAAATTTTGTATGGAGGTTCATTTTAGGGTAAACATTGATGTTGTGAAATTTGAATTTAAAAATAATTTAAATTTATGTCAATTTTCAACATGTTTTGGACTTAGGTTTTTCGACAACAATTCACCAGGTTAAAGTTTTTTGGACGGGTTGATTTAAAGCTTAATATACTCAACAAAATAATTAAAGGGGCAAAGGTATTTGTTCATATATCTTTTTCAAAAATGCAAACATTTTCAAGTTAAAAGAGTGAATGCGTGTTTAGATGCTTTAGAATAAAAAAAATAAGAAACAACGTCACTATGTGCAAAAATGGTTATGGTTGAATGAATTGAAGCGGACAAGTATCAAAAACACGGTTTTTAACGTCCACTGGATTTTTGCACGATGTGTCTGCCTATTCTTCAACGATTAGTTTTATACCTGTTTTCATTATATCGAGTGCATATTTGTATCTTAGGCAAAAATAGATTGCCTATTGGTACAAAATATAAAAACTATGCCCCTAAAGACGTCATTTGTCGTTTTCCAACGTCATGTTGCGACGGAGTTTAACGTTAGCAAGGGTGTCGTCGACAGGTTGTGGTAGTTGTACCTGGACACTGGGATGGTTAATTGGAGATCAGGTCAAGGTCGTTTGCAGGTCATATTTGAAGTAAAGGACCGATGTTGTCACTTATGGCATGACGTCAACGGCTCAATTCCTTCGTTACGCTTAATAGTCTTTATAAACGGACGTGTGGTTACAGGATTTCTGTTCAGATCGTCGGGAATAGACGTCATGCTGCAAACCTATGGGCTAGAAGACCTGTCGTGTGACCGGCCTAGACCCCACACCACCGAAAACGTCATCTAGCGTTTTGCCAGAAATCATGCCATTTGAACGTTTACGTTTTCGCAACGTATTGAGGACTAGTGCGTCAAATTTCATTTGGATTTAAATGACGACTGCAGACGAATGTAAAGACAGCAAAACGAATGTTTCTTCGACTGTTTTGTGGCAGAGCATAACGGACTCAGAAAGGGGTCAGGGCTCCTATGGGTTGGCATATCCTACAACGGTTGCACGGACCTTTACGTCATTTGGAACTGGACTCTGACTAGTTTGGGGTACAGGGACGAGACCCTAGGCGCTATTGCATGCGCTGAAGCTGGAGCTTTGTGTTCAGGTTTCATCCCGAAAGACGACAAAGCTCTTCTGTACCGAGCACGTATGGTAGACCAGTAATTGGAACACGAGGGCATAGGGCAGATGGACTGGCCAGCAAGGTCAACACACTTCGGTCACATTGAGGATGCTTAGGACATGCGGCAATGTCGGATATCCGGTCGAGATCGTCACCTTAGAGCCTAACCGACATGCTTATTGAAGAATGACACAGAATGTCCATTGCATACATACTTAAGCTAATTCTCCGATTTCTATGTAGATGCAAGGAAGTGATTAATGCACGCGGTGAACACATATGATACTAGCTGTAATTTAAGAGAAGAACCTAAAAGGTGGGGCTCTTGGTCAAGTTGTTTGTTACCCCACCCACCTAGTCTGGCACACGGTAATTTTAGGGTGGTTATGTTTGAAGGGGAACTGCGATATATATTTCTACTTTTCGAAATACAGTTAAACTCTACAACGAAGTTAACATGTAATTTTACATGAAACTGTTAAAAAAATATTGTATGAACTTATTTTTATATATTGGGCCTACCCAATATATTTGCCCCTTTAATTGTTTTGTTGAGTATATTTGTGCTAAGGTGCTGAAATTTTGTATGGAGGTTATATCATTAGGGGTCAAACATTGATGTTATGAAGTTGAAATTTAATAATAATTTAAAATTTTGTCAATATTTGACATGTTTTTGACTTAGGAGTTTTGCTACAAAACACCAAGTTAAAGTTTTTTGGACGGGTTGTTTTAAAGTTTAATACTTGTGCTAAGGTGCTGAGATTTTGTATGGAGGTTCATTAGGGGTCAAACATTGATGTTATGAAGTTGAAATTTAAAAGTGATTTAAATATTTGTCAATTTTTACACGTTTTGGACTTAATTGTTTTGACTACAAATCACCAGGTTCAAGTTTGGACAGGTTGTTTTAAAGTTTAATATAACTAGACTAAGACTCACCATTCATTTAACAATCTTTCTTAACTGAAAATTGATTTGCTTTCGATACAAGATGTTTTTTAGACTTAAACTTTAAACAGGCGAGCATCAGGTGGCTTTGACACCCATTTCTGGTTATATCTACATACTGGTATGTGGTGTGATATTTGTGTGTACCTCATTTCCAGGCCCTGATCAAGTACCAGTTTCTATATCTATATACTGGTATGTGGTGTGATATTTGTGTGTACCTCATTTCTAGGCCCTGATCAAGTACCAGTTTCTATATCTATATACTGGTATGTGATGTGATATTTGTGTGTACATCATTTCCAGGCCCTGATCAAGTACCAGTTTCTATATCTATATACTGGTATGTGATGTGATATTTGTGTGTACATCATTTCCAGGCCCTGATCAAGTACCAGTTTCTATATCTATATACTGGTATGTGATGTGATATTTGTGTGTACATCATTTCCAGGCCCGGATCATGTACCAGTTTCTATATCTATATACTGGTATGTGATGTGATATTTGTGTGTACATCATTTCCAGGCCCGGATCAAGTACAAGTTTCTATATCTATATACTGGTATGTGATGTGCTATTTGTGTGTACATCATTTCCAGGCCCTGATTCAGTACCAGTTTCTATATCTATATACTGGTATGTGATGTGATATTTGTGTGTACCTCATTTCCAGGCCCTGATCAAGTACCAGTTTCTATATCTATATACTGGTATGTGATGTGATATTTGTGTGTACATCATTTCCAGGCCCTGATCAAGTACCAGTTTCTATATCTATATACTGGTATGTGATGTGATATTTGTGTGTACCTCATTTCCAGGCCCTGATCAAGTACCAGTTTCTATATCTATATACTGGTATGTGATGTGATATTTGTGTGTACATCATTTCCAGGCCCTGATCAAGTACCAATTTCTATATCTATATACTGGTATGTGATGTGATATTTTTGTGTACATCATTTCCAGGCCCTGATCAAGTACCAGTTTCTATATCTATATACTGGTATGTGATGTGATATTTGTGTGTACATCATTTCCAGGCCCTGATCAAGTACCAGTTTCTATATCTACATACTGGTATGTGATGTGATATTTGTGTGTACATCATTTCCAGGCCCTGATCAAGTACCAGTTTTTAGCTCACCTGAGCCAAAGGCTCAAGGTGAGCTATTGGGATGGCCCTGTGTCCGGCGTCCGTCGTCGTCCGGCGTCCGTCGTAAGTCAATAGTCGTTAGTCGTGCATCGTCGTTAACAATTGCTTCAAATGACATCTCCTCCTATACCTCTTGACAGAATTCAACCAAACTTTACAGAAATGTTCCTTGGGTCAAGCTCTTTCAAATTTGTTCAAAGAATTAAAAACAATGCAGAACTCTGGTTGCCATGGCAACCAAAGTGAAAAAATAAGGAAATCTTAAAAAATCTTCTTGTCAAAAACTGGAAGGGCCAGAGCTTACATATTTGGCACATAGCTTCATCTACAGGTCCTCTATCAAGTTTGTTCAAATTATGCCCCTGGGGTCAAAAGTGGCCCCGCCCGGGGGTCACAGATTTACATAGAGTTATATACTGAAATTTTCAAACGTCTTCTTCTCTGAAACTAATGTGGCCAGAGCATTGATATTTGGCATGGTGACACTTCTAGATGTCCTATACGAAAATTGTTCAAATGGTTCTGGTCAATTGCATAACTAGGTCACAGGAGCTAAAAATAGATTTTTTTCATTGAAAACTTAAAAAATCTTCTTGTCTGAAACTACAAGGGCCAGAGCTTAGATATGTGGCACATAGCATCGACTACAGGTCCTCTATCTAGTTTGTTCAAATAATGCCCTTGGGGTCGAAATTGGCCCCGCCCCGGGGGTCACTGTTTTACATAGAGTTATATAAAGAAAATTTCAAACATCTTCTTCTCTGACTCTAATAAGGCCAGAGCTTTTATATTCTGTATGGTGACACTTTTAAATATAATTTACATATTTTATTCAAATTGTTCCGGTCTGTTGCATATCTAGGTCAGTCCTGGACATAAATCAATATCTCCATTTTTCCAATTATTCTCAGGTGAGCGAATATGCCCCATGGGGCTCTTGTTTCAGCTATTTTTTAAGGTGAGCGAAATATGCCCCATGGGGCTCTTGTTATATCTACATACTGGTATGTGGTGTGATATTTGTGTGTACCTCATTTCCAGGCCCTGATCAAGTACCAGTTTCTATATCTATATACTGGTATGTGGTGTGATATTTGTGTGTACATCATTTCCAGGCCCTGATCAAGTACCAGTTTCTATATCTATATACTGGTATGTGATGTGATATTTGTGTGTACCTCATCAGGCCCTGATCAAGTACCAGTTTCTATATCTATATACTGGTATGTGATGTGATATTTGTGTGTACATCATTTCCAGGCCCTGATCAAGTACCAGTTTCTATATCTATATACTGGTATGTGATGTGATATTTGTGTGTACATCATTTCCAGGCCCTGATCAAGTACCAGTTAGAGTCGTCAGTAGAACTTACAGAGAGACAGATCAGTAAGGTGGTCTCTGAACTAGACAGTGCACCTGATGGGTAAGTACTGAATCATGCAATATTCTAATATAGATGAAGGGCAGCTTCACTAAGAAACAGGTACAAGAAACAAACAGTTAGAATCCTTATCAGATGCCAAGTTACTCTCATTTAACTTTTGTTTTCCTTTGGTGTTGTAAAGGCTGAATGAAATCATCAACTTTCATCATGCTGTCATGTTTGAGCTAAAACAGTACCAAAGATTTGCAGTTCTGTTGTCAACAAAATTGACACCAAACTATTAGAATTATCTCCAACAATAAGTTTTTTGTTTACACACTATTTCTTACAGCAATACCTTGCTGCAATTTGACATCTAGTTCTGCGATTTTGTTTTTAGCTCACCTGAGCCAAAGGCTCAAGGTGAGCTATTGGGATGGCCCTGTGTCCGTCGTCGTGCGTCGTCCGTCGTCGTTAACAATTGCTTCAAATGACATCTCCTCCTATACCCTTTGACAGAATTCAACCAAACTTTACAGAAATGTTCCTTGGGTCAAGCTCTTTCAAATTTGTTCAAAACAATGCAGAACTCTGGTTGCCATGGCAACCAAAGTGAAAAAATAAGGAAATCTTAAAAATCTTCTTGTCAAAATCTGCAAGGGTCAGAGCTTAGATATTTGGCACATATCATCATCTACAGGTCCTCTATCAAGTTTGTTCAAATTATGCCCCTGGGGTCAAAATTGGCCCCGCCCCGGGGGTCACAGTTTAAATAGAGTTATATAGTGAAATTTTCAAACGTCTTCTTCTCTGAAACTAATATGGCCAGAGCTTTGATATTTGGCATGGTAGCACTTCTAGATGTCCTATACCAAAATTGTTCAAATGGTTCTGGTCAGTTGCATAACTAGGTCACAGGAGCTAATAATAGAATTTTTCAATGAAAACTTAAAAAATCTTCTTGTCTGAAACTACAAGGGCCACAGCTTAGATATTTGGCACATAGCATCACATACAGGTTCTCTATCAAGTTTGTTCAAATTATGCCCCTGGGGTCAAAATTGGCCTCGCCCTGGGGGTCACAGTTTTACATAGAGTTATATAGTGAAATTTTCAAACGTCTTCTTCTCTGAAACTGATATGGCCAGAGCTTTGATATTGTGCATGGTGGCACTTCTAGATGTCCTATACCAAAATTGTTCAAATTGTTCTGGTCAGTTGCATATCTAGGTCACAGGAGCTAAAAATAGAATTTTTTTTTCAATAAAAACTTAAAAAATCTTCTTGTCTGAAACTACAAGGGCCACAGCTTAGATATTTGGCACATAGCATCGCCTACAGGTCCTCTATCAAGTTTGTTCAAATTATTCCCTGGGGTCAAAATTGGCCTCGCCCCGGGGGTCACAGTTTTACATAGAGTTATATAGAGAAAATTTCAAACGTCTTCTTCTCGGACACTAATATGGCCAGAGCTTTTATATTAGGTATGGTGACACTCTTAAATATCCTTTACATATTTTGTTCAAATGGTTCCGGTCTGTTGCATAACTAGGTCAGTCCTGGACATAAATCATTATCTCCATTTTTTCAGCTATTCTCAGGTGAGCGAAATATGCCCCATGGGGCTCTTGTTAATTATAATTGTTTGTTTCATTTACAGGGCAGTGAATGCAGAGGTAGACCTAGCTTCGTACATCTGGTCAGAGAGCCCGTCAGACATTGCTGCCAACACAGCCTGGGGGTCAGCAGGGTCAAGGTCACTGCTAGAGAGTGGCACCCTCATGATGAAGGCTAAGGCCTTCACACCAGTCACACAAAAGTTAGTACTAGCTACTAAAACCATTTGTTATTTGGGATTCTTACATGACACATTCTGTTGTCACAATTTAGAATTGAGGAAGCTTGTTGAGATTTATCTTAGGCATTTAACAATGATAGTAAACGAGATCATATTGGGTCTTCCCTTCCTCATGTGGTTAACTTGTCATGAATCAGTGATGTGATGTGATGAATTAATTTGTTATGTTAGATACTTGTAAAACCATATATTACAATTGAAGCAATTTGGTTGGGATACTGCATGCACAGAGAAATTTTAAAGCTGGTCATGTTAGAACCAAAATTATCTCTGTTTTCTGTTTTACCATTGTTAAACGGTAGAACAGAGATTATTTCTTTAGGATTGATCATACTAAATAAAGTGACAGTGATGAAAACAATATTTTTCTATTTACACAAAAAGAAATATCAATTCAGTGCAAGAATAGAATGATAGCTTGTTGAACATTTTGACTGTTTTTATTGATCTGAGTGATAACTAGTTTGGAGTCTGATTTAAGCAAAGTGACTCGATGTCTGATCTGTCGCCAAACTGTTTGCAATGGATATCTATTGTTGGAGATCAAATGTGATAATTAAGATAAGATAAAATTAATAGATCCTTTAATCCTATACTCCATAAATATGCCATTTTACGTCTCTAATAATTTCTACAATATGGAAAGTAGTCCCCACCTAGTATGTCCTGTTCATAAAACACAGAAAGCATTTCCTTTGTATTTCCAGACAGAAACTTAAAAAGAGGTTTAAAGTAAAGCAGAATGCTCCTTACTGTTAACATGCTTTAATCATTCATCTGTCTTCAATACTGAAAACAAGCTTTGCGGACAAAAGGTTTAGTCTTAACCCATTACCCCAAACACTGTTTCTAGTTTTAAAGATGGAACACTACTTAAGCAAGTTGAAAGTAAAGCAGAATGCGCCTTAAGACACATTCTGCTTTACTTTCAGCCTGCTTTAAGATACCATCTGCTAGGATATTGAATAAATATCTTATGGTGCATTATCATATCTGTGTAAATTTTGAACTTTTTTTTCAGTGGATGAATAAAGTTCGAATGTGGGTCATGTTGGGTCAAAAACTAGGTCAAATCAAGAAAAAACCTGGTTAATACTCTGGGGTCACAAATCTCATTGGATCTTAATGAAACTTGGTCAGAATGTTTGCATAATTGATATCTAGTTCAACTTTGAATATGAGTCATTTTAGGTAAAAAAACTAGGTCACTAGGTCAAGGCTACAAATCTCATCAGATTTTCATGAAACTTGGTCAAAATGTTTGCCTCAATAATATATAGGTCAATTTTAAATGTCGGTCATGTCCGGTTAAAAACTAGGTCAATAGATCAAATCATAGAAAACCTTGTTAACACTCTAGAGGCTTCAAATCTCATTTGATTTCAATGCAACTTGGTCAGAATGTTTACATTTTTTATATCTAGTTCCAATATAGGTCATGTCGAGTGAAAAACTAGGTCAAATCAAAGAAAAACAGTGTTTAACCTCTAGAGGCTACAAATCTCATTAGATCTCAATGAAATATTGTCAGAATGCTTGCCTACATCAAATCTAGGTCAAAATCAAGTGTGGATTGTGTCTGGTCCAAAAACTAGGTCGCTAGGTCAAATCATAAAAAACTCTTGTTAACATTCTAAAGGTTGATTATGGGTCAAGTCCAATCGTAATATAGGTCACTATAGGTCAAGTTTTACATGGTGTACCAGGTGAGCAATTTAGGGCCATGATGGCTCTTGTTTAAAGTATATATACTGTGTATATATTATATCCTTTGTTGATTTCAGCCTGTGTAAGAACTTTGATGAGAAACTGAAGGCCATGTATGAAGATTGTCAGTTCTATTTGTTTTCTGACTTGGAGGGTTTGACTGTTACCATGGAAACAAAGCCATTTGATAGATACGCTAATACAACAAATCTGCTCACCTTCATTCAGCAGACCTGTGTGCAGGCAGTAAAGGGGTAGGTTTACAGACAAAACTGTACTGCATAAACTGTCCCAATAGACATGTTAATATGCCAAAACAAATGACTTCAAGTTGTTTGCTTGCGTCTGATCAGGCTTTACACTGTTTGCTACTCGGATAAAAATAAATTATCAGAAGAAGCTTTTTGTATTTTTTCAACACTGCCAAACAGGGTCAGTACTTTTGCAAATAGTTTGGATCCAGATCAGGCCCAATGAAAATGTCAAACACTGAAAAACAAGTCTTCATCTAGATTGTTTTAATAACAGAACTACTCGTAATGATCCTAAGTATTGGGACAGTCAGGCCTGAGGAAATGGTGTAGACTCTGATGAGGGTCTACAGGGTTTCACAGTCAGTTTTCCCCGTTTGGACAAATAACTGTGTATTCAAAGCAATTTGTTCAAACTTTACCATAATTGAAGCAGTTACACAGGGTGTCCCAATTACACTCAGGGTGTCACAATTACTCACAGAGTGTCCCAATTACACACAGGGTGTCCCAATTACACACAGGGTGTCACAGTTACTCACAGAGTGTCCCAATTACACACAGGGTGTCCCAATTACACACAGGGTGTCACAATTACTCACAGAGTGTCCCAATTACACACAGGGTGTCCCAATTACACACAGGGTGTCACAGTTACTCACAGAGTGTCCCAATTACACACAGGGTGTCCCAATTACACTCAGGGTGTCACAATTACTCACAGAGTGTCCCAATTACACACAGGGTGTCCCAATTACACACAGGGTGTCCCAATAACACCCAGGGTGTCACAGTTACTCACAGAGTGTCCAAATTACACACAGGGTGTCCCAATTACACACAGGGTGTCCCAATTACACCCAGGGTGTCACAGTTACTCACAGAGTGTCCCAATTACACACATGGTGACCCAATTACACTCAGGGTGTCACAGTTACTCACAGAGTATCCCAATTACAAACATGGTGTCCCAATTACACACAGGGTGTCCCTTCTACACACAAGGTGTCCCAATTACACTCAGGGTGTCACAGTTACTCACAGAGTGTCCCAATTACACCCAGGGTGTCCCAATTACGCACACACAGGATGTCCCAATTACACACAGGGTGTCCCAATTAAAGTATTTTGTATTGGTATACATTGTTTTTCAGGATGTTGAAGTTTTTGACAGATCTGATGACGGCTAGCAAGTCTACACTGTCTACAGCCAAGGCAAGGAGTGTACAGACAGGCAACAAGTATGTTAGTGCTGATAGTAAATGTGCATTGTCTAAAACATAACGCAATCAATCATGTATTAAACAACCACTCAGTAGTTGACCCTAGTGCTGTATTTTAACCCTTTACCCCATAGCCTGATTCTAGTTTTAAAGACAGGTGTCCACTTAAAGCAGGTTGAAAGTAAAGCAGAATGCCCCGCAAGGCGCATTTCTGCTTAACTTTCAGCCTGCTTTAAGCTACCATCTGCTAGAATATAGATAATATTTGTTATGGTTCCTATTTATGAATATATTAATTGGAACTAATTTCTTTGGTTGAGGAATAAATTCAAGGCAATAAAGGTTTATTTATGGAGTAAGGGGGTAACCAACCACTCAGTAGTTGACCCTAGTGCAGGATTTAACCCTTTACCCAATAGTCTGTTTCTAGTTTGGAAGACAGTCAGCCATTCTGCTTTAATTTCAGCCTGCTCTAAGCTAGTGTCTGCTAGGATATAGGAATTATTTCTTTTGGTGAATATTCAATACTGTATATTGTGAAACTATTTCTTAAGAGGAGAAATAAATTAAATGAATTAAAAGACATATTGATGGTGTGACCACTGGGTAGAATAATTGATACATGTGGTTGCTTGATGCAGGCTGACTTCGAGGGTTTGACTGTTACCATGGAAACAAAGCCATATTTATTAGGTGATCTGGGTTCTGAATGGTTCTCAGTTGAACCACTGTAGAATCAGTATTTGTTGACATATTTGAATGATTTTGTTGTTGCTTTATATCAATGATATACAGGTCAAGTTATTATATGGTGAAAAATGTCTTGGATCCAGATGGAACTTTACAAAACTTCTCATCTGGTTCCGAACCGTATTCCAATGTTACTACATTTGGGGTTGGGTGGTAAATGTGTTAAGTGTTATTACTTTCAACAAAAGGTCATCTCTGAGTGTGTCAGTTTTCTAGTTAGATTTTACAATTTCATCTGACATCAACACTACATATATGAATGCATGCATACTGTTCCCTTGTTCCATTCCCAAGTTACCCATATCACTTCTCATTTATTTTGCTTTGACCGTGACCTAATTTTGACTTAGAAAAGATTCAGAATATACTGTCAAGGATGCCACTGGGAGATCCAAAAGGTGCAAACTGAATGGCAAACAGTTAAGACTCTGATCAGACTGCTCTTGAAGTCTGATCAGGGTGTACACTGTTTGCTCAAGTCTGTCCCAATACTTAGTGTCATTACGGTACTAGTGCTCTGTACATATACATGTTTATGCCCCTCTAGACTGCTGCTGTCAGGCCGACTGTGTGCAGCCATGTGTGAGTTGATGGTTCATCTACAGCAGTGTATGACGGGCAGTGAGCTTCTCCACAGTCAAGACAGGTTGGTACTCAACGCACTCAGCCCAGATACTTAAAATTGACAATTCCAGTTACCAATTTAGTCTAGTCCATTTTGACTACTTAGGGTTGATTTTAAGAATATATTGCAAAATGACAAACAGTGCAGACCCAGATCAGAGGGATGGATTTACATTGTTTGAATAAGACAAGCATATTCTTTACAGGTACACTGTAAATGACTACATGTAGTATACTCGTCTCTAAGATTTAATGCTTTAAAACAAGTCAAGACTTGGGTAATTCAAGGCTGCAGGTAACAGCAAATTAAATATATAACAAGCTGTATAGATTCTTTCACACCTTCTGTCAGCATTAATTATAGACTGTAAATATTAGATGATCTGTAAAAGTGACAGCCTAATGCATGATTTTATACAAAATGGAGTGTTGTGCATGACTGTTGTCCTGCCTTAACCCATTACCACAGAGACTGTTTCTAGTTTTGGAGACCACTTAAAGCAGGTTGAAAGTTAAGCAGAATGCTTCAAGATTGTATCTGCTAGGGCATAGAAAACATATCTTATGGTACAGATTCTTGACTAAATAAAGTGAACTATTTTCTTCAGTGTGGGAATAAACTCAAAGAGTAAAAAGGCATATTTTTCGGGTAAAATGTTAAGCAGTAATCAATCATAGAAGTTTACTTGCTTGTCTATATTACTCAGTGAATTTAGGTGTTCTTGTAATGTGGAATGTAAAATCTGAATCAATTGACAATTTTGATTTGAACCAGACCACTTTGGTAGAACAAGAGTTAGAGTTCTTGAACAAGAGTTGGGATGAATGAATATGCAATATTAAATAAATATAACTGAAAATGCGATATTAAAATCAAGAACTTTTAAGAGACAAAAAGTTGCTTGACAGACTTACATAAGGCTAGAACTGTTTAAGAAGTAACGTTGACTTGTTAGGTCTATGTGTAAGAATCTTCAGAACATAATCAAGAAGTTTTAACCCTTTACTCCATAGATACACATATATGTATGCAATTAATTCCACCGCTGAAGCAAATACTTCCACTTTATACAGCCATGAATATGTACTGTAAGAAATATTTTTTTACCTAGCAGATGGTAGCTTAAAGCAGGCTGGAAGTAATGCAGAATATGCCTCTTAAGAGGCATTCTGCTTTACTTTCAACCTTCTTTATCGTCCTGCTTTAGGTGATCACCTGTCTTTATATCTAGAAACAGGCTATGGAGTAAAGGGTTAAGTTTATTTGTGTTGATTTAAAAAAGCTTTACAAATCACTAATGAAACTTGAAATTAAATTCATTTTCTTAATGTTATTTTTTTAAATCGATATGAGCTCTAATAGAAGCAAATATTTTAAATCGATATAAGCTCTGATAAAGGCAAATATTTTAAATGGGTAAAAGCTCTAATAGAAGCAAATATTTTAAATCGATATAAGCTCTATTAGAGGCAAATGTTAATTAAAAGAATAGTTATACACAAGGAATTATACACTCACGGAATTGCAACCTCGCGCTATATATATAACACAAATCTCATGAGGCGCAAACGAGACTTGATAATATGATGTCTATCGGTAGTCAATATGATTAATGTCTGTTTCGAAGCATTGTTTACGGGTTTATATTCCCGTGAATTGATAGGAATGTTCACCAAGTGGGTTAATCCACTAAAATGTCAATAAATACACTGGAGTCGGTAAATTTTCACCCTAGAAATGGCGGACAACAAGGCAAAAAGTGAAGATATTGTCTCGCAAAATTCAACCGCCTATTCAACTTCGCTGAGTTTCGATTCAGTCTTGTATACTTCCGTGTTATACACAAGAATTGAAAACCTCCATATCTTTAACCTATTACCCCATGGCCTGTTTTGAGTATTGAAGATAAGGGACCTCTTGAAGTTGGATGAAAGTAAAGCAGAATGTGACATAAGGCGCATTCTCTTTTTCTTTCAACCTGCTTTAAGCTTTCATGTGCTAGGATATAGAAGATATTTCTTGAAGTACTTATTCATAACTGTATTAAAGTACAGCTATTTTCTTCAAAAGAGTAATAAATTAGAGGTGTAAAAATGCATATTTAGTGGGTTATGGGTAAGCATAGAGTAAGATTTGAGTGTTACTGATTATTCTACCCATACGTACCTAGCCCTGTAGGTAGCCTAGGCTGGAAGAAACAAGTCATCTGGTAGGTATAGAGGGAACTCACGCTGGACTGTTGATGGGGTTACAATGTCGGATGAAATCTACAATAAAGTCCCACTACCATAGTGGAGATGATGTTATTCTTTCCTAATAAACATGTTTTTGCTAAAACAAATACCTCAACTGCAAGCAGTTTGGAGCCAGATCAGACGCTGGGTAACCTGGCATCTGACCAGGCTCCAAACTGTTTGCCACTAGGATAAATATAGTTCTTTACAATGTTCCAAAAGTTGTTAATTTTGCATTTGTGTTCAGTTTCGTTTAAACAGGAAAGAATAACGTCTTCTCCACTGTATGGCCAAACATAAAATATTCATTGCTGGTTTTGAAAAGAAAAATACTGCTTAACTCTTTCCTCCCTGAAACTTTCAATGGACAATTCCAGTTTCCATGTTAGTCTAGTCCATTTCTGACTTTTAAGGGTTGTTTTTATCAATGTTTGGCATTATGACAAACAGTGAAGACCCTGATCAGAGGGCTCCTTTCGGAGCCCTCTGATCTGGGTCTTCACTGTTTGCATAGGACAAATGTACTATTCACATGTTCACTGTTTGAAAATGACGCCTATATGCGGGACTAGGGTTCAAAGGGTTAAAGCAGGGTCATAGTAAAGTAGAAAGGACCAGCTTTCTGCTTTACATGTATTTTCATCCTGATTTAAGCCTATCATTATATCTCATAGTCTCATTTGAGTATATGAGGACATATTAACCCCATAGCCTGTTTCTAGTTTTAAAAATATGTGACTACTTAAAACAAGTTGAAAGTAAAGCAGAATGCGCCTTAAGGCCTTTCTTATTTACTTTCAACCTGCTTTAAGCTACCATCTGATAGAATAAAGAAAATATTTCTTATGATGCATATTCATGACTGTATAAATTATTTTCTAAAGTGGAGGAATAAACTGAATGCGCTAAAAGGTGCTTCTATGAGGGAAAAGGTTAATGTATTTGTCTACTATTTGTGTTGTGCATGGTTATTTGGCCCTGATAAATGGTTGCTAATTAACCTGTTGCCATTACTAACATGGGTAATAAAACAACAACAACCATGAAATTGAGTTGCTACTCAGGGCTCTCGATAAGGGGAGTATTTCAAAATATAAAATCTTCATTCCTGCGTTTGAGACGATTCTAATGAGTAGTACAGTACTTTCTACCTACAATGAACCTCCTAACAATGACTCCCTCCTTACAACAATGTTTGTAGCTGTTCCCCATACAAGACAAATATGTCTACCGCTTTCACTGTTGCAATATCGTCTGCTTAAAACTGTTGTTTGCTGTTTTTCTCAAAAGTCACATAGTGGACATTTTGACAGAAAAAATTATATTGATGAGTGACAAACAGCTTGAACGCAGATCAGACGCCGCATTACGTGGCTACTAATCTGCGTTCAAAATGTTTGCAAATGTAAGTCAATTTCACTCCCTATAACAACTCCCTCTGAACAACACACACAATCTTTGTCTCCTATGGGTGTTGTTGTGGAGAGGGAGCACTGTAGCATCATAGGATTTTGTGCTGAAATGAGTGAGAAAATGTTGGATTTGTTCAGTTTCCTCCCTCCTATCTGGAGCCCTGCTAATGCTAATTTCTCAGCAGTTAGAAACACATGAGAAATAGGCATTACTATGAGGGATAATTCAAGCATTAAAATACATTTTTTGAGGAAAAGTGTTTATACTTATTCAAACTGTTGTTTCCTGAGCTTCAGGATTTTGCTTCTATTAACAATTTGATAATTTTGAATTATAACTTAAAAAATAAGGCCTTTGTCCAATTAGCCCGAAGTTGGCAGAAAGGGACATGAATTATATCTAAATTGAAAAAGACCCATAACTTCATAGCCTGTTTCTAGTAATGAAGACAGGTGACCACTTAAAGCAGGTTGAAAGTAAGCAAAGAGCGCTTTTATGTACATTTTGCTTTACTTTCAGTCTGCTTGCTACTATCTTCTAGAATATAGAAAATATTTCTTTTGATGCATAATTATTCATGACTGTATAAAGTGGAATTCTTCAGTGGTGGAGTGAATTAAAGGCATAAAAAGGGGTATTTATTGTGAAAATGGTTAAAGAAATGTCCGTCTGTCTGTCAACAATTGCAAACGACTTCTCTCTGGAACCAGAAGCCCCTGTGCAGTGTTTGGGCACCTGTTCTATATAATGGACTTTGCCCATTTCTTCACTGAAGGATTGTTAAGGACTGAGAATTGTGTCTGGTTTTAAGCGAAATTTTGGTTTAGGTTAGTTAGGTTACAGTACACCGTATTGATTATAAAGGTACAGGTATGCAGAATTGTCATCTTCAAATGATTTAGCTAAAAAGTGTTAGCTAAATACTTTATAGCTGATTCCCTACATTATTGGTATCTTTTAGAGGTTAACCCTTTATCCCATAACTTGTTTCTAGTTTTGAAAATAGGTGACTACTTAAAGCAGGTTGAAAGTAAAGCAGAATGTTCCTTAAGGTTTATGAGTATCTTAACATAGGGTTTAACAGAGACATAGGGAAGTAAATATTTCAAATATCCCATAAACTTGAGCACCAGACTTTATTGCATTCCTGAATGGAATCTCACATAGGACTTTAACACCACGATACCAAGTGTTCTAGGGGCTGTTCAAAAATATTTTGTCTGTAATTCTGTCTTTGTATATGATTTTTCTATGTGATATTCTAATTTATACTACAATGTGACTTTGCTAGGGACTGCATGTTTGGAATGCATACTGCTTTAACTCTTTCCTCCCTAAAACTTTAAATGGACAATTCCAGTTTCCATTTTAGTTTAGTCCATTTCTGACTTTTAAGGGTTGTTTTTGTTAATGTTTGGCTTTATGACAAACAGTGAAGACCCTGATCTGAGGGCTCCATTCGGAGCCCTCTGATCTGGGTCTTCACTGTTTGCATAGGACAAGTGTATTATTCACATCTAGACTGTTTGAAAAGGACGCCTATATGCGTGACTAGGGTTCAAAGAGTTAATCCATTCACCTCTGAGATTTCAAATGGACAATTCCTATTTCCAGTGAAGTCTAATCCAAATTCACATATTTAGGGTTGATTTTTACAAATTTATTACAAAATGACAAACAGTGTAGACCCTTATCAGAGTGCTCTTAAAGGAGCCCTCTGATCCATGTCTACACTGTTTGCACAAGACAAGTGTACTCTTCACAAATACACTGTTTGTATATGACAAGTATACTGGTGGCCAGGGTTGAGTGTATTAACTTCTTTTTTCACTTGAGGCAATGTTTTTTGTTCTGTTAAACATGAAAGAATAATGTCATCTCCACTGTATGTTCAGATAAATCACCCAATCAACTGTCTTGAAGGCAGTGTAAGTGATTGGGGCATGATGCATGACATTGTTTGGTACATGTATATAATGTTCTGGTTCTAGGTCATCAATGAAGAGGTCAGTGAGCGGGAGACTGGGCAAGACTGATGTTTGTTCTGTATGGGAAACAACTAAAACTGAACTGCTTGACTTCCAGAAAACTGCTTACAAGTGAGTCTATGGTGTTTAACCCATTACCCAATACAGTATAAACTCGGAAACCGGAGTCCCAGAAATCCGGAATCCTCGGAATACCGAACTTTCTGTCCGGTCCCGATTTGTTTCCTTCTTATTTTAACCAAAAGTAAGTCTCAGAAAACCGGAACCTCAGAATTCCGAAAACCGAACGATTTTCTCGGCCCAAAATGTTCAGATACACATAAAATTACCTCGGAAAACCGAACTTCCACTGTATTTATCACCTCGCGTCTCAAATGTCACCATTGCGATCATGGAAAATTTACTCAACCGAGTCGGCCTGCAAACACATCTTGGACACTTAGCGTATGTGTAAGATTGCGTAATGGGTGGGGTGTTTATTGGAGATGACACGAGTATTTCACCGTTGTGACACTTGATTGCTTATTAAAATAAGGCTCCGATCTGACAATGCTACAGCAACAAAAATGCGTTCCATTGTTCGTAGTTTGTTTCGAAGTAGATCTACGTCGGTACGCTTTACTGTTTAGAATTCAAATTTATAAAAGTTCAGTACGGCATTCTAAAAACAGAAGGAAAGGAAATAACTCAGTTATATTTCATAATTATTGCTTGCAATTGCGTACTGAATGCGTGTGTTGTAGAAGCAAAGTCTTACTGTATACACAACCGCTCAATTAGGTCATCTAATAAACTACTCAAAACGAAAATAACGACACTCGATTTGCACAGCAAAATTTCCGTTAGCACTATATTCGCAAAATTCGAGAAACGTTCTTGATTATATTGAATCTGCGAACTTCCATAGAATAATGTGCTGCTCAAAATGTGAATAAAGTAAGCCCATCAAAAGTTGATACTATGGCGGTTGTTTCGTTTTATAATGGTTGCGACAATCTAAAAATTGAAGTGTTTATTCAAAACACAGATGCTTCTAACCTATGGGAATACGTTTATATTCTGTGATTTAACCCTAAAAATACAAAGTATACACGAGTGCACATTATACGCCACAAAAGTCGGTAAATAAATATTGAGCTATTGTTAAAAATGCTCTGTCGTATTTCAAGTTTATTCTCATTCTTGATCATGCTATCAAACAGTTTTGATCTAGATGATAATTCACTGCTACGTTCATGTTATTGGGTTATAGGTCCGGTCTGAGAAGATGCCTCAACCTGAATGTTATCACTGATTCATGAAAAACTCAGAAAACCGAACACCTCAGAAAACCGAACTTTTTACCTGGTCCGGAGGGTGTTCGGTTTTCCGAGGTTTTACTGTAGCATGTTTCTTGTTTTGAAGATAGGTGACCACTTAAAGCAAATTGAAAGTTCAGCTTGCTTTAGCTACCATCTGCTAAGATATGAAAAACTATTTCTGATGGTGCTTAACCATGACTGTATAGAGTGGAGTTATTTTCTTCAGTGGAGGAATAAATCAAAGGTGATAAAAGGCATATTTATGGAGTAATTGGTAAAGTGAACATTTAATAGAAGTCAACCCATGCACAGTTTCCTTCTGTCTTAAACTTTGAAGACAAGCAAAGAGAGATTTCGTTCATTTAGTGGTAAAAACTATTAGATTTTGAACTTGCTAAAAGTTTTATATATGTACTTGTCAGAATCTGGGTGGACCATTTAGTTGAGATGACGTTGCAGGACTTCTCTGCAGCAGTCCATGTACAAACTAGCCAGGAGGTGGTGAGAACATCAGCTGTAAGTACAGCCGGAACCCTGTTAACTCTTTACCTCATAAAGTCAATAAATTCTTCAGTAGAAGAATAAATTAAAGGCGTAAAAACTAAAAAGGCATATTTATGGGGTAATGGGTTAACAAGACTAAAGACTATCTTTGGTGAAGTTGTAAAACTGTTCACATAGTAACAATGGGGTCAAACATCTGATTGTGGGTTACTTCAGTCGCTCACAAACTGGTGTTCAGGCATGACCTTGTTATTAATAATTAAAACATTTTCAGCCAAACAAAGATTCAAGCCTTGAAAGTAGTGCGCCAGTCATGGGACGAGAGGAAAGATAAAATCCAAGTTGGTGACCAAATAAATTTGTGGCTTGCTTTTCAAATGTATAGTGCACATTCTCTTCCATATACCAACCTTTTTTAGCTCACCTGAGCACAAAGTGCTCAAGGTGAGCTTTTGTGGTCAGTCAATGTCCGGCGTCCGTCGTTGTGCGTTGTGCGTCAACAATTTCTTCAAACATCTTCTTCTCCAGAACCACTTGCCTGATTGCAACCAAACTTCACAGGAATGTTCCTTGGGTCAAGTTCTCTCAAAGTTGTTCAAAGAATTTGAAACCATGCTGAACTCTGGTTGCTATGGCAACCAAAGTGAAAAAATAAGGAAATCTTAAAAAATCTTCTTGTCACAAACCACAAGAGCCAGAGATTAGATATTTGGTACATGTCATTACCTATAGGTCCTTTATCAAAGTTGTTCAAATTTTGCCCCTAGGGTCAAAATTGGCCCCGCCCCTGAGTTTAGATATTTTGTACTTAGCATTGTCTTCAGACCCTCTATCAAATTTGTTAAAAAATTCCCTGGGGTCAAAATTGGCCCCGCCCCGGAGGTCACCGTTTTACGTAGAGTTACATAGGGAAATGTTCAAACATCTTTTACTCAGAAACCAATATGGCCAGAGCTTTGATATTTGGCATGATGTAACTTTTAGAGCTCCTTCACATATATTGATGAATTGGTTCTGGTCTGTTGCATATCTGGGTCACCGGAGCTAAAAATTGATTTTTTCAATGAAAACTTCAAAAAATTTCTTGTCTGAAACCATACTGAGTTTAGATATTTTGCACATATCATCGTTTAGACGTTTACAGGTCCTCTATCTAAGTTGTTCAAAATTTGCCCCTGGGGTCAAAATTGGCCCGCCCTGGGGGTCACCTTTAACAAATCTTCTTTTCTGAAATCATGTGACCCATCCTAGTGTCACCATGGTCAGGTGAGCGATCAAGGGCCATTCTGGCCCTCTTGTTCAATACTTGATGTATCAAACAAAGCAGCTTACAATATTATATTTAAGTGTTATTTTTGTATGTGGTAAAAATTAATGCTTTTCAGTTGAGTAATGCACTTTTGTGTGTGTGATTTGATTCTTATAGAATTTGTTCATACTCATGGAAAGTACATGGACATGGGACGCAATGATGTAGGAGAGTATTCAAGATAGTTAGTGGTCGTGCTATAAAGGGTGTTTGCATCAGCAAACATTGTTGGCCTCCAATATCTTTACTAAACTGATGATTTACTGTCTGTGGTACTCTTGTTTTGCTTGTTTGAAGGGCTCAATATCAACTGATATCTCTCAGTAAAGAGTTACATTCAAATAATCATAGTTCAAGGGCTCCAGATTAGGGGAGTACTTCAAAAAATAAAATCTTTGTTTCTGCATTTAACCCTATGGTGTCAATACTCATTAGAATCATCTCTTTGAGAGGATTCTAATGAGAAGTAATGCCATAGGATTTGGTTTTGAAATTAATAAGAAAATGTTTGATTTGTTCAATTGATTCCCCCTTATCTGAGGCTCTGTTATACTCGTGCAGCTATACAATTATTGAAAGAACGCTTACAAAGGGTCCATATTATGACTAATGATATAACTGTTTTGTACATTCAGAGATGGGATGAGGTCTCTATATTATAAATGTAATGATATAACTGTTTTGTACATTCAGAAATGGGATGAGGTCTCTGTATTATAAATGTAATGATATAACTGTTTTGTACATTCAGAAATGGGATGAGGTCTCTATATTATAAATGTAATGATATAACTGTTTTGTACATTCAGAAATGGGATGAGGTCTCTATATTATAAATGTAATGATATAACTGTTTTGTACATTCAGAAATGGGATGAGGTCTCTATATTATAAATGTAATGATATAACTGTTTTGTACATTCAGAAATGGGATGAGGTCTCTATATTATAAATGTAATGATATAACTGTTTTGTACATTCAGAAATGGGATGAGGTCTCTATATTATAAATGTAATGATATAACTGTTTTGTACATTCAGAGATGGGATGAGGTCTCTGTATTATAAATGTAATGATATAACTGTTTTGTACATTCAGAGATGGGATGGGGTCTCTATATTATAAATGTAATGATATAACTGTTTTGTACATTCAGAAATGGGATGGGGTCTCTATATTATAAATGTAATGATATAACTGTTTTGTACATTCAGAAATGGGATGAGGTCTCTATATTATAAATGTAATGATATAACTGTTTTGTACATTCAGAGATGGGATGAGGTCTCTATATTATAAATGTAATGATATAACTGTTTTGTACATTCAGAAATGGGATGAGGTCTCTATATTATAAATGTAATGATATAACTGTTTTGTACATTCAGAGATGGGATGAGGTCTCTATATTATAAATGTAATGATATAACTGTTTTGTACATTCAGAAATGGGATGAGGTCTCTGTATTATAAATGTAATGATATAACTGTTTTGTACATTCAGAAATGGGATGAGGTCTCTATATTATAAATGTAATGATATAACTGTTTTGAACATTCAGAGATGGGATGAGGTCTCTATAGAGGAGGAGACAGAGGATGGAAAGAAAGTCACCTCGAAAATATTAGTACCAGTGCAGGTAAGACAGTAGCCACCAGTACTTGCATATTTACCCCAGTTTGTTTTCATTATGTGAAACAGATGTTTGCTTAAAGCAGACTGAAAGTAAAGCAAAATACCCCTTAACCCATTACCCAATAAGCTATTTCTAATTTTGAAGACAGATGACCACTTAAAACAGGTTGAAAGTAACATAGAATGCACCTTAATGCACATTCTGCTTTACCTTCAGCCTGCGTTAAGCTACAATCTGTAAGGTATTAAAAAAACAAAAAACATTTCTTATGGTGCATATTGATAACTATAAAGTGGAACTATTTTCTTCAGTGAAGAAGCAAATTAAAAGGTGTAAGGCGGTGTATTTATGGAGTAATGGTTTCTCTACAGATCTAGGTGTTTGTATATTTCAGGCATCCTGGTACCTTCTTCACCTGTTATATGAGCTGTGTAGTGATCTTAACCATATAGGTGGCCATGCAGTAGACAGGTGAGTTACCTCCCTTGTATTATACAATTCATCCCTTTGTCCCCATACAAGCATCTTCTGTCACATGTACCTATTCCTAAAAAAAGATAACTTTATGCCCCCAGAATAGGGGATTCGGGAATATAGTTTTTGCCCTGTCTGTCCATCTGTGTCCGTCTGTCTGTCTTTGTCACAAAACCTTAAGCTTGCCTATAACTTTTGTATTGCTGAAGGTATGGCTTTCATATTTGGTGTGTGCCTTGCTTATGTTGAGACCTTTCCAATCATGCCAAAATTAAAAGCAAGCTAAGGATGAGGGGGTTAATACCTATGGAAGGCAGTGCATAAATGCCAATTTCAAGAAGTTTTTCAAAGATAAGTTAAATGCCATTTATTAAAAGTTTTAGCCATTTTGAATTGCAAGAAAATGCTGAAGTGCTATAAGTCTGTACATTTTGCAAAACAAACTTGAGGTTGCTGAAAAGGCTTTACCCTTTCTTTCATAGGCAAAAGTGAAAGACACAATTACAAACTGTGTTAACCCATTACTCCATAAATACATTTATTTATGCCATTAGTTTATTCCTACACTGAAGAAAATAGTTCCAGTTTATAAAGTCATGAATAGGTATTATAACAAATATGTTCTATATCTTAGCAGATGGTAGCTTAAAGCAGGTTGAAAGTAAAGCAGAATGTGCCTTAAGGCACATTCTGCTTTACTTTCAACCTGCTTTAAGTGGTCACCTATCTTCAATACTAAAAAATGGATATGGGGTAATGGGTTAATTTAGGCAATTTGCACCAAATGGCTATGGAGGAACTTCCTGTTGTTAATGGAGATTGTGTTTGTTTGCCACCGCAGGGAGGTACTGGAGCACCTAGTTGTGAGTGTGTCAGGGGGTATGGCAGAGGTCTACACACAGCTGTCTCAGAGGTCACCTGATGCTGTCGCCATAAACCAACACTGGGCACTACAGCTCTTGTTTGATGTCAAGTTTGCCTATCTTATCTTCCCAAGGAGAGACGATACAAAGGTGAGTTACCTCTTGTCAACATACTTCCCTTGTATGGAACATAGTTACCTCCCTTGTATGGGACATAGTTACCGTCCTTGTATGGAACATAGTATTGACTCTTTCACTCACAGAAGTGCCTATTTGTGTATACATGTACCTCATAGAAAGCTATTTCAATGATTTTGTTTTTTTTGTCATAAAATTGGGTGAAAGTCTTTTAACCCTTTATTCCATAGATACACATTCTTAATACACATTTAATTTAATCCTCCACTAAAGGAAATAGTTCCAATACAGTAATGACTAATGAAGACCTATCATTAGAAATATTTTCTAAATTCTGACAGATGGCAACTAGAGCAGGCTGAAAGTAAAGCAGAATGCACCTTAAGGCACATTCTGCTTTACTTTCAACCTGCTTTAAGTGGTCATCTGTCTTCAATACTAGAAACAGGCTATGGGGTTAAGGGTTAATGTTTCCTCATATCTACTTCTTTACATGCTTCTATCCTGTTCTGATAGAGCCATGTACACATTTTCCTATATCCTGACGGGTGGCCTAAGAGTAGGCTTAAAATTAACCCATTACTCCATAAATATGCCTTTTAATGCCTTTTATTTATTCCTCCACTAAAGAAAATTGTTCCAATGTATACAGTCATGGATATGTATCATAAGAAATAGTTGCTATATTCTAGCAGATAGTAGATTAAAGCAGGCTGAAAGTAAAGCAGAATGCACCTTAAGGTGGTTTGCGGGTCAGCTTATTCTGTGTCAGAATTCTTTGAAACCTTGATTAAATTGAAATATACCATATGGAGAGTGAAAATTCGTTAAAATAAAAAAAAGTTACAGTGCCGTTTTTTTCTGACAGGACTTTTTGTCAAGAAAAGGTCCTTTTTTAATAAACAGGAATATTTTCTTTATAGAATGATATAACTCAATAATTTCTGTACATTCAAGTAAACTGTACATGGACTATAAGATATTGGGCAAGCAAAAGTATTTCATGACATATTTTATGGAAATATCAATGTTTTAAAAAAGTCAAATTCTGAAAATCTCAAATTACAAAAAATCTAGCTGTTTAACATACACTAATTTTACTCTTATTATATAGACATAACTTAATTCTACTAGTCACAAAAATTTGATGAAAATCTACAGTAGAATTTTCATTTTATACATGATTTCCTGAAATTCTGACAAAATATAAACACAAAACGAGTAACCTCGCTTGAGTTCAACTTTAAAATGCCGTCAGCTCTAAATAATACCATAAGTCAAACCTGTCATAAGGGACCATTGAATACGGTAGCCTGTAGATCTTTAAAGGCAAGTGACTGCTTAATGCATAACAAAAGTAATGCATAAAAGCTCCTTTAGGATCTATCTTTTAGCATTACTTTTGTCCTGTGTTAAGCTGACATCTGTTATATAGGCTATAAATCCTCACAAATTTAGCTGTCACTTGACTATACTTGCATCTGATATTATTCATTATTAATAGACTAAACATAGCCTGTCCTTTGATCACTGTGTTATGAATTGACTAGTCACTAAAATCGGACAATTTGTTAAAAAAAAAAAAATTGAAGCGAGTGGGAATCGAACCTAGAACCTATGGATTGCAAGTCAATCACCGTATCAACTGCGCTAACAGAGACGACACTGAAGCAGATTAAACTTTTCTTTATCTAAATTTTCTACTATAAGCACGTGCCGCAAAGATCAGGTGAAAGTCATCAGCATTTCCGGAACTCGAGATGCGGGCCGCCCGCTGTCGAACCACCTTAAGGCGCATTCTGCTTTACTTTCAACCTGCTATAAGTGGTCTTCCATCTTCAAAACTAGTAATTGGCTATGTGGTAATGGGCTCCCATAGTCTGAAAAAACAGAAAATAAACTATGAGGGAAACTAATTTTCAATTTCAAAGTATCAATAATCCTACAAGTATTTGTGGTTATTTGGGAGCTAGATCAAATGTCTGCAAACTGTTTATGTCAAGATTCAAACTGTCTTATATCTTGATTGTGATGCATTAACATATAGCCTGTGTCTACTATTGAAAATAAGTCACCAAGCAGGTTGAAAGTAAAGCAGAACTTTTAAAGTAAAGCAGCTTAAGGTGCATTGTGCTTGTCTTTAGTATTAAGATTGTGCTTGTCTTTAGTATTAACCCTTAGCCTGCCACTCACGACTATAGCTCCATATGCAAACAGCTTGGATCCGGATGAGACGCCGAGTAACTCGGCGTCTCATCCAGATCCAAGCTGTTTGACACTCGGACAACATTTTCAGCAATTTTGAGCAACTTTGAAGCTTTTTGAAACTGAAGCAGACGAGAAATATAGCAGACGACAATTTATTTGGCGGGCTAAGTGTTAAGATTGTGCTTGTCTTTATTATTAAGATTGTGCTAGAAGCTGGTGTCATGATGTTGTATGTTTCAGGAGAGTAAGCAGTACCAGGCCCAGATGGAGAAGGTGATCTCTAGACTGGAGGAGAAGATAGATCCCTTTGACCTGGACGTCTTTTCCCCCTACATACAGGCCAACCTCACCAAGCTGGGGCAGAGATCTTCAGTCAGTACTCTTCTTCTATCTTTGTAATGTTTATTTATCCTTAACATGAAATGGATGAATGTGTGTTAACTTGAAAACAGTTTGGATGCAGATGAGACTCAGAGTAGGTTGGCATTTCAGTTAGATCTAGACTGTTTAAAACAGATAGTGATGCCCCACGACTATTAGTCTGAGGCATACAGTTTTACCCCTATGTACTTTAATCTGCTTAATTTTCAATAAGTTATTTACAGCAACTCCCAATGTTTGCCCAATGTTTGCCATTTGCGATCTGCCATTTGGTTTAGCTACTAGAGACATGTCTTTGTCTGTAAAATTATGCCCTGTTGTTGTATGCAGATTTAAAATGAAGCACTGTCTAGCAAGCTAAATGTTCCACACCTGTTTGGTTGCAGTTTGGCAAATGTCAGATGGTCTTGGTGATTTATTCAATAAACTGCAGTAAAAAGTACTCTATTATGAACACTAAATGAGGTTTAGATTTAGTGTTTAACTCATTCACCCCTGAAACTTTTAATGAACAATTCCAATTTCAAAATAAGTCTAGTCCATTTTCCACTATTTACGGTTGATTTCAAAATTTGATTTCATATTTCAAAATGACAAACAGTGTAGACCCTGCTCAGGGTCTACACTGTCTGCATAGGACATGTGTAATCCTCCCAGTTACACTATTTGTAAATGTAAAGTATACTCGTCGCTAGGGTTGAATGTGTTAAGGCATTTGGTTTTCTGTTTCACTTTCATGTTGCTTTAAGCTGTCATCTGTCTTTAATAAAAATCAAATTCATCTTTATTTCAGTGGTCGTAATAGAGGGGCTTTACTGTATAAATAAATAGAATGGATTTAATGAAATGAAAAATAATTGTTCTCAAAATAGCTGGAAGTAAATGTAACATGATTTTCTTTTATTTCCAATACATATTTTTGTAGACTGGTTGTGATTTTTTCATGGAACAATCATCAGAGACTGTAACTAGTGTTTGTTTGTGTGTTCCCAGGTGTTGCTGGGTGGTCTGACCAGTATAGACAAGTCGGGGTTTTATGCCCTGACATCCCGGGCTACAGCAGGTACCCAGCAGGAACAACACAATGTGCTCCAGTTGTCTAGCTGTCAGAACAGGTTCTCACTACTTCCCCTCAGTACACAGCAGAGTCGGTACCAGACTCCACAGCCGGTCATAGCACAGACACTATACAGGGTAAGTACCAGTGCATTTACCACAGCAAACTTACAGAATGTAGAACTGGCTCCAAGGTTATAAAGAGTCGAGTCTGAGTTTGTTCTCAAGCATTTGATTGGTCAGATTTGAGCCTAGGCTCAAATCGGACCAATCAAATACTTGAGAACGACCTCAGACTCAACTCATAAGCTTATAATCTTTGACCCTGTTGTCTGTTGAAAATGTCTTCTGCTCAAATTCTGAATTTGTTTTTGGTCTTGTGTATATTTACAGTAAAATGATGTTAGATGTATTAGCTGGTTTCAGCAGTGACCCATTACCCAATACACTTTTTATGCCTGTAATTTATCCCTCCACTCAATATAAACCTCCACTTTATACAGTCAAGAATATTGGCATAATAAATATTTCCTATACCCCAGCAGATGATAGCTTAAAAGCAGGCTGAAAGAAAAGCAGAATGTTCCTTAATGAGCATTTTGTTTTACTTTTGGCCTGATTTAAGCTTCAATTTGTCTTCAATACTGAAAGTAAATTAGGTTTTGGTGGATGTGTGGTGGGGGGGGGGGGGGTGGTGGGGGATAAATGCAGAACAAAGGTACAGCAAGAAGTTCTCTTGTTTATTTTTTTACACAAATGTACAATTCCTGTTTCTATTTTAGTCTAGTTCATTTTGTAAAATTCAGAATTGATTTTACAATTTAATGCAAAATGACAAACAGTGCAATTAATGAGTTTAGTACTATCAACCTTATGCATAGTAGAAATTGTGTACTGTTTGAGTATTAGCCCTTTCCCCATAGAAGCGCCTTTTAGCACATTTAGTTCATTCCTTCACTAAAGAAAACAGTTCCAATTTATACAGTCATAAACATTTACCATATAATATATTTCCTATATCCTAGCAGCTGATAGCTTAAAGCTGGTTGAAGATAAAGCAGAATGGGCCTAAAGGCACATTTTGCTTTACCTTCAACTTGCTTTAATTGGTCAAAACTTGAAACAGGTAATGGAGTAAAGGGTTAAAGCAATGTTTTCCTCTTGTTATAGGGAATAGATTGAGTATTACAGCAATGTTTTCCTCTTGTTATAGGGAATATATTGAGTATTAAAGCAATGTTTTCCTATTGTTATAGGGAATAGATTGAGTATTACAGCAATGTTTTCCTCTTGTTACAGGGAATAGATTGTGTATTACAGCAATGTTTTCCTATTGTTACAGGGAATAGATTTGAATATTACAGCAATGTTTTCCTCTTGTTATAGGGAATAGATTGAGTATTACGGCAATGTTTTCCTCTTGTTATAGGGAATAGATTGAGTATTACAGCAATGTTTTCCTATTGTTATAGGGAATAGATTGAGTATTACAGCAATGTTTTCCTCTTGTTATAGGGAATAGATTGAGTATTACAGCAATGTTTTCCTATTGTTATAGGGAATAGATTGAGTATTACGGCAATGTTTTCCTCTTGTTATAGGGAATAGATTGAGTATTACAGCAATGTTTTCCTATTGTTATAGGGAATAGATTGAGTATTACAGCAATGTTTTCCTATTGTTATAGGGAATAGATTGAGTATTACAGCAATGTTTTCCTATTGTTACAGGGAATAGATTGAGTATTACAGCAATGTTTTCCTCTTGTTACCGGGAATAGATTGAGTATTACAGCAATGTTTTCCTCTTGTTACCGGGAATAGATTGAGTATTACAGCAATGTTTTCCTATTGTTACAGGGAATAGATTGAGTATTACAGCAATGTTTTCCTCTTGTTACCGGGAATAGATTGAGTATAACAGCAATGTTTTCCTCTTGTTACCGGGAATAGATTGACTATTACAGCAATGTTTTCCTCTTGTTACCGGGAATAGATTGAGTATTACAGCAATGTTTTCCTATTGTTACAGGGAATAGATTGAGTATTACAGCAATGTTTTCCTCTTGTTACCGGGAATAGATTGAGTATTACAGCAATGTTTTCCTCTTGTTACCGGGAATAGATTGAGTATTACAGCAATGTTTTCCTCTTGTTACCGGGAATAGATTGAGTATTACAGCAATGTTTTCCTATTGTTACAGGGAATAGATTGAGTATTACAGCAATGTTTTCCTCTTGTTATAGGGAATAGATTGAGTATTACAGCAATGTTTTCCTATTGTTACCGGGAATAGATTGAGTATTACAGCAATGTTTTCCTATTGTTACCGGGAATAGATTGAGTATTACAGCAATGTTTTCCTATTGTTATAGGGAATAGATTGAGTACTACAGCAATGTTTTCCTATTGTTACAGGGAATAGATTGAGTATTACAGCAATGTTTTCCTATTGTTACCTGGAATAGATTGAGTATTACAGCAATGTTTTCCTATTGTTACCGGGAATAGATTGAGTATTACAGCAATGTTTTCCTATTGTTACAGGGAATAGATTGAGTATTACAGCAATGTTTTCCTCTTGTTACAGGGAATAGATTGAGTATTACAGCAATGTATTCCTTTTGTTATAGGGAATAGATCCCAGTGGTCCGTCCCTGGCGGAGACAGCAGCCTCTGTGTTACCTCAGCACTCACAGCAGAAGATGCATGCCTCATCCTCCTTCTATGACAAGATCGGCAGTATGACCGAGTTATCTCACTGGTTCTCAACCATTGGCTCCAAGTAAATTGGGAACCAGCTTACACTGAGAGGGTTCAGTTGGGGAACAATCTAACTCTAATAGGGTGCAATGTGTTAACTGGTAAAAAATTTAATTGTGTGTATGGGAATTAGTGATTTAAGGTGGACCTTATTGATGCTATATGGCACAATACGGAATACAGTAAAACCTCTCCATTTCAACCACAAAATTATATAAATTATTTCGTATTTAATGCAGATTGCTCTTAAAGGAAGGTGAAAGTAAAACAGCTTTCTGTTTTACTTTCGCCTTGCTTTAAGCTGCCACCTGTCTTTCATATAACCAATTAGCATTCTTTTGAGTGGTCATTATATGGAGGTTTTAGTGTATGTATACAGTAAAGCCTGTCTTTACCGATGTGACGGAAGACAGTTTAACAAAGGGGGAGGGTATCGCAGAACACCTTTTTACCCTTCTCCTGCTGAATATTCATGTTTGAAACTCCCACCTGCTACAAATTTATATTATCTGTACAATTATATGGGCTAATGGAATAAGCAAATATTTCCCCAAGAAAATTGGCAGATTCATTGGTGGACATTTCTGTAAGTAAACACTGCAGACCCTGATGAGACATCTCCTTTAGAAGCTGTGTGACCAGAGTCTACACTGTTTTCAAAAGGTGTCAATATACACTATTAGCAGGAGAAGGCTTCAGGACCTTTCTGCATTACTTTTGTCCTGCATTTAAAGGTCCCTATTCTTTCATACTAGCTGGGGTGAAATTAATGATTTAACTTGTACATGATATTTAAGCCATAAAGAAGTAAATTATATATTGAATATCTTTCAACTTACATAAGGTTTTGATGTAAAGAGGGGTTCATTTGTATGAGGCTGTGTTAATTAAATTATTTGAAATATATTTAGATATTTTGGGTTGTCTTTCCTTTTCCAACCTTCTACTCTCTATGTGGCTTTGTATGCGCCCGACATCTGTAGATGCAGGAGTCCTCCGGGCATACAAGGTTAAGCAAAAACAGGTTACCACAGTTAAACCAGGCTGAAGTAAAGCAGTTAAGTAAGGTGCACTCTTCTTTACTTACAGCCAGCTTAAAGCTATCATCAGCAACGATTTAGAATATATTTCTCTTATGGCGCATATTTATGGCTGTATTAAGCGAAACTATTTTCTTCAGTGGAGGAATAAATTAAAGGTTTAAAAAGGCACATTTATGGTGTTTAAGAATATATTGAGTATATTGGTACTTTTGCAAACAAGATGAGGTACCACATAACCCAACATATGGCCAAGATCTAAGTTGTTGGACTCTAACAATTGTAGATCAATTTCCACTGCAATAGGGAAAGAAAATCACTTCAAGATAGATACAAGAAAACAGCATTTTTTGTGAAGACAACTCTTGTTTATCAGTGAACTGAACCTGGCAGTCAACTTAACCATTTTATGCCTAGTGAATTCTTCCATGCTTATAACTTGGGTTAGTCTAATTTGATGAAAGGGGTGCATGATCTAAATATAAAGTTTGGTGTGATTTGGTGAAATTGGCACTAAATATATCTTTAACCCTTTACCGGTAGCCTGTTTCTAGTTTTGAAGACAGGTGACCACTTAAAGCAGGATGAAAGTAAAGCAGATGGTGACTTAAGGCACATTCTGCTTTATTTTCAGCCTGCTTAAAGCCACCATCTGCCAGGCAGTAGATAATATTTTATATACATGTAGTGCATATTTATATCTAAAAAAAACAAGAGTTTGAGGGGGATATACTGGAATCAGCCTGTCTGTTCGTCGGTCGTCAGTCGGTCTGTCTGCAAAATCTTGTACTTTCAACTCCTCCTTCAGCAAACTCTTGATCTATTTGTCCCATTTCAAACATAATCATCCTTTTGCGAACTCTTATGGTCATATACAATCTGGGCAAGTTTGAGAAAGTTTGGATAAATATTGTGGCCTCTAGAGTGTAAACACTGTTAAATATATCATTTTCAGCAATTCAAAGGTAGATAACTCATGACCTATTTGTCCGATTTCAACCATAATCAAACTCATCCGAACTCTTATGGCAATATACCATCTGAGCAAGTTTGAGAAAGATTGGATAAAATATTGTGGCCTCTAGAGTGTAAACCTTAAAATTGTTGACGACGGACATTCAATGATTGCAAAAGCTCACCCTGAGCTAGCACAGGTGAGCTAAAATAAGTGTCATTCTGCAAAATCGGACCAGCGCCAACATTTTCATTTTACCAGCGCCAACATTTTAGTCTGCAGAGTGTGACGGAGTGCTGTATAGTGGGGGTATTTATCACCTTTAGTGATAGCAGTTCTAGTTATGACTATAAATTCGAACTATTTTTCTTCAAAGAAGGAATCAAATTGAAGGAGTAAAAATAGATATCTCTTGAGTTATTGGTTAAAAGCTATCAGTACTAAAGCATGCAAAATTTTGGCAGTGACAGCAGATGGTATAATTTTAGCGGTGAAAGAGTTATAGATGGGTCTTGAACAATAAGCCCATAGATGGCAAAAACGGACGTTAACGAACAAACCAAATGAACAATCTTTGCATTCAACAGATGTTGCAGCTGCATTAATTTAATGCATTACTCCACAGATATGCATTTTCATGCCTTTAAATTAACCCCCCCACAAACAGCCCACTCTAGCTTGTTTTCTGTGTTGAAGCAGTCTGCAAGTAAATAGAATGCTCTCTAAGGAGCTTTCTGCTTTACTTTCAGCTAGTCTGCTAGGATTTAGGACATATTTCGTATGGTGCATATCCATGACTATTTAAAGTGGAGCTTTTTTCATTACTTTAGTAGAGGAATGAGTTAAAGGCAAATATATTAGGTAATGAGTTAAAGAAAAATTATTAAAGTAAGATGGAATATGAAAACGGACATTGATCGTTATCAGTAATGCTTGCATTAGTTACTGTATGCATCTAGTGTGCATCTGTAGCTTCCATTAACAAAATCTCTTCTTCCAAAGGCTTTTATAGCCAGACACTAAATCCATACGACATAAAATATGTACTGAAAGGGCCCCTTGTCCCCACAAAGTAAATAGACACTTTTATCTCTTTGAACGCTAGTGTGGCAAAATCATGATTAACATTGGAAACAGTTTAGATCAAGATGAGACACTGCATAATGTGTCAAACTGTTTGTCATTCTGACCAAGTTTTAACCATTAGGTTTAGAAAGTGTTAATTTTAGAATAGTAGCAGACAACAATTGTTTCAGACGACAATTTAACTTAGAGTCCAAATAGTTAACACATAGTATCTGTTGTCTACTAAAATAGTTGTCTGCTAAAATTTTGAAATTGATCGAGTCTGACAGGAGCAGGATCCAAGTAGCATACCGTTTAGATTCAGATAAGGTCCCACATTTAGTGGCTCCAGGCCTGATCTGGATCTAAACATTTTGAACTGGTCTCCATTATCATGCTTTTAAAATTAAAGTGATCAGGTAAATGTGAGAATTTATTGAGAAATATGCGATATCCATCTACCATATTTACATACTTAGTCTACTAAAATGCATTTCTTTGTTCCCCATGTTTTCTCAAGGTTATCGTAATATCTAGAACTGCAACCTGAGTCCATTTCATATGATAACATATCAATAATCTTAAAACAAAATCAAAGGTCTAGACAAGGTAACGTTTGACAGAATTCACTTCTTTATGATTTTAACTCTTACCATGCTAGCGACAGAATATGTCGCAGTGATTACCCTTGCAAACAGTTTAGATCCTGATGAGATGCTGCGTTACGCGGCGTCTCATCAGGATCCAAACTGTTGGAAACTCTGATCCTGTTTGAAAACAAATTTAGAAAAATCCATTTTTAGAACAGTAGCAGATGACAATTGTTGCAGACGAAAAAATTACCCAGCATGCAAAGAGTTAACGTGCTAATGGACATCCCATAAATAATGCATTTGATACAGTCGAATCCTTTTTGGGGATATTTTGTTTGCTTGTAATCTGTTCTTGTGTCGATTTTTGTTCCTGCAATAACATTTAAACTATAGTCAGACTTTGGAATCTCGAACTCTCTTAATTCAAATTTACTTGTAATTTTACAACTGAATTTCATTATTTTGAACTCGGAACATAACCCTATTCTAAGATCAAACCTGGCTTACGGTTATGTTCATCTAAAGCAAGTTCGTAGAAACACTTTTTCATGCTTAAATATAACCTGCTGGTATTTCTCATAGCTTCCATTAGTGGGGAGCATATAGTCGCTGCTTTGTCTGTCCATCCATATTGATGTCCATCTATCTGTCTGTCCATCCAGGTGCATAAATCAATACTTGTGTGGCCAAAATAACCAGTCACATACTTGTAAGTGAAAAACTTTAACCTGACCATCTTTTGTGACATTAACCTGGCCATCTTTTGTGACATTAACCTGGCCATCTTTTGTGACATTAACCCTGCTCGGTGTTGGACAGACATATGGTTAGGGATAGCCTCCAGATCATTCTATATCAAAGTTAGAGCCAAAAATATGTTTAACTTGTGGGACTAGTCCCACAAGAAAAGATCAAAGGAAAAAGTCACACAAGTACCCATTCGAGATTCCAATTTAGCCCGGATGAAGAGTAAACTTGCCCTCTGATCAGGTCCGACATATATTGCAATACATTGACAAATACACATCCCTAAGTCTAGTCAAAAATGGACTTAACCAAATTAAAATTGGAATTGTCCATTCAAAACTTCGGGGAGGAACGGGGTTTAAGATAGAGTTTTGCACTTAAAACATAAACCTGTATTTAGCAACCACTAAATCTTTGATAAATTTATAGCCTATGTAACAGTTGGTAGCTTAATGCAGGACAAAAGTGATGCAGAAAAAACCTATAGGAGCTGCATTAAGCTGTCTTCTGTCTTTAAAGATCACCATGGTATTGTTTCAAATGGCCACTTAAGGTTGTATCAATGTCATGAATTTAAGACATTTTCAAAGTATATGAAAACACTTTATGATGGTTTGTATTGAAGAGCTATTTAAGATGAATGAAAAAATAGAAAAAGTTTACATTTTGGTGAACAACAGTTGGCTCTACTGCCATGTAAAATTTACCCACCCACTTCCTCTTATTTTATCCTTTTCAAACAGCCCGCTTCAATAAAATCCATTTTAAATGAAAACAAATATGATAAGTTGGTTTTGTGTTATTTATTTCCTATCTATGGTAGTATTTCTTCATACAAAAACTAATTTAAGAGAAAACAGGCACCAAATGTGAAATTTATAAAGCTCTAAATATCATCGATATGGTACTTTTTTGTAAATTTTGTAAGGGGAGATAACTCTTTTTACTTTAATAACTCAAAATTTTAAACACTGACCTTTCAATTTCTTTTCATATTTTGAACTGCCTTAGCATTGGCTTTCATTTGGTAGAATATAAGAAAAAGTTTAATACTAGAACTATTTCATTTTCAATTTTTCATAAAATAAAAAATATTAATAAAATCATGCCCTATACAAAGCATATTTTTTATATTCGAGGATCCATAGTGTTCAAACCTAGTGCCTGCTTTGTCTAAATTTGGTTTCTATATGTGAAAATACCACCATAGACATGAAATAAATAATGAAAACCCAAATTACCATGTTTGTTTTGTTTTGAAATAGATTTTACTGAAGTTTGTACTCTGAATGGGTAAAATTTGAGAGAAAAAGTCCAAATTTGACATACCTTTTTCAAATCGCTGTAGCTCAAAAAAAAGGACACCACCATATATTTTTTTTTCCATTTTTTCATTCATCATAAATAGCTCTTCCAAAAAAACAATGATAGAAAGTTTGATACTTTGAAAAAATCGCTTATGGGTTGGATACACCCTTAATACAGGTTTGACTGCATTTTATTTGGAAACAGATGACACTAAATGTGACTACATGTACATTGTTTTACTTTTATTTTGCCAATGTGGTTTAGTGGCAATACGCTCAACTATGGTACCAGGGGTCACGGGTTTGATCCCAAGCTGGACCAAGTCTTTCAGATGAGACTTTATAAACAGAGGTCCGATGCTCTATTACACTGGGCTCGCGAGAGAACCAGAAAACTCTTGTCAATAATAAGAGTAGGGCATCATACTGGGGTTTGTCTGTATCCTATCCTCTCTCTCTGGGGCGTCTCTTTTGTACTAAACCAAATCTTTATTTTGTACCTATACGTTGTAGCATTGTAATATTAGTTACAGTTTCTTCCTAGTGTACATGAGGATTTATTCCCGGCTGAGGTAAATCATGTTGCCCGAGCCATTAGGCGAGGGTTACATGATTTTACCAGCCGGGAAGAAATCCTCATGTACACTGAAGAAACTGTAAAACGAATTTATTATAAGTTTGCACTGTTCAAACGAAATATTTCGGAATTTGTCGTGTACAGCGCTCAAAATAAACTATAACAAAATTGCGCCAAAGCAGATAACGTTGAGCGTAAGTGACGTCATGTTTCTGACGTTGTTATTTATAAGAAAAATGGGCATACTCGTAGGTTTCGAGATCAAACTTTCCCAGAAATAATGCGACTGTTGAAAGATCCAAACACCGATTGGTTCTTAGCCGAAATCGACTTAAACGGAGGATGCACGATTGAATGCACTCAATCCTGTTGAGCAATCGGCCATCTTATTTTCTGCAAAGCAAGACTCAGGACCTGTCAGCCAATGAAAACAGCTGCATTTCCAAGTACCCCGTCAGCTCACAGGGTACTTGGGATCACGTCTAGGGCTCGGTGACCAATGAAAAGTAAGGAATTTACTTTGCAGAATAATATTACCACAGGTAGTAGAGTTTGAGTTAGTGTTTTGGGTTATTTGGAGATAGATGACACAGAGCCTGACTACACTGTTTTACCTTTATTTTGTACCTATACGTTGTAGCATTGTAATACCACAGGTAGTAGAGTTGGTAGTGTTTTGGGTTATTTGGAGACAGATGACACAGAGCCTGACTACACTGTTTTACCTTTATTTTGTACCTATACGTTGTAGCATTGTAATACCACAGGTAGTAGAGTTGGAGTTAGTGTTCTGGGTTATTTGGAGATAGATGACACTGAGCCTGACTACACTGTTTTACCTTTATTTTGTACCTATACGTTGTAGCATTGTAATACCACAGGTAGTAGAGTTGGAGTTAGTGTTTTGGGTTACTTGGCGATAGATGACACAGAGCCTATCTACACTGTTTTATCTTTATTTTGTACCTATACGTTGTAGCATTGTTATACCACAGGTAGTAGAGTTGGAGTTAGTGTTTTGGGTTATTTGGAGATAGATGACACAGAGCCTGACTACACTGTTTTACCTTTATTTTGTACCTATACGTTGTAGCATTGTAATACCACAGGTAGTAGAGTTGGTAGTGTTTTGGGTTATTTGGAGATAGATGACACTGAGCCTGACTACACTGTTTTACCTTTATTTTGTACCTATACGTTGTAGCATTGTAAATACGATAGGAAGCTATCATTGATGAGCCAGTCATACACTTCTTCACAACATACAAAACACTAGTGGCTAAAACAACATACAACTTCTATGTGTAAGCTTCAAATAAATCTCGCCCTTCTCCCTTTTGAAAACAGAGTAGTTGTACAATGGGTAAGACATATTTCTTTCCTGTTTAACCCACTACTCCATGGATGCACATTTTTACTCCTTTAACTTATTCCAATTTATACAGTCATGTATATGCACTATAAGAAATATCCCAGCAGCTGGTAGCTCAAAGCGGGCTGAAAGCAAAGCAGAATGTCCTTTTTAAGTCACATTGTGCTTTACTTTCAACCTGGTTTAAGTGGTCACCTGACTTCAAAGCTAGAAATTCTATGGGGTAATGGGTGTAAACAAGTTTAGTGGAAAAGAATGTTGACTACGAGTTTTTGTTTGCAAGTCTGTGTAATTAAGTGTCCATTCAATCAAGTATGGATATCTTCAAAACATTAATGGTTAACAAAAATAATGTAGAAAGCTCCAAAAACTTTCTGCATTATTTTTACTATGCATTCGGCTGCCATTTGTCTATTGAATTGTTGCTTTACACAGGTTAATTTATTACCTCATAGCCTGTTTCTAGTTTTGAAAACAGGTGGCCACCTAAAGCAGGTTGAAAGTAAAGCAGAATGTGTCTGAAGACACATTCTGCTTTACTTTAAGCCTGCTTTAAGCTACCATCTGCAGCTGGGATCTAGAAAATATTTCTGATGCTTCATTTTCATGACTATAAAAACTATTTTCTTCTATGGAGGAATAAATTAAAGGCATTAAAAAGCATATTTATTGAGTAATAATACAGTTGCTTGGTAAATATTAGTTACAGAAAAGTTATACATGTAGTACTGTAAGAATACTAAATATTGGGACATACACTATAACTTCTGTAATTATCATAAACTTTTAATAAATTGCTTTTATCACACAGAAATGTGTCCAAACTGTGCAAGCTGAATGGCAGTGTACCCGCTGATTAAACTCTTCGAACCTGTCTGTCCCAAAACTTAGGATCATTACAGTTATTTTAATAGTTTTGAAATTTGGTTTAACATCAATCATTTACAGGTAAATTTCTACTGTCAATTAATTTATCCAAAAGTAGCAGCCTGTTTGGACAAAATATATATTATTTAGCACATGGCTTGGAGCTCTCGGCCAATCAGATGCCTCAAAAACCTGTGAATATATCGTTTTTTTCAACAAACTATGGAATAACTAACAAACTGTTAACTTATTCCTCGCTTCCGTCATCTCAAGGCAATTTGACGTCACAATTCTAAAAACAGCTGAGGTCAGAGGTGAACTGCACACGCTTCATGACGTTTTAATAGTTTTATTATGTACAGTGAGACCTAGACTTTAAAGACAATTACTAATGAATCGTGCTTACATATAGAGCTTCAATAAGCGTTATTTATGTTGGTGTTCAAGCATGCTTAATGTCTCAAACTTATCATTTGAAATAACCTTTCAATTTTAGTAAAATATTACAAACAAAATGACTTTTTCGTCTAAAACAGAAATCAGAAACAAATGGTTTTCTTGTTTTCCTCGAGCCCAAGCCAGTGCTAAATAGGTTAGACCATGGTTGCGCGCGAATAAACGATATAGTTCGAGGGGGCTACGCCCCCGAGAACTATATCGTTTATTCGCGCGCAACCATGGTCTAACCTATACATATGGCAATACAAACATTCATTACAAAAATATCCTCATGTACAAATGCAAAGTAATACTATTTAAATAGAAATCGCTGTAAAGCCTGTGGGATACCCATGAATACTCATATTTAGTCAAACTTCGGTTAAGCAACCAATCAGTGATAAGCGCAACAAAGGTTACAGTGAAAGTTGTGTAAATTTACTCTTGCCTGCTTAACCTTTTTACACCTTTGAATTACTCATCCACTGAAGAAAATAGTTCCACTAGAATCATAAGAAATATTTCCTTTATCCTAGCAGATGGTATCTTACAAGGCAACTTTGCAAACAGTTTGGATCCTGATCAGACGCTGTGTTACATGGTATCTGATCAGGATCCAAACTGTTTAACACTCGTATCGACATTTCTTCAGTCAAAACAGCCATAAGGCTGAAATACTGCAGACGATATTTTGGCGGTAAGAAGGTTAAAAGGGACAAAAAACTTGGCAGTTAAAGAGTTAAATTGGTTAAAACAAGAATTTTTCTCATATTTCTTAACCCATTACTCCATAAATACACCTTTATACACAGCTAATCATTTCTACACTTAGGAAGGTAGTCTTGGCTTAAAAAGTGGATCCTAAGTATAAAACAATTAGAAGGCATTTCTAGTATCTTTCCGGATGGTAGCTTTCAACCTGCTTAAGCAGCCACTGGCCTTCAAAACTAGAACCATGCTATGAGGTAATGGGTTAAGAAGCCACTAGCCTTCAAAACTAGAAACAGGCTATGGGGTAATGGGTTAAGAAGCCACTAGCCTTCAAAACTAGAAACAGGCTATGGGGTAAAGGGTTAAGAAGCCACTAGCCTTCAAAACTAGAAACAGGCTATGGGGTAAAGGGTTAATACAGATCCGATGTTTACTTATTGAATGGTTGCTGAACCCCGACTTGACTGTTCTGTACATTCAATATACACAAGTTTATTTGGTTTTGTCATGAAGTCAAGATGTTCCATTGTTTGGGGTAATAACCAAGAGCAGAGTTTTACAGCACTATGGCAGTTCCTATCTAGCATCTATGCGTGACTCAGTTATACTTAAACCATTACCCCATAAATATGCCTTTTTACCTCTTTAATTTATTCCTCCGCTGCAGAAAAGAGTTCCACTTTATACAGTCATGAATATGCATCATAAGAAATATTTCCAATATCTTTGTCTGACTGCACAATGTCATTAATAAATGACATCTATTGTTTTTAACTGGCTTTGGGGCCTTTTATCTTTTAACTTGCACATCTTAACCATTTCTTTTAACCTTGCACACCGTTTCCTGACAGCGCCTGTCTATAATAATCGGTGATCGATTGTTGACAGTACAAAGTAGAAGTAGAATATTCTAGTAGATGGTAGCTTAAAGCAGGCTGAAAGTAAAGCAGAATGTGCCTTAAGGCACATTTTGTTTTACTTTCAACCTGCTTTAAGTGATCACCTGTCTTCAAAACTAGAAACAGGCTATGGGGTAATGGGACAGTTATACATCTCTGTTACATGACAAAACCTTGTCTATATATCAAACATAACACACAAGCTAGTTACTGTACAAACCTGTAGCACTGGTCAATTATAGTATATATATAATTATATACATACATGTATTTATAATATTACCAGAACTCCAGATAACAGGGAGTAAACTCAAGGTTTTTCCAATGTTTTCTTCCTCCAATTTCTACACTGAACTTTATGGTGTGACTACTCATTAGAATTGTTCGAAGAAACAATTCTAATGAGTAGTCGCATCATAGGGTTTAGTGCAGACATAGAGATTTCTGTTTTTGAAATACTCCCTTTATCTGAAGCCCTGGTTACTGGAAAACTTTTCAAACTTCTAACCATGGGAAACAAACATTACAGAGCTTTGTTTCAAGTGAACCAGACACAGAGTACCTTGGCATCTGATCAGGATGCAAACAGTCCAACACAATTTGATTTTTATTTACCCATAACTCCATAAATACATCTTTCATACGCCTAGAATTATTTCTACACCAAGAAAAGTAGTCCCCACCTATGCTTTCTTGAAATGCATTACCTTTGTCTTACATAATCCCTTTTTAACCCTTTACCCCTTTTGAAGACAGGTGACCACTTAAAGTAGGTTGAAAGTAAAGCAGACTGCACTTTCAGCCTTCTTTTAGCTACCATCTGCTATATAGTTGATAGAAAATATTTCTTGTGGTGCACATTCATGATAGTATGAAGTGGAGCAATTTTCTTCCATGGAGGAATACATTACATGTGTATGTATGAAGCAATGGGTTAAAGATCTGTGACTGTTGTACTAAATCATATAATCATCAAACATGTTTGTTTTCTCCCTCAACTGATTTCAGAAAGCAGTTCAAAAGCTTTTTTTTGGCTACAGTGGAGAATATAAGAATCCATCATGAGAGTTTATGTAGGATTTTAGTCTAAATACCAAAGCTTGAACTACTAACATTGTAACATGTAATATATACACACAAATATCATAAATACACCAATTACAGCACTGTCAAACATGTGCTACAGTGGAGAAGATATTAGTGTTTCTCTTTTAACCCATTACTCCAAAGATATTCATTTTATTAACTTTAACTCATTCCTTCACTGAAGAAAATAGTTCACTTTATACAGTCATGAATTTATACTGTAAGAAATATTTCCTATATCCCTAGCAGATGAAAGATTAAAGCAGGTTGAAAATAAAGCAGAGTGCTTTTTACGGAGCAATCTGCTTTAATTTCAGCCTGCTTTAAGAAAGCATTTGTTTTCAATATTGAAGACAAGCTATGGAGTAAAGAGTTATGTGAAACTAACCAAAAATGCAATAATATAACTAAATTTAAACCTAAAATTACAACGTTTGAAATTATTATTTCCCCGTTAAATCCATTACCCCATAGCCTGTTTCTAGTTTTAAAGACAAGTGGCTTCTTAAAGCAGGTTAGTAAAGCAGAATGTGCATTAAGGTGCATTCTGCTTTACTTTCAGCTGTTATCTGCTAGGATATAGAACATATTCATATTCATGACTGTATAAAAGGGAACTATAATCTTCTGTGGAGGAATTAGTTAAAGGTGTTAAAAGGCATATTTATAGGGTACTGGGTTAAACAAAACTAAATAGTTTTAGCATAAACCTGTTTGTTTTGGTAAAGAATAACGTCTTCTCCACTGTATACAACCAGTCATTAACCCTTTACCCCATAAATACGCATTTTTATGCCTCTAGATTATTCATCCTTTGAGGAAAATAGTCCAAATTTATACATTCATGAATATGTTATATAAAAAATATTTTTTACATTCTAGCAGATGGTTGTTTAAAGCAGGTTGAAAGTAAAATAGAATGTGCCTTATGTACATTCTAGTTTACTTTTAATCTGCTTTAAGTGGTCATCTATCTTCAAAACTTAAAACAGGCTATGGGGTAATGGGATAAGCCAGCAAGAAGGTTCAAATACTGACAAACACATGTTATCCCCTCCCTCCACATAAACACCATATTTATGATGCCTTTTCTCCTTCCTCTTAACCCACTACTCCATAGATACACATTTTATGCCTTTAATTTATTCCTCCATTGAAGAAATAAGTTCCAATTTATACAGTCATGAATATGTACCATAAGAAAGATTTTCTATGTCCTAGCAGACTGTAGCTTAAAGCAGTCTGAAAGAATAACAGAAGGTGTCATCAGCGGTCACTAATGTCTTCAAAACTAGAAACAGGATATGGAGTAATGAAGTAAAGCAAGATGAAAGTAAAGCAGGAGAGTGCTATAAGAAAGGAGTAAGGAATCATTACTTTGACTGGTTGTATATAACACATGTTTGACAGCAACAACATGCTCATTAAAACTAACAACAGATCTTTGACAGTAAGACACAACAGACATTATACTGACAGCCATTTGTAACTGATTTGCCATTTGTTTTACAAAACAATACTTCTACAGACATTAGTATACCTCAGCTATGGAATGACCATCTACTACTCACCTAATGCTGTCTGCTATGTACAGCGAAAAAGACGACGTTATTTCCTTTTTAAACAAAGCTAAATGCAAAAACAATGCAATAAGGTTTATAAAATGGCAATTTTTTGAAACTGTTAATAAGTTTTTATCTGAATAGCAAACAGTTTGGAAACTTAATAGATACCTGGTTACCCTGCATCTGATCTGGCTCTAAACTGTCTGTCGTGCACAAAGTCTTCAGCATAAATGTGTATATACTTGGAAATATTCATGTCTTTTCCATTGCATCATTATAATAACACACCCACTGTTGGTGAAATATATCTTCTGCTTTGTTGGCTGCAAATTTTCTCAAATTCAGATTTATGCATTTTAGAATTGAAGAAATCTAAAAGCGTTTGTCAAACAGTTTAGATCCAGGTCAGATGGCATGTTACATGGTGTGTGATCTGGATCTAAACTGTTTGCAAATACCCGTCAGTTACGAACAGCAGGCAAAGATTGAGCATCTAAATATCAAGACCCTCAAACATTCACCAGCATCTAACTACTGTACCTTTTAACCCTTTACTCCATAGCCTGTTTCTAAAATTGAAGACAGGTGACCGCTTAAAGCAGGTTTAAATGTGTAAAAATGAATATCTATGGAGTAAAGGGTGAACACCTTCATCATCTTCTGCTACATAGGTACTGTACAGATCTAATCACAAACATTTTTGGAATATTACTAACAAACCTAGAGTGATTTAGTGTAATAGTAAAAATGACTGTTCTGCAGAACGCACACTGCAAGTTTTACATCTTTCAAATCTAGTTATGTGAATACACTGAAAATGATCATAATATTCTATACCAGTTCACCGTCTTCACACAGTTACAACTGAGAGGACATTTCTCTTTCCACTTAAACCCATTGCTCCATACATACAACTTTGATGTATTCCTCCAGTGATGAAAACAAAATTAATTTATACATGTGCAGTCATGAATATGTACAAGAAATAGTTTCCATATTCTAGCTTAAAGCAGGCAAGAAGTAAAGCAGAATGTGCCTTCAGACACATTCTGCTTTACTTTTAACCTGCTTTAAGTAGTCCCCTGTTGGGATAATGGATATAAATAATCTAGGCTGAATTGCAAATGCAGTACAATAAATTGTAGAGAAAAAAAAACTTTTTGAAAATGTCAAAGATTACTTGCAATTTAAATAACGGTAGTATTAGAGTCTGAGGAAACAGGGGGGTTACCCAGTGTATGATCTGGCTTCAAAGTCTTTGCAAAGGACATAGGACTGTAAGAAACACACATGTTTACTGGGAAAGGAAAATGTCTTCTCAACTGTATGATGAAAATGTTTTTGTAAAGGCCCTGTATCATTACCACTCAGAAGAATGTTTCTTGGTGTTTCAGGAAGATGGTTGCTTAACCCTTTTCCCCATAGAAGGGCCTTTTAGCACATTCACTGTATTCTTTCACTGAAGAAAATAGCTATTCAGTCAATTTATACAGTCATGAACATGAACCATATGAAATATTTTCTATATCCTAGCTAGTAGCTTAAAGCAGGCTGAAAGTAAAGCAGAATGTGCCTTAAGGCACATTCTGCTTTACTTTCAACCTGCTTTAAGTAATGACCTGTCTTCAAAACTAGAAACATGCTATGGGGTAAAGGGTTAAAGCAGTGTGAAAGTAAAGCATACAATTATTTATTTCATTCCAACCCTTCCCATCCTAGCCAACAGATACAATATGGGTCACGAAATATACATGAGTAACGCTTGTGGGTCATTATGTTTACTTGTGGATCGTTTTAGTTACCAAAACATGAACCAGTCTACTTGGAAATTCTAGGTAGTTTTATAAATATACTGTTCTAAGTTAGAAAACAGTAAAGACCCTGATCAGAGGACTCATACAGAAGCCCTCTGATCTGGGTCTATACTGTTTTCCAAAGTAATGAGTATATCTTATACAGGTCCATAGTGTTGAACGTTCAGGTATGTGACTGCTGGTTCCAGCCATGACTGGCCAATGAGACAATGACCACTGTCCCTGCTAGCATCATTTAGTGGCAAGAAGGACGTAAATCCTTATAACAAACAAGAACAAAAGCTGGAATGTTCAATGTTGCTGTTGAATACCTGTATTCATCTGTAGATGGCAACTTAATGCAAAATCAAAGCAGAAAACTCCTACATGAGCTGTCTACTTGACATTCATGTTGCTTAATCCATTTCTCTATAAATATGTCTTTGTCACAGCTCCAAATATTTCTTAACTGTGGAAAGTAGCCCCCACCTTGGAATTCCTTAATGCTAGGTTCACACCAAAGGCGAATGCCGCGCTTTAAATCAGCGAGCAAAGCGTCATCATTTTTGTTTACTTTTCCAAAAATATCACGATCTCTTACGCTCTGATAAGAATTGGTTGCCGCTTTGGGACCAGTTATTTCCTGACTTCGTTGTTATGGTTCCTCATGCTTTGATCCCACTTTGATCAGGCTTTGCTACGCTTGAAATCACGCTTTTATAAGCTTTATTACACTTTGATGCGATTGTGACGCTTTAAATCAGGCTCTGATACGATTATCAAGCTTTGTTGTGCATTGTTACGTTCTATTCAGCTCTGTTATGCATTGGAAAATGTCAAGATCGCCGATTTCATGCCGCTTTTGATCCAGAGCCTATATAGAGATGCAGTAGATCCACTAAATCATTGCATTTTGACTCCAGAACACGATGTCAGAACAACATGATCCAGAAGTTCCAGAACATGATCTATCTGAAACAATGCAATGAGTGGTACTCAAGTCGCAGCGCTATTTATAGGGATGGAGACAGAGCGTGGGTATCGTAGGAGAGCCTGAAAGAGTGTCAGAGAGCGTGAGGAAGCTTGCCAAGCGTAACAAAGCCTAACAAAACGTGTCAATCCTTGATCAAAGCATCTCAATTCTTGAGAAAGCGTGAGAGTCCTTCATGAAAACGTAACAAAGCGTATCAAAGCATGTCAGATATTGATGAAAGCGTCTGACCTCGTATCAGATATTCATGCCAAATCGTAACAAATCTTGAGACATCTTAACGAAGCGTATCAAGTGGTGACAGACCGTGAAGACTGGGGTCCCCGCTTTGAACCAAGCTCTGTTAAGCTTTCCTACGCTTTGAGTCAAGCTTTGCTGAGCTTTGTTAAGCCTCGTTAAGCTTTGATATGCTCTCGGCGCTTTAATCAATTCGTAACAGAGCGCCCCAAAAATTTAAACCGTTTAAAAAAAATTGGCGTTCTTGCCGAATGCCCCACTTTACTCCAAGCTTTCCCACGATCTATTACGACCCTGACGCTTTAATCAAGCTTTGTTACGCTTTAAAGCGCCATCAAAGCGCCGTTGGTGTGAACCTAGCATAATATAAAACAGAAGACATTTCCAGTATCTTCCCAAATCATAGCTTAAAGCAGGTTAAATAGCTGTCTGCTTTCCTTTCCACCTGCTTTAAGCAACCACCTGTTTGAAAACAGGCTATGGGCAAAGTCGGTAAAAGCAGTATCCATCTTTTAACACAGTTGGATATAAATTATTTACATTGTTGGCCACATAGGAACTTGGTTCACACCATAGACAACTGTTCTTCTGAGTGACCATACTAGTCAGGGTTTACTGTATAGTAAAACCTCTCTAGCACCACTACTAGATGAGCTAAATGTTTTGGCATTTTAGGCACGTGGCTGCTAAAAGCAAGATAAAAGAAAAGCAGAAAGCTCCTATAGGAGCTTTCTGCTTTACCTTTTTCTTGCTTTCAGCTGTCACCTGTCTTAAATTCCATCTTTTAAGCTCATTTTCAAGTCATTATAGAGAGGTTTTATTATATTTATACATATCTAAAATATACCCTCAATATCATGCTGCAGATATTTCCATGGGTAGCCCAAGCTACATTTTCCTTTATTAAATACTGTATGTTGACTTCCCTCTTTTAGCAACACAATCATCAGTCGCCTCCCTTTGCTAAACTGTTTTATTTGCTACTCTTCAGACATGGAAATCACATTTGGCAATTTACCCTAATGCTTTTATAGTTGAAGCATACAGCATATCTATATCACATGTGTCTTTGTCCCAAAGTGGGTGGGTGGGGGAACATGTTGCTATGACGACACATGATGAGCGGCAGCTTTGTCTCTTTTATGTTTAAGATGGTGTAGAGTACAGGCATGGCAACATTTCTCTTTGTAATATTTATACGGACACAGTCTGGCTTGAACAACAAGACGACACTGACTCCATGAGTCTTTACAACCAGGATCTGAAATAGTAAAATTAAAATATATTATACAGTGTTCCCTCCCTAAAACGGCCCTCCCAACAACGACTCCATCCTTACAACGACCCTTGTCGCAGTTCTCTAAACAGGACAATTATGTCAAACGCTTTTACTGCTGCAATATTGTCTGCTCAGTGGACATTTTGAGATATATAATGAAGAGTGACAAACAGGTTCAATCCAGATCAGACTGATCTGGATTCAAGCTGTTTGAAAATGTAAGCAGAGTCTAAATTTTCCCTCCCTATAACGACTCCCTCCGAACAACACGCACACTCTGTGTCTCCCATTGGGTGACGTTGAAGAGAGGGAGCACTGTACTCCCATTTAACCCCTTCACTGCCATGATGTCATTATTTGATTTATAGGTACAGTACTTCATCCCTACAACGGCCCTCCGAACAATGATTCCCTCCTTACAACAATGCTTGCCGCTGTTCCCAATACAAGACATTTATGGGTATATCTAACATTTCACTGATGCAATTCTGTCTGCTTAAATTATTGGTTGCTTTTTTTTCTCAATCTTACGTATTTGACATTTTGACAGACATCTGGTTTTACTTGTCAAATTCAGATTGAAGGTAAATTGACTAAAATAATGAGGGTCTGCACTGTTTGCAATAACAAGGACTTTTGAGACTGAACTCCACCAGAGTTAAAGTAAACTGGCCAGTCTTTAGAAATGGAAGAGTCCATTTGGCAAGTCAGCAGTGCAAGGGTTGACAAGAGCACTGCATGAGAGTGCCAAGGCTCGTCAGTTTTTGAAGATCAAAATAAAATAAAGTAAAATTAGGTCAAAGGTCAAGGTCAATTTGTAAAACAGTTTGGTATGATTCGATAGGACTTGTCATGATGAACATGCATACCAAAAAAGAAAATTTTAGATGAAATATTGAAGAAGTTATGGCCAATGTTAAGATTTAGGACAACCTGGACAAAGACTAACAACGACTACCACAACAGTGATGAGGACAGATGAGTGAAAATCGAGTGATACCTTCATCAAGCTGAGGTAGATCACATTCCTGGGTGTTACAGGAGCGGCGTAGAGAAGGCTTGGTGTTCTTGGTACAGAGGAAACTGGGGGTCTTGTCTGTGGTGAGGCACTTACTGTCTCTAGTCTTCACTCCAGTACCACAACTCTTAGAACACTGCAATAGTCAAAATGCACTAGACTTATGAACAATGGAATTGCTCATTAAAAGTTTCTGGGGGGAATGAGCTTATGCTGGTCAAACAAATCAAAACTTTTGCTAATAACTTTGTTTTCAGGTTTTATATTGCCCTGAAGTCATTCAGTTTGGTTCTAGTTCAAGTGCTGTGTTACTTGGAATTTGCTCTGGATCCATGATAACAGATAAAATTGTTGTATGCTTAACCCTTATCCTTCAGTGATATTGTCTGCTTTGAAATTGTTGTCTGCATTTTTCAAAAAAAAAGAAAAAAGTTTTGTATATATTTTAATTAAAAGAAGTCTCAGAGACAATTGTTAAACAGTTTGGACCAAGACCAGTCACAGTATTATGCAGCATCTGATCTGGGTCCAAACTGTTTGGAAATAACAGTCACGTTATAACCCAAAGTATAAGGGTTAATTGCAACAATAATCTATCATTTAGTACTTTTCTGTGTTTATTGATTTAAGCTGATCTTATCACCTTGTATCAAACTATTTTTAGGGGATGATAGATATGAACGTGGAAAAAAGGCCTTAAACCAATTACTCCATAAATACATATTTATATTGCCTTTATTCCTCCTCTGAAGACAACACAGTTTATAATACAGTCATATTCACATTAAGAAATCGTTTCTATATCCTATGGTACTAGCTTAATGCAGGCTGAAAGTAAAGGAAGCTGCTTTAAGTGGTCACCTGTCTTCAAAACTAGAAACAGACTATGATATAAAGGGTTAAATGTTGTAAATGAGATTCGTACCTCTGACCATTTGGTCATGTACCACTGGGGTTGGCACTGTGGCAGGGTGGGGCAGGGACTCTCTGTCTCTGGTTTGATATATTCCTTACAGTTCTCTTCCCCCACCACAGCAAACAGGTCGACATCCAGCTTCTTCATACATACCACATCTCTAACCTGCATCTCTGAACCACAGCTAGCTCTACACTGAAACACAGAGAAGACAAATATTGCAGTTTACATCTCTACCCAATAAATATGCCTTTTTACGCCCTTTAATTATTCCTCTACTGAAGAAAATAGTTCCACTTTATACAGTCATGAATATGCCCCATAAGAAGAAGATGTGTTTGTAAAACACTATGCCCCCTGATGTGACCTTGACCTTTGTTTGATATGACTCTACTCACACTGATGTAAAGAGCTTCTTGCCTCTTAATGACCTTAACCTTATTCGGACATGACCCAAGTTGTACTGAGCTCAAAAGCTTCTTAAAGTTGAGTACATATGCCAAATATGAAGTCCCTTTTACATGACAATTTGTAGTTTCAGAGTTATTGTCAAGCTTAAAGGTAGCATTCATCATAAAAAATATGACTTATATCCTAGCAGTCGGTAGCTTATAGCAGACTGAAATAAAGTATTTAAGGAGCATTCTGCTTCACTTTTTCAATATTGAAAGCAAGCTAGGGTGTGTGTGTGTGTGTGTGTGGGGGGGGTTATTATGCCATAAATACACCTTTTTTATTCCTTCACTGAAAAATAGGTCCACTTTACATAGTCATGAATATAACATAATATTTTGTATATCCTAATAAAAAGTAACTTAAAGCAGGCTGAAAGTAAAGCAGAATATGCCTTAAGGCACATTCTGCTATACTTTCAACCTGCTTTAAGTTGTTACCTGTCTTCAAAATTAGAAACAGACTATGGGGTTGTGGGTTGAACAAGCTAAAACAACCAAGCTGCAAAAATCAGGTAAAAGTTTACAATTTGGGAGTAAGGCGTTGCCAGGATATACAACGTAAATTATTCATATATGTGACAAGCTGCCATGTACTAATTAAGTTAAATATCCTCAGTTATGTAAGGTGTGAAATAATTAACTTCTTCACATAAAAATATGCCTGTGCCAGGTGCATCAGTATGGTATACAGAGTATGATAGAATGACATGTACCATAGGCATGACAGACCTATACTTTTCTAATACAGTGCTCCCTCCTTACAACGGCCCTCCCAACAACAACTCCCTCCTTACAACGGCCCAATGTCGCATTTCTCTAAACAGAACAATTATGTCTAACGCTTTAATGCTGCAATATCGCCTGCTTAAAATTGTCGTCTGCTGTTTCTTCTCAAAGTTACATATAAGTGGATATAGAAGAAATATAATAACAAGTGATAAACAGCTTGAATCCAGATCAGACGCTGCATTACGCGGCGTCTGATCTGGATTCAAGCTGTTTGCCAATGTAAGCGTAGTCTTTATTTTCCCTCCCTATAATGACTCCCTCCAAACAACACACACAATCTGTGCCTCCCATTGGGTGTCGTTGTAGAGAGGAAGCACTGTACAGTTAGGCCTCCTATACACCATAGAAACCCATTTTATTTATTCATGCATCCACTGAAGAAATTAGTTCCACTTTATACAGTCATGACTCTGTATCATAAGAAATATTTTCTGTATTCAACCAAATGGTAGCTTAAAGCAGGCTGAAAGTAAAGCAGAATATGCTTGCTTTAAAGCAAATTCTTCTTTACTTTCAACCTGCTTTAAGTGGTCACCTGCAGGAGTCCAAATAAGGGGACTATATTAACAAGACTGTGCTCAATAAACGCTTATGTCCCCTGCGGCATCATTGCAAATATATTTAGAATCATTTCTAAGTCCATATTAGGTCAAGGTCAAATCAAGATTGGGTGATATGGGTGTATTGGGAATGGGCAAAGGCAACTGTTTTACAACTGTATAAGTATCCAAGCATTCCAGCAACTGGTGTTGAAGTCAGGCAAAACAGTAAAATCTAGTTAACCAAGAAATGGCCCATTTACAATATTCTAAGTCCAAACGAGGTCAAGGTCAAATTGAGATAGGGTGATATGGCAGAATTGGGAATGGTTCGAGGCAACAACTGACTAAGTATCAAAGCATTCTAGTTAGTGGTGTTGATGCATGATGAAACGGTAAAATCTGGTTAACCTCATAACCACTGATGGACAGACGTTCTTAGGAGATTCTTTTGGGGATTAGATGCAATATAAACCCTAACCCTAATTAGATACTTTATAAACCCTAACCCCACAATACTCTCTTTCAACCCAACAATGACCAACTGGCCTGGTTAGGAGCCCATAGGGTGGCTCCTGTAAGGGCGAACAGATGGACGGCTCAATCACTATATGCCTCTGCATCTGTCGATGGCATAAAACATAAAATCTTTATTTCTGCATTGAACCCAATGGTGTGACTACTCGACAGGATTGTCTCTTTGAGGCAACTCTAATAAGTATAGGATTTGATGCTGAAATGGATGAAAATACTGAAATTGTTCAGTTTACTCCCTCTTATCTGGAGTCCTATACAACTGGTTACCTGTTTTCAAAACTAGAACAGGTTATGAAGTAAAGGGATCACACTGAAAACACTCTACGCGGGAAAGGATCAAGGGAGGTTTCTGCTATATTTTCAGCTTTTAGCAGTGAGTGTGTTGATCACAAAACACAAAATAGGAAGAAGAGAGTTAAAGGAGTATTATGCAGACCTATGCAAGAAATCTCTTTGCATACAGGAAAAATGATAACTTATTGTTCAGATAATGTTGGACTTAAATAATAAATCACGTATATTATGACAAATTTATCACTTCAATTTTTTCTCCATAATGCATGTGTCTTTAAATTAATTATGCAATTTGTTTAACTGCCACATAGACATAACATGAACATTTTTTTCTATACTAAACAACAAGACTTAGGCAGACCTATGTTTTCTTATTAACCCATTACGCCACTAAGCCCGTTTCCAATTTTGAAAATAGGCGACTTCTTAAAGCATGTTGAAAGAAAAGCAGAATACGTCTTAAGGCACATTCTGCTTTACTTTCAGCCTGCTTTAAGCTACGATCTGCTAGAATATAGAAAATATTGCCTATATGTACTTATTAATGGCTATAAATTGGAACTATTTTGTTCAGTGGAGGAATAGATTGGAGGGGTAAAAGGACGTATTTATGGGGTAATGGCTTAAAACAATTTCTCCATCAGTATCAGAAAGTTTTTCATGTGAAATATTCTCCAGTTACCTGTGACCATGGGCCCTCAAACCAGAATCCTCCACATGGTCTTGTCTTCTTGCACGGTTTCTGCGTGCGTGGCTTGTACCCACACTTGGTCTCTGGGAGGGGACTGCCATCTGCAGCTGAACAGTACACAGTCCTTGTATGGAAGCCTGGGCCACACTCTGTCGAACACTGTAAACACCAACAGTTAAACCCATTACGACATCAATATGCTTATTAAAGCATTTAATTTATTCTTCAATTGAAGTGAATAGTTCAGTGTTATACAGGCATAAATATGCATCAAAGAAATAGTTTCTATATCCTAACATTAACAGACTGATGGGAGCTTAAAGCAGGATGAAAGTAAAGTAGAATGCACATTAAGGCACTTTCTGCTTTTCATTTGACTTGCTTTTAAATGGTTAACTGTGTCCAAAACTTTTCGCAGCTAGGCTATGTGGGGTAATGAAACTCCAGTTTTCATTTGATTTTCATCCATTATTGTCCATTTAGGGGTTGACTTTTACAATTTATTCCAAAATAACAAGAGTGCAGACCCTAAGCAGAGGGCTCTGTTTTCACACGACAATTGTACTCCTTACAACGACATTAATATTGTTTTAAAGGATTATAATTATACATAATTTATGGTACAATGGGTTAAACCTTTTTTCACAGAATAAACATCTGCTCAATATTGTCATATTTACAATCCATACGACAAACAGTAATCTGATGAGCTGAGTTAAACACTGTCTGATCAGAATCTAAACCATTTTCACAGGTCTAGACAATTCACTACTCTGTATACATGTATTTACATAAACAGGAGCTGGTTTGGGCCAGGTTTGGATCCAAACTCTGTGAAAAGGTCTTCAATGAATGTTTTAACCCATTATCCCATGAATATGTCTTTTTACACCTTTAATTTACCCCTCCTCTGAAGGAAATAGTTCTAATGTATACAGTCATGAATATGCACCATATGAAATAATTTCTATATCCCAGCAGATGAAAGCTTAAAGCAGGCTGAAAGTAAAGCAGAATGTGCCTTATGGTGCATTCTGCCTTACTTTCAACCTGCTTGAAGTAATCACCTGTCTTGAAAACTAGAAGCAGGCTTTGGGTTAATGTTTTAAGTGTAAAGTCATCACTTACACTCTCTGACCAGGCAGTTTGGAACCAGCCCTTGGCGCAGGTTCCCATATCACAGCGTCTGATATTATCAGGCTTGGTACCAGCACACTGTCTCTCAGATACACTGTTGTTAGCTGTGTCTTCACAGTCCACTGTTCTAGACATCTCACCAATACCACAGTCCACTGAACACTGAAACACAATCAAGTCCAGGCTCCATGGTTATAAAGCTTTTGAGTTGAGTCTGAAGTCTTCTCAAGGATTTGATTAGTCAGATTTGAGCCTAGGCTTAAATCTGACCAATCAAATGCTCGAGAATGATTTCAGACTCAACTCAAACGCTTTATAACCATGGACCCAGGTGCCGTCTTACAAAATGTCGTACGACAAAAATTGTCATAAGTTGGATTCTTAAATTCTAAATTATTATTTATTTTTCCATCTAATCCTGTCTTGTGACAACTAAGAATGGTGGCGAAATCAGAAATCAGATGTATTTTAAAACTTTGACTTACGAACGTGTTTGTCGTACAACGTTTCATATGATGGGCCCCAGGACTCCAGATAAAGGGAGTTTTTCACAAACTAAATTTTTATTTCTACATTAAACCCTGTTGTGTCGCTATTCATTAGAATTGTCTCTTGAGACGATTCTTATGAGTAGTAATGCACCATAGGATTTGGTGCTGAAATGAGTGAGAAAATGTTGATTTGTTGGAATCCAATACAGCCTTACTGTTTATCGCCAATTAAATGTCTCAGGGAGCAATGAAATCCAAAAAGTTTCAAGCAGGCTGAAAGTTAAGCAGAATGCTCCTTCAAAGAACCTTCTGTTTCAATACTGAAACAAATTAGATGGGAAAGTGTTAAAGTACAATTCTTTACATTTCAAACAAAACTAAATGCAAGTGCCATGCAATAAAACATACAATATTACACCTACTGGAAAATTCTCACCATTCATTTCTATCTGAAGGAAACCATTCTGGGACCTCATCACATGCAAGCTCCCTCAAGCTTAAAGGAGGCTGAAAGTAAAGCAGAATGCTCCATAAGGAGCATTCTACTTTACTTTCAATCTGCTTTAAGCAACCATCAATAGTCCTCAATATTGAAAGTAAGCTCACCTTGGTCCAGTTGCTGGTCCTCCACTCTGCACAAGGTCGGGTCTGACAGCTCTGTGTGGTAACAGGTCGTTGGTTCAAGTTGCACATCTGTGCAGACACTGAGATAGTGAAGTTCTGTGAGTACCTCTGTTTACACTCCACCCTCCGGGTCTGGAGGCCCTGCCCACACGTCACACTACACAGGGTCCATGGGCCTTCCTCCCAGCTAGAAAAATACACCACTCACTATAATGATATTCAGTGGATAAGATATTTTCTTTCCTAATAGATATACTAAAACTATTTGTTTCATTACAAAAATTTGGTAAGTCCCCACCAAGCTTATTATAAATTGTCTTTGAAATGTATTTCTTAACATATAGGTGCCTGGCATTCCTGTACTAACAGATCTATTTCAGACCAAATCTGGTTTACTGTCTCTTTAACTCATTCAGCCTTAGAATTGTAATGGACAAGTCCAATTCCAAAATAAATCTAGCTCATTTACACAACTATTCAGGCTATTGTTTTCTGCAATATATTGCAAAATGACAAGCAATGTAGACCCTGATCAGAGGGTTCCTGCAGGAGCTCTCTGTTCTGGATATACACTGTTTGCAGAGGAAAAGATTACTCTTCACAGGTACAATGTTTGTAAATGATGAGAATACTCGTCACTAGGGTTCAATGAGGTAAAGTTTAATGACTGCCTAAACCAGGTGTTCTTGTACAATGGACTTACTCTGGTGGACATGGAGACTTGTTACACACTATGGTCTGTATTGTTTTCTTGGCCGGGTCACAGTTCTCATCTGTTACCTGAACATTCGTCTTCCTTTTAATGCAAGCCATGATGGTGTCTTGCCTACCTGAAAATACACAAAATCTTAAACAATGACAATGTTTTAAATCTGTCATCCCTGAAGTGAGGATTTTTTAACCCATTACTCAACAGCCTATTTCTAGTTTTGTAAACAGGTGGCCACTTAAAACAGGTTGAAAGTAAAGCATAAGGTCCCTTAAGGCTCATTCTGCTTTACTTTCAGCATTCTTTAAGCTACCATTCTGTTAGGATATAGAATATAATAATTTCCTATGTTGCATAAAAAGAGCTGTATAAAAAGAGCTATTTCTTTTCAGTGGAGGAATAAAATGGAGGCATAAAAAGGCACATTTATGGGGTAATGGGTTAACTCATTGCATGCTCACAGTGAAATTGTGATAGCCTTTGCAAACAGTTTGAATCTAGATGAGACACTGTCAGTTATGCAGCATCTCATTTGGATCCAAACTTTCAATGAATTACCTTGTTGTATAAATATGTAGACAACAAGTTAGATAACCCTTACTAGTTCTTCACTGTAACAACAATAAGACTAATTATCTCCCTTCAATCACTGTAAGCAAAGCCCAATATATGGCTTAACCTTTTTCCCAATAAAAGTGCCTCTTAGCCCTTTCAATATTTTCCTCCACTGAAGAAATAGTTCAAATTTATACAGTCATGAACATGAACCAAACAAAAATATCTAGAAGCAGTAAAAAAAAATTATGATCAATACCAGTGCCATTTTTGAAAGGAAAATACAGGAAAACTGTCCAGGTAAAAAGAAAGTATAGGAAAAGTAGGATTTAAAAAATATAGCAAACATTCTGACAAATATAAGAAAGTAAAGGTGGGAATTAGTCTGCAATAAGTATGCTTTTCTCATATACAGTAAAACCTCTTTATAATGACCACTTGATTAAGTTGATTATTGTTTGTTTAAGACAGGTGACTGCTTAAAGCAATGCTAAAGTAAAACAGAAAGCTCCTTTGTTTAACTTTCATCTTGCTTTAAGCTGCAACCTGTTTTCAATACAATCAATTTGTGTTATTATTTCTGGTGGCAATAGACAGATTTTACTGTATTTTGGCAATCATTACCAAGAGACACATCACCTGTTTGCAATATGGAAATTTGAAGGAAAAGCTGGTTACTGTAAAGCAATTAATGACAGCCATTAGCGGTATCAAAAAGCACACCTACACTGGAAACACTATAAACCTGTCCCCACTGTGAGGATGATCATTTATTTCTTGCCTCATTTGTGCACACCATTATCACTTATTGTGTCAATTTTAATTTTTGATATATTTCTTCTTTAAATTTTATGCTATGCTTCTGTAAGCCTCAACATATTTTGCAAAAATGGAATTTAATCCTTTCCTTCATAGCCACAGCTTATCTAATTTATTGTAATGGAGGCCCTTTCAAAAGGGAGGCCTCTATTGGGATATGTTTTTTTCCTGATAGTTTGTAGCTCAAATCAGCCTGAAAGTAAAGCAGAATGACATTGAGGCACATTCTGCTTCACTTGCAACCTACTTTACGTGGTCTCCTGTCTTCAAAATTAGAAACAGGCTATAGGGTAAAGGGTTAAACCTTTTGAAACTCATTTTGGAAATTGGATTCAGCCACCGGTTATTTAAATTCCATTACCACAAAAAATACAATAATGATGATTTTTTAACACCCCCCCCCCCCCCAAAATAAAAATGGTGGGCCTCTGGTATTTATAACTGAGTAGTAAGTCTGTGTATTAGGCAGGTGGCTGATTAATCCACTACCCCATAAATAAACCTTTCTTACCCCTTTAACTTATCCCTCAAATGAAGAAAAAAGTTTCACTTTATACAGTCATGAATAATTATGCACCATAAGAAATATTTCCTTTATCCTAGTAAATGGTAGCTTAAAGCAGGCTGAAAGTAAAGCAGAAAATGCTGTAAGGTTTTGCTTGCCATATGTATGTAGATATAGATTTTTCAACATTTCCTTTTAAAACAAGGTCAGAGTGTCAAACAGATTGAATCCTGATGAAATGCCGAGTTACGTGGAGTCTTATCAGGATCCAAACTGTTTTCGGAGATAATCTGGAGCCTTGTAGAACTCTACTGTACTGAGTCTTAAAGCAAGGCTGCCTATGTGTTATGCATATGTAATGCTTCGTCACCTTACACTGCGACCTAGTGTATGTATAGGAATGACTTTATGATGACTTCTGCTCATATTTATACAGCGGAACATACACTCTAATTTCTTTTAGATGACTTCAATTTAACGCTGCTGATAGAAACTGATCCACAAAGAAGATAGCGATTAATGCATATGATTACCGACATTATTTACGAGCTTGATGCAAACTTGACAGTTGCGGCTGCAAGACAAGGAGCGATGTTTTCATCAACCAAAGTTTCGTCTCCTGTTGTTTTATCATTATTAACCGATTACTCCATAAATGCGCCTTTTTACGCCTGTAATTCATTAATCCAACAAAGGAATTAGTTAAACTTGATAGTCATAATAATATACCATATGAAACATTTTGTTCGATCACCCTAGCAGAAAGTTAGTTTTAAGTAAAATGGAAGTAAAACCAAATGTTCCATACGGAGCAGTCTGCTTTACTTCTGCCTGCCTTAACCCATAACCTTATATATACACCCTTTCACACCTTTAATTGACATTCTTCCGCAACAGAAATTGTTCAATTTCATTCAGTCAGAATTATGCACTGTAACAAAATTTATCCTAGAAGATGATAGCTTAAAGCAGTCTGAGAGTATAGCAGAATGTGTCTTAAGTTGCATTCTGCTTTGTTTTCAACCTTGATTTAAGCGGTAACCTGTCATCAAAACTAGAAATAGGCTATGGGGTAATGGGTTAAGCAACCATCTATCTTCAATACTGAAACTAGAGCTTGTTTTTGAGAAAAACACATGTCTCCCCCCGGTACCCCGCCCCAGCACCCATAAGAGGAATAAATTCACCCCCTGGCAACCTCCACCCTGGCACCTATAAGAGGAATAAATTCATATGTCAAAATACTGACATTGTAAAATTGTAAGCAATTTATTTTCAGATTAAAATTGTGTGTATACTTACTGTGTGACTTCTGTCATAATTGTTGCAGCCCATATGCCTATCTACATGACCATCCCCACATATAGCTGGTTCATATGTAGAAGTTTGAATGAAAACTCTTACATAGTATAGGAGGAGTTAGCTGCACAAGACATTTTCCCTATATAATCTATATAAGGAAAAACTCCAAAGGGCCATAACTTCTGTCACAATTGTTGGAGTCAAAATTCCAAACCACATGACCATCCTCACATATAGCTGGTACATGTGTAAAAGTTTGAAGTAAATCTCTCAAATAGTGTAGGAGAAGTTAGCTGCACAAGAATTTTTCGCTATATACTCTATATAAGGAAAAACTACAAAGGGCCATAACTTGTCAAAATTGTTGCAGCCAAAAATCCAAAGCACATGACCATCCTCACATTTAGCTGGTACATGTGTAAAAGTTTGAAGTAAATCCCTCAAATAGTGTAGGAGGAGTTAGCTGCACAAGAATTTTTCGCTATATACTCTATATAAGGAAAAACTACAAAGGGCCATAACTTCTGTTAAAATTGTTGCAGCCGAAATTCCAAACCACATGACCATCCTCACATATAGCTGGTACATGTGTAAAAGTTTGAAGTAAATCCCTCAAATAGTGTAGGAGAAGTTAGCTGCACAAGAATTTTTCGCTATATACTCTTTATAAGGAAAAACTACAAAGGGCCATAACTTCTGTTAAAATTGTTGCAGCCGAAATTCCAAACCACATGACCATCCTCACATATAGCTGGTTCATGTGTAAAGGTTTGAAGTAAATCCCTCAAATAGTATAGGAGGGGGGGGGGGGGGGGGGGGGGGTTAATCTACAATAGGGGGGGTTAATCTACAATGGCTGAAATCTAACCCCGGGGTTAATCCACTATATTGTAGATGAACCCCGGGGTTAAATTACAATGGAGTCAAAATACCATAGGACACCTGGTCCATTTTTGACACAGGGGTCATAATTTGAATACTCTTCAAAGAGGACTGTAAGGCAATATCAAAGGACTGGGCTTTACAGTTCCAGGGAAGAATATTTTAAAGGTTTTCCTATTTAAGTCTATGTAAAACTGAAAAGTCCCAGGGCGGGGCCGTTTGTGACCCCGGGGTCATAATTTGAACAATATTGGAAGAAGACTATTAGGCAAAGCTTCATGCCAAATATAAAAGGTCTAGGTTGGACAATTTCAGGAGAAGATTTTTAAAGGGTTTTTTCCATATACAAGTCTATGTAAAATGACAAGTACCGGGCGGGGCCATTAATTACACGGAGGTCATGATTTAAACAATCATGGTAGAGGACAATAGACCAAAGCTACAGTCATGTCAATGGTAAAAGGTCTGGTTCTTACGGTTTCAGAAGAAGATTTTTAAAGGTTTTCCTATATAAGTCTATGTAAAACTAATGAGCCCCAGGGCGGGGCCAGTTTTGACCCGAGGGTCATGATTTGAACAAGCTTGGAATTAAGAATACCATAAGGCGAAGTTACATGTACAATATCAAAGGCCTGGACCTTAATATACCGCTTCAAAGAAGAAGATTGTTAAAGGTTTTCATTATATAAGTCTATGTAAAACTGATAAGCCCAGGGGTGGGGCCAATTTTGACCCCAGGGTCATGATTTGAACAATTTGGTAGAGGACCATAAGGTAAAGCTGCATGTAAAAGATCTAAGTCTTACGGTTTCAGAGAAGTAGAGTTTAAAAACTTTTCCTATGTAAAACTGATAAGCCCTGGGCGGGCCATTTTTGACCCAGGGGTCATTAACGTAATGCTTCATATCAAATTTGATTGTCCTAGCACTTACGATTATTGACAAGAAGATTTTTAAAGTTTCCTCTTTGGTTGTCAATATAATGTAAATGCCTAAAAAATGACCACGCTCTCTGGCGGCCAGGTTTTTGACAGATCAGAAATGTTTGAACAAATTTGAAAGTATATCAATTTAGAAATATTTTGGTGAAAAACAAATTGAAATTGGACCAGTCGTTCTTGAGAAAAAGATTTTTTAAGATATTGCGCATGGTTGCCATGGCAACAAGACCAATAGCCCCACCCACTTTTTTATAAAAACTTTTGAAGCTCACAACTACTGTATGCATCTGACCAAGTTTGGTTAAAATTGCGCCATTGGTTTCAGAGAATAAGTTATTTGAAACAAATTGTGAACAGACGACACCGACATGGACCCAACACCGACACCGACGGACGGCGACTGATCACAATAGCTCACCTTGAGCACTTTGTGCTCAGGTGAGTTAAAAAGGCTTGCAAATGGTCCTATCGATAATACAGAAGCTTTGTGCAGATTGACCACTTAACCCATTGCCCGATAGATACCGTACTCCTTTTTTTAAGTCATTCATTTATTTCTTCACTGAAGAAAATAGTTCTATCTTATACAGTCAAGATTTTGCAACATAAAATATATTTTCTATGTCCTAGCAAATGGCAGCTTAAAGCAGGCTGACTGTAAAGCAGAATGCAAAGAGCATTCTGCTTTACATTCAGCCTATTTTAAGGAAATATCTGTCTTCTATGTTGAAAATGAGCTAAGATATGATCCATTGGGTATTTTTTAGTACAGGTAATTGCTTAATGCAGAACAAAAATCATGCAGAAAGCATAAGCATAACTTCATCCTTCATCAATCAGTGACCAGTCTTTAAAGATTTCATTGTTCATAATAAATGGTTGCTTAATACAAGATTGACTATATATATACAAAGAGTAAAGGATGAGTTAGAATGAGCTAAACGTTTTTGAATAACGTTGTTTGCAACACTAATCCATGTTAAATTGTCGACATCTGCTTTCAGAAAAGGTAATGTATCTACTTAACTCTTTGCATGCTAGCGATGAAATCATCATTACCATTGCAAACAGTTTGGATCCAGATGAGATGCCGTATAATGTGGTGTGTCATCAGGATCTAAACTGTTTATCACTTTGACCATAGTTTGGAAAGAAATTTTAGAACAGCAGCAGATGTCTATTGTTGCCATTGACAATGTTATGAAGTGTTAAAGAATAACAAGGGCCACTATGGCCCTAAATCGCTCACCTGGTAACCATGTAACCATGCACACCGTGTGACCTAGTTTTTGACCGGGCATGACCCTCATTATAACTTGACCTCGATTTCAATGAGGCAAACATTTTGTTCAAGTTTCATGAAGATTCAATGAATTTTGTAGTCTCTAGAGTGTTAACAAGGTTTTTAGATGATTTGACCTAGTGACCTAGTTTTTGACAAGACATAAGCCACATTTGAACTTGACCTATATTTCATTGAGGCAAACCTTTTCATCAAGTTTTATGAAGATCAAATGAAATTTGTAGTCTCTAGAGTGTTAATAAGGTTTTTCGATGATTCTACCTAGTGACCTAGTTTTCGACCGGACATGACCCACATTTTAACTTGACCTAGATTTCATTGAGGCAAACATTTTGATGAAGTTTCATGAAGATCCAATGAAATTTGTAGCCTCTAGAGTGTTAACAAGGTTTTTCGATAATTTGACCTAGTGACCTAGTTTTTGACCGGACATGACCCACATTCGAACTTGACCTAGATTTCATTAAGGCAAACATTTTGATGAAGTTTCATGAAGATCCAATGAAATTTGTAGCCTCTAGAGTGTTAACAAGGTTTTTCGATAATTTGACCTAGTGACCTAGTTTTTGACCGAACATGACCCACATTCAAACTTGACCTAGATTTTATTGAGGCAAACATTGTGATCAAGTTTCATCAAGATCCAATGAGATTTGAACCTTCTAGAGTGTTAACGAACAATCTTGAACGGACGGACGGACGGACGACGGACATCCAGCGATCCTAAAAGCTCACCTTGGCACTACGTGCCAGGTGAGCTAAAAAGGATATAGACAATATTGAATTACTATCTGCAATAAGACTATCATCAAACAGACACCATTTACCGATACAAAAACTTTGCCTTGTGTGGGAAAACAACAAATCTAGCTTTAAATTGTAACAGCTTTCATGGTTAATTGCCCAGATGGTTGAAGAGATCTATATCTTTTCATTTCATCTTTTGACTACCTGAACATATCCCGTTGTCCATTCTCTTGTTGAACAGTTGGCTATTTCAAGATATCCAGTTCATTTTATATCTTAAACAATAATTGTTGTCTGCTTAAATTTCATTGGTCTAAAAAAAGAATTTTCTAAATATTTCAAAACAGGGTCAGGGTGTTGGTTAACCTGGTGTTTGATCAGGCTCCATACTATTGCCATCCATAATATAACAAATTGTGAACATTTTGGAAAAGTTTTTATTTTCTGCCTATTCTTGTATTGTGTTTGCATTTAGCAGTGAAACCATGATAATCCTTACAAAAAGTTTGGATCCCGATGAGAGTTGTGTTGTCTAGCCATAATGGTACCAGTTCATGCCATTATTTGAACAGCTGGACATTACATGAACTAATTTGGAGAGTTTGCAAGCTGAGGCCAGTGAGGAATACTAATAAAGGTGCTTTCAATCAATTACTGTAACCAAATTTTTCAGAAGCGAAGCTTGGCCATTGTAAATGATTTGGAGGGCATCTAGTAACCCTAACATTGGCACGCCAATCAAGTTCATTGACTTCAGACCCTAGCTGTCAATATAACAGTCAATCTTGGCTTAAATCAACACTAGGCAACTCTTGTGGATATAAGGTTCCATTGTGGATTATTTTGATTACCAAAACTGGAACCATGGAGTCTGCTTGGAATTCTGGGTGGTCTAAATTAGCAAACAGTGAAGATCCAGATCAGAGGGCTCCTAGGAGCCCTCTGATCTGGATCTACCCTGTTTGCAAATGCCATGAGTATATTTTTTAACAGGCCAATGGTGTTGAAAGAGTTAATTGATCATTCCAATAACACTATATTGACAGTCTATAAGATATCTAACAGCTGCATACAGAACAAAGATAATGCAGAAAGCTCCAAAAGCTCCTTTCTGCATTACTTTAGCCCTGCATTTAAACAGTCACCAAGTTTACACAGATATCCATGCTATTTCGCTCAATGATCTAATTTTTTGACGGCAATGAAGTTAAAACAAAGTATGACAGGCAGTAATCAATACATTCGCCCCATTCAAGTCCATTGAATAAAATTAAATGATGTTCAATTCGTGTAAACGCTATTTCTCGAGAGGGCGGGACTTGTGGATAAGTTTCACAGAGGAGGCAGGGCATATGCATTTTTCATTCCGGAATTAATCTTTGCAACTCGGACAGCAAACATTTGGCGGATTTTTCAAAAATTTGTTCTAAACCGATGTATGCCTTAATAATTAGCGGAAACTATGATTACCAACTAAAATTCTTCTTTATTAATCAGATAAATTGCAAGAAAATTGATATATCTTATAAACAGCAGCTGTCTGCATTTCTTTATGACAAAAATCAATATATTTATCCTACTATCAAATGATGTAATTTCCAAATGACGTCAAATCGGCATTTTAGCTCCAAACTGTCAAGTTGTTTCAGTTAGAATGTAAACAATGGAACTTATTTTGTTGCCTTTGAATGTACACAGCTTCAGTAATTCGGTCATGGCTGTTCCTTATAGGGTACACATTATTCGTGTTATCAACCTCTAATATGGATTAAACATACATGCGTACTAACAAAATGTTCATTTAATATTAGAAATTACATCAAATATATTGTAAATATAAGAAATGAACTGACCTTTTTAGGTGTTCAAGAGAAATAAATGACAGAAAATTATCGGCAAATTTGCCGATAATTTTGTCATTTATTTCGCTTGAAGGCACATTTAAATTTCAACCTGCTTGAGTGGTCACCTCTCTTCAACACTACCAACAGGCTTTGGGGTAAAATGTTGACCCTTTTGCTAATAACAGGACAGTTTCCACTGAACCAAGGCTGTTATTTTGCTGAATAGGTATAGGAGAAAAAACATTATTTTTTCTTCTTTTGATATGAAAGTTAACCCTGTGAAAAGTGTTCAAGAACTTTAGAATATTCATGAACGTTCTAGAGCTTAAAGATTTACTTTACACAATCATATTCTACAAAGGAATTTAAGAATTTATGTAATTCTAAGAACAATGGTTCTAAAGCCATCAAATTTCTATAACTATTATAATATTCATGAACGTTAAATGGCGTTAGAATTGTTCATGAAGACCATAATCAAGAAATTATTCTGGAATAGTTCTAGAACAATTCAATACCTTTTCTAGTGACAGGGTGTATTATCTTCAGTATTCAAAAGATTTAGCCTAATTACAGTGTTCAACACATGAGACTGCTTAATGCAAGATAAAAATAATTTCAGAAAGCTTTCTGCATTAATTTTATCCTGCATTAAGCAGTCTCATGTCTCTTAGAGATTCTGAATAATCTTTGTTAATGGGTAGCTAAACACAAGTTTTGACTGCAGTAACTGAATCATTATAACAGCAAATTTAGTTTAGTGTCACAAAGGTACCAAAGGTTCCGGAAATGCTCATGATTTTTGCATGATCTTTTTCGACACTTGTTTATACTAGACAATTACATAAAGAACTGTTTGATAAGTTTCAGTGTCTTCCTTGATAGCTCAGTTGATAGTGTGAATGACTAGCAATACAAAGGTCCTAAGTTCGAGTCCCATTGGTCCCAAAACTTTTTTTGTTTTTTAAAGGCCGATTTTATTGACTTCTCAGTCAATAATGCAGATAAGGGACAAGTTATATTTAGTCATCGTTTGTTAGAATCAATGTTCGCTATAAAGTCTGTCTAATAACGTTTTGGTTAATGACTGACACACAGCATTGTGTGGATTTATAGCCTATAGGACAGATGGAAGCTTAACACATGACAAAAGTAATGTACAAAACAAAGACCCTTGCATTCATTACTTTTCTTGTGAATTAAGACGCCAGCTGTCTTAAAAGATATACAACTTACCATATTCAATGTCGAGCGGAAGGCATTTTAAAAATGTACCCAAGGGAGGTAACTCTGATTATGTTAATTTATTGTCTGAATTTCTGGAAATCATGTAATAAATAGTTAAGTCTAGTGTAGATTTTTACTAATTTTTTTGTCACTGGTAGAATTAAGAAGTATCTACATGTATCTAATAAGTCTAAAATTAGTGTATGTTAAACAGCTAGATTTTTTGTTATTTGCAATTTAGTGACTTTTTTCGATTTTGACTTTTTTTAAACATTGATTATTGCAGTAAATATTTCATGAAATATTTTTATTTGGACAATATCTTATATTGCCTGTACAGTTTACTTGAATATATAGAAATTATTGAGTTATATTATTATATAACAAAAAGATATTCCTGTTTATTAAAAATTGAACTTTTCTCGTAAAAATGTCCTGTTAGAAAAAAACCACACTGTAATTTTTATTTATTTTAACATTTTCACTCTCCATATAATTATGGTATATTTCAATATAATCAATGTTTGACACGAGGTGAGCAGACCTGCGAACCACCTTAATGTAAAGAAGGTTGACTGTACTATCATGATCTTTCCATGACATAATCAATTAAGAATTTTTCACCAGTAAAACATCCCTATTACAACCAATGAATTGAAATGATTATTAGATGTTTAAGACAGGTGACTATACTTAAAGCAAGTTGACAGTAAAACAGAGAGCTCCTTCTCTTTCACTTCCACCTCACTTTAAGCTGTTACCTGTCTTTTTTTAATGAGTTATCTTTTCCTATAATGGTAGTAATCGAGAGGTTTTACTTCGTCTAGATGCAGGAGTCCTCCCATGGCATGGCAAAATAAGTGGGTGGTTTTGAGAAAGCCATCTATCATCCTGAGAATGTAGAAGGCATTTTTTATTTTATACAGTATAGAAGATGTTATTCTTTCTCATTTACAAGAAACAAAACACACAAAAGTTGAGAAAATAGCATTTTTATGACAGTTTTGATGATTCTCTTTAATCTGAGTGACAAACTTTTTGAGCTGTATTAGATGCCTGGTTACTTGGTGTCTGATGTGGCTTCAAACTGTTTGCAATAGACAGTTATTTTAGCATAAACACGTTTATTGGGAAAGAATATGGTTTTCTCCACTGTATACTTTAGGAGGTGTTTGATTTATGCTGGAGGGGTAGTTATGTGCACATCGTGGTGATAAATTTATAAACCCTGTCACATACACTGATAAAGCTATGTTCCACTACAAAGTAATAAAGTATAGACAAATAATACATTTCTGCTTTTATACAGGACATATTATAAGCAGAAAGCTGGATCTGTTTTGTTCTGTATCAAGCTTCCTCCTGTCTTACTAACTGCCAATGTATCCGTTCGAATGGTCCCTTAACCCATTACACCGTAACCTGTTTCTAGTTTTGAATACAGGTGACCAATAAAAGCAGGTTGAAAGTAAAGCAAAATGTGCCTTCAGGAGTATTCTGCTTTACTTTTAGCCTGCTTTATGCTAGATCTATCATCTGCTAGGATATATTATAGAAAAAATTTATTTTGAGTACATTTTTACGATTGTATAAATGTAGCCAGGTGTTCTTATAAAGAAGCACCCATGCCGACCCGGGTTTGAACCCGGGCCGCCAGGTTCGCAGTCATGCCCTCTACGACGTCGCCATAAAGCGTGCTTGTACAACAAGGCCATACAAGTGATGATAAACCTACACCATGTGACATACTCCCTAGACAACATTTCTACATGTATATGGGTATGAGTAGGACTGGGGGTCAAACTCGGAGCATTATATACAGTCACAGCAACCAGGTTGGGTGCCAAATGTAGCCGGGTGTCCATATAAAGAAGCATCCGCGCCTACCAAGGTTTGAACCCGGGTCGCCAGGTTCGCAGTCATGCACTCTACCACGTCGCCATAAAAGCGTGCTTATACAGCAAAGCCGTACAAGTGAAATTGAAACTATTTTCTCCAGTGGAGGAATGAATTAATGGTGTAAAAAGGTGTATTTATGGCTAAAGGGGTTAATACATGTTGGGTTGTAGTGAATTCAATCAGCAGGTAGTATTTTTCTTGCGGCCTATATTATATTTTCAGCTTGAACAAGGTATTTTGTATAGCCTTTTCTTCCATAGCCCAAAGTGCAAATCACCTATATCCACATGGTATTTCACCCATTAAGCCATACACCCACTCATATTGATGCATTGCGCAATATTCTCATACTGACTCATTTTGACACACTTTAATCCACTAGCATGTATTCAGATAAGCATTGATAATTGTTTATCACTTATGAGTTAATGGGATAAGGCAGCATACTGCTAGAAGCAAGATGAAAGTAAAGTAGAAAGCTCCTTTAGGAGTTTTCTGCTGTACATTCATTTTGCTCTAAGCTGCTACATTTATTTAACAACGAACAGCAATGAATATTTATGGTGCTTGTGTAGTTGATGAGAGATAGATGGCAACATCAACAGATTAGATCTGAATTCTCATCATTTGTAACCATGACCATGTTTTCCACCAGCTTGATTTGTTGCAGAAATTAATCATGTTGTGTTTCATACAATGACTGTCAGAAGTATTGGTAACAAAAGCACATGTCAAAGACATTAACCCCTGTTTGTGCAGTCCATCTGGGCAAATATTTTACCCTTTTTCTCAATAGACATCTGTGAAATTCAGTTTAACCCTTTATTTCCATAGCCTGCCTCTAGTTTTGAAGACATGTGACCACTTAAAGCAGGTTGGAAGTAAAGCAAAATGTGCCTTAAGGCGTATTCTGCTTTACTTTCAGCCTGCTTTAAGCTACCATCTGCTAGAATATTGAAAATAGTTCTTATCATACCTTTTTATAACTGTACAAGTGGAGGAGTAAATTAAAGGCTAAAAATGGTGTCTTTAGGGGGTAATGGGTTAATTAAGCAATCATTTGCCTAATCAATGCTGAAAACAAGCTATTGGAGGAAAGGGTTAAATGATTTAGGGCTTATTATTGCGGGCAACTGTTACTCTGCAGTAAGTGCCACTGACAAATCCTTCACAGGCGACCATGTTGACAACCCTGCATGTTCTAACAACATGCTACCAAATAAAACAACACCAGTCTGCCCTGTTATTACTTTTGATTTATGTTGTCACGGTAACCCAACATCATCAATGTGACCCGACACAGGTGTCACCCCAGTCCTACAAAATCTATTTCCCTTGCACAACTTACTTTGAATTTTAGCCAATCAAAATTCATAAAATTATTCACTGCTGTACTCTAACATTATGGGATAATGATGCAGCAAGTGCTCAATCAGATATTTGTTCAATGTGCAATCTGCTCTGTGACTTGGACGATGAAGATGCAACATTGTTTTCTGGTTTGGCGTCACAAGTGACAATCTCATTATTTTTGACTGCCACCTACTGTGTGGTCATACAGGTGACAACAGTACTCAATAATCACACATAAAACTGTTCCCATAATGACCCCAAACAAGACAGTTATAATCACTTTTACAGGCTAGTGCTATTAGTTGGTGGCACAGGTAGGAGAATACTTGTTGGTCAGGTTTTATGTTTATTATTTTTATTTATGTTTTTTGCACCATAAACATGTTTTTGTTAACTTTCACCTTCCTTGGTGGTCACAATGAATATATGTTCAGAATCTAGTCAGGAAAATGTGTTAATGATTATGGTAAAAAGTACATTGCCCCCCAAAAAACCATTGAAGTGAAAATTGCCATATAAAAACTCCGACCGTCTAGTGAAGGAAACAATGTCTTTTCATTTGGCATCATAGATAAAATGATATTGTTGTCACTTGCTAACCCTTTCCCCTAAAGAAGCACATAGAAGGTCTCTACTAATAGTCACAAATTAATGCTATGGGGGTAAAAGTTAAACTAAGATGGAAACTAATGAGACAAACTTGACATATTGAACATAATTATATAGTTTGACTTAAACCTGTTGCTATTTAGTTTAACCATTTCTTAAGTGCCAGAGGAAAAATATTTATTTTGCTGACTTGTGACTGATTAAAGCAGGGTAAAAGTAAAGCAGCAATCAATCTCCTGTTAGGAGATTGCTGCTTTACTTTTACCCTGCTTTAATTAAGCAGCAACCTGTCTTAAATGCTGATAAAACAAGCTATGAGGGTAAAGAATTAAACTAACTTGACATTATCTGACATGTTTGAATTCATTTCTTGATGTTGACAGTTTAACACTTAGCATGTTAACAGCGATAACCTTTGCAAACAGTTTAGACCCTGACGTGATACCACATAATATGGTGCTCATAAGAATCAAATCTGTTTTACACTCACAGCCTGTCTTGAAAGGCAATTTAGATCATTCTATTTTTTCGAACAATGCCAGATGACAATTCTTGCAGACAAAAAAGTTACCAAGCATGCAAAGAGCCAAACACTACCTCCCTCCCATAAACCAGAAAACAAATTGGGTATTTAAACATCAATAATTAAATAAATAATACAATAGGGAATGCTATTTGAATATATATTATAGAAGGCATTAACTATTTTGCATTGATATAGAATATTGACAAAAATTTTATTAATCTTTGTAAACAATAACTTTGTAGAACATTTAAAAGTATCTATCTTTAATTTCAATTCTTTTTTCCATATAAAATGATATTTCTACATACCAAAGACTCCCTTTATTATGTACCCAGTAATAAACACACACTCGCTGTACAAAAAAGTGGGCGTGGCATGACCCAAACCTCACACCTGATCAAATACAAAACATGTGTTCGAAATGTCACTCTGATCATAATTTTTATTAAAGTGATTAAAAACAAGGATTTTGAAGAATTTCCCCTTGAAAAGATCTAATGGCTAACTCTTTGCATGCTAGTAACGGATATGTGCCACAATGATTACCTGTGCAAATAGTTTGGATCCTGACAAGACGCCACATAATGTTGCATCTCATCAGGAGCAAAGCTGTCTGACATTCTGACCCTCTTTTGAAAAGAATTTTAGAAATTCAATTTTTAGAACAGTAGCAAATGACAATTGTTGCAGACTAAAAAAATACCCAAAGAAATAAAATGAGAAACCCTCGACTTCAGCCTATGCAGGTAATCATCTCCTTAATGCAAGGTTTAACCCTTTCCATGGTTAAAACTAGCATATTGTTTACTTTGCAAACAGTGTAGAACCTAATCAGAGGGCTCCTTAAGGAGCCCTCTGATCAGTGTCTGCACTGTTTGTTTGATTTTGATTTTTTCTCTGCAATAATTTTTGAAACAGGCCTAAAAATAGACATAACCTGTCATTTTTTTTCAAATGGTGAATAGAGAAACATCAGTATTTAAACATTTAAACATCTTGAAATTCAGTTGGCTGAATGACATGAAAGCGGCCCATGATTACTTATATTATTAGCCTGTGTCCTAACCTACACAATGAAACCAATAACTCAGCATTCTAGCAAGGAAATTACGATGTTACTTTTTATACACCCGTTCTGACAGGACGTATTATGGGTACACCCTTGGCCTCTCACAGTCTGTCTGTCTGTCTGTCTGGGCGGGGGTTACCAGTTTCCCCTCTCGAACTCAAAGAGTTTGATACTGATCTTCGTCAAACGTAATGACAATGTTTCTTGCCACAACACCCAGGCCAAGTTCAATAACCAGTCCAATTGCACAAGGCAATTATAGTATGGCCCTTAAATTTGTCTCCAACATGGTCATGAGTTATGCCCCTTTTTAAACTAAAAATGTTGTTGTTTTCTGCATTTTGTTTACTCATGCTTTCACATATTAAGCTGAATTTTTTTTATGATATTGTTTGGAGTATCTGCATATCAAGTTAGTGTTTCATAAAAAATGTTTTCCATTTAGTTTTTCCCTTTTTAACTTAAAATGTTTGAAATACATAGTTTTCCACACTTTTTTTCTCACATGCTTTCACATATTGAGCTGAGATTTTGTACATGATGTTTCTTTGATAAACTACATATTGAGTTCGCATTTCTCATCAAATCTATTAAGTTTTCCATGAGTAATGCCCCCTAAAGTGTGTGCATTTCTTATTATTTTTGCAAACAGTTTGCATCCTGATAAGATGCAGCATTAAGCAGCGAGTCATTAGGATTCAAACTGTTAGACAATCGGACCAGATTTTGAAAAGAAATTTAGAAAATTCTATTTTAAGACAAGTGCACCGCATGCAGGTGCCAATGCTGGTCTGTTTTGTTATTCTTATAGATGACCTTGACCTTTGTCTGAAATCCCCCAACTTGTACTGAGCTGAAGAGTTACTTGCGTTGAGTACACATGCCTCATGTAAAGTCTCTATCAGAGTCAGTTCAAATGTTATGGCATATGTTAAATTTGACCTCTAAATGACCTTCACCTTTGTCTGCCATGACCAAAGTTGTACTGAGCTCAAGAGCTTCTTGTGTTTAGCAGACATGCCAAAATAGCAGTCTGTATTACATGTTGTTTCAGAGTTATGGGAAATGTTAAATTAACCCTATTTGACCTCTAAATGACCTTGACCTTTGTATGACATGACCCAAGTTGTATTGAGCTCAAGAGCTTCTTGAATTGAATACACATGCCAAATATAAAGTATGGCATGTTTATAAATATAGAGTATGTAGAAAGAAAGTGTGTAAAACAATATCTTTCTGATATTTTAAGTTAAAAGGGGCATGCAAATAAACTCATAGAAAACTAGACCAATGTCGATGAAACCTGAACTTGCAATAAACCTTCCTATGTGCCACAGTGATAACCTGTGCAAACAGTTTGAATCCTGATGAGACACAGCGTCATGCTCCTTAACCCTTTACTCCATAGCCCTTCTCTTGTTTGGAAGACAAGCAACCACTTAAAGCAGGTTGAAAGTAAAGCAAAATGCTCCTAAAGTATTTGATGAATGCATGGCCAACATAGTTAAAAATAGTATACCCCCTGACCTATCGTTTGGGGAGCACAAAACAGTATCTATGAGGAATCAGTGAATGGGCTAAAAAGGGATAAAATGATTGCAATAGCTCGATTTCACTGTAGTTGCTGGTAAGTGCCCTCTTAATTTAGGCCAGAAGTCTTCAGAAGGGATTTTTCACTTAAAACATAAGAGAAGAAATATGAACCAACAACATCGGTACACACTTCAAACGTTTGATCAGGGGCCCTCAACTCTTAGCACATTAGTGGCGAAACCACTAGTACCTTTACAAACAGTTTGGATACTGATCAGATGTCACGTCACACTGTTTCTCATCAGGATTTGCTCTGTTTTGTCACGTAAATCCTGTTTGAATTTTCTTTTCTTTTGAAAATTCTATTTTTAGAACAGTAGCAGACGACAATTGTTGCAGACGTAAAAATTACCCAGCATGCAAAGATTTAATACTCGACAACAAAGACTGCATATTAACTTCAAATAAGATTGATAACTTTGGATTACTTTTCAACAACTTCGCTAAGCCCATTATTGACACCTTAAACAAATTAATTTCACATTTTCGTCATTTGCAAGCTCTTCAACTGCTACTAGTGACAAGGACGTATCTTTTAGGCAAATGCTAACAATCTACCAATTGAAATTTAAGCAATATTTTGATGTGGGTCTCAGGGACAGATAACCCTCCTCCAATTGAGGTGCATATTTTAGCGCATTTGATTTATTTCTCCCTTGAAGCAAATACAGTCTGAACTCGATACAACAACTCGCATTAGTTCGAATATACCCATATTTCAAAGAGGCCCAGCCACGTTTAACTTTGAAGTATGAGTATGTTCCATATAAGCTAGATCAAGTTATCGAAATAAAACTTATGAAATATTGGTAAGGTCGATTTAAGCGAGTTCGAAGTATCAATTTCTACTGTAGTTCCAATTTATACAGTCATAAACATGTATCTAAGCAGATGGTAACTAAAAGCAGGCTGAGAGAAAAGCAAAATGCATCTCAGGGCCCATTCTGCTTAATGCTAGGTTCACACCAACGGCGAATGCCGCGCTTTAAATCGGCGAGCAAAGCGTCGTCATTTTCGTTAACTTTTCCAAAAGCATCACGATCTCTTACGGTCTGATAAGCTCTGATACGCTCTGATACGAATTGGTTGCCGCTTTGGGGCGAATCATTTCCCGGCTTGTTACGGTTCCTCACGCATTGATCCCGCTTTGACCAGGCTTTGTTGCGCTTGAAATCACGCTTTTATAAGCTTTATTACGCTTTATCACGCTTTGATGCGATTGTGGCGCTTTAAATGAGGCTCTGATACGGTTATCGCGCTTTGTTGTGTATTGGTACGCTCTGTTCAGCTCTGTTACGCAATGGAAAATGTCAAGATCGCCGATTTAATGCCGCTTTTTATCCAGAGCCCATATAACGATGCAGTAGAACCACAAAATCTTTGTACATTTGACTCAAGTATACGATGGCAAAACAACAAGATCCAGAAGTTCCAGATGTACCAAAGCATTATCTATCTGAAGAAGACATGATGTTTGTCTCCCAATTGTATAACTACATCCTAGCCCTTGAAAGCGTGAAAGAGCGTGAGAGAGCGTGAGGAAGCTTGCCAAGCGTAACAAAGCCTAACAAAACGTGTCAAGCCTTGATCGAAGCGTCTCAATTCGTTGGAAATCATGAGAGTCCTTCATGAAAACGTAACAAATCGTAACAAAGCGTGTCATATCTTGATGAAAGCGTCTGACCTCGTGTCAAATCTTCATGCCAGATCGTAACAAATCTTGAGATATCTTAACGAAGCGTGTCAAGTGGTGACAGACCGTGAAGAATGGAGTCCCCGCTTTGAACCAAGCTCTGTTAAGCTTTCCTACGCTTTGAGTCAAGCTTTGCTGAGCTTTGTTACGCTTTGTTAAGCTTTGATAAGCTTTGATACGCTCTAGGCGCTTTAATCAAATCGTGACAGAGCGCCCAAAATTTTTAAACAGTTTAAAAAAATTGGGCGCTCTTGCCGAATGTCCCGCTTTACTCCAAGCTTTCCCACGATCTATTACAACACTGACGCTTTAATCAAGCTTTGTTACGCTTTGGTGCCGCTTTGCACGCCGCTTTAAAGCGCCATCAAAGCGCCGTTGGTGTGAACCTAGCATTACTTTCAACCTGCTTTAAGTGGTCATCTGTCTTCAAAACTAGAAACAGACTATTGGGAAATGGGTTTGTAAAGAAAGGTTGCAGTACATCTGACTTTGTCAGATATATTTTGTGGCAGATTCCTGATCTAGGTCCAACAGACAGTAATGGCTTGCTTTCAGGAAATGCCCAGCCTTTTGAAAATAGTTTGGGAAATTATGATAACTAAAATCTTTATTTCTTCATTAAACCCTATGGTGTTACTACTCATTAGAATATTCTCTTCTATATGATTCTAATGAGTAGAGACACAATAGAATATGATGCTGAAATGAGTGAGAAAATGTAGGAATTGTTAAGTGTATTCCCTCTTATCAGGAGCCGTGAATGAAATAGCAGAGAGTGTAGAGCCTGATGAGAGGTCGTGTAAAATGGCCCCTCATTATGTAGGGTCTACACTCTTTGCCTATGTCCTCTTTGGTAGACATAAAGGCTTGAATGGGTTTAGACAAGATCCTTCAGCTAATATATTCCTCAAGGCAAGTGAAGAATTTCGTTTGTTTATTTACAGTAGCAATGTGTTTCAAATATATCAATCAGAGTCTAGTTTAATAAAGATAACCTACTCAACGCTTATCTTGTCTCATAAAATTTGTCACCTGCACCAATTAAATTATCATCAACTTTCTAACTTTTTGCATGCTGGGTAATTTTTTCATCTGCAATAACTGTCGTCTGCAACTATTTTATAAATAGAATTTTCAAAATTTTAAAATAGAGTCAGAATGCCATGAAGATAGGATCCTGCCAAGACGCATCCTAACTGGGTGTCTCATCTGGATGGAAACTGTTTTCCAAGGTAATCAGTTTCGTTGGGAATGTGCAATAGAGTTTCAGCAGGCTAATAGCTAAACAGTGTTCTCTTGCATCAATAGAATTTGGGGAAGGAATTTGATAGACAGGACTCCAGACAAGAGAGAGTAAACTGAACAATCCAACATTTTCTCAATAGGGCATTGCACCCAGGTTTTCTGTATCCACTCCCCTCTCTCTGGGGCATCCAATATCCCATAGTTGGCAGCAACCGAGGTTAACAAACAAACAAACAAACAAGAGCTGTCGGAGAACAGCAAAGCTCGCCTAATTAAACCTTTCTTAAATAGGTAACTATCAATAGAAAAGTGCATTAGTACATTGATATTCAAGCCACAGGGAACCTCCATTCCAAATATCAGCTTACTAATGCAAATATGTCATGTAGTATAAGTGCATTCCAACACTTACTCCATATTCAGTCCCAAAACTTTAAGTCCACAAAAGGTATAATTTTGACTAATTTTAAACTTTTTTTTAAATTTTAACTACGCAACATCAATGTTCAACCCACAGGGCACCTCCATTCCAAATATCAGCTTCCTAATACAAATATTTCATGTAGTATTAGTGCATTACAACACTTACCCCAAAACTTTAACCATGAAAAACCAACGCCGACGCCGGGGTGATTCCATAAGCTAAAAACAATCTCATTTCAGCACCAAGTCCTATGGTGTTACTACTCATTAGAATCCTCTTGAATTCTAGTAGTGACACCTTAGGGTTTAATGCTGAAATAAAGATTTTGTTTTTCGAAGCTCTTCCCTTATCTGGGGCCCTGATTGTCTCATTCAATGAAAACAGAATAGTCGTACTATCCTGCAAACCTTCTCCTGCTAGTAGTGTGTATTGACCCTGTTTGAAAGGCAGTGTAGACTCAGATCAGACTTCATTGGTAAAAACTCTAAGAAAATGTCTTTAACCCTTTACTCCATAGCTTGTTTCTAGTTTTGGAGACAGGTGACCGATTAAAGCAGGTTGAAAGTAAGGCGCATTCTGCTTTACTTTTAGCCTGCTTGAAGCTACCATCTGATAGGATATAGAAAATATTTCTTTTGATAAATGTTCATGACTCTATAAATCGGAACTCTTTGCTTCAGTGGAGGAATAAATTAAATGTGCTAAAAGGCTCTTCTATGGGGGGAAGGGTTAAAACGCCATCTATATGGACATAGGAATAGTTCCCATTTCTCTTTTAACCCTTTCTACCATAGATGCGCCTTTCAGCACATTCAGTTTATTCCTCCACTGAAGAAAATATTTCCATTTTATACAGTCATGAGTATGTATCATAAGGAATATTTTCTTTATCCTAGCAGATAGTAGCTTAAAGCAGATTGGAAGTAAAGCAGAAGCGCCTTAAGCCGCATTCTGCTTTACTTTCAACCTGCTTTAAGCTCCCATCTGTCTTCAAAACAAGAAACGGGCTATGGGTTAAAGGGTAAACTCTTTCACTGCCTTTGGCGCCAAAAGGCGACTTTGCAAACAGTTTGGATCTTGATCAGACGATGCGTAACCCAGGGTCTGATCAGGATTCAAACTGTTTGACACTCGTATTGACATTTCTTCAGTCAAAACAGCCCAAAATCTGCTTTTAAAAGTATTGCAGACGACACGACCAATATGCAGATGACATTGGTTAATCTCTGCAGTGAAAGAGTTTAAAGACGCCATCTGTATGGACATGGGAAATATTTCCTATTTCTCTTTTAACCCTTTTGTGCTAAGCGCGACTTGGCTAATATTTGCAAACAGTTTGGATGCAGATCTGATCTGGATCTTAACTGTTTGCCACTCTTATTCATAGTTTCTTCAATTTAGAAAATATATAATATGATTTTTTAAAGTTTTCCCAGTTGAAATATTAGAAGAGGACGACAATTCAGCAAGGGTTAATATCAGGACAGATTTCTCTAAAGAGAGTTTTAAAGTTTCAATATGTAATATCAACAAAGTTTAATTTTACTCTCTTTGAAAAAAAAATCATTGGCCACATTAATTTAAAGCATTAAACTTAGCTTGCTTTCATAATAAGAATTTGTTTATAGATTTATAAACTGGTAAAACATTCTATCTAATTAAGTATTTAATTGATTCTTAATCTCATAGAAAATAATACTGCATACAGAATGTGCTTTGAAGCAAATTAAACATTAACCAATTTTATGCGGGATACACTTTTAGGTGTACCTCTAGGCAAACAGTTTTGATCTCAGATCAGGCCCCACATTGTGGGGCCTGATCTGAGATCAAAACTGTTTGCAGCTAAGTCAATATTTTATCAGAAACTGCTAATATCTTTTTGCAAATATTGGAATTATACCAGCTGCAGACGACATTTTAAAATAGCCGCCAAATATTACCCAGCATACAAGGGTTAAAGGATTGAAGGACTGCAAGGATGTTTGATGATATCAAACAAATGGCTGTGTACACTCAAACAGCAAGGAAGAGATGACAAAGTTCAACTCCACACGTAAACAGTAGGTAAACAACTGAAGAAGACTCAATATAAAAGGTTGCTAACTGCAGGACATAAGTAAATGCAGAAAGCTCCTTTACAAACAGTATACCAGTGAGTAATACATTTGTCCCAGTTGCAAACTGTGTAGACCCAGATCAGAGGACTGATCAGAGGAGACCAGTTGGGCCAGGGTCTGCACTGTTTGTTATTGTGCAATAAACTGTAAAAACAATCCTTGATTGTATAAAATATACATGGGTTTATTGTAGACTGGAGAGGCCTATTTGACGTTTCAAGTGTTAATGCCAGTTATCAGAGCTGCAGATCAGGTGGGTAATTCAATACTAACTCCTATATATCTTCACCAAACCCTATGGTGTGACCACTCATTAGAATCACCTCTTGGACCATAGGGTTTGTTGGAGAAATACAGAAGAAAATGTTGGAAATGTGTCCATGTACTATAAAACCTCTCTTTAACAGCCACTACATTTTCTAAGTCATTAGGTGTTTAAAACAGGTGACTGCTTAAAAGAAGGTGACAGTAAAACAGAAAGCTCCTGTAGGAGCTTTCTGTTTAACTGACACCTTGCTTTAAGCTGTCACCTGTCTTTTATACAGTCAATTAGCCTTCTTTTTAGTGTTCGCAATAGTTAGGGTTTCCATGTACTCTCTTTATCTGTGTGCTGTATCCCAGTCACTCATTCTCTCATACAACTCACTGGTTACTTACCTCCTCCACATGATCTGGAACACTCGCTAAATCCAGATATTGTCCAATGAAAATTCACTTCATCAATTGTGTCAGGCACAATTAACTCCTGCCTCTGATTGGTCAAAACATTTCTATTGTATGTATTGTACCGTACCCCAGTCTGAGGGTACTGTCGGTTGTATGTCTGCCCACTAGAACTGCTGCTGCTACTGGTTCCTGTTCTTGTGCGTGTCTGAGCAGGTCTAGCAAGGGGAACCGAGTCTATATAGTTTACCCTTCTATCATAACCATTTGAATATCCTGTACCCTGTGGAATAGTATTACTTGTTCTTGAGCTGAGAGGGACACCTCTGTTAGGTTTAGCTAGAGGAACACCTCTGTTAGGTTTAGCTAGAGGAACACCTCTATTAGGTTTGGCCAGAGGAACACCTGTGTTAGCACTGTACTGGGATCCACCCCTATTTGAACTAGAGAGTGTTGCCCCACTGTTTGTCTTAGACAACGGAACACCTCTGTTAGAACTAGAATGTAATTTACTTGAAGTCTGAGATTCAACTTGACCTTTTTTGTAATTTTCCTGATATCTATTTGCAACTTGCTGTGAACTAAGCTTTTTCCCATTGCTCTGTAAAGCCTGGTAGCCGTAGGCATTACGTCCAGGACTTTCTGGAGAGATGTACTCTGGCTGCTCGTTGTAGCTAATCTGTTTCTGTGTGGAAGAGCTGCCAGCACCGGCCTGATTGGTTCGTCTTGTTGAACTACCTCTATGACGGCTCCGGTGACGTGTTCGCCCGGGGTTTTTTAAGGACTGCATCACAGATTCTATCATACTCTTGGGTATAGTAAACATATACTTGATTCCTTTGTTAGCTCTGACGGATAGCAACTGAAAGAAGAAAAAAATACATTAAAGTCTATCATTGGTTTTGATTGTACATGTATTTATATAAACTTAAATGATTCAAGTTTCTAAAGCTTTGTACACAATTAGGGTCCAGGCATAGCACTTATAAAGTGTTTGAATTGAGTCCAAGTTAGTTCTGAAGCATTTGATTAGTCAGACTTGAGCCTAAGGCTCAAATCTGACCAATCAAATGCTTGAGAACTAACTCAGACTCAACTCAAATGCTTTTGTAACATGCAAACCGAGAGACCCAGCAACAACAAATCCCCTGAATGATGCGCGCAAAGCTTAAGTTCACACCAAGAGATGTTGGTTGCGCTATATAATTGACTCACTTCTCAATATACAACGGTTTGGGAAGCCTCATTTGCATATATACCAACTTACCATGTATGTTACACTTTATAAGCATGGACCCAGATCTACTTTTCAAAAATGACCAGTTCATGTTGATTTTTTTTAAAAGACTGTTTCAACACTGTAACAACCCGGCTTTACTCCATAGCCTGTTTCTATTTTTAAAGACAGGTCACCATGTAAAGCAGGTATAAAGTGGAACTATTTCTTCTGTGGAAGAATAAATTACATGAGTGAAAATGTGTATCTATGGAGTAATAGGCTAAAAGGCAAAACCTACAGTGCAGGCAATGTTGAGAGGGATCCTGAAAGTCTCAAGCTAATGAAACTATGCACGTCATGATCCGAGTGATGAGAAAATCAAGTCACATTGCAAACTGTTTCAGGCTTACAGATATGGTTTTGATGCAATTGGGTATTTAATATTTTACAAAATTGGGTACTGGCAATTTTAATTGGGTATTAGAAATTTTCGTAATGGGATTTTATTCATAATCCAAATACAGCTTATTCTAGTATTGAAGACAGCCTGCTTAAAGTTACATTATGAATCTGATAGAATCTAGAAAAATTTAACATTACACAATAAGCTATAACATACATTAACCCATTACTCCATTTATTTTATTCCTACACTAAAGAAAATGGTTCAAGTTTATAGAGTCATGTCAATATGCAAAAATAAGAAATATTTTCTAAATACTAGCAGATGCATGGCTTAATCCATTACCACATAGCCTGTTTCGAGTTTTAAAGACTTGGGATCCCACTAACAGAAGGTTAAAGTAAAGCAGAATGCACCTTAAGGCACATATAATCTGCTTTACTTTCAGCCTGTGTAATCTACCAATGGTTATGATATAAACATATTTGGTATGGTGCAGATCCATGACTGTATAAAATAACTTTTTTCTTAAAGGGAGGAATAAATTGAAGGCGTAAAAGGGCATATTTATTGAGTAATGGGTTAAAACAGGCTGAAAGTAAAGCAGAATGCACCTTAAAGGCACATTCTGCTTTACTTTCAACCTGCTTCAGATGGTCACCTGTGTTCAGAACTAGAAACAAGCTATGGGGTAATGGGTTCAAGCTCACCAGCACACAATCAGAGTGGGTGTTGTACCAGGTTTTGTCCCTGTGTTTATTACAAAATTAAATGATTGTCTCATGCAGTCTGGTGAAATATCTGCAAAGCTTATCATATAATTGGTAAAACAGAGTTGGTGCTGAAATGACATCATGAAACAGTCAGAAAATATATTATACAGTCAAACATTCTATCTTCAGCATCACTTGAAGTAGCTGACTTGCTTTAACCCTTTACTTCATAGATATACAGTGCTTCCTCCCCACAACAGCCCTCTGAACAACAAGTCCCTTCTTAAAACAACACTTGCAGCTGTTCCCCAAACAAGACCATTATGTCCAACCTTTTCACAGCTGCAATATGATCTGCTTAAAATTTGCTACTGTTATATTGGACATTTTGACAGAAAAAAAAACATAATGATGAGTGACAAGCAGCCTGAATCAAGATCAGATGCCGGTTTGCAAGACATGCATCTGGTCTGGATTGAAGCTGTTTGCAAATATAGACCATTTTCCCTCCCTATAACAACTCCCTCTGAACAACACACAAGAAAATAGTTCCAATTTATAGTCATGAATGCATATTGGTGGCAGGGCTTCAGATAAGCAGAGTACATGTATTTCAAATATTGAAATCTTTGCAGGCTTGGTAATTTTTTTGTCTGCAACAATTGTCGTCTGCTACTGTTCTAAAATTAGAACTTACAGGAGTCGAGTATCACAGTTTGGATCCTGATGAGACGCCGCGCTTCACGTCTCGTCAGGATCCAAACTGTTTGCAAAGGTAATCATGATTTCACCACTAACATGCCAAGAGTTAAAATCTTTATGGTGTAACTACTCATTAAATTTATCGCTTCCAAATGATTCTAACAAGTAGTTACATCGTAGACTTGGTGCTGACATGAAGGAGAAAATGTTAGATTTGTTCAGTTCTTATCTGGAGCCCTGTAGTCGATGGTTACATAGCTTAAAGTGGGCTGAAAGTAAAGCAGAACACACCATCAGGCACATTCAGTTTTACTTTCAACCTGCTTTAAGTGGCCATCTATCTGGGTAATGGGTTAACACAGTTGACATTCAATGTAGGACAAAAGTAATGCAGAAAGCTCCTACTTTTATCCTGCATTTAGCAGCTACCTGATTTGAAGATGTTGATTCATACTAACTGGTATTTCACTTAACAGCATTATCTTAGATTAGAAATCTATAAATTGTCATCATATGGAATAGCTTAACAAAAACTATAACAACAAAAAATAGATACAGACCAGAACTACCTGGTATCTCATCTGATTGATCTCAACTCTTTGCATGCTGGCTAATATTTTCGTCTGCAATAATTGTCATCTGTTACTGTTCTAAAAATAGATTTTTCAAAATTTCTTTTTAAAACAGGGTCAGATTGTCAAACAGTTTGGATCCTGATGAGACACTATGTTATGTGGCGTCTCATCAGGATCCAAACTATTTGCAAAGGTTCTAATGGTTTCACTGCTAGCATGCTAAGACATAACTTGGCAATTCCAGAGTGTTTTCAAGCTATTTTGATGGATGCACTGGGAAATGTTTATTTTGTCGTTTTTGTATGTTTATATTACTCTATAGTTTTCTCATGTCATTGTACATAGACCAATGAGAGTTTGCACCAAGTGCTTTAAAAGTAATAAGATTTGTTTGTGAAACACTATGCCCCCCCAAACAATCTCAAATATTTGACCTTTTGACCACTTACAAAGGTAAAGGCCATTTTAAATATTTGACCTCTGTGACAATTTGACCTTGCATTCAATATGTCTGAAATATATAATTATATTCATATTCCTCTTAAAAAGAACAACATGCATACTTCATATAAAGTCCTAGTCGTGTTCAACTGAGGTTAAAAATTTATTACAATTTCAAATATTTTGACCTCTGTGACCTACATTTGCAAAGTAATATACCTCTTCATAGGGGAAACACATATGCCATGTAATGAGTGTGTATTGGTTACAGTTCAAAACTTATTGCCAATGTAAAGGTTGCAAATAAATTTAACCTTTGAACTTTGTGACCTTGACCATAAATACAAAAAGTCTAAAATATACATAGTCAACTTTCTCTTAATTAGAGCCAAATGTATACCTAATATAAAATCCCTATTACCTGAGGGTCAAATGTTATTGCAATTTTAAATATTTGACCTTATAAAGACCCTGTGAGGTTGACCTTTGACCCGACATGCCCAAACCTGCAATTTCATATTTCTCTACATTAAAAAGGTTATTGTCAATGGAAAGGTTGCAAATAAATTTGACCTTTTGACCTCTGTGACCTTGACCTTTAATTCAATATATCTAACATATTTATAGTCAAACTTCTCTAATGGGGCATCACACCATGAAATTCTGGTCAACGTTCTCTGTCATTTGAGGAAACGTTGGTAGTCGCCAATGTGGTTACTTGTTTTAGAACTAGAAACAGGCTATAGGGTGAAGTACTAAATATCTTAATACTTCTTCATGCAATGGGGATAGACATACATAATTTTTCAATGTCGCTTATTTAGATACAGTGGAGAAAACGTTATTCTTTCCCAATAAACACGTGTTATGTTAAAACTATTAATTCCAGTGCAAAAAGTTAGGAGCCAGATCAGATGCCAGGTAACCCGGCGTCTGATCAGGCTCCATACTGTTTACCACTCATATTAAATTAATAATCAGGATTGTCAATAAGTTGTCATTTTCTCTAATTTAATGCAATGCGTTTCATTTGTGTTTAAACGGGAAAGAATAATGTTTTCTCCACTGTATATATATAACACACTACATTTTGACTTCGAAAATTCCATCAGTGACAAAACAAATCATTACATTGTCTCAATGACTTGTTAAGTGTTTGAAGGGTTCATCTTGTCTGATAGTGGGTATTTGTTTAACTCTTTGCATGCTAGCGGCGGATATATCTGCCACAGTTATTACCTTTGCAAACAGTTTGGATCCAGATGAGACGCCGCGTAACGCGGCGTCTCATCAGGATCCAAACTTTTTGACACTCTGACCCTTTTTTTGAAAAGAAATTTTGAAAATTCTTATTTTAAAACAGTAGCAGACCACAATGGTTGCAGACGACAAAAAATACCCAGCATGCAAAGAGTTAATATCCCTTTTTAATAAGAGTATTTCAGTGACACTGCTGGTACAGTTTTCCACCCTTTCCTCCATCACTTGTTTTCAGTATTGAAGACAGATGGCTACTTACAGCAAGCTGAAAGTAAAGCAGAGTGCACCTGAAGGATATTTCTGCTTTAGTTTCAGTTTGTTTTAATCTACCATCTGCAAGGAAAAAGGAATTACTTCTTATGGTGCTTATTCATTGCAGTATAAAGCAGAACATTTCTTCAGTGGAGGAATAGATTAAAGGTGTATCTATTTGGTAATGGGTTAATATCACTTTAACAACAGTATTTCAATCATATTGTCCTATCCAACTAGCTTACTACAGTTGAAGGAAGAATTATTCGACATTATTTGCTATTCTAACATGCCAAAACCAATCGCTCATGTTCTAGTATTTGGTTTGCCAGTCAAAAGTCACCTAGTTTAGTTGGAAGAGGTTGTGTACCCCTTTAATCCATTACTCCATACATATACCTTTTAATACCTTTAATCATTCTTACACTAAGAAAAGTAGTCCTTAGCTTGGGAATTCTGACAATAAATCAAGGATGGCATTTTCAATATATTTCAAGAAAGACATTTAAAGCAAGCTGAAAGCAAAGGAAATAGTTCCACTTTTAAACTACAGTCATGAATGTGCACAATGAAAACTGTGGTTCAGTATTTCAGCAAAGGGTAACTTAAAGCCGACTGAGCACAAACCTAAAGCAGAACTTTCAGTCTGCTTTAGGCAGCTATCTGTCTTAAATACTAACAAGAAATATCTTTAAAAAAGATATTCGGCGGAATGGGTGGTGAATTAAGGTAATGATGTATATGGAATTGATTTTATCCAAGTTGCAATAAATAGGATGGTAAATCAGGATATTAAGCTTAATATTTATCTAATAAGACACGCGCAGTAATCTACGACCACATACATATAATCAAAGACTGAAGGTCTTGAGAGTCGCCAAGAATGAGTTTTTGCAATCATTAAACTACTGGATCTGAGGTTAATCATTAGTTTGTTAAGGCAGTTGGTCTCTCAAAGACTGAAGGTGAAAGTACAGCAGAGAGCATTTACACACGTTTATGCTTTTGATCGGGCTACATTTTGCTGCAAGTTGTCAGCTGTTTGTCAGCTGTTTTTATTCCATCAATAAGTACTTTTTCAGAGGTGGTTGTCGAAATTTACTTGAGAATTCTTGACAGAAGGTACAGTTTGCACATGGATCTATTGCTTGGTTCACAGGGGGGGGTCAATTTTCCACTTCCATCTTTATAAGCCAATTGAATTGCACTTACTTCTTCCTAGGATGTGACTGAAAGTGATTAGAATTTTTAAAGACAGATCTAGATCACGGAATTATACTTCCATGTCTAGATCTACGTGTATCATTTTTATTTTGTAATTTGTAGATACCATAAATTACTAAAATTCGTATGTGTGTGCTCTTTTGTTAGTTACTTTAAATATGGTTTGATTGTTTAAATATTCTCAATCACCTGATTTTGATTTGAGATTTTTGGAAAGCACCCCCGAAATATGCCGAATATGAATTGTTTGAAACGACCCCTCAAATGAGAAAATAAACAAGTGTCCGCTTCAAGAATTCATGTATGGATTTGTCTTGTAGCATTAGTTCTATGTTCTGATTTATTATAAAAATATCTACAAAGTGTAGCAATGTACGTTTTAGGTATCTACGTGTTGTTGTGTTTTCGCATTTAACCAAGAGATTGCGATCGCGTTAAAAAATCACGGTTTGTTTACATTTGAGGTCACAGAGTTGCGCATGCGCTGAAGGAAAACGGTGTTAACACAAAAAATACCCATCATGCTCGAAATCTTTAATCTTTTCGATATCTAGGTTAAATTCAAACGCCAGTTTTCTCGTAATCTCACTGAATTGTTACTGCTATTCTTTCTTTTTCATATACTTGGTACTAGATTAAAATTATGATCAATTCTATTATGAACAATTTCGTTCTGATTTGCAGAACGCATCAAATCATTGCCGAAATTTGAGACATATGTCATATCTTAAAATAGAAACACTATGTCATTCAAATCACTACCTAACGGTCGGGACACGTAAAATTTCTCGGTTATACCTCACTAGCAGTAGCGGAAAATCGTGTTTACTACTGGTACCGCTACATAACAAATCAGCCTATAACAGTCTGTGTCTCTTATTTTACAAATTTGTAAAAGGCAGTAGTCAAGTCTAACCGCTACCCAATCAGACTATTCGATTTTAAGCACGTGTCCTTAAGCTTTCATTTCTGGTCATTCACGATTGGTTGGGCCATATAAGGTTTGAGGCTCAATGAGAAAGCAGACCAGCTCCGCCGAAAAACAAGCTAGGGGGGGGGGGGGGGGGGGGGGGGGGGGGGAAGGGTGAAGAAGACGTGATTTGTCAGTTATCTGATCATGACAGGGGATGTTGTGCATCCACTGATTATATGCAAGGTATTAAAATTACAAGATAAACAACATTCATAACACCTCCTCAACATTTTTGTGAACAATAAATAATTTTTTCCAGCATGAGAATCTGCACTGAGGCAGTCCTAAATCAGTTCTCGAGGTATTTCATGTCATTGACCTATCAAAACATATAAATTGACAGGGCTGCTATTTCTCTGGATTTTTAAAATCTTCATATTCTTATCCTAGCAGATGGTAGCTTAAAGCAGGCTGAAAGTAAAGCAGAATGCACCTTGAGGTGCATTCTGCTTTACTTTCAACCTGCTTTAAGTAAATGCAATTGAAAAATTGAACATTTGGAAATCTTGGGATATTTCATGTTTAACTTATGGTAGCCCTGCAGCTACATTTGTATAACAACCACTAAATGAAGTTTAAGTTTTCTCTGATAAGCCCATTACTCCATAGCTGAAATGCTTCACATTTTAAAAACAGGTGACCACTTAAAGCAGGTGACCAATTTAAAGCAGGTTGAAAGTAAAGCAGAAAGTGCCTTAAGGCACGCACATCTGTTTTACTTTCAACCTGTTTTAAGTTTCAATATAGAAAATATTTCCTATCATGCAACAACTGTACAATGTGAAACTATTTTCTTGAGTGGAGGAGTAAATCAAAGGCTTAAAACGGTGTACAAGGTAGATGGTGACTTATAGCAATATGACTTCCATATGGTCATAAGCTGTCATCTGTCAGAACAGAATTCTTCTTTAGTGGCCAATATAGAGGGGTTCTATTGTAACTGAAAATTACTGTAATATTTTATCCCACTGTATAATCTGGAGATTAACCCATTTATGCCTGGATATTGCAATGAACTCTTCCTGTGTTTGCTGGGAGATTTCATTATAGATATACAAGGATGATGTTAGGACACTGCAATGTTTTTTTCCATACAGCAGAACATTTCATATGCAATAGCAAACAGTGCAGACCCTGATGAGATGCCATGTGACCTGGTCAGCACTTTATGCCGATGTCCCCTTTAATAGACACTAGGCTTACATGGGTTAAAACCACTTTGAATAATGTGCAAAATTGGAATTTAAACCAGGTTGCTGCTTTTAACCCATTACCCTGGATAAATAACCTGTTTCAAGTTTTTAAGATAGGTGACGACTTAAAGCAGGTTGAAAGTAAAGCAGAATGCTTTATAAGCTACCATCTGCTAGGAACAAAATAATTCTTATCGTGCATAATTTATCCATTACTGTATAAATTGAAATTCTTTTCTTCAGTGGAGGAATAAATAAAAGGCATAAAATGGTGTATTTATGGGGTAATGGGTTAAGCAAGATGAAAGTATAACAGATAGCTTTCTACTTCACTTTCAACTTGCATAAGCTTTTCCCTGTCAGTACAGACAGTTGATGGCACACGGTCAATTAGATATTGTCCGAGTAGTCAATAACATCAAGACTTTATTGTACATCATATTTTTTCGGCGGAGCTGACTGTTTTCTATTTAGACACACTTTATATTTGGCCACACATTTCAATCAATAATATTTGATCAGAAATTTAGAATTAAGAGCACCTGTTGAAACTGCATAGTCTGATTGGATAGTAGCCAGGGCTCCAGATAATGGAATTGTTTCAAAACTTAAAATCTTTATTTGTGCATTAAACCCTGTAGTGTCACTATACATATGAATTGTCTTTTCGAGACAATCAAAATGAGTGGTAATACCATAGGGTTTGGTGCTAAAAGAGGTGAAAAAATGTGATTTGTTTAGTTTACTCCCTCTTATCTGGAGCCCTGTAGGCTGGTTTATGTCCCATTACAGTTTTACATGATGTGGACTGTGGGTGTAAAATTTAGAGATGTACAGGCTGGCTTTTACTACACTGGGCTGATGAATAGGCCACAGAAGTTTCCACTGTTGACAAAATTATGCTTCTATTTAAGATATGATCTGAAATCTATTTATAGATATACAGAGGAAGCTAGGTGTTTCGTAATTGTTTACAACCAATTTGTTTTAATTGTTAACTATTTGTACACATTTGCCATACATTAAAAGCAATATTTTATATATGAATAGCCTCAAGTGAGTTAAACACAATTGTGTTGTTTCATCATTATTTACAAGGGTGAAGTACAGTAGATTGTTGTATCTGTACATTTGTTTATGCTATAGTTTGTTTCAAGGGACTTCTATGAATGAAGTTTGACATATAGAACAATAGATTAATGTGAAGATCTCCTACCAGTAGCTAGGATATGAGTTAAATTATTGTTTTGTTTTGCATTTCTGTACAAGATAGTTTTGCATTTTAAATAAAAGTTACTGTTTCAATTGAATACTTGTATTTTTTGCTTTTCAATCCAAGATATTTCAATTATTTGAAAACCTCAATTTCATTCAATTTTGCACACCCATCTATATAGCCTTAGTTCAACCACACATTCCGCCGAATATCTTTTTTAAAGATATTTCTTGTCTCTAGGTATAATTATGTTCAAGTACATTTTTTTTTAATCTTACAATGCCGGGGCAAATATATATATATGTGCATCATTTAAGTATAGATCTGGGTCTACACTGCTTGCCATAATTTTAACTATTTTAGGACAACCCCCAAAGTGTCAATGTAAACAGATCATTATACTAAGATGAAGGATGAAATCATTTGAAAACTCAGGGTTAAAATTGTTTACATAAGCAGTTAGGTGCATTCCTGACATCACTCTCTGTAAATCATTTGAAACAGAAAATTGAATCCTGTGCAATATTTTGTCAGCATTTGCCTTTGATGGAAATATTTAGTGATCCAACAAAACAAGAGGGCTGAAGATGGTCATATATTTTTCAAGCAAGTTATTGTTACCCTTTACCCTGTAGCCTGTTTCTGGTATTGAAAATAGGATACCACTTAAAGCAGGTGCTGGCACATTCTGCTTTACTTTCAGCCTGCTTTAGGGTAACATCTGTTAAAATATAGAAAATATCTATGACACAGAACCATTTTCTTCAGTGGAGGAAAAAACGAGAGTTGTCTGAGAGACAACAAACCTTGCCTTCGGCACATTTAGAAACTTAAAAGCAGACTAGGAGGTCAAGGTCACAGGTCAACTTTTTTCTGAGCATGGAAAGGTCTTGTCCATATACATTTGCAAACCAAATATGAAAGTAATACCACAAGGGACATAGGAATTATAAGTATTTTTCCAAACCTAAACGTGGACCCTAAGTTCAAGGTCAAGGTCACTGGGGTCAAACATTTTAAATGCACGACAAGGTCTTGCCCAAATACATAAGCATACCAAATATGAAAGGAATATCTCAATGGACATAGGAGTTAAAGGTATTTTGAGAGACCTAAACGCAGATTTTGAAACCTACATGTAAACATGGGTCCTTACTGCAAGGTCAAGGTCACTGGGGTGAAACTATTTGTGTGCACAGTAAGGTCTTGTCCATATACACATGTATACCGGATATGAAAGCAGTATCTCGCAGGACATGGGAGTTATTAGCATTTTTCGAAACTTAAACACAGATTTCGAAACCTAAACACTGGCCCTATTTTTAAGGTCAAGGTCACTAGACTGAAAATATTTGTATGGGCTGAAATTTTTTGTATGCATGAACATCTCAATAAACATAGGCATTTTTCGAAACATAAACAGATTTTGAAACCTAAAAGCAGGCCCTAATTTTAAGGTCAAGGTCACAGCTGTCAAACTTTTTATGTGCATGGAAAGGTCTTGTCGATATACACACGCATACCAAATATGAAAGCAATACCTCAAGGGAAAAAGAAGTTAAAGACATTTTGAGAAACCTAAACACAGATTTTGAAACCTAAACATGGGCCCTTACTTCAAAGTCAAGGTCACTGGGGTAAAAATATTTGTTTTCATGATAAGGTCTTGTCCATATACACAAGCATATCAGATATGAAAGCAATATCTCAATAAACATAGGAGTTATAGGCATTTTTCAAAACCTAAACACATATTTCGAAACCTAAACGCAGGCCCAAAGTTCAAGGTCAAGGTCACAGGGGTCAAACTTTTTTGTGCATGCAAAGGTCTTGTCCATATACACAAACATACCAAATATGAAAGCAATACCTCAAGGGACATAGAAATTCAAGGCATTTTGAGAAACCTAAACGCAGATTTTGAAACCTACATGTAAACATGGGTCCTTACTGCAAGGTCAAGGTCACTACGGTAAAAATATTTGTTTGCATGATAAGGTCTTGTCCATATACACATGCATACCAGATATGAAAGCAATGTCTCAGTGGACATAGGAGTTATAAGAATTTTTCGAAACCTAAATGCAGATTTCGAAACCTAAATGGGGCCTAAGTTTAGGCTATAGCTAAAGGTTACTTGCTTTATTATTCTATCACTAATTCCATGCACTTCAAGACCTGGCTGGATGCCTCTGAAGTGATGCAGTGGTGTACATTAGCTGTCAGGTATGGATAAACAAAGACGTAAAAACACACAGAATCAGAAGGTCTTGTGGCTCTAAAGATAGTCTTTAAGGCCATATTGTTTTACTTTGATAATCCTGCGGCTTTTAAAATTCTTCCTCGCCTCTTAGTTTTTCTAACTCTATGCATGCTAGCAGCGGCACATGCAGTGATTACCTTTGCAAACAGTTTGGATCCTGATGAGGTAACGCGTAATCTCATCAGGATCCAAACTGTTTGACACTCTGACCCTGGTTTAAAAACAAAGTTTGGAAAATTCTATTTTTAGATCAGTTGCAGACGACAATTTTTGCTTGTTTGAATGCATATATCCAAATTCCGTCAAATAACGCCACAGTACGTGAATTATAACGAAAATGTGCATCAAAAAGTTTTATGTCGTTCTCACAGTACATAGCAACGAATGTACAAGTAGGGGTGATCTGTTATTTGTCCACAGTAAACGGCCTATGCCACTGGAACTTTCACCAAATATTATAAATCATCTTTAAATGAAATATTATCAGTTTTATATAATTTACATAGAATGCAAAATTAAAAGAAACTTTACCTGTTTAATTTTGACCAATGAGATCGCTCCGTTCATTCGATTCATTCCGGTATTCAAAATGGCATTCACAATGAAATGAGTCTTTCACTTGTCGATTTCGTTCCAAATTACATGTATATTTCATATAGCTGATAGTGAAGAGGGTCATGTTCCGACACAAACACGTTTGCTCTAATGAAATTAGGTGAAAGTTCCAGCCGTAAAGGCCGTTAAATGTGCAGACTAGATTACCCCTTATTTTGGGCAATAAAACCTGTACCGTGAGAACGACATAAAACTTTTTGATGCACATTTTCGTTATAATTCACGTACTGTGGCGTTATTTGACGGAATTTGATGAAATAAAAAGTATATTTTGATAAATTAATCATTTCCCGAGGGTACCACAAGAGAATATCGGCGATCGAGTCTATTTTAGCATCATATTTTTTTTTTAAAGGGGGGAGGGGGTTCATAGATAATCAAGTATGTGTCAAGTACCTGTGCATATATCTATATCCTGAAATTGGTTCTTTACATGAACTCTTTACAATTTGTAGCCTGTTTCTAGCTTTGAAGACAGGCAACCACTTAAAGAAGGTTGAAAGTAAAGCAGAATGCTGCATCCAGCTTTACTTTTAGCTACCACCTGCTAGGATAACTTTTAAAGAAAACATTTCTTATGATGCACATCCATGACTGTATGAATTGGAATTATTTGTGGGAAGGCTAATACTTGGCAATTTGAATACATCATAATTATTTCATAACAAGTTGTCATTAGCTGTCAGTTTTCCTTTAAAGCAGGATCATAGTAAAGTAGAAAGCTCCTGTTCTTAGCTGTCACCTGCCTCAGTGACCACTGTCAGTGAGTTAACAAGAGGACCTGAAGGCCCTGATATCGCTCACCATTTGTAATGAAGCCTGATAGCTTTACCTTTGAATTTCATCCGTTTTATTCTAAATCCATTCAAGTTTGTCGACCTACTGTAGTATAGTAGAGTACATCAAAGGCAGATAACTAGAGCCTAAACAATACTGAAAGTAAGCCTTTTTCTAGCATTTCAAAGTATATCAAGGGCAGGTAACTATTGCCACAATGATTACATTTCAACAATAATTGCACTCCTTCGAGAACGTATAGCTACATCCTTTGTGTACAAGTATAATCAAAATCCATTGAAAACTGTAGTTGCAAGAGTGTAAACGCTGTAAAATATGGCATTTTCAGCAATCAAAGGTAGATATCTCTTGATCTATTTGTCTGATTCCAAGCATAATCACCCTTTTTCCAACTCTTATGGTCATATACAATCTGGGCAAGTTTGAGAGAGCTTGGATAAATATTGTGGCCTCTAGAGCGTAAACACTGTTAAATATATCATTTTCAGCAATTCAAAGGTAGATAACTCTTGACATATTAATCCGATTACAACCAAAATTGAACTTATTCGAAGTCTTATGATAATATACAATCTGAGTAAGTTTGAGAAAGATTGGATTAAATTTGTGGCCTCTAGAGTGTAAACATCGTTAAATATGGCATTTTCAGCAATTCAAAGGTATATAACTCTCGACCTATAAGTCTGCTTTCAACCATAATCAAAAACATCTGAACTCTTATAGTAATATACAATCTGAGCAAGTTTAAGAAAGATTTGATAAAAATTGTGAACTCTAGAGTGTAAACACCATTAACAAGACTGCGCGTTCAATAAACGCTTATGCCCCCGGTGGCATCCTTGACAATACGTTCTAAATATTTTCTAAGTCCAAATTAGGTCAAGGTCAAGGTCAAACTGAGCTTGGGTATTACTGGTGCGTTGGTAATGGTCCAAGGCAATAACTGTATAAGTATAGAAGCATTGTAGTAAGTAGTGTTGATGCTAGACGAAACGGTAAAATCTAGTTAACCAAGAAATAGCCCATTCAAAATATTCTAAGTCCAAATTAGGTCAAGGTCAAGGTCAAAATCAAGGTTGGGTGATAATAGTGGATAGGGAATGGTCCGAGGCAACAACTGTATAAGTATCTAAGCATTTGAATAAGCGGTGTTGATGCTAGACGAAACGGTAAAATCTACTTAACCTGGTTACGGACGGACGGACGGACGGACGGACGGACAGGACGATTACTATATGCTCCGGCATCTGTCGATGCCGGGGGCATAAAAATGGCATTTTCAGCAATTCAAAGGTAGATTTTCTTGATCTATTTGTCTGATTTCAACCAAAATCGAACTCATCTGAACTCTTATGGTCATATACAATCTGGGCAGGTTTTGGAAAGATTGGATAAATACTGTGGCCTCTAGAGTGTAAACACTGTTAAATATGGCATTTTCAGCAGTTCAAAGGTAGATAACTCATGACCTATTTGTCCGATTTCAACCATAATCAAACTCATCCGAACTCTTATGGCAATATACCATCTGAGCAAGTTTGAGAAAGATTGGATAAAAATTGTGGTCTCTAGAGTGTAAACACTAAAATTGTTGACGCCGCACACCGCACGACGGACGACGCACGACAATCAAGGATTGCAATAGCTCACCCTGAGCTAGCTCAGGTGAGCTAACAATTATTATCAACTAACCCCTTTACTGCCATTATGTCATCTGCTTAAAACAACTGTCTTCTGCTTTTTCTTTTTCAAATTTAATTTTTAGGAGAATTGACTAAATTAATATTATAGTGAGAGTCAAAACAGTTTGGATCCAGATCAGAAACTGGGGTTTGAGGCTTCTGATCAGGATCCAAACTATTTGAAAATAATAACCATTGTAGCCAGGATACTACTCCAGGGCTGCCATTTCTCAGAAATTTTCTGAAATCATTGGACTTTTATCCTAGCAGATGGTAGCTTAAAGCAGGCTGAAAGTAAAGCAGAATGTGCCTTAATACACATTCTGCTTTTACTTCCAACCTGCTTTAATTAACTGCGCTTAAAAATAGAAAATTTGGAAATCTTAGGGTTTTTCATTATCAACTTATGGAAGCCCTGCTACTCCGGGTATGGCAGTGAGGGGGTTAAGAATCTGGCTTGGAGAATCTGACATTTTAAATATTTCCTGGAGCTATTTATCAATGATAATTGAATTGTTTCATTCTTGGAGAAAGAATTCTGTTGAAAGAAGCTGGGAGTGCCTTGTATAAAGTCACCAGGGAGAATTCTGCAGCTATGAAAATCAAGATTACACTTGTCGGAGATACATTATTAACGCATAACTCTGTCAACAAATATGTGGAGATAAATCACATCTCAAAGTCATAGCAGTGGCAAAACAATTATATTGTAACATACAAATATCTGACTTTGTCCCTAAATAACTCTTACCATAAAAATTATGTGCCACAGTGATTACCCTCATAAATGGTTTGGATCCAGAAGAGACGCCATGTCGTGCAGCGTCTCATCAGGATCCATATATACTGTTTGACACTCTGACCCTGTTTAAAAAAGAAATGTTAAAAAAAATTATTCTTAGAGCTGTAGCAGATTATAATGGTTGCAGACGAAAAAATTACCCAGCATGCAAAGAGTTAACTTGTGCAAAGAGTTAACAGTTTGGATCAAGATTAGCATCCGATCTGGATCTGTTTGACACTAGACTTTTAGTTTTTTGGTTGACATAATAATGTCTGCTTAAATTTGTTGTTTGCTTTTATTTATAAAATTTGGATTTTTTCACAAAAAAACATTGACATGAGTGTCAAACAGTTTTGATTTTGATCAGACCCCGATCTGGATCCAAACTGTTTGTATATGTTAGTGTTGTGGAGTCAGGCAGTGAAAGAGTTACATTTGATAAATATTGCCAACAATAATACCAATGATGTTATTAACGGGGAAGGGTTCACATAGATAGACCCAATTTGCATGGCATCAGAAAAAGTATTTGAAATGCATTATTGTGCATTTGCAACTTTTGATAAAAGTTCTGTAAAAACAGCTTGATTTCAAAAATAGAGCGGCCATCTGCTTCAACTGTCTTAAGAATGATGCAGTCCTGCGGAGTGATTAATGTAAAACCCTTATCCTACTCTAATATCGTCATTCTGCTTTGACAGTGTGGTCTGCAAAAATATTCAATTAAGATTTGTACATTTTTTAATTAAAGACACTTTAAAACAAGTGCCAAAAAGTTTGAATCCAGATCAGATGCTGCGTAACGCAGCATCTGATTTGGACCCAAACTTTTTGCAAATACCAGTAATGTCAAGGTCGACAGGATAAGCGTAAAAAATGTTCTACCCAGCATCTTCCAAAACATTCTTATTTCACCTGACTCCTGTTTCAATTTTCCTTTATCATCCATGTAAATAAAGAAGATTTTTGAGTTTTTTATTAATCTTTTTTCAGAGATCAAGATAAGCGGAAGTGAATTGAAGTTTTCCAATATTTTTTCGTGTACGAGGGGCGTTCATTTAATCTTGTCACCGGGATCATTAAAGGCGCAATATGAGATTCGTGCAAACTTCGTTCAGTCCAACCCTTAGAAACATTTCTCTTTGACAGAAATATATCATTTTAGTATAATTTGAATGTAAAAAGTGAAAAAATAGCCCTATTTAGGTGTACCCCGCAAACACTGTAAATCGACACAGTCCGGCTTACATTGAGAGATGCCTCGGCATAAAAAGTTAGCTTTCTTCGATAAAAGGAACGAAAATCAAATATAAAAACCATATTGCGGTGAATAATACAGACGGGGTAGCTGGGTTATCGTTTAATTTTACAGAAAATCATTTACCATTATATATGTGGGGAAAATCTACAATTTGATTTATGAGGCATAGCTTTAAATTTGGATTGCAGGTTTGTGTTTTGCATAATAATTCTTCTTTTTTCAGTATATTGACTGTATAAACCCTCCTCAGAACTTTTCAGTAGACTGGTTTCTAAATTTAAGTAAAGCGTGATCGGATTTCGAACGTAATTAAGAAATGAACTGATTTTTTTTCGGCGTTCAAGCGCAATGAACGACAGAAAATTATTGGCAAATTCCATGAATCGCGCTAGCGATTCATGGTAAATTTGCCGATAATTTTCTGTCGTTCATTTTGCTTGAACGCCGAAAAAAATCTGTTCATTTCTTATATTTACAATATATTTGCTGTTATTTCTAACATTAAATAAACATTTTGTCAGTACGCATGTATGTTTAATCCATATTAGAGGTCGATAACACGAATAATGTGTACCCTATAAGGAACAGCCATGACCGATTTACTGAATCTGTGTACATTCGAAAGCAGAAAAAATAAGTTCCATTGTCAACAACTTGACAGTTTGGCGCGAAAAATGCTGATTTATGACGTCATTAGAAGTGAAGTAATTTTAAAGTAGGATAAATATTTCAGGGTTTTATTGTCGTAAAGAAACGCAGATATAGGCCGCTGTTTATAAGGTAGATTCTTATGTCAATTTTCTTGCAATTTATCTCATTTATAAAGAGAATATTAGTCGGGAATCATGGTTTCTACTAGTAGGAAGGCATAGATCGGTTAAGAACAAATTTTGAAAAAATCCGCCAAATGTGTGCTGCCCCAAGTTCCAAAGATTAATTCGCGAATGAAAACTGCATATGCCCCGCCTCCCCTTCGAAACTTTTCCACAAGTCCCGCCCTGTCGAAAATTGGTGTTTATTTGAAATGAACACACTTTTTGTCAATGGAATTGAATGGGGCAATTGTAAATATTTGCATTTAAAACTTTTTCCCGCCCATTTTAGTATTTCGCAATAACCAATCTAAATCTTTCTTTACACATCATCTGGAGATAAAATTATTTATATGTGCTGCTTATAATTATAAATCACTTTTAAGCAGCACAGAAAGGTGTAATTTGTATATATTTCTGCTTTTCGACAAGGATATTACAACGAATTTCATGAGTATGTAGTATTATTCTCAATAACAAGGGCCACTATGGCCCTAAATCGCTCACCTGGTAACCATGTACACTGTGTGACCTAGTTTTTGACCGGGCATGACCCTCATTCTAACTTGACCTCGATTTTAATGAGACAAACATTTTGTTCAAGTTTCATGAAGATTCAATGAATTTTGTAGTCTCTAGAGTGTTAACGAGGTTTTTCGATGATTTGACCTAGTGACCTAGTTTTTGACAAGACATAAGCCACATTTGAACTTGACCTATATTTCATTAAGACAAACCTTTTCATCAAGTTTTATGAAGATCAAATGAAATTTGTAGTCTCTAGAGTGTTAATAACGTTTTTTGATGATTCGACCTAGTGATCTAGTTTTTGACTAGACATGAACCACATTTTAACTTGACCTAGATTTCATTGAGGCAAACATTTTGATGAAGTTTCATGAAGATCCAATGAAATTTGTAGTCTCTAGAGTGTTAACAAGGTTTTTCGAAGATTTGACCTAGTGACCTAGTTTTTGACCGGACATGACCCACATTCGAACTTGGCCTAGATTTTATTGAGGCAATTCTATTGATGAAGTTTCATGAAGATCAAATGAAATTTGTAGCCTCTAGAGTGTTAACAAGGTTTTTCGATAATTTGACCTAGTGACCTAGTTTTTGACAAGACATGACCCACATTCGAATTTGACCTAGATTTTATTAAGGCAAACATTTTGATGAAGTTTCATGAAGATCCAATGAAATTTGTAGTCTCTAGAGTGTTAACAAGGTTTTTCGATGATTTGACCTAGTGACATAGTTTTTGACCGGACATGACCCACATTCGAACTTGACCTAGATTTCATTGAGGCAAACATTGTGACCAAGTTTCATCAAGATCCAATGAGATTTTAACCTGCTAGAGTGTTAACGAACAATTGTGGACGGACGGACAGACGGACGTTCTCACAGTTGGACATTTGTTGGGTATATTTTTTGTTTAAAAGTACCCAACAGTACACTAAAATACCCAACAATAACAATAGGGCAATCACGGAATGAATGGAATCTTTTGTTCTCCCTACCCAACAAAGGACCTTTCGTGCGCTCGGACAGACAAACGACGGACGACGGACACCAGCGATCCTAAAAGCTCACCTTGGCACTACGTGCCAGGTGAGCTAAAAAGATAAAGGGTCCACCACACAAAACAACTTCTAACTTTACACTCGTGTATCAAAAACATATGATCTGAACCCGATATTTTACCAATACTGTCAAGTATATATTCAAAAGCTTGTCTTGCGTGCTGTTTTAGTAGATTTACCACAACAGCAGCTTAAACTTTGGCACTCGCCAAATTGGATAGTGGCCGTTCATAAGTAAAACTAGTAATCTTTAAATTGTTTCATTTGATTAGAAAATGGCATTTATGACACTGAAAATCTTCAATTTATCAAATAAATGTCAAGGTATATCAATGAAATCGACATTTTAAAAACTATTCGACCTTTACCGTAAGCCCGTATTTCAACATACGCCTTTACGGACACTACAATAGCCAGTGTCTATGAATGGACCAACTTAAATCTTAAATAATATCTAAACTGCTTGTCGGATTCAATCGAAATTTTCAGTCAATATGTACAATTACTTCATTGTGAAGCAGACAAAATTTCAATGCGCTATTAATAGTTAAAGGGCAGAAAACCGCAAGAGTGAAACAATTAAATGAACGCCCCTCGTATGTCTTTACCAAATCCTATTGATGGAATGACTACTCATTAGAATTGTCTCTTTCACACAATTCTAACTAGACCTAACACTAAAGGTGATTGATACCTCCACTTCACACTGCCCTGTCACAAACCCCACATAATGTCATAAATAGGAAGTACAAATTTGACCTAATTTCAAGTTGAAAAGGGACATAATTCTGTCAAATGTGTAAGAGTTATGAAACTTGGATCAAAGCATACCAACATAACACAACAAATGCCTTTAAAGTTTGTAGACAATTTCATAACTAGTTTTCAAGAAAATGGCATGTCCAAAATATTCAAGTTAACAAGAGTCGCATGCGGCCCTAAATCACTCACCTGAGGAACTATTGTGTTATACTCAATGCATAATGAAGTTTGTCATTGCATGTATGTGGACTGTTGCATGAAACTGAAACAACTCGGAATTAAGTTTTCCTTTAGAAGTCTATGTAAAACTGATAAGCCCCGGGCGGGGCCATTTTTGACCCTGGGGTCATGATTTGAACAATCTTGGTAGAGGACCATAAGGCAAAGCTAGATGCCAAATATAAAAGGTATGGGCCTTACGGTTTCAGAGAAGAAGAGTTTTTAAGGTTTTACTACATAAGTCTTTGTAAAACTTATAAGCCCCGGGGCAGGGCCATTTTTGATCCGGGGGTCATGAATTGAACAATCTTGGTAGAGGACCATAAGGCAAATTAAGCTAGATGCCAAATATAAAAGGTCTGGGCCTTACGGTTTCAGAGAAGAAGAATTTTAAAAGTTTATTCCGATATAAGTCTATGTAAAACTGATAAGCCCCGGGGCAAGGCTATTTTTTACCCTGGGGTCATGATTTGAACAATCTTGGTAGAGAACCATAAGGCAAAGCTAGATGCCAAATATAAAAGGTCTAGTCCATACAGGTTTAGAGAAGAAGAGTTTTAAAGGTTTTCCAATATAACTCTATGTAAAACTGATGAGCCCAAGGGCGGGGCCATATTTTACCCGGGGGTCATGATTTGAATAATGTTTGTAGAGGACCAGATGGAAAAGCTACATGCCAAATATAAAAGGTCTAGGTCATACAGTTTCAGAGAATAAGAGTTATAAAGGTTTTCCTATGAAAAACTGATAAGCCCAGGGGCGGGCCATTTTTGACCCGGGGGTCATTATTTTAACAATCTTGGTCAAGGTTCACAACATGATGCTACATATGAAATTTGGTTGTCCTAGGACTTATAGTTATTAATAAAAAGATTTTTAAAGTTTTGACTTCGGCTGTCAATATTATGTAAATGCGGAAAATGACCACGCCCTCTGGCGGCCATGTTTTTTGACGGATCAATTTTTTTTGAACAACTTTGAAAGTGTATTAATTGAGAAACATTTTGGTGAAAACCAAATTGAAATTGGACCAGTAGTTTTTGAGAAGAAGATTTTTTTTAGATATTGTGCATGGTTGCCATGGCAACAAGACCTATAGCCCCACCCACTTTTTTTCAACAATTTTTTAAGCTCACAACTACAGTATGTATCTGACCAAGTTTGGTTAAAATTGGGCCATTGGTTTCAGAGAAGAAGTTATTTGAAACAAATTGTGAACAGACGACACGGACTGTTACCGACACGGACACCGACACCGACGTACGACGTACGGCGACCGATCACAATAGCTCACCTTGAGCACTTTGTGCTCAGGTGAGCTAATAAAATGAAAACAAATATACATTGAATGAGTCAGTTTTTTTGTCATTCAATTTTTTAGCATTTTGCAAAATTTAAATAGCTGATAACATCTTTCTGAACACCTTTTATTCAAAATGTTTTTAGCTTTTCTTGTAATGAATGTTGAGGACTACTTATTGGGCGAGATTTATAGTCATTAGCTTTATTTATTTTTGAGAAAAATGAAATCATCAAAATTCCAGGTTTTTGACAGAAAAAGAGACCTTAAAGACAAACTACACGATAAATTTTGCCTAAATTTTCACACATTGTTTCTTAGGCTATTATCATTCTTCATGAAAAGTTTCATAACACCTTGTATGGAAACTAAGCGCACCTGCGAAGTACCTTAATAAAATTCTGGTACTATACAGTGTATGAATGTACAGTAGCAGAAGGGTTATATAACTATTTGCATGCCGGGTAAATTTTCCGTCTGCAACAATAATTGTGGTCTGCTACTGTTCTAAAATATCAAAATTTCTTTTCAAAACAAGGTAAGAGTGTCATATATAGTTTGGATCCTGATGAGAAACTGTGTTACTTGGCATTATCTCATCAGGATCCAGACTGTTTGCAAAGGTAATTATCACTGTGGCACATGTATCCACCGCAGGCATGCAAAGAGTTAACAAAGTCCAGTCTGTTCATGCCTCATCATCATTATGCTATTGTTATAGTGCCAGCACTAAAAGGAGATAACTACACCAGTAGCATTTTAATGTCTTTGGTATGATACTGAACCATGGATGGTTGGGACCGATGGATGTGGTCCAGTGGTAACACGTGACTACGATACCAGGGGTCATGAGTTTGATCCCCAGCTGGACCAAGTCCTTTAGAGGAGACTTTATAAAGCTGAGGTCCAATGTATCGGTGCTTTACACTGGGCATCCAAAAAAACCAGAGAACTCTGGCAATTACAAGAGTAGGGCATAGCACCCGACTGCAATATTAACTTGTTACACACTAGCAGGGAAAACATGACTACTTTAACAACAAGAGGGCCTGAAGGCCCTGATATCGCTCACCTCTTGTACTGAAGCCTGATAGCTTTACCTTTCTGTTTCTCTTGTTTTAATCTAAATCCATTCAAATTTGTAGTATAGCATGTAAACAGTTTTGGAATACAACCTCATAATTCTAGTATAGTAGAGTACATCAAGGGCAGATAACTAGAACCTAAACTAAACTGAAATGAAGCCTTTTCTAGCATTTCAAAGTATATCAAGGGCAGATAACTATTGCCACAACGATTAGATTTCAACAATAATTAATTGCACTCCTTTGAGAACTTATAGCTGTATACTTTGTGTGCAAGTAAAATCAAAATTCAATGAAAACTGTAGTTGCAAGAGTGTAAACCCTGTTAGATATGGCATTTTCAGCTATTTAAGGGCAGATAACTTTTGACCTATTAGTTTGATTTCAACCATAATCACACTTATTGCAACTCTTATGGTAATATACAATCTGAGCAAGTTTGAAATAGACTGGATAAAAATTGTGGCGTCTAGAGAATAAACACTGTTAAATATGGCATTTTCAGCAATTCAAAGGTAGATAACTCTTGACCTATGCGTCTGATTACAACTATAATCGAACTCATTTGAACTCTTGAGATCATATACAATATGAGCAAGTTTGAGAAAGATTGTGTAAAAATTGTGGCCTCTAGAGTGTAAACACCCTTAAATAAGGCATTTTCAGCAATTCAAAGGTAGATAGCTCTCGACCTATACGTCTGATTTCAATCATAATCAATCTCATCTGAACTCCTATAGTCATATTGAATCTGAGCACGTTTGACATAGATTGGATAAAAATTGTGGCCTCTAGAAGGTAAACACTGTTAAATATGGCATTTTCAGCAGTTCAAAGGTTCATAACTCTTGATCTATTGGTCAAATTTCAACCATAATCAAACTCATCCGAACTCTTATGGTAATATACAATCTGAGCAAGTTACAGAAAGTTTGGATTAAAATTGTGGCCTCTAGAGAATAAACACTAAAATTGTTGACGACGAACGACAAACGACGAACGCCGGACATTCAAGGATTGCAAAAGCTCACCCTGAGCTAGCTCAGGTGAGCTAAAAAAGTTTGGATCCAGTTGAGACATTGCATAAGGATCACAGCATGTAATTATGAAGAAATCACACGGGGTTTCTCATTGCAATATCCATGCTGTTCCCACTGGGGGGCCAACGAGGTATCACGAAGGCCCGTTTCGCACAGAAGTCCTGTATATGTTTCGCACCTACAATCCATGTAAACACACCCATTTGTGTACTATTTTTATACGCTGACATTCGCATTAACCACTTGTGTCCATAGACACACATATCAATTGAATTATTTCTTTGCAGATTACAGTATAGGTTCGTGAATAAACTGTTTACATACCATTTCTTGCATTATTTATGGAAAATAAGTATGTACGAGGGTTGTTCGGAAAGTTCGTAGAATTTTGTTATAAAATTACGTATAGTCGTAGTTGGATGCAAAAAATTAGATCAACATTAATTTCCAGATCTGTGCTACATATTCTGTGAAAATCGGCAATTTACGCCTCAATTCATATTTTCTATGCATCTTAAAAATACATACATAACGCATACCCTGAGCACGTCAGCGTCGATGTGACGTCAAACGTTATGAACGTCGACCTAACGTCTCATTTTCTCAACATAATCACACGCAATATCCACCCACTTATTATGCCTTCTAACTCATTTTGCGTACGTTTCTGCATACAAGTCTACACTGAATGTAGATACAACTTGCTGGGTCTGTTTGGTTAATTCAGCTACTGAAACAAATGTAATTCCACGTAAGCTCTCCTTTAACACTGTGAGAACTCTAAAACCCACGGGAGCCAATTTGGACCGTTAGGCGGGTGTTCTTACATCTCAAACCACAGTAAGCTGATTTCTAACTGCGTTGAAGCTGCTCTACGGTCCGGTTCATTATCCTGATGTAGCATTAAGCGCTCAAGATCCATGTGTAGTCGCTTCTCTTGTATCTCATCCGTAGTGATAATTCTGTCAAAAAAATCGCCACCTTCGGCATCGTTGCGGCTGAGGAACATCTGAGAGCATCGAACTCGGTTCTCCTTTGCCTTTTCCGTGAATAACCTCGGCACCCAGTGTGCTCTAACATTAGCCATACCAAGTTCATCTGTTAAAATTTCGTGAACGGTAGAGCACGAAACACCAGTTTTACCAGGCATATACCTTACTGTGTTCTTCTGTCCGCATTTTCCATATCTTTGGTCTTGTCCTTAACGGAAGCAGCTAAGATTGATGGTCGGTCGCTCCTAGGAGCGTCCTGGATCGGTTATCTTCCATTCCTAAATAGTCAGTGCCATTTATACAGGAATGCGAGACTGAACTTCTTGTCATATTTTCCCGTTGATTTAATCATTTTAAGAGTTTTGTCGGCGATTTACCTAGAGTAACACATTTTTTTAATAACGCTTCGCAAGTCACCGTCACTGGTCGACGTCATTTCTTGTTAGTTCGCATTTCCGCTCTCTTTAGACTAAATACTGTAAATTCTGTTCAAACGCTTACAATGTTTTAAAATTATGAGTAACTAACGTCATGACGTAATGTTACAATCAGACATTTTCGTGCTTTTCTAGCGCCAAAGGAATGGAGAGAAATCACGTTTACTTAATAAGAATAAAGTTTAAAAAGTCACAACTTTCGAGCTGCTCCGGGTCCCGGTTACTGCGTTGCTACGGTAACATGTATATTCGGCAAACATAAGTTGTTTCATTTCTCTCTTTGTAAATGTTTTAACAAATAAAATGAGGTACTTACATACCAAATTTCCAATTGATCAAATGAAGCTAACCAGAGATTATAACAAAATTCTACGAACTTTCCGAACAACCCTCGTATATCAAGCACAGACGTCAATGTGTCACTCTTAAATGAATATTACCGGGCGATTATCGAAAAAAACATTGGAATGATCCACTATATTTACAAATATTCGGGAACCCCATCTCAGACATGATGCATGTTTATTAATAGCTTCATTTTTCAACTTATTTTTCACAATAATGTATACAACTTTGAATCACTCACAGTACCCTGAAGGGTTTATGAGTGTGTATGTGCCCTCCTGAAGTCGCATTTACGTGTATACGTTACCAACAGAAGGTGTATGTGTTACCTACTGAAGTAAATTAATTGATTTCTGTTGCAGTGACACAAAATGGATTGGAAAAATGTATCGTTTATGCCTAGCTCACATTTGCTGCGGCGGCCGTATGGCTGTCGCACGGATTATTATTTTTACGGCGAGTAGCAATTTCCCGGCCGCCGTAGATTTCCTTCGACCGACGTATGTTGTGCTCATATTTGCTGCGGCTGCCGCAAGGCGAGATTTGATGTTTTGGGGGTAAAAAACTTGCGGCAGTGCGTTGTCCGTTCGGCAGCCTTATGGCGCCTCCGCGCCGGTCGCGATTTCTAATAAAGCACACGTCGACCGCACGATGGCCGTTGATGTGCAGTCTTAATACTACTCCTGCTACACACATTGGCTTGCTACATGTGCACATAACTCATATCAGTCCAACTACACCGAGAACTCAAAGGCCATATATGGACAGCATTATGTCTCATAAGAACATCCATTTCAACTTTTAGATCAATAGACACATATGAACAAAAGTGCATATGCCCAATAGTAAAATTAACCATTGAGTCCCGGCGGCCGCACGGTGGCCGTACGGCAGCCACAGAACCGCTCTACGGCGTGTCGTTTCTACGGCCATCGTAGAAATGAACTTTTTTTTTATAACTCCGCGTTCTAATACTGCGGCGACCTCTATGGCCTGTAAGACTTTGGGATTTGCCGTGCGGCCGCCACACTGCCGCCGTAGGATTTCTTTGGCCAGCGCAATAATCTTCCGATTTCACGTTTAGTTTAAACATATTTATTGCATAATATATACATGCATGGGATTGGGCTACAAATCTTCACAACATTATATAATGCCCGCTGCCCGATTTAACCTTTCTGCGACCGCCTTACGCCCGACGTAGAGCAAGAGTGGGCGCATTTTAGCGACGAGGCCGTCCAGCCACGCGGTACCAGTGTGACCATACCAAGTGGTTTGTGACGTTAATCTTTGTACAACTGACATCTAAATTATCTCCAAAAAGCCTCGATTCGGAATTTTAATCAAATGTTGTTTTTTTATGAGTCGATTTCAAGGAAACATAGCCTATGCTAAGGGTATTAATAAGTTATTTTAGAATGATGTCAATGTATTTGTCACTAGGTGGATACTTTTTGTCTGAAAACGAGGCAAATATCCAGAAATGTTAGCACACACAATGATACCACGACAATTTAATACTAGATATTGCCAACTAATTTGCCCCATTTTCAGGCAAAATGTATTACCTTGGTGACAAATCCATTGATACCACTAAAGAATCCAGTTCCCAGTATCATAGGCTATGTTTCGTTGAAATCGGCTTAAACAAATTTCTTACATTTGATTGAAGTTCTGAATGGAGGCCTTTTTGTTGACAATTTGACTGCCAGTGGTATCCACATAATACGTCACAGACCATGTGGTATGGTCACACTTGGTACTATCCATTTATTTTCTCTACGCTTTTTGATAAAACGTGTAATATAAAAGACATTCACCCATTACCCTATAGCCTGTTTCTAGTTTTGAAGACGGATAGTCACTTATTAAAGCAAATTGAAAGTAAAGCAGAATGAGTTACTTTTACTCTGTTTGCTTTAAGCTACCATCTGCTGGTGTATAGGTAATTATTAGATCATTGTTTCATAAATACAATATATATATAGGAAAAAACCTGTGCAGCTTCTCATACACTTTTCTTAACACTTTCCAAGAGTAAATGCTTATATATGAAGGTGTTCGTGTAGTTTGGAATATTGGCTGTTTCTGTTTTACAAAATTATAGCCCTTTGAGTATTTTCCTATAAAGAACATGCTGCAAACGTTCGCAGATTAATTAATTACATAGGCGAAGGTGTTCATGAGGTTTTCAATTCGGGATGCAACATTTTTAAAGGAGTTATGTCGCTTTGAGTTTGTTTCGTACATAACAATTATAGTGTATTCGAGTTGCTCGGACAAATCAACAACTCTGTCAGCTTCATCTGCTTCCGCAACAGTTGATTGATCGAATTCATTTCCTAGTCCTGCACTTTTAACTGCTTCAGAAACTTACATGAAATGGACCGGTTTTTTGTGTGTTAACCTTTAAAAATTCTCACTGGACTTTCACTATGAACAGATTTGGTGGAGATTATTTATTTTCAAGATAAACGGTATGCAACAGTAAGTGCATGATATGTGGCGGTTTGCATCCTATATAAATTCAATGATGACTTCAGTTGGTAACATATACATATAAAATGGACTTCGTTTAGTAACATATACATACTCTGTGCGTTACCTATACACGGTTAATTTGTTAAACTCGATTTAAAATCCATTTATTGCATTACTACAGATTCTTTATAACCCAAATAATATTCCATTGATACAATCAATCTAAAAGGTTATGTTCATATCATGTTTAATATCATTGTTTACCAAATACCATACATTTGAAACATTTTACATCAAAGGATAAATGACTATGTTATTTTGCAAGTAATACAATGAATAATATGAAATTTGTACGTAGATTGCTCGAGAAACCATTCTACCTACCATCGGACCTATTTGATAATAATTATGTTCCGGCTAAGTATAGGGGAAATTGAGAGATACTCAAGGATATTCGTGTTTTACTTTCGTTTTGGGTACACAAAATATGCACTTTATCGATGCGGAACATATACAGGACTTCTGTGCGAAACAAACCTCGTGATACCTCGTTGGCCCCCAGTGGTTCCACACACAAAATATTTTCTGATAGGATTATGCAGAGCTCCAGATAAGGGGTACGTATTCCAAAAACTTAAATCTTTATTTTTGAATTAAACGCTATGGTGTTACTACTCATTAGAATCATCTCTTCAAGACGATTCTAATGAGTAGTGACACCATAGGATTTGGTACTGAAGTAAGTGAGAAAATGTTGGATTTTTTCAGTTTACTCCCTCTCATCTGGAGCCATGACTATATGAGACTGTAATAAGTATTTATTCATTAACATCCAGTTTTTCATGAACAGTGTGAGGCACAGATATCTCCGCTCACCAAGACACATTTTACCTAATCTCAAATTGCCAAATTATGATATTCAAAATTATGCAGTTTTCGACTGTCAATTTATGACATTATAATTGGTAAATAAAAAGAACAACATTTTGGTGTTTGGTATTGAAACTTTTTGCTGATCTCATAACATCAAAATCAACAAGAGTGCCTTCAGCATATGGTACATTCATCTGCTCAAATGATCAACCCATTATTCCCACGCCTTAATTTATTCCTCCAAATATTTCCATTTTATGTAGTCATGAATATGCACTATAAGAAATAATTAATATAACCTAGCAAATGGTTGCTTAAAACAGGCTGAAAGTAAAGCAGAATGTGCCTTAAGGAGCATTCTGCTTTACTTTCTGCCTGCTAGTGGTCACCTGTCTTCAAAACTAGAAACAGTCTATGGCATAATAGGTTAAAGGGGCATAACTCCACCAAAGATTATTGCAATGTCACACAGTTTATGAACCCATTCCCCCATAGCCTGGTTATAGTTCTAAAGACAGGGGACAACTTAAAACAGCTTGAAAGTAAAGCAGAATGCACATTAAGGTATATTCCGCTAAACTTTCAGTCTGCTATATGCAACCATCTGCTGAGCTTTTTATGATGCATATTCATCATGGCTGTATAAATCGGAACTATTTTCCTTAGTGTAGGAATAATTTTTAAGGCATAAAAATGTGTATTTATGGAGTATTGGGTTAAAGCAAGATGTAGGTAAAGCAACAAACTCCTATGTGAGTGGTCTGTTTAATTTTGATCTTGCTTTAAAGCTACTCGCAACCGGATGGTGTACTTGTCAAAATAAAATAAAATACTCAAATAAAAGCAATTTGTGGCATTATTTGGCTTCTGACATTAAAAAAATATGATCAGTCCAAAAAAAGTCTCAAGAATCGTCACCGAATCTTAGTTTTTTTAGATATATTCCATTGTTTTTCAATAGCGTCAGCTGACGGTTTTGCTGTTGTTATTGCTTCTCTATACGGGCTCTGACATAAACCAGAGCCGAATAATGTAGTATTAAGCGCTACCAGTGAAGTACTTTAATTCGATCGCTACCATATATATAGAGAGCGTCCGTGGTCGAGGCGGTAAAGGCGTGTCCTCATTTTTCTTGTTTGTCTCCGCAATGGAGGGTCACGTGTTCGAATCCCACCAGAGCTTCTTCTTTTTTTTTTTTTTGGAAATGCATTTTTTAACAGAATTTATTATCCTAAACTAAATCTTACCCATTTATATAATCATTTGACATATATTTACAAATTACCATTTTTAATGCTAAATCCGGTTGCGAGCCTCTTTCAGTTGAAATGTGTATTTAACACATCACCCCATAGCCTTTTTAGCTCACCTGAGCTAGCTCAGGGTGAGCTATTGCAATCCTTGATTGTCCGTCGTCCGTCGTGCGTCGTCCGGGCGTCAACAATTTTAGTGTTTACACTCTAGAGGCCACAATATTTATCCAATCTTTCTCAAACTTGCTCAGATGGTATATTGCCATAAGAGTTCGGATGAGTTCGATTATGAATGAAATCGGACAAATAGGTCATGAGTTAAATACCTTTGAACTGCTGAAAATGCCATATTTAACAGTGTTTACACTCTAGAGGCCACAGTATTTATCCAATTTTTCTAAAACTTGCCCAGATTGTATATGACCATAAGAGTTTGGATGAGTTTGATTATGGTTGAAATCAGACAAATAGATCAAGAGTTATTTACCTTTGAATTGCTGAAAATGCCATATTTAACAGTGTTTACACTCTAGAGGCCACACTTTTTATCCAATCTATCTCAAACCTGCTCAGATTGTAAATGACTATAAGAGTTCAAATGAGTTTGATTATGGTTGAAATCAGACTTATAGGTCGAGCGTTATCTACCTTTGAATTGCTGAAAATGCCATATTTAACGATGTTTACACTCTAGAGGTAAAAAAATGTATCCAATCTTCCTCAAATTGTATATTGCCATAAGACTTCGGATGAGTTCAATTATGGTTGTAATCTGATCAATAGATCAAAAGTGATCTACCTTTGAATTGCTGAAAATGATAATATTTAACAGTGTTTACACTCTAGAGGCCACAATATTTATCCAAGTTCTCTCAAACTTGCCCAGATTGTATATGACCATAAGAGTAAGAAAAAGGGTGATTATGGTTGGAATTGGACAAACAGATCAAGAGATATCTACCTTTGAATTGCTGAAAATGCCATATTTTACAGCGTTTACACTCTTGCAACTACAGTTTTCAATGGATTTTGATTATACTTGTACACAAAGGATGTAGCTATACATTCTGGAAGGAGTGCAATTATTGTTGAAATGTAATCATTGTGGCAACAGTTACCTGCCCTTGATATACTTTGAAATGCTAGAAAAAGGCTTCATTTCAGTATTGTTTAGGCACTAGTTATCTGCCTTTGATGTACTCTACTATACTACAATAGGTCGACAAACTTGAACGGATTTAGAATAAAAAGGGTGAAATTCAAAGGTAAAGCTATCAGGCTTCATTACAAATGGTGAGCGATATCAGGGCCTTCAGGCCCTCTTGTCTAGTTTTGAAGATATGTGACTGCTTAAAGCTGGTTGAAAGTAAAGCAGAATGAGGCACATTCTGCTTCACATTCAAACTGCTTTAAGCTATCATCTGCTGGGATATAGAAAATATTTCCTATGGTACATATTCATGATGTATAAAGTTGAACTATTTTCTTCAGTTGAGGAATGAATTAAAGGCATATTAATGGGTTAAGCTGTCACCATCAGGGAATCTTCATTTGTCCCCACTGATCAAAACAAGGTAGGGCGAAGAAGTGGAATAGATAAAATTAAGGCAAAACTGTTGTGGAAAACAAACAGACTAAGTCAACACCTATTGCAAAACCAATCTTTCATGTGGGAGTGGAAATGCAGGGAGAAATTTTATTGTTATCAGAAGAAATTGTTAAGAGTACAAAATGAAAGATGACAATTTAAGAGCCCATGGCCCATATTTCGCTCACCTGAGAATAGCTGAAAAATTGGAGATAATGATTTATGTCCAGGACTGACCTTGATATGCAACAGACCAGAACAATTTGAACAAAATATGTAAAGTATATCTAAAAGTGTCACCATACCGAATATAAAAGCTCTGGCCATATTAGTTTGAGAGAAGAAGACGTTTGAAATTTTCTCTATATAACTCTATGTAAAACTGTGACCTCCGGGGCAGGGCCAATTTTGACCCCAGGGGCATAATTTGAACAAACTTTATAGAGGACTTGTAGGCAATGCTATGTGCCAAATATCTAAGCTCTGGCCCTTGTAGTTTCAGACAAGAAATTTTTTAAAGTTTTCATTGAAAAAAATCTATTTTTAGCTCCTGTGACCTAGTTATGCAACCGATCAGAACCATTTGAACAATTTTGGTAAAGGACATCTAGAAGTGTCACCATGCCAAATATCAAAGCTCTGGCCATATTAGTTTGAGAGAAGAAGACGTTTGAAAATTTCTCTATATAACTCTATGTATCCTCCATTCTCCATAACCGGAAACTTATCATCAATCCGGAAGGATCACAAAAACGCTTAATATGGCGCGTCGATCAACTTACGTCATCGCAACGATCGCATCCGGTTTGGGCATATATACAAGCATATTCACACGGCCGAAAAATGAAAAACAAGAGGGCCAGAATGGCCCTTGATCGCTCACCTGTCCATGGCGACACTAGGATGGGTCACTTGATATCAGAAAAGAAGATTTGTAAAAGGTGACCCCAAGGGCGGGGCAAAATTTGAACAACTTTGATAGAGGACCTGTAGATGATGTTATGTACAAAATATCTAAACTCAGTGTACTATGGTTTCAGACAAGAAGATTTTTTAAGTTTTCATTGAAAAAATCTATTTTTAGCTCCGGTGACCCAGATATGCAACAGACCAGAACCAATTCATCAATATATGTGAAGGACCTCTAGAAGTTACACCATGCCAAATATCAAAGCTCTGGCCATATTAGTTTCAGAGGAAGAGACGTTTGAAAATTTCACTATTTAACTCTATGTAAAACTGTGACCCCCGGGGTGGGGTCAATTTTGACCCCAGGGGCATAATTTGAACAAACTTGATAGAAGACCTGTAGACAATGCTATGTGCCAAATATCTAAGCCCTGACCCTTGTAGTTTCAGACAAGAAGATTTTTAAAGTGTTTTCATTTAAAAAAAATCTATTTTTAGCTGATGTGACCTAGTTATGCAACCGACCAGAACCATTTGAACAAAATAGGTAAAGGACATTTAGAAGTATCACCATGCCAAATATCAAAGCTCTGGCCATATTAGTTTCAGAGAAGAAGAGGTTTGAAAATTTCACTATATAACTCTTTGTAAAACTGTGATCCCCGGGGCGGGGCCAATTTTGACCCCAAGGGCATAATTTGAACAAACTTGATAGAGGACCTGTAGGTGATGCTATGTGCCAAATATCTAAGCCTTGGCCCTTGCAGGTTTTGACAAGAAGATTTTTTAAGGTTTCCTTAATTTGTCACTTTGGTTGCCATGGCAACCACAGTTCTGCATTGTTTTCAATTCTTTGAACAAATTTGAAAGAGCTTGACCCAAAGAACATTCCTGTAAAGTTTGATTGAAATCTGTCAAGCGGTATAGGAGGAGATGTCATTTGAAGCAATTGTTAACGACGACGGACAATGCACGACGGACGACGGACACAGGGCCATCCCAATAGCTCACCTTGAGCCTTTGGCTCAGGTGAGCTAAAAATGCATTTTGCGTTGGAAGACTTTTCTGAAAGGCAGTGTTGGGCACTTCCTAATTCTTGAATATCAATGATCTCCTGCAAAATGTGACACTTTCAGGCAGTATTGAAAATGGATCCAGACACAAATTTGCAAGATTGGAAAAATGCAAATGCCAGAGGGGCCGAAACTGTCCATCTTTCTACTTTCGAGTTAAAATGTATGCTATCTTTTTGTTAAAACCCTTTAAAATAGCTCTCATGGTGGAAATCAGGAACACTGACATGTCAACACAAAGCTCAATTTTTACAAGAGGGCCTGAAGGCCCTGATAACGCTCACCATTTGTAATGAAGCCTGATAGCTTTACCTTTGAATTTCACCAGTTTTATTCTAAATCCATTCAAGTTTGTCGACCTACTGTAGTATATAGTAGAGTACATCAAAGGCAGATAACTAAAGCCTAAACAATACTGAAACTAAGCCTTTTTCTAGCATTTCAAAGTATATCAAGGGCAGGTAACTATTGCCACAATGATTACATTTCAACAATAATTGCACTCCTTCCAGAACATATAGCTACATCCTTTGTGTACAAGTATAATCAAAATCCATTGAAAACTGTAGTTGCAAGAGTGTAAACGCTGTAAAATATGGCATTTTCAGCAATTCAAAGGTAGATATCTCTTGATCTATTTGTCCGATTCCAACCATAATCACCCTTTTTCTAACTCTTATGGTCATATACAATCTGGGCAAGTTTGAGAGAGATTGCATAAATAGTGTGGCCTCTAGAGCATAAACACTGTTAAATATGGCATTTTCAGCAATTTAAAGGTATATAACTTTTGATCTATTTATCCGATTACAACCATAATTGAACTCATCCGAAGTCTTATGGTAATATACAATCTGAGTAAGTTTGAGAAAGATTGGATAAAATTTGTGACCTCTAGAGTGTAAACATCGTTAAATATGGCATTTTCAGCAATTCAAAGGTAGATAACTCTCGACCTATAAGTCTGATTTCAACCATAATCAATCTCATCTGAACTCTTATAGTCATTTACAATCTAAGCAGGTTTGAGATAGATTGGATAAAAATTGTGGCCTCTAGAGTGTAAACACTGTTAAATATGGCATTTTCAGCAATTTAAAGGTAAATAACTCTTGATCTATTTGTCTGATTCCAACCAAAATCAAACTCATCCGAACTCTTATGGTCAATTACAATCTAGGCAAGTTTTAGAAAGATTGGATAAATACTGTGGCCTCTAGAGTGTAAACACCGTTAAATATGGCATTTTCAGCAATTCAAAGGTAGATAACTCTCAATCAATTTGTCCGATTTCAACCAAAATCGAACTCATCCAAAGTCTTATGGTCATATACAATCTGGGCAAGTTTTAGAAAGATTTGATAAATACTGTGGCCTCTAGAGTGTAAACACTGTTAAATATGGCATTTTCAGCAGTTCAAAGGTAGATAACTCATGACCTATTTGTCCGATTTCAACCATAATCAAACTCATCCGAACTCTTATGGCAATATACTAGCTGAGCAAGTTTGAGAAAGATTGGATAAATATTGTGGCCTCTAGAGTGTAAACACTAAAATAGTTGACGCCGGACGACGCACGACGGACGCCAGACATTCAAGGATTGCAAAAGCTCACCCTGAGCTAGCTCAGGTGAGCTAAAAATCATTTTTTTTAACTAAATCGCGCGATGTGCAAACACGTTTTAAATATAGCACCTCTTAAAATAGATTATAATTGTCACAATTGTTTTCGTTTTGACATGTCAGGGTAGTTTTGAGATGTCAGAGTGTAGTGGTTATTCAGAAAATGAGCTCCAGATAAGTCCGTAGTGTCTGTGTTATGTGTACAAAATGGGTCAGGCTTGCTAAGGATATGAAGTTTCAATGTACAGTCGAGACTGTCTTCAGCGACCTTCCGAGGGAGAATGGAAAAAAGGTCACTGTAGACAAACGGTCGCTATACACAAATTCCAAGTTTTGCCCTTGTAGTTATAGATTCAAAATGGAAAGAGGGGCTTATGTATTACTATGCAGGTAGTCATTGCAAGTATGAATATGTGTTAAAAAAGAAGAACGTGAATAAATCGTGATAAACTGCATTTGATTTGTGTTCATTGCCATAAACAGACATCAGAATTTAATTTTTACGATTGCTTTCTTCATTAAGATTGTTTCTGCAGAACGATACCGCTGGCCATCCATATTACACACCTCACTTATCACTACTTATATTACTAAGCTTTGTGTGTTGACTCGTAATCGACGTTAACGGATTATAATAATTGCCAGTACACACTTGTTTATATGCCTTTGAAGTTTGATTGCATATAAAAAATCGCGCCTCGATCAGCAATTAACAACTCCATCATTCAAACGTTTTTCTTCGTCGGAAGGCTTCAAGCTAAATGTGTAAACCGTTAACGCTAGCTATTATCTCAGTAAAGAATGTCCGCAACATAACTCATGCAAATAAACCAGCAAAATTTCTTACCTAATGCGTATAATCGCGTAATCAAGAAAACATATGTCGTACATGTAGAAGCAGTATCACTGTAAACACTCAGTCTCGTGTAATTAGGTCAGACGATAGGCGACTTCTTCAGTAGCAGCTTCTAGATTTTCTAGTGTTTGAGTAAATGAAGGCGGAGCTTAGTGTGATTGACAGCTAATCATTGCCAGTAGATTGACCATTCTACCAGATAGTACCTACCCATATATGTTTAAGTGGCAGTTTACACGACGTAGCGTTACGAAACATAATGTGTTTTTTTTATGGCGGCCATTACGAAAGTTGCGAAAGTCGCTGTAGAAGTCCAAAACGTTGTTTCGGGAGTTGAAAATCATGGTCGTTGTACGGATTTCGCAGGGAGTCATGGTATACAGAGCCTTTTCAGTGTAAAACGCATTTGGGGGATCTAAAAGGGTCGTTAAAGACAAACCGTCGCTGAACACAAGGGGTCGCTAAGACAGTCTCGACTGTAGTTTCAAAGTTAAGGTCAATGTAAAATTCAGACTATATCACATTTAAATGAACTCTAAATGACCTTGACCTTTGCCAGACATGACCCAACTTGTACTGAGCTCTCAAAAGCATCTTGTGTTGAGTACACTTGCCAATTATGATGTCTCTATCACATATAGTTCAAAAGTTATGGCCAATCTAAAATTCAGTCTATTTGACCTTTAAAATACCTGTAAATGACCTTGACTCACCAACTTGTACAGAACTCAAGAACTTCTTTGCTTGAGTACACATGCCAAATATGAAGTCTCTATCACATGTAGTTCTAAAGTTAAGGCCAAAGTTAAATTTGTGGACAGACAGACAACGTCGAACCACTGACACTGACGAAGGGAACACAGACGCTAAACTAGGATAGCGAGTGTGAGTGTGACAGACAAACAGACAAATTTAACAGACTGACCAAAAACAAATTATGCCCCAGACTAAGTCATGCAGGCATAAAAAGTTGTATTTATGGAATCATGTGTTAAGGAACTTTGTGATTACTTTTGTCCCTGCATTAAGCTTAGCAACCACTAGTATGTTTCTACTTTTGATTGCTCATAAAGCACAAGTTTCAGAAAATCGTTCCGTCAACAACCGGGTTAAATAACTCATTGAAACTAGCATGGGATATAAAACAAGCATGCAGTAATACAGAAAATATAGCTTCTACATGGGCAATTGTACAATATCTTATATTAAACTACATTTAGACATAAAACGTACTGTAATAAAAATAACCTAGCAAACATTTAAAAAAAAAAAAAAAAAAAAAAAAAGTTTCAACTGTATTATAGTTTGTAAACTTGGCTAATTGGCACAGTAGAGACTTATCAATGAAATTCAGTGTAATAGGTTTCAAATGTGTGGAGTAACAGAAGCAATCATTAAGTGTTTTATCCACTCTCTCAGATGCCACCGTAAATTCTCTCTAATTGACAGCCAGGTGCGTCCCTCAATTTCAATCTCCTCAAGCACATGAAATCAACATCCTGTATTTTATTGCCTGCCTTTAACCCATTACCCCATAGCTTGTATCTAGATTTGAAGACAGGTGAACATTTCAAGCAGGTTGAAAGTAAAGCACAATGTGCCAAATGTTAAGATTATGGGAACAACAACAGGGAACAACAATGGGCAACCACAATACCAGCAACCTTGACGCTGGAGTGAAGACAACAGCTTGTTTTGTTTCTTCAAAACAGCACGGCTACCAATTCTCCGGATTTTTAAAAAATCTTAGGATTTTTCTATTTTTCTCCGGACCTACAGATTTGTTCAAAATCTTCGGATTTTCTACTCTACTTTTAAAATTTTGAATTATATGCGTTTTTTATATAGGATAATTGATAAGGGTGTCAAACTGTTTAGAGCCAGATCAGACTCTGCGTAATGCACATCTGATTTGGATCCAAACTGTTTGCATAAGTACCTTAGTGTTATAGAGCCTGCATGGCAGTGAAAGGGTTAAACTAAAGGTAGGATTCCTAATTTTGTGCTTGAAAAATTGGAAATCTTAGGAAATTTATGAGCAACTTATGGTAGCCCTGAAACAGATGAGCTTATATTACAGAACACAACCCATTTTACCATTTGGACACATACCTCTATGTTGACTTGGTCTGTGAGTGGCCCCTGTGCATAAAGACATTCTCCAGGACAATGTGCCCCTTCCATCCGGCCATACCGAAATGTTGTACCCGCTGCATTGTGGTTGCCTACTTTGGTAAGATCAGATCTGTCTCCATTGATAACACCCGTACCATTGCTGTACTTCAAAACTGTATCAATACAAGAAACATATGTGTTAATCCTTTACTCCATAGATGCTCATCTTTACACATTTGATTTATTCCCCCATTGAAGAAAAAAGTTCCATTTCATACAGTAATAATTTAATATTATTTGTTTTCATAACATTTTGTCAGCTGTGATTGGCTGTAATTTTTGTTTCATAACTCCATGAAAAAAATAATAATTCAGGCCACGCCTTTTAAGGACTACTTTCTCTTAGTCCAACTGCTCTCCACAAGCGCTGCATGAAGCAGGACGCCAAATGACGTAATTGACGTCGACGTTACTACAAAACAATGCCGCGCTTTGGCGGAAAATATATATGGCGGAGGGACTACGTACAACTAACGTTTTAAAAGCGTTAAAAATGAACATTCGCGTCAGATTCTCTATTTAACTTCTTTCTTAAATTCATCAGTGATATTAAATTATAAGGAATAATTCGGAATATTTATTGTATTCATGGAGGTATGAAAAAAAAACCTGGTCACACTTGTGTATGAAACCGCTTCGCGGTTTCATACAGTGTGACCAGGTTTTTTTTTCATACCTCCATAATACAATAAATATTCGAATTATTCCTTAAATGAAAATGTATCATAAGAAATATTTTCTTACAGATGGGAGCTTGAAGCAGGCTGTTGGACATGACCTATTTTGTATTGAGCTCAAGAACGTCTCAAGTTGAGCACTCATGCATAATATGAAGTCTCTATTACATGCATTTTTAACCCTTTACCCCATAGCCTGTTTCTAGTTTTGAAAACAGGTAACTACTTAAAGCAGGTTGAAAGTTAAGCAGAATGCATCTTAAGGCACATTCTGCTTTATTTTTAACCTGCTTTAAGCCTCCATCTGCTAGGATATAGAAACTGTTTATTATAATACATGTTCATGGCTGTATTAATTGGAACTACATCCTTCGGCAGAGGAAGAAATTAAATGTGCCCAAACATGCTTCTAAGGGGGGAGAGGGTTAAAGTTATGGCCAAGGTTTAAGTTGTGTACATACAGACAGGGCAACATGATATGTCCATACGAAGTTGTGCAGGGACATAAAAATAGACTAACTACATCAGACACTAGAATTGTCCTTATAAAGTTTCCATTACTCTAGACTGGCGACAGTCCCTGAAATCTTTTATCATTACTTCCCTTTAATTCATACTGGGTTGTCCTAGCCAGGATAAATCAGTACTGGACTCTGTAGCAGGAATAAGACACCAAAGACAATCCATTGACAAATATAACAATCTAGAAGTTACACTATGACAAATATCAAAGCTCTACCCATATTAGTTTCAGAGAAGAAGAGGTTTGAAGATTTCACTATATAACTCTATGTAAATTTGTGACCCCCGGGGTGGGGTCATTTTTTACCTCAGGGACATATTTTGAACAATTTTGATAGAGGACCTGAAGATGATGCTTTGTGCAAAATATCTAAGCTCAGGGTACTGTGGTTTCAGAGAAGAAGATTTTTTAAGTTTTTATTGAAAAAATCTATTTTTAGCTCCTGTGATCTAGATATGCAACGGACCGGAACAATTTGAACAATATTGGTAAAGTACATCTAGAAGTTACACCATGCCAAATATCAAAGCTCTAGCTATATTAGTTTCAGAGAAGAAGAGCGCATATACTGCTAGGTTTTGTAGATTTCACTATATAACTCTATGTAAATTTGTGACCCCTTGGGGTGGGGTCATTTTTGACCCAAGGGACATAATTTGAACAATCTTGATAGAGGACCTGAAAATGATGCTTTATGCAAAATATCTTAGCTCAGGGTACTGTGGTTTCAGAGAAGAAGATTTTTTAAGTTTTTATTGAAATGATCTATTTTTAGCTCCTGTGACCTAGATATGCAACAGATCGGAGATATTTGAACACCTTTCAAAGAGGACTATACAAGGATCATTCCTGCCAAGTTTGGTTAAAACCCATCCAGTAGTTTAGGAGGAGATGTAGTTTAAAGAAATTGTTGACGACGGACGACGTACACAGGACGATCAAAATAGCTCACCTTGGCACTTTATGCCAGGTGAGCTAAAAATACATTGTACATTAAAAATATATATATTTATCAGGCTAGTAGCTCGTCACCCATTACCCCATAGCCTGTTTCTAGTTTTGAAGACAGGTAACCACTTAAAGCAGGTTGAAACTAAATTAGAGTGGTACATCTGCTTTACTTTCAGCCTGCTTTCAGCTACTATCTGCTTGGATATAGAATGTATTTCTTTTGCTGCATATTGATGACTGTATAAAGTAGAACTATTTTCTGAAGTGGAGGAATAAATTCAAAGGCATATAAGGCATATATATGGGGTAATGGGTTAAGCAGGAGAAGGGTTAACACCTGTGCCATTTCTGTACTTCAAAACTGAAATAATACAAGAAACATGGTGTGTCAAACATGGTCGACACATGTCCTGGTGGTGTAGTTTGAAATTGAACATGACAACACCAGCTATAGTAAAGAAAAAGTGTTGATGAAAACTGCCAGGTTGCACAGTATAACATGTGTACCCCGCCCACTCTCTAAACAAGAGCCGAATGCGGCCCTAAATCGCTCACCTCGAACCACACTTGTAAATGTGAAATATCTTGGAAAGTTGAGAAATTGTGCCACTAGATTGCCGAGTATATTCCCAGGGCAATAATTTGACCAATATTGATAGAGAACATTTAAGAAAACATTTTAGTAAACTTTGTAACCCCCCTAAGCGGGCCAATTTTTAGGCAAAGGACAAAAGGGGGTCAATTTTGACCCAAGGGGCAAAATTTGAACAATCTTGGTGAAGTCCACCAGATTATGCTACAAACCAACCATCACCAACCATTAGAGTTCTTAGCCTTTGGTTTTGGAGAATTAGATTTTTGAAGTTTTTACTAGTATATTCCTATGTAACATTAATTTGTGACCCCCGGGGCCGGCCAATTTTGACTCCAGGGACATAATTTGAACAATCTTGGCTTTCAATGTCAGCTTTCAATGACACTATATAGGAAACCTTCCCAACCCACTTTATATTAAGTTAGGAAGAAAATTTTAAGAAATCTGATGATCACTCGTGAATCATTTGTGTAAATCAATACACAAATCCATCTAGTTATTTCAGACAAGAAGATTTTTGTAAGTTTCCATTGAAAAAAATATTTTTTTAGCTCCTGCTACCTTGATATGCAATGGACCAGTACCATTTGAACAATAGAGAGGTTTCGATTTCTTACGTGTACGGGTACGGGAACTTGTGGCTCGCTTTTTTTGCAGAAAACCATCGTGACGTAACCAAGGTATGCGCACCTACCTTTTGATTCACACGTTGACAACTGGTAGAATGCACTCCACATGTTTTAGTAAAACTTGTAAGTTTATCATCATTTTATTCCTATTATTTATATAGCTCATGTAAATGTTATTTAATAGAATGTTGGTACAAACCCCTATCTTCATTTTGTATGTATTTATTTATTTAAAAGATTTAAGTTTAAAGAGTTAAATATCGAATTAGGTGACACGGTTGCATGTTGTAATCCCACAGCCAAAAAAGTCGCTTGAAACGACTGACAAAACTTGATATGAGCCTTTCAAATGATACATAATCCTTACCTGAGTACTAAAACGATAAAAAAACATGTGCACGTATGTGTGCTCAAGGTGCGTGCAAGGTGCATGCGTCTGTCTTTATCTGCCTTTGTCTGTATGTCCATCTCTCTTTCTCCCTCTCTTTCTCTCTCGTTCTCTCCGTGTCTCTGTCCATATGACTGTCTGTCTCCGATTGCGCATGTCTATGGTTCTGCCTATCTGTCTGATCCGTCATTTCGTCTCTCTCTCTCTCTCTCTTTATCTCTCTATCTCTCCTTCTCTCTGTCTCCTATCTCTCCCTCTCTCTGTCTGTGTTTTTGTCTCTGTGTGTGTCTCTCTGTTTCCTTCTCTTTCTCTATGTCCCTGTATGTCTATTACTCTCTCTCTCTCTCTCTATTTGTTTTACTCCTCTATTTCGCTACATCTCTATCTCTCTCCCTCCCTCTATCTGTCTGTCTCTGTCACTCTGTCTCTTTGTGTGTGTCTCTCTATGTCTCATTTTCTCTCTCTTTCTTTCTTGCTGTGTATGTTTGTCTCTGTATCTCTGCAACCCTCTCTCTTTCTTTCTCTCTTTCTTTCTTTTTTTCTCTCTCTCTCACTCTCTCTCCATCCTCCTCACTCTCTGTCTTTATCTCTCTCTCTCTCTCTCTCTCTCTGTCTCTATCTATCTATCTATCTCTCTCTCTCTCTCTCTCTCTCTCTCTCTCTCTCTCTCCCTCTCTCCATCCCTCCGTCCCCCTCTCTCTCTCTCTCTGGATCTAAGACAATAAACATGATCATGTTTCTCTAATTTGAGAATAGATCTTTTTCTATATTGAATCTATATAGATCTACTATACTTGTATAGATAGATACCTAATCCAATGCTAGATCTATTAAAATGACGTATTTTACAGAAAATGGCATCATCCAGTAAAACAAATGTTCGTTTCAACGAAACGCTTGATGTCGAGCTGTTGAGAGAGATGTTAGCACACAACCCCTTCCAGAACAAAAACAAGAGCCACAAGCGGCCCTAAATCACTCACCTGAGGAACTATTGTGTTATACTCGATGCATAATGAAGTTTGTCATTGCATGTATTTGGACTGTTGCATGAAACTGAAACAACTCGGAATTGGGTTTTCCTGTAGAAGTCTATGTAAAACTGATAAGCCCCGGGGCGGGTCCATTTTTACCCTGGGGTCATGATTTGAACAACTTTGGTAGAGGACCATAAGGCAAAGCTAGATGCCAAATATAAAAGGTCTGGGTCTTAGGGCTTCAGAGAAGATGAGTTTTAAAGGGTTTTTTCCAATATAAGTCTATGTAAAACTGATAAGCCCCGGGGCGTGGCCATTTTTGACACCAGGGTCATGATTTGAACAATCTTGGTAGAGGACCATAAGGCAAATCTAGATGCCAAATATATAAGGTTTGGGTCTTACGGTTTCAGAAGAAGATTTTTAAAGGTTTTTCTATATAAGTCTATGTAAAACTGATAAGCCCCGGGGCGGGGCCATTTTTGACCCGGAGGTCATGATTTGAACAATCTTGGTAGAGGACCATAAAGCAAAGCTAGATGCCAAATATAAAAGGTCTGGGTCTTAGGGTTTCAGAGAAGAAGAGTTTTAAAGGTTTATTCTAATATAAGTCTATGTAAAACTGATAAGCCCCGGGGCGGGGCCATTTTTGACCCGGATGTCATGATTAGAACAATCTTGGTAGAGGACCATAAGGCAAAGCTAGATGCTACATATAAAAGGTCTGGGTCTAAGGGTTTCAGAGAAGAAAAGTTTTAAAGGTTTATCCCTATATAAGTCTATGTAAAACTGATAAGCCCCGGGGCGGGGCCATTTTTGACCCCGGGGTCATGATTTGAACAATCTTGGTAGAGGACCATGAGGCAAAGCTAGATGCCAAATATAAAAGGTCTGGGCCTTACGGTTTCAGAGAAGAAGATTTTTAAAGGTTTTCCTATATAAGTCTATGTAAAACTGATAAGCCCGGGGCGGGGCCATTTTTGACCCTGGGGTCATGATTTGAACAATCTTAGTAGAGGTCCATAAGGCAAAGCTACATGACAAATATAAAAGGTCTAGGCCATACAGTTTTAGAGAAGAAGAGTTTTAAAGGTTTTCCTATGAACAAGAGCCCCATGGGGCATATGTCGCTCACCTGAGAATAGCTGTACATCAAAATGGAGATAATGATTTATGTCCAGGACGGGATCATTTTTTACCCGAGGGGCATAATTTGAACAATCTTGATAGAGGACCTGTAGATGATGCTATGTTCCAAATATCTAAGATCAGGGTACTAGGGTTCTAGACAAGATTTTTTTTAAGTTTCCATTGAAAATATCTATATTTAGCTCCTACATATGCAACAGACCGGAACCATTTGAACAAAATAGATAAAGGACATCTAGAAGTAACACCATGCCGAATATCAAAGCTCTGGCTATATTAGCTTCAGAAAAGAAGACGTTTGAAAACTGTGACCCCCGGGGTGGGGCTAATTTTGACCCCAGGGGCATAATTTGTACAAACTTGATAGAGGACCTGTAGATGATATGCAATCGACCAGAATCATTTGAACCTTATTGGTATAAGACATCTAAAAGTGTCACCATGCCAGATATCAAAGCTCTGGCCATATTAGTTTCAGAGGAGAAGACGTTTGAAAATTTCACTATATAACTCTATGTAAAACTGTGACCCCCCTAGGGCGGGGCCAATTTTGATCCCAGGGGCATAGTTTGTACAAACTTGATAGAGGACCTGTAGATGATGCTATGTGACAAATGTCTAAGATCTGGCCCTTGTAGTTTCAGACAAGAAGATTTTTTAAGATTTCCTTAATTTTTCACTTGGTTGTCATGGCAACCAGAGTTCTACATTGTTTTTAATTCTTTGAACAATTTTGAAGGAACATTCGTGTACAGTTTGGTTGAAATCTTTTCAGATGTCATTTGAAGCAATTGTTAAAAACAACAATGACTGTATAAAGTGAAATAATTTTCTTCTGTGGAAGAATAAATTAAAGACATAAAAAGGAATATGTATGGGTTAATAGGTTAATAAATATCATTATTTACATTTTCTAAATATAAGAAACTATATGTAAATGAGTGGCAAATAGTTTGGATCCAGATTAGATGCAGCATTATGTGGCATCTGACCTGGATCCATACTGTTTATGGCCAAGTATTAATTGTGGACTGATAGACAGAAAGATAAACAAACAAACAAAACACAAACAAACAAACAGACAGACCAAAAGCAATATGCCTCCAACTAAGTTGTGCTTGAGCATAAAATAGCAGACATCATTTCTGTTCTGTATCTCAAGTGACCTGAGTTCAGAGCTAGCTATGGGTCAGTTATGCAATAACAGACGGTCCCCTTGGAGAAACTGCTATTATCATGCTGAACTGTTGTCTGCTCCAAATGTTTGTATGTGAAATATGTAAAAAATATAAAACTTATATTTTCTAAATATAAGAAAATATGTAAATGAGTGGCAAATAGTTTAGATCCAGATTAGATGCAGCATTATGTGGCATCTGACCTGGATCCAAACTGTTTGCAAAAATGTTGCATTTAGTATAAGGGTAGCTTCTTAGCCTGGAAGATACAGTGGGTCTGTATAAAAACGGATCATTAGAGAGTTTTTACTGTCTGACCTGCATCAAAAAGCACTGATATGGCCAGGGTTGAGTCAAATTTGACCCTAGGGTTTTGATTTTTTACAATTTTGAAAGTGATTTAGTAGAAGATACTATTCATGCAACATCTAAGGTGTGGGAACTGGTTTTTTACAAAAAACTTGTTTAAAGTTTTTCACTTTTTTTAATAAATTTCAATAAGTAGTCCACATTGTAATTTTATTTTAACAATTTCTGTAGAGAAGCATCCAAGGAACACCGTGAGCATGTTAGTTTTTTCCTCAAACTCGCGGTTTCAGAGGAGATGTTGCTTGAAGAAAATTTGAACGGACGGACAGATGGACAGACGGACGACGATCACAACAGCTCACCTTGAGCCTTCGGCTCAGGTGAACTAAAAACTGATAAGCCCCGGGCCGGGCCATTTTTGACCCGGGGGTCAATATTTGAACAATCTTGCTAAAGGTTCACAACATAATGCTACATGTGAAATTTGGTTGTCCTAGGACTTATAGTTATTGACAAGAAGATGTTTAAAGTTTTTACTATAGTTGTCAATATTAAGTAAATACGGAAAATGACCACGCCCTCTGGCGGCCATGTTTTTTGACGGATCAAACATCTTTTAACAACTTTGAAAGTATATTAACTGAGAAACATTTTGGTGAAAACCAAATGTAAATTGGAGCAGTCGTTCTTGAGAAGAAGATTTTTTTTAGATATCGTGCATGGTTGCCATGGCAACAAGACCGATGGCCCGCCCACTTTTTTTTAACAACTTTTGAAGCTAACAACTACTGTATGTATCTGACCAAGTTTTGTTTAAATTGGGCCATTGGTTTCAGAGAAGAAGTTATTTGAAACAAATTGTGAACAGACGACACCGACACCAACACCGACGTACGACGGAGGGCGACCGATCACAATAGCTCACCTTAAGCACTTTGTGCTCAGGTGAGCTAAAAAGCTGGAAAATTATCGCCGACGCATGAAGTGATGCAGACATGCCAATCGATGGATGACGAAACGCAAACACAATACACTAAAATGCAGAAAATTACGTTTTTTAATTTATCTCAATTTATTTTCATCTGAGATACAAAATGTTGGAACCGTATTCAGGTTACCCGGCGTCTGATATGGCTCCAAACTGTTTTGCAGGGGAAATACTAGTTTTAGCGTAAACGCGTTTATTTTGAAAGAATGACATTTCTCCACTGCAGGCTACATCAAGGATTAACATAACACAGTAAACTAAGACCTACATCATGCATGATTGTACAAGTTGTCCAATTTGGAAAAACGTGTATACATACATGTAACATGTACAGTGGAGAACACGATGTTCTTTCACGTTTAAACGCAAACGAAACGCAAACAAAGTGCATTATAATGGGTAAAATGACAACTTATTTACAATTTTGACGACTCATTTTAGACTGAATGGTAAACAGTTTCTGATCTGGCTCTAAACTGTTTGCAATGGGAACAATAGTTTAGCGTTTAAAACGCTTTTATTGGGAAATAATCACCATTTCTCCACACGTACACGTTCACGTAAAAGAAATCGAAACCCTCTTTACAAAATGTTTACTCGTGAACGAGAACGTGTGGCCACACGTACCCGTACATGTAAGAAATCGAAACCTCTCTAATATTGGATAAGTACCTTTAGAATTTACACCATGCCAAATATTAACTCTGGTAATATCTGTTTCAGAGAAAAACATGTTTGAAGTTTTCACTATATAACTATATGTACATGTAAAACTGTGACCCAGGGGCGGGGTCATTTTTAATCCCAGGCACAAATAACCTATAGATGATGCTAGATATCTAAGCTCAGGGAACTGTGTGTTTTGTCTCAAATTTTAGGTTTGGTAATACTAGATGGCATAGTATAGGAGATATACTATATACAGTCAAACCTGTCATAGCGACCGTCCCTATATAACGACTATTTGTCTTAGCCGACCATAAAAATCCCTCCCAACACATTTTCCTTTATGTTAAGACTGTGTATACCGACAAACCTGTGTTACGCGACTAACGACCGTAATAGGCCGCTCCCAAAGTCCCATGTCCCTATTTAACGCACCTGTTTGCAGCGACTCGATAATTGCCGGTCATTATCGATTTTTCAGTTTTTATTTCCGGGAGGCGAATATCCCTTTGTTTGTATGTTAGATCAAAATGTCTAGTGTTTATTTAGTTATCCTAAAAAGTGATATACAACATCTTTGTTTAATATTCATTTAAATTATATTTGATAATATTTCATTCTGAAAAAAAGATTTCCGAAATTTTGTTTTATAAACAAGTAATTCACGTTCCAAAACTGCATGTTATAGTTTGTGAATAGACAAATTGTGGTAAATAGTTCAACGGCGATCTTGATTTGGGGAATTGAGCTACCGAAAAGCAATTAAATATAAAAATAACTATTAGAACTCGACAAAAAATGCTTTTCTTACCCCGAAAATAACTATTCCGGGGATGATTTACGATTAAAAGGGTTAAAAAGTCGTTCCCAATCCAACACTCCATTACGAAAGAACGGAGGAGGAAATTATGTCGTTTAAACGCCGGCGTATAATAATTGTAAATTTTGCGAAATTACCCGTGTAATTAACATTTTATATGCATGTAAACCGACAGTTAGCTTCTTGAATTGATTTTCGTACGATACATTATGAAAAATCACATTAGAAAACAAAGCGATATTCCGAAATCGCGTAGCAGAATTTCTATGCACATTCCTATATGCGTTGCGAACACTTGGATTTCGGCATATGTGTATTAGTGTGTTACAAGTAAAAAGATGGTTCTTAAGCGTCTTTTATTCCGTCGGTTTTACAAAATATTTTTTTTTCTGCTTTGTAAGACTGTGTTTTTTAATAGGAGATATTGACAAATAAAACGACGTTAAAAATAGCGCTGTCATATTTTGAAATTGACTTGAACAAAATGGCGGCGCGATAACATTATAGACGCGACACTAAACGTGGACATTTCGGGAAAGATTTACCTGTGAGAGAGACAACAGAGACAAAAAACAACTAACACACTCTGGGATCGAATTCTTACTCCATAAGATGCGATTCTGAATATGAATTAAACAGTAAATAGACTGAGAAAGCGATCCTAAATTGGACACATGTTTATCAGATACAACGGAATTGAAGGACAAATTTAAACTTTTTCGTCGAACCTGTTACGGAATAAATCTCTAAAAAGACCAGACCGACGAATATTTCAGATGATTGATTGGATCATTTATAGTATTTGATCAACTGGGGATGAATAGTCGACAAGTTAAATAAGTAGATCTATTTGTCATAATAGCAATGCAACTTTGTTTGAAAATATAGAAAATGATCTTTATTATTGCTTTTGGTAGAAAAGGTTAATATATAATTTTATTCAGAGAAACATCCATATGGTGTTCATTTGTATACTAATTTACCCCTGAAAACTGATAACCTGACTTATGCGACTACCTGTCTTATGTGACCTTATTGTGTCTCTCCCCTTGAAGGTCACATAAGACAGGTTTGACTGTACAAGGTTTTTCAATAATGAAGGTCAGATGTCAAGGTCAAAATGACCTGAAAGTGGTACCCGACACTCCCCCATCTCACGATATATGCACACAGCAGGTTTGGTAATCATAGATGATAATGGTATTGGAGTTATGATCCTGACAGTGTTTTATCAATTTTCAAGGTCAGAGATCAGTCAAGGTCAAGTTGACCTGGAAGGGGTACATGACACTGAGAAATTCCAATATGTATACACAGACCAGGTGTAGTAATCCTAGATGGCATAGTCAAGGAGTTATGCTCTGGTCAAGATCTTTCAATCATGAAGGTCAGATGTCAAGGTCAAGGTCACAGAGACCTGAAGTTTGTGCCTTACACATCTACTATTCCTGATGAATATATATGCCAAATATCAAGGGAATCAGGTTGAAACTGAAGGAGGAGTACACTGTATGAGACATACTGGCAACCAATTTCAAGGCCAAAGGTCAAGGCCATTGCTCTGGACAAGGTTTTTTCCCAAATCAAGGTCAAAGTCAATGTCACAGAGGCCTGAAACCTCTTTAACTTTTACCATTCCTGATTAACATTTATGCCGAGTATCAAGGTAATCAAGTTGAAACTAAAAGAGGTGTATGCTGTACAAGATTTTGCAGACAGACCAACCAATTTCAAGGCCAGAGGTCAGGGTTAAGGTCGAAGACACCTGAAATTTAAGTCTTGCACATCTACTACTCTTGATTAACATTTATGCCAAGTATCAGATGAATCAGATCAAAACTGAATGAGGATTTCAACACACAAGATTTTGTAAACAGACTGACTGACCAGTGACCTGCACCCAAAAACGACTGACCGACAGGGTATATCCACTCAAACTCTGTTTGTGGGGGGTATAACTAGATTTTACCATTTCCTCTTGCACCAATACTAGTTATTACAATGCTTTGATACTTATATAAAGGACCATTACCAATCCATCCATGTCATTCAACCTTGATTTTGACCTGAGCCTTGACCTGATTAATTTTGGACTTGAAATATTTCAATTTGACCTTGATCTTGACCTAATTTGGACTTGGAAAAGATTCAGCATATATTGTGAAGGATCGATGCCACCAGGGGCATAAGCATTTATTGAATGTAGTCTTGTTGGGTTATTTGTTGGTAGATATTTAGAGGGGGCATTCAGTAACCCATCATTCCATTGATACACACATTGAAATGCATTTAATTTATTCCTCCACTAAAGAAAATAGCTCCACTTTATACAGTCATGAATATGTATCATAAGAAAAATTATCTATATTCTAGCAGATGGTAGCTTAATAAGCAGGCTGAAAGTAAAGCAGAATGTGCCTTAAAGACATTACCCTGGTATACAGTATATTAAATATAATGTGATAACCAAGTTTTCCATCCAACACAATGGCAGTATTCATCTAGAAACACCAGAAATACCAGGATTATAGTGAATAGGATGTCTGTGTACAACTTACTAGCAACGGTGACATGATTTCTGTATATCCTAGATACACTGCCCTAGCCCTAACCCTGCTTAACTGACAAGACAATTTATTGCAATTTAACTCTTTGCATGCTGGGTAATATTTAAGTCTGCAAAAATTGTAGTCTGCTTCTGTTCTAAAAATAGATTTTTCAACTTTTTTTGAAAAAACATGGTCAGTGTGTCAAACTGTGTAATGTGGCGTCTCATCAGGATCCAAATTGTTTGCATAGATGATCACAATTCCGCCGCAAGCATGCAAAGAGTTAATCTTGAATCACTCCAAATAGGCCAAAATTATTTCTATATATATATTTTTAAATGAAATAAATGCAGAGGTTAGTAACAAATATGAATGAAATATAACAAATCCATTATTTTGTCAGAATGTTTTTGTAGTCATATTTAAAAGGTCAAATAAAAGAAATGGTTCATTTTACTTTTCATTTAATTTAGATACAAACAAACAAACTTAACTGTTTTTACAGTACTTGTTTTCACTTTCATTTTTGTTTAAGTTTGATCAAACTCAGCATCTGGTCATGATTTCAAAATTTGGCCATGGTATATTGGGAAGTATATGATTCTTTAGCATGCTAACGGTTCACTCTTACAGTGTTGGTTCCAAGTAAAGACATTCTTCGCAAACAAATTGTAGATCCAGATCCTTTAGGAGCCCTCTGATCAGGGTCACACTGTTTGCCATACTTTCCAATAGTTTTTTGACAACCTCTAGAGTCAAAATGAGCTGATAGATTTGAAACTCCAGCATTGTAAGGGGTTAAAGGCCTAATGGACTTTTGTTTGTTTACCTTTATGGGTTTTGGGGAGATAACATTGACCTGGAGTTTCAGGGTAGGTCGCTGTAATGAAACCCTTTTTAACTCTTTGCATGCTGGGTAACTTTTTTCATCTGCAACATTTGTCGTCTGCTATTGTTCTAAAAATAGAATTTTCTAAATTTCTTTTCAAAGTCAAACAGTTTGAATCCTCATGAGACGCCGCGTTACGCGGCGTCTCATCTGGATCCAAACTGTTTGCAAAGGCAATCACTGTGGCAGATATATCCGCCACTAGCATGCAAAGAATTAATGTGGGGTCAGAGCCCTGGTATTATCATACAAAGACATCCAAAGTAAGATCAAATTGATTGGAAAATTAGTTCCAAAGTTCAACAGATTTATGAATGAACTGAATATCACAATGTCTTTGTACAGGATATAACCTGAGAGCGTGGGTATTTTAGTACATCATTACATGCCATTAGAGGTATGTTTTGTACATTATTACCTGCAACTGCAAGGGTCTTTTTGTCAACAGCAAAACTGTATGTCAGATAGGGGATATATGTAGAACAGTAACTGTTGTAAACAGTTTTAATTGTGAATTAAACAATGACCCTTATACAGGGATTATTCTATCGCAGAATGCAAGTGAGAGAAATTCTCTCATTTGTCAAAAAAAGTGAGAGATTTTTTAGATGATGAGAGAAATTTTAATTGGTAGTCTGTTTGTACCAACAAGCACTACTGCTATATTGCTTGAGAATTTTGTGTAAATAATATTTATATGACATGGAACTGTTATTCTTCTTCTCCTTATCGAAATCTAGTGAAAAGATTTAATCCATACCATAAATTGATAGTTTACGGTTACCGCACGCGCCATTAGCGTATATGTTATCGGCAGATTCATTTTCGTCTGTAGAGGGTCAGTTCGCGAAAACTAGTGACAAAAAAATATGGGCGCGGTTACGCCGATAACTAAGGAATAAAATTAACGGTATTTGGTGCATTGTGCAGTTATACAATCCAGTGAAGGGAAATTACATTCCTGTTTTCGAAAGAAAGTACGATCCCATGACAGAGGACATAACGTGTACCAGGCCAACGGTAATCCCTGCCGGTCACCCATCCAGGTTCTAACAGCACAGGACGTTGCTTAACCACGGAATTATACAAAAGTGTATAATTCTGTGGCTTAACTTCGCAACCGCTTAGACAATCTGGCTAGCAGGCTTCCACAGTCAGACTGTAGAAGTGTTTATATACCGTTCATTTCCGTCACATTTATCTGTCTGTAATGGTGAATTAGTCTACGTGCGGTCTGGTACACGTTTTATTAGCTCGCCTGTTCGAAGAACAGCAGAGCTAATGTCATACCCCCGGCGTGGGCGTGGGCGTGAGCGTGAGCGTGAGCGTGGCCAAGGTTAAAGTTTTTTGGACGGATTGTTTTAAAGCTTAATATTTGTGCTAGGGTGCTGAAATTTTGTATGGAGGTTCATTTGGGGTTAAACATTGATGTTATGATGTTGGAATTTAAAAATAATTTTAATTTATGTCAATTTTCGACATGTTTTGGACTTAGGTTTTTCGACTTCAAATCACCACGTTAAAGTTTTTTGGACGGGTTGTTTTAAAGCTAAATATTTGTGCTAGGGTTATGAAATTTTGTATGGAGGTTCATTTGGGGTTAAACATTGATGTTATGATGTTGGAATTTAAAAATAATTTAAATTTTTGTCAATTTTCGACATGTTTTGGACTTAGGTTTTTCGACTTCAAATCACCACGTTAAAGTTTTTTTGACGGGTTGTTTTAAAGCTTAATATTTGTGCTAGGGTTATGAAATTTTGTATGGAGGTTCATTTGGGGTTAAACATTGATGTTATGATGTTGGAATTTAAAAATACATTCAATTTATGTCAATTTTCGACATGTTTTGGACTTAGGTTTTTCGACTACAAACCACCAGGTTAAAGTTTTTTGGACAGGTTGTTTTAAAGTTTAATACTTGTGCTAGGGTGCTTAAATTTTGTATGGAGGTTCATTAGGGGTCAAACATTGATGTGATGAAGTTGAAATTTAAAAATAATTTTAATATTTGTCAATTTTTGACACGATTTGGACTTAGTTGTTTTGACTTCAAATCACCAGGTTAAAGGTTGCACGGGTTGTTTAAAGTTTAATGAAACTAGACCAAGACTCAACATTAATTTAATAATAGTTCTAAACTGAAAATTGATTTTCTTTTGATACAAGATGTTTTTTAGACTTAAACTTTAAACAGGCGAGCACCAGGTGGCTTTGACACCCATTTCTGGTTCTGAACCGGATGTGTTTTGATTTTATATACAAAATTCGGAACTCTCGGTCCTTTCCGTTTAATGGTTTGCTGTTATACTTATTGGTGCGCGGGATGCTGCGATTACTGATCAGAAATGTTTGTAAATAAATCAAGAAGAATTACGTTTCGCTCGCAAGTACAGTCGAGCACCAGTATCTCGAACGTCAGAATCTCGATTGCAATGCCTATCTCGACGACTGTCTAAAGTCCCGGAAATATTTGTTCTTATTCTAATGTAATCTTACATGCCCTATTTCGACTATGGCTAATCTCGATTGCCCCCGGTATTTCGACTATAGATTTTGGCCATATCCATTTAATTGTTCTCAATTAACACCCAGTATCTCGACGACTGTAAGTCATCATGCACTGAAACGCTCGCCGACTTTGATCGCGAGTATCGGACTGTGGAAATCACACGTAAAATCATTAACCGGAACTATCGGTAGCTTTACACGTTGGCTGAATGATTGTTAGGTGATAATTGTCAAACAACAGTAAATTATCGCTTAAAGTTTGGTCGCCGTATCCTTAAAATCAGTCTTCTTATAACCGTCATTATCGGTGTTGATTCAACTCATCAAGAGTAACGCCCCTTGATATAACGGATGTTAAGGAAAATAGTACCGGGCAGAAGGAAGGAAAATACGAATAGTACACGAAATTCCGTGATAAACAAAACAGAGTGGTAAAAAGCTATACATAGCTTATGTTTTATTGTTATGACCTGTCCGACAAATAAATATTGAGCCGAATCGACCGAGATGTCTTGCGGAATCCAGGTCAATGTCTCATGAATATTCAATGAGGTCAAATGTGCATGAAATGTACACAATTGACCCACGTGTCTTTAAATACTAAATGTAAGGATTTTTTACGAATCATGCTCATCGCAATTACTTATTCTAAACCTAGGGTTGGTTTTTACTCTCTAATGAATTTCACTGTGATGTCCTTAGTAAAAAGAGGTTTTCGTGAGTATTTGACAGCCGGAAGTAAACCGGTCTGTTGATGCGCAGCTTTACCGGGCGCGCAGACTTACCGTACGCGACTGTAATAAACAAAACAACCCATGTATAATTCCATGTTTGGTGTTTGCAAAAAAAACATATTACGTTCGCAGCTATTCAATATAATCTCCCTGGTCAAGTACTAAATAAAATGTGAGTTAATGATTGTCTATCTTTATCGTCCATGTTTTGTGTACAAAAATACAGTAAACGTGTAACATCGAAATCGGCATATAACGTGTTAAAAACGTTACGGCATTTCACAAACACGCGAGAGTACATACGTACAGCGGTTTTATTGTTCACAGGCTTACTTCCTGTAAGTTTTGAATTTTTTTATCAGTTTGGTTATCGCGAGCCCATGCTTATCTCGACGCTATTTCGATCGTCCCGAGACCGTCCAGATACTGAAGTTCGACTGTATCTGAGAAACGAGTGCGAGAAATATTCGCGTTATACAAATTTTGATGCGATATCTGTCATTTTCGTGCGAAATATCGCGGCCCAGAATGATCCCTGCTTATAGGCAGTGAAACTAATGGGAAATGACATAGGCTGGGAGCCAAACTAGTGGGCAATAACAGAAACTGGGAGCCAAGATAATTGGTCATTATACCAAAGCTGGGAGCCAAATTAATGCAAATAACAGAAACTGGGAGTCAATGGGCAATATTATACAGAATCTCCCAGCTCAATAAAAGGCAGTGACCGAGGCTGGGCAGCAATCTTATGGGCAATAAAAGAAACTAGGAGCCACACCAGTTGGTTTTGACCAAAGCTCAGGGAGCCAAATTCATGGGAAATGACAGAAACTAGGGGTCAACACAATCAGAAATATGACAGACCGGGTACTCAATTCAAAGTCTGAAACTTATATACTGAATTAATGGAATCACAATTGAGTGGTTCGGAATTAAATTCCAGAACTGTTCTTCCAGTACCGCCCATGGAGGTGGTTTGAGCAGAATCATGGCGTCAAACACAATTTATTAAGGTTTCAACAGCCAGTTTCCAGTTCTCAATATTAATCTGATATACATAAATGATTAAACTTATTAAAACTTTAACCTGGGATTTATTTGAACAGTATTAAAATTGAATCATCAAAAAATTTGAAATAATATATAACAAGAGCCGCATGCGGCCCTAAATCGCTCACCTGGTACCCATGGTTAAGGTCATGGTAATAAACCAGTAATGGTAAAGTTTTCACTATAAGCCATCATTGGTAAATTCATCCCCACCCTCTGGCGGCCATGTTTGAGCTAGGAAGATTATTTGAAGAAAACTGGCAAAGGGTCACCCATGAATCATTATTTGTGTAAAAATATTCTTAAATCAGACCAATAGTTTCAGAGAAGAAGATTTTTAAAGATTTTCTATACGGAAATATAAGGAAAACTTGCCCCACCCACTGGCAGCCATGATTTTAAAGATAATCTGGTAGAGAGTCATGAATGGATCATTTGTGTAAAATTATTTTCAATTTGGACCAGTAGTTTAACAGAAGAAGATTTTTGAAGTTTTTACTATACAGTAACATAAGGAAAATGTGCCCCACCCACTTGCGGCCATGTTTTTTTAGATATCAAAATTATTTTAAGAAATCTGGTAGAGGGTCACCAATGGATCATTTGTGTGAAATTACTTTCAAATTGGACCAGCGGTTTCAGACAAGAAGATTTTTAAAGTTTTTACTATATAGCTATATAAGGAAATTCTGCCCCACCCACTAGCGGCCATGTTTTTTAAGATAAGAAAATTATTTTAAGAAATCTGGTAGAGAGTCATGAATGGATCATTTGTGTAAAATTATTTTCAATTTGGACCAGAAGTTTCACAGAAGAAGATTTTTAAAGTTTTTACTATACAGTAACATAAGGAATATGTGCCCCACCCACTTGCGACCATGTTTTTTTTAGATATCAAAATTATTTTAAGAAATCTGGTAGAGGGTCACTAATGGATCATTTGTGTGAAATTACTTTCAAATTGGACCAGCGGTTTCAGACAAGAAGATTTTTAAAGTTTTTACTATAAAGCTATATAAGGAAAATCTGCCCCACCCACTAGCGGCCATGTTTTTTAAGATAGGAAAATTATTTTAAGAAATCTGATAGAGGGTCACCAATGGCACATTTGGGTAAAATTATTTTCAATTCAGACCAGTAGTTTTTGACAAGAAGATTTTTAAAGTTTTTTCAATTGGTTGCCATGGCAACCACAATTTCAATTGGATGACCTATATTTGAAAAAATCTGAGAGAGTACCCTACAAGGAACAATCCTATGAAGTTTTGAAGAAATTGGCCCAGTGGTTTCTGAGAAGAAGATCTTTAAAGAAAAAGTTTGACGACGGACGGACTGACGGACTGACTGACGGATGGACGACGACGGACACAGGGCGATCACAATAGCTCACCTTGGCACTGCGTGCCAAGTGAGCTAAAAAGTATAGAAAAAATTGTTTGAATTGCAATCAAGTGGTCGGGAGTCAATCATTGGCATGTGTTTAATTTTGGTTGTACTCGACAATTGAGAAATTCCATGGAATCGTTCCATACAGTTTGAGAGCTGTCCAATCAAATGCTCCCAGAATCTCGGAGCTCAATAAAAAGGCAATGAAGCTTGCAGCCAAACTTATGGGAAATATGACAAGCCATGAGCCAAACTTATGCTGCAATAACAGAAACTGGGCGCCAAACTAATGTGTAATAATAGAAACATGGACCAAAACGACATTGTAATAATAGAAACATGGACCAAACCTAATAAGGTGGACAATTACTGAAGCTTGGAGCCAAACTAATGTGTAATAATAGAAACATGGACCAAAACTAATGAGTAATGTCAGAAACTGGGAGCCAAACTAATGGGTAGAAACTGAAGCTGAAAGCCAAATGAACGGGTTATAGCAGAAGCAGGGGACAAAATTGTTATAGATTATATTTTAATCTAATTAAAGTCTAATAATTACATTGGTGATTTGAAAGCTGTGACCTAATTTAGTTTTTCCTTAGATATTTCCACATTCCTATTTTGAGAAGGTCAATATTGTCTGACAATCAAACAGATTGATTTGTATAATAGTAAAACCTGTGTTAAGCAACCACTCAATAATGACAAGGGTGGCAGGCTTTTGTATAGAAGCTATTGCTTAAATCCAGGATAAAAGTAATGCAGAAAGCTCATTTAGGAGCTTTCAGCATTACTGTTATCCAGCATTAATCAGTAACCTAATTTAGAGGTGTTTATGTTGTAATAATTGGACGGCAGTTGAAAGCGTGTCTCCCTGTACCCAAATCAAAATAGTACCTAGTTATTTGCCAAATTTCAACAGGTTTAGGTTTGAAGAAGTGAGATATATAATTGTTTGACCCGTTACCTGACACTAAGATGGTGATTTATTAGAGACAAGTAAGCAGTCATTTACTCTTGCAATCCAATTTCCTAAATTTTATAAACTTTTTGGCAAGTATATATCAGTCAAGCTTGACACTTCTATGTCAGGTGAGTTTTGATGTATTAAACGCCCAAGTGATTGGGGTATACCCATTGGTGAGGTATCGCAAAATAAATATTTATTTAGCCACTGAAATCGTCCCATTAATATGTGTAACTGACAAAGGCAATGTCGGTATGCCAGATCCCCTAACAAATTTAGCTGTAGTCGGAGATCTGGCAACTGAGGCAAGTTCATAGGGTCATTTATTCTTGGGGTAAATGTTGAAAGGTGTGCGAATTATCGAGGATGTGACAAGCTTGAAGGTTATATTCTGGTCAAGGGTTTGTAATTTGCTAACTTGTCAACCTGCTTATCCAACATTTATTACATAATGTGGCAAAGTTACTGAGTGGGTAAAAATAGTTGAGGCATAAGGTGCAACTCAATCAACGCTTGACACATATCCATATATGGTGGATTCTATCGTGTTAATCCATTACCCCTAGATACACCTTTTTATGCCTTTAACTTATTCCTTGACTGAAGAAAATAGTTTCATCTTATATAAGCATGAATAATATCATGAGAAACATTTTCAATATCCTATCAGATGGTGGCTAAAAGCAGGCAACTTATTTTCAAAACTAAAAATCTCTGACAACGGATGACGACTGCCACAAGACAATCAAAATAGCTCACCTTGGCACTTTGTGCCAGGTGAGCTAAAAATATTACTTAAAGCTCATATGGATAGCAGCACCTATCTATTTCAGATCAAGCTAAGTTGGAAAGGATTAAAGTGTAAAGTTTTTAGTACAATTCATGGCTTTTTTGCTATTTTGTGGTTAGATAAGGGGGAATTTATTAGAGGGGAGCATTTAATTGGGGGTATAGGCTACATAACCCTGACACAGTAAGGGCTAATTATTTTAAAAACAAAAACAGGTCTCCAGATAAGGGGAGTATTTCAAAAACTAAAATCTTTATTTTTGCATTAAACCCCATCTTGTCTGCACTACTCATTAGAATTGTCTCGAACAGACGATTCTAATGAGCAGTAACACATTAGGATTTGGTGCTAAAATGAGTGAGAATTTGTGTATTTTACTCCTTCTTGTCTGGAGCCCTGAAAAAAACCCATCACAGCAGGATAAGGGTAGAGACTGAATTTGCTGCTACATGTACAACATAACTATCTTTATCACCTTTACAATAACATGTGCCATTAGTTGTCAAAGCTGTCATTACAAAAACACTCAAAGTTACATCCTACAAGAAGGTTACGTATAAATTTACAAAAAAATGTCATTTTAACTACTACCCTTTCCTATCTCAAACAATACATAGGAAGTGATTAAAAAGAGATTTGCTCAAACTGTATAATGAAGCACAACAACCAAGTCTTAACCATTTACCCCATAGCATGTTTAAGATTTGGAGACAGGTGACCACTTAAAACAGGTGGAAAGTAAAGCAGAATGCACCTTTAAGTTCAGTCTGCTTTACTTTCAGCCTGCTTTATAACCTTAGTTCAATCTAACATGCAGGCTAAGATATAGAAACTATTTCTTAATTCTTATGGTGCATATTCATGACTAAACAATTGAAATTGTCCAACTTCAGCATCTATGAACAAAACATTGGCTAACTGAATCAGGAAAATGTTCTCATGGTAGAGTGTAGACTCATTTTCAAACAGATTTAATGAGAGAACATGCAGTGCAGACCCTGATGAGGCAACTTCTAGGCTGCCTGTGTCCTGAGTTTTCACTGTTTTCAAAAAGCATCAATAGCACCAGAAGGGTTAATCCCTTAATAAGCACATTAAGTCTTATATTTGCAGACATTTTGGTTTCAGATCAGACGAGTATATAACTAGGTATTTTATCTGAATCCGAAAGGTTTGACACTTGTTTTGATCTTCATTTAATCTGCTTTACTTCCAGCCTGCTTTAAGATATTATCTGCTAGAATACAAAGAATATTTCTAATGGTGCATATTCTTGACTGTATCAATCGAAGCTATTTTCTTTAGGAATAAATTAAATGTGCTAAAAGTTGCTTCTATTGGGGAAAGCGTTAAAGCGATGTAGACACTAACCAATTCAATTCAATTAAAAAAACGTCCTATAACCCAGTACTCTCCATTAATACTCCTTTTCACATCCTTAATTTATTCTTCCACCCAAGAAAAGAGTTCCACTTCATACAGTCACAATAAATAGTATTTTGCATTATAAGATTTTTTTTATATGGCTAGCTATAGCAGGTTGAAAGAAATGTTCCTTAAGGCACATTCTGCTTTACTTTCAACCTACTTTAAGTGCTCATCTGTCTTCAAAACTAGAAATAGGCTATGGGGTTAGTCAGTAAAGAGTTTATTGTCCTATGTTACTCAACCCAATGGGCCAAACTTTTCAAAACAATGAAATGGGAAGGTTCTGTTACCTCATTATCATTGTCATTAACACTATAGTAACTAGTGCCTTTACACTAATTATGACTTAAAGTTAGGGAACTCATTAACCTTAGCCCCTTCTGTTTAATAACATATAATAAGAATTTTCAAAACAGTGTAGACAAAGACCCTAAAGGAGCTATTTGGTTAGGGTCTGCATTGTTTGTTACCATATTGGATCTGTCTGCTTTCCCAGATGAAAACTTTCCTTATACTATAATTTAGGAGATGTAAAAGTTTAAATGGTGAAATCCTGAATGTAAGGCTCCATGCAGACAAAGGGAGTAGTTCATAAACTTAAACCTTTATGTCTGCATTAAACCCTTTGAGACTAATGAGTAGTTACAGCATAGGATTTGGTGTTGAAATGAAGGAGAAAATGTTGAAATTGTTCACTTTACTCCCTCTTATCTGGAGCTCGACCTGTATAATAAAATTTATAAGGCATTTCCAGTAACATTACAAAATGAGAGCTTAAAACAGGCTGAAAGTAAAACAACTATCAGGGTTTATGACCACTAAAACAAAGGCTATTTGACTGTTTAAAAGACAGGTGACAGCTTAAAGCAAGGTGAAAGTAAAACAGAAATCTCCTAAAAAGTGTTCTGTTTCATTGTCACCCTGCTTTAGCAGTTACCTCACCCTGCTTTAAGTAGTTACCTGTCTTAAACACCTAATAATTAACACAGTTTAGTGGTTGTAATAGAGATATTTTACTTCTAGTTATCATACTGTAAAAAACGATCATATGCCTGATATATGGGGTAACAGGCAATTAAAAACTCATTTGAAGATATGTAAAGATTGTTGAAAAAAAGATGCGAAAGTAAAATATGAGATTTAATTCAATTTATATATCTGTGATAGTTAAGATGTTAAAAACATATAAATCTCATTCGCGGATCCAGCCTTTTTTCTTGAAGAGATGATTTAACATAAAAGTGATAAAGAGACTATTCTTTTCAAATATATACATATAATTGCTAATCTGCTTTACTTTCAACCTGTCTTAAGTGGTCATCTAGCTGTATTCAATACTAGAAATAGGCTATAGGGTAATGGGTTAAAACAAGTGAGTTGGGAATATCCAGACACAACTTTTTTTCCCATATACAGTAAAACCTTTCTGTTATGACCACTAAACTGAATTAATTACCTAGGTGTTTAAGGCAAGTGACTGCCTAAAGAAAGGTAAATGAAAACAGAAAGCTTCTTTAGGAGCTTTATGTTCATCTTACTTGAAGCTGTCACTGGTATTTTATGAAATCAATACCAGACCTAACACTGAACACTCAGGAATCAGATCAAATAGTTTCAGATACAATGAAAATGGTACATACCTATATAATTCCCCGATGGACCTAGCTCTGTAACATTTACATGACACGAGCCTGCAGGTATCTTTGTAATTGGGTTGTACCCAGATTTGACCCGCCGTCGTGTAAAGATACCAGCAATGATCCTACAGGAGTCATTGTCTCCCCCACACACTCCACAGTGGTCCTTCCTAGCACTGGACCCAATAACACCATCACAACCAACAGTCTGAAAATACACAGAGAAAAACAGCATTGAAAATATACACAGAAGAGCAGCATAGAAAATATACAGGGTAGAAAAATGATTGAAATATACACAGAAAAGCCCAGCATTGAACATATAAAGAGAAGAACAACATTTAAAATATACAGAGAAGAACAGCATTGACCATATACAGAGAAGAACATCATGCATTTAAAATATACAGAGAAGAACAACATTTAAAATATACAGAGAAGAACAGCATTGACCATATACAGAGAAGAACAGCATTGACCATATACAGAGAAGAACAGCATTGAACATATACAGAGAAGAACATCCCTGAAAATATACAGAGAAGAACAGCACTGAAAATATACAGAGAAGAACAGCACTGAAAATACACAGAGAAGAACAGCAATGAACATAAAATTATACAGAGAAGAACAGCATTGAAAATACACAGAGAAGACCAGCAATGAACATAAAATTATACAGAGAAGAACAGCATTGATAATATAAAGAGAAGAACAGCATTGAACATATACAGAGAAGAACAACATTGACCATATACAGAGAAGAACAGCATTGAACATATTCAGAGAAGAACAGCATTTAACATATACAGAGAAGAACTGCATTGAACATATACAGAGAAGAACTGCATTGACCATATACAGAGAAGAACAGCATTTAACAAATACAGAGAAGAACTGCATTGAACATATACAGAGAAGAACAGCATTGGACATATACAGAGAAGAACTGCATTGAACATATACAGAGAAGAACAGCACTGAAAATATACACAGAAGACCAGCACTGAAAATATACACAGAAGACCAGCACTGAAAATATACACAGAAGACCAGCACTGAAAATATACACAGAAGACCAGCACTGAAAATATACACAGAAGAACAGCACTGAAAATATACACAGAAGACCAGCACTGAAAATATACACAGAAGAACAGCATTGAAAATATACAGAGAAGACCAGCAATGAACATAAAATTATACAGAGAAGAACAGCATTGACCATAACCAGAGAAGAACAGCATTGAACATATACAGAGAAGAACAACATTGACCATATACAGAGAAGAACAGCATTGAACATATACAGAGAAGAACAGTATTGACCATATAAATAGAAGAACAGCATTGAACATATACAGAGAAGAACAGCATTGCTCATATACAGAGAAGACTAAGCATTGAACATATACAGAGAAGAACAGCATTGAACATATACAGAGAAGAACAGTATTGCTCATATACAGAGAAGACTAAGCATTGAACATATACAGAGAAGAACAGCATTGAACATATACAAAGAAGACCAGCATTGAACATATACAGAGAAGAACAGCATTGAACATATACACAGAAGAACAGCACTGAAAATATACACAGAAGTACAGCATTGAAAATATACAGAGAAGACCAGCAATGAACATAAAATTATACAGAGAAGAACAGCATTGATAATATAAAGAGAAGAACAGCATTGAACATATACAGAGAATGAAACTGAAACAAGTGCTATAAAATGATGTCATGGCAATTTTGATGTTTCATGGGTTTTATATTGATATTATAAAGCAGTCATCTATTATAACAGATCTTCATGGTACCTCAATGAGTGATTCCTTAATAGAAAATTTACTGTGTTTGTTTTGGCTATACTCAGTAAAAGGGCTTGTGTTTCATTGTGACACATGATTACATTCAGTAGTAGATGCAGGAGCTGACCCAGAGCATCTCTATTAAGTTATGTTTTTCAATGTCAATCAAACCACTGAACAAATCCTTCCAATATATACTTAACCCTTTTGCACTGATTCTCTGTTGTCTGTACAACATGAACGCAGCTAGAATGTCAAAACCAGTCTATATTTATAGCTCCAATTATAACACACAATGGGAGAATGCAACATTCCAAAAGCTTTCAAATAGCTGAAAGTAAAGCAGAATGCTTCTTTATGCTACCGTCTACAAGAATATAGGATTCATTTCTTATGGTGCCCATTGCTTTACTTTCATCCTGTTTTAAGCAACCATCTATTTTCAATACTGAAAACAAGCAATAGGGGAGGTTTTCCATTTTCTATACAGTTAAAACAATCATTCATTGAACAAGCAATACTATCTATTCTCCTTTCAGGTAATTCCTCAGTCACTGCATGTTTCAATATAGCAAAAGGTAAAAATCAAAATGAGTATTATGGGGCAAACCCATTGACCATACCTAGTTTACTACTTAAAGCAGGTTGAAAGTAAATCAGAATGTGCCTTCTGCTTTATTCTCAGTCCACTTTAAACTTTATAGATAATATTCTGTTTGTACACAATTTTATGACTATAAAATAGAACTATTTTCCATAGTCCAGAAATAAATAAGGCGTAAAAAGGTGTATCTATGGGGTAATGGGTTAATGAAAGGGTAACATATGTCATCTTCAGGCCTATACAGCCAAACTTGCATTAAGCAGCCAATCTTTAAAAAAAAATAGAGCAAGACTTTCTTTAAGAAAGGTGACTGCTTAATACAGGATAAATGTAAAGCAGAAAGCTCCTACAGGAGCTTTCTGCTTTACACTTGTCCTGTATAAGGTGTCCACCTATCACAAGGTAGTCCAGTATGTGTGGCTGCTTGATGCAAGCATGATGGTTGCACTAAGCTATCCCAGCAGGGCAAGATAAACATGGACGATCCTATCATAACACCTGAGTTTGCCAAATAGCTTTGACATCTTGTCACCCGAAGAATTGTTGCTGTCACTTGGGTACTAAAACCTCCCCAAACCACGGTGAAAACACAGCCCCCCTAGCTGGATCTTAAATTGAATGAATGTTGTCAAGTAATGTAACAATCATAATCTAACCCATAACCCCATGGATATGCCTTTTAACACCTTTAATTTATTTCTCCACTAAAGAAAATAGCTCCACTTTATTCAGTCATAAATAGTTACCATAAGAAATAGTTTCTATATCCTAGGAGATGGTAGTGAAAGAAACAACAGAAAATGATTGGCAAATTCACCATGAATCTCTAGTGCGATTCGTGTAATTTGCTGAACATTTTCTGTCATTTATTTTGCTTAAATGCTGAACAAATCAGTTAATTTCTTAAATGCACTTGAAGTAATTATATTTATCATACTAAACTCTTTGCTACAAAACTTCATTTTGTATGCAATTGCAAACAGTTTCAATCCAAATCAAATGCCAAATGACTTGGCGCCTGATAGGGGTTCAAGTAGACACTAGGAAACAGTGTGTATTTTGATGAGACACAGCTATTGATGTGTCATCAGGGTTTGCAATGTTTGTTATTTCATATGATATGTTCTGCTCCATGGACAAATACTGGGGTGTGTTTAGACCACCCTTGTATATCTATAATGTCATCTTACATTAACCACACAGAGAATGTGCATTGCATTTTCCAGACAAATGGGTTAACTCTTACCATGCTAACAGTGGATAACTATGTCACAGTGATTACCTTTACAAACAGTTTGGCTCCTGATGCCGCATAACGTGGTGTCTCATCAGGATCCAAACTGTTTGACACTCTAGACCCTAGCTACTTTGAAAATAGATTTTTAAATTCTATTTTTAAAACAGTACTGTTGCAGGCGACAACTTTTGCAGACTTAAAAAATTACAGAGCATGCAATGAGTTGAGCGGATGATAATATTTCAGTTGATGTGTTAATACTAGTTATCTGATTCTTATGGCACTGAAAGGAGCTTAATATTATGAATGAATTCTCAATATATTTGCTAAAATATTTTGTGACAAAATGAATTAAAGTCAGATTTTACTTAAGATATGACTGCCAGATCTGATCTACATGTTAGCAAATCACTTTAGAGTTTACTTGGAATAAGAAAATAGGTCAAGTCATACTATGGCAGTTTTAAGCCTCGTCATACGGAAGTTTTTCTATGGTCTCTTTCACTTTTGAAAAATTATCAGTTTATATTAGGGATGTCAACGAATACCAAAACGCTATCCGAATATTCGAAAGTTCTATCCGAATAGTATTCGGATATTCGGTTTTGAAAACCATACAAATCATCGTATGTTCGTAAGTTGCTTGAATAGTATAGAGGTAATTTAGATGATATCTCGCAGCATAATAGTGTAAGCATTCAGTCAAAGCAGACTTGAATCGATTTAAATTTTGATTTAGTTCCACCCAAGAAGATGCCTGGATATGATCAATTTGGCGTTGGTTTTTTAAATGAAACCATTTTTGTTTCGAGTTACATAGTACATGTTTACGACATGTTTACCTGCGAGTAAGCGTCACGGTGCCATGATCTGAGCCTTTTTGTAAAATTCACTCTTTGTCTTTTTCAGCAATTCACATAACAGGAATGGATCAGTTTATCAAGATTCAAGAGATTTTGAATGATTTTTAAAAGCAAAGAAATGTACGACTTTGTTATCACTTATTAAGTTATTGTACTCAATTAACTGTTTCTGGACCAAATTTTTGATCCATTTGTATTTTTAAAATGAATAGATACAGCGCTGAAAATGTTATCTGCGCTCATCGTTTCTTTCTTCTTTGAAATGTATATCTTCTGTTGAATAATTACCAAACTATATAATTACTTTTAGCCAATGAAACGGTATTTCTTTTGGCTATCTATTCTGCTTGGTTAATCGTAAAGCTGATAATTATACATGTCGTGCTTTACTGCTCTTGATTGACAGTTTCTGTATGAATAACCAATCATAAGCAAATGCTTTTCACGCCGTAACAAACTGTCTATCAGTATGATACAATGATTGTTTCATGTCAGTGTGACAACATTACATAATCCGTGATAACAGTGTACTGTTTATTGGAAATTGCGTGGGATGATAGCCAATTAGCGGCGCCCCATTTACCCGCTACATAATCGGGGTCCGTGAATTATACCCTGACGTAATGGAAGTTGCAAACAAACACAAACACAATGGGATCTTTAATCGCGTATTGTTTTCTTTAGCCTAGACGGGTAAGCAAACCGTTAATGATGACAATCACATGTGCTATAGGTGTCACGCAATTATCTTACCATTGACACTTGTTGTAAAAACAAACTTTTAATGCTAACGGGGGTGCGAAAACATCCATTTAACTGGCAATGATTAATGAACGCGGAACAGTATCGACACAATTTTGTTCTTTAAATTTTAATGTTTTAAAAAAAAGCTCGATTCGAATAGTGATCTTCTATCCGAATATTCGGTGATCTATTCGAATATTCGGATATTCGGGTATTCGTTGACATCCCTAGTTTATATTGATATTTTGGGCATTTATTAGAAAATGTTTCAGAAAAATAAAACATCAAAGTAAAACAAACAAATAAGACCCTAATCAGAGGGCTCCACACTGTTTGCTAAATATACATATAGTCAAAACTCAATACTTTGAACTCACTTAAATCAATCTAACTAGTATTTCCATAACTCCATCTTGCTTAAGTTGAACATACATGCATATGCATCATAAGAAATATTTTGTATATTCTAGCAGATTGTAGCTAAAAGCTGGTCTACCCAGCACCTGAGCAGGCTCTAAACTGTTTGCCACTAAGATTAAATTAAAACAGAAACATAATGTCAATAAGGTGTAATTTCATTTTATAGCATTGCGCTAATTGGATTCAATTTTATTTAAAAGGAAAAGAATAACCTCTTCTCCACTCTAGTTGTTTTTGGTATGTCATAAAGTTTGTATTTTTTCACCTTTATTTGTACATCTTACCACAAGACTGCCAGGGTGATTTATATACATAGTCTGACAGAATAGGACCAAGGTTTGAGCGTACAGTCCAACTTCAATATCACAAGCTCAATTAAGTCAAACATATCAGTATTTCAAAATCAAAATGTGGCTCAGCCAGGTTTTAACTTTGAAATACTGATATGTTCAACTTAAGCAAGTTTTAAACAGTAGAAATACGGTTATGGATACAATTTGAGCGAATTTGAGATACAGAAGTTTGACTGTGCATTATAAACAACAGTTTTATTTCCGGCAGATTTAGGGAGTCCACTGGTACATCACTCAATTTTTTTGAAAACAAGAAAAAAATGTGTATAATTACGGTATGCTATATATAACCCCGCCCATTATGAACATCTAGCATATTTTCTTAAGAATAAGGAACAGTTTCTCTAGGAAAGAGTATAGAGACTGACATGGCAGACAAATCAATTATAAGACAGTACACACCCTGATCACACACCTTCTTCAACTCTACCAGGGCTGCAGATAAGAGGGAGTAAACTGAACAATATCAACATTTTTTTACTCATTTTAGCACCAAATCCTATGGTGTTACTATTCATTAGAATTGTCTCTTTGAGACGATTCTAATGAAGAGTGACACCATAGGATTTAATTCAGAAATAAAGATTTTAGTTTTTGAAATACTTCCCTTATCTGGAGCCCTGCTCTATACACTTTTCAAAAAACATCAATATATAATATATGTTTATAGCAGAAGGAATCCTATAGGAGCTTTCTGTTTAAATTCACTCTTGCTTTCAGCAGTCACCTGTCTTAACCCATTAATTACCCCATAGCCTGTTTCTACTTTTGAAGACAGTTTACCACTTAAAGCAGGTTAAAAGAAAAGCAGAATGCACCTTAACCCTTAGCCTGCCACTCACGACTATAGCTCCATATGCAAACAGCTTGGATCCGGATGAGACGCCGAGTAACTCGGTGTCTCATCCGGATCCAAGCTGTTTGACACTCGGACAACATTTTCAGCAATTTTGAGCAACTTTGAAGCACTTTGAAACTTGAAGCAGACGAGAAATATAGCAGACGGCAATTTATTAGGCGGGCTTAGGGTTAATAGTCTTTACTTTCAGCCTGTTTTAAGCTACCATCTGCTAGAATGTAGACATTATTTCTTATGGTACAATTTCATGACTGTACAAATATTTGAACTGGTTTTTTTTTCAGTGGAAGAATGTTCATAACTGTATAGAATTGAACCTAAATTTCTTAAGTAAAGGGATAAATTGAATGCACTAAAAGGAGCTTCTATGGGGTAACGGATTAAGCAGTCCCCTGTCTTCAATTCATTTTTGTTTAGGTGATTTCAGCGGTTGCCTATGGAGGAAAGGGTTAACCTTGAACTCAAGCTTTTTTATGTTGAAATTTTAAAGTCTGTATAGTTGGTTTCCGTATTCAGTAAATCAATTTAAATTTGCATTAAATTTAAGTTTTTGAGACAGAAAATTTATCATCTTTAAATGTTTTTACTATCCCCCATTCCCTCAGCCTAGCTAGGCATTTTCTCATTTAAATCGTGCATGTTAAAAAGTTGACAGCCACCAGATAATTATGTCATGATACCATATCACAAATATGAAGGAGCAGTAAACTCACAACTATATTTAACTCTTTGCGTGCTGGGTAATTTTTCCGTCTGCAACAATCGTCATCTGCTTTTGTTCTAAAATTAGAATTTTTCAAAAAAAAATTTAAATTCAGGGTCAGAATGGCAAACAGTTTGGATCCTGATGAGACGCCGCATTACGCGGCGTCTCATCTGGATCCAATCTGTTTGCAGATGTAATCACTATGGCAGGTTTATCCACTGCTAGTGTGCAAATAGTTAATTACAGATTCTGGGTCTATTCTGTCTGCCATGTCTGATGATGTGTTTTGTTGTGAAAATGTTTCTTATGGTACATGTAAATGACTGTACAAATAGGAACTGTTTTTTATTGAGTGGAAAATAAATTGCATGTGCTAAAAGGTGCTTTGATGGAGGGGAAAGGGTAAACTATAACTAAAACTATTTTAGCATTTGAAATACTCAGTTCATGTCGGAGGTAAGAAAATCCCTCTTGACTTTAAATGTTTAAGTGTAATGTTGACATATCCTCGGCTGTGTCCATGTAAGACCATAATCACGCTCAAATACCCCTGCAGTCTTTAATGACAAGAACATATTAGTGTTGATAAATACCAGATGATCTTCATCTCTCTTATCTATAGCTATGAAATCTTACATTCAAAAAACTTTATTCCCCCCCCACCACCAGTTCAACATAAGCTTAGATGTGGGACCCATGGGTACAGAACCCTTCCCCTCAGAAAATCCTTCAAAATAATTCACTTGTTATACTTCTACAGTTGAACATCATTATTTCTATCTGGTTTAGTTTGGACATATTCTTATCTCAAAGTTAAAACATAATTTAGCAACATTTTGATATGTTTGACATTAACGAGTTGAGATACATGTATCAAAGTTAAAATGTGACTTATCAAAGTTTCTGTATAAGATAGCCATGGCTTTCCATACTGTAATCTACTCAGAGGTGTTAACCCATTACCCCATAAAACATCTTTTTATGCATTTTATTCCTTCACTGAAAAAAACAGTTCCACTTTAAAAAGTCATAAATATGTACCATGAGATCTAGTTTCTATTTCTTAGTAGATGGTAGCTAAAAGCAGGCTGAAAGTAAGAAGCATTCTGTTTTACTTTCTACCTGCTTTAAGTGTGAACCTGTCTTCAAAACTAAGAAACAGGCTATCGGGTTATGGGTTAAGGCAGGTGGTAACTTAAAGTGGGATAAAAGTAAAGCAAAAAGCTCATATATTTTAAGGAGCATTTTGCTTTACTTTCATTCTGCTTTAAGCAAGTGCCTTATTAAAGTTTTTTGCTCTGGTACCTATGCATAGACAAGGTAACTGCTAAAATAATGACATAATAAGTTTTTTAAGTGTAAGGTTTAATGAGAAGTTTTCACAAGTGATAATTTTGATAAAATTAACAGTGAAATCCCTAGAACGTGTGTTATCTGCTCGACCAGACTTAAGAGAATTTGATAATATGAGACACGTGCCATGATATATAATCATCATGAATAAACGCCATTGTGTGGGTGACCTCTTAACTCTTCGAATGCTATGTAATTTTTTTCATCTGCAACAACTGTCGTCTGCTACTGTTCTAAAAATAAAATTTCTAAAATTTCTTTTCAAAATTAGGTCAGGGTGTCAAAAGAGTTTAAATTCTGATGAGATGCCAAGTTACTCTGCATTTCATCAGGGTCCAAGAAATTTGCAAATGTTATCAGGGTTATGCTATTCGCATGCACAGTGTTTATTCTTTCAGCACTGAAGACTAGTCACTAGTGCTTTTACAAATTGTTAAACCCCTAAAATTAATCCGAGTTTTTTGGAATCTGATCTGGGTCCATACTGTTTACAAATGTCTGGAAACTTGTGTCTCAGCATGCAAAGTGTTAACTCTTTTGTATGCTGGGTAATTGTTTTGTCTGCAACAATTGTTGTCTGCTGATGTTCTAAAAACAGAATTTTCCAATTTTATTTTCAAAGCAGGGTCAGAGTGTCAAAAACAATTTGGATCCTGATGAGAGGCTGCGTTACGCTGCATCTCATCTGGATCCAAACTGTTTGCAAAGGTAATCACTGCGGCGGATATATCTGCCGCTAGCATGCAAAGAGTTAATGCCTAACATAATTATATACCAGTGAAAATATTACATTGGCGTTGACTATACTGTTGTCACAAAGCATTGGGTTTTTGCTCTTTCTTCTGCTGTTCCTCATGTCAGATATTAAATCTGGAAAGCTTTAAAATTCAGGGTGTCAGTTGTTTTTGTGAGGTATTATTTATTTGTTTCTATTCAATTTTGAGCAAAAACTGCTTGGCTGTTTGATAAGCTCGATAAACCTGGAATGTTTTGTTAGAGCTGAATTATAGGTTTGCAGCTTTAAACTCTTTGCATGCTGGGTAATTTTTTCGTCTGCAACAACTGTCATCTGCCCATTGTTCTAAAATAAGAATTTTACAAATTTATTTACAAAATAGGGTCAGAGTGTCAAACAGTTTGGATCCTGATGATACTCTGCATTACGTCACGTTTCATCAGTATCCAAACTGCTTGCAAAGGTTAATATGATTCCGCTGCAAGCGTGGTAAGAGTTAATCCTTTAGTGCATGCTTACAGCAAAGTCCTTATTACCTTTGCAAACAGTTTGGATTCTGATGAGATGGTGAGTAACTCAGTGTCTCATCAGGATCCATTCCAACCTATTTTGAAAAATTTGTATAGAAAACTTTTGCTTTTAGAACCGTGGCAGATGTTGCAGACACCAACATTAGTTAGCATTGAAAGAGTGTAAGAGATTTATGATGTCTCATTGAGGTACAGCTTGCTTGTCTTGTGTATATTTTATAGGTAATTAGGGAGTGACCTTGCAACTCGAGTAGACCCAGTTCAGATGTCAGAAAATGGTGTGGTTTTCATATATCATTAAGAGTTATACAGGCAAACTTTAATAGACTGTCTGGTTAATTAAATTATTACAATCAAACTTATATTCACCCTTTACTCCATAGTAATATGCCTTTTTAGCTCACCTGGCACGAAGTGCCAAGGTGAGCTATTGTGATCGCCCTGTGTCCGTCGTCAAACTTTTTGTTCAAAGATTTCATCAAAACTTCATAGGATTGTTCCTTGTAGGGTACTCTCTCAGATTTCTACAAATATAGGTCATCCAATTGAAATTGTGGTTGCCATGGCAACCAATTGAAAAAACTTTAAAAATCTTCTTGTCAAAAACTACAGGTCCGAATTGAAAATAATTTTACCCAAATGTGCCATTGGTGACCCTCTATCAGATTTCTTAAAATAATTTTCCTATCTTAAAAAACATGGCCGCTAGTGGGTGGGGCAGATTTTCCTTATATGGCTATATAGTGAAAACTTAACTACTGGTCCGATTTGAAAGTAATTTTATGCAAAGGATCTATGGGTGACCCTCTACCAGATTTCTTAAAATTATTTTGATATCTAAAAATCATGGCCGCCAGTGGGTGGGGCAAGCTTTCCTTATGTTACTGTATAGTAAAAACTTTAAAAATCTTCTTCTCTGAAACTACTGGTCTAAATTTAAATAATTTTACACAAATGGTCAATTGATGATCTTCTGCCAGATTTCTTAAAATCATTCTGTTATCTTAAAAAACATGGCCACCAGTGGGTGGGGCATGTTACTGTATAGTAATCAAAGCGCTGAAGGCGCTGGAAGACTGTCGGTGTGAAAAAAGAACACCTGCTTCCAGTTGTACCATTCTGATTTATTAAACGTTCTGAGATAATTCCATGCAAATTCCCGTAATGAAGAATAACGTTTTTGGCGCACAAATGTGGAACAATATTCACAAGATTTTTAACAGACAGACAGACAAACAGAAAGCACAGCCTCAACATGCCTATCCCTATATAGGGCGAAGTTTAATTGCTATGCTGCAGCTATGTTTATTACAAGACAACAGTAAAGCATAAAGTTTGAGGAGTTTTCTACACCAATATTGTTTTTCATGAAGCAGTCCCATAAGTATATGCCTTTTCATTGATTTGTTCATTCGCCCATAACTAGGGTTACAACACTTTTTGACAATACATATATGGTGAGATAAATATACAGTCAGACCGGGACTCGTACTTCATTGCAACATTGGTTTACGAGGCGATTGCTCCCCATACTGAGCTACCAGACTGCTTACACAAATCTCTCACTACATGTATTTCACTATAAACTTAAACTAGCTACAAATATCCATATTTAAAAAAAAAAAATCCCGAATGTTTATTTCAAGAACACTCGGCCAGTTTATTTTTATTATGTTAGTACACTTATAATTTTGTTGCATATTACATATGTGGGTTGTTTACTTTGTGTGCAAAATGTAACATGGTGAAAAAGTTGTGAGTCAACTGGGACTTGAATCTAGTGCCTTTGGCTTACTATGCCGGTACTCTACACACTGAGCTATGAATCCAGCCAGTGAAGTCTATCAATCTGTTTCACCATAATCTCAAACCAGCTACCTAAATGCATATGTGCAGTGAATAAAAGGTTATTCTTTTCAATAAACGTGTAAAAATGGCTCTAAATTATTATTTCCATTGCAAACAGGTTGGAGACGCTGAGCAACCCGGTGTGTAATCAGGCTATAAACTGTTTGCCATTCAGATTTAAATGGATATTCAGGATTGTCTTAAAGTTGTCATTTAGTGTGTTGCGTGTGCGTTTCTGTAACATTTAAACGGTAAATAATAACGCCTTCTTCACTGTAAGTAAACAAGCAATGGGCAAAAATGTCCTGTATTCCTTTCTAATTGCAAGTTCATTCAATTAAAAATCAACAACTAGCAAAACAAAAACATTTAACCTATTCTTAGTCAGATCACGATTGGAAAACTTGGTCTGTTACAAACCAGGAGAGTTTTAAGATGAAAGCAATTTCTTCTCGTAAAACAATATAATATTATTATACCTATATAGCATAACAATTAGTTGTATACCGATTATCGCTAGATGGTCGACAATCTATTATTTTCCTCCGAGTCACTGATGCTCAATTGAACTTACATCATTCTCTTCCGCGACGTCGTAAATTATGAAAAATGTTTTGAATGTTGTTGTAAAATGTGGAAAATGGAGCTTTTGATTCGTAGCAGCAAACACTGCACTTTTTATATTCTAAAACATCTATTGCTTAACTGATCATCACCCATACCCTTTTTTTAGTTTTGGAGAGAGGTGACCACATAATACACATTATTATGCTTTACCGGCAGTCTGCTTTAAGCTAAATATATTGCATGCCTATAATATTTCGAAGGTTTCGACATTGCACGTAAATAGACCCAGTCCCCGCTTAAACCCTTAGATTTTCATGCCACTTTTCAGGCTGATACAATACGAAATATTAGTTTCACTGTTGTCACCTGATATTATATGTTCATGCTACTATTCATACCTCATCAAATGCTGCTTGTATGCCTGAGTTTTGTTCTTTAAAATATGTGTTAAGCGGTCATTTAACCCTTTACTCCATAGTCTGTTTCAAGTATTGATGATTACTGTTGCCCTTCATTAATCAACAACTTCTCTTCAAATGTGACCTATCATTGAGTGGACGTGTTCTTTAAATTAGTTCCAAAGTGGATTCTGATTCTCGATGATTTAGTGCCTGATTAATTATTACTATAATTACCGTGCAGAGTCTAATGAATCAAAGCTCCTAGTTGAGTTCTGGAAAACAAACGAAACAGCCTTAATAGTTTGTATTGCTAGCTTACATCCACTGTATATGTAAACCCTTTCTTTTACAGTTCTTCTTTTTACAGCCTTTTACTCTTGTTTATATTATACTTGTGTTTGTCGGAAAATAGCTGCTACAGCTAACGTTTACTGTTATATTGTATCCGACGTTAAATAAATCTTCTTGAATCTTGCATCTTGTACCCGCTGAGTAAAACATGTACTTGTTGCAAACTGTCAAAACAACAATTTAATGTAATGTATGGAATGTCATAATGACATTATCTGATCTAAAATATGTCGAACAGTTGGGATATTGATTAGACGCAGCGTTACGCGAGATCTTGATTCACACTGCTAACACTCTGATGTATAAAAAAATGTATTGCAGCGAGTTTAGTAGATATCATAATGACACCCATTGCCATCTTTACTGTGTGTAACTAATACTCGATAAGTATTTGATAATTAAAAAACTTTTAAATGCAGAAGTGTTAATTTGTGTTTAAGAGAGCTGGCTTTTACATGATGCAATTAAAAGTTAATGTTTCTACATGAGTGATTTTTATGCATTGTATTTCGTCGTGAAATAGCATGCAGAGTGTCAAACAGTTGATCCAGATCTCATCTGAATGCAAACTTTTTGCAACAGTAATAATGAATTTACGGTATCGTGTATAAGTTTTTTTCTTGATTAAAACTATTTCCAACAATAATCATACTTTCAAATTGAGTTAGCCTTCTCCTTGATCAAGTATGAAAGTTTCGTCTGCAAATTTCGTCTTAGTGGATTGTAATGCATTTCATATCAACATAGAATAGCATCCGAGTGTAAAGCAGTTGTTCCAGATCTCATCTCGATCTAAAATATTTGCAAAAAAATGTTTTTACAAAATAATCACTCTTGAAAATTGGGTTATTTTAAACATATTTTGTTCCATATACATATTGAAATGGGGTCGGATCACAAGTTCTCGCAGCGTTTGATTCGACCCTCCCCCTCTGGGTTAGCCCTCTACATGTAGCTGCTTGATATGTAATTGTCGTCTGCAAACTTTGCGTCTTCAACAATTCCATGAGTTGGTCTTTTTTATATCTTTATAAATCTCACCCTATTGGTCAAACAGTACGTATCACGATCTGATCTGGATCCAAACTATTTGCAGCAATAATCATGAATTCGCTCGTAGCGTGCAGTCATTTGGATCGAAACTAAAATCGCACTGAGTGTCAAACAGTTCATACCACTACCTTAACTGGATCCAAACTATTTGTAACAATAGTCACGAAATCGCCCGTAACGTGCAGAAGGTTAAAATGCATCTGGATCCAAACTAAAATCGCACTGAGTGTCAACCAGTTCATATCACTACCTTAACTGGGTCCAAACTATTTGTAACAATAGTCACGAAATCGCCCGTAACGTGCAGAAGGTTAAAATGCATCTGGATCCAAACTAAAATCGCACTGAGTGTCAAGCAGCTCATATCACTACCTTAACTGGATCCAAACTATTTACGGCAATAATCACGAAATCGCCCGTAACTTGCAGAAGGTTAAAATGCATCTGGATCCAAACTAAAATCGCACTGAGTTTCAAACAGCTCATATCACTACCTTAACTGGATCCAAACTATTTGCGGCAATAATCACGAAATCGCCCGTATCTTGCAGAAGGTTAATAGATCTATTCATCTGGATCCAAACTAAAATCGCACCGAGTGCCAAACAGTTCGTATCACGATCTGATCTGGATCCAAACTGTTTGTAGCAAAAATCACGAAATCGCCCGCAACGTTCAGAAGGTTAATATTCACCTGGATCCAAACTAAAATCGCACCGAGTGCCATACACTTCGTTTCACGATCTGATCTGGGGCAAAACTATTTCCAGCCATTATCATGAATTCGCCCGTAAAGTGCTGAAGGAAAATATTCATCTGGATCCGAACTGTAAAATCGCACAGAGTGTCAAACAGTTCGAATCACGATCTGAACTGGATCCAAACTATTTGCAGCAATAGTTACGAAATCGCCCGTAACATGCAGAAGGTTAATATTCATCTGAATCCAAACTAAAATCGCACCGAGTGCCGAACACATCGTATCACGATCTAGTCTAGGTCCAAACTATTTGCAGCCACATGAATTCGCCCTTAACGTGCAGAAGGAAAATATTCATCTGGATCCGAATGGTTAAATCGCACCGAATGTTAAACAGTTCATATCACGACCTGAACTGGATCCAAACTATTTGCAGCAATAATCATGAAATCGCCCGTAACGTGCATAAGGTTAATATCTTATCTGAATCCAAACTGTAAAATCGCACCGAGAGTCAATGTACTGAAGCACGGGCATATTCCTAAGCCGCATTTTCTTAACCCTTTGCCTGCTGGTCGCGACTTTATTGATTTTCGCAAACAGTTTAGATCCAGATCTGACACCGCGTTACGGGGTGTCTGGTCTGGATCCAAACTGTTGAAAATGACACTCTTTATTAGGTTTCTTTACTTGAACATGTATAAATCTAAATTAAAACAAACTTTGCAGATGCCAATTTCAAAGCAGACGTCATCACCGCAGCCAAGGTGTTGACATGTATCTGGTACCAGGCTTTATTAACTGACCCTGGGTCGATTCGGGTACCAGCGTGAAATAGACAGGTGTTGACCTCACATAGTCTTGGTTTGCTTTTGGTATTTTAACACGGGATATACTGTGTAAGGCAACACTCACTGCTTTATTTAAATAATTAGGTTTTACTACAAAGCAGATGGCAAAAACTGCAAGAATTTTCTTGAAATATTGCTTTAAAACTTTTATCACGCGCACTATTTTTCACTGTGTAAGCCTACACCCGCTGACTCACCAGAATTATGCGCGCCAACTTGTAATAAGCTCAAGGGCGGATCGGCAACTCCTTTACCGAATCAAATACGCATTCTGCAAACGCAATGCGTGTTTTAGTTATTTTTTTTCAGTAAATAACTTCCAAATTCGTCTAAAAAATAAAATGTGAGTAAAAGTCCAAATGTAAGTGGTGTTTCTACATGTAGATCCTAACCACTATAATGCTCCACTCAATTTTGTTTGTGTGTGGATACGCATCTGGCGCATTTATCTGAAATAGTTAACCTTGCAAGTCTCAAGAAGCATTACCCTGGAAAATAGCTTATACACTTCAAAAGACAGTCGTTCCGACAGTCTAAAAACTTTAAAAATCTTCTTCTCTGAAACTACTGGTCCAAATTAAAAATAATTTTACACAAATGATTAATTGATGATCCTCAGATTTCTTAAAATCATTTTGTTATCTTAAAAAACATGGCCGCCAGTGGGTGGGGCATGTTACTGTATAGTAAAAACATTCAAAAATCTTCTTCTCTGAAACTACTAGTTCAAATTCAAAATAATTTTACACAAATGGTTAATTGATGACCCTCTACCAGATCTCTTAAAATCATTTTGTTATCTTAAAAAACATGGCTGCCAGTGGGTGGGGCAAGTTTTCCTTATATTCTGTATAGAAAAACTTTCAAAAAAAATTCTCTGAAACTATTGGTCTGATTTAAGAATGATTTTACACAAATAATGATTCATGGGTGACCCTTTGCCAGTTTTCTTCAAATAATCTTCCTAGCTCAAACAACATGGCCACCAATGGGTGGAGGTGAATAAGTGAAAACTTAATCATTACTGATCCATTTACATGACCGTAATCATGGATACCAGGTGAGCGATTTAGTGCCGCATGCGGCTCTTGTTACAAATTTAATTAATTCCTCCACTGAAGAAAATAGTTCCGTTTTATACAATTCTTAATTTGCAGCTTAAGAAATTATAAGTTCTTAAATTCTTCCAGATGGTATGTTTTTAGTACTGAAGATACGTGACCGCTTAAAGCAAATTAATATAAAGCAGAATGCCTTAATTATAATTTTGTTTCAGCTTTCTTTTATTTCTGTTTAATATATAGAAAATATTTTCTTCAGTGGCTGAAAAAATTAAATGTGTTAAAATGCATTACTATGGAGTAACACTCAGCCCCTGCGAAAATTTCAAGAACAGTTCAAGAAATGTTCCTGAACTGTTCTGGAATTATGTTCAAGAATAGTTCTTGAACTGGGCTTAAACAGTTCAAGAACTGTTCAGGAACTGTTCTTGAACGTTAAATGAGACAAATTTTTAAGAACTTTTTGTTCAAGAACAGTTCAAGAACCATTTGTTTAAGAACAGTTCAAGAACTATTTGTTCATGAACAGTTCAAGAACTGTTCATGAACAGTTCAAGAACTGTTATTTCAAGAACAGTTCTTGATTCATATGGTTCAAGAACTGTTCTTGAGCATGAGGAATTTAAGAACATTGTCTCATTTAACGTTCAAGAACTGTTTAAGCACAGTTCTTGAACTGTTCTTGAAATGTTCAAGAACATATTATCCTTCAACGTTCCTTATCATCATATTTCCAAATTAATACAAAGTCAAGTTAAAAACTAATAAGCTCAAATAACAGAAATACTTTTAACTGTTTTCTAAACTGGCATTAGTACTTTGCTTGCAAAGGCATACAAATCATGTGTAATAATACTTGTGTCATAGTAAACTACTAGTGGTTGGAGTACCACTTGCTTTTAGTTGTGTCGTGTAAATATCAAAAATACATTATGCTCATGATAAAAATGTATAAATGTAAGTTATGTAACTTACTATAAACCTGTTTTCAGGAGTATGAACTGGTTTGGAGTCTTTAAGTTTTGCCATATTCACATTTTAAAGTATAGATAAACAGAAAACTTTAAACCTGTGCCCTTGATAACTGAATATCAGGTGTCCTGTGTGTATCATAATATTCACTGTTTTGTGAAACTTACAATTATAGCACATATTACAGATAGTCTGTCTGTCACAATTTTTGTCCAATAGATATCTCCAATTCTTAGCTGATGCTAGGGAAATGAAATTTCATGTTTGGAAAGAACTTGATCAGAGGAAGTGCCATTTGCAAGGGTCATAACTCTTGTATCAATATTTAAGGAGTTATTTCCCTTTGTCATTTGTTCAACTCAAGTTCTACTGATGCTAATGGAATGAAATTTCATATATGAACAGAGTTTGATGAGAGAAAGTGCCATTTTAAAGGGTTATTACTATTGACATCAACATGTTTTGAGTTATTCCCCTTTGTCTGTTCTTGAACTGTTCTTGAACTGTTCTTAAAATGTTCTTTAATATAATCAAGAACGCATTAAGAGCATTCTTTAATATAACCAAGAACGCATTAAGAGCATTTTAAGAACACATTTTGTTCTTGAACTGTTCTTTAATTAAGAACACTTTTGTTCTTGAACTGCTCTTGAAACTGTTCTTGAACTTTTCAAGAACAGTTTAAGAACATAAGCAGTTCTTGACCTGTTCTTAAATAGTTCAAGAACAGTTTCAAGAACAGTTCAAGAACTGAAGTTCAAGAACACAGTACATTTTTAGTTAAGAACAGTTCAAGAACAGTTCTTGATGTTCTTGAACTGTTCAAGAACAGTTCTTAAAATCAAGAACTTGGTTTCGCAGGGGAGGTTGAGGCAGGCTGAAAGTAAAGCAGAATGTGCCTTCAAGTGCATTCTGTATTACTTTAAACCTGCACAAAATCAAAAACTAGAAACAGGCTATGGAGTAATAGACTATCAACATGACACACACATTTTGTAGCACTTAAAAAATGATCAATATTTTTTTTATTCAAATAAACCACATTATTTTCATCAAAGTCTATGCAGAGAGTTTAAATAAGGAAAGAATGTGGAGTTTTTGCAGCTGTTGAGTGATATTGGGAATCAATTGCAGATAAATACCTCTAAATGCTATTACAGTGGTTTATTTATGTTAAATCGGTTGCATGAAGTATTTTATGCTCGATAAATCATTGTCAAGGAATTACTGATAGGCCATAATTTGGTCTGCATATCCATCTGATAGGAGGAGACCCAACACAGCTCTGAATAAATACAAAGGAATTTGCAAGGTTGGTAATCTAAGATAACATAAACATTACCCCACTCACTACCTCTTACTCAATTAACCCTTTACTCCAAAGATACACATTTTACCCATTTAATTTATTCCTGCATTGAAGAAAATAGTTCTATTACATAAAAAAAAAATTCTATATCTTAACAGGTAATGCGAGATGCATATAAATGAGGGTGGATTTTATTTGATTTGATTTTGTTATGATTTTACGTTGCTTTTAACAGTATTTCAGTCATATTCAGCTAATTGCAGGTGGAGGAAGACCCCAGAAGCCCTTTATGGACCGTTTCAGGCACAAATTTACAACTGGGTAGAACCAGAGACCTATGCAAGCCAGCTGGAAGGCTTCCACACATGAAAAATTCCAAATGACCAGACTGGGATTCAATCTCACAACAGTGACAGACAGAGTGGAAAGCAAAGTGAAAATAAAGCAGAACATTCCTGAAGGATTTTTTGTTTCAATTTCATCTGGCTACAAGCTGTCAATTGTCTCTAAGTACCATCAATATTTTCTAACACTTTCCCCCATTGATTGTTTTTAGAACTGAAGACAGATGGTTATAAGCATGCTGAAAGTAAAGCAGAATGCTCCTTAAGGAGCATTCTGCTTTACTTTCAGCCTGCTTTAAGCTATCATCTGCTAGGAGTTGGAAAACATTTCTACTGGTACATACATGATGTTTTCATGACTGTTTGATTTGGAACTACAATCTTCTTCATTTGAGGAATATGAATATCATTAAAGGTGCCAAGAGGTGTATCTGTTTTAAGTGCACTATGCACAGTATTCAGACATGTCATGTGAATTTTCAAGTGTCTAACAGGGAGAGGCAGTATGTGTCTGTAACATATTGCAAGTGACTCAATGGAAGCAAATGATCAATCAGTTTCACTTGGGGGGGAAATGCTGCTGAATTTTTAAAACTGGCTCTTTTTATCACTTTATTTACAGAGATAAGATCTGAGTAACTCAAGAGATCTGATCTTGTGTCTGCTTTTGAATCTTTCTGCATTCAAAGATGTTACCATAATGCCTAATAGATACACCTTTTTACGTCTTTACCTTTGCCTTCCCCGAAGTAAAAAGTTCCAATCTGAACAGTTTTGAATATCAACCATGAGGAATACTACCTACATACTGAGCATAAGAAACATTCTGCTTTGCTTTAAACCTGTTTTAAGTAGTTACCTATTTTCAAACTTAGACACAGACTATGGGGAAGCTGGTTATATACTAGTTCCCTATTATGCAAAGGACAACTCATGGCTTTAGATAAGAGGGAGTAACTGAACAAATCCAACATTTTCTCAATCGTTTCAGCACCAACTCCTATGGTGCGACTATCCATTAGACTACAATAGGGTTTAATGCAGTTTTTGAAATACTTGCCTTATCTGGAGCCCTGGTAACTAAATCATTTTGGCATGCTGTGTTGAAGGGATGCAGGGAAACAAACTGGCATTTGATTTATTGCACATTGTACTGTTCTGACTCCAAAAAAAAACAAAAACCAAAGACTTCTATCAGGGTGGGCCCAATTAATCATTATACTGTTGTATAGATGGACAACTGTTTCACTAAATATTGTATTTAAAGATATAGGAAACCATAGACACACTGGTCAATTAGAATCTCTATTATATCAACTGTTAAATATCATGTTGAGATTTAATATCTGCTCAGTGTTTTGTTGTCTTGTAACATAACTATCTCTCAAAATATTATTGTTTTAAACATGACTATCTTTCACAAAGGTCAATATTTGCAACATAACTATTCCTGACAAAGTTCAATATTTGCAACATTACTATCCCTTACATAGTCAATATTTGCAACATTACTATCCCTCACAAAGGTCAATATTTGCAACATTACTATCCCTCACAAAGGTCAATATTTGCAACATTACTATCTCTCACAAAGGTCATTATTTGCAACATTACTATCTCTCACAAAGGTCATTATTTGCAACATTACTATCCCTCACAAAGGTCAATATTTGCAACATTACTATCCCTTATATAGTCAATATTTGCAAGAATACTATACATCAACAAGTCAATATTTGCAAGATTACTATCTCTCTCAAGGACAATATTTGCAACATTACTATTTCTCACATAGTCACTATTTGCATTATTACTATCCCTCACATAGTCAATATTTGCAACCTTACTGACCATCACCAAGGTCAATATTTGCAACATTACTATCCCTCATAAAGTTCATTATTTGCAACATTACTATCTCTCACATAGTCGCTATTTGCAGTATTACTATCCCTCACTAAGGTCAATATTTGCAACATTACTATCTTTCACATAGTCAATATTTGCAACATTACTATCCCTCACAAAGGTCAATATTTGCAACATTACTATCCCTCACAAAGGTCAATATTTGCAACATTACTATCTCTCACAAAGGTCATTATTTGCAACATTACTATCTCTCACATAGTCAATATTTGCAACATTACTATCTCTCACAATAGTCAATATTTGCAACATTACTATCTCTCACAATAGTCAATATTTGCAACATTACTATCTCTCACATAGTCAATATTTGCAACATTATTATCCCTCACAAAGGTAAATATTTGCATTATTACTATCTCTCACATAGTCAATATTTGCATTATTGCTATCCCTCACAAAGGTCAATATTTGCAACATAACTATCTCTCACATAGTCAATATTTGCAACATTACTATCTCTCACAAAGGTCATTATTTGCAACATTACTATCCTTCACAAAGGTCTATATTTGCAACATTACTGTCCCTTACATAGTCAATATTTCAAACAGTACTTTCTCTCACACAGGTCACTATTTGCAACATTACTTTCTCTCACAAAGGTCACTATTTGCAACATTACTATCCCTCACAAAGGTCAATTTTTGCAACCTTACTGACCATCACCAAGGTTAATATTTGCAACATAACTATCCCCCTCAATGGTCAATATTTGCAACATAACTATTTCACACAAAGGTCAATATTTTCAATATAACTGTCCTTCACAAAAGTAAATATTTGCAACATTACTATCCCTCACATAGTAAATATTTGCAATATTACTATCCCTCACATAGTAAATATTTGCAATATTACTATCCCTCACAAAGGTCTATATTTGCAACATTACTTTCCAATACAAAGGTCAATATTAGCAACATTACTATTCATCTCACAAATCAATATATCCATCATTATAATCTCTCACAAAGGTCAATATTTGCAACATAACTATCCCTCACAAAGGTTAATTTTTGCAACATAACTTTCCATCACAAAAGTTAATTTTTGCAACATAACTTTCCATCACAAAGGTTAATAATTGCAACATAACTATCCCTCACAAAGGTTAATATTTGCAACATAACTTTCCATCACAAAAGTTAATTTTTGCAACATAACTTTCCATCACAAAGGTTAATATTTGCAACATAACTATCCCTCACAAAGGTTAATATTTGCAACATAACTATCCCTCACAAAGGTTAATATTTGCAACATAACTTTCCATCACAAAGGTTAATATTTGCAACATAACTTTCCATCACAAAGGTTAATATTTGCAACATAACTATCCCTCACAAAGGTTAATATTTGCAACATAACTATCCCATCACAAAGGTCAATATTTGCAACATAACTATCCCATCACAAAGGTCAATATTTGCAACATCACTAACAAAGGTCAATAGTTGAAATATTACTATCCCTCACAAAGTAAATATTTGCAACTGAACTATCCCTCACAAAATTAAATAGTTGCAACATTACTATTCATCAAAAAGGTCAATATTTGCAACATTACTATTTCTAACAAAGGTCAATATTTGCAACATTACTAATCATCACAAAGGTCAATATTTGCAACACTATTATTCCTCAAAAAGGTCAATATTTGCAACTTTACCATCTCTCACAAATTAAGGTCAATATTTGCAATAATACTATCCTATTTGATTCAAACAAATGAAAATTAACTAATTATTCCTACTAAAATATTTGTAGATCTACAAAGTTGATGGACTATAAATGTTTTACGTAATCAACATTTGCATCAGTTAGAGGGCAAACACCTGGCATTAGTCACGCAATCCCTGTTTTTGTGACAACCAAGATGCAAGAGTGGTGCCTATAGGCTAGAGATGGCTACACAGTTAACTTTAAAGTTTTTACCCCTTCTCCTGCTGAACAAGTGTTTTCAAACAAGAACTGTATCCACAGTTTGTGAAAAATGCCCCAGTAGGGGTTTTATTACTGAAATGTATTCATTTGACTGTAAAATAAAATCATACAGCAGGTATGGTACTGAAGAGCTTCTTGAGTTAGCATACATGCCAATTATGAAGTCTGTATTACAATTCTGGCAAAATCAAAAATTGACCCATTTGACTTTGACAAGAAGATTTTTTAAGATTTCCTTAGTTTTTCACTTTGGTTACCATGGAGGTTCTGCATGGTTTCAAATTCTTTGAACAACTTTGAAAGAGCTTGACCCAAGGAACAGTCCTGTGAAGTTTGGTTCCAATCAGGCATTTACAGGGGTTTTGAAGAAGAAGATGTTTGAAGAAATTGTTTGACGCACAATGCACGATGCACGACGCACAATGCACGACGATGGACACTGGACATTGATTGACCACAAAAGCTCACCTTGAGACCCATTTGACCTCTAAAAGACCTTGACCTGTACTGAATTGAAATGCTTTGCCAATTATGAAGTCTGTGTCACACATGTATCTGAGTTAGTTACAAAAAAAACTTATTTTTAGGTCTTTAACCAATTACTCAATAAATAAACATTTTATGCCCCTATTTCATTCCACCACTGAAAAATATGGTTTCACTTTATACAGTCAAGAACATGCACCATAAGAAAATTTTCTATATCCTAGCAGATGGTAGCATAAAGTAGGCTAAAATTAAAGCAGAGTGTACCTTTAGGCGCATTCTGCTTTACCAGCTTTAAGTGGTCTCCTGTCCCCAAAACTAAAAACAGGCTATCAGGTAAAGAGTTATATTAAATGCAAGACATAGTGACAAATAGTATTGATCCCGATATAAATATAGGTTAGTTTAGTTCGGATCCAAACTTTTCAAATGCAATCCAAGCAATAAACAGCAGGATAAAGGGTTATATGACTATGCCAGATGTCGGTTGCTTTCTTTAGTAAACCTATACAACATAAATGGACATTTAAACATGAAAAGTTACCTTAATACAACAAATTTAATCTGATTTTTAAAGAAGGATTTCAAGTTGACACTAGACATTTAGAGTTAGTTCAGTCAATAAACATTAAATGTCAACGTTAAATCTTTACACTTAGAGCCATAGGTGTTTGTAATAAAATAGCTAGTATTTTAAATGGAGGATTATACTTAAGAAAAGCACAGTAAATTTCTGCCGTTACAGCCAGGTAACAACACTCATTGATGGTGTTCCAAACAGGTGGCTGCTTCAGGCAAGGTAAGAGTAAGCACCAAGCTCCTAATGGATTATCTTGCTTTAACTCCCTCCCCATTAGTTTGTTTTCAGTATCAAACCCGAATGGTTGCCTAAAGCAGACTGAAAGTATAGACGAGCATTCTGCAGTACTTTCAATCTGCTTTAAGCTACCGTCTGCTAGGATATAGGAAATATTTATTATGGTAGATATTCGTGACTTAGTATTTGCAAACAGTATAATATTTTTTACCCTGATGAGATGCCATATTTTGTGGCATCTCATCAGGGTCTATAGTGTTTGCTGTTCATATGAAATGTTCTGTTGTATGGACAAGCTGTGTAGTGTCTTTCGATCACCGTTGTATACCTATTATGAGGCAAACACAAAATGAGAAGTCATTGTAACATCCTGGCATAAATGGGCGAAAGGTGTAAAATGCATAGTTATGGAGTAATGGGTTGTTGGAGGTTTGATTTAACCCATTACCCCATAGCCTGTTTCTAGTATTGAAAATAGGTGATCCACTTAAAGCAGATTGAAAGTAAAGCAGAATGCACCTTGAGGCGCATTCTGCTTTACTTTCAGCCTGCTTTAAGCTATAATCTGCAAATTATAGAAAAAAAATCTTATAATACACATTCATAACTGTATAAATTGGAATTATTTTCTTCAGTGGAGGAATAAATCAGGTGTAAAAAAGTGTATTTATGGGGTAATGGGTTAACTTACAGACTGTGGCACACATTAGGCTGTAGCAGCCACCCAGCACAGTATGATGCAAGTGTCACATGTAAGCTCAGTGTTAATAAAAATCTCCACTTACCACTGATATATGATACACGGGCCATGATACTTTATACTGATGAAGTGTAATTGACAAAGAACACAATGACAAAGCATCATCCAACAAACAGTATTATAAATCTTCAGTCCCTTTCTCCCATAGAAGCACTTTTCAGTGCATTTAATTAAAAACTTTTTTTTAAAGATTCTACTTATGTCATGTTACTGAAACTGTAGGTAATATTTTTCTTTTGTAATGGGAAGATGTCTTTGAATATAAGTATACAACATGACATTTGCTTGCTTTCAGCCTTAAACCCATTACTTAAATGCACCTTTTTATGCCCTTCATGTATTACTCCTCTGAAGAAAATGGTTCCAATTTTTTTGTCTTCTATATCCTATCAGATTGTTGCTTAAAGCAGGTAGAAAGTAAAGCAGAATGCATTCTGCTTTACTTTCAACCTGCCTGAAGTTACACAGGTCACCAGTCTTCAGAAAACAGGCTATTAATATGAGGTAATGGGTAATACACTCATTATCATCTGAAACTTCCAATGGACAAATCCAATTTACAATAAAGGCTGGTCTAATTTAGACTATTTAGGATTTGTTGTTTTTTTTATAATATATTGGGAAATGACAAACAGTGAAGTCCTTGATTAGAGGGCTCCTGCAGGAGCCGTCTAATCAGGGACTTTACTGTTTGCATAAGACAAGTGTACTCTTCACAGGTATACTTTTGGTCAAGGACGCATAATATGCGTAACTAGGGCTCAATGAATTAAATGTTCATGTTCATAGTTGATGTAAGGCAGAATACAGATACCCAGTGTGCATGAACTGTCACAGAGTACACTTCAACCAATTTATGAGGCAGTTTAAACGATTTATCAACACAAATTGACAAATCCTAGCTTTATAATACTTAAATTACTTAACCTTGCTGCTTACATATAGGCTCAACTTTGCCATCCAGTTTGAATCCAGATGACACACAATATTACTGAGTATCTAACCATAACAAAGCTTTTCCCTATAAATAAAGCCTTTTTACACCTTTCATTTATTCTCCGCAGAAGAAAAAAGTTTTAAGTTATACAATTGTAAATATGCACCATAAAAATATTTACTATATCAGAGACAGTTCTAAGCTTAAAGCAGACTGCTTGCTTTGAAATGCGATCCGATACAACATTACAAAATTACTCAGCATTCAAAGACTTTATTTATAAGACGGATGTCACAAACAAGGTCTGTTGTTCAAGGCTAATGCAAAAGCAAAGAAATAAAATTAAATGTAAATATGGACTTTACTTTTTGCATGCTGGGTAATTTTTTCATCTGCAACAATTGTTGCCTGTTTCTGTTTTAAAATAAGAATTTCCAAATTTGTTTTCACAAAAGGCGTCAGAGTGGTACATAGTTAGGATCCTGATGAGTCACGGCGTAATGCAGTATCTAATCAGTATTGAAACTGTTTGACACTCTGACCTTGTTTTGGAAAGAAATTTATAAAATTCTATTTTTCGAACAGTAGCAGACGACAGTTGTTGCAGACAAAATATTACCCAGAATTCAAAAGAGTTAAATATAATTGAGAATGTCTTACATACAGCATTTCACTCTGCAGTTGTCAATGTTTCTGTTACCCAATTATAATATGTCAAGAACTAATTACATAATTTACAAAAAAAATGTTATTAAAGTGTTATGGCCACCCTGGTATCTCGGCACTCTAAATTCTTGCCCCATATTTTATCCTTCACTTGTTACTTGACTTTCTTAATAAGCTCTTCTCCGCATACATTGAAGTTAAAATTGTCTGATCAGGGTCTCAACTGTTTTCTAATAGTATTGGTCCGACACAAGTTTGCACTCTTTCGTTAGTTCAGATTGTAGATGTGTATAATTGGCCGTTTTATATGTGAATTATAAGTCAGCACGAGAAGGATTCAAATAACGGAGAAGGATAAAAACAAACTTTATTAATGTTGTGAATAGTTTTTAAGTGTCATACATTTATTTGAATTGATTTGTTTGTTTTGTTTGTTAACGTCCGTTTCTTCCATCTATGGGCTAATTGGACACCCCAGAGAGAGGGGAGCGGATACAGAGAACCCGGGCACGATGCCCTACTCTTATTATCGAAAGAGTTCCCTGGTTCTTTTAGATGCCAAGCATAAAGCATTCATACATCAGACCTCAGTTTATTCAGTCTCATCCAAAGGACTTGGTCCTTTGAATGGAATGAAATGATCTGTGGAATGTCAGAGCAGCAATGAAACAGCCATAGCCAACACCGCAATAAAATAGTCCAAACACAGCCACAAATGATAGTTAAAGCAGAAATGAAATATCCAATACCAACGCCGCAATGAAATAGTCAAATACAGCCACAAATGATAGTTAAAGCAGAAATGAAATATCCAATACCAACGCCGCAATGAAATAGTCAAACACAGCCACAAATGATAGTTAAAGCAGAAATGAAATATCCAATACCAACGCCACAATGAAATAGTCAAACACAGCCACAAATGATAGTTAAAGCAGAAATGAAATATCCAATACCAACGCCACAATGAAATAGTCAAACACAGCCACAAATGATAGTTAAAGCAGACATGAAATATCCAATACCAACGCCGCAATGAAATAGTCAAACACAGCCACAAATGATAGTTAAAGCAGAAATGAAATATCCAATACATTGACAGCAATGAAATAGTTAAAGCCAATACATTAATATAAGTCCAAGCCAAACAAAGAATGAAATACTCAAAGCTTACACTGTGTAACCAGGTGTTTTTATAAAGAAACATTCAGACACGGGATGGAACCTGGGTCGCCAGGTTTGCAGTCATGTACCTTACCACTTCACCATAAAAGTGTGCCTGTACAGCAATGCCATACAAATGATAATAAACATACACACTGTGACAACTGCAATGAAAGAGTTCATGCAAGCCAAAACAGAAATAAAAGTCCAAGTCAACACAGAAATGAAATACAGTCGAACTTCAGTATCTCGACGGTGGCGGGACGATCGAAATAGCGTCGAGATAAGCATGGGCTCGAGATAACCAAACTGGTTAAAAAATTCAAAACTTACAGAAAGTAAGCCTGTGAACAATAAAACCGCTGTACGTATGTACTTTCGCGTGTTTGTTAAATGCCGTAACGTTTTTAACACATTATATGCCGATTTCGATGTTACACGTTTACTGTATTTTTTGTACACAAAACATGGACGATAAAGATAGACAATCAATAACTCACATTTTATTAAGTACTTGACCAGGGAGATTATATTGAATAGCTGCGAATGTAATATATTCATTTTGCAAACACCGAAAATGAAATTATACATGGGTTGTTTTGGTTATTACAGTCGAGTACGGTAAGTCTGCGCGTCCGGTAAAGCTGCGCATCAACAAACCGGTTTACTTCCGGCTGTCAAATACTCACGAAAACCTCGTTTTACTTAGGAAATCACAATGAAATTCATTGGAGCTGTTGAAAAACCACGCTATGTTAAGAAAAAGTAATTGCGATAAGCATTAATATATAATTCGTAATAAATCCTTATATTTAGTATAAATATAAACACGTGGGTCAATTGTGTACATTTCATGCATTTGACCTCATTGAATATTCGTGAGACATTGACCTGGATTCCGCAAGACATCTTGGTCGATTCAGCTCAATATTTATTTGTCGGACAGTTCATAACAATATAACATAAGCTATGTATAGGTTTTTACCACTCTGTTTTGTTTATCGCGGAATTTCGTGTATTATTCGTATTTTCCTTCCTTCTCCGCGGTACTTTTTTTTTTTCAACATCTGTTTTATCAAGGGGCGCTACTCTTGATGAATTGAATCAACACCGATAATGACGGTTATTAGGAGACTGATTTTAAGGATGAGGCGACCAAACTTTAGGTGATAATTTACTGTTGTTTGACAATTATCACCTAACACCTATTCAGCCAACGTGTAAAGCTACCGATAGTTCCGGTTAATGATTTTACCTGTCATTTCCACAGTCCGATACTCGCGATCAAAGTCGGCGAGCGTATCAATGCATGATGACTTACAGTCGTCGAGATACTGGGTGTTAATTGAGAACAATTAAATGGATATGGCCAAAATCTATAGTCGAAATACCGGGGGTAATCGAGATTAGCCATAGTCGAAATAGGGCAGGTAAGATTACATAAGAATAAGAACAAATATATTCGGGACTTGAGACTATGGTCGAGATAGGCATTTTAATCGAGATTCTGACGTTCGAGATACTGGTGCTCGACTGTAGTTCAAGCCAATACAGAAATATAAGTCATTGAGCCTTTAACACTGCAATGAAATAGTCAAAGCCAATGTAGAAATGAAATAGTCAAAGCCTATTTAGAGAGCAATTAATAATCCAAGCTCAGCCATGAAACAGTGAAAACTATGAATAAGCAAAATTAATGTATGGCCTTGAAATAAGCTACAGGCTCTATTACAAATAGAAAAGCCTTTGAGCAGCTGAACAAAATCAGCTCCGTCTAACATATTGTCATCAGTTGTGTTTTTACCATTTCAAGATCACAACCTCTTTGCATGTGATACAAACTGTTTTGGTGGGAAAGTAAAAACTGGGTTTAATTTAAATGCTTTGAATTCCAGTTCGATCATAAAAACTAACAGGATAATACAGTGCATAATTATAATATACAGCGCTCCCTCTCTACGATGGCCCTCCAAACAATGAGTCCCTCCTTACAAAAATGCTTGGCGCTGTTCCCCAAACAATGCTTTCACTGCTGCAATAGCATCTGCTTAAAACTGTTGTCTGCTGTGTTTTCTCAAAGTTACATAATTATTGGACATTTTGACAGAAGAAATATAATGACAAGTGACAAACAGCCTGAACCCAGACCAAACCCTGTTTTACACTGCGTCTCATCTGAATTCAAGCTGTTAGCAAATGTAAGCCAATTTCCCTCCCCATAACAACTCCCTCCGAACAACACACACAATTGTTGTTTCCCATTGGGTGTTGTTGTAGAGAGGGAGCACTGTATACAGTCAATGTTGTTTTAACCACTGAAGTTTCAAATGGACAATCCTAGTTTCCAAATAAGTCTAGTCCAATTTGACTGTTTAGGATTGATTTAACAATACATTGCAATATGACAAACAGTGTAGATCCTGATCAGAGGGGTCTTAAGGAGCCCTCTGATCTAGGTCAGCCTCTACACTGTTTTCATAGGACAAATGTACTCAGTACAAATGGTATGTATAACATGTCACTAGGTTCTAATTGGTTAAACAATTAGTCAATATTAGACCTGGGTACTCTCTACAGGACATTGCTTAATGCAGGCTAACAATAATTCAGTAACTGCTCCTACAGAAGCTTTTTGCATTATTTTCAGCCTGCATTATGCAGTATTTTTCTTTAGAAATCTACATACTTGTACATTTGACTGCATAAAGCCTCTGGACCTTTCTGCTTTACTTTCAGTCTGCTTTAGGCATTCATCTCTTTTAACCCATTATCCCATAAATACGCTTTTGAAATGGTTAAATCTGGGATTTCTATCAATTGGATACTAGAAATTGGCACCAATGCCTATAGAAGAAAAGGTTAACCCATTTCTCCATAAATATGCCTTTTTATGCCTTTAATTTATTCCCACACTGAAGAGAATAGAGTAAATTGTCATGCAATCATAAGAAATACTTTCAATATCCTAGCCAATGGTTGGTAGCTAGAACAGGCTGAAAGTAAAGCAGAATGCAACTTAACCCATTACCCCATAGCCTGTTTCTAGTATTGAAGACAGGTGACCACTTAAAAGTGGGTTGAAAGCGCATTCTGCTTTACTTTCAGCCTGCTTTAAGCTACCATCTGCTAGAATATAGAGAAAATTTCTTATGATGCATGTACATGACTGTATAGTTTGGAAAATTATTGTTTTCTTAAGTGGAGGAATAAATGAATGGCATAACCAGAAATGGTTGTCAAAGCCACCTGATGCTCGCCTGTTTAAAGTTTAAGTCTTAAAAACATCTTGTATCAAAAGAAAATCAATTTTCAGTTTAGAACTATTATTAAATTAATGTTGAGTCTTAGTCTAGTTATATTAAACTTTAAACAACCCGTGCAACCTTTAACCTGGTGATTTGTAGTCAAAACAAATAAGTCCAAAACGTGTCAAAAATTGACAAAAATGAAAATTATTTTTAAATTTCAACTTCATAACATCAATGTTTAACCCCTAATGAACCTACATACAAAATTAAAGCACCCTAGCCCAAGTATTAAACTTTAAAACAACCTGTCCAAAAATTTTTAACCTGGTGGTTTGTAGTCGAAAAACCTAGGTCCAAAACATGTCGAAAATTGACATAAATTAAAATACTTTTTAAATTTAAACTTCATAACATCAATGTTTAACCCCAAATGAATCTCCATACAAAATTTCAGCACCCTAGCAAAAATATTAAGCTTTAAAACAACCCATCCAAAAAACTTTAACCTGGTGATTTGTAGTAGAAAAACCTAAGTCCAAAACATGTCAAAAATTGACATAAATTAAAATCATTTTTAAATTCAAACTTCATAACATCAATGTTTAACCCCAAATGAACCTCCATACAAAATTTTATAACCCTAGCACAATTATTAAGCTTTAAAACAACCCGTCCAAAAAACTTTAACATTGGCCACGCTCACGCCCACGCTCACGCCGGGGGTATGACATTAGCTCTTCTGTTCTACGAACAGGCAAGCTAAAAAGGGGTATTTATGAGGTAATGGGTTAATATTCAATATTATGCTAATTGTTGTAGAATTTTCACTCCAATTGCTAATTGTTACAGTAACAACATTGATATCAGGCCACCTGTCACAATGTGATTAATAATATCACGGTGACCACAACTTAACCTGCTAATCACAATAAACCTTTGGCGACACTACATTCAGTCAGCTTAGCAGTACCAATCTGCTCAAACATAACTGGATTAACAGATTATCTTGAAGTGCCTTTCAGTCTATTCTTCTATTGTAATGGGATCATATTTGCCTGGTCACCTTTTGAACATTGGTATGAAATCTTTACTTACAATAACAAGATAAGACTCAAAGTTGTAAACTTTGTACATAACTCTTTGAATGCTGGATAATATTTTCCTCTGCAATAAGTGTTGTCTGCTTCTGCTCCTAGCAAATAGATTTTTTTCCAAAAAACAAACAATTAAGATGTGTTTGTGAAACACTATGCCCCCTTTGTGTGACCTTAACCTTTGATTCGACATGTCTAAAAGTATACATATTCATATTTCTCTTAATTAGAGCAATGTGTAATCCAAATATGAAGTTTCTATCACTTAAAGGTCAAAGGTTATTGTGATTTAAAAAAAAAAAGAAGACCTTTTGACCTCTGTGACCTTGACCTTACCTGCCCAAAACCTGCATATTCATATACCACTACATCAGGGCAACACATGTCCCATTTATTATGTGTGTATTGGTTATAGTTCAAAAGTTATTGCCAAGGTTAAAGTTGCGAATAAAATTGACCTTTTGACCTCTGTGACCTTTGACCTGATTTCCCCAAAACCTGCATATTCATATACCTCTCCATCAGGGCAATGCGTGTGTCATGTTTTGTGTAAGTATTGGTTATAGTTCAAAAGTTATTACCAAGGTTAAAGTTGCAAATAAATTTGAACTTTTAACCTCTGTGACCTTAACCTTTGATTAAACAGGTCTAAAAGTATACATATTCAGATTCCTCTTAATTAGAGCAATATGTATACCAAATATGAAGTTCCTATCACTAGTGGGTCAAAGGTAATTGATATTTCAAAACATTGACCTTTTGACTTCTATGACCTTTGACCTGATTTGCCCAAAACCTGCATATTTATATACATTACCTCTCCATCAGGAGATTATAGTTTAAAAGAGAAAACATCTTTTGAGCTTAAATTAGCGAATAAATTTGACCTTTTAACCTCTGTGACCTTTACCTTTGACCAGACAGATTTAAAAGTATACACATTCAGATTCCTCTTAATTAGAGCAATATGTATACCAAATATGAAGTTTTTATCAATAGAGGGTCAAAGGTTATTGCCATTTTTAATATTGACCTCTAGACCTCTGCGACCTTGACCTTTGACCTGACTTGCTCAAACCTACATATTAATATATTAATGTACTTCTCCATCAGGGCAACACATGTGCCATGTAATATGTGTGCATATGTTATAGTTCAAAAGTTATTGCCAATGTTAAAGTTGCAGACAAACAAACAGTAACAGGGCAAAAACAATATCACCCCCCTCCCCAAAGCAAGATGAGAGTAAAGCAAAACCTTCCTAAAGAAGTTGGGGGAGGGGGATAACATAACAATTACATTGTAGATCTATCAGACAAAACATCAATGTAAAGTACTATCTGGGAGGTACTGGTAATAATCCATCAGACTGACAATAATCCATCAGATAAGCTTATAAGAGTGTATGATCTTAAAAGATAAATTTGATATTTTGGTCTGATATGATGTTTCATAATTTGAGATCAGTGATATTATTTCATCAACCCTTTTTAGTGCTGAATAAATGCCATCCATTTCCAAATTGAAATCATTAATTTCTTTGGACAATTTTAAAAGTATAGCCCAATTAGCAAACACTCGCTGCTTTAAAAATAATGATGCCACATGATAGCTGCACCTAGTTAACTTGAACTTGTTCAAAAGTGGCAAGTTAACAAATTAATATCTTTGGATATGCTACACAATAGTTAAACTCTGTGCATGCTGGGTAATATTTTCGTCTGCATTAGTAATTGTCATCTGCTACTGTTCTAAAGTTAGAAGTTTCCAAGAATTTTTTTTAAACAGGGTCAGAGTGTCAAACAGTTTGTATCCTGATGTGTTCAGGATCCAAAGTGTTTGCACAGATAATCACAATTCCATTGCTAGTGCATGCAAAAAGTTAAATGACCAGAATATGACCTCTGTATTGTGGGGTTATTACAAAAAAGGATGCAATAAATCTGTGTAATCTTGCTTTATGTAACAGATAATGTCTTTTATCCAGAGATACCGCTAATCCCCAAGATACTATCTCATGTATTAACATATTACTCCATGAATATACCTTTTTACAATTTAATTCATTCCTCAACTTAAGAATATAGTTCCACTTTATACAGATATGGATAATGCAGCATATAAGAAAGAGTTTTGATGTCCTAGTAGATGGTAGTTTTAAGCAGACTGAAAGTAAAGCAGAATGCGCCTTAAGGAGCATTATTTCCCACAAAGCCTTAATTTAATAACAAGCAAAAATTGTCTTGGATGATTAATCGTGGTCTGTGTTTTAACCAAACTTGTTTTTACTTTCCCTTCCCTCCGAAGTGATAAAAGACACCATGAATTGTAGACAAAATGTTTGACACAAGTTACCATGACGACTACAGTCTCACAGCACTCTATCATTTGAAATTCACTAACTATTTACATGCTGGGTAATTGTTTTGCCTGCAACAAAAGTTATTGTCATTTGCTACTGTTCTAAAAATAGAATTTTCAAAATTTCTTTTAAAAACATGGTCAGAGTGTCAAACAATGTAGATCCTGGTGATCGAGACATCGCGTGACAGATAATAACAATTCCGCTGCTAGAGTGCAAAGACTTAACGAGTGTCATATGTGATAAGCTACGAAGTGTCCAAAGTTAAACATGCCAAGTCTTGCTTCAAAATCACAATTCCAATCTAGGTCATAAAATCTGTAGAATCCTAACCATTCTTAGAATCATGCTTTACAAACCTGTGTTAAAATTCAGCTCGACATGAAACTTTTTCAAAACTGCAGTCAACATTGGGTTTGAGCAGGGATCACCGGGGCTTATCAGTTAATTGAATCTGCCATCACATCAACCGTTACATCTTACTCGTCATTATTTATAAGCCACCAATGAAAGGTTTCACTCTCAGCAGCTGTCATGGCCTTTTGTGCAACAGAAATGTTGATATAGAAATGATTATAAATCTGTGTATCGTAACATCTATACATTCAACAAATTTTGGTCCTGGCTGCTTTTAAATCATTTTGATAAGAGTACAGTATAACCTCTCTGTGATGTCACCAATTAACTATTTCCTTCAATGGAGGAATAAATTAGAGGCATAAAAAGGCATATTTATGGAGCAATGGCCCACACAACAGTTATGGCTGCCTATATCAGGATGAAAGTAAAGCAGAAAGCTCCTGATTTTATTGTGCTATAAGCTTTAATCTGCTTTTAACTCAATCAAAGTGTCTAACTTTGAATTGCATAATTTATATGCTAGGGGTTTACTGTATGTCCGTTCAAATTTCGTTTATAACTACTAACTGGTAAACATCTGTTGTTCCCTTTACTCTTTAAATGCTGGATACTTTTTTTCGTCAGTGCAACAATTGTCGTCTGCTACTGTTCTAAAAATAGAATTTTCTTAATCTCTTTTCAAAATAGGGTAACAGTTTGGATCCTGATGAGACGCCCTGTTATCATGATCCAAACTGTTTGCAAAGTTAATCACTGTGGCACATATATCTGCCGCTAGCATGCAAAGAGCTGAGATGTTGAATTATCACCATTGATAGAATTGTCAGAATAATTTCCAAATATTATTGAAAATGAATTATGACAATGAATCATTGTCAAATTATCTAAATCTTGATCAGATGCAAAGTTTGATTGCCACTATTCTGGATCTTAACCGTTTGCCAAGCCAGGTCAACGTTCTGCACGCTGTGCAATTGTTGTCTGTAAAATTGTCATCTGCAACAATTCTGACAAATAATTTAACTCTTTGCATGCCGGGTAATTTTGTCGTCTGCAACAATTTGTCGTCTGCTATCGTTCTAAAATTAGCATTTTCAAAGTTTCATTTAAATTCAGGGTCAGAATGGCAAACAGTTTGGATCCTGATGAGACGCCGCATTACGCGGCGGGTAATGCGGCGTCTCATCTGGATCCAAACTGTTTGCAAAGGCAATCACTGTGGTGGATGTATCCCCCGCTAGCATGCAAAGAGTCAAAGACAGATTGTCAAACAGTTTGGATCTATAATATATTAAGAGACACTGAGTTACTCGCCTTCACATGGATCCAAACTGTTTTCAACAGTTATCAATAATTCGCCTGCAGCGTGCCAAAGGTTAAATGCCTGTCAACAATTGTAACTAGCTATCCATCATCAGTTTTATTTCTTATATTAATCATAACCACACTTATCACTGAGCTATCAGAGTTTGTTATCAGAGATAACTTGTTGGATTGTATGCTTGTAGTCATTTCTCTAAAAAAAAAAAAATACAGTTAAACCTTGATTACTCAACAAACTCACCTAGGTAGAATTGAACTCAAACCATTACCAGTATTTCAAAATTAAAATGTGGGCAAGCCACCTTTCAACTTAGAAATATATACCTGTAGTTTGTAGGTATGTTCCCCTAAAACGAGTTGTCATTGAAGCCATGAGATTTTGCTTATATGCCTCCCCCCAAAAACAACAACAACAGGTTTTTCTCTGCATTTTTTAACTGTTGTTCATGAATGTATCTTTGGGTAAAATATAGTGGCGCGTGTGGTTTGAATAGAGACAGGCTTTTTTTTCTTTTTAGCTTGAAGATGACGCATTTTACATGAATTATTTTGAGAGCAAATGACCGATCTTCTTTTATATTATGATAATATTTTGGTCCTGTCCCAATTTACACCTCATATGCTCAGACTTTTCAATTTTTACTTTGTCTCTTGCAAATGCCATCAGGGAATTGAATCACTAAGCCAAATTGGAACCGGAGTTCATGCCAAATCCAAATTATATCATGATTGAAAAGTTATTGTTTAAACTCAAATCTGCCAACTCAGCCTTTAATTTGTTCCTTCATCTTTCCAGACTAGGGCACATTCTGCTTTACTCTTTGCTTTAAGTAGTCATATGTTTTTCAAAATTAGAAACAACTTATGGGGTAATGAGTTAAGTTTGACAAGAATATGTAGGTCCTGCATCATCCAATTACACTTTAGGGGATTTTATAGTGAAGTAACTTACGCTTCAAATGCCTAAATGTCAGAATAATTTCACCCCTTCACATCAAGTCATCAACATGTGCAGAGGCATGTGTACAAAGTGCCCAAAGCAAGTGCTCCACTATGTGCAAGAAATAAACAAGAGGACCTTTGAAAACATTGCGTTTGTCATATGAGGTAAACAAAGAAACGCTACCTTGTATGATTGAGGACAAAGGCGCAAGGCCACTGTTAAGAGTTCTCTTTATATGATGCTGCTCTACTATAATGGTCTCTAAACAAGAGCCCCATGGGGCATATTTCGCTCACCTGAGAATAGCTGAAAAAATGGAGATAATAATTTATGTCCAGGACTGATCTAGATATGCAACAGACCGGAACAATTTGAACAAATTATGTAAAGAATATTTAAAAGTGTCACCATACCGAAAATAAAATCTCTGGCCATATTAGTTTCAGAGAAGAAGACGTTTGAAATTTTCTCTATATAACTCTATGTAAAACTGTGACCCCAGGGGCGGGGCCAATTTTGACCCCAGGGGCATAATTTGAACAAACTTGATAGAGGACCTGTAGGGGATGCTATGTGCCAAACATATAAGCTCTGGCCCTTGTAGTTTCAGACAAGAAGACTTCTTTAAGTTTTCATTGAAAAAAAATCTATTTTTAGCTCCTGTGACCTAGTTATGCAACCGACCAGAACCTTTTGAACAATTTTGGTATAGGACATCTAGAAGTGTCACCAGGCCAAATATCAAAGCTCTGGCCATATTAGTTTCAGAGAAGAAGACGTTTGAAAATTTCACTATATAACTCTATGTAAAACTGAGACCCCCGGAGTGGGGCCAATTTTGACCCCAGGGACATAATTTGTACAAACTAGATAGAGGACCTGCAGGCGATGCTATGTGCCAAATATCTAAGCTCTGGCCCTTGTAGTGTCAGACAAGAAGATGTTTTTAAGTTTTCAATGAAAAAAATCTATTTTTAGCTCCTGTGACCTAGTTATGCAACTGACCAGAACTATTTGAACAATTTTGGTAAAGGACATCTAGAAGTGTCACCATGCCAAATATCAAAGCTCTGGCCATATTAGTTTCAGAGAAGAAGACGTTTGAAAATTTCACTATATAACTCTATGTAAATCTGTGACCCCCAGGGTGGTGCCAATTTTGACCCCAGGGGCATAATTTGAACAAACTTGATAGAGGACCTGTAGATGATGCTATGTGCCAAATATCTAAGCTCTGGCCCTTGCAGTTTTTGACAAGAAGATTTTTTAAGATTTCCTTATTTTTCCCTTTGGTTGCCATGGCAACCAGAGTTCTGCATTGTTTTTAATTCTTTGAACAAATTTGAAAGAGCTTGACCCAAGGAACATTTCTGTAAAGTTTGGTTGAATTCTGTCAAGCGGTATAGGAGGAGATGTCATTTGAAGCAATTGTTAACGACGACGGACGACTAACGACGGATGACGACGGACACAGGGCCTTCCCAATAGCTCACCTTGAGCCTTTGGCTCAGGTGAGCTAAAAACAGGACTCACTGTACAGCTTAATGATATCAACAAGCATTGGAAACTTTTTTTTATTCAGTGTAGATTTTTATCTACAGATATTGTGCAGATGTGTTTATTTGTTCTTCTGTTAATTCTCTTAGAGCACGGACAGAGTTGTCATTAAGTAACCCTTTCCTTCACAGAAGCGCCTTTTAGCAAATTTAGTTTATTCCTACACTGAAGAAAATAGTTCCAATTTATACAGTCATGAATATGCATCATAAGAAAAACTTTCTATATTCTAGTAGATGGTAGCTTAAAGCAGGCTGATAGTGAAGCAGAATGTGCCTTAAGGCGCATTCTGCTTTACTTTCAACCTGCTTTAAGTGATCACCTGTCTTCAAAACTAGAAACAGTCTATGGAGTAATGGGTTAATAAAGTAACCCTTTGTTTCCTCCATAGAGCTCCTGTACTTACTGGATGTTTAACGTAAGTGCCCCAAATGACTTATTGATGTGTTGAAAACAGGTGGCAGCTTAAAGCAAGTTGACAGAAAACTTTCATCTTGCTTTTAAGCACTAATGTGCCTTAAAATCAATTACCCCATAAATATGCCTTTTTTACTCATTTAATATCTTCCTCCACTGAAGAAAACAGTTCCACTTTATACAGTTGTGAATATACACCATTAGAAACATGTTTGTTATCTTAGCACACCATGGTAGCTTAAAGCAGGCTGATAGTGAAGCAGAATGTGCCTTAGGGTGCATTCTGCTTTACTTTCAACCTGCTTTAAGTGGTTACCTGTCTCCAAAATTAGATGATTTGCGGATATGAATATAGGGGAAAGGGCTAGCCATTGAAAGTGGATTGGATCTTGATCTGCCATAGAGTAAACCAGCATCAGATCAGAGTCAAAAGTGTCAATCTGATTGTATATAAGTAAATTTCGAAAGGAACAGTACCAATTTCAAATTAAAGCAGATCACACTTTGAACAAACCATGTTCAATTTAAAATAGCTTTCAAAGGGTGAAATATGCTGAAATAACAGAAGAAACTATTTTAAACTTGATTCTATGATGTTTTAAATTATAATTGTAATTAACTTTCTTTATGCATTATCAGCAAATATCCTACAGCTAGATTTAGTCCCATTTCTGTGACATGAACTAGTCCAAACATAGAATAGGAACAGCCTATTTTGGAGGGAGGGTTGGCTTAGAGATAAGGGAAAAACATGTTAGAGGGTTTGCTTACGATGTGATTATGTGCTCAGTGAAATTTTGTAGGTGTGTAAAATGGTTCCTCGTATTTCTATTGTTTGATACAGCCAATCCTACATTAAGCAACCACTCATTATAGTTACTGCAGATAGCTCTTATAGCAGGGGACTGCTTAATGCAGGATATAAATAATGCAGAAACCTTCTACAGAAGCTTTCTGCATTATTTATATCCTATATTAAGCAATCAACTATATTTTAGACAACATATTTGTATTTCTATGATGTGGTCGTCATTGTTTGATATCTTATCACAGGCTTGTAGGAGTGTGCCTTGACTTTCCTTTCACAATGCAATACCACATATATTAAACGCTAAATATCTCAAAACAGTTGGGATTTACATCAGATAACTTGTAATTGAGCATCTATTTGGAATTCAAGAAGCTGTACACTATAAGTAGACAAATGAAATGAAGGTTCAAGTAGGAAGATAGCAAATGAATATTTACAAAAATAAAATTAATGACAATTACAGATATCAAAAGGATTAAAAAAGCAAAAGAATTTATTGCTCTCCTCCAAGAAAATATACAGTAGAACTTACATTAATTGAAGGGGTACCGGTGCAAAATAAGTGTACAGAAAGCTCCTACAGGAATTGTCTCTCACTCATCCGACACTATTTTGAAAAGATGTTAGAAAATTATAATTTTAGAACAGTAGCAAACATGACAATTGTTGAAGAATAAATACTTACCCAGCATGCAAAGAGTATGATTGTATGTGTGCAACTGTTGTATTACAAAGGGCATTTGTATACCTCTGAAACATTAATGTGTTTTAACTCTTTGCATGCTGGGTAATTTTGTTGTCTACAACAATTGTCTTCTGCTTACTTTTCTTTCAATAGTATTTTCAAAATTTATTTTCAAAACAGGGTCAAAGTGTCAAACAGTTTGGATCCTGATAAGACACCGCATTATGCAGCGTCTCATCAGGATCCAACCTGTTTGCAGAGGTAATCACTATGGCAGCCATATCCAAGGCCAGCATGGTAAGAGTTAACCCCACTACACTTCCATGATACCCTCTGCCTTAACCCATTACCCATTAGATATGCCTTTTTATGCCCTGTCTAAAGAAAATAATTGCACTTCATACAGTCATAAATATGCACCATATAAGAAATATTTCTTATATCCTAGCAGATGCTAGCTTAAAGTAGTCTGAAAACAAAGCAGACAAGAAATATCTTTAAAAAAGATATTCGGCGGAATGAGTGGTTGAACTAAGGCTATATAGATGGGTGTGCAAAATTGAATGAAATTGAGGTTTTCAAAGAATTGTAATATCTTGGATTGAAAAGCAAAAAATAAAAGTATACAATTGAAACAGTAACTTTTATTTAAAATGCAAAACTATCATGTACAGAAATGCAAAACAAAACAATAATTTAACTCATATCCTAGCTACTGGTAGGAGATCCTCACATTAATCTATTGTTCTATATATCAAACTTCATTCATAGAGTTTCTTGAAACAAACTATAGCATACACAAATGTACAGATTCAACAGTCTGCTCTACTTCACTCTTGTAAATAATGATGAAACCACACGATTGTGTTTAACTCACTTGAGGCCATTTATATTTAATATTGCTTTTAATGTATGGTAAATGTGTACAAATAGTTAACAATTAAAACAAATTGGTAGTAAACAATTACAAAACACCTAGCTTCCTCTGTATAGAGGCGAAGGACTATGTTGTCTGTGCCAATAAAGAATATTTGACTTGACTTGTATATCTATAAAAAGATTTCAGATGTCATATAATTGCATCAGCCCAGTGTAGTAAACAGTCTGGTCTGTGTCTCTAACTTTTACACTCACAGTCCATATCTGGGAAAACTGTAATTGGACATAGACCAGCCTACATGGCTCCAGATAAGAGGGAGTAAACTAAACAAATCACATTTATTCACTCATTTCAGCACCAAACCCTATGGTGTTACCACTCATTTTGATTGTCTCAAAGAGACAATTCAAATGTATAGTGACACCACAGGGTTTAATGCACAAATAAAGATTTTAAGTTTTGAAATAATTCCCTTATCTGGAGCCCTGGCTACTATCCAATCAGACTATTCAGTTTCAACAGATGCTCTCAATTCTAAATTTCTGATCAAATATAATTGGTTGAAATGTGTGGCCAAACAGAAAGTGTGGCTAAATAGAAACCAGACAGCTCCGCCGAAAAAGTCCTTAATGAGCACTCTGCTTTACTTTCCACCCACTTTAAGTGGTCTTCAAAACCAAAAACAGGCTATGGGGGAAATGGTTAAGGAATTAACTATATCCTTAGATTGAGGCCACATGTTTACTTTTTCAGCATTTATTCTAATGAACACATTGACAGGTTAACAGCCCCTAGATCCATTAATAGAGGACTCAATTAAAATCTTCCACATTTCGTTACAATAAATCCCTGGAACATTTACATGTCAGTTCTTGGCAGTAAACTTGCCATTCTGACTCACTTGGAAATGTTTACTGTAATAATTTCTTTAATTAAATTGACTGAGTTGGTATATAGAGCTAAGATAGATGTGTATTTTTCAAGATGCTAACCCTTTCCTCCACAGATTTGGACTATTTTCCTTGTTCTTTCAATGACGTTTCTCACTGATAGCAGCTTAACCCATCCGCCAGGGAAGAAAATAATTCCACTTTATACAGTCGTGAATATATGTACCATATTAAATATTTTCTAAATTCTAGCATTATGATAGCTTACAACAGGGTGAAATTAAAGAAGAAGGCACAATTTCGTTTTTGCTTTCAACCTGTTAAAAGTGTTCTCCTGTCTTTAAAACTAAATAGAGACTATTTAGTAAATGGTTAAGTAATGCTGAAAGACATAAGTAATGCAGAAAGCTCCTGTAGGAGATTTCTGCATTACTTTTGCCATGCATTTAAGCAGTCACCCATTTCTTAAGACAGGATCATCATGATTCTTTACTCAGTGATGTTTATTACTTGATAGAGAACATATTTTGAGAGGAGATGTCCGACCTAATCCACTATCCTACAGGTATGGAGTTTTTGCCTTTCCTAAAATACATTAAATTATTTCAGTTCAAACGAAGTCTTGCAGCAATATCTGCCACTGTGCGTCAGAGGAATGTCAGCATGTTTGCATATCGAGAGAAAGGTATACAGTAAACATTGGATTAGCCTGTTCCAATATATCAATAGAAATATAACATATGACACGTATTAATACAGTCAACTTCCCTCTTTTACAACTTATGGAAAGAAAGATTGGTGCAAGAAGGCAAGTCAGGATGTTCAACCTATTACCCCATAAATGTGCACCCTTAATTCATTCATCCACTATAGAAAATAGTCTCAACTTATACAGTTGTGAATAAGGCATCATAAAAAATATAATCTATATTCTATCAGATGATCGCTTAAAGCAGGCTGAAAGTAAAGCAGAATGCACCTTAGGGCACATTCTGATTTTCCTTCAACCTGCTTCAAATAGTCACATGTTTTCAAAACTATAAACAGGCTAGGGGGTAATGGGTTAAGAAGATACAGGAAATATTTTTTATAATGCATATTCATGATCATATAAAGTGGAACTATTTTCTTTAGTGGAGGAATAGGTAAAGGTGTAAAAAATTCATATTTATTTTGAAATGGGTTGAACTACAATAATTATGGATCCTGATTAGACACTTAGCAACTTGTTTGATCTGTATCCAATTCTCGAATGCAAATCAACTTGTCAATTGTTTCATTTTCACATATAAGTGGTGCATTTTCACATATCAAAGCATCAAATAAGCAATTAACTTTTACTGAATAAAAACGAGACTGGATTCATTACACCTGTCCAAGTATTCAATGAGTCAAACAGAATAACAATAGACATTGAGAATTGAGTTTCCTCTGAAGTAATTTGCAGCTCACTTTTCAGAAATACTTATACTGTGCAACCCACCTAAGTCCTACCAAAGAGTAGAGATGAATAGATATTTCAAAACACAGATCATGCACAATACAGGACAAAAGTAATGCAGAAAGCTCCTTGAGGAGCTTTCTGCATTACTCTTATCCTGCATTAAGCTGCCCCCTGCCTTAGAGACTGGCACTCAGATTTATTGGGAGGATTGCTCATGAGAGATTTTACTGTACTGTAAGAAAGCATTTCTCATGATCTTACAAGTACACAATTGCTGCAAGAGTGCAGCAAAGAAATGGTGCACGGCGTAAAAAAACGCAGATGGGGTGGTTGAATCAGTGTTAAATTCAAAATGAACCTACGATAGAAAGAAATGAATGATTTGTAACTAAGTAATTGTTTAATAAATTTTACTCTTGGTTAAGCAATGAAACACAGAAACAAAGGGACCAATGTGGCCCTAAAGCGCTAATGTGTGTAGACCATGTCAATTCTTTTGGTGATTTGATTGTGACCCCCTGATACCCTTTGACCTATTTTTTCACTCGGCATAACCTACATTCTAACTTAACCTACATTAATATGAGGCAAACATTCTAACAAACTACATTGAATATTCAGTGTAAAACGTACTCTGTAGAGTGTTGTTTGGTGTAAACCTATACTATAGTGAACCTGTGTGTAACCAAACCTGAATCATATTCTGACTTGATTTGAATGAGACAAAAAAGCTCGATAAAACCATTGGCGGCAAGTAGGCACGTGCCTACACTTTTTTTCAGAAGTCCAAAAAATAAACAGGAGCCCCATGGGGCATATTTCGCTCACCTGAGAATAGCTGTACATCAAAATGGAGATAATGATTTATGTCCAGGATGGGGTCATTTTTTACCCGATGGGGTATACTTTGAACAATCTTGATAGAGGACCTGTAGATGATGCTATGTTCAACATATCTAAGATCAGGGTAAGTGGTTCTAGACAAGAAGATTTTTTTAAGTTTCCATTGAAAAAATCTATTTTTAGCTCCTGTGACCTACATATGCAACAGACTGAAACATTAGAACAAAATAAATAAAGGACATCTAGAAGTAACACCATGCCGAATATCAAAGCTCTGGCCATATTAGCTTCAGAAAAGAAGACGTTTGAAAACTGTGACCCCCAGGGTGGGGCCAATTTTGACCCCAGAGGCATAATTTGTACAAACTTGATAGAGGACCATCGAGGGCTTGGTGCAAAACTATTGTAACTCCTTCACAAAGGCTCAAGGTGAGCTATTGGGATGGCCCTGTGTCCCGTCCGTCGTCGTGCGGTGTGCGTCGTCCGTCGTCGTTAACAATTGCTTCAAATGACATCTCCTCCTATACCGCTTAACAGATTTCAAGCAAACTTTACAGAAATGTTCCTTGGGTCAAGCTCTTTCAGATTTGTTCAAAGAATTAAAAACAATGCAGAACTCTGGTTGCCATGGCAACCAAAGTGAAAAAATAAGGAAATCTTAAAAAATCTTCTTGTCAAAAACTACAAGGACCAGAGCTTAGATATTTGGCACATAGCATCACCTACAGGTCCTCTATCAAGTTTGTTCAAATTATGCCCCTGGGGTCAAAATTGGCCCCGCCCCGGGGTCACAGTTTTACATAGAGTTATATAGTGAAAATTTCAAATGTCTTCTTCTCTGACACTAATTTGACCAGATCTTTGATATTTGGCATGGTGACACTTCTAAATGTCCTTTACCTATTTTGTTCAAATGGTTCTGGTCGGTTGAATATCTAGGTCATAATTCACATTCAATATATGTATAGCAGACAGCAATTCAGCATTATAAGAGTTAGACCCTAGCCACATTTCCTACTGGCAGAGTTACATAACTGAACTCAGCCCAGCCAGGTCAGCTGAGGTTCACTGTAACCGCAGCATATGGTGTTGTCTGCTACATTTTTTATGCCCCTGCAGTTGGAGGCATATTGTTTTTGTCTGTCTGCTTTTTTTGTCTGTTTGTCAATTTGTTTGTCTGTCAGTCCACAACTTTAATCTTAGCCATAACTTTGTTAAAGTTAGAAACTTTATATCTTAGGTCATGTTCTGCAAAGGTCAATGTCATTTTTGAGTTATTTCCCAGTGTCATATTTTCTTGTCTTTGAGATAACTCCAGTTCTACTGATGCTAACCCATTACCCCATACATATGCCTTTTTATGCCTTTAATTTATTCCTCCTCTAAAGAAAATAATTCCACTTTATACAGTCATAAAAATGTAAGATATAAGAAATGGTATCTATATCTTAGTAGATGATAACTTAAAGCAGGTTGAAAGTAAAGCAGAATGGGCAATAAATAATCATACGGAAATACATGTAGCTTGATAAGAAGAAGTGTCATGGATAAGGGCCATAACTCTGCCAACAATATTTGTTTAAGTTATTCCAATTTGTCATGGTTTTTTGTCTGGAAGATAATTCCATTTACAGCTATATTAAAATGTTGTCTTGCCTATTAAGCTAAGGCACAATGACCTCATGTGAGCGAATTAAGGGCCATGGCCCTCTTGTTTAATATAGCAAACACATCTTGGCGTTTTTAATTAAGTTTAACCTTTAGCCATATAAGAAATACAAGTCCCATCTATCTGCGGCAATTTTTCAAAGCTTAGATAGGAATTTTACTTATTTAGAAGCGGGCTGCCATGGATCATGTCAAGAAATTTTCAAATTGTGCCAGTAGTTTTAAATAAGATTGTAACGTGTGTTGCTTTTTAACATACGTTTGTCCATATATTCCTTTATAAGGAAAACTGGCCGACCCACAGGCAGCCATGTTTTTTAAGTTGAAAACTTGTTTGTGAAAGCTTGTAAAAGTTAATCATTGGACCATTTGTGTAAGAATCAGTTTTCAAATCTCGCAACTTTCACGCAAGATTTTGTTTGGACATTTACCTTTAGTTGGCCCCCTTAGGAAAAAAGAAGGCAGTTAGCTTGTAGAGAATTAGTAGGTGTTTTATTTTTAACCAGTAAAAGACAGTTAGCTTGCAGGTTTTTAAACCATCTTTTTAGCAGTGATAATGCAATGAAATGAGCCGAAATATGCAAATGAGCTAGCAGTTTAAGCAGTTTTAAAAAACTACAAAACAACTGCAGGGCATGGCGTTACCAGTTTCTACCAGTTATATCAAACTGCAAATAACTGGTCAATCTTCTTAAAAAGGTGTGTTTCAGAGCCAGTAAAAGGCAATTTTTAAGCAGTTATTTTACAAGTTTTTAGCAGTGAACGTGCAGATGAATCAGCTGAAATATGTAAATGAGCTAGAAGTTTTAAGTTGTTATAAAAACAAAGTACAAAATAACTGAGGCGCAGTTTTGAACCAGTTATATGACATCTTGAAACTGGAAGAAAATACTGTCGATACTTAACCCCATAAATATGCCTTTTACACCTTTAATTTATCCCTCCGGTGAAGAAAATAATTCCACATTATACAGCCATGAATAGCCTAAGCATTAAGCACCATAAGAAAGTTACACTTTCTATTTCAACAATATATTACCTGAAACACGGAGTAATAACAGCTCTTATTACTCCGTGCCTTAAAGAAGGCTGAAAATAAAGCAGAATGTGCCTTATGGCATATTCAGCTTTACGTTCATCCTGCTTCAAGTACCTTAACAAGTTACCCCATAGCCTGTTTCTAGTATTGAAAATAGGTGGCCACTTAAAGCAGGTTGAAAGTAATAATAATAATAATTATAAACATAATAATAAAGACTTTATTTCAAGAGGGTAACGCAATTAGAACACACAAGCAACTAATCTCCCTTGTGGCCCTCAAACAGTAAAGCAGAATGTGCCATAAGCTGCAATCTTCGAGGATATACAACATATTTTTATAGCACATATTTCATTACTACATAAAGTCGAACAATTTTCTTCAATAGAGAAATTATTTAAAGGCGTAAAAGGCCGTATTTATGGGGTTATGGGTTAAACTTAAGTAACTTAAAACTTGAGTATTTCGAAATAAATCTAGATAGATCAATCTGCATAAAATCAAGATTTTTAATTTTAAGATCCCTGATTTAAATCTACCATAGTAAATTCCAACTGTCTGACAAAAACATAACTCAAAAATTTCAAGTGACCACAGCATATTTCAAGAAATTAATATGAACTTTATCTTACAAAAATACATTATGTACAACACACAGATGAAAGCAAAAGTATCCTCTATAGGCGTATGAACCAAATACAGTAACAACTAAACAGTAGTCTAGATCTTTTATGTAATGTTATTTTTAAGGGTGACGGACGTTTCGGTAAATGACCAGTTCGGTAAATTGATTTTATATAGTGAATGTCTGGACGTTTCGGTAAAAAGGTAAATTATAGTAATTATAGGTTTATGTACAGGTCTGTATATCATACCTTTCGCTAGATCAATAACTGATGGGTTGGGTCTAAACTATACGATCTAGTTCTGGAATTGGTAAAATTTCTATGCCGAATTGGGGCAATAAAGTAGGTTATGAAGGAAATATAAATTTTGTTTTTTTCCGTTCTTAATTCTTTTGAGATGTAACAATAATCTCATCTCCTTATAGAAGAAATGACTTTTTTTTTTTGAAGAAATCAAGTTATTTTTACCCCCTTCACTCACATGCCCTTTATTTTGTAAACAGGCCGAAAATTTGTATCTGTTGGTAGATCAGGATCAACACATACTAAAACAACCCTGCAAACGTGGCACAAACACTGTGCCACAATCTCATTGTTACCGAGAGAGGTGCGATATACTTAATCCTATAATTACTATAATTTAATTACCTTTTTACCGAAACGTCCAGACTTTCACTATATAAAATCAATTTGAGTTGAGTTTGAGTTTGAGTTTATATAAAATCAATTTACCGAACTGGTCATTTACCGAAACGTCTGTAAATCATTTTTAACATGTGGTGGGATTTTTTACAGGTAGTTATTTTTAAGTTTAACATATACGGAAAATCAGTCCCATCCTCAGCTGATCAGAATATGTACTGCTTGTGTTTTTAATTCATTGAAAGTAGATATAATCATTGCAAGATGTTTCGAGGAACAACTTCACTACATAGAACATATTTAGATTATACATATCCACAAACAGTGTACGTGTGATGATTATACACTTATCCCGTAAATCGTAAAACTGTCGACCCAAGTCAGATGGTTCTCGCAAGAGCTGGTCAGTGTGTGCACTGTTTCTGTTGTTTTTGTTTTCTTATTTTATCGCAAGTTTTGCAAGAAGTTTCAGGGGAAAACTGAACTGTATAGACAAAATATGTTAACACGTATTTACTAAGTGTACCCGTGGAGAGTACATTTGTCCTCAGTGTGCAAATCTGATGTAGACTCAGCTCAGTCTCACAGGCTGAGTCAGATGAGTTCAATAAGAGCCCTCTGGTCAGTGTTTGCACTGTTTGTATATAAGATTTTACTTCGTTGCAAGAGTACATTTGTCAGATGTAAACAGTGTGGACTTAGATCAGAGGGTTTCCACAATAACACTCTGATCAGGGTGTACATTGTTTGTCATTTCGTAAACGAGTTATCCCATTGGTGAGACCAAAACTATAAGTACATGTAACAGTAGGTTTTGAAACTTACACCTCATATTTCTCTACTCTTCAACGACTTGTTTTCCACATGTAGATCTAGATCTAGCTTTCTAGCTGCATATGATATTATCACGAATGAAGAACGATGGAAAAATAGCCTGTGTACGAAGACGGGCTGTACACATAGCGAACAGGGTAGGGACACAGTGGATCCCCAACACATACCGCGCTGAACTTATATTATTCCCTGAAAAAAAAGAATAATTTTTGCCTAAAAAGTGTGTGTGTCCCGTGTTAGGTAAATGAATACAGATACATGTAGGTATGTCAGTAATTGAAACTATATAAATAGAATGAGCTATTTTTAACCTGGCCAAACTCTCGTTAGTTTCCGTTTATTTCCGATACGTTCCGTGTCGATATATGTCTAAAGTACCAAATGTGTTCAACCGTACACGGAACATGTCGAACTAACACGATAACTACATATAACCTGTCCCGTTCCGTTTTAAAAAAGTATGTATAAATAAGCCTAGTCTAGATCTACGTGGAAACAATGCTGTCCTATCCACGTTTAAGGAACTGAATCAAACTAAAAATGATGATTTTAAACTGTAGAAATGCGGGAAATTTCGTGCTGAGTTCGTGATATCCAGGTTCGATTGTAATAATGTAACGACGAGAAATCGAAGGGAGAAAATTTAATTGCATCATTTCCGAAACTAAACTAAATCAATAGAGAAACCTACGTATACAATCTACAAAAAGTAGCCATACTTGTTGTTTAGAAATCGCATTTTGATAATATTCGTAGTATTCTGTATGTGCTTGTCCATCCCCGGAGGATATCGGAAATAAGTAACAGTCAGTGAGTGTTTATCCATTCGATTTATTCATCACATCCTACGATTTTATCAAAATGGCTTATGCGATGCAGAAAGGAGGATTTTCACTCGCTTCCGCCCAATAGTATTATAAGAGAACCAGAAACTCAAAAATACCGATTGAATTTCGATTATTTATGTTTTGTTTTGTAGCAGCCTTCAATTTCGTTACAATAGAGTAACTGCAGGACATTCTGATTCTTTTTTAAACTGCAATAAAATTCGCAAAAAGAACACTAAAGTTCGTAAACGACAACCCCTTCGATTAGATCCGGACTGAATAGCCTAGTGCTTTCGAATGCTCAAAATAACCACTTGATAGATAAAAATCGAGGGTTCCGAATGATAGCTTTTGCCAATATGGCGACACCCATGCCTAGCAACCACGAACGAATACAAAGTGCACGGCGCGTGGACGCGCCGTGCAATGACATGCCCTGTATTCATCACCCCTAAACTGGAAGCTGATTCATTGTCCTAACGTGTCCTAGGCAACAAGATTCTAACACTTTCCCACTATTTTCTCTCCATTTTTTTGCTTACTCTTTTAATCACTTTATTTCAATTTCAACATGTCATGCTAACTTTCATTATTACAATACCCAATTTCATTCTTCAATGAATACATGGGTCCTTCAGCCATAAAATATCAAATAATTAACTTTAAAGAAATGTATGGGATTTTATGAATAGCCTTTAATCCATAGCCCAATAGCTGGTTTCAAAATTTGAAAATAAGTAACCGTTTAAAGCAGATTAAAAGAAAAACAGAATGCTTTTAACTCTTTACTCCATAGCCTGTTTCTAGATTTGAAGACAGAAACTGATGACCACTTAAAGCAGGTTTAAAGTAAAGCAAAATGCACCTTAAGTTGTATTCTGCTTTACTTTCTGCCTGCTGCTGCCAAACAGTTTGGATCCCAATGAGATGCAGCGTCATGCCGTGTCTCATCAGGATCCAAGCTATACATCTGACACTCTATCCCAGCTTTAAAATTATTTTGAACCGCCTTTTGGTAAAATTCTGTGCCGTTGGCCAATCAGAGTTGCTTATTCAGTTCTTATTCCCGCCAAAATGAAACTATTGTGAGGAAAATTTGATTGGCAGAGTCAGGCGCGTGTATAGAATAGCAACCACCGTCCACCAATTGCACGTCACAAAGTGACGTAGCTTTTTAAACAATATTCCTTTTTTGGATTTGTGGGCGGTTTGAATCGGTTAGACAGCAAAGGACAAATCTTCTTGAAATAGAAGGGCTACGCTACCGCTCCGCCCCGTCTATTTCACGAAGACTTTTCCTAATGCAGTCTAACCTATATATAGACAATTCTATTTCTAGACCCATTATGAGTAGAAGACAATTGTTGCAACAAATATCTAGCATGCAAAGTTAAACAATTCTGATATATGGACATTCTTAAATTGAAATCCTATAACCTTTGCTAATAGTTTGGTAGAAGATGATGGCCGTGAAATTTCATGACATTGGAACATAGTCAAGTTCTTTACAACTGAATTTACAATAAAACAGCTTTAGTGAATAAAACTGTGTGTAAAGTAAACTAACAAAACCTAGCCAGCAGCTGTCAGTGACGACCAGAATAGCTGCAAAAATAACCAAATAATACATAGACAACAGGCTGGGTGATCGAGTTGTCAGTTCGACTGAAGATGCTGCCACACTCAACCCATTACCCCAAAAATATGCCTTTTTACCCCTATAATTTATTCCTCGTTTGAAGAAAATACTTTTAATTTATACAGTAATAAATATATACCACAGGAAACTTCTATATCCTAGCAGATGGTAGCTTTTAACAGGATGAAAGTAAAGCAGAATGTGGCATCTGCTTTACTTTCAAACTGCTTTAAGTGGTCACCTGTCAATAAGGCAAGGGTTAATGACAGGTTCACTGTAACTTTACTGAAAGTTTATTTGGTAAAATTCATTTTCAAATTAGAGAAATGTCAAACAGCTTTCATGCATCCAGATCAGAACCACCTAACTCGGCATCTGGTCTGGTTCAAAACTGTTTGCAAATACCTGTCAATTCACGTTCAGCATGTGAAAAGTTAAAGGTGCAATTTTTTAATGCAATATTTTTTCAAACATACACAAAAGCCAGCTGAAAAAAGCTCACTTAATAAGAGCTATTAAAATTTAATCTTTTGCCTGTGGATCACAACTTGACTGGTATTTTCAAACAGTTTGGATCCAGGTCAGACACAGCATAATGCTGCATCTCACTCTAACTTTCTTCAACTTATAAAAACATAAATCTCAATTAGAATTTTGACAAATTTAACAGACAACAATATCAAAGCTGATGATATTACAACATAATAATGGTTGACCTTTGCAACACCCAAATATCTTTTTTTTCCTTTCAATATAATTACATAGTTTTATAGCTAAATTTTCAAACTATAATTAAAAAAATATTACCAAAAGAATTATAAAAGTCTCAAAAAGCTTGGATCCTGATCAGATGCCGAGATGTTGTGCATCTGATTAGGATCGGAACTGTTTACAATGGGAGCCAATATTAATCAGAAGCTTGGCAAGACCTAGGGTTATGAACAGGAGCATCTGTACATATTTGGGAGGATATATAATATTCACTCTAACATGACTAATTTTGACACTTTACATAGATCTTACAAAATCACCTCCTTGGCCCAGTCTCAGTATCATATAAAACATTCTTAACCTTAACTCTTTGCATGCTGGGTGATTTTTGTCATCTGCAACAATTGTCATCCGCTGCTTTTCTAAACACAGAATTTTCTAAATCTTTTGCAAAACAGGATAAGAGTTTCAAACAGTTTGGATCCTGATGAGATGCCGCATAATGAGGTATCTCATCTGGATCTAAACTGATTGCAAAGGTAATTACTGTGACACATATTCGCAGCCTAAGTATTGTAAAAGTCAAAGAACTGGTACAAAACTTAGTTATATTTAAAAAATTTCAAACAGGGTAGATCCAGACCAGAGGGCTGCTGAAGGAGCCCTCTGATCAGGATCTGCACTGTTTTTCATATTATAAGTATTTTTTGGACACACCCCTCAAGAAACAAACAAAACTGGTCATTATTATTGAAAAGTGCTTTGACAAAATAGACAGATGTTTTCTTTGGCAAAAGTTATTTTCAGTAAATGTTAGTTCAACAATGGTAAACGCTCTCAAATCAATGTATAGTGTTGTAAAACAATGTGTAAGATTCAAAGGCCTAATCAGATGTCTTTAATTCAAACATGGGAGTCAAACAGGGAGACCCTAGTTCAAGTCTCCTTTTTCTTTTTTTTGTGATTGATATTCTACAAAATATTAACCATGATATTGAAGGTGTCTTTACTGTTGAAGACTTCCAGATAGGTCTGATATTATTTGCTGACGATTGTGTAGTATGTGCTGAGACAGCCGAGGCTCTACAAAAAATGCTTAATGATTTAGAAATGTATTGTAATGAATGGGGGTTAAAGATAAACACAGACAAAACGAAAATACTTATTTTCAAAAAGGGACATACAAAGTCCAATAACTTTAAATTATACAATAAACCTTTAGAAACCATTACTTCGTTCAAGTACCTAGGTACACATCTATATAAAAATGGATCATGGTGCAGAACCCAAAAGAATATTGCACAACATGCTAAATTTGCCCTGCATAACTTATTTGTTGCATTCAATCAACTAGAATTGTCACTTACAAATAAAATTCAACTATTCGACAGCTTAGTAGGCTCTGTTCTAAACTATAACGCAGCAGTATGGGGAAATCATGAATCAAAAGCATTGAGGTAATACACTGTAAGTTTTTAAGAAAAATATTAGCAGTTAAACGATCCACGAACCTTGACACACTATATGGGGAAACAGGTAGATACCCAATGAAAATTGCTAGACAGATAATCATTTTTCAATATTGGATAAAACTAATGAAGTCTAAAAATACACTAATGATCAATACCTACAAAATGCTCGCTAAAGATGCTGTAAACGGCAACACGTATAATGGTATGAATTGGGCTGCGCAAATTAAAAATACTCTTGAAAACATAGGGCTTGCAGATATCTGGAACAACCAATGGAATTTAACGTATGAATTTTCTATCATAAAACAAAGATTACTAGACATATACAAACAAACATGATACTCGCAAATCAATAATTCACCAAAACTATCAACATACAGTTTATTCAAACACCAGTTCGAACCAGAGAAATATCTCTCATGCATATCAGACAAGAAGTTTACAATAACCTTAACCCGGTTCAGGGTATCTTCACATAACCTTAAAATAGAGACAGGAAGATATTCCAATATTGACAGAAAACACCGTCTTTGCCCGAACTGTAATATGAGAACTGTTGAAAACGAATATCATATTATTCTAGTATGCCCACAATATAGAGAAATATGAGACCGTTATCTACCAAAACAATACTGCTCATGGCCGAATATCAACAAATTTATCAGCATAATGACCTGTACATCCAGCAATATCATAAATAAAGTCGCTAAATTTGTATATTTCGCAAATAAGTTGCATGTTAGATAAATGCCATCCTTAAAACTGATAATTAACAATCGAACCATTCACTCACTCATTCTTCCTATCCACTTACCACATACTCAACAATACAGTATACCTACCAACTCTATACTTACCTCACTACTACCAGTATTACTACATTGAATTTAAAACTTGTGTAAAAAATATAAAAAAAAAATGTCTAAATGACACTTTATTTCTCCTACGAAAATATTTTCTTCCTCCAAACTGTTTTCATGTGTTTGCTATTACCAGTATATTGTTAAGGCTATGAATGTATGTACATTTTATGCCTAATAAAATATTCTGTATTCTGTATTAAGAAAATTGAATAGTCCATTCTGAAGATCAGGAAAAAATGAAATAAAATCAGGATGGTAAGGGTAAAATGAAATAACCTAAATAACTAAAGTGAAAAAATACCTTCTATTTAACCCATGATAGTAACACTTTTTTCTTGCTTTTCATTCATAACTGGGCAATCCCAATATGTATGCACACACCAGGTTTGGTAATAGTAGATGATATGGTACTGGAGTATTATGCTCTTCACATGGTTTTTCAATTATCAAGGTCAGAAGCCAAGGTCAAGGTCAAAGAGACCTGAAAATGGTATGCAATCCAGGGCAATCCCATATGTTTCAGTCATGTTTCATGTATACATATTGGGGTTGCCAAGTATCCAATACCACTTTCAGGTCTCTTTGACCTTGACCTTGACCTCTGACCTTGATAATTGAAAAACCTTGTCAGGAACATAACATATCTACTATTACCCAATCTGGTGTGTGCCTGGGTTTTGTAATCCTCGATGGCATGGTCAAGGAGTTATGTTCTGTACAACGTTTTTTAATAAACAAGGTCAAGGTGACAGAGATCTGAAATTTGCGTCTTGCATATCTACTGCTCCTGATTAACATTTAGGCCAAGTATCACATGAATCAGGTTGAAACAGGAGGAGTATGCTGTACAAGATTTTACTGACAAACTGACCATCAATTTCAAGGCCAGAGGTCATGGTCATACAGACCTGAAATATGTGTCTTGCACATCTACAATTCCTGATAAACATTTATGCCAAGTATCAAAATCAGAGTGAAAATGAAGGAGTAGTTCACAGCACAAGCTTTTACAGACCAACCGATGAACAGACAGACAACCGACCGCCACACAGATTCCAGTATACCCCCACAAAACATTGTTTGTTGAGGTATAAACATCAACATAAATTGGTAATTTTTCAATATCGGAAAAGTTCATATGAGAATTTTAACATTTTTAAAGATATGAAATATTAAACTCAACTCCGGAGACCCTTTAGCTAAATGTCTTATCAGGATCCAGATTGAGTGGCAGATGCCAGTCATCACCATGGGAACCAATTTTCATTTTAGGTACTTGTCATCTACTCAAATGTCGTCTGCACGATTGTGTCAAATATTAGACAAGTTCACACTGATATGCAAGAAGTACTGCCTATGTGAAAAAAATGTCAGATCTGAAAATTCCAGTTTGAACTGATCTGTATCCTAAATTAACATTTCAACCCATAGCCTGTTTCTAGTTTCAGTGATAGGTGACCACTAAAAGCAGATTGAACGTAAATCCGAATGCACCTGTCTGCACATTCTGCTTTACTTTCAGCCTGCTTTTTAGTATGACCATAATCCCATATGGCTTTCTAAATTGCCTTTCAATTTTAACCATGTTGGCTTTCATCTGCACTATAGGACACCTTTACCTCTTTCACTTCATATAAGCATCACATATGAATATTAATTGATGCTGTTGAATACAGGTGACAGCTTAAAGCAAGATGAAAGCAGAGCATAAAGTTCTTAAAGGAGCTTTCTGCTTTTCTTTCATTTTGCGTTAAACAGTCACCTATCTTAAACATGGTGGTATATAAGTGAATTGTACTTTTCGAGGAACTCTTAGAATACTAGTGGTGAAACCATGATTACTTTTGTATAAACTGTTTGGATCCTGGTGAGATGCCACACAACACAGTGTCGCATCAGGATCAAATCTGTTTGACACTCTGACTCTGTTTCGGAAAGAAATTTACAAAATTTCATTTTAAGACAAGAGACCCAGATTGTCACATTTCGCTCACCTGAGGACATTGTACCATAGAATCTGACAGGGCAAGACAACATTTTGATATAGCTATGACCCAGGTGCCATAATTTGATCATGGTAGAGGACCACAATGCGAAGCTACATGTCAGATATTAATGATCTGGGCCTTACGGTTTAAGAGAAGAAGACTTTTTAAGGTTTTCCTATAAAAACTGATAAGCCCCTGGGTGGGGCCAATTTTTGCCCAGGTGTCATAATTTGAACACACTTGGTAGGGAACCACAAGGCAAAGCTATATGTCAAATATTAAAGATCTGGGACTTACAGTTTCAGAGTAAAAGATTCTTAAAGGTTTTCCTATATATGTCTATGTAAAACTGATAAGCCCCGGGGCGGGGCCAAATTTGATCAAGGGGTCATAATTTGAACAATCTTGGTAGAGTACCATAGGGCCAAGCTACATGTCAAATATAAATGATCTTGGCCTTACATTTTCAGAGAAGAAGATTTTTAAAGGTTTTCCTATGAAAAACTAATAGGCCCGAGGGCATGGCAATTTTTGGCCCGGGGGTCATAATTTGAACAGTCTTGGTAGAAGACCACAAGGCAAAGCTATATGTCAAATATAAAAGATCTAGGCCATACAGTTTAAGAGAAAACAATTTTTAAAGATTTTCCTATATAAGTCCATGTAAAACTGATAAGCCCCGGGGCGGGGCCAATTATGATCCGGGGTCATAATTTGAACAACTTTGGTAGAGGACTATAAGGCAAAGCTACATGTCAAATATAAATGATCTAGGCCTTACAGTTCCAGAGAAGAAGATTTTTAAAGGTTTTCCTATGAAAAACTGATAAGCCCGAGGGCGGGCCATTTTTTGCCCGGGGGTCATAATTTGAACAATTTTGGTAGAGGACTATAAGGCAAAGCTACATGTCAAATATAAATGATCTAGGCCTTACAGTTTCAGAGAAGAAGATTTTCAAAGGTTTTCCTATGAAAAACTGATAAGCCCGAGGGCGGGGCCATTTTTTGCCAGGGGGTTATAATTTGAACAATCTTTGTAGAGGACCACAAGGCAAAGCTATATGTCAAATATTAAAGATCTGGGCCTTACAGTTTCAGAGAAGAAGATTTTTAAAGGTTTTCCTATATAAGTCTATGTCAAACTGATAAGCCCCTGGGCGGGGCCAATTTTGACCAGGGGGTCATAATTTGAACAATCTTGGTAGAGGACCATAAGGCCAAGCTACATGTCAAATATTAATGATCTAGGCCATACAGTTTCTGAGAAGAAGATTTTTTAAGGTTTTTCTAAGATTTTTTAAGATTTTCTTATGCATTAAAAGCTGTCTATACGGTCATGTTAGAAAATCTGGTCCCAAATCAAGGGGAATAACTCTAGCCAAAAACTTTGAACAATATATCGTTCCTCCTTGTCACTGATGCTTCTGACAAAGTTTGGTTGAAATCGGGTCAGTGGTTTCTGAGAAGATGTTGTTTGAAAATGTGGCCGGACGCCGGACGAAGAGCGGTCACAATAGCTCATCCCGAGCCGAAGGCTCAGGTGAGCTAAAAAGTAGCAGATGAAAAAAATAACCAACATGCAAAACGAGGGCCACCATGGCCCTAAATCGCTCACCTGGTACACCATGTAAAACTTGACCTATAGTGACCTATATTACGACTGGACATGACCCACAAACAACATTTAAAGTGTTAAAAAGATTTTTCTATGATTTGACCTAGTGACCTTGTTTTTTACCAGACACAATCCACATTTGATTTTGACCTATAATAGATGTAGGCAAACGTTCTGACAATATTTCATTCAGATCTAATGAGATTTATAGCCTCTAGAGGGTTAACACTGTTTTTCTTTGATTTGACCTAGTGACCTAGTTTTTACCCTGCCATGTTTCATATTCGAACTTGACCTAGATATCAATTAGGCAAACATTTTGACCAAGTTGCATTAAAATCCAATGAGATTTGTAGCCTCAAGAGTGTTAACAAGGGTTTTCTATGATTTGACCTAGTGACCTAGTTTTTGACCGGACATGATTTGATTTGTTTTGATTTTACGTCGCTTTCAACAGTATTTCAGTCATATCGCGACGTCCAGCTAATTATAGGTGGAGGAAGACCCCAGAAGTCCTTTATGCACTGTTTCAGGCACAAATCGGCAACTGGGTAGAACCACCGACCTTTCGCAAGCCAACTGGAAGGCTTCCCCACATGAAAAATCCGAACGACCCTACTGGGATTCGAACTCACAGCGGTGAGGAGCTTAGTGATATAAGTCACAGTGACTATACCACTAGGCCACGGAGGCCCCTGACCGGACATGACCCACATTCAAACTTGACCTACATATCAATGAGGCAAACATTTTGACAAAGTTTCATGAAGATTGGGTGAAATTTGTAGCCTCTAGAGTGATAACAAGGTTTTCCTACGATTTGACCTAGTGACCTAGTTTTTGACCCGACATGACCCATATCCAAACTTGACCTAGATATAAATTAGGCAAACATTCTGACCAAGTCGCATCAAAATCCAATGAGATTTGTAGCCTCTAGAGTGTTAACAAGGTTTTTCTAGGATTTGACCTAGTGACCTAGTTTTTGACCGGACATGACCTACATCCAAACTTGACCTAGATATTAATGAGGCAAACATTTTTATCACGTTTCATTAAGATCCAATGAGATTTGTAGCCTCTAGAGTGTTAACAAGATTTTTCTATGATTTGACTTAGAGACCTAGTTTTTGACCTGACATGACCTCCATTCGAACTTGACCTAGATTTTATCAAGACAAACATTGTCATCAAGTTTCATGAAGATCGGTTGAAATTTGTAGCCACTAGAGTGAGCTAAAAAGTTAAAACATTCATGTTGTGTCATTCAAACATCTTAACAATGTTGTTTCATTTTGTGATAAAACATATTAAAGAATTAAAGAGTTGTAAACACGTTTGAAAAAACAATTAAAATCCCATTTTTAATAGTAACGATATTAATTATTCCACTCTAACACCTACAAAACCTAATCTGAGTGTAAAGATTCAATTTAACATTGAGTATTCTGAGTATTTGCGTCTGCTAAAAATTGTTGTCTGCTACTGTTCTAAAAAGAATAAATTTTTCAAAATTTCATTTTAAAACTGAGTGTGTAAAATTTGTTGGACCCTGATGAGATGCCGCTTCATTTGGCATCTCATCACTATATATCCAAACAGTTTTACACCACTAATAACGATTCCGATTCCGCCACTAGCGTGCAAAGAGTTAAGATATTGTCATGACCCTGTATCAGTTCAAGTTTGTACTCTTTACATGCTATTAGTAAACTTTCAAATCTTATTTTGTCAGCTTCAACAAATTATAAGTATGTATTGTTTTTATATATAGCCTTAGTTTTGCGGGAATTGGATACAAACAATTTGGATCCTGATCAGGCCCCACATCAGTGGGGCCTGATCTGGATCCTAATTGTTTGCAAATGCTATAAAAAAATTAAAAATATTTGCTGTTATCCCATTTGAAGGTTTAATGAGTTATGTCACCATATGTCACTTGAGGTGTTATGAATGTGTGACCCCTTGACTCTTCATCACTATATGGCAGCATCATTAACTCTTTACACACTCAAACTAATATTGTCGGCTGCAACAATTGTCGTCTGCTAGTTTTCTAAATATAGAATTTTTTAAATATATCTTTTAAAATAGGGTCAGGGTGTCAAACAGTTTGGATTCTGATGAGATGCCGCTTTACGCTGCACCTCATCAGAATCCAAACTGTTTGCAAAGGTAATCATCATTTTGCTGCTATCATGTTAAGAGTTTGGCAGTGCTCTCCAACCTGTACTAGCATTTATATGATCTAGCCTGTCTCATATAACTAGTTTGTGATTAAAATAAAGTAAATCATTTTCTCCCCCTGGATTCAAAGTCAAGTAAAACAGCATTCCTACCATTTGTCAACCCATAGCTTTACCCTATTACCCTATAGTCAGTGTTTCAGTTTTTAAAAGACAGATGACCATTTTAAAGCAGGTTGACAGTCAAGCATAATGTATCTTAAGACACATTCAGCTTTACATTCAGCCTGCTTTAAGCCACCATCTGCTAGTACATGTATATGAAAATATTTCTAAATAGTGCCTATTTATGCCTGTTAAAAAGTGGGACTATTTTCCTTGGAGGAGGAATTAAAGGCGTAAAGCAGAGTATCTATTGGGTAATGGGATTAATAGACACTGACATTATTATGCCATGACAACATTATATAGACAATGTTGCACATTATCATCCTAGTAACTCACTTCTTTTCATACACAATCTTTAATTCATTACTTTATTCCTTCACTGAAGAAAATAGTGCCACTTTAAACAGCCACGGTCATAAATATAGACAATAAGAAAAGCTTTCTATTTCCTAGCAGATGGTAGCTTAAGGCAAGCTGAATGTAATGCAGAATGTGCCTTAAGGCACATTGTGATTTACTTTCAACCTGCTTTAAGTAGTTATCTTCAAAACAAGCAACAGGTATATGGGGTAATGGGTTAAGCAAGGCTAACTATAACCTTGAGAAAACAGTTGTCAATTTTAGTGAATCAAAGCTGTTTTGCCGATGGATGTATGTTTGAAATGTCATGGGAATCTTCCAGTGTACAGTCAACCCTGTATACAGTGACCATTAAAACATGTTGCCAAGAAACTTCTGACAGGTGGCTGTTTAATGCAGGTGCCAAGCCATGCAAAACATTCATATGCAAGAGCATTCTGTATTACTTTTGGCATGAATTAATCCCTAACCCCATACACCTTGAATTTTTTCTTCCACTGAAGAATAATATAAGTTCCACTTTATATATACAGCCATGAATATGCAACATAAGAAATATTTCTACTTCCTAGCAGATAGAGCTTAAAGCAGGCTGGAACTAGAGCAGCATGCACCTCTAGAAGAATTCTGCTTTATTTACTACCTGCATTAAGGGATTATCCGTCTTCCAAACTAGAAACAGGCTATGGGGTAATGGGTTAATCTGTAACCCGGCATCTTTGATGTTCACTTTACTTCCTCCTGGCATGGTGGTTTAAGGGAGGTTTGATGGTACATTATTCCAAAGCTATTTTGCAGATATGAGTTACACGTGAATGATTGCATGCATGCCTACACCCAGTGACAGAAACTTGATCACTTGTTGTGCACCACCATCATTGTTAACAACATGATACAGTAGAGACGACAATTCCATCATGCACCACTCCAGACAAGAAGGAGTAAACTCAAGTTTGGTCCTGATGAAAACTAGCTTTGATGAAACTTATAGTGCGCTCACATTTGCTCTACATTGGCCGTACGGCGGCCGTAGAGACGTGAAATCGAGAGAATCTTACGGCGGCCGTAGAGATTCTACGGCGGCCGTACGGCAGCCGCACGGCGTATCCCAATGTTTTACAGGCCGTAGAGGTCGCCGTAGAATTATAACGCGGAGTTATAACATTTTTTCATTTCTACGGCGGCCGTAGAAACACACGCCGTAGAGTGGTTCTACGGCTGCCGTACGGCCACCGTCACTCGATGGTCAATTTCCCTATTGAGCATTTGTACCTTGGTTCATATATGTAAAATATGTATATTAAATGCTGTCCAAATGTATCCTTTGAGTTCATGGTGTTGTTGGACTGATATAAGTTGTGTGAACATGTAGCAAAACCAAGTTGTGTAGCAGGAGCAGCATTTTGGTTGCAAGGTATCTGGTGGGACTTCCACGGCACCGTTCGGTCGCTGTGCGGTCACCGTACGGCTGCCACACGGCGGCCGTATGGTTGCCGCAGATTTTTAACCCCACCAAAATAAAATCTCGCCGCGCAGCAGCCGCAGCAAATGTGAGCGCAACACACGGCGGCCGTAGGAATTCTGCGGCGGCCGGGGAATTGCTACTCGCCGTAGAAATGATTAGCCGTGCGGCCGCCGTACGGCAACCGCAGCAAATGTGAGCGAGGCATTAGTGATCGCACAGATAACTATACCTAGTATTCAGAACTTGATGCTTTCCTGTACAGATTTAAATGCTTGAAATAGAAACCAGATTTTGCATACTATAAGACATTCTTGATTTTACTTTGAGATAACCGCTCCTTTTGCTGAATATTCATCAGTGTTTTCTCGAGAGCGCGTTTTTGCGTTTTTGGCGCAGAAAATTCACGTTTGGCACAACGAAATTTGTAACCTGCGTTTTTCATGACGCAACAATATTTCAGCCCGAAATGGCATCTTTAACCACGAAGAAATTGCCATTTTATAAACCGAAAGTCGACGACGAGAAGCGCAGTGATTCTGTTTACTTGTTGCTGTTATTTTGCGCATGCGCGAGCACTTGCTTGTCTCAATTCCGGTAGATTGGTTCCCTGTCTTTATCACATTCGGGAACCTAACTAAAATTACGGTGCAATTTCCCGTTCAAGTTACGTATCTCGGTACGGCTTCGACGATTTCAAACCAATGGATAGTTATCAGTAAACGTTGAATATGTTATTACCTTCGATCCAATACGATTGTTTCTTATAAATAAAGACGTGCACCTCAAATAATAATCTTTATTTATCAAATTTTGTGGAATTATTACTGATACAGAATATAATCCGACATACGTTCCAGTGCCCGGATTATATTAGAACGTCTTCCCGCAATATGTCAAGTTGAATAAAACTTTACGACAGCTCCAAAACAACGGAGGCAAACTGCATTTTAATAAAAAAAAAAAAGAGACCTCTGATTACGGTGCTGATCGTAGTAAATCAATGCCTTGAAGCAGAAACGAACCAAACGAGTGAAGAAACTGCATCCAAAATAGCGTCGGCAGCGAACCCAGTAACATGGCGAAAATTAAGAACTGAATGGCTTGAGAAAAACTTTCGGCTACGGTATGAAAGTGGCAAAAACGGGGAAAAATCCAGAAAAAGACAGATATTCTCTCAGTAGATGTGAGCTTAACTATTTGTACCAGTCAAGAGAAACACAAGTATTACTAGCTGTTTCTGACTTGGAGTTTCACTCTCATTGAAATTTTCTGTAAGTTTAAGGTGAGAGACAGGCCGAACATTGAATTTCTGTTGAATTTTGATTATTACCTGCAATCAAAAAACTTAAATTTTCAAGTTGATTAACCCTCTCCTATACACCTTTGAACGTCTTCTGCACCTTGCTAACAGAGCAGACAATTACCAAACAGCTGTTAAAGGCTACACTACTTTCTCATAGATCATAATAACTTAGAACCTGTTCTGCCAACACTTCAAATCAACCGCGCATAATCAGTTGTAACACCTTATATGCATTAATTAAGACAATTTAAGTCAGAATATATATGATCCCTGATTTTACTAAATGGCCCCCAATTTTTTAAACAGGGGGTCACACTTGACCCCCTAAATTTTGGCTCTAGAGAAAACACTGATTCATTTATAAAACTCCACCCATTATGGCCATCTATCACCAGAACTTGAACCATTACATTGGCTACTAACACAAGGAAACATTTACAACAGGAGCTTTCTGCTTTACTGTATTTCTGCTTTAAGCTGCCACCTGCCTGTATAACACCAAAAATAACAATAGGAAGACTTGATTTGTACAAAGCCTAGCTTAATCTTCTGTACATTTATAACCAATACGGCCATATATATGATTTTTACAACTTAAATTTATTCCTCAACAAAAGCAACCATTCCAATTTTATACAGTCATGGATATACATGTACACCAAAAGAAACATTTCCTTTAAAATATCCTTAGCAGTCTGAAAGTAGCTTGAAGCAGGCAGAGAGTAAAGTGGAATGCTCATTAATTCACTTTATTCTACTTTACTTTCAGCCTGCATCTAAGCATTTTAATACTGAAAACAAACAATGCACGGGGAAGGGATAAATTATGAATGAGAAGAACCAGCGCATGCAAACCACTGTCCTTTACAAGTACAGTAAATCTCTATTACAACTATTTCACTGATGACGTACAGACAACATCTTTAAGCAATATGAAAGTAAAGTAGTAAGCTTGTGCACATATCAGCAGCAACCTTTCTTAAACACAGAAAACTTAACCTCTATTATTAGTCTACCAACATTTTGACCGTTTTTGACCCCTCATGGCATGTCGTGTAGACGGGTTACATCCACCTGATTCGTGTTCAGTGAACATATCTTAGAAATTCTAGGGGGGATGTAAAGTCGAAAAGTTCAAATTAAGGTCAGAAATGAGGTCAAAGGTCAACGGGTGCAGAATTTTGCATAGCATAATATAAACTAACTTTATTTACATTTCAAATATATCAAATGAACTATTATTGGTTACAATTAGTTCACAAATGTCTGTACTTGCTAAATATTATCAAAAAAGTAAAATATTACTGTCAATGTCCTTTTCCAGGGGCAATAACTCTGATTTTCCTCATTCTTTTTTATATTTTTATAGTTATTTTTTCGTTATTTTTGTCAGTGTTCTTATAACATCAAATTATTTTTATGTTTCTTTACACCTTTGACATAAAGTAACAATTCTAAATGCAAATGGAAGTAAATATTACAGCCAATGCCCTTTTCCAGGGGCAATAACTCTGATTTTTCTCTTTCTATTTTATTTTTGATGGGAATTTGTTTTCGTTATTTTTTGACTGTTTTCTTATAACATCAAACTTTTGTATGTTTCTTTACACCTTTGACATAAAGCAACGATTCAATATGCAAATAAAAGTAAAAATTACAGTCAATGCTCTATTCCAGGGGCAATAACTCTGTTTTTTCTGTTCCATATCTCTTTTTTAATAGGAATTTGTTTTCGTTATTTTTTGACTGTTTTCTCATAAAGTGTTTATGTTTGTTTACACTTTTGACACAAAGGAGCAGTTCAATATGCAAATAAAAGTAAATATTATAGTCAATGCTCTATTCCATGGGCAATAACTCTGATCTTTCAGTTCCATATTTAATTTTAAATGGGAATTAGTTTTCGTTTTTTTGTACTGTTTTCTAATAATGTTTTATGTTTGTTTACACTTTTGACATAAAGGAGCAGTTCAATATGCAAATAAAAGTTAATATTACTGTCAGTGCTCTTTTCCAGGGGCAATAACTCTTGTTTTTCCATTCCTATTTTATATTTAATTATTATTATTATTATTATTATTATACCCGCTTTATATAGCGCTCTTTTCACACAGGAGTTGTGCGTTCAAAAGCGCCTCACATGAAATTATATTAATGTACCTACAAAGCGAGAAAGACAAATAACTACATTCACAATAAAAATGATACAATATTGGGATGCATGGAAACATGGATATTATTTCAATATTATTACCAAGATTATAAAATTGTTATAGTAAGTTTGTAAAATCATTTTTAAAATGAGTCAAATTATTAATGAGAATTGTTTGCGTTATTTTTGACTGTTTTCTTATAATATCGAATTTGTTTGGGTTTACCTAGTACATTTTAATAAAAACAGCAATTAAATAATCAAATCAAATGTAATCTTACAGTCATTGTTCTTTCTTTAGGCAATAACTCTGGTTTTTTCTCTTTCTTTTTTATGTTTTTTTGTTTGTTTGTTTATTATTTATCATCTGTTTTCTTATAAAATCAAACTACTTTATGTACATGTATATAAACATCATTGACATTAAGCAGTAATTCACTATGGAAATTCATCACTGAAATATGCGTTTTAGGGTATACATACAGACAACCCCGATTAATAAAAAAGCCAAAAGATTGGATTGTGTGCGATGCCAAATGAGTTTCTCTTAAATTCACTTTGGGGAAAGTATCATTATATTAAGTATTACTTTCTTAGGAACACTGTATTGACATGAACATACATAATGGATGACTATGTTAGGTTCGAATTTCTATAAAATGTTATCGTTGGTTTTGTGACAAATCCAAGGGTTATTACTATGTATCTGGCTAAAACATGGTGTATTTACAATTTTGTGACGGGAAGTTGTGCTTTACAGCCTGTAAACGTGTAATTTTAACACATACCAAATGAATTAGATGTAAACATTCTGTATAATTATTCACATACTTTAACGTACAGTTTTACAAATGAACATTTACAATATCAATATCCTTTTAGAGATATTTGAACGAAGAAGAACAATCACAAACCATACACTCGTGGTATCATTTAACCAAACTTGCGAATAACTTTACAGAACTTTCATCACCAATTGGATGTACTAAGACATGCATTATGCTTCGTTATGAAACAATCAGATCATCGATCTACATACATTCAGTTTACAATGACGCGTCTAGCAAAAGTGAGAATGTGGGGATTCTTATAAAGACGCATGCTACCAATTAATCTGAGTTACACAGTGTGTTGCCTCACAACCACATTCATACATGCATACTTGTTGGCTTTTATAGCAAGCACATTTTGCCGAGCTGTACTTTGTCTTGCAATAGCAAGACGCGAGTTGCATGTATGCCATTTGGATAGAGGGATTTCTTATCCAATTGGGGTGATACATAATTAGTGTGTGTGTATGGGGTCCAAGGCTGTCTTGACTTTCATGAGTTGCCTATACCAGCAAGTGTCTATATACCAGTTAAGGTATGGAAACCTATGATGTTTTGTCGACCTTGAGTGCCTCATATATTTTGTTAACAAGGAACCATCCCCTTTGCTTTGCTGTACCGGATAACATGCATATTAACACGTCATTTCCTACAAAGCATCAACAGTATTACGTCTGTGTCCCTGCATATAACAATCAGACGATCAAACCCGCTTGCAACAGCATCCTTAGCATGGAATATCATTCTATTGTCAGCTTCTTTATTATCGACCGACAACGTATCAGCATGGAAGCTATATGACTTTGCATTTATAACGCCTACGAACGTTCCATCTGCTACAACAAGCAACCCTTGTGGTAATAATGTATCATTTAGATGATAGAAACTCGGTAATGTACATGTATTTCTACTTCTCGTCGAGCACAAGGTATGGCTCTCTGACATGCGGTGGTGGGTCCAGGTAGTGGGTCTTCTGGACCTGTGATTTTTCCAGTGGCAGCTTTGATAGACCTGCTCCCAAGGTATCAAATGTGACATCAATGCGAGTAGGTGTGCCTGTGAAATGGGAATATACCGACTGAACAAAGTCTTGAGCATACTCTCCGAATGTCTGACATCCTTGAGATCTTTCTCGAGCTTTAATAAGGTCAAGTCTTATCTGTTTCGATACTTGTTGCTTGTCTGATCTCGTGTCTCTATAAATACTTGCTAATGTCTTTGACTTTGTTTTTTGGGTGGAGCAAATAGTCGGTGTTGCACTCCTTGAATCAATAATTTGTAAAGTCCTAAACCAATGAGAGGGTTCTGCAATCACATCGCGTCCAACAAAATATGGCGAATGTCTTTTGTTTCAGCATCCTTTAACGCTGTCTCAACAAATTGGTCTACAGCATTGGATGCGTCTTTCGATTTTTCACTTGTCGAAATACAAAATACATCTAACAAACCGCCCAGTGCAGCAAGGGCTTAGAATTACCTTTGCTAAAAGATCTTGGTATACAGAAAGAGTTGGTTTCCTTTGTACAACAATCAAACTTGAGCTGGTTTCCCGTAATGAAGTTAATATTTTTGTTAATTGACCCTGTGAGATCTGAACATACACAATCAACGCATTATATTTCGTGTTCTGTTAATTCGTATTAGATGGTTTTCATATGGAAAGAGAAAAGGCTGCATGGACCACATCGAATGCATTTCATGGAAAATATTTTACATTTACAATTTATTGTTTATTTACTATTAGTTAAAATGTAGAAACAGTAAAGTCTTGAAAACATTGCGATTGCTATGTATGACAAGCCATTAGATAAGTTGTATTTAATGCAATTATTGTGTTGGACTGGACGTGTTTGCCTGATAGTGGAAAAAACTTTACTTCGCAATTCCTACAAGCCAAGCAGCTTTGTTTAAACACACGAAATTATTTGCATACTAAATAGCTTGTGTTTTGTGGCATTACGCAAAATAATATAAGTGTCCAGTATAGTGTGAATGAAGGAAATATATTGCTGTTACATTAGACTAGGCTGCTATTTATTGGATATAGATATACATATAGTTGCGAAGATTAAGCGTATGCGCTAAAGAAAACTGATTGCAGTGACAGATGCCTGTATTTTCGATGTTGCCGCTTTTGTTCAGATTAATAAATTTGTGAATATGACAATGAATATATACTCACATCATAAGCAATAATACAACAACAAACAGGATTTACTACTTTACTATTCATAAACCATATATATATATAAGTATTGACTTACTTTTGGCAAATACATATACATTGTAAATATATATATATATATACAAAGTATATGTATTTGCCAAAGGTAAGTCAATACCCAATTAAACAAGTTCTTTAATAAATATACAATCACAAAATTAGTGATTTTTAACAATACCTTTGACTCCGAAAGTTTGACCAATGGTCATGTATGAGAAAATTTAAGAAACGAAATTAATCATTAGTGCAAAAGGTAACGGTCATCTTAAAGCAAACACGTTTCTTTTTCAAACATTGGTCATTATGCATTAAAGTAAGCTTCAAATCAATTTAAAATTTTCTTGATTACCTTGCCAATGCTTAAAAACATATATTTCAACACCAAAAGTATAAAATTTGGTCATACATGTCAAATGTTAGAAGAGAAATGGTATATGAGAACCGAAAATGGCGGCCATCTTGAAAAATGGTGGCCATTTTGAATGTTTACGGTGCAAAAGGGCTTTTTGTTGAAAGAAAGGCCATATCAGTATATTATGTAAACCTACTTTGATGATTGTATATCAAGTTTATGATTTTTTCTCTAATGTGCCCAGCTATTATAGCAGAAATGAACAGAATACGTGATTTACTGGCTTATTTTAAGAGTTATCGCTCTTGTTTGTGACTTATAATTGTTTTTTCTGCCACGAAAATTCTATTTCTAGATTTTTCGACCAATTATACATTCAATAAATTAAAGTTTTTTAGGTTATCTATGAGTGATTGCAAATAGCATAACAATTAATTATCATAATTCCTATTAAAAAGGAGATATGGAACAGAAAAAACAGAGTTATTGCCCCTGGAATAGAGCATTGACTGTAATTTTTACTTTTATTTGCATGTTGAATCATTGCTTTATGTCAAAGGTGTAAAGAAACATACAAAAGTTTGATGTTATAAGAAAACAGTCAAAAAATAACGAAAACAAATTCCCATAAAAATTAAAATAGAAAGAGAAAAATCAGAGTTATTGCCCCTGGAAAAGGGCATTGGCTGTAATATTTACTTCCATTTGCATTTAGAATTGTTACCTTATGTCAAAGGTGTAAAGAAACATAAAAATAATTTGATGTTATAAGAACACAGACAAAAAAAACAAAAGAATAACTATAAAAAATATAAAAATGAATGAAGAAAATCAGAGTTATTGCCCCTGGAAAAGGACATTGACAGTAATATTTTACTTTTTTGATAATATTTAGCAAGTACAGACATTTGTGAACTAATTGTAACCAATAATAGTTCATTTGATATATTTGAAATGTAAATAAAGTTAGATTTATATTATGGTATGCAAAAATCTGCACCCAATGACCTTTGACCTATTTCTGACCTTAATACGCGCCTAAGAACTTTACATCCCCCCTAGAATTGTTCGTATACATATGCTGAATATAAATCAAGTGGATGTTGCCCGTCTACACGACATGCCATGAGACCCATTTTCCAGAGCCTTATTTTCGATCCGTAGGCAGACTATATAGTGGTTGTAATTGAGAGGTTTTGTTGGCAGCTGCAAGGAAAACTCTATTTACACCAATCTATCTGTCAAATATAGCATTATAACACAAAATTATTTCATCCAACCAAAATGTTGAATGCACAAAATGATGAATTTTATTTTCTTGTTTTACCTTAAAAATCCTAAAACAATTGGGACAGCCTATATAACTGCTGTAATTATCCTAACATTTGAACAAATTGCTTTATCACACAGTGATTTGTCCAAAACCAGCATACTGAATGACAAACAGTTCTGAACAAGAAGTTGACTGCACCCTATTAGCCACCAAAATAGGTTTCAAATTGCAATGACTTCTTGGCTACCACAAGATGACATCAACTTGCAATGAAAACTAAACAAGAGGTCCATAGGCCATATTTCGCTCACCTGAGAATAGCTGACAAAATGGAGAGAATGATTTATATCCCAGGGTGGGGTCATTTTTTACCCCAGGGGCCTAATTTGAACAATCTTGACCTAGATAATGCATAATGATGTACCAAATATCTAAGATCTGTGTACTAGGGTTTTAAACAAGAAGATTTACCATTAATTGTATAATGATAATAGAAATTGTCCCTACATTGTGTGTTTAACCCACCAAAAAGTTACTAGTGATTTTGTTCTATATTTATAGATGCACTATCCAAGTGCCAAGTTATTTGGCATCTGATCTGGATCAAATCTGTTTCGCAAAAGCTAGAAAACTAATTTCCATCACTTTAACCCTTTGAACCCTAGTCTGGCATAATTATAGGCGTTCTTTTCAAACACAGTACATGCGGATAGTACACTTGTCCTACACAAACAGAGAAAACCCTTAAGGAGCCCTCTGATCAGGGTCTTTACTGTTTGTCATAATGCAAAACATTGACAACAAGAGCACCGCAGTGCGGCAAAATACGCCCGTCATGGCCGGCGGGTGTCAAAGTCGTCCGGACTCAGGCCGACTGGAAAAAGTCGCCCGGAGTGTAGGCCCAACTATCGATCTCAAAAAGACTATGCTGTAGTATTGCGATAGCTCAAGTACTATCCCGATAGTATTGCGATAGTCAAGAAAAAAGTTCTGGGTTTTTTAAAGAATGCCCATTTTTGACAATAAAGGGGACATAACTCTGCTAAAAATAGTCGCCAACGTCTGAAATTTAACAGGAACCAAAATTCACAGGTGCCTTCCCTGTATGATGAGAAAGCTAAATATGAAATTTGGTTACAATAGACAAAATGTAAGTAAAATTATTATCAGGAAACAATATATTGTTAAAAAAATTGTGTGAAGGGGCATAACTCTGAAAATACAGAGTCAAACCAAAAACCCGTAATATATGTTAAGTCACTTCATTAATTGTATCACCATATCAAATTTGATATAAATTGAATAATAAACAAAAAAGTTCTGTTTTTTTTTTTTAAAAATGCCCATTTTTGACAATAAAGGGGCATAACTCTGATCAAAATAGCCGTCAATCTGAAACGCGAACTCGTCCGAACTATTGTGGTATGGAATATTTGTAGGAAGTTTAATCAAAATCGGTAAATAAATGAAGGTGAGAGAGCGCTAACAAGAAAAGTTAACGGACGGACGGACGTACAGCGGTGGGTATACCATAATACGAGCGTCGATGACGGGCGTTTAATAAAAACAACCTTTAAAAGTTAAAATGGACTAGATTAAAATGGAAAATGGAAATGTCCATTTGAAGTTTCAGGGAGAAAAAGTTAAAGTTACATTTAATTTTCCAGGTATAGAATATATAATTTATTTGTGAAAGTATCACTTTCTAAACTGCTCACTTTTATTCAAATAACTGACACTGTAAATCAATTCACCGACAAGAAAAATGCAATTTTAATGATAATTTCAAGATGAGCTTTGAATTATGGGGCAATTATGCAATTTAGACTTACGGTAAATGTATATACATTCCCCACTAAAAGGCAAGAGTTAATTCATAATATTAAACCCTCTCATGCTGAATATTCTTACATAAAACTCCATCCACTATCAGCATAGATCAACTGAACTATTACATTGGCTAATAAAATACAGACATTTCTTCACAGCAAAGTGTGTAGATTCATGTTAGACAGAATGATACTATAAGATAACAGTGTAGACTCTAAAGGAGCTGTTTGATCTGTGTCTACATTGTTTTCAAAAAGCCTTACTATTTGTGTTTATTACTTGCATGAGAATACCACAGTAACAGACTGTCAGTCATACATACAGCTCAGTTTCAACACTTTCTATCTCACATAGTCATATTATTACAGCTAAATCTTGATAAATCATATTTAAAAGTTAAAATGTAGTGGAGATACATTCTAACTTGGAGAAAGAGTAAGTTTGAGTTAACCAATTACCTCATAAGTACACCTTTTCACACCTTTCATTTATTCCTTCACTGAAGAATGGATGAATGGTGTTTTACGGCCCATCGACACAAAAAGGTCATTTATAGAGCCAAATAAATAATGACAATATTAAATTTAAAACAATATCAAATTATAGATTACGTCAATGTCAGTCCCGATCAAGGGGAAAGTAAACAAAATATGGACAAAACATAATCGACATACAAAAATTTATCTTTAAAAAATATAATTTATTCAAATTTTATAATATAAATTAATGGCTTTTTAAAATTCAAGTTTTTTAGATATGTCTATAAAAGTTCAAACAGTACCAGCAGAGTCCTTCACTGAAGAAAATAGTTCCAATTTTCACAAGAAATATTTATATATTCTAGCAGATGATAGCTTAAAGCAGGCTGAATGTAAACCTGCTTTAAAAGGTATCATGTCTTCAAATCTAGAAACACTGGCTAAATGGGTTAAGCAAGTTGGATTTATTGAGATTTGACTGTTACAGTAAGCCACATTTGTGAAGTGCACATGATGGATGAGTACAGCTTAATCAACTTTCATTTTTCAAACTTTGCCTTACTTGGCAAATATGATCTTTTAAAGCAATTATGTTGAAATAATATATATATATATATAGTATTGTTTCTGTAAATATCAACTCAAGGTCTACCGATTTACCAGCATTTTGTAAACAAGTTCACTGACATTTTTGTTAACCCATTACTCCAAAGATAAATATTTTAACCCTTTACCACAAACTTTTTTTTACGCCTTTAAATTATTCATCAACAGAAGAAAATAGATCCATTTTATACAGTTTTGACTATAAATCCTACAATTTCTTTTCTATATTCTAGCAGATGATAGCTTAAAGCAGGGTGAAAGTAAAGCAGAATGTGCCTTAAGATGCATTTTGCTTTACTTACAACCTGCTTTAAGTGATCACATGTCTTCAAAACTAGATACAGGCTATGGGGTAAAGGGTTAAAGTGATGATTCCAATGTAGTCACTACATAAAGTTTAGTTGAAAAGTATAAAGACCTTTTATCTATGGCCTTTGAGGAAGACTGCATGCTCATGCTTAGAAGGTGGTCGCATAGAATCACGTCTAGTATCCCCCCCTACAATTGATGCTTCTCGCCCAACCCACAACTTTGAACTCCTCAGGCACATGCATACCCATAAATGAAAGTTTCCTTGCTCCCGAGAAAGACAGCCAAAACGAAGAAGGATGTTAGTATTTGAAATCCTCTCGCTATCTAAGGTCTCTGGGAGTATATTACTAAGTAAATAGAGAAAACCTAAATAATCACATTTCTCCTATAAGGTACTAGAGATCTTGGCAAACAGTTGGAGACCTAAAATATTTCACACTCAAAAATCTATTTTTGAACATATTCAATGTGAAATATTTTCAATTATTTCTAAAAGTAGTTCAGATTTCATTTGAACTAGAATAGAGTAGTTTCAACTCTTACCATACTAGCCCTGAAATCATGATTACCTTTGCAAACAGTTTAGATGCTGATGAGATGCTGTGTAATGCGACATCTCATCAGGATCCAAACAGTTTGACACCCTGACTCTGTTTTGAAAATAAATTCTGTAAGTTCTAATTTTAGAACAGTTGCAGACGACAATTGTTGCAGACAATTTTTATTTACCAAGCATGCAAAGAGTTAATCAGAAGGGAATAACTAACAATTATTAACTTCAAAGGAGCATCATTATATGTTTGCTTTTAATTTAACTCTTTGAGCGCTAAGTAATAGTTTCATCTGCAACAACTGTCATCCGCTATTGTTCTAAAAATAGAGTTTTTATGGGAAAAACAATAAAAACGATAAAAATAAGATCAGTAAAAACTGTAGCAAACTTCAACTCAGTATTGTTATAACAATGCATTTTCATTTCATTTGGTGTGCGTTTAATGGGGAAAACTGGTCTTCACCACTGTATAATGGTTTTACTGTATACAATGGCTCTGACAAAGATGGACATCAATTAAAAGGGTAAAAGATTATCCTTGGAATTGATTGGAGCCATATGAAAAGGTTAGAGACTATTCTTGGAACTGATGGAAGCCAAATAAAAGGGTAGAGATTATACTTGGAAAAGATGGGAACCAAATAAAAAGGTTAAGAGATTATCCTCGAGCCTCAAACCTAAGAATGCATTGGTGCATTCCAGTCTTGGCTCAATCATGCAATATTTATAAAGATTTGTAAAATATTTTTGCTTTCTCATGATGATCAGCCCAAAAATAGACCCAGCTGTTAAAATCTCATATGGTATTTCAATATTCTACCGTATACCCTTGTTTAAACACTCCCCTTGTAATAAATGCCCCCCATCCCCCTATGTGCCAAACATTTAAATGATAATTTCACTAAAAACTATTGCACTAGGATCCTTTTCCCTATAGCTTCATTTTAGTATTGAAGAAAGATGGTTGCATAAAACAGGCTGAAAGTAAAGCAGAATGCTCCTTTTTATTTTCAAAGTTTTTGGATTGCCCCCAGGGGTGTTTAAATGGAGGTATACAGTATGATGTTTCAATATTCTATGTGCATTGCCAGCTAGTTGTACAAATATGAACTAATTTAGGATTCAGTGCATGTCATAATGCATTTACCAAGTTTTACAGATTCACATACTTGAAGCATGTTCAAACCCCTGGACGCATCTTCAGCACAAAGGCACAAGTGCACATTTAACACCCAACTGACAAATATTTTGTCCTCCAACTGAGATGGAATGTGATCCACATCTTTAGAAAATCATTCCATACATAAACGAAGTGCATTAACTCTTTGCATGCTAGCAGCGGGTATATGTGCCAAAGGGATTACCTTTGCAAACAGTTTGGATCCTGATGAGACGCCGCATAACGTTGCGTCTCATCAGGATCCAAAATGTTTGACACTCTGACCCTGTTTTGAAAAGAAATTATGAACATTCTCGTTTTAGAACAGTAGCAGACAACCATGTTGCAGACGGAAAAAAACTACCCAGCATGCAAAGAGTTTAACTACTCTATAGCCTTTGACCCTTATACTGTGTGGGAAACAGATATGTGCATCATCTTGCAAACAGGGTAGACCCTTATCAGAGGGCTAATTTAAAGGACTCTACACTCTAATAAGGATCTGCACTGTTTTCATTTGTTTAATCATTGTCTTGAAACAGCTCTCAAAATTCAACATGAACTTGTCATGTTCCAAAGTGGAAATTACATTTAAAAACTTTCCGCATTTTTAAGATTATTAAGTTTACATAAAATTCTTCTTATTGTTGCATGCTGCCTATCCCATTAATATCAACTTGCCTTTTCACCCCATCCATTTATTCCTGTTTCTAGATTTACAGATGGTTTACACCTTTAATAATATATAGAGCAGGTTGAAAGCAAAGTAGAATGTTCCATAAGGAGTAGCAGCTATTCTGCTTTACATTCAGCCTGATTTAACCCTTTACCCCATAGTCTACGTGTTTCTAGTTTTGAAGACAGGTGACCACTTAAAAGCAGGTTTAAAGTAAAGCAGAATTGGCCTTAAGGTGCACTCTGCTTTACTTTCAGCCTGTACCATCTGCTAGGATAAAGGAAATATTTCTGTAGCACCTTCATGACCTTATAAAACGGAACTATTTTCTTCATTGGAGGAATAAATAAATAAAAGGTGGTAAAATGCATATTTATGGAGTAAAGGATAATAAAGACTTACTGTACAAAATTCTTCTATTGTTGCATGCAGTACGTATGTCACATTGATCATCCTGCCTGTTCACAGCTTCCAATTCTTGATCAACTCTTAACCCTTAAACCCATAGCCCGCTTCTACTTTTGACTTGTCTTGCAATAACTTATGTAGGTTGAAAGTAAAGCAAAATGCCTTATATATGTCACATTCTGCTTTACTTTCAACCTGCTTTAAGCTACCATCTGTTTGGATATAGAAAGTATTTATTGTAGTGCACATTCTTTTTATAGCAGAGGAACAAATTAGAGAGTCGTAAAAAGGCGTATTTATCATATGGGGTAATGGGTTAAATAAAATGAACACCAGACAAAATTCTTGATTAGTAATTTTCAGAGAAACATGATGTTTAGTATCATATAAGCAATAATCTGATACAAGAGGGCCAGAGTGGCCCATAATCACTCACCTGAACATGGTGACACTAACATTGGTCAAGTGATTTCAGAAATGAAGATTTTGGGTTGTTTTTGGAAAAGCAGCCTCTTCCACTATAGCAGCCATGATTTTAAAACTAAGACATTTATTTTGAGAAATCTGGTAGGGTGTCACCAATGAATCATTTGTGTAATATTACTTTCATATGGCGAAAATGGTTTAAGACAAGAAGAATATTAATATATAAACTGCTCTTTTCTAATATTTCGACCTCTAAGGGCCTTTTTCAAAGAAAATCACGTCAAAACACACATCACATTTTTGTAACATGCATTCAGTCATAAAATCAAAGAGAATATTCAAGTTTTCATTGAAAAAATATATTTTTAACTCTGGTGACCTAGATATGCAATGGACCAGAACAATTTCAACAACATTGGTAAAGGACTTCTTGAAGTTACACCATACCAAATAGCAAAGCTCTGGCTCTATTCAGTTTTAGAAAAGAAGTAATGTTTGAAGATTTCACTATATTACTCTATGTAAAACTGTGACCCCCGGGGGGTCATTTTTTTATCCCAGGGACATTATTTGAATACGTTTGATAGAGGATCTGTAGATAATTATACCAAATATCTAAGCTCTTGCCCTTGTGGGTTTTGATAAGATATGTTTGAAGATTTCACTATGTAAAAATATTAGGATTTAAACGAACATTTTCTACATTTCAATGCATTCCGTTTAGCTCTTTGCTTGCTGGGGGTATTTTTAAAAAAATTTGCAACAATTATTGTCACCTGCTATTGTTCTAAAAAAAGATTTTTCAAAATTTCTTTTAAAATCAGAGTCAGAGTGTCAAACAGTTTGGATCCTGATGAGACGCCGCATTATGTGGCGTCTCATCAGGATCAAAACTGTTTGCAAATGTGATCACAGTTTCAGTGCTAGCATGTTGTTAGTTTCATTCAAATGGGATAGACATAATGTCTTCTCCCCTGTAAGTACCTTTGGCATGACTTTTTGCCATTAAGTCATTCTAATTTCAATTCAGACTGAAACCTTGCGCATTAATCCTGTTTTACAGACTAAGGGGGTAATTATATTATTTATAATCTTTCTTAATCCTTATCCTGCTGTTATAATATCTGCTTCGAAATTATGGTACAGTACAAGTCTCGCAATGTTTAAAGAATCCGCGGTCCGTCGCAATTTCAGCGACCGCGGACGGGCGTATTTGTCCGTCATGATATTTGAGGTATTCCACAGTCCATCGCGGATAGTGATGGGTCCGTGATGGTGTCTCACCGGGGTTCTCGCCGCCGGACGCGATCGTTATCACCGCGGATCGTGGTGATATCGTCACGGACCGCGGTGCACCACTGCGGATCGCGCTGGTCCTTACCTGGATTGATATTTTGTTTCCTTGGTTAATTTCCACAGCCTATTTGCTCCTATATTGCGCACAATAAAAGGTGTTCAATATATGAAATAAATAATTCGAAAAAAGTTCATTGTGGCTTATTTCCAACCGAAACCGTTCTGCATTCGACAAGCATCTATTTGTTTGGCGTGTTTGATTAATGTTTACAGAACCTGATTGTGAATTGTCTGGTTCTGTTCGGAAAAATACGATGTGCAATATTCGAGTCTATTTTCTACTTAAGTGTTGCCAAAAATTTATTTCTGATAAAGAAACACGGTACAACCGATTATCCAACAGCAAAAACAGCCTTTATGATGTTTCAACTTTGCATACACGCGTATGCCATTTTGGCTCTATATATAGTAAAGTTCCACTTTTAACCCTTTCATGACCCAATTATTCGGGAGAATTTTACCCCTTCATCGCTTTATTGTCGTCTGCTTCAATGTTGTTTTTTCTGCAATACACATTTCAAAGATATATTTAATGTTGTATGACCTTATAAATGTCTATACGACAGTCAAACTGTGTGGGTCTTAATTGCGTCTGATCAGGCCCCAACTAGTTACAAACGCGCTTTAAAGCGTCATTGAGAGTGAAAGGGTTATTAGTAAATCGATTTTACGGTTTCAATTTCACATCAGTCTAAAATACTAGTATCATAAATCTCCTGAAAACTATTCCCAAAATCTATGAGTCCGCATTAGTCTTTTATGATTCCTGTGTAGATTAGCCTACATAATTATCAGACTGGCAGACGAAATAACTTTAAGGGTGTATTATGTCAAAGTGGGAATCATTTATAATGGAAGTGAAAGGATTAACGAATAATTATTAATTATTCTAAACTCAAAATACGTCACTCTAACGCAAACATTCTTTCTTTTTAAACGGATATTTCTTAATTTAAATGCCCACTAGTCTTAAATACCAGACGCTTCAAATAAAAGCAATATCAAGACAATACTGAATCTTAAAATGTCTTTTTTAAACACTGCATGCAATCGAATTATACTGTGGAGAAATGTAATTCTTTCCCAATAAACGCGTTTACGCTAAAACAAGTATTTCAATTGCAAACAAATTGGAGCAAGATTAGACGCCGGGTTACCCGGCGTCTGATTAGGCTCCAAACTGTTTGTCACTCAGATAAAAATATGTAGACATATTTATAACAAAGTTGTCATTACATGTATATGCATTCAAGTGATTTGCGTTCGCGATTCGTTTGCGTTCAAACGGGAAAGGATAACGTTTTCTCCACTGTAAATGTTACAGATTTTGGTCATTTACAAACATTAAAAAACTTGGAACATCGAATCCTGATACCATACAAAAACCCGGACTAGAGAGATTCTTAAGCAGTTTATTGGTGGCGGGGTTTAAAAACAACATTTTAAACAGTTTTATTGACTGGTGTTTTAAAAATGTGGCAACTAAATGCTGGATAGCTTTAAGACATGTAGCAGCTAATTGCGATGAGCAGTAATTTAGAAAGCTCCGTTGTACTATTGTAGTCTGAAAGCGGACACTTTTTTCTGTTACCGGACAGTTTTACTTTCTGTTATTGTATACTTTTTACGGGCGTGGTGCACGTGGTAAGCATGCGGTCACCAGTTTAACTCTTGCACTGCCCGGGAATTGACGAGGTAACCCTTATTATGCTACAGTGGAGAAAAAGTAATTCTTTCGCGTTTAAACGCAAACGAAACGCAAACGAAAAACACAAAATGTAGAAAATAATAACTTTTTTTTACATTTTCCATCATCTATTTTCATCTGAGTGACAAACAGTTTGGATCCTGATCAGACGCCGGATTACCCGGCGTCTGATCTGACTCCAAAATGTGTGCAATGGAAAATAAAGTTTAGTCAACGCGTCTATATGGGGAAGAATAACGTTTTTCCACTGTGAGTACCGCTTGTCTAACACTTGGAAACAGTTTAGATCCATAGAAGACGCCATGTAACGCGGCATGTAGTCTGGATCAAAATGTTTTGCACTGGTCTTCATTTTTAATTCAATTTGAAAAGCATGAGAAAGATTTTTAGATTCTCCGCAGACGATAAGTTTGAAGCAGACGGCAATTCAGCACGATAATGGATAACGAACTTTTGCAAATAGTTTGGATCAATATCAAACACACAGTAACTCAGCGTTTGAACAAGATCCAAACTGATGGACACTTGATTCGTGCAATCAAATTCCGAAACTTTGCGTTGGAAAATAAGTGCAGACAGCAATTTCAAAGCAGACGACAATATGGCAGTGCAAGAGTAAACAACGCTATTTAATATTGTGCCTGTTCAGGAGAAAAATATCTGGTCCTTGGTTTGATTATATATGATGTTTGGTTTTACACTGTATAAGTGTATGATACAGTTTAACAGTTGACTATAAATTGTGTTATTCTGCATTAAGCAGTCAGTTGCCTTATTGCGATAATACAGTAACACTACTTCAGTGTACTGTTGCACAAATGTATAATTGTTCCAAACATAATTAAGTATATTTTTTACAACAAATAAAATGTAAGGAAAGGGTAGAGAGAAAGAGAAAACTGTTTTAGAAGCAAATTCATAAAGCCTCATAAATGTAGGTAACTTGGACATTCGCTGCATACGTCTCATAAAAATGAGCCGATGGTGACCGGGGCTTGTAGGGGGAATGGAATGCTGCGTCACAGGGCGTTACTCTTTCAAATTCAACCCTTACCCTGCCGAGTGCAACTTCTTTTAATATTTGCAAACAGTTCGGATCCTAAAGAAAACAAGTAACTCCTACGTTGGGTTAAACTTGACTAACTCTCATTTTCTGTCATTCAGTGAAAAAAGGCAACGAATCTTATTTCAGTTAATTCCCAGACATTTAAAAGCGGGTGATAATAACAATGAGGGCTAAAGTAAAGTGTTTGATCATGCATTAAATCAACGCTTCGGGAGTTCCACACCGGAAACAACCCTGGCGTTCTAGCGCAGGGGGTAAGATCACAAAACCCGACAATCAAAAAAGAAAGTGCCGCCTTCCACCAACAAGCTGTTACAGCTCATTGGCTCCGTGTCTTGGAAAAATAAGCATTGTTGAAAATGACGGATTTTGCAGACAACACATACCACAACAAACAGAAGGCTTAAACCTTTATCATAGCTTGATTAATGTTGCAAATAGTTTGTTGATTTCTAATATATCTATATATAAGAGAAATTTGATAATTAGTAAACATTCAAATCTATGATAAGCGGCCAGCTGTCACCAGGCTTTCTGCATTTTTTGTGATCTGCATTAAGTTACCAGTTATGCAGATGGATGGCAACTTAATGCCGTCATGGAGGAAGTATAATTCCTACATGATGCCGTGCAAAAATCATGCGGAACGTTTTGCAGAAATATGGCTACTTATTGCAAATCAGAGGTCATTCTGCATTAAGCTTCCATCGGTGTGTAACTATAATTATGTGTATATTAATACGGTAGAAATGATACACTAAACCGTGACTGAAGGATAAAAGGTAGAATTGGTTATCACTTCCAACTCTATCGACGAGTACACACGTCATTTTCTAACACTTACAGTGTTACTATGAAAAGTACACTTGTCGTGTGCTAACCGTGCATACCAAGATCAGTGCGTTCATAAAGGAGTCATCTGGTCAGGATATGCACCGTTTATGAATACGATCACAGATCGTTATTGCTTAACCCTTTCCGTCGTTTAAGCGCCTTGTAGCACATTTAATTTATTCTTCACTGAAAAAAGTACATTGTAGTTCCAATCAAGTTATACAGACATAAACATATACCAAAACGAATATTTCTATAGCTTAGAAAATTGTAGCTTAAAGCAGGTTAAAAGTAAAGCAGAGTGTGTATACTTTCAACCTGTTGTAGGTGATTACCTGTCTTGAAACTATAAATGAGCTTTGGGGTATCCATGAGAAAAATGTCAAATCGTCTGGACAGCAAGTAAATGATCTTGTGTCTCGTCATTAACTTACAGTGTGCCTTTAAACATTACATTTGTTGTATGCTAACAGTGCAGACCAAGATCAACGAGTTTCTATTCGAATTCGCTGTTCAGGGTCTGCATCGTGTATGGATACGTTAACACATTCAATTCTATCGACGAGCAAACACGTCATTTACTAACAGTGTAACCTCTGAAAAGTACACTTGTCGTTTACTAATAGTGAAGACGCAGATCAAAGTGTCCCTTAAGGAGTCATCTGATCCGGATCAGAACCGTTTAAAACACTCAACCCTATCGACGAGTATACTCGTCATTAACTAACAACTGCTGGCACAAAAGCGCCGGTGATACAACAGGAATTAGAAAATTGATTTATTACACATAAACAAACCTTTATACATGTAACTATGACGACCCAGATCAGTGTGCTCCTGGAGCTCTCTGATCAGTATCTGCACCGTTTAAGGATACGATCACACATCGTAATTGCTTAAAACACATTCTTGTAACCTATGAAAAGTAAACTTGTCGAATGCTAAGCATGTAGATGTGGATCCAGATCAGATGGTTCCTCGATTCCTCTCATGAGGATCTATACCGTTTAAGGATACGATCATATATCGTAATTACGTCAAACACTCATTCCTATTTACGAGTATACTCGTCACTTACTAACAGTGTACCTATGACAAGTGAACTTGTCGTATGCTACAATACAACAGCAAACATGTAAACCCAGATCAGAGGGCTCCTTGTACATCTGATCAGGATCTGCACCGTCTAAGGTAGAGGTGATCAGAGACAGTATACTGTCTCTGAGATGATGGTCTAATAAAGAAAACGGATTTTTAATTAATGACAACCCACCCATATTTCATAGCTCAGGGATGAAAGTGATACATTTCACCATAATATATGCCATTTTTGTTGACTCTTTTTAATATTTTTACGATTTTATAAGAACAATCAAAAAATCAAAAGCGCTTTTAAAGCCGCCCTAACTTGTAACGTGTTTGAATTTGCCCAAAATACACTTCATTAACATTTCTATGAATTTTTAAAATAGTTGTTGTTGTTGCTAAGGTTTAACGTCCCGCCTAAGTGCTAAAGATACAAAATACCCCTGCAAACTTTTGTTATGTAACATCACAGTTTGTATCAAATTAACTGATTGGTGTGTCAATTAGACTGTCGTGACCTCCCAGTTTCCAACCAATACCTTATTTTTCGACCAGTTTATCGTAAATGATTTCTTTAAACTCCGCCCCCAAATGTAAAAGCCAATCATAAAAAAGAACGAGTTTAACACCGTATGCCATAAATCCCATTGACAGCTTAGTAATAAACTGCTTAATCTAGTCAAGTGATCCATGCAACCGATGCGCCCAAGGGGAAATATGGCAGATGACGAGTGACAGAGACCGCAATATCAGTATTAAGTACTTACACAATTAATTTGATTGATTTTTTATCGGTTCAGATAACTAGCAGTATAGATTTTGAAACAAAATAAATCGTGTAGATGTGTTTGATCCTTATACCATTATTTAATATACAAGAAAACCTCTCTATTACGAACACTGAAAAGAAGGCTAATTGACTGCATAAAAGACAGATGATAGGTTAAAGCAAGGTAAACTTAAAGTAGAAAGCTCCTGCCGGGACTTATTTACGTTCACCTTTTTTAAGCATTCACGTGCTTTTAAATACGTGTGCTCGAAGAAGCGACGTTTGAAATTGACAAATGCTAATTTCATTTTAACTGCAAATTTGAGATTATAACACTTCTACAATTTAATTATTTTAAATGATTTAAAGTAGATATCATACTTAGCTAATAAACAACGTTAAGCATGGACAAGCAATTGTATTTTGTTCGGTAGATCTAATAAAAATGTGCGGGTAGCTAAACGTGTAAAATAAAAAAGAACCTGGGTAGCGAACTGACAGACGTGAACGCAACAGGGTTGCGTAGCTTCCCAGTAACCGCTTTAAGCAGTCGCCTGCCTTAAGCACCTGTTAACTAAAATAATTTAGTTGACGTCACAGAGAGGTTTTACCGTATTATTAGTTTCTCGTCTTCGAAGAAGACACACGTTTACGGGATTGAATTTTTTTTAATGGTTTTCCCGAGTTTCATAACTCTCCCCCACCCCTTTAACTCTCGTGTTGGGTCGAAACAATTATGACCGACTACGATTGATATTTTTAATCTCTTCCCGTATGCTTTTCAATAAACTTAGACTGTGAGCTAAAACACAATATAACGTAGACTTTTTTTTTATCCTTTATCTTTTTTTCTTTAGCAACCTGACTATAGACTTAAGCTTAACATAAAGAACCTGTTTCAGTTTCGGGTTTTAAGAGTAGGCTATTTACATGTTTATTATATTTCATTATGAATTCGAAATATGACTGTATTCCAAAAAGGTTTCTACAGTTAAAAATGCACGCGTGTATTAACAAGTAAGCTGTTTCATATCTTTTCTTGATAATTTTCACCTAAAGCGATTCAACGACTCCAACTCATACAGGTAGCGTCCACGATGATCCTCGCAATCCGCGATGATGCCATCGCAATCAGCGATGACTCCGCCGCGGAAATATCCCGTAGAGCAAATTTCTGTCCGCGGTGGACACAGATTTTGTCCACGATGGTCCAAAAAAATTGTCCGTGCTGGAAACCCGCGGACATTCAAAAGTGTCCGTGCTGGGAGCGCGGACTTTTTAAACATTGCGAGACTTGTACTGTAACAAGATTATTCATTTTGTAAACTTTAATTTACATTAAAAATATATTTTTTCTTTGTTTTTTTTTACTAAATTATCATTAAGACTAATGCCAAAGAGTTTGGATCCTAATCAATTACATCAGATCTTGATTCAAACCATTTACATACTCTAGTAAACTGTAAACTTCTTGTTTAAGGTTTACATACTTAACTCTGAGTATGCTAGCGATGAAACCAAGGTAACCGTTGCAAATAGTTTCGATCTTGATGAGATGCTGCGTAACACAATGTATCATCTGTATCTAAACTGTTTGACACTCTGGCTCTGTTTTGAAAAGAAATTTAAAAAAAAACAAAACTTTTAGAACAGTAGCAGATGACAATTGTTACAGACGTAAAATATTACCCAGCATGCAAAGAGTTCATCATTGGCATTTGCAGCTTTATATTCAGGTGTGAAGTTATGCAAGTAATTCACAGCCATGTGCATAAATATTGACAAAACATATTAATGCAGGCTTTTACAAGCCACTTCTCAAGATTTCAAGAGTCCATAAAACCAATGATTCTGTTGTAAGTCATACATTAAAACTTTCTAATGCAAGGAAATAAGTAACCAAGCCCGCAACAAACTGTTTGGATCCTGATCAGATGCCGGGTGACCCGGCATCTGATCTGATTCCAAACTGTTTGTTTCTGGGACTGCATTTCTGCAAGTATAGAGAAGGAATCTTTAATATGGTGATTTTAAGCAATCTGTTTCCCAGCAAACATTATTTGTTTAGTACTTTAAGGGTTGAAAGCTAGTCAATTAAACCTTAAGCATAGATCACATTGTCTTTGACCGAGAGAAAAGTTTTACCCTTCACAGTGTTTAAACCGCCGTGAATTAAAATACTCTTCAATTGTTCACTAATAAATAGACCTAGTTTTGCCTAATCAATAATGATGACAGCACATACATATATGACAAAATAATGAAATAATACATTCAGGAGTATAGGGCGCTTCATTGTATGAGTGGTTAATTCTTGATCTACCTGGTTGTCATAACGACTTTGCAATGTGCTATGCAAATGTCTTTATTTAGCAACCAGAGAATGCTCATATGAACATACTGTCAAACTGCAAACTGAGCAATTCTTTTCATCTGCAACAATAATTGTTGTCTGCTTAACTACTCTTATAATAGAATTTTCAAAATTTCTTTTCAAAACATGGTCAGTGTCAAATATTGGATCCTGACGAGACCCTGTGTGACGCAGCATCTCATCAGAATCCAAACTGTATGTCAAGATTATCATAGTTTCACCGCTAGCTAGCCTGCTAAGAGCTCTACCGCAATTCTTTTAAGATTCAAGGATCTCTTTAAAGACAGGTGACTGCTGAAGGCAGGACAAAAGAAAAACAGAAAGCTGACCTGTTGTAGCTATCTGTATTACTTTTGTCCTGCCTTGAGCTACAACTTAACCCTTTACTCCATAGATATGCCTTTTTATGCATTTAATTCATCCCTCCACATAAGAAAATTGTTCCATTTTATACAGTAATTAATGCAGTATAAGTAAAATATTTGTTATATCATAACAGGTGTCAGCTTAAAGCAGGCTGAAAGTAAAGCTGAATGCGCCTTAAGGCGCATTCTGCTTTACTTTCAACCTGTTTTAAGTGGTCACAAATGTTTCAGAACTAGAGCTTGGTTATGGAGCACTGGAGCCTTATGTTTTTTGAGAGAAAGACTGCTGAACACAAGGGTGGCTGTATTGTTATAAATGAGCTAGCTCAACCTACAAGCAGATGTCATGGCTAATCAACTGACCTGAATTCTCCAAAATGGGCCTCTGATAAAATTGTGAAAGACTTTAACACTTTACCTTGTATAGCCTGTTTGCCAGATCTAGTTTTCAAGACAGTTGACCAACTAAAACAGATTGGAAGTTGAAAGCAGAATGTGCCGTAAGGTGCATTCTGCTCTTCATTTAGCCTGCTTTCAGCAAGACATTTGTGATTTGCATCCAAACCATCAGCCATTTGAACTATACTGAATGTTTTAGATAGTCAGAATGCTACAGTTCTGTCATGTCAATTCAGCATTTATTGGTCATAACTTCCCACACCAATAATATATGCATCTATGACAGAGATATCGAACGACAACAGAATGACAGAAAGGGCCAGCCATTACATGGCGGGCATAAAAATGCATATCTATGGAGTAAAAGGATGAGTTCAAAAGGTATACATAGATCTCAGACATGTCATACAAACTAGTTTTATTAAACCAATGTTTCGGTCATACAATGACCTTCAGGGAATCTTCTTCAGTAAAGATGAATGAAATTGCTGACTGCACATTTAGTGATTGAATCATGCCGACAGAAATCTGTTGCATTATGTTGTCAAGGATTGTTGTAAACTTCTTTAGTTTTTGTAATTTATTGGGAGGGTGCCTTCCTTATAATATTTTTCTAATGGGAAATATAAGGCCAGCGCATTTTGTGAATGGCATATTTCCTGGTTAACTCTTTGCATGCTGGGGATTTTTTTCGTCTGCAACAATTGTTGTCTGCAACAATTGTTGTCTGCTGTTGTTCTAAAAACAGATTTATGTAAATTTCTTTTAAAAATAGGGCCAGAGTGTCAGACAGTTTGGATCCTGATGAGATGCGGGGTAACACAGTTGCTCATCTGGATCAAAGCTGTTTGCAAAGGTAATCACTGTGGGACATATCCGCGGCTAGCATGGTAAGAGTTAATAACCTCTCCGTGATTTTCTTCGTGTACTAGCCCGAGGGGGATTTTGAATGCGACCGTTTAGTTTAGTATTAAATTTGGTCTATCATGAATTTATCGTCCTCTGACATTTTAAAATCTAATGTATGTCTAATAGGTTTTGTTGAAGAAATCTCGATAGAAGAAGCAAGCTGTCTGAATTTGGATAAGATTATATAGTGGAGTAGACGTTATTCTTCCAATAAACCCATTTAAGCTAAAACTATCATTTCCATTGCAAACAGTTGGGAGCCAGGTCAGACGCCGGGTAACCCGGTGTCTGATCAGGCTTCTAACTGTTAGCCACTCAGATCAGAATGAATTGTTTTTAACCCTTTCTCCCATGAAAGCAGAGTTTAGCACATTCTATTTTATTCCTCCACTGAAGTTAATAATTCCACTTCATAAAGTCATGAATATGTATCATAAGAAATATTTCCTATATTCTTACAGATGGTAGCTTTAACAGACTGAAAGTAAAGCAGAAGGTGCCCTATGATGCGTTCACCTTTACTTTCAACCTGCTTCAGGTGTCAAATCATCATCGCCTGTCTTTGAAACCAGAAACAGGCTATGGGGTAATTGGTTAACACCAAATTGAGTCTGCTACATATTATAATTGACTTCACTAAATCACACAATGAAGCAATTATTGAAAATATGCAGGCTAAAAAAGGTTAAAAGCAGAATGTTATCACTTATGTCATTTTAAGGTGAATGAAAGGCTGCCATGGTTTTAAAATTTGTTTTAAATTGAGGTGAGCTACTATGGATGCCACAAAATGAGAAATGTAAGTGATTTGTGAAATCTTATATTAGCTCAGTGTATATCTTATGTAACTTAAAACCTTAGAAAGCACCAGGGTTATGTAACATATGAGATTAGCCCATTACCCTACAGGTACACCTTTTTACGCCTTTAATGTATTCCTCCACTGAGCAATTGTTCTGTATTAGCTGTGTTTTCAATGCTTTCTCTCCCATTAGTCAGAACAGATCACAGGGTTTCATATAAGAGGGAGTGATCTGAACTATTCAACATTTTCTCACTCATTTCAGCACCAAATCCTATGGCATTACTACTTATTAGCATTGTCTCAAAAAGACAACTCCAATGAGTAGTAACACCTTAGTGTTGAATGCACAAATAAAGAATTTAGTTTTTGAAAAGGAGCTGTGCATGCGATATAGATATTTATGGAGTTATGGGTTAAGCTTGGTTGTACTGTTAAATGAATATAACATCTGTTATAGTTTCATTTGAATACAAATGTATACCATGATGTTCTCATTACCTTAATCATGACAGATGACAAAATTGCCACCAAACTATTTTTGCATTGAAAAAATGTACAGTCCAACTTGTATTAGTTAAAACCATATATCAACCAAACTCACAAACACTCATTTAGACAGTTGCTTCAATAATGCATGATATAAATCATGCAGAAAGCTCCTATGGGAGCTTTCTGCATGATTTGTATCATGCATTAAGTAATAGCCTGGCTTTAAAGAACTTGAGTTAAACAGTGACTGTTGTATGGGATCTCTCAGCCTATTGTTTGATGGTTACAGTACATTGGCACATATAATACCATAAACATTCTAACAATTGGGACACCCTGTATAACTGCAGCAATTACCTTAAAATATGAACTTATTGCTTTTATCACACAGTAATTTGTCCAAATGATGAACATTGAATGGCAAACAGTGTAAATGATAAACATGATTGTGCTAAAAGAATATTTCCATTGCAAACAAAGTTGGAGCCTGGTTAGACGCTTAAGTAATCACTTTAAAGCAACATGTATTGCAACAATCTGTTTCTTGAGCAATTTGTTACATTTCTCTTGCATTATACAACTGCCATTTTGAGCTTCTACGTTACTTTCATTCTGCAATATGCAATGAACAGTCTTTTTAACCCTTTACTCCATAGCCTGTTTCTAGGTTTAAAGACATGTGACCACTTAAAGCAGGTTGAAAGTAAAGCAGAATGCACCTCAAGACGCATTCTGCTTTACTTTCAGCCTGCTATTGAAAATATTACATATGGTGCATATTCATTACTGTATAAATTTGAACTATTTTTTTCAGTGGACGAATAAATTGAATGCGTTAAAATACATATCTACAGTATGGAGTGATGGGTTAAACATCCTTACTCTTCCATATGCTTGTTCATTGGTGTTGTATACTAGCTAGGCTGTAAGTTTGTTTACATCTGTTTAAGGTATTCCAGCAATTTGTTGGTGATTTGTTTATGACTGAACTATCTGGCAAATTAGCTAATTGTCTGATAGTGATGTCCTAGCCTGAGTACTTGAAAGGGGACAGAATATGCTACTCCCAGGTAACTTTATATACATTCCATCTGTTACCTGAGAGTCTGCAATGGGCACAAATCATGCATTATCCATACAGTAAAAACTTACATTTAACCCATAACTGTGATTACGTAACTATATGCCTTAGCCATACAGTAAAACTTGTATTTAACCAATTACATAACAATAGAAACACCTTTTTATGCCTTAGCCATAAAGTAAAACTTGTATTTAACCCATTACGTAACAATAGAAACACCTTTTTATGCATTATCCATACAGTAAACCTTGTATTTAACCAATTACATAACAATAGAAACACCTTTTTATGCCTTAGCCATACAGTAAAACTTGTATTTAACCCATTACGTAACAATAGAAACACCTTTTTATGCATTATCCATACAGTAAAACTTGTATTTAACCCATTATGTAACAATAGAAACACCTTTTTATGCATTATCCATACAGTAAACCTTGTATTTAACCCATTACATAACAATAGAAACACCTTTTTTTGCATTATCCATACAGTAAAACTTGTATTTAACCAATTACATAACAATAGAAACACCTTTTTATGCATTATCCATACAGTAAAACTTGTATTTAACCAATTACATAACAATAGAAACACCTTTTTATGCATTATCCATAAAGTAAAACTTGTATTTAACCAAATACATAACAATAGAAACACCTTTTTATGCATTATCCATACAGTAAACCTTGTATTTAACCAATTACGTAACAATAGAAACACCTTTTTATGCCTTAGCCATACAGTAAAACTTGTATTTAACCCATTACGTAACAAAAGAAACACCTTTTTATGCATTATCCATACAGTAAACCTTGTATTTAACCAATTACATAACAATAGAAACACCTTTTTATGCCTTAGCCATACAGTAAAACTTGTATTTAACCCATTACGTAACACAAGAAACACCTTTTTATGCTTGGAGAGAAAATAGTTCAACTTTATACATCATAATAAATAGTTCATGTACCCTAGTAGATCAGGTAGCTGAAAGTAGGCTAATGTAAAACAGAATGCTCCTTTCAAGGAGCAGCCTGCTTTACTTTCAGCCTGCTTAAAGCAACCATCAGTCTTACATACTGAAAACAAGCTATGGGGGAAGAACTAAGGAACTAATCATGCCTACCCTGTAGAGAATGAGTTCCTGAACTGATGAACTTTCATGAACAATAATGAATGTTCATGAACTGTTCATCAAAACGTGAACTTCTCTACAGCGTTTTCATTGAGTGGCTGCTGAGTTAAGTAGTGACTGTATTGCACTGGGAGGTATTCCAAGAAACCTGTCTGTCATTGACTGACTATCACGACTAAGGTGTTCCCAGGAACATGTTTTGTCATTGACTGTCTTACACTTAGAGGTGTTTGAAAGACACGTTTGTCATCAGCTGTAGCACTTAGCATGATTTATAGAAGACATACTGCCACACACACAGATGACAGAAAGATGGAGTGATCTTGAGACACCAGACACACTGACCGGACACCGTGACCGCTATGCGCCACCTTGTATTACTGTGCAACTAAACCCAGGCGAGTCCTAATTCAAGAGTTGGGCCAGGTCGAGCAAACTATGTATACCTTAATCAGATTGCAGTCTGATCAGGGTCTTCACCGTTTGCTATGCATTTTGCACCTTTTGGACAAATAATGTTAAAGACAATTTGTTCAAGTTTGGCCAACTGACCTACTTTATGACCTGACATGACTATATTCAAGTATGACCTAAACTTTATCAAGGACATAACATTGACAAAATTTCATTATAGCCAAAAATATGACTTCTAGAAGGTTTTTAACTTTCAATTCGATATATTCGAACACGAAAAATGACCACGCCCTCTGGCCACCATGTTTTTCAACTGATCAAAAAATGTTGAACAACTTTTAAAGTCTATCCATTTAGAAACATTTGAGCTTAAACAAGTTGAAATCGAACCAGTAGTTTCGGAGAAGATTTTTCTAGATTTTGTGCATAATTGCCATGACAACAAGACTATAAGCCCCACCCACTTTTTTTAAAACAAATTTTGAAGCTCAATCCAACAGCATGTATCTGACCATGTTTGGTCACATCGGGGCTACTATTGGTTTCAGAGAAGAGGTCGTTTGCAATTCTTGACAGCCAGACGCCGGACAGAGCGCTACTATCACAATAGCTCACATTCAGCACTTTGTGCTAAAAATTCACCAAATCTTTGTTTTTTAGATAATTTCATGATTGTTTTTTCCACTCAGTCTACTAGATGGAGTAAATCAATTTCAGATTGTTTGCACACATGCAGGAATAAACAGGAAAGAATAACGGCGTCTCCTCCCACACTGTGTACTCAAGTAAGATTAAAAGACCGTAATTGCCCAGTGGTTAAGACTTCGGACTCAATTTTTGCCATGTCCCAGGTTCAAATATCCTACCCAAGCTTAATATTATTTTTTCTTTGACACCATTAAATTTTGGTTTTCAGTCTTTTTAAGCAATTTATTTATCCAAATAAGCATGTTTTTTACTTTTTATTACACAGGTAAACACTTAAAGCTGGTTAAACCACATTCTGTTTTACTTTAAGCTTCCATTGTGCTTCCATCTACTAAGATGTAAAATATATTTCTTGTTCATGACAGTAAATTTTCTTCAGTGGAGGAATAAATCAACCGCATAAAAGTTTATCACATAATCTGCGGTCTGGGAGTTGCATAAAGCCATTCTATAAATATTGTTACCCACTAGTGAAGTATCCTTTTTGGGTTCCGGCCCAACCTGTTCATCAACAAATACTGCATGTAGCGGAACACCAACAGACGTCATTGGCAATGACGATACCGTAAACAATGTCACGTTTTTGTGAAATCTCTATGGCGAACAGGACTTCAACCTGCGGCTTCAATTAACTGAACAGGTTTTTAAAACAAGAGGGCCATGATGGCCCTATATCGCTCACCTGAGAATAATAGCAGTAATTAGTTATGTAAGTTGAAAATGAAATGACAAGAAGTTTGTATTTCATTATTACTATTTGAGCAAAAGGGAAAAATATGGCAATGATATAAATAGTGCTAATAAAGGGTCACTTAAACAATATTAATTCAAAATATTATTGAATTCTGACAATGGTTTCAGAGAAGCAATTGTTTTTAAAAAAAAAAATTCCATTATTAGTCTATGTAAAACTGATAAGCCCCGGGGCAGGGCCATTTTGGACCATGGGGACATGATTTGAACAATTTTGGTAGAGGACCATAAGGCAAAGCTACATGCCAAATATAAAAGGTCTGGGCCTTACGGTTTCAGAGAAGAAGATTTTTAAAGGTTTTCCTATTATATAAGTCTATGTATAACTGATATGCCCTGTGGCGAGTCCATTTTTGACACAGGGGCCATGATTTGAACAATTTTGGTAGAGGACAGTAAGGCAAAGCAAGATGGCACGCTCGACTATTCCAGGTTTTTTTCGTTATTGGAAATTTGATAATTTTTAATTTCTAAATATAAAATTTCTAATTTAATATATAAGGTAATTTCTAAGTCCATCAAGGGCCATAACTCACACTAAATGCAAACTAGAATTACCTGCCTTGATTGGCTGCACTAGTGGCAATGTTGTGGTGAAGTTATAATCCCATACAAGCAGCAGTGTCAGAGATATAAGCTTATTTGTAGGTTGTACAAAAAACCTTAACCAAAATATCTAAGTCCATCAAGGGCCACACCTCAACTCACACTAAATGCAAACTTGAAATACCTGCCTTGATTGACTGCACTAGTGGCAATGTTGTGGTGAAGTTATAATCCCATACAAGCAGCAGTGTCAGAGATATAAGCTTATTTCTAGGTTGCACAAAAAACCTTAACCAAAATTTCAAAGTCCATCAAGGGCCATAACTCACACTAAATGCAAACTAGAGTTACCTGCCTTGATTGACTGCACTAGTGGCAAGGTTGTGGTGAAGTTTTAATCCCATACAAGCAGCAGCTGCAGAGATATAAGCTTATTTCTAGGTTGCACAAAAAACCTTATCCAAAATTTCTAAGTCCATCAAGGGCCATAACTCACACAAAATCCAAACCAGAGCTACCAGCCATGATTTGCTGCAGAAGTGGGGAGGCTGTGGTGAAGATATAATGCAATACAAGTATTGGTTGTAGAAATACAAGCTTTTTGTAGGTTGCACAAACAAGGGCCACTATGGCCCTAAATCGCTCACCTGGTACACATTGGCAAACTTGACCTATAGTGACCTAGATTATGACTGGACATGTATACCCACAATCAACCTCTAGAGTGTAAACAAGATTTTCCAATGATTTGACCTAGTGACCTAGTTTTTGACCGGACATGACCCATATTCAAACTTGACCTAGATATCAATGCGACAAACATTCTGACCAAATTTCACCAAGATCCAATGAGATTTGTAGCCTCTAGAGTGTTAACAAGGTTTTTCTAAGATTTGACCTAGTGACCTAGTTTTTGACCGGACATGACCCACATTCAAACTTGACCTAGATATCAATGAGACAAACATTCTGACTAAGTTTCATCGAGATCCAATGAGATTTGTAGCCTCAAGAGTGTTCACAAGGTTTTTCTATGATTTGACCTAGTGACCTAGTTTTTGACCAGACATGACCCATAATCAAACTTGACCTAGATATCAATGAAACAAACATTCTGACCAAGTTTCATCAAGATCCAATGAGATTTGTATCCTCTAGAGTGTTCACAAGGTTTTTCTATGATTTGACCTAGTGACCTAGTGTTTGACCAGACATGACCCACATTCAAACTTGACCTACGAGGGCTGTCCCAAAACAATGTAGACTTTCCTTATAAAATTCTTCGTTATAACAACAGAGACAAACGGTGGTCGGTATGTATAAACATAGGGTTTATGTAAACCTGTGTGAAGTTTTAACGCGCTATCTTTAAAACTCACCAGCACAGAGTAGTTTGAAACACCCTACCTGTGTAACCCCGGCGCACACTAGTTAACGTTATGACATCATCGACGTTGAACAACGTCACTCCTTTTCAAAATACTTGTGGTGATTGATGCATTTTCGCTGACGCACAGCCTCTTTAACAAGCTGGTACCTACATGTAGCTCGTGCAACACTCTCAATGTTTCTTGTTTGAGCTGTCTTCAATGTTTTCAATTTTTGTCCGCGTAATTGAGGTTTTAGGTATGAAAAGTTTTTAAACACTGCAAACTCTAATGGGCTAGGTCAGTGGTATGTGGCGGATGTTTAAACTTTTGAAAACCCAACACGGCAAGTTCCAAATGTGCATGCTGGGAAATGTGTCACGAAGTGATAACCCTGTGAAATATGTTGCTTTCTAAGTTGTCAATGAACCCCGGTCACTTCTCTCGTATCGTATGCAATAGATCTGTGTGATGGGTGTTTGCTGAAAAAGTCCTGATCACTCGAATATCGTCTAAAAAAGAGGGTTGATACTTCTTTTTCTTCTGCACTTAACAAACGTGGCACCCATATAGCACGACTCTCGACATATTAGTTTCTCATGTAAAAGTCGATGTAGCCTACAGACAATTTGCTGACCCCGAGGAGTTCAACATTATATCTCACCGCAAGACGCCGATCACCAATCATGACGCTCCTCAAGTTTTCTACAATGAAACCGTCAATTGCTTCCGGCTATCCCATCTTTACATTATTTTCTCAACCCATCCTTCTGAAAATCGCGTATTCTATTTGAACACCAGCAAGCGAGATGCTGATTGATAAATTTCTGTTGATTGTAGTTGTTTTAACGTCTGTTTCGGGATCAAATTCAACTCAAAGCAGTATTCTATGACATTCTGCTGCGCCGCCTTTTCCTCTGACGTCGTCATTTCTGGCGTCTTCAGAACACAGTACCATTCGCCATAACTAGATATCTTTCTTTTAAATGACGCTACGTTAACGAATTTTTCCAGGTTGACGTCATAAATAACAACGTCAACATTCATGACGCAATTTTGCGCAAATTCCGATTCGAAATAGATTTTTAGGAGGTTGTAAAATGTACCTCTTTAAATCTACCTTTAAGATTTTGGCGTGCGCCGCATAAATTAACCAACAATGAATATTTACAAATAAAATAGGGTCAGGTGTGTTCAGGAACCTTATTATTTCTTATTCAAATGTGAAAATGTTTGAAATAGCATTGGTAAAAAAATCAAAGAAATATTACGTCGGGTTCTTCAAAAATCTTATCAGTCCACGGTGTTTTGGGACAGCCCTCGTAGATATCAATGAGGCTAACATTCTGACCAAGTTTCATTAAGATCCAGGGCGACTGTAATAGCCCTCCATATTCTTCGAATAGTCAAGGTAAAAATGATAAACAAGAGCACCGCAGTGCGGCAAAATACGCCCGTCACGGCCGGCGGGTGTCAAAGTCGTCCAGACTCAGGCCGACTGGAAAAAGTCGCCCGGAGTGTAGGCCCGACTATCGATCTCAAAAAGACTATGCTGTAGTATTGCGATAGCTCAAGTACTATCCCGATAGTATTGCAATAGTCAAGAAAAAGTTTTGGTTTTTTTAAAAAATGCCCATTTTTGACAATAAAGGGGGCATAACTAAAAATAGTCGCCAACGTCTGAAATTTAACAGGAACCAAAATTCACAGGTGCCTTCCCTGTATGATGAGAAAGCTAACTATGAAATTTGGTTACAATAGACAAAATGTAAGTAAAATTATTATCAGGAAACAATATATTGTTAAAAAAATTTAGTGAAGGGGCATAACTCTGAAAATACAGAGTCAAACCAAAAACCCGTAATATATATTAAGTCACTTCATTCATTGTATCACCATATCAAATTTGAAATCAATTGAATCAAAAATAAAAAAAGTTCTGTTTTTTTTTTTAAAAATGCCCATTTTTGACAATAAAGGGGCATAACTCTGCTAAAAATAGTCGCCAACATCTGAAACGCAAACTTGTCCAAACTATTGTGGTATGGAATACTTGTAGGAAGTTTAATCAAAATCGGTCAATAAATGAAGGTGAGAGAGCGCTAAGAAGAAAAGTTAACGGACGAAGTGTGGCTTATTTTAAATTTTAAGGATGTAAAGGGGCATAACTCATAGAAAAAAAATTTAACAGGAACCAAAATTCACAGGTGCCTTCCCTGCATGATGAGAAAGATAAATATGAAATTTGGTTACAATAGACAAAATGTAAGTAAAATTATTATCAGGAAACAATATATTGTTAAAAAATTGTGTAAAGGGGCATAACTCTGAAAATACGAAGTCAAACCAAAAACCCGTAATATATGTTAAGTAACTTCATTCATTGTATCACCATATCAAATTTGAAATAAATTGAATAATTAAAAAAAAAGTTCTGTTTTTTTTTTAAAAATGCCCATTTTTGACAATAAAGGGGCATAACTCTGCTAAAATAGCCGCCAACGTCTGAAACGCGAACTCGTCCGAGCTATTGTGGTATGGAATATTTGTAGGAAGTTTAATCAAAATCGGTAAATAAATGAAGGTGAGAGAGCGCTAACAAGAAAAGTTAACGGACGGACGTACGGACGTTCTCACAGTTGAACATTTGTTGGGTATATTTTTTGTTTAAAAGTACCCAACAGTACACTAAAATACCCAACAATAACAATAGGGCAATCACGGAATGAATGGAATCTATTGTTATCCCTACCCAACAAAGGACCTTTCGTGCGCTCGGACGGACGTACAGCGCTGGGTATACCATAATACGACCGTCGGGCGTATAATAATAAGCACTCATGTAAGATCCTCTATGTATATATTTAAGGAGTACTTGGTTAATGAAGTGATGAGACATGTCATTTGCTGTTATAATTGTTACAGTAGGTCAGCCACTTTAGTTGATAGAGTACTAGGTAAGACTGCAGGGCCAGTGGCTAATTAGGCTTGACCTTGGCTCTTTATCCTCCCTCTTTGTTGTGTCTGCTGTTCACACAAGTATGTAATTGTATTAAAATATTTACGTTGTGCATTTGGTCACTAATGCTTAAGTACATATCTACTTAATGACCTAATTCAGTAACACTTAATGCACCACACCTCTTAGCCTGTTTCTTGTTTTGAAAATGAGTGACCACTTACAGTTGGTTAAAAGAAAAGCAGAATGTGCCATAAGGTGCATTCTGCTTTACTTTCAGCCAGATTTAAACTTCAATCTTCTTGGATAGATAAAGAAACATTTTTGTATATAATATATTCTTGACTGTATAAACTGGGACTATTGTCTTCAGAGGGGGAATAAATTAAAGTGGTATTTTATGGAGTAATGGGTTAAGTCATACTGTCCTTAAAACCACTCATAAGATATAACCTCTATCTTGGAAGGGAACCCACAGTAAACCTGCTTTACATTCAGCCTGCTTTAACCATTTACCCCATAGCCTATTTCGAGTGTTGGCTAGGATAAAGAAAATATTCCTCATGGTACAGATTATATTAAGATTCATTTATACAAAGTTGAATTATTTTCTGTAGGTATGAAATAAATGCATTAAAGTGATACTAATACTATTACCCTGTAAATATGCCTTTTTATGCCTGTAGAAAATAGTTCTATTTAGTTCAGCCATGAATGTGCTACATAAGAAATATTCTTTATCCTGTCAAATGGTTGCTTAAATCAGGCTGCAAGTAAAGCAGAATGCACCTAAAAAATAAGGCACATTCTGCTTTGCTTTCAACCTGCTTTAAGTGGTCACCTGTTTTCAAAACTAGAGACAGGCTTTGGGGTAATGGGTTAAGTCTTAGCATACTAATGTCCTTTGCAAAAGTGTTTTCCACTGGTACTGTACTATGATAATTATTCCAGAACATTTTGGCCGACTGTTCTGTCTGGCTGATTGATCTTGTCTAATATAGCAACAATCACAGGTACAGCACAATGTCCAAACTCACCACAAAATTCCTAAATTCACACCTACATTAACGCTAAGCTTGCCAGGGATGAAATCATGATAATATTTGCAAGCAGTTTGGATCCTGATGAGAAGCTGCGTAAGGCGGTGTCTTAATCAGAATTTATCAGAAAATTTGATTTGGCAGAGAAAATATACCAAGGAATGCAAGTGGTGTTTTTTTGCCAGCAAATTGTTCATTCATAACAGTAAACAGCTCCTACAAGACAAAAACTTGAGATGCTCAATTAAGCATTAAGTGTAGATTTGGACAAAAAACGTGAAAGTCTGAATGGGAAGATACCGAGAGTTAACAGTATGGGATTTATTAGAACAAAAACCAGTTACTAATTAATACATTTCATATCTAGACTATATCCATGGCTCCAGACAAGAGAGAAAACATCTCTGTTACTTCCCCACCAATTTCAATGCTAATATTTTATTTACAGTGGAAAAGACATTATTCCTTCCCGTTTAAATGAAAACTAATCACAAAAGTTATGTAATCAAATATAGAAAATGACAACTCTTTGAAAATTCTGACTAATTATTAGTAGCCAAATAGCCAACAGTTTGAGCTGGATGAGATGCCGGGTTACTTGGCACCTGATCTGTCTCCAAACTGTTTGCAATGGATGAATGGTTTTTAACAGAAACACAATCGTTTGGCAGTAACTATAATGTCTCTACTGTATTAGAACCATCAGAAAGAGATGATTAGAATGAGTAGTCACAACAAAGGGGTTGCTGATGACATAAGGAATTTAGTGTTTAACATACAACCTCTTAGTTTACACCTATATTTTACACTCAAGATTTTAGATTCTGCAAAAATGAATATACTTTAACCCCTTCACTGCCATGATGTCAATAACTTTAAACAATTGTCAATCTGCTTTTAATTTCTAAAATTCAAAGTTTAGGTATTTTGACTTACGAAATATAAATTTGAGTATCAAACAGTTTTGATCCTAATCAGATGCTGCATAATGTAGAGACTTATCAGGATCCAAACCGTTTGCAGTAACAATTGCACTCGGGTTCAGGCATTTAAAGGGTTAATTATTAATCTAATACATTCCTCATACAGAAATGATACAGTCAAACCTGTAAACATGAAGGGGCCAATAAATAAGGAAACATAGACAGAAACTGCTTAACCCATTCCCCTATAAATTCGCCTTTTTACGCCTAAAATTTATGCCTCCACTGAAGAAAATAGGTCCCTTTTATACAGTCATGAATATGATTGTATCATTTGATATATTTTTCTATATCCTAGCAGATAATAGCTTAAACAGGCTGAAAGTAAAGCAGCATGCGCATAAAGGCGCATTCTGCTTTACTTTCAGCCTGCTTTAAGTGGTCACCTATCTCCAAAACTAGAAACAGGATATGGTGTAATGGGTCAATGCAGGACACAAAAGCAGGAACATTCAAAATATGTGAATTTGCACTTTTACATATAAATATATGTATAAAACTGGCTGCTTAATGCAGAATGCCCTTTATATAGATGCAAATACATGTATTTTCTAAATAAATATACTGCCATCTATGTGATACAGAAACATATAATATCTGTCATGAGTCTATGTTTAAGACAAGCTGATCTCAAACGAGTCTAGAATTGAAATGTTATTAAGCGAGCCTTGGCGAGCTTAATAACTTTTCTATTCTAGACGAGTTTGAGATCAGCTTGTCTTAAACATCGACGAGTGACAGATTCTTTTTCTCACATTACGAACGATTTAAGCTATTTTTTAAGCAATATGCATGTTTTGGAACCCCGGTGACGTCCAAACGCCGTTATAAATAGTGACGTTATGGTGACGTCATCAAAGTGATCTTACACATGTTAGAGATAAGGATATTTGTCATCGTTGTTCGCTATAGAAGAGAAGGGTAGTTATGTGAGAAAATAGCTTTCTGCATAAAGCATCTTTATGTGTGGCTGAAACAGGAGCTTTCAGCATTAGATTGTAGACAAGAGCTTTCTGCATGAAAGCTGCCATCTTTGTCTAAGACAAAAATAATAGCTTCTGAATTAAGCTGCCATCTTTATAATATTTATGAAACTAAAACAAGAGCTTTCTGCATTAAACTGCCATCTTTATATAGGACTGTAAACAAGAGCTTTCTGCATTAAGCTGCCATCTTTATATAGGACTGTAAACAAAAGCTTTCTGCATTAAGCTGCCATCTTTATATAGGACTGTAAACAGAAGCTTTCTGCATTAAACTGCCATCTTTATATAGGACTGTAAACAAAAGCTTTCTGCTTTAAACTGCCATCTTTATATAGGACTGTAAACAAAAGCTTTCTGCATTAAGCTGCCATCTTTATATAGGACTGTAAACAAAAGCTTTCTGCATTAAACTGCCATCTTTATATAGGACTGTAAACAAAAGCTTTCTGCATTAAGCTGCCATCTTTATATAGGACTGTAAACAATAGCTTTCTGCATTAAACTGCCATCTTTATATAGGACTGTAAACAAGAGCTTTCTGCATTAAGCTGCCATCTTTATATAGGACTGTAAACAAAAGCTTTCTGCATTAAACTGCCATCTTTATATAGGACTGTAAACAAAAGCTTTCTGCATTAAGCTGCCATCTTTATATAGGACTGTAAACAAAAGCTTTCTGCATTAAACTGCCATCTTTATATAGGACTGTAAACAAAAGCTTTCTGCATTGAACTGCCATCTTTATATAGGACTGTAAACAAGAGCTTTCTGCATTAAGCTGCCATCTTTATATAGGACTGTAAACAAGAGCTTTCTGCATTAAACTGCCATCTTTATATAAAACCATTAATTATCTATCAAATATAGGTTTGTAAATCTTTGCATGCTAGCGGTGGATACATATGCCACAGTGATTACTGTTGCAAACAGTTTGGGTCCAAATGAGATGCCACATAATGCGGCGTCTCATCGGGATTCAAACTTTTTGACACAGTTTTGAGAAGAAATTTTGAAAATTCTATTTTTAGAACAGTAGCAGAAGACAGTTGTTACAGATGGAGAATTTACCCAGCATGCAAAGAATTAACTGTAATTGTGAAAAAGAGACACCTTTACACAAAGCAGGAATTTAAGTGATGCATGTGACATCCCATTAAAAATAGTGGCAGAGATATAAAAAAAGTGCCAACCTGACAATTAACACAAAGAGAAATTTAATGAATATCTTTAATGCAAACTGACATGATCTTAGATCTAGATAATTATGCAATTAATTCCCAGGTTGCATATAAAGCAAGATATTATGAATATCTCTTAACCATTTCAGGGCCTAATATCATCTGACAGAAATAACTGATATCGGCTTAGACTGTAAATCTTGTTTGTTTGTGGGTATCGCAGTACTACATTTTCCACTTTTTTTTATCCCATTAGTCCATAAATATGCCTTTTTACACCTTTTATTTATTTCCTCCTTTGAAAAAAATTGCAGGGCTACCATAAGCTGCTAAAAAAATCCTAAGATTTCCAAGCGGGATTTTAGGAATCTCTGCATTTAACACCAACACAAATTATGCAAACAGTTTGGTACCAGATCAGACCCAGCGTATCACCCATATCAATGTTTATTAAGTAAAAAATTCATTAAACTCGAAATTTAAAGTAAGAGTAGAAATCCGAAGATTTTGGAAAAATCCGTTGGTCCGGTGAAACTAAGAAAAAATCTGAAGATTTCAAAAAAATCCGGAAAAAAGGCAGCTCTGAAATAGTTCCTCTTTATACAGTCATATGCTTCATAAATATGAAATAAAATTATGTTCTATATCCCAGCAGATGGTAGTTTAAAGAAGCTCCTGATGGAGCATTCTGCTTTATTTTCAGCCTTCTTTCAGCAACCATGTGTCTCAAGTACTGAAAACAAGATACGGGGGAAAGGGTTAAAAGCCCACAAGTTCACTGATGCTGTTGAATACAGGAGGCAAATTAATGCAAGATGAAAGCACAGCAGAAAGCTCTTACAGGAGATGCAATTTGCACTTCTGTGTATGGAGGAAAGGGTTTAAATTGCTCATCAAAAGGATGTACTTCTATCCAACCTGTTTGTCGTTTAGAATTTCTTATTGATCCATATCTCTGCCCCAATGGCACACTTCACTTTTTTGCAAAGAATGCGGCGGGTATATATAATCTGGTGGGGTAGAATGTGCAGTGATAGTTTTTTGATCTTGTCAATAAAATCATATCATCTTTTTATACTTGATTGAATGTCGTATTAGGCTTGCACTGCAGATTTAAACATTTTTATCTCCTGTAACATTGAATGGAGAGTACAGTAATACTTGTATAATAGTGGTAGATATTGCTTTTTACAGCTTTCTCCTCAACACACTAAATGCAAATCATCTATATTAAAATATAAGATACTGGTGACTGCTAAAAGCAAGATTAAAGTAAAGCAGAAAGCTCCATTAGGAGCTTTCTTCTTTACTTTGATTGTGATTTAAGCTGACCCTGTATTCAACAGTATAACTAGTTTTGTATGTTTCTGTTCTATAGGCGCTCAAAGGGCGCTCAAAGGCGCTTCTATGGAAGAAAGGGTAAAAGCTTAATGCTGGACCAAATCAATGAAGTAATACAATTCTGAACCTACATGATTACAGTTATATAACATACGTTGCAAAGAACTGTGGTAAAGCCTGAACAAACACCAAGTTAAACTTTGCGTCTAAAGATCAGGCTTAAAATGATTTGCCACACCGATTGAAATAAATTGTCAGAACTTTCATAAACCTGTCATTTTACACATTTTATGGCATTGTGTTTGCATATAGCTTTGATTAATTTGGAAAGAATAATGTTTGGGTGTTACACTTTGATGAGACGATTCTAATGAGTAGTCATACTATAGGATTTCATGCAAATATTAAAATCTAAGTTATTGAAATACAGTGGAAACTTACAATACTTCAAACTCACGTTATATTGTTGGAACATGCCCATATTACAACTTTGAAATACAGGTATGTTCGACTGAAGCTAGATAGTAAATTAAATATATGAAATACCCGTAAGGTCTTAACTCTTTCCTCCCTGAAACTTTAAATGGACAATTCCAGTTTCCATTTAAGTCTAGTCCATTTTTGACTTTTAATGGTTGTTTTTGTCAATGTTTGGCATTATGACAAACAGTGAAGACCCTGATCAGAGGGCTCCTTTCGGAGCCCTCTGATCTGGGTCTTCACTGTTTGCACAGAACAAGTGTACGACTCACATGTACACTGTTTGAAAAGGACGCCTATATGCGGGACTAGACTTCAAAGGGTTAAGCGAGTTTGAAGTATCGAGTTTGACTGTATAGTCCCCTTATCTGGGGCCCTGCATAAAGGAATGGTTGAACATTTGTGCACATTTTTTTCTGCACAGGGTGGCAGTTTACATGTTAAAAAGCAGACAGCGAGGATTATCCAATATGAACAGTCAATGACAAGATAATATTGCCTAATAAAGCATAGGACTGTACAGATATATGAAGAGGACTAGCACAGCAGGATAGGAAGGGTCTAAATGCTTATCATAATGTTAAATTAACGCATTACTCCATAGATAGGCATTTATATGCTTTTTATTTATTTCTACACTACATGAATTAGTTCCACATTATACAGTCATGAATACATACAATAAGAACTATTTTCTACACCCTAGCATTATGGTAGATTAATTAAAGAAGGCTGAAGGGAAAGGAGAATGCACCTTTAAAGGCACCATCTGCTTTCCTTTCAAAGTCTTCACCTGTCTTCAAAACTAGAAAAGGGTAAAAGGAATGATGAAAGTAAAGCTGCAGAAAAGCTCCCATATAATGAATGTAAAGCAGAAAGCTCCTTTAGTTTTTTTTTACTTTCAGCTTTTAAAACTTGATCTCTGAAACTTACAATTGATCATTCTAATTTTTTTACAATAAAAACTGTTTAAAAATTGGCAAACTGTGCAGAAGGCTCCAATAAGATTGATTGATTTGGGTTTTACAGCACTGCAATCCAATATTGATCATATAGCATATGTATGTATGAAGTGAATGTACAAGTGTGTAGGTGACACAGTTTGGTGGAGCCCTCTGATTTGTGTCTACAGAGTTTGTGTAGGACAAATGTACTCTTCACAGGTACACAGTAATGGCATGAATATGCACCAATAAAAGCCAATCAGTTAACTCATTCAGTACATTCATAATTTTACAAACAGAGTATCTGTAAACAGTACACTTGTCCTATGCAAACAGTTTTAAGGAGCTCTCTGATCAGGGTCTGCGACTTGTCATTTTGCAATAAATTGCAAAAAACAACCATTAAATAGTCAATAATGGACTAGACTTAATTGGAATTGAAGTTTGAGGGGATAATCAGTTAAGCAGCCACCTGCCATAATCACCCATTACAACACCTTGTAACAGTCAGTAATCCTTAAAGTGGGACATACTTTACTGCGACAGATATCAATGGCCACATCCCTTGTCCCCAGCCAGTCCCAACCACGCTAGCCACAGGTTGCTAAATTATAGCTATTATATCACCTATTCACTTCTGACACACGGGTATTCACAGTCTAATTTTATATACTCTTTTTACTACTAATGAAAGACCCATGCCTCATGAGAACCTATTCAAAGTACATTTTTTCACCCGGATCTTACCTATTGATAATACTGAGAACATCAAATTTAATTTAATCAAACTCATTTTGCACTTACTGCCAGTAAATTTAACCTTTTCTTCTGCTAAAGGTGTGACTTGATTGGAATTTACAAACAAATTTGAGTCCAGACCAAACCCTAAGTAACTAGATATCTCATTAGGATCCAAACTAATTTTGGAGACCTTGGACTGATGCGGCATTGGAAACAATGTTAGCCCTTATCATGCTAACCGCGACTTGGCTTACAGTTTATTATTATACCAGATTTATCAGATCAGACGCCGCATGATGTGGCCTCTGATATGGATCCAAACTGTATGTCACTCATATTCAACTTTCCTTCTGTTAGTAGCTTACCATGGTCTACATTGTTGGCAAAGAAGACAAATCAAGTCTCACAATACAACAATAATTATAAATTAACAATTCTCTAATTGAATAGTCATAAAACTGTCCACAGTATGAACAGCTATCATTGGAACTATTACATGGGCTTATAATATATGGAAACTATTCCTCTGCATAAGAGTGCAGACTCCTGTTAGACTGATCCTATAAGAAAACCGTGCAGACCTTGATCAGACACCTTCTTCTGGTTCAGGCTGGTATGGGTCTACATTGTTTTCACAATTGAAGTTTTATTATATGCTACTGGCAGTAGAGAGGTAAAAGTTTCTATTCATTGATTGAAAATTGAAAAATTATGAAGTGTATTTAAGAAGGCTTCCCATGACTATCTCACATATATATAATTGAAGTTTTTGTTGTGCTTTTGTCAAAGGTCTTAATAGGCGTCACGGGCGTTTTGCCCAATATTACCCGAAATCCTGGTAATATTTCATCATTGTTATATACATATGGTTGTTGGACAATGTCTGAACAGGAACAATATAATACAGTAATGATCTCATATCCTGATCTGTAAACAACGACTGCACATACCAATCCTGTGATCTTGACAGGCCAGTCTACTCACTCATGAACAGATGATGCACTTATTATATGGTGCTATCACTCCTCACAGGGATGACAAACGGGCTTCCAAAGGAAAGAAAATTTGTCACAGAAAGTTATCTGGTGATGAAAGTCATCCCCTCTACTGTGCATGGTGCTGTTGTTTTGGAGTATGGAGCTGGCACCTAGCATTGTCCACTGGCATCTGGTTGTCGTCTTACGCTTCTTAAGCAGTATTTTAAAACAGTAACACCAATTATAAGTCACAGGTTTCACCCAAAGAGAAAATAACTCCCTTTCCAGTGGTAAATATCTGGAGATTGAAATGTCGTAGGAAAAATGAGAATTTTGTCACTGAATATGAGACACGTTAAAAGTCGTCTAAAATAGGTAATTGTTAAACCCACGGACACCCTAAAAAAACTAAGCTGCTGTTTACCCCGGGGAAACCCGGCAAAATGAATCGGCCAGCAAAGGCGTCAAAATCAGGGATTGGGTTAAGCAAGATGAAAGTAAAGCTGAAAGGTTCTGAGGTTCTGAAGAACCTTTCGACTTTATTTTCATCTACCTGTCCTTTACAAACTACAATAGGCCCTTTTTTAATTGATCAGGTTTCTTCTCTTTTCATATATTGTAAGTGGGCAACATTTTGCGCTTGTTCAGGCTTTTCTCTGGGCATTCTGGTCTCCTCCCACAACAATGACCATATACACCAACATTACAGCCATTGAGAGTCATTGTTGTAATAACTTATTTATAAGTAAATAAAGTTTAACCCTTTACCATATAGTCTGTTTCTGGTATTGAAGATTATGTGACCACTTAAAGCAGGTTGACAGTAAAGCAGAATGTGCCTTTAGGCACATTCTGCTTTACTTTCAGTCTGCTTTAATTTAAGCTACCATCTGCTAGAATATAGAAAAGATTTCTTTTGGTACATGGTTACGACTGTATAAATTATAATTCTTTTCTACAGAGGAGGAATTAATTAAATGTGCTAAAAGGCGCTACTATTGGGTTAAAGGTTAACTATATATCTGAGGAAAAAAAGAGTAGTTCTTATCATATAGGCCCCTGGTTTAAGAGGCGGAGTGTGGACTACTTCACACAAGTTAAAACGGTTCTATTAAAGCATGCATGGTTAATTGAGGTATGAATATGTTGTTTTTTCAATGACAGTGTCACAGGTCACACAAATAACACCATTGAGAAAACGAGGCACAGTTTATCAGCTCTCTGCTGCTACTACAAGCAAATCGCTGTGATAAATTTCTAGCCCATGGTCGTACACACAGGTAAACTTGCATCATACTTGTTAACCCATTTCTTCATAGATACATACTTTAATACCTGTAATCTATTCCTCCACTGAAGAAAATAGTTCCACTTTTTACAGTCATGAATATGTATCACAAGAAATGTTCTCTTTATTCTAGCAGATGTTTGCTTAAAGCCGGCTGAACGTAAAGCAAAATGTACCTTAACAGGCGCGTAGCTACCTGTACGCAAAAAACGCAACTGCGTACACATTGTCCTCAAAAACAGAATAATTGAAAAGTCCAAAAATGCAATAAAAATCGTAGGGGGTAGGGGGTATAGATCAAAGGCTGGAAGACAAGCTGTCAGAAAAAAAATCGTTATCCTAGAATCAGTAATTTGTTATATTGAGTCAAAGTTTTACATAGTCTTTGATGCGGGAAACTCCCTCAGAACGCACCAGAGACCATCTAGGATTAAAAAAATCCCGGGGGAGCATGCCCCCGGACCCCTCTAGAGTAAGAGTGTTTAGACCAATCAGAGGGGGTAAAAAGTATGTTATTGAGAGTCGAATTTTACATATAGATTAAAAAATGATGATGGTATTAAAATGCAATAAAAATCGTAGGGGGTAGAGGGTATTGATCAAAGGCTGGAAGATAAGCTGTCAGAAATAAAATCGTTATCCTAGAATCAATAGTATGTTATATTGAGTCAAATTTTTACATAGTCTTTGAATGCGAGAAACTCCCTCAGAACGCACCAGAGACCATCTAGGATTAAAAATTTCCCGGGGGAGCATGCCCCCGGACCCCTCTAGAGTAAGAGTGTTCAAACCAATCAGAGGGGGTAAAAAGTATGTTATTGAGAGTCGAATTTTACAAATAGATTAAAAAATGATGATGGTATTATATTCTGTTTAACCCGTTTCCATTGCTCGAAATGCCCTCAGAACTCACCAAAGCCCATCTAGGAATTTTTTTCCAGAGGAGCATTCCTCATTCCCAGTAAGAGTGCGTTCACCAATTGAATTAGCTTTGCCCCTGACGTCGACGTGTGCCCCCTCAATCACAGTTTGCTTCCTATGGGCCTGCTTTATCATGTTATCAAAACATATCGTAAATGCGAATGGTTCTATTGCTGAACTGAATATTACTGATTGTCGGTTTGAAATTAACATCCATGATTTCAGGAACGTACATTAGATCTATATAGATCTACGTTCCTGGCGATTTTGTCGTCAATGTCGTTTTTGTTGTTGTTTTTTTTCTTCAAATTTTTACATAGATTTATGTTATTTTATCAACTGTTTTGAATGCGGGAAACGCCCTCAGAACACACCAGAGACCATCTAGGAATGAATTTTTTCCCGGGCCCCCCTAGTATAAGAGTGCGTACACTTCCTAATTGGTCTAGCTACGCCCCTGCTTAAGGCACATTCTGCTTTACTTTCAGCTTGCTTGAAGTGCTCATCAGTCTTCAAAACTAGAAACAGGCTATACAGTAAAGGGTTATACTTTTGAATCCCATTTCCGTTAACCATTTTACTTAACCCTTTACTCCATAGATAAACCTTTTTATACCTGCAATTTATTCCTCCTATGAAGAAAATAGTTTATACTGTCACGAATAAGCACCATAATGCATCAAGTTACCATCTGTTAGGGAAAGCAACTATTTTTATGGGTATATTTGTGACTGTTTCAAGTGGAACTATTTTCTTTAGTGGAGGCCTCAAAATATGCATATCTATGGAGTGATGGGTTAAGGACAAAATGTACTATGTGGAGAGTCCTTGAAGAGGGGATTTCCCTGTAGTATTTTAATTTATTGAACAAGTTGTAAAAAACAATATGGGATTGCCAAAGGCTCAAATCATATTAGTTCATACAAGTAGGTCCATAAATTCAACGCCTCAACTATAATGAATCAGTATAGTTTTTTAGATCTTTGCATGCTGGGTAATTTTTTCTCTTTGAACTTTAAGTAAATTTGTAGTCTGAAGCAACTGTCGTCTGCTATTGTTCTAAATTTAGATTTTAAAAAAATATTCTCAAAACAGGATCATAATGTTAAACAGTCCTGATAAGATGCTGTGTTAACCCATTACCCTATAAATTAGCCTTTTTACGCCCTCAATTTATTCCTCTACTGAAGAAAATAGTTCCAATTTATACAATCATGAATATGCAGCATGAGAAATATTTTCTATATCCTAGCAGATGGTAGCTTAAAGCAGGCTGAAAGTAAAGCAGAATGTGCCTTCAGGCACATTCTGCTTTACTAAATTCAACTTTACTAATTTCAACCTGCTTTAAGTGGTCATGCACCTATCTTCAATACTAGAATCACTGGCTATGGGGTAATGGTTGAAAAGTGTCCCCATCTCCATTTAACTCTTTCAACACCATATAAGACCTGTTAAAATATACTCATTACATTTGCAAACAGTGAAGACCCACTGTTTGCTCATTTAGACCCGTATTTATTAATTCTAAGTAGACTGGTTCATGTTTTGGTAACTAAAAAGATCCACAATGGAACTTAATAGCCCACAAGAGTTACTTAGTGTTGACAGAGTTAACACAGGTTTTACCTATACCAGTCTATGCAATTTGATGCCTTTATGCTAAAAATCTTGTGTCAATTTCAACAGTTTGCAGCAAGATCAGATATGTCACCAAAATTTTAAAGTATGACATAAATTATACAAACCTTGTAAACTCATCATTTTGTCCATTTTATGCCATTGCATAATTTTGTGATTGGTTTTGATCAAACGGGGGAGCATTATGTCTTCTCTTTTTATATAGGGTGGAGATGACATTATTTTTTCTGTTTAAATGAATCTGAATGCAAATACATTTCAATAAAACATAGAAAATGACAGCTTCTTGAAATTTCTGACCAATTGTTTTTTTAATCCTAGTTAAAAACAGTTTGATGCCTGATCAGACATTTGGTTACATGGTGACAAATCTGACTCCAAACTGTTAGCAAATTGAAATATTGGTTTTAGCTTAACCACCTTTAATGGGAAAAAATAAAGTCTTTTCCACTGTATCTATAGCCTTGATATCAATAATTAAACTTGTCTAGATTTTAAATTGATTCTCATTTACTTTATGAATGACAAATGGTGGGGAAAACTTGTAAAAACGCTGAATCCGAAGTATCTGGTGAAAAAGAACAAGCTATTACGCCCAACATCAAATGATAACATGAAAGGTCACTTCAATTAACTACTTGTGCACAGCGTGCAACTGAACTGACATTTTAACCCATTACCCCTTAGATACACATTTAACTCCTTAAATTTTTTCCTCAATTGAAGAAAATAGTTCCACTTGATTCACAGTCATGAAATGAATGCCCTATATTATAAGAAACTTTTTTTTTTATCTTAGCAAAATTAATGGTAGCTTAAAGCAGCTAATTGAAAGTAAAGCAAAATGCGCCTTAATGCACATTCTGCTTTACTTTCAACCTGCTTTAAGTGGCCACATGTCTTCAATCCTAGAAACAGGTTATGGAGTAAAGGGTTAAAACAGTTTGGATATTGATTTGACACCAAGTATCTTGGCATCTAGCTGATCATGCAGGATCCAATTTCTTTGGCACTTGTAGTAATATTTCTTCAACTCGGACGTATTTACAAAATTTGATAAATATATACAGACAACAATTTTAGTACAGACACATTAATATTTTGATATTTAAGGATTGAAATGTGATTTCAAATGCCAACTTTTAATTCACCCTTATCTTACTACTGGCGAATATTGACTCTTTTTAAAAACCAGTGTAGACTCCTATAAGAAAGCTTCACTAAAGCAGCTGTAAGATCAGGATCTAATAAAATCTCTCTGACATGAGGCTTCACTCTACATAGAAAATACAAAAATTAAATTCTGTATAGATAATAAATCAAAATATGAAAGTGAACAGAGCAGACCCTGATGTGGCATCTCATCTGAGTATACACTGTTTGCAAATAGCCACTTCAATAAGACACAAGTTATTTATGGGTTAATCCTTAAAGCGACTCGCAACCGGATGGTGTACTTGTCAAAATAAAATAAAATACTCAAATAAAAGCAAATTTGTGGCATTATTTGGCTTCTGACATTAAAAAAATATGATCAGTCCAAAAAAAGTCTCAAGAATCGTCACCGAATCTTAGATTTTTAGATATTTTCCATCGTTTTTCTATACCGACTAGTAGAAGGTATAGTTGTTGCTGTTGCTTCTCTACACGGGCTCAGACATAAACACGAGCCGAATTACAAAGTTGTATGCACTTTCGACCGCAACACATTGAAATACGTTAAATCGATCCCAGATAAACGGATAGTTCCGTGGTCCATTGGTCTAAGCGGTTTCCCCTATTTTGCCTTCTGTCCGCCAATGCCGGGCCATGGGTTCGAATCCCACCAGAGACCAATATTTTTTTTTATTGAAATTCATTTTTTTTAAACAGAATTTCTTATCCTAAACTAATTCTTTACCATTTATATAAGCGTTTGACACATATTTACAAATTACTATTTTTAATGCACCATCTGGTTGCGAGTCGCTTTAACACCACATCCTGTTTCTAGTTTTGAAGACAGGTGACCACTGAAAGCAAGTTGAAATTAAAGTAGAATGCATATTAAGTCACATTCTGCTTTACTTTCAGCCTGCTTTAAACTACAATCTGCTAAAATAAAACATTATATAAAACTGTTCTAGGTACCTTGTACATTCAAGACTTTTTGGAACTGTTTTAAAGGTATAAAAAGGCATATTTATGGAATAATGGGTTAATATAACCCATTACACCATAGCCTGTTTCTAGTATTAAAGATAGTAGACCACTTAAAGTTGGTTGAAAGTAAAGCAGAATGCGCCTTAAGGCGCATTCTGCTTTACTTTTAACCTGCTTTAAGCTACCAGCTGCTAGAAAATAGTACTTATTTTTAATTTTAAACATTCACAACTGAATAAAATTTTCTTAAGTGGAGGGATAAATTAGAAAGCGTAAAAAGGTGTATTTATGAGGTAATGGGTTAAAGACAAATACAGTTATATTAAATATTTTACACTCACCAGTACCAGCAGTAGAGTTAACCCTTTAAACAATTCCATCATTTCCAGAATCCCCTTTCACAGCCCTTTAAATAACTCCTTTGTCCCCTATTGAACAGTCCAATCAGGCACACACATACACACAGAGCAAATCTGTCTCCCTTCAATCCTTACAATATTTCCTTTCCTCCACCAGTTATCCAAGTGAGAGTCCACATATAAAACTGTTAATTTATTTATCTCAAGTTTAACAGTGATGCAGTCTAGTTTATCGTTTTGCACAGCCCTTAATTCTAAAAGGTTTAAAGTTATGTCCTCCAGTAAGTGTCTCGTCAGGTTCGCTCTTTTCAAAACTAAAATTAAACACAATGTTACTGTGTATCAAATATAGAGATAGCTGAAATAAATCTTAATGCAATTTATACGGATTTAAATATGCAAACCGTGTTGAACTGGATCTTTTTGCTGGGAAAACAGAAATTCATTTTAAATCAGTAAAACATAAACACCAGCTATATATGTAAGCGTCTCTGGAAATGCGAAAAATTAATCCAGATCAAACTTTATCTATCTAACATACACAACACTTAAGATGCAGATGACAATTTTCTTTAGTAAGAAGTTTAAGTTAGCAAGATGTATTAACAGCTAGCTAGTGAGTACCAGTACAATTACCACACCAGGTAAATATTACGGCACACAGTGCTGAGACAGCCCTATATAAGTGACATAGAGTCGCAAAACCTATAGCACTGATAAAACAGCCCGAGCCTTGAAGCCAATGAGAAGACAGCTTTATAAACTCAACAGTAAAACCCATGTAAACCAACCCACTTATCTTATTACCCCATAACCTGTTTCTAGTTTTAAAGACAGGTGACAACTTAAAGCAGGTTGAAAGTAAAGCAGAATGCTTTACTTTCAGCCTGTTTTAAGCTACCATCTGCTAAGATATAGAAAATATCTATGGCAAATATTCAGGACTGTAAGGTGGATCTTTTTTCTTCAGTGAAGGAATAAATCAAATGCCTAAAAAAGATGTATTCATTAAGTAAAGGGTTAAACAAGATGTATGGACTGATTATGAGCTTTCTGGTTTACTTTCATCCTGCATAGTAAGCTACTATTTTCTTTTGCAATCTTAATACTATATAGATACTTGAATGGCAAGTCAAGACAGAACTTGAAAGACATGTTCACCACACGCCTTCAATAATATCCTTAATCCACTTGAAGGATTACCATTTAAAGAAATTAAATTCATCTGCAGAAAACAATTTTTTTTTTCTAAAGTCATTTCAAGCACTTAACCCATATTGAGCTAAACATGTCACTTCACTATACCTGTCCATTCCAGCATGTAGAATTACCTTATAAATCACTTGCAACCCTTCTGCTTACAGAGTATGTTAACCCAGTACTCCATAGATACACACAATCTAATGCCCTTTATTTATTCCTCCACTGAAGATTATAGTTCCATTTTTATACAGCCATGAATAGTAATAATGAGAAGAAAATAAGAAATGTATTCTATATCCTAGCTAGCAGATGGCACATTCTGCTTTACTTTCAACCTGGTTTTAGTGGTGACCACAAACTAGAAAACAGGCTATGAAGTAAGTGGTTAGTTGTTGCTTTTGAAAACAGTGTAGACCCAGATCAGGGGGGGGGGGGTCCTTAACTTATTAGCCACTGTAATAGTTGAGATGATATATGTTCATAATGGGTTTTATGTATGAATATTCAGCATAAGAAGTGTTAAAACTGAACAACAGTCCATCTCATTGGAATTCGGGGTAGTTTAATAAATACTGGTCTAAATTAGCAAACAGTGTAGACCCTGATCAGAGGGCTCCTACAGGAGCCCTCTGATCAGGGTCTACACTGTTTGCAAATGCCATGAGAATATATTTTAAACAGGTTCATGATGTTGAAAGAGTTAACGAGCACACTCTGCTTTAGTTTCTGTATAAAGTGAAACTATTTTCTTTAGGGGAGGAATAAATTTAAGGTGTTGAAAGCTACATGTATATATATTAGGTAATGGATTAGATGATAAAAAACAGTTTAGGCCCGAACTTTTTGCTGATTTTAAAATTCAATGCCTTATTTGTCCATATAACTAACAAGAGGGCCAGAATGGCCCTTGATTGCTCACCTGACCATGGTGACACTAGGATGGGTCGCATGATTTCAGAAAAGAAGATTTGTAAAAGGTGACCCCCAGGGCAGGGCCAATTTTGACCCCAGGGGCAAAATTTGAACAACTAAGATAGAGGACCTGTAGACGATGATATGTGCAAAATATCTAAACTCAGTGTACTATGGTTTCAGACAAGAAGATTTTTTAAGTTTTCATTGAAAAAATCTAGTTTTAGCTTTGGTGACCCAGATATGCAACAGACCATAACCAATTCAACAATATATGTGAAGGACTTCTAGAAGTTATACCATGCCAAATATCAAAGCTCTGGTCATATTGGTTCCAGAGAAAAAGATGTTTGAACATTTCACTAAATAACTCTATGTAAAACTGTGATCCCCAAGGCGGGGCCAATTTTGACCCCAGGGACAAAATTTGAACAAATTTGATAGAGGATCTGTAGACGATGCTATGTGCAAAATATCTAAGCTTAGTGTACTATGGTTTCAGACGAGAAGATTTTTAAAGTTATCATGGAAAAAAATCTATTTTTAGCTCCGGTGACCCAGATATGCAACGAACCGGAAAATAAATCAACAAAATATGTCAAATACCTCTAGAAGTTATACCATGCCAAATATCAAAGCTCTGGTCATATTGGTTTCAGAGAAAAAGATGTTTGATCATTTCACTATATAACTCTATGTAAAATGGTGACCCCCGGGGCGGGGTCAATTTTGACCCCAGGGGCATTTTTGAACAAACTTGATAGAGGACCTATAGATGATGCTATGTGCCAAATATCTAAGCTCTGGCCCTTGTAGTTTCAGACAAGAAGATTTTTTAAGATTTCCTTATTTTTTCACTTTGGTTGCCATGGCAACCAGAGTTCTACATTGTTTTTAATTCTTTGAACAAATTTGAAAGAGCTTGACCTAAGGAACATTTCTGTAAAGTTTGGTTGAAATCTGTCAAGGGGTATAGGAGGAGATGTCATTTGAAGTAATTGTTAACGACGACGGACGACGAACGACGGACGACGACGGACGACGGACACAAGGCCATCCAAATAGCTCACCTTGAGCCTTTGGCTCAGGTGAGCTAAAAATAGGTTAACTCATCTAGACAAAGCAAGGACTTGATGTTTACTTAAAACAAATAAGAGCATACAACATATCTATTTCCTCAGTCATATTTTTTTTAACCTTTGGTGTGTAAGTACCCTTTACCCCATAACCAGCTGTTTCTTGTATTGAAGACAGGTGACCACTTAATGCAGGATGAAGGTAAAGCAGAATGTGCCAAACAGCGTACTGCTTTAATTTCAGCCTGCTTTAAGCTACCATCAGATCACCAATTATTGTTTTTTATTTATTATATGCATTTATACTAGCAATCGGTTCGTATAAATGCATAAATGGGGAAAGAATAACATCTTTTCCACTGCAAATAGTTTGAATCCAATTCAGAGTCATTTAATTAGCATGCTTTTAGTATAAATGCATAAATTAGGAAAGAATAATGTTCTTCCATTGTACTCCACTGCAGAAAATAGTTCAACTTTATACTGTGTATACACATGCACCTAAATAAGGTTTTTTCTATATCCTAGCAGATGGTAGTTTAAAGCATGCAGGCTTTACTTTCAACCTGCTATAAGTGGTCACATGTCTTCAAAACTAGAAACAGGTTATTTATGGGGTAAAGGGAAATTAAAAGCAGGCTACAAATAGTGATAGTGTTCTTCAGATAGAGTTCTAGAATTTTGCTTCAATTCAAGAATCAGGACTCTTGAAGGAATCATAATCAGTGTTACCGCGAGAGAGCGTTTCTTGCGTTTTTGATGCAACAAAATCACCTTTGACGCAACTAAATTCAGCAAATGCGTTTTATGTGAAGTCAATTCTGCCGAATAACTGAAACCAAAAATGTTATAATCGTCACATTCATTGAAAGCACGCAGCCGACGCCGGAGTAAATACATATGTATGAATTCCGTGTTGGACGCATGTCGATTACGAAATTGACAGAGTGCGCTAACGGCCATTTTGGTTGTTTTGACGGGTGCATTGTGGGTATTAGAGTTCAGTTCGACTGGCATATAAACTCACTCGAGTAATTAAAAGTCGAAAATTGAAAAGGGCGAAATATATTAAAAACTTCGATGAGTCCGTGTTTGTTATTGAATTAGATCCTCAGATCTAATATTATTACGTTTGAATATACTTTTAAATTGTTTCCTTTGAAAATGATTTAAACTTCCGTAGGTACCGCTAATCGCCAGAATCGGTCGCCATTGTTGTTTGTTAATTGAACTCACTTTGCTAAAGTAGACGTACAGGCTCAAACATTGTCTGCTAAAAGTGTAGAACATTTGACTTCATTCTTCATCTCTTCAGCGCCCAAACAAAGAGAATGAAATGCACAGTTTGTGGTAGACTTTCTATGTCATTTACTTTAAGGGATCAATTTACATTTGTCCGTCTGGCCGTTCGCCCACCTGTTTGCCCACCTGTCTGTCAGTTTCATTTTACGATAAATATTATAGGTAGATTTAGCCTTTTATATTTGACAAATGTTGTTGTCTGCATAAAGGCTTGACACATTGATGCAGGAGACATTGCAGAAAACTGTTTGCTTGTTTGAAGTAATAGTGAAAAGCACTGACAGTACACATAGATCTACTTCATTGATGAGGTGTTAAAGAAGTTCTGTTATAGTTAGACCGTTTGTCTCTCAGTTCTATTAATTAAGTGTGAAATAAAGACACTGAACAACACACTAACTACTTTATTCAATAGTTCTATCTAGATCTATTAACGTCAAAAAACTTCAAACTATCCTGTGACCCCCTAAATTTCCAAATGACCCCCACATTTTCATCAAGGGGGTCAAGAATGACCCTCTAAAATTTCAGTCCTGCAGTAACACTGCATAATAATATTGAGATACAGTGAAACCCCTCTAAACCGGACATGTGTGGGGACAATATATCCAGTTTAGAGGGGTTTCCAGTTAAGAGGGGTTTTAACCCATAGTATGGAAGATAGATGATCACTTAAAGCAGGTTGAAAGTAAAGCAGGATGCGCTTAAGGAGCATTCTGCTTTACTTTAAACTTTCTTTAAGCTATGCATCTGCTAGAATAGTGAAAGCATTTCTGATCATACATATTCATGAATGTATTTTCTTCAGTGTAGGAATTAAGCAAAGGCGTAAAAGGCATATTTATGGTGTATGAGTTTGAAAGGGTTTGAAGGGTTTGAAACAGGACCGCAGGTTTTGTCTGGTTTCGAGAGAATTCCGGTATTTAAAGGTTCTGGTTTAGAGAGGTTTCACTGTATACTGAAAAACATTGCTCAGGCCACAATTTTATATGAAAACATCCTTATGAACGCAATATAAATTCTGATTATGGACATATTGAGTGATATGATTTTGAAAATTCATAATTAAGTTAATATTTTATGGTTTGTATTCAAACTCAGGAATTATATATGCATTCTGCATTTAGTTGACCTTGACCTGTGTCTGACATGACTGAAGTTGTATTGAGCTCATTTACTATATGAATATTCTATAAATTAATTCTGGAACAGTCCTTGAAAAATTGTTCAATAAATTGCAGTTCTAGAAGTGGCCATGTAACATTCATGAATATTCTAAAATTAATTCTGAAATAGTTATAGAATAATTGTTCAATAAATTGCAGTTCTAGAAAATGCCATTTAACATTCATGAATATTCTAGAAATTCAAAATTCTGGAACGGTTCAAGAATAATTGGTCAATTAATTGCAGTTTTAGATAATGTCATTTAACATTCATGAATATTCTATAAATTAATGGAACAGTTCTCTAGAATAATTGTTCAATAAATTGTAGTTCCAGAAGTGGCCATTTAACATTCATGAATATTCTAGAAATTAATTTTGGAATAGTTCTAGAATGTTTGTTCAATAAATTGCAGTTCTAGAAGTGGCCATTTAACATTCATGAATATTCTAGAAATTAATTCTGAAATAGTTATAGAATAATTGTTCAATAAATTGCAGTTCCAAAAGTGGCCATTTAATATTCATGAATATTCTAGAAATTAATTCTGAAATAGTTATAGAATAATTGTTCAATAAATTGCAGTTCCAGAAGTGACAATTTAACATTCATGAATATTCTAGAAATTAATTCTGAAATAGTTATAGAATAATTGTTCAATAAATTGCAGTTCCAGAAGTGGCTATTTAATATTCATGAATATTCTATAAATTAATTCTGGAACAGTTCTCTAGAATAATTGTTCAATAAATTGTAGTTCCAGAAGTGGCCATTTAACATTCATGAATATTCTAGAAATTAATTCTGGAATAGTTCTAGAATGTTTGTTCAATAAATTGCAGTTCTAGAAGTGGCCATTTAACATTTATGAATATTCTTGAAATTAATTCTGAAATAGTTATAGAATAATTGTTCAATAAATTGCAGTTCCAGAAGTGGCCATTTAACATTCATGAATATTCTAAAAATTAATTCTGAAATAGTTATAGAATAATTGTTCAATAAATTGCAGTTCCAGAAGTGGCCATTTAATATTCATGAATATTCTAGAAATTAATTCTGAAATAGTTATAGAATAATTGTTCAATAAATTGCAGTTCCAGAAGTAGCCATTTAATATTCATGAATATTCTAGAAATTAATTCTGGATTAGTTCTAGAATGTGTGTTCATTCTGTTCAATAAATTGCAGTTCTAGAAGTGGCCATTTAACATTATATAAATATTAGATGGCAGTTTGCGTGACATTCAAATTGTCAACCCGAGAAACAGCATGTCACCCCGAGGCGTAGCCGAGGGTGACATTCTTGTTTTCGAGGGTTGACAATTTGAATGTCACGCAAACTGACATCTAATATTTATTTTATTACACCGAGCTTATCAACCCTGGCTTTGGAATCGTTTTATTCGTCTTTTATAAAATGTGTTGTGAACACCAATTTAGCGCGGACATGTACATAACGCGGGAAATGACGTCGCCGTCTTACGACGTCACATTGTTTATAATTATATTACAAGTAAACAAAGAAGAAAGTTATGATAAGTAAATTGAAGAAACAGCGTCTTTACATTGTCTAGGTGGCAAATATCCTCTTCCGAAATTATGGCAAATCGTTAAGGAATGGACAAAAGGAAGCAACTTGTACAGAAAATGCCAAAAGTTGATTATAAGTTACCACTCTTTAAAACGTTCCAATGTATCCAATAGCGATTGGCATGTCAAGGCTGACAGTACGTTTTCGGACGTAGTAAAAAAGTAATGTCCTTTAGAATGACGTCACAAAAAGAATATCATAAAGAGTGACAGTATAGATGTAAAAGACATGCAAAATGTTAACTGTAGGTCTATGAGAATTTAACATTGTAACTCAAAGCGAGGTGTAATAATCATGAATATTCTAGAAATTAATTCTGGAACAGTTCTCTAGAATAATTGTTCAATAAATTGCAGTTCAAGAAGTGGCCATTTAACATTCATGAATATTCATGAAATGAATTCTGGAATGGTAATAGAATAATTGTTCAATAAATTGCAGTTCTAGAAGTGGCCATTTAACATTTATGAATATTCTTGAAATTAATTCTGGAATAGTTATAGAATAATTCAAGAAGTTTTCACAGGGGCAGGCATGTGTACCTACAACAGTTAAAACGTTAGTGTAAATCCAGATCAGAGGGTTGAAGAGCAATAGACTTTAGTTGAATTCAGTGCTTTAGTGCTTTTCAGATAAAATGGGGGGAGGGATTTTTTCAAGCTTGCAAAGAGTTAATAAGGAATACGTTCGGATATGTAAAAGCTATTTTGAGGGAAAGGGATAAGATGTGTTTATTTTGTATGATAATTTATTTGATCCTTGCAGTATGTCAGTATTATGATGCAGACTGCTTGCTTTTTAAGTCAGTGAAAGGATTATTTGTTCACAGCTTACAAGGTATTATGTATGATCACCAGACAGTGGACAGATATCTATGAAATTATTTACTTATACTACATCTAAACCATTTTAATATTGGAAAACAAGTCTGCAAAAATATAATGCTTAACCTTTTACACTATATTGATCAAGTATATATATATATGTACAACAATTGCAAAGAGTGCAGACCCCGATTGAGCAATATGACCAGTGTCTGCATTATTTGTCATACTTTTAAATATTTTGAAGACCAACCCCACAGAATTAATTTGAGGTTTATCAGAAAATGGAAGAGTCAATTTGAACATTCAGCATTTTAAGGGTGACCGTGTAGGTTTATAGATTAATGACCTGTATATGAAATTTAGGTCAAGGTCAACACTGTTACTAGAATTTATTTCCACAGTGAAATACCATTTTATGACACTTGTTCTGAATGGAGTTTTTGTCCAGTGTAGAACAAGACCAGACAGATCCTGCAAGAGCCATCTAATATTGGTCTGCACTTATTTTTTATAGGATCTTTCTGACATTGAGTCTGCATTAATTCTAGGGATTTTTTTTCTTATTTCAGTAGTCAATGTAATAGATCAGATGATATATATTCATAGTGGGTAGAGTTTATACATGATGAATATTCAGTGGGAGAAGGGATAACCCTTTAGCATGTTTCTACTGTCAAAGACAGGTGACTACTTAAAGCTGAAGTTGAAAGTAAAGTAGAATGTGCCTTATAGGCACATTCTGCTTTACTTTTAGCCTGCTTTAAGCTACCATCCGCTAGAATATAGAAAATATTTCTAAAAGTGCACATTCATGACTGTATACAGTGGAACTATTTTCTTTAGTAAGGCGTAAGTAGGCGTATTTATAAAATAATGGGTTTATATGAGTTTAACTGTTTATCAAGTTGTACCTCGAGTGTGGGAAACTATCCTGAATTCCAACTTAATTCCCTATTACAGTAAAACCCGCTTTATTTGAAAATAATCTCCAATCCTCCATATTATTCAAGACATCTACACAAATGCATACCAGCTGAATTGTTATACACTCTTGACTGTTAAATTTCCAAATTCTTTTGCAGTTTTTTCTTTTTTCACTGTGTTTGTTCGCTAATTATTTTAATTTTACTGTCTGTTTGTGTGGCATAATTATAATCACTAGACAATAAAGCATTTAACCTTACTCCTGCTAACTGTATATATTGATGCTGTTTTATAGCAGGGTCAGGGCTACAATTTCTCCAGATTTTTCTGAGATTTTTCGATTTTTCTGAAACCTTTGGATTACCATAATTATAGCCTGTTTCTAGTTTTGAAAACAGGTGAACACTTAAAGCAGGTTGAAAGTAAACCATAATGCACCTAAAGGCGCATTCTGCTTTACTTTCAGTCTGCTTTACCTCACTATCTATTAGGATTTAGAAAAATGTTCTTATGATATTATTCATGACTAAATAAAGTTGAAAACGGTCAAAAAATTAGTTTGCTACCAGCAGAAACTCAGGCAGAGGTATAAATTAAGACGACATATTTTCTTCCGAGGAGGTATAATTTAAAGGCTTTAAAAGGTGTAATTATGAGGTAATGGCTTAAATTCTTCAAACCCTCAATTTTTCTTAATTTCTCCAGACCTATGAAATGTTTCCGAAATTTTCGCATTTTATGGAAATTAAATTTATTACATTATTTTGTGTATGTGTTTTATAAAGATTGTGACTGTAATGATGTTAATAGCGGCGTCTCATCAGGATCAAAACTGTTTGACGGTGTCTCATCAGGATCAAAACTGTTTGCAAAGGAAAATCACTGTGGCACATTATCCGGTGCTAGCATGCAGCGAGTTAACAGTATTCAAGAGCAAATATCACAGTCACCCTATGCTTCATCAATAATTTGTGAATGTGCTGGAATCCCCAGCAAGTCATGCACGAGACATTTTCATTAATTACACTAAATATCCATGTGGCTTATGACAAAAATGAAATTTCTGCAAATATGCAACAAATTATGCAAATTCAGACTTCCCCAATTTTTAATGCACAAGGCTTAAAGGGACTCACAACCGGATGGTGTACTTGTCAAAATAAAATAAAATACTCAAATAAAAGCAAATTTGTGGCATTATTTGGCTTCTGACATTAAAAAAATATGATCAGTCCAAAAAAAGTCTCAAGAATCGTCACCGAATCTTAGATTTTTAGATATTTTCCATCGTTTTTCTATACCGACTAGTAGACGGTATAGTTGTTGTTGTTGCTTCTCTATACGGGCTCAGACATAAACACGAGCCGAATTACGAAGTTGTATGCACTTTCGATCGCTACACATTGAAATACGTTAAATCGATCCGAGATAAACGGATAGTTCCGTGGTCCATTGGTCTAAGCGGTTTCCCCTATTTTACCTTCTGTCCGCCAATGCCGGGCCCCGGGTTCGAATCCCACCAGAGACCAATATTTTTTTTATTGAAATACATTTTTTTTAAACAGAATTTCTTATCCTAAACTAATTCTTTACCATTTATATAAGCGTTTGACACATATTTACAAATTACTATTTTTAATGCACCATCTGGTTGCGAGTCGCTTTAAAGGTTAGCCAATTTATACCTTACATAAATTATTAATTGCTTAAAACCAGTCTGAGAAAAAAAGCATCTTCCCATGCAGAAAGAAATAATAAAATAACACTTTTATGGCATTCTGCATTGCTTTCAACCTGCTTTAAGTGGCCACCTGTCTTCAAAACTAGAAACATGCTAAAAGGCCTCAAATTGTTTCAAAATGTATGCACTAAACCTGTTTTGTATTGTATTAATTTAAACATAATGCCATAACTTGCACATGTGTAACTAGTCAACATGGAGAAGAATCTATATAACTTGTTGTTTTAACTTATGTTATGTGTGTATTGTTTGTATATGATAAATGAAATAAATTCAGTTTGAATTAAAGTGTTAAAGCGACTCGCAACCAGATGGTGCATTAAAAATAGTAATTTGTAAATATGTGTCAAACGCTTATATAAATGGTAAAGAATTAGTTTAGGATAAGAAATTCTGTTTAAAAAAAATGTATTTCAATAAAAAAAAATATTGGTCTCTGGTGGGATTCGAACCCGGGGCCCGGCATTGGCGGACAGAAGGCAAAATAGGGGAAACCGCTTAGACCAATGGACCACGGAACTATCCGTTTATCTCGGATCGATTTAACGTATTTCAATGTGTAGCGATCGAAAGTGCATACAACTTCGTAATTCGGCTCGTGTTTATGTCTGACCCCGTGTAGAGAAGCAACAACAACAACTATACCGTCTACTAGTCGGTATAGAAAAACGATGGAAAATATCTAGAAATCTAAGATTCGGTGACGATTCTTGAGACTTTTTTTGGACTGATCATATTTTTTTAATGTCAGAAGCCAAATAATGCCACAAATTTGCTTTTATTTGAGTATTTTATTTTATTTTGACAAGTACACCATCCGGTTGCGAGTCCCTTTAAAGATCATTAGGAAAATCCCTTGAGAATCGAATGTTGGTCATTTATCAGAAAATGCATGAGTTAACTCTTTGCATGCTGGGTAATTTTTTCGTCTGCAACAATTGGTAGCCTGTTACTGTTCAAAATAGGGTCAGAGACTGTCAAACACTGCTTGCACAAATAAACACAATTCCGGGTAGCGTGCAAAAAGCTAAAGGAAGGTATTCACCCCTAGCACCATCAGTACCAGACTGGGTGTCTACTAGTGAGTAATTTGCAGGACAGAGACCCCAGTGTCACCAATCACCCTCAAATAACCATGCCATATCACGATCTCAAATCAGCCAATGCTTTATAAGGTTAGATTATACAGTCAAACTAATATTAACCTGTTATCCCACAGCTTGTTTCCAGTTTTGAAGACAGCTGGTAATCACTTAAGCAGGTTGAAAAGTATATAAAGCAGAAAGCTTCTTTAAACCAATTACTCCATAAATGTGCCTTTTAACACCTCTGATTTATTCCTACACTGGAGAAAATAGTAAAAAACTTTATACATCATAATAAAGTTTCTTTATTCTAGTATAATTATAATAGGTTAAAGCAGGCTGATAGTAAAGCAGAATGTGCTTTAAGATACGTTCTTCTTTACTTTCAACCTGCTTAAAGCTGAATCCAAAACATTCATAGCTGCCTTACTTTCAGCTTGCTTTAAACTACCATCTGCTATGACATAAAAATATATCTTATGGTACATATTCATGACTGTGAATTCATGAATAAATTAAAGGCAATAAAAAGGCGTATCTATTGGGTAATGGTTTAAAGAGTGTCCCTATATATTAACATTTTCAGTGGCCGTTTAACCTATGTTTGACTGTATGGACATCAAATCAATCTTCATTTCTTAACTACTGTCTCATATTTCTGACATGGGCATGTTTAGTTATTGATGTTTTTTATTAAACTCAAATATTCCTTATTCAGCTAAATTGGTGATATTTATAAAATTGTTGTCTGTTCAACAACCCCATTTTTGAGTGATGAAAACTACATGATTACATCTGATCCGGATCAAAACTCTAAGCAGATACAGGTCAAGACAGACTTATATTAGGACATTAACTGTAATTTTCAAGTTTTATTTACAAGATCAGTATCCTATAGTGGTGAAACCATGATAACCATGATAATTAACCTTTGCAAACAGTTTTGTATCATGATGAGACGCAGCATGACCTCGTGTCTTATCGGGATGCAAACTGTTTTGACACTCTGAACATTTTAGAAAAGAAATTTTGAAAATTCTGTTTTTAGAACAGAAAACAGATGACAATTATTGGAAGCGAAAACAATTACCCAGTATGCAAACAGTTATTATTAACTCTTATCATGCTTTAATTAATCCCTCTCCTGCTATCTGTGTGTACTGATGCTTTTTGAGAAGTGTGGAACAAAATGTCTGATCATGCAGGTGTGCACTGTTTTCTTATAGGATGAAATCCTTTCTATAATGGGAGGACATCAACCAACAACAAACCAATATTAATGTGCTGTATCTTGAACTTATCCACAGCTCTTTGACACTGATTCTCTAGGGGACATATATTCCAGGCGCCATCACATTAACCCATTTATGCCTCCACATTGCTGGAAGATGTCGTTATAGATATACAAGGGTGATCTAAGGGCACTGCAATGTTTGTCCATACAGCAGAACATGTAATGTCGAGTCTCATCAGGGTCTACACTGTTTGCCATGTCCCAATAGCCTCCACATTGCACTCTCCCTATGAGCTTGCTGGAAGATGTCGTTATAGATATACAAGGGTGATCTAAGGGCACTGCAATGTTTGTCCATACAGCAGAACATGTAATGTGGAGTCTCATCAGGGTCTACACTGTTTGCCAATGTCCCAATAGCCCATAACCCAATAGAAGCGCCTTTTAACGAATTTAATTTATTCCTCCACTGGAGAAAATAGTTCCATTTTGATACATTTATGAACATGTATCGAAACCCAGTAGATGGTAACTGAAAGCAGGCTGAAAGTAAAGCTGAATGCACCTGAAGGTGCATTCTGCTTTACTTTCAACCTGCTATAAGTGCTCACCTTTCTTCAAAACTAGAAACAGGTTATGGTGTAAAGGGTTAATAGACACTAGGCTTAACTCATTCCTCCATAAGTTCACCTTTTTACGCCTTTCATATATACTTATACAGTCATGAATAGGTATTATAAGAAATATTTCCATATCCTAGCAGATAATAGCTTAAAGTAGGCTGAAAGTATAGCAGATGCATCTTAAGGCGCATTCTGCTTTAGTTTATACCTGCTTTAAGTGATCGTTTTCTTTAAAACTATAAACAGGCTATGGGGTAATGGGTTATATAGATTAATTTCAAAAGAACATTAATAGAGAAAAAAGAATGCAGACCCCGGGAAAATAATTTCTAGTAAACAACAGACAATGGAGTACAACTTAACCCATTACTTGATAAATATGTCTCTAATTATTATTACACTAAATAAACATCAAACTTTTTCAATGGAAAGAAATGGGATGAATATAATATTCAAATTTACCTAACCGACACTTTGTTAAGAGCACATAAATACACATATGATATAATTATTTCAAAATTACCACCAAGATGTTAAATGTTGATCAAATAGACACCAGATAGCTATCAGCACTTCTAATTATTTTTCTATGCAGTAATAGGATAATTCTTGACATGCCAGCAGTGAAACTATAATAACCTTTGCAAACATTTTGGATCCTGATGAGACGACGCTTATGCCGCTTATGCGGCGTCTCATCAGGATCCAAACAGTTTGACATTCTGGTCCTGTTTTGAAATGAAATTCTTTTTTTAGTACAGTAGCAGATAACAATTGTTTCAGAAGAAAAAAATACATGCAAAGAGTTAAATGACTGTTGGACACGGGTTTGACTGAAGGTATGGGGTAAGATAATCTCAACTATGCAGCATGGCATGTTTCCTTGGACAATGAGGGACACATTAAAGTGTCAGCAAATGTATCTCTATCTCAACACAATACTAAATGCCAGGCCATCAACAAAAACACTTCTCAAATTGTACAATACACTGTAAAAGAGATGACAGTATTATAAATTCTTGCAATGCTAACCCTTTACTCTGTAGACAGGCATTTTACACATTTATTCCACTACTCAAGAAAATAATTCCAATTTATACAGTCAGGATTATGTATCATAAGAAATTTTTTCTATATTCTTACAGAATGATAGTAGCTTAAAGCAGGTTGAAAGTAAAGCAGAACCCATATTAGGTAGAGGAAAAATTTAAATGCGTTAAAATGCGCATCTATAGAGTAAATGGCTAAGTGGTCAATTATCTTCAAAATTAGAAAATAGGTAAGTGAAGTGATGTTTATTGTACGATTTAGGGGTATGGTGACAGAGGTTACTATGGTATTGTAATCGCAGCATCACTTGCAGTCACTCTCCTGGTTATCACTTCAAGTTTTTTAATTGACAATGGTGCATCGTGGGTAAGGTTTCAAAAAATGTGACAGTTTTGTTTAGGCTTTTAGAATGCAGCTTAGATTTCAGAATTTAATTAAAATTTGCATTTTTTGTGCTGTGGAAGATAACACTGGTACTAAGCTTGAACAAAATTTGTATACCAATACCATAATTATCAACCTTGATGTACAATATTTTGAAGTTTTTAGCCGACTATGCAACTTAACCCATTGCCCCATAATAAGTCTGTTTCTAGTCTGTTTCTAGATTTGAAAACAAGTGACCACTAAAAGCAGCCTGCTTTAAGCTATAATATGCTAGAATATAGAAAATATTTTTCATGTAATACATGTATATTCCTGACTGTTTAAATTGGGACTATTTTCTCCAGTGGAGGAATTAATTTAAGGCGTAAAAAGGCATATTTATGGGGTAATGGGTTAAATACTACCCAGTACAATGTGGCGGCCATGTACAATGGAGAAGACGCTGCTGTTTAACACTTAAAAAAAATTGCATCCTGGGTAATTTTTTTATGTGCAACAATTGTCGTCTGCTACTTTTCCCAACATAGATTTTTCTAAATTTATTTTCAAAACAGGGTCAGAGTGTCAAACAATTTGGATTCTGATGAGACGCCGCATTACAAGGCATCTTATCTTGATCCAAACAGTTTGCAAAGGTAAGCACTTTGGCAATCATATTTACCGCTAGCATGTAAAACAAGAGCCCAGTGGGGCATATTTCGCTCACCTGAGAAAATAGCTGAAAAAATGGCGATAATAATTTAGGTACAGACTGACCTAGATATGCAACAGACCCGAACAATTTGAACAAATTATGTAAAGTATAATTATTTAAAAGTGTCACCATACCGAATATAAAAGCTCTGGCCATATTAGTGTCGGAGAAGAAGACGTTTCAAATTTTCTCTATATAACTCTATGTAAAACTGTGACCCCAGGGGTGGGGCCAATTTTGACCCAAGGTGCATAATTTGAAAAACTTAATAGAGGACCTGTAGGCGATGGTATGTGCCAAATATCTAAGCTCTGACCCTTGTAGTTTCAGAAAAGAAGATTTTTTAAGTTTTCATTGAAAAAAATCTATTTTTAGCTCCTGTGACCTAGTTATGCAACCGACCAGAACCATTTGAACAATTTCGGTTTAGGACATCTAGAAGTGTCACCATACCAAATATCAAAGCTCTGGCCATATTAGTTTCAGAGAAGAAGACGTTTGAAAATTTCACTATATAACTCTATGTAAAACTGTGACCCCTGGGGCGGGGCCAATTTCGACCCCAGGGGCATAATTTGAACAAACTAAATAGAGGACCTGTAGGCGATGCTATGTGCCAAATATCTAAGCTCAGGTCCTTGTAGTTTCAGACAAGAAGATTTTTTAAGTTTTCAATGAAAAAAAATATATTTTTAGCTCCTGTGACCTAGTTATGCAACTGACCAGAACCATTTGAACAATTTTCGTAAAGGACATCTAGAAGTGTCACTATGCCAAATATCAATGCTCTGGCCACATTAGTTTCAGAGAAGAAGACGTTTGAAAATTTCACTATATAACTCTATGTAAATCTGTGACCCCCCGGGCGGGGCCAATTTTGACCCCAGGGGCATAATTTGAACAAACTTGATAGAGGACCAGTAGATAATGCTATGTGCCAAATATGTAAGCTCTGGCCCTTGCAGTTTTTGACAAGAAGATTTTTTAAGATTTCCTTATTTTTTCACTTTGGTTGCCATGGCAACCAGAGTTCTGCATTGTTTTTAATTCTTTGAACAAATTTGAAAGAGCTTGACCCAAGGAACATTTCTGTAAAGTTTTGTTGAATTCTGTCAAGCCGTATAGGAGGAGATGTCATTTGAAGCAATTGTTAACGAAGACGGACGACTAACGACGGACGCCGACGGACGCCGAACACAGGGCCATCCCAATAGCTCATCTTTGGCTCAGGTGAGCTAAAAAAAAACTGTGATGCAATGGAAATACACGTAAGAGTTTTACCAGTATAACTGGAAAGAATAATGTCTTCTCCATGTAACAATATCATATATTGCACAGTGAAACTGACCCAAATCAGATCATTCCTTTGACAAGAATTAGGAGCTACAGTACCTCTTCTCCATGTTATAATATTACCTGTATCCCTTTGCAAACAGTGTAACTGACCCAGATCAGATCATTCCTATGAAATAAGAGCTACAGTACTCCCTCTCTACAATGACACCCATTGGGAGACAACAATTGTGTGTGTTGTTCAGAGGGAGTCATTATAGGTAGGGAAATTAGCTTACATTTGCAAACAGCTTGAATCCAGATCAGACGCCGCATAACAGGATTCAAGCTGTTTGTCACTCGTCACCTTTTTTCAAAGTACATTTAAGCTGACGACATTGCAGTCGTGAATAGGTTGGAGATTATTGTCTTGTTTGGGGGAATGGGGTAAGCATTGTTGTGAGGAGGGAATTGTTGTAGTGAGAAGCGTTGTAGGGAGGGAGCATTGTATACTGTTCGTCATACTTTTATATACTATCTGAATCTAATCTGAATCTGAATGAATACGTCTCAGGAACCACTTCTGGTTTTAATGAGACGCAATACATACTATTCATCGTTGCATGACATGACATTTTCACATTTTTTTCTCTGAGAAAGAAAAGCAAACAATAATTTTACACACACCTTATTATTATGGTAGTAAAGAATCAACACTTTCCTTCAAAGCCAAAAGAACAAATGACCTTTATCCACCTGTTTTGAAAGCAATACTGTGTAGCAGAAAGCTCCCATAGGAGCTTTCTGCTTAATATAACTCTTATCTTGTCTATAGATAATAAAGACCTATATTAAACATCAATAACTATTAAATTCTTACGCTTACATGAAAGTTAACACTTTCCCCCATTTATACGCCTTTTTACACCTTTGATTTAAATTATTCATTCACTGAAAAAAATAGTTCCCTTCTATACAATCCTGAATAATATTATGCACCATAAGATATATTGTCAACATCCTAGCAGGTGGTACCTTAAAAGCAGGCTGAAAGTAAAGCAAAATGTGCCTTAAGGCACATTTTGCTTTGCTTTTAACCTGCTTTATTAGTGGTCACCTGTGTCTTCAAAACTAGGGTAAAGTGTGGTGATCTGAGGAGGGAAAGGGTTAATCAGTAAAATTTATTCTGTTAAAGAGCTCTAATCTGTACACCACACATGCTCAAGAGGCGGTCCCAGCCAGTGTAAACACACTAAACACTTATCATTTGTGCTAATTAATAAGAAAAAATTGTCATAAATGGTTGAAATATTTCTGCTCAAAGAGGTAATCATAAAATTGGGTGAAGATTCTCTGTCATCTGTTCAAGATCTCATTATTTGTGACATCTATACCCTTTCACTAAATATCCGCTCTCTTTGAAAGACATGTCATATTTCCATCAGCAACAATAACAATCCACTACTGATCTTAAATTTTACTTCTTTTCTAATTCATTTTCAAATAGGCTCAGAGTGTAATGTAGTTTGGATTCCAACGATTCACCAAATTACTCTGCATCCCATCTAGCTCCAAATTGTTTGCAAAGGTTGCCACGGTTATGCTGCAAGTTAGCTTGCAAAGGATTCAACTAGAATTGTCAGTTATCTCTTTTGTAATTCAGGTAAGATATCCTTATTGCTATCCCCTTAACCCATTACTCCATAAATATGCCTTTTTACGCCTTTCATTTATTCTTCCTATGAAGAAAAGAGATCAGATTTATACAGCTATGAATATGTATTATAAGAAATATGTTCTATATTCTAGTCGATGATAGCTTAAAGCAGGCTGAAAGAAAAGCAGAATGCGCCTCAAGACCTGCTTTAAGTGGTCACATATCTTCAATACTAGAAACAAGCTATGAGGTAATGGGTTAACCAATTACTCCATAAATACGCCATATTACCCCTGTAAGAATTTGTTCATAAAGCAAAGCAGTCTCCACCTAGGATTTCTTGAACTTAAAACACAAATGGCATCTCCAGTACCTTGAACATGGCAGCTCAAAGCAGATTGAAAGTAAAGCCGAATGCTCCTTAACCTTTTATCCCATAGATACACTTTTTTACGCCTTTAATTTATTGCTGCAGTGAAGAAAATAGTTCCAATTTATACAGTCATGAATCTGAACCATAAGAAATATTTTCTATATCCTAGCAGATGATAGCTGAGCAGGCTGAAAGGAAAGCAGAATGCGCATTCTGCTTTACTTTCAACCTGCTTCAAGTGGTCAACTGTCAACTAGAAACAGGCTATGGGGTAATGAGTTAACACACTCTATCCCAGCTGATCGAGTATACTCATCATTTACAAACAGTGTGAGTGTATTAATTTTGTAATATGCAAACAGTGTAGACCCAGATCAGAGGTCTCATTAAGGAACCCTCTGATCAAGGTCTGCATTGTTTGTCATGTTGCAATGTATTGCAGAAAATATTGCAGAAAACAACCTTCAACAGTCATACAACGACTAGATTTAATTGGAAATTATCCAATTGTCCCTCAATAGAAATTAAACAGGACAGTTATACTTTTTTAATGTCATATTGGTCTTGCGTTGGCCTAAAACTTTGGATTTTGCTTAAAGTTATTTGTATTCTGGGTGGGTCTGGTATTGTACTGTTTCCAAAAAGAGTCAATGAACCCTTATATCAGAAGAAGGGTTAAACTGCTTGCTAAGGGCTAAACACATAAACTAGTAGGACTCTAAACATGCCCGAGAGGTAAGTACTTTAGTAGTGAAACAAATACTTCAGTCATTTTCACCTTTATATCTCATTCAAATCCTTTCTTAATCACTGTAACTGCTCATTAAAATTGTCTTCATCAAATGTTCAAACCCTACATTATGACTGTTCATATCGTGTTTCTAGTTTTGAAGACCGTTTGTCAATTAAGGTAGGTTGAAAGTGAAAGCACTCTGCTGGCATTTTGATATACTTTCAACATGCTTCAAACCCAACTTACCATTTGGAAACATACTGGAAATGCTGTCAGTACTTCTGAGGTGGGTATCGTAATTTGGGAATAATTGCCGTCGTGATAATTTGGCCATTTTGTGCTAAAAGATCGTTCTTTTTTTGGTTTGTTTAATTTTGGCCATTCTGAGATCCAAGGGGTGAAAATTAAACGCCCATATGTATCAAGAGTCCGTTTTATGAAACATCGTATATAACCTATTGTATATATATATACGCACCATGGTCTGATTTACGATAGCGTTGATAAAACACATTTCAATATATGGTATATAAGATCGTAAACCACCTATCGTACTGTATCGTATATATACGATATGATACCATCCTAAATGTTGATGAAACGGGCCCCAAACTCTGTCTGTCCACCAGAGTCACAGGTGATCACACTATATGTCCAGTCAAGACCTACTCACAGTAAGCGTATTAAAAAAACAACCAAACTCATTTAACACACCTGCACATTGGCTTGATGTTAATCTTGGATGTTGTAGGTTGATATTGTTGATATTGTATTTCTAAATGCAGATAAACTACATATCAAGTGTAGAATGCATTTTGTGGCTAACATGTGATACAATGTTACATTCTTGACACCATGCTCTAACTCTTTGATCTCGGAGTACACTAAAACCTCTCTTGAGCTACCATCCAGTCAGATTTATTTCCAGTCAGATTTATTCATCATTTGCAAGCCTTGTAAACCTAGATTGACAGATTGATCAACTATGCATTATAATCAGCTCACCATTAGACCTTCCCATCAGCATAAGTCTTTGAATGCTGGGTACTTTTGTCATCTTAAACCACTGTCATCTGCTGCTGATCTCAAAATAGAATTTTTCAAAATTATGTTATCAATACAAGCATCTAAAAGTTTCTGATCAGAAAAGATATTGAGTCACTTGGCATCTAATCTGGATCTACTGTATAAATTAAACTGTTTTCATCAGTGTAGAAATAAATTAAATGGCGTAAAAAACGTATTTATGGGGTAATGGGTTAAATCTCTGCATGCAGTCTTCCCCCAAACCCACTAGCCCGAAGCCCGGGACAAGTGGTTTCTGATTCAGGCAAGTGATATTTGCATCAGAATTAATGACATTTGCATCAGAGTTTGGCATATTACAGTGAAAATAGCAGTTTTTGTCAGTTTCTGGCAAGTGGTCTGAAAAATTTAAGGCAAAGACTGTGCATGCTAGTGACAATATTTGATAACCTTTACAAAAAGTTTAGATCCAGATGAGACACGCCCTCATGTAGTGTCTCAGCAGGGTACAATCATTTTGAAACACTGACTCCGTTTTAAATGAAAATTTTGAAATTCTATTTCTAAAACAGTAGCAGACCACAATAATTATCTGTTGCAAATGGAACAACTCCCCAGCATGTGCAAAGAGTTAAGCTGCATTTGAATATATCAATTTGACAATGGTATGTCTATACTAGCCGCCAAAGCATGAAAGAAGCATTGTCAATGTCTTTCTGGTCAAAATACAGTAAAAAGGAAACCATAGCAACCCAATAGAAATCTTTTTGATGATGTTATTAACAGGTGACCGCTTATTAGCATAATGTTATCAAGTAAAGTATAAAGCTCCTATAGGAGCTTTCTGCTTTACTTTCGTTTTGCTTAAAACAACAAGAGCACCGCAGTGCGACAAAATACGCCCGTCATGGCCGGCGGGTGTCAAAGTTGTCTGGACTCAGGCCGACTGGAAAATGTCGCCCGGAGTGTAGGCCCGACTATCGATCTCAAAAAGACTATGCTGTAGTATTGCGATAGTATTTCATAACAAAATTTTAACAGCTTTGATAGAGGGCCTGTAGACGATGCTATGTACAAAATATCTAAACTCAGTGTACTATGGTTTCAGAAAAGAAGATTTTTGAAGTTTTCATTGTAAAAATCTATTTTTAGCTCCTGTGACCCAGATATGCAACAGACCATAACCAATTCAACAATATGTGTGAAGGACTTCTAGAAATTATACCATGCCAAATATCAAAGCTCTGGTCATATTGGTTCCAGAGAAAAAGATGTTTGAACATTTCACTATATAACTCTATGTAAAACTGTGATCCCCGGGGCGGGGCCAATTTTGACCCCAGGGACAAAATTTGAACAACTAAGATAGAGGATCTGTAGACGATGCTATGTGCAAAATATCTAAGCTCAGTGTACTATGGTTTCAGACAAGAAGATTTTTTAAGTTCTCATGGAAAAAAATCTATTTTTAGCTCTGGTGACCCAGATATGCAACGGACCACAACCAATTCAACAATATAAGTCAAATACCTTTAGGAGTAATACCATGCTAAATATCAAAGCTCTGGACATATTGGTTTCAGAGAAAAAGATGTTTGAACATTTCACTATATAACTCTATGTAAAACGTTGACCCCCGGGGCGGGGCCAATTTTGACCCCAGGGGCAAAATTTGAACAACTTTGATAGAGGACCTATAGGTTATGACATGTGCCAAATATCTAAGCTCTGGCTCTTGTGGTTTGTGACAAGAAGATTTTTTAAGATTTCCTTATTTTTTCACTTTGGTTGCCATAGCAACCAGGGTTCTGCATGGTTTCAAATTCTTTGAACAACTTTGAAAGAGCTTGACCCAAGGAACATTCCTGTGAAGTTTGGTTGCAATCAGGCAAGTTGTTTTGGAGTAGAAGATGTTTGAAGAAATTGTTGACGCACAACGCACGACGCACGCACACAACGCACAACGCACGACGACGGACATTGACTGACCACAAAAGCTCACCTTGAGCACTTTGTGCTCAGGTGAGCTAAAAAATGCCCATTTTTGACAATAAAGGGGCATAACTCTGCTAAAAATAGCCGCCAACGTCTGAAACGCAAACTCGTCCGAACTATTGTGGTATGGAATATTTGTAGGAAGTTTAATCAAAATCGGTAAATAAATGAAGGTGAGAGAGCGCTAACAAGAAAAGTTAACGGACGGACGGACAGACGGACGTTCTCACAGTTGGACCTTTGTTGGGTACACAAAAATACCCAACAATAACAATAGGGCAATCACGGAATGAATGGAATCTATTGTTCTCCCTACCCAACAAAGGACCTTTCGTGCGCTCGGACGGACGGACAGCGCTGGGTATACCATAATACATCCGTCTATGACGGGCGTATAAAAAGCAGCCCTCTGCTTAAAACAAAGAAAGCCAGTTTTCAATGTAGCCGGGGTCTATTGTACTTAGCAATCAGCTTTTAGGGAGAAATGAAATCATACAGGTTTGTGTTAACATGTCTCAAAGAGACACCTTTTTGTTAACTCTTTGCATGCTAGCGGTGCCACAGTGGTTACCTTTGCAAACAATTTTTATCCAGATGAGACGCCGCATAATGCAGGATCCAAACTGTTTGACACTTAAACTGTTTTGAATTTTTCTTTTTGAAAATTCTATTTTTAAAACATCAGCAGACGACAGTTGTTGTTGTAGTCAAAAAAATTACCCAGCATACAAAGAGTTAATCTAAATTGATAAAGAACAAACAGAGACAGAGTATGCATCGATGTTCATTACTTGTATATTTTAAACTTTTTTTATAGCCTGTTTCTGAGTAAGTTTTTGTGACAGGTTGACATTAAAGAAGAATGGGTCTTTTGGTGCATTCGGCTTTACTTTCAGACTGCTTTAACCCGTTACCCCATGAATACGACTTTTTACGTCTTTCATTTATTCCTCCACTTGTAAAAACAGTTCCAATTTAGACAATCATGAATATGTATAATAAGAAATATTTTTTATATTCTAGTTGGTGGTAGCTTAAAGCAGGCTGAAAGTAAAGCAGAATGTGCCTTACTTTCAACCTGCTTTAAGTGACCATCTTTCTTCAAAACGAGAAACAGGCTATAGGGTAATGGGTTAAGCTACCATTCTGCTAGGATATAGAAAATATTTCTTATGGTGTATACTCATGACTGTAAATTGGAACTGTTTTAAAGTGTTCAGTGGAGGAATAATTGAAGAGAGTAAAAAGGGGTAATGGGTTAAAAGGAAGGCACACTGACAATTACAATTTAAGCGAATTAAAATATATCAAACCATACAGAGTAACAGGATCTGAACCGTTTTCCTAGCGCAAAATGGTGCAGTATAGTCTTACCTTATGAGGACCTCCCAAGTTTAACGTTGCCATGACAAATGAGGGGTTGGGGGCTATTAGTTTCCTACTTTGTCACAAAAGCCATATTCATTATTATTGTAAATATAAATGATTATTTCTTTACATATTATAAACTTGAATTATTACACACAGTACAATCCCACTACTACGACCATTCCACAAACTAAGATTCATTAGTGACATTATAGGACAATTGTCAGCTTAGAGCAGGATGAAAGTGAAACAGAAAGCTCCTTCAGGAGTTTTCTGTTTTAGTTTCATCCTGCTTTAAGCAGCCGTCTATTAAATACACAAAAAACAAGCATTTTAGATTGATCAAAATAGGGGCACTTGCCTGTGTATCATGTATTGCAATTAATAAACAATTACAATGAAGCCTGCATTATGTGACTACTGAATAGGGTAGCCTGTCGACATTTAAAGACGGGTGACCACTTAATGCAGGTCAAAAACAATTAAAAAGGCCCTAAGGTCAAAAACAATTAAAATGGCCCTATAGTAATTTAGTCCTGCACTGAGCTACCACCTGTCATATGAGGCTGTAAATATACCCCAATGCCAGTGGTCAGTTAATACAGGTATGACTGTTAAAAGGATACTGTTCCACCTATATAAATCATAGAGTATTGTGAGAGTGAAAGAAGAAATTTACTGGCGGCCCAGGAGCTGTTGAATATGAGGTTTTACCACCCAGAAAGGCCAACACAGCCCTGCTTCTCATCTTTTTTGTTTGTTCTTTGATATCCATGTACAGTAAAACCTCTCTATTACTACCAATTTATCAGCTTAACTAATGGGTGTTAAGGACAAGTGATTGCTTAAAGCAAAGTGACAGTAAAAAGAAAGCTCCTTTAGGAGCGTTCTGTTTTACTGTCACCTTGCTTTAAGCTGTCATATCTGTCTCTTATACAATCAATTGGTCTTCTTTTTCATGGTTGTAATAGAGAGGTTTTACTGTACAGTGATATATACCTATATACAGTGGTATATACTTTGATATTTTATACAGTCACGGTGAACTAAGCTAACTATTTCATAATGTAATATTTCAACATGATATAGCTAGATTTGTCAGTCGTTCACTGATATATAGTACATTGTATCTTGATTTTTGGAGGGAAATGTCTGCTTTTCACTCATTCTGCTTTAACCCATTCAAAAAGACACGTAGGATCTGCCAATTCTTTTCTTTTCAATTAAATATTGTTTAAACTAAATACAAAACAAACACTGATATCATGAAAAATATTAATTTCATATTTTTGTTAAGTCTTTTTATGAATTAAATGCCAAAATTGATCACAAGCTTTCTTTGGAAAGAATTTTTTTGTATTATTATTTTTGTAGCAGAATTGATATGTGCCTTGAGTGGGAAAAATATAATATGTTAGCTTTATACGAGGGGTGTTCAAAAAATACGCGGACAGATGCTGCCATTCTCTCAGATTTTTACTAAACGGCGCAAAACTTGCATATCATGATGCCCAGGAAATTCTGTATTTGCAGTGAAAATTTCATACAATTGACTTCAAATATGATCAAACGTCTGTTGTTATGGTAACGTGGTGTCGTCAAACCCGGCCCAACGTCATTCAACGTCACATTGACGTCGAGTTATCCTAGAGTGATTATTGACTGTTGTTTCACATACCTTTCCGTAATATCTGTCTAAAGGCATTCGTCCTTTTCAAAGTACTCCCCTTTGAATGAAATACACTTTCTGCACCTTTTAACCCATGAATAGAAGCAGTTATTGTATGCGCATGGTTCAAGGGAAGCGATCGCGGACTGTACCGCCCTTTGCAAATCGGCAATATCGTCAAATTGTCGACCTCGCAGAATCTTCTTCAGTGTGGGGAACAAGAAGAAATCACAGGGAGCCAAATCGGGGCTGTACGGGTGATGACCAATCACTTCAATTGACCGTCTGTCGATCGTTTCCTGAGTCGTAGAAGCCCGGTGACTAGGTGCATTGTCATGATGAAACAGCATGGTCGACAACTGGGGCGCTCGTTTCTTCCGCATGGCTCGAAGAAGGTCTCTGTTCAGTACCTGTTGGTAAGAAATGTAAACCATAACAAACAATCTATTAAACATGTTCTCGATTGTTTCCATATTATAATAAACTATTTTCTATAAATGTAAAATGTTGTTTAATTTCAAACTCACCTTTGAGTAGTAATTTGCTGTGACCGTCTGTCCTTGCGGAACGGCATGGCTAAGGATGACGCCGTGGATGTCAAAGAACATGATAAACATCTGTTTCTTCGTTGAACGACTGACTTTAAATTTCTTGGGTGATGGAGACCCGGGAGTTTTCCACATAGTAGATTGTTCTTTTGATTCCGGTTCATATAGACTGATCCACGTCTCGTCTGCGGTCACAATCCTACTGAGAAAATCTTCTCCTTCTCGTTCGAATCGCTGAACAAAACGCCGACACGACTCCACCCTTTCAGCTTTCTGATACTCCGACAGCATTTTAGGGATCCATCTCGCACATAATCTCCTCATATGTAATCTGTCATGAATTATATTATGAACTGCCCCAACACTACAGTCTACCCGCTGGCTAACTTCTCTTATCGTGATGCGTCTGTCCTTATCCAGGAGTTCTTGGATTTCCTTAACTTTCTGCGACGTTATTGACGTCGGCCGCCCGCTACGATGTTCATCCATCACACTTTCGTGTCCGTCTTCATACCGCGAGTACCATTTATGTAATGCCGTCCTCTTCATTGCAGCATCGCCGTATGCCTTGACCAACATTTCCATAGTCTCTTTTCTGGTTTTTCCATTGAGAACACAAAATTTAACCGCCGTTCTCTGTTCGACACTCATTTTGATGCACCTTCTACAAACAAAATGGCCGCTAACGCTCCAATTACGTCAGACGTTGATGTGACGTCACTGACGTCGTGTCAAGAATTGGCGCCATACTGTGTTAAAATTTGGTGACGATATTGGATCAGACGAAAGTGATACACGTCATTTTCGGAGCGACACAAGTTTGCATTTTGTTACATTTTGGGCCGGGTGTTACGAGGTGACGTTACCATAACAACCATACATTTATCATGCGTACAGATTTTGTCGGCAACGTTACACTTTAAGTACAGAATTCTTTGGGCATCATTATGTGCAAGTTTCGCTCCGTTCAGTAAAAATCTGAGAGAATGGCAGCATCTGTCCGCGTATTTTTTGAACACCCCTCGTATATACTATATATCAGTGGCCCAATGGTTAACACCTTGGACTACGGTACCAGGGGTCGTGAGTTCGATCCCCCGCCGGACCAGCGGTCTGACTAGGGGATTTTTCTGAATCCCCGATGATGTACAGGAATGTTCTTGAGCAAGACATGTACCGCGAATTGCTCCTCTCCACCCAGGGGTTAAAATGGGTACCTGTGAAGGGTCTGAGTCGGTACTGCGGCTGCATTTGACTGCGCCATATGTTAGCAGTGCTCATAGGCAAGATGGCTCGATGATCAGGGGAGTATATGTACAGTCGGCTGAGCGGTCATTCGGACTGAAAGTAGACTTTAACTTGGTATATATTTATATTATTTATATATTTTTATAGCCTATAGGCCAAAACATCTTTCTATATATTATTTCATAGCCTGTTTGGTGGGAGTTAAGCTTTGGACATTAAGGTAGCATTAAAAGGTAAATTACGTTGTTTTTTGTCATTTATTGAGCATTAGCAATGCAATAACATGATAATCTCGACATCAGGAATTTATCCACCTGTTACCCCACCCAGTGTATCATCCCTTTCCCACCATCTTGAAGACAGAAGGTTGCTTAACTCCTGAAACTTTTAATGGACAATTCCAATTTCATAGTCTAGCTAATCCATTCTTTTCTATTAATTTTAGGGTTCATTTTAAGAATTTATTGCAAAATGACAAACAGTGCAGATCCTGATCAGAGGGCTCCTACAGGAGCCCTCTGATCAGGGTCTACACCAATAGTATTCTTCATATGTATCCTGTTTGTTAATGACTGGTATACTTGTCACAGGCTTTAAATTTTGAGGGTGCATGTACATACATGTGATATCTCCCGATTTGGTCGGGAGCTCCCGAAAATAGACCTCTACTCACGATCTCCCGGTCGGGAGACAAAATCTCCCGATATTTCATTTAACCAGGTTCATTTTTTTCAATATGAACTTTTATATCATTGATCTCGTTCGCCGACTCTAAAATCTTATAATTGACTTCAGAGTTCTCTGGCTAATCCCTACACATGCGTATCGCCAAACGCTACTGATGTGTGTAAACCCATTACGTAATCGTCGATAAGTTTGTTAGTGTAGCACTATTATGACAGGCTGAGTCATAACAATGTTGGGTACCGGTAGATCTAATTGGTTATCAAAAAAGTGATTGACAGGTTCACCCCAAATCGGAGACTTTAACAAAGCAGTGATGCGAAGGCTATGTCCCCGATACGGACCGGATTAAAATCAGACCATGATTCTCCGTAAGTTCTGGACAAACACACCTTTTAGATGAAGCTAATCAGAATTAACATTTAGGAATTGATTTCCACCACAAAATACTTTGAATATTCACGTAACAGAAAAATACTTCGAAAATTTTACCGTTACAAAATGACGGGGCGCCTTAATATTTGCTATGAGAATTACGTATATTTTGTTAGTCTAAAAAGTATTCCCAGCGTCGTTTTCTAACAATCAATTAAAATTAAACATTGGATCTAAATTCTTCTGTTTGTTAGATACAATTTGTGCAAATGTATATTTATTAAGTTAGATTTTTTGACGAATTACGCTCGTAAAATTGATTTGCAATCAGTTTTCGCGGTAGAAATGTTTGACGCGTTACTTCGTTGTTAGAACCAAGCCCATTTTATGGCGCTAGTAAATGTCGTCTGCAGATTTTGTCGTCTGCAACAATAGTGAATACTCTGAATTAATTTTTGTACATTTTCTTTCAGAAAATATCAGTGTCAAACAGTTTGTATCTAGATGAGATGATGCGGCGTCTCATCTGGATCCATACTGTTTGCAAAAATAATAACAAATTGTTAAGTTGCTAACTCTTTTTTGATCTACTCCATAGATAGAAATCTAGACCATTTGAACTCATTCATTCATTCATTCTCTCAAGAAAAAAGATATAGTTCCACTTTATCTTTACTAGTCATGAATAATATAAGACTAGCAGATTGTAGATCTAGCTTAAAGCAGGCTTAAACTTTTGCTGAAGCAGAATGCTCCTGAAGAGTATTCTGCTTTACTTTCAGCCAGCTTTACACAACCATCCTTCTGCAGTACTAAAATACTAGAATAATAGGCCCATGTCAGTATTATAAGAACTATATCTCTGGGTGAAAATTGTCTCTGTCTTAGTTGTCTATAGACTTCTTTATTCACTTATCTAAAAAAAAAAAGCAATTAGATCTAGTAATTAACTTATGAAAATATATAAAATTATTGGAATTTCATCGTCTGCGCCTAGTTTTGTCGCGAAAAAAGTGTCGCGAAAAAAGCTCCCTATTTGGCACCCCAATCTCCCTATTAAACTTTCCAAATCTCCCTATTTGGGTCCAAGAAAATATCACATGTATGTGCATGTACCCTCTAGGGCCAATTTTTGGGGGTGCAGACAAATTTCAGAGGGTGCATATGAAACGTTTTTCTGTTTCTTCTATTACAAAGTCAGTTGCGATACCTTTACTGTATTGCAGATTTAGACCATGGTCTAGAGGTACAGGACTGACGCTATTACAAAGTAGCAATCCGTTATTCAAACAATGGATAAGCACCAGGGATGATCTTTGGAAATGTGTGGTTCCACCGCTAATTTTTTATTTCATTTGTTTCGATGTGTTCTGTACATATCTCTCACATTATTTCTTAACCAGGCCGTCAATTGAGACTTAGCCGACATATTTGCAGACTACACGAGCGAATACGTAGGCCTATGCTAAGACTGTGTCTCATTAAATCAGGCATTTTCCCCAACATTGTTAATAGACGGGATAAAATACATCTGATAACCCGTCCAGTTTTTCGACTGTGTTGTCGGATTTTGCATAAAAAATGGCGTCGCTGTTTTGAAATCGAAAGTGACCAGAAATAGACCTATGACCGGACTTTTTTTTTAATCATTTGTCAGCATTTTTCAAACACGTCTTCCTCTAAATAAGTATTGAATTCTTATAAAAACAAAAATTGATAGAAAATATAGCGACTTTATTTAAGGCACAGAGAATGGAAATCCCACAATCTATTTTAAACCGCTAAATCATCGGATTCGCGATGTGGGTCAACCAGGCGCTTTACGTATTAAGAATGATAAGAATTGTCAAGCGCCTGACAGACACTATAAGGAAAATGAAAACAAATCCAAATTGACTCGTCTGACTTTGACGTTTAACTTGTATTTTGTAGTTTGTTAATAAACAAGAGCCCCATGGGGCATATTCGCTCACCTGAGAATAATTGGAAAAATGGAGATATTGATTTATGTCCAGGACTGACGTAGATATGCAACAGACCGGAACAATTTGAACAAAATATGTAAAGTATATTTAAAAGTGTCACCATACAGAATTTAAAAGCTTTGGCCATATTAGAGTCAGAGAAGAAGACGTTTGAAATTTTCCCTATATAACTCTATGTTAAAACAGTGACCCCCGGGGCGGGCCAATTTTGACCCTAGGGGCATAATTTGAACAAGCTTAATAGAGGACCTGTAGGCGATGATATGTGCCATATATCTAAGCTCTGGCCCATGTAGTTTTAGACAAGAAGATTTTTTAAGTTTTCATTGTAAAAAATCTATTTTTAGCTCCTGTGACCTAGTTATGCAACAGACCATAACCATTTGTACAATTTTGGTATAGGACATCTAGAAGTGTCACTATGCCAAATATCAAAGCTCTGGCCATATTAGTTTCAGAGGAGAAGACGTATGAAAAATTCACTATATAACTCTTTGTGAAACCGTGACCCCCGGGGCGGGGCCAATTTTGACCCCAGGGGCATAATTTGAACAAACTTGACAGAGGACCTGTAGGCAATTCTATGTGCCAAATATCTAAGCTCTGGCCCTTGTAGTTTCAGACAGGAAGATTTTTTAAGTTTTCATTGAAAAAAACTATTTTTAGCTCCTGTGACCTAGTTATGCAACCGACCACAACCATTTGATCAATTTTGGTAAAGGACATCTAGAAGTGTCACCATGCCAAATATCAAAGCTCTGGCCACATTGGTTTCAGAGAAGAAGACGTTTGAAAATTTCACTTTATAACTCTATGTAAAACTGTGACCCCCGGGGCGGGGCCAATTTTGACCCCAGGGGCATAATTTGAACAAACTTGATAGAGGACATGTAGATGATGCTATGTACCAAATATCTAAGCTCTGGCCCTTGCAGTTTTTGACAAGAAGATTTTTTAAGATTTCCTTATTTTTTCACTTTGGTTGCCATGGCAACCAGAGTTCTGCATTGTTTTTAATTCTTTGAATAAATTTGAAAGAGCTTGACCCAAGGAACATTTCTGTAAAGTTTGGTTGAATTCTGTCAAGCGGTATAGGAGGAGATGTCATTTGAAGCAATTGTTAACGACGACGCACGACGCACAACGCCCTTGCGGAAAAAAAACGCCGCTATTTAAAAACGCAGCTTTTATGCCACTTATGTGAAGCTTTTACGCCACTTGGGCTAGTAGCAAAAACGAGCCTTGCATTGAAGCGGCGTATTTAATAATAAGTATGGAAAAGTGGCAGATAAGTGACGTGTGAGCGACGTTTTTGTCATGTTGAAAAGACGCCACTCTAAAAAGTGGAAGAAAAGCCTCGTATTTGTTTTCTAAATGTGATAATTAAATATACCACTCCAATAAAGTGACGTTTAAGTGACGTATTTGTTATTATGAAAAGACGCCGCTCTACATAAGTGAAAGAAAAGCCTCGTATTTGTTTTCTTATTGAGATAATTAAATATGCCACTCCAATAAAGTGGCGTTTTAGCGACATATTTGTTGTTATAAAAAGATGCCACTTTTCAAAAGTGAAATCTTTGGGACATGGAGTGGCGTATTTAAGAATTTTGTTTAAAATGTTTTTCAAATCTTAAATACGCCACTTTTACACACCTTTGCTGTAGTCACATATTGACTTTAACCTCATCACTAAGACTTCATCACTTTTATAATGCAGACAAAGCAGACCAAGATTAGGTAGCTTCTGTAGGAGCTGTCAGTTCAGGGTCTTTTCTGTATATTAATCATATAGACACTTTTTCTGATTCTTGTTTGTTCTATGCACCCTAATAAACCTGTTTTCTGAGGTTCAGTATTTATCATTTACTCCTATATCATCATCAGTATATGAAAAAAATAAAGAGAAACAGAATTGACATAAATAGTTCTTTTATTTAACCCTTTACTCCATAGCCTGTTTTGAATTTTGAATACATGTGCAGACGACCACTTAAAGCAGATTGAAAGTCAAGCAGAATGCACTTGAAAGCACATTCTGAATTTCTTTCAGCCTGCTTTAAGCTGCTAACTTCTATAACATAGAAATTATTTCCTATGGTTTGTATTCATGACTGTTTAAAGTGGAAAGTTCTATTTTCTTCAGTGGAGGGATATGAAGAGGCATAAAAAGGCATATAAAAACCCTTTCCCTTGTGCAATATAAAAGACTTTCCCAAGTGCTATGAATAGTTTACAGTATTCATTAGGGATGGAGATCGAATCGGACAAAAAACAAAATTGATTATTGAATTGAATGCTATCGATTAAAAATCCGTAAATAATCAAACTTTTCTATCAAATACTTTGAATGTGAATGTTAAGTTGGTTGTACAGTACTTTACTAAGAAAAAATAAAGAAGTTTTTTTTTTTATAATGAATCATTACGAGTTGACACATAAAATAAAAACATTTTCTTTTCATGACAACCTATAAAGCAACTAGCCGCACATTCCTTCTAATTCTTCTTCCAGTTTTTAACTTTTTATCTTACACTGTACATACTTTCACCTTTCACTTTTGACTTTCCTTCTCGCGCAACCCTGTCAGAATATTCAGTTAGTTGAATTTGGACAGTATTGGAAGAAGAAGAAGCATAAACTCTTTCATTTGGGACAGACAATGCCAGGACAGCAAAGTACGTATCTTCATGATTAGCAAAAAGCAGAAAAGTTAACATCATCAGATTTTTTAGTTGATAGCAAAGAACAATTCAACCACCCTGATTAATCAGAATATCTGTGTTTTTTAGGGCTGACAAGGTTCAGAACTAGCAGGATCACATTTTTCGTCACCTGTCAAATACCGTCACGGCGCCGGCGTCAGTAAGTTAATGTAGATAAATTTATTTAATTTGTTTGAAATTAAATTGAAAACTCTAACTGAAATAATAAGGTAGTCAAGTGTGAAGGAATCGCGAACCATGAAGATATATGTAGACTAGTGTATAAAAAATGTTGGAACGAAGTAAGTCGGTACGTAATTAGTTACCAGTAACTTACAGTGCAAGATGCAAGCTGTCAGTCGTTTGGCTGTGATTTAGGGCAAAATTTGCAAATGACATCGGGAATATCAAGATTTATTATTCATCGCTGACCAGTTTTGCGGGTTTTTTTAATGAACAACCAAAAAACAGCTCACCAGACTGACGATCTTGTCTTCGATCATTCAATACTTCGCCTAAATCAAATCGTCCGCCATGGGTTTGCAAGAGTAGCGTCCCTTGTCGTTGAAAAGACGTTTCGCCCCAAACCCTGGTCGTTTCGCTCCCAAATTTGACCAGGGTCGTTTCGTCCACTAATAATTATACCCAAGGGATTTCCGTTGATCGGAATATTATTATGTAAAGAAACTGTAGTGAATTGGCTACTTTACAAATGTATCGTAGCTCCAAACGTGAATTTGACGATATTTTAAGCTCTGAACGAAAGTGTTATGACCTCGTCTTCAAAAAGAACAATAGATCTGAGTTCACTTTTAAATTAACCTATTCTGTATTATATTCAGATTCTATCACGAGTTTAAATCAATTTTACGTAGATCTTAATAATGTTTTATATAACCACGGACTTAGTAGGATTCTACGACATATTGATAGTCCGCGCGAATCATAATTCATAAATTCATTTCAACCAATCAGAAGACAGCTCTTCACGCCGGAAGTCCCGCTTTGTTGACATTTCACAGACGAATCCAGTGACCATATATGCGTCGATTTTCGCTAAAAACCTTGGGTATGTATCAAAAACAAATATACAATCATTATTTATAGACTTTTCTGTTTCTATTGGCGTTAATAGTTATGTTTAATTATCCGTTTGAAGGCCGGGCTCTTGTGTTTAAGTTTGAGAATTTATCGACGCCCGGCCCGTCGTCGCCATATTGAATTTTCAAGTATAATATTGATACAACTCCCCGTTAACAATACGAAAAAGGTTATTTTACCACGATAAATGCTGTAAGAAATCTCCCACGTTATTTCAATGTACATTTCATTCACTCAATATTACGATATCGTGAAAAAAAGACGTATAATTCGTTCGAAATTTGAACGGCGGGCACCTGTTTTTCCCGAACTGAATTTTTAAACCCACCCTTAAAACTGACGACTAGGTCTTTGTTTTGTTGCTAGATATATATTAGAGTGTGAGAAACAGGCTTCGACCAGATGTAAAAAAGTGTTTTCAATGTTGAAACTAACTTACTAGGCTTTGAAGTGTAGTAACTCATGTTTATTTCAGAACACCTAAAGAAATAAGAGAAATAAATCGGTAATGATGGTTAAAAACGTAATGATACATACATTTATTTAACTTAATTATTAGGATCAATCATTCAATGGTTTTAATAAACTCTGGTGTTGGATATTCAAGATAAATTACCAAAATCGGAAATGGGACCCCAATTATTTATTCATTATAATCATATTTTTAATTTCTTTAAATTTCTTTTCAGGTTTCATCCAACCTCTCAACATGAACTCAGGAAATGGGATGGAGGCATTTACTGTCCTGTGCTGCCAAAACAAGATCTATTTTAAAAAAAAAACACCCACATTTATACAATGAAGAAGAAGAAGAATGTACTTTCATACCAGTGTGAAAATTGAAATGGAGAATGGTTTGATATTTGAACTTAAAAGCTACTTTAAAGAACACAAACCAAGAAGTTAGCGCATTTACAGAACTTTCAGTATTTCGCCAATACATTAACTGTCAAGAGTGAAGAGTGTTGATCAGTGACATTGTCAGTCCATTCAGTAAGTTGAATGTGGACAAGATGTTGCAAGAAGAATGTCAGGTACACTGGTGTGGAACAAAAATTCATTCCAGGGTTCGCACTCGCAGCTGTTGAAGATTTGAAGACCACACTATTTTGCTGACAGTGGCCAGCCAAGAAAACAATCTGTGAATAACACCATGAAGACACGGTTGAGGTTGAAAATGCCGCAAGCTTTTCACAAGTCCGACAACAAAGCCAGTTGAATGCGAAACATTAGATAGCAGTGAGCTTAACAAGCTTTAAGACAGTGCACTTCTATTCAAAGAAAGAAAAGAAAAGAAAAAATGTGAACCTTTTTAGCTCGCCTGTTCGTAGAACAGCAGAGCTAATGTCATACCCCCGGCGTGAGTGAGCGTGGCCAAGGTTAAAGTTTTTTGGACGGGTTGTTTTAAAGCTTAATACTTGTGCTAGGGTGCTGAAATTTTGTATGGAGATTCATTTGGGGTTAAACATTGATGTTATGTAGTTGAAATTTAAAAATGATTTGAATTTATTTAAATTTTGAACATGTTTTGGACTTAAGTTTTTTGCTACAAAACCTCAGGTTAAAGTTTTTTGGACGGGTTGTTTTAAGGCTTAGTATTTGTGCTAGGGTGCTGAAATTTTGTATGGAGGTTCATTTGGGGTTAAACATTGATTTTATGAAGTTTAAATAAATTTAGAAATGATTTTAATTTATTTCAATTTTGAACATGTTTTGGACGTAGGTTTTTTGCTACAAAACCCCAGGTTAAAGTTCTTTGGACGTGTTGTTTTAAAGTTTAATACTGGTGCTAGAGTGCTGAAATTGTGTATGGAGTTTCATTTGGTGTCAAACATTGATGTTATGATGTTAGAATTTAAAAATAATGTAATTTTTTTCAATTATTGACGTTTTGGACTCAAACCCCCAGGTTAAAGTTTTTTGGACGGGTTGTCTTAAAGCTTAATATTTGTAATAGTGTGCTGAAATTTTGTATCAGAGTTCATTTAGAGTTAAACATTGATGTTATGAAGTTATATTTTTAAAATTGATTTTAATTTATTTAATTTTGAACATGTTTTGGACTTAGGTTTTTTGCTACAAAACCTCAGGTTAAAGTTTTTTGGACGGGTTGTTATAAAGTTAAATACTTGTGCTAGGGTGCTAAAATATATTGTATGGCGTGTCATTAGGGGTCAAACATTGATGTTATGAAATTAGAATTAAAAAAAGATGTTAACTTTTGTCAATATTTGACATATTTTTGACTTAGGTTTGTTACAACAAAAGACCAGGTTAAAGTTTTTGACGGGTAGTTTTAAAGTTTAATACTTGTGCTAGGGTGCTGAAATTTTGTATGGAGGTTCATTGGGGGTCAAACATTGATGTTATGAGGTTAGAATTAAAAAATAATTTTAACTTTTGTCATTATTTGACATGTTTTGGACTTAGGTTTTTTATGACAAAAGACCAAACCTTAAAGTTTTTAGGACGGGTGGTTGTAAAGTTTAATACTTGTGATAGGGTGCTGAAATTTTGTGTGAAGCTTCATTCTGGGTCAAATAATGATGTTATGAAGTTGGAATTAAAAAACAATTTTAATATTTGTCAATTTTTAACATATTTTGGACTTATATTTTTTTACTGCAATCACCAGGTTAAAGTTTTTTGGACGTGTTGTTTTAAAGTTTAATACTTGTGCTAGGGTGCTGAAATTTTGTATGGAGCTTCATTTGGGACAAACATTGAGGCTATGAAGTTAGTATTAAAAATGATTTTAATTTATTTCAATTTTTGACATGTTTTGGACTTAGTTGTTTTCACCTCAAATCACCAGGTTAAATTTTTTTGAACGGGTTGTTTTTAAGTTTTATATAACTTGATTAAGACTCATTATTCATTTAATAATCTTTCTAAACTGAAAATTGTTTTGTTTTGGATACAAAATGTTTTTATACTTAAATTTCAAGCAGGCAAGCATCAGATGGCTTTGACACCCATTTCTGGTTTCTTTAATATCTTTACCAGATCTTCATTGAAACATACTTTTAGTCTTTATAGTTATACGGGTGCTTTTATCTTGTATAAATGCATTTAGCAGGTCACATTAGGTTTATATACTGGCTGGTTGTATGTAGCAAACTGTCTATAAATTTAGCCTTTTATTGAGGTTGTCATTTGGACAACTACATGTAGTTTGTTTTAAACAACTTGTCTGAATTACGAGTGGTGTTTCATAATTAATGCAACTCGATAAATAACTTCGATATAAGAAGTGTAATCTGCATATGCGGTAATTCCCCATCTATACGAATACTATGAAAATCCGATCAAGAAGTGTAATCTGCATATGCGGTAATTCCCCACCTATACGAATGCTATGAAAATTGTCTGGATCCCTATATCTATGTTTTGGTTTTAAAACTCGGATAGCTACAGATATACTTCATTAACCTCACATATAGCCTTATTTGATGAAAGAGCATATGTTTTAGCTTTCAACAAACACTCTTGTTAGTATTTTTCATGATTTTTTCAGTATGTTTTAAGTATTAGCTTTTTTTTGTCAATTTATGAAATAATAATACATGTTTTTTAAATAAAGTAGTATGTGCAGAACTGTCAAATTTTATATGACCGAAAGATTCATTAAAGTATTCCAAATAATAAAGCCACTTTGATAATTTAAATATAAACTTTGTTCGAAAAATTACCTCAAAAATACACAAAACGTCCAGTGCCCTGAACTTGGGGTCATTTAGGTTCGTGCTGTGACTTTTCAAGTCAAGTGATCTTATCATGCATTATACTAATTGTGTAGGCAAATAATTGCTCTTTCAAATGATATATCACACATGCATTTGGCACTCACTGTATGGAAGTAATTAAGTTGCATTTATTATGAAACACCCCTTGTATTAGTCATTCTGTTATATTTTTTATTTTGTACTGTATTTAACGCTTTAGCTTTGCATGCTAAGTCATTTTCAAGTGTTTTTTGTCTGCTTCAGTTGCTAAAATGGATATTGTTTTCATCTAAAGTTCAGTGGGAGCTCAATATACGTACAATAGCCTAGTGCCAGATCAGGTCCAGCATTTGTGATAGCTGATCTGGATCAAGACTATTAACAAAAAGGTTTTAACATGTGAATTAATTATTTCAAACATTACCACCAGCAAGTATAGTTAAAGGGATTCATGTTAGTAATACAATGATCACTTAACCCTTACTCCCTAAAACCTCAAATGGACAATTCTAGTTTTCAATTTAGTTTAGTCCATTTTTGACTTTATAGGGTTGATTTTCACAATATATGTCAAAATGACAAACAGTTTAGACCCTGATTGTACTTTAGTAAATACTTAAAGTTAAACTAAGATGGCAGCCACACTATGCCTTCATTTGGGCGAAAAAAAACCGCAGCTGTTCTTTTTTAACAGCAAACACTGATCTTGTTTATCTTTGTTTCCAACATGTGTTAGATCAATTGCTTTAAAAAAATATATATATATATAGATTAAAATCGCTGGTTATGTTAGAAAAAGAATCTGTCGTTTGTTGAGACAAGCTGATCTCAACCTATTCTAGAATAGAAAACTTTTGCGAGCCTTGATCTCAACCTATTCTAGAATAGAAAATTTATGCTTGCCAAGTCTCGCTTGATTTAGTTAATAACATTTCAATTCTAGACTCGGTTCAAATCAGCTTGACTCAAATATCGACTCATGACAGATCCTATTTTCTCACATAACTGCCCCTGGTTTTTTAAACAGTGAACAATAATTGCGAATATCCTTGTCTCCAACATTTATGAGATGAATAATATGACATCACTATTATAACATCACTTTGTATAAAGGCGTAATTACGTCCTTTGGTTTCAGAAAAAGGCCCATTGCTTAAGAAAATTATACCTAAAAATTGTTGTTTGTATGCAAAAAAAGAATCTGTCACGTGTCAAGGTTTGAGACCAGCTGATCTCAACCTCGTCTGAAATAGAAAAGTCACAAGTAGCTTACACATTCAACCCTAGCGATGGGTATACTCATCATTTACAAAGCAGTGTACCTGTGATGATTACAGTTGTCCTATGCAAACAGTGTAGACCCTGAACAGAGGGCTCCTTAAGGTCAGGGTTTACACTGATTGTCATTTTGAAATATAGTGTGAAAACTAACCCTGAATAGTCATTAATGGACTAGACTTATTTTAAATTTGGAATTGTCCATTAAAAGAATCAGGGGTGAATGAGTTAAGCTGACCTTCAAAGCTTGCTAAAAAAAAAAAGATATCAAGACTCGGTTGAGAACAGCTTGTCTCATCTACCTATGACCAGTTTGACAGAGCAGCTTACTTTATCCATGATTAAATGACATCTTTGTTCAGTTTGCAACTGCCTGACTCTGTGCAGCTTACTTTGTTTATTTGTATTTATAAATGGCTTTTTTTTTTATTGAAGTTTGCTTTACAATTAGTGCATTCCATCATAGCCCGTTTCTAACAATGGATAGGTGGTCACTTTTGCTTTATTTTTAGCCTGCTTTAAGCTACCATCTGCTAGAAAATAGCAAATGTTTTTTATAATTCATATTAATGACAGTATAAAAAGCAAAAACATTCTTTAGTGTAGGAAAGTATTAAAGACGTAAAAAGGTGCATTTATGTAGTAATGGGTTAAACTGCTGAAAGTCTTATCTTTTTTAAACAACTCAGACATGCCAGTTGTCTGTTATTTCCATGTATATGTTTTTATTATTTTGTGTGTTTAAATTACAAATGTACTGAAAGTTAAATTGTTGTTTACCCTTTCCTTCATTGCCAAAATGTCAAAGCATCTATATGGGATTGTGTTTAAGGTAGGATACTGCTTTAACCCTTTCCTCCCTGAAACCTCAAATGAACAATTCTAGTTTTCAATGAAGTCTAGTCAATTTTTTACTTTTAAGAGTTGATTTTTTAAAATATATTTTAAAATTACAAACAGTGTAGACCCTGATCAGATGGCTCCTTAAGGAGCCCTTTGATCAGGGTTTACAAGTTTGCATAGGACAAGTGTACTTCTCACAGGTATGCTGTTTGCAAATGACGCATATATGGGTGACTAGGGTTCAAAGAGTTAAGTAAGATAAGAGTAAGACAGAAAGCTCCTTTAGAATATTTCAGCTTTACTTTCATCTTGCTTTAAGATGCTTTCTGTATTCAAGACCATTAATACATTTTCAGTTGTGGCACTTTTGTGGAGGAGCAGGTCGAGGCAATTCTGTGAAGGAAAGGGTTTAAATGTCTAAGGGTTTAATTGTCTAAGTGTTGTAATAACTACACACACCCATTTATATAATATTATTTGAGTATCATTATAAAAGCCAGACAGAAACAACCCATGCTTGTATCTGAAAAGTCAATAGTGACTGTCAAGAATAAGAGCAGTTTATTTTCATGTTCATATTTCTTGTGTTTAAGCAAGTATCTCCCCCCCCCCCCCTCCCTCTTTAGAGACAAACAGTTTGCCCCCTGCCCTTTTTAGAGATTTGGCTCAAGTCTATGATTTACTTGATCAAGTTTGTTTCAATGAAGTTTGAAATAAATATACAAAGAATTTCTTTATTTATGTGATATTTTGTACCTCTATAGTAGCATTTTCTGTTTGATTTCCCCTATTGTTTTGGTAGAATCTTGCTTTTATGAGATTTTTTCAGCAATCATGGTATCGAAGCTTCATTCTTTTTCAACTTGCTTTTTGACCAGCAGAAAAGTGGCATAAAAGCTATGCTTTAAGTGGCGTAAAAGCCTGCTTTAAGTGGCGTAAAAGCTTGCTTTTACGCCACTTTTCTGCCACTTAAAAAACGTCACTCTACTTAGGCACGTTTCTGAGTAGCGTTTAAGTGGCGTAAAAGCAAGCTTTTACGTCGCTTTTCTGCCACTTGAGAAAACGTCACTTTACTACTAGGCACGTTTTTGAGTGGCGTTTAAGTGGCGTAAAAGCGTAGCTTATACGCCGCGGTATTGGCACCGGCGTAAAAGCTATGCTTTTACGCCGCTTTTCTGCCACTTGAGAAAAACGTCGCTTTGTGACTTAGGCACGTTTCTGAGTGGCGTTTAAGTGGCGTAAAAGCGTAGCTTATACGCCGCGGTATTGGCACCGGCGTAAAAGCTATGCTTTTACGTCGCTTAAACGCCACTTGAGAAAAACGCCGCTATACTATTTAGGCACGTTTCTGGAGTGGCGTTTAAGTGGCGTTTCTGCCACTTTTTTCAGGTCCTAATAAAACGCCGCTAATACGAGGGTGCCAATACCGCGGCGTAAAAGCTTGCTTTTACGCCGCTTTTACGTCACTAAAAGCGTAGCTTTTAGTGACGTAAAAGCGTAGCTTTTTTACGCAAGGGTCGCACGAGGACGGACGCCGGACACAGGGCCATCCCAATAGCTCACCTTGAGCCTTTGGCTCAGGTGAGCTAAAAATAGTATTCTTACATCCGATTTCGGCATTATCAAGTCTGTGCGTGCATGCACGTTCAGGGCATTGATTTTATGCATGATTTTTTTTAAATTATACATGAATAACGTACATCTGTGCGTGAATGGGAACTCTGGCTAGGGTTGAATGTGTTAACTCCTTGAAGGCTGGGTATTTTTTCAACTGCAACAATAGATGTCTGCTATATACCTTTCTAAAATTAGAATTTTCTAAATTTCTCTTCAAAACAGGACCAGATTATCAAACAGTTTGGATCCAGATGAAACATCGCATAATGTGACATCTCACCTGTATTCAAACTGTTTGTAAAAAGTTATCAAGATAGAATGACAGAATATTTATCATATGTATTCATAATTGTATAAATGTTTTAACTAATGTTTTTGGAGTAATAAATTAAATGTGTAAAAATGTTTATTTATGGAGTAAAGGGTTAAGTTGCTTTCTACTTTACTTTCAAACTGATTTACTTCAGCTACCATCGGATAACATGTTGCACAATTATATATGACTGCAATTTGTAATAAGAGTTATTTTCTTCAGTGAAAGAATAAGTTAGAGGTGTGTAAAAAGGCCTATCTATGGGGTAATGGGTTAAATGGTAAAGAATAATGTCTCCTCCACTTTAGAGAACAATTTGCCTCTCACAGTATCCAGCTGGCAGAGTAAATAACTCCAACAAATCACAAAACAATGTATCAATTACTTCGTCCTTGGCTATCTTTGAAGTGCATATAAATAAGCACATTTATTTTGACTGAGTAAATATGTGGAGTTAGCAGTTTTATCTGTGAATGAAGGGTATGTTTGACAAACAATAACTCCCATGTTTGTGCATCCCAGCCAGAAAGCATACCCTTCTCTTGCTATAAGCATATATTAATGCTTTTTTAAAACAGTGCAGACCCTGATCAGAAAGCAGTCCTTCAGGATCTATCTGATTGGGTCAGTAGATTCATCTTTAACACTGGTGGAAGCCTAATGCTAGATTAAAGTAATGCAGAAAGCTCTTTCAATAGCTTTTTGCATCACTTTTGACTTGCATTAATCCTTTACAACAGCCTGTTTCTAGTTTTGAAGACAGGTGACCACTTATAGCAGGCTGAAATTCAGGAGCATTCTGCTTTACTTTCAGCCTGCATTAAATTATCATCTGCTAGGATACAGAAAATATTTCTGATGGTGTATATTTATGACTGTATGAGGTGGACTAGTTTCTTCAGTGGAGGAACAAAATAAAGGCATAAAAGACATATTAATCGACTAATCAGGATAAGCAGTCACCAGCCTTTTAAAAATCTGCTGTCTTCCATGAATAGTATGTCACTTATTATAGAGGCTGTGTTGTACTTTTGCAAAACAATTTTATCAGAGGGACTACCGTGGTATTCTGGTCACGGCAACCAGCATTCTAGACCTCTGATGATGAGGAATTCCTATGCAAGCTCATAGTGGCGCAAGCTGGTGTGTGTCTGTGAACAGACAATTAACCCTGCACGTCATAGCCCACATCTAGTCTTGAAAACAGGTGACCACTTAAAGCAGGTTGAAAGAAAAGCTGAATGCGCCTTAAGGCACATTCTGCTTTACTTTCAGCCTGATTTAAGGGACCATCAGATAGAATATAAGATATATTTCTTGTGGTGTATATTCTTGACTGTATATTGAATAATTTCTTCAATGGCAGAATAAATTTAAAGTGTAAAAATGCATATCAATGGAGTAATGGGTTAAACAAGCTACTTAAGCAATGCCATGTTCCATATGCCATACATTGTTTTTGTTTTTGTACTGAGGCTTCCAAATTATGGTCCTAAAAATTTCAATAATTTCATTATGAAACAAACTAGCCAGGTAGAGAAGTGCAAGAGACATCAATACAACATTGTCTGCTGTTCTTTGCTTAAAGCAATGGAGAAAACATTATTTTTTTCAGGACAAAATAATTTAATATTGTCATAAAGTTTCATGAAGATCTAATGAAATGTGTAGCCGCTAAGAGTGTTAACAAACCAATTGTGAGCAACGGACCAACGGACAGAAGACGGACATCCAGCGATCCTAATATAGCTCACCTTCAGCACTTTGTGCTCAGGGGAACTGAAAAGTTGAAGACTGCTCTGAGTCATGAAAATCAATCAAAATGGATCATCCAGAACTTGGAAACAAATTTTCAGTCATAGCGCTTTTATATTTCTTTCTTGTGAAAATATAGCTATAGGTGAACTAATTATTTTCTATTTGGATTAGGATTAGTACAAAAAGTCTGGTACTGTTATATACTGTTAGGAATATCCAACACTTATCAGTAAAAACAATCTACTATTTTACATCACCAGTATACCAAAACTGATAATCTCAATCTTTTGACCTTTAATGTCTACTCCATAACCCATTGTACTCCATAAATATACCTTTCATTTATTCCTCTACTGAAGAAAATAGTTCCACTTTATACGCCCATGTACATGCACCATAAGAAATGTGTTTTATCTCCTGTGACCGTAGCTTAAAGTAGATAAAAAGTAAAGCAGAATGCTCCTTAACCTGCTTTAACCCTTTCCCTCATAGAAGCGCCTTTTTGCACATTTGATTTATTCATCCACTGAAGAAAATAGTTCCAATTTATACAGCCTTGAAAATGAACCATAAGAAAAAAATCTTAATCCTAAGCATATGATAGCTTAAAGAAGGCTGAAAGTAAAGCAGAATGTGCCTTAAGGCACATTCTGCTTTATATTTAACCTGCTTTAAGTGGTCACATGTTTTCAAAACTAGAAACAGGCTATAGGGTAAAGGGTTAAGTGGTCACTTAAGGTACAAACTATAAACCGGCTATGCACTAAAGGCTTAATACCAAATACCATTCCTACAAGGTATGTATCCTGCAAATAATACAATCAAACATATGAAAAACATCCTCCAGAATTGTTATACCAAATATTATGCAGTCTTTGATTCAAATGGCAGCTAAATTAATGAAAGACAAAAGTAGGACAAAAAGCTCTAATAGGAACTTTCTGCTTTACTTTTCTACATGTATTAAACTGCTACCAGCTGTCTTTAAGGAGTTTCACATTTCTTCCAAAAAGGCCACTTAAACCTACTTTGATTGTGTCCAAAAAATACTTTACCTAATCTAATGACTGGTATTCAATCTAATTTGAATGCTTTTTGTGACACAGAATTTTGTGTAGCTGGGAAACAAACCCAGTTTTTAGAAAGTAGCACACAACATTGCCTAGTAAGTGATAATTTCCTAAAAAATTACAGTGAAGGTTAACCTACCGGATTAGCATAAGTGCAAAACATTTTAACCTATTTGGAAACCCTGTACCGGCTCCTTAACCATCTATTACCCCAGTACTTGTTTTGCATTAAAGCAGGCTTAAAAGTACAGTAGATTCAGTCTGGTTTACTTTCAGTCTGGTTTAAGCTACCATCTGTAGGATATTTTACACACAAAAATTCTTATGGTGCATATTTATGACAGTGACATATATATAATAAAGTGAAACAATTTTGTTCGGGTGGAAGTAGAAATAAACAAGGCAAAAAGCTGTATGTATTGGGTAATGGGTTAAATACAGAATAGTATTTGAATGTACTAGTTTGGTTGTTGCACTCATGGCAGCTAGTGCATTCCACTTTACTTTCAGCCTACTTTAAGTAACCGCCTGTCTTCAAAACTGCTGCTTTACTTTCAGCCTACTTTAAGTAACTGCCTGTCTTCAAAACTGCTGCTTTACTTTCAGCCTACTTTAAGTAACTGCCTGTCTTCAAAACTGCTGCTTTACTTCAGCCTACTTTAAGTATTGACTGCCTGTCTTCAAACTGAAAACAAAGTAATAGGAGAAAGGGTTTTACCCATTACCACATAGCTTGTTTCTAGTTTACAGTTGACCACTTATTAGGATGGTTGAAAGTAAAGCAGAATGTGCTCAAGGCGTATTCTGCTTTACTTTCATTCTGCTGTAAGCTACCATCTGCTAGGATAAAAAAAAAAAAAAATCTAATTTGGTACATGTTTATGACTATAATTTGGAGCTATATTTTCTACAAAGGAGGAGTAAGTTAAATGTGCTAAAAGGTTTATTGGGTAAAAGGCAGGGGACTGCAAGACGAGAAATACAGGAGCTGTGTTTTACTGCTGTAATATAGAATAATTAAATTTCCTATGGTGTATATTCATCATAAATTGAAACTATATTGTTCAACGGAGTGATAAATAAAGAGGAGTAAAAAGGTAAAGTTATGGAGACGTGGGTTAAGGTAATAAATAAGTAGTTTCTTATCAGTGCTATCAATTAGTCCATGCCTTGTTGCCTTCATCCAGCTTGGTGTGTCACAGATAGAAATCACAGTCAAACAAACTTCAGGCTAATTTGTTAGCACACTCACAGAAATAGACAGGTAATAAAGTGTTACCCTGCCCTTCTTAAACAGTCTGTTAACCCTGTGCCCAATAGATATACCTTTTTACACCTTTAATTTTTATACCATAATATTCCTTCACTAAAGAAAGTAGATTCACTTTATAGTCATAAATATATACCATAAGAAATATTTCCCATATCCTATGAGATGTTAGATTAAAGCAGGCTGAAAATAAACTAGAATGCTCCTCAACCGTTTATTCCATAATCCTTTTTTTGCATTTAATTCATCCCTCTATGGAAGAAATTAGTTCCATTTTATACAGTAGCAAATATGCAACATAAGAATATTGTTTATATCCTTGCAGCTGATAACTTAAAGAAGGCTGAAAGTAAAGCAGAATGTACCTTAAGGAACAATTTGCTCTACTTTCAGCCTGCTTTAAGCTTCCATCTGCTAGGATATAAAAAAAATAATATCCATGATACATATTTATGACTATATAAACAGGAACTAATTTCTTCTGTGGAGGAATAAAGTACATGTAGTTGTCTAAAAAGGCCTGCATGGCTATGGAGTAAAGGGTAAAGTGAAGTTAGAGGTTAACAAATCTTCTTTGTGCCATGTGACATTGATAATACCTATGGTTTTAACACACTCTTTTGTTGAATTAACTCATCCAATAAATTATGTATGGATAATCTTTAATGACCTGTTTTAAACTACTAATTTCTAGGATGTAGGAAATATCTTATGGGGCATATAATAAGTGGAACTATTTTAGTCATTAGGGATGAATTAAAAGCATAAAGAGATGTAACTATGGAGTAATGGGTTAAGACAACCTATTACCTAAACCGTTAAAAAAGAAGAGGAAACCTCCAAATATAAAATACTGCATAATTAAGAATGCTTTTGATCATTTTATCACCATACTTCCTTGACAACAGGTGGCAATTAATGCAGACCTTTGCAAATGGGCTGGATCCAGATAAGACATTGAACTTTTATCCAACCTGATCCGTGGATCAAAACTGTTTACATTAAATTGTAGTCCTTCAGAAATAGGAAAACTAGAAAGAGACACATTTAAAGTCACCACAAATAAAATGTTGAGACATTCACTTAGTGTTGAAAGGGTTAAACATTTGCATGCTGTGTCATTTTTTCATCTGCAACAATAATTGTTGTCTGCTACTGTCCTAAAAACAGATTTTTCAACATTTCTTTTCAAAACAATGTCAAGAGTGTTGAATAGTTTGGATCCTGATAAGATGCCAAATTTACACACATCTCATCAGGATCCAAATTAAGATCCAACCTATTTTCAAAGGTTCACCACTATTATGGAGTTTAACCCATGTTTTACAGTTACTAGTTTGACCCCATGACATGCAGGGCCCCAAATATGCCAACATGAAGTCCATAAATTTGGTCCCTATATAATTAACCCTTTTATACACTCAGTAAAAGCTTGTTGTTGGACTAATTGTCACTGATAAAATATTCTGTAATTAAATATCACTTCTCTTTATTTGTAGAAATGCAACTGGAGTGACAAAGAGACTGGATCCACAGTAGTCCAAAATGTTTCTAGGGCCTGCTCTGGATCTGTACCTTTTGTGTAAGTCTTTGATACATATTTACTTACATTAAAAGGGAGGAACAAGTCTGCATGGTGTGAAAGAGGCTAAGCAATTATGAACATCCTGAAAAAAACGGGGTATTGTGTAACAAAATTACTACTATATAACCTGTGTACACCAGGCATCCAATTATAAACATTGTGGCCTTTAAACACAGGTGACTGCTTAAGGCAGGACTAAAGTAATGTAGAAAGTTTCTATAGGAGCTTTCTGCATTATGTCCAGCTTTAAGTTGTAACCTTTCTATAAGATTGCAAGTTTATCTAGTAGCGCGTGGTTGTTATATGCAGGTGTTGCTGTGAATGCAAATATTAACATCTCGAACAAGCTCTCAGCAGGAAATAAACTATAGAGGTTTGAAACCAATACCCTTCTATTTTAACTTTTAGTATGTTAGCCCCTAAGCCATGTTAAACTTTACAAACAGTTTGGATCCTGATGAGATGCCGCATAATGCGTCATCTCATCACGATTCAAACTGTTTGAAAGTCTGACCTTGTTTTGAAAAGCAATTTTAGAATTTTCTATTTCTAGAACAGTAACAGCCGACAATTGGATCCAGACGGAAAAAGTTACCTAGCATTCAAAGATTAAACTTGCATGATAATACAGGAGCTTTGAAAATTAATTTTGTGGATCATCAAAGACTATGCGAAGGTCAACTGGTAACAAATGCCATTCCAACCAATTAACCCACTTTATTCTGTAAAATTCTCAACCAAAGAAAGGTATGTATCAGTCAACAGTGTAGACCGAGATCGATGCTGTATTATGCAGAATTTCATCCTGGCCTGAACTACAAGCTGTGATATATAATGGTCAAATATAAGAGGGAGTAAATTGATAAGATATGTTTCAGAAACAATTATGGCCCTTGATGTGATCATGACCTTGACCTCTCTCTGAAATGACCTAACTTGTTCAAAGCAAAAAAAAAATTAGGAGCTTCATGGGTTGAGTTCACAGGCCAAATTGAAGTCTCTATCAAGTGTAGTTCCAATTCAAGCTATGGCCAAGGTTGAATTCAGCCTATTTGACTTCTTAATGACCTTGAACTCTGTGGGACATGACCCAAGTTGTACTGAGCTAGAGAGCCTTTTGAGTTGAGTGGGTGTCTTTATCACGTGATTCCAAAGGTATGGTGAAGGTTAAAGTTGAGGACAGACAGACAGGGCAAAAAACCAACATGCCCAAGACGACTAGTATGTAGACACAGATGGGTGTTGAATTATGCAAAATTTCATTATGGCCTGAACAATTAGCTGTGACATAATAAGGGTCAAATATAAGACGGAGTAAAGGAACTCTGCACACTAGTGGCGGCATCATTATTATCTGTGCAAAAAGTTTGGATCCTGATGAGGTGTCACTTAAGATTAAGAAAAATAGTTATTTCAGCGTGTCTTACAGGTAGCCATGAAGGCTAAGATGAACTGTTTTCAGTTGGACATACTGGAGATTTGGTGAGATTGGTAGAAACAAGAAGATATTGGGGCACCCTGGTTCTGACACTGTAAACACTTCAGTTCATGTATTGACACTGATTGATAGCCAGATTCCACCTACAGTTGCCCACTCTATAACTCTTTCAACACCATGTACCTGTACAAAATATACTCATTACATTAACTTTGCAAACAGTGTAGACCTAGGGTTTACACTGTTTGCTTATCTAGACAAGTATTAATTAAACTTACCAGAATTCTAAGTAGACTGGTTCATGTTTTGGTAACTAGAAAACTCCAGAAGGGAACCTAATAACCCACAATAGTTACTTAGTGTTGAAAGAGTAAATGTTACAAAAAGTTTTATTACAAACTTTAATTGAACCTGCATTTAGTTAAATCCTTAACTCCATATACACCTTTTTACACATTTAATTCCTCCACTGAAGAAAATAGTTTCATACAGTCAAGGATGTGTACCATAAGATATTACTATGGCATATTCTGCTGTAATTACATTCAGCCTGCTTTAACCCATTTCCACATAAATACGCTTTTTTATGCCTTAAATTAATTCCTCCACTGGAGAAAATAGTTTAAATTTATACAGTCATAAATTAGTATAATAATTATATAATTGTAAGATAAATTTTCTATATTCTAGCAGATTATAGCTTAAAGCAGGCTTGAAGTAAAGCAGAATGTGCCACATTCTGCTTTACTTTCAACCTGCTTTAAGTGATCACTTATTTTCAATACTAGAAACTGGCTATGCGGTAATGGGTTAATCTAACATCTGCTAAGATATAGAAAATAATTCTTACAGAACATTATCATGACTGCACAAAGTGAAAATATTTTCAACAGTGGAGTAAATAATTTAAAGGCGTAAAAAGGGATATTTACAGAATAATGGGTTAAGAAGTTCAGATCACAGTTCTGAAGCAGCAATATTTATACAGTTTTCATTGAGTTATAGGTAACTGATGAAGAATGCAGAGCTGCCATTTCTCAGGATTTCTCCGAAAATTTTATATTTTTATCCAAGCTTTACTGAATGGGCCTTAAGGCGCATTTAGCTTTACTTTCAACCTACTTTAAGTAATTGTGCTTGAAATAGTGCTTGAAAATTAGAATTTTTAGAAATCTTAGGATTTTTCAAGATCAACTAAAAATATGGCAGCCCTGAGAAATATCTCGACACCATAGACATACAGGATCAACAAGTCATAATGATGAGAGACCAGGAATAACAAGCTGATTGAAAAGTTAGTAAATATGTGTCTCTCATAAACCAGTATCACCTTCTGGTAATCAGGTGCATACAGATTTAGTTAGCAATATATTGACATACCTTATACTTCCCATTTAATTAACCCATTACCCAATAAATCCGATTTTTGAAGATTTTAGTTTATTTCTCAACTGAAGAAATAGTTCAACTTTATACAGTGGTATACTTTATACGCTATTCCTACCTACTTTATGCGTTTCTAACGCGTTTCTCACACGTTTATTATCTGTTTCGTTAAACGCTTTTCCTAGCCGTTTCTTTACGCGTTTAAAAGAGCCTGGATGTCGGTCTTAATACTCCTGAAATATCGACTCGGGTCATTAACAAAGTGAGCAAAACATCAAATGTTCCGACATTTCATGTGGTAAGTAAAGACTGCAAAAAAAAAAAAAAAAAAAAAAAAAAAGACTGCAGTCGTTATCGTAGCGGCGAGTCCAATGCAAGTCGGCCGCGATGGGTGGTTTATTGATTTATGGGTCTGGTTGTCACTAATCGAATTAGTGGGTTTTTCACAGATAAGATCCGAAATCTCCGCGTGAAACGGAAAACTGAGGCACCAATCGCAACATCTCTGGTATAATCGTTTATTTATGCGTTTAAACACGTTAAATCGTTAGGCGTAAACCGTTCGCTAAGCGTTCGTTAACCGTTCACTATGAGTTTCTTACACATAGATAAATGTGTAAATGGGTAGGAATAGCGTATTTACCACTGTATAGTCATGAATATGTACCATAAGAAATATTTTCTATATACTAGCAGCAGATGGTAGCTTAACAAGAGGGCCATGGCCCACAAGTCGCTCACCTGAGAACATTGTATCTAAGCTGACTGGGCAAGACAATATTGTGACATATATAGCTATAAACAGATTTTAAAAGGTTTTCCTATATAAGTCTATATAAAACTGATAAGCCCCGGGGCGGGGCCAAATTTGATCAAGGGGTCATAATTTGAACAAGGGCCACTATGGCCCTAAATCGCTCACCTGGTAACCATGTAACCATGTACACCGTGTGACCTAGTTTTTGACCGGGCATGACCCTCATTCTAACTTGACCTCGATTTCAATGAGACAAACATTTTGTTCAAGTTTCATGAAGATTCAATGAATTTTGTAGTCTCTAGAGTGTTAACGAGGTTTTTCGATGATTTGACCTAGTGACCTAGTTTTTGACAAGACATAAGCCACATTTGAACTTGACCTATATTTCATTGAGGCAAACCTTTTCATCAAGTTTTATGAAGATCAAATGAAATTTGTAGTCTCTAGAGTGTTAATAAGGTTTTTCGATGATTCAACCTAGTGACCTAGTTTTTGACCGGACATGACCCACATTTTAACTTGACCTAGATTTCATTGAGGCAAACATTTTTATGAGGTTTCATGAAGATCCAATGAAATTTGTAGTCTCTAGAGTGTTAACAAGGTTTTTCGAAGATTTGACCTAGTGACCTAGTTTTTGACCGGACATGACCCACATTCGAACTTGGCCTAGATTTCATTGAGGCAATCATATTGATGAAGTTTCATGAAGATCCAATGAAATTTGTAGTCTCTAGAGTGTTAACAAGGTTTTTTGAAGATTTGACCTAGTGACCTAGTTTTTGACCGGACAAGACCCACATTCGAACTTGGCCTAGATTTAAATGAGGCAATCATATTGATGAAGTTTCATGAATATCCAATGAAATTTGTAGTCTCTAGAGTGTTAACAAGGTTTTTCGAAGATTTGACCTAGTGACCTAGTTTTTGACCGGACATGACCCACATTCGAACTTGGCCTAGATTTCATTGAGGCAATCATATTGATGAAATTTCATGAAGATCCAATGAAATTTGTAGCCTCTAGAGTGTTAACAAGGTTTTTTGAAGATTTGACCTAGTGACCTAGTTTTTGACCGGACATGACCCACATTCGAACTTGGCCTAGATTTCATTGAGGCAATCATATTGATGAAGTTTCATGAAGATCCAATGAAATTTGTAGCCTCTAGAGTGTTAACAAGGTTTTTCGATAATTTGACCTAGTGACCTAGTGTTTGACCGGACATGACCCACATTCGAACTTGACCTAGATTTCATTGAGGCAAACATTGTGACCAAGTTTCATCAAGATCCAATGAGATTTGAACCTGGTAGAGTGTTAACGAACAATTGTGGACGGACGGACAGACAGACAGACAGACAGACAGACGACGGACGACGGACATCCAGCGATCCTAAAAGCTCACCTTGGCACTACGTGCCCGGTGAGCTAAAAATCTTGGTAGAGAACCATAAGGCAAAGCTACATGTCAAATATAAATGATCTGTACCTTACGGTTTCAGAGAAGAAGAATTTTAAAGGTTTTCCTATGAAAAACTAATAGGCCCCAGGGCGTGGCAATTTTTGGCCTGGAGGTCATAATTTGAACAATCTTGGTAGAGGACCACAAGGCAAAGCTATGTGTCCAATATTAAAGATCTGCGCCTTACAGTTTCAGAGAAGAATATTTTTAAACATTTTCCTATACAAGTCTATGTAAAACTGATAAGCCCCAGGGCGGGGCCAATTTTGACCCAGGGGTCATAATTTGAAAAATCTTGGTAGAGGACTATAACGCAAAGCTACATGTCAAATATAAATGATCTGGGCCTTACGGTTTCAGAGAAGAAGAATTTTAAAGGTTTCCCCATGAAAAACTGAAAAGCCTGAGGGCGGGCCATTTTTGGCCCAGGGGTCATAATTTGAACAATCTTGGTAGAGAACCATAAGGCAAAGCTATATGTAAAATTTTAAAGATCTGGGCTTTACAGTATCAGAGAAGAAGATTTTTAAACGTTTTCCTATATAAGTCTATGTAAAACTGATAAGCCCCAGGGCGGGGCCAAATTTGACCCAGGAGTCATAATTTGAACAATCTTGGTAGAGGACCATAAGGCAAAGCTACATGTCAAATATTAATGATCTAGGCCAAACAGTTTCAGAGAAGAAGATTTTCAAAGGTTTTCCTAAGAAAAACTGATAAGCCCCAGGGCGGGGCCATTTTTGGCCCCAGGGTCAAAATTTGAACAAACTTGATAGAAGATCATTAGGTTATGATACATACACATTACCAGTTGACAGTGCGATACAGAGTGATGTATTTAGCTTGAGACGATTTTGGCGGAAATAGCCGATCTGACGAGCGCCTTGGCGCGTGTCTGATCGGTTGTTTCCGCCAAAAACGTCGAGATATGCCTTGAATACACACCAGAAACAATTAAATAGTTGTTTAAATAATTTTATAGCCAAAATTTATAAGTTATTTGAAGCAGAACAAGATTTTTTGTTTGCCACAATGAATAACGCGGCACTTGTACACGTACGTAAATGACGTCACGTTAAATAGAAAGCGAGGTCAGAGTAAAATACAAAGTGGCTGATACAAGGTTGCTGATACAGTTTCTTGTATTTTACTGTGCAAATACACGCGGAAACGCTCGATATCATACAAAGGCATATAATAAATACCAAATATCAAAGGTATGGGCCTTTTGGTTTCTGAGAAGAAGATTTTTAAAGATTTTCTTATGCATTAAAAGTTGTCTATACGGTCATGTTAGAAAATCTAGTCCCACAGCAAGGGGAATAACTCTAGCCAAAAACTTTGAACATGATTTCGTTCCCCCTTGTCACTGTGTTCTGATAAAGTTTGGTTGAAATCGGGTTTCAGAGGAGATGTTGTTTGAAAATGTGAACGGACGACATAAGACGTACGACGTACGCCGGACGACGGATTAAATGAGATCACAATAGCTCACCCTGAGCCTAAGGCTCAGGTGAGCTAATAAAAGCAGGCTGAAAGTAAAGCAGAATGTGCCTTAAGGCACATTCTGCTTTACTTTCAACCTGCTTTAAGTGGTCATCTGTCTTCAAACCTAGAAAGAGGCTATGGAGTAATGGGTCAACCCCGGGGTGATACAAAATCCCCAAAGCTTAATGGAGGCTGAAAGTAAGCAGAATGCTCCCTTACAAGCATTCTGCTTTACTTTCAGCCTGCTGTTAGCAAACAGCTGTCTTCAATAATGAAAACAAGCTAATGTGGAAAGGGTTAAAAAGCAATAGTTTTAAGTTTTAAATTTTGTGCTTTTTGATTATTATTTGAGGGAAAGATGGTACTCTCAAATACAAGATATCTGTTGAATACAATCAAGATCTAAGAAATGATTGATTTAAGAGGGGAATCATATTTTTGTTTAGATAAACTGAAAAGCCAAAATTTAATACAATGCACTAAAATGTAAAGGTGCTTTCTGCTTTACCTTCAGCCTGCTTTAGCCTATTACCTATACAGGTGATCACTTAAAGCTGATTGACAGTAAAGCAGAATGCACCTTAAGGCGCATTCTGTTTTACCGTCAGCCTGCTTTTAACCCATTACCCCATAAATACGCCTTTTTAAACCTTTCACTTATTCCTTCATGACAGAAAATAGTTGGAGGAATGAATCAAATGTGTAAAAGTGAGCATCTCTGGTTAAGATTATTTCAAACTGCTTTAAGTGGTCACCTGTTTTCAAACAGGGATTAAACAGAATTCACTTTCAGTCTTTCAATCTTTCAAGAGTTCTGCTTTAGGATGTTCCCTGCTTAAGACAGTAAGATCAACTCTCATCTATGTTCTTGAAGACTTATATACTCTCTTATCTTTCACTTAATTTTGACAACTAACATAAGGATGATCTTTAAGGAATGCAACAGTATTGCAAATAAATGTCTGAATTCCTTAACAGTGTCAGGTTTCCACCTCTCAATGATATTCCGGAAATACTTGCGGCCAATTTACAATTCAGAGATACTCCCGTGAAATTCCAATGCTCATAATTGCGCAATTGTTCTCCAGACCTGTCTGCAATCTGTTACGTAATCAGTGCTAGACAATAAGCAGTTTATTTGGCATCTTGAGTTGTCATCAATGTTGAAAGAGGCTTTCATTCAGGCTCTACCAGTCTGATACACTGATGATATCTCTGATGCCTGTAGGACAAAACTATAAATCATCTACTACAATCTGCACTCTATGATTCCAGCCACCCTTTGAAACAAATAAACTGGGGGTAACCCCTTTCCCCCATTGTTATCAATGTAAACACTTTTTTTTGTAGAAGATTGCTTAACCTATTACTGCATTAACCCATTACCCCATAAAAAACACCCTTTTGCGCCTTTAATATACCCCTCCACTAAAGAACATGGTTCAACTTTATACAGTCATGGCAGTATAATTATACCCTAAGAAATATTTTTTATCCTAGCAGATTATAGCTTAAAGCAAGATGGAAGTAAAGCAGAATGCACCTTAAGGCACATTTAACTTTACTTACAACCTGCTTTATGTGGTCAACTATCTTCAATACTAGAAACAGGCTATTGGGTTATGTGTTAATATGCCATTTATGCCTCCAGCCACCCTTGAAAACAACGAGAGCACGGCAAGCTGGTGCCAATACATGTCTGTTTTGCTATCCTAATAGATTAAGAAGGAACAGTGAGCTATTCATATTGCATTTGTCTGTCTTGACTATTTGTCTGTCTGTATACTATGGGGGGCTCTAAATGACCTTGACCTTTATCTGACATCACAAAACTTGTACTGAGCTCAAGAGCTTCTTGCGTTGAGTACACATGCCAAATGAAAAGTCTCTATCACATGCAGTTCCAAAGTTATGGCCAATGTTAAATTCCAACTATTTGACCTCTGAATGACCTCTTAATGACATTGACCTGTGTCTGCCATGACCAAACTTGTACTGAGCTCAAGAGCTTCTTGTGTTGAGTAGACATGCCAAATATGAAGTGTCTATCACATGTTGTTTCAGGGTTATGGGAAATGTCAAATTTGACCTGTAAATGACCTTGACCTTTGTCTGACATGACCAAAGTTGTAATGAGCTCAAAAGCTTTTTGGGTTAAGTACACATGCCAAATGTCAAGCCTGTGTCACATGCAGTTCCAAAGTTATGGCCAATGTTAAATTCAACCAATTTGACCTCTGAATGACCTCTAAATGACCTTGAATTTTGTCTGCCATGACCAAACTTATACTGAACTCGATAGTTTCTTGTGTTGAGTAGACATGCCAAATATGAAGTATGTATCACTGGTTGTTTCAGAGTTATGGGAGATGTTAAATTAACCCTATTTGACCTATAAATGACCTTGACCTTTGTCTGACATGACCAAAGTTGTAATGAGTTCAAGAGCTTCTTGAGTTGAATTTACATGCCAATCAAGTCTCTATCACATGCAAAAGATATGGCCAATATTTATCCCACCCTATTTACCTCTGAATGACCTCTAAATGACCTTGACCTTTGTTGAGCATGACCCAAATTTTACTCTAGAAATACACTAGAACTAATCAATGCATTTTAGAGAGGGTTGCTTAATTCAGGATGAGAGCTTTCTGCCTTACTTTCCTCTTGTTTTAAACTGTCCCATATCTAAATTAGTCCTGTACCTACCCTGAAGACCCGTTTGCAAAATGGTGTTGAGAGAGTTTCTCACTTGATGTGAGTTAACGAGACCATAGACATCACAAATCACCGAGGTGCTTGTCTGCCACACTGTCACGTTTCCCACAATATCCAAATCCAATATGGCCGCCGCCAGCCATTTTGGAAAAGCTAACTTTTTTGTTTTTTGGAGAATAAATAAGTGTAATACCTCTAAATTGATTGTTTTTTGGTGTGGAACTCATTTCTGATGCCCTTTGTGCAATCTGGGGTGTCTTTGATTTGGAAAGGTCAAATTTCACATTAGCCAAATCCAAAATGGCCGCCGCCAACCATGTTGGAAAAGCTTTTTTCGTTGTTTTTTTTAAGAAAAATCAAATATAATACTTCTAAATTGATTAATTTTTTAGAGTATAATTCACTTCTGATGCCCTTTGTGTAATCTGGGATGTCTTTGATTTGAAAAGATCAAGTTCCACGATAGCAAATTCCAATATGACCGCCGCAAGCCATGTTAAAAAAGCTAACTTTTTTCCTTTTTTGGAGAATAAACCAATGTAATACCTCTCAATTGATAATTTTTGGTTGTTGAACTCATTTCTGATGCCTTTTGTGCAATCTGGGATGTCTTTGATTTGGAAAGATCAAGTTCCACAAAAACCAAATCCAATATGGCCGCCGCAAGCCATGTTAAAAAAGCTAATTTTGTTTCTTTTTGGGAGAATAAACCAATGTAATACCTCTCAATTGATAATGTTTGGGTGTTGAACTCATTTCTGAGGCCTTTTGTGCAATCTTGGATGTTTTGATTCGGAAAGGTCAAGTTTCACAATAGCCAAATCCAACATGGCCGCCGCAAACCATGTTGAAAAAGCTAATTTTGTTGTTTTTTTGGACAAAAATCAAATGCTATACTTCTAAATTGATTATTTTTTAGAGTAGAACTCATTTCTCATGCCCTTTGTGCAATCTAGGGTGTCTTTGCTTTGGAAAGATCAAGTTCCAAAAGAAGCAAAATCCAATATGGCCGCCGCAACCATGTTGAAAAAGCTGTTTGTTTTCTTTTTTGGAGAATTATCAAATGTAATACCTCTAAATTAATAATATTTTGGTGTGGAACTTATTTCTGAGGCCCTTTGTGCAATATTGGGTGTTTTTGATTCAGAAAGGTCAAGTTCCACAATAGCAAAATCCAATATGGCAGCCGCAAACCACGGTAGAAAAGCTAATTTAAAAAATTAATAATTAAGAAAGATCAAATATACATGTATATCTTAATTGGTTATTGCTTGTGTTTAACTCATTTCCTCTCTGAGGTCCTTTGTTCAATATGGAGAGTCATTGGTTTGAAAAGGTCAAGTTCAATGTCTTTTTGATACATTAACGACATTTGGCTTAGCTTGAACAGCAGTAGTCAGTAGGTAAACAAGATGTAAGTAAATGGCAACTCTCTGACATTAGACAGAGAAAACACGACAGTGAGCGGGACTCAATCCTACGTCCTGAGGTAAGGGGCTTTTATCCTAACCACTAAGACTACCACAGGCCCATGGGCAGACGGTAGGGCCGGGGCAGAATATATAACACCTTGTTCCACATGCATGGAAAGATACATCAATAAAGCATCAAATTGATTAGATACACATGTAGTTTCAAAGTCATTTCGTGCCGGGTTTTCACAGGGTGAAGAACCTGAAGACAGACATGCAACACAAGTGTCGGTTCATCAATTTCTATTCATGATATGCCCGGTTTTGTCGAGATAGGGTGAGAATATACTGACAATCAGTTGTATCCCTTTTCTCTATTTATCCCTTCTGACGATTATTCCCCTCAAAATCAATCGTGTCGGATCCTTGTGGTAAGGAGTACATTGGTACTCTGCTGCCCTAAAAGTGCCTTAAGCCTTTACCATAGAGTCTGCTCACATTGTATTAGTGTACAGAGACGTGTGATACTCGTTGATGTCTTTGCCGTGCTGCAGAGGTACTTTTTATGCCCCCAGCATCGACAGATGCGGGGCATATAGTAATTGTCGTGTCCGTCCGTCCGTCCGTCCGTCCATCCGTCTTTCCGTCCGTGTGTCCGTCCGTAACAAGGTTAAGTAGATTTTACCGTTTCGTCTAGCATCAACATCGCTTACCCAAATGCTTTGATACTTATACAGTTGTTGCCTTGGACCATTCCCTATCCACACATATCACCAAACTTTGATTTTGACCTTGACCTTGACCTAATTTGGACTTAGAAAATTTTAAATAGGCTATTTCTTGGTTAACTAGATTTTACCGTTTCGTCTAGCATCAACACAACTGACTACAAATGCTATTATACCTATACAGTTGTTGCCTTGGACCATTACCAACTCACCAACATCACCAAACTTTGACCTTGACCTTGACCTAATTTAGACTTAGAAAATTTTAAATAGGCTATTTCTTGGTTAACTAGATTTTACCGTTTCGTCTAGCGTCAACACAACTGACTACAATGCTTTGATACTTATACAGTTGTTGCCTTGGACCACTACCAACTCACCAATATCACCAACATCACCAAACTTTGACCTTGACCTAATTTGGACTTAGAAAATTTTAAATAGGCTATTTCTTGGTTAACTAGATTTTACCGTTTCGTCTAGCATCAACACAACTGACTACAATGCTTTGATACTTATACAGTTGTTGCCTTGGACCATTACTAACTCACCAATGCTCAGTTTGACCCTGACCTTGATCTAATTTGGACTTAGAAAAGATTCAGAATATATTGTCAAGGATGCCATTGGGGGCATAAGCGTTTATTGAACGCGCAGTCTTGTTGCAACACATTTTGTCATGGAAAACTGGACACTTCAGTTTCTTCACCCTGTGAAAACCCGGCACGAAATGACTTTGGAACTACATGTGTATCTAATCAATTGTTGATGCTTTATTGATGTATCTTTCTATGCATGTGGAACAAGGTGTTATATATTCTGCCCCGGCCCTACCATCTGTCCATGGGCCTGTGATAGTCTTAGTGGTTAGGATAAAAGCCTCTTACCTCAGGACGTAGGATTGAGTCCCGCTCACTGTCGTGTTTTCTCTGTCTAATGTCAGAGAGTTGCCATTTACTTACATCTTGTTTACATACTGACTACTGCTGTTCAAGCTAAGCCAAAGGTCGTTAATGTATCAAAAAGACATTGAACTTGACCTTTTCAAACCAATGACTCTCCATATTGAACAAAGGACCTCAGAGAGGAAATGAGTTAAACACAAGCAATAACCAATTAAGATATACATGTATATTTGATCTTTCTTAATTATTAATTTTTTAAATTAGCTTTTCTACCGTGGTTTGCGGCTGCCATATTGGATTTTGCTATTGTGGAACTTGACCTTTCTGAATCAAAAACACCCAATATTGCACAAAGGGCCTCAGAAATAAGTTCCACACCAAAATATTATTAATTTAGAGGTATTACATTTGATAATTCTCCAAAAAAGAAAACAAATAGCTTTTTCAACATGGTTGCCGCGGCAATATTGGATTTTGCTTCTTTTGGAACTTGATCTTTCCAAAGCAAAGACAACCTAGATTGCACAAAGGGCATCAGAAATGAGTTCTACTCTAAAAAATAATCAATTTAGAAGTATAGCATTTGATTTTTGTCCAAAAAACAACAAAATTAGCTTTTTCAACATGGTTTGCGGCGGCCATATTGGATTTGGCTATTGTGAAACTTGACCTTTCCGAATCAAAACATCCCAGATAGTAGAAAAGGCTTCAAAAATGAGTTCAACACCCAAATATTATCAATTGAGAGGTATTACATTGGTTTATTCTCCAAAAAAGAAACAAAATTAACTTTTTTAACATGGCTTGCGGCGGCCATATTGGATTTGGCTATTGTTGAACTTGATCTTTCCAAATCAAAGACATCCCAGATTGCACAAAAGACCTCAGAAATGAGTTCAACACCCAAACATTATCAATTGAGAGGTATTACATTGGTTTATTCTCCAAAAAAGAAACAAAATTAGCTTTTTTAACATGGCTTGCGGCGGCCATATTGGATTTGGCGATTGTGAAACTTGACCTTTCCGAATCAAATACATCCCAGATTGCAAAAAAAGGCATCAGAAATGAGTTCAACACCCAAAAATTATCAATTGAGAGGTATTACATTGGTTTATTCTCCAAAAAAGGAAAAAAGTTAGCTTTTTTAACATGGCTTGCGGCGGCCATATTGGATTTTGCTATCGTGGAACTTGATCTTTCCAAATCAAAGACATCCCATATTGCACAAAGGGCATCAGAAACGAGTTATATTCTAAAAAATAATCAATTTAGAAGTATTATATTCGATTTTTCTTAAAAAAACAACGAAAAAAGCTTTTCCAACATGGTTGGCGGTGGCCATATTGGATTTGACTAAGGTGAAATTTGACCTTTCCAAATCAAAGACACCCCAGATTGCACAAAGGGCAGCAGAAATGAGTTCCACACCAAAAAACAATCAATTTAGAGGTATTACACTTATTTATTCTCCAAAAAACAAAAAAGTTAGCTTTTCCAAAATGGCTGGCGGCGGCCATATTGGATTTGGATATTATGGGAAACGTGACAGTGTGGCAGACAAGCACCTCGGTGATTTGTGATGTCTATGGTCTCGTTAACTCACATCAAGTGAGAAACTCTCTCAACACCATTTTGCAAACGGGTCTAGAGGCCTAGTCCTGGACTAAATCCTTCTCCTGCTGATAGTGTACACATTGACACTTTTTAACAATTTTCAAAAAGCCTCAAACTATGCTAGTATAGCAGGAGACAGCTTTATACAGTGGAGAAGATGCTATTCTTTCCTAATTAGTGTGTTATTGCAAAAATCTAATGTCCAGTGATTTTTTTACAAATTTTTTCTTATGAGTCCCAGGACTCGCTGGAGTCCAAAACTATGAGTCCCACAAAAATTGACTGCGGTATTTACCATCAACCTCCAAGAAATAAGACTGAATTCAGTAAGAGAGTTAGACCTATTTGTTAAATAAACTCCAAAGCAGTGAAAGGACAGTTAAATAAGCAATTATCATGTTTACAGAACACATTTGATACAAACTTAATCAGCAGATTTTTTTATAAAAGACTATGACTTTTGTGATCACTTATTATTAGTTAAAATCTCACTTAACCTCACTTGAACTGCAAGAAACAATTGATCACGGTCCTTAGCATTTTACTCCATAGCTTGATTTCAGTACTGTTTTGAAAGAAAATTGTTGTTTAAAGTATGTTGAGAGTAAAGAGGAAAGTACTTTTAAGCCACGGTCTGCTAGAATAACAGGAAAATATTTCTTATAAGGTATTATATATTCATGACTATATACCGTGGAATTTATTTTCTGGTGTGGATGAATCTGTAGCTGCACGTCGTAGAGTGACTGAGTCCATATATATATAGGGTTTTACATACACGACGGGTGATGAAAGTCGTGGTGATGATCTCGCAATTAATAAAATAAATGCTTTAAAATGAGTGTCTATTATGGCTGGAACTTACGGACTTTGCCGTTAACACTGTCGTCGGTCACGTTAAAATCTGCATTTGATTCTTTGCAGCCTTAAACGAAGTCGTTTTTTCTTCCAAACCATCGTATAATGTACGCTAGTTACCAGTTGATTTGTTTATACCAACACCGGTACGTGTCGCCGATTTCGATTGCACGAAAACGGTGCTTGAACCAATCAGATTCGCCCCTAGAAAACCGGTGTTAGGGTGAACATTCACCCCTTGTATCGGAATGAAATCGAATGAAGTTGATCGAGTCTTGTTAAAACTGAATGCAAAGTCTTAGTTTATTCTTTATTGGCAGGTCATAATACGAATTTTAAAATTAAAAGGATGCGCTCATTCCAATTTTATGCGTCCCTGGAACGCACACAGTTTGGAACTGTGCGTCCTAGGTGAAAAGGACGCAGAGGTAAAAAAATCACTGAATTACAAACAATTTGGAGCCAGATCAGACGCTGGGTAACCACTGGGGAGGCATCTCAGATCAGGTTTCAACTATTCGCAACCCAGATTAAAAAACAAGAGCCCCATGAGGTATAATTCGCTCACCTGAGAATAGCTGAAAAAATGGAGATATTGATTTATGTCCAGGACTGACCTAGATATGCAACAGACTGGAACAATTTGAATAAAATATGTAAAGTATATTTAAAAGTGTCACCATACAGAATATAAAAGCTCTGCCCATATTAGAGTCAGAGAAGAAGACGTTTGGAATTTTCTCTATATAACTCTATGTAAAACTGTGACCCCCGGGGCCGGGCCAATTTTGACCCCAGGGGCATAATTTAAACAAACTTGATAGAGGACCTGTAGGCGATTTTATGTGCTAAATATCTAAGCTCTGGCCCTTGTAGTTTCAGATAAGAAGAATTTTTAAGTTTTCATTGAAAAAAACTATTTTTAGCTCCTGTGACCTAGTTATGCAACCGACCAGAACCATTTGAACAATTTTGGTAAAGGACATCTAGAAGTGTCACCATGCCAAATATCAAAGCTCTGGCCACATTGGTTTCAGAGAAGAAGATGTTTGAAAAGTTCACTATATAACTCTATGTAAAACTGTGACCCCCGGGGGGCCAATTTTGACCCCAGGGGCATAATTTGAACAAACTTGATAGAGGACCTGTAGATGATGCTATGTGCCAAATATCTAAGCTCTGGCCCTTGCAGTTTTTGACAAGAAGATTTCCTTATTTTTTCACTTTGGTTGCCATGGCAACCAGTCTCAGTTCTGCATTGTTTTTAATTCTTTGAACAAATTTGAAAAAGCTTGACCCAAGGAACATTTCTGTAAAGTTTGGTTGAATTCTGTCAAGCAGTATAGAAGGAGATGTCATTTGAAGCAATTGTTAACGACGACGCACAACGCACGAAGGACACAGGGCCATCCCAATAGCTGGCCTTGAGCCTTTGGCTCAGGTGAGCTAAAAATAGTAAAAGAACTAAAAAATTGAGTGTGTTTAACTCTTTACTCCATATATATGCATATTTACGCATTTAATCTATTCATACCCTGATGAAAATAGGTTCAATTTATACAGTCATGAATATGTATCATAAGAAATATTTTCTATTTATAGTATACATTAGCTTAAAGCAGGTTGAAAGTAAAGCAGAATGCCCCTTAAGGCGCATTCTGCTTTACTTTCAACCTACTTTAGGTCACCTGTCTTCAAAACTAAAAACAGGCTTAAAATGGTAAAGAATAACGTAAGAATTCAGAATCAAAGCAGACAGAATTGTGAAGCGAGGTTGTTTATAAAGTGTTTAAAGTGTTTACTCTTTGCTAGCTAGCGGCGGAATTCTTATTATCTGTAATGTGGTATCTCATCAGGATACAAACTATTTGACACTCTGACCCTGTTTTAAAATGAAATTTTGAAAATGTTGTTTTTAAACAGTAGCAGACGACAATTGCTGCAGACGAAATAATTACCCAGCATGCAAAGTGTTGAATGTTATATGAGACTCTGTCAAGATAACATAAGTAGAATTCTTTGCCTTTCATTTCCTCCCTCGGATTTTCCATAAATATAATATTTATAGCCATTTGTAACTATATCTCAAGCAAATGATCCAATTTCACGGTAAATTCAAAAGCAATAACATTAAATAAGATGTTATTTAATACATTTAAATATTATAATGAACATGGGTGTTTTATAATTTTTATACCATTTTAATATGGATCTTATAATTTATATAGAATGATAGAATACCGTGGGTAAATAGTAGTACAACCTTTAATCCCTGAAACTTCAAATGGACAATTCCAGTTTTCAATTTAGCTTGCTTAGTCCATTTTTGACTATTTAGGATTATTTTTGTCAATGTATTGAAATATGACAAACAGTGCAGATTCTGATCACATGGGTCCTTTAGGAGACTTCTGATCTGGGTTTTCACGATTTGAATAGGACAAGTGTACTTGCCACAGGTACATTGTTTTTATAGGAAGCCTATTTGCATGACTTAGAGTTCAAAAGGTTAAATATGTGTCCAGGGGCAACTCAATATAGGAATTTAACATGACTATATAATATATATCACCTAAAATAGCTTTCTGCTAAATGCAGAGCAAAGGTAATGTAGAAAGTAATGTAGGAGCTCTGTGCATTTGTTCTGCATTAGCTGCCACTTAATACAACACTGCAAATTAATCTACATTAACCCTTTACTCCTATTCTAATATTGAAAAATTTTGATATAAATATCAATAGTTCTGATGCAAATACCACAGTCCCGAATCAGAGACCACTTGCCCCCAGCTTCAGGCAAGTGAGATAGGGCAAAGACTGCTAGTTAAAGCAGATTGAGCGTAAAGAAGAATGTACATGCCTTAAGGAGCATTCTGCTTTACTTTCAGCCTGGTTTAAGCTAACATCTGCTAGAAAATAGAAAATATTTATCATAATACATATTCATGACTGTATAAATTGGTACTATAATTTTTGTCAGTGAAGGAATAAATTAAATGTGCTAAAAGATACTTCTATGGAGTAAAGGGTTTAAAGAAGGCTACAAAAGCCTACAATACAGAAATTTAAATTTAGCAGAAAACACATTTTAAAAATGTGTAAACTTTGATAATGTAAATTTTTAACGTACTTATACAAATTTAAAGTATTAACCCTTTACTCCATAGCCTGTTTCTTAAGTTCTTCAATAATAGAAACATGATATGGAGTAAAGTATTAAGAAAAAATCTCCATGACATTATTAGTTATTGCCTCATATATCATAGTTTGGAGTTGTGACACAGAAATTTAAGCTTTAATACCCCCATTCCACGAGACGGCGCTCAATGGCCATCTCTACGCTCCAACAGAGCGCCAAGGTCGCCTCAGGATGAGGCAATCTAACGGCATTTACAATCCGATTGCGTTCAGATTACGCTCCGATGGCAATCCGTTAGCGATCTGTAAGATCCGATAGCGACTTCATGGACATAGGTCGCCACCCAATTCATAAAAATGCTGCGCTCTTGTATGATCAGATTGCGCTCAAAGGCAACTAAGATGCGCTCTATTGGCGCTCCTATAGCGACCACTGCGACCTATGGCGCTCAAAAGAGATCTGATAGCGATGTCGGCGACCGATGGAGATCCATTACCGCTCTGTTTGCACTCTTCTTGGTCTGATTAGGGAGATATCCTATGAAGACCTGTGGCGCTCTGCCGCGCTCATTCGTTTTAGATTCGCTAGCAGATGTTTAGACAAATAACCATACATAAAGCTGCTTTCTTTTTGACTTGTGTCCACTCAATGCAGTTACAATGTAATGCAGACAATTCCTATAAGAGCTTTCTGCATTATGTTCGTACTGCCACAAGTCACTAGAAATCTGTGTTTTTTTCATTTAATAGTTACTACAAATGTTCTAACGCACATCAAAATCAATGTTAAACGCCATTACATTAACACACTATTCGGTATCATCATTGTATGGGTGTATCACAGTTTGGATCCGGATGAGATGTCGAGTTGCATCATGCAATTTGGATATATTAATAGAAAATACTATCGGGTATTTTAAAATGCAGAGACTCACTATCAGATCGCCAGGGAGCACGAAGTATCTACTGATTTGCTTTGATGGATGATGGTGGCGCTCTAAGGTGATCCGATAGCGCTCTAGTTACGATCTTGGCGATCAAGTAGCGCTCCGATGGCGACTTAGGCGATTAACAAGGGCCACAATGGCCCTAAATCGCTCACCTGGTACACCATGTAAAACTTGACCTATAGTGACCTAGATTAAGACTGGACATGACCCACAATCAACATTTAGAGTGTTAACAAGATTTTTCTATGATTTAGACCTAGAGACCTAGCTTTTGACCCGACACAATACACATTTGATTTTGACCTAGATTTGATGTAGGCAAACATTCTGACAATATTTCATTCAGATCTAATGAGATCTGTAGCCTCTAGAGTATTCACAAGGTTTTTCTATAATTTGACCTTGTGATCTAGTTTTTGACTGGACATAACCCACATTCAAACTTGACCTACATTATCAAGGAGGCAAACATTTTGACCAGGTGTCATGAAGATCGGATGAGATTTGTAGCCTCTAGAGTGGTAACAAGATTTTCCTATAATTTGACCTAGTGACCTAGTTTTTGACCGGACATGACCCACATTCCAACTTGACCTAGATTTCATCAAGACAAACATTGTTATGAAGTTTCATGAAGATCAGATGAAATTTGTAGCCGCTAGAGTGCTCACAACCAATTGTGGACTGACAGACAGACGACGGACGACGGACATCCAGCGATCCTAAAAGCTCACCTTGGCACTTCGTGCCAGGTGAGCTAACAAGGGCCACTATGGCCCTAAATCGCTCACCTGGTAACCATGTAACCATGTACACCGTGTGACCTAGTTTTTGACCGGGCATGACCCTCATTCTAACTTGACCTTGATTTAAATGAGACAAACATATTGTTCAAGTTTCATGAAGATTCAATGAATTGTGTAGTCTCTAGAGTGTTAACGAGGTCTTTCGATGATTTGACCTAGTGACCTAGTTTTTGACAAGACATAAGCCAATTTGAACTTGACCTATATTTCATTGAGGAAAACCTTTTCATCAAGTTTTATGAAGATCAAATTAACTTTGTAGTCTCTAGAGTGTTAATAAGGTTTTTCAATGATTCGACCTAGTGACCTATTTTTTGACTAGACATGACCCACATTTTAACTTGACCTAGATTTCATTGAGGCAAACATTTTGATGAAGTTTCATGAAGATCCAATGAAATTTGTAGTCTCTAGAGTGTTAACAAGGTTTTTCGAAGATTTGACCTAGTGACCTAGTTTTTGACCGGACATGACCCACATTCAAACTTAGCCTAGATTTCATTGAGGCAATCCTATTAATGAAGTTTCATGAAGATCCAATGAAATTTGTAGCCTCTAGAGTGTTAACAAGGTTTTTCGATAATTTGACCTAGTGACCTAGTTTTTGACCGGACATGACCCACATTCAAATTTGACCTAGATTTCATTGAGGCAAACATTGTGACCAAGTTTCATCAAGATCCAATGAGATTTGAACCTGCTAGAGTGTTAACGAACAATTGTGAACGGATGGACGGACAGATGACGGACGACGGACATCCAGCGATCCTAAAAGCTCACCTTGGCACTACGTGCCAGGTGAGCTAATAAGCGATCTGATGGCGTTCTGGCAGGAGCGCCACGGATCTTTGTGCAGGGGAGTAATCGACTGCGACATTGGCAATCATGGAGATCAGATAGGGACCCATTTGCGCTCAGGTAACGCTACTGGCGACCTCGGCGCTCTGCATGGTGACCGGCGGCGCTCTCACAGAGCGCCATAGATCGCAGTCTCGTGGAATGGGGGTATAAGCTACTATCTCCTAGGATATAAAAAATATTTCTTATGGGGCAATTTTTCATGATTGTATAAAATGAACTATTTTCTTCAGTGGAGGAATAATTTAAAGGCATTAAAATGTGTATTTATGGGGTAATGGGTTAATCTGTGTCATTCAACAAGTAACTTGGCAACTCCTAAAATGTTTATAAATGCCATACAATTGGATATTAGCAGTCAACATAAGAGCGAGGCATTCCTCTCTAGATTGACAAAAACCATAATGCATCTGTTCACACCTTCTGCACTGACATACTTTCATTAATATCATTAATTTATTCCCAGCCATGCAGGGGTGTCCAATGTTTAGAGTGTTTTAAATTCACAACCTTTATGACTCCACAGACAAGTCATTCACACCAATAGCTACTGCATTCTCTCACAAAATACAAGCATTCCAAAAATAACTTGACATTTCGGATTCTCTGGTTTCATACAGTTTTGAATCCAGATCAGGCCCCACATTTTGTGGGGCCTGATCTGAATCTAAACTGTTTGAAAAGGGTATTAGAACAAATGTCCCAAATGCAAGGGGTTTATAGGCCAACAATTTCATACTAGCAATTCATGTCACAAAGTCGCACTTCAGACCCAAAAAAGATTTTAATCTATTCAAGTCTGAGGCCCACTAAAACTACTGCCACTTGAATATGTTTTACTCCAATTTCACTCCGCTGCCATTTCCTTTTCCTTACCCTTTTACCCATAGCCAGTAGCCCATTTCCAGGTTTGAAAACAGATGACTAATTAAAGCAGGTTGAAAATCAAGTAGAATGTGCCATAAGGCTTTACTTTCAGCCTGCTTTAAGCTATCATCTGCTAGGATATAGACACTTTTACATAATTATGGTGCATATTTTATCCTTAATGGATTAAGCAAAATGTGCACAAATTTGTGACAACTTTTGCAAACAGTCTGGATCATAACTGTTTGACAGTCGGAATAGATTTTCTGTAACCCTTTAAATACCTCCATAGTTCCTTAGAGCATATTTAATTTATTCATTCACTGATGAAAATAGTTCCAATTTATAAACATGTACTAAAAGAAATATTTTCTATATTCTAGCAGCTGGAGTGGTAGCTTAAACAAGAGACCCAGAGGGTCACATTTCGCTCACCTGAGGACACTGTACCATAGAATCTGACTGGGCAAGACAACATTTTGATAAAGCTATGACCCAGGTGCCATAATTTGATCTTGGTAGAGGACCACAATGCGAAGCTACATGTCAGATATTAAATGATCTGGGCCTTACGGTTTAAGAGAAGAAGATTTTTAAAGGTTTTCCTATAACAAGAGGGCCAGAATGGCCCTTGATCGCTCACCTGACAATGGTGACACTAGGATGGGTCACGTGATTTCAGAAAAGAAGATTTGTAAAAGGTGACCCCCAGGGCGGGGCCAATTTTGACCCCAGGGGCAAAATTTGAACAACTAAGATAGAGGACCTGTAAACGATGATATGTGCAAAATATCTAAACTCAGTGTACTATGGTTTCAGACAAGAAGATTTTTGAAGTTTTCATTGAAAAAATCTATTTTTAGCTCCGGTGACCCAGATATGCAACAGACCAGAACCGATTCATCCATATATGTGAAGGACCTCTAAAAGTTACATCATGCCAAATATCAAAGCTCTGGTCATATTGGTTCCAGAGAAAAAGATGTTTGAACATTTCACTTTATATAACTCTATGTAAAACTGTGATCCCCGGGGCGGGGCCAATTTTGACCCCAGGGACAAAATTTGAACAACTTTGATAGAGGATCTGTTGACGATGCTATGTGCAAAATATCTAAGCTCAGTGTACTATGGTTTCAGACAAGAAGATTTTTTAAGTCCTCATGGAAAAAAAATCTATTTTTAGCTTCGGTGACCCAGATATGCAACGGACCGGAACCGATTCAACAATATAAGTCAAATACCTCTAGAAGTAATACCATGCTAAATATCAAAGCTCTGGACATATTGGTTTCAGAGAAAAAGATGTTTGAACATTTCACTATATAACTCTATGTAAAACGTTGACCCCCGGGGCGGGGCCAATTTTGACCCCAGGGGCAAAATTTGAACAACTTTGATAGAGGACCTATAGGTAATGACATGTGCCAAATATCTAAGCTCTGGCTCTTGTGGTTTGTGACAAGAAGATTTTTTAAGATTTCCTTATTTTTTCACTTTGGTTGCCATAGCAACCAGAATTCTGCATGATTTCAAATTCTTTGAACAACTTTGAAAGAGCTTGACCCAAGGAACATTCCTGTGAAGTTTGGTTGCAATCAAGCAAGTGGTTACATAAATTTGGAGTAGAAGATGTTTGAAGAAATTGTTGACGCACAACGCACAACGCCGGACATTGACTGACCACAAAAGCTAAAAACTGATAAGCCCCTGGGTGGGGCCAAATTTGGCCGGGGGGTCATAATTTGAACACACTTGGTAAAGAACCACAAGGCAAAGCAATATGTCAAATATTTAGAATCTGGGCCTTATAGTTTCAGAGTAGAAGATTTTTAAAGGTTTTCCTATATAGTCTATGTAAAACTGATAAGCCCCGGGGCGGGGCCAAATTTAATCAAGGGGTCATAATTTGAACAATCTTGGTAGAGTACCATAGGGCAAAGCTACATGTCAAATATAAATGATCTTGGCCTTACGGTTTAAGAGAAGAAGATTTTTAAAGGTTTTCCTATGAAAAACTAATAGGCCCCAGGGCGTGGCAATTTTTGGCCTGGGGGTCATAATTTGAACAATCTTGGTAGAGGACCACAAGGCAAAGCTATATGTCAAATATTAAAGATCTAGGTCATACAGTTTAAGAGAAGAAGATTTTTAAAGGTTTTCTATATAAGTCTATGTAAAACTGATAAGCCCTGGGGCGGGGCCAATTTTGACCCCGGGGGGGGGGGTAATAATTTGAACAACTTTAGTAGATGACTATAAGGCAAAGCTACATGTCAAATATAAATGATCTGGGCCTTATGGTTTAAGAGAAGAAGATTTTTAAAGGTTTTCCTATGAAAAACTGATAAGCCCGAGGGCGGGGCCTTTTTTGGCCCGGGGGTCATAATTTGAACAATCTTGGTAGAGGACCACAAGGCAAAGCTATATGTCAAATATTAAAGACCTGGGCCTTACAGTTTCAGAGAAGAAGATTTTTAAAGGTTTTCCTATATAAGTCTATGTAAAACTGATAAGCCCGGGGCGGGGCCATTTTTGACCCAGGGGTCATAATTTGAACAATCTTGGTAGAGGACCATAAGGCAAAGCTACATGTCAAATATTAATGATTTAGGCCATACGGTTTCTGAGAAGAAGATGATTTTTATAGGTTTTCCTAAGAACAACTGATAAGCCCCAGGGCGTGGCCATTTTTGGCCCCAGGGTCAAAATTTGAACAATATATATCTTTGTAAAGGTTTACTACATGATGCTACATAAGAAATTTGGTCTTTCTAGGACTTATGGTTTTGACTAGAAGATCTTAAGTTTTTGATTTGGGTTGTCAATATTATGTAAATACGGAAAATGACCACGCCCTCTGGCGGCCATGTTTTTTTTACGGATCAAAATTCTTTGAACAACTTTGAAAGTCTATCAACTCACAAACATTTTGGTGAAAACAAAATTGAAATCGGACCAGTAGTTTCAGAGAAGAAGATTTTTCTAGATTTTGTGCGCGGTTGCCATGGCAACAAGAAAAATTACCCCCCCCCACTAACTTTAACAAGTTTTCGTTCCCCCGACCTACTGATGCTTGTGCTAAAGTTTGGTTGAATTTGGGTCAATGGTTTCAGAGGAGATGTCATTTGAAAATGTGAACGGACGACAGACGACATACAACGGACGCCGGACGAAGAGCGGTCACAATAGCTCATCCTGAGCCTTCGGCTCAGGTGAGCTAAAAAGGCTGGAAGTGAAAGCAGAATACACCTTAAGGCACATTCAGCTTTACTTTCAACCTGCTTTAGGGTCTCACCTATCTTCGATACTAGGCTATGGAGCAAAAGATTAAGAAACAGTAGATTTAAATAGACTCTAATTGCTCAGTACTTGTTAAATGATCCCAGAATTAAACAAACAGTGTTGTAGATGTCATCTAACTATGATTGTACAAATCCATGTCTAAGTGTAATTGACTTGTGTCCTTGTTCCAGACCAGACATACAGTTGAGTAAAATGAGTGTCCAGCAGCAAAAACAATCAGTCTAAAGATGATGCAACAGCAGTCTGGAACCCTACTTCTACTGAATATTATCCCATAAATATGCCTTTTTACACCTTTAATTTATTCCTTTATTAAAGAAAATAGTTTCGTTTTATACAGACATGAATATTCACCATAAAAAGAATAGAATAAGGATAATTTTCCCAAGAAAAAGTACAAACTCATATTTGACCATTTCGGTAAGAAAACAGTACAGATCCTGATCAGACATCGGACAGCTCCTGAAAGAGCCATCTGATCTGGGTCTACACTTTCTTCAACAAGCATCAATATACACTAATAGCAGGTAAAAGGTTTAAACATTTTCTCAAAGCAATTGGGATATTCAAAATATTTTTGGGATAATTGACAATAACAAGGGGAGGAAACTCAAATATTTAACCTGCAATATTAAATTAGGTGTCATAATGTCATTTACTAAAGAGTATACAAAATACACATTATATGGACATTTATTGTTTACTTCAATATGCTGACACGAAACACTAGAATTTAATTCAAACCTCCGTACAATCAGGAAACAGCTAGGGCAATCACATTTTGAAGAATACTTATGTTTGAATTTCAATAGCCTTTTTTTACAATTCCACTTGCATGTAATATTTTTATCAAAAGAAATTTCAGTTACAAACTTTAACTCTTAGTACATTTATTGAGTAACAGGTTGAAAAAACTTTGGATCTTGATCAGATGCTGTATGGGTTAACAAATGGGTTAATAGGTTAATAAATGACACATGTTTTCAGTATTTCACAATATTTCAGTTGTTATTGTTAGCAGCAAACAGTGAAATAATTGTTTGAAAACATAAACATCCACAAAAATGATAAAAATATGGTAATTGAAGAAAAGAAATCAAAACACCATTACAGACTTCAATATATACAGTATACTTCTGAAGTGAGTCAAACCCTTTTTAAACTCTTTCAACACCATGGACCTGATTAAGATATGCTCATTACTTTTAGCCAACAGTGAAGACCCAGATCAGAGGGCTCCTATAGGAGCCCTCTGATCTGGGTCTACACTGTTGGCTAATTTAGAGCAGAATTTATTAAACTACCAAGAATTCCATGTAGAATAGTTTAGTTTTTGGTAACTAAAAAGATCCACAAGGGAACCATATATCCCAAGAGTTACTTAGTGTTGAAAGAGTTGACCTCTCTCCTGCTTATTTAATTTTTAATGGTATGACAACATAATGTAAGCAGATGACATTTTTATAACACTACATTTATACAGCAATTAATGGGTTAATTGACTTATCACATCTTGTAGTACAGTGGAGAGGTTCTTACTCTTTCCCATTTAAAAGTAAACAAAATGCAAATGCATTGCAATTAGTAGAAAATTACATTTGTTTGACAATTCTAACAATTCATTTATTTTCAATCTGGCTCCAAATGGTATGCAATGGAATGTATTGTTTTAGAACAAACACGTATTTTGGGGGCAGACCAACGTCTTCTCCACTGTACAAACCTTTCATTGGCAGTGCAGAATGATGCAACGCGTAATATAAACAAGTCTGAAACAGTCCCAGCTGCAAACCAATATTTCGCAAGACTATCTTGTACATATTGCTCTAAAACACCTGTTAAATAGACTGATCTGAACAAAACCTGGCTATAACATGACTAAGGCACTTAAGTTTCTGTTGACCAAAGATATAGCGCCATGCAGTCCTTTGCTAGTGCATGTTTTTGCATTTCTTTGTCTCTGTCAATTAAAAATGAGTCCTTCTCCCTCCCTGTTTTTAGTGGGAGTAACAAATTTATTCTAGATTAGAGTGCCTTACTCTCTGATTTTGATACAAAACATATGCCATTCCCCCTAACACGCCACCTGCACCATAAAACTGAAGTATTTCAATGCCCATGTTTCAAGGACAGTTAGAAAGAAGCATGGCATCTTTACAGACAGGTGGTTGCTAAGTGCAGTACAAAAGTAATTCAGAAAGCGCTCATGCATTTAGCAGTCCCCTGTCTTTAAACCCATTTACCATGGCATAATAGTCTGTTTCTACATATGAAGACAGGTGACCATTCTTTTAGCAGATTGAAAGTAAAGCAGGATGCACCTAAGCCTTTTATTTACTCCTCCAATGAAGAAAATAGTATCAATTTATAAAGTCAAGAATATGTACCATAAGAAATATTTTCTCTATCTTAGCAGGTGGTAGCTTGAAACAGGCTGAAAGTAAAGCAGAATGTGCCTTAAGGCCAATTCTGCTTTACTTTCAATCTGCTTTAAGTGAATAACTATCTTCAATACTAGGAACAGGCTATGGGGCAATGGGTTAAACCACCATCTAATAAGACAACAAGTGAATATTCATGACTATAAAGTGGAACTATTTGTTTCAGTGGATGACAGCATGTTTAAAGTGTGATTGGTTAAATATACCTATGTTTTTCAACGAGCTAGGGCCTCCATGGCCTAGTGGTAATAGTCACTGTGACTGACAATATCATTATTCACCACTGTAGGTTCAAATCCCCGGTATAGGTACTTCCGATTTTTCATGTGGGGAAGCCTTCCAGCTGGCTTGCAGAAGGTGGGTGGTTATACCCAGTTGCCGATTTGTGCCAGCAACAGTGAATAAAGGGCTTCTGGGGTCTTTCTCCACCTGTAATTAGCTGGACTCTCGATATGACTGAAATACTGTTGAAGCAATGTAAAATATGTAATGTTTTTCCTTTTTAAACAAACCTTGAAGTAAAAACAATGCAATAAAAAGTCTGAAAATAACAGCTTCTTGAAAATGAAAATGATACTGGCAAGCTATTTGAAACTGATGAGATGTTTCTGGTTACCTGGTGTCTGATCTGGCTCCATACTGTTTTCAATATAAATACTTCAGCCACTTCTCACCAATGCAGTCTCAAGTTTGATCCCTGGGCGGGGCAGTTTGTGAGAGGGTACATTGGTCGCCCGTCCGAAAACGTGGATTTTGTCAGGGCACTAAGGTTTCCTCCAACCGAAATGACCAAATATGCCACCATTTGAGCCATGGAGAGTGATTAGTATAAGTTAATGTAGCTTGTTTTATAATCGATGTAAAAGAAATAAAGTTTGAACGTTTTATTATAAATACTTGTTTCAGCACAAAATAATGAATGCCTTTATTTGGAGAGAACGCTGTCTTCTCCACTGTTTACCTGCACAGAAACAATCTATCAATCAACCAATTAACTTGTTGCAAGAATTTTACCCTCTCTATAAATCAAACCAAACCATCCAAAGATAAAGTACAGAAAAACCTCTCCAATATGGCCACTAAAAAGAGGCTAATTAATAGCTTAAAATACAGGTGACAGCAAGGTGCATGTAAAACAGAGAGCTGCTTTCTGTTTTACATGCACGTTGCTTTAAGCAGCCACCTGCCTCAAACACCTAGAATTCAATGGTCCCAACTGAGATGTTTTACTATAGCAGCTAATAATTAGCAACTTGTGAAGATTTTTATCTACTATATAAAAGCTCAGACAGAATATCAGACAGCATAAAGTACTTACACTAAATTGCACATTAATGTTACTGTTTGTTTCCAGTATACAAAACATAATTTAGCGAGGAAAACAAGGTATTTAACTGTCTGTGATAAATGGGATTCTAACTAGCTAGTATTGGTATGCACTCCACTTGTGCAATACAAGCACAGTACTTCCACTTTCATACTGGGTACAGTTAATACCCGTACAGTACTCACTCAAATTTTGATGAACTTGCTGATAAATTTAAGAGGTTATTTTTATCTGTCTTAAATCCATTACCATAGAGCCTTTTTCTAGTAAAGAATGATGACCACTTAAAGCAGGTTTAACCAATTGCCCCATAGCCTATTTCTAGTCTTGAAGACATGTTACTACTTAAAGCAGACTGACAGTAAAGCAGAAATGTGCCTTAAGACACATTCTGCTTTACTTTCAGCCTGCTTTAAGCTACTATCTCCTAGGATATAGAAAATGTTTCTTAAGCTTAGATGCACATTCCTGACTCTATAAATTGAAACTATTTTCTTGAATGGAGGAATAAATAAAGGTGTAAAAAGGCATATTTATGGGGTAATGGGTTAAGAACATTTGAAGCAGAATGCACCTGGATATAGTACGGGTTACAACTTAGCAATCCTAAGATGTATCCACACATCCTAGATGGCATAGTATAGGAGTGATGCCTTCGACAAGGTTTTACAATAATCAAGGTTAGATTTCAAGGTGACCTGAAAATGGCATCAGACGTACACTCTGCAATCCTAACATGTCTACACACACTAGGTTTGGTTTGGTTTGGTTTGTTAACATTCTTTTCTGCAATATATGGACTAATTGGATGCCCCAGAAAAAAGGGAGCACCAAAACCTGGGTGTATAATGCCCTACTCTCATTTTCGACAGAGTTCTCTGGTTCTTTCGGATGCCCAAAGCACTGATACATCAGATCTTAGTTAATAAAAGTCTCCCCCAAAGGACTTGGTCCGGCAGGGGGGCCAAGCTCATTAGGTTTAGTAAACCTAGATGGTTTGTAGTATAGGAGTTATGCTCCAAGACCAGATCAAGGTCAAGGTCAAGGTCAATTGATCTAGATGGCATAGTATAAGAGGTAAATTATTCTTCAAGCAAAGTGATTCCTAATATAGCTAGTGGAGGTACCAATAAAGGCGTAAAAAGGCATATCTTTTGGGCGATAGGATAGGGCAAAGCAGTTGAGAACAAACACAATGTGCAGCTTCAACTTTTTTCAATGGCTGCAATATACAGGTTTTAAGGTACACTCATTCCGATGAAAAACAATTTATGAAGTTATTCTAACAATCTGGCCATACCCAGTACCAAAATAATTTGAATGCCATGATAAACAAGGCCATTAAGTATTGTTCATTGTTAAATGTACCATATTTCACAAGTTCCATTATTAGAAACACAAAAAGAAAATGGCAAAAACCATCCAATTCCTCGTTTTACCTGGCAATTAATGCCCCCATAGTGAGCTGGCATTTATTAATTCTTGGCATGTAAGTTGCGAAATTGATACTACATTTGCAAATAGTTTGAACCCAGATGAGATGCCAAGTAACTGGTCATCCCATCAGAATCCAAACTGTTGTACACTTGACCAAATTTGGAAAATAAATTTTTAGAAAGTTCTAATTTTACAACAATAGCAAACGACAAGAGTTGCAGATAACAATATCACTTAGCGATCAAAGAGTTAAGTTGCATATCAATATACAAATGTGACCACATCATCATATATCACGATAATGTTATATAATCTTTGCATGCTGGGTAAGTTTTTGTCTGCAACCGGACAATTGTTATGTACGTGCTACTGTTCTCAAAACAGAACTTTAAAAGTTTCATTTTAAAACAGGATCAGAGTGACAAATAGTTTGGATCCTGATAGGACGCCACATAATGCAGCATCTCATCTGGATCCAAACTGTTTGCAAAGGTAATAAAGATTGTGCCTTTGAGCGTGCAACTTAGAGATAAAACACTATTTCTAATTTGAGAAAATGATGAGCGTAAACTAACACTGGTTTGAATAAGGAAATGAATGAGAGAGCACAGCTGAAATGAAGCACATGTAACGCTAACCCCTAACTCTCTTGCACATTATAAATCACTGCTGCACCTGTAACTGCAATATAATACTGTTACAGCATACATATAGCATCTACTGCAGCCTTAATGTTAACCCATTACACCATAGCCTCTTTCTTGTTCTGAAGACAGGGAATCACTTAAAGCAGGCTGAAAGTAAAGCAGAATGTGCCATAAGGCACATTTTGTTTGTACTTTCAACATTCTCTAAGCTACCATTTGCAAGGATATAAAAATATTTTTCGTGGTACCACAACTATATTTTATAGTAGAACTATTTCATTCAGTAGGAGAATAATGTTGTTGCATTTCTGCCATCTATAGGCTAACTGGACGTCCCAGAGAGAGGGGAACAGATACAGAAAATCTGGGTGTGATGCCCTACGTTTATTATCTACAGTTTTCTGGTTCTTTTGAATGCCTAGACTAAATATAAGTGTATATATTAAGTAATGGGTTAAAAAATTCTGCATACAACTTCAATGAAGAATAGTTTAAAACTTGTTTGACTGAAATGTGCTATATAACATAAACCATCACTAGAATTTAATCTGCTCTCAACATTTGTGGGATAAATTATGAGAGGGGGAAGACCGCAGACATCTGTCATAATTTATGATACAATAATCATTTATTAGTTTTGAAATTACCCAATTAGTGTAAAATTCTGATTCATTATCACTAGATAAAATAAAAAAGATTGACAAACAACCGAGTATGCAATAAATTAAGTGCAGCTCTCCTCCCCATTCCACTCCACCCACCCAGAGTGTGGTTAACACCTCTCTCAACTCTTTGCATGCTGGGTAATATTTCGCTCTGCAACATTAATGTTGTGCACTACAATTCTAGAAATAGGATTTTTTCAAAAAAGGGTTAAAATTTCAAATAGTTTGGATCCTAATTGAGACGCCGCATAACTCGGCGTCTCATTAGGATCTGAACTGTTTGCATAGATTATCATGGTTGTACCACTATCATACACTACTTAAGAGTTAATTTATCATAGGGGAAATCAGGTTGATACTGCTGCATGCAATGTTAACTATGCATGCAAACCAGGTGTCTCATCAGGATCCAAACTTTAATTTGCATGCATAGTTCTCATTGCATGCAGCAGCATCTTTTTAATCTATAAGTTAGAGCAGTATTGAAAAGAAGTTTCAGAAAATTGTTGCAGATTCCATGTACTGTAGATGACAATATTACAGACGCTAAAATCTTGTTTGATTCTGAGTTTAAAGTAAGACAAATAGTTCAGATCCTGATCAGGTAGGTCCTTCAGATGCCCTCTAATCTAGACAAATAGTTCAGATCCTGATCAGGTAGGTCCTTCAGATGCCCTCTAATCTAGACAAATAGTTCAGATCCTGATCAGGTAGGTCCTTCAGATGCCCTCTAATCTAGACAAACAGTTCAGATCCTGATCAGGTAGGTCCTTCAGATGCCCTCTAATCTAGACAAATAGTTCAGATTCTGATCAGGTAGGTCCTTCAGATGCCCTCTAATCTAGACCTACATTGTTTGCAAATAAGTATATCAGATTCTAGCACTACACGGGTTAATGCTATTTTGATTTTGTTACAGTAGAAAAGATATCATTTGTTCCCAATAAACAGTTTTCAGTAACAAACAGTTTGGAGCTATGTTTTGGAACTATTGCTGATTACTGATAGACAACAAAGCTCGCCGGCGGCACATTTTGAAACTTAGAAACAGAGTCTGAGTCCAAGCTTAATTTTTTTTCTTGGCATGGGAAGGTCTTGTCTATATACAAATGAATACTAAATATGAAAGCAATACCTCAAGGGACATAAGGTTATAAGCATTTTTCAAAATCTTAAAATGAGCTCTAAGTTCAAGGTCACTTGGGTTAAACGTTTAAACGTGAATGGACAGGTGTTTTCCATATCATTTGCTTACCAAATACAGGCCTTCAACAGTTACCAGTTACTGGTCTCAATGCAAAAAGTAGGAAAAAAGTAGGAGGTTTTCAAGGGGAAAAGTAAGAAAAATCAGGAAGATTTTCAATTAAAAGGTAGGAATAGTAGGAACTGTTTGGTACAAATGTGTACAAAATAACATATGAATTCATCTTGCTCATAGAAATTTTATAAACTGAAATCTCAAATGACAGATATTTTCAGCCAGAGACATTTTTATTCTTGGGTTATAATTCATTTGAACAGGCCAAAGAGGTGATCCAATAGGTGTAGGGGGGTCTGGGGCACTCCCCGAGAAAATTTTGAAATCAAGCACTTCATTTCCTGCATTTTGGGCCATTCTGAGGGTGCTTGAAGACTTATTAGGCAAAAAGTAGGAATAGTAGGAAGTTTTGGTAGAAAAAGTAGGAAAAAGTAGGAAGGTGATCAAAAAGTAGGAAAAAAGAAGGAAAAGTAGGAAAATGTAAGAACGGTTGAAACCCTGCTGAAATATGAAAGCAATACCTCAAGGGACATAGAAGTTGTAAGCATTTATAGAAACCTGAAAGCAAATCCTCTCTTATCCTCTCTAATGGGTAGTCACACTAAAGGACCCAGTTGAATCATGAAAGGAGAAATTGTTGAATATATTTAATTTACTCCCTTTTTATCTCTAGAGCCCTGGAGAAGGAGTTTTTGGCAGCTAATTAATGAAAACAATTCTTCTTAAGTATCAATTTCACTGCCACAGAGAAGTGGAGAGATTTAGACTAAATGTTTGTCTTTCAGACCGTAACCACAGGCTTCTTGCATCATGACAAATCTGCTACATATCCAGACTAAATAAATTAGTTTTCTCTGTTTTTTGTAGACAAAACAAATCACAGAAGCATAACAGTTGGAAATTTCAACAACTCATGAACAGACAAACAAATGTTGATCTTAACCTTTTACCCCACAGCCTGTTTCTAGTTTTGAAGACATGTGACCACTTTAAGTAGGTTGAAAGTAAAGCAGAATACGCCTTAAGGCACATTCTGCTTTTTTTCCAGTCGGCTTAAAGCCAACATCTGCTAGAATGAAGAAAATATTTCTTATGACACATATTCTATTTGTATAAATTGGAATTATTTAATTCAGTGAAAGAAGGAATTAAAGACATAAAACTGGGTATCTTATGATGGAGTTGAGGGTTAATATGAACTTATCTTGAAGATTGCCTTAAAGCGACTCGCAATCAGATGGTGCATTTAGAAAATAAAAGAAAATACTCAAATATAACCAAAAGGGTAGCATTATCGTGCATCTGGCATTGAAAAAATAGAACCAGTTTAAAAACACCCTCTGGAAAAGTCTTCAAATCTTAGTTTTTTAGATATTTTCCATCGTTTTAACCCTAGCGTCGAAAGACGCTATAGAAATTGGTCACGGGCTCAGACATAAACCCGAGCCGAATTATATAGTTGTATGTACTTTCCATCGCTACACACTAAAATACGTTAAATCGATCCGAGATATATGAATAGTTCCGTGGCCCAGTGGTCTAAGTGGTTTCCTTATTTTGCCTTCGGTCCGCCCATGCCGGGCCCCGAATGTTTTTATTGAAATACATTATTTTTTAAGCAGAATTTCTTATCCTAAACTATTCTTTACCGTTTATACAAGCATTTGACACATATTTACAAATTAATATTTTTAATGCTAAATCTGGTTGCGAGTCTCTTTAAGGCACATCCTGCTTTACTTTCAACCTGCTTTAAGTGATCACCTGTTTTAATGTTACCAACGGGTTATTGGGTAAAGGGTTAGACATGTGCATAGTGAATTGGAAGGGTTTTGTATATAGTGAAAAGTAGTCTCATCAATGAACCCCTGTGACGTCATGCTAAATTTGCGACAGGTGCCGTCTCAGGAAGATATCTGGCCAAATAAAAAGATAGCTCCATGTTATCTCACTGTACACATGTGGACTAGACTAAAAGTAATGTAAAAACCTCCTATAGGAATGATATATCTCAGTACAGGGTCCGAGGTTATAAAGCTTTTGACTTGAGTCTAAAGTTGTTCTCAAGCATTTGATTGGTCAGATTTGAGCCTAGGCTCAAATCTGACCAATCAAATGCTTGAGAACACACTTAGACTCAACTGAAACGATTTATTACCTCGGAGTTAGATTACCATGTTTATTTAGTTTCTGTTGTCATAATATAGAGGTTTTACTGTGGTTGTCCAAAAGGAAATCAAAATCAAAAGTTAATTTGGTGACTGTAGTAGCTGAAGTCACTGACAGGGCCTCCAGGGCTCCAGATAAGAGGGAGTTAACTGCACAAATCAAACATTTTCTCACTTATTTCAACACAGAATCCAATGGTGTTACTACTCATTAGAATCATCTCTTAGAGACCATTCTAATGAGTATTGACACTATAGGGTTTAAAGAAGACATAACCATTTTAGTTTTTGAAATACTCCCCTTATCTGGAGCCCTGGGCCTCTATGGCCAAACAGGATCTAGCTCAATGGTACAATAAGCACCTGAACCAATTACAGATGCCAATCAAATTAGATGGCTAGAAGTTTTTGGGTTGTGTACTTGTTGATTGAAGTTGTGACATTTAATTGCAATTATCCCAGTAAACAAACCCTACAGTTAAATGAGAAAGCAGATGTCCAGAGATTTATTTATTTGCGCTTACATCCGCATGATTCAACCTTGAGAAAAGAACATCTAAGTGGGTTTAGAATTCAGAGTTGCACTCTTGTGGTGCTCTTAACATTACTCATATTGTACATATTCATGCCATTTTTATTAAGGCTCCAGATAAGATATAGTAAACTAAACCAATCCAACATTTTCTCATTCATTTCTGCACCAAATCCTATGGTGTCACTACTCATTAGAACGGTTTCAAAGAGATTTTAATGAGTAGTGACGACAAAGGGTTTAAGGCAGAAATAAAGATTTAAGTATTGAAATACTCCCCTTTTCTGGAGCTCTGTAACGCGTTTTGAAAACAGGGTAGATCAAAACAGCTCTAAAAGAGCAGTATAATCAGGGTCTGCAATAGGTTTCCTTTTTATATCTGTCTGACATGACTATACACTCTTTTCTGGGGGAAACTTTTAAATATTTAATTGGCCAATGTGATGGTTCAGATGTTTGTTGTGTGCAGAATTTTAAATATGAGTATTCAGTTAGTACAGGGCTATAAAGGGAGTAAACTGGACAAATCTTATATTTTCTTGCTCACTTCAGCATCAAACCCTATGGGGTTACTACTCATTACAATTGTCTCGAAGGGACGATTCTAATGAGTAGTGACACCATAGGGTTTAATTCAAAAGTAAAGATTTTATTTTATGAAATACTCCCCTTATTTGAAGCCCTTTTAACATCCACCTTTCAATATGCAACAGTTGCTTCTACGGACGAAACGGTTAAGGCTGCAAATGCAGCTGAGTGCCAAAAAAGTTATTCAGAAAACTTCTACATTAACTTTCTGCATTATTTTTATTCTACATTAAGAAGCCACAAAAGTGACTGCCTTTGTAATCCATTTATGCCTGGATATTGAAATGAACTCTCCCTATGTGTTATCTGGAAGATTTCATTATAGATATACAAGGCTGATCTAAAGACACTGCAATATTTTTTCATACTGTAGAACATTTCACGGCATCTCATCAGGGTCTTCACTGTTTGCCAATGTCCTCTGTAGTAGACACTAGGCTTAAATGGGTTAAGAAGTCACATGTCTTTAATGAATTATCGCAATCTTAACCTATTACCCCATATATACGCTTTTTTACACCTTTGAATTTTTATTTCACTGATTATTTTCACTAAAGTGGAGTCTGCAATAGCCTTGTACAGATGTCAACATTGAAGTGTTTCCTGCAGGGAAATTGATGCAACATCTGTCACAAAATCACTGCAGCTTTCAGTTTTTTGGTCACCATATAATGAAAGTCTTGATTTGGAGACAGATTAGACAGACAAACAGGCACCCATGCTACAACGTAAAGGAAATTGAAGATTGTAAATGTTGATTAACGGACTTGTGATCTGATGACAACAAAGTGAGTGCTGTTTGGTTTTATACAAACAGTAGAAAATAGTCCATAGCAAATACTGAAAAGAAGATTATATATAGTATTACATGTAACTTTTAAAAATTAATGCAGAACAAGAAGCAGAAAGCTCTCAAAAACGCTTCAAGCATTAACTTCTGCCAGAGATTAAGTTGTAAGGCTTGGCCAGATGGGTCTCTAAGCTTCATTGGTAAATATAGGATCTGTCATGAGTTGATGTTTAAGACAAGCTGATCTCAAATGAGTCTAGAATTGAAATGCTATTAAGTGAGCTTTGGTGAGCTTAATAACTTTTCTATTCTAGACGAGTTAATTCAATATGCACCGTAAGAAATATTTTCTATATTCTAGCAGATGATAGCTTAAAGCAGGCTGAAAGTAAAGCAGAATATGAATTCTACTTTACTTTCAACCTGTTTTAAGTGGTTTTCAAAACTAGAAGCAGGTTATTGGATAATTAGTGGTACATAAGACTGTAAAATTTGGCAAATAAATGGTTAACAAAAAACAGTATGAAACTCCCCGAGGTTGACAAAGAAAGAAAAACAGTAGCACCTGGTGTATCCTGTACTTTCACACACATAAACCCAAACATAAAACACAACAAGCAATCAGCCTAACCCATAAACACACAAACAGTAACATTTGGTCATTGCTTAGGCAATATAACAGGTGAGACTTTTTGTTTTTCCCAGACCTACAGTTGGCAAGGTGTTTTTCTTTTCTATTTAAATGAAATTAAATGCCAAAGCAATGTAATGAAACGTAGAGAATGACAACTTTGTGAAAACTTGATGATTTATTTTGATATGAGTGGTAAACAGATTGAAACTAGATCAGACGTTGATTGATATCGAGTTACCCAGTGTCTGATCAGGCTCTTAAATGTTTGCCCTTCCAATACTTGATGGAAATAAGTTGTCCACTTTCAAGAATCTTTCATTTTCATGGATGGATAGCAGAATGCGCCTTAAAGGTGAAAATGAATCTATTAGAGGGGCAAAGAGTTTAGAGCCTAATCAAATGCCCGGCACCCTCTGCCAATAACTACAAGGTTGGTGGTTTTGATTAATGCGCTTCTTGGCAGCAAATGAGATTAGCCCAAATCAATCTTTCTGAAATTGTCCCTCATCATCCTCTCATCATTCCTCAGTGCTAAATGGCCTGTTCAGTGTTGCAGTGCCATCAAACCCAATCTGTAATTTTCTACATTTTATTGCACAGCATTTGCTTTTTGTTCAAACGTGAAAGAATGACATCTTCTTTACTGTAAGACGAGTGTTGACTACAGTGAAGCTATATAAAGTGCCTATTAGCATTCCATCTATGTAACAAGACGTGTTTTGTGTGTTAGGTAATCTCGATACTCTGCTAATTGTTTCCCAATCATGTTAAGAATAGGCCACCCTGACCTTATCTCATCTTCAGCAAGGTGTTTCACTTTAACCCGCTACCCCATAGCCTGCTCCTAGTTTTGAAGACAGGTGACCCCTTAACCCATTACCTCATAGTCCATTTCTTGTGCTGAAAATAAATGACCACTTAAAGCAGGTTGAAAGTAAAGCAGAATGCGTCTTAGGGCGCATTCTGCTTAACTTTCAGCCTGCTTTAAGCTTATGATAAATATTCATAATTGTATAAATTGGAAATATTTTTGTCAGTGCAGGAATATATTAGAGGCGTAAAACTGCGTATTTATGGGGCAATGGGTTAAAGCAGGTTGAAATTTAAGCAAAATGCACCTTAACCCATTACCCCATAGCCTGTATCTAATTTTAATGACAGGTGTTCACTTTAAGCAGGTTAGCAAGTAAGGCTCATTCTGCTTTACCGTCAGTCTGCTTTAAGCTAACAATAGAATATTGCTATTAGAATATTGCCAATAGAATGCTAGAATATACAAAAAATAGTTCTTAATATACATATTCATGACTGTAAAACAAGAAACTATTTTCTTCATATGAGGAATAAATTAATTACATACAATATAAGTTACACAGTTTTCAGGTGACCTAATATGGAATATACACTGCCAGTAAATTTCGTATGGGATTTACTGGCAGTGTATATTCCATATTAGGTCACCTGAACACTGTGTAACGTTTTTATCCTACCGACTACCTTTTATTCTTGACGAAATAGATAAAAGGCGGTCAGTGTCATATAATATGAAAACATGACGTCATCAATCATTATCTAAACATTAGTGCGTGACGTCATGTTTACCGCCCAAATACTGCATGCATCTTAATCAGCAACCGTTTATGGACTTGTTTGTATACAGTGGAGAAATTGTTATTCTTTCCCGTTTAAACGCAAACAAAACGCAAACGCATCGTCATAAAATGTACAAAATAACAACTTTTTGACAACTCAGTCTCTGACTGTTCATTTTTATACAAGTGGCAAACAGTTTGGAGCCTGATCAGACGCCCGGTTACCCGGCATCTGATCTGGCTCCAAACTGTTTGCAATGGAAATATAAGTTTTAGCGTAAACGTGTTTATTGGGAAAGAATAACGTTTTCTCCACTGTACCTGGTTCAATATCATAGAATATGTAAATTGTTTGAATGTTTACATAAGCGCGGCCGATATAGAAACCAAATGACGTCATCTTCATCGAACGTTGGCCATTTTGAACATTACGTTGCTAATGTTTTCACATGCATAAGATCTGTTTGTTGCCTATTTCATCTGAATTAAACCCTATTGTGTGACCACTCATTAGAATGATCTCCTGACGAGACAATTCTTCTACTTATTAGAATGGTCTCTTCAAGACGAATCTAATGTGTACTTGCCACATGTATGATTTTGGGTTGGTATGAAGGAGAAAATGTTGATTTTGTTCAGTATACTCCCTCTTGTATATGGAGCTCACTCAGCTCAGTATATTAAATGAGCTGAAAATCAGCAAAGATCAACTAGGACGACTGTTAAAGTGGTTATAGTGTGCACTTTCTTGTCTCACCTTCATGTTTGGCCAGAACTAATCAGTAAATACAAGGATATATAGTTCTACATGTATAAACATAAACTGTTTCCAACAGACAATAGTCAGGCAGAACAGACACATTGACCTGATAACTCTTTATATGCTGATTTATATGGGATAATCAACCTTTTTTACAACATCAAGTTTAATATTTTAACCCATTTTCCAAAAGCCTATTTCTAATTTTGACGACAGGTGACCACTAAAAGCAGGCTGAAAGTAAAGCAGAATGGGTTTTAAGGTGCATTCTGCTTTACTTTCAGCCTGCTTTAAGCTACCATCAGCTAGGATATAGAAAATATTTTTCGGTACATATTTATGACTGTAAAAAGTGTAATTATTTTCTTCAGTGGATGAATACATTAAAGCGTAAAAAGGTGTATTTGTCAAGCAATGGGTTAATAAATGTAAAACAAATAGTGTGACACACTGATTAGACGGTTCCTCAAAGAGAGTTTCCCTGATAAGGGTCTACACTATTTGTTTAACTGCTGTTCTCCAGCATAGAAAAGGGTAAGCTGTCACTTATGTCTCAAACACTGTGAAGAAAACATTACACACATCTTACAAAATGAGATGAAAATATGGACAGAGCTGTCAAGGGAGATAATTCACAAGGGCATATTTACCAACATATCTTCAGTATAGTATTGCCACAGTTGGCTCCCTTCTTCAAAGACATATATAATTGGCAACCATGCTCTATCGATAAAAGCAATCTAGGGATTCACCAATAGATTTAAATCCAGGTGGTAGATTAAAGCAAGATGAAAGCAAAGCAGAAAGCCTAAAGGAGCCTTCGACTTTACTTTCATTTTGCTCAAAGCAGCCTCATATCTTAACCCTTTGCCCCATAGCCAGTTTTTCAGACAGATGACCATTTAAAGTAGGTTACAAGTAAAGCAGAATTTTCCTAAAGCACATTCTGCTTTATTTTCAGCCTGCTTTAAACTATCACTTACTGAAGTAATTAGAACATAATAAATACTCATGACTGTTTAAAGTCAAACTATTTTCTTCAGTGGAGGAATAAATTAAAGGTGTAAAAAGGCATATTTATTGAGGAATTGGTTGAACACAGAATTCCTGTATATATACCAGTTTGATATAGGTGACTTTTACTCATGACTATGGGGGAAAGGGTTACGCTATCGTATACATGTAGTTGACTTACCTGACACCTGCCGTACAGACATACTTTGTCCGAGGACTTTCCGTCACATGACATCCCATTCTTCACAGGCCGTGCCAGACTAATGGTAAATCCATACCTCCGTGCCTTACATGTCAAATGACACTGGTCACGGGCTGAAATAGAGACAAAACTGTGAGATACACCTTGGCACCGATCAGATGTTACAAATAGGCTGAATTATTCATGACATTTTCTATATCCTTGCAGATAAGCATAAAGCAGGGTGGAAGTAAAGCAGAATGCTCCTCAAGGACCATTTTATTTAAATTTCACTCTGCTTTAAGCAACCATCTGTCTTCAATACTGATGACAAGATATGGGGAAATGGGTTAAAGAAGGTTGAAAGTAAAGCAGAATGTGCCTTAACCCATTAAGCCAAACTGACTCATTTTGACTCATTGCGCAATAGCCTCATATTAACTCATTTTGACACACTTTAATCTACTACCTTATATTGAGATAAGCATTGATAAGTGTTAATCACTTATGAGTTAATGGGTTACGGCACATTCTGCTTTACTTTCAACCTACTTTAAGTGACCACCTGTCTTCAAAACGTAAAGGGTTAACTTATTCTTCTCCTTGAGTTAATAAACACGCTAAATGCACTCTCCGCAAGATCATAAACAAAGGCTGTACTGGCATGTTGGCAGCCAGTTTTCCCATTTACCTAGGATAAAACAAGACAAAAACGTTTTATCATATACTTTTGAATTTATGCAATCTTGTTTTTATCCATCTTCATCTAGTAAAATGGGGGCACAGGATTGCATAATATACACATCTAAAAATAGTCATCAGCCTGAGTGTCCATTAGGTACCATACCATATACCCCGATTTAAACACTCCATAAGCAATATTTTCTATTATGCTGAAACACTGAAAACAAGCTATGGAGCAATGGGTTAACCCATTACCGCATAGCCTGTTTCTAGTTTTGAGGATATGCGACAACTTAAAGCAGGTTAAAAGTAAAGCAGAATGCGCCTAAAGGCGTATTCTGCTTTACTTTCAGCCTGCTTTAAGCTATTATCTGCTAGAATATAGAAATATTTCTTTTGATAATAATTCATAACTGTATAAATTGGAACAATTTTCTTGAGTGAAGAAATAAATTAAAAGCGTAAAAAGGTGTATTTATGGGGTAATTGGATAAATAAACTGGAACTATAACGTCTTCTGCACTGTCTGTCAGCTCTTCAAACTTCACTTCCTAGATCTTCCCCTGCATATCATCACTCTTCCTTCCTTAAATTACTTTCACCCAAGTAAAGTTATGTGAACTCTGATTGTAAATCATTTCTGTTGACAAGTCTTCTGTCCCACTGTAGGAAATGATGTTTGCTTCACTTATGTTACAAGAGAATTCCCTTCAATTGATTTCTATATTACATGTTCTTGAGTAGTGATGGTGAAACATAGCAAGGTTCAATCATGTAATCTCACATCTTTTGTTTTCAATATTTATCAGAGCTCTAGATAAGGGGAGTATTTCAAAAACCAAAATCGTTATTTCTGCTTGAAACCCTATGGTGTTCGAGAGGATTCTATTGAGTAGCAACATCATAGAATTTGGTGCTGAAATGAGTCAGAAAATATTGGATTTGTTCAGTTCACTCAATCTTATCTGGAGCCTTGAATATTATTATCTGATCTCTGTTCAATAAAACATCAAAAAAAGTATTAAAATCAGTTGCGGTACTCATGATAAGACTTAATCCATTACCCAAAAGATATGCCTTTTTATGCTTTAATTATTCCTTCCCTGAAGAAAATAGTTCCACTTATACAGTCATGAATATGCATCATAACAAAGATTTCTTTAATCCTAGAAGATGGTAGCTTATACAGCAGACTGGAAGAAAACAGCTTTACTTTCAGCCTTTTTAAGTGGTCACCAATCTTCAGTACTAGATTTCTTAGGGGAAAAGGTTAAAAACTGATCCCACAACTCAGTATATACATACGGTTTATGTAAGGATCCCAGTAGTATCTCCGACCCCTGAAGGGCACATGAACCTGTCTATCACATTCTTCTTTTCTATAATCTTTAGAAGGACCTATACAATTCTGAAGAAAATATAACAAAACAAAACATTAACATTGATGTACAGTGGGGAAGATGTTATTCTTTCCCAATAAACGCGTTTACGCTAAAACTATTATTTCCCATGCAAAATGTTTAGGGCAGATCAGATGCCGAGTAACCCGGCGTCTTATTAGGCTCCAAACTGTTTGCCACTCAGATTAAAATAAGTAGTCAGAATTGTTGTAATTTTCTACATTTTATTGCAATGCATTTGCGTCTTCTCCACTGTAAGGAAGAATCAATGTACTACAACACTCAAAAGAAGACGACTTTGCAGTCTTAACCCATTACCAAAATAAATACGCCTTTAAATGCCTCTAATTTATTCCTCCACTGAAGAAAATCATTCCAATTTATATAGTCATGAATATGTACCATAAGAAATAGTTTTTATATCCTAGCAGATGGTAGCTTAAAGCAGGCTGAAAGTAAAGCAGAATTCTGCTTTACTTTCAACCTGCTTTAAGTAGTCACCTGTTTTCAAAAATAGAAACAGGCTTATTGGGTAATGGGAATAGGTGACATCTTAATGTAGGATAAAAGTGTATAGAAAGATGTTCAATCTGGATTACTTTTATCCTGCACTATAAGGTATGTCTTGATAAGTATGTGGCATGCTTTAAGTAAACAGGTATACAGAGTCTTGACATCGAAATGTCTATATCAAAATGTCTTGTATGACCTGTACAGTTAAAGAGATTCAACAACCGTAAAACCCTTAAATTTGAACTAATAGTATTTTGTCCAAAAGGTGCAATTAAATGGCAAACAGTGTAGATCCTGATCAGACTGCTCCTGCGGAAGCAATGTAATCAGGGTCTTCACTGTTTTATCAGGCCTGTCTGTCCTGATACTTAGGGTCATTAAATATGGTATTGCTACCTTGAGGAAGCAATGTAATCAGGGTCTTCACTGTTTTATCAGGCCTGTCTATCCTGATACTTAGGGTCATTAAATATGGTATTGCTACCTTGAGGGAGCAGTGTGATCAGGGTCTTCACTGTTTTATCAGGCCTGTCTGTCCTGATACTTAGGGTCATTAAATATGGTATTGCTACCTTGAGGAAGCAATGTGATCAGGGTCTTCACTGTTTTATCAGGCCTGTCTGTCCTGATACTTAGAGTCATTAAATATGGTATTGCTACCTTGAGGGAGCAGTGTGATCAGGGTCTTCACTGTTTTATCAGGCCTGTCTGTCCTGATACTTAGGGTCATTAAATATGGTATTGCTACCTTGAGGGAGCAATGTGATCAGGGTCTTCACTGTTTTATCAGGCCTCTCTATCCTGATACTTAGGGTCATTAAATATGGTATTGCTACCTTGAGGGAGCAGTGTGATCAGGGTCTTCACTGTTTTATCAGGCCTGTCTGTCCTGATACTTAGAGTCATTAAATATGGTATTGCTACCTTGAGGGAGCAGTGTGATCAGGGTCTTCACTGTTTTATCAGGCCTGTCTGTCCTGATACTTAGGGTCATTAAATATGGTATTGCTACCTTGAGGGAGCAATGTGATCAGGGTCTTCACTGTTTTATCAGGCCTGTCTGTCCTGATAATTAGGGTCATTAAATATGGTATTGCTATCTTGAGGGAGCAGTGTGATCAGGGTCTTCACTGTTTTATCAGGCCTGTCTGTCCTGATACTTAGAGTCATTAAATATGGTATTGCTACCTTGAGGAAGCAATGTGATCAGGGTCTTCACTGTTTTATCAGGCCTGTCTGTACTGATACTTAGAGTCATTAAATATGGTATTGCTACCTTGAGGGAGCAGTGTGATCAGGGTCTTCACTGTTTTATCAGGCCTGTCTGTCCTGATACTTGAGTCATTAAATATGGTATTGCTACCGTGAGGGAGCAATGTGACCAGGGTCTTCACTGTTTTATCAGGCCTGTCTGTCCTGATACTTAGAGTCATTGAATATGGTATTGCTACCTTGAGGGAGCAATGTGACCAGGGTCTTCACTGTTTTATCAGGCCTGTCTGTCCTGATACTGATACTTAGGGTCATTAAATATGGTTTTGCTACCTTGAGGGAGCAGTGTGATCAGGGTCTTCACTGTTTTATCAGGCCTGTCTGTCCTGATACTTGAGTCATTAAATATGGTATTGCTACCTTGAGGGAGCAATGTGACCAGGGTCTTCACTGTTTTATCAGGCCTGTCTGTCCTGATACTTAGAGTCATTAAATATGGTATTGCTACCTTGAGGGAGCAATGTGACCAGGGTCTTCACTGTTTTATCAGGCCTGTCTGTCCTGATACTGATACTTAGGGTCATTAAATATGGTTTTGCTACCTTGAGGGAGCAGTGTGATCAGGGTCTTCACTGTTTTATCAGGCCTGTCTGTCCTGATACTTAGGGTCATTAAATATGGTATTGCTACCTTGAAGGAGCAGTGTGATCAGGGTCTTCACTGTTTTATCAGGCCTGTCTGTCCTGATACTTGAGTCATTAAATATGGTATTGCTACCTTGAGGGAGCAGTGTGATCAGGGTCTTCATTGTTTTATCAGGCCTGTCTCTCCCAATACTTAGAGTCATTACAGTATTGCAACTCTGATCAGGGTCTTCACTGTTTTATCATGCCTGTCTGTCCCAATACTTAGGGTCATTAAATATGGTATTGCTACCTTGAGGGAGCAGTGTGATCAGGGTCTTCACTGTTTTATCAGGCCTGTCTGTCCTGATACTTAGGGTCATTAAATATGGTATTGCTACCTTGAGGAAGCAGTGTGATCAGGGTCTTCATTGTTTTATCAGGCCTGTCTGTCCCAATACTTAGGGTCATTAAATATGGTATTGCTACCTTGAGGATACAGTCTGATCAGGGTCTTCACTGTTTTATCATGCCTGTCTGTCCCAATACTTAGGGTCATTAAATATGGTATTGCTACCTTGAGGAAGCAGTGTGATCAGGGTCTTCACTGTTTTATCAGGCCTGTCTGTCCTGATACTTAGGGTCATTAAATATGGTATTGCTACCTTGAGGAAGCAGTGTGATCAGGGTCTTCACTGTTTTATCAGGCCTGTCTGTCCTGATACTTAGGGTCATTAAATATGGTATTGCTACCTTGAGGGAGCAATGTGATCAGGGTCTTCACTGTTTTATCAGGCCTGTCTGTCCTGATACTTAGGGTCATTAAATATGGTATTGCTACCTTGAGGAAGCAGTGTGATCAGGGTCTTCACTGTTTTATCAGGCCTGTCTGTCCTGATACTTAGGGTCATTAAATATGGTATTGCTACCTTGAGGAAGCAGTGTGATCAGGGTCTTCACTGTTTTATCAGGCATGTCTGTCCTGATACTTAGGGTCATTAAATATGGTATTGCTACCTTGAGGGAGCAATGTGATCAGGGTCTTCACTGTTTTATCATGCCTGTCTGTCCCAATACTTAGGGTCATTAAATATGGTATTGCTACCTTGAGGAAGCAGTGTGATCAGGGTCTTCACTGTTTTATCATGCCTGTCTGTCCTGATACTTAGGGTCATTAAATATGGTATTGCTACCTTGAGGAAGCAATGTGATCAGGGTCTTCACTGTTTTATCAGGCCTCTCTGTCCTGATACTTAGGGTCATTAAATATGGTATTGCTACCTTGAGGAAGCAGTGTGATCAGGGTCTTCACTGTTTTATCAGGCCTGTCTGTCCTGATACTTAGAGTCATTAAATATGGTATTGCTACCTTGAGGGAGCAATGTGATCAGGGTCTTCACTGTTTTATCAGGCCTGTCTGTCCTGATACTTAGGGTCATTAAATATGGTATTGCTACCTTGAGGGAGCAGTGTGATCAGGTTCTTCATTGTTTTATCAGGCCTGTCTGTCCTGATACTTAGAGTCATTAAATATGGTATTGCTACCTTAAGGGAGCAGTGTGATCAGGGTCTTCATTGTTTTATCAGGCCTGTCTCTCCCAATACTTAGAGTCATTACAGTATTGCAACCTTGAGGATACAGTCTGATCAGGGTCTTCACTGTTTTATCATGCCTGTCTGTCCCAATACTTAGGGTCATTAAATATGGTATTGCTACCTTGAGGAAGCAGTGTGATCAGGGTGTTCACTGTTTTATCAGGCCTGTCTGTCCTGATACTTAGGGTCATTAAATATGGTATTGCTACCTTGAGGGAGCAATGTGATCAGGGTCTTCACTGTTTTATCATGCCTGTCTGTCCCAATACTTAGGGTCATTAAATATGGTATTGCTACCTTGAGGAAGCAGTGTGATCAGGGTCTTCACTGTTTTATCAGGCCTGTCTGTCCTGATACGTAGGGTCATTAAATATGGTATTGCTACCTTGAGGGAGCAGTGTGATCAGGTTCTTCATTGTTTTATCAGGCCTGTCTGTACTGATACTTAGAGTCATTAAATATGGTATTGCTACCTTGAGGGAGCAATGTGATCAGGGTCTTCACTGTTTTATCAGGCCTGTCTGTCCTGATACTTAAGGTCATTAAATATGGTATTGCTACCTTGAGGGAGCAGTGTGATCAGGGTCTTCACTGTTTTATCAGGCCTGTCAGTCCTGATACTTAGGGTCATTAAATATGGTATTGCTACATTGAGGAAGCAATGTGATCAGGGTCTTCACTGTTTTATCAGGCCTGTCTGTCCTGATACTTAGGGTCATTAAATATGGTAATGATATCTTGAGGGAGCAGTGTGATCAGGGTCTTCACTGTTTTATCAGGCCTGTCTGTCCTGATACTTAGGGTCATTAAATATGGTATTGCTACCTTGAGGAAGCAATGTGATCAGGGTCTTCACTGTTTTATCAGGCCTCTCTATCCTGATACTTAGGGTCATTAAATATGGTATTGCTACCTTGAGGGAGCAGTGTGATCAGGGTCTTCACTGTTTTATCAGGCCTGTCTGTCCTGATACTTAGGGTCATTAAATATGGTATTGCTACCTTGAGGGAGCAGTGTGATCAGGGTCTTCATTGTTTTATCAGGCCTGTCTGTCCTGATACTTAGGGTCATTAAATATGGTATTGCTACCTTGAGGAAGCAATGTGATCAGGGTCTTCACTGTTTTATCTGCCTGTCTGTCCTGATACTTAGGGTCATTAAATATGGTATTGCTACCTTGAGGGAGCAGTGTGATCAGGGTCTTCACTGTTTTATCAGGCCTGTCTGTCCTGATACTTAGAGTCATTAAATATGGTATTGCTACCTTGAGGGAGCAATGTGACCAGGGTCTTCACTGTTTTATCAGGCCTGTCTGTCCTGATACTTAGAGTCATTAAATATGGTATTGCTACCTTGAGGGAGCAATGTGACCAGGGTCTTCACTGTTTTATCAGGCCTGTCTGTCCTGATACTTAGGGTCATTAAATATGGTTTTGCTACCTTGAGGGAGCAGTGTGATCAGGGTCTTCACTGTTTTATCAGGCCTGTCTGTCCTGATACTTAGGGTCATTAAATATGGTATTGCTACCTTGAAGGAGCAGTGTGATCAGGGTCTTCACTGTTTTATCAGGCCTGTCTGTCCTGATACTTAGAGTCATTAAATATGGTATTGCTACCTTGAGGGAGCAGTGTGATCAGGGTCTTCATTGTTTTATCAGGCCTGTCTCTCCCAATACTTAGAGTCATTACAGTATTGCAACCTTGAGGATACAGTCTGATCAGGGTCTTCACTGTTTTATCATGCCTGTCTGTCGCAATACTTAGGGTCATTAAATATGGTATTGCTACCTTGAGGAAGCAGTGTGATCAGGGCCTTCACTGTTTTATCAGGCCTGTCTGTCCTGATACTTAGGGTCATTAAATATGGTATTGCTACCTTGAGGGAGCAATGTGATCAGGGTCTTCACTGTTTTATCATGCCTGTCTGTCCCAATACTTAGGGTCATTAAATATGGTATTGCTACCTTGAGGAAGCAGTGTGATCAGGTTCTTCATTGTTTTATCAGGCCTGTCTGTACTGATACTTAGAGTCATTAAATATGGTATTGCTACCTTGAGGGAGCAGTGTGATCAGGGTCTTCACTGTTTTATCAGGCCTGTCTGTCCTGATACTTAAGGTCATTAAATATGGTATTGCTACCTTGCGGAAGCAGTGTGATCAGGGTCTTCACTGTTTTATCAGGCCTGTCTGTCCTGATACTTAGGGTCATTAAATATGGTATTGCTACCTTGAGGGAGCAGTGTGATCAGGTTCTTCATTGTTTTATCAGGCCTGTCTGTCCTGATACTTAGAGTCATTAAATATGGTATTGCTACCTTGAGGGAGCAGTGTGATCAGGGTCTTCATTGTTTTATCAGGCCTGTCTCTCCCAATACTTAGGGTCATTACAGTATTGCAACCTTGAGGATACAGTCTGATCAGGGTCTTCACTGTTTTATCATGCCTGTCTGTCCTGATACTTAGAGTCATTACACTATTGCAACCTTGAGGATACAGTCTGATCAGGGTCTTCATTGTTTTATCAGGCTTGTCTCTCCCAATACTTAGAGTCATTACAGTATTGCAACCTTGAGGATTCAGTCTGATCAGGGTCTTCACTGTTTTATCATGCCTGTCTGTCCTGATACTTAGGGTCATTAAATATGGTATTGCTACCTTGAGGAAGCAGTGTGATCAGGGTCTTCACTGTTTTATCAGGCCTGTCTGTCCCAATACTTAGGGCCATTAAATATGGTATTGCTACCTTGAGGAAGCAGTGTGATCAGGGTGTTCACTGTTTTATCAGGCCTGTCTGTCCTGATACTTAGGGTCATTAAATATGGTATTGCTACCTTGAGGGAGCAATGTGATCAGGGTCTTCACTGTTTTATCATGCCTGTCTGTCCCAATACTTAGGGTCATTATATATGGTATTGCTACCTTGAGGAAGCAGTGTGATCAGGGTCTTCACTGTTTTATCAGGCCTGTCTGTCCTGATACTTAGGGTCATTAAATATGGTATTGCTACCTTGAGGGAGCAGTGTGATCAGGTTCTTCATTGTTTTATCAGGCCTGTCTGTCCCGATACTAAGAGTCATTAAATATGGTATTGCTACCTTTAGGGAGCAATGTGATCAGGGTCTTCACTGTTTTATCAGGCCTGTCTGTCCTGATACTTAGGGTCATTAAATATGGTATTGCTACCTTGAGGGAGCAATGTGATCAGGGTCTTCACTGTTTTCTCATGCCTGTCTGTCCTGATAATTAGGGTCATTAAATATGGTATTGCTATCTTGAGAGAGCAATGTGATCAGGGTCTTCACTGTTTTCTCAGGCCTGTCTGTCCTGATACTTAGGGTCATTAAATATGGTATTGCTACCTTGAGGAAGCAGTGTGATCAGGGTCTTCACTGTTTTATCAGGCCTGTCTGTACTGATATTTAGGGTCATTAAATATGGTATTGCTACCTTGAGGGAGCAATGTGATCAGGGTCTTCACTGTTTTATCATGCCTGTCTGTCCTGATAATTAGGGTCATTAAATATGGTATTGCTATCTTGAGAGAGCAATGTGATCAGGGTCTTCACTGTTTTCTCAGGCCTGTCTGTCCTGATACTTAGGGTCATTAAATATGGTATTGCTACCTTGAGGAAGCAGTGTGATCAGGGTCTTCACTGTTTTATCAGGCCTGTCTGTACTGATACTTAGGGTCATTAAATATGGTGTTGCTACCTTGAGAGAGCAATGTGATCAGGGTCTTCACTGTTTTCTCATGCCTGTCTGTCCTGATACTTAGAGTCATTAAATATGGTATTGCTACCTTGAGGAAGCAGTGTGATCAGGGTCTTCACTGTTTTATCAGGCCTGTCTGTCCTGATACTTAGGGTCATTAAATATGGTATTGCAACCTTGAGGATACAGTCTGATCAGGGTCTTCACTGTTTTATCAGGCCTGTCTGTCCTGATACTTAAGGTCATTAAATATGGTATTGCTACCTTGAGGAAGCAGTGTGATCAGGGTCTTCACTGATTTATCAGGCCTGTCTGTCCTGATACTTAGGGTCATTAAATATGGTATTGCTATCTTGAGGGAGCAATGTGATCAGGGTCTTCACTGTTTTCTCATGCCTGTCTGTCCTGATACTTAGAGTCATTAAATATGGTATTGCTACCTTGAGGGAGCAATGTGATCAGGGTCTTCATTGTTTTATCAGGCCTGTCTCTCCCAATACTTAGAGTCAGTACAGTATTGCAACCTTGAGGATACAGTCTGATCAGGGTCTTCATTGTTTTATCAGGCTTGTCTCTCCCAATACTTAAGAGTCATTACAGTATTGCAACCGTGAGGATACAGTCTGATCAGGGTCTTCATTGTTTTATCAGGCCTGTATGTCCCGATACTTAGAGTCATTATAATAACTATACAGTCTATTCACGATACTACGATTCTCGTTATTACGAAATAACGGTCTACTACGAAAAACACCGCCGGTCCTGGCCGAATTTTTTCTTTTTTCAATGGTTAAAAGATGCATTGTTACGAAAATGCAAAAGAACGAAAAACACGTTATAATGAAAAGTTTTCGTGGCCCCTTTAACACCTAAGCAGTAGTAAAAAGATGCATTGGTACGAATCGCCCCTGTGGGCTTTTCACACTTACGTCAACAAAGACATCCGATGGTCGAGTCGGCATAATTATCTTTTGTTTACACACCCGACTGCTCGATACGCTTTAACACGCAGCGTGTTAGAATCAGTGTTTGTAGCAAGATTAAACTGATTGACTGCATGTCGCAAATGATAAAAAGAAATATTTTATTTAATTACCTGAGATTTCTGTTAAGTTTTATCACACATCGTGTTATGATCAGCTGAAGCCGGGTTTGTATGTTAGAGTGACTTATGTCATTGTCGCAAATATAAAATGCGCAACGTTTATGTACATTGGTCCTACATATCTACTGTCATATCATATTGAAAACATCGGTTCTCGTCCGATCACCGAAGTTAAGCAACGTCGAGCCCGGTTAGTACTTGGATGGGTGACCGCCTGGGAATACCGGGTGGCCGTAGGCTTTTTAAAATGGGACGACGCATCTGATAAAGCTTATGCGGGACTATAAACCTTAGCAGCAGCAACAACAACAGCTGGTCATAATTTCTGCACAAGAAGAAGAAGATTATAATACAAGTCGATTTTAAGACACATTACTATGCCGTGTGTTTAATTTATTTTATATGCAGCAGCATACGTTGTGTAAACGTTTTGATTAGTTTCTTCTTTTTTACATTAGATCTACCTCTTCTTAAATTGCTAGCGTAAAAACGGCTCAGCTCTAGATTAAAGTGGATTTACTACATGTGATGACTAGATCTCGCTAAAAGAAAATGCTTACGGGTGGCTAAAGCACAAAAGTCTTGATGACAACATAACGGAGAAAATGTCGGAAATATTTCGCTTTCTCCCTCTGTTAGCTGGTCTTACCCTTTCTTCTTTTATACATAACCCCTTATGACATACGACATTCCACTATACACATGTAATTTGATTAAATGTGAGTGGACTTTTGTACATGTGTAATTTGATTGGCAAACAAAAAATATGAATCGAACCAATAAGTTGATAAAATATTTCTTTCTACAATTTTTTTTTACAACATCGCATTACGACAATGCCATTACACATATGCAATTTCAAAACCGCTGTACGGTAGATACATGTATGTTGATGCTACGGCGATACCATGAAGAGGAAAGGTGGAAATCTCATCGTATTCTCAAGATGCGTTGTTACAAAAATGCATTACTATGAACAATCGACGAGACCTGGTGCCGATTCGTAGTATTGTGAATAGACTGTATATGTTTTTGCAACCACTCAAAAGAAAGCTTTAGAGTTGTGTATTATATGCTTGTGGCTGATGAAAACAGGATACCAGTAAAGCAGAGAGGTGAAGCTTTCTACTTTACTTCTATAAATGGATCTGGATCCAAACTGTTTACAACAGATATCATAATGGCTATCAGAGAGGCATAGTAGGTGGAAGAAACTTGGCATACACATTAGAAAGTGTATCAAACTTGGCACAGAGCATCTTATGTGTGTATCAAACTTGTCATCACTGATATGTTCAAGGTAATTTTGCACATAAACTTTGCATGAAAAAATAAAATAGTGTTTCTCTTTATCAACTGCTTCATAAACAGTCTGAGAGAAAATGAAAGGATAGATAGAGCATGATAAGAAGCAGTTTTCTTATATACTTGTTGATAGATATCCGATAAAACAAGATAGTACAATAATACAGGTAAGGGATTGACATGTGATGATTTATACTTTTGTCTACAGCCATCAAGGCATATTACTTATGTTCAAATGATGCAGCATAAATAATACTTCTGTGTTAACCCATTACCCCATGTCATGTTTGTTTTGGTAATTGTGACCACTTAAAGCAGGTTGAATGTAACTGACTTGTAAGGCACATTCTGCTTTACTTTCAGTCTGCTTTAAGCTATCATCTGCTGGAATATAGAAAATATTTATTATGATTCATATTCATGGCTGTATCAATTGGAACTATTTTATTTAGTGGAGGAATAAATTAAAGGCATAAAAAGGCATATTTATGGGGTAATGGATGAAAGGAAGATAATCTTTATCCGATCATGAAATGCTGGAAAATGTAAAGTTGGATACCTGAATCACATTTATTCTAATTTTTGTTTTCACCTTTATTCTGAATATTGTGAATGTATTATGTAGCCACATGTAACAGGAGACGAAGGCTGAGTTAGTTGTGTCAAATATTTTTTACTCTGCATGTGCAAAAAATATGTAAACGTGTCAAAAATAGTTTGTGTGGGGAAAAGAGTTACCAATTACTCCATAGATATGTATTTCTACGCCTTTAATTTATTCCTCCACTGAGGAAACTTGTTCCAAATTATACAGTCATGAATATTTTTATAATGAAATATTTTTTATCATACTAGACGGTGATAGCTTAAAGCAGGCTTAAAGTAAAGCAGAATGTGCCTTGAGGCACATTCTGCTTTACTTTCAACCAGCTTTAAGTGGTCACCTGTGTTCAAAACTAGAAACTTAACAGACTATGGGGTAGAGGATATAGGAAAATAATGGACATTAATGTCTTCTTCCCTGTATGTTCTTTCCAGTTACCTGTTTATCACAGACTTTGTACTGTTTCTCAGTTCCTCTACAAAAACGAGAACCTTTTGATGTTTCTGATATTGAGCTGAAAATAAAAACAAAAAACTAGCAATGTCATCATAAACCTCCAACACAGGGTCACTGACCAGTCTCAAAACTGATTGTATCACAGCTAAAAACGATAGGTTAACATTTTTAAACAAACTGTCTGCACTTTTTAAGGCAAATAATACACACACCAAAATAATAGGCAAACATTATGTAGAGTGTAGGCAAATGACCTTGACTTTCAGTTGTTCTCAAGACAGAGATTATGAGAAAACAGTAAAACCCCTCTATGACAACCACTAACAAGGGGGCCATGATGAGCCTGATTTTGTTCACCTAAGTATATTTAACTTGATAGGTTTTCTTGGGTGGTACAAGGTTGGTCTACTGTATTAAAGTGTTCTCTGTATGCCCTAATTCAAAGAGATGAACAAACACTTGTGACTTCTAAGTGTTCACAATTATTTCTTCTAGGATTTAAGAACTCGTTTTTTACCCAACATGACCCATTTTCTAATTTGACCTAACTTCACATGGTCAAAAACAACATTTGGATCAAGTTTGATAAAGTTTGACCAAAACTGTGGCCTCTAGAGGTTTATCTATAATTTGACCTAATGACCCACCTTTTGAGTGAACATGACACATATTCAAACCTAGCCTAGATTTTTTCAAAAACAACACTTTGAGAAAGTTTGATGAAGATTCGCCTAAACTACTGTGTCCTCTAGAGTGCTGACAATGTTTTAGAACTATGATTTGACGAAGATCTGGTGACTTATTTTTAGACCCCAGATAGACGTAATCCATATTAAAACTTGACCTAGATCTAGATTTTGTCAGGACAAATATTGTGGCCTCTAATTAATGTGTTCACACAAAATTGTGAACAACGGACACCGGACCAAGGGCGATCCTATTAGTTCACCGAGCTTCGCTCTGGTGAGCTAAAATGTCGAAAAAGTTGGAACACATATACAATAGCTATGTATGCTCGTATCGAGCGTGCTGCAAGTACATTACATTTTTGTAACTGCATTTCGTATCATAATCGTCGACCGTGTAGCACATTTGTAAAGCCGAAGCAGCACAGTAACTGTTACTCACCTTTTAGGAAGTTAAAGAAGTAAGCTATGGTCAACGGCATACGTATCACACTTTAACAGCTTTTACTCAGGTGAGTTAAAAGAACACATTTAGGCGAACCCCAGATACTGCCTAGAAACGGTCCTGTCGCTAAGCACATTTCCCGCCAAAACGATCATCGGCATATTAACCATAAGTCGGGACCTACAGGTGTTTCTCGGAACTTGTTCATTTTTTTAATATTTTTGCGCACTTGCTTTAAAACAATGGTCTCATTGTCTAATGATGGTAATCGCGGCGTCAGGTTCCAAACTGTTTGCCAATCACGATCAGATAAATCGTTGACCAGCATTATCATGGAGAAATCACATGGAGAAATCACTGTGATTTCTCCCACAGGTACTTGACACATACTTTATTATCTATTAACACCCCCCCCCCCCCCTTAAAAAAAAATATATATTTTTTTTTTACTATACTTCTATTATAGATAAAAGGGGGAGGGGGTTAATAGATAATAAAGTATGTGTCAAGTACCTGTGATTTCTCCATGGCATTATCAAGAAGCTGTCATTTTCCTCTTTTTGTATTGTGCTTGCGTACGTTTAGTTTAAAAAGGGGGAACTAACATGTTCCCATTTGAACACTGTCATCATCGTTAACCAGTTCCCCATGCCAAGTTTCTGAACGCCTTTTCCCGCTTTTCTTATTTCTCATAGAAATGTTGTTAAATCGTTTCTTGTCCTGATGGAAATATCAACAAAACCGTTCCTACATGTATATCCTGGCAAAGTCGCTTCTCAAGTACTGTGTGCTTTAGTCATATGTCTTTAAAACTTGTTCAGTAACCATGATTGATTTTACTTCGTCTTAATAAGTGACTGCTTAAAGTAGATTGAAACTCAGGACTGTAAGGTGGGTGATACAATCTTGGGGTTCAGTCTTATTTAACCCATTACCCCATAGCCTATTTCTGCTATTGAGAATAGTAGACCACTTAAAGAAGGTTGAAAGTAAAGCAGAATGTGCCTTAAGGCTTTAAGCTACCATCTACTAGAAAATAGAAAATACTTCTTCTGACAAATATTTATTATTGTATAATCTGGAACTCTTTTCTTCAATGAAGGAATAAATTAGAGGAGTAAAAATGCGTATTTATAGGGTAATGGGTTAAGCAGCCTATTTTCTAAGTTCTTACACAGCTAGATGGGGACTGTACTTATACACTGTTTGTAGATGTTGATCCCACGGAACTGGCATACTAGAAAGTGTTTCATTTATTTAGTTTGACAAATGGCAGGTACAATGGGGAATACGTTTTTCTTTCCAATAAAGGGTTTTGTGCTAAATCAATAATCTCATTTACAAACCATTGTAACCCGTCGCTTGATCAGGTTCCAAACTGTTTATCTCTTGGATAAAAATAAATCGTGACAGGATTTTCAAAAAGCTGTCATTCTCCACATTTCATTGGATTACGTTTGTCTTTCGTTTTGGTTAAAACTGGAAAGAATAATGTCTTCCAATGTATAAAGTGCACCCAATGAAGACATCATAGGTGGTAAACTAGCAGAGTTAGAATCTCCGCAAAGTGTGGATTAGTAAACAGTTTATCTGATATCAAAGTTAGTGTAGCATAAATTGCGCAATTCTTTAAACAATGGGACAGGTTGCAAATAAAATCTGAGAGCGAACCAACCAACTGGAGCCTGGGTATACTGAACTTGGAAACTGACTTCCGGTACAAATGCAACAGTTTACAGTAAACTCCCGATACCACGATCACTTACAAAGAGACTCACTTCAGGTTTAAAAACAGGGACAGGGGAGAGGACGTTATTCACGGTGTATAAACCTGTATGCGTACTTTGAGCTTTGTACGGATACTTTGAGCTCTGTACTGGTTGTTTTTGAGCCTCGAAGCGACGCAACGGAGGAAAACAACAGGTATGTGACATGAGTTCCTATTTATTTTCCTCTCTTTAAATGAAAAGTCTTGACGATAAGCATGATTTTCAAATACCCGAGAGAATGATAAACCAATCGCGACCGTCTTTGGTACAATATATACATCTACACATCTATTTCGAGGCATAAATCAACTGGTGGCTCACTCGGAATTATTTTGGATGTCGTCAAAACATTGCATTTTATACAGCATCTATCCTTGTTTATACTGTTTTATCAAAACAATTATGCTTTCCAGAGTAAATCCAATTGATGCGATGTCATGACTTTATTCGTTTTTTGAAAGCATGGTCGCAATTTGCATTTTTGATCAGAAGAATTGATGCTGTTTTGTACGGTCAGCTATTTCAAACACGGCTGACACCGTATCATCAGCTGCGAGCATATGTGTACCGTCAGCTCAAAATCAGAATTTTCTGTTTTTGTGTTCTTCTGTTAAAAAATGCCTTAAATTTCAAATCATGAAGTCATTATAAAGAAAATGTACCAAACTATTATATACATTTATTAAAACACAGATATTGCGTATAAATAATCTTTTCCCACTTCATTCTATTTCGAACAGATATACATTGATCTACTGTCAAAAACCATCCATTATTCCGTAGACGACATTAAAGTGTTTTTCAAGAATATTTCGTATTCTGTGGTAATTTAAGTCGTTTGCAATTGAAAATATTAAAAATACCTCCTGGTGTGCACACTTTGTAAAACAATGATTCCCTTGGGCACAACATTTAGTTTTTCAGATTTAAATATTATATAATGGCCAAACTATTATGAGTCTTGACAAGTGAGTCTTTGGCAATTTTAATGAACATAGGTCTCGAAACTCGCAGCTGTATTAATCACTGTAAACCTAAGATATTTTAAAAATCATTGGACCCATCCATTCTTGTCAGAGTTTGAATAGCCATATATGAAATATACCTATATTAATGGAAAGCGACTGATGAATGACAGTGCTTTGCACAATGTTAATAACTTTGAGTTAATATTTTGAGAGTTATCCCCCTTTAAACCATTTTCTATTGTTCTGCATAAAACCCATGTTTGACTGACATTGTTCAGGATTAATTTTCATTTATGAAAAGTTTTATCATTAAAAGTGTCTTGCACATAATTTACTGAAATGCATCAATACTATTCAGTCATTCCCCAGTGCAGCACTTTCTTTTCCGGTGGATAACGTCTGCTATACAGAAGCTCTCAATTTTTAAATTGAGAGATGTTATGTATACTGTAATTATCTCGGTTTAATGCCCAATAAACGAACTTCTAGAACGGTAGAGGAGCCAGTTTGTTGGTTAATTCGTTCATCGGTCTGCCCTTGACACATATTTTTTATGCAACTTCTTTTACATTTCTTTACCGATTGACGTCAAACTTTGCATAATAGTGGGGGTGAGACAGGGTTGATTACTCTCCCCAACACTCTTCAGCATATTCCTAGACAGAATTATGTCGGATGCTTTGGCATACCACGAAGGAACGGTTAGCATCGGTGGGAGGACAATCACGAACTTGCGCTTTGCAGATGACATAGATGGTATAGCAGGGAAAGAAGAGGAGCTATCCAATCTAGTTGAAAGCCTTTACAAGACATCTACCGAATTTGGCAACAAATCAGCGCAAAAAAGAAAAAACTGCTGACCAACAACATCATTGGTATCAGCACTGAAATCATGGTCAATGGGGAAAAGCTTGATTGCGTAGATAGTTTTAAGTACCTGCATGGGTGCGACAGTTTCTGACAAGGGGTCGAAATCCGAGATACTTGCAAGAGCCGCTCAGACCACAGCAGCACTCGCAAAGTAAAATTAATATGGAATGATCGGAATATAAGCCTCAGCTCGAAAATAAGGTTGATGCGTTCACTTGTCATGTCCATATTCCTATATGCCAGCGATACTTGGACCTTGAATGCAGACTTGGAGCGAAGAATTAGTTCGTTAGGGAGGTGTTTCAGAAAAACACTTTGCATATCATACAAAGAACACATCTCAAATGAAGTTGTTCGAATCAGGATCAAAGAAGCCATTGGACCTCTCGAAGATTTATTAACAATTGTCAAGCAACGTAAAATGAGATGGTACGGGCATGTGACGAGATCAACAGGGCTTTCAAAGACAATATTACCAGGCACAATTCAGGGAGGAAGAAGGAGAGGCAGACAGAGCAAGCGATGGATAGATAACATAACAGAGTGGACATATTTAAGTCTAAAGGAAAGGGTGCGGATGGCAGAAAACAGAGGGGAATGGAGAAAGCTGGTTGTCAAGTAATATATGGTGCCCCAACGGTCCGACATGACTACGGGATAGGTGAAGGTGATTAATTATTAAATAGATATGTGGGTGTTATATTTTTCATACGAGTGGTTCCAAAAAGTACAAAGTTATTGTCCTTTATTGGACTTCTGTACTAAAAAGCGCAGTTAGGCGTTTGTTAGCCCTATAGGCTATAGTATTATGATAATTCTTAACTTTTGTTTTAGTTTTAAATTTTCAAAAAAGGACGGATGACTATTTTCTAGATACCTGTACTCTTTTATGTTCTCTACAACCATTGGCAACATGTCAAGTAATGTTTTAGTCGTACTACTATCATTTCTTACTTCTCCATGACTCTCCTCTTCCGAGTAATTTGCCTGTGGGTGTTTGCAAACTAAGTTTCGAAAGTTCTTCTTCTTTATCACCATCTCCGTAATTGTCTGCAGCCAAGAAATCTAGTGCTATTTGGATGACGTGGAGCTTTATTCTTTTTTGTATTTTACTGGACTTGGTGTTATTTATGGTTTTCTTGAAACTTTTACTGTTACTGTTTGGTTGTTTGGAATCACTTTTGGTTTTCTTTTTCGAATTCAGATGGATTAATTTAGCAGTTTTTTGTGTATTGTTTGCCCTGGTAATGTTCCAAATTAAGTATTTTTACCTAAAGAGTTTTTGCTTTATGGTTCTTGGCACGGTGACTGACGGCTGCAGAGAAAACGTCGGAAACTTGGTCGCAGTAATAACAGCTAAATCTAGCTTCGCATAAAAAGAAAGAAAACGCTCTTGGGCTGACCGTACAAACGTTTTCATTCATTTTCACAGCTGATGATACATTTCCTCTAGAGCTGACCGTACAATTTGCTTCGCATTGTTTACATGATTTCTGGCGTTTAAACTGCACATTCAAATATATTATTTCCATAGAATCGTATCAGTAGATATAAAATATAGTTTGATAATAGAATGTGTAGTTTAAGATGTAGAAACTGTCGTTTAGATGGCAAAATCTACTGGGTCTTTATGACAACGCTATCGAAAACACGGTGAGCCTTCGCCAGTATCCGAGAATATTCAACAAGATGAATTCAAGACACCAACTCAATACGTTGAAAATTTCACACCTGCAACATATCTAAACAGGTATGTCATAGGTTCAGCATTGAAATCAATGTTTGAATGTCTGCAGAATGGGATTTACTCACCCCTTAGCGGTCTCGCAAGTCCGCCATTGTGACATTTCTCGATTCAGTGCTCAGCAGCTACCAGTACGGAGCTCAAACAACACGTACAGGTTTATACACCGTGTTATTTATAAACGTAACTAAACAACGCAATTCAATAAATGAAGAAAAAAAACTTTTAGAAATTTCCATTTAGGCATACATTTTTTTTATCTTGGTTGCACACAGTTGGAGTCTGATCTTGCTCCAAACTGTTAACAACGGAAATAACTGTTTTAGCATAAACGCGTTTATTGGAAAAGAATAACGCCTTCCCCACTAAAGTCACTTTTAATGAAGAGCGACTGGGTTAACTTTCAATATGTTCTCTGTCTTAGAATGAGACACATGATAATTTACAGGCCTTGCTTTGAAAAAGAAACTCCCCTTTTAAGTTGGCTGCTAGAACGAACATTGGATATATTTAATATATATAACTATATCGTTTAATTAGCTTGTAATATTTATACATGTAATTTGTAAAATAGATATTCACTCATATCAGATCTTTCAATATATTTTGAATATAGATACAGAACCGTTAAAAAGAAATACAGACGGTTCCATCAATAGATCACTGGCATTTAACTTTCAAATAAGATATTATCTAGAGATTCTCATGTTTCTACGTTGATTGACAGAGCCATGACGTCACCTCTTTAAACAATAATTGCCGTCTGCTTTTTTCTTAGCTTTCAGTTTTAGGCAAATTTGGTTAAATTAATAGATCTATCTAATGAGCAAATCGTCTGGTTCCTGATCAGACGCCGCGTCTTATCTTGATCCAAAGTATTTGCCAATAACTTGATATATTGTGCTCGGGGTAAAGTGGTGAAAGGGGGTAAACACAATTTGTTTTGGTAATTTATATTGTATAATTTTTTTTCGTAATGAATGCTTTATAATCTACATGTACAATGTATTCTGTATACAAAGTCTAGAAAATACTCGTAGAAGTTCTGCCGTTTATACATACCTAGATGGAAGTTCACATGACCTTGACCTCTGTGATAGTTCTACGTCACACGAACTTGAACACGTTGACCATTCTGACCATGGTCCCCAGCCCTGTGATGTGTCGTTTGTCGGGGACGTCTGAAATACATCAAATGAACATTTAAACCAGGCACCCCTTCTATAATAAATAGAGGATATTGAATGAGTGTTTTTTCAGTAATGAATTTATTGAACGAGTTGGATAAAAATGATATTTTGCGAGCCTTGGCGAGCAACATATCATTTTTATCCAACGAGTTCAATAAATTTATTACTGAAAAAACACGAATTTAATATCCTATTTATCACATAAACACCAAATGACACCAAAATCCGAACGGTCTTACTTTCACTTTTGCCCTCGGCTCTTAGGTAAACGATTCGTCATAGGTGTTATTCGGTTTTATTCATCCGTAGATAAAAACACCAATCATATTAACGTAAAGAAAATCAACTCCATTACGTTGTGAAAGACTTCTCTGATACCATATTCAAATTTTAAATTAATATTTAAATTAAAGTTGTTCTAATTGACTAAAAATGATCATTTGACATAAAGAATCTAGTTTCGTTTTCAAAATAACGTCAAGACGTAACATGACGTCATTATCATTCAACGTCTAAATTTGAAAAACAGTCTGAGTCACTGTTAAAACTAAAGTCTACGTAGTATTAAGTTTAGCCTGATTTGCAGCCTGAGTTTGCGAGACTGCTAGGGATAATGTTTCTAGGACACTTCGAAATGTTTCAATACCTAGTGGTGATCTAAGTTTGTCTAGATTCTCTTAACTGATTTACAGTCGGCGTAGTAGTACATTATTTTGGTGATTCGAAAATTAGTATAAAATATATGCCCAGTGGGCCATACGATTTTTACGGCCCTCTATATTTTGCACGTTTATGTGATAAATGGTCTTATCCAATATATAAGCATGGAAGAATCCACTGGGTGCAAATGGGTTAATTGACGCAGTGTAAACGAAATACATGAGAGTTCTACAAGAACTATCTGCACCACCTTTGTTCTATTATATGTGTTTGCTTACCACAAGTAAGTTCGCTCTATCAACTGACAGAATCATAAAGGAGTTTCCGCTCTAGCAAAATGTCAACAATTTTCTCCCTCATTTGCAGTGCTTGAGATTACCTTGTTCAAAGCTTCAGTATCCGTTTGACCAATTTACAAATACCCATACCCATTTAGAAGATAATCAAGCTCGGAAATATGTTTCGATTTGTTTAAAATAGATTTCCTTTGCTAAGAAACTTAAAAAGACTTTCATTATCAGAGACCTAATGGACTAAACTGCTTGCTATAGCAACCGACATGTTTCTAAATGACTATGACACAGTTTAAATAAATATAAAATACAGAAACTTTAAAACAAGTGTTATTTAATAAAGACTGTATACATGATCTAGACCATTTCAGATTTGATTTAAAAAGGGAGAAGACAACAGGAAGACACATTTAATCCATTTTAGCCTAGTGTCTATACTAAAGTGGACGCGTTACGTGGCATCTCACCAGGATCTGCACTGTTTGCTATATCACATGAACTATTTGCTGTACATAGACAAACAATGCAAGTGTCTGTAAATCACTCGTGTATATCTACAATGAAATATTCAAGTAAGTATACAGGAAGAATTCATTGCAATATTCTGGCATAAATAGGTAAACATACACTCAGAGGATCTTCTAACCGATCAGTCAGATTTAAAGGTGCTGCTCTAAAAACTAGTTAATCCGGTTGCCAAAATTTACGTTTTCCATGAGATGGAGATGTTTTTTATAACAGGAAGAAAAGTTTCATTAAAATTGATCACGAATTATGGAAAATATGAATGAAATTGTAACCTAGCCCTAAAATGACAAGTCACAATGTCATGAATTACATTTGTATGTTGGGCTACCAGCTTTCAACGCGACATTGGTGCCATATGTAGCACTAAAATGATTACTTTGAAAAAATACTATCTAAGTATTGATGGAATATTGTCAACTGGCACTGAAATAAGAATACTGAGGCATCTCCTGGTCTGTTTTCTTATACTATGTAAAATACGAAAATTGCCACTAGCTGTCAGCAGTGGCCTAGTGAAATTTACAGAATACTCAAAGAATGCCACCCTAAACGACTTCAGTGACGTGCAATGCTTTATAAATGTATCAATAAGAAAGGGTGCATTTTGAAGCGCCAATTTAAAATTTTGCATTTAAAAGATTTGGCGTTCATGCCGTTAACGCAGTTACGTTACGTTATTTTGACATATTCGACGGTCCAGACATGCGCGAGCAGTCACCGTACATTCGTGGAAACATACGAGCGAGTGTGTGGTGACCAAAATGAAAGATTCCGTATAGTGAGTGTTTCATCTGTAGGCGCCAATGACGTTAGTCTCTACACTTCCGGTCAGACAAAATTTCCTCACAACAAGCAGATATTGGCGAAAAACATGTTGAAATGCCTTGCAGTTGGTGAAATAAGATATTGATGTTTAATGTAAACGATTTTAGGGCACCCAGGACGTAAAATGTCCATGACGTTAACGTGGTTTTTCACGTTGGCTCTGAACAGAGCATTTCGAGTGCTCTTGTGATTAGTACAATCCGCATTATCGACATGTTAAATGTTTTTCTGTTACGACGATTGATGACCAACAACTAATCAAAAGCCGTGTTTACCAATATCCCCATACACGCTTCGCACGTGCAAAACACTTAAATCGTCGAATTTGGAGGTGTGACGTAACGTAGAGAGAGACTCAAAATTCAATAATTCGATTCAATGCACATTCAACCATGTATTTGAAACAAAACTGATACCGTCAGTGTGTCATTTCTTGTTTCAATAAATTTGAGTTTAAAAAGTGATCGGTTAGATAGTCAGAAGATCCTCTGAGTGTAGTACAGTACTGAACCTTATTAAATTAAATTGATAATCCCAAGCGAATTGCCATCGAATCGGGCGCTTCAAAAACAAATCCTACGTTTGAATATTTTTACGCGAATTTCCCGCAGCTGTTGTGGCATAAATAGAATCGAAAAAATTAACGAAGGCATATTTTCGAACATTTGTGAGATACACCATTCAAGAAAACTTAATATATGAGGGTAAAGTTAGCATTTTTAATCGCAAGCGAATTGCCATCGAATTGCAAGCGAATTGCCATCGAATTGCAAGCGAATCGCAAAAATCGTTAATTTAATAAAGTTCAGTACTGTATTAATCAATGGAGATGATATTTTGAAAATGACAAGTTTCATTATTCCAAATGTGTCATTTTACACAGACCTGCTGTAGCGCAACACATTCAACCTTAGCGTACAGTATGCTCGTCATTAAATCAGTGTACCTGTGAAGAGTAGTCTTGTCCTATATAAACAGTATAGACCCTGGTCAGAGGGATCCTATAGGAGCCCTCTGACCAGAGTCTGCACTGTTTGTCATTTTGCGATATATTGTTAAATCAACCCTAAAATTGACTCGAATTAATTGGAAATTGGTATTGTCCATTAAAAGTTTCAGGGGTGAACGAGTTTACAATTCCAACAAGGGTTATCGTTCTTTGCTCGGCCGGAAATGAAAACCATGTGCGGAAGAGAGTGCCTGTACTGTCTGTACATACATTGGCGATAATGTTGAACCATTAAAATGTAATAAGATTTTCTCAATCACTTTATTTCACAAAAAACGAACGATGATTTCTTTAATCGGCTGGATGAAGCCTAGGGGAGTATTGGTGTTTTTCCTGTTTCGTCGTTTATCAGTCGCGTTTTCTGCACGTGCGTTACTATAAACAAGTGTAATGGGATTTCAATCTGTTGAAACCAGACCGTAGATCTACTCCAAACCAGAGAAATCAAGAACTGTAAGCCCATGTTACATTGTAGAAACATGTTCTTACCCGTTTAAACGCAAGTGGGATGCAATAAAATGAAAATAATATAGATATCTATATTTTTAAGATTTCAAACTGAGCGGCAAACAGTTCGGAGTCTGATCAGACCCAAGTTACCCGGCGTCTGATCTGGCTCCCAACTGTTTGCAATGTGCAAAACGGTTTTTAGCATAACCGCGTTTATTGGGAAATAATAGCTCCTTCTCCACTGTACCACACATCGCTAAAGTTGTTTCAGGCATGTATGTCTGTTTAAAGCAATATGAAAGTAATACAGAAAGTTCCTGTATGAGCATGCTGCATTACGTGACTTTCGCCGTGCCTTAGATAACAATTAATTAATTGAGAAAAATTATTTTGAGTGGTCGCACTATTCGGAATTTACTGTAAATTCTGAGACTCCTGTAAAAAGTGCATGCACAGAATTGTTTGCAATGTGAAACGCCGTAAATTAGGAAATATGCCATATTGCATACATATAAGAAGACCCGATTAAAACGAAACGAAACGCAAACGAAAATGTAACAAATGATTATGTGGCTATTGGCTAAAGACAGTTTTTTTACAAGTCAATTGTTTTTATCTGATTGGCAAACAGCGTTGAACCCGATCAGACGCCGGGATTCCCAACGTCAGATCTGGTTCCAAATTGTTTGCATTGTAAATAATTTTTAACATGAACGTGCTTATTGGGAAAGAAGAATAGCGTCTCCTCCACTGTACACGTATTTTATGTACATGTATGTGACGAGTCATTTGATGTAACATGTATAACCATTTGCTGATTATGTTAATTTAATATTGTGCGTGTTTTGAGATGTATCAGTTTTACAACGTGTTTTCTTCTCTCTTTCTTGAAAGGATTAGCCCTGATCATGATAAGCTCGACATTGCTGTCACATGCAACCAATTTGGATTCTGCATAACGTGGCTTTTGTTCTGGAACATAACTATTTGGTACTCATATCCAACTGTTGATCACGGAATTATACATACTTGTATCTATACATACTTGTATCTATCTATCTATAATTCCGTGTTTTGATCAAGTATTTGTGTTTTTACACCCCCTCCCCAAAACAAACAACAACCCAAAAACAACAACAACACCACCAACGTGATTTTTATTTTTTTGAAGACGATATATTTGAAGCAGACGACAATTCAGCATGATAAGTGTGAATGTGGTGGGGCTCTAATATAAACAATCCCGGGTATTACTTTTTGTCATCGCCTTCTCCATGTCGGTTCATTGAAATACAATCCAATCTGTATTAGCCGTCCATTAAAGAGAAGATCTTGTGTATGGTAAGTTGTACGTTGTAGAAGGATGTCAGCTTAATGCATGACAAAGGGTCATGCTGAACGTTCCCTATTGGAGCTTTCTTCATTACCTTTGTCTTGCATTAAGCTGCAGTCGTTCTTTACCTGTATAAATCATCACGATTATTCGGCTTAACACATGTGCTACATTCGTATATAATTCACTTAAGTTTGGCCTATTAGTGTCTTGACAGCATAAAACCTTATTAGGTTTATCCACTTGAGAAGATCTTGAACTTTAAAAGAGTGATTGAAGTCGAAACGACTGTGTGTGATTTCATTGCTGTGAATTACAATTGTGCACTGAGAGGTAGGCAGTGGAGAAGACGTTATTTTGTTTGCCGTTTTATACGTACACTCTAAAGGAAAAACGCAAACGCGATTCGATTAAATGTAGAAAAATAACATTTTCTTGAAATGTCTTCCGATTAACATGAATCCGTGCGGCAAACAGTTTCGAGCCTGATCAGACGCCGAGTTACCCGGCGTCTGATCTGGCTCTAAACTGTTTGCTGTGAACATAATAGTTTTAGCATAAACGTGTTTACTGGGAAAATAACATCTTTCCCAACGTAACATACCTAAGACGACTGAATTGAAAACAGAAAATATCCGTTCGATAGAAGGCTCGTTTTCGGCTTTAACTGAAAATGACTGCTTAAAGCAGGATGAAAGTAAAGCACAAGGCTTCTGTCGGAGTTTTCGGCATTACGTTCATCCTCCTTTAGTCTAACGGTTTCCAGAAACAGTGTCGACGGGTCCTCTGTTGAGTGGTCGTTATAGAGGGGTTAAACTGTATAATTATTCTAAATTTCTGTATACCCGACACCCTGAAAGATTAGCTCAATTTAGTTTTAAAGTGGGCAAATCGAGTCATAGATGCACACTTTAAATACATATATATTTAAAACCTCCATTTTGAGTGGGAAAAAGGAAGAATATACGTTCAGATTTTTGTCCTGACCAAACCGGAAAAATATGGTTACAGACTTTAAAAGTGATTTTCGAAACAGTTTTATGATCAACAACATACTTCATGCGCCGATCTAGCCATTTTTCTTAATGGGATGGGTATAACATAGAAGATTTAACATAGGAGTGTAGAAGGGTTGTTCTTCAAAAAATAAACGTGTTTATGCTAAAAAAAAACCATCAGGCTCAAAACCGTTTGCCACTCAGTTCAAAGAGAATCATCATTTTCAACAAATTGCCATTTTCTACAATTACGTGCAATGTTTTTGCGTTTCGTTTAAACGGGAAAAGACGCATCCGTACATCATAAAATCCAGTGAGCTCACACACGAGCTGTGTCCACCGTACACGCCATGATGGCACTTATCAAACTCTTTATTAAATTCAGTTATATCTTATAGTATCGTACTTTCTACATTTGAGCTCGTTTAAAAAGACTTACTACAGTGGAGATAAACGCTTTAACCCGGCAATAATTCTTAAAGACATCTCCTGACGACCTTTTGGTCATAACGCCTTGCCAGATTATTTACTGTCAATTTCCTTGCAAAAAGCATGGGTCTTGTGTATATTGAACCATTGAATCGTCTTATGTGAGACCGGACCTTTATATTTGATAGTTTGGTTAGAAATAACCATTGAAAATCACTAGAGCATGAGTATAATCTGGCCCTCGACAGGGAAACTGAGATTGTATTGCATGTGCTTTACAGTTACATTGACACTTCCAAAACAATATGCTGGTGGTCCCTCAATGGACTGAGGAAAAGTCTTTAAACAATCATGGTCATTCCAAACAGCCGGGAGCCAGAGCAGACACCGTCAATGTAACACGACGTCTTATCAGACTACCAACTGTTTACTATTCAGATATAAATGACCGTTTACATTTTCAAACAGTTGCTATTTTCTGCATTTTAATTAATTGCATTTGCATTTACTTTCATCCAAACGGCAGTGGTCGCTTAACCCTTTCTCTGCCAATGGCACAAAACAACACCGTTGCAAACAGTTTGGATCTTGATCAGACGCCGCGTACATGTAACACGATGACTGAACAGGACCCAAACTATTTGATGCTCTGTTTGAAATTATGTCAGACATACTTCCTTAAATCTAACTTTGAAACGATATTGCAGACTACAATAGTGCAACAGACGTCAATATGGCGGCGAAGGGGTACAGTGGCGAAAACGTTATTCTTTCCCGTTTAAACGCAAACGAAACGCAAACGCATTGCAATAAAATAACAATTTTTTTACTAATCTGACTATTCATTTTTATACCAATGGCAAACAGTTTGGAGCCTGATCAGACGCCGGGTTACCCGACGTCTGATCTGGCTCCAAACTGTTTGTAGTGGAAATAATAGTTTTAGCGTAAACGCGTTTATTTGGAAAGAATAATGTTTTCTCCACTGTATAAACCTCACCATAAATTTGACTATGGACGGGTAAATACAAGTTTGACTGTATTACGACATATTAATATAGATGAGAACGGTGGAAGGTGTCTTGTCACACTCATCAGTCGACAAAACGTCTCATCTTTCCACGTGTCATCATATAGTTTTCACTATATAGTATAAACCCGCTACTACGATATAATCTTTAAACGGAAGATTAATTTATGGTTTTAACTGATATACCCCTTAAACTTTTAAGGCACGGTCCCTATATTTCCAATAAAGGTTTGGTTCATTTTTAACTATTTATGGTTGATTTCTACAAAGCATAAAAAATTACAAACAATACAGACCCAGATCAGAGGGCCCCTTCTGATCGTCTGCTACTGTTCTAAAAATAGATTTTTCAAAATTTCTTTTCAAAACAGGGTCAGCGTATAAACAGTTTGGATTCTGATGAGACGCACCATGAAACTGTTTGCAAAGGTTAGCACTGTGGGACATAATTATCTGCCGCTAGCATGAGCTAAGCAAGATGAACGTACACATAACATAACGTTTCTATTTTACTATAGAAATTTAAATAACCCTCAACTACTCCATATGTAGCCTGTTTCTAGTATTGAATATAGGTGATTACTTAAAGCAGGTTGAAAGTAATGCAGAATAGACTATATCGAAAATAAGTTATTTTTAAAATATAGAAAGTTTTTTATGTTTGACCTTCAACTTACACTGCATGTGTAAGCCTTTATCTCACAGAAACACAACGTCTTAACAATTGCTCGTAGAAATGCCTGTATACAGTGCATGGAGGAGACTTTTTTTTCTTTCTAGTTTAAACGATATTAAACGCGTTTCAATATAACGTAGAACATGAAACCTTTGTTGACAATATTTCTGATATGTTTCTATCTGAGTGGCACACAAGTTGGAGCCTGGTCAGACGCCGAGTTACCCGGCGTCTGATCAAGCTCCAACTGTTTGCAGCAGAAATAATTCATTGTTTTAGCATGAACGCGTTAATTGGGAAAGATGAACGTCGTCTTCACTGTCCATGGTTCTGCTTTGTCCATAGAAAACGTTTACTATACCCTGAAAGGTAGCTGCTTATATAATACTGAAGAAATCTTCCCTAATTAACGCGTTGAATAATGTCCACTTGAAATACTGTACACGTTCGCTTGGAGTCGAATAGGACTCCGGATAACCCGGTGTATGATCGGGTTCCAAACAGTTTGCCACTCAGATAACATACGATCGTCAAAATATTTCAAATGTTAGTACGAGCGTACACATACGTTTATTGGGAAAGAATAACGACTTCTTCGTTTATAATCAACCACCTGTCTTTTGAATAATTGGACTTAGATAATATACCTTCTTTGTGATTATTCTTGAAAAAACAACCTTTAATATACAGTTGATTCTCCATTACTCGAAATCTCGTAAATCGAATATACATTGTATCTGGATACTTGTTACAAATTTAAACATGGCTAAGTAGCGTTTTAACTTTGAAGTAGGGAATTTTCAACTTAAGCTAGTTCGAATTATCGGATTTGGATTGAATATTCAATAATTATAGGTACTTCGACTGCAGCAATCTAGATTTATCGAATTTCAACTGTACTAGATCTATACAAATATTGTTTAATGGTGTCCAAAGGTGTTTCTGAATCGGCCTTGGACAAAAAGTGATTTCACACAATGACGTGTAACGTTTAGTTTATGATAAGTTTATGACATATTTATTTTCAATCAAATTCAAAATAAGTCGAGCGATATTGATGTAGATCATAATTAACCTTATCTTACCAATATATCTACTTAACCCCTTCACTGACTAAACCAGAGTACAATCGTTATTTGCAAATAGTTTGGATCCTGATCAGACTCCGCGCAAAGCGGCGTCTGGCCAGGAACCAAACAGCATAACACTCTTTTCAACATTTGTTGTGTCAAAATATAGCTAAATTTAAAATTGAGAAATAACAGCAGACGACACTTGTTTAAAGCATATGACGTCATAGTAGTAAGGAGTTAAATCAATTTACACTTGGCCCTTGTTCAGAATAAATTGTCCATAAAATAAGGTGACATATGTGCCGAACAGGATGCAGGAATTTATTAACCCTTCTACTGCCAATAGTGTATATTGACGCTTTTTGAAAACAGTGCAGACCCATATCAGACAGCCCCTGATCAGGGTTTGCACTGCTTTCATATAGGATACGTCTGAATGAATCTGCACTCATTTCTGGGATGTGTTTTCTTATTTTAATAGCCAATGTAATAGTTCAGATAATAAAAAGTTCATAGTGGGCACAATTTTCAATATGATTATCAGCAGAAGACGTGTCAACCATTGTTGCTCGAGTTTTATACATTGTTACAAGCAACACACTTCCGGTGAATAAAATGGCCATTAAATTTCAAGATTTGCATTTTAACTTAAAAACCTAACTAAAATGCCGTTTTTGAAAGTTTGAATAAATATCAGATGGCGATCAACTAGGCGTAAGATCAAGATCTGAAGTATTTGATATCATATCAATAGGCCGTCTAATTCAATGTAAAATTCGACTTAGACAAAATTGCAAAAGAATAATTTACCAGCTTCTTACAAATGTAACCCGAGTTCGATCCCGTGCTGTGGCAGTATGTCGATCAGAGGGTACATTTACTGCCAATCTGGACAAGTGTGTGTGTGTGTGTGTGGGGGGGGGGGGGGGGGGTGTTTCTTCAGACACTTCATAAGTGATGTAAATTAAAAAAAGTTTAAACTTTTTTTCTATTTTTCAATCTTTTGACCAAGTTTTAATTTTTGACCAAATATGCGCACATGATAAAAAGGGCGCATTGTGTGAAATTAATTTAAATGTGTGCCAATATTTTTTCCACAAAAAATGTCACATTCACATAAACGGTTTTTTATGCAGGAAGGCTTTCAAAAAATTGAAAGCGTTACCAAATTGGAGCATACTAAATTATGCTAATATTACATATAAAACCCCAACCCACTGCCACCACTGTCTGATTTACACCCGTCTTCTGCAAACATACTTAAGTTTAGTGATAAAGGTGCTTTAATTTGAAGAGACAAAACTATACGTTTTATCAGGAACGTACATGTTTATATACGTTCCTGGTTTTATACATTTTGAATCAAGATCAGACGCCGCATAACGTGGTGTCTGATCTTGATTCAGACTGTTTACAAAACATGTCGAAAATGACTAGATACGGCTTAACAACTATCATGGTACATGGTAAGCAGGACATGGCTATATATGCGAACCGCTTGAGTCCTGAAATGTTTGGCACTCGTATTCAACTTTTTTCAATTTAGTAAAACGTAAAAAACTGAGTTTTATTTTTATTCGCAGACGAGATATTTAACGCAGACGAAAATACATGATACATGTAAGTGTTAACAGTGGAGTTACTGTTCTTGTGCTTACATGACTATCCTGGATTCGCCACTATTTGCAAACAGTTTGGATCCAGATGAGAGGATACACAATACCAGCGTTTTCCAAGAATCCATGTTGTTTGAATATAAATTAATTCCGTTACAAAGGAAGATTCAATCATAGCGTTATAGACAGTTAGAATTTCTCTACTTTAAAGTTTGAAACCATTTCACTGCCATGAAATTGGCGTTTGCCTTTTGTTCACAAATGTATACGTTAGGCATTTTCACTGAAGAAACACCGATATGACTGTATAGCAGTCTGAATCCTGACCAAACATCGAGTATCTCGACGTCTGATCTGAATCCAAACTGCTTGCAAAATGACAATGATCCATTGATGCTTATCATTGCGTCTGATCAGGATCCAAGCTGTGTGATACTTGTATAGAATTTTAAGTCATACTACCTCAAATCTAACTTTGAACGATTTTGCAGACAACAATATTGAAGCAGACGACAATATAGCTGTGAAGGGGTAAAATCCTCACGATTAATTTGGCGTTGAAAGGGTTAAAAAGTTAATCGGGTGTCAATACAATATTTTCTCAGGCTCTGGTTACACGACACACAGACTGGTCATTGACTACAAATATTTACTGTCTGGATCTAGATTTCACCAATCATGCAATGACCCCTTTAAGGTCAAACCGTTTCAGGTGAATTCAGTGGAGAATTCTTTTTCTTTTTAGTTTAAACGAATTGAATCGCAAGCTCAATGCAACAAACTATACAGTGGGGAAGATGTTAATCTGTCCTAATAAACGCGTTTATGCCTAAAAAATCCAGTATAAACGATTTGCCAGTTGTCACTTATATAAAAATACAGTCGACACTCGATATTTTGAACTCACTTTTTAATTGTACTAGTATTTCGTTATTTGAATTTCTATGGTTCAATCCCGAACACACCCGTATTCCAAAATTAAAAACGTGCGTTCGAACTATCGAGTTTAGACTGTTTATTAGACACATTGTCAACGGATGTCATTTTCTAAACTGTGTCGTAATGAGTTTGCGTTTAGTTTCGTTTAAAAGAAGAAGACCAACGTCTCCTCTGTATAATGAATTGCATGTATTCGTCTTCTGCTTTGAACATTAAACCCTTCACTACCTTAACCCGAGAACTGTGGTCATTTGCTAACAGTGTGGACATTGGTTTTCGTTTTTAAGAATAATGACCAATAACAGCAGGATGAAAGTAAAGCAGAATGCGTCATAAGGCGCATTCTGCTTTACATTTAGTCTGCTTTAAGTTACCGTATGTTAGGGCCTAGAAACTTTCTTATGGTGTATATTCATGACTGTATAAAAAAGAGCTTCAGCAGAAAAATAAAGAGCTGTACATACACATGTATTTTTAGGACAAGGTGTATTCCGGAACATTTATCCGACGACATTTTCTAATCGTTAACTACAAGTATATACATTTGTATGTAAGAGTACTCAATCTTACAATAGAAATCCAATCTTATTGCTTTCTCCACTCTCGTGCTAGATTTAGCATAAATAACATTCAGCAGGACATCCAAATATTATTCAAAACCGGTGACATACATTTGACTCCGCGCCGTAGTGAAGTACAGGGACTTCATTCAGTATAGTAAAATTGTTTATCCAGTATTTTAACACGATCTTTGTCAAATTATCGTCTGCTTTAAAATTATTGTCTGAAGTTTTATGCAACATTCAAATGTCCAAGTTTGAATGAAAAAACGTCCACAGTATCAAATAGCCTTACGGATGTCTGATATGCATCCAAACTGTTTACAAATATAACGTGACAGCCAGGCCAATGCAGTGAAATAAGGGACAGATCATTATTATACTGAAGTAATACCTTTTTCAATTTTAGTCTGTACATTTTTTCTTTAAATTTTATTTTTGGGATATTTCTATATATACATGTATAGTGATAACGAATGTTAAGAACAAGGTCTATGACCAGACGTCCAGGCAATCTCTGATCTGTATCTTTGTGTTTATTCAAAGCAACTTACAGTAAAGACGACCATGTTCCTGCACCCTTAACGCGTTTATGCAAAACTTTTGCCCATTGCAAACAGTTTGGAGCCAAATCAGGCAAAGGGTAACTAAACATTTGACACTTATATAAAAAATAAATTATCAGACATTTCCAGGGGTTGTCATTTTCAACATTTCACCACATTGCGCCTAGTTTCATTTAAACAGGACTGAATAACGTTTTCTCCACTGTCGCACATGTTAACTGTATTTGAATGGAGATGGAATTTAGCTGACGATTACATTTTATTCACTGTACCTTTTTAACTGTAAATTAGGTCACGCATGTTTAAATCCTATTTATGTGAAATTTATTTACTGACACCCTTACAAATATTAACTCTTTTTATATGTATGCAGAGGCTGTCACAGTATCTTTGAAACCGCAAACCCCCCATTCACTGCCTTATCCCAAATGCAGTAGTTATGTGCAAACAGTAACACAACGTCTGATCAGTATTTAAACTGTTTGGTACGCACTAAAGTTTACGAAAGTTAAGTCAATTTGCCTAATAGACTTGTATTAAATTTAACCAATTGAACATGACACCATGGCAGTGAAGGGTTAAGTGTCTTCTACGAATTAAATGATGTTTGCAGACAGTTAACTGTTTTGATCTACATCAGATGCCTAGTACACGTACATGTATATGGTTTGCTGAGGGTACATTGGGAAAACCTCATTCCTCTCCCACTAAATGCGTTTGCGCTAAAACAATCATTTCATCATTAAAATCAAATATGTTTTTTATGTTTGTGAACTGAAGAAAAGTTGCATATAAGTGACCGTCAATAGTTTGGAGCCAGTCTTCAGATCAGACGCCGATTTATTCGTCTAATCTGAGTCCAACCTGTTTGTAAGGAGCAAACGTGTTTGTTTGGCAGCTAAAGGGATAAAACAATACAAGCCAAGTGATGGATGCTCTTGGGCAGACATTTTCGATTTAGTAGACTCCTGATGTAAGTAAATATCGTGGTGTCACATCGTGCGATAGAACAGTCCACGCGACCGCTACAGTGGAGAAGATATTCTTCTCCCTTTAAACGAAACAGTTGAAATTGAAGTTGAAGTAAAACTTTCGCAAATGCAAATCGTTAAATAATTATATAGAACATAAGAGGTTTGTGAAAATTCTGACGAGTTATCTTAATCTGAGCTTCAAACAGTTTGGAGCCTGTTGCATATAAGTGCACTGCTAAACTGTTTTACTTTTATTCTGCATTAAACTGTCGCCTGTAGTATAGATTGAAATATAACGTTAGTTATAGTGACTGTTCAGTGCAAGATTGGTTGTACACATATATGTACAGTGCACAAATTGTTATTATTTAACGTTTTAACGATACGAAACGCAATGCAATGAAATAGAGAAAATGACATTTTGGCAATGTTGATGATTTATTTAACCCATTTCCCCATAAATACGCCTTTATACGCCTCTAATTCATTGTTTCATTGCAGAAAATAGTTCCAATTGATACAATAATGAATATGCACCACAAGAAACATATTGTATATCCTAACAGATGGTAGTTTAAAGCATGCTTAAAGTAAAGCAGAGTGCGCCTTAAGACACATTCTTATTTACCTTCAACCTGCTTTAAGTGGTCACCTTCAAAACAAGGCTATGGGTTACATGTATTGGGTTAAATCTGAGTGGCAAACAGTTTAGAGCCTGATTGGACTCGGGTACCCGGCGTCTGAGCTTTCTCCGTTCTATTTGCAATGAAATGGTTGTTTCAAACAGAAATGCGTTTATTGGGAAAAAGAATGAAACTTGTTCTCCACTGTATGACATTACCATCCAACATTAGCCGCTCAACTGAATTCGCCTATGATCTCAGCAGGAACCAAGACCTGACGCAAAACGCAGTCCATACATTTCAGATGATGTCGAGATTTGTAATCTACATTATAAAATGTGTTTTCTCCAATTTAGTTATTAGAGGGTGACTTTCACAACATTCTTACTGAGTGAAAATTATCAACTATGCTAAAAGTGCGAAGAATAATAAACTAATGGTGTAAAAATGTGTATTTATATGGTGATGGCCTAACCCACGGTACTTTAGATACGCCTTTTTACGTTCGCACTTCACTCACCCACTAACGGAAACATTTCCATTTTATATATTATAGATATTATATGGATATGTAAAATAACAAATATCTATATAAGCGCAGATGGTAGCTTTAAGAAGGTTGAAAGTAAAGCAGAATGCTTTTTAGGAGCATTTTGCTTTACTTTGAATATACTTTAAGCAACCATTGATCTATCTTCAATGCTGAAAACAAACGATGGGGTGGATAAACCCCTTCACAGCCATGACGTCATCAATTTAAAAAAAATGTCTACTTTTATTTCTCAAATTTAAATTTAAGGTGTTTTTTTACTTAGAAATATCGAAATGAGTTTCACATAGTTTGAATCCTGATCAGGCGCCGCTTTACGCGGCATCTGGTCAGAATCCAAACTGTTTGAAAACAATTATTTTATTCGGTGTAAGGTAGTGAAGGGGTTTAGCTTCTAACACCGGATTGAGTGGTTGTAGGGCTTTTCTGTAGCATCCTGCTATAAAAAGTTTGATGTTATTGTTAATTTCATTCTCTGCTTTCCAGAAACGAAAACCAGGCTTTATGTTACATATAAATTACCAAGTGTGCAATTTTATATAATCAACGTAGCCATTTATCTTTGGATGTTTCCGAGATTCCCGAATGCGTTGCTCAAAGAATAAAGGATCGCTCAAACCAGGTTCGATTTACACCAATCAAAGGTGTGTACGTGTGTCTGTGGGGTGGGGGTTGACTGTGTATGTTTGTATCAGAGGGAAGGTGGGAGGTTAAAATGGTGATAGATATAGTGTCCAGCTTTACAACTATACATGTACATTAAGGTTCCGCAAAGCTGCATGTACGGCATGTTGTTGTTTCAATGCGAACGATAATTCAAAGTCACTATGCAGGTATGCAGATATGTTTGTAAAATAAAGATTGAGAACTATCCGAATTAACGTTGTTTTGAAGGATTAAAAGAGAAAAAATAACATCAGCAACTAAACTGCGCTTAACCGCTATTTATAATTAAAAAGCCAGCTGCATTTTACGCTCATATCGATGCATGTACATGTATATATGATTCCCCCTTACTCTTTGCAAAAAACTTTCACTATACGTTCACATTATTATAAAACACACCAACTCCAGTGCATGTAATCGTCACATGGATCTTTACGCCGCCCTTGTTCTTGAAGGCCGGTCTGTTAATATACTTACTATGGCTTAAACACTCGCGTTTGTAAGCAAGTAACTGATCTCCATTGTAAACAGATTGAACCCAGATCAGACTCAGATCCCATCCGGAGTCTGATAAGACTTCAGACTATATGACAAACAAATTTCAAAATGCGCCAACACCAAAATACTTTCGTTGTTCTGCATATATTTTGCGTTGCGTTTCGTACGTTAAAACGACACCCACTTCACTACCTTACCTTGAGTACAATTGTTATTTGTTAATAGTTTTGAGCGTTACGCGGCGTCTGATCAGGATCCAAACTGTTTAATAATCATTTCAATACATGTATTTCTGAAGTCAAATTAGACTTCCTAAAAATTGAGCGTTAAAAGGCAGACGACACATTTTTTGAAATTGATGACGTCATGGCAGTGAAGGTTCTGACACAGTATGAAACAATGTGAATTGTACTGTTGTACATGTTTTAAGCATATATGCTTTAAAGAACATCTATTAGTGAGATTTCTATCTTATTTATTTTCTGTAGACAATAGCTTTAACTCAGTAGGCCCTGACACTTCAAATCGACAATTCCAACTTCCAATAAAGTGTAGTTCCTTTTTACATACTAGTATAACTACAATTGTGTTACCAAAAAAGATTATTATACGCAGATACCCCCCGCAGAGCTATTCAAAAAGTGTCCTCTTACATCTGATACCGGACACTTTTTTCTGTTACCGGACAGTTTTACTTTCTGTTATTGTATACTTTTTACGGGCGTGGTGCATGTGGTGAGCATGTTGTCACCTGTTTAACTCTTGCACTGTCTGGGAATGGACGAGGTAACCCTTGTACTGCTACAGTGGAGAAAACGTTATTCTTTCCCAACAAACGCGTTTACGATTAAACTATTGATTCCATTGCAAACAGTTTGGAACCTGATCAGACGCCGGGTAACTCGGCGTCTGATCGGCTCAAAACTGTTTGTCACTCAAATTAAAACAAATAATGAGAAATATCAAAAAATGGTAATTGCCTACATTTGTACATTTTAGCGATTTGCGTTTGCGTTTCGTTTGCGTTTAAATGGGAAAGAATAACGTTTTCTCCACTGTAAGTACCGTTTGGCTAACATTGGCAAATAGTTTGGATCCGGAGAAGACACCGCGTAACGCAACATGTGATCTTGATCCAAATTGTTCGGCACTCATATTCAATTTTTATTCAATTTGAATAGCATTTGTGTTTCTCCGCAGACGATATATTTGAAGCAGACGGCAATTCAGCATGATAAGGGATAACGAACATTTGCAAACAGTTTTGATCAATATCGACAAACAGTAACTCTGCGTTTGAACAGGATCCAAACTAATAACACTTGTATCAATATTCATGCAGTCAAAGCCAGAAATTTTGCGTTGGAGAATAAATGCAGCCGGCATTTTCAAAGCAGGCGACAATATTGCAGTGAAAGAGTAAGGAACGCAATTTAATAATGTGCCTGTTCGGGAGATAAATCTTTGGCCCTTGGTTTGATTATAATGGGGTGGAAAATGAATTATATCGGGCTAAAATGAAGAGTTTAAAATGTTTATTGAACTTATTGCTAAATGCTTAAAATGAAAGGCTACCTAAACTGATAAATAGAGCGCTTACCTTACTAGCTGAGTACTAACGCGGAGCGTAGACAAACAAATACGTAGTTATTTTAGGCATGACCCAGCACACAGGCTGCACGGCATGCCCGTGCAAGTTAGAAAAAGGACAAATGAAAAATATAGTCGGTTTACGTGTATTTCAATATTTTAGAAGTGGATATTTTAAATTACTATATTAAATTGACCACAGTCATTATTGACTCGGTGTAAAATATTTATTAAAATCTTCGTATAAGTCAGATACCGATACTCGTTCGCTTTAAAAGAGTCCGCTAACAAGGGTAAGAGTACTATTTCGCTCGGACGAACACCAAAGATGTCCTCGGCTTCGCCTCGGACACCTTGTTGTTCTTCCTCGCGAAAAAGTACTCTTACCCTTGTTAGCGGACTCTTTTGAAGCGAAACTCGAACGGTATCTATTACTTACATACAGCAGGTTGTATCTTTTTGAGCTCAGGCAATTATCACCTGATTCATCACGCAGAATAGTGGACACGCATGTGGCTCACTTGCTCTCATTTTCGAGCATTAAAATAAGAAGGGCAATTTTACATAACTTGTAATAACTTTTTTTTCTGGACAGATATCGTTCCTGTGCAAACGGTCCGTGTTAGCTTAATCATTTTCCTTTATGATGAAATTTGTTTTGAAAAAATATTTTAATAAGATTTTGGTCCTTTTTTAAGTTGAAAAAGACACCTCTTAATCACATTAAACAAAGAGTAAAATGCGGAAAATAAGCCTCGACACGGTTAATATAACACGACCTTGTGCATTTATACAAATCGATATCAATTCTGTGCAAACGGGCTCGTATACTTGACTATTTGTTCTTTCTTTTGATATAAATTTAAGAATTGTAAGTTAATGTTAATTTGGTCCTTTTTCAAATTGAAAATAAAATTAATATGTTCAAAGAGTCGTCGGGAGTTTCCGTAAATACCGAGCGGTAAGAGCCGAACATTGACGGGCACGCAAGCTAGCGTAGGACAGTTTATCGATAATCTAGCGGTGTCCACTATTCTGCCTAACGTGTAAATCAGACCCCCTTTTAAAATCTAGATTGAGAGAGTTAGGTCTTTGTGACTTCGGGCAGTTTGGTTTAGCAAAGTATAGGGGTACAAAAGGGGGTAAACCCAAACTGAAACGCATTTGGGATACAAATGATGGCATTCATCATGAAATTGTAAGAGAATTACAACAGTCAATAGAAGTTGTTTCCAGTACTTTTCAAACAAATAGCAAACTTGAAATCTTTGTTGAGCTTCCTAAATCCAAAACACAAAATCTCATTCGTGTAAAGTATGAACAGCCCATGTCCACTAAACCTCAGAAGCAAATTAACGTCTGCAGTTTAAAGCCAAGATCAGTAAAAAATAAAGCTTTGGCTATACATGACTATATAATTTCAAATGATATCGATGTAATGGCCATCACTGAGACTTGGCTTGGTAGTGCTGCAGATAAACCGTGCTTATGTGAACTGGTTCCTGACAGCTATAAGATCAAACATGTCCCTCGCTGTAGTGGAGGCCGTGGTGGTGGGGTGGGGCTCATATATAAGGCATCCATCGATATCAAAATCCTTTCCTCTACCAAAGATAATGTGTTTTCAACTTTTGAGCACATTGACTGTACTTTAAGTATCAAAGATTTCACAGTGCGTCTAGCAGTCATCTACAGACCCCCTCCATCCACTGCAAACGGTCTAAAAATCTATGACTTTCTTGACAAGGAATGGCCTTTTTTCTTATCGAAATGTTCAAGCACTGATAAACAAATATCATTGTAGGGGATTTAAACCTTCATCTTGATACCTCAAACGATAGGAACACTGTCAATTTCGTCAGTACAATGGATTCATTTGGTTTTCAACAGCATGTCAAAGAAGCCACTCATGTCGGGGGACACACTCTTGACGTTGTTATCACAAGAGATAACGAAGACTGTGTGTCAAATATCGAAGTCACAGACCCTGGACTATCTGACAGTAGTGGCAAAATCTCAAGAGACCATTTCTCTGTGTCTTTCAGAGCAAAGGCAGAAAAACCTCCTCCCATCAGAAAAACTGTTTCATTTCGAAGGCTTAGGGACATTAATGTCGATTTATTTAAAAGAGATATCCTTAACTCAGATTCAATGAAAGAAATTCTGAAAATGACAGATATTGACGAAATTGTCAGTGTATACACACATGAACTTAAAGCTCTGACCAATAAGCATGCACCATTATGCACTAAGACCATAACTCTCAGGCCATCATGTCCATGGTACACCCAGGAACTTCACGATGCTAAACACTTAAAACGTAAGCTGGAACGAAAGTGGAAATTATCCAAACTTTGTTAGCAAAGTCAAAGGTTAATTTTTACACAGAAAAAGTAGAATCCTGTCAACGGGACTCGAATAGTCTTTTTAAAGTCACTAAGCATCTCCTGGGTGCAAACAGTGAAATTGCGCTGCCGAAAAATGTGTCTGCAAAACAACTTGCGCATGATTTCAGCGACTTTTTCATTGAAAAAAGTGGACAAAATACGAACAGGCATTGCCTCTGAATCAACGTCATGCACCCCAGTCATCACAGAAACGTTGCATTCAATGAGCTCTTTAGAAAGTTTTGACACTGCTACAGCAGCAGAAATCGGGGAGATTGTCAAGGCATCCCCATGTAAGTCCTGTGAACTCGACCCAATACCTACATGGCTCTTCAAGTAGCTCCTACCGTCGTTAACAAAAATTGTGAACTCTTCGCTGGAATCTGCGTATGTTCCAAAAGAATTCAAAAATTCGCATGTAAGACCTCTTTTGAAGAAACCTGATCTCGATACAAATGATCTTAAGAACTACAGGCCTGTATCAAATTTGCCATTTATCTCCAAAGTATTAGAAAAAGTTGTAGACAGACGCATTGAGTCCCATTTGGCCACAAAAATCTGCATGAACAGCATCAGTCAGCATATCGTAAGCATCACTCTACAGAAACTGCTCTTGTTTAAGGTCAAAATGACATCTTGCAATATCTTGATAAGAATGAAATCACCATTCTGGTGATGCTTGACCTATCAGCCGCATTCGACACAATTGATCATGAAACATTACTCAATCGCCTTGAAAAAGACTTCAAAATCATTGGAAACCCACTAAAGTGGATGACCTCATACCTGAATGACCGTTACCAAACAGTCGCAGTAGATGGAGAATTATCTGCCCCAGTTCAAATGAAATATAGTGTGCCACAGGGTTGTCTTGGGACCCAAAAACTACATCTTGTACACAAAACCTGTCGGCTCAATTTGCAGAAATCATGATCTGGATCATCATTTCTATGCAGATGATTCACAGTTATACTTGTCATTTAAGCCTAAAGACACATCTAGTCAACAAGAAGCCCTTTCAAAAGTCGAAGGATGTCTAAAAGACATAGTATCATGGATGCACCAGAACATGTTGAAGCTGAACACTGACAAAACTGAGGTCATACTGTTTCACTCAAAAAAGGTTAACGTTCCCGGAGATTTTCATGTTCAAGTGGGAAACTCTAAAATCAAACCGTCATTATGTGTGAACAACCTTGGTGCTAGATTTGATTCCCAAATGGATATGACACAGCACATCAACGCTGTGTGCAGGTCTAGCTACGCACAGCTGTGGCAAATAGGTCATATTAGACAGTACCTTTCTCCAGAAGGTACAAAGACTTTGGTCAATTCTCTGGTCACATCAAAAATTGACTACTGCAACTCACTGCTATATGGGATTCCCCAAAACTCACTGCGAAAGCTACAGCGTGTGTAAAATACAGCAGCCCGCATCATTACCAGGACTCCTCGGTAGAATCACATCACTCCAGGATTGAAGGAGCTTCACTGGCTTCCAGTTCAACACAGAGTTGAATTCAAAATTCTGATACTCACATACAAAGCCATGTGCAATGATTCTCGAATGTACATTGTTAGTATGCTGGACGTGTATAGACCTCGAAGAGAGTTGCGGTCTGCGAGTAAATCAGTATCGCTGGTTGTTTCGAGAAATCGTTTGGTGAAGTTTGGAGATAGAAGTTTTATGCATGCAGCCCCAAAGCTCTGGAACACTCTACCATCAGACATCAGAGGTGCTAGCTCAATTGCAGCCTTCAAAAAACGTTTGAAAACTCACTTCTTTAATATCTGTTATTAGAAGAAAGTAGGTAATCAATGACTGCTACCTCTGGGTTGTGTTCTTGCTGTGGATGCTGTGGGTCTAAATGGCAGTTCTGGAGTTGTACCATTGACCTTGTGCCTGTCTGGTAGATCTTGCTGGAAGGGATTGCCCAATCGCTTTGAAACCATTTGGCTAGGGGTATATGGTGTAATTCTTGGGCAGCTTTATGTTTATGAACTAAGGGTGTACCACGGCCATGGATTATACAATACTCAACCAAACAACACGGTGAGTATTGTTTTAAACATTCGTTTTACGACTTGTGAACTGCTCTCCGGCTTTACACTGAAACAAACAAACAACCAAACAAATTCAACCAAACAACATGGAGAGTATTGTTTTAAACATTCGTTTTACGATTTGTGAACTACTCTCCAGCTCTTCACTGAAACAAACAAAAACAAACAAATAAAAAACCGCTCTGTTTTTAATAATGCCATTGATCATTTAATTATTTGACTCATTTTAAAAATGATTTTACAAACTTACTATAACAATTTTATAATCTTGGTAATAATATTGAAAGAATTTCCATGTTTCCATGCATCTCAATATTGTATCATTTTTATTGTGAATGTAGTTATTTGTCTTTCTCGCTTTGTAGGTACATTTACATTTATATAATTTCATGTGAAGCGCATTTGAACGCACAACTCCTGTGTGAAAAGAGCGCTATATAAATCGGATATAATAATAATAACAATAATAATAATAATAATAATAATAATAACTAATGTAGTTTTGATTTTAACAATGAATTGCAAATTGATAAACATACAGAAGTCCCCTGATCAAGCTCTACAGTCTGTTTAATACAAGTGTACTTTCCAGGGGTATATTGTTGTTTATGACGAGTAAATTCGTCGTTAGGGTTGAGTGGGTTAAAGTATACCTCGTTGTTATATGATCATATTCAAAAGTTTCTGTTTTACGACAAAGGATGCAATACAATCGTCAGATTTATCATAAATCGTCGCCTGCATTTGTGAACACATCTAGATATTTTAGATTGAAAAAGATCTCAGACTGAATGCAAACTCTTTATAACTTTGGACCCTGGACTCAATGGGTCGAGTCTGTTGTCGTTCTCAAGTTTTAAATTGGACAGGTTTGAGTATTTACTCAAATCTGACCAACCAAAAGCTTGAGAACGACCTCAAACTCACCTAAAATGCTCTTTAACCATAGAGACCCGACCAGAAGCGCTATTTGAAATGATGTCATAAAGCTCGATTTTAACAGTATGTTTACAAAGGTAGCTGGTCTTAATGTCCCATTGCATGAATGTACCATTGCCTCAATGTACCATTTTCAGTCTGAACGTACCATTTTTAAAAAATCCTATATTACAACCATGATTGACCATTATTAGTTGATGAAAAATGTAAAATAGTACTTTATATGTTACTTGGATGAAATAAATGATTTCTTTAAAATACAATGTTCCTATGTGAGTATTATCCACTTTTTGTAGAAGTTCAATGAGTTTATACAATTCAACATGTATGTATCTGCATTCTTTTTTCCTACAATCAGGTGTGGATTTTTTTAACTACAAATATCATAAATCAATCGGGGATAATTATAAACCATTTCTTCATTAAAAAAAAAGTATAATAAAATTGTTTTCTATCAATTTTATATAGTGGTACGTTCAATCTAGGAAAATGGTACATTGAGACTGGTACATTGAGGCATTGGTACGTTAAGACCATAAACCTTTACAAATCATTGAAGTTGCAATTAATTTATTTACTTCAATCAACTAATGGTATACATTGTAAGGAACTTCATGTAAACTCATTCGTCTGGAAGACCTCAACTGAAACCATTAGACACTTGCCCTACAAACTCGATTTCAGTGCAAATTGGAAAACAGTTTGGATTTAGATCAGACGCCGAGTAATTAACAATAATATTAGACACTAAACCGTTTTTCACGAGTGTTGAAGTTTCTTCAATTCGGGAAACAATATTGCAGACGACAACTTTGAGCCATAAGTGATTATAAGTCTAAAACAGGGTTTATTAAAACAAAACACGTTTAAAAGTGTCTTATAATGCTGATACAGCGGAAATTGAAAGTACTTTTTTGCGTAACCTCTGACTAATAGCACACAATTCATGACTCAACTGGGTCTGTTACACTGACGAAAATGTTTTGCTCGACGATACTGCATGCGCAATGAAATGTTTAGAAAACAAGAGGCCCATGTGCCATATTTCGCTCAACTGAGAAAAGCTGACAAAATGAAGATAATGATCTATGTCCTGGGCGGGGTCATTTTTGACACCAGGGGCATAATTCGAACAATCTTGATAGAGGACATGTAGATGATGTTATGCGCCAAATATCTAAGCTCAGGGGTCTAGGGTTTTAGATGATAAGATTTTTTAAGTTTCCATTGAAAAAATCTATTTTAGCTAAGGTGACCTAGATGTGCAACAAACTGGAATCATTTGAACAAAATACGTAAAGGACATCTAGAAGTGTCACCATGCCGAATATCAAAGCTCTGGCCATACTCGTTTCAAAGGAGAAGACATTTGAAAATCATGTTAAAATGGGACCTCAGGGCGGGGCCAATTTTTTTTAACATGAGTTTCAGAGCTGTTATTAACTTTGGATATTAAAAGTATAACCCCTCACTGTTTTTTATTAAGCTTTGGACAAAAGGTATTGTACCAAATGTTTTTGCAACATACTTGAGTAATCTGAAGCAATGTAGGATGTTTTTCGTTAATAACAGCGTTGTAGCTAATGTTAAGACAAATCTGATATTGATCCAATTACTTGGCAAAATCACTCAAACTTTTAATACATTTTCTGTATACTATGCCACCTGAAATTGAAATTCCAATAGGATTTGTTAAAATTAAGACAACAATTATTGTAATGAATCGCTTTTGGTTGATATTTGAATAATGTAAATCAAAGTTTCGATGTTTTTAGTGAATTATAGAGTTGTAAGGTATGGTAACACGTGCTATTCATCCAACCGATTTGTCAAAAGTTATAATATTTTTAATTTTATTACATGTCATGTTGACTATGTCAACCTTATATGTAATATCAACAGATTGTGTAATGATTATTCCAATTCCTGTTTTTATTACATCTAAGGTTGCTACAGACGCCGTGTAATCCCGCGTCTGATCTGGTCCCAATATGTTTGCAATGAACATACATGTAGTTGTTTTGGAATAAACGTATGTATTTGGAAAAAATAATGCCTTCTCTACCACAGAAGGGGTTGAGAAAAATATACAAAGTAGCAACATGTTTTCCAGCTTACATCGTAGTGAATGGTATAGTTATCGTTACAGACAAGTGTATATTGTTGTTATAAGCAGGATTTGTATCTCTATACTGTGGTTTATATCTGTTTGAACATCGTCAGACAGTCTAAGCCCCAGTCTAGACTCTTTGATTGACGTGTTTTTCGGTTTATAAGCATGGACATACATGCAACAAGCCACATGTGTTGGTATTCCTTGTACAGTGATCCCTCCCTTCAATGGCACTCTGAACAACGATTCCCTCCTTACAACAATTATGTCTAATCCTATCACTCCTGCAATATCGTCTGCTTGATATTGTCGTTTGCTCAAAGTCACGTTTTGGACGTTTGGAAATAAAAAAACATAATGAAGAGTGACAAACAGCTTGCATCAAGACCAGACGTCGCATTACGCGGTGTTTTAACTGAATTCAAGCAGTTTGCAAATGTAAGTAAATTTTCCTCCCTATAACAACTCCCTCCGAACAACATACACACTCTTTGTCTCCCATTGGAAGTTGTTGTAGAGAGGGAGAACTGTACTACTAGTCCGGATATATAGTGAAAATGCGTTATTCGGTCCCGTTTAAACGAAACTAAGCTCAAACGCAATGATATATCGTATATAGAAAGTGACTATTATTTTAAGATTCGGACGTTTTATTGCAAGCTTAAAGATGGCCGTGAGTTGGCATTGACACCTACTTACATAATAAAGAAACTACATTTGGGTTATATATCTACTTATAAGTACAAACCATAGACACCTTTGGAGTAAAAATGCGCAAAAATGTACGATGGTGTAGTTTTGATTTAATACTTTTGCATATCACAATTTAGTACGTGAATGACGATGGTGTGAAAAGTAAAAGTTGCAGACTTGTAATGTTTTGTTATTGTCCTTTGACCATCTGCTGATATTGTATTATGTACATTGGCGCGATTCTGGGGCTTAATTGTCATAAACAGAAACATTCCCTATGATAATTAAGCCAAACAGCGACAAGGTACATACTACAATATACCATGGCCAAACAATGGACTTAACGGTTTTAAGATACACGCGTTGAATGGAAACAAGTAACGTATTAACTGCAGATGTTTGGTCTGTTAAAGAAAGCAGTCAAATAAATAAGCGGTTTCGTTTTAATATACCAAAACTAAACGATATTTGGAATCTATAAAACTTATATCGTTACTCAATGAGTTTCCCACCTTAAAAACTGTTGTTCAAAGTTTTGACAGTAAGCCCTTAGCAAGGCGATAGTGAATGAAATTAATGATAGTTTTGCAAAAGAAATGTCCTTGTCCATAAACTCCTGAGAGTGCCAGTTTCTGTGGCACGTTGCGGGAGAATTTACTCTTTTCCAACGAACACATTTTGCTGATAATCATTACAATATCATGTATTTCCATCACAAACAGTAATCATTTTCAAAACACTGTCATTTTCTACATTTTATTGCAGATTTGCGTTTGGTTTAGTTAAACGGGGAACAACTTTCCCTGTCAAGTTTTATCGTCTGCTTTAATACTTTAATTATCCTCTAACCGCCAAAATATCGTCTGCATTGGTAGTATCGTCTGAAATAATTTTAAAGTCAGATTTAAGGCTGTTTTGACAGAAGATGTGTCGATAAGATTTTCAAACAGTTTAGAAAAAACATTAATACAAATCATGAGATGTCAAACAATTTGGATCCAGATCAGACGCCGCGTAACGTGGCGTCTGATCAGGATCCAAACTGATTTGCAAAGTCGCCTTTTGGTGCCATTGGTAGTGAAGGCGTTAATGAAACAGAAATTGGTACATGTATCATTTGATAACAACCATGAAAAGGCCCTTTGTCTTGACCTGGATTTTGAAGAAAATGAGGATTATAAACAATTCATGGAATGCAAAGTGTTTGTATTTAAATTGATAAGCATTGAAAATTTGTTTACTTTGAACACATTTAACTTATCAGGTCGTTAAGAAGAGAGCTACCTAAAACCATATATGCTACGAGACTCAAATGCTCTTGAAAAGAAATGCTACACGATACAGTGGAGAAAAACTTAATTCATTCTTTCCCAATAAACGCGTCTGTGCTAAAACATTTGCTTCCCATGCATTCAAACAATTTGGAGCAAGATCAGACACCGGGGTAATCAGACTCCAGACTATTTGCCACTCAGACAGAAATCAATCGTGCAAGACACCTTGTTATTTTAAACATTAAATATTTTTATTTCCCTGTGTTTGCATTTAGTTTCGGTTTATGGGTAATGAAAACGTCTTCTCCAATGCATGATAGTTAACAGTAATATTTCACTCGTACGAAGGGAACACAGTGAAGACGTTGTTATTTCCCGTTCAAACGAAACTTAACTCATTGAGCCCTAGTGACGCATATATGCGTCTTTTACCAAAAGTGTACCTGTGCAGAATACATGTGTCCTATGCAAACAGTGAAGTCCCTGATCAGAGGGCTCCCGCCAAACATTGACGAAAACAATCCTTAAAAGTCAGAAATGGACTAGACTAAAATTGAAACTGGGATTGTCCATTTAATGTTTCAGGGGATAATGAGTTAACGCACAATGCAACAAAATTACAAACCACACCTAGACTTACCTGTGCAGCTATAGGAAAGGACCAGAATATAAGGGACACAACAATAACCGACCGCTTCATGTGTGGAAATCTGGAATATAAAAACAACTATAACAAATATTGGTTATACAATGTAAAATGGCGAAGTGGTTAAAAATGAGAAACGTATATAGATGGGTGAAAAACGATGATTTTTTTTCCATGATCCCTACACCAGAAAAAAACTACTTCCACTGTTCAAGGCATAGATTTCACTTCGCGTTTTGCAATACACCTTTACTCAATAGCCTGTTCCATTTCTAGTATTGAAGATGGATGACTACTTACAGCAGATTGAAAGTAAAGCATAACGCGCCTTAAGGTGCATTCTGCTTTACTCTCAGCCTGCTTTAAGCTACCGCCTGCTAGACCATTGAACATACATTTTATACAACGCACATAAAAACAATAGCCAGAAACGTCAACACTCTGTTAATTTTTCGATTTCATTTTATTTGCGTTTAGTTTCGTTTGTACCGTAAAGAATGGCATATTCTCCACTGTAGATCTGACCTATGTGACCTGAGTTACACGTAGTGACTGCACTTACAATGTACATGTGTATATATTTATATATGTAAATAAAGGTGCAGCATACATTTATTAAGTTCTACCATGTTTTACAATATACAGGTGTAGTTTTTTAAAGCGACTTAAGGGTGTATCAATGTCATGAGCCATTTTTTTCAAAGTATTAAACTTTTTTTCTAACATTGTTTTTTTGGAAGAGCTGTTTATGATGAATGAAAAAATGTAAAAAAAATAATATGGTGGTGTCCTTGTTTTCGAGCTACAGCGATTTGAAAAAGGTATGTCAAATTTGGACTTTTTTTTCAAATTTTACCCATTCAGGGTACAAGCTTCAGTAAAATTTATTTCGAAACAAAACAAACATGATAATTTGGGTTTCCATTATCTATTTCATGTCTATGGTGGTATTTTCACATATAGAAACCAAATTTAGACAAAGCAGGCACCAGGTTTGAACAATATCGATCCTTGAATATCAAAATATGCTTTGTATAGGGCATGATTTTATTAGATTTTTTATTTTATGAAAAAAAGTAAAAAAGTTTGAAAATGAAATAGTTCTAGTATTTAACTTTTTCTTATATTCTACCAGATGAAAGCCCATGCTAAGGCAGTTCAAAATATGAAAAGAAATTGAAAGGTCAGTGTTGAAAATTTTGAGTTATTAAAGTAAAAAGAGTTATCGCCCCTTACAAAAATTACAAAAAAGTACCATATCGATGATATTTAGAGCTTTATAAATTTCACATTTGGTGCCTTTTTTTTCTTAAATTAGTTTTTGTATGAAGAAAAACTACCATAGATAGGAAATAAATAACACAAAACCAAATAATCATATTTGTTTTCATTTAAAATGGGTTATATTGAAGCGGGCTGTTTGAAAAGGACAAAATAAGAGGAAGTGGGTGGGGTAAATTTTACATGGCCGTAGAGCCAACTGTTGTTCACCAAAATGTACACTTTTTCTATTTTTTCATTCATCCTAAATAGCTCTTCAATACAAAACCACCATAGAGTGTTTTCATATACTTTGAAAAGTTCCCAAATTCATGACATTGATACACCCTTAAAAAGCTCCATATAAAAAATAGACCACAGATTAATGCAGGACAAAAGTGATTCTCCGAGAGAAGACAAGTGCCTCATTAAGCTGCCAGCCGCATCGCTTCTATATCACCCCTTTAACAATAACCGATTACTACAGGTTCGATGGTGCACATTGCACATATCAGCAAGCCAGATCTAGGTAGGGTTTTGCATTTTCCCTGGCATATTTATTTCTTGCATTATTTAGATATAGAACACATTGCTGTTTAGGCTGTTTAGACTTTCACACGTGTTTATCGAAATGGTTTGAAGAGGTTTTTGTCTTCTTTTAAATTTAGAATTTAAATTGATTCAGACATCAACGTATATTTCTGACGATCTCTTTAGTTTTTACCTGCACGTTTTGGTGCCATTCTTTTGAATACATGTATTTTTTGGCCTCAAAATGTAAATGCATGTACAGTAGAGAAGACGGTATTCTTTCCCGATAAACGTGTTTGCTCTTAACTAATCATTTCATTTAATTGGAGACAGTTAAGACGCCGTATACCCCAGTGTCAGATCAGGCTCCAACTAATTGCTTGACACTCAGATCAAAATATATCATAGTCGTTGTCAGAAGATGTCGTTGACTACATTTTGATACATTGAATTCAGTTTTTCAAACATTTTCTTCTTTGTAGTCCAACCCAAATACACAGGTATACTAAAACTATAAAACGTGTGTTAGACAGCTAAACATTGTTTTATTTCTATTCCAAGTGACTGCTTCACCCTTTACCTCTTATGTACACATTTTCTACCTTAATGTGTTTCCTTCACTGAAGAAAACACTTTCATTTATACATTCATGAATACGTATCATATACAGTTTGGAGTCTGAACAGACACTAGATAAACGGCGTCTGATCTGGCTCAAAACCGTTTGACGGGAAATAGTTGTTTTTATTAAGAAAGAATAATGCATTAATGTCTTTTATTAGCAGAGCACTTGTGAAGAATACACGTTTGTCCTGTGCAAACACTGTAGACAATGACCCGAGGGCTTCTCCTATATAGAAGCCCATCTGATCAGTGTCTGCACTGTTTGTCCTTTGCAGTAACATCGTAATGTAACAAACACACTAAACAGTGGGGAAAACGTATTTCTGTCCCAATAAACGCGTTTACGCTAAACCTGTTATATCCATTGCAAACAGTTTGGAGCCAGATCAGACGCCGGGTAACCCGGCGTCTGATCAGGCTCCAAACTGTTGTCACTCAGATTAACATGAATAGTTAGAATTGACGAAATATTTTCTTTTTGTACGTGTTATTGCGATGCGCTTGCGTTTCGTTTGCGTTTAAACGGGAAAGAATAACGTATTCTCCACTGTAAAAGTAAAGTGAATTAGACTGATATTGCAATTGGAACTGTCCATTTGAAGTTTCAGGGGTGAGCGAGTTCACATAACGACCGTGGATCATGTACCTATGTAGTTGCTATAATTGAAGTATTTAACAACTGTTTTAACATCGGTTCGTAAATCAGTTCGGGAAATAACAAGATAAAACATAATAACCTAGATAAAGATACGCTGAAAACTTTCTCCTACCAAACATTCCAACATTATTACACGATAACGTTGAAGTTTGCCATTGCATAGAAAAACATCAAAATGTTGCGGAGGGTAAAAGTTATTTTTTCTATTTAGATACAGTATTACCTCTGTATTACGACGACTGAACTGTTGTACTTTTTTTTAGAGGGGACTGCATAAAGCAAGGTGACAGTAAAACAGACAGCTCATATAGGGACTTTTTGATTTACTGTCACCTTGCTTTAAGCTGTCACTTACTTTTATGTAATCGATTAGTCTTCGTTTTCAGGGGTCATAATAGAGAAGTTAAAATGTATTAGAGGATTAATCGTACTGTAGCGACGGTATATAAAAATTATGGAGTTTTCACCGGCCATCATTATATCAATTTAGCGTATGCAAGGGATAAGTTAACGTATGGTATATGATGTAAATGCTAAATACAATGTAATTATGTTTAACATTTACTAGGCTCACATCGTTAGATGGGAATTATATTCATATATTTTCATCACATAATGCATTGCGTATCATCCTGGCTACCTTCTCAGGTATATGTGCTCCAAACAAATGTGATGACAACAGTTAGCTTATTGAATGAAAAAAGACAATCACATAAGTATAACCAATCCTATTTTTCTTTTATAATACATGTATATCGAAAAATGAGGAACAACAGTTCAGACCCTGATCAGTTGGCTCAAACAGGAGCCCGAAGATCATAGTCTACACTGTTTGCATAATGAAAGTGTACTCCTAGTCGCAAACTTTGTACAGTTTGTGTAAAGGCGTAAGTACAGTGTTTCATCCCTAGAACGGTCCTCTGAACAACGATACCCTTCTCACAACATTGCTCGTCCCTGTTCCCCAAACAAGACAATTATGTCTCTCCTTATCACTGCTGCAATATCGTCTGCTTAAAATTGACACCTGCTGTTTTTGTTTTGGTCAACGTTACATATTGAATATTGTGACAGCAGAAATACAATGAGAAGTAACAAACAGTTTGAACCCAGATCAGACGCTGCGTTATATACGGCGTCTGATCTGGGTGATCTGGGTTCAAACTGTTTGCAAATGTACTCTAAGGATATTAATTTATTTCCCTCCCTATAACAACTTCCTCCGAACAACATGCACACTATTTGTCTCCCATAAGGTGTTATTGTAGAGAAGGAGCACTGTACGTGGCATTATTGGCCACTGTATTAATGTCAATTTGAAATTACGAATGGTTTTGTCATTTTCAACAAGAAGTCGTATTTTGTCCAAAGAAATTAATTAATTCGATCATTCCAGGTCTGGGTACATATACACATACAGGAATTTAAAGTCCTATAACAGAGGGTCTCAGTTCCAACTTCATCTGAATACCAATCGATGGTGCTTAAGGCAATGCATGATGTGAATAAATGAATATGATCCCAACTTAACTTGTGACACCCTGTAAACATTTACCATGTTGAATTAAGCATTTTCATGGTATATCATATATTTCAATAGCACACTGCACAAGTCTACAGTCAGCATACTGTTAAGCAAATGTTCAAAGAGAATTGCTTGGGCGGTAATATGCTATTGAGCAACCATCTATACTGGATAGAGAACGTTGTTCTTCTTCGTTTAAGGCCTTTCGCATACGGAAGTCGGTCTTGCGGGCGAGCGGATATGCGACTTGACGACATAGACTTTTTCCGTACAGGCTTATACTAGAAAATTTATATAAAGGAAATGTTGATACGAATTAGTATAATCCTTCATAGCGCAGTCAGTAGAGTGATTGACTAGCAAATCAAAGGTCATAGGTTCGAGACCCATCCGATCCAAATATTTTTTTTAAGTGTCCGATTTATTGACTTGTCAATCCATAACGCAGTGACCAAGGGACATGTTATGTTTAGTCTTTGTTGATTAGAATTAATGATGTTATATACGGTCCAATTATATGTCCACTTACATGTACGTTTTAGTTAAATGACTTACAAGTCAATAAAATCGGTATACACATGTAGATCTACATGTATACGATTTGATCGAACTATAAAGCCACACATTGAAGCATATCAATACATCAACCTTTTCAAGATCGATATTGCCCATTATTATTATATTTAAACAATAGTCCATGAACAAATAATAATGCATTTTAATGACAGACTTTTAATTTTAAGGTAGGTAACTGTATCTCAACTTCAAATATCCCACTTTTTAATAAGGAAATTTGTTATTACAACAAATCCTGACAGTAATATTTTCTAATTTTTTAACTATATCAGAAAAACTGTTTCATTTCGAAGGCTAAGGGACATTAATGTCGATTTATTTAAAACAGATATCCTTAACTCAGATTCAATGAAAGAAATTCTGAAAATGACAGATATTGACGAAATTGTCAGTGTATACACACATGAACTTAAAGCTCTGACCAATAAGCATGCACCATTGTGCACTAAGACCATAACTCTCAGGCCATCATGTCCATGGTACACCCAGGAACTTCACGATGCTAAACACTCAAAGCGTAAGCTGGAACGAAAGTGGAAATTATCCAAACTCGCAATTGATCATCAACTGTATCGAGACCAGTGTGCTAAAGTAAACAAATTGTTAGCAAAGTCAAAGGTTAATTTTTACACAGAAAAAGTAGAATCCTGTCAACGGGACTCGAAGAGTCTTTTTAAAGTCACTAAGCATCTCCTAGGTGCAAACAGTGAAATTGCACTGCCGAAAAATGTGTCCTCAAAACAACTTGCGCATGATTTCAGCGACTTTTTCATTGAAAAAGTGGACAAAATACGAACAGGCATTGCCTCTGAATCAACGGCATGCATCCCAGTCATCACAGAAACGTTGCATTCAATGAGCTCTTTAGAAAGTTTTAACACTGCTACAGCAGCAGAAATCGGGGAGATTGTCAAGGCATCCCCATGTAAGTCATGTGAACTCGACCCAATACCTACATGGCTCTTAAAGTTATGCCTTAGCGAGCTCCTACCGTCAGTAACAAAAATTGTAAACTCTTCGCTGGAATCTGCGTATGTTCCAAAAGAATTCAAAAAGTCGCATGTAAGACCTCTTTTGAAGAAGCCTGATCTCGATACAAATGATCTTAAGAACTACAGGCCTGTATCAAATTTGCCATTTCTCTCCAAAGTATTAGAAAAAGTTGTAGACAGACGCATTGAGTCCCATTTGGCCACAAACAATCTGCATGAACAGCATCAGTCAGCATATCGTAAGCATCACTCTACAGAAACTGCTCTTGTTAAAGTTCAAAATGACATCTTGCAATATCTTGATAAGAATGAAATCACAATTCTGGTGATGCTTGACCTATCAGCTGCATTCGACACAATTGATCATGAAACATTACTCAATCGCCTTGAAAAAGACTTCAAAATCATTGGAAACCCACTAAAGTGGATGACCTCATACCTGAATGACCGTTACCAAACAGTCGCAGTAGATGGAGAATTATCTGCCCCAGTTCAAATGAAATATAGTGTGCCACAGGGTTCAGTCTTGGGACCCAAAAACTACATCTTGTACACAAAACCTGTCGGCTCAATTTGCAGAAATCATGATCTGGATCATCATTTCTATGCAGATGATTCACAGTTATACTTGTCATTTAAGCCTAAAGACACATCTAGTCAACAAGAAGCCCTTTCAAAAGTCGAAGGATGTCTAAAAGACATAGTATCATGGATGCACCAGAACATGTTGAAGCTGAACACTGACAAAACTGAGGTCATACTGTTTCACTCAAAAAAGGTTAACGTTCCCGGAGATTTTCATGTTCAAGTGGGAAACTCTAAAATCAAACCGTCATTATGGGTGAACAACCTTGGTGCTAGATTTGATTCCCAAATGGATATGACACAGCACATCAACGCTGTGTGCAGGTCTAGCTACGCACAGCTGCGGCAAATAGGTCATATTAGACAGTACCTTTCTCCAGAAGCAACAAAGACTTTGGTCAATTCTCTGGTCACATCAAAAATTGACTACTGCAACTCACTGCTATATGGGATTCCCCAAAACTCACTACGAAAACTACAGCGTGTGCAAAATACAGCAGCCCGCATCATTACCAGGACTCCTCGGTACAATCACATCACTCCAGTCTTGAAGGAGCTTCACTGGCTTCCAGTTCAACACAGAGTTGAATTCAAAATTCTGACACTCACATACAAAGCCATGTGCAATGATTCTCCAAGGTACATTGTTAGTATGCTGGACGTGTATAGACCTCGAAGTGAGTTGCGGTCTGCGAGTAAATCAGTATCGCTGGTTGTGCCGAGAAGTCGTTTGGTGAAGTTTGGAGAGAGAAGTTTCATGCATGCAGCCCCAAAGCTCTGGAACACTCTACCATCAGACATCAGAGATGCTAGCTCAATTGCAGCCTTCAAAAAACGTTTGAAAACTCACTTCTTTAATATCTGTTATTAGACGAAAGTAGGTAATCAATGACTGCTACCTCTGGGCTGTGTTCTTGCTGTGGATGCTGTGGGTATAATGGCAGTTCTGGAGTTGTACCATTGACCTTGTGCCTGTCTGGTAGATCTTGCTTGTAGGGATTGCCCAATCGCTTTGAAACCATTTGGCTAGGGGTCTATGGTGTAATTCTTGGACAGCTTTATGTTTATGAACTAAGGGTGTACCACGGCCATGGATTGTACAATACATAACCAAACAACACGGAGAGTATTGTTTTAAACATTCGTTTTACGACTTGTGAACTGCTCTCCGGCTCTACACTGAAACAAACAAACAAATTCAACCAAACAACACGGAGAGTATTGTTTTAAACATTCGTTTTACGACTTGTGAACTGCTCTCCGGCTCTACACTGAAACAAACAAACAAATTCAACCAAACAACACGGAGAGTATTGTTTTAAACATTCGTTTTACGACTTGTGAACTACTCTCCGGCTCTACACTGAAACAAACAAACAAACAAACAAATTCAACCAAACAACATGGAGAGTATTGTTTTAAACATTCGTTTTACGACTTGTGAACTACTCTCCGGCTCTACACTGAAACAAACAAACAAACAAACAAACAAATTCAACCAAACAACACGGAGAGTATTGTTTTAAACATTCGTTTTACGACTTGTGAACTACTCTCCGGCTCTACACTGAAACAAACAAACAAACAAACAAAACACCACTCTGTTTTTAATCATGCCATTGATCTTTTAATTATTTGACTCATTTTAAAAATGATCTTACAAACTTACTATAACAATTTTATAATCTTGGTAATAATATTGGAAGAAATTCCATGTTTCCATGCATCTCAATATTGTATCATTTTTATTGTGAATGTAGTTATTTGTCTTTCTCGCTTTGTAGGTACATTTATATAATTTCATGTGAAGCGCCTTTGAACGCACAACTCCTGTGTGAAAAGAGCGCTATATAAATCGGGTATAATAATAATAATAATAACAATATATTTGAATAAAATGAAAACAAATATACTCGTACATGTACAAACAGTCAGTTTTTTGTAATTCAATTTTTTAGCATTTTGCAAAATTTAAATAGCTGCTAACATTTTTCTGAACACCTTTATTCAAAATGATTTTAGCTTTTCTTGTAATGAATGTTGTGGACTACTTATTGGGCGAGACTTATAGTCATTAGCTTTATTTATTTTTGAGGAAAACAATATTCAAAATTCCAGGTTTTTGTCAGAAAAAAAGACCTTAAAGACAAACCACACGATGCATTTTGCCTATATTATCACACATTGTTTCTTAGGCTATTATCATTCCTCATGAAAAGTTTCATAACACCTTGTATGGAAACTAAACGCACCTTAAACTAAACTGAACGCAAACTAAATGAAATAAAAATATATCTTATTGTTGACGACTTCTTCTAATCTGAGTGTTAAAAAGTTATTATAAGTTACTACAGTAAAACTTCTCTATTACGAACAGTATAACGATGCGTAATTGTTGTACAAGACAGGAGACAGCTTAAAACAAGATGCCAGTAAAGCAGAAAGCAGAACGCTCCTACATGAGCTTTCTGTTTTACTGTCACCTTGCTGTATGCAGTCATCTGCTGTAAACACCTAATAAGAAACACAATTTAATGGTCGTAATAGAGAGGTTTTATTGTATTTTAACAATACTGTTTGGAGTGGCTATTATACCTTTTGCTGTCATGCGTTTAGCATAGTCAATGTCGTGAGACCGTCTGCTTTTATTGATCAAATTTTGAATATTATACGTTTTGCGACATCTGATGATCTGACTAGGATCCAAACTGTTTGCAATTACTAGGCCAAACGGCATTGGCAATGCAAGGAAAGTAAGCAATTGAAAACGATCTCAGATTCATCTCAAACGCTTAATAACCAAGGGACATGTCCATTACATGATATTTAGACAAATCTTGATCCATTCCAAACAGAAGACATTTATTCCTTCCAAATTATGATTAAATAATATCGCGTCCATTGTGAAATGTTTGGAGCTAGATGAGACACCGGGTTTCCCGGCATCTGATCAGACTGACAGGGTCCAAACTGTTTGCCAATGAAGTTAAAATAAATCGTAACATTCTTTTTAAATATTGTCATTTTCTTCTTTTTATTGCTGCAATGATTAAATGCATGTACGTTCCGTGTTCGGTTAAATGCGAAAGAATAGAATATTCTCCTCAGTACAAAATAAAAACGCTCCAGAAAGGAGTGTTCTGTATTTATTGCGATCTGTTTAATGCAGTCCCAGCAATTTTCAGTTAAATATTTGTCCAATACATCTCTTTCTGCACTCTTATGAAGGGGGTACGAAAACGTATAATTAAGCATGTAAATGTTAAATGAAACATGTTTAACATTGACAAGGGTCAAACCATTAAGTTAGTTACATATTCATTTATTCACATCATGCACTGCCTTAAGCTACATTGAAGAAGACGTTATTCTTCCCAAATAAATGCGTTTACACTAGTACTATTATTTTCAGTGCAAACAGTTCGGAGCCAGATCAGACGCCGGGTAATCCGGTGTCTGATCAGGCTCCAAACTGTTTGCCATTCCTACTAAAATAATTGTCAGAATTGTCAAGAAGTAATCATTTTTATGTTTTATTGCAATGCGTTTACGTTTCGTTTGCGTTTACACGGGAAATAATAACGTCTTCTCCATTGTACCCCGTTCGCTATTCAGATGAAGTTTGATCTTAGACCTTCTATCATTAGGAATTGAATACGTTCCTTTGCGATCAAACATACTGCATGATGTGTACAGTAGCCCATTTACTTTTTAGAAGACTTTATTCTATACCAATAAATGCGTTTGTCCTAAAATAACCCTGTGTCTATATCTAACAATTTGGAGCCAGGTAAGACGACAGGTAGAAAACAAGAAATATCTTTAATAAAAGATATTCCGTCGCAAGGTAAAGCTTTTTAGGGGTCACAGTATTCATTATATTTAAACTTAACGTGTCTATTTTGTTTCATTGAATGAACAGAAATTTCCACATGCTAAATTTATAGATTATTCACGCTAGATTTAGAAATGATGATTTGTAACAGCAATAATTAGGCTGTATCTCATTGTTTTCAATGTTTTGCAAGATTTAAACCCCAAGATAAATGTGAACAAAACAACAGAACACCAGTTTAGGCCATTTCGGCCCATTAGCAAATGAGAGTACTCCTTTTGCAAGCAAGAGGTCATTGACCTTGATATCTGATAATTCCTGATTGGTTAAATTGTTTCAGAAATTTTGGGTCTAAAGAAACAGAACCGTATGCGACGGGAATAATTGTGAGAAGTTTCTAAACAGTTGTCGGTTTAGCTCGCCTGTACAATGTACAAGACGAGCTGCTCATGCTATACCCCGGCGTAGCTGTCGTTGCCGTGAATGGTATAAACAATTTTAAGAAAATGCATAACTCCTTTATCTCTTGAGGCATTGCTTTCATATTTAGTATGCATATGTGTATATGGATAATACATTTCCAAGCACTTAAAACTTCTGATCCAAGTGACCACCCCTTGTACTTAGAGCCCACGTTGAGGTTAGAAAATCTAGGTTTAGGTTTCGCAAAAGTCCCACTCTCTAGTCCATTTAGTTATTGCTTTCATATAAGGTATACATGTGATCATGGACACTACCTTTCCATGCATGTAAATGTTTTGGTCCCAGTGACCTTGCCCTTTGACTAAGGGCCCGGGTTTCGGTTTCGAAATCTGCCTTTAACTTTTGAAAATAAAATGCTTATAACTATTATGTCCCTTGAGGTATTGCTTTTTTATAATTGGTATGCATGTGTATATTGACAAGATCTTTCCATGCATATAAAAACTTGACCCCAGTTATCTTGACCTAGAACTTAGGGCCCGCGTTTAGGTTTCAAAATCTACGTTGAGGTTTCGAAAAATGCTCATAACACTTATGTCCCTTGATGTGTTGCTTTCATGTTTGGTATTGTATGTGTATTATGAAAATATGTGAAGAGTACACTTGTCTTATGTAAACAGTGAAGACATTGGTCAAGGAGCCCATTGATCGAGGGTCTTCACTGTTTGTAATTTTGAAATATATTGTTTAACTCAACTTTAATAGTTAAAATGGACTAAACTTAATTGGAAATTGGATTTGTCCATCAAAAGTTTCAGGGTTTAATGGATTAACATTTCAACATTGATATTAATTTCAAACAGTTTTAGGGTTACATTTCTATCCTGCACTAACAGTGTATATGCTTGAAATCTATTGTATATAAAATGTTTTGATTAGAGCCTTAGGCAGTTTAGATCCTGATCAGATGCCGAGTGACTCTGTACATCTGATCTGTATCAAAACTATTCTTAAATGCAAATAAAGTCACCATTAACTGCTTAATAGTAAGAATACGGTTACTGCTTTCGATTCGCATTGCCTTCTTCGTCCCACACGGTGCAGATGTGGAAATATACATACCACAAGCAATTTTTGTACGAGTGCTGAGTGAGAGCAATGGGTACTTTTTTCTGTTAATTGAAAAGCGGAAAACACGTTTTTCTTTCCCAGTTTTAATGATGCTAAATGGCAATTTAACGAATGACAAACAGTTTGGGACCTGATCAGAAGCCGGGTTCCAAACTGTTTGCATATTACATAAATTGCTATTATTGTATTGCATATAGCACAAACGCATTTATTAGGCAAGATCGACTCTTTCCCCGACAAGTTTTATCGTCTGCTTCAACCCTCTTGCCGCCAAAATATCGTCTGTATTGGTAGTGTCGTCTGCAATAGTTTAAAGTCAGCTTTAGGGCTGTATAACAACTTTTGGACAAATCTGAATATTTCTTTTTATCTTTATTAGAAGTGAGTGAAAGCCAGTTAGGAGGCTGGCAAGACACCTGGTAACACGGCGTCTGATCAGGATACACACTGTTTGAAGTTGAGCAAATTGTTTGCCGTAAGATTTGGTCATGACGAGTATACTCGTCTCTAGGGTTCAATGTGTAAAACACGTTTATTGGGCAATAATAGCGTGTTCTCCACTGTACATATTGCAAACCATGCAGTTTTTAGTGTTTGTATATTATTTGAAAGAAGTCATTCATTTTTATACGATCGAGGTGCAAATGGTATGCTAATATATGCAGCAACATTAAAGCAGGTATTTATACCGACAAAACAGTTAAATTTCTATTAAAATTCCAAAAACAGTTTTGAAACTTAGTTAAATCAAACGTTTCGCAAATGTTAGTAGTTGGCCATCTTGGTATAAAAGTGTTGTAAATTATTGTAAATTTAGAGACCTTAGGCAGTTCAAAAATTATATAATATTATATTTCTATGTTATGTGCATATTTGGCTCCACGACCCAAACACACCTATTACGGGGAAAATAAACGCATTTTCCCGCATTTGACAAGGCTTGGAAAAAGTCTTGTTTTTTCTGTACTTTTGAAAACAGCTAAGAAAATTGAATCTTTAACAATACTTATCATTCCTTTCTCTTCTTTCCTCCTTTAGATTCACTGCCGCGAGAAGACGTAATTCTTCCGCAATAAACGTGTTAGCTCTTAAACTTTTATGTACATGGCAAAAAGTGTGTCACTCTATTTAAGTTAATCTTCATTTATTTTAAACAAAACCAAAACCAAAACCAACAACAACAAAAACCTGGTCATTTTCGGCCAACTTCATTTCGTTACGTTTGCGTATATTTTCGTTAGAAAAGGGTAAAATAAAGCCTTCCTCGCAATAAACTCTTTCCCTGCTAAGTTTTATCGTCTGCTTTAATCCTCTTACCGCCAAAATACCGTCTGCTATGGTAGTGTAGTCTGAAATATGTTTAAAGGCAGCTTTAGGGCTGTTTTGGCTGAAAAAATGTTCATACTAGTGTCGATAATAGTGCGCTCACATTTGCTCTACGGCGGTCGTACGGCGGCCGCAGAGACGTGAATTCGAGAGAATCTTACTGCGGCCGTAGAGATTCTACGGCGGCCGTACGGCAGCCGCACGGGGTATCCCAATATCTTACAGGCCGTAGAGGTCGCCGTAGAATTATAACGCGGAGTTATAACATTTTTTTCATTTCTACGGCGGCCGTAGAAACACACGCTGCAGAGTGGTTCTACGGCTGCCGTACGGCAGCCTTACGGCCACCGTGCGGCCGCCGTAACTCGACGGTCAATTTCCCTATTGAGCATTTGTACTTTTGATCATATATGTAAAACATGAATATTATCTAAAAATGGATTTAGATGTTCTTAAATGCTGTCCAAATGTGTCCTTTGAGTTCATGGTGTTGCTGGACTGATATAAGTTGTGTGAACATGTAGCAAAACCAAGCTGTGTAGCAGGAGCTCGCCGCGCGGCAGCCGCAGCAAATGTGAACGCAAAACACGGCGGCCGTAGGAATTCTGCGGCGGCCGGGGAATTGCTACTCGCCGTAGAAATGATTAGCCGTGCGGCCGCCGTACGGCAGCCGCAGCAAATGTGAGCGAGGCATAAGTAAAATCTAATCTAATGTGATATATGAGCAAACGTTGAAATACACGTAGGTGACAGTTAAATGTAGAACAGAACAGAACATGATGTTTTATCAGGATGCAAAATTTATGCAAAGTCGCCTTTTGGCGCCGTTGGCAGTGAAAGAGTTAATTAAACCCGAGTATCTATAATCAAAGTTATTAGGTGTCTGATCTGGGTCAAAACTAAACGCAATAGATACCAAATATCCTGTTAGAAACATTTTTGGCGGGGAAGAATATGATTATCCATGTGCACTGTTATATTATTTCCTCTCGAAAATCAACTGATATATTACAATAGACTGTTTTGTGGAATGCAAATGAGGAGACATTATTATTCGGCATTAAACGAGTTTGTGTTAAAACAACTGTTGCCACTGCAAATAGTTTGGTAACCTGGCGTCTGACCAGACTCCAAACTGTTTATCACATGGACCTAAATAAATCGCCAGAGTGTTAAAACAAGAGCCGTTTACGGCGCTAAATCGCTAATCTGGAACGACTGCCTTTAATATAAAATATCTTGGAAAGCTGAAAAATAATGACAATATGACTGAGCCAGTCGCTGAGTAGAATATATATGCCCAGGGCAATAATTTGAACAATATTTACAGAGAACATTTTAGAAAACATTTTAGTAAAATTTGTGAACCACGGAGCTGGCCATTTTGACAAGAATATTTTTTAAGATTTCACGAAGATGATTTTTTAAGTTTGTATTGAAACGATCTATATTTTAGCTCATGTGACTTAGATATACAACCAACCAGAACCATTTGAACAATATCGGTAAAGGCTCTCTAGCAGTTACACCACTCCCATTATCAAAGTCAAATTAGTTTCAGAGAAGATGATGTTTGAAGTTTCACATTACATGTATAACTCTATATACAGATGTGACCACCGCCGGGACGGGTCATGTTTAATCCAAGGGTCATAATTTGAACAACCTTGATAAAGGACCTGTAGATAATGCTTTGTGCCAAATATCTAAGCTCAGGGTACTGTGGTTTTAGACAAGAAGATATTTTAAGCTTCAATTGAAAAAATCTATATTTAGCTTCTTAATACTTTTGAGACGCCTCTCCAATTTAGCCTGTATTACCATCGGTTTACCTTTTTTTCTATTTCAAAGACTGTGTCTCCGTGGCCTAGTGTTCAAAGTCACTGTGACTTACAACCGCTATGCTCCTAACCGGTGTGGGTTCGAATCCCATTCGGGTTTTCTTATGTGGGAAAGACTTCCAGCTACAGTGGAGAATGTGTTATTCTTTCCCAATAAACGCGTTTACGCTAAAACTATTATTTACAGTGCAAACAGTTTGGAGCAAGATCAGACGCCGGGTAACCCGGCGTTGGATCAGGCTCCAAACTGTTTGCCACCAAGATAAACATGAATTATCAGAATTGTCCAAAAGTTGTACGTTTCTACGTTTTAGTGTTTTGCGTTTGCGTACGTTTGCGTTTAAACGGGAAAGAATAACGTTTTCTCCACTGTAGCTTTTGGAATGTCGGAGCCGATTTGTGCCAGAAACAGGGCTTCAGAGGGATTCACCCACCTGTAATTAGCTGGACTTCGCGATAGAACTGAAATAATATTAAAGCGACGTAAAACCATAACAAATCCAAATCCAAATCAAGGCTAGGATACTTTGCAATAGGTAAAAATGGCCATCTGCTACAAAAACAGGGGATTCTTTCAGTAGAGATGATATTTAACCCTTTCACCATCATAAGCGACTTAAATCTAATTTTGCTGATTTGTTGTCTGCATCATATATATCGTCTATGAAAACAATTATGAATGTTTATCCTTTTTAAACTTGAGTAAATGCTAGCATGACTGTGGCAAATAACTTTGATCCAGATCAGACGCACATGGATCCAAGTTGTTTGCAAATATTAGCCAAACTTTGTGAAGCACGATAAGGAATAAGTCGATATTGCAAACCGTCTGACGCCGCACTCATATAAATAATTCTTCAATAAAAACTTTCAAGGACAAAAAATTGTAATAAGATTGCAGAGGAAAGAAGAGGGGCGGGGTCATAGTATACTCAAAATGCCATCATGGGAATCCGATTATGAGGATTTAAAATCATGAAGTATTGATTTACATCGTGAGTATTATTGTTAATATTAATATTGTTAATATTGGATTCTGTTCAATAGCCAAGTTGAGAGGCAATCGATCAAGATCAAAACTGTCATTTATGGTAAAAGAAACTATCAGAATTCGACGATCATATGTCGAACTTCTGTTGCTTGCACCAGTTTTGCAAATGGTAGACCTAAAGGGGCAAAGAGGAGCACAGCCAATTTCATTGTGAAAAAGGCAAATGCCAGAGGCGCATTCAAACAACACCAGCTGAAAGGTTAATTGGTTCCACAAAAGAGACATATTTTCTTTACTAAACAGCAATGCTTGTATTAGGTCGCATGTTCTTTATATCCAAACTCATAATAATTTTGAAAAGATTTACTTAATCATTGAAACGCTTAAATAAATATCAAACTTTTTCAAACTGTATATTTTTAATGTTTGGTTATAAGTATTTGATCGTTTTATTCTTTATCCTTCTACTTTTTTCAAATTTATTGAATTTTAATGCGTTGCCATGTTCGTACAATATACGTTTTGCAACTGAGTATAAGTTTTCTCATTTACCCTGATTAACGAAAATTGTGTCGAGAAATGATATTGTGATTGTTATCTATAGGTAGAAAACTTAAATATGCGTCGATCTATTTATCATTATCAGCTTTATTTCATGGTTTCTAATTATGGAGGATAAAATACAATGTCAATCCACAATGATTATGCAAATACTCTGGACCATCTATATGTTTTCTAGAATGCGAATCATATTATATATACAATTGTATCCTTCAATAATTGGACGAAATGTCGGAAGCTAGTGGATACTTTTACTTTCGAACGGTTTACCTTTTTTCCGTTTCGGATTCCGTTTCCGATTAAGTAAGAAATGTCTATTTACTCACGATCATAAATAGTTCTACTGTTGTTCACTGAAGATATGATACCGGTTCCCGGTTTTTGTTGATATATAAATGTAGTATATGTCCGGAGTTTCTTTACCATTTCCTCTTTGCTTCTTTTCAGTATTTTAAAATACCATATGCTAAGATAATAAACTATTTCTTATGACACATTATTCAGGTCTGTATTTAGGGGAACTATTTTCTTCAGTGCATGACTAAATCAAAGGCTAAAAAGCCGTAAATATTGCGTAATTGGTTAGTATTTGTTAACCTTCACACCAAGTGTTCCCGTTGTCACACGAGCTTATTGAAGAAGTGTAGACCTAGATCTTATGAATTTGTCCTAGTCTTAATGGCAACTTTTTACACTTTTAAGGTCAGATTATACCTACTAACAATAAGTGTCGCGGCTACTTAATTACAGACACAATACTGGCAGATGGTAGATTCAAGCAGAATCAAAGTAAAACAGAAAGTTCCGTACGGAGTTTTCTGTCTTACGTTAATCCTGTTTTACACAACTCTCTTCCACAAAGACTGAAATCAAGCAACCTTAAACAATGGTAATAGCGGATTTGACTGTATAGAGTGATACCAGTGTCATTTCATAATAATTATACAGCCGTGTGAACTTCATAACATAAAGAATCAACGAGTCGTTAAATATCAACAATGTGAAATGCGATAGTCTTGGGTCGGTAAATATATATAAGGGTATAGTTCAGCCTGTGTTGGGCGCCCGCTCTTAATGTGATATATGAGCAAACACTGGATTAGGTGACGGCTAAATGCAGAACAGAACAGAACATAATGTTTTATAAGATATAAACTTTGCAGTTTCTGGTCTGTACAGAAAATACAGTACACATTCTTTACCCATTTGTGCCCACGATCCAAGCAAACAGTGTTGACTCTAATCAGACGCCGCATAATGCGACATCTGATCAGAGTCAAAACTGTTTACTGCTGGATAGGCATTTCAATATAAAACAAAACGAGTATGAAAATTTAGACCTTAATTCATTCAATATTTTATTTCCTCCATACAGGTATGCAGAACGTTCGGGTTTATCGCCTGTTTTAAAGAGATTTAAATGCAATAACATCGAATTAAGAAAATAATGCCTTCTTCAACATATTGACAAAAAATTGACGTTTACTTCAAAATTGGTGTCAATCAGTTTTGAGTCTGATCAGACGCCGAGTTACCCGTTGCCTAATCAGGTGTTAAACCACAGGTGCCAGACGCATGCTTTGCCCCAATATAACACCTCAAAGCACAAGTTAATGGCAAACAAAACATGGAAACGTCATTTTCTATGACAGTAGAAAACACCATATTCTGACCAAAAGCTCATTTTTTGAAAACATTTTTTTTATATTCATGTAGTATATACCTTATGAGAAAATGAGCTTTTGGTCAGAATATGGTGGTTGGTCATAGAAAAGGACGTTTTCACGGTTTTATGACCTTTATTTGTGTTTTGAGGTGTTATATTGGGGCAAATCATGCGTCTGGCACCTGTGTGTTAAACTGTGTGCAATGGATACAAAATATTTCTGTGTAAACGCATTTGTTCGGAATGACCACCTACAAATGTATAGATCACGTAAATACTAATGTCAATGCCTAGACGAAGGCATACTAAGAACATACTTCTGAAGACGGACATCTGGGTATATGCTCATAGGTCAACTGCACTCTATCTGGATGACCTCCTCGTGCATGAACTCGTACAATGGAGGAGACGTTATATTTTCCTGGTATTTGATCACGATCCAAACTGTTTGAGGCTCATTTCAATATTTCTCACGCCAAACTACCTAAACTTTAAATTTGAGAAATAAAAGCGAACGAAGACGGCTTAAAACTAAGTAACTTGACAGCTATAGAACTTTAAAGTATAAACTATTCCGCGATATGATTAATGTATCCGTGAAAACTGAGCCCAAAATGTTCGAGGAATGCTATCAGTGTCCATAGTGTCGGGTATTTCCGTGCTCAAAAATTAAACACACCTGTATCCACCACTCGTAATTTAACCCTTTCACTACAAAATTTTACGTGAGATTTTTACCCCTTCACCGTTTCATTGTCGTCTGCATCACTTGGTTGTCTGCAATGTCGTTTCAAAGTTAGAAAAAAAGCAGTATGACTGAATACATTTCAAAACGATTGTCAAACATAGAAAATCCTCAGATTTCCAAATTTTCAATTTTTCATGCGCGATTTTAGGAATTATACCTCTTAGTCTATCTAACCCTTTCGCTGCTAAGCTCTATAACACTAACATATGCGAACAGTTTAGGTCCAAACTGTTTGACACCCACATCACTGTTTCCTAAGTCAAAATCTTGAAGCAGACGAAAAGTGTAAGCGGACGATAATATGGCAGAGAGTGTTAGACGGGTATTTCCGTCATAATGGCAGCGAACTAGTGTTTTTAAAACATCATAGATCTATCACACACGTACAGCCATGCTCTTATTAAACATAGACAAAATAACAGTATAAACTTTATTTCAATAAAATCCGAAGATTTTGGAAACATTCCGTGGGTCCAGAGAAATAAAGAAAAAACTATCGTTTAAATGTCTTCCATACTGTAGTAACGTGTGTTTGTAGGCAGCCAACGCTTAATGCCTTAATGAGTAAAACAAATAAACATCTTGTCAATCTAATCTAAACATTCACCAGCCAATATTGTTCACTGAGCCTAAAATAGCTACTGGAGAAATGGGCTCATTACTCAAACAGTCGTATTTTTATACACGGTTACAAAAACGTAGAACAGCTGACAGTAAAGTTTATATATCAAGACAGCTAGCGAATGTTTGTTGTTAGTGTTAAAGGCAGCTTACTGCTTAAACAGGTTGAAAGTAAAGCAGTAAGCTACATGTATCTGCTTAACTTCCATTGTACATAAATAATCAAACGGATGCCTTCAACAATGAACTCAATCCATTGTTTTTAGGGTTTACTCTAACAGGACACATGGTTACAAAGTGTTTAAGAAGAGTCTAAGATCATTTTCAAGTTTTTGATTGGTCGGATTTGAGTATTCTGCAGAAATTAGACCAATCAAAAGCTTGAAAACGATCCAAGATTAATATCAAACGTTTTATAACCATGGGTCCAAACAGAACCACTATTTGGTAAGAACCGGCGACTGAACTGTTTGCAATGTACTGTTAGTACACTGGCGTTTTGGGGGAAAGAATAATATTTTCTCCACAGTAAGTAATTCGATTGTACAATATGTAGATTATAAATCTTGCACAGTTTTTTCAGCACTAATGGCAAGTAAACAATTCACACTCACTTAATCACCAGCCTACTACATCAAGATTTGGAAGGTTGTTCATGGACAAAGAAAGGTTCCATTAATCAAATCTAAACTGAAGAAACAAAAGAAAACTAACAAAGAACAACTTTATACATATAAATTCTACTACAGTGCCCATTCCCTACAACGGCCATCTGAACAACGATTCCCTCCTTACAACAACGCTTGTCGCTTTTCCCAAAACAAGACGATTGTGTCTAACCTTTCACGGCTTGAATATCGTCTGCTTAAAATTGTCGTCTGCTGTTTTTCTCAATTTTGACAGAAAAAAACATAATAATGAGTGACAAACAGCTTGAATCTAGATCAGACGCGGCGTCTGGTCTAGTCAAGCTGTTTGCGAATGTAAAGCCAATTTCCCTCCCTGTAACAACTCCCTCCGAACAACACACACAATATTTGATTCCAACTTTTCTTGAAAAGGCTGACTTTTTATTTTAATCTGAGTGGAAGACAGTTTTTCATCTATAAGACACCGGGTTGAACACCAGACTAACCCACGATGTTTATATTTGGCAAATGCACCAACAAGTTGACGGATTGATTGATTGTTATCCCTTTCAAAATGTTCGTGAGATTTTTACCCCTTAAACGTTTCATTGTCGTCTGCTTCAATTTTGTTTTTTGATCGTTTCAAAGTAAGATTCAATGCTTAAAACATATCGATACGAGTGTCTAACAGTTTGGATCCTGATCAGACGCCGGGATACGCGGCATCTGATCAGGATCCAAACTGTTTGCAAACGCGCTTTTTAAAGCGTCTTTGAGAGTGAAAGGGTTAACCCATTTGTGCGGACATAGACAAACAGTAGAGCCTCTGTTCAGACGCCGAACAGTTCAGGCGTCTGATCAGATTCTACACTGTTTGCTGATATGAATTACAATATAAAACAAAACAAAATTGAAAATTTAGACATTGCACCCCTTACATCAAAAATTGAATATATAAGCATGGCAGAATCAAATGGGCCCAAATGGGCTCAAACGGGTTAAGCTGACTTACTTGCTAGTGTTACAAGATATAACATAGCTTTAAAAATGCATAAAATATTTTAAAATCGTTCATCCAACTAATATGAGATCCCGATTAAAATCTACCATGACATACGCTTCTATCTTTTAGATTGCATGCACATTATCATAGTAATTTACAAAGTATGTTTTAGGAATGAAGAAATTTCAATCTATTCATAAATTATTTCGCACATGGTTTCTAAATATTTGGTGATTTTTTTTACTGAGATTGTTAATCTTTTAAGGAATGTGAGTATATATTTAATTTTATTGAGAAACGCTTATTTTGCATGCAATCGCTCGAAATCTGCCATATCAGTAACATGACAAACATGGTAAAGCTAGACAAGAGAATTCAAACTAACTCGCTTCAATCCACTTTAGTCATACAGTGGAAAATAGGTTATTCCTTTTCCAGTTAACGAGTGTATGCCAAAACGATTTGTGCAATTGCAAACAGTTTGGACGGCTGGTAACCCTGTGACTGATCAGGCTCCAAATTGTTTGCCACTCAGATTAAAATGAGCCACATCATTTTCAAACTGCTGTAGGTATAGGAACACCAATTAGCCGGAAATACTGCATGGTGTAGTCGAAAGAAGACCCCGCAGTAATAGTCCAACACTATTTTGCCTCAGAATAGCATTTTGTCTCTAGACATTCACTATTTTCTGCTTTTTGGCTCGGACGAGCCTCTATGGAATGATAAGTTCTGAAAGGTGTGCGAGTCTAGCTCCCCCTACAAAAATTTCTGTCATACGGGGTTTAAATATGCTTTCTTGAGGAGCTTCACCACTTTCAGAAAAACTGTGTAACAGCACTGATTCTAAGTCTTTTTCATTGCTATTGTTCATCTTTATTGTCATTTAAAAATGTTCATACCAGTATTGTAAACAAGCAGACCTATTAGAAGGGGAGGGATGTTTCTACCGTTAGGAGAACTTGTAGCCCGACCCTTTTTCATATATATATATGTAAGTATGTATATTACCATAATTTGAATTAAATTGTTATATGAACGTCTGTACAAATATTGCGCAATAAAATACATATATGTTTAAACTAGATCTCATTTTAGTCGATTATATCCCTGCATCAAAGGTAATAAATTGACCCCAGGGTTTTTATTGAACCATTCAAGTTTCTTTTTTAAGTCTAGCTCATAATGACCTTTAATGGGTGGCTTTTGAAATAAATTGCAACATGACAAGCAGTGTAGACTCTTATAGCAGGTCTCCTGCAGCTCACACAAAAAACATGACGCTAGGGTCAATGAATTGAAAAAGTCATTCTAGCTCAGCTTGCAAAATTTTAACTAAGAAAACGGATATTGGTACCTATTTAAAATAAGACTTGATTATCAGCATTCAACTTTAGATTAAAGTTTGATTGAAGCTTGTTATTAACATAAGGCTGCTATAAGGAAGGATTCTAGGTAAGCCGGTGTCTCCGTGGCCTAGTGGTTATAGTCACTTTGACGTACAATCGCTATACTCCTCAACGGTGTGGGCTCGAATCCCATTCGGGTTTTCTTTTGTGGGAAGGACTTCCAGCTAGCTTTCGGAATGTTGGAGCCGATTTGTGCCTGAAACAGGACTTCAGAGGGATTCATCCACCTGTAATTAGCTGGACTCGCGATAGCACTGACATAATTTCAAAGCGGCGTGGCTAGCATACTTTGCAATAGGTAAAAAGGCATTTTTACCTATTGCAAAGTATGCTAGCCAGTAGCCACGCCGCTTTGAAATTATGTCAGTGCTATCGCGACAGGGTCTTCTATCAGTAGAGATTTCACCACCATAAGAGACTGAAATATTATCATGCTGAATTGTTGTCTGCATCAAATATATCGTCTATGAAAACAATTATGAATGTTTATCCTTTTTAAACTTGAGGAAATGTAAGTATGATTGTGGAAAATAGCTTTGATCCAGATCAGACGCACATGGATCCAATTGTTTACAAATATTAGCCAAACCGTGCGTAGCACGATATAATGAATACGTCGATATTGTAAACCATCATACGTCGCACTCATATAAATAATTCTTCAATAAAAACTTTCAACGACAAAAAAATGTAACAAGGTTGCAGACGCAAGGAGAAAAGGGGAGTATACTCAAAAAATACCATGGGTTTTTCTGAGAATTTAAAATCAGGAACTATTGATTTACCTCGTGAATATTATTGTTAACAACTTGGATTCTGTTTAGTAGCCGAATTGAGAGGCAACCGATCAGGATCAAAACTGTCATTTATGGTAAAAGAAACTATCAGAATTCGACGACCATATGTCGAACTTCTGTTGCTTGCACAATTTTTGCAAATGGTAGAAAGAAAAGGGTAAAGTAGAGCACAGCCAATTTCATTGTGAAAAGGCAACTGCCAGAGGCGCATTCAAACAACACCAGCTGAAAGGTTAATTGGTCCAACAAAAGAGACATATTTTCTTTACTAAACAGTAATGCTCGTATTAGATCGCACGTACTTTATATCTAAACTCATTATAATTTTGAAAAGCTTTACTTAATCGTTGAAACGCTTAAATAAATATCAAACTGTTGCAAACTGTATATTTTTATTGTTTGGCTATTAGTATTTGATCAGTTTATTCTCTATCCTTCTACTTTTTTCAAATTTATTGAATTTTAATGTGTTGCCATGTTCGTACAATATACGTTTTGCAATGGGTAGAAGTTTTCTCATTTGCCCGGATTAACAAATGCTGTGGCAAGAAATGATATTGTTATTGTTATCAATAGGTAGAAAACTAAAATATGGGTCGACCTATCTGGAATTATCAGCTTCATTTAAAGGTTTCGAATTCTTAAGAATAAAATACAACGTAAATCCACAACGATTATGCAAATACTCTGGATCATCAATGCGAATCATATTATATATACAATTGTTTACTATAATAATTGGACGAAATGTCGGAAGTTTCGGGGTACGCCCGGGTGATGGTTGCAAAAACTATGGTTAACGTTATTTTAAGGTAGGTAAGAAAGGAGTTAGGACCCACACTGTTTGACACTCTTATCGATATCTACTAAGTCATACAACCTTTTATTTCCAGTCATCATAAATTCTTGGACTCTGATAGGCTAAGACTGCACATGTGACCACTGTGTACGAGACCGTATTCATTGAATTTGCCGGGTAGTACGGATCACGTGACTTAATAGATGTTTCCGCGTAAATAATCTCTCTTTTTCTGTTTATTAAGCAATTGTTTATCAAGAAATAAAAATAAATCTCAATTAAAAACTGTTTTGAATCTATAATTATGCGTATGTGTAACTCAAATATCGATTAAATGCTAATTTCTTGCTTTGTTTTCCCTGATTACCCCACCCGCGTCGTCACCATGGTAAACAAAAGACTGGAAATGAAATGGCACATGTCACTGGTTTATAATGAAATTGATACATAATTAGGACATATTTAGATCAATATTTTTATCGAAATCAACCCAAATAGACTTAACTCGATATACATAGCCACTGACCTAAGTATTAATTCGTTCGCTCCTGATTATTTCCATTCATTTGTTAGAACTTATCGTTACAGTGTTTCATAAAACATAAATGTTGTCCTAGAATTGTCCGTTCGAAATATTTTGGTAGCCTACATGTAATGAACATGTATAAGATGCCCACATTCCAATGTGATGACGTAATCATGTTAGATACAGTTAAACTTAGGGCCTATCTTGAATTCTGTTCACTCGAACATATCGGTATTTCAAAGTTTAAAAGGTGGATATGCCACTTTTTGAGCTTGAAATACGGATATGTTCAACAGAAGCGGGGTTATGACATTAATCTGTAGAAATGCAGGTAGATTCTACTTATGCGAGTTCCAAACATCGAAGTTTAACTGTATAGACTTTTTTGCTCTAGCGTGAGAGATTTCAGTGAACTGTTGTCAATTTCAAGTGTCAATTTAGGATCAAGTAAACAACACTATGTCAGATGATGCATGTTGTATTTCTTGTTTTGGATCTAGACTGGAAATAAATTCGTTACACGGCATTCCGGCAGGGTGTACGGGCTGATATGACGGTTTTGGATTCCGTATTTCCTGAGCGCGAAGGAAATACGGAATCCAAAACCGTCATATCAGCCCGTACACCCTGCCGGAATGCCGTGTAACTAATAATATCTAACTTTGAAACGTGTCTTGCAGATAACAATACTGAAGCAGACGACAATTAAGCGGCGAAGGGGTAAACAATCTCCCGAATAAGTTGATCATGCAAGGGTTAAACGGGAAAAATAACGTTTTCTTGATTGTAGCCGAAATACACAGTATTTGTTAGATTTCCACATTTCCACAGTCCGTTCAAAAGGCTTTCATAGCACCATTGTGGTATACATTTGATTTCAATATGATATTACATTCGTTAACGTGTTTCCTATGCCTTTAAGACCACAATAGGAACACAATTGGGTTAGCTGAAGAGATTCAGTAAAATCTCACTGTTACAAGTGTTCGATGTTTAAAGCAGGATGTTGTTTACAGCACAATAAAAAGGAAAGCAGAAAGTTTCGTTATGAGATGTCTGTTTTGTTTGCATTCTGTCTTAGACTACTAGAACACCATTTCTTGTTTAATTAAGTGGTACAGCGAAGAAGTTTAGGTTTAAACGAAAACTAAACGCAAAGGCAAGTCCATAAAATGTAGTAAATCACTCCGTTTAGTACTTCTCATTTTGTTGTATTCGAGTTGTTAGCGATTGGAGCCTGGTCATACGCTTGGTGACCCGCCGTCTGATCTGGCTTCAATCTGTTGCAATTAACATAAGGACGTTTAGCATAAATGCGTTTATTGGGAAAGAATAGCGTCTTTAGCTATCATTTCCATTTCAAATAGTTCGGAGCAAGATCAGACGCCGGGTTACTATGTTTTCTCAACTCCCTTCTCCACTCCATGATAAGGGTTGATTATTAACACTTGAAAATATCATTTCAACTGGGGCATCATATATGATTAGGATAGAGCTACTCTACATTTACATAAAGTACAATTTATCACCAGCTCCATTATAACATATTACGCCGCCATAGATCAATAGATACGCGATTTGCATTGAATTGCAATATGATATTACACCCGTTTCATAATATATCAGCACTTGGGTAGAAATAATCACCTAAGATATGTTATAAATTACTTATGAAATGTATGAACCTCTATTCTGTAATAGAAATATTGACTGGCAAGAGCAATGCGTTTTGCTACAGATCACCCGCAAAATAATGGGTTTCAGATCCAAATCTATGTATATAATTTGCGCGTGTATTTGTTAATGTTTTAATGTCTTCATTGCCATGACGTCATTAATTCTAAACAATTGGTTTCTGCCTTTATTTTTCAAACTTAAAGTTTAGGTATTTTGATTTAACAAATATGTCAAATAGTTTGTATCCTGATCAGACGCCGCGTATTGTTCAGGATCTCAACTATATGTATTTGCAGATAACCATTGTACTCGGGGTAATGTGGTCAAAGACATGATAGTTAATTGGTTTAATAGTGGAAAATCATGCAGCGAACAAGAAAATAGCAGGCAGTAGGTTAAAGTTATTTTTTAGTAAATATCAAATTTTATCATTTCATTTATTTACTGAATACTCCAATAAATCTCATCTACAATGTATGTATGCAGCTCTGTGTGTGCGTTAGATGAAAAATGCCTTATCACGTTACATTGTATACAGAGGGGGAAGATGTAAGTTTTCACCAACAAATACAGTTATGCTAAAACTAGACTATTATGTCCTTTGCAAACAGTTTAGAGCAAGGTCAGACGGCGGGTAACCCAGCGTCTGATCAGGAGACATACTATTTACCACTCAGGTTAATATAAATAGTAAGACACTTCAAGAAATTGCACTTTTCTACATTTTATTGTACATGTTTTGTGATTTAGTTTCTTTTGTGTTTAATTGGGGGAAAAAACGTCTTTTCCACTGCTGTACGGTGTTACAATGGAGATGGTTATTCTTTAAACGCAAACGAAACGCAAACATATTGCGATTAAACATAGATATAACAATTGGTTGACAATTCTGACTATTCAGTCTTCTCTGAGTGGCAAACAGTTTGGAGCATGATCAGACATCGTGTTACCCGGTGTCTGATCTGGCTCCAAACTGTTTGCAGTTGAAGTAACTGTTTTAGCTCAAATGCGTTCATTGGGAAAGAAGAACGTCTTTTCTACTGTATGCTTGATTCAAGCCTTTCATCTGTTAACGAATGTAAACTTTTCCCTTTTATATTTGAAACGGTCAATCGATTTTATTCATTTGACGCCGACTTGGTAGCTAGCCGGTATTCAATAATTAAAAAGACACCAAACGTGTTAAATAACAAATTGAAATGTTTTAAAATAACTAAAGAAAGCAAAAAACACCTCAACCCTCTTCAAATAGTGACAGATAAAATAAACCATTTCATGAAAGTATAATACGGTGAATAAGACTTTATTTATTATCAATAAACGCGTTTACGCTAAAACTTTTATTTCCATTGTACACAGGTTGGAGCAAGATCAGGGGTGACCCGACGTCTGATTAGACTCCCAAATGTTTGCTACTCGGATTAAAATGAAAAGTCCCAATTGTAAAAGAGTAGTCCTGTACTCTATTTAATTTCATTGCGTTTCGTTTGCGTTTAAACGGGGACGAATAACGTTTTCTCCGCTGTATTTCAGATAAGCAAGTCTATTCAGTTTGTATAATATGTACAGTGGAGAATCTGTTATTCTTTCCCGTTTAAACGCAAACGTACGCAAACGCAAAGCACTAAAACGTAGAAAAGAACAACTTTTGGACAATTCTGATATTTCATGTTTATCTTGGGGGCAAACAGTTTGGAGTCTGATCAGACGCCGGGTTACCCGGCGTCTGATCTGGCTCCAAACTGTTTGCACTACACATAATAGTTTTAGCGTAAACGAGTTTATTGGGAAAGGATAACAGATTCTCCACTGTATGAGAAAAAGCAGTGCGACAATTGAGTGGGAGAGTACTTGAAGTTATAACGCCCTTCCATTGACCCAGCAGAAGTTAGTTATTTTAGTTTTTAGTGGAAGTGCAAGTTAAGATATACTACCGAATCCCTCTGCTGGAGAAGCAACTAGCTATTACATGGCCCGTGTAAAGCACCGATACATGTTAACACGGTTTAATATCTCATCTTTAGGACCGTTAGTAAATTTATTTGGTGCAGCGAGGGCTCAAACCAGCGACCACAGTGCTACTAGTCGAGCACTTTACCACTCATTTGCAATAACTTTAACCTTCCCCCTGATTTTAACAGGCTTTTGAGATGAGTCTGAAATCGTTCTCAATTAAGCTTTGGATTCGTCGTATTCGAGTAGATGTTCAAAGTCTCAAAATTATCTCAGATTCATCTGAAACACTTTATTTAGCATGTGATTGTTCTCGGGGTTTTTGATTGGTCGTATTTAAGCAGAATGTCCAAATCTGACCAATCAAACGTTTACGAATGGCACAGACTCATATCAAACGCTTTATCATATACTGTCTGATAGAAATGCAATGTCAACGTTGAACCAATGTCTAGTACAGAGGAGAAGACGATATTTTTCCCGTTTAACCCTTTGAACCCTAGTCCCGCATATAGGCGTCCTTTTCAAACAGTATACATGTGAAAAGTGCACTTGTCCTATGCAAACAGTGAATACCCAGATCAGAGGGCTCCGTAAGGAGCCCTCTGATCTGGGTATTTACTGTTTGTCATAATGCCAAACATTGACAAAAACAACCCTTAAAAGTCAGAAATGGACTAGACTCAAATGGAAACAGGGATTGTCCATTTTAAGTTTCAGGGAGGAAAGAATTAAATGTGAAATGCGTCGTATCTGGCTCCAAACTGTTTGCAATAGATATAAAAGTTTTAGCATAAACGCGTTAAGGTATATACAGCGTATTTTCCTCTGTATGCGCGGCGTCTGAGACTAATCAATGTCCACTAGCATGCGTATGTATCAACCCTTAGAGTGCTAAGCGCAAGTAAACTGACAAGATCCTCATCAGATACTGTCAACGGTATAAATTGAAAGATAGATCAACATAAATGTGACGATTACATCAGAGTTATGGTTAATATTAAAATCCCTTTACTGCCATGATGTCATCAATTTTTAAGAATTGTCGTCTGCTTTTATTTCTCATATTTAACTTTTAGGTATTTTGACATAAGAAATATTGGACTTGGTGTCAAAGAGTTAGGATCCTTATCAGACGCCGCGTTTGATTGCAAATAGTTAGGCAGTGAAGGGGTTAATATTTAATAAGTCATTTTCAATATGGTGTAAGCAATTTGAGGTTAACCGCAACGCTAATAGTTCTAATATAGGTGTGTGTATTTTGCTGAAAAACATGTATCACAAAGGCAGAGACTAGAATATCCCATCTAACTACGTCGTTGATATGTTGAACCATCGCATAGCCAAATGTACCCTCTGCTTTATCCTATAACCCCATTGCCTTATTCTTGTCATGAATACAAGTGAACATTTACAGCAGGTTTAAAGTAAAATTTAATGCACATGTTTAAAAAGCCTTTTGTCTATTTTCTGATAGTTTCAAATCAAATAATTATAGTGCTCCCTCTCTACAACAACGCCCAATGGGAGACAAAATTTGTGTGTTTTTCGGAGGGAGTTGTTATAGGGAGGGAAATTTGCTTACATTTGCAAACAGCTTGAATCCAGATCAGACACCGCGTTACGCGGTGTCTGATCTGGATTCAAGCTATTTGTCACTCGCAATATGTTTTTTCTGTCAAAATGTCCATTATGTGATTTTGAGAAAACAGCAGACAACAATTGTAAGCAGACGACATTGCAGCAGTGAAAGCGTTTGACATAATTGTCTTGTTTGAGGAGCAGCAGCAAGCGTTGTTGTAAGGAGGGAATCGTTGTTCAGAGGGTCATCTGTGGCGTTTCATCGGTGTCTACAAAGTTCGTTTATATGTAATTGTGTCGGCAATAAGCATGTACGAGTACATATGTAGGCGGTTTGACTACAGCATTTTCTAAACGACTGATGTGATCTAAATCCAAACTCTTTGCAAAGCATCTGTATAGTGGTATATGGCAGTGAAAAGGCCAACACATGCGGATTTATAAACACAAACATGACCCTTGATATGAATAGTGCTGGACATAAACCTCTCTAAACAGAAGAAGCTTTTATCTTTGGCCTGGAGAAATTTGCAGATGTTTATAGTAGGTAATTGCCTATTTCTGAGCACTGTTTAAATTCCCAGACATTTTTTTATGCATTTATTGGACGAAAAATTGTGTTGTACAAACATTAGCACATGAACCTGTGTTTGTTTTCGTATTATGTCCTTAACCAAATTGTGTCTGGGATATAGGCAAACAGCGTAGATTCTGATCATATGCCGCATAATCCGGCGTCTGATCATTTTTATCTTGAGTCTATACTGTTTGTTGAAAGGGTGTTCAATATAAAACAAAACGAAAGTGCTTATATAGACCAAGCACCCCATAGATAAAAAATGGACTAATCCATCATACATGTATAAGCGTTGAATGGGCGCAAATGGGTTAAAAAGTGGAGAAGACATTAGTTTTCCCCAAAACAACGCGTGTATGCTAAAAAAACTTATGTCCAATGCAAACGGTTTGGAGCCTGACCAGACTCCGAGTAACTCATTTGCCAATCAGAATAAGATAAATCGTAATACATTTAAAACTGTTGGAACTTTCTACATTTTATTGCAATGCGTTTGCGTTGAAACGGGAAAGAATAACGTTTTCTCCACTGTATCAAACAATTCAGAATAATGCCGCGTCTATTCTGCGTCTAAACTGTTTCCCTATGTCCAAGTTACAGTCAAAAAGACGGTGTTTTGTCCCGATTTAAATAAATATAGAAAATGACATGCCTCCACAGTTTATTTTTTCTTAGTACCAAAACAGTTTGGGAGCTAGTCGGCCCCCGGGCTACATTTAACCCGGCGTCTGATCTTGCTCCAAACTGCAATGGAAATTATTATTATAGCATACACGCATTTATTGGGGGAAAGGAAGTAACGTCTTCTCCGCTGTATCAATGCTATCTCTGTATTTAGACCGCAAGGTTTTTAACTTACTGCGTAATCGATACCTTTCAAAAGTATCAAATTTGTGTCACAAGTTGCCTAAATGATAGATGGCGTATAAACGAGCCCTTTTGTCCAATTTGTCAACAAATATAACAAATATGTTACAAATCCTAGGGGTAGGTGAACTCTCACAATGGAGAAAACGTTATTTTTCCCCTTCAAACGAAACTAAACGCAAATGAAACTTTTCAAAAATGGTGAGGATTTGTTTTAATCTGAATAGCCAACAGTTTGAAGCCTGGCTAGACGCAGGGTTACCCGGCATCTGATTGGTTCCAGAACTGTTTGCAATGGACATAAGGATATTAGCACAGACGCGTTTATTGGGAAAGGATATCATCATCTTCACTGTACAGTGGAACCCCTCCAAACCGGAACCTCTAAATGCCGGAATTCTCTCTAAACTTGACAAAACCTTTGGTCCCGTTTCCAAACCTTCTTTATTTAAACTAATTACACCATAAATACGCCTTTTTACGCATTTGAATTATTCCTATACATTCGTAAATATATTTCATCAGCATTAATTTCTATATTCTAGTAGATGATAGCTTAAAGCAGGTTGGAAATAAAGCAGAATGAGCCTTAAGGCTCATTCTGCTTTACTTTCAACTTGCTTTAAGTGATCAGCTATATTCCATACTAGAAACTTAGTTACTGTCAAACAGTGCATGACCCTCGTGTAAGTGTTCACATCTATAGGCGCCTCAGCTAAGTGTGCACTGTTTGCTAATGTGTTTGTAAGTGGAGATGCATGACATGGGTAATACTTTTAGATAAGCTATTTCACTGCCAAGTTTTATCGCCTGCTTTCACCCTCTTTACCGCCAAAATATCGTCTGAATTGGAAGTGTCATCTGCAATATTTTAGATTCAGATTTAGAGCTGTTTTGACAGTAGAAATGGCAATACGAGTGTCAAATAGTTTGGATCCTGATCAGACGCCGAGTTACAGGATCAAAACTGTTTGCAAAGTCGCCTTTTGGCGCCGTTGGCAGTGAAATAGTTAAAACTCTGAAACAATTCCATTATATGTTGCAATATCGTTGCTTCAGTCGGCAATACGTTATTCTTTCCGGTTATAATGATACTTAACGCAATGCAACAACGTGAAGCAAAAATAAGACGATTTATCAAAATCTGAGAGCAAACAGTTTGGAGCCTGATCGAACATCGAATTACTAGGCGCCTGATCTGGTTCAATACTGATGAAATAACGATATTATCATATACGCGTTTATTGGGAAAGAATAACGTCTTATCCACAGTATATGCTGCAGCATCTTTGCATAATCGGGAAGTCATTATCTTTTCCAGCTGAAACAAAATGCAATGCAATGCAAGAAAATGGCGTCTGATCTGGCGCCAAACTGTAATGGATATAGTAGTTTTAGCGTAAACGCGTTTATTGGGAAAATAATAACGTGTTCTTCACTGTACATCACAGGCTGCACCGCTTGAGAAAGCACCCGTGCTCTGATTCATCATGATGGGGATATAGAACATATCAGCAGCTTGTTCAATCTTATCAAAATCTTACCAGAAATTAATAACACTCTCCTTCGTGAAGACAGCTTCACAACATTTCTACAAATACTGTCAACAAGTACAGTGGAGGGGTAAAATACTACAACATTATCTATGGAAATAATGTTAACTAGCGCAATGGCAATGTAAAAAGGTACCATAGACCATAGGAATTGCGGATCTACAGAATCATTTTAAAGCGGCAGTTCTAAAACATACCTTGACCTATTAATGACGTTTCTTCCTGTGTATAAACACGACGAATGTCTGCAACTGCATCTGAGAAAACTTGATTCTTTCCAAATAAACGCGTTAACGCTACAATCATGGTTACTTCCATTGCAGACAGAACGTAAACCATTGGCTTATCAGGCTCCACAGTGTTTTCCATTCAAGACATTTCAATATTTTGTTCAAATGGCATTTTCTAAATAACAATTACTGCATCGCGTTTGCGTTTCGTTTAAACGGGAAAGAAAAATTCCTATCCATTGTAAAGTGGCCTTTTTCTGAACCAGATGTATTGATACAGTGGAGAAAACGTTAAAACGCAAACGCATTGCAATAAAATGGGTAAAATAACAACTTTTTGACTATTTTGACCACTCATTTTAAACTGAGTGGCAAACAGTTTGGAGCCTGATCAGACGTCGAGTTACCCGGCGTCTGATCTGGCTCCGAACTATTTGCAATGAAAGTAATAGTTTTAGCGTAAACGCGTTTATTGAGAAAGAATAACGTTTTCTCCACTGTAATCCAATTTATACAGAACCTACGGACAATAATGACATAAAATTGACGAAACGCTATTCTTTCCGGTTCTAACGAAACAAAATGCAAAGGCAATGTAATTTAATAGAGAAACTGACAATTTGTTTTAAAACAAAGTCGGATAATTTATTCTTATCTGAGTGGTAAACAGTTTGGATTTAAATGGGGCTCCAAACTGTAAGCAATAGGTAAAAAGGTTTGAGCATAAACGAATTTATTGGGAAAGAATAACATCTTGTCAACCGTATGAGCAGTTTTGTAACATGCCCTCAAAACGTACACAACTCGTTTAAAAGAGATGGCACCTGGTCACAAATTATCAACTTGTAATATGGCAAAACGTCAATTTATCAGTCTTTTAATACTGTTCGAAACGGTCTTTAAATATTTTGAATAAAAACTATGTATGATGTTGGTATCGAGGGTCAGTGTAAGTTCTTTCTGTGACGTTGAATATTATAAATGACATAATAACAATTAAAAGTCTGACATTCTAGTCTAAATTACAACACCATGAAAACTAGTTATTATGAGTATACAGTGGAGAAGACATTATTATTTTACGCTTAAACGTAATGAAGCCCAATGTAATAAGATTGCAATTCATTTAATCTGAGTGGCAAACAATTACGAATCTGATAGTTAAAGCATAAATGCGTTTATATGGAAAGAGTAATGTATTTTTATGGATGGAATTTTCCTTGAAATGCAATACTACTTTACGCAGGAAAACCGCTAAACAGGAAGCTCTTACAAGAGCTTTCTGTATAAAATTTAGTCTGCATCAACTGACTGGTCGCTTGACTAGATTTACCTGTTTTACATGTATACACCCGTGTCACGATTTTGTCAATTGTAAATACTAACGGTAAAAGTGGGCACTGGGCACGCCCCTTTGACACTTGGATTTTTATTTAAATTAAACATTTTCTGATTGCTTTTTAAGATATGAACCTTTATCTTGCTCTAATTTTGCACTAGAGTCAGGTAAACAGATATAGATTTAAATTATAATTAAACTATTTTTCACACCGTGTGTCAATAAAAACGAATAGTATTGAAAGGGTTTTCATTTTGAATGTTAAACTTTAATGTTGATTTCGTCTTACATTAACACTTTCCTCAATGGAATGCAATTTGAAGATTAAAGCCAGGTGAAAATAAAACAAAAAGCTTCTAAAGGATTTTCTACTTTATTTTCAATTTTAAGGTACCACATGCCCTAACTTAAGTTGAATATAGGCGATTTGTACTTTGAGCTATGGGGTGGAGGGAGGGTTTTACAAGCTAATATCAGTATTTAGAAATACCTATAAATCATCAACGAATAACTATTAAACATACTCAAATAAGTACAATGTTCAATCATGTGTCCCGTAGTGACAAATTGCACTTTTTGAATCAATTGTATCTCAGTTTACTCACTCTGTATTTAAAATAGTTCAACCAAATTGCGCCCACGCGGTTCCATGCTCATGAAATTAGAGTTCTCTTTTTTTATTTAAGGGGTGCCTGGTATTAAGTTCCATTTTCGCCTTGTTTTATACTAAAATTCCTACCAGCGTCTGATCAAGTTCCAAACTGTTTGCCACTGAAAACAATCCAGAACCATTGTCAAAAAGGTATCATTTTCTACTCTTTATTACACTGCATTTAAACGGGAAAAACTAACGTCATTTCCACTATAGCAATCGCTATCCAAGCAAACCGAGTATTACATTTTTTTTACTAAACTATCGAGGTTAACACTTTACAGTATAGGTCTGGAAAAACAGGATTGTATTTAGCGTTTGGCAGAGGTATGGCAGGGCTTAGAGTTCACCTATCATCCTATCTGTCAAAACGTTTCTATATGTAGCACCGTTTAATAAGTGTTTGCCAATCGAAGCAATTGTTCGTAAACGTATGTGAGTGATCCAGAGGTTAATTTTAAACTGGGTTCATCATGTTAAACTATTTTCTGGGAAAACAATTAGTCATGCTAAAAACTTTTTAAAAAATTAACCGATTGACTGTGCAAACTGCGTCGATCTAGATCAGAGGGTTTCGGGACACGAAACGCAAACGCAATGTAATAAAGTGGAAATATTGACAGCTTTTTTAAAAAAAAAGTTTGACGATTAAATCTGGGTGACAAACAGTTTGTTAGGAGCTTAATCAGACGCCAGGTTGCACAGTGTTTGATCTGGTTCCAAACTACTTACAGAGGTCATACGGTGTTTAGCATTATAAACGCCTTTTAAGGGAAAGAACATTGTCTTCTCTACTGTATCAGCACATCTTCTGTCTACGTATCTTGACTGCATATAGTACATATGGGTTAGTTTCAATTAAGATTCTACTTTAATCCATTTTAGCCCAGTGGATTCCACCATGCTTATAATATTTGGTTTGTCCATGTTTTATCAAAGGGGTGCCTGGTCTAAATGTTCACTTTCGTTTTGTTTTATATTGAAAGTCCTATCAGTAAACAGTGTAGACTCTTACCAGAGCTCGCTCATGAAGTACAAAGGGATTTCTTCTAAGAGCAAGTCAACAGTTAGATGCTATAAAAGTTTCAAATTCATACGTTAGGTTGCGTTCACTTCTTAAAATGCCTTACATGAAAATGTGTCGGTTTATTAATTTGATAATTGAACAAGTAGATATAGAGATGTTAATCAATTAACTCTTTCACTGCCATGTTTAATCGTCTGCTTTAACCCTCTAACGCGAAAATATCGTCCGCATTCGCAGCGTTGTCTGCAATACTTTAACCCAAAGTCAGCTTAAGAAATGTCGATAAGAATATCAAACAGTTTGGATCCTGGTCAGACGTCGCGTAACGCGGCGTCTGATCAGGATCCAAACTGTTAGCAAAGTCGCTTTTGGCGGCAATGTCAGTGGAAGAGTTAATATGGATACTGGATACTGGAAATGCCTTTTGTCTTTCATTTTCAGGAATTCCAAAGTGGGGACCACTTTCCTTAGTGTAGAAATAATAAGAGACGTAAAGGGCTGATTTACATTGTAAGTATTTAAGAAATGAACAGAATTTTTCGGCGTTGAAATGAAATAAGAAATAAACGACAGAAAATTATCTGCAAATTCCATGAATGGCGCCATCCCAGCGATTCATGGTACATTTGCAGATCATTATCTGTCGTTTATTTCGCTTCAACGGCGAAAAAAAATCAGTTCATTTCTTATATTTGCACTATATTTGCTGTAATTTCTAATATCAAATGATCGTTTTATTAGTATGCATGTATGTTTAATCCACATTAGAGGTTGTTAACACGAATAATGCGTACCCTGAAAGGAACAGCCATTACTGCCATTACTCTGGGAACGTCACAACATGATCGCGGAGAGCAGATACATAAGCCCCGCCTCCACTGCGTGAATAGCCACAAGTCCGGCCCCTAGACAAATTGCGTTTATACGAAATAAACGTCACTTTGTTCAATAGAATTGAATGGGGCTAATGTAAATATAGAGTAATGGTTTAACATAGGTCAAAGACACCTGTTACCTGGAAGTCCCAATCGTTATTTTGATATTTTTCATCTAAATTGGGAGACAAACGCTGGCGTCAGTTGAAAACCGAACCGTCTAAAGCTATTTAGAAACTGATCTTAATGTTACCTCTTTATAGCACCCAGACAATAAGATGAATACAATATATCTTCGTTACGCATAATTTGTTAAGACAGAACGCCCCTAATGAGTCCGGACCATTGTCGGTTTACATCGTACAACGTCCGGTCATTCTCGGCCACTGTTCGAGCATAGTTCGGTACATGCTTGACCGTTAGGGGACGATAATGGTCGATCGCTCCACGCAGAGTACCAGTTTTAACCAACATTGGATGGAACTCATTCGGGGCGATCCTCCTTAATGCAATCACATTACTTAGCCTCTTTTCTCATATCTTGTTGAAATCATTTAAGACACTGATACGGTACATTATGCGGCATGTTGAACGTGCCTAGTTGCGCTAAGCCCGCTTTAAAAATACTTTATCAGTGCTTTAGAAGGAACTTTCTGCTTTACTTTTTAATCTAGTTTAAGTAGTACAAAGAATCGCGTTTGTGTTTAGAATCGTTAAAACGAGAAAGAATACGGTTTACTCCACTACTGTACGACATTTCTCGTATTGCAGATTGAGGTGATAACAGCACGTATCATAGGTGTTACAGTTTATATCATAGGTGTAATCTTTATCGGTATTTACTGCCTCAGTAAATCATTTCAACGGGGCTATATCAACTATTAACTACCTATACTACGACCTCTTTGATATTTTCAAACAGTTTGGATCCTGATCAACAGTTCTGCGTCTGGTCCGGATTCATGTTGTTTACATCGTGTAGCAAGGTTTCTTTGGTCAAAATATGAAAGTAACAAAAAAGAAAAACAATGTAGACGAAAATATAAAGCAGACAAAGATGATGCAGACGGCAGTTTTAAAGCGGACGATAACTAAGTAGTGGAGGAGTTAATATATTTTGGTTGTCAAGGATGAAGAAATTTTCACTTAAATTGTAGTTAAACACTGACACTGTAAAGTTTAGCTTGACATGGGTCAGTAAATGGCCGAGAGTTGTATTGTTATGCAATTTGATAGTATACCCGTTAGATTTATTAGCGTTTGACAAGAGACCATGTAAATACTTATCCCCTGTCTTGCCAACTTATATACAGCAGAGAAGACGATATTCTCTCTCGTTTATATGAAACGAAACGCAAACGAAATGCAGTAAAATGGAGAAAATCACAGCCTTTATAAGCCTAATGGTTCAATTTTATCTGAGTCGTAAATAGTTTGAAGTCAGGCGCAAGGTTATACAGACTTGAATCTGAGATCGTTCTCAAGCATTTGATTGAAAATCAAATGATTGGGAACGATCATTAACTCAACTCTAAGTTGTTTGTACCGGAAAAAATGGTTTTCGGACAAACGCGTTTATTGGCAAAGAATAACTGTAGCTGTCAAGTATATGTACCTTTCGATCATTCTAACTTTGAAATTGAGTAGCCCAGGTCCATACTGGTGGACGCTGGTACTCACATTACTCAAACAACAATACATAGAAACATTAGCTTACAAAAATTATGATACAGGCGTTACAGTGGCAATATCTGTGTTTAACACATTACACCCTAGCGACCAGTCACCAGTATACTCGTCATTTAAAAACACTGTATAGTGTAGGCTAATACCTCCCTGATCATGATCTGCTGTCTTGTCATTCTTTTAAAAATAAAATGCTGAAAACATACCTAAACAGTTATTAACTGTATTGGAAGCTGGAATTGTCCATTTGATGTTTATGCGGTGAATGGATTTATGTGCTTCGCGGATTATGTTGACAAAACTAAAGTGACGGTAAAATCTAGCTATAGAAACTACTCAAAAAAGCTTAGACGTGTGGCTGCTTAAAGCATGGTGAACGTTCAGCAGAGCTTGTTTAGAAACTTTCTGCTTTACTTATATCTTGCTTTAAGCTTTCACCTACATCCACGCTATTAACGAATTGTTTTGGAATATCAATCTAGCGGAACAGGGTTGTAATAAAGAATCATGTCAATCTGTTTTTAAATTAATTTAATTCAATACCTCTCTGCTATGTGAGATGTTTGGGTAATACTATTAGCATATTTACAATAAAATTTTAACACATTGAATTAGGGTTGAAAATACAAATAGACCTGCATACAGGTTGACATATTCAAACCCGCCCCGATATGAAAAGACGGATTCAAATTGGACTATTTTAATAACCCAGTTTCTGAAAGAGATGGTGCATTATGTAATATATTTTTGTGTGTATTATGGGTGACGAGGAATAGACTAAACAATTGAAAGTAATATACATTCTATATTTAACTCTTTCAATGCCAATGTCGCCAAAAGGCAACTTTGCATCAGGGCCTAACCTGTTTAAGGATGCCATTAATTGAATGATATAAATGAAAAACTACCGTGTACACAATTAAATTAACGACAATAGTCAAAATGTATCTTAGCATAAAACTAAAAGTTTGATAAAGCTGGAACAAGGTCGTAAATACTAAAACCCAATTCTTTGATTTCGTGGATACGTATAAGCAAATCAATAAGATAATGATTTAGTCCGACCATGTACAGTTGAGTCTGGCTACCAACACCACACGTGACAGTTTAAAGCATGATGAAAGTAAAGAAGGAAGCTCAGACAGCATCTTGTTCAAAGCAATTACCAATTTTTACAGCGGAGAAGAAGTTATTTTTCAATAAACTTGTTTGAGCTAAACTATTATTTCCATTGCAAACAGTTTTGAGCGAGATAAGACGCCGAGTAACTTGGTCAGGCTCCATATTGTTTGCCACTCAAAGTAAATCGTTAGATATCTCAACAAATTGTAATTTTCTATATTTATCAGCATTGCGTTTGCATTTTGTTTACGTTTAAACGAGTAAAAATATCTTCTTCACTGTTACATCGACATTACGATCTCTTTAGTGGAAGTACATACACAATGGAGAAGAAGTAATTCTTTCCCGTTTAAACGCAAACGAAACACAGTGCACTAAAATTTAGCAATTACAATGTCTTGAAGTTTCTTAATATTTATTTTGATACAAGTGGCATCCTGATTGGAGCTTGATCAGACGCCGCGTTACCCGGTATCTGATCTAGCTCCAAACGGTTTGCAATTGAAAGAACGGTTTTAGCGAAAACGCAATCATTGGGAAAGAATAGCGTTTTCTCAACTGTAATATAAGGACTGTCTTGCAATTATGTTCGACAGGTATTTTGTCAATGTAAAGCCTATATCAAATATTGACCGAGCACTTGAAACAAAGGTAAAACGTGCACATATATTGTCGAATTACCTTCAAACACGTATAGTTAAACCAAACTAAAACCATAACTATTTGAGCGAAGTGCAAGCATTGATGTGGTGTCAATCTAAACCCATTCACTGCTTTAGCCAGAGTACATTACTTTATTGCAAACAGTTTCAATCCATATCAGATGCCATGTAACGCGACGTCAGGTCAAGATCTAAACTATTTGACACCACGAATTAAGTCAAAATACCTAAACAACAGCAAGGGGCACCAATGTTTGGTGTGTGAATACATAATGGGTTCGGGCAGTGTCGAGTACGATTTTTTTCAGGTTACTGTGACCTTGACAATGACATTTTTCTCGTTTATAGAAACATATCCAGATGATATTCTTTGTACAATACCAGCCAAGGAAACCAACATAATTACAGTCGAACTTCGTTATCTCGAACTCGCTTAACTCAAACTATCCGATAGTTCGACACATGAACTGAATTATTTCATTATCGGTTATGTCGAACATACCCATATTTGACAGTTAAACGTGGCTAAGCCACGTTTTAACTTTGAAATACGGGTATGTTCGATTTAACCGAGTTCGAGATATCGAAGTTCGACTATGTGAATACATTTTGGGATGACGGAGTGTCGTGTACCATTTTCAAATGTTGTGTAAGGTTATATAATTATATATTACAGGTCTTCATACAACAACACACTTTTAATGTATTTCAATGTGAATAAACCTTCTGTGGCATTATGCTTGTTTTTTTTTTTTTACTTATTTCTGTTTCTTTTCATTCACAAATTGGATGAACAAGTTATGCCAGGTGGTTGGTTAAAAAGGTATGGAAACAAAAAACACAATGAACAATTAGGACAAGAATATAAAAACAATACAGAACCAATTATACAGTTTCCTTGTTATATTGACTTCGCGGAAACGATAAGATTAAAATGTCAAATTATTCGGTATCCCATTTCTCACGTGTCATAAGACATGAACTGCAATGCAGTTGAATCCTGTAATATTAATTATCTTACAAATTGTGCGCACATTTTAATCCAAGATTTTAACTTCATCGTACAGGAGAAAGGCAAAAAATAAAGAACACAGACTTCCAGCCAAGTGGGTGTTGAAACCGGGTCTGATAACAAAGGGAAATGTGTAACAGTTAAACTTCTCTATAACAAATACTCATAATTAGGATTGCTTCGGTGGTCAAACCATAACGCCTATCGTCTACAACGAACGACAATAGCAAACAGTGTAGACCCTGATGAGGATCTGCACTGTTTGCTATTTTGTCAAACTGTATAGACAAACGACATGCAGGGTCTTCACAGTTGTATGCAAATCAGTGTTCCCTCCTTACAACGACCCTCCCAACAACTCCTCCTCCTTACAACGACCATTGTCGCAGATCCCATAACAGGACAATTATGTCTAACGCTTTTACTGCTGCAATATCGTCTGCTTAAAATTGTCATCTGCTGTTTATTCTCGAAGTAACATAAAAGTGGACATTTCCATAGAATAAGTGAAACGACGAGTCCAGATCAGACCCCGCGTTGTGCAAATGTAAGTAAAGATTTCATTTACCCTCCCTAAAACGACTTCCTCCGAACAACATACACACGTTTGTCTCTATTTGGGTGTCGTTGTAGAGAGGGATCACTGCTATGCGTTCTCTCAGTAAGTATACACTGCACTATCCAGGCCTGAACCTGTTAACTGTACAACAACATGGTAAGTTCTTATAACGGCTGATCCCTCCCTGAAGATTGAAGACGTTGATACAGTGGAGAAGACGATATTCTTTCCCGTTAGAACGAAATCAACGTAAACACATGGCCAATTGTTTTAGAACATGACTCCTTTTTAAAACTTCTACCATTTATTTTTATCTGAGTTGCAAACTCTTCTGTACTTGATCAGACGCCGGGCTCCAAACTGTTTGCAATGGAAATTTGGTTTATATCATAAACCCGTTTATTGAAAAAGAATAACGTCATATCCACTGTTTGTTGAATATGTTTGGAAACGGAAGGGTTTCGATTGTTAAGTGTGGGCGGAAGGTGTAGCTTACGAAGGTCAAGAACGAATACACTATATAGTTAAGCCAAGCCATCTGTTCAAAAACGGAAGGTGTCATCTACTTAAACTTGTTTCACCACTAATGACTGCCCGACTCATTTTCATACAGATTGAATCCATATCAGATGCCGAGTATATTTCAATCTGATTAGGGTCAACACTTTTTTACACTTAAATGTATATCAATGTTTATACGCAGGGCTGTCCAGCAGATGGTAGCTTAAAGCAGGTAGAAAGTAAAGCGCCTGTTTTGCTCCAAACTTTTTACAATTAGAAATGATTGTTTTAGCTTATTTACGCGTTTATTTGGAAAGAATAACGTCTTCTTCACTGTACAGCGCATTTTACATAAATAATCCTCCATGTGCTACATATCTTAACTTGAAAACTTTCCCACAAGATACATGAACAATGACTTTTTCCAATTTATAAAAAATATAATTAAATACAACTGCACGTGCACATTCCAAAGGACCCTCAAGTTTGATATATGAGCATATATAATTACCCAGAGATCGCGAAGATGCAATGTTGAATGATAAACGTATCCCATACTTCATCAAGATAGATCTACACTACAGTGGAGAAAACGTTATTCTTCCAAAATGAACACGTTTATAAAATGTAAAATATTTGTGTCCATTGCAAACAGTTTGGAGCCAGATCAGACACCGGGTAACCCGGCGTCTGATCTGGCTCCAAACTGTTTGCTAATCAGATTTAAAAATAGTTTTAAATATTATCAAAATATTGCTATTTGCTACATTTTACTGCATTGCGTTTTCGTTTAGATTCATTTAAACGGGAAAAAAAATGTATTCTCCACTGTACTGCATCAAGATACATTGTATATCTAGCGTTAAAGAGGCAAAGTAAGCCCCCGCTTTGCCACCACTTAAGATGCTATTTTTATTGGAGTTAACGGCGTGAGGTTGCTTTAAAGCGAGGCGAAAATAAAGCACACATTTCAGACATAATTGTTCTGCTTTACATTCATTCGACTGTATCTCTTTCACTGCCAATGAAGCCAAAACGCGCCTTTGAAAACAGTTTAAATCATGATTAGATTCGTAATTCGGCGTCTGATCACAATTTAAACAGTTTGATACTCGTTTCGAAATTTTGTCGGTCAAACTAAGTCTAAAATGCATAGAATTCCAATTTTAAAAGCACAAGCAGATAAAATATAAGCAGACCATAATATGGCAGCAACTGTATAAGACGGGTACTTCTGCTATAATGGGAGTTAAAGGGTTAAAGTTAATTCAGTTTCAGATGTTAAAACAGCTATGGGTAACATTCTTTTTTCAATTTCAATTAAATGTAGTATATTCTGAAAACAAAACTTACCAAAATAGCTTTCTATTTTGTATGGCTGGTAAATCATATGCTGGCATTTCTAATTTCAAAGTCAGTGACGGCTATAGTTAGATATAGTCAATAAACAAATATATCGTGCACTCGATGCAATACTATCGTATCTGCGAGTAACGTTACTCGCAGATACAATAGTGTTGCGCTGAGTTAAATTATTTTCTAATTTGATATGCAACTACGACGTATATATTTTAACGTTTGATTAAGATCTGATTTCTGGCAAACAGAGAAGACTACGATCGGCAGGGTTTATTGAGCTGTCTGATCAAGTTTTGAACTGTTTTCAAATGCGTGAAAGTGGTTCGGTTAGTCAAATGGTTGATGGCGTGGCTGAATATAAAGGAAATGTGTAATATCTATTTGAATAACTACGTGTAGCTAGAATGTCGTATAATTGTTTTGTCAGTCAACTAACGTCTCTATTGAAATTGTAATAACCTCATGGACATTTTAGTCTAAAAATTAAATTCTTATCTTATCTTATCTTATTTTATTACATCTTTCTTTAGATACATGAAACTAGAAAACTGGTTGCTTACATGAACAGTGAAAAGAGGATATTCTTTCCCATTTAGTAAACGCAAACGAAAAACAAAAGCAATGCACTAAAATGTAGAAAACCACATTTTGAAGTTTATAACAATTTTATTTAATCTGAGTGGCGAACAGAATGGAGTCTGATCCGATGTCGTCTGATCTGGCTCCAAACTGTTTGCATTGGGTATAATTATTGAGCGTAAACGCGTTTATTGGGAAAGAATAACGTCTGATCCACAGTAACTACAGGTTCGACTATACATGTAGTAAAATACATTATATTGCGTTTAGTCTCCAACTTTATGTCCATTGCAAACAGTTTGGAGCGTCTGGACAGGCTCCAAACTGTTTGCAACTAAGATAAAAATCATGAGAAGTTTTAAAAAGGAGTCATTTTCTCCATTTTATTGCATTGCGCTTGTGTGATTAGTTTTGTTTGAAGGGAAAGTATAGCGTGTGTATTTGGTTTTGCTGTTCTATCTATCAGCAGTGTTTTATAAAGCCACAAACTATAAAACAGCACCGGCGGTTTGCCGAATGCAGTTATCATAAATTTAACAATTTTATTGCCGCTAAAATGATACCACAACATACAAAAACTCTTACTCGCCGAAGGTTTTAAATTGTGAAAAATATCAACAGACCACAGCGTTTATCTTTAAAGCTGATCAAAAAATTGGAGTGGAGCATACTTTTATCCTAATTTCTTAAACTAATTAAAGAGATGTTCAGTCTGGTTCCAACTTGTGAAAGCTATATTTCCCAATAAGCGCGTTACTGCTAAAACCTTATGTTTATTGCAAACAGTTTGGAGCCCGATCAACTCGACGTCTGATCGGGCTCCAAACTGTTTGCCCCTCAGATTAAAATAAGTTGTAAATTCTTCCAAAACATTACATTTTCCACATTTTATTGCATTTCGTTTGCGTTTCGACGGGAAATAATAACGCCTGATCCACTGTATGCGGTAGTTGAAGGGCACGATTATTTCCTGCATATGAAGCTGACAGGGGGAGGACAATTTAACGAGACAGTCGTTATGACATTTGTCATGTTACTATGCTCTAACTGCTAAACGCTATTTAACCCTTTTAATGTCAAACGTATCGTCTGTTTTAATCCTTAGAATCCTATAAAGTTTAATCCAGTATTAACAATTTTTTTTTATATACTGCAAAAATGATAAACAGTACAGACCCTGATCAGGAAACCCTTACATTTAAATATGGGCACTTTGATCAAGGTCTCCATTGTTTGAGTAAGAAAAGCTTAAGTTCAACGGTTTGGTTCTGATATCTGCATACTTTTAAGAATCAATTTTATATTTCAGCTAGTTTGGTGAAAGAGTTATTGATATGATCGGCAAACAATCTGGATCTTGACTAAACGCCGATTTACATGATATTTGATTTGGATCAAAACTGTAAGCAATGTTCTCAACCAAACTATTAAAACACTTAGCCTATTACTCCATATATACATGCACACCCTTTTTCACACCCATAAATTGTTGCAGACGAAAATATTACCCAGCATGCAAAGAGTTAAATCTGTCGGTGAATGGTTAAATGGTAAAATATAAGGTTAACTACGTAATATAGTTTCAGGTCAGATATTAATAAAATTACACTTAACTCTAAAACTGCCATATTAAAATGTATCGTCTGCCTCAGATTCGTCATCTGCAATTTTTAAAAAATAAGTTTAGATTTTTTCATCTTGATTGAAGACACATTGATATACAGTCTGTATCCTTCTCTGACGACGTGTTACACAGTGTATGATTTGGATTAAAATTGTTCGGTATTTTAAACGTCACCTGCGCATGACGATCATCGCAACACTAAGCCTCTTTAGTCTTTACTGACGTAGTCCCAGCGCATCAGCATTCGTAATTTGGATCCTAACTGCCAGTGACGAGCATATTTTTTAAAGTTAACTAATCTTCTGCCCAAATATCGTCTGCATTGAAATTGTCTTGTGCAAGTTTTTATAAAATCCAGATTCGTACATTTTCAAATTAAAGAAATCAAACAGCCTTAATACAGATCAAAGGTTGCCTTGCACGGCGTCTGATCTGGAACTAACTATGAGCATATATCAATCAAGCCCAGCGCGACGGACGAGGGGTTAAATACCTCAAATCTACATATAGAAAATTAAAGCAGACGACACAATTTAAACAGACAATGTCCTGTGAGAAAATGTCGTTATGGGGTTAACCATTTCACTGCCATGACGTCAGGAGCTGAATATAAACAATGCATTGTCGTCTGCATTTATATTTCTCAAATCTAAATTTAAGGTAAATTTACATAACAATTTGAATCCTGAACAGACGCCGCGTTATGTATACACGACGTCTGATCAGGATCAAACTGTTTGCAAATAAACGTTGTACTTATAGGTTATATGGCAGTTAAGGGATTGATCGTAATAGAGGGACTTTCCTGTAAAAAACCTTTTGCAACAAAAAGTCATAATGCAAAGTGACTGCTTAAAGCTTCCGAAGGTTAAACATGCGCATGAAGAATGCAAAGTAATTGTTTCAAAAGTGACAAGTAAGAAAAGATTGTCATTTTGTAAATGTCACTTGTCATTATGCCTAGTTTACCATTCTTCTTGACCGAAAAAACATCCTTGCATATCCTGTGCCCTTAAATCATGCAACAAATCTATCCCTTGGCAAGCTGGGCAACATCCTTGCATATCCTGTGCCCTTGAATCATGCAACAAATCTAGCCCTTGGCAAGCTGGGCAACATCCTTGCATATCCTGTGCCCTTGAATCATGCAACAAATCTAGCCCTTGGCAAGCTGGGCAACATCCTTGCATATCCTGTGCCCTTGAATCATGCAACAAATCTAGCCCTTGGCAAGCTGGGCAACATCCTTGCATATCCTGTGCCCTTGAATCATGCAACAAATCTAGCCCTTAGCAAGCTGGGCAACATCCTTGCATATCCTGTGCCCTTGAATCGTGCAACAAATCTAGCCCTTAGCAAGCTGGGCAACATCCTTGCATATCCTGTGCCCTTGAATCATGCAACAAATCTAGCCCTTGGCAAGCTGGGCAACATCCTTGCATATCCTGTGCCCTTGAATCATGCAACAAATCTAGCCCTTGGCAAGCTGGGCAACATCCTTGCATATCCTGTGCCCTTGAATCATGCAACAAATCTAGCCCTTGGCAAGCTGGGCAACATCCTTGCATATCCTGTGCCCTTGAATCATGCAACAAATCTAGCCCTTAGCAAGCTGGGCAACATCCTTGCATATCCTGTGCCCTTGAATCATGCAACAAATCTAGCCCTTGGCAAGCTGGGCAACATCCTTGCATATCCTGTGCCCTTGAATCATGCAACAAATCTAGCCCTTGGCAAGCTGGGCAACATCCTTGCATATCCTGTGCCCTTGAATCATGCAACAAATCTAGCCCTTGGCAAGCTGGGCAACATCCTTGCATATCCTGTGCCCTTGAATCATGCAACAAATCTAGTCCTTAACAAGCTGGGCAGTTAATGTCCGGGGGCCCGTTTTACTAAACAACTTACGCAAAATTTTTGCGTAAGTCAAAATCGTTTAACTCTTATTTTTCGATCATAAACGTTTGCAAACAGCAAATAGCCAGATCAGAGGACGCGCTAAAAGCCCGTCCTCTGATCTGTCTATTTGCTGTTTGTAGCAAGTGATAATAAAAAATATAAATTAAAATTGAACGTTTTGACTTACGCAAAAATTTTGCGTAAGTAGTTTAGTAAAACGGGCTCCGGGTAATATGATATCTGCTGCCATTCTCCGAGTTCAAATATCAGCTACAGTGGAGAAGACGTTATTCCTTCCCAATTACAAACAATTACTATTGTAAACAGTTCGATCCCCAGAAGATGCCGGGCATGTCATGTGTAAATCAGGAAAAAGGTCGTCAATATTTTCATACACCTGTCATTTTCAAGGCATTACTCCATCAGTACATATCTTTACTTCTTAAAAATGTACATGTACATCATATACAAGCAGAAATTTAAGGCAATGAAATTTGCATTTAAATGAAATATATATAATATTATCAGCAAACTAAATAATTGTTGATAAATGCAATTTGTCTCTTGAATGTAAATGAGAAAATACTTTATGAGAAAAAAAAGAAATACAGAAAAAAACAAGCATTATTGACAAGTTTCTAATATTACAGTACATTTTTTGTGTCTAAATGTAGTTTAGTACAAGGTATCGTGCAATTGCCCATGTACATTAAGAAACTCTATTTTCTGTATTATTACATGCATGTTTAATATCATATGCTAGTTTCAATGAGTATATAATCCATTTATTGATGGCACGATTTTCTTTGTTTTACATAAAATATGTATCGTTCCTTGTCTCAAAACAAAATATCCAGTTTGAAGTCATTTTCACCGGTTCCCAACAGTACATTATCTATAACTATATATTTTGCTCTACCAACTTACCTGAAATGTATGATTTTTATTATTGGTTTCACTTTTTCACAAAAAGATTAACAATGATTTCTTCATGATTATGTCAGAAAGTATATACCTTATGGTTTACTGAAGACATTGTGTTCTGACGTTTAATGTAAAATAGTTATTGTCAAAGTAAATATTGATATGAGTATCAACCAAATCGAATCCTGATCAGACGCCGCACCAAGCTGTTTGACACTGATTTCAATATTGCCTATTATATGTAAAACTTTGAAACAGTATACGGCGTCTGATCTGGATTCAAACTTATTGCAAATAAAGACCATTGCGCTATTGGCAGTGAAACCCTGGCGATAGCCTACTCGTTCTTTACAAACAGTGTACATGTAAAACGTACTCTTGTTCTATGCAAACAGTGAAGCCCAAGGACAAAGGACTGCAAAAATGTCGATAGAACGTGTGGCCCGACCCGCTTCATGCCATTTGAAATAAAATATGGTTAAACTAAACTAACAGAACGCCCCTAAAAGAGACACTCTGATAAGGGTATGCCATGTGTGTGTTTTTGCAATATAATGACAGACGACAATATCATAAGTAGTCATAAATGCACTACTGTTACATGTATATACTGAATTGAAAACTTGAAATTTGCCTTTAAAAGTTGCAGGGATGAATGACTGAATTAGACATTCAAGGTCGCCACCAATTTTCACGGTCTTCAATTTTCCAATATGTATTTGTTTGAAAGGGAGAGGCAGGAAATTCTAGGAACTTCAATTAGAGGTATACTAGAGAAATTAAATATTGAGAGTCGACGATTTGGTTGAAGAATCTGATTATTATTCCGTACAATACTTCCCATAGAATGTTTTCTTCTAAAAACCTCTGTCCAGTCAAGGCCTATTATTGTTAATCCTTAACATGTAATATCGTCTGATTTGAAATGTTTGTCTGCACACAATTTTACATAATGATTTGTGCATTTTATTTGTAATTAGAGAAACCTTATTACGTGTACCAAACAGTTATGCGGCAACTGATCTGAGATCAAAATTGTTTTCAAATACCAATCAAATCGTGATTGGCAGTTTTGTGAGTCTCTTCTGGATCCAAACTGTTTGACACTGATGATACATTCGCAAAGAAAATACAGAAAAATCTACTAAAGAAAATCGTCGCAGACGACACAATTTGCAGACGACAAATGCATAGCTTGCTAAAGGTTCGTCTACTTGAAGTCTCTCTTCAAACAAAGATTGTTTTAACTCTGAAATCTTATTTCAAATCCGACACATGGTCTTATAACTGAACATTTAGTTATTAGATTCACTCTTTTATTAAGCTTGAGTAAAGAATAGAATTTTGTTAACACTTCATTTATTCTGTGATTGGTCTTGAGCTTTCGGATATTCTTGAACGGAAATTTGTCTCGCGTCTGCTTAACGGTACAATGGCAGTCTTTTATAACTACATTTGGTAAAATACAATAAAGACAGAACACATAATGAGACGCATTAATCCAATTATACAGTCTGTTCAGTTATCCCTTTGGTTATTAATTGACTCTTAAGGTATTAAGTTAATACCCTTCACTGCCTTACCCTGAGTACAATGGTTAATCGCAAACTGGTTGGATCCTGATCAAGATCCAAACTGTTTGACACTCTTACAATGTTTCTGATGCCCAAGTTACCTGAAATCTAAATTGTGAGAAATAAAGGCAGACGACAATTGTTTAAAGCAGCCGGTGAAGAGGTTTATTCTAATACTTTATTGCTGACATTTGCACATAATTTGTAATCCATATATACCGCTGAGGTACTCGTCGCTCGAGCTGCATGGCACGCGCGGCGATGTTTCATTCCAATAAAATTTAGCTTAACAAATTAAGCAGCTGCCAGATGGCATTTTGACGCCGAAAGTAATTTAGCATTCTAAGGTCTCAATTGAAAGGCTGATCGGCTGGATATGGTCATTTTTTAATCATTGTATTGTTGTACTGTCCAATTCGTATTAATTCATTGACCCTTGAAATACCGACCCTTCAAATGGAAATAGTCCATATTGAGCTGTTAAGAGTTGATTTTAACAATACAATAGAACCCCTATACATGTATTAAGACAACTAAAAAGAAGTATATTTTTTAGCTTTAAAGACAAGTGGCTGCTTATAGCAAGCTCGACATCAGTCATTGCTTTAAGCAGCCACTTACCCTAAACACATAAATAAACTCATGTATTGGTCGTAACAAGGGGTTCTACTATATTGTAAAATGACAAACAGTGCTAATGAGTAGGGTCAACACTGTTTATATTAACTAAGAACTGTACTTTTCACCAGTACACCTGTTTCTAAATGACGCATGTATACATGTAAGCGTAGTCGCGTCACTAGTGGTTAATGGGTTAACACTTCCACTGCCAGTGGCGCCAAATGCCACTTTTCAAACAGCTTGGATCCTGATCAGACGCCGCGTGTCGCGGCATCTGATCAGGACCCAAACTGTTTGACACTCGTATCGCAATTTCTGCAGTACAAACAGCCCTAAAGCTGACTTTAAATAAATTGCAGACGACACTGCCGATGCAGACGATATTTTGGCGTTAAGAGGGTTTAAGCAGACGATAAAACTTGGCAGTTATTTTTTGAGAAAGTCTGTGGCAGATGACTTTAGAACAACACATGTAAAACAGAAAACTACTGTAACAGATTTCAGAGATCATTAAATTATCCAGGAGTAAATAGGTTAAAACATTTTTGAAAATGGCAAACATAACAACTTCTAATGCTTCTTTCTCAAAATTGACCTAATCAACAAGAACATTTCAGCATTATGATTTTGCAGGTCACCTAAATGCAGCTAAAGCTAAGCTGTGTCCCTACAAGTCGCGAATTCGCTGATATTTAGACGCCGAGCAGCTCTGGTTCTGACAAGGGTCAAAACTGTTAGACGCCCGCATTATTGTTTTCTTTTTCAAAGTGTCGAAATTTATATTTGAAAATCTTGAAGACAACAAATACATGCACATGTATGTATGTACTAATATTCAATAGTATATACTATAGAGAATAATACAGCGAACAAGTTAAATGTCATTTCATTAGCCATCTAGTTAGGGAACGTAGATTGAAAATGTCATTCTTTCCTACTACACAAATTATTCAAAACACATCACACCCAATGCCAAGAGTCTGGGTAAGATCAAACGCTTGGCTAACACGGCCTCTGGTCAGGTTCCAAACTATTTGCTATTCGGATGTTAAAAAGGGTTGACACATACTACAGTGTTCCCTCCATACAACGGCCCTCCAAACCCCGACTCCCTCCGAACAACGACCCTTGTTACAGTTCCCCAAACAAGACAATTATACCTAACGCTTTTACTGCTGTAATACATGTATCGTCTGCTTAAAGTTGTCGTCTGCTGTTTTTCTCAAAGTTATAGAACAATTTGATAGAAAAAACTTAACGACGAGTGACAAACAGGTTGAATCCAATTCAGACGCCGCGTTACGCGGCGTCTGATCTGTATTCAAGCTGTTTGCCGATGTAAACCAATGTCCCTCCCTATTACGACTCCCTCAGAACAACGCACACACTTTTTAGCTCCCAATGGATGTCGTTGTAGAGAGGGAGCCCTGTACATTCTATTGCACTGCGTTTGCAATAAGTTTGGCAGTAAAAAGTGCTTTAGTGATGCAATTTTATTGTCTCCCGTTAAACGTAATACAATAAAATATGAAAAGGTACATTTGTATCACATTTTGCACGATTTATTTGTATCTTCGTGGCAAGGAGTTTAGCCTGAACGCGCATATTGGTAAAAATACCATACACTCAGTACAAAAAGAAACGCACATTTTGTATCACAATCTTATTTTTATGTAGAAGGAACGTATTTGTGAATTATTATTAAATCATTATTGAATTGGTAGCATCGCAACCTGCACTAATCGGTGCGGTATTTTAAACAAGCTGTAGTTAATTCTTTCGCTGCCAAATTAATCGTGAGGTTTTTACCCTTCACCGTCTTATTGTCGTCTGCTTCAATTTTGTTGTTTGCAAGATCGTTTCCAAGTAAAATTCAATGTAGAATGACTTAAATGAAATCGATAAGAGTGTCAAACAGTTCGGATCCTGATCAGACGCCGCGTTACGCGGCGTCTGATCAGGATCTAAACTGTTTGCAAACGCTTTTTGGCGTCATTAGGAGGGAAATGGTTAAAAGGCAGCACAATGTTTTTTGAACATTTTTACCTGAACTTGTTGCAGAATTGAATAAATCTTGGGATATGGTCTTTCTATTCTAATTTTCTTCAAAAAAGGGTATCTTAATCTGCGTCTGACCACGATGTGCGTTTCTTTTTGTTCTGAGTGTATGTCCACAATGCAATACTCACACAATAACGCTTGATGTTCAATGAACTTGTATTTAGGCAGTAGAAAATGAGAAAACTCGAGTAGACATCTATTACTGATAGTTTGGAGCCTGATCAAATTCCAGATAACCCGGTGCCTGATGTTATCCACCGTCTTATCAGACTCTAAACTGTTTGCCACTAGAACAAAGTGTTACAACCTTCAAAAGGCGATCACTTTCCTCATTTTGCGTTTAGCATCGTTTAAAGTGGAAGAATAACGCCTTCTTCACTGTATGTATGTATTTACATGTAAGTAATAAGCATTTTTTATATAATCCCCTTCGAATTGACTTACATAAAAAATTGATTCGAATCCGACAAAGAATTACTGTTAAACCAAGTAAAGCATAGTGTCTACTTAAGTAGACGTTGACATCAGTGTAGGCCCTGATGAGACGCTGCGTTACGCGGCCTTACATCGGGGTCTGTACTGTTTTGGTTGTTCTAAACGTATGGTGGGAAAAGGGTCAGCCGTTGATAAATGCATTTTAACTGCAACGATTGCTCTGCACTGAAACGTTTGTGTGTAAATCATAGGCGTGCAATATTTGCAGTCATGAACTTTTTTGACAAATGTCAAATTACAACACGTAAATGCTCTACCTGCTCATACATGTAACACACTCAACCCCAGTGATACTGAATGGTCGTCTGCTGCAAAAATGTCTTCTGCGAAAGTGCGAATAGATCGTTTAATTGGATACCAAACAGATAACCCATTATCACATAACCTGTTTGTAGTTTTGAAGACATACGTACGCAACTTAAAGCATGCCGGTTGAAAGTAAAGCAGACAATACGTTAAGGTTAATACTCGTACACTTGATCAATAACTAAAGTGCAAAATGCATGTATGATATATCATTTTAAAGAACAATTCTTTGCCTACACGATAACTCAATAAGTCACAACATGAACATAAACGACCCCCTACTCGAGGACACTGGACCTTTTTGTCTACATGTATTGTTGCGGCAATTTTCTGATCAATGTTTCATACTATAATTCTTATTGCGGCTTTATTTTTTTTATTGATAAGTTTATGAAACTTGCCGTCAAAAATATAATAACACACAGTTTAATATGCTATTATTCTATACACAATATAGCTAATACTAAACACGTACTTAAGTATCATAACAGAAATAGTCTACTGGCATGTATTAAAGTAGTTGGTGAAAGCAAAAACTCATTTTTTACATTAAACCAGGCTATAATTGAAGCCATTGAAGTAGGGTTTTATGTTTTAAAATCAAAATGAATACAATGTATACTGATCTAGAACAATTTCAGAGCGTTCAAAATTATATGTATACTTTTGTCTTAGCAAAACTAAGAAATGTTAATTTTGAAAAAAATGAGATTTTTGACAGTTAAACCTTTCAATTGAAATGAAATTTGATTTATGTTAAAATTCAGACATAAACTGATATATTCAAAATCAAATTTTAGGAATTTTACTTTTTAAGAAATTATTACGTCACAACATAATGTCTGAAAAATGCTATGTTCCAGTGTCCTCGAGGAGAGGTCATTTAGGTTCATGTTGTTACTTACCTACTTTAGTGATCTTATCGTGCATTATACCATCGTGTAGGCATTTAAATCTTCTTTTAAAATGATATATCGCTCATGCATTTAGCACTAAATTTATAGAAGTTATTGATCAAGTATCATTACTTTTTGAACCACCCTCGTATACTACATTGTATACTATACTGTACTGTATTCAAGTTACTAATTTTACTAATATAATCTTTTGCTTTTGTTTTAAATAAGAATTCAACGATTAAGCTGATTGGAAATTCCAGTACAGACGCTAAGCAGTATTAAATCCGTCCACACATTTTCAACATAAGTTATTTAGGAGTAAATTGTATAAACGAATACAAAACTTTCGACGAATATTCACCCTCTTTCTCATTTGAATTTTTATTTGATTTCAGTCTATCTTCTTTATTCTTTAGTAAGTGTTAAATCCCAAAAATATTACAAAAAATTATTTGACATGCTTCGATGCTATCTAATAAATGCTATTCTCACTGTTAAATCATGTCTAACTAATGAAGGTCCATTCAAGTCAAGGTACAGCGCTATAAGCTAAATCCCGCTATGAAAGTTGATATTCGTACATCCCGTTTGAAGGCAACACAGTGTAATGCAATGTATAGATGATAGCTTTTTGAAATTGTTGAACATTAATTTGGTCAGATTGTCAAACATTTTATCGACTGATCAGATGCGGGTGGGGTGGCTCCAAACTGCTTACATGTATAAAGAACATCCGTTTTGTGACAACACTCGCCTTTGGTTGGAAAGCGTAACGCCATAGTGAGATAGTGTAGACCCAGAACAGAGGGCTCGGAAAGGAACCCACTGATCAAGGCTGCATAGTTTTGTCATTTTGCAATACATGTATATGACAGAAAACAACCATAAATAGATCTAGTCAAAAATGTACTATCTTAATTGAAATCGGATTTGTTTTTCATCCAGGAATGAAATAAGTTGAATTGTGAATACATTTTGCACTTTCGTAAAGGTATTAATTCAACCTGCATATTTCAACTGCATTTTCTTAGAAACTTCATTCTGTAGTATGATGTGTCTTTAGATTTTAATACCCAACATGGAGAAGTGTCGTCTGCCTTAATATTACTGTCAACAAAAAATTGACTTTCGTTAAGCTGCTTTCAAATTAAACATCAAAGCGGGTTTTTTTTTTTCAAACGTTTTGGACCCAGATCTGACGCCGAGTTACTCTAGTTTCACTTTGCACGATAACAGTTCACACACAATATCTTCATCGGCAGCTAACTGGTTTGTTACTGACATGTCCGCCATTGTCGACAAATACCACGTGACAGCGAGCGTCGGGTATTCCAGCTGTGTGTCATGTTTATGTTTGTCGGAGGCAAGGCATTTTATTGTACCAAAAAAGTGACACCAATCTAGGTTTATATTCTAAAAGCTAATACTTCTCACTGAAACATTGATTTCTCACATAAGTACCCCTGTTTTCTATAGCAAACAACGGTGACGAATATCCTTATCTCCAACATGTGTAAGATCACTTTGATGACGTCACTATAACGTCACTATTTTTAACGGCGTTTTGACGTCACCGGGGTTCCAAACAAATGCACATTGTTTAAAAAAAATAGCTTAAATCGTTGGTAAAGTGAGAAAAAGAATCTGTCACTCGTCGATGTTTAAGACAAGTTGATCTCAAACTCGTCTAGAATAGAAAAGATTTTAAGCTCGCCTAGGCTCGCTTAATAACATTTTAATTCTAGACTCGTTTGAGATCAGCTTGTCTTAAACATTGACTCATGGCATATCCTATATATATCCCGATACATAATTGGTTGATAATGCACGGTTTACTGTATACAGTACAATATGTTATTCTAGTGGCAAGGACTATGGCAAACAGAGTATTTGCGTTTATGTATGAAATATTGTGCTGTAGCAGAAACTTTATTTCACCAAAATGATTCTTCCAATAAGTTCTCAGGGGAAGTTTATTGTAATAGCAGGGAATAAACGGGTTAAACTTCACTGTACAGAAAAACTGCATGGTGATCCATTTTTTCAAACCTGTACTTTTCTAAAATTATTATTTCTCACCGAATGACGTCATTAAAGTAGGCCTAGCCTACACTACACTTTATGCATTCAACATATTAGACTACAGGTTATCAATTCAATGTGCATGTGTATATTACATTGTATTTTGATACGTGAATAATGCTAGCCGTAGTTTCAAAATGTTATTGATTCATTTATGCCTGGATATTGTAATGAACTCTCCCTGATTGTTTGCTGGAAAATTTCATGGTAGATACACAATTACATTTTTATGCATGAGGTCCGGGTGATGTATACAGTGGAGAAAACGTTATTCTTTTGTTATAACATCTTTATCTCCATTGCAAACAGTAGGGAGCATATATCAGACGCCGGGTAACCTCGGCGTCTGATCAGGCTCGAAACAGTTTGCCACTGAAATAAAATAAATCAGAAATAATGTGTCATGTTCTTCATTTTAGTACATTGCGTTTGTTTTTAATTTCGTTTTGACGGGAAATAACAACGTCCCCATGTATGAGGTCTAAGATATGCCATCTATTTATAAACCTATACAAACAAACGATTCAAGTGTATCATCACACCTAATGAAATGCCTTTTTATGAATGACCTGTTAGCCTCTGTAAAATACAGTGGAGAAGACCTTAGTTCCTTCCGGTTAAAACGCAATGTAATACTATGTAGAAAATGACAGCTTTTTGAACATTCTCGCGATTTACATGTATTTTAATCTGAGTGGCAAACTGTTTGGGGTCTGGTCAGGCGCCATGTTTCTGACATTAGTTCTTTTAGCATAAACACCTTATCTTCTACACTGTAGTATTTATATGTTGTCATATGTTGTCTCAGGTTTAAAGTACTCAAAACCTTAATATAAGTTTCACAGGTCAATGTTTACCCTTACAATGAATGTTTCAGATAAATGACCAGTTTGTACTGGTGTTCGATGGTTCAACGTCTATATTCAAGAATAACATACTTCCAGGAGCCTTCTGATCTGAATCTACCCTATGTTTACAAAATACGTATATTCACATTGCCCGACAAAAAAGGTAAAATTACAAGTGTAACGTTGCTAAAATAAGTTTTCAGTAGAACACGCTGTGAGTTTAATATACACACGTACGCACGTACGCACGCACGCACAGTGAAGTTTCCTTCTAAATGGGAAACATTCATGTATTTTGCACTGTATATCAGTATCAATGTAAGTCTGTTATGCTTTATTTGCTATCACCAGTCTCTCCCAATAAACGCGTTTATGCTAAAACCCCTTCTGCCCATTGCAAACATTCTGAAGCCAGATCAGACGCATTTGACAAGGCTACAAATTATGTGCCCTTTATTTTAGAAATACTCGTCTACGTTTTTAATAATTTGTAATTTTCTACCTTTAATTGCATTTCGTTACCATTTAGTTTCGTTCAACCGAGAAAGAATCATGTCGCCTAAACCTATTTGTGCCAAGCTTTCAATAAATTGGACATAGGCAAACAGTGTAGATTCTGATCAGGCGCCGCGTAATGCGGCGTCTGATCAGAGTCTTCACTGTTTGCTGATTTCAAAAATAAAGGAATTTCAAAAGAAAAAAAATGAAAATGAAAATTTAGACCAGATACCCCTTACATCAAAATGGAATAATCCAATATAAGCACGGAATAATCCATTGGGCGTAAGTACGGTTATTGTGTATAAAAAACCCCGTCTCCAGTAACCTTACACTGACATACCGGACCTACCGGCAATACCCCCACCCAATGTGGGATGTCATGACTTGCAACTTTTATGTACAGTAGAAATATGTCATTTATTTCCGTTCAAACAAAATTAAACGCAAACGCAATGCAATAAAATGTAGAAAATACTCCTTATCTTATTGTAACCTGAGTTGCATACGTTTGGAGCCTGATCAGACGCCATGGCTAATGGATATAAATTGTAAATTGTTTCCAAGGGATATAAAGAGGTTGAGTATATACGCGTTTTGTTTTGGAAGAAAGACGGGACGTCTTCCACAGTAATATCCATTAGCGAGAATTCAACCAACATTTTATTTTGTAACCTGAAAACTCCAGCGCAATATCTTGTAGAAATTTGAAAGACAGGAGAAGACTCGAAGCAATACAATGTAGAAAATAAAATTCGTTTAGAAATCTTAAGGATTACGGTTCATCTGAAAAGCAAAGGAGGTTCGATTTATCTCGCCGAAAATTAATCTTAAAAGCTATCCATGTTTTTAATGTGGATCAGTGAACGTATCTAAAATTAATAAAATTTAGAAAAATTAAAACATTTTGAAATGTTGACAATTTACTTCTATCCGAGTGGCAAACAGTTTGGAGCCTGATCAGACGCCGGGTTTCCCGGCGTCTGATCAGGCACCAATTTGTTTGCAATGGAAATAATCATTTTAGCATAAACGCGTTTATTTAGGAAAGGATTATTTTCCCCCAATTGTATCATAGGGTCGTTTAAGAAAACTGTGACTGTAGTTTGTTTAATAGAAGATTTAGCAGTAAAGATAGGCGTGCGACCATCTTTCCATCCCTATCTCAAGAAAGACGGTTTGATGACGTGGGAGATAAACAACTTTCTCTTTCCACTAAGTATTACAGTGGAGGAGACGTTATTCTTTCCCAATAAACGCGTTTATGCTAAAACAATTATTTTCTATTGCAAACAGTTTGGAGCAAGATCAGACGCCGGGTGACCCGGCGTCGATCAGGCTCCAAACTGTTTGTCGTTTAGATAAATATTATATCGTCAGATTTTTCAAAAAGTATGTTATTTTATATATTTTATTGAATTACGTTTGCGTTTAATTTCGTTTTAAAATTGGAAGTATAATATTTTCTCAACTATATTAGAAGAGGGTTGTATATCCACGAGGATAACTGAACATAAACTGCCGGGAACTCACACAGATTGGTGAAAAAACTGAGCTTTAAGGCAAATTGCAAACAGTATTGACCTAGATATGACGAGTGCATATTTCAACAAATCAGCTGATTCATGTCAGCATTGTTTATCAAATTATGTTCAGACAAATGTAGAAACTGTTTGGATCCTGATCTCGTCCCGAGATTGTAAAACGTCTGAGTTGAGTCTGAGTTATCGTCTTCAAGCATTCGATTGTATTAAGCAAATTCTCAAATCTTACCAATCAAATGTTTGAGAACGATGTAAGACTCAACCCAAAAGCTTTATGACATTAGACCTAGATACATGTACCGGGTTGCTAGGATGCTCGTCAATTTGCCGCTAGAAGGTGTTTACTATTTGTAGAAATTGTTTATTCAGCAAGTCAGCTCTTGTTGAAAACAGTCTTTCAATTGTCAATGGTGTTTGTCATTTTTGTTTTAAACGTATTGCTATTCTCCGTCAAACACGTGTTTACCAACCTCATTAACAAATATCCAGGGACAACGTTTCAAATAGCTGCCATTTCAATTTCGTCTGCCTCTAACTGCCACCTTTTAAACACACCGAGTGCTGTTTCATTTAACTCTTTTGCTGCCAAGTTTTATGGTCTGCTCTTACTGCTAAAATATCGTCTGCATCGGAAGGGTAGTCTTCAATATTTTTAAAATCAGATTTAGGGCTGTTTTGACTGAAGAAATGTCGATACGAGTGTCAAACAGTTTGAATCCTGATCCAGATTGTTTGCAAAGTCACCTATTGGCGACAATGGCAATGAAAGAGTTGTAACCAATGGCGACAGTGAATTTCAAAATATAGATATCCTAGTGTCAAAAAGTTTGGATCCTGATCAGGATCCAAACTGTTTGCAAATAGCCAATGTATTCGGGGTAAGGGAGTGATGGGGTTAATGGTAGCTGAATACCATTCCGACTGTATTTTGTTTGTTTCGACTTTTTTTGTAACGCAGTTCAAACTTGGGTTATATTTACAATCATTCAATTATATTGAATGCAAAACAACAGTTGAATTTTGTAAAGGCAATTTTAAACGCAGAGAAAAAACACACATTGGATACAGTGAAATTCCGATGTGACGACTTTTCAATTGAAGACTAACTGATTTTGCTCAAACACATTTACGCCTAGCGTCGTATAGCAAACAGTGTAGAGCCTGATGAGACGCCACGTGGGTCGGAGTATCATGAGGGACTGCACTGTTTGCTATTTCACATGCAATGTTCTGTTGTATGCACAGAAACTGTTATTTCTTTAGATCGCTATTGTAAATCTACAATGAAATCTTCCAGGAACTTCATAGGGCGATTTCATTGCAATATCCAGGCATTCAATCTGAACATTCTTATGAACATTTCCTGCTTCATTTTAAGTTACAAAAATGACCAATAAGGAGAGATTCTGATGACAGAACTCCTAGGAGTCCTGTCCCTGATATTGGGTTACACTGTTTGTACGGGACAAATGTACTATTCTCAGGTTCACGGTCTGTACATGACTAGTATACTTGTCACATGGGTTGGATGGGTAAAACAGGCAGTGACCAACACAGACGGGATACAGTGAGACCCTGACGTGACAATCATTCAATTATGTTTAGCCCGTTTATGTCTAGGTTTTGCAATGAACTCTTCCTATACTTGCTGGAAGAATTCATTATAAATATAGAAGTTTGATCTAGAGACAATACACGTCATTTTAAATAGCAAACAGTGTATACTCGGATTAGACGCCGCAATTTTATCAGAGTATACACTGTTGGCAAATACATGTATGTATTTTTGGGGACGATAGGCATGAATGGGTTAAGACAGGTTGTAGCTAAAACAAGATGAACGTTATGCAGAAATTGTTTTTCTTCTTTAACTAATCTTTATGCAGCGCTCCTTTTTTAACACCCAAAACGATTATTTTGGTCTTAACGTACACTGTAACATTAGTACATATAAACTGGTATTTATAAGCCAACAATTAACTTCCTTGACAAGATTAGAGGTTATATAGTTGAAGCACAGTTTGTTGTCACACATATATACATGTACATGGAATTGGGTTTTGGTTACATTTTATGGCAGCATCAGGTCTGGCCCGTCCCCTAGATTTGAGAATTTTGGAATCTGATTGGACCCAGATCAGATGCGGAGAAAAACCGCGGCTGATAGGTTCCATGGATAGTTTTGAACCCAGATTAAAATGAATGTGCATTTTCTTTTAAAAACACCAAACAAATAAACCAGCAAACTAAGCAACAACAATAAATTATAACATTGCTCTATTCTAATATGTCGACCTCTAAGGGCCCTTTTCAAAGAAAAGCATGTTCAAATACCTGTATATGCGTTTATGGAAAGAACAACATTTTTGTCCCATGTAACATGTATTAGAATAGAGCAATTGTTATAATTTAATACTATTATAATTCCCTATTTTGAATACTGTTATGTTTATTGTAAACAACACCAACAAATAAATCTACATTTAATAAATTGCAGTTAATATCCTTTGAAATGGAAAGAATATATGTGTTCACTTGTACTGTTACTATGCATAATACGTTATTTTTCTCGTTTAAACGTTATTAAACACAAATGCAATTCAATAAAATGTAGAAATGACTGCTTCTTGAAAATAAAGATGTTTTCCAGTGACAACCAGTTTGGAGTCTGATCTGCATAGCTGCAAACTTTTTGCATAGGACATATTTGCTATATCATAAACGCATTTATTGGGTAAGAATAACATTTCCACTGTAGGTATACTTAAATTCGTAGTTTAGAAAAGAGATTGACTGTCTCCTGTCTGCCTTGCTCTGTCTTGTATCACTGCATGTGTACCGATCAACCCTATATAAACAAACCCCATTGTGTTTTATATAACTATTTCTATCTAAACCATTCCGACATACAAACGATTTAAAGCGCCTCTGCTCCAACGCAACGATGTGGTACAGACACATGGTAGCTTAAAGCAGGACGAAAATAAAAAGCAGAAATCTCCTGAACGAGCTTTCTGCATTATTTTCACCCTGTTCCAAGTGATTGCCCTCACTGAATGTTTTGTATTTGTAGGGTAAAAGTATGAACAAACCTCATTATGTTTTATCGCGTCTGATTATGCTGGCCCAGTATCTTTTGAAACCTTATTCTTCGTTCAGCGTGTCCCCTTCACCAACAAACCACACATGAACTCAGATTTACCATGCTTTTGAGGCTGATAATAGGCACTGAGATTCTAGTTTGATTGGCGGGGAATATATTGTTTTACATCCAGGATGTTGTGTCTTGTGGAGAGGTAAAAATCGAACTAGCATCGGCTGATAAAATAGAGAGTAAGTTTTTCATTAACGACAGGCTGGAAGCTAAGCGTCTAATTATCATTGGACCTAATTCGTGGCATACCTTTTTCGTTACTATATCCGAGTCCTCAACAACTGTAAACATGCCGATGAAAAGTTTAACTCTTTCTCTGCAAGTGGCGCCAATATGCTTCTTTGCAAACAGTTTGGATCCTGATAGACACCGCGTAACGCGGTGTCTGATCAGGATCCTATTAGTTTGAAACTCGTTTCGACGCATTTAAGAAAATATTTCTTCAGTCAAAAGAGCCCTAAATCTGACATGAAAAATATTGCAGACGACATTATCAAAATGAAACGTTATTTTGGTGATACTTATAAGAGTGTTAAAGCAGACGATAAAACTTGGAAATGAAAGCGTTAATGGTGCCAACATGTACATGTATATTATATAGTTTAACGTGTCATGGAAGAATCTTGGAGATATATACACATACGTACGTGACAGCTAAATGTAGAAACTATACACAAGATAAAAATGAGTATGCACGAACTTGCCGATTTAATATCGATGGTAATTGTAAATGCAATATATATGTATTTTATTAAATAGATATTATATATACATGTACAGCATGTATCACTATATACATTGTATAATATTTATAGTTATTTACAAACTAAATCCTTACTCTGTCTGGTCAGAGTCTTAATCAGAGTCTACACTGTTTGCTGATAGGAAGTTCGATATAAAACAAAACTCAAAAGAAAATTTAGACCAGGCACCCCTTATATCAATAATGGACTACTCCAATATATAAACATGGACAAATCAATTGGGCGCAATGGGTAGAACTTTAATAGCAGCAGATGACACTGTTGCCGCGGCAGACGACAATTTTTACTTAACATTAAACATTTAAAAAATTAAACTGGGTCAGTAAAACTTATATCAACCCTTAAACTGATAACATCGTCTTAACAAGCAGTTGCAAATCGACTGGATCAAGGTCAGATCTTATAATCTAGTAAGTTGGTACCAATCTGGATTCATCCTGATTTACTCTCATTAATTCGGGTTGTTATGTTAATACTGGTATAAACACTAGTTTTGATTTGAAATTTTGTACAAACGACACTCAATAAGCAGACGAGATCCCTGCGGGATACGGGTTAAGTCAACATAAGAACATGGATGTCTTATGTTGTTTGTTGATATGAAAGGAGTACAGCGGTGAAGACTTTATTCCTTCACGTTTTATCAAACTCACACGCAAACACGTTGCAATCAAATATAGAAAGCGACAGCTTATTGATATTGCTATTTAGTTCTAATCTAATAGTGGCAAATTGGAGCCTGATCTTGACGCTGGGTAACATTAGTACATGTACCTGGCGTCTGATATGGCTCCAGGCTATTAGCAATGGATATACAGTGCTACCTCCCCACAACCACCCTCTGAACAACGATTCCCTCCTTACAACAATGTTTGCTGCTGGTCCCCAAACAAGACAATTACATGTAGAGCCGAAGATCACGCGTGATACTGATTTTACCACGTTTCAACCATTCATTCCATGTTCATATAGTAAACTTCGCCAACTATGAACATCTATCATCTCTATTGAGCTTTCTGTTTTGCTGTCACCTTGCTTTAAGATGTCGCCTGGCTTTCATACAAGCGAGTTACCCTCTTTTTAGTGGTCGCTATATAGAGAGGTTAAAAACTATAGGACGACCCTTCCCTGTCGTGATCTATACATTCACAGAAATACTATAATTATATGCTAAGTACGTTGGATATAGATGATTTGAACTAATTACTATAGAGAAAATGGTTTATGAGTATTGCCCGACTTCATGTAAGTCCGGTCTATTTACATCAGCAGACTCATACAATGTAGGTCTTAAGTTATTAGCAATTGACTCGCTAAATCAGCGTCTGCTTTAAATGTGTCCTCTGAGTAATGCATTTTATGTATCTTTGACTGATAAGTCATCAATACGACTGTGAAGAAGTTTTAATCCTGATCAGACGTCGATCAACTCGGTCTGGATCCAAACTGTTTGAAAATGCAGATCACAGTGTTTATAATGCAGGAATTCTTTTTCATCTTTAACCCTTTCACATCAATATTTGTCGCCAGCTTTAACCCATTTATGACTAGTGGATTCTTACATGATTATAATTGTATTGGATGAGCCCTTTTTTTCATTAAATGGCTCTCTGGTCTAAATGTTCATTTTCGTTTTGCTTTATATTGAAATTCCTATCAGAAAACAGTGTAAAGACTCTGTTCAGACGCCTCATAATGCGGCGTCTCACCAGAGTCTACATTGTTTGCCTATATCCCTTTTATGGGACACTAGGCACAAATGGATTAAAGTTTAATGGCCAAAGTCAACGTCTGTGGACAATTGAAACATTTAACGGATTCCTCAATTGCAAAAGGTTTGGAAACAGATCAGACGCCGGTTAACTCGGCATCTGAAATGGCACCAAATAGTTTGTTACTTAAATATACAGTCAATGTTTCAAAAGCCTGTAATTGTTACATTTATTGCAATATCAAATGGAAACGTACATATCCACTGTATAAAGCCTACATGTTTTAAAAAATTCAAATATAGACGACAAATTGATCTGACGCCAATATGGCATTGAACTAGCTAAACCTGTAAATATTTATGTGAAACTAGATCACAATACAAAACACCTCGTAATAAGCGACCACACATTTTTAAGACCCACGTGTAGTATGAAATAAATCTGGTTGTTTAAAGCAGGATAAAACATAATTTAGAAAGCTCCTTTTTGGGCTTTCTGCATTATTTCTATTCTTCATTAAGATGCGAATTGTCTTAAGATACATGTTCTTCAATGAGTTTTCGCTCTGTACAGGACTGATTGTCATAACGATATGATCCGATAGTAAATGACAATTGAACAAAGAAGAAGACATAATTCTTTTCCATTTTAAACGAAATTAAACGCAAACGCAATGCAATAAAATCTAAAAAAACGGCTTTTTAAAAAAAATGAAGAAGAAAGAAACGTTTAATGATTTCTGTTTATCTGCATCGCAAATAGTTTGAAGACTGGTTAGACGCCGGGTTACCCGGCGTCTGATCAGGCTTCAAACTGTTTGTAAATGGATATAAGACGGATATAAAATATAAGCATTAACGCGTTTATTGTGAAAGAATAACAGCTTCATTGTACGGGCTTGGTCTGTATTGATAGATAATGGTTCAATGACAGTTAATACTTACATATTTCTGTTTTTCATTATTCCCGCAAAACTGATTTGATTAAATCCAAAATGAAACTTTTACAAATCCGTTTAAATACTTATAATTCCAATCCAAATAGCTCCGAAGTCACATATCATCCGACTCAAACCCAGCACTGCGCAAAGCCGGGCCACACACTTAAATTACAACCACCGCTAGTTTTCACTGCTCTGAAACTTCCAATCTTTCTGATCACATCAAACGCGAAACGAAAATACTTCACCGATGGGCGGGTCATTTGTTTTTTCTCGGTTTAACTTATTTTTCTGTCCCAACTAAAATGGTTATCCAATCGTTTAATAGTGATACCTTGCTAGTCACACTCCAACTTTTAAATGTTGACCCGAAAAAAGTATTTTTATCGCATACGGGAGGAATTCGCGCTGGATTGCCTTAACCCCAGTACAGCAAGCCTGACTTCAGTATAGGAAAAACGTCCAAGGTTAAGTTTTGAGTTTTTATCCTGTTGGTTATAAAGCGGCGTTTACATCACTCCAAGCTCGACAATTTCAGTCTTATCGAAAGTAGACCTCTATCTTTATACTTTCTATCATGCTGTTATATCGTCTGCTTAACTCTTTACCCCATTGCCTGTTTCAAGCATCAAAATGATGTGAACATTTAAAGCGGGTTGAAAGTAAAGCAGAATGCGCCTTAAGGTGCATTCTGCTTTACTTCCAGCCTGCTTTAAGCTACAACAGTAAAATTCACTTATAACAAAGTCGTGGGGACCGTCTGATTCCTCTCGTTATATCCAAATTTCGTTATATCAGGTCCATTTCACTATACATTAATCAGAGATGGGGTATAACACTTCGTTATATCCAATATTTCGTTATATCAGGTCTATTTCACTATACATTAATTAGAGATGGGGTATAACACTTCGTTATATCCAATATTTCGTTATATCCAATTTCGTTACAAGCGAGCTTCATAGTATCTGCTAGGATATAGAAAATTTTCATATTGTGCATATTCATGGCTTGTTAAAATGGAATATTTTTCTTTCTTCAGCAGAGGGGAAAACAAATCAAAGCCGTGAAAGGGCTTATCTATGGGTTATGGGTTGGACATTTCTTTAGTGTTTCAAATTAAGATTTTATAGGTGTTGGGAAGAAGAAACGTCGATAATAGTCAAACAGCTTTGGCCCTGATCAGACGCTGAGTTACACCGCGTCTGAAAAAAAGATCTAAAATGTTAACAAAATTAATGATACCCAAGTCATGCTCAGCTCTTCATGGTTTAACGTGTACATGTTTTTTGTACACATGTAAGACTGAATTTCGATAAAAACCAATAAACTTTAAGAAAGCTCATTTATATTGAGGGTATTTCTATTGTGCATTTGAAGGGTGTTTTATCAGCTATAAAGGTGCGTTATATTGACAATGTATTATTCGGTTACATCGCTAATACATGAAGCAATAAATATATAAATCTAGGCAACCAGTTTGGACGTAAATGAGACGGCGCGTATATCAGTTAGGTCTAAACTGGTTTCCAATGCAATGTACTTATATATACACGTGTCATTTAGCTGTGCCAGTAGAAAACCACACTCATTGCGCAAACAGTGTAGACCCATACCCGCCGCGATGTCAGAGACAGTGAGTCTGTTGAGAGTCTACACTGTTAACACTCGCCTCAAATTTCCTAAGCTATACAAGAGGCATTGTTTTGAACAGCCTGTGCTAATGCCCAGGGCATTTGCATAAAATATACTACAATTGGTAGATTGCGACCTATGTCACAACTGAATGAAGTTTTAACTCTGTTGTCTGCCATTTATCAGTGTCGTCTGCTATTAAATTTCTCGCCTGCAGCCCTAACTCTTTAACTTCCAAGTGTTCGTCCGCTTGAAGACTGTCGTCTCCATTTCCTTCGCGAATTGAACAATCAAAGGGTTGGGCTAAAACTTCGATATCTAAAATTTAGATCTTGATCAGGGGCTTTACTACTCTCGTCTGATCTGGCTCCAAAAGGTTTGCCAATCAGAGTTGGTTAAATTCGTCAATGATGTCAAGAATCTGTAATTATATCAATTTCATTACAATATTCGTTTAGATGGGAACGAATAGCGACTTCTCCACTGTACCACTTAAAATGGCTTAATGCAATCATAATCCTATTTCTAAAGTGCTCTTAACCCATTTAAGCCTATGGTCTTCTTAAATGGACATTGGCAAACAGTGTAGACCCTGATGAGACGCCACGTTACTGTTTGCTTTATCATACAAAATGATCTCATGGATAGAAAAAACACTGCTGTGCCTTTAGATTACCCTAATCTAATATCAATGATGAAATCTCCCACCAAGAATAGGAAAAGTTAATTGTAATATCCAGGCAGTAAAGGGTTACTGTGACCTGGTTCGTTATTGCATGTATAGACCACTTGGACCGTGATCAGGATTCAAACTGATCAAAATTTGTGTTTAAGTTTGCTTGTAAATAGTTGTGAAATATCATGAAGTTAAAACTTGTCAAGGAAACTTCTTAAAGTCAAAGAATGCCCAGGTTAAGGGTTAGGACAAGAACAAAATGACCTATTGTATTCCAGATTTACATTATATATATCCCATTCGCTCTTGTTCCACCGAATTTTATCGTCTGCCTAAACCTCTCAATGCCAAATATCGTCTGAATTGACAGTGTCGTCTACAATACTTTTTTTTCCAAGTTACGATTTAGGGATTCGTAACTGAAGAAATGTCGATACGAGTGTCAGACAGGTTGGATCCTGATCAGCCGTTGCGTTACAGTTGCCAAACAGTTTGTAGTGGAAGATAATTGTTTTAGCACAAGCGCGTTTATTGGGAAGGAATAACGTCTTCTTCACTGTAAACCATGTTCGAAGAGATTAAACAATGGAGGTGTGAAAATATATTGCTATCTAATTTCAGATTAGAGTTCGATTTGCGTATTGCATATCGGCTAACCAAGGGGCGGATTTCCACATTCACAATGGAGAAGACGTTATTCTTTCCCAATAAACGCGAAAACTTATGCTAAAGTCTCCGTAATTCTATTCTATATTGTTTGGAGCAAAATCAAACATCGTATAAACTCTCTGATCAGGTTCCAAACTGTTTTTTGTATAAATTAAAAGTCAACGTTAACACTTTCAAAATGTTGCCATTTTATTACATTGTTTTTCGTTAGTGCCATTTAATTTAGGAGTAAAACACACTTCCGAGGTTTAAAAGGAAAATAATCAAGTCTTCTCAAATGTGTAAATTAAGTTTTTATCTTTATTTACATCCCATCATCACATGAAGATACATGTACATGTAATATAGAAAGGCATATTAAGTATCAGCATCGACCTATTATGGATAGTGGGGTGTCCCGGCAGATATTGTTTGTTTTAGTTTTTGTGAAAGGTACAACAAAAAATGTACGGGTACAGATAGAATCCCACTACTGAAAAAACCCACTGGTTCTTCCACATACCCGGTGTAAGGAAACAGGGGCCCGTCATATGAAACGTCGTACAATAAATGTTGTCGTACATGTAAGTCAGGTTCTACAATTCTCAACAACTTTTTATGTATCCGTCTAATCCTGTCTTGTTACATCTCGTCAGAATCAGCATGAAAAGACGATTCTAAAGAGATATTACAACAGTTTTAGATGAAAACAAATAAGACGGTGTTTTGGTGATTAATGCCACATCCTAAGGACCATTAGTAAAACTATTTGGTGTAGCGATGGCTCAAACCAGCGACTCTTGTGTCACGTACAAGCCCAGCCCGTTATCGCGTGACACGAATCCGTCAAAGTGAGCGCAATCGAACAGATCCACTTCTTTACAGAGATATACAGAAACCAAATTGCCAGAAATACTTTCAAGTGCAGTCGAAAGAAGTCCCCTCTCACTCCGTCGACAAATAGTCCCACACAACTCATTTGCCCATGATTCTCTGCATATCATTTTGTCATGAAATGAATGTTTTATGCTTTTGATGTGAGGCATGGTTCCCAGAGAATAAATACAAAATGTTTCTGTACTACATGTTGTAACATAGATTGGGTTTGTAGAGAAATTATGTAGTATAAAGTGACCTGGGCCCGTTTCAAAACATATAAGAAGTTTTATAAAACGTGCACGTCCCATGTCCTATATGAATAGAGTTACGACAAGACTTTCAGACAATGCAAACAGTGTCGACCTAGGATTTTTCACGGCGTCTGACTGTCTTATATTGTCCGATGGAACTTTTCTCGTCATGTTGTTTATAGTTTTTGCTGTCAATTTATTTTTAAGTTTAGTTTGTGTGGGTGTGGGTAAGAACAAGCTTCGCACTTGTTATGTTCGATGTTTTTATGAATGATCACACAGTATTCTGAAGAGGTTCATGTGCTCGTATATCAATTATGCAGGCACATGTTTTGCAACAGAGCAGACACAATTCCCCATTAAACGCGTTTGTGCTAAATCATTTATGTTCACTGCAAACAGTTTGGAGCCAGATCAGACACCGGGTAACTGGGTGACTGAACAGGCTCCAACCTGTTTGTCACTCAGAATGTAATGTAATTTCTCAAGAACCTGTCTTTTTCTACATTTCACTGCACTACGTTGAGTTTAGTTTCGTTTCGTTTGGACGGAAAAGAAAAACGTCGTTACTATTTGTATCTACAACTCCTCACAGTGCACATGTCCTTAACGCTGACAATAATAGCAAACAGTGATGACCCTAATACATGTAAGACGCCGCTTTATGTGCAGTCTCATAGGGGTCTACTATTGGCATTTGCCATTTTGGATGATTGCATGTAAAACATCAAGCGTTCATGTTTGAAAAAGAAACATAATGTAGCGAAAAGGTTCAAATTTAATGACTTGGTCGTTTGTATTTTGAAGTTGGTTTGAATCTATCAACAGCTTGTTATTCTATATATCTTTGCATGCTAGGTACTTTCTTTCTTCTGCATCAATTGTCGTCTGTTATTGTTCTAGAAATAGATTATTCTATATTTCTTTTTAAAACATGTACAGAGAGTCAAACAATTTGGATCCTGATGAGACGCCGCATTACGCGGCGTCTCATCCGGATCCAATTTGTTTGCAAAGGTGATCATGTTTTCGCAGATTGGCATGCTAAGAGATACCAAAGTCTATTTGAACAGTCTCTTTTTATACAGTATATAATATAAAAAACTGGCGGGTGAGGAAACCTTTGAGTGTGTTTATTACCTAGCCAAGACATGCAACGCATACACAGAAACTCTTGTAGTAAACGGAACAAAGATGAGTAACCAGTCTTTAAAATAGGACGTAGCTTAGTGCAGAACAAACGTAAACAAAATACCTATACGAGTCCTCTAGATGGGCAAGACGTTTGTCCTGCATTAAGCAGAAGATCTATCAAAGACTATCCTGTATTTAAAGACAGTCGTGGTACTTCATATACCGTTTTAAGGCAAGTTTGACTATATTTAAATAATTAATATGTTTTGTACACCTGGACGTTAAAGCCTTTTAAACGCTAAATAAATCTCGTCTGGCGAAATAGTCGTCTGCTTCAACACTGAAACCGGTTCTTTTTTTTTTAAAATTTAGATTTGCAGATATACAATCAGATTGACAAAATGGTTTGGATTCTAATTAGATACCGATCAGACTACATATACGTTATCGGGATCTGATCTGGATACACACGCTTTACACACAGTCGAACATCGATGACTCTATTTCGCTGAACCCATTTGCGCTATTTGGATTTTTCCAAGCGTATTTATTGAATGAGTCCATTTGTTCAAAGGGGGTGTCTGATCTTACAAACAGGGATACTCTGATCAGACGACGCATAATGCGACGTCTGATTAGAGTCTACACTGTTTATTTCCTAATACCTATGTCCCATTATTATATCGGAGCGTGGGCATAAAAGGGTTAAGTCTAACATATCTGTATTTCTGTTACATGTACCCCTTCAACCCATAGTCTGTTTCTAGCTTTGAAGACAGAATACCACTTAAAGTATGCTTTTAAGCTACCATCGGCTAGGATATAGGAACCATTTCTTATGTTGTATATTCATTACTGTTTAACATGAGACCGAAATAAATTAAGTTCATTAAAAGGTTATTATATTGAGCAAAGGGTTAAACCGTGCCATAGTGGAGGTCCAGTAATCGCGGTTCGACTAATGAAAGGGATAGTTCGACATACTCGCTAAAATTATTATTTCAATTGTAAACAGTTTAGAGCTAGATCAGACGCCGGGTTACCCGGCGTCTGATCTGGCTCTAAATTGTTTACCTGTTACAAATGTCAAAATTTGTAAGTTGCTACATAATTATTAGTTCATTGTATTTGCGTTTCGTTTGTGTTTAAATGAGAAAGAATAACGTCGTCTCTACAGTCTAATGAGTGTTCGGATTACAGTGATTCGACTGTATTCGTTTCTAATGTTTGTGTCTCTACAGGTGACGGTACTTTAGCTTTCAAGTTTGAAGCAGACGACACTTTAGGGCGGGTGGGGGGAAATTCAGACATCTACAGGATATTTACATTACATCTGATAGATAAAATGATTTTTTGTCAATACGAGAGCTTGAAATCATCTGAACATAGGCATTAACCGATATTTCATGTAGCACATATTTTATCGGCTGCTTTTAAAAGTGTCGTCTGCTTTTGTCAACATTCGTTTTTTATATATTATCATCTAAAAAAAACTAAAACAGTTTGTCAAGCAGTTTGAATCTTGATCAGACGCTGAGTTACTCGTCGTCTGATTAAGATCCAAACTGTTTGTAAATACAAATCATCCCACGCCTAGCAGGATCTTGGTTAACCATTCGTCTTCGTAGATCGACTTGTCTGGTATCTACAAACAGTTTGGATCCAGAACATTTGGAGTGACATGTACATGGCCTCTGGCCCTAACTGTTTGAAGTCCATACTTAGATTTAGAAAAGTTAAAAGAACAATATAACTAAATGCATACGACAACCAAGGAGCACCTTATACTATAGAAGAAAGGTTAATGTTGAGGAGCCCTGATGGTCGGACTAAAATCGGCACTCTACGTACAGTGGTCAGTCATTATCGTCAACTTGGCAGTCAACCCGTTCCGAACTATGTTTAAGCATTGTACGGAACGGACTGACGGTTTACGAGAATGTCCGATCGCTCTCTCTAGAGTACCGATATTAACCAACATTAGCCCTATCACATTAAGGGTCCTCAACCTTAATACACGAACATATCTATAGTACAGTAATTAGTTGTTTAACGTATAGAACCCTAGCAACGAGTATATTCGTGGTTTACAAACAATACACATGTGATGAGTGCACCTGTTCTATGCAAACAGCGTAGACCCTGATCTCCCTGATCACGGTTTGCACTGTTTGCCATGTTGCAATATACTGCTAAAACCAACCGTTCATTGTAAAACAAGGACAATTTTATTGAAAACTGGAATTGTTCATTTGAAATTTCATTGGTAAATGAGTGTCTATGGAAATTGAACTCCGGGCTTTCTGAGGCTTGAATCAAAACGTGAACGTTACAAACCGAGTTTTCTGTGAATTCGTTATTCTTTCCAATTCAAAGGGTTAGGATTTACATTGACTATATTGATGTATGGTGGTGGTTAGGGTAAGGGTTAATATTGACTTTATTGATGTTTGGTAGTGGTTAGGGTTATATTGATTATATTAATGTATGGTAGTGGTAAGGGTTAGGGTTAATATTGATTGTATTGATGTATGGTGGTGGTTAGGGTTAATATTGACTTTATAGATGTTTGGTAGTGGTTAGGGTTTATATTGACTTATTGATGTATGGTGGTGGTAAGGGTTAATATTGACTTATAGATATTTGGTAGTGGTTAGGGTTTATATTGACTTATTGATGTATGGTGGTGGTTAGGGTTACTATTGAGTGTATTGATGTATGGTGGTGGTTAGGGTTAGGGTTAACATTGATTATATTGATGTATGGTAGTGGTAAGGGTTAGGGTTAATATTGACTTTATAGATGTTTGGTAGTGGTTATGGTTATATTGACTATATTGATGTAGGGTTGTGGTTAGGGTTAATATTGACTTTATAGATGTTTGGTAGTGGTTAGGGTTTATATTGACTTATTGATGTATGGTGGTGGTTAGGGTCTATATTGAGTGAATTGATGTATGGTGGTGGTTAGGGTTAGGGTTAACATTGTCAATATTGATGTATGGTGGTGGTTAGGGTTAACATTGATTGTATTGATGTTTGGTGGTTGTTAGGGTTAGGATTAATATTGATTATATTTATGCATGGTGGTATTTAGAGTTGGGTTAATATTGATTCTATTGATGTATGGTGGTGGTTAGGGTTAGGTATAACATTGACTTTATACGTGTATGGTGGTGGTTAGGGTTAGGATTAATATTTACTTTATTGATGTGTGGTGGTTAGGGTTAACATTGACTATATTGATGTATGGTGGTGGTTAGGTTTAGGGTTAATATTGACTATATTGATGTATAGTGGTGGTTAGGGTTACGATTAATATTGACTTTATTGATGTATGGTGGTGGTTAGGGTAAACATTGACTATATTGATGTATGTCGGGGGTAGGGTTAGAATTAACAATGACTGTTTTGATGTATGGTAGTGGTAAGGGTTATGGTTAACATTGACTATATTGATGTATGGTGTTGGTTAGGGTTAGGGTTAATATTAATTTCATTGATGTATGGTGGTGGTTAGGGTTAGGTATAACATTGACTTTATACGTGTATGGTGGTGGTTAGGGTTAGGTTTAATATTGACTTTATTGATGTATGGTGGTGGTTAGGGTTAACATTGATTGTATTGATGTTTGGTGGTTGTTAAGGTTAGGGTTAATATTGCTTATACTTATGTATGGTGGTGGTAAGGGTTGGGTTAATATTGAGTGTATTGATGTTTGGTTGTGGTTAGGGTTAATATTGACTTTTATTGATGTATGGTGGTGGTTAGGGTTAGGGTTAACATTGACTGTATTGATGTATGGTGGTGGTTAAGGTTATGGTTAACATTGACTATATTGATGTATGGTGTTTAGGGTTATGGTTACCATTGACTATATTGATGTATGGTGGTGGTTAGGGTTAGGATTAATATTTACTTTATTGATGTATGGTGGTGGTTAGGATTAGTGTTAACATTGACTATTATGATGTATGGTGGTGGTTAGGTTTAGGGTTAATATTGACTATATTGATGTATGGTGGTGGTTAGGGTTACGATTAATATTGACTTTATTGATGTATGGTGGTGGTAAGGGTAAACATTGACTATATTGATGTATGTCGGGGGGTAGGGTTAGAATTAACATCGACTGAATTGATATATGGTAATGGTCAGGGTTATGGTTAACATTGACTATATTGATGTATGGTTGTGGTTAGGGTTAGGGTTAATATTGACTAAAATGATCTATGGTGGTGGTTAGAGTTAGGGTTAACATTGAATATATTGATGTATGGTGGTTGTTAGGGTTAGGGTTAACATTGATTATATTGATGTTTGGTGGTGGTTAGGGTTAGGGTTAATATTGCTTATATTTATGTATGGTGGTGGTAAGGGTTGGGTCAATATTGATTGTATTTATGTATGGTTGTGGTTAGGGTTAATATTGACTTTTATTGATGTATGGTGGTGGTTAGGGTAAGGGTTAACATTGACTATATTGATGTATGGTGGTGGTTAGGGTTAGGGTTTACATTGATTATATTGATATATGGTGGTTGTTAGGGTTAATATTGATTATATTGATGTATGGTGGTGGTTAGGGTTAGGATTAACATTGACTAACTATGGCATGAAGGTGGTTAGGGTTAGGGTTAATATTGACTATATCGATGTATGGTGTTGGTTAGTGTTAGGGTTAATATTGACTATATTGATGTTTGGAGGTGGTTAGGGTCAGGGTTAATATTAATTTCATTGATGTATGGTGGTGGTTAGGATTAGGGTTAATATTGACTTTATTGATGTATGGTGGTGGTTATTGGTTAGGGTTTATATTTACTTTATTGATGTATGGTGGTGGTAAGGGTTAGGGTTAACATTGGTTATATTGATGTATGGTGGTGGTTAGGGTTAGGGTTAAATTTGACTATATTGATGTATGGTGGTGGTTAGGGTTAGGGTTAACATTGACTATAGATTTAATATTGATTTTATTGATGTATGTAGGTGGTTAGGGTTAATATTGTCTTATTGGTGTATGGTTGTGGTTAGGGTTACTATTGATTGTATTGATGTACAGTACTTTTTAAGATAAAATGTACACCCCAGTGCACTGGCAGTTAACTGGGTTTAAACTGACAGTGCACTGAGAGTAAACTAATGTTGCACTGACAATGCACTGACAGTTAACTGATAGTGCACTGAGATTGCAAAAGCAAACTGATAGTGCACTGTCAGTTTAAACCAGGTAACTAGCAGTGCAATTGGGAATTACTACAGTTTGATTTTAGAGCTGCAACATTCTGCATTGTTGTGGGAAAAATGATGTATTGATTGTAAATAGACATTAAAACTGATGATGTTTATAATGCTACATATAATGCGTATAGCTATTGTGTTGGTGATGATGAAAATAAAAACGAATTATTATAGTTGTAGTTATAAAGATAGTAATAATAAATGTATTATTATTGATATGATAATTAAAATAAAGATAATTATGATTAATAAATATTACTATCAATAATATAATACCCAGTTGTAGCAGTAGCAGAATTAGTAGTACATGTAGTAGTAGTACTGTAGTAGTAGTAGTAGTAGTACATGTAGTAGTAGTACTGTAGTAGTAGTAGTAGTAGTAGTAGTAGTAGTAGAATAATTAGTAGTAGTAGTAGTAGAAGTGGTGGTAGTACCAGTAGTAGTAGAAGAAGTAGTAGTAGTAGTCACAGTAGTAGTAGCAGTAGTGGTGGTAGTAGTAGTAGAAGTAGTAGTGGTAGTGGTAGTAGTAGTTGTAGTTATAGTAGTGGTACTACTAGTAGTAGTAGTCGCAGAAGTAGTAGAAGTAGTAGTAGTAGAACGAGTAGCAGTAGTAGTAATCCTCATCATTTTCTGCATCCACAGTATCAACAACAAATTTCTTGGAGGTGGTTAGGGTTAGGTTTTATTGATTATATTGATGTATGGTGGTTGTTAGGGTTAGGGTAAATATTGATTATATTGATGTTCGGTGGTGGTTAGGGTTATGGTTAATATTGATTACATTAATGTATAATGGTAGTTAGGGTTAGGGTTAACATTGATTGTATTGATATTTGGTGGTGGTTAGGGTTAAAAATATTGATTATATTGATGTATGGTGGTGTTTAGAGTTAGGGTTAATATTGATTATATTGATGTAAGGTGGTGGTTAGGGTTAAAATTGACTATATTGATATGTGGTGGTTAGGGTTAGGGTTAACATTGACTATATTGATGTATGGTGGTGGTTTGGGTTAGGGTTAATATTGATTATATTGATGTTTGTTGGTGGTTAGGGTTAGGGTTGATATTGATTGTTTTGATAACAGATCACCCCTACATGTACATTCGTTGCTTTGTACCGTGAAAACGACATAAAACTTTTTGATGCTTATTTTCGTTATAATTCACGTACTGTGGCGTTATTTGACGGAATTTGATGAAATAAAAAGTAGATATTGATATATTAATCATTTCCCGAGGGTACCACAAGAGAATATCGGCGATCGAGTCTATTTTAGCATCAGCTTAAGTCGATAGTAAAGACTAGGTGTTGAATTGCGCTGTTTACCTTGTATCTATAATAGAAGTAAAGTAAAAAAAAAAAAAAGTATGTGTCAAGTACCTGTGCCCTAACCCTAACCACATCCATACATGACTTTATTCAATATAACCCTGACCACTACCCAACATCTATAAAGTCAATATTAACCCTAACTCTAACCACCACTATACATCAATACAATAAATGTTCAACCTAAGCCTAACCACCACCATACATTAAAAGAGTCAATTTTAACCCTAACCCTAACCACCACCATACATCAATATAGTCAATGTTAACCCTAACCCTAACCACCACCATACATCAATACACTCAATGTAAATCCTTACCGTAACCACCACCATACACCGATACAATTAATATGAACCCTAACCCTAACCACCACCATATATCAATATAATCAATGTAAACCCTAACCATAACCACTACCATACATCAATACACTCAATGTTAACCCTAACCCTAACCACCACCATATATCAATATAATCAATGTAAACCCTAACCCTAACCACTACCATACATCAATACACTCAATGTAAATCCTTACCCTAACCACCACCATACATCAATATTGACCCTAACCCTAACCACCAGCATTCATCAATTTAGTTAATATTGACCCTAACCCTAACCACCACCATACATCAATATAGTTAATATTGACCCTAACCCTAACCACCAACAAACATCAATATAGTTAATATTGACCCTAACCCTAACCACCAACAAACATCAATATAGTTAATATTGACCCTAACCCTAACCACCAACAAACATCAATATAGTTAATATTGACCCTAACCCTAACCACCACCAAACATCAATATAGTTAATATTGACCCTAACCACCACCATACATCAATATAGTTAATATTGACCCTAACCCTAACCACCAGCATTCATCAATATAATCAATTTAACCCTAACCATAACCACCACCAAACATCAATATAATCAATATTGACCCTAACCCTAACCACCACCATACATCAGTATAGTTAATACTGATTATATTGATGTATGATGGTGTTTAGGGTTAGGGTTAATATTGAGTATATTAATGTATGGTTGTGGTTAGGGTTAGGGTTAATATCTATTGTTAATATTGATTCCATTGATATTTGGTCGTGGTTATGTTTAGGGTTATTGGTGTATGCTGGTGGTTAGGGTAAGGTGTATTATTAATTTTATTGATGTTTGGTCGTGGTTGTGTTTAGAGTTATTGATTAATGGTGGTAGTTATGCCTCGCTCACATTTGCTGCGGCTGCCGTACGGCGGCCGCATGGCTTGTTATTTCTACGGCGAGTAACATTTCCCCGGCCGCCGCAGAATTCCTACGGCCGCCGTGTGTTGCGCTCACATTTGCTGCGGCTGCCGCACGGCGAGTTTCTATTGTTTAAGGTTAAAAAACCTGCGGCCACCGTACGGCCGCCGTACGGTCGCCGTACGGCAGCCGTGGAAGCTCCATCAGATTCTCTGCAATCAAAATGCTGCTCCTGCTACATAACTTGGTTTTGCTACATGTTCACAAAACTCATATCAGTCCAACTACACCGTGTACTCAATGGACACATTAGGACAACACTTAAGAACATCTAAATCCATTTTTAATAATACACATGTTCTACATGTATGAACAAAAGTACAAATGCACAATAAGAAAAGTGACACTTGAGTTCCGGCGGCCGTGCGGCGGCCGTACGGCAGCCGTAGAACCACTCTCCGGCGAGTGTTTTCTACGGCCGCCGTAGGAATTAAAAAATGTTATAACTCCGCGTTATATTTCTACGGCGACCTCTACGGCCTATGAAATATGTGTATACGCCGTGCGGCCGCCGTACGGCTGCCGTAGGATTTCTACGGCGGCCGTGGGAAACTACCGATTTTCCAATTCTGCGGCCGCCGTACGGTTGCCGTAGGGCAAATGTGAGCGCACTATAAGGGTTAGGGTTAATATTGATCTTGTTTGTATATGGTTGTGGTCAGGTTAACATTAGCTTTATTGATGTATTTATTTCTTTGCAATGCGTTTGAGTTTCGATTGCGTTTTAACGGGAAATAACGCATTGTCCACTGTACACAATGGAAACATTGAAGAGCGTAATAACGATCAATTCCGGCGCTTAGTGCGACATGATTTAAATTGCTGGTTATCCCCGGTTTTAAAGCCTTGTAGTGTACTATACATATAGCAAAACAGGTCCGGGTTACTTTTCTACACAACCAAGATGGAATACTGTTACTATTTCTCTGTATGTTTGTCCGTCTCTATATCTCCCTTGCAGTGCAAACAGGTAGGAACCAGACCAGACGCCGATATACTCTCCATATAATCCCGACATAAACTCTTTCACATTAAAATCGAGTGTCCCTGAGTATAAGTTTACCCCCTTCACTGCCATGACATCATACATTTTCAACAAGTGTCGTCTGCTATTATTTCTATGATTTAGTTTCACGCATTTTTACCTAAGAAATATTGAAATGATTGTCAAACAGTTTGGATCCTGATCAGACGCCGCATTATGTGGCGTCTGATCAGGATCCAAACTGTTTGCAAATGACAATTGTACTCGGGGTAAGGCAGTGAAGGGGTTAATGATACTGCAAACAGCAATACTGAAATGCACAGTGCCCGTGGAGTATTTGATGCAGAACATAAATTTGACAATGAATGGATTACATATTCAATTCTAGCGGCGAGTATACTCGTCATTATCGAACACTGTTCCTGTTAAACAAACATTTAAGATATGAAAACAGTGTAGACCATGACCAGAGAGTTCGTACAGGAATCCACTCACCAGGGTCTGCACTGTAAATGTTTGTCCTTTTGCACTACTGTTTATTGTTAAAATCAACCCTTAATAGTATTTAAAACTGTACTTAACTTATTTGTAAATTGAAAACGTCCACTAACCCTCATAGCCTATTTCTATTTTGAAGACAGGTGATCACGTAAAGCAGGTTGATAGCCTTGAGGCGCATTCTGCTTATTTTCAGCCTGCTTTAACCCTTTACCTGATAGCCTATTTTTAGTATTGAAGATAGGTGACCACTTAAAGCAGGTTGAAAGTAAAGCAGAATGCGCCCTAAGGCGCACTCTGCTTTACTTTCAGCCTGCTTTAAGCTTCCATGTTCTAGAACATAGAAATTATTTCCTTTACTATATATTCACGAATGATTAAATTGGAACTATTTTCTTTAGCGGAGGAATAAATTATATGTGCTAAAAGGCGCTTCTATCGGGGAAAGGGTTAAGCTACCATCTGCTAGGATACAGAAAACAGTTCTTGTCCTGCATATTCATGACTCTATAGATTGGAACTATTTCCTACAGTGGAGAACGAAATTAAAGGCGTTTAAAATGGCGTATGTATGGGGTAATGGGTTAAACGTTCTGAGGTGAAGGAGTTAATCCGTTCTGTGCTGGACACCAACTACATGTACATGTATGTACATTCTGCGAACTGTGTTGATCCTGATTTATCAGAGTCTCTTTGATCAGGATCTGGACTTTATACTTTTTATTTATCTGAACTATTATCTGAACTATTTACCAATAAACACTAATAAACAATAGTACATACGAAATGTTCAGTATAAAAGGGTAAACCCTCTTCCCATGGTTAATGTCGACTTGTTCAAAACATGCCACATTTAGGGTCTATCGAGGGTATTGTTAACGTGTCTGAAGTAGGGGTTCAAGTGGTGTCAAAGTACTTGAGGTAATTCCCGGTAATAGACCCAGTTACATCAGGTAAAGCGTTTGGCATTTTCCTACAGTGCGTTTTGCTTAACCCATTACCCCATAGCCTGTTTCTAGTTTTAAGACAGGTGACCATTTAAAACAGGTTGAAAATAAAGCAGAAGCCTAAGGCCTATACTGTTTTACTGTAAGTCTGCTTTAAGCTACTACATGCTCGTATTCATGACTGTATAAATTGGAACTGTTTTCTTCAAAGGAGGAATACATTTAAAGGCGTAGTTATGAAGTAATGGGTTTACGGTACCGCCTGTCTTTATAAGAGCATATGCAGACCAGCGTAGCTCGTCTACTGCAGGTCAAAAGTAAAGCAGAAAGCACAAGACAGTCATCAAAACAGTAGCATTATTCTTCATAGGGTGACAGGTGAATCTGTTGAGCAAACAGTTTGGATTCTGGTCTGATGTCGGGATATACAGGCGTCAGATTCGGCTTCAAACTGTTTCAATGGGTGTGCCATTTTAAGGTTAAACGCTTTCAATTCAGAAAGAATAACCGTTTTCTACACTAAATGATGATATATATACATGTGAAATTTTGAAAGCACTTCTTTGGGGTTTTTTTGAGTGTTTTGCTATAAAAACCTTTAATTTGAAAATAAACGTTTTCAGTAATTAGAGAAAATGTATAACTATGTTGCTATTTTCTATTCAGTTTTTACCTATGAGAATTGAAAACTCAAATTCCCCAAGAACCAGATGTAAAAGCGTTGTAAACCTAATCGTTTTATTAAGATGAAGTCATTTCTCAAAGCGACAATGTGTTTCTTTAAAAACAAACGCACTTGTACTCAAAGAACGATTGAAAACAGTTTAAAGTCACTTCAACCCTTTCGCTCCCAATGACGCTTAAAAGTGCGTTTGCAATTATTTTGGATCCTGATCAGACACCGCGTAACGCGGCGTTTGATAAGGATCCAAACTGTTTGACACTCGTTTTGAAATTTCTTCAGTCATACTGCCTTCTTTTCTAACTTTGATACGACATTGCAGACAACAAAACTGTAGCAGACGACCATGAAACGGTGAAGGGGTAAAAATCTCACGAAAAAGTTGGCAGTGAAAAGGTTAAATGTCGAGTAACTGGGTGTCTGATCAGGCTCGAAACTGTTACAGATCGATGTTAAGGCCAACATTTAAACGCGTTCGAAAATTAGATGAAGAGGCTAACGTCAATGTCAATTTTACAGGGATCAACACTTTATTGAAACTGTTAAAGCTGACGGGAAGGATAACGGGAACGGCAATGAATTAACACGCCGACGCCAATGACTTGGGTGGCAACATAAACTCTCTTGCATGGGCACTCGTCGGCAACATAAAGGGCCAATACGAGTACATTTACTTTTCACTCGCAATGACGCATGAAAGCGCGTTTGCAAACAGTTTGATCCTGATCAAACGCAGCGGCTGATCAGAACCCAAACTGTTTGATACTCTCATAGATATTTATTAAGTCATACACCTCAAATCTAACTTTGAAACGTGTCTTGCAGACAACATCATTGAAACAGACGACAATAAAACGCTGAAGGGGTAAAAATCTCCCGAATAATTTGATCATGAAAGGTTTAAAACCTGTCAGTTATTCATTCATTTCATTGAATGTTATCATGATTTAAACCCAGAGAGAATAACGTTTTCGCCTCTGTAACAGGAACAATCAACATATTAATTTGAAACTGTTCAGGTGTTTTTGGTGGTGCTACAAATATTATAGTTAAGCACGGATTACGAATTCCATGGATAATTAAGGGTCTATTTTATCATATTACAACCTAATCGCAGCGAAAACATCTTGTAAATTGAATAAGTTTCAAATTAATTACGGGAAGCTGTTTTCGCCATCAGGACACAAGAGGTGCTTGACATTGCATGCTGCTCCCAAAAAGACTCTTGACCAAGCGTATGAGTGCTTAACAACCTCACTCAGACGCTTGTTGAAGTCTAAAATCCTTGACAAGAGAAACTCTTAACCCTTTCCTTGTCAATCGCAATTTGATTGGTATTTGCAAACAGTTCAGATCCAGATCAGAACTATTTGACACTCATCTATAAATTTCTTCAATTCAAAGATCTTAGCATGCAGGCGATACTTTCCAAACAGACGATTATTATAACGATGATAAAGGTTACTCTTTTGAAATTTTGCATACTAGAAGTGAAGTCATTATTTTCATTGCAAACAGTTTGGCTTCAGATGAGACGACGCCCCACGATCCAAACGTTTTGACACTCAGTCTCTGGTGATATATATGAGCCGTGCCATGGCAAAATCTGTCTTATTGCATTGCAAAATTGTACAGACCGAAAACCGCTCTCATCCCAGGCTCTGCAACTTAGTTTGGTCTACATTGCCAAATACCGTAATACAATATATAGATGCATGTGGGTGTCAAACAGTGTAGATCTTTGACGCGGCGGCTGAACTTGGTCTACACTGTTTGCAATGCAATCAGACAGGTTTTCTCATGGCATGGCTCACAATTATATATTTAAATAATATTGCAGATTCGTCAACTTTGGGAATTTTTGCAGACGTCACACTTTTCAGACGACAATTACAGCGTTAAGTTCACATGAAAATGCAATAACTACAACAACACAAACTACCTTGAGAAGTGCATCTTTGTTTGTAATAAGCGACCGTTTGCGTTTCTCTGTGGGTACCTGGAACACGTATATGTGATTTAACCATTTTAATGCCATTATGACGTAATATCCAGTCTAAACCATTCATATTGCTGATATGGTCCGCTTAAAAATTCCGTCTGCTTTAATTTATAAAGTTTATAATTGTGTGCGTTTCTGGCTAACGAATGGTTTATATTAGTATCAAACAGTTTGGATCCTGGTCAGACGCCGCGTAACGCAGTGTCTGGTTAGGATACAAACTGTTTGCAAATGTTAGAGTTTTCGAAACTTGCATTAAAGGGTTATATGTTTAGTCTCAATCGCTTCTAACAATAACACTTTCAGCGCGAATGTATCGCTTCCTTTAACTCTTTGCATGCTAGCTTCGAAACCAAAGTTACATTTGCAAACAGATTAGATCTTGAGGAGACACTGCATATTGTGGAGTCTGTTCAGAATCAAAATTGTTTGACATTCAGAGCATATTTTGAAGAAAAAAAAAGTGAAAAATATATTTTTAGACCAGTAGCAGACGACAATGATTGCAGACGGAAATATTGCTTAACATGCAATGACAATCAATGTACTTTTACTATCTGACATGTACATGTACTGTCTTTATCTCTAAAATGCGAATCTAGTGACGTTTGACTAAATCAGTTATTACCAACAGTAATTACTTGAATTTAATTGAAAATGACATAATATGTCGTATTGTTACTTATGTTTTACGTACAAGTCTGAATAAAATATGTCTTGTTCTGTTCTGTTCTATCTTAAATGCGACTGCATGAAACAATATGTATCAAATTCAAACAAGTTTGGCACCTGATCAGTCGTCGAGCAAATCTACGTCTGATCTATATCCGAACTGCAAAATTATTAAAACGTTAAAACAGTTTAAAATATTTTATTGTCGATTTCATTCTTTTTCACCTGTGCACATTAACCCATTATCCCGTAACTGCTTTAAATCTTTTAAGACAGATGCCCACTGAATAGAGGTTGAGACTAAAACAGGGTAGGCACGTACGCCTAATTTACTGTTGAGATACATACTACTGGTAAGTCGGGTTAATATTACGCATTCCCGTCAATGGCAAAACATTTTCCAGTTGAATTTAGAAATCCAATTTACTCTTTCACTGCCAGTGGCTCCAAAAGGCGACTTTGTAAACAGTTTGAATCCTGATCAGACGCTTTACGCGGCTTCTGACAAGCCAAGCTGTTTTACACTTGTATCGACATTTCTTCAGTCAAAACAGCCCTAAAGCTGACTTTAAAAAATTACAGACGACACTATAAATCTTGATCCAAAATGTTTGCAACGGCGCCGAAAGTGTTTAGCTAAAATACCATTTAAGACATGACACAGAAAATGTTCCATGGCAGAGAAGTGTTTAACCGTTTACTCCATAGCCTATGTTTAGTTCTGAAGACAGGTTACCACTTAAAGAAAGTTAAAAGTAAAGCAGAATGCGTCTAAAGGCGCGTTCTACTTTTCTCAATCTGCTTTAAGCTATCATGCATAATCTGCTAGAATATAGAAAACATTTCTTATGATACATATTCATAGCTGTATAAATTGGAACTATTTTCTACAGGGTTTGAATAAATTAAAGGGCGTAAATAAAGTATGTGTATCTATGCTATGGAGTAAAAGGTTAAACAAAACAGAAAATGGCAGATCATCATTTTAACAATTTTTTGGACAAAATGTGTTTTGATAATGGCGCAATGCATAAAAATGACAAATTACGGTGATATATTTCGATTCATATCAATTTCGAGAGTAATTTAGCAAAATAGAATATGATATGGTACAATGCATCATATATGAAGGATCATATTGCAAAATTTCAATCCATATTAATCTAGAAGTGAATTCAGTAATTTGTCTAATTGAACTTTAAAATATTTTAAACTATACAGCCCTTTGAGGGATAATCATGGACATTGTCATCTTAGGTCCGTAGTGGTAAAAATATTAGGAAGAGCAATTTGAAATTGATAATTTTATATAAAATAATAATTTGATATTTTCAAAAAGTTGTCATTTGCTATATTTTATTGTACATGTATTGCATTTGCATGTAGTTTTGTATCTTCCATTTTGAGCCTAGTGCCTATTAAAGGTGACATTGGCAAACGGTGCACACCCTGATGAGACGCCGCGTTACGTGGCGTCTCATCAGGTCTTCACCGGTTGCTATCATTTGAATTGTTTTGCTGTATGGACAGACAGTGCAGTGTTTTTAGATCACCCTTGTATATCTACAATGAAATCTTCCAGCAAGTAGAATGGGATAGTTCATGCAATATCAAGGCATACTTGGGTTAATGTCTTCTCCAATGTATTTGGCAATTTCCGGTAATAACTTTTATTTTCAAGAGAGTACCTGAACCATTAGAAAGCTACGTAGTTTTCGTCTGCGAATTTTGTCGTCTGCAGCATGTCTCAGATTCGCTTTATCTGCAATGTCGTTAAGACATTAAATAATCAACTTCAAACAGTTTGGATCCAGATGAGCACATTTATTCTGGGTCAAATTTTTTGTCAACTGTTTCCGAAATTCATTTAAAGTGCCCGTGAAGGTGGGTAAAATAGAATGCAACATGGCGCCTCGCTTTAAAAAAAACCACAACGGCCCTCCCAACAACGATTCCCTCCTTATAACAAAGCTTGCCGCCTTTCCCCCAAACAAGACAATCATGTTAACCTATTCACGACTGCAAAGATGTCTGCTTAAAATTGTAGTGCTGTTTTTCTCAAAGTTACATAATGGATATTTTGACAGAAAAAGTTAATAGTAAGTGACAAACAGTTTGAATCAAGATCAGACGCCGCGTCACGCGGCTTTTGATCTGGATTCAAGCTGTTTGCAAATATAAGCAAATTTCCCTACTCCCTCCGAACAACGCACGTATTTTGGGATCCCATTAGATGTTGTTGTAGAGAGGAAACGATTTATAATAAAAGTCAAATCAAATTGTCGTGATATATAAGCGTTTCGACCACATACACATTTTTTGGTCATATTCTGATGAATTATTTAATAAATGATAGTTTCCCACCAATCTTTCATATTTGATAAATCAACGTTTTTTTTAATTTTCAAGATTTTTTTGATAAATGGGGTTTTAGTATCTGATGATACTCATTTCTGTTATTGATAGTTTTTTAAGCTTACTCCGGTCGAACTTTCGTCTGCTTTGAACGTCTTCAGAATGGTACACTTGGAATTAAAAAAAAAATCCGAGTGTCAAACAGTGTTGATCCAGATCAGACGTTTGCTCTGGTTCAAAACTGTTTGCAAATACATGTACGATTGGCAAGCAAAGGGTTAAGGTGTATGCTTTATCTTGATAAAATTTTCGTCTGCGCAAATTGTTGCCTAAATTATTATACACATTTTACTGAAAAAGATCAAGATAAGGAATAAACAGTTTGGATCCTGATCAGATGCAGAGCAAGTCGGAGTCTGTTGTGGATCCCAACTATATTTGCAAATTCGATACGACGAGTTGTCCTCAGCATGCAAGTGTTATCCTTCGTCTGCTACAGTATTGCCTGCGTCGCAATTGTCGTCTGCAATAGTTTTAACAAACTATTTCTAAAAGACATTCTAACTTAAGGAAACATTAATATTAAGGTCAAACAGTTTGGATCCTGATCTTGATTCGTGGCGTCTGATCAGGATCCAAACTATTTGCTAATTTCTAGTAAAGTGGCGATTAGCAGGCGCATGGTAAACAGGACCTCTTCTAAATTTCGCACATTTGAAAAACTAACAAACAATCTGTCATATGTGTCAGAAATAAGAGAAGCATAAATGCAATGCTTTTGCAATTGCTGTGCATCATTTGAATAATGTTAAATGAACACTACATGGGAGTCATATACAGTGGAGATATTTCTAAACGTGTTTATGCTTCAACACTTTAATTAACGTCAAACAGTTTGGAGCCTGATCAGACGCCGTGTAACACGGTGTCTGATCAGGCTCCAAAGTGTTTGCAATATACTCATCCATTGCATCAATTTTGAGTAACCCGATGTTTGATCATGCTTTAAACTGTTTGCCATTCATATATATATAAGTCGTCAAAATTGTTCTACGAAAATGATTTAAGATTCATGATTGATAAAAAAAAAAAAAACCAGAAAAAAACCACCCTGTGTTTGTAAGAAAGTATATAGGAATAAACAACATATTTTTGACGTTCATGACGGTATGACTACATTAGCTTCGCAGGGGGTAAATTCCGTAAACGCACGAAGGGCGTTTTCGTTAAATTTACCACCCAAAGCTAATGTAGTCATACCGTCATGAGCGGCAAAGAGATGTTGTTTATTCCTTATATTTATATTTTCTGTCTTGTCAATTTAATGTGTTTATTGGCCAGATTTGTTTTTCTGTATAAGAATTTATCATATACCGGTCAAAGAGGTTTGATAGATGTAATGTCGATGTAATAGCCATTCCAGTTTCTAAATATGGTGAGAAAGTAGTCCCCACTACATGTACTGTAACTGTATTAAAAATTCAGGATTTTTTTCAGTAAACGTTCTCTTTGTGAATGGAAATGACTTACAAGGCAAACAAATAACAGCACATTCTAAAATTACAGGTCGCGGTTGTTTTCTTAACCCATTTACACACATAACAACGCGATGGCAACGACCTATGGGTCTGTGTCACTCCGCTAGTGTCATATTACCGTCGACCAATGGGAGCTTAGTGTTAAGTGCCCGATGTAGTCTATTTGAAGAAGTCCACGGATAGCACGGGGGAAATCCGAACTGGTTAAATCCAGATTCGAAGTGTAGGTTCATCGGCAGATGACTGCATATTTTTTAATAGGATTACATAGTGACTTTACAGGGTGAATGTAAATATTGAAGTATGTACCCTTTAACAGCAAGCTGCTAAAAATGTACAAATCACACATGTCACTGGGCTTTGTTGTTAATTATTTCAATTTCAATTTCTTTCAATTAAAAAGTTTGAAGAATAAAACGTTCATGGTGATTATATCTCATATCACATACAGCACCTTATACAAGGCGGCTTACCATTTGAATATATCTTTATTTGAACAATATTTATTTGAACAGTATCTCGTCTTTACGACCTGTTGTATTAAGCTTGTCTGTTCAAGCTCATTAAGTAGTATAGAAATATACTATGATAAAATCAAAAGCTTTAAAACGTTTTTCACATAATCTCTATAAAAGGGTTTCAGTATTTTAAAATCGTTAAGCAGGTTTTGGAAATCTAGATTGCCTACGGACAGACTTGAAGCCTTTAGTTAGTGGATTGTTTTTTTAACATTTATTCGTCGCCAAAACTTACTATATTGTTTTAAAGTCGTTTGTTATCAATTTTCATATATACGTGAAAAGTCGATTTTCCAAAGGTCCGGTTCTTTGTCTCTTTAAACGGTAAGAGAACTATCATTAAACATAGCAATACCAGTTACATTCAAATAGAGATATTAAAATGATTAAACATAAAATAACCTTCACCTACTGCCTGGCTTTATCTGCAGTATAAATTAAAATTTAGTCCTTTGTTATCATATATAAAAAGCTATTAAACATTTTTCACACTATCTATATAAAACAAGTTTCCCTTTCTCTAAAATACAAGACCATATTATGGTCAGTTGACCCTTGTTCTACCGTAGAGAAGACGTTGTTCTTTTCCAATAAACACGTTTACGCTAAAACTATTATTGACAGTGCAAATAGTTTGGAGCCAGATCAGACGCAGGTTTGACCAGGCTCCAAACTGTTTGCAACTCACATAAAAAATGAATAGTCATGTTTGATTGCAATGTGTTTGCGTTAACTTACGTTTAAAGGAGAAAAAATAACACTTTCTCCACTGTATGTGAATACAGCGGCAGACAGTTAGGGTACTACAGTTATTCTTTCCCGTTTGAACAAAACTAAATGCAATGAAACAAATTATAGAAAATGACAACGTTTTGAAAATAATGACGATGTCTTTAAATAATGATAAAAAATTGGAACCAGATCAGATACCTTGCGCATAGCGATCGGACAACCAATCAACTGGCGTCCGCACAACATTATGATCGATTGCTCTGTACGAGTACGCATTTCATTCTTTTTTTTAAAATTCCTGTTAGCAAACAATGCAGACTTAGATCAGATGCCGCATTATGCGGCGTCTGATCTGAGTCTGTACTGTTTACTTATGTTCCATTTACGAGGCGCTAGGCACACATAGGTTAAAAAGTTACTTTTGCCTTTTTCAAAAGTGCTCGTGTGACCTTTAATTGTATATTCAGACTGTCTGTCTATCAATGACACATTTCTTAAGACACAGGATACGTTGACATATGTCGCCCTGCCACCACTGATAGGCCACTGTGACATCCAATGTCTTCCCCCCTCTGTGACATGACATTGTTGGCGGGTATACCGCAAAACTGTAGACGCTGAGAAATTTACAAGAATTTCAGTCGATATAGTGTTACAGTGGAGAAGACGGTTTCTCTGCCAATTAACGCGTTATTGTAGCTTAAAGCAGGCAGAGAGTAAAGCAGAATGCCTCTTTCAGTCTGCTTAGGCAACTTTTTATCTTCAGTACTGAAGACAAACTCTTAGGAAAGGGTATTAAACAAAAGTACTTATTGTAAACAGTTTTGGGTCTGCCATGATGATTGCGGCGTTTGATGAGGCTCCAAGCTCTTTGTCGCTCAGATTAACACAAGTCGGCTTCTTTAAAAAGGAAACCAGGGAAGAAATTCTGATTCTAAACTAATATTTACGTATTTATATAAGACTTTGACATACTGTACTTGTTAATTTCAAAATTAGTTTTTTATGACACCATTTGGATTTCACTCTCTATAATAAAGTGACACATGTATATGTGCTAGGAAAAATAAATTATGCTGGGTTTGGGAAAAGATTCAGAAGAATACAGGTGCCAAGTTTATTTGAGAAGGAAAATTATGTACCTAGCCACTTTTTATCATTGAAATACGGGTTTGTCCCATTTACGCGAAATCGAATTATCGTATGAAATACTATTAAGTTTGATTTCAGCTTTGTCGAAGTTTCGAGTTTCGAATGTACTTGATTTAGAATGTACTTGATTGTATGCAATTCCTAACCATAGTAGTATTTACAGTAATTGGATTGCTCTATATTGGGTAAGACACTTAAAGTCGTCTATGTTTTTATCAATGAATTCCCTAGTTGCAGTTGTTCAGGTGCAAATCAATCCATCAACCACTTTACTGCTATGATACTGTCTGTCTTTGCATGCTGGGGAATTTTTGTCGTCTGCAACAAGTGTCGTCTGCTACTATTCTAAAAAGAGAATTTTTCAAAATTTCTTTTCAAAATAGGGTCAGAGTGTCAAATAGTTTGGATCCTGATGAGACGTCGCGTTACGCGGCGTCTCATCTGGATCAAAACTGTTTGCAAAGGTAATCACTGTGGCAGATATATCCGCCGCTAGCATGCAAATAGTCAAACATTGTTGTCTGCTTGTATTTCTCAAATTTAGATATAGGCCAACTTGATTAAAGAACGATGAGTGCTCTAGCTTTATCTAGACTTGTCCAGCATTTTGTCGTCTTCTTTAATGCCAACTAAAGTTTTAATCAGGATGAGACGCACAATGAACTTCTCAATTAACGCATTATCAATGCTAAAATAAACATTTCCATTGCCAAATGTTTGGGTAACTCGGTGTCTGATCAGGCTCCAAACTGCACCACGGATAAAACTTTATTTGACTAAATTTTAAAAAAAAAAAACCATGTCATTTTCTACATTTTATTACGTTACGTTTGAACGGGAAATAATACGGAATTCTCTATAGCACATGTATATTAGCCTATATGGGTTAATCGATGCCTTTGTACTCTAGTGTAAAGCAAATACAGTGTGGAACACGTTATTCTTTCCCCAATAAACGCGATTACGCTTAAACTTTTATTTCCATTGCAAACAGTTTGGAGCCTGATCAGACGCCGGGTAACCCGGCGTTTGATCAGGTTCCAATCTGTTTCCCACTCAGTTTAACAAGAATAGTCAGAATTGTCGAACAAATGTATTTTGGTATGTTTTAATGCGTTGCGTTTGCGTTTAAACGTTTTCTCCACTGTAGTACAGTATTTAAGCGGCTGATCTCGCTAAAAACTAACAGATTCCTTTTAAGTCATTGCCACATAAATATTCCATTTTTACGCCTTATAAATTCCTCCACTGAAGAAAAATAAGTACACTGTATAAAGTCATTGATACACAGCATAGGTAATAAATAGTTCTTCTTTATACAATCATGAATATACATATTAGACTCAAAATGTCCACTCATATGTAATTTTGAGAAAAAACAACAGACGACAATTTTAAGCAGGCGTTATTGCAGCAAGCAAAGGCTAAGAATTGTCTTGTTTGGGGAACAGCGGCAAGCATTGTTGTAAGGAGCGAATCGTTGTTAGGGGATGCGTTGTAGGGAGGGAGCATTGTAGCTTGAAAAGTGAAGTTGAAATTAGACAGACAAAATATTTACCTTGTATAAATAGACGACCAGCCAGATGAATGGAAGAACGAACAAACTGGCGGGCAAACAGGAGTAAAACAGTTTGGTTTAACAGCATCATTTAAAATAAATGAATCTGATTGTGAGGTTTTTTCCGCAGACTATATTTGTAGCAGAGGACACTTCAGCATGATAAGGGTTAAACATGGTCGTACTAGTGGATTTTTACTGTATATTAATCCGTAAATCTACAGTGCTCAATCAGATAATCTCAAATCAGATAGTCCGCGTCTGTGAAAATAATACATTTGTTATATAAAAACTAGATGTCTAGATACACAATTCTAGACCACAAAACATTTCTAAGAGACACTTATACACCTGAGCGTAATATAGGCAAACATACAAACTAGCTGTTGTTGTTTTTAACATACTTGTTTGTTTGTTTTTATCGTTTGCACTTGATAACTCTGTATATAAATACAGTAAAACATCTCTATTACGACCACTAAAACGAAGCCTAATTTATTGTATATCGGACAGGCGACAACTTAACCTTTTCAACCATTCAGCCCTCTGTAGATAAAACTGATTACATATGCAAACAGTGAAGACCCTGACCAGACGCTGATCAGGGCCTGCACTGATTGATATTTTCATTCGTTTTTTTGTTGTCCTTAAAAAATACAACAGATGACTGGTTCAAAATGCCTGTACTAGAAGAGTCCAAAAGGATAATAAATACCCACAAGAGATATTTAGGGTTGAAAGGGTTAAAGCATGGTGTATACAAGCGCCAAACAGCCTGGAATCTTATCAGAGGACGCCTTACCCGACGTCTGATCTAAATCTAAACTACTGTCAGCAAGTGCGTGTTCTTGTGTAGAGAGACAGGACAGGGGAGGGTAGTGGTATAAATAAATGATACATTATTTTACTCAATAAACATTTTTATGTGAATCCCAAACCTTCCTGTTATAAACTAACTGTTATATCTAACGTAAACCGAACACGAATACTATTTCAAGTGGTCGTAAATAAGCTTAGTGTATCACTTTAATATGCTTAATAATCATCGAATCATAACCTATTCAAATATGATCTAACCTTATTTAATTCAATCAATCTATAGTATATCTATCCGTCCATCCATCCCTCAGGTGGATGGTGCCTCGTTACTTCCTTGTAGAGTTAACCCATTACCCCATAAATACGCCTGTAATTTATTCCTCCACTGAAGGAACAGTTCCAAATTATACCTTCATAAATATATACCATTAGAAACAGTTTCTATATTCTCGCAGATGCTAGCTTAAAGTAGGCTGAAAGTAAAGCAGAATGTGCCTTATGGCACATTCTGCGTTACTTTCAACCTGTTTTAAGTGCATGATCACCCATCTTCAAAACTATAAATAGGTTATGGGGTTATGGGTTAAACAAAGCAGTCTAACAAACTGTCGGGAACCCGTCTCATAAAACTTCGTACGACAAAAACGGTCGTTAGTCAAAACTTTAAAATACATTTGATTTCTGATTTCTCTATCTAAGTCTGTCTTGTGACATCTCTGGGACTCGACTTTTCAAGGCGATTCCAAAAAGATGTCACAAGACAGGATTTGATGGAGAAATAAATAAAAAACAAGAGCACCGCAAGCCGGGCACATTATACGCCCGTCAAATCGATCTTAGAATGTAGTCATACTAAAACCCTATCAAGGTAAAGTGAAAAAAGGGGAAGAACCTTGAAATGTAGGGGTCATATGCTGACCAAGTTTCAAAAGGATTGGAATAAATTTGTTTGAGTACGAGAGCGGACAAACTAAAAAATGCCGTTTTTGACGAAAAAGGGGCATAACTCTTGAATGTCTTTGGCAATTGTGCTGGTTATCGAACTTGACTTAGAAATTATGGTCATTCACATGCTGACAAAGTTTCAAAAGGATAAGAATAAATTTGTTTGTGTACGAGAGCGGACAAACTAAAAAATGCCCATTTTTGACGAAAAAGGGGCATAACTCTTGATAGTCTTGGGCAATTGTGCTGGTAATCGATCCTGACCTAAACATTATGGTCATACACATGCTGACAAAGTTTCAAAAGAAATGGAATAAATGTATTTGAGTACGAGAGCGGACAAACTAAAATATGCCCGTTTTTGACATAAAAAGGGGCATAACTCTTGAATGTCTTAGGCAATATTGCTGATTATCAAACTTGACCGAGATATTATGGTCATACACATGCTGACTAAGTTTCAAAAGGATTGAAATAAATTTGTTTGAGTTAGAGAGCGGGCAAACTAAAATGCCCGTTTTTGACGAAAAAGGGGCATAACTCTTGCATGTCTTGGGAAATCTTGCTGGTTATCGAACTTGACCGAGATATTATGGTCATACACGTGCTGACCAAGTTTCAAAAGGATTGGACTAAATTTGTTTGAGTTAGAGAGCGGACATGAAAAAGTTACTAAAATGCACGTTTTTGATGAAAAAAGGGGCATCACTCTTAAATGTCTAAGGTGATCTTGCTGGTTATCGAACTTGACCGAGATATTATGGGCATACACGTTCTGACAAAGTTTCAAAAGGATTGGACTAAATTTGTTTGAGTTAGAGAGTGGACATGAAAAAGTTACTAAAATGCCCGTTTTTGACGAAAAAAGGGGCATAACTCTTGAATGTCTGGGGCGATCTTGCTGGTTATCGAACTTGACCGAGATATTATGGGCATACACGTTCAGACAAAGTTTCAAAAGGATTGGACTAAATATTTGTTTGAGTTAGAGAGCGGACATGAAAAAGTTAACGGACGGACAGCGCCACGACATAATACGTCCCGTCTGAAGACGGGCGTATAATTAGACTTTTATAATCTGAATTACAACTACATTTGTCGTACGATGTTTTATGAAACGGGCCTCTGCAGGTGGATAGATACATTGGAGATGACGTTATTTTCCCATTTAAACGAAATGCATTATAATGGAGAAAAAACCTTTTTGAAATGGTCACTGTTCATTTTTATCTGAATGGCAAACCGTTTGGTGCCTGGTCACACATCCGGCGTCTGATCTGGTTCCAACTGATTGCAATACATATAATTATTTCATCACAAGTACGTTTATTTGGGAAATAAAAACGTCTTTCCCATTCTAAATATTTTCAAAATCTGAAATTAAGTATAAATAATAAACTCACATATTTTGTCTCTTCATCACGCATACGAACAGCTTCAATTCCCGAAAAAGTCCGTTATCTAGTTCTAGATCCGTTTGTTCAAATAAACACTAATCACAATTTGTATCACTTGACGTCACATTTCAGAGGCTCAAACCCGGCACTATCAGCTAGGTGGTCTGTCGGTACATACACAACCTCTACTTTAATACTGACTTTATCACAAAAAAAGCATCCAATCCCTCTAATACTCCTCCCGCTTTAAACTGAAAACATTATTACTTACAACACACAGGTCAATTATTCTATTTTCACCCGTTGCCTACCGATGTCGAATTCACTGTTTTTTATAAACAGTTTGGATGCAGATCAGACGCCGCGTAACACGGCGTCTGGTATACATCCAAACTGTTTAATACTCAGTATTTAGGTTTCTTTACTTCAAAAATGTATAAATTTAAATTTAACCAATTGTGCATATTCAAAGCAGACGGTAATTACGGCATGATAAGGGTTAAACTGTCTCAACATTGAGCGAATTGCTACCTGAATTGTCGTCTGCTGAAAGGCTGAACTTATCTGAGACACATTTAAATTTCCAAAACAATGGACCTAGTTAACATAGTTTTGATCCTGATCAGACTCAAATGACCTGGATCCAAACTGTCTGCAATGATCTTCAATATTGAACACTGTTACCCTTTCACTGTCAATCGACAAGTTTCAGGCATCTACAAACAGTCTGGATCTACATCAAACGCCAAAAAAAACCGGTGTCTGATTGGGATCCAAATTATTCGGTACTTATATCAGCGTGTCTTTTATGAAAAATGCACAAATCTGCAAACCTGATACAGTGGAGAAAAGGTTATTCTTTCCCAATAAACGCATTTACGCTAAAACTTTTTTCCCCATTGCAAACAGTTTGGAGCCAGATCAGACGCCGGGTAACCCGGCGTCTGATCAGGCTCCAAACTGTTTGCCACTCAGATTAAAAGTAGCGGTCAGAATTGTTTAAACGTTGTCATTCTCTTTTTTATTGCATTGCGTTTAACTTGAACAGGAAAGAATAACGTTTTCTCCACTGTTCTTGCAGACGAGAAGTTTTAAGCAGGCGACACTGGCAGTGATCGATGTTGTCCTATCCATTGTATCATCTGCTTTAACCCATTCGCCACCACTGTACCGTCCGCTTTAAACATGTTGCCTATGTTATTATTTGAAACTAAGAGTTAAAGCAGTTTGAAATAAAGATGTGAATGTCAAGCAGTTTGAATCCTGATCATACCCGGCGTAACGCGGTGTCTATCAGGATCCAAAATTGAATTAAGTCGCTTTTGACGGTGAAAGACGATTACATACAAATATATACACAAAATCATCACATTTCTAAATCTATGTCTAATCCAATCTAAACTGACACTGCAATTTAAAACCGAAAATTAACCTCATACTGCTTAGTGTTAATTGTAAACAAGTTGGATTACAAGATCAGATCTGATCTAATCGGGGGCCCAATTGGCTGACACTCGTACAAACATTCTTAGGCAGGTGCTATCACGGTATGTGAAAGGGTTTATTCGATGCACATATGGAAAATTAAGCTTGCCGTGTAGCCTCAGTAAATAAAGTCGTATCATAAGTATACATTGTACTAGACTCCAACATCTATCAAAATTGATGAAAGTATAATGATTTTTAGACTGTTTATTGTTTTTCAGCACACTTTTCAGAAAATTTAAAGTACAGCAAATCTCAAACAAACAGTGCCGACCCTGATAAAAGGGCTGCTTGAGGATCCCTTTGGTCAGGGTCTACACAGTTCGCAAAATTTAACTGTACTAGAATCCATTACATATTAGTATCTAATTCGGATTTCTACGTCAATTGCTTAACTGTTAGCATACTAACGGCGAAACCATAATTACCTTTGTTAACAGTTTGGATCCTAATAAGACACCGCGTATCTCGGCGTCTCACCAATACCCGTACTGTTTGACACTCTATGTTTTTAGAAAAATCTTTTTTCAGTCAGTAGCAGATATTTCTTGCATAGGCCTACAAAAAATGCACATCATGCAACGAGTTAAACTGATCTATAATATAAAACGGTTGTGACGGTGTCACCTTATCCTAACTAATTTTAAACCCATTTGCGTCCTGTGGATTCTTACATGCCTATATATTGGAGTAGTCCATTTTTATCTAAGGGCGTTCGGTAAAATGTTTCATTTTCGTTTTATTTTGGAATTCATCATGCGGCGTCTGATCAGAGTCTACACTGTCTGCCCATGTCCCAGTTGGTATGGGTTATTAACCCTAAATTAAGGCATTGAATATTTAATCTTAAGCCGATTAATAACAAGTAGGATTACGACGTGTTACAGTTAGAGATTTTAATTAGCGATCACGGTTGGACTGCCCTCGTCAGGTCATTCCATCAGCCTGTTGAACACAAAATAAAAGTCATCTGCTTTAAGATAACTGTGCCGTCTAAATTTCGCCGAGCTCTATCAAAACGCATAATTTCAAACATGTCCTACAATATTTGGTAATAAAACCTTCTATCCATCTGCTTGCAATAATTTTGTTTCGTTTGCTTGTTAACGCCCGTTTCTGCCAACTATGGGGTAATTTGACGCCAAAGAGAGAAGAAGCAAAAACAGAAAACCCGGTATCGATGCCCGAAATCTTGATCGACAGACGTCTCTGGTACATTTGGAAGCCCTGTGTAAAGCTTGATACATCGGACATCGGTTAATAAAGTCTCATCCGAAGGACAAATTCCGGCGTTGTATCGAACTCACCTACCTTGGTAATGTTGTCGAGTGTATTACCACTGGACCACGTCCGCCGATCTGTATACTTATATTTTAAGAGCAATGATCCAAGTGACAAACGATCTCTGATTCGGTTACAGTGGAGAAGACGCTATCCTTTCCTAATAAAAGTGTTTGTACTAAACAATGATGTTCTTTGCAAATAATGTTGGACGAGATCAGAGGCCGGGTTAAAACAATCATCATGAATTTTTCAAAAGTTTTTCTTCTCATTTTCTGTGTGTAACTTCGGTTTTACGAATCTTCTTCACTCGCACTAAGTGCCTCAAATGATGGTGTTGTCAATGGTGCTAAATGGATGCGTTTGTAAACAGTTTGGATCATGATCAGACGCCGCGTCACGTAGCAACTGATCACCCACCCCCCTGAAACTTTAAAAGGACAATTCCTATGTCCTGTTTAGTCTTGTCCATTTCTGACTTTTAAGGGGTGTTTTGTCAACATTTGGCATTGTGACAAACAGTGAGGACCCTGATCATAGTGCTCCTTTAGGAGCCACCTGATCTGGGTCTTCATGTCTGTATAGGACAAATGTACTGTTCAAATGAACACTGTTTGAAAATGACGCCTATATGCGGGACTAGGGTTCAAAGAGTTAAATCTAACTTTGAAATGATATTGCAGACAACAATATTGAAGAAGACAACACTGTGCTGGGGAATGGGTGAAAATCTCAAGCAAAAGGCGCCTTTGTAAACAGTCTGAATTCTGATCAGACGCCGCGTCACGCGGCGCCTGATCAGGATCATAACTGTTTGACACTGGTTTTGAAAAAACGCCAGTTTCATTTTTGAAGCAGACGACAATATGGCGGTGGATCTTCATAGGGGACCATAGGAAAAGCTACATGTCAAAGAAAGTCTTGACCATACGATTTTAGAGATTATGTTTATATATAGAGAGCTTTTCCTATGAATTAAAGAGACTCGCAACCAGATATAGCATTAAAAATAGTAATTTGTAAATATGTGACAAACGCTTATATAAACGGGTAAGAATTAGTTAAATATAAGCAATTCTGTTTAAAAATGCATTTCAATAAAAAAAACACCAATATTGAGCTCTGGTGGGACACGTGACCCGGCATGGGCGGACATAAGTCAAAATGAGGACTCCGCTTGACCCAATGTGCCACTTAACGTATTTCAGTGGGAAGCGATGAAGAGTACATACAACTGTATAATTCGGATCGGGTTTATGTCTTAGCCCGTGATCAATTTCTATAGCAACTGTAGACGCCATGGATTAAACGAAAATAACTAAACTACTAAGATTTGAAGACATTTCTAGAGGGTGGTTTTAGACTGGTCATATTTTTCCAAGGCCAGATGCACGATAATGCTACCCTTTTGGTTATATTTGAGTATTTTCTTTTACTTTTGCAAAAGCACCATCTGGTTGCGAGTCGCTTTAAAAGTTGTCTGTGATTATGGCTATGCTAAAAAAAACTTTCCCGCAGCAACGGAAATAACTCTAGCCGGACACTTTGAACAATATTGCCCCCCCCCCCCCCCCCCCCAAGCCACTCATGCTTCTGACAAAGTTTGTTTGAAATCGGATCAGCTGCTTCAGAGGTGAAGTTGTTTGAAAATGTAAACGGGCGCGATACGGCGGACGCTGGACGCTGGACGTCAGATACCGGATGACGGATGGAGAGCGGTCACAATAGCTCAACCTGAGCCTTCCGTTCAAGTGAGCAAATAAAGAAGGAAATCTATCAGACTTTTTAAACTGACTACTCGTGAATATCATGTATACAAAGATTCAAGTGTATCAGACTTACAATGATACAAACTGCTTACTAGTACTTGAACCCATTTTCAAAGCTAGAGGTCAAGGTCACAGGGACCTTAGAAAGGAATAGGTGCACTAAAGGGTGAACCTGGTCCCATTTTAGAAAAGCACCAATAATATCAATGCTTCGATCGATTGAAGTAAAAAACATCGTAAAATGATGTATTTGTACGTCAGTCAAAGTACTGCAAAGGTTAAAATCCAGAATATCTGTTACTCTGATAGACTGGTCAGTGGTCACCAGGGTTCAAATTTCTAGATTATTTAACTACTCATTACTCGATGTAAACTTGTCTCCAGGAGATGCAACTGAAACTGTTTAAACGACTAAAAACCCCTTTTCAACAACAACAGGTCATGGTGACCTTGACCTCTGGCCTTGAAATTACTAAAATCTTGTTCATATCTTCCGGCAAACTTATCCTTACAAAAAATGTTCACCTTTTGACCTGTGACCTTGACCCGCAATGCCCAAAACCTGTACATTCATGGCCAACACATATGCCATGTGTTGAGTGTGTATTTGTTATAGTTCTAAAGTTATTGCCAACGTTAAAATTAATGATAAACGAGCAGATAAACAAACAAACGAACTAACAAACTTCAAAATAAACAGTTCATAAATGCATGTCATTTCAAGTTTCACAAAAATCCAACATGTATTGTCTCTCGCCTGTAGGTATCCTCATGTGAGATGTCAAACTTGTATCCTCACTAAATGCCTTTCTCCCGTATACATGTCCAGTGCTTCCTCTCTACAACATCTAACAGGAGACAAAAATATGTACGTTGTTCGGAGGGAGTCGTTAAAGGGAGGTAAATTGGCTTACAATTTCAAACAGGTTGAATCCAGATCAGACGCCGCGTTACGCGGCGTCTGATCTGGATTCAAGCTGTTTGTCACTCGTCATTATGTCTCTTTCTGTCAAAATGTCCAATGTGTGACTTTGGGACAGCAGCAGACGACAGATTTAAACAGGCGATATTGCAGAAGTGAAATAATAATTATATTGAGATATAAGTGTCTCATTTGGGGAACAACGGAAAGGGTCGTTGTAAGGAGGGAGTCGTTGTTGGGAGGATTGTTGTAAAGAGGGAGCACTGTATATGCCGGGCTAAAGCCATTTTCTCCCAAACCCACGTTTCTATAAACACAGTAGTAAATCCTCTCCAATACGACCACAAAAAACAGGGCTAATTGATTTCATAAAATACAGATGACAGCTTAAAGTAAGGTGAACGTAAAACAGAAAGCTCCTAAACCAGCTTTCTGTTATACGTTCATCTTGCCTTAAGCAGTTGCCTGCCTTAAACAGCTGCTAATTAATACAATTAAGTTGTCGTTACGTAATGGACAGATTTTACTGCATAACAATTCTCCAGTTTCTCCTATATAAATCCTCATGTGCCTGACAAACTCGTCATAAGGTCTTTCAAAACTCCACCCTTTATGACTCTTTGATATCCTATAAGTGTGATTACTCATTAGAATTGTCTCGAAGACCTCTTCTAATGAAAGGTCCACCATAGGGTGCAGTGCAGTCATAGGGGAATACTCCCCTTATCTGGAGTCCTGTGTATGATCTCCATGTGCCTGACTAAATATACTACTCAAAGTTTGCTACACATCAAGGGTAAAATCTTCATAGGTACAGTGGTAAATACGCTATTCTTACATGTACCCACTTTACGCGTTTCTTAGCGTTTCTTACGCTTTTATTATCCGTTCCGTTAAAGGCATTTCCTAGCCGTTTCTTTACGCGTTTAAAAGAGTCAAGAAAAAAAAACTGTCCTTCATCTACACTTATGCATTTTTTGCAATAACACTCATTTTGTAATGCGATTTTTCAAAACATTTTCTATTTACACATAGATGAGACGCCTCTTATTCGGATCTAAACTGGTTTACGCTTATAGAATTTATATAAACTCAGACAGTTTGGATCTCGATCATTATGGCGAGGGACTCGGCGTCTCACTGAGATTCGTTCTATTTGATATTCATTAGAATAATTCCTTCCATGTTGATTTCTATGTAAACGGGTTGAATCCAGATCAGACGCCTGGCTGTATAGATCGGCATAACATCAGGATCCAAACTGACAGTTTTTAATAAACCCAATTACTTTTCATAATAGTTTAATACTAGCGATTTGGATGTAGATGAGACGCCGAGTAGTTCGGTTCTTATGTTTTACAGCGAATGAAGCATACGTTTTTTATTTCATTTTTACAGTTTGGGTCTAGATGAGATGTCGAGTTGCGGGAGTCTCATCCGTATTCGAACTATACAGATATTTTTTTTACTTTGATGAGACAGTATAATAACTGACACATATTCGCAGATATGATTTGGTTTATTTGGTTGATCAACCAAAATTAGGATACTTACTTTGATAAGCTGCAGTTTCATTACCCCACATCCGGTTTGTAACGCAACATTCTTAGCGGCCTGCCCTGTGATATTTCTAACTAGCATGCCTGTCATACGTGTTATTTGGAATCCCGCATGTTCATTGTAACTCAGTATCTGATCTGGATCCAAACATTCATGCAAAGCAGACACTTAGTAATTTGACATCTGATCGGTATCCAAACCTTGCTCCGGATCATATGTTAAGTAAAAGTGTCTGATTTGGATCTAAACTGTGGTGCGAGCAGATGCTGAAAAAATCGATATCTGATGAAGTCGCCTTAAGGTACTTCGCATGTGCGCTTAGTTTCCATACAATTGTTATGAAATTGTTCATGAAGAACGATAATAGGCTTCGAATGAATGTGTGAAAATATAAGCAAAATCTATCGTGTGGTTTGTCTTAAAGGTCTCTTTTCTGACAAAAACCTGGAATTTTGATGATTTTATTTTTCTCAAAAATGAATGAAGCTAATGACTAATAAGTATTTAGGCTTTGCCTATGGACGGAAAAAAGCAAAAATATACTAATGAAATCGGAATAGATATATCACCGGTGTGTGATCAGCGCTCTTGTATCAGTTCGTTGTGTATTCCAGATCACACTCGAGGCTACGCCTCTCGTGACTGAGATCTGGATTACACAACCGACTCGAACTTTTATTATATACCTAAATTGTTTGGGACAATATCTATATGTTGTTAAACCAAATAATCAAATAGATCTATAAGCACCCGTGTATACAATGTTAAAAGTTAAAACTCCTCCTACACCTATAATGCAATCTGAAACTATTTTTGGAAGTCATATGACCACCAATAATGACGTCATTATTTATATTGATGGCGTATTGGTAATCCGTTATTTTTATCGGTTCCATTGAGAAGTAGATTTTTGAACATAACGTTCATTTAAGCGTTTAAGGGTATGAATTGAACTGTTTGAAGCTTTGTCCTTGGAGAAAATCATTTCAAGTGAGTGTTGGGGGTTATTCATGCTTAAAATGGTTTAAAAATAGCACCGAAATCGGGAATTCCGAAACGTCACGCACAACTCTTCGTAAAAGCTGTGACGTCATCATCCAAGATGTCAGCCCCCATGTATTGTAGTTGCCTAGTTTTGAGGAAATTATTCACGCGCAAATCAAACACTTTTCAAAGTCTGTCAGTGATTGAATAAAATTGGAATACCTTTGATTTTATCATGCATTACTTAAGAACGGAAAAAAGGCAAGCCTTTTTTCCGTATTAGTCTAGCCCACTAAGTAGTCCACAACATTCATTACAATAAAAGCTAAAAACATTTTGAATAAAGGTGTTCAGAAAGATGTTATCAGCTATTTAAATTTTGAAAAATGCTAAAAAATTGAATTACAGAAAACTGACTCATTCAATGTATTTTGTTTTCATTTTATTCAAATATATGGTTGATGAAACAGTTGGTCAGAAAAAATTAAAAAATATTACAGTCAGGATTTGTTGTTAAAATGGGGGCAATTTGAAGTTGAGATACAGTTACTTACCTTAAAAATTAAAATTCTGTCATTAAAATGCGCTATTATTTATTCATGGACTTGCATACAAGGTTAATTATATTGTTTAGACTTAATAATAATGGGCAATGTTGATCTTGAAAAGGTTGACGTATTGATAAGCTTCAATGTGTGGCTTTATAGTTCGATCAAATCGTATACATGTATACCGATTTTATTGACTTGTAAGACATTAAACTAAAACGTACATGTAAGTGGACATATAATTGGACCGTATATAACATCAATTATTCTAATCAACGAAGACTAAACATAGCATGTCCCTTGATCACTGCGTTATGGATTGACAAGTCAATACATCGGACACTTAAATTTTTTTTTTGATCGGATGGGTCTCGAACCTATGACCATTGAATTGCAAGTCAATCACTCTACTCACTGCGCTATGAAGGATTATACTAATTCGTATCAACATTTCCTTTATATAAATTTTCTAGTATAAGCACGTACGGAAAAAGTCTATGTTGCCAAGACGCATATCCGCTCGCCCGCAAGACCGACTTCCGTGAGCGAAAGGCCTTAATCCGAAATCTCCGCGTGAAACGAAAAACTGACGCATCAATCGCAACATCTCTGGTATAATCGTGTTTACGCGTTTAAGCGCGTTAAAATCGTTAGGCATTAACCGTTCGTTAACCGTTCACTATATATGCGTTTCTTATGCATAGATTAACGCGTAAATGGGTTGGAATAGCCTATTTACCACTGTACCAATGTAGTGACCCTGTCATATCTCAACACATAACTTCCAACGTTTTTGTTTGATTTCTTCCAAATTTGAAGATGTTTTTGTCAATGGTTTATTTAACAGATTCTAAAAAATGTACAAGTGTTCAGGTCCTGTTTGCGAAACCCGATTTGATTTGATTTGATTTGTTTTGATTTTACGTCGCTTTCAACAGTATTTCGGTCATATCGCGACGTCCAGCTAATTATAGGTGGAGGAAGACCCCAGAAGTCCTGTATGCACTGTTTCATGCCTATCGGCAACTGGGTACACATTTTAAAATCCATTGAATTCTACATTGTGATGTTCTTAGGGGTGTTATTCGTTGGTAAAAATAATGCTTTATCTTTTAATGTTCAATTATACCCATTGAAACATCTTTAAGAACATTAAAATGTAGAATTCAATGGATTTTAAAATTTGGTGAAATCTCAGAAATTTCACATTTTGTTAGTTTCCTCGGGTTTCGCATACAGGACCTGAATAAATGTAAATCTTTCAGAAATCTGTAAGAAAACCATTGGCAAAAGCATCTCCAAATTTGGGAGAAACCGAGCAAAAAGTTATGGGTTGCGATATGATAGGGTCAATGCATTGGTACCTATGAAGGTTTTACCCTTGGTGCTTAGTAAATTTTGAGTAGTATATATTATGTCTTTCCCCTAAATAACTTTTCACACACGTCACACTTGTATAGTCTTTATCTTGTATATAAAATCATGTGTGTGATTGAAACTATCTTTACCCTAAGTGCCTTATCACATGCGTCACACTTGTATGGTCCCTTTCCTGTATGTATTCTTATGTCCGTGACTAAAGCCGTCTTCTCCCTAGATGACTTTCCACACAAGTCACACTTGTACGGTTTCTCTCCTGTATGAATTTTCATCTGCCTGACTAAATATGTCTTCTCCCTAACCCATTCACTGCCGTGACGTCATTTTATACAATTATCGTCTGCTTTTATTTTTCAAATTTAATTTTTAGGTATTTTGATTTAAGAAATATTGAAATGAGTATCATACAGTTTGGATCCTGTTTAGACGCCGCGTAACGCGGCGTCTAATCAGGATTCAGACTGCTTGCAAAAAACTGTTGTGCTCGGGGTAAGGCAGTGAAGGGGTTAAACAACGTTCAACACGACTGAACCTGACTGGTCTCTAAATGACTTTCCACACTTGCATTGTTTCTCTCCAGTATTGTCCACATAAGCCTTACTAAACCTGTATTCGCCAAAAATGCATTCCCACACATTGTCCACATAAGCCTTTCTAAACCTGTATTCGCCAAAAATGCATTCCCACACATGCCACTTCAAGTGTGGCATGTAAGGAAGTGCTTTTTTGACAAATGCGACACTTGAAGTCATTTAGGGCTTGTACAATATGTGTATGTGCTCTAATTGTGTGACTGACTAAACCTGACTTCTATCTTAATGTCTTTCCACACACATCACACTTGTAATGGTCTCTCTCCTTTAGGTATCTTCATGTGCTTGACTAAAACAGTCTCCTCCCTAAACGAGTTGCCACAAATGTTACACTCTTTATCCAGTATGTATCCTCATGTGACTGAATAAATCCCTTTTCTTCCTAAATGATTTTCAAATACATCACACTTGTACCATCTTTCTCCTGTATGTATCAAACAAAGGTTCTCTCTTGACTGTAGACTAAACACGACTGGGCCCTAATTGACCTTCCACATTTATCACACATGTATGGTGTCTCTCCAGTGTATCTATATGTGCCTCACTAAACATGACTGGGCCCTAATTGACCTTCCACATTTATCACACATGTATGGTGTCTCTCCAGTGTACCTTCATGTGCCCGACTAAACATGACTGGGCCCTAATTGACCTTCCACAGTTATCACACATGCATGGTGTCTCTCCAATGTATCTTCATGTGCCTGACTAAATCCGTCTTCGCTATAAACAATTTTTCACACATGTCACATTTGTACGGTTTCTCTCCAATATGTATCCCTATGTGCCTGATTTAATCAGTCTTTGCCTTAAATTGTTTTTCCACACATATTAAACTTGTAAGGTTTTTCCTTTAAATGTATTACTTATGTGCCTGACTAAATCTGTCTTCGCCATAAATTACTTTTAAAAATGTCACAATTATTTGGTATTTCTCTTGCATCATTGTTTGCATGTATCCAACGTGTGCCTGACTAGACCTGACTGGTCCCTAAATGACGTTTCACACTTATCACACTTGTTTCTCCCCGGTATGTATCCTCATGTGATAGGCTAAATATGTCTTCGTCATAAAAGCTTTTCCACACGTGCCACACTTGTGCGGTTTCTCTCCATTATGTGCTTTTATGTGCCTGACTAAATTTGTATTATCCGCAAATGCCCAACCACATATAGAACACATGTATGGTCTCTCTCCTGTATGTATTCTCATGTGAATCACTAAACCTGCATTCAGTCTAAATGCCTTTTCACACAAATTACACTTGTATGGTTTCTCTCCTGTATGTATCCTCATGTGACTGACAAAATTTACCTTCAGCCTTATCGCCTTTCCACAAATATCACACTTGTACGGTTTCTCTCCGGTGTGTGATTGTTTGTGCCGGACTAAATCTGTCTTTCCTGTATATTCCTTTCCACACATGTCACACTTGTAGGCTTTTTCTCCAGTGTGAGCTTTTATGTGCTTGACTAAAGTATGATTCTCCGTAAATGACTTTTGACACATGTCACACTTGTATTGAGTATCTCCTGTATGTATTCTCATGTGAATAACTAAACCTGCATTCAATCTGAATGCCTTTTGACACACATCACACTTGTATGGTTTCTCTCCACTATGTACTTTTATGTGCTTGACTAAATTTTTCTTCTCCGTAAATGTCTTTTCACACATGTCACACATATAGGGTCTCTCTCCTGTATGTATTCTCATGTGAATCGCTAAACCTGCATTCAATCTAAATGCCTTTTTACACAAATTGCACTTGTATTGTTTATTCTCTGTATGTATCTTCATGTGCCTAACTAAACTTGCCTTCGCCTTTTTTGCCTTTCCACATATGCCACACTTGTATGGTTTCTCTTCACTATGTGTTTCTGTGTGCCTGACTAACTTAATATTCTCAGTAAATGCCTTTCCACATATGTAACACTTGTAGGCTCGTTCTCCTGTATGTGTTTTCATGTGCCTAACTAAAGAGTTCTTCTCCGCATATGCCTTTTCACACATGTCACACTTGTATGGTCTGTCTCCTGTATGTATTCTCCTCATGTGATTCGCTAAACTTGTATTCAATCTAAATGCCTTTTTACACACATCACACTTGTATTGTTTTTCTTCTGTATGTATCTTCATGTGCTTGTCTAAAGTTTCCTTCACCTTTATTGCCTTTCCACACACGTCACACTTGTATGGTTTCTCTTCATTATGTACCCTCATGTGATTGCCTAATTCAAACTTCTCCCTAAATGCCTTTCCACAAATGTCACACTTGTATGGTTTGTTTCCCGAATGTCGTGTCATGTGTCTTACTAACCTTGACTTCTGCCGAAACAACTTTGCACACATGCCGCACTGGTACGGTTTCTCCCCTGTATGTGTCCTCATGTGTGTGGCTAAAATCCTACTTTCAGTGAACGACTTTCCACACTTATTACAACTGTAAGTCATCTTTCCTGTATGAACTTAAATCGCGTTTGTTTCGTACACCTTTCTAAAGTCTGACTCTTAACTGCTCCGATTTAAGTAAATAAATTGCCATGTGTCCGTTGACGTGTTGTTCAACTGCTATTTCTTTAAATAACATCGCTGTCACGCTAAGATGGCTGAAACAAAAAATGCAACAAATAAGTAAAACTTTTAGGCGTTTCTTCAAAAGATGTGCTGTCATACGAGTTGGTGTCAAACATCTTAAATTAACTCCCTAATAAGATACCCTTTCGTTTGTGAAAATGGAAAAATCGAATGGCAATAAAACCGAATTGGTCAATGAGCGCTTGTGTGTTGTGTGTAAAGACTCTAAAGAGTCTGTTCCATCGTATGCCACAGTGTTACAATGGACAAGGGAATATAAACATTTTTGGAGCCATATGACCATTTCATGTGTCGCGGTGCCGTCAAACCCAACTCAATCATAAACATGGTGAACAGAGTATCTAGAAGATAGCCCCGTCCTGGTAGGCCCAAAAACAGCAACCTCCAAAGAAAACGTTGACAAGGTCAATGTTATTGTAAAGAAAAATGACGAGTTTCAACTGGTGAGATAGAGAATCGGCTTGTCTCGAATGGGTTTTACAGGGATTTAGTGTAATCAAGAAATACGTGAAATCCATGAAACATCAGGGATTTAACAAAAACTCTAAATCTCCCTGGGAAAAGGTGTAATTTTGAAGCTTTTCGTTGATTTTTATACATATTTGGCACTTACTTTTGGTGAAAGTAATGAATCTTACCTCGTTTAGTTCGTTAAGTTCAAAGGCAAGTATCACGCTATAAAGTATGTTGTAAACGTTATTATCATGACAGATGTATTGATTTTTTAATTGTCCTGACATAAATGCACACTGTCACTTATTTTAATTCAGTTGTACAAGAAACTTTGTATAAACGTTCATAAGACCTTGATATTTCAAGAAAGCATGATGTTTAAAACCAATAGAAATGCTATTATAGTACAAATCTATTAATTTGATGAAAAAGGGACATTTAATCAATTCACTAAAACGCCCAGTGATTACGCGTAATCCCTAAAAAGTTCAGGGAATACGCGTATTCCCCTATTACACTTAATCCCTGTAACATATATACATGTCAAAAGTAGGTGCAAAATGGATACCCATATGCGGGATCATCATTACACCCCATACGACTGGTGCTCTGCTGGTATACTACCGAGGTCCTACTAGTGTTAAACGATGATCGAAATGCCCGATGATTGATCGAAAGTAACCATTCGATAGATAATGGATTATAAACTCAAATAATCGATTCATCTGTTACCAAAACATAAACTTTCTACATATGATCATATTTATTGTCTATGGTAGAATAATGTCCATAAAAGTGGTCTCGTCTAGTACATGTATAAATCCAACTGGTATGGAGATGTATTGGTAGGACCTAGGATTTCATGATCGCCTGATTTTCATAATCGATCATCGGATATAATCGGACAGACCACTTTGATTAATCATCGATTAAGCAATCGAAATGAGAAATTTAAATTTTGAGTATAAAATTTAATTAAATTCTTAAAGTTAACAATAAAAAAATCAGATTATATTTTTTTTATTTTAATTGCACATCTGAAGATTTAAACATACTTTATTAATGTAGTAAAGTATTTTCATACATTTTATATTAGAAACAAAGTAGCTATTTTACTTAGAATATAATAAAAAAATATATGACAATTTCACTGTCACTCTGTCAGACACGTGGCATTTTTTTATTACACCAAATCCTGGGCTCTAACCAGAGAATCTAGAACTTACCTAAAGCTTGCTGGAATTGTGGATGTTACTAGATCCGCATAAGATTCATAACGAAACTCACTGGTTATAAAAAAATATTGGAATATGGTGGAACTATACAAATTCTATATAAATACACGCGTATAGATTATAATATACCCGTCATGTATAAGTTTCTCTGTTCGGATCTGACTGTTTATTTGCATCATTTAGTTAACTTAAAACTTAAAACTACTTCAAGTTGTTAATCCAAATTTTAACGTAATCTGGAATGACGCTTTAGCGCGATAAGATGGATTTGACATCATTTTCGGTTTGAGGTCATTCACGACATTCGATTACCTATGGTAACGGGAGACAGTGTTTTTAAGACAGTAATTTTTTCCCGCTGAGTCTGACATTATTTTTACATTACGGTGGCCTATGGGAGATTAACATAGCAAATGAAATTGAGGTATAATAATAACTAATATTGCCATTAGGCTAGAACATTTTCATATTTATTTATTAACCATGTACAAATGCAGAAATAAGGATATAGTGGCTGATATAATCAGTTTTTTTTCCAGTGACGTAAACGTCATTTTTTAGAACGTTAAATGTTTTGATCTACGCTAGAGAAGTTCCTTTGAACAATAAACATGCTAATACATGTATGTGTTTTAATCGCCAATGGAATAAAGAGTTATGGTTTATGCTATGTTTTGGACGATTCGCATTTACTACACGCGCTCTACAACTGTATTTAACATGCATTTCCAATTTTGTTATTCATTTCATAATTCTCACAAAAGTCAACGTTGTTTTCATTTCATTCCATTAACTGATGATAGGCAATGCACTGGTCAACATTTTATGCAAGACCGAGGTCCCATAAATTTATGCGATATAAAGGAATGAGGTATACACAGTTTCTTTTGCGTGCGAGTATAGTATCCCTTCTTAACATGTGTCGAACGGTATACTGTGTCCGACACAGTATACCGTTTTAGAAGAAAGTATCCGTCACACAAAATCTTACACTGCCTGTTACATGCTTTGTACAATTTGATATATTCGGGCACGGGATGTGGACCCTGCTTTCGTGAACCCTATTAAAACGTCCCTACCGCGTAAAGCGTTTAACCATCAAAAGGGCCGTAATCACCTGATTTATTGCATAATATGTATCTATATCAATAAACAATGATCTCATATAAACATTTTCCAATAAAGATTCGATTATGAATTTAATAATTATTTTTGCGTTAATTGTCGTTTTGAATGTCAAAAAGTAGTTCAGTAAACCAGTTTATAATGATAAAATTGTGACCTTTATAGTCATTTTTGATTTTGTTTCAGTTTTCGTGCATTAAAAAATAGTATTGTGGCGTACAGCTCAATTCTGGGATAATACATGTACCCTTTTTCTGTACATGATTCATTAAACAGTTTTATTATACCGTATATTCAATAAAACGGAAACATGTTTCTTATAAGACAAAATGTAGCAGACTATAATCTTGGATCATGGACCAGAGTAGCCGTTTACGGCCTGGGTATATATAACTACATGTATATATGTTTATTACTCGTAAAGGGTTTTCAGACTATTTATGCCCCCAGAATCTACGATTCGGGGGCATATAGTTTTTGTCATGTCTGTTGGTTTGTCCGTCCGTCTGTCCGTCCGTCTGTCTGTGCCAAAAACCTTAACCTTGGCTATAACTCTTGCATTTTTGTACCTGGACCTTTTATACTTGGCATGTGTCTTCCCTGTATCAAGACCTTTCTATCCATACAAACATTTTTGACCTTGTGACCTTGACATTGACATTTGACCTACTTTTGTAAAAATCTTTAAATCGCTATAACAATTGCACCAGTAGGCCCAGGGCTTTCATATTTTGTATGTATATTTCTTTAGTCAAGACCTTTCCAACCATACCAACATCTTTGACCATGTGACCTTGACCTTTGACCTATTTAATCAAACTTAAACCAAAAACCTTAACCTTGGCTATAACTTTTGCATGTTTAAACCTGGGCCTTTTATACTTGGCATGTGTATTCCTCATGGCAAGACCTTTCCAACCATATAAAACTTTTTGACCTTGTGACCTTGACCTTGGACCTACTTTTGTAAAATCTTTAAATGGCTATAACATTTGCACCAGTAGGCCCAGGGCTTTCATATTTTGTATGTAAATTTGTTTTGTCAAGACCTTTCCAACCATACCAACATATTTGACCATGTGACCTTGACCTTTGACCTATTTAATCAAACTTTAACCAAAAACCTTAACCTTGGCTATAACTTTTGCATTTTCAAACCTGGGCCTTTTATACTTGGCATGTGTATTCCTCATGGCAAGACCTTTCCAACCATATAAAACTTATTGACCTTGTGACCTTGACCTTGGACCTACTTTTGTAAAATCTTTAAATGGCTATAACATTTGCACCAGTAGGCCCAGGGCTTTCATATTTTGTATGTAAATTTGTTTTGTCAAGACCTTTCCAACCATACCAACATATTTGACCATGTGACCTTGACCTTTGACCTATTTAATCAAACTTTAACCAAAAACCTTAACCTTGGCTATAACTTTTGCATTTTCAAACCTGGGCCTTTTATACTTGGCATGTGTATTCCTCATGGCAAGACCTTTCCAACCATATAAAACTTTTTGACCTTATGACCTTGAAATTTGACCTACTTTTGTAAAAATCTTTAAATGGCTATAACATTTGCACCAGTAGGCCCAGGGCTTTCATATTTTGTATGTATATTTCTTGTGTCAAGACCTTTCCAACCATACCAACATCTTTGAACATGCGACCTTGACCTTGACCTTTGACCTATTTAATCAAACTTTAACCAAAAACCTTAACCTTGGCTATAACTTTTGCATTTTTGCACCTGGGCATTTTATACTTGGCATGTGTATTCCTCATGGCAAGACCTTTCCAAACATACAAAACTTTTTGACCTTGACCTTGACATTTGACCGTCTTTTGTAAAAATCTTTAAATTGCTATAACATTTGCACCAGTTAGCATAGGGCTTTAATATTTTGTATGTATATGTTTTGTGTCAAGACCTTTCCTACCATACCAATATCATTGACCATGTGCCCTTGACCTTCACCTTTGACCTATTTAATCAAACTTTAACCAAAAACATTAACATTGGCTATAACTTTTGCATTTTTGAACCTGGGCCTTTTATACTTGGCATGCGTATTCTTCATGGCAAGACCTTTCTAACCATACAAAACTTTTTGACCTTGTGACCTTGACATTTGACCTACTTTTGTAAAAATCTTTAAATTGCTATAACATTTGCACCAGTTGGCCCAGGGCTTTAATATTTTGTATGTATATTTCTTGTGTCAAGACCTTTCCAACCATACCAACATCTTTGACCATGTGACCTTGACCTCGATCTTTGACCTATTTAATCAAACTTTAACCAAAAACCTTAACCTTGGATATAACTTTTGCATTTTTGCACATTGGCCTTTTATACTTGACACGTGTTTTCCCTTTCTAACCATACAAAACTTTTGACCTTGTGACCTTGACATTTGACCTACTTTTGTTGAAATCTTTAAATGGCTATAACATTTGCACCAGTAGGCCTACGGCTTTCATATTTTGTTTATATATTTCTTGTGTCAAGACCTTTCCAACCATACCTACGTTTTTGCCCTTGTGACCTTGACCTTTGACCTTTATTTGTATAAATCTTTATACGCCTATAACATTTGAACCAGTAGGCCTAGAGCTTCCATACTTTATATGTTTCTTGTGTAAAGACTTCTCCAACCATGCCAATGTTTCATTTACCCTACGACCATGACTTTTGACCTACTTTTGCAAATAAGCATTACATTACAGAACATGATGCTGGCTGGGGGCATTTGTGTTTCACAAACACATTGCTTTTCATCTGATAATCACCAAACTTTCTGAAAATGTTTGTTGACATAAAATGGAGACCAATTTGGATAACCAGCGGCACCAATTTATGCTAGGCCCTTTGGAGTAATGGCCCTTGAAGTCCTCAAAATGGCGCTCCACTACAGTTTCAGCTCTCTAACTTTTAAGTTTGATAGTCTGGATTCCCCTCCCTGTATCATCGGGGGCATTCGTGTAACTGGGACACGCTCTTGTTCATATTGTAGGATAGATGCTTGGAACTAAATGAAAGAAAAGGCAATAGATTATTGTTATAGTCATTATGAATATTGGTTATGATTAAATTATATCAAAACAAGAGTGTCAGAATTACCCTTACTCGCTCATCTGACCGTGGTGACACAAAGATGGGTAAAAAAATTCAAAAAAGAATATTGTAAATTTTCCCTGATGTTATAAGGAAAGTCAGCCTCACCTACTGGCAGCCATATTTTAATGCTAAGAATTGTTTTTGTGTGTTAAATCTGGTAGAGTGTCCCCCATATGAATCATTTGTGAAATGTTACTTTCAAATAGAGAAAGTGGTTTAAACAAGAAGATTGTTAAAGTTTTTCATTTGAAAAATCTATTTAAGCTCAAATAACCTAGATATGCAATAGACCACAACAATTTCAACAGACGTAACAAGGAAAATTGTTGATAAAATTCCATGCATAGAAAAATTAGAAAATTAGAAAATTTGCAAAAATTCGGGGATGGGTGGATAAGTTGGATCTTACGGCACTGTGACATAGACATATGTAATATAGCGCCGACGAATGATTAGATGATATACGAAGGGGTGCAATATGGTGTTTTCATGCCCTCGGACCCCCCCTCCCCTTGTAAGGGTGCGTGGACACAGAGTTGTAGATAGGCTCTGTCTTGACATTGGGTATCAATACACGGATTTTAAAGGAATAGGGTTTTTGGAAAATTCATTGGGTATTGCATTGACCACAACCCCATGGTTTCTAATTTATTTGGGTATCCACAGTTCAGATCCCTATGATTTGTAATATAATTGGGTATCAGTAGAAAAATAAACTTGAATCTCTTATCCTTTGCCTTTCAACAGTGCATTCAGGGTCAGTGTTGTTAACTGTCTAAAAATGATTTTCAGTGTTTACTTTACATAGTTCTCTATGCAACTTTTGTTACACATGTTCCACTAAAGTAAAAGTTCAGTTGATAATCCGATGAAATTTAAAAAGCGACACAATGTTCGTTTGGTTTTTAAGCAATCATTTTCAAATTATTGGGTTTCCTTTTGCTTGTGGTCACCCATTAGTTTTGAAATAATTGGGTATTTCACCAATTTCAATTGGGTAAGTACTCGGATACTCTGCTTAGCTACAACTCTGTGAACACATTGGTCTGTGCCCCCCCCCCCCCCCCCCCCCGCGCAATTTCATTTGCTTCCAACGGGATTCTTTCCCTGTTAACCATCACAGTCAGTATGGTATATAGATCTATAAAACTCTAGTCAGACAGCATATTGTTCAAATACGCTAATCAAGAGTGGGCACCATATAACCAAAAAATACCAACACCTTGACATGATTGAAAATGTACAAAGGAGGGCTACTAGAATAATTCCTGGATTTTCTGAAATAGATTTACCGTATGCAAAGAAATTAAAACTTAAAATCATAGGCGTAGCCAGACTTTCAAAAAATATACACACTATTCGGCACGGAGTGCCGACCGAGGCACGACGTGCTTAGGGGGGAGGGTGCGGGATGGGGTTAACCCCCTGCTGCTGGTGGGGGTACGCACAGGAGACCGTCACAATAGAAGCCTGAACCCCAAAAGGAAAAAAAAGCATAAACACTACTAGGCTAGTCAAAATTGTCTTGGGTATTGTCTGACACAGTGAGCAGTCTTTGGAAGAGGAGCTGGGATCAATATTCACCGTATCACTGTGCCTTTTTTCTAAAAAAGGGAAGTCGTTCCCTTGAATGTCTAGAAAGTCTTCCACTATATCTATGACGTCTTCGTCTGACATAAAGATGGTAGCGGATATGACCTTTTTCAGGTTCGGGAATAGATAGAAATCTGATGGAGCGAGATCGGGCGAGTACGGAGATTTTGAATCAGTTCAAAGCCACAATCATATTAATCATTAACAATAGCCATTGCAGCGTAGCCCTGCAGCTTAACTGAAAGTTCTATAACAATTGTGCATTTTGTGATAAAAACACCAAATTTGGAGGTCTAATAGTTCAACATATTCCAAACAAAATCAGATATTGAGCCATCATGATTTTTGAATATGGTGACTATGGCAACCATTTTCCAACATGGCCGCCAACGACAACTGTTTTCTGGTTAATTTTAATAACGATAGCACCGCAAACTCGACTTTCATATACTTGAGACGGCTACATTTTCCAAACTTAAAGAATTTTATGAGTATTTAATGCCCCCGTGATCATAGAAGTTTGTAAGCAACAACATCTCAAACATACTTGGACAGTCTACATTCCATTTAAAGTAAACTATAAGTCAAAAGAAGGACAAAATATTTGCCTGCTTTACCTGCCTTGTTGTAATGAGTTGCCCTTTTGATACTAAACAAGTATTCATATATATTGGAAGTTTGAAATAAATAACTTTCTACAGTTACTGAATAATTTCATATACAAATTATGAGTCAAAACAAGGGCAATTACTCTGCAATGACAAATCCCATGGTTATCTGCCTTGTTGTAAGGTGATGCCCTTTTAAAACTGAATAAGTATTAAAAGTTTCAAGTTAATACCTATGGCAGTTATTGAGTAATATAATTAAATTCTAAGTCAAAACAAGGGCAAATACTCTGGAATCACAAAACCCAGGGTCACCTGCCCTCTTGTAATGAGTTGTCCTTTTGATACTAAACAAGTATTTAAAGTTTCAAGTAAATACCTATTATCTGTAGATTCCGTGTATCCGGCTTTACTCGGGCACATAAAGAAATCTAGAAGTTTTAGACAGTTTCAAAGAGAGCATGTTGTATGCCCCCACAGTTGCGTGGCCAAGTGTTCACCACTGCTGCTGTTGACAATATTGACCACATTCCAAGTTCAACACCAGCTAGAGGTACTGCCATCTCTCTTCTTCAACATCTCTTTTTTGATGGTGAAGGGACTGACCATGGTCTTTTTGTACACGGTGGACCAGAGAAGGGATGCTGCAATTCCATTGGTCGATTACCACAGTCCTACACAGAGGTCACCCTGTCGCTAGTAATGTCAAGGTGTCACTGGTCCCAGAAACCAGGGTAGAATCACTGACTAGAGCCAACTTCAGTAGGCATACCAAGGACAAGGACCAGTGGCTTGATAATGCAAGAGAGGTTGTGAGAAACCAAGTCACGGGATGTGATGTGTTGGATACTTCATGGGCTGCCTTCCATGAAAAGGGCATAGTGCTGTCGCCACATTTGACCAGCCATTGTATGCCCTGCCTGGCTAAACAAATCCAGTGGAAGTTCCAAAGTGCTGTCGCCACATTTGACCAGCCATTGTATGCCCTGGCTAAACAAATCCAGTGGAAGTGGCCAGACAAATATGGTGAAGACAAGCTTGTGATTAAGTTCGGCGGTTTGCATATCGAGATGACAGAACTGAAGATGATTGGCGAATGGTTGCAGGGAAGAGGCTGGGTCAAGGCCCTTGTGCAAGCTGACATATCCTCTCAGTGTACAGCCAACTCGTTCCTCAGGGCATAAGATTACGACAGCAGTTCTGTACATTCTGCAGAATTGAGCTTTTGATAACTATAGTCAGACACAAACAGACGAATACCCTCTGGAGTTTTACGCATGTTGCAGCCAGAGGGCAGAAAACATCCCATAGTTTCAATGCTGGACTATTGTACTGGAGCTAGAGCTTTTGCCTTTGTACGATCACTGCGAGAGGTATCCTTCTCAATGTACATCGATGCCCTTACGGAACTAGCCAAATGGTTTCATGCAATGGGTCTAATGCATTATGCCAAATAGATCCTAATTCATCTGAGAGACATGACTGAACTTCCCAAGACACACCCTGGCATAGATAAAGAATTCAGAAGACTAATAAGATTTTTTCCTCCATTGCCATTGACCAGGCCCATGGGCAAATTAATGCTTGCATCAAAGGACATGGTGGTGCAGTTGGTCTTACCGACAACCCTGCTGTGCTGTTGCGGTGGATGTTAGCAGGACCAGAAGTAGCCCAATCCATACAGGACTTTGAGACCATCTCAAACAAATCGGAAAAATCGAATGATACACGCCATTATGATCAAACGGCAAGTGTTCAGGTCACGTTTACCAAAAATGTCCGCTCTATGGTCAGTGTCATGGAACAATTTGGAACCCCCTTTGAGGAGGAAAGCAGATACCTGATTGTGCTCGACACAAAAGAAATGACTGGGTCTGCAGCTGTTGAGGCGGTCAAAAAAGGAGAGCAACAGTTTGAAGCTTTCTCAAGAGAATGCCTAGTATGAAGAACAAAACCAGCAGTTGACGGTACCATATCGGATGATATCGCGTACTAAATTGATAATGTGTGGTACTCCAACCTTGAGGACAGCGTCAAATGACACGTAGCAACCAATTTCTCTGAAACAAGATATGAAGCTCTTTCAATGCTGTATATTGCTTGCTAGACCAGAGATAGAAATCTCGATGAGTTCTTCCAGCATGAGAACCAGGCATGTCCGCCAGCACTGTCTGATGGGGGAGGTCTCCATCTAGGGCTGAATAGTGATCTTCTTTCATGCCTTGAAGATGTCCAGACTGCACATTCAGACAATCCCAAGGTAAAATGCACTATTCTAGATGTAGCAGTCATTATTCAGATGCTGAAACAAACTTCGGCAAATACCTTTTATGAGTACGGCCGCGATATTTTTGTCCCATACCTTGCCAAAATGCTTGAAAATGTTTCGCGTCTTGATCTTGTGTGGGACCGCTACATACTTGATTCTTTGAAAGCTGCTACAAGAGCAAAACGTGGAAAAAGGACGTGATAGCTGATGCTGCAATACCCAAAAATTGGCAGAACTTTCTCAGAGTCTATAGTAATAAAACAGATTTGTTTCACTTCCTTTCTGAAGCTCTGTTCAATTGGTTTGTGCAAGAAGACAAGCAGATAGTTGCCACAGATGATGAAGAAGTCTGTAGCAACCCAACACTGTCAGATCTTGGTTCAGTTGCCCCGTGCACGCACAAGGAAGCTGATAGACTAGATAGTTGCATGTTATTACACGAGGCAGATTCAGCAAGATATGGTCACCGGAATATCATGATAAGAACTGTTGATTTATGATGTGGTACTGGCCGTGGCAGTGGCGCACAGTCTTCAGCAGGGAGATGAGCTTTGGTTGGTGTTCGGGACTGGAAATAGTTTCCGTTACTTAGCAGCCAATGAAATTGCAGCTGGACTAGGGCACGAAAATGCACGTGCAATTCCAGTGTTCCATTCTTTGACGGGCTGTGAAACCATTTCAAGCATGGTCGGCCATGGAAAACCCCAGCACGGGCAGTATTCTCTGTCTTTGCAGCACTTTCACATGCCCTGTTACAACTGTCATTCGCGCCATCAGACATGCTACCGGAGGTAATGACCCCCATTGAGAGGTTTATCATCATGCTCCATGATCTAACCAGCACATGCGCAGATATAGACAGACATGGAGGAAGTTATTTGTGAAAATTCACAGCGTGGATTCGATCCCCCAACGAAGGCTGCCCTAGAGGAGCATGTTATGAGAGCAGTGTACCAAGACGGCCTTTTAGGGGGACAGATGCTAGTGTCAGTCCTAGAACAACCATCACCGTGTAAATATACCTGGTCTAAGACGGTTGAGGGGAACTATCAACCCTTCTGGACACGTCTACCAGATGCAGGGCAGTCCAGCTACAAACTCGTTTCCTGCAAATGTCAGAAAAGTTGCGTCAGGAGATTGCAAGTGCAAAAAGGTCATCACAAGCGGCAACATAATACACCTGTGACATGATGACATCCGACCAGAACCAAAATCAATAAATGTCTTTCTTGTCAAATATTAAAGTTACGTGTGAAATTTGGTTTCGTTAAGGGAATCAGAAGTAGATTCATCATTCAGAAACCAGTTTGAGCTATAAAATTCTAAGTATGTAAAGTTGAATAACTGCAATAAAAATCATCAGACCATAACCAAAATTAGTAGGTGTCTTACATGTATGATGAGAAAGCTTAAGTACTATGAAATTTGATAATTACATACCTTTTATAGAACTTAAGCTATTGTCCGGAAACAAGTTTTTTTTAAAACTCTTTGTATATAATTTATAAAGGGGCATAATTTCAATTTCAAATGGTAGTTTCATAAATAACCAAATTTGCAAGGTTAAACAATATTCTTATTTAAAGGCCTTCAACTTTGTTAGGTCAGTTTATTTTAAAAATCTTCTTCTCTGAAACTTTTGGTCTCATTTAAGAATATTTTTACACCAATAATGATTCATGGGTGACCCTTTGCCAGTTTTCTTCAAATAATCTTCCTAGCTCAAACATGGCTGCCAGTGGGTGGGGTTGAATTTACAGATGATGGCTTAAAGAGGCTCGCAACCTGATTTAGCTTTAAAAATAGTAATTTGTAAATATATGTCAAATGTTTATATAAATAGGTAAGATTTAGTTAAGGATAAGAAATTCTGTTAAAAATGCATTTCAAAAAGAAAAAGAAGTTCTGTTGGGGTTCGAACCCGTGACCCTCCATTGCGGAAACAAACACGAAAAGGAAACCCCTCAGACCACTCGACCGAATTAACGTACTTCAGTGTGTAGCGATGGACAGTTACTTATTCGGCTCGGGTTTATGTCTGAGCCCGTGTTCAATTTCTGCAGAAAAGCAACAACAACAACACTACCGTCGAAAGGCCGCGCAGTGACCTGGAAACCCACGCGCCATGCGCCATAGTCACATAAAAATAAAAAATGTCACATAGAATTTCCAACTGGTGCGCCCAGCGTCTCGCCGATTTTGTCTTACCATAATTTTCAAATGCAAAATGTCCTGTATGCTAGATGGCTTGATTCTATCGTTTAACAACTAATTTGTTTTTCTGGAGGATTTAATCGTCTTTTTTCAATAGAAATTAGCTGCACGTTGTGGAATTAAACATCGAAATTTACCTTAAACAAATCGAAACTTCTTGCCAATTCCGACATTTTTTTGTGCGAAAATAGCAAAGTATTCCGATTTCATTCCCAAACACAACAGCTTGGACGCGTATAACGCAATGATACTCGTGAACATTTTATATGAATGTAGATCGACAGTTAATTTCTTGAATTGATTTTCCAACGATACATTATGGAAAAAAAACATTAGAAAATAAAGAGATATGCCGAAATTGCGAAGCAGAATTTCTATGCACATTTCAATAGGCCCTATATGTTGCGAACACCCGTGTTTTGGCATATGTGTATTTACCGTTACTGTGTTACAAGTAAAATAGATGGTTCTTAGGCGTCTTTTTTTGTCGGTTTTACAAAGTATTATGTCTTTTTCATCTTTGTAAGACTGTTTTCAATAGGAGATATTGACAAATAAAACGGCATTAAAAATAGCGCTGTCATATTTTGAAATTGACTCGAAACAAAATGGCGCCTCGACAAAATCGAGGACACTAAACGTGGACATTTCTGGAAAGATTTACGATTGAGAGATACAACAAAGTAAAAAAAAAACAGCACACGCCGGGATCGAATTCTTTCTTCATAAGACGCGATTCTGAATATGAATTATACAGTTAATAGACTGAGAAAACGATTCTAAATTGGACACTTGTCTATCAGATACAACGGATTTGAAGGAAAGTTTGAACTTTTTCGTCAAACCTGTTACTAAATAAAATAGCTGAAAACACCAGACCGACGGATATTTCAGGTGATTGATTGGATGTTTTATAGAATTTGATCATTTGGGAATGAATAGTCAACAAGTTATGTAAGTATTTGTCATAATTAATAGCAATCGACCCAACTCTGTTTGCTACAACAGTATGGGCTACACCCGCGATACGCCCTCTAGACTTGGAACGAATACAAATGCATAGAGTTGTGCACTTTGTATCATATGATTATCTATTTTTCAATCAGATATGCCACACACCTTTAGTTCAGAAATAGTATACCTGTTTAAGTTCTTACTTACGAATAAAGGTATGTAAAAAACATTGATTTTTATTGAAATCTAAGCATTTTAAAAATTGGCCCATAAAATTTCAAAATGTCACATACATTTTTGAAATGTCACATAAAAAATTATAGATGATGGGCCATAGTCACATAGAAAAAAATTCTTTCCAGGTCACTGGGCGCTATAGAAAAACGATGGAAAATATCTAAAAAACTAAGATTCGATGACGGTTCTTGATACCCTTTTTGGACTGATCATATTTTTTTATGTCAGAAGCCCAATAATGCCACACATTTGCTATTATTTGAGTAGATCTAGATCTATTTTGTTTTATTTTGACAAGCCCGTCATCCGATTGCGAGTCCCTTTAAAGGGACTCGCAACCGGATGGTGTACTTGTCAAAATAAAATAAAATACTCAAATAAAAGCAAATTTGTGGCATTATTTGGCTTCTGACATTAAAAAAATATGATCAGTCCAAAAAAAGTCTCAAGAATCGTCACCAAATCTTAGATTTTTAGATATTTTCCATCGTTTTTCTATACCGACTAGTAGACGGTATAGTTGTTGTTGTTGCTTCTCTACACGGGCTCAGACATAAACACGAGCCGAATTACGACGTTGTATGCACTTTCGATCGCAACACATTGAAATACGTTAAATCGATCCGAGATAAACGGATAGTTCCGTGGTCCATTGGTCTAAGCGGTTTCCCCTATTTTGCCTTCTGTCCGCCAATGCCGGGCCCCGGGTTCGATTCCCACCAGAGACCAATAATTTTTTTTATTGAAATACATTTTTAATTTTTTTTAAACAGAATTTCTTATCCTAAACTAATTCTTTACCATTTATATAAGCGTTTGACACATATTTACAAATTACTATTTTTAATGCACCATCTGGTTGCGAGTCGCTTTAAAGTGAAAACTTAATAATTACTGGCCCATTACCATGAGTACCAGGTGAGCGATTTAAGGCCGCATGCGGCTCTTGTTTTGTCTTTTGACAAGTTTTTTTTTAAACAACGCCTGAAAGCTTTTTCTGCCGTTTATTTAGTAGAGCTAGATCTATATCTACAAATAAAAACAAATTTGCTTGGTTACTTTAATTGGCAAAATTAAATAATATAACTATAATAATATGCTCTATAAAAAAGGCAATAGATCTAGATCTACATGTAGATCTAGATCTATAAGAAAACATTCAATCAACCATGTATGTGGATATCTGGAACAGTTTCCCGCCAACAGTAGTGAAAACATAAACAGTGAGATCGTTTAAAAGTAGGCTTGACAAATTTGGGGGTGATGAAGACATTAAATAATAGCTACAGGGCAACAATGATTTTAAAAGGGTCTAGTTTAAACCAAGAAGATGATAATGCAGAACCAGAGCTGATGTTACAGGACTTACCTTCTACCAGAATCAGCTAGATCTATGTATGGTATCGGCGTGCTGTGTCGCTTCAAGGACACTGTGTAAACATTTTGCATCCTATACGTCATCTTACATCGCGTATTCCCCTAATACATATTCAACAAAAAGTTATGACGTCATTTGTGCTCGCTGGTTAAAATGCCACTATGTAAACTAAACACCCGCGGTTTAAACACACGTGATTTGTACATGGATGATGTTTCTGCTTTGGATTTAAATTACGGCCAGATAAAAAAGATCGAATTATGGAAAACAAAGGTCAAAGCAATTGAAGGAATATCCCAGCCAACATGGTGCAAACGGGCCGCTGGCGCAGGAGGGGGCATATAATATAGCAGCATAGCGGGCCTCCGGTGATCCGCTATAAAATTAAACTGACATTCGATAAAAAGCACGTTTTGATACTATCGTTTGTCATTACTTGATTGTGTAAACAATCTCCTTACTTCAGTAAGAAATGCCAGCGGGCCGTCGGAGGCGTAGCGGCCCGATGGCGGGCATCCAGGCACACAGTAGGCATTGGCCCGCTAAAATACTTTATGCTGAAATTGAATAAAACTTATTTTAGTATCTTATCTACTTGATTATGTTAAAAAGCTTTTTGCTTCATAATTAGAAGTGTTGTATTTAATTTAATGCCTGCGGTCCGCTATAAAACTAAGATATGTTGAAATTGGATAAAATTCAAATAAGATATTTTAGTATCGTACGTATTTCCTAAATCTATTCGTTTTTGTTAAAAAGCTCGTTACTTCAGTAACAAGTATTTTTGTAACACGGCTGCGGCATTTTTCTATAGAAAAGTAGATCTACTCCAGTTTAATTTGGATACCGCACACTTTGTAGTGGGCGGAGTTTCCCCGCCCATGCAATAACTGGTAGAAAACCATGCAGTTAACTACTTAACCGCACAGTTATGGCGGACATCTAGTTAACCGCACAGTAATGGCGCACATATCTGCATAACAAAGCCCCAGATAAGAGAGAGTAAATGGAACAAATCCAAATTTTCTCACTCATTTCAACATTTAATCCTATGGTGTTACAATTCATTAGAATCGTCTCGAAGAGACGATTCTAGTGAGTAGTGACACCATAGGGTTTAATGCAGAAATAAAGATTTTAGTTCTTGAAATACTCCTCTTATCTGGAGCCTTGGCATAGTAATAGCAGCACAAGTCACAATGGAGAAATTACACGATTTGTTTTGAACAATAAACTAGTTTGTGCAAAATTGATAATTCCTTTTCAACCAGTTTGGATCCAGACCAGACGCCTTGTACAAAGCGTCTTATCTTGGTCCAAATATTGTGCAAAGGAAAAATTGCTAGTAAATATAGCACAAGGCCGTTGATTGAGAAATGCAAACGTGTTCTCGACTGCAAATCGTCCCGTCATCACTGTGCCGATATCCATTTAATCATTTTTAAGTAAACACGCGCAAAAGCTAGTGACGCAAATATTCCCAGAGGACATGTTATATATATTGCATAGCTCCCACGAGTTATCTCAATTAAACGCACACACTGTACATGAGTGCGCGCATGCGCACGAGTGTATGTGGGCGTGTTTAATTAGATAACGAGTGGAGATACTGCAATATATTGCTTGTAACATGGCTAAATATAGACCAAGAGGTTGGGCTCTGTGCAATTTACATCAAATATTGAGCGCTTTTGACATCCATTAGAATCCCCATTTGAACGACCAATCAGTGACAGAAACAATATATCGCTACCGGTGCAAGTTATACCAAATGTTGAGCGCTTTGCTAATCAAAGGTAGTGTAAAGTTGTAAACCCCATAAAAGAGATCAATCAAAGACTGGAACGTATACTCATTAACCAATCCGACAACTTCCAGCATAGATCGCTTTCGCGGGCAATATGTTAATAAACGTGTGCTGTAAAGACGATTGTAACACGGCTGCGGCATCTTTCTATAGAATGCCACATTTAACAGTTTTTACACTCTCGCAACTCAAGTTTTCAACAGAGTTTGATAATACTTGCATACAAAGTATATGTAAGTATAGTTTCTTGAAAATATGAAATTATTGTCAAAATAAGATACTTGTGGCAAAAAGTATCTGCCCTTAATGAACTTCGAAATGCTAGAAAAGGCTTTATATTTGTACAGTTTACATGATAGTGTGAACATTTTTTTTTATAAAAACTTTATTAAACTATATAAATGCATGGCTATTAGTTTTCAAATGAGTTCATTTATTGTCGAAAAGGGGCAAATTAGTCAAAAGTGTTATACCCTTGTTGAGTTGAAAATGCCATATGTAACAGTGTGTGCACGCTAGTAACTACATTTCTGAATTGAGTTTGATCAAACCTGCACACAATATTACATATTAGATCTAGTTCTTGAAGGTGTAAATTTACTGTTGAAATTGGATCAAGAGCCACCTGTTTGTTATACTCAGATATGATAGAAACGGCTTTATTCAGCGGAGCTGAATGATTTCTATTTTAAACATATCATTTGCAAATTCTCAACCAATGATAACTGGTCACATGCTTGAAACTGAATTGTCTGATTGGATAGTAGCCAGGACTCCAGACAAGGGGGGTATTTCAAAACTTAAAATCTTTATTTCTGCATTGAACCCGATGGTGTCCTACTCATTTGAATTGTCTCTTCGATACGAACAAAATGAGTGATAACACCATAGGGTTTGGTGCTGAAATGAGTGAGAAAATGTTAGATTTGTTCAGTTTACTCCCTCTTATCTGGAGCCCTGAAACTCGTTACTGTAGCCAGGCTGGTCTATGTACTGTTACAGTTGTATCAGATGTGTATTGTGAGTATAAAAATAAGAGACACAGGCTGTTGCAGACTGTTTTTCTATTGAATTGATGGCATCATTTGCTTCTATTTTAAGATGCATGACAACTGATGTATATTTATAGATAGACAGTGGTTTATAGCTTTGTATTTTGCTATCGTTTTACTATCAATTCTTCTTAATTGTTTACTATTTGTTCAAATTTAGAATACATTGATAGCAATATTTATTATATGCCTTCGAGTGATATCGAGCGTTTCTGCGTGTATTTGCAGAGTAAAATACAAGAGTCTGTATCAGCCACCTTGTATCAGCCACTTTGTATTTTACTCTGACCTCGCTTTCGATTTGACGTGACGTCATTCACGTACATGTACGAGTGCCGCGTTATTCCTTGTAGACTACGAGCTACTATACACCCCCCTCCCCCCATGTGGGGACTTTTGAACACCATACTTTTCTGAAACCTCATTGTCTTCCGAGTACATTCGGGTTTTCTGCACTTTGTACGTTGGGGCTTTACCTTGTCAGAGCAAATTGAAATTGCCTCCCCTTTGTGAAAATTTAATTCTGATAGATAATGTAACAATGACTTGTTTTAGTTGCAAAATAGCTGTTCTTCACTGAAATCACCATTGTTTTTATGGAGACATAATATCTATCCCAAGAATCGATCGAAACGAGTGTTTTTCTTACTTTTTACTGAATTATCTCCCCTTGAATATATCGAATACCATAAAAACTAGTTAATTCATAGTTTTATTACATTTAAAGCTTCTTTGAAAACCTAGTTTTTCTTTAAATGATGACAAAATATTCAACTGGGTGTAGTGAGGATGTTTTCTAACATACATTTATTATATTTTCGCGGGAAATATTCTAAACTTATTTAAAAGTCTTAAATTATGAAATAACAAAAATACCGACAAAGACTTAAATACGGTTAATAACTGTAAGAAATAAGATTTTGAGAATTACAAAGGATTCATGGATCATGGAAATGGATAATACACGGATTCGGTGCTAAAAAACCTTTTCTAGAGGCGGCCCATGGACCCATACAGTGCTACAACCCTTTTGTAGAGGCGGTCCATCAACGGATAATGTTTAATTAGTGCTATAATAGTTATCTAGAGGCGGTCCACCAACGGATACAGTGCTGGAAACGGCATATACTGGCGGTCCACCAACGGATACAGTACTACAAACGTTATCTAGAGGAGGGAAACCCACGGATACAGTGCTAAATCCCTTTTCTAGATTCGGGCCACCAACGGGAACAGTGCTACAAACCTTTTGTAGAGGCGGTCTACAAACAGATACAGTGCTATATAGGTTATATAGAGGCAGTCCACCAACGAATACAGTACTAGAAACATTATATAGATGCGGTCCATTAATTGATACACTGCTAGAAAAGGTATCAACAGACTGTTCACCAACGGATACACTGCTATAAACAGTATCTTGAGGTGGTCCATCAAAGGATATTGCTAGAAACCCTTTCTAGAGGCGTTCCACTAACATAATTATACAGGGCTAAAACGTTATCTAAGGGCGGTCCACCTATGGATACAGTGCTAAAAATGTTATCCAGAGACGGACCACCAATATATACAGTGCTTTAAACGTTATCTAGAGGCGGTCCACCAACAGGTACAGTGCTAAAAAGTTATCTAGAGGCGGTCAACCATCATATACAGTGCTTTAAACCTTATCTACAGGTGATCCACCAACAGATACAGTGGGAAAAAGTTATCTAGAGGCGGTCAACCATCATAAACAGTGCTTTTAACGTTATATACAGGTCCATCAACGGATACAGTGCTGGAAACGGTTTATACAGGCAGTCCACCAACAGATACAGCGCTAAAAAGTTATCTAGAAGCGATCCACCAACAGATACACTGCTTTAAACGTTATCTAGAGGCGGTCCACCAACGGATACAGTGCTAGAAAAGCAACAAAGAGGTGTTCCACCAAGGGATACAGTGCTAGAACCTTTACAAGAGACGGTTCATAAACCGACACAGTGCTTGAAACCTTTTGTAGAGTCGGTCCACAAACGGATACAGTGCTAAAAAGTTATCTAGAGGCGGTTCACTAACGGATACAGTGCTAGAAATGTTATATATAGGCGGTCCCCCAACGGATACATTGCTAGAAACGTTATCAAGAGGAGGTCCACCAACAGATACAGTGCTAGAAACGTTATCTACAGGCAGTCCACCAGCGGATACAGTACTTTAAACGTTATATAGAGGTGGTCCACCAACGGATACAGTGGTAAAAAGGTTATCTAGAGGCAGTCCAACAACGAATACATTGCTAGAAACGTTTTCTAGAGGCAGTCTACCAACGGATAAATGGCTAGAAACGTTATCTAGAGGAAGTCACCAACCGATTTAGTGCTAGAAACGTTATCTAGAGGCGGTCCACCAACAGATACAGTGCTTAAAATTATCTAGAGGAGGTCCACCAGCGGATACAGTGCTTTAAACGTAATAGAGAGGCATTCCACCAATGGATACAGTGCTACTAAAGTTATCTAGAGGTGGTCCACCATCGGATACAGTGGTAAAAAGGTTATCTAGAGGCAGTCCACCAACGAATACATTACTAGAATCGTTTTCTAGAGGCAGTCCACCAACGGATACATGGCTAGAAACGTTATCTAGGAGGTCTACCAACCGATTCAGTGCTAGAAACGTTTATCTAGAGGCGGTCCACAAATGAATACAGTGTTAGAAACGTTATCTAGAGGAGGTCTACCAACGGATACAGTGCTAAAAAGGGTTATCTAGAGGCGTCCCCAACACATACAGTGCTAAAATCTTTTCCAGACGCGGTCCACCAATGGACACACTGTTGGAAACCTTTTGTAGAGGAGGTCCACCAACGGATACAAAGCTAAAAACGGTATCTAGAGGCGGTCCACCTACGGATACAGTGCTAGAAACACTTTGTAGAGGCGGTCCACCAACGGATACAGTGCTTTAAATGTTATCTACAGGCGGATCATCAATGGAAACAGTATTTTAAACGTTATTTAAAGTCGGTCAACTAACGGATACAGTGCTACAAACGTTATCTACAGGCGGTCCACCAGCGGATACAGTGCTAAAAACGTTATCTACATGAGGTCCACCAACAGGGAAATGTTATCTACAGGAGGTCAACCAATGGATACAGTGCTAGAAACGTTATCTAGAGGACGTTTACCTATGGGTACAGTGTCAGAAACCTTTTCTAGAGGCCGTCCATCAACGGATACAGTGCTAGAAATATATTTAAAGGCGGTCCACCAACGGATACAGTGCTTAAAACGTTATCTACAGGCGGTTCATCAACAGAAACAGTGCTTTAAACGGTATCTTAAGTCGGTCAACTAACGGAAACAGTGCTAGAAACGTTATTTTCAGGCTGTCCATAAACTGATACAGTGCTATGTACAACGTTATCTAAAGGCAGTCCACCAGCGGATATAGTGCTAAAACCTTTTGTAGAGGCGGTCAACCAACGGATACAGTTTTTTAATAGTTATCTAGAGTCGATCCACCAACGGGTACAGTGCTGGAAATGGTAAACATTGTATACTGGCGGTACACCAACAGATACAGTGATAGGAACGTTATCTACAGGCGGTCCACCAACGGATACAGTGCTAGAAACCTTTTCTAGAGGACGTCCAAAATGGATATAGTGCTTGAAACATTTTCTAGAGGTTGCCCACCAACGGATACAGTGCTAGAAACCTTTTCTAGAGGCTGCCCACCAACGGATACTAGTATAGTGCTAGAAACGTTATCTATAGGAGGTCCACTAACGGATTAAGGGCAGACAATTCAAACAAAAGAAGACTTTTAGTTGTAAAAATTATCTTTTTCTATCAATTATGTGTAAAACTAGAATTGCCAGTTAAAATTTATAAATTGAAGTGTCTCTTTCTGTCCCAAAATAATGTTCGACATAATAACAATATGACAGAAATTAAAAAAAGGGAGGTAATATTTTTGTTCAATTACACACAAAGACTGTGCTGTATAACCCAAAGGTTATATATTTAGTTTGTGGACATATAAGGCTTTCGTGTAAAGAAGGTTCCGTGATTAGATCTTGTTTCTATGATATGTATTCAACATTTATAAAGGGAAAAGTGACTCGTTTTGTATAAAAACTGCATTCTGTACATTTAAGGGGAGATAATTTGAATAAAATTTGAGTTATGTCCAATTGTTTTTGCATTTTTTGCTTTCAGTTAGTTATGTTGCATAATTGAATCATTTTGTGTTAGATATATAAGTTTAATTAAAAAATTATATTAGTGCAACAACTACACATAAAAATACGTATTTCTCTATTTATGCAAGGGGAGATAATCTTCAAAGTCAAATTTTTTACTAAAGCCCCAACGCTCAAAGTGCAGAAAATAGGATTTGAACCTACAGACCCTGGACTTTCAGAAAAACATAGTGACCAAAAGTCCCCCTATGGGGGGAGGGTTCACATTATTGGCCAGCATACAAAAAATCTTGTTCTGCTTCAAATAACTAATAAATTTTGGATATAAAATGATTTAAACAACTATTTATTTGTTTCTGGTTTGTATTCAAGGCATATAATAAACACATCACCAGTTGGCAGTGCGCAACAGAGTGTTGCATTTAGCTCGAGACGTTTTTGGCGGAAATAGCCGATCTGACGAGCGCCTTGGCGCGAGTCTGATCGGTTGTTTCCGCCAAAAACGCAATCTTGCGTCTTTTGACAACGTTTTACAATAGAATACTATAGGATTTGATTGAAAAAGTACCGAAAAAAAGATGCGAGGATGCAACGTTGCATTCTCTTATCTTTTTTCGGCGTTTTACTAAAATTGAAAATTGAAAATCAGAAAAAGTAGCGGTGATCACCATTTGCCCCTTGCTCCCACTATCAAGTTTGCCATTTTCTTCTCAACAATAGCTGCGGCAGGGGATATCAGCTCTAATGTGCTTGTTAGTTTTGTTTGACCCATTCAGGGCACTGAATGCAAAATATCCAAAAATTAAATTTTGAAACAAAAGCAGACGACAATTGTTTTTTTTATTGATGATGTCATGGCAGTGAAGGGGTTAAGTTTTCACTTAGTGTAGTCGAGCTGTTTTCTACAATATATATGTAGCAAATTGGCAAGCAGTGCAGACTCTGATCAGAAGGCTCCTGTAGAAGCCTTATGATCTGGCTATAATATTGGGCTGCTTGTATAGGACAAGCTTACTTTACACAGACACACTGTTTGTAAATGATACATAATTATAAACACAACTAGGGTCCAATGGGCTAACATGGAAAGATTATCGTCTTCTCCACTTGATATGTTGTTGTTTGTGGTAAGTTAGTTGTAATTGTTTGGGCGTACTTTTTTTTTTAATTTTGTACGAATCTGCTGGGTTCCTTGGTACTTTAACTCTTTGCATGCTGGGTAATTTTATCGTCTGCAACAATTGTCGTCTGCGTGTAACTCTATTAAAAATTAGCCAGAGTGTCAAACTGTTTGGATCCTGATGAGACTCCGCGACACGCGGCGTCTCATCAGGATCCAAACTGTTTACAATGGTTATCCTGTCATGGTTTCAAGGGTAGCATGCTAAAGAGTTAACTACGTGTACGTACAGTGCTCCCTCCCTAGAACGGCCCTCCCAACAACAATTCCCTCCTTACAACGACCCTTGCCACGGTACCCTTAACAGGACAATTATGTATAACACTTTTACAGCTACAATATCGTCTGCTTAAATTGTCGTCGTTGCAAATTTAAGCCAATTCTTAATTTCCCTCCCTCTAACGACTCCCATTGTGTGTCGGTGTAAAGAGGGAGCACTGTATATCAAAGCTCATCAAATATAGATATGAAAGAACAAGAGTTTCAAAAGCTTTTTCTTATCATTTTGACACGGGCAATTTGATGGGGTTATGGTTGACTGAAGACAAATTTTGACATACTAGTTGAGAAACCAGCGAAAGTCAAAAACTGGAGAATAGCAATCTGTTCTAAAACTGAAAACTAATAAGCCGTGTCATGAGAAACAACACTTACATGTATTGCATTGTATTGCAAAATAGAGATGCGGCGACTTATCTGGATCTACATTGGTTGAAAATGACCACAATCTACAGCATTTGACAAATATCTACAGCATTTAGTTTAGCAGCATTATAAACAGGACCTGGTAATGTAGACCAAGCTCAGATGGAGAGTCTGGGAACCCTAGATAAAGGAGAGAAAAGACAAAGGGAACATTGCAATAACCCATTTGTGCCCACGATCCCATGTATGTGACATAGGCAAACAGTGTTGATCAAAACTTGTCGCCGCATCTAGGACGCGGCGGTTGGCCTTGATCTACACTGCTTGATACCCACCTACATCTATTTTCAAGCATGTTATGTAGCTGTAGTAATATATACGTCATTTGACAATGTGGACCAAAGTCAGATACAGAGCCTGGGATGGCAACGGTAATTGGTCTTTACATTGTTACTATGTAATAAGGCTGTGACTTTGTCATGGCACGGTTAATATGATGCCCATACATGTGGTTGCTAAATGCAACATATAATTAATACAGAAAACTCCTTGTGAGCAGAAACTCACTATTTTATCATAATTGGATATAAACGAAATATTGATTACGAGCGTATAACATAACAAAAGGTATTCCACATCTCTAATTAACCTAAAGTAAAGTGGAAATGATATTAGGTAATGAGCCAATAAGTGAACCCCCCCCCCCTAATCGGACTTTGTTGGACCTATATTTTCTTGTAGCATATACACTGCGATTAAGAAATCTGGTTGTTGGATGGAATATCGTCGCCGGATAAGCGCACAATTTAATCGTTTCCACGGCAACCCTCATGATTTTGAGGTAGAACATACATATTGCAAATTGTGCTATATCTTTGCTAAACGTCAATATAAATCGTTTTAAATGGTGCCTAAACAAAGATAATTGATGTGCAATTTATTTGATGTGCTGTTTAGGTAACTAGCTAATTTGCATAATTATGCATATTAATGAGTAATTGAACAAATGCATGAATTTTGACAAACATACACCTATTTTAACCTAAATATCATCAATATCACTCCCAGATTGTAACATGAAGACTCAAAATGATTGAAACACAGTATATTAACAAATTTAGAGCAAAAAAGTCGCAGTCGATAGTTTGAAAGTGATAAAATATTGGCAAAACGGATTGTAGGGTTGGTGGGGTAAAAACCCAATTCGCACTAATATAGGTTGCAATATTGTGTTATATCTTTGCTTAATCATAATATAACTCGTTCTAAATGGTGCCTTAACAAAACAAATTGTTGTGCAGTTTGTTTGATGTGTTATTTAGCTAATTAGCTAATTTGCATAATTATGCATATTAATGAGCAATTTGAAATAACCATGAATTTTCACAGGGAATATACCTATTTCAACGTAAATATAATCAATATCTCACAAATATAGCAACATGAAGGCTGTAAATGTTTTGTATAAAATTCAATTACAAATGTCGCAATCGATAGTTTTAGTGATAAAATAAAGCCAAAAGTGATGTTGGGATGGGTTGGGGAATACCCAAATACGCACTAATATATGATGCAATTTTGTGTTATATCTTTGCTGTATCGTGATATAAATCGTTTCCAACGGTGTCTAAACAAAGAAAATTGTTATGCAAATTGTTTGATATGTGATTTAATTAACTAGCTAATGTGCATATATATACATATTAATGAGCAATTGGAAACAAGCATGAATTTTCGCCAAAAGAACATACATTTTAAACTTATTATCATCAATATCTCTCAATTTGTTAAATGAAGGCTGTAAATGTTTGGTAAACAATATGTTTACAAATTTACAACAAAACATTTGCAATCGATAGTTTTTCATGATGAAATATCCTCCAAAGCGAGGGGGAAGCCCAAATACACACTAATATAGGTTGCAATATAAGGTTATGCATTCGCTACATCGTAATTTAACTCGTTTTTAATGGTGCCTAAACAAAGCAAATTGTTTTACAATTTGTCTCATGTGTTGTTTTGCTAATAAGTGAATTTTCATGATTGTGCATATCAATGCGCAATTGGAAATATTATTAAAACAGATATATAGCGCTCTTTTCACACAGGAGTTGTGCGTTCAAAAGCACTTCACATGAAATCATATAAATATAAAATACATTGAAAATACACTTTGTTAGCCAAAATATCACCAATATCTCTCTCACTTTGCAACAAAAAGGTTGTAAATGTTGGATACACGAAATGTTTACGAAATTACTAAAAATAAGTCGAAAATCAAAAAGGTATCGTCCAAACGATGGTTGGATTGGTGAGGGAAGCCACACATGCTTATAGCTGTTTTTTCCAGTACGTATGCAGTATGTGACTTCAAAGTAAAATATTTTAATGTTGAAAATTACCATTCCTATTAAAAGGTATAATTATACTACCGGGATTATGACTATCTCAGAATGTTATTTGTACACATTGTTTATATTGGAGCAGAGCCGGGTCAAATGTAATTCATTATATGTTAAACCAGTGACATAAAATGGTCATATAGCGCCTGTGTGTATACATGTATATAAATGTAATAGTGTTACTTTTTTGTGGAGTCTTACCACTCTCCCAGTTCGGGCAGTTGCTGTATCATATCCTCCCTCATCCCACTGAGGGCATGAAACCAGTGATAAGCCGTGCGGGCGAGGTCAGGAAAAACATAGCACCACAATTTAACTTTGGTGTAACTAACCAATATATCCACAGCACATTATACATACATTCATAACTATCATTGTCTTCATTAAAGGCCATGTTGATATAGTTGTTGTAGTCGACACCTTCAATAATGTCGCCGTTATCTGTGGCTGAAGCTTTTGTTTTCTATTAGCTCGGGATGCAGATTGTTGCCTTACTTCCGTTGGTACGTGATCTGTCCGCAATCATCTCTCGTATAGTTATAAATATATGGGCTTGGAATATCTGCTAAATGGTCCAGTACCAATTCCTAGAATAGAGACTTCGCACGCAAAATGTGCATCCTGAATGATACACGACAAGGGAGAAACAAATTTAGATCAATGGCATCGCTGTTTGACAGAAAATGCAATGGTCTTGGTCGGATGGCTTTGTTGTTGAAAACAGTCGACTTGACACGCAGCTTGTTTATCTCATTAAATGTTGGCTTATTTAGATGGTATATACGACAGGAAAACTCTTCAAGAAGAGACATGTGTTCTCGTTGTACTTCAACGTGTTTGCATTTTCTAGCAATCACAAGCACGGGTTCCGAAATCTATTTCAACCATTTCGTTGCTTTGCCATAGCCTGTAAAGGCATGAATGCATAAAATAGATTTTACAAACGTATTAGCATGGCTCAAAATCACACCACGCACGCTTAACATGCTTCCAACACAATCATGGTATGGTATCTACCATTATGAGTTCTTCCAAACTGGTGTTTGATAGCATGCACTTGAATGTATTTGAACTGGTGCAACATCCTAAATGTAGCCTTGAGGTTCTAACGTTTCAATCACCAGAATGCATGGTACGAACATATCACTGTTTTAAACACTTTGGTGATGACCAGCAAAAAAAGCTGCAATCACATGCAAAACAAAAACAAACATACGATAACTTTCCGTGTTTGTACAATGCGGCACTATACTCACATCAGCATCTGCAGTTGAGCTACACACGTTGAGAGGATGCAAAAAGGAACTATTTTCTTTTTTGAAATGACCAATGCATCAATGTGTTGCAAATTCATTGAACATTTCCTGCTGATTCAAGTCTACACAATGAAAAACAGTCAAAGTGCTAGGAAGTTAAGTTGACTACTGCACTCACCTCCTGTTTCTATTTGCTCTTTTCTCGGGGTTCCAATTGATCGTCATACTCATCTTCGAGACAGCATACCATCAATGTCAACCTTGTAATTTTCTCAAATAAGAACAAATGTATTGCACAACCCCGTCCCTGAAATAATCTCCTATGGTCACAGAGCTAATTGGAAGAACTATTTAGACAAGCACAGCACCACCGATAACATCAGTGGTCTGCGAGTGTCCAGATCGGGCAGTCAAAACTTTTACTCTTGCCTCAGTGATGCATACGGCCTTTCTTAGTTAGGTAGGTGGATAGGTAAACCTTTCATTGGTAAGGAAATACCCCTTGGCGAATTGGTTGCAAGTAATAATAAAGTACATGTAACGTGTTGGAAGTCTCAAAATTTCAGACAAAATTCTTGTAATAACGCCATTTTAACTATTGAGAATTTAACAGTGAATACTTTCTTTTGGGAACAAATTCTTTTGTTTTGAAAGTGTATTTCATGCTACATTTAAATGTATATGACCTTCTCCGCGACATTATGGGTTGTATTGACTTATCGAAGTCCAGCAGTTTACCATTATCTGTCATTAAAGTGATTTCAAAGATCTTCAAAGGCATCTACCAACGCCATCACATCCCAGTCAATAAATTATAATCATCTTGGAATTCAGGGCGATGTTCTTGGTACATTCCAGTCCATACAACAATATTTTGTTTAAAAAGCTTGAATCCTGATACATTATTATATATTTGGATTCTTTTGTAGGATTTTTTTCACACTCGTCGATGGATTTCTTTTAAATATTTACATACTAATATCGGCACCATATAACACTTTTATGTTTCTCGGTGACGTTAATCTCTCTCAATCAATCAATCAATCAATCAATCATATAGCGAGCACGTGTGACATTAGAAAATGCCCTTATTGATTCCTAAGCCCATGTTGTTACCCTTTTTAAATTCATTATGCACAACAAAGTGTCTCTTTTATAGTCTATATCGCGGGTGTGTTTGGCAGGTTTATAACATACTGAAAATAGTCCAATATGTTTGAAGACTCATAACATCAGAAATTCAAACGGTTCAATATGAAATCTAAATTCTGCAGTGATGACAAAATTTCAGTAGCATTTGTGGCGCAATATCAATCTTCAGTGTCTTTTTAGAAAGTGTACAGTGCATATACTGAGGCCTGTCGTACGCATTTTGGTTTCAAAATGTGATGGATGCCATTGAAGGTATGAGCTCTGCCACTAGTCAAGCACATTTAGTGCGTGTTGTTGTCCTCCCAATACAGTTTAAACAGACTCAAGTCACTCATCGCATCATAATGACCAATGTGCATTGCTCAAAGTGCAACAAGGATTGCTGCCTCACCGTGTTATGCCTCACCGTGATATTGCCACTGAAGTTTCTTTTCAAACATGAAGACAGGCTGATCGGCTACCATTACTGGTGACTGACATGCATTGGTGATGTTTCTTGCCTTATGGAGGACTTTCATTCCTTGAAAAAAAAATTCAATGAACTGAACAAACATGTATGACCTAGATGGTGGGGTAGCTTGAATCTATGTGATACTAGCAAAGTATGCTGCCTATAAAATCCTGTCATCCGCTTCAAAGAATAGTTTCTACAACAGGCTTTATACGTGTTTCAACAATACATGATCTTCTTGTATATTATTTGTGTGATTGAAAGATAGAGGAGTATACTGATTGTTGATCCTCAAGACATGAACGTGAATAGCAGTATTATGATGATTTAATGACTTACTAATTGGAACAACACGTTATTAAAAACACGATGCTATGTGATGGCATTATAATGTCGAAACCTTTGTTATTTTGTCAATGCAATGTCGTCACATTTTGCTATAATTTGCTCATTTGACCTTACCAGCACAGTCTAAAGTCATTTTTAACGTTATAAATGAACTTATCGACCACAAATTAGCTTGAAATCATGTATCACACATAGTTGCTAGGCCAAATTATTTCCGGGTATTGTTTATCTTTTCAAAATGGCCGACAAAATGGCCGACGGCAGCCATCTTGGATTTTTAAAGTTGTTTTTGTTATTTTCCTATGATTTTATGTCATCTCCATACAATCGGAAACATTTGCAGTATGATATATAGAGAAACTCACTTAGCACCCCTACGAATAAGTGCATATACTGGAGAAAAAGAAGCAGTAATTTCCTAGGGTCCAGGTAGCCCTGCATCTATATAGCGAAATTTGGTGGATTGCGGAGTGTCGCGTATTTTTTTTAAAGTCACTTTGCCCTTGACCATTCAATAACCTTGTCCGGAGCATAGTTCAAAAAGCGATTACCAAATTCGGTGTGTCGATGCATCTTTTGATTGCAGTGTGCATACCACTTTCTTAATTGTCACTATGACCTTAACCTCGGACAATGATTATTGAAAAACCTTTTCAGGAGCATTATCATCTATACTATACCTACCAAACCTGGTGTGAGGATACATCTTTGGATTGCAGAGTGTCACATACCGCTATATGACCGACCTTGACATTGACCTCTGAACTTAACTACTGAAAAATCTTGCACGAACATTTCTCCTATACTATTATTTATGGTAACCAAACCTGGTGTGTGCATACATCAGTGTGGTGTGTCCCATATAAATCACTTTCAAGCAACTTACTATGCCTTTTGTGACAATATGCGCTAGTTGGCTGGGTGGGGTGGGGTATGAATCATCTTTAGTGATATATCTACTAGTAGTTCTAGTTTAACTATTTGCATGCTAGCAACGGAACTGTGATTATCTGTGCAATCATTTTTGATCCAGAAGAGACGCCACGTAATTTCGTGTCTCATCAGGCTCCAAAATGTTGACACTCTGGTTATGTTTTGAAAAGAAATTTAGAAAATTCTAATTTTAGGACAACAGCAGACAACAAATGTTGCAGACGAAAAAAAATACCCAGCATGCAAAGAGTTAACACGTACTAGTACATGTACATGTATTTGAACTAAAATTTTGCAATAGCATGTGTGCAATGACCAACAAACATGTATGCAAAAAAAGAGAATAGGTTTTGAATCTTTTCAGTTGGCCAAGCAGGCACGGATTTACCAGGGGGCACAGGGGGCACGTGCCCCCCCCCCCCCCCCCCCCAGCTGAGCCGACTTTTTTTTTTTAACTTACTCTTTTTAACTTCTAAGACACCACTAAGCTCTACGGTTCTACTGTATTGGCGTGTGCCCCTTATTTGGCCCCTAAATTTTACTGTCTGGACACTGCGGGGTGCCTACTTCTATTCATTTAGATAACATTATAGCCCTGGGGCACATGTTTGGTAGTGGGAACAATACACCCTTACACTGGTTAATCATGTTTGCTAAAAGCGCTTTGTTTTACAGCTATTTCAACCTAATAAGCGTTTTAGTGATTCGGATCACAGTTAACAGGTGCATCATGTTCCCTATTAGACCCTGGCAGCAGGAGTTTGGTTACTATGGAAATGAAAGTCTGGTTAAGTTCTTATAAGGAAAAATACAGATCACGCACTGTTACTGTCACCATGAAAAGCAAGTTGGCAAGAATAGATTCATTCCAAGACTGCGACCATCGCATCGTTACACTGGTTACAGAAAGATGAGAAAAGACAGTTACTTAACAGTTTACCCCATAGCCTGCCTTTAGTTGACAGATGACTACTTAGAGCAGATTGAAAAGTAAAGCAGAATGTGCATTCAGGCACATTCTGCTTTATTTCCAGCCTACTTTAAGTTACCATCTACAAATATACTAGGCTATAAATACTAAATATATTTCTTACGGTAAATATTCGTGACTGTCTAAATAAGAAATATTTTTTTCAGTGGATGAATAAATTAGAGGCGTATGTATGGGTTAATCCTTCAGAAGTCCTCGATCAGGGTCTACACTGTCTGTCATATAAAGTATTGTAAAAATCGTTTGTTAGTGTCACTGGAATTGTTCATTTGATGTTTTAACTCTTTCTCCCTGAAACTTCAAATGGACAATCCCAGTTTCCATTTAAGTATAGTCCATTTCTGACCTTTAAGGGTTGTTTTTGTCAATGTTTTGCGATATGACAAACAGTAAAGACCCAAATCAGAGGGCTCCGTAAGGAGCCCTCTGATCTGGGTGTTCACTGTTTGCATAGGACAAGTGCACTTTTCACATGTATACTGTTTGAAAAGGACGCCTAAATGCGGAACTAGGTTTCAAAGGGTTAAGGGAGAATGATTTAAGTTTGAATTAACTGTAAGTAAACTGCAGTGTACTAGTGACTAGAACTCTTGTCCTGTACGAGCAATGTTGACCCAGACCAGAGGGTTCGTAAATGAGCCCTCTTATCCCGATCTGCAAGTGAAACAGTGCCAAAAGAGCTTCTGGGGTCTGCACTGTGTGTAATTTTGTAATAAATTGAATATGTTAACAGTTAAGTAGTGACTGGAAAACTTGTTCTGTACAAACAGTGAATATCCAGGTCAGAGGGCTCCTAAACGCTCAGGTTCTGCATTGTTGACGTTTTGTAATAAATTGTATAAAACAACCTTAAATAAAGTAAAACATGGACGAGTCTTAATTGGAATTGTCAATGTAATGTTTGTATAATAATAATAATAATAACGACTTTATTTACTGAGGCTACACATTTAGGCAAGCCCAATCTTCCATGTGGGCCTCGACATATATACATAGTTACATCATATTTAACAAATCATGAAACAAAACGAATATAATATGTGATTAAACTTATGTTAAGGCACAGGTACTTGACACATACTTTATTATCTATGAATGAGTCCTCGGGATGCATTGCCTTAAAACAATTAGTCCTTGAGACAAACATTGAGTCATTCAGGTGAAAAATTAACCCAATATCCCATAACTTATTTCTAATTTTGAAGACAGGTGGCCACTTAAAGCAGGTTGAAAGTAAGGCAGAATGTGCCTTTAGGCACATTCTGCTTTACTTTCAACCTGCTTTAAGCTACGTTGTGCTTATGAGTAATAGGTTAATAAAGGCCAGAAACGCATTGGGTCCATGAAATTCGCAACTTTTTTAGAAAATGAGTCCCTGGCAAATTTAATGAGTATAGGATGCGGGATGCACAGGTAAAATTATCACTGTAGCTATGGAGTTTGGCTGCAGACCATTTTTAACATTATACTGGGGAGAGTAAGTTTCAAGGTGCACTATGTCATTTTGTGATATATTGTAAAAGTAGAACCTTGAATTTAAACGTAAATAAGAGGGCATTGAAGGCATTGATACCGCTCACCTGTTGTAATGAAGCCTGATACTGCTGATAGGTATACCTTTGAGTTTCACCCAAAATCGAAGTTAAAAAGCTTAATCTAAACCCATCCCAATTTGTAAACAATATTGGAATACAACATATATTTTAGTATAATCGAGTACATCAAGGGCCGATGAAATGTACATTGAGTGTACATGTTGTCACAATTTTATTAAATTCCCCATGAGCTATGCCCAATGACAGGGACAGTTTATACTATGAATATTAAACATGTAGTATCATTATCCCTGAACCACTTTGGGGGTTTCATAAAGCATATTTACATCATTCATTTGAAGTAAACTTTCTTCTGAGAATATTCTCAGAATGCAACCAGAAAGCACCATTTTATTGTTAATTTCAAAAGATTTCACTATATTATGTACTGTTTTCAGCGCTGGTTTTGTCAAGTATCGTTAAGAAAAGTTGCATCTTCTTTCTGTCTTATGAAACCACTTTTGGGATTTCATAAAGGATATTTATATCGTTCTTTTGAAGTAAAATTTCTTCTATGAATGTTCTCAGATGCCACCAGAATTCACCGTTTTAAGGTTAATTTAAAAAAAAAAATGTATTATGTACTGTTTTCAGTGCTGGTTTTGTCAAGTAATGTAAAAAATGTTCATCTTCTTTCCGTCTTTTGAAACCACCTTTAGGGTTTTATTAAGGATATTTAAACCATTCTTTTGAAGTAAGCTTTCTTCTAGGAATGTGCTCAGAATGCCACCAGAATGCACCATTTTATTGTTAATTTAAAAAAAAATTCGCTGTAATATATACTGTTTGCAGTGCTGGTTTTGTCAAGTATCGTTAAAAAATTGCATGCATCTTCTTTCTGTCTTATGACACCATTTTTGGGATTTCATAAAGGATATTTATATCATTCTTTTAAAGTAAACTTTCTTAGAAGATTGTTCTCAAATGCCACCAGAATGCACCATTTTAATGTTAATTTAAAAAAAGTTCCGTTTTTTTCCCCTCTTGATGACGATTGTAGCTTCTTTCTGTCTTATAATACCACTTTTGTGGTGTTTGGATATTTACATCATTCTATTGATGTAAACGTTTTTCTTAGAATGCCCCCAGAATGTATCTTTTTGGTGTTAATTTAAAAAATGTCCGACCCTAAATTATAGTTTTCTGGGAATCGATTTTTCTTCTTCTCAAGTTTACGTTTAAATCTTCTTTCTGTCTTATGAAACCACTTTTTTTGGTGTTTCATAGGGATGTTTACATCATTATAGGAATAAACAACATATTTTTGACGTTCATGACGGTATGACTACATTAGCTTCGCAGGGGGTAAATTCCGTAAACGCCCGAAGGGCGTTTTCGATAAATTTACCCCCCGAAGCTAATGTAGTCATACCGTCATGAGCGGCAAAGAGATGTTGTTTATTCCTTATATTTATATTTTCTGTCTTGTCAATGTAATGTGTTTATTGGCCAGATTTGTTTTTCTGTATAAGAATTTATCATATACCGGTCAAAGAGGTTTGATAGATGTAATGTCGATGTAATAGCCATTCCAGTTTCTAAATATGGTGAGAAAGGAGTCCCAACTACATGTACTGTAACTGTATTAAAAATTCAGGATTTTTTCCAGTAAACTTTCTCTCTGTGAATGGAAATGACTTACAAGGCAAACAAATAACAGTGCAACTTGAATATCTATTGCCAAAGCACATTCTAAAATTACATGTCGCGGTTGTTTTCTTAACCCATTTACACACATAGCAACGCGATGGCAACGACCTATGGGTCTGTATCACTCCGCTAGTGTCATATTACCGTCGACCAATGGGGGCTTAGTGTTAAGTGCCCGATGTAGTCTATTTGAAGAAGTCCACGGATAGCACGGGGGAAATCCGAACTGGTTAAATCCAGATTCGAAGTATAGGTTCATCGGCAGATGACTGCATATTTTTTAATAGGATTACATAAGGACTTTACAGGTTGAATGTAAATATTCTAGAATGCCCTCAGCATGCACCATTTTGATGTTAATTTCAAAAAAATTCCGGGGGAGGCCCCCCGTACGCCCCTTATGGCAGGGGTTCCACCCCTCCCATACCCTCCCCAAGTGTGCCCCCCCCCACTCAGAAATTTCTGGATCCGGCCCTGCCAAGGTTAAGAGGAAATCAAGATAGGGTGATATGGGTGGATTTTGAATGATCCAAGGCAATAACTGTACTTTTATACATGTATGTAAGTATGCAAGTGTTCAAGTAAACAGTGCAACTGCCAGTCTGGTTAACCGTGTATGGATGGACACACCAACTAGACAATCCCTGCATCTGCATGGGGCCCGTCTTACGAAACGTCGTAAGTCAAAATCTTAAAATATATATAATTTCTGATCTCTCCTTGTAAGCCTGTCTGTTACATCTCTTTGAACTCGTCTTGAAAAGACAATTCCAAAGAGATGTCACAATACAGGATTAGATGGAGGAATGAATCATAATCGAGAATTTGAGTATTTGACATACGACAAATATTTGTCCACGACGTTTCGAATCAGCCCCAGTAGAGGCAGGGGGCATAAACATATCAAGGCTGTGGTAGGTATTAGGAAACAAAGAAATACTGATCAAACACAAGTCGCCACACTGAAAATTTTATTTCATGCAGTTACATTTTTAGCAATTATCAAATTTCCAATCAGTTAACTACACAGTCAGGCACATAACCAGTAATCCATACAGAAGGCAGTACTTTGGCTGATGATTCCAACAATTGACACCAGAGCTCCAGATAAGGGGAATATTTCAAAAACTATTTTTTTTATTTCTGCATTAAACCCCCCATAGTCACTACTCATTAGAATCGTATCTTCGAGATGATTCTAATGAGTAGTGACACGATAGGATTTGGTGCTGAATAATGTGGGATTTGTTCAGTTTACTTCTCCTTATCTGTAGCCCTGACTGACACATTGTGTTGACAAGCAAGCTCTTGGCCACTCTCCTGCTGTAAGTATAATATTATATTGGCGTTGCTTAAAGTAGTGAAGACCCAGATCAGATAGCTCCTGAAGGAGCTGTCTGGTCTGGGTCTTCACTGTTCTCTATAAGATCCGTCTGACAGGAGTCTATAGTATATTTCCTGGATAAAAATATATCCTTGACTCATTCAACCTTGAAATATTAAATGGAATATTCCAGTTTAAATCTAGTCCATTGTTGTCTATTCAAGGTTGTTTGTATAATGTATTGCAAAATGACAAGCAGTGCAGACCCTGATCAGTTGGCTCCTATAGGAGCCCTCTGATCTGGGTCTACACTGCTTGCATGTGAAAAGTTTACTTATCACAGATACACTGTTTGTAAATGACATGTAAATTAGTCACTGAGGTTCAATAGGTTAATTAGTTTATGTAATAGTTCAGATGATATATGTTCATAGTGGTTGGAGTTTTATACATGTACTCTGGAATGTTCATAGAGTGTGTCACCAACTTTGACTTGCTGGCACTGGCAAGAAACATGCTATTCTTTCCTAACAAACTTTCTGTTCTCCAAGAACTCTTGTCCAAAAGCATCAACATAACTGTGCTATTAGCAGGAGAAGGGTTAACAGTTATATACAAGATTGGAAGCCAAATAACTTTGAATCTAGTTAGGCTCCCAACTGTTTGAGACTCGGATCAAAATAAATCCTCAACATTGATAAATCATCATTTAGGCATTTGCTATATTCTATTGCATTTCCTTTTTTCAATTTAGTGTTGTTTGAAAAGAAAAGGATAATGTTTTTTTGCTCCACTGTAGGATACCTATTCTGCCTGCTATAAGCACTAAAAGCTACACTAGGACATTAAATAAATAATTAATAGTTTTCCCCACTAAATCTATGTACAAACTATATATCATCAATAAAAATTGTATCACAGATATCAATGATTGATTTAACAGGACATCCTCAATGTCATATACCAATTTGATCAAATTTGTTGTGAAGCAAAAGTGTTCCTGAGAAAAAACATGAATGTTGGAGCTGAAATAACTAACAGTGCAGACCCTGATCAGATAGCTTCTGTAGGAGTCCTCTGATCTGGGTATACCCTGTGTACATAGGACAATTGTACTCTCCACAAGTACACTGATGGTAAAGGATGCGTTTTCATGTCACCCTGGTTCATTACTGTAACATATGGAGCCCTAGTGACCTAAACAGTGAATTTGTGTGGATTGCACTTGTCCTATGCAAACAGTGTAGACCCAGATTAGAGGGCTCCTGCAGGAGCCCTCTGATCAGGGTCTACAATGTTTGCCATTTTGCAAATTAACAGCAACAAACAACCCTTAATCATCAAAAATGGTTTAGACTTGGAATTCTGGAAGCTGGAATTCTTCTTTTGAAAAATCAGCAGTTAATTTATGTATTGGAGAAAAATTATTAGTAGTTTTCTACAGATATCAATATTGAAGTAGACAATAAACAGTCGAAACTCGATACTTCAAACTGACTTATATTGATCGTACCAGTATATCATAACTTGAAGGTCGATAAATTTATCTGCTTAAGTTGAACATACCAATTGAAATATGGGTATGTTGGAATTAACGCAATTTCGAATTACTGGAGTTCCAACTGTAAGGATAGGGTCACCAAGCAAGGCTAACATTGACTGCTTAGCTAATTTTTGGTACATATGTGCTTGTCTTAACTTACATGAGCTGCCCATTGTTCCACAAGGAATCAACAGGCATAAATCAAGTAAGTATCGCTATCTTACGTGAAGTGTCCAGTAATAAAAAAGTGTACATGCAAATCACCAATCTTAATGTCAGAACAAATTAATGCTAAATCAAAAAAAAAAAAAAATCCAGACAAAATGTATGATATGATACACAAAGTACAGAACACAAATTTGAATCCTCAAAAATCTAAACTTTTACTTTTTTGGGTAATATTAAAAATAATCGACAGTTTAACAATAAATAAATAAAATGGTCATACAACAAATCAACAAAATGGATGGATTTATGTATCACAACGTTTATCAATCAAAAACAAAAGTTCCTTAAAGCAAACATAACATGTTTTTTATGTCAATACTCTGATTATGGCTCCTAAAATTTTACATTTTAGAAGATAAACCATTGTTCTTTCCCAGCAGTCACAATTGTACTCCACATTAACATATATCGGCCAGGGCTCCAGATAAGAGGGAATTAACTGCACAAATACAACATATTCTCACATATTTCAACACAAAATCCTATGGTGTTACTACTCATTAGAATCGTCTCTTCGAGACGATTCTAATGAGTAGTGACACTATAGGGTTAAAAGCACTTAAGCAGAAACAAAGATTTTATTTTTTGAAATACTCCCCTTATCTGGAGCCCTGTATATCCACTGCAAACAGTTAAGAACCAGATTAAATGCCGTTTAACTGGCATCTGATCTGGTTAAAACATGTTTGAGTTAAGAACTCTGCATTTACATAATACTAAATAGACTGAATCATCGAATATTTTGGTCACTTTTATACCATAATACAGTAAAACCTCTCTGTTACAATCATTAAGGTGCATTATTAATATTATCAGTTATGCAGGTGGCAGTTTAATGCAAGGTGAATGTAAAACAGAAAGCTCCTTTACCTTATTTTAAGCTAAGGAGTTTTCTGCTTTACATTCACCTTGCTTTAAGCTGTCATCTGTCTATTATGTAATAAATTGACATTATTTTCAGTGGCTCGTTATAGAGGTGTTTTACTGTACATGTACTTAATGTCGAACATGCAAAAAATCCCTTATAGAAGTGGTGTCTTCCACTTCACAAGATGGCAAGATATTTAACACCAAAAAATGAAATTAATTGGTTGTTGACACACATATCATTATAGGTCTTGTACAGTACTCAATCCAAACTCCTGAAGTACAAATGTAAATACAGCCGACCTAGATACACTGTCTTTTTGCCAAGATGATTGAAAACTACTCTGGCTGTTACAATATCAGTCCTTTTGAAACCAATTGCCAAGCTTAGGATCTGGTTAGTTATAATGAGGCATATCTATCAAGGGTCCCTGTCGTCATGTTCCTTTATTTTATACCTGCACAATTATCGCTTAATTTCATATTTTTATGACCTCGATTCCTTCACTTTCTTACCCGGAGTACAAAATTCATTTTGCAAACAGTTTGGACCCTGAACAGATGCTGTGTTATGTGGCATCTGATCAGGATCTAAACTGTTTGACACTCATTACGATATTACTTTTAAAAGTCAATTCATCTAAATTTTAATTTGAGTAATAGCAGACAGAATTTGTTTGCAGCATATGATGGCATGGCAGTGAAGGGGTTAACCTGTTCAATACAGTGTAACTTTCTCCTGATAAAAATTAGGTCTGCTGAAGTAAAATTCCTTAGTATGTCCAGTCGTTTTCATATTTACAGAAACAGTATCTGACTGACTAACAGTTTGGATCCTGATCAAGATCATAATTTAGTAGTGGATAATCTGGATCCAAACTGTTTACAAAGTCTTCAGTACAGGAACCCATATTTAAAGGGTTAAATGGTTTGTTGATTTTTTATCTCGTTCTTCATACCAATCTCTTGTTAAATTCTCCCTGTAAATGATAAGCTCTGAACATAAGAGCAAATTGACAAATGGGACAAATACAGTATGTGCAACAAAACTGTAAAAGAGAATGTGAATATTTAAAAGCAGGTAATGTCCAATCCTTTTCTTCTGAATAAAATATTGTTTAAACTAAAAGCAGGTAATAACTTAATCCAGGGAAAAGGTAATGCAGGAGCCATCTGCATTACTTTTTACCTGCATTAAACTACAGTGTCTTAAAGATCAACAATGAGATATAGATTGGGTGTCAGTGAAGAAAAGTTTTCTGTAAAACAAAACTTAACACACAATCTTGAAAGCTTTTAAAAGGTCAACTTTATGTCTGTTCGTTGAAATTTAAGTTCACAACATGCAAACACAATTAAATGCACCAAACACAAGTAAAGTCAAGCTTCGATATCTCCAACTCGCTTATTTCAAACATATCAATCAATATCTCAAAGTTAAAATGTGGCGTAGCTATGTTTTAACTTTGAAATAACGATATTTTTGACATAAACAAGGTCATAATAATGAAACAGTTGTAGAAATACGTAAAAAATTCAGTGAAGTGAGTTCGAGCTATCAAAGTTTGACTGTAATTTATTCATTTCAAATTCTTGGCAAAATTTTGGTAAACTGATAATAGTAACATCTTTCTCAAAAGAAGATTCAATTATGGAGTACAGAAACTTATAGGTAGGTTGAAAGAAAGGCCAATAACTACTTTATCCGTTGTCTGCTCTCCATCCATATTGCTGTAAACACACACAAAAACATTCCTTATTTTGTGTGTCAAAGAGCACATTTCATATGTCGCTATGGTGGAGAAGATGTTATTAGTTTCTGTTTAAACAAAACTAAACCCATACACAATGCAATAAAATGTAGATAATGACAGATTTTTGAAGATTTTGATTATCTTTTCTGGAGCCTGATCAGACACAAGATAAACCTGTGTCTGGTCTGACTCAAAACTGTTTGCCATGGACATAATTGCTTTGTCATTAGCTTGCCTTCTGGGAAAGAATTGCCATAAACGCTCTATCAACTTTGTGATATTTTGTTTACTATTAAGTAAGGCAAAACAAAATGCTACTTATGGGATAAAATAAATACACAATCACTGACTGTTAACATGATATCTGTAATTTATTAAATATAATCTATATTTCCAACCAACTAAAATAACATTGGTCCAAGATAAAGGGGCGTAATCTAAAACGTATCATATATTAAATTACTCTCTCTCTCTATATCTAAAACTATGACTATCATAACATCACTCTAATATCTAGATAAATATATGTGTATTAGTTGTTTGTAAAACATCTACTTAAGTTACAGTGTCAAATATAAAAATATAGTGGCTGCTTACAGCCTTTAAAGGGACTCGTAACCGGATGGTGTACTTGTCAAAATAAAATAAAATACTCAAATAAAAGCAAATTTGTGGCATTATTTGGCTTCTGACATTAAAAAAACATGATCAGTCCAAAAAAAGTCTCAAGAATCGTCACCGAATCTTAGATTTTTAGATATTTTCCATCGTTTTTCTATACCGACTAGTAGACGGTATAGTTGTTGTTGTTGCTTCTCTACACGGGCTCAGACATAAACACGAGCCGAATTACGAAGTTGTATGCACTTTCGACCGCTACACATTGAAATACGTTAAATCGATCCGAGATAAACGGATAGTTCCGTGGTCCATTGGTCTAAGCGGTTTCCCCTATTTTGCCTTTTGACCGCCAATGCCGGGCCCCGGGTTCGAATCCCACCAGAGACCAATTTTTTTTTTTTATTGAAATACATTTTTTTTAAACAGAATTTATTATCCTAAACTAATTCTTTACCATTTATATAAGCGTTTGACACATACTTACAAATTACTATTTTTAATGCACCATCTGGTTGCGAGTCGCTTTAATATGTGCAGTGAGTATATGACAGAAGTAAAAATAACACTACAGTGTGCAGACAAACCTCTATAACTTAAAACTCACTTCAGTTGAATTTCCCCATGTTTCTTTGTTTGATATTTGATAAAACTGTACTATCTCGCTGAAAGTCAAACATACACATAATTTGAAGTTAAAATGTGGCTAGGCTTCGAAATATGGATAAGCTTTATAAAACCACATGGCCACAGAGGGTCCTTAACTGAAGTGAGTTAAAGTTAGACTGCAGTTCTAATCTGTTTAACAAAAATGTGCACCTAGTAGATAAACAAAACTGTGTGTCTCTCCATTACCTTCAAACATTCCTGAGAAATTGAGCAACCTTAAATTGTGTAGACAGCAATTCATTGCTGTGAATTTATGAACTTTCCAAGTACAGTCAAACTTCGATATCTCGAACTTTCCGATATTTTGACACATGGACTGCATTATTTCTTGCTGGGTTCAGTAGAACATACCCATATTTCAAAGTTATAACGGGTATGTTCGACTTTACTGAGTTTGCGATATGGACGTTCGACTGTAAATATATACAGGTCAACAAAAAGCAAGCACACGTCACTGGCAATACAATTTAACAGAGCTCCAGAGTATTTCAAACACTAAAATCTTTATATCTGCACCAAACCCTATGGTGTGACAACTCAATAGAACCATCTTGAAGACACCATAGGGTGTACAGACATGGGAAAAATGTTGAAAAACCTGAGGAAACTCCCTCTTATCTGGAGCCCTGATTCACTTAAAATGTTTGTTTTTAATAGGTTCTTTACTCATTATCTTTATAGCCTAGGAAATCAGATTTGTTTTGTTATGATTGTATGTCCCTTTAACAGTATTTCAGTCATATCACAGCGTCCAGCTAATTACAGGTGGAGATAGACCTCAGATGGCCTTTGAACACTGTTTCAGGCACAAATCGGCAACTGGGTAGACCATCTAAAAAGCTAATGTGCTCTTTATAAGATACATTTTTATCAGATCTAAAGAATAAAGAAATTTACAGCTGCTTGTTTTAAACAGTACCATCACAGACATTTAATCTGAAATGGTGCCTAGCAGATATACATATACATATTAGTGTCCATTGTGTATAATATAAAGTCTAACTTCTCTGACAAGTGTTAAACAACTTGTTTGTCTAACTACAGTAAAACCTCACTATTAGGACCGCTAAAACGAAAGCTTATTGATTTTATGAAAGACAGGTTACAGTTTAAAGCAGTGTGACAGTAAAACAGAAAGCTCCTACAGGAGCTTTCTGTTTCACTGTCACATTGCTTTAAGCAGTAACTTGTCTCAAACACCTATTAATAAATGCAATTTTAGTGGTCGTAATAGTGATGTTTTACTGTATCACTAACATCAATTCCTTTCAACACTATCACTGCCACAATCAATGCTTTCTGATGCATTTGCAAAATCTGTATACCAATGTACAGTAAAACCTCTCTATAACGACCACTAAAATAAATGCTAATTAGATGTATAAAAGACAGGTGACAGCTTAAAGCAAGGTGACAGTGAAACAGAAAGCTCCTAAAGGAGCTTTCTGTTTAACTGTCACCTTGCTTTAAGCAGTCACCTGTCATAAACAAAAAATAATTAACATAATTTAGTGGCCGTTATAGACAGGTTCTACTGTAATATAATGTCTCAGCCCTTTCCTCCACAGAAGAACATTACAACTCTTAACCGATTCCTCCACATCAAAACAAGAGAGACCACCTTTATTCACTGATGGTCAGGGCTCCAGATTAACTTGACAAATCCAACATCTACTCACTTATTTCAATACCAAATCCTATGGTGTTACTACTCATTAAAATCATCTCGAAGAGATGATTCTAATGAGTAGTGACATCATAGGGTTTAATGCATAAATTAAGATTTTAGTTTTTGAAATACTCCCCTTATCTGGAGCCTTGATGGAGTTTGAATCATTGGCCCCTAGTGATGTTTAAATATGTTCTTTGCAAACAGAGTACCTGTGAAGAGTACACTTGTATGCAAATGTAGATCCAGATCAGACGGCTCCTAAAGGAGTCATCTGATCAGGGTCTGCAGTGTTTGGCATTTTGCAATGGGCTAGATTTGACTGGAGGTTGAAAATGTCAAATTCCTATTCGGCAAAAGGTCAAAGTATTTTCATTAAGACCCTGATCAGTGTTTTATCTTCTATTCATATACAACAGTCTTTAACATACACTTTTTCAAATAACTTATATACCAAAATCATACCTACAAATCAAAAATGGACTGGACAAATTTAGACATGGAGTCTCCCAACTCCTGTACTTGGCAGTGATAGGGTTTTGTTGGGTAGTATCCTTGATAACTGATTATCTCATCGATATTGTATGTCAATAAATATTCTGTGCCCATTTCATAGACTGGGACAATACAGTCAACAAAAGTCCATCTCACTACTACTCAGCTAAACGCTTGTTTCTGGGGTTTAACTCTTTGCATGCTAGCGGTTGATATATCTGCCACAGTGATTGCCTTTTGCAAACAGTTTGGATCCAGATGAGACGCCACATAACGTGGCGTCTCACCAGGATCCAAACTGTTTGACATTCTGACCATGTTTTGAAAAGAAGTTAAGAATAATCGTTTTTAGAACAATAGCAGAAGACAAATGTTGCAGATGAAAAAAATTACCCAGAATGCAAAGAGTTAACATCTTCACTGCCTTGGTGGCATCTGCTGTAATCAGTTGTCGGCTGCTTTTACTTCTAAAATAGGTGTTTTGACTTGAGAAATATTGGCATGAGTGTCAGACAGTTTGGATCCTGATCATATGCTACCTTATGCATTGTCTGATCAGGATCCAAGCTGTGTGCAAGAAACCATTGTATTTGGGGTAAGGCAGTGAAGGGGTCAAGGCAGTTGTATTCTAAACCTTTCCTCCACAGAAGTACCATACAGTGCCTCTAATTTCTCCTTCACTTAAGTGCAACAGGTAAATATTTTATCGATGGAGTTGAATGCAGGTGGCTGTTTAAAACAAGATGACCTATAGGAGCTTTTTGCTTTATTTTTTATCTTGCTTTAAGTAGCCACCTGCCATAAACACTATTGAATATTATGTGATTACCACATACACATGTATGTCTATGGAGGAAAAGGTTCGTTAGGATGAAAGTAAAGCAGAAAACTCTCGCAGGAAGTTTCTGCATTAATTCCATCCTGTTTTTAAGCTAACACCTGTTAAACTTAACCATTAAGTTTTCTTTAACCCATTACCCAAAAAACATCCCTTTTTACACCTTTATTTTATTCCTCCACTGTAGAAAATAGTTTCAATTTACACAGTCATGAATATGTGTCAACAGAAATACTTTCTATATTCCAGCAAAGGGTAGCTTAAAGCAGGTTGAAAGTAAAGCAGAATGCGCCTTAAGGCCCATTCTGCTTTACTTTAAACCTGCTTTATGTGGTTAACTATCTTCAAATCGAGAAACAGGCTAATGGGTAATGGGTTAAAGCAGTTGCAGTAGCAGGTGTTTACTGTATTTCACATTGTTTGTTGTTAGTTAATCTATGATGGAGCCTCTGTTCCCAGTACTTCACTGTAGCACTTCCTAGAACTGCATGGGCTTCATGGTAGATGACTGTGTGGCTCTAGGACTGTGTGATTTAGAGACGGCCATGGTGTGGGACAGGGATCTCATGCTCTCAGCAAGCCTCTCAAACTCGCTCCATTTCTGGGTCTGGGTAGATAACTCTTGTGAGGTAAGATGGTCTAACTGCTCCACTCGCTGTTCAAGGGTAAGAACTTGGCTTCTCAGATGGATGGTTTCCTCATTCTTCGCCTCCAGCTGTAATAAAAGCAAATTGTAGAGCTCCAGATAAGGTGAATATCTCAAACTCTATGATATGACTACTCATTAGAATAATCTCTGTGGGATAATTCTCATGAAGTAGTAATAGCAACATAAGGTTCTTGGAGAAATTAACACATAACTCTACTGACAAGTAAACTTGTCATTAACAAACAGTGTACTTGTGAATAGTAAACTTTTCCTATGCAAACAGAGTAGATCCTGATCAGAGGGCTGTTTGTGATTTTGCCATGTACTGTAAAAAACAACCCTTAACATTCAAAAATGGACTAGACTTAATTGGAGATTGGAATTAGACAATGTTGAAAATGTACAGGTAACTAACTTGAGAAGCACAGAAATCTGATGACAGCTGGTTGCTTAAATCAGGCTGAAAGTGAAGCAGAATTCTCCTCAAGGAGCATTCTGCTTAACTTTTAGCCTGCTTTAACCTACCATCTGCTAGGATATAGGAAATATTTGTTATGGTGCATAATCATGACTGTATAAAATGGAACTATTTTCTTTAATATTGTAAAAAAAGACCTATCTATGAAGTAATAGAATAATACAGAAGTGTGTGATTTGTACCTTTTTCTGTATTTCTGCCACATGGTCGACAAGGAGAGATTTGTCTTTGCGTAGTTGTACATTCTCCTTCTCTAGGTGCTCATGCATGCTGGACAACTCTGTCACTCGACTGCGGGCCGTGTTCAGTTGTAGCTCATGCTGGGTCGTTACAGATTCCTTGAAGGACAGCTGAATAAGAATGATAAACGAAAGTTTTGTAATGTCCATTGTTAATTTGTTTATATGACAGCATATAGATATTTCTTCTTTAAAAAGTGTAGTGTAACCATATAAAAATATATACAATATATATATAATAATTATGTGACATGAAATCTTCCAGCCGGCTTTTTCTCTTGGCAGTACTCTATTTTTTTTTTATATATAAAAAGCACAGAACATTGTACTGAGAAAAAAATCAAACCAAAGATATAACTAAGTTACTGTACATTCGACTATGTAGCTTACTTGGATGAACTATCATCTTTTTTGTTTTACACTTTCACTCACAAAAAGAGCATTCATTGACGAATTCCATCTTGTATAGTTGAGAAGACCTGGGGCCCGTCTTATGAAATGTCGTACGACAAATAGTGTTGTAAGACAGATTCTAAAATTCTCCATTATTATTTATTTCTCCATCTAATCCTGTCTTGAAAAGATGATTCCAACGAGATGTCACAAGACAGGATTATATAGATAAATCAGAAATTGGATGTATTTTAAAGTTTTGACTTACAATCGTTTTTGTTGTATGACGTTTCGTAACATGGGCCCCCGATTCTTTCCCATTTAAACAAAATGATGCACAAACTCAAAGTAATTAAATATAGAACATTACTGTTTTTTCAAACTGTTGACAACTTTTGTGTCAAAATAAAATAACCCTTTACTCCATAGCTTGTTCCTAGTTTTGCAGACAGGTAGTCACTTAAAGTAGTTTGAAGATAAAGCAAAATGTGCCTTAATGTGCATTCTGCTTTACATTCAGCCTACTTTAAGCTAACTTCTGCTAGAATATAGAGAAAAGGAAAACATTGTGATGATAAATACTCAAGACTGTACAAATTAAAGACTGTATAAATTAGAAATATTCTCTATTGTGGAGGAATGAACTAAATGCGCTAAAGGGCGTTTCTATGGAGGAAAGGGTTCAGCACATATCTAGCAAGAACTGTCAGGTACTATACACCATATTTCTTACCTGTTCATGTGTTTGTCGTACTTTATCTTGCTCTTTCTTGAGCTGTTCATTGATGTAATCTAGCTCAAACTTCAGTTCCTTCTCATGCTCTTTGACCTGGACCATCTGACCAATGTTAGAGGAGTGACGACTCTCTATCTCATCCCTAAGGTTCTTTTCCTAAATTAAAGATAAATGCGTAAAAAACAGGGCTCAGTATAAGGAGAGTACAGTAAAACCTATCGATTATGACCACTTAAAACAAGGCTAAATGATTGTATGAAAGACAGGTGACACCTTAAAGCAAGGTGACAGTAAAAATGAAAGCTCCTAAAGGAAACATGAGATAACTCCTTTTTATTTGGAGCCATGAGAAAATTGTTCTGTAGTTCTTCAACTAAATAATTAATTTTTACAGAGGAGGAGACATTATTATTATTTATGTTTAATGCTTTTTCTGCTGCAATATCATCCGCTTTAAAATGTTGTTTGCTGTTTTTCCTGCTGTTACATATGGGACAAATGGACAAGAAACATAAAGACAAGTGACAAACATTGTGAACCCAGATCAGACACTGCTCTACAAGGCATCTGATCTGGGTGAAAACTGTTTGCAAATGTAAGCCAAGTCATACTCAGCATTCTAAGGACTTTATGTATTCCCTGCCTATAACAACTCCTTCCAAACAAGACACACAATCCTTGTCTCTATTGGGTGTTGTTGTAGAGAGGGAGTGCTGTGAACTTTTTAGGGCGATGGTTAATGTTCTAATGCTTAAATTCTTAGATAAAAAACATTCAATACCGGTATACAGTAAACCTCGCTTATAACAAACACCTTGGGACCTCAAACAAGAGCCGTATACGGCCCTAAATCGCTCACCTGGAACCGTTGATGTAAATGTAACATATCTTGAAAAGCGGATAAATTATGACAATACAGTTGTGCCAATTGCTGAGTGGATGATGCTGAGTGCAAAACATCTAAGCTCAGGGTACTGTGGTTTGAGAGAAGAAGATTTTTTAAGTTTTATTGAAAAATCTATTTTTAGCTCCTGTGACCTAGATATGCAACGGACCCAAACTGTTTGAACAAAATTAGTAAAGTACTTCTAGAAGTTACACCATGCCAAATATCAAAACTCTAGCTATATTAGTTTCAGAGAAGAAGAGGTTTGTAGATTTCACAATATAACTCTATGTAAATTTGTGACCCCCGGGTGGGTTCTTTTTTGACCCTAGGGATGTAATTTGAACAATCTTGAAAGAGGACCTAAAGATGATACTTTGTGCAAAATATCTAAGCTCAGGGTACTGTGGTTTCAGACAAGAAGATATTTTAAGTTTTTATTGAAAAAATCTATTTTTAGCTCTTGTAACCTAGATATGCAACGGACCGAAACCATTTGAACAATATTGGTAAAATACATCTAGAAGTTACACCATGCCAAATATCAAAGCTCTACCCATATTAGTTTCAGAGAAGAAGAGGTTTGAAGAATTCACTATATAACTCTATGTAAATTTGTGACCCCCGGGGTGGGGTCATTTTTGACCCCAGGGATATAATTTGAACAATCTTGATATAGGACCTGTAGATGATGCTTTATGCAAAATATCTAAGCTCAGGGAACTGTGGTTTCAGACAAGAAGATTTTTAAAGTTTTATTGAAAAAATCTATTTTTAGCTCTTGTGACCTAGATATGCAACAGACCAAAACCATTTGAACAATATTGGTAAAGTACATCTAGAAGTTACACCATGCCAAATATCAAAGCTCCAGCTATATTAGTTTCAGAGGAGAAGAGGTTTGAAGAATTCACTATATAACTCTATGTAAATTTGTGACCCCCGGGCGGGGTCATTTTTGACCCCAGGGTCATAATTTGAACAATCTTGATAGAGGACCTGTAGATGATGCTTTGTGCAAAATATCTAAGCTCAGGGTACTGTGGTTTCAGAGAAGAAGATTTTTTAAGTTTTTATTGAAACGATCTTTTTTTAGCTCCTGTGACCTAGATATGCAACGGACCGGAAATATTTGAACAACTTTCAAAGAGGACCATATAAGGATAATTTCTACCAAGTTTGGTAAAATCCATCCAGTAGTTTAGGAGGAGATGTCGTTTAAAGAAATTGTTGACGACGGACGGACGACGGACATAGCACGATCAGAATAGCTCACCTTGGCACTTTGTGCCAGGTGAGCTAAAAAGTGTTTGCTATAGCCGAAGTTTGTTATAACCGTATAGCGAACTAGTATGCTATTGGCGAGGTTAGTATAACGAACTGATTGGACTTATAAGGAACACCAGACATGTATGTACTTCTGTACATGTGTAAACCTATGTGTTTAAATGAAACATTATAAATTTGGCAAACAAGAATATTTATGTTTTAACCAAATAGTATTTCAGTAATTTGCAAGTTAGATTACCTCCTCCAACATGACAGCTCGTACGAAGGTAGTCTTATTTTCATTGTTTATCGGACAAAACTTTGACGACTGGTCGCCATTTGCATTCATGCCTCCGTTTCGTGTAAGGCTAAAAATACGCTCACTTTCGGTAAAACCCTAACCTGCATGTGACTGAAATACCGAAAACGAGGTTCTAATATTTCCGCATTACGGGGCATCAAATAACTAATATTACACTTGACAAAACAATATTTTTAATCAATCAACCAACCACTTTACTCGGAGGAACAAACACAGAGATCATTTGTAGACTTATTCAACCCATTCATCGCCTAATGTTGACTTTGTAAACAGTTTGGATCCAGATCAGATGCTGCGGTGTGTGGTCAGGATTCAAACTGTTTGACCCTCATATATTAAGTCATTCCAACTTAAATCAAACTTTATCATAATTGATTGCTTAATATCGCTCACACCTACACAGAAAGCATGAAAACGACCGCTGACAAATATTTAACCTGTGAGGTAATTATCGATCGATAATTACTCGACGACATACAGTTGGACACACTCGAAATCAACGGTATGCTATAACCGATGATATTTTAATGAAATTTGATGAATCAAGACCGGAAAACGGTGTAAGCTATAGCCGAGTTTTCGTTATAACCAAGTACGCTATAACCGTATTTTTTTATATAGAATAAAGAAGGGTAAGATTCAGGGATTTTAAAACTGTTCCTTATAACCGAGGGTACGTTATAATTGAGTTCGTTATAAGTGAGGTTTACTGTATACACATCGTAATTAGCTACACTTATACTATACCATACACACTGTCACAGTAAACCTACCCTTTCAAGCTGTTTGGTCAGTTCAACCACTTGTTGATGCATTGTAGCATTTTCTCTCACAATAGAAGCACCATCAGAAGACATTTTCTCCCGTAGATGGCGCTCCTGTTCCGCTGATAATTCTGCCTCTTTTTGTTTCTGTCGCAGATCTCTGATCTCTTCCTGTAATATTAAACCATTACTCCATAAATATGCTGTTTTATACATCTAATATATTTCTCCACTGAAAAAATACTTCCACTTCATACAATCATAAATAATTATGCACCACATTTTTTATATCCTAGCAGATAGTAGCTTAAAGGAGTCTGAAAATAAAGCAGAATGTGCATTAAGAGGCATTCTGCTTTACTTTAAACCTGCTTTAAGTGATCACCTGTGCCCAAAACCAGAAACAGGCTATGTGAATACTAGTAAAGGACATGATATACTAAAAGATTCTCTAGCAATTTTCAATCTTAAACCATCAAATGTCAACAATTACTGTTCAGTCTAATTGCTGTAGTTCAACTTATACCATATTTCAAAGTTAAAAATCTTGATAATGTTTGCCTGTTAATTCTAGTAAGTTTGGTTTAAATTTTGAAATATGGATGAACTTCACTTGAGTCACCCCGGATATAGAGATTTAACTGTTTTCTTTTAAAAGAGTTATTATACAGTAGAAACTCGATAACTCGAACTCGCTTTAGTACGAACATACCAATATTTCAAAGTTAAAATGTGGCATAGCTACAGTTTCAACTTTGAAATACAGTTATGTTTGACTTAAACGAGATCGAATTACAAAATTCAACTTATGAAATAAGTATTGAAATTCATTTGTATTTGATTCAATACCAATCAGATATATGTTCCAGAGAAAGGGAAGCAGATACAGAGGAACCTGAGTGCCCCACTCTATTTAACCCATAAATACGCCTTTTTACACCTTTTATTTATTCCTCCACTGAAGAAAATGTTTCCAACTTATAAAGTCTGATATATGTATCATAAGAAGTATTTTCTATTATAGCTTAAAGCAGGCTGAAAGTAAAGCAGAATGTGTCTTAAAGCACATTCTGCTTTACTTTCAACCTGCTTTAAGTGATCACTTATCTTCAAAACTAGAAACAGGCTATGGGGTAATGGGTTAATAGAACTATCTGGTTCTATTACATGCCCTGTGTATAGCAATGAAACAAGGGACCTCAGTTTTTGACTTGGACTGGCAGGAAATTGAACTAACGACCCCTGTATTGCCTGTCTAACATGTTACCATGTTCCACCTCTGATCTACATAGATATTGTTTGCAAATGCCAATCAGGTCCTGCTCTGGCTGATTAAAGTCATATGTATAGGTAGTACTACAGTGGAGAAAACATTATTCATTCCCAATGAACATGTTTAGGCTGAAACTATTATTTCAATGGCAAATGGTTTGGAGCCAGATCAGACGTTGGGTAGCCCGGCCTCTGATCAGGCTCCAAACTGTTTGCCAATCAGATAAAAATAAACAGTGGTGATTTTCAAAAATCTATCATTTTTTACATTTTAGTTTATTGAGTTTGCTTTTAGTTCCATTAACACATTGAACCCTAGTGACGCATATAAGCGTCCTTTACCAAATGTGTACATCTGAAAAGTACACTAAAAGTCTTGTCCTATGCAAACAGTGAAGTCCCTGATCAGAGGGCTCCTGCAGGAGCCCTTTGATCAGGGACTTCACTGTTGGGCATTTTGCAATTTTTTACTAAAAACAACCCTAAACAGCCTAAAATGGACCAGCCTTTATTGCAAACTGGAATTGTCCAATGGAAGTTTAAGGGGAAATAGTAATATCCTCTCCACTGTAGAACTTCAACCCTACCCGTAGGTCATTGGTGACTTTATCCTGCAGGTTGACAGTACTGTTATAATACTTCTCCTCCAGACTCCTCAACTGTGTCTCCGCACTTAGTAACTCTGAGCGCTTCTCATCCAGGTTGATCTGGGTCATCTTGTGCTGCTCTACCCTTTGTTCCATCTGTAACGTGTAAACATACTGTAAAACCGGTTTTATTAGCGAGAATATAATTTATGCATTAATTCGCAAATGTGTTGCCTCGCATCTCTAGTTTTGAAAATAGGTGACTTCTTAAAGCAGGTTGAAAGTAAAGCAGAATGTGCTTTAAGGCACATTCTGCTTTACTTTCAGCCTGCTTTAAGCTACCGCCTGCTAGATATATTGCATGATGTTGAGAATTAATACAAAATCGCATTCGGGGAAATATTGATGGCGCGAAAAATACCTGTTTTACAATATTCTTATCGTTATGCATCAGAATGTAAATTGTTCTTAACCTCTTCACTGCCATGACGTCATCTGCTTTAAAATAAATGTTGCCAGCATTTATTTCTCAAATTTAAATAAAAGATAAATGGATTGAAGTAATATCGTAATGCGTGTCAAACATTTTGAATCCTAATCAGACATTTGAAAATAAGCATTGTACTCGGGGTAATGCTAAAATATTACACTATATCATTAACATAAAAAGTTGCACAGTCTACAATATAAGATAATTTTTAGTGTTAAGACATATATAAATGTCAATTAGTCATTAACATAATGCACACAGTCATTTCAATATAGGCAGATTAGATGAACCCATATCACTCCACAAATATGCCTTTTTACCGATTTAATTTATTCCTCCATTGAAGAAAATAGTTTCACTTTAAGTTTGTACAGTCATGAATTATGCACCATACAAACTAATATTTTTATATTCTAGCAGATGGTAGCTTAAAGCAGGCTAAAAGTAAGGCAGAATTCTCCTTAAGGAGCATTCTGCTTTACTTTCATCCTGTTTTAAGCAACCACTTGTCTTCAATACTGAAAACAAGCTATTGGGAAAGGGTTAAGAATATCTGCAGACTTGTTTCAAGTTTAAAACTTTATGTACCTGACTTTTCAGTGTGACTATCTTAGTCTCAGCATTCTTGAGGGCTGTAGCACTTTTCTCCAGTTCATTCCTGGCATCCATGAGTTGACTGTCCTTGTAGGAGCCGTCAGCCTCCAGTTTGGCAATGGTTTTCTTTAGATCAATAATCTCATCCATCAGCATCCTCTTGTCACGAGTACGGGCATCTGTAGGCAACAGTAGAAATACATTACAAAAAGGCTTTCTTTTAACCTTTTCTTACATGAGTAGTGACAAAACGTTTGACAGCAGTAAAGCAGAGTATGCATTAACGCTTTCTCCACTAGAAGTGCCTCTTCGCGCATTCTGCTTATTCTACTACTGAAGAAAATAGTTCTAATTTATACAGTCATGAACATAAACCATAAGAATTATTTTCTATATCCTAGCAGATTGTAGCTTTAAGCAGGATGAAAAGGTGCATTCTACTTTACTTTCAACCTACTTTAACCCTTTCCCCCATAGAAGCGACTTTTAGCGTATTTTATTTATTCCTTCGCTGCAGAAAATAGTTCCAGTTTATACACTCATGAATAATTACCATTACAAATATTTTATATAGCCTAGCAGATTTTAGCTTAAAGCAGGCTGAAAGTAAAGCAGAATGTGCCTTTAGGCACATTCTGCTTTACTTTCAACCTGATTTAAGTGGTCACCTATCTACAATACTAGAAATAGGCTATCAGGTAAAGGGTTAAGTGGTCACTTGTCTTCAAAACTAAAGATAGTCTATAAGGTAAAGGGTTAAGGTGCATTCTGCTTTAATTTGAGCCTGCTTTCAGTGATCATCTATCTTTGAGTATACTAGAAACAGGCAATGGGGTTCAGGGCTAATAAATAGTGACATAGCTTTTTGCAGCATTTCAAACAGACGGCTGTTTATTTACCCTACCCCCATAGAAGTGCCTTTTAGCACATTTTTTTTTTCCTTAAACAGATGCCTCTCCAAGCCTTCTTCCTTGCCCTGAATTGAACGAAATCTGTTGAACTTTAACTCTTTTAACCAACCCTTGCGGAAAAAAAACGCCGCTATTTAAAAACGCAGCTTTTATGCCACTTATGTGAAGCTTTTACGCCACTTGGGCTAGTAGCAAAAACGAGCCTTGCATTGAAGCGGCGTATTTAATAATAAGTATGGAAAAGTGGCAGATAAGTGACGTGTGAGCGACGTTTTTGTCATGTTGAAAAGACGCCACTCTAAAAAGTGGAAGAAAAGCCTCGTATTTGTTTTCTAAATGTGATAATTAAATATACCACTCCAATAAAGTGACGTTTAAGTGACGTATTTGTTATTATGAAAAGACGCCGCTCTACATAAGTGAAAGAAAAGCCTCGTATTTGTTTTCTTATTGAGATAATTAAATATGCCACTCCAATAAAGTGGCGTTTTAGCGACATATTTGTTGTTATAAAAAGATGCCACTTTTCAAAAGTGAAATCTTTGGGACATGGAGTGGCGTATTTAAGAATTTTGTTTAAAATGTTTTTCAAATCTTAAATACGCCACTTTTACACACCTTTGCTGTAGTCACATATTGACTTTAACCTCATCACTAAGACTTCATCACTTTTATAATGCAGACAAAGCAGACCAAGATTAGGTAGCTTCTGTAGGAGCTGTCAGTTCAGGGTCTTTTCTGTATATTAATCATATAGACACTTTTTCTGATTCTTGTTTGTTCTATGCACCCTAATAAACCTGTTTTCTGAGGTTCAGTATTTATCATTTACTCCTATATCATCATCAGTATATGAAAAAAATAAAGAGAAACAGAATTGACATAAATAGTTCTTTTATTTAACCCTTTACTCCATAGCCTGTTTTGAATTTTGAATACATGTGCAGACGACCACTTAAAGCAGATTGAAAGTCAAGCAGAATGCACTTGAAAGCACATTCTGAATTTCTTTCAGCCTGCTTTAAGCTGCTAACTTCTATAACATAGAAATTATTTCCTATGGTTTGTATTCATGACTGTTTAAAGTGGAAAGTTCTATTTTCTTCAGTGGAGGGATATGAAGAGGCATAAAAAGGCATATAAAAACCCTTTCCCTTGTGCAATATAAAAGACTTTCCCAAGTGCTATGAATAGTTTACAGTATTCATTAGGGATGGAGATCGAATCGGACAAAAAACAAAATTGATTATTGAATTGAATGCTATCGATTAAAAATCCGTAAATAATCAAACTTTTCTATCAAATACTTTGAATGTGAATGTTAAGTTGGTTGTACAGTACTTTACTAAGAAAAAATAAAGAAGTTTTTTTTTTTATAATGAATCATTACGAGTTGACACATAAAATAAAAACATTTTCTTTTCATGACAACCTATAAAGCAACTAGCCGCACATTCCTTCTAATTCTTCTTCCAGTTTTTAACTTTTTATCTTACACTGTACATACTTTCACCTTTCACTTTTGACTTTCCTTCTCGCGCAACCCTGTCAGAATATTCAGTTAGTTGAATTTGGACAGTATTGGAAGAAGAAGAAGCATAAACTCTTTCATTTGGGACAGACAATGCCAGGACAGCAAAGTACGTATCTTCATGATTAGCAAAAAGCAGAAAAGTTAACATCATCAGATTTTTTAGTTGATAGCAAAGAACAATTCAACCACCCTGATTAATCAGAATATCTGTGTTTTTTAGGGCTGACAAGGTTCAGAACTAGCAGGATCACATTTTTCGTCACCTGTCAAATACCGTCACGGCGCCGGCGTCAGTAAGTTAATGTAGATAAATTTATTTAATTTGTTTGAAATTAAATTGAAAACTCTAACTGAAATAATAAGGTAGTCAAGTGTGAAGGAATCGCGAACCATGAAGATATATGTAGACTAGTGTATAAAAAATGTTGGAACGAAGTAAGTCGGTACGTAATTAGTTACCAGTAACTTACAGTGCAAGATGCAAGCTGTCAGTCGTTTGGCTGTGATTTAGGGCAAAATTTGCAAATGACATCGGGAATATCAAGATTTATTATTCATCGCTGACCAGTTTTGCGGGTTTTTTTAATGAACAACCAAAAAACAGCTCACCAGACTGACGATCTTGTCTTCGATCATTCAATACTTCGCCTAAATCAAATCGTCCGCCATGGGTTTGCAAGAGTAGCGTCCCTTGTCGTTGAAAAGACGTTTCGCCCCAAACCCTGGTCGTTTCGCTCCCAAATTTGACCAGGGTCGTTTCGTCCACTAATAATTATACCCAAGGGATTTCCGTTGATCGGAATATTATTATGTAAAGAAACTGTAGTGAATTGGCTACTTTACAAATGTATCGTAGCTCCAAACGTGAATTTGACGATATTTTAAGCTCTGAACGAAAGTGTTATGACCTCGTCTTCAAAAAGAACAATAGATCTGAGTTCACTTTTAAATTAACCTATTCTGTATTATATTCAGATTCTATCACGAGTTTAAATCAATTTTACGTAGATCTTAATAATGTTTTATATAACCACGGACTTAGTAGGATTCTACGACATATTGATAGTCCGCGCGAATCATAATTCATAAATTCATTTCAACCAATCAGAAGACAGCTCTTCACGCCGGAAGTCCCGCTTTGTTGACATTTCACAGACGAATCCAGTGACCATATATGCGTCGATTTTCGCTAAAAACCTTGGGTATGTATCAAAAACAAATATACAATCATTATTTATAGACTTTTCTGTTTCTATTGGCGTTAATAGTTATGTTTAATTATCCGTTTGAAGGCCGGGCTCTTGTGTTTAAGTTTGAGAATTTATCGACGCCCGGCCCGTCGTCGCCATATTGAATTTTCAAGTATAATATTGATACAACTCCCCGTTAACAATACGAAAAAGGTTATTTTACCACGATAAATGCTGTAAGAAATCTCCCACGTTATTTCAATGTACATTTCATTCACTCAATATTACGATATCGTGAAAAAAAGACGTATAATTCGTTCGAAATTTGAACGGCGGGCACCTGTTTTTCCCGAACTGAATTTTTAAACCCACCCTTAAAACTGACGACTAGGTCTTTGTTTTGTTGCTAGATATATATTAGAGTGTGAGAAACAGGCTTCGACCAGATGTAAAAAAGTGTTTTCAATGTTGAAACTAACTTACTAGGCTTTGAAGTGTAGTAACTCATGTTTATTTCAGAACACCTAAAGAAATAAGAGAAATAAATCGGTAATGATGGTTAAAAACGTAATGATACATACATTTATTTAACTTAATTATTAGGATCAATCATTCAATGGTTTTAATAAACTCTGGTGTTGGATATTCAAGATAAATTACCAAAATCGGAAATGGGACCCCAATTATTTATTCATTATAATCATATTTTTAATTTCTTTAAATTTCTTTTCAGGTTTCATCCAACCTCTCAACATGAACTCAGGAAATGGGATGGAGGCATTTACTGTCCTGTGCTGCCAAAACAAGATCTATTTTAAAAAAAAAACACCCACATTTATACAATGAAGAAGAAGAAGAATGTACTTTCATACCAGTGTGAAAATTGAAATGGAGAATGGTTTGATATTTGAACTTAAAAGCTACTTTAAAGAACACAAACCAAGAAGTTAGCGCATTTACAGAACTTTCAGTATTTCGCCAATACATTAACTGTCAAGAGTGAAGAGTGTTGATCAGTGACATTGTCAGTCCATTCAGTAAGTTGAATGTGGACAAGATGTTGCAAGAAGAATGTCAGGTACACTGGTGTGGAACAAAAATTCATTCCAGGGTTCGCACTCGCAGCTGTTGAAGATTTGAAGACCACACTATTTTGCTGACAGTGGCCAGCCAAGAAAACAATCTGTGAATAACACCATGAAGACACGGTTGAGGTTGAAAATGCCGCAAGCTTTTCACAAGTCCGACAACAAAGCCAGTTGAATGCGAAACATTAGATAGCAGTGAGCTTAACAAGCTTTAAGACAGTGCACTTCTATTCAAAGAAAGAAAAGAAAAGAAAAAATGTGAACCTTTTTAGCTCGCCTGTTCGTAGAACAGCAGAGCTAATGTCATACCCCCGGCGTGAGTGAGCGTGGCCAAGGTTAAAGTTTTTTGGACGGGTTGTTTTAAAGCTTAATACTTGTGCTAGGGTGCTGAAATTTTGTATGGAGATTCATTTGGGGTTAAACATTGATGTTATGTAGTTGAAATTTAAAAATGATTTGAATTTATTTAAATTTTGAACATGTTTTGGACTTAAGTTTTTTGCTACAAAACCTCAGGTTAAAGTTTTTTGGACGGGTTGTTTTAAGGCTTAGTATTTGTGCTAGGGTGCTGAAATTTTGTATGGAGGTTCATTTGGGGTTAAACATTGATTTTATGAAGTTTAAATAAATTTAGAAATGATTTTAATTTATTTCAATTTTGAACATGTTTTGGACGTAGGTTTTTTGCTACAAAACCCCAGGTTAAAGTTCTTTGGACGTGTTGTTTTAAAGTTTAATACTGGTGCTAGAGTGCTGAAATTGTGTATGGAGTTTCATTTGGTGTCAAACATTGATGTTATGATGTTAGAATTTAAAAATAATGTAATTTTTTTCAATTATTGACGTTTTGGACTCAAACCCCCAGGTTAAAGTTTTTTGGACGGGTTGTCTTAAAGCTTAATATTTGTAATAGTGTGCTGAAATTTTGTATCAGAGTTCATTTAGAGTTAAACATTGATGTTATGAAGTTATATTTTTAAAATTGATTTTAATTTATTTAATTTTGAACATGTTTTGGACTTAGGTTTTTTGCTACAAAACCTCAGGTTAAAGTTTTTTGGACGGGTTGTTATAAAGTTAAATACTTGTGCTAGGGTGCTAAAATATATTGTATGGCGTGTCATTAGGGGTCAAACATTGATGTTATGAAATTAGAATTAAAAAAAGATGTTAACTTTTGTCAATATTTGACATATTTTTGACTTAGGTTTGTTACAACAAAAGACCAGGTTAAAGTTTTTGACGGGTAGTTTTAAAGTTTAATACTTGTGCTAGGGTGCTGAAATTTTGTATGGAGGTTCATTGGGGGTCAAACATTGATGTTATGAGGTTAGAATTAAAAAATAATTTTAACTTTTGTCATTATTTGACATGTTTTGGACTTAGGTTTTTTATGACAAAAGACCAAACCTTAAAGTTTTTAGGACGGGTGGTTGTAAAGTTTAATACTTGTGATAGGGTGCTGAAATTTTGTGTGAAGCTTCATTCTGGGTCAAATAATGATGTTATGAAGTTGGAATTAAAAAACAATTTTAATATTTGTCAATTTTTAACATATTTTGGACTTATATTTTTTTACTGCAATCACCAGGTTAAAGTTTTTTGGACGTGTTGTTTTAAAGTTTAATACTTGTGCTAGGGTGCTGAAATTTTGTATGGAGCTTCATTTGGGACAAACATTGAGGCTATGAAGTTAGTATTAAAAATGATTTTAATTTATTTCAATTTTTGACATGTTTTGGACTTAGTTGTTTTCACCTCAAATCACCAGGTTAAATTTTTTTGAACGGGTTGTTTTTAAGTTTTATATAACTTGATTAAGACTCATTATTCATTTAATAATCTTTCTAAACTGAAAATTGTTTTGTTTTGGATACAAAATGTTTTTATACTTAAATTTCAAGCAGGCAAGCATCAGATGGCTTTGACACCCATTTCTGGTTTCTTTAATATCTTTACCAGATCTTCATTGAAACATACTTTTAGTCTTTATAGTTATACGGGTGCTTTTATCTTGTATAAATGCATTTAGCAGGTCACATTAGGTTTATATACTGGCTGGTTGTATGTAGCAAACTGTCTATAAATTTAGCCTTTTATTGAGGTTGTCATTTGGACAACTACATGTAGTTTGTTTTAAACAACTTGTCTGAATTACGAGTGGTGTTTCATAATTAATGCAACTCGATAAATAACTTCGATATAAGAAGTGTAATCTGCATATGCGGTAATTCCCCATCTATACGAATACTATGAAAATCCGATCAAGAAGTGTAATCTGCATATGCGGTAATTCCCCACCTATACGAATGCTATGAAAATTGTCTGGATCCCTATATCTATGTTTTGGTTTTAAAACTCGGATAGCTACAGATATACTTCATTAACCTCACATATAGCCTTATTTGATGAAAGAGCATATGTTTTAGCTTTCAACAAACACTCTTGTTAGTATTTTTCATGATTTTTTCAGTATGTTTTAAGTATTAGCTTTTTTTTGTCAATTTATGAAATAATAATACATGTTTTTTAAATAAAGTAGTATGTGCAGAACTGTCAAATTTTATATGACCGAAAGATTCATTAAAGTATTCCAAATAATAAAGCCACTTTGATAATTTAAATATAAACTTTGTTCGAAAAATTACCTCAAAAATACACAAAACGTCCAGTGCCCTGAACTTGGGGTCATTTAGGTTCGTGCTGTGACTTTTCAAGTCAAGTGATCTTATCATGCATTATACTAATTGTGTAGGCAAATAATTGCTCTTTCAAATGATATATCACACATGCATTTGGCACTCACTGTATGGAAGTAATTAAGTTGCATTTATTATGAAACACCCCTTGTATTAGTCATTCTGTTATATTTTTTATTTTGTACTGTATTTAACGCTTTAGCTTTGCATGCTAAGTCATTTTCAAGTGTTTTTTGTCTGCTTCAGTTGCTAAAATGGATATTGTTTTCATCTAAAGTTCAGTGGGAGCTCAATATACGTACAATAGCCTAGTGCCAGATCAGGTCCAGCATTTGTGATAGCTGATCTGGATCAAGACTATTAACAAAAAGGTTTTAACATGTGAATTAATTATTTCAAACATTACCACCAGCAAGTATAGTTAAAGGGATTCATGTTAGTAATACAATGATCACTTAACCCTTACTCCCTAAAACCTCAAATGGACAATTCTAGTTTTCAATTTAGTTTAGTCCATTTTTGACTTTATAGGGTTGATTTTCACAATATATGTCAAAATGACAAACAGTTTAGACCCTGATTGTACTTTAGTAAATACTTAAAGTTAAACTAAGATGGCAGCCACACTATGCCTTCATTTGGGCGAAAAAAAACCGCAGCTGTTCTTTTTTAACAGCAAACACTGATCTTGTTTATCTTTGTTTCCAACATGTGTTAGATCAATTGCTTTAAAAAAATATATATATATATAGATTAAAATCGCTGGTTATGTTAGAAAAAGAATCTGTCGTTTGTTGAGACAAGCTGATCTCAACCTATTCTAGAATAGAAAACTTTTGCGAGCCTTGATCTCAACCTATTCTAGAATAGAAAATTTATGCTTGCCAAGTCTCGCTTGATTTAGTTAATAACATTTCAATTCTAGACTCGGTTCAAATCAGCTTGACTCAAATATCGACTCATGACAGATCCTATTTTCTCACATAACTGCCCCTGGTTTTTTAAACAGTGAACAATAATTGCGAATATCCTTGTCTCCAACATTTATGAGATGAATAATATGACATCACTATTATAACATCACTTTGTATAAAGGCGTAATTACGTCCTTTGGTTTCAGAAAAAGGCCCATTGCTTAAGAAAATTATACCTAAAAATTGTTGTTTGTATGCAAAAAAAGAATCTGTCACGTGTCAAGGTTTGAGACCAGCTGATCTCAACCTCGTCTGAAATAGAAAAGTCACAAGTAGCTTACACATTCAACCCTAGCGATGGGTATACTCATCATTTACAAAGCAGTGTACCTGTGATGATTACAGTTGTCCTATGCAAACAGTGTAGACCCTGAACAGAGGGCTCCTTAAGGTCAGGGTTTACACTGATTGTCATTTTGAAATATAGTGTGAAAACTAACCCTGAATAGTCATTAATGGACTAGACTTATTTTAAATTTGGAATTGTCCATTAAAAGAATCAGGGGTGAATGAGTTAAGCTGACCTTCAAAGCTTGCTAAAAAAAAAAAGATATCAAGACTCGGTTGAGAACAGCTTGTCTCATCTACCTATGACCAGTTTGACAGAGCAGCTTACTTTATCCATGATTAAATGACATCTTTGTTCAGTTTGCAACTGCCTGACTCTGTGCAGCTTACTTTGTTTATTTGTATTTATAAATGGCTTTTTTTTTTATTGAAGTTTGCTTTACAATTAGTGCATTCCATCATAGCCCGTTTCTAACAATGGATAGGTGGTCACTTTTGCTTTATTTTTAGCCTGCTTTAAGCTACCATCTGCTAGAAAATAGCAAATGTTTTTTATAATTCATATTAATGACAGTATAAAAAGCAAAAACATTCTTTAGTGTAGGAAAGTATTAAAGACGTAAAAAGGTGCATTTATGTAGTAATGGGTTAAACTGCTGAAAGTCTTATCTTTTTTAAACAACTCAGACATGCCAGTTGTCTGTTATTTCCATGTATATGTTTTTATTATTTTGTGTGTTTAAATTACAAATGTACTGAAAGTTAAATTGTTGTTTACCCTTTCCTTCATTGCCAAAATGTCAAAGCATCTATATGGGATTGTGTTTAAGGTAGGATACTGCTTTAACCCTTTCCTCCCTGAAACCTCAAATGAACAATTCTAGTTTTCAATGAAGTCTAGTCAATTTTTTACTTTTAAGAGTTGATTTTTTAAAATATATTTTAAAATTACAAACAGTGTAGACCCTGATCAGATGGCTCCTTAAGGAGCCCTTTGATCAGGGTTTACAAGTTTGCATAGGACAAGTGTACTTCTCACAGGTATGCTGTTTGCAAATGACGCATATATGGGTGACTAGGGTTCAAAGAGTTAAGTAAGATAAGAGTAAGACAGAAAGCTCCTTTAGAATATTTCAGCTTTACTTTCATCTTGCTTTAAGATGCTTTCTGTATTCAAGACCATTAATACATTTTCAGTTGTGGCACTTTTGTGGAGGAGCAGGTCGAGGCAATTCTGTGAAGGAAAGGGTTTAAATGTCTAAGGGTTTAATTGTCTAAGTGTTGTAATAACTACACACACCCATTTATATAATATTATTTGAGTATCATTATAAAAGCCAGACAGAAACAACCCATGCTTGTATCTGAAAAGTCAATAGTGACTGTCAAGAATAAGAGCAGTTTATTTTCATGTTCATATTTCTTGTGTTTAAGCAAGTATCTCCCCCCCCCCCCCCTCCCTCTTTAGAGACAAACAGTTTGCCCCCTGCCCTTTTTAGAGATTTGGCTCAAGTCTATGATTTACTTGATCAAGTTTGTTTCAATGAAGTTTGAAATAAATATACAAAGAATTTCTTTATTTATGTGATATTTTGTACCTCTATAGTAGCATTTTCTGTTTGATTTCCCCTATTGTTTTGGTAGAATCTTGCTTTTATGAGATTTTTTCAGCAATCATGGTATCGAAGCTTCATTCTTTTTCAACTTGCTTTTTGACCAGCAGAAAAGTGGCATAAAAGCTATGCTTTAAGTGGCGTAAAAGCCTGCTTTAAGTGGCGTAAAAGCTTGCTTTTACGCCACTTTTCTGCCACTTAAAAAACGTCACTCTACTTAGGCACGTTTCTGAGTAGCGTTTAAGTGGCGTAAAAGCAAGCTTTTACGTCGCTTTTCTGCCACTTGAGAAAACGTCACTTTACTACTAGGCACGTTTTTGAGTGGCGTTTAAGTGGCGTAAAAGCGTAGCTTATACGCCGCGGTATTGGCACCGGCGTAAAAGCTATGCTTTTACGCCGCTTTTCTGCCACTTGAGAAAAACGTCGCTTTGTGACTTAGGCACGTTTCTGAGTGGCGTTTAAGTGGCGTAAAAGCGTAGCTTATACGCCGCGGTATTGGCACCGGCGTAAAAGCTATGCTTTTACGTCGCTTAAACGCCACTTGAGAAAAACGCCGCTATACTATTTAGGCACGTTTCTGGAGTGGCGTTTAAGTGGCGTTTCTGCCACTTTTTTCAGGTCCTAATAAAACGCCGCTAATACGAGGGTGCCAATACCGCGGCGTAAAAGCTTGCTTTTACGCCGCTTTTACGTCACTAAAAGCGTAGCTTTTAGTGACGTAAAAGCGTAGCTTTTTTACGCAAGGGAATTACCCCAAAGCCTGTTTCTAGTTTTGAAGATATGTGACCACTTAAAGCAGGTTGAAAGGAAAGCAGAATGCGCCTTAAATTTTCAACCTGCTTTAAGCTATTATCTGCTAAAATCTAGAACTATTTTCTTCAGTAGAGGAATAAATCAAAGGTGTAAAAAGGTGTATTTATGGGGTAATGGGTTAGCGGGGTTTTTTTTGCTACATTTATAGGCTTTTTTATCTGCTAAAGTTAGAATCTTTTAAAAGAGGGTCAGAGTGACAAACAGTTTGGATCTTGATAAGATGCTGTGTTATACTGCATCTCATCTAGATCCAAACTATTTGCAAAGGTAATAATGTTTCTTAGTTAGCATGCAAAAAATTCTACGTTATGCAGCATCTCATCTAGATCCAAACTGTTTGCAAAGTTGATAATATTGTAGTTAGCATGCAATGAGTTAAACACTCGGAAACCCTGATTAATTTTTTGCTCTTTTCAATGTCCCCTGGGGGGTTTAAATGGGGCTATAAAGGAAATGGGGCTATAAAGGAAATGAGTTGGGACCCACCTTCCTCCTCCCTCAGCTTCATTGAGAGGTGTTCCCTCTCCGTGCTGATGATGTCAATACTACTGGTCTTTCTCTTGTTCTCCAGTTGTAACCCATCCATGTCACCTTGCAGAGACTAGAAAACAAATATATCTATGTAGCTTGTGTTAAATCATTCCCTCATAGCTTTGTTTTGGTTTCTTATGCATCTTCATGTTTGTAGCATGTACTCTCAAAAAGAGTCAGAGGAAACTGTTTTGTATCCTGTCGGGTGGTACTGGATGCTTAAAGGAGACTAAAAGTCAAGCAGAAAGTTCTTTCAGAGCTTTCTGCTCATATACAGCCTGTTTTAAGTAGTCACCTGCCTTATACACTGCGAACAAACTACTGGGTAAAGCAGACTGAAAGTAAACTAGAAAGCTCTCTCAGGAGCTTTCTAGTTTACTTTCAGCCTACTTTAAGCATCCACCTGTCAGGATGCAGGAAACGGTTTACTGTGGCTCTTTAACAGAACATGCAATTAATTTATTCCTTCACAAAAGAAAATAGTTTGACTTTATACAGTCATAAGAAATATTTTCTATATTGTAGCAGATGGTAGCTTAAAGCAGGCTGAAAGTAAAGCAGAATACGCCTTAAGGCAGATTCTGCATACTTTCAACCTGCTTTAAGTGGTCACTGATTTGCTAAACTAGAAACAGGCTATGGGGTAAAAGGTAAAATTGAAATAAATTGAGCAAAACATCAGTGATTTGTATAAAGATCATGACTATTGAAGAGACTTTTATGTGTTGGTGACAAACAGATTATTTCTTTGCAACACATTTAATTAAATTGGTTACCTGATTTAGGCTGGAGCCAAACTCAGTTATGGAAATCATCAAAGACAATTTGCTACTTAGTGCTTGAACTTACTCTCAATTTAGCCAGCATTCTTTCAGCTTCTGCTGTCATTTTGGGATGGAGTTCTGTTGCTTGTTTAGCCTGTTCCCGTGTGAGGACAGTTAAGGAAATCAACAGTTTCATAGATAACCATATTGTAATATATCTAGTTGTTTAGTTGAAATTGTTTTGGAGAAAAATAACTCAGGTTCATTTAGAACTGTGAGGGTTTATATTCAGAATAAAAAATAGTTACACAAATAAACATGCCATACTGTCTTCATGCGAACTATAAAGCTAATTTTTGCTTTGTTGTAAATTAAATTAGATTTTACCACTTTTGAAAATTCTGAACAATTATTTCCATCTGGGTGACATGAAACTAAGCAAATATCTGCATTCTTGTAAAATAAATTAGATTTTACAACATACTGAAAATTCTTAACAATTATTTCTATCTGGGGGACACCCGGCTGTACTTTTTCCAAGGTTCAGTGTAAAATTTCCATGGAATATGAATAATTTACGTGGAATTTACATGGAATTCTAAAAGTTCCATGGTTATTCGTAACAATTTCTAAGGTTTTTGTTTAGTCACCAAAATTTCCATGGTTTATGCATGCTTATGAACAAAAAAAACCACGTAAATATCAAGAAAAAACCTTGGAAACTCTTAAAACCTTGGCAAAAGCTCGGAAAAATTGGACTTTGGCAAAAATAAACACGGAACAATCTCGGAAATAAGAACTTAACCATTTTTTAGCACGGAAAATCCTTGTAAAATAATAACTTAAACAATTTGCACCTCGTAAAAATTGTACTTAGACATTTTCCAGCACGGAAAAACCTTGGAAGTACAACTTAGTGAATTATAAATATAAGAAATATTTGCTACAATTGTAAGTTTCACAAAACAGTGAATATTATACACACCCAGGACACCAGCTCACAACAATCAGAGGTCAGAGATTTAAGTTGTCTGTTTATCTATACTTTAAAATGTGAATGTGGCAAAAATTAAAGACTCCAAACCAGTTCAGACTCCTGACAAAAGATTCATGGTAAGTTACATAACTTACATAAATACAATTTTATCATGATCATAATATATTTTGGATATTTACATGATACAAACAAAAGCATGTGGTACCCCACCCACTAGTAGTTAACTATTCCTCGTATATATATACTTTTCCATGGTATTTTGTCGAAACCACGTAAAATGGTTCTAATATTTCCATGGTTTTTTCCTAAATATTTTACAAGGATTCCTCGTAAACTTTTCCGAGGATTTTTTGTTTCCGTGGTTTCCTTGGAAATTAAATATTTTACAAGGATTCCTCGTAAACTTTTCCGAGGTATTTTGTCAAACCATGTAAAAACCAAGGTCTTGTATTTTCTAAGGTTTTCTCGTCTTTTTTCCAAGGTTTTTGTAATATGACCGTCCGAATACTCCGTGGTTTTTTCCATGGTTTTTTTTCATAAAACCTAGGAAAAAGTACAGCCGGGTTAAAAGAGTTAGGAGCCAGATCAGACTCTGAACCGGCTCAAATATCTTTTGCACAGCACAATAGTTAGAACACAAACGTTTTCTCCAAGGTAATTAACATACAGATTTACTCAAAAGGATATAGATAGTTAGTTTCCAGTTCAAGGAAGTAAATCTGCTGTTGTAGATTCTTGATGTACTCTGCCTCAATTCCATCACTTTCTTTGTTCTTGCTAGTTTTCCTATGAAATAAAAGTAAATACATTTCTACCTCTCTCAATCAACATACTATGAAAATAATGAGGATCTTGAGAAATGTATAACTGTTTGTTCCATTACTCCATAAGTGTACCTTATTATGCCATTAATGTATTCCTCCACTGAAGACAATAATTCACTTTTATTTAGTAGCGACTAATTGCATCAAAAGAAGTAGTTTCTATATTCTAACAGATGGTAGTTTAAAGCAGGATGAAATTTTTTTTTTCTTTCAACCTGCTTTAAGTGGTCCCCTGTCTTCAAATCTAGACACAGGCTAATGGAGAAATATGGGCATACATATGGCCCAATGAAGAAAATGAATCTAAAAGAAATTTTGAAAATTCTAATTTAAGAACGATAGCAGACAACAAATTGTTGCAGACAAAAAAATTACCCAGCATGCACTTACGTATTACTAAATGAGGCTGCCATGCTGCCTGTACTCTTCCTGAGTGAGCCTTCCGACCGTCGCAGTGATGTTGTCTTCATAGACTGAGACATCTTGGGTCCCTTGGAGGAGGATCTAGGAATCTCTGTCATGATCACACCTGGAGCAGAAGGCACTGTTCCCGAATAAACCTCTGTAGAGAAACATGGGTGCAACACTCTAAAACCATCGTTAGTAAACTATCTATAGTCAAACTTATATTAACTCATTCTCCCGACCCCTGAAATTCTAATGGGACAATTCCGGTTTCCAATTACCCATTTGCACCCAATAGATTCTTCCATGCTTATATATTGGATAACTTCATTTTTATTTAAGGAGTGCCTGGTCTAAATTTTCATTTTCCTTTTGTTTTGTACTGAAATTTCTATAATAATTTCTACCCGTATGTGGCGTCTGGTCAGAGTCTACACTGTTTGCCTATGTCCCATATATGGGATCATGGGCACAAATGGGTTAAGTTTATCCATTTTTGACTACCCAGGTATTTATGGAATGTTGTTTATTGGCAATGATTTTGCAAATTTATAAACAGTGCAGACTATGATCAGAGGGCTCTTTTTTGTAGCCCTCTAATTTTGATCCACAATGTTTGTATAGGACAATTAGTTTACTCTATATCAAAGAATGCATTTGCACATGACTACATAAAAGATTCTACATTTATAGTTTGCATGACAAGTGATAGCTATTAACTCATATTGAGCCCTAGTGATGCATATATGCATCCTTCACCAAATGTGTACCTGTGAATAGTACACTTGTCCTATGCAAACAGTGAAGTCCCTGATCTGAGGGCTCCTGAAGGAGCCCTCTGATCAGGGACTTCACTGTTAGTCATTTTGCAATTTTTTTACAAAAAACGATCCTTAATACAATGTAGTCTTAAAAGGACAAGCCTTAAAAAAGCAAACTGGAATTGTCCATTGGAAGTTTCAGGGGATAATGAGTTAAAACGAAAAATGAAAGAAATATTAATGCAGGAAGTTCTTATAGATCTACATGAAGGAGCTTTGTGCATTATCTAAGTCCTGCCTTAAGTGTCTACCACAGTCTTGAATGATCACTGGGCGTCTTCATTTAGTGGTTAGTAATAACCACACAAGATTGACTGTAACTACATGCAGTACATGTGAGATCTTACATTTTAACCCATTTCTCCATAAAAAGGTCCACTTTATACAGTCATGAATAATGAATATATGCAGTATAAGAAATATTTGATGGTGTAGTTGGTTAATATAAAATTGATTGCAATAATTGTAATACAGGGGCCTGTTTCATAAATTTTCACACGACAAATGTTGTCGTAAGTCAGATTATAAAAGTCTCAAATATTATTCATTTCTCCATCTAATCCTGTCTTATGACAACTCTTTGGAATCGTCTTGAAAAAGACGATTCCAAAGAGATGTCACAATACAGGATTAGATAAGAGAAATCAGAAACTAAATGTATTTAAAGGTTTTGACTTACGACCGTTTTTGTCGTACAAAGTTTTATGAAACGGCCCCCAGGTGATTAAATCCAACAACACTTGCAAAGTGTATGCATGCTGTAACATTGCTGCTAATTAGTGACTATAAGAAGGAGACTTGTGATCTTTACAGACAGGCAACCATTTAATCCATTACACCATAAATACACCTTTTGACGCCTAATTTGATTTATTCCTCCATTGAATAAAATAATTCCACTTTATACAGTCATGCATATTTTTATATCATAGCAGATATAGATGATCTTAAAGCGACTCGCAACCAGATGGTGCATTAAAAATAGTAATTTGTAAATATGTGTCAAAAACTTATATAAATGGTAAAGAATTAGTTTAGGATAAGAAATTCTGTTTAAAAAAATGTATTTCAATAAAAAAAAATATTGGTCTGGTGGGATTCGAACCCGGGGCCCGGCATTGGCGGACAGAAGGCAAAATAGGGGAAACCGCTTAGACCAATGGACCACGGAACTATCCGTTTATCTCGGATCGATTTAACGTATTTTAATGTGTAGCGATCGAAAGTGCATACAACTTCGTAATTCGGCTCGTGTTTATGTCTGAGCCCGTGTAGAGAAGCAACAACAACAACTATACCGTCTACTAGTCGGTATAGAAAAACGATGGAAAATATCTAAAAATCTAAGATTCGGTGACGATTCTTGAGAATTTTTTTGACTGATCATATTTTTTTATGTCAGAAGCCAAATATTATGCCACAAATTTGCTTTTATTTGAGTATTTTATTTTATTTTGACAAGTACACCATCCGGTTGCGAGTCCCTTTAAAGCATGCTGAAATTAAAGCAGAATGTACCTTAAAAGGTGCATTCTGAGGTATTTTCAGCCTGCTTTCAGTGGTCATCTATCTTTAGAATTAGAAACAGGCTATGGGGTAAGGTCGATCCCCAGGACAATTTTAAGGCAGAAAACTCTTACAGGAGCTTTTTGCCTTACTTTTTTCCTGCAATTAAGCTGACAGCAGTCCTGAAGGTAACATACAATATACTATTTGGAGTGGTTGCTTAATATAGGCTTGAATGTTTGAAATTGAAGCCACAATATAAAGATTATACAACAATCAACAGAGCTCCAGCTATGAAGGAGACTAAACTAGACTTTTCTAACATGTTGACATGATGTTGTCCTTTATGTCTGCCCCAACCCTATGGTGTGACTCATCATTTAAATCATCTTCAGACAATTGTAATGAGTACCGGTAGTTAGTCATACCAAATGGTTCGGAGCAGACATACAGATTTAATATTGAACAAGAGCGTGTCCCAGTTACACGAATGCCCCCGATGATACAGGGAGGGGAATCCAGACTATCAAACGTTAAAGTTAGAGAGCTGAAACTGTAGTGGAGCGCCATTTTTAGGACTTCAAGGGCCATTACTCCAAAGGGCCTAGCATAAATTGGTGCCGCTGGTTATCCAAATTGGTCTCCATTTTATGTCAACAAACATTTTCAGAAAGTTTGGTGATGATCAGATGAAAAGCAATGTGTTTGTGAAACACAAATGCCCCCAGCCATCATCATGTTCTGTAATGTAATGCTTATTTGCAAAGGTAGGTCAAAAGTCATGGTCGTAGGGTAAATGAAACATTGGCATGGTTGGAGAAGTCTTAACACAAGAAACATATAAAGTATGGAAGCTCTAGGCCTACTGGTTCAAATGTTATAGGCGTATAAAGATTTATACAAATAAAGGTCAAAGGTCAAGGTCACAAGGGCAAAAACGTAGGTATGGTTGGAAAGGTCTTGACACAAGAAATATATAAACAAAATATGAAAGCCGTAGGCCTACTGGTGCAAATGTTATAGCCATTTAAAGATTTCAACAAAAGTAGGTCAAATGTCAAGGTCACAAGGTCAAAAAGTTTTGTATGGTTAGAAAGGGAAAACACATATCAAGTATAAAAGGTCAAGGTGCAAAAATGCAAAAGTTATATCAACGGTTAAGGTTTTTGGTTAAAGTTTGATTAAATAGGTCAAAGATCGAGGTCAAGGTCACATGGTCAAAGATGTTGGTATGGTTGGAAAGGTCTTGACACAAGAAATATACATACAAAATATTAAAGCCCTGGGCCAACTGGTGCAAATGTTATAGCCATTTAAAGATTTTTACAAAAGTAGGTCAAATGTCAAGGTCACAAGGTCAACAAGTTTTGTATGGTTGTAAAGGTCTTGCCATGAAGAATACACATGCCAAGTATAAAAGGCCCAGGTTCAAAAATGCAAAAGTTATAGCCAATGTTAATGTTTTTGGTTAAAGTTTGATTAAATAGGTCAAAGGTGAAGGTCAAGGGCACATGGTCAAAGATATTGGTATGGTAGGAAAGGTCTTGACACAAAACATATACATACAAAATATTAAAGCCCTATGCTAACTGGTGCAAATGTTATAGCAATTTAAAGATTTTTACAAAAGAAGGTCAAATGTCAAGGTCAAGGTCAAAAAGTTTTGTATGGTTGGAAAGGTCTTGCCATGAGGAATACACATGCCAAGTATAAAATGCCCAGGTGCAAAAATGCAAAAGTTATAGCCAAGGTTAAGGTTTTTGGTTAAAGTTTGATTAAATAGGTCAAAGGTCAAGGTCAAGGTCGCATGTTCAAAGAGGTTGGTATGGTTGGAAAGGTCTTGACACAAGAAATATACATACAAAATATGAAAGCCCTGGGCCTACTGGTGCAAATGTTATAGCCATTTAAAGATTTTTACAAAAGTAGGTCAAATTTCAAGGTCACGGTCACATGGTCAAAAAGTTTTATATGGTTGGAAAGGTCTTGCCATGAAAAATACACATGCCAAGTATAAAAGGCCCAGGTTTAAAAATGCAAAAGTTATAGCCAAGGTTAAGGTTTTTGGTTAAAGTTTGATTAAATAGGTCAACGGTCAAGGTCACATGGTCAAAGATGTTGGTATGGTTGGAAAGGTCTTGACAAAAGAAATATACATACAAAATATGAAAGCCCTGGGCCTACTGGTGCAAATGTTATAGCCATTTAAAGATTTTTACAAAAGTAGGTCAAATGTCAAGGTCAAGGTCACAAGATCAAAAAGGTTTGTATGGATGGAAAGGTCTTGATACAGGGAAGACACATGCCAAGTATAAAAGGTCCAGGTACAAAAATGCAAGAGTTATAGCCAAGGTTAAGGTTTTTGGCACAGACAGACGGACGGACATACGGACGGACAGACAAACCAACAGACATGACAAAAACTATATGCCCCCGAATCGTAGATTCTGGGGGCATAAAAAACTCCTTCGTCACTGATCTGGAGCCTTTAACTACCCTATTGTTTTGTGCAAGATTCAAATGTGTAAGTGCTGAAAAAATATTGCTTTTCATCTGCCACATTCTGATTTTTTACTCTGAATCTGTTTTCAATACTGAAATATGCTATAGGGTAAAACCTGGTATGTAATGTCCTTTTAACAATGAGGAACATGACCTCATTCAACAGTCATATATCAGAAATCTGTGCTTGCCAGTGTACATGTATATGCTTTTAATCCTTTTCCCCCACTGGAAAGTCCTTTAGCACATTTATTTCTTTCCTCCACAGAGGAAAATAGTTCTAATTTATACAACCATGAATATAATGTACATGTACCATAATAACCATTTCCTATGTCCTAGCAGATAGTAACTTAATGCAGGCTTAAAGGTGAAGCAGAGTATGACTAAGGAATTTTGAAGGATCATTCTGATTTACTTTCAACCTGCTGGGTTAAAGCTTATCAAAGTATTTGAAGATTTTTCAACTCTAGTTATTAGTAATGATGGTTTACAGAAATCGTGACTACCACTATGCCAACTGAACAAAGAGACTGCTAATAATTATATGTGTAGTAACTAGTATTGTGCTGCAGGTGCCACAAAAAAGAACATAAATATCTCTTTGTCAAGTTAACAACAGTATTGAAATAATGTTATCCAAAGGAAAAAGAAATTCATGCATACAATTCTGTTATTCTACTTTCACTGATAATAAGATCATATAAGATTTTGATTTGATTTGTTTTGATTTTACGTCGCTTTCAACAGTATTTCAGTCATATCGCGACGTCCAGCTAATTACAGGTGGAGGAAGACCCCAGATCATATAAGATGTAATCGGTATTTTTGCATGGATGACATAACATAAGAGCTATCGCTATCCGTCTTTATCCGATGACCATTATAAGGAAAAGCAAGAGAGCAACAATGTGTGCCCTGCATGTCACACTGACTCTGGGCAAGTTTGAGAAAGATTGGATAAATAGAGTGTAAACACTGTTAAATATAGCATACATGTTTTAATTTAGGCCTGTCAATGTATCATACTAAAACAAATGTTGGCATATGATTGTGTGCAAAATCCTGTGAAACATCTCACAAATTTACAACTTCAATTTAAGCCACACTCTATACATCATCTATTGAAGTTAATTAAATCTTTACTTTACACTTATGAAATATAAAGTACAAAATTAATGCTGTAGCAGAATTTGATACATAGAACTTCTGACAAACAGAATGTTAACAGTCTATCCCATATAAGAAGGGAAAACTAACAAACGTGTGTTAACTTTTTAAGTAAAATATGCAGATATATTCATAACTATGTAGTATAAGCAAAAAAGATTGCTGTTCAAAGCATTTTCAAAGTAAGTCACTTGTCAATCTAATGTCATTATTAGTGCCAACTAGATCCCTGTTGATATTATATCAATGATATATACCACACTTAAAACATTGTATACGTTATGATAAATAGCAACCAATATGTTGCATAGACATAAATTTACAAGATATTATCATTATGCTATTTTGTAACTCTTGCAATATGTTGAACTTGATTTGTTACATGATTTATCATACATAATTAAAATTTCACTTCTTACATACTGCAACTACGCTGAACCAAAATGTAAACTTTGCATCAACATAAATGTTGAATATTTTGTAAACAATTCAAAATATAGAAGACTTACAACAAAGAGAAACCCCGGCTGGATTATTTAGTGTCACATATCATTGACTAGTTTCGTCCTTGTTTGGACTCATCAGAATGAATGAGATGAACCATTGTGGCAATTTTTTCTCTCTCATGATCTCACTTTTATACCTATTTTGGTAAACATTGGTATATTGATAACAGTATTTGTAGTCTACCCTGACACTTTTTTTCTGGTCAATGTGTCGAAGAAATCTACAAAATAATTGTGTGACAGAAATGGACTGTATATAAACACTTCTACAGTCCGACTGTGGAAGCTGGCTTCGTTGCATAGCCTAATTGTTAAGTTTTTGTATGGTTGCTGTCAAAGTTAAGCAACATTCTGCATGGTTAAGTACCTGGACGGGTAAATGGCAGGATTTACTGTTGGCCTCGGTACAGCTAATGATTACTTGTCGGTGTAAAACACCTGTTGCTTTGAATATATATGGTATGTAAGAAGTGTCATACATGTATGTTTTTCATCTTGCATGAATGAGCGACTGCACACTTGTGATTCAGAAAAGAATTACATAACTGGTATCTGCAACAGAATACTGAGAGACAAGGCCCATGATGAGCAATAATTTTACTGACAATGGCATATTCAGACACTAAAATTTGGTTTTCATTTGGGATCATAGTTCTGTATGTAACTTACTGTCCCATATATGAGTGGGTGACCATTTACCAGTTATCACAATCTGTTTAGACAACACTTTTTTTGAAAATGCTTCCAGCGTATAGACAAGAGACCATTTTTGTATTTTTGCAGAGATGTGAGCCAAGCAATAAGCACTACCTTGTGTAAACAAACAGCAAACCCTAACCGAAGTTAAACAATATATTGCTGAAACTAAAATTAGATGCTCAAGCAGTTAGTTGACTGTTACCTTTTCTAGGAGTTTTCTTTCTAGCGCTTGAATGCGCTGGTGAAGGACTCCTAGATCTGGTTGAGTTTCTAACTGGAGACACACTCCTATCTCTAAGAGTTTTACTCCATTCCAATACGTCTGGTGTTTGTATTCCAATAGGTTCTGAAATTCTGTCTTCACTCATAATTGATCAATTACACCTTGTGCATCAAAAGCAATGAAATCCATTCAATAACAGACAATATGAAAAACACGGGATAGAAAAAGCAGGGGGAAAGCAGCAAATGAACCACCAATGTATGACCTTTAAACTTAATCTCCACTGCCACTGGGCCTTTCTGGCACACCGTCCTCTCTTATAATCTGATCAGGTGCGAGACAAAATGTTTATAATTCAATGTGAATGGAATAATTGATGTGATGGTGAAATGCATTCACTCCTACAAACCTCGAAAGTGTTACTTGAGTTTGCACAACTATATCAAACAAGCTTTGCGGCAAAGCTCAATAAACTTCCACTTTCGTGTCAAGACGCGTCATCTGTTGAGAGGCAACACAAAAAAGCTATGCGACAAATTCATTCGAATTTAAAATAATTGTGTAAAATTAAACATTTTTACCAGAAATATACGTAAAAATATATACAAATACTAGCCTATGCCTAAATGTTACGATATTAACATTGTGTTGAAAAGGAAAAAGATATTTTATTAATCATGCAAATACGTACATAATGCTCGAGAGCTAGGTGCTCCAAGGGTCAAGGACGGAAGATATGGCTTTTTTACAAGTAGGCGGAGATGTTTTGATTGTTACTGTGCTCTTTCCGGCTTGCCGATTTTTAACTAGGAACATCTTTACATAAAATTAAGAAACGATTTAAATTCAAAATATATATGACTGCCTTGATGTCTGTCATAGTTTAAATGGTAATCATTTAAACCACTTCCCTGTGGGTGGGGGATTACTAAGGCTAGTCTCAATGTATCTTTCACATAGGTTGATCTGTCATGGTTGACAGTTCATCAACAGTGCACTAAGAATAGATAGAGAAAAGACGGAAGAATGAAAGGGAAAACAATTTATGATTGACAGTAAAGAACAGAAAAAGGGGAAAGTTTTCCCAACTGGTTTTGAGCTGTCAGCATTTAAGATCAATTCAGCTGCTGTGGCTGTAGCAGGGTGTGAAGCCCTGCTGGCACTGTCCCAGGCTAGTAATAATCAGTTACGATTGTAAGGCAGTAGAAAGTTGAAGCACTGTTTTATAGGGAATAACCGAGCAATGTGCTAATCCTTGGTGATGTAGTGAATATAGGCAGTGTTTAAGGCCCTCGAGTCTATCGTCCGGACTTTTGGCTCAATGGTTATAACGCTCGCCTTGCAAGCGGGAGGTCCCGGGTTCGATTCCCGGGCCCGGTCACTATAATGGCGTTGTCGGCAAACGGATTTTTCCGCCCCATCTGGTGATGACTGTCCTTGCCCGATGCATGGATCACAGTCAGAAATGACGCGTGATAGCTACCGTAAGTCGAAAGGGATAGAAAGGACCTCAAAATTAAGATGGGGAGGATTGTAGTGAATATAGGCAGTGTTAGGCCCTCGAGCCTAACGTTTGGACTTTTCGCTCAATGGTTATAACGCTCGCCTTGCAAGCGGGAGGTCCCGGGTTCAATTCCCGGGCCCGGTCACTATAGTGATTTCTAATTTTTGGATCCAACTCCTTAGTTGTTTCAGACCCGAATAAAATTTTCAGCCAAACTTGACTAAATCATGTAAATGGTGGATTTTTTTGTGATGTGAATTTGGAATCTTACAAAAATCCATTGTTTAACTAATACTTAGAATTGTCTCTTTGAGATGATTTTAATGAGTAGTAAGTTACTAACACCATAGGATTAGGATTTGGAGCTGAAATGAGTGAGAAAATGTTGGATTTGCCCTGATACACAACATTTAATTTCATTTTTTTAATACATCAATGCGAAATAGATTTAAATAAAAATCTTCAGAGTGAAGTTTTTTCGTATGTACTTGTAACAGGACTGAGTAAAAAAATCGTGGCCTGACCGGGACTCGAACCCAGGGTCTCTGGCTTACTGTGCCAGCACTCTAACCACTGTGCTACCGAGCCACCTGGTTTAGGACTTATTGATTATCCACCAGATACCTGTACACACCCAAGTAACTTCCGCTACATTACTCCCCCACTTTTTTCCTGAGATTCACCTGGAATCTCACTCAAGGAATCATGGTATGCAATGCAACGGGTGGTCACGGCACCAACCTGTAATAGGACTGAGTGAAAAAATTGTGGCCTGACCGGAACTCGAACCCAGGGTCTCTGGCTTACCGTGCCAGCACTCTAACCACTGAGCTACCGAGCCACCCGGTTTAGGACTTATTGATTGTCCACCAGATACCTGTACACACCCAAGTAACTCCCGCTACATACTATTTACACTTGCACTAATTGGAAACGGCATGTGAAATACAGCACAGAAGAACTAACGTTTGACAGCTTATGAATGCATCCAAAGAGGTTTCTTTGCTCTGGATCTGGCATGAGTAGAGAGGTTCTTTAACTCAGAGCACAAAAGTTTTTCCTTTACCTTGGAATTCTCGGACATGTCACATCCCCTTCTTCGGCAAGACTGCACTGGCTTGGATCACGTGACCGGTGAGTGGTCATGTGATACGAGGAGACCGTCATATACCCGCGGTAGCTCCAGTCCCTCGTCCCTGTTAAGTGATGGTCTGCACTGTTTTATCTCAATAGCTTCCTTAACTTTGCGCTTCCAGAAGTTGTCTTTAGAAGTCAAGACTTTGGTGCTGTCAGGTCTGATTTTGTTAAGGAAGTTATTGAGATAAAACAGCGCAGACCATCACTTAACAGGGACATGGGACTGGAGCTACCGCGGGTATATGACGGTCTCCTCGTATCACGTGACCACTCACCGGTCACGTGATCCAAGCCAGTGCAGTCTTGCCGAAGAAGAGATGTGACATGTCCGAGAATTCCAAGGTAAAGGAAAAACTTTTGTGCTCTGAGTTAAAGAATCTCTCTACTCAAGCTTATGAATGTTTGACTGACATAATGCACAAGCCTTCGTTCAAGGCTACTCTATTCATGAGACTTCTGTTTTAATTTGAGTTGAGTTATTGTAATATTTTTTCAGTGGAGACGATTCAACTTCTTTGACAAGGAGACTGTGAAAGATCCGGAGACATCTCAGATTTTTGATAAATTGAAGGTATCTAAAACAATCTTTCACATCTTTGTATAGCAATTATTTAACATGTTCTTCCAATTCCTACATAGACATCAGTGCAATTTAAACTGATGTTGCATATGTAGTACATTAATTATGCTTTAAGCATTTTTAACCTTTCTCCTTTTTATGGAGAAGAGTTCATATAAGTTTTCAGTTTCTTGTTTTCTAATCCATGTTTGAATGTTTTTAGCTCACCTGAGCCAAAGGCTCAAGGTGAGATATTGGGATGGCCCTGTGTCCGTCGTCGTCCGTCGTCGTTAACAATTGCTTCAAATGACATCTCCTCCTATACCGCTTGACAGATTTCAACTAAACTTTACAGGAATGTTCCTTGGGTCAAGCTCTTTCAAATTTGTTCAAAGAATTAAAAACAATGTAGAACTGTTGGTTGCCATGGCAACCAAAGTGAAAAAATAAGGAAATATTAAAAAATCTTCTTGTCTGAAACTACAAGGGCCAGAGCTTAGATATTTGGCACATAGCATCATCTACATGTCCTTTATCAAGTTTGTTCAAATTGTGCCCCTGGGGGTCACAGTTTTACATAGAGTTATATAGTGAAAATTTCAAACGTCTTCTCCTCTGACACTAATATGGCCAGAGCTTTGATATTTTGCATGGTGACACTTCTAGATGTGCTTTACGTATTTTGTTCAAATTGTTCTGGTCGGTTGCATATCTAGGTCACAGGAGCTAAAAATAGATTTTTTTCAATGAAAACTTAAAAAATCTTCTTGTCTGAAACTACAAGGGCCAGCGCTTAAATATTTGGCACATAGCATCGCCTATAGCCGATAGGTCCTCTATCAAATTTGTTCAAATTATGCCCCTAGCTTCAAAATTGGCCCCGCCCCGGGGGTCACAGTTTTCATAGAGTTATATAGTGAAATTTTCAAACGTCTTCTTCTCTGAAACTAATATGGCCAGAGCTTTGATATTTGGCATGGTGACATTTTGTTCAAATGGTTCCAGTCTGTTGCATATGTAGGTCACATGAGCTAAAAATAGATTTTTTCAATGGAAATATCTTCTTGTCTAAAACCCCAGTACCCTGATCTTAGATATTTGGCACATAATATCATCAACAGGTCCTCTATCAAGATTGTTCATATTTAATAAAGCCCCTCGATTAAAAAATGACTCCTCCTGGACATAAATCATTATCTCCATTTTGTCAGCTATTCTCAGGTGAGCGAAATATGCCCCATGGGGCTCTTGTTTGACATTATGTTCTGTAAATATGGCACAATTAAATACGAAAGACTCAAGCAGGAAACGTAACACAAACAATACACCCACCTCTCAAGCAGAACACACACACACAGTCATACCACAACAAACACACACACACACACGCAATACCATTCCTTCATCTACACACTAAATAGAAAACAACACGCAAGACAAACATAAAGCAAAGTGAACATAGGAGCCCGCCTTGGTACAGTCAGTAGCAATCAATAATTAACTATAAATTAATGTTTGTAATATTTTGAAATAAACACTGTTTAACTTTAAACCAACCCTTCTCCTGCTGTGGAATATATATTCATGTATAAAACTCTAGACTGCCCACTATGAATGCCTGTCATATGAACTTATTTGCATTGGCTAATACTCATGGTACATGTAAAATAAAGATTGTTTCTGTGTACAGAACTGCAGATTCATGTCATAGAGATTCAAGAAGAAAATAATATAGATCCTGATAGTTGTTTTCATGTAAGTTTAATGCCATGCCGATGGCTATTTGATTATTAACCCATTACCCAATAAATACATCTTTTTAAGCCTTTAATTTATTGCTCTTTGACTGAGAAAAAAATTAGTGCCACTTTATACAGTCATGATATATACCATAACAAATATTTTCTTTATCATAGCAGTTTGAAGCTTAAATTGTAAACTTGCAGCAGGTGGAATATAAAGGATAATGTGCCATAAGGCACATTCTGAATTACTTTCAACCTGCTTTAGGTGGTCACCTATCTTTGATACTAGAAACAGGCTATAGGGAAATAGGTTCAGTTGTAGTTTATAACACATGGTTTTATTTCAGGATGTAAATATATCAGCATGCGTGAGTGGACGAGGCCAGCTTGTCATTGGCGACTATGAAGGGATGATATATATGTTGTCAAGACAGCTGCAAATCACTGCCTTCAATGCATATGGCATCAGGGTGTCTCACCTTTATCAGATGAAACAAAGCAATATACTCTTGTCTATAGGGGTACGTTGTACTGAACCATCTACATGCTGTGGAAATATTTGTGATAGCTGAAGCAAACAGTTTGGATCCACATGAGACACAGAGTTACTCTACCTCTCATCTGGATCCGAACTGTTTAATTTGAGGATAACATTTTCTGAAAAAAGATACAAATCAAATATAGGTCTGAATTTTTTTGCAGACAACAAACTTTGCAGATGGTACATTGTATTTACACAGCATGCATAACATTAGAAATGTCCTTTCATTTAAATTTGATGAGTTTAAGCTGAAACCAAATAGTATGATTTGTTTCTTAAATCTTATCCCACTGGCCAAGAAATATAACCTTTACAAAAAGTTTGGATCCTCATGAGATGCCATGTATCATATGACATCTCATCAGGACACTTTGACACTTTTGTGCTATTTTGATTTTTTGTGTGAAAATTTTATATTTAGTAAAGTAGCAGACAATGATTGTTGTAGACAACAAATTTAAGTAACATTCAAAGGTTTTAAATGTGTCCTATATGCTAATAGATGTTCTTTACACTCTGCTCAATTGTAATATTTACCATTTACAGTCTATTTTTGCCTCAGGCAGTATATTCACTATTATCAGTTATTTTTGCCTCAGGCAGTATTTACTGTTTAAAGTTGTTGTAAACCTCAGGCAGAATTTTGACATGAACTGTCTCAGACAGTATTTACTATTAAAAGTTGTTTTATAATGCCCCAGGTAGTATTTACTATAAACAGTTGGTTTTTTGCCTCAGGCTGTATTTACTATTTAGAGTTGTTGTTGACCTCAAGCAGTAGTAAACCATTTACAGTTGTTTTATGCCTCAGGCAGTATTTACTATTAACAGTTGTTTTATGCCTCAGGCAGTATTTACTATTAACAGTTGTTTTATGCCCCAGTCAGTATTTACTATTAACAGTTGTTTTTTGCCTCAGGCAGTATTTACTATTAACAGTTGTTTTATATGCCTCAGTCAGTATTTACTATTAACAGTTGTTTTATGCCTCAGGCAGTATTTACTATTAACAGTTGTTTTTTGCCACAGGCAGTATTTACTATTTAGAGTTGTTTTTTGCCTCAGGCAGTATTTACTATTAACAGTTGTTTTATATGCCTCAGTCAGTATTTACTATTAACAGTTGTTTTCTTCCTCAGGCAGTATTTACTATAAACAGTTGTTTTTTGCCACAGGCAGTTTTTACTATTAAGCTATTAACAGTTTTTTTATGCCTCAGGCAGTATTTACTATTAACAGTTGTTTTTTGCCTCAGGCAGTATTTACTATTAACAGTTGTTTTCTTCCTCAGGCAGTATTCACTATTAACAGTTGTTTTTTGCCACAGGCAGTTTTTACTATTAAGCTATTAACAGTTTTTTATGCCTCAGGCAGTATTTACTATTAACAGTTGTTTTTTGCCTCAGGCAGTATTTACTATTAAGCTATTAACAGTTTGTTTTATGCCTCAGGCAGTATTTACTATTAACAGTTTTTTATGCCTCAGGCAGTATTTACTATTAACAGTTGTTTTCTTCCTCAGGCAGTATTTACTATTAACAGTTGTTTTATATGCCTCAGTCAGTATTTACTATTAACAGTTGTTTTATATGCCTCAGTCAGTATTTACTATTAAGCTATTAACAGTTTGTTTTATGCCTCAGGCAGTATTTACTATTAACAGTTTGTTTTTTGCCTCAGGCAGTATTTACTATTAACAGTTGTTTTATATGCCTCAGTCAGTATTTACTATTAACAGTTGTTTTCTTCCTCAGGCAGTATTTACTATTAACAGTTGTTTTTTGCCACAGGCAGTTTTTACTATTAACAGTTGTTTTCTTCCTCAGTCAGTATTTACTATTAACAGTTGTTTTTTGCCACAGGCAGTTTTTACTATTAAGCTATTAACAGTTTTTTTATGCCTCAGGCAGTATTTACCATTAACAGTTGTTTTTATGCCTCAGGCAGAATTTACTATTTAATGGTGTTTTTTGCCTTGAGCAGTATTTACTATATACAGTTAGGCATGAGTTGTCTTTTCACTTTTACAGGAAGATGAGCAAGGTATTAATCCACTGATAAAAGTATGGAACTTGGACAAGGTAGGCTGTACGCAAATACACAAGATTTATCATAAACCTATCTGCAGACATGTACAAAATAAGTAGTACTCTTTGATAGACCAGTGTTGTTACAAAAATGAGTAATCTTCTTTAATATACCAGTCTATTAACAAAATGAGTCATGCTCTTTAATAGATCAGTGTAATTTCAAAATGGGTAATACTTAAGAAATAATAAATTTATACCAGTGTTTTATCATGCAATCGAACACGGGTAGGAGTTGAGATGCGTAGTAATTTAATATGAGGCAGTAGGCCGAGTGATTTAATGACAAGTATCTCAACCACTACCCCTGTTCGATTGCACAATAAAACACTGGTATTAATTTATTATTTTAATTCTAACACTACAATTAAACCACAATTTGCACAGACGCAACGGCGCTTCATTTCTTGGCGTATGCATTTTCAAAGCGATATTATGCCAGTAACGTCACATTTTAGCCGTTACAGCGTGTGCATGTTTTATTGAGAATTCAAACACAGTTGCGTCCTTCTTTGTTTATTAGTGTGAGTGAGTTGTGTTAGAATCTTTAATAGATCAGTGTAATTGGTATAGGAGTTACTTTCTAAGTTTATTCAGTATCTTATAAATGTAACCCTTTACCCTTTAAATAAAACGGGGCCTTCCTGGCCTAGTGGTATAGTCACTGAGACTTACATCACTAAGCGCCTTCCCGCTGTGAGTTCGAATCTCAGTAGGGTCGTTTGGATTTTTCATGTGGGGAAGTCTTCAAGCTGACTTGCGGAAGGTCGGTGGTTCTACCCAGTTGCCGAAGTGCATAAAAGGACATCTGGGGTCTTCCTCCACCTGTTATTAGCTGGACGTCGCGATATGACTGAAATACTGTTGAAAGCGAAGTAAAATCAAAACAAATCAAATCAAATCATTTAAATAAAACTTTTTATGCTTCTAATTATTCATACAGTAAGAAAAGTTGTCCCCTGCTAGGAAGTTCTGCACCTAAAATAAAAGAGGGATTGTCAGGACCTTTCCAGATGGGAACTTAAAGCAGGCTGGAAGTAATGGGGCATTCAGCTTTACTTTCAACCTGCTTTAAATTTCGCTGTCTTAACCCATTAACCCATGTTTCTTCTTTTGAAAATAGCTGACTACTTAAAGCAGGTTGAAAGTAAAGCAAAATGCGCTTTAAGCTACCACCTGCTAGAATAAAGAAATTATTCCTAATGATACATGTTCATGACTGTATAAATTAGAACTATTTCCTTCAGTTGAGGAATAAACTGAATGCGCCAAAAAGCGCTTCTATGGGGGAAAGGGTTAAGTAGTGTGGTGTATTCAACACTTGACACAGGCTATGGAGAAAAAGAGTTGAACATGAGTATTCAAATATTCTTTTATAATATTTTCACAGATGGACAAAGGAACACCGGTGTGCACCAGGATCTGTCGGGCTATTCCAGGCAACAAACCCACACCAGTCACTTGCTTTACAGCCCATGAGAATCTTAACTGGATGGCTGTAGGCTTTGAGAATGGCAGCGTGGTCTTGTTTAAAGGGGATGTGAAATCAGAAAGGTAATGTTTAAAGTCAATTTTCAAAAGGCACCTTTTCATTAGCCATATGTTGCCTGCAGAATGTTGAAACTATCATATAACCCTGCTAAACACCCCGGGGGGGATGAATTTTCCAAAAGGTTTTAGTGTTTACCTCTCTGCATGCTAACAACTAAACAATATTACCTTTGCAAACCATTTGGATTGAGATGAGATGAATCATAAGGTGATACCTCATCAGGCTCCAAACTGTTTGACACTCAGACCTTATTTTAAAAGAATTTTTTGTAAATTCTAAATATAGAAAAAATAAATGACAAAATTAATGTAGCAGTGTTAAGATAAGATAAGATAAATTTTATTTTAAGTCGGCAAGACAAACGATAGACAACATAAGCCATAAAGGCTTTTGAACCAACTATACAACATAGGTATAATTATAACAAAGATATAGCAGCTAATTTGATGCAAACAATGGGTTGGACAATATATGTCACAGATAGAACTAATCTGCTGGTACAGTGTTGAAATGTTTTAGAGCTCTGACAAGAAAAGAGGCAATAAAATGAAACTTTTAATAGTTTTAAGCTCACCTGAGCTAGCTCAGGGTGAGCTTTTGCAATCCTTGAATGTCCGTCGTCCGTCGTGCGTCGTCCGTCGTCAACAATTTTAGTGTTTACACTCTAGAGGCCACAATATTTATCCAATCTTTCTCAAACTTGCTCAGATGGTATATTGCCATAAGAGCTCGGATGAGTTCGATTATGGTTGAAATCGGACAAATAGGTCATGAGTAATCTACCTTTGAATTGCTGAAAATGCCATATTTAACAGTGTTTACACTCTAGAGGCCACAGTATTTATCCAATCTTTCTAAAACTTGTCCAGATTGTATATTATCATAAGAGTTCCGAAGAGTTCAATTTTGGTTGAAATCGGGTAAATAGATCAAGAGTAATCTACCTTTGAATTGCTGAAAATGCCATATTTTAACGGTGTTTACACTCTAGAGGCCACAGTATTTATCCAATCTTTCTAAAACTTGCCCAGATTGTATATGACGATAAGAGTTCAGATGAGTTTGATTATGGTTGAAATCAGATTTATAGGTCGATAATTATCTACCTTTGAATTGCTGAAAATTCCATATTTAGCGATATTTACACTCTAGAGGCCACACATTTTATCCAATCTTTCTTAAACTTACTCAGATTGTATATTACCATAAGACTTCAGATGAGTTTAATTATGGTTGTAATCGGATCAATAGGTCAAGAGTTATCTACCTTTGAATTGCTGAAAATGATATATTTAACAGTGTTTACGCTCTAGAGGCCACAATATTTATCCCAGCTCTCTCAAACTTGCGCAGATTGTATATGACCATAAGAGTTCATAAAAGAGTGATTATGGTTGGAATCTGACAAATAGATCGAGAGATATCTACCTTTGAATTGCTGAAAACGCCATATTTTACAGCGTTTACACTCTTGCAACCACAGTTTTCAATGGATTTTGATTATACTTGTACACAAAGGATGTAGCTATACGTTCTTGAAGGAGTGCAATTATTGTTGAAATGTAATCATTGTGGCAATAGTTACCTGCCCTTGATATACTTTGAAATGCTAGAAAAAGGCTTCATTTCGATCAGTATTGTTTAGGCTCTAGTTATTTGCCTTTGATGTACTCTACTATACTACAGTAGGTCGACAAACTTGAAAGGATTTAGAATAAAACGGGTGAAATTCAAAGGTAAAGCTATCCGGCTTCATTACAAATGGTGAGCGATATCAGGGCCTTCAGGCCCTCTTGTTCCATATTGTTTCCACCAGGCTACAACTCTAATGAATAGTCACAACTTATGGTTTGTTGATGACATATAGACTTTAGTGTTTTAAATAAAAGCCAGGATATTGAATATAAAAATATAAACAATAGGATGTATTGCTGATGTCACAAAGGAGCATAACAAAGGTTGATGTATTACAATGCACCCTTTTGAGATAATGTCAAACAAAACTTAACATTGGAGCTTACTCCAAATGTTTGGTGATTGGTTTTGAAACAATACATTAGTTTTGCTTTGCCGCTTTTCCCGTGACCAGGCAATTGGGAAACTTTACTATTGAAATATAACTGCACCTTTTTGACCCTGCATAATTTCCTTTGTATTGAAGTGGTTTTCTCAGTGTGGTGTAAACTTGTGTTAATCCTTTACCCCATAACTCACAAGCCTAAACAGTTTCCAACTTCATTCAGCATTTAACCCTTTATCCCATAGTCTGTTTCTAGTTATGAAGACAGACCTGTGACCAGTTAAAGCAGATTGAAAGTAAAGCAGAATGCACCATAAGCTTCACTTTCAGCTACCATCTGCTAATATATAGAACATACTTCTTATGGTGCATATTCATGACTGTACAAAGTGGAACTTTTTTCTTCAGTGGATGGTAAAAAGGTAAAAATACATATTTATGGAGTAATGAGTTTAGCTGTTTCATTTCAGGCACAGCAAACAGTCAGTTATATATGAGAACAACAAGCCTATAACAGGACTAGCCTTCAAGAGCACTGGGAAAAATATCTTCCTATTTGTATCCACAGAGTCTGTGATTCTCTCCATTAATGTCAGTCTGAAGGAACGCGTGCTGGTGAGCTGTCCATTTTTTAACCCTTTTCCCAAATAGAAGCACCTCATCTCATTGCATTATTTTTAACCTGCATTAGGCAGTCACTGAATACAAGATTAACTGTACTGTCCTTGGCTCTTTCAATAAATAATCACTTTATACAAGTGTAACTTTATTAACCCATAACCTCATAGCCTATTTCTCGTTTAGACGATAGGTGACCACTTGAAGCAGGTTTAAAATAAAGCAGAATGCACCCTAAGGTGCATTCTGCTTTACTTTCTACCTGCTTTAAGCTACAATCTGCTATGATAAAGGAAATATTTCTTACTGTGCATATTCATGACTTATAAAGTGGAACTATTTACTTTAGTGGAGTAACAAATTAAAAGCTATATTTATAGTGGAATTAAAAGACATATTTATAGTGGAATGGGTTAAACAGTCACCATTTTGGTATAGTGGGTCAATCATTGAATTAATGATTGACAAGTCACTTTGAGTTAGTAGACTAACTGTTGTACAATATGTGACTTTCATCTCATTGATCTCAAGAAGTGACAGCTTTCATGATGAAGACAGTTGGAGCAATGGCAAAAGCAAACTTTTAGTGTTAGTTCAAACACTGAGCTTTTGTGTTTTTACTATTTGGTAATGCAATACTTTACTTTTCCTTCCTTCATTTAGAGACATCTTAATGCCATGTATTTCTTATTGTTGTAGCAAACTGTGGAGCAGTTTGGCTGTAAGTTGGCCTGCTCTGTGATGAGTGATATTAGTCAAGATACCCACTTTGTCATTGGACGGGATGATGTAAGTAGCAGTTCATATCTCAGAGCTCCAGATACTTACATTTCAAAAACTAAAATCTTTGTTTCTGCAATAAACTCTATGGTGTTACTTCTCATTTGAATCATCTCTTCTAGATGATTCTAATGAGTGGATCACACCTTATGGCTTGGCTTACAATGAAGAAAATGTTAAAAATAGTTAGTTTACTTCCCTTTATCTGAAGCCCTGATACTGTCCATATCTATGAGTTAAAACCTGTAGTAAAGCAGTCACTGAATTAAGAAACAGAATCTCTGAAGTTCTATTTACATGTTTTACATGGGTCTAGATTTTCCAGCAATTTCCTTTTAATACATAAAGATTTTAGTTTCAGAAATATTCCCCTTTGTTGAAGCCCTGGCTTTATCTTTGCAGGCTTTATACTTCTACCAGCCAGATGGGCGTGGTCCATGTCTTGCATTTGAAGGGGAGAAGTTACAGCTGCACTGGTTCAGAGGATACCTAGTGATCGTTGGAAGAGACACCAAACCATTTCCTAAAGCCCCTGTAATGACGTAAGTATGGGATATACAGCCAAGCTCCTGTAAGAGATTTCTGCGTTGTTTTTATGCCTCCGTGATGATCAGTTTGGGGGCAAACTGTTTACCCCTGTCTGTCCGTTCGTCACTCCGTCCATTCATCAGTTTGTATTTCCCACATATACAGTACATACTTTGTCCGGCTAACTCCTCCTACAGTTTTCAAGCTACAACCTTATATTTTGGCTGAGCGTTTGCATATATATCATAGATGTGCATGTTTTAATGATTTTGATCAGCTTTAATTTTTTTCACAAAATTACATACAGTTGAACTTAGTCATTTATTTGCCGACAGGGGCATCATATTTGCCTTACAGACAAGTTAAGCCATCACTCTAGTTTTTATCCTGCATTAAGAAATCACCTGTCTTCATAGATTGGAGATGGTCGTGCATGTAGCTTGCTTGATCTCAATACAGGCATCGTGAGTTCGAACCCCACCCAACTATATACATATCCATGCTTCACTAGGATGATTCCGGCATACTTTTGTGTTGTATTATTTTGATGATTCATGTATACTTTGTGTTTAATTATTTTGATGCACAGGTAAATATAGGGTAAAACCTCTCCATTACGACCACTAACTACTTTTTACCAGGTGTTAATGCAAGGTGAGAGTGAAACAGAAACTCTGGCAGGATAGTGAAGGAAAGTGACCTTGGTGAAGTGAGGTGTGTACCTCACCAGAGCTTTCTGTTTCAACTTCACCTTGCTGCATGTGATCACTGGTAATGTAGTAATTTTCCAGAGCTTTAATACGGGATTACCTGTAGCTCTTGTTAATAGTTTTCTGATAATTGGATACATTGTTCTGTTGAAAACTAGATCACCTATACTGTAATAGAGCTGTATTCCTTGTATTTAACACAAAGGCCGTGTTTAAATGCAGAAATATTTAATCATACAGTGGAAAAGTTGTTATTCTTTCCTGTTTAAACTGAAATGAAATGCATATTAATAAAACATAGAAAATTGCAACTTTTTGAAATTGCTAACATTTTATTTAATCTGAGCGGCAAACAGTTTGGAGCCTGATCAGACGCCGGGTTTCAATCTGTTTGCATTGGAAATAATAGTTGTAGCATTAATGCTTTTATTGGGAAAGAATAACATCTTCTCCACTGTATATGTTATTGCAGGCGAGGAGGCCAGAACCTGGACATGCATGTTGTTACTGTGTATGACATACAGAACAAGTTTATAGCCTACTCTGCCCCATACCCTGATGTTATAGACGTTGTCAGTGAATGGGGATCTTTGTATATACTCAGTGGAGACAGAAAGGTGAGAATATCTCAAAACCTTGTGTTCCAATCATGAACTTCTGTTGCAAATATTTAGACTCCTGTGACTTTGACATCTGCCTCTGTATTTCAGTTTTAAAGATGTGCCACTGGCAAGCATTGTTATCATCTGACAATTTGTGTTGTGTATTTATTATTTGATTGACAAATTATTATTAGACACTGTCGATCTAAGTTTTGAATATGCATCTGAGACCTAAGGGGTATATAGTGGTTGACCATCTTCTACTTCTAGGATATAGAAAATATTTCTTATGGTGCATAGTTCATAACCGAATATTTAGTGGAGAAATGAGTTAAGGGCGTAAAATGTGTATCTATGGATTAAAGGGCTAACACATTATCTTGTTTGTATAGTAGTTTGGACCTGAATGTTTCTCTTTTCCTCTTCTTTGTCAGTTGTACCAGCTGCAGGAGAAGGACACACAGACCAAACTGGAAATGTTGTTTAAGAAGAGCAATTACAATTTAGCAATTAGGTAAGTTGTTAGAACTCCCTACAAAGACTGATATGGCACAAAACTCAAGTGCATGACCCTTGTCTATGATTTTAAGTGATTGCTTATTCCATTACTCCATAAATATTGCTTTGGGAAAGAGTTACATCCATGTACATGTATGATTGTAAAGGTTACTCATTTCAGTTAAGATTTTTTCTTTAGAATAAAAATGATTTCCTTGGTAACCTGGCATTCATATAAGAGGAGTTATAGTAAATTAGCATCTAATAAAGAGAGCATTCTAGTGAGTATTCATATCATTATGGGTTTGATAGGTACACAAGATTTTAGTATTTAACTCTTTACCGCATAGAAGCTTCAAGCATTTTTTAGTACATTTAGTTATTCTTCATAAATACACCTTTTCATGCTTCTAAAACGCCTTATTAAAGACCCATAGGAAACTGATACTTTAGGTAGATGCTTAGAGAAGACTGAAAATAAATCAGAAAACTACAGTAAAACATCTATTACAAATACTAAAATAGAAGGAGAATTGATTGTATAAAAGACAGGTGACAGTTTAAAGCAAGGTGACAGTAAAACAGAAAGCTCCTTAAGGAGCTTTCTGTTTTACTGTCACCTTGCTTTAAGCATTCACCTGTCGTAAACACCTTATAAAAAGTGAACATCTAATTTAGTGGTTGTAATAGAGAGGTTATACTGTACTTGTTGTTTGAAGACGTTTGCTGTGTGTTGTATTTCAGTCTTGCTAAGAGCCAGCAGTATGATCAGGAAGGTCTTATAGACATTTTCACCCAGTATGGCGACCATCTGTATAGTAAGGGGGACCATGATGGTGCCATAGACCAGTACATCAAAACCATTGGCAAACTGGAGGCCTCTTACGTCATTAGAAAGGTAGGAATGGTGGTATTTATAGTGGGAAGACATTTTTCACATGAAGTAGGTATGTGCTAAATACCATTTAGTCCATTGTCAACAGTTTGGAGCCAGATCAGAGGCCGGGTAACCCATCAGGCTCCAAACTGTTTGCCACTCAAAAAAAAGCATTTCCTTGACATCCTTGAAAACCAATTGACTAGCATCAGTTTCTTTCCTTTCCTCCATAGTCAAAAGAGCAACTCACATTTCTCTGTGTTTAAGGCAGATATGTGCTTAATAAAGGAGCTTCCTGCTTTAATTTCACTTTGCTTTAAGCTGCCACAACATCAATGGATTAATGTAAGAGTTGATAGAGTCAATTAAAGGTGCTTCTGTGGAGGAAGGGAATAACTGAGGTACTTAGTGCTACTAAATCTCACACCCAGATGTATCTATACAGTTTCTAGATGCTCAGAGAATCCACAACCTGACCAAATACCTGCAGGCCCTCCATAAAGCCCAGATGGCCACTGAAGAACACACAACCCTACTTCTCAACTGTTATACAAAACTGAAAGATGTCTCCAAGCTGAATGAATTTATCATGGTAAGTCTGGGTATACTTTAGAAACTTGAACTTTTATGTATGACAAAAGGGGAACTTGAGTATTGCAGAGCCCAGGGTTTCAGATAAGGAGAGTATTTAAAAAACTAAAATCTTTGTCTGCATGAAACCGTATAGTATGACTACTCATTAGAATCATCTCTTTGAGACGATTCTAGTGAGTAGTAACACCACAGGGTTTAGTGCAGACATGAGGGAGAAACTTATGGAAAATGTGCATTTACTTTCTTATCTTAGGCCATGGCAGACTACAGATTCTGAACAGGAACTACATTGGAAAAACAGCATCTTATTGGGATGTGCACTTTTTGTAGTAATAATGCTCTTGAAATGTTGAAATCCAAATTGGTTGATTGTATTAGATGTAGATGTGTTATATAGACATAGTCTTGTTTGTGTATCCCTTTTCTCCATAAATATGCCTTTTTGTAAAACAGACTGAAAGTAAAGCAGAATGCTCCAGGATGAAAGGGGTCAAACAATTTGCATCCTGATGAGATTCCATAATATATATACACAGTCTCTTATAATCTGGATAATATACAGAGCCTCATCTGGATACAAACTGTTTGCAGAGGTAATCACAGTTGCAGTTCTAAAGTGAGTTGTTTTAACATCACCAAATATTGAAAACTCATTCCTTTAATTTCAGACAAAAGATCGAGAGGTAGACTTTGATAAAGAGACTGCCATAAAGGTATGTAGACAGGCAGGGTACTATGAGCATGCCGTGTTCCTGGCAGAGAAACACAATCTACATGAGTGGTATCTCAAGATACAGCTAGAGGACATCAGAGACTATCAAAAGGCCCTCGAGTACATTGGTAGACTAGAGTTTGATGAGGTAAGTTTGAGGAATCCTTGTGTATACAAAAGTCACTTTGATTTGGAATACTCATTAGAATCACCTTTTTGAGTCAATTTTGTTAGCTCACCTGAGCACAAAGTGCTCAAGGTGAGCTATTGTGATCGGTTGCCGTCCGTTGTACGTCGGTGTCGGTGTCGTCTGTTCACAATTTGTTTCAAATAACTTCTTCTCTGAAACCAATGGCCCAATTTTAACCAAACTTGGTCAGATACATACTGTAGTTGTGAGCTTCAAAAATTGTTAAAATAAAGTGGGTGGGGCAATCGGTCTTGTTGCCATGCCAACCATGCACGATATCTAAAAAAATCTTCTCAAAATTTCAATTTGGTTTTCACCAAAATGTTTCTCAATTAATATAGTTTCAAAATTGTTCAAAGAATTTTGATCCGTCAAAAATCATGGCCGCCAGAGGGCGTGGTCATTTTCCGTATTTAAGTAATATTGACAACTAAAGTCAAACTTTAAACATCTTCTTGTCAATAATTATAAGTCCTAGGACAACCAAATTTCACTAGTAGCATCATGTTGTGAACCTTTAGCAAGATTGTTCAAATAATGACCCCCGGGTAAAAAATGGCCCCGCCCGGGGCTTATCAGTTTTTCATAGGAAAACCTTTAAAACTCTTCTCCTCTAAAACTGTATGGCCTAGACCTTTTATATTTGGCATGTAGCTTTGCCTTATGGTCCTCTACCAAGATTGTTCAAATCATGACCCCAGGGTAAAAAATGGCCCCGCCCCGGGGCTTATCAGTTTTATATAGACTTATATAGGAATAAACCTTTAAAACTCTTCTCCTCTGAAACCCTAAGACCCAGACCTTTTATATTTGGCATCTAGCTTTGCCTTATGGTCCTCTACCAAGATTGTTCAATTCATGACCCCCGGATCAAAAATGGCCCTGCCCCGGGGCTTATAAGTTTTACAAAGACTTATGTAGTAAAACCTTTAAAACTCTTCTCTGAAACCATAAGGCCCATACCTTTTATATTTGGCATCTAGCTTTGCCTTATGGTCCTCTACCAAGATTGTTCAAATTATGACCCCAAGGTCAAAAATGGACCCGCCCCGGGGCTTATCAGTTTTACATAGACTTCTACAGGAAAACCTAATTCCGAGTTGTTTCAGTTTCATGCAACAGTCCACATACATGCAATGACAAACTTCATTATACATCGAGTATAACAATAGTTCCTCAGGTGAGTGATTTAGTGCCGCATGCGGCTCTTGTATTTTTGTCTGTCAAAAGCACACTTGCAGAATCAATCAAACTAGTGTATCAAGTTGAACCCACTGAAATTACGCCTTTGATCTAATCCTCCATTGAAGAAATCAGTTGCTTTTCATACAGTTTTCAATATGCACAAAAAGAAATATGTTCTATCCTAGCAGATGGTAGCTGAAAGCAGGCTGAAAGTAAAGCAGAATTCGCCTATATCTGCTTTAAGTGGTCATCTGTCTTCAAAATTTGAAACCGACTATAATGTAATGGGTTAAATGTGTTGACTTAGAATGAAAGTAGAGACAGGCTAGACTTTTAATTTTGTGGAATGCTTGTTAATGCTTAATGACAATCTAGAGTTAGGAAGGCACTTTTGAGAAAAGTTTGAAGGTTTCAAGTTTCTCAGCGTATTTCATTGTTGTTATTCTCTACGACTATTATATCTCCAGGCAGAGGCGAATGTGCGTAAGTATGGTAAAATGTTAATGGGAGAGAGACCAAGGGAGACGACAGAGCTGCTGAAAAGACTGTGTACAGACTACAGGCCCACAGACAGTAAGTTAACCCTTTCCCCTACAGAAGTGCCTTTTAGCGCATTCAATTTATTACTCCTCTGAACCAATAGTTCCAATTTATACACTCATGATTATGCAATATAAGAAATATTTTCTATATCCTTGCAGATAGTAGCTTAAAGCAGGCTGAAAGTAAAGCAGAATGCACCTAAAGGTGCATTCTGCTTCACTTTCAAGCTGTTTTAAGTGTTCACCTACCAGTATCTTCAATACTAGAAACAGGCTATTGATTAATGGGTTAACATCTTTAAACGGTTAATATCTTTACAAACAACAGTAATTAAAGGATTGCAGGTGTTTGCCTCTATTTTCTGTTTGCCACTTAATGCAAGTATAAACATCATTTTCAAATTTGGAGATTCAGGATTAAATTGACAGTTTTAAGCTGGTTTGACGAATGTCCAGGAGAGGTTATGTTGTCACCCAGTCAAGGGCATTACCATTGCTGTTACTGTTTGCCTTATCAGTTTCAAGAAAGTATTCGCAACTTTATGCTCTTTGAACTATAGCTTTCACTTTTGGACTACACATACCTTGGGATAAGACATTTCCATCTGTGTAAAAATTGTGACCTTGATCTCAGCCTCAGCATTTAAGCTTATAAATGTGTGTTTAAGTTTTGAAAAGTGTTCAAAGCTACTAAATTCTTTGACATACAGTTTTCATACTGGCAGTATACATACCTTCTGACAAGATTCAAGATGTGTTTAAGCTTTGAAGTGTCCACAACCACTACACCCTTTGACCTACGCTTACATACTTGCAGCACACATATCTTCAGACCTTTTCAAACATGTGAAAGTTTTGACACCTTGACCTTAACTACTGCATTTAAAGTTTTGAAAGCTTTGTATTTTCCTGACAACTCTTGTTTGTTGTTGTTTTTCAGAACCTTTGATTGATGCAGAGGATTTGGATGGTGGTGTTCCAGGTACAATGTTTCTCCAGTCTTTAGGCACAGTAGAGAAGACATTTTTCTTTTCTGTTTGAAAAAACTAAATACAGTGGAATAAAATGTAGAAAATGACAGCTTTTTCATGACTTGTGTTACCTGGTGTCTGATCTGTTTCCAAACTGTTTGAATTGAAATGATTGTAGAGAAATAAAAATGCAGGATATTGGATAGATGTACGCAAGTGTTAAATATAACATTTAGTCAAGAAGCGGCTGTTAAAAATATACAACTTATAGATTTGTTTAAAAAAGTGAAGTTTGAAATCTTCTAATGCAAGCTTCTAGATAATTTATTTTCAATCAAGTTTGATTTCATGAAATACTTTAACACATCTTGTTTCACCATTATAATTTTGACATTGGCAATTCATGACTGATTCAAAACAAATTCTTCCTGAGTAAATCTTCCCTCTTTCTTTGCTAAATATTCATTAATGAATATTAGAGTATACAATAGTGTTTATATAATGTAAACTTATGTGTTTTGAGAGATATCTGCCCACAGCCAAACAGTGAATTAAACTGTTTTTGCTTTATTGTTTACCTTGGTTATTTTCAGTTTCAGTGACAGAGACACAGAGAGCTTCTGCCTCCATGTTTATACCAATATTTGTCAATAACTCTGCCAAGTTAACAGAATTCCTCGAACATATGATCTCTGTAAGTGAAACATCTGTATCAACAGATTTAACCCATTACCCCATAGCCTGTTTCTAGTTTTGAAGACAGATTATAACTTAAAGCAGGTTGAAACTAAAACAGAATGCACCTTTCAGCCTGCTTTAAGCTAAACATCTGCTAGGAAGTAAAAACTATTTCTTATGATACATATTTATAACTGCTTAAATTGGAATTATTTTCTCCTGTGGAGGAATAAATTAAAGGCGTAAAATGTGTATCTATTAAAGGCGTATAAATGAGTATCTATGGAATAAAGGGTTTATTCTTTTATCTCACAGGGCTCTTGTTTCTTATAAGAAGGGACAGTGACAGTTAGAACAAGTTTTGACCACTATTTTGTTTTGATTAACCCTTTACCCCATAGCCTGTTTTTAGTTTTAAGACAATTGGCCACATAAAGCAGATTGAAAGTAAAGCAGAATGTTCCTTATGACACATTCTTCTTTATTTATATCCTGCTTTAAACTACCTTCTAGAACTTAAAAAAATCTTAAGATGAATATTCATGACGGTATAAAGTGGAACTATTTTCGTCAGTGGAGGAATAAATTAAATGTATAAAAAGGCATATTTATGGTGTTAATGCATAGATATGTTGCTATCCTACAGGTGCAGCCTAATTCTGACAGTATGTTATATAACACCCTCCTGGAGCTGTATCTACATGACATCACACATGAAAGGGATAACTCAGGGGTAAGTCTTGAATACTGGCAGATCTCTTGAAAGCCTCTCAAACAAAGCAAGCATTGAAAATTGTAGACACAGTTTAATTGAGTCTTTCATGGGCAATACTGTAAAGTGCAACATTGCTCACACCCTACAAGCATGAACCTAAGCGGAATTATTTTCAACTACAAGTGTAAGTGTGGTAAAGTTATTGATCCCAAAGGAAGTGTTAAAGTACGGGAAACAAACTAATTTTACATGGGGGGAAAAACCTAGATAAACAAAATTTCTATTTATATGCTTTACTTGTATTTTAAAATACTAGTAGTAAATCAGAGCTTTCTTCTATACTTTTACCTATCAATTAAATATTTATAGAATAAAGCATACATTTCTTTCATTAAATGCTTTACTTGTAAATCAAATTAGATAAATCAGTGCTTTCAATGTTTTTTTAATCTTTCCCATTTGAACAAAATTAAATACAATTGAAGTGCAATTAAATGTAAAAAATGACAACTTTTTGAAAATTCTCATGATTTATTTTTGTCTGTATGGCAAACAGTTTGGAGCCATATCAGGCATCCATGTAACCCAGCGTCTGATCTTGGTCTAAATTGTTTGCTAAGTGAATACTTGTTTTAACCCATTACTCCATAGCCTGTTTCTAGTATTGAAGATAGGAAACCACTTATAGCAGGTTGAAAGTAAAGCACATTCTGCTTTACTTTCAGCCTGCTTTAAGCTACAATCTGTTAGAATATAGAAAACATCTCTTCTGAAGCATATTCATGACTGTATAAAGTGGTACCATTATGTTCAGTGAAGGAATAAATTAAAGGCATAAAAAGGCATATTTATGGGGTAATGGGTTAAAGGGAAAGAACAAGGAGGATGTCTCCTCTCTACTGCTACTCTGATGTTACTAATATATTCTATTTGTTTTTAAGGCTAAGAAAGACAAAGAGAGAAAGACGCTAGAGCTGCTGAAGAATCCTGAGGTGAGTGTTACAGTATACCCTGAACTCCTCCATGGCCTCGCCCCAAAGGTTTTAAAGCTTTTTGAGTTGAGTCTGAGATCGTTCTTAAGCAGTTGATTGGTCAGATTTGAGCATTTGCTCAGCAAATAGAGCAGTTTTATTAGTCAATACAAATTAACATGTATTTCAAAGTTTGAGACATCTGATCAGGCTCAAAACTGTTTTCCACTCAGATTGAAGAAAAATTGTTAAAAATATATAAAAATGTATTTTTTATCATTTTAGTGTATAGTGTCTCGTTTGCATTTAAGAGCAATTCTCTGTAACCATCAACCAGATTATATAGGGGGGTCGGCACGCATAGTCACCGATTTGCATGAAACTTACACCATTTGTACCTCTCTACATGAAATGGAAAAAAATACCCCCAAAATTTATTTCCCACATCCGGTTGCCATGGCAACGCAAAATCATGATTTTCGCCAGATTTCTCACTTTCAGTATATTGGCCCCTAAAGATCGCACGTGCCTACCAATTGGGTGTAATGTTGAGTCAAATCCTACAATGCTATTTTATTGGCAAAGTGTCATAGTTCAACATACAAATGTCATTTTATCTGAAATATGTACAGTTTTCCCTGAAAAAGTATGTGAATTTGTCATATTTTACTCACCAAAAACACTGATTTTTGGCGAAAATCTTGATTTTGCGTTGCCATGGCAACCGGATGTGGGAAATAAATTTTGGGGGTATTTTTTTCCATTTCATGTAGAGAGGTACAAATGGTGTAAGTTTCATGCAAATCGGTGACTATGCGTGCCGCAATGTGGTTGATGGTTACAGAGAATTGCTATTAAATGGTAAAGAATAATGTATTTTCCACTGTAAGTGGATGCTTGCTGAATCACAGTTGTAATGCTACATTGTACTAACATTGTGTAATCTCTTTACTCTTCAGGCCAAGTATGACCTAGATCAGGCCCTGGTGCTCTGTCAAATGAATAACTTTAAAGATGGCATTTTATACCTGTATGAGAAAGCCCACCTGTAAGTTTGATTTATACAGTGTAAAGGCATGATAATTGCTGTATATAAGCTGCTGATCAGGGTGTTCAGTGTATGCTATACATGAGTATCCATTCTAGTGAAAGTGTAAAGTATTAATGACTTATTTTCTCCTAGAAACTTTGATCTATTTAAGGCTGTTTAATGCAGGATAAAAATAAAGCAAAAAGTCAGTAAATTCATCTTCTTTTTAATTCTCACTTTCGTTAGAGAAAACTTTATTCTTTCCAAATAAATATGCTCATGCTAGTATCCGTATGTCAATTGCAAATAGTTGGTAGGCAGATCAGACCCTGGGTAACCAGTTTTCTATTCAGATTAAAGTAATATTTCCACATAGTATTTTTCTGATTTTAATCTAACTCTTTACTCCATAGCTTGTGTTTAGTATTGAAGGTAGATGGTTGCTTAAAGCAGGAGGAAAGTGAAGCAGAATGGCCCTTAAGGAGCATTCTGCTTTACTTTCAGCCTGCTTTAAGCTGCCATCTGCAAGAATAGAAGAAATATTTCTTATGTTGGATATATTGATAAGTGTATAAAGGGGAACATTTTCATAAGTTGAGGAATATATTAAGGGTGTAAAATGTCTTATCTATGGAGTAATGGGTTGAACAGAGAATATTAACTTCTCAACTGTATATGAATGTTAATGATGGTAAAACCTTGTTTGTTTCAGATATCAACAGATAATGAGATACCATATGGAGAATGACTCTTATGACCTGGTGATAGACACATGTAAAAGATTTGGGTATGTACTATTACTGTAGACCTTCAGAACTCCAGATAAGGGTAGTATTTAAAAATCTAAAATCTTTATTTTTGCATTAAACCCAATGGTGTCACTACTCATTAGAATAATCTCTCCTTGAGAATTTTGATGAGTAGTTACACCATAGGATTTGGTGCTGAAATGAGAGAAAAAATGTTGGATTTGCTCAGTTTACTCCCTATTATCTGGAGCTATGCTTTTAGGGTTGCAAAGTTAACTAAGTACTGTGTGTTATTTTTCAATACAACGTATATTGCAGAAATCATCTCATACTATTCTTAAATTTGTATAAATTGGAAATAGGAATTACCCATTAAAAGTTTCAGGGGTAAATGAGTTAAAGACCATATACTTTGAAGGGTTATAGTACTGGGTTTTATTAGCTCACCTGAGCACAAGTGCTCAAGGTGAGCTATTGTGATCGGTTGTCGTACGTCCGTGTCCGTGTCGTCTGTTCACAATTTGTTTCAAATAACTTCTTCTCTGAAACCAAATGCCCAATTTTAACCAAACTTGGTCAGATACATACTGTAGTTGTGAGCTTCAAAAATTGTTAAAAAAGTGGGTGGGGCAATCGGTCTTGTTGCCATGGCAACCATGCACAATATCTAAAAAAAAATCTTCTTCTCAAAAACGACTGGTCAGATTTCAATTTGGTTTTCACCGAAATGTTTCTCAATTAATATACTTTCAAAATTGTTAAAAGAATTTTGATCCGTAAAAAAACATGGCCGCCAGAGGGCGTGGTCATTTTCGGTATTTACGTAATATTGACAACTAAAGTCAAAACTTTAAAAATCTTCTTGTCAATAGCTATAAGTCCTAGGACAACCAAATTTCACATGTAGCATCATGTTGTGAACCTTTAGCAAGATTGTTCAAATAATGACCCCCTGGTCAAAAATGGCCCGCCCCGGGGTTTATCAGTTTTTCATAGGAAAACCTTTAAAACTCTTCTTCTCTAAAACTGTATGGCCTAGACCTTTTATATTTGGCATGTAGCTTTGCCTTATGGACCTCTACTAAGATTGTTCAAATCATGACCCCAGGGTAAGACACAGCCCCGCCCCGGGGCTTATAAGTTTTACATAGACTTATATAGGAAAACCTTTAAAAGTCTTCTTCTCTTCGCCCTTATGGTCCTCTACCAAGATTGTTCAAATCATGACCCCAGGGTCAAAAATGGCCCCGCCCCGGGGCTTATCAGTTTTACATAGACTTATATAGGAAAACCTTTAAAAATCTTCTTCTCTGAAGCTGTATGGCCCAGACCTTTTATATTTGGCATCTAGCTTTGCCTTATGGGCCTCTACCAAGATTGTTCAAATCATGACCTCCGTGTCAAAAATGGCCCTGCCCCGGGGCTTTTCAGTTTTACATAGACTTATATAGGAATAAACCTTTAAAACTCTCCTTCTCTGAAACCTTAAGACCCAGACCTTTTATATTTGGCATCTAGCTTTGCCTTATCACGGTGTATAAACCTGTACGTGTTGTTTGAGCTCCGTACTGGTAGCTACTGAGCACTGAATCGAGAAATGTCACAATGGCGGACTTGCGAGACCGCTAAGGGGTGAGTAAATCCCATTCTGCAGACATTCAAACATTGATTTCAATGCTGAACCTATGACATACCTGTTTAGATATGTTGCAGGTGTGAAAGTTTCAACGTATTGAGTTGGTGTCTTGAATTTATCTTGTTGAATTTTCTCGGATACTGGCGAAGGCTCACCCTGTTTTCGATAGCGTTGTCATAAAGACCCAGTAGTTTTTGCCATTTAAACGACAGTTTCTACATCTTAAACAACACATTTTATTATCAAAATATAATTTATATCTACTGATACGATTCTATGGAAATGATATATTTGAATGTGCAGTTTAAACGCCAGAAATCATGTAAACAATGCGATGCAAATTGTACGGTCAGCTCTAGAGGAAATGTATCATCAGCTGTGAGAATGAATGAAAACGTTTGTACGGTCAGCTCAAGAGCGTTTTCATTCTCTTTATGCGAAGCTAGAATTAGCTGTTATTACTGCGACCAAGTTTTCGACGTTTTCTCTGCAGCCGTCACATAAAGCAAAAACTCTTTAGGTAAAAATACTTAATTTGGAACATTACCAGGGCAAACAATACACAAAAAAACTGCTAAATTAGTCCATCTGAGTTCGAAAAAGAAAACCAAAAGTGATTCCAAACAACCAAACAGTAACAGTAAAAGTTTCAAGAAAACCATAAATAACACCAAGTCCAGTAAAATACAAAAAAGAATAAAGCTCCACGTCACCCAAATAGCACTTGATTTCTTGGCTGCAGACAATTACGGAGATGGTGATAAAGAAGAAGAACTTTCGAATCTTAGTTTGCAAACACCCACAGGCAAATTACTCGGAAGAGGAGAGTCATGGAGAAGTGAGAAAGGATAGTAGTAAGACTAAAACATTACTTGACTTGTTGCCAATGGTTGTAGAGAACATAAATTTACGAGTGCAGGCATCTAGAAAATAGTCATCCGTCTTTTTTTGAAAACTAAAAACTAAAACAAAATTTAAGAATTATGATAATACTAACAAACGCCTAACTGCGCTTTTTAGTACAGAAGTCCAATAAAGGACAATAACTTTGAACTTTTTGGAACCACTCGTATGAAAAATATGACACCCACATATCTATTTAATAATTAATCACCTTCACCTATCCCGTTGTCATGTCGGACCGTTGGGGCACCATATATTTCTTGACAACCAGCTTTCTCCATTCCCCTCTGTTTTCTGCCATCCGAACCCTTTCCTTTAGACTTAAATCTGTCCACTCTGTTATGTTATCTTTCCATCGCTTGCTCTGTCTGCCTCTCCTTCTTCCTCCCTGAATTGTGCCTGGTAATATTGTCTTTGAAAGCCCTGTTGATCTCGTCATATGCCCGTACCATCTCATTTTACGTTGCTTGACAATTTTTAATAAATCTTCGAGAGGTCCAGTGGCTTTTTTGATCCTGTTTCGAACTACTTCATTTGAGATGTGTTCTTTGTATGATATACAAAGTGTTTTTCTGAAACACCTTCCTAACGAACTAATTATTCGCTCCAAGTCTGCATTCAAGGTCCAAGTCTCGCTGGCATATAAGAATATGGACATGACAAGTGAACGCATCAACCTTATTTTCGAGCTGAGGCTTATATTTCGATCATTCCATATTAATATTACTTTGCGAGTGCTGCTGTGGTCTGAGCGGCTCTTGCAAGTTTCTCGGATTTCGACCCCTTGTCAGAAACTGTCGCACCCATGCAGGTACTTAAAACTATCTACGCAATCAAGCTTCTCCCCATTGACCATGATTTCAGTACTGATACCAATGATGTTGTTGGTCCGCAGTTTTGTCTTTTTTGCGCTGATTTGTTGCCAAATTCGGTAGATGTCTTGTAAAGGCTTTCAACTAGATTGGATAGCTCCTCTTCCTTCCCTGCTATACCATCTATGTCATCTGCAAAGCGCAAGTTCGTGATTGTCCTCCCACCGATGCTAACCGTTCTGTCGTGGTATGCCAAAGCATCCGACATAATTCTCTCTAGGAATATGCTGAAGAGTGTTGGGGAGAGTAACCAACCCTGTCTCACCCCCACTATTATGTAAAGTTTGACGTAAATCGGTAAAGAAATGTAAAAGAAGTTGCATCAAAAATATGTGTCAAGGGCAGACCGATGAACGAATTAACCAACAAACTGGCTCCTCTACCCTTCTAGAAGTTCGTTTATTGGGCATTAAACCGAGATAATTACAGTATGCATAACATATCTCAATTTCAAAATTGAGAGCTTCTGTATAGCAGAAGTTATCCACCGGAAAAGAAAGTGATGCACTGGGGAATGACTGAATGGTATTGATGCATTTCAGTAAATTATGTGCAAGACACTTTTAATGATAAAACTTTTCATAAATGAAAATTAATCCTGAACAATGTCAGTCAAACATGGGTTTTATGCAGAACAATAGAAAATGTTTTAAAGGGGGATAACTCTCAAAATATTAACTCAAAGTTATTAACATTGTGCAAGGCACTTTCATTCACCAGTCGCTTTCCATTAATATAGGTATATTTCATATATGGCTATTTAAACTCTGACAAGAATGGATGGGTCCAAGGATTTTTAAATTATCTTAGATTTACAGTGATTAATTCAGCTGCGAGTTCCGAGACCTATACTCATTAAAATTGCCAAAGACTCACTTGTCAAGACTCATAATAGTTTGGCCATTATATAATATTTAAATCTGAAAAACTAAATGTTTTGCCCAAGGGACTCATAGTTTACAAATTGTGCACCCCAGGAGGTATTTTTAATATTTTTAATTGCAAACGACTTAAATTACCACAGAATTAGAAATATTCTTGAAAAACACTTTAATGTCGTCTACGGAATAATGGATGGTTTTTGACAGTAGATCAATTTATATCTGTTCGAAATGGAATGAAGTGGGAAAAGATTATTTATACGCAATATCTGTGTTTTAATAAATGTATATAATAGTTTGATACATTTTCTTTATAATGACTTCATGATTTGAAATTTAAGGCATTTTTTAACAGAAGAACACATAAACAGACAATTCTGATTTTGAGCTGACGGTACACATATGCTCGCAGCTGATGATACAGTGTCAGCCGTGTTTGAAATAGCTGACCGTACAAAACACCATCAATTCTTCTGATCAAAAATGCAAATTGCGACCATACTTTCAAAAAACGAATAAAGCTATCACATCGCATCAATTGGATTTACTCTGGAAAGCATATTTGTTTTGATAAAACAGTATAAACAAGGATAGATGCTGTATAAAATGCAATGTTTTGACGACATCAAAAAGAATTCCGAGTGAGCCACCAGTTGATTTATGCCTCGAAATAGATATGTAGATGTATAGATTGTACCAAAGACGGTCGCGATTGGTTTATCATTCTCTCCGGTATTTGAAAATCATGCTTACCGACAAGACTTTTCATTTAAAGAGAGGAAAATAAATAGGAACTCATGTCACATACCTGTTGTTTTCCGCCGTTGCGTCGCTTCGAGGCTCAAAAACAACCAGTACAGAGCTCAAAGTATCCGTACAAAGCTCAAAGTACGCATACAGGTTTATACACCGTGCTTATGGTCCTCTACCAAGATGTTCAAATCATGACCCCAGGATCAAAAATGACCCTGCCCTGGGGCTTATAAGTTTTACAAAGACTTATGTAGTAAAACCTTTAAAAATCTTCTTCTCTGAAAATGTGAGGCCCATACCTTTTATATTTGTCATCTAGCTTTACCTTATGGTCCTCTACCAAGATTGTTCAAATCAAAACCCCAGGGTAAAAAATGGCCCTGCCCCGGGGCTTATCAGTTTTACATAGACTTATATAGGAATAAACCTTTAAAACTCTCCTTCTCTGAAACCCTAAGACCCAGACCACTTATATTTGGCATCTAGCTTTGCCTTATGGTCCTCTACCAAGATTGTTCAAATCATGACCCCAGGGTAAAAAATGGACCCGCCCCGGGGCTTATCATTTTTTACATAGACTTCTACAGGAAAACCTAATTCCGTGTTGTTTCAGTTTCATGCAACAATCCACATACTTGCAATGACAAACTTCATTTTGCATCGAGTATAACACAATAGTTACTCAGGTGAGCGATTTAGGGCCGAACGCGGCTCTTGTTTAAAAGGAAATGTGGTTGTTCTGTAGTATTTCTACATTTGAAAATAACTGAGGTCAGTGCAGCATAGGTTTGATAATTGTATATTTTCAGTGGACAAGACTCCAACTTGTGGGTGCAGGCTTTGTCATATTTCTCTAAGAAAGAAAATCTCAAACAGCAGTTGGGAATAGTACTACACAGTATCCTTACAAATGATCATTAACATTGGTATCAATGGTCGCACAGGTTTTGAAAAACTCTGGAATTTGATAACTGTCTTGAAAAATCCTGGAAATTTACCAGATGTCTTAAAAACCATTGCAATTTAAAAGCTCTTGAATTAAAAGTTTGAATATTATCTATTGTCATTATTTGTGTTTTGTTTAAGTAATGGCAATTTATGAAACTACAATAACGTAAAAATTGAAAACCACAAATGTAACTTAGAGCAATTTCTGAAAATCTGTCATAACTTGGCCAATTCGGACTGATTGTGGAAGGTGTTTGGATTGCAAAAAGTCTCAACTTTTGTAATATAAAACCTTGAAAAACCCTTGAAGTTTTCATTAGATGTTTTTTAAAGCAATATCATTCAAGCAAAAACACAGTGGTTTGAGTACAACATAGCTCGCCTATTGCCAACAATTCTTGAATATGTGCCTGTCAATAGTAAAATAATGTTCTAGAACAATTGAACCATGCCTTCTGTGAACCAGATTAATTGCAAACAAGTAGATCCTGTTCAGCTGCCACATTAAATTTGCGATGACCGGTCAGGATCTGGACTGTTTGACACTCACTTTCACCTACTGCATATTGTTTAGCAGTATTATATTTGGCGGTGTAGATCAAGCTCAGATGAGTCCAAGATAATAAGTGCTTGTTCACTACAGGTATTTTGCAGCGCAATAAGTCTTCTCATAGCACAACTCAAATGTTTTTACCTCTACCAAGACCAATACCTACATCAGTATGACTATACTCTTTAAAAATTTCAGGAGGCCACTTAAGGGGATTATTTAAAAAACTAAAATCATTATGTGTGCAACAAATTTATGGTGCAACTTCTCATTAGAATCAGATCTCCAAGATGACTAATGAGTAGTCACACTATAGGGTTTGGTAAGGACATGAAGGAGAAAATGCTTAAAACTTTCACTTCACTCCCCTTTTATATGGAGCCTTAACTTTTAGAAGTGACAAATTTTCATGATATATGTTTCATTAACATAATGTCAGATATTGATAAAAAGAACTTATTACCACCACTTCTAGTCATACAGACGCTTGCTCACAGCTCAACTGCAACCCTTTCTGTGATCAAGAATTACATTATCCGCAAGCTTCAGGCTGAGAATGATCAGATCAGTGAGGATGAACGCTTGATTAAACAGTACCAAGAAGATACAGAGAGAAAACGTCAACAGATTGAAGAGTTAAAAACTAGGTACCGTATTATCGTAGAAATACTGGCATGAATAGAATATTGATGGTTATAAGAGTGACTTAGACGAGAGTATCTGAACCATTTTCTCCACATAGCTGGTTTTCAACTTTGAAGACAGATGGTTGCTTAAAGCTGGCTTAAAGAGCATTCTACTTTACTTTCAGCCTGCTTTAAGCTACCATGAGCTAGGATAAATTCTTATTGCACATATTCATGACTGTGTAAAGTAGAACAATTTTCCTCATTTGAGGAAATAAATTAAAGGTGTAAACAGACATATCAATGGATATATGGGTTAATCCATCAGAAATGTATTATACAAAGTTTTTTTTTTGTCTGCTGCACACTATACTGGTTTTTGATTTTCACCAAAAAAAAATATTTATATTTAAAAATACTAAATAAATATTGTCTCTGAATTTTTTCCATTTGGTTTTTGGTATAATCTTATTTATGACTACAACTATTTCTTCTTTGCTTGTTTAACATGTTTATAAAGGGTATAACATGAGTGTTCATAATTTATTTGATTTATAAAATAAGTACAAAAATGAAAATGATGAAAACATTGCTTTGCCAAGTTTTGGTTGTTTTTTACAACAACGAGTTTGATCAATCCTATGCATTATGAAAACGAATGTAACATTCTATTTATATCTTAACCTAGAGAAATTGTTGTTATTTTCATGACTCATTTTTCGTTGCCTTGGAAGTTGCGCTGTTTGCTATTACATATGAAATATAATGCTGTATGGACAAGCACTGTAGTGTCTTAAGAAGATGAGCCTTGTATATCTATAATGCAATCTCCTGGCAAGTGTGCATAAATGGTTTAAATATTATGTGTTGTTGTTTCAGTGCCAAAATATTCCAGAACACCAAGTGTAGTATCTGTAACCATCCGTTGGAGTTGCCGTCTGTACACTTCCTGTGTGAACCACACTCCTTCCATCAACAGTAAGCCACCTTCTACAGTTACTACACCATACTAAGCAATGTCTGCTATAAAGCCAGTTTCATACTAGACAATGTTTACTAAAAATCAACTTAACCAAGTTTGTTAACTCAGTATAAATTGACAATCCAGTTTCCAATTAAGTCTCTATTTATGACTATTTATTTCGAGTTACGCAATATGTTGCAAATTTACAAACAGTGTAGACCCAGAGCAGAGAACCCTCTGATCTCGGTCTTCACTGTTTGCCTGGGACAAATGTACTCTTTACATGTACACTTTTTGTATATGATGAGTATACTCATCGCTAGGGTTGAATGTGTTAACGCTTACAGTAGGAACCTCTGGTGTAGTTGTTCAGCTACTTGCGTGGTTACACTGGGTTTGGATATTTGATCTTTTGTTCCTCAAGCTGTTAACTATTGTCCCATCTTGATATTTCCTTCTTGAAGAAAAAATGTTAATCCTTCTGATGGTATATGAGTTCTTAAAGCAAGATTAAAACAAAGCAGAAAGTTCATATGGGAGTTTTCTGCTTAACTTTCATCTTGCTTTATGCGGCCACTTGTATTCAACAATATTAAAAGATATTGATTTTGGCATTTACTTAAGAAGTAGGTAGAGGTATGTTACTGGAGGAAAGGGAATGCAATTAGATAAAATGTAGAAAGTTATCTTTTTTTGAAAAATATATCTTTATTTTTTATTAGAGTGGCAAGTAGTTTGGAGCCTGATCAGATGTCAGGTTACCTGGCATCTGATCTGGCAGTGGACAAAAATGGTTGCAGAAACTTGTTTATTTGGAAAGAATAAGGCCGTCTCCTCTGTAATCAATATGTCAATCTGGCATTTTTCTTAGTGGAATGTTGTCATATAAAAGTAAAGATAGAGGTATGATGTATTAGGGGTAAGCTAAATTAGGCTTTGGCTTCAATGTAGATTTTTCCTTTCATTTTCAGTTGTTTTGAGAACTACTCTGAGAATGATAATGAATGCCCAGTGTGTATGGCAGAAAACAGGTAATCCACATTTCATTTTATATCTAAATTACCTTAAAATTGTGAACTTAATGACAGATTTACCAGCGCTAATACTTATGTACTATGGCAACTCAAAGAAAATGCAATTGTATTCTTATATAATGCCAACTGCTTAATGCAGGACAGATGTAATGCTGAAAGCTCGTATCTAGGAGTTTCCTGCTTTTCTTTTGTCCTACATTAAGCAGTAGCCTGGCTAAAGTGATTGTTGTGTTTCTCTTTTGAGTGGCCGTGTTTAGTATACAGCTTACTTAGGAGTTTGTACAGTATAACCTCTGTCGATCGACACCTCTCTTGACCGGAAACCTCTGTTATCCGACCTCTGTTATCTGCTGTTTGGTGCCGGCATTTTCCCTATTTGTTTTATGTAACCAAACTCTCTCTTGATCGGATCCTCTGTTAACCGTTATCCGACATACCTTGACGGTCCGATGAAAGCAAATTAGAAGTTTTTCACACCCAGTTATACGACGGTATGCTGACGTGTGATTATTGCCAGCGACTATGCATGCGCAGGTAATAATGACACACATCGCTCGGGTGACCGTGTAAAACAAAGTGTGTTGTTTTAACAGTGATTGAATGATATGAGGGTAAATAAGATAGCTTAAGCCAACAAATGTAAGCAACCCATTCAGTATGGCAGTGCCGAAAAACCCTCATCTATATCAATAATCGCAGGCGTAAAAAAAATATGCTGAAGTTATATTGAGAGAAAATAAATACATTCACGCGTTTTGAAGTTTTTGTTAATTTCCAGCGAGTTCGACATAACGACAATGGACTATACTTGTACATAAAATGTAAATACGAATAGGTCGATGTTTTCACCGAACCCTTGATAAATACATGCGTGTTTACTTCTGATTGTACACTATACATGTTTTATGCCTACTGTAGTTTAAAGGAATAATAGGAAAAACAGTGTAGATCCGGACTAGGTGACTCTTAGTTTAATCTGGAACGATCTGATCAGGATATATGCTGTATGCTGCAGTCATACATATTTAATATGTCAGTTGGCATCGAGGAATGCCCGTCGCAGCGAAAAATGGACTGAATCTTTGGGTGTGTCAACTTGTGAACTTAGGCCATAATTCCGTTAACCGACACCCTCTCTTAACCGACTAACAAACGTGGAACCATGGGGTGTCGGATAACAGAGGTTATACTGTAATTGTAAGATATATGCAGATGGCAAGTTGTTTGAACCCTTCTCTGGATGAATAAGTATATGAACATATATTTGAAGTATAACTCAGACTAATAGAATAAGAACAATTTCTCCAAGGAGTAACTGTAGACTCACGAAAGACAGATCCTAAAAGGAAAAAATGCTGATCAGACAGCAGAAAAAGGTTAACTGTTTACTCCATAGCCTGTTTCTAGTTTTGAAGTCTGGTGTCCACTTAAAGCTGGTTGAAAGTGAAGCAGAATGCACCTTAAAGTGCATTCTGCTTTACTTTCATTCTGCTTTAAGCTATCATCTACCAGGATATAGAAACTATTTCTTATGGTGCATACTCATGACTGTATAAGGTGGAGCTATGTTCTTCAGTGTAGGACTACATTGAAAGTGTTAAAATGCATATGTATCATATGGCCTAGTGAGTCATTGCATGTTTTTCCTATTTCAGAAAAATCATGGACATAATCCGTGCACAGGAGCAGAGTAGAGATTTGCATGAATCATTCCACAACCAGTTAGAGAGAGCCCAGGATGGCTTCTCAGTTGTAGCCGATTACTTTGGCCGAGGGGTCTTCAATAAGGTATAAATCGCTAATTAGTTTGGCCAAGGGGTTATTCAATAAGGTATCAATCACTAATTACTTTGGCCGAGGGGTCTTCTATAAGGTATCAATCACTTATTACTTTGGCCAGAGGGATATTTAATAAGGAATCAGTCACAAATTAATTTGGCCAAGGGTTCTTTAATAATGTATCAGTCACTAAATACTTTGGCTGAGGGGTCTTCAATATGGTATCAATCACTAATTACTTTGGCTGAGGGGTTATCAATAAGGTATCAGTCACTATTTACTTTGGCTGAGGTGTATTCAATAAGGTATTAATCACTAATTACTTTGACCTTAGGGGTATTGAATAAGGTATCAATCACTAATTACTTTGGCCGAGGGGTCTTCTATAAGGTATCAATCACTAATTACTTTGACTGAGGGTTATTAAAAAAGGTATCAATCACAAATTACTTTGGCCGAGGGGGTCTTCAATAAGGTATCAATCACTAATTACTTTGGCTGAGGTATCAATCACTAATTACTTTGGCTGAGGGGTCTTCAATAAGGTATCAATCACAAAGACTTCGATAACAATTTGTACAATCAAACTTATGTAAAGCATCAATTCATTGAGGTAGTATTGGAGAAGTTTATTGCAGGACAAATGTAACGCTAAAATAAGCCTCCAGCTGTCTAAACCCTTTTCTTCATGGCTGGTTTTCAATATTAAAGACAGATAGTTGCTTAATGCAGGTTGACAGTAAATCAGAAAGCTCTTTTCTTCCAGCCTGCTTTAACCCATTACCCCATAGCCTGTTTCTAGTTTTGATGATAGGTAACTACTTAAAGCAGGTTGAAAGTAAAGTAGATGTGCCTTAAGGCGCATATTCTGCTTTACTTTCAGCCCGCTTTAAGGTACAATCTGCTGGGGTATAGAAAATATTTCTTCTGGTTCATATTCATGACTATAATAATTATAAATTGGAACTGTTTTCTTTCGTATCTAGAGGTTAATTAAAGGCCTCCAAAGGCGTATATATCCGGTAATGAGTTAGCATCAACCTCCAATTCAGGTTTCCTGTGGGTTTTTATCTGTTAGTAACTTGAAAATGGCATTTATATGTGGAATAATTAAATATGCCAAAAGGCATATCTACATGTATGGAGAGAAGGGTTAAAAACTTTTCATAAAACTCTCATTTAATTCAAGGTTTTGAACAACTGATACATCAGCATGCCAAAAATGTTAATTAATTTTAACAAAAAAATAATTAAAAAAGTTGCATAATTTGGTGTCTGATCACTCTCCAAACTGTTTGACATTCAGATTAAAATATTTGCCAGCTGTCTTTGAAACAATACTGTCTATAATTAGATTTCTTTTTCCTTAGGTCACCCTGATCACAGATTCCCCAGCAAAGTACGCCAGTGCCCTTGGGAAGATATTATAGCAGAGAGATTGAGGCAGTGAATGGGACACCTTGCTTACATACATAGACACAAACCACCACTGTATCAACCTTTGTATATTGAACCATTTGCAATATTGTGAAAGCAGCTTGCGCTTAATACATTCACCCCTGAAGCTTTTAATGGACAATTCCAGTTTTCAATAAAGTCTAATCCATTATGAAGTATTTAGGGTTGGTTTTAACAATATATTTCAAAATGACAAACAGTGCTGGCCCTGATCAAAGGGCTCCTTCAGGAGCCCTCTGATCTGGGTCTACACTGTTTGCATAGGATAAGTGTTCTCTAAACAGGGACACTGTTTTTCAAAGATGAGTATACTCATCCCTAGGGTTGAATGTGTTAACCCATTACTCAATAGCCTGTTTTAGTTTTGGAAACAGCTGACTTCTTAAAGCAGGTTGGAAATGAAGCAAAATGTGCATTGAGGAGCATTCTGCTTTACTTTAAGCTACCATCTGCAAAAATATTTCTTATGGTACATATACATGACTGTATAAAGTGGAACTATTTTGGTCAATAGAGGAATATAGAAAATGTGTAAAAATGAATGTCTATGGAATAATGGGTTACAAATGCAGTTACTTTGTAGGCCTGATAAATGAACTCTGTCATGAGGCAATAGGCATGTACATGTCCTACATTGTCTGTTAAAACAGGCTGGCAGCTAAAACAGGCTGAAAGTAAAGAAGAGATCACTCCAGGGGAGACTGCTGCTTAACTCTTTCAACACTAAGTAACTCTTGTGAGTTATTATATTCTCTTGTGGATGTTTTTAGTTACCAAAACATGAACCAGTCTACTTGAAACTCTGGGTAGTGCAATAAGAACTGCTCTAAATTAGCAAACAGTGTAGACCCTGACCAGAGGGCTCCTATAGGAGCGCTCTGATCTGGGTCTACACTGTTTGCAAATGTAATGAGTATAATAATTATTATTTTAAACAAGTGTGTGGTGTTGAAAGAGTTAAACCATTTATCCCATGGCTTGTTTCTAGTTTTGAAAACAAGTGGCCACTTAAAAAGAAGGTTGAAAGTAAAATTATAACAGTGCAGACCTTCATCAGATGGTTCCCGCAGGAGCCCTCTGATCAGGGTCTACACTGTTTGCATTGGACAAGTGTACTCTTCACAGGTACATTGTTTGTTAAAGACGAGTATTCTTGTCACTAGGGTTGAATGTGTTAATGGTTGAGGACCAATGTTTTAACCCATTACCCCATTAGTAATTTAATTGATTCCTTCTTTAATAAAGAAATAGTTCCATTTTATTCAGTCATAAATATGTACCGTAAGAAGTATATTGTATATCCTAGCAGATGGTTGTTAAAGCAGGCTGAAAGTAAAGCAGAATGTGCCAGCAGGCTGAAAGTAAAGCAGAATGTGCCTTAAGGCGCATTCTGCTTTTTTTTTCTGGCCTGATTTATGTGGTCACCTATCTTCAATACTAGAAACAGGCTATGTGATAATGTTTTAATACAGATTACATGTTGACTATTTAAGAGTGGATGTTATTTAATTATATAAATGTTAACCTTGTATATGTGGATGAAACAAATCTTAATTGAGAATGTATTGAGAGGATACACAAGGTCACAAGGCTTCAGTTTCAGTTTCAGTTTATTTCGCATCATAGGCCTCCGGCCCATACACATATAAGTACATACAAACAGAAAAACGTATGCATCAGGTGTAGTAATGAACACAATTTTACAATATTACAACAGTCTGTTGAACAGATTAATACAAGCTATAATACATAAGTATTCCACTTCATTCGAGTATTAATCTTTTTTTTTTTTTTATTTTATCAAATATCAAATATTAAGTCTTCATATTAGAAATTCATCGCGGTATTTCATTGCATTATATATGAACATGGCCAAATTTTGAAGTGTTAATTTATCGTTAGAAGACATCAAGCTATTGAATTTATGAATGTTTGGCGAATTCCAATACTTATTGTGTATATATTTTGATCTCAGATCAGCATATAATGGACAAAATAATAAGAAATGTAATTCGTCTTCTACGGAATCAACACAGTGTAAACAAAAACGTGCTTCTCTAACCAAATTAATATGTCTACCTTTTTCAATCATCAACTTATGTGATGATGACCTAAATGATACATAGCTGCTTCTAAATTTCTTTAGATCAATAGCATCCAGATATGGTTCTTTCACAAATTCGACTTTATACTGTTTGTACAAAACCAATTTGTTATTATTACAACACATTTCATGCCATTTTTGTTTATACTGGTCTTTTAATCTAGTTACATACTGATTCAAAAAACATTCAGGGTTGTCAACTGCTTGACTTAACCATATATAACCAAAACCATTGCTACACAAATTTAAACGTAATGAAGTAACCCAGTTCTTATATCCACGTTCATCACAATATTTCAACATATTGTAACACATCTTAACGTACCTGTTATCAGACATTGTAATTATACGCATCCAAAATTTAACACATCGCTTAAATGCAGAAATATACAATGGATATCTACCACAATCACCCATGATAGCAGAATTACATGATTTCAATGGTGCATTAAGAAAACGTTTGCATGCATATACATGTACTCTCTCAATTCGTTCTATATACTCAATACCCCAAATTTCACACCCGTAAAGTAGAATTGGGCTAATTTTACTATCAAAGAATTTAAAATATGTACTGTGAGTCATTGGTTGTAAATCATGCAGACTGTTTAGTAAACTCGACAATACCTTTTTGGCTTTGACAGCCATATCTTCGGCCATTTTAAACAATGATAATCGACATGTGAAATGAACACCAACATATGTAAAAGCATTGACAGTTTCTACAATCTTACCATCAAAATACCATTTCTCATGTTTTGACACCCGACCACCGTTCTTAAAAACAACAACTTTTGTTTTAGCTATATTAACATTCAATTTCCATTCTAAACAATGGTTATTTAAAGCATTCAAATGACGTTGTAGGCCACTTACTGTATCTGCAATTAGAGCTACATCATCAGCAAATAGTAAGATTAAAATTTCAATGAGTTCTGGTGATAACTGGATTCCATGGGTACCACTATTATTGATAGATGCAGTCAATTCATTTATAAAGATAGAAAATAATATAGGACTCAATTTACACCCTTGTCTGACACCTAAAGGACACTCAAACGCATCTGTTGTTACATTTCGATCTCGGACAGATGCCTTTACTGATTTATATATACCAACAACGGCTGAATATAGATTTCCTTTGATACCAATAGTTTGTAAAGCTTGAAATAATTTGTGCCTGTTTACAGAATCAAATGCTTTTTTGAAATCTACAAAAGCCACATATATTTTCTTACCTTTCTTGCATAAATATTTATTAATTAATGAATATAATACAAAGGCATTATCAATGGTCGAATAGCCTTTTCTGAACCCAGCCTGTGCTTCCGAAATTTTATTAAATGCATTCACATAAAAAGTGACCCGTGTGTTAAGGATTCCAATGTAAAGTTTGCTAAAGACATCTAATAATGCAATACCTCGATAATTGTCAGGGTCGTTGACATTTCCTTTCTTGTGAAGTGGAATGATAACCGACTCTGACCAATTCTCGGGAAATTCACTGTTTCTGAAAAGTCTATTAAACAACTTTCTTATGTATGGTAGTAGAATATCTATTCCGAACAAAAAATGTTCAGCAACTAAATTACCTGAAGACGATTTATTTGGATTTAACTCTTTAAGTGCTTGTAAAATTTCTTCATCAGTAATATCAGTATTGAACAAGATATGTTCTACATCAGATAAATTTACATCTTCAATAATATTTGTAGGTTGAACATCGGGAAAGTCATTGTCATTAAAAACTTTGCTAAAATGATCAAACCATTGTATATTTGTAATTTTGTGCTGTATATTTGGTTTGGAAACGTGACTTTTCAGAATCCTCCAGAATGTTTTAGAATCAAATAAAGATTGTTCAAGATCGTTCGTAACTTTTTTCGAAAAAAGAAACTTTTTATTTTTACACAATGATTTGCTAGGCTAATCACTAGTAATGTTGAAATCTAATTTTATGCCCCATGACTATTAGGGGGGGCATACTGTTTTACCCCTGTACATCCGGTCGTTCATTTTTTAACCCATTACCCCATAGACTGTCTCTAGTACTGAAGATAGGTGACCACTTAAAGCAGGTTGAAAGTAAAGCAGAATGTGGCGCATTTTGCTTATTCAGCCTGCTTTAAGCTATTGTCAGCTAGGATATAGAAACTATTTCCTATGATGCATATTCATGACTGTATAAAAATGGAATTATTTCTTGGGTGGGTCAATATTTATGCAGTAAACTCCTTCTGACTGCAAGTTGTTTTTATGAGTAGGTAATGTACGCATGTGTTATGGTATACTCTGTTACAGTATATCATATACAGAATCCAATTTGAAATTATGGGGTCTGTCTGCTGAGCTCCAGATACAGGGAGTATTTCAAAAACTAAAATATTTATTTCTGAATTTAACCCTATGGTGTCACTACTCATTAGAATTGTCTCTTTGAGACAATGCTAATGAGTTAAACACCATAGGATTTGGTGCTGAAATGAGTGAGAAATTGTTGGATTTGTTCAGTTACTCCCTATTGTCTAGAGCCCTGAATCAGCTCAATAAACATTATTCAGCTTTATCTCATGACTATGAAGTCACTTTCAGTTGTTTTCAAACCATTCCATTATGAATATCTGTTACCTCCTTCTTTCATTTTGAAAACTAATTGTTCATTTCATTGCAGTCCAAAACGTTTTGTTATTGTGGTCAGTCACATCTCTTATATGCCTAAGTCACTCTTATGTTATCCAATCATAAATGGTTCAAAACCTCAGGCAAATGCATGGACGTGAAACCTGTGTTTAGCAGACACTCAAAAGAAGAACCATGTATATTTTAAACAGGTTCATGGTGTTAATAATACATGTTGTGTCATATATGTAAGTAGAAGTGCTATTATTTATACATGTACAGTAAAGTCTTGCTACTTCAATCTCTCAAAATGAGGGCTACTGTTTAAGTTTAACCAATTACCCCATAACTATGCCTTTGTTACGCCTTTAATTTATTCCTCCACTGTAGAAAATAGTTCCAATTTATACAGCATATGTACCATATATTTATGTACATATGTACCATAAATGTTTTCTATACCGTATCAGATAGTAGTGTAGAGCAGATTTGTGTTGTTAAGGCATATTCTGCTTTACTTTCAACCTGCTATAACCCTTTAACCCATAAATAGCTTTTTTACACTTTTAATTCATCACTGAAGAAAATGGTTTCACTTGATACAGTCATGAATATAAATCTTAAAAAACTTTTCTGTATAATAGCATATAGTACATGTAGCTTAAAGTAGGCTGAAAGTAAAGCAGAATTTGCCTAAAGGCGCATTTTACCTTACTTTCAACCTGCTTTAAGCGGTCACCGATCTTCTGAAGTCAAACAGTCTATGGCGTAATGGGTTAAGTGATCTCTTGTTTTCAACATTAGAAACAGGTTATGGGGTAAAGCGTTAAGTCTGGTAGTGGTTGAAAGCTGGATGAAATTATACCAGTGTTCCTGTTAGAGCTTTCTGCTTCACCCTGCTTAACTCATTACTCCATAGCCTGTTTCTAGTTTTGAAGACAGGTGGCCACTTCAACCAGGTTAAAGTAAAGCACAATGCTTTAAGCTACTATCTGTTAGGATATAGAAAATATTTCTGTTAATCATTCATTACTGTTTGAAATGGAACTATTTTCTTCAGTGGAAGAATTAAATGTGTATAAAGGCACTTCTGTGGATTAAGAGTTAAACATTAACCAACATCAGCCATCTAAGTAGCTCCTATGGATACCATATTTCACGAGCCTTTGAGTGGTTAAAGTAGTGGGACATTACTGTACTTAATTATGTTAATGATGTGTGCAATACTATAGTATAGAATTCAGTTACAAAGAAATGACCAGAAATATAATCTGTAGTGGTTTATCTTTTGTTTTGTACACTTTGGGGAAAAAGAACTTTGACATAGCAGACACGGTTTGCAAGATCCAAAGCGTTTTTCTCTGTGGCATTGCTTGGATATGTTAGTGTTAGGGCCCTGCATTGAAAATGCAGATGTCCTATGGGAATTGCATTTTCTGTCTGTTAACACTTGATGTTCCATGATAGCTAAATATTTCTTCGCATATTGGTTTCATATTTAAATTAACAACATGGGGCCTGTCTTACGAAATGTCGTACGATATAAACGGTTGTAAGTCAAAACTTTAAAATAAATATAATTTCTGATTTCGTCATCTAACCCTGTCTTGTGACATCTCTTTGGGATCGTCTTTTCATGAGACAGGATTAGATTGAGATTAGAATCTGACTTACGACAATATTTGTCATACGTTTCGTAAGACAGGCCCCTGTAATTTTGGGTGAATCTGATCTTTATATCCAGGGTTATCTACCCTTGAATTATCAAAACGACCATATTCAGTTATGTTCTCATTTGTTCACATGTCCTAATCATATTATGCAAAAATGTCAACCAGTATTAGGGATTGATCAAATCTGGGTTCATATTAACCTGAAGCAGGTTAATTTAGGATATGACCGAATTAAGCGCATAATTATTAGGTGACCTGGGCTCTGATTGACAGATGGTTGATCCACTGTAGAGACTGTATTTGGTAACCACTTTTGATGATATTTGTTATATGGGTATATATTAACAAGAAGCAGGTCAAGTTCCAACTTGGATGAACTACGCTTATATTTTTTAGGCGATCTAGGTTCTGATTGGCTGACAGTTGATCCACTTTAGAGTTTGTATTTGTTGACAGAATTCGATAATTTTTGTTGTTGCTTTGTATAAAAAATATGCAGGTCAAGTTCTAATATGGTGGAAATTGGCTTGGATCCAGATGAAACTTTACAAAATGTCTAATCTGGTTCCGAATTGTTTTCCAATGTAACTACATCGGTTAGTAAACGTGTTAAGTATTATTACCTTCAACAAAAGGTCATCTGCAGGGCCCTCTCTGACTGTGTCAGTTTTCTTGTTATAATAATTTGTTAATGGATAATATGGTAAAATATAAATATTGAAAGAAAATTAAAACTTAGTACACAATTTTCTTGTTCATTTATCCCTTCCCCTGCTGAATACTCATATAGTATATACAAAGCTCTGCCCACTATGAACATCTATCATGTGAAATATTACATTGACTAATAAAATAAGGAACAAACTCGCCAGGAAAAGGTGCAGACAGATCTTATAAGAAAACTGCAGACACTGATCAAACGGTTCTTTCAGTAGAAAGTAGGTCAAATGGCATGAAGTGGTATTTTTATGAGGAACAAAAGTAAAATGACAGTAAGTAACTAAGTCACAAACATGTTCTTTGGACTGGTTTGTTCACGGCTTCAATAAGAACACACAATTACATGTAGTTGAATTTATTCAATTTATTTTTACCTTCTTTACATCACAACTATTCCAAATTCATATAGTCAAACCACTGTCACGTGACAATTCAAAGAAGAAGCCTGGCAATCTCTACAGCCAATGGCTCTACTCTACATCAACTCTTTGCATGCTGGGTAATTTTATTTTTGTCTGCAACCTTTGTCGTCTGCTATTGTTCTAAAAATAGATTTTTCTAAATTTCTTTTCAAAACATGGTCAGTCTGAGTGTCAAACAGATTGGATCCTGATGAGACGCCGCGTTACGCAGCATCTCATCTGGATCCAATCTGTTTGCAGAGTTAATCACTATGGCAGCTATATCCGCCGCTAGCGTGCAAAGAGTTATGGTGTGTCCTGCATTATATTCTCCATAGAGCTCCTATGTCCCATGATAATGAAGAAAGCCCACCGGCATTGGCCTGTAATAATGCAGAAAGCTCCTTTGCCATGTGATACTGGCTGTTCAAAGTAGCTCTCTGCATAATCATTTGTCCTGCATTATGCAGGACAAATGCTTATGCAGATAGCTACTTTCAATTCTCATAATGCAGAGAGCTCTTATGCCAAGCAATAATGCAGAAAGTTCCTTCAGCCTGCAAAAATGCAGAGAGCTCATTTGGCCTACATTAAGCCACCATTGTGTATAGATTGTGTCCAGGCTTCTTGTTAAAACGGTCACATAAACATGTTTTGATTGTATTTTCAGAGTTTTATGTTGTACAAAGTCAATAGTATACAAAGAACCATACGAAACATTAATTACTAACTTGAGTTACATGTAATAGACGTTCAAGAGAGGAAATTTCAATACAGAAAAGAAGCCAAGTTTGACATTTACATTTACATGTACATAAAGATTACAGTAAAATTTGTATTTGGTGCCCATTTTTATATTTGTTATAGACTGTTTACTGCTTAATGCAGGATAGAAGTAATAAAGAAAGCTCCTTCAGAAACTTTCTGCATTAGTTTTGTACGGATTTATGCACAATGCTCCTATACATAGGAAATGCAATGGCTTGAATCCTGTACTAACTCTTAGCATGCTAGCGGTGAACCCATGAAAACACGTGCAAACAGTTTGGATCCAGATTAGATTACGTTTAATGTAGGGTCTCATCGGGATCAAAAGTGTTTGACATTCTAATGCTGTTTGGAAAATAACTTTCGAAAATTCTATTTTTAGAACAGTACCAGATTACAATTGCTACAGAAGAAAACATTACAAGTTGTCTACTAGAAAAAAGATATTGCGTGAAAACCACTTTTCTTTCCTATAGTTGCATGAGTATGATCTGAGTGTCAAACAGTTTGGATTCAGATAATTTGCTGTGTTACTCAGCATCCTATCCGGACACAAACATTTGAACAGTGTTATCAATATTCAGTATGTTATTAGCATCTTTGCATGCTGGGTAATGTTTTTGTCTGCAACAATTGTCGTCTGCTACTGTTCTAGAATTATAATTTTTCAAAATTTCTTTTAAATTCAGGGTCAGAATGGCAAACAGTTTGGATCCTGATGAGACGCCGCATAACGCGGCATCTCATCTGGATCCAAACTGTTTGCAGAGGTACTCACTGTGACAGTAATATCCGCGGCTAGCAGGGTAAGAGTTAAGGTAATAATACCATGAATCATTAGCATCCCATGACACAGACATAATTAGCATACACAGTTGTTCATCCCAGCTAAACGTTTACACAACATGACAGGAAAAACTACTAAACTAACAATACAATATAAATCTAACTAAACTTTGTTTGTTAAATAGAAAATGTATTGAAGATAATTCAATCAAAAAAATTACATGATATAGATTACAATGAACGACTCATAAAGTTTAAGATGTCAGAGTGAAACTTATGATTTCTGTCAAAGCTGTATCAAGCCGACATTCAATGAAGACATGTGGAGATCTGTAAAGATGTGGCTCATTAATGCAGAGCAAAAGTAATGCAGAAAGCTCCTGTAGAGCTTTCTGCATTACTATTGCTCGTCATTAATTGGCTACCTGTCTTATAGACTGTTGACCATTGATCTTCTTTGAATGGCTTCCTAACTCTTTGCATGCTGGGTAAATTTTTCATCTGCAACAATTGTCATCTGCTGATAGTCTAAAAATAGTTTTCTAATTTTATTTTCAAAGCAGGGATAGAGTGTCAAACAGTTTGGATCCTGGTGAGACGCCGCGTTACGCGGCGGCTCATCTGGATCCAAACTGTTTGCAGAGGTAACCACGGTGACACATATATCCGCTGCTAGCATGCAAAGAGTTAACTCAGATTCAACTCTGAAGTCATAATGTAGGTGGCAGAATGAATACAAAAATGTGAAACTTGTCCTACAGAATTATTGAACATCATAAATGCAAAAATATGGGTTAGTTTGGGTGGGGGAATATAAACATTAGAATCAAATCCACAGAAGTGTTATGAGCTGTGTACTGCCTGATATAGGAAATGTTTCATAATAATTTTATTTATTTAGTAGCCGCTTGAAAGAAAATTTAACTAACAGTATTCAAGACAAGAAGCTGCTGTTTAGGTTGCTAAAGCTTCTTTGAGCTTTCTGCTTTATTTACATCTATGTTTTAGCTGTCACACATTATGCAATACTTAACAATGACCATTCATTTGTGGCACTAGAATGTGGAGGAGTAGTCAGAGGCGTCTTAACTCTTTGCATGCTGGGTATTTTTTTCGTCTGCAACAATTGTCATCAGCTACTGTTCTAAAAAATAGAATTTTTCAAAGTTTCTTTTCAAAAAAGGGTCAGGGTGTCAAACAGTTTGGATCCTGATGAGACGCTGCGTAATGCGGCGTCTCATCAAGATCGAAACTATATGCAAAGGTAATCACTGTGGCACATGTATCCCCCGCCAGTTAAGGATAATAAAATTATGTAGAGGAAAGAGTTACAGTAGACCAATTATTTTTTCTAAACAAGCAGCCACCTGTCCTAAACCATACTAATCAATTTTATTTCAAACCGACACTTAATGCAAGTTTGCAGCAACACTGATTTAAAAGAAGGCCAATTCATCTATATATAAATGATTATTCAACATATGACAGTATTTTCAAGGTAGCAAACACATTAATCTATTTTCTGTATGTTTTAACAGAGCTCCAGATAAGGTTGACATTTCAAACACTTAACTTTCTTATGTCTCCACCAAACCCTATGCTGTTACTACTCATTATAATCGTCTTGAAGAGAAGATTCTAATGAGTAAAACCGAACTGGTTTTTATTGAGCCATAATGATAAAGATGGAAATGTTTATTCAGCCCCTCTTAACCAGAGCCCTGGACTATAAGCAAGCAAAGGCATAGAACGGGATTAATGATTGAAAACGAGAAACAATAACGTTACAGAATGCATTTTATACATGATGGGTCCTGAAGTGTTTTTATTCAAATGCTTTGCTTGTAATGAGGTCCACCGTTACTAGAAAGGCAAATATTGTTGTTGAGCTTAATCAAACCATAGCAGTCAATAACAAATGACAATAGCTGAAGCTGCTTTCAATGAAACTTGGTATAGAGTTTGGCAATGAACCCTGGTTCACAGTTGGTAAACAATGTAATATATAATGTACAAATGATATTTTCTGAGGTGTTTATTATACAGAGATGTGAACAATGTCACAAGACAAAGAGGGAGTCTCTCTAATTCTGCAAACAGTAAAGATCCAGATCAGTGACCTTATTAGATACAGCTAGTGGAGAAGACGTTATTCTTTCCCAATAAACGCGTTTAGGCTAAAACTATTATTTCCATTACAAACAGCTTGGAGCTAGATCAAACACCGGGTAACCTGGTGTCTGATCAGGCTCTAAACTGTTTGCCACTCAGATTAAAAGAAATAGTTAAAAATGTCAAAAAATTATAATTTTCAAGTGCATTGCGTTTGCGTTATATTTGCATTTCAACAAGAAAGAATAACGTCTTCTCCACTGTATATGATATCAGAAGCAGAACTAAAGTAGGCTGCACTGGGGTAAAGTTCTACTGTTTCTGCCATCTGATGATGATGATGAATGGTCAGATGCAGCGTTTAAAATCTTGCAGATGATCTGGGTCTACACTGTTTGCTAGGAAAGCCCTGGTGTTACCCCTTTAATATGACTTGTTTAATTTTGTTAAACTTGTGCTAGGCAGTAATTGGCAATTTTCATGACAGATGACTGCTCAAATTATTAACCCCTGAAAGTTCAAATGGACAATTTAACCCATTACCCTCATAAATATGGCTTTTAATGCCTCAAATTTATTCATGCGCTGAAGAAAATAGTCATGGATATGCAGCATAAGAAATATTTTCCCAATCTTAACAGATGGTAGATTTTAAGCAGGCTGAAAATAAAGCAGAATACACCTTAACCCTTAGCCCGCCAAATAAATTGTCGTCTGCTATATTTCTCTTCTGCTTTAAGTTTCAAAATGCTTCAAAGTTGCTCAAAATTGCTGAAAATGTTGTCCGAGTGTCAAACAGCTTGGATCCGGATGAGACGCCGAGTTACTCGGCGTCTCATCCGGATCCAAGCTGTTTGCATATGGAGCTATAGTCGTGACTGGCAGGCTAAGGGTTAAGGAATATTATGCTTTACTTTTAACCTTCTTTAAGCAGTTACTTGTTTTCAAAACTAGAAAGAGGCTATGGGGGAAATGGGCTAAGATTCAATTTAAGTCTAATCAACTTCTGACAATTTAATTCATTTTGAGAAATATATTGCAAAATGACAAACAGTGACTTTAACCCTGGCCTCCTTATATGGATCAACACTGTTTTCATAGAACAAGTGTACCCTTAACAGATGTACTGTTCACAGAAAATACATATATGTACATGCCAACTGAGTTAATGGGTTCATATTTGACTAAAGTAAATGCAGAAAGCTCTTACAGGAGCTTTCTACATTACTATTACGAAGCACTGAGCAGCCAACTGTCTTGAAACTTGCAAATTTTCTTTTGAATGACAACTTAATACAAGTTTTGTCTGCCTATACAATCAAGTTAGTTATATACATGTACAACAAGACAGGAAAAAGGCATCTCCAAAACTGACCAATGATATAAAAGTTAAACAAGATCTATGGAACAGTGTTTTGTTGAGAAGAGGCTATTCTTACCCGTTTAAACGCAAACAAAAGGCAAACGCATTGCAATAAAATGTAGAAAAGGACATGTTTTAGACCTTTCAGACTATTCATTTTAATCTGAGTGTCAAACAGTTTGGAGCCAGATTAGATGCCGGGTTACCCGGCATATGATCTGGCTCAAAATTGTTTGCAATGGAAATAGTAGTTTTAGCAGAGACGTGTTTCTTCTCAACTGTAACTAGCCCCGTGGAATAATTCAAGTTTATAGACTAAACATCTCAAAAAATGATCTTTTTTACACCTCTACAAAATGCTATGTTGGGAGTACTCTTCGAGACAACTCTAATGAGTAATCATAGTATAGAAAAATTAAATTTTTACATGTCTTTTGTCCATTGTTTTGTGTGGTTTCGTTTCAAAACAACAATAAGGACATATTCTAACGAAAAATGTATCTTTCCTAACAGTTTACTTATAATTGTGTTTTCTATAGACATAATATTCTATAAGTTTATCAAATATGCCATTTCGTCAATCTACTTTACAAATAATATTATTATAAGACATAGAGGAAAATATTAAATAAAAATCATGGAAAAAAGTAATAAAATATTGATAATTAAAATGTGGATCCAGATCTCCAGATTCAAGACAGCTAGAGATTCATTGATCCTAACCACCCACAAGAGGGCATGGTTATTGTGCTGAAGACAGGTGATTGAAAATATACACCTCATTCATATTTAATCATGCTTTGAACTGCAATATTTCTAACACTCTCTTATAGAAAATGTTTCTATCAGAAAACCAAACAGTTTAGATCCAGATCAGATGCTGGGTTACTCAGCATCTGATCTGGTTCTAACGTGTTTGCATTGGGAAATACTTGTTTTAGCACAAACAAGTTTATTAGGAAAGAATATTGTCTTCACCATTGTATCCGTTTAAGTTAACCCATTACCCAATAAATACACCTTTTTACGCCTTTGAATTATTCATGCACAGAAGAAAATGTATTAACTTTATACAGTCAAGAATGATGTTTCATAAGAAATATTTTCTATATTCTAGCAGATAATAGCTTAAAGCAGGCTGAAAGGAAAGCAAAATGAGCCTAAGGCGCATTCTGCTTTACTTTCAACCTGCTTTAAGTGGTCACCTATTGTTTTCAAAACTAGAAACAGGCTATGGGGTAATGGATTAATTCATCTAAAACATTTGACAAATAGTTGAGAATTATGCCCTCATATGAAAAAAAAGTAGAAAATTGTGAAAAACGGATCGATAGAATTCTAAATACTGTGAACATATGCTTTTAAAATATGCTCTATGTTCCAGTGGTGAATAAAATAACAGAAACTAGCCCTATTTGTGAATAATGGAAAAATTGACCCGAAATATTTGCGAGGTATACAATGAAAACTAAAGAATATACAACAAAACTAAACATTATTACAAGGTATGTTAAACATTTACAATGGATTAGTGTAGCTGAGAAATTAATGCCCAGCAGTAGAAACCTACAACTGTTAAAACAACGTTTAACCCATTATTCCATAGTTTTGGGAACAGGTGACCTGACTTAAAGCAGGTTGAAAGTAAAGAAGAATGCGCCTTAAGGGACATTCTGCTTTACTTTCAACCTGCTTTGAGCTACCATCAGCCTTGATATAGCATATATTTCTTATGGTGCATATTCCTAACTGTATAAATTGGAACTATTCTCTTCGGTGGATGAACTTTTTAATTTAGAGGCATAAAAAAGCATATTTATGAGTAATGGTTTAATCAAAAGTGTACTTGTATTTTTGCTAAGCCAATAAATACAGGTAAGTTTTGACTTTAAATGCAAGATCAAATCTACAAGGTTCAAAAATTGTAATGTATGTGTCATACAATCATTCATGACAGCAATGTACAAAGAATGGCCCAAAACAGTAACAGCTGAATAGAAATGAATAGATATTAAGTTCAAATTTAAGACCAGACAGATCATATTCAGAATAAAAAACATAGAACCAGACAGATCAAATTCAGAATAAAAAACATAGAATCAGACAGGTCATAATTCGAATAAAAACATAGAACCAAACAGGTCATATTCAGAATAAGAAACATAGAACCAGACAGGTCATATTCAGAATAACATAGACCTTGAATTCAACAGGTTTTCAATCAGCACAACATATACTTAGAATCAAACATGTATTTTTCAGTATAATGGAACCAGATGTACTATGTACAGCATAAAATAAACAAGGAACTAGACTGGTTTTGTTCAGTATGATGTGAATAACTAGAACCAGACAATATTTTGGAGAACAATCATGAGCTTTAAGTTTGCCAACAGATTTTTATTGGATTAAAATCCAGGATTCAATGTAACTGATAATCATGCCAGCAGTGCTAATATTTTAAGAAGGGGGTGGGGTTTATTGATATATAATTTCCTTGAGATGTAAACTGTTTTCATCAATATTGAAATAGATAAACATTTAACCCATTACCCCATAACCTAATTCTAGTTTTGAAAATAGGTGACCACTTAAAGCAGGTTGAAAGTAAAGCAGAATGTGCCCTTAGGCGCATTCTGCTTTACTTTCAGCCTGCTTTAAGCAAAAATCTGTTAGAATATAGAAAATAGTTCTTATGGTACATATTAATGATTGTGTAAATTGGAACTATTTTATTCAGTGGAGGGATAAATAAAAGGCATAAAAAGGCTTATTTAGGGGTTAATGGGTTAATAAATAGTGTTACTGTACAAAGAACTGGCCAGAAAATAATTATGTCTTACAAATAAGCATAAGCACTCCCTGATCGTATACCTGCTATGTACTTGAAATAAATACAATAGTATTGTTAAACCCTTTCCTTCAAAACACTTTATCAGAACAGAACGGAACTGTTCTGTTCATAACACTTTATCAGAGAGGTAGTTGCTTAACCCTTTAATCCATAGATGTGCATTTAAATTGTAAGCTTTAATTTATTCCTCCACTGAAGAAAATAGCTCCAATTTATACAGTCATGAATGTGTATCATAAGAAATATTTGCTATTTTCTACCAGATTGTAGCTTAAAGCAGGCTGAAAGTAAAGCAGAATGAGCCTTAAGGCAGACTCTGCTTTACTTTCAATCTGCTTTAAGTGGTCACGTAATTTCAATACGAGAGACAGCCTATGGGGTAAAGGGTTAAGGAAACTGAACCGGTGTGACTTATATTGAAGGAAAGATCTAACAAGTTCTTTACAACACGTGGAGTTATTGATTCTATACTGCAAACTCGAAAACCATGAAGCAGGAACTGATGTAGACATTTGAAAACTGTTTTCAACTAGATCAGTAAAATTGATTTGATCTAGATCAGAGAAAACTTTTTTTAACTTACATTACTTCAGAGAAATTGATGAAACTGTATAATAATTATGCCACTGAGAGACAAAGAAGTCACATTTACAAATTTCTTACTGATCAGATGAATATTAATCTTGGTCATTTTCAGAAAGTTGTCATTTTCGTCATTACTAAATTGCGTTATGCCATTTAAATGGGCAAAATATAATGTCTTCTCCACTTTACGCAGTGAATGATCTCCTTGATTTCTCATGATGTGTCGCGACATTTTGTAAAAGAGATGTATGTGGGCACTCTGGTTTTACATGGCTGCCTACTAAAAACAATCAAGTAACTGATAAACCTTTAACAATAAGACAACACTAACAGTGACCAGGCAATGAATAGCATAAATATGACATTGCTAACGGCTCCAGAACAGGGAGTAAAACTAAAACCAAAATTTTATGTCACCATCAAACCCTATGTTGAGACTATAAAAATACTAAAATTCGTAACACCCGTGTGTAACTGCCGCAAATATCCTAAAACTAAAAAAAATCTACTTTTTTTTTTCCCCACAGTAATTTGTCCAACGAGTACAAACTGAATTGCAAACAGTGTAAGACCCTGATCAGACTGCCATATCAGGAACAGTCTGATCAGGGTCTACACTGTTTGCTCAGGCCTGTCTGTCCCAGTACTTAGTGTCATTATGGAACTCATTAATAATCGTCTCAAAACCATCGTCTCAAAAGAGATGATTTCTAATGGTTAGTCACAACATAGGTTTTGGTGGAGACATAAGGATTTCAGTATTTGAGATACTCCCACTTGACTTGAGCTGTGATTGCATATCAGATATTCCTGTGTACCATGTTGTTTGTAAAAGTAATACAGATTATGTACAGTAAAATCTAGGTTGAGTGACAAAGCATGATCTGAGTCTACAACGGTTGGCCTATAGATGGTAGGTTTGTCAATTTTAGATGTTAATTTTATATTATAAATCCACAATTAAATATCAGGAATTATGTACAGTGGAAAAGATGTTTAACGCTTTTTCAATGAATTAACAAAATATATGAATGTGCTAAAACAATAATGCCATTGCAAACAGTTTGGGGCCAGATCAGATGCCGGGTAACCCGGCGTCTGATCAGGCTCCAAACAGTTTGCATCTTAGATTTTTGAAAATTATCAACAAGTCATTTTCAACATTTCATTGTTTGCGTTTTGATAGTTTAAATGGGGGGAAAATAATGTCTTCTCCACTGTACCTAACCTTACAACTCTAGCACATGATAAAATGTTGTACACATTAAAAAAAATGGTTTTGTTCAAATATTATGTGCATACATCCTCAAAAAAGTTAATGTTCTGCACTGTATGCACATTTCTGTTTGGACTAGCTGTATCCCTGTAGATTAGGCTAGGAGAAGCTGGGAACAAGTCGCTGCAAGTTTGAGCATGTACATATATGTATTTACAGCAGTCAATATGATGTTAATACAGTCTAACTGGTACCCAGCACTCATTTACTGAAGAAACATTTATCTCTTCAAAGAAAGGTGGCTGCTTTAGTGCAGGGCAACAGTAATCAGAGCTCCCCATAGCGTGGGTCCTATTTCAAATACTTACTTTCTTGTTCCTCATCTAAATCGTATGTTGTGCTACTCATTAGAATCATCTCGAAGAGACAATTCTAATGAGTGGTCACAACATAGGGTTTATGAACAAATTGTTATGAGTGGTGGTCTAGGCACCATATGAGCCTTCATGTCTTGCAGTGCCATAAACCCCAACTCAATCAATCTCATGAGTGCTTTAAAATAGGGTTTAGATACGACATAAAGGAGACAATTGGGAAATGGTCTTTTTACTCACTTTTATCATGAGCCCTGAGTAAATGCAAGGAGCTACGGAAGGAGTTTCTTATAATACAGGCCGGGTTGTCCTGCATAAAGCAACTTGTTTTAATCAAGGTAAATGTATCATTCTCTGAATGAGAGCATCGTACAAGTCAAACTGTGCAATAGAACTAACCCATTTATGCCTTGATGTTTAAAATAATCAACAACAGCTTCCTTGCACTAGATGAAAACAACTATTGTATATTTTTGGTATTGCACAGCCAATGCTTATTTGTCCATGCAACTTAATAAGATATACAGATATCAGAGATTCAAATACAGACTCTGATGATACAAAACTTTTTTTCAACATATTATCTGAATCTATGCTGTTTACAAATACCTTTTTACGAATGGTGCATTAGATTATTATTTATTAAAGGGGATCGAGTTGAGCCTTTCATCCTAGAAAAGACAATTCGAATGGGTAGTGACACTATAGTGTTTAAGGCAGAAATACAGAATTCAGTTTCTGATATCTGGAGCCCTGTATAATAGGCATGAATGGGTTACACACTTTAGTATACCTGCAGCGAGTTCAGTAAATGTATAGCCAACGTGGGCCAACGTCTGTGACAAATTTGCACAAAACAACCTGTTTGCTGATATCGCTGGGCAACTACGCGAACAAGCCTCGAAGGTAGTGCACCATCACGAACAAAAATATCCAAAATGGCGACCAAATGAATCTTACGCTTGCCCTTGATTTGTATATAATTTGTTCATACCCATGGAAAGTATACATGGATATATATATATGGGATGCAAATGATATAATTGTTGGAAAGTATTCAAGAAGGTTAGCAGTCATGCTATTAAGGGTGTTTGCATTGCCAAACTTAGTTGGCCTCCAATATCTTTACTGAACTCCCTGACGTTGACAATTAAAGCCTGAGGCAAAAGATGTTCTCATCATGATAGCCAGGTGTTCTTAGGATAGTTATCTTCAATACATAAATGCAGTCTATAAGATTGTGTTTAAGAAGAATGTACATGTACACTAACTACCAGATATCTTATAAGGTACTTATACGTATATTCCATAAATAAGTCTATATAATTATATATATATAATTCTATGATTTCAAACTCATTATTGACAAAAAGTACAAGAACTGATTCTATTTTTGAGAATGAAGACGATAAGAACACTCAGGATTAATGTTCTTGAATTCAAACAATTTTGCAATTTTATTAAGTATTGAGATGAAATGAAAAATATGATAAATAATTTTTTTGTTAACAGTGATTTTCCATTTAGTTGTCAGTTTCATTAACCCACTACCCCATAGCCAGTTCCTAGTTTTGAAGACAGTGACCATATAAGGCAGGTTGAAAGTAAAGCAGAATGCACCTTAAGGTGCATTCTGTTTTACTTTCAGCCTGCTTTAAGTTACCATCTACTAGAATATAGAAAATAGTTCTTATCATACATATTCATAACTGTATAAATTGGAACTATTTTCCTCAGTGGAGAAATAAATTTAAGACATAAAAAGGTGTATTTATGGGGTAATGGGGTCATAAAAACAGAACTGTTTTGAATATACCGTTATTCTCATAGTATTTTAAAATTTCAGCAGGAAAAACTTTCAAATAGAAGACTTAATTTTCAGCATTAAAATTATTGATAACAAAACTTACATAAATTTGCATAAACCCTTTACTCAAAAGAAAAGAAGAAAAGAAAGAGCACCAGCAGTTATAAGTCAGTACCTAATAAGCTTATGGGACCATAAGATCTTTAACCTCGTACCCCATAGCCTGTTTCTAGTTTTGAAAGCAGGTGACCACTTAACCCATTACCCACTAGCCTGTTTCTAGTTTTGAAGACCGGTCACTACTGAAAGCAGGCTGAAAATAAAGCAGAATGTGCCTAATGGCACATTCTGCTTTACTTTCACCCTGCTTTAAGCTATCATCTGTTAGGATTTAGAAAATATTTCTTCTAATACTTATTCATAATTGCATGTATAAAGTGGAACTGTTATCTTCAGAGGAGTAATAAATTAAAGGCGTCAAAATGTGTATTTATGGGGTAATGGGTTTAAGCAGGTTGAACGTAAAGGAGATTGCGTCTTAAGGCACATTATGCTTTACTTTCAGCCTGCTTGAAGCTACTAACTACACTGTTTGTAAATGATGTGTAAACTAGTGTCACTAGAGATTAATGAATTAAGTAAAACTTACAGATATTACAAAGTCAAGTAAATTTGGCTAAAGTCAGACTACTGTTTTTGATACTCATCTGTGTTAACTTCACTTGATTTTAAATAAATTATAATTGTGAGAAGAATAGTAAATATAATGCCTGGTGTTGCCAAAGCTAACAATGAAGACCTCGATGAGCATGTCATCTCACCAATTTCTACACTTTCTTTACCAGCTGTATAGACAACGTGGCAGTGTCTAATCAACACCCCTATAGTTGACAAAATGAACCCTTCCAATGTGAAATAACGGGAGTTTTCATTGGACATTTCCTGGCATATAAGTAGACTAAGTTGTGTAATATCATAGTTAATACATCATCTGGTTTATACAACTGTAATATGAGGTCATCAAAGAACGGTAATCCTTACAACATATAATACTTAAAACTATCACCCGAGCCTCAGATAAGACAGAGTAAATAAAACTTTTTCAAAAAATTCACCAAAGTCTATGTTGTGACCACTCATTAGAATCGTCTCGAAGAGTGGTCACAACATAAGCTTTAGTACAAACATAAGGATTTTAGTTTTAAAATACTCCTCTTATCTAGGACTATGAGTCAATCCCTACCAACTACCACTACACATCTAGAGAGACAAACAAACACACTAACAAATACTACATCGGCATGTTAAAACACAATGTTACAATTTTATTACAATCATCATAATTTCGAGCCATGTTGGTTTGAGTTAAAAGAGGACCTGCGGAACATTGCTAATAATGTAGACTCATATCAGTAGCTGCCTATATAGAGTCACATCTGATCAGTGTCTGCACTGTTTGCAGCCGTACCCTCAGAGCTCCAGATAAAGGGAAAATTTGAAATCTAAAATTTTTATGCATGCTCAAAACCCTATGGTATGACTACTCATTAGAATGGTCTCTGCACCATAGTGTTTGATTCATACATAAAGGTGAGAGAGTGGAAAATGTTTTCTCCCTCTTCTAGAGCTCTGCTCCTACAAAGTACAGTAAAACCTAAGCTCAGCTGCATTCCATTAAGGCTTTAGTCTGCTTCATGAATGACAAAAGAATGCACAATGCCCATAGAGAATCTTTCTGTGTTTCTTTCATCATGCATTTCATGTTAATCCATCAAAATCTAGAAAGACACATTTATAACTGCTCAATGCGGGATGCTTGTAATACAGAAAGCTCCTATAAGAGCTTTATGCATTTTTTTGTCTGCAATAAGCTGCAATTGTTAGCTTGTTTTAAATGACTGCTCTGTCCCTATAGTGCTGGAGCGAGATATTTCCATCCTTTGTTAGCTTGTTTTAAATGACTGCTCTGTCCCTATAGTGCTGGAGCGAGATATTTCCTTGTTTTAAATGACTGCTCTGTCCCTATAGTGCTGGAGCAAGATATTTCCTTGTTTTAAATGACTGCTCTGTCCCTATAGTGCTTGAGCGAGATATTTCCATGTTTTAAATGACAGCTCTGTCCCTATAGTGCTGGAGCGAGATATTTCCTTGTTTTAAATGACTGCTCTGTCCCTATAGTGCTGGAGCGAGATATTTCCATCCTTGTTTTAAATGACTGCTCTGTCCCTATAGTGCTGGAGCGAGATATTTCCATCCTTGTTTTAAATGACTGCTCTGTCCCTATAGTGCTGGAGCGAGATATTTCCATCCTTGTTTTAAATGACTGCTCTATCCCTATAGTGCTGGAGCGAGATATTTCCATCCTTTGTTAGCTTGTTTTAAATGACTGCTCTGTCCCTATAGTGCTGGAGCGAGATATTTCCTTGTTTTAAATGACTGCTCTGTCCCTATAGTGCTGGAGCGAGATATTTCCATCCTTTGCAAACAGTAAAGATCAAGATCAGAGGGCTCCTGATGAAGCCCTCTGTTCAGGGTCTGCACTATTTGTCATATAGGGCAAACCCCTTCAGTCAGGAGCCCTCTGGTCAGGGTCTGCACTATTTGTCATATAGGGCAAACCCCTTCAGAGTCGATATAAACTAGTCATTAACTAGAAAAAGTATATTAAGTCCCTTTAAAAAGTCAGCATAATATTATCATCCTAAGCATCACTTGCTAACATTTGAAAACAGCTTAGATCCAGATCAGACACCATATAACGTGGCATCTGATATGGATCCAAACTGTTTGTCACTCATATATATTCAACTTTTCTTCAGTTAAAAAATCATTAAAACTAATTTTCAGATTTTTTGCAAACAATATATTTGAAAAAGATGACATTTCAGCACTGTAAAGGCTTAAACTCAGGCTTAACTGCACAGTTGACTCAGGCAGATGAAAACTAGTGTACACCCTAATCAGTTGCAGTGTTTTACATGTGATAACTGATCTAGGTCTACACTGTTTGCAACATCCAATTTCCCCAACTATACATAGCTCATTTAGTATTACCATTGTTCACTGGAGATGAAGGACAAAACAATTCTGCTTGCTAGTAAAAAGGAGGTATCATATGCATATTGTAAACAATGTGTCTTGTAAACAATGTGTATTGTAAACAATGACTGTGTCTTGTAAACAATGTGTATTGTAAACATTGATTGTGTCTTGTAAACAATGTAATTTGTAAACAATGACTGTGTCTTGTAAACAATGTGTCTTGTAAACAATGACTGTGTCTTGTAAACAATGTGTGTGTGTGTGTGTGTTGTAAAACAATGTGTATTGTAAACAATGTGTATTGTAAACAATGACTGTGTCTTGTAAACAATGTGTATTGTAAACAATGTGTATTGTAAACAATGTGTATTGTAAACAATGACTGTGTCTTGTAAACAATGTGTATTGTAAACAATGTGTATTGTAAACAATGTGTATTGTAAACAATGACTGTGTCTTGTAAACAATGTGTCTTGTAAACAATGTGTCTTGTAAACAATGTGTATTGTAAACAATGTGTATTGTAAACAATGTGTATTGTAAACAATGACTGTGTCTTGTAAACAATGTGTCTTGTAAACAATGTGTATTGTAAACAATGTGTCTTGTAAACAATGACTGTGTCTTGTAAACAATGTGTGTGTGTGTGTGTGTGTTGTAAAACAATGTGTATTGTAAACAATGTGTATTGTAAACAATGACTGTGTCTTGTAAACAATGTGTGTGTGTGTGTGTGTTGTAAAACAATGTGTATTGTAAACAATGTGTATTGTAAACAATGACTGTGTCTTGTAAACAATGTGTGTGTGTGTGTGTGTTGTAAAACAATGTGTATTGTAAACATAAGGATTTTATTTCATGAAACACTTCTCCTTATAAATACGGAGCTCTGATATAGGATGTGTCTAAAACAAAAGCCAACTATCAGTTTCAACCAGCTCTGATGCCAATAATCAACTTGAGGTATTGTAAAAACCTACAACTATGGAAACTCTTATGAAGATATTGTAAACCTGTGTTAATTAAAAAGTGTTTACGACAGGTGACTGCTTAACCCTTTACCACATAGCCTATTTCTCATTTTGAAGACAGGTGTCCACTTAAAGCAGGTTGAAAGTATAGCAGAATGCGCCTTAAGGCGCATTCTGCTTTACTTTCAACCTGCTTTAAGCTACAATCTTCTAGAATATACTAATTATTTCTTGTGATACATATTCATGACTGTATAAATTAGAACTATTTTCTCCAGTTGAGGAATAAATTAAAGGTGTAAAAAGGCATATTTATGGGATAATGGGTTAAAGCAAGGCGACAGTAAAATTTCTCTTAAGTTGATGAACTTGACTGTCAATGCACTATTAATACGGCCTTTTAGCTAAACAGCAGGAAAAATATCTTAAGTTAAAAGTTTAAATAGACATAAAATAGAATGTAAACAACAGTGAAATATAGAGATACATTGCCAGCTCTCTGCTTGCCTATCCAAACAGCATGTTACAGTGAACACCTGTATTCAACCCATTACCCTATAAATACACCCTTCTATGCATTTAATTTATCCCTCCACTCAATATATTAGTTCCAATTATACAGTAATGAATAAGAAATATTCTAGAAGATAGTAGCTTAAAGCATGATGAAAGTAAAGCAGAATGTGCCTTTTGGCACATTCTGCTTTGCTTTTAACCTGCTTTAAGTGGTTACTTGTATTCAAAACTGGAAACAGGCTATGGGGTAATGGGTTAATATAAGTGTTAAACCTTTTCTCCATAGCTTCTTTTAAGTGTTAAGGGGAGTGGTGGCTTAAAGCAAGTTGACAGTAAAACAGAGAGCTCCTGAAGGAGTTTTCTGCTTTATTGTTTGCCTGTTTCAAGCAGACGCCGGTCAGAATACATGAAATGTTTCTTGCAGCATTATCTAAAGACATAGTTGAATAAAAAAGAAAAGGCATTTTCAGGAGGATAGGTAAATGGGTCAAAAGATGTTTCTATAGGGATTGAGTCCAGTGGCTGCCAAATGCAGATATTACTGTAGTTTTTGTTTGGAGCAAGCCATTGCTAGACTACCATCTACAACTCAATCACACAAACTTGTAAATCTTATGGTGCACCAGGCGCGTAGCTACCTGTACGCAAAAAACGCAACTGCGTACACATTGTCCTCACAAATCGAAAAATTAAAAAGTCAAAAAATGCAATAAAAGTCGGAGGGGGTAGGGGGTTTAAGAGATTAATGGCAGGAAGACAACCTGTCAAAAAACTATTATCCTAGATTAAACAATTCATGTTATATTGAGTAAATTTTTTACATAGATTCATGTTGTTATTTTACCTGTTTTGAATGCGGGAAATGCCTTCAGACGTCCCAGAGACAACCTAGAAATAAAATTTTCCAGGGGCAGCATGCCCCCGGACCCCCCTAGTAAGAGTGCGTACACTGATCGGAAGGACCGATGATGGTATAGCCATTAGATATTAAAGGCTGGAAGACAAGCTATAATATTAGAAAGGAAAAATCATTATCATAGAACTAATAATATGTTGAGTGAAAAATTACATAGTTTATCATAGTATTTTACCTGTTTTAAATGCCGGAAGCGCCCTTAGTATTCACCAGAGACCATCTAGAAATTAAGATTTCCCGGGGGGATCATGGTCCCGGACCCCTGACTCCACCCCGCAAACTATTTTATCTTGGATAAAAACAATTTCTTTTATTTTTTATACGAATTTCACATGTATTTATGCGGTATTTTACCTGCTTTTATTGCGCAAAATGATTGTGCGAAATGCCCTCAGGATATGACTAAAAGACAACATTTCACCATAAAATCATAATAGATTATTTTGAGTCAATTTTTAGCTTGGGATGGCCCTGTGTCCGTCGTCGTGCGTCGTGCGTCGTCGTTAACAATTGCTTCAAATGACATCTTCTCCTAAACGGCTGAACAGATTTCAACCAAACTTTACAGGAATGTTCCTTGGGTCAAGCTCTTTCAAATTTGTTCAAAGAATTGAAAACAATATAGAACTCTGGTTGCTATGGCAACCAAAGTGAAAAAATAAGGAAATCTTAACAAATCTTCTTGTCTGAAACTACAAGGGCCAGAGCTTAGATATTTGGCACATAACATTATCTATAGGTCCTCTATCAAGTTTGTTCAAATTATGCCCCATGGGGTCAAAATTGGCCCCGCCCCGGGGGTCACAGTTTTACATAGAGTTATATAGTGAAAATTTCAAACGTCTTCTCCACTGAAACTAATATGGCCAGAGCTTTGATATTTGGCATGGTGACACTTCTAAATGTCCTTTACCTAGTTTGTTCAAATGGTTCTGGTCGGTTAAATATCTAGGTCATAATTCACATTCAAAATATGTATAGCAGACAGCAATTCAGCATTATAAGAGTTAGACCCTAGCCAAATTTCCTACTGGCAGAGTTACATAACTGAACTCAGGTCAGCTGGTCAGCTGATGAGGTTCACAGCATATGGTGTTGTCTGCTATATTTTTATGCCCTGCAGTTGGGGGCATATTGTTTTTGTCTGTCTGCTTTTTTGTCTGTTTGTCCATTGTTTGTCTGTCAGTCCACAACTTTAATCTTAGCCATAACTTTGTTAAAGTTAGAAACTTTATAACTTGGGTCATGTCCTACAAAGGTCAATGTCATTTTTGAGATATTTCCCAGTGTCATATTTTCTTGTCTTTGAGATAACTCCAGTTCTACTGATGTTAACCCATTACCCCATACATATGCCTTTTTACGCCTTTAATTTATTCCTCCTCTAAAGAAAATAATTCCACTTTATACAGTCATAAACATGTAAGATATAAGAAATAGTATCTATATTTTAGTAGATGATAACTTAAAGCAGGTTGAAAGTAAAGCAGAGTGCGCAATAAATAATCATATGGAAATACATGTAGCTTGATAAGAAGAAGTGTCATGGATAAGGGCCATAACTCTGCCAACAATATTTTTTTTAAGTTATTCCAATTTGTCATGTTTTTTTTTTGTCTGGAAGATAATTCCATTTACAGCTATATTAAAATGTTGTCTTGCCTATTAAGCTAAGGCACAATTACCTCAGGTGAGCGAATTAAGGGCCATGGCCCTCTTGTTTACATAGATTTATGTTAGTATTTGACCTGTTTTGAATGCGCGAAACGCCCCCCAAAACGCACCAGAGACCATCTAGGAATAAAAATTTCCCGGGGGGAGCTTGCCGCCAGACCCCCACCCCCTAGTAAGAGTGCGTACATCAAGTGGTCTATCTTTGCCCCTCATGTGTGCAAACCCCACCCCATCGGAGTTTGCTTCCTACGGACCTGTAACTTTTTGACTAACACCTAGGCTATTAGTAATAGACAAAATTCTTTACAACATCAGGGGGTAATTGCTCAATTACTTAAAAAACTTATCTGTGGCTCTGAGGACCCATTGGATCAGGGTCTGCACTGTTTTTAATTGTATCATGTACAGTACTGTAAAAAAAACACCAATATTTTACAGTGGAAACTGAAATTGTTCATTTGATGCTTTTAGGAAGAATGGGTTCAGTTTGAACATACTTACAGTGTATCATGTATGTGACCAGATCGAACTATTGACCTGTGCAAACAATGCAGACCCACATCAGAAGTCTCCTAAATGAGTCCTGAGACTGATCAGGACCAGCCCTGTTTGTCATTTTGTAATAAACTGTATACAATTTTATAAAGTTAAAAATGGAAAAGTTTGTGTTATTTGGAAGCTGGACTTTTCCATTTTATGTTTCAGGGGAGAAAGACGGTCCGAAGTTCTAAATATATATATGTTAACGGTGTAGTACTGGATCCGGCCCTGTCTAAATATATATTTATGTCAATGACTGTCGGTTTGAAATTAACATCCCTGACTTTGTCGTTGATGTCGTTTTTGGATTTTCTTAATCATTTTTTGTATAGATTTATGTTATCTTATATCGAGTTTCGAGGGCGGGAAACGTCCTCAGAACGCACCAGAGACCATCTAGGAATAAAATTTTCCCGGGGGAGCATGCCCCCCGACCCCCCTAGTCAAAGTGCGTACACTTCCTATTTGGTCTAGCTACGCCCCTGTGCACCTATTTCCATTTTAAACCCTTACAATGCTGAACTGTACCAATAAATTATTCCACTTTTGAAATAAAATAAACAGCTTATATCAAATTTATTAGGACTGTTTAATGATATCTAAATTTTCAATAAGAGTTCCACAAAAATTGTTTTGTCTGTCTTAACCAATCATTTAGACCATCTAGCACAACTTGGCTTTAGCGCGACTTGGCTTACATTTGCAAACGAGTTTGGATCCAGATCAGACCCCACATAATAGGGCGTCTGATCTGGATCGAAACTATTAGACACTCAAATTCAACTGTTGTACAGTTTAAAACGGATAAAAAAATCTAATTTAGAGTTTTTTCGTGAACAATATATTTGACGCTGAAGACAATTCAGTATAATAAGGGTTAAAACACTTTCCTTGCCATTTTGACCCCTATGATCATTGTGTATATGCAAACAGAATAGAACCTGCTCCTCACTATAGACAATATATTCACACATTTCAGGTTCTGTTGTAAGAAACTGGTGAGCATGGTGATACATATAAATACTTCAAATACCATGCGAGAAAGTCCAGACTAATACTGCAATACACAACAGTGTAGACCAAATCTAGCTGTCATCTCAATCGCAGCATTGTATCAAGGTCTACACCTACACAAATGTAAGGTGAAGATGTATTGGACTTACACAGTGTAGACCAAGACTAGATGCCACATTGTGGGCACACATTTAAGCCATCAGCCCTCCCTATCCCCAATTCCACCACAAATCCTCCAAACTGTTTTCAGTGTTTAAGACATTAAGTGGTCACAGTATACATAACCCTTTACTCTATATATAGCCTGTTTCTAGTAGTGAATATAGGTGGCCACTTAAACTAGGTTGAAAGTAAAGCAGAATGCGCCTTAAGGGGGACTCGCAACCGGATGGTGTACTTGTCAAAATAAAATAAAATACTCAAATAAAAGCAAATTTGTGGCATTATTTGGCTTCTGACATTAAAAAAATATGATCAGTCCAAAAAAAGTCTCAAGAATCGTCACCGAATTTTAGTTTTTTTTAGATATTTTCCATCATTTTTCTATAGCGTTAGTAGACGGTATAGTTGTTGTTGTTGCTTCTCTACACGGGCTAAGACATAAACTTGAGCCGAATAATGTACTATCAATCTCTACCAGCGAAGTACGTTAACTCGCTACCATATAGATAGAGAGCGCCAGTAGCCGCCTGGGTAAAGGGGTTTCCTTTTTTTTCATGTTTGTCTCCGCATGGAGGGTCATGGGTTCGAATCCCACAAGAGCTTTTTTTTTTTTTTTTGAAATGCATTTTTTAACAGAATTTATTATCCTAAACTAAATCTTACCCATTTATATAAGCATTTGACATATATTTACAAATTACTATTTTTAATGCTAAATCCGGTTGCGAGCCTCTTTAAGGCGCATTCTGCTTTACTTTCAGCCTGCTTTAAGCTGTGACCATCTGCTAGAATATAGAAACTATTTCTTATGATACATATTCATAACTGTATAAATTGTAACTATTTTCTTCAGTGGGGGAATAAATTATATGTGTAAGATTACATATCTATGGAGTGATGGATTATGGTACTGCCATAAAGCAGGATGCAGAACATTTCTGTTTAACTTTCAGCTAACTTTATACCCTTATCATGCTAAGTAACACAGTGGCTGGTCCTGGTCTACACTATCTGCAACGCAACAAGTCTGCTTTTCTCAATTAAGTTTTTTGTGGCACTAAAACATTGTCAATCAATTTTCTTCTGGCACTAAAACATTATCAAGAAATATGTTTTCAAAAAGATTAAAAAGACACGTATTCCTTGTACAATGTCAGCCATATAATGTCTACTGCAAACTGACAAACAGTTGGACAGCATATACAGTCAGAGAAACTCCATTTCTTTTTGCAACAAAACAGGTCATTGGGTAATGGGTTAAAATCAGTCATCAACATTTTAAAGGGACTGTAATTTTCTATGCATTGTTGCATTGCATTTGCACTTTAGTATTCTTTAAACTGAAAAGATTACAACTTTTTCAATACTAGACATGCTGCCCAACCAGTAAAACATTCTCAGCCATAATTCATAGTCAGAAGTTTAAAGGAATCCGTGCAAAATGTTTTAGAAAAATCCATAAAATAAGCAGAAATAAAAAAGTTTAAAATACACTAAAAACACCCCTATTTACGACAACTTTTTCAGATTTAGTTTTCCGTATTTAATCAAGGCATATGGCTGCTTAAAGCAACATGAAAATAAAGCAGAAAGTTCCTGCAGGAGCTTTCTGCTTTACTTTCATATTGCCTAAGCTGTCACCTGTCTTCAAAACCATCAGTTTCTTTTCTTTTAAGTTGTCGTAATAGAGGTATTTTATATAAGTATGCATTCTGAAGTGACTTAGGCACATGGCAGGACAAACAATTGTCCCAAATATGGTTGAAAACAATGGGACCGCTTTGATACCTGTTAAAACATCATGCTTATTCTACTCTACATGTTGTCAAATACTTGCCAATTAAAGCACAATTTATACTACACAAATACCTGATCAGTTTTTATGTCATATACTGATAGTTCTTTTTTTTTCAGTTCATAATGGCTTGAAAATTAAAACTGAAATTTGACAATAAAACATACTTTCTCCCTGAAACAAGTGTTTGTTAAGTTGAGGTCAGTGTTTTTAACCAAATAGTCCTGAACATGGGCAGTTACTGCCTGAAGCACACTTAAGATTATTTCCCTGTATGAATTTTGAGGTAGTTACTTCCCTTGAAGATGAAAAAATTCCAGAGTCACATCCCTTGAATTTAAATACCCGCTTGCCTTTAACAAGTAATGTTTTGATGAGGAGGTTTGTCAGTGTTTTCAGTTTCACTACTCAGTTTCTCATTGTCACAGTTTTGTGCACACAAGTCTATCTCAAAGCCCGAGTCCTGCGACCCGCTACGGGACCCGCTATGGCTTTGCTTTTCTGAGTGACACTCACTTTTCTTCACACTGCCCTTTGACCCCACTGCCTTCACAGGGCACATGTCATTACTTTCTTCCACTTCTGAAGATTCACAGGAAGCAATCCTGCCACTTGTAATATCAACATCCACCTTATCTGGTGTTGTGAAACTAGAATCTAGGGTAGTTGTATCCACTGTTGGGTTACTTGAGGTATCCATTCCATGACTATTACTAGAGCTCGCTGACAGCAAGGCTCTCCTCTCAGCAGGAAACTGAAATATAAATACAGCACATGTCAGCCACATCACACATTTTAACCCATTACAGACACCTTTTTACAGCTTAAACCCTTTACCCCATAAATGCACCTTTTTACATCACTAAACTATTATTTCACTGAAGAAAATATAGTTCCACTTAAATAGTCAACTCATGAATATGTATCATAGGAAATAGTTTCTGTATTCTAGCAGATGGTAGCTTAAAGCAGGTTGAAAGTAAAACAGAATGCGCCTAAAGGCGCATTCTGCTTTACTTTCAACCTGCTTTAATTGATGAATTATCTTCAAAAATTAGAAACAGACTATGTGATAATGGGTTATTTAATTATACATTCCTCCATTGAAGAAAACTGTTGCACTGTACAAAATCATGAATATGAATTTATACTGCTTGCTTTAAATAAACCCACACTTTAGTTGGTACTTGACATATTTAAGAAATACAAATAAAGTAATACAAACAATTTGTATCCTTAGTTCAAGGTTGTCAAGCCTTTGAGTTGAGTCTCAGAAGATCAATTTCTCAAGCATTTGATTGGTCAGATTTGAGTTTTTGCAATAAAATGCTTGAGAATAATCTCAGACTTAATTAACTCAAATGCTTAATAACATTGGTCCATGCTTACAAAGCTTAGTTAATTTAAGTTGATTCTGAGATGGTTCTCAATCTTTTGATTGGTCAGATGCTCAAATCTGACCAATCAAAAGCTTGAGAATGATCTCAGACTCAACTGAAATGCTTTATAAAGCATAGGGCTAGGAGTCTTGCCCTGATGTCTGATCCAGATCAGTTCAAAGTAAGACAATTAAATTTTGTTGCTTAAATGCTTTAACAATCATTCTTGATGGCTTGAATGGTGGTACCTATGGTCATTTCTGTGGGAGAAGTACCTATGGTCATTTCTGTGGGAGAAAACTTGAGGACCTGGAGCAAACCAATTTTTTAGTGTCTGGACGGGCGACCAATATATTATTCCACATACTGCCAAAACCCCGGATCTTACTCGGGTTCAGTGTGTTCTAACCCCTGTACTATCTAGACATGCTATTGAGCCACTTACCTGGTGCCCATTAGGGACCTGGTTCCCGTTTGACCCCACAAGAACTACACCATTACAGCCTTGTTCTCTGCTGTACATGATGTAATGCCCACCCTGAAACATATATAAACTCCATAAATGTATGGGTCTTTGGCATTGGGGTTTGACCCATTACCCCATAGCCTGTTTCTAGTTTTGAAAACAAGTTACTGATTAAAGCAGGTTGAAAGTAAAGCAGAATACGCATAAGGGCTCATTCTGCTCTGATTTCAGCCTGCTTTAAGCAAAATTCTGCTAGAATATAGAAATATTTCTTATGGTAAATTTTCATACTTGTGTAAATTAGAACTTTTTTCCTCAATGGATGAATAAACTAGAGGTGTAAAACTGCGTATTTATAGGGTATTGAGTTAACCAACTTCTCTATTTATATGCCTTTTTTTGCTTTTAGTCAATTCCTCCACTGAAGAGAACAGCTCCATGAGTTGATGTAGTCATGAATAAGCACCATAAGAAATATTTTCTATATCCTAGCAAATAGTAACATAAAGCAGCTGAAAGTAAAGCAGAATGTGTGTTTATGTGCATCCTGCTTTACTTTAAAGCTGCTTTAAGTGGTCAGCTGTCTTCAAAGCTTAAAGTAGACTAATGGGTGGGGTGGGGGTGGGGTTGGTAGAGGTTTATTTCTTTTCAATTCACTGACCCCTGAAACTTGAGGTGGTCAATTCCAGTTTCCAATAGAGTCTTGTTCAGTTCTTACTATTCACAATTGTTTCAAAACTTTTGCAAAATGATACACGGTGCAGTCCATGGCCCTAATCCTTTAAGAGCAATAATTTGATCTAGGTCTACATGGTTTTCATTGGATAATAATAATACTTACTTAGATTCTAGGAAATGCAGCGTTTTTTTTCACCCAATCGGGAACGGGTCCGGTACCCCTCAGATTGGGAATTTTTCAAGTCAAATTGGGAAAAACTAGTTTTGAAATGATGACAACGCAGAAATTGGGAATTTAAGTTACTAAACAGTTAGAACTGTTTATGATGGTAAACATGGTGTAAAAACTAAATCTACGCTGGGTGTGTTACTCACAGTAGACGCTGTTGCGGCCGAGACAGAGTTGATGACTTGGTAAAATCCAAAATCTTATCTTATCTATCTCTGAATGCTGCCAATCACGCTCGCGAGTGTTAAGGCAGTGATCTAGATTCAAGTTCTTCATTATCGTCTTTCTCAAAAACAATTCTGTAATACTTTGAATTATGGCTCATGATTGTTTTAATTGTAGGTTTTCTATTTTATAAATGATTGTAAACAGAGTCAGACTGGGTTTGTAAACTCTTATCAATTTCAGCGGATTTTGCGATCACGCAACATTAACCAGTCTCGATGAAGGGGCATGTATAAATCTTCGCCCGGAACGTTTCCGAAATTCGGCAGTAATCACTGGTATTGTTTTATACATACTCCCAAAAATGTCAATGGAGTTGCGTAACTTTGTTTACATTCACGAGACATTCATTGTAGCAAAAGATAAGTTGGAATATGGATGGTTTGCTATGATTTAAAGGGAAAATGTAATTGATAATTGGCAAATATGTTTATTTTGATTGGGAACGGGTCCGATAGTAGATTTCTTTTGATTGGGAAGGGTCCGGTCGTCAAATTGGGAAGGGTCCGTCTCGAATTGGGAACGAACGGGTCCGTTCCCCGGTACCGTTCAAAGAAGGGAAAAAAACGCTGAAATGGTAAATTTTAGTCAACGGTTTAAGTTACTTACTTTAGAGTCCGAGTTGCTGTTTTCTGTCAGTCTACGATTGAGGAAAGGGGAGTAACTGGCCATGCCTGTTGGCTCATTGGTCTGTTGACTGAGGTAGCGTCCAACATGGTGGCTATCTGAGGTATGTGCTGCTGCCCGCAATCTCCTGTACGTCCTGTAATAAGTACATATCCAAATTGTATAATAAATACAAAATTTTACGCTTCCAATTATTCATACATTAACTCTTTCAAGACTAAGTGACTCTTGTGGGTTACATGGTTCCCTTGTGGTTCGTTTCATTACCAAAACAGGAACCATCCACTTGGAATCCGGGGTAGTTGAATAAATGATGCTTTAAATTAGCAAATAGTGTAGACCCTGATCAGAGCGTTCATATAGGAGCCCTCTGATCTGGGTCTACATAGTTTGCAAATTGAATTAGTACATTTTAAACAGTTCCATGGTGTTGAAAGAGTTAAGAAAAGTAGTACCAAGCAAGGATGTCCTGAATATTAAATATTGAGTACCTTCCCAGAGGAGAGCTTAAAGCAGGCTGAAAGTAGATAATAATAATCCTTCAGCAGTTAAGCTTGTTTTCAAAACTAGAAGCAGGCTGTAGGTAACAGATTAAAGTAAAGCAGACAAGAAGTTGAAATTAAAGATAAAAGCAAAATTAAGTTAAGCTAAAAGAAAAATGAAAGCAAAGCAGAAAGATTTCGAATAATCATCCATCTTGTTTTAAGCAGCCTAGTTGAACATAAAGCAGAATGTGTCTTGAGGTGCATTCTGCCTTACTTTCAGCCTGCTTTTAAGCTACCATCTGCTAGAATATAGAAATTATTTCTTGATACAATAACATGACTGTATAAATTGCAACGGTTTTTTGCAGGAGGGGGGGGGGGGAGTAAACTGAAGGTGCTAAAATGCCTATCTATGGTAGAAAAGGGTCTTAGTCTTACCGATGTTTCACTACAATGACTGCGACACAGATTATGCAGCAAATCAGTCCAATGGAGCATCCTATAATGATGCCCATACGCTGCTCAAATACACTGGGCAACTGGGGAGGCTCCACTGAACCTGAAAAAGTAAACATTCAAATAATTGTTTTGAAAAACATTATCAGGGCTCCAGATAAGAGGGACTATACACTCTCTCCTCCATGTCTGTATATGGTGTGGCTACTCATTAGAATTGTCTCTTTTAGACAATTCTAATGAGTTAGAGTAGTAACACCATAGGGTTTGGTGCAGAAATGAAGATTTTAGTTTTTGAAATACTTTCCATAACTGGAGCCCTGCACAATGTCATATAAACTGGAACACTGACCAAGTCAGAAAAAGGACCCTATAATGCTGTGGAGAAGAGTAAGCCAGCAGAGGGGAAACTGCACATGCACAGTACACTAAAACCTCTCTACTACCAGTCTACGGCCCTGAACAAGAATATCTTTCAAGAGGTAAAGGAGATCAGGCATGGACAGAAATTCAAAGGGTCGACTATTTACCTTTACTTTAGACTTTAACCCTCAGTCAGCATGGCTAAAATATAGATTCTTAACATCATCAGAATTTTTTTACTAATTCAAAGGCCCATAATTATGACATGCCAAATTCAATTCTATTTGTTACCCTTGTAAATCTATAATGAAATATTCCAGTAAACACAAAGGGAGACTTCATTGAAATATTCAGCCATAAATCGGCAAAGAAAAAGTCAGACCCTAATAACTCAAATATGTGCAAGTCAAAACTAACCAGGCATGTGATCAGGCTCAAAACTGTTTGCATTGCATTGTGTTTAAACAATAACATCCACTATACATACTGTTGGTCTCACAGGACTTTGTACAGTGCGGGCAAGCTTGGTCACAGGTGTTGATCATGATGATATCAGATGAGTACCCTTCCCCCGCCCTCGTACATGCCCGCAGCTTGAAAAAGTAGATCTTCCCCGTCAGGTCATTCACAACAATGGTCGTTGTTGAAGCTGAAACAGAGAGAAAGTGATGCTTGAAGATTATATAAAGAAGAATAGTGATATGGTAAGTAAATGAATTTTTATGTATTATAAGTTATAGTTTAGAAATAACAAATTTGTAAGTGTGCATTATCGTGCATTAGATCACAGTTAGGAGTTGAGATGTGGAGTCATTAGATCACAAAGCCTTTAGGCCTGCTTTAAGCTACAAACTGCTAGAATAAAGAAAATATTTCTTATGGTAAACATTTATGATTGTATAAAATGGAACTATTTTCTTCAAGGGAGGAATAAATTAAAGGCGTAAAAAGGTGAATTTATGGAGAAATTGTTTTGATTACCGTTCTGTTGTATTGTTGACCAATCCTGCTCTGGGACATTTTTATCTGGGTTGTAGTAGACGATGTAGTAGGTAATAATACCATTCTGCTTCCGAGGAGGGCCCCATTCAATCATTACTGTGCCAGGGGAGACTACTTCTGCAAGCAAGATCTCAGGAGGGGAGGGAACTGAAAAAGGTGAAGGTCATGAAAAACTTTATCATCCACACAATGGGCAGAGTAGATATATTTTACCCCATAGCCTGTTTCTAGTTTTCAAGACTGGTGGTCACTTAAAAGCAGGTTGCAAGTAAAGCAGAATGCACCTTTAGGCACATTCTGCTTTACTTTCAGCCTGCTTTAGCTTACCATCTGCTAGGATAGAAAACAATATTTCTTTTTCATAAAGAAAGTGAAACTGTTTTGTTTAGTAGAGAAATAATTAAATATGTAAAAAGGCTTCTTGAGAAATAGATTTAGAAAATATTGTTAAGACTTTCAATTTGTTTTGTTTCAAAAGAGAGGCCAAATTCCTACAATCAGATTTTACAATGTTTCAGGTCCAGATAAGGTGGGTATTTCAAATAATATTTTTCTCATTTCTGCATCAAACCCTATGTTGTGACTATTCATTAGAATTGTCTCACGGAGCTGATTCTTAAGAGTTTAAGAGTGGTCTCAACCTAGGGTTGAGAGGAGACATAGAGGCAGGGCTGCCATAAGTTGATCTTGAAAACTCTTTAGATTTCAAAGTTTTCTATTTTCCAAGCACGTTTTTTTAAAGCAGGTTGAAAGTGAAGCAGAATGCACCTTAAGAGGCATTCTGCTTTATTTTCAGCCTGCTTTAAGCTGTCATCTGCTAGGATAAATATCAGAAGATTTCGGAAAAATCTGGAGAAATGACAGCCCTGTAAAGGAGATTTTTTTAGCTTGGAATTTTTTGAGATTTCACATCCCCTTCATCGGCAAGACTGTACCAGCAAAATTCATGTGAGTGGTCACGTGAAACGAGGAGACCATGGTCATACTCATTCCTGATCCAGAGCAAAGAAACATCTTTGGATGCAAAATAGACCCTGATATCGGTCTACACTGTTTGCAATAGAAATTACTGCTAGTGAAGCACCAACACATTTATTCAGAAAAATTAATGTCTACTCCACTGTACTTTTATTAGAGAAAACTTCTGTTTTTCATTATTTTTGTCCCACTGGAAAGCTGCCACATGTCTTTTGAAGATTTCTATTCATTTTGACTGAACTTTTCATTATACCCCAAAGCCTGTTTCTAGTATTGAAAATAGTTGATGACTTAAAGCAAGTTGAAAGTAAAGCAGAATGCGCCTTAGGGTGCATTCTGCTTTTCTTTCAGCCTGCTTTAAGCTATCATCTGCTAGGATGTAGAAAATATTTCTTATGATGCATAATCATGACTATATATTAAAACTATTTTCAACAGTAAAGGAATAATTAAAGGCGTATTTATGGGGTAATGGGTTAAGCTGTTTGTACTTACTTCCTTCCAGAGTCTGAACGATGACTGGCTTGCTATAAGGGCCAAACCCATCGGCTGTATGGGAGCGAATAGCAATCACGTAATTAGTGAAGGACTGCAGTCCCTCCAGTCTGGCCATCTGAGTGGTGCTGTAGTTAATACAAAAAACAGAACCATAAGTAGAGACCCACCATACAGATGTTAAAAATGTGTCAAACAGTACAGATCTGATCAGAAAGCTCCAGGAGAAATCCTCTGATCTGGCTCTACAATGTTTGAATTAAGGATGTACATGACTTTAATTATCCAGTTTTAACCTTCAGGATATTATAGTTCTTTACTTTAGACAGTTTGCTAAGGTTATGCTGTACGTTTATCATTGAGCCTCTATGGGTCTTTTCTATAGAGTTTTTCTACGATTTGACCACTCAATTTAGTTACAAACTTTTTGACCAAACATAGCTCAGATTCAAGGCTAACTTAGATTTTGTCACAAACAACATTTGGATGAAGTTGACAAAGATTGAACCTAAACTGGGGCCTCTAGAATGTTAAAAAAAATGATTTGACCTAGTGACCTACTTTTTTTAACCCAAATTACCCATATTGGAACTTAGCCTAGATTTTGTCAAGAACAATACATGTATTAAGAGCAATTTGATGAAGATTGGCCTCAAGAATATGGTTACACGGTATTTCTATGATTTGACCAAGTAACCTACTTTTTGACCAAACATGACCTATATTTGAACTTGGCCTAGATATTGTAATGAACAACATTTGGATCAAGTTTGATTAAACCTAAACTTTGGCCTCTAGAATGTTCACAAAGTTTTCCTATGATTTGACCTACTTCTTGAACAAACATGACCAATATTCGATCTTGGCCTAGATTTTGTCAAGAACAATATGTAATTGAGTTTGATGAAGATTGACCCCAAAATGTGGCCTCTAATGTTTTCACAAGCAATTGTGGAATGAGGGCCGGACACCGGATTAAAACATTATCACAACAACTAAAATGGTGCGCAAAGGAAATATTCTTACTTCCTTGTGAACTTGGAAGTGACCAACATCTCGTCTCCTCCTTGTCCCTGTTCATACTTCACGGTGTACTTGTCAATGTTTAATGACGTTCTGGGCTTCTTCCAGCTCAACAGGATCACTGACGCCGAAATAGGGACAGGATCAATGGTCATAGGGGGTGGGGGATCTTGAGTGTCATCAGGGCTACGAGACTCATACAGTTCTGTGACCATACAAACAATGTTGTTTCTCGTATCCTTTACAATGAAGTCCACTTTGTAGAAAGTTCTGTTTTCTGAAATTGGAATTACAACAGTTTTGGTATGTGTACAGTCAGTTTTGTATTAAGTAATCACTCAAAATAAGCCCAAGGGAATTTTGATTACAAGTGGATGCTAAATGCAGGATAAAACCTAGACCTTCACCTTTGTTAACCCATTACCCAATAGACTGTTTCTTGTTTTGAAGATAGGTGACCACATAAAGCAGGTTGAAAGTAAAACAGAATGCGCCTTAAGGTGCATTCTGCTTTACTTTCAGCCTGCATTAATATTATATCTTCTAAAATCTAAAACATATATTTTAACGGACATATTAATGACTGTATAAATTGGAACTATTTTCTTCAGTTGAGGAATAAATTAAAGGCGTAAAAAGGCATATTTATGGGGTAATGGGTTAAACATTACCGAAACTTGTACTGAGTACACATCAAGTATGAAGTATCTATCACATGTAGTTCAAAAGTTATGGAAAAGATTAAGTTTTGGACAGAAAGACAGTCAGACAAACAGACAAGGCAAAAACAATATGACGTCCTGACTAAGTCATTCAGGGATTTTTTCCCCCTCTAAATTCAACTGGCCATAAGTCTTTGTAAAATTAAAGCATATCAAATTGCTGTCCAGATAGGCATTGTGGTATAATGTACAAACATCCTGAAAAATTATAAGGTTGCAGCTTGAAAAGTGTAGGAGTTAGACTGACAGAGTATGTACATGTAGTGTTTATGTGGACAGACAGACAAACCAACGGATGAGTAAATTGAAGAATGAATAACCCAAACAAACAGACAGACAGGCATGAAATGATATAACAGTTTGCCTCCTGAATAATCATCAAAGGGACATAAAAATTAAATTGCTTGATTTACCCTTCCTTACCCAGTTTAACTCTTTCAACACTATGGCTTTGTTCAAAAGGTACTTAGATTTATAATGTTTGCAAACAGTGTAGACCCACCAGTTCAGAGGGCTCCTACAGGAGGGCTCAGAGGGCTCCTACTGTTTTCATATTTAGAGTACAGTGCTCCCTTCCTACAACGACCCTCCAAACAACGACTCCCTCCTTACAATGACGCATTTCCCTAAACAGGACAATTATGTCTAACCTAATAACGGCTGCAATGTTGTCTGCTTAAAATTGTCGTCTGCTGTTTTTCTCAAAGTTAAATATTGATCATTTTGACAGAAAAAAACATAATGACGAGTGACAAACAGCTTGACTCCGCGTTACGCGAGTGTCTGATCTGGATTCAAGCTGTTTGCAAATTTCCCTCCCTATAACGACTCCCTCTGAAGAACACACATAATATTTGTCTCCCGTTAGATGTCATTGAAGAGAGAGAGTGCTGTAGTATTTATTTAACTACTCAGAATTCCTAGTATACTGGTTCATGTTTTGGTAACTAAACATATCCACAAGGCGAACCAAATAACCCACTAGAGTTACTTGGTGTTGAAAGAGTTAATATTACTCACTCTTATCTGATACATAACAATTCATACTTACTCATGCCTCCAATAATGAACACATTTTTACTAGCAGAGATGTTAAATTCCCGTGCTGGTCCTCCTTCAATCTGATTCTGTAGGATGACTCTGTAACTGCCAACACCTTGCTGGTCAGTAATCCATTCGATGAGGACAGCGGAGAAGTTGAGAGGGGTAAAGGAGAGTATTGGTGTTGTAGCAGCTGTGACAAGAGCAATAGAGAAGACGTTATTGAGTAAAGAATCCAACATGAGTCTTGATTTAGGATAGGAATTTCTCCCTTCCGAGGCTCACAAAATTCATGCAGCGACGAGGCTTACTGAGTCCATGCGTGAATTTTCTGACCTTAGGGGGAGAAGTTCCTATCCTATATCAACAAAACGATCGGTGGATTTTTTCTCCCACTTAAATCATTAAAAAATGATTCAAACAACCAAATAATTGCAGTTTTTGTGCAATTTTCTGCCAAAATATGACATTGATCAGAGTAAATGACATCATTTAGTTACCGCTTCGTGCAGCACATGTGGTTAAGCAAGGCAAAAATTTGACATGGTTATAGAGGACAGAGTGATTCACTATGGGGCAAATCCTATATGCAAAAATGGGAGACTATTCTTTTCCAATAAACATGCTTATGTTAAAATACTTACAGGGGAGAAGACATTCTTTCGCAAATAAAATTTTAATGTAGAAACTTGTTGACATTTTTTAACTATTTATTTTGATCCGAGTGGCAAACAGTTTGGAGCCTGGGGTTACCCGTCATCTTATCTAGCTCTAAACTGTTGGCACTGAATATAGAAGTTTTAGTGTGAATGCATTTATTGGGAAATAAAATTAATGTCTTCTCCACTGTTTTTCCATTGCAAAGAGTTTGGAGTCTTCAGACTGTGAGCTATGTGTATGTATCATCTGAAATATTACATTGGCTAATAAACTGAGAAAATTCTTCCCCACTTAAGAGTGCAGGCAGATTCTATGACACCAGTGAAGACCTTTATGAGACAGGTTCAGCAGGAGCTGCCTGATCTGGGTATACACTGTTGTCAAAAACAGAGCTCCAGATAAGAGGGAGTAACTTGAACAAATCTAACACTTTCTCAGTCATTTCAGCACCAAATCCTATGGTGTAACTAGTCATTAGAATTGTCTCGAAGAAATGATTCTAATGAGTAGTCACACCATAGGGTTTATTGCAGAAATAAAGATTTTAGTTTTTGAAATACTCCCCTTATCTGAAACTTTGAAAAATAATCACCAATGTGTGCTATTAGAAGGAAAAGAGTTAACAAATATCCTGTACAATGCAGAGTGCAGTCAGGTCAGGGTCTACACTGTTTGCAAACTAAGTGTTATTGTGACTTACTGCAGTTGAACTTCTTGGTTGGTGTCCTGTATGTGACCCAGTTATCTGTGATGTCTGGGTAACCAGCCGAGTTCCCTGCCAATACCCTCACTTTGTATAACGTGTCTGGTTCCCGTCCTGAAACCAAAGGGGATCAGTACAGTAAAACCTGTATTTAGCCACCATTAACCTATGATCACCCCATAAATACCCCTTTTTATGCCTTGAATTTCATTAATTCATTCCTCCAATGAAGAAAATACTTCCAATTTATACAGTCATGAATATATATCATAACACCATGGACCTGTTTAAACATACTCATTACATTTGAAAACAGTGTAAACCCAGATCAGAGAGCTCCTAAAGGAGCCCACTGATCAGGGTCTGCACTCTTAGCTAATTTATACCAGTATTTATTAAACTACCCAGATTTTCAAGAAGACTGGTTCATGTTTTGGTAACTAAATAACCAACAAGGGAACCTTATAATCAACAAGAGTTTCTTAGTGTTGAAACAGTTAAGCCATCATTCAAACACAGTGTATTTGGAGTATATATGACAGGAGGAATCTTAATGCATGACACAAGTAAAGGAGAATGAGCCTTCTGCATTACTGTTGTTCTGCATTAACCATTTACTCCATATACATGGTATACTCATTTTTAAGCCTTTAATTTTTTCCTCCACTGAGGGAAATAATTCTAAATTGTCTCCAAGAGACAACCACAGGGTTTGCAGGGATCCAGTATTTCAACAAACTAAATTTATTTATTTCTGAATAAAACCCTATGGTGTCACTACTCAGTAGAATTGTCTCGTTGAGACAATTCTACTGAGTAGTAACGACATAGGGTTAAGTGCTGAAATAAGTGAGAAAATGTTGGATTTGTTCAATTTATTCCCCCCTATATGGAGCCCTAGGTAGGTGGAAAAAATACCAACCCTGACACACTTACCTGTAACCAGGTAGTCCCTGGCTTTGGGGTCAAGCAGCTCTGTCCGTTGCATTTTAAGTTCTGTTCCATAGTAGAGCACGTGTCTGTCGATCTTGCCGTTGGCCTCCGAGGGGGATATCTCTGTCCATTGTACACGAAAACTGGTTGTTGTGTCCGGCTGTATCTGTATGTCCGGAACCGTGCTGGGGACTTATAAAAAAGAAGCAATGTCATGAGTATAAAATTGAAAACTATTGAATTGAACCTTATAATCAACAAGAGTTTCTTAGTGTTGAAACAGTTAAGCCATCATTCAAACACAGTGTATTTGGAGTATATATGACAGGAGGAATCTTAATGTTGGATTTGTTCAATTTATTCCCCCCTATATGGAGCCCTAGGTAGGTGGAAAAAATACCAACCCTGACACACTTACCTGTAACCAGGTAGTCCCTGGCTTTGTCAAGGATCAACCCATTTAAACCTTAAGTTTCTATTAAAGGGGACATTTGCAAACAGTGTAGACCCTGATGAGACACTATGTTATGCAGCATCTCATCAGGGTCTGCACTGTTTGCTATTTCATAATTATAAAATGTTCTGCTGTATGAAAGAATATTAATTGCACTAAAGACGTAAAAGGACATGTTTATTACGGTAGTTAAGGGTTACATTGATTTTACACTAATTTGGCATAAGTCAATTTTTATTCTATTTTAATATTAGCCTCGTTTTTACTTTGAAATATTGATATGTTCGATGATACCGAGTTGGAGATATCGTAGTTTGACAGTACTTATTTTGTTCTAGTACATTCAGTATAAAAAAGAATACCAATGCATCTGTATTTTAAAATGGTAATTGCCTACCTGCTGCCAATGTCCGGACCTCGACCTCCTCCGACCTTTCTCCAGCCCCGTTATAGTTGTAGCCCTGTATGGAGAAGGCATACAGGGTGAAGGGCTTGAGGTTGGTGATGTTAAAGTTCATTTCTATTGTCAGCTCTCGAGTTAACTGTAACAATGGCCTACATAGGCCAGGACACTGCATGTCTGAAACAACATAAAACACCAGGTACAGTAATTATTACAACCACTATATCATGTTAACTGTAACAAGGGCCTACATAGGCCAGGACACTGCATGTCTGAAACAACATAAAACACCAGGTACAGTAATTATTACAACCACTATATCATGTTAACTGTAACAAGGGCCTACATAGGCCAGGACACTGCATGTCTGAAACAACATAAAACACCAGGTACAGTAATTATTACAACCACTATATCATGTTAACTGTAACAAGGGCCTACATAGGCCAGGACACTGCATGTCTGAAACAACATAAAACACCAGGTACAGTAATTATTACAACCACTATTATCATTATCAATAACTCATTCACCCCTGAAACTTTTAATGGACATTTCCAATTTCAAAATAAGTCTAGTCCATGATTGACAATTTAGGACTGATTTAAACCATATATTCAAAATAACAAACAGAGAAGATCCCGATCAGAGGGCTTCTTATTGGAGCCCTCTGATTAGGGTAAACTCTGTTTGCATGGAACTAAAGTAATCTTTATAGGTCCACTGCACTGGATCAATTACTTCCCTTTCATTGCCTCCAATTTAGTCCTCCACTAAAGAATGTAAATACAATTATTAATCTGTTCACAAAGATGTACTTATCCAATGTTCTAATACTACTGTACAATCGTTAATAACGTAAATGCTTACCGCTGACTTCTCGGTAGTCAATACCATAGCCTAACATTGGTGCGGAGACAGGGTCCCACTTCAGCTGAATTACTGTTGGTGAAAGGGCTTCCCCCACTACGTTCTTCACCTTATTGGGTGTGTTGGCTGAAGATATAAAACAGTTCCATTAGTGTCTACTAACCCCTTACGCCATAAATACACCTTTAATTTATTTCTCCACTGAAGAAATTAGTCCCAATTTATGAATATGTATCGTAAGAAAAATATTCTATATTCTAGCAGATGGTAGCTTAAAGCAGGCTGAAAGTAAAGCAGAATGTGCCTTAAGGCACAGTCTGCTTTACTTTCTGCCTGCTTTAAGTCGTCTCTTATCTTCAAAACTAGAAACAGGATATGGGGTAAAGGGTTAATCCATTCCTTAGTACAACAGCCAAAAGTTAAAATCTCCTATACTCAATAGGTGACTGCCTAAAGCTGCCACCTGTATTCAAAACCATCACTGAATACTAATTTGTGGTGCTTATAATTATAGAGGTGGAGAAAGAGGTGCTCAAAGGTGCTTCTGTGGAGGAAAGGGTTAACCAATTACTCCATAAATATGTATTTTACACCTCTAGTTATTCTTACACTTAGTCTATATAATGCAGTGATTGGCTAGAAAGTTCTGGAAAACAGATCATTGATGGCATTTCAAACTAAAGGTCCAAGCATTCTGCTTTAAACTACTGTCTGAAAAAATACTGGAAAAGCCTTGCATTTGATGTTAACCTATTTGTTCCCATGATTCCATATATAGGACATAGGCAAACAGTGCAGACTCTGATCAGATGCTGCATAATGCAGCATCTGGTCAAAGTCTACACAGTTTGCTGACAGGAATTTCAATATCAATCTATTAAGCATGGAAGAATCCACTGGGCACAAATGGGTTAAAGATGTCCGTGGTGGTGAGGATCTTTCCTTATGGTGCAGACATAATAAAATGTTTAAAAGGTGAATTTATGGAGTAAATAAAAGCAGAATGTGCCTTTACTTTCAACCTGCTTTAAAGCTACATGTACCATTCACCTGTAATTAAGACACCATGTGAGATGTGACCATTTTTGCTTTCTTCAAAACTGTTTCTAAACACAGGGTTTTACTGCATGCCATCTCCAATCCATTCAACACAACTGTATGCGTTATCAGAATGCCCTATTTTCCATGGCTTGTATATGCTCATATTAACTCTTTCAAACACAAAGTAACTCTTGTCAGTCAATTATGTTCCCTTGTGGATTAGTTTAGTTACCACAACACGAACCAGTCTACTTGGAATTCTGGATAGTTTATAAATATTAGTCAAAATTAGCACAAACAGTGTAGACCCTGATCAGAGGGCTCCTATAGGAACCCTCTGATCTGAGTATACACTGATTGCAAATGTAATGGGCATATTCTAAACAGGTCCATGGTGTTGAAAGAGTTTAGGTAAATATGCGGGTAAGTGCCATTCAGAATGTTCTTGAGAAAAAATACCATTAACCCTTCTAATGCTGAAGGATATTTCTTTTGAAACATTTTGCATGCTGGGTATTTTTTTTCATCTGCAACAATTATTGTCATCTGCTACTGTTCTAAAAATAGAAATGTCTAAGTTTCTTTTCGAAACAGTGTCAGAGTATTGAAAGTTTGGATCCTGATGAGACACCACGGTATATCTGGTGTCTCATTAAAATCTTTACTGTTTGCAAAGGTATGTATCATGGTTTCGCTGCTAAGTTTGCAAAGAATGGAGATGTTTCATTTCAAACATTAAGTTGTCCCCTTCAAAAATACTGTATTTTACATAATTGAAAGGTTATTTTTTTACTTCCCCAAATGGCTTTCATATGTACTACCTGAGTATCAACTAGTTTGGACCCAGATGGTATGCCAGGTTACCTTATTTGGATTCAAACTGTAAGAAATTATTTTCAATGCATATGAAGGGTTAAAATGGGTAATGTGTATTATAAGTTTTTATAACAAACTATTAGCATAATTGGTATTAATTTGGCAACCCCATTTCCACAATCTGTAACTCTGTGCATGCTGGATAGCTTTTTTGTCAGCAACAATTGTCATCTGCTACTGTTCGAAAAACAGAATTACCTTAAAATAAATTCAAAATATGATCAGAGTTACAAACAGTTTGGAACCTGATGAGATGCCTCAGAATGCAGCATCTCATCAGGATCCAAACTATTTGCAAGGGTTATCATGGTTTCACCGCTGGCATGCTAAGAATTAAAATTCCTTCAAGACATACATGTAAACGAGAGTTTAATACCCTCTAACCTAATTCCTCTCTTTAAATTGTGGAGTCTCGAAGTTGACTTCTACAGAGGAATAGACCTTATCCGTTCCTGTTAAACCCTTTACTCCATAGAAACGCAACTTAACCGTTTATGCATTTTATGCAGTTCATCTCTGCAACCGGACTGACCGTGTAAAGCGAACGCAAAGAAGAAGTATGCATTTTATTAAACCTATTACCCTATAAATATGCCTTTTTATGCCTTTAGTTTATTCCTCCACAGAAGAAAATAATTCCAATTTATACAGTCATGAATATCTATCATAAGAAATATATTTTTTATCCTAGCTGATGATAGCTTAAAGCAGGCTGAAAGTAAAGCAGAATGTACCTAAAGGCACATTCTGCTTTACTTTCAACCTGCTTTAATTGATTACCTGTCTTCACAACTAGGAACAGGCTATGGGGTAATAGGTTTATCCTCCACTGAAAGAAATAATTCCAATTTAATGTCATTGATGTATATCTGATCTGGCTCCAAACTGTTTGCATTTGGACATTTTGTGTATCCATCTGGAAAACACTTACCGGTACATCTTCTCTTTTAGAATTTTTCAAATTACTCCAATTTTTTAGGAGTCTCAAGCGTCTGTACTTACGTTTGCGATCAAATGTGACCCAAGTTGTGGAGATAATATGTCCGACGGAGTTCATAGCCAGGCACTGGTAATAGCCAATATCATCTGATCGACCATGTACAATGAGTTTAGCCTGAAGAAGAAGAAAACACATCACATTAACCCATTTGCGCCCAGTGGATTCTTCGATGTTTTATATTGGATTAGTCAATTTTTTAACAAAGGGATGCCTGGTCAAAGTTTTCATTTTTATTTTGTTTCATATTGAAATTCCTATCAGCAAACAGTGTAGATTCTGATCAGACGTGACATAATGCGGCGTCTGATCACAGTCTACACTGATTGCCTATGTCCCATATATGGGACCGTGGGCACAAATGGTTTAAGTAGAGCTGGGTACCACAAATAAATCGCTCACCTGGTACCCATGTTTACGGTCATGGTAATTGACCACTAATGATTAAATTTCCACCATAAGCCATCACCGGTAAATTAACCCCAATCCACAGGCAGCCATGTTGTTTGAACTAGGACAATTATTTGAAGAAAACCGGGAAAGGGTCACCCATCATTACTTGTGTAAAAATATTCTTAAATCAGACCAATAGTTTCAGAGAATTTCTTTTTTCAAGATATTCTATAAAGAAATATAAGGAAAATCTGCCCCACCCACTGGCGGCCATGTTTTTAAAGATGACAAAATTATTTTAAGAAATCTGGTAGAAAGTCATCAATGGATCATTTATGTAAAATTATTTTCATTTTGGACCAGTAGTTTCACAGAAGAAGATTTTTAAAGTTTTTACTATACAGCATCATAAGGAAAACGTGCCCCACTCACTGGCTGCCATGTTTTTTTAGATATCAAAATTATTTTTAGAAATCTGGTAGAGGGTTCCCTATGGATCATTGATGTGAAATTATTTTCAATTTGGACCAGTAGTTTCACAGAAGAAGATTTTTAAAGTTTTTACTATACAGTACCATATGAAAATGTGCCCCACCCACTGGCGGCCATGTTTTTAAAGATGACAAAATTATTTTTAGAAATCTGGTAGAAAGTCATCAATGGATCATTTATGTAAAATTATTTTCAATTTGGACCAGTAGTTTCACAGAAGAAGATTTTTAAAGTTTTTACTATACAGTGTCATAAGGAAAACGTGCCTCACTCACTGGCGGCCATGTTTTTTTAGATATCAAAATTATTTTAAGAAATCTGGTAGAGAGTCACCCATGGATCAGTTGTGTACAATTATTTCCAATTTGAACCAGTAGTTTCACAGAAAAAGATTTTTAAAGTTTTTACTATACAGTTTCATAAGGAAAACGTGCCCCACCCACTGGCGGACATGTTTTTTTAGATATCAAAATTATTTTAAGAAATCTGGTAGGGGGTCACCCATGGATCATTTGTGTGAAATTATTTTCAAATGGGATCAGTGGTTTCAGACAAGAAGATTTTTAAAGTTTTCACTAATTATAGCCTTATAAGGAAAATCTGCTCCACCCACTGGCGGCCATTTTTTTTAAGATAGGAACATTATTTTAAGAAATCTGGTAGAGGGTCACCCATGGCACATTTGGGTAAAATTATTTTCAATTCAGACCAGTAGTTTTTGACAAGAAGATTTTTAAAGTTTTTTCAATTGGTTGCCATGGCAACCACAATTTCAATTGGATGACCTAAATTTGAAGAAATCTGAGAGAGTACCCTACAAGGAACAATCCTATGAAGTTTTAATGAAATTGACCTAGTAGTTTCCAAGAAGAAGATCTTTAAAGAAAAAGTTGACGACACACGGACGGACGACGGACGACGGACACAGGGCGATCACAATAGCTCACCTTGGCACTTCGTGCCAGGTGAGCTAAAAACAAAATACCATGTTATATCACAGTGTTTAGTCCAGGGTATACACTGTTTGCATAGGACAAATACACTCTCCATCCACACATACACTGTTTGTTAAAGATGTCAATATATGGCACTAGAGGTCAATGAATCATACCAATAAAGTTCTAACAAATCCAGTTCCCACTAAGTATAGTTCATTTTATACCAAAAAGGGCTGTTTGTTTATGTATACTGAAAAATCAAAAACAGTGAAGATGTCAAGTGTACACGTCACAGGTACACTCAGGTGTTACCTCAGGTGTTGGGTATATCCGAAGCCCGTCCTTGTACCAGATTGTGACTGGTGGTGGATTTCCCGAGACATTGCATTGTAGACGAGCCCGCTGTACCAGGAGGTTTTTCAGGATTGGCTCGGGTACAATCTTGAACTTCGGAGCGTCTGAAACAGAGTAAATGTCAGCAAACTATCAATTTAACCCTTCACCACAGATACACATTTTTATGCATTTAATTTATTTCTCCACTTAAAGAAATGGTTCCAATTTATACAGTTGATGAATAATCATAACAAATATTTTCATATTCTAGATGTTAGCTTAAAGCAGGCTGAAAGTAAAGCAGAATGTGCCTTAAGGCACATTCTTCTTTACTTTAAGCTTGCTTTAAGTGGTCACATAAGTATCTTCAATACTAGAAACAGGCTATGGAGTAAAGGGTCAACGTGAAACAATTATAATTTCAGGTGTTAAAAGATGTATCTAGAATGGGTTATCATGAAAAAATAAAAGGCCTCTTAGTGAGTAGTCACAAAAGGGGAATTCTTCACATGAAATTTTGGAATTTCTGACATTGATTTGAATATTTTTTTGACAATTCCATTTTTTTAGAATAGTTATTTATTTACGGTGATGTTTTGGTTTCTTTTAAGTTTTCATTGAAAAGAACTACTTTTAGCTCCTGTGACCTAGATAATTGCAATGAACCGGAATTGTTTCAACAACTGTGATAGAGTACCATATAAGAACCATTCAAGCCAAGTTTGGTAAAAATCCAACCAGAAGTTTCAGAGGAGATGTCATTTAAAGAAATTGTTGACCACGAACAGACCGATGGACAAACGACGGACACAGGACGATCAAAATAGCTCACCTTTGCACATAGTGCCAGGTGAGCTAAAAACGTGAAAAGGTTGCCTCTGATCTTGTTCTACACTGTTTCCGAAGGAAGGACTGTGTGTGTTAAGCATTATATGTGTTAAAACATTTGCCTTATCTTGAAATGCATTTTTTCTCAAACCACATACAATTACATAAAACAATTATAAGGCTACTCCAAAGTAGGTTTCATTTATCAGTAAAAATCTAAAAAAATGAGTGCTAAATTTCATTCACCATTGGGAAATCTCTCTAACTTTAAATTGTTCTAAATCTAAATTAGATGTGTTTTTCCCATTTTTTTGTTTCTGCTTTGTGACCATTCTCCTACTATTTGCTTATTGTGACATCATTTGAAAACAGTGTACATCCAGATCAGACATCTTATTGAGAATCTGTGTGATCAGGGTCTGCACTGTTTTCTTATAGGATCTGTCTGACATGTGTGCACTCTTTCAAGATGCTACTAATTTTCCTTCTTTTACTAGCCAATGTAATAGTTCAGATTACATAGCTGTTCATAGTGGGAGAAGTTTAATATATTAAATATCAACGGGAGATGATTCAAGTCTTAGTATTCTGAAGAAAGAGACGCAAAATTTATGTCCAAACAGTCCCCTTCCGCAGCTGAATTTTCATACATAGAATTCAATCCACCATGATCATATATCATCAGAAATATTACATTGGCTAATAAATTAAGTAAAGTTTTACCCAAGGGATTATGAAGACTCGTGTCAGACAGCTTATATAAGAAAACATTGCACAGACTCTGATCAGATAGTGCCTTCAAGACCTGTTTCAGGCGCCATCTGCTCATGATCTGCAATGTCTGTCATTCTATTAGATATTGTTGGAATAAACTCAAAGCAATAATTCTTAAATTGGAAATGTCAATTTAAATATTCAGCACCATAAGAGTTAAACATCAATCTAGTTATAAGTATGCAAACTTAATCCAATACTACATAAATACCGCTATGTCTTTTTATGTCTCTAATTTGGAGGATTATAATTCCAATTTACATATTCCATGAATATGCACCATAAGAACTATAAGTATTACTACATCCTAGAAAGTAAAGCTGAACAAGGCACATTTTGTATATTTTCAACCTGCTTTATTGTTACCCATTGCCCCATAGTCTGTATCTAGTTTTGAAGATAGGCAACCACTTAATGCAGGTTGAAAGTAAAGCAGAATGTGCCTTAACCCATTACCCCATAAATACGCCTTTTAACGCCTTTAATTACTTAAGAAAATAATTCCTTATTATACAGTCATGAATATGTAAAATGAGAAATGTTTGCTATTGTCTAACAGATGATAGCTTAAAGCAGGCTTAAGGCACATTCTACTTTACTTTCAACCTGCTTTAAGTGGTTGCCTATCTTCAATACTAGAAAAAGGCTATGGGGGAATGGGTTAAGGCACATCTGCTTTAGTTTCAGCCTGCTTTAAGCTACCATCTGCTAGAATACAGAAAATATATTCTATCATGATACACATTCAGGACTGTAACTATTTTCTTCAGTGGATTTATAAATTAGAGGTGTAAAAAGGTGTAAAAAGGCGTGTTTATGAGGAAATTGGTTAATTAAAGCACATTCTGCTTTATTTTCAACCTTCTTTAAGTGGTAACCTATATTATTAATAGTATTATACCAGATTTATATAGCACTCTTTTCACACAAGAGTTGTGTGTTCAAAAGCCTGTTCTTTAAAACTAGAAATCATAGGCAATGGAGTAAAGGGTTAATTATAACCAATTTAAATATTTAAGTAGCAAAACAAACCACAATAACACCGCATACAGTAAAACCTCTCTATTACAACCACTAAATTACATTTAAATAATTAGGTGTTTAATTCAGGTGACTGCTTAAAGCAAGGTTAACATAAAACAGACAACACCTAAAAGAGAGCTGTCAGTTTTATGTTCACCTTGCTTTAACTGTCACCTGGTTCTAACGCAGTCAATTAGCCTTTTTTTAAGTGGTTGTAGAGAGTATTTACTGTACAACCATAAAAAGCCAGAAACCAATATTTGTTGTTTTTTCCCCCGTTCGACTTTCAGAAAAATGTAGGCCAATAGTTCTCGCAAGTACAAAAAAGACACAGACATATTCCAATAAGGAGAAGATGCTACTGAACTCTCCCACTACAGTGTGCTATTTCGAAATCCTAGCGAGCTAAATGCAAATTTGTTCCCCATGTAGCCATCAGTGCATTGAATGACCTAATCTGACATAGCAAACAGAGCACTCCATCATGTGCGCATCCAGATGAAAGGGTGGTGGATGGGAGTCGCGGAAACCCCTACCCCCTGGTGAAAAATCCTTCAAATGGATAGAAAGAAACGTACCCTGAATTTAAGTTGTACATGTATGTCCATTTCATTTCGGTGGATTCATTTTGGATTCAATGTATTTTGAAATTCATGTCAAATACGTTTGGCTGCAGCAGTATCAGGTTTAATAGATTGCATGAAATGCAGTATTTAGTGTTGATTGAATATAAATGTAAGTCAACTTCCGTAAAAGTACACAATTGATTGAGTTGGGTGCTACTGCACTGTCAGACACATAAAATGGCGCGGAAAGTACAGAAAGTTTACAATGGAGGCAATAGACTAACAAACCAACACGACCTGTCTAACCCATTACCCCATAGATACACCTTTTTATGCCTTTTAATTAATTCCTCATCCATTCATCTGTACCCAATAAATATGACTTTTTACTCTTTTAACCTTTTCCTTCACTGAAGAAAATAGATCTACTTTATACATTCATGAATATGTACCATAAGAAAAAGAAAGAAATTCTATATCCTATAAGATAGTAGCTTAAAGCAGGCTGAAAGTAAAGCAGAATGCACCTTAAGGCGCATAATCTGCTTTACTTTCCACCTGATTTAAGTGGTTATCTGTCTTCAAATTTAGAAACTGGCTATGGCCTATGGGGTAATGACCGGGTTAAGCTACAAGTTGCTAGGAAATCTTTATTATGGTGCATATTCATGACTGTATAAAATGACACTGTTTTCTTTAAACAAGGAATAAATTAACCCCTTCCCCCATATAAACACCTTTTAGTGCATTAATATAATTATTCGTCCACTGAAGAAAATAGTTTCAATTAATAGTCATATAAACATGTACCAAAAGAAATTCTTTCTATATCCTAGCAGATGGTAGCTTATATCAGACTGAAAGTAAAACAAAATGGGCCTTAAGGCACATTCTGCTTTAATTTCAACCTGCTTGAAGTGGTCACCTATATCGAAACTAGGAACAGGCTATGGGGTTAACTCAGTTAAAAGTGTAATGGGTTTAAGGAGTTATCTTTCTTCAATAATGGTGCACATTCATGACTGAATCAATTTGAACTATTTTCTTCAGTGGAGGAATACATTAAAGGTGTTTAATATGTATCTATGGAGTAATGAGTTACAAGACTGAAGCATATCTAAATCTTGACCACATGCACACATATCAGTTCTGTATCGTATGATTTTTTATGTGCAAACATCCTGTAAAATGATAAGATTGTAACTTGAAAACTGTAGGAGAAGTTTAAAGAGGGACAAAGTACCGTAAGTACAGTATAATTATATGATGTTGGACAGGAGTAAAACAGTTACTAAAGGCCCTAAAAGGCAGCCTGGATACATTGCTGCACAGGGCTCTAGATAATTAAAGGGTCGGTATTTCAAAAACTTAAATCTTTAATTTTGCATTAAACCCTATGGCGTCACTACTCATTAGAATCGTCTTGAAGAGATGATTCTAATAAGTAGTCACACCATAGAATTTGGTACTGAAACAAACAAGAAAACCTTGGAATTGTTCAGTTTACTCCCTTTTATCTGGAGCCTTGTCATTATCTGTAATATTATCAGCTACATGGAAGAGAAACATCAGGGGCTTTGAATACGGCCATTAAAGTTTAGTTTATTGGAATAATGCTTTATTGACTGTCCAAGATGTTCATAAAACTGTGTCTGGAACTTTGATATAGGAGAAAGCTTTTTGCATGCCACACGAGTGTATGCACAACAGTCTGAAACAGATTGGAGAAATCTCTGTACAAAAACTGCAGGCGCTCAAAGATTGTTTATGATGACGAACAAAGTCATTCGGCATTAAAGCAATTTCAGCGCATTAGAACGCATTTCATCATATTAGATGGTTGAGTTAGGTTCATGGCACTGAGTCACAAAATAGGTCATATAACACCGATGAGGGATGATTTGATGAGATGATGATGATTTCAGGCAGATGATTTCGGCTAATCTTATTTCCTTGCGAAGCAGCTCATAGGATCAAAACCACCGACCTGTCTTCCTTTAAGATTTAGGCAGAGGGGATAATCACAGTGTAATTAAGAGAAACCACCCCTATGACAACTCACTTAAAGCCCCCTAGAAGCTCTCGTGACAAAGTATAACAAAAAAGTCCATACTGGATACTAGTGCTGAAACGGTTACCAGAAATTTGTAACCGGTTAATCGTTTTTCGTAACCGGGGTTAACCGGTTAATCGTAACTTTAATATGCCGACTGACACATCATTAGTCAGTAAGGTTGGGACGTTGCACGTGTACACAGTAACGTTCAACTGATTTACCTATAAACAATTACAAATTTGGAGACCGTTTGCGTATGTAAACGATAATACAATAATAAAGTCTTGGTGCCAAAGAATTATTTATGCATGTTATACTTTTTTCTAACTATTTTACCATGCATGCCGACGTAGGTCTTTAATAAATTGCAAAGAGAAAAGAAGATCTATTGATCTTATAAAATGAACTTACATGTATACTGCATGAATCTGTTGATCAATAAATCATTTTAAAAAGCGGCTATTCGATGTCTTCTCTAAACAAGTTGCAAGGGCGTAGCGCCTATTACGCACAATACGCACGTGCGTATAAAAAATTCTAAAAAAAACCCCAAAAACCCCAAAAAACTTGACCGTCAATGCTAAAGCTAGTCGCCATGCTTCTCTTTACTGAAACTAAATCGTAACGGACCATTCAAACATTTGTTTTGTAGATGGATTATCATTGTGTGTATTGTAGATCTACTACTAGAATCTATATCTATTCAGATCAATTAGATAAGTGTCTAGTCCGGGTCTACGTACTAGCAACTGGAAAGCGTGAAAACATAGACCTGTATGCCTAATAATTGTAGCATGGCTACTGGCTACACGTACAGGTCCGTAGGAACAGAAGACATGACCCACCCCTAATAATTTTGCCAATATTAGTAACAAGGGCCACCATGGCCCTAAATCGCTCACCTGGTACTCCATGTAAAACATGACCTATAGTGACCTAGATTACGACTGGACATGACCCACAATCAACCTTTAGAGTGTCAACAAGATTTTCCTATGATTTGACCTAGTTTCTGACCAGACACAATCCACATTTGATTTTGACCTAGATTTTATGTAGGCAAACATTCTGGCAATATTTCATTCAGATCTAATGAGATTTGTAGCCTCTAGAGGGTTAACAATGTTTTTCTTTGATTTGACCTAGTGACCTAATTTTTGATCCGACATGACCCATATTCGAACCTGACCTAGATATCAATTAGGCAAACATTCTGACCAAGTTTTATTAAAATCCAATGAGATTTGAAGCCTCTAGAGTGTTAACAAGGTGTTTCTATGATTTGACTTAGTGACCTAGTTTTTGACCGGACATTACCTATATTCGAACTTGACCTAGATATCAATTAGGCAAACATTCTGACTATGATGCATTAAATTCCAATGAGATTTGTAGCCTCTAGAGTGTTAACAATGTTTTTCTATGATTTGACCTAGTGACCTAGTTTTTGACCGGACATGACCCACATTTAAACTTGACCTAGATTTTATCAAGACAAACATTGTCATCAAGTTTCATGAAGATTGGATGAAATTTGTAGCCGCTAGAGTGTTAACGAACCAATTGTGAACGAACGGACAGACAGACGGACGGACAGACGACGGACGACGGACATCCAGCGATCCTATTAGCTCACCTTGGCACTTCGTGCCAGGTGAGCTAAAAAGACCTAGATCGTTACATAGCTTTCTGTGAGTTTTTTACCTTTTTTTAAATTAAGAAACGCCCTCAGAACGCACCAGAGACCATCTAAGAAAAAAAATCCTGTGGGGGCATACCCCGATTCCCACTATTGTAGTAAGAATGCTCACACTAATATGAGTAAGTAGGGATATTGGTAGGGTTTTATAATTTATGACTGGAAAAACATCATGTTGAACAAGATATTATCCCACATTAAATACTCAGTAATTTATGTTATTTTCTGTCGAATTTTGACAGAGATTTATGTCACTAATATAGATACATGTTTTGAACCGTCCCCAGAACGCACCAGAGACCATCTAGGAATAAAAAGTTCCGGACGGGAGAGCATGATCCCGCGCCCCTCTCGTAAGAGTGCATACACTAATCGTAGTGGGTACGGTAGTAGAGTAGGGGTTAGAGATTAATGATTGGAAGGCAATCTGTCAAAAAGTATGTTAAAAAAGTCGTAGATAAAATATTTAATGTCATTTTGATGTGCATTTTTTTTTTACATAGATTTATGTTTGTATTATACCTATTTGGAATGCGAGACACGCCTTCAGAACGCACCAGAATTTTAAACCATCGAGAAATAAAAAGAAATCTAAGGATAGAATGTCTCCGGACCCACCTAGTAAGAGTGTACACAAATTGACCTGCGACAAATACGCCAAATAACCAAGACATGGTCTCTGTTGCAATTCCTCTAAAAAAGATTAATTCTAATGATAAAACAGAGGGCTCAGGAGTGAGAACAAACACCGATTTCAACGATGACGACTAGCCCTAGCTTTAACATGTGAAGCTCCCTAAACAAAACATGCAGACAATCCTGATTCTGTTGCATAAGGACCCCCCACTAAGGCGTAAGTCTCAAATACAGACCAGTTAAGGCGCTAAACTCTTCATCATCATTCTGCTGAATCTGCAAATCTTCCTGAAGCAAATCAGACTTCCCTTGGAGCAAGTCCAAGTTCTCTTGGACTACCCTTCTTAGATATAGGGAGCCTAGACATCAAAGACAGACTACCTATGTCTGACACATTTCAATCTAGAACTATATATAAAGGTCTAGCAAAGTTAAAGGCCTTTGAATAAGAAGATCTTTTAACCTTGCAAATTCGTTTAATTATAAAAAACCATACCATTAAATTGAAAAAAAAATCAAGCGCACGAAAAATCTACCTAACACATGTCAGAAACCACCATTTCAAAATTTCCCGTACCCCCACCAGCAGGAGGGGGTTTCCCCCTCCCGCACCCTCCCCACTCGACACTTCGTGCCCCGATCTGCACTCCGTGCCAAATTGTGCGTATAACTTTTAAAAGTCTGGCTACGCTTATGAGTTGCATTTGTAAAATAACTCCAACACACGGAATAATTATGCGCGGCCGAATATGAAGACCTTGTAACCCACATTGAGTTATAGATAATTAATTGGTCCCATTCTTGTCTTATTTTAAACCTTGACAAAATATGAGACAATCCGATTGAAGTGTAGATTCAGCTAACCGGGTTTTATTATTTTATCCTGTTTAATGATTGGGTGGTCTAAAAATATATTTGAAATTGACATGTTGATATTCCTGGAAACCCTGGTTTACCTTTTCCCTACACAAACATATATAGCTACTAGGGTAGAAATCCAAAGCAAACCGAATATTTCGAGGTCAGAAGGTTAGTAAGCGTGTCAAGTTCAACTGTCAAAGTAGCGAAGGAAACAATATTTCGAAGACAAGTTTGTTGTAAATTAAAACTGTTCAATCGGCATTTATTGTAAAGACAGGTGAAATAAGGGTTCTTTAACTCAACTTAAAATAAAATGACACCATGCAGCGAGTATTCAGTGTTGAGAACACCTGAAAAGTATATTGAATTGTGCACATAAAATACTTTGTTAACGGCATCGTTTTGTGTATTGAGCTCTGTGTACATGTTTAAAAAATCAGGAAATGCCCTACCCGTATCAATCAACATGCTACTGTATTTTAAAACTTAAATATCATGTATATCTTAGAGTAAAAGACTTCAAGTGAACGAAAAACATATCAGAAGGCTGTAGCTCCCGACAAATGGGGCTTCATTTTTGTTATACAAAATGGCTTCCGAGTAACCGGTTACCGACTTAATGTAACCGGTTAATCGGCTGTTCATAACCGTTAACGGTTACCCGGGTAATCGTTTCAGCACTACTGGATACATGTATTATGAGAACCCCGGGCAGGGACTGCATGACAGTCCAATACCATAATCTCTCTAGAGCTGAGCTAAAGTGATGACTCCCTAACTAAGATGTTTGATATTGAATACATCATTTGTCACTATGGTATTTTTATGGGATGTAATAATGTGATACTTACATAGAACATTGACAGTGTAGGATCGATGGATGTCCTGTCCACCTGAGTGAGAGACGACACATGTATAGTTCCCTGAATCTTTTATCTGTGTGCGGTTGATCTTGAGGTTAGAATTTCCTGAGAAACTCAGCCTGTCTGAAGGTACCACTAGTATGCCCTCTGAAATTACACACAAATAATCCAACATCAGCTATGGCAAGATAAGATTGCAATGATCCGACATTTGAAGCTGATCAAGTTATGCGGTAAACCTGATTTTTATTCATGTTTGAATCTAGCTGTTTGCAAAGAAATTAATGTTTAACGGCAAACTTATTGCAAAGTGTTTTCCATTGGAAGTTATTACTCCTCATACTGGTGATAGCTGTTCCTACAGTGGGGAAGACGTTATTCTTTCCTGTTTAAACGCAAACAAATCGCAGACGCATTGCATTAATATATAGAAAATTACATTTTATTTTACATTTGTTACTATTTATTTTAATATGAGCGGCAAACAGTATAAATTGGAGTCTGATCAGATGCCGGGTTACCTGGCATTTGATCTAGCTCAAAACTGTTTGCAACTGAAATAATAATTTTAGCGTAAACAAGTTTGTTGGGAAAGAGAAACATCTTCTCTACATTGTATACCATTATAAATGATGGGTTTTAGCAAGGTTTGTTGGCATCTTCTCTACATTGTATACCATTATAAATGATGGGTTTTAGCAAGGTTGATGTGTTTTAGCAAGGTTTGTTGGCATCTGATCAGCATCCAAGGGGTTTTCTGAGGGTATTCAGACAGACAAGTTGAAGCTGGACTTTCAGCAGAAAACAATATTAAACCTTTATCCTATAGCCTACCCTATTTCTAGTTTGAAATCAGGAAACCACTTAAAGCAGGTTGAAAGTAAAGCAGAGGAGCATTCTTCTTTACTTTTAACCTGCTTTTAGATACCGTTTTAAAAGATATTGGAAAGGATGTCTGTGTTATAGTCAGCACTTTGGGACTACTTCCCTTTGAGTGGAAATAAGTAGAGGCATAAAAAGGTGTATCTATGGAGTAATGGGTTGAAGAAGAAGACATTTTATTTATGCTTTTCGGTGGATTACCACGAAATAGCAGTGGATTATCACTTGATAATTTCACTGCTTTAACTCTTTCCTCCCTGAAACTTTAAATGGACAATTCCAGTTTCCATTTTAGTCTAGTCCATTTCTGACTTTTAAGGGTTGTTTTTGTCAATGTTTTGCATTATGACAAACAGTGAAGACCCAGATCAGAGGGCTCCGTAAGGAGCCCTCTGATCTGGGTATTCACTGTTTGCATAGGACAAGTGCAATTTTCACATGTATACTTTTGAAAAGGACGCCTATATGCGGGACTAGGGTTCAAAGGGTTAAGCAGTGGGATTATCGCCACGCGCGGAAGAACACGAATCCATAATCGGGAGCAACGACGTAATTTGGATGACGTCAAATCAATAAATCAGTGACGTCATCATACGGGAAACAGTTTCGAAAAAGTGTTCGATATAAACTTGGGGCTCAACACGGGGTAAATCATGTACTTTCGCTTTCACAATTGTCGAACAATTTCGTTTAAAAAGTGGCTTAAAAGCATAAATAAATAGAATAATTGTATTTTTTCAGTATAAGATCGAATTTAATCATTTCGTGAAAATATAACGTCTGATGTTCACTCAATGGATTAAATTTCTATCTTATACTGAAAAAAACAATTATCCTCTATATATTTGTTAATTCTTAGCATGCCAGCTGTGAAATCATAACCTTTGCAAACACTCAGACCCCGTTTGGAAAAGAAATTTTGAAAATTCTGTTTATAGGACAGCAGCAGATGACAATTATTGCAGACACAAAAATTACCCAGCATGCAAAGAGTAACACTATCAAACACTCAAAAATTCATTAGTCTTCATTATAATATTACAGCTTCTGCACAGCTTAATTCTTTGAATGCTGAGTAAATTTTTCATCTGCAACAAAAGTCGTTTGCTTTTGTTCCAATACTAGAATGTTCTAGTTTTTCTTTCAAAATAGGGTCAGAGAGTCAAACATTTTGGACCATGATGAGATGCCGAGTTACTCGGCGTCTCATCAGGGTCCAAAATGTTTGCAACGGTAATTATATTTTTTGCCGTTGGTGTGCAAAGAAAAACGAATTCCAAGACCTTCTTTTCTGGCAGTTCTACAAATGACTCAAGTCTGCTGAGTGAATAACCTCTAGTTCATTTCAAATAACAAGGCTATAATCAAGCTGTAAAAATCCTACAAACTGGGACAACCTGTGTAACTGCTGTAATTATCATAAAATCAAACAAAATGCTTTTATCACACAGGAATTTGTTAAAAACCTGCAAACTGAATGGCAAACAGTGTAGACTCTTTAAATATCAAGCCAACTCAAGGCTTTATTCATTCATTTTGTATGTTTTTTATGTAAGAAATTAGTAATCTTTTGATCGAATATCATTGATGACAACATCAAATCTGCATTTTGGCACCATAACTTTTCATTTGTTAATGACAAAGATTTTACAGTAGAACTAGTTTTATAGGATTTTATAACTCATTACCCCATAGCCTGTTTCTAGGTTTGAACACTGGTGACCACTTAAAGCAGATTGAACGTAAAGCAAAATGTGCCTTAAGGCACATTCTGCTTTACTGTCAGCCTGCTTTAAGATACCATCTATAGGATATAGAAAATATTTTTTACTGTACATTATTCATAACTATATAAATTGGAACTCTTTTCTTCAGTGGAGTAATAAATTAGAGGCATAGAAAGTGTATTTATGGGGTAATGGGTTAAGAGAATGGTGTATTTATGGATTGATTGTTGTACACAAGTCATAGTGCTATTGACATTGGCTCCGGCATGTCCTGATATTCAATGAATTCCTGCTCCATGCAATAATTCAATAAGTACCTCCATTCAAACTCAGCCATAATAACTGCTAAGAAAAGAGCCTTCAAGAACATACTAATGCTCAACTTGCAATAACAACCCTTGAATACCAGCCATGTCTATGCTTTACAAGTCCTGTCCTTCTAAATCCTAAACAATACCCATAATACCCTTTAAAATTGAGACACATTGCTTCCAGGTACCCAGCATTTTGGAATCCTGACCGGGTTCCGTGTTTATATCAGCCTGATCAGTAACAAAACAGTATTTAAGTGTGAGCCAGTCTATATATGCTATATAAGGGATATGCCATGATGATGCAGTAAGAAATACTGGTATTCCACCTGTCTTTATGCAAGCACCATAATTACACCAATCCACGCCTATAAATTCTTACAAGTTGCTCCCCTTTGCATAAATGCATGTCATAATATCACAATAACTTATTTTTGTTGCTGGGATATTTTTTCGCTTTACAGACAAACCTTTGACAAGGGATCCTTCTTTAAGGAGTCAGTGAGATCTCTACAGATAATCTGTGACTTAATGCAGGACAAAAAATAATGCAGAAAGCTCCTGCTGGAGCTTTCTGCATTATTCCTGTCTGCATTAAGCATTCATCTATCATATTTAATGTCCATGCTTCTTTCTTGAGGTGTTGCATAAAACAGGTTTGAATACTTGGCTAATGGTTGTAACATAGCTAAGAGTTGCACCACAACACTTCATTTCTTTCTTTCTGGAAATTCTAGACTGTGGAACTGACTTTTATGACCCATCAGATGAAATGGGTGGTATATATTTCAATATCAACCTCAATTTGCTTTCTTTCCCCCCAGATATTTCTGGATACTGTTACTGCTACCTTCCCCTTATAGATCTGTTACACATCTTTACCTATTCCTTATATAATTTCATTTCCATATCTTTACCTAATCAACATAAAATTTAATTTCCATACCTTTACCTATTCCACATAGAATTTTATTTCCATGTCCTGCTAATACTTTGTCTACAAGGGACATTTTAATTCTGTTTTACTTTCAGCCTGCCTTTACCAACCACATGTCAAGATGTCAGAAATGGCTGAGGTCTGTTATCCATACACAGCAGAATTATGATACAGTACTTTTATGAAAAGGCATTTGTAAAGAGAAAAGGGTGAAGTGAACTTTCACAACAATGTCTTTAATGAACTAAATTACCTTCTGCCTAATAGCTTGCTTTTAGGGTTTAACCCGTAAATAATTAGATACACCTTTTTACCCATTTAATTTCTCCTCTGATAAAAATTAATTTTTAAAGTTCTACTTTATACATTCATAAAGATGCACTATCAGAAAAAGTTGCCTTCAGGCACATTCTGGTTTACTTTCAGCCTGCTTTAACCCTTTCATGATCAAATTATATCGGGAGATTTTTACCCCTTCACCGCTTTATTGTCATCTGTTTCATTATTGTCTGCAATTCACCATTCAAAGTTAGATTTAAGGTTGTATGACATAATAAATATTGATAAGGGTGTCAAACAATTCTGGTCCTGATCAGATACCGCGCCCCATAACGCGGCGTCTGATCAGGACCAAAACTGTTTTCAAACACACTTAAAGTTAAAAGGCGTCACTGAGAGTGAAAGGGTTAAGCATAAACAGTCGCATATTCACCCTATTTTAAGTGGAGGCTTTACGCAAATTTGCTGTGACTTTACATACAATTTTCAACAGCTTTCTATAATAATTATTGACGGATCAAACAAAGGTTTCATAGTCTGTACATGTATATTAGCCACAATGGAAAATTAAGAATATAATAATCTGTTGCCAGGCGACTGAATCTGTCCAATCAACATGTAGATATAAAATTCCCTCAAGGTTTGAATACTAAAAATGTCATCTGCTTGTGTTGAAACCCCAAAAGTAACTCATATTGCTCTATATATTTGCAGAGACGTACTGTTACACAAGAACATCATGCTTGGATTCTGATCTGAAGCCATTTAGTTACCCCATTACCCCATAGCCTGTTTCTTGTTTTGAAGACAGGTTATCACTTAAAGCAGGTTGAGAGTAAAGCAGGAGTACAAATGTAATGGGTTAAATGCAGAAACAGTGAGCCTTGGGAAAGCTCCTATAAAAAGTCACATGTCTGTAAAGATATGCTTGTTGAACCCATAGCCAGTTTATAATTCTGAAGACAATTCACCATTATAGTAAAGCAGAATGCAAGGTGAAATCTGCTTTACTTTATAACCTGCTTCAAGCTTCAACCTGAATGTTTCTAATGGTGCATATTCATAATTGTTAAAAGTTATTTTCTTAAGTGGAGGCATAGGAATAAAACAAATGCATAAAATGGCATATCTATGGAGTAATTGGTTAAAATACAGTCAAACTTCGATATCTCGAACTCGGTTATATCGCTTAGCCATGTTTTAACTTTGAAATATGGGTATGTTCGACTTAACCCAGCATGAAATAATGCAGTTCATGTGTCGAATTATCAGATAGTTTCAGTTAAGCAAGTTCGAGTTATCGAAGTTCGACAAGTTTGACTGTGCTTGTGTTCAGATATTTTATCCCAACCAAACCTATCTGCATAGATTTGCAATACATGATACCTGCATTGAAATTGTTCAGGAAAAAACCTTCGGGGCTAAACCATATCGATTACACAGAAAGTCAACCTGCACTGTAATCAAAGTTGAAGCGATAAAATGTGGGTCAAGTCATCAATCACGGTTTGATAAAATTACACAAGTACAGCAGAATGGTTGGTAGATCATTGCTCAGCAAAGTGAATTAAACTTACATTACAACCCACACTGATAACTCAACTTGAGGGATTGGTTATAATGTTAAACCCATTACTCCGCAGATATACTTTTTTTACACCTTTAATCTATTTCTCCCATAAAGAAAAAGTTCCAATTTATACTATCATGAATATGTATCATAAGAAATACTTTCGATCTCTATTCTAGTGGTTGGTATCAGCTTAAAACAGGCTGAAAATAAAGCAGAATGTACCTTAAGGCACACATCTGTTTTTAGCTTGATAGCAGCAATCAAATTATGCAACTGTGACCGCATTTATCCCATTATGACATAGCCTGTTTCTAGTTTTAAAGACACAGTAGATAGATCACTTAAAGCAGGCCTTAACCCTTTCCCCCATAGAAGCGCCTGTTAGCGAATATGATTTGTTCCTCCGCTAAACAAAATAGTTCCAATTCAATCATTCATGAATATATTTTATAGGGAATATTTTCTATATTCAAGCACATGATAGCTTAAAGCAGGCTGAAAGTAAAGCAGAATGCGCCTTAGGGCGCATTCTGCTTTACTTTCAACCTGCTTTAAGTAGTCACCTATCTTCAATTCTAGAAATAGGCTATCAGGTAAAGGGTTAAGACACATTCTGATTTACTTTCAGCCTGCTTTAAGCTACTGTCTGCCTTGATATAGAAAATATCTTATTGTATGTATCCTTGACTATATAATTAAGCTTTAAAACAAATAGTTCTATGTTAAGTCCAATTAATCCAGGGCTGCCATAAGTTGATCATAAAAATCCTAAGATTTCAAATTTCAAACGCAATTTTACTAATCGTACCTTTACCCCATAGTCTGTTTCTTGTTTTGAAGACACACGACTGCTTAAAACATGTTGACAGTAAAGCAGAATGCGCCTTAAGGCGCATTCTGCTTTACTTTCAGTCTGTTTTAAGCTACGATCTGCTAGGATAAAAATCCGAATACTTAGGAAAAATCCGGAGAAATGGCAGCCCTGTTAATCACTTTGATTGGTCCAAGATGAGTGGGCCAGGAGAAACAAATTATTTCCAACCAGGAGTAGGGAGTACAAGGTTGGTGGCACAATGGATGAACCATGCAAGCAGACCCTCAGTGCTGTAACCCATTATTCCATAGCCTGTTTCTAGTTTTGAAGGCAACCACTTAAAGCAGATGGTAGCTGATAAAGCAGGCTGAAAGTAAAGTATAAATTGGAGTCTGATCAGATGCCGGGTTACCTGGCATTTGATCTAGCTCAAAACTGTTTGCAACTGAAATAATAATTTTAGCGTAAACAAGTTTGTTGGGAAAGAGAAACATCTTCTCTACATTGTATACCATTATAAATGATGGGTTTTAGCAAGGTTTGTTGGCATCTTCTCTACATTGTATACCATTATAAATGATGTGTTTTAGCAAGGTTGATGTGTTTTAGCAAGGTTTGTTGGCATCTGATCAGCATCCAAGGGGTTTTCTGAGGGTATTCAGACAGACAAGTTGAAGCTGGACTTTCAGCAGAAAACAATATTAAACCTTTATCCTATAGCCTACCCTATTTCTAGTTTGAAATCAGGAAACCACTTAAAGCAGGTTGAAAGTAAAGCAGAGGAGCATTCTTCTTTACTTTTAACCTGCTTTTAGATACCGTTTTAAAAGATATTGGAAAGGATGTCTGTGTTATAGTCAGCACTTTGGGACTACTTCCCTTTGAGTGGAAATAAGTAGAGGCATAAAAAGGTGTATCTATGGAGTAATGGGTTGAAGAAGAAGACATTTTATTTATGCTTTTCGGTGGATTACCACGAAATAGCAGTGGATTATCACTTGATAATTTCACTGCTTTAACTCTTTCCTCCCTGAAACTTTAAATGGACAATTCCAGTTTCCATTTTAGTCTAGTCCATTTCTGACTTTTAAGGGTTGTTTTTGTCAATGTTTTGCATTATGACAAACAGTGAAGACCCAGATCAGAGGGCTCCGTAAGGAGCCCTCTGATCTGGGTATTCACTGTTTGCATAGGACAAGTGCAATTTTCACATGTATACTTTTGAAAAGGACGCCTATATGCGGGACTAGGGTTCAAAGGGTTAAGCAGTGGGATTATCGCCACGCGCGGAAGAACACGAATCCATAATCGGGAGCAACGACGTAATTTGGATGACGTCAAATCAATAAATCAGTGACGTCATCATACGGGAAACAGTTTCAAAAAAGTGTTCGATATAAACTTGGGGCTCAACACGGGGTAAATCATGTACTTTCGCTTTCACAATTGTCGAACAATTTCGTTTAAAAAGTGGCTTAAAAGCATAAATAAATAGAATAATTGTATTTTTTCAGTATAAGATCGAATTTAATCATTTCGTGAAAATATAACGTCTGATGTTCACTCAATGGATTAAATTTCTATCTTATACTGAAAAAAACAATTATCCTCTATATATTTGTTAATTCTTAGCATGCCAGCTGTGAAATCATAACCTTTGCAAACACTCAGACCCCGTTTGGAAAAGAAATTTTGAAAATTCTGTTTATAGGACAGCAGCAGATGACAATTATTGCAGACACAAAAATTACCCAGCATGCAAAGAGTAACACTATCAAACACTCAAAAATTCATTAGTCTTCATTATAATATTACAGCTTCTGCACAGCTTAATTCTTTGAATGCTGAGTAAATTTTTCATCTGCAACAAAAGTCGTTTGCTTTTGTTCCAATACTAGAATGTTCTAGTTTTTCTTTCAAAATAGGGTCAGAGAGTCAAACATTTTGGACCATGATGAGATGCCGAGTTACTCGGCGTCTCATCAGGGTCCAAAATGTTTGCAACGGTAATTATATTTTTTGCCGTTGGTGTGCAAAGAAAAACGAATTCCAAGACCTTCTTTTCTGGCAGTTCTACAAATGACTCAAGTCTGCTGAGTGAATAACCTCTAGTTCATTTCAAATAACAAGGCTATAATCAAGCTGTAAAAATCCTACAAACTGGGACAACCTGTGTAACTGCTGTAATTATCATAAAATCAAACAAAATGCTTTTATCACACAGGAATTTGTTAAAAACCTGCAAACTGAATGGCAAACAGTGTAGACTCTTTAAATATCAAGCCAACTCAAGGCTTTATTCATTCATTTTGTATGTTTTTTATGTAAGAAATTAGTAATCTTTTGATCGAATATCATTGATGACAACATCAAATCTGCATTTTGGCACCATAACTTTTCATTTGTTAATGACAAAGATTTTACAGTAGAACTAGTTTTATAGGATTTTATAACTCATTACCCCATAGCCTGTTTCTAGGTTTGAACACTGGTGACCACTTAAAGCAGATTGAACGTAAAGCAAAATGTGCCTTAAGGCACATTCTGCTTTACTGTCAGCCTGCTTTAAGATACCATCTATAGGATATAGAAAATATTTTTTACTGTACATTATTCATAACTATATAAATTGGAACTCTTTTCTTCAGTGGAGTAATAAATTAGAGGCATAGAAAGTGTATTTATGGGGTAATGGGTTAAGAGAATGGTGTATTTATGGATTGATTGTTGTACACAAGTCATAGTGCTATTGACATTGGCTCCGGCATGTCCTGATATTCAATGAATTCCTGCTCCATGCAATAATTCAATAAGTACCTCCATTCAAACTCAGCCATAATAACTGCTAAGAAAAGAGCCTTCAAGAACATACTAATGCTCAACTTACAATAACAACCCTTGAATACCAGCCATGTCTATGCTTTACAAGTCCTGTCCTTCTAAATCCTAAACAATACCCATAATACCCTTTAAAATTGAGACACATTGCTTCCAGGTACCCAGCATTTTGGAATCCTGACCGGGTTCCGTGTTTATATCAGCCTGATCAGTAACAAAACAGTATTTAAGTGTGAGCCAGTCTATATATGCTATATAAGGGATATGCCATGATGATGCAGTAAGAAATACTGGTATTCCACCTGTCTTTATGCAAGCACCATAATTACACCAATCCACGCCTATAAATTCTTACAAGTTGCTCCCCTTTGCATAAATGCATGTCATAATATCACAATAACTTATTTTTGTTGCTGGGATATTTTTTCGCTTTACAGACAAACCTTTGACAAGGGATCCTTCTTTAAGGAGTCAGTGAGATCTCTACAGATAATCTGTGACTTAATGCAGGACAAAAAATAATGCAGAAAGCTCCTGCTGGAGCTTTCTGCATTATTCCTGTCTGCATTAAGCATTCATCTATCATATTTAATGTCCATGCTTCTTTCTTGAGGTGTTGCATAAAACAGGTTTGAATACTTGGCTAATGGTTGTAACATAGCTAAGAGTTGCACCACAACACTTCATTTCTTTCTTTCTGGAAATTCTAGACTGTGGAACTGACTTTTATGACCCATCAGATGAAATGGGTGGTATATATTTCAATATCAACCTCAATTTGCTTTCTTTCCCCCCAGATATTTCTGGATACTGTTACTGCTACCTTCCCCTTATAGATCTGTTACACATCTTTACCTATTCCTTATATAATTTCATTTCCATATCTTTACCTAATCAACATAAAATTTAATTTCCATACCTTTACCTATTCCACATAGAATTTTATTTCCATGTCCTGCTAATACTTTGTCTACAAGGGACATTTTAATTCTGTTTTACTTTCAGCCTGCCTTTACCAACCACATGTCAAGATGTCAGAAATGGCTGAGGTCTGTTATCCATACACAGCAGAATTATGATACAGTACTTTTATGAAAAGGCATTTGTAAAGAGAAAAGGGTGAAGTGAACTTTCACAACAATGTCTTTAATGAACTAAATTACCTTCTGCCTAATAGCTTGCTTTTAGGGTTTAACCCGTAAATAATTAGATACACCTTTTTACCCATTTAATTTCTCCTCTGATAAAAATTAATTTTTAAAGTTCTACTTTATACATTCATAAAGATGCACTATCAGAAAAAGTTGCCTTCAGGCACATTCTGGTTTACTTTCAGCCTGCTTTAACCCTTTCATGATCAAATTATATCGGGAGATTTTTACCCCTTCACCGCTTTATTGTCATCTGTTTCATTATTGTCTGCAATTCACCATTCAAAGTTAGATTTAAGGTTGTATGACATAATAAATATTGATAAGGGTGTCAAACAATTCTGGTCCTGATCAGATACCGCGCCCCATAACGCGGCGTCTGATCAGGACCAAAACTGTTTTCAAACACACTTAAAGTTAAAAGGCGTCACTGAGAGTGAAAGGGTTAAGCATAAACAGTCGCATATTCACCCTATTTTAAGTGGAGGCTTTACGCAAATTTGCTGTGACTTTACATACAATTTTCAACAGCTTTCTATAATAATTATTGACGGATCAAACAAAGGTTTCATAGTCTGTACATGTATATTAGCCACAATGGAAAATTAAGAATATAATAATCTGTTGCCAGGCGACTGAATCTGTCCAATCAACATGTAGATATAAAATTCCCTCAAGGTTTGAATACTAAAAATGTCATCTGCTTGTGTTGAAACCCCAAAAGTAACTCATATTGCTCTATATATTTGCAGAGACGTACTGTTACACAAGAACATCATGCTTGGATTCTGATCTGAAGCCATTTAGTTACCCCATTACCCCATAGCCTGTTTCTTGTTTTGAAGACAGGTTATCACTTAAAGCAGGTTGAGAGTAAAGCAGGAGTACAAATGTAATGGGTTAAATGCAGAAACAGTGAGCCTTGGGAAAGCTCCTATAAAAAGTCACATGTCTGTAAAGATATGCTTGTTGAACCCATAGCCAGTTTATAATTCTGAAGACAATTCACCATTATAGTAAAGCAGAATGCAAGGTGAAATCTGCTTTACTTTATAACCTGCTTCAAGCTTCAACCTGAATGTTTCTAATGGTGCATATTCATAATTGTTAAAAGTTATTTTCTTAAGTGGAGGCATAGGAATAAAACAAATGCATAAAATGGCATATCTATGGAGTAATTGGTTAAAATACAGTCAAACTTCGATATCTCGAACTCGGTTATATCGCTTAGCCATGTTTTAACTTTGAAATATGGGTATGTTCGACTTAACCCAGCATGAAATAATGCAGTTCATGTGTCGAATTATCAGATAGTTTCAGTTAAGCAAGTTCGAGTTATCGAAGTTCGACAAGTTTGACTGTGCTTGTGTTCAGATATTTTATCCCAACCAAACCTATCTGCATAGATTTGCAATACATGATACCTGCATTGAAATTGTTCAGGAAAAAACCTTCGGGGCTAAACCATATCGATTACACAGAAAGTCAACCTGCACTGTAATCAAAGTTGAAGCGATAAAATGTGGGTCAAGTCATCAATCACGGTTTGATAAAATTACACAAGTACAGCAGAATGGTTGGTAGATCATTGCTCAGCAAAGTGAATTAAACTTACATTACAACCCACACTGATAACTCAACTTGAGGGATTGGTTATAATGTTAAACCCATTACTCCGCAGATATACTTTTTTTACACCTTTAATCTATTTCTCCCATAAAGAAAAAGTTCCAATTTATACTATCATGAATATGTATCATAAGAAATACTTTCGATCTCTATTCTAGTGGTTGGTATCAGCTTAAAACAGGCTGAAAATAAAGCAGAATGTACCTTAAGGCACACATCTGTTTTTAGCTTGATAGCAGCAATCAAATTATGCAACTGTGACCGCATTTATCCCATTATGACATAGCCTGTTTCTAGTTTTAAAGACACAGTAGATAGATCACTTAAAGCAGGCCTTAACCCTTTCCCCCATAGAAGCGCCTGTTAGCGAATATGATTTGTTCCTCCGCTAAACAAAATAGTTCCAATTCAATCATTCATGAATATATTTTATAGGGAATATTTTCTATATTCAAGCACATGATAGCTTAAAGCAGGCTGAAAGTAAAGCAGAATGCGCCTTAGGGCGCATTCTGCTTTACTTTCAACCTGCTTTAAGTAGTCACCTATCTTCAATTCTAGAAATAGGCTATCAGGTAAAGGGTTAAGACACATTCTGATTTACTTTCAGCCTGCTTTAAGCTACTGTCTGCCTTGATATAGAAAATATCTTATTGTATGTATCCTTGACTATATAATTAAGCTTTAAAACAAATAGTTCTATGTTAAGTCCAATTAATCCAGGGCTGCCATAAGTTGATCATAAAAATCCTAAGATTTCAAATTTCAAACGCAATTTTACTAATCGTACCTTTACCCCATAGTCTGTTTCTTGTTTTGAAGACACACGACTGCTTAAAACATGTTGACAGTAAAGCAGAATGCGCCTTAAGGCGCATTCTGCTTTACTTTCAGTCTGTTTTAAGCTACGATCTGCTAGGATAAAAATCCGAATACTTAGGAAAAATCCGGAGAAATGGCAGCCCTGTTAATCACTTTGATTGGTCCAAGATGAGTGGGCCAGGAGAAACAAATTATTTCCAACCAGGAGTAGGGAGTACAAGGTTGGTGGCACAATGGATGAACCATGCAAGCAGACCCTCAGTGCTGTAACCCATTATTCCATAGCCTGTTTCTAGTTTTGAAGGCAACCACTTAAAGCAGGTTGAAAGTAAAGCATAATGCACCTTAAGGCACATTCATGAATGTATAAAGTGAAACTTTTTTCTTCAGTGGAGAAATAAATTAGAGACATAAAAAGGCATACTTTATGGGGTAATGGGTTAAGCAACTATCTGTCTGCAAAACTGAAAACAAAGTGGAAGGGTGTGGGGTGAAAAGAGTTAATCTGTAAAAAAAATTATTCTGCAATATTGTACTTTGTACTTGACCTCTGCACATTTTTCTTTTCATGCATCTCACAGTACATGTTTAATTATTAATTAACCTTTTTCCCCCATAGAAGCGCCTTTTAGCGGATATTATTTATTACTCCACTGAAGAAAATAGTTAATTTAATCTGAGCAACGAATATATATTTTATGGAATATTTTCTATATTCAAGCACAAGATAGCTTAAAGCAGGCTGAAAGTAATGCAGGATGGACCTAAAGGCACATTCTGCATTACTTTCTACATGCTTCAAGCAGTCACCTAGTAGCTGTCCTCAAAACAAGATACAGCCTATGGGGTAATGGGTTAATTAAAGCTGTATCTCAGATATCACAACTATCAACAACGCTGCTCACACCACAGGAAAAACCTAACTCGATAACATGTGTGACCCGGGCATGCAAGCTGTCAACCAAGCTAAATCCTTGATCTATATAATGGGTTCTTCAATAAGGAAATAAATCCCGAAACTTCATGAGTTATTGACAGGACAAATACTGGTAAAATCAAACCTGTCAGTTCTGGCTTATCCCGCAGACTTACGCACCCCGTGAGAAAAATAAGATTCGTAGGTTAACCCTCTTGACACTGGAAACCTGTTTTCAAAACCTGTGCAAACAGTTTGGATCCAGATCAAGCCCCACTAATGTCGGGGCCTGATCAGGATCAAAACTGTTTGTGACTTTGATCCTGTTTCTGTGAATATAAAAGGATTGAATGAATTTCGTTCTTTTAGCAGAAATCATTTTTCAGACGACGACAGTTAAACATGTGTCGAAAGGGTTAATCTACGCTACTGCAAACACGATAAGAAGGTTTAACCCTTTCTCCCCATAGAAGCGCCTTTTAGCACATTTGATTTATTCCTCCACTGACTAAAATAGTTCCAATTTATAAAATTAAGTCATGTCAAGTACCATGAGAAATATTTTCTATATCCTAACAGGTGGTAGCTTAATGCAGGCTGAAAGTACAGCAGAATGTGCCTTAAGGCGCATTTTGCTTTACTTTAAACCTGCTTTTAAGTGTTCACCTGTGTTCACAACTAAGAGAAACAGTCTATGTGTTAACCTTCATCATGACAATAGTTTTTATTGATAGATAACCTTTTAAGAAGTTCCCTGATACATAACTATATCTGTTTTAACTCTTTGCATGCTGGGTAATTTTTTCCTCTTCAACAATTATCATCTTCCATCTTTATAAAAATAGATTTTTTCAAAAAAATTTTTTAAAACCGTCCCATTTAATGGATCCTTACTGTTTGCACAGATAATCTCAATTCAGCAAGTATCATACAAAGAGTTACGTATTTTAGTCCAAGTGTAATAACAGTGGAGGATTTGATTTGATTTGATTTGTTTTGATTTAACGTCGCTTTCAACTGTATTTCAGTCATATCGCGACGTCCAGCTAATAATAGGAGGAGGAAGACTCCAAAAGTCCTTTATGCACTGTTTCATGCACAAATCGGCAACTGGGTAGCTAGAACCACCGACCTTCCGCAAGCCAGCTGGAAGGCTTCCCCACATGAAAATCCGAACGACCCTACTGGGATTCTAACTCACAGCGGTGAGGAGCTTAGTGATGTAAGTCACAGTGACTATACCACTAGGCCACGGAGGCCCCCAACAGTGGAGGAGCAACAAAAGATCTCTACAGACTTATTACTCTATAAGTACGTTGTTTTACGCTTTTAATTTATTCCTCCATTCAAGAAAATTATGAGTTCCACTTTATACCGTCCTGAAAATGTAGAATAAGAAATATTTTCTATATTCTAGCAGATAGTAGCTTAATGCAGTATAGAAGTAAAACATAATATGCCTTAACCATTTACTCCATAGATACTCATTTTTACGCACTTGATTCTTTCCTCCACTGAAGAAAATAGTTTGACTTTCTACAGTTATGAATATTTACAATAAGAACTATTTTCTACTACTATCAGAATGATGGTTAAAGCGTATTGCAGACTGTAAGTAAAACAGAATACGCCTTAAGGCAATCTCCCACCGGGCTGCCATAACTTGATCATGAAAAATCCTAAGATTTCCAAATTTTCTATTTTTCAAGCGTGTTAGGCTGAAAGTAAACCTTAAGGCCCATTCTGCTTTACTTTCAGCCTGCTATAAGCTACTATCTGCTAGGATAAAGATTCGAAGTTTTAGGAAAAATCCAGAGAAATGGCAGCCCTGTTGAAAGTGTCTAGTTTAATTTCTCTTATCAGAAACTCAGAGTGTATTGTATTAGCACAAAAGAATGCTTTGACATTATTTATCCTCTACCCATGATTTTTAATAGCTCAATGATAAATTAAACTCTACAGCAGATTTTACATGTCAGTAAAAGGATTAATTAACCCTTACTGTGAGGTAAATGAGAATATACAGTGGAGAATCTGTTATTCTTTCCCAATAAATGCTTTTACGCTAAAACTATTATTTGCAGTGCAAACAGTTTGGAGCCAGATCAGACGACGGATAACCCGGCGTCTGATCAGGCTCCAAACTGTTTGCCACCAAGATAAACAAGAATTATCAGAATTGTCAAAAAATTGTACTTTTCTAAGTTTTAGTGTTTTGTGTTTGTGTACGTTTGCGTTTAAACGGGAAAGAATAACAGATTCTCCACTGTACAGTGGAGAAGACGTATTTATTCTTTCTCATTTAAATCATGTCACTGCTGCAATATCATCTGTTTAACCCATTATTTAATAATAAATTACCCCATAACCTGTTTGTAGTATTGACAAAACACTTAAAGCAGGTTGCAACTATATATAAAGCAGAAAGCACCTTTAGGTGCATTCTACTTTACTTTCAGCCTGCTTTATCAGCTACCATCTGCTAGGATATAGAAAATATTTCTTATGGTTCTTATTCCTGACTGTATAAAGTGGAAATATTTTTTTCAGCGGATGAATAAATGAAAGGCGTAAAAAGGCAATTAAGATTGTTGTCAGCTTGGTTTTTATTTTCAAAGTTACACATCAAACATTTTGATGGAAGAAACATAAAGATAAACAATTTGAATAAAGTTCGGATGCCACATAACGCAGGATCTGATCTGGATTCAAATTATTTGCATGTACACATGTATAATTAAACCATGTCAACTGCTAGCATTGTGAGAGTGGAGAAGACATTTGGTTTGTCTGTTTAACGCATTACCCAATAAATACGCCTTTTTACACCTATTACTAATTCCTCTACTGCAGAAAATAGTTCCAATTTATACTGTCACAAATAAAAATCATAAGGAATTTATTATATATTCTAACAGATAATAGCTTAAAGCAGTCTGAAAGTAAAGCAGAATGTGCCTTAAGGCAAATTCTGCTTTACTTTCAACCTGCTTTAAGTGGTCCCCTGTCTCCAGTACTAGAAACAAGCTATGGGGTAATGGGTTAAACTAATGAAATGCATTATGCGACAACATTTTTTTGGAAAACTATTTGAAGGATATTAATGAAAAATCACACAATTGTTAAATGCATATTTAAAGTTCTGAAACTGTGTCAATTTTCAGATTCATTTGATTTGTTGTTACAGAGTTATCTGCCCTTGATGTACTCAAATATGCTATAAAAGGCTGCCATCGGGAGTTATAATTATGTATCCTTTTTCGGTGGTCTTGTTGTAAATGTTAATGGTTAGTTGTCTTTTTTATCTGAATAGCTAACAAACAGTTTGGAGGCTGACCTGTGATGCCGGGTTGCTCTGTGTCTGATCGAATTCCAAACTGTTTGCAAGGGATAAAATGGTTTTACCAAAAACGCATTTATCAGGAAAGAATGATGTACTTTCCAATGAATATACAGGTGGAGCCCTCTGATTAGGGTCTGCACTGCTGGTCTTAATTCAACTTATTTGGGAAATAAACCCTCGAGGGTCTCTATGCAGCCTGCCTTAACCATATCTAAGCCTCCCATATCTGATAGGATATGGACATTATTTCTTACCATACATATTTGCAAGTGTATAAAAAGGAACATTTTTCTTTAGAATATGAATTAAGTTTAATGTAGTAAAAAGGCATATTCATGGGGGAATGGAAATAACTTCAAGCCAACTGTAAGAGCAGTAATGTTTTCTGTACTCTACGTTTTTGCTTCATATTTGTATAGCCAAAATTATGCAACTGTTGCTTTCACAACATTTCATTCATGTCTCAAATCTCAAGCTAATTGAAGCGATTTCTTGGAAAAGACAAAAACCAAAATTAACCATTATGAAACAAGAAATATCTTTAAACAAGGGCCACTATGGCCCTAAATCGCTCACCTGGTAACCATGTAACCATGTACACCGTGTGACCTAGTTTTTGACCGGGCATGACCCTCATTCTAACTTGACCTCGATTTCAATGAGACAAACATTTTGTTCAAGTTTCATGAAGATTCAATGAATTTTGTAGTCTCTATAGAGTGTCAACAAGGTTTTTCGATGATTTGACCTAGTGACCTACTTTTTGACCGGACATGACCCACATTCGAACTTGGCCTAGATTTCATTGAGGCAATCATATTGATGAAGTTTCATGAAGATCAAATGAAATTTGTAGCCTCTAGAGTGTTAACAAGGTTTTTCGATAATTTGACCTAGTGACCTAGTTTTTGACCAGACATGACGCACATTCAAACTTGACCTAGATTTCATTGAGGTAAACATTTTGATGAAGTTTCATGAAGATCCAATGAAATTTGTAGTCTCTAAAGTGTTAACAAGGTTTTTCGAAGATTTGACCTAGTGACCTAGTTTTTGACCCAACATGACCCACATTCGAACTTGGCCTAGATTTCATTAAGGCAATCATATTGATGAAGTTTCATGAAGATCAAACGAAATTTGTAGCCTCTAGAGTGTTAACAAGGTTTTTCGATAATTTGACCTAGTGACCTAGTTTTTGACCGGACATGACCCACATTCGAACTTGGCCTAGATTTCATTGGGGCAAACACTTTGATGAAGTTTCATGAAGATCCAATGAAATTTGTAGCCTCTAGAGTGTTAACAAGGTTTTTCGATAATTTGACCTAGTGACCTAGTTTTTGACCGGACATGACCCACATTCGAACTTGACCTAGATTTCATTGAGGCAAACATTGTGACCAAGTTTCATCAAGATCCAATGAGATTTGAACCTGGTAGAGTGTTAACGAACAATTGTGGACGGACCCCTAAAAGCTCACCTTGGTTCTACGTGCCAGGTGAGCTAAAAAGATATTCGGCGGAATGGGTGGTGAAGGTAATGATGTATATGGAATTGATTTTATCCAAGTTGCAATAAATAGGATGGTAAATCAGGATATTAAGCTTAATATTTATCTAATAAGACATGCGCAGTAATCTACGACCGCATACATATAATCAAAGACTGAAGGTCTTGAGAGTCGCCAAGAATGAATTTTTGCAATCATTAAACTACTGGATCTGAGGTTAATCATTAGTTTGTTAAGGCAGTTGGCCTCTCAAAGACTGAAGGTGAAAGTACAGCAGAGAGCATTTACACACGTTTATGCTTTTGATCGGGCTACATTTTGTTGCAAGTTGTCAGCTGTTTGTCAGCTGTGTTCATTCCATCAATAAGTACTTTTTCAGAGGTGGTTGTAGCGAGATTTTCTTGAAAATTCTTGACAGAAGGTACAGTTTGCACATGGATCTACTGCTTGGTTCACAGGGGGGGGGGGGGGGGGGGGGGGGGGGGGATCCTTATCAATTGTAATAAAGCTTAGGATAAAACAATAGAAAACAAGACTGTGTTCAATAAACACATAAGTATGCACCTGGTGGCTTCCTTGACAATAAATTCTGAATCTTCTTCCTTGACAATAAATTCTGAATCTTTTCTAAGTCCAAATAAGGTCAAAGTCAAGGTCAAAATGAGGCTGGGTAATATGGGTGAATTGGTAATGGTCCAAGGCAGCAACTGTATATGAATCAAAGCTTTGTAGTCAATAGTGTTGATGCTAGACGAAACGGTAAAACCTAGTTAACCAGGAAATAGCCAATTTAAAATATTCAAAGTCCAAATTAGGTTGAGGTCAAGGTCAAAATCAAGGTTAAGTTATTTGGGTGGATTGGTAGTGGTCCAAAGCAACAACTGTTCAAAAGCATTGTAGTCAGTTGTTTTGACGCTTGAAGAAATGGTAAAATCTAGTTAACCAAAAAATAAACCATCACAATGACTGTCATCATCAAAAGCTGTGTAAATAACAAAGGCTTAGAAACCATGATGCCAAACAAAGGTCACATGGTAGCAACCCTCAGGTATAAAAGTGAGATGCTACAATGGTTCATCTCATTCATTCTGATGAGTCCAAACAAGGATGAAACTAGTCAATGATATGTGACACCAAACATTCCAGCCGGGTTTTCTTTTGTCAGCCTTCTATATTTTTGTATTAACCAAGAAATAGCCAATTTACAATATTTTAAGTCCAAATTAGGCCAAGGTCAAGGTCAAAATCACAGTTGGGTGATGATGGTACAAGGCCAATCCTACAAAGACATCAAATTACACTTAAACCAAATATAACAGGCGTTTGGAAAGAATTCCCCTCATTCAGGATTTATTTCCCGTTTTTTCTTCGCTTTAATTTCATGTTAAACAAAGGACTCTTGTATGAATAGAGCACAATATAAATCTGGTATTATAAATAAATAAATAAATTTGATCAGGATTCAAACTGTTTGCAAATACACTCAGGGTAAGGCAGTGAAGGGTATATCCTAAAACAGGATTAAGTGCAGACATTAATGTGAATATGTTTGAAATTTTAAGTTTAAAAATCAGAATAAAAAGCCTAAATTTGCTTCTCTAAATGTGACAGCTCAACCTTCCCCCAATATTTGATTTTAGTATTTGGAAGGCATATCATTTATATGGTTACTTAAAGTAGGCTTAAAGTAAAACAGAATGCTCCTTAAGCTTTATACTTTCAGCCTGCTTTAAGCTACCATTTGTATTGATATAGAATATAATTTCTTATGATATAATCCTAATCATGACTGTTTAAAGTGGAAATATTTTCTCCAGTGGAGGAATAAAAGACTTGCCGCTTACATGGTAAAAGGCATACTTCATAATAGAGTAATGGGTTTAATTTATTCCATCTACAGACACACTTTACATCTTACACTCTGATAAACCAGCAAAACGTCAATTCTGAAGGTCTTACAAGTGCAAACTTTCCTAGTTTTTTGTCACACATTAATCCTTACATAGCTGGGTCTGAGTGTAATATACCACCTTTTGCAAACAGTGTAGACCCAGATCAGAGCCAAACTTTCAAAAGTAATTTTGACAAACTCATAACATATACGTGAACTGGTCATTCATCAGAAAATGCAGGAGTCCATTGTAAAATTCATCATTGTAAATGTTTTAACAGGGTAGAAGAAGTTATTCTTTCTGAACAAAACAAATTTACCCTAAAACAATGCTTACAGTTTGGAGCCAGATCAAATGCCTGCTGACCAGTCATCTGATCAGGCTTCATACTGTTTGCCGCTCAGCTCAAAACAAATTGTGAGTAAACGTCAAAAAGTGGTAATTTTTACATTCTATTGCAATGTGTTTGCGGTTCATTTGTGTTTAAACAAGAAAAAATAATGTCTTCTGCACTGCACATATTTTTACTGGTCTTTTTATTCTCTGGAGCGCAAACAGTCACTTCATCATGTGAAACACCTGTTTGACGTTTTTATGACTTCCATAAATTGCTAGGCAATGCAGTCATAAGAAAGTCTTGTATCACACATCCTGTCATCTAACAGCACACAATAAGACTGTTGAAATATTATAAACCTTTAACCCATTACTCCACTAAGATTCACATTTTTATGCCTTTAAGTTATTCCTCCGTTGAGGAAATTGCCTTTAAGTTATTCCTCCTTTGAGGAAAATAGTTCAAATTTATAGTCATGAATAACTGTATCATAAGAATTTTCTACGTTCTAGAAATATAACTTAAAAGATGGTAGTTTAATGAATGTTGAAAATGATACTCTCAATCTGTTTTAAGCCATTACCCCATAGCCTTTTCTACTATTGTAGATAGGTGACCACTCGAAGCAGGTTGAAAGTAAAGCAGAATGTGCCTTAAGGCACATTCTACTTTACTTTCAGCCTGCTTTAAGCTACCAGATGCTAGAATATAGAAAAAAATATTTCTAATGTTAAATATTCACAACTGCATAAATTGAAACTATTTTCTTCAGTGGAGGGATAAATTTTAGGAGTAAAAAGGCATATTTATGAAGTAATGGGTAAAGAGATCACCTATTTTTAGAACTTAGAAACAGGCTATGGGGTATATCTGGACATAAGTATTTCAACCGTTCTCCTACTGAATATTCATATAAAATACTCTTCTTAGGTATGGGGCCTCTGTGGCCTAGTGGTATATTATCACTGTGACTTACATCACTAGACTCCTCACCCTTTTGGTTTGAATCCCGGTCTGGCATTTGGATTTTTCATGTAGGGAAGCCTTCAAACTCGCTTGCAGACTAAGGGTCTGTGGTTCTAAAATAGTGCATAAAGGGATTCTGGGGTCTTCCTCAACTGTTATAAGTTGGACGTCTCGATATGACAGAAATACTGTAACAGCAATGTTCAATCATAACAAATCCAAAGTATATGTCGTGGAGCCGTAAATCCAAACGCAATAATTATAAATCAATCTTAATATTTCAAACACTGTGTGATTACAGTACAGATCCATTACTTTCGGGTTTGCTCAAAATTTTGCTAAAGCCATTGTAGTTGAATATTAATCCCAAAGAGATGAACTGCTTAATCAATGGTGCAAATTAACTAATTTTATACTGCAGAAGCATTATTTTATAACATACTAATGGTGCAAATAGTTTTAAAAAGCTTCCTGTATAATAGTGTAAATCATACTGCATTTAGCTTAACCCGCTCCCTTCACAGATTGTTTTAATAACTGTGTAACATTCTAATCTAGCTATTCTTTACAGTAATATTGTTTAACCCATACCCCATAACTAGTTTCTAGTTTTGAAGACAGAGGACCACTTAAAGCAGGTTGAAAGTAAAGCAGAATGCACCTTAAGGCGCATTCAGCTTTACTTTCAGCCTGTTTTAACCTACCATCTAGCTGTTAGAACATAGAAAATATTTCTTATAAAAGTATGATACATATTCATGGCTGTAAAATTGGAGTTTTTTTCTTCAGTGGATGAATAAGTTAAAGGTGTATTTAAAGGGTAATGGGTTAATGCTTCTACCTTAACCCATTACCCCATAGTCTGTTTCTAGTTTTGAAAACAGGTGATTAACCCATTGTATGCGGGATACACTTTTAGGTGTACCTCTAGGCAAACAGTTTTGATCTCAGATCAGGCCCCACATTGTGGGACCTGATCTGAGATAAAAAATGTTTGCAGCTAAGTCAATATTCTATCAGAAACTGCTAAAATCTTTTGCAAATATTTGAGTTATACCTGCTGCAGACAACATTTTAAAATGGCCGCCAAATAGTACCCAGCATACAATGGGTTAAGGCCTTAAGGCGCATTTTACTTTACTTTCAGCCTGCTTTAAGCCTCCACCTGCTAGAATATGATACATATTAATGACTGGATATATTGGAACTATTTTCTTCAGCAGAGGAATACGGTACACTGAATGCGCCAAATGCACTTCTATGGGGTAAGGGTTAAAGTAGCAATAATTGTGAAGCCGCTGATCGAGTCCCAAGAGCTTCTTTTTTTACTTTATGAAAAACCACTTTTGTTGTGTGTAAGGATCTGATTTTTTTTTTCAAAATGAAATTTATGAAATATGTTCTCAAGATAACAATTAAGTAGAAATAAAAGTACAAAAGTCACTCATATAAAGTCCATAAAAACACTTTTGTCAGGATTGTCTGAAATGGAAATTATTGCCACGTCAACCCTTACTATGCTGACTTTACCCTTTCCCCCATAAATACGCGTTTTTACGCCTTTAGTTAAAATCTCTACTGAAGAAAATAGTTCCAATTTATACTGTCATAAATTAAAATCATAAGAAATACTTTCTATATTTTAGCAGATAATTTCAAAGCTTAAAGCAGGCTGAAAAGCAGAATGCACCTTAAGGCACATTCTGCTTTACTTTCAACTTGCTTTAAGTGGTCAACTATATTCAAAACTAGAAACATGCTATAGGGTATTGGGATAAATGGACTCGTCCAAATTCTAAATAAAGACCAGTTCACATTAACCTTTGAGGTGTTCCTCCAAAAGCTTTTTAACACTAGGACACACAGTGTAACCCTGATTCTTCAGGAGTTCTATGATCTGGGTATACACTGTTTGCAAATGATGGTTATAGACATTTTCCAAGGCGACAAAATGCCAACTCTGCAAGTCTGCACAACTCCAATGTTTTTACATCAAAACTTTGTTCAAGTTGAGAATTCAGTGAGACTTGGGTCGTTCAAAACATCATGACATTTCAATCTTTTTAGCCCATTACTTCATAGATATGCATTTTTATGTCTTTATTTATTCCTCCACTGAAGAAAACGTTACCACGTAATGAAGTTGTAAATATGTATCATAAGAAATAAATTCTATATTCTAGCAGATGGCCTGTTTCTAGTTTTGAAGACAGTTGATCACTTAAATCAGGTTGAAAGTAGAGCAGAATGTGCCTTCAGGTGCAGTCTGCTTTAGTGTCAGATTGCTTTAAGCTTCTATCTGCAAGGATATAAGAAAAATATCTTATCTTGCACATTTATTACTGAATAAAAAGGAAATATTTTCTTTGGTGGAGGAATGAGTTAAAAGAATAAAAATGTGTAACTATGGAGTAAAGGGTTAACACAATATTCACTGTAGAAGATTTCATCTGACATTTGCACAAGTGAACAAAATTTACTGCTTTAGTGACAACTTTTTACAGACATTACCAGTTAACTTTTTGCATGCTAGCGGCGGATATATCCGCCACAGTGATTACCTTTGCAAACAGTTTGGATCCAGATGAGACGCCGCATAACGCGGCGTCTCATCAGGATATAAACTGTTTGACAGTCTGAACCTTTTGAAAAGAAATTTTGAAAATTCTTATTTTAGAACATTAGCAGACGACAATAGTTGCAGACGACAAAAATTACCCAGCATGCAAAGAGTTAATATCAGTTTATTACCACAAGAGCCAGACAAGGTGGTAGTTATGACAGGAAGAAAAAATCAAAGTCTCAATATAGTCACAAAAAATCAAATACTTTTTAGCCCTACTCCTACACAAAAGTGTCACAATTGAAATATCTTAACCCATAAACATTGTGTCTACACACAATTAATGTTCAAAAATCTGATAAACAGCAAAGATAAATCAACATATCAACCCTTTACTCCATAGCTCTAGTTTTTAAGATAGATGACTACATAAAGAAGGTTGTAAGTAAAGTAAAGTGCCCTTTAACCCCTTACCCCATGAAAACGCCTTTTCACACCTATAATATATTCTTCCGCTCAAGAAAACAGTTCCCTTTTATACAGGCATGACTATGTATCATAAGAAATAGTTTCTATATCCTAGCAGAAAATAGCTTAAAGCAGGCTGAAAGTAAAGCAGAATGTGTCTTAAGGCACATTCTGCTTTAATTTCAACCTGCTTTATGTTATCATCTTTCTTTAAAACTTGAAACAGCCTATGGGGCAATGGGTTAAGGCGCATTCTGCTTTTTCTTTCAGCCTGCTTTAAGCTATCTATCTGCTAGAAAAATGAAAATATTTAATGGTACAATTATTGTTCATGACTACATAAATTAAAACTGTTTTCTTCAGTGGAGGAATAAATTTAACCAGTCATTTAAGTATTGCAACACAGCCATAAATTCATTACCTGACACTAAGGACCATAACTCTGGTTGAAGCTGACTAAACATAATGAATGGCTACCAAAGAGACACAAAATTGTTCATTACCAAATAGTCTGTTTCTGGTATTGAAGATAGGTGACCACATAACCCATTACCCCATAGCCTGTTTCTAGTAATAACAAGAGCCCCATGGGGCATATTCGCTCACCTGAGAATAATTGGGAAAATGGAGATATTGATTTATGTCCAGGACTGACCTAGATATGCAACAGACCGGAACAATTTGAACAAAATATGTAAAGTATATTTAAAAGTGTCACCATACAGAATATAAAAGCTCTGGCCATATTAGTTTCAGAGAAGAAGATGTTTGAAAATTTCACTATATAACTCTATGTAAAACAGTGACCCCCAGGGCGGGGCCAATTTTGACCCTAGGGGCATAATTTGAACAAACTTAATAGAGGACCCTTAGGCGATGATATTAGCCATATATCTAAGCTCTGGCCCTTGTAGTTTTAGACAAGAAGATTTTTTAAGTTTTCACTGAAAAAATCTATTTTTAGCTCCTGTGACCTAGTTATGCAACGGACCAGAACCATTTGTACAATTTCGGTATAGGACATCTAGAAGTGTCACTATGCCAAATATCAAAGCTCTGGCCATATTAGTTTCAGAGAAGAAGACGTATGAAAATTTCACTATATAACTCTATGTAAAACCGTGACCCCCCGGGGCCGGGCCAATTTTGACCCCAGGGGCATAATTTGAGCAAACTTGATAGAGAACCTGTAGGCGATTCTATGTGCCAAATATCTAAGCTTTGGCCCTTGTAATTTCAGACAAGAAGATTTTTTAAGATTTCATTGAAAAAATCTATTTTTAGCTCCTGTGACCTAGTTATGCAACCAACCACAACCATTTGAACAATTTTGGTAAAGGACATCTAGAAGTGTCTCCATGCCAAATATCAAAGCTCTGGCCACATTGGAGCATAATTTGAACAAACTTGATAGAGGACCAGGTCCTGTAGATGAAGCTATGTGCCAAAAATCTAAGCTCTGGCCCTTGCAGTTTTTGACAAGAAGATTTTTTAAGATTTCCTTATTTTTTCAATTTGGTTGCCATGGCAACCAGAGTTCTGCATTGTTTTTAATTCTTTGAACAAATTTGAAAGAGCTTGACCCAAGGAACATTTCTGTAAAGTTTGGTTGAATTCTGTCAAGGGGTATAGAGGAGATGTCATTTGAAGCAATTGTTAACGACGACGCACATACGCACGACGCACGACGGACGACGACGGACGCCGGACACAGGGCCATCTCAATAGCTCACCTTGAGCCTTTGGCTCAGGTGAGCTAAAAATAGGTGACCACTTAAAGCAGGTTGAAAGTAAGGCACATTCTGCTTTACTTTCAGCCTGCTTTAAGCTAATATCTGCTAGAATAAAGAAAATATTTCTTATGATACATATTCTTGACTGTATAAATTAGAACTATTTTCTTCAGTGATGGAATAAATAAAAGGCGTAAAAAGGTGTATTTATCGAGTAATGGGTTAAAGCAGGTTGAAAGTCAAGCAGAATGCACCTTAAGGTACATTCTGCTTTACTTTTCATCAGCTAGGATATTTAGAAATCATTTTTTATAAGACATATTCATGACTGTATAAAGAGGAAACAGTTTTCTTTAGTGGATGGATAAATTCCCTTTTAACACTTTTAATTTATTATTCCACTGAAGAAAATAGTGAAAATTTATGCAGTCATAAATATGTAGCACAAGAAATTGTTTCTATATATTCCAGCAGATGATGGCTTAAAGCAGGCTGAAAGTAAAGCATAAGGTACCTCCAACCTGCTTTAAGTGGTCACTTGTTTCCAAAACTAGAAACAGGCTATGGGGTAAAGGGTTAAGCTACCATCTGCTAAGTGATTAAAGAAAATATTTCTTACGATACATATTCATTACTGTATTAACAACTTTCTTGAGAGGAGGAATAAATGAAATGTGTAACACTGTGTGTATCTATGGAGTAATGGGTTAACCCTTTGAACCCTAAGTCCCGCATACAGGCGTCCTTTTCAAAAATGATACAATGTGAAAAGTGCATTTGTTCTATGCAAACAGTGAAGACCCAGATCAGAGGGCTCCTTAAGGAGCCCTCTGATCTGGGTCTTCACTGTTTGTCATAATGAAAAACATTGACAAAAGCAACCCTTAAAAGTCAGCAATGGACTAGACTTAAATGGAAACTGGGATTGTCCATTTGAAGTTTCAGGTAAGAAAGAGTTGATGTAAGTAGTACTACTCACTTTCCCTATACCAGGTGATGGTCATATTGGTTCCCCACTGTACAAGGCATTCCAGGAGGGCAGTGTGGCCAACTTCAACACTGATTACCTGCCCAGTGTTCAGCAGTTCTGGTACTCTGGGTTTACGACCTGATGATTCTGAAAAATATGCATAAACAGGGCTCCAGATAAGGGAAGTATTTCAAAAGCAAAAATTCTTATGTCTGTAACAACAAATTTATAATAATTCTCTCTTCGAGGCGATTCTACTGAATACTGGTAGTTACTGAGGGTTGGGGAAGCTGCAAAGAAGAAAATATTGGAAAATTTAAGTTTGATGATAGGTGACCACTTAAAGCATGCTGCTTTACTTTCAACCTGCTTTAAGTGGTAACCTGTGTTCTAAACTTAACAGGCTATGTGTTAATTGGTTAAATAAATTTAGGATTCTATCGTATCCAAGTGTTACCCATTACTCCATCAAACCTCCTTTTACGCCATCAATTTATTTCTCCTTTAAAGAAAATAGTTCCCCTTTATACAGACTCAGTCATAAATAAATTATACAACACAAAAAATATTTTCATATTAAAGCAGATGGTAGCTTAAAACTGGCTGAAAGTAAAGAAAAATGCACCTTTAGGTGCATTTTGCTTTACTTTCAACCTATTTTAAGTGTTTACCTGTCTTCAAAACTAGAAAAAGGCTATGGGGTATAGGGTTAAATAAACTTAGGATTCTATTGTACACAAGTGAATAGCAATTTACTTGTATCAAATTCCAAAAAAAATCTACCTGCTGCGCATACAAATAATTTGAGCTTAGATCGAAATGTGATTGTATTTGAACTGTGGCGGCCATGGCTGACACATGCAAGGAAAATGCATGTAGGTCGATGGAGTGTCAATCAAACTTGTCATGTTACCTTTGTGTTCATTTCAAAGGGTATTGTACTCTTTAAACAGTGTTAATAAGCAAGGGCACTACCGAATCCCTTAGTATGCTGAATTTTCAAAAAGTCTCTTTTCATTTTCTGAGAATTGTCTAGTTAACTTTGCCTCTGAAAGGGATATGTTCAACAATTTGTTAGAAGTATGTCAAACAGTGTAGAGCCAGATCAGAGGGCCCCTGGGGGAGCCCTCTGATCTGGGTTGAAACTGTTTGCATTTACGATGTATATACACAGTCTCATACTGTAACTATCTGAAAATGCAATAGTCCAACACATTATTAAAAGACTATGACAAACAGGGGCCGGGGCATGATCTGCAGACCCAGATCAGAGGGAAGAAATAGCTTCTTTATCGTAGCAGTTGGTACCTTAAAGCAGGCTGAAAATAAAGCAGAACGTGCCTTTATGCATATTCTGCCTTACTTTCGACCTGCTTTTAAAGTGGTCACTTGTCTTCAATATCTGTCACACAGGCTATGGAGTAAAGGATTAAAAGCCTCATTTATGAAGAAAAACTATGCTTGTACTATATTTTAACCCATTACCCCATAAATACGCCTTTTTACACCTTTAATTAATTCCTCTCCTGAAGAAAATATTTCAAATTTATGCTGTCACAATTAAAAATCATAAGAAATATTTTCTATATTCTAGCAGATAGTAGCTTAAAGCAGGTTGGAAGTAAAGCAGAATGTGCCTTAAGGCGCATTCTGCTTTACTTTCAACCTGCTTTAACTGATCATCAATCTTCAATACTAGAACAAGGCTATGAGGTAATGGGTTAGAATTGAGAATAAAGTCAAGATAATTTTATTGCAGACAATACAAACTAACAAAATAAGGGTTAGAAAGGTATGTAACACTAAACTAACAAATTACACTTTTCTGATCCAAAATGTGTTCAATGCCCGTATAGCACCAGGCCTAAGCCAATATTCACATCATTGTGCAATTTGATACCAGCTTTTTAGTACTGACAATGTTTTTTGTACATTTGACAAATGCAGCTCAAATTACACACAATTCTATTCCCTTAATTCCTCAAGAGAAGAGCCTTATTGTAAGTTATTGAGCACTAAGAGCTCTGCCTACTCCTCCCTATAGTGCCACACTTGAATGTTTACCTATGTAAGTATACCTTTGTATTGAATACAGGGGGCAGCTTAAAGCAAGGAGCTTTCTGCTATAATTTCTTCTTTCTTTAACCCATTTCTGCATAGCCTGTTTCTAGTTGAAGATAGGTGACCACTTAAAGTAGGTTGAAAGTAAAGTAGAATGCACCTTAAGGCGCATGCTGCTTAACTTTCAGCCTGCTTTAAGCTACCAATCTTCTAAAATATAAAAAATATTTCTTATCATACATCATACATATCATACTGTATAAATTGGAACTATTTTCTTCAGTGGAGGAATAAACTAATGCCGTAAAAAGGCATATGTATTGGTTAATGGGTTAAGTGCCTGTATGAAAAATCCACACGGATTCCAGGTGGAATCCGGGCGGATTCCGGGCGGAATTGACACGGAATCCCAATTTTACAGGCGGATTCCGGGCGGACACGGAATTTTTGAAAAATGTCCGTACGGAAATTCGGCATTCAGAGCAAAATTCCGTGCGGACAAAATAAATTTCCGTGCGGAATTTCTATCTTGTCCACACGGAATGTCTTCCCCTCACGGATATTTCATACTTTAACATTTTGAGACACGGATTTTTTATACTCTAACATTCAGAGACACGGATTTTTAATACTTTAAAGGAAAACGGACAGCTGATGACAATATGGTCTTAGATCCTAGATTTGATCCTAAAAGCAACATTCATGAAGGTCCTGCAATTATTACTCATCGATAAGGTACGAAAAAGATCGATTTACTGCATACAGGTAAGCTATCGCTAATTGGAACGGGCGCCGCCATATTGGCAAAGCTATCATTCGGAACCCTCGATTTTTATCCATTTTGTGACGACACAAAGGCCTAAATGCTGATTGGCTCTTTCACTCAACCACTGTAACTTGGACGGACATTTCACAATTCGTCAGTAAGGGTAACGGCAAGCTTAATTCAAGGTCGCATACAGTTAAAAAAAAAGATAATAGATAGATGGTATATTCATATTGATTATGATGAACTTGAAAGGTCGTGTAGATCCAGAAACGATCAGAAGCTATCGTTAATCGGCTTAGAGAAAATGTCCGTTCCAATTCCCAGCTATAGAATCTGGGAAAACAATGCTGCGAAATGGCTAACAGTAGAGTATGGCGACATCCATAATACCTTGATTGATGATTATAATAATAGATCTAGATCTACAATAAAAAAAAATCTGATAATCAGTGCGATATTGTGCTGATCTAGACCTAAATGTTGAACTGGCTTAGATCTACCAACTCGTTTACAAATCAGCATTTTCTAGCTGGTTCGTCTCGGTTTAGGAATTCAACGCTACAGAAATTCTTAATGAAAAAAGTCTCATTACTAGATCTACATATTGTACGGGTAGATCTAGATCGTTTTTTTCTTTCTTAATTTAATCATCGCGATTCTCTAGATCCCGATCTGATAGAGCGATCTTACTTTAGTCCAAATCCGATTTTGATTGGATCTAGTTTTATCGTTCTTATTTCTGGGTGTAGTTTTACACTTGTCATTTCTGTAGAAAAAAATTCAAACAACTTTTAGATAGGCCTAAATGAATTTTAATTTAAGATTTAAATTCGAGTTTTATGGTAGACTCTAGCCTTTTTAAAAAAGCAGCATACACATCTAGATCAATACAAAACCACAAGAGCTAGAAGTGTCCAATATTCTTCTTTTTTCTTTTTTTTTTTAAAGATCTTGGCTTTTTTGTTTTGATGTAACCCTTTCCCCTATAAATACGCCTTTTAACGCCTTTAATTAATTCCTTCATATACTGAAGAAAATAGTTTCAATATCATACTGTCACAAATAAAAATCATAAGAAATATTTTCTATATTTTAGCAGATAAAAGCTTAAAGCAGGCTGAAAGTATTTTCAACCTGTTTTAAGTGGTCACATATTTTCAGAAGTAGAAACAGGGTAAAAGGCTCGTGGCGTGTAATCGCATATTTAAGTAGCCAAATTGCTAGCCTGTGTTTAAAATCACAACCCTGTTTGGCAAGTGCGGCTAATTAGATTACGTAATATGGATATTTATGCCCTGCAGGCCTAAGCTTCTTAAATCTTCACAGAGGGGGTCTTAGGCAGAAAGGGGTTGTGTATAATTATTTCCGGTCCATATCGTACAATTTGCAAGGCAGCTTAATTGATTAGTGATTGATGATGAATGTCAGCATAAAATGCGATCTAGATCAAAGCCGCCTGCTGAAATATGTCCTGAATCTGTTTCGATTATGATTTTCATAGATCTTTATATAAGCTCAAGATATATAACGATAAGTAAAAAACGACATTAATACAATAAATGAGCACTCGGGTCACGTTATCTAGAGCGTTCAGTTTTGACCCAGATCAGAATATCAAATACTTTGTTCAGCAGACAATTAATCAGTTTGGATCTTAATCAGACATTGCCAGTCTCAATTGCTAGATGATAAATTGATATTCCACATTTGTCATGTCAATGACTGTGCAAAAAGTTCAGCAACAGTTTGGATCCAACTGAGATATTGAGAAACTCTGTGATTGAAAATCTAAACTAAGGTTTGAATGTATTGAAAAGCTCATTGAAGAAACTTTTATCCGTACGAGAGACTGACAAACAGTTAGGACCCAGATCGGAATCAAAACTGACTGTACTTAAAGGTCAGCAACAGTTTGGATCCAAATGAGATATTGAGAAACTCTGTGATTGAGACCTGGATGTACGAAAGTTCCCGGATGTTGCGATACCGAGAATAAATGGTCTATTTTCTAAAAATGTATGTCCGATTGAGGACCAGAACCGATGTTAAACGTCACGGAAAATTCATAACAGACCAGAAAAATAATTTGATCCCCCTTATTTTATTAAATAAACGTAATACCTCATCCGTTTTGTACTGGATGCAGAGACAGTGTATAGCCATATATGGCTATACACTGTCTCTGACTGGATGTTATAAAAATCGGCACATGTATTATCGTCTTTATCTGCTCGTGTTTTAGTCGTAGCCCCGTAAAAAAAACGAAGATATCCTGGAGCCGATGTTTATGATTAATATTTACGGAAATATTAACAGATAAGACTAAATATATCGGAGAAACTATTTTCGAAAGTCACAGGGCTTCGATGCCTTTATTCACAACCAGTATGCAAATATTATCAAGAGTATCCGTGCCCGATTCCGGTGTCCTATGATATTTGCCTGATATACGCTACCTCAAGTATGGCTGGATTAAGCACTAATAGCTCGAAATTGTGATGGTTCTGCTATGCACTCATTGTCACCAAGACACCCAATCGTCATTTCATTTGTTCTTCAGCAAGTATTAACCTCCTTTGTAGGCATTTATACACAAGTATTGCAGTCGCAAATTCGTCCGGCGAATGCGCTTTCTCTTCGCCCGACCCGTCGTAGTCTCTGTCTTCTAATATTACATTCTCTGATAATTTAGGATCGAAATCGTAACACTGAAGTTCTAAAGTGTTTTTACCTTCCTCCACATGCCCAATTTTTCTCAGTATTTCAGTTTATTTATGTTATCGATGTAATTTCCGCGCACTCTACGGCATTCCCGGTTAGACTCGCTATAACCGGAAGGTCGCGGAAGGCCTTAGTTACGTCACACAGGTAAACAAAATGGCGGCCCCCATGGTCGCTTGCACAGTCATATATCACAAAGTTTAAACGGCTCTAACTACTTCATTTTTTATTATTTTTCAAAATTTCAAAGGCAGAAGGCGATTTTTTTTCAATATCTTTCATTTAAAAGATATTTATCACCAGCTGTCCATTTCCCTTTAACATTTTGAGACACGGATTTTTTATACTTTAACATTTTGAGACACGGATTTTTAATACTTGAATATTTTAAGAACACGAAATATTCGTACTTTAATAAATGAGAATTAAGCAGGAATATAAATCTGCATGGACATTTAATACTTAGAGTTTTTTCAGTATTGATTATTTTGGATCTAGAATTTTCAAATAGTCTATTTGTTCAATATACCACATCTGGTTACTTTAGTGGTAATAGATACATGTATATAAGTTATGAACTAGCAACATGTTTGTAAAACATGCATGCCACAGGGCTTCCTTGAACATGAAAATGCAATACTAGATATGTCCATAAATGACCTTAAGGCAAAAACTTAATCAAGGTAAAGTTCATAGGTCAATGTCAACAAACTACAATGCAACATGCTGTACTCAATAAGGGACATAGGCAAATGCAGATTTGTGACTCTAACTACAATGTGTACTTAGTCCAATACGGAGTTAAATACTGGACCTTAAGCAAGTAAAGCAATAAGGTCAAAGTCAAGGTCACCTAAAACTGCAAGGCAACATGCATGCTGTACTCATTTAGTGCTACAAGCATGCGGAATTGAGGGACTATAGCTTCAGTTCTAATAGTCCATAGCTGAATAAAAATCAAAACACTTCACCAAGGTCACATTGTTCAAGGTCAAAGGTCAAGGTCGTCAATTTTCAATACCAACATTCTGTAATTATTCTGGCAAATAAGCATTATAAGTTGAGGGGTACTTTATAAGCCACAGTACTTGGAAAATGATTTAACCCATTACTCCATACATATACATCTTTTACCTTTCATTTATTGCTTCACTTTCAAATTTAAACTGTCCTTAATATGTACCATAGATAGTTGTTCTATGTCCTAGCAGATCTGGTTATTTAAAGTAGGCTAAAAGTAAAGAACATTGTGCTTTAAGGGGCATCTGCTTTATTTTCAATTTGCTTTAAGTGGTTATCTGTCTTCAAAACTTGAAACAGTCTATGGTGTAATGGGTTAAGTGCAAAAACTAAATTATGGTAAAAAAAATAGGCCAAGGCCAGCAAACTGCAATGCAACATTTTGAAATCATTAAGGGGAATAAGTAAAGTTGAATGGCCCTATCTGCAATACTTAGTAATTAAATGATTGAATCCCCCAAAAATATCCTTCACAGAGGTCAAGGTCAAAGGTCAAGGTCACCATACTGCAATGCAACACGCTGAACTTATGAATGGGCATGTGAAGATGCTTAACCATTGACCCTAGCTAGTCTTTAGTTCTATGCCACAAGTTCCCCTTGTAGGACCTCTCACTCACGACAGGCGCCTATTTCAAATGAGAAAAGTGGAACATGTGTATGTGCCGACTGGCATAGAGCAGTTAAGATATATTAAATAAGCTCTGTTTTATTGGGATTTTTACATTGAAAGCTGGTAAGAAAATACATTGTTATCTAATTTATTGATTAATTAATATTAATTCTTGCCTTCAAATCTTTTAAATTGTGTTTTTACAAATTACTTTTCATAACAGTACATATGACTGTTTTAAGGGCTCTTTTTCTTCTAGTTAGATGATAATAATATACCATATATTCTCAAGAATATGGATTAATTTGTCTTTTATTGTGTGAATTTTAAGACATGATACTGATAATTATGATTACATGGGGTTTGTTTGGTTCTGATAGCAACAGCATGTGATGTCTGTTATGGTGTAATACTGATATTAAATACAGTAAAATGGTTGATTGCACAAATGTAATCAAATTGGTGTTTCACTTTTTTTAGTGTTTTATTGAAACACAATGACAAGCTTGCTGCATATTTGAATCATAAAGGTTGCTAGGCATCTATAACCAGTTGTTTACAACCTGATCCTGCAGAGCAAAGTTCTCAGAATTTGAAATAACTGATTGGTAGCTAAAGGTCATAGCCATTACAACCCCTGCCTGATATTTATAGAAGGTGCAGCCAGATACAGCCAATCTTGTATTTAGTGACCACTCTCTGTGGAGTAGCTAATTAGTCATGTATCTTATGACAAGTGACTGCTAAATGCAGGATATAAAGGAGATTTCTGCATTATTTCTATTCTGTATTAAGCCATCACCTGTATTAAATACTGCACATTAGCTTTCTACTGAGCTGAGTGGTCACTTAATACAAGATTGACTGTACATAGTAGTCTGCGGTTAACTGACCTGTAGCTCTGATAAGCACTTTTGAAAGGGGTTCCAGAAGGGGGGCTTTGTGTAAGATTTGTATAATGTGGATCTTTGGTTCTTAGATAAAAAAGACTACTAATTTAAAATGATGGTGGATATAATGACAATAATAACTGGATAATGCACTAAATTTTTCAAAGCCTGAGGTATATTAAACTTGCCATAGTTTGTGTACAAAAAAAATGTGATTTATTCTTGGCAAATAATGAATTTACTGCTTGTTACATTTTTGAGCTATAAGAATTGCTGGGTGTCTGTCTTCTTGGGTTCGTCTGTCGTCCAAAATCGATTCCTTAGCACTTTAGCGGCTACAAATTTCATCAGATCTTCATAAAACTCATGGAAAAAAGTTTTAACACTCTAGAGACTACAAATCTTATCATTGATCTTAATGAAACTTAGAATGGGTGACAAGATAAAATCTAGGTCAATTTGAATGTGGATTATGTTGGGTCTAAAACTAGTTCAATCCTAGAAAAGCATTGATGTTAACACTCCAGAGGCTACAAGTTTCATTAGATCTTACCGGTAATTGAAACTTAGTCAAAATATTTATCTCATTTAAATCTAGGTCAAGTTCAAATACGGGTTATGTCAAGTTTAAAACATGGTCAATAGGTTAAATAATTAAAAAACCTTGTCTTAATGATAGAGGTTATACATCTCATTATATCTTAATGAAAATTTGTCAAAATGATTACCTTATTAAAATCTTGGCAAACAAAATGTGTTTAATGTTTGGTCAACAACTAGGTCACTGTCAAATCCTTGAAAAACCTTGTAAACACTCTATTGAACACATTTCCAACTTTATCTTTCAATGAACTAGTTTGAATACTGCCCTGGATGAAATTTAGCTCAAGTTCGAATATGCTCACTAGCGGCAAAAACTAGGTCACGAGGTCAAATCATAGAAATATCTTGATATTACTCTAGAGGCTACAAATCTCATTTGATTGTAATGAAACTTGGTAAAAATGTTTACCTGAATGATATCTAAGTCTAATAATTTTGAATGTGGGTCATGTCTGGTAAAAAACTAGGTCACTATAAATCCCATTTGATCTTAATGAAACATTCTCAAAATGTTAGCCTTATTGAATTGCTAGACCTGCAAGGTTAAATGTGGGTCATGTTCAGTCAAAAACTAGGTCAAGCTTTACATGGTCCATTTAGGTGAGCACTCTAGACCATCTTGGTCCTCTTGTTTAATGTTCCACCTGGCCAAAAGTCTGCCTGGATTTTATTCCACACGGATTTTTAAAATTCCGTACGGACAAAAGTCCGCCTGGATTTTATTCCGCCCGGATATTTTGAAATTCCGTACGGATTTTTAAAATTCCGTACGGACAAATGTCCGCCTGGATTTTGAAGAATTCCGCCCGGACATGGTCACATGACCCGGACTAATTTAAATATTTCGTGTGATATTCCGCCTGGAATTACTAAAAATAGCATTCCGTGTCATATATTCCACCCGGATTTTATTCCGCCTGGATTTTTTTCCGCCCGGACATTTTCAAATTCCGCATGGAATTTCAAAATCCGCCCGGACAAATATCCGCACGGATTCCGTCTAATTTAAATATTTCGTGTCAAATTGTTACTAAAAAAAGATTTCCGTGTCATATTCCGTAAGGAATTTTATTCCGCACGGATTTTTTTCCGCCCGGACATTTTCAAATTCCGCACGGAATTTCAAAATCTGCCCGGACAAAAATCCGCCCGGATTTTTTAGAATTCCTTACGGACATGGTCACATGACCTGGACAAATTTAAATATTTCGTGTCCAAATGTTACTTAAAATAGTAGTCCGTGTCAACTGAGCTGCTTTCACCCGGACATTTATTCCGCACGGAAAATCATAGTTTTGTCCGCCCGGAATCCGTGCGGATTCCGCCTGGAATTTTTCGTACAGGTAGTAATTGGCTTGAAACACAGTTTGATATAAGTACATGTATGTGATTTGCATAGGTCCTAGGGTGTGATGAAAAGAGTTAAAATAACAATGTAACTCTTTAACTCTTTCCTCCCTGAAACTTTAAATGGACAATTCCAGGTTCCATTTAAGTCTAGCCCATTTCAGACTTTTGAGGGTTGTTTTTGTCAATGTTTGGCATTATGACAAACAGTGAATACCCTGATCAGAGGGCTCCTTTAGAAGCCCTCTGATCTGGGTCTTCACTGTTTGCACAGGACAAGTGTACTATTCACATGTACACTGTTTACAAAAGACGCCAATATGCGGGACTAGGTTTCAAAGAGTTAACTCTTTGAATGCTGGAGAAATTGCTCATCTGCATCAATTGTAGTTGCTACTGTTCTTAAATTAGAAATTTCAAAATGTTCTTTCAAACCTGAGGGTCAGAGTGTTAAACAGTTTGGATTCTAATGAAACGCTGCATTATGTGATGTCTCATCAGGATCCAAACTGTTTGCAAAGGTATACCATGGTTTCACAGACATTGATTCCAGAAGGAAAGCCAGCATCTGATCAAATGGTAGCGTATTTGGTCATTTCTGCAGGAGGAAACCCATCACTACCTGGGGAAAATCCAAGTGTTCGGACAACCTGTTTGCCATTCAGATAAAAATAACTTTTGATAATTTCAAAACATTGTAATGTTCTACATTTAAGTGTAAAATCTATATATACATTGTGTTTTGGGGTTTTGTTTATATTTAAATGGAAATGAATATTTACTCCACTACAACAGTTACTGATCTAAAGTGCAGACAAAAGCATATTGCAATCAGAGGATTTGACTGCAACACAAATTTGCCTTTCATTTCATTTAACCCTTTAACCCATTACTTGATAGCCTATTTATAGTATTGAAGATAGGTGACTACTTAAAGCAGGCTGAAAGTAAAGCATTCTGCTTTACTTTCAGCCTTCTTTAAGCTACCATCTGCTAGGATATAGAAACTATTTATTTTGGTACAGGTATATTGCTGTATAAATTGGAACTATTTTTTCAGTGGAAGACTAAATTAAATGCGCTAAAAGGCGCTTCTATGGGGTAATGGGTTAAAGGTGTAATAAGGTGTATTTATGGGGCAATGGGTTAAACAGAAAAGAATATCTTCTCCACTGTAGCACAACATGAATGTTCTTACCTTCAATAATTTCAAGAAAGGCACTTTTTTCCACCATTCCATCATTGTGTACGACTTTACAGGTGTATGGTCCCGCATTCTGTTTGGACACATTGTAGACCTGGAGGATGGACATGTCACTGTAAATAGACACAGACACCATAGAAACATCACATAACAATTAAAGCATCCGTCATCACTCTTAACCCTTTACTCCACAGATATGCATGCCTTTTTACGCATTTAATTAATTCCTCAACTGAAGAAAATAGTTTTATACATTTTATACAGGAATAAATGCGCAGCATAAGAAATGTTTCATATTAGATCCTAACAGATGGAAGCTTAAAGCTGAAGTAAAGCAGAATACCATTTAATGTACTATTCTGCTTTAGTTTCAACTTGCTTTAAGTGGTAACCTCACTGTCTTCAACGCTAGAAACAGGCTATGGAGTAAAGGGTTTAACCCATTACCTCATAGCCTGTTTCTAGTTTTGAAAATGGGTGACCACTTAAAGCTGGTTGAAACTAAAGCAGAATGCGCCTTAAGGCACATTCTGCTTTACTTTCAGCCTGCTTAAAGCTACCTCCTGCTAGATAAAAGAAAATATTTTTTATGATACATATTCATGACTGTTTAAATTGGAACTATTTTGTTCAGCGGAGAAATAAATTGAATGCGCTTAAAGGCGCCTCTATGGGGTAAAGGGTTAAAAAGGAAAGACTAGTGTCTTCTCCACCGTAATGGCATTACTATGATGGGGAGGGTTAAAACAGACTGGACCATTATGGAGTATTATTGGACACATGAATGGCATCTGTACGTAATTAACATTCAGCCCAGGCCTACAGTAGCTTAACCCTTCCCTAATAGAAGTGCCTTTTTGCCGCATTATGTTTATTCCTCCTCTGAAGAAAATAATTCCAATTTATACAGTAATAAATATGTATTATAAGAAATATTTTCTTTATTCTAGCAGGTGGTGGTTTAAAGCAGGCTGAAAGTAAAGCAGAATGTGCCTTAAGGCACTTAATCTGCTTTACTTTCAACCTGCTTTAAGTAGTCACCTATATTCAAAACTAGAAACAGGCTATGGGGTAATGGGTTAAACCTGGCTATATATGTTCAATTTGCATATTGACTACTCAGTATTTGAGTTCTGGCTCCATTTCACCCATTACCCCATAGCTACGCTTTTTACATCTCTACTTATTTCTACACTAAGAAAAGTAGTCCCATCCTATTTAAATTACCAGTCATTGAATCCTGTATCCAATTTCTAAAATGAGTTTCAAAAAGCTTAACCCTTTACCCAATAGCCTGTTGACAGTTCTAATTATAAAGACAGCTAGGTGGCCACTAAGAGCAGGTTAACAGTAATGCAGAATGTGTCTTAACCCATTGCCCCATAAATACGTTTTTTTATGAGTTACTTTATTCCTCCATTGAAGACAATAGTAACCTAATATATACAGTCATGAATATATAACATAAGAAATATTTTCTATATTCTAGAAGACGGTAGCTTAAAGAAGGCTGAAAGTAAAGCAGAATATGTCCTTAAGTGCATTCTGCTTTACTTTTAACCTGCTTTAAGTGATCACCTATTTTCAAATTTAGGAACGGGCTATGGGGTAAAGGGTTAAGCCCTGAGAGTCCAATGTCGCAATTAGAGAATTTAACTCTTTGTGCGCCAAAATATTTAGTAAATAGTCGGAATTGTCAACAAGTTGTCATTTTCTATATTTTATTGCAATGCGTTTGCATTTAAACAGGAAAGAATAATGGCCTCTCAACTATAATTACCATATGTACGGTTTGATACTGTACAATATTAACACAATCAACTGACGAATATACTTGCCATTAACAAATAGTAAGCATGAGAGAAATACACTTGTTCTATCCTTACAGGGTTAAACCCAGATCAAAGGGTTCCTAAAGGAGCCCTCTGGTCATGGTCTGCACTGTTTGTTATTTAGCAATATATTGTAATAAACACTCTTAAAGAGTCAAAAGTGGCCTACACATATTTTCCACTTGAAGTAGAGGTGAATGAGTTATAGTGCAGCAAAATTGGATCAAGATGAGACACTTTATAACACGGCCTCTCATCAACAGCCAAGCTGTTTGACACTCTAACCTTGTCTTGAAAAGAAAATTCTAAAATTCTATTTATGGAACAATAGCAGACAACTATTGTGGCAGACGAAACAAACCATGATCACACAAAGAGTTAATATGCAGTATTAATATCACTCTGTTTGACGAAACAATAGTAGAACTAGAGTTAGATAAGAAAATAATCATCCCCACCCTTATAATGCTGGGACACACCATATAGATCATTCACAAACAGTGTAGACCTAGATCTGAAGGAGCCCAGCTCTGATCAAGGTTGCCATCTTTTGTCATACATTTAAATCAAGTGTTGGATTTAACACTCCATACGAGTAAACATAAAAATGTTTGATTATTTTGCAGAAATAGAAGAGTCTTGGCCAAATTTGGTGTTGTAAGGTTTAATTATTAACTACTTTTCAAATATGATATTGCCCTGTCTATGTTTATTTCTGTTCTGTTATTAGAAGAAATCCAGACACATAATTATTGTTCATTTACAAGTTCAAACACACACTGTCTAGAAATAGTTACAGTCAATTGAGCCTAAGTATTGGGACTGACAGGTCTGAGCTAACAGTGCAGACCCTGATCAGACTGCTCTCAAGAGAGCAGTCTGATTTGGGCCTACACTGTTTGCCATTCAGTTTGTGCACCTTGTTTTACGGTATTGTTCAGTAGTTCAAATACATTCAGATTCTGTCTGAAAACAGTTAAACCTAAATCATACAGTTACTCCACACTAAAATAAATGAAAAGGTACGCTTATACAGTTATAAGTGGCAGCTTATGCAGAAAGCTCTTTTCTACATAATAATTGTCCTGCATAATGAAACGATCTGTTTTTGAAAATAATATGCTTTGTTCTACCTTCATAAGTTCATATGTTTAGCCTAAACAAAAGGGCAAACAAGGCTCTACAAAAGTTCAACAAAAAGATAAAGAGAGACTAATTATTAAAACTAGAGGTTGTTTAGTTTAATTACAGAGTGGACAGATTTAAGTCTAAAGGAAACTGTGCGGAAGGCAGAAAAGCAAGGGGAATGGAGAATGCTGGTTGTCAAGACATCTATGGTGCCTCAACAATCTGCCATGACTATGGGAAAGGTGAAGGTGAAGACTTTTTCAGTATTAATGACAGGTAGAAGCTTAAACCACAGCCTATTTCTACTTTTGAAGACAGGTCAATGCAAGCCCCTTTATTTGACAAGATCAAGCCTCTGAATGTAACTATAGAATTGTGAATAGGCCAGTTTACTCTGCAAACCCCCTTAATTGACAAGGTCAAGCCTGTGCAGGTAACTATAGAATTGTGAAAAGGTTTTACCCTGCAAGCACACTTATTTGACAAGATCAAACCTGTGCAGGTAACTATAGAATTGTGAAATGGTTTTACTCTGCAAGCACACTTATTTGACAAGATCAAACCTGTGAAGGTAACTATAGAATTGTGAAAAGGTTTTACCCTGCAAGCACACTTATTTGACAAGATCAAACCTGTGAAGGTAACTATAGAATTGTGAAAAGGTTTTACCCTGCAAGCACACTTATTTGACAAGATCAAACCTGTGAAGGTAACTATAGAATTGTGAAAAGATTTTACCCTGCAAGCACACTTATTTGACAAGATCAAACCTGTGAAGGTAACTATAGAATTGTGAAATGGTTTTACCCTGCAAGCACACTTATTTGACAAGATCAAACCTGTGAAGGTAACTATAGAATTGTGAAAAGGTTTTACTCTGCAAGCACACTTATTTGACAAGATCAAACCTGTGAAGGTAACTATAGAATTGTGAAAAGGTTTTACCCTGCAAGCACACTTATTTGACAAGATCAAACCTGTGAAGGTAACTATAGAATTGTGAAAAGGTTTTACCCTGCAAGCACACTTATTTGACAAGATCAAACCTGTGAAGGTAACTATAGAATTGTGAAAAGATTTTACCCTGCAAGCACACTTATTTGACAAGATCAAACCTGTGAAGGTAACTATAGAATTGTGAAATGGTTTTACCCTGCAAGCACACTTATTTGACAAGATCAAACCTGTGAAGGTAACTATAGAATTGTGAAAAGGTTTTACTCTGCAAGCACACTTATTTGACAAGATCAAACCTGTGAAGGTAACTATAGAATTGTGAAAAGGTTTTACCCTGCAAGCACACTTATTTGACAAGATCAAACCTGTGAAGGTAACTATAGAATTGTGAAAAGGTTTTACCCTGCAAGCACACTTATTTGACAAGATCAAACCTGTGAAGGTAACTATAGAATTGTGAAAAGATTTTACCCTGCAAGCACACTTATTTGACAAGATCAAACCTGTGAAGGTAACTATAGAATTGTGAAATGGTTTTACCCTGCAAGCACACTTATTTGACAAGATCAAACCTGTGAAGGTAACTATAGAATTGTGAAAAGGTTTTACTCTGCAAGCACACTTATTTGACAAGATCAAACCTGTGAAGGTAACTATAGAATTGTGAAAAGGTTTTACCCTGCAAGCACACTTATTTGACAAGATCAAACCTGTGAAGGTAACTATAGAATTGTGAAAAGGTTTTACCCTGCAAGCACACTTATTTGACAAGATCAAACCTGTGAAGGTAACTATAGAATTGTGAAAAGGTTTTACCCTGCAAGCACACTTATTTGACAAGATCAAACCTGTGAAGGTAACTATAGAATTGTGAAAAGATTTTACCCTGCAAGCACACTTATTTGACAAGATCAAACCTGTGAAGGTAACTATAGAATTGTGAAATGGTTTTACCCTGCAAGCACACTTATTTGACAAGATCAAACCTGTGAAGGTAACTATAGAATTGTGAAAAGGTTTTACTCTGCAAGCACACTTATTTGACAAGATCAAACCTGTGAAGGTAACTATAGAATTGTGAAAAGGTTTTACCCTGCAAGCACACTTATTTGACAAGATCAAACCTGTGAAGGTAACTACAGAATTGTGAAAAGGTTTTACTCTGCAAGCACACTTATTTGACAAGATCAAACCTGTGAAGGTAACTATAGAATTGTGAAAAGGTTTTACCCTGCAAGCACACTTATTTGACAAGATCAAACCTGTGAAGGTAACTATAGAATTGTGAAAAGATTTTACCCTGCAAGCACACTTATTTGACAAGATCAAACCTGTGAAGGTAACTATAGAATTGTGAAATGGTTTTACCCTGCAAGCGCACTTATTTGACAAGATCAAACCTGTGAAGGTAACTATAGAATTGTGAAAAGATTTTACTCAGCAAGCACACTTATTTGTCAAGGTCAAAATTGTGAAGGTAATTTTAGAATTGTGAAAAGGTTTTACATTGCATGAGCAATCCAAGTACACAGGTAGCATAATAAATGTTAATGAGCCTTCCTTTCCTAAGCGCATAGTATAGTCCCAATTCCTCAGTAATTACGAAACCTAAATGCACATGTGAACACTGTTCACTTGTAAGTGCATAAAAGGTTGGATCCAGATCACATAGTGCGGCAGATCAGGATCTCCAAACTGACACTCAGGCATGCATCTGTGCAAAATTACTGAAAATACTTCTCATTTTGCAATTCTAGCAAGAAATATTTCTTAACTCTTTGCACGCTAGTGGCGGACATAGCTGCCAAAGGCATAACCTTTGCAAACAGTTTGGATCCAGATGAGACGCCGCGTAACAGGGCGTCTCATCAGGATTCCAACTGTTTGCCATTCTGATACTGAATTTAAAAGAAATTTTGGAAAATTCCAATTTAAGAACCGAAGCAGACGACAATTGTTGCAGACAAAAAAATTACCCAGCATGCAAAGAGTTAAGTGATCAGCTGCTTGAAGTTTTTAAAGGTTAATGCAGTCAAACTCCAATTAAGCATCCATTCAATTAAACATTGTTGTATCTGCATGCGAGCATTAATACAGATTCTGCTTAATGCAAGATGTTCTGCATCATTTTCATCCTGCATTAAGCATATGCCTGTCTTAACAGATTAACTACACTTCTTCAATGAGAGTTTGCTTAACTTTTGAATGCTAGTGACTGAACCGTGATAATCTTTGCAGACAGTGTGGATCATTATGTCACGCTGAGTTACTAAATGTCTCATCAGGATCCAAATTGTTTGACACTACACTCCTTTTTTGAATTTTTTTTAGAAAAAGTTATTTCATATCATACAGAAGCAGACGATAAATTGCTGCTGCAAAAAAAAAATATCCCGGCTTTCGAAGCATTAACTCTTACCATGCTAGCGGCAGATATATCCTACAGTGATAACATTTGCAAACAGTTTGGATCCTGGTGAGACGTGGCATAATGCCGTGTCTCATCAGGATCCAAACTGTTTGACACTCTGACCAGACTGTTTTGAGAAAAGAAATTTCGAAAATTCTATTTTCAGAGCAGTTGCAGATTACAATTTTTGCAGACGAAAAAAAAATTACCCAGCATGCAAAGAGTTAACCTAAGTGTGACTGTTTGACATAGGTATATTTTTAGCTGCACATATCACCTGAGCTCTGCACCGCTAGGTCGGAGTTGCAGTAACCTAGCAGTAATCACCCAGGGACCATACAAGCACAGGTAATGTACCAAACAGTGACAAAAAACCTCGGCCAAATGGTATACTGCATCACCTGCTGAATCTTTACAACAGGGCTCCAGATAAGAGGCAGTAAACTGAACAAATCCAACATTTTCTCACTCATTTAAGCACCAAATCCTATGGTGTTATACTCATTAGAATCGTCTCGAAGAGACAATTCTAATGAGTAGTAACACCATAGGGTTTAATGCAGAAATAAAGATTTTGATTTTTGAAATACTCCCCTTATCTGGAGCCCTGTTTACAAGTTTCAAGTGTCATAGTTTGAAAGCAACTAGGTCATGTTCTCCAACTTTGTGCAAAACACTTATCCTGATTTTTTGTTTAACCTGTGATTTGCACACAGTGGATTTTTTCCATGCTGATATATTTTGAATTAATTTTGGATTTTACTTTATTTTGAAATTCCTATCAGAAAACAGTGTAGACTCTGACTATAGATATCTGTAACATAATGTGGCATCAGTGATCAGAGTCTACACTGTTTGCCTATGTCCAATATTTGGGAGTGTGTGCACACATGGGTTGAAACTGATCAGCTCATTCCGAAACTTCAAATGGACAATTTCGGTTTCCAATCAAGTCTAGTCTATTTTCTAACAATTTTGTGTGTTTTTTATAATTTATTTCAAGATGACAAACAGTGCATGCAGACCCTGATCAGATATTGGCTCCATAGGATTTGGTGATGAAATGTCAGTGAGAAAATGATTGGTTTTGTTCTGACAGGGCTCCAGATAAAAGCAGAATTTCACAAGCTAAAATCATTATGCCTACAATCCTGCATTAAACCCTATGGTGTCACTACTCAACAGAATCCTCTCTTGGTGCTGGTATGAAGTGAAAAAATGTTGGATTTGTCCAGTTTACTAACTTCTTTCTGGGGCCTTGGGGTATCAAATCTGCACTGTACCGCTCTCTTACTCTTCTACATTTGATCAAATCATCAGCCCACCAATGTCATTGATTGATTACACTGCATGTTACATGTTCTATTGATTTTGATGAACACTTTCAATAGAAAACATTGATTGAACACAATCTACTTCAAAGTGTCAACCTACCTTACTTTATACCTTACTAATTTTAACCCAGTACACCCTAGATACACATTTTAACTCATTTAATTTATTTCTCTACCACAGAAAATGGTGCCAATTTATTCAATCAAGAATATGAATCACAAGAAATATGTTCTTTATCCCAGCAGATGGTAGCTTAAAACAGGCTGAAAATAAAGCAGAATGTGCCTTTAAAGAGGCTCGCAACCAGATTTAGCATTAAAAATAGTAATTTGTAAATATATGTCAAACGCTTAAATAAATGGGTAAGAATTAGTTTAGGATAAGAAATTCTGTTAAAAAAATGCATTTCAATAAAAGAAAAAATTGTTGAGCTCTGCATGGTGGGATTCGAACCCCGGACCCGGCTTGCGGGGACCGAAAAGCAAAATAAGACAACCCCTTACCCCACTCGACTAACTGGACTAGTCATATCTTTGGGATCGATTTAACTTACTTCAGTGTGTAGCGATGGAGAGTACATAATTCAGCCCCGGTTTATGTCCGACCATGCAAAGAGTTAAGGGAAATTATATGTAAACTGTTGATGCAACAACTGAAGTCCCTAATTCACTGCTAATTTTAACCATAATTCTACGATTTCTACATCTAGTTTTAAACATGATTTTTAACCTATTTTTATCTTTATCTCTTTTCATTAAAATTATTGCAGGCAAACAATTTAACACTGAGTCTACAGTACCGGGTATTTTCACATTGCATGAACTTATATCAGAGGTCTGTTTGATTTTGGCAGCTTGTCGTTCTTGTAAACTTATTCTGAAGACCTTTGTAAACAATTTAGATCCAGGTTAGACCCCACAAAGAGCATGTACTTATTTGCTAAGTCCAAACTTATGTCATGTTTTAATTGATTGTTAAATAACTGCAAACCCCTATTTAAACCATTTGTGCCCACGATCCCCATATATGGGACATAGGCAAACAGTGTAGACTCTGATCAGATGCCACATTATGTGGCTTCTGATCAGAGACTACACTGTTGCTGATAGGAATTTCAATATAAAACAAAATGGAAATGAAAATTTTGACCAGGCATCCCTTTGATAAACAAGAGACCCAGAGGGTCACAATTCGCTCACCTGAGGACATTGTACCATAGAATCTGACTGGGCAAGACAACATTTTGATATAGCTATGACCCAGGTGCCATAATTTGATCTTGGTTGAGGACCACAATGCGAAGCTACATGTCAGATATTAATGATCTGGGCCTTACGGTTTAAGAGAAGAAAACTTTTTAAGGTTTTCCTATAAAAACTGATAAGCCCCTGGGTAGGGCCAATTTTGGCCCAGGTGTCATAATTTGAACACACTTGGTAGGGAACCACAAGGCAAAGCTATATGTCAAATATTAAAGATCTGGGCCTTACAGTTTCAGAGTAAAAGATTCTTAAAGGTTTTCCTATATATGTCTATGTAAAACTGATAAGCCCCGGGCGGGGCCAAATTTGATCAAGCGGTCATAATTTGAACAATCTTGGTAGAGTACCATAGGGAAAAGTTACTTGTCAAATATAAATGATCTTGGCCATACGGTTTCAGAGAAGAAGATTTTTAAAGGTTTTCCTATGAAAAACTAATAGGCCCGAGGGTGTGGCAATTTTTGGCCCGGGGGTAATAATTTGAACTGTCTTGGTAGAAGATCACAAGGCAAAGCTATATGTCAAATATTAAAAATCTAGGCCATACAGTTTAAGAGAAGACGATTTTTAAAGGTTTTCCTATATAAGTCTATGTTAAACTGATAAGCCCTGGGGCGGGGCCATTTTTGACCCAGGGGTTATAATTTGAACAACTTTGGTGGAGGACTTTAAGGCAAAGCTACATGTTAAATATATAGGATCTAGGCCTAACAGTTTCAGAGAAGAAGATTTTTAAAGGTTTTCCTATGAAAAACTAATAAGCCCGAGGGTGGTGCCATTTTTGGCCCGGGGTCATAATTTGAACAATCTTCGTAGAGGACCACAAGGCAAAGCTATATGTCAAATATTAAAGATCTGGGCCTTACAGTTTCAGAGAAGAAGATTTTTAAAGGTTTTCCTATATAAGTCTATGTAAAACTGATAAGCCCCTGGGCGGGGCCAATTTTGACCCGTGGGTCATAATTTGAACAATCTTGGTAGAGGACCATATGGCAAAGCTACATGTCAGATATTAATGATCTACACCATACCGTTTGTGAGCAGAAGATTTTTAAAGGTTTTCCTAAGAAAATCTGATAAGCCCCAGGGCGGGGCCATTTTTGGCCCCAGGGTCATAATTTGAACAATTTTGGTAGAAGATCATTAGGTAATGATACATACCAAATATCAAAGGTCTGGGCCTTTGGGTTTCTGAGAAGAAGATTTTTTAAGATTTTCTTATGCATTAAAAGTTGTCTATAGGGTCATGTTAGAAAATCTGGTCCCACAGCAAGGGGAATAACTCTAGCCAAAATCTTTGAACAAGATTTCGTTCCCCCTTGTCACTGATGCTTCTGACAATGTTTGGTTGAAATCGGTTCAGTGGTTTCTGAGGAGATGTTGTTTGAAAATGTGAACGGACGACGGACAGCAGACACCGGACGGAATGGGATCACAATAGCTCATCCTGAGCCTTTGGCTCAGGTGAGCTAAAAATGGGCTAATCCAATATATAAACATGGAAGAAACCACTGGGTATAAATGAGTTAATTCTCCCCCAACCCTCTCTGATAAACACTCCCCCAACCCCTATCGGTAAAAAAATCCTCAACAATTAGAGACTTTATCTTAACTCTTTGCATGCTGGGTAATTTTTTTTCGTCTGCAATATTTGTCATCTGCTACTGTTCTAAAAATAGTATTTTCTAATTTTCATTTCAAAACAGGGCCAGAGTGTCAAACAGTTTGGATCCTGATGAGACGCCGCGTAGTTCGCGTGCGGCGTCTCATCTGGATCCAAACTGTTTGCAAAGGTAATCTGACTGCGGCACATTATATTATATCCGCTGCTAGCATGCAAAGAATTAAAACTTTTCTTGTTCATTAAGGATTTTAAGAGGTTATGTCATAAACCCATTTAGTGTTTTTTTATTCAAATCTTATCAGCTTTTTAAACTTGGCAAGTCACCAAGTAGGTCACACTGCAACCGTGATAAAGTCCCGTATTTAACCCGCGTAATTGCGACAATTACCTCTACCAGCTCATTTGAAAAAAATCTGATCAAGATCGAGATGGTGCAAAACGCCTTAAGAACAATTTGAAAAATTTGGCCTTTTTGACAGACAAAATGGCAATGTTGTAGGATAATCTATACAAAAAATGCAAAGTTCATAAGGTTTAGCTGAGTATGAAAACCATTGAGGGCACATTAAACGTTAACACTATGCATGTGTGCATGTGAAGTGAGGTATATAACATACAGGCTAACCTTAGCGTATTCTTTTTCACCTAACCCATTATCTTATAGCCTGTTTCTAGTATTGTAGATAGGTTACCATTTATAGCAGTTTGAAAGTAAAGCAGAATGTGCCTTATGGCCTGCTTTCAGCTACAATCTGCTAGGATACAGAAAATATTGCTACAAGCAGACCTACATATTCATGATGACTATATAAAGTCAAGCTATTTTCTTCCCTAGGAATGAAAAGGTGTATATATGGGGTAATGCAAGGGTTCAAAATAATGATTGACCGAGTTGTTTTTACAGCACCGTGACACATAAAATAGTGGTATGGTGCAGATAACTTGATGCAAATGCGATGCAATAAAATGGTGATAATGACATCTTTTTTTAAAATTCTGACTACATATTTTCTATCTTTGTGCATATAATTTGGAGCCTGATCTGATGCCTGATCCAGTAATTCGATCTGTCTCCACACAGTTTGCACCAGAAATTATTGTGTATAATATTTAAGCATAAACGCATTTATCAAGACGATTCCAAAGGGATGTCACAAGACAGAATTAGATGGAGAAATACATAATAATTGAGACTTTTATAATCTGACTTAAGACAACATTTGTCGTATGAAGTTTTATGAAACGGGCCTCTGGTTCCTAACCTTTATCAAAGGAAATCCAGATCAAAATCAAGGAGTTAACCCCTTACCCCACAGTCTCTTTCTGAGAAGTTCTGAAGACTGAAAAAGCAAGTTGAAAGTAAAGCAGAATCTCAGCTTGCTTTAAGCTATTATCAACTAGAATATAGAAACTATTTCTTATACTACATATTGATGTCTGTTGACAATGAAACTATTTTCTTCAGTTAAGGAATAAATAAGACGCATTAAATGGCAGGAATGGCATGTTTATGTGGAAATGGGTTAAATTTCTTGCCAAGGTAATGTCCTTGAAGCAGGTAAAGTTTTGCGGCAATGGGAAATGTTGTTTGAATTTGCAGTGCAATCAGACATGAACCAAATAAAAGACAAACAAAAACCAGGACTACAGATATGAGGGAGTAAAATGAGAAATCCAACATTTTCTCACTCATTTCAGCATCAAATCCTATTTTATTACTATCGGATACTCATAAGAATCATCTCAAAGACAGGGTTTAAACCATTACCCCTGTTTCTTAGAAGTATTGAAGATAGGTGGCTACTTAAAGCAGGTTAGACGTAAAGCAGAATGTGCCTTAAGGCACATTCTGCTTTATTTTCAACCTGCTTTCAGCTACCATCTTCTAGAAAATGGAAATTATTTAACAATATATATATTCATAACTGTATAAATTAGAACTATTTTCTTAAGTGGAGAAATGAATTAAAGGCGTTAAAAGGCGTTTTTATGGGGAAATGGGTTAATTCTTTTTAATACGCCCAGCCCCTTATCTAGAGCACTGTTTTCAGCAGAGCTCCAGATAAGGGGAGTTTTTCAAAAACGAAAATCTTTATTTCTTGATTGAAACCTATGGTGTTACTTCTCATTAGAATTGTTTCTTGGAGATGATTCTAATGAAAAGTTACACCTTAGGATTTGGTTCTGAAATAAGTGAGGAAATTCTGGATTTGTTCAGTTTACTCCCTCTTATCTTAGGAACAACTAGACAAGTACCAAATGAAAGACAAACAAAAACTACAGCACATGACAACAAAATGAATGTTTACATTGTGTTGTCATTTAACTCTTTGCATGCTACCAGCAGATTATCCAACACAGTGATTGCCTTTGTAAACAGTTTGGATCCAGATGAGATGCCGCGTACGCGGCGTCTCATCAGGATCCAAACTGTTTGCCATTCTAAAACTGAATTTAAATGAAATTTTGAACAATCTATTTTTAGAACAGAAGCAGACTACAAATGTTGCAGACGAAAAATATTACCCAGCATGCAAAGAGTTAAAGCTACATAATTAGTCCCATTATAAAAAAAAATAATTGAAACAAAATATTAAGAAATTTGAGGATGATTTAACAGAAATAATGCAACTTTCTGTATTTATTTCTCATTAATTAATATCAGACAAAAACATTTCAAATTCCAACAGGTCTGAGGATAGAAACTTATTTAACCCTTCATTGCTTCCCTATTTAAAACCTCAAATGGACAATTCTAGTTTTCAATTTAGTCTAGTCCATTTTTGACTCTTTTTTACAATACAAATTATGTCAAAATGACAAACAGTGATCAGGGTCTACACTGTTTGCATAGGACAAGTATACTCTTCACAAGTACACTGTTTGCAAATGAGGTATATATGCATGACTAGGGTTCAAAAAGTTAACTGACACCTTTTCATGCCTCAAATTGATTTATTCCTCCAATGAAAGCTGGCTGAAAGAAAAGCAAAATTGCGCCTTTGTTACGGAACATTCTACTTTACTGTCAACCTGCTTTAACCCTTTGAACCCTAGTCCCGCATATAGGTGTCCTTATCAAACAGTATACATGTGAATTGTACACTTGTCCTATGAAAACAGTGAAGACCTAGATCAGAGGGCTCAGAAAGGAGCCCTCTGATCAGGGTCTTCACTGTTTGTCAAAATGCCAAACATTGACAAAAACAACCCTTAAAAGTCAGAAATGGACTAGACTAAAATGGAAACTGGAATTGTCCATTTAAAGTTTCAGGGAGGAAAGAGTTAAGTGGTCATCTGTTTTCAAAAATAGAAACAAGCTATGGGGTAAAGCGTCACTATCTTAAGGCACATTCTGCTTTATACTTTCTGCCTGGTACCATCTGCTCGGATATAGAACATATTTCTCAATGGTTCGATCATATTCATGACTGTATTAGTTCTGGGAAATGGGTTCAAAGTTTAAAGAGTTTTGAGTTGAGTCTGAGTCTGCTCAAGCTTAACTCAAACTCTTTATAACATTGCAACCTGTTTCTTCAGTGGAGGAATTCAAAACTGTGAAAAAGGTGTCTCTTTAACCCATTACCCCATAGACTGATTCTTGTTTTGAAAATAAATGACCACTGAAAGCAGGTTGGAAGTAAAGCAGAATGCGCCTTATGGCGCATTCTACTTTACATTCAGCCTGCTTTAAGCTTATATGATTATATGATAGGATAAAGAAAATATTTCTCATAGTACCTATATTCATGACTATTTTAAAAGGAATTATTTTCTTCAGTGGAGAAAAAATTTGAAGGCTTAAAAATTCAGGCGTATTTACGGGTGAATGGGTTAAAGTAAAGGGCTGAGACTAATTCTAAGCAGTATATTTGTTACATCACACTAGAATATTTCTTTTGCCTCATTCTTTCCCCCTGTCTAAGGCATCCATCAGCCTTTGTCTACTGCAAACTATGTGCAAAATTTCAATGCCCCAGATGGTTATTCACTTAATTCATAACCCAGACCTGAGTGCAACGCTTTTCTCTCTTTTTGTCGGTACAGTCGAGCAGACATTATTCTTTTTCCAATAAAACCGTTTGTGTTAACCATTTCCCCCATAGAAGCGCTTTTTAGGGAATATGATTTGTTCCTCCGCTAAAGAAAACAGTTCCAATTCAATCAGTCATGAATGTATATTACAGGGAATATTTTCTATATTCAAGCACATGATAGCTTAAAGCAGGCTGAAAGTAAAGCAGAATGCGCCTATTAGGGCCCATTCTGCTTTACTTTCAACCTGCTTTAAGTAGTCACCTATCTTCAATTCTAGAAATAGGTTATCAGGTAAAGGGGTAAACCAATCCAAACAAATGCAAATAGTTTGGAGCCAGATCAGACATGGCATCTGATCTGGCTCAAAACTGTTTAACTCTCAGAAAGAATGAATTGAAGAGAATTTTCAAAAAGTAATTTCCTACATTTTATTACAATTGTAATATGCTGTTTGTGTTTAGGTTCGTTTAAACGTGAAAGAATAACGCCTTTGCCACTGTACTCTTGCCTATTTATAGATATAGCTCCCGTTCTATTTTTAGGTGATAATGATGATAACAATATCACCATTTCTTTAACTCTTTGCATTCTAGAGGCGGATATATTCGCCACAGTAATTGCCTTTGCAAACAGTTTGGATCCTGATGAGATGCCGCGTTACGCGGCGTCTCATAAGAATCCAAACTGTTCGACACTCTGACCATGTTTTGAAAAGAAATTTAGAAAATCTATTTTTAGAACAGTTGCAGATGACGATTATTGTTGCAGATGAAAATAATTACCAAGCATGCAAAGAGTTAATACTCAGTTATGCCTTACTGTGAAACTACTGAGTATTTGCAAAGTTAACTGTTTGGATTTAGATTTGGTCCCCTTTAAGATGCAGCATGATCCTTAGAGGTCCAAAATGTTTGTCCTTGGGATCCTTTTTGGTGTAAATGTAATGAAGGCCGAAACCTTTACCTTATATAATAGGACATATTGAAGAACATACAGTACATATACAGGCATACATACAAATACAGTCATCCAATGGGAGACACAGATTGCATGTGTTGTTAGGAAGGAGTCATTAAAGGGAGGGAAAATGAAGATTGTGGTCAACATTAATACCCAAGACGTGGAGCTTAGACTAGTGGCAACTTAATGCCAGCTCTAAGAAGAGGATCTGTAAGTATCTGTAAGTATTAAGATTTCTAACAACAACAATAATCACAATGACTACGCGGATGCCAGAGTGACGACAGTATATTATTTTATTCTTCGAAAAACAGACAAGCTTATAGAAAAGGCCTTCACACTAAACCCATTATACTCCATAGTCTACATATTTTAAGCCTTTAATTTATTCATCCACTGAAGAAGAAAAAAGATGTGGAAGCGGTTATGCAAGACACATATAGCTGCATGTACCACATTCATGCAAAAATAACTAAGTTCAACCACCTGTAATTTTTTGAAAAATTGAAGCATATCAAAATCCTGACAACATGCTCATCCGTCAGGTTACGATGTACAAACATCCTCCACAGTAACCTTTTCCCTGATAGAAGCACCTTTTAGCGCATCTAATTTATCCCTCCACTGAAGGAAATAATTCCAATTTATACAGTCTTAAACATGTACCAATATAGATATTATCTATCTCCTAGCAAATAGTGCCCTTTAAGGCACATTCTGCTTTACTCCCAACCTGTTTGAAGTACTCACCTAGCTGTCTTCAAAACCAGACATGCTATTGGGTAATTTTTTTCTGTCAAAATGTCCAACATGTAACTTTGAGAAAAACAGCAGACGACAATTTTAAGCAGACGGCATTGCAGTTGAGAAAAGGTAGGACATAAATGTCTTGTTTGGGGAATAGCAGCAAGGGTCATTGTAAGGAGGGAGTCCTTGTTGAGAGGGCTGTTGTAAGGAGGGAGTCCTTGTTGAGAGGGCTGTTGTAAGGAGGGAGTCCTTGTTGAGAGGGCTGTTGTAGGGAGGGAGTCCTTGTTGAGAGGGCTGTTGTAAGGAGGGAGTCCTTGTTGAGAGGGCTGTTGTAGGGAGGGAGTCCTTGTTGAGAGGGCTGTTGTAAGGAGGGAGTCCTTGTTGAGAGGGCTGTTGTAAGGAGGGAGTCCTTGTTGAGAGGGCTGTTGTAAGGAGGGAGTCCTTGTTGAGAGGGCTGTTGTAAGGAGGGAGTCCGTGTTGAGAGGGCTGTTGTAGTGAGGGAGTCCTTGTTGAGAGGGCTGTTGTAAGGAGGGAGTCCTTGTTGAGAGGGCTGTTGTAAGGAGGGAGTCCTTGTTGAGAGGGCTGTTGTAGGGAGGGAGTCCTTGTTGAGAGGGCTGTTGTAAGGAGGGAGTCCTTGTTGAGAGGGCTGTTGTAAGGAGGGAGTCCTTGTTGAGAGGGCTGTTGTAGGGAGGGAGTCCTTGTTGAGAGGGCTGTTGTAAGGAGGGAGTCCTTGTTGAGAGGGCTGTTGTAAGGAGGGAGTCCTTGTTGAGAGGGCTGTTGTAAGGAGGGAGTCCTTGTTGAGAGGGCTGTTGTAAGGAGGGAGTCCTTGTTGAGAGGGCTGTTGTAAGGAGGGAGTCCTTGTTGAGAGGGCTGTTGTAGGGAGGGAGCACTGCATATAAATTAACACATTCAATATACGACAGATGAATGGATGGACAGACTGGGGTAAAACTGTATACCTCATGACAGATATTCGCATGGGGTTATATAAACTTAGAGTTAATTACATAAGAAAAAAAATTGAACAAATTTTTAACCCTTTACTCCATAGATACTCATTTTAACCCATTTGTTTTATTCGTCCACTGAAGAAAATAGTACCATTTTATACAGTATTGAATGTGTAGTAGAAGAAATACAATCCTGTATTACAGTAGATGGTAGCTTAAAGCAGGCTAAAAGTAAAGCACAATGTGCCTTATGGTGCCTTCTGCTTTATTTCCTGCTTTATCCTTTATTTCCTGCTTTATATCCTGCTTTATTTAATTGGTCACCTATCTTCAGTACTAGATACAGACTATGGAGTAGAGGGTTAAAATCAACCCAACCTAAACGTGTTCAATGTAAAAATGTATCATCTAATCTAAACTTAATTCTTTCCTTTCAAGTTGCTAACACATGTTCACATTTTTAATTATTCCGCCTGACTGATCATGTTTAACCCATTACCCCATAGCCAGTGTTTATAGTTTTGAAAATACTGGTAACCATTTAAAGCAGGTTGAAAGAAAAGCAGAATGGGCCTTAAGGTGCATTCTTCTTTACTTTCAGCCTACTTTAAGCAAACATCTTCCAAAATATAAAACTTATTTTTTATCATACATGTTTATGACTGTATAAATTGGAATTATTTTCTTCAGTAGAGGAATAAATTCATGGCGTAAAAAGTTGTATGTATGGGGAATGGGTCAAGAAGTATAGGAAACCTTTCTAACAGCAGGCTTATTCAAGCAGGCTAAAAGCAAAGCAAAAAGCTCCTATCAAAGTTTTCTGCTTTACTTTCAGTCTGCTTAAAGAAATTGGATTAAGAAACTTGAAACTGCTTTATTTGGTTAAACCCCTACTTTTACACATAGTATATTCAATAGTCACATAATTGTACAAATTTAAAGCTCTGTGGTTTAATGGAACAGTGTTAAGCAATTAACCTGTCACATTATCTGAGGATCTTAATCTACCCCTTGTAAAGCATACAGGGAGAGTCATGGAAATTCAAACACAAATTAAATTTTCTCAGCCTGTTGAATATCACTCCTACGCATTGAAGTAAACTCTGTCTTATAATTGAATATCATTCCAAGATGTAACACTGATATTCTCAAAATCAGAAAAGCTTAACCTACTTATGCTTTAATGTCCTCCTTGCTTATATATTTAACATATTTAATTTCCATTCACATAAGGAAAGGGGGCAGGCCACAATATCTTACTATACTTCTGTATTCAGTGAGTCCATTTTTCATTAAATGGGTGCTTTAATTAAGTGGTCCAATTTATTATTGTCTTATATAAATGATGATGATGATATTTTTGATATTCCTGTCAGCAAACACTGTGAATTATATTTCAAATAATACGCTACATTATGTAGCACACTCTGAACTGAATGCGCATTTTTTGCCTATGTTCCATTTTAATGGGAAGGCACAAATGGGTTATGCAGAAAAAACATAGTTTTGAAAAAAGGTGACCACTGAAAGCAGGTTGAAAGTAAAGCAGAATGGGCCTGAAGGCACATTCTGCTTTACTTTCAGCCTGTTTTAAGCTCATAACCATCTCTTAGGATATAGAAAATATTTCTGTTGGAATATGTTTATGATTATAATATAAATAGGAACTATTTTCTTTCCTGTAGGAATAAATCAAATGCGCTAAAAGGCGCTTCTATCAGGGAAAGGGTTAAACATCATTTTTGCCTTACATCCACCTATCTGTAAAAATCCTCCCAGTTCTATATTAGGTAATCAACAATATACTGCTGCTAAAACAGGAATGGGATAAAATAACATTTACACAGTCGATGCAGCATTTATTCCTCCATTGAAGAAAATATTTTCAATTCATACAGTTATGAATATGTATCATAAGAAATATTTTCAATTCATACAGTCATGAATATGTATCATAAGAAATATTTTCAATTCATACAGTCATGAATATGTATCATAAGAAATATTTTCAATTCATACAGTCATGAATATGTATCATAAGAAATATTTTCAATTCATACAGTCATGAAGATGTATCATAAGAAATATTTTCTACAAGGTACTCTATCAGATGATGCCTTAAATCAGGCTGAAAGTAAAGCAGAGTGTGCCTTAAGTCACACCATAGGTTTTAATAAAGGGAAAAAATTGGATTTTTTAAATTTTATTCCCCGATCTTAACTGAAGTCCCGCAGAAGTATTAATGATCTAAGACCATGTTACCTGTTAAGACATTTATCTCAATCAGAATTATGTACACCTTCCTGTAACATTTTAACCATGTGATTACAACCAACAATGGTAAAGTAGAAATATTTAAGTAGTTTGGGATAGAGATGGGGGAAAATGTTTTTTTCACATGCAAACAAGCAGTGACTCACTACATGTGCAGGTTGCCCTGCCGGGGTGCATTAAAAGAGAGTCAGTGGCCTACATTGTCAAAGTCACCTCCAAGCACTAAAGAGTATTTAATCCAATCTCCAATCACTGAAGAGTATTCTGTCATCTCCATTTCCAATAGCATGTTTTCTGTGGGGTTTTTTCACACTTTAAGACGAATAATGGCTCTGAGCTATCTTTAAGGAGAAAAAAGCACAATTCTGTAGATTACGCTTCTAAATGTTTAAACTCATTACTCCATAAATACACCTTTTTATGCCTGTAATTTATTCCTCCACTGAAGAAAATTGCTCCACGTTATACAGTCATTAATATGCAGCATAATAATTATTTTCTATATCCTGTAGTTAATTGTAGCTTAATTAATTTAAAGCAGACTGAAATTAAAGCAGATTGCATCTTAAAGCGAATTCTGCTTACTTTCAACCTGCTTTTAGTGGTCACCTAGCTATAATCTTCAACATTAGATACCGGCCAAGTGAATTATAATGGATTAAATTAACCCATTACCCCATAGCTTGTTTCTAGTTTTGAAGATAGGTGACCAATCAAAGCAGGTTGAAAATAAAACATAATGTGCCAGCACATTTTGCTATACTTTCAGCCTGCTTTAAGCTACTATCTGCTAGAATATAGACACTATATGACTTTTGTTATACTCAATATTCCTGACTGTATAAATTGGAAATATTTTATTTAGTGGAGGAACATATAAAAGGCGTAAAATAGCGGATGTATACCGGGTATATAGGGTAAATGGTTAAGACATTATGCACCAGCTAGAATGAGATCAAGCCAATGTCGATCAATATGTGTACACTACATAGAGAAAGGTGACATTCTCTTCAGCTAATACAACAAGGGCCACTTATATAATGGCCCTATATCGCTCACCTGGTACTGTGGTATACCATGTAAAACTTTAACTATAGTGACCTAGATTTTGATCCAACATGACCAATATTCAACCGTGGCCTAGATTGCACTAAGGCAAACATTTTGATCAAGTTTCATCAAGATCAAATGAGAAATATAGCTTCTAGAGTGTAAACAATGTATTTTCATGATTTGACCTAGTGACCTAGTTTTTGATCAGACATTACCCATATTCATACTTGACCTAGACATCAATAAGTCAAACAATGTGATCAAGTTTCATGAAGATCTAATGAGATTTGTAGCCTCTAGATTGTTAAGGTTTTTCTATGATTTGACCTAGTGACCTAGTTTTTGACCGGACTTGACCCACATTTAATCTTGACCTCGATTTTATCATGACAAACATTTTGACTAATTTTCATGTAGATTTAATGAGATTTGTAGTCTCTAGAGTGTTAACAAGGTTTTTCTATCATTTGACCTAGTGACCTAGTTTTTGACCAGACTTGACCCACATTCGAACTTGACCTAGATATCAATGAGGCAAACAGTTTGACCAAGTTTCATGAAGATTAAATGAGATTTGTAGCCTCTAGAGTGTTAACAAGGGTTTTCTATGATTTGACCTAGTGACCTAGTTTTAGACTGGACTTGACCCACATTCACCCTTGACCTTGATTTTATCATGACAAACATTTTGACCAATTTTCATGAAGATCTAATGAAATTTGTAGTCTCCAGAGTGTTAACAAGGTTTTTCTATGATTTGACCTAGTGACCTAGTTTTTGACCGGACATGACCCACATTCGAACGTGACCTAGATTTTATCAAGACAAACATTGTCATCAAGTTTCATGAAGATCCAATGAAATTTGTAGCCACTAGAGTGTTAACAAACAATTGTGAACGGACGACAGACGACGGACATCCAGCGATCCTAATAGCTCACCTTGGCACTTCGTGCCAGGTGAGCTAAAAATATAGAAGACTGACAAGAGAAAACCCGGCTAGAATGTTACTTTGGTGTCACATATCATTGACTAGTTTCGTCCTTGTTTGGACTCATCAGAATGAATGAGGTGAACCATTGTGGCATCTCACTTTTATACCTGAGGGTTGCTACCATGTTATCTTCAGCTGACAGGCTATACTGAACCATGCTCGAGCATACTTCTCAATGGATCATACGTTGTTGAGAATGGTGGCTTGATGCTTGAGAGTACTACAGTACGGGTCATAAGGTGAGAATGTTGGATTGTTGCTCAAGCATACTTCTGAACGGATCATAAGTTGATGAGGAAGGGGCAATTTGATTGCTCTACACACAAAGTGTACAGATATAGGCTGCCATTGGCCTGACCGTATTAACCCTTTACCCAATAATCTGTTTATAACATTAAATACAAGTGATCACTTAAAGCAGGTTGAAAGTAAAGCAGAATGTGCCTGCACATTCTGCTTTACTTTCAGCCTGCTTTTAACAACTATCTGCTAGGCTATATCAATATATTTGTTATTGTATTTGTTCATGAGGTTATAAACTGGAACTGTTTTCTTTAGCGGAGGAATAATTTAAACACGCTAAAAGTCGCTTATATGGGGGAAAGGGTTAATATACCAACGTTATATGCTAATGTCACCTAAATGCACTGAATGGCAATCTAATATCTCACTATTTTTAAGTTACATTTTTTTCTGATATGATCAAAATCCTAGATCTGTAACAGCTGCTTCTCACAAAAACTCATTATAATGTCCAATACATTACTGTCATTATAAAATTGTATAGCTAGTACATTTAGTTCAACTCCTATTTTAAATCTCATATTGCATGCTGGGTAATTGTTTCATCTGCAGCCATAATTTGGTAAAGCTTGTTAAGTAAATGATGCAAAAGCTTTAAAATAAATTGAGTATATTTGTTTAACAGCTCATGGCTGTGTAGCATTCCCTGCTAAATGTTCAATCATGGTGTTATGAAAAAAATTAATAGAACTGCAATTTAAATGTCTATTTCCTTATATCAAACCACTCCCATAACTGAAATCTGTTAACTTTGAAATTAATTAGCTTTTTGCATGCTAGCGGCTGGTATATCCACCACAGTGATTTCCTTTGCAAACAGTTTGGATCCTGATGAGACGCCGCGTAACGCGGCATCTCATCAGGATCCAAACTGTTTTAGACACTGACCATGTTTTGAATTTTTTTTTAGAAAAATCTATTTTTAGACCAATAGCAGAGGGCAAAGTTTGCAGACGAAAAAGATTACCCAGCATGCAGCTGCAAAGAGTTTAACTTTTCTTCTTGTACAATGTTGTGAGCAAGTTTGATTTTCATAGCAAATAAAATTGTGACATATTGTTTCAACTGCGGTGCCATTATTGTGACACACTGGCCTCCAGAGTACAGTCAAACCTGTATTAAACCATTACCCAATAGCCTGTTTCTAGTATTGAATATAGGTGACCACTTAAAGCAGATTGAAAGTAAAGCAGAATGCGTCTTAAGGCACATTCTGCTTTACTTTCAGCTTGTTTTAAGAAACCACATGCTAGTATATAGAATATATTTCTTATGGTGCATATTCATTACTTTTGCCCTGCATTAATTGGTCACCCCACTGTCACATAAATTATCACTATTTTCTCTCCTTCAGTGGTCACTTTAAACTTTAACCCAAAACCCCATAGCCTGATTATAGTTTTGAAGACATGTGACTACTTAAAGCAGGCTGAAAGTAAAGCAGAATGTGCCTTAAGGCATATTCTGCTTTACTTTCAGCCTGCCTTAAGCTTCCATCTGCTAGAATATAGAAAATATTTCTTATCATACATATCCATGACTGTATAAGTGAAACTATTTTCTTCAGCAGAAGAATAGATAAAAGGTGTACAAAGGAGTATTTATGGGGTAATGGGTTAAATACAGGTTTGAGTGTAATTTAAAAACTTTAATGTTTATGTCTGCATTATACCCTATAGTGTTACTACCCATAAGGGTCATCTCTTCAAGACCAATAGTATTTAATACTGACTTGAGAAAAAGTTGGAATTTATTCAGTTTTAACTCCCTCTTATCCGAAGCCCCGTGATGTCTTATGTGTTCCTTTACTATACATACAAAACTAGGAGACAAACCATGTAAATAACTAATGATTGCATTGACAAAGTTTTAAATTGTTGACATGCTTTAGCATTTGAAATACACCACTATCAATTCAATTGATTTATCAGGGCTCCAGATAAAAGGGAGTAAACTGAACAAATCCAACACTTTCTTACTCAATTCAGCACCAAATCATATGGTGTTACTACTCATTAGAATCGCCCCGAAGAGACAATTCTAATAAATAGTGACACCAGAGGGTTTAACCAAAAAATAAAGATTTGATTTTATGTTAAATCTGTTGCAAACAGTTTAGAGTCAGATCAGATGATGGGTCATCTGACATCTGATCAAGTTCCAAACTCTTTGCCACTAAGACTTGAAAGAATTTCTAATAAACTGCTATACATTGTATGTTCTACACTTAAGGGTGTATCAATGTCATGAATTTGGGAACTTTTCAAAGTATATGAAAACACTCTATGATGGTTTTGTATTGAAGAGCTCTTTAAGATAAATGAAAAAATTGAAAAAGTGTACATTTTGGTGAACAACAGTTGGCTCTACAGCCATGTAAAATTTACCCCACCCACTTCCTCTTATTTTGTCCTTTTCAAACAGCCCGCTTCATTAAAACCCATTTTAAATGAAAACAAATATGATAATTTGGTTTTGTGTTATTTATTTCCTATCTATGGTAGAATTTCTTCATACAAAAACTAATTTAAGAAAAAAAAGGCACCAAATGAGAAATTTATAAAGCTCTAAATATCATCGATATGGTACTTTTTTGTAAATTTTGTAAGGGGCGATAACTCTTTTTACTTTAATAACTCAAAATTTTCATCTGGTAGAATATAAGAAAAAGTTTAATACTAGAACTATTTCATTTTCAAACTTTTTTACTTTTTTTCATAAAATAAAAAATCTAATAAAATCATGCCCTATATAAAGCATATTTTTGATATTCAAGGATCCATATTGTTCAAACCTGGTGCCTGCTTTGTCTAAATTTGGTTTATATATGTTAACATACCACTATAGACATGAAATAAATAAAGAAAACCCAAATTAACATTTTTGTTTTGTTTTGAAATAGATTTTACTGAAGCTTGTACTCTGAATGGGTAAAATTTGAAGAAAAAAATCCAAATTTGACATACCTTTTTCAAATCGCTGTAGCTCAAAAAAAAGGACACCACCATATATATTTTTTTTCATTTTTTCATTCATCATAAATAGCTCTTCCAAAAAAACAATGATAGAAAAAAAGTTTAATACTTTGAAAAAAAAATGGCTCATGACATTGATACACCCTTAAGGGTAGTGTTCATTAAAAAGGAAAGAATAATTTCTTTTCCAGGGTACCAGATCAGGGGGATTAATTTGATCAAATACAACATTTTCTCACTTAAACTGCACCAAATCCTATGGTTTTACTACTCATTAGAACCGTCTTGAAGAGACGATTCTGAGTTATGACACCATAGGATTTAATGCAGAAATAAAGATTTTAGTTTTTGAAATACTCCCCTTATATGGAACCCTGACTCAGTGTTCTCCACTGTATCAGTTTTGCAAGCAACTGGCTGAAACCAGAAATAATGAAATGTTCATCAAAAAATAAACTTCATATTCTACGCAAGTTTATAATTATAAGGACATGAACAAAAATATTTCCATTTAAACACCGTAAAGAACATTATGTGCTGCACATGCATGCACAAGTCAGTCCTTATCCTAAAAATGTTGATTTTTTCTAAAATACTGCACATGTATTCCAATTTTCAAAAATATGGCCAGTTTATGTTTAATTTTGAGAACTGTTTTAGACAATATCTAAAATCAAATTAAAAAGTGCAAACTATTATCAGAGAACTTTTCTGGAGCCCTCTGATCAGGGTTAACATTGTCTGCAAATAATGCAACATTATTATTAAGCAAAGATTAAATAATGTTCATTTTCACTAAAAGTAAGCTTTCTGGAACATTAACCGACTTTAAAGGCTAAATAATATTAATGTCTGCAACATTTGTCATCTGCCAATGTTATAAAATAAGTTTTTTCAAAATTTCCTTTTAATATAGAACCAGAGTGTCAAACAGGTCGGGTCCTGATGAGACGTCGCGTTTCGCGGCATCTCATCTGGATCCAAACTGTTTGCAAAAGTAATCACTGTTCAGCTTTTACCATGCAAAGAGTTGCGCACTATTATTACTGGGTCATATCAGATCATGTGCTATATCAGAAATGTAAGCCACCAACCTTGAAAACTATCAATCAGATACACATGATGACAGACTTGATTAATGATGCATGTACATGAAGTACCATTTACTGTGACACACATTCATTCAGCAGAACAGCACAACTTGCTGTTTCTACCCATCCAGGGCCTTTTTTCCAAAAATTGGGAAGAGGCCTTAGCTTTTCATTTTGGGAAATTCAAACGCAATTTTCGGCCAAATTGGGAAAGTAAACTGAATTTCAAGACACTTAAAAAACTAAATAAAAGTCTTCATAAATACAGAAAATAGAAAGTTGCTTTAATTTAATAATAATGAAGTTATTAAACCTTTAAGCAGGACTTGTAAATGAATAGGGCACTACTAATATATGCTTTATATGTGCTTTTTTAGTGAGAATCATATAATGTATTTTTGGGAAATTCTTTCACCAAAATTGGGGAAAAAAGAGGCTTTTTGCAATTGGGAAGTCACCTGATATCGGCCCCTGTTAACTCTTTCCTCCCTAAAACTTTAATTGGTCAATTCCAGTTTCCATTTGGATATAGTCCATTTCTGACTTTTAAGGGTTGTTTTTGTCAATGTTTGGCATTATGACAAACAGTGAAGACCCTGATCAGAGGGCTCCTTTCGGAGCCCTCTGATCTGGGTCTTCACTGTTTGCATAGGACAAGTGTACAATTCACATGTACACTGTCTGAAAAGGACGCCTATATGCGGGACTAGGGTTCAAAGGGTTAATTAAAGAAGGTCAAAAAGCCCAGCCATCCAAAGAAGACTCATTGATGGGTTAACCTATTTCCTCATTTTAAATATACCTTTTTTACACCTTGAATTAATTCCTAAATTGTAAAAATTCATTTCATTTCATGCAGTCATGAATGATTCACCAAAAAAAAATATGTTCTATTATCTAGCAGATGCAAACTTAAAGCAGGCTGAAAGTAAGGCGCATTGTGCTTTATTTTCAACCTCCTTTAAGTAAATTATTTTTTATCACCTACATGTATCTTCAATACTAGAAACTCAGGCTATAGAATAATGGGTTAATTTATTTCTCTTTCTCTCACAGAAGTGCCTAATAGTAATAATTAGCGCATACATTTTTTCACATAGAGATGGCTTTGCATACTTTGACCATGCATGCCCATTTAACCCATAATGCCTATTGTCAACAAAAATAGACAGTCACAAATAGTAAAGACACCAATGCACATCTCATCAGGGTCTGCAATGGATGCATATACACGTCACTAGGGTTCAATGGGTTAAGCAACTACATGTATACAACATACCTGGTGCGTTCCTGAACAACATGGTTCCCAGCATTAGAAGATGTCTGCCATATGTAATAGGGAGTCAGCTGACTGGAGTCATTGAACTTGCACTGGAACCTGGCCACGCCCCCTTCAATTACCGACACCTTTTCTGGATAAATAGTTAGTGATTGTTCTGCAAGAGACATAAGTGGCATCATCAGTAAATTTGTGTAGGTATTAACCCATTTCTCCAAAGATATGCATTTTAACACAACTAATTTATTCTTCCACTGAAGAAAATAGAAGGGTGTTTCTCGGAACACATGTGTCACCTGCCAGAAAGCATCAGATTAGCAAGAGTTAAAGTTAAAATGACAAACATCATCATAGCAGAATTTATCTGCCGCAAAAGAAATTGTAACATAAGGGGAATAACTCTAATGGTATTGATGCAAGAGTTATGAACCATGTACAAGACACTTCCACTTGTGAAACTCTTACTATAATTGAAACTTCATCTTAAAACAGGAGTTAATTCATGAAGCATGATACGCATGATGGACAGACAGACAAGACAGACGGGTGGAGAAAGTTGTTATCATACATATCCATTACAATATAAATTGGAAATTTACCTCTGTTGAGAAATAAATTAAAGGTGTAAAAAGGTGTATATATGGGGTAATGGGTTAACTGTTACTTGAAACATCTACTTTATATACATGTCATCAGGAGGTAGGGAAGGTACATTTCCTATGACTCTTCACTGGACATCGTAGAAGCACAGAAAACCTGTGTATTCATAAGTTTGGCTGCTAGCATGCAGAGAATTCTAAGTAACTGACATTTCACTGAGCAAGCTGAAAAGGGTTAACTCATTCACCCCTGAAACTTTAAATGGACAATTCCAGTTGACAATTAAATTTAGTCCATTTTTGATTAATTAGTGTGGTTTTTAACAATATTTTACAAAATGACAAACAGTGAATACCCTGATCAGAGGGCTCCTTAGGGTTCCTTAGGGAGCCCTCTGATCAGGGATTACACTGTTTGCATAGGACAAGTGTACTCTTGATAGGTGTATGATTTTTCCTGAAGAGTATACTCGTCGCTAGGGGTCAATGTGTTAATGTCTAAAACTAAGAATAATTTCTCAGACATTGTTTTGTCATCAGCGGCTAAGATTACAATGGACACGAAACAATAATGATTGCCAAGAGAAATGCTAACCCATACTCTGCAGGAAAACCGGTATATACATTATTGCAAAGAGTAAAGACCCAGATCAGAGGGCTCCTGAAGGAGCCCTCTGATCAGGCTCTACACTATTTGCCATAGTTTAGATAATTGTTTAGACAAAATAAGATTATTTTGCAAACATGTAGGTCATTACATGTATTTAGAAAATGGAAAAGTTCATTCTGAAAATCAGCTGTGTAACAGTGAGGGATAAATAGCCGTCCTGTATACAGACCAGTCTGTTTTTGGTCATCACAGGCTGAGATAATTGTGGGCAAGAAAACTGTGCCAGTTGTCAGGTGAATTATGGAATCCTACAGCGTCCTGTCAATAGATCCATTGTAGTCTTTACCAGCTTCCCCCTTAACCCTTTCCCTCATAGGAGCGCCTTATAGTGCATTCAGTTTATTCCTCCGCTGAAGAAAATAGATTCAACTTCTACAGTAATTACTATATATGATTCGAAATATTTTCTTTATGCAAGCAGATAGTAGCTTAAAGCAGGCTGAAAGTAAAGCAGAATGTGCCTAGGCGCATTCTGCTTTACTTTCAACCTGCTTTAAGTCGTCACATATCTTCAACACCAGAATCATGCTATGGGGGTAATGGGTTAATAACCTTATAGCTTGTTCTCAGTGCTGAAGACAGGTTAGCCGTTGCTTAAAATGGACTGAAAGGAAAGCAGAATGCTCCATCACCTATTTCTAGTTTTGTTCTAAAGAATGCTTGTTTCTAATCTATTGTGTCCATGGTTAGGCTACTAGTAAAAGATGCAGGAGCTCTTTACTATACTTTCATCATGCAGGGTGCCACCACATATTTTTAAACAATCATAGTCTTTATTTATCCCATTACTCTGTATATACTAGTATGCCTTTTTTATCTCTCTTGAAAGCTATATTAAAAGAAAGACATGCAGTCCCCAGTTTAGAGGCCCTTAACATCAATTTCCAGTTTCTTTCCAGATGGTTGCTTAAAGCAGTTTGAAAGTAAAGCAGAATGCTTCTTATAATAAGGAGCATTCTGTTTTACTTTCAACCTGCTTTAAGTGATCATCAGTGTCTTCAAACTAGTACAGACATCAGTAAGGTAAAGATTTAAGAGAGCATAACAGTGGGAATTTAGTCTGTCTTGGGTCCATTTTCCTATTCTGTTACATATGATGTATGTCTTGGGTCCATTTTCTTATTCTGTTACATATGATGTATGTCCTTCCTTTTCACACCTTTCTTTGACAGTTATTCTTAAACACTTAAAACGCTGACTTCTCAAATTGAAACTTCCATTTTCTCATATTAGACCAATTAACATTGAAATGATTAAGGTTTTTGTTCTCAAAATATTTGAGAATACATTGTATAGCAAACAGTGCAGACCCTGATCAGAGGACTCCTTCAGCAGCCTTCTGATCAGGGTCTGCACTGTTTGCAAAGGATTGTATACTCAGTTCCAGGACTTTAAGGAGGTAAGGTTGTCTGCTGTAGTAAATCTTGCTTTTAGTTGCACATCTCCAAATTTACTAGGCAATATTCTGTACAAAGTACCTAAGCTATGACCCTTGTGGTGCCGGAGAAGTACATACAGTAAAATCTCCATTCAGCAATACTAAAGTTCAAAATATCGTATACCCCACTTAAACGACCCCTCTACCTCTAATAATGCCCCCCCCCTCCCTACTATCTGCGAAAAAACAGTAAAAAACTCTAAATTTAATCTAAATCAAGGGCACTTTTTAACCCTTTCCCCTGTCACTTGTTTTCAGTATTGAAAAGTGGTAACTTAAAACAGGCTGTAAGTAAAGCAGAATGCTCCTTAACCGAGCATTCTGCTTTACTTTCAGCCTGCTTTCATTCTTTACTCAATAGTCTATTTCTTTCTAGAACTGAAGATAGATTACCACTTACAGCTGGTGGTGGGTGTTTAAATGGACTGATACGGTATTTCAATTATTTCTTATTTTGTAAGTCAGTAATTTTAAAGAGATAGAGGCTGTACTGTATACAAGGTTTACGGTTTTCCTTTGAACAATATTTCACCCAAGGACTGTGATTTGAACACCCTTGATAGAAGACTACAAATGTATACTAGACAATGTGATTCATCAAATACCTATAGATGCTTTTGAAGTGCCTCCTTGCAACTAGATTCCAAGGTTATAGAGAGTTTGAGTTGAGTCTGAGATTGTTTTTAAGCACTTAATTGGCGAGAAGCTCAAAGAAAATGCTTTATAACTTTGGGGTCAGATTGCTACATGGAATAAAATTATTTGAAAACTATTTGTAAACAGAAACTCCAAATGTTTAATCAAAATTTGTCCAGTGTTGTTTGAATAATCTGTAACCGGTTTACTTGGTCTACACTGTTTGCAAGTGTTAGTTCTTGTATTCTGTGTCTTCATCCCCAATAGATGCACATTTTTACACTTGTCCCTTTTATATACCTGATAGAAATGCACACATGTTCATACTTTTAGTATATACCACAGGTACTTGACACATACTTTATTATCTATTAACACCCCCCCCCCCCCTTTAAAAAAAAAAATTTTTTTTTTTTTTTTACTATACTTCGATTATAGATACAAGGTAAACAGCGCAATTCGACACCTTGTCTTTACTATCCACTTTTACTGATGCTAAAATAGACTCGATCGCCGATATTCTCTTGTGGTATCCTCGGGAAAGGATTAATTTATCAATATCTACTTTTTATTTCATCAAATTCCGTCAAATAACGCCACAGTACGTGAATTATAACGAAAATAAGCATAAAAAAGTTTTCTGTCGTTCTCTTGGTACAGAATTGTACATAGCAACGAATGTACATGTAGGGGTGATCTGTTATTTGTCCACAATAAACGGCCTATGCCACTGGAACTTTCACCAAATATTATAAATCATCTTTAAATGAAATATTATCAGTTTTATATAATTTACATAGAATGCAAAATTAAAAGAAACTTTACCTGTTTAATTTTGACCAATGAGATCGTTCCGTTCATTCAATTCATTCCGGTATTCAAAATGGCATTCACAATGAAATGAGTCTTTCACTTGTCAATTTCATGCCAAATTACATGTATATTTCATATAGCTGATAGTGAAGAGGGTCATGTTCCGACACAAACGCGTTTGCTCTAATGAAATTAGGTGAAAGTTCCAGCCGTAAAGGCCGTTAAATGTGCAAACCGACTAGATTACCCCTTATTTTGGGCAATAAATTCTGTACCAAGAGAACGACAGAAAACTTTTTTATGCTTATTTTCGTTATAATTCACGTACTGTGGCGTTATTTGACGGAATTTGATGAAATAAAAAGTAGATATTGATAAATTAATCCTTTCCCGAGGATACCACAAGAGAATATCGGCGATCGAGTCTATTTTAGCATCAGTAAAAGTGGATAGTAAAGACTAGGTGTCGAATTGCGCTGTTTACCTTGTATCTATAATAGAAGTATAATAAAAAAAAAAAAAAATTTTTTTTTTTTTTAAAAAAGGGGGGGGGGGGGGGGGGGTTAATAGATAATAAAGTATGTGTCAAGTACCTGTGGTATATACCATGTCCTGATATGGAGTCATATAGACATTATTTTCCATAAGCCTCCGGCATCACATGTATATACTGCATAATCGCTTATGCGTTACTTCTACATCGCTATTAATAGAAATCAAAATCACGTGACCTACTCTAAGGTAAACCACTCGTTCGCACACCTATCATTCTTCGCCTAGCGTTCAACCAGGTAACATCGCATTTCGCAATTCGCAATTCGCACGTGTTAGTTTTGATTAAAGTTTCGGTTGTTCTTGTTATTTATTTGTTTATTTGTTTTTGGTTTATTTATTCCACTTATCAGAACGCTGTTCTGTGTTTTAGTGGTTTTAGTTGTTTCGGCCGAGTACGACGTAGTCGTATTCCGAATAACTTGGGAATTCCCCTTGTTAGCACGTTATTTCCGTTATTGACACGTTGTCAATTTCAATATGGCCGACGAAATGGACGAAGTCCTTTCACTTTCCCCTTCTGGAACGGATTTCTCCGGTTTCAGTGAGGATGAGGTTATTGTTGAGAAGGGGAAGCGTTCGCAGCCGCAGGCTGGAACTTCTAAAAAAGGTAAGGGAAAGGCGGTTTCGTCGAAACCGTCAAAAAGTTCTCAGAAGGCAAAGTCGAAGACTGCCCCGGCGTCTTCGACGGAGCCAGGTATTGTTGACTTAAATAAATTGACCCCTTCTGCCATTAAATCCCTAAGACAGGCTTTAGGTCTTAATAGTACTGAGCCGGAGATACAGTTTGACGGAGTCGAACGTGAAAATTTATTAATTGAAGTTCCTAATGACGGTCCAGATCCGGACATTTTTATAGAGAGTGCTGAGGATATTCAGCCTCGTGGACCCTTTCATAGGTCTCCTTTGGAAGCTTTAGAAGCCAACATTGATTCGGCTCTTTTTGATGAGACTCCATCAAATTTTAATCCGTCTCAGTCTGTTGAGAATTTGGAGTGGGAGCTCCCTCAGTTGAAAGCTCCAAAATTGGGTGAGGATATTTCCCCATCCCTGGCTAAACTTATTTCTACCTCCTGTACTGCCCAGTGTGTCACTGATGACATCATTGACAGGTATAAACTTCCCATGAATTGTCAGGAGATGGGACCCCCTAAGGTGAACAATGAGATTTTTGTTAAAATGGATAAGAGAGGTCAAAATAATGACAAGAATTTTAAAAGTATACAAAATATGGTGGCTACGGCTATGATGCCAGTGGTTCAGTTGGCTTCCTTATTGAAAGGTGAAATAGCTGGTAACAGTGAGGCACGTCGTTGCATATCGGATGCCGTGACCTTGCTTGGTCAAGTTCAATTCAATATGTCTTTGCGTAGGCGCTATTTAATTAGGCCTAGTTTGAAGAAGGTTTACTCTGGGTTGTGTGGTTTGGGTACACCCATTACCACTCAGTTGTTTGGCGATGATATCGCGGCTGAAATGAAAAAATGCGATACGTCGAATAGAATAAATGCAGATTTGAACCCAGGTTATAGGCAAGGATATCATAATCAGAGAGGCAACTTCAGGCAAGGGAGAAGAGGCTTTGGTAACAACAGACGTTTTCATCCATACTATAGGCGGTCAGCAACGCAGACAATGGGTAGAAGCACTGGTACTGGTGGTGGCAGGACCATGAATCAAGAGGTATGTGATCAAGTTACTTGCATTACTGTTTCTAAGCTTGCTACATGCATTGATAAATGGAAACAAATGACTCATGATCAATGGATCTTAAATGCAATAGGTGGTTATAAGATAGATTTTGAAGCTGAGCCTATTCAGTTTAAATTACCGACTCAGAATCAGATAAATTTTTCTTTTGAAGAGAAAGCGTTAGTGCAAAAAGAGGTAGACGATCTTTTGAGAAAAGGTGCTGTTGTAAAATGTACACACGAACATGGGGAATTTATCTCAAATTTATTTCTGGTCCCTAAACCAAATGGCCGTTTTAGACCGGTGATCAATTTAAGACATTTGAACAAGTTTGTTAAGTATGAGCATTTCAAACAAGAAACATTCAGTTATGTACTTGATCTTGCACAGAGAAATGACTATTTCACGTCTATGGATTTTAAGGATGCTTATTTTAGTGTTCCTATACATCCAGATTCACAGAAATATTTAAAATTTGAGTGGAATGGACAATTATACAAATTTATTTGTTTATGTTTTGGGCTGTCTTCAGCGCCTCGTGTTTTCACCAAAATTCAGAAACCTATGTATTCCAAGTTTAGACAGCATGGTATTAGATCTTCCTACTATATAGATGATTCCATTAACATGGATCAGAATAGACATAAATGTTCTTCAGATGTGAATCTCATGATGTCTGATAGTGAAAGTTTAGGTTTCACTGTGAATTTAGACAAATCTCATTTGGTTCCTAGTCAGAGAATTGTGTTTTTTGGTTTGATCCTTGATTCAGTTCTATTCAAGGTTTTCCTACCTGATGAAAAGGTTAAGAAAATAGTTGATTTTGCTTCCGACTTGTCTGTTGATAGGAAAGTGAAGATTCGGAAGCTGGCAGCTTTTATTGGATTGTTGGTTAGTGCATTTGTGGCAGTCTTGCAAGGACCCCTACATTATAGGTCTTTAGAGAAAGACAAAGTTAAAGGGCTAAGGCAGAGTCAAAGCTATGATGCTTTTGTAGTTCTGTGTGAGGAAAGTTGTGCAGAGGTTACATGGTGGATTGATAACATTGCCGCTTGTAATGGCAAACATATTCGACCTGATCCAGTTGGGTTCATTGTTCAATCAGATGCTTCAAAAGCAGGTTATGGTTTTTATTCACCAGCTTTAGAGTATGGTTCTGGAGGCAGATGGTCACAGTTAGAGGCAAAAGATCATATAAATGTGTTGGAATTAAGAGCAGTATTCTTTGCTTTGAAGAGCTTTTGTGGTGAGATGAAAGATGTACATGTCCAGATACAAACTGATAGTACTGTGGCTTTATCGTATATTAACAATATGGGTGGAATGAGTTCATCTGTTATGAATAAACTAGCAATTGACATATGGCAATGGAGTTTGGAAAGGAATATTTTTATTTCTGCAGTTCATGTCCCAGGTGTTCTTAATGTTAGGGCAGATCATTTGTCAAGGCATTTTTCAGAATCTTCAGAGTGGAAACTGAAAACAGAGATTTTTAAAAGGGTCTGTTTACATTTGGATTTTGAACCAAAGATAGACCTGTTTGCTTCTAGGCTTAACAAGCAACTAGATTGTTTTGTCTCCTGGTTTCTGGAACCAGGTGCATTCAGGCATGATGCTTTCTCCTTTTCATGGAATGGTCTAAAGCCATATATTTTTCCACCTTTTAGATTGATAGGGAAAATTCTAAATAAGATCAGTGATGACAAAGTAGAGAGTGCTCTTATAGTGGTGCCATTTTGGCCTACTCAAGTGTGGTTTCCATTACTCATGTCTAGTGTTGTTTCCATTCCTGTCAGATTCCCACGACACAAGGATCTTGTGATTTCGGGCACAGGGGAGATGCATCCTCTTCACAGGACGATGGTGTTGGTAGGATTGATCGTATCAGGCAATACTTGCAGGGTAAAAAAGTTCCGGCAGGAGCAGTTGATCTCATATTACAGTCATGGAGTAGAGGAACCCAAAAACAATATGACTTGGCATGGCGGAAATGGTGTCTTTGGTGTAGTCTCAGGAAAGCAAATCCCATTAGTGCCTCTGAGGAGGATGTTTTAGCCTATCTCAACTTCCTGTGCTATCTCAGGAAGTCGTATAGTGTAGTTAACACACATAAGTGTATGATTGTTCAGACCTTGATGATACTAGGTCAAAGTTGGTGTTCAAATCCTGTTTTGTTGTCAAGATTTATGAAAGGTGTTTTTGTCAAAAGTCCTCCAAAGCCAAGGTATTCGTTTACTTGGGATGTTTCTAAAGTATTGGTGTACCTAAGATCGATTGATACTGAGAATAACTTAAGGATGTTGACTCTGAAAACCATAGCTTTGTTGGCATTGGCAACTGCAGCTAGAGCTCAGACCTTGGTTTCACTAAAATTGTCAAATATGTACTTAGTGGGAGGTGCACTTAGGTTTGTGTTTACAGATCGACTAAAGACGTCGAAACAAGGAAAACATTTTGAGATGAAGGTTTTGCACTATAGTGAGGAAGATCTATGTCCAATGCATACAGTGTTGAAATATATTGATGTAACATCAACACATAGGAAATCTGATCAGTTGTTTGTATCTTTTGTTACGCACAGGGCGGTAACTACCAGCACTCTGGCAAGATGGCTTAAGACAGTTCTAGAGAATTCAGGGATCAATACAGAGAGGTTCAAGGCACATTCTTTTCGTTCAGCGTCGGTGTCGGCCGCAAGAAGGGCTGGATGCTCCTTAGGCAGGATTCTGCAGACAGCAGACTGGAGTTCCGCAAGGACATTTTATGGATTCTATTTCCGTGAGCAGGAAGAGACTGACATTGGTTTTTCACAAGCTGTGCTTAACATGTAGTGCCGTGTTATTTTTTGAAATACAGTTTTGTATTGTTATTCAGAATATGTTGTTTCTTTAAAGATGCAGTATATACATGTGATGCCGGAGGCTTATGGAAAATAATGCCCCCTCATCCAATCAATTTATTGTGATGGATGAGGGACATTATTTGAGTAAGCCGGAGGCTGAGCATGTATATACCCTCCCTTTGGTTTTGACGGATTTTTATCCCTCCCATTTTTATAAACAACAAATTCTAGCTTTTAATAATGATAGGTGTGCGAACGAGTGGTTTACCTTAGAGTAGGTCACGTGATTTTGATTTCTATTAATAGCGATGTAGAAGTAACGCATAAGCGATTATGCAGTATATACATGCTCAGCCTCCGGCTTACTCAAATAATGTCCCTCATCCATCACAATAAATTGATTGGATGAGGGGGCATTTTCCTATATCCCAACTGGTGGACATTTTAAACAAGGGTCGCATGCAGCCCTAAATTGCTCACCTGAGGAACCATTGCGAAATACTCAGTGCAAAATGAAGTTTGTCATTGCATGGAAGTGGACTGTTGCATGAAGAAGTAACTCAGAATCCGTTTGTCATTATTACTGTTTGAGCAAAAAGGAAAAAGATGGAAACTATATAAAAAGTCCTAATAAAGGAGGGTGTTTTAAATAATATTCATTTGAAATATTATTGAATTCTGACAATGGTTACAGTTTCAGAGTAGAAGATTTTTAAAGGGTTACCTGTTTAAGTCTATGTAAAACTGATAAGCCCAGGGCGGGGCCATTTTTTACCCTGAGGTCATGATTTGAACAATCTTGGTAGAGGACCATAAGGCAAAGCTAGATGCCAAATATAAAAGGTCTGGGCCTTACGGTCTTAGAGAAGAAGATTTGTAAAGGTTTTACTATATACATGTAAGTCTATGTAAAACTGATAAGCCCCAGGGTAGAGTCATTTTTGACCCGGGGGTCATGATTTGTATGCCAAATATAAAAGGTCTAGGCCATACAGTTTCAGAGAAGAAGACTTTTAAAGGTTTTCCTATATAACTCTATGTAAAACTGATAAGCCCTGGGGCGTGGCCATTTTTGACCCGGGGTCATGATTTGAACAATCTTTGTAAAGAACCATAAGGCAAAGCTACATGCCAAATATAAAAGGTTTAGGCCATACAGTTTCAGAGAAGAAGAGTTTTAAAGGTTTTCCTATATAACTCTATGTAAAACTGATAAGCCCCAGGGCGGGGCCATTTTGACCCGGATGTCATGGTTTGAACAATCTTGGTAGAGGACCAGAAGGCAAAGCTTCATGCCAAATATAAAAGGTCTAGGCCATACAGTTTCAGAGAATAAGAGTTTTAAAGGTTTTCCTATGAAAAACTGATAAGCCCCGGGGTGGGCCATTTTTTAACCCGGGGTCATTATTTGAACAATCTTGGTAAAGGTTCACAACATGATGCTACATATGAAATTTGGTTGTTCTAGGACTTATGGTTAATGACAAGAAGATTTTTAAAGTTTTGACTTTTGTTGTCAATATTATGTAAATACGGAAAATGACCACACCCTATGGCGGCCATATTTTTTGACAGATCAAAATTCTTTAAACAATTTTGAAAGTATATCAATTGAGAAACATTTTGGTGAAAACCAAATTGAAATCGGACCAGTAGTTTTTGAGAAGAAGATTTTTTTAGATATTGTGCATGGTTGCCATGGCATCAAGCCCCACCCACTTTTTTTCAACAATTTTTTAAGCTCACAACTACAGTATGTATCTGACCAAGTTTGGTTAAAATTGATCCATTGGTTTCAGAGAAGAAGTTATTTGAAACAAATTGTGAACAGACGAAACCGACACAGACACCGACACCGACGTACGGCGACCGATCACAATAGCTCACCTTGAGCACTTTGTACTCAGGTGAGCTAAAAAAGCAGGATTAAAGTTAAACAGAAAGTTCCTGTCATAACTCATTGAAACCTGGTCCCAATTTGAATTTAGGTTATAAAGCGTTTGAAGCGAGTCCTAGATCGTTGTCAAGCATTTGATTGTTCAGATTTGAGCTTTTGCTAAAATCTGACCCATTCAATGCTTGACAACGGTATCAGACTCAACTTAAACGTTTTATTAGGTACCTTGGACCCAGGAACTTCAAATGAACGATTCAACTTTCCAATTTTAAAATTAAAACTCAAGTCCATTTTTGACAACTAAATTTAGTGTTATCTTATGTTTCGCAGACAAACAGTGTAGACCCTGATCAAAGGACTATAATAGAAGCCCTTTTATCTGGGTCTTCATTGATTGCGCAAGACAAATGTAAATTAAACAAGCACCTTAGAGCTGATATCCCCTGCCGCAGCGATTGTCCAGAAGAAAGTGGCAAACTTTAATGTGGGAGGAAGGGGCAAAGTCTTTAAAGATCAACATTGAAAAGCTTTTTACAAAGTTTTATAAAATCCATTCAATTTTGTACATGTTAAAGCCTAAACAGTACAAAAAATAAAGCCGTTTGTAGCATTATAAATCTAAGTATGACAGGGGCAGGTAACTCTTGATTGAAATTCAACAGTAATTAAACACTTTCAAGAATTTATAATTGTGTGCAAGTATTATTTAAAAAAATTCAGAACTGTAGAATTTACTAGTGTAAACACATTTTCAACTCATCAAGGGCAGAGTATTCTTGACTAATTTGCACATTTTCGACAATAATTGAACTCATTCTATAAATAATAGCCATATATGATTTAATTTTTTTTTTCAAAATCCATTCACATTTGTACACAATAGCACGTAAACAATAAAGCCATGTTGAGCATTACTAAGTACATAAAGGGCAGATAACTCTTGCCACAAAGTATCCTTTTTTGACAATAATTGCAACCCTTGTATTTATATACATCGTGTGTAAGTTAAATCAAAATCCATTAAAGAGACTAGCTGTAGTTTCTAGATGGTAAAAACTGTTAAATATGGTTTTTTCGACTCATCAAGGGCAGATAACTGTTGACTAGTTTCTCCGTTTTCAAAAATGATAACAATTATTTGAAAACTAATAGCCATACATAGTTTAAGATTTTTTTTTTATCAAAATCCATGCATATTTATAGATACTAGGATGTAAAAAATATTAAAATAAAGCATTTTCTAGCATTTCTAAGTACATCAAGGGCAGATAACTCTTGCCACAAGTATCCTTTTTTGACAATAATAGCACACCTTCAAGAACTTTTAACTTATAGACATTGTGTGCAAGTATCATTTAAATCCATTCATAATTGTAGTTGCCAGAGAGTAAAAACAGTGAAATATGGCCTTTTTTACTTATCAAGGGCAGATAACTCATGACTAATTTCTCCGTTTTCAACAATAATCAAATTCATTTGAAAACTAATAGCCATACATAATTCAAGAAAGTTTTTTCAAAATCCATGCATATTTATAGGCTCTAGTATGTAAAAAATATCAAAATAAAGCATTTTCTAGCATTTCTAAGTACATCAAGGGCAGATAACTCTTGTCACAAGTATCCTTTTTTTTACAATAATTGCACACCTGCAAGAACTTGTACTTATAGACATTGTGTGCAAGTATAAACACAATATGTTGAATACTGTAGTTGCTAGTGTGTAAAAACTGTTAAATATGGCATTTTTAACACAAAAAGGGCAGATAACTCATTATAATTACTAAAATTTTCTGAAATTTTTTTGATTTTCCACGGTGCTCCTATGATGACAAATAAGTATACCAAGTTTCATCCAAATCTGTTTATCGGTTTCGGAGATTCAGTTGCGGACGGACAACGTGACGGACGCACGCACGTATTTTACTCAAATTTTCTGAAAATTTTTTGATTTTCCACGGTGCTCCTATGATGACAAATAAGTATACCAAGTTTCATCCAAATCTGTTTATCGGTTTCGGAGATTCAGTTGCGGACGGACAACGTGACGGACGGACGCATGGACGGACGGACAGCCGGACGGACAGACCTAAAACAGTATCCCTCTGCCTTTCGGCAGGGGATAACAAACGTTTGCAAATGACGAGTATAATCGTCGCTAGGGATTCAAAAATTGAATTTAAGACGTCATGGCGCGCTGCGGGTTGGTAAATTTTCATTAACTGCATGAAATAAGCTCTGAAATACATTTTGTGCTAGATTTTCTTACTTGTTATGATTATTTCGACCCGCCTTCCGAGGATTCGATTGTGACGGTTTTTCACAAAACACTCATAGATGCCTGCGTCATTCCGTCCTTTCCGCCGTTTGTTGATCACCTTCTCGATGACCAATGATCCATTGTCAGCTGTATATACCCGTTTGTTAGACTGTACCTTAACTTCGTCTTTGAACCAGAAGAAATCGAGATGTTTGGAGCTTGATGTCACTGGGCAGTTGACCACTAAAGGACTGTTCTTGTGGACATAAATCTTGCTCACAGAGGGCGCCACGGTTATTTCTAAATCGTCTCTAAATACGGAATCGTGCTGCCCGGAAACTGAAATGAAACAAAAACATTATAAGAAATACACACCTTTTTTTAAATCGATAGGCACATGGATTTGCCTTTCACGCCAAATTGTATCATATGATTTCACCCTTTCCATCTCAACCAAAATATCGTCTGCTAAATTTGAAAGAATGTCGGATTCTGCCAAACGGTGTATAGATTATTTCCCAAACGATTTGTAGAAATATTCACCGTCGGCATCGCACACAATTTAGAACTATATACGATTACAGTGGAAGAAGCGTTTTCTTTCCAAAATAAACACGTTAATAGATACATGTAATACCATTTACTAATAGAACCTTTTCAGATCAAAAGTAATAGGGCATTATTAACATTCGTTTTTCAAAAACTTGCTATTTTCTACATTTTATTGCATTGCGTTAAGTTTTGTTAAAAAGGGAAAATAATAAATTTAGTTAACTCATTCATCCCTGAAACTTCAAATGGACAATTCAAATTTCAAAATCAGTCGAGTCCATTATATATATTTAGAGTTGATTTTAACAATACTTTGCAAAATAACACACAATGCACTCCCTAATCAGGAGCCCTCTGGTCTGGTCTTCACTGTTTGCATAGAACAAGTGTACTCTTCACATGTACATTGTACACCACTTGTAAATGACGAGTCTACTCATCGTTAGGGTTGAATTATTAACGATAACGCAAATTATCAACAAGTATAAGTACAGTGGAATTGAGCAGTTGTAACATTGCCCACAAAGCGGTAACATGAAGAAAAACAAAACTAGATCCAGAGAAACATCCTTTGAAATTATCCTTTTTGTGTTTTATGGGATTGCTACTCAGGGACTGGAGGTAATGAAATTCGACAATTGCTACTTAAATTACCTTCCATCATAATCGTCATTAATCGCATCACTCTGCATAGAGTATACTCGCGATATGTTCCAATTTGAAGAGAACATGGATATGGATGATGAAATGCGTACAAACAGAAAAGAAATAGGCAATTTAAAAGTCAAAATTAAATGCATATGTCAACAATCAAATCTTGACGACGTTCGCACAGTGTAATATCAAAATTTCCTTTTCTAAAATGTCAATTTGTTATCTCATTTTCGACATCTTTAAACTTCGACACATTTACTAACCCGGAATCGCATCTTTCCAGGAAAAGTAATACAATAAGCCCATTTTTGCGTTGAGTCTGCATATTGAAACACAAAAAAGTTTCAACGCAACCGCAAATAAAAAGCTGCCATGGAATCAAAATACTTTAAGCCCACGAACATCCGTCAGTTTCCCTCTTCCTGCAACGCAAACAGTGCAAACACCCCGAACTAGCCGACAATCCAATTTAGACATTGACATTAGCTATAAGTCAAATGAAGGATAAACGTGGGATAGAAAGGTCCGTCAGGAGATTTTTGCATTGCTTTTATCCTGCGTTTAACAGCTACATATGTTTAGAGAAGGTATTGAACACATTTTACAATACAAGCCGAACAGGTTTTATGGCAAATAAAATAAATGGTTTTTGGAAAGCGATTTTTAAACATCATTTCGTGAAAATTCAAAATGTCAAGTGGCCATTTTGTCATCATAAATCCCACTCATACTTCATACAAACAGTTGGGTGTCTCCAATGATCGCCAATATCTTTCCAAAGACACAATAATGGCATCTGCTATATCAAGAAAAAGTGTTCAGGGAAAGCACCTTTAACGCTTTCCATGCTGGGTGATGGTGATTTTTTTCCTTTTGCAAAATCTGTTGTCTGCTACTATTCTAAAAAAAGAACTTTTAAAAATGTCTCTTCAAAACAGGGATAGGGTGTTAACAGTTTGGATCCTGACGAGATTCCGCGATACGCGGCGTCTCATAAGGATCCCAACTGTTTACAAATGTTATCATGGTTTCACCACCAGCACGCTAAGAGTTATGATATAAGACATAACGAATTTTAGTAACTTTTATATTGCTAAGGACGACTTGACTAAAAGTTGTAAAGAGTTTGGGTCCACATCACAGGCGCGTGCCAATGTTTCGACGATTAAATCCCTAAAATATGACTATAATGAGAAATGAAGGCAGACAATAATTTAAAAGCAGACGAAAATACAGCAGTGAAGTTTAACCCTTTCCCCCCATAGAAGCGCATTTGAGCGCATTCACTTTAATCCTCCGCTGAAGAAAATAGTTCCAATTTAAACAGTCGTGAATATGTTTCAGTCATAAGGAAAAAATTCTTTATTCTGGCAGGTGGTAACTCAAAGCAGGCTGAAAGTAAAGCAGAATGCGCCTTAAGAAGTAAACTATTTTCAAAACTAGAAAACAGGCTATAGGGTAAAGGGTTAAAATCACCGTTCATCTGAAAAGTACTTAGCGTGTAAAGTGTTTAAAATAAGTTGCATTTCATTTACAACTTGCAGGGATATTTATACATATTAGAAACTTGTACAAACTGTATATTGTCTGGTAAAGTGCTCCCCTCTATACAACAACATCCAATGGGAGACAAAGATTGTGTGTGTTGTTCGGAGGGAATTGTTATAGGGAGGGACATTGATTTACATTTGCAAACTGCTTGAACCCAGACCAGAACGCGGCGACTCATCTGAATTCAAGCTGTTTGTCACTCGTTGTTATGATTTTTTGGTCAAAATGCCCAATATGTGACTTTGAGAAAAACAGCAGACGGCAATTTTAAACAGACGATAGTGCAGCCGTGAAAAGTTTGAACTTGATTGTTTTGTTGGGGAACAGCGGTAAGCGTTGTTGTAAGGAGGAACTCGTTGTTCAGAGAGCCGTTGTAGGGAGGGAACATTGTATAGAGATGTTCTAGCCGAAACCAAAAAACATTGGCAAAATTTCACCGTCTGCTTTAACAATTTCGCAATCGAAATTGTGTCGTCTGCAATTGTATGCCCAAATTAAATATTTTGAAGTGTTGACTGCCGACATAATGGTACGATTGTCAAATGGGGTTGGTTCCCGATCAGACATCGCGTTACGTACTCGCGGCGTCTGAGCTGGATCCAAGCTGCTTGCAAAATCGACTTCAGCCCAATATGGTAGTGAAAGGCTGAAGTTGAAACACAGCGCAAACCGTTAGAAAGTTTTAAGAAATTACTACATGTAGTTTTTTTTTAATGTTGACAGTTTGGAGTCTGATTTGGCTCTAAACTGTTTGCAATAACACCAGTTCATTCCGTGCAATGCGGAATTTTGGAAATTAATAACGCCCAAAACATAATACTTCAATTCGAATATTTCACCATGCATGGTCTGTGAAAAATGTATATGTATTTCAACATATCGCACAAATGACAGTGTTGCCATGCAATTGGCTTATTTCAAATTCACATAGGCTAAAGCTGCATCTTTTAGACTGGTGCATAAACATAGGATCAAAGGAAGGTGTGTTTGTATTAAACTTGAAGTTTATTGACAACTGCACGGATGTAACACTGCAAAATTTCATTAACCCGTCTAATAAGATAACCATGAACCTAGAGATTAACCCATTGTCCCATAACTACGCCTGTTTACGCCCTCAATTCATTCCTCCACTGAAGCAGGTATTCCATTTAATACAGTCACGAATATGTATCAGATAGACCAAAGTTTCTATATCCTAGCAGATGATACATTAAAGCAGACTGAAAGTAAAGCAGAATGCGCCTAAAGGCGCATTCTACTTGACTTTCAACCTGCTCTAGGTGGTCACCTGTTTTCCAAATTAAACCCAGGCTATGGGGTAATGGGATACATGTATATACGAGGTAAATGTGTCCGTATTTTTCTTATATGTTGACTCTAAATTACTTTAAATATTGTCAGCTTTGATACTATCGTCAGCATCTATTTAATGTGTGTTTGTAGTTGTTGTTTTTTGTAGATTTATGAAACCTTGAAATGAGTGTCAGTTTCAACAGACTCCTGTGTTATACGACCACCAAATGGAGAAAGAAAGCAACATTTACTTATTCTTAGTGAAACGTTTCCTTTGCGTTTTTCTCTGCCAAATGTAATAGGTTTGGCTGAAATTTTTAGAATTTTTTTCTTACATGTATTCTGGTGTATACTATACTTTGATAAAGGCCCATACAAATCAACAAAGTTGACAACGAAAACAATCATCAAGAAAATCAGCACGTGAAAACTAGTAACTTTGTGATTTTCAATAACGTGCCAGACACGACTTTAAACATGTTTTCTGGAAGTTTGAATTAAACATTATATATATAATAGTCTTTGCAAAGGTTTGGCTAATATGTTACAAATATTTTGGTATCAAAGTTTCATGCTGAGTTCTTTTGAAAATATTGGTAAAATTACATGTAAAAGAGTGTAGTTTCTTTTGACTTGTTTGTTTTCGCGATGATAACATTTATAGGTAACAAATTGACACGGTACAGTGGGAGAAGACATTATTCTTACACAATAAACACGTAAAGTTATGCTAAAACAATTATTTCCATAACAAACAGTTGGCAACCAGATCAGATGCCGGGTAACCAGCCGTCTGATATGGCTCCAAACTGTTTGCCCCTCATATTTAAATTTATATTCAGATTTGATAATAGTTGCAATATTCTACATTTTATAATGTAATTAATTTCGTTTCGTTTACGTTTAAACGTGAAATAAAAGCATATCCTTCACTATAAGATCGAGTAAGCTCTTACATTCCATGTAAACCATAAGCGCCTATTTATGGTGTTATTTTCTGACGAAATCTTAAAGTAGTATCAAAGAAAACCAGAAAGTCCCTTCTTTCATTTCGGTTTAATCCTTTAACCCATAGCCTATTTTGGCATTGAAATATGTGACCGTTTTTAAGGCGCATTAAGGCTTATTCTGCTTTACTTTCAGTCTGCTTTAAGCTATCATTTGCTAGAATGTAGAAAATATTTCTTATGATACACATTCATGGATGTACAGATTGGAACTATTTTCTGCAGTGAATGAATAAATTAAAGGCGTAAAAAAGCATATTTAGGGGATAATGGGTTAAGATACCACATGCTTGATATCCAGAAGTACTTTATATGCCATATCCGTTGGATGAACGTTATCTGTACTGATCTTTAAGAAGAAAAAGGAGATCAAATTCAGCCTTAATTATATGTGTACAAAAGTCGGTTAATTCATCCCTATTCCAAAGAAAACATTATCAGCATAATTATACTTTAACAGTAGGCGCACATGTGGCAGTTACATCTTGGTCATATTTCATCATTTTTGTCGAGTCGATTTCACGAGGTAAAAACATTATTCTTATCCGTTTAAACGCAACGAAACACAAACGCATTACAATAAATTGAAGAAAATGCCAACTTTTGTTTAAATGTCTTACTTATTATTATTATTATTGTTATTTTTCACAATCTAAGTGACAAACATTTTAGAGCCTGATCAGACGCCGGGTGACCCATCGTCTGATCTGGCTCAAAACTGTTTGCATTGGTAACTCGGCGTCTGATCAGGTTCCAACCTATTTGCCACTCAGATTAAGATCAATCAAATTCAAACAAATGACATTTTCTACATTTCATTGAAATGCGTTTGCGTTTCGTTTGCATTTAAATGGGAAAGAATAACGCCGTCTCCACTGCATCTATACCGATGGCAATGGATCGATCAGACTTAATTATATATACAAAAGTCGGTCAATGCATCCAAAAACCACAGAAAATATGTCTGCAGATAGCCTACTATTAGACGAACATGGCGGCGTTACATCTTGATAATGTTTCATTATTTTGTCGTGTCGATTTCACGAGGTAACAGGTTAGGGTAAGATCAAGTTAAGCAACTCTTTGCCATAAACAGTATAACCTAGCATATCCGACACTTGGTTAATCCAGAAACCTGCTTTTTCCGACAGTGAATTTCTTCAAGTCGAGCTAACCGTATTTCTTTGGATGAAATGCTATATCTAAAGTTCGCGTAAGTGGAACCGTGATACCGTTTTTCAAAGTTAAAACGTGGCTTTGCCACGTTTTAACTTTGAAATACGGATATGTTCCACTTTTAAAAGCGTGTGTGAAATATCAAAGTTCGACTTTATATCTAAAACCTGCTTTAACCGGAACACTGATTTATCCGACATCTTCCGCTGGTGCCGAACGGTGTCGGATAAGGCAAGTTATATATGTAATGTATAAGCGCCTTGTGAGTGTTTCTTGGACAACTAATTACTCAATAAACGAACCATTTTTTACGCCTTTAATTTATTCTTCCACTGAAGAAAATAGTTCCAATTTATACCATCATAAATTATGTACCATAAAAATAGTTTCTATGTGTTAGCAGATGGTGGCTTAAAGCAGGTTGAAAGAAAATCTCAAAATATGACTGGAATCATATTCAAGGGTATATTAAATCATTTACAAAATAGGGTTTCTAAAGCTTACACCGTTTGTTCAGGCTACTTAGAGTAGTATTCAATGTTACACGTTCTCTGTTAACAGTTACAAATCCTAATATCGAAGACATTTTAAAAGAAATATAGTTTTCAAACATTTCACTATTTATCTCCTGATTTTCTTTTCACTCTATCCCTCTGTATCTCAGTTTGAAAACACCATCAGTAATCTCAAGTACTTTGATAAGTTAACCCTTTGAACCCTAGTCCCGCATACAGGCGTCCTTTTCAAACAGTGTACATGTAAATAGTACACTTGGCATGTGCAAACAGTGACTATCCAGATCAGAGGGCTCCTTTCGAAGCCCTCTGATCTGGGCCTCACTGTTTGTCATTATACCAAACATTGACAAAAACAACCCTTAAAAGTCAGAAATGAACCAGACTAAAATGGAAACTGGAATTGTCTATTTAAAGTTTCAGGGAGGAAAGAGTTAAAGTCAGCTCATTGTTTTTTCTCATTTTTTTTATCAACTGGGGGCGTGGCATTTATTATGGGGTTGGGGTTTAAACGGGAGTATACGGTAGGTAGAAAAAAGAGTAAATGAAACCGTTACAATACTAGTGTAAATGCCAATGAACTTAACAAAAAAATAAAAAATTGTGCTGAGTTCATTGGCATTTACGCTAGTATTTTTTTTTAATCGAGCGGCGAATGCGCGACTATTTATAAATAGTGTATAAAATAATATAAGTTTTATATGCAGTGTTTATATTCCTGCTCGATTTTAATACTTATTTTTTTACACATAAAATCCAGTTTATGACAGTTGAAGAAGCGGCTTATTTCTAATGAGAACCACGCCATTCAGTACATTCAGTTTTTATAATAACAAAAAAATGGAATCAGATGGTAACAGAGCCAGTTAGATTTGCTAAATTCAATGAAGAAAACATTATATTTTCCCATGTGATTCATTACCCCATAAATACGACTTTTTACAGCTTAAATTTATTATTCCACAGAAGAATATTACTTCAAATTTATATATTTATAAATATTTATCATAAGCCATATATATACTAAGCCACGTTTTATCTTTGAAATATGGGTATGTTCGAACTAACGCGAGTTAGAAGTATCGAGTTTCGACTGTATTTCAAAAGAACAAAAACAACTCTTCTTTTGTTATTTGTATGTACAAATACTGATATATCCCCTTGTTGTGTGTAAATACCTATGTGAATAAAGTATGTATGTTTTGTTCTGTTCTGTTAGTCAATCGTTATTATAAACTACAATTTATTCTGGTAACAAAGAAAACCCAGATACAGTGGAGAATACATTATTCTTTCCCCAGTAAACGCGTTTCCGCTAAAACTATAATTTCTATTGCAAACAGTTTGGAGCCAGATCAGACACCGGGTAACCCGGCGTCTGATCAGACTCCAACCTGTTTGCCACTCAGATTTCTGAAATAAATAGTTAGACATTTCAAAAAGTAATTTCATACATTTTATTGGTATGCGTTTGCGTTTCGTACGCGTTTGAACGGGAAAGAATAACGTCTTCTCCACTGTATCTAACATTTCCAACACGACTTAGATGTGAGTAGTGTCTTGCTATGGGGATTGTCTTCGATAATACCACAGTACATATACTACAACACTTAAGTCTAAACAGAATCAAATGACCAGGGTCTATGATAATAAAGTGTTTGAGTTGAATCTGAGATAGTTCTCTAGCATTTAATTGATTAAATAGAGCAAATGCTCAAATCCATTGCAATCAGTTTGCCAGTCATATAAAATAAATCAGAAACATTGTCGAAAACATTGTCTTTTTCTACATTTTATTGCGATTGCGTTTATTTTCGTTTTAACTCTTGAGGGAGCACTGTAGAATACTTTCGAACAATGTGAACATCCGTTGTGTCGTAACAAATGGACCGATATTGTTACAGATGGTGTAGATAGTGAAGCATTTGGTTACATTTGTGGCAATTTCATTAATTGTTTATTCGACCCATTTATTAACAACCCAATAAACATACTAAATGGGCTTAAAATGCACCCCACAATGCACGACTCGACAGAAATTTGCAACCAGACCTGATAAAGATATCATCAACTGATTGACAGTTTATGTCCCCCACAGCATAGCTTGAAATGGAGGGAAATAAATATTGTAGTGTGTGTCTGTTCGTCCGCACGTCCGTTACCTTAAATTGTACATTGTATTTGGTGAGTCTCATCCCAACATAATGTGGTTATTTCAATTTTAAGTAATATTGTCATGCACAGTTAGACATTGTAAGGTCATCCGTGAGCAACCACTTAGCTCCCTAATAGCCGAATATATGTCCAAGTATATGGACAAATCCACAATTACGGACAGTCTACTTATGTGGTTATTTTGTGCAAATACTTTGGCCACTATGGCGTAATATAGCCACAGCTCTCAAAATACTATGTTTACCGACTGAAAATGGTAAACTTTGCATAAATGCTAATTCTTCAAACAGACAACTAATGATTCTTTATAATTGTAAACCGTTTAATGAGATAAATGTAAATGTGTAGACTATATTGTTATTTCCCGTTTAAATGAAACGCAAATGCAACGCAATAAAATATAGAAAATGACATTTTTTAGTAATTTTAATCATCATTATTAATCTGAATAACAAACAGTTGAAGCCTGATCAGACGCCGAAATACCCGTTGTCTGAACTGAATCCGCACTTTTTGTCATTTGAAATAGTGATTTATAGCATAAATAATGGTTTCAGCACAAATGATTGGTTCAAACAGAACATCTTCCCCACTGTAGGCATATGTATAGTAAGTTACATATAGTAACTAGAACTCTGGCTAATACAGTGGCGAAGACATTATTCTTTCCCGTTTAAACGCCGCCTACGAAACGCATACCATTAAAATGTATAAAATAACTTTTTGAAATGTCTTACGATTTATTTTAATCTGAGTGACAAACAGTTTGGAGCCTGATCAGACGCCGGGTTACCCGGCGTCTGATCTGGCTCCAAACTGTTTGCAATAGAAAGTATAGTTTTTGCGCAAACGCGTTTACTGGGGAAAGAATAACGTATTCTCCACTGTAATTGAAATAGAGCATGCAGGGCGCCGCGCTCTCGTTAATTCTTGCAGTCTTCTGCTGATGTAATATCGTCTGCTTCTAACTTATCGTTCACTTCCATTTCTTCAAGTTTCTTCCAAGAACATATAAATCCAGCGTCAAAAATTATCCTGGTCAGACGCCGTGTTACGCGGCGTCCGACCGGGGGTCCAAACTGTTTATTTATTCTATACATTTCAGGTGAGTCGCGAGCAGTACTTTTTAGGTTAAGCATCAATATTAAAGGCAAGTTAATCATACATATCTATTCTGGGCTGCTATTTCTCCGATTTGTTCCGAAAACATTTTTTTCCTAGCAGATTGTAGCTTACAGCAAGTTGAAAGTTAAGCAGAACGCGCCTTAATAATAGTTATACATTGTAATAATAATAATAATAATTAAAAACTTTATTTAACGAGAGAGCTCATGTGATAAAGATCAATAGTCCATGTGGCTCTCAACATATCTACAAGTACATAAAACAAAAGGCATTTCATACAAAACAACAATATAACAATACTACATGTAACTTAATCTATCAATTTGCAAGAATAACAGTATCGTAACCAAATTAAATAGTATACCTGATAAGTGTACACTTGCCCTTTGCAAACAGTGAAGACTCAGATCACAAGACTCCAAATGGAGTCCTCTCTGATCAAGGTATTCATCGTCTTAAGGGGCATTCTGCTTTACTTGCAACCTGCTTTAAGTTTTCGCGCTTGAAAAATAGAAACTAATTAAATCTAAGGATTTTTCAAGATCAACTAAGTCTTGTGCAACGGTTTTCAACTCCTGTGTGAAAAGAGCGCTATATAAATCAGGTATAATAATAATAACTTATGGCAGCCTTGTCTTTTGTATCTACAGGCAAGGGTAATATTTAAACTTTTCTCCTGCTAATATGGTATATTGATGTTGTTTTGTTTTTGTTCTTCTTTTTAGAACAGTGAAGACCAATATCAGATAGCTCTTGCAGGAGCTGTCTCATCAGAGCTTGCAGCGTTTTCTTATTAGATCTGTCTGTCATGAATCTGAGGCGACAATAATAACTTGTTAGTTTCCTTATTTTATTAACAAATGTAATAATTCAGGTGATAGAAATGCATAGCGGTCAGAGTCCTATATCTATATATAAATATTCAACAGGAGAACGGCTACAAAACTCGGTACTTCCCAATCACTGAAGTCCAATAATACGTATTGCTTAAGCTGATTTTCGATAACTCTATATCGCTCAGTCGAACATACCCGTATTTCAAAGTTAAAACGTGGCTTAACGCATTTGTGCAAATCTAAGACTTTAAGTGACTTATTTTACGCAAACGCAAACGCAAAGCACAAAAATCTAGAAAATGACGAATATTGACGAAAAAGTTAGACATTTATTCCTCTCAGAATAATCGTCACCGGCGTCTGATCAGGCTGTAAACTGTTTGCATTGAAAATGATTGTTTTAATATAGCACAGAGGCGTTGATCTGGAAAGGATGTCTTGACCGTTATACAATTAGAGACAATGTACGGAATTTTAGTCCTATCCCTCTAATTACTGGGGTACATGTACAGCGCTCCCTCTCTACAACGACATCCAATGGGAGACAAAATATATGTACGTTGTTCGGAGGGAGTCGTTGTAGAGAGGGAACTTAACTTACATTTGCAAACAGCTTGAATCCAGATCAGACGCCGCGTCACGCGGCGTCTGATCTCGATTCAAGCTGTTTGCCACTCGTCATTATGGGGTTTATTTTCTGTCAAAATGTATAATATGTAAATTTGAGAAAAACAACAGACCACAATTTTAAGTAGACTATATTGCAGCCATAAACAGATTAGACATGATTAAAAAAGTTTTGGAACAGCGGCAATGGTCGTTGTAAGGAGGGAACCGTTGTTCGGAGGGCCGTTGTAGAGAGGGAGTACATGTACATTACATTCATATTACTGATAAACAATTTCACTGGATTATTTACCAACCATCCTGTTTGATCTGTTAATAAATCTTATCATATATGAAATCACTCACGGTTTTAACATTAATAGTAATGAAACTAATTACCATTTTTCAACGAAACTGTCAATTATTAAGCTATATATTATTCAGAGAAACATCAAGCTGCATTTCCTGCATGGGCTAAACTGTCACAACAGAGAAATGAATGGAGAACAGCGATGAAATAAAGAAGATGAAAACATACATTGTCAGCATAGAAGTGGTAGCATAATATTCAATCAACTGATACCATTTATTCAGTCTAAAGTTTCAATGTCATTGTTATACCAGTCTGTTATTATACAGTGGAGAATGTGTTATTCTTTCCCAATAAACGCGTTTACGCTAAAACTATTATTTGCAGTGCAAACAGTTTGGAGCCAGATCAGATGCCGGGTAATCCGGCGTCTGATCAGGCTCCAAACTGTTTGCCACCAAGATAAACATGAAATATCAGAATTGTCCAAAAGTTGTTCTTTTCTACGTTTTAGCGCTTTGCGTTTGCGTACGTTTGCGTTTAAACGGGAAAGAATAACAGATTCTCCACTGTAATTGTTATGGTGTTGGTTCAAAACTATGTAAAGCAACACTAGGGCAATAAAATGATAAAATGACTAGTTCTTGAAAACCTATCTAACTTACAAACAGTTTAGAACCTGATCAGACGCCGCGTTATACAGCAATGTCAACGTTTGGTCCATCGGAAATGATTTGCAAGATGGTTCCAAATTGAAGTTGTTAGAACTATTTCATAGTCTATGTAAAATAAATAAACTAAATAACTATACCACTGCCAAATTAATGGTGTGATTTTTACCCCTTCACCGTTTCATTGTCGTCAGCTTCATTTTTATTGTTTGCAAGATCGTTTCAAAGATTCAATGTAAAGTATGACTTAAAACACATCGATACGAGTGTCAAACAGTTTTGATCCTAATCAGACACCGCGGTTCGCAGCGTCTGATCAGGATCCAAATTGTTTGCAAAGTCGCCTTTTGGTGCCATTGGCAGTGAAAGAGTTAACTCTAAAATGCCGGGTAAAGACCTGTGAAAATGGCATTTTTTGAAATGTGTAGAATTTGATGCTTTTGACATTAAAACTGTAAATTTAATGAGTGTTGTGATGCAATTTTAGCATACTTGCGTGTCGAAATTCTTCAAAACTGCGTGCGAAATAGTTTGCCTTTAAACGAAGGTGGCCTTTTCTTTTTTTAAGTTCTAGGAAATTCGTGGAAATTGTTGTAATTAAATTAGATTTCCGGGAATACAGTTTTGTTTTTGAAAAACATAGTCTGTCACTTCGAAAGAACTTGCGGACAGTTTTGGTCAGTTTTTACACTTTTGCATTGAATATTTTTATTGGTTCAGTCCATTTCACTCGCTGTCGAGATTCTTTATCCATGATTTTTTATTAGGTCGAGGACGCTATATGAAAATGACGTTTTTGCAAGCGCTTCTTAACCCTTTCATGATCAAATTCAATTTTTACCCCTTTACCGCCATATTGTCATCTGCTTCAATATTGTTGTCTGCAATGTCGTTTCAAAGATAGATTTTAGGCAGTATAATTGGTGTAATTTCAAAACAAGTGGCAACAGTTTTGATCATGACAAGACGCCGCGTTGCGTGGCGTTTGATCAGGATCAAAACTGTTTGCAAATGCGCTTTAAGGCGTCATTGTTAGTGAAAGGTTTAATTAAGAATCACATGCATGTAAGAAGTCAGTATACAATGGCGAAGACATTATTCCTTCCAAATAAACGCATTTGAGTTAAATTAATTATTTCAATGGCAATCAGATTCAAAATAAATCGTCAAAATTGTCAGACAGCTATTATTGGCTACATTTTATTGCATTAATTGCGTTTATGTTTCGTTTGCGTTTAAACATGAAATAAAAGCGTCCTGGACACTGTAGACTGTATTTGTGTTTTCGCTAGACCGTATTCTATGGATTATTGTTTAGTTCTTATGTTGGTACTGAGCTCAACAAATAAATGACTTTAAAATAACGCATTCCCTGCCATGACGTCATCAATTCTAACAATGGTCGCCTGCCTTTATTTCTAAAATTAAAAAATATACGTAACTGAAGAAATATTGGATTTATGATCAAACAGTTTTCAATTTAGTCAAGTCGAATTTTACTGTTCAGTTCCTACCATATCCTTGAACAAAATCAGAATGTCAGAAAGTTTGCATCTAGATGAGACGATGCGTTCCTCTGGATGTAAACTGTTTGCAACAGCCATCATTTTTTACCGATAGCATGCGCACGCTCAAGGATCGCCATTTTTCTTCATTGAATATTGGCTTCACTGTATTTGAAGACGGTACTTTCGCTGCAATGCTAACATCGCTGCACCGACATCACGAATTCAAGCGCGTGGTTTTTGTTATTGTAATCGATTACCCAAGATGCATCTCGGTGGCGATCAGCCAATCCAATCATTCGCCGTAACAGCTCGAGATTTTTCCACTGCTCCTGGGATTCGCTCTGTAGTTGCTTTGATTTTTTCGCAGATTATCTCAGCTTCTTTCTAAACATGTAAATGTTATCTACTTAACCCTTTTCATGTTAAGCTAACCCATGCTAACCCTTGCAACCTGTTTTGATCCTGATCGGCCGCCGATTAATTCGGCGGCCGATCAGGATAAAAACTGGTTGACATTCATGTTGAGTTTTCTTCATTTAAAGAGTTTTGTGACACAGATTCCCAGTTCATTGAAGACGATAAGTTTTAAAGTTGGGGATGGCTTAGCATTATAGCAATTTTAAATCTCATTCTATTAAAGTGTGTCATGAATTCTTGTTTATTTTTTATTCTAAATGAACATAGTCATATTCAGTCAAATACGACCACTTAATACATAGTGTAAGATGCAAATAGTGTAGACCCAGCTTAGAGGTCTCTTAAAAGAACCCTCTGTTCAAGGTATTATACTGTTTTTCATTGTGCAATATATATACATCTATTGCTGAAAACATACTAGTACATGTACAGTATACCCATGTGAATGGTCATAAATGGACCAGTCATGATTTGAAACTGGAAATGCCCCTTAAAAGCTTCAAGAGTGAATGAATTAAAGTAAATGACTGCTGAAACAAGTTACAAGCTACTTTTATAATTGCATTTTATAAGCATTTTAAAGAGACTTAAAACCATACTTGGCCTAAACTGCTGTGTACATGAATGTAAACTATATTCACGTTAGAGTTTAGGAACAATATGTATGAAACAATGTGTATGTAATGGTCGGGGTTCGAACTTTTGCGGCTGGGACAAAACCGGACCAGAACGTTTGCTGAAGAAAACACAATTCGCTCCGTAGAAAATTAGCCTGCAAAACTGTAAATGCTCTGAGGAGCAATGATCTCAGGACAAATGTAATGTTATTGCCGATTTAAAACGACTTAGCAATAAATGGGTCTTGCGAACAGTTATGATCAGGACCAAAACTGTTCGACGCCCGAATTTCTTCAATCAGTATATAATATCAAACATTTAATATCTCCAACACCAGTATAAATGCACACAGTATCAGGGTGTTATCCCTTCTCTCCATGAAACTTCAGATGGACAATTCCATTTTCCAATTAAATTTAGTCCATTTTGTTTTACTATTTAGGGTTGTTCTTGCCAATGTTTGTAATAAGACAAACAGTGCAGACCAAGATCAGAGGGCTCCTTTAGGAGCCCTCTAACCTGGGTCTTCTCTGTTTGCATAAGCCAAGTGAACTCTTCCCAAATAAACTGTTTGCAAATTACGCGTGACAGTGGTTGAAAGGGTTAAAAGAGATATTACGTTTGGTAATGAAAAAACCTCTGCAGTATAAGGGCGGTTATGTAACGAGAATGCTCTCTTTGCTACGCTAATATCACGCAAGCAATCGATTTTGCGCACTGTTACATAGCGAACGAAGAAGCTCGGAACGAAACAAATAAACGAGTCGCAATCAATAAGATTAGGGGTTGTGGAAGTGGGATAAACGAGTTATCATGGGCGGATCTTGGTTGGCAATTCAGGGGCTGACACAGGGTGCGGATCATGCCATTTAACGTTTCGTTCACACATAGAGATCCGCCCTAGCGATTAATTTGCTAAGAGTCTAATAACTCTTCCCCTGATAGATCTATTAAAATTACCGTATATTAAGATTAAATTAAAAAAAAAAGAAAAAAAAAAAGAAAGAACCTGTGTTTTTGTGTCCAGGACTTCAAAGATGGGAATTTCTTGTATTCTGACAAGTGGGTGCTTAAGGAAGGTTAAAAGTAAAGCTTGAAAGCTTCATGGTGAGCTTTATGCATTCATTTCAAACCTTAAGCAACCACATATCTTAAACGTATCTACGAATGGTTATTTAAACCCCGGTGTTAGTTTGAAGACATTCTCATCAGTGACGGTCGGGGCTGCCATTTCTCCGGATTTTTCCGAAACTTTCGGATTTTTATCGTAGCAGATGGTAGCTTAAGGCAGGCTGAAAGTAAAGCAAAATGCGCCTTAAGGCACATTCTGCTTAACTTTCAGCCTGCTTTAAGTAGTCACGTGTCTTCAAAACTAGAAACAGACAGTATGGGGTAAAGGAACGATTCGTAAAATCGCGCTTGAAAAGGAAAATTTGGAAATCTTAGGATCAACATATGGCAGCCCTGGTGACGGTAACTAATCCCAAGTCTAACTTTTGCATTGCTTGTGTCAAAACTCTCTGGAAAGTGCTGAATACAAATAGAAAGACTTAAACCCTTAGTCAATGTGCCCAACATGCAGCTACCCGAGAATTCAAGAACAGTGGGTCAATGGGTTCATGCATATGCATTAGAGAATGTCTTCAGCATGTTAACCAAAGCATTACTCGAAAAGTCATTCCTTCAGGACATCGCGCACATGATGTTAAAGAGATTGAAAACCTTATTCAGCAAAAAACGGTTTTTCTAAATGATTGTCTGGCGCCTATATAAGCTCGTAAGTAAATAGTGTAGGAAAAGGATTTATGTTGTTTTTGTTGTTTGTTTGTTTTTTTGTTGTTTTTTTTGGGGGGTTTTTTGGGTTTTTTTTAAAAAACAAAACAAAACAAAACCACCACCAACAACAAATACATTTCAAAGGGGAATAAGGCTTTGAGCTAGGTCTGGATTCGAAACCGTATACAGAGAAGGCAAAACAAGATAGGTTCTGAATCTAATGCAGCGGAACTATCATTATCAGACTAACGGTGTATTTTATCCTATCTTTTCTATAACTGCACCATTCGGTTTTCCGTCTCTTTAAAATTGAACTTGTGATATCATTTTTAAAATACAGTTGCAAATTTAATGCAGTACAAGCAAGCCTCTAGTTTTAAGACCTCTCAAAAATAAGATTAGTTTTAATCTTAGAGTCAACTTACAAATATCAAAATTGTTTAAAGCAGAAAAAAAGTAAAACAGAAAGCTCCTCCAGGAGCCTTCCGTTTTCCTTTCATCCTGCTTTAAGCTACCATCCATTGTTACATTGTATCTATATAAACCAAATGTCTTTTAAAAGCGTGTAAGAGGTGTTGCTGTAATAGCACATTCAAGTTGACAGTAATAGCCCCAACAACCAAGGAGGAATTAGCATCACAATATTAGGTCCCCCGAGTAAAATTGACGTTTTTAGAATTTCATGAAATCTCGGGTGTATTTTCCCCTGAAAGTAAAACAAAGAAAGAAGTCGCATTATTCAGAAAAAATCTTTATGCCCCAGTTAGACACGCATGTTACAATCACTGCAGCTGCACTTCCCTGCAAGATGAATGGCGAATTGTTACAAAGAGAATAAATACGACTGTTTGGGAAAATACAGGAGAAGACGTTATTCGTTCCCGTTTAAACGACATAAAACGAAAAGGGAGTTGCTACAAAGAAAATAAATACGAGGACTTTAAGGAACATATCCGGAGAAGTTATTCGTCCCCGTTAAAACGTAACGAAATACAAAACGCGAGTTGCTATTATTATAAATACGAGGACTGATAGGAAAATACCCGGAGAAGTTATTCGTTCCCGTTAAACGTAACGAGTTGCTATTATTATAAATACGAGGACTGATAGGAAAATACCCGGAGAAGTTATTCGTTCCCGTTAAACGTAACGAGTTGCTATTATTATAAATACGAGGACTGATAGGAAAATACCCGGAGAAGTTATTCGTTCCCGTTAAAACGTAACGAAATGCAAACACGAGTTGCTACTAAGAGAATAAATACGAGGACTGTTAGGAAAGTACTCAGACAACCTTCAGCGGAAAATTTATTAGTTCCTGTCAAAAGGTAACGAAATGCAAACACGAGTTGCTACTAAGAGAATAAATACGAGGACTGTTAGGAAAATACTCGGACTATCTTCAGTAGAGAAGAAGTTATCGTTCCCGTCAAAAAGTAATGAAATTAAAATGTTATGAAACGCAAACGCAATTTAAGATATATCAAATGGCACATGTTTGTAAATGTTGACATTTTATTACAATATGAGATGCACACAGTTTGGAGCCAGATCAGACACCGGGTTAAAGACCTAATTGTTTTAGCACAGACGCGTTAACGCGTATTTTGGGGATAACTTCAAATAACTTCTTCCACATGCTGTAGACATTGAAATAAATAAACTAGAACGATACAATTTTGCTCCAAACTTCGACAATCAAATGTTATTCAGGAGATTTTTACCCCATTCACCGTTTTAATGGCGTCTGCTTCAGTATTGTTGTCTGCAAGACACGTTTAAAAGTTAGATTTAATGTTGTATGACTTACATGTTATAATTAACGATAAGAATGTCAAACAGTTTGGGTCCTGATCAGACGCCGCAAACGCGCTTCAGCATGGCGTCATTGAGAGTGAAATGGTTAATTGGCTAAAAGTATACATTTTCAAAACATTTATTTTGCTCTATTGTATTGGGTCTCGTTCACTTTCTTTCAAGAAGGAAATGAGAACTTCTTTACTTAACAATGTCCAATGACTTAAAAAACATTATTCCTTCTCTTTTACATGAATAAACTATGACCAGAAACCGGTGCTACTAAGTGTGAAACCCTGTTTACAAAGTCTCCAATACGCCAGGGAAAAACAAGAGTCAAAGACCGTGTTTAACCCTTTACCCATAGCCTGTTTCTAATTCTGAAGATAGGTGACTACTTAAAGCAGGTTCAAAGTAAAGCAGAATGCGCATGAAAGCGCATTCTGCTTTGCTTTCAGTCTGCTTCAGGGTACCATCTGTTAGGATAGGAATATTTCTTACAGTGCACATTCATGTGTGTATAAATTGGAACTGTTTTCTTCAGTGGAAAAAATACATTAAATGTGTTAAAAATTAAAATGCGTACATGTATCTATCGAACACTGATCTATGGAGTACTGATAACTGGACTTTAATAAGTGAAATAATTTAATAATTTACAAGAAAACTCTTTGATCATTCTGGTGTTTATATTCTCTCTGGCGCCATGGGCGATGTAAGTTCACCAACCCGGTTGGTAACTGTGACTGCATATTACATATCGACAAGTTGGACGTCACGTACAAGGGATTTGTCGTATATGTGGACGGACGGAAGGGCGATATTAGGAGAGGAATTTGCAGAGTTACATGCTATACTTAGCCCAACTCAAACCTTAATTTCAAAAGCGACATATTAAGACCCTTCCATGCTCCCTTCAAACCCTTCAGGCACAAACTGACCAGGCTGGGAACTCGGCGCTAGGTTCTGCCCTATGTGCACTTAGAAAACTAGAAACTATGGCACCCCCTAAACGTCTGAAGTTATTTAATTATTAAAGACCAGGCTATTTTCACTTACCTAGTTAAAGCGGAGAAGACACGCGTCTTTCTCGTTTAAACGGAACTAAACGCAGAAACAATACAGTAAAAAGTGACATAATTATTATTGAAAGTATTGAAGTGTTTGCTTTGAGTGGTAAACAGTTTTGAGTCCGTGATCAGACGCCAGGTTATCCGGCGTCTGATCTAGATCACAACTGTTTGCACCTATCAATTGACAGATGACTTTCAGCATAAAGATATTTATTGGGAAAATATAACGTTTTCGGCACTTTATGATTCGAACACGGAATACATGAACGTATCCAGTATTTAACCTATAGGGGCGGAACTAGGGAATGTATTATGTCGGTACTTGAGGGGTTTGAAGATATAAAAGACACGTTATCAGAATTTCGAACGCGTGGTCTGATGTAAGTCAACACTGTTGGTTTTTAAAAAGACATCTCTGAGCAATTGCCAGGCAAAACTCATGCTTATGGTGCATACCTGTAATACCGTGTAATACCGTGTAATACCGTGTATCATTCATTGAAGCGTCTCGACTGTTATATTAGATAGTTTAGTTAGAAATAATCATTGAAAAAACTCTTGAGTATGAGTATGTCTGGGCCTCACTCTAGACAAAACGGAGATTGGTTTAGCATATTATTATTATAATACCCGATTTATATAGCGCTATTTTCACACATGAGTGTTGCATTCAAAAGCGCTTAAACTATGCTGCATGCTTTTGCAGTTACTTTAACACCCATCGAGAACAATTGTAAGGGGTTCCATCAAAGGACTGGGGAAATGTCTTTTACCATGTTTTTTATCTCAAAAAGCATGAAAATGGGTCCGACCACCAGTTCTACCAACATTAGGTCCTCCCTAGTCAAAACTGTTTGCAGTAGAACTATATCCAGGCATATACGTCACAAGCTAAACATGGAATATTAAGACATTTCACATGAGCTTTGTTGGAAATATTACTAGTAGTAGGTTTTATAGTGTTTCAACTCGTTCTAAAATGAGTGCTAATGTTGTTTTTGTCCTGCGAAAAAATTAACATAAAATATCTTACAGTTAAACGTATCACTAAAGCAATCTAATTGGCTAACAAAGTAACAATGCCGCTTGAGGATAGTCGAAGTAGTTTTGCTGCTCCACTTTTCCAATATCCTTACGAGTGGTATTCTTTCCCAAATAAACACGTTTAACCCTTTACCTGACTACTTAAAGCAGGTTGAAAGTAAAGCAGAATGCGCTTAAGGCGCATTCTGCTTTACTTTCAGCCTGCTTTAAGCTATGTGTGCTAGAATATATTGAAAATTTTCCCTATAATATATATTCATGACTGATTAAATTGGAACTATTTTCTTCAGCGGAGGAATAAATCAGATTCGCTAAAAGTCGCTTCTATGGGGTAAAGGGTTAAGCTAAAACACTTATGTCCATTGCAAACAAGTTGAAGCCAGATCAAATGTCGGGTTACCCAGGGTCTGATCAGGCTGCAAACTGTTTGCCACTCAGATAATAGTTAACCGTAAACATGTTTAAAACGTTGTCATTGTCTACATATTACTGAATTGCGTTTGCGTTATGTTTTGTTTCAACAGGAAATATTAACATCTTCTCCACTGTACATTTAATGACAGAATTGCACTTATTTGCAGTCGGGAAAACGTTATGTTTCCCTGATTAAATGAACTCAAACGCATAACTAAACTGAAGAACATGACATCTGTTTTTGAAAATGTTTACGATTCATTTTAATCTGAGGGACAAACAGTTTGGAGCCTGATAAGACTTTAGAAAATGTCTACACTGGACTTTGTTTTAACCCACAACCACCAAAATACGTCTTTTACGCCATTAATTTATTCCTAAACTAAATAAAGTAGTTTCAATTTATAAAGTCATGAATATGTACCATCAGAAATATGTTCTTTATTAAAAATATATTAAGCCAAACAACAAACCGAAATTAAAGCTTCAACATGCTTTAACCGTTACCTATCTTTAGTACTAGAAACAGGCTATCGGGTAATAGGTTAATACAAACACGTTTATTTGAGAAATAATGACATATATCCTGCAATTTTTGTTGTATGTAGATCTATAACTTTGTTGTAATTATTTATATGATTACTAAGTATTTCATTCTGATGACCAATAGTTTGCAGCCTGCTCAGAGACCGAGCTACTCGACAAGTGGACATCTTATTGGGTACAAACTCTTTGTAACTGAAATTTGTATTTGATAAAAACCGTGAAATTGGTCACACAGTAAGTGTCATGTGTCCCAAAGCGTTTACTGACACTAAAATGCCTTTTTTGGTGTATTGTATGTATACACACAATAAACATACTCAACATTTGAAATGGTATGCGAGACTCCGTCATCCCATGAGGTGCTGGCACACCAAATTTTATTTTTCAAACTGATATAGGTTAAGCATAATGCTCTTGACAAGCTTTGTTTTATACTTTAGGTAAAATGGCATGGTCAAGGTCACATTAGCCTGAAAATCCAAGCCTTTTCAGTAGTCTTATAAATTAGTTTTAATAATTAATGTCAAGGGTCAAGATCAGGGTCACAGTGACCTGAAAATGGTCAAGACACTACATCATCTCAGGATGTACTCATGCACTAAAGCTGGCTAATTGTGGTATAGAACATACGGTGAGGAAATGCTTTTAGTATAATTGAGTCAAGGGTCAAGATCAATGTCACAGTGACCTTAAAAATGTACGCGACTTAGTAATTCCAAGACGTATTAAATTGTATTCACAGAAATCCATTGGTTTTCTTGGTTGATTTTGTATAGGAATTATGCTCAGGGCAACTTATTTTTCTATAACATAAGTTAATGGTCAAGGTTACAAAGTATGTGCAAATGGCATGTGATAATCTGCAATCATGAGATGTACTCTCACACCAAATTTGGAATCCTTATCTAATGTAGTACAGGAAATATCCTCCGGACAATTATGTTTGAATTGAGGTCAATGCCATGGTTACAATGACCTGATCATACATGTAGTACGCGACACAAATGGATACACAAATGTATAAACAGTTATTACACACATAAATGTGGTATCCCTAAATGATATGGTTTAGGCAATATGTCCCGGAAAATATTGTTCTATGATAGAGTAGGTCAAATGTCAATGTCAAAATAACAGTGAACGTAACGTTTTGCGACACTCCATCATCCAAAGATGTTCTTACATAGACACATACAGAATTCGGTATACCTAGCTGATCTGCAACAGTAATTATGCTCCAATAAAATGTGTATCTATAATTTAGGGCTAATGTCAAAGTAAATGGAACAGTGACCTAAAAGTAGCATGCAATGCTCTTAAATCTAAATTTGCATTCATATTCAAAATTTGAGATCCGTATAGGCTGATGTGGTAGAGGAAACAAGCTCAAAAAAGTGTTTCATATTATTGAGGTCAACGGTCAAGATCAAGGTCACACTGGCCTTAAAATGGCATGTCACTCTCCGCTATCCCAAGGTGTACTCACACGCCAAATTTGGCATCTCTAGTTGTTGTGGTTTAACTCTTACAATGATAGCGGCGGAGATGTCCAAAGTGATTACCCTTACAAACAATTTGGATCAAAATGAGACGCCGTGGAACGCGATGTCTAATCAGGAAGATTCAAACAATCCTCATTTTAGAACAGTTGCAGACGACAATTTTAACAGACGGGTAATTTACCCTGCATGCAAAGAATTTCTATAAGTGACAACATCTGTGCTACTGTGAGGTAAGCATTTGTCTTTCCAAACAAACGCGTTTGCGCTGAAACAAATATGTCCCATGCAAAGAGTTTGAAGCCGAGTTACTCAGCCTCTGATCAGACCCATTTACGCCCAATGGATTCTTCCATGTTTATTATATTGTATTAGTCCATTTTTTATCAAAGGGATGCCTGGTCAAATTTTTCATTTTCATTTTGTTTTATATCGAAATTCCTATCAGCAAACAGTGTAGACTCTGATCAGAGTCTACACTGTTGCTTTTGTCCCAATATATGGGATCGTGGGTACAAATGGGTTCTGCTTTGTACCTAATAACCACGTTTATGTTATAACTCTTTATTCCATTGCAAATACGTTGGAACCAGGTCAGACGACGGGCAACCCGGCGTCTGACCAGGCTTCAAACTGTTAGCTACTCAGATAACAAGATATGTTTGTACAACATGTATGCCCTTACACCACTTTGACCTTGAAATGACATTGACATTTGACCTCAGGAAAAAAAGGTTTCATCTACTCATCATGCATGACAAACCCCCACCAAATGTAAGAACTGTGTGTTTAAGGAACGGTGAGTTGACACACCGACCGACCGACTGACATGTGCAAAACACTACATCCCGACTTCTTTCTAAAGAGGGGATGTACTACCTTAAGCTCAGTGCTTACAGTGCACGACTTTTAATTCTAGTTGCAAGCTGTGCAGCTCCACAAATTAATGACATCAATTCACCCTGTAAATAGGTAATTTAATGTTCAGCAAAAAACTACAGTGCTCTCTCTATACAGCGACACCCAATGAAAGACACATATTGTGTGTGTTGTTCGGAGGGAGTCGTTTCAGTCAGGTAAAATTAAGAATTGGCTTACACTTGCAAACAACTTGAACCCAGCTCAGACGCCGCGTAACGCAGAGTCTGGTCTGAATTCAAGCTATTTGCCACTCGTCATTATATTCATTCTATCAAAATGTCCACTCGTATATGTAACTTCGATAATGAACAGCAGACGAGAAACTCAAAGTTTATTATTTCGTTTCAATCCTTTTCTTGGAATCGTATAATAACGTGTATAAATGTAATCATATGTACTTCTGGAAATAAACATGTTTAAACTAAACAGCAGACGACAATTTTAATAGACGATATTGCAGCAGTGAAAGCATTGTCCTATTAAGGGAACTGTGGCAATGGTCGTTGTAAGGAGGGGTCGTTGTGGGAGGGCCGTTGTATACATATTACTGCATGACATCAATATTTCAATAATATTTACATGTCATTTACATATTTTCAATAGCCTGTCCTTTTTTAATATTTGACTAAATAACATCAATATTTCCCAATAATATTTACACGTCATTTTCTACATGTTACAGCATTGCATCAATATTTTCAATAGACTGACATTTTCTACATTTGACTTAATTAGATCAATATTTCCAATACTATTTAGAATCTACCTGTCAATTTACATGTTCCTGCATGGCATCAATATTTTAAATAACCTGTCATTTTCTTTATTTAACGGAATTGCGCCAATATGTTCAATAGCCTGTCATTTTCTTTATTTCACGGAATTGCGCCAATATGTTCAGTAGCGGGCATTTTCTTTATTTCACGGAATTGCGCCAATATGTTCAGTAGCCTGTCATTTTCTTTATTTCACGGAATTGCGCCAATATGTTCAATAGCCTGTCATTTTCTTTATTTCACGGAATTACGCCAATATGTTCAATAGCTTGTCATTTACTTTATTTCACGGAATTGCGCCAATATGTTCAATAGCCTGTCATTTTCTTTATTTCACGGCATTGCGCCAATATGTTCAATAGCCTGTCATTTTCTTTATTTAACGGAATTGCGTCAATATGTTCAATAGCCTGTCATTTTCTTTATTTAACGGAATTGCGCCAATATGTTCAATAGCCTGTCATTTTCTTTATTTCACGGAATTGCGCCAATATGTTCAATAGCCTGTCATTTTCTTTATTTAACGGAATTGCGTCAATATGTTCAATAGCCTGTCATTTTCTTTATTTAACGGAATTGCGCCAATATGTTCAATAGCCTGTCATTTTCTTTATTTCACGGAATTGCGCCAATATGTTCAATAGCCTGTCATTTTCTTTATTTCACGGAATTGCGCCGATATGTTCAATAGCCTGTCATTTTCTTTATTTAACGGAATCGCGCCAATATGTTCAATAGCCTGTCATTTTCTTTATTTAACGGAATTGCGCCAATATGTTCAATAGCCTGTCATTTTCTTTATTTAACGGAATTGCGCCAATATGTTCAATAGCCTGTCATTTTCTTTATTTAACGGAATTGCGCCAATATGTTCAATAACCTGTCATTTTCTTTATTTCACGGCATTGCGCCAATATGTTCTATAACCTGTCATTTTCTTTATTTAACGGAATTGCGTCAATATGTTCAATAGCCTGTCATTTTCTTTATTTAACGGATTTGCGCCAATATGTTCAATAGCCTGTCATTTTCTTTATTTAACGGAATTGCGCCAATATGTTCAATAACCTGTCATTTTCTTTATTTCACGGCATTGCGCCAATATGTTCAATAACCTGTCATTTTCTTTATTTAACGGAATAGCGTCAATATGTTCAATAGCCTGTCATTTTCTTTATTTAACGGAATTGCGCCAATATGTTCAATAGCCTGTCATTTTCTTGTTAAAACGTGCAAGACTAGCGTTTGAAATACCACTGTAATGTACAGCAACATACAGTGGATGAAACGTCCTCTTCCAATAAATGCGTTTATGCTCAACCAATTCTTTCAATTACAAACAGTTTGGAGCCAGTTCGGAGCCAGTTCGGAAGCCGGAAAACCCGGCTCCAAACTGATTGCAACGGATATAAAAATAAACAATGACCTTTTTCTACCTTTTATTGCATTGCGATTGCGTTTCGTTTCATTGATAAAGAAAAGAATTACATCTTCATTGCAATGTGCAGCAACTGAACTACTTTCTTGTGTATTTACTCTTTGCATACCGGGTATTTTTTGCTACTATATTAAGTGTATTTACTCTTTGCATACCGGGTATTTTTTGCTACTATATTAAGTGTATTTACTCTTTGCATACCGGGTATTTTTTGCAACTATATTAAGTGTATTTACTCTTTGCATACCGGGTATTTTTTGCTACTATATTAAGTGTATTTACTCTTTGCATACCGGGTATTTTTTGCTACTATATTAAGTGTATTTACTCTTTGCATACCGGGTATTTTATCGTCTGCAACAATTGTCTTCTGCTGCTAATCTAAACATAAAATTGTCAAAATGTATTTTCAAAACAAGGGCAGAGTGTCAAACAGTTTGGATTCTGATGAGACACCGCGAAACGCGGCGTCTCATCAGGATTCAAACTGTTTGCAAAGGTAATCATTTAGGCACACATGTATCCGCCCAGCATGCAAAGATTTAACTCGTCCACCCCTGAAACTTTTCAATGACAATCTCAGTTTCCAATTAAATCTGGTTCATTTTCGACTTTTTAGGATTGTGTTCTGTAATATTTACATGATGACAATCAGTGAAAACTCAAAGGGTTTAATTAGGAGCCATCTGATATGGGATATACTGTTTGCTTAGGACAAACATACTATTTACAGGTACTCTGTTTGTAAATGACGAGTACACTAGTTCTGGTCATTGTATACACCTATATTATGTGTGTTGTTCGTTCGCCTCTTTTTTTTTTATTGAGAAATGAAATCTAAGTATATGTCCGTACGAACGTATTTAAGATATACAAGGATGATCTAAAGACACTTTTGAGAGCCCTGACAAGTTAAAAAAATACATGTTTTGACATTTGACATCGAAGAATAACCTTGAACCTTCAGATACAGATCTGGTTTGTTTTTGTGCGCGACACGCCCTACCTGCTAGATGAACATTTATAACTAGTCATTTCACAATCCATACATGGAGTTCCGAGTTAAAGCCCGGACAAGCCAAAATACACATTTTTGACATTTAACCATAACGTATGGCCTTGGCCTTTTATGTACTGATATGTTTTTTATGCGCAACACGTCGCTCCTTCAATAAGAGAATTTATACCCAGTCATTTTACAATTCATCCATGGAGTTCCGAGTGACAGTCCGGATTAGCCACAAAAAAATACATGTTTTGACTTTGACCTCTAAGTATGACCTTGACCTGGCAGCTACTGACCTAATTCTTGTGCAGGACACGCCGCACCTGCTAGACAAACATTTGTGCCTAGTCATTTCACAATTCATCCAGAGTTCCGAAAAAGAGCCCGGATAACATACACCTAACATGAGGACATTGCGACAACTACATGTATATAATTTTGCCGAGCTCACCGCAAGGGCAACTAGGTTTAAATGGGTTAAACAAGAAGGGATCCGCAACTGTATATTTATTCATCTTAGCTGCACAATCGAAGCAAAATAAGTTTTATGACTGTTTAGAAGAACAAGCAATTGAATGAGCCATTGTATCGACAACTACTCATTACAATGGAGGAGAGCGTTATTCTTTCCCAATAAACGCATTTATGCTTAAACTGATGCATAAACATGTATGTCCATTGCAAACAGATTGGAGTCAGAACAGACGCCTGGTAAATCCAAACCAAGAATAAAAAGAATCGTCATCATTGGGGACATGGCTATCATAAGTTGTTCATAGAATCCTAAGATTTCCCAATTTTCAAGAGAGATTTTAGGAATCGTAATCTCAACTACATATAACAATAACATAATTATGCAAACAGTTTGGATCTAAATCAGACGTCGCGTAACGCAGCGTTTGATCTGGATCAATACTGTTTGATACCTATATCAAGATTTCGGAAAATATCTGTAGGTCCGAAAATTTAAAAAAGATCCGAAGATTTTGGAAATTTCCGGGGAAATGGCAGGCCTGGGGGAAGACGTTATTTTTGTCATGATAAACGCGTTTATGTTAAGCATGTTATATCATACTATCCACACATGCAGTTTGGAGTTAGTTATACCATATAATTCAGGTCCCAAGTTATAAAGCATTCAGGGCTGCCATAAGTTGACAAAAACAAGAGGGCCAGAATGCCCCTTGATCGCTCACCTGACAATGGTGACACTAGGATGGGTCACGTGATTTCAGAAAAGAAGATTTGTAAAAGGTGACCCCCAGGGCGGGGCCAATTTTGACCCCAGGGGCAAAATTTGAACAACTAAGATAGAGGACCTGTAAACGATGATATGTGCAAAATATCTTAACTCAGTGTACTATGGTTTCAGACAAGAAGGTTTTTGAAGTTTTCATTGAAAAAATCTATTTTTAGCTCCGGTGACCCAGATATGCAACAGACCAGAACCAATTCATCCATATATGTGAAGGACCTCTAAAAGTTACATCATGCCAAATATCAAAGCTCTGGTCATATTGGTTCCAGAGAAAAAGATGTTTGAACATTTCACTATATAACTCTTTTGTAAAACTGTGATCCCCGGGGCGGGGCCAATTTGACCCCAGGGACAAAATTTGAACAAATTTGATAGAGGATCTGTTGACGATGCTATGTGCAAAATATCTAAGCTAAGTGTACTATGGTTTCAGACGAGAAGATTTTTTAAGTTCTCATGGAAAAAAAATCTATTTTTAGTTTCGGTGACCCAGATATGCAACGGACCGGAACCGATTCAACAACATAAGTCAAATACCTCTAGAAGTAATACCATGCTAAATATCAAAGCTCTGGACATATTGGTTTCAGAGAAAAAGATGTTTGAACATTTCACTATATAACTCTATGTAAAACGTTGACCCCCGGGGCAAAATTTGAACAACTTTGATAGAGGACCTATAGGTAATGCTATGTGCAAAATATCTAAGCTCTGGCTCTTGTGGTTTGTGACAAGAAGAGTTTTTAAGATTTCCTTATTTTTCCACTTTGGTTGCCATAGCAACCAGAGTTCTGCATGGTTTCAAATTCTTTGAACAACTTTGAAAGAGCTTGACCCAAGGAACATTCCTGTGAAGTTTGGGTGCAATCAAGCAAGTGGTTTTGGAGAAGATGTTTAAAGAAATTGTTGACGCACAACGCACGACGCACGACGCACAACGCACGACGACGGACGCCGGACATTGACTGACCACAAAAGCTCACCTTGAGCACTTTGTGCTCAGGTGAGCTAAAAATCCTAAGTATTCCAAATTTGCATATTTCAAGTGCGGTTTTACGAATCGTACATTTTTCCCATCGCCTGTTTCTAGTTTTGTTGACACGTGGCTGCTTAAAGCAGGCTGAAAGTAAAGCAGAATGCACCTTTTGGCACATTCTGCTTTACTTTCAGCCTACTTTTTAAGCTACCACGTACTAGAAAAAAATCCGAAGATTTAGGAAAAATCCGGTGAAATGGCAGCCATGAGCATTTGAGATAGGTCTAAGAACGTCGTCCTCAGTTCGAGTTTATGATTCTGGTCTGACCAATCAAAAGTCTAAGAACGAACTCAGACTCACCTTTAACGTTTTAAACCATTACATGTACCCCATACATGGATTGTTTCAAATTTCGAAGATAGGTGAACACTTAAAGCAGGATGAAAGTAAAGCAGAATGCGCCATAAGGCGCATTCTGCTTTACTTTCAATCTGCTTACAGCTATTATCCGCTAGGATATAGGAAATATTTCTTATAGAACATGTTTATGACTGTATAAATTTGATTTTTTTTTCTCCAGAGGAGAAATGAATTAAATGCGTTCAAAGGCGCTTCTTTGGAGGAAAGAGTTAAAGATACACACACTTCTTTATGGATTAAAAGTGACCGCGAGTTTGCCTGTATGCATACGGTTTTGCATTTTTCAAATGACATTATGACAGGGGTGTATATATTAGAGTGAGTGATTACATGTTAACATTCCAGTCAAACGAAGAATGTCCTCTCAAAACCTGAACTGTTTTCTGGTTTTAAAGACATTTCCTGACATGCTTTCGATGATACAGTGTAACAACTAATCAGGCAGTTCCCTTGCAAAATTATGCTTTTTGTGCATACATGTAGTACTGTAAAGCATTGAAGCGTCTCCTGAGAGGCCCGACTGTTATATTTGATAGTTTGGTTAGAAATAAACATTGAAAAACCTCTTGAGTATGAGTATGTCTGTGCCTCACTAGGCAAACTGAGATTGGTATAACATATGCTGCATGTTTTTACATTACTATCAGGCCAATCCGATTTTCAGACTGCAGTATTGTATAACGTTTTAAGAAATATTGTTCTCTCAGAATGATTACTATTCGTAAACTTCTGGTGTTCCTGCTCTCCCCACCCCTCACCCCATACCTCTGTAGTTCAGTTTGAAACAATCATCAGTGCTCTCAAGAAATTTTAGGATTTTTATTGCGGATGACACTTAGCAGTCAATATTAGTTTCAAAGCAGACGATAAAACTTGGCTATGAAAGAGTTAACAACTTTACTGAGAATTACAATGAAGACAGCTAGGGTAACATCTGTGTTGACGATAAACAGTCAACATGACATAGGAGATTGTTCTGTGAGATAAAAGTACATTATATAAGTGTATTAACTATTATACTATGCCCACTAAAGCCTGGTTTTAATAGCCTCGCTGAAACTTCAAATGGACGATTCCAGTTATCAATTAAGTCAAGTCCATATTTGACTATTCAGAGTTGAGTTCGTCAATGTTCGATTGCATTATGAAAACAGTGCAGACTCTGGTCTAGATATTCACTGTTTGCACAAGACAAGTGTATACCTCACATACATACTGTTTGTTAATGGCGACTATACTAGACGATACATTAAATGTGTTAAACGTGAATAGCATCGCTTGTTGTAGATCATATACAGTGGTGAAGACTTTATTATTTCCCCTTTAAACACAAACGAAACGCAAATGCGATGTACACAAATGTAGAACAGTTTCTTGTAAATGTTGACTATAAAATTTTATTTTAATAAGAGTGACAAGCAGTATATAGCCTGATCAGACGGCGGGTCACCCAGCGACTGATATGGCTCCATACTGTTTGCAATTGAAATAATAGTTTTAGCATATACGCGTTTATTGGGAAAGAATAACGTCTTCCCCACTGTATATTTAGGGTTCCAATAAACGCATTGGTGAAGAAAACCATGTTTATTGCAATCAATTTAGGGGCCAGATCAGACACCAGGTGACGCTGTGTCTGGTCAGGTTACAAAACGTTTGCTATTCATATTAAAAAAACATTTGTAATATTATGCATTGTGTTATAGAGTGGTCCCTCTCTAAAACGGCTCTCCGAACAACGACTCCCTGTTTACAACGATCCTTGCCGCCGATCCCCAAACAAAATGATTATGTCTAACGCTTTCTCTGCTGCAAAATTATTGTTTGCCATTTTTCTCAAAGTTACGTATTGGACATATTGACAAAAAACCATAAAGTAACGCGACGTCTGATGTGGGTTCAAACTGTTTGCAAATGAACTATAACGATATTAATTTCCCCCTATCACAACTCCCTCCGAACAACACCACACAATATTTGTCTCCCACTGGGTGTTGTTGAAGAGAGGGAGCACTGTATTGAATTTTGGCTCAGTTTTGTTTCACGGGAAAGTATAACGTCTTTACCATTGTATAGCCAATACAGAAAAGGGAAACCGAAGGTGTGTCATAACAATGATAACATGGACAACAGACGGTGTGTGATAAATATGCAATATAACAATACCATAAACAAGAGGGACACAACCCTCATTTCGCTCAACTGAGGAAATTGTACCTAAGATGACTGGGCAAGACAACATTTGATATAAAGTGCTCCCTCCCTGTAACTTCCCTCCCAACAACGACTCCCTCCTACATGTAACAGTTACCCTGGTCGCATTTCCCTAAACAGGACAATGATGTCTTACGCTTTTACTGCTCAAAAGTTGTCTGCTGTATTTCTCAAAGTTACATGTTCGACACTTTGACATACAAAAACTTACTGACGAGTGACAAACAGCTTGAATCCAGATCAGACGACGCGTGACGTGACGTCTGGTCTGGATTCAAGCTGTTTGCAAATGTAAAAACAGTTCACTCTCTATAACGACTCCCTCTTAACAACGCACATAAGCTTTGTTTCTCACTGTGTGTCGTTGTGGAGAGGGAGCGCTGTAGCTGTAAAAACCACCCTTGGAATGTGGATGAAGGCCATGCTTATATGGTCAATTGACCTAGATTTTGTCAAGGTGATTATTCTGAGTAAGATTCGTCAAGCTTCTGGGTTTCAAAACGGCCTCAAGTGTGTAAAAAACTTTACCTATTATTTGATCCAATGGCCTACTATTTTACCGAACATACTTCATATGCATACATTATACCTAGATTTTGTCTAGGTGATTATTCTAAGCAAGTTTCATGAATTTTGGGCTATAATGTTCAACAGCCATTTCTTTGATTTGATCTACTTTTTAATCCAACTTAACCCATATTCACACTTTACAGTAAGTTTCATAAAATTATGACCACAATACAACCACCCTGGAGTGCTCTGAAGCTTTTCTTATGATTTTACCTACTGTCATACTATTTGACTCCAAGTAATCCATAAACTACATCTCGTAGAGTTTGTCAAGTTTATCATTCTTGGCAAGTGTTTTGAATGTTTAGCAATGTTTTGAGCTATTGACGTACTTTTTAATTCTACATAATCCATATTCACAAATTGTTCAGCGTTTGTCAAGATGGTCACTCTAAGCAAGTTTCAAGAATATTTGGCTAACAATATGGGCCTTGGAGTGGCAAAAAGCTACCGACTTTATCACGCGATTTGACCTATATTCATGTTTGAACTATATTTTATCAAGGATATAACACTGACAAAAGCTCATAAAAATATAGTCAACATACAAATTCTTGAAAGTTTTTAACTTTCAATTCGATATTACCGAACACATGAAAAGAACAGGCTCTCTGGCGGCAGCTATGGTTTTGGAGTGACCAAAATTCTTTGAACAATTTTAAAAGACTATCAATTGAGAAACAGTTTTGTGAAAACCAAATTGAAGTGATTTTGGCTTAGACTATTTTTCTAGAGTTGGTGCTCGGTTGCCATGGCAACCAGAAACAAATAGCCCATTCATTTTTTAAAAAATAATTTTCATTTACCCACCCTACTGATGCGTCTGATGAAGTTTGGTTGAATTTAGGCCAATTATTTCAGAGCTTAGTGTTGTTTAAAAATGTTGACTCACGCCGGGCACCGGACGTCGTTCCTATGCCCTCGGCTCAGTTGAGCTTTCAAGTACAGTGGAGAAGACGTTATTCTTTCCCGTTGAAACGCAAACAGAACGCAAGGATGTCGCAAAAACATAGAAAATAAATATTTCGACATTTTTAACTATTCATGTTCACCTGAGTGGAAAACAGTTTGCATTGAAAATAAGTGTTATATCGGGAAATAATACATGTATTGTCTTCTCTACTGTCAACATGCAATACAATTATACCATAAACAAGTAGTATTCCATACAATAAACTTCGTACATGTGAGATTACACGGGTAGCACAGATGGTCGCTGCCCTATGACACAATCTTCCTTTGTCACATCTGAAGTGCTTATTGTCAATAAAGGGAACCTGATAGTGATAGACAATACATGAGTTGTCTAACTGGCATTTACGAGAAACACAGATTTACTAGTATTGCATTTCACTCATGAGCATGTCCAGCAAAACCTCTGTAAATGACGACTACTAAAACGAAGGCTAATTGTTTGAATGTATAAAAGACAGGTGCCAACTTAAAACAAGGTGATAGTAAAACAGAAAGCTCCTTTAAGAGCTTTCTGTTTGACTGTTATCTTGCTTTAATTAAACAGTGACCTGTCGTAAAGGACTATTAACTACATGTACCACAACTTAGTGATCGTAAGAGAGGCTATATTTAAAAGGTATATAAGCCAATCAATTCAAACTCCACAAACTCCACATCTGATCAACCTCTTCACTTTAACATGTAATAAGTAAACATGTATAACCCTTTACCCATAAATAAGCCGTTTTAAGCCCCTTATTTACCCTTCCACTGAAAACCCCCAAAAATAGTTGTTTGCCATTAGTGTATCTGTTAGGAGTACACTTGTCCTTTGCAAACAGTATAGCACATCTTTAGAGAGCCCCTACGGCAATATTGGTCGCTTTTGCAATACATGTATTTCTATTTTACGAAAAGTCTAAAAAGAAAGACCCTCAATCCAATCACTGACTTAGCCCGAGTACAACGCAAACAGTAACCGGCGTCTGATCATAATCCAAACTATTTGATACTCGTTTCAATTGATCTTAATTCAAATCACCTAAATTTTAAACTGATAAATAAAAGCAGCCGACAATTTGAGAATTTAAAGCAGACGGCAATTGTTTGAAACCGATGACGTCATGGCAGCAAATGGGTTAAACGAGAAATAATAACCGCGTCCTAAATATAAGTGTAACCTCTATTCGGAATTTAGAGCGTGTCAACTAAAACGAAATTGTTGTTAAATTATATGATATCTGTTTATGTACCAAGCTCTAAAATGAATACATGTACCTCAATGTGAATATAATATTTCATGTGTACATGAACTGTGCACGCGTGAAATGAAGTTAATCCTTATCTTATATGGTATACTTCGAAATTGTCGTCTGCAGATTTAATCAAATCTAGATTTATGGATTTCTAAACTGAATAAACCTAAATCGGGTGCCAAGCAGTTTGGGTTCAGATCAGACGCCACGTGATCCAAACTGCTGGCACAGAATAGTTAAGTGGCGATCAGCAGGATAAGGTTTACAATCACGCAGCATCTAACATAGATATTTTTATACAGTATCGACCCCTCACAGCATCAAGGTGCTATCTGCATTTTCATCTTTTTTAGAAAAAGCCATTTAAAGGTTTAAGCCAGGGCTGCCATTTCTCCGGATTTTTCCGAAATCTTTGGATTTTTATTCCATCGGATGGAAGCTTAAAGCAGGCTGAAAGTAAAGCAGAATGTGCCTTAAGACGCATTCTGCTTTACTTTCAACCCGCTTTAAGCATTACGTGTCTTAAAAACTAGAAACAGACTATGGGTAAAAGGTATAATTCGGAAGATCGCGCTTGAAAAATTGAAAACATTGAAATCTTAGGATATTTTTATCAACTTATGGCAGCCATGTTAAGCCTATGACAAAATTGTCATGGATTGAGTTATAAAGCTTATACATACATCCTATATACAGCTGTGTCATTTTCATGTGTCTATATGAATACACAAAGGAGTTATGGCGCTTTTTATCAAATACATGTAGCATTTTAATGCATAAAACAGTTTTCTTTTTCAAGTCATGCATAATGGTTCTACGCTCGAATATGCCAGATAGCACCTTGATGCATTCAAACTTTTTGCAAAATTGCTTGAAAAAGTCTTCTTATGGTTCTATTTGACATTTATGTGAATGCCAAAATTAATGAGAGAAATGCGTAACTTGAACAGTTTTAATAAGTGTGTAGTCTCTTAAATTACAACCTTGTCTAAAACAATAACAAAATCTTAATGTCAAACAAATTCAAGACTAGTTAATAATCTTCAACACGGAATATTCAGCAGAAGAAAGTATTGATAATGGGGGCAATTATAGTTCACACACAGAAAAATGAGAATTTTGAGTTTGCCAACCAAACCCCCTAGACAAAGCAAGGTCGCAGTAAGACAAGAATTAAGACTAAGTCGTTTAATTTACAATGAATACACCTAATAGAAGACATATATTGTGTACATTGTTCGGAGGGAGTCGTTACAGAGAGGCGAAATTTAGACTTGGCTAACATTTGCAAACAGCTTGAATCCAGATCAGACGCCGCGTAACGCGGCGTCTTATCTGGATTCAAGCTGTTTGTTACTAGTCGTTATATATATAGTGTAATTCATTTTCAATCAAACTTCAAAGAATTCAGAGTAACATCCAGATCATTACAGTTTCAAGCAATATGCCCTATTTATCATCAGTTTCCAATTCACTTTCTGATCCATCAGGCATTGGGATACAGGTTTTTTTCTTCAAAGAAGTTGGAACATCAGCAAAGTAAGAGTAAGCTTCGCCGGAATCTGTCTATCTATCTTGTGTAGTGGATTTATACCACTTTTACACAGCATCATAAAATCTTATTTCCTTTGCCAAATAGACCCTTGATGCGTGCACTTAATGCACATAGCAACTTTATTCGGATAAATATATATGGAAATGCAGATATCACTTTGATGAATTATAGATTTTATATTGATTGATAGAGTATATGATCCTAAATATGTTTTCACAAATACCTTACATAAAAATACATCAAAGGTCACAAAAAGTGAAATTCCCCCAAAAGTGCAGATAGCACCTTGATGCTGTAAGGGGTCGGTATGCACTTTCCGAAATATTCCAGACCGATAAAATGGTCATGCAGTTTAGAAAGGTTAGCGTATTAGGGAGATTAGTCTTGATATCCAGCAGGACAATAGTTATACAGAGAGCCATATGAAATGTGGTCTGTATACTAGTCAACAGGGCTGCCATAAGTTGTCATAAAAAATCCTAAGATTTCCAAATTTTCAAGTGCGATTTTACGAATCGTACCTTTCCCCATTGCTTTTTTCTAGTTTTGTTGACACGTAGCTGCATAAAGCAGACTGTAAGTAAAGCAGAATGCGCCTTAAGGCGCATTCTGTTTTACTTTCAGCCTGCTTTAAGCTACCATGTACTAGAAAAAAATCCGAAGATTAAGGAAAAATCCGGAGAAATGGCAGCCCTGAGTCAATTTATGACTATTTAGGTTTGTTGTCTGCAATTATATTGCAAAATTACTGATAATGATTAGACGGCTTATTAAGGAAGACTCTGATCTGGATCTGCACTGTTTGCAAAAGACAAACGTACTCCTTATATACTTTAGAGTTTACTCATCAATATGGGTTCAATGTGCACATATTTTCGGCTGGTTGCATACTGGTTTCTGAATTTTACGATGTCGTAAAGATATGCAAGAGTATATGCGAAAGGATCTGAATACGTTTTTGCAATGGGGTGTGATTTTGTGAGCACAATCTGAATTTATGCGTAACAGTTAAATGCGAATCGAAAATGTACTTGATCATCCTCTTAGTTTTATGTAGATTAACTTATAACTATCAGTATAATAAAAATACATTATTATTAATTTCCCAAAACGTTGGTATTTTGTCCATTTTATTGCATTGCGTTGGCTTTTAATGTCGTTTGTTAAAATCGGAATAGAACAACGTCTCTACTGTAAAAGTAAAAACAATGGTTAAATTTGGAACTAGGTCAAACTAAGCAGTACCCTACTTGGTGACTGATCGGGATCCAAACATTTTACGAATCCAAGACACGCCTTAACAAAAAGAGTTAACCCTTTCAACCCTACAACCCTATGTAGAGATTATTGATTACATATGCCAACAGTGTAGACCCTGACCAGAGGGCTCCTATAGAATCCCTCTGATCACGGTCTGCACTGTTTGATAGTTTGATAGTTTCCTTGCATTTAGTATAAAAATACAAAAGTAGACTGGTTCAAAATGAATGTATTAGAAGAGTCCAAAAGGATAATAAATTTAAGGGTTTAGAGGGTTAACAGTTTAGATTGGAGTCAATTATCCGAGATTCCTGAATGAAAGAATTTTAACTTTAATTCGAAAGCGACCCTTGTGTGTAGATTACGCTAACCGTATATCTAAAGTTAACAATTTTATCAACCGATGGTGATAACGTTAAAAAAAAGAATTTCTCAGGGTTACTGTGGAGAACTGAAGACGTATTTTTTCCCGTTTAAACGAAACTAAACGCACACACAGGGCCGTAAAATGTGGAAAATGACATATAAAAACATATCTACGAAAGGCAAACAGTTTGAAGCCTGATCAGACGCCGGGATACCCGGCGTCTGATCAGGCTTCAAACTGTTTGCATTGGAAATAATTGATTGAGTATGACATCCCTCCACTGCATAAATCACCAGTACCGTTGAAATTGTTCAACAACTATTCGCACGCAGATACAGTGAAGAATACGTTGTACTCTCCCGTCTAAACGAAACGGTTAAAGCAATACAATGCATGTAAAATGATAATAATCACGGATTTTGACGACTCTTTTTAATTTGAGTGGCAAACAGTTTAGAGGCTGGTTGGACGCCGGGTGATAAAAATAAGTTATAACATAATAGTGTAGATCTACATGTGAAATGTAGCAAATAAGCCTTACATATATGTGTACGAAACTAACCTATTGTCTAAATATAGCCTGTGGTTCCAATGAGTTACATGTATGAGACATGTACATTGGGTACTCAAAATGCTACATAGATATTAGCAAACAGTGCACACTCATGTCAGGCGCTGCATATAGTGCGATGTCAGGTCCGAGATGGTGCTGGGACCTGTTTCATAAAATTTCGTACGACAAATGTTGTCGTAAGTCAAAGCTTTGAAATACATTTAATTTCTGATTTCTGTATCTAAATCTGTCTAGTGACATCTCTTTGGAATCGTCTTTTCCAGACGATTCCAAAGAGATGTCACAAGACAGGATTAGATGGAGAAATAAATAATAATTGAGACTTTTATAATCTGACTTACGACAACATTTGTCTTACGAAGATTTATGAAACGGGCACCTGGGTGCTTACATGAAATTCTATATAAAAATGGAAAAAAAATCAAACAAAATAGATTTTATTATAGTTATGCCTTCCTGTGATACCGGTCGTTTATACGAGTCTATGTATTTCTTATTGTATCGTACCGTTTGTATTTGATCTCGACCTCGTTTTTCGATAAGCGTGACGACATGTACAAGTTCCGCGTTATTCTTTGTGGCATAAAATAATTCTTGTTCCTCTTAAAAATATAAAATGTTTCTTAATACAAAATGACTTATGCTGATGGGGTACTTGTATATTGAATGCATCAACATCTTGACATTATTGGCGGAAACAGCCGATCAAACTCGATCAAAGGCCCTCGTGAGACCGGTTGTTTCCGTCAAACACGTCTCGAGCTGAATACATCGACCTGTATCGCACCGCCAACTGGATATCTGTATATACCAGATACCTCTTAACAGAATAATGGATTCGTCCAAAATATAAGCATGGAGGAATCCACTTGACACAAATATGTTAAGCAGACGCTATTGTGTGCTATGGAAGCCAAGAAAAATGAGCCAATCGGAACGTCAGCTTGTTACCCGGATCCATTGCATTGTCTCTATTCAAGTCTTCTCTTACACAAAAAGATGACTATATACGACTTGTGTGCAGACGACAGTTCTGTGGCAGACTATGTTATAGCACGCGGAGGATTAATCATATTTGTAAGCATAGATTTAGGAGTGGCCTGGTCGATTTCGTAACAGTGACATATTGATATTGTGAACAAGCGCTACACAGTTGAGTCTCAATAATTCGAACAACTCGATGAATCGTCAACTCGTTTTTTCGAACTCGAATGCCCCATTCTTACAAATATATTTTAATGCAGAAAGTATAGTACTAGCTTTAGTCGATCATATTCTTATTTCAATAATCAAACGTAGCTAAGCTACGTTTGATTATTGAAATTAGGATAAGTTCGAGTGAGGCGAGTTCGAGTGACTGGGGAACAATTGTAAATACTTCCATCGCTATTGAAGTCTGTGCTCTAACTTATTCCATCTATAGTATATGGGCTACATGTGTGTTCAGGGAATGTTTTCATACGCTGCTTATCGGGAGGGTTCGGTAACGAGTTTTATTACAAAACGTCCTAGTTACACCTATAGATTACACACACATGTCGTTATACAGTAGGAAAATGTAATCCACACCCCACCTACTTCCAAAAATTATAACAAAAAATCCATACAAAAAAGATGAAAGGTGGGGCCAAGTTAGTGTAAAAGGCACGGATGAACCCGGCGACTTATTAGACTGCCATGGTTATACAAAACTAAACAAAAAACTTGTAATAAAAACAATGATCAATGTTTGAAAATTCTGAATTTTTTTCATAAATCTCAGTAACGCATTGGCGCTTCATGCGACGCCGCGGCAACAAACTCTTTGCAATGGACATAACTGTTTTAGCATAAACGCTTTTATTGGAAAATAATAGTGTGATCTCTACTGTATGAGATTTTAAACTAGTTTCCAGCATAGCATATATAACAGTCTTTTTTATGTGACACACTGGTCCAATTGTTATGGACAAAGGCCAAGTACATACATATACACATACGATACTATTTTTATAAAATACACTAAAATCCTTTCTTAGGAAAGCTACGGACGTTGAAATAGTATCACCTAAAAATAAAAATACATAATGAATTTCCTCGTAATTACGAGATAATTATGCTTTCCCGTTTAAACTATTCTAAACGCAAACGCAATTTAATGAACTGTAGAACATTCCAGGTTGTATTATTATTTTATCATTACATGTATTATTATTATTATTATTATTGCCATCGATGATTTATGTAACCAACTAAACATTAGTCACAAAAAGTTACCCGACGTCTGATATGGCTCCAAACTGTTTGCAATGAAAATGGTTGTTTTAGCATACATGCATGTATGGGGTTAAAATAATATCGTCTCTATTGTATGAATCAACAGAAAGACAACAGGGTTAGTGACTATGAAGGAGGAGTTGCGAAGTCGTCAAGTTAATTATGAAGGCTATTAGTTTGTCAAAAACAGAAACAAACAGCAAAGCTGAAACAAACATATTATACAACTGAATAATTAAGTCAAGAAAGAGTATGCACAGTCAATTGTATGTTACAATGTCACCTAATGGGAAGCACAGGGTGTGTATGTTGTTTGGAGGGAGTTGTTATAGGGAGGGAAAATAAGAGTTGGCTTACATTTGCAAACAGCTTGAATCCAGATGAGACGCCGCGTAACTGTTTGGTAATGGATTTGCTGTATGTTTTTAGCAGAAAGTTGTGGGCTCTGTCAAATTAATCACAGAACTGACTTCATTTAGATGGCATTGTCGTGTAAATGAAACCCTGTGTGCTACGTTAATAATTTATCTGCCATGATTCTCCTTCCGCTCTTCCATAAATAGAATAGATCATTTCAGCCATTCAAAATTCTTCCTCGTTCATCTAAGTCACTCTTAAGTATGGCATGGACTAAAACGGAGCCCGAAACTTGTATCATACTTGCATCAGCAGGTAAAAGAACTCTAAAAATCTAAATATAGTCTCTACGACCTGGTTTGCGAAATGCGCGTCTTTCGAAGCGCCTAGCAGGGAATGTCTAATTTGTTTGGAATATTTCCTATGGAATGCATTTTCCCCTATTTTCTGCATAAAATATGCATGCAATATGCTTGTCTTACATGGCACAGACTACTCGTGTGTGGCAAGAGGGGAAGACATGGTAAACATGAGAACATGCAGCTGCTGTTTTACTGGGTAGGAGGCGTGACTCTTTACCGTTTAACCCATTACTCCATAAAACGCCTTTTCACGCCCCCCAATTGGCTGGTGCTGCACTACGGAGGAGACGTTAATCTTTTCCAATTAAACGGCAGTTTAAAGAGGCTCGCAACCGGATTTAGCATTAAAAATAGTAATTTGTAAATATATGTAAAATGATTATATAAATGGGTAAGATTTAGTTTAGGATAACAAATTCTGTAATAAAATGCATTTCAAAAACAAAAAGAAGAAGATCTGGTGGGATTCGAACCCGTGACCCTCCATGCGGAGACAAACATGAAAAATGAGGAAAAGCCTTTCCCCCCTCGGCTACCAGCGCTCTCTATATATATGGTAGCGAATTAACGTACTTCACTGGTAGCGATTGATAGTACTTTATTCGGCTCGGGTTTATGTCTGAGCCCGTGTAGAGAAGCAACAACAACAACTATACCGTCAGCTGACGCTATAGAAAAACGATGGAAAATATCTAAAAAAAACTAAGATTCGGTGACGATTCTTGAGACTTTTTTTGGACTGATCATATTTTTTTAATGTCAGAAGCCAAATAATGCCACAAATTTGCTTTTATTTGAGTATTTTTTTTTTTTTGACAAGTACACCATCCGGTTGCGAGCCCCTTTAAATGAAACGAAACGAAACGGAAGATGAAGTGGAGAAGTCGTCGTTCTTCCCCGTTTTAAACGCAAGGCAATACAATGTAGAGTAATACTCTAATACTCTAGTAATAATGTTTTAAATGTCAAACGTTTTATTATATTCTGAATTGCAAACAGCTTGGAACATCTTCAGACGTCTGGTTAGCCGAGTCTAATTTAGCTCTAAAATGATTTAGGTTAAATTTAAAAGTGCCATTTTCTACATTTTACTACATTTGTGTATATATATATTACGTTTAGCTCCATTTAACTAATTACCCCATAGCCCGTTTCTAGTTTTGAAAACAGAGGGAACACTTAAAGTAGGTTGAAAGTAAAGTAGAATGCGCCTGCATGCGCATTCTACTTTACTTTCAGTCTGCTTTAAGCTACCATCTGCTAGGAGTACGTTCGCGTTTAGCTCTGTTTAACCTACTCCCCCATAAATAGGCCTTTTACGCCTTTTAGTTATTCCTCCACTTAAAAAAATAGTTCATTTTTACAGTCATGAATATGCACCATAAGAAATATATTCTGTACTCTGGCAGATAGTAGCTTAAATCAGGTTGAAAGTAAAGGAGAATGCGCCTGAAGGCGCATTCTGCTTTACTTTCAATCTGCCGCTTTAAGTCGTTACCTGTCTTAGGCTGCGGCGAAAAAAAATCCAACGTCTTTACCATACGTTTAGAACGAGTTTCTATTTGAACGCGGGGAAGAGTATGGTTTTCCACTGTTATGTAGCAGGGGTTTCTTCTGCAAATGCACAGAGCGTATATCTGGCACAGTAAAAAGTAATATAGAACTATTAGACACCAACGCTTGCTATTTATATTAACCTATATTGTACAGTGAAGCTCTCTTTAACGGAGTCCTCGAGATTGTCTGATTTCTTTCGTTACATCCAATTTTTGTTATATATGGTCCATTTGACTATACGTTTAAAATAAGAGATGGGGAATAAACTTTGATATATCCAATACAGTAAAACCTCTCTATTACGACCACTAAAACAAAGGCTTATTGATTGTATAAAGGACAGATGACAGCTTAAAGCCTAAAGGAGCTTTCTGTTTCACTGTCACCTTACTTTAAGCACTCAATTGCCTAAAACACCCAATGATTATCACAACTTAGTGGTCGTAATATGTAGTTCTTTTATCTAATGTCGTTAATAGTAAGGGAAGTCGTTATTCTTTCCCAATATACGCGTTTACGCTAAAATGTTATTTCTAATGCAAAAAAGTTTGGAGCCAGATCTGAATCCGCGTAACCCGGCGTCTGATCTGAATCCAAAATGTTTGCAAATTCTAGTCCAGTAGCAGGCAAATGGTTAAATGTGTATTAATTTTATTTTATACGCACATAATCGTCACGCAATATAGTTTTTATAACCATCAACATCACGAGAGTAAAGTAGGGCATTGAAATTGGCCTTGACTGTCGACATTATACCGAGCAATCACGATATGTGATCGTATCATTTACTCGTTAAACCTTGGACATTTTTATTGGAAAATACCAATTTACAAATAATTCTAGTCCATTGTTTGATTATGGTTTTATAAAAATTGTAGAGGGTAAGAATTAAATGTTAATTATGTTTTGTGTGACGATGTACTATGTACATGCCAGAAATAAAGCCTGTTCTGTTCTTTTCGGTTGCTATATAGTGGGAACAGCATATTTTTCTTTGCAAATTAACGCGTTGCTGCTAAAAATAGATACGGCCTTCCGAACAACGACTCCCTCCTTACAACAATGCTCACTGATGTTCCCCAAACACGATAATTATATCCAAACCTTTCGCTGCTGCAATACCGTCGCTAAAAAAGTTGTCGTCTGCTGTTTTTTTCTCCAGTTATCCGTTGAACTTTTTGACAGAAGAAACATAAAGACGAGTGCCAAACAGTTTTAACCAAGATTACGCGGCGTCTGATCTTGATTCAAACTGTTTGCAAATGTTATTCAAGTCATGTTCAACACTCTAAGAGTTAATTGCCCCCTATAACAACTCCCTCCGAACAACACACACGATGTTTGTCTCCCATTGGATGTTGTTGTACAGAGGGAAGACTGTATGCCTACTGCGAAAAGTTTGGAGCAAGAACAGACGCCAAAAATTCGGCGTCTGATCAGGCTTACTATTATTTGCAATTTATATTTCAATAAATCATCAGGGCTTTCATTAACTATAAAGTCATTTGAAGTCCCCAAATGTACATGTAAAACAATACGCCGATGCCGATTGGTCAGAGCTGCACGGAATGTGATGATGCATCATAACATGGCTTTGAGCGAACGTAAATCCTTCTTAAAAACAATAACAACAATGGCCAGTCATTTTGTACATTTATTTGCGTTGCATTTCGTTCCGTCTAAACGGGAAAGAATAAGATACAGGTCTCAACCCGAATCTAGCGGATGGGAATTGATATACAGCTAAAGAGTTTACCATGAACTGTTCAGCGAATTGCGTGGGCGAGAACGTTATTTTTCCTTTTATTTAAAATCTTTGGTCGTAAATATTGTCGCCTCTAACACTTCTTTGTCTGCTACAGTTCTAAGCATTTCAATAGCTTATTTTCAAAATAAGACCAGCGTGTCAAACAGTTTTGATACTGATGTGACGCAAAGGTTATCTCAGTAATCTCCGTTAACCGCTGGCAATGGAATTGATTCGGTACCGTTTAAATGCACTTGTTCGGAAAAATAGATTCTCGCCCAATTGTAGGAAGATAATATTCCCTTGATTAAATGTACATGTACCCAATACAGCGGAGAAGGCTTATTTCCAATAATCTTGATTCATGCCAATTGCAATTCTTTCCCAGTAAACGCGTTTATGCTAAAACAGTTATTTCCTATGCAAATTATGTTTATACGAGTACAAATTACATCTATACATACACACACAAAGTTTGCTCAATATACGCGTACATTGCATTTTGCACATTTCTTAAGCACACACCCTTTCATCAGCAGAACCTCTCTTTAGAAATCGCTAGAAATAAGTCTATTTGATGTTTTTTTTTAGACTATTGACAGTTCAAGCAAGGTGAAAGAAAGCTCATGAAGGAGCTTTCTGCTTTCAATCCATCTTGATTTAATGAACCACCTGCATTAATTACAAAATTACTAAACCTCGTGTAGTGATGGTAGTAATAGGGGAGATCAACTATTACAGTGTTCCCTCCCTAAAACGGCAATCTGAACAACGATCTTTTCTATACAACAACGTTTACCGCTGTTCCCAAACACGACGATTAAGTCCAACCTTTTCATGGCTGCAATATCGTCTGCTTAAAATTGTCGTACGTAATTTTTCTAAAAATCTTATATTGGATATAACATTACTTTATGACGAGTGACAAACAGTTTGAATCCAGATCAGACGCCGCGTGGCGCGGCGTCTGATCTGGACTCAAGCTGTTTGCAACTATAAGCCGATTTCCCTCCCTAAAACATCTCCTCCGATTTATATCCACATTGAATTATCCCATTGTGTGGTGTTGTAGAAAGGGGGCGCTGTATATGCCGAGGGCTTATTCACTTCGTTCTGGTGCACATACATTTGACATACTAACCTACATTACGCCGCATTCATAGCTAGCACTATAGATAGACACCGATGAAGATTTATGCATAGCTATTACCATTATTTAACCCAAATATGTAAGAATATTACCTGGTTCAACAATTGCATGCCCGGTTTAAAAATATTCAAAGTAGGTATTTTAAAATGTGCCATTTTATAAAACGAGTGTCGAACAGTTCTAGTTCTTATTATTACAGAGTTTTTAGGCGCCAGATTTGGCTCCAAATTGTCAGCCGAACCATCTTTCGGTAGAAGAAGAGTTTAGTCAATGACTTAACCCTTATCGTGCTTAGCCCTACTTGGCTAATATTTGCAAACAGCTTGGGTCCAGATAAGACGCCACATGATGCGGCGTCTGATCTTGATCCAAGCTGTTTGCCACTCGTGTTAATATTTTTGCAAGTTTTAAAAAAAAACTTAATAATTTTTTCTGTAGACGACATATTTTAAGCAGACGATAAATCAGCATGATGAGGGCTTAATGGGTTAAAACGCCTAATTCAAAGAGTACAACATTTACCACGAGAGCATTAACCCCTTTATGCATAGAAATCCATAAATGGGTCACACATGCAGGAAACCAGTGCAGACCCAGATCAGAGGAGACCTACAGAAGTCATCTGTTCAGGGTCTGCACCGTTTGTCATTCTGCAATACTTTTTGAAATAGCCCCTTAATAGTAAAACTTGACTTAACTTAATTCCAGACTGGAAGTGTGCATTCAATTTTCAGGGGTAATTGATTTACAGATCATGCAGTAGTTACCAAATACTGGTTTAATTGTAATTTGTACATTTGGCAATTAGCTTCAACTCAACATGGGTTCAAGTTGATTCTATCAAAGTGAACACTTTAAATTCTGCAATATCGTCTGCTTCTAAATTATCGTTTGTGTTAATTTCTTTTACTTTAGTTCTAGGCATTTAGATAATAAACAACGACACATGGATCAATTAGTTTGGATGCTGATCATGACCCCGCGTTACGCGGGGTCTTGATCAGCATCTAAACTGCTTGTAAATATTAGTCAAGTCGCAATCAGTACCCTAAGTGTTAGGTCTGACATTGCTATAGGCAAATTTACTCTTATTTCATACAGTTTTGAACCTTATCAGAAATGAGGCGTAAACTGATAGTTTGCCAATTTATTCAATGTGTCTTACGGAATAGACACTAAAATTAAATAATAAACAGACACAGAGTAATTTAGTGAAGCAGACGACATTTTAGTATGCAATGGATTTTGCATAATCTATGACAGGAGTATTGACATGAGATCATTTAATCCCTTCACTTCCATGACGTCATCAATTTTAAACATTTGTTGTCTGCTTTTATTTCTCAAAGTTAAATTTAAGATATTTTGACTTAAGAAATATTGAAATGAGTGTCAAACAGTATAGACCCTGATCAGACGCCGCGCTACGCGACGTCTAATCAGGATCTAAACTGTTTGCAAATAATGATTTTACTCGAGGTATGGCAGTGTAGGGGTTAACCAATTAAAATTTAACACTTTGATCTGAAAGGCATAAGAAGAGTTTAACCTAAGTGTTTTGATTACTACCCACATGATTTATGTCGCAGTTTAATTCTTTGAATGCTGAATTCGTAATATTATCACCTGTTACTGTCGTGTGCGACTGTTTTAAAAATACATTTTTTAAAAAGTCTAATTTTCAAAATAGGGTGAGAGTGTCTAGAACATTTTTGGATCCTGATGAGATGCCGCGTTAAGCGGCATCTTATCTGCATCCAAACTGTTTGCTTTGGTAAATACAATTTCACCGCTTGCGTGCAAAGTGTTATTTCAACTCTATTTTGTTTGGTATACATAACAATTCACTAACATTTAAACTCTTTGAACTAAAGAACTAAACGCAAATGGAAACGAGAGCATCGCAAGTGGGTAACGCTCGTCTGTTTTGTTATTCTAGTTATGGCCAATGTTAAATTCTCCCTTTTTACCTCTAAATGACCTTCACCTTTGTCAGACATGACCCAAGTTGTACTGAGGTCAGGAGCTTCTTGAGGTGAGTACACATACCAAATATCAAGTCTATATCCCATGAAGTTTCAAACTTATTGCCAATGTTAATGTTTCGGACGACGATGACGACGCAGACACTGGAGTGATGACAATAGCCCGTAGTTTCTTCGAAACAGACGAGCTGAAACGTGATTAACTTTGAAAACTGTTGGGATCAATACGAGACACCACATGACGCGGCATCCCATCTGAATCCCAACTGTTTCGCAATCTGGTTCTGTTTCAGAACATTTCTAGAACTGAAGCAGACGACAAATATTGCAGACGACACTCTTAGCGTCAGAGAATTAAAAGTGCCACAACCTACAACAGTTACTGACCTCATATTTTACAAGCCTTGTGAAAGAAAACACATCAATAACATTAAACACAGGTGGCAGCTATACCCTTCACTCTATAGCCTTTTTCCAGTTTTGAAGACTGGTGACCACTTAAAGCAGATTGGAAGCAAATCAGAATGCGCCCGAAAGGCACATTCTGCTTCACGTTTAGCCTTCGTTAAGCTAGCATCTGCTAGTATAGTAACATTGTGGTACACACTGATGACTGTGAAAGCTGGAACTAGTTTCTTCAGTGGAGGAATAAGTTTAAGGCATAAAGGCGTATTTATGGGATAATGGGATGAATGAGGATGACGCAAAGCAAAAAAGTTCTTTCAAAGTCCATCTGCTTATTTTTTTATCAATCTCTTTTAAAGAGAATAAAACCCAGAAGGCGTTTATGCAAAAACAAGAAAAATATTCAAATAAAAGCAAAGGTGTGTCATTATCGTGTATATTTAGAAATTACATCGAAATAAAAAAAATGCCCGATAGAAAAAACAACAACTGAAACTTGGAGGGGTTTTTATTGATATTTTTCATCGCTCTTTATATATAGATATATATATATATCTTTTCAAAACTTCGCTTGAAATGTGTCGAAATATTTCGCATATATAATACAAATAAGATAGAATAGTTCGTCATATAAGAATTTTCCAGGAGGCAAAGGGTTACAGTACAGGGTCTATACATATGTTTTAGGACCCTATTTTGTTTTGCCTTAGTCTGATCAGCTGACTAGTTTGCAATGGAAAGAAATGTTCTAGCATGAAATGTATTAGGAAAGAATAACGTCTTCTCCACCACACCGTTACATAATTATGATCCTGGCTACGATATGTCTATGAATCGGGGCCCCAGAACGGGTGACCTAGATCTAGTTTTTAGTCACAATGAGGACAAAAAGGGCAAAGTCTTGCCTTACTCATGATAAGCATAAATAGCCCTAGATAACCATTGTAACCATTGTAAATCAGTGCGCTGACATTCACAAATAGTGAATGGATGGCAGGCCCTTACATAAACATGCAATTACTAGTTAAGGAAAAGTATTATGTAAAACAATGCATTTCAAAGAAAATATATTAATTAGCTTGGTCAAGATTCTAACCCATGCGGAGAAGACATAATACAAATAGTTATACGGAATACTTGGAGCGAACTTTTAAATACGACCTACACTGTCTTATGCCGGAGAAGAAAAGGCGATGGAAAAAATCTTTAAAAGGCCCCACTATAATCCAGCGATTTTTCTTAGAAATGTTTTTATACCAACTATTTTTCTTAATGTTATAAGCATGATGATGCTACGAATTTGCTTTCATTTTGGTATTGTTTTTCAAATACAGCATCTGGTTTGTGGTCTCTTTAAACATCAATAAATGTATGTATTTGGAGTGATGACTCTAGATAGGTTTTAACTTTTGTTGCTCATGATACATGTATCATTGTTACATAGCCCACATACGCACTTGACTTTGGGCTGCTCAATCCCATGTTATTAAGTCAAAGTACAATGCTTCCTCTCTACAACAACATCCAATGGGAGACACAGATTGTGTGTTTTGTTCGAAGAGAGTTGTTACAAGGAGGGAAATTGGCTTACATTTGCAAACAGCTTGAATCCAGATCAGACGCCGCGTAACGCGGCATCTGAACTGGATTCAAGCTGTTGATCACTCTATAGTATGTGCTGGGTTTTCTTTCAATCAAACTTTCCAATATATGTGTATTTGAGAAAAAACTCTGACGACAAATTTAAGCAGAGGATATTGCAACGGGTCTGACATGATTGTCTTGTTTAGGCCAACCACAAGCGTTGTTGTTAGGAGGGAATCGTTGTACGGAGGATCGTTGTAGAGAGGGAACTAAACAAAATATACTGCCGAGTGGCAAACAACTTAATCCGGATCAGACGCCGCGTCACGCAGCGTCTGATCTGGGCACAAGCTATTTGCAAATATACGCCAATTTCCCTCCCTTTAACATTTCCCTCCGAACAACACACACTATTGGTCTCCAATTGGTTGTTGTTGCAGTGAGGGAGCTCTGTACTTTGATATTAGCACATGGTTTTGTGCATATATAAAGGAGAACATATTGGCAATATTCAAATTAGAATATAATAGAAAATAATCTTTATTATGCAATACTCATAACTAATGTACATCATAGGGTAGATAAAGTGTTCACTATATTTGCTAAATGTTTTAATTCACTATTTCAAAACCTAACCTTTTTCTCAACAAAACTGAATGACATATTATAACTACTCAACAAACACTTCTCAGCCACTACTCTTAACTAGTAGTACAGTGTTTGTTCTTTACAATGACCCTCCGATTCCCTCATTACAAAAACTAATATCGATGTTCCACAAACAAAACAATTGTTTCATACGTTTTCACTGCTGCAATATCGTCTGCTTAAATGTGTCGTCTGCTGTTTTACTCTTAACTTCGTATTAGACATAAAAAACCCAGACAAGTGGCAAACAGCTTGAATCCAGACCAGACGCCGCGTCAAGCAGCGTCTTTTCTGTACACAAGCTGTTTGCAATTCCCTCCGAACAACACATACACTATTTGACTCCCATTGGTTGTTGTTGTAGGGAGGGAGCACTGTACTTTAGTAACTGAACATGGTTTTGTTAAGATATAAAGCAGAACATATTAGCAATATTCATATAAGAATAGAATAGAACAAAATCTTTAATATGCAATAACTCTAGCACGAGCCATGAGCATGGCAACCACAAGCACAAATAAGGGAAAACGGTATAGCAAGATGGTGTTTTGCAGAATACGTTTTGTCTACTTATGTAGCCGATTACGTAATTACAAGTAAGTTAACCCCTTCACTGCCTTACCCCGAGTACAGTAGTTATTTGCAAACAGTTAAGATCCTGATCAGACGCCGCGTAACGCGGCGTCTGATCAGGATCCAAACTGTTTGACACTCGTTTCAATATTTCTTAAGTCAAAATACCTAAAAATTGTTTTTTAGAAATAGAAGCAGACGACAATTGTTTAACATTGATGACGTCACGGCAGTGAAGGGGTTAAGACTGAATCAATATATCGAAGTTCAATATATAATTTCTCATCGTAACATGTTTTAGATAAGGAACACTCGTTCTAACCCTGGGTCCGTTTCATAAAACTTCGTACGACAAATGTTGTCTTAAGTCATACTATAAAAGTCTCGATTATTATTTATTTCTCCCTCTTATCCTGTCGTGTGATAATTATATCTTTAGAATCGTCCTTTGAAGACAGGATTAGATAGGGAATTCAGAAATTAACAGGTTTTTTTTGTTTTGTTTTTTAAAGTTTTGACGTACGACAACATTTGTCGTACGAAGGTTTATGAAACGGGCCCCTGATATGGTGGAGAAAGTTGCTGTTGTTGTTCTTTCCCGTTTGAACAATGCTAAACGAAACCGCAATACAATAATTTGCAGAATTATGACAATGTTTTGCAAATGGTAACGATTTATACCCCTCTTAGTCGCATACAGTTTGGAGCCTAATCAGACGCCGGGTAACCCAGACTGTCAGGGGATATAATTGTTTTAGCATAAACGCGTTCATTGGGAAAGAATAACGTCTTTCCCACTGAATATTATTTGTGTAAAACTAAATGATAATACGAAAGTTAACTAAATGTCAATTATTCAAAGTGGTATTAAAAATAAGAAATAATACCCCAACCATTCTTCAAGCGATATACAATGAAACTGACTAACAGTTTGGATCTTTGGTCGAACAAGATGTCTTTACCATAGGTATCTTAAAATAAACTAGTAGTCTTTTTTAAGATCTATATGATATTTACTGTATCCAAACTATTTACAAACGCTTTGTTGGACACAGAAACAACACGAATTAAAAACCCATTCGGAGTTGCTCTGTTACGACCGCAATTGTCATACAGTCGCAGTTTAAATGAGCTATAGTTGGTTAACGATTGCGTGTTCCAAGAATTTATTGTCTGCATGGATGAATGTTTCATGCTTAGTTGTTAATAATTCAAACGATGATTAGCGTATGCACGAACAGTGTCATCTGCTTCTAAATTGCCGTCTGCAGTTTTAACCCTTCAAATTCTCCCAAAACTTGAATAAATCAATATGCCATTAATCTATTCCTCCTCTAATGAAAATAATTTACTTAGTACCTGTAGCCATGAATATGCACCATATGAAATATTTATATTCTACAAGAAGGTATCTAAAGGATGATAAAAGTAAAGCACGCTAAGGCGCATTGTGCTTTACCTTCAAACTGTTTTAAGTTGTCCCCTGTCATCAAAACTAGAAACAGGATATGGAGTAAAACGAGCTTTCTGCATTTTTCAGCCTGGTTTAAGCATTCACCTGTTTTAGAATTTTAAAAACTGAAACGAAAATGTTAGTGAAATGAATAACTTACTGTCACTTTGCTAAAAAAAGAAAAGCCATCTGCAGTAGAGGAAGTCAGAGGCATTATGACAAATTATAACCCCGACAAACATGGCACAGGTACTTTATTATCATTAACACAGTTATGTGTTTGATATTTCCTAGAAATTACCATACTGTTTCAATCCATTAATAGTTTCAATGAAATAATGTCACAGTGCTGTTTCATAGTCCAAAAACGACGTGTAGTCATTGTATTTGTTTTATACTTTATCACTGCCAATTCTAATTGTGTATCCTGGTTTTATAAGTCCAGTAGTTATATTTAGCGAAACCCGACATTACAAGAAGAAACGTTTGATATAAAAGGTGAGGGTCTTTTTAACTAAGGTGGAGAAGACGTTATATATAATTATATATTATTATTTCCCGTTTAATCGTCATGAAACGCAAACGCAATGTAGACAATTCTGAGTGGCAAACAGTTTGGAATGTAAATAAAGGTTTTAAAATAAACACTTTCATTGGGAACACATAACGCATTTTCTTATGTTGCGGGATTGTCATCCTATTTTGCAATAAACGCATTTAACCATTTCACTCTGAATGACGTCATAAAGAGCATTTGCAAATAGTTTTGATCCTAATCAGACGCCGCGTAACGCGACGTCTGAATAGGATCAACACTGTTTGCCATTTGATTTGAAATTACATAAGTTATGCTGCCTTAATCTAACTTTGAAACGATATTGCAGACAACAATATTGAAGTAGACGACAATATTGCGGTGAAGGGGTAAATTCTTCACGATAAATTTGATTATGAAAGGGTTAAACTAGAATAATTATTGTCATGTTAGAGCCGATCGGACACCGGGTAACTGGGCGTAATAGTGGTAGATTATTTTTATTTTCCAGTAAAGAACTAAAATAGGTACGAGGGTTGTTAAAAAGTAATGATACTGGATCAATAACTTCAAAAATATAAGTGCAAAATGCGTGTGCAATATATCATGTTAAAGAGCCTAAACAATAATGCACGGCAAGATCAAGTAACTCAATAAGTCACAGCATGAACCTAAACGACCCCTACTCGATAACACTGGACATTCAGTGTATTGTTGCGGCAATTTTCTAAAAAAAAAGTTTGATACTATAATTATTATTGCGGCTTTACTATTGTCAGTAAGTTTATGAAACTTTCTGTCAAAAGATATAAAATTATTATGCAAACATTACACAGTTTAATATGTTATTATACTTAAAAATATACAAATATAGCTAATACTAAACACGTACTTAAAATATCATAAAAAAATAATCTACTGTTATGTATAAAAGTAGTTGGTGAAAGCACAAACTTATTTTTGATATTAAACCAGGCTATAGTTGAAGACATTGAATAAGAGTTTTGTGTTTTAAAATCAAAATGTAGATATACTGATCTAGAAATTTTTCATATCGTTCGAAAGCATATGTCCACTGTTGTCATTACCAAAAATTAGAAACGTTAATTTTGAAAAACTGAGATATATTTTTACAGTTAAACCTTTCAATTGAAATGAAATTTTATTTATATTAAAATTCAGACATAAACGTGATATATTTAAAAACAAACTTTAGCAATTTTACTTTTTAAGAAGTTATTACGCCAAAACCTAATGTCTGAAAAATGTTATGTTCCAGCGTCCTCGAAGAGGGGTCATTTAGGTTTATAATGTTACTTATCGAGTTAAGTGATCTTATCGTGCATTATACCATTGTGTAGGCATTGGAATCCTTTTTAAAATGATATATCGCACATGCATTTATCACTAAATATATGGAAGTTATTGATCATGTATCATTGCTGTTTGAACCACCTCGTATGTTATTCGTTCCCAATAAACACGTTAATTTATGCCGAAACCTATATTTCCAGCGTCTGACCAGACTGACCAGATTCCAAACGGTTTGCTTTTAAGATTAAAACTATTATTTTACATTTTAAACGATTGCCACTTTGTCATCTATATCTAGAACCTCCCGAGAAGTTGCAAAACTTCGTTACTTTCTTTAATGATATGCTATTGAAGGCGAACAAACGAACGTGTGAGGGTGCACCTCTTGTGTGTTACGTAATTGTCGTCGGTTAGCTTTGTCATCCGCACTAATCATCATAAGTTATATTTTATCTGATATTGTTATCTCCAAAAATATAATCAGGGTGTAAAAATGTACATGTATGTATCTATATCAGACGCCGAGTTATGTGGCGTCACACCAGGATCTAAACTGTTTACAACAGCAACATGTATCACAAAGTTTCCCGTACTGTGCAGAAGATTTACGCTTTCACCGCGAAAACTATCGGGAGCGTTTTACCCCTTCACCGTCATAGTGTCGTCTGCTTCAATATTGTTGTCTGCAATATCGTTTCAAAGTCAAATTTAAGACAGTATGACTGACGAAGGTTCGATACGAGTATCAAACAGTTTAGATCCTGATCAGACTTTGCGTTACGAGGCATCTGATCTGGATCCAAACAGCTTGAAAAGTTGACTTTAAAAGTCACCTACCGCGTGGATTTTTAGGGTTAACATTTAACACAAATGGCCTCTTTGGCAAACCTAGTTTTTCGATCAAAAGCTTTCTGTATACATGTAAAACCTGCCAATGGAAAAGGCTTTTAAATCACCAAAGCCTCATGTTCCGATGAGTTTTTGCAAACAGCGTAGACCCACCACCGAGTTCGCACTGTTTGTCACAATGATGAATTAGATTTTGAACTACTGCACATTAACACACAATAAAGTGGTAACATAACACTCCTATAAATAATGAATTAACTTTGAAGAAACATAAAGGAAGCATCGTTTTTGCAAGCATTCATGACTATATGAAAATGGATCAGGCTTGAAATGTAATTCCTGCGTCATTCAGCGTTTTGTTGTCATTTTTGCAAATATATTCTATGAAAGCGAAACTACAAATATAGCTACTATGTTTTTTCGACATAAAGGAATTTGAGATAAATAATGTTTTAATATTGCTCAAATAAATAGCCTAGTGACGTTGAATAGCAGCAGTATTAATTTATTTGAATCAGGATTTTAATTCTTTGCATGCTAGGTAATTTTTCGTATACAACAATTGTCGTCTGCTACTGTTCTAAAATTGTACTTTTATGAATTTCTTTTTAAAACATGGCATGGATATCAAACAGTTTGGATCCAAACTATTGGCAAAGGCCATCGTAGTTTCGCCTCAAGCGTGCTAGATGTAAAATGATGTAAAAATGCTACTTATTTTAACCCTTTTCGTTTCGTGAGAATTTTACCCCTTCACCGTTTCCGTGGCGTCTGCTTCAATTTTTGTCTGCAATGTCGTTTCAAAGTTAAAAAATAGGGCAGAATGACTAAAGAAATTTCCAAACGAGTGTCAAACAGTTTGGATTCTGACCAGGATCCAAACTGTTTGCAAACGCGCTTTTTAGCGTCATTAATAGTGAACGGGTTAAAGACAGCTAAAAGTGAATTAATGACAAACGATACAAATCCCCAAATAAGAATACGTTTATGTTCTGATGCGGGTACAGATGATATCAAATGTTGCGATTATAACAGGAGAATATTAGTACTCTGATCATGCTTCAAACTGTTTGCTATGGGGGTAACTGTTTTAACACAAACTCTATATAGAATATTAAAATAGCGTACGAATCTCCGTATTGCAAATAATATCTGGAAATACGTTCACGCATGCGTGATTGTGTTAGTGCGAATATGTGTGTGTGGCATTTTGACAAAGTTTGCTGTTATTCTTGTTAAATAAGTTCATCTCATAAAATTTATTGTTATTGGGAACGCTCCTATAAATTAAATTTTAAACTCATAACAGCACGCGATAACCTGAATAATTATTCATAACAAAAAGCATGTTTAACTCTTTGCACTAAAATGCGAAACTTCAAACTAAATGCGAAACCGTGATAACCTTTGAAAACATATAAGATCGATGCTTAACTCGGCGTGACTCGGCGTCTCATCAAGATCGGAATTTATTGCCACTCAAGTGCTGTTTTTGGAAATGAATTTTAAAGGCATCTAATTATAGAAGAAAGACAGACGACAATTGTTGCAAACAATAGTACTGAGCTTTCTCAGAGAGGTCATACGGCGTGCTTAATGTATAGCAAGAAGTCCTATCGCAGTGCCTTTCTTCAAACAAAACAGTCAACTCATTAAATACGACAACACGAGTCTAAATCCTTTAACTGTTTGCATGATCGCGGTGGAATCGTTATTGTATGTGCAAATAGTTTGGGTTCTGATGAGACGCCGCTTAACGCAATACGAGTCTAAATCCTTTAACTGTTTGCATGTTCGCGGTGGAATCGTTATTGTATGTGCAAATAGTTTGGGTCCTGATGAGACGCCGCGTAACGCAATACGAGTCTAAATCCTTAAACTGTTTGCATGTTCGCGGCGGAATCGTTATTGTATGTGCAAATAGTTTGGGTCCTGATGAGACGCCGCGTAACGCAATACGAGTCTAACCCCTTTAACTATTTGCACTTTAGCGGCGGAATCGTGATAATGTCAATCTAAGCAAACCGCTTGGGTCCTGATGAGACGCCGCGTAACGCGGCGTCTCATCAGGATCTAAACTGTTTGCCATTCTGACTTCGTTATAAAAAGAAATTTTGAACATTCTCTATCTAGAACAGTAGAAGACGACAACAGACGAAATTATTACCCAGCATGCAAAGAGCCAACGAGTCTAAACCTTATAATGCTGGCTATTAATACTATGGAGAGATCATTATTCTTCCCCGTGAAACGAAACTAAAGGCAAACGCAGTTACAATCAAATGTAGAAAATAGCAATTTCATGGCATATTTTGACGATTCTTTTATTCGGAGTGGCAAAATGTTTTAAGTATGATCAGGCGCCGGTTTAACTATTTACTTAGCGTCTGATCTGGCCACAAGCTGTTTAGTGTTTACAATTTTAACAAAAAAAAAGTAATTTTAGCATAAACGCGTTTATTGATGAAATTTTAGTCTACTCTGTAGTAAGTTTGCACTGATCTGGTACAAGCTTATACAGGTTTATTAAAGCATAAACGTTGCCTCAAAACTAATTTTGTCATGCCATATCTTTATCCAATATTGACATACCGTGCACTTCAATTAATATAATGTCAACGTTGATGTTTGAAGGTGAACCATTGAACGCTGTATAAATATAGTACCATCTTCGTATTGCCACTGAAACTTAAAACGGACAACTCAAGTTTCCGATTATCACCTTCACTGCCTTACCCCGAGTACAATAATTATTTGCAAACAGTTTGGACCCTGATCAGACGCCGCATAAAGCACAAACCAGCCAGTATGTACAGCAGCTTAGGTCATTCCGACCCTTTCGCCAATGAGAGTATTGTATTTCAAGCAAGTGGACACTGACCTAGAATTCTGATCATTTCTGATAGGTTAATTTTTTTAGAAACAGGTCTGAATGGAAAACGACCGTCTGTGACGGGATAAAAAGTCTTCTTCTTTGTACATTAAACTGCAAATGAGAATGAAGTGGCCTTCGGTGGAAATGGTTTTATAGTCTACGACCCATCTTTTACTATCACCTGTTTGACCAAGATCCACACTGTTTGACAATTGTGAATCATATGGCAGTTATTCTAAAATGCTGAATGTGTTGAATTGTCGTCTGCTACAAACATATCTATCGTCTGCGGAAAAAACTCATAATTGGTTTCATATTTAAGAAAAGTTTAATATGAGAAGCAAACAGGGTGGAACCAGATCAAACGCAGTGTTACGCGGCATCTGATCTGGATCTAAACTACTGGCAAGTGCCAGCCAAATTGCGCTTAGCATGATAAGAGTTAAGGATGAACGTTTTCAGTAAACTAAATACTGGCAGTGAAGAGGCTAAATCTGGAACACGAAGGTTCTTTGAGTTTAGAAATATTGAACGTGTTCTTGTACTGATACTGAAACTGTCCTCATTCAAAACGTACCCTAGAAAGGAAATAATTTCCAAATAAACGTGTTTATGCTACAATAATAACTTTATTTGCAAATAGTTTGGAACCAGATCAGAAGCCGGATAAACCGGCGGTTTGATCAGGTTTGAAACAATATACCACTCAGATAAAACAAATCAGAAAAAATGTCCAAAGGCTGTCATATTTTACATATTAATGCATTGCGTTTGTGTTTCGCTTAGTTTAAACAGGAAAGTACTGTGTCTTCTGACTCTCCTCCACTGCATGACTCGTATACAATTATTGAACGTTTTCTTGTTGTTACGCTGGTGCTGGTGTCATTCACAAGGTACATGTAGTTTACTTGAATAATCTTTCACTAATAGAGTATCGAATATATATTGTCGTTTACGTATTGCAAAGTATAAGATTAAGTCATATAGACTTAAAAACAAACCAATATGAGTATCAAACAGTTTGGATTCTGATCAGGGTTCAAACTGATTTCGAATGCGAGTGTCCTCAGATAGTAGCAGTTCAAGGATTCATTTCGCCCACGCCATGAGTGAATAGCATCAGAGTATGGAGAGAAATACAGCGAAGCTCGTCTACAACGAGGCTGGATATAACGAACAACTGGATATAACGAAGAACAGTAATTCCAAATATCTAATTAACATATACAGTAAAACCTTTCTATTAAAAAGAAGGCTAATAGAGTGTATAAAAGACAGGTTGCTGCTTAAAGCAAGGGTACAGTAAAACAGAAATCTCCTACAGGAGCTTTCTGTTTTACTGACACCTTGCTTTAACCCTTTACCTGATAGCCTATTTCTAGAATTGAAAATAGGTTACTACTTAAAGCAGGTTGAAAGTAAAGCAGAATGCGCTTAAGGCGCATTCTGCTTTACTTTCAGCCTGCTTTAAGCTATGTGTGCTAGAATATATCGAAAATGTTCCCTATAATATATATTCATGACTGATTAAATTGGAACTATTTTCTTCAGCGGAGGAATAAATCAGATTCGCTAAAAGTCGCGTCTATGGGGTAAAGGGTAAAGCAGTAACCTGTCAGAAACACCTAATAATTAACACAATTTAGTGGTCGTAATAGAGAGGTTTCACCGTAGTAAAATTTACCTAATATAACGAAGTTTGGATATTACAAAATAAACAAGAGGGTCTCAAGGACTTCGTTATAAATAAGCCACACTGTAACCGTGAAAAGACATAAAAAATCAAAAGCAATTTAGTTTAAGCTAACAGAAAGTCTATAACGCTCATACTTTCTCCATTAAATTTTCATGAAATAATGAACTTTTGTGAATATTTGTTTCAGCGGAGCTGTATGGTTTCTATTTCGACCTATCATTTGCAAATTCTCAACCAATGATAACTGGTCAGAAATCTAGGTTGAAGTCAAATGCTTAAAACTGAATGGGCTGATTGGATATGGTGACAGACTGATCTATTGTACCCATTTACAAGTTTTACTGGTGATGAATTGTTAGTGCAAAATGATAGACACAGTCTGTAAGTGCTATGACAGCATGTTTCTATTTTTAGATATGATATCTTTGTTCTAAGAAACTCCATTCATGAATGAAGAGTGATAGAACAGTAGATCTCTTAATATAATGACATATTGGCAGATCTATACACTGTCTTATTCTACATGCAGCATGCGTGGATCCAGCGCTTTTTGTCAGAGGGGATCCAACCGAGAAGTTTTAGCAAATTTGTCCTTGATTGTCTTTATTTTATTGCATTGCGCTTGTATTTAATGTCGTTTAAACGGGAAATTATAACGTTTCCCTCACTGTTATTGAATACATGCTCAACTGAGAAGTTTTTCTTTCCAGTTTGAAAGCAACGAAACGCAAAAGCAATGAAATTAAATAAGAGAAAATGACAACTGTTTAAAGCTTCTGAAAAATTCTTCTTCTCGGAGTGGCAAACTGTTCGGAGCCTAATCAGAAGTCGGGTTACTCGGCGTATGCTATGGTTCCAAACTTTGTAATGTAAATTATTATTAAAGTATATAGGCGTTGATTGGGAAAGAATAACGTCTTCTCAAATGTACATAAGCTATACATGTACTTGCCGGTGCGCTAAAGTCGATTTTGAAAAGCACATAATTGTTACATAAGTAAGCTTCCTTCTACCCCTCCCCAATTTCCATAGATTAAAGCAGGTTGAACGTAAAGCAGAATGCGGCTTCAGGTCTCAGCTATCATCCATACTAGCTATGGGGTAATGGGTTTAAACCACTCTGATCTGGAAAGCCCTCTAAACCGTAATTTATGTTGTCCCCTGGGCACATTTGTCCGGTTTAGAGAGGGGTTCACTACAGTGTAAATCATTCATCGTTCTGCAATAATCGGCTATAAGAATATATCAATAAGGCGTGGCAGCGTGGCAGTGTGTAGGCGGAACAGTTAAGGGGAACTTCAATATATAATATACTTACTAAGCACTATTAAAGTGCCTGCATGAATAAAAAAAAATTCATTGGTGAGTACAGTCCAACTTCGATATCTCAAACTCGGTTAAGTCGCATACACTAGTACTTTTCAGTTAAAACGCGGCTAAGCCGCGTTTTAACTTTGAAACACTGGTATGCTCACCTAAATCAAGCTAGAAATAATGCAATCTCATGTTTCGAAATATCGGATAATTCGGGTTAATCGAGTGCGAAATATCGAACTTTGACTTATATAGAACAGCGGATATTATCAACCCAAGAATTGGAATATTACCCAAGACTACGTGTCCAGATCTCGGGTTTACAATACCCACTCATGCATATGTTACAGTTCCAGCTTCATCTATTATTTGTCGAGCAACCTTTTTGGCTTATAACCATGTTATTTATTATTATAATGTTACAATATTAATGTAAATAGCCGAGTCTTGTATTATCAAACATTGACAAATGCTATTATTCTGATTGGTCAATATTCGCTTATTACGACAAAAGAAGCAAACTTATCAATTGATGCGTGTTATTGATGCCGTATAACGCATTATCCAATAGAGTATGCCTTTTTACGCAATTAACTTGTTCCTGCGCTAAAAGAAAAGAACTCCGCTTAAAACATGACTATGCACAATAAGAAATATTCCCTATATCGTATCAGATGATGGCTTAAAACAGGCTGAAAGTAAGGGAGAATTCTCATATGGAGTTACCGTTTACCTAATAGCTTGTGTCTAGTTTTAAAGACATGTGGCCACTTAAAGCAGGTTTAAAGTAAAGTAGACGCATTCTGCTCTACTTTCAGCCTACTTAAAGCTACCATCTGCTAGGAAATAGAAAGTATTTCTTTGGTACATAGTTCATGATTGTATGAATTGGAACTACTTCTTCAGCGTAGGAATAGATTAAAGTGTGCTTAACATCGCTTCTATGGTGGAAAGGGTTAACAAGCTCACGAAAGAGGTTTAATTCATTTAGGCCTAAATATTGCAATTAACATCCCTGTCCCATCTATGAATTTGCTTGAAGATTTTATCATGGATATATCATGGAAATCTATTTTATTCTAAAGACACTGCAGGGTTTGTCTATGCAAGTCACTTGTAGTTAAAGGGCCTCCTCCCTACAACGGCCCTCCCAACAACGACTCCCTCCTTACAACATCCCTTGTCTCAGGTCCCTAAACAGGACAATTATGTCGAAAGCTTTTATTGCTGCAATATCGTCTGCAAATTGTCGTCTGCTGTTTTCTACCAAAGTTACATATAAGTGGTCATTTTGATAGAATTAATATAATTATGTGTGACAAACAGCTTGAATCCAGATCGTTTCGCGGCATCTGATCTGGATTCAAGCTGTCTGCAAATGTAAGCCAAGTCTTAAGTTTCCCTCCCTATAACGACTCCCTCCGAACAACGAACACAATCTGTTTCCCATTGGGTGTCGTTGTAGAGAGGGAGCGCTGTAAATATATATTATACGGTACATATATAATAAATATTCGTGTTGCTCTTGTATTCCAATCCTCTCCTCACTCCAGTGAGCCGACAATGTACAGTGGAGAATCTGTTATTCTTTCCCGTTTTTAAACGCAAACGTACGCAAACGCAAAACACTAAAACGTAGAAAAGAACAATTAGGACAATTCTGATAATTCATGTTTATCTTGGTGGCAAACAGTTTGGAGCCTGATCAGACGCCGGGTTACCCGGCGTCTGATCTGGTTCCAAACTGTTTGCACTGCAAATAATAGTTTTAGCGTAAACGCGTTTATTGGGAAAGAATAACACATTCTCCACTGTACACAAACAAACACGTATTGCAATATATTTGTACAATCACATACATAAAATGATAGAATAAAACGTATCTATGTTTTACTTATTACAAGTATAAACGCCCATGTGTTAAGCAAAACATCCAATCAATATCCGCTACAGCCCTTCCTTTATATAATATATAACTGGTCAACATACTTTAGCAGGTAAGATTATGACACTCCACTTGATTTGGGTGAACAAATATCATCTGAGGTCTTTCTCAAGCATCTGATTTGTCAGATTTGAGCTTTGATTCAAAGCTGACCAATCCAGCGCTTGATAACTTAAAACCTTAAGATAATAATGCGCGTACATGTATTTCATATGGTGCGCAAACTCGTTAAAATCGTCTCTTTGGCACGACACTTCCAATGAGTAATCACACTATGGGGGTTGTACGTACATAAATTTTTCTGGAATATTGCATCAACACTATCAGATGATTAACCTATTGAAGACTAGTGTCTATACTTTCCGGACATTGGCAAAAAGTGTAAACTCTGATGAGTCGCCGAAATATGAAGCGTCCCACCACCAAGGTCTGCACTGTTTGCTATTTCATATGAAAGTTGTGTTGCATCATAGGATGGGTAAAAAATTGAATTGTCCTCGGATCTTCCTTGTTTATTTATCGCATTCTGGGTATTGTTTTCGTCTGCAACAATTGCCGTCTGCTATTGTTCTAAAAATAATTTTTTATAAATTTCATTTCAAAATAAGATCTGAAATGGTCAATCAGTTTGGATCCTAATGAGCCGCCGCGTTACACGGCGTCTCATCTGGGTCCAAACTGTTTGCAAAGGAAATCACTGTAGGATATATCTACCACTAGCATGAGAAGAGTTAAAATGAATACCAGCAGGCACACAGGGAGAGTTCATGAATAAATGGGTTACTAGATTTGACACGAGTTCTTGCAGAGTACTTGCGAAGTTGCGATGTAGTGCGATTGTTAGACTATAAAGCGGCTAAATTGAGTCTGAGTTCGTTCTCAAGCATTTGATTAGTCAGATTTGAAACGCCATGACAGAATACAAGATTGAAGCAGACGACAATGAAACGGTGAAGGGGTAAAATCTCACGAAAAATTTCGTAGTGAAATGGTTAATTAGTAGTCCCGACAAAGGGTTGGCGAAAAACATCAGAAATTAAGTATCAGACATGTTTGACAAGGTATCATATTTCTGTGTATTCCATTTTTCCGCTGATCGACATGCATGAACATGTACTTAACATTTTAGGTTACGTTTTTTAACCCCTTCACTGCCTTACACCGAGTGCAATTATAGTTACTTACAAACGCGACGTCTAATTAGGTTCCGAACTGTTTGACACTCAATTCAATTTTTCTGAATTCGAAATATCGAAATATTTAAATTTGAAAAACAAAAGCAGAACAATTGTTTAAATTTGATGAAGTCATAGCAGTGAATGGGTTAAGAAAGTAGGTTAAAAGTTAAAGCCTTGTTAGATTTTACCATATAATGCTGTTTGAAACAATTTCAGAGTTAAATCAGCTACAATTCCTTCTCAAATTATCCTGCAGAAAATATCGCCAATGAGTAATGGGTTAAAAGGATTCCATAGCGCACTTGGCTCTTTTGTATAGTATATTCTTCAAAATTAGATCTTATCATTTTTATAGCGTGCACAACCATAGACCTTTATGCACTCAGACTGGTATTATTACTATTAACCCATCCACTGCCGTGACACCAATAAACCATAACTGCTGTTTGCTTAAGCATTTTATTTCTATTTTAACGTTAATTGACTGCAGTACCATAGGAATAAGTACATGTCCACCAGCTTTGATACTAACCAGACTACACGATATGTGGCCTCTGACCATATTCAAAACTGTTTCCAAATAACTATAGTACTCGGGAAGGGCAATGATAGGGTTAACAATTAATTAAGTACAATTGTACCCAGGTAAGGCATTGGTAGGGTTAACAATTAACTAAAACATGTACATAGTTATACGCCACAAGGACATAAACACATGTGTTTGTCCGCTTTCCAGATACATGCAATACCTAGTGTCCCAGTCGATAACTAGGAATTGGTCATGTTTTTATAGTTATGAAATACAATTGTACATTTATTTCAAAAGAGTACAATAACCATTAACCTCATCTGATTTGAGAAAACAAACGTTGTTTCCATATGATAAAGAATTCATTTGAAACTTTGCAAAAGCCTACTAGGTTAAACACGTGTTCTAACGTGGTATATTGTGAACTGGATCGTTATCCTTTATATGTAATACGGTATGTTCGTATTATAAAGTATTCTGGCTAAAATCTGTTAATTATAATAATAATGTTTTAATCTTGTGCAATCATTGTATCACCAAGGGATTGATACCTGGGCATAAAACCTTTTTTTTTTTTAAATATTTTCAATAGCTACGGATCTGGCTTTACTTTGACCCATAGATACGCCTTTTTGCGCGTTCAATTTATTCATCCACTAAAAAAAAATAGTTCCAATTTATACAGTAAAGAATATGCATCGTAGGAAATATTTCCTATGTCCTACACTAGCAGAGGGCAGATTAAAGCAGACTGAAAGTAAAGCGCATTCTGCTTTAAGTGGTTACCTGTTTTCAAAACAAGAAACAGGCTATGGAGGTAAAGGATTAAATCAGGTGACACACTCAGACAATCGTCCTGATACATATATTCAAATACTCATTACGAGAGCACCGCAAACGGTACATTATACGCCCACTGGCAAAGAAATATATAATAGTTTTATCAAAATCTATTCTAATTTGTAGACACTAAATAGAGCTCTGAGAGCATAAACAATACTGAAATAAAGCTTTTTTTTAGCATATATGAGTACACCAAGGGCAGATAACTCTCCATACTATGATGCGATTTCAATAGTAATCAACCCTTTCATGAAATTATACTTCTATAATTAAACTGTGGGCAAATATAAATAATCAAAATGAATTCAAAACTGTAACACTTCCAAAAAAGCCTTTTATAGCATAGTTGAGTAAATGAAGGGCAGATAACTCTGTAACGAAAGTCAAATACATCTCAAACTTGACTCAGCTTCAGATCTCGATGCAGATAACATTTATGTGAAGTTTCATTTATATCCCTCTAATAGTTTTCCTAGAAAACTCCGGACAAGCTTTTATACCATATTTGAGTACATCAATGGCAGATAACTCGCATGAACCTCAAACTCGACTCAGCTTTAGATCTTCATGCATACAACATTTGTGTGAAGTTTCATTAATATCCCTTAAATAGTTTTCTTACGAAACTCTGGACAAGCTTTTTATAGCATATGTGAGTACATCAAGGTCAGATAACTGTGTAACGAAAAATCAAATAAACCTCAAACTCAACTCAGCTTTAGATCTTTATGCATATAGCATTTGTGTGAAGTTTCATTTATATCCCTTTAATAGTTTTTCTAAGAAACTCCGGACAAGCTTTTTATACCATATTTGAGTACATCAAGGGCAGATAAGTATGTAACGAAAATTTGAAGGAACCTCAAACTCGACTCAGCTTTAGATCTTTATGCATATAATAATAACATTTGTGTGAAGTTTCATTAATATCCCTTCAATAGTTTTCCGGAAAAACTCCGGACAAACAAAATGTTGACGGAGGAACGGACGGACGAACGGATTCACGGACGGACGGACAGGGCCACGCAAATATACGACCACCTCTAGAGGTGGGCGTATAAAAAACTCTAACATTTCATAGTTAATATATCTGTTTCCAAGGCCATAAAGCATTCTAAATTTGAGCAGCTTGATACCAGGCGTCTGAGTTTGCTCAAAACTATTTGCAATGTAAATAAATGTTTTATCGCAAACGCGTTTATTGGGACGGAATAACGTCTACTCTAGTCCATTATATAATCTCTCTCAACAGACCCACCATGTTGAAACAAAATACGATAATCAGTAATAGAATATTCCCTTCAAACGTCTAACAGTTTATAGGACATTGCCCTCGAAAAATGTACCTACGTTTTGTGTGTCCAATTACAGATAAAGCATCTTACCATTTCACCCAAAAACCTAGTGCTACATGTAGTATTGAAGATAAGTGACCACTTTTAAAAAGGCTAAAGCAGGTTGAATGTAAAGCAGAATGCGCATAAGGCGCTTTCAGCTTTACGTTCAATCTGCTTGAAGCTACCATCCGCTAGGATATGAAACCCATTTTTTATGATGCACATGTATCAATTGAAACTTTTTTCTTTAGTTGAGGAATAAACTCAAGGTGTAAATACAGTAAAACCTCTCTACTATAATACGATCACTAAAATTGTGATAATTAGTAGTGTTACAGACAAGTGACTGCTTTAAAGGAATGCGACAGTAAAACAGAAATGTCCTTTAGAGGAGCGTTCTGATTCACTGTCATCTTCCTTAATGTTAAGCTGTCACCTGTTTTTATGCAATCTGTTAAATCAATTAGTGTTCGTAATAGAGAGGCTTTACTGTATGCGTGTCTATGGAGTAATGGGTTAAGAAGAGTGTGTATAGGTCACGTAAGAACAATTAGGCTACCCTGTACAAAACACATGCACATATTTATGAACCTCAGACATTGCATTTTTATACTACAATCCGCATTGGGAAAACCAAACTGCCCTAGCTTCTCGTTTATACCTATTTCTGATGGAAATGTCTATCTGTGCAGTGTGGAAACGCTATTCTTTCCGTATAACCCATTACTCCATATTTACAAGTACTGAGTTTTACGCATTTAATTTATTACTCCGCCGAAGAAAATGGCTTCAATTTATACAGTCAAAAATATGTATCATAAGAAATAATTTCTATATTCTAGAAATGGTACTAAACGCAAACGCAATCAATAAAATGTAGAAAACGACATTTTTGTATATTCTGAAACTTTACTTTATCTGAGTGGCAAGCAGTTTGGGCCTGATCAGGCGCCTTTTTACCCGGTGTATGACCTGCCTCCAAACTGTTTACAATGGAAATATGTCCTGATAAAGAATGTTGAGTGTTACCTTAAAGTAGGCTGACAGTTAAACAGAAAATATCTTTAAGAACTGTTTGCTTTACTTTCAGTCTGCTTTTAGCAAACATCTGCCTAAAGCACTGGCCACACTTTATGGGTGAAAGATGAAACCCTAATTCTATACTTGCTCGAATTCTGATCTTTAATGTAGAAAAAAAAAAACATTTTTCACATTTCAAATAGAGATTATACTTTTTGAAGAAACAGTGTTACGTGTGTCAGTTTAGATTCATTACAGACACCGAGGTACCTAGTTCGAAACTTATCTCAAAAATACTAGTGTAAAAGGATTTGGTGGGTTTTGTTTCCTTTTTTAACAAGTATAGTGGAGAAAACGTTATTCTTTCCCGTTTAAACGCAAACGAAACACAAACGCAATTCACTAAATTGTAGAAAATGACAACTTTTTGACACTTCTTAGTATTAATATTAAGCTGAGTGGCAAACAGTTTGGAGCCTGATCAGCCACTGGGTTACCCGGTGTCTGATCTGGCTCTAAACTGTTTGTACTGGAAATAACAGTTTTAGCGTAAACGCGTTTATTGGGAAATAATAACGTTTTCTCCATTGTACCCATAAAAGGACACTTCACAATTCAGAAGGGACCCACATTGATTCACAATGCGAAAGGCATTTTTATAAAGACATGATTTAAGCCCTCCCTACTCTGCTGGCTTAATTATAAAAGTGTTTGTCTTCCACAAAATATCAGTTCCTTCAAATTTCCCCACCATTTTGTAGGAAATTACAAGCTTTCTCTGTTGGTCTTCATTTTCTTTTCACAATATCAGCAGAAGCCTGCTACTTTTGTTAACAATTTTGAGTAATAAAACCACGAAGCTCTTTAGGATACAACGCAAAATTTCCATGAGCTAAGGGGTACCGGACCCATTCACAAATGAGGAAAAAATCACTATATTCATCGAAAACAATGAAAACCTGAATAAAATCACATTTTGTTGTGCAAACATATTCAGAGATATTTAAAAGAACAAGGGACTAAACAGCGAACACATACATAATTGTGATTTCCGTTTTAACTGTTTAGTTACCTTAAAAATACATGAAAAATTGATAACGTTTGTTTTTTCCCTAAGAATATGTTATCCTCAGTATGAATTGTAACAAACACTCTTGTAAAGCGTCAGCTTTATCTGTCATATCAATCTGACGCCCAAGAACGCTATTCTTTTCCAGTCAAAGAAGTTATGCTAATATCTTTATGTCCTTTGCAAAAGCTTTGAGCCAGATCAGACTTCAAACTGTTTGCTTTACATATAAAAAGTCATCACCTAAGATTTTCCAAAAACAACCCTTGACATTTTCTAAATATTTATGGCATTGAGTTGGCTTTTGATTTCGTTTGAATGGGAAATAATATATAAAAAATATATTATTGTCTAAAACACTGTACACACTAATAATGTCTTGCTTCGCACCACCAGGACCGCTCGCTGATTCACTAACATCAGGGTTGCCATAAGTTTATCATAAAGATTTCCAAAGTTTCTATTTATCAAGCGAGAATTTACGAATCGCACCTTTACCATTTACCCCATAGGCCATAACATGACTCAATTAGTATGTTTCTAGTTATGAAGACCCGTGGTCACATAGAGCAGGTTAAAACTAAAGATGCTAGGATAAAAATTCGATCATTTCAGAAAATTCTGGAGAAATGGCAGCGCTGTAACATTTGCATACAGTTTGGAGTTATTCGATGGCCAATCTGTTTCAAAAGGTTTGAAACAAGCATTAATGTTTCTTAAATCAACTCAACAAAGAAAGAAAACAACTCTGTAAAATATTGCAAACGATAAAATTTAAACTGACGATAACAAAGCATTTAACGATTTTTAAAATTGATAACAACGCCTCCTTCACTGAAAGTGTGATTGGTCGCTTCAATAAAATAAGATTAGCTATGATACTGTTTCAATATCTGTTGCTGATCTTCGATTATTCCATAACGCGCTAAAGCCAATGGTTTTACTAGAATTTATTTTATTCCATGAATACTTCACCCATTTGTGTATGGCGTCCCGTAAAAAGGGAGATTGGCAAACAGTGTAGACTCTGGTCAGACGCTACATACTGCGGCGTCTGATCAGAATCTACACTGTTTGCTGATAGGAATTTCAATATAAAAAACAAAAACATGAAAATGAAAATTTAGACCCATTACATCAAGAATGTGCTAATCCAATATATAAGCATGGGAAAATCCACTGGGCACAACTGGGTTAGTATCATTTATAACGCATTGACCCCTTAAATTTCAAATTAACAATTCAAGTTTCTAATTGAGACACCTTTTGGCTTTTTATGGTTGTTTTCACAATATATTTGCTCCCACTGTAGACCTTGGTCAGATGGCTTGTTTAGGAGTCCTCTGAACAGGGTCTTCACTGTTTGCATAATACAAGTCTACTCTTCGCATCTACACTGGTTACAAGGACGCATGTATGTTTGAAAGATGGCACAAGCAAGTAGTGTGCACATTGAATACCATGATAAGACGCTTTAGTTCACAGCGCATCATCTTAGTCTTCATTGCGTATAATTGTTTTTAATGTTTTTGCATCCGGTTACTAGAATAACCGGAATACACCGAAATACACCGAAATACACCTTACTATACCTATTATGGATCATGAAATTGATATGATAAATTACATATGATATTGTCTAAGCACCACATTTATAACTCTTAACCCTTCACCCCATGGCCTTTTTCTAGTATTGAATATAGGTGATCATTTTAATCAGGTTGAAAGTAAAGCATTCTGCTTCACTTTAAGCGTGCTTGAAGCTATCATCTTCTAGGATTTAGGAAATATTTATGTTTCACATTCATTGCTGTACCAAATTGAACTATTAACCAAAAACACAAAAAGGCGTATCTAAGAAGTAAAAGGTTTAATTGACGCAACCCTTCCAATCAAAAGAAATTGTTGAAAAGTAAATGCAAAATGCATTTAAATCCATGTTTCCGCAATCACGCACGATTTTAACATAAGTCCCAGTGTGTTTGTAACCTCTATGTGAGCGAATATAGGCCTACCGTCCTGAAAAAACAACAACCCTAAAACCTTGGCATTTCTTAGCTGCAGGTCACAGGCGAATTCATAATAATTGTTGCAAACAGTTTGGATCTTGGTGAAACGCCGAGTTTCTCGGCGTTTCAACAAGATCCATACTGTTTGACAGTTCTTTGAATTTTTTTCTGAATGAAAATGCTTATAAATCCACTTTGAGAATTGTTGAAGACAACAAACTTTGTTGACAACAGCTGCATAGCGAGCTAAAGGTTAAGCCTCCGACTTCCATCCGTAGTGCATCACTCTAGGACACCTAAATACATTAGCATCTATACAACAGCCCATGCAATCTTTTATCCAATTTCCCCTATTCAAAGCATTCATAAGTAGATCTCATTTTATACTCCGTGCAAAGAGCTAGTTTTATAACATATAAAATATTCCAACACATTCTCACACAAAACCCAGCACCCGCTAAGCCAGGAGAGGTCTTCCCGTGACACGCTTTGAAACCTGAGGTTATTTTGGTTTAACCCGCCATTTTGTTTTTATGGTTTAAGGTCGGGGTATAAAAGGCAAGCGGGCGAACTGAAGAAGAAAAAAATGCTTATCGCTGATATTACATCACGCCACTACTCAACACTAAACAGCTAAGAATAAAAAGTCAACTCACCGAACTGTAAAAGTCCAGTTATTATCGAAATAAATACAACTCCATGCAAATACATTTTGAATATATCACGCTCTCATTTCTCCTATCACTGAAAACACATATCGGTACACTCTCTGTATTCATAAAAATTCTGTTCCTAGATGCACAATATTACGTAACCTAGATGATCTCCGTTCCACATCATACATTCCACGGGTCACTCAATTCCTCTAACTCGCGTACGATTCGCGGCTCCTCGGAGTCGTATTAAACCGTACACTGCGGTGAAAAACATTACCGAATGAATTAGAGCATGTTACATGCAGCAGCGACACGAATATGCTCAAATGTGTAATGTTACATAACAGACCAACACACAAAAACCAATAATACTTTTTAAATGAAGGGATGTAAGTCAGCTGGTAAGTGATCGAAATGTGTATAGCGACAGCGGTTACTTCCCCTGTTAGCAACTCTGAACAGTACTGATTAATACTGCACATGTGGTATTATTGCATGCGCATTTGTATCCTCCGCATGTCCCCATTTTATCATAGCATCATGTCACCAAAAACATGTGCGGGTCAAGAGAGGGGATCGGGGACTCGCCCCCGGAATATCCTAATAAAGGAAAAGTGAAGACGGAAACACTTCAATTATGGTTAACAGTGGATACTCCAGAGGACGTTATTAAGTCCCCTTGAACGGTTCAAACGAAGAGCAAATATATCTACAATGAAATGAAATGTAGAAAAGGTAATTTTGTTGAAAATGTTGACATCTATTTTTTTTTTAAATCTGAATAGCAAAAAGTTTGGAGCCTGATCAGACACCGGGTAACCCGGTGTCTGATCTGGCTCCAAACTGTTTGTTGTAAAATAATATTTTAGCATAAACGTGTTTATTTGGAAGGAATAACAGCTTCTCTACTGTATGTTAAATCTTCTCGGTTGGACCCCATCTGAGACAAATCGCTAGATCCCCGCATGACTGATCAACATAAAGGACACTAGAACTTATAGATCATGTTTCTTCCGTTGATGGTAATGCACAATGAAGAAGACGCAGTTTTTCCCAATAAATGTGTTTGTAATAAACCAAACAATTACTTCATTATTATTGCGTCCGATCAGGCTCCAGGCTGTTTATCCATTATATATCATATAACTTATGTTTGTGTTTCTTAAAAGACATCCAGGATTTTTTATGTATTTGTTTCTTTTTATATACCTACCGATATTTAGAACAAAGCGAATGTTTATATTACGTTTGAGCCCCATTATGTGCTATAAGCAGTATGTTTCTCATATTCGTCCTATCTACCTTTAGATTATTGTTCATTACATTAAGATGTTTAGCATAATACACAACCCCCCCCCCCCCCCATTAAAAAAGAAGCCCTTTTTCCAAAATATAAACAACGGAATGACGGTTTGAATCTAGAGCAGTCATTCAGAAACAGGATGACTGGTCAAGTTTTAAACTGATAGATAGGATTTGTCTCTAAATGCAAATGAAAATATTATAGTCGTCGTTTCCTAGTACTTTCAATCTATATAAGACCTCACTGACACATCCTCTTTTGATAGTATTTATTATTTATGTATGTGTATTTGATGCTTTTGCTCTTTATGAAATTTATGAACCCAAGCAGTAATAAAATTGGGTTGGGTTGAGTTAATAGAAATAAATCGTCAGGATTTTAGAGGAAGTTGCCATCTCTAACATGTTATTGCACTGTACAGTGCTCCCTCTCTCCACGACATCCAATGGGAGACAAAGAGTGTGTGTTTTGTTCGGAGGGAGTCGAAGTAGAGAGGGAAATTTACTTACATTTGCAAACAGCTTGAATCCAGATCAGACGCCGCGTAACGCGGCGTCTGATCTGGAGTCAAGCTGTTTGTCACTCCTTGTTAAATTTAAACTGTCAAAATGTCCATTATGTAACTTTAAGAAATTTAGCAGACGACAATTTTTACGCAGACGACATTGCATTCGTGAACAGGTTGGACATATTTGTCATTTTTGCGGCACAGCGGCAATGGTCGTTGTAAAGAGATAGTCGTTGTTGGGAGGGTCGTTGTAGAGAGGGAGCGCTGCATTAGCGTCCAGTTGCGTTGAAACAGGAACTTATGAGAGACATTCAGAAAGTGCTGACGACTAAGCGATAACTTTGCATTGGTTGATCTGATTTCATTAAAGTGAACATTTTCTGAAATATCAACATTTCAGCGAGACTTTCATGGTAAATTCTTTTTATGATTGTGAGAATTTTTGTTTTATTGGTATTCAAACAAGACATGGTTTAAGGTATATTGACTGAAATCCATCTTGAATACTCGAGGTTATTGCGTTGAATAGGAAGAGCGCACTTTCAAGATACAGGCTAATTAGTAGTATATGCGTCGGTTTGGGTGTAAATAAATCGACGCCATTTTGGATGACCTACTTTCTAAAAATAGAAAAAGCACGTGGGTCTATATTTAGCCCAGGGTGAAGGTCTTGTGGGGGTAGCCATATTGGATTTGGGTTTGAACGGGAAAAAAAGCGGCCATGTTGAATTATTGAATTTTTACGAATCTGGGTCTACACGGTATACAGAACTGACCTGTTTACGATCTGTTAAGATAGCCAGGGACATTGAGCGTCAGGTTCTTCCCTATCAGAGGGGAATCTTAGAGGTCTTGCATATAACGTGTGTTCACATCGATGTTTTCAGTTCAAATGACTGAGATGTTTCTCCTTCATGCGCGGATAGAGGGCGCAATGTTTAAAATGACAGCATCGCTATATTTAGCTGGCCGGTGTTACAAGTATTGCATCAGCCGAGAAGAGGCCTAGGGCATTAACTCCCGACCAGGGAGAGCAAAATGGCAGTCAAGCGTAATCAACAACACATTAAAAAGCCATTAACTGCCGGAAATGAAGGCAATTCAGAGACACAGTACCGTGAGAATGTATAGCAGTCAGGGCCCGTGAGAACATGCCTAGTTCACAGGGCTGGATAAAAATAGATATCGTGTCATACCTTAAAATAAAAGATGTCAGTGCAGACGACGAAAGACGGCTAAGGGGGATAGGTGCTAAGTAGAGGTTTTCAAAGGGTATTGCTTAGCTTTTAGAGGGTATGGTTTTACAGGTCCATTTTTTCTGTACATAGTCCCCATACCGTTGTTCACGGATAGTCTTTTAATCAAGCAGACATCATCTTACAGCATGTTGGGTTTTACCCCCAGTAATAGCCTGCCCTAACCCGTTAATTAGCAAGACTTGTTCAGACACGTTTTACAGCGCGCATGCGTTGTCCACGGATAAGACCTACCAAAGCAGACAGCATGTTACAGCATGTTCACCCCGAGTGAATTGCTTGTCCTGACCAGACTTGTTCAGACACCTTTTACCGGGCGCATGCGTGAAGGGCCTATAATCGACGTTATAAATAGACATGGGAATTCTCTCCACTCTCATACGATGTCCAGTCGTTGGATGGGAAACACCGTAAAACAACACAGTAGAATACGCTGAAGGTAAGTGTTTACAAATGAAACAGTTAATGAAAAACAGTACTTAAATCAAGACTCTACAGTCTTAGTTTTACGGAAGACTTCGTCTGCTTTAACCCCTCTTAACCCTTATACCGCTGACTATTTTATCTATTAAACTTTTTTCAGCATCGTCTGCTTAAGAGAGCGTAGGAAGCGGTCTTTTTTCATTCAAGTAACAGTTCGAAAAAGTTAAAGTGTTTCTTTTATTATTATAAATGGTTATCTGAGTTTCATAATAAACCTGAAAAAGAGAGGAATTACTGTACATGTAAAAGTTCACGGTTTTAGACTTTAACTACACAGTAAGCATGAGGCAGACATCTGTTTTCACTTCTAACAGGTCGTTAGGGACCAATTCGTTTCTCAGGGAGCCTGGGGAACTCATTATCTCATTAGGGTCCCCCTCTCTCTCTGCAGCATTATACACACATCTCAATGTTTGAGATTTTTAACAAAACTGTAATTGACGTTAAACACAGGTAGTGTATTTATACATTTCCTTAACCCTTTACCCCATATCTATGACCACTTAAAGCAGGCTGAAAGTAAAGCAGAAGGCGCTTTGACCGACACATTGTAGCCGTTTTGATGCAACCTTTATCCTGCTGACACGGTCCGTGCTACACACGTGTTTTAAAACTACCTATAGTACGTTTCTAGCTTTGAAGGCAGATGACTACTTAAAGCAGGGTTAAACACAGGTAGAGTATTAATACATTTTCTTAACCCTTTACCCCATAACACATTTCTAGTTTTGAAGGCAGATGATGACTTAAAAGCAGGTTGAAAGTAAAGCAGATCGAATGAGCCTTGACTGACAAATTCTAACCGTTTTGCTGTAGCCTACCGCGTCGCTCGCACAGTCAGAAGCCACAGATTAAAAAGTCATTAACTCATCAGCAACCCCCATTGTACAGTATTGGCATAAAATGCACAAAATGTTCGAATTTTATCATTTTAAATCCAGAAATCGTTCTATTGAACTGGTTTTACTCTGAATTGATACCAAATACATTAATTAATACTCGATAATTCATTATAAAACAACAAAAATAGACATTCACCTGTAAAGCTCGTTAAAAAACTATTAGGAAAGTTTTCTAGGAGAAACATCAATTTTTTCTAATGATGTGTAAACATCACAATTTCATCATTTTAAATCCAGAAATCGCTCTATTGAACTTGTTTTACTCTGAATTGATACCAAATACATTAATTAATACTCGATAATTCATTATAAAACAAAATAAATAAACATTCACCTGTAAAGCTCGTTAAAAAAAAAAAAAAACTCTCAATAAAAGTTTGTATGTATGTATGTTATAAGAGGTACTACGACATCCCTATAACGCACCCGCATCATGATGGAACACTCTAGAGTCTATAGACATTTTAATTTCTTGACGGCCTTAAGGGAGATGAGAGGTCGGAGACAATTGCTCCGAAACATGACGTGGCGTCAAACCGAAGCCCTTAGCGAAGTTATCAAACGTATCGTGGATGGGACTATCAATCCCCTAAGACGCGACAGCCAAACGTTCGCGAGAGAACGGAGGCTATTGAGAACACTGGCTAGTGAAAGCGTCAACGTGTCCAGAAAAAAGACATTACTAAGACTACATCATTCTTTGATACCCGTCATCTTACGAGAACGTTACGTCATAGTAACCATCGCGGACGAAACCAGACGAGCGCAAATGATCAGCGAAGAGTAAATATTGTACAACAAATCCGGCTCAGAGAAATGACCAAAGTTTATAAGAGGGAGAGAGTTGTTGACAGTATTATCAGTTATCTATACCAACGAGAATGTATCCCTGCAACCTCTGCCACAACTCGTACGCCTATTTGGACAGTTTGAAACGACACAGGAAACATAAACACAAAGGTATACTTGACACTAAGGACCAACAGCAACAACAACAACAACAACAACAACAACAACAACAACAGCAACAACAACAACAACAACAACAACAACAACAACAACAACAACAACAACTTTTTTGTTGTTTTATAATGAATTATCGAGTATTTATTAATGTATTTGGTATCAATTCAGAGTAAAACAAGTTCAATAGAGCGATTTCTGGATTTAAAATGATGAAATTGTGATGTTTAGACGTTATTAGAAAAAATTGATATTTCTCCTAGAAAATAATTCTTAATAGCTTTTTAACGAGCTTTACAGGTGAATGTCTATTTTTGTTGTTTTGTAATGAATTATCGAGTATTAATCAATGTATTTGGTATCAATTCAGAGTAAAACCAGTTCAATAGAACGATTTCTGGATTTAAAATGATGAAATTGTGATGTTTACACATCATTAGAAAAAATTGATGTTTCTCCTAGAAAACTTTCCTAATAGTTTTTTAACGAGCTTTACAGGTGAATGTCTATTTTTGTTGTTTTATAATGAATTATCGAGTATTAATTAATGTATTTGGTATCAATTCAGAGTAAAACCAGTTCAATAGAACGATTTCTGGATTTAAAATGATAAAATTCGAACATTTTGTGCATTTTATGCCAATACTGTACAATGGGGGTTGCTGATGAGTTAATGACTTTTTAATCTGTGGCTTCTGACTGTGCGAGCGACGCGGTAGGCTACAGCAAAACGGTTAGAATTTGTCAGTCAAGGCTCATTCGATCTGCTTTACTTTCAACCTGCTTTTAAGTCATCATCTGCCTTCAAAACTAGAAATGTGTTATGGGGTAAAGGGTTAAGAAAATGTATTAATACTCTACCTGTGTTTAACCCTGCTTTAAGTAGTCATCTGCCTTCAAAGCTAGAAACGTACTATAGGTAGTTTTAAAACACGTGTGTAGCACGGACCGTGTCAGCAGGATAAAGGTTGCATCAAAACGGCTACAATGTGTCGGTCAAAGCGCCTTCTGCTTTACTTTCAGCCTGCTTTAAGTGGTCATAGATATGGGGTAAAGGGTTAAGGAAATGTATAAATACACTACCTGTGTTTAACGTCAATTACAGTTTTGTTAAAAATCTCAAACATTGAGATGTGTGTATAATGCTGCAGAGAGAGAGGGGGACCCTAATGAGATAATGAGTTCCCCAGGCTCCCTGAGAAACGAATTGGTCCCTAACGACCTGTTAGAAGTGAAAACAGATGTCTGCCTCATGCTTACTGTGTAGTTAAAGTCTAAAACCGTGAACTTTTACATGTACAGTAATTCCTCTCTTTTTCAGGTTTATTATGAAACTCAGATAACCATTTATAATAATAAAAGAAACACTTTAACTTTTTCGAACTGTTACTTGAATGAAAAAAGACCGCTTCCTACGCTCTCTTAAGCAGACGATGCTGGAAAAAGTTTAATAGATAAAATAGTCAGCGGTATAAGGGTTAAGAGGGGTTAAAGCAGACGAAGTCTTCCGTAAAACTATGACTGTAGAGTCTTGATTTAAGTACTGTTTTTCATTAACTGTTTCATTTGTAAACACTTACCTTCAGCGTATTCTACTGTGTTGTTTTACGGTGTTTCCCATCCAACGACTGGACATCGTATGAGAGTGGAGAGAATTCCCATGTCTATTTATAACGTCGATTATAGGCCCTTCACGCATGCGCCCGGTAAAAGGTGTCTGAACAAGTCTGGTCAGGACAAGCAATTCACTCGGGGTGAACATGCTGTAACATGCTGTCTGCTTTGGTAGGTCTTATCCGTGGACAACGCATGCGCGCTGTAAAACGTGTCTGAACAAGTCTTGCTAATTAACGGGTTAGGGCAGGCTATTACTGGGGGTAAAACCCAACATGCTGTAAGATGATGTCTGCTTGATTAAAAGACTATCCGTGAACAACGGTATGGGGACTATGTACAGAAAAAATGGACCTGTAAAACCATACCCTCTAAAAGCTAAGCAATACCCTTTGAAAACCTCTACTTAGCACCTATCCCCCTTAGCCGTCTTTCGTCGTCTGCACTGACATCTTTTATTTTAAGGTATGACACGATATCTATTTTTATCCAGCCCTGTGAACTAGGCATGTTCTCACGGGCCCTGACTGCTATACATTCTCACGGTACTGTGTCTCTGAATTGCCTTCATTTCCGGCAGTTAATGGCTTTTTAATGTGTTGTTGATTACGCTTGACTGCCATTTTGCTCTCCCTGGTCGGGAGTTAATGCCCTAGGCCTCTTCTCGGCTGATGCAATACTTGTAACACCGGCCAGCTAAATATAGCGATGCTGTCATTTTAAACATTGCGCCCTCTATCCGCGCATGAAGGAGAAACATCTCAGTCATTTGAACTGAAAACATCGATGTGAACACACGTTATATGCAAGACCTCTAAGATTCCCCTCTGATAGGGAAGAACCTGACGCTCAATGTCCCTGGCTATCTTAACAGATCGTAAACAGGTCAGTTCTGTATACCGTGTAGACCCAGATTCGTAAAAATTCAATAATTCAACATGGCCGCTTTTTTTTCCGTTCAAACCCAAATCCAATATGGCTACCCCCACAAGACCTTCACCCTGGGCTAAATATAGACCCACGTGCTTTTTCTATTTTTAGAAAGTAGGTCATCCAAAATGGCGTCGATTTATTTACACCCAAACCGACGCATATACTACTCTAATTGAATAAACTTTGATATAACTTGAAATATGTCTAACAGTATTTTTGAGAAAAAACCCGTATTATTATTAAACAAGAGGGCCTTGAAGGCCCTGTTATCGTTCACCTGTTGTAGCTTTGTCTGATAGCTTTACCGTTGAGTTTCACCCGTTTTAATCTAAATCCATTCAATTTTGTAGTATACATGTAGCATGTAAACAATTTTGGAATACAACCTCATAATTCTAGTATAGTAGAGTACATATCCTTAGCAAGCCCGGGCGATTTTGTACACATAACACAGACACTACCGGACTACTTTTGAGCTCATTTTCTGAATAAACACTACACTCTGACATCTCAAAACTACTCTGACGTGTCAACACGAAACCGAAAGTGACTATCTATTTTTAGAAGCGCTATATTTAAATCGCGTTCACGCAATACCCAAACGACTTAAAAAAAAAAAAAGTGGATCCTCAGTTTGAGCTTTGTGAGCTTTGTGTTGACATGTCAGTGTTACTGAATTCCAGCATGAGTGCTATTATAACGGGTTTTGACAAAAAGGTCGAGTACATTTTAAACCGAAAGTAGAAAGATGGACCGTTTCGGCCCCTCTGGCATTCGCCTTTTTCCAATATTGCAAATTTGTGTCTGGATCCATTTTGGATGCTGCCCGAAAGTGTCACATTTTGCAGGAGACCATTGATATTCTAGAAATAGGCAGTGCCGAACCTGGCCTTTCAGAAAAGTCTTCCAACGCGATGTGCGAATCATAACTTTTCATTCTACGGAAGCCAAAATGTGCCATAAACGTCAAAACGTTTTAATACGTTATGGGCGTGGAAAGGATATATGGCAGATAACTAGAGCCTAAACAATACTGAAATGAAGCCTTTTCTAGCATTTCATAGTAAATCAAGTGCAGATAACTATTGCCACAATGCTTATATTTCAACAATATTTGCAAACCTTCGAGAACTTATAGCTATATACTTTGTGTGCAAATATAATCAAAATCCATTGAAAAAAACTGTAGTTGCAAGAGTGTAAACGCTGTTATATGTGGCATTTTCAGCATATCAAGGGCAGATAACTCTTGCTCTATCATTTTACAATAAAGGCCTTTTGGTGCATACCTTAATACATATACATAGTAATAACAAAGTACTTTTGAGACACCCCCTCCAATTTAGCCTGAGTGTACTACCAACGGTTTACCTTTTTCCGATTCGGATTCCGTTTCCGATTAAGAAAGAAATGTCTATTAGGCTGCTATTTCAAAGACGGATTCTAGGTAAGCTTGAATCTCCGTGGCCTAGTTGTTTACGTCACTGTGACTTACAACCGCTATGCTCTTCACCGGTGTGGGTTCGAATCCCATTCAGGTTTTCTTATGTGGGAAAGACTTTCAGCTAGCTTGCCGATTTGTGCATGAAACAGGGCTTCAGAGGGATTCATCCACTTGTAATTAGCTGTACTTCGCGATAGCACTGAACTAATATTAAAGCGACGTAAAATCATAAGAAATCCAAATCCAAATCAAGGCTAGCATACTTTGCAATAGGTAAAAATGGCCATCTGCTACAAAAACAGGGGCTTCTTTCAGTAGAGATGATATTTAACCCTTTCACCACCATAAGCGACTTAAATCTTATAATGCTGAATTGTTGTCCGCATCAAATATATCGTCTATGAAAACAATTATGAATGTTTATCCTTTTTAAACTTGAGGAAATATTAGCATGACTGTGGCAAATAGCTTTGATCCAGATCAGACGCACATGGGTCCAAGTTGTTTGCAAATATTAGCCAAGCTGTGCGAAGCACGATAAGAAATAAGTCGATATTGCAAACCGTCAGACGCTGCACTCATATAAATAATTCTTAAATACTCTCAAAATCTTTACAGATCATAGCCCTAAACTGGGCGGTTAATGTTGCAGACGAAAGAAGAGGGCGGGACCATAGTATACTCAAACTACAATCATTGGAATCCAATTCTGAGGATTTAAAATCTACATCGTGAATATTATTGTTAACAATTTGGATTCTGTTCAATAGCCAAGTTGAGTGGAAACTGATCAGGATCGAAACTGTCATTTATGGTAAAAGAAACTTTTTCAGAATTCGACGACCATATGTCGAACTTCTGTTGCCTGCACCATTTTAGCAAATGGTAGACATAAAGGGGTAAAGGGGAGCACAGCCAATTTCATTGTGAAAAAGGCAAATGCCAGGGGCGCATTCAAACAACACCAGCTGAAAGGTTAATTGGTCCAACAAAAGAGACATATTTTCTTTACTAAACAGCAATGCTTGTATATTAGATCGCATGTACTTTATATCCAAACTCATAATAATTTTGAAAAGATTTACTTAATCATTGAAATGCTTTAATAAATATCAAAATTTTGCAAACTGTATATTTTTAATGTTTGGTTATTAGTATTCGATCGTTTTATTCTTTATCCTTCTACTTTTTTCAAATTTATTAAATTTTAATGCGTGGCCATGTTCGTACTATATACGTTTTGCAATGAAAATAAGTTTTCTCATTTACCCGGATTAACAAAATCTGTGTCGAGAAATGATATTGTGATTGTAATCAATAGGTAGAAAACTTAAATGTGCGTCGACCTATCTATCATTATCAGCTACATTTCATGGTTTCTAATTATTAAGGATAAAATACAATGTCAATCCACAATGATTATGCAAAAACTCTGGACCATCTATATGTTTTCTAGAATGCGAATCATATTATATATACAATAAGTTACTTCAATAACTGGACGAAATGTCGGAAGCTAGTGGATACTATTCGGGTGATGGTTGCAAAAACTATGGTTTTCGTTATTTTAAAGAAGTGGAATGGGTAGGATAGGAGGGAGTGAAAGAAAATTAAACAGTGAAAATGAATTTAAAGCTCTTTCAAACACAGGCACTCGGGATTGAAAATAGTCATTCAAAATCCCCTTTTTGTCGCTTCGAATTTTCTGAATTGTCATATATGCTTTTCCGTTCACATTGTCAATACAAACCGTATTGAATAGATTAGCCCCTATTTGAGATAAATTGGATCTAAATTCTTCAGTGGATGCGTAAAAAACTTATTTTTGGGTTCGAGTATGGTTCTATCTCGTTTTGAGTTTCCTATTTCTCGAGTGTATCATAACATTGTTTCTTTTTTTGCTTCAAAACATTTCTTTTTCATTGCTATTGTTCATCTTTATTGCCATTTAAAGATGTACAACACAGTATTACAAACAAGCAGACGACTATAATGTAAACCTATTAAAAAGTGAAGGATGCTTTTATCGTTCTAACAAGTTCACGAACATCCCCTTTCTGATTGTGGTAGTATATACAACACATGAAACTCAGATTAACCGGGGGGGGGGGGGGGGTTCAATAAAATCGGTATCTCGGTGTCTGATCTAGCTACATTTTGTTTAACCTGGCACCTGGTCAAGTCAAAAAGTAACTGTTAAGGTAACTGACTATGGGCGTTACGGTGCACTCGCCTACATGGGTTATGTGTGTGTGTGTAATAGCCAATTTGCAGTTTAAATTTTTATATATATCTAAAATAAATAATGAGTCTAATGCGCTTGCGCCTGCATACAATAGCAGCAAACACATCTACTACATCTGGCAAATTAGGTCGGGTGTCTCCAAAGGCAGTTTAATGCTCTGAATGTCCTAAGATGACAAAACATGCTCAACACAAGCTGCTGTCAGACAAGGACTGCACAAGTCACTGTTAGACAAGGACCTGCACAAGTCAATCGCCGAGATGCTGCAGCAGCCGCTTTGTCATCAGACGAGAAAGACGTCCCGCCCAGACGACAACGTCGGCTTTGTGATCTAGTGAGGCAAAATCATGAACTACATAAAATAATTTCATGAAAAACACTTCCAAAGATAAAAAGTGAGCTTAATATTTTCAGTGACAATGAGAAACACATTTTATTCTTGAGTTTGTTCATTTCTGCATCTGCATTTTACAATATAGGCTTTCTGGTGCATACCTTAATATATATACATGTTTTGCTTGGCCTAAAGTAAATGACAAAATACTTTTGAGACGCCCCATCCAATTTAGCCTGTACTACCAACGGTTTACCTTTTTTTCCATTTACCATTTTTCCATAGCTTCTCTATACCAGTTACGATTTTTTAGATTTGATTACATAGTTTCATCGTTTGGTTTTGGCAGCAATATACATTTTGTTCTACAATTAGTTTTAGAAAGTTGGCGGAGTAACGGGATACCCTTATACATATCACAAAAATATTAAATAATCCTTGTTGTTGAAGTTTAATTTATTGTTCTAATTTTAAATCAAGAATATGTATGTAGATCTATGTAGATCTAATTATTTTTCGTTTAACGAAATACTATTTCAACCATGTTACGTCATACATCTTAGAAAATACGTTTCTTATGACGTAGTTAAATTATTTAAGCTACTGTACGGTTCAAATTTTAATTATTTCAGAATTCGCGTTAAATGTGAATAATATTAACACATGAATGTACAAAATGGTAGCATGTGTTATATTCTCACGTGAAACGTCAAGCAGTAAAATGCAATAAATTTAATATGAAAGACTCAAGCAGGAAACGCAACACAAACAATACACCCACCTCTCAAGCAGAACACACACACAGTCATACCATAACAAACACACACACATACATACACACACACACACATACACACACACACACACCAACACACGCAATACCATTCCTTCATCTACACACTAAATAGAAAACAACACGCAAGACAAACATAAAGCAAAGTGAAGCCCGCCTTGTAATACTGGTAAAATAACTGGGACATAACATGTCCATGAACAGCAAAAATCATTTATACTGTCGGGACAATAATGTTATTTTACCATTGTACAGGTATATAAAACATGATAGATGTGTATAAAATCCAAATAATTCGGATTGAAATGATAGAAATCATATGTATAAATATTAACGTTATCCCTTTCAAGTGTTGTTATGACCAATTTTGCCGACAATCCAATAGGTATTATGCCTACATGTATATAACGGGATATAGGCGAATATGAAATATCATGTTTTGTTTTCGATAGAGGAAGGTTGTATCCGAAAGTTTCAGAAAATATGCATTTATATATGTACAATAAGAGGATATAAAACAATTAACAACCCTTTATCAGAACTTTCCAAATGCCCCTAGTATAACATCTCAACTGTATAAACAATAAGATAAAGTAAATAATTATGTTATTTCTTAAACAAGAGGGTTATGAGGCCCTGAAGCGCTCACCGGCGAAATAAGAAATTAGAAATACATGTATACAAATGGTTGTCTCCAGAAGCTTTTTCTACCATTTGATCAACTGGTCTGCTTTATGACCTGACATGACTAGTACATTCATATGTGACCTAGATATTGGCAATGTCATCATACTGAAGTATATGCATTGAAAAACATTTGAGTGCAAACCAAATTGGAATCGGACCAATAGATTCGGAGATTTCCCCCCAGATGTTGTGCATCGTTGCCATAGCATCAATATCATTGGCCCACCCTCTTTCTTTGAACACCTTTTGAAACTCAAGTCAGCAGAAAGTTTCTGACCAAGTTTGGATACACCTGAACAAATCGTTTACAATTGTTGGTTTTTCGCGTTTAAACGGAACCAAACGCAAACGTATTTTAAAATAATAATAATAAGCATTTTGGCAAAGAAAGTGAAAAAAGAGTGCAATTTTTTATTATAAATTAATTATGATATATATTACATATTCTGCAAATAACCAGCGGACGAAGATAGGACCAATGTGCCAATTGTCAATCATGTTTTGAGGACACAGTGGAGAAAACTTATTATTTCCATTGTAAACGAAACTAACTGTACATGCAATGAATAGCAATGTGTAGAAATTGGTCGACCTTTTAAACTGACTGTTTGTAATGTACATACTAACTGCATGGTGTTCACTCTTGACGTCTGGTCAATCTTTAAACAATTCGCTCACCTAGTCCCTATGATTAAGATCATGGTGATACAATTTGGCAAGTTGTTTCAGAGAAGGAAGATTTATTATTATTCACTGGTCATATAAGTAAAACTTTGTCCAACCACAGGCGTTAATGTTGTTATGCCCCCAAAAGTGGGCATATAGTAATCGCAGTGCCGGCTGCCTGTATGTCTATATGTCCGTCCGTATGTCTATCTGTCTGTTCGTCCGAGCGCACGAAAGGTCCTTTGTTGGGTAGGGAGAACAATAGATTCCATTCATTCCGTGATTGCCCTATTGTTATTGTTGGGTATATTTGTGTACTGTTGGGTACTTTTAAACAAAAAAAATACCCAACAAAGGTCCAACTGTGAGAACGTCCGTCCGCAGTCATGGGAAGGGTATTTTGAGTTGCATCATGTGTAGGGAACAGACTTATTGGGAAAAACACTTATTGTAGATTGCACCCCACAATCGGCACCTGTTCATTGATGTATTTGTAGAAATTTTCAATCAAATTGTTAATCATGAGCCAAACAGTTTAAATACCGGGTGTGATAGTTTTGATTAGGTACTACACTGTTTTATCAAAGTCCAAGTATCTGATGGTACGGTGCAACCCTGTTTTAATTCCTATTACATGTATATTAATTGTAGTTGAAACGGTGCTACATTGGTCCATCGATCACTGATTATACTGATTCGTTTACTCTGTAGCCTTGCTATTTTAGTGTCGTGTATATACAGTAGAACCTCTCTATTGCGACCACTAAATTATGTTAATTATTAGGGTGTTTACGATAGGCGACCGCTTAAAGCAAGGTGGCAGTGAAACAGAACGCTCCTTTAGGAGCTTTCTGTTTCACTGTCACTTTGCTTTAAGCTGTCACCTGTCTATTATACAATCAATTAGCATTCGTTTTAGTGGTCGTAATAGCGAGGTTTTACTGTATATGTTATGTTGAGATCCTAATAGAAGATTGACACTGTCAAATGAGTTGACTCATTAAATAAAGTCTATTATTATTATCATTACATGTATTATTTATAGTTTTAAAAAAATCGCAAAATGTCGGAAACATTATTTCTTATTCAAACGGAGCGACACGCAAAGGCAGTATTTATTATTTAAAGAGAATTAACTCTTCTAATGTCGCATTCTCGTCTGCTTAACCCATTGGCGCCCAGTGGATCCGTCCATGCTGATATATTCAATAAGTCCTTATTTGATCTAAGGGGCGTCTGGTCTAATTTTTCATTTCCTTTTATATTGAAATTTCTATAAGCAAACAGTGATCAGACTCGACACTATTTGCCTTTGTCAAAAATATGGGATCGTGGGCACACAATGGTCTAAATTCTATCGTTTAGTTTTCTTCTTATAATGTTTGCCCTTATACATGTAATGATAAATCATGACTTTCAGCTTGGATTCTGATATGAATTACTCAGTGTCTGATCTGGATTTAAACTGTCTACAAATGTTCAGATCAGTGAAAAGGCTTGAAGGTTAATGTTACTGTAAATTATAAGACTATTCATTCAGATTCAGTTTTTAGAAGAAACTTTTAATACCAATAAACGCGTTTATGCCAATGAATTATTTCTATTGTGAACAGTTTGGAGCTAGATCAGACGCCGGGTAACCCGGCGTTTGATCAAACTCCAAACTGTTTGCCACTCAGATTAAAATAAATCGTTAGAGTATTTTAAACAAGAGTGCCATGGCCCTCATTTCGTTCACCTGAAACCATTGTACCTATGCTGACTGGACAAGGCAACATTTTGATATGCATGTATCTATAAAGTTGCTTAAGGATATGTGTAATAGGTGGTCAACCGACCGAGACATTGGCAAGGAAACCATTTTAAGTAAGATCAAGCTTGGGTTCAATATGGCCTCAGATGTCTTAAAAGCCTTTCCTATGACATATCCTAGATTTTGTCTAAGTAATTATTCAAGCAAGTGAACTTGGGGCTAAAAACATGGCTTGTAAAGTGTTCAGAAGTTATTTCTTTGATTTGACCTATTGACCTACATTTTAGTCACATATTCCGTATTCGTACTTTATCTAGATTTTGTCAAGGTGATTATTCTCAGCTAGTTTCAGGAGAAATTACGGCCAAAAACGTAGGCCCTCGAGTACTCTGGATTTTTCCATATGCTTTGACCTAATGGTCACTTTTTGTCCCCTAGTAACCCATATTAATACTTTGCCTAGATTTTTTCAAGGTGATCATTCTAAGCAAGTTTCATTTAAGAAATTAATTGCGTACTTCTGGTATTTATGTGGTTATGAAACTCAGTCTCTTTTACTAACCAAATACAATCGACCAAAAACGGATTCAATTTCAAAATTAAAAAACAAATAAACAGGGAAAAAATAGAGTACGAAAATGCAACGTCGATTTTCGCAATCCATTTTCAGTCCCTACGTCAACGCAATTCTATATAAATTCCCAAAGAAACCCCAAAATAAGAATGCAAAAATTGACTGTGCGATTTCCTACTTTTGATTTTAGAAGAGCCCGAGTAGTGTGAAAATGCTACGGTCTATTTTCTATGGTGGCATTGTCATTTTAATTTTGCGTTTTGCTGTGTGAATTAAATATTAATTTTTATATGTTAGATCTACAGGGATAACGTGTAATCATCACTTAAAAAATCAGGGATTTCACGAAAACCCTCTATCTCCCAGGGAGAAGGCGTGATTTTGAAGCTTTTCGTTGAATTTTTATAAATATTTGGCAGTCACTTTTGGTTAAAGTATTTCACAACGTAGTACCTGCCTTTGAACATAATGAACTAAACAGTTCATTATGCTCAAAGGCAGGTAGATCTACCACGCTGTGAAATATTTGTAACCTTATTAACAAGACAGATACCTTGATTTTTTAATTGTCCCGATTAAATGCACACTGTTCATTTATTTTTATTCACTTGTGCGAAAAATTGTGTATGAACGTTCATAGTAGAGGGCATTTAAAAATTTTGGGGAAAAAAAATGCACAGAAATGATTTTTGTGTTTTCATATGCTCCAATATGTACCGAATGACAGAAAAAAAGTCTAGGAAAATCAAACGATGCGAAATATGATTTTTTGGGGGTAAAATGATTGAATTGATAAACGAAAATGATAATTTTTGGAATTTCCATACTGTGACCCTGGGTATTAACATAAAGGCTTCAAATCTACAAATTAGACTGGCAGTTATATCCACTGTGGAATAGTACTAATTAGGATATATATAACTTTCAAAAAATGGTTCTTTTTGGGTGAAAATCATGAAAATATTAAACAAAACTCCAATTTTTGGAGATTTTAGTAGAGCTTCCCTGGTGTCAAACATCCAAATAAAGGAAAAGATGCACAGAAATAGTTTTTGTGTTTTCATATGGTAGAGCATGTACCAAATAACTGAAGAAAAATAAATCAAACTATGCGAAATATGTTTTTTGAGGCAAAATTGTTGAAATAATAAATGAAAACGCCAATTTTAGGGATATCAGTACTGTGTCGTTGGTTATCATTATAAAAGCTCCAAATTTACAGACTAGATACGTATACACCTCTATTGTGAAATAGTTCTATTAAGGATAGCTAAAACTTTGAAAAATGAATTTTGGGGTAAAATTGTTGAAATAATAAATGAAAACGCGAATTTTTGGGATTTCCCTACTGTGAACGTGGATATTAATATAAATACACCAAATATGCAGGTTAGACAAAACATCATTTTTACTGTGTAATGATACTAGTAAGGATAAATAAAACTTTCAAAAAACTGTTTTTTTTTGTTAAATTGTCAAAATATTAAACTAAAATCACCAATTTTGGGGATTTTCGTAGACAATCCCTGCCATCAAAATCAAAAGTGATTTATGTGTTATCATATGCTTTAATATGTACAAACTAATAGAAAAATCATCTAGGAAAATCATACAATACCAAATATGGTGTTTTGGGGTAAAAATAAAATGTAAATGAGCTTTTTTGGGATTTTACTACTGTGATGGTGGCTATTAAAATAAAAGCTCCAAATCTACAGGTTAAACAAATATTCAATTGCGCTGTGGAATGGTTATGATAAAGATGAATAAACTGTCAAAAAACTGATTTATGCAGTAAAGTTGTTATAATAATTAAACTAAAAAACACCAATTTTCCGAGATTTTAGCAGAGATCTCCTGACCTGAAAATTCCAAATAAAGCCTTTTATTTATGCTTTTCGGTGGATTACCACGAAATAGCAGTGGATGATCACTTGGTAATCCACTGCAGTGGATTATCACCAATCGCTTTTTATTATGAATTTTCCCCGTAGGGCTCCCCAAGAATTATAGTCAATCGTGTCTTATCGTTAAATTCCGGCAGTCCGATTAGTCGCGAACTACTCACCGGAAGAGCACGAATCCAAACTCGGGAGCAACGAGTGACGTCATTATACCGCCAACTGTCACGCGCATGTGTTCGACATAAAACGTGGGGCTCAACACGGGATGAATAATGTACGTTCGCTTTCAATTTTTAAACAATTTCGTTTAAAAAGTGGCTTAAAAGCATAAATAAATAGAATAACTGTGTTTTTTCAGTGTAAGATCGAATTTAATCCATTTCGTGAACATCAGACTGTTATATTTTCACTCGTGGCTTCGCCACTCGTGAAAATATAACGTCTGATGTTCACTCAATGGATTAAATTTCGATCTTACACTGAAAAAAACAGTTATCCTCTATATAAGCAAATAAAGGGAAAAGTATTGAGAATTGATTTATATGTTTTAGTATGTTTCAATATGTATTAAATAACAGCAAATTAAAGGAAACTCCAACAAAGCCAAATATGACTTTTCGGGGTAAACTGGTTAAAAAAATTAGTTTAAATTTGAACTTTTGGAATTTCCACAACATGGTTTTAGATATAAATGTAAAAGCTTCAAAATTACAGGTAAGACACATTATACTTTGTACTGTAGGCTATACTCACTCTGATTTGGGTCCTCAAATGATATATATTCTTGTTTCGCAAACAAGTAGGGTTAAGTAACAACCTATATTCGCATCGCACACAATAAGGGTTAAATTACAGCATTTTGACAATTAAACCAGTGTACTAGCTTAGAGGCAGCATTTTAAAATGCCGCTTGTCAAATCAGAGTGTGCACTGATAGTAAAAATAAGCACCACAAAACGAATATTGAATGTTATTGACCTGGTGATATATACACTATCAGCTATTTCATATATATAGCAAGCACTGTTAGATCAATTAATTACATAAATTACATGTACGATGTATGCCCAATGAGCGTAAACTATGATTTGCTGATACTTCATACAGTTGTCAGATTCCATAATTACAGCTCAAAGTACAGGATAGCTCACGTCTATTAGTTTCCAACCAACATCAGAACCAACCAGTTTAGCGCAGAAAATCCAACATGGCAGAAAATTGTTCGTTCGTTTATGTTTTGATTTTTTTTATTGGTGGAGGGGGTGTGCATATATTTTTCCAAAACCCTATATATTTATAAATTGTTATGTGTGATTTTGGATAAACTAGTTACATATCTCATTTAAAAGGACTGTGTCAAGCCTATTGATTTGGAGTTTTTATTATTAATTCATATCCTCCCCCATATACAGAAATTAAAAATTTGCTGTTTTATGTATATAATGTTTTCCTCAAAAAAAAGTTATTTTCAAACTTTGTATTTATCATCTTATAGTAAGCTGTTGTTTTGGAAAGAATATATAACTTATTTGTGCATTTGAAGCTTTACTAGTCATATCCACAGTCATATAGTCAAACAACTGGGCTTGACGTGTCAAAGGTCAGCAGAGTCCATTTTTAAGGAGAGCAGCATTCCGCATGTTCTCCGACCATTTTTATACAATCAAGATTAGTATAAATATTAGATACAAATGAAGGCGATATTATTGATAGCACTTTAGAGCAGTAGGTAAATATGGGTACACAGAGTGTATTGCGATAGAATTATTTTAATGAGCGTAGGTTCGAATCCAGCGTCGACCTCAAACTTTTTTTAATCTAAAATGAATTATCTAATTTCATACTGTGTGATTATACTAACCATTTATACACATGTTCGTCAAATTTGGGGCAAGGGTGCATGGATTTCTAGCCCTATATCAGCCATACTTTCACAAAACAAATCGATGATAAAATATGAATATCAATATAAGTTTTAGTCACTTTCTTCATGAGGCTTTCTGCATTACCTTAATGCAATGTAATTATATAATCTTTAATATTGTTTTGGCAAAACAATATCATAGGTTGCTGCGAGATTGGAACCCGTGCTTGATAAAATGTTATCCGATCATATACTTCTACCTACGTCTTATCCACTTCCTTATGTTTCCAATAACTAATTCGTTTATTTGTACCGATAACCAAACCTTTTCCTTTAAAACTTGACACGGGGACATCTGAAATGCTGATCTCCCTTATAAATGGACTCGGCCACCCTTTGACACGGCAGACCTAGTTGTTGGACTATAGTAATGAAATTCAAAATGGTAGTTATCCTTACTTATAAAAAGTTTCCATTTATATATTTGTCTTAACTATATTTTTAAGTTTTACATTCATGTTATATTGCTGTAACAATATACTGAAGATATTGTCTTTTTGTTTAACTATTATAAGTTATACATGTATATTACTTCATTGAAACTTATATAACTATGCTAACAAATACATTGTAGTGCCTTGATGGTCACATCCAATGCCACTGTAAAAATCCTCAGTGAAAACTGTTTTCGTTTAACATATCTTATCACCAAAATTTATTAATTTTAAAATTCATAATTTATTTGTACTAGTGCTATAGGCTTTATTTCATGGTGCTTGTTGCCTTTTAAATGGATTTGGAGCTTTTTTAATCATATTTAAAGTCACAATACATTAAAAACATCTGTCTGTTTAAATGTTTTACCGGTTGATTTGTCTTTACCTTAAGTAAGCTACATTAAAATGGTGTATGTGTGTAAGTTATAGACTTTGAACGTTTGGTTTCATACCTAAGGTCACCGTAGTGAAGTGAAAAGATAAGGGTTTTCATTTTAAAGCTTAATTCATCCTTAATAGTACAAGGCTACAATGCACTGTAATATGTATCTTACCTGTAAATGTGTAGCTTCTATATTCTTGTCTAAGGCCATAGTGTGGAATTTCCAAAAACATGCATTTACATTAATTGTTTTAATCAGTATACCCCAACATTTATATTTGGCTTTGTTGGATTTTCCTAGATTGTTTTACAAACAAGAATTGGTGATTTTGGTTTAATATTTTGATAATTTTACCCCCAAAAAAAGTTTTTTGAAACCTTTATTTATCCTAACAAGGACCATTCTAAAGTAGACATGAATATGTGTCTAGCCTGGATATTTTGAGCTTTTATAGTGATATCCATGGTCACAGAAAGGAAATCCCAAAAATTAGCTTTTCAGTTAATATTTCACCCATTTTACCCAAAAATCATATTTCGGATTCTTTGAATTTCCTACATTATTTGTCTGTTATTTGGTACATATTGAAACATATCATTACTGATAAATCAATTCTGTGCATCTTTTCCATTAGTTTGATTTCAATCTCAAAATCTGTCAAAAATCCCCAAAATATGAAATTTTGGTTAAATAAATTTACGATTTTACCCCCAATTTTTTTTTTTTAAAGTTGTATTTATCTTAACTAGGGCCATTCAACTGTAGACATGAATATTTGTGCAGCCTGTAGATTTCGAGATTTTATATTGGTACATGTATCCTCGATCACAGAAGGGAAATCCCAAAAATTAGTGATTTTAGTTATTATTTAAACCATTTTACCCAAAATCATATTTTGCATTGTTTAATTTTCCTAGACTTTTTGTCTGTTATTTGGGTACATATTTAAGCAAATAATAACATATAAATCAACTCTGTGCACTTTTTCCTTTATTTGCTTTTAGATGTCAGGGTCTGTTGGAAATCCTCAAAATTTGTGTTTTTTGTTTGATATCTTGACAATTTCACCCTAAAAATCAGCTTTTTGAAACTTTTATTTATCTTAACAAGTACCAATCCACAGTTTACACGAGTATTTGTATAGCCTGTAGATTTCGAGCTTTTATATCGATATTCTCCATCACAGAAGGGAAATCCCAAAAATTAGCGATTTCAGTTATTATTTCAACCATTTTACCCAAAAAACATAGTTTGCATTGTTTGATTTTCCTAGACTTTTTGTCTGTTGTCTGGTACATATTTAAGCAGATAAAAACGTATAAATCAACTCTGTGCACCATTTCCTTTACTTGCTTTTAGTTGTCATGGTCTGTTTGAAATCCTCAAAATTTGTGATTTTGGTTTAATATTTTGACAATTTCACCCCAAAATCATTTTTTTGAAAATTTTATTTATCTTAACAAGTACCAATTTCCACAGCTGACATGAATATTTGTCTAGCCTGTAGATTTCGAGATTTTATATCGATATCCTCGATCACAGAAGGGAAATCCCAAAAATTAGCGATTTCAGTTATTATTTCAACCATTTTACCCCAAAACCATATTTCGCATCGTTTGATTTTCCTAGACTTTTTGTCTGTTATTTGGTACATATTTAGGCAAATAATAACATATAAATCAACTCTGTGCACCATTTCCTTTATTTGCTATGAGATGTCAGGGTCTGTTTGAAATCCTCAAATTTGTGATTTTGGTTTAATATTTTGACAATTTCACCCCAAAAATCAGTTTTTTTGAAAATTTTATTTATCTTAATAAGTACCATCCCACAGCTGACATTAATATTTGTCTAGCCTGTAGATTTCAAGCTTTTATATTGATTTCTACGATCGCAGTTTGGAAATCCCAAAAATTCGTGCTTTCACCTATTATTTTAGCCATTTTACCCCAAAAATCATATTTAACATCGTTTGATTTTCCTAGACTTTTTTTCTGTCATTCGGTACATATTGGAGCATATGAAAACACAAAAATCAATTCTGTGCATTTTTTTTCCTTTATTTCGATTTTTGACGCTAGATGCCCTCTACTATCATTAGACCATGATATTTCAAGAAATCATAATGTTTTAACGCCCAGTGATAACGCGTTATAATATTGCGCTTCACTATGTACTTTGCAAATGCCTTTTTCATTTGTTATGTCACGTTTGTGTTGTACCGTGTTGTATTGATCTTGTATTAATCGACCACTAATTGATATACCTGGGAAGTCTGTGGCGGCAGATTGCTGCTTTGTGAGGGATAGAAATAATGTCGAGAATCCCGTGGGAACTCTGCATTATTTTTGTCGTGCACTCGGCGGTCATCTGCATTATGTATGCAAGACAACCCGCGCATCTTCGGCGTCGTGGCATCTTAATACAGGCTTAGTTGACGTGGGATTTTTTCCTGCAACCAAGCCAAATATCCTAGATCTGGCTATATTAGTTTCAGAGGATATGTATATTTACAGAACATAACAGTATATTTTTACACGTAAACATTACGGTTTCTGGTGTTTTACAATATACATGTATATCTTATTCATTTCCACACTCAAGACATTATAGATGGATGAACGTTTTTGTTATCAGCAACTATTAATTTTTAGTATTAATATATATTTCCCTATAGTTTTGGTCAATTAATCGGATGTAGACCCATGAGCATATGTGCATACGTATGTGAGCTCACAGGAGTACACTACATATACAATTTAAAGGATTTCATGAAAAATGTCTTTAAACATAATATATTACTCTATGTAAATCTATGTGATCCCTAGGGCTGGTCCAATTTTGCCACCAGGGACATAATTTAACAATTTTGACAGAGAACCTGTAGATGATGTGCCAAATATCTAAGTAATTTTTGACAAGCAGATATTTTTTAGATTTTCTCTTCTTTTTTAGTTTAGTTGTCATTGCAACCTTGAGTTCTGCATTGTTTTCAATTACTTGAACACATTTAAAAGGGCTTGACCAAAGTACATTCCTGTAAAGTGTGGTTGAAATCTTTCAAGCAGTATAGGAGGATATGTCATTTGAAGCAATTGTTAAAGATGTCGGACGGTGCGCATTGGTGCACAACGCTTGACAACGGACACAGGGCTATCGCAATAGCTCACATTGAGCCTTTGGCTCAGGTGAGCTAAAATATATGAGCTATCTCTCCTGATGAAATTTCTGCTTTTCTTTCACCTGCTTTAAGTTGTGGCAAAATAAAGTGTTTACTGTTTTTTATATAAATAGCATAAACATTTGGAAATAGACAAATAAAGAACACAGGAATATGACGGAACTGCATTTATTCAATATCCAATTGCAGATCCTTTCACGATAATCATAAGTTCATGACCGAATTTAACCCATTACCCCATGGCCTGTTGTTTCTAGTGTGACAACAGGTGACCACTTAAAGCAGGTTGAAAGTAGAGCAGAATGCTTTTAAATGAAGTCTGCTTTACTTCCAACCTGCTTTAAGCTCCCATTTGGAAAGGTTCTTGTAATGTCTTGAATATTTCATGTTCAGGGTTTTCTATCTGGGGACTACTTTTCTTAGTGTATGAACAAATGAAAGCGAAACAAAATGTGTATTTATGGGGTAAAGAGTTAAGCTGGAACCCAAAGCACTAGTGATGCATGTAAAGCCTATAAAAACACATGGTCTTAACACTTTGGCCACCATGGTCTGAGTTTTCTAATATACAGTAGAGTGTTAACACATTCAACCTAGCCATGAGTATACTCGTCATTTATAAACATTGCACCTATAAAGAGTACCTGTCCAATACAAACAGTGTAGACCCAGATCAGAGAGTTCCTGCAGGAGCCCTCTGATCAGGGTCTGCACTGTTTGTCAATTTGCAATATAATGCAGAAAACACCCCTTAATTGTCAATCTCATAAATGGAAAATGGAACTTTCTATTCAAAGTTTCAGGGATGAACGAGTTAAACACAAAGCTCTTCACATCTTTTGCTGACTGACACACTTCATACGGCATCTCTTTGTAATGGATCACCATTCTGTTAACCTGTTACTTCATCATAAACACACCTTTTAATGCCTTTAATTTTCCTCCATTCAGGAAAATAGGTCCACCTTATACAGTCATGAATATGCACCATGAGAAGTATTTTCTATATCTAAGCAGACGATAGCTTATAACAGGTTGAAAATAAAGTAGAACTTGCCTTATTCAGTTAAGGCATATTCTGCTTTACTTTCAACCTGCCTTACGTGGTCACCTGTCTTCAAAACAAGTAAAAGGCTATGGGATATAGGGTCGAAGGGGTAATGAATTAACCCATTCCCCCATAGAAGCGCCTTTTAGCACATTCACTTTATTCCTCAACTAAAGAAAATAGTTCCAATTTAAACAGTCATCAATATGTATCAGAAGCAATATTTTCTTTATTATAGCAGATTATAGCTTAAAGCAGGCTGAAAGTAAAACAGAATGTGTCTTAAGGTGCATTCTGCTTTACTTTCAACCTGCTTTAAGTGGTCATATATAATACTAGATACAGGCTATGTGGTAAAGGATGGATCAAATAAATGCACATTGATAGTTTGTTGAAGAAGCATAAAAATCTTTAAAGACATCTTGATTACAGCTTAATGCATAACAAAAATAATGCAAAAATATCCTTTAGGGGCATTCTGCTTTACTTTAATAAACTATTTCTTATGATGTATATTCATAACTCTATAAAGTGGAACTATTTTATACAGTCAATGAAAAAATCTATGGCGTGAAAAACGGTATCTAATTGGTAATAGGTTAATGACTTCCAATGCATGTCAACACTGCTTCAACTGCACTTCTTTTCTCTATATGACTATTGTACCCTTGCTACAGCTCTCCCTCTCAACAATCACTCCCTCCTTACGACGACCCTTGTCGCAGTTCCCTCAACAGGACAAGTATGGCCAACTTATTCACTGCTGCAACGTCGTCTGCTTAAAATTGTTGTCTGCTGTTTTTCTCAAAGTTACATAATGAACATTTTGACAGAAAAAAACCTTAAAGACGAGCGACAAACAGCTTGAATCCAGATCAGACGCGGCGTTACTAGCGTCTGATCTGGAATACAAGCTGTTTGCAAACGTAGCCAATTTCCCTCCCCATAACGACTCCCTCCAAACAACGCACACACTTTTTGTCTCCCACTAGGTGTGGTTTTAGAGAGGGAGCACTGTATTTGTATTCAACTGTACTATGAATATTTATGCTTCTGATACAGTTAAACCTCTCTATTAAGACCACTAAAACAAAGGCTACAGTGCTCCCTCTCTACAATGGGAGACAAAGATTGTGTGTGCTGTTCGGAGGGAGTTGTTATAGGAAGGGATAACTAAGGCTTGGCTTACATTTGCAAACACTTTGAATCCAGATCAGACGCCGCCTTAAGGGGCGTCTGATCTGGATTCAAGCTGTTTGTGACTCGTCATTATATCTATTCTATCAAAATGTTCACTTATATGTAATTTTGAGAACAAACAGAAGACAACATATTTAAGCAGACGATATTGCAGCAGTTAAAACCTTAGACATGATTTTTCTGATTGGGGAACCGCGGCAATGGTCATTGTAAAGAAGGAATCGTTGTTTGGCTGGCCGTTGTAGGAAGAGATTGCTGTAATTGATGGTATAAAAGGCTCTCTTCTGCACTGTAATAGTATACCATCAGCTACCAGTACCTTCTTGAGCAAGTTGTCCTCATAGAAACTATTTCCCTGATGGGTCTATTGCCATTTGATTTCACGACTCAGCTTTGAGGCAGCATAGGTTAGCTGGAAAGCTGTGTAACCCGGCTTCTGATCAGGCACCAAATTATTTGCAATCCAACTTAGAATAAATCGACTGCATTTTCAAAACACTGATACATGTATATTGCATTGCCTTTGTGTTTAGTTTTGTATAAATGGGAAAGAATCGTGTCTTCACCATTGTACACATAGGTATTGTATACAGTAAAACCTCTCTATAACAGCCACTGAATTATCTAAATTATTAAGGTGTTTACTTCAGGTGACTGCTTAAAACAAGGTGATAGTAAAACAGAAAGCTCCTTCAGGAGCTTTCTGTTTTACTGTCACCTTGCTTTAAGCTGTCACCTGTCTTTTATACAATCAATTAGCCTTCACTTTAGTGACCGTAATAGAGAGGTTGTACTGTATCATCAACTGCCAGTACTGGTATCTTCTTGTGCAAAGTTTGTCCTCATAGGCAGTATAGTCTGTGATGGGTCTGTTGCCATTTCACTGCTCAGCTTTGTGGCAGCGTACGTTAGCTGGAAGGCTGCCTCGGGATGGGCAGTACCGGGAAGCATTGTACACTCACGCTGTAACATGGTCGACATAGCTTCTAATAGTTCGGTAAAGCCAAAGGCTAATGCTGCCTTGCGAATTCTGTTCAGCTCTTTATAGAACTGTTGTTGTTTGTCAGGTAACTTCCTTGCATGTCGAATGACCTTCTGAAGGTCAGCCTGAAAATATATATGCATGATATTAGTGGTGGAAATTGGTTGCAAAATCATAACTGATCATTGGTTGCTCTAAAACTACTGATCATGGGTTATGTGATCCAGCAATATTTGGAAAATATGGGCAAACAGGTAAAGGTTCATAAATACAACATAATTTCCATGACTAATTTTATTACAATACAGAAACAAAGTCCTCAATGTCAAAGACTTCAGTTTGTCTACCTAGGCAGAGATTCAATTTTACATTTCAGCATTTTACATTTAAGCAAGGGCTTTTTTCAAATAGTTTTATACAAAACAGTAAAACCTCTCTATTACGACCACTAAAAAGAAGGCCAATTGATTGTATGAAAAACAAGTGACAACTTAAAGCAAGATGAAAGTAAAACTGGAATTTTCTAAAGGAGCTTCCTGTTTTACTTTCACCTGCCTTGGACACAAGTAATTATAAACATAATTTAGTGGTCTCTATAGAGAGGTTTTACTGTATTTATCACATAACTTGCACTCTGGGAGTTAAATAAAGCCATTATCGTAATCCACTAGTGAAATATAGTTTTTTGGGCTCCGACCAAACCTTTTTGTCCACATGAACTGCATCTGCATGTAGCTGGACACCAAATTACGTCATTTGCGACGGCTTTACCGTAAACAATGTCAGCATTTGGCAGAAAATCTATATACCAGAGAGACTACAAACTACAGCTTCGATTGATTTAATAAGTGTTTAAAGTTGTTATGTAATTAAAAGAATCTCCCATTCATGCACATTACTAATCATTTTTAATAAACTCATTGGCTAAAATTAATATGACTTTCCTCAAGGCTCACGTCATATTATTTTAGTCAACTCGTTTATTAAAAATGATAAATAATGAGCACTCATGTAAGATCCTTTATTAACCTGTAAGCCTATGGCCTTTATCCAGACCACACAACTCTGTGCATAACTTCTCTTCTCCTTTGGTCTGACAGGGAATGGTGTTCTGTTATCATCCTCACCGTATGGTGGCTCAGAGAAGTCTGATATAGGCGCCAGGTAGTTGAGATTACCTAGCCAGGTTATACACTCAGGACCTACAGTGTAATAGGACAAATCATCATTTGAAGAGGAAAGTTGAAATAGAGAGGTTTTACTGCATGCCAGTCCTTTAGAGGTGACAATTACAGTTTGTCTATTCTTACGAGGAACTCTCATAACAAAGAATAGCAGAAAAATCCACATTGGATGTTATGAGAATCCCCAGGCAGGGATCCAACCTGAGATGTCTGCATAACAGTCCAATACCATAACCTCTGGGCTAAAGAGTTTATTCTCTAACTCAGGAGTTCGGTATTGCATATGTCATACACTGTCGCTATGCTATTTACAGTACAGTTGGATGTAACACTATGTACCGGTATTGTATATCTTGTATTACAGGGTGCAGTTGAATTTATTCTAAACTTAAACGACACTAAATTACCCCTTTACCCCATAGTCTGTTTCTAGATTTGAAGACAGGTGACAACTTAAATCAGGTTTAAAAGTAAAGCAGGCTATTCCTAGGCACATTCTGCTAGGAAATAGAAAATAGTTCATATGCTGCATACTCATGACTGAATAAATTGGAACTACTTCAGTCAGTAAAGGAATAAATTGAAGGCGTAACTAATGGGTTAAACTGTTATCAAATTACCTGGTTCGTAGAGTGACAACATCAAACTAGATTTCTTCTTACTGTCAGCCCAGGAGTACAATATACCATACCAATCATCCCTAGGAAAATAAATAGAAATCTCCATGTGCTTTTGTACAGTATGGCACATAGCTATCTGATCAGAGCCTACACAGTTTGCATTGGAAAATATATACTCTTTACAAGTACACTGTTTGTAAATGGCGAGTATACTTGTCACTAGGGTTGAATGTGTTCAGATTAATTCTACTCTCGTTTATTATCAATGCCATAAACAATCCTTATAGCTGGGACACACTGTGTAGCTTTTGTAATCATCCTAAAAATGTAACTGATTTCTTTTATCACTCATTAATTTGTCCAAAAGGTGTAAACTGAATGGCCAACTCAGGAGCAGTCTGATCAGGATCTACAGTTTGCTCAGGCTTGTCTGTCCCAATACTTAGGATCATTATGGTGTTGTAAGCTAACTTGTCTGTCCACATACTTGGGACCATTAACCCGTTACCCCATAGCTTGTGTCTGGTTTTGAAAATAGGTTACCACTTAAAACAGGTTAAGAGTAAAGCAGTATACGCCTTATGGCACATTCTGCTTTACTTTCAACCTGCTCTTAGCAACCATCTACTAGAATATTGAAAGTATTTCTTATGATATCTAATTATGACTGTATAAAATGGAACTATTTCCTTCAGTGGAAGAATTCATTGAAGGGGTAAAATAGCGTATTTCAGGGGCAATGGGTTGAGGTATTGTTAGTATACTTACGCCACCCTGGTCACTGCCACCATACCCTCCACCTTGAGGCTGCCATGTAGCAGTACTGTGAATGATGGCGTCTTACCATCATCCTGCCCATCAGAATCCTCCTCTTCTTTTGGCTTCTCTCCTGGAGAATCCCCTGCTAGATATACAGTGGAGAGAACGGTATTATTTCCCATTTAAACCGGATTGAATGCAAATGTAGTGCATTTAACCCATTACTCCATTGCCTGTTTCTAGTATTGAAGACAGGTGACCACTTAAAGCAGGTTGAAAGTAAAACAGAATGTGGCTTAAGGCGCGTTCTGCTTTACTTTCAGCCTACTTTAGGCTATCATGAGCTACAATATACAAAATATTCTGTGTGATTATATTCTTGAATGTATAAATTTGAACTTTTTTCTTCAATGGAGGAATAAATTAAAGGCGTAAAAAGGCATATTTATGGGTTAATGGGCTAAATGTTGAAAATGACACCTTTTTAACAATGTTTCTGATCTATTGCCATATCAACGTCTACCTAAAATAATCATTGTCAAGGTTCCAAACCTACATGATATAAATTACACACACCTGATGTAGTTGGAGGTGTCTGTTTTTGTTTCTGTTTGGTGGACACTGGGAGTACTAGATGACGAGATATGGTCGGGGGACTGGCTACATCCTGTAAGTCCATGAAGCCACAGATCTCCAGGTTGTCTGACACAGTCGTGTGAAAACTGGAGTACTCATCTTCCCTGGAAAACAGTTACAACTTTTACATCTCTAAGTGCTAAATAATTACTTCACCCCTGAAACTTTAAATGATCAATTCCAATTTCTAATAAAGTCCAATCCAATTTTTTAATTTATAAATGATTCCTAGGCATCTGTATTTTGGAATTTAACCCTTTCCCACCAAACAGATTGGATCTAGGTCAGACACTGGGTAAAATGGCATTTAACCATTTCCCCCATAGAAGCGCCTTTTAGCACATTAATTTTATTCCTTCACTGATGAAAATAGTTCCAATTTATACAGTCATAAATATGTATCATACAAAATAGTTTCTATATTCTAGCAGATGATAGCTTAAAGCAGGCTGAAAGTAAAGCAGAATGCGCTTAAGGCGCATTCTGCTTTACTTTCAACCTGCTTTAAGAGGACACCTATATTCAATACTAGAAACAGGCTATGTGGGAAAGGGTTAAGCAGGATCTACACTGTTTATGCAATTGTCAGTTAAACCTTGGGACTCTACAACAGGGCTCCAGATAAGGGGAGCATTAAAGGGACTCGCAACCGGTTGGTGTACTTGTCAAAATAAAATAAAATACTCAAATAAAAGCAAATTTGTGGCATTATTTGGCTTCTGACATTAAAAAAATATGATCAGTCCAAAAAAAGTCTCAAGAATCGTCACCGAATCTTAGATTTTTAGATATTTTCCATCGTTTTTCTATACCGACTAGTAGACGGTATAGTTGTTGTTGTTGCTTCTCTACACGGGCTCAGACATAAACACGAGCCGAATTACGAAGTTGTATGCACTTTCGATCGCTACACATTGAAATACGTTAAATCGATCCGAGATAAACGGATAGTTCCGTGGTCCATTGGACTAAGCGGTTTCCCCTATTTTGCCTTCTGTCCGCCAATGCCGGGCCCCGGGTTCGAATCCCACCAGAGACCAATATTTTTTTTTATTGAAATACAATTTTTTTAAACAGAATTTCTTATCCTAAACTAATTCTTTACCATTTATATAAGCGTTTGACACATATTTACAAATTACTATTTTTAATGCACCATCTGGTTGCGAGTCGCTTTAACTCTTTGCAGGACAATCATGCCTATATGTGTGGTCTAAATATAGCCTTTACAGTCGAATCAAGACGTTAAAAATAGCACTGTTATATTTTGAAATTGACGAGAACAAAATGGCGGCGACAAATTGGTGGACATTATGGATGCAATACTATCATGGACATGTCGAGAAAGATTTGCGTGAGAGAGAGACAACTTAGACATCACAAACAACAAACATGACGGGATCAAATTATCTCTCCATAAAACGTGATTCCCAGTATGAATTATATAGGTAATAGACTGAGAAAGCAATCCTAAATTTGACACATGTTTATCAGATACAACGGATTTGAAGAAAAAACTAAATTTGTCGTCCAACCTGTTACGGAAAAAAATCTCTAAAAACACGGACAGACGAATATTTCCGGTGATTAGTTAGATCTTTTATATATTTTGGGGATGAATAGTCAACAAATTATGTAAGTATTTGTGATAATAGTTTTGCACCCAATACTATGTCGGCTATCAGCCTATCAGTCTTCTATAGGCTATATACCTATCTCAACCTCAACCTGCGGAAGGCTTATCGCCTGAAAAGAGTTAAACCATATGGTGTCACTACTCATTAGATTCGTCTCTTCACTATAGGATTTTGTGCAGACATGAGTAAGAAAATGTTTCATTTGTTCAGTTTACTTCCTCTTATCTGGAGTTCTGCCATAATGACAAAAGTTATTTTTCTTCAAAAGATCAGCCGATATACCTATTGAATGGTTCCGGAGCTGGAAACAAAGATATGGGGCACTTGAGATGTCCACAGCTCAACAGACCTCGGTACGACCCATAGAACTTCTCTGCTAGTCCGGTAAACAGGTCAGTGATACTCGTTGCACTTAGAGGCCCTTCTGGTACAAACAGTTCCCCACCTAAACATACAACACAAGCCATGATATAGTTTAATAAAGTAAAATATAAACCAGTTTTCTGTAATACTTTTGTTCTGCATCAACTCATTCTTGTGAGACTTCAAATGTGCAATTCCAATTGTGTCTGGTCCAATTTTACATATTCAGGATTGACTTTTAAGCAATGTTTTGCAAAATGACAAATACTGCAGGTGCCCTCTGATCAGGGTCTATACTTTTTGCATAGTGTACTAACTTGTGTACTTAAGATTCATAGGTACAATGTTTGTAAATGACCAGTATACTGGCCTCTATGGTTGAATGTGTTAAGCTTCCGCAATGTGGACCAAATGTTTAGTAGTTACTCAGACTACTGGTTTGACTGTACATAAAATGTATAAATCATAGTCTGATGAACAACAAACATGACAGGCCACATTTCTAAACTATTTACTGATCTCAATCTGCATTGACTGCAGCGGAAAAGTCTCAACCCATTACCTTATAAATACTCCTTTTTACGTCTCTAAATATTTCCTGCACTGAAGAAAATAATTCAACTTTATATGTCAAGAATATGTACCATGAGAAATATTTTCTATATCCTAGCAGATGGTAGCTTAAAGCAGGCTGAAAGTAAAGCAGAATGTGCCTACAGCCACATTCTGCTTTACTTTCAACCTGCTTTAAGTGGTCACTTGTCCTCAAAACTACAAACAGTCTATGGGGTAATGAGTTAAATAGTAGCATTTGCGCCATGTCTCTTTTATAACCTACCTGATTCGCTGAGATCTATCAGTTTCTGATACAGTGGAAGTGACTTCTTCAAGTGGGGATCACTATGGGTTGCTATACAGACAATATTCAGTTTACACTTGAAGGGGAACGGCAAGGGAGATTTAATTGGCTTGTCACCATCACTACCCTGTTCCCAGTTGTCCAAGATACTCTTCAGAGATCCATTCCCAACACCTGCATTCCCGTCCGTAACTATGATGATCTACAAAGAAACGACTTTAAACATCTGTGTATAGGGAGGTAACTGAACAGAACAGAACAGAACAAAACTTAATTTCATCTCAGGCATGGTTACATGCAGCATGAGGTAAAGCATATAAACAAGATGAATATAAACAATGGTACCTAGCATGGCTTATTCAGAGTCTGAGTATTTCAGTATTTGGTGACGAACAATGTAGAGCCAGACCCTATGCAAAGAATAATCGTTTATGGTCTGATTCAACAATATTCGTCTTGAATTATGAAGATTTAAACTGTCCATATGCTGGATATTCAGAGAGGGAAAAGTGAGTGTTATGGTTATCAGATTATTAATATTATGATTTTCTTATATATATACATAAAACATAATTTTAAGTGTCGAAAAGTAGATCTACTCATGCAAATAGTTTGGATTCCGACAAAGCTCCACATGGGCCTATCTAGGATCCAAACTATTTGCGTGTCAGGTACAGTTTAATACTAACTTTTATTATATGCCTTCGTATAACCTTGCGATAACCCATTCCCCCATAAATATGCCGTTTTACACCTTTAGTCCATTCTTCGACTGAAGGAAATAGTTTTACTTTTCACAGTCAAGAATATGTGTCATAAGAAATTTCTTTTTATTTTCTAGCAGATGGCAGCTCAAAGCAGGATGAAAGTAAAGCAGAATACGCCTTAAAGGGACTCGCAACCGGATGGGGTTCTTGTCAAAATAAAATAAAATACTCAAATAAAAGCAAATTTGTGGCATTATTTGGCTTCTGACATTAAAAAAATATGATCAGTCCAAAAAACGTCTCAAGAATCGTCACCAAATCTTAATTTTTTAGATAATTTCCATCGTTTTTCCATAGCGTTAGCTAACGGTATAGTTGTTGTTGTTGCTTCTCTACACGGGGTCAGACATAAACCCGAGCCGAATAATGTTCTATTAATAGCTATCATTGAAGTACGTTAATTCGCTACCATATATATAGAGAGCGTCTGTAGCCGAGGGCGTAAAGGCGATGCCTCATTTTTCATTTTTGTCTCCGCATGGATGGTCACGGGTTCAAATCCCACCAGAGCCTCTTCTTTTTTTTTTTGGAAATGCATTTTTTAACAGAATTTATTATCCTAAACTAAATTTTACCCATTTATATAAGCATTTAACATAATATTTACAAATGACTATTTTTAATGCTTGATCCGGTTGCGAGCCTCTTTAAGGCGCATTCACCTTCACCTTCAAACCGCTTTAAGTAGTCACCTATATACACTACTAGAAACCAGCTATGGGGTAATGGGTTTAACAAAGTGAAAAATGTACAGTGTGTTTTCTGACGGGCAGTACTATGCTACTTCACAGCAAAGCAAACTAATTTCTGATGCGGCTGGGTGCATCAAGTATTAACAGGTAAATTAAAAATCGATTTCATAAACAACATCAACATATGTGCCACCGGATGTAATCTTGAGTCATTTTATGTTATAATGTAGAGAGTTGTCGAGTCGAGATAACGCATATGTATGTATGCGCATTGTAGGATCAATGTATTGCTATACATGTACTAACATAAAACCTTGAGACATTTTACATTCCAATTTGAGTCATAAACTGATATTGTGACGTCACAGTTAGTCGGTGACATCATGACTGCAAAGTTTGGACCCATACCAGACATATAAATAGTAGTCATGTGACCACCTACAAAATTACCTCATGCAACACGTCATCATGTATATTGATGACGTATTGCATCGTTCATTAAAATATAAAACTCAGGGTTGTCAATAAGATTTGTATCAAGGGATAATTTTGTAAAACCAACCGATTCGGCGGGGGGGGGGGGGGTTAAGGGGGCCGCCTAGGCCCCCTGTGGGTCCAGGGCAAAGCCCTGGTAGGGGGGCCAGGGGTGCGAAGCCCCCCGGCTGAAAACGATTTTAAGCATTTTTACACCCCCAAAGAAGAGCTCTCCTTGGCCAAATTTCACAACCTACCGTACCGCATTAACTCCAACAGTTCGGACATTCTTAGAGTTCGGAAACCTATAATTTTTCATGAAAATAAATTATTTTTTTGCCTCTTATTTCGGACACCAAGATCAAAAGTATTTTCCATGTTTTTTGGACACCATGTAACCAGGAACGTATATAGATATATACGTTAATTCCGGTAAGAGATCATCGGCGTATTTTCAGGATCCAACTTTCTCTTACCTCCGTAAATGCTCGTCAAAAGTGTGCTCGGCCGTGTGTGTTAATAACAAGATTGTCAATTTACCAGTGCGGGAGATAAGCAATTACGTAATATTTAAGAAACATTGTACACACCTAAGGCTCAGTTTCCCACTGCATTAAACAGTCAGAAAACTGCCACATTAGGAGGGCCTTCGTATGACTATATTTGGCTTTCTCTAGCTACTATTTTTATGGTCTCGCTTTTCTGTTCAATGAAGCGTAGACTGCCATGATTGTTTTGAAAGAGGAATACCTAGAAAGATAACAAATCACGTGTAATAGTGACGTATATTACACGTGACTTCTCGTGAGGGTGTGTACGGAATTCCGTGTTTCATTGGTTGATAAATTAAGATTTCTAAGACAAAGACAAAGGAATTATTTTCCCGCCTTTTACGAGCTGTACCGAACAGTAACGAATGACTATGCGGCATTAGTTCAACGCATAAATTATTTTCCGTCGCACACATTTTAGGGAATACCTGCTATCTTTAGAACGGATTTCCGAAAATCTTTTAACAGCAATTGAACACTTTTGAAAATACTTTGAAAACACCGTTTCTCGTCCGATCACCGAAGTTAAGCCGTTGGGTAATAGTCATTATATATATAGTGACTGCACCAACGTATGATGTAGATGTTAAGCAACGTCGAGCCCGGTTAGTACTTGGATGGGTGACCGCCTGGGAATACCGGGTGCCGTAGACTTTAATTTATACGCTCCCCCGCAATAGTTTAGTCTTAACAGATAACGATAACTCGGGTGAGACGTTTAAACGAATAAAGCAAGCAAGTGAAAACTATTTTTAGCGCTACTTTCATTATATAACTACACTTAATATGTCAATCAACCCCCTGGTGTGTGTTACGAAATAAACAAAACATAGCGCCGACTTATGTTTGATTTTTAACTTTCTATAAGTAGATTTGTGCTACAGAAAATCGGCAGAACATGATTTTTGTTCTAGTTTTTTCTCTCCAGATTTAAGGAGTCCGTGGGACTGCTAACATGCAAATCAGCAAAGGAGTCCGACACGATAATAAGGAGTCTCGGACTCCTGACTCCCGTTAGTGTCGAACCCTGCAGTGGTGTGTGTTACGAAATAAACAAAAAAATGGATTCTGTAACTAACGCCGACTTGTTTGATTGCGCGCTAATGTATTTATTTCAAAATACGCGGATGCGCTGGAATTCAAGGTGATTATCTTGTATATCGTTTTACCATGGAGTACTTAGACCCAAGTACTTCGTGGTTTTACCGACAGCTTGTTCAAGCTTTCAGCAGCATATGAAAGCATCTATACACACGTGCGTGTATAATTCCGTGATTTAAATATGCCGAAGATTCGTTTTGATGTTTGGCGAAATTAGTACGAGGGGAAACAATACTTCATTAAGGATATATTCAAGTTTTACTATTTCCATGAGTACGGACACCGACGGCGATCGAACGTTTCACGTTAATATCGTAAATGAAAACTGAACAAGAAACCAGGGACATAGATTAAATATATCTTATCTACGTCCCTGAAGAAGCTAGAAACATCATGCGAAACTTGCGAAAACTCAAACGGTAACAACGGGTTATAACAAATAAATAAGATATTTAAACCGGAAGCTAATAGGTTATATAGCTCGTAAGGATAAGATCCGAGAGCATTACGTATACGCAACAACTCAGACAATTACAATAATCGGCGCTATTTTTAGGCAACTAACGTCCGTCTTTCAAAGTTTCAAGAGGTCTAGGCTTTTGTTTTACTCAATTAACTTGCCGAAAACGGTAATATTTGAGTGAAACTTCACTTTTTGTGATTCTTCAATTTTGTATCTGTACAAAAAACAACCGATGCAGAAGCGATTTCAACCGATGGTTTGCATCGGCAATCGGTTACTAATGAACACACTGAAAACTGTTATTATTATGTGCAGGGCTGCCTCAAGTTTTTCTATTTTCAAGCATGATTGCTTGAAGCAGGTTGAAAGTAAAGCAGAATGTTCCTTAAGGCACATTCTGCTTTACTCTAAGTCCGCTTCAAGCTACATTCTGCTAGGGCCAAAGTCCAAAGATTTCGGAAAAAATCCGGAGAAATGGTAGCCCTGTTAGTCCTCTTGTATTGTAACTGCTTTTACCAGTCATGAACGAGATGTCAGTTATGGTATTCTCATGAAAGTAAGCAGTAATGTTGGAAAAGTACTCAGGAACAAAAATCCAAAACTTTGGAGAATCCTTCTTTTCTTTCTTTCTTTGTATACTGCAACACCGCCTTTCAAGGATTATGCACATCTGCACGCCAGTGCAGATTAGCAACGAGAGCCCAGCAAACAGTACATAATATGCCCACTGGCAGCCTTTTATAGCATATCTGAGTACATCAAGGGCAGGTAACTCTGTAACAACAAATCGAATGAACCTCAAATTCGACTCAGCTTCAGATCTTGATGCATATAACATTTGTGTCATTAAGTTTCATTAATATCCTTCAGATAGGTTTCCGGAAAAAATCCAGACAAACAAAATGTTGACAGATGAACGTACATACGTACGGACCATGCCAATATACGACCACCTTTAGAGGTGGGTGTATAAAAACAAAAGTATAATTAGCTTAAGAAAATAAGATAATAATAAATAATCTGAGGTTTGGAAAAAGTTGCTATGTTACATATTAAAAGAGAATAGTTTACAGTTAAAAGAGGATAAAAACACTGTTCCTTTTTAGTAAGTATGGCTGACACCGCTTACTGCCTGCTTAAAGTGCTCAAGATCAGGAAGCAGGACTATGTGTGAGGGTAGGCTGTTCCAAGAAATGAGTGTTGCCGGCGAGAAAGAGTATTTATAATAGTTCACGGAGGTGTTAAAACTTTTTCTTCCACTGCCAATATCATAGGCAGTGAAAATCATCTAGATTATACACCAGCCTGTTATACAGAGCTGTTCCTCATGTATTTGTACGATGAAATACATGGGGCTATATGCCATAAATATCTGACAATTAACCCTTTCCCCCATAGAAACATCTTTTAGTGCATTCAATTTATTCCTCCACTGAACAAAATAATTCCAATGAATTCAGTCTAAAACATGTACCAAAAGAAACATTTTCTATATCCTAGCAGGTGGTACCTTAAAGCAGGTTGAAAGTAAAGCAGAATGCGCCTTAACCCTTTCCTCCCTGAAGATTTAAATGGACAATTCCAGTTTCGATTTTTGTCTAGTCCATTTCTGGCTTTTAAGAGTTGATTTTGTCAATTTTGGCATTACTGACAAACAGTGAAGACCCTGATCAGAGGGCTCCTTTCGGAGCCCTCTGATCTGGGCCTTCACTGTTTGTACAGAACAATTGTATTATTCACATGTACACTGTTTGAAATGACGTCTATATGCGGGACTACGGTTCAAAGGGTTAAGGCGGCTTAGTTAAGGTGCATTCTGCTTTACTTTCAACCTGTTTTAAGTGGTCACCTAGCTTGGTGGTTGTGTCAGAGAGGTTTTACTGTCTACCTGGGTTGGTGTGATTGTGCCCCACTCATCTACAACAATGTTGGTGACACCATTGAGGAGAGGCTCAAAGCATGTCTTGCTGTAGTCACCGACTGTAGTCAGGGCAGCCTTCACAGCATCTACATCCCTTGTGAATGGTACAAGTTGCTCCCACAGGTAGGAGAAAACAAGCTGAAAATAATACAGTAACCCTTTACCTGACAGCATCATTTTAGGTTTGAAAACACATGTCAATGTTAAGTGTGGTTGTATGAAACTACTGTTTGCCATTCTGATAAAAACGGACCATCAGAAATTTCGAAACAGTCATTTTTATATACATGTAAAGTAATAATGTTATTGCATTATGTTTGTATTTAAGTTTCAGATAAAAGGTAAAGAATAATGGCTCCCGATAAGAGGGAGTAAACTTAAGTTTTCCAAGAAACGATTCTAAAGAGTAGTCACATTACAGGGGCTGGCTGATATTTGAGGATAAATTTTTTATCATTATCCCTTTACCTCATAGCCAGTTTCTAGTTTTGAAGACATATGACCACTTAAAGCAGGTTAAAAGTAAAGCAGAATGTGCCTTAAAGCATATTCTGCTTTACTTTAAACCTGCTTTAAGTTACCATCTACTAGAATATACAGCTTTTCGTTTATGAAACATGTTCATGACAATAGAAATGTGAACTATTTTCTTCAGTGGGTGAATAAATCAAATGGGCTAAAAGGCGCTTCTATCATCTATGGGGGGACAGGGTTAAAATATCTGAAACATGCATCTAATCTGAAGCTATGGAATAATAACATGTGCACTGTACCAATGAGGTGAATTCCAACTTGCAGTTATTGGTGAAGTGGTCAAGCAAGGTATACAGTCCTTGTATGGCCAAACTTTTACGAGTTGTCTCCTCCTCCTCTTCCTTCTCTCCCCTCACTGGTCTACACATAGACAGGGAAACATCTAGGGCTAGTACTGTTGGCATTGCTACTGTAATATAAATAAACATGCCTAACCCATAACCTCATAAATACCCCTTCTTATGTCTTTTAACTCTTTCCCCCATAGAAGCACCTTTAAGTCCATTTTATTTTTTCCTCCATTGAAGAAAATAGTTTTATTTTACGGTTATGAATACATATGAAATATTTTCTTTATACTAGCAGATGGTAGCTTAAATCAGGCTGAAAGTAAAGCAGAATGCACTTTAAGGTGCATTCTGCTTTACTTTCAACCTGCTTTAAGTTGTCACCTAAATTCAACATTAAAACAGGCTAAGGGGTAATGGGTTAACTTATTTTGCCACTGCAAAAAATTGTACAAAATTGTACACCGAGTCCTGAACTTGATGACTCTGCAACTAAGAAATATTTTCTATATTCTTAGGATCTAGCATGGCACCTATCTCAAAACTTTGACATGACAGGCTATGCCATGGGTGTAAAGGGTTAACCCTTACTGTGCAAGAGACGTGCTTGCAATTAGTGTGTCTACTAAGATCAATTAAACAAGGGCCACTATGGCCCTAAATCGCTCACCTGGTAACCATGTAACCATGTACACCGTGTGACCTAGTTTTTGACCGGGAATGACCCTCATTCTAAATTGACCTCGATTTCAATGAGACAAACATTTTTTTCAAGTTTCATGAAGATTCAATGAATTTTGTAGTCTCTAGAGTGTTAACGAGGTTTTTGGATGATTTGACCTAGTGACCTAGTTTTTGACAAGACATAAGCCACATTTGAACTTGACCTATATTTCATTGAGGCGAACCTTTTCATCAAGTTTTATGAAGATCAAATGAAATTTGTAGTCTCTAGAGTGTTAATAAGGTTTTTCGGTGATTCGACCTAGTGACCTAGTTTTTGACCGGACATGACCCACATCTTAACTTGACCTAGATTTCATTGAGGCAAACATTTTGATGAAGTTTCATGAAGATCCAATGAAATATTTAGTCTCTCGAGTGTTAACAAGGTTTTTCGAAGATTTGACCTAGTGACCTAGTTTTTGACCGGACATGACCCACATTCGAACTTGACCTAGATTTCATTGAGGCAATCATATTGATGAAGTTTCATGAAGATCCAATGAAATTTGTAGTCTCTAGAGTGTTAACAAGGTTTTTCGATAATTTGACCTAGTGACCTAGTTTTTGACCGGACATGACCCACATTCGAACTTGGCCTAGATTTCATTGAGGCAATCATATTGATGAAGTTTCATGAAGATCCAATGAAATTTGTAGTCTCTAGAGTGTTAACAAGGTTTTTCGAAGATTTGACCTAGTGACCTAGTTTTTGACCGGACATGACCCACATTCGAACTTGGCCTAGATTTCATTGAGGCAATCATATTGATGAAGTTTCATGAAGATCCAATGAAATGTGTAGCCTCTAGAGTGTTAACAAGGTTTTTCGAAGATTTGACCTAGTGACCTAGTTTTTGACCGGACATGACCCACATTCGAACTTGGCCTAGATTTCATTGGGGCAATCATATTGATGAAGTTTCATGAAGATCCAATGAAATTTGTAGCCTCTAGAGTGTTAACAAGATTTTTCGATAATTTGACCTAGTGACCTAGTTTTTGACCGGACATGACCCACATTCGAACTTGACCTAGATTTCATTAAGGTTAACATTTTGATGAAGTTTCATGAAGATCCAATGAAATTTGTAGTCTCTAGAGTGTTAACAAGGTTTTTCAATAATTTGACCTAGTGACCTAGTTTTTGACCGGACATAACCCACATTCAAACTTGGCCTAGATTTCATTGAGGCAATTATATTGATGAAGTTTCATGAAGATCCAATGAAATTTGTAGCCTCTAGAGTGTTAACAAGGTTTTTCGATAATTTGACCTAGTGACCTAGTTTTTGACCAGACATGACCAACATTCGAACTTGACCTAGATTTTATTGAGGCAAACATTGTGACCAAGTTTCATTAAGATCCAATGAGATTTGAACCTGCTAGAGTGTTAACGAACAATTGTGAAAGGACAGACGGACGGACGGACGACGGACATCCAGCGATCCTAAAAGCTCACCTTGGCACTACGTGCCAGGTAAGCTAAAAATCTGTTGATAAATTTTTGGTATACAAGTTTTTATTACTTTAAAGAATTTAAATCTTCTCTAATTATCTTTAACCCAGTATTGTGCCTAGACCGTGGCATCGCAATCCCACATTTTTTTCATGATTGTCCCTTAAAAATTTCGCTGGCCCGTACAGACAGGTGCGCTAAGAAAAAAAATAATATTCTCTTTTCCAGTCATCCGGGTATTTAATCTCATGTATACGCATACTCTCGGTCCTTCATTCGGATGGCGACGGTCTTACTCGGAGAAAAAGTTAATTCTAATTTTCGGTAAAATCGCGCTTTTGCAACTTATGTAAGATCTTCGCAGTATTCATAGCTAGGACCTATTCAGATAATAATGCGTAAAAAAGTATTTGATTAAACGCGCCGCTGCACTAGTGTAACGTACGTGGTACGTTGGTATATGCAAATGAGGCTTCCCAAATCTGATCATTGTAAGTTGGAAAGTGAGTCAATTATATAGCGCAACAAACATCTCTTGATGTGAGCTTAAGCTTCGCACCGACAGGGTTTGTTGTTGCAGGGTCTCTCGATATGCACGTTACAAATGGTGGCAGTGGTGGGATAATGACAACAGTTGCCAGACCGGAGTTGCCTTACCCACGATTCTCCCGGGGTCCAAGTCTCTGGACGAGACTTCTCGGAGGGGAGATGTTATTTAACGTACGTGGTACGTTGGTATATGCAAATGAGGCTTCCCAAATCATTGTAAGTTGGGAAGTGATTCAATTATATAGCGCAACAAACATCTCTTGATGTGAGCTTAAGCTTTGCATCAACGGGGTTTGTTGTCGCTTGGTCTCTCGGTTTGCAAGTTACACTAGCTTATGTAGATTTCAGGTTTGTTGTCCCCGAGTGCGCATGCTAGCTAAGTGTAAACAAACAGAGTATGACGTAGCACTGGAAAAGAGAATGGTTAAAGAAATGAGTTAGAAAATGTTGGATTTGTTCAGTTTACTCCCTCTATCTAGAGCTCTGGGATACTCAGAAATTATAACAAGTGAAAGGTGGTTACGATCTGACCAATAGGAGGTAAAGACCTGAAAAGAAGATATGATAATGGCATAACATGATTTTATGGTACGACTTGGTCAGGGTCCGACTTGGCCAGATCCTGGGCCGAACATGCTGTACTATCCCAAAATTGCCAATGCTTTATTGAGCATTTAAGAAAATAATAAACAAACACATATTTCAATTTTAAATGATACCTTGTTAGTGTTTTAGGTAAAAACATCAGCTAACTTGTGATAATTCTATTTATTTACATGTAAATTTTCTTCAGTTTTCGGCATCTTGTTTCGGTTCAGTATAAAACAATTGCGGTACGACTGAATAAAACAACTTGTTTTCGGGGCCACAATTGATTTTCAATAAACAGTATTTTTTTCTTTATAAAATAATATAACTCAATAATTTCTATACATTCAAGTTAACTATACAGATAATATAAGATAGTGTGCAAACAAAACTACTTCTTGAAATATTTTATGGAAATATCAATGTTTAAAAAAAGTCAAATTCTTAAAAAGTCACTAAATTTCAAATTACAAAAAATCTACCTGTGGTACATATACCAATTTAAGAGTGCAAATAGATATTACTTATATGTACTAGTCACAAAAATTTAATTAAAATCTGCAGTAGACTTTATATTTTATACATGATTTCCAGAAATTCTGACAAAATGTTAACACAAACCGAGTTACCTCCCTTGGGTTCAACTTTAAAATGTCGTCAGCTCTTAATAATACCATATTAAAGTAAAACCTGTAATAATGGACCATTGAATACGATAGCCTGTACACATTTAAAGAGAGGTGACTGCTTAATGCATGACAAAGTAATGACTTCCGGTTCCGGTTTCAAGATGGCTGCAAAGTTTTCAGTGCACAGAATTTAAATAAAAATCTTCGCGAATCTTAGTCAATGCTTTAATTACCTAATGTTAAAATAGTTTAAAAGGAAGAAGGAGACTTGTTTTTCAACTAGGCATATTTGATTGGACAAATAAAACCGCTAAAAGGATAAAATTTAGGAATCTTTGTCAGCATCGTGTCAAAAAGATAGTGTCAAAAGGATAAATTTAGAAGAGGAGATTTGGTCAACATCGTGAGGGAATTACACTTACCCAGTGTGGGGAAATAAGTCAAGCTGTAATAGTTATACGTACAAATCAAGTAAGTGATAAATAAATGAACTGAAAATCACCACAGCCTGCGAAAATTGTTTTGCGGCGTGGCATACAATAACGGAAACGTAAGCTGAAGACAAAACTTTTACAAACCCACAGCCTGCGAAAATTGTTTTGCGGCGTGGAATTCTGGAAGAACATTAATTCAATTAATTGTGCAAAATAATTATTACAGTAAAATATCTATTTAAAAACAAACAAAATCTCCATTTGGAATAATAAGACAGATGACTGATAGTAGATTGGCAAAAACTTGTGAACAACTTTTGGGCAAAATTGGTGAAGGAGAGTCAACCCACCACACAATAGTCTTATCGGATAGTAAAGGATGCTACATGAAAAGAGAAATTAATGCAAGAATTGAAAATTACAGTGCAGTGAGAAATATTAAATGGTGGTGCAAAGGGGGAAGGAAAATTGAGGAAGCTCTACAAATAATTAAACACAACCTCGTCTCAGAAACAAGAAAACATAACAAAATATTGGTTTACATATGGTTAGGGACCTGTGACTTAACAGAAAAGGCAGATATAGGACAAATTAGACTGAAATATAGAGATAACAGGGGTGTAGAGTATATTGCAGAAAAATACCGTGAAATTGTGTCGGTCATTAAACGAAACAAGTGCAAAGCTGTCATACTTGAGACTACCTACCATTCCATCAAACACTGGAACAAAATTAAAACAAATTCAGAAAGAGAAATATATACAGAGGAAGACGATCTACTCAGAAACCAAATTGACGATCTAAATCAGAAAATAAGAGAGATAAATTCAGAAAATTCAGTTTTGGCACCCAGATTCAACATTGACACAGAAAACACAAGAAGAAAGAGGACAAGAACAGGTACCTATACAAACTGGGCTTTTTACAAAGACGGGGTGCATCCTAGGAAACAACTAACTTACGTTTGGCTACTAAAGTTAATCTACTATATCATTTTGAGTGACAGTACATAAAGTAAATAAAATGTTATCAAGGCGGTCAACCATTAAAGGGGGGAGTACACAATTAGATGCAGTTGAAAAAAAGAATAAAAAGAGAGGGAGGCCGGTAGAAATTTTTGGGTCGCAGAACACCAATCGCAACCACTCAGTGATACATACACCTTCAAGTTCTAGTTCAGTGATTCGCATACCTTCAAGTTGCAACTCTGCCGTAAACTCTCCTAAAGCAACCACACCAAATAAAACCCTCGAACATAAATTGCAAATCGATACTGATGACTCGTGGACATGCAACCTATGCACAACAAATTTTACAGACCCTGCAGATATGATGATGGAATGTCAGAGATGCAAGAACCATTTCTGCATTGGTTGCCTTAACAAAACAGTTGAAGAATACAGACTCTTGGCAGATAGTGATTTAATGTGGTTCTGCCCTCCATGTAGACAAAAAGTAGAAACAAATATTGTGACAGACAGAAAAATTGAAGAGACCTGTAGAGACATGATGGCAGCTTTTGAGAAAAGAATCCAAAGCATTGAAACAAATTTAGATAACAAATGTGACCAAGATGAAGTAAGGAAAATAGTGAAAGAAGAGCTTGATTTGGTGAATGGGAAGGAAAATGGTTACGACAAACAGGAAGTCAAAGAACTTGTCAGTGAAGAAGTATCAAAAAAGATGGAGGCGGCTAATGAAGCAGAAAAAGAGATATCCAAACAAAATGCAGACATAGATGAAGTCATGAATGAAGTGTATGAAAGGAAACAAAGAGAAAATAACTTAGTGATATATGGTATCCATGAGTGTGACTCCAAAATTAGAGACGAAAGACAGACATTTGACAAATCTGAGGCACTAACAGTACTACAAACATGTGAACCTAGTTTAATGAGGGAAGATCTAGTGAAAGTAGTGAGACTAGGGAAGTTTAATAAAGATAACCCAAAAAGACCAATGCTAATTAACCTCAAATCAGGCAAGCCTAAAGGCAGCATCTTCAAAGGTGCCAAAAACCTTTCATCAAAGGAGAAATACAAAGAAGTTAAAATTTCAAACGACTTAACAAGAGCAGAGAGACAAAAGGAGAAAGAGCTTACAGACAAAGCCAGGGAAATGTCGGCAAAAAACGGGCAGGGAGAGATCTTCAAGGTGAGAGGACCCCCCTGGGCCAGAAAGATAGTGAAATGGCGGGTGGGGGACCCCAAAGAATAAAACCCCAAACTAAAAAAAGCTCAGAAATTGTACAAAGTGTTAAAAATGTTAATGTTAAAAAAGTTGAGAAGTTAAATTTTACTGTTTTTAAAGAAAATGTACATATTGGAAAGGGTTTTAACAATTTGAATTGTGTATATACAAATGCAGACAGTTTGCCAAACAAATTAGATGAGCTAAAACTGCGAATTCAAACAGCAGAAGAAAACAGAATAGATATTGTAGGGATAACTGAAGTGTACCCTAAAAATTGTAGATACATGCCAGGAAAAGCAGAGCTGCAAATAGAAAATTTTGACCTGTTTATCAATGAACCAGAAGACAATAAAGTAAGAGGCACCGCATTGTACATAAACAAAGAGCTTAAGGCAGAAGAAGTTATTATCAATGGTAGTTTCAAAGAAAGCACATGGATCAAAATTAAACTGAACAAAAAAGACTCCTTATTGGTGGGATGCATGTATAAGAGTCCAAACAGCGACATTGAAAATCTCCAAAAACTAAACACAACACTAGAGGAAGTTTCAAGAATGAAAGAATACTCTCACTTGCTTATAATGGGAGACTTTAACTTCCCCAAAATAAATTGGAAGACATGGATAAATAGTGGGGATACCCAGGGAGACAACTTTATGGAAAGCATCAGGGACAGTTACCTATATCAGCATGTAACAGAACCTACAAGAACAAGAGAAAACTGTGAACCAAGTACACTGGACCTTATAATGTCAAACGAAGAAAATGCCCTGGACAACCTTATACATTCTAGTCCACTTGGTCACAGTGACCATTGTGTGCTGGATTTCACATACAGAGTGTACTTTCAACCAGAAGAAAAGGAAAAAGAAAAATGGAACTATTTCAAAGGGGATTACAATAAAATGGCCGAAAATTTAAAAATTGACTGGGAAAACTTAATGAAGGGAAAGAACACAGAGGAGCAGTTTCAAATTATTATGGACAAACTGAACAGCTTAAAAGAGAAATTTGTACCCAAGATAAATATGAAGGCACAAGCAAAAGCAAAAAAGCATAATTATATGCCATTGGATGAAAAAACCATAAGGAAAATAAAGAAAAAGCATAGATCTTGGCAGAGATACATTGAAACAAGAGATGGGCAGAAATACCAGGAGTTTGTGAGACTAAGAAATCAAGTGAAGGGCATGGTAAAGAAATCAAAATTAAACATGGAAAAAGAAATTGCGAAGAATGTGAAGACAAATCCGAAGAAATTTTGGCAATATGCAAATTCAAAAAGAAATACCAAAAACGGGATACCCGAACTAAAAGTAAAACAAGAAAATGGAGAAACACTTAAAACAAAAAATGACCAAGAAAAGGCTGATGCACTGGCAAATTTCTTCAGTAGTGTATTTACAGATGAGCCAGAGGGCGATACTCCAACATTAGAAGAACTCAATGTACAATATGAATGTAAAGTGGACGAAATAGTAGAAAAGGACGTTTTGGACCTCCTGGAAGAACTCAATATAAACAAGTCTACAGGCCCTGATGGTTTACACCCAAACATGCTCAAAGAGATAGGAAATGTCATTGCAAAACCACTGACAATCATGTTTAACACATCATTATCAGAAGGGGAAGTCCCAGATGTATGGAAAATAGCAAATGTTGTAGCTCTCTTCAAAAAGGGCGACAAAACGGATCCTGGAAATTATAGGCCTGTAAGCTTAACAAGTATTGTATGTAAACTGATGGAAAAGCTTGTGAGAAAAGTTATAGTAAATCATATGAGCTCTAACAATTTCTTTAGCAAACAACAGTTTGGCTTCATATCGGGGCGGTCAACTACATTGCAACTACTAAAAGTTATAGATGAATGGACAGAAATTTTAGATACTGGGGGAACAATAGATTCGGTTTACATGGATTTCATGAAAGCATTTGACAAGGTACCTCATCGTAGGCTGATCAAAAAGATGGAAAGATATAAAATAAGTAAAACAATAATATCCTGGGTAGAAGCATTCTTGCAGAACAGATCTCAGAAAATAACTGTAAATGGAACAGAATCGCAGAAACACAAGGTAACAAGCGGGATCCCGCAAGGAAGCGTACTAGGCCCGACACTGTTTGTCATTTACATTAATGATATGCCGGAATGTGTACAGTCTCCGATCTATCTCTTTGCAGACGACACAAAAATCTACAGGGAAATCAAGACAAGGGAGGATGAAAAGATTTTACAAAATGACTTGGACAATTTACAAGAATGGTCAAATAAATGGTTGTTAAAATTTCATCCGAACAAATGTAAAACGTTAACAGTGTCAAACAAAAGCAGGGATTTAGATGGGGGGAAGTATCACCTTTACGACGAAAATGGAAATAAAATTAAACTGTCACAAACAAAAGAAGAAAAAGATATTGGGGTAATGGTAGACCAGAATTTACAATTCAAAACACATATGCAGCAACAAATAAACAAAGCCAACAGTATAATGGGACTTATTAGAAGAACTTACACGTACCTAGACGAGCAAAGCTTTAAATATCTTTTTCAAGGGTTAGTTAGACCACATTTAGAATATGCTGAAGCTGTTTGGAATCCATACAAAGTAGGGGATATAGAAAAATTGGAAAGCGTACAAAGGCGAGCAACTAAACAGATACCATCCCTAAAAAATATGGAATACCCAGACAGACTAAAAAAACTAAACATGCCAACTCTAAAATACAGGAGAACAAGAGGTGATATGATTGAGGTATTCAAGATCTTATCCGACATCTATGACCCAAAAACAACAGAAAACTTTTTACAAAGAAATACTTCATCAATCACAAGAGGACATGGAAAGAAATTAAAGAAAAACTTCTGCAGACTAAATTTAAGAAAATTTTCATTCACACAAAGAATAGTAGATATTTGGAACAGCCTACCGGAAAAAATAACAGTAGCTGAAACAGTAAAGAAATTTGAGATAAGTCTCGACAAGCACTGGGCAAATCAAGAAGTAAAATTCAACTTTACAAAGGACATAATAACCGGAAGTCGCGTTAAGTCGGGCATAAGTAGTAAAGAAGACAAGTTAGATGCGGACATAGTGGTCTAGGCCAGCGTCCACAGAAGATCCTAAGGTATCCTAAGGTATAAAATCTCCTTTAGGATTTATCATTTAGCATTACTTTTGTCATGTGTTAAGCTGTCATCTGGCGTAGATAGACTATAGATCTAAATCCTCACAATGTTTAGTTGTCACTTGACTATACTTGCATCTGATATTATTCATTATTACATTTGTGACTAAACATAGGCTGTCCTTTGATCACTGCGTTATGGACTGACTAGTCAATAAAATCTGACAATTTTTTTTTTTTAAAAGTTTTGTAGCGTATTGGACTCGAACCTAGAACTTTTGGATTGCTAGTCAATCACTCTACCAACTGCGCTAAAAAGAAGACACTGAAGTTTATCAAACTTTTCTTTATGTAAATGTTCACTATAAACACGTGCCGAAAAAGATCATGTGAAAGTCATCAGCATTTTCGGAACTCGAGACGCTACCAAACCACCTTAAGTAGACATAGACCGTTTGGATGCTTAGTTGTCGTTCTGTCAACCAACCATATCATTCCTCCCCTTCCCTTCCCTTGTAATCGTACCACACTTTCTTACATTAAAATAATGAAAACCATAGTTTTGACAATCATCACCCGGCCGTAACCCGAAATCTTCGAAAGCATAGTAACCACTAGTATTCGACATTTCGTCCAATTAGCACAGGAAACCAACCCTCTATATATGACTCACATTCCATTAAACATATAGATACATGTAGTCTAGCATATTTCCATAATCATTAGCGTTTGATATGGCATTTCATTCTTAATAAATAGAAACCATGCAAAGAAATAAAAAATATATTTTTGATTGACGCATATTGAAAATTTCTACTTACTGATCTACTCAAATTGTTATTTCTAGCTGTAATTGTTTGTTAATCAGGGCAAAGGGATAACCATGAGACGTATATAGTACGTACGTGTCAAGAAACTTTTCCAATGTGTTTTTTTAATATAAAGTTTCTGACATGTTTTACGCACAGTTCTGTTTCGTATAGAAAGTAGGTCTCTATTGTGGGACCAATTAACGCCTATCTATCCGTTGCTTGTGGTCGCCTTAGATATTTGTCTTTTCCACAAGGGAATTGGCTTTGTCCTTCTTCTTTTTCTACCATTTACAAGAAATTGTGCACCAGAAGTCCGACATGTGGTCGTCGGATTCTGATAGTTGGCTTTTCTACCAATATTCCTTTGCATGTCCATCGAGTGCACTGGTAGATGGCATGCAGATGGTTTGGTTATTACCCAGTTGCCGATTAATTCAGCGACTTAACAGGAACCTAGGTGTTGAATAGAAGATGGCTGAAACTGGGAATACTTTTATTATTTTCCGCTTAAACAAAATAAACGCAAACGTTATGCAATAAAATACCAAAAAATGACAACGCTATCAAATTTCTGAAAATTATTTGTTACCTGAGTAGCAAATAGTTTGAAGCCTGATCAGACGCAGGGAAATAATGGTTCAAGTGCAAACGCGTTAATTAGGAAAGAATGACGTCTTCCCCACTGTTCAGATACGTACGATGCGACTCTCAGCAAAAAAAACCAAAACATATACATAAAGAAGGATTACTTGAAACTTAATAAAGGAGGATTACTTAAACTCAATTATATACTCATAAAATGAAGAATAAGAAAATTGAAACAAATGCATATTTTCAATGTATACATACGTTTTATATGTGTGCACATGGCATGATGGCTGTATGTATTATAGTTTATATTGCATATGATAAAATTTGTATTTGTGAAACTTTAGGCTCAAAGCTGGTAGATCTTGTGGCCCGACCCCATTTTGTGTATATAATTGGAATAAAATATGTTTTAACTAAACTAATGCATTCAGCGAACACAACCCAGAGATACAGTGGAGAATGTGTTATTCTTTCCCAATAAACGCGTTTACGCTAAAACTATTATTTGCAGTGCAAACAGTTTGGAGCCAGATCAGACGCCGGGTCACCCGGCGTCTGATCAGGCTCCAAACTTTTTGCCACCAAGATAAACATGAAATATCAGAATTGTCCAAAAGTTGTTCTTTTCTACGTTTTAGTGCTTTGCGTTTGCGTACGTTTGCGTTTAAACGGGAAAGAATAACAGATTCTCCACTGTATCTAACGAAATGTGTCTTTAACCCTTTCACTGCTCCAAGTCGTATAAAATAGAGGTAACGCGGCGTCCGATCAGGATCCAAACTGTTTGACACTCATTTCGAAATGTCGTCAGACATACTGTCTTAAATATTACGTTGAAAGTAAACTGCAGATAAAAATATTGAAGCAGACGACAATGTAACAGTCACGATTAATTTGGCACCGAAAGGGTTGGCCCTTGCAACGCTTAGATTCCAAACAGACTAATCCGGTTTTCTGAACATTGATCAGTAAACATTATCTATTGAGAATTTTGCCCGGAAAAATATTTAAAAGCGTGATGAACAGTGCAGACCCTACTAGTCAGATAGCTCCTACAGGATCTGGATGTACAATGTACTGTTAGCAAAGGATGAATAGTGGTATGTGGGGGTCATCGTAAAAAACTTAGTATCAGTAAACCTTTATAAACTTTGTGATACTAGAGGTCAATGATTTATGTAGCAGTGACCTGAATAAAATATGCCGAGACATGAATGTGAATAGTGTCCGCTTGTACGGATGGGAAGACGCTATTATTTCCTAATAAACGCCTGTCCATTACAAACAGTTTGGAGCCATATCAGACGCAGGATAACCCGGCGTCTGGTATGGCTCTAAACTGTTTGCAACTCAGATACAGACAATTCATAAGAAATAAAAAAGAGTTATTTTCTACATTTAATTGCAGTGCGTTTGCGTTTAGTTTCGTTTAATTAAACTAAAAAGCGAAACGTTTAGTATGCGTCGTTACTCGTAATATGACGTCACTTATCACATTAATTTAGATATAAGCTGTTTTGAAATAAAACAGACCACAACAGGGGTTTTCAATGAATCTTTGTAATGAACGTCCGTCTACAGGTCAAAACAGTAGGTCAAACAAACATAGTACATGTATAACCATTGTGTGCATCGTTAGGTTTGGTATTTCGGTGGGGAGCCCTAACGATGTCAGAAAAAGATGGGAAAAGGGGTTGGATCATTGTTTGTGCATGTTTTATGAGTGGTTTCTTATACGATGGTGTATGCTATTCTTATGGACTGATATTTATTGAGTTGTTGGGTGCGTTTAATGAATCAAAGGCCCTGACGGCTGGTGTAAGCAGTGTAATGTTTAGTATGGCCATGACTGGTAGGTTTCACACTGTCTCGTTTCCCGGTATAGTCCAGATGTTATTACATGTACTTTTACAGGGCTGCTATAAGTTGATAAAGAAAATCCTAAGATTTCCAAATTTTCAAGCACGGTTTTCCGAATTATACCTTTAATCCATAGTCTGTTTCTAGTTTTTAAGACACGTGATGCTCAGAGCAGGTTGAACGTAAAGCAGAATGCGCCTTAAGGCGCATTCTGCTTTACGTTCAGTCTGCTTTAAGCTTCCATCAGTTGGAATAAAAATCCGAAGATTTCGGAAAAATCCGGAGAAATGGCAGCCCTGCCTTTTGTTAAACCATTATACCATTAATACGCCTTTTTACGCCTTTAATTTATTCTGCTATTGAATGCAAACACGATGAAATACAATGTAGACAATGGCAGATTTTAGAAAGTGTTGGCCGTCTAGTTTAATCTGAGTTAGAAATAGTTTGGACACAGTTTGGAATTTGGGAAATAGCTTTTTACCACTGTTTTATAAACCACGGTTACAGTGGAGACGACGTTATTTTCTTCATTATAACTGCATGACAAATACTTCAAACATAATGTCCTTTGCAAACAGTTTTGTAATCCAGCGTCTGTTCTGGCTCCAAACTGTTTGTCACTCAAATTTGAATGCGTTTTGTTCGCGCTTAGCCTATAACCCCACAGCCAAAATCAAGTTTTAAAAATAGGTTACATCTTAATGCAGGTTGAAAAAAAGCAGAATTCGCCTAAAGGCACACTCTGCTTAAAAGTTCTTATGATGCAAGTGGAAATATTTTATTCCATAGAGGAATAAATTAAAGGTGTAATAAGGCATATAAATGGTAAAATATCGATTGCATATTTTAATAAACAATTAACTGTTATAATAACAATGTTTACGGCCGAAGAATCCATCATTAAAACAACGTTTAGTATTTTTCAAAGGTCTGTAAACATGTTTCTACTTTAATAACTCCGGCTGACCCGGCGTCTGATCAAGAACCAAATTGTTTAGAAAAAATATTATCAACATTTTCATGAACCTGTAGTTCTCTAAATTTATTGCATACCGTTTAGAGTCGTTTAACCAATTTGCGCCCAGTGGATTATTCCATGTTTATGTAAATTGGATAAGTCCGTTTTTATCTACGGGGTGCCTGGTATAAATTTTCGTTTTCGTTTTGTTTCATATTGAAATTCCTATCAGCAAACAGTGAAGACTCGGATCAGACGCCGTATTATGCGATGTCTGATCAGAGTCTACAATGTATACCTATGTCCCATATATGGAATAGTGGGCACAAAGGGGTTAAACGGGCAAAAATAACGTCCTCTCCACGTTAATTATATAATTGCGTTAATGTTGTTTTATTACCTTAGGTCCTTTGGCAGGGATGTTCATAAATAGGTTCGGATGTCGTGTGACGAATGTTCTTGCTGGCTCCTCCCTTGCACTTGGATACATATTAAGTGCCTTTTGTACAGGAATAATATATCTATACTTCAGTATTGGTATTTTAGTAGGTAATGTCGGATACCGATTTCAAGTAATTAGAATTCCATATTCTACCGTAACTAATGCATAACAGAACCACATGAGCCTTGCCAAGATAAAACCTGTCTAACTGCATTGTTAATAGTGTAGATCAGGTCTTGATCTACACCGTTTGACACCCAAATGCATCTAAAGCATTTTATATATCTGTATTCTGTACGGTATTTGACAGTGTAGACCAAACTCAGATACAGAGCCTGGGATGATGACGATGTTTGGTCTGTACAATGTTGCACAATGCAATAAGGCTGGTTTTAGCATGACACGGCTCATATGTATGTAGAGTGAAACCCCTCTATTCACTAGGCTAAATGATGGTATGAAAGACATGTGACAGCTTAAAGCAGGGTGAAGATAAAACATTGTTTTAAGCAGGCACCTGCATTTAACACAAACTTATCAACTTTATTTAGCGATCATTTTAGAGAGGTTTTACTGTAACGTAGACCAGGGATAGCCATGTTGCAACCGCAATTTTAATAAAACCGAAATTGTAATACATTTTATATCAAAACAGGCTTGGGGGTCAAAAAGTGTATTCCAATTGGGTATTTAATCTCATTTGTGTAAAATGCAATTGCAATGAATTACATGAATTGCAATAAAATCAATTTAAATTTTAAAACAGTTTGAGATGCCCAAACGTTTTGTCCTTACCTTATTACCCGTGGTTAGTCTGTTACTCTGTCCTTCTGTTCGCATGCCTGTCTTTTCGTTCAAATATATACATGTATTTGAAATGGTATATTTTCTGAAGCCAACGGTTGGAATTTCGTAAACAATCATGACACTTAAAATGAAATTTCATAGAGACTTCCACTTGCAATCTTTCGAATTAAGTAGGACTATGCAAACAACTAGTTGCCAAGGCACGTTACAAATTTGGTGGCAGCGGTGTGATATGGGATGACATCACCATCATCCCCGGATCCATGTCACATTGTCTCTGCCCTTAGGACTGCCATGTGAGCAGGGTGACTTCGGGGCGAAGTCAAGAGAAAAGGGGGAGAAATGTGACGGAAATGGACGGTATATAAACACTTCTACAGTCTGACTGTGGAAGCCGGCTTTTATAGCCAGATTGTCTAAGCGTTTGTCTCGGTTGCAGAATTAAGCAACGTCCTGCGCGGTTAGTACCTGGATGGGTGACCGACAGGCTTTACCGTCGGCCCGGTACACGTTACAACTATATTTTTCAAAACCCTACAGGGCCATTAAGATATAGTTTATACAAAAAGTTTAACCCAGATTGTAATAAGTATTTTTTACCCAACTGATTGAGATCCCAAACCTCTATTTTTGTCTCGACTGAAATAAATGACTGCAATTTCCTGAACTTAAAATTGAAGTTTCGGGCAGACTTCCGCGTTCATTTTATTCCAGATTGAATGGCAATATGAAACAAATGTTAAAGTACGTTTTTTCTTCTTCATAAATCTAAAGATAATTGTTTAAAGAATCTGAAAACCGGATGGCAAATTGACATTATTAAGAAAAGCAATCACTATTAAAGAAAATTATGGTTCTATTATGTATAGGTCATTAAATTTGATATGCAAACACTTTGGAGCGAAGCTTGGAAAATAACTTTAAAAAACATGACAACACATTGACAACCAACTTGAAACCTGATAATGCGGCGTCTGATCAGAGTCTACGTTGTTTGATGATAAGAATTTCAATACAAAACAAAACGCAAATGAAACTTTAGACCTGACACCCCTTAGATAAAAATGGCATAATCTAATTTATGAACACGGAAGAGTCAACTGGGAGTTAAACGCGAAATCAAATGGATTCCTACGGTATTGTATGTTTGTTCTATTGTACACCATTAGGTCTTGGACTTCCAGCACTTGAAGTGACGAGAAGTGTTATCATAGTACACTATTTTATGAAACGAAGATCACTGGCAAGAGGGATATCTACCTGTGGCTCAGGTAAGATTCTCAAACATGTTTACTGCTAGACTATCATCTGCTTTCAATTTACCGTCTGCGTGTACATCTCAAATTTGTACGCTTATAATTTGATAATAATCATATAATAAACATATTAAATTATTCTAATCTAATACTTTGACATATACGGGCCTCTTGAGTTACAGTACATGCATCTGTGACTTTGAATAAAAAAATTGAATGTATAACATATTTAACCCTTGCGACGAGTTTACTCTTCATTTAAAGTATCCTATGAAAACAGTGAATACCCAATTCAGAGGACCCCTCATCAGGGTCTGCATTGTTTGTCATTTTGCAATATATTACAAAAATCAACCGCAAGTAGCCAAAGATTGAATAGATTAAATGGAAACTGGAATTGTCTATTAAAAGTTTCAGGGTTAAATGAGTTCAAAAATTAAAGAAACATATCAATATATGAATGTGTTTCCTTTTACTGCTACAATGGAGAAAACGTTATTATTTCCCGGAAGACTAACGCAATGCAATCAAATGTAGAATTGGTTCAGAAAAAATGAACAATGTGTTTTAATCTGGTTGGAAAACAGGGTTCCATACATTTGATCTGGCTCCAAACTGTTTGCAATCGAATCAGGTCATTTAGCATAAACGCGTTTTTGGTATAGATATAGTTATGTCTTTTCTTCTGTAGAATAAACTTGTTCACGTCGCATTTTATTGCGGATATATATGCTTGTACATGTTAAACACATGCCCCATAGGCCTATAATTTATTTCTCCACTGATGAAAATAGTTCCACTCCTTAGTCATGGATAAGCACCATAAGAAACATTTTCTATATCCTAGCAGATGGTAATTTAAAGCAGGCTGAAAGTAAAGCAGAATGCGCCTTAAGGCGCATTCTGCTTTAATATCAACCTACTTTAAGTGATCTTTTGTCTTCAAAACTAGAAACAGGCTAATGTGTAAAGGGTTATGTAACTGTACTAAACTGGTGTTATTTTATGACAGGGATAGGAACCATTGTTTTTAACCCATTATCAAAGTGGCTAATAGACGAATATGGATGGAGAGGTACTCTACTGATTGAGGGCGGGATTGCTCTTAATTTGGTCGCATGTGGTCTTCTGATGAGACCATTCTCTGAGCATGCAGTCACTGAGGTTTGAAGTGTTCCCATATTTCTTTAATTCTTCTCATAAAAAAGAGAGCAATGAATAATAACCATTTGTTTACCAACAAACTCGTATATGGCGACTGTGCAATACGTTGCATTATTTAAATTCAACTGAAACAGTTTTGTTTGATGAAAAAGAACATTTTAAATCATTCAGAACATTTGTACATGGTATTTTAGTCACTGTCAATTTTAGTCAATAATAGGATGTGAATGTGTATATCTTTAGTTATGACACTATAGATATTTGTAACTAAGCTATGCTCCACATGTAAGAGGGAGTAAACAGAACAATTCAATCATGTTCACACTCGTTTCAGCATCAAATAAGTAAAGTTCTACTCGCTAGAATAGAAGAGACGATTCTAATTAGGAGTGACTCCGCAGGGTTTCGTCCAGACTAAAATAAAGAGTTTAGTTTTTGACATTCTCACCTTACCTGGAGCCCTGGTAACGGTATTATTTTGCACGGGTCTGTCAGAAGAAAAACACTTACAATGTATTTTACATCAGTCTTTTTAGTGTTTTCTTCTGATCTGTCCAAGTGATTTTTAGATTGGAACATTCTAAAACTTTAAATAGATGAGTTTTCTCTACAGCCAGTTAGAGAAACGGATAACTGTAATTCTGTATCTTTTGTGCGTAATGTACAGTAGAGGATACATTATTCTTTCCCGTGTAAACGCAAATGCAATGCACTAAACTGTGGAAATTTACTTTAAGAAACTTTAACTATATTTTAAATCTGAGTAGCAAACAGGTTGGAGTCTAATCAGACGCCGGGTTACCCGGCGTCTGATCTGGCTCCAACCTGTTTGCAATGGAAATGATAGTTTTAGTATATAAATACGTTTATTGGGAAAGAATAAAAAAATATCAGTACAGTTAGCGCAGCGGTCTCGTGCTGCACGAGGATCATGCTGTCTAGTAGGAAAGTGTACGAATATATGTTCGAAGTTAACTTGTTTTCCTATTTACCATTATTAACTATTCTGTTCTAAAATAACTCGATCAAGTCAGAAAAATCGGAAAATATCACCTTACGAGTCTAACTATAGTTTATTATTTACAGGAATTCCACCCAATGAAAACGCTCGCCGACCATTCATCTGTAACGTTTGCTGGTAACACTCAAGAGAACAAGGCACACTTGAATGGAGCACATCAGTATGGAGCACATCAGTACACATCAGAACTGGAAACCGGTGATCATTTGGAAACACTTTTAAATAAAACCACAGATGAAGCACCAACAACTTCAAATAAACAGAGCGACAATGAGAAATGCTTAAACACAAAACTCTTCAAAACACCGTCGTTTTTAATTGTGATAGCCTCATCATTCTTTCTTGGCATGTCGTTCTTTGCACCATTTACTTTCATTCCTGATATGACAGTTTCATCTGGATGGACTCGTCAACATGCCACGTGGCTTATGACAGCCATTGGCATTGCAAACACAACCGGAAGAATCCTTATAGGATTGCTCATGGACATAAAGTGTCTCAACAGAGTTTTGTCATTTGTGGCAATTCATGTTTTATTGGGTGCTTTAACCGCGGCAATGCCATTTTGTCAACAGTACTCGTTGCTAACGACTGTTTGCATTGGTTTCGGAGTTTTAACAAGTAAGACGTTTTACAGTGTAGAAGAACTTATTATTTCTCGTTTAAAAGCAAACGAAACAAGCAATGAAATTAAATGTAGAAAATGCCAGCTTCTTGAAAATTCTCACGAGTTATATATATCCGAGTTACAAACAGTTTAGGGCCTGGTCAGACGCCGGGTTACCAGACATCTGATTTTGCTCCAAATTGTTTGCACGGTAAATAATTGTTTACACACAAACGCGTTTATTGGGAAAGAATAACGTCTTCTTCGTGTTTATATAAAAAAAGAAATGCATAGCTTTCGTAATACAGTAAATACTTGATTCTACGAACTCGCGTTACTTCGAACATACACATATTTAAAAGTTAAAACGTAGCTTAGCCACATTTTAAATTTGAAATATGGGTATGTTCGACTTAAACGAGATCGACTTATCATAATTAAACTTACGAAATACTGGAAATATCGATTTAAACGTAGTCTCGAGTTTCGACTGTATTTTGTTCATGCTTTTTGTACAATTCGTGTACGAGCGTAGAAGTATGTTGTGTAGTAAAATGATACATCAGGTCTTTCATTTCTCCGGATTTTGCCGAGATCTTCGGATTTTTATCCTAGCAGATGGTAGCTTAAAGCAGGCTGAAAGGCGCATTAAGGCACATTCTGCTTTATTTGCAACCTGCTTCAAAGAATCGCGCTTGAAAATTAGAAACTTTGAAAAACCTTAGGAGTTTTCATGATCAACTTAATATAGCAGCCCTGATACATGCACACAAAATAAGAAAATCACTTTTGACACAGGCGGTTTCTGTGACCGTTTGTATACATAACATCTTTTACGAACGGTATAGACGTAAATCAATGATTCAAGGAGGAACTCAATAATCTTTAACACATTCAATCCTAGCGACGAGTACACTCGTCATTCAAAGACAAAAGGCGCCTTAAAGGAGCCCTAATTTAGATCTATTTTGAAACTGGAATTTTGCATGAAACGTTTCGAGGGTAAATAAGTCCAACAAAAGTTTGTCGTACATTTAAATATTACGGGGAGGAAATCTAAATGGGCGAGTATTGGTTGTATTGTACGAGCGCGTTTTTCACACATCAGTGCTCCCTCCCTACAACGACCCTCCGAACAACGATTCCCTCCCTTACATAAATGCTTGCAGCTGTTCCCCAAATGGGAAATTGTGTCGAACGCTTTCCTTGCTGCAATATCGTATGGTTAAAATTGCCGTTTGTTTGTATTGTGCAGAAGAAACATAAAGATGAGTGACAAACAGTCTGAACCCAGACCAGACGCGGCGTCTAATCTGGGTTCAAACTGTTTGCAAATGTTCTGTAAAGGTATTAATTTTCCCTCCCTATAACAAGTCCCTCCGAACAACACACCCAATCTATGTCTCCCATTGGGTGTTGTTGTAAACACTGTACAAACAGTACTAAGTTTTGCCTAAATTGTATCCTATCTTGCTGTCAGTATCGTAAAAAATCGAATTTTACAATAGAATGGGAATGTTTTAACGTAAATTAATATATTTACTTTCTTTTTTTCTCAGTATTTCAGTATCATACACTTTAAAACTTAATATGCACTTGGATGTGTACAGTGGAGAAGACGTTATTCTTTCCCGTAAACAAAAACAAAAACCTGCATTATTGCAATACATACCGAGTACCTTTGTCACCCCAAGCTCTGTATCATAGTTTGGTCTACACTGCCAAATACATGCTACATAAAATGCTTTAGATAAGGCCAGTGTATAATAAGACCAGCGGCGGATGGCCTTGGTCTACCCTGTTTGCAATAATATTGCAAACAGTGTAGATAAAGGCTTAACGGCAGATTTCTCATGGCACGGCTCAAATGCAATGCAACAACATGCAGTAAATGGCAACTATTGGACAAAACTAGATATACATTTTAATCTGAGTGGCACCGGTTTGGAACCAGATCAGAGGCTTTGTTACCTGGCATCTGATCTGATTCCAAACTGTTTACAAGGGAAATAAAAGTTTAAGCATAAACGCGTTCATTGGGAAAGTTGGATCTTTATTGAGAACGCTTTCTCCACTGTATCCTTTATAATGGTAAATTGGAATTACTCTTACCTTGTAAGCATTATTGACTTTGACAAATATAATATAACCCTTCAACTCTTAATGACGTCATAAAGCGCATTTGCAAACGGTTTTGAACCTGATCAGACGCCGCGTAACGCGGCGTCTAATCAGGATCAAAACTGTTTCACCACTTGTTTTGAAATCACGTCAGTTATACTGCCTTAAATCAAACTTTGAAACGATTTTGCAGACAACAATATTCAAGCAGACGACAATATTGCGGTGAAGGGGTAAAATCCTCACGATAAATTTGATCATGGAAGGGTTATTTTGTCAGCATATTGATGCGAAAATGCTTTTTTGTGTGTTTCTGTTTTATTTTCAAAGAAATGTTGTGCTTTGTGATTTCAGGTGGTCAGTCTATATTGACTCCGCTCATCTTGGCAGATTTGTTTGGTGAAAAGCTTATAGCTGACACATTCGGTTTCTTTGCTGGTGCTTGGGGAGTCGGTAGTCTCGTCGTTGGTCCGTTGACAGGTTCGAGATTTAACTCTTTGCATGCTGGGTAATGTTTTCACCTGTCAACATTGTCGACTGCAACTGTTCTAGAATTTTCTAAATTTCTTTACAAAACAGGGTCAGAGTGTCAAACTGTTTTGATCCTGATCAGACGCCACGTAATATTGCCCTAAGTCCAACTTTGAAACGGTATGGCAGACAACAATATTGAAGCTGACGACAATCTGACAGTGAAGGGTTAAAAACCTCACGATAATTTGATCATGAAAGGGTTCAATCTCAAACAAAAATGGAGTTGATAAAGTACCTTATATGATAAGAAGCTTTAAAATTTACTTAATGTAAAGTAAATGTAAAAAGTGGGCACTTTCTTTTTGGGCTGAGTATAAATTTATGTAGGACTTTAAAAGACGTTAATAATTTGAAATATCCTATAAAATATATCTATATTCATACACGTGGTTCATTAATTTAGGAGCTTTCAGCTTAATCCTCATCCAGCATTATTAAATCACTCGTATTAACACATTCAACCCTAGCGAATAGTATACTCGTCATTTAAAAACAGTATACCTGTGAAGAATGCCCCTGCACTGTGCAAACATTGAATACCCTGATCAGAGGGCTCATCTACTCCTTTACTGTTTTTAAATTGCATTAACCTGTTTCAATTAACCCTAAATAGTAAAAATGGACTTAACTTAGTTGGAAATTGGAATTGACCATTAAAAGTTTCAGGGATAAATGAGTCAACTCAAAATTAACATTTGTACGCGCCATGGTGTTTGTTTTTATACTTGTCTCGCATTCCAGGTGCCATTTTTGATGCAAGTGGCAGTTATACTCTAGCCTTCGTCGCCATTGGTGCTGCATTTGTGTTATCAGGAGTACTATACATCCCATTGTACACATTGACAGCAGGAAAAACTGATGGGAACAAGCGATCTACCAGTAGGATAAGTTGACGAGTATGACGGCATTATAACAGGATCTACATGTATATGGATATTGACGAGCAGTATTTATTTTGATAATCTCAGAGTAATAGTACTAAAAAGACGTAAGGCATTGTGAATTATATATACTTATAAACACGATATCAAATTTTGAGGCATGCAGTTGGTGTTTTAAATTGTATTCCTGAATATACCGGTATATTATTATAGATGCCTTGCTACCTGGCACCTGCTCTTGCTCCAGACAGTTTGAAATGGAACTAATTATTATAGCACTAATTTTATATATGCATATAATAGGAAAGAATAAAAAATGTTTCAGCGTAAATAATGAAGTGTTCCTCTTACAGTTCTCCCTCTGTACAACAACACCAACTGGGAGACAAGGATTGTGCGTGTTGTTTGGAGGGAGTCGTTGTAGGGAGGGAAAATAATATCTATCCTTAGAGTGTTGAGCACGACTCGGCTCACATTTGCAAACAGCTTGAATCCAGATCAGAAGCCGCGTTATCTGGATTCAAGCTGTTTGCCACTGGTCATTATGATATTTTGTCAAAATATCCAATATGAAACTTTGAGAAAAAACGACAAACGACAGTTTTAAGCAGACGATATTGCAACAGTGAAACGGTTAGACATAATTGTCTTTGGAAACAGCAACAGGCAGTGTTGTAAGGAAGGAATCGTTGTTAGGAGGGCCGTTGTAGGGAGGGAGCACTGTATTTTGAACTATATTTTGTATACGCATGTACGCTTACTACACTGTTGACGGCGTGATTATTTCCCGTGTAAACGAAGCTAATAACAACTTTTCGAAGATGTCAACGACTCCTTTTAATCTTAAATAGCAAACAAATTGAACCACATTAAATGTCCGGTTATCTGACGTCTGGATTGCTCCAAACTGTTGGAATTGAAACAAGTTTTAACCCATTACCCAATAAATATGCCTTTTTACGCCTTTAATTTATTCCGCCACTGAAGAAATTATTGCCACTTTATACAGTCTTGAACGTGTACCATAAAAAGTATTGTCTATATCCTAGCAGATGGTAGCTTATATCAGGCTGAAAGATAAGCAGAATGCTCCTTACAGCGCATTATGCTTTACTTTAAATCTGCTATCTTCAATACTAGAACAGTCTATTGGGTAATGGGTTAAGCAGAAAAACGCTTACGGGGAAATAGTAGTTTTGTCATGCGTCATTTTGTTTAAATATATACGTATATACAGTATAAACAACAGTTGAATTGAAATTGTATTGTACTTAGTTACATGTACATCAGCCCCAAATATTGTTCTTTGCTCCTAAGGGACCGTATACAAACTACGGAATACATATACGTTACTTTCTTTGTGAGTTTTTTTTATTTAGCTATGGTGGAACTACTCTAAAAAATGCGACAAATGTTCTGGTTCCTACAAAACGTTATCGATTCTGTTTAAAGGCACACTTCAAGTAATCTTAACCCATACGGTGATATATATGCGACTAATGTCGATTTTGCAAACGGTTTGGCTGCTCGTGTCGATATTCATACAGTGGAGAATCTAATATTCTTTCCCGTTTAAACGCAAACGTACGCAAACGCAAAGCACTAAAGCGTAGAAAAGAACAACTTTTTGACAATTCTGATAATTCTTGTTTATCTTGGTGGCAAACAGTTTGAAGCCTGATCAGACGCCGGGTTACCCGGCGTCTGATCTGGCTCCAAACTGTTTGCACTGCAAATAATAGTTTTAGCGTGACCGCGTTTATTGGGAAAGAATAACACATTCTCCACTGTACTGCGCTCAACTCGTTCACTGCCTACGGCGCCTAAAAGCGACTGTGCAAACAGTTCGGATCATGATCAGACGCCGCCTAACGCCCGTATCGACATTTCTTCAGTCAAAACAGACCTAAAGCTGACTTTAGAAATATTACAGTCGACACTACCAATGCAGACAGTATTATTGAAGGTAAAAGGGTTAAAGCAGGCGATAAAACTTGGCACAGAAAATGCTAATCTATAATTGAAAGCAATATGCTGACAACAACATCTAATCATTCTAATGGGAGACAAACAGCGTGTGTTGTTCGAAGTTAGTTGTTACAAGGATGGAAAATCAATACTCTAAGCGTCTGATCTGGATTCAAACTGTTTGCCACTCGTCATTGAGTTTGAGAAAAGCAGCAGTCAATTTTGAGCATACGATTTTGCAGCAGTGAAAGGGTTAACTATAACTGTTATGTTTGGGGAACAGCGGCAAGCGTCGTTGTAAGGAGGGAATCGTTGTTCGGAGGACCGTTATAGGGAGGGAGTACAGTAGCAGTATATAACACAGTGTTGTCAGCTGAACGTGAAGGGAATACTACTGTAACAAATTTATGTTAAGTAAGTGCAAGATAAGAAATTATCTTAACATGTATCGTATCTTTTTAGCAAATGTTTAACCATTTGTTATTTCGCAACAATGTTAAAGAAAGATGAAGGATGGGGATGGGTCGTTGTGTGTGCATGTTTTTTCAGTGGCTTCCTTTTCGATGGCGTCATCTATTCGTATGGTCTGATATTCATCGAGATTTTAGATGCATTTAATGAATCTAAAGCCTTGACAGCAGGTATAAGTAGTGTAATGTTCAGCATGAACATGCTTGGTAAGTACCGCTTCTCTTTGACTGATAGTATAATAATATTTGATAAAAATAGTATTCTCGCTGTATAGTCGTATATAGAGTTCAATATATTTCTATATGTGTTGTATGTTTGTTTGTGCATATGTACTTGTATATCAGAGAAATATCACATTTTTATGAGTAAAAAAACTATTTTGCAACCGTAAATTGATTAACAGTTTTAATTTTCCACATTAAGTAGAACAGCATAGTTCATTCTCCTACATAAAACATGTTAAAAAATTCAACATCTTAACCTTTTACGCATTATGTCAGAATAAGTACGTACATGTGCTTTCTATACCTATGATTTCTATGTAAATTGTGTTAACATGTACGACCGAAACGTGCTTGCATTGTTTGAGAGTTTTTTTATGTATCTGATTGTGTACAATTTGTATAAAGTGTGATCTATAATATTAGTTATACAGTTTCTTCACAGTGTACATGAGGATTTCTTCCCGGCTGAGGTAAATCATGTTGCCCGAGCCGTTAGGCGAGGGTTACATGATTTTACCAGCCGGGAAGAAATCCTCATGTACACTGTGAAGAAACTGTATAACGAATTTATTATACTGCAAAGTTTTCACTGTTCAAACGAAATATTTCGGAATTAGTCGTGTACAGCTCTCATAATAAACTATAACAAAATCGCGCCAAAGCAGATACCGTTGAGCGTAAATGACGTCATGTCGTCACGTCTGATGGTTGTTATCCATAAGAAAATGGGCATACTCGGCATACTTCGACGTCAAACTTTCCCAGAAATAATGCCACTGTTGAAAGATCCAAACACCGATTGATTCTTAGCCGAAATGGACTTAAAACGGAGGCTGCACGATTGAATGCACTCAATCCTGTCGAGAAATCGGCCATCTTATTTTCTGCAAAGCAAGACTCAGGGACCTGTCAGCCAATGAAAACAGCTGCATTTCCAAGTACCCTGTCAGCTCACAGGGTACTTCGTGTCAGGTCTACGGCTCGGTGACCAATGAAAAGTAAGGAATTTACTTTGCAGTATAATAATGTTTTAGGTCCACTGGCAGGGATGCTTTCAAATAAGTACGGGTGTCGTGTGACGCATTGTGCAGCAGGGACTATCTTCGCTTTGGCGTACATTGCAAGTGCATTCAGTACAGGTGTTGTATATCTGTACTGCAGTATCGGTATTCTACTAGGCAAGAAACGTTCGTTTACATTAAAGGGACTCGCAACCGGATGGTGTACTTGTCAAAATAAAATAAAATACTCAAATAAAAGCAAATTTGTGGCATTATTTGGCTTCTGACATTAAAAAAATATGATCAGTCCAAAAAACGTCTCAAGAATCGTCACCGAATCTTAGTTTTTTAGATATTTTCCATCGTTTTTCTATAGCGTTAGCTAACGGTATAGTTGTTGTTGTTGCTTCTCTACACGGGCTCAGACATAAACACGAGCCGAATTACGAAGTTGTATGCACTTTCGATCGCTACACATTGAAATACGTTAAATCGATCCGAGATAAACAGATAGTTCCGTGGTCCATTGGTCTAAGCGGTTTCCCCTATTTTGCCTTCTGTCCGCCAATGCCGGGCCCCGGGTTCGAATCCCACCAGAGACCAATATTTTTTTTTATTGAAATACATTTTTTTAAACAGAATTTCTGATCCTAAACTAATTCTTTACCATTTATATAAGCGTTTGACACATATTTACAAATTACTATTTTTAATGCACCATCTGGTTTCGAGTCGCTTTAACACAACATTCGCAATTGTACATACCGGTATATCGTATACTGTACATTAACCATCTCACTGCCATTACGTCATCTGCTTTCAACAAATGCAATGTCTGCATTTACCTTTGAAATTTAAGTTTGAGGTAAATTGACTGAAGCGACATGTACATTGAAATGAGTGTCAAACAGTTTGGGTCCTGATCACACGTCACATGACGCGGCGTGTGTTCAGGGCTCAAACTGTTTGCAAATAGTATTTGATGTTGTATTTGGGTTTCGAAGCTATTTGATATCGTACACAACAGATTTGTCTAACAAAAAGCCTCATTCCGACGCTCCATCTACCGGTGATTTCCTTAACTAAGAGCAGATTGGGAGATTATATCATCCTAAGTTAGCTGCTCACTTGTCACGTACAGATTATTGCATCAATTATTATTGCATGCGGTAGCATGCGATAATAATTGATGCAATAACATGCATGTCACCACCTGTCTATATACCAATTACATGCTCTGGTGAAAATTCCCTACAAGTACAGATAAGTTGGCCAGAGCCTTAATAAGCATTGTCAGTTCTTTGATAAGATGAAACAATGTGTTAATGCAAATGAAACTATTTTTCTGCTTCTTACTTTCTTAAAAAGTCTATATTGTAGTTACCATTAGGCTGTATCTGGATATACTCTTTTATTTGGAATTTAATCTGGTTGCAACCTGTTTTTGAAGAACATTATTAATTCTGTGAGAAATTAAAATCACATGCATTAAGCAAAACATTTAGCAGACTGTGAGTATGAGCAAAATTGTCCGACCACAACTTTGGAAGAGACAGTAACCCGATACAAGTTTTTCTGTAACATTCAGATATGCATACCTCTTATCAAAATGGATTTCAACCATCCGAAAAATTAATTAGTCCTTTTCTGACCATACGCTGTCAGTTTAATCTGAATCTAATTACTATTTTATTAAAGGTCAGATAAACATAATTTGTGCGATATAGAAATATATCAGTCCACAAAGTTATCGCTCACTGTCGGTAATTATTGCATATATGGTGACATCTCGCTTTATTATACAGCACATGTTAAGCTTGTTATATATTTGGAAATAACGTTATCATCTCCACTGTATAAATAGCGATATTTTAAGGCCACGGTTTGTATAGAGCAATACAGTAAAACCTCTCTATTACGACAATATAATTGTATTAATTATTTTGTGTTTACGACATGTGACTGCTTAAAGCAAAGCGACAGTGAAACAGAATACTCCTTCAGGGCTCATTGCTTTAGGCTGACATCTGTTTATACAATCAATTAGCCTTCGTTTTAGTGGTCGTAATAGAGAGGGTTTACTATACATGTATAACGATTTATGATTATTTTTCTTGACTTTAGGTTTGGGTCTTATGGGTCTAGAATTAACACGGATAGTTATCATTGTGCAATATTTTGATAAAAGAAGATCACTTGCTAGAGGGTTATCTATGAGTGGCTCGGGTAAGAAGTTTAAATACAAACTCATTCACCTCTAAATTTCGAATGAACAGTTCCAGTTTCCAATAAAGTCGATGCGATTTGACGTTTTCTTTTTGATTTATTGTAAAAAATAATGCACAGCAGACCCTGGTCAGAGGGCTCTCGCGTGAAATATTGAGCTATTTACGACGAATGAAAAAAACGCGAAGAAAATCATATGTTGCTGTATATCTAAGGCTCTGCGGCAATTTCAAAAAGGTGTGTTACATGTAGATTAGGATTTAATTTATCTTTTTTTGTCATATTCAAAGAACACGCTTAGGTTAAATATATTTCAAATGAAAACAAACATGATCATTTGGTTTTGTATTATTTATTCCATGTCTGTGGTAGTATTTCCTCATAGGAAAACTAATTTAAGACAGAACAGGCACCAAATATGATAATTATGAAGCTCTAAATATGGTACTATTTTGTAAATTTTGTATAGGGAAATAACTTCTCTTTCTTTAATAACTCAAACACTAACCTGTCAATTTCTTATCATATTTTTAATGCCTCAGTAAGGGCACTCATCTTGTTGAATATAAGAAAAATTAGATATTAGAAATACATTTTTTTTAAATATATTTTTCATAATTAAAAAAACACACAAAAAACTATCATTACGCATAAAAACCATGTTGTTTATTCAGAGATTAATATTTTTATAATCTGGTGCCTGTTTGCTCTCGATTTAGTTTCTGTTTGCGAAAATACTTTCATAGACATGAACTAAATACATGTAATAAAAAACAAAATTGCCTTGTTTGTTTTCATTAAGATTTTGAAATAGATTTTACTGAAGCGTGTACTTTGAATTTGACAAACTTTGAGAAAAGGTCCTAATTTGTTACACCTTTTTCCAAATTGCTGTAGTGCAAAAGATGTACACCAACATATGATTTTATTTTTTTATTTTTTCATTATCATAATTAAACAGCTCTTCCAAAATAAAAAAAAGTTAGAAACTTTGAAAAATTCACTTATGGGTTAATACACCATTAATTTGAATGACTAACGCGACTTATAAAATTCACCTAGTGTTTCGGCGGGTTTTAATTGATTTAAACAAACTAAAAATCAGATTGGCATAAAAAAAATTGTAAATCTGTATGGTTATGAGGCGCATATATAAAACACGTAAATAATAGTTTAGGAAAATAATTTATGTTGACATTTTATGCATTTGAAAATATTAATAAACCCGGTCCAAACTAAGAAATAACACACAATTGAAAGCCAACCCCATGACTGCACCATTCCTTTTCGATGGGACATTTGATCCCATTTGTAGTTTACATGAATGCGAAATACCTTTTAGCGAAGTTTTAAAGCAGAGCTACCCTGTCTTTTGTCAGAGTAGAAAAAGCGATGGGAAATATATAAAACCTAAAACTCGGGTTTTTTTCTTTCTTGAGGATGCTTTATACTGATTATATTGTTTTGATGCACGAAGATGGCACAACATCTATGTTTATTTTATAATTTGTTGTTGTTGTTAATTGCAAATATAACATCTCGTTTTCAGTCTTTTTAATGCATTGCTTATTGCCAATTGTTAAATATTGACGTGTATTTTATGCGTTTAGTTTCGTTTAAAACCCCTTCACTGCCATGACATCATCAGTTTCAAATGATTATCATATGATTTTATTTCTCAAATTAAATTTTTAGGTAGTTTAATAATTCTTTTCTAGGATTTGGTGCCATTGTGTTTAATCCACTTGCCCGATGGCTTATAGACGAGTATGGTTGGCGAGGAGCATTGCTTATAGAGGGCGGACTGTCCCTTAATATTGTCGCATGCGGTCTTCTGATGAGACCCTTCTCAACGACAATACCTAACCAGGTTGGTGCTACAAGTGCGACATGCATTACGTCATTTATTTTGTTCTCATATGATATACCCGCTTGTAAATCTAAGTGAATAAAGTTTCGATGATTCAACCCTAGCGGCGAGAATGCTCGTCATTTACAAACAGTATACCTTCGAACAGTACAAATGCCCTATGCAAATAGTGTAGATCCAGATCAGAGGGCCCCTTAAGCAGCATTCTAATCAAGATCTGCACTTTTTGTCATTTCACAATACATTTATATTGTATAAATTAACCATTAAGAGTAAAAGTCATAGAATAGACTTTATGGCAAATAGGAATTGTTCATTAAAAGTACAGGGATAATGACCTCTTTATGGCGTTCTACCTTACTTTTACAGTATATAGCTGTCTTCAAGCATCCATAAGCAGTCCTTACATTGAGTAGTCGAAATGGCGTTTTATGTTTAAAAGGTGTGCGACTTTTATGATACCGGTAATTACAAAATTGTTTTAAACTGTAAAATGGTGACAAACCAGTCTTAACCCGTTCACTGCCGTGACGTCATCAATTTTAAACAATTGAAGTCTGCTTTTATTTCTTAAATTTTAATTTCTGCTATATTGACTGAAGAAATATTGAAATGAGTGTCAAACAGTTTGAATCCTGATCAGACGCCGCGAAACGCGGCGTCTGGTCAGGATCCAAACTGTTGTGCTCGGGGTAAGGCAGTGAAGGGGTTAACAGCAGTAATTCTCCTTTACATTGACAATAATGTTAAATTCCTCGCCTCAATGATAAATTGGAGGTATTTTTATGCTTAGGTAACCACACGTAAAAATGCAGTTTTCAGTCAAAACAGCCGTGCGTTCATTAGCGCGAACTCTCCGGAACATCTCGCCGCGCACCTCTCTGCTCGTGGCGAACCATAGGTGGAGGGACCAGGAGAGAGACAAACGCATGCAACGTTGCACCAAGCAGCGAAGTTTGCGGCGAGAGAGGTTCGGTAGATTTCACGCTAATGAACACATGGCTAGATTTAGATTATTATTTGGATTTGACCTTAGGGATACGTGTCCAAGCATCGCACCGGGGTCAAGTTGCCTTGACATAAGCAAACTGTTTGTATCATGATCATTAAATACAATCTTGTTTTGCAGTCTGGCGATTTACCTGCTTTCACCTTTTTTCGAATAAATCAGACGGCGGCGTTTGGTCAGGATCCAAACTGTTTGCAAATAACCTTTGTACTCGGGGCAAGGCAATGAGGGGGGAAAAGGGTTAAAAAAAAAAGTTTTTGATTGCTGCCCATATCAATTTGACAGAAATGATATGTTCACAAGATGGATCACGTGTAGTGATCTTTTCTATTCTAGGCCAGAAGTCGAATCACAGGCATGCAAAATGATGAAGACTGTTCAATGCCAATGTGCACCGACAATGTCGTCATAACAACAGAAACGCACAGCAATAATGTTCATGAAATAAAGATTCACGTAGACGGGACATGCATATCTCAAAACGAAAATGAGGAACATTTCAAAACACCTTTGAATAAATCTTTAAGTGAAACATTAGTACAATCAACTACAAACCGTCAATCTAATTCTGCAAAATTGTTAGATCTAAAACTTTGTACACAACCAACATTTCTTGCGATGTTTATTGCTTCATTCTTTCTCGGGCTGGCACACACTGTGCCTTTTACCTTCCTACCGGATATGGTTGTTTCATCCGGATGGACACGTCGCCAGGCAACCTGGATTATGACCGCCATTGGCATTACAAATACAGCATCAAGAGTACTCCTAGCAATGGTCATGGATATAACGTCTTTCAACAGAGTTTTGGCATTTGCGATACTTCTAATATGTGTTGGCGTTATTGTCGTGTCAATGCCATTGTCTCAACATTATGCTATTCTAATGGCTGTCTCTATAGTGTACGCAGTATTTGCAAGTAAGTAATTGTTTTTACATTTGTATATTATGCAACACAAAGAATTTCCCTTGTTCAGAATATGTTTCCATGTAAATCCATAAGGTATCATGTTTATTGTAAATGCAGTTATTTGTCTTCTCTCACTATGTAAGTAGTACATTTATAGATATAATTCATTTTGAAGCGCTTTAGTACGGAAGCCCATTGGGGCCCTTTTGAGATAGAAGTTAGAAGGCATTCATTCGAACATTAGCTCTAACTCCTAAGTTCGAATTGTTGCCGGAATATCTAAGATCTAAGACCTTAGTTCTAAGTAATAATTTCTAAGTTTGAATTTTGCCGGAACATCTAAGATCTAAGACCTAAGTTCTAACTTCTAACTTCTAAGTTCGAATTGTTGCCGAAATTGTTGCCGGAACATCTAAGATCTAAGTTCTAAGTTCTAAGTTCTAACATCTAAGTTCGAATTGATGCCGGAGATATCTAAGATCTAAGATCTAAGTTCTAACACCTAAGTTCTAACTTCTAACTTCTAAGTTCGAATTATTCGAACTTAGAATTTAGATGTTAGAACTTAGAACTTAGATGTTAGAAATTAGAAGTTAGAACTTAGATGGTCCCGGAACCAATTCGAACTTAGAAGTTAGAAGTTAGATCTTAGATCTTAGATGTTCCGGCAACAATTCCGGCAACAATTCGAACTTAGGAGTTATAACTTAGAACTTAGATATTAGCTTTTAGATGTTCTGGCAACAATTTCGGCAACAATTCGAACTTATGAGTTAGACCTTAGATATAAGATATTAGATCTTAGATGTTCCGGCAACATTTCGAACTTAGGAATTAGAACTGAAGTTCGAATTAATGCCATCTAACTTCTATCTCAAAAGGGCCTCAATGGGCTTCCGTACTTTAGAAATTACAACTCCTGTGTGAAATGAGTGCTATATAAATCTGGTATAATAATAATAATAATACGAACCATCGTGACTTTTCATCTGCAACAAAATTATTTGATTCACAGTTGTTATCTACATTTGGTTTCAGATTTTAAACTTAACCCTTTTCGCTTTATAACACTAACATATGCAAACAGTATGGATCCAATTCAGACACACGTCTTCTGACCAGGATCCAAACTGTTTGACACTTATATCAATCTTTCCTTAGTTTAAACGCTTCAATTTATCACATTTAATAGATAAAATCAGACAATAAATTAAAGTAGATGATAATATGGCAGATCCTGTGTTAGACGGGCATTTCCGTCATAATGGCAGCAAAATGGACGGATGAGTTGGGTTTTATGGCAATGCGACACAAAATAGGTCATACAACGCCGATGACTGATAAGGGATGATGAGATGACGGCAAATAGTTCAAGCTTTTTTAGCTGATGAATACTTAGCACAGAAGATTAAACAATTTGGTGTCTCGTTATCGAAATGGCTAAAGTAAAATCTTTTCATTACGAACACTGGAATGGAAAACAAAGATTGCGTGTGTTGCTCGTAGGGAGTTGTTATAGGGAGAGAAAATTAAGATTTAGTTTACATTTGCAAATAGCTTTAATCCAGATCAGACGCCGCGTAACGCGGCGTCTGATCTGGATGCAAGTTGTTTGTCATTCTTCACTATATTCCTTAAATGTCCACTAATATGTAAAGTTGAGGAAAAAACGGCAGACGACAACGATAAATTCCGATAATAAAAGAGCGTGGTGCCGCCCCAAAAGTTGAAATGCAATGGTCCTCATCGAAATTTCACCCTGCTAGGTCAATAAAATCGGTCTATAACCTTTACCTCGCCGTGCTGAGAATTCCCGTTTTATTGTTTTCAGCTGGCTATTGTATACTACATGCTCTCGTGTCAGCAGATTTGTTTGGAGAGAAACTAATTGCCGATACAAGCGGCCTATGTTCCATTGCTTTTGGAGTGGGGAGTCTCATCGTCGGTCCGCTTACAGGTTGGAACTACAATTATTCTCTCCCAATAACGGCCCTCCAAACAGCAAGCCCCTCCTTACAACAATGCTTGACACAAAACAATTATATTTAACCCCGTACCATGACACCATCTATACACGATAAAGAAACTGTACATTTGGTTGAAGATAATTGATTATACATTGTACTTGTAAGTACAAACCATAAACAAAAGTGGTATCATAATGCGCAAAAGTGTACTGGCTACACGATGGTGTACTTTTTATTGTGATTTAATAATTTACAGATCATAGTTTTGTGTGTGAATGACGATGATGTGAAAAGTGTAAGTTGGAAATTTGTAATATTTTGTAATTGTCATTTGGCCATCGAATATTGTATTGTGAACCATGAAGCGGGTCTGGTGTTTAATTGTTAAAGGGAATGTTTTTTTTTAATTTGACCGACATTATCCCCTAATATTCAATTTGACAATTAATCCCCAGAAGGCGACAATGTTCATAATACAATATTCGATGGCCAAATGGCAATTACAAAACAATACAAATCTGCAGCCTTTACTGTCCATAGCATTGTTATTCACACACACAATTATGTGCGATATTCGATACTAGTTACAGTATTTCATTATACACGTATTTCACATATACTTTTTAATTCTAGTGACAGCATTTCATTATATTCCACGTGTGCTATAGTTAAGGCTAGTAACAGTATTTCATTATACACGTATTTCACATATACTTTTTAATTCTAGTGACAGCATTTCATTATATTCCACATGTGCTATAGTTAAGGCTAGTAACAGTATTTCATTATACATGTATTTCACATATACTTTTTAATTCTAGTGACAGCATTTCATTATATTCCACATGTGCTATAGTTAAGGCTAGTAACAGTATTTCATTATACATGTATTTCACATATACTTTTTAATTCTAGTGACAGCATTTCATTATATTCCACGTGTGCTATAGTTAAGGCTAGTAACAGTATTTCATTATACACGTATTTCACATATACTTTTTAATTCTAGTGACAGCATTTCATTATATTCCACATGTGCTATAGTTAAGGCTAGTAACAGTATTTCATTATACATGTATTTCACAAGTGCTATATTGACGCTAGTAACATCAATCCATTTTATTTCACAGGTGCTATATTTGAATATAGTAACATCAATCCATTTTATTTCATAGGTGCTATATTTGAATATAGTAACAGCAATCCATTGTAGTTCACACGAGCTTTATTTGATGCTAGCTACAGTCACAGACTCACAGGTGCCCGCCGCTTGCTATGTCATCATAAAAACATCTTTTTGTACAACCAATCACAACTTCTGACTTACAACTCATTTTCTGAAAACGAAATTCATTTTCTCCAACAAACAGCAATATATTAAGTAGGTATATACTATATCAAAAATTATTTTTAGAAAATGAATTGTATGTCAGAATAAGGGTTGACCGTAAAAACAGATGTTTTTATGATGACATAGCATGCGACGGGCACCTGTAGTAACAGTATTTCATTATATTTCGCAGGTGCTATACATGTATTTGATGATTGTAACGGCAATCTATTATATTTCACCGGGGCTACATTTGATGATAGTAACAGCAATTCGTTTTATTTCACAGGTGCTATATTTGATGCTAGTGGCAGTTACATAGTAGCATTCATCGCAGTTGGCGCTTCATTCATGTTGTCCGGAGCGCTTTATATTCCAATGCATAAAATACCAAAGAAGAAAGGATTCTTGACGAAATAAAGAATTGAGTAAATTCGATTTCGTATTATTCTTTGCAATAATTGTTTTGTCTTCTACAAAATATCATTACATACAATCGTCACATGTACAGGTCACTGATGTATTTTATTTGTTTTTGACTAACTGCAGTTAAAGTCGTGATTCTTTGTCGTGTAAACAAAATTCTAACACACCTCGCCCACACCCCTATATAAGCGAAGAAGGACCGTCTCAGTGTACGAATTTTCAGTAGAACACTCACGCGCTAAACGTTCGAACGTGACGTCATTTGGCTTCGAAAATGCGTACTCCAAGAAATGTAGCGCCGTTGCTTCGGTGCAAATTTCGGTTAAATTATGTGTTAGAATCGAAATAACAAATTCATACCAGTGTTCTATCTAACAATCGAACACTGGTAGTCGTTGAGATGCTTGTAATTAAATCACTCGGCCTAAAGGCCTCGTGATTAAGTTACTACGCATATCAACTCCTACCAGTGTTCGATTGCACGATAGAACACTGGTATGAATTTTTTATTTCTTAACTAAAAGCAAACGTAATGCAATCAATTGTAGAAAATGAAGGTTTTTTCTGGAAAGCAAAGAGTATGGGGCCTGATCGAATGCCGGGTTCCCCGGCATCTGATCAGGTTCCAAACTGTTTGCAATGGAAATAATTGTTTGTGCATACTCGTGTTTATTTGGAGAGAAAAACGTTTTCAACAATATAGATTATTGGCGTTAACACATTTAGTGCCATGACGTCGTCTGCTTTAACCCTTTACCTCATAGCCTGTTTCTTGTTTTGAAAATAGGTGACTACTTAAAGCAGGTTGAAAGTAAAGCAGAATGCGCCATATGGCGCATTCTGCTTTACTTTCAACCTGCTTTAAGCTTTTAACTGATAGAATAAGGAAATTATTAAATATGACACATAATCATTACTGTATATATAGGAACTATTTTCTTCAGCGGATGAAAAAATGCAAGTGCTAAACGTCGCTTCTATACGAGAAAGGGTTAAACAGTTGTGGTACGAGCGTATATGCTTTATTTTTCAAATTTTGATATTAGGGATTAAATAACATCGTAATGGATGTCAAGTTGTTTGAATCCTGTACAGATGCCGCGTTAAAGCTATCTATGGTTTATATAGATTATGTTTAATACTGGAGAAGATGAAACAGTTACAGTGGAGAGAACGTTATTCTTTCCCGTTTAGAAGATACTTAACGCAAACGAAGTGCAATAAATTGTGAAAAGAATCACAATTGTCACGGTACAAAGATAACAACATTTTGCATATAATAACGATTAAATTTAATCTAAGTAGTAAACAGTTGGAGCATGATCAGACACCGGGTTACAATGGGTGTTATGTGTTTGGCATTAAATACATTTACTGCAAAGAATAACGCCTTCTTAAATGTATACACATTTATATTGTAACTGCAAACACAAAACTGCAATAGTGATGCCCAGCTTTTTTCATTCATATGTTTTGTAAGTATCAAAAGAAGGCACATTTATTTCCTTATTGCCATTTGGCTGAGATATAACGAAATAAAATGATGTTTCTTTAAAAAGCACTGATGTCTGGCTGTATAGCTCAGTGGTAGAGCATCCGCTTGCAGTGCGGGAGGTCGCGGGGTTTAATCCCCGGTCCAGTCAAACCAAAGACGTAAAATTGGAGGTAATGACTTCCCTCCTTGGCGCTCAGGATTTCGGGTTAGCATTATGACTGGTTGGTGTCAGGATAAAGTGATCAGCCGGGTTCAGTCCCTGGTGTACCTAATACGTGCCCCTGCTAAAGCAGTATAAAACAAACAAACAATACCCAAGTAACAATGTTCGTTGGCAGTATCTATTTATTAATCTCATATCGGAAATGAAGTTTAGAATGTTTCATTCGTTCAGCAAAATGTTTATCAAAATCCTCGCTCTGGGCCACGGTGAACCAATTCTTCCAGTCCTCGACATCACCTGGAAAGATAGAGAGGATTATACAAGTAATAAATGCGTTAAGCCCATAAATACGACAATTTAGGCATTAAATGCATTCCTCCATTGGAGATAAATTGGTTCAACTTTATACAGTCATGAATATGTAATGGCTTTTCGAAAAAGGGGTCGGTTGTCACAAAATGTATCTTTCAATATAAATGGTAAAATATTAGATATAGTTAACGATTTTAATTATCTGGGAACTGTCTTTAATCATACCGGAACTTTTGCACGTAATCAGGAACACTTGGTTGGTAAAGCTTTGAAAGCTTTACACGTGTTGCTGATTAAATGCAAGAAGTTTAACTTGAAACCGAAAATACTTTGTCAACTTTTTTATTCCTTTGTTGGATCGATTCTAGGCTACGCTTCTGAAATTTGGGGTTACAGTAAATCAAAAGAAATAGAAAGAATACATCTAAAATTCTGTAAAGCAATTTTAAATGTTAGAACTAGTACTTCAAATGTTGGTGTATATGGAGAACTGGTATGTAAGAATATTGAAATACTGGTTCAAACTTCTCAATACAGATAATATAATTCTAAAAACTATGTATAACGTGTCTTTTGAAGAATGTTCGGATGGAAGAAAAAGTTGGGTGACTAGTGTGAAAGAAATTTTATGTCAAAACGGATTTGCATATGCATGGGAGCAACAATATTTATCGAATGAAAAAATATTCATTAAAAGTTTTAAACAACGTTTGCTAGATAATTATTATCAAAGTTGGTACGCTGATAAAGAAAAAAGTGAAATTTTACAGTTATATAATAACATTAAAGAGGTATTTGGTTATGAAGCCTACTTAGATAAATTGCCTTTTGATTTGAGAAATTATATCTGTAAAATCAGACTGTCTGCTCACTCGTTGCATATACAGACAGGTCGTTATGGGAGAAGTAGAATTCCAAGGGCAGAGAGATACTGTATATATTGTGGAGGTACTGAAATAGAAGATGAATATCATTTTATGATTAAATGCCCGTGCTTTCTAGAACTAAGACAGAAATATATAAACAAATACTACTATGTTAGACCTAATATGATAATTTTTTTAGAAATGTTTCAAACTAATGATAATACAGCTTTATTAAATCTAGCAAGATATATTAAAGCTGCATTATCATTACGCTTTAGTAATATGTATTTAGGCTTTGCCTATGGACGGAAAAAAGCAAAATTATACTAATGAAAACGGAATAGATCTCACCAGTGTTTGATCAGCGCTCTTGTATCAGTTCGTTGTGTATTCCAGATCACACTCGAGGCTACGCCTCTCGTGACTGAGATCTGGATTACACAACCGACTCGAACTTTTATTATATACCTAAATTGTTTGGGACAAGATTTATATATTGTTAAACCAAATAATCAAATAGATCTATAAGCACCCGTGTATACAATGTTAAAAGTTAAAACTCCTCCGTACACCTATAATGCAATCTGAAACTATTTTTGGAAGTCATATGACCACCAATAATGACGTCATTATTTATATTGATGGCGTATTGGTAATCCGTTATTTTTATCGGTTCGATTGAGAAGTAGATTTTTGCAAATAACGTTCATTTAAGCGTTGCAGGGTATGGATTGAACTGTTTGAAGCTTTGTCCTTTGGAGAAAATCATTTCAAGTGAGTGTTGGGGGTTATTCATGCTTAAAATGGTTTAAAAATAGCACCGAAATCGGGAATTCCGAAACGTCACGCACTTGTAACTCTTCGTAAAAGCCGTGACGTCATCATCCAAGATGTCAGCCCCCATGTTTTGTAGTTGCCTAGTTTTGAGGAAATTATTCACGCGCAAATCAAACACTTTTCAAAGTCTGTCAATGATTGAATAAAATTGGAATACCTTTGATTTTATCATGCATTACTTAAGAACGGAAAAAAGGCAAGCCTTTTTTCCGTATAACACATAACACTTAATTATTCATCCTCTATTTGCAAAGCTATTTTGAAATAGCGTGACTATTTTCAAATGTTATATCTTTACATATATGAATATACTGTATGATATAACTGATACTATATGTTGTATATGATGATGTACTATGTACAAGTCAATAAAATATATGTTCTGTTCTGTTCTGTTCTGTAATATAAGATATGTAACATAAGCAGACTTGAAGGCTCAGTCTCTCTTACTTTCAACCTGCTTTAAGTGGTCACCTATCTTCAAAACTAGAAACAAGTTATGTGGTAAAGTGTTAAAGCGGCCACACAATAAAGACACATGACAACATCTATAGACAAATTACTGTTTGATTCCAGACCAAAACGATGTGAAACGCTTACTTACCGTAGGTCGGTGGTTCTTCCCACGTGTTAACCTAGAAACCCCTACCGACGCAAACACGCGTCATTTCCATAACATGTCAGATACACCTTAGTACTGCGGTCACTAATTGAAAAAATGTCTATCTTTGAGGACAGATACTTGCAACCTCCATATAGACTACACATTCATGTTTTTTTGAGTGGTCGCTGTGCACAGGTAATATGGTGTTCAGAGTATATAAAGTCAATAAGTACATCTGTATGCCTCTTAGACAGATACTTTACTTATTACATAATCACGGGGAATGTATATACGAAATATCAACACAAACTATTCAGGAAGTGTTTCTATGCATAGTATTTTATACGTCAAAGAGACAAAATATATTTAAACAGTGAACACTTAAAATATTAGAAAACATGCTTAAAAATTTCAAATTGTTTCCGAGTCTTCTATAGAATGATCGCCAAACATAGGTTTGCGGCTTTTGTCCTTTCATTGGCATAATAGATTACATATTGACAAACACTTTGGATCTATAAACGACTCCTGGGCCCGTTTCATAACACTTCGTACGACAGTTGTTGTCGTGCACATGTACGTCAGGTTATAATCATTATTTATTTCTCCATTTAATCCTGTCTTGTAACATCTCTTTGGAATTGATTTTCCATGAAACATGACAGGATTAAATAGAGAAATTAGAAATGAATGCATTTGAAAGTTTTGACTTATGACCGTAGTGACAATAGTGTTACTCTAAAGAACAACGGTTTAGCAGAAGTCAGAACTGTAGCGGTGAAATTGTTAAATGAAATGGCCAAAATATAACCGTCTGATTCAAAACCTTCGCAGACAAATTATTGCGTGCTAAAATATGTTTTCTGCAATTTGGTTCCAAAGTCATTTGTTTTAAGTTTCCTTGATGCGAGTGGCAAACAGTTTGGATTTTAATCAGACGTCGCATTTCACTTTTGACAAAGACGACCCCACATGGTGGGGAAAGTTTCAATTCAGAATGTGGATGTGACTATGAAGTGGTTAAAGTATAATAATTTACCTTTCCGAAACATCGTAAAGTCACCTTTGAATACAACATTCTTAATATCAGTTGGGTACATCTTATCCTTCTGCATCTTTTTGAATTGACATTTTTCTGACACCCTCTCGAACAGATTATCCACATTCGTAACACCAAGGAACTCTCCAAGACGGTAGATTTCCTCCAGATTATTCTTAAAGAAATTGCAATTGACATTTTAAAAGTTGGAATAGAAAAAAAAAACATGTAACGTTAAGATACATGTACAACAGTTGATGTACCGGTTTAAGCCATTAACTCGTAGTGATATGTATACGCATCATTTATTGTACATTTAAAGAGCATAGGTGGCATAAGGTGCCTTCTGATCTGGATCTGTACTGTACTGTTTGTCATTTTGCAATAAACCAGTATTGCAAAAACCAACAATATTAAACAATGGACTAGACTTAATTTAAGGCTTGAAATGGCCCATTTGAAGATGGGGGGGGGGGGGGGGGGTATGCGTTTAAGTACACTTGCGACAACATTTATTATACAATAATGTCATAATACATAAGATTTGCGCCTGATAATCCAGTGAAACGCATCGCGCATTGTTTTAGCTTTATAATAGCTTAAAGTATTTCATCAATCTCTAAACAAGTTTGTTTTTATCAATTCACCAATTGGTTGTCAGTATCTTTAATTCATATTTGCCGGATTACATATATCGTAAAAACAAATGAAGTTGCAACGACATCGTCAGTAGAAAATGCAGATGGTATTTGTTTCTGGTGGCTAAGACTTAAATGAGTCCAGCTTTGAGATCTCATTTGAATTAAAAACATCAATGTCTTCCTTAACTTATTGTTTACTTATACTGATGTAGAGAAGACATTCTTTCCTCCTCAAACACGCAATTGTGCGAACGTCTAATACTTCCGATGCATATAGTTTAGGGCCAAATCAGGCTTCAAATAAATACGAAAGACTCAAGCAGGAAACGTAACACAAACAATACACCCGCCTCTCAAGCAGAACACACACACACAGTCATACCACAACAAACACACACACACACACACACACACACACACGCGCAATACCATTCCTTCATCTACACACTAAATAGAAAACAACACGCAAGACAAACATAAAGCAAAGTGAACATAGGAGCCCGCCTTGGTACGGTCAGTAGCAATCAATAATTAACCATAAATTAATTAATCATTAACAACCACCGGGGGTTAAACCTGGGTTTAGGGGCGCCCAACCTCACACTTATATCCTATATTCACCTATAAAGACAAACAGTGTACATAAAATATAAACCCTGTTCCACAACCTCACAATCAAAAAGACCGCCTTGCCATTCAGAAACAAAAATCATTATATTATTCAATACGTTGTCATTTTCTCCGTTTTATCACATTGCGTTGGCGTTTAGAAGAGTATTGTGGGAAACAATAGTGTTTTCTACACTATAACATTCTGTACGCGCCCAGCGAATTTGTGATTATTGTTGCAATCATTCTGGATCAATACGAGACGTGTTCGGCCCTCAGCGTCCCATGTGGATCTAAAATAAATTGACTTTAAGAATTGCTACAGACGACACATTTTGCAGACAACAATAATATACCGTACTCAAGTTGATAATATTTACCTCCTTGAGGTCCTCATAGAACACGGTATGGATGAGCAGATCTTTATTGTTTGCAATTAGTTCCTCCCACTCTAAAACATACTCAAACCAATCTCCGTACTCCACTGAAAACACAAGAACAGAAAACCCCAGATGATGAATAAAGTTACATTCAATAGCCGTTTTCATAAGAATGTTGTTACAATAAATTTGTTTGTGCTAAAGCGAGTGTTGACATTACAAACAGTTTGAAGCTTGACCGGACGCCAGGTAAACCGGCTACTGATCCGGCTCCAAACTCTTTGCCACACAGATTCGAATGACAGAAACTCTTTCAAAAACGTATGATACTATTTACATTTAATGAATTGCGTTGCCGTTTGATTTCATTTAAACGGTAAATAATAACACCCTCTCTACTACACTATATATTTGGCAAAATATTCTTATATTCGATATGCAAATTGTTCTTTATGTCCAAAACATCCAGTATGTTTTCTTGCCAAATAATGTACAAGCTATCACTGACACAAACAAACCATTTACAGACAAAAGGACGACAATTCAAGTTTTGAGTGATTTGCATTTTTGTCCTCTGATCTGCATCTATATTGTTTGCTTAGGACAAGTGTACTCTCATTGTTATACTGTTGACAAAGGGTGTGTATACAATGAATTGAATCTTTCTTACTTAAAACACGACATCCGTATTTCAGTCAGACCTTTTCAGTAATGTTAACATTACAATGTACACCTTCAGTTATGTTTACAAAGAGAACGTTCTTATTGGTCATACTTGAACATTCTGCTCACATTTGACTAATCTAAAGCTTGGTGCTTAATTCGGACTCATCCAAACGTATTATAAGCATGCGCCATGATGTTGCTATGAAAAGCTGTTACCTTTAGCACCTACTTTTGCCATCAATGAACAGTGGAAGGAAGTGTTCCCATTTCCCATCGTACTTGTAGGCGTTTATACCCTTGCAATGGTTATACAGGGACGCCGCCATGCTCTTTGGATTCCTCAAGACAAACACTATCTTACACTTTTTGGGTCCTATCTCTTTGGGAAGGTATTTTATGTGCACATGGGTGTTGAGCACTCGGGGAGAATCAAGTTCAGCAAGGCCATCAAGTGGAACTGCTTCAAGCATGTTTTCGACCTTCGGTTTTGGGATGGTTTCTGCGTTGTTATTCAGAAGCATGGAAATAATTTCCCAAGTCCAGTGCGTTCCTGAAATATATACAAGATGAGCATTACTATAGACCATTTTATAGTGGTGAATATGTCATTATTTACCTTTAAAGGAAACTAAAAACAACACAATTTATTTATGCTTTTCGGTGGATTACCGGAAAATAGCAGTGGATTATCACTTGGTAATCCACTGCAGTGGATTATCACCAATCGCCGTTTTCCCCGTAGTGCTCCCCAAAAATCGTAGTCAATCGTGTCTTATCGTTAAATTCCGGCAGTCCGATTAGTCGCGAACCACTCAACGGAAGAACACGAATCCAAAATCGGGGGCAACGACGAAATTCGGATGACGTCAAATCAATAAATAAGTGACGTCATCGTACGGGAAACTGTTTCGTTAATGTGTTCGATGTAAGATTGGGGCTCAACACGGGGTAAATCATGTACTTTCGCTTTCACAATTGTCGAACAATTTCGTTTAAAAAGTGGCTTAAAAGCATAAATAAATAGAATAATTGTATTTTTTCAGTATAAGATCGAATTTAATCCATTTCGTGAACATCATACTGTTATATTTTCACTCGTGGCTTCGCCACTCGTGAAAATATAACGTCTGATGTTCACTCAATGGATTAAATTTCTATCTTATACTGAAAAAAACAATTATCCTCTATAGAATGTTGAAATACAGTGTACTTTTGATAGGTTTAAAATTCCTTATCGGGCTGTTATTGTGCAAAGGTTTTGACGTTAGATATAAGATATGGTATAATAAAAGGATGAATTATTACCAGCTTTGAATTTTATAAATAAACCACAATGGGTACCACTTTCGACTGTTAAGAGTCTGTGGTAGTGAATGGTGTCGTCATTTATTATTTAGGCATACATGTAGTATGTTTCAAAGCCAACACATGTATTTTGATTAGCAGATTAAATGTGTTAGATGTCTGGTGCGCACCCTAGTGTGGTTATTAGTAAGCTCACAACAGTCAAATACAGAGGAGGAATGCCATGTTAAAGATAAAAAAATTAAAGGTAAATACAAATGAGCTTGAACCTTGATTTGTTAATCACATCCATTTAAGCACAGTAATTTACTGTATATAGCTGTCAAATTGTCAAGGTCCGTAGGCAGTAAGAGACATAAGTCAGACTTGACGGCTGGCTAATGCTCCCCATCAATATAGTATACTTAAGCTGGGGTTAAGATAATTATGTGCAATGAGCTAGAATGCTTCATAAATAGGTACACATTTAAGATACAAGTGTACATGTAATATAGTTAAATTAGAATCTAAATTGTGTAATTCAAACTAATTTATGTGGCAAGTTTCGTCATTGTTGGCTTAATTATTACAGATGGTACGTTATTATTTACCAATTATTGCGTGCATGCTTAAACAATAAAGTCCATTCCCAATGGATTGGACTCCAATCAGACGCCGAGTAAACCGGCATACGTGAGATCAGGCTCCCAATCACTTACACCCAGATTTTAATTGTTTTAGGAATTTCCAAAATATTATAAGTCTCTTTAAACAAAAACATCTTCCCCACTGTTAAACAGTTACCTGATTTCGCGGGTGCACAGATGAAAACATCTCCCTCCTTACACGGAAAGCTAGCCATGCTTTTCAATCGTTCGGCCAATGTTTCCGCCGTCTGGTTGAAGTCACACATTCGATATCCATCAATATCAACTAGGGTTACACTGTGACCGTCCCCGTCATCAACGGCAACATGAGACATAATTCTGCAAAGTTGAAACGTTTGATGGATAAATCCAGTTTCTAAGTTTAGCCCATTGATGATTATTATGGTTTCTGCAATATATTGTAAAATGATAAACAGTGCAAACCCTGATCAGAAGGCTAATATCCTGAACTACACTGTTTGCATAGGACATGTGTACACATAATACTTACACTGTTTGCTAATGACGGGTATAGTCGTCGCTATGGTGAATGTGTATACACATTAAAATATAATAAATAATAATAATAAAGTACATTCTGCAGGGAGCCACGTGTTATTTGAGAACGGATGTAAGTCTCAACTGGTATATCGTCGTTGACAGAATCTGCATACATTATGTAACATTGACATTTGACATAGAGGTGTTTCATTAGAATATCCGTTGTATGTAGCGTCATCAACAAGAGATCTGATTGGACTCATCATTCTGTCACATTTCCAACACGGTCGGAGTCTGTATCGTGAGTAAGTTATTCAACACGACATCTGATCAGAGTCTGCATTGCATGTAACGTTTCAACGCGGCATCTGATCAGAGTATGTATTGTGTGTAGGGTTTTAATACGGCATATGATCAGAGTATTAGTATTGTGTATTCCGTTTCCAACACGGCATCTTATCAGAGTCAATATTGCATGTAACGTTTCTAACACGACATTCTGATCAGAGTCTGTATTGTATGTATATTTATAACATAACAGACGGCGTGAGCGTTGAATAACACTCGTTGTTTATTTGTCATATATAACTAGTTCAATAACTATGCAAATGAGTTACGCCACGACGTCGTTTACTTGTGACGTCATTAAAATGAGTTCTATGCGTTCAATAACCAACGTCTTCATGCCTTCATGTAGATTCAATTTATAGATTTTTGGTGTAATTAATCAATATTAGATCTACATGAAAGTGTTTTTAATACATATAATAACATAAACAGTATGCTAGTGAACGGGGTTAATTTGCAACAACTTTTCCCCAGTATAGATCTATGTATTTCGTGCTTAGCATTCACTTGACCTCAAAGGCTGCGATAAATAACTTTTCTAGGTTATGTTATAAAAAGAATATAACATTCGTGTTAATAATTTATTTGGATTTATCAAAATCGTCGTTTTAGAAAACGGTAAAAACTCGGCAAAACCTCGTTTTTATCGTTTTCTAAAAGACTCGTTCAATAAATCAAATAAATTATGAACACTCATGTAATATCCTATATATAATTCAATGTATTCAGCACGGCATCTCGTATATAAAGTTTGCAACAATTGTAAAGCATCTGATCAGAGTATGTATTATATTGTAACATTTTCAACACGGCATCTGATCAGGATATGTACTGTCATACATATATTATTCCACACGGCATCTGATCAGAGTATGTATTATAATGTAACATTTTCAACACGGCATCTGTAGGGCGTTCAAGTACCGTATCAGCGAACAGTAACGTTAACCGATGCAAACAACCCATATAGTACGACATCTAACGTTCACCGATACTCTTCAATAATAACTCATTGCGCCCCAATGTGTATTAACTTTTCAAGGGTACGAACGATTTATGTGCGATTCTAAATAACACAAGCAAAAGTGCACTAATCAACTGAAATACATCAATTTTACCGCATATAAAAATAAGATTTAGCTGCTCAGGTGTAAGCTGCTTTGTTTGATACATTAAGTATCGGAAAATGTTGGTTTATTGATGAGAAATTAAGTCGGGACTGTTCGCTGGTTTTATTAAATTCATTTGGTAGCCATCGCAATCGGTAACAGCGTAACGGTCGTTAAAGGTGAATTGTTACCGTTTTCCGTTGCAATCGATTGCATCGATACGGTACTTGAACGCGCTACTGATCTGAGTATGTACTGTCATACATGTTCAACACAACAGCTGATCATAGTCTGCACTCAATATAGCATTGACAATGCGACGACTGATAAGAATTTCCGTTGAATGAAGGTTTAACAACACGGATGCTGCTCATGATGTACGTCGTACAGTATTTATAACACCTGACTTTCATCTTCTCGTTCTGCGTAAATGTTCATCTCATTGGTGGTCAGCACATGTGTGACTATGATAATAGTTGCATATCTAACATACATTTAACAAGTTACATGTATCACAAAAGACAAATACATTCTGCTACGTTTAGGTTGGAAAAGAAGCCCTGAAAAACTATAGCGTTTACCTGTGATCTAGGTGTTTTGTATTCCAATTGTAAGTGACTGTGTTTGGAAAGCGGTGCACATAAAACGGGACGGATGAAATGTACTGATTAAATGCCTTATATGATAACACATGCACACTAACCCTTATACTGCCGATCGCCACTTGAACGGTATTTGCAAACAGTTTGGATCCAGATCAGACGCCGCTTTACGCGGCGTCTGATCTGGATTCTAACTGCTTTGCAACAGTGTTTGATTTCTTCTATTGAAAAGTACTAGGAAGTTAAATTCCACAAATTTTGCAAAAATGTTTTTTAAAAACAGACGATAAATTACGGCAGGAAAATGGTTAGGTTGTGTAGGATCTGTTATCACCAGCTAGAGGAGCATTCCTGTAACGTGTGTGCACATTGGTTATCCTACCACATAATTTATTATATCTTACAACGCTGTATTTACAAATGGACACTGCCATTGTTCAAAATGTTAACAGCACACAAATATCTACACCACTGTTATCTATAAATATAAAAAGTATAAACCGTAAAACAACATTTTTTCAGATTAAAATTACCCCCCCCCCCCCCCCAACATTTTGTTTTCGTTTTCTTCGAACATCTTTTAGACGGAATCCGAGTTAGTACTATGTGTTTGTGTTACGCTTTCGTGAAAGGTGGTGGGTGGGGGGGGGGGGGGGAAGGGATAATAACACGCAACGGGCATCTGGATGTTATAGGAGAATTCGTGACAGGTTACACTCAATTTCTGCGCCAACGGAAAGCATCTCGCCACTTAAGGGTGTATCAATGTCATGAATTTGGGAACTTTTCAAAGTATATGAAAACACTCTATGATGGTTTTGTATTGAAGAGCTATTTAAGATGAATGAAAAAATAGAAAAAGTGTACATTTTGGTGAACAACAGTTGGCTCTACGGCCATGTAAAATTTACCCCACCCACTTCCTCTTATTTTGTCCTTTTCAAACAGTCCGCTTCAATAAAACCCATTTTAAATGAAAACAAATATGATAAATTGGTTTTGTGTTATTTATTTCCTATCTATGGTAGTATTTCTTCATACAAAAACTAATTTAAGAAAAAAAAGGCACTAAATGTGAAATTTATAAAGCTCTAAATACCATCGATATGGTACTTTTTTGTAAATTTTGTAAGGGGCGATAACTCTTTTTACTTTAATAACTCAAAATTTTCAACACTGACCTTTCAATTTCTTTTCATATTTTGAACTGCCTTAGTATGGGCTTTCATCTGGTAGAATATAAGAAAAAGTTAAATACTAGAACTATTTCATTTTCAAACTTTTTTACTTTTTTTCATAAAATAAAAAATCTAATAAAATCATGCCCTAAATAAAGCATATTTTTTATATTCAAGGATCCATATTGTTCAAACCTGGTGCCTGCTTTGTCTAAATTTGGTTTTTATATGTGAACATACCACCATAGACATGAAATAAATAAAGAAAATCCAAATTAACATTTTTGTTTTGTTTTGAAATAGATTTTACTGAAGCTTGTACTCTGAATGGGTAAAATTTGAGAAAAAAACCCAAATTTGACATACCTTTTTCAAATCGCTGTAGCTCAAAAAAGAGGACACCACCATATATATTTGTTTTCATTTTTTCATTCATCATAGATAGCTCTTCCAAAAAAACAATGATAGAAAAAAAGTTTAATACTTTGAAAAAAATGGCTCATGACATTGATACACCCTTAATGTTTATTTGAAGTATAATATCAGTGGAATGTCTCAATCAGTCGAACACAAATCTATTACTATAAATAATAAAACCTCTCTATTACGACCACTAAAATGTTTAAAAGACAGGTGACAACTTAAGAAAGTTGACAGTGAACCAGAAAGCTCCTCGTTTTAAATACCGTCATCTTGCTTTAAGCAATCAAACTATTGTAAAACCCTAATAATTAACATAATTAGGGTCGTATTAGAGACGTTTTATTATTAATCTGAACAAACATACATGTATTTCAAAACTAAAGCTTTAAAAGAAGTATGTATGTTTGATTTAAGCAAGCTTTGAGAATCGAACGCAGAAATAAAGCAGACCATTTGGGAATGAGTTGGGACTGGAAGAATCCGACGACCATATGTCAGACTTCTATCCATTGATGCACTGTCCCCTTAAAGGAATGGTGCAAAGGAAAAAAACTGAGTGACTTACAGGTATAACCAAGCACTCAAAGAAGCCGAGTGACTTACAGACATAGTCAGGCACTCGATTGTTGCTCTTGTAAAAAAGCAGCAAACGCACAGTCTAATTCACCCCGTCGGTGCAAGACCGGTGCATACAAATACAAATGACACCAAAGGCGTCAGTGATTACCCTTACGGGAATCTATTCAAAGAACGCAAGTATTGCACTTTTCAATGAAATTGGCAGAAGGGAAATTTATGACATCTTAAATAAAACATTTCTAACATTCAGCAAGTTAATATAAATTCTGAAAGTAATTCCAAAATTTTTAAATTCACATGGTTACGTGGAAACATATCATAATAATTAATTCTTCATTCAATCTTATACTAGCTGTGCTATCTGAATTAATTTTAATAAAAATTATAAAACGTACATCAGTCGTTTTGTACTCCGTATCGCCATTGCCCCTAGATTAGCATACGAGTAAAAGGTGTTAGGATCCCAGCACCCAGCTCATACATGTACCACCATTCTACTTAAGTGCTGATAGCTCAGTCGGTAGTGTGGTTGACTAACAATCAAAAGGTCATAGGTTCGAGTCTCATTCGAATCAAAACTGTTTTTTTTTCTTTTTTCTTTAGTTTTTTTTTAAAAGTCCAATTGTATTGACTTGTGTGTAAATAACGCAGATAAAGGACATGTTTAGTCTTTGCTGGTTATAATCATTGTTCGCTATAAAGCTTGTCGAATTCTGTTTTGGTTCATGACTGACAAACACCATTGTCTGGATGCAATGTCGTCTGCTTAAAAGTGTCGTCTGCTTAAAAGTGTCATCTGCTGTTTATCTCAGAGTTACGTAATGGACATTTTGACATAAAAACTTAATGATGAGTGACAACAGCTTGATTCAAGATCAGATGCCGCGTTACACGGCGTTTGATCTGGAATCAATCTGTTTGCAAAGTTCCCTCCGATAACGACTCCCTCCAAACAACGCCCACAATTTGTGTCTCCTGTTGGGTGTATCACCTGGTTCCTCTTTCCGTAGAATTGTGCACCTTGAAGGGGAGAAGCATGTCCTAGACATGCACTGTAGATCGTAAGACCAAATCATGCATTGGTTATGTTCCGTACTGCAATCACGCTATTGCAGTCATCAATCATTGTGCACAAACTGGCACACTCTGCAACACTCCGTGCTGGTACCTCAAACCTTATGACACTACTATAACAGAGCTGGTTAACAAACGACTCGTCTAAGATGTTACCATTGTTCAATAACTCTAATAATCTTTCAAATGTGTATAAGTCTAGATACCAAAGAACAGGAGCTTCGTATGGCTGTTTTAGAGTTGGAGCACTGTATTTTAAACAGGATTGTTGTTGCTAACTACATCACTTAAGTTAACGTACGTGTCTTCACTATAGCTTGTATTAATAAAATATTCCGTGGAACCTTTTCGTTCTTTTATTCTGTTTGTAAAAGACTGGTGTCTTCTTCTGGCGTTTTGGAAGCAGCTTCCCTAAGGTGTGTGTTGTTTAGCTGGCGTGGTTAGTTAAGAAATTAACTGATTTTTTCGGCGTTTAAGCGAAATGAACGACAGAAATGATCGGCAAATTCCATGAATCGCCAATACGATTCATGGAACTTGCCGATAATTTTCTGTCGTTGTTAGCAATTCATGATGGAGTTTGCTGGTAGTTTTCTGTGTTTGTTATGGTATGAATGTGTGTGTGTTCTGCTTGAGAGGTGGGTATATTGTTTGTGTTACGTTTCCTGCTTGAGTCTTTCGTATTTATTTATTTGAAACTGGAATTGCCCGTTTGAAGATTCAGGTGTTAACGAGTTAACCCTCTTCTCCCTGAAACCTCAAATTGACAATTCTAGTTTTCAATTTAATATAGTCCATTTTTTACCTTTTAGGGTTGATTTTTACAATATACATGTACATGTAATTGTTCAAAAATTGTAATAAAGTTGCAGACGAAAGAAGAAAGGGGGAGTATACTCAAAAATACCATCATGGGTTTTTCTGAGGATTTAAAATCATGAAGTATTGTTTTACCTCGTGAATATTATTGTTAACAGTTTGGATTCTGTTTAGTGGCCGAGTTGAGAGGCAACCGATCAGGATCAAAACTGTAATTTATGGTAAAAGAAACTTTCAGAATTCGACGACCATATGTCGAACTTCTGTTGCTTGCACCAATTTTGCAAATGGTAGAAAGAAAAGGGTAAACAAGAGCACAGCCAATTTCATTGTGAAAGAGGCAAGTGCCAGAGGCGCATTCAAACAACACCATCTGAAAGGTTATTTGGTCCCACAAAAGAGACATATTTTCTTTACAAAACAGTAATGCTCGTATTAGATCGCATGTACTTTATATCCAAACTCATGATAATTTTGAAAAGCTTTACTTAATCATTAAAACGCTTAAATAAATATCAAAATTTTGCAAACTGTATATTTCTAATGTTTGGTTATTAGTATTCGATCAGTTTATTCTGTATCCTTCTACGTTTTTCAATTTTATTGAGTTTTAATGCGTTGCCATGTTCGTACAATATACGTTTTACAATGAGTATAAGTTTTCTCATTTGCCCGGATTAACACATACTGTGTCGAGAAATGATACTGTTAGTGTTATCAATAATTAGAAAACTTAAATATGCGTCGATCTATCTGGCATTATCAGCTTCATTTCGTGGTTTCGAATTATTAAGGATAAAACACAACGTCAATCCACAATGATTGTTAAATTTTGTTAAAACAATGATATTTTTGAAAATAGTAGAAATTAAATTTCTGCAATTTGAATAATTCTCATTTCAAGCGCTTCTAACGTAGAATTTTGAAAAAAATGGACGTTGAAACCGGAAATGACATTCAGCCAACGTTGCAGACAGTATATGCCTATTTCCCCGCTTTTAAACGGAAAACAGGCGTTTTTTCGGACTCCGCGGACCGCAATTGTAACGTGGGACATTTGACTTTTTAATGATCGGCGCTGATAATGACGACTGATTTTGAAAAAATTATGTATATTTCTGAAATATGATATCACCACTGTATTCAGCAAGTCTTGATCTTTATTTTGGTATATAATACTTATATACTTTTCAAGCTTTACATACTTTAAAAAAAAGCGGAAGAAGCGCCGTGGGAGTGATTTTCTTCGGGGGCATCAGTTTTTGACGTTACGTCTATGCAAATACTAGATGGACCATATATATGTTTTCTAGAATGCGAATCATATTATATATACAATTGTTTACTATAATAGTTGGACGAAATGTCGGAAGCTAGAGGAGTTCGGGGTATGCCCCTAGTGATAGTTGCAAAAACTATGTTTTTCTTTATTTTAAAAATTACACAAAAGACAAGAAATATAAAATTATACAAAAAGGCAAATTGGGAAAGCATGGCCAGGGATATGAAAGAACTAGGAAAAAAATTAAATTAGAAAATGAGGCAGGAAAAGATGTGGAGTCCCTGTGGACCACCTTCAAAGCCGGACTTCAAGACAGCTCAAACAAACACGTTCCATCAAAAACAGCAAAAGCAAAGGACAAACTACCGTGGATTACACGAGACATTAAAACAATAATCAAAAGAGAGACAGGGCATTCAAAAAGAAAAAGAAAACAAATAACCATGTAGATATAAAGAAATATAAGGAACTTAAACACTTAGTCCAAAGGAAATCCAGGCAGGCTTATTGGACATATATAAACGGCATCCTCACAACTGAAGAGAAGGAAGAAGAACGTACCACAAGCAAACGATTTTGGACCTACATAAAACACAAGAAGAATGACAAAAGCGGTGTTGCCCCCCTTAAGAAGAATGGAATACTTGAAACAGACCCCAAAAACAAAGCAAATATATTAAACCAACAATTCAAATCAGTTTTCTCAGATCCAGACCAGATAACCTCACAAACATTCAAAAATGAAAAATATATGTCTGAAGATGACATCTTTCCTGAGGCAGATGAAATAATTATAACTGAAAAGGGAATATTAAAATTGCTAAAGAACATTAACCCTCACAAAGCAGGGGGCCCCGACGAAATAAAGCCGCTAGTGCTCAAAGAATTAGCAAAGGAAATCTCCCCAATTCTAACGACGATCTTCCAAAAATCTCTTCAGTCAGGCGAGGTCCCATCAGATTGCAAAAAGGCACGTATCACGCCAGCCGTCAAAAAAGGACAGAAATACCAAGCTGAGAAGTATCGACCCATTTCGCTAACCTGTGTATGTTGCAAATTAATGGAGCATATCATCACCAGCCACATAATGAAACACGCAGAAGCAAATAATATTCTATACCCACTACAACATGGATTTCGCAGCAAAAGGTCCTGCGAAACCCAGCTTGTAGAGTGTATAGATGACCTCTCTAAAAATCTTGAAGATGGAAAACAAACTGATCTTTTAATACGTGATTTCTCAAAAGCTTTTGACAAAGTCTCCCATTCTCTCCTTCTCCACAAGTTAAGCCACTATGGCATTAAAGGCACAACCCTATCATGGATTAGGGCTTTTCTAACAGGTAGGACTCAGGTCGTTGCGGTTGAAGGCGAGGAATCGGACACGGAGTCTGTTGACTCCGGTGTACCACAAGGCTCGGTCCTTGGACCGAGTCTGTTCCTCTTCTACATAAATGACCTGCCGCAAGGCCTCCACTCTACTGTGCGGCTTTTTGCAGACGACACGATATCATATCTAACTGTTAGTTCAAAGAGTGACTGTCAAACCTTACAGGAAGACCTGGACAGGTTAGCGGAATGGGAAGACAAATGGAAAATGGAGTTCCATCCCAATAAATGCTCGGTATTGTCCGTATCAAAGAAGAGAAAGACCATTAGCCATAACTATAAACTGCATGGAATCTCGCTTTCTCGTGAAAAGGCCACAAAATACCTTGGTTGCACTATCACAGACGACTTGGACTGAGGGGAAAATATCAACAACATCGCAAATAAAGCGAATAGGGCACTTGGCTTCCTACATAGAAATTTACACATCTCCTCACAAAATATTAAAGAAAAAGCATATCTTACTTTAGTGCGACCGCAATTAGAATACGCCAGCACTGTTTGGGACCCTTATAAGAAAAAACATATAGATAAATTAGATAAGATACAAAGACGCGGTGCAAGATATGTCATGGGAAAACATAGAAATAGATCTAGTGTGGGGGAGATGCTAAACAAACTTCAGTGGGAAGATATAAAAATTAGGCGAAAAGAAGCCAGACTGTCCTTGTATTATAAAATTGTAAATAACCTTGTAGAAATAAACCCAGCAAAATATTTAGATAAACCTACAAGAAACACTAGATATGCACAACCCCATAGCTATGCAGTGCACATAGCTAGAACAGATTCCAGGAAATGGTCATTCTTTAACCAGACTACTAAAGAATGGAACAAACTTCCACCTATTATTGCAGAAGCCCAGTCCCTTGAGATATTCAAATCTCAAGTGACTAAGCAAATCTGACACAAACCCTTCAAAAATAATTCAATGGGAAGGGGGGTTATCATGCGTACAAAACTGGCAGAGTATTCGGCAAGTCGAAGGCGGACAGTATATGGAAGAAGAAGAAGAAGAAGTAAGTAAGAAGGGGAAGGGATGTGATATAAGGAAAGGGTAGGATAGAAGGCGGCAAAGAAGAAGTTTAAACTGTTACAAACACAGTCACTCAGGATCAAAAATCCCTTTTTGTCCCTTCCAATTTTCTGAAATGTCATATATTATTTTCCGTTCACAGTGGCAACACAGACCGTAGCTCCCTACTTGAGATACTAGCACACATGTTCACCCCTTTACGCCATAGCATATTTAAACCATTGCCTATTTCCAGGATTAAAGATGGATTAAAGATAGATTCCAGCTTAAAGCAGATTTAAAGTAAAACAGAGTGCGTAATTTGTTTTACTTTCAACCTGCCTTAAGCCACAATAGGCAATGCTACAAAACATTTTTTGTGTGATAGGGGGGGGGGGGGGGGGGTACATTAGACTGAACCATGCAGTACCAGGGAATTGTATCTACTTGCTATTGTCATATCGGAAATGAAGTTTAGATTGTTTCATTCGTTCAGAATAGAGTTTATCAAAAGCCTCGCTCTGGGCCACGGTGAACCAATTCTTCCAGTCCCCGATATCACCTGGAAAGACAGAGGAAATACCCATGTAAGACATGTGATAAAAGTGCCATCCAATAAAGAAACATAATAATATCTGTAGACAGAGTATTGCTTGATTCCAGACCAAATATATACATTAAGCCATTAACCCTTTCACTCCCAATGACGCTTAAAAGCGCGTTTGCAAATAGTTTGGATCCTAATCAGACGCCGCGTAACGCGGTGTCTGATCAGGATCCAAACTATTTGACGCTCGTTTTGAAATTTCTTCAGTCATACTGCCTATTTTTTTTAACTTTGAAACGATATTGCAGACAACAAAATTGAAGCAGACGACAATGTAACGGTGAAGGGGTAAAAATCTCACGAAAGATTTGGCTGTGAAAGGGTTAAAATGTATCTTAGGTCGGTGGTTCTATCCGCATTTTAACATATCAATTCCTACTAGTGTATACGCGTTTTTTGTTACAAATTGGGGTCTATATAAGGCGCCGTTTCACTCGACATCTTATAGGGATCCAAACTCTGTGACACTCTTATCGACACTTCCTTAGATCAACTAACCTTAAATCTAAATTTGAAACAATGATGTTGCTGTAGTATAGGGGCCTCTTTGGTTGTAAACAAAGATGACGTAATCGGCGGCCATCTTGGATGACCTACTTTTCTAAAAATAGAAAAAGCACGTGGGTCTATATTTAGCCCAGGGTGAAGGTCTTGTGGGGGTAGCCATATTGGATTTGGGTTTGAACGGGTAAAAAGCGGCCATGTTGAATTCTTGAGTTTTCACGAATCTGGGTCTACACGGTATACAGAACTGACCTGTTTACGATCTGTTAAGATAGCCAGGGACATTGAGCGTCAGGTTCTTCCCTATCAGAGGCGAATCTTAGAGGTGTTGCATATAACGTGTGTTCACTTCGATGTTTTCAGTTCAAATGACTGAGATGTTTCTCCTTCATGCGCGGATAGAGGGCGCAATGTTTAAAATGACAGCATCGCTATATTTAGCTGGCCGGTGTTACAAGTATTGCATCAGCCGAGAAAAGGCCTAGGGCATTAACCCCCGACCAGGGAGAGCAAATGGCAGTCAAGCGTAATCAACAACACATTAAAAAGCCATTAACTGCCGGAAATGAAGGCAATTCAGAGACACAGTACCGTGAGAACTGAATGTATAGCAGTCAGGGCCCGTGAGAACATGCCTAGTTCACAGGGCTGGATAAAAATAGATATCGTGTCATACCTTAAAATAAACGATATCAGTGCAGACGACGAAAGACGGCTAAGGGGGATAGGTGCTAAGTAGAGGTTTTCAAAGGGTATTGCTTAGCTTATAGAGGGTATGGTTTTATAGGTCCATATTTTCTGTACATAGTCCCATTACCGTTGTTCACGGATAGTCTTTTAATCAAGCAGACATCATCTTACAGCATATTGGGTTTTACCCCCAGTAAATAGCCTGCCCTAACCCGTTAATTAGCAAGACTTGTCCAGACACGTTTTACAGCGCGCATGCGTTGTCCACGGATAAGACCTACCAAAGCAGACAGCATGTTACAGCATGTTCACCCCGAGTGAATTTCTTGTCCTGACCAGACTTGTTCAGACACCTTTTACCGGGCGCATGCGTGAAGGGCCTATAATCGACGTTATAAATAGACATGGGAATTCTCTGCACTCTCATACGATGTCCAGTCGTTGAATGGGAAACACCGAAAAACAACACAGTAGAATACGCTGAAGGTAAGTGTTTACAAATGAAACAGTTAATGAAAAACAGTATTTAAATCAAGACTCTACGGTCATAGTTTTACGGAAGACTTCGTCTGCTTTAACCCCTCTTAACCCTTATACCGCTGACTATTTTATCTATTAAACTTTTTCCAGCATCGTCTGCTTAAGAGAGCGTAGGAAGCGGTCTTTTTTCATTCAAGTAACAGTTCGAAAAAGTTAAAGTGTTTCTTTTATTATTATAAATGGTTATCTGAGTTTCATAATAAACCTGAAAAAGAGAGGAATTACTGTACATGTAAAAGTTCACGGTTTTAGACTTTAACTACACAGTAAGCATGAGGCAGACATCTGTTTTCACTTCTAACAGGTCGTTAGGGACCATTTAGTTTCTCAGGGAGCCTGGGGAACTCATTATCTCATTAGGGTCCCCCTCTCTCTCTGTAGCATTATACACACATCTCAATGTTTTGCTGTAGATTTTTAACAAAACTGTAATTGACGTTAAACACAGGTAGTGTATTTATACATTTCCTTAACCCTTTACCCCATATCAATGACCACTTAAAGCAGGCTGAAAGTAAAGCAGAAGGCGCTTTGACCGACACATTGTAGCCGTTTTGATGCAACCTTTATCCTGCTGACACGGTCCGTGCTACACACGTGTTTTAAAAGTTGGGATACAAAATAAGTCTTGCCACAGGACGTTGGTCCTGACACGATACAGGTAAAGGGGTGCTTTAAAGCGAATGGCAGTTGTTGTTGTTGTTGGTGCTGTTGTTGTTGTTGTTGTTGTTGTTGCTGTTGGTCCTTAGTGTCAAGTATACCCTTGTGTTTATGTTTCCTGTGTCGTTTCAAACTGTCCAAATAGGCGTACGAGTTGTGGCAGAGGTTGCAGGGATACATTTTTGTTGGTATAGATAACTGATAATACTGTCAACAACTCTCTCCCTCAACGAGCCGGATTTGTACAATATTTACTCTTCGCTGATCATTTGCGCTCGTCTGGTTTCGTCCGCGATGGTTACTATGACGTAACGTTCTCGTAAGATGACGGGTATCAAAGAATGATGTAGTCTTAGTAATGTCTTTTTTCTGGACACGTTGACGCTTTCACTAGCCAGTGTTCTCAATAGCCTCCGTTCTCTCGCGAACGTTTGGCTGTCGCGTCTTAGGGGATTGATAGTCCCATCCACGATACGTTTGATAACTTCGCTAAGGGCTTCGGTTTGACGCCACGTCATGTTTTGGAGCAATTGTCTCCGACCTCTCATCTCCCTCAAGGCCGTCAAGAAATTAAAATGTCTATAGACTCTAGAGTGTTCCATCATGATGATGGTGCGTTATAGGGATGTCGTAGTACCTCTTATAACATACATACATACAAACTTTTATTGAGAGTTTCTTAACGAGCTTTACAGGTGAATGTCTATTTATTTTGTTTTATAATGAATTATCGAGTATTAATTAATGTATTTGGTATCAATTCAGAGTAAAATAAGTTCAATAGAATGGTTTCTGGATTTAAAATGATGAAATTGTGATGTTTAGACATCATTAGAAAAAATTGATGTTTCTCCTCGAAAACATTCCTAATAGTTTCTTAACGAGCTTTACAGGTGAATGTCTATTTTTGTTGTTTTATAATGAATTATCGAGAATTAATTAATGTATTTGGTATCAATTCAGAGTAAAACAAGTTCAATAGAACGATTTCTGGATTTAAAATGATGAAATTGTGATGTTTAGACGTTATTAGAAAAAATTGATATTTCTCCTAGAAAATAATTCCTAATAGCTTTTTAACGAGCTTTACAGGTGAATGTCTATTTATTTTGTTTTATAATGAATTATCGAGTATTAATTATTGTATTTGGTATCAATTCAGAGTAAAACCAGTTCAATAGAACGATTTATGGATTTAAAATGATAAAATTCGAACATTTTGTGCATTTTATGCCAATACTGTACAATGGGGATTGCTGATGAGTTAATGACTTTTCAATCTGTGACTACTGACCGTGCGAGCGAGATCGCCATAGTTACTGGGTTTTTTTTTTATGGCTAAACCTTTAACATGCTAAGTAAACTGTGGTCTGCAGCATGTTGTTATTTGCATTTTATGATCAAATATCCATTATTCATCTGTATGTTTAATATCAATGTGTACTACCACTAGATTGTTACATGTCTAAAGTCAAGCATATCAAATGATCAACTTAATAAAATGGATAATGTACACATTGTGTGACAAAACATGGGGGGAGTTCAGTTAAAAACTTTATACTTTAGCCCCTTATATATGAGAACTATACTGGTATGAAACTCTCACAGCTCACAAAGAAAGAGGGTTTTTCGCGGTAAGTTACAGCAAAACGGTTTGAATGTGTCAGTCAAGGCGCCTTCTGCTTTACTTTCAGCCTGCTTTAAGTAGTCATCTGTCTTCAAAGCTAGAAACGTACTATGGGGTAGTTTTAAAACACGTGTGTTGCACGGACCGTGTCAGCAGGATAAAGGTTGCATCAAAACGGCTACAATGTGTCGGTCAAGGCGCATTCTGCTTTACTTTCAGCCTGCTTTAAGTAATCATCTGTCTTCAAAGCTAGAAACGTGCTATGGGGTAGTTTTAAAACACGTGTGTAGCACGGACCGTGTCAGCAGGATAAAGGTTGCATCAAAACGGCTACAATGTGTCGGTCAAAGCGCCTTCTGCTTTACTTTCAGCCTGCTTTAAGTGGTCATTGATATGGGGTAAAGGGTTAAGGAAATGTATAAATACACTACCTGTGTTTAACGTCAATTACAGTTTTGTTAAAAATCTACAGCAAAACATTGAGATGTGTGTATAATGCTACAGAGAGAGAGGGGGACCCTAATGAGATAATGAGTTCCCCAGGCTCCCTGAGAAACTAAATGGTCCCTAACGACCTGTTAGAAGTGAAAACAGATGTCTGCCTCATGCTTACTGTGTAGTTAAAGTCTAAAACCGTGAACTTTTACATGTACAGTAATTCCTCTCTTTTTCAGGTTTATTATGAAACTCAGATAACCATTTATAATAATAAAAGAAACACTTTAACTTTTTCGAACTGTTACTTGAATGAAAAAAGACCGCTTCCTACGCTCTCTTAAGCAGACGATGCTGGAAAAAGTTTAATAGATAAAATAGTCAGCGGTATAAGGGTTAAGAGGGGTTAAAGCAGACGAAGTCTTCCGTAAAACTATGACCGTAGAGTCTTGATTTAAATACTGTTTTTCATTAACTGTTTCATTTGTAAACACTTACCTTCAGCGTATTCTACTGTGTTGTTTTTCGGTGTTTCCCATTCAACGACTGGACATCGTATGAGAGTGGAGAGAATTCCCATGTCTATTTATAACGTCGATTATAGGCCCTTCACGCATGCGCCCGGTAAAAGGTGTCTGAACAAGTCTGGTCAGGACAAGCAATTCACTCGGGGTGAACATGCTGTAACATGCTGTCTGCTTTGGTAGGTCTTATCCGTGGACAACGCATGCGCGCTGTAAAACGTGTCTGGACAAGTCTTGCTAATTAACGGGTTAGGGCAGGCTATTTACTGGGGGTAAAACCCAATATGCTGTAAGATGATGTCTGCTTGATTAAAAGACTATCCGTGAACAACGGTAATGGGACTATGTACAGAAAATATGGACCTATAAAACCATACCCTCTATAAGCTAAGCAATACCCTTTGAAAACCTCTACTTAGCACCTATCCCCCTTAGCCGTCTTTAGTCGTCTGCACTGATATCGTTTATTTTAAGGTATGACACGATATCTATTTTTATCCAGCCCTGTGAACTAGGCATGTTCTCACGGGCCCTGACTGCTATACATTCAGTTCTCACGGTACTGTGTCTCTGAATTGCCTTCATTTCCGGCAGTTAATGGCTTTTTAATGTGTTGTTGATTACGCTTGACTGCCATTTGCTCTCCCTGGTCGGGGGTTAATGCCCTAGGCCTTTTCTCGGCTGATGCAATACTTGTAACACCGGCCAGCTAAATATAGCGATGCTGTCATTTTAAACATTGCGCCCTCTATCCGCGCATGAAGGAGAAACATCTCAGTCATTTGAACTGAAAACATCGAAGTGAACACACGTTATATGCAACACCTCTAAGATTCGCCTCTGATAGGGAAGAACCTGACGCTCAATGTCCCTGGCTATCTTAACAGATCGTAAACAGGTCAGTTCTGTATACCGTGTAGACCCAGATTCGTGAAAACTCAAGAATTCAACATGGCCGCTTTTTACCCGTTCAAACCCAAATCCGATATGGCTACCCCCACAAGACCTTCACCCTGGGCTAAATATAGACCCACGTGCTTTTTCTATTTTTAGAAAAATAGGTCATCCAAGATGGCCGCCGATTACGTCATCTTTGTTTACAACCAAAGAGGCCCCTATACTACTTGTGTACAACAGTTTGTCAGATGGCGGTGTTATGGCGGTGAAATAGTTAATCCTTCCAACGTAAAAAATAACCGTATAGTTTAACCTTTTCGATGACCAAATATCGTGTAGTAAAATATGTTATCTGCAATTTGATGAAAACTTCAGTTTTTGATTGAAGAAACATTGTAAATACATGTAGTGCCAAATAGTTTGGATCCTGTTCAGACGCTGCGTTTCGTCCAAACTGTTTGCAAAGTCGACTTCAGTCACTTATGGCGATGAAACGGTTAATCCAGACTATAGATTTTGCAATTAAATGGTTAAAATATAGATATTTACCTTTTCGAAACATGGTAAAGTCGCCTTTGAATACGAGCTTCTTAATATCAGGTGGGTACATCTTATCCTTCTGCATCTTCTTGAATTGACATTTTTCTGACACCCTCTCGAACAGATTATCCAAGTTCTTAACACCAAGAAACTCTCCAAGACGGTAGATTTCCTCCAGGTTATTCTTAAAGAAATTACATTTGACATTATTTAACGAATACACATGTGTTATGTCAAAAGTGTAAACCCAGCTCAGAGGGCTCCTATAGGAATATACCAGTAGTATTTGAGGCTTGTTCATTTGCAGAGTGGGGTTTTTAAATAATAATAATGCATTTATCTTTTTACCATTTGGTTATATAGAATATATTTCTACAGGTGCATATTCATGACTGTTGAAAGCGAAACTATTTTCTCCTCAGTAACGTTCTGCACGCTTAAAGTGAATGTGTGATTACTCTTGCAATCACTTTGGATCAACACAGTGGTTAGGGCGTCCGCCTCGGAAGCGGGAGGTCGAATGTTCGAATCCCGGAGCCGGATACGGGGTTGGAACTGATGCGGCCGGTTGGTGAGCCGCCAGCTAGTTAAACGAATGGTTACCGTAGGCCCGTCTCTGCCAGACGCCCGGCAATAAGAGAAGGGATTCGGGAGGTATTGTGCGCGCAAAAATGATAGGTGTCTCATAAGCCAAACTGGCTGGCCCTTTCAATAGGGGTGACACTATAATAAACAAAGCCTTATATAGAATATATTTCTACAGGTCCATATTCATGACTGTTGAAAGTGAAACTATTTTCTCCTCAGTAACGTTCTGCACGCTTAAAGTGAATGTGTGATTACTCTTGCAATCACTTTGGATCAACACAGGAGCTATTCAATATAATCTCCATAGTCAGTTTTAGATGCGTTCGGCCCTCGGTGTCACATGTGGATAAAAATAGTTGGCAGTCGGATGATATTTCCTTAAAGACAAAAATGATAAAACGATTTGTTGCAGATGAACACTTTTGTAGATCACAATTATATAGATCTACCGGTCTAAATGTGATAACAGTTACCTCCTTGAGATCCTCATAGTACACAGTATGGATGAGCAGGTCTTTGTTGTTTGCTATTAGCTCCTCCCACTCTAAAACATAGTCAAACCAATCTCCGTACTCCACTGAAAAAAACACGAACAGCAAAACCCAAATACCTTTTATATTCATTCCATAAACGTTTTCACAAGAATATTGTTATGTATCCCATTATTCCATAGCATGTTTCTAGTTTCGAAAACTTATATCAGGTCGAAAGTAAAACAGAATGCTCTTATTTAAGCTACCATTTTGAAAGCCACTAAAAATTCCAATTGTATTTCACGTTCAGGTGTGGACTCCTTTTTCTTAGTTTATGAATATTAAGAGGCGAAAAAGCGTTTTACGCAGTAATGGGATATTTGACCAATCTTCTTATATTTGAAATGTAGATTGCTTCTTAGCCAACTAATACCAAACCTCTCGTAAAACTGGCATTAACAAATAGAAAAGCCAAGCAAACAATGGCAGCCTCGGCATATTTTCAAAATAAAAAAACCCCTTTAAAGTGTTAATTTAAATACAGAGACGATAAAAAGCTATTTTCTTCTACTCATTGACACTTCAAATGACAACTCTCAGTTCCAATTAAGTCTAGCCAAGTTTGGACTAGTTGGCGATGTTTGTACTATACATGATTGTATTGCAAAATAACAAAACGTACACTTTTTGCATAAAACAAGTTTACTATTTAATCTTCACGTGTTCACCTTTAATAAATACTGCATAAACACGTAACAAGGATGCAATGACTTGAAGCTTAAGTTATACAATTACTTCAAATAATGAAACCTTGCAAATTTCCGAAGGACATCACACCTTCTCCACAATACAAGACAACCGTGATTCAGCCAGACCCTAAAAGATATGTTTTCATTGTATTCGACATCTGATTTAATGCGCGTGCCCAGCAATTTTTCTCAGGGAGTCCAGTCGAGAAGAACATACAGTGGAGAGGGCATTATTCTTTTCAAATGAACGAGTTTATACTAAAACATTATTTCAACTGCAAACGATAAGAGACAGTTCAGAAGCTGAATAATTTGCCATTCAGATTAAAGACAATCATCAACATTTTCAAGAAGTAGCCCATAATGGCAATTTAGTGCAAATCGTGTTTGTGTTTCTTTTTTAAACGGGAAAGAATGACGTTTTCTCCAAAGTACAGAATAAATGCAGGGGTTTCCTCTCTTCTTTCCCTGTTTTATGATTTTCTATGCAGAGGTTCAAACCCCTATCTGGTTCCGTGTATGGCTCATGCTACAAATCAACACTTACACTTGCCATCTAGAAACAGTGGAAGGAAGTGTTCCCATTTGCCATCGTACTTGAACACGGTTATTCCTTTACAATGGTTATAGAGGGACACTGCAACGCTCTTGGGATTCCTCAAGACAAACACTATCTTACACTTCTTGGGTCCTATCTCTTTGGGGAGGTATTTAATGTGTACGTGGGTGTTGAACACTCGTGGAGAATCTAGTTCAGCGAGGCCGTCAAGTGGTACTGCTTCAAGCATGTTTACGGTCTTTGGTTTTGGGATGGTTTCTGCATTGTTATTCAGAAGCATGGAAGTAATTTCCCAAATCCAATGCGTTCCTGAAATAAATGCATGATAATCACAGTACCTCTTATACTATAGATGTTATTCTTTCTCGTTTGTACGAAATAAAACGCAAACGCAGTGCAAAAGAATAGAGAAAATAACTCTTTTTTTTGAAAATACTAACGAATACCCTTTGTCTGAGTGGCAAACAGTATGGAACCTGGTCACTGTGGTCAGGTGCCGGCTTATCCAGCATATGACCAGGTTCCAAACTGTTTGCATTCGGGGTAGGGCAGTAAACCAGCTAAACACCTCCGGTTGCTAGTTTACAATGGTTTGGATGTAATATATAAAATACGGTATAACTAAAGGATGAAACATTACAAGGTTCAAATTTATTCAACGAAACACCATGGACATCACGTTCGACTCTTAAGGGAATTCGTAGTGGTGGGTGGTGTAGTCGTGTTTATCTGGATATGATCTGTATCAAAACCAATAATTTGATTATCGGAATAACTTGTTAGTTGTCAGAAGCACTTCATAGTTTGGTTATTAACAAGGTCGGATTTTTCTAATGTATAGTAGGCTAGCCATGTAAAACCTTCAACATGAAAGATATACATGTATATGCTTAGTTCGTGAGTTTTTCCTGTATTGGTTATGGAAGCGTCATTTTGATTATAGCTATTTGAGAAAGGCAATTACCCGCATTGGGCAGTCAGTCGGTCGGGTAAGAGTTAGAAACGGGCAGAAGTCAGACTTTACGGCTGACTAAATGCCCTCGCTTAGTTCTCTGTTAAGTTAGTGTTAATTAAGAAATATGTCTGTGTAAGGTACAAGTGTAAAATACCTGTACATGTAATAGAATTAAATAAAAAACTGACCAGTTTTACCGGTATTCAAATGAAAGTATGTGGCAAGGTTCGTCATTGTTGGCTTACTACAGATAGCACGTAGTTATTTCTCAATAAACGTACTTGTGCTAAAACAATAAAGTCCATTACAAATTACTTTTAGTTCAATTAGAAGCCAAGTGAGTCGGTTTCCGATCAGGATCCAAGTTGTTTGCCACTCAGACTAAAATAATCGCAGACACTTCAAACTGTGTAATTGTCTTCAAAAACTAGCATCTTTCCCTCTGTATCCGATTGGGGCAATGGTGTAACTTTAGTTACCTGATTTCACGGGGGCACATATGAAAACATCTTCCTTCTTACATGGAAAGCTAGCCATGCTTTTCAATCGTTCGGCTAATGTTTTCGGCGGTTGTCCGAAGTCACACATCCGATAGCCATCAATATCAGCAAGGGTGACACTGTGACCGTCCCCATCATCCACGGCAACATGAGACATTATTCTACAAAGATGAAAGTTAGATCTCATTCACCTTTGAAACTTTGACCTTTTGACAATTCCAGTTTCCAATTAAGTCAAGCCCATTTAAGACTATTATGGTTGTTTTCTGCAATATATTGCGAAATGAAAAACAGTGCAGACCCTGAACGGAGAGTTCCTACAGCCTGTATTGAGTGAAACGTTTCAAACTCGGCATCTGATCAGAGTATTATTAAATGTTACACTTTATGGTTCGGGTACCAAACAAATCCGCCATTCGATCAAGGTCAGTATTGTATGTAAGGTTCCAAACATGGCATCTGAATAGGTTCCGTATTGTATGTTACGTTTGAAGCATGCAATGTTTATTACGTTTGAAGTATGCAATGTATGTTACGTTTGAAATACGCAATGTATGTTACGTTTGAAGTATGCTATATATGTTATGTTTGAAGCATGCAATGTATATATATTACGTTTGAAATATTCAATGTATGTTACGTTTGAAATATGCAATATATGTTACGTTTGAAATATGCAATGTAGGTTACGTTTGAAATATGCAATGTAGGTTACGTTTGAAATATGCAATGCATGTTACATTTAAAGTATGCAATGAATGTTACGTTTGAAGTATGCAACGTATGTTTCGTTTGAAATACGCAATGTATGTTACGATTGAAGTATGCTATATATGTTACGTTTGATATATGCAATGTATTTATGTTACGTTAAAAGCATGCAATGTACATATGTTACGTTTGATATATGCAATGTATGTTACGTTTTAAATATGCAATGTATGTTACGTTTGAAACATGCAATGTATATATGTTACGTTTGATATATGCAATGTATGCTACGTTTGAAACATGCAATGTAATAGTATGTCACGTTTGAAATACGCAATGTATGTTACGTTTGTATTATGCAATGTATGTAACGTTTGAAATATACGCAATGTATGTTACGTTTGAAATATACGCAATGTATGTTACGATTGAAATACGCAATGTATGTCACGTTTGAAATATATGCAATGTATGTTACGTTTGAAATACGCAATGTATGTCACGTTTGAAATATATGCAATGTATGTTACATTTGAAGTATGCAATGAATCTTACGTTTGAAGTATGCAATGTATGTTACGTTTGAAATACGCATTGTACGTTACGTTTGAAGTATGCAATATATGTTACGCTTGAAGTATGCAATGTATGTTACGTTTGAAATATATGCAATATATGTTACATTTGAATTATGCAATGAATGTAACGTTTGAAGCATTCAACTTATGTAACATTTGAAATATGCAATGTTTTTTACGTGTGAAGTATGCAATATATGTTACGTTTGCTATATGCAATGTATGTTATGTTTGAAATATGCAATGTATGTTACGTTTGATATATGCAATGTATGCTACGTTTGAAGCATGCAATGTATGTTACGTTTGAAATATATGCAATGTATGTTACATTTGAAGTTTGCCATGAATCTTACGTTTGAAGTATGCAACGTATGTTACGTTTGAAATACGCAATGTATGTTACGTTTGAAGTATGCAATATATGTTACGTTTGAAACATGCAATGTATATATGTTACGTTTGATATATGCAATGTTTGTTACGTTTGAAATATGCAATGTACTAGTATGGTATACGTTTGAAATACGCAATGTATGTTACGTTTGAAATATATGCAATGTATGCTACGTTTGAAGCATGCAATGTATGTTACGTTTGAAATATATGCAATGTATGCTACATTTGAAGTATGCATTGAATCTTACGTTTGAAGTATGCAACGTATGTTACGTTTGAAATACGCAATGTATGTTACGTTTGAAGTATGCAATATTTGTTATGTTTGAAGCATGCAATGTATATATGTTACGTTTAAAATATACCATGAATATTACGTTTCCAACACGACATCTGATCAGAGTCTTCTTCAAATAATGCACTGACAATGTGGCGTCTGATCAGATTTGTGTGTATATAGGTTTGACAAAGCAGGTGCTGCTCTTGGTCTACACTGTTTACAATATTCGAATTTCATTTCCTCGTTTGTAGATTGATCGTTTTAAAGATGATGATCAAGCACGCGTTTATTGTTATATTTTCTGTATAGGTAACATACGTTTAAGCAGCTCTGATACTTTTGGTTTGTCAGATAATGAGCCCTGAAGAACTATAGCGATTACCTGAAGTCGTACGTAAATGGTTGTGTTTGGAAAGCGATGCGCATATATAACGGGCCGAGTGAAGTGTACAAATTAAATGCCTTATATGATCACACAAGTAAAATAAGTTGTGTAGGACCCGTTATCACCAAAAGACCTTACCTATAATGTTTGCGTATATGGGTTATCGTATCACCCAACCCTTACAAAATGAATGGATAGACACTTCTATTTCTGAAACGTTACTTTGACCCTGATGGATGCGCAACACAATTTAACCCCTTCACTGCCTTACCCGAGTACCATATTTATTTGCAAACAGTTTGGATCCTGATCAGACGCCGCGTAACGCGGCGTCTGATCAGGATCCAAACTGTTTGATACTCAATTATATATTTTCAAATACAATATACTTTAAAAAAAAAAAGTATTTGAGAATAAAAAGCAGACGACAATTGTTTAAAATTGATGACGTCATGACAGTGAAGGGGTTAAAGTATATGTATAAGAAATATGACAAACCTTTTCAGGGGCTATCCATTTAGTCCTCCGATCTGGGTTTGCTCTCTGTGTAAAAGGTGTATCCTTGTAGAATCGACCCGCGTAAGGAATAACCTAGTTATGGGTACCTTTGTTGTGTTATTTTGATGCAATGAAAAACATGTACCAGTGGTTCATATATGTATAATTTTATAATTTATACTCACTCATTTGTAAAGTCTGAAGAATAGCTTCAAAGCATATTGTTTTACTCGGTATGAGTTTAACCCATTTACGCCAATTGGACTCTTCAATGCATGTGTATTGGATTGGTATTCTTTTCTTTTTTTTATCTAAGGGGTGTCATGTCTAAATTTTCATTTTGTTTTATATTGAAATGCCTATCAGCAAACAGGTTAGAATCTGATCAGACACCGCATTATGCGGCAACTGGTCAGACTCTACACTGTTTGCTGATGCCAAATGGGCTAAAAGCAATTACAAAGAGAACAATTAGGTCAATACATTAATGCTTGAAGGTGCACCTGTTTATACGAAACTACAGCGCTCCCTCTCTACAACGACACTCAATTGGAGACAAGTATTGTGTGCGTTGTTCGGAGGGAGTCGTTATAGGGAGGGAATTGGTTACATTTGCAAACAGCTTGAATCCAGATCAGACGCCGCGCAACGCGGCGTCTGATCTGGATTCAAGCTGTTTGTCACTCGTCATTATATCTATGCTATCAAAATGTCCACTAATATATAACTGTGCGAAAAACAGCATACGACAAATCTAAGCGGACGGTATTGCAGCTATGAAAAGGTTGAACACAAATGTCTTCTTCGGGGAACTGCGACAATGGTCGTTGTTAGGAGGGAGTCGCTGTTGGGAAGGCCGTTGTAGGGAAGGACCACTGTAAATACAGCTGTAGCTCTGTAAAATGTAGAAAATGAGAAAAAATGTTTAAACTTCTTACCAATGATTTCTATCTGGATGACAAACAGTTTGGAGCCTGATCAGGCGCCGGTGGGACGTTTTCAGATTGTTGCATTGGAGAAAATAGTTTTAGTTTAAACGAGTAAATTGAAAAAGAATATCGCCTTCTTTACTGTTGAGCCAAATAATAACGTTTCGTTGAATGCAAAACATTTCTATATGATTTTTGTGAAACCGTTTGCAAACATTAACGTGACGTGAAGTGTTGCGTCTCGTCTTAACCCATTACCCCATAAATGTGCCCTTTTACGCCTTTAAATGTTTCCTCCACTGAAAAATATAGTTTCAATTTATTCAGAAATGAACATGCACTGTAAGATATATATTCAAAATCCTAGCGGATGGTAGCTTAAAGCAGGCTGAAAGTGAAAGCAGAATGCGCCTTAAGGCGCATTCTGCTTTATTTTCAACCAGCTTTAAGTAGTCACCAAACTCTAAAACTAGAAACTGACTTTGCGGTAATGGGTTAAATCGTTCATGCTTGAAACAATTCTCGTTTCCTATTAAGTCTAGTCCAATTACGTTTATTTATAATTGCTTTTACAGTATATTTCAAAATGAGAAATAGTGCAGACCCTGATCAATGAACTCCTATAGGGACCCTGTGATCAGGTCCTATTTGCATAGGACAATATATTTATGTATTCATTGCATGTAGCTCTACACTGTTTGTAAATGACGCGTACATGTAAGTATACATACATTATTAGCGTTCAAAGTGCTAAACATGAACGTGTTGAGATTTTGAGTGTGTTTTCTAAAAAGTGAATGTAGAACAAACTTGATAGAGAAATGTTGCAAAACAACACAGTGCGCAGTCAAAAGTGACTAAGACATATTAACCTGACGAAGCTCAAGTATCTTAAACGCATTTATGCGACAAAGTGTAGAAACGTTAAACATGTCATTTTTAAAAGGTATAGTTAAAGATGTGAAAACACTGTTAACAACGTTTTTTTGTTTTTGTTTGTTTTGATGTTGTTGTTTTTGTTTTTTTTTAAAAAAACAACAACAAATTTTTTTTATGGTAAATTAGATCTACATCTGAAAAATATAACGGCGATTTTACCTACGTATTGTATTGAAAAATTGTACTAGTGAGTTGAAGGCCAACCCATTTTAAGGGAGACAATATTTGCTTTAATATTTTAACTAAGTAATCTATGAGTATCTCCCTTTGGACTTAACATTTCAAATGGCATGGTCTCAAATACAATCTAAAACCCTTGATGTGGCCACTCATTTGAATTGAATTGTCACTTCGAGCCAATTCTAATCAACGGCCAAACCGTAGAGTTTGGTGGAGACTTAGAGGAGAAAATCCCTAAATATGTATGGCAAAACTCACTCTGATATAGAACCCTGGCTCCGAGGTTATAAAGCTTTTGAATTGAGTCTAAACTCGTTCCCAAGCATTTGATTGGTCAGATTTGAGCCTAGGCTCAAATCTGACCTATCAAATGCTTGGGAACACACTCAGACTCAACTGAAACGCTTTATAACCCCAGGGCCAGCTGGAACATGAACCCAATTATTTTGTCGTGGGTAAATTTAAACATAGATACATTCCTTCTTTGTTTATATTTGGGTATGCGCTTAAGTATTACGACCACTATAGAGACGGATTTGATTGCGTGAATGACAGGTTGGCAGCGCAAAGCAAGTTGAAAGTAAAACAGAAAGCCCCTATAATAATTTTACTTTCATCTTGCTTTAAGCTGCCGCCTGCCTTAAAAAATAATTAACTTAGTTAACTTGTCGTTATAGAGGGGTTTTACTTATTCATATTGTACGTGACATCCACAATTGGATCTTACAGTGAAGAAGACGCTATTCTTCCCATTTAAACGCAAACGATACGCAAACGCAATTCTATAAAATGCAGAAATTTACAATGTTTTAATATTTCTAACGATTTATTTTAATCTTTAAAACTCGGCGTCTGTTCTGATTCCAGACTGTTTTCAACGGAAATAATAGTTTATGAGTTTACGCGTTTATTGTGAAAGAATAACGTCTTCTCAACTGTACACAAGTATACATGTATAGTGAAACCCCACTAAACCGGAACTTCTAAATACCGGAATTCTCTAAACCGGACAAAAACGTTGGATCCGTTTCCACCCCTTTTTTACTTTAACCCATTTCACCATAAATATGACTTTTTACGCCACGCCTTTGATTTATTCCTTCACTGAAGAAAATACATTCATGAATATGTATCATCAGAAATACTTTCTATATTCTAGCAGATGATAGCTTAAAGCAGGTTGAAAGTAATTATGACGCATTCTGTTTTACTTTCAATCTGCTTTAAGTGATTCGCTTTCTTCCATACTAGAAACAAGCTATTGTTTAAAAACCCTTTAACCGGAAACCCCTCTAAACCGGAAATTGATGTTGTCCCCACACATGTCAGGTTTAGAGGGGCTTCACTGTACTTGGATTGCAGTTATTTGTGGATTACAATCATTACATGTTACAGGATACAGACATGCTGGAGGCTTAGACAAGTACATGAGAGGATATTTATGAACAGATTTTAAGAATCCTGCACGAGTTGTCATGCCGATCAACTGTCAAAAGCCACGTCTATAATATATTTAAAGTGACCCATTGGCGAGTGTATTAATAAACCGTTGTGACAAGTGTCCCAGATTTTCTCTACTCCCAAACCTGCTAGGCCCATTATGTGCTAGACTAGTAAGAAATAGGTGAGGTACTACGTATATATAAGACATATAAATACATAGTATGACACCCATTTTCTACTACTAGTCGAGCGCACATGGGCCTGGTCCGTTTAGCTAGTCCTACCTGTATAAGGGCAGTGTCCAAACACTATAGATATAAGCGACCCCTATATAAGTGACACTATCCCGACCCTTTTATAATAAACCCCAACTGTGCATGCAGTTTGTTCGTAAACAGAATACACAACGGAGTGAAGCTGTGTGACTGTTGATTTGTTATAGACGCAAACAAATATATCCAACCTGAATAGAAATTCAAGTATCTTGCGTCTATAACAAATTAACAGTCATATTAATAAGGAATATATAGTCCCACCCCGGAAGTTTTGAACATAATTTGCAGAAGGTAATTTTCAGCATAATCCTAGGTAAGTAGCTTAAAGCAGACATAAAGTACAGCAGAATGTTCCTTATGGATAGTTTTGTTTTACTTTCAGTCTGCTTTATGCAACTATATGTCTTTAAAGTTTAACCTGAAGCCAAGATTTGGGGTAAAGTGTTAAAAACATGTTGTACGAGGAGCAGAAATCGGACCGCTATGTGCAGTGGGAAACTGAAAATATTTTCTACCACTGAACCGTAACGTAAACGCAATACAATAGAATTGAGAGAATGACAGTTTCTTACAAACTGAAACGAATTAAATTCATTTGAGTGTCAAACAGTTTGGAGCCTGAAAAGATACCACATAACATTGCGTATATATGGTCTTATTCCCTTGTTTAAGCACAAGTGCGTTTATTGTGAAATAATACACACTTTTCACTGAACATCGTCTCTTGAGCGACAAACCTGTCGCTGAAATCTCAAGCCTTACCACTCTGTGACATTATTATATCTTCCCATCTATTTTTTGTCGTCAATGACTTTTTGTTCCATTAAATGTACCCTGGAGTATTATCTTGACGAGGTGTGATGAGCGGGAGACATCTGCATATCATATCTACATGCTTTTCTTTACTCTAGTGAAAAGCTCTTTGTAAGGACAAATCAGTGCCCAAACCTGACTGCGGACCTCTTGTTTGGTAATGTGGTCTTTGTAGGCAATGTTAACAATCCTTCTGAAGCATCTCATTTCTAACGATTGGATTCACTCTCCTATTCTGCTGTCTGCATCCACGTCTCAAAAACATACAGGAATATTGAGACAAATGAGAGCATAAGTCACATATTGTTGCATGGTTTAATCAGATGTTCCTATTCTTCCAAATGGACCCCTTAAACCTTTGTAAACGCGGCTACTGTATGCGCATTTCGAGTCAAAACCTCAGGTTTATAGCCCTCATTTTTCACAATAAATCCTAGATACATGATGTATGTTACTGTCTCTAGCCGCTGTCCATTGATAGCAATGTCATCTTCAAGATCTACTGATTTCTGGCTCATGTTCTTTGTCTTCAGAGCACATATCGCTATCCCAAATTTAGTGGACGGTTTGTTGAAGTATTGCTATTAGTCCTTGAGTTCCTGCAGAGATCGTGCCTGTCCATCAATTTAGCGCACTATTGCTATATCTCTTTCTCCAATGCTGACAGTTCCTTCATGTTCGTCCAATGCCTCAGACATGATTCACTTCAAGATGTTGGAGAGTGTTGCTGACAGCTTGCCTGACTCCAACTATGGTTCTGAACAATTCACCTAAGCTCCTGCTAATGGGCACTGTGCTACAATTAAGATTTGTCATGGGCAGCTGGTGTATAACCCTGACTAGATTCTCACTGATAGCGTACGTCATCATGGTTGACTATAATACTGCATGACAAACTCTGTCAAAAGCATTCTTGTAATCAATGGAAATAATATGCAGATATTTCTGATATTGCAGGTATTTCTCACGGCGAATATGTTATATCATATATGGTACTAAAGCTCTGAAAGCTGCTTGTTCTTCTGCTATGAATATATTCTGCTTGTGGTTTAACCCTTTGAACCCTAGTCCCGCATATAGACGTTCTTTTCAAACAGTGTACATGTGAATAGTACACTTGTCCTATGCAAACAGTGAAGACCCAGATCAGAGGGCTCCGAAAGGAGCCCTCTGATCAGGGTTTTCACTGTTTGTCATAATGCCAAACATTGACAAAAAAACCTTAAAAGTCAGAAATGGACTAGACAAACATGGAAACTGGAATTGTCCATTTGAAGTTTCAGGGAGAAAAGAGTTAAGTCTATTCAAGATGACTTACAGCATGACATTTCTGGGATGACATTTGCGCTTATTGTCCAGTATGTCTGGCACTGCTGAATGCTTCCATTCTTATAAATTATTTTGATCCGCGATTATATCCATGTAGTAGGCCAGACCCTTATTTTCCATATTTTGTTGCAGATTTTTGTCAGTACAGCAATAGTTCAACCCCCACCTGCCAGTACTTATTCTGCTTGTATGTTATCAACTCCAGTGCCCTTTTCCTTTTTCAGTGATTTGACTGCTACTTCTGCTTCTTCTCTGGCGATTGGAAGAGGGTCTCTTATGTTGTTTTGGGGCAATTTAATACTGCTGGATTCCCCACTTTCTGATGATTGCAGAATAAACACCAGTATTTCAATCTACATGTATTATGGATAGCATGTTCCTCTGTGAGACACATTCCTGAATTCTCTTTTATGGTTATTGCTTCAGCCTGTTTCTCCATGTTAATGTTTATTTTACCAACTGGTAAGCTTCCTGATATGTTGCCGCTTGTCAAGACCCTTGCTAGCTGATCAGTCATTCCATCATTAACTGCTTCTGTGAAATTGTCTTAGGCCATCTGTCCAGCCTCTTCCATCTGTTTCTGCTGGGAATGCTTGAAAAAGTTGAAATGTATTGGAGTCCCTGCGTGTTTCAGTGTCAAACTTGATCCTGATGTTATTTGGATTCTTGAGTTTCATGGGCTTCAATGTGATAGAATGTCATCATCAACAAGTCGTGGTCGCTCCCTATGTGTCAGCTCTAGTGGAGTTTATTGTCCTTGCGATGTTGATGCCTGTACCATTGTGTAATCAGTCTTGTTATGGTGCTCGCCATTCGAGCTATGCCAAGTCCATCTTCTTGGTGGCATGTGTAATGCAAGGTATTTGGTAGGTACCAGGTTGTTGCAGGTGGCGAGCTGAAAAAGCTTTAGTCTCTGTCATTGGAAGTCCCATTACAGAATGGTCCACATGTTCCACTCCAGTTTTCCTGTGCATCCATTTCAACTTTGGCATTTCAGCCACCCTGCACTATTTTTGTTTGTTTTTTTGGTCTGGCCAATGAGTCTATGGAGTTGTTGGTAGAATTCGTCCACTTTTTCATCGTTATCTTCCAGTTGATGGAGCAAATATTTGTGTAATGGTGTGATGTTGAAGGGATACATGTGCTCTAGGGTGGATGGAGATGAGTCTTCTTGAAACTGGCTGGAATCTTATTGCAGTAGTTGCTGTGTAAACACTGAAAGTAAATTTTACATGTCATTTTAAACACACCAAGGGCAGACAACGCTTGAACTCATCCTTGGACTTCTGGTCATATACATTCTAGCAACAACTGTGGACTCTAAGCGGACGACGGACGCCGGACATTCAATGAGCTTTGCTCGTGTGAACTGAAAAGACAAGGTCCAAATTAAGGTGGCCACAAAAAAGCAGGGATAATATTTAAGAGATACTGTCTGGTGAAATTACAGCTTGCTCATTAAAAGGATGTTTTTGTTGAACATGTATGTAACGCAAGTATGTCTCTTATACCCATTATCAGGCCTACTGGACATATGTATACGCCTGTACTTTTTATCCACAAATAAAAGTACCAAACACATTGTTTTACTTTCAGCCTGCATTTTAAAAGCAACCATCGGTCTTTCACCCATTATCCCATAAATATGCCGTTTTACGCCTTTAAATGAATCCTTAGTTAATAGTTCTTTTTTATACAGTCATGAATATGTATAATAAGAACTATTTTCTATATCTTAGCAGATCATAGCTTAACCCTTTCCCTCATAGAAGCGACTTTTAGCGTATTTAATTTATTCCTCCGCTGAAGAAAATAGTTCTAGTTTAAACCCTCATGAACAATAACCATTACAAATATTTTCTATAACCTATCAGTTTTTAGCTTAAAGCATGCTGAAAGTAAAGCAGAATGCGCCTTATGGCGCATTCTGCTTTACTTTCAACCTGCTTTAAGACGTCATCTATCTTCAAAACTAGAAACATGCTATGGGGTAAAGGGTTAAGGGGGTAGGTGCACCTTGGTAAAGTAAATACCAAATTCTTCAAACTTTGGATACTGATAGTAAAATTAGTTTCTATGACAAAACTGGTGAAAAAATTGGGGGTACCGGACCTTTCTTTTTAACAATTTGAGATTTTTCAAGGCTACCCCCCTAAAATTGAAGCTTCATAAAAACTCCTACTTTTTTGTACTACGGTTTTTCAATCTTTATTTAAACAATCTATTTGTACCAAAAGTATCCTAATTTATATTACCATAGTAAGAATAAACTCTGAAAATAATGTTTTTTCAAGATCCAAAATAAAAATATTTGGTTTCACCAGAAAGGAGTAAAATTTACCCCACCCACTTTTTTATAATGGGAGAATAAGGCACTGTGAAAATTGCCCTACAAATTGTAGCAAACTAAATACCAAATTTTTTATTTGTTGTTTTTAGCCTTGCAAACAAAAAGTTTTAGTGAAATAGCAAATAAAACACAGGGTCCCGTATCTTTTAAAAAAGATATAGATCATTTTATCTAAAAAATCCATTTTTTCTCATTTTTTAATTTTTTGTGTACTTTTACCAAAAATATTTTTTTTCCAAAAAATTTCATTTTATCTATTGAGTTATCTATAATTTATACTAAAACTGTACTACCATGAAAATTTCATGCTTATATTCTGAGAAATTGAAATGAAATCGGATGTAACAAAATACAACCTACCTATGAAAACAGTGTATGCTGTTAACTACGAATAGGACATAAAATTTAAAAAGTCCCTTCCGGAACGAAAATTCAATTAATAGTGTTTTATTACTGTATGCATTCACCAAAAATGAGTTCTTACCATTTTTTTGAAAACGAGTTCGTAAAATTTTTCGGAAATTTCATAATGCTCAAAAAGACAGGCCGACATCCTTAAAGCAGGCTAAAAGTAAAGGCGCATTCTGCTTTACTTTCAATCTGTTTTAATTGGCCAATTGTCAATAAAACTTTAAACAGGATCGGGTGATGGGTTAAACAATACTGAAAACAAGTTATGTGTGAAAGGGTTAGAAGTAGTGGTGAAGTTACTAAGTGTCGTTATTCTCTGACGCGAGACGTGTCCCGTCCGCAGTTAAATTTCTTGCGACCAGTTCTCATTCCGTTAATATTTTCCCGTTCTCCCCAATGATTCGGTCTTCACCACCGAGACATCAAACGGTCTTGTTAAACTAACTGAAAATAGCCCAATCTATTTTTAACTCGGGATTTAATAGGCAGATATAAGTAATGGTAAATATGCGTGCGGATGAGTCAGGCAATATTTTACATACCGTATAGAAATGCAGTCGGATTTTAAACTGTAAACCGTTCGGACATAAAATTATCGACTAACAAGAACCAGTGTTGACATTTTAACTGTTGCTCGCGACTTTGCTTTGATTGACAGTTCTATTCAACGTGATAATTAGGGAATTTTAACAATGTAAACAGCGCGAGGGGGGCGAAATGAGTAGTGTACAGAAATCGGGAAGTGGTTCTGGAAGTGCTGGCAAACACGGGCCAGCTTCTCCAAGAGTCTACAAGATTGTTATACTAGGAGAGGGCGGTGTTGGCAAAAGTGGTGAGAATGTTTACCTTGTGTTCTATGCATCTATATAATATATTGAGAATATCTAGTCTAAAATAGGGTCACTCTAGCCAATTAACTCACTCTATTAGTCTATAGCCAGAAGTGCAACTATTGACTTGTTTTAAGGCAGAATACAGCTTTAAGTTAAAGCAAGAAGAAAGTAAAGCAGAAAGCACCTTTAGATGTAGATGTTTAGGAGCAGCATTAATTGCTTTATGGGCAGCTTTACGTCAGTCTTTCTCTTAGCCTGTTCCTAGTTTTGAAGACGGGTTACTACTTAAAGCAGGTTGAAAGTAAAGCAGAATGCTTTTAATAATAAGTTTAAAGTTCTACAATTTGCTGGGATATAGAACATATTTCTTATTGTATACATATACATATGTAACATGATATAAATGAATTAATTTCTTCAGTGGAGGGATAGATAAAAGGGGTAAAAACATGTATTTATATATGGGACAATGGGTTTATTCAAATTGACACTGCAAATGGACAGCTAATTCCAGTTTCCAGTTAATTGACCACTTTTGAACGATTTATCCAATTATTGCAAAATGACAACTAGCGCAGACCTTGATCAGGGTCTACACTGGTCGCATAGAACAAGTGTACTCTTGACACACACTTCAATGTTTGTAAAAGATGAGTATACTCGTAGCCAGGGTTGATTGGGTTTAAACTTTAATTTAAAGCATATGCATTTATAAGTGAATGTTTATTTTGGCACTTATATACATGTATGCATGTATTTGGAGTATATTACAGTATCTATAGAGATGTGTTATAATAATTCCCTTCTGTGATTGAAAGGGCAAAAACTAGTCATTGTTTAGTATTCAAATTTATTAATGCCCAGAGGGCATTTGTATGTCAAGTTCAACACACTCTGGTATGCATTCATGAGCCAAATTTCGGGTAGTTACTCATTCGACTTTACCAGTACAGGTGTTGAAATGCAAGTCTAGATAATGAACTCTTGCTGTTTTCTCACTAACCCTTACTCATTTTTAAAATAGATTCACATTTTTAGTAAAATTACGCCTTTAATTTATCTTTACACTAAAAAGCATAGCTCCACTATATACAATCATGAATATGTATCAAGACAAAGATTTTCTATATCCTAACAGATGTACATGTATAGCTTAAAGCAGACTGAAAGTAAAATAGAATATGCCTTTAGGCACATATTCTGCTTTACTTTCAACCTGCTTTAAGAAGTCCCCTATCTTCATTACTAGAAACAAGCTATGGGGTAATGGGTAAAATTAATTTATTCATCAACTGATGAAATTAGTTTCAATTTTACAGTCTTGAATTATATCATAAGAAACATTTTCTATATTCTAGCAGATGCTAGATTTAAGCAGGTTAAGCAGAATAAACCCTAAGGCACATTCTGTTTTAATTTCAGCCTGCTTTAAGCTACCATCTGCTAGGATAAAGGAAATATTTATGTTGCACATTCTTTCCTGTATAAAATTAAACTATTTTCTTCTGTGAAGGAATACAATAAGGGTGTAAAAAGGTATATTTTAATATGGATTAGTGATTGAGTTTCAAACAGGCTGAAAGTAAAGCAGGGTGTAATTTTAGGCACATTCTGCTTTACTTTAGCCTGCTTTAATCTACAATCAGCTAGGATATTTAAGGAAATGTTTTATGGTGCATGTTCATCACTGTATAAAATGGATCCATTTTCTTCAGAGGAGGCATAAATTAAAGACCTAAAAAGCAATATACTTAAGAAATGGGTTAATCTTTCAGACACAATGAATATTCATATATACATAAATTTCCACCACTGTGAATTAATTAACATCTAAATTGGCTAATCAAATTAGAAAAAAATCCCTAGCAAAGAGCACATGTAAAATACAGACCCTGATCATCAGACAGCTTCTTCAGAATCTGGATCTACACCGTTACCAAAAAATAAAATTACTAATTTACACTATAAGCAAAATGATTGCGGCCATTTCTGTACACAGCTACTCATCACATTGCAAACATTGATGATCCAGATCAGACAGCTCCTTCAGGAGTTGTCTGATCTGGATCTGCACTAGCTGTTGCCAAACAGTGTCAATATTCGGTAACACTTAACCCTATAGCCTGTTTCTAATTTTGAAGACAAGTGACCACTTAAAGCAGGTTGAAAGTAAAAAAGAATGGGCTTTTACCCATAACACCATTGCCATTTTCTAGTTTTGAAGATAGGTTAATTACCACTTCAAGCAGGTTGAAAGTATAGCCTGCTTTAAGCTACCATCTGCTAGGAGTTAGAAAATATTTCTTATGATACAAGTCATATTCATGACTGTAAAAAATGAACTATTTTCTTCAGGGGAGGAATAAATTAAAGGTGTAAAGCGGCATATTTATGGGGTAATTGGTTAAGGGGCATTTTGTTTTACTTTTAGCCTGCTTTAAGCTATCATCTGCTATGATTTAGAAAATATTTCTAATGATGCATTTTCATGACTTTACAAATTGCCCAATAAATACACCTTTATATGCCTCTTATTTATTCCTCCACTGAATAAAATAGCTCCAAGTTATACAGTCATTAATAAGTATCATAAGAAATATTTCTATATTCTAGCAGATATCTTATAGCAGACTGAAAGTAAAGCAGAATGCGCCTTAAGGCGCATTCTGCTTTACTTTCAACAAGCTGAAAGTAGTCGTCTAACTTCAAGACTTGAAACAGGCTATTGGATAATGGGTTAAATGCCCTAAAAGGTGCTTCTATGGGGGAAGGGGTTAATAGAAAGAGAAGGGTAAAAGCTGATGAAATGCTGGGGCAGACGTTGTTTATATGATCAGATCCAATTTGTCATATAAGACAGGTACATCAGGCTACAGACTGTACCAGTTAATCAAAGTTGATGGCTGATCAATATACTAGCTATAATCCCAGAAACATGGATAAAGAAAAATCCTGTTTAACCCATATAACCCTGTAGTCTATTTCTAGTACATTGGAGATAGGTGACAACTTAAAGCAGGTTGAAAGTAAAGCAGAATGTCCCATTTTAAGGTGCATTCTGCTTTACTTTCAGCGTATTTTAAGCTTCAATCTTCTGGGATATAGAAAATAATCTTTTATGGCACATATTCATGACTTTATAAAGTTAAATTATTGTCGTCAGTGGAGGAAAAAATTATATAAATTAAAGGCAAAAAAGGCAAATTTAGGGGATAATGGGTTAAACAATCAATGCACAGCTGATTTTTCAAACAGCCTCGTCCATTTTGTAAATATATAATAAATAACCAGTTTAATATATTGATGTATAATAAATATTGACACTTTTTGAAAACTGAGTGAAGGCTGAGCTTTCTGATCTGTCAGTCTGCACTGTTTTCTTGTAGGGTATTATACGGTCTGATATGAGTCTGTGTACTCTTTGCATGCTACGTAGTGGCGGATAAACATGTATTTTTGCTACAGTGATTACCTTTGCAGACAGTTTGGATCCAGATAAGACACCACTTTACGCATCAGGATCCAAACTGTTTGACACTCTGACTGTTTTGAAAAGAAAATGAGAAAAGTCTATTTTTAGAACAATTGCAGATGACAATTTTTGCGGATGGAAAAAATTACCCAGCATGCAAAGAACTATTATGCAGAAGAATAAATAATGCAGGAAACTGATAGAATTTCAGATAGCATTTACTTAACCCAGTATCTAGTAAATTTATATACCTTTAATTTATTCCTCCACCAAACAAAATAGTTTCACATTACACGGTCATGAATATGCACCATAGGAAATATGTCCTATATCCTGCAGATGATAGTTTAATGCAGACTGAAAGTAAAGCAGAATGCTCCAAAGATAAGCCAAAAATGTTGCTTGACACATAAAAAGGTTTTTTCTATAGTACTTGTACTGCCTTTTTATGCATAATATTATTATTTATTCTTAGACTGCAGAATCTAGTTCTATATCCTAGCATATGGTGGCTGAAAACAGACTGAATGTAAAGCAGAATGTTCCTTAAGTAACATTCTGCTTCTCTTTTAGCATGCTGTAAGCGCAATCCTCTGTCTGTAAAGCAAATCTTCGAGCGAGGTGGGCAGGGGGGGTGGTGCATGGGGCAGGGTTATTCATTTATTTATTATATTGTAAGGAAGGCAATTGCTGAGGAATTGACCATGACATTTATATACTGTAAGTGGCTGATGAAGAGATTAATTCTTTGCATGCTGGGAAACTTTTTCGTCTGCAACAATTGTCGTCTGCTACTGTTCTAAAAATAGAATATTCTTAACCTCTTTTCAAAACTGGGTCAGAATGGCAAACAGTTTAGATCCTGATGAGACGCCGCATTATGCGGCGTCTCATCTGGATCCAAACTGTTTGCAAAGATAATCACTTTGGCAGATATATCCGCCGCTAGCATGCAAATAGTTAATGCTTTGTATAATGTATGCTGAATCACGGCTCAAGATAAGACTATAGTCCTGAGGCTCCCCGTTCAGCATTTAACTCTGACCACTTTGAGCATCTAGTATTTGAACTATTACACTAGCTATTAATATAAGGAAAATTTGTACCAGGGTAGAGAGCAACTACGTAGGGTTATTACAATATACTTGCAACTGCAAGATGACAAATAGTGCTGATCCTGATCAGAGGGCTTCTTCGTGAACCCTCTGATCTAGGTCTATGCTGTTAAATTAGGACAAGTGTACTTGTGACAGGTACACTGGTTTTAATTGACTTGTAAGTTTACTTGTCGCTAGGGTTCAAGGATTAATCTAGCTACTCTTTAACTCAACCACATGGACCTGTTTAAAATATACTACAATAATTACATTTGAAAACAGTGTAGACCCAGATCAGAGGGCTCCTGTTGGAGCCCTCTGATCAGGGTCTGCGCTGTTTTCTAGTGTATTAAATTTTTATTAAACCACCAAGAATTCCTGGCAGAATTTATGCTTTGAAAACTAAAGAGATCCACAAGGGAACCTTATAGTAACCCACAAGAGTGACTTTAAATAGTGTTGAAGAGTGAAAGCAATATCTCCTATTATCTGCATTGCTAGACACCTACATGTACTGTCTGTGAAATCTGTTGCTGCTGGAGCTATAAACAATTTATAATCCAAGGACACACAGTGTTGTCCTTCAGAGAGACAAAACAACAAGTGATTAATTGGCCTGAGGTGGATAAACAATGGAGATTCAGATGAAATATGTCTTAACCCATTACTCCATCTGCCTGTTTCTAGTATTGAAGACAGTTGACCACTTAAAGCAGGTTGAAAGTATAATTGAAAGGCACATTCTGCTTTACTTTCAGCCTGCTTTAAGCTAACATCTACTGAAATAAAGAAAATATTTCTTAACATACATAGTATTAGAGCAAGCTTTGCAAGGAGCAAACTATCTTTTTGACCGTTAGTATTATTGAATTCATAACTATAAATTGGAACTATTTTCTTCATGGAGGAATAAATTAAAGGCATAAAATGGCGTATTTATTGTGTAATGGGTTAAAACGTGGTAAGCTTTCTCCTGCTATTTGTGTATAATGCTGCTTGAAAACATAGTAGACTCAGATCAGATAGCTCCTGAAGGACCTGTCTGATCAGGATGTGTACTGTTTTCTTACACGATTTGTTTGAAATGAGCAGCTTGCACTAAAAAATTCCTGGGGCAAATTTGGATGCTTTCACCCCCCCCCCCCCCCCCCCCCCCACCACCACCACCACCATTAGCACCTTTAAGACCATTTTACTTGAAATTATGGTATTTGAAGACACATGACAACTTTAAAAGCAGGATAAATATATAAGAAAGATAGCTCCTACAGGAGCCTTCTGCTTATCTTTCTTCCTGCTTCAAGTAGGTGTTTAGAATACTTGACTGGTGGCTAATGGAGGAATAGGTCAACCCAAAATCTCAGGAAGCAGAACATTTCCAATTGTCATTTTCAAAATCACTTGTCAATGCAGGGCTACCATTTCTCCGGATTTTTCTGAAATCTTCAGATTTTTATCCTAGCAGATGTTCGCTTAAAGCAGGCTGAAAGTTAAGCAGAATGCGCCTTAAGGGGCCGTGAGGCGCATTCTGCTTTACTTTCAATCTGCTTTAAGTAATCACTCTTGACTAATAGAATTTTGGATTTTTCATGATCAACTTATGGCAGTCTTGTCAATGTGGTTCTAAACAAATTCTTCTTTTGAGTGGGCTGAATTAAATGGGTTTATTGCATGCTCTGTAGTAGTATTTTTTGTCTGCACAGCTTTTAGTGTAGACAATTCGAAGAATTTTCCCAGAGAATACTATAATCTATCATGAAAATGAATTCTTCACAGCCCGAGTACTTGAGATATGTATTTCATGCAGTACAGTGCTCCCTCTCTACAACGGCCCTCCCAGCAACGACTCCCTCCTTACAACAACCCTTGCCACAGTTCCCTAAATAGGACAATTATGTCTTACGCTTTTACTGCTGCAATATCGTCTGCTTAAAATTGTCATCTGCTGTTTTTTCTCAAAGTTACATAATGGACATTTTGGCGAAAAAACCTTAATGATGAGTGACAAACAGCTGGAATCCAGATCAGATGCAGCGTTACTCAGCGTCTGATCTGGATTCAAGCTGTTTGCAAATTTACACCAATTTTCCTCCCTATAACGACTCCCTCTGAACAATGCACACATTTTTTGTCTCCCATTGGACAGAGGCGTGGAAACATTATTGAAGGCATTATACTGCTGTATGCAGGACAAACTATAGGCAGTACGAGGAACCCATGAGGAACTTTAACCCATTACCCCATAAATATGCCTTTTATGCCTTTAAGCTGTTACTCCATAGCCTGTTTCTAGTTTTGAAGACATGTGACAACTTAAAACAGGTTCAGAATGTGCCTGAAGGACAGGTTTTACTGTACATAGCATATTTCTTACTTATAATGCAAGATCTATATATAGAAATACACCATCAGGTTTTCCAAATGTTTGTATGTAGTGTTTTGTCCCCAGTAATAAGTACCTCATTCTCATGTCTGGGAAAGATAGCCAGTGATAATGTGGGACAGAAATTTGAACTCTTTGCATGCATGCTGGGTAAATATTTTCGTCTGCAAGAATTGTCATCTGCTACTGTTTTAAAAGTAGAATTTTCAACAAAAAAAATTTAAAACAGGGTCAGAGTGTCAAGCAGTTTGAATTCTGATGGGACGCTGCATTTTATGTGTCATTTCATCAGGATCCAAACTGTTATCACGATTCCTAACCTAACTCCCCCACCCCCCAACAGACCAACAGATCCCCCCCCCCCCCCCAGATAATGGGAGTATTCTAAAAACCTGATTGTAGTTAGATAGAGCAGGCAGTAAGTAAAGCATAATGCATTTTGAAGTGCATTCTGCTTTACTTTCAACTAGCTTTAAGCATCTTGCTGCTAGGGATATAGAAAGTATTTCTTATGTTGCATATTCATGACTGTTTAAAGTGGAACTATTTTCCACAGTGGAGGTACAAATTAAAGGTTTAAAAAGATGTATTTAACAAAAAGTGCAGACAAGACGCAGCATTTTGCAATGCCTTTTAGGGCTTTTCTATGGCTGCACTCTTTGCCTGCTTTGTCCTTTTGAGATACATTAGTCATAAATAGGTTAAAAACTGAAGGTTTTCATGAATGGAATGTAGATGATTTTTTGGGGTTTACACATACAATACGTAAGGACTGACATTTTTGTTACATAAATATTAAACCACTTGAGTCCGAGGTGTAAATGGGTTCATTGAGTGGCCATCAAAGCCGCAGAAGTTAACTTTGTAAGTGCAAATATGCATTTTTGCATACTCATTGAAGATTAAATGGTCAGTGATTTACTGCTCTGGAAAAAAGACATATAGGCTTCCAGACTATAGACTCACTTCTGCAGATCCAGAGTAGCTTAAAGCAGGCTGAAAGTAGAACAGAATGCTCCTTCCATCTACTAGGATATAAAAATTATTTGTTATGATGCATTGTCAATGGGTGAACATTATTGTAGTATAGACAGGAAGCTTGACTTCAGCTAAATTATAATTGGCAAAATGTTTTATGGATTTGTTTGATTCAGTAAACTTTCTGCATTACTTACTGGCATGCAAAGAGCATGTATATGATGTAAGTGTCATATCTGAAACAATTCTTACCCCTGAAACTTCATTTGGAAAGTGGCATGAGTTTCCAACTAAGTTTAGTCAATTTTCCACAATTAGGGTTGTTTTAACAATTTACTACAAAATGACAAACAGTGCAAACCCTGCAAAATAAAAAAAACAGTGCAGACCCTAATCCTATAGGATCCTGTAGTTATGGATCTACACTGTTTGCATTAGACAGTTGTTAATACACTCTTCACAGATGCAGTCTGTTTGTAAGATAGTCTCAGATGCATAAACATGTACCAGGTAATAAGGATGCCCAAGAGTAAAGGAAAATGAAAGAAAGGTTACTGATATTTTCTTTACCTTCAGTTTGCATTAACCCATTACCCCATAAATATGCCTTTTTAAGCCTCTAATTTATTCCTCCACTGAAGAAAATAGTTCCACTTTATACAATCATAAATATGTTTCATAAGAAATAGTTTCTGTCTTCTAGCGGATGGTAACTTAAAGCAGGTTGAAAGTAAAGCAGAGTGCACCTTAATGTGCATTCTGCTTTACTTTCAGCCTGCTTTAAGTGGTCACCTATCTTCAATACTAGAAATAGGCTATGGAGTAATGGGTTAAGCATGCAGCTTCCTCTCAAAATGTATGTTTGATTTTGTTAACTTTGAGGTTAAGGTATTTCAGAAGTTCAAACGTTATTTCTGTAAGCATTTGCTACAGGTGTGGAAGGGTATTTCTATGTGAGAACTGTTTGGAAGCATTAAATTATAAGATTAACTATGTTGTGCTAATAATGATATCAACAGAGCACAGCTGGCCTCTGTCAATCCTAGGTAAGGCTGTAGTTCAAAAGAAGTCTGTGGGTAGTCTTAACCCATTACCCCATAAATACGCCTTTGAGCACCACTACTTCATTCCTCCACTAAAGTAAATAGTTCCACATTATACAGTCATGAATATGTACCGTAACAATTATTTTCAATATCCAAGCAGATAATAGCTTAAAGTAGGCTGAAAGTGAAGCAGAATGCGCCTTAAGGTACATTCTGCTTAATTACTTTCAACCTGCTTTAAGTGATCATCTTTCTTGAAAACTAGAAACAGGCTATACGGTAATGGTTTAACTTCAGGTTGAAACGTATGCTGAGGAACATTCATAAACAAAGCTCCTTTGGAAGCTTTCAGCATAAATGGTGTTCTTCATATTAAAGCTCCCTCCTGTCTGTGCTGACACTTTTTGAAAACAGTGTAGACCCAGATCAGGCCACTCCTGAAGGGTCTGCACTGTTTTCTTACAGGAACTGTCTGATATGAATCTGCAAGCTTTTCTGAGAAAGAATTATTTCCATAATTTATTTGCCAATGTAGTAGTTATTAGATTGCTGATAGCTGTTCATAGTTGTTGGAATTTTATAAATGAATATAAGGGTTTAGCCCTTGTTTTAATACCATTATAAAGTTTAATCTCTTAATAAGAATGTTATTCCTAAAACAATTGATTAAGACTTGCCCAACCTAGCCTACAAGACAGCTAGACCATGGGACTGTCTCTGTGCCAACATTGCTTAAATATTTCTCAAAGTATATTCACACACTTTCAAAAATACCTGAAGTTTTTGAAATATTTCAGTCTTGTTTGCCTGTAACTTGATCAGGGGCAAGTCGGTGATTTGATCTTCCCTATGTTCACAGGTTTAATCTTCTGGTACCAAGCACACATTGTCTTTAACTCTTTTAGCACTGAATAAAATGTTGTCTGCTTCACTCGGATCAAATTCTAAATAGTAACCCTTTACTCCATAGCCTGTTACTTTTTTTTTAAGACAGGTGACAATTTAAAGTGGATTGGAAGTAAAGCAGAATGCACCTTACGACATATATACTGCTTTACTTTCAGCCTGCTTTAAGTTACCATCTGCTAGGATATAGAACATTTATTATGGTACACATGACGGTGTAAATTGGAACCATTTTCTTCAGTGGAGGAACAAATCAAATTAAATGTGTAAAAATGAGTATCTATGGAGTATAATGGGTTAATGTATATGTTCAGTCTTCAGAACATGATATTCCAAGATTGAAAACAGTTTTGATTCAGATCAGATACCTTGTCACATTATCTTGTATAAGCAGCAATTTTAAGTGTCTGTAAATGCAACTTTAAAAATAATTCCAATTTATACAGTCATGAGTAAAGACATATACATGTATTTTCCATATATTCTTGCAGATCGTAGCTCATTTAACCCTTTCCCACATAGCATATCTCTAGTATTGAATTAAGGTGTCCACTTAAAGCAGGTTGAAAGTAAAGCAGAATGCGCTTTAAGCGCATTCTGCTTTACTTTCAGCCTGCTTTAAGCTATCATCTGCTAGAATATAGAAAATATTTTGTATGATACATATTTATGACTGTATAAATTGGAACTATTTTCTTCAGTGAAGGAATAAATTAGAGGCTTAAAAAAGGCATATTTATGGGGTAATGGGTTAATGCAAACTGAAGGTAAAGAAAATATCAGTAACCTTTCTTTCATTTTCCTTTGAAAGTACTGGTTAACCCTTTCCCTCATAGAAGCGCTTAATTTAGTGCATTAAGTTTATTCCACCACTGAAGAAACTAGTTCCAATTTATACAGTCACGAATATGTGTCGTGAGAAGTATATATTTCATATATTCTAGTAGATTGTAGGTTAAAGCAGGCTGAAAGTAAAGCAGAATGTGCTTTGAGGGTCGCCTATTTTCAGTACTAGAAACAGGCTAATTGGAGTAAATGGTTAACTCATTCCCCCTAAAATTTTAGGCGACAATATTCCACTTTTTGCATTGGACAAATGTACTCTTTACAAGTACACTGTTTTTGAAGGACAGGTATACTCTTCAGCTTTAAGGGTTCAATGTATTAACACATGTTTGACTGTGTTTGTTAGGAAGTGCCAAATCTCAAACTAATTCCTTATAACACTTGTCCTTTAGTCTGTGATTTTGAAAGCACTGTTTCAATATTCTACTTCAAGACTTAAGGCGCATTCTGCTTTACTTTCAACCTGCTTTAAGTGGTCACCTGTCTTAAAAACTAGAAACAGGCTATGGGGTAAATGGGTTAAAAAAGGTGAAGAATTATTTATAATCAACTCTTTCAGTCTTTTGGGTCATAGCCAGTTGAACTACAGTAAGGCTGTTATCCCGTTGAATGCTGACAAAATGTTAGCTGCTTAAATTCTAGTCAGCTGCAAAATCAAAGATTATTTGTTTCTTTGAATAAGTCTGTTTCCAGAATTTCCATCTTTGTGATTGTAATCCTATAGTAAACCAGACAGCAAGATGTTTGGTGTCTCATCTAGATCTAAATTGTTTGCAAAGGTTTTATTGTTAGCAATATTGTAAATGTTTAATCCTTATAGTAATCTAGTTTGTGTCAATTAAATCCACACATGTCAATTAAATCCACACCTTCTATTGTTTATACACTGAAATGATTGACAAATTTTGTGTTTTTTGTTTAAAAACACCCCAATTTCTGCAGATACAGGGTATTTAATTTTAACTACTAATTTCCAGCCAATTTTTATATATGCCTGTTTAAAAAGGTGCATTATGAGTATGGTACGGCATAGTCTCTCTATTTGTCTGTTTGGTTTGTATGCCTTATATGTCAAGCAAGTTTTGACTGATTTTCATCACACTTGGTAGTATGCTTTATTGCCTCAGTTGTATGGACGAGTTTGTAAATTGTGACATTTAATTCAATCATCTTTGATGGAATTATGCCCCTTGCTGGGTATATTATATGCTGCAACTAATATTGAAATTTTAAAAAATATCATTTCATTATGATCTTTGGGTACATGTAATATTCATTCTTCTTCCCTGAAGTCACTCATTCACCAAATCATCAAGATAGCTGTTTGTAGGTGAAACATCACCTGTTAGAACATAATCTCATTAACACATATTCCATACACATTTTTACGCATTTAAGAAAGAAAAAAGTGTCCATTTTTGTACAATCCTGAATATGCACCATTAGAAATGTTTTCTATATCCTAGCAGATCATAAGTAGCTAAAAGCAGACTGAAAGTACTTTCAACCTGCTTTAAGTCGGGCCATCTGTCTATAAACTGATGACAGGCTGGAGGTGTAAGGGGTTGGTGATGTCATCCATCTATAAAATCCTTCTCATGTTCAAATTGGTATGTCAATATATTTTACAAATAATTTTGATCTGCCTGAGATGCTGATCGAGTTACCCAATATCTCACCTGAATCAAAACTCTTCATTACTCAGAATGTACTTACATAATGATTAATACCTGGTAAGTCATTTTTTCTGATATTTAGAAAACAACATTTTCTAAAAAGACAACTTTTTAAAGCAAACTATGTTTTGAACTCTTTGCGTGCAAGCGACGGATATATCTGCCACAGTGATTACCTTTGCAAACAGTTTGGATCCAGATGAGACGCCGCATAACGCAGCATCTCATCAGGATCCAAACTGTTTGACACTCTTAGAAAATTCTGTTTTTAGAACAATAGCAGACAACAAATGTTGCAGACGAAAAAAATACCCAGCATGCAAAGAGTTAAAAAAGATAATTTGTTTACGAAGTGAAGGATAAAGGTATGATACATCTTGGTACATTAGCTAATCATTACTGTATCATTTTAAAGACTTCCTACTTATTTCAAATATTTTATCTTTTTATGGTTTGTGAATCTTTGCCCTTAAAGCTCTCCTGTACCAGGTTTTGTCGACATCACTGAAATTACAAACCCGCTGATTAAAATAGCATCTTGAGTCTAAGGATCCACACTGTTTGACATTCATATTTAAAGTTTCATTAAGTTCATAAAATGGAAAAACGATGACTACTATGTCAAAGCAGACAGTATTTATTGCAGGATATAAGTTAATTCTTTCATAATTAACTGCAGATACAGTTTGTCAGAAATTATCTGTTTGCAAATTGTCTCTTAAATTGTGTTTGATCCATTAACCCCATAGTTTGTTTCTAGATTTGAAGACAAGTAAACATGAAAAGCAGGTTGAAAGTAAAGCAGAATGTGCCTTTAAAGGGACTCGCAACCGGATGGTGTTCTTGTCAAAATAAAATAAAATACTCAAATAAAAGCAAATTTGTGGCATTATTTGGCTTTTGACATTAAAAAAATATGATCAGTCCAAAAAACGTCTCAAGAATCGTCACCGAATCTTAGTTTTTTAGATATTTTCCATCGTTTTTCCATAGCGTTAGCTAACGGTATAGCTGTTGTTGTTGCTTCTCTACACGGGGTCAGACATAAACACGAGCCGAATTACGAAGTTGTATGCACTTCCGATCGCTACTCATTGAAATAGTCGTTAAATCGATCCGAGATAAACGGATAGTTCCGTGGTCCATTGGTCTAAGCGGTTTCCCCTATTTTGCCTGTGTCCGCCAATGCCGGGCCCCGGGTTCGAATCCCACCAGAGACCAATATTTTTTTTTATTGAAATACATTTTTTTTAAACAGAATTTCTTATCCTAAACTAATTCTTTACCATTTATATAAGCGTTTGACACATATTTACAAATTACTATTTTTAATGCACCATCTGGTTGCGAGTCGCTTTAAGGCATAAAGATGTCTTAATTACATGTAGTTTAAACTTTAAAGTGAGGAATGTTAACATGTTATTTTCTGTATATTTTCAGCATTGGTGATACAGTTTGTGAGTCACAGATTTACTGATTACCATGATCCAACCATTGGTAAGTATCTATCATAAGTCATCTAAACTCATTGCATGCTGGGTAATTTTTTCATAAATTTGTAAAAAATTGTCTGCTGCAACTGTTCTGAAAATTGGGTATTCTAAATTTCTTTTCAAAACAGGGAAAGAGTGTCAAAGAGTTGGGATTCTGTTGAGACGCCGCATTATAGGGTGTCTAATCAGAATCCAAACTCTTTGCACAGATAATCATGATTTTGCAATAGCCTATTTAAGCTGCAAATTAATAGTTATACACTATGACCTCCTTGTACCTTTCTCCTGCTGTTAGTGTTTATTGTCGCTTTTTGAAGACAGTGTAGACTTGGATCAGCCCCCTTCTGAAGCAGCCGTCTAATCAGGGTCTTAACTGTTTACCATTATTTTAAATACTATTGGAACCAAATTGAGAGTTAATGTAAACTAAGTCATTAATGAAACCATTTGAAAGCAGCATAATAAGCATTTAGCATACATACTTTTCTAACCCTCTGAACTGTGAATGCGCTAATGTGGTCTGCTTAAGATTTTTGAATTACCATCTGATTATAAGTCTCGTCTGGATATAAATTGTGCAAGCCATTCTCAGCTCTAGATCTGATAAGGGGAGTATTTCAAAAACTTAAATAATAATTTCTGCATTATTCTGCATCTCTTCGAGACGATTCTAATGAGTAGTTCCTGACACCATAGAATTTGGTGCTGAAATAATTAAATACGGTAAGAAAATGTTGGATTTGTTCAGTTTACTCCCTCTTACCAGGAGCCAATTAAACTATGCATACCCTTATCAGTATAGTTCAGTATAGAAAAAGTTAATTATCAAAGATTAGACAATAGAAAACAAATAAATAAGATGCTGCAAATCTCATCAGTGTTGTGCTGGTAAATAAGTATGTAGCCTTAAGCTTTATTGACAAATAAGGATGTTAACTTAATATAGGGAGTAAAATTTTACATTTTCTCACGATATACCTTTGTACTCCAATAATGAATTTGCGATACAAACAATTTTGAGAATTTTTTAAACACAAACTTAATAGATTTTCAACTTTTAAAAACAGTTTCTTTTGACAGTTTATTGCATTGTGTTTGTGTTTAGTAATTTGTTTAACCCATTACCCTATAGCCAGGTGTTTCTAGTTTTGAAATTAGAGGACAGCTTTAAAAGCAGGTTAAAGGTAAAGCAGAATTTCTGCTTTACTTTCAGCCTGCTTTATGCTAATATCTGCTAAAATAAAGAAAACAATTTTATCATACATATTTATGACTGTATAAATTTCCACTATTCAGTGGAGGAATAAATTTGAGGCGTTAACCCATACCCCATAGCCTGTTTCTAGTATTGAAGGTAGGTGACCACTAAAAGCAGGTTGAAAGTAAAGCAGAATGCGCCTTCAGGCGCATTCTGCTTTACTTTCAGCCTGCTTTAAACTACCATCTTTTAGAATATAGAAATCATTTCTTATAAAATATACTCATGACTGTATGAATTGGAACTATTTTCTGTAGTGGAGGAAACAATCAGAGTCGTAAAAAGGTGTATTTGTGGTGTAATGGGTTAAATGAGAACAAAAATAATGGGACCCCCTCCCCCCCTTCAACCTTTCAACTGTAGTACACCTAGTGCAGGTTCAGTTGAAAATATCCAGGCATCATAACATTAGAGTTGAATAAACAGATGTTTACTACCATGAATTTACAGAAAAGTTCTGCACTTTTTACTCCAGAATTCTTGAAAGAGATCTGCTAAGATTCTTTAACCTTAAGTTCACACTTGGTAACCCTCATCTGTTAACACAATTTTCAGAACAGGACCCAGAGTGATTTGATCCAGTTCACATCTCTTGTTTGTATATGGATCCAAACTGTTTGCCATGGTTTTCAATAGTGTTGGCAAGGTTTAAAAGCATATACATTTTCAGTCAAGACATCCTTGTCATAGCGTGGTAGACTGTACTGTTTTCTCTAATTGCATTATGGGTAAATTTTTCGTCTGTGACAATTATTTTTGTTGTCTGCAACTGTTCTAAAAATAGTATTTCCAACATTTAATTTCACAATAGAGCAGAGTGTTAAACAGTTTGGATCCTGATGAGATGCCTTGTTATGCGGCCTCTCATCAGGATCGAAACTGTTTGCAAAGGTTATCATATTTTCACCGCTAACGTTCTAAGTGTTCAAGCTGCTGTAAACAATTCGGTTAAGAGCTTTGGTATTGCAAATAGTGCATGAGACCTCTGATGTTATACACTTAGCAGGTTCAGTAACCTTTTCCCCACATTTAACTCTTTGCATGCTGGTTAATTTTCTCGTCTGCAACACTTGTCGTCTGCTACTGTTCTGAAACTAGAATTTTCAAAATTTCTTTTCAAAACAGGGTCAGTCTGTGTCAAACAGTTAGGATCCTGATAAAACGACACGGCATCTCATCAGGATCCAAACTGTTTGAAAAGGTAATCACTGTGGCACATGTATCCGCCGCTAGCATGCCAAGAGTTAAATGGTAATTACCATTTGTTCAGTTGTTGGTTTAACCCATTACCCCTTACGCTTGTTTCTAGTTTTGAAATCACTGATCTGTGACCACTTAAAGCAGGTTGAAAGTAAAGCAGAATGCACCTTATTTTCAGCCTCCTTTAAGCTACCATCTGCTAGGGTAAAGAACATATTTCTTATGGTGAACATTCATGGCAGTAAAAATGTGTTTTAAAACATTGCACTTTTCGTAATCATTGTGTTTCGGAGATGTTTTGTATTCATCTGACTCACTTTTTGCACAAAAGTACACAGGAATAAACAAAAACAACAAACATGTATAGTTTTAATTGGTTATCCAATGTATCAATAAGCGTCCCCACAGGCTCCTGAAAAAGAAACAAATTGGTTGACCAGACATTATTTTGATGGCATTTGTGGTTTAGTATGAGTGCTGTATGTAATTGATAGTATTATGACTCATGTGTATAATGTTATTAACAGGATTTGTTTTTGAACTGAGAATGATAGTGCGCTCACATTTGCTCTACGGCGGCCGTACGGCGGCCGCAGAGACGTGAAATCGAGAGAATCTTACGGCGGCCGTAGAGATTCTACGGCGGCCGTACGGCAGCCGCATGGCCTATCCCAATGTTTTACAGGCCGTAGAGGTCGCCGTAGAATTATAACGCGGAGTTATAACATTTTTTCATTTCTACGGCGGCCGTAGAAACACACGCCGTAGAGTAGTTCTACGGCTGCCGTACGGCAGCCGTACGGTCGCCGTACGGTCGCCGTAACTTGATGGTCAATTTCCCTATTGAGCATTTGTACTTTTGTTCATATATGTAAAACATGTTTATTATCCAAAAATGGATTTAGATGTTCTTAAATGCTGTCCAAATGTGTCCTTTGAGTTCATGGTGTTGTTGGACTGATATAAGTTGTGTGAACATGTAGCAAAAGCAAGTTGTGTAGTAGGAGCAGCATTTTGGTTGCAAGGTATCTGGTGGGACTTCCACGGCGGCCGTACGGTTGCCGCAGACATTTTAACCCCACCAAAATAAAATATCGCCGCGCGGCAGCCGCAGCAAATGTGAGCACAACACACGGCGGCCGTAGGAATTCTACGGCAGCTGGGGAATTGCTACTCGCCGTAGAAATGATTAGCCGTGCGGCCGCCGTACGGCAGCCGCAGCAAATGTGAGCGAGGCATGAGATACAGTTTGCTGGGGCTGACTCAAGCCCTTTCCTATGTAGTAAAAGCTGAAACGGAGTATGTCTGACCGTTTACTTCATAGAAGCGCCTTGTAGCACACTTAATTTATTCCTTCACTGAGGAAAATATAAGTTCCAGTTTATATGTATATAACAGGTATGATTATGTATCATAAGAAACAATTTTCATATTCTAGTAGATGTTTGCTTAAAGAAGGCTGAAAGTACACACGCTTTCTGCTTTACTTTCAACCTGCTTTAAGTTAGTGGGCATATGTCTTCAAGACTAGAAACAGGGTATATGGAGTAAAGGGTTGAATATGTGCAGCCATTTTTCAAAACTTATATACTACTTGACTTTTATCCTGCTTTAACACTTAACTTCATAGCCACTTTAATTTTGAAGACACTGGTGACCAATTTAAGTAGGTTGAAAGTAAAGCAGAATGTGCCATGTGCCTTAAGGCTACTTTCAGCTACCATCTGCTGGGAGATAGAAAATATTTCTTATGGTGCATTTATTCATCGCTGTATAAAGAAGAATTATTTTCTTTAGTGGAAGAATAAATTAAAAGCATAAAAGGGGTATTTGTGGAGTAATGGGTTAAACATCCACTTGCACTAAATTCCAAAAGTAATACAGAAAGTTTTACTGTTCTACCTTAAGTAGTCTATGTATATGAAGCCGCCTCTGATCTGGATCTAATCAATTTGACAACACATTCAACCCTAGTGATGAGTAGACTCATTTATAAATAATGTACCTGTGAGAAGTACACTTATCTGATGCAAACATTGTAGACCCTGACCAGAGGGCTCCTTAAGGAGCCCTCTGATCATGGTCTAGAGTAGACACATTTATAAATAATGTACCTGTGAGAAGTACACTTGTCTGATGCAAACATTGTAGACCCTGATCAGAGGGCTCCTTAAGGAGCCCTCTGATCATGGTCTACACTGTTTGTCATTTTACAATTATATTTTAAAATCTACCCTAAATATGTAAAATTGGACTACACTTAATTGTAAATTGGAATTGTCCATTAAAAATCTCCGTGGTGAGGGAGTTATATGAGGGTCAGAATCGTGACAGTGTTGGTGAGGGCTAACTGTAAAGTGTGGGAATTATCTCCTTCTATCTCAGCTTCCCCATCGCCATCAAGGAAGCTGGAGCGATTACACGGTTTAACAGATTGAGTACAGTGCACTTGTGCCTGATGAGTAATACTGTACCGAAATTATACCCTTATCATCGATATTACGAGCATTCCTTTTTGCCAAATGGGTAAAACATGTAGCTGCAAACAGTTTAGATTCAGATCAGGTGCTAATTAATTTGGCATCTGATTAGGGTTCGAAACTCATATGGACATGTTGTATATTAAAAAGTACTTTATTATGTAAAGTAATTTTATGGAAATGCGAATTACATTTACCTGCACACATTTTAATACAGATGTTAGCCACATAAGCATGTTCAGTTACAATGAAAATCCTTTGGATGCTGATCATTTAACCCTGGATTTTGTAATGAACTCTACCCATTTGCTTGCTGGAAGATTTCATTATAGATAAATAATGGTTATCTCTGGAAACTGCAACATTTTTCGATACTGCAGAACATTTCATGAGCAATAGCAAACAGTGGAGACCTGGATGAGACACCGTATAATTATGCTGCATCTCATCAGGGTCTACACTGTTTGTCAATGTTCATGTTAGTAGACACTAGACTTAAATGGGTTCAAGTGGAGTTTTCCGATTTCTTGTCTTTTAAAGTCAGCATTTTTATTGAAAAGGAAATTGACCCTTCTTCTTCTGTTAAAGTGTATCTTGACACTTTTTGAAAACATTGAGTGAGTGTCTGCACTGTTTTCTTATAGGATCTGTCTGACATGAGTCAGCACTGAGCAGCCTTAGGAGAATTTCCTTATATTCTAGTGTACCTATTACCCCATAGCTTGTTTCTAGTTTGAAAGAGAGGTGACTACTTAAAGCAGGTTGAAAGTAAAGCAGAATGCCCCTTAAGGCACAATCTGTTTAACTTTAAGCCTGCTTTAAGATTTCTATTGATACATATAAATGACTGTATAAAATGGAGGTTGAAAGTAAAGCAGAATGCTTTAAAGTTTAAACTACCATCTGCTAGGATATAGAAAATATTTCATATGGTGCATACTAAATTATGATTGTTTAAAGTGGAACTATTTTCTTCAGTGGAAGAATAAATGAAATGCGTAAAAACGCATATCTATTCGGTATTGGGTTCATGCTCTTTCCTATGTGACAAAACAGTATTGTAATATCATCTGTTAAAGTGTCAATAAAATCATCAACCATGGCTGTGAACTTAAATTCCTTTCAAATACTCAGGTGTTTATATATAAGGATGCAGTTTCAAATTATTAATTAATTAAATGATCATAATGTTTTTCCTTATATAAGCATGAACTTGGAAAACAAGTTCTGAACATTCGAGTTTATTACCTGTTATAATGGATTAGTTGTTTGTACTTTAACTCTTTGCTCCCTGAAACTTCAAATGGACAATTCCAGTTTCCATTTTAATCTAGTCCATTTCTGATTTTTATGGGTTTTTTTTGTCAATGTTTTGCATTATGACAAATAGTGAAAACCCAGATCAGAGGTCTCCTTTAGGAGCTCTCTGATCTGGGTCTTCACTGTTTGCATAGGAGAGGTGCACTTTTTACATGTATACTGTTTGAAAAGGACATCTGTCAATATGCAGGATTCTTCACCAACAGTGTAGGCCTACATGTGAAGATTAAACTCGTCAAATGCAAACAGTGTAGACCCAGATCAGAGGGCTCCTATTTAAAGAGTATGTCCTCTAGCTGACAATGATAAGCTGCTGGGGTTAAATGTACTGTATACTAATTAGTTGCTGATACATGTACATGGGGCTGTATACTTTAACCACATCCACTTCAAAAAGTACTGATACAATGTACATGCTTCTGCAGATACATATACATGTACATTTGTCCATTTTCCTAAGCATGTAAAAAGTGCAAGGGACTAAATTAAAATGCACTTTTCTGCAGATCCCGGTGAGATTGGGTGGGTGTAAGAGCCCAAATGACTTGGGATCCTAAATGGGTTGTTTAGTACTTAATAATTGGTCAAACATGTGTTAAGTCATTATCCACTTTAAAAAGTACAAATATACTTTTGCAGTTGATATACTCATAATGAGTTTTAAGAATTTAAGATTAGTGCAGGGGACTAATGCATAGTTTTGAAGATCTTTATATTAAGTGTAAAAGATCTTTATATTAAGACTTAGTGTAAAAGTTCATGGTATCCTAAAATGGGCTGTGTGCAATTAAGAGTGCATTTAGATCTTTAGAGTGCATTCTGCTTTACATTCAGTCTGCTTTAAGCTACCATCTGCTAGGATATCAAAATTATTTCTTATGATACATATTCTTGACTGTATTAATTGGAACTATTTACATCATTGGAGGAATAAATAAAAGGTATATTTATGAGGTAATGGGTTAAAGCAAGCTTTAAAGCAATTGGTGACTGTTCTTAATGCAGGACAAAGGTAATGCAGAAAGCTCCCTGAGGAGCTTTCTGCATTTACATTTGTCCTACATTAAGCAACCGTCATAGTTTGACTGACAATTGTTTTATTTTTTTTAAAAAAATTCCCTGTTATTGACTTGTCATAGATCTTCTTGGTGAATTTCAAATTTCAGTTTTGAAAAAATGTATTTATAAAACAAATCTATAAAATTTATATTAGGCTATGATAAAAAGCTATTTTTATCAACCTATCTAAGGACATTCTTAGGTGCTATTTAAATCCCATATTTTAAACCTGGTAGATTTTCTCATGTGAAATAGTCTACACCTTGAATAGTATTAACGTTTAGCATGCTACCATGATTACTTTTCCAAAGAGTTTGGATCCTATCGGGACACTTCATTATGCAGTGTCTTATTACTGGATCCAAACTGTTTGATACCGAGACCTGTTTTGAAATGAACTTTAGAAAATTCTATTTTTAGAGCAGTAGCAGAAGACAGTTGGTGCAGACGAAAACAATTTACCCAGCATGCAAAGATTTAATTGGGCATGGCAGTGCCTCAATAACACTATTAGCGGGTATTTAGGAAAGTTTCAATAAACTGAAAGCAATCAAACTGTTTGCCATTAACCCATAAACATTCCTTCTTACACCTTTCAATTACTCCTCCCCTGAAGAATATTATGAACATGTACCATAAGATATATTTTCTATATCCTAGCAGATTGTAGCTTAACCCATTACCCCATAGCCTGTTTCTAGTTTTTAAGATGGGTGATCACTTAAAGCATGTTGAAAGTTAAGCAGAATGTGCCTTAAGGCACATTCTGCTTTACTTTCAGACTGCTTTAAGCTACAATCTGCTAGGATATAGAACATATTTATCATGGTGTATGTTTATTACTGTATAAATTGGAACTATTTCCTTCAGTGGAGGAATATATTGAAATGTGCTAAAAGGCGTTTCTATGTGGGAATGGGTTAAAGCAGGCTGTAAGTAAACCAGAATGCAGCTTAACCCATTACTCCATAGCCTGTTTCTAGTTTTGAATATAGGTGATCACAGCTAGCTAGCTTAAAGCAGGTTTAGGGGAAGGGCCGAATCTAATGTTGTGAGAACTTGTGGCCCAACCCCATTTCTATGTATATTTATGGAATAAAATATTTTTAAACTAGCAGGTTGAAAGTCATAAGGCGCATTCTGCTTTACTTTCAGGCTGCTTTAAGCTACCATCTGCTAGGATAAAGGAATAATTTCTTATTGAGCATATTCCTGATTGTATAAAATGGAACTTTTTTTCAGTGGATGAATAAATTAAAAGCGTATAAAGGGCGTAATTCAGGGGTAATTTATCTTTACTTCTCAACCTGCTTTAAGTGGTTAGATACTAGTCTTCAAAACTAGAAACAAGCTATGGGGTAATGGGTTATGGGTTAAATCAAGTAAAAATAAAATTAATATACCAGTAATGTCAAAAAGTATGAGGTTATATTAGAACATGAGTTACTTGGCCTCTGATCAGGATTCAAACTGTTTGCAATTGTAGGCCAATCATTTGGCTGAGCTTGATTAAGGGTTTATTCTTAAGCATGCAAGGGGTGAAACCCTGATAAAATTTGCAAACAGTTTGGATCTTGATGAGATGCTGCATTATGTGGTGTCTCATCAGGATCAAAACTATTTGACACTCTCACTCTCTTTTGAAATATTTTTTTGGAAAATCTATATTTAGAAAATCTATTTTTAGAACTGTAGTAGGCGACAATTGTAGTAGACAAAAAGATTACCCAGCATGCTAAGAGTTAACATTACTTTGGTGTCAAATTGGGTGGGACTATGTTTGAATATCGCTTAACCTTTCCCTTATGTAAATTGGGATTTTTTATGGACAGTTCAAGTTCTGCATCTTAAAGTGATGTCTTATACATATCCTTAGTTTTTACCTCATAAAGAGTAGATGAAATTTAAGCAGGTAACAGATTTTACTTAAGTATCTTTAAAGAACTTAACTTATAATGTACAAGCCTATGTATAATGTTTATCATTTATCCTGCAATATAAATCTTTTGTCAGGAATTGTCATTTTGCAGAAATATTTCTTAAAATTTAACCTTTATTTTCGCAAAAAATCAAGAAACCATAAATAATTGGAGTGTCGGAATCATTCATTAATTAATTTATCTAGTCGAGTGTTTTGTACCTGATCAGATGCCAAGTTGCTTGACATCTGATCGGCATAATTATTCAGACTGTTTATGGATGTCGGTCACTTTGGATTTAGCAGCGACAAGGTTGAATGTATTATAGCTGTGACGTCCATAGATCTAATGCAAACAAGTTAACAACAGGTCTATAAATAGTGCACTTAGAAAGATGCATTAACTCTTTGCATGCCAGCGACAGAATCATGATTATTTGTGCAAACAGTTTGGATCCAAGCTGTTTGACACTCTGACACTGTTTTGAACTGAAATTTTTAAAATTCTATTTTAAGAATAATAGCAGACGACAAATGTTAATGCACTCAAAGTAATTACCCAGCATGCAAAGAGTTATATAAGTTAATGATTGTGTTGACCAAATTCTTAGCTCTTTAAAACTTAATGTCGTCTGCAAATTGTGTCATCTGCACATTTCTCTAAATTTATATTTAAAGTCATTTTATTTCATGAAATATCATCAGAGCATCAAACAGTTACTCGACGTCTCATCTGGATCCAAACTGTATTCAATGGTTATCAAAATTCTTCTGCAACACACAGAAGGTTAATTACTTAATAGGTGTTGTCTGCTTCAAATTTGTCATCTGCTCAAATTCTAATATTATAATAACTCTGTGAATATTTGACCAGTTTTGAAGGAGACATTAGTTTATCAGTATGTCAAGCAGTTTGGATCCTGATGAGATGCCACTTAACTCTTTGCAGCCTGGGAAATATTAGATCAGTGTCACTACAGTTAAACAATTTGGATACTGATGAGATGCCGCGTTACGTGCATGGCGTCTCATCGGTTTCCAAACTGTTTGCAAAGTTGATCACTGTGGTACATGTATCTGCCGCTAGCATGGCAAGAGTTAATAAGGGGTCTCATCTAGATTGAAACTGTTTGCCAAGGCAATCATTGATTTGGAAATGCAACTAGAATTCAAATTAACTCTTTGCATGCAAGCGGCGGATATATCTGCCACAGTGATTACCTTAGCAAACAGTTTGGATCTAGATGAGACGCCGCGTAACGCGGCGTCTCATCAGGATCCCAACTGTTTGATACTCTGACCCTGCTTTTGGAAAGAAAATTAGAAAATTCTAATTTTAGAACATCAGCAGACGACAATTGTTGCAGACGAAAAAATTACCCAGCATGCAAAGATCGAGTTAAGGGGTAATGTATTCTTTTATGCAAATTTGAAATTTTTTATTGACTTGTTTGTCTCTTCCTCAGAAATTCAAATTGATTTTTTTTTTCTCCATTTCTACATCTACAGCAAAACTACTCACTTTACTTGGCATCAGATTTGTATCCAAACTGTTTGTAAGTTACGGGGTTCCCAGCATTAACACACTGAACCTGTGGGACGTGTATAGTCATTCTTTACAAACTCACTCTCACAGTGTACATATGCACCTGTAAAGAGTATACTTGTCTGACAACTTGTCCTATATTATACTATGCAAACAGTGAATGCCCAGATCAGAGGGCTTCTAAAGGGTTTACACTGGTTGTCATATATTGCAGAAAACAACCCAAAATTGTCATAAATGGACTATAGGACTTAATTAGAAACTGGAACTGTACTTTACTCTGAGCCGGTTAAGGGATTCGGGCAGATATACAGTAGTTTTATGGATGGGTGCTAAGTCTGAATTATGGCAGACACTAAATGAAAGAATCGTGCCAACAGACCATTATCTGTGATAAAGTTTCCTCCTTATTATCTGTGCTTTTGGCATGCATTTAGGTGGTTGTCTCGTAAACAAACTACCGTAAACAACCTACCAATAGTCTCTGTATTATCTATTATCATAAAGTACTGTGGGTAATTTTCTAGGTAATCCACTGGTATTCTAATATCAGGAATTAATAAGCTACGATTCAGACAGTTTTGACAAATTGTCAAGCACTGACATACTAAGTAAGCTCTATAAGCATCGAAGTTATACCGGTACTATGTACCAGTAGACCACACAAATACAGAAATATTGAGAGTTGTGTCAACCCATTACCCAATAAAAGCAGACAACATTTTTTTTCTTTTTTTTTTGGCAGACAACAATTGTTTAACACCTTTTAACCCTAGTGATAAGTAATTTAGTATAATCCTCTTTTTGTGATTTACAATCAGTGTACCTACATGTAGACAGTACACTTGTCCCATGCAAACAGTGTAGACCCTGACAAGGCTGCCATAAGTTGATCTTCAAAAATCCTCAGATTTCCAATTTTTCAAACGTGATTATATACTTAAAGCAGATTGAACTTTCAGCCTGCTTTAACCTACCATCTGCTAGGATAAAAATCTAAAGATTTTGGAAAATTACAGAGAAATGGCAGCCCTGCCCTGATCATGGGATTCCTTCTGATCCGGCTCTGCACTGTTTGTCATTCTGAGAAATGTATTGTTAAAATCAACCCTAATTAATAAAAATATGGATTACATTTAATTGGAAATTGGAATTGTCAGTAAAAAGTTTCAGGTGTAAATGAGGTAAAGCCAGATTACGTCATAGCAATGGAGGGTTTAATTAAACCACAAACTTCACAGATCTAGAACAGGTGTAAATAGTTACAAGATTTTCAAGAGCAAAGAAAAATAATTTAATACTCTTTCAACCTCTTACCGTGATAGGCATCAGCTGTAAATCACCTACATTTTATCTGATATAACAGCATTAGCTTCTACATTTAACCCATTCCCCCATAAATATGCTTTTTACGCCTTTAATTTATTCCTTTACTGAAGAAAATAGGTTCACTATTATACAGTTAGAAATATATATATATATATTATATATATATATATGTGTGTCATAAAAATATTTTCTATATTCTAGCAGATTATAACTTAAAGCAGGCTGAAAGTAAAGTAGAATGCGCCTTAAGATGCATTCTGCTTACTTTCAACCTTCTTTAAGTGGTCACAAATCTTCAGAACTAGAAAAAGGCTACTTAAAGCAAGGTGAATTTAAGCATAATCTCTTACTTTACTTTAATCTTTCTTGAAACTTTTTTTAAAAAGAATTAACCTGTAACACATTTTATTGCTCAGTCTGAGCACTAGTATAGCAGATTGTTGCACACAACAATTAACAAGCATCCAAACAGGGCTCCAGATAAGAGGGAGTAAATTAGATAAAGATTTTAGTTTTTAGCTCACCTGAGCTAGCTCAGGGTGAGCTTTTGCAATACTTGAATGTCCGGCGTCCGTCGACTGCGTCATGCGTCGTCGTGCGTCAACAATTTTAGTGTTTACCCTCTAGAGGCCACAATATTTATCCAATCTTTCTCAAACTTGCTCAGATTGTATATTACAATAAGAGTTCGGATGAGTTTGATTATGGTTGTAATCGGACCAATAGGTCAAGAGTTACATGTATCTACCTTTAAATTGCTGAAAATGTCATATTTAACAGTGTTTACACTCTAGAGGCCACATTATTTATCCAATCTTTCTCAAACTAGCCCGGATTGTATATTACCATAAGAGTGTGGATGAGATCAATTATGGTTGAAATCATACTAATATATCAAGAGTTATCAACCTTTGTATTGCTGAAAATGCCATATTTAACAGTGTTTACACTCTTGAGGCCACAATTTTTATCCAATCTCTTTCAAACTTTCTCAGATTATATACTATCATAAGAGTTCAGATGAGTTCGATTATGGTTGAAATCGGATTAATAGGTCAAGAGTTATCTACCTTTGAAATGCTGAAAATGGCATATTTAACAGTGTGCTAGAAAGGCTTCATTTCAGTATTATTTAGGCTCTAGTTATCTGCACTTGATGTACTCTACTATACTAGAGTAGGTCGTATTCCAATGTTATTTACATGCTATACTACAAATTTGAATGGATTTAGAATAAAAAGGGTGAAATTCAAAAGTAAAGTTATCAGGTTTCATTATAACAGGTGAGCGACATCAGGGCCTTCAGGCCCTCTTGTTGAAATACTCCTCTTATCTGGAGCCCTGTCCAAGGAGTTATTTACTTAGCTACCACTTGTATTTAACACTGCTAGTGGACCCTCTATGTTTATTATATGGCTCTTATGTGGAAGAAAAGGGCTGAGAAACTGCCTACATGTATATCCAGTTTTCCTTTGAACTTGAAGCATATTAGATAAGTTCGTGTTTTTTTGCTACAAAAGCTCTGAGTCTGTGTAACTTGCTGTAATCTAGTTGTTTACCCTGCAGCCCCACAGGTATTAGCTGTGGTATTCCAATACTTTAGATTGCTGGAAATGTGTGACCTGGTACACTGCTAATCAAAATTGGATAATATAAACCCTGGCACTAAAGGCAACCATGTCTTTGGCAGTCATGGCATTTGGATCTGTACTGTTTACGTTTTTCTTGTGTGATGTAACAAAGTAGAATAGAGTACTGTTAAAATGGGACAAAACAATTAAAAACATCACTTTATCTATTAGCACCTTTAGCTGCGAAACCTGGTGGTCAACCTTCGCAAACAGTTTGGATCCTGATGGTACGCCGTATAATACGGCGTCTCATCAGAATCCAAACTGTTTGACACCCTGACCCTGTTTCAAAAATTACCGTTTTAGAACCGCAGCAAGCAGCAGTTGTTGCAGACGAAAAAAATGACCCAGCTTTAAAATTAGAGATAACAGTTCTGTATGGAAAAAGGTTAATGAATTTTCAATCCTTATTATGCCAAGTTCAAAGAGACTGCATGGGTTCTATGATATCAGACATTTCAGACACCCTCAACACTGCATCTAAAGTGTATCTGATTAAGTTGAAAGCAGTCAGATACCGTATGTAGATTGTAAGTTGTATTAGGGAGGCGGCAATAGAACGGGTCATAAAATCAGCACGATAATGATTCTGCAAGGATTACATAAAATTATCTAACACAGGTTAATCATATGGCAGCTGCGGATTGCAGAAATTGTAGTTAACCCATAACTTCATAAATAAGTCTTATTAGGCCTCTAATTTATTCCTCCTCGTAAGAAAATAGTTTCGGAATTCCCTTTATATATTCAGTCATGAAATTTTACCAATTAAAAAGTATTCTCTAAATCCTAGCAGAGGGTAGCTGAAAGTCAGAAAAAAGTAACATGTAGATCAAAAATCTGTAAGTTTGATACATTATATAGCTGCTATTTAATGTTGTCTTTTAAATGTTGCTGTTTACTATACATAGGCAGTCTTTAAGGTAGTTGTTTAATGCAGAATGAAAAAAATGCAGAAAGCTCCTTTAGGAGCTTTCTAAATTACTTTCATTCTGCATTAAACAGGTACACTTCTAGTGATCTCCATGGATGCTGCTTTATTGATTTTTGTTATCTACTCAAATTTGGCTGTAGGTCAAAATTGTAGATCTTGGATGTAAAACACTACTCATTATTTATGCCGAAGCTTTACGCTGATAGCTAAGGTATATGGGTTGATGGGATTATAAAACCGTGGTGACCCAAATAAGTTGTTTCTTATGGTTATTCTTATCATGGTCTCTCTATTTAAGTTTCAACACTAACACTCTTCACATTGCTCTTGTAAAATAAGATTTTTGAAACTGATTTGTGAATTCAATGTGTACTTATAATGTAACATTATTATAGTGTATAAAACTCTATTTTAAGAAAAGTAGCAGACAACAATTGTTGCAGACGCAAAAATTACCCAGCATGTAAATCTTTCACCGTTTGGTTTGTCTCCCAGCTTCTGCCATTTTGACAGATAAGCTTGGTACCAAATTAAATGGTTAGAGATTATTCTTGAGTATCTAAACATGTAAACCCTTTCTGTGATGGAAACGAGTATTTACAAACAGTGATTTAAGACCCATATCAGAGGGTTCCCAAAGGAGCACTTTGGTCAGGGTCTACACCATTGGTCATACATTTAAATGATTATAGTAGAAACCTCAATATTCAATGTAAACTGATCATCATTTGGACAATATAAGAGTGCAAGTGCCTTTGGAAAAACCATCAACAAACTTCCTCCTATACACTACTATATGACTAACATTTGTTTTATATAGAAAGGCAATTTATTTCTTGATTCAAGAATTATTTGAAGGCATATCAATTTACACAAAGGATGTGTTTCTTCAATGTACTGAGTGCTTCTAACATAATTTGTAAGCCTTTTGAATGCTGAAATGTTTAGCCTGCATATTAGATGTCTGCATCAGTTCCGAAATTAACTCTTTGCATTCTAGCAACATGTGCCACAGTGATTACCTTTGCAAACAGATTGGATCTTGATGCGGCATCTCATCAGGATCCAAACTGTTTGACACTCTGACCCTGTTTTGAAAAGAAATTTTAGAACAGTAGCAGGCAACAATATTACTCAGCATGCAAATGAGTTGGACACAAAATGTAAGCCTTCTTTTTAGTGGCCATTATAATAAACTGGGTTAAAGCTAAACTGTTTGTTAAATTCAATATTTTGTATTTTGCAGAGGATTCGTACCAGCAACAGGCAAGAATTGATGGAGAACCAGCCAAGTTGGACATCCTCGACACAGCTGGTCAGGTAGGTACCATTGTAGTGTACTGATTGATCAAACACAATCACTAATTAACTCTTCTCTTGCTGATAGGGTATATCGACACTTTTTGAAAACTGTGTAGACCCATATCAGACAGCTCCTTGAGGAGTGGCATATCAAATTAAAACAAGATCTATTAACAATGGGCAATAATAGTTCTAAATGTTGTGTATCTTGTAGGAGTTTCTGCATTTCTTCTATCCTGCACGGAGCAGTAATCTACATAAAATAATACCAATGTTTCTTTAACCTATTACTCCTTATAAAATATGTCTTTTTACGCCTCTGCATATAATCATTTCTACACTGAAGGAAAGTATAGTCCCCACCTTAGAAGTCCTGAAAATTGCGATTTTAATATAGAAGGCATTTCCAATATCTTTTCAGATGGCTATTAATAAAGCAGGTTGTAAGTAAAGCAGAATGTGCCTTAAGGCACATTCTGCTTTACTTTCAACCTGCTTTATTTAGTCTAAGAAAAAAAGCAATCAAAAGACAAAACACGATCTCAGACTTGTTGTATGGACTGTAGTTATATATTTTAACGTTTCGGTCAATCAATGACCTTCATTTAGTGATCACTTGTCTTCAAAACTGGGAACAGGCTATATGGGGTAACAGGTAAAATTGAGTGGCTGTTGATCACAGGTTTTCACTGTAATGTTGTCCATTACTAGCTTGAATTCACCACCATGAGAGAACAGTACATGAGACATGGCGAGGGCTTTATCATCTGTTACTCGATCACTGACCGGCGGAGTTTTGATGAAGTACTGACACACAAGAACCTCATTGACAGGGTACGATGTAACGATGACATACCCATCATTGTTACAGGAAATAAATGTGATCTGGAGGAGAAGCGGAAGGTAAGATGAATTGCCGCAACATTTAAACAGAGCTCAAGATATAAGGGGAGTATTTCAAAACATAAATCTTTATTTCCGCATTAAACCCTATGGTGTTACTACTCATTAGAACCGTATCTTCAATGTGATTCTAATGAGTACTTACACCATAGGATATGGTGCTGAAATGAGTGAGAAAATGTTGGATTTGTTCAGTCTACTCCCTCTTACCTTGAGTCCTAACCCAATGACCACTAATGACGAGTAATATAGGTGTAATTTAATGCCTTTATTTTATTACTGAACTAAAGAAAAAAAAGTTCCACTTTAGAGCAGTTCAGAATTTGCATGATAAGTATTTTCTATATCTTGACAGATGGTAGCTTAAAGCAGACTCAAAGTTTTGCTTTACTTTTAGGCTGTTAAATTAAGAAAACATCTGTCTTAAAACCTGAAAACAGGTTATTTGAGAAAGGGTTGAGCCATAATGTAACCAAAGTAGATAATATTGTGGCAGGAAAAGATTAAAGCAGACCTAAAAAAGTGATTTATGTATCTTTATAAAGATACCCAATACTACCTATCATACAATCATTTACATTGTACTACTGAAATGCAATATGTAATGATATTCCCTGACCTTGTAAGTCATGTAGGCCTACAAAAAACTGGGTGGGGCTTTGCACATGCTATTTTAACCTATTTCCCCATAAATACACCTTTAATATATTCTTCCATTGTAGAAAAAAGTTCAAATTTATACTGTCAAAAATATATATCACACGAAATAGTTTCTATAAAATAACTAATTGAAGCTTAAAGCAGGCTGAAAGTAAAGCAGAATGCGCCTAAAGGCACATTCTGCTTTACTTTCAGCCTGCTTTAAGTGATCACGTATCTTCAATACTAGAAACAGGCTATGAGGGAAAGGGTTAAGAGCATTTTACATTTACCATTACTGATCATGCATAGAGTATACTAAACCCTTGTAGACCAAGATCAGAATCTCTTTGATCAGGGTCTGCACTGTTTGACGTAAAATTATTTCATACTGGGACACATCCATCAAGAGTCAAGCATAACTGGACATTTTTCATTCTATTTGAACATTCAGCTTTGTAAGGGCTTACGCCTTAACCCATCAAACCCTAGCAATGAGAATATGCATCACCTTTAGGAGCCCTCTAACAAGGGTCTGCACTGTTTGTCATTTGAAAATTAGTATTGAAAATACTCACCTGGTGACCACTGAAAGTCGATTGAGGCACATTAAGGCGCATTCTGCTTTACTTTCAACCTACTTTAAGTTACAATCAGCTAGAATATAGAAAATATTTCATATGATACATTATTAATGACTGGATAAATTGGAACTATTTTCTTTAGGGTATGAATAAAATATGTGTAATGTATTGAGTAAAAGGTTAACCCATTACCCCATAAATTCGCCTTTTTATGCCTTTCATTTATTCTTTCTCTGAAGAAAAGAAATCAGATTTATACAGCTATGAATATGTATTGTAAGAATTATGTTCTATATTCTAGCAAATGATAGCTTAAAGCAGGCTAAAAGTAAAGCAGAATGTGCCTTAAGGCACATTCTACTTTACTTTCAGCCTGCTTTAAGTTGTCACCTGTCTTCAAAACTAGAGACAGGCTATGGGGTAAAGGGTAAATGATCTTAATTACAGGGCTTACAGTATTATTTCATTCTTTTAGGTTTCTGCAGAAGAAGGAAAACGATTAGCTGACCAGCTTGGTGCACCGTTTTTTGAGACCTCGGCAGTGTTACGACAGTGTGTAGATGACGTTTTTCATGGACTTGTGCGAGAAATAAGGAAAAAGGAACATGCAGAATTTGTTGCTAATGAAAAGTTGGCACGGAAACGGCAGAGAAGAAAGAGAATGCAGACTTTTTTCAGCCGACTGAATATTTTCAAACAAAGATCAAATGTAGAAGATGTGACATCATAGTGATTATAAAAACTGGTCTTCGGAGTTGTGCAGAATCTTTCAGCGTAAGCCCTACAGATGGTTGAGTCTTATTGAGGTCAGGAAAAGGGAAACAATGACTTGTTGAATAGATTTAGTGTTTATGACTTTCTTCAGTCACATTGTCATTTCTTTCATCTTCCACACAGAAGACGGGTTATCATTTTTCATTCTCATTAAGTTTTAGTGCAAGGAACCAACATTATTGAATTGCAATTTCAGTTTAGTTACTCATTATTGCTTTTGTCATCAAAAACAACATTTGAAAATGGTTTAGACCCAGCTAAAACACCCTTTATACAACATCTTGTCTGGGTCTGCATACTGTTAAGTATTTGTTGTTTTGTAGATAAATGTGGCATTGTCTTTACTGCTAAAAGTTGAAAATGAAACTGACTTGAAAGAAAGTATATTTGAACTATTCGCAAAACCAAGTTTTAAAAATAGTTGCTATTAAACGTAATACCGTACCTGTAACTGTTTACATGCAGATTGGTACAGAGGAGAAGAAGTTATTCTTTCTCGTTTAAATGCAAATGGAACACAAACAAATGGCACAAAATGTAAAAAATGACTACTTATGGACAATTCTGACTTATTTATTTTACTTTGAGTGGCAAACAGTTTGGCGCCTGGAGAGAATCTGGATAACCCTGAGTCTAATCTGGCTCCAAACTGTTTGAATTGGAAATAATAGTTTTAGTGTAAACATGTTAATATGAAAGAATAACGTCTTTGCTATTGTATTAAATGTTAAGTCCATCTTGTGTTTATCAACCACTGATTAAAGAACCATTAGGATCTCTAAAGACAGATGACAGTTTAACCCATTACTCCATGAATAGGCCATTAATCCATTCCTTCACCAAAGAAAATGGTTCATATTTATACAGTCATAAATATTCACTATAAGAAATAGTTTCTTTATTCTAGTAGACAGTAGCTTAAAGCAGGCTGAATGTAAAGCAGAATACATCTAAGGTGCATTCTACTTTACTTTCAACTTGCTTTAAGTGGTCACCTGTCTTCAAATCTAGAAACAGGCTATGGAGTAAATGGTTAATGCAGGATGAAAGTAATGCAGAAAGCTTTTTAGCTCACCTGAGCCATAGGCTCAAGGTGAGCTATTGGGATGGCCCTGTGTCCGTCGTGCGTCGTCGTCCGTCGTCGTCCGTCGTGCGTCGTCGTTAACAATTGCTTCAAATGACATCTCCTCCTATACCGCTGAACAGATTTCAACCAAACTTTACAGAAATGTTCCTTGGGTCAAGCTCTTTCAAATTTGTTCAAAGAATTAAAAACAATGCAGAACTCTGGTTGCCATGGCAACCAAAGTGAAAAAATAATGAAATCTTAAAAAATCTTCTTGTCAAAAACTGCAAGGGCCAGAGCTTAGATATTTGGCACATAGCATCACCTACAAGTCCTCTATCAAATTTGTTCAAATTATGCCCCTGGGGTCAAAACTGACCCCGCCCGGGGGTCACAGTTTTACATAGAGTTATATAGGGAAATGTTCAAACGTCTTCTTCTCTGAAACTAATATGGCCAGAGCTTTAATATTTGGCATGGTGACACTTCTAGATATCCTTTACATATTTTGTTCAAATGGTTTCGGTCGGTTGCATATCTAGGTCACAGAAGCTAAAAATAGATTTTTTTCAATGAAAACTTACAAAAATCTTCTTGTCTAAAACCCTAGTACCCTGATCTTAGATATTTGCTACATAGCATCATCTACAGGTCTTCTATCAAGATTGTTCAAAGTATGCCCATCGGGTAAAAAATGACCCTGTCCTTGATATGAATATTTTTCTCCATTTTGTCAGTTATTCTCAGGTGAGCGAAATATGCCCCATGGGGCTCTTGTTATTGTTTATCTAGCATTATCTTTATCTTTCATGTATCAGCATCTTTATAACAGATTGCCTGTGGGTCTACTATTCAATGGTCGCTTTACTGGTTAACCCCTAATGCTGTGTATATGCATCATTTATAGACAGTGTGAATGATGACACTTGTCCATTTCAAACAGTTCAGACACTAATCAGGCCCCGAGGTTATAAAACTTAAAATGAACTCTGTGCTCAAAACTCAGATATTTTCTCAGCGCATAACATTTCGGCAAACATTTTATTTATAACCAGTATTTGCATACATAATTCTATTATAAATATGTTCCCAAATGAGGTTACATACATCAAATATAGCATATTTTATACAAGAGGGCCATGGCCCTAAATTCGCTCACCTGAGGACATTGAAGTTTGTACCTAAGTTGACTGGGCAAGACAACATTTTAATATAACTATAAATGGAGTTATCTTCCAGACAAGAAAACATGACAAAAGTGAATTTTGTTGCCAAGCTTATGACCCTTATCCATGACACATCCTCTTATCAAGCTATTTCCATTTCCAATAAATGATAATTATTTCACTAGCGTCAGCAGAACTGGAATTATTTTCCTGACAATAAAATATGACAAAGGGGAAAAACTAAATATTGCTGCCCTTGTGCATGGCATTTTCTCTCATCAGTTTCTTTCCATACATAAAATTTCATTACAATAGCATCAGTAGAACTGAAGTTGTCTTCTTGACAAGAAAATATCACAAAGGGAAATAACTAAAAAAAACAATGATGTCAGAGTTATGGCCTTTACAAATGGCACTTCCTCTCATCAGGCTCTTTCCAAATAGGCAATTTCATTTTACCCATTACCCCATAGCATGTTTCTAGTTTTGAAAATAGGTGGCCACCTAAAGCAGGTTGAAAGTAAAGCAGAATGTGTCTTAATGCACACTTTGCTTTACTTTCGCATCTTACATTTTCATGACTGTTTAAAGTGGAATTATTTTTATCTTAAGTAGAGGAATAAATCAAAGGCCTAAAAATACACATTTATGGGGTAATGGGTTAACAAACGTCAGTATATGGGGGGAAAGGGTTGAATCCTGGACAAGAAAAAGACAAGACATACAGATAACTCTGACAAAACCAATATTAAACATATGTATAAATATGGCATAAGACATAATTACATAACTGTCAGTGGATCACTTCCAGATCCTGTCTCTCTAAGTATGAAGCAGACTGAACCATATCTAAACTTTAGCAGACAACATGTTCAGCTGATCATGACCAGTTCTGTGATACTCCCAAACTGTTGCATAATATTTGACCTCAGTGGGTAGAGCTGTGGAGCTTACCCTTACCAGACTGAAATGATGTCTGCTTAAAACCTACTGTATGTGAAAAGTGTACAAAAAAACAATTTAGAAAATGTTAGTTGGTAAATGAGTGGCAAATAGGTTGGATCCAGATTAGATGTAGCATTATGATTATGTTGCATCTGATCTGGATCCAAAATGTTTGCAAATATTGGCTATTTGCCCTTAGTATATTAAGGGTAACTCAGGTAAAATACTGTTCTGCTTCATCAAAAATACTGTGAAACCTGCCTAGAGCAGCACTTCAACTGCGCAGGGTGGCGTCAAGTGTGACCCTAGGGATTTCATTTTAACAAACTATAGAGGGATCTACCAGGAGATTCTACTGTACAAATATCAAAGCTTAGGGCCTAGTAGTTTTGGGGAAGAAGATTTTTTAAAGTTTTTTGCTTTTTTGCTTTTTCAAGCTGAGTTTTTGCTTTTTCTCTTTCATTTGAACAACTTCTGTAGAGAAGCATCCATGGAACATCATGAGCAGTTTGAATCCTCCCTACAATCCGCGGGTTCAGAGGAGATGTCGTTTGAAGTAAATGTGAACGGACAGACGTACTACGGACGGTGAGCGGTCACAATAGCTCACCTTGAGCCTTTGGCTCAGGTGAGCTAAAAAACTAGAGCTTGTAATCGAAATTGAGTTTTGAGCACAGAGTTCATTTAAAGTTTTATAACCTCGGACCCTGACTCCTAACAAAGTCCTCAGATCATAGTCTACACTGTTTGTCATTTTGCAATATATTGTCAAAAAACGATCCTAAATAGTCAAAATTGGACTCCACTTTATTGAAAACTGGAAGTATCCATTTAAAGTTACAGGGATGAGTGAGTTAATATAGGATTGACTGTAATGTAGAAACAATATTCCACCAGATGGTGTTGTGAAGCAGCTTATGGTGTTTGTTTTGCCATGAAGACCTTGACATTCAATATTGTAACCCTTATATGGTGTTGGAACTGGATATATCTATTCTTTGCAAATAGTGTAGACCCAGATCAGAGGGCTCCTGAAGGAACCCTCTGATCAGGATCTGCACTGCAACACCATAGGGTTTAATGCAGAAATAAAGATTTTAGTTTTTGAAATACACCCCTTATCTGGAGCTCTGCTAATCAGGATCCAAACTGTTTGTCACTTGGATCCTGTTAACTGCAAACATAGAGAAGAGATGGATGAACATTTCTGCAAATGGCAGTTTAAGCAGATGACATATTTTGGTTTTGAAATGGAGAGAATAAAGTATGTTTGTTATGACATTAACTCATTGAGCCCTATTAACTTCTAAGTATACTCGTCAGTTACGCAGTATATTCAGATCAGAGGAATCTTGAGGGAGCTCTCAGATCAGGGGCTGCACTGTTTGTGGTTTTGCAATAAATTGTAACAAATTAAACCCCTAAATATTCAAAACTAGATTTTCTTTGAAGCTGGAATTGTCCATTTGAAGTTTCAGGAGTGAATGAATGAGAAAGGGTGTGGAAGGGTATTTGTTTGTGGACTTGTTTGTAACAGCTGATCGACTTAGCTACTGTTGATCTGATGAACAACAAGTAACATCTTGGCTGCTACAGTCCAGTCTAGATATATCAAACTCCCCGAAGTCAAACTGATCTATATTTCAGATTTAACCCTTTACCTCATAGCCTGTTTCTAAATTTGATGACAGGTGACCACTTAACCCTTTCCTCCCTGAAACTTCAAATGGACAATTCTTGTTTTCAATTGAGTCTAGTCCATTTTAGACTTTTTAGCTCACCTGAGCCGAAGGCTCAAGGTGAGCTGTTGTGATCGCCCGCCGTCCGTCGTCCGTCTGTCCGTCCGTCCGTCTGTCCGTCTGTCCGTCCGTTCAAATTTACTTCAAGCGACAACTCCTCTGAAACCGCGAGTCTGAGGAAAAAACTAATTTGCTCACGGTGTTCCTTGGATGCTTCTCTACAGAAATTGTTAAAATGAAACTTTAAAGTGGACTACTTATTGAAATTTATTAAAAAAAGTGAAAAACTTTAAACAAGATTTTTGTAAAAAACCACTGTTCCCACACCTTAGATATTGCATGAATAGTATATTCTACTAAATCACTTTCAAAATTGTAAAAAATCAAAACCCTAGGATCAAATTTGACTCAACCCTGGCCATATCAGTGCTTTTTGATGCAGGTCTGACAGTAAAAACTCTCTAATGATCCGTTTTATACAGACGCATTGTATCTTCCAGGCTAAGAAGCTACCCTTATACTAAATGCAACATTTTTGCAAACAGTTTGGATCCAGGTCAGATGCCACAGAATGCTGCATCTAATCTGGATCTAAACTATTTGCCACTCATTTACATATTTTCTTATATTTAGAAAATATAAGTTATTATTTTTTACATATTTCACATACAAACATTTGGAGCAGACAACAGTTCAGCATAATAATAGTCATTTCTCTCTGAGACCGTCTCCAATTGCATAACTGACCCATAGCTAGCTCTGAACTCAGGTCACTGAGATACATAACAGAAATGAAAGTGATGTCTGCTATTTTATGCTCAAGCACAACTTAGTTCGAGGCATATTACTTTTGGTCTGTCTGTTTGTTTGTTTGTGTTTTGTTTGTTTGTTTATCTTTCTGTCTATCAGTCCACAATTAATTCTTGGCCATAAACAGTATGGATCCAGGTCAGATGCCACATAATGCTGCTTCTAATCTGGATCCAAACTATTTGCCACTCATTTACATATAGTTTCTTATATTTAGAAAATGTAAATAATGATATTTATTAACCTATTAACCCATACATATTCTTTTTTATGTCTTTAATTTATTCTTCCACAGAAGAAAATATTTCACTTTATACAGTCATTGTTGTCTTTAACAATTGCTTCAAATGACATCTCCTCATATATCGCTGAAAAGATTTCAACCAAACTTTACACGAATGTTCCTTGGGTCAAGTTCTTTCAAAATTGTTCAAAGAATTAAAAACAATGTAGAACTCTGGTTGCCATGGCAACCAAGTGAAAAAATAAGGAAATCTTAAAAAAAATTCTTGTCTGAAACTACAAGGGCCAGATCTTAGACATTTGTCACATAGCATCATCTACAGGTCCTCTATCAAACTACAAGCTATGCCCCTGGGGTCAAAAATTGGCCCCGCCCAGGGGGTCACAGTTTAACATAGAGTTATATAGTGAAATTTTCAAATGTCTTCTCCTCTGAAACTAATATGGCCAGAGCTTTGATATCTGGCTTGGTGACACTTTTAGATGTCCTATACCAATAAGGTTCAAATGGTTCTGGTCGATTGCATATCATCTACAGGTCCTCTATCAAGTTTGTACAAATTATGCCCCTGGGGTCAAAATTAGCCCCACTCCGGGGGTCACAGTTTTCATACGTCTTCTTTTCTGAAGCTAATATAGCCAGAGCTTTGATATTCGGCATGGTGTTACTTCTAGATGTCCTTTATCTATTTTGTTCAAATGGTTCCAGTCTGTTGCATATGTAGGTCACAGGAGCTAAAAATAGATTTTTTCAATGGAAACTTAAAAAAATTCTTCATGTCTAGAACCCTAGTACCCTGATCTTAGATATTTGGAACATAGCATCATCTACAGGTCCTCTATCAAGATTGTTCAAATTATGCCCCTCGGGTAAAAAATGACCCCGTCCTGGACTTAAATCATTATCTCCATTTTGATGTACAGCTATTCTCAGGTGAGCAACATATGCCCCATGGGGCTCTTGTTAGGTTTGATTTATACAATATATGTCAAAATGACAAACAGCGTAGACCCTGATCAGAGGGCTCCTTAAGGAGCCCTCTGCTCAGGGTCTACACTGTTTGCATAGGACAAGTGTACTCCTCACAGGTACGCTGTTTGAAAATGACCCAAATATGCGTGACTAGGGTTCAAAGAGTTAAAACAGGTTGAAAGTAAAGCAGAATGCGCCTGAAGGTGCATTCTACTTTACTTTCAGCCTGCTTTATGGTACATATTTATTACTGTATAAATTGAAAGTGTTAATTAAATGTGCTAAAAGGTGTTTCTATGGGGGAAAGGGTTAATAGGTAGCTCAGCTATGGTCAGACTTGTATTAACTCAGTCTCATATGAAACTACAATTTTTTAAATGGACAATTCCAGTTACTAATAAAGTGTAGCCCATGTTTAACTATTTAGGTTGTTTTTGTTTTGTTTACATTTTATGGCAAAATAACAGACAATGCAGACCCTAATCAGTGGAAATTTTAGCACGTTACAATCACAAAATTCTTTTGAACCATGATGCAAGAAAGTTTCTCCTCAACAGGTGCAATATGGATTTTATTCATCATTTGATATTCTGTTTTTAGCATATTGTTTGCACTGAGTAAACATTTTACTTTATGCAATTTAATTGTTATATTGGTAGCAGGCTTACAAACAAACTTGTTTTAACTCTTAGCATGCTAGTGGAGAAACTTTGATATCCTTTGCAGACAGTTTTGATCCTGATGAGACGCCGCATAATCTCATCAGGATCCAAACCGTTTGGTACTCTGGACTCTCTTTTGAAAAGAAATTTAGACAATACTATATATATCTTGAACAGTAGCAGACCACAATAATTGATGCAGACGAAAACATTACCATGCATGCTATGAGTGAAGGGACCACTCAAAAGCTGTTTTACCTCTGTCCGTTCATGCATTAGTTTGTCAATCAGCATAATTATACAGTACATACTTTGTCCGTCTAACTCCTCCTACAGTTTTAAAGCTACAACCTTATAATTTTACAGTATGTTTGATAATATGTGGTCAGGAATTTGATATACAAATTTTTAAAGGTTTACGGCCAGTTGAACTTAGTCAATTTTTTTCATACAAGTTATATGGTTTATGTAGCTATAGGGCATCCTATAATGCCTAAAAGACAGAGCAACATTTCTAGTTCAAAATTGTTGTCAGCAATTTCTTTTGTATTTGCTTGATAGGATAAGGGACAAAGATGGGTCTCCAGATAAGAGGAAGTAAACTGAACAAAATCAACATTTTCTCACCAAATCCTATGGTGTTACTACTCATTAGAATCATCTCAAAGAGACTATTCTAATGAGTAGTAACACCATAGGATTTAATGCAGAAATAAAAAAAATTTTTTTTTGAAATACCCCCCTTATCTGGAGCTCTGAAAGAGTAAATATGCCGGTGTTTATGATGTACCTTGTACATGTATTTTATTTATTTTCAGAAATGCTTTATGTATGATAAATCATGTTGTTAATATTATTTCAGTAGTGAAAATCACCATGTCCTTGAAAACACCACTCTACTGAAGGTTTCATGCTTGATATTTACTTTGAAACTTCTTGTCCTTGGAGCTCTGTGTGGGTCTTCTTTAACCCTTTACTCCATAGCCTGTGTCTTTGTTTAGAAGACCGCTGACCACTTGAAGCAGGTTGAAAGTAAAGCAGAATGTGCCTTAAGGCGCATTCTGCTTTACTTTCAGTCTGCTTTAAGCTACCCTCTGCTAGAATGTAGAAAAGTATTTCTTTGGATTCATATTCATGAGTGTATAAATTTGAACTATTTTCTTGAGTGGAGGAATAAATTTATGTGTAAAAAGGTTTATCTATGGAGTAAAGGGTTAACTACTTAGTGAGTATTGAGAGGAACAAATATGTTGGGGACGGAAGATTTATTCGGTTCTTAGACTTTCAATTTTTGGAGGTTACAAATACATTGTAATATAATTATGTCATAAAATAGGTAGATCTATATATAGATATCATAAATTCAAATTGATATTAAGATTGGAAGTTAAGTCTGCCACATACATGTAAATTGAAACATGCTCATATCATAACACTGGTAGGTCAACATCGGACCATAGTTATTTACAGATATTGGAGAAATAAAGTTATATTTTAGTTCTAGAGTTGTGAAGCTTTTAGTGTATTTTATTGCTGGAAAAATCCTGCAGAACTGAAGCGAAATTTTGTATATGTTACAGGTAGTTTTATTGGATAGTTTTATTACATGTATTTAACCCATTGAATCAAAGCAACAAGTATAAACATACTTACGGTGCCCCTGTGATGAGTACACTTGTCTGATGCAAGGGGTCTGCACTGTTTGTCGATTTAGCAATACATTGTAAATACAATAAATTTAAGGAAATGGTGATTTCTTGAAATTGATGACAATTTTCATTTGATTAGAAACAGTTTGAAGCCTGATGGTACACTGGGTAACCAGGCATCCGACTTGGCTCCAAACCCTTTGCAATGGACATAATAAGCTTTTTAGCAACATGTTTAAAGGGAAAGAATGTGCACTCAGTATCAGTATTGGTCTGAGAGACAAGTGACAGCTTAATATAGAGCTTTCTGTATTTAATTTTATTCTGCATTAAGCAATCACCAGCGGCCTTTAACTTTTTGCATGCTAGTGGTGGAATCATGATTATCTGTGCAAAGTTTGGATCTTGAGGAGACGCCACATAATGCGGTGTCTCATCAGGATCTTAACTGTTTAACACTCTGACCCCTTTTAAACAAAAAAATTGGAAAATTATACTTTTAGAACAGGAGCAGATGACAATTGTTGCAGATGAAAAATTTCCCAGCATGCAGGGAGTTAAAGATTTCCACTTCTTGTTAGTAGAGAGGTGACACAAGAGTGGTTGTACTGTAAGAGTCTTAGCAATAGTCAGGTCTGTGGTCAGTGGACATTTGAAAGATGGCTGGAGTGTCTATGACAGGTCCTAACTTAACCCTTTACTCCATAGATATGTGTTTTGTCACCAAAAGTTAGTTTATTCCTCCACTAATGAAAACAGTTTCAGTTTATACAGTCAAGAATATGTATCATAAGAATTATTTTCTATATTCTAGCATATGGTAGCTTAAAGGAGGCTGAAAGTAAGGCAACAGACTAGTGCAAGGCAAAAGTAATGCTGAAAGCTCCTTTTATCCATGCATTAATCCATTTCCTCCAAGCCCGTTTCTAGTCTCGAAGAAAGGTGCATTCTGCTTTATTTTCAGCCTCCTTTAATCTACCATCTTCTAGGATATAGAACATATTTATAACGGTACATTTTTGTAACTGTGTTAAGTAGTACTTTTTTGTTTGGAGGAATAAATTACAGGTGTAAAGGGCGTATATATGAGGTAATGGGTTAAGTTGCTGTATCACTGTAAATCTCCATGCCTATTATAGACTGCAGGCCACAGAAGAGTTTTGATTGTATTTATTATATGTAGCACTGGTTAAATATGCACCACATTCATCATTGTAAAGATTATTCTGATGTCATTAACTCAGTGCATGCTGGGTAATATACTCTTCTGCAAAAATTGTTGTCTACTATTGTTCTAAAAATAGAATTTTCTAAAATTCTTTTCAAAACCGGGTCAGAGCGTCAAGCAGTATGGACTCTGATGAGATGATGTTTTATGTCATCTCTCATCTAGATCCAAATTGTTTGCAAAGGTTATCATGGTCTTGCCAATAGCATGCTAAGAGTTGAAATAATTATATTCATCAAGGTAAACTTAATTTAAAGTAAAGTTGTTTGTACCCATATCATATATCAAGCAGCTCATTTGACTGGGATAGCAATTAAAATGTATTTACTTTAAAGCAGAGTTCTCCATGAAACTGCTCCCAGATGCATTTTTTGATTTCAGTGACCTGCATTATAATTTATGCCATGAATATAATATAGGTCCAGTTCAAAATTTATTTAATTGTGCATCAAATTCGTAATTTCCTTCTACCAACCATACATTAACAAACTGTAAAAATTAGTGAATAGTAAACTAGTCTTGTCCTATGCAAACAATGTGGACCCTGTAGGAGCCCTCTGATCTGGGTCTGCACTGTTTGTCATATTGTAAAATACAGTCTTAAATATATCAAAACTGAGTGAACTTTTAATTGGAATTGACCATTTTGAAGGTTCAGGGGTTGTTAAATGAATGAATCAGTTCAAAGTGAAGCCAGAATTACTGGTAAATTGGTGGTGATAGATGTACATACTTTAATATGCAATCAGTCCTGTGTTCAGCAACTATTTAACTCTTTGCATGCTGGGTAATTTTTTCATCTGCAACAATTGTCATCTGCTACTGTTCTGAATATAGATTTTTAAAAAAAAATTAATTTCAAAACGGCCTGGCCAGAGTGTCAAAAAGTTTGACGATCCAAACTATTTGAAAAGGCAATCACGGTGACCCATGTATCTGCCGCTAGCATGCAAAGAGTCAAGATGCAAGGTAAGTTTTTTTTGGACAGATAGCAGCTTAGTGCCAAACAAATATAATGCAGATAATGCTCCTTTAGGAATTTCTGTATTTTGTCCTGTATTAAGCTGTCACATGTCTTTAGAATCGAGTTCTACATACAGTAAAACCTGTCTATTATGACCACTAAAATGAAGGATAATTGTGTGTATAAAAGACAGTAGACAGCTTAAAGCAATGTGAATGTACAGCAAAGGAGCGGTCTGTTTTATTTTCACCTTGCTTTAAGCAGCCATCTGTCTGAAACACCTAAAAATTAACACAATTTAGTCATCATAATAGATAAGTTTTACTGTATTTATCTATATTTTGAATAGTGGCTGAATTCTGGTTGTTTATTCTGTGAAGAAACCCCTACCCTGGAGCAATGATGAAATGTATTTATTAGTAGTTAGATGGGTACTACCCAAAATGTATAAAAGTTTTTTGATGTTGTTGATAATGTACAATAAATTATTGAATATGACTTAAAAATCTTGGACTTTTTTCTTGTCCATTCAGCAGTACAGTCAAACAGACAGTTTGGATCTTGATGATATGCTAATGCACTCTCGCCTGATCAAGACCCAAATTGTTTGTACATACCAATTTATTTCCCTTTATAGTTACTTTAACCCATTACCCCAAAGCCTATTTCTAGTAATGAAGATCTATGACCACTTAAAGCAGGTTGAAAGTAAAGCAGAATGTGCCTTGGCACATTCTGCTTTACTTTCAACCTGCTATGAGCTTCGATCTGCTAGAATATAGAAAATATTTCATATGGTGCATATTCATTACTTTATAAAGTAGCACTTTTTTCTTCAGTGGAGGAGAAAATTAAAGGCATAAAAAGGAGTATTTATGGGGGAATGGGTTAACTACTAGGGTGCTACTAGTATTTGCACACCAAGTAATATCATTATCTGCATCAATTGCCATCTGCCATTTTAAACACATTTTAAAAATTTCTTTTCAAAATAGGGTCAGCTTGACAATTTGTTTGGATGCTGATGAGATGAAGCATAATGGGAGCGTCTCATCTGGATCCAAACGGTTTGCAAAGGAAATCACGATTTCACCCAAAACACTTAAGCCATACTTGGAAACACTCAACCTTTCTTCTGCTGAACATATTGTCTTTCCTAAAATTACTTCAATTTGTCCCTATGTGGGGAGCTAGTATATTCATCATTAGCAAACAGTATAGACCCAGATCAGAGGCATCTGATCTGAGTCTACACTGTTTGCCATAATTTTAAGTATGGTATATCTGGGACACACCCATCAAAATTCAATCTAAACTACATGATTGTAGTCATTAAACAAGACGTTTACAATGAAATGCTATTCTTTCTTCTTTCTCTATATACTGCTACACACCCCTTTCGGGTATTACGAGCAGGGGCACCTGATATTGATGTGACCATGACCTCCAAATGACCTTGCCCTTTGTCCATCATGACCCAACTTGTACCGAGGTCAAGGGCTTCTTAAGTGGAGTGCACATGCCAATTATGAAGTCTCGACCACATGTTCCAAAACTATGGCCAAGGTTCAAGTTGTGGATAGACAAACACACAATCAGACCAAAAACAATGTATGTGATCAATTGATCATTGATCTCGAGGCAAAACAATGGAAGAGTTAATTTAGAAGTCAGCAGATTAAGGTTTAAAAAAGTTGACTTTTCAAAATCACCGTCTTCAATATTTCTGCATGTGTACAACCCGAGTGTCAAAACAGTTTGGACTCCGGCGACATGGGCAGCTACTCAACATTTCATTGACAGAACTGTTTGCCAAAGTCATCAATATAGGTAATTTATATGCACCTTGATATAATTATATTCCACATCTTAGAAGATGGTAGCGTAAAGCAGAATTTGCATTAACCCTTTACCTGATAGCCTATTTATAGTATTGAAGATAGGCGACTACTTAAAGCAGGTTGAAAGTAAAGCAGAATGCGCCTTAAGGCGCATCCTGCTTTACTTTCAGCCTGCTTTAAGCTATCCTTGTGCTAGAATTTAGAAAATATTCCCTAGAATATATACTCGACTAATTAAATTGGAACTATTTTCTTCAGCGGAGGAATTAATCAAATTCGCTAAAAGACGCTTCTATGGGGGAAAGGGTTAAGGCACATTCTGCTTTAAGTGGTCACATGCCTTCAAAACTAGAAACAGTCTATGGGGTAAAAGAAGTCAACTGACTAACTATACAAGTGTCTCTTCAAGGAATGTCTTTCTTACACAATTCTTACAGTACACCATTTTACAGAATTACTGTTCTTGGACTTAATTTATAAACAAGGCTCTGTATTCGATAAATGCGTAAGCTTTCCGTGGCATGCTTGACAATAGATTTTGCATCTTTCCTGGAGCGTGAATTAAGTTTACCCTTTCATGATCAAATTTGACAAGTTTTACCCGTTCACCGCCATATTGTCGTCTGCCTCAATATCGTTGTCTGCGATACTTCAAAGTTAGATTTAAGGCAGTATAACTGACATAATTTCAAAATAAGTGGCAAACAAGTTTTGATCTTGATCAGACGCTGCGATTACGCGGCTTCTGATCAGGATCAAAACTGTTTGCAAATGCGCTTTATGAGGTTATTGAGAGAGAAACTGAGATTGGCCCAAGGCAACAACTGTTTAAATATTATTGTTATAGTAAGCATTGCTCATGCTACATGTATACAAAACGGTGAATTCTAGTTGAATAGGTCAATCACTATACGTTTCTGCATCAGGAGATGCAAGCAGGGCTCCGGATAAGAGGGAGTAAACTGACCAAATCCAACATTTTCTCACTCATTTCAGCACCAAATCCTATGGTGTAACTACTCATTAGAATCGTCTCAAAGAGACGATTCTAATGAGTAGTAAAACCATAGGATTTAATGCAGAAATAAAGATTTGAAATTTTAAAATACTCCCCTTATCTGGAACCCTGAAACTAGTGAACAAGTCTGACTTAAGTAGAAGTTGGCAACATCAGGTTATAAAAGACAACAAAAACAATATATGATGTAAAAAAATCATAATAGAAAAAGCACATTTATCGACAGATTCAAGTACATAAGTTAATGTCATAATCTTTTGTTGTTCTTATTGAAATGTTCATGCTCAAAAGCGTAATACAAACATTATGACTGTACATGTATAGCATTATCAGTCATATTACCGAGTACAAGTAATTCCTTTCACGGAATCCATGGCCTGTTTCATTGAGCTTAGCTTGCACAATAGTCAATCCAGTAAAACCTACCATTAAATGATTATGAACACAAAAATTGCTTGTTTTTGGTTTTCAAGGCAGAAGACAGTTTAGAGCAGGAAAGTAAAGCAGGAACCTCCTGCTTGAAGCTGCCATCTGTTTTATCACCATCAATGAAAAATCTTTACAGTGGTTGCAATAGTAAGGTTTTATTGTATTTTCCCTCCAAAGATATCTTTAATATGAAATAGGCCTAAGTACTGCATCAATATTGTCTGATCATTATAAACACATATTGAATCGTTCAGTTCATGGTTTTCTTCACAGTGTTAGCACACAAAATAAATACAGAGTAATGGATTTGATAACTATGTGGTCTAGTGTCTCTATGCTTCTGGTGGGGGTCCTGCTGGTGCTCCGCCCGTATCTCCACTCCTCTTAACTCCAGAGACAATATCATCAATACGCAGCAATAGGACCGCAGTCTGGAAGGATAACAAAAACATGTTCAATGATCTTTCGTAAGATGCAGTTGGAACTCTTAAACATCCATACTATTGTTAAACCCATTACTCTTTAACCCCTTCACTGCCCTATACATGTTCACGCTATATGCCGGGAACTACCATTACGTAATATTGCAAGAGCTACCTGGCTACATAAAAAATGTCATAACTTCAAATATAAATATCCAATATGCACCAAATTTCACAAGCTCCTCAAAAACACCTATATTGACATTTCCTGAAACTTTGATTGAGATATCTAGTATAAATACTGTTTTTTAACATTTTTTTATACACAGACTGTAAAAAAAATGTGAAAATTCAACTTTTGTTTATATTTCGAGAGTCTAATTTAGAGAAATGACATGCAAAAAAGCACAAATAACTGTAACAAACTGCATATAAAATGCAACTAGCAACATTTCTAACCTTTTCCTTTTTATTGCTTTTGAGCAGGTTCATAAACATTATCAGAATCATTTTCCACTTATGATACTTCTTGTTCAAGCGAACATGGCGGTGCATGCTTTCCAGGACAGGTAGCCATGTCAGAAATTAGGTGTTTACACATTAATTTTCGATTACACAAATAAAAACATGACATATTTAGGTAAGGGAAGTCAATCTAATTGATTTTCAATGAAAACTAACCAGAAGAGTTGCTTCCCTTACACCAAAGACTCTTATATAGCAGGTCTTAAACAGTACGTAATTACCCCGAGCCACGCTCGGGCTATAGCACACAGCAACATCGATTCACCCCGAGTCAGGCTCGGGGTAAGGCAGCGAAGGGGTTAAATATGCTTTTTTACACATTTATTTTATTTCTCCACTGAAGAAAATAGTTCCACTTTATTCCACCATGAATATGCATGATTAGAAATATTTTCTATATTCTAGCAGATCGTAGGTTAAAGCAGGCTGAAAGTAAAGGAGAATGGGCTTGAAGCCACATTCTGCTTTACTTTCTACCTCCTTTAAGTGGTAACCAGTCTTCAAAAATAGAAACAGGCTTTATAGCATAAAGGGTTAAGCCATTTCCTAATTTTGGCATTAAGCGCCAAACAATTTATATTTAATAAACTTTTATCATAAAATTATGTTTGGCCATTTATACAAGTGGCTGGCATCAATTCAAACAATGAAATGCTTTAAGCCCAATCTATTTTATCAGTCTCTTTGAGCTTTAAAAGCTGAATGAATAATCAATGAGAGCTCTTCTTAATCACTGAGCACATTTATCAAAGAGAGATAACTCAGGTTAGTACTTGAATAGTTATTCAATATTGGTCCTATGTTGCTTCTGTTTTGGGTTTGTATTTTGATCATTAGTCACAATGTCGTTAGCACCATAAATGAGTCTTCTTCTGAGTATTCTTCTATGTCTTCACTCTAATTATACTAAGCTCAGCTTGGATAACAATTTTCAAACAGGTTTGATCCAAATCAGACACTGTGTAATATGGTGTCTGATTTGGATCAAAACTGTTTATCACTCCTTTTCAACATTTCGTCAGTTCAATAAACAATGAATATTATTTTAATTTAATTTAAATTTTAGCAAACAATATATTTAAAAACCTCTCTTTTAACGGTCGCCAATTTGTGTTAAATATTAGTAGTCCGGAGGATAAGCAAAAAATCGTGCATTTTTTGATACACCTATGAAATTTGGCACATAGTTCACCTAGCACCTACAATGTCATTTAAAAACGGGACCCCAGCTCAATTCCTCCTGTAGCGAAAATGGCGGCCATTTTTCAAAATGGCGGACTCCAATTTTAGATGTTTTTATCTTTTTGCTTATAGATATGATAGAAAACAATTTGTTGTGTCTATATCTATGTTTTTATGGTGAGAAATGATCTATTTGACGAAACATCTATGATTTTTATGCTTGTTGTACTGAATGGTCAAAATTTACAAGAGTTATGGCCCTTTACGTCAGTAAATAAATGCTTTTTAAATGACTAAACGTCCACTCCTCATAGGTTTCTGCCTGTAATTTGTTAAAACTACCCAAAATGGTTCAACATGACATGTTGTTGTAAATTTGCTAATTGAGTTATACTTAAATCTTTTTTGCCAGAGTTATTGCCCTTGCCGTGGGTAAATAAAATAGAATGTTGTGCGCCAACCGTCTTTAAAGAAGTCCTGAATAGAAACTGTTTGGCCAATTTCATTAAAATTTCATATATATGCTTCTTGGACAATGCTCTATCAAATTTTGTGAAATGAAGATAATGTAACTAAAATTGTCGTTGCCATAGCAACCAATTGAAAAAATCTTAAAAACTCATTTTTTAAGAAATTTTTAGTCTGATTTTAATTTTATATAATTATTTATAATAAATGAATAACCATATACAAGATATTTTGAAATTATTTGCCTCGCTTGAAAATCACGGCGGTCAGTGGGTGGGGTAAAATTCTCTGATATTGCCATAACAACCAAATGAATCAATTTTTAACACTCTGCTCGTATGGGACCTCTATGTTGATATGTTATTTTACGCAAATGATCCTCTAGTGACCTTTATTAATTATTCTTTGTAATTTTTATCTTAGCTTATCAATCATGGTCGCATGTGGGTGGGGAAATATAGCCATTGCAACCAAAAGAAACAAACTTTAAACATCTTCTTGTCTAAAACTTCTGTGTTGATATGATTATTTCTTATAAACATGATTAACTTTCATTAGTTGCATACTTCCATAATTCTTGCAATGTTTTTCTAAGCTCATAAAACATGGCCGCCAGTGGGTGGGAAAAGTTTTCCTTATATGGCCATAACTACCAAAAGAAACAACCTTTGAAAATAATTTTGTCTGGAGCCATTATGGTGATTTCTTCTACACATATGATCCACTAGTGACGTATTTCTATAATTTTTCAAATAATGTTCTTAGCTTAAAAACATAAGGCCGCCAGTGGGTGGGGTAAGATTTCCTTATTTGGTTATAGCAACCAAATGATACCAACTTTGATGATGTTCTTGTCTGAAATTTCTGCTCTGATTTGTTTTAATACAAATGATCCACTAGTGACCAACTTCAATATTCTTTGAAAAGGTTTCTCTTAGCTTATCTAACATGGTTGCCGGTGGGTAGGGTAAACTTTCCTCATATGGTCATAGGGGACAACCAAATGAAACACACTTGAATAATATTATTGTCTGGAACCTTTGCTCTGATTTGTTTTAATACAAAAAATCCACTAGTGACCCACTTCAATATTTTTAAAAAATGTTTTTTCAGGCTCATAAGACATTGCTGCCATTGGGTAAGGAAACAATTCCTTATTATTTATAGGATCATTGGAACCAAAAGAAACAAACTTAAAAACTATCATTTTCAGACACTACCGGACCGATTTAAATATAAGTTGTGACATGCTACTAAATGTTGTCAGATACCCCCTTGTTACCTATCTTATATAATTTTACACTTGTTATTTTTGGGTAACTTTCTACTGGATTTAGTATACAAATATATAGTTACATGTAAGTTTTCTATAGTACAAATATATACCTGCCAGTGGGTGGAGTTAGTTTTCCTTACATGACTTTGGTGAAACATGTAAAACTAGTTTTAAGAGACATTTCTATCCCTTTTTCAATATAATATTACACAAAATTAATGATCCTTGGTTGACTTTGTACCAAAGTTATTAATTCAAAGACGGGACATATAATGTGGAAGTAAGGCAGTAGTGTTCGTCCGTCTGTCTGATAAACAACATATATCTGTCTATTCGGCTTGCTAACACGATAACTCGAATTCATTTTTCCAAGTTTCATCATGCACGTACATGTGCATTTTGCATCATTATCTAAATAGTTTGAACAGTTTCATAAATTGCTACCTTTTGAATATATTTTATTGAATGTTTTCCTATATTGCCAAATAGAGACATAAGGTAGAAAAGCAAGAACGTTTTCATATCCCTACTTCATCTCTAAATTTGTATAGTATTTAAAAAAGCAATTACATGTATGTTTAAATCACGTTACCTGTTATGTTTTTGTCTTTTAAATAAAAAATAATCTTGCCATGTGGCTAAACATGAGCATTATCTAGAGAATTAAGGTACAGAACATGTAATGAAAACATTGCCCGTTCATGCGAAAATTCGATCCTATTTTGGTCGGTTTCATCATATTCTTGATAAGACAATTCATTCTCTAAAGTTAACCATATAAAACATGGCCTCCAGTGGATGAGAAAGACGATACTTATATGTATACTGTTCATTGGAATTATTGTAAAACAATACCATTGAGTTGTCGCTCATATAAGTATATATAAAACAAACAAAATAAACAGGGATTCTTTAAAAGTTGACTCCGTAGTAGGACTAAATGTCCGTCCTAGATCTATGACTAAAAACAATCCTGGTAAATGTCTACTAGGAGATGCTATACGAGTAATCTTCGAAACGCATTGAGTATGGTAGTGACACACTATTTCCAAAAGGAATTTTCAGCAGGTAATCAAAACAAAACAAAACAAAAACAAATCAGCAGGTAATCTTAAGCAAATATCTACATAAAGTAACATCCTATCATAATTGTTCCTACAAGTTGTCATTATTTCGATGTTGGCAGATAACTCAACCACTTCATTAAAAACTAGTTTGAAAACGAGAAACAACTACTGACGATATTCAGTCGTATATGAAGTTTGCGGAAATCTCGGTCAAAAGAGCTTTTTACCAAAATGACCAGTGATTCTTGGTCTTCTTAGAGGTGGTTTGATGATGAAGAAAGACATTTTATTGTCATGATAGAACCTGTTGATAATTTCACACACTCAGGTGGATCAAAAACAGGAACACGTGAAAAAAAAGTTTTAAAAATCAAAAAAGTATGTTTGATATAAAATACGTGATATTGCACGCATTATTGGCAATTCACTATAAATAGCTATTTTTGTTTTAAAAGATATCTGCGGGTACTCAATATTTGACTTAAAACTAACAAGAGCCGCATATGGCCCTAAATCGCTCACCTGGTACCCATGGTTACTGTCATGGTAATGAACCAGTAATGGTAAAGTTTTCACAATAAGCCATCATTGGTAAATTCATCCCCACCCTCTGGCGGCCATGTTGGAGCTAGGAAGATTATTTTAAGAATTCTGGTAGAGGGTCACCCATGGATCACTTGTGTGAAATTACTTTTAAATCGGACTAGCGGTTTCAGACAAGAAGATTTATTCACTATATAGCCATATAAGGAAAATCTGCCCACCCACTAGCGGCCATGTTTTTTAAGATAGGAAAAATATTTTAATAAATCTGATAGAAGATCACCAATGGCACATTTTGGTAACATTATTTTCAATTCGGACCTGTAGTTTTTGACAAGAAGATTTTTAAAAAAAATTCAATTGGTTGCCATGGCGACCACAATTTCAATTGGATGCCCTATATTTGAAGAAATCAGAGAGAGTACCCTACAAGGAACAATCCTATGAAGTTTTGAAGAAATTGGCCCAGTGGTTTCCAAGAAGAAGATCTTTAAAGAAAAAGTTTGACGCCTGACGGACACAGGGCGATCACAATAGCTCACCTTGACACTTTGTGTCAGGTGAGCTAAAAATGGTAACATGTTGAAACTGACAAAGGATTGCACAAGTGACCCAAAATACGACTAAATGGTATTGGAAGCTGTTGATAAAGTAACCTAGGTGTGTGTTTAACAAGCAAGAAAGGTTAAGAACAAATATGGAATGCCAATATTTGCAAAATACACGTTGGGTGCAAAGAAAGTTTTGAATGCCGTTATCTTCAGTGCAGAGTACAACAAAAAAGGGTAGTAGTATGACTGATAGGTAATACCATGATGTTATATTTAAAACATAGAACCAGTACTTCCAGGAACGTAAAGATTTAAAAAAAAAAAAGATTGAAGTCGTACTGACTAAATGTGATACAGCATTCACTTATTATTCTCAAGATTTGGTGAGTTTGGTTTGGTTGTTAACGTCTATTTCTGCGTTATATAGGCTAATGAGACATCTTAGGGAGAGGACAGTGTATACAAAAACCCGGGCGCGATGCCCTACTCTTATTATAGATATAGTTTTCCGGTTCTTTCAAATGCCTAATGCAAAGCAGTTAAAAAGCACTGATACATTGGACCATGTTTTTTTTATAAAGTCGCTTTCCCCAAGTCTGGTGACTTAGACTTATATGCTATGATTTTGACATGTTTGGTAGAAGTCTAGAAGATAATGATAATGCCAAATATCTTAGACCAGTGACACTTTGTTCCTACTAGAATATTTTATTTTATTGCCAAGGAAATCTGGTGTCATGCATGGTAAAGCTTGGCTACTCATGTTCTGTACAAATCCAATCAATCCTATTTCATTTAAACACATTATTTGCAGATTGGAAGGCAAGTTGATCGACGTTTGTACGTACATACGGATGGACAAAAGTAACATTATATGAGCAACATTTCTGCGCGGCATCACATTAAACGCATACACATTGTAATTGTTGTTTACTTTGTTTGATACATAAATTCTATAATTCTATATATCTATTGTGAGACAATTTCTTTTATTACTTATTGTTAAAAAAAAATTGCATAAAATGGCGGCCGTTTTAGTATTTTTACTTGAATTAACTGCAATTTTGATTTTTCTTCATCCAAATATAGACTTGTAATTATATTTGAATTCATTGACCCTAAAAACATAGGTATACGAGATGCAGATGTCAACATTTACTTTCAACCGCTATCATTAAACGAGTTACATTGATTTGAAAATTGAAAAGACGGCCATTTTTGAAATTGCCGCCTTAGTTTCCATAGGTAAAATCTGATTAAGGTCTAACTTCCGAATCAATAATATTAGGACAAGTGTGTTTTCATAAAATTCATAATGTAAATAATGTGAATACTTCCATATTTCAATTTGGAAACACAATATTTAAGTATTTATTAATATTTAGTTTATTTTACACAAAATGGCTGCCATTATAGTAATTTGTACGTAAATAGGCAGCCATTTTGACCTTTATTCCTTAAAATACAGTTTTGTTTTATATTTTTATTCATTGACCCTGAAATTATAGGTATAGCTACCAATATCTACTTTATATCCCTATTTCCATTAAAAATTGAAATGGCGGCCATTTTTTAAATGGCCGCTTCAGTCGCCATTGATCAAATCTGACCGATGTCTAATTCTTAAATAAACCATAATAGGTCAATGCAAGTGTGTGCCAAATTTCATGAAATTCGTCAACTCTGTTTTCTAATTTTATCTTCTTTGAGAGGATGTATTTGATTTTTTTTACTTATTTTTAAGTAAAATGACTGCATTATTAATAATTATTTCAGATATAATGGCAATCATTTCATTTTTTTCTTCAAAATACAGATTTGTGATTATATCTAAACTAAATGACCCTGAAAACAGAGGTAAAGATGCCGACATAAACTTTCTACCCCTATTAGTAAACGAGCTACGTGGATTTGAAATTTGACTTGGCGGCCATTTTTAAAATGGCCGCCACAGTCACCATGGGTCAAATCTGACTGGGGTCCCGTTTTTAAATGAAGCGTAATAGGTCAAAGTAAGTGTGGACCAACTTTCATAGGTGTATCAAAAAGTGCACGATTCGGCCAAAAACCGGCCTTAAGCCTCCGGACTATAGGTGTTTATGAATGGTGACTGATTAAAGCAAAGTGACAATAAAACAGAAAGCAGAAAGCTCCTTTAGGAGCTTACTGCCCTACTGTCACCTTGCTTTAAGCTGTCCCTGTCTCTTATAAAATCAATTAGCCTTCGTTTTAGTGGTCCTAATTTTTACTGTATATTGCCGATACATGGGACCTCAATTTAAAGATGTCTTATATCTAAAAGCTATGTGGTACCTCAATAGCAGTTTTGTATGTTTGTGCCTTGACAGCGTATGGTTCCCAGACTCCATAGTCTTTCATATCCACAATGTTACCGGTCTCTCCATCCACACCCCATGACACATTGCCTGGCTGAGTATGCTTAGCCTGTGGGAAACAATTACATGCATGAGAAGACCAATAGACACAAGTTAAACCAGGGCTCCAGATAAGAGGGGGTAAACTGAACAAATCCAACATTTTCTTACTTATTTCAGCACAAAATCCTATGGTGTTACTGCTCATTAGAATCGTCTCTTCGAGACAATTCCAATGAGTTGTGACACCATAGGGTTTAAAGCAGAAATAAAGATTTTAATTTTTGAAATACTCCCCTTATCTGGAGCCCTGTTAAACTACATCAGTTTGCATCTGATTTAAACATGGAGCTGGTCTTGGAAAATATAAAGCAAAAACTATGGGGTCTACATTCTACCTTTTAACTCATTCATCCCCGAAATTTTAATGGACAATTCCAGATCCCTCTTGTGTCTAGTCAATTTATGACTAGTTAAGGTCGTTTTATAAAATCTGGCTTTACACTGTTTGCATATTGGGCTCTTTACATGTACAGTTTGTAACTGACATTGTACTTGTTCACCAAGTTAAAGAACCAAATTTAACAAAATTAGCAAAAACCTAAACATGCAATATTCAACATGAGATGCTCTGTACAGTTTTTATCATTTAATATTTAAATGTTACAATACTCAAGTAAATAGAGGATCTTACATGAGTGCTCATTATTTATCATTTTTAATAAACGAGTTGACTAAAATAATTAATTTTAGTCAACGAGTTTATTAAAATGACAAATAACTTATCACATAACAAGTTTAAGCACCTATTCAATTGATTGAAACTTAAGTTTGTAGACCCTCGGCTATATAGATTTTCCGCCAAAACGTTACATTGTTTACGTTAACAACTCGCAAATGACGTCCTTTGGCGTCCCGCTACATGCAGCGCTTGTGGACGAACAGGTTGGGCCGGAGCCCAAAAAACGATATTCCACTAGTGGATTACGATATTTACATAATGGCTTTATGTCACTCCCAGACTGCAAGTTATGTGATAAATGATATTACAAAACCGACATGTTACTAATTTTAACTCTTTTACCCCTGAAACCTCAAATGAACCATCCCAGTTTTTTAGTTGCTTAGTTCATTTATGACCATTTACTGTTGTTTTTTTCTTACAAAAATTGCAAAATGACAAACAGTGAAGACCCTCCTATATGAGCCCTCTGATCAGGGTATACACTGTTTGCATAGGACAAGTGTACTCTTCACAAGTAAACTGCTTGTAAAGGATGAGTATACTCATCACTTTGGTTCAATGACTTAACATGCTACAACGTATCTTTTTTAAGTCTGCCTTACCCTGAGAGCTGTAAGAGTTCTAATGGTGCTAGCTCCACAGTTCTGTATGAGTGTTCGTGGAATAACCTCCAGAGCTCTGGCCACCGCCCTGTATGGCCATTGGTGGACACCTGTGATACTCTTGGCCTTCTCATTCAGCTCCTGAAAAACATAGAAAATACAGCTGTCTTAATGCATGACAAAGACAATAATTATGTGAGTGTGTGAAACACTATGACCCCTGATGTGACCATGAACTCTTAATGACCTTGACCGTTGTCTGACATGACCCAACTTGTACTCAGTAAAATAATTTCTTGAGTTGAGTACACATGTAAAATAATGAAGTCTCTATTATATATACATGTAGTTCCAAAGCTACAGCCTACAGGAGCTTTCTGCACGACTTTTGCAATGCATTTTCAAAAACTTGTCTTTCGAGGTCCACTTGCATTATCACTTGGCGGCCTTTTAACACTCGTTTTACTGTACACTAAACTTTATCTAACCTGGGCTAAAGCCATTTCTGCTGCACCACCCCCTGGGATCAGGTAGGGTTCCTGTAAGACATTTCTGGCAACATTCATGGCGTCCTGGAGGTTCCTTTCTACTTCCATCAAGATATCTTTACTTGCTCCACGTAACAAGATTGTACAAGCCTTTGGATCCTTGCAGTCGACCAGGAATGTGAAGTACCTGACAAAACAAAACGGAGGGATATGAAAAGAAAAGTTTCCTACTAGTATTATATTTTTGCTCACAATATTAGATTAAGCTTTTGAATATTTTAATCTTTAACCCTTTACTCCATAAATACATGTTTTTATGCCTTCAATTTATTTCTCCTCTGAAGAATTTGATTTATTATTTTATCTACTGAAGAAAAAAGTCCCCCTTTATAAAGTCATAAATATGCATTACATGTATAAGCAATATTTTCTGTATTCTAGCAGATAGCAAGCTAGCTTAAAGTAAGCTGCAAGTAAAGCAGAATGTGCCTCAAGGCACATTCTGCTTAACTTTCAACCTGCTTAAAGTGGTCACCTTTCTTCAAAACTAGAAACAGCCTATGGGGTAAAGGCATAGCGACACCGATGTTAGATAACTGAAAGGTTTTCCCTACTTACTCATCCCCAATCTTCCTGACCTCAAAGAGGCCACATTCTGTACCGATATCCTCCTCCTTCAGCTCATCTGTTCTGTTCACAATGGTACCACCACAGCATCTGTAATAAATAAATCAAGAACCAATGAATGACATCTATCACGACTATGATAAACAGAGACGCATCCATACTTATAGCTCATGATTTCCTCTTATCTTTATCATAAGCATATGGAAGAAGTATGTCCTGTTGCCATAAACCATAATATCAGCAGTAAGATTAAATCAGTAGGTAAAACAGTTCTATTTTCACAGCATGCCAAACAATGCATGACATGAAATTGCTGATCTACACTGTTTGCATATGACAGGTGTACTTTAAACAGGTACACTGTTTGAAAAGGACTCATTTATATGTCACTACGGTTCAATGTGTTAAGAAGGGTGGCAGCTTTCTTCATTTCTTTAGCAACAAAACCTCGATAATCTCCATCCTTCTTTACTGCAAAGTTCTTCCATTTTTAGCTCACCTGGCACTTTGTGCCAAGGTGAGCTTTTAGGATCGCTGGATGTCCGTCGTCCGTCCGTCCACAATTAGTTCGTTAACACTCTAGCAGCTACAAATATCATCCAATCTTCATGAAACTTGATCACAATGTTGGTCTAGTAGAAATCTAGGCCAAGTTCGAATGTGGGTCATGTTGGGTCAAAAACCAGGTCACTAGGTCAAATCATTGAAAAACCTTGTTAACACTCTAGAGGCTACAAATCTCATTGGATCTTGATGAAACTTGGTCAGAATGTTTGTCTCATTGATATCTAGATCAAGTTTGAATATGGGTCATGTCCGGTCAAAAACTAGGTCACTAGGTCAAATCATTGAAAAACCTTGTTAACACTCTAGAGGCTACAAATCTCATTGGATCTTGATGAAACTTGGTCAGAATGTTTGTCTCATTGATATCTAGGTCAAGTTTGAATATGGGTCATGTCCTGTCAAAAACTAGGTCACTAGGTCAAATCATTGAAAAACCTTGTTAACACTCTAGAGGCTACAAATCTCATTAGATATTGATGAAACTTGGTCAGAATGTTTATCTCATTGATATGTAGATCAAGTTTGAATATGGGTTATGTCTGGTCAAAAACTAGGTCACTAGGTCAAATCATAGAAAAAGCTTGTTAACACTCTAGAGGCTACAAATCTCATTGGATCTTGATAACACTTGGTCAGCATGTTTGTCTTTTTGATATCTAGGTTAAGTTTGAATATGGGTCATGTCCGGTCAAAAACTAGGTCACTAGGTCAAATCATAGAAAAACCTTGTTAACACTCTTGAGGCTTTAAATTTCATCTGATCTTTATGCAACTTGGTCAGAATGTTTGCCTAATTGATACCTAGGTCAAGTTCGAATATGGGTCATTTAGAGTAAAAAACTAGGTCACTAGGTCAAATCATAGGGAAAACTTGTTAACACTCTAGATGCTACAACTCTCATTGGATTTTAATGAATTTTGCTCAATATGTTTGCCTCATTGATATCTAGCTCAGTTAATTTTGAATGCTGTCTGGTTGAAAACTAGGTCACTATGTCAAATCAAAGAAAAACAGTGTTAACCTTTTCGAAGTTACAAATCTCACTAGATCTGCATGAAATATTGTCAGAATTTTTGCCTACATCAAATCTAGGTCAAAATCAAATATGGCTTGTGTCCTTTCAAAAACTAGGTCAAATCATAGGAAAATCTTGTTTACACCCTAGAGGTTTATTGTGGGTCATGGCTAGTCATAATCTAGGTCACTATAGGTCAAGTTTGCCATGGTGTACCAGGTGAGCGATTTAGGGCCATAGTGGCCCTTGTTTCTGTACATTTCAAATTGACATATTTACTAAGAGGGCTCCATATAAAGAGTGCATAAATCAAGTTTTCCCAAACAATTTTCTCCTTTAAGCCTCCACCAAAACCCATGTGACATTCATTAGAATCGTCGCTTTACAATTCTGATGAATAGTCACAACATAGGGTTTGGAGGAGGCATAAGTAGTATAGTTTTTTAACACACCATATCTGGAGCTGTGATTTAGTACACAGCTGACACTAAATGCCCCCTACCTTGATATTCTGTTGTTATCAGACTTTCGTACACGGCGTATACAGCTGATACCAGCCTTGATCAAGTAGTGCTGTGCCAGATCAGACACCCCCTTCTCTGTGATAACCAGATCAGGCTTCAATGCAATCACCTCACTACACATCTTCTCAACAAACTCCTCTTCCATCTGCAGGATCTTACTGAAATTGGTCAAACACAAATCATTAAACCCCATAGTTGCCATGATGAGAACCTAATTTAGTCAAATTCATTTTTGATTTGTTATATTTTTACATTGCTTTAACAGTATTTTAGTCATCACTAGGGCTCACTGTGTTCACCACTTCATTGCCATGACATTAATCTGCTTTAAACTGTTGTCCTCTACTTTCATTTCTCAAATTGAATTTTTTGGTAAATTGATCAAAGTGATAAAACGGGGGCCAACTAGGTATTACGATGAAATGTTTTGCTACAACAACTTATATGGGTATTATAACAAATTTGTATTGCCACGAAGGCAATTTTGTTTTCATAGATAAACATGTCTCACTGTATACTCGGAACCAGCCTGTAGTCTTGTTTGTAAACAAACCCGCTTAAAAAGTTAACCAACACGATAAGAATTTGACACATTTAGGTAGGATTCTTTACTAAGTGGGGGCATATGTCAGGCTTCTTACACCCGATTTCATTTAGTTTTAATACAGAGAAAATGCACACATATAAGAAATTGCGGGGTTAAACATCGATTTCGGCTGTATTGTGCCTTTAAGATTAAAACCACCAAATGAACTGATTTGTTATTGCAAATAGTTTGGAACCTGCTTAGATGCCAGGCAGTTCTAGTATAAGATACAGTCTCTTCTATATCCCACATGATTCCCACTTTATCTAAAACTACTATTAGTACATGTACTTACGCAAAGTCCTCTTCTTTGGTGATCTCAATATTAGTCTGCAAATAAAGATAAAATATGGTGAGAATTTCTTTTTGCAAACACATTCTAATTCATCTAATAGTCTATTAAAATCAAATGGACACTTGACGCCATTGTTCTAAGTGAGGTCCTCTGTAGGAGTTAGTGAAATTTAAATTAACTTAACGTTTGTTTGGAAGCACAATTGTTTTATTATTTTTAACCATTAAATCTATAGATTAGATACACATTTTGATGCTTCTAATTTATTCCTCCTTCCTCCGCTAATGAAAAGTTCAAATTTATACATTCAAGAATATGCACTGTAAAAAATATTTTCTTTATCCCAGCAGATGATTGCTTACAGCAGGCTTAAAGTACAGCAGAATGTGTCTTAACTCATTGAGTCCTAGTGACGCATATATACATCCTTTACACAATGTGTACCTATGAAGAGTACACTTGTCCTATACAAACAGTGAAGTCCCTGATCAGAGGGCTCCTGCAGGAGCCCTCTGTTCAGGGACTTCAATGTTTGTCATTTTGCAATTTATTACAAAAAACAACCTTAAATTGTCTAAAATGGACCAGCTTTTATTGCAAACTGGAATTGTCCACTGGACGTTTCAGGGGATAATAAGTTAAGGCACATTCTGCTTTATGTTTAACCTGCTGAAAGTGGTCACCTGTCTTCAAAACCAGGAAATATAATGGAGGTTATGGGGTAAAGTCTACTAACAAGTAATCTCCACCCAGACAACTATGACATCTGATAGGAAGACTAGGACTTGGCATTAAAAGGCAGGAAGTAGCTTAAAGTAGGATAGAAGGAGCTTTTTAATTTGCTTTAATCCTGCTTAACTCATGGTTGCAAAACCAACGAAATTGTCCATTTAAATCCAAAAACTTAACTGATTTTCATTAATAATCAATAATAGGAATAACACCATGACATAATTTTATATCATCAACACAATGATAACAAACTAAACAGATCAAAAAACATTTTTTCATGGTTTTTTTTGTTTTTGTTTTTATTTTTTTAAAATAACATTACCTGGCTTTCTCCTTTCTTGTATTCAAGGTTGCAGTCTAACAATAGAATTCTAGGGTTTTCAATTTTCCTGAAAAAAGAATGATGCAAGCAAATGAATGAAATTACAAGAATTACACACATCTTAATTTTGGCCAATTTCTCTTTTAATAGCCATCAAAGCAAGTCACATACTTCCAACTGAAATAGTAGACTGTGTCAAATAAAGTTAGCAACACAAACAACTTGTATGTGAGAAAATATGGTACAGCAAATTTCTGTAGTGTTGGTCAATTTTAGGCTAGAATGCTGATCTGTCTGCATCCATTGTTTTAAGTTTATAGAGGGCCTCAGCACGCATGTTAGTACATTTGTAACAGAAAGCACTCACAAGATATGCCTTGTACTATACTGTTTTGAGCTGTATCTTTTGTACTTGTATATACTGTTTTGAGCTGTATCTTTTGTACTTGTATATACTGTTTTGAGCTGTATCTTTTGTACTTGTATATACTGTTTTGAGCTGTATCTTTTGTACTTGTATATACTGTTTTGAGCTGTATCTTTTGTACTTGTATATACTGTTTTGAGCTGTATCTTTTGTACTTGTATATACTGTTTTGAGCTGTATCTTTTGTACTTGTATATACTGTTTTGAGCTGTATCTTTTGTACTTGTATATACTGTTTTGAGCTGTATCTTTTGTACTTGTATATACTGTTTTGAGCTGTATCTTTTGTACTTGTATATACTGTTTTGAGCTGTATCTTTTGTACTTGTATATAAATGTATTTATATGTCATGGTCATATTTCACTTGAATTTATATATTGTACACGGCCAATGGCACTTATATGTTGCCGACTGCCAACAAAATTGAGTAGAGTCGAGTTTTGACTGATAATACACATTCTGAGAATATCATTTTACTTAAAGAATACAGGAGTAATGTACATACCTCCTCATTTTCTGATGGACTACATCTTTGTTAATCATGACACCATTAAGTACTTCTGAGTCCTCTATCGCACCCCCTGGGATCTGGAATTCAAACATTTCACCATCATTACAAAACAAATCAAATACCTTTTTATGATTTATTTAAATGCTGGATGCATTCAGACCACATTTTGAAACTTAAATGCAGAGTCTGAGGTCAAGGTCACAGAGTTAAATATATTCACATGGATGGAAAGGTCTTGTGTCAAGGTATGTATGTTGCAAGTATGTAAGCTGTAGGTCAATGGTTTGGTTTGTTTTTGTTCAAAGGGTATACAGTAAAACTTTTTTATAACAAACTCTGATACAGCGAATTTCGGCTTATAGCGAATTTATTTTCGTTCCCCGGCCGAGCTCTGCATTAATTCTATGTTGACTAACATGTTTAGTACGAATTCGGTTATAGCGAATTCTCGTTTATGGCGAACTGATTTTCAAGTACCTTTATTCACAAAACAGTGTAAAATACCTTCGTTAAAGCGAAGTCTCATCTTGCTTCAGTCTTCAGTCACCTATGTAATTTTCGCGATAAACACCGTGACACATAGGTGTTAAAACACACAATAAGATCTGGATGACTTGTGAATTGATCCGTAATTACGATACGGTATAATTACCGTATAATCTAAATGCTTTGTTAACTCCATTAGTCCTGGAAGCATAATGTGCGCTTCACTGTACGTGTTGTCACTATGCAGTTCTCGTGTAAACGTTTATTTTTGTCCGTGTCGAATTATAGATATGCGTAAGTAACTGGCCCCATATCTTGTCCATTTCCTACGTGTAGACGAAAAAGATGAAGTAATCCTATTGTCGTGTCATTTACATAACCGGGTCTGATTATTTCGACTTGTTTGATTGGATGTTTAAAAGAATAAATAAAAAACATGATAACTCTCAGCCGGTGAAGCAGAAGATTTAACTAAACGGAATCTCAATGATTTAAAAATTAGAGGTCGATAATATTATCACGGAATATTAAATCCTTGATATTTATAACAACTCAAGTAAAATGAGCATATGACGGCTTGCGTGTTAATCAAACTGTACACACTAGTGTATTTACGTGTTTGGTATCATGGAAGTTTAAGAGAATACACGGCATATGCGCTAACAAATAGCGTTATCGCTGCATATTTTTCTTTTCCATTTTTTCGCTTGAAGATGTGACATAGATCGTGAATTGCATTCCAAGATTAAATGGTAGTCAAGGTAAATAATAACCAGTGTATGAATATAGAATGTGACCGCGTACATGTATTATGGCGACGTATTTCAATATGGCACTGAATGTAAAGTTCAGTCGCAAACCAGGATGATAACTTATAACGAATTTCGTACTATCAATATAGCGAATAATGTTTAGAGCGAAGTAAATCCTCAAGTCCCTTGGAATTCGTTATAACCGAGTTTTACTGTAGTAATTGTTTTTTTTGTTTTTGTTTTGATTTTACGTCGCTTTCAACAGTATTTCAGTCATATCGCGACGTCCAGCTAATTATAGGTGGAAAGACCCCAGAAGTCCTATATGCACTGTTTTAGGCATAAATCGGCAACTGGGTAGAACCACCGACCTTCCGCAAGCCAGCTGGAAGGCTTCCCCACATGAAAAATCCGAACGACCCTACTGGGATTCGAACTCACAGCGGTGAGGAGCTTAGTGATGTAAGTCACAGTGAATATTCCACTAGGCCACGGAGGCCCCCGGTATAGTAATTGTAAGCACTTTCCAAAACTTGAACAGTGTGTGAGGTCAAGATCATGGTTAAAATTTACACAAGGATCAAAAGTATATGCGTTGCAAGTATGAAGGCTGTTGGTCAAAGTGCACAGCAGTTGTAAGCATATTTCTAAAACTTCAAAACATATTTCAAAACTTCAACACAGTGTCTGAGGTCAAGGTCACCAGGGTCAAAATTAACAATGGATAAAAGGGTATAACAGTTGTTAGCACTAAAATGCACATTTCAAAACTTAAATGCAGCGGCTGAGGTCATGTTCACCAAGTTCAATGTTGTTTTCTTTACATGGATGGAAAACTCGTGTACCAAAGTATATGTGCTGCAAGTATGAAAGCTGTGGGTCAAAGGGTATAGAAGAACTTAAGAGCACACAATCAGCAATGGGAACACTGACTCAGATTTTATTCCTTTTTCCCCAATCGTTTGTATTCAGTTTTAAAGACAGGTTGACTCCATAAAGTAGGTTGAAAGTAAAGCAGAATTTCCCTTAAGGCACATTCTGATTTACTTTCATCCTGCTTTAAGCAACCTTAAGCTGCATTAACTAATGCTATATAAATTGGAACTATTTCATTCCTTGAAGGAATACATTAAAGGTGTACAAAGGCATATTTATGAAGTAATATTCAAATAAAGCTAGGACACACAAACCTTTTCAACTTTAGCGTATCTCTTAATGTCAATTTCCTTCCTGCCTCCCTCTTCTAGAGACACAGTGGATGTAGCTTTGTAGGCTATATTGCATGCCAGATCTGACCTGTAACAAACCAAAACTGGCAATGAGTGACTTGTAAACATATTACAGGGCTCACAATAAAAATGAGTAAAATACAGTAAAACTTCTCTATTACAACTACTAAAAATAAGGTTAATTGATTATATAAAAGGCAAAAGACAACTTAAAGCAAGGTGACAGTAAAACAGCAAGCTCCTAAAGGAGCTTTCTGTTTAACTGTCACCTTGCTTTAAGCAGTCACCTGCTTTCAACACCTAATAATTTTTACAATTTTGTTGTGGAAAAAGGGAGGTTTTACTGTAAACATGCCAGATCTTACTTGTAACATATCAACACTGGCACTGGCTAACTTGTAATCACAGAGCTTCACATAAGGTGGCTATTTAAAATATAACCATTCCGATTTCTCCACCAAATGCTATATCTTTGAGACAATTCTAACAAGTGGTCCATTTATGTTCAACTCTTACCATACTGGCAATGAAACCATGACAACCTTTTCAAATAGTTTGGATCCTGATGAGATGCAGTGTTACATGGCATCTCATCAGGGTACAAACTGTTTGACACTCAGACCTGATTTTGAAAAGAAATTTAGCAAATTCTAATTGTTGCAGATGAAAGTATTATTCAGTATTTCAAAGAGTTAATGGGCTATAAACTTACCATTTACTGATAAATTTAGTACCAACAGAGCTACGGATAATCTTCAACATTTCCTCTTTGTTGGATGTATCCACTTTTGTACTGAAAATAATATACATGTAAAATTTGAAGAAAACAACAACAACTATGAAAACAACCTATTCAGTTGTAACAACTATGATCACATTACATTTCAATACTGGCATCAGTATTCCAGAAAAAAGTCTTTCTGTTTCTGACCTATAAAATATCATAGCAATGGAAATAATCATAGCACTCCTATACTTAAAATCTTTATTCAAGTCTTTGTACATTGACGGCTGAAAGAAGAATCACGGATATCTCTTAAAAGTTTTATTCTTCCATAAGCTACCACTTGTCAGGACTCTTCCATTCTTTAATTAATGACCAACTTACATCGACTCTGGACGGATTTTCTCCAAAATCATATTTAAAATTATGGCAAAAGCTGCAGACTCTGACCCAGGTCTATTATGTTTCCAAAGCATGTACATACTTGTTCCCCGAACAGAAAAAATTGAAGACTGCCTATGCATTTGTTCTTGAATGGTGCTTAACATTGGACTCAAAGCATGGTAAAAGCTTAATTTAGCAGTTTTATATATTCTCTTTCAATTTTCAGCAACCAATTTTCACCATTTTCACTTGCACACCTAATTTGCTTTGTATATAGACAAGTATACCTGATTTTGTTCTTCAGCACATCTAGTAGATCTTCTAAGGCCTGCCTGAAGGCACTGATGATGACTGTAGGGTGCATCTGTTGTTCCAGGAATGGTTCTGCCACTGACAACACTTCTCCACCTGTAATGTCATGACAGTCAGTAACACTACTCCAAACAGGCACAAGTAAACTTAACTCTTTCAACACCATAGACCTGTCTAAAATATACTCCTTACATTTGCAAACAGTGTAGATCCAGATCAGAGGGCTCCCCTGTGATCAGGATATACACTGTTTGCTAATTTCAAGCCAAGTAGATTGGTTCATGATTTGGTTACTACAAAGATCCATATTATAAAGGGAACCTAACAACTCACAAGAGTTACTTAGTGTTAAAAGACCTAAGTTTTCCAAAATTTTCTTCTTTGTGTCTATATGTAACCCTATAGTGTGACCTCTAGTGGTGGTAATCCGGTGCCAAAATGACCAACCAATTATCAGTATTATCGGTTGGGTCTTAATTGATAACATGGCGATTATTAATCGGTTGACTAAGAGGCAGCTTTACAGCACAAAAATTCTGTTACAAAGGTGTTCAAGTCACACAGAGGTGCTTCATTCTTCAAAGGTGAGGTATGTTTGACTCAATATATTAACTCATTACCCCATAAATACGCTTTTTTACACCTTTCATTTATTCCTTCATGAAAGAAAATAGTTTCACTTTATACAGTAATGATTATGTATCATAAGAACAAGTTTCTATATCCTAGCAGATGTTAGCTTCAAGGAGACTGAAAGTAAAGCAGAATGCTTTAAAGGGACTCGCAACCGGATGGTGTACTTGTCAAAATAAAATAAAATACTCAAATAAAAGCAAATTTGTGGCATTATTTGGCTTCTGACATTAAAAAAATATGATCAGTCCAAAAAAAGTCTCAAGAATCGTCACCGAATCTTAGTTTTTTAGATATTTTCGATTGTTTTTCTATAGCGTCAGCTGACGGTATAGTTGTTGTTGCTTCTCTACACAGACTCAGACATAAACCCGAGCCGAATAAAGTATTATCGATCGCTACCAGTGAAGTACGTTAATTCGCTACCATATATATAGAGAGCCCTGGTAGCCGAGGTAGTAAAGGCGCTTCCTCATTTTTCATGTTTGTCTCCGCATGGAGGGTCACGGGTTCGAATCCCACCAGAGCTTCTTTTTTTTTTTTTTGAAATGCATTTTTAACAGAATTTATTATCCTAAACTAAATCTTACCCATTTATATAAGCATTTGACATATATTTACAAATTACTATTTTTAATGCTTAATCCGGTTGCGAGCCTCTTTAAGTGGTCACTTGTCTTCAAAACAGGAAATAGGCTGTAATGGGTTAACTCTTTCCCCAACATAAACATGTGCCTTTAAACATCAGCTGTTATTTCTATATATTTGCAACATCTCAAAAGAGAGAATATATGGATCAACTATCACTGACTTGAAACTTACCCAGAATAATGACTGATGTTGTTCCATCTCCTACTTCTTCATCCTGGGTACGGGCAACCTCCAACATAGACTTGGCTGCTGGGTGTTGTACGTTAATCTAAACAAAATGACAAGAGTCTTGTGTTAATTGAATTTTCTATTGAATCCCCATTAAAGTATTCAGTACAACATTTCCTTCCTTATTCCTTTATCCCTTTACTCTATAGATAATCAGTTTTACTTATTTAATTTATTCCTCAATACAACAAAATTCTGTAGTTCCACTTTATGCAGTCATGCATATGTTCCATAAAAATAGTTTCTATATTCTAGTAGATTGTAGCTTATAGCAGACTGACAGTAAAGCAGAATATGCCTTAAGGGTGTATCAATGTCATAAGCGATTTTTTCAAAGTATTAAACTTTTTTTCTATCATTGTTTTTTTGGAAGAGCTGTTTATGATGAATGAAAAAATGAAAAAAAAATAATATGGTGGTGTCCTTTTTTTTGAACTACAGCGATTTGAAAAAGGTATGTCAAATTTGGACTTTTTTCCCCAAATTTTACCCATTCAGAGTACACACTTCAGTAAAATCTATTTCAAAACAAAACAAACATGGTAATTTGGGTTTTCATTATTTATTTCATGTCTATGGTGGTATTTTCACATATAGAAACCAAATTTAGACAAAGCAGGCACTAGGTTTGAACAATATGGATCCTCGAATATCAAAAATATGCTTTTTATAGGGCATGATTTTAAAAGATTTTTTATTTTATGAAAAAAAGTAAAAAAGTTTGAAAATGAAATACTTCTAGTATTAAACTTTTTCTTATATTCTACCAAATGAAAGCCAATGCTAGGGCAGTTCAAAATATGAAAAGAAATTGAAAGGTCAGTGTTGAAAATTTTGAGTTATTAAAGTAAAAAGAGTTATCTCCCCTTACAATATTTACAAAAAAGTACCATATCGATGATATTTAGAGCTTTTAAAATTTCACATTTGGTGCCTTTTTTTTCTTAAATTAGTTTTTGTATGAAGAAATACGACCATAGATAGGAAATAAATAACACAAAACCAAATTATCATATTTGTTTTCATTTAAAATGAATTTTATTGAAGTGGGCTTTTTGAAAAGGACAAAATAAGAGGAAGTGGGTGGGGTAAATTTTACATGGCCGTAGAGCCAACTGTTGTTCACCAAAATGTACACTTTTTCTGTTTTTTCATTCATCTTAAATAGCTCTTCAATACAAAACCATCATAGAGTGTTTTCATATACTTTGAAAATTTCCCAAATGCATGACATTGATACACCCTTAAAGCACATTCTGCTATACTTTCAACCTGCTTCAAGTGGTCACTTATCTTTCATTTTACAAACAGACTATGAACTAATGGTTTGATACTTTATTGTTGCATCTCATTATAATTGTCCATTCGAGACAATACTAATAAGTTATAACATAGGATTTGTTAGAATCATCATCATCCTGTTTTGTTTATACAGGCCAGTTGATTAATCCTTTAACAAGGGTGAGGCCTGTCTGCCTGTCGAGGAGCGTAGTCTTCCTCTCCACTTCTGGCGATCCTGTGGTTGGGTAGAGTCCATCCCCAGAGATGCACGATCCCGCTTCACAATGTCCATCCAGGATAGTTTTGGTCTTCCTTGACCTCTTTGAGATGTAATGCTCATGTTTTTGATCTGGTAGATCCAGCTTGCACTTCTTTCTGTGTGGCCAAACCATCTCAGCCTGCCTGTTTGCAAAATGTCTGCAATGGCCTTCAATTTCAGCTGAGATAGAAGGGTCTCGAAAGGGATGTCATCATCTGTCATCATCTGGGGGTTTAAGTGTTTGGAATATTCTCCATGCCTATACTGTTTGCATTTTCTTTACTATTATTTGGTTGCAAGAGCTGGCAGTTTACATCCATCAATAACATACTGAGACAGAACTTTCAAGTTAATTGTCGCATCAACAAGACTGGAGGAACCAAGTAGCAAACCTTGTTACAAAGCAAACAGCTGTTCTTTTTTTTTTATTGTAAACTTCAAAGCCAAATATATGATTACAAATAGTCAAATACACACAGTGAACAGACAGCTTACTTCTAATTCTAAGACAGTTCATTATAATGGTCTCTTCCAAGAAATTCTTAAAAATTTAACCCTTCCTCCATAATCAAAAGTGCTGATCACCAAATGACCTAAACATGTTTAAGGCAGGAACCTGTTTTAAGCAAAATGTAAATAAAAGTAGAAAGCTCTTTTCTTCTTCATTAGGCAATAGTGCAAATCACCTATATCCAACTGTTTTAAGAGCAGGATAATGCTTAAAGCAAGATGAATGTACTTTATGAATCTACTTTATTTTCATCTTGCTTTGAGCTGACACCTGTACTCAAAATCATAAATGACAATTAATTTAGGGCACTTTATTTATGAAGGAGCAGGTAGATCTTCAGTGGAGGAATGGGTTAACCCTTTCCCTCATAGAAGCGCCTTTAAGCGCATTCTGTTTATTCCTCCAATGAAGAAAACAGTTCCAATTTATACAGTCATGAATATTATATGTATCATAAGGAATAATTTCTTTATTCTAGCAGGTAGTAGCTTAAAGCAGGCTGTAAGTAAAGCTTTCAACCTGCTTTAAGAAGTCACCTATTTTCAAAACTAGAAACAGGCTATGGGGTAAAGGGTTAAGAGAGAAAAAGCTAGTTTTTTGGTTATTTTACTCTTTCTAGCTAAGCAAAGACTGAAAACGCTGCTTACTTCTCTTAGGATGGCATTTCCATCGTTGGTCATAACAATGCCTCCCATAGGGTCCATCAGCATCTTCAACATAGACCGAGGTCCCAGACATGTTCTGATGATATCTGCTATTGCCTGTAACATAATAACAACATTGACCGAGGTCCAAGACATGTTCGGATGATATCTGCTATTGCCTGTAACATAATCATGTTTATCATTTTTTCATAGACTTCCTTGAGAGTGACTATCTTTCAATAGGGGCACAGTGTTGCACCTAGAGCTCGGGATTGCGGGATTCCCGTACTATTTTTTACTTTGACCCTTAAATTCGTAACGATGCGGGCGTACGGGCGCAATTTTCGTCTTCCGTACCTTTGCTCTATTTACTATCCTTTCCGCCGATTTACTATCCTTCATTAATAAAGGTAGACTCAGGGATTTCCCCAGGCCGTTTTCGCCTGTCGCGGGCGACATGCCTTCCTTCCCGGCGGTCTCTTCGCGACATGCTTTGATCTGGCCGACATGTCTTAATCTGTAGAGCGACTAGCCTTAATCAGGGCCCTGTGTTGTGTATTCCAGTAATTATTTCATATGCCAAACGCCGTCACGCGTGTCGGGCGTGTGCTTAGCTTCATCAACCAATCAGGAGCCGAATTTCCTTATCTAAACGGTGATTGACAGGGACTCGTTCCATTTTGAGGGAGATTAACTTTTGATTGACGTTTCTAAAACCGCTAGTTCTGGTTTTGATGCGAGTAGATTCTACAACATGACGAACATGGCTTACTTTACAAACAGCGACTTGAATGATTTTCGGAAAACAAGCTACGAACAACGCTGAAAGAAAAATAAATACTAGCCGAAACCGAAATCTCGGACATTCCTTTTCCCGAATTTAACATTCAAAAGATGATTAACGGTGGACTGAAAATTCGCCGCGAATAATGAGACATGAAATCGTGTGTCGACTCGGAAAAATATCCTCGATACGGGGCCTGTTAAATAAGGAAATTCTCCACAAATACTGAACAAACGAATGTTTTAAATGAATATAAATTACCTTTTAGAATTGATTTCCTCACAACTCCGTATTAATAATCACGTAACAGACGCAAACAGTATTCCAAACTTCCGAAATGAAATCCAAATGCGCGGCATGCTTCCTAGCGTCATTTTTTGAAAACATCCAATTAGATTAGACGTTATAAACTTCCATTTAGAATGACAGGAAATTAACATAAATTGCGATGTTTAAAATTAGCACTTATTCGTAGGTAATGGCTAGCTATCGACGCGGAAGATGTTTTTCGTGGGAGTTTCGGGAAATAAGTTACAAGAGAAGAACAAAAGCAACACATACACGCGGGAAACGATGAATCTCTTAAAATAGCTTTCTGGTATTTTTGGTAAATAGAAATTGAATACTTGGGAGATTAAATATTGAAACAGAAAACAATCGTGACAACACATATTCAAGTAGACTTGGTTTTATCTCATGACAAAGTCAAACAGTCTAATTAATTCTTCACAGAGTTAAAAATTTGTTTTCTGTTTTTATGATGGATGGATGTTAAGAGCAGGCTTAAAGTTAACATGAATCCACCATTTGACATCCACTTGCCGGGATGCAGTGAAATTTTCCATGCTCTTCAAACTTAACCCACAGGTTCTTGACACATAAAAAAAAAAATAAATATTTACGAGACCTCCATTATATTACCGTAGATCTAGATCTATCTTCGATAGAGTACAAAAACAATTCCTTTTCTTTAACCTCAAGAAAAAAAATTCCTATCTTAAAAAACATGGCCGCTAGTGGGTGGGGCAGATTTTCTTCATATGGCTATATAGTGAAAACTTTAAAAATCTTCTTGTCAAAAACTACTGGTCCGATTTGAAAGTAATTTTATGCAAATGATTCATGGGTGACCCTCTACCAGATTTCTTAAAATTATTTTGATATCTTAAAAAAACATGGCCGCCAGTGGGTGGGGCAAGTTTTCCTTATGTTACTGTATACTAAAAACTTTAAAAATCTTCTTCTCTGAAACTATTGGTCCAAATTAAAAATAATTTTACACAAATGGTCAATTGATGATCCTCTACTAAATTCCTTAAAATCATTTTGTTATCTTAAATAACATGGCCACCAATGGGTAGGGCAAGTTTTCCTTATGTTACTGTTTACTAAAAACTTTAAAAATCTTCTTCTCTGAAACTACTGGTCCAAATTAAAAATAATTTTACAGAAATGGTCAATTGATGATCCTCTAGCAGATTTCTTAAAATCATTTTGTTATCTTAAAAAACATGGCCGCCAGTGGGTGGGGCAAGTTTTCCTTATGTTACTGTTTACTAAAAACTTTAAAAATCTTCTTCTCTGAAACTATTGGTCCAAATTAAAAATAATTTTACACAAATGGTCAATTGATGATCCTCTACTAAATTCCTTAAAATCATTTTGTTATCTTAAATAACATGGCCACCAATGGGTAGGGCAAGTTTTCCTTATGTTACTGTTTACTAAAAACTTTAAAAATCTTCTTCTCTGAAACTACTGGTCCAAATTAAAAAATAATTTTACACAAATGGTCAATTGATGATCCTCTACCAGATTTCTTAAAATCTTTTTGTTATTTAAAAAAAAACATGGCCACCAGTGGGAGGGGCAAGTTTTCCTATTATTTCTGTATGGAAAAATTTCAAAAAATTTTTTCTCTGAAACTGTTGTTCTGATTTAAGAAGTATTGTACACAAATGATGATTCATGGGTGACCATTTGCCAGTTTTCTTCCAATAATCTTCCTAGCTCAAACAACATGGCCACCAGTGAGTGGGGGTGAATAAGTGAAAACTTAATGCCAAAAATGCACTATTTCATTGATTAAAGAGCAAAATATTTCGCCGCAGCGCGGGAGGGAGAGCCCTCCCCCTATGCCCCAAATTCAACATGCCTTCAGAAAATCCTGGGGAAATCCCTGTAGACTTTGCACGCGTGAATATACCAATGCAGTTAAATGGCTACGTAAAACCTGATAACCAGTCTTACAATTACAACTATCCTTTCCGCCGATTTACTATCCTTCATTAATAAAGGTAGACTGTGCGCGCGGGTATATGCCAATGCAGTTAAATGGCTACGGTAAAACCCGATAACCAGTCAAATTACGCATGACTTGACTTCACTTCGCGTCCGATTGGAGAGGAAAGAGCAGACGAAACGCGAACCGTCACTCAACCTGATGAATGAAACCCCCATCTAAACAATGTGCTGATCAAACTCTTCCAAATTTGTATGTACCAAAACAATCATTACAAGTTATTTAAAAATAGACGAACATCAGTTTTCCCATCGTGTAAAAGCCTTACCGGATTACCGAAAATCTACTAGACTCAGTATACATGTTCGATATCGTAAACACTAATTCTATTTTAAAGGAAAGCCTTTCATGCTTTTAAAGGCTTTTTTAGTGTGCCCCCCAAAAATTTTGACAGTGCGCCACCGTGTCCCCCAAAATTTCGGACCTAGGCACAACACTGGGGGCAGGGGAAGGGATTCCTAAATTAGCAGCGTTTTTTTTCCTTCTTTGAACGGTACCGGGGAACGGACCCGTTCCCAATTGGAGGCGGACCCGTACCAATTTGATGACCGGACCCTTCCCAATCAAAAGAAATCAATTATCGGACCTGTTCCCAATCAAAATAAACATATTTGCCATTTATCCAGGGCTCCAGATAAGCCCGCGTACTCAGTGAAATACGCGAACGTTTTGACCGTGTACGCGTTAATTTCAAAATATTGAAGTACTGTGTACGCGAGAAATTCCCGGGGACGTGTGTATCAATTCAAAAGCCGAGTTTTTGTCATACCGAGATTTGCAAATAAGTCAAATGTTATTGATTGGCGGTCTCGTAATGAAGCTTCGTTTCATCGTATGGTAATTGTTTACTTGCGCACCGTTAGAAAAGGGAGGTTACTGCACACCCATATACATCTATATCTTCATTGATATATGGAACCACGATAAAATCCAAGTTCTCCGAAAAGTGTTTTGATTGAAAACCTCGCAACAAAATGTCAAAATCTTAGCATGGAAGAGTCAGAAAAACGATAGAAAGTTGAAAACCGTCGGTTGTGCGCTATCTGATTTAAAAGGAACTAACACCTAATGAAACTTGTGGTATGTTGAACGATTATATAAACTCGAACATTGTTTCATCCGCGGAGAAAAAACCCTGCATAAGCGGCTAAAATGTAAGATTATTGAAAATCGTAATTTACATACATGTATCTTCTACTTCTACTTTATTATTCCCTAAGTACTGTCAATATCTGACAATGACAGTGAGGTCGGGGACAGTGTTAAAAAAAGTAAAACATAATGATAAACAATGCAGAGCTAAAAGGTCAATTATAAACAGGTTAAAAAGTTTTTAAACAGAGGTTAAACAAGTTTAAAAACAACTTATGCAGTTAGCATAAGTTAGGGGTTGTGAGATCTGAGGCTGGCAGTGAAGCTTGTGAGACTGTCACTGACTGGCCTTAGTGCTGTGTGGTAGATTATTCCAAAGTCTGATGGTACGTGGAAAGAGTTTGAGTGATACTGTGTCCTAGTAGAGAAAGGTATGACAAAGTTGAGATTTCTTGATGGATGGAGATACATGGTCTACAACTATTAGGTTATTTGAAATTTTGTATAGCATTATTACTGAGGCATTGTTTCTCCTTTCTTCAAAAGTTGAAAATTTAACCCGCGATCTGCCGATGAATTGAAAATCCATGTGTACTGATTGAAAAATCTGGGGACTGATTGTTTTCAAAATTGATCAGTACTGTACTGATTAGAAGAAAAATTATCTGGAGCCCTGTTATCAATTACATTTTCCCTTTAAATCATAGCAAACCATCCATATTCCAACTTATCTTTGGCTACAATGAATGTAAACAAAGTTACGCAACTCCATTGACATTTTTGGGAGTATGTATAAAACAATACCAGTGATTACGGCCGAATTTCGGAAACGGTCCGGGCGAAGATTTAAACATGCCCATTCATCGAGACTGGTTAATGTTGCGTGAACGCAAAATCCATTGAATTTGATAAGAGTTTACAAACCCAGTCTGACTCTGTTTACCATCATTTATAAAATGGAAAACCTACAATTAAAACAGTCATGAGCCATAATTCAAAGTATTACAGAATTGTTTTGAACAAGACGATAATGAAAAACTTGAATCTAGATCACTGCCTTTAACACTCGCGAGCGTGATTGGCAGTATCCAGAGATAGATAAGATAAGATTTTGGATTTTACCAAGTCATCAACTCTGTCTCGGCTGCAACCGCGTCTACTGTGAGTAACACACCCAGCGTAGATTTTGTTTCTACACCATGTTTACCATCATAAACAGTTCTAACGGTTTAGTAACTTAAATTTCCAATTTCTGCGTTTTCATCATTTCAAAACTCGTTTTTCCCAATTTGACTTGAAAAATTCCCAATCTGAGGGGTACCGGACCCGTTCCCAATTGGGTGAAGAAAAAAAAGCTGATTAGTAAGAGTTGAAAGGTGAATGGTTGCATACTGCATAGTGAATTAAAAACAAACTAGAGTTAGCAATGCCAAAGGATTTTTTTTAAGAAACAATTTCTGGGATATTTTGTGTTTATTGGGTCTATCTTGACCTAAACATGTAAGAAAGAAACAAAAAAAAAATGATGTTGATATACAACACTTGAAAAAAAAAGAAAAGATAAAATGACACAATTTGTGCCTCAGAAATCGCTTTTTTCATTACTCTGTATTATATATAAATGTTGCATTTAACTTTTTTCCGTCAATTTTTCAGTATTGAAAACTTCAAGTGGCCTCGTGGTAAACTTATTTCCAGTTATTTAAATCATTCGGAATGCTATTTCTTGTGGTTTGATCCCGATCTCGCTTTAAATAAAGGGTGTTTAAGCTCGAAAAAAAATGTGCCTATTGTTGGGTTGGAAGCCATTGAGTCATGCAGATTTATGAGATCCCAGACGGCCACGCCCTCTTTCGGCGTTTGGCATTGCTACTACTGTACTAGAGTTCTAACGCCATTCACTAGTAAAGACCAAGTTTGATCTAATAGTCATGCATTTAGAAAAGGACATCATCCTAAAATAGCCAGTGTTCTATCTTTCCTTTTCCCTTTTTCTTCTTCACCACAAGTGCCGAAAAGGTAATTGTCAGCAGTTTTATATGACTAAGACATGTGGTGTGTATTTCCCCACCTAATCTGGGGGGTGCAGGGGTGGGGGAATTAGGGACGATGTGAACGGCTGCCGATGTGAACCACCGCCGATGTGAACCGATTTAGCAGACGATGTGAACCACCCAATAAGACGATGTGAACCTATTTTTTTTTTAGTTTTATAAATGAAATATCAGATTTATTTGTAACAATTGGAAATTTTGTATACTTTTTAATGTTAATAATCCCTTTATCAATATCAAATATCACAAATATTTAATTTTAAACGGCACAACTAAAACACTTTATCACTTTCGAAATTTGGTACACAATATCACCGTGGTAACGTTTTAAGACACTCACATAAACAGATAAGCAATGTACATGGTACTTAACCTCTGCTAAAACCAATCAGAGATCATGATACAATTACCAATCAAATTGCATTCAAACATTTATCCATCCAATTAAATGATCTTACTTACTCCATCCAATAATATGCGTTCTTCCATCTTAAAGATTTTTGCCGTTCACAATTGTGCAAACTGTCAAATTCTTCAACCATCGCCAGGTGCGTCGGTCATATACATCAAAAGCTAGTGCCGACTTAATGACTTAATATTGTTAAAACATGCTTGTAAATATTTCTAATTGGAGCAATTATATTCACACCTTCTTAACAGAATGAACAAACAGACTAATTCATGTAATTAATTCTTTCATAATAGCTAGTATACCAAATTTAAAACTCTATAACCATGTTTGCATTTGATGGGTAGCCAATCTCATGGAGAAATCACAGTGATTTCTCCATGCCAATCTGTAATTTTTAGTATGAGCATTTTTTTCGTTTGTTTTTGTTAAATTTTTCTTTTCAATAATTATATAAAATCTCCGGTATAAAAATACTATTATGATTTGGGTGAATTTGTTCTGGGCCGTTTTGACCAGGGCGGTTGGGATCTAGGTCGTTTGGAATTAATACAAGGAAAAAATAAAAAGACTTCAAATGGTCGTTTTATTTTGGAAAAAAATATAGGTTCACATCGTCCTGAAAATCGGTTCACATCGTCCAAAAAACCGGTTCACATCGTCGTGGTTCACATCGGCGGTGGTTCACATCGTCCATATACCGGGGTGGGGAGAGCATAAACATAGATGAAAGAAGTGATGAAAGAAGTGATCTTTCTAGAAGGACTTTACATTTGCTCTTGAAAATCATTGATAAAATGTCCAAAATGGAGCACTGTACAAACTTTACAATTATATTCACCACATCTAACAACATTTCTTAGAATTTAATAGTCTTTACTCAGACAAATTTCATTTATGTTTACAGATTATGTCACCGATATTACTTTTATTAGACGGGTAGACTGGTTTCAATAAGACGAGTTGTCTCCCTTAACGTCATGGAGTTGGGATTTATCATGAGCGCTCGCAAGAAAGCGACAAATTGGTATTAATTTCTTTGATTATTTCTTTATCTAAAATTGATTTCGACCATAAAAAGTGTTGGTCAGTGACAACTGCTTCTTATTTCAAAGTTCTCGTAGAACATTCCAGATCGGCCTTCCGTCATGGCGACCACCATGTGAAAACACGCTTCTTACCTTGCCTGCGTTGATGTTACCAAACTGAACCTTGCGGCCAGATTCACGCTTCGTGTTATGGTCTGAAAAATAGTAAAAATTTGGTTATTGTAAATAAATTACATTTTCGCTATTTTCTTTCACTAAAAAACATTAAAAATGAAACTTACTCAGAACGACTATCGGCTGTCCGTACATGTTGAATTTTTGTGTATTGGCAGACTACTTCCGGTGGAGGGTATCAATAAAACACTACCACTACCGCCGCGTCCCCGAGATGTGTGCGAGATATTTGCAGAGTATTGCAGACTTTGGTCTAGTAGCGCTATCGCAGTGAATTCTAATGGTAGGATATTTTCATCGTCTTTATTTAAATGTAATTTAAAACACAAAGGGTCAAATAATTAAAAAGGTACTGTACTACATATTCAAAGTTTTGTAATCTGTACCTCACTGGCGACTGCCAGAGCATCAGCCTCAGCCTTAATGGGGACACTTGACGAAAATAGACAGTTTACAAGAATCCTGATCATTCTACGAGTAGCCAGACATCTTATAAGCAAGCAAACTGAACCCCATAAATACGCCTTTTTACGCCTTTAATTTATTCCTTCACTGTAGAAAATGGTTTCAAGTTATAGTCTGAGTTATGAATATGTATAATAAGGACTATTTGCTATATACTGGCAGATAGAAGCTTAAAGCAGGCTGAAAGTAAAGCAGAATATTAATGTGCCTTAATGCATATTCAGCTTTACTTTCAGTTTCAACTTTAAAGAGGCTCGCAACCGGATTTAGCATTAAAAATAGTAATTTGTAAATATATGTCAAATGCTTATATAAATGGGTAAGATTTAGTTTTGGATAATAAATTCTGTTAGAAAAAAAAAGGAAGAAGCTCTGGTGGGATTCGAACCCGTGACCCTCCATGCGGAGACAAACATGAAAACAAAGGCAAACGCCTTAACCACGCGGCTACCCAGGGACTCTCTATCTATATTGTAGCGAATTAACGTACTTCACTGGTAGCGATTGATTTATACATAATTATTCCGCTCGTGTTTATGTCTGAGCCCGTGTAGAGAAGCAACAACAACAACTATACTGTCAGCTGACGCTATAGAAAAACGATGGACTGATCATATTTTTTTAATGTCAGAAGCCAAATAATGCCACAAATTTGCTTTTATTTGAGTATTTTATTTTATTTTGACAAGTACACCATCCGGTTGCGTAAGTCCCTTTAAGTGGGCACCTAGCTATAATCAAAACTTAAATCAGGCTATGGGTGCTCTATGGGCCACAGGGGAATGAAAGATTAACCCATTTTCTCCATTAATTAATACACATTTTTACTGCTTTAATTGTTTCTCAACTGAAGAAAATGGATTCAATTAATTTTATCGATGCTGTAAATGCAATATTTACTATATATACCCTAGCAGTTGATAGCATTATATTAAGCAGATAAAAAGTAAAACGGAAATTGCGCTTCAGAAAAGCGATAACCCGCCTTTAAATTAACAGGCTATTGGGTAAAGGATTAGCAAAATGAAAGTCTTTTCATCTCATATTTTTCTATCATTTTGTTTATCAAGGGAGAAAACTGACCTTTATGGAATTTATTAGATTGTCTCCCTTTAGTTTTAAAGTTGGCTATGAACAATAGTCAAAACACTTAATTAGAATAATTATTTAAGCCAGATAATTCCAACATGTTCACCCTTATAATGTTTTGAAGACAGGATACCTCTTAAAGAAGGTTGGAAGGAAAGCAGATTGTGCTATGGTGCATTTATTCTGCTTTTAGTTGCCATATCTGCTAGGATTAAACAAAATATTTCTTATAGTGCAAATTCATGACTGTTTAAAGCTAGGGGAACTATTTTCTTCAATGGAGGAATAAATTAAATGTGTAAATAAGCATATTTATGGAGTGATGGCTGAGAGAAAACATTTTACTGAATGCTCTAACAGCACTGTAGACTGATGGAAGTTACATGGACATTGCCAGTCACCTACAATTCCATGTTGTTTTATGTCTAGATAATTATATAAATTATGTAGAGTATGTGCCTGGACGGATTTTAAGTATTTTTTTATTTGAGTTTTACAGCAATGCAACTCAGTATTAGTCATATATGACGTGCCGCTTTGTAGATGTATGTTCAAGTGAATGCATGAGCTAATGTGTAGGTGACACTGTTTGGTGGAGTCTTAACCCATTACCCCATAATTAAATTTATATGCAGTTTTACACCTTAAATTGTTCAAATTTATACAGTTATGCATATCTATCCAAATATTTTTTTTCCATATTCTAGCAGATGGAAGCTTAAAACAGGCTGAAAGTAAAGCAGAATGCGCCTTATTTGCTTTCAACCTGCTTTAAGTGGATACATGTCTTCAAAATTAGAAACAGGCTATGGGGTAATGGGTTAATTACCACTGACTGCACTGGTGGAAGTAGGTGCATTTTATCTTTCTCCCATCCCACTTGGGGTTAACTGTTTTTTAATATTCAACATGAGAAGGGTTCAGGTCAGTAAGGTCAGTTTTCATAAGAATTACCTCCCTTTAATGGTAATATGCATTTTCAAAAACCATATGAATTGTCATTCATTTTGAGAGGCAGAGTATAGGCATGTTTGAAATATCCTGTTTTAGAGGATATGGATGGTATGTTCTGTGTCTGTCTCTTATAAGATGCTCGGTGACTATCATTTGAACTGTGCACATGATTTATATAATTATTATACAAGCACAAAATGTAAAGATGTGAAAAATGTTGAAAGTTTAGTCATAAAATTTTAAATATACTCAAATGCATTAAAAAGGCCCAACCAGTAAAATTAAGCTAATTTATTTATTTGAAAGGGTTCTTGAAATTTCATTTTAATAAGATAATGGGGAACTTGCTGAATGACCTATGTGCATGCGACGTCCAAGCTGGTCCCAAAGGTGCTGAATGGGGCTCAGATCAGACAAAAACATGGCAACTGGAGAATATTATAAGACAGCATTTCTTTTGAGGGCTAACATGAATCATTATACACATGCATGAGATGCTGACATTGCAAAGATGAGCAATTGCACAGGCGGCACAGAAACGTCATTATGTCATTGCATAACAAATAAAAAACATTATTGAGCAGTGTGTACCTTTGCAAGTAATAAGCTTGGTTACATTAAAAAAATTCAGAAACTAAACGTCGCGGAAAAATATATTCATATTTTACAGGTGGTGCATTTTCATTGTGTTTTCAGGAATGAAGACAGATGATTGCTTAAAGCAGGCTAAAAGTAAAGCAGAATACTCCTTATAAAGGACATTCTCCTTTACTTTTTGCCTGCTTTCTGATCAAAGATCTGTAGTTTACATATAAAACACCTAATAATTAACACAATTTAGTGGTCGTAATAGAGAAGTTTTATTGTGTTTAGAAAATGAAATAGTCCATTCAGAAAGTCAGCACAGTGTTACAGGTTTGATCCTTTCCATGCTTTTTGTACATATTAACACCTTTTGAAAGCAGTATAGACCCAGATCAGATGGATATTAACCCATTACCCCATAAATACGCCTTTTAACGCCTTTAATTTAGACCTCCATTGAAGAAAATAGTTCAAATAAATATATATCAATTTTTTTTTTTAATATATTCTAGCAGTTTATAGCTTAGAGCAGGCTGAAAGTAAAGCAGAATGCACCTTAACCCTTTACCCAATAACCCGTTTATAATATTAAATACAGGTGATCACTTAAAGCAGGTTGAAAGTAAAGCAGAATGTGCCTTAAGGCACATTCTGCTTTACTTTCAGCCTGCTTTAAACATCAATCTGCTAGGATATAGAACATATTTATATCGTAATTGTTCATGAGGGTATAAACTAGAACTATTTTCTTCAGCGGATGAATAAATTAAATACGCTAAAAGTCGCTTCTATTGGGGAAAGGGTTAAGGTGCATTCTGTTTTACTTTCAACCTGTTTTAAGAAGTCAACTGTCTTGGAAACTAGAAAAAGTCTATGGGGTAATAAGGTAAAGGCGCTGCCTGATCTGGTTCAGCACTGTTTTTTCATAGGATCTATCTGATATAAGTCTGCTGCAGTCTTAATCCAGGGGAGAAGTTTTCTTATTTCGTTAGCCAATATAATAATTCAGATGAGCTAGGTTTATAATTGGCAGAGATTTTTTTTTATGAATACTCTAGTATTAAGTTATTAACCTATTAGTGGCCCATAGCCAGTTTCTAGTTTTGAAGTCAGATGACCACTTAAAGCAAGTTGAAAGTAAAGAAAAACGCTAAAGGCCCATTCTGCTTTACTTTCAGCCTGCTTTAAGCTACAATTTGCTAAAGATATAGAAAATATTTCTTATGGTACATATTCATGACTGTTTAAATTGGAACTATGTTCTTCTGACGAATCTGTGGAGGAGTAAATTAAAGGCGTAAAAAGGCGTAGTTATGGGGTAATGGGGCATTGTTTAGGTAAACAACGAGCAGTGAACCGTGAATGTACTTTACAACTTGGCACTTTCCACGATTTAGGTGGTGTTTGTATTGCTACAGTCCACCTAACTAAGCTGTCGATATGCTGACAGCATGCCGATTCCCCCATAAAGTGGACTACGCTAAATATTATGGTTCACTGCTCGTTGTTTACTTATAAGAGTTAAGATTGAAAAAAGCAGTGGCCACCATATAAGCCTTGATTATAAACATTCTACCCTGTATGCTACTGTAGTGTTCTATCAAGCATGACCACTGGCACAGTTGTTCATGGTCCTTTCCAATAATAATGACGGGCTAAAAATAAACCGTCGTGACACTCGCACATATTATGTTTTAGAAGTGTACAAACAGGGTGCTGGGCTGAATATTTTCAAGTTTTATCCACAATGTGAGCATTGTCAGCTCATTTGTAAAAAACCCGGTAGCTCGAAATATATAAACCCAGGTTTGGACATAAGTCTTGATTGTTAACGAATGTGGGATAAGCATGAAACTGTGGATATTATGCATGGCATTGATTGCTTATTGTACTGCACAAAATACAGGTAAGATGTTTTAACACATCTGAACCCTTAATCTGTTTAGCTCGTATCTTGACTGACTGTAAATACCTGCATGTAGATTAACTCATTCACCCCTGGACAATTCCAATATCAAAATATGTCTAGTCCATTATTGACTATTAAGGGTTGATTTTAACAATATATTTTAAAATGACATACAGTGTAGACCCTTATCAGAGGGCTCCTTAAGGAGCCCTCTGATCAGGGTCCACACTGTGTGCATTGGACAAGTGTAATCCTCACAGGTACACTGTTTGTAAATGACGAGTACACTGGTCGCTAGGGTTGAATGTGTTAAATCAATGTCAGACTCCTAGGAAGTCAGACACTAACTCATCAAGCAGTCGTTAAGTCAACCAGGTGTCTTTTAACTCTTTCCTCCATAGCCTGTTTCGAGTATTGAAGATAGGTGACCACTAATTCAGGTTAAAAGTAAAGCAGAATATGCGCCTTAAGCGCATTCTGCTTTACTTTCAACCTGCTTAAAGTTACCATCTGCTAGAATATAGAAAATATTTTTATGACACATATTCATTACTATTTTCTTCATTGGAGGAATAAATTAAAGGTGTAAACAGGCATATTTATAGGGGAAGGGTTAAGCGCCTGAACTGATTTTTAACCCATTACTCCATTAATGCATAGTTTTACACTAAGTAAAGTGTATAGTCCTCACCTATGATTAGTTCTGAATATAAAACACAGAAATAATTTCTGGTAGAAGATTGAAAGTAAAACTGGTAGCTTAAAGCAAGTTGAAAGTAAAGCTGGTGGCTTGACGCAGATTGAAAGTAAAGCAGAAAACCTATTAAGGAACATTCTGCTTTACTTTCAACCTGCTTTAAGTGGTCACCTGTCTTCAAAACTTACCCCGTAACCTGTTTCTAGTATTGAAGACAGTTGATTACTTAAACTGAAAGTATGTTAAAAGTACCTGAGGGGTCTTGAGTTTGATTCCCAGCCAGACCATGCATATCCTTTGGATGGAACTTTAACTCTTTGCATGCTGGATAATTATTTCGTCTGCAACAGTTGTCGTCTGCAACTGTTCTAAAATTAGAATTTTCAAAAATTCTTTTTAATTCAGGGTCAGAATGGCAAACAGTTTGGATCTTGTTGAGACGTGGTGTCTCATCTGGATCCAAACTGTTTGCAAAGGTAATCACTGTGGCAGATCTATCCGCTGCTATTATGCAAAGAGTTTAATTGTGGTAACATGTACCAGTGCAATACACTGCACATACAATGAACCAGAAGAGGCATTACCCTCTACCGCCCGAATTTAGCCACCCTATTAGAATTAAAAAATATCCAGGGCTGCCATAAGTTGACATGAAAAATCCTAAGATTACCAAATTTGCATTTTTCAAGTGCGATTTTATGAATCGTACCGATTGCCCCATAGCCTTTTTCTTGTTTTGTTGACATGCGACTACTTATAGCAGGCTGTAAGTAAAGCAGAATGCGCCTTAGGGGGCATTCTTCTTTACTTTCAGCCTACTTTAAGCTACCATGTACTGGGAAAAAATCGGGAGATTTAGGAAAAAAACGGAGAAATGGCAGCCCTGAATATCTTTTCAAAAAAAGGTCTTAGTGCCAAACAGTTTGAATCCTTATTAGATACCGCTTTAGGCGGCATCAAGTTGATCTGGGTTTGCACAGGTAACCACGATTTTGCCACTAACCTACCAAGAGTTAAAACATTAATGGATTAATTTTTACATTTTCATAACATTTGCATGACATCATCTGCTTTAAATGCCGTCTGCTTTAACAAAAATAAACTGAAATTTTAGGTAAATTGACTAAAGCTATATCATCATTAGTGTCAAAAAAATTGGAATCTGATCAAATACAGAATTGCTTGGCAAATGATCTGGATCCAAACTGTGTGCAAATAATCAATTACTTGAAAAGCAGTGAAGGCGTTCAATTTTAAGCTTCAACCTTGAAGCATACCGGTAATTATTAAATGTACTAGGCAGTTTTCATGTGCTATTTTCAACTTGTATTATATAATTAAATGGCTCCTTAATTTTGAAAACTTTATCTGAACCTGGAAATAGTTTGGATCAAGATGAGATAGATCTACGTGTACTGACATTCTTTTGTTTCATGTGAATCCAAACTGCCTGCAACAGTTGTCAACATTTTCGCCTGTTAACTCTTTGAAAGCTTAACTCTTTGCATGCTGGGTAATAATTTACGTCTGCAACATTTGTCGTCTGCTACTGTTCTAAAATAAGCATTTTCAAAATTGCTTTAAAAATTCAGGGTCAGAATTGCAAACAGCTTGGATCCTGATGAGACGCCGCGTTACACGGCGTCTCATCTGGATCCAAACTGTTTGCAAAGGCAATCACAGTGGTGGATATATCCACCGCTAGCATGCAAAGAGTTAGTACTATAATTGTCATCTACAATGTTGTTGTCTGCTTCTGTTCTAAAAATAGATTAAAAAAAAAAATTACAACATAGGGTCACAGTGTCAAACTGTTTGGATCCTGATAAGACACTGTGCAATGTTGTGTCTCATCTGGATCCGGAGTGTTTGCTACAAAGGTAAATATGGTTTCGCCACTTGCAAAGAGTTAAAGTTAAAGTTTCATGGTTTGGTGGTTTCATGACTGTATAAGTAATTATTATTTGGTAAAATAGAGATTTGATTCATAAAGCTGTGACTTGCCCACCTACAATGTATAGAAGATCGTGATCTACAGGTATACTGTATATGAAAAGAGAACCTGAGTAAACATTAGTGTTCTATTTTGACAGGTCATTAACCGCTTGCAACCTGACATCAATACAGGGTGTTTTTTTGTTAATCTTAACCCAAATACGCCTTTTTACACCTTCAATTTATTCCTCCACTAGGAAAAATGTTTCAAATTTATACAGCCTGCTTTAAAGAAGTCACATATCTTCAAAAATAGAAACAGGCTAAGGGGTAATGGGTTAAGTAATTTACCCTGTTTACCCCATGTTTCTTAGAGTTTTGAAGGCAGGTTAATTGAGTCGACCAATTGAATATTAACCCTATATCCCATAGCCTGTTTCTAGTATTGAAGACAGGTGACCACTTTTAGCCTGCTTTTAGCTACCTTCTGCAGGAATTTAGAAAATAATTCTTTTGATAAATATTCATAACTGTATAAATTGGAACTATTTTCTTCAGTGGAGGAATAAATTAAATGTGCTAAGAGGCGTTTCTATGGAGGAAAGGGTTAATCCTTATGTAATTTACCCTATTTACCCCATGTTTCTGGTTCTGAAGGCAGGTTGAGTTGCCTAATTAAGTACATGTATTAATTAACCCTATATTTCTCACCTCTCGGACAGAGGTATCCTGAAATCTAGGGGGTGTGAGATAACCTTATCTGTCCGGACAGACAAGCCAAACTATCTTATGATTGGTTGTTATTGCCGTTGTTATGACGTTGTGCATGCATTAGCGCCTTAAAATACAACTCGCCACTGTATAGCAAGTTAAACACGTTTTTTGGGTTGACGAGGTGAGAAAATAAATCTAACACCACAGTTGAGTGTCAGATGAATATCCCACCCTCGTTTGAAGATATTTTTGGAACACTCTGCAAAGCCTCGTGTTCCAAAAATAACTTCAAAACTCGGGTGGGATATTCTTATCTGACACTCACGGTGGTGTTAGATTCACTAAATCCCATAGCCTGTTTCTAATTTTGAAGACAGATATAGATAGCTAGGTGATCATTTAAAGCAGGTTGAAAGTAAAGCAGAATGTACTTGGTGCAATTAATTCTGCTCAACTTTCAACCTGCTTTAAGCTACAATTCAGTAGGATATAGAAAATATTTCTTATGATAAAAAAGACTGTATAAAGAAGGAACCATTTTCTTCAGTGGAGGAATAACAGTTATTCCTCAATAACATGCTACATGACGTAGAGGTGCTTCTGTGGGATAAAGAGTTAAAGAAGAGCATAGTACATACTGGGAAGATACTAGATAATCATCCTTCTTTGTCTTTTGACTTTCTAGGTGAATATTAGAAAAACATAACAACGCCAACACGATTATTACTATTTAATTTCTCCGCCGTTTCGCTGTTAGGCTTTTTCAAGGAATTAATTTTTTTATATATTTAATGACGTAACGGTAAACAAAATGCTGTAGACGATTTGGGGTGTTAACGTCAAACGTCATAAACATACATAGTAACAGAAAAAAAAGTGATATATTAATATCAAAAAGTAGATAGAAAAATATGCAACTAACAAACAATCCTAACATCAAAGTCACGCTAATACATAGGCGTAGCCAGACTTTTAAAAGTTATACGCACAATTCTGCACAGAGTGCCGAACGAGGCACGCAGTGCCGAGTGGGGAGGGTGCGGGAGGGGGGTAACCCCCTCCTTCTGGTGGGGGTACGGGGGGCCTCCCCCGGAAAATTTTGAAAATGAAGATGAGAAATGGTGGTTTCTGACATGTGTTAGGTAGCTTTTTCATGCGCTTGATTTCCACTTTTTTTTTTCAATTTGATGTATTGTTTTCATAAATAACCGAATTTGCAAGGTTAAAAGATCGGCCTCTAACTTTGCTAGACCATTATATATAGTTCTAGATTTAAATGTGTCAGACATAGGTATAGTCTGTCTTTGATGTCTAGGTTCCCTATATCTAAAAGAAGAGCTATAGATTGTTTTATTCAATCTTGGAATGAAAACTTTGCTACTAGTGGTGTCTTATTTTCATACAAACATTTTAAAACAAATTTTGAAATTGAACCCATTGGCGTAGCTTCCTATTAGGCAAGTAGGCACGTGCCTACACTTTTTTTCAGAAGTCCAAAAAATGAAAATCGTCATCGTTGAAATCTTTGTTTGTTCTCACTCCTGAGCCCTCTGTTTTATCATTAGAATTAAGGGCCATCTTTTTAGAGGAGTTGCAACAGAGACCCCTGTTCTGGTTATTCGGCGTATTTGTCGCAGGTCAATTTGTGTACACTCTTACTAGGTGGGCCCGGAGGCATTCTACCCTGGGCTTCTTTTTATTCCTAGATGGTTTCTGATGCGTTCTGAAGACGTATCTCGCATTCCAAACAGATATGATACAAACATAAATGTATGTAAAAAAAGGAACCTCAAAAGGACATTAAATATTTAATCTACGAGTTTTTTAATTTACATTTTTACAGGTTGCCTTCCAACCATTAATCTCTAACCCCTACTCTACCATACCGTACCCACTACGATTAGTGTATGCACTCTTACTGGAGGGGCGCGGGATCATTTTCTCCCCGCCAGAAATTTTTATTCTTAGATAGTCTCTGGTGCGTTCTGGGGACGGTTCAAAACATGTATATTACTGATATAAATCTCTGTCAAAATTCGACAGAAAATAACATAAATTACTGAGTATTTAATCTAGGATAATATCGTGTTCAACATGATGTTTTCCAGTCATAAATTATAAAACCCTACCCATATCCCTACTTACTCATATAAGTGTGCGCAGTGGGAATCGGGGTACTAGTATTCTCACGCGGGATTTATTTTCTTAGAGGGTCTCTGGTGCGTTCTGATGGGCGTTTCTAACTTTCAAAACAGGTAAAATACTCACAGAAAGCTATGTAACGATCTAGGTCTTTGTACTAATGTTGGCAAAATTATTAGGGGTGGGTCATGCACCCTGTTCCTACGGACATGTACGCGTAGCTAGTAGCCACGCTACAATTATTAGGCATACAGATCTATGTTTTCACGTTTTTCCTGTTGCTAGTACGTGGACCCGGACTTGACACTTATCTAATTGATCTGAATAGATATAGATTCTATTAGTAGATCTACAATACGCACAATGATAATAGATCTACAAGTTTGAATGGTCGGTCAAGATTTAGTTTCAATAAAGAGAAACATGGCGACTAGCTTTAGCATTGACGGTCAAGTTTTTTTTCTTGTTTTATTTTAATTTTTTTTTTTTTTTGAGATTTTTTTATACGCACGTGCGTATTGTGTGTAATGGGCGCTACGCCCTTGTAATATACAGTAAAAACTCTCCATTACCAACACCCAAACGAAAGCTGATTCATAACCTGAAAGACAGTCTCAGTCTAAAGCAAGGTGAAAGCAAAACAGAAAGCTCCTAAAGGAGCTTTCTGTTTTACTTTCATCCTGCCCGAAACATTCCCCAAACACCAAATAAATAAGATAATTTAGTACATGTAGTTGTAATTTTCTAGGTGGGATCTCTCTTTCTTAAGTGTAGAAATAATTAGAGGCATGTTTATATGGACTAATGGGCTAAGGTGTGTTTTTCGGATTAAAATTTCAGTTACAGTTTTGAACTCTGAAAAGTCATTGAACTGCATGCACCATGATCACATTTAACACTTTGCATGCTGGGTAAATTTTTCGTCTGCAACACTTGTCGTCTGCTACTGTTCTAAAATTAGAATTTTCAAAATTTCTTTTAAATTCAAGGTCAGAATGGCAAACAGTTTGGATCCTGATGAGATGCTGTGTATCTCATCTGGATCCAAACTGTTTGCAAAGGTAATCACTGTGGCAGTCATATCCGCCGCTAGCAGGGTTAGAGTTAAACCAGACTTTTATTGCATTTAAAAAATGTATGGACCATGTCTACCCATCATCTTAGGAATGGTATCTGATCAGGGTCTTTACTGTCAAACAAGCAAGATAGATATATACATCCTTTGTAAACAGTGTAAACCCAGATCAGAGGGCTCCTAATGGAGTACTCTGATCAGGGTCTATACTGTTTGTCATCCTGTATAATACAACTCCTTCAACAGTAAATGTAAACTTGAAGTTTAACTCATTACCCCATAGCCTGTTTCCAGTATTGAAGTTAAGGGGCCACTTAAAGCAGGTTGAAATAAAGCAGAATGCACCTTAAGGTGCATTCTGCTTTATTTTCAGCCTGCTTTAAGTCGTCATCAGCAGGGATATTGAATATATTTATGATGCATATTTATGACTGTATAAATTTGGACTACATGTATTTTCTTCAGCCCAATAATGGAATAAAGGCGTAAAAAGGTGTATTTATGGGGGGAATGGGTAAACGGTAAAAGGCAACAGATGAGGCCATTTGACAATTCAGCATGAGAAAGGTTATCTGTTTTCTTCCTCAAAACAAAACCTTTGACCTAGCATAAAGAAAGATGATCTCTTAAAGCTGGTTGAAAGTAAAGCAGGATGTCTGCTTTACTTTCAACCTGCTTTAAGCTACCGGTCATCTTCTAGATATAAAAATTATTTCTTATGAAACATATTCATGACTGTTTAAATAAGAACTATTTTATTCAGTGGAGGAATAAATTGAATGTGTAAAAAGGCATATTTATGGGGAAATGGGATAAATCTTTGCATGGTTGATATTTTTTTCTGTCTACAACAATTGTTGTCTGCTCACTGTTTTAAAATTTTCTCTTGAAAACACAGTCAGAGTGTCAAACAGTATGGGTGCTGGTGAGAGCCCACATTATGCAGCATATACGGCGAACCCCCTCTATTGAACCGGAACCTCTAAATATCGGAATTCTCAATCTCTTAACCGGACAAAAACATTGGTCCTGTTTCCAACCATTCTTTATTTTAACCCATTACACCATAAATATGACTTTTTACACCTTTGATTTATTCTTACACTAAAAAATACATTCATGACAAAGTATCATCAGAAATATTTTTCATATTCTAGCAGATGATAGCTTAAAGCAGGTTAAAAGTACAGCAGAATGCGCCTTTAGGTGCATTCTGCTTTACTTTCAACCTGCTTTAATTGATCAGCTATCTTCCAGATTAGATACAAGCTATGAGTTAAAACCCCTCTAAACCGAAAACCCCTCTAAACCGAACATTTATGTTGTCCCCACACATGTCCAGTTTAGAGGGGTTTCACTGTATAGAGATATTAGGAAAGACAGGTTAATCCTTTACCCCATAGCTTATTTCATTTTTTGAATAAAGGAAATCAATTTTAGAAAATAGATTGAAAGTAAAGCAGAATGCACCGTAAAGCCTTTAAAAGGTGCATTCTGCTTTACTTTTAGCCAGTATCTGCTAGGCTATAGTAAAATATTTCTTATGGTGCATATTCATGACTGTATAAATGGGAACTATTATCTTCATTGGAGGAATAAATAAAAGGCATAAAAAGTGTATTAACCCTTTACCCCATAGCCTGTTTCTAGTTTTGAGGACAAGTGACCACTTAAAGCAGGCTGAAAGTAAATCAGAATGTGCCTTAAACCTGCTTTAAGCTATCATCTGCTAGGATTTACAAAATATTTCTTATTATTCATTTTCATGGCTGTAAAAATTGGAACTATTTTCTTTAGTGGATGAATAAATTCGATGCGCTAAAAGGGGCTTCTATGGGGGAAAGGGTTAATAATGGAGTTTTGGGCTAATGAACTTTTTTTTTTCAGGTGACATTCGTCTGTTCAGTGGCAATGCTAACTCAGGCATTGTGCAGTTGTACCATACAGGTTCTTGGAAGTCTGTATGTGGCTGGAACTTCAGGGATACAGAGGCATCAGCAGCATGTCGACAGCTCGGCTTCACCCAGGGACAGCCCTTACCCCTGGGGGCTTATGGAGAACAGGCAGGGCTTGTCAGTTACCCTAGAGTGTTGAACAAGTGCCCTACAGGTCAGGAGACCAGTCTATTAGACTGTGAGTTTGAAAATGACACCGAGTGCAGTCAGTTTCCTGTGGCTTATGCCAGTGTGAACTGCTTCAATTCAACAGCTCAGCCACCTAGTAAGTTCAGTGTCTATAATTATGTTTGTTTGTTTGTTAATGTCCGTTTCTGCAATCTGTTGGCTAATTGGTTGCCCTAGAGAGAGGGGACCGGATACAGAAAACCTTAGCGTGATGCCTTGCTCTTAATATCAACAATATTCTGTGGTTATATATGGATGCCCAATTTAAATACGTCAGACCTTGGTTTATAAAGTCTCATCCGAAGGATTTGGTCTGGGGTTGAATCAAACTCAGGCCCCTAAATTGAGTGCATGAGGTACCATGTCCACCGGTGTCTATAATTAAACTGGTCAAAATTTAAACTTTAACCCATTAACCCATAAGTACACCCTTTTACGCCTTAAATGTTTTCCTTCAATGAAGAAAATAGTTCCTTATAATACAGTTATGAATGTGCAACATAAGAAATATTTCATGCATACGTGCAAAAGGTGGAAGCTTAAAGTGACTCGCAACCGGATGGTGTACTTGTCAAAATAAAATAAAATACTCAAATAAAAGCAAATTTGTGGAATTATTCGGCTTCTGATATTAAAAAAAAATGATCAGTCCATTAAAAGTCTCAAGAATCATCACCGAATCTTAGTTTTTTTAAGATATTTTCCATCGTTTTTCTATAGCGACTAGTAGACGGTATATATATATAGTTGTTGCTTCTCTACACGAGCTCAGACATAAACCCGAGCCCAATAATGTACTATCAATCGCTACCAGTGAAGTACGTTAATTCGCTACCATATTATATAGAGAGCGCCCGTAGCCGCGTGGGTAAAGGTGTTTCCTTATTTTTCATGTTTGTCTCCACATGGAGGGTCACGGGTTCGAATCCCACCAGAGCTTCTTCTCTTTTTTTTTTGAAAATGCATTTTTTAACAGAATTTATTATCCTAAACTAAATCTTACCCATTTATATAAGCATTTGACATATATTTACAAATTACTATTTTTAATGCTAAATCCGGTTGTGAGCCTCTTTAAAGCAGGCTGAAAGTAAAGCAGAATGTGCCTGAAGGCACATTCTGCTTTACTAATTCAACCTGCTTTAAGTGGTCATCCGTCTTTTGAAACAGGCTATAGGGTAATAGGTTAAATAATGATTTTACATCCATGATGCTAGTTGCAGAAGATTAGTATTAATAAACCCTTTACTCCCATAAGCCTGTTTCTTGTTTCAAAGATGTGTGACCACTTCAAGCAGGTTGAAAGTAAAGTAGAATGCTCCTAATTTTAGTAGCATATTCAGCTCTTACTTTCAGCCTGCTTTAAGCTACCATCCACTGGGATATAAAGAAATATTTCTCATGATATAATATTCATGACTGTATAAAGTTTCTAGTATTGAAGACTATAATTGACTGCTAAAGCAGGTTGAAAGTAAAGCAGAATGCACCTGAAGACGCAGTCTGCTTACTTTCAGCCTGCTTTAAGCTACCATCTGCTAGATAGTCTATAGAAAATATTTCTTATTTGCTGCATATTGATGACTGTATGAATTGGAACTATTTTCTTCAGTGGAGGAGTACGGTAACTGAAGGGTGTAAAAAGGCATATCAGTGGAATAATGGGTTGAATTGCTATTTCAGCTGTGAAGCTTCGTCTAGAGAGCAGCAGCACTGCGGAACCTGGCTATTTCGCTGTAGTACAAGTGTATGGTTCAGGAATGTGGGGCCGGGTGTGCTCAATGTTCTGGGATGACAATGATGCCAATGTTGTGTGCAGACAGCTAGGGTACTCTGGTGGAATAGCCACATACCAGCAGGGAGTGTCTACTGTGCCATACCTTCTCTCAGAGATCAATTGTGTTGGAAATGAATCAGCTATTGCCAACTGTCCCCAGAACACAGAGTTCTGCTACATTGAAAGGTCGGCCGCTGTCGTATGCTACACCAATCAAAACCAAGGTAAATTATTGTCTGTCTGTTCACCCATTGTCCAGTAGAATGTTTCTAGTTTTGAAGACAGGTGAACACTTAAAGCAGATTGAAAGCAAAGCAGAATGCGCCTTAAGGCGCATTCTGCCTTACTTTCAGCCTGCTTTAAGCTACCTGGTAACCTTATCTGCTAAGCAATAGAAAATATTTCTTATTTGACCGTGTTAATTGGAACTATTTTCTCTAATGGAGGAATAAAATAAAGCGTAAAAAGTCATATCTTTTGTCTGTCTGCTCTCACACTCAAACAGATATGCAGAAGAACATCCAAACCCTTCCAGACTAGGAAACATGTTCAGGTTAGAGAGGTTGTTGGATAATGGAGGTTTTGCAGTCATTTCAATGATTTATTTGCTCCTTGAATTTTAAGTCATTAATTTGCTCCCTAGAACTTTTAAATGACAAAACTGATTTTCCAATCAGGTCTAGCTAGCTGTCCATTTATGTCAATTTAGTGACATTTGCAATATATTAAAAATGATGAACACTGTGCAGACCCTGTTAAGAGGGCTCTTTTAGAAAACACTCTGATCTGGGTCTGCATTGTTTGCATTGGACAATATTCTTCACATGTACAGTAAAACTCTGATATAGTGAATTTCAGGGGACCACCAGATTTACTTCACTATAAGCATACTTCACTATATTGATATAGTGAAATAATTCGCTATAATTTTTCAACTCAAATATGGATTTATATACTTGTATATGTACAGTGCATAGATCTACATGTACCTACATGTATGTGTAGCTGAATCTGTATTTAAGTGAAATACATGTTATACAACAGTAAATAATAACTATTCATTCATGTAAAGTAACTTTATATGTTTAGGCTAATTCAGTGTACAGTCGAACATGCCTTAGTGACCGTCTGTTTTAAGAGACTATCTGTCTTATGTGACCTTACTTGAGGCTCCCAACAGTTTTACTATATATTGAACCTGAATCAGAGACTACCTGTCTTATGTGACAAGTGACCATGAAATGTGACTCCCTTCAGCAATTATCACCCTGTTTTTAAAGACTTTAAGATAGTGTTTTAACACTTTTTAGCACATGGTCAAACATTTATGGTTCAACAATTAGTTATTTGAGGTGTGACATTAACACATTTGAGTGTTTAAGTGTCATTGTAGGAAATGAATTGAAATGGATTTATATAATAGATCTCTATGATCTTGTTAAATGTATGTAAATTGTAAATACATGTTTAATTTAACCCTAATCAATTATTAGATTATACAATTCTAATTAAATAAATATGTACTTTAAACATCTTACTGTAACTTTTGTATCTATAAAATTAATGAGCTACTTTTATTACTTTACTAAAATATCTTCTGATTAGGTAATGTATCAAAGTATGCAAAAAACATACATGCTGAACTAATTATGCCTCCAGGTTCGACTCCACTATAACGCAGGCATTTTATGCAATTTTAATCATTTCGGGACCTGAGATTTGATTCACTATAAACGAAACTGCACTATAACCAAATTCACTATAAACATCAAATTTTGTATAGGCTATAGAGGCTTTTCGCCGGGGAATCGATTTCGATTCACTATAACAAGAAATTCACTGTATCAGAGTTCACTATAACTGGGTTTTACTGTACATTGTTTGTAAGGAAAAATTATAATACCTGTCCCTAGGGTGAAATATAATAAGTGTTAACAAATCCTTTGACATACAGTATCTTTCACCTCGATAAATCATTAATAAATTCACTTAAATTGAATTTACTGCTTTGCATCATGTTAAGTTTGATCTCAGCTACTTTGAGTTATTAACTGAAAAAATATAGGTAAAGTTACGAGACTTAAAAGAGATTGAGTTATCAAGGTTTGCATGTATTGCATGCAAGGGCTGCCATTTCTCCTGATATTTCCTAAATCTTCGGATTTTTTTCTTGTACATGGTAGCTGAAAGCAGGCTAAAAGTAAAGCAGAATGCATCTTAAGGCGCATTCTGCTTTACTTTCAGCCTGCTTTAAGCAGCCACGTGTCAACAAAACTAGAAACAGGCTATGGGGTAAAGGTACGATTCATAAAATCACACTCGAAAAATGCAAATTTAGAAATCTTAGGATTTTTTATGTCAACTTATGGCAGCCCTGGCATGAAGAAGCTGAGGTTGAAAGCCATTATGCATGCATCATAAATAGGCCTGAGCAAACAACATAAGACTCCCTCAGGAGCATTCTGATCAGGGTCAACACTGTTTGCTATTCAGTTTTCATATTGTGGGCAAACTACTGTGTAATAAAATGATAAAAGCAATTAGATCAAATTGGGATAATTACAGCAGTTATGGGGTGTCCCAATATAAGTACATTTGTGTATTTATGATTTTGAAGGTACAGTAAGATCTCTTTATTATGCCCACTATTTCGTGTTAATTATCAGGTGTTTAAGACAGTTGAATGCTTAAAGCAAGGTGAACATAAAACGGAATGCTCCTTAAGGAGCTTTCTGTTTTACGTTCACCTTGCTTTGAGCTGTCACCTGTCTTTTATACAATAAATCAGCCCTCATTTCAGTGGTTGAAATAGAGAGGTTTAACTGTACTTTCAGAGCCGTCATTTTCACTGGTTGGTGGTCATCATGCCAACTATGGTGCAGTTGTTGTCAGTGTAGATGGCAATCAGGGGTTACTGTGCAATGCTACCTACGATGATGGTACACCTACTGAACTGTCTTATAAAGTGGCCAATGTTTTATGCAGGACAATGGGATTCACTGCAGGGACTGTTTTAAAGTAAGTCTATGCTATCCTTTATCTTTTCCCATTTGTCCCATTAACTTAAAGCAGGCTGAAAGTAACACTGAATGCTCCTTAACCCTTTACTGCATATATAGATACGCTTTTTAATGCATTAAATTAATTCATCTACTGAAGGTAATAGCTTTATTTTATACAGTCATGAATTTGTATTGTATAAAATATTTTCTATATTCTAGCAGGTGGTAGCTTAAAGCAGGGTGAAAGTACCGTAAAAATCTATATGAATAATTATAAGTGTAAAAAGGTGTATTTATTGAGTAATGGATTAAATTCAATGTACAACAATTAAAAAGAAAGTTTCTTGAAAATGTTGACACTTAATTAAAATCTGAGTACTTGGCATCTGATCTGGCTCTAAAGAGTTTGCAATGGACATAATTTTAGCACAAACACTTTTTTAGGGTAAGAAATAAGGTCCTTGCCACTATTTGTGTAAAAATTTAGTCAGATAGAGATTATGGTGGAAAATTGATAGGCCGCACTGTTTGGCTTGATAGTTCATTCGGTAGGGTGTTGGCACAGTAAGTCAAAAATCCTGGGTTTAAGTCCAAGTTAAGTCACAGCTTTCTAGCTCACCTCCACGAAGTGAGGGGGCTTATGCCATACCCCCGGCGTCGGCATTCGGGACATGGATATCATAAACTGAGCAAACGACTACACCTATGGTCACCAAACTTCATATGCTGATACGACTTAATGAGTAGACTACGGCGCATCCCAGTTTGGTGACCTTGACCTTTGACATTGACCTCTCGGGTCAACGTTAAAGTTTTGCGTTAAACTCTGTTCTGAGCAAACGACTGCACCTGCAGTCAACAAACTTCGTATTCTGATGTGCCTCAATAAGTAGACCACGGAGTGGCCTTGACCTTTGATCTTGACCTTTCGGGCCAACATTAAGTTTTTTTGTTAAAGTCTGTTCCGAGCAAAAGACTGCACCTACAGTCATGAAACTTCATATGCTGATGCGCCTCAATAAGTAGACCACGATGCACTGCAGTTTGGTGACATTGACCTTGACCTCTAGGGTCAACATTAAGGTTTTGCATTGAACTCTGTTCCTTGCAGGAGGTGAGCTTAGTAATCTTTGATTACCTATTCTGATTCACATTGTTATATTTAGTGAACATCAAGGGCCCCATGTTGGGCCCTCTGATCACTGCCAGGGAAAAGTGCACTGTTTATCATACTTTTTGGGACAAACACCTTGATGTTAACTAGTAATTAATGAGAAACCCTTTATAGTCTGTTTCTAGTATTGAAGATAGGTGGCAAATTTAAAGCATTATGAAAATGGCCAACGCAGTGGTCGAAAATGTATAAAGTTAAGTAAAGTGGAAATCCTAATGTATTGTGAACTGATGAAAATATGATTTCTAATGGTTTGATGTTATGTTACAGCAGTGGGGAACTGTGGCAAGGGTCATTGTAAGGAGGGAATGGTTGTTCAGAGTGCCGTTGTAGGGAAGGAATGCTGTATGATTCTAATGGTTTGTTGTTGTGTTACAGCAGTGAGATAGAGACGCCTGGTGTAGACACTGTGGTGTTGGAGAGTATCTCCTGTGAGGGAGTGCTGTCGTAGGGAGGGAATGCTGTATGATTCTAATGGTTTGTTGTTGTGTTACAGCAGTGAGATAGAGACGCCTGGTGTAGACACTGTGGTGTTGGAGGGTATCTCCTGTGAGGGAGTGCTGTCGTAGGGAGGGAATGCTGTATGATTCTAATGGTTTGTTGTTGTGTTACAGCAGTGAGATAGAGACGCCTGGTGTAGACACTGTGGTGTTGGAGGGTATCTCCTGTGAGGGAGTGCTGTCGTAGGGAGGGAATGCTGTATGATTCTAATGGTTTGTTGTTGTGTTACAGCAGTGAGATAGAGACCCCTGGTGTAGACACTGTGGTGTTGGAGGGTATCTCCTGTGAGGGAGTGCTGTTGTAGGGAGGGAATGCTGTATGATTCTAATGGTTTGTTGTTGTGTTACAGCAGTGAGATAGAGACCCCTGGTGTAGACACTGTGGTGTTGGAGGGTATCTCCTGTGAGGGAGTGCTGGTGTAGGGAGGGAATGCTGTATGATTCTAATGGTTTGTTGTTGTGTTACAGCAGTGAGATAGAGACCCCTGGTGTAGACACTGTGGTGTTGGAGGGTATCTCCTGTGAGGGAGTGCTGTTGTAGGGAGGGAATGCTGTATGATTCTAATGGTTTGTTGTTGTGTTACAGCAGTGAGATAGAGACGCCTGGTGTAGACACTGTGGTGTTGGAGAGTATCTCCTGTGAGGGAGTGCTGTTGTAGGGAGGGAATGCTGTATGATTCTAATGGTTTGTTGTTGTGTTACAGCAGTGAGATAGAGACCCCTGGTGTAGACACTGTGGTGTTGGAGGGTATCTCCTGTGAGGGAGTGCTGTTGTAGGGAGGGAACGCTGTATGATTCTAATGGTTTGTTGTTGTGTTACAGCAGTGAGATAGAGACGCCTGGTGTAGACACTGTGGTGTTGGAGGGTATCTCCTGTGAGGGAGTGCTGTTGTAGGGAGGGAACGCTGTATGATTCTAATGGTTTGTTGTTGTGTTACAGCAGTGAGATAGAGACCCCTGGTGTAGACACTGTGGTGTTGGAGAGTATCTCCTGTGAGGGAGTGCTGTTGTAGGGAGGGAACGCTGTATGATTCTTATCGTTTGTTGTTGTGTTACAGCAGTGAGATAGAGACCCCTGGTGTAGACACTGTGGTGTTGGAGAGTATCTCCTGTGAGGGAGTGCTGTTGTAGGGAGGGAATGCTGTATGATTCTAATGGTTTGTTGTTGTGTTACAGCAGTGAGATAGAGACGCCTGGTGTAGACACTGTGGTGTTGGAGGGTATCTCCTGTGAGGGAGTGCTGTTGTAGGGAGGGAATGCTGTATGATTCTAATGGTTTGTTGTTGTGTTACAGCAGTGAGATAGAGACCCCTGGTGTAGACACTGTGGTGTTGGAGGGTATCTCCTGTGAGGGAGTGCTGTTGTAGGGAGGGAATGCTGTATGATTCTAATGGTTTGTTGTTGTGTTACAGCAGTGAGATAGAGACCCCTGGTGTAGACACTGTGGTGTTGGAGAGTATCTCCTGTGAGGGAGTGTCGTTGTAGGGAGGGAATGCTGTATGATTCTAATGGTTTGTTGTTGTGTTACAGCAGTGAGATAGAGACCCCTGGTGTAGACACTGTGGTGTTGGAGGGTATCTCCTGTGAGGGAGTGCTGTCGTAGGGAGGGAATGTTGTATGATTCTAATGGTTTGTTGTTGTGTTACAGCAGTGAGATAGAGACGCCTGGTGTAGACACTGTGGTGTTGGAGGGTATCCCCTGTGAGGGAGTGCTGTTGTAGGGAGGGAATGCTGTATGATTCTAATGGTTTGTTGTTGTGTTACAGCAGTGAGATAGAGATGCCTGGTGTAGACACTGTGGTGTTGGAGGGTATCCTCTGTGAGGGAGTGCTGTTGTAGGGAGGGAATGCTGTATGATTATAATGGTTTGTTGTTGTGTTACAGCAGTGAGATAGAGACGCCTGGTGTAGACACTGTGGTGTTGGAGGGTATCCCCTGTGAGGGAGTGCTGTTGTAGGGAGGGAATGCTGTATGATTCTAATGGTTTGTTGTTGTGTTACAGCAGTGAGATAGAGATGCCTGGTGTAGACACTGTGGTGTTGGAGGGTATCCCCTGTGAGGGAGTGCTGTTGTAGGGAGGGAATGCTGTATGATTCTAATGGTTTGTTGTTGTGTTACAGCAGTGAGATAGAGACGCCTGGTGTAGACACTGTGGTGTTGGAGGGTATCTCCTGTGAGGGAGTGCTGTTGTAGGGAGGGAACGCTGTATGATTCTAATGGTTTGTTGTTGTGTTACAGCAGTGAGATAGAGACCCCTGGTGTAGACACTGTGGTGTTGGAGGGTATCTCCTGTGAGGGAGTGCTGTTGTAGGGAGGGAATGCTGTATGATTCTAATGGTTTGTTGTTGTGTTACAGCAGTGAGATAGAGACCCCTGGTGTAGACACTGTGGTGTTGGAGGGTATCTCCTGTGAGGGAGTGCTGTTGTAGGGAGGGAACGCTGTATGATTCTAATGGTTTGTTGTTGTGTTACAGCAGTGAGATAGAGACCCCTGGTGTAGACACTGTGGTGTTGGAGGGTATCTCCTGTGAGGGAGTGCTGTTGTAGGGAGGGAATGCTGTATGATTCTAATGGTTTGTTGTTGTGTTACAGCAGTGAGATAGAGACGCCTGGTGTAGACACTGTGGTGTTGGAGAGTATCTCCTGTGGGGGAGTGCTGTTGTAGGGAGGGAATGCTGTATGATTCTAATGGTTTGTTGTTGTGTTACAGCAGTGAGATAGAGACCCCTGGTGTAGACACTGTGGTGTTGGAGAGTATCTCCTGTGAGGGAGTGCTGTTGTAGGGAGGGAATGCTGTATGATTCTAATGGTTTGTTGTTGTGTTACAGCAGTGAGATAGAGACGCCTGGTGTAGACACTGTGGTGTTGGAGGGTATCCACTGTGAGGGAGTGCTGTTGTAGGGAGGGAATGCTGTATGATTCTAATGGTTTGTTGTTGTGTTACAGCAGTGAGATAGTGACGCCTGGTGTAGACACTGTTGTGTTGGAGAGTATCCCCTGTGAGGGAGTGCCGTTGTAGGGAGGGAATGCTGTATGATTCTAATGGTTTGTTGTTGTGTTACAGCAGTGAGATAGAGACGCCTGGTGTAGACACTGTGGTGTTGGAGGGTATCTCCTGTGAGGGAGTGCTGTTGTAGGGAGGGAATGCTGTATGATTCTAATGGTTTGTTCTGTGTTACAGCAGTGAGATAGAGACGCCTGGTGTAGACACTGTGGTGTTGGAGGGTATCCCCTGTGAGGGAGTGCTGTTGTAGGGAGGGAACGCTGTATGATTCTAATGGTTTGTTGTTGTGTTACAGCAGTGAGATAGAGACGCCTGGTGTAGACACTGTGGTGTTGGAGAGTATCCCCTGTGAGGGAGTGCCGTTGTAGGGAGGGAATGCTGTATGATTCTAATGGTTTGTTGTTGTGTTACAGCAGTGAGATAGAGACGCCTGGTGTAGACACTGTGGTGTTGGAGGGTATCTCCTGTGAGGGAGTGCTGTTGTAGGGAGGGAATGCTGTATGATTCTAATGGTTTGTTGTTGTGTTACAGCAGTGAGATAGAGACGCCTGGTGTAGACACTGTGGTGTTGGAGGGTATCTCCTGTGAGGGAGTGCTGTTGTAGGGAGGGAATGCTGTATGATTCTAATGGTTTGTTGTTGTGTTACAGCAGTGAGATAGAGACGCCTGGTGTAGACACTGTGGTATTGGAGGGTATCTCCTGTGAGGGAGTGCTGTTGTAGGGAGGGAATGCTGTATGATTCTAATGGTTTGTTGTTGTGTTACAGCAGTGAGATAGAGACGCCTAGTGTAGACACTGTGGTGTTGGAGGGTATCTCCTGTGAGGGAGTGCTGTTGTAGGGAGGGAATGCTGTATGATTCTAATGGTTTGTTGTTGTGTTACAGCAGTGAGATAGAGACCCCTGGTGTAGACACTGTGGTGTTGGAGAGTATCTCCTGTGAGGGAGTGCTGTCGTAGGGAGGGAATGCTGTATGATTCTAATGGTTTGTTGTTGTGTTACAGCAGTGAGATAGAGACCCCTGGTGTAGACACTGTGGTGTTGGAGGGTATCTCCTGTGAGGGAGTGCTGTTGTAGGGAGGGAATGCTGTATGATTCTAATGGTTTGTTGTTGTGTTACAGCAGTGAGATAGAGACGCCTGGTGTAGACACTGTGGTGTTGGAGGGTATCTCCTGTGAGGGAGTGCTGTTGTAGGGAGGGAACACTGTATGATTCTAATGGTTTGTTGTTGTGTTACAGCAGTGAGATAGAGACGCCTGGTGTAGACACTGTGGTGTTGGAGAGTATCCCCTGTGAGGGAGTGCTGTCGTAGGGAGGGAATGCTGTATGATTCTAATGGTTTGTTGTTGTGTTACAGCAGTGAGATAGAGACGCCTGGTGTAGACACTGTGGTGTTGGAGAGTATCTCCTGTGAGGGAGTGCTGTTGTAGGGAGGGAACGCTGTATGATTCTAATGGTTTGTTGTTGTGTTACAGCAGTGAGATAGAGACGCCTGGTGTAGACACTGTGGTGTTGGAGGGTATCTCCTGTGAGGGAGTGCTGTTGTAGGGAGGGAATGCTGTATGATTCTAATGGTTTGTTGTTGTGTTACAGCAGTGAGATAGAGACGCCTGGTGTAGACATTGTGGTGTTGGAGGGTATCTCCTGTGAGGGAGTGCTGTTGTAGGGAGGGAATGCTGTATGATTCTAATGGTTTGTTGTTGTGTTACAGCAGTGAGATAGAGACCCCTGGTGTAGACACTGTGGTGTTGGAGGGTATCTCCTGTGAGGGAGTGCTGTTGTAGGGAGGGAATGCTGTATGATTCTAATGGTTTGTTGTTGTGTTACAGCAGTGAGATAGAGACCCCTGGTGTAGACACTGTGGTGTTGGAGAGTATCCCCTGTGAGGGAGTGCTGTCGTAGGGAGGGAATGCTGTATGATTCTAATGGTTTGTTGTTGTGTTACAGCAGTGAGATAGAGACGCCTGGTGTAGACACTGTGGTGTTTGAGAGTATCCCCTGTGAGGGAGTGCTGTTGTAGGGAGGGAACGCTGTATGATTCTAATGGTTTGTTGTTGTGTTACAGCAGTGAGATAGAGACGCCTGGTGTAGACACTGTGGTGTTGGAGGGTATCTCCTGTGAGGGAGTGCTGTTGTAGGGAGGGAATGCTGTATGATTCTAATGGTTTGTTGTTGTGTTACAGCAGTGAGATAGAGACGCCTGGTGTAGACACTGTGGTGTTGGAGAGTATCTCCTGTAAGGGAGTGCTGTCGTAGGGAGGGAACGCTGTATGATTCTAATGGTTTGTTGTTGTGTTACAGCAGTGAGATAGAGACCCCTGGTGTAGACACTGTGGTGTTGGAGGGTATCTCCTGTGAGGGAGTGCTGTCGTAGGGAGGGAACGCTGTATGATTCTAATGGTTTGTTGTTGTGTTACAGCAGTGAGATAGAGACCCCTGGTGTAGACACTATGGTGTTGGAGGGTTTCTCCTGTGAGGGAGTGCTGTTGTAGGGAGGGAATGCTGTATGATTCTAATGGTTTGTTGTTGTGTTACAGCAGTGAGATAGAGACCCCTGGTGTAGACACTGTGGTGTTGAAGGGTATCTCCTGTGAGGGAGTGCTGTTGTAGGGAGGGAATGCTGTATGATTCTAATGGTTTGTTGTTGTGTTACAGCAGTGAGATAGAGACCCCTGGTGTAGACACTGTGGTGTTGGAGAGTATCTCCTGTGCTGGAGTGCTGTTGTAGGGAGGGAATGCTGTATGATTCTAATGGTTTGTTGTTGTGTTACAGCAGTGAGATAGAGACGCCTGGTGTAGACACTGTGGTGTTGGAGGGTATCCCCTGTGAGGGAGTGCTGTTGTAGGGAGGGAATGCTGTATGATTCTAATGGTTTGTTGTTGTGTTACAGCAGTGAGATAGAGACGCCTGGTGTAGACACTGTGGTGTTGGAGGGTATCCCCTGTGAGGGAGTGCTGTTGTAGGGAGGGAATGCTGTATGATTCTAATGGTTTGTTGTTGTGTTACAGCAGTGAGATAGAGACGCCTGGTGTAGACACTGTGGTGTTGGAGAGTATCCCATGTGAGGGAGTGCTGTTGTAGGGAGGGAATGCTGTATGATTCTAATGGTTTGTTGTTGTGTTACAGCAGTGAGATAGAGACCCCTGGTGTAGACACTGTGGTGTTGGAGAGTATCTCCTGTGAGGGAGTGCTGTTGTAGGGAGGGAATGCTGTATGATTCTAATGGTTTGTTGTTGTGTTACAGCAGTGAGATAGAGACGCCTGGTGTAGATACTGTGGTGTTGGAGGGTATCCCCTGTGAGGGAGTGCCGTTGTAGGGAGGGAACGCTGTATGATTCAAATGGTTTGTTGTTGTGTTACAGCAGTGAGATAGAGACCCCTGGTGTAGACACTGTAGTGTTGGAGGGTATCTCCTGTGAGGGAGTGCTGTTGTAGGGAGGGAACGCTGTATGATTCTAATGGTTTGTTGTTGTGTTACAGCAGTGAGATAGAGACCCCTGGTGTAGACACTGTGGTGTTGGAGAGTTTCTCCTGTGAGGGAGTGCTGTTGTAGGGAGGGAATGCTGTATGATTCTAATGGTTTGTTGTTGTGTTACAGCAGTGAGATAGAGACCCCTGGTGTAGACACTGTGGTGTTGGAGGGTATCTCCTGTGAGGGAGTGCTGTCGTAGGGAGGGAATGCTGTATGATTCTAATGGTTTGTTGTTGTGTTACAGCAGTGAGATAGAGACCCCTGGTGTAGACACTGTGGTGTTGGAGGGTATCTCCTGTGAGGGTGACGAGGAGTCAATATATCAGTGTACAACCCCAGGATGGAAGGTCACATCAGCTCAATGTCAAGGTCAACAAGCAGGAGTTGTTCTATACTGTTACAATACAAGTAAGCTTGTAAAGATCCGTGACAAAATAAGTTATTTGATATTTCAAATGAAAAAATTGATTAATTTCATATACAGTGAAACCACTATAAACCGGACATGTGTGGGGACAACATAAATTTCTAGTTTAAAGGGGTTCCAGTTTAGTGGGGACCCATTATCCCGTAGCTTGTTCCTAGCTAGAAGATAGCTGACCACTTAAAGCATTCTCCTTTACTTTCAACCTGCTTTAAGCTATCATCTACTAGAAAGTAGAACATATTTCTGATGATACATATTCATGAATGTATAAAGTGTGTATTTATGGTGTAATTTTAATAAAGAAGGGTTGGAAACAGGACCCAATTTTTTTCCGGTTTAGAGAGATTTCTGGTATTTAGAGGTTCCGGTTTAGAGGGGTTTCACTGTATGTGTAAAGTAGCATTTCATCTGGATTCTAATTGTTTGCAAAGGTAATCATGATTTCACAGCTAGCATGCAATTTCTGAGCATTAAAGATCATAGACTCACTTACATAGAATGTCTGCATGGCACATATTATTCTGTACGCTAGTTCCATTTTTCTGTAGCTCGTCTTGCATTTGGTACTTATGTGGACACAGAGAAGTACCAGATGGGTGTGGTATTACTAAGAGACAGTGATAATTGGTACGCTGTATGTGGCGATGTATTTGAAGAGACTGGAGCCACAGTTGTGTGTAGAGACCTTGGCTTCTCGTCGGCAGTACTTCTCACCCCTGACAGCTTTAGTAATATATTCTCGTGAGTTTTTCTATGGTTTATAACTCATTTTAAAATACTCTATACAAGGGATGATTGTTAAATTGTGGGATTCCTATTTGTAAGGATTGGTTTTTGGATAACATATTTTAGTATTTTTCAACATAATTTGCCTACCAGCCACCTGTTTACAGTAGAATACCCTATCAGCATGAACAACCTGAAGAGCTAGACTAATCTTAATCTATTTCCCCATAGCCTACTTGCATTAGTAAAGCAGAATGCGCCTTAGTGATTGAGCATACGGTATTCATTTCGGTTTATGCTTTCGCATTCATGAATGGTTTCTGTTGAGTCAAACACGGAGTCTAAATGGATTCACTCCGTCTACAGACAAAGGAGGAAAAGCGATGGAAAGTATCTAAAAAACTAAGATTTGAGGATTTCTTGAGGATGTTTTTAGACTGATCATATTTTTTATGATGTCAGATGCACGATAATGCTAGTAACACATTTGCTTTAATTTGAGTTTTTTCTTTTAATTTTGCAAATACATCATTTGGTTGAGAGTTGCTTTAAGTACTAGGAGTAAAATTGTTATCGTTCAGGTATTATATATTACCTGTATTTTTTCTATTTTAAGAAAATGTTTAACCCATTACCCCATAGTCTGTTTCTTTTATTGAAGATAGGTGACCACTTAAAGCAGGTTGAAAGTAAAGCAGAATGTGCATTAAGGCACATTCTGCTTTACTTTCAGCCTGCTATAAGCTACAACCTGCTAGGATATAAAAAGATTTCTTGTGGTAAATATTTATGTATGTATAAATTGGAACTATTTTACTCGGTGTAGTAATAAATTACAGGCGTAAAAAGGCGTTAACCCTTGTCCTGCTATTAGTGTACATGTATATTGAAATAATGAAAAAAACAACAAGTGTCAGTCACTCTGTACTCTTTCCTTATTCTGTAGGAAAAGGGTAATGAAAAGGAAGTTATAAATGTTATCACTTCTGACCACGTAGCCTGTGTCTGGTTTTGAAAACAGGTTACTACTCATAAAAGAGCATTCTGCTTTACTTTCAACCTGCTTTAAGTCAATACCATCTGCAAAAGTGATGGAAATGCCTTCTGTACTTTATGCTGAAGGTTTCCTAAATGGGAACTGCTTTCCTTGGTGTAGGAATGATTAGGAGCGTAATAAGGTATATTTATGGAGTAATGGATTAACCCATTACCCCATAGCATGTTTCTAGTTTTAAAAATAGGTGACCACTTAAAGCAGGTTGAAAGTAAAGGAGAATGCACCTTAAGGTGCATTCTGCTTTACTTTCAGCCTGCTTTAAGCTATAATCTGCAATAATATAGAAAATATTTCTTATGATTTTAATTTGTGACAGTATAAATTCGAACTATTTTCTTCAGTAGAGAAATTAATGAAAGGCGTAAAAAAGGTGTTATTATGAGGTAATGGGTTCAGGAGAAATGTTTTGACTGTAGATTATGATTGTGACATTGTGTTTTAGGCCGGTCAGTACATATGTTAACAATCTTGGGTGTACAGGCACAGAGGCCAGTTTGAGTGAATGCCAGTATACACTGGGCCGGTGTAAAGATTATGATCATCATGCTGCCTTACTGTGTAAAATGCCAGATACCAGTGCCAGTAAGTCCCTATCTTACACCAGTAGTTTGATAACCTAGCAGTAAATTCTCACTTAGATTGTAATCAGATACCAATGACAGTAAGTTTGTACCTAGCTCAAAGTCAGATACCGGTAACAGTAAGTTTCTACCTAGCTCGAAATCATCAGATACCAGTAATAGTAAGTTTGTACCTAGCTCGAAGTCAGATACCAGTGACAGTAAGTTTGTACCTAGCTCAAAGTCAGGTACCAGTGACAGTAAGTTTCTACCTAGCTTGAAGTCTGATACCAGTTACAGTAAATTTGTACCTAGCTCGAAGTCAGATACCAGTGAGGGTAAGTTTGTACCTAGCTTGAAGTCAGATACCGGTGACAGTAGGTTTCTACCTAGCTTGAAGTCAGATACCAGTGAGAGTAAGTTTGTACCTAGCTCAAAGTCAGATACCAGTGACAGTAAGTTTGTACATAGCTCGAAGTCAGGTACCAGTGACAGTAAGTTTGTACCTAGCTTGAAGTCTGATACCAGTGACAGTAAGTTTGTACCTAGCTTGAAGTCAGATACCAGTGACAGTAAGTTTGTACTTAGCTTGAAGTCAGATACCAGTTACAGTAAGTTTGTACCTAGCTTGAAGTCAGATACCAGTGAGAGTAAGTTTGTACCTACTTCGAAGTCAGATACCAATGACAGTAAGTTTGTACCTAGCTCGAAGTCAGATACCAATGACAGTAAGTTTGTACCTAGCTTGAAGTCAGATACCAGTGACAGTAAGTTTGTACCTAGCTTGAAGTCAGATACCAGTGACAGTAAGTTTGTACCTAGTTTGAAGTCAGATACCAACGACAGTAAGTTTGTACCTAGCTTGAAGTCAGGTACCAGTGACAGTAAGTTTGTACCTACTTCGAAGTCAGATACCAATGACAGTAAGTTTGTACCTAGCTCGAAGTCAGATACCAATGACAGTAAGTTTGTAACTAGCTTGAAGTCAGATACCAGTAACAGTAAGTTTGTACCTAGCTCGAAGTCAGATACCAATGACAGTAAGTTTGTAACTAGCTTGAAGTCAGATACCAGTGAGAGTAAGTTTGTATCTAGCTTGAAGTCAGATACCAGTGACAGTAAGTTTGTACCTAGCTTGAAGTCAGATACCAGTGACAGTAAGTTTGTACCTAGCTTGAAGTCAGATACCAATGACAGTAAGTTTGTACCTAGCTTGAAGTCTGATACCAGTGACAGTAGGTTTGTACCTAGCTTGAAGTCAGATACCAGTGACAGTAAGTTTGTACCTAGCTTGAAGTCAGATACCAGTGAGAGTAAGTTTGTACCTAGATTGAAGTCAGATACCAGTGACAGTAAGTTTGTACCTAGTTTGAAGTCTGATACCAGTGACAGTAGGTTTCTACCTAGCTTGAAGTCAGATACCAGTGACAGTAAGTTTGTAAGTAGTTCAAACACAGATACCAGTGAAAGTAAGTGTGTACCTGTTTGAAGTCAGATATCAGTGACAGTAAGTTTCTACCTAGCTTGAAGTCAGATACCAGTGACAGTAAGGTTGTACCTAGCTTGAAGTCAGATAACAGTGACAGTAAGTAGCTTGAAGTCAGATACCAATGACAGTAAGTTTGTACCTAGCTTGAAGTCAGATACCAGTGACAGTAAGTTTGTACCTAGCTTGAAGTCAGATACCAGTAACAGTAAGTTTGTACCTATACTGAGCAAAAATAGAAACGTCCCATCCTATTACAGGGACATTTTCTTGAAAGTTATAAGGTTGATGGTAGTAAAACCTATAAAGAAAATGAAGTTCATTCATTTTTGAATCCATATCAGTTGACCTCATATTGCTGAGAAAAAAACTTTTCGAGTGATGTAGTGAAGAAGTTGGTAGGGGTCAAAATAAAAAATCTGAATAAATGTTTGTTTTTTTAAAAATGTTTAGTTGATTACTGAATTCTCATAAAAAGTCCCAAATTTTATTCAGTAAGATTAATATCGTGTACGGCCACCGTTTGCACCAATATACGCTTCATTTCTACAGCGTAACGTAACGTTTAATGAGAACGTCAGACATTCACTCTTGCTGTGAGGTCTGTGTCAAATATTGAATGCTGAATCTTAAATGTAATCAATTTGCGTAGTCTACCATCTGAATTGTTAAGTATGAATCAAGATAAAAAGAACTTGGTACCAGCCAGTTTGCTTCAATTTCAAATGACGTCGTGACGACAGATAATTTAGCCCACGGTGACGTGTCGTCCAAATTTGACCGGATTATGGGCGTCATGCTCTGATTGGTTTAGCGTTGGATTGCAAGCGATTACAAAGGTTTGTGATGACTCATCGTGTTCACCAGCCATTCCGGTGGCTGGAAAATGACGTAGACGTTAGTGCGTTAACGTGCCGTAGTGATCAGTTCTGACGGAGGAAAAACGGGATGACCAAGGCAAAAACGATTGTGAACAGTCCCAGTCTGATGGTACCGGGTCGCAAACCTCTGTTTGGTTTCTCTATAGCAGCCGAACCAGCGGGCGACGTCAATGGCCGTCATTGCCTGATTTCTTTCAACTTCAGACGAGCGTGGCATGATGCAATAATTGAATTCATATGGGGTTTTTAGCTCACCTGAGCCGAAGGCTCAAGGTGAGCTGTTGTGATCGCCCGCCGTCCGTCGTCCGTCTGTCCGTCTGTCCATCTGTCTGTCCGTTCAAATTTACTTCAAGCGACAACTCCTCTGAAACCGCGAGTCTGAGGAAAAAACTAATTCGCTCACGGTGTTCCTTGGATGCTTCTCTACAGAAATCGTTAAAATGAAACTTTAAAGTGGACTACTTATTGAAATTTATTAAAAAAAGCGAAAAACTTTAAACAAGTTTTTTGTAAAAAAACACTGTTCCCACACCTTAGATATTGCATGAATAGTATCTTCTACTAAATCACTTTCAAAATTGTAAAAAATCAAAACCCTAGGGTCAAATTTGACTCAACCCTGGCCATATCAGTGCTTTTTGATGCAGGTCTGACAGTAAAAACTCTCTAATGATCCGTTTTTATACAGACCCGATGTATCTTCCAGGCTAAGAAGCTACCCTTATACTAAATGCAACATTTTTGCAAACAGTTTGGATCCAGGTCAGATGCCACATAATGCTGCATCTAATCTGGATCTAAACTATTTGCCACTCATTTACATATTTTCTTATATTTAGAAAATATAAGTTATTATTTTTTACATATTTCACATACAAACATTTGGAGCAGACAACAGTTCAGCAAGATAATAGTCATTTCTCTCTGAGACCGTCTCCAATTGCATAACTGACCCATAGCTAGCTCTGAACTCAGGTCACTGAGATACATAACAGAAATGAAAGTGATGTCTGCTATTTTATGCTCAAGCACAACTTAGTTCGAGGCATATTACTTTTGGTCTGTCTGTTTGTTTGTTTGTGTTTTGTTTGTTTGTTTATCTTTCTGTCTATCAGTCCACAATTAATTCTTGGCCATAAACAGTATGGATCCAGGTCAGATGCCACATAATGCTGCATCTAATCTGGATCCAAACTATTTGCCACTCATTTACATATAGTTTCTTATATTTAGAAAATGTAAATAATGATATTTATTAACCTATTAACCCATACATATTCCTTTTTATGTCTTTAATTTATTCTTCCACAGAAGAAAATATTTCACTTTATACAGTCATTGTTGTCTTTAACAATTGCTTCAAATGACATCTCCTCATATACCGCTGAAAAGATTTCAACCAAACTTTACACGAATGTTCCTTGGGTCAAGTTCTTTCAAAATTGTTCAAAGAATTAAAAACAATGTAGAACTCTGGTTGCCATGGCAACCAGATGAAAAAATAAGGAAATCTTAAAAAATCTTCTTGTCTGAAACTACAAGGGCCAGATCTTAGACATTTGTCACATATCATCATCTACAGGCCCTCTATCAAACTACAAACTATGCCCCTGGGGTCAAAATTGGCCCCGCCCGGGGGGTCACAGTTTAACATAGAGTTATATAGTGAAATTTTCAAACGTCTTCTCCTCTGAAACTAATATGGCCAGAGCTTTGATATCTGGCATGGTGACACTTTTAGATGTCCTATACCAATAAGGTTCAAATGGTTCTGGTCGATTGCATATCATCTACAGGTCCTCTATCAAGTTTGTACAAATTATGCCCCTGGGGTCAAAATTAGCCCCACTCCGGGGGTCACAGTATTCATACGTCTTCTTTTCTGAAGCTAATATAGCCAGAGCTTTGATATTCGGCATGGTGTTACTTCTAGATGTCCTTTATCTATTTTGTTCAAATGGTTCCAGTCTGTTGCATATGTAGGTCACAGGAGCTAAAAATAGATTTTTTCAATGGAAACTTAAAAAAAATCTTCTTGTCTAGAACCCTAGTACCCTGATCTTAGATATTTGGAACATAGCATCATCTACAGGTCCTCTATCAAGATTGTTCAAATTATGCCCCTCGGGTAAAAAATGACCCCGTCCTGGACATAAATCATTATCTCCATTTTGATGTACAGCTATTCTCAGGTGAGCGACATATGCCCCATGGGGCTCTTGTTTCAATTTTTTTATTACCATGTGTCGTGTGTATTTTACGACGGTGACATAATTACTTTATTGAAACGCATGTACCGTGCACGTGCAAAACGTGCAAATCATCATTCCGTTACGTTAGCGGTTTTTATCTGTGTTATTTTGTGAAAACTTTACACATGTGTAACTCCAACTAACCAGTATCCCATAAGTACATTAACTTGATGTATAACTTAAATAACGTCAGAGATATGTCCGTTCAAAATGTGGGACGTTTCTATTTTTGTTGAGTATAGTTTGAAGTCAGATACCAGTGACAGTAAGTTTGTACCTAGTTTGAAGTCAAATACCAATGACAGTAAGTTTGTACCTAGCTTGAAGTCAGATACCAGTAACAGTAAGTTTGTACCTAGCTTGAAGTCAGATACCAGTTACAGTAAGTTTGTACCTAGCTTGAAGTCAGATACCAGTGAGAGTAAGTTTGTACCTAGCTTGAAGTCAGATACCAGTGAGAGTAAGTTTGTATCTAGCTCAAAGCCAAATACCAGTGACAGCAAGTGCTCTCCTGTCTGAGCTATCTAGCTTGCTTACACAAATCTCTCACCATTTAATTATAAACTCAACCCGTCTACAAGAGTGTCAAACAGTTTTGCTCGTGGTTAGATGTTAGATTATGTAGCGTCTCATCAGGATCCAAACTGTTTACCCATTACCTCATAAATATGCCTTTTTACGCCTTTCAGTTACTCCACCACTAAAGAAAATAGATCCAATTTTCACAATTATGAATATGTATCATAACAAATATTTTCTAAATTCTAGCAGATGATGGCTTAAAGCAGACTGAAAGTAAAGCAGAATGCACATTAAGGCGCATTCTGCTTTAAGTGGTTACCTGTGTTCAAAACTAGAAACAAGCTATGGGGTAATGGGTTAAGGCACATTCTGCTTTAGGTTGTCACCTGTGTTCAAAACTAGAAAGAGGCTATTGGGTAAAGGGTGTAGAAATCTTGAGTCATCAAAGTTCATCTGCAAACAAATTGGTAAGTATGACAATAAAAGTTGAGTTATTGAAGATTGACTGTACTTATTTTTAATTTTAGATGTTCAGATGAAAATGTCGGATACATATTTTGGAGAAATTGATGTGACCATGTATGGAGTAGAAGGTACTGTTTGTATGGCGGGCTGGGACGATGTTGAGGCCGATGTAGTATGTAAAGCTGCAGGGTTTAACACAGGAATAGTTCTCGCTGGTAGGAAGTATCGGTCCCGCTACAAGCCACTCTGGGCCTTCAATTTTGAGTGTATGGGAGAAGAGAATAAGCTGGAAAATTGTACCTATGAGACAGCCTTTAATACTGCAGACTGGACCTGTGCAGAGAACACAATTTCTGCAGGAGTCCTGTGCTTCTCTTCTCCACCTCCAGGTATGATGGTTTATCCCATTACTCCATATATAAGCCTTTTTCTGCTTTTAGTTTAGTCCACATTTATATCTAAAAGTATGACAACTTTTCACATGAATGGCACAAAAACATGGCACAAGGGGTCAATGAAGCAATACAGCTTTCCCTCCCTACAACGGCCCTCCCAACAACGACTCCCTCCTTACAGTGATCCTTGCTGCAGTTCCCTAAACATGACAGTTATGTCTAACACTTTTACTGCTGCAATACCGTCTGCTAAAATTGTCGTCTGCTGTTTTTTCTCAAATTTACATAATTATTAGACATTTTGACAGAAAAAAACCCATAATGACAAGTGGCAAACAGCTTGAATCAAGATCAGACGCGGTGTCACGCGATATCTGATCTGGATGTAAGCTGTTTGCAAATGTAAGCCTCTCTACAACGACTCCCTCCGAACAACGCACATATCTTGTGTCTCCCATTAGGTGTCGGTGTAGGGAGGGAACACCTCACCCTCATGACATTATTTAGTACATGTAAGACAGGTTGTTGTTGAATGCAGGTGGACAGTTAGTCATTTTCTTCCATTTTCAGAGAAATTGGTGAGGCTACAAGATGGAGTGTCTGATTATGAAGGTCGGGCAGAAGTGTATGGTGAAAACAATGTGTGGGGTACAATCTGTAACACAGGCTGGACAATTAGTGATGCTAAAGTCTTTTGCAAAACCCTGGGCTATCCAGATGGGCAACCCCTAAGGTACTAGACCTAGATCAGGGCTCCAGATAAGGGGGGTATTTCATAAACTAAAATCTTTATTCTGCTTTAAACCCTATGGTGTCACTACTCATTAGAATCGTCTCGAAGAGACGATTCTAATGAATAGTAACACCATAGGATTTGACGCTAAAATAAGTGAAAAAATGTTGGATTTGTACAGTTTACTCCCTGTTATCTGGAGCCCTGCTAGATGCCTTCATCCTAGAGAAAATACTGTCTGGCATGTGCCCAGTCTTAAACCCTTTCTGACTAGGAGAAGAACCATCAATAAGCTTTTGCTTTTGTTCCTATCCTAATGTATATACATGTATTATCCAAATGTTGTATATATTATAAAATAAAATATGTTTAAACTAAACCCTTCTCCTGTAGAAATCCTCATAGAAATGTATTTTAATGCTTCTACCACGCTCTAATATATTTTTCTTTGAAAGAAAGCCACTTAATTAAAGCATGAAAACAAGCTACATAAGACAGTGTGGTTAGGGGTGGGGTGGGGTGGGGGGGGGGGGGGGGGTTAGCCATTTCAATAAATATGATTGTTTATGCCTCTAATTCCTCTACTGAGAAAAAATGTTCCACTTTATAAAGTCTTGAATATATGCCATAAGAAATCTTTTCTATATCCTGGTAGATTATAGCTTAATCATCTAATAATTTAAAGCAGGCTGAAAGTAAAGCAGAATGCACCTAAAGGCACATTCTGCTTTACTTTCAACCTTCTTTAAGTAGTAAGTTGTTTTCAAAACTAGAAACAGTTCATGGGGTAATTGGTTAAGACATTTTTTTTTTAATGTACAGCGCTCCCTCTCTGCAACGGCCCTCCCAATAACAATTCCCTCCTTACAACGACCCTTGTCGCTGGTCCCCAAACAAGACACTTATTTCTAACAATTTCACTGCTGCAGTAACGTCTGCTTAAAACTGTTGTCTGCTTTTTATCTCAAAGTTAAATATAATTGGACATTTTGATAGAAGAATTGTAATGACGAGTGACAAACAGCTTGACTCCAGGCATCAAGCTGTTTGCAAATGTAAGTCAATTTCCCTCCCTCTAACGACTCCCTCCAAACAATGTACACAATCTTTGTCTTCCATTAGATGTCATTGTAGAGAGGGAGCACTGTATTCTTGAAAGAATTAGTGCCCTACCATTTCCTGACAAAGAACTATTAGAGATCAAACTTACCCGTTACATTCTGGCTGATTCGCTCACAATTTCTGCTTTACATTCTGCTAGCTGCCCCTGCGAACTGGGACCATGGTCGGCCAAGGTTGACCTTGGTTAAATATACCCTGGTTAACCATGGTCTAACCATGGTTTTGATATGTTTGTTAATTATTTGGTCATGTCAGACAAATGTCAAGGTCATTTTGAGGTCATGGTCACATCAGGGGGCATTGTGTTTTACAAACACTTCCTGTTTCTTTCAGACTTTCAAGTGGTCCTGTAGGGGGTAATGTGCCTGTTTACCTGTCCAATGTGCAGTGTGATGGAACAGAGAGAACTATATTCCACTGTGCCAACAATGGCTGGTCTTCTAGTTGTTCTGATCAGTCCCGCAATGCTGGCGTCTTTTGTTACAAAGCTGGTAAGTATTTAATTATTTCATGTACTGTAGAGAAGACTTTAATCTTTCCTAGTAAATGTGCTTAGGCTAAAACACTGTTATTTCTAATGCATACAGTTTGGAGCTAGATCAGACGCTGGGTAACCCTGCATCTGATCAGGCAGTTCAAATTGTTCGCAATTCAGATTAAGGTAAACTGTAAGACATTTCAAAAAGCTGAATTTTACTGTAATGCTTTTGTGTTTCATTTGCGTTTAACCCATTACCCCATAAATATGCCTTTTTATGTCTCAACTGAAGAAAATAGTATTATATACTTCAAACATCATGAATATGTACCATAGGAAATATTTTCTATATCCCAGCAGATGATAGCTTATAGCAGGTTGAAAGTAAAGCAGAATGCGCCTCAAGGCGCATTCTGCTTTACTTTTAAACTGCTTTAAGCAGTCACATATCTTCAAAACTAGAAACAGGCTATTGGGTAATGGATTAAATGGGAAAGAATAGGGTACATCCTTAATTCCATTGCAGTTAGCCTCAAACAAACTCCTGCCTATGGAGCTGTGCAGTACCATGATGGTGATGCCTATGGTCTTGTGTGTGCAGATAGATTTACTGATAACGCTGCCAAAGTTGTCTGCAAAGAGGTCGGTTTCCTCTACTTTTTGAGACTAACTGGTTTTTTGGCGTTTGGTGAACAGAGTGAAAAGTTTACCATGTCTAATGTACAGTGTACAGGACAGGAGAACTCCATCACAGAATGCTTTCCAGTAACAGAAGATCCAACGTGTACCAGTGGAGAATATGCTGCTGTGGTGTGCTCTGACTATGAGGGATTTAGATTTACCAGTAAGATTTAACCCATTACCCCATAAAAACACCTTTTTAGCTCGACTATTCGAAGAATATGGAGGGCTATTACAGTCGCCCTGGCGTCGGTGTCAGCGTCGCCGTCGCCGTTGCACTGGTTAAGGTTTTTTGTGCAACATACAAATAAGCTTGTATTTCTACAACCAATACTTGTATTGCATTATAACGTCACCACAGCCTCCCCACTACTGCAGAAAATCATGGCTGGTAACTCTGGTTTGGATTTTGTGTGAGTTATGGCCCCTGATGGACTTAGAATATTTGGTTAAGGTTTTTTGTGCAACCTAGAAATTAGCTTATATCTCTGCAGCTGCTGCTTGTATGGGATTATAACTTCACCACAACCTTGCCACTAGTGCAATCAATCAAGGCAGGTAACTCTAGTTTGCATTTAGTGTGAGTTATGGGCCTTGATGGACTTATATATTTTGGTTGAGGTTTTTTGTGCAACCTACTGCAACTGCTGCTTGTATGGGATTATAACTTCACCACAACCTTGCCACTAGTGCAGTCAAACAAGGCAGGTAACTCAAGTTTGTATTTAGTGTGAGTTGTGGCCCTTGATGGGCTTAGATATTTTGGTTAAGGTTTTTTGTGCAACCTAGAAATAAGCTTATATCTCTGCAACTGCTGCTTGTATGGGATTATAACTTCACCACAACCTTGCCACTAGTGCGGTCAATCAAGGCAGGTAACTCTAGTTTGCATTTAGTGTGAGTTATGGCCCTTGATGGACTTATACATTTTGGTTGAGGTTTTTTGTGCAACCTACTGCAACTGCTGCTTGTATGGGATTATAACTTCACCACAACCTTGCCATTAGTGCAGTCAAACAAGGCAGGTAACTCAAGTTTGCATTTAGTGTGAGTTGTGGCCCTTGATGGGCTTAGATATTTTGGTTAAGGTTTTTTGTGCAACCTAAAATTAAGCTTATATCTCTGCAACTGCTGCTTGTATGGGATTATAACTTCACCACAACCTTGCCACTAGTGCGGTCAATCAAGGCAGGTAACTCTAGTTTGCATTTAGTGTGAGTTATGGCCCTTGATGGACTTATACATTTTGGTTGAGGTTTTTTGTGCAACCTACTGCAACTGCTGCTTGTATGGGATTATAACTTCACCACAACCTTGCCACTAGTGCAGTCAAACAAGGCAGGTAACTCAAGTTTGCATTTAGTGTGAGTTGTGGCCCTTGATGGGCTTAGATATTTTGGTTAAGGTTTTTTGTGCAACCTAGAAATAAGCTTATATCTCTGCAACTGCTGCTTGTATCGCATTATAACTTCACCACAACCTTGCCACTAGTGCAGTCAATCAAGGCAGGTAATTCTAGTTTGCATTTAGTGTGAGTTATGGCCCTTGATGGACTTAGAAATTACCTTATATATTAAATTAGAAATTTTATACTTATAAATGAAAAATTATGCTACTCTGCAACCACTGTTTCACCCAACCAAGGCAGGTAGCTCTGGTTTCAGTTTACGTTTTACATTTGAACAAGAAGAAGAAAGTTTGCTTTGTAAACTATGCAAATTTTACAACATTAATACCATAGAATTTAAGAGTAAACAATCAATATGGGTCTAATACTACACATAAATTATCATGCATACCAACTTCTTCCATAATAGTCTGCAAAAGACATTTACAGTCATGTGTTCAAATGACTACCATCAAACATGCTTATCCAATATATTTATATACCCTTATCAAATTTTCAATAACGAAAAAACCTGGAATAGTCGAGCGTGCCATCTTGCGATGGCTCTGGTTTAATTATATGCCTTTAATTTTATTCCTTCCAAAACAAATAAAATATCCTGCTGTGGTCAAAGTGCTACGATTATGACTTTGGATTTACCAGTAAGTTTTAAATAACCCATTATGCCATAAATACGCCTTTTTACACCTTAGATTTATGCCTCAGGAGGAAAATAGTTTGCTTTTATACAGTCATGAATATTCACCATAAGAAATATTTTCTATACCCTTGCTGATGAATTAAAGCAGGCTGAAAGTAAAGCAGAATGCACCTTAAGGCAAGTTTCAACAAAGTGATTGCATTGTTTAGATGATTGCTGTATCTGCTACAGCAGGATTGCACTTTTTATGCCCCCTGCATCTATAGATGCAGAGGCATATAGTGAACGTCTTGTCCGTCCTTCTATCCGTCTGTAACAAGGTTTAGTAGATTTTACCATTTTGTCTAGCACCAATACCGCTTACTCTAATGCTTAGATACTCATACAGTAGTTGCCTTGAATCATTCCCAACCCACCAATATCACCCAACCTTGATTTTTACTTTTACCTACCTTAACACTATTACTGACTACAATGCTTTGATACAATATGCAGTAACTGTTGTTGTCTTGGACCAATACCAATTCACCCATATTAGCAAACCTCAATTTAGCCATGACCTTCACATACCTGATTTGGACTTAAAAAGAGATTCAGAATATATTGACAAGGCTGCCATCCGGGGCATAAGCGTTCATTGTATGCGCCTTCTTGTTTCTTTTAGAAATTGAAGCAAGTCCTATTGTGACGATAAATTATTTCCTATATAGAGGCTATGTCTGTACTGAAGGATTTACAGACAAGGATGCAACAGTAATGTGCAGAATTAACGGAAAGTCCGTTGGATATGCATACAAGGCATCAGCTACAGGTAATAGTGTTACATGTTACTTACATACAGTCGAAACTCAATACTAAAATCTGAATAAGTTGAAATAACCCATTATTTGATACATTAACTTGGTCCACTTAGTCAAACATACCCATATTTCAAAGTTAAAATGTGGCTGAGCCACACACCAGTCACCAGGCTGAGCCACATTTTAACTTTGAAATACAGGTAAGTTGAACTGAAGCAAGTTTGAGTTATTGAGTTTTGACTGTACTTTACCCAATACTCCATGACCTCTTCAAGTAGGTTTGAAAGCAAAATAGAATGCACCTTAACCCTTTACCTCATAGCCTGTTTCTAGATTTGAATGCAGGTGATCACTTAAAGCAGGTTGAAAGTAAAGCAGAATGCGCCCTAAGGCACATTCTGCTTTACTTTCAACCTGCTTTAACTCTTTGAACCCTAGTCCCGCATATAGGCGTGCTTTTCAAACAGTGTACATGTGAATAGTACACTTGTCCTATGCAAACAGTGAAGACCCTGATCAGAGGGCTCCGAAAGGAGCCCTCTGATCAGGTTCTTCACTGTTTGTCACAATGCCAAACATTGACAAAAACAACCCTTAAAAGTCAGAAACGGACTAGACTAAAATGGAAACTGGAATTTTCCATTTAAAGTTTCAGGGAGGAAAGAGTTAAGTCACTATTTGCTAGTATATAAGTAATATTTTTAATTGTATATGTTCATGCCTGTATAATCTTGAACTACTTTCTTTAACGGAGGGATAAATTAAAAGGCGCTAAAAGGCAGTTCTATCAGGTAAAGGGTTAAGGTACATTCTGCTTTATTTTCAATCTGCTTTAAGCTACCCTCTATCAGGATATAGAAAATATTTCTTATGATACATATTCATGACTGTACCAGTTGGAACTACTTTCTTCATTGGAGTAAGCAACATCTTAAATAAATGTATGATAATGTTACTTAAACATTTTCAGTGTTTAACCCATTAGCTAATAAATATGCCATTTTATGTCTCCACTGAAGAACATAGTTAAACTGTAAAGAATATGTAGAGATGTCTTTTTATATCCTAACTACCGGTAGTTGATTAAAATAAGTTAGTTGCTCACCAACGCTCACATCAAAACTCGTTTATTAAAAAGTATTATTATCATGTGACTGAATGTACAGAAAAGCCTCTACTTCAGTGTACCATATTTGTATTTTATGTACCCTGATGAAGGCATTTGCAATGCCGAAAACGTTTGGTGAAAAATGAAATGTTAAGAAAATCCTACGTGATCGTTTTGCACTACTCAATACCTGGTTAGTTTTTCTACATTATTAAAAAGTAATAAGTAATGGACACTCATGTAAGACTCACTATATCTCTTCTGTAGCATATATAGATGATATTCGATGGCTAAATGGACTGAGCTGTACTGGAACAGAGAGTGTCTTCACAGAATGTGGAAATAGCGGCCAACAAAACTGGGGTCATATAGGGGTGTGCAGATGGGATGCTGTGGCTGCAGTGATATGCTCTGACAATGCAGGTAATATATAGAGGATAATCAATTCCTTTAGATTGATATGAAAAATATATCACGAGACTGGGTTGTTATCTGGTTAAAAAATTAGTCCACAGGACTCTTTTTTTTTAACCAGATAACAACCCATTCGAGTGATATTTTTTCATATTTATCCAAAGGCATTGATTATTCTATTTATTATATTAATTTTCATGACTTTTTACAGAGAAAACACACAAAATTGATTGTTTACGTGCGACATAACAAAAGATATTGGGACGTGATGTCACAAAATGATATCGTCACTGCAAAAGTGATATCTTCACTAGTGATGATATCAACTTTGAGGCATATGAAATTTATCTTACTGCGAAATCTCAGTAAATCATAGATAGGTATATAATAAACTTTTCTATGTCATGGTACATTTGAGATAACATTATTCTTCCTCAATAAATGCCTTTGTGCTAAAACTTATGTGCATTGCAAACAGTTCGGAGCCAGATCAGAGCCCTGATCAGAGAGCTCCTGAAGGAGCCCTCTGATCAGGGTCTTCACTGCTTGCATGGGACAAGTGTACTCTTTACATGTACACTGTATGTTCATGATGAATATACTCGTAAATAGGGTTGAATGTGTTAAGAGGGAGGCATTTAAACGGGGTAAACAGTACATGTATGTATATCATCACCAACACTATGTTGTGACTTCTCATTAGAATCATCTTGTAGATTCTGATGAGTAGTCACTACACAGTCAAAAAGGATAAAGTGAAAGAAATGTATAGTTGACTTCAATATATATTGAAGGGTCAACGCGACAAAAGTCTACGTGCATTTAACCCTTTATAATCCATAATGCCTATTTTAAGTTTTGAAAACAGTTGACCACTTAATGCAGGTTAAAAGTAGAGACTCAATAAAGGCACATTCTGCTTTACTTTCAGCCTACTTTTAGCTACCATAAATTATGCTACAATATAGAAATATTTTCTTATGGCACATATTTCCATCTGTATAAAGTGGAACTATTTTCTTCAGTGTAGGAATAAATTAAATGCATAAAAATGTGAATCCATGGAGTATAGGGTTAAATAATTGTTACAAAGAGGCCTTTCTTGATTTCACTCTACTATAATGTGCATTAATTATTCTCTTGTTACAGATGACTTAGTGTTTAATATACGACTGGCGGGTGGAACAGTGACTACTGGACGTTTGGAGGTGTACATCAAGAGTACCTGGGGAACAGTATGTGGCAATGACCTCACCAAGTCTGAGGCTGTGGTCGTGTGTCGGGAACTTGGTTACCATGACGGTATCACCATGCAACCAGGCAAATGGCAGGGATCAGGAGACATTCTGCTGAGTGGTTTTAAGTGTTATGGTAAAGACAAACCTTTGTTAGCAACTTTTCATCAAAATTTTACTCAACATGGCTTTTTTACTGACTAGCAGGGCTACTATAAGTTTAACATAAAAAATCCTAAGATTTCCAATTTTTCTCTTTTTCAAGCACTATTTTAGGAATTGTATCTTTAACCCTTAACCCCATAGCCTGTTTCTAGTTTTACAGATGTGTCCACTTTAAAGACACTTAAAGCAGGCTGAAAGTTAAACAGAATGTGCCTTTAGGCGCATTTTGCTTCATTTTCAACCTGCTTTAAGCTACCATCTTCTAAAAAAAATATTTCTTTTGATGCATACTGAAGAAAAACAGGTTAGAAATGTGCTATTTGTGTGCATTTCTGTTTATTATAAAGCCATTTTTCAAATTAAAATAATTATTTCACACCAATTACAACTATAACTTGTTTGAAAAATAAAGAGCTACACAAAATACAAGAATACTATTTCAGTGAAATCCAAAGTCAAGATAAATTTAAGATTTCGGAAAAATCCAGAGAAATGGCAATCCCTGTATTAGGCAATGAAGAGGGCTCAACAAAATTAACTGTAATGGCAATGTTCTAAAATGTAGAAAAGGAAAATCTGTTTGTTAATATCGATGACTTATTTTAATCTTAGTGGCCAACAGTTTGGAGCTTAACCCATTACCCCATAGCCTGATTCTAGTTTTGAAAATAAGTGACCACTTAAAGCAGGTTGAAAGTAAAGCAGAATGCGCCTTGAGGCGCATTCTGCTTTATTTTCAGCCTGCTTTAAGCAATCCTCGGCTTGAATAAAGAAAATATTTCATATGGTACATATTCATGACTGTGTAAATTGGAACTATTTTCTTCAGTGGAGGAATAAATTTGAGGCGTAAAAAGGCGGGGTAATGGGTTAATCAGAAACTTAGTTACTTTAAAGCGCTCTATGCATCTTCATAATGAAGTTTTGATGGTGAGCTAGAAATAACAAATGTTTTTAAACCAAGAAATATTCTCGATTTTCAGAGACTTCCCTTTATAAGACATACAGAAGATAAATGTGTACATTTATATTATTTAAAACCTTTCTACAACAGCAAAAATGAAGTCTAATTGATTGTATACAAGACCGGTGACAGCTTAAATCAAAGCGGCAATTAAATAGAAAGTTACTACCTGAAATACCTGACAATTAACATAATTAAGTGGTTGTAATAGAGAGGTTTTCTTGTAAATGTGTATTTTGTATGTTTTTAGGTAATGAGAGCACCATCAAAGACTGCGTGTGGTCAGGCTATGGACAGACCAGTCAGTCATGTGACCACTCCAAGGACGCTGCCATCTTCTGTTACTCCAGAGGTACAATTGAGAAAATATTTTTTTTTTTCCAATAGGCATGTTTATGCTAAAAATTTTAATGTCCATTGCTAACAGTTTGGAGCCAGATCACACAGCTGCCAGAAACACTATATATATATATATATATATATATATATCGAATTAAAAAATAAGAAAGATTATGCCTTTGTTAAAAAAATATTTAATAAAAACATTACGCTCCTCTACTAAACTAGTTTCGCCTTTCGGCTCCTGAGGAGCATAATCTTTCTTATTTTTTAATTCGATATATATCTTAACTTGTACCGGACCGACTTTTGTCGGACCTTTGCATTTCCGTTTATATATATATATATATATATATATAATTAAAGATACAGTAGAAGCTCATTTTTGTGATGACAAAATTATGTTAATTATTAGATGTTTATGATAGGTGACTGCTTATAGCAAGGTGACAGTAAAACAGAAATCTCCTTTAAGAGATTTCTGTTTTACTGTCACCTTGCATTAAGCTGTCACTTGTCTTTTATACAACCAATCAGCCTTCTTTTTAGTGGTCATAATAGAGAGGTTTTACTGCAGATGATTAAAAACAGGTGGAGCAAGTATTGGTATTTTGGTTTTGGCAACATTTCTCAAAAGCTATCAGAAGTATCCCTTTGAAACTGTAACTTAATGAATATAATGACTGTTGTAAACAGTACCTGTTCAATATCAAAAAGTCACCTTATTAGCACAATGATTTGCCATTCCAGTGTTATTGCCTTTATATCAACTTAGAATTTGGTTTCAATTTTAATTTCCCAATAACTATTTAAGTTATTAACTTAAAACTTGGAATACTACTTAAAAGTGTTTTTAATTACAACAAGGCAGGCAACCCTATTATTTGTTTAATAATTGATTACTATCAAAAGAGTATTTCATTACAGCAAAGCAGGTATTCTTTTCTTTTCTTTTATCTAAAGGTCATCTACTTTTCTTTGACATTGCCTTTAGCAGTCATCTGCCTTAAACCCCAACTATTAATTAATTTAGTGGTCATTATAGAGACGTTTTACTGTATATCGATAACATTTTGATCAATAAGTAATTTTCACTTTGCAGTTCGTCTTTCTGGCTCGACAACAGTCCAATATGGACGTCTGGAGGTGTTTGACGATGATGAAAATGATTGGCTGGCTGTATGTGATCGTAATCAGGCTGTTAACAGTGCTATAGTATTGTGCCGAATGTTGGGCTACACTACCGGCATGTTTCAGAGAGGCTCGGCTCTCGGCCCTACGACAGTCAGGATTGGTATAGAGACCATCACCTGTGCATCACAGACAGACTGTACCTTCAGCAAAGGAGTGTGCCCGACTGATGACTATGTTGCTTTGTATTGTAGTGAATCGACTATTGTCAATGAAGGCAAGAATTTACAATACTCCCTCCTTACAACGGCCCTCCAAACAACCATTCTCTCTTTGCAACAAAGCTTGCTGCTATTACTATCAATAATTTATTTCAATATTCCAGATAGGGAATTAAATTAATATTAATATATATACTGCTCTTTTCTAATATTTCGTCTCTAAGGGCCTTTTTCAAAGAAAATCACGTCAAAACACACGTCACATTTTTGTTACATGCATTCAGCCATAAAATCAAAGAGAATAATGTTAACAACATTGAACATTGTTTGTTATTGTCGTTGTCATGACGTCGTTATGACGTCATCTTCATGACGTCATGTGTGCAATGGCGTCATGCATGCATTAGCGCATTATCCTCCTTGACATTACAGCCAAATGGTCTGTACGTTCTCAGCTTCCAAATCCAATCGGTTTCATAGATCTGTCTTTCAATTCTACTTCCATTAAACATTCTCTTCAAAATGACAAACCTAACATCTTCACTACTATGTCCTCCGACTCCAAAATGCCTATTAATTGGCTTCTCTCTCTCATGCCTTATATCACTCAAATGTTCTTTCATTCTCTCTCTGATTTCTCTCTCAGTCTCGCCTACATACACCATCCTATCACATTTACTACATCTTATTCCATACACGACATTTCTCTCCCTACAGATAATATTAGTACACACCTTGAAAAAAATTGATTGTTCATATGTGTCTTTAACACTTGACATTTCAAGAATACTACAAGTAGCACATTCTTGTGAACAAACCACATTGTTAGGTTTAACAATGCGGTTAGTCTTAGAATGTACCAGTGTGTCACAGAGATTTTTGTCACGCCTGAATGCTACAATTGGTAATTCCTGAAATACATCTTTCAGCCTCTCAGATTTGTGTAAAACTTTTGAGTGCTTTTTTACAATGTCGTGTATGTTTGGCAGTAGGTTTGAATAAGTCAAAACTAAAGGAACCATATTCAATTTCCTATTATCTGATTGTTTCTTGAGAAGAGTATCTGATCTATTAAGCTTATCAACCCGTACTTGAGAAGTCAGTATCTGATCTATTAAGCTTATCAACCCGTACTAAAACATTTATGTCAAACACTTTCAATGCTGCCATATCGTCTGCTTAAAATTGTTGTCTACTGTTTTTCTCAAAATTACACATAAGTCGAAATTTTGACAGAAGAACTATAATGACAAGTGACAAACAGTTTGAATCCAGATCAGACGCCGCGTTACTCGGCGTCTGATCTGGATTCAAGCTGTTTGCAAATGTAAGCTTAGTCTTGTTTGTCCTTCTCTATAAAGACTCCCTCTGAACAACACAATCACTCTTTGTCTCTCATTGGGTGTTGTTATTCTTCTTCAGTTCACCATATAGTTTCATAACCAAGATTACATGAATTTTGTAACCAAACTGCCTTTCTTAAGTGACTAAGACTGAAAATGGAATGTAGATATTTAATGCATTTACTTAATGATTCATGGTAATACAGGTATGCATAAAAATCATGATTACTGCATGGAAACTGCCTGCCAAGGGATTATCACCAAAAGTAGGTCAGGAAATGTCTTTAAGGTGCATTCCGCTTTACTTTCAACCTGCCTTAAGCAGTTATCTATTTTCAATACTAGAAACAGGCTATTGGGTAAAGGGTTAAGTAACAGATCTACATTTTTCTTGTTTTCAGATGTGTCCGTCCGTTTACCACTCAGCTCTTACTATGGCCCAGTGTCTGTACAGAGGTTTGGTCTATGGGGACATGTATGCAGTGTTGGCTTTGATGATATTGATGCTGGAGTTGTCTGTTTAGAATTGGGATATTCATCTGGTACAGCCCTCCAAACATATTCAACTCCAGGCCATCCTATAATTCAAGGTAAGATTCAAAATAATTTTAAGCAGATGATATTGCAGCAGTAAAAGCGTTAGACATAATTGTCCTGTTTAGGGAATTGCGGTAAGGGTACTTGTACAGTGGAGAAAGTGTTATTCTTTCCCAATAAACGCGTTTACGCTTAAACTATTATTTCCATTACAAACAGTTTGGAGCCAGATCAGACGCCGGGTCACCCGGCGTCTGATCAGGCTCCAAACTGTTTGCCACCAAGATAAAGATGAATTATCAGAATTGTCAAAAAGTTGTACTTTTCTACGTTTTAGTGTTTTGCGTTTGCGTACGTTTGCGTTTAAACGGGAAAGAATAGCGTTTTCTCCACTGTAAGGAGAGAGTCATCATTCGGAGGACCATTGTAGAAAGGGGACACTGCAGTTTGAAGGCAGACCAGACACCGGGTAACTCAGTCTCTGATCAAGTTCCAAGCTGTTTGCCACTCAGGCTAATATAGAACATCAATATTTTCATGTAGCTGTCATTTTTTACATTTGTGGTATTGTATTTGTGTTTAGTTATTCTTTGATAGGAAAGAATAATGTTTTTTCCACTGTAGAATAATATAGAAGTATAAATCATTGTTGTTTACTACTATTTTCTAGGTAACGTTAGGTGTACAGGTACAGAACTATAGATCATTGATGTTTGCTACTGTAACGTACGAGGTACGTTGGTGTATGCAAATGAGGCTTCCCTAACCGTTGTAGGTTGGGAAGTGAGTCAATTATATAGCGCAATAAACATCTCTTGATGTGAGCTTAAGCTTTGCACTGACAGAGTTTGTTGTTGCTGGGTCTCTCGATTTGCATGTTACAAATGGTGGCAGCGGTGGGATATGGGATGACATCACCATCATCCCCGGGTCCATGTCGCATTGTCTCTGCCCTTAGGACTGCCATGTGAGCAGGGTGACTTCGGGGCGAAGTCAAGAGAATAGGGGGAGAAATGTGACGGAAAAGGACGGTATATAAACAATTCTACAGTCTGACTGTGGAAGCCGGCTTTTATAGCCAGATTGTCTAAGCATTTGTCTCGGTTGCGAAGTTAAGTTACGTCCTGCGCGGTCAGTACCTGGATGGGTGACCGGCAGGGATTACCGTCGACCCGGTACATGTTACACTACTATTTTCTAAGTAATGTTAGGTGTACAGGTACAGAACTTTAGATCATTGATGTTTGCTACTATTTTCTAGGTTATGTTAGGTGTACAGGTACAGAACTTTAGATCATTGATGTTTGCTACTATTTTCTAGGTTATGTTAGGTGTACAGGTACAGAACTTTAGATCATTGATGTTTGCTACTATTTTCTAGGTAATGTTGGGTGCACAGGTATAGAACTATAGATCATTGTTGTTTACTACTATTTTCTAGGTAATGTTAGGTGTACAGGTACAGAACTATAGATCATTGATGTTTTACTAAGTACTATTTTCTAGGTAACGTTAGGTGTACAGGTATAGAACCATAGATCATTGTTGTTTACTACTATTTTCTAGATAATGTTAGGTGTACAGGTACAGAACTATAGATCATTGTTGTTTACTACTATTTTCTAGGTAATGTTAGGTGTACAGGTACAGAACTATAGATCATTGATGTTTACTACTATTTTCTATGTTATGTTAGGTGCACAGGTATAGAACTATAGATCATTGTTGTTTACTACTATTTTCTAGGTTATGTTAGGTGCACCGGTACAGAACTATAGATCATTGATGTTTGCTACTATTTTCTTGGTTATGTTAGGTGTACAGGCACAGAACTTTAGATCATTGATGTTTACTACTACTTTCTATGTTATGTTAGGTGTACAGGTACATAACTATAGATCATTGTTGTTTACTACTATTTTCTAGATAATGTTAGGTGTGCAGGTACAGAACTATAGATCATGGATGTTTGCTACTATTTTCTATGTTATGTTAGGTGTACAGGTACAGAACTATAGATCATTGTTGTTTACTACTATTTTCTAGGTAATGTTAGGTGTACAGGTACAGAACTATAGATCATTGATGTTTGCTACAATTTTCTAGGTTATATTAGGTGTACAGGTACAGAACTTTAGATCATTGATGTTTGCTACTATTTTCTAGGTTATGTTAGGTGTACAGGTACAGAACTTTAGATCATTGATGTTTGCTACCATTTTCTAGGTAATGTTAGGTGCACAGGTACAGAACTATAGATCATTGTTGTTTGCTACTATTTTCTAGGTTATGTTAGGTGTACAGGTACAGAACTTTAGATCATTGATGTTTGCTACTATTTTCTAGGCTATGTTAGGTGTACAGGTACAGAACTAAAGATCATTGTTGTTTACTACTATTTTCTAGATAATGTTAGGTGCACAGGTACAGAACTATAGATCATTGATGTTTGCTACTATTTTCTAGGTTATGTTAGGTGTACAGGTACAGAACTCTAGATCATTGTTGTTTGCTACTATTTTCTAGGTTATGTTAGGTGTACAGGTACAGAACTTTAGATCATTGATGTTTGCTACTATTTTCTAGGTTATGTTAGGTGAACAGGTACAGAACTAAAGATCATTGTTGTTTACTACTATTTTCTAGATAATGTTAGGTGTACAGGTACAGAACTTTAGATCATTGATGTTTGCTACTATTTTCTAGGTTATGTTAGGTGTACAGGTACAGAACTATAGATCATTGATGTTTGCTACTATTTTCTAGGTTATGTTAGGTGTACAGGTACAGAACTATAGATCATTGTTGTTTACTACTATTTTCTAGGTAATGTTAGGTGTACAGGTACAGAACTATAGATCATTGATGTTTACTACTATTGTCTAGGTTACGTTAGGTGCACCGGTATAGAACTATAGATCATTGTTGTTTACTACTATTTTCTAGGTAATGTTAGGTGTACAGGTAGAGAACTATAGATCATTGATGTTTGCTACTATTTTCTTGGTTATGTTAGGTGTACAGGTACAGAACTTTAGATCATTGATGTTTACTACTATTTTCTAGGTAATGTTAGGTGTACAGGTTCAGAACTATAGATCATTGATGTTTTACTAAGTACTATTTTCTAGGTAACGTTAGGTGTACAGGTATAGAACTATAGATCATTGTTGTTTACTACTATTTTCTAGATAATGTTAGGTGTACAGGTACAGAACTATAGATCATTGTTGTTTACTACTATTTTCTAGGTAATGTTAGGTGTACAGGTACAGAACTTTAGATCATTGATGTTTGCTACTATTTTCTAGGTTATGTTAGGTGTACAGGTACAGAACTATAGATCATTGTTGTTTACTACTATTTTCTAGATAATGTTAGGTGTACAGGTACAGAACTATAGATCATTGATGTTTACTACTATTTTCTATGTTATGTTAGGTGTACAGGTACAGAACTATAGATCATTGTTGTTTGCTACTATTTTCTAGGTTATGTTAGGTGTACAGGTACAGAACTATAGATCATTGTTGTTTACTACTATTTTCTAGATAATGTTAGGTGTACATGTACAGAACTATAGATCATTGATGTTTACTACTATTTTCTATGTTATGTTAGGTGTACAGGTACAGAACTATAGATCATTGATGTTTACTACTATTTTCTATGTTATGTTAGGTGTACAGGTACAGAACTATAGATCATTGTTGTTTGCTACTATTTTCTAGGTAGTGTTAGGTGTACAGGTACAGAACTATAGATCATTGATGTTTGCTACTATTTTCTTGGTTATGTTAGGTGTACAGGTACAGAACTATAGATCATTGTTGTTTGCTACTATTTTCTAGGTTATGTTAGGTGTACAGGTACAGAACTTTAGATCATTGATGTTTGCTACTATTTTCTAGGTTATGTTAGGTGTACAGGTACAGAACTAAAGATCATTGTTGTTTACTACTATTTTCTAGATAATGTTAGGTGTACAGGTACAGAACTATAGATCATTGATGTTTGCTACTATTTTCTAGGTTATGTTAGGTGTACAAGTCCAGAACTTTAGATCATTGATGTTTGCTACTATTTTCTAGGTTATGTTAGGTGTACAGGTACAGAACTAAAGATCATTGTTGTTTACTACTATTTTCTAGATAATGTTAGGTGTACAGGTACAGAACTTTAGATCATTGATGTTTGCTACTATTTTCTAGGTTATGTTAGGTGTACAGGTACAGAACTATAGATCATTGATGTTTGCTACTATTTTCTAGGTTATGTTAGGTGTACAGGTACAGAACTATAGATCATTGTTGTTTACTACTATTTTCTAGGTAATGTTAGGTGTACAGGTACAGAACTATAGATCATTGATGTTTACTACTATTTTCTAGGTTATGTTAGGTGCACCGGTATAGAACTATAGATCATTGTTGTTTACTACTATTTTCTAGGTAATGTTAGGTGTACAGGTACAGAACTATAGATCATTGATGTTTGCTACTATTTTCTTGGTTATGTTAGGTGTACAGGTACAGAACTTTAGATCATTGATGTTTACTACTATTTTCTAGGTAATGTTAGGTGTACAGGTTCAGAACTATAGATCATTGATGTTTTACTAAGTACTATTTTCTAGGTAACGTTAGGTGTACAGGTATAGAACTATAGATCATTGTTGTTTACTACTATTTTCTAGATAATGTTAGGTGTACAGGTACAGAACTATAGATCATTGTTGTTTACTACTATTTTTTAGGTAATGTTAGGTGTACAGGTACAGAACTATAGATCATTGATGTTTGCTACTATTTTCTAGGTTATGTTAGGTGTACAGGTACAGAACTATAGATCATTGTTGTTTACTACTATTTTCTAGATAATGTTAGGTGTACAGGTACAGAACTATAGATCATTGATGTTTACTACTATTTTCTATGTTATGTTAGGTGTACAGGTACAGAACTATAGATCATTGTTGTTTGCTACTATTTTCTAGGTTATGTTAGGTGTACAGGTACAGAACTATAGATCATTGTTGTTTACTACTATTTTCTAGATAATGTTAGGGGTACAGGTACAGAACTATAGATCATTGATGTTTACTACTATTTTCTATGTTATGTTAGGTGCACAGGTATAGAACTATAGATCATTGATGTTTACTACTATTTTCTATGTTATGTTAGGTGCACAGGTATAGAACTATAGATCATTGATGTTTGCTACTATTTTCTAGGTTATGTTAGGTGTACAGGCACAGAACTTTAGATCATTGTTGTTTGCTACTATTTTCTATGTTATGTTAGGTGTACAGGTACAGAACTATAGATCATTGTTGTTTGCTACTATTTTCTAGGTAATGTTAGGTGTACAGGTACAGAACTATAGATCATTGATGTTTGCTACTATTTTCTAGGTTATGTTAGGTGTACAGGTACAGAACTTTAGATCATTGATGTTTGCTACTATTTTCTAGGTAATGTTATGTGCACAGGTACAGAACTATAGAACATTGTTGTTTACTACTATTTTCTAGGTAATGTTAGGTGTACAGGTACAGAACTATAGATCATTGTTGTTTACTACTATTTTCTAGGTTATGTTAGGTGTACAGGTACAGAACTATAGATCATTTATGTTTGCTACTATTTTCTAGGTTATGTTAGGTGTACAGGTACAGAACTTTAGATCATTGATGTTTGCTACTTTTTTCTAAGTTATGTTAGGTGTACAGGTACAGAACTTTAGATCATTGATGTTTGCTACTATTTTCTAGGTAATGTTAGGTGCACAGGTACAGAACTATAAATCATTGTTGTTTACTAGTATTTTCTAGGTAATGTTAGGTGTACAGGTACAGAACTATAGATCATTGTTGTTTACTACTATTTTCTAGGTAATGTTAGGTGTACAGGTACAGAACTATAGATCATTGATGTTTGCTACTATTTTCTAGGTAATGTTAGGTGCACAGGTACAGAACTATAAATCATTGTTGTTTACTAGTATTTTCTAGGTAATGTTAGGTGTACAGGTACAGAACTATAGATCATTGTTGTTTACTACTATTTTCTAGGTAATGTTAGGTGTACAGGTACAGAACTATAGATCATTGTTGTTTGCTACTATTTTCTAGGTAATGTTAGGTGCACAGGTACAGAACTATAGATCATTGTTGTTTACTACTATTTTCTAGGTAATGTTAGGTGTACAGGTACAGAACTATAGATCATTGTTGTTTACTACTATTTTCTAGGTAATATTAGGTGCACCGGTATCGAACTATAGATCATTGTTGTTTGCTACTATTTTCTATGTAATGTTAGGTGTACAGGTTCAGAACTATAGATCATTGTTGTTTACTACTATTTTCTAGGTAATGTTAGGTGCAACGGTATAGAACTATAGATCATTGTTGTTTACTACTATTTTCTTGGTTATGTTAGGTGTACAGGTACAGAACTATAGATCATTGTTGTTTACTACTATTTTCTAGGTAATGTTAGGTGTACAGGTACAGAACTATAGATCATTGTTGTTTACTACTATTTTCTAGGTAATGTTAGGTGCACAGGTACAGAACTATAGATCATTGATGTTTGCTACTGTTTTCCAGGTAATGTTAGGTGCACAGGTACAGAGACGTCATTTGAAGACTGTCCTCGGAACCTGTTCAGTGAAGATCCAGGCTGTTATAGTGAGAGGACAGTAGCTGCCGTCATCTGCTATAACCAAGGTAACAACATAATTTGTGTGATAATATGGAACACAGCTATACCAATTAACCCATTACCCCATAGCCTGTTTCTAGTTTTGAAAATAGGTGACCACTTAAAGCAGGTTGAAAGTAAAGCAGAGTGTGCCTATTCTGCTTACTTTCAGCCTGCTTTAAGCTATCCCATCTGCTAGAATATAGAAAACAGTTCTTATAATACATATTCAAAACTGTATAAATTTGAACTATTGTCCTCAGTGGAGGAATAAATTAAAGGGCTTATGTATGGGGAAATGGGTTCAAAGAGGGCTAACTGGGCAACAGTGGCAAGTAAAATGTGGCAAGTAATGTTGCAAAGAGGGGAGTGTTATTCAGAGGGCTGTTGTAGGGAGGGAGCGCTGTAAATGAATTGTAAGAAGTGTTACTTTTGGCCTGTATTAATGGGTCACCTGTCTTCAACAGGCTATCCTACTCAGCAGTCACTTAATACAGGTTTAACTGCAGAAAGAATATGATGAGAAAAGTATATATACGTACACAATACAAATGAGATAAAATAAAGAAAAATAACACATGATCCCATTACTACATAGATACACATTTTTATGCCCCCAGAATCTACAATTCGGGGGCATATAGTTTTTGTCATGTCTGTTGGTTCGTCCGTCCGTCCGTCCGTCCGTACGGCCGTCCGTCTGTCTGTGCCAAAAACCTTAACCTTGGCTATAACTCCTGCATTTTTGTACCTGGACCTTTTATACTTGGCATGTGTCTTTCCTGTATCAAGACCTTTCCATCCATATAAACCTTTTTGACCTTGTGACCTTGACCTTGACATTTGACCTACTTTTGTAAAAATCTTTAAATGGCTATAACATTTGCACCAGTAGGCACAGGGCTTTCATATTTTGTATGTATATTTCTTTTGTCAAGACCTTTCCAACCATACCAACATCTTTGACCATGTGACCTTGACCTTGACCTTTGACCTATTTAATCAAACTTTAACCAAAAACCTTAACCTTGGCTATAACTTTTGCATTTTTAAACCTGGGCCTTTTATACTTTGCATGTGTATTCCTCATGGCAAGACCTTTCCAACCATATAAAACTTTTTGACCTTGTGACCTTGACCTTGAAATTTGACCTACTTTTGTAAAAATCTTTAAATGGCTATGACATTTGCACCAGTAGGCCCAGGGCTTTCATATTTTGTATGTATATTTCTTTTGTCAAGACCTTTCCAACCATACCAACATATTTGACCCTGTGACCTTGACCTATGACCTATTTAATCAAACTTTAACAAAAAACCTTAACCTTGGCTATAACTTTTGCATTTTTAAACCTGGGCCTTTTATACTTGGCATGTGTATTCCTCATGGCAAGACCTTTCCAACCATATAAAACTTTTTGACCTTGTAACCTTGACCTTGAAATTTGACCTACTTTTGTAAAAATCTTTAAATGGCTATAACATTTGCACCAGTAGGCCCAGGGCTTTCATATTTTGTATGTATATTTCTTGTGTGAAACATTTCCAACCATACCAACATCTTTGACCATGCGACATTGACCTTGACCTTTGACCTATTTAATCAAACTTTAACCAAAAACCTTAACCTTGGCTATAACTTTTGCATTTTTGCACCTGAGCATTTTATACTTGGCATGTGTATTCCTCATGGCAAGACCTTTCCAACCATACAAAACTTTTTGACCTTGACCTTGACATTTGACCTTCTTTTGTAAAAATCTTTAACATTTGCACCAGTTAGCATAGGGCTTTAATATTTTGTATGTATATGTTTTGTGTCAAGACCTTTCCTACCATACCAATATCTTTGACCATGTGACCTTGACCTTGACCTTTGACCTATTTAATCAAACTTTAACCAAAAACCTTAACATTGGCTATAACTTTTGCATTTTTGAACCTGGGCCTTTTATACTTGGCATGTGTATTCTTCATGGCAAGACCTTTCCAACCATACAAAACTTTTTGACCTTGTGACATTAACATTTGACCTACTTTTGTAAAAATCTTTAAATGGCTATAACATTTGCACCAGTTGGCCCAGGGCTTTAATATTTTGTATGTATATTTCTTGTGTCAAGACCTTTCCAACCATACCAACATCTTTGACCATGTGACCTTGACCTCGATCTTTGACCTATTTAATCAAACTTTAACCAAAAACCTTAACCTTGGATATAACTTTTGCATTTTTGCACCTTGGCCTTTTATACTTGACATGTGTTTTCCCTTTCTAACCATACAAAACTTTTTGACCTTGTGACCTTGACATTTGACCTACTTTTGTTGAAACCTTTAAATGGCTATAACATTTGCACCAGTAGGCCTACGGCTTTCATATTTTGTTTATATATTTCTTGTGTCAAGACCTTTCCAACCATACCTACGTTTTTGCCCTTGTGACCTTGACCTTTGACCTTTATTTGTATAAATCTTTATACGCCTATAACATTTAAACCAGTAGGCCTAGAGCTTCCATACTTTGTATGTTTCTTGTGTTAAGACTTCTCCAACCATGCCAATGTTTCATTTACCCTACGACCATGACTTTTGACCTACTTTTGCAAATAAGCATTACATTACAGAACATGATGCTGGCTGGGGGCATTTGTGTTTCACAAACACATTGCTTTTCATCTGATCATCACCAAACTTTCTGAAAATGTTTGTTGACATAAAATGGAGACCAATTTGGATAACCAGCTGCACCAATTTATGCTAGGCCCTTTGGAGTAATGGCCCTTGAATTCCTCAAAATGGCGCTCCACTACAGTTTCAGCTCTCTAACTTTTACGTTTGATAGTCTGGATTCCCCTCCCTGTATCATCGGGGGCATTCGTGTAACTGGGACACGCTCTTGTTCTGTCCCTAATTTATGCCACCACTGAAGAAAATAATTCTACTTTATACAATCATAAATATGCACAGTAATAAATATTTCTATATCCTAGCATATGGTAGCTTAAAGCAGGCTGAAAGTAAATTAGAATGCACCTTAAGGCGCAATCTGCTTTACTTTTAAGTCTGCTTTTTAAAAGTGGTCACCTTTCATTAATAATAGAAACAGACTACGGGGTAATGGGTTGTTGGCGCATTCTGCTTTACTTTCAGCCTGCTTTAAGCTACCATCTGCTAGAAGGAAGAAAATATTTCTTATGGTAAATATTCATGACTGTATAAAGTGTAATTATTTTCTTCAATGGAGGAATAAATTAAAAGTGTTTTTATGGGGTAACGGGTTAATTAACTGTAAACTACTTTTTACTATGATCCAGGTGGTGTTACTTATGGGGAAACTGATGTAAACCGTGAACTTGGTGAAATGAGGACGTATGCAGAAGTGAAGGCTAATGGCAAGGCTCTACGGGTTAAGATGGACAAGTTTGAGGATGAAAATGCTGCAGTTTATTGTAAAACACTGGGTTATGTTGGTGGAAAAGCTTTCAGGTATGTTAACCCTTTGAACCCTAATCCTGCATATAGGCGTCCTTTTCATACAGTAAACATGTGAATAGTACACTTGTCCTGTGAAAACAGTGAAGATCCAGATCAGAGGGCTCCGAAAGGAGCCCTCTGATCAGAGTCTTCACTGTTTGTCATAATGCCAAACATTTACAAAAACAACCCTTAAAAGTCATAAATGGACGAGACTAAAATGGAAACTGGAATTGTCCATTTAAAGTTTCAGGGAGGAAAGAGTTAGACACATTCCTCCATATAAAAATGCTACAGGACACAATCAGTTGCTTATTTCTCTATATGAGAAACTTGTAGGGCTACTACCCTACCCAAATATATGCGCTCATTAATGACCATATATCAAAAGTGATAAATACAGATGTCAGCTTAAAGCAAGATGAAAGTAAAACAGAAAGCTGCTAAAGGGTGTAAGGATCCTTTAGGAGCTTTCTGTTTCACTGTCACCTTGCCTTAAGCTGTCACCTGTCTTTTATACAATCAATTAGCCTTCATTTTAGTGATTGTAAATTAGAGGTTTTACTGTATGTTTTTATATGCTGCAAATAATGCCTCATGAGCCAATCAGATTGCAAGAAATTGATAGATTGCATAAGAATGTACAGTAAAACCTCCCTATTACGCCCACTAAAACAAATGCTTATTGATTATATAAATGAAAGTTGACAGCTTTAAGCAAGGTGACAGTAAAACAGAAAACTCCTAAAGGAGTTTTCTGTTTTACTGTCACCTTGCTTTTAGCAACCATCTGCCGTAATTATGCCTAATAGTTAACCCAATTGAGTGGTCATATTAGAGAGGTTTTTTTCCCTTATAGGCAAGGCAGTGGAAACTATGGAATCAGTGATGTGACATGTACAGGAACAGAGTCCTCCATTCTACAGTGTCCTGGTGTATGGGACCCCAGTAAAACACAAGACCAAAGAGGTGATCTGGCTGGAGTGATATGTTACACCTCTGGTAAGCATGTCAAACATTCATACATTTTATCTGTATCAAATTATATTAGAATGCATTAGATTCAGGGCTCCAGATAAGAGGGAGTAAACTGTACAAATTCAACATTTTCGGACTTATTTCTGCACCAATTCCTATGGTGAAACTACTCATTAGAATCATATCAAAATGATGAGAGTATTTACACCTTAGGATTTTAATGCAGATGTAAGATTTTAGTTTTTTGAATAACACCCCTTATCTGGAAATCTGATTAGAAGATCTTTATCAAATTATATTTTATTGCTAAACAGGAATATAGATAAGAGGGAGTAAACTGAATGTTTGCATTTTTTTATGTCTGCAGCAAAACCCTATGGTGTGACTTAAGAAATAATAAATCCATACCAGTGTATTATCTTGCATTAGAATACGGTAGGAATTGAGATGCGAAGTAATTAAATCATGAGGCTGTTACGGTCGAGTGATATAATTACCGACATCCAAACGACTACCTGTGTGCTATTGCACAATAATACACTGGTATGAATTTATTATTTCGATTCTAACACTTCAGTTTAACCACAATTTGCACCAACGCAATTGCGCTACATAATGTTGCACAATTTTTCAAAGCCATATTATGTCATGTTAAGCTGTTACAGTGTATGCGTGTTTTATTGAGAATTTAAACACAGATGCATTCCTTCTTTGTTTATATAGGGGTATGAGCTCAATCTATAAGTGTGTTAGAATACTCATTAGAATTGTCTCTTTGATCTGGGTCTGCACTGTATGTCATTTTGCAATAACTTGTTAAAAACAACACTAAGTAGTTAAAAATAGACTATACATGTACTTATTTCGAAACTGGAATAGTCTATTTGAAGCTTCAGGTTTCAATGAGTTAAAATTATCCATTTGACACAACCTGATTGTTTAGGGGTTAAGGAAGCATTTATCTTCTTCAGTACGTCTTGAGGGAGGTGATCCAGCACGCTATGGGGCTGTCATCACCAGCAAAGGGGTCAGCAATGGCCCCGTGTGTGCTGCTGGCTTTGATACAACAGATGCAGATGTTGCTTGTAGAAATCTGGACTTTGAGTCTAGCCTTGTGCTCTGCTGTAGTCCATTTGGCTTCCTGGACAACCCAGGAATATTGACCAATGTCCGCTGCTCAGGTGAGATAAATCTATGATCTATTGTTTTAGTTTATATATATTTCCAGTAAAACATCTCTATTACGACCACTAGTTTGTGTGAATTAAAAGGAATTTAAGACAGGTGATTACTTAAAGCTAGGTGACAGTAAAACAGAAATCTCCTTGCTTTACGATGTCACCTGACTTTTGTTACAATCAATTAACCTTCTTTTTAGTGGTTTTAATGAACACATATTGGTAGACTTGATAAGCAAATCTCGTGTTGACATTAATTTGTTGATTAACACATTCATCCCTAGCTAGGAGCATATACCATTTAAAACACTGTACCTGTAAAGAGTACCCTTGTTCAATACAAACAGTGTAGACACTGATCAGAGGGCTCCTGAAGGAGCCCTCTGATCAGTGTCTACACTGTTTGTCATTTTGCAACATATTTTGTTACAATCAGCCCTAAATATACAATCAGCTCTAAATATGTAGAAATGGACTAACTAGACTTATTGAAGACAGGAATTTTCATTTGAAATCTCATGGTAGGATGAGTTACACTTGTTCCTGATAAATGTCCCTGCTTGACCGACACCATAATGGACAAGTATGAAGAAGGTGTGAAGAAGTCCCATTTAAATGAAATGAAAAGCAGACATAACAATAATATGGAAACAATGACAGCTTTGGTGGGTTACCAGCATTTTTTTTCACCCAATTGGGAACGGGTCCGGTACCCCTCAGATTGGAAATTTTTCTTGTCGCGTAAACTTCAAATTGGGAAAAAAACAAGTCGTGAAATGATGACAAAAAAGAAATTGGCAAGTTTAGTTTTATGTAGGCCTATATTGATCTAACTTATCAATTAGCAATTATGCAGTTCATATCAACAGGCAATGCTATTACTAGTGTCAGAAATTCTCTTTTTTTCACTGAAAATACTATTTTTACCACATTGCCAGATAATCATTTGCTAGGTATTAAGGGAAAACAGGTGTTTTGTCAACTGGGAAAGGTGATATTTGGATTGGGAAGGGGTCCTGTTTCTTAATTCTTTGGATTGGGAAGGGTCCATTCTTTGAATTGGGAACGGGTCCAGGTCCAATTGGGAACGGGTCCTTTCCCGGGTACCGTCCAAAGAAGGAATAAAACACTGGTTACTTTGCATCTGATCTGGCTCCAAATGGTTTGCAATGGAAATAATTGTTTAAGCACAAACATGTTTGTTGGGAAAGAATAAAGTTTTCTCCACTGTATGCCAGTTTTACTATGTTGAACTTAAGGTCAAATAAAACCTTTTCTATATACAGTAAAACTTGTATATTAGCATTAGCCATCTGCAACCCATTACTCCATGATCATCAACATGCCTTTTTATGCCACCAATTATTACTTAGTAACACTAAAGAAAGTAGTCCCCACCTTGGAAGTTTTCAAAAGGTGTATTTGTAGGGTAATTAATGGGATTAAGCAAACTTGAGATTATCAAAGAAGAAATTGATCAATTTCAGGAAATGAGAAGCAGTTTAGTGACTGTGTCCATGATGATGTTAGTTCTGTAGAGGCAGAGGCATGCAAGAAGAATTACGCTGCTGTAGCTTGTTACAACGGGCAAAAACCAACAGGTAGGAAATACCTTTTTTCATAGGAAAGGTATAAAATACCTTATCATAGGACAGGTATGAAATACCCTTTGTCATAGGAAAGGTATGAAATACCCTTTATCATAGGACAGGTATAAAATACCTTATCATAGGACAGGTATGAAATACCCTTTGTCATAGGAAAGGTATAAAATACCCTTTATCATAGGACAGGTTTGAAATACCCTTTTTCATAGGTAAGAGGGCCATTTATCCATCTCCTGTTTTTATAATATGGATGTTGCTCCTGATGTTGTTATTGCTAATCAGGTTTTAAGACAGGATCTGCACTGTTTGTCATTTTGAAATGAATTGTAAAAATCTTTAATTGAAATTTTAGCTGCAGGAAATACGAGAATGTTAAATTGAGGCTTGGCTGTTTGTACAGTAAAACTTCTCTATTACAACCACGAAATTACATATATTATTTCATGCTTAAGGTAGATGGGTGCTTAAAGCAAGGTTAAAGTAAAACAGAAAGCTCCTTAAATAGGAGCTTTCTGTTTTACTTTCACTTTGCTTTAAGCCGCCACCTGTCTTTCATATAATCAATTAGCATTCTTGTTAGCGGTTGTAAGATTTAGGTTTTACTGTACAATCTTTTCAGCCTACAGTTTAAGCTTGGATGGAGACAGCTCATACACGGGTACCTTGGTGTTACGGTATCTTGACATAGATGGAAGTGTTTGCATAGATGGCTGGGACGATGACGATGCATATGTAGCATGTCGGGAGCTTGGGTTTACCCGTGGCGTAGCATACAGAGCAACAAGGTACGTTTCCATATGATATGTTGTTTCGTACACAAAATCTTTTATAAAAATTCTACATGCTTGTAACTGTCCAGTGCCCTTTAACCTTTTATCAAATAGCCTGTTTCTAATATTGAATTTAGGTGTTTGTGCATAACCTTTGTACATAGGGTAAAGCAGTGAAAAGGTTGAACCTATTATCCCATAAATATGCCTTTTTAGCTCGCCTATTCGGAGAATGGGGGGGGGGGGGGGGGGGGGGCTTATGGAATCACCCCAGCGTCGGCGTTGGTTTTTCATGGTTAAAGTTTTGGGTTAAGTGTTGTAATGCTCTAACACTACATGAAATATTTGCATTAGGAAGCTGATATTTGGAATGGAGGTGACCTGTGGGTTGAACATTGATGTTTCATAATTAAAATTAAAAAAAAAGTTTAAATTTAGTCAAAATTTTACCTGTTGTGGACTTAGAGTTTTGGGACTGAAATTTCAAAGTTATAGTTATCACGGGGGGCTAACTAGGTATTACGATGAAATGTTTGTCTACGACAACCTATATGGGTATTATAAGAGATTTGTATAGCTACGAAGTCAGTGTATATAGTGAGAAATGTTTGTCTACGACAACAAAATTGCCTTCGTAGCAATACAAATTTGTTATAATACCCATATAGGTTGTCGTAGACAAACATTTCATCGTAATACCTAGTTGGCCCCCCGTGGTTATGGAGTAAGTGTTGGAATGCACTTATACTACATGACATATTTGCATTTATAAGCTGATATTTGGAATGGTCCTCAGGTTCCCTGTGGCTTGATTATCAATGTACTGATACACTTTTCTGTTGATAATTACCTATTTAAGAAAGGTTTAGTTAGGCGAGCTTTGCTGTTCTCCGTGTTTGTGCATAACCTTTGTATATAGGTTAAAGCAGTGAAAAGGTGGACCTATTATCCCATTAATATGCCTTTTTGCACCTTTAATTTCTTCCTCCACTGAAGAAAGTAGTTCCAATTCATACAGTCATGAATATGTACCATAAGAAATATTTTCTATATCCAGCTTAACCCTTTACCTTATATAAGTGCCTTTAAGCGCGGAAGAAAATAATTCCAATCTATACAGTCATGAATATGTATCAGAAGGAATATTTTCTTAACTCTAGCAGGTGGTAACTTAAAGCAGGCTGAAAGTAAAGCAGAATGCGCCTTAGGGCGCATTCTGCTTTACTTTCAACCTGCTTTAAGTAGTCATTTATTTTCAAAACTAGAAACAGGTTATGGGGTAAAGGGTTAAAACAGGCTGAAAGCAAAGCAGAATGCAATGGGATAAAAGGTTAATTCAGTAAAGTTCTGTTTTAGATCGGACTCGCCTGCACCTTTCTGGACGTCACAGGTGGAGTGTGAAGGGACAGAGAGCAAGTTATCAGACTGTCCGATGACAGAGCTGGGTACAGTGTCTGGCTGCAGCAATACCCTCAGTCACGCTGGAGTCATCTGTTACAACAATGATGGTAATTGTCTCCTTATCCCATTACCCCTTGGCCCCTTTCTGGTTTTGAAGACACGTGATCACTGAAGGCAGGTTGTTAAGGTGCATTCTGATTTACTTTCAGCCTGCTTTAAGCTACCATTTGCTAGGATATACAAAATATTGCATACGGTTCATATTTAGGACTGTATAAAGTTGGACTGTTTTCTTTCACGGAGGAATAAATTAAAGGTGTAAAATGGCATATTTGTAGAGTAGTGGGTTAAGAGGCTCATTTCAACGATCTTTCAACAGAACATTGTCATACAGTAATGCCCGTGTCACACTGTCCCGATTTTGACACCAGAAGGCCACACGAATGTGGAATTTTATATTTCGCGCGAAGGTTGCCCCGAACCTGGCTCAACAGTCAATCAGCATGAAGGCAAGTACGGTGCCAACAGAAGGCCACACGATGGCAACCGAACCCCACACGAAGTCAACACGAATATGCGGATTTTTAACATGATTGTAACGTTTACCCGCAGGCCACACGAAAGTCACACGATAGCTACACTGCGTCGTGTTGAGTCTAAGTATGATACAGTCTCGAACCACTGCCTGGCATGGGGTAATGCAAAAGTTTAATTGTAATGCACTGTAATGCATTACTTTTTCCAATGTAATTGACTGTAATGTGAAATGCAGGGTTTTTTGCATTACATGTAATTGTAATTTAATGCATTACAGTGCTAAAAAAGCAAGTAATTATAAGCATTACATTGCATTACTTTTGTGACAAAGATGTCAGAAAACACAGTACTAGATTAGATCTAATTTGTATTAATTGGTTGAAGACTGCATGTATCAGTATTGACAAAGATACCTGTGTTTGATATGCAGTCAAATGGAGCACCAACATTCACTGTGTCAAATTAAAGTTCCAACAATGATATGTTTCTGTGCTCAGCTGTACAGTGTATTAGATTTGCACGGGGAAAGCATTATCATTTTAATTGATCAGGTAAAAAACAATAGGTTATTCTTCCATCAAGGAAAAAGTTAATCCTCATCATTCTTTATACAGGTAGATCTAGATGTCTTCTATTTGGACATGTTGTCTGCCCAGTTTCTGAAAGTGACCTTCCCACTGTTTTCAGTTCTAATCTTAATACCAAATAGTTTTGATCTGGATGGAATGTAGAGTCACACCATATCTGATTTCAATCCAAACTCACCAAGCAAGTTAGAGTTTGACCGGATAAACTTGGGTTACAATGGGTGTGAAAACTTTACATTGCCAGCCCTAGCATGAAGTTATACAGGTGTAAGCCAAGAATGGCTGAACATGCTAGTGCATTTTCAAAGTATTTAAAAATCTATCATGTTGTTCGTTTTAGCTCACCTGAGCTAGCTCAGGGTGAGCTTTTGCAATACTTGAATGTCCGGCGTCCGTCGTGCGTCGTCCGTTGTTTGTCATTCGTCGTTCGTCGTCAACAATTTTAGTGTTTACACTCTAGAGGCCACAATATTTATCCAATCTTTCTCAAACTTGCTCAGATTGTATATTACCATAAGAGTTCGGATGAGTTCAATTATGGTTGAAATCGGACTAATAGGTCAAGAGTAATCTACCTTTGAATTGCTGAAAATGCCATATTTAAGGGAGTTTACACTCTAGAGGCCACAATTTTTATCAAATCTATCTCAAACTTGCTCAGATTGTATATGACCATAAGAGTTCGGATGAGTTCGATTACGGTTGAAATCTGATCAATAGGTTGAGAGTTATCTACCTTTGAATTGCTGAAAATGTCATATTTAAGGGTGTTTACACTCTAGAGGCCACAATTTTTATCCAATCTATCTCAAACATGCTCAGATTGTGTATAACCATAAGAGTTCAGATGAGTTTGATTTTGGTTGAAATCAGACTAATAGGTTGAAAGTTATATAACCTACCTTTGAAATGCTGAAATTGTCATTTTTAAGGGTGTTTACTCTCCAGGGGTCACAATTTTTATCCAATCTATTTCAAACTTAATCAGATTGTATATGACCATAAGAGTTCGATTGAGTTTGATTTTGATTGAAATCGGACCAATAGGTTGAGAGTTATCTACCTTTGAATTGCTGAAAATGTCATATTTAAGGGTGTTTACACTCTAGAGGCCACAATTTTTATCCGGTCTTTTTCAAACTTGCTCAGATTGTATATGACCATAAGAGTTCAAATAAGTGTGATTATGGTTGAAATCGTACTTATATGTCAAGAGTTGTTCGCCCTTGAATTGCTGAAAATGCCATATGGAACAGCGTTTACACAAATTTGAATGGATTTAAATTAAAACTGATGAAACAGTAAGATAAAGCTATCAAGCTTCAGTACAAGAGGTGAGCGATATAAGGGCCTTCAGGCCCTCTTGTTTAAGAGGTATTTATGATGAATAGAAAATAGAGAAATTTATATAATGCTCCACAGTTTTAGCTTGTCTGTCTTTCGAAGAAAAAACACACAAAACTATTCTCATCAGAAGAAAACTCCTCTACGAGCTTTCTGCTTAACATTCATCAAGAAAATTTGAATTTCACGTGTGTCTTAGGTATAAGGGTTTCTGTGAAGTAAAGTCTTAGGTATAAGCGTTTCTGTGAAGGAAAGGGTTAAGGGCTCACATTTCTTACAAACTATATGCCTCCGTACCCAGTCGTCACTATAAAAGGGGCTTTGACTTTTCAAACTTTATACTTATATTTTTCCGAACTCTACAAATGTAGCTGACAATGAACTTGTAGATAACAACCTATCAGTTAGATATTACAATGCTTATTAGTTATTTTTTTAGTCATAATTTTGGATTGGTATCATAGCTTGAAATCAAAATGTAATGTGTAATGTAATACATTACTTTGCCAATGTAATTGTAATTTAATTCATTACAATTGTTAAAATTGAGCAATTGTAATTGTAATTTAATGCACTGTTTTGGCAATGTAATTGTAATGTAATGCATTACGTTCTCAAGTAATTAACCCCATGCCTACTGATCATGCTACCTTTGATCGACTGACCTGAAATACAATCCCATGCATCCCTTCATTACAAGCAAGCAGTACCTAAAATAAACATGATTGCTCCATTAGAACAAACGTTATTGTCAGGAAACAAAAGCGTGACAGACAGACAGACAGAGAGAAAGAGAGCACAGAAATGTCTCCCAACTAAAGTTTAGGAGACATACTAAGAAAATTTGAACCTGTAAGAGGAGGTGCTGTGTCTGTAATATTTGTTCATCACAGTCTCTGGGGTTCATTAAATGAAGCAATGCTCCTGCTTTAGTTTTCCTTGTTGTCTAATTAGTACCAAAATTCGTCTGATTTTGAAAACCCCGTAGTGCCAACCAATGCCATCCCAATGCCATCGTTCTATAATACGATAGCTTCACGATAGCGTCACGATATCATTGCGAGGGCTACATGGAGTCGTGTTGCCTTCCTAAGACCGTCGGACAGCTTCGTGTTGTCTTCGTGAGGTAAAAACTACCCGATGGCACCAATGATCACACGAAAGAAAGATGAAGGCGACACAATTTGAAAAGATGCCCACATGATGGCCTTATGAAGGGTAAAATGAACACATGAAGTCGATACGAAAATGAGCCTTCGCAAGGTGCTTCGCCAACTTTTTTGACAGCCAAAGATTTTTTCATTGCTCACGAAGTTACTGCCGATGCCTGAGAAATTCAGCCGGAGGCCACACGGTGGCTGAGGATGTCCTCATGAATGGCCCGATGATTACACGATCAGGTCCGAATGTGAACATTTCGTTTATCGTGTGTCCATCGGATGTCAATTTCGGGACAGTGTGACGTGGGAATAAACATTTCATATTGTCACCCTATATTGTGATGTGTATTCCTATTCGACACATGGTGTATTCGTTACAGCCCTAATGATCTTACAACATGTATTGTCAATTTTATGAGATATAGTTGAATACTTATCTAACAGTTGCCCTAAAATAGGCTGAATAGTTAAAAACATGTTGCAGATTAAAGCAAGAGGAAAATAAAGCAGGATGCTCCTTCAGGACCTTTCTGTTTTACTTTCAAACTGGTTCAAGCTCGCACATATGTTTAACACCTAAAACAAGCCGTTTATTTAGTGGTGATGGTAACTGTTACAATCCTATCTTAGCTGAAGTATGTCAATGAAACGAATCCCTAATATACAATCAGATGCTTTCTGTAATTCAGGCTAAAAGTAAAGCAGAACATTTTTTATTGGGAGATTTCTGCCTTACTTTCAGCCTGCACTAGGCAACCACTGTCTTAAACACTACATACAAGCTATGACAGAAGGAAGTAAACAAACAAATCTTCAATGACAAGTTTGGATCCAATTAACTCTTTCAACACCATGGATCTGTTTAAAATACACTCATTACATTTGCAAACAGTATAGACTCAGATCTGGGTCTACACTGTTTGCTAATTTAGAGTAGTATTTATTAAACTACCCAGAATTCCAAGTAGACTGGTTCATGTTTTGGTAATTAAAAAGATCAACAAGGGAAGCTAATAACCCATATGAATTATTTAGTGTTGAAAGAATTAAGTCAAGTCCTTTTATAACAATATAGGCTTGTATTTATCCACATATTGTATAATTATGAACAGGGCAGACTCTGATAAGAGAGATCCAATAAGAGTCATCTTATCAGAGCTTACACAATTTGCATATAGCAAGTGTACTGCTTACAGGTTCACTGTTTTAAAGGACAAATATACTTGTCATTAGGTACTAATGGGTTATTTGTGTATGAATACTTCAGGTATATTTTACCGTCTTGCTGGAAGTGCTGAGAATCGCTATGGCAGAGTAGAGGTTTCCCTGCAGGGAGAGTGGAGATCTTTGTGCAATCTGTACTGGGAAAATGCCGACTCCCATGTCCTGTGTAAGATGCTGGGCTTCAGAACTGGTGATGCCTACCGAGGGCCTCTCAGAGACTCAATAAGAGGCCCTGTATGGGAGGCTAACTTTCTGTGCACCGGAGATGAGGCCACACTTTATCAATGCAGTTCAACTGGTTGGAGAGTGTCAACTATTCCAGCATGTGCACTGCATCAAAACGATGCCGCTGCTTTTTGTTACAGATCAGGTAATGTTGGACACATTATTGTGTAACTGTTATTAACGTTTTCACATCCAAGTTTTATTGTCTGCCTTATTATAACCCTCTTACCACCAAAATATCGTCTGCATTGTTAGTGGTGCCTGCGATCTTTTTAAAGTCAGCTTTAGGACTGTTTTGACTGAAGAAATGCCAATACGATTGTCAAATAGCTTGAATCCCGATCAGATGCCACATTATGCAGCGTCTGATCAGGATCCAAACTGTTTGCAAAGTCATTTTTGGCGACGCTGGCAGTGAAAGAATTAAAGCTGAATAAACAAATTGTTTGCTCAATAATTTGATACAATTTAACCCTGGTAGAACTAAGTGAACCGAATATATCCATCCTTTAGAAATAGGGTTGATCCAGATTGGAAGGCTCACACATTTAGATCTTTTGTGAATACAGGCCTCAGAGCTGGTGTAAACGAAACAGTTATTAAAAGCAGATGTTTTAATTTACAGCGAAGCTGTCTTCAGGTTTGGGGTGGGAGACAAATCATGATGCATTTTACTTAACCCATTACCCAAAAAATATGTCCACTAGTGGTGGGGGCTATATAGGAAACGCCTTGTCCGTTCGTCAGTCACTCGGTCCGTCTGTCGGTCCGTCAGTTTGTCGCGTTTTCCGGGACATTTGCCTTTTTCTTAAAAACTGTTTCTGATACCATCTTCAAACTTGGCATACATTATCAATGTTATTTGGGGACACTTATTGACAGGTTTCATAACTCTTGCACCAAATTTGACAGAAATATGCCCCTTTTTAAATTGATTTTTTTGTCTCTTAATTGAGAGTTTTTTCTTTGAACATGCCATTTTCTTGAAAACTATTCATGATATTGTCTTCAAACTTAGTACACATTATAAGTGTTGTACTGTGAGACTTTTCATGAAGTTTGACAACTCTTGCACAAAATTTGACAGAATTATTCCCCTTTATAACTAGAAATTTTGTTTTAATTTCTTGGAACATGCCATTTTCTTGAAAACTTTTCATGATATTGTCTTCAAACGTGGTACACATTAGTAGTGTTGTATTGTGGACTTCACTGTTTGCATAGGACAAGTGTACTCTTCACAGATACACATTTGGTAAAGGACGCATATATGCGTCGCTAGGGCTCAATGAGTTAATATGCATGTATTATTCTTTCTACATGTCATTGTGCTGTTTGTGACAGGTCAATTTGGAGTGGGGGTATCAATCACCTTTAGTGATAGCTATAGTTACACCTTTAATTTATTTCTCGGAAATTCTCCACTGAAGAAAATACGTTGTAGTTCAAATTTATACAATTATGAATATGTATGATAAGAAATATTTTCTATATTCTAGCAGATGATAGCTTAAGCAGGCTGAAAGTAAAGCAGAATGCACCTTAAGGCACATTCTGCTTTACTTTCAACTTGCTTTAAGGAGTTAACTACATGTATTTCAAAACTAGAAACAGGCTATGAGTTAATGGATTAAATGACTGATGGAACACTTCCAATGTTTCTATTTACAGTGAAGTTGTCTACTGGTGTTGGGCGGGAGACAGACCATGGGGCAGTACTGTTTTACTACAATGACAAATGGAACACTCTCTGTAACAAGGGCTTCACCCATACATCAGCCAGGGTAGTGTGTAGAGAACTGGGCTTTGTAGATGGACAAGTACAAGTAGGCACATCATATGGAGCCCTGACCCAATACCCCAGACTTACCACTCACACAGTAAGTATTGTGATTAATTTAAACAAATGCTTTAACCCATTACGTCATAGCCTGTTTCTAGTTTTGAAAACATGTGACTGCTTAAAGCAGGTTGAAGTAAAGCAGAATGCGCCTTAAGGCGCATTCTGCTTTCTTTCAACCTGCTTTAAACTATTATCAGCCAGAATATAGAAAATATTTTCTTCTGGTGCATATTCATAAATATATAAAAAAAGTTTTTTTTTCTTGAATGGAAGATTAAATTAAAAGTGTCAAAAGGCGTATTTATGGAGTAATGGGTTAATTTAATCTACTGTTATTGTTTCCTGTCCAACTTCTAAACTCGGACTGAAGCGGTAACACCAAATCTCCTAATTAATCATTTATCAGGCTCTATAACTTAATTCAATTGGATAACTATTAGAACACACGTCTCATTATAGGTGGCAGAAAGTCATGTGATCGCTAAAATAACCCAAACTTTAATCCCTTAATTAATGAATGAAAACCTCTGAATACCAAGGGAGACAACTCTATAGATTATATAGAACTGAAACAGTTATGATACCAACATGTTTTTGTCAATAGCCTGCATTTTATTGAAAAATCTTCGGAAATAGGTCATTCGGTGCAAATTCAGCTGTCTGTTCACCATAGATATCTTAAATAAGTCGGCATTTTTCTGACTATCGGCCAATGGAAGCTTAGCAGTATAGGTGCCCCATCTAGTCTATAGTAAAATATCTATGCTATATACATTGGCACATGTGCAAGTAAGTTTCAGGTGGAACCAATTTTGATGAAACAAAATCTACCTGTCTTCAAAAATTCATAGACACTGAGATTGTGTCGGCTGAAAAAGAATGACCCCCAACGATTAAATGTATAATAAATATAGCTATTATGAAATGCTGGTATTATAAATTCTTGGCACAGCAATAGTGTGTGACATAATCATTCCCTCCAAGTTCCTCCAAATTTGATTGAGGCACACTCTAGAATCAATCAGGGGCATACGTCAACATTTGTACATTGTCAGGGTAAAATTTGCTTTAATCTTATCCATAGCTTGTTTTCGGTATTAAAGACAGGTTATAGCTTAACTCATTACCCCATAAACAAGCCATTTTACGCCTCTAATTTATTTTTCCACTAAAGAAAATAGTTCCAATTTATACAGTAAAGAATATGCATCACAAGAAATAAATTCTATATCATAATAGATGGTAGCTTAAAGCAGACTGAAAGTAAAGCATAATGCGCCTTAAGGCACATTCTGCTTTACTTTCAGTCTGCTTTCAGTTTAAGGTGCATTATGCTTTACTTTCAGCCTGCTTTAAGTGGACACCTGTCTTCAAAACTAAAACCAGGCTATGGGATAATGGGTTAATACAGGCTAAAAGTAAAGAATAATATGCCACTAGGAGTGACTTTAATTTCAGCTGTACTAGATGCAAGGATATAGGAAGTATTTCTTATGCTGCATATTAATGACTGTTTAAAGTGAAACTACTTTGTATATTGGAGGTATAAATTAAAGGCATTAAAAAGGTATATGTATGAGATAATTAAGAAATAATCGATGTTCTACCGTTGTTAAAGGGTATTCTACAACAGTTGGGAGTTGTGATGCGCAGGAATTGACCACGAAGGCCGAAGGCCGATTCTAACATGACTAACTTAAAAAATCATAAGAAATGCAAGCAAATCTTTCAGGCTTATTTCCTCTGCTGATGCAGTTTTCGACCGAATTACTTCCCTTGTATGGCTATTACATGAAACCAATATCAGTACGTCATATATAAGAAAAATAAAAAATAGTGATGAAATAATTTATTCTGTCATAGAACCATTTATTATTTCCAGTCATCATAAATTCTTTGACTCTGATAAGCTGAAACTGCTTACACATTGATCTAGCCGAGTAGTACGGATCACTTGTGACTGATTAGATTTTTTCTCCTCGATCAATTCGCGTAAACAATCTCTCTTTTTCTGTTTATTAAGCAATTGTTTTGCCCGTAATAAAAAGAAATCTTAATAAAAAACTGTCTTGAATCTATTATTATGCGTACATGTAACTCAGATATCGATTTTATGCTAGTTTTGTGCTTTGTTTTCACTGATTACCCCTGCCGCGTCGTCACCATGGTAAACAAAAGACTGGAAGTGAAATGGACAATGCGAGGTGCAACGGCACTTGTCACTCGTTTATAATGAAATTGACACTGAATTAAGATAGATTTTGATCAATATGTTTATCAAACTCAACCGAAATAGACAATAATTCGATATGCCTAGCTACTGACCTAGGCCTACGTGTTTATTTGTTCGCTTCTGATTAGTTCCGTTCATTTCTTATAATTTATCGTTACAGTGTTTCATAAAACGTAAATGTCCTCCTCGAACTATTCGTTTGAAATATCCTGGTAATGAACATTTAAAAGATGTCCACATTCCAATGTGATGACGTAACCATGATAGAAACAATCGAACTACGATAGGGCCTATGTTGAATTCATTTAAGTCGAACCGATATCTGTACTTCAAAGTGAAAAAGTGGTGTTACATTTATAGCCACTTTTAATTTGAAATAAGGAATGTGTTCGACATAATTATGTGGTTTAGAAATTATGGCATTCAAATTAAGGAATGCGGTTCAATTCTATTTATGCGAGTTCCAGGTATCGAAGTTTAGCTGTATAGTTTTTTGTACTTAACAACCGGCAAATTGTGAACTGTTGTCAATTTCAAGTGTCATCTTTTAGGGTCAAGTCAGTAAAACTTTGTCAGATTATGCATGTTTTCTTTCTTGTATTGGATCTAGACTGGAAATAAATTCGTTATACGGCATTTTGACAGAGTGTACGGCAGAAATACCGTGTTACTAATAGTATTAGTCAGATTAAATATATCTGAGACAAATCAGTAAAAAAACATTAAAGAAAAGACCTTTTACGTCACATGACTTTTCATTGAAAAGTGCGCTTTACCGTAGTGAGGGTACAGGAAGAGTAAAAGGACTATTTTCACAGCGTGGTAAAACTGTCTAGGTATACCAAGATAGACCTGTTCTTTGCTTATAGAGACGAATTCACGTGTCATGTTAGAATAGGTCATATTCCATTCAGCTATCAAGATACAAGTGCATCTAAGATATAGAAATATTTCATTTGGTACATAATCATGCCTGTTTGAATTTGATTCATTTTCTTCAGTGGAGGAACAAATTAAATGTGTATTTATAGGGTAATTGGTAAATCCATTACCTTATAACCTGTTTCTAGGTTTGAAGAAAAATGACCACTTAGAGCTGGTTGAAAGTAAAGCAGAATGCGCCTTAAGGCGCATTCTGCTTTACTTTCAGCCTGATTTAAGCTATCATCTGCTTGGATAGAGAAAGTATTTCATATCGTGCATATTCATAACTGTATAAACTGGGACTATTTTCTGAGAGGGAACACTAATTTAGAGGCGTAAAAAGGCGTATTTATAGGGTATTGTGTTAAAACAAGATTGACTATATGTTTTTCTCAGGTGAAATGTAGTGGAGATGAGACTGATGTGACGGACTGTCTGGTGGAGGAGAGTTGTGACACCCAGGATTATGTCTCAGTCGTCTGCTATGGCTTCACTTTAACCACCACAGGTAACAACTCCAGGAAACAGTTGAGATACTGAACTCTTTCAGGGCTTCGGATAAGAGGGACTAAATTGAACAAGAACATTTTCTCACTCATTTCAGCAACAAATCCTATGGCGTGACTTCTCATTAGAATCTTCTCGAAGCAATGATTCTAATGGGTAGTGACATCATAGAGTTAAATTCACTGATATAAAGATTTAGGTTTTGAAATACTCCCTTAGTCCCTTATCTGGAAACCTGATATTTTCTCTTTTTGCATGCTTAACCCTTTACCCTATAGCCTGTTTCTAGTTTTTAAGATATGTGGCTACTTAAAGCAGGTTGAAAGTAAAGCAGAATGTGCCATAAGGCACATTCTGCTTTACTTTCAGCCTGCTTTAAGCTATAATCTGCAAGGAAACTGAAAATAATTCTTATGAATTCTATTCATGACTGTATAAATTGGAACTATTTTCTTCAGCGGAGGAATAAATTAAATGCGCTAAAAGTCGCTTCTATTGGGGAAAGGGTTAATAATTGTTTTGCTGTGCAGTCAATGTCTTCTGCTACTGTTCTAAACAAATCATCACTTATGTGTAAATTTAAATATAGATTTCACCTTTTCAGTGACCGTGTCATACTAGATTTACTGTGTTTCCTTAATCCTCTGCACAACATTACTTTGTGAACAGTTTGGACTCTTATGAGACACCAAGTAACTTGGTTTCTCATAAGGATTCAAACTGTTTGACACTCTGATGATATTTCTTGAAATAAAATGCACTCAAATCAAGTTTGAGAATTGTTGACAAGTGTAATCATCATTAAAATTACAGTGTATCTGATAAGAGTGCACTTGTCCAGTATGCAAGCACTGTAGACCCAGATCAGAGGGCTCCTGCAGGAGCCTTCTGGTCAGGATCTGCACTGTTTGTCATTTTGCAATATGTTGTAAAAACCACTTTTAAATAGTAAAAAAATGGACTAGACTTAATTAGCAGTTGGAATTATCCATCAAAAGTTTCAGAGGAGAATGAGTTTATAATAAGTTTATCTTTGCACATTTCAGTGGCAGCAACACAACCTCTGCCTGAGGATGATGAGTTTAATGCTGTGCCAATCATAGTGGCTGTTGTCGTGTTTGTTGCTCTGTTAGTTGTAGCCCTGATAGCCATGTACTGTTATAGAAAACACCAAAATATCAAGAAAGAGGAAAGGTCAAAGGAGACTTTTAGTAACGACATAATTACTGCAGATGTCGATGGTTCTGTTCACGCTGTAAATAGACTTCATGGAAATGTTAATACGCCAGAGTTAGATCGTGCTCGTTATGCGAACAGAGAAGGTATTGAAGCAGTAGATTTTGAAAGAAGCTATGACAACCCTGCCTTTAGGGGAGATGGGTCAACTACAAACAGTACATATGATAGAATACCTGAAGGAGCATACTCTCGCTTACATCCCAGTAATAGTGAAAGTCATAACTATGATAATCTGCCAGAGAATGAAAGAGAAAAGGTACCACATTCAGAGGATGCAGTTACCAAAGACAATAGAGAAAGTTCATCATACTTTATAAGTCCCTTTGCAGCCCAGGGTGTCGTTGAGAGCCCTACTAGTAGTGTTAGGGAGCCCCAGTGGTAACCTTACACAGAGCTCAAGATAATGGGAGTATTTCAAAAACTAAAATTTTTATTTCTGCATTTAACCCTAAGGTGTATCTACTCATTAGAATGGTCTCTTTGAGATGATTCTAATGAGTAGTAAAACCATAGGATTTGGTCAAATGAATGAGAAAATGTTGGATTTGTTCAGTTAACTCCCTCTTATCTGGAGCCCTTTTACATACAGATGGTAAAACACTATTCTTTCCTAGCAAATGCACAACTACAGTACTCCTTCCATATAACGGCCTTCCAAACAAAGATTCCCTCCTTATAACAAGGCATGCTGCTGTTTCCCAAACAAGACAATTATGTCCAACCTTTTTACAGCTGCAACATCGTCTGCTCAAAAGTGTAGTCTGCTGTTTTTCTAAAAGTTATGTATTGTACATTTTGACAGATTCAGAAACATAAATACAAGTGACAAACAGTTTGAACTAAGATCTGGGTTTAAACTGTTTGCAAATGTAAGCTAAGAGTATTAATTTTCCCTCCCTATAACACACACAATCTTTTTCTCCCATTGGGTGTTGTTGTAGAGAAGGAGCACTGTATGAACTAAGAACATTTTGGAGCGAGATCAGACGTAGAGTAACTTGGCTTCTGATTTTGACATTCAGATTTGTAACAATGTTTTTCTGAAACAGTCATTTTGGCTTAATTGCATTTGCTTTTTGAATTTTTACTGGGAAAGAATAGAAATTTACCCACTGAGTGACACATTTCTATGCCAAATTTAAGGGCCATTGCATGGATATTACAAACATTTGCTAATCTGTAGAACTTGCATGTATATAAATCAAGATCTACGCAATTTTCAAAACTCACCAATATTATGTGTCCCACTGCTGCTTATTTTTAATGTCGAAAGTTGCACTTTATGTATAATATGCAGCTTAACCCATTACTCCATAGATACAATATATTTTTACACTTTGGGTTTATTACAGAATTTATAATTAATATATGTACATTTAGCAGGAATGATGCATATATAAATGTTCTTGTTACACAGCTAAAATTGGATATTTACCCAGACAGTTTCGCCAACTGTCAGTCAGCTTGGTCACTGGTGAACTATGAGATCTGCTGAAAAATTAATTTCTGTTGTCATCGCATGGCTATGCAGTGAGAAACAAGCAATGGAGTTGACCAATTACCCCATAGCCTGTTTCTAATTATTAAAACAGATTACCACTTAAAGCAGATTGAAAGTAAAGCAGATTGTGCCTTAAAGCGACTCGCAACCGGATGGTGTACTTGTCAAAATAAAAAAAAATACTCAAATAAAAGCAAATTTGTGGCATTATTTGGCTTCTGACATTAAAAAAATATGATCAGTCCAAAAAAAGTCTCAAGAATCGTCACCGAATCTTAGTTTTTTTTAGATATATTCCATCGTTTTTCAATAGCGTCAGCTGACGGTTTTGCTGTTGTTGTTGCTTCTCTACACGGGCTCTGACATAAACCGGAGCCGAATAATGTAGTATTAAGCGCTACCAGTGAAGTACGTTAATTCGCTACCATATATATAGAGAGCGTCCGTGGTCGAGGCGGTAAAGGCGTGTCCTCATTTTTCTTGTTTGTCTCCGCAATGGAGGGTCACGGGTTCGAATCCCACCAGAGCTTCTTTTTTTTTTTTTGGAAATGCATTTTTTAACAGAATCTATTATCCTAAACTAAATCTTACCCATTTATATAATCATTTGACATATATTTACAAATTACCATTTTTAATGCTAAATCCAGTTGCGAGCCTCTTTAAGGCACATTCTGCTTAAGCCTTTACTTTAAGCCTGCTTTAGGCTATTATCTGCTAAGATACAGAATATATTTCTTACAATACATATTCATGACTGTATAAAAGGGAACTATTTTCTTCAGTGGAGGAATAAATTAGAGGCGTTAAAAGGCGTATTTAAGGGATAATGGGTTAAGGGTTGATTATTGAACACAATGGGGAAGATGCTATTCTTTCCAATTCAAACGAAAGTTACAAGGCATACAAAGGAAAGTAAAAACAATAAAATGTAAAAAATGTTGACTAATTATCTAAATCTGAGTGGCAAGCAGTTTGGAGCCTGATCAGACGCTGGGTAATTTGACATCTAATCTGGCTGCAAACTGTTTGCAATGAAACTCAACATTGAAGCACAAAGAAATTTATGGGAAAAGAATATCCATTCGTCCATCCGCGCGTCCGTAACAAGGTTAACTAGATTTTACTGATTTATCTAGCATCAACACGGCTTGCTCAAATACTATGATACTCAAACAGTTGTTGCCTTGGACCATTCACTATCCACCAATATCACCCAAGCCCATTTGACCTTGACCTTATTTGGACTTGGAATATTTTAAATAGGCTATTTCTTGTTTAACTAGATTTTACCGTTTTGTCTAGTATCAACACTACAGACTACAAATTCAATGCTTTGATATTTATACAGTTGTTGCCTTAAACCATTACCAATTAATTCACCAATATTACCCAGCCTCAATTTGACCTTGACTTTGACCTTATTTTGATTTAGAAAAGATTCAGAATATACTGACAAGTTTGCCACTGTGGGCATAAGCTCTCTATATTGAATGCAGTCTTATTTTATGCTGTATATAATCTAACATATAATATGTATATTATACAATTTGAAACTAATTGTTTTACTCTGTGATGAAAACCTTTCTATTCACATATCAAGTTATGTTCTCCAATTTTCATATTAACCCTGTACTCCATAGATACATGTACATCTTTTTATGTAATTAAATAATTCCTCCACTGAAGAAGAGAGTTCCATTTTATACCATAATGAATGTGCAACATAAGAAACATTATCTATATCCTAGGAGATGGTAGCTAAAAGTTAGCAGGCTGTTAGTATAGCGGAATGCACCTTAAGGCAAATTCTGCTTTACATTTGTCTTCAAAAGAAGAAACAGGCTATGGAGTAAAGGTTTATGGGGCTATAAATCTGTATTAATGGGATGGTTTTTTCATTTAACCATTATAATGCTGAATTATCAAATGGACTCACCATTTTGTGATAAACAACGAGTTTACATAGTCTCTCAAGGGATTTGTCCCATAATATTTAAAGATATTGCAAACAGTGAAGACCCTGATCAGAGGGCTCCTGAAGGAGCCCTCTGATCTGGGTCTACACTGATTGCTAATGATGTATATATCAGTTTCTAGCATTATTGGGATTAAACATACTAGGCTTATAAGTTAAAATATAATTACTCAACCAGTGTCTGCACTGGCAAGCACTGTGACACAAAATCAGAATGAAATTATATATTTCTGTTTATATTGAAGAATATTTAAATTTGATTATTTACATATTAAATACCTCAAGAAACATCACATCACTTCATTGCATTTAATTTTTATATTTTAATTGCATTAATTAGGACTATATATATTAAGATGTGTAAACAAACTTGATATACAAAAAAATGTCTTTATACCTTGTTTGAAAGTTGCAATGAAAATAAAACCTGATGATTAGAGTTACTTTTAGCTGATTAGTGGTGGGGGGGGGGGGGGGATCTAACTTATTGTAATGGTTTTCCCTGTATAGTTCTGAGTCTGAGGACTTTATTACTTTTTTGAATTCGCTTTTGTAATACATATATGATATGTATATGAATATTACTTTTTTATAGAAATGTTCATACATGAATGTTAAAAGTAGCACCAGTTATAGCGTGGAAGACATTATTTCACCCCTCACTCCCGCACACACTCTTCGTTAGGGAGGCGGGTGTACAAATGGAATTAGCTTGCCTGTATGTCCATCTGTCTGTAAATAGAAATGTGTACTTATAATGTCGTCTCCACTGTATCAATGTCAGAAGCAATTGAGGCAAAATATGATTGATTTTGCTTGGTTTCATATGTACAAGAAAACCTCTTGATTGAATAAAAGACAGCTGACAGCTTAAAGCAAGGTGACAGTAAATAGGGGTTCCTACAGGAGCTTTCTGTTTTACTTCCACCTTGCTTTAAGCAGTCACCTGCCATAACCCATTACCCCATAACCTGTTTCTAGTTTTGAAGATAGTTGACCATTTAAAGCAGGTTTGAAGTAAAGCAGAATGTGCCTTAAGGCACATTCTGCTTTACTTTCAATCTGTTTGAAGCTGTTATGTGCTAGAATATAGAAAATATTTATTATGATTCTTCTTTGTGCCAGTATAAATTGGTACAATGTTCTTCAGTAGAGAAATAAATTAAAGGCCTAAAAAGGCATATTTATGGGGTAATGGGTTAAACACTTGCTAATTAACATAATTTAGTGGACATTAATGGAGAGGTGTTACTGTTTGGTTGTTTTTTCTTGGTTTTGTATGTACAGTATGTGATTGGCATAAAAAATTATGAATGTTGTATTGTATAGTAAAAGGTTATTGCCACTTTTGAAAGTGCATGAGGTAAAAGTCCCAGTTTATTGTGAAATCCTGCAGGTATTATTCAAATTCAATTCTATTGAATAATTAACTATCCTGTTATCCCATAGATAGATAGTTTACTGTGTTTCTGTGGAGGAAAGGACATATTCAACCCTAGCAATGAGTTTACTCACCATTTACAAAAAAACATACCTGTAAATAGTATATCTATCTGATGCAAACAGTGTAGAACCAGATCAGAGGCTTCCTTTTCCTTGATCAGTGTCTGCACTGTTTGTCATTTTGCAATATATTTCAGAAAACAACACTAGGTAGGCCATAATGCTCTAAACTTAGTTTGAAATTGGAATTGTCCATTTTAAGTGTCAGAGATGAATGAGTTACATTTCACCATTTATCACTGAATGCATTTGGTATATGAACATTTACTCCATGCAATATTTATGCTCAGGTATACCGGTATATTGTTTTGCAATAGAACATAGTCTCCCTTATCATGGCCAAATGTTACCTTTCCATCAATGTTACATGTATACATCTTAACACTTATAAAATTGAATAAATATGGTCTAATGAAAATGCAGTAAAACCTCGCCATTATGACCATCAAAATGAAGGCTAATTGGTTGTATAACAGGCAGGTGGCAGCTTAACCCATTACCCCATAAATATGACTCTTTACGCCTTTAAATTATTTGTCCACTGAAGAAAATAGTTCCATTTTATACAGTCATGAATATGTATCATAAAAAATATTTTCTATATTCAAGCAGATGTTAGCCAATGCGCATTCTGATTTACTTTCAACCTGCTTTAAGTGGTCACATGTCTCCAAAACTAGATACTGGCTATGGGGTTATGGGTTAAAGCAAGGTGGCAGTAAACAGAAAGCACCTTGCTTTAAGCATTCACCTGTTCTAAACACCTAATAATTTACACAATTTAGTGGTCCTAATATAGAAGTTTCACTGTTTAGTATGACATCGAATCTCGATGGCTCGTATTTCCTAGTTAAAACATGGCTAAGCCATTTTAAACTTTAAAATACAGGTAAATGTGACTTAAAGTGGGTTAAAGTTATCAAGATTCAAGTATTTTATTTTGAAATGTTCTGTTTTCTTTTCAAAACTTGCAGGTTTAAGGTCCAAGTAACATACATTTTGGCTCCTACTCAGGTCCTGGGTCACTCAGTTTCTGATCCAGATCCAAACTGTTTGCAAAGATATAAAAAGTTTGGTTCTTGCATTCAAAGGGTCTTCTGTCTCCTGATTTATATATACAGTAAAACCTTTCTATTACAGTCACTAAAACAAATACTAATTGATTGTATTATAGACAGGCAGGTGACAGCTCAAAGCACGTCACAATAAAACAGAAAGCTCCTTAGGAGCTTTCTGTTTTATTGTCACCTTACTTTAAGTAGTCATCTGACTTAAACATCTAATAATTTACACAATTTTATGGTCATAATGTAAGACAGTTTTGTCGGCCATGATGGCTTGGTAAAATGCCAACATTTAGTTTTTGTATCCTGACTATATCTCTGGAACCACTTGTCTGCAAGTTATGAAACTTGCAATGATACAGTTAAACATCGCTATTGTGACCACCTAGTTGTGTTTAGTTATCAGGTATTTAAGAAAGATGACTGCGTAAAGCAAGTAGAACATGAAACAGAAAGCTCCACTAGGAGCTTTCTGTTTTATGTTCACATTGCTTTCAGCTGTCACCTGTCTTTTATGTGGTCAATTAACCTTCTTTTTAGTGGTTGTAATAGAAGGTTTTACTGTCCGTTGCTGCCAAGTGGCGATGTGCTCACTTTTGTTTCTTTAATGTACTGAGACATGAACTCTTAAGCATTCTTGTTCCTTATGTACATGTATATGTTAATGTCTTTTGTATTCAACACTCTTAGTGATAGTTGTTACAATACTGGTATATACAAATGTATTTCTACAAATAAGTATTAAATACTTATATTTATAAATGTAATTTATTTTCTCTTCAGCCCATTTAACCCTTTCTTCATAGCCTAAAGTGCAAATAATCTATATTCAACCCATTACCCCATATCCTGTTTCTAGTTTTGAAGATAGGTGACCACTTAAAGCAGTTTGGAAGTAAAGCAGAATGCACCTTAAGGCACATTCTGACTTACTTTCAACCTGCTTTAAGCTACAATCTGCTTGGATATAGGAAATCACTAATACAGTGCATATTCGTTTTTGTATAAATTGGCATTATTTTATTTTATGGAGGAATAAGTTAAAGCTGTAGCTATGATGTAATTGGTTAAAGTAGGATACTGCTTAAAGCAAGATGAAAGTAAAACAGAAAGCTCCTTGCTTTAACATACCAACAACATCAATGACTATTAATTTTTATATGCTGGTCTTCCGATGGGAAGTAACATGGTATGACGATGTTGGCCCCTCCTGTTTTCCCCATTATTTCTCGTATATGCTTGGATATAATTATGACGCTGAAATTTGTTATATGACATTGTTTTGATAAACTGCACATTGAGTTTACCTGTCACCCCTATTCATCAATTCCATTAGTTGTGCCCCTTTTGGAACTTGAAATATAAGAAAAATTAGGATTGCAGATGCTGATTATATTCATCCTTTGCAAACAATGTAGACCCAAATAAAATGTCTCACAGAGTGGCATATTGATCAGGATATTTTTTGTTTCTTTTGATTATTTTGTAGGATCATACCCATGGATGAACATAATGGGCAGATTGATCTGGGGTCTGGAATACCCCCACTTTCCTTCCCCTGGAAAAATCCTAAAACAGATGGAAAGAAGAGTTACACTGTTAGTATGTGTTTCGTGGCGTCTCATCAGAATCCAAACTGTTGGACACATTGAGTCTGTTTTGAAAAGAAATTTAGAAAATTCTATTTTTAGAACATTAGCAGACGACAATTGTTGCAGACGAAACCATTCCCAGCTTGCAAAGAGTTATAGAACACTGAATTAATTCTGCACAGTGAAGAATATGTTATGCCAGGAACGTAGATTATATACGTTCCTGGTTATGCTTCCCTGTTGAGACAAAACGCAAATTCAATGAACAATGTACAAAATGACAATTTCTGGAAAATAATGACAATATTCTTTTCAATCTTAGTGGCAAATAGTTTGGAGCTAGATCAGATGCTGGGTTACCCGGCATCTGATCTGGCTCCAAAATGTTTGTAGTTCATATAATGTTTTAGCATATTTATGTATACTTGGGAAAGAATATAACGCCTTCTCCACTGTATGTTAAATCTTCTGGGAGATGGTCCCTCTCTGAGAAATATTGTATGAACATACATTCATGTGGCATGTTCAATTTGAACATGTGGAACAATAAATAATTCAGATACTATAGACTTATGGCCGTTTTATTAATAATTTCATGTGAAAGAAGCTCAAGTCACAGAATGCTATCATAACATATGGACTCCTATGGACGGCCATACAATTTACAACAATCACTTTTAACTCATTCTCCCATTAAGCATCGAATTTCCGGTTTCCAGGTAAGTCTAGTCCATTTTGACTATTTAGGACTGTGTTTTCCAATATACTACAAAATCACAAACAGTGCAGACCCTAATCAAATATCCTATATCCTAGCAAATGGTTGTAATTGTACTAAACAAGTATTCAAAGTTGCAAATGAATTTTCTACAGTTATTGAAAAATTTCATTTACTTCTTCTGAGTCAAAACAAGGGCAATGACTCTGGAATGGCAACTCCCAGGGTAATCTGTCTTGTTGTAAGGTGATGTCCATTTGATACTGAAGAAGTATTCAAAACGTTTGATAGTTACTGATAAACTTAATTAACAAAGTCTAAGTCAAAACAAGGGCAATAACTCTAAAATGACAAATCACAGGGTTACATGCCTTGTTGTATGAGTTGCCCTTTTGATATTAAACACGTTTTAAAAGTTTCAAGTTAATACCTTTAATAATAATTGAGAAATTTCAATTTACAAATTTCAAGTAAATAAAACAAAAGACACCAACTCTTGATTGACAAACCCCAGGGTTACTGTACCTGCTTTGTTGTAATTCGTTGCCCTTTTGATGTTAAACATGCAAGTATTCAAAGTTTCAAAATAATACCTTTGATAGTCATTGAGAAATTTCAATTTATAAGTTTTAAGTAAAAGAAAAGGGAAATAACTCTGGAATGACAAATCCTATGGTTATCTGCTTCATTGTTATGAGTTGTCCTTTTGATATTAAGCAAGTATTTAAAGTTTCAAGTTGATTCCTTTGATAGTTATTGAGAAATTTTAATTTACAAGTTTTAAGCAAAAATAAAACAAGGGCAATAACACTGGAATGACAAATTTCAGGGTTACTTGTCTTTTTGTAATCAGTAACTGTTGTCTTTTTAATATTAAACATGTATTCAAAGTTTCAAGTTAATACATTTGATAGTTATTGAGAAACTTCAATTTAAAAGCTTTAGTAAAAACAATTCAAGTGCAATAACTTTTCAAAAACAAATCACAGGGTTACCTGCCGTTTTGTAATGAGTTGCCCTTTTGATACTGAACAATTTTTCCAAGTTTCAAATGGATACCTACGATAGTTATTGAGAAATGTTGTCTTACAAAAACCTTAACCTAAACATTTAACCAACGCAGACGCTGACGCAGACGACAGCGTGACGACAATAGCTCGACTTTTTCGAAAAATGCCATTGACGAACGGGTTTATTCATTGACCCTCTGATATAAGCAAGTAAATAAATAAGTTATTACCCTGACATGTGCACTATGATTGTACAAAACATGATAAACCACACAACATTTGTATAATAAGCACCCGCTCTAGAGATCACAAAAGATAAAACATAAGTGTATAAAATCTTACACATAATTATGATATTCACAAAATATGGGTTTTGTAATCAATACCACACGGTTACCAGAACCCGGACCTAAATTTGCAAATGACAACTACTATGTTTTTGTTGTGACGACCAAAAGGTTGGAATCATGCGATTTAAAAAAAAAGGATTAATGACCAATGTAAGATGCCCAGACACTTGGATAAAAACCTCTCTATCAGTTCATTATTAGGTGTTTACGACAGGTGACTGCTTTAAGCAAGGTGACAGTAGAACAAGAAGCTCCTTTAGGCTGTCAACTGCCGGTGTAACGAAGTATTTTGACCCCCATCGAAAAATGACCCCCGGTCAAAATTCGACGACGTAGAATGACCCCCGGTCATTTTTCGATATCGTACAATGACCCCCGGTCATAATTCGACGTCGAAATTTGACCCCCGGTTATAGTACTATGACTCCCCTCATGAAGTGTTTTGACCCCTCCTGAAATATATCGACCCCCATCGAAAAATGACCCCACCCCTCTTTAGCAATTAACAGACACAGTTTAACCCATTGGACCCTTGCGACGAGTATATTAGTCATTTACAAACAGTCTACCTAGCAATAGTACATGTGTCCTTTGTAAACCGTGTAGACCCAGATCAGACTAATCCCAAAGGAGCTCTCTGATATGTTTGTAACATATGTCAGTTTTGAAATATATTGTATAAAACAACTCTAGCTAGTCAAAAGTTGACTTGACATAACTAGAAAAAAAATGCATTGTCCACTTGAAGTTTCAGGTGTGAATAAGTTAAAAGATATATAAAATTTAGATGATAAACAAGTCAAAATTCAGACTTATGATAAGCGCCCCAATGAAACGTACAGTATACTTAATGCTGTTCCCGATGGGTTACGTTAACCTTGTGCCTATCTGTTGGATACTGATGGTAGGGAAACAAGGTGGCTGCGGATCTGTGGTATAATTCGTGGACAGCTTATTTATAAATAAGTTAAGGTAGTAATTCAGTCATGGAGTATGCAGGCCGGTGGGCCGGGAACAGGCATAGTGTGAATTACTTGAGAAAGTTATACATTACATTACAAGTGTCACCAATTACATTGCTAAAGAGTGTATTATATTACAATTATTATTACGTTTACGTTTGTAATGTATTAAATTACAAGTACGTTGGCAAAGTAATGCATTACATCACACATTACATTTTGATAACAGTCAAAAACATTACTGAAAAATAACTAATAAGCATATCATATATAACTGATAGGTTATCATTTACAAGTTCTTTGTCAACTAAATAATCAAAGATTCTAAACATAAGAATACATAGATGCAAGTTTACAGTTTGAAAAGTCACAGCCTTTTTATAGTGCCCCCTGGGTAAGGAAGTATACTTTTGTAAGCAAGTGAGCCCTTAACCCTTTCCTCCACAGTAGCGCCTCAGGCCGCCTGCACCTACATCTGCAAATAAGATTAAGATACACTAATAAAATCCAATAATAGTTTTAATTACAGGCGTCAGCTAACAACAAAATGAGTGTAAAGCAGAAGCATACATGAGCTTTCTGCATAATATTCATATTGCTGTATGCATTGTCCTGCCTTAATCACAGTTAAACGTAGCTAATTTGCAAGCTTGCCTATGGAGCAAAGGGTAAATACAGACCAAAAGTTTTGTACAAAGCTCTTTGAAGTGCTTACCTGTTATATGAAATGGCATGTCTTTTTGCCTGTATACTTCTTAATTGAATTACTGCTAATTACCAAGACAAAATATATAAATGTTACTGTTGCACATAACATCATTAAAGTTTCAAATACATTGTCTGTTAGATGCATTATGTCAGACCTGATTATTTAACCATTTACTCCTTAGCCTGTTTCTATTCTTGAAGATATGTGACAATTTATTGAACGTAGTTTACAGTCTATCAGTGGTACTCCATACCAATAAACGTTACGTGAACGAGTGCAAATATGTATCCCCCTTTTACAGAACATGTATATGTAATATTTACATCAGTTCCAATGACATTCGTCATCTAACAATGTGTCGCAACAGAAACATTGCGGCATGTGACTATGAAAATTGATTAGATTATTGACAGTATATTGTACAACATAGAAGCATCCAATGATTTAGGTAATTAGCAATCTGATATGAATTTACCCTCAGGGAGCTGATCGCAACCATGGCGGGGTTATTCTACGACATTGAAAAATGACAAGGGGTCTTTGTTTGACATCAAATACGGTAATTACCATATCGGGGCAGGGGTGGCATTCTTTGAAATAGAATGCTATCAGGGGGTCATTGTACGACATCGAATAATGACCGGGGGTCATTGTACGACATCGAATAATGACCGGGGAGTCATTCTACACATCGAATAATGACCGGGGAGTCATTCTACGACATCGAATAATGAGCGGGGGTCATTCTACGACATCGAATAATGACCGGCGAGTCAAACTATGATATCGAATAATGGCCGAGGTGTCAAAATACGAGCTAGAAGAATGACCGGAGTCTTTCTACGACACTGAATGGTGTGATGTGCAATGAGGCAACATAACACAGCTTCCGATTTTGATCGCTTTTTGTTTGCTTGTTTGTTTGTTTGCTTGTTTGTTTAGTAAATGCAATTAACTTTACACTTAACATGGTAAACTATAAACGCACAACATAGCAAGTGTTGACAAAAGACAAAAAAGCCCACTCAAAACAACCGACCTACAGTCCTCTTATTTCTTGACAAAAGGGATAAGTTCCGACAAATCAAAACATCCTCTATGAAAATATGTTAAGACATTACCTAATAAATACGAATTTTACGCCTTTGATCTTTTTATTCCTCTACTGGAGATAACAGATCAAATTTATACAGTCATGGATATATATATATTTTCTATATCCTAGCAAAGTGTACCTTAAAGCAGGCTGAAGTAAAGCAGAATGCGCAATCTGCTTTACTTTTAACCTGCTCTAAGTGGTCATCTGACTTTAAAGCTAGAAAAAGGATGTGGGGTAGTTGGTTAAACCAAAGAAACCGCGGCAAGATAGGAAGATTTCTTGGAATGAATGTCAATACGAGCGTATTGTAAATTCATACGCTTTCTCGGAGACGTGGTACATGTGTGATTGGGGTTTACTCAGCCTGCTACGTCAAAATTAAATCAATAATCGAACAAGAGTAATTGGTAGATCGTAAATGTATACTTGTAAAAGGGTAAACGGTTCTGGGTTCGATACCCATAAGGTTGTCCATTAATAGGCAGACACACTTACAATTCAATCAATATAATTTATTCACTCAAAACTTAGTTAGGTTTAAAACAACTTTAACATATGCAAAACTGACTTTAAACAAAATATCAAGGATTTTTAAAGGGGGGTCATATTTCGACAGGGGGGGGGGGTCATAATTCGACGATGGGGGGGGGGGGGGGTCATTATTCGACGATGGGAGGTCATTCTACGTCGTCGAATTTTGACCGGGGGTCATTTTTCGATGGGGGTCAAAATACTTCGTTACACCGGCTTTACAACCAATTTGTCTTCGTTTTAATGGTCGTAATAGAGGGGGTTTACTGTATTTAAAATAGAAACCATTGGAATGTTTTGGCCCTTACAGGTCATGCACATGAAAACAACCAGTGTTAAACGAATATCACAAATAATTTATTTTATATACAAGTATACATGCTGCTGCAGACTATATACAGTATACTTAGCAAGAACAAAGTTTACAAGACATGATGTCGATCAGTCGAGACGTAACACAGTCAGATATGTGTTAACCTACATGTACTACACCTTAAATACCTCTGTTTTATAGACCTACCTTTAATCTATTCCTCAACTGAAGAAAATATCCCAATTGATTAAGTAGAGAATATGCACTAAGAAATATTTATTATAAATCTAGTAGCTTAAAGCAAGTTGAAAGTAAAACAGAAGGCACACTTTGCTTTACTTTAAAACTGCTACATGTATATATAAATGGTCACCTGTCCTTAATACTTAAGGGATTCGGGAGGTACTGTGCGCGCAAAAATATAGGTGTCTCATAAGTCAAAACTGGCTGGCCCTTTCAATAGGGGTGACACTATAATAAAATAAGCCTTTTACTATAAACAGGCTATGTAGTAAAGGGTTAGTGGCCAACCACTCTTTGAAAAATGCTAATCTCTTTGATGATAGGTTATTGCCTCAATCAGTCACACATGAAACTTCAAATTACTGGTACGTTTAGTTCATCTTTGTATAAACAATGCAGTGTACATTGCAAAATAGCAAACAGTGCATACCATGATCAAAAGGGCACTTTATAAGTCCTCTAATCATAGCCTGTACTGTTTTCATATGACATGTGTTCGCGCCTAGCGTCCAATAGAAGATCAGCGTCTGATCAGAGTATACACTGTTTGCTAACAGGAACTTCTATAAACAACGAAAAAGCAAAATTAGACTAGGAACCCTTAACATTAAAAAATGGACTTATCCAATATGTAAGCATGGAAGAATTCATTTGGCATAGAGTGTTTAAACACAATTTTACCGTCTACTTTTATTTCTCAAATTTAAAATACATGTACATATCGGCATTTAGACCTACGTAATATTATTGAAAATGCTATAGAGTTTGGATCTTGATCAGATGTCGTGTTACTCGGCATCTTATCAGGATCTATAATGTTTGCAAACATCCATCGTCATCGTATTTGGAGCCTGTGCAGACATACAGTAGAGAAAACGTTATTCTTTCCCGTTTAAACGCAAACGTACGCAAACGCATTGCAATAAAACGTAAAAAATGACAACTTATTGACAATCCTGACCATTTTGCTTAATCTGAGTGGCAAACAGTTTGGAGCCTGTTCAGACGCCGGGTTACCCGGCGTCTGATCTGGCTCCAAACTGTTTGCAATGGAAATAATAGTTTTAACGTAAACGCGTTTATTGGGAAAGAATAACGTTTTCTCCACTGTACCTACTTGAACATCAGACTTACAATGAAGGACATGGGAAGAAAAAATACATGATTCAGTTTCATTTCCTTGTCAGTACAGTGGAAAAGATGTAATTATTTCCCAATAAACGCGTTATGCTACAAAAACATAATTATGTCAATTGCAAACGGTGTGGAGCCAGATCAACGACGCCGGGTAACCCGGCGTCTGATCAGGTTCCAAACTGTTTGCCACTCAGAGAAAAAGAAAACGTCAACATTTTAAAAAGTTGTGATTCTTTTATATTTTATTGAATTGTGTTTGCCTTCTCCACGGTAAGGAACGAGTGTCTAGATACAGCATATCTTTATCGGCCATACTTTTTAGTATTTTAGTGTATAGTGTTTACAATTTGACACCAAGTATTTTTGATTTGACTAATCACCAACCGGCTCCTTTCGAAAATGCACAAAATTCAAAACATTTATAAAATTGAGATTAATGTTCGTAAAATAAATAAGATAAATGAAACAGCGAATTATTTTAGTCAAACATAGATTTTGTTGCATTCTACAAGTCTGTTTACAAATAGACACCAGGGACCTGTTTTATGAAACGTCGTACGACAAATATTGTTATAAGTCAGATTATAAAATTCTCAATAACAATTTATTTCTCCATCTAATTCTATCTTGTGACATCTCTTTGGATTCCAATGAGATATCAAAAGACAGGATTAGATTGAGAAATAAGAAAAAATATGTATTTTAAAGTTTTGACTTACGACCCCCTGGCGCCTATATAAACATCTAAACAATAGTCAAGGAAATTTAAGATTCACGTTAATCATACGTTTCAATTATGAGCTCGGTCTGACTTCGACCACGTGCGTAGAAGGCAAATATATGTATCAAATATGTGTTAAACAGTTTTGACCCTGGATCAAAACTGTTTCCAAATACTAGTAAAGTCGTGATCGGCAATATAAAAGTTAAAACATACAATTCTCACCAGTTCTGTCCTATATATTTTGGGCAACAGTAGATGTATATTTTTGCTCTCTTAGTTTTGTTTTCTTCGACTCTTAAAATCAACAGAAACTTGTCATTTGCCAAAGGTTTGAAACCATAAAATACCACATTATAACATTATCTTAACCTTATGTAGGCTTGGTCATCTGCAAATTAAACCTGTTCACTGCCTTACTCCGAGTACTATAGTTACTTTCAAACAGTTTGGATCCTGATCAGACACCGCATAAAACGGTGTCTGATCAGGATCCAAACTGTTTGACACGCAGTCCGATATTTCTTAAGTCATAATACCTAAAGCTACGCTTGTAAAACAGTAACATCACAGCAAAACCTCGATAACTCGCCTTTGAAGTCGAACTAATCGGCCAACTTATCTATGTTTCTAAAGTTGAAATTTGATACATTCAGCCATCCAAAATAGGATATATCCATTTTTTTTCAAATTTAATTATGTGGCTACACCAGACCTAAACTTTCAAAACCATGTATTCGTTAGCTGCGAAGGTCTAACAGAGCGACATGCCCTTAGATGCGATAACGTTTCTTTAAATATAGGTTAGAACAGAACAGAACATATTTTATTTTTGACTTAAACATACAGTATCTCGTCAATACAGACTAAATAATATTCACAATTGTCACGTAATCAATTACTGGATCAAATATTATAAAAATCCATGTATATATATAACACTATTTCTTTCTTATTGTCAGTTGTAAAATGCAGGTGAAAACTAACAGAGTGCATATTAAATGACAATTCTTCGTGAAAATAGCAGGCGTAGGTAGCGGAGTCCGTCTATTTCACGAAGACTTGTCATTTGCAGTCTACCGCCCATAAATCCAAATAAGGAATATTGTTTACCACTGCGTTGCTGTGTTCGAAAATTGATCTTTGTTAACTTGAGAAAAATATTAATATGAGTGGCAAACTCCTTGGGTCGAGATTAGAAGCCTCGTTACACGGCGTCTGATCTAGATCAAAGTTGTTTGCAAATATTAGCCAAGTCGCCCTTAGCACGATAAGGGTTAATTGTTTTGTCTTGCACTATCGTTTCAATGTAAAAGCGGGACAAACGTTTGAACAAACTAAACTTGCTAGATCTAGTACCATTCCCTGACAATAAAAAACGTTGCTATTTTCGAAAATTTGATTGGATCTTTGTTAAACTTGAGAAACATATTAGTGGCAAAAAGCTTGGATCCAATTCAGACGCCTCGTTACACGGAACATGGGGGAAATCCCGGACGGAGGGACGGAAGGAGGAACGGACGGACGGACATCGCCATACCATAATACGTCCCGTCTGAAAACCGGCGTATTATAAAACAAATTTATAATGGCCCTCTTTTAAAACAGTGTAGACTCAGATCAGAAAGGTCTGCACTTTTATAAGCAAATGTATATAAGCTCAAATCATAGATACTTATATGGGATAGATTAAAATTATATATGAATATTCAGGGGATGGGGGATGGGCGGTGTGGGAGGATGAACTTCAGTTTTACATAGACGTCTTCGGTATGCCATGGCCAGGGATGGCAAAAAGCTATATCCTATAGTCGGCCATTCGATATGAACATGTTGATCTACTTGGAGGTTGGCTAGACAGATAGAGTTTAACGAATAGCCCCGATATTAATTTGGACTAATAATAAAAACTACAAAATATTTAAACTACAAAAATGTTACATTGTCCGTATCTATATATTTACAGCAACCCAAATTACTAAATCCATTTGCGAAAAGTGTACTTCAATATGCCAAGAGAAATTCTTATATGCGTGCAGCATCTGTCTCTGCTCAAATGATTTCCGCCAAATCTTTGTTCAATATAGCAACAGTTTTAGTTAACTTTTTCACTGTCAATGACGACAAAAGGCGCATTCGCAAATAGTTTGAATTCTGATTTTGATTTAGTTCACATTTTCACTCCTAGTGACACAATAGGGCGCATTCGCAAACAGTTTGAATTCAGATTTTGATTTAGTTATCGTTTTTAATGTCAACGACGCCAAAAGGCGCATTTGCTAACAGTTTGAATTCTAATCTAGTTAACCTTTTCACTGCCCATGGCCCACAAAGGTGCGTTAACCAACAGTTTGAACTATGATTTTGCTTGAGTTAACATTTTCACTGTCAATGACGCCAAAGGCACATTTACAAACAGTTTGAATTCTGATTCTGATTTAATTAACATTTTCACTGTCAACGACGCCAAAGGCACATTTACAAACAGTTTGAATTATGATTCTGATTTAATTAACATTTTCACTGTCAACGACGCCAAAGGCACATTTACAAACAGTTTGAATTCTGATTCTGATTTAATTAACATTTTCACTGTCAATGACGCCAAAGGCACATTTACAAACAGTTTGAATTCTGATTCTGATTTAATTAACATTTTCACTGTCAACGACGCCAAAGAGCGCAAAGTTTGAGTAACGCGGCGTCTGATCGGGATCGAAACTATTTGAAATTCAACAATGTAGATTGTTCTCTTGTTCTGGATTGTCCATTATAGTAATTTAATCCATTTACTCAGAGCAAATTGATTCATACCTTGGATATCCAAGGTATGAATCAATTTGCTCTGAGTAAATGGATTAAATTACTATATTTGAAATTCGTTTTGGAGATACGTCAGTCATACTACCTTAAATCTAACTTTGAAAATAGATTGCAGACAGCATTCTTGAAGCAGACGACAATATGGGGATAAATTGGGTAAAAATTCTAAAGATGAATTTTGCGATGAAAGGGTTAAATTGCATGCACAGTTGACATGACGTTATTGTATCCTATTTGAAGGAAACGCAACGCAATAATATATAGAAATTGACACTTTCTTGATAAGGTAAGTGATTTATTCCAGATAGTCTAAGTGGCAAACATTTTGGAGCCTATTCGGACATAAAGCATATTGTTTATTCCCCACACTGCTGGCTTTACGAATAATCTCTTCCATTTGTTTTAACCATAACCATTTTGAATTGAATCTTGTAGGATTTGTCCTATCATTTCCCATGATAACCTGTGAAGACCCAGATGATAGGGCTCATTCAGAAGCTGTTCATTTAGGTCTAGAATGTCTCCAAATGATGTGTTACCTAGAGTTAGTGAGGGTTAATCACAAATGTGCTAATTGGGATAGCGTATTGCTGTTCCTACTGTAATATTCTAACTTAAGACTATGACTGTTTGCTCATTGCATGTGACGTTGAACTCATCCAACTTAACACGACAAGTTTAGTTACTGTATGCCTTCTTCTATGACTATTACCAACACAAAAGGGTCAACACAAATGTTGATGTCGGACGGACAGACGCCCGGAGGGACGGTACTCGCCAATATATAAGCCAGATTTGCGTCACAATCCGGCAAAATATAAAGATAAAGATAAAGACATAGCAAACGCTGACGCAACGCATACAGTGCGATGTATACCGTCAACAACTTATATAGAACGGTGCGTTTATGCGAAATACCTTATGCCCATTGAAAACAGTTTAAAGTAACATGATACGCCGAGGTACGCGTCGTATGAACAGGTTCTAATTTATTTACCACTTAGATTGAAAAGAATCGTCACCATGTTCAAGAAGCCTTTTTTCTGCATATCAGCACATTACTTTTGCAATTTGTTTAATCAGGAAATATCAACGTTATCTTCAGTCTACCGACGCCATCAGTTCTCTTTAAACACAACAAATACGAGCGTATTATAAGACGCTGACGCACCAGTTGGACGCGGGAAAGATAAAATACACTCACTGCACACCACTGCAGAGTACAGCGCTCCCTCTCTACAACGACACCCAATGGGACACACAAATTGTGTGCGTTGTTCGGAAGGAGCCGTTATATGGAGGGAAATTGGTTAACATTTGCAAACAGATTGAATTCAGATCAGACGCCGCGTCACGCGGCGTCTGATCTGGATTCAAGCTGTTTATCTCTAGTCATTAAGATTTTTTTCTGTCAAAATGTCCAATAATTATGTAGCTTTGAGAAAAACAGCAGACGACAACTTTAAGCAGATGATATTGAAGCAGTAAAAGCGTTAGACGTAATAGTCATGTTTAGGGAATAGCACCAAGGGTCGTTGTAATGAGAGAGTCGATGTTGGGCGGGCCGTTGTAGGGAGGGAGCAGTGTAGTAAAACTCCACCGAACTGCGTCATTTTCACACTCATGCATTCAAAACATACACAAAAGTGCCATATGACCTATATTATGATACAGTGCCGTAAAGCCCTAATCAAACTAACAAATACGTTGACGCTAAGAAAGTATACATCCAACATTATATTAGTTTACTTCGAGGCTGCCTTTCTTTAAGCTTTAACAATGATGAGTGTCACTCCAATCTTGTTTCGTTTAGTCTGTTAAACTGATGTTGAAGCTTTTGTTCCAGCACCCGTCTTTGAATGTTTTCTTCTTCGGAACACCATCGGGCAGATGGCAGCTTTGTAAACATTACACACCAGAAATTACTTAGTATATTGTTCTTAACATCCTCCAAGATTACTAACATCACAAAATCTCTTCCTAGAACAATTTGTCTATCCATCGCAACAGTAAGTTGAAAGTGAAACCATTTGTCCTTTAATGTGGAAGCTGAGACCACGGCAATTACGTTTCTACTGGCATATATGGCGTCAACCATAGCTTCTAACTTGACCTGCCCAGCTGGGGCATCGCGTTCCCATATAAACATCTTGTCACCAAACTTTTCCTCTATTAGTAACCTGAACGTGTTGTGAACAAAATCTTCAACCACAGAATCATAAATAATGTAACCGTCATACACTGTCGACGTGTCTCCTAAGAGTGGAGTGCTCTCCTTGGCGGTTGGATGCGTCCTTGTCTTGTAGACCCAGTAAGCAATATACCACCTATACCGGTAAACAATAATGGCGACAGTCAAAGCAAGAACAACTACGGATCCTTAACTGACTAAAGCAATAAGCGTTATGTTCTGACATGAAGATTTTGTTGGTCTGTACTTTTGTAACAGAACCCCCCTCTTTGAGGTTGGCATTGCACATTTATAGCCTAGTGGCCATATCTGTAGCGTAATATTCCCAATCCTCCCAGCGCTGCTGATAGCGTTTGCAAACCACTGTAACTCACATGTACATTCAAACGAATTATCCGCCAGGTTAAGTTTCTGAATGGACCCAAACGTAATTCCTTCAAATGCGGTCTCTTTCACAATTGCAATACGGTTACCTTGCAAGGAAGCGACAATAAGGCTTGTGGTGTGCTTGAAAACTTCATCTATCGTAGGTATGTTTCTGTCATTATAGTCCATGTTTAAATATGTAACATTTGGAAATAAAGTAAGAAATTTGTCTGGTAATTTCATATCCGATCTTTGCATGGTAATGTTTTATAGTGAACGCAATGGTGAAAACATATTCATCAGATCTGCATTTGATACGTATTGAAATGAGTTATAAGACAGATTGATCACTTTTAAGTTGTTGCAGAGATTAAATACATATTTCTCCATCTCTCCTTGAAATAAAATTCCGTTTCTATCAAGATATAATTCCTCTATATTTGAATTATTCAACGCGTAATCTTTCATGCGTCTAAACCTTGGTTTCATGCTCGTCAGTCTGAGTCTCTTTAAGCGACCTAGGTATGCATATGCATTATTCTCTAGTGTAGTAATGTGATTTTCATGCAGTTCCAAAAACCATAAATTGGGTAGACACTTCCAAATATTTGCATTTGACATACCCAGATAGTTCTTCCCCAAATTAAGTTGACCAAGGCTTGGCAAACGTGGCACAGTGTCATTGCGGCCATGGCAGAATGAATAAGGTGTAAGATTAATGTTGTTATCTGAAAGATCAATTTTCTCTAATCGTTGATGCCCAATGCCTATTCTTAACGTTTCTATCTTACAACTTCTTGCATACAGTACGTACAATGTACTAATGGGCTGAAATAATTCTAAATCAAGGACGGCAAGGTTATTCTCAGATATATCTATACATGTCACATTTTTTCCATCCAAGCTTTTCCACGATATTTCTGATACATTTCTCAGTCCAATGTTTTTCAGGCTTAATCGAAAATGATTTTTATCTGGTAAACTTTCGGAAGCTTCTAATAAACTCGTTTTATTGACTCCGGCATTGTTGTTGAGATCCAGCTGATTCAGGTATCTCAGTTCTGCAAATGCATCACTGGAAATGTTCACTATGTCGTTTCCATTGAGTACCAGATTTTTTATTTTAAGGTCTTTTAAATTGTAAAACGTCTCCTTTGTCACATCTGGCAGAAAGTTGTAATTGAAGTCAAGTGTTGTAACGTATGACGGAAGACGAGGGATGTAGTTGAGTGATTTGCCATGACTCAGGCAATTCGCTGTCATATCTCTCTCAGAGCAGCAACATCTCTGATCACCACATGGTTGAAAATCTTTCTTACATAATAAACCTAAACATACACTAAAGCAAATTGTCAATAGTTAAGCGTTCCATGACAAATTCATTTTCATTTAGAGTTGTTGTTTCCTCGGGAAACATTTTCTTACTTTACTACCCAATGTTATAGTTTACATTGTAGCTGTACATAGTGGTGAGGTTTTATGTATAATATTCAGCGGGAGACGACTTAACTCATTCACCGCCATCTGTTACATTGTAGTCTGCTTTTAATTGTTTAAATTCAACCTTATGCTTTTGTCACAGTGATGGTTAAAATATGGTAATTTTTGTTTACATGGTAAAGATTAAATTGTACAGACGTGTGTACACACATTCTGCACATAGGACGAACGCAGATTTTGTACATAGAAAGCGTTTTGATTTTAACTTGTTCCAAATTTAATCGTCTATACTCTCGTGTCTGTTGTTAGTTCTGAATGCAGGTGATCACTTAAAACAAGTTGAAAGTAAAGCAGACTGCTATTAATTGCGCATCTTGCAGGGCTGCAATTTCTCCGGATTGTTTGCTAAATCTTCCGATTTTATTCTAGCATATGGTAGCTTAAAGCAGGTTGAAAGTAAAGCAGAATGCGCCTTAAGGCGCAGTCTGCTTTATTTCCAATCTGCTTAAAGTAAAAGCGGTTGAAAAAAATAAAAATGGAAATCTTAGGATGTTTCGTGAGCAAGTTTGGATATAGGAAATAATTAACAATTAGTGCATATTCGTTTTTGTATAAATTGGTATTATTAGCTCACCTCAGCTAGCTCAAGGTGAGCTTTTACAACCCTAGATTGTCCGGCGTTCATCGTCTGTCATCAATAATTTTAGTGTTTACACTCAAGAGGTCACACTTTTTATCCAATATTTCTTAAACTTGCTCAAATTGTATATGACCATTAGAATTTGGATGAGTTCATTATGTTTGAAATCCGACCAATAGATCAAGAGTTATCTACCCTTGAATTGCTGAATTATTTAAGGGTGTTGACACTCTAGAGGCCACACTTTTTATCCAATCTTTCTCAAACTTGCTCAGATTGCATATGAAATAAGAGTTCAAATGAGTTCTATTATGGTTGAAATCGGACAAAAAGGTCAAGAGTTTTCTACCCTTGAATTGCTGAAAATGCCATATTTAACAGTGTTTACACTTTAGCGGCCACATCTTTTATCCAATCTTTCTCAAACTTGCTCAGATTGTACATGGCTATAGTCTATAATAGTTCAAATGAGTTTGATTATGATTGAAATCGGATCAATAGGTCAAAAGTTACCTACCCTTGAATTCGGACGAAAAATTCAAGAGTTATCTACCCTTGGATTGATAAAAATGTCATATTTAAGGGTGTTTACACTCTAGAGGCCATATACTTGTTATCCCATCTTTCTCAAATTTGCACCGTTTGTATACGACTCTCGGATGAGTTTGAAGATGGTTGAAATCAGAATAATTGTTCAATAGTTATCTGCCCTTGATGTGCTGAAAATGTAATATTTGACAGTGTTTACACTCTTGCAATTACAGTTTTCAATGGATTCTGATTATACTTGCATACAATGTAAAAAAAACTATTTGTTTTCAAAGGAGTGCAATTATTGTTGAAATCTGATAATTGTGGCAAGAGTTATCTGCCTTTGATATACTTTGAAAAGGATTCATTTCAGAATTGTTAAGGCTCTAGTTATATGCCCTTAATGTACTTCACTATACTAGAATAGGTCGCATTCCAATATTGTTTACATGCTTTACTGCAAATTGGAATGGATTTAGATTTAAAACGAGTGAAACTCAAAGGTAAAGCTATAAGGCTTCATTATAACAGGTGAGCGATATCAGGGCATTCAATGCACTTTTGTTTTCTTTTATGGTGGAATAAATTAAAGGTGAATCTATAGTGTAATTGATTAAAGTAGAATACTGCTTAAAGCAAGATGGAAATAAAATAGAAAGCTCCTTGCTTTAAGCTACCAACAACATTACTGAAATTGAATACTATTTTTTTATACGCTGGTCTTCCGAAGGGGAAGTATCATGGTATAGTATACCTTACCTACGTACGCTCCTTCTTTATCTTTGTACAAGCTACCGGTCACTATTATACGATAGTGCCCGGTAATAGTGACCGCTAAGAAATGTTGACGTCATATGACGCTGCTGCTGAGGAACCGCTCGTTACTTGCTTGTTTAATTTTAGTGTCTCACTCGAATTAATCTATAAAGACTTGCGCCATGTTGGGGAAGCTTTAGGGGCCACTTATGTTTCTCTAAATTTATTATAATTTTTTAAAAACTTACAACGGTATAAACTTAATTTTTTGCAATTTTGTAAAATATAGTATTTTCGGGTTTTAACAGACAGCGTACATGTTTTTACTTTTAAATAATAAGAATAGAATAAAAAAATACAATGTTTGATTAAAATAAATCAATAATGCTGAATTTGAGTTAAAGGGAGGTAAAACAACGGAGCAATTTTACAATTAGTCCGCCACCCAATAGGTTAATGTCGGAAGAAATTGCCAGATTAATGTTACTATAAATGGCTAATGTCACAAGAGATGGTCAGTTAATTTCTACGAAAAAACAACAAAAAAAGACCTGCGGACTGATTGTAAAGTTTGCCCTAACCCTAAGTTCAGGATTTGGTGGCGGACTAATTGTAAACTCTAGCCAAAAAACCCAGCATATTTACGAAAAAACAACAAAAAAAGACCTGCGGACAGATTGTAAAGTTTGCCCTAACCCTAAGTTCAGGATTTGGTGGCGGACTAATTGTAAACTCTAGCCAAAAAACCCAGCATAGTTTCTTGTCTGAGAAAGAGGCTTCCCAGAATTGTGTACAGTTTCAGATTTTAAAATTTTGTAGCGAGAGTTACTTGGGTGTGTACAGGTATCTGGTGGATAATCAATAAGTCCTAAACCGGGTGGCTCGGTACTCAAATGGTTAGAGTGCTGGCACGGTAAGCCAGAGACCCTGTGTTCGAGTCCCGGTCGGGCCACGATTTTTTCACTCAGTCCTGATACAATTTATTAACCACTATCTAGATCTAATGTTAGATAGTATTTACCTCACTATACCCACACACAAATTTTATGTTTTTCAATAGATCTATTGAACAGCCGCTTCTGGTACAGTACTGGTACATGTAGTTAAAAGCAGCACTGATAGTTAAAAGCAGTACTGGTAGTTAAAAGCAGTTCGTAATTAGCCTGAGAAGATAAAAAAGAAGTCAAGCCATGCTGTGATTATTATGAGTAATTGTTGTTGTTGTCTGCTAGAATTAAATCTAGATCTACATTTGATTGTTTTAACTGTAATGATTTGTTCTATGAAAATGTTGAATAAAATTGCAGTAGTTGGATTCTTAAATTATCCCGATTTTGTTGATGTTGACGATACAATATTTCGTATACATGTATGGTGCGCCGATCCCTTTCATTCTTCTTCTTGTAATTTTTTAACGTCTCTCTCTAGCTGGCCTAATGACGCACGCTTTTCTTCATAAACAAGATCTACTTGTCTTTATCAATTTTCAAACAAAATTTAACTCAAAACTCTTTAAATATTTTTAGAAAAATTAAATATTATATACTTTTGATACAATTGTTCTATTAGAAGTTTTGTCATTTTATTATATAGCATTATCTCCAAAATTCATTAAGAAAAGTGAAAATATCTAGAATCTAGTATGAGTGAATTAAAGGGAGGTAATAGCGGAACACGTCATTAGATACTGCTGAAAACAGTTTTGATCCAAATCAGATGTGCGGTATACTATAAGAAATAGTACAGCCCACTTCGGGCCTCCTTGCATTATAGTGACCTCCCAGTCAGCCCCAAAATAGTTTACGGCCCTCAGCCTTCGGCTTCGGGCCGTAAACTATTTTGGGGCTGACTGGTCGGTCACTATAATGCAAGAAGGCCCTCAGCGGGCTGTACTATTTCTTATATAACGATTGATGTCCGTCTCTCCAGTTTTCCGCACTTTTCTCATACGACATTGTTTTAGGAGCTTTCTGTTTTACTATCACCTTGCTTTAAGCTGTCAACTGCCGTGTTTACACTCAATTTGTCTTCGTTTAAATGGTCGTAATAGAGGGGTTTTACTGTATTTCAAACAGAACCCATTAAACTGTTTTTGCCCTTACAGATCATTGGATTTTAAGTAAGCAAAAACATGAAAACAACCAGTGTTAAACAAATATCACAAATGATTTACTTTATATACAATTATACTTGCAGAAATAATACAGCTATACTTAGCAAGGACATGATGTCGGTCAGTCGAGACGTAACACTTTATACACTTTAACCTACTACACCATAAATGCTTCTTTTTATAGATATACCTTTAATTTATTCCTCAACTGAAGAAACTATAAAAAAATTGACTAATCTAATATAAAAACATGAAAGAATCCACTTGGCGCAAATGGGTAAATGACCATCTGTCCTATTTGCAGATAGGTGGTATTTATTAGAATAGTGAGTGACCCGTACACTGTCAACGAGACAAAGTGCAACTATACAAACATATTGTTAATACATTACGCGGCATCTAATCAGTATTAAAACTGGTTGACATTCGTTTCGCGAGTCAGTCATACTACCTTAAATCTAGCTTTGAAATGATATAGCAGACAACACTATTTAAGCAGACGACAATATGGCGGTGAAACCTCAAGAAACATTTGGCGATGAAATGGTTAAATGAGAGTATTCGGTACAGTATATGCGTTACAAGGGGATAATTGGTTTATGCAAATCAAATGTAAAGCAGACAATTCCTGTGAGAGCCTTGTGCTTAACATTTGTGTTGCAACTAGCAGTCACTATATGGCATCATCTGCTTTAACCCATTTGTGCCTCCAGTCCTGGGACATAGGCAAACAGTGTAGATAATGATTCAGACGCCGCATGATGCAGTGTCTGATCAGAGTCTACACTGTTTTGCTAACAGGAATTTCAATCAAAACAAAGCGAAAATGCAAAATAAGACCGGGAACCCTAAAAATTGAACATGTAACATGTAAGCTTGGAATGATTCACTTGGTATACATTGGTTAAACACTAATTTTTACCGTCTACTTTCATTTTTCAAATGTAAAATATAGGCATTTAGACAAACGTAATATTTATGAAAATACCAAACAGTTTGGATCTTGATCAGATGTCGTGTTACTCGGCATCTTATCAGGATCTATAATGTTTGCAAAAAACCATCGTCATCGTACTTAGAAGTTAGAGCCTGTGCAGACATACGTACTTGAACACCAGACTTACAATGAAGGACATGGGAAGAAAAACTGCATGATTCAGTTTCATTTCCTTGTCAGTACAGTGGAAAAGACGTAATTCTTTCCCAATAAACGCGTTATGCTAAAAACATAATTATGTCAATTGCAAACGGTGTGGAGCCAGATCAGACGTCTGATCAGGTTCCAAACTGTTTACCACTCAGAGAAAAAGAAAAGGTCACCATTTTTATTTAGTCGTGAATCTTTTATAGTTTTTGAATTGCGTTTCCATTTCGTTTAACCCTTTTTCTTTCAATGACGTCATATAGCGCATTTGAAAACAGTTTTGATCCTGATCAGATGCCGCGTTACGCTGTGTCTGACCAGGATCAAAACTGTTTGCCACTTGTTTTGAAATTACGTAAGTTTTACAGTATTAAATCTAACTTTGAAACGATATTGCAAACAACAATCATGAAGCAGACGACAATATGGCGATGAAGAGGTTATTACCTGACGATAAATTCAATCATGAAAGGGTTAAATGATTAAGTCTTCTCCTACTGTAAGGAAGAAATGTCTTAACCATTTCCGTTATAGAAGCGACTTTTAGCACATGCATTTTATTCATCCGCTGAAGAAAATAGATCCAAATTATACCGTAATAAATATGTGTCATATCTAATAGTTTCCTTACTCTAGCAGGTAATAGCTTAAAGTAGGCTGAAAGTAAAGCAGAATGCGTCATATGGCTCATTCTGCTTTACTTTCAACCTCACTACACCATAATGTTTATCGGCCATGTTTCGTGTTTACAATTTCACACCAAGCCACCTCCTTTCACAACCTCGAAAATGCACTCACTTCACAGTCAGATTTACAAATCATTAGATCTGTATTTTTCTTTTTTGGATAAAATAATCATTTTGATTACACATATTTTGTGACTTTATACATTGTGTACAAATCTATCCCGTTAAAGGGACTGAAACACACAATTTTTCATTTGTTCTAAATAGACGCCAGTGGCCTATATATTAGCATGTAAACAATAGTCAAGGAAATTTAATATTTATGTTAATCATACGTTGCAAAGATACAATATAATTTCCGTCCAGCTTCGATCCCGCATGGAGAAGGTAAACTGCCATACCCTGAATACACTATTTATTTGAAAACAGTTTACACCCTGATCAAATGCCACCTAACGCGACGTCAGATCATGTTCCAAACTGTTTGACTCCAATTTGATTTTTTTAGTAAAATACCTCAAATCTAAATTTGAGAAATAAAAACAGACGACAATTGTTCAAAATTGATGACGTCAGAGCAATGAAGGGGTTAATCATTAGTAAATAGCCAATCGGCGTCTTGTTTGGATTCAAACTGCTTTAGCTACCACACAGTCGCTCGCAGTGTGCAGAAAGGTAATGTGTAACTCGGCGTCTCATCTGGACCCGACCTGTTTGTCAATGTTGGTATGTTCTGAAGGTAACATGCAGATAAATCAATTTTGTGTATTGTTACAGACGACAAATTTTGCAGACGACAAATACAGTAAAACCTCTCAATTATGACCACTAAATTGTGTTAACTATCATACTGGCATTTAAGACAGGCGACTGCTTAATGCAAGGTGGCAGTAATACAGAAAGCTCCTTCAGGAATTTTCTGTTTTACGGTCACCTTGCTTTAAGCTGTCACATGTCCTTTAAACAACCCATTAGCATACCTTTTTGTGATCGTAATAAAGAGATTTAACTGTACATGAAAAACGCACTGAGCTCAATGTTAGCCAGATATTTCTTGCCGTGAAGAGTAAACCCTTATCATACCATCATATAATTTGTTTTGAAATTGTCGTCTGCTAAAGTTATAACTCTATTTTTAACACATGGAACTTAAAGACGGTTGTCAAACAGTTGTGATCAGATCAATCGTCGCGCTGCTTTATGTGGCGTCTGAACTGGATCTTGTACTTGTAAAGTCGCATCGGTAATATAATTATAGAAGTTAATCTTTTCACTCTCAATGACGCCAGAATGCGCGTTTGCAAACATTTTGGATCTTGATCAAACGCCGCGTCTGATCAGGATTCAAACTGTTTGACACTCGTTTTGAAATTTCTTCAGTCATTCTGCCATACATTTAACTTTGAATCGATATTGCAGACGACAATATTAAAGCAGATGACAATATCGCGGTGAAGTGGTAAACATCTCACGATGAAAGGGTTAAAATTAAAACATTGGTGAATTTCTATACATGTATACAACATTGACCAGTTCTACTCTTATATTTGGGAAAATACTTGATGTATATTTTAAAAGATGATTTTACTTTTATTGTGTTTTCGACTATTTTTCAAAAGTGGAATAGTTCACACAGATCTATAGTAACAATTTAGCAGTGACCCTTGAAACATCTGTTTAGTTATCAAGCAGTGACTCTTGAAACATGATTCAGTTATCAAGCAGTGACTGTTGAAACATGATTTTAGTTATCAAGCAGTGACTCTTGAAACATGTGTTAGTTATCAAGCAGTGACTCTTGAAACATGATTTTAGTTATCCAGCAGTGACTCTTGAAACATGATTTTAATTATCAAGCAGTGACTCTTGAAACATGTTTTAGTTATCAAGCAATGACTCTTGAAACATGATTTAAGTTATCAAGCAGTGACTCTTGAAACATATTTTAGATATCAGCAGTGACTCTTGAAACATGATTTAAGTTATCAAGCAGTGACTCTTGAGACATGATTTTAGTTATCAAGCAGTGACCCTTGAAACATGTTTAAGTTATCAAGCAGTGACTCTTGAGACATATTTTTAGTTATCAAGCAGTGACTCTTGAATTATGTTTTAGTTATCAAACAGTGAGCCTTGAAACATGTGTTAAGTTATCAAGCAGTGACTCTTGAAACATTTTTAGTTATCAAGCAGTGACCCTTGAAACATGTTTTAGTTATCAAACAGTGACCCTTGAGACATTTTTAGTTATCAAGCAGTGACTCTTGAAACATGTTTTAGATATCAAGCAGTGACCCTTGAAACATTTTTAGTTATGAAGCAGTGACTTTTGAAACAAGTTATTTTAGTTACCAAGCAGTGACTTTTGAAACATATTTTAGTTATCAAGCAGTGACTCTTGGGACATGTTTTTAGTTATCAAGCAGTGACCCTTGAATCATGTTTTAGTTATCAAGCAGTGACCCTTGAAACACGTGTTTAGTTATCAAGCAGTGACTCTTGAAACAACATGTTTTAGTTATCAAGCAGTGACCCTTGAAACATTTTAGTTATCAAGCAGTGACTCTTGAAACAAGTTTTTTTAGTTGCCAAGCAGAGACTCTTTAGACATGTTTTAGTTATCAAGCAGTGACTCTTGAAACATGATTTTAGTTATCAAGCAGTGACTTTTGAAAAATATATTAGTTATCAAGCAGTGTCTCTTGATATATGTGTTTAGTTATCAAGCAGTGGCCCTTGAAACATGTTTCAGTTATCAAGCAGTGACTTTTGAAACATGGTTTTAGTTATCAAGCAGTGACTCTTGAAACATGACTTTAGTTATCAAGCAGTGACTCTTGAAACATGTCTTAGTTATCAATCAGTGACTCTTGAAACATGAGTTTAGTTATCCAGCAGTGACCTTTTGAAACATGAATTTAGTTATCAAGCAGTGACTCTTGAAACATGCTTTAGTTATCAAGCAATGACTCTTGAAACATGATTTAAGTTATCAAGCAGTGACCCTTGAAACATATTTTAGATATCAGCAGTGACTCTTGAAACATGATTTAAGTTATCACGCAGTGACTCTTGATACATGATTTTAGTTATCAAGCAGTGACCCTTGAAACATGTTTAAGTTATCAAGCAGTGACTCTTGAGACATGTTTTTAGTTATCAAGCAGTGACTATTGAATCATGTTTTAGTTATCAAGCAGTGACTCTTGAAACATGTGTTTAGTTATCAAGCAGTGACTCTTGAAACATTTTTAGTTATCAAGCAGCGACCCTTTAAACATGTTTTAGTTATCAAGCAGCGACCTTTGAGACATTTTTAGTTATCAAGCAGTGACTCTTTAAACATGTTTTAGTTATCAAGCAGTGACTCTTGAAACATGATTTTAGTTATCAAGCAGTGACTCTTGAAAAATGATTATAGTTATCAAGCAGTGACCCTTGAAACATGTGTTAGTTATCAAGCAGTGACTCTTGAAACAGGTGTTATTTCAAGCAGTGAATCTTGAAACATGTTTTAGTTATCAAGCAGTGACCCTTGAAACATGTTTTAGTTATCAAGCAGTGACTCTTGAAACATGATTTTAGTTATCAAGCAGTGACCCTTGAAACACATTTTAGTTATCAAGCAGTGACTCTTGAAAATACTTTTAGTAACGGTATCAAGCAGTGGCCCTTGAAACATGTTTTAGTTATCAAGCAGTTACTCTTGAAACATGTGTTTTATAAAAACTTGTATTAGACTCTATATGCAAAGTGAATTAAAGGACTTGAGACTACTGAAAAGGGTTTCAAACTTAAATACAGAGGTACGGAATAAAAAAAAACCCAGGTGATTAATAGAAAAACTTCTGAAAACACTACTCATTTTAAATGTCTTTGATAATAGGAACTTTGAATATTTATATATGTTACAGTTATCTGTGTAATCAGTCATTTCATGCAATGATTAAAAACTTCAGTCATTACGTGAAATGACTGTTTCACTTAGTCATTTCACGAAATGCCTTAAATTTTCAGTAATTTCTTGTAATGAATAAACAACAACTTCAGTCATTTCACGAAATGACTTTAGTGAGAACAAAAATGAGTCTAGCTTTAAAAAACGTTCTCTATATATTTTGCCATTGTGACAGGATAAATAGAATATTTGGTTCCTATCTTTGAATGAGAAATGTTATCTTGCTCGGCTTCTGAAAGTATCAGGTTCGCCTGCGGCTCACCTGATATATTCATCCGCATTGCAAGATAATATTTCTCATTCAAAAGTATTCACCAAATATTCTCTATAAACGTCGGATTCTGTTGAAAGAGTTATAGAATACTCTCCTAACAGAGGGAAAAATAAGCATATCGGCGGGAACAATTAGCTCCGGCTATAGGTCATGTGACCTACTGACATGATAGCATCGGTCATGTGACCTACTGACATAATAAAGCAAAGTTTATCCATCACCCCTTTATCCGCCAGGAAAATAGGCACGTGGCAGGATAAACCTATTTACACATGTCATGTAATTTAACGTTTTTCAAATTTTACACGTCAAGTTTAGCACGTCTTCTCCATTGAACCAACTAAGACTTTGACGCTAAGGAAATACTTATAAAATCGTCTTGGTTTTCACTCGAGAATACTTTGTTTAACATATCGGTATAACAATGATGAGTGTCACTCGTATCTTGTTTCATTTTGTCTGTTAAACTGATGTTGAAGTTTTTGTTCCAGGACTCGTCTTTGAATGTTTTCTTCTTCGGAACACCATCGGGCAGATGGTAGTTTTGGAAACATTACACACCAGACATTACTAAGTATAGTGTTCTTAACATCCTCCAAGATTACTAACATGACAAAATTTCTCCCTATAACAATTTGTCTGTCCATTGCCACAGTGAGTTGAAATTGAAACCATTTGTCCTTTAACGTGGCAGCTGAGACCACGGCAACCACGTTTCTACTGGCATATATGGCATCCACCATAGCTTCTAGTTTGGCCTGTCCAGCTGGAGCATCGCGGTCCCATATAAACATCTTGTAACCTAACTTTTCCTCCATTAGCAACCTGAACGTGTTGTGAACAAAATCTTCGTCCATTGAATCATAAATAATGTAACCGTCGTACACTGTCGACGTGTCTCCTAAGAGTGGAGTGCTCTCCTTGACGGCTCGATGTGTCCTTGTCTTGTAGATCCAGTAAGCCATATACCACCTATACCGGTAAATGATAATAGCAACGACTAAAGCAAAGAAAACAACGGACCCCAAACTGACTAAAGCAATAAGCGTTATGTTCTGGCATGATAATTTTGTTGGTCTGTACTTTTGTAAGGTAAGTCCTCTCTTTGAGGGTGGCATAGCGCATACGTAACGACCAGGCCATGACTCAAGTGATATATTTCCAATTCTTCCAGCGCTGCTGATAGCGTTTGAAAACCACCGTAACTCACATGTACATTCAAACGGATTATCAGCCAGGTTAAGCTTCCGAATGGACATAAAAGTTATTCCTTCAAAAGCGGTCTCTTTCACAATTTGAATACTGTTACCTTGAAGTGAAGCAATTATAAGGCTTGTAGTGTGCTGGAAAACTTCATCTATCGTAGGTATGAATTCTTTATTCCGATCCATGTCTAAATATGTAAGGTTAGGAAACAAAGAAAGAAATCTGTCTGGTAGTTTCATCCTCGAGCTTTCTATAGTTATATTTTCTAGTGATCGCAGTGGGGAAAACATGTTCATCAGATCTATATTAGTGAGATCAACAAAGTCGTTATAAGACAGATTAATTACTTTTAAATTTTTGCAGAGATTAAAAATATATTTGGCCATTTCTTGTGAGAATCTAATGCTGTTTCCATCAAGATATAATTCCTCAAGATTGGTATTGTTCAATGCGTAAACGTGAATTCGTTCAATCTTCTGATTCATGTTTGACATACTTAGTATCTTTAAACGGCCTAAGTATGCGTATGCGTTATTCTCTAGTGTATTAATATTATTTCCATGCAGGTCCAAATACCATACATTTGGTAGACACTTCCAGATACGTTTATTTGAATTTCCTAAAGAATTATTCCTGAAAATAAGGTTGACGAGGTTTGGCAATAGTGACGCTGTGTGGTTGTGACCATAGCAGAATAAATTATGTTTAAGATAAATTTTGTTAAATGAAAGATCAATTTTCCCCAATCGTCGATGACCAAGTCCTATGTTTATTTTAACTAACACACAACTTCTTGCATGCAATTCGTATAATGTACTTACGGGCCGAAATAATTCTAAATCAAGAAATTCAAGGTAATTCTCAGATATGTCTATATGTGTTACATTTTTGCCGCTCAACATTTCCCACGATATTTCTGATACATTTCTCAGTCCAATGTGTATTAGACTTAATTTAAAATTATGCGTATCTGGTAAGTTTTCAAAAGCCTCTGATAAGCTTTTTTTATTGACTCTGGTATTGCGGTCGAGTTCCAGCTCGTTCAGATTCCTCAGCTCTTCGAATGAATCATGGGAGATATTCACTATACGGTTTCCAATGAGTGCAAGTCTTTCTATTTTCAGTTTTGTTAAGTTGTAAAACGTCTCCTTTGTCAAAACTGGCAGAATGTTGCCAATGAAGAGCAGTTTTGTAATGTACGACGGAAGACGTGGGATGTAGTTCAACGATTTGCCCTGATCCTTGCAATTCGCTGTGACCAGTCTCTTTGAGCAGCAACATCTGTTGTCACCACATAGTTGAAAATCGTTCTCACAGCTTAAACCTAAACATACTCCAAGACAAATAGCCAGGAGTAAAATCTTCCATGTTAAATTCATTTTTATTTACAGCCGTCCAACAATCCAACAAGTAATGTAACACAACCTGTTCATACTACTTGGGCAATGCATCTATACAAAATTAAGTAAACAATGACATTTAAATTGCCTGTTGTGGGTAATTAGTCCGGGAGTCAAGTGATTAAACGTGGAAATGCCGGATGAACTTATTTTCTCTGCAGTTTTCAATAGTCTAGGGGTCCTTATCAAGATTCAAGAGGGTGCTCGGTGATATCCCTTGAGCATTTCTCAAAATATGCTAATTAAGTCCGCCATTACTGAAATTCCGTTTATTGGCTGTAACACATTTATTATACGGTAACCTCCTACAAAAGGTGTCTACACCTATGTTTTCAGGGTCTACGAACATTATAAGCACATCAGTTTTGTATTTTAATGACTCGCACTCGACAATTACATCAACTACGCTAATGCTTATTAAGTCCGCCATTACTGAAATTCCGTTTATTGGCTGTAATACATTTAGTATACATGGTAACCTCCTGAAAAAGGTGTCTACACCTATATTTTTAGGGTCTACAAACATTATAAGCACATCAGTTTTGCATTTTAATGACTCGCACTCGACTAATTACAACAATTATGCTAATTAGGTCTGAGATCATTAAAGAAATCAAGCTTATTTGGATACTGCTGGAAATATTTGACCTAATGCCATAATGCACATTCCTATATTGTCAAATACTGTCTTTCAAAGAATACGATAATAGTATTAATTGCATTCTTAAGGTGATTAAGATGCCATATTAGGTAATGCTGCTAAGGCAAATGGTGAAACTACTTTTCTCGGGGCATTGTTATGTCACCTTGATGGTGTACAAATTGCACGGAACTTAAATGATTCTGGATGAACGATCGGACTAGATGTAGGGTTATGTATGTAACTAAATCTAGTTGTAACCCATATTTGGATATGCGTATATTATGTTCACTTATCACGGTAAAGGGTAGTAAATGTTTAGCTCCTCGGCTTTTTATTGAATATTCATGAATATGGCGAATGCAAATCAATTCAGCTCAAAAGCTGAAACCGTCTTGGACAAGTGTTGTCTCTGTCAAACAACAAAAAGAAGGAATCTCAAATTGACCCAGGGTAAGCCTCGACAGTCGATGGCAATGGAAGTAGATCAGCGACTGAACGAGTGTGCCTGTAACCTAACTAATGGTAAGCTCCTATCTATACATAGTGATGGTGATGCTGTGACACAAGAGCTGAATTATCACAAGTCATGTTTGACAACACTGTACAATAAGGAATTGGCTTATTTGTCATCGATTGAAACACAGGAAAGTTCTGATACACATGAAAAACAAGTTTTTTCTACTTGTGTTTTCAGAGCTCGTGGCATTCATAGTGGATACAAAATTGAGCGTAACAGGTCCCCCTGTATTTCATCTTAAGTAATGCTCGTGTGACAATGTTTATGAAATGACTTGAGCAGTTTACGAATGAAACCCAATCAAGAACAGATGTTCACTTGAAAAGACTGAAATAAAGATAGTTAGTTGAAATTCCTGACTTGGAAGCCCACAGTAGCGGAAATAGTGCTACTTGCCCAGTTCTATCTAAAACAGTCCATTTATTCTGAAACGGTGGTACTCAGTAAGGCAGCAACAACTCTTCTCAAGTCAATGCTTAAACACAAGTGCTCCGTTGATGGCAGGTTAAATGATTTGTATACATGCTAGAACATGGAGTTGAGGTGAAGTAGCAAACGCAACCTGGAGCTTGTAAAAAATATTCCGCAATGACACAGCTGCAATACAACTTTCATTCTAAGCACAGAGTAGGAGCTTCCACGTTCATACATTATAAAGACCTCGAGCCACCATTTTCATTTATTATTGGAATGTCTGTTTATTGGAAGACTCGAAGGAGCGCGCTTGAAGAATGGCTGCATGAGAATGGACTCTCTATTCCGTACAACAGAGTGCTCAAAATCTCAGCCCAGTTGGGCAATGCTGCACAGTCAAGTCCACAGTTCAACTACTGGTTCATTAAACTGACTAGTCTTTCAGTGATAAGGTCGTTTCGGGCTAATTTCAAGCTCAAATGCCAAGCATTAGTGACATTGGTACCTTTCTTCTTCTCAAACAACAACGTCCACTATGCATGTTGGCTACCGGTGCAACTGAAAGACCTGCTTACCTTAGATGTGACGCATCCTAACGAGAACCAGGCATTTCAGGACGGGAAATTTGTTGTGTTAAATCGAAGTGATCTTTCTCTGCAATAGCAATCGACCAACCCCATGAGCAGGCTAATTCCACAATCAAAGGAAAAGGATGGTTGTATGTGTGAAAGAAGACCCTTTTGCTTTAAGAAGATGGATGGTAGCTGGACCTGAAGTTTCACGTAGCACTTCATGAACATATCCAACGGGCTGCTCACCAAGCAGGAAGCATATGGGGAGAATGTTTAGAACCATTAATGAAAACTGCAAGCCCTGCCGATTGGGGATGGACAAGGCAAAGCAACGTGTGGAGGGTTCACTGGACCTCAATAACACCAATAGCAGAGAGCTGCAAACAGCTGACAAAGTGCGGGTGCAAGAAGCAATGCATTGGACACTGCAAATGCTACAAATATGGACTTGCTTGTACATAACTGTGCAGCTCCAAATGGGAAACATAGCATAATCATTTGACTACAGCTTAAGTGAATTGCTCCGGAAACAAAGTTTTGTGATAGAAAATGTACCAGAAATTCATTTTTACGGTGTTCGAACAGGTTTTGGCGGCCGTTTTGGAAAATAGCCGCCATCTTGGTTTTTCTACATAAGTCGTTGCTTATCAGGAAGATCATATAACATTTTTTTGTTGTTTTTTAATTAACTGCCATTTTTCTGAGGTGAAAATGATTTTTAAGGTTGGTTAACTTGAACTATCCCTCAGTGGCGGCCATCTTGGAAAATGGCCACCATATTGACTTTTTCCGATGGCTAACGACAGATTTGAGGTAAGCACATCTTGGTGGACATTTATGCTTGCTTCACCAAGTTCACCATTTTTGCACTAATAGCTCCGCTTCTTAGTTATCAACAAAAAAGTAGCATTTCATTAGTAAAATATACACACATATGTGAAAAACCCAGCAAAATACGCCTCTTTTGCGGCAATTTGAATAATTTCTTGATTAAAAGAGATTTTATTATGAATTTAAAGTTCAATAATCATATATTTATGTGTTTCGAATACATCTGAGGCACATTTAAATTATTTAATGGAAAAATGTACCCACAACTGAGTCCAAAGTGATATTTTTTATTTTTGGCGGCCATCTTTGACGCCATCTTGAATTGCAATGTTGTCCCAAGCTTTGCTAACTGCATCAACAGGATTCATAAGCTTCAGACTTAGACTAATAGAAACATATGTTTACAGGCGAGGACCAGTTGACCGTCTTAAATGGTCTGATGTTTGGAGATATAACAAAACCCCTGAATTTCAGTAATGGCCGACCTCATTTGCATAATTTGCATAAGTTGAATATGTCCAAAACATTTAATTTTCTGAAATGATGGGTTTATCATGTTCGTAGACCCTGATAACCTGGTTATAGACACCAATTTCATCATGGTAGGATGCATTCTAATTGACATATGGCCAAATAACGGAATTTCAGTAATGGCCGACCTCATTTGCATAATTTGCTTAGTTGCATATGTCCAAAACATTTAATTCATGAAATGATGGGGTTATCATGTTCGTAGACCCTGATAACCTGGTTATAGACACCAGTTTCATCATGGTCGGGTGCATACTAATTGACATATGGCCAAATAACGAAATTTCAGTAATGGCGGGCTTAATTAGCATATTTTGAGAAATGCTCAAGGGATATCACTGGGCACCCTCTTTGATATTGATGAGGACACCCTAGACTATTGAAAACTGCAGAGAAAAAAGTTCATCCGGCATTTCAAGGTTCAGCTAAATATCGGCCTTTGACTCCCGGACTAAATCAGTTTAATCTTATCTTCAATTGTAATTTTCACTTGTGTGAGTAAGCTTATTCATTTACTTCCCTGTCTGTGGTTAAGTTGTAACGCTTTTGGTTTTACCCGTGCACTGCTGAATTTACAAATGGGCTATTCCATTTGTGAAATATGATCCGTTTATTGATTTTAAAGTTATTTTACGGAAATATATCAGAAATGTAAAAGTAAACAAGTGCGGACCTTGATTAAAGAGATCAGAGAGTACATTGTTGACAAATTAGGCATATAGCAGATTCCAGCACAACCATTCTAAATAGCATGTATTACTGTCCGAGCTCCTGTGTATTGTATTTATAGAACAACTTGAATCATCATCAGACAAGTTGTAACAGGGCGTCTTATCAGACTCCAAACGATTTGACACTTTTTAATTAACCACTTGAATTTTCACTACGACAAGTATACTCGTTCTTTACAAACAGTGTACCGGTGTAAAGTACACTCGTCCTATGCAAACAGTGAAGAACCAGATCAGAGTACTCCTACAAGAGCCCACTAATCAGGGTGTACAAAGTTTATCACATTTGGAATATTACGTACAAAACACAATAATAAATCAACCCTAAATACCGGTAGTAACAATAAATTAGGTTTAATTGGAAACACGAAACACTACTGTGTAAACTGATGTGACATTACTGTCGGTATGTCATAACAAGACTTTGTCAATCCTTCATCAGCTATTAGCTTATACATTGAATATAGACGTCTTTTAAATGGCGTGGATCTAGATCAGAAATTATTTGAAGTTTATGCACCTTTTCCGACAGGACCTGTCTGATCGTCTGTACTCCTTCATGGGCAAACATTCAATGCTATGGTTAAAATTATAGATGAAAATAGTGGTGTTTTTTGTTTAAAAAAGTAATATAAATATTCAGCAGGAGAAGAGTTAACTGATTCACCGCCAGTAGAAATCTGTTACATTGTCTCCTGATTTATATTTGTTAAATTAAACATTTTGCTTATGTAACAGTGATGATTGATGAATGGGTCAAAATATTGTAATTTTCGTATACATTATAATGGTTTATTGTACAGGCATTATATAAATATCACATGTCTGACAGGGTGACAGACATGTGATATCTTTTTTATTATATCGAAATCCTGGGATTTAAAGCTGGCTGGAATCACGAATGTAACTAGATCCGCATGCGATTTATAATGAAATTCAAAATATTGGCATTTGAAGGAATTATACAAACTCTTTTAAGTTATAAATAAACATACAAGAACTATAATGCACCCGTTATGGCCGCCATGCATAGGTTTCCTATTCGGATCTGACTGTTTTAATTTCATAATATAGTCAACTTAAACTTCAAACTATTAAAATTGTAGATCCAAGCTTTAACGTTATCTAAAATGACGCTTTGGTGCGATAACGTGGATTTGACGTCATTTTCGGTTTGACGTCATTTATGACTTCGATTACTTATGGCAGCGAGAGACAGTATTTTTAAGACAGTAATTTTTTCCCGCTGGGTCTGACAGTATTTTGTCTGGGTGGCTTATGGGAAATTAAAATTGTAAATTAAATTGAGGTATAATCAACACACATTTACACACTTTCTGCACGTAGGACCAACGCAAATATTATTCATAGGAGACATTTTGGTTGTAACTTGTTCCAAATTTAATGTTTAACCCTTTAACCTTTTGTCCTGTTTTAGTTTTGAAGGCAAGCGATCACTTAAAGCAGGTTGAAAATAAAGCAGAATGCGTATTTTCTATGAAATCTTTACTTCTTTTATTCAATATAATATATAGTTTACATGATATACATATACAAAACAGTAACACTACACATGTAACATAAAATGATTTGGCTTCTAAAGCTCGTCCAGTGCATCTGAAAATTTTATAATAAAATAGTTACGTTTTCGTTTTCATTCAAGTAATTCAAACGAAACTTTACATTCCTGAATAAACAAGCGTAAAATATCAATTTTGTTTGTCAAGTTATTGCTGATGAAATATGCTTTGTATATGCAAAATCCCACGAGTGTTATCAATAAATTGACATTAAAATATGCTTCATTTTGAATTTTGTAGCCAAATATAACAGTGTGTAGGGGGTTTAAGGACATATTTTGAAAATACTTACGATACTTTGCCAGAAAATTTGAACAACAGACCAGTTAATGAAAACATGTTTAGCTTCTGTGACATTGCATCTATTGCATGAGGTAGATGGTTTCATTTTCCAAACAAATTGTATTGATTTTACGGGAAATATATATTGTTGATAACTTTATATGTGCATTGTTTTAGTCTGTTATCAAATATGTTATTTATGAAAGTACATACATGTTGCCATTTGATGTTTTCAATTTATTTATCCAGTATCGGTGTGCAATAGGTTTCTGGAATTTGTTTGATAAAATATGCTAAAGTATATATCAATTTATTAATACAATCTTGTAAGTGGCGTTTATCAAACAGTAACTGTAATGAAGTTTTAACTTTAGTTTTGAGAGACATCTCAAAATCTAGTAATCATTTCCACTTCTTTGTTATTGATTGTACTAATGTTTTAAATTCTGTAAGCCAATTACTTTTAATGTCCTGCATTATTATTATGTCATTTACAAGCAGCATTCTGGAATCGATCCATTTTTTTTTTATAAATTAGGCATTTGTGTTTAGATTTGATAATAAATACGAAAGACTCAAACAGGAAACGCAACACAAACAAAACACTCACCTCTCAAACCTGTTGTCTTCTAACTTCATAAGAGAAAAGAAAGGGTGCAAATAACCACAGGCACCGGTCTAGTTGACAAATTGTATTTGATTTATCGGTTTCAACCTTATTCAGGTCTTCATCAGGAGCTGTTCTAACTTCATCAAATGTTGAAATTTCCGGTTGTTGTTTGTGTTGAGCAGTGATACAAATCTCTAATATGTGTTTATAGAAATCGGAATTATTGCCATAATTTTGATAATAATATATAGGGATTACTTTCCAATTTCCATTTCTATTACCTGTCGAAGCTTTTACCCATTTTAGTTTCAAAGCAAAAAATGTATGAATTTAGGTAAATCATCTCAAACCCCCTTCTAGTGTGTTTCCTATTAGTGAAGTTCTTTTTTTTTACTATTCAATAAGAAATTATAGAACATACTATATATTTATTCTTGTTATGATTTTCTTGTTTATGATTAAGGTATTGAACATACATGTAAACTGTGGAACAAGTAGAGTTTTAGTAATTTTGATTTTACCATAAAAAAGCTTTGGTTTATTCCAATTTTCTGTTATTTTTTGACAGATTTTCAATTTTTTGTTTCCAGTTAAGTTATGAACAGCTATATTTATCATGATAAAAATATAAACCTGGGCCTTAAAACCGCATTGTGTTTTTGAGAAACCTGCATAAAACGGTTGTTTGGGGTCCCATTTGAACTACGTGGGACGTGATTCTTGCACAAAAACCGGTTTTATCTAACAAATTCGCTTTTTAAATTTTATTTATAATATTTTGGTGCTGCACACATTAAAAAGCCTCCCTTGTGAATGGAAAGAAGGACAACTCTGTAAATACAGGGCTCCAGATAACGGAAGTATTTCGAAAACTAAAATCTTTATTACTGCTTTTAAACCCAATGTTGTCATACTCATTAAAATTGTCTCGAAGAGACGGTTTAATCAGTAGTAACACCATAGCATTCGGTGCTGAAATGAGTGAGAAAATGTTAGATTAGTTCAGATTACTCTCGCTTACATCTATAGCTGGAGCACTGAAAATGACCCTGTTAACCCTTATTCTGCTGCACAGACTTCTGCTTTGACATTGTCGTCTGCAAAATGTGTTCAGTTTAGATTTATGCATTGTTTTAATTAAACAAACCTTAAGACGAGTGTCAAACAGTTTAGATTCAAATAGTTTGTAAACTCCATAAAGTTAGGCACAGGGTTAAACACTATGAGATCCAATAAAAACGTGTACATTTTATTCACGGTGGGTAAACGATTAAAACAAACTACGGAGAATGTATACCTTGAGCTTGCTGAAAATGACTGTTTCAGCCTTGTCCGCTCTCTAACTCAAACACTTCTTTTTGGATCTTCACCAAACTTGCTACAAATGTTTATTAGTATAGAATCTGGGTCAGGTTCAATAACTAGCAAAATCTCATAAGGCATGTCTGAGTTATTGCCCTTGAATAATTAAAAAAGGACTGTTTCAGCATTTTCTGCTCTCTAACACAAACACTTTCTATTGGATCTTCACCAAACTTGCTGACAACGTGTATTGGTATTAAATCTAGGTCAAGGAAAAAAAATCGAATACAGTTGAATGAAAATCCTTCAAGAGGTAAAGGAGAAATGGAGTGGTCATTTTTATAACTTATTACCAACTTATTACCAACACGGCTAGGATGAAGCACATGCAACCATTGACCAAATGTTTGGCTAAAAATAGAATAAAAACTGGTCCTTTTGCAGAGTGGACAGGGCAAAAATAAGGATAAAATAGCAAAATTTTAGTCATTCAAGGGCAATAACTCCAACATGCCTTGTGCGATTTTGGTAGTTAAGATGATTGACCTAGATTTAATATTTAATAAACATTTTCAACAAGTTTGGTGAATATCTGATAAAAATTGTATGTGTTAGAAAGCGAAAAATGCTGAAACAGTCATTTTTTAATACATAAAGTGCAAAAACTCAGATATGCCACATGCGATTTTTGTAATAATCAAACTAGACCTAAATGTTATATAATTAAACACTTTCAGCAAGTTTAGTGAATATCCGATAAAAACTGTATGTGTTAGAGTGCAAAAATGACTGAACCAGTCATTTTATTTTAATAACTCAGATAAACCTTAAGTGATTTTAGTAGTAATCAAACTAAACCTTGATATTATATCAATAAACATTTTCAGCAAGTTTGGTGAAGATCCAATAAAACGTATTTGTGTTAGAGAGCAAAACTTGCTGAAAACAGTCATTTGTTAAAACATAAAGGGCAAAAACTCAGATATGCCACATGCGATTTTAGTAATAATCAAACTATACCTAAATTTTGTATGAATAAATATTTTCAGCATGTTTGGTGAATATCCGATAAAAGCTGTTTGTTTTAGAGTGCTAAAATGACTGAAACAGTCATTTGTTATTAATTAACAGGCAAAAAACTCAAAAAAAACTTATGCGATTTTAGTAGTAATCAAACTAAACCTTGATTTTATATCAGTGAACATATTCAGCAAGTAGTAATACAGAAAATATAGCTTCTACATGGGCAATTGTACAATATCTTATATTAAACTACATTTAGACATAAAACGTACTGTAATAAAAATAACCTAGCAAAAATGCATGTTTCTTTCTGTATTTTTTTTATTCAAATTTTCAATTTTTTCAATAAAAATGTATGTTTTCATATTTACATGCGATAGAAAAATTGTATGTATGTTAGAAATATTATTAGTTTTTGACGATTCTTCATGAAAATTACGTTGTATTGGTATTTTCTACTTATACTACATGTAAAAATATGTATGGATGTATTATATGTGAATAAAATTATCGGGAAAAAAAAAAAAAAAAAAAAAAAGTTTGTGGAAGATCGGATAACAAATAGTTGAGTTAGAGAGCGGACAAAAAAGTGTGTTAGTCTAACTGACTGATGGATGGACGGGCGGAGGTAGATACGGTTGCCCCCAGTGAAGTTGAATTCGGCTGTATCACGTGGTACTAAGCCGTGTGGTAATGTTTATGTCAGACTTTCTATTTTCGGTTTGTTATGATTTTAAATCGCCCTTTTTGGTAATTTAGGTCCGTCTTCATCATTTCATAGATCAGTTTGGCCCATAAGAATGTTCAAACATTATTATTAACCGTTATTGTATTTCAGGCATTTAGAAAAGGTCTGAAAACACAATGGGACTTTAATCGGGCGGTTTGGTCAGGCTATATCACCGACCTAGTCTGTACAGTGTTTTTTACGTCCGATCCACATTCCCTCCGTTTTGTTTTTTATTACGTTTTAGACCTGACCATTTTCCGAATTCTTTCACTATGTTTAATGCAGAATAAATGTCATTTTGGTCTTTTTAAGAACAATTTGTGTCATATGCTAGTTGAGAAATCTTTAGGTTATAAATTCTGTCTTACGTTTTGACTTCGATGCCACCTAGCGCCTCAACACCCCTGATGTTGTTTGCCATGACTTCAGCTGTCCAACTTGGAGCATATGCAGTCACAGTCAAATGTTGGGCGCCATTGTAACCGGGTGTTCTTAAGAAACACCCGCATGAACCCGTGTCGCCAGGTCTGCAGTCATGAAAGCACTCTACCATGTCGTCATAAAAGCGCGCATTTACAGCAAGGGCGTGACAGAAACATTTTGAGTTCTGGTGTAACATGTGGGCTGATCAGTATCCAGATTGTTTGATATTCGTTTTGTAATTACGTCATTTATACTGCCTTACATCGAATCTTTAAACGATATTGCAAACATCATTATTGACGCAGACGATAATACGGCTATAAAGAGCTGAACACCTAACAATAAATTTGGCGTTAAAACTGTTGACTTCCAAGAACAGTTGAAATGACGTTATTGTATCCTTTTTAAAAGAAACGCAACGCAATAATATATAGAATTCGGCACTTTCTTGATACGGTAAGCGATTGATTCTGGTCTGAGTGGCACACATTTGGAGCTTGCTCGGAAAATATGTCTATTAAAGGGATTCTATCATTTTCTGAACAAAAACCAATAAAGATAGAATCTTGAGGGCTTTGTCCCTCATTTAATATGACAAAATGTGCAGACCCAGATCAAAGGATTCCTTCAGGACCCCCTAATCCTGATTTAGACAGTTGCAAATGATGTGTATCCTTGTACAATCGTTGCCCGTTTTGTATTGCATTTCCTACTGTACTATTCTAACTAAACACTACATCATGGTGACCTGTTTACTCTTGGCATGCAACGTTGAACTCATTTAACTTTACACGTAAATTTTAGTAACTGTATTTCTCCTGCTATGGTTATTACTGACACAAAAATGTCAACAAAATGTAGACATCAGATCGACAGATGTCCGGACGGACGATATTGGTCAATCTCTAAGCCAGATGCAATCCGGCGAAAGATGCAGATGGAGATAAAGACATAGCACACTCAGACATTAGGTTTGTATTTCGATATAATTATTCATGAATATAATTAAATAGTGTTATTATTACTGTCAACAGATTACGTACACGGGCGCGTTTATGCTAAATGCCTAATGCCCATCTTACAGTTTGGAGCCAAATAAGACGCCGAATAACTCGTCGTTTGATCCGATTCCAATGTCACACAGATGAAACAGAATCATCACGACGCTCTGCATATTAGAATAATTATTGCGTTTGCGATTTGTTTAATCGGGACATATTAACGTCATCTTATCTGTATCAACTCAGTACTCTTTAAAGAAACCAATATCAGACGTTGACTTCTCTAATGGGATGTGGGTTGGGGGAAATAATGCACCAGTTACCCACCGGTGCAGAGGGGTAATTAGACTCCACCAAACTGCACCACCTACACACTCATGCATTCACAACAGACACATATGGGCGCTATAAGACCAATATTGTGTTATAGTGCCATGAAGTCCGAATAAAAACAAAACAAATACCTCGATGCTAAGAAAGTATACATAGAACATTATATTGGCGTCATTCGAGAATGTCTTCTTTAAGCTTTAACGCTGATGAGTGTCATTATAACCTTGTTTCATTTTGTCTGTTAAACTGATGTTGAAGCTTTTGTTCCAGCACCCGTCTTTGAATGTTTTCTTCTTCGGAACACCATCGGGCAGATGGTAGTTTTGTAAACATTACACACCAGACATTACTAAGTATATTGTTCTTAACATCCTCCAAGACTACTAACATCACAAAACGTCTTCTTAGAACCATTTGTCTATCAATCGCCACAGTAATTTGAAAGTGAAACCATTCATCCTTTAAAGTGGAAGCTGAGACCACGGCAATAACATTTCTACTGGCATATATGGCGTCCACCATAGCCTCTAGTTTGACCTGTCCAGCTGGGGCATCGCGTTCCCATATAAACATCTTGTAACCAAACTTTTCCTCTATTAGCAACCTGAATGTGTTGTGAACAAAGTCTTCGTCCACAGAATCATAAATGATGTAACGGTCGTATACCGTCGACGTGTCTCCTAAAAGTGGTGTGCTCTCCTTGACGGCTCGATGTGTCCTGGTCTTGTAGACCCAGTAAGCAATATACCACCTATACCGGTAAACAAAAATGGCGACGGCCAAAGCCAGAACAACAACGGACCCCAAACTTACTAAAGCAATAAGTGTTATGTTTGACATGAAGCATTGGTTGGTCGGTACTTTTGTAACAGAATCCCCCTCTTTTAGGTTGGCGTAACACATCTATAACCTACCGGCCATATCTGAAGCGTAATATTCCCAATCATTCCAGCGCTGCTGATAGCGTTTAAAAACCACTGTAACTCACATGTACATTCAAACGGATTATCAGCCAGATTAAGTTTCTGAATGGACCCAAACGTAATTCCTTCAAATGCTGTCTCTTTCACAATTGCAATACGGTTACCTTGCAAGGAAGCGACAATAAGGCTTGTGGTGTGCTTGAAAACTTCATCTATCGTAGGTATGTTTCTGTCATTATAGTCCATGTTTAAATATGTAAGTTTAGGAAACAAAGTAAGAAATCTGTCTGGTAATTTCATATCTGATTCTTGTATGGTTAGTTTTTCTAGTGAACGCAATGGTGAAAACATATTCATCAGATCTGCATTTGATAGGTATTGAAATGAGTTATAAGACAGATTGATCACTTTCAAATTGATGCAGAGATTAAATATATATTTGTCCATCTCTCGTTGAAATAGAATTCCGTTTCTATCAAGATATAATTCCTCTAGATTGGAATTATTAAACGCGTAACCTTTCACGTGTCTAACCCTTGGTTTCATGCTCGTCAGTCTGAGTCTCTTTAAGCGACCTAGGTATGCATATGCGTTATTCTCTAGTGTTGTAATGTGATTTGCATGCAGTTCCAAATACCATAAATTGGGTAGACACTTCCAAATATTTGCATTTGACATACCCAGATAATTTTTTCCCAAGTTTAGATGACCGAGACTTGACAAAAGTGGCACAGTGGCAGTGCGGCTATGGCAGAATGAATAAGGTGTAAGATTAATGTTGTTATCTGAAAGATCAATTTTCCCCAATCATTGATGCCCAGTGCCTATTCTAAACGTTTCTATCTTATAATTTCTTGCATACAGTACGTACAATGTACTAATGGGCTGAAATAATTCTAAATCAAGGACGGCAAGGTTATTCTCAGATATATCTATACATGTGACATGTTTGTCATCGATGCTTTTCCACGATATTTCTGATACATTTCTCAGTCCAATGTTTTTCAGGCTTAAACTAAAATGATTTTTATCTGGTAAACTTTCGATAGCCCCTGATAAACTCGTTTTATTGACTCCGGCATTGTTGTCGAGATCCAGTTGATTCAGGTATCTCAGTTCTGCAAATGAATCACTGGAAATGTTCACTATACCGTTTCCAATGAGTAGCAGGTTTTTTATTTTAAGTGCCGTTAAATTGTAAACGTCTCCTTTGTCACATCTGGCAGAAAGTTGTAATTGAAGTCCAGTATCGTAACATACAACGGAAGAAGTGGGATGCCATGACTCAGGCAACTCGCTGTCATATATCTCTCAGAGCAGCAACAACTCTGATCACCACATAATTGAAAATCTTCCTTACACAATAAACCTATGCATACACCAAAGCAAATTGTCAATAGTAAAACGTTCCATGGGAAATTCATCTTTATATAGAGCTGCTGTAATTAATCCTACAAGAAATATAACCTAACATTTTCTTATCATTTAAATAAGACGTCTATACAGGACTTGATAAACAATGAAATTTAAATGTCATGTGATGAGTAACAATTAAGTTCAATAATAATCTTCCATTGTCTTTTATATGTCACTTATGTGACTAATCACATCCATTTACTTCCCTATCACAGATGAGGCTGTAATGTGCTTTGTTTCACCCGTTTACAGCTGTCTTTACCAATGGACTCTTCCCATGGAATGCTGAATTTGTTATATAGATTGTTCCACTTTTGAAATATGGCTTGTTTTTATTGATTTTAAAGCTATCATAATGAAATATGGCAGGAAAAGAAAGAGGTCAATGCGTACATTGTTTGCTAAATAGATATATAGCAGATTCTAGCATAGACATTCTTAATAGCAATTATTACTACCCGAGCTCCCGTATACTGTAATTTTAGATCTGCTTCTTTATAAAGTTGTGACACAGCGTCTAATCAGAATCCAAACAATTTGACACTATTTGTTTAACCTTTTGGACCCTCCTTACGACGAGTATACGTGTTCTTTTTAAACAGTGTACCAGTGTATAGTAAACTTGCCTTGCACAAACAGTGAAGACCAGATCAGAGCGCTCCTACAGGACCGCCTCATCAGGGAGGATATTCCTTTTGCAATATTGTGTAAAAACACAATTGATAGAAACCCCGAACTATTAACAGTAGACTAGGCTGATTGGGAAACTTAAATTGTTCATTCGAAATTTCAGTTTTGGATTGGTTAACCACCATTGTTGTTCAGAAACGCTCATTTACAAACTTCCGCGTATTACTGTCATAATGTGATAATAACACTCTGTCAATCCTGATTTGACAGCTATAAGCGTGTATAGCATTTCTCTTAACCCATTACCCCATAATTACGCCTTTTTACGCCTCAAGTTTATCCATCCATTGAGGAAAATACTTCCAATTTACAGAATTATGAATATGTACCAAAAGTAAACCTTGGCGTATATAGAGTTTTTTTTTTAAAACAGCGTAGACCAAGATCAGAAAACTGTTGCAGAATACGCAATTTTCCCGATGTCTGACTATCTGCACGCCTTACTTTAGAAACGTTTTCTAACTTCACTACCAAATGTTATATTTTACATTGTAGATGTACATAGTGGTGAGGTTTTATGTATAATATTCAGCGGGAGACGACCTAACTCATTCATCGCCATCTGTTACATTGTAGTCTGATTTTAATTGTTAAAATTAAACCTTATGCTTTTGTCACAGTGATGGTTAAAATATGGTAATTTTTGTTTACATGGTAAAGATTAAATTGTACAGACGTATACACACATTCTGCACATAGTACGAACGCAGATTTTGTACATAGAAAGCGTTTTGATTTTAACTTGTGCAATTTTCCCAATACGACCTGTCGGACCATCTGCTCTCCTTCCTGGGGAAACATTTTCTTACTTCACTACCCAATGTTATAGTTTACATTGTAGATGTACATAGTGGTGAGGTTTTATGTATAATATTCAGCGGGAGACGACCTAACTCGTTCATCGCCATCTGTTACATTGTAGTCTGATTTTAATTGTTAAAATTAAACCTTATGCTTGTACAGATGCTGTGCACATAGGACCAACGCAGATTTTGTACAAAGGAAGCGTTTTGATTGTAACTTGTTCCAAATTTAATGGTCTTTACTCTCGTGTCCGTTGTTAGTTTTGTATGCAGGTGATTACTTAAAAAGTTAAAACACGTTGAAAGTAAAGCAGAATGCGATTTATGGCGCATCTTGCAGGGCTGCCATTTCTCCGGATTTTTGCGATATCTTCCGATTTTTATCCTAGCATATAGTAGCTTAAAGCATGTCGAAAGTATAGCAGAATGCGCCTTCATGCGTAGTCTGCTATACTTTCAATTTGCTTTAAGTAAACGGTTGAAAAAATTAAAAATGGAAATCTTCGGATTTTTCATGAGCAAGTTATGGAAGCCCTGGTCTTGCTTTACTTCAAGTCTTATTTATGGTAGTTTTTAATGAGATATACGAAATATTTGTTTAATGTGTTAGGAACTATTTGCTTTAGTGGATGAATAAAATTTCCCCTTCACTGCATTGCCCTGAATATAGAGGTTATTTGTTAATAGTTTGAATCAAGATCAGACACCGAGTAACTTGCCGTCTAATCAGGAACTGTTAGAAACTGTTGGACACTTATTATATGAAAGTACTTGAGAAATAAAAGCAGACAACAATTGTATAAAGTATATGACATAATGACAGTGAAGAGGTTAAATGCGTAAAGAGTTAACCTCATCGCGTTTAGTCTTCCACATATTTGTTTATACAGAAGAACCTCGCCATTACTGGCTGGAACTTGCTCAAATCGAACTTACCCGTAATGCTTACACTGAGAGTTGATGTTCCACCTCGATTAAATCGAACATACCCGTATTTCAAAAATAAAACGTGGCTACACCAAGGGTTAACTTTGAAATACGGATATGTTGACACAATCGGCTTTTGTTTTTTAAAACAAAAAGATGGATTGAAGTTTGTATTTATACTAGGGTTTATATTAGAACGACAGTCACTGCTTTGTGAACGTACGTGGAACTTTGGTACATACAAATGAGGCTTCCCAAACCGATTAACTTGCCGTCTAATCAGCAACAAACATCTCTTGGTGTGAGCTTTCAAAACCTTTGCACCAACGGGGTTTGTTGTTGCTGGGTCACTCGGTTTGCACGTTACAAATGATGGCAGCGGTGGGGTAAAGACAACTGCCGGACCGGAGTTCTCTCAGGGTCCAAGTCTCGGGTTGAGACTTCTCGATGGGGAGATGTAACGTACGTGGTACGTTGGTATATGCAAATGAGGCTTCCCAAACCGTTGTATGTTGATAAGTGAACCAAACAAAAAGCATATATTCTGTTTCGGGGGTGGGGATGTTGTTCCGCAGAGGATATATTTATAACAGGCGACAAATCAGCGAGATAAGAATTTCTCCAAAAGCAATAACCGTTTTCATACTCTATTATATGTAAAGGTGTTTGGCATGTCGGCACATCTACAAGACAGACTGTCGTATACGTTAGGAACCGCTGATGATAGGTAGTGAAAGGTTAGCTTTCGGTTCCGGATTGAGGGTTCGACAAATACATGATTTTTGAAAAGTGCGCCAAAGTTGAAAAGAAAAAGATATGTTAAGAACTTCCAAAACTTATAAAAGAAACTGAAACAATTTTAATGATTTGAAAATATTGGAACCTATGGTATTTTGGAATCTCTCTTGTACAGGACAGACATTATTCCTTTCCCGTTTAAGTGCAAACGATACGCAAACGCATTGCAAATAATTATAAAACGTAGAAAATTCCAACTTTTGAAATGTCATACTATTTATCTACATCTGAGTGGCAGACAGTTTGGAACCTGACTCCAAACTATTTGCATCGATAATACTAGTTTTAAAATAGCGTAAAGGTGTTTATTGAGAAAGTAGAACATCTTCTCTACTGCACTATATATTCACAAACCTGACATACACTACAGTGGAAATGACGTTTTTCTATCCCCTTAAATTCTAACACACTTCGCGCATGTCTCTATATAAACAATGAGGGAAAGTATCTGTTTTTAAATTCTCAATAAAAACATTCATGCGAGGTAACGTTTTAACGTGACGTCATATGGCTTCGAAAATGCGTTCGCCAAGAAATGTAGTGCCGTTGCGTCGGTGCTAATTATGGTTAAGCTGGTTATATTGAAGTGTTAGAATCGAAATAATAAATTGATACCAGTGATTTATCGTGCAATAAAACACGGGTAGTCGTTGAGATGCTGGTAATTAAATCATTTGGCCTTCGGCCTCGTGATTTAACTACCAGCATCTCAACGACTACCTTCTGTAATGGCATGACTGTCATGATATGTATGCGTCTTGCTCAGTTCAAATACACTGTTTGTCACCCACATGTATTGAAATCATTGTATTTATTTGTATCATGCAAAAATAATACGGCATTTTGCAAATACATATCCTGGGATGACGACGGTGCTTGGTCTGTACCATGTTGCAATACAATAAGGTTTTGTCATGGCCCAGTGTAACGCAGTAGAATGACCCACCGGTGCAAAGGGACCCGGGTCTTTATACTATGTAGAGAAATGACTCCAGACCGTGAAGGGGTCACTCTACTACGAATCGATGGGAACATTTTTCTGCGGTCTTGGGTCATTTTTCTACGTAGTAAAATGGCCCGGGTCACTTTTCTACGTAGTGACATGACCCATAGGTCATTTTAGCAGGGGTGGGTCATTCTACTGCGTTACACCGGCTCAAATATAAACAATCCGCAAATTATGAATGTCTGTCATCTGAACTATGAAAGAAGGTAAACATAAAACAATTCATATCATATATATGTTGCAAGCAAACAGTATGGACTTAAAATCAGACAGCATCTACACCGTTTTCTACAAGCGTCCATATACACTCTTAGCAGAAGAATCGTTAACGCAATACAGATAATATACGGTTGTGAAATGGCTTTTGTTATTAACCATGTCAAACACTCAGTTTGAAAGAGCATTATTCTACACTTTGTATACTTGTCCTTTGAAAATGGTGTTGAATCTGTTGTTCAAATACCCGTCTTTTGATGTCGCTGTCATCTGTGCACCAGTAAGCACATGTTAGCTTTGTAAACATTACACACCAAACATTACTGAGCATAGTCTTCTGAACGCTCTCCAATATAACCAGCATCACAATACTTCTTCCTAAATCAACCTGTCTATCCATTGCCACAGTAAGTTGAAATTGAAACCATTTGTTGTTCAACGTTTCTTCAGATACCACGACGGTCACGTTTTTACTAGAATATATGGCGTCCACCATAGCTTCTAACTTGGCCTGTCCAGCTGGGACATCGCGGTCCCATATAAACATCTTGTAACTAAACCTTTCCTCCATTAGCAATCTGAACGTGTTGTGAACAAACTCTTCGTCCACAGAATCATAAATAATGTAACCATCGTACACTGTCGACGTGTCTCCTATAAGTGGAGTGCTCTCATTGACGGTTCGATGTGCCCTTGTCTTGTAGGTCCAGTAAGCAATATACCACCTATACCGGTAAACAATAATGGAGACGACCAAAGCAAAGACAACAACGGACCCCAAACTCACTAAAGCAATTAGCGTTATGTTTTGACATGACGATTTTGTTCGTCTGTAATTGTGTAACAGAATTCCCCTCTTTGGGGTTGGGGTGACACATTTATATCGTATCGGCCACATCTGAAGCGTAATATTCCCAATCATCCCGGCGCTGCTGATAGCGTTTGCAAACCACCGTAACTCACATGTACATTCAAGCGGAATATCAGCCAGGTTAAGTTTTCGAATAGACCCACTAGCTATTCCTTCAAATGCCGTCTCTCTAACAATTTGAATACTGTTACCTTGCAAAGAAGCAAAAATAAGGCTTGTAGTGTCTTTGAAAACTTCATCTATCGTACTTATGAAGTTTTTGTTCAAGGCCATGTTTAAATACGTGAGGTTAGGAAACAAAGTAAGAAATCTATCTGGTAGTTTCATCTTCGAGCTTTCTATGGTTAATTTTTCTAGTGATCGCATTGGTTTGAACATATTCATCAGATCTGTATTAGTAAGTTGAACAAATTCATTATAAGACAGACTTATTACTTTTAAGTTTTTGCATAGACTAAAAACATATTTTGCCGTGTCTCGTGAAAATCTTATTCTGTTTCTGTCAAGATATAATTCCTCAAGATTGGAATTATTCAAGGCTAAGACGCTCATGCGTTTAATCCCCCGATTCATGTTTGATAGTCTTAGTCTCTTTAAGCGACCTAGGTATGCATATGTGTTATCCTCTAGTGTAGTAATATAATTTTCATGCAGTTCCAAATACCATAAATTTGGCAAACACTTCCAAATATTTGCATTTGACGAACCCAGATAATTCTTCCTCAGATTAAGATGACCGAGTCTTGGCAGTAGTGGCACAGTGTCATTGCAGAATGAATAAGGTTGAAGATTAATTTTATTCTCTGCAAGATCAATTTTCCCCAATCGTCGATGACCAAGTCCTATTTTCAATGTTCCTATCACACAACGCTGTGCATACAGTGCGTACAATGTACCAACAGGCCGAAATAAATCTAAATCAAGAACTGCAAAGACATTCTTACATTTTTACCAGTCATCTTTTCCCACGATATGTCCGATACATTTCTTAGTCCAATGTTTATCAGGCTTAATTCAAAATGAGTTGTCTCTGGTAAACTTTCGAAAGCCACTGACAAGCTCGTTTTATTGATTTCGGTATTGTTGTCGAGATCCAGCCGGCTCATATAACTCATTTCTGCAAACGAATCACGGGAAATGTTATCAATACGGTTTCCAATAAGTGCCAGTCTTTCTATTCTCAGCTTTGTTAAATTATAAAATGTCTCCTTTGTCACATCTGGCAGACAATTGTAATTGAAGTTCAGTTTTGTAACGTATGACGGAAAAAGTGGGATGTAGTTGAACGATTTGCCTTGTGTCAGGCAATTTGCTGTGAACAGTCTCTCAGAGCAGCAACATCTGTGATTGCCACATGGTTGAAACCCTTTCGTACACGATAAACCTAAACATACTCGTACACCAAAACAAATGGTCAACAGGAAAGCCTTCCAACGCAAACTCATTTTATTTTATTTACAACTGTCCTGATTAATCCAATAAGTAGTACAGCACAACCTGTTCTTATTATTTAGAGATGACATATATACAGAACGTTGCAAACAATGGAGTTTAAATGGCCTGTTTATTAGTAACATCTTACTTCAATCATATCTTATATTTAATCGTTGACTAAGTACACTCATTAACTTCCCTGTCTGTGGTAACGCTGTTTGTTTTAACCGTACCATGCAGGATATACCAATAGACTATTCCAATTGAATGCTAAGTGTGCTATATAGACTCTTTAATATTTGAAATACAGTCGGAACTCGATACTAGGAACTCGTTTAAATCAATCTAACCAGTATTTCGTATGTTGAATTTTGATAATTCGATCTCATTAATGTCGAACATATCCGTATTTCAAAGTTAAAACGTGGCTAAGCCACGTTTTAACTTTGAAATATGGGTATGTTGGAACAAAAGCGAGTTCGTAGAATCGAGTTTTTACTGTATCACCTGTTTATATTGATTTAAAAGCTATTGTAAGGAAATATTTCAGAGAAAAAAAGAGCAAAAACAAACCCAACAACAACAACAACAACAAAAGCCACAACAAAACAATGCAGACTTTGATTAAAGAGGTCGGGAACGATAAACAGTACATTGTTTTCAAAATAGGCGTAAGGCAGATTCCAGCACTGCCCGAGCTCATGTGTACTGTACGAACAGCTTGAATCATGTTCAAGCAAGTTGTAAGACACCATCTAATCAGAATCCAAACAATTTGACACTATTTAATTAACCGCTTGAATCCTCCGAACGGCGAGTGTACGCATTCTTTACAAAAAGTGTACCGGTGTTTAGTACACTTGTCCTGTGCAAACAGTGAAGAACCAGATCAGCCCACATCCTCCCCCTGATCAGGATGTGCAGAGTTTATCACTTTTGCAATATTGACTTTAAACACCATAAATCTAGCAACAATAGACTAGGCTTTATTGGAAACTTAAATTGTTGATTTGAAATTTCAGGGACAGATCAGGAAATACACGTAATCACATGCGCCAGTGTTGTTTAGAAAACGCTCATGTACAAAGAGTATGCCTGACTGTTGTGTAAACGGATTTTATAAATTTAATAAAAATTTATAATTTAATAAAAGCTAAACTTATACAACTTATTGAAAAGACTTTTGCCAGAGAAAGGAAACTATTTCTGGCGTGTAATACTGATCGTGCATTTTTTACAAATGACACGGTTAAGCATTACACTATGTGGACTTGCACCGATGTCTGTAAATCACTATCATTTCTTCTGGATAATATTTATGTACGTTTTGGGAGTACCATATACCGTCAAGTGATTGGTATCCCTATGGGTACAAACTGTGCGCCCCTTGTCGCAGACCTATTTTTGTACTGTTATGAGAGGGACTTTATGCTAAGTCTAAAACCTGATACACAGGCAGATATGACCGAAGCCTTTAACAACACATCGCGCTATCTAGATGATATTTTTAATATAGACAACCCATTTTTTGATACGTTGTTTCCTTTCATTTACCCAAAAAATTACGCCTTAATAAAACAAACGAGTCAAATTCATCGGCACCATTTTCAGATTTGGATCTTTTAATAAATAACGGAATTGTTTCTTCTAAGATTTATGATAAACGAGATGATTTTGATTTTAGTATTGTAAATTATCCTCATCTAGATGGCGATGTTCCCCGTTCTACATTTTACGGTGTTTATGTTTCACAACTTATTCGTTTTGCTAGGGCTTGTACCTCTGTTGAGGACTTCCACATTCGTAATAAAACTATTACTGAAAAGTTTCTTAAACAGGGGTACAGATTTCATAAACTTCGTAAAACATTTTCTAAATTCTTTTATAGAAATCTTCCTCTCATTAACAAGTATAAATGTAACTTAAAGTCTTTTCTGCGGCAAGGTATTTCACATCCGGAGTCTTATGGTGATGTGATTTACAGACTTCGTAAGATTCTTGGACATATGCATTTTCAAAACCTATTTGTGAAACGTATTAGATTTTTCCTCAAAAAAGAATATGATCCAACTATATTGCTGCGCACTTCACGTTTGGTTATCGATCAATCTACAATTGATAACTATGCTTTCCTCTTTGGTTGTGCGACGACAGACAGGGCTTAGTACTACATGATGATGTATCTCTAAAGCCGTCCTTAACCGGGAGAGTTATGTCGGATTTTCGTGCTTTGTTTTTTCTCTCCCTCTCTGTCGTACCCTGAACCCTTCCATGTCTTACAGTTGCTCGTGACTACAGACTAGTCGATTGAGTACAATTTGACCGTTGCCATAGTTGGTTATTTTTAACACGGGCTTGAATGTTTAATTCTTTCCTGTGTTACTAATAATCTTGTCATAGAATTTTGTTAGATGTTTTACATATATTTATTTACTGTGCTGGCGGTCTTTTTGATTGTAAGGTTGTGGAACAGGGTTTATATTTTATGTACACTGTTCGTCTTTATAGGTGAATATAGGAGATAAGTGTGAGGTTGGGCGCCCCTTAACCCAGGTTTAACCCCCAAGTGGTTGTTAATGGTTAATTTATAATTAATTATTGATTGCTGCTGACCGTACCAAGGCGGGCTCCTATGTTCACTTTGCTTTATGTTTGTCTGTGTGGGTGGGTGTGTGGGATTGCGTGCGTGTGTTATGGTATGGCTGTGTGTGTGTTCTGCTTTAGAGATGCGTGTATTGTTTGTGTTGCGTTTCCTGCTTGAGTCTTCTTTCGTATTTATTTGACATTACTGTCGTTATAGTTATGTCATAATAATACTTTGTCAATCCTGCTACAGCTATTAGCGTATACTGTATAGATTTAGATGTATTTGTTGTTGCATGTATTTTGTTTTAGACAGCGCAGATCAAGTTCAGAAAACAGTTGAAGTTGCACTTGTTTCCTAAAGGACCGCTTTGACGTTACACTTCACTAAGTCCGTCTAAAGACGCGAAACCTCCACAAACCACTCCAAACCTTTCCAAATCACTTACAAAAACCAACCCAAACTAATTAAATCCCTTAATACCTATTCAGATACAGCTTTTAAATGACGAATTAAGGCTAACATAATGAGAAAAATGTTAATTAAATCTACGATAGTTTTCATTTCAAGGGGAGCAACTAGTACACAACTTAAGATAACTATATACAGTTATTACTAAATATTAACCTATTTCCCAATAGCCTGTTTCAGGGTTTAAGACAAGTATCCACTTAAAACAGGTTTAAAGTAAAGCAGAATGCGCCTTAAGGCGCATTCTGCTTTACGTTCAGCCTGTTTTAAGCTACCATCTGTTAGAATAAAAAAAGTAAAGTACCAAGTTTCAGTCCTAATGACCGCTCAGCCGACTGTTCATTCACTCCCCTGATCATTGAGCCATCTTGCCTACAATATTGAGCACCGCTAACAAATTGCGCGTAAGCAGTCGCAGTACCGACTCAGACCATTCACATGTACCCATTTTAACTCCTGCATGGGTGGAGAGGAGCAATTCTCGGTAAATGTCTTGCCCGAGAAATTCCTGTACATTATCGGGGATTAAAAAAAGGATGAAATAAACCGTCAGATAAAATTGCTGTGGTCAGTGATCTGTGGTCCAGGCAGCTAAAGCGTGGGCACAGTTTCAGTATATATCTTGTGTGTCTTCCCCGCACGGGTTCGATTCCGACCGAGCTCCCTTTTTTAAAAGTTTTTTTTTTTTTATCGTAAATCCTTTTTTAACTATCATATACCATAATACTTGTTTGCATAGACGCATGGCTCCGAGGTTATAAAGCTTTTGACTTGAGTCTAAACTCGTTCCCAATCAAGTGATTCGTCAGAGTTGAGCCTAGGCTCAAATCTGACCAATCAAATGATTGGGAACACACTCAGACTCAGCTCAAACACTTTATAACCTCGGAGCCTGGCATCCTTGTACAAAGAAAGGCATTGAGCACAAACTTGGTTTTCAGCCGTTTTAAAACAAAACTAAACGCAATGTAGGAAAATGAGCCGTGCCATGAGAAAGCCTGACATATGGCATTGCAAACAGCGTAGATCAAGGTTAGCCGCCGCCTCAAAGAACTGAATTGTTTCAATTTGTTTGACACCAACAATGCATTTAAAGCATTTTGTGTAGAGCTCTATATTATATACGGTATTGGACAGTGTAGACCAAACTCAGCTAAATGTACAAAGCCTGGGATGACAAGAGTGCTTAGGTTGTACAATGTTGCAATGCAATAAGGCAGGTTTTGTCATGGCACGGCTCAATTGTAGAAGATGACAACATATTGAAAGATCTTGTTTTATTCTATTTGAGTGGCAAACAGTTTGAAGCCTGGCCAGAGGCTTGGTTATGTACCCGGCAATGAAAATACTTATAGTTGAGCATAAACGCGTTTATAGGGAAAGAATAACGCCTACTCCACTGTAGAACAGAGTCGCATTTGTTGTAAATATCCTAAGGATGCAACTTTGTGTAACTGCTGTAACTATCACAAAATATGAAAATATTGTTTTTATCACACAGTAATTTGTCCCTAAAGGTCAAAACCCGGGGGCTGTTTTACTAAACAACTTACGCAATTTTTTTGCGTAACTCAAAATTTTAAAATTTAATTTATATTTTTTATTATCACTTGCTACAAACAACAAATAGCTAGATCAGAGGACGCGCTTTTAGCGCGTCGTCCTCTGATCTGGCTATTTGCTGTTTGCAAACGTTTATGATCGAAAAATAAGAGTGAAACGATTTTGACTTACGCAAAAAATTTGCGTAAGTAGTTTAGTAAAACGGGCCCTAGATGCCAAACAGTTTTGACAGCTCAGGCCTGTTTGTCCCGATACTAAGGATCATTACGGTAATACTGAATATTGATGTTTTTTAACCATTTAGCTGTTATAGCTTAATACAGAAGGAACACGTTAAATTATATTAACCAAAAGTGCCACTATTGAAAAGAAATGAATAGAACAAGATTATTTGTCAATCGACCGAGGATGTCTGATCAATGTTAGTGGAGTATGACAATGGCCCGATCTCATTAGGGCTGTGCTACTTTTAAGATTGAAAACCCCAAATGATATCGGACCAATGTTTGTCCATATCGGTATTCTACGGAGAGTAATTGACCATTTTCGTCAATTGTCGGCCCGTTCCGAACATTTCTAGCATAGTTCGGAACGGGCCGACAGTTGACGAGAATGGCCGATTGCTGTACGTAAGATACCAATAGTGATCCGATCCCACTAAGGGTGTGATACCTTAAGGTGTTACAAAATGTGCAAGAATTATGCAATCTTAGTTGGCAGAAAAAACAAAAGAAGCGAGATAATAATTGTATTGCAGCGAAATATCTTATTATTTATCGGAAACTTTACATTCATGTCAAATTAACCTTCTATATATACCCTTTCGCAGCTAAATCATCGCCTGCTAACATTTGCCGTCTGTGATTTTATGCTGAATTCCAAATTCAGTAGTTTTGACTGAACGAATATTGAAATGAGTGTCAAACTGTTTTGATCGTGATAAGACCACAGTGTTACGTGGCCTCTGATCAGTGTTACAGGGACTCAAATCAGTGTTACGCGGCGGTTGCATAGGACGCTGACCAATATTTAATTTTGAACCATATTCTCCATAGTCTGTTTCTGGTTTTGAGGAAAGGTTACCACTTATAGCAGATCGAAAGTAAAGCAGAATGCAACTTAAGACGCATTCTGCTTTACTTTCAGTCTGCTTTAAGCTACCACCTGCTAGACTATATATAAATATTTATTTTGGTACATGTTCATGATGTATAAGTTGGAACTAGATCCATTTTCTTTATTAGAGGAATAAATTGAATGTGCTAAAAGGCGCTTCTAGTGGGGGAAGGGCTAAGGGGAATAACTATGTCTTCTTGTAATGTAATTACATTGGCGGAAGGAGTTAGTAAACTATCCTACTTTTGACAAAAGTTTGTAGATCCACGTGTATTTTACCAATGGTGTAAACCTTCTTACGCCGAATTTCCGTTCAATAAACATTCCGTGCCTTAAAAATATATATCATCTGAAGTATTGCTTTCGAAAATAAAATAGGCAAAACAATTCCATAAAAAGTGCAGAGTCATGTTATACACATAATAAAAGAACAGTGTACATGTATACCTAGATCAGAGTAATATTGGTCTACACTGTTTCCTAAAAGCGTCAATTTACTTTAAAGAGGCTCGCAACCGGATTAAGCATTAAAAAAAGTAATTTGTAAATGTATGTCAAATGTTTATATAAATGAGTAAGAATTAGTTTAGGATAAGAAATTCTGTTAAAAAATGCATTTAAAAAAAAAAGAAAAAAAAAGATCTGGTGGGATTCGAACTCGTGACCCTCCATGCGGTGACAGGCACGCACAATAAGGAAACTCCTTAGACCACTCGACTACGGGCTATTTATATATCTATGGCATCGATTTAACGTACTTCAGTGTGTAGCGATGGAGAGTACTTTATTCGGCTCTGGTTTATGTCTGAGCCTGTAATAAATGTCTGTTGTGTCTTTCGACGCAACGGATAATACGATGGAAAATATCTAAAAAATGAGGGTTTGAAGACTTTCTTGAGGACGTTTTTAGACTGATCATATTTTCTAATGCCAGATGCACGATAATGCTACACATTTGGTTTTATTTGAGGATTTTCTTTTATTTTGGCCATCCGGTTGCGAGTCACTTTAAAGACATCCAGCCAGTCCTTTCATTGATTCACCCCCATTCTTTAGTTGGTGTCAAAATACAGGTATATACCGGTATACAGCATGAGAAAAGTCTTCAGGCAATGGCTCAGCTTTGAATAGAGGCCCTTACATAATAGATATCAATAGGTTTTTCTATGGGTTTTACTAACCAAGCTATCAAATATTAGGTGCGGGCCTCTCTTGAGACGCCTGAATGATTCTTTGCCTAGACGCTACCACTGTTAGTGCATGCTCTGCATGCTTTGACTCAAACTATATACGGGGGTAGGTGTTACCACCCAAACTTGGTCATGTGATATCTTTAATAACAGAAGTGTTGACACAATACAGACCTTATACAGATGTACAATTAAATGTGTGTTATTTACCGTGTCAAACACTCAGATTGAATGAGCATTATTCTACACTTTGTATACTTGTCTTTTGAAATTGGTGCTGAATCTGTTGTTCAAATACCCGTCTTTTGATGTCGCCGTCATCTGTGCACCAGTAAGCACATGTCAGCTTTGTAAACATTACACACCAGAAATTACTGAGCATATTGTTCTGAACGTTCTCCAATATAATAAGCATCACAAAATTTCTTCCTAGATCAACTTGTCTTTCCATTGCCACAGCTAGTTGAAATTGAAACCATTTGTTGTTCAACGCGTCTGTAGATACTACGACAACTACGTTTCTACTGGCATATATGGCGTCCACCATAGCTTCTAGTTTGGCATGTCCAGCTGGGGCATCGCGTTCCCATATAAACATCTTGTAACCAAACTTTTCCTCCATTAGCAACCTGAACGTGTTGTGAACAAAGTCTTCGTCCACAGAATCATAAATAATGTAACCATCGTACACTGTCGACGTGTCTCCTATAAGTGGAGTGCTCTCATTGACGATTCGATGTGTCCTCGTCTTGTAGACCCAGTAAGCAATATACCACCTATACCGGTAAACAATAATCGCGACGGTCAAAGCAAGAACAACTACGGAACCCAAACTGACTAATGCAATAAGAGTTAAATTCTTACATGAAGACTTGGTTGGTCTGTACGTTTGTAACAGAATCCCCCTCTTTGATGTCGGTGTAACACATCTATAACGTATCGGCCATAAATGAAGCGTAATATTCCCAATCATCCCGGCGCTGCTGATAGCGTTTGCAAACCACCGTAACTCACATGTACATTCAAACGGATTATCAGCCAGGTTAAGTTTTCGAATAGACCCACTAGTTATTCCTTCAAATGCCGTTTCTCTAACAATTTGAATACTGTTCCCTTGGAATGAAGCATCAATAAGGCCTGTAGTGTGTTTGAAAACTTCATCTATCGTAGGTATGAAGTTTTTATTCAAGGCCATGTTTAAATATGTGAGGTTAGGAAACAAAGTAAGAAATCTATGTGGTAGTTTCATCTTCGAGCTTTCTATGGATAACCTTTCTAGTGATCGCATTGGTTTGAACATATTCATCAGCTCTATATTAGTGAGGTAAACAAAGTCGTTATAAGACAGATTTATTACTTTCAAGTTTTTGCAGAGTTTGAAAACATACTTTGCCATCTCTTGAGAAAATCTAATTCTGTTTCCAGCAAGATATAATTCCTCAAGATTGGAATTATTCAAGGCGAAAACGCTCATGCGGTTAACCTTTGGTTTCATGCTCGACAATCTGAGTCGCTTTAACCGACCTAGGTATGCATAAGCGTTATCCTCTAGTGTAGTAATATAATTTTCATGCAGTTCCAATCCCCATAAGTTTGGCAGACACTTCCAGATATTTGCATTTGACGTACCCAGATAGTTCTTCCTCAAATTCAGATGACCGAGTCTTGGCAATAGCGACACAGTGTCATTGCGGCCATAGCAGAATGAATTAGGTTCAAGATCAATTTTGTTCTCTGAAAGATCTATTTTCCCCAAGTGTTGATGACCAAGTCCTATATTGAACTTTCCTATCGCACAACTTCTTGCATACAGTACGGTTAGTGCACTAACTGGCTGAAATAATTCTAAATCAAAAACGGCAAAATAGTTGTTAGATATGTCTAAATGTCTTACATTTTTGCCATTCATCTTTTCCCACGATATTTCTGATACATTTCTCAGTCCAATGTTTATAAGGCTTAATTCAAAATAAGTTGTATCTGGTAAACTTTCGAAAGCCTCTGACAAGCTCCTTTTATTTATTCCGGTATTGTTGTCGAGAACCAACTCGTTCAGATATCTCAGTTCTGCAAATGAATCACGTGAGATGTTCAATATACGGTTTCCAATAAGTGCCAGTCGTTCTATTGTTAGTTTTGTTAAATTGTAAAACGTCTCCTTTGTCACATCTGGCAGTATGTTGTAATTGAAGTTCAGTTTTGTAATATACGCCGGAAGTAGTGGGATGTAGTTGAGCGATTTCCCATAACCCTTGCAATTTGCCATGGCCAGTCTCTCAGAGCAGCAACATTTGTGATCACCACATAGTTGAAAAGCTTTCTTACAGTTTAAACCTAAACATACACCAAGACAAATGGTCAACCAAAAAGTCTTCCAATGCAAATGCATTTTGTTATTTACAGCTGCCCTAATTAATCCAACAAGTAGCATACGAGTAACATAACATGTTCTTCTTATTTTGAAATGACTTTATACACAGGATTTCTTCCACAATAGAATTTGAAAGGCCTGTTTGTTTATACCTGTAAAATCTTCCTTCAATCATATCATATATTTCATCTTTGACTAAGTACATTCATTATCTTCCTTCTCAGTGGTAAAACATAAACGCTGTATGGTTTAACCGTACCCTGCTGGCTTTACAAATGGATTCGTCCACTAGATTGCCAAATTCGTTATGTAAACACATTCACCTTTGAATTTATGGCCTGGTTATATTGATTTTAAAGCTATTGTAAGGAAATATTTCAAATAAAAGTGAAACAAATAGTGCGGACCTTGATTTAAGAGATCAGAGACTACATTGTTTGCAAAAAATATAAATAGGCAACCCTAAATACGGTAACAATAGAGGAGGTTTAACTGGAAACTAAAATTGTTCATTTGAAATTTCAGGGGCGGATAGCTCTAGGTTAATTACTCATCATCACGTGTGCCATGTGTTGTTCAGAAAATGATCATTTCCAAAGCACAAAGACTTCTGTGTAAACAGATGTTGATATTACTGTCCGTATGTTATAAGTAATAGATACCGTTCGAGTTTCGCTTTAAAAGAGTCTGCTAACAAGGGTAAGAGTATTGTATTGCGAGGAAGAACAACAAGGTGTCCGAGGCTTCGCTCAGCGTTAGTACTCAGCTAGTAAGGTAAGCGCTCTATTTATCAGTTTAGGTAGCATTTCTTTTTAAGCATTTAGTAATAAGTTCAATAAATATTTTAAACTCTTCATCTTAGCCCGATATAATTCATTTTCCACCCCATTATAATCAAACCAAGGGCCAAAGATTTTTCTCCCGAACAGGCACACTATTAAATTGCGTTTTTTACTCTTTCACTGCAATATTGTCGCCTGCTTTGAAAATGCCGTCTGCATTTATTTTCCAACGCAAAGTTTTTGGCTTTGACTGCACACATATTGATACAAGTGTTATCAGTTTGGATCCTGTTCAAACGCAGAGTTACTGTGTGTCGATATTGATCAAAACTGTTTGCAAATGTTCGTTATCCCTTATCATGCTGAATTGCCATCTGCTTCAAATATATCGTCTGCGGAGAAACACAAAATCTTTCCTATGCTATTCAAATTGAATAAAAATTGAATATGAGTGCCGAACAATTTGGATCCAGATCACATGTTGCGTTACGCGGTGTCTTTTTCGGATCCAAACTATTTGCCAATGTTAGCCAAACGGTACTTACAGTGGAGAAAACGTTATTCTTTCCCATTTAAACGCAAACGAAACGCAAACGCAAATCGCTAAAATGTACAAATGTAGGCAATTACCATTTTTTGATAGTTCTCATTATTTGTTTTAATTTGAGTGACAAACAGTTTGGAGCCGATCAGACGCCGAGTTACCCGGCGTCTGATCAGGCTCCAAACTGTTTGTAATGGAATCAATAGTTTAATCGTAAACGCGTTTGTTGGGAAAGAATAACGTTTTCTCCACTGTAGCAGTACAAGGGTTACCTCGTCCATTCCCAGACAGTGCAAGAGTTAAACAGGTGACACCATGCTCACCACGTGCACCACGCCCGTAAAATGTATACAATAACAGAAAGTAAAACTGTCCGGTAACAGAAAAAAGTGTCCGGTATCAGATGTAAGAGGACACTTTTTGAATAGCTCTGCGGGGGGGTCTGCGTATAATAACACTTTGTCAATCCTTCTTCAGCTATTAGCGTGTATAGAGTTGTTTTTAAAGAATCGTAGATCTAGATCAGGCATCACTTGAAGTATGCACTTTTTCCGAAATTTACGCTTTTTGATGTAAGTTTTTACTCCTTTCTGGGGACACGTTTTCTTACTTTACTAGCCAATGTTATAATTGAGATTACTGATGTAAAAGTGGTGAGGTGTTGTATATAAATATTCAGCGGGAGACGACCTAACTCATTTTCAGCAAGTAGACATCTGATACATTGTCGTCCAATTTTAAATGTTAAAGATTTTGCTTATGTCACAGTGATGAATGGATAGAATTATTGAAGTTTTCGTATACATGATAATGATTTAAATATACAGACGTACACACATTCTGCACATAGGAACAACACATATTTTATACATAAGAAGCGTTTTGATTGTACAGTGGGGAATTTGTTATTCTTTCCCAATAAACGCGTTTACGCTAAAACTATTATTTGCAGTGCAAACAGTTTGGAGCCAGATCAGACGCCGGGTAACCCGGCGTCTGATCGGGCTCCAAACTGTTTGACACCAAGATAAACAAGAATTATCAGAATTGTCCAAAAGTTGTTCTTTTCTCCGTTTTTGTGCTTTGCGTTTGCGTACGTTTGCGTTTAAACGGGAAAGAATAACAGATTCTCCACTGTAACTAGTTCAAAATTAAATGTTTAATCGATTACTCTCTTGTCTTTTTTTTAGTTTTGAATGCAGATGTAGAATGACAAGACGAAAGTAAAGCAGAATACACCTTAAGGCGTATCCTGCTTTACTTCCTGCCTGCAATAAGCTACTATTTAATGAAATATTACCAAATACATGTATTTCTAATACTGCATATTCATAAATGTGTTAAGTGGAAATATTTTCTTTAATAGAGGAAAGAAATAACGCATTCACTGCATTGCTTTGAAAACAAAGGTTTTTTGATAATAATGTGGATCCTGAGGTCAAGGTCAAACAGTTTTACATCTTAGTCATGTACCATTAAAGATGCTCGCAGCCAGACATAGCATTAAAACTAGTAATTTGAAAATATATGCCAAACGCTTATATAAACGGGTAAGAATTAGTTTAGGATAAGAAATTTTGTTTAAAAAATGCATTTCAATCATAAAAAATTATTGAGCTCTGGTGGGATTCGAACACGGGACCCGGCATACGGGGACAGATAGGCAAAAAGCACAACTCTTTAGTCCACTCGACCAACGGGCTATTCATATCTAACTGATCGATTTAAGTATTTTAGTGTGTACAGCGATGGAGGTTACATGTTTCGGTTCGGGTTTATGTCCGAGTCCTAGGTCTTTGGACGCAACAGATAAAGCGATGGGAGATGTCTAAACAATTATGCTTTGAAGACTTTTCTTGAGCGTGTTTTTAGACGAATCATATTTTTCTAATGCCAGATGCACGATAATGCTACACATTTGGTTTATTCGAGTATATTTTTTTATTTTTGCAAATGCACCATCTGGTTGCGAGTCGCTTTTATGTGTGTGTTTTTTATATTTTTAAATAAGCATAGTGTGTAGCAGTGCGTTTCGGCTCGTTTTAACAGGAAAGTATATATCCTAGCGTCACCAGTTCCGACGCCATTAAGCGATAAACTGGCCATATTTTAACAGCTATACAATGAATGTATTTAAAGCTATGAATGTAGCTAAGAATGCAAAAATGATGATAAAAAACATGTAATGCATAAGTTTTAATGCTGCGGTTGTTCAGAGCATTGCTATTATGACAGTAACGAGGAAGTCGCTAAGTACATGTATATTCCAGCAAACGTTTTCATCATGCTTAAACGTGGCGTCTGACCAGGATCCAAGCTGTTTGACACTCGCATATGGACACAGAAATTAGGCAAACAGTATAATACTGTGTAACATCCCAAAACGGACACCAAAACACCGGAAGTCTCCGAGAAAGAAATAAGTGATTTGGTCCGCTTGCAAACCGATCATTCAAAGGAGATACATATTTAAACAAATCTAGTTCTGCTTCATGTGGGAGCTTCTGTCGTCCTGTATTCATATAAAACATGTTTTAGATGTCGGCGAATTCATTTTCTCTCGAATTAACACTAAATCTCTTATGGATCGAAACCGTTTGCAAATATCAGACAGATAGTGATCGGCCAGAGTATGATTAGGGTGTGTTATGATTTGATTTTGGGGTTGTACAATTGAAGGACAATTTATCTAGTTAAGGATATGAATTACTACATCTATAGAAGAGGTATATAATATTGAACATACTATTTGTATTGGCGCATAATAATTTCTGACATACCGTACTACTTAGCTTTTCTGAAAACTTTCCAGTTAACATCTCGCATAACTATCTTCAAAGTGGAAAGTGGAATCTTTTCATAAAAAAACTGATAATTATCGTATCGCGTCAACTAACCTGATAAGTGTCACAGACTTAAGGCGCATTCTGCTTTACTTTCAACCTGCTTTAAGCTATCATCTGCTAGAATGTACAAACTTTTTTCTTCAGTGTAAGAATAAACCAAAGACGTAAAAAGGTCTATTTATGGTGTAATGGGTAAAAATAAAGAAGGGTTGGAAACGGGACCAAAGTTTTTGTCCGGTTTAGAGAGAATTCCGGTTTTTAGAGGTTCCGGTTTAGAGGGGTTTCACTGTACAGGCTAAATTGGAGGGGGCGTCTCAAAATTATTTTGTTATTTACTTTAGGCCAAGCAACAAATGTATATGTATTAATGTATGCACCAGAAAGCCTTTATTGTCAAATACAGATGCAGAAATGAACAAACTCAAGAATACAATGTGTTACTCACTGTCACATAAAATATTAAGCTCACGTTTATCTTTGGAAGTGTTTTTTCATGAAATTATTATACAGTTCATGATTTTTCTTCACTAGATCACAAAGCCGACGACGGCGTCTAGGAGGGACGTCCTCCTCGTCTGATGACAGAGCGGCTGCCGCAGCATCTCGACGATTGGCTTTTGCAGGTCCTTGTCTGACAGCGGCTTGTGCAGGTCCTTGTCTGACAGCGGTTTGTGCAGGTCCTTGTCTGACAGCGGTTTGTGCAGGGCCTTGTCCGACAGCAGCGTGTGTTGATCATGTTTTGCCAATCTTAGGACATTCAGAGCATGAAACTGTCTTTGGAGACACATCGACCTAATTTGCCAGATGTGGTAGATGTGTGTGCTGCTCTTGTATCCAGGTGCAAGTGCACTTGACTCATTTGTTAGATATAATTGAGCTTTAAAATGCAAATTGGTTATTAAACAGTAAATAATTCATTTTGCATATTTTATTGAGCCCCCCCCCTCCCCCACACCCCTTGTTATAGAGTTCACCGTAACGCCCATAGTCAGTTACTTTAACTTTGCACGTACCCTACTAATTTAGGCTGTCCTACCAAAGTTTTACCCTTATTCCGATTCGGATTCCATTTCCGATTAAGTAAGAAATGTCTATTTACAAGATAAATTGGTTAAAAATTAACTTGTTGAGTATTTTAACAGGAAACTATCTTGATAAATATGTGGTTAACTAGTGTCAGAGACATCCCACCATAGTTAATTTTTCTAATAAACGAGTAAAATTCAAAATGCCTTTTGTCCATAGCAAAATAAATTTCAGGCAAGAACAGACACCACGTAATACGGCGTCTGACCGGGCTCTAAAGTATTTGCCACTCAGATCAAAACAAGTTTCTTTTAAAAAAAGAATACAGGGAAACCCAAACGTTTGAATGAAGTGACATGTATATGTGGTATGATTGGTTTGTGAAAAGACGAATATAGGTGCAAGGTATACTAGAGGTATTTGAGAAGGTGTTTAATGTACAATGACACCTTAGAGACCTGTAAATTTCGTTAATCAGTTGGTGTTTAAGACAAGCACCTGTTAAATGCAAGGCTACTTAAGGCAATGTGAAAGTAAACAGAAAGCGCCTGTAGGAGGTTTCTGTTTTACTTTAACCTTGCTTTAAGCTGTCATTCGTCCTTCATACATTTTTGTGGTTGTAAGCGACGTTTTAGTGCCGACACACAAGCACTTAACATCTGCCTTATAAAGTAATACGTTCGGGTATGAGTTGTATTCCTAACCGAAGTGATAAGTTCCGGTACTAGTTTTATTCCTAACCGAACAAGCGAAATTTTATGCAGCCCAGTTTCAGACATGCGCAGCCAATTCATTTTTGACTGGTTGTACAAAACTGCTTCCATGTTTTCACCGTTTCCCCATAAGCATTCATTTCAATTCAAAGTACTCTTTATTTTCTCAGTTTGCATGTGTACAAATACGTCATGAGAACTTTCCAAAACACACATTAAACACATTAAGGTCAGGTACAACTATTATTGATATAGTACAACACATCAGTTATAAATTCATAACTAATGACTTAATTGTAACTTATAATTTCGAAAGGAAGAGAACAGCATACATTTGTTTTAAAACTATCAGTTGATATTATTTAAAGTGGATACATGGGAGATCCGGAGATATTACCGCAGTTTAGCGGCATATCCCCGTGATTTAGACATGTCCCCGCGTGCGTTTCATGCCAACGGCTCTAGTGAGTTCAATATAACGGATTTTACCAGTGTTTTAGCGAGGGGTCATTCATGTGTCATGGGATTAATGTGAGCAGACGTTTCTTCTGAGAAACTGACTATTTTCAACCTCAGCACTGAGGAAGGGCGCTTCCAATAGAGCATCTATCAATATTTTCAAAACAATCCATTTTTGATATTTTATTAACATGCGTTTGAGTTAAGTTTTGTTTAAAAGGGAAATAATAATATATCCACAGTAACAGAAAATACACCTCGCTATACAATAATTTCGTCTTCATTTTTGTTGAAATGACTTTGAAGCTGCTGTTCAAACACTCGTTTCTTAATGTCACCCTCATCGGTACACCACCAAGCGGTTGTTAGCTTTGTAAACATTACACACCAGAAATTACTGAGCAAATCATGTTGAACGTTTTCCAAGATGAGCAGAATGAGACATTGCCTTCCTATATCTACCTGTCTATCCAATGCCACTGTAACTTGAAACTTAAACCATTTGTCCTTCAGTGTGTCAGCTGACACCACTGCAACTACGTTTCTACTGGCATATATGGCATCCACCATAGCTTCCACTCTCGCTTTTCCAGCTTGGGCATCGCGGTCCCATATAAACAACTTGTAACCAAACCTTTCTTCCATCAGTAACCTGAATGTGCTATGAACAAACTCATCGTCAACAGAATCCTAGATAACATAACCGTCATACACTGTACACGTGTCTTGTATTAATGGTGTGCTCTCTTTGACTGTAGGTTGAGACCTTGCCTTGTAGATCCAGTAAGCAATATGCCATCTATACTTGTACACAAGCGTGGCAACGATCAAGGCAAGCACCACAAACGATCCTAAACACACTAATGCAATTAATGTTACATTTTGGCATGATGGTTTTGTTGGTTTATAATTCTGTAAAAGAGTTGATTTCATTGAGTTCGGTGAAAAGCACGTGTACCGGTTCGGCCATTGCTGTAGATGTATTTCTCCAATGCACCCATCGTGAATAGCGTTTCTAAACCACATTAATTCACACGTGCACTCGAATGGATTATCAGCAAGATTGAGTTCATGTAAAGAGTTAATCGACAGCCCATCAAATGCAGTTTCTTTCACTAGTCGAATGTTGTTTCCTTGCAAGGAAGCTACTTTTAAAGTTCTTGTGTAATGGAAAATTTCGTCTATATTTGTTATGGCATTTTTATTGAAATCCAAATTCAAATCGGTAATGTTTGGAAACAAACTCAGAAACCTATCGGGAAGTTTCATGTTGGCGTTTTCTATGGTGAGATTCTCCAGTGACTTAAGTGGTAAAAACATATTCATAAGATCCACTTCCGAAAGGTCGAAAAAGTTGTTTTGTGACAGGAATATAACTTTCAAGTTGGTAGAGTAATTAAAAACGTATTGCACCATGTATGGTAAAAATCGGATCGCGTTTCCATCCAGATGCAATTCCTCAAGATTTGATTTATTAAAAGCAAAATGGTCAACTTTTGTTACTTTACGATTCATATTTGAAAGTCGACGTGTTTCTAAAAGTCTTAAACCTGCAAATGCATTATTGTCAAATCTATGTTTAACATTTTGTTCTAGATCCAAATACCACACACTTGGTAAACAGTTCCACATCATCGCGCTTGATCTGGTCAGATTATTTCTGCTCAGCTTAAGTTTCTCAAGCTTCGATAAAAGGGAAACTGTTTTATTTTGTTTGGAGCAAAATGACAAATTCTGTGAACTAATTCTATTTTTTCGTAGGTCTAAGACTCTCAGATTTAACACGGCAGATCCTGTTTGTAGTTGCAATATATTGCATCCCCTGGCTATCAGTTCTGTCAAACAATCAACATACTGAAAAGGTTCTAACATAAGCACCTTGAAGTGATTGTTAGATATATCAATTAATGTTACATTTTTCCTTTCAACTTTTGCCAGGATATTGCATATAATATATTTCTTAACCTAATGCTCACAAGACTTAACTTAAATGAGTGTTCATCTGGTAAACTTTCGAACGTATCCGATAGACTTACTTTATTTAGTTTAAAATTGTAGTCAAGGGATAGATATCTCAAATGTTCTAATTCTTTGAAAGCGTCTGGGGCAATGTAAACAATATCGCTTTGATCAAGAAACAACGTTTCTAACACCAGAACCGTTAGATTACTTAACGTGTATCTAGTTATGTTCGGCAGATGGTTGTAACTAAAGGTAACGTGTTTTACGAACGACGGAAGAAGTGGTATGAAGTCGAGTTGATTTATAGGATCACCGCATTCTGCCTCCAGCAATCCTTCGTAGCAGCAACATCTATTATCGCCACATGTTTTTTCCACTTCCTTACAATGTAAGCCAACACATACACCAAAATATATCATAGCTATCACAAAACTCTGTCGAAAATATAGCTCCATGATTTGACAACATGTGACATCTCCTATTAAAGAGTAAACTAAATCACAATAATAACGAACTATCCTTCAAATGAAAACATATTATTAAGTCCCCAATGACTAACGGTGCAATGTACGTTTAACCCTTATCGTGCACAGCGCGGCTGGGAAATATTTGTACATTTTTTAGCCTGTTTGGCACTCGTTTTCATTATTTCTTCAGTTTAAATAGCTTAAAATGATTTTGAGGTTTTGTCGCAGACGATACATTTCAAGAAAACGACAGAGTGAAATAAGTTTCCTCTTAAAAATTATTGTATGAAATTATCGTCTGCAACAAGTGTCGCCTGTAACAAATCCCAGTCTTGTTTTGTTTTTATAAACTCGTGGTTGTTTTCGGAAACGTCATTAGAGTGGCAAACAGTTTAGACTTAGACGAGACGCTGAGTTACTCGGCGTCGTATTTTTATCCAAACTGTTTGCAACATACATCACAATTTTACCTTAACCTCTTCACTGCCTTATCTTGAGTACATTTGTTACAGCACTCCATCTCTACAACGACATCCATTGGGAGACAACAATTATGTGCGTTGTTCGGAGGGAGTCGTTATATGGAGGGAAATTGACTTATATTTGCAAACAGCTTGAATCCAGATCAGACGATATTGAAGCAGTAAAAGCGTTAGCCATGATTTCCCTGTTTAGGGAACTGCGTTTAGGGTCGTTGTAGGGAGGGCCGTTGTAGGGAGGGAACGCTGTTTTTGCAAACGACGCCTCTTAAAACAGCGTCTGAAAAGGATCTAACTGTTTTTGAAATTCATTTCAATAATTCTTCAGTCAAAATACCTAAACTTTAAATATGAGAAATAAAAGCAGAAGGCACTTGTTTGAAAGTTATTACCGGTAAGTCATGGTAGAGAAGGAGTACTACTGATGGTAAAACAATGGCAACAACCACTTGGACATCATTCAGTGAATAAGCTATTGTTTGTTAACCCTTGTCCTGTGGTGATATCGTCTGCTTCGAAATTGTCGTCTGCAAAATATGCTACATTTAGATGTATACATCTTTCAAGTAAAGAAACATAAAGACGAGTGTCAAACAGTTTGGATCAAGATCAGACGCCGCGTAACGCGGCGTCTGATCTGGATCTAAAATGTTTGCAAAAATCAATAAAGTCGCGACCAGCAGACAAAGGGTTTACATCTTCTAACCCTCTATTAGCCCTTCTCTAAAGTTGTGAGAACCGATATTTTGCACTGTCTGTCCGTCACCAGCCCATTTCTTTCACCAAGTTACAGATGGCTATTTTAATCGTTTAAACACAATTTTAGCAAAAGAAATGTTATTAATTAAGAAATAACAGGCGATTGAAAATACTGAAAGCTATTACAATCTTGTTGACTAGCAGTTTTGAGCCTGCACACACGCCGTGTTACTCCCATGATGCGAAGTGTTAAAATAGTATTTGGTAATATAAGTTAATACAGTCGAACTTCGATATCTCGAACTCGGTTAAGTCGAACATATCCGTATTTCAAAGTTAAAACGCGACTTAGCCGCGTTTTAACTTTGAAACACGGATATGCTCACTTAAACCGAGCTTGAAATAAGGCAAATTCATGTTTCGAAATATCGATTATTTCGAGTTAAGCGAGTCGAGATAACGAAGTTCGACTGTATAGCACAAATAGTTAGAGAAATCATCTGAAATGTGGCTTAACAAACATTTTGCATTCCTAATACATTAAAATTTAATAATACTCGGATCTCGATGCCAAATTTTGTAACTTTCCATGGTGGTTCAGTTTAAAGACATTCTCTAACATATTCTCCCAAGTTGTGAATTCTGAGGAATATGCAAGTTGAACACTTTGGTTTGGTATCTAAACTTTTGTATATGTATTCACCACCAGTTTTGCATGAGGGATTTTGACACATAGTCTGAGACTATGAATTAGGTTTGCTTTGCTGGGCTTGTAGAGAATGACTTTTACCCTTTCGCTCTCAATGACGCTTTAAACGCTTGCAAACAGTTTGGATCCTGATCAGACGCTGCGTAACGCGGCGTCTGATCAGGATACAAACTGTTTGACGCTCGTTCTGAAATTTCTTCAGTCATGATGCCTTACATTTTAACTTTGAAACGATATTGCAGACGGCACATTTGAAGCATTGAAGGGGTAAAAGTCTTTCGTATAATTTGGTCATGAAAGGATTACAGGAGAGTATGTTAAACTGCCGTCTGTTTTGAGAAATGACGTCTGTGATATATCACAATACCATTGTTAGTATCTGGAACTAACCTGAATACCAGTATCAACAGTTTGGCTCCTGATGTTTGACACAATTATAAAGTTGTCCCTATGGTTCCATTAATGGAATATATTCTACCAGTGAAGACTCAGAATAGATAATGCATAATGTGGTATCTAATCTGAATATCTGTTAAATACAATGAAACTGAAAAATAGACGCGTCCAATATATAAGCGTTGAAGAATCCACTTGATATAAATGGGAAAAACAGAGAACAAGGTTTATGCAGAAACTTGTGCAATTCAATGGGTTGTAGATCAAAACACAGTAAATTATCTCTATTACGGCCACTTAATTTTGTTAATTATTAGGTATTTAAGGAGCGTTCTGTTTTACGGTCACCTTGGTTTAAGCTGTAACCTGTGTTTTATACAATAAATTCGCCGTATTTTAGTGGTCGTAATAGAGAGGATTAACTGTACACTGTATTGCGCATGATCGTTGTTACCCAAGTGACACATATACGCGCCCCTTACAACCAACATGCATGTTGAGACTACACGTGTCCTATGCGAACAAATAGACCAAGAAAAAGGGTAAAAGCCGCCTGACCAGTGTCTCTACAGTGTATCATTTTACAATTACAGCGCTCCCTCTCTACAAAGGTACCTAGTGGTAGACCAAACGTATGTGCGTTGTTCGGAGGGAGTCGTTAAAGGGGAAGGAAATTGGCTACATTTGTAAAAAGCTTGAATCCAGATCAGACGCCGCGTAATGCGGCGTCTGATCTGGATTCAAGCTGTTTGTCACTCGTCATCAAGGTTTTTTCTGTCTCAAAATGTCAATTATGTAACTTTGAGAAAAACAACAGACGACAATTTTTTTTTAAGCAGACGACGTTGCAGTCGTGAATAGGTTGGCCACAATTGTCCTGTTTATGGAACTGCGACAAGGGTAGTTGTAAGGAGGGAGTCGTTGTTGGGAGGGCCGTTGTAATGAGAGAGAGCTGTAATTGTTAAAAAGAACCGTAAATGGTCAAATTGGACTAGACGTAAATGGAAACAGGAATTGTCCATTGGAAGTTTCAAGAGTCAGTGGCACTCTCTTTCACTACAGGGGCACGTCTTCCGAAACGTCGTACGACAAATATTGTCGGAAGTCAAATTATAAAATGCTCAATTATTATTTTATTTCTCCATTTAATACTGTTTGTGACATCTCTTTGAAATCTTCTTTTCAAAACAATTTTTAAATGAGATGTCACGAGACAGTATTAAATGGAAAAGTCATACATTAGATGTTTTTTAAAGATATGACTTACAATCAATTTTGTCGTACGACGATTCGTAAGACGAGCCCCAGGCCCACACGTCATTTTGTCTTTAATCTAGCTTCGAAACAAAATTGCATATGACTGAATACAAGCATATGATACATATAGAGATGAAATGGGTAAAGCCCACGACGCAATTTATTGACGGAAGGATTACTATAATATCATAATATTATGTTATATGATACTGAATCTACACTGATATATGGATCTACGGCATTCTCGTCAAATAAAGGAGCCCTCTGATCACTGTTTGGTTAGGATAGCTAAGCTATTCACGGGTATACTGACATATCGAGTTATGTGATATTACCGTGCATTATACCATCGTGTAGGCAACTAATTGTTCTTTAAAATGATATATCACAATGGTCAAGTAACATTACTTTTTGAAGCACCCTCGTACTAGGGTGTATATTAGCATGACTGTTTGGTTAGCGAATATAAAATAATTAACCCATTGCACCCTAATGACGATACATGCTCTTGCTATGCAGGTGTAAATTGTACACTTGTCCTACACTTATTTAACGCAAACAGACAGTACAGACTCAGATCAGATCATCTGGATTTAAAATGCTCTAGTTATCACAAATTCTTGAAACATCGTTTATGAGAACACCGTGTATGCAGAATGAAAACAAATGGCACTGTTTTCACCTTACGTACAGTACTGAATCTTATTAAATTAACAATTTTTGCGATTCGCTTGCAATTCGCTTGCAATTCGATGGCAATTCGCTTGCGATTCAAAGTACTTCGGGTTAGTTTTCTTGAATGTTGAATCTCACAAATGTTCGCACATATGCCTTCGTTAATGTTTTCGATTCCATTTTTGTCACAACCGCTTCGGAAAATTCGCGTTAAAATATTCAAACGTAGGATTTGTTTTTTGAAGCGCGCGATTCGATGGCAATTCGATGGCAATTCGCTTGCGATTATCAATTTAATTTAATAAGGTTCAGTACTGTAGGCCTTTTCGTCTACAAATTAACCCGTTCACTGCTTTACTCCGAGTACAATACATGTAGTTATTTGCAAACAGTTTGGATCCTTATCAGACGCCGCGTAAAGCGGCGTCTGATTAGGATCCAAACTGTTTGACATTCATTCCAATGGTTCTTAAACATATTTTAAGAAATTAAAGCAGACGACAATGGTTTAAAATCGAGGATGTTACGGCAGTGAAGGGGTCAACTGAATGTTACAATTATCAAAGTATGATATCAGCAGACCATCCATTACTCGAGTTCTTTGAAGTCGACATATCTGTATTTCTAAACTTGGAATTTGATCAATTCAGCCTGCCAAAACAATAGAACATACCCAAAGTCAAAATGTGACTAAACGACGTTTAAACTTTCAAATTTAGTCCGAGTTAATAATAATAATAATAATAATAATAATAATAACGACTTTATTTCATGTGGATTACATATTTGGTATCAAACAAACAAACCAATTTTCAATATGGTCCACAAATTAATGAGGTTTGACATTATATGCGGTTTCTTTCAGTGATAGGTAAATAACATTGACAGTTTTATCTTGGGTAAAAGTCAACCACTTTTTGTGTGGAGCAAAACTGCTGTATTCATGTGCTATAGAACACAGGGGCGGGACGCGGTCACACGGTAAGCAGATTGTAGACGACGACACGTAACAAATGAAGTGGACGATTTAGACCGTTAAAGATACTGAATAAACCTGTAGCGTGTTCAATTACCACTGTTTGCTGTTTAGGTTAGCAGGTTGTGCACCGTGTGCAGCGTGCAGAGTGCAGTAGAGAAAACATTTTCTTTCCAAATAACACCGGTTACGCTTAAACTATTATTTCAATGGCAAACAGTTTGGAGCCAGATCAGACGCCGGGTAACCCGGCGTCTGTTCACTGTTCAGGCTCCAAACTGTTTGCCAATCAAATTAAAACTGGTAGTCGGAATAGTCAAAATGCTGTAATTTTCTATATTTCATTGCAATTCGTTTGTGTTTGAACGAAAGAATTACGTTTTCTCCACTGTATTTCAGACCGGTAGTCAACTCGCAATCGATGGCCATCGATATCTTTACTGAACTCATCACAGAAAGTCCAAAGAAAACATATCGTTGTCGGTATTTAGACCATCCAACAAAGAATCATTGCAAGCAATAATTTAGTATTGTAAAAGATGGAACGCCTTAATGCGATCTTTGAAGGCTTTATTTCCTGAAATTGTAATACATTTGTACGTACATGTAATACATTACGTGATTGGTTCAAATGGACATATATTTTACATTTTGGTGTAAATTAAAGAGATCTATGCTCGATTAAAACAAATTTCGATGTTCAGAGATACTTTTCGACCTTTCCAACCACGTTTTTAAACTGAGCCTGTTTGTTTAACGGTGAAGCTGTTAAAACGGACGTTGAAAAGCCTTCCTGTCATAAGCTTTACTGTAATGCATTTGTGGACGAGTTAACTGTGTATGTCACATTTTGTGGACGACGATGTCACAAATAGTAGACGACAGCAATGTAGTCTTTGTTCTTGTTGATTCAAGGTATGTGAACGGTTTCATTGTCGGTTGATTGTTGTTGCCGTTGCTTTGAATTGCATTGCGGCGAGAGCGGGGTTGCATTTTAAATGTGTTTCGGTTCAAGCATTTTAAATTAAAAGTTCATTCGTTTCTGCCATCGGTCAATATGGATTCAGCATTGCTTTACCGAATTAGATTCTCCAAGGAGCTCTTTTCGTACAATTAGCGCTATTCGGGGGTCTGAACATGAGAAAAAAGGGAAGTTCTGTTCGGGGAGATGTACGTTCCTTTACGAACAGAGCTCCTCATACATGAAACTCGTTTTTTGTATGTCATTGCAAGGAATGGCAACCCGCTACGTCCTAATCTCCGACATTCTACATGTACATGTAGCGACAGAGTTCAGTGGGAGGTTGGATGAGCAGCTAGAGTATAACGAATAACTCTGATATTAATTTAGGCTAACATTTAGGCTAACAATCAATAAAAAATACGCAAATATTCAAACTAAACAAAATTATTTAATGTTACATTGTCAATACCTATATAGTAGCAGAATTACTTTCCATTTTCGAATAGTGAAGTTCGGTATGACCAGACGAAACACAACAAGAGTCCAATGGGCTCTAAGGCGCTCACCAGAGGATTACAAAGTTCCAAGATTTTACTTGACTTTATCACTACAGGTAACATTAATACCCCCACTAGCACCTTGACACAAGAAGCAAATGTATCAGGATAGTGTTGATGTGTATACTCCATATGAACTAGAGGGTTCATAAACCTTTTCTATGATTTGACCTAATGACCTGCTATTCATATTCATACATTATCTATATTTTGTCTAGGTGATTCTTTTGAGCAAGTCTCGTGAATTTTGGGCAACAAATATGGCCCCTAAAGTGTTCAGAAGTTTTTTTTTTATGATTAGACCTACTGATCTAATTTTTATTCATAGATAACCCATATTCATAAATGACCTAGATTTTGTCAAGGTGATCAACTACGAATATAGGGCAAAATATGTGGGCCCTAGAGTACTTTGAAGTTTTTCCTATGATTTGACCTACTAATCCACTGTTTTACCCCAGTAATTCATATTACTACATTGTCTAGTTTTTTATAAAGTGATAATTCTGAGCAAGTTTTATGAAATTATAGCTAAAAATATGGCTCCTACAGTGTTTGAAAGCTTTTTGTATGTTTTGACCTACTGACCTACTGACCTACTTTGTAACCTTATGTAACCCATATTCACATAAAGCTTAGCTTTTTATCAAGATAATCATTCTAAGCAAGTTTTAAGAAGATTGCGCAAAAATATGACATCTGGAGTGGCAAAATGGTGTTTCTGCAATTTGACATACTGACCTACTTTATGACCCGACATGACCTATATTCCAGTATAACCTAAACTTTATCAAGTACATGACACTGACACAATCTCATAAAGATATAGCAAAAAATATGACTTCTAAAAGGTTTTAAACTTTTAATTTGATATTTCTGAACACCGAAAATGACCACGCCCTCTGGGGCCATGTTTTTTGACGGATCAAAATTCTTTTAACAACTTTTGAAGTCTATCCATTGTGAAACATTTTAGTGAAAACAAAATTGAAATCGGACCATTGGTTTTGGAGAAGAAGATTTTTCTAGATATTGTGGATGGTTGCCATGGCAACAAGACCATTTCCCCAACCACTTTATTTTAACTATTGATTTTAGAGAAGAAGTCGTTTGCAATTGTTGACGAACAGACGGACGGATGGACAGACAGACGAACGGACGCCGGACGCCGGACAGAGCGGTATCACAATAGCTCACCTTGAGCACTTTGTGCTCCGGTGGGCTAAAAACGCGTACAACATCAATCTCTCCTCAAACTACTTCCTCCACATCTTTATTCAACAGCAAATTTAGTTTATACTTTTTCACTGTCAATGACGTCAGAATGTGCATTGACAAACATTTTGAGTTCTGAGGTAACGCAGTGTCTGATCAGGATCCAAACTGTTTGAATTACATGTACTTATTTACACGAGGCGAAAGTATACCCCTTCTTTGAGTCTATATCAAAGGGGAGTAATTCGACCGCATTTGAGACAGATTAATAGGAATTGTCTTTCGTATCTTGCGAATATGGCCGACTGAAATTACGCAACCAAGTTTGAATGTGCCAAACTGCGCCACCTACACACTCATGCATTCACATCAGCCACATATAGGCGCTATAAGACCAATATTGTGTTATAGTGTCGTAAAGCCCAAATCAAACAAACAAAAACGTTGACGCTAAAAAAGTATACATCAACCATTATATTGGTTTAATTCGAGACTGCTTTTCTTTAAGCTTTAAAAATGATGAGTGTCACTCCAATCTTGTTTCGTTTTGCCTGTTCAACTGATGTTGAAGCTTTTGTTCCAGTACCCGTCTTTGAATATGTTCTTCTTCAGAACACCATCGGGCAGATGGCAGCTTTGTAAACATTACACACCAGAAATTACTAAGTATATTGTTCTTAACATCCTCCAAGATTACTAGCATCACAAAATCTCTTCCTAGAACAATTTGTCTATCCATCGCAACAGTAAGTTGAAAGTGAAACCATTTGTCCTGTAATGTGGAAGCTGAGACCACGGCAATTACGTTTCTACTGGCATATATGGCGTCAACCATAGCTTCTAGTTTGGCCTGTCCAGCTGGGACATCGCGTTCCCATATTAACATCTTATAACCAAACTTTTCCTCAATTAGTAACCTGAATGTGTTGTGAACAAAATCTTCGTCCACAGAATCATAAATAATGTATCCATCGTTATCCGTCGACGTGTCTCCTAAGAGTGGAGTGCTCTCCTTGACGGCTGGATGTGTCCTTGTCTTGTACACCCAGTAAGCAATATACCACCTATACCGGTACACAATAATGGCGACGGTCAAAGCAAGAACAACAACGGACCCCAAACTGACCAAAGCAATAAGCGTTATGTTCTGACATGAAGATTTAGTTGGTCTGTACTTTTGTAATATCAATCCCCTCTTTGACATTGGCCTAGCACATATATAACCGTTTGGCCATGACTGAAATGTAATATTCCCAATCCTCCCAGCGCTGCTGATAGTGTTTGAAAACGACCGTAACTCACATGTACAATCAAACGGATTATCAGCTAGGTTAAGCTTCCGAATGGACCCACTCGTAATTCCTTCAAATGCAGCCTCTTTCACAATTTGAATACTGTTACCTTTTAACGAAGCGTCAGTAAGACTTGTAGTGTGCTTGAAAACTTCATCTATCGAATGTATGGTTCTTTTATTATTGTCCATGTTTAAATATGTGAGTTTAGGAAACAAAGTAAGAAATCTGTCCGGTAGACTCATATTCGAGCTTTGTATGGTTATTTTTTCTAGTGATCGCAATGGTGAAAACATATCCATCAGATCTCCATTTGTGAGATCAACAAAGCTGTTGTAAGACAGATTTATTACTTTCAATTTTCTGCAGAGTTTAAAAACAGATTTTGCTATCGCTCGTTCAAATCTGATTCTGTTTCCACCCAGATATAATTCTTCAAGATTGGAATTATTCAAAGCAGATAATTTTAAATGTTTAACCCTTCGATTCATGTCTGACAATCTGAGTATCTTTAAGCGACCTAGGTATGCATATGAATTATTATCTAGTGTAGTAATATAGTTTTCACGCAATTCCAAATACCATAAATTTGGTAGACACTTCCAGATATTTTCATTTGATTTGTCCAGATGATTCTTCCTCAAAATAAGTTTACCGAGGTTTGGCAATAGCGACACTGTGTCATTGCGGCCATAGCAGAATGAATAAGGTTTAAGATCAATTTTGTTATCTGAAATATCGATATTCCACAAGTGTTGATGACCAAGTCCTATATTTAATGTTCCTATCGAACAACTTCTTGCATAAAGTACAGCGAGTGTACTAACGAGTTGAAATGATTCTAAATCAAAAACGGCAAAGTAATTGTTAGATATGTCTATATATCTTACAGTTTTGCCATTCATCTTCTCCCATGATATTTCAGATACATTTCTCAGTCCAGTATTTATCAGGCTTAATCTAAAATAAGTTGTCGCTGGTAAACTTTCGAAAGCCTCTGACAAGCTTGTTTTATTTATTCCGATATTGTTGTCGAGATCCAGCTTTCTCATGTATCTCAGTTCTGCAAATGAATCACGGGAAAAGTTCACTATGTCATTTCCAATGAGGCCAAGTACTTTAATTTTAAGTTTTGTTAAATTGTAAAACGTCTTCTTTGTCACATCTGGCAGAAAATTGTAATTGAAGTTCAGTGTTGTAACGTATGACGGAAAATGTGGGATGTAGTTGAGTTGTTTGCCATGATTCTTGCAACTTGCTGCGGCCAGTCTCTCAGAGCAGCAGCATCTATGATCACCACATAGTTGCGAACGGTTCATACAGTATAGACCTAAACATACATTAAAAAAAATTGTCAATAGCAAAACGTTCCATTGCAAATTCATGTTTAATTAATCCAACAAGTAGTGTAACACAATCTGTTCTTATTATTTAGATATAACATCCATACAGCATTTGGTCGACAATGAAATGGTATGTGATAAGTAAATATCATGCTCAAAGATCTTCTTTTAACCAAGCACATCCATTAACTTCCTTATTAGCGTTAAAGCGTTAAACAGTTCACTGCTGAAATATTTTATACATACTGATCCACTTTTGAAACGTGGTCTGTTTATATTGATTTGAGGGCGACTGTAAGAACACAATTAAGAAAATAAAAGTAAAATAGATAGTGTAGACATTAAGAAGAGAGCTCCTAAAGGGACCCTCTGATCAGGGTCTACATTGTTTGCAAATAATGCACATAGCAGATTCAAGCACAGACATCTTAAATAACAGTCATAACTGCCTAAACCACTGTGTACTGTTATTTTTCAAACATCAAGAATCATAGTAGGTCGACGTCTAATTAGAATAAAACAATTTGACACTGTTTAATTAACCAACACTTTATCCTCTCTACGACGAGTATACGCGTTTTCCGGTTAAAATTATAGTTTGTCCTATGCAAGCAGTGTAGAGCCAGATTAGACGGACCAGGGTCTGCATGGTTTGTCATTGTGGTAATACTTTGTAAAAACAACTAGTCAACCCTTAATATTAACAATGGCATAGATTTCATTGGAACATAAAATTGATCATCTGAAATATCAGGGGCGGATCAGTATAATACACGTGTGCAGTTGTTGTTTAGAAAACGCTCATTTACAAAGTGCACAAAGACTGCTGTGTAAACGGATGTGGACATTAATGTTGGTGCGTGATAATAAGACGTGTTTTATTAGGAAATCAGCGTAGACCCAGATCAGACATAATTTGTAAAATATGCGTTATTCCCGATAGGACCAGTGTACGAGTTTATAAAGCTTTTGCGCTGAGTCTAAAGTCGTTCTCAAGCGTTTGATTGGTCAGATTTGAGCCTAGCCTCAAATCTGACTAATCAAACGCTTGAGAAAACACTTAGACTCAACTCAAACGCTTTATAACATTGGAGCCTGTTTGACGTTATTCTGAACTCCTTCATGGGGAAACGTTTTTATTACTTTACTAGCCAATGTTATAGTTTAGATTAAAGATGTACCTAGTGGTGGTTTATATATAAACATTAAGCGGGAAAAGATTTAGCTCATTCGCCACCAGTAGATATATTATGTTACATATTGTAGCAGTATGCTAAATGTTAATATTAAACCGTATGCTTATGCCACAGTGATGGATGTACACTATTTTAAACTATTGTAAATTTCATATACATTGTAAAGATTTAATTGTACAGACGTACACACATTCTGCACATAGGACCATTGCATAGTTTATACATAGGAAGCGCTTTGAGTCTAACTTGTTCCAAATTTTATGTTTAACCCATTACCTTCGATCTTGTCTATTTTAGGTTTGAATGCAGGTGATCACTTAAAGCAGGTAGAGAGTAAAGCAGACTGTGCCTTACTTTCAAACTGTATTAAGCTACTATATTATAGCATATCAGAAATATTTCTTATGGTGAATATCCATAAATGTGTTATTTAGTGGAACTGTTTTCTTTAGTGGAGGAATGAAAAACCCCCTTCATTGCCTTGCCCTGCAGACAAAGGTTGCTTATAAACAGGTAACGTGGCGTCTGGTAAGGGTTATGAAAGTACGTTAGGCAATTCACCTAAAATGTAAACATGAGAAATAAAAGCAGACGGCAGTTGTTTAAAGCAGATGACGTCACGACAGTGATGGCGTTATAGACGTAAAGGGTTAATCTCATCACGTTTAGTCTTCCACATATTCAGGGCTCCAGATAAGTGGAGTATTTCAAAAATTAAAATCTTAACCCTATGATATCACTACTCATTAGAATCCTCTGTTAGAGACGACGATTCTAATGAATAGTAACACCATAGGTTTTTATGCTGAAATGAGTGTGACAATGTTGGATTTGTTCAATTTACCCACTCTTATCGGGAGATCTAATATTTACTTTTGTTTACACAGAAGAACCTCACCATTACTTGAACTTGCTCAAGTCGAACATACCCATAATGCTTACGTTGAAGTTGGATATTCGACCTGTCTTAAAACGAACATACCACTATTTCAAAATTAAAACGTTATGGATACGTTCGATTGGAATTTGTTCAACTTATGGAGGTTAGAGTGTAAACATTACATATATTTATTCTTGTATATATGTTTTCAACTTTGAAAAAGATGACATTTTAACAAGATGGATTGTAATTTGAATTTATACGAGTGTGCTTCAAAAAGTAATTTTACATGATCAATAAGTTCGATATAATACATGCAAAAGGCATGTGTGATATACCATTTTAAGAGCATTCAAATTGTCAACCCGAGAAACAAAATGTCACCCGGGGCGAAGCCATCTAATATTTATTTTATTACACCGAGTTTATCAACCCTGACTGTAGAAATCGTCTCGTTCGTATTTTATAAAATATGTTGTGAATACAAATTTAGAGCCGCCCAACACGTAACGCGCGAAACGCCGTCACATTGTTTATATCAACTCAACTCAAGAATAGAGAAAATAATATCATATAGAGTGACGTCACAAATATAATATCATATAGCTGACAGTGTTTTTAAGAATAGAGAAAAATAATATAATATAGAGTGACGTCACAAAAGTAATATCATATAGCTGACAGTATTTTTAAGAATAGAGAAAAATAATATCATATAGAGTGACGTCACAAAAAGAATATCATAAAGAGTGACAGTATATTTTTTGGATAGATGTAAAAGACACGCAAAATATTTAATTTTGGTCTATGGGAAATTAAGATTGTAACTGAAAGCGAGTTGTAATAATACGGACTATCTTACAAATTAAAAAATCTTCTTTAAAGTACCCAATGACTAACAGTATATTTAAATTGAGTATATATAGCGCGACTTCGAAAGATTTGTAAACAGTTTTGAGCCTGTTAAGACGCAGTGTTTACTCTAAATACGAACTGTTTGGCACTGATATTCACTCTTTTTCAGTTTCGATAGCTTAATAATAAGTTTGAGGTTTTGACGCAGACGTGACATTTGAAGCAAACGACAATTCATTCAGCACGATAAAGGTGAAATAAGTTTCCACTTAACATTATGTATACAGTAAAACCTCTCTGTTACGACCACTAAAAAGAAGGCTAATAGGTTGCATAAAAGGCAGGTGACAGCTTAAAGCAAGGTGACAGTAAAACAGAAAGCTCCTACAGGAGCTTTCTGCTTTACTGTCACCATTGCTTTAAGCAGTCACCTGCCGTAAACACCTAATAATTAACACGGTTTAGTAGTCGTAATAGATAGGTTTTACTGTTTATAATTATCGTCCGTATTAATTATCGTCTGTAACAAGACTTGTTTTTGTCAACGTATTTCTTTTCGGAAATGTCATCAGAGTGTCAAACAGTTTGGACTCAGACGAGATGCCAAATTACTCGGCGTTTCAGTTTTATCTAAACTGTTTTCAATGGTCATTATCGTGAGATTTTACTGCAACCCCTTTACTGCATCAATAGTCTTTTGCAAACAGTTTGGATCCATACCAGACGCCACATAACGCGGCGTCTAATCAAGATCCAAAATGTTTGAAACTTATTTCAATATTTCTGAAGTCAAAACACCTAATGTTTAGATATGAGAAATAAAAGCAGACGACAATTGTTTTAAAAGTTATGACGTCATGGCAGTAAAGGGGTTAAGCGTTCAAGTACTACAGCACTCCCTCTCTACAACGACCCTCCCACTAACGATTCCCTCTTTACAACGACCCTTGTCACAGTTTCCTAAACATGACAATTATGCCTACTTCTTTCACTGCTGCAATATCGTCTGCTTATAATTGTCGTCTGCTGTTTTTCTCAGTCACATTTTAACAGAAAAAAACATAATACCGAGTGGCAAACAGCTTGAATCCATATCAGACGCCGCGTTTCGCGGCGTCTGATCTGGATTCAAGTTGTTTGAAAATGTAAACCAAGTCTTAATTGTCCCTCTCTATAACGACTCCCTCCAATCTGTGTCTCCCATTGGATGTCGTTGTAGAGAGGGAACACTGTACTTGAATGGTAACATAATAGCAAGAACCACTTTGAGATCCTACAGTGAATTGGCTATTGTTTGTTGACATCGTCTAACCCTCTCTCTGTCCTTTTCCAAGGTTGTGAGAATTCATAACTTGCATTGTCTGTCCATAAGCAGCTCATTGTATTTCACAAAGTTACCATTTGAAATTATTTCCCGATTAAACAGAACTTTTCGCAAACGCAATGTAATAAAATGAAGAAATAATAGGCGATTAAAAATATTGAAGACTTATTAGAAAGTTGGTGGCTAGCAGTTTTAAGCCTGAACACACGCCGTGTTACTCCAAAAATAGCATCTGATCTGTTAATACATTTATTACATAAACAGTGAGAGAAATAATCTGTAATGTAGTGTAACAACTATTTTGCTTTTCTAATGCATTAATTTTTAATCATACTTGGATCTCGATGCCAAGTTTTGTGACTTTCCATGGTGGTGTACATGTAGTTTAAAGACATTCTCTAGTGTCGCTCAGCACCAGGTTGACTGTATCTTATTGAATTACGTTATGGATACAATGTACAAGTAGATGTATTGTTTGTTCGTTGATTATGTAAATATGTTATATATCTTCATGAATGGAGGAAAACAATAAATATATAGGTTTTACAAACAATTTGCTTTCCTAATATATTAATTTTTAATCATACTTGGATCTCGATACCAAGTTTTGTGAATTTCCATGGTGGTTTAGTTTAAAGACATTCTCTAGTGTATTCTCACTAGTTTTGAATTCTGGGGAATATGCAAGTTGAACACTTTGGTTTGGTATCTAAACCTTTGTACATGTATTTGTATTCATCACCAGTTTTGCATTAGATATTTTGACGCATAGGCTGAGACTATGAACTAGTTTAACTCGCTGGGCTGGTAGAGAATGCCTTTAAACATGAGTATGTAACTCATTACGCCATAAATACGCATTTTTACGCCTTTAATATATTTCTTCCCCGAGGAAAATAGTTAGAATTTATACAGTTATGAATATGTATGATCAGGTACGGATTTACACGGGGCACAGGGGACACGTGTCCCCCCAGCTGCCCTGATTTTCTTTTTTTTAATTTTTTTTTTTGCTTGAGTGCTGCCCTCATTATCTGATTTGGATCCAGATCTTTCCTTACAGCCACTGTCACATATCTCTCTTCCGACAAACTCTATCTCAGGATCACAACTATCCGGTCTAAAATGGCTCATTGTATTTCTTTAGATTTATTCCTCACAAAACAACAGGTAGGTCTTGAGTTCGTATCACTGGATCTGGATATAATAAACAGACCCCACCTTGCTGCCACCAATAAATGTTACGCGCTAGTGCGTGTAGTTTATAAAGTCTAAGACCTTAATGTGGGAATAAAATCAAACACGATCTAGGGGTCTAGATCGTCGAGCCAAATGAGTAAGAATAACTTGATCCGTTGTAGAGTTTCTTTAACTTTATTTTCGTCTAGCAATGGTATCACGGTGAATAAACGTACACAGGATATAGACACCAAAGTGATCAGGAATTGAAAGCGAAAGTAGCGAGGTGAGTACTTTTATTACGTTTATCTCTAAAATCTTCTTACAAATAAAGTAAACATGAATTGCAAGATAGTCTGTAAACATATGTGACCACACTGATGCCAGGAATATAAATAGATTCACCTGGAAGACTGAATAAAAAGCTTTAATCACTGGCCATAGTCGCATCTTCGTCAACATTTGTCATTATTTTCGCTGTTTATACACGTTATACAAAAAAGTGAATCGACAGATCTGTTTATTTTTCATTTAAATGTAACTATGCAAAAGCTGCTTAAAAATCGACCAACAATAGCTAAGATATACCATGTCAAACCGACCGTCACATGTACTGGGGATAGTGTCCAACGGTTATTTATTGTACGGGGGATAGTGGAAGGCTGTGCTGGGGATAGACTCACGAAAACTTATTGTTTTGTGTCGTAAAATGGTATTATGGTACATTGCGTTTGATTTTTATGGCAAACTACATGCTGTTACGTTTCCGGCATACGAAATAATGGATAATCTTCATTTTTCTAGGAAGTTAAGTCCAAAGCCACTACATTTATTACATATCATTCTCCCTTCTTACGCCTTAATGCGATGGTAGTAGTTTGTGGTGAAATACATGTCGAATGTATTTAACAGAGTAAACTGTAACCTAATTATCAAAGCATTCTTGAAAGAATCGCTGTTATTTGGACTCGGCTATTTTGTAGTTACTCATATACCAACAATGCGCAACCTTTCACACAACACTGGTTTTCAAGGTAAAAACATACAACGTGTTCATCTATATATGTATGAGCCAAAATTAGACTTTACCTTTGCGACCAGTGCATATCCGGAGCAGCCTGCACATCCGCATTTTTAATCAGGATCTGCACCGTTCTCCTTTAAGTTTCTAGATGTCGTCATACTACTTCTATTACAATAAGAAACAGCCATTATTAAGCATTGCCAATGCACAGTTTTCTTAGTACTTGCACTTGCCGAACGGATTAAAAGGAGTGTTGCCAACGATTTTCTTCTATGAGACCGGTTTCATTGAACATTGTTGTCAATTAATCTTTGGTTGATGCTGCTTCAATGTATGTGTGTGGGAGGGGGTTGTATCGGTCTACCTGTATTGCTAGCACATAAGGCTCTGCAATATTTTACAAAACAATGCTGTTGCCTATATATGCGATAAAACCAAAAATCTTTTCTAAACTACTGGTCCATTTGCATCAAAATTTACTGTCAGTTATCCTTGGGTAATTTCTTCGTCTATTTTCATAACAAGTCTGATTAGGCTCCACAATGTTTTAAATAGAGATATTTTTGAGAGAAAAATTAAGATCTTCAAGCTCAGAAACTACGGTTCGAGTAGAAACATATACCGTATAGCTGGTATTTTCTATATATACGGGGTAGACATTTCTGTCATTCTGCGGTTTAATCATCGGATAGCTGAAAAAAAAAAATCGGCAAAATAAAATTACCATACTAATTTATCACGTACAATAATTGATAATCCTTCAGTACGCTAAGACACGATTATAATAAGAAAGGAAGGAAATTTACTTTTGCCTCATTTCGTAAAATCCCAAATTGAATCACATTTACTAGTTAAAATAAAACACTTATTGCTAAAAATCGTTTTGAAACCAATTTCTGACCTCAAGTCAAACTTCAGGTCGCTGTTAATCTAATTTAAAACTTTTCAAAATACTCCTGCAGAGGTTGTTTATATTATTGTTTACATATTAAACATAGATGATACACCAGATTTATCTATCGGTGGTCTTATTTTTAAAAACAAGAGCCCCATGGGGCATATTTCGCTCACCTGAGAATAGCTGACAAAATGGAGATAATGATTTATGTCCAGGAAGTGTCATTTTTTTACCCGAGGGGCATAATTAAATTTGAATAATCTTGATAGAGGACTTGTAGATGATGCTATGTGCCAAATATCTAAGATCAGGGTACTAGGGTTTTAGACAAGAAGATTTTTTTATGTTTCCATTGAAAAAACATCTATTTTTAGCTCATGTGACCTATATATGCAACAGACTGGAACCATTTTAACAAAATAGGTAAAGGATATCTAGAAGTGTCACCATGCCGAATATCAAAGCTGAGGCAAATGCCATACTAGTTTTAGAGGAGAAGACGTTTGAAAATTTCACTATATAACTCTATGTAAACCTGTGACCCCCGGGGCGAGACTAATTTTGACCTCAGGGGCATAATTTGAACGAACTTGATAGAGGATCTGTTGATGATGATATGTGCCAAATATCTAAGCTCTGGCCCTTATAGTTTTTTTACGAGAAGATTTTTTAAGTTTTTATAGAAAAAAAAAAGTTTTAGCTTATGTGACCTAGATATGCAACAGACCGGAACCATTTGAACAAATAAGTAAAGGATATTCAGAAGTGTGGCCATACCGAATATCAAAGCTCTGGCCATATTAGTTTCAGAGAAGAAGACGTTTGAAATGTTCACTATATAACTCGATGTAAAACTGTGACCCTGGGGCGGGACAAATTTTGACCCAAGGGGCATAATTTGAACAAACTTCATAGAGGACACGTAGAAGATGCTATCTGCCCAATATTTAAGCTCTGGCCCTTGTAGTTTTTGACAAGAAGATTTTTTAAGTTTTCATTGAAAACAATCTATTTTTAGCTCCTGCGACCTACATATGAACCGACCAGAACCATTTGAACAATATTCGTATAGGACATCTAGAAGTGTCACCATTCCAAATATCAAAGCTCTGGCCATATTAGTTTCGGAGAAGAAGACGTTTGAAAATTTCACTAAATAACTCTATGTAAAACTGTGACCCCCGGGGCGGGGCCAATTTTGACCCAAGGGGCATAATGTGAACAAACTTGATAGAGGATCTGTTGATGATGATATGTGCCAAATATCTAAGCTCTGGCCCTTATAGTTTTTTACGAGAAGATCTTTTAAGTTTTTATAGAAAAAAATATATATTTTTAGCTTATGTGACCTAGATATGCAACAGACCGGAACCATTTTAACAAATAAGTAAAGGATATTCAGAAGTGTGGCCATACCGAATATCAAAGCTCTGGCCATATTAGTGTCAGAGAAGAAGACGTTTGAAATGTTCACTATATAACTCGATGTAAAACTGTGACCCTGAGGCGGGACTAATTTTGACCGAAGGGGCATAATTTGAACAAACTTGATAGAGGACCTGTAGAAGATACTATCTGCCCGATATTTAAGCTCTGGTCCTTGTAGTTTTTGACAAGAAGATTTTTAAGTTTTCATTGAAAACAATCTATTTTTAGCTCCTGCGACCTAGATATGAACCGACAAGAACCATTTGAACAATATTCGTATAGGACATTTTAGAAGTGTCACCATTCCAAATATCAAAGCTCTGGCCATATTAGTTTCAGAGAAGACGTTTGAAAATTTCACTACATAACTCTATGTAAAACTGTGACCCCCGGGGCGGGGCCAATTTTGACACAAGGGGCATAATTTGAACAAACTTGATAGAAGATCTGTTGATGATGATATGTGCCAAATATCTAAGCTCTGGCCCTTGCAGTTTTAGACAAGAATATTTTTTAAGATTTCCTCATTTTTTTACTTTGGTTGCCATGGCAACCAGAGTTCTACATTGTTTTTTAATTCTTTGAAAAAAATACAAAAAGCTTGACCCAAGGAACATTCCTGTAAAGTTTGGTTGAAATCTGGCAAGCAGTATAGGAGATGATGTCATTTAAAGCAATTGTTAACGTCGACGGACGACGCACGACGGACACAGGGCCATCCCAATAGCTCACCTTGAGCCTTTGACTCAGGTGAGCTAACAATGCCTTACCTTTTGAGATATTTGATGCCCAACAAAATCCGTCGGGTTTAATAAAACATAGAGCAAAATATAACCTCTCAATGATGACCCTTAACGCCTGTGTACTGTGAGGGACAGCGCCTGAAGTCTAATATTAGCTCGATGTCCCTAACTGTACACATCTGATGGACTATGAAGATGTGTGTATTGTTTATACACGCTGACTATTATTGCAATACTTCGTACTTCTCGAAAAGTGGCCCTAGTTTCATATTTTATATTCGTCTATCCCCAGTACAGAAATATTTTTGGAAATGCTATCCCCTGTACAGTAATATACTATCCCCAGTACAACGTCCTATCGGTTTGACGTCAACTATCTCAGCTATTGTTGGTCTGATTTTAAGCAGATTTTGCACAATTACTTTGAATTGAAAAATAAATCGAACTGTCGATTCACTTTTTTGTATAACGTGTATAAACAGCGAAAATAATGACAAATGTTGACGAAGATGCGACTATGACCAGTGATTAAAGCTTTTTATTCAGTCTTCCAGGTGAATTTATTTATATTCCTGGCATCAGTGTAGTCACATATGTCTACAGACTATCTTGCAATTCATGTTTACTTTATTTGTAAGAAGATTTTAGAGATAAACGTAATAAAAGTACTCACCTCGCTACTTTCGCTTTCAATTCCTGATCACTTTGGTGTCTATATCCTGTGTACGTTTATTCACCGTGGGTATGTTTGCTAGGCCCGAAACACCAATGGTGGTACTAACAGTTTATGTCAGATAATAAAATTAATGATAGCATAGATAACAATACAGGCAAATATACAAATTTAGCCAATGCACGCCTATAATAACTGTAACCCGTGAAATCTAAATCTAAATAAGTTATTTAATAAATATATTTAGATCTAGGTTCTTACAAATTCACAGTGAATTTGCTCACGGGGGTCTGGTCTCTATGATGTTTGTATTCAGACTGATTTGACGTGGAATTTTCACGTCTATTTATACCCCGGAGAAAAAACGATCACTTTTGTCTGTTTTTTGTGACCAAAATTGACTGGACGTTTCCAACCACTTTTGACGGGCCTTTTCCGATCAAAAATGGTTGGAAAGTGATCGTTTCAACCACCTGCCCAGATAGCAGAGCGACGTTGGCCCAACGTTGGCTAATGGTCGGCATATTGGCACAACGTTGGCGTTGGCATGTTAACGTTGGGCCAACGTTGGGCCAACGTTGTGCATCCAACCATCTTTCCTACATAGACGGCGTTGGCTATACAACGTTAGCCAACCATAAACACACAATTTGATAGAGATCTTAAAACTGGTTTTACAAAATATGTTGTCCCATTATATTTTAAAAGCAAACCACAACCACACAAAATATTAATTAAAATTGCATAATAAATGCAGTATCCTTATATTGCTATAGATCTATTATTATATACTAGATTCTATTTATAACAAGTTGAGCTCTTTATTATTTCTTTAAAAAGGGAAAAAAAATAATCAATTTACCTCGATCTACATTATTTCTAGATTTTAGCGGGGAAAAACGTATTTTGTGCGAGACGACACTGTATTTTTTAATAGACCGTACCATTCGGCTGTGTGTTTTACCTATCCATTTTAGAAAAATTTCCACATGCAGACGAAGAATTCAACCAAAATGTGAGTATATCTGCATGCAATATATACACAAAAAGTATAAAACAAAAGATTTCAGTTCATTTAAGACAGTTCGTTAATAAGTAAACATTATACGTACAACTATTATAAAATAAATATCGGTCCGTCTATTGACCCCAAACCTCCCCAAACCTCTCCAAACCACTTAAAAAACCACCTTTTCTACTTTATTTTCTTAATATCTAAGCAAATACAGTTTATAAATGGTGAACTTAGGCTAAAATAAGGAAAAAATGCAAAAATAAAATAAATCTACGATTTCATTCATTCAAGGGAAGCAACTCGTACTAAACTTAAGTACTCGTATGTACAGTTACTTCCCTTTTGGTGCTGTTTTCAATTATGTTTGTCTGTCAATACCCTTGAATAGAAATTATCGTATATTTATTATTTTTTATGCATATTCTATAAATTAATGTTTAAATTCACAATGTATAAGCTTTCTTTGATTTTTTTAGTAAAGAAATAAAGTATTTGAGGTCGTTTTTAAGTGGTTTGTGGAGGTTTGGAGAGGTTTGGGGTCAATAGACATCTGTCCGACTATTGACCCCAAACCTCTCCAAACCCTTTAAAAACAACACAGAAAGTTAATATTTTGGCTTTAATTCAAAATGTATAAGCTTTATTTGATTTATATATTAAAGAAAGAAAGTATTTAAGGTCGTTTTTAAGTGGTTTGTGGCGGTTTGGAGAGGTTTGGGGTCAATAGCCGTCCAGCCGACTATTGACCCCAAACCTCTCCAAACCCTTTAAAAACAACACAGAAAGTGAATGTTTGTGCTTCAATTCACAATGTTTAATCTTTATTTGATTTATATATTAAAGAAAGAAAGTATTAAAGGTAGTTTTTAAGTGGTTTGTGGAGGTTTGGAGAGGTTTGGGGTCAATAGACGTCTGTCCGACTATTGACCCCAAACCTCTCCAAACCCTTTAAAAACAACACAGACGGTGAATGGTTGGGCTTAAATTCGCTAATATAAGATTCATTTTGTTTATTTATTAAAGAAATAAATTATTTAAGGTTGTCTTGTAAAGATTTTAAGCGTTAACCTGACGAGTGTGACCACAATAACATGAATACACAACTTAGATCCAGTTCAGATGCCTAGTGAGCTGACGACGGGCCCGGATATAAGATATTTGACAAACATTAATTAGTAGACATTTTCAAGCTAATTACTGCAAGACAAACACATGTACAATTATAAGTCCCATGGGAAAGAAGGAAAATCCAGTTTAAGAAAATAATCAATTCTTTTCACTCATATTCCCTGTGCCATATTAGCCATTGTCCGGCTACGATGATTTTACACGAAATGGCCAGTTAAAACACTGTACACATTCATCGTACACGACATTCCAAAAGGAATGGAGAGAGTTGTATTTTAGGTGTATTCTAAGTGGGGGAAAATGAACTAGTATCTGTCCGTTCCTGAGAAATATTGAAGACTCGCCCGTTCGGGGCATCGTCTCCATTGTTTTTCAGGAATGGACAGATACTCGACCATTCTCCCTTACGTTTAAAACGTAGTGAATCAGATCTGGACACATCGGATGTCGCTTAACAAATGAAGGCAGTTCTTCCTGATGGAATTATGAACTTTCAATGATGAATCATTTCAATGAAAGTTAACTATTCTAACTTAAGTAGAGGCACTTAAGCACAATGACTTACACCTACTATTCTTACTTATGCAGTCAACTATGAAAAAATGAGGCTTTTTCCAAATATAATGAACCCGCCCTCTTTGGGATATATTGACCTCCTTGTCTGTCCTAGGGGGTCACGTTTCAGGGTAACCATTCGCATGCCAGTCGCGAAAGAACTAGATATATAATCTGCAAACAGTTTTGGTCTAGATTAGAAGCAAATTACTCTGCGTCTGATCAAGATCCAAGCTGTTTCACTTGTGTAAAAGTTTATAACCTATCTAATTGCATTTTAAAAGCACTTGCAAACGAGTCGATAAACTGTGAAGCAGACTATATGAAATCAATGCATATTGTAGGTGAAGAGTATGCACATTGAAGTTGATTGAACCCTAGCGACGTGTATACTTATTCTTTACATACCCTGCCTACCGATGAAGAGTACACTTGTCATGAGATAACAGAGTGTAGAGCCAGATCATTAATGTTAAATATTCTCAACTGTATAAGTTGGAACTATTTTCTTCAGTAGAGGGATAAATTATAGGCGTATTGATGGGGTAATGGGTTAAAGCTGCAGGTCAGACACTGTTTTGTTATCATATTATGAACATTTTCAAAATGGTATTGTCAGTAAACTGTCTGTAAACTACACTAGACAGATCTGACAATGCATGATATGATATCAGATACTTCATCACATCATAGAGAAATGTATATTCTGAATCCTTTTTTAAGTGAAAGAGGGACTAGAAATTATCCATTTTCTATGTATTACTTCTTAAAGTTTAAGTAGATCTAACATAGAAATCTAATATAGAACTATTATATAACTTTACTTTATTTGATCATCATTCGAGACTCTAATGAGAGATCACGTGCATGGCCTCTTTTTCGTTTCTGTGGTTCCAGTTTGAACTTTTGATACTGATTAAACCATCCATGCATTAATAGATCTAATGGTTTGAACTTTCCTTTACATCTAGTAGATCTACCGAGCGAAGACACACAGCATCATGTTCCGTCAAACAGTTCGTGTCCAAATCAGACTTAAATGAATCGATATCTGTTATGGATCTAAAAGTTTGAATTAATTTGATTAATAAGACTAGATCTAGATCTAGATCAACATGAGTATCAAAAAGCTATAGTTTGCTGAAAGTGCGTGCGAACAGATACCATTCAATTTCAGTCAAAGACTTACTGTGACGTCACAATTTATGACGCGGATTGGAATGTTAAAAGTTTCCAGGGTCTAGGGTCTACTGATTGGTATTATCGGTAATTATCGGAATTATGAAGCTTGATTCGACAACATTACCGAAAAAGAGGCTTAGTAGCATCACATTATATAATGTACATTCAAGAGGCAAAGAAATATATACACGAGAAAGCATAATAATTATAATGCTCCCACGTCATGGGATTTCATTTGAACAGTTTAAAGCTAGAATGGACGCTGAGTAACTAGGCGTCTGATAAGGCCTCATAGAATTAAAATAATTTAAAGCAAATTTTATGTTCAGCCTGTGGAAAAGAGATCTTAGACATTGTTTGTGTTCATAGGGTAGTTTTCAGTACGAATTAATAGTTGCTACACAACAATGAGTAGACCAGCTTTTATTTTGCATATAAAAATTTGTAGATCTAGATCTACTAGATCTAACGATTTTTTAATTTATACAAATTAAATAATAATAATAACAATGTTCATTATTAAATGATATATTGAGTATCATATAATAGTTGTTTTGTTATTTATTTATTCATATTTTTTTTTAGATTTTGGTTGCTCGATCACGGTCTGGCTGCATATTTTCTGACCATGTTATATTTAATGCACAACGTAAATAACCCATATAGGGATAATACGTGACTCGGAGAGTGTACAAATATAATAAACAGAAACTAGTGGAGTGTTCTCTATTAAGTAAGAATTCGGGGAATTAGATTGGGTCAAATACTGAAGTCTAATCATTCACTGTTAATGCTAGTCAAATTATTTCTATAACACTTTACAATGAAGCAGTGTTAATTCATAAATATAATCAGCGTCCGATGTAACATTGTCTCCCGAGACGCAGCTAGAATAACTAATATTTGAGAATAACAGTTTATGGCCATTGACCGCATACACTTGCAGTCACAGAAAGGCGCGAATCAAGCGTTACCTAATCATCTCCACATGGGGTGCCTTAAAATTAAAAGTAGTTTTTTTTTTTAAAAAATGGTTTGGAGAGGTTTGGGCTCTTCAGACGGAAAGATCTCTAAAGACTCCAAACCTCCACACACCACTTAAATCACCCTAAAATACTTTATTTCTTTCATAGATAAATCAAAAAACGTTTTCAAATGGCGAACTTAAAACCAACAATGCCATCAGAGGGTTGTTTTAAAACAAATTGGAGAGGAAAATAGGGTCAATATACGTCAGTCAGTCAGTCTTAAGCCACCGATCCTCTCCAAACCTCCACAACCCACTTAAAACAACCTTAAATACTATATTTATTTAATAAATATATCAAAGAAAGCTTATACATGTATCAGCGAATTTAAGCCCAAACATTAACCGTCTCTGTTGTTTTTTAAAGGCTTTGTCCAGAGAGGTTTGGGATCAATAGTTGGACAGAGGTCTATTGACCCTAAACCACTCCAAACCTCCACAAACCATTTAAAAACGACCTCAAATAATTTATTTATTTAATAACAGGGGAATTTAAGCCGAACCATTCATCTTCTTTGTTGTTTTTAAAGGGTTTGGAGAGGTTTGGGGTCAATAGTCGGACAGACGTCTATTGACCCCAAACCTCTCCAAACCTCCACAAACCACTTAAAAACTACCTTAAGTAATTTATTTCTTTAAAAAATAAACAAAATAAAGCTTATACATTGTGAATTGAAGCCCAAATATTCACTTTCGGTGTTGTTTTTAAAGGGTTTGGAGAGGTTTGGGGTCAATAGTCGGACAGACGTCTATTGACCCCAAACCTCTCCAAACCTCCACAGCCCACTTAAAAACTACCTTAAATACATTATTTATTTAATAAATAATTCAAATAAAACTTATACATTTTGAATTGAAGCCCAAATATTAACTTCCGGTGTTGTTTTTAAAGGGTTTGGAGAGGTTTGGGGTCAATAGTCGGACAGACGTCTATTGACCCCAAACCTCTCCAAACCTCCACAACCCACTTAAAAACTACCTTAAATACATTATTTATTTAATAAATAATTCAAATAAAACTTATACATTTTGAATTGAAGCCCAAATATTAACTTCCGGTGTTGTTTTTAAAGGGTTTGGAGAGGTTTGGGGTCAATAGTCGGACAGACGTCTATTGACCCCAAACCTCTCCAAACCTCCACAAACCACTTAAAAAAGACCTCAAATACTTTATTTCTTTACTAAAAAAATTCAAAGAAAGCTTATACATTGTGAATTTAAACATAAAAGTTATAGAATATGCCTAATAAAATTAAATATACGATAATTTCTATTCAAGGGTATCGACTGACAAACATAATTGACAACAGCACCAAAAGGGAAGTAACTGTACATACGAGTTCTTAAGTTTTGCACGAGTTGCTTCCCTTGAATGAAATAAATCGTAGATTTAATTTATTTTTGCATTTTTTCCTTATTTTAGCCTAAGTTCACCATTTATGAACTGTATTTGCTTAGATATTAAGAAAATAAAGTAGAAAACGTGTTTTTTAAGTGGTTTGGGGAGGTTTGGAGAGGTTTGGGAAGGTTTGGGGAGGTTTGGGGTCAATAGACGGACCGAATAAATATGGATGATTGAGTCATTTCGTACCCATGCCTTTTCGTACCCTATTTTTTTTTTTTTTACCATTTCGTACTCCTCTATCTTCATTCTAGTTCTTCACAGAGGGGATACTTTCGGTGCCTTTATTTTTCTCCTCTTTAATTTCTGACAGTCAACACTCCTCAAGTCGAGGTCCCAAGCAGGGGTTTGACTATTTGGAATTTATATAGAAAGTAGGAAGGTCTCTGGGGCCTGCACTAGGAGAATCAAAAGGCTGCTTTGTTTCTCCTATGCATGCAGTAACAATGTCACAATCTGAAAGGTGGTGTGGCTGTTGGCGATCTTATAAATAATATTATATGCATGATTCAATGGTTTCCAAACCAACAATACGCACATTTTATTTTTAGCTTAAAATCCCTTTATTGATAGCGAGATCGGGATCAAACCACAACAAATAGCATTCCGAATGATTTAAATAAGTGCAAATAAGTTGGAAATAAGTTTACCACGAAGCCACTTGAAGTTTTCAATACTGAAAAACTGTGGGAAAAAAAGTTAAATGTGACATTTATATTTAAAACAGAGTAACGAAAAAAGCTTTTTCTGAGGCACAAATTGTGTCGTATTATTTTTTCCTCTTTTTTTTTCAAGTGTTGTACTTTAACATCATTTTTTGTTTCTTTTATACATGTTTAGGTCAAGATGTACCCAATAAACACAAAATATCCCAGAAAATGTTTTTTAAAAAAATCCTTTGGCATTGCTACATGCAGTTCATCAGCCATTCCATAACAGATCATCTGCCAAACCTATCCCTCTCAAGAATGCACACGTATCAGCACTGCGTAGCATTCCCAATGCGTATACAGGACATGGACCATCAGATCAATATAGCGCGAACCCGGAACTTGTCGGTGAAGGGAATGTGTCCCTAATGCATGACGCGGAGCGTTAAGTGGCAAACGAGCCTAACGATGTAAGGCTGGCAGACCCTTGACACATAACAGGTTCGGTACAGTGTCACCATAGACATGTTGACGATTATTGCATTATGTGTTATCAACAGTTTCACTGCCCGTATGGTGGCGATTGCGCAGGTGAACTGGGCGGATAGTCCTGTGTTAAGGTGAAGAAATGACGTGCAGCGTCACATTCGCGGTCGATCTGCAAGGGTTCCCATCTCTCATGCATCTGATAAGACGTTCTTTAGTGAAAAAATACACATTGACCTGTCCAGCAACCTGCTGTTGGCCTCGACCCTCCAACAGTAGTTCAATAGCTTGCCCCCTATGAACTGTAGTTCAGTGTACCACACTTCAAAGATGTTGAAAGCAGTTTCAAAACTCAGAAAATCAATGTCACAACTTAAAACTTACCCCATTGACTGATTTTGACAATTGAATATATCATTATCACAATTATGCACAGGTATTTTGCATTTTCATACTTACTCTGGGTACGGCAAACTTTTACAAGGTTGAGTAGTTTAATCCACCGGATAGTGTTAGAGCTGTCGTTGATAGGAACAATTTCGATGTATCGCCAATATTTATTCATAGATCGATTATCGATACACATTTTCAGAGTATCGATAGTTGGAAACACTCATTATGGAAAAATAAAACTTGACTAGAAATGTACTGTTAAAAAAGTTCATTTTCTGATTCTACACTGTTATATAGCTTTTGCAAATTACACTCTTGTTTACAGTATATTCATATGAAAAAGTTATTTGTCATGCATTAATGTTGAGAGTTTTGCTGAAAGTTCATTTACAGATGGTAGTAAGTTTGGTAAATGTTTAACTTAAAAGTCAATTCAAATAAGAAATACGTTCCAATTGAACCTGTCTCTAGAGTTATTGGAATGTTCAAATTGATATATCTATATATCATCGATATTTGTCTCCCAATATATCGATATTGTTTATATGCTTTTTGCTAAATCAATGACAGCTCTAGATGTTGTGGACATAATGGCCAATATTTGGACTTTACCGAATTTCCTAAATTTAGGCCAAGTTTTTGTTGAATATTTTAGGTAACCCTGCATATCTTTTTAGCTCACCTGGCACAAAGTGCCAAGGTTTGTGCCAAGGTGAGCTATTTTGATTGTGCTTAATTTGTCCGTTGTCGCCCGTCAGTCGTCAAAAATTTCTTTAAACGACATCTTCTCCTAGACTACTAGATAGATTTTTACCAAACTTGGCAGAAATTATCCTTATATGGTCCTCTTTGAAAGTTGTTCAGATATTTCCAGTCTGTTGCATATCTAGGTCACAGGAGCTAAAAATAGATCATTTCAATAAAAACTTAAAAAATCTTTTTCTCTGAAATTGCATGACCCTGAGCTAAGATATTTGGCACAAAGCATCATCTACAGGTTCTCTATAAAGTTTGTACAAATTATGCCCCTGGGGTCAAAATTGGCCCGCCCCGGGTGTCACAGTTTTACATAGGGTTAAACTCTATGTAAAATTTACATAGATTTTAACCCTATGTAAAATTGTGACACCCGGGGCGGTCAGTTATATAGTGAAATTTTCAAATGTCTTCTCCTCTTAAACTAATATGGCCAGAGCTTTGATATTCGGCATGGGGATACTTCTAGTTGTCCTTTACCAATATTGTTCAAAACTGTTCATTGCATAGCTAGATTACAGGAGCATCATCTACTCTGCAATTTGCACAATCATATCTATTTTTACTCACAGAATTACACTCAAACATTAATATCGGATCCCAAGCGACTTATCACTCCTCCCCAATGTTGCATTCTACATGGTGCTGCTTATTGTGGCATCTGATCAGGAAGATGGATCCAAACTGTTTGACAATCGTATCAATATTTCTGGAGTAAAAAAGCCTTAAATCTGACTTAAAAAAAATTGCAGACAACTCTTAAGTTAACAATGCAGATGAAAATCAAATGGTGCTCATGAGAGGGTTAAGACAGGCAACAAAATTTTGAGAGAATCAAAGTACACCAGTAGTAATAATCTTATGTAGTATTTGTAATAGAAGGGTTCTACTGTATAAGAAATACACGTCTTTCACCATATGCATTCATCAGGGTATTAAAAGAGTGGATGGTTGACATTGCAAAGTTTAATGTGAACCCTTGTGAAATAACCAAATAACCAATTTTAACATTTATTTCACATTTTTGTAGTCCACAGATTAAGGAGGGTCACCAGAAAGAAGTATAACGCCTGTCAGAGGAGAGATGGTGGCGCCTTGACTACCATTATGTGGCCTGGCCCTACGTCTTTGAGGAAAAAAGAGTCTTCCTGGCTATTGATGGGCTCCATCTGAGTAGTATTGGAAACTGGCTGTTAGCATTAGCCCTCAGATATGTGATCCACTCTTTGTCACCATCAGTCGTCTGTAACTAGGTCTACGCCAACAGGAAACAAGGTAACTTAAGTTTGATGGCTTTGTGATCTCTGATCCTATGTTAATAGATTACCTCTAGTGATGCTGCATGCATGCTTATATGCATCCTTTACAAATACTGTACTTGTGAAGAGTGCACTTGTACTAATCAATGCAAAACAGTGTGGTCATGTGAGAGTTACCACTAACTCTATGAACAGTGACTGTCAAATGCTGTTTACTAAAATTCTGAAAGTTAATCTAGTCTTTTTCATTTACAGAAACAGAAGTCCCAACCACCTACAACACCATCCAACTGTACTTCATGCCATCTGTTATCAGGTCAACACCATGAAAACATGTAATCAGGATGGATGGATGAGTTTGGTTTTAACCAGGTCTATACCACAGGTCAGTAAACAAGGTAACTCATAGCTTGATAGCTTTCTGTTCACTTATCCTAATTTAACAGACCTCCCTAGTGACACATGTATGTATCCTTTACAATGGTGTACCTGTGAAGAGTGCACTTATACTATTTAAAAAGTGTAGACCCTGATTAAAAGGAGTCATGCCAAAGGTACCCCTAACACTTTCAACAGTTACTGTCTAATATTGTTTGCTAAATTTCTGAATTACAGTGTCCAACCATACAACAGCCCTCCCAACAACTTCCCTTGCTGTTGTTCCCTAAACAGGACAATTAATTTATGTCCAGCGCTGTTACTGTTGCAATATCGTCTGCTTAAAATTGTTGTCTGCTGTTTTTTCTCTAAGTTACAAATGAGTGGACATAACAATTTATTAATACGATGATACAAAAAATATAATAAATGACGAGTGACAAACAGCTTGAATCCAGATTAGACTTGCGTAATCAGTCTCTGATCTGGATTCAAGCAGTATGCAAATGTAAGCCATGGGTGTTGCTTGTCTAGAATTAGCATAACTCTTCTAGGGGTGTCCGGGGGCATAGTCCTTTGCGAAAAATTTGAGTTGTATAACACTGGAAAAATGTATTTCTAGATGGCCTCTGGTGTGTTGTTTTGCACGTTCAAAATCAGGTACAATTGAAAAATTCTAAAAAAATCTATGTAAACTGATAATATATATGTTAAATTGTCCGTTTCAGGTTAATACATTTTCCCACTCTGATTTTAGTTTCAAATTGTTCCAATTTTTATGACAGCGTGTACGCAGTTTCGTGTTTTTTAGCATACATGTAGCTAAATGTATGTGCCTACCAGGGAGTGGCTACACCATTCTTATGAGGGGGCGTCAGGGTGCCCCGAGAAAGTTCTATTCCTTGATACTCTCTGCAGATGCGTTCTTAGGACTTTTAGGGCGTTAAAGGCACTAACATCATCATGTAATTGGTAAAAAGAAAATGGGGTTTGCCCCAAACCCTTCTTAGGCTTCAATTTTATTGCATTTTCCGCATGATTTTTGGACTTCTGTTACAAAAGTGTATACCGGTGTAGCAGTCAATTCTTTCCCCCCTCAAAAGTTTCCCCGGGGAAAGAATTGGCTAGCCAAAACCTTCCCCCGGGAAAGAATTGGCTAGCCAATTCTCCCCCCCCCCCCCTATAATTTCTTAAGAGGGATACTTTTAGCTAGCTAATTCTCCCCCCCCCCCTTAGTTGAAACTTTCCCCCCTATAATACATATGCCTACTTGCCTAGTAGAAAGCTACGCCAATGTAAGCCAAGTCTAGTTTTGCCTCCTTTTAAAGACTCCCTCCAAACAAGGCACTCAAACTGTGTCCCCCGATGGATGTTATTGTTGAGAGTTATTAGTTATTATCATTTACAGGATAAAGATGTTGTCACCACCTATTACGCCTTCCTTACAACATGTGTTACGAGGTCATTGCCATGTATGCATTGTGTAATCAGGTCAACACCGTCTGTAAACAAGTCTGCTCCACCAGGAAATAAGGTAACTAAGTTTGATAGCTTTGTCGTCTCTCTTACAGCTATTGTAAATGAAATTTCTCAAAACTAAGAGATGTACTAACTTGAAACTTTTTAAACTTGTCCAGTATCAAAAAGGCAACTCACTTCAATAAGGCATGTTGCTCTGGGATTTGTCCTTCCAGAGTCATTGCCCTTTTTAAACTTAAAATTTGTAATTTAAAATATCTCCAATTTAATTGTCAATATAAAGTATATGAAAGTCAAGAGTCCAGCACCCATATGCAGTGCTCCAATTAATTTTTGGTTTTCTGTAAAAAGAAAAGTGTATACACATGCATACTTGCCTAATAGGAAGATAAACCAATGTAAGCCAAGTCTAAATTTTCCCGCCCTATAACCACTCCCTCCAAACAATGCACTCAAACTGTGTCCACCGTTGGATGTCGTTGTAGAGAGGGAGCACTGTAGTTATTATCATTTACAGGATACAGATGTCGTCACCACCTATTACGCCTTCCATGCCATGTACATAATGGGTCAACACCGTATGTAACCAAGTCTACTCCATCAGGAAATAAGGTAATCTAAGTTTGATAGCTTTGTTGTCTCTTACAGCTCTTGTATGAAACAGCAGTAACTGCAGTACATACCATGTTATTTACTCAAACACATAGTGTACACCATGGTCAATGGTTATAAAACTTAAAAAGGACGCTACTCTCAAAACTCATAACGCTTCAGCAAACATTTAATAGCTCGACTTTTTCAAAAAGTCAAGCAATTGTCATCACGTTGTCCTCTGTGTCAGCGTCTGCCTTTAAGGTTTTTGTAAAACTCTGTTTAGGTTTCGAAAAATGCCTCTTACTTCTATGTCCCTTGAGATATTCCTTTCATAATTTGTGTGTATGGACAAGACCTTTCAATGCACAGAAAAATTTGGACCCCTGTGACCTTGACCTTGAACTCAAGGCCAACTTTTAGGTTTTGAAATCTGTGTTTAGGTTTTGAAAAATGCCTTTAATTTCTATATCCCTTGAGATATTCTTTTCGTGGTTGGTTGGTGTGTTTATGAACAAGACATTTCTATGCACAGACAAATTGAGACCCATGTGACCTTGAACTTAGGGCAATTTTTAGGTTTCGAAAAATGCCTTCAACTTCTTGTCCCTTAAGATATTCCTTTCATGGTTGGTTTGTGTGTTTATGGACAAGACCTTTCTATGCACATACAAATTTAAATGCCTGTGACCTTGACCTTGAACTAAGGGCCAACTCTTAGGTTTTAAGTAACTACCAGAGGTATTAACTTGAAACTTTAAATATTTATTTAGTATCAAAAGGGCAACTCATTACAACAAGGCATGCAACCCTGGGATTTGTCATTTGTTAGTTATTGCCCTTGGTTTTTAGCTCACCTGAGCTTTTGCAATCCTTATGTCCCTCTTCCGTCATCAACAATTTTAGTGTTTACACTATAGAGGCCAAAATATTAATTCAAACTTGCACAGATTGTATATTACCATCAGAGTTTAGATGAGTTTGATTGTGGTTGAAATCAGACTAATAGGTCAAGAGTTATCTACATTTGAATTGCTGAAAATGCAATATTTAACAGTGTTTACACTCTAGAGGCCACAATATTTATCAAACCTCACTAAAACTTGCCCAGATTGTATATTACCATATTAAGATTTTGTATGAGTTTGTAATCAGACCAATAGATAAAAAATGATCTACATTTGAATTGCTGAAAATGCCCTATTAAAGGCTGTTTACACTCTAGAGCCCACAATTTTTATCCAATCTTTCTCAAACTTATTCAAATTGTATATGACCATATGAGTTCAGATGAGGTTGATTATGGTTGAAATCAGACCAATAGGTCAAGAGTTATCTGCCCTTGAATTGCTGAAAATGCCATTTTAACGGTGTTTACACTCTATAGGCCACAAGTTGTATCTAGTCTTTTTCAAACTTGCTCGGATTGTATATGACAAAAAGAGTTCAAATAAGCGTGATTATTGTTCAAATCGAATTAACAGGTCATGAATTATCTGCCCTTGAATTGCCATATCAAACAGCGTTTACACTCTTGCAACTACAGTTTTCAATGGATTTTGATTATACTTGCATACAAAGTATACACTAATAAGTTATCGAAGGAGTGCAAGTATTGTTGAAATCTAATAATTGTGGCAATAGTTATCTGCCCTTGATAGAATTATGAGGTTGTATTCCAAATGTGTTTACATGCTTTACTACAACTTTGAATGGATTTAGATTAAAACGGGTGAAACTCAAATGTAAAGCTATCAGGCTTCATTACCACAGGTGAGCGATACCAGGGTCTTCAAAGCCCTCTTGTTTATTCTTTGTGGTACCCAACTGTATTGATAAGTAGTATGTGACTTTTACAATTTTAATTGTTTAATGTTTTTAAGTCTACAAGAAAATACATGCAAATGCAAGTCACAACTTTGATTAAATAATGATACACCTCGGTAGGAATATTCATTTTTTCACATTTTTTAAGAAGCACATTTTGTAAACTTAATCATGTCACGGCTGTGAATAAAAAAACAAGTATTTCAAGAGGTAAGTGGTTCTTAACCGTTGAAAAATCTGTTGCAAGCTACTTGAATGGATACTTAGCCCCATACTCCATTATATATAGTTACACATTGTTACACCTTTAATTTATTCCTCTACCAAAGAAACTAGTTCCAGTTTATACTACAGTCATGGCTATGTTTGATAAGAAATATTTTCTATAATCTAGCAGATAGTAGTTTAAAGCAGACTAAAAGTAAAGCAGAATTCCCCTTTTGGCACATTATGCTTTACTTTCAACTGGTTAGTGGTCACCTGGCTTTAATACTAGAAACAGGGTATGGAGTAAAGGGATAATTACCTCAACAGATAGCTCATTTTGTCTCTAGAAAACAATATTAGGAATGTTTGTTTTGTTTGTTAAAGTCAGTTTCTGCCATCTATGGGCTAATTGGACACCCCAGAGAGAGGGAAGCGGAAACAGAGAACCGGGTGTGATGCCCTGCTCTTATTATCGAAAGAGTTCTCTGGTTCTTTTCGATGCCCTTTGTAAAACACTGATACATCTGACCTCAGTTTATAAAGTCTCATCCAAAGGACTTGGTCTGGCTGGGGATCGAACTCACGACCCCTGATGTCGTAAGCAGGCGCTTAACCCTCGACTACGTCCGCCGGTTAGGCATATTGGTAAACATGCATGTATGGTTTATGTTTCAGAGGCAGCACATTCATGTCATAAAGTTTGGATGAGGTTGAGAGAATTGTCAAGGAGTGGCTGAGGTATGCAGGGGACAGAAATGGAAAGATAAAGGGAAGAGAAGAAAATGGCAAGACAACAGCAGGAACAAACCCATGTCACTGATCCAGAAAGTTAGAAACACCTTATTATTATCAACTTTTCAAATATGTGAGAAGACTGTTTGAACTCTTTATGAACAATGATTCATAGATGTTTGCTCTTAAGACATTTTATTTTCGGTAAGGCTAAACTCTAGCAGATGGTATCTAAAGGCAGGTTGACAGTAAAGCAGATTGCAACTTAACCCATTACCCAATAAATACGCCTTTTTATGCCTTTTATTAATTTTTCCTTTGAAGAATAAAGATGATGTTTGTACAGATATGAATATGTATTATAAGAAATATGTTCTATATTCTAGCACATGATAGCTTAAAGCAGGCTGTAGGTAAAGCAGAATGCGCCTTAAGTTAAGGCACATTCTGCTTTACTTTCAACCTGCTTTTAGTGGTCATGTATCTTCAATACTAGAAACAGGCTATTGGGTAGTGGGTTAAGGCACATTCTGCTTACTACTTACCTGGTCACCTGTCTTCAAAAATAGGCCATTTGGTTACGAGTTAAAGCAGGTTGAAAGTAAAGCAGAATATGCATCAAGGTGCAATCTGCTTTACTTTCAGCCTGCTTTAAGCTACCATTTGCTCTAGGATATAATACAGAAGCTATTTTTCTTGATGCACATTTACAATTGCAGAAAGTGGAATTATTTTCTTCAGTATAGAAATAGAGAAAATATTTCTTATGGTACATTTTCATGACTGTATAAATTGAAACATTTATTTTCAGTTTTGGAATAAATTAAATGCATATTTATGTGGTAAAGGGTTTAAGCCTGCAAATAATGGAATTGAAAGTTCTGCATATGTCTAGAAACTTGATGCTTTTATAGGTTTTACCGTTTAGGCATTTTAAAATCAAGATTTGGAGAAAATTTATAAATCTCAAAGTCTGAAAAATGATTTTAGGGTAGCTAGGGCAGAATTTAAACATTGATGCAGTTTATGGCAAAAAAGGATGTTGTCCCCTTTATATAAGCACATATTTGTGAATCGTTAAACATTTGTGTAATGTATTATCCTATAAACTGTTACTATTTTTGACGACAAGATACCACTTAAAGCGGGTTGAGGTAAAGCAGAATTTGCCTTAACGCACATTGTGTTTTACTTTCACTGCTTTAAGCTACCATCTGCTAGGATATCATATAGAAATTATTTTTCATGATGCATCATACTCACAAGTTCACAACTGTATGAAGCAGAACTATTTGCTTCAGTGGAGGAGTAAATTAAAAGCATATTCTTGGGGTAAAGGGTTAAATAGATAGATATTGATATTATAATTGACAAAAAGTGTGCACCAGTATGTTAAGTTTGCCTGGAGTGGATAATTGAATAGGAAAAGTTAAGATGTTTATGTATTTTCAAAGATTTAGACAAACCCTGATAATTAAAGAATTAAATGTTTGATTTTGTTTGTGTTTTATGTCTGGCACTAACTGTATTTCAGCCATATCATGACATCCAGCTTCAGGCGTAGGAAGACCTAGGATGCTAATCTACACCGGATTTCTTTAACTGACTTCCGCTCTGATTTAGCACCAATTTAGAACCACCAATCTTCTGCTCTGCACCCAAGCTGGATGACATCATATGATTGACTCTCATGAGAAGTATTTTTTCAAAATAGAACTGATGGGCTACAGATGGAAAATAGTTGACACATCGTTGGCCCAACATTGGTTCAACACATTTGTTGATGTTGACCCAAAGTTGGCCAAACGATAAATAGTATTTTTCCGCTGTTGGCCCAACGGTCTGCCAACCGTTGGCCCATCAGCAAAATGACGTTGGGCCAACATTGGTCCAACGATAAATTACTTTTTGCCAACATTGGTCCAACGTTGGCCCAACCGTTGGCCCAACCGTTGGCCCAACCATCGAAATGACGTTGGGCCAACGTTGGGCCAATGTTGGCCCAACGATAAATAACATTTTCCCAACGTTGGCCCAACCGTTGGGCCAACCAAAAGCCAACGAGCATGCATACTATGGGCCAACGTCATCCCAATGTTGGGCCAACGAAGTGAATGAATGAACAACGTTGGGCCAACGTTGGGCCAACGAAGTGAATGACGTTGGGCCAACGTTGGGCCAACGTCAAAATGTTATCTGGGTGTGACGTCAGACCCGTCAAAAGTAAATTTGAATATAAACGAACTAAATCAACTTTTCATACATAATACTCATTAAATGACACAAATTTCCTTTTGTAGATGTTTAATTTAAAGTGTTTATGAATTGGAAGCTGGCATTCGTTGTTGCTTAGTGACCGCATCCGGTTTACCCACAATGCAACAAAGATGGCCGCCTCCATACGCACATGTAAACAAATCCAGTAGAATCCGGGATAAAATGATTGAAGACAATCGTGCATTGGCTTTACATCGAAATGGTGCATCAGATAAGCTGTCACAGCATTGGAGTGACCCTCCGTAGAACTTGGTAAGCCCCATTACGAAAAGACAACCGATGATAGCTGACTGTTCGGTTTCGTGAGAGAAAACCCAAATCCACCAAAGTCCAAACCACGATACCAGTTGTAGAAGAATAAAACCCTCAGATCGGGACCACTTCATTATAGACATTTCTCTAGTCAAAACTTCAAGAATATTGCAGACGACACTACCGATGCAGACGATATTCTGGATATTTATATTATACATATCCTACAAGTAAACATAATCGACCCAAAATCAGACAGCATCTAAATGAGCTGTTTAGTATGGGTCTACACTACTTCCTACAACCGTCCATGTACACTCAAAGGGTTAACACAATACAGATGATACACGGGTGTGGAACGAATTTTATGTTACTAACCGTGTCCAACACTCAGTTTGAAAGAACATTATTCTACACTTTGTATACTTGTCTTTTGAAAAGTGTGTTTAATCTGTTGTTCAAATACCCGTCTTTTGATGTCGCCGTCATCTGTGCACCAGTAAGCACATGTCAGCTTTGTAAACATTACACACCAGAAATTACTGAGCATACTGCTCTGAACGTTCTCCAAGATAACCAGCATCACAAAACTTCTTCCTAGATCAACCTGTCTATCCATTGCCACAGTTAGTTGAAATTGAAACCATTTGTTGTCCAACGTGTCTGCAGATACTACGACGGCTACGTTTCTACTGGCATATATGGCGTCAACCATAGCTTCTAACTTAGCCTGTCCAGATTGGGCATCGCGTTCCCATATAAACATATTGTAACCAAATGTTTCCTCCATTAGCAGCCTGAATGTGTTGTGAACAAAATCTTCGTCCACAGAATCATAAATAATGTAACCGTCGAACACTGTCGACGTGCCTACTAAAAGTGGCATGCTCTCCTTGACGGCTCGATGTGTCCTTCTCTTGTAGATCCAGTAAGCAATAAACCACCTATACCGGTAAACAACAATTGCGACGACCAAAGCAAAGACAGTAACAGACCCCAAACTGACTAAAGCAATAAGCGTTATGTTTTGACATGACGAATTTGTTGGTCTGTACTTTTGTAACAGAATCCCCCTCTTTGATGTTGGCATAGCACATTTATAATTCATAGGCCATGACTGAAGTGTAATATTCCCAATTCTCCCAGCACTGCTGATAGCGTTTGCAAACCACCGTAACTCACATGTACATTCAAACGGATTATCAGCCAGGTTAAGCTTCTGAATTGATCCAGTCGTAGTTCCTTCAAATGTGGTCTCTTTCACAATTTGAATACTGTTACCTTTCAAAGAAGCATCAATAAGATTTGTAGCGTGCTTGAAAACTTCATCTATCGTATGTATGTTTCTTTTATTATTGTCCATGTTTAAATATGTGAGTTTAGGAAACAAAGTAAGAAATATGTCCGGTAGACTCATATTCGAGCTTTGTATTGTTATTTTTTCTAGTGATCGCAGTGGTGAAAACATATCCATCAGATCTCCATTTGTGAGGTCATCAAAGTTGTTATAAGACAGATTAATTACTTTTAATTTTCCGCAGAGATTAAAAACATATTTTGATATCCCTCGTTCAAATCTGATTCCGTTTCCATCCAGATATAATTCTTCAAGATTGGAATTATTCAAAGCAGAAATTTTCATATGTTTAACCCTTCGATTCATGTCTGACAATTTGAGTATCTTTAAGCGACCTAAGTATGCATATGAGTTATTCTCTAGTGTAGTAATATAGTTTTCACGCAATTCCAAATACCGTATATTTGGAAGACACTTCCAGATATTTGCATTTGATTTGTCCAGATGATTCTTCCTCAAATTAAGTTTACCGAGGTTTGGCAATAGCGACACTGTGCCATTGCGGCCATAGCAGAATGAATTAGGTTGAAGATCAATGTTGTTGTCTGAAAGATCGATACTCCACAAGTGTTGATGAACAAGTCCTATATTTAATGTTCCTATCGAACAACCACTTACACACAGTACAGCGAGTGTTCTAACGGGCAGAAATGATTCTAAATCAAGAACGGCAAAGTAATTCTTAGATATGTCTAAATATCTTACATTTTTGCCGTTCAACTTTTCCCACGATATTTCTGATACATTTCTCAGTCCAATGTTTATCAGGTTTAGTCTAAAATCAATTGTCGCTGATAAACTTTCGAACGCCTCTGACAAGCTTGTTTTATTGACTCCGGCATTGTTGACGAGATCCAGCTGTCTCAGATATCTCAGTTCTGCAAATGAATCACGGGAAAGGTTCACTATACGGTTTCCAATGAGTGACAGTCTTTTTATTTTAAGTGCAGTTAAATTGTAAAACGTCTCCTTTGTCACATCTAGCAGAAAGTTGTTCTTGAAGTCCAGCGTTGTAACGTACAACGGAAGAAGGGGGATGTAGTTGAGTTGTTTGCCAAGATTCGTGCAACTTGCTGTGGCCCGTGTCTCAGAGCAGCAGCATCTATGATCACCGCATAGTGGCAAACCGTACTTACAGTATATACCTAAACATACATCAAAGCAAATTGTCAATAACAAAACGTTCGATGGCAAATTCATTTTTCATTAATCCAGCAAGTAGTGTAAAACAATCTGTTCTTAGTATTTATATATGACATCCAAACAGCATTTGGTCAACAATGATAATGCAATGGTACTTGATAAGTACATATCATGCTCAAAGATCTTCCTTTAACCCAGCACATCTATTAACTTCCTTATTAGCGTTAAAGCGTTAAACAGTTCACTGCTGAACTATTTTATACATACTGATCCACTTTTGAAATGTGGTCTGTTTATATTGATTTGAGGCGACTGTAAGAACACAATTAAGAAAATAAAAGTAAAATAGATAGTGTAGACATTAAGAAGAGAGCTCCTAAAGGGACCCTCTGATCAGGGTCTACATTGTTTGTAAATAATGCACATAGCAGATTCCAGCACAGATATCTTAAATAACAGTCATAACTGCATGAACCACTGGGTACTGTTATTTTTCAAACATATAGAATCATACTAGTAGTAGGTCGACTTCTGATTAGAATGAAACAATTTGACACTGTTTAATTAACCAATACTTTATCCTCTTTACGACGAGTATACTCGTTTTCCTGTAGATATTACCCTTGTCCTTTGCAAGCAGTGTAGAATCAGATCAGACGGATCAGGGTCTGCATGGTTTGTCATTTTTGCCATATTTTGTAAAACCAACCCTAATTAGTCAACCCTATTTTTTTTAAAAATGACAAAGACTTCATTGTAACATAACATTGTTCATCTGAAATTTCAGGGGTGGGGGGGTGGGGGGGGGGGGGGGTCGGTATAGACACGTGTGTCGTAGTTGTTTAGAAAACGCTCATGTACAAAGTGCACAAAGACTGCTTTGTAAACGGATGTCGACACTACTGTTGGTATGTTAGGAAAACCGCGTAGACCCAGATCAGACAGCATTTGTAAAATATTCGCTTTTTATGATAGGAACTGTCTGACGTTAGTCTGATCTCCTTCATGGGAAAACGTTTTTATTACTTTACTTGCAAATGTTATAGTTTAGATTATGTATGTACATATACAAAGTAGTGGTTAATATATAGATATTAAGTGGGAACGGATTTAACTCAATCACGACCATTAGATAGCTGTTGCATTGTAGCATGATGCTAAATGTTAAAATTCAACCTTATGCTTATGTCACAGTGATGAATATACAATGTATTAAACTATTGTAAACTTCGTATACATTGTAAACATTTAATTGCATAGACGTACACACATTCTGCATATAGGACCATCGCATATTTTATACATAGGAGGCGTTTTGGGTGTAACTTGTTCCAAATTTATTGTTTAATCCATTACCATCTTGTTTGTTTATAGGTTTGAATGCAGGTGATACCTTAAAGCAGGTAGAGAGTAAAGCAGAATGCACCTTACTTCCAAGCTGCTTTAAGCTACAATCTAATGGCATATAAGAAATATTTCTTATGGTGTACATGTATATCCATAAATGTGTTATTTAGTTGAACTGTTTTCTTTCATGGAGGAATGAAATATCCCCTTCATTGCCTTGCCCTGCAGACAAAGGTTACTTATAAACAGTTTTGGATCCTGGCCACACAACGCGTAACGTGGCGTCTGGTCAGGGTTCAAACTGTTGAGCAGTCGTTATGAAAGTACTTTAGTCAATTCACCTAGACTGTAAACTTGAGAAACAAAAGCAGACAACAATTGTTTAAATCAGATGACGTCACGGCAGTGATGGCGTTATAGACGTAAAGGGTTATTCTCATCTCATTTACTCTTCCAGATATTTACTTTTGTTTCTACAGAAGGACCTCGCCATAACTTGAACTCGCCTAAGTCGAATTTACCCATAATGGTTTCGCTGAAGTTTGATAGTCGACCTCTCTTAAATCGAAACATACCACTATTTCTAAATTAAAACGGGGCTTTGCAACTTGTCAACTTTGAAATATGGGCACGTGAAATTGGCTCAAGTTATGGAGGTTCGAGTGTAATATTACATAATTATATATACTATATTATATTTATTCTTGTATACTTACATTCACCCTGTAAAGTCTTTATGTAATCTTATTAAAAATAACACAGTCTATTTCCATATAAACCTATAAATCGAAACCGGTTCCAGCCAGTTAGAAAGAGGGCTTCAGTCTCCGCCGGATAGATACCGACCTAGCGACTAGCCAATGGTTGCTATGGCGTGTTATTAGGCTGAAATAAACATAAGCGACCTATTATTTTAAAATATGTTTTAATGATATTTAAGTTGCCTTGCTTATTTTAAATGTCTTATAAGTGTTCGTTAAGCACACAGCGACAGCTTACTGGATAAAAGCTTATATTATAGAGATCAAATGGCTGTTACATCCAGGATTACATCTATCAAACATATTTGGCCGGTATATGGTATTTTCATATACATGAAAACAAATCTGGTCAAAATACACATTAAATGGACGAGACAGAAAATAATAAAAATATAGATACATGGATAAGAAATAAACGACATCTATTTTGCCATTTACGACAGTATGAATCCATTAGCTTCGCAAGATAAGTTTATCGTAAACACCATTCGGGCGCTTACGAAACTTACCCCCTACGTAGCTAATGTGTTCATACCGTCGTAAACGGCAAAAAGATGTGGTTTATTCCTATAATATAATTATGTTTTCAGCATTGAAACATATGCTATTTTAACAAAATGGATTGGGATTTGAATATATACGAGGGTGCCTTAATAAATAGTGGTGCATGATCAATAACTTCGATATAACACGTGCACAATGCATGCGTGATATATCATTTTTAAGACCAATTCTTTTAACAATAGTAACGGACTATCTTACAAATGAAAACATCTGAAAGTACACAATGACTAACAATACGTTTACATCGTGTGAAGCACTGCTTCGACAGATTTGTAAACATTTTTGAACCTGATAAAATGCCTTGTAACGCAGTGTCTACTCTGAATACTAACTGTTTGGCGCTCGTTTTTACTTTTGGTTCAGTTTAGATAGCTTAAAAATAAGTTTGATGTTTTGACGCAGACGTAACATTTGAGGCAGGCGACATTTCAGCAGGATAATGGTGAAATAAGTTTCCACTTAACCTTAAGTGTATATCATTTTCGTCCGTGACAATTGTCTGTAACAATACATGAATCTTGAACCTTGAATCATGTACAAGTCATGTTTTTATCAACGTATTTCTTTTCGGAAATATCATCAGAGTGTCAAACAGTTTGGACCCAGAATTACTCGGCGTCTCATTTTTAGCTCGACTATTCGAAGAATATGCAGAGTTTTTACATGTACCGTCACCCTTGGGTCGGCGTCGGCGTTGCATGTTAAGGTTTTTGATCAACCTAGAAAATGGAAGCATATATCACTTATGTTGCATTTTAATTTTACTATACACATCTAACCTGCCCTCAATCATAAGGAGGACAATTCTAGATGGTATTTTTGGTGAATTAGCTCCCCTTTTGCACTTAGACATCCATGTTAAGATTTAAGGGCCACGTTTTTGGTCAACCTAGAAAATACAATCCTCTTAAAGCATATATCTCTGCAACTATTTTTATTTATTCATTAATCGCTTTACCTCAAACATCTTACTTGCCCCAGACTAGAGGCAGATAATTCTAGATGGTATTTTGTATGAATTATCTCCCCTTTTGGACTAAGACATCCACATTAAGATTTTTGATCAACCTAGAAAATGCCATCCTCTTAGAGCATATGTCACTGCCATTAATGCGTTTATTCAATAATCGCTTGTCCTCAAACATCTTACTTGCCAAAGACTACAGGTGGATAATTCTAGATGGTATTTTTGGTGAATTATCTCCCCTTTTGCATTTAGACTTCCACTTTAAGATTTTTCATCAGCCTAGAAAATGCCCTTCACTTAAGGCAATATATCACTACAACTAATAGTTTAATTCAATAATCGCTCACCTCAAACATATAACTCGTCCAACACTAGATGCGCATAATTCTAGATGATATTTTTCGTGAATTATCTCCCCTTTTGCACTTAGACATCCCCATTAAGATTTTTGATCAACCTAGAAAATGCCCTTCACTTAAGGCAATATATCACTACAACTAATATATTTATGCAATAATCGCTTCACCTCAAACATATTACTTGTCCTACACTAGATGCGCATAATTCTAGATGGTATTTTGGGAGATTTATCTCCCCTTTTGCACTTAGACATCCACATTAAGAGTTTTGATCAACCTAGAAAATGCCCTTCACTTAAGGCAATATATCACTTAAACTAATATTTTTATTCATTAATCGCTGCACCTCAAATATATGACTTGCCTACACTAGATGCGTATAATTAAATATGGTATTGTGTATAAATTATCTCCCCTTTTACTTAGACACCCACATTAAGATTTTTGATCAACCTAGAAAATGCCCTCCACTTAAAGCATACATCACTACAACTACTGATTTTTATAAAGGCGCATTCTGCTTTACTTTCAACCTGCTTTAAGTGATCACCTACTTTCAAAACTTAAATCAGGTTATGGGGTAATGGGTTAAACTGTCATATCTCAATACCCTTGTTTGTATCTGGAACTAACCTGAATACCAGAACATGTATCAACAGTGTGGCTTTTGATGTTTAAAACATCGATACAGTTGTGCCTAGGGTTCCATAAATGGGATATATGCAAACAGTGAAGACTCAGATCAGATAAAGTATAATGTGGTATCTGATCTGAATATATGTTAAATACAATGAAACTGAAAAATAGACGCTTCCAATATATAAGCAATGGATTCGCAAGATAAAGGGTTCTAGAACAAAATACAGTAAATTATCTCTTTTACGAAAACTTAATTGTGTTAATTATTAAGTATCTAATGTACGTGACTGCTTAAAGTAAGGTGACAGTAAAACCGAAAGCTCCTTTTGGAGCTTTCTGTTTTACTGTCACCTTGTTTTAAGCTGTCACCTATATTTAAAACAATGAAATCGCCGTCTGTTTAGCCTGTCGTAATAGAGAGGTTTAACTGTACACTGTATTTTGCGCATGACCGTTGTTACGACCTCTAAATTGTGTTAATTCGTAGGTGTTTAAGGCAGGTGACTATTTAAAGCAATGTGACAGTAAAACAGAAATCTCCTTTAGGAACGTTTTGTTTTACGGTCACATTGGTTTAAGCTGTCACCTGTATTTTAAACAATAAATATGCAGTCCTTTAAGTGGTCGTCATAGAGAGGTTTAACTGTACACTGTATCATGCGCATGATCGTTGTTTCCCTAGTGACGCATATAGGCGGCCACAACAACCAACATGCATGTTGAGGGTACAATTGACCTATGCGAACAATAAGACCAAGATAAAGGATAAACAGCCCCCTGATCAGTGTCTATACAGTGTATCATTTTACAATTACAGTACAGCGCTCCCTCTCTACAACGACACCCAAAGGGAGACACAGAGTGTGTGTGTTGTTCGGAGGGAGTCGTTATAGGGAGGGGGAAAATCAGACCTGGCTTACGTTTGCAAACAGCTTGAACCCAAATCATACGCCGCGTAACGCGGCGTCTGGTCTGGATTCAAGCTGTTTGTCACTCGTCATTATATTTATTCTATCAAAATTCCAACAGACATTGTATATGTCTCTTTGACAAAAAGCAGCCGACGACAATTTTAAGCAGACGATATTGCAGCATTAAAATCGTTAGACATAATTGTCTTGTTTAGGAAACTGTTGCAAGGTTCGTTGTAAGGAGGGAGTCGTTGTTGGGAGGGCCGTTGTACATGTAGGAAGGGAACACTTTAATTGTTAAAAAGAACCGTAAATGGAAACAGGAATTTTCCACTGGAACTTTCAGGAGACAGTGGCACTCTCTTTTACTGCAGGGACCCGTCTTCCGAAACGTCGTACGACAAATATTGTCGGAAGTCAAATTATAAAATGCTCAATTATTATTCATTTTCTCCATGTAATACTGTCTTGTGACATCTCTTTAAAATCTTCTTTTCAAGACAGGTTTGAAATGAGATGTGACGAGACGGTATTAAACAGAAAAGTCATACATAACTCATAAGAGAAAAAACTCTGGAAAATGGTAGATCTACCCGTATGGCAAGTATCGAGTTTCATAAAGCAATACCACGTATAGATGTCGGACCTCATCTTCGCTAACAAATTATGCATGCGAACAGTATAGACTAGTAATGAAAAACACTGGATCAAACACTTGATAAAACATTTGATATACGATGTACCGTGGAGCGCTTATAAATCACATGTTTTTTTTTTTTAAAGTTATGCCTTACAATCAATTTTGTCGTTTCGTAAGACGGGCTCGCACGTTATTCTGTCTTTATGTTTTCTTCATTCAAACATTTATCTCCTTTCCAGTTTATAAACTGAACAAAAAACAAACTCAAAAGTAGGAGTCGGAGCCGACAAGGTCACTTTACTTAATCGAGCAAATACCCGGATTAAACGGGCCCAAGGGTCACATGTTATTCTGTCTTTAATCTAGCTTCGAAACAAAAGTGCATATGACTAAATCCAAGCATTTATTTATGCTTTTCGGTGGATTACCACGATATAGCAGTGGATGATCACTTGGTAATCCACTGCAGTGGATTATCACCAATCGCTTTTATTATGAATTTTCCCCGTAGGGCTCCCCAAGAATCGTAGTCAATCGTGTCTTATCGTTAAATTCCGGCAGTCCGATTTGTCGCGAACTACTCACCGGAAGAGCAAGAATCCAAACTCGGGAGCAACGAAGTCATTCGGATGACGTCATTATACCGCCAACTGTCACGCGCATGTGTTCGACATAAAACGTGGGGCTCAACACGGGATAAATAATGTACGTTCGCTTTCAATTTTTAAACAATTTCGTTTAAAAAGTGGCTTAAAAGCATAAATAAATAGAATAACTGTGTTTTTTCAGTGTAAGATCGAATTTAATCCATTTCGTGAACATCAGACTGTTATAGTTTCACTCGTGGCTTCGCCACTCGTGAAAATATAACGTCTGATGTTCACTCAATGGATTAAATTTCGATCTTACACTGAAAAAAACAGTTATCCTCTATATGATAGAGATACAATGGGTAAAGCCCATGACGCAATTTATTGGTGGAAGGATTAATATAATATAATAATATTATATTATATGACACTGAATCTACACTGATATATGGATCTATTGTATTCTCGTCAATTATATGAGTCTTCTGATCAAGGTATACACTGTTAGGTTAGGATAGCTAAGCTCTTCACGGGTATAGTGTTTGTAAATGACGATTATAGTCGTCGCTAGGGGTTAATTTATTAACTATTTGGCATGTTCAAAAGCCATAGCTTTGGAAATTACCACTTTTAAACTATCATATTCGGCTATTGTGTAATTTATCTTTTATAGTATTACTAAAATTCATATACGAGTGTCAAACAGTTTTGGTCCATATCTCACAACGAGTTACACGAGTCCTGATCAGGATCCGACCAATACAAATGTATGTCAAGTCGTGTTTAACCCATTACCACATAGTAAAACATAATTCGCCTTAACCCATAGCCTGTTTCTCATTTAGAATATAGATGACAACTTAAAGCAGGTTGAAAGTAAAGCAGAATGCGCTTTACTTTCAGTCTGCTTTAAGCTAACATTTTGTTAGAAAATAGAAAATATTTCGTATGCTTCATATTCATGACTGTATAAAGTGGAACTATTTTCTTCAGTGAATGAATAAATTAAAGGCGTATTTATGGGGTAATGGGTTAAAGAGTAGGACGTTCATGTATTTTGCTACTGGTACGAGTTCACATGAAAGCAAGTATTTATACTGATGACAGTTACCCGGCGTCTGATCTCTCCTAACTTTTTACATGTCGTATAAAAATAAAAACAGAATTTTATACTGCAATACGTCTGAGCCTAATGTCGTTTTAATGGAAAGAATATCGTTTTCTTCACTGTACACACCATGGCCATGTGAGTCACACTCTACTAAGCATCCATGACGAACGCATTAAACAAATGATGTTTATGCTGTGATACTTCAATATTATATATAGGATACGAGTCAGGTCTACTGTGACATACATGTACACATGTGAATATCATTAACTAATCTAGGTTACTGATGTGTGTTTTATAACTAATGCATTACTATATCAAACTGTCAGATACAAGATAAGGCCCATTTCACTACCGTATCTAAAATGGTCGTGGTCAAATCGTTTCTGTCCGATCCGATCAAGTTATCTAGTATCGGAATATGTGTAGCCGTGAGTTCGATATTGATATGGAAGGTTTCAAAACGAAAGAAGCAACGGTGAGTAGAGTATGCAGTTACATAACAATAATAATAATAATCTTTATTTCCTCCAGATAAGGAGAGCATAGATCGACATGTACAGAATACAAACAGTGCAAACGTGTATATACATATACAGTGACAAAACATGGACGACAAAAGAAAACAAAAACAACAAACAAACAAACAGACAGACAAAAACAAACAAAAAGAGCAAAATATGAAGTCATTATGTGGTGAAGTATAATTGTCTGCATTTGACCCCCATGAAGAGACAAATGCACACAATTATACTTCCACCTATTCATTCACATGCATCATTCATGTCGAAATAGTATATACATTCGCTCCCCTCTCGATCCGAATGCATGCGTTGTGAAAAACACCCCTCTCCCCCACTTTTGCAGCGAGTAAAAAATAAAAATACATTATTTGACCGCACCGAAATGATGAAGAAGAGAGAAACATACACATGTAATCGGCACCGAGAAGGGGAGCAGAATTATTACTTTAAGATTCCCCCATGTATTTGTGATAAAAGGTATATACCTTTTGTTGCAATATTTTTGAAAATCAATCGTGTAGGTTTCTGTTACTACCGATGGGTTTCACTCTTTCCTCCCTGAAACTTCCAAGAGACGGTTCAAGTTTCCAATTTAGTCAAGACTTTGGGTTGGTTTTGTTAATGTATCGCACTATGACAAACAGTACAGACCTTCAGAAGTCTCTGATCTTGGTACATGTTTTCATTTCTGGCTAGGGTTTACAATTGGCCCGCCACCAAATACTCCGTAATAGGGTAAGGATCTTAGGGTTAGGGTAAACTTTATAATCTGTCCGCAGGTCCTTTTGGTATTTTCGTAGAAATTAACTGGTCATCTCTTGTGACATTAACCTGTCTATTTATTACGACATTAATCTGGCCATTTCTTGTGACATTAACTTGGCCATATAAACGACATGTTTGGTGGCGGATCAATTGTAAAAGTGCACCCATTTTTTGCATTGAACAGTGAACTTTTCACAAGGACATTCCTCGCAAAGGACGCGAATGTGTGTGACTAGGGTTCAAATGATTAACCCATATATGGGACATAGGCAAACAGTGTAAACTCTGATCAGACGCCGCATTATGCGGCGTCTGATCAGAATCTACACTGTTTGCTGATAGGAATTTCAATATAAAACAAAATGAAAATGATTTTTTACCAGGCATCCCTTTGATAAAAAATGGACTTATCCAATATAAAACATGGAAAAATCTACTGGGCGCAAATAGGTTAAACGACTGCATATTCAATTTCTTTTGAGTAGCTGCTTAACCTTCATAATCTAGAAAATCTAGAAACCAACGTCTGTTTTGTTTCTTTTTATCGGCATTGGCGATGTATTATAACCCTTGCACTGCCAACGGCGCCAAAAGGCGACTTTGCAAACAGTTTGGATCCTGATCAGACGCCGCATCACGCGGCGTCTGATCAGGATCAAAACTGTTTAACAACCGTATCGACATTTCTTCAGTCAAAACAGCCATAAAGCTGATTTTAAAAATATTGCAGACAACACCACCAATGCAGACGATATTTGGCGGTAAGAGGGTTGAAGCAGAGGATGCAGCTTGGCAGAGTTAATCTGAATGGTAAATTGTTGCCCGTTGATCTGGTTCAAAAATTGTTTACAATGGATATAATTGATTCTACACAAAAGCATTAATTGAGAAAGAAAAACGTCTTGTCTACTGTACAATGGTACCATTCCACGGGTTCCATAAGTTGATCATGAACAATATTATGATTTCCAAATTTCTAACTTTGAAGCCTAATTACGTAAAGCATGTTGCAATTAAAGCAGAATATGCCTTTCCCCATTCACTGCCAAATTTTCCGTGAGTTTTTTTTACTCCGTCCCCGTCACCGCCATGTTGTCGTCTGCTTCAATATCGTTATAAATTTAATTTTAAGGCGGTACGACCAACAACATTTCGATACAACAGCGCTGTTTGGCGTGATTGAGAGTGAAAGGGATTAGGCACATGCTGCTTTACTTTCAGTCTGTTTTAAGCTACCATATGCTAGGATAAAAATCCAAAGATTTCGGAAAAAAATCTGGAGAAATGGCAGCCCTGCCATTAAGGCACAATACCAACACGTGCATTGGACATTGGTTTACTGGAATTAATTTTGTCTTTTAGGATTTGTGGCGTAGACTACCCGAAGGACGTCGTTATTATACACGAGTTTAACGTTGGTGATTTTGCACCAAACATGGGCCACTTCGTCATGAAGTTGGAGACGTACCTCAGAGTTGCAAAGATACCATTTAAGGTACTCAGAATAACACAGTAATCTTTATTTTGAGTTGGGTTTTACGGTATCCCGACAGAACAAAGCATGTTGAAATATTGAAGGTTGCGTTCTAATCATACGTACATGTATATTCAATTTTAAATACGAATAGTCTGTTTGACCAATATTTTGACGTGACCTTCATGAACTTGATTTTAGTAGAAATATATCTTACTTAGTGTTTAATCTTTAGCTTTGTCATGCTAATAGCGACTTGATTGCAATTTACTAAACTGTTGGAGCCAGACCAGACACTCGTATGTGTGTTTCTTATACGGAGAGAATATTAAGGCAAGAAACAATGTATGTGTCAATTGTTAAACTTGATATATATCTTTCAGGGTAATTAACGATGGCGAATATTTCAGTATCGCTCTTCTGGCAAATTAAAATGAGTCGTGTCATAGCAAAACCTGTTTTATCGCACTGCAACATTGTACAGATCAAAAACCGTTGTCATCCCAGACTGTATATGAGTTTTGCCAAATACCGTATAAAATACTGCTAAATACAATGATAAGTGCTTGTGGTGTCAAACAGAGTAGATCAAGACCAACCGCCCTGTCAAAGACACTGCGGCTGGCCTTGATCTACATTGTTTGCAATACAATATGGCAAGTTTTGTTATGACTCGGCTAAAATGATTAACCTGTTTCTTCCTGAAACTGCAAATGGACATTTCCAGTTTCCAGTTTAGCCTAGTCGAATTTTAATCTTTATGGTTGTATTTGTCAATGTATGTCAATATGACAAACAGTGTGGACCCTGACCAGAGGGGTTTCATTCAATGTTTGCATACGACTATTCACATGTTCACATTTTGCAAATGACGAGAATATGCGTAATTAGGGGTCATGAGATAGCGAGATATATGAAGCGAACCCATCATGCAATAACCATCTAAGACAAATATTATATTCCTGTGTCCGTCTATACATTTCTTTGTTGAGGTTGTGAAAGAATAATAAGAGGTGTTAAAGGAGTAACAGAAAAAATAGTTTTAGCGTAAACGCGTTTATTGTGAAAGAATAAGGTTTTCTCCACTGTACATCTACTTCTTTCTTATTATAGCCGATGTTTGGCATGGATTCGGGTCCAAAAGGCAAACTACCTTGGATTGAATACAATGGGAGAACGATGGGTGACTCTCAGATGATCATCAACTTCCTTAACAAAGAGTTCAAAGTGGACTTGAACAAATCGCTAAACGAAAAGGACAGAGCAATAGCTTGGGCAATACAAAAATGGATCGAAGAGTTCACCTATCAGTAAGAACACATTTTCTTGTAGGGGTCAAATGCTCCGTGTCTGATGGCATACATTAAAAAACCTTACCCCTCCCTCTCTCATCACCATTTTCTCTATCATTGTCTCCCTTTCTCACTCTAGTTGCCTCTCGTTTTCTTTCTCTCGCACTTCTTTTCAATATGTCCCACACTCTCAGACTGTCTCTCTCACTCTGTATCTCTGTCGCATGGTTATAAAGCGTTCGGGTTGAGTCTGAGATCGTTCTCAAGCATTTGAACGGTCAGATTTCAGCTGTCTAATGCTTGAAAAAAAGTCGGACTCAACGCAAACGCCTTATAACATTGGACCCAAACTGTTTGCATATATTGTAGTGAAGGTATGGAAGTTTGTTTTCTAAAATAACATCATAATTGCACACTTTTTAGCTCATCTGGCACGAAGTTCGAATTTTTCATAACGTGACTTTTTGATAGGGTTGACTGTAGAAACGTATAAATGTTTGTTTATTATAGTGTCACCCCTAGCGAAGTAGGGCCAGTCACATTTGTGACGTATACGTTTTGTGACATATAAGGCTCTAAAAAACCGTATAAGAGTCAATATATATTTTTGCCACATTTTCTGTCCTTTAGGATTTTCTCAAGAATTTGGACAATTAAGTACAAAGTCTGGATTTTGTCTAACATAGCATGTGATATTTAATATAATATGACAAAATTGGGTGGCCCCATATGTGCTAGATTGGGATAAACCTATTTTGAAATCAGCAAATATGTAACATTGTAATGTCCCAAAATCAGTAAATAATGTACAGGGCTAGAAACTTTAAAAACTCTCTTCAGTTTTTTAACCACTGACTATTTTGTTGAAACAACTGTTCATTTCTAATGCAGCAAACGTGTACTATTTGTGAAAGTAAACAGCTTTTAGTTACTTTTTATTTCAATAAATGATGTCACCTATGTGTGATTCCATGATGTTACATTGAAGAAAAACAACTCTGAACAAGGCAATGCATTTATCCAAACTATGAGAGTAGTCCCCCTTTCCATTGCCATTATCAGCAGAAACACAATGGCTGTTTGAATAAGCACAACGAAAACATTCTGTTCTGAGACAGATCATTTTAAGTATCTACGTAAGCAGATATATTTTACTTTCTTCTCTGATGTTACAGAAATATTTAGAATATGTTTACATGATAAGCTGATGCAATAATATTAGTTTAAGCGCCATCCGAATTTACAATAACAGCCATGTTTGTTTTGTGAGCCGTGAAGTGCATTGGTCTATAGAGGTCAGCAAAGGTCAAATATATCCTTGATGTTACATTCCTTGATGTTATGATGACATCAAGGAGTACATGTTATGTAACATCAAGGAGTACAAATGTTACATGAAAGAAAATAAAAGTCTCCTCAGAGTATTTCGGTCTGGTATGATGTTGAAACAGTGACAAATTGACAGATATAGACACAACATGTTATTTGAAATGTACACATATCAGATTTATTAGGCTAATGAGTATTTAGTTGAATTTAAGTCAAACGTGTAACATCAAGGAATCAGGATTGTAACATAAAGGAAATTGGAGGTTTGTTGTTAATTATTTATAGCATACATCATATTGTGATACTAATTATGTTGAAATACTTTCTCAATATATACTGTATGTGCCTAGGCAAAATATCAGACAGCTGCTACAGGAGCTGTCTAATCTAGGTCTACTCTGTTTGCTTAACAGATTCTGTGAAATCTTTACTTCATAGTGATTGTTAAAAACTACAGTGTAACCTTTCCATAACTACACCCAACTGGAGACACATACATGTATTGTGTTTGTTGTTTGGAGGTAGTCGTTATAGGGAGCTAAAATTACACTTGCTTAGCTTTGCAAAAGGCTTAAATCCAGATCAGTCGCCACGGAACGCGGGGTCTGATCTGGAATGAAGTTTTGTTCATTTATTTATTATACCAGATTTATATAGAGCTCTTTCACACATGGGGTTGTGCGTTCAAAGCGCTTTACATGAAATAATATGAATGCACAGTACCTATTAAGCGAGAAAAGACAAATATCTACAATAAGATCTAAAATTAACATGAATAAACATACAAAAGACAGCCCCCAAACCAGGGAACACAATACCTCTATCAATCATTAATAAACCGACCAGCTGGATTGCCGACCGAAAGGAATAAAAATAGAGCGCCCAATGTAGGTCGCGTAAGTTGTTTGTCACTCGTCATTTTTGTTTCTGTCAAACGTCCAATGTGTGACTTTGAGGAAAGCAGCAGACGACAGTTTTAAGCATACAATATTGCAGAAGTGAAAGTATTCGGCATATAATTGTCTTGTTTGTGGAACTTCGGCAACGGTTGTTGTGAGAAGGGAATCGCTGTTAGGAGGGCCGTTTTAACAAGAAGGGAAAATTGCATATTATCTTTAGTGTTTGGATTGTAAGAAACAAAACTAACTTTTCCGATAACAATACTGCATTCTATAAACACAAACTATCAAAAGATCCTATATGAAATCAAATATTGTGTGCATTGAATATGTAGATTTGAAGAAATTTGTCACTTTGCAACAGTTTCTGTACACCATGAAATAGTACATGCATATGCATACATTGAATTAATTGAAGGGTTTTCAAGAGCATCTGTTATTGTTTGTTAAGAGCAAAACATCTGACAGAGTATCCGTATTAACTAAATATTCAAAATGTTAAAAATACAAAATCGTAACAGCAAGGAATTGATTAACAGTGCCTTGATTAAACCAATACTTACCGGTTTCCCTAATAAATTTAAGGGTCACTAATACTCGTTTCATAGACAGAAGGCATTGATAAGTATGACATAACACAAACAACTGATTTGAAGTACATTATATTTGATGGTATTTACCCACTGAAAATGTGGCAAAAATATATATTGACTCATATGTCACAACGTGACTTTTTGATAGGGTAGACAGTAGAAACGAATAAAAGTTTGCTTATTACAGTGTCATCCCTAGCGATGTAGGGCCAGTCACATTTGAGACGTAGACGTTTTGGGACATATAAGGCTCTACCAAAAACGAATATGTCACAACGTGACTTTTTGAGCGCGGAAATGTGTACCTTTACAGTATGCCACACTCTTGTGACATAAACGTTTGTAGGACCTTATATGTCACAAAACTTATATGTCACAATTGTGACGTATACGTTTTGTGACATATAAGTCCAAACTAATAGAACCCTGTATGTCACAAAACGAATACGTCACGAGTGTGACGTATACGTGCGAATTCATCACAATTAGGGTTGCGAAGTAGGGCCAGTCACATTTGTGACGTATACGTTTTGTGACATATAAGGCTCTACCAAACACGAATATGTCACAACGTGACTTTTTGATATGGAAGACAGAAGTAACGTATAAAAGTTTGCTTATAATAGTGTCATCCCTAGCGATGTAGGGCCAGTCACATTTGAGACGTATACGTTTAGTGACATATAAGGCTCTACCGAAAAACGATTATGTCACAACATGACTTTTTGAGCGCGGAAATGTGTACCTTTACAGTATGCCACACTCTTGTGACATATACGTTTGTAGAACATTATATGTCACAAAACTTCTATGTCACAATAGTGACGTATACGTTCCAAAGTAATAGAACCTTGTATGTCACAAAACGAATACGTCACAAGTGTGACGTATACGTGCGAATTCATCACAATAAGGGTTGCGAAGTAGGGCCAGTCACATTTGTGACGTAGACGTTTTGTGACATATAAGGCTCTAACAAACCGTATATGTCACAACGTGACTTTTTGATAGGGAAGACAGTAGTAACGTATAAAAGTTTGCTTATTATAGTGTCATCCCTAGAAATGTAGGGCCAGTCACATTTGAGACGTATACGCTTTGTGACATATAAGGCTCTGACAAAAACGAATATGTCACAACGTGACTTTTTGAGCGCGGAAATGTGTACCTTTACAGTATGCTACACTCTTGTGACATATACGTTTGTAGAACCTTATATGTCTCAAACTTATATGTCACAATTGTGACGTATACGTTTTTTTTATATATAAGGCTAAACTAATAGAACCTTGTATATCACAAAACGAATACGTCACAAGTGTGACGTATACGTGCGAATTCATCACAATAAGGGTTGCGAAGTACATTGTAGGGCCAGTCACATTTGTGACGTAGACGTTTTGTGACATATAAGGCTCTAACAAAACCGTATATGTCACAACGTGACTTTTTGATAGGGAAGACAGTAGTAACGTATAAAAGTTTGCTTATTATAGTGTCATCCCTAGAGATGTAGGGCCAGTCACATTTGAGACGTATACGCTTTGTGACATATAAGGGTCTACCAAAAACGAATATGTCACAACGTGACTTTTTGAGCGCGGAAATGTGTACCTTTACAGTATGCTACACTCTTGTGACATATACGTTTGTAGAACCTTATATGTCACGAAACTTATATGTCACAATTGTGACGTTTACGTTTTTTTTTTATATAAGGCTAAACTAATACATGTAGAACCTTGTATATCACAAAACGAATACGTCACAAGTGTGACGTATACGTGCGAATTCATCACAATTAGTTTGCGACAGCCCCGTATATGTCACAACGTGACTTTTTGATAGGGTACAATTTGACCGTTGCCATAGTGGGTTGTTTATAACACGGGCTTGACTGTTTAATTCGTTCTCGTGTTACTAATAGTCTTCTTGTCATATAATTTTTGTTAGATGTTTTACATGCATTTACTGACTGTGTTGGCGGTCTAATTGGTTGTTAGTTTGTGGAACCGGGTTTATATTTTATGTACATCGTTCGTCTTTATAGGTGAATATAGGAGATAAGAGTGAGGTTTGGCGCCCATAAACCCAGGTTTAACCCCACCAATGGTTATTAATAATTGATTTATAATAAATTATTAATTGCTACTGACCTGCCAAGGCGGGATCCTATGTTCACTTTGCTTTATGTTTGTCTTGCGTGTTGTTTTCTATTTAATGTGTAGATGAAGGAATGGTATTGCGCGTGTGTGTGTGTGTGTGCGTGTGTGTGTGCGTGTGTGGGGGTGTGTGTGTGTGTGTGTGTGTGTGTATGTGTGTGTGCGTGCGTGATTGCGTGCGTGCGTGTGTACAAAAAAGTCTAAAAGAGATGAGTGCAAATGTCTTCTTGCATCTGCCAATTTTCAGATGGAAATAATAGCTTTAACGCGTTTATTTGGAATGAATAACGCCTTCTTCTCATTCTTGTATTTAATCCATCCTACAAAAGGGAAATAGGCAAACAGTGTAGACTCTGATCAGACGCCGCTTTATAGGAATTTCAATATCAAGCAAAACGAAAATGAAAATTTAAACCAGGCACCCCTGTTTGCTACTCAGATTAAAACCATAGTTAACCTTTCTAAAAGTAAATTTTCCCAGTTTAGCGCATTGCGTTTAAACGGAAAAGAATAATGTATCCTCTACTGAACATTACCACGGAGTAATTAGAGCGAGCTCTAATTACTCCGTGACATTACGCACAAAAATTACAGCTATCCGTATCTCTAATTGAATGTAGAGAAAACTCATCCCTTTTAAAGTTTTAGAATGTTCCAATCTAAACATAACTTGGACATGTCAGAAGAAAACACTAATATAGACAAAGCACAGGTTTCAACAGCACACAAATATCTACACCACTGTTATCTATAAATATAAAAAGTATAAACCGTAAAACGACATTTTTTTGATTAAAATTAAATCCCCCCCTCCCCCAACATTTTGTTTTCTTCGAACATCTTTTAGACGGAATGCGAGTTTGTGTTACGTTTCCTGCTTGAGTCTTTCGTATTTATTAGTACTATGTGTTTGTGTTACGCTTTCGTGAAAGGTGGTGTGTGGGGGGGGGGGGGGGGAGGGATAATAACACGCAACGGGTATCTGGATGTTATAGGCGAATTCGTGACAGGTTACACTCAATTTCTGCGCCAACGGAAATCATCTCGGCACCTATTAATGTTTATTTGAAATATAATATCAGTATAATATATCTTTAATCAGTGGAAAGTATCAATCAGCCGAACACAAATATATTGCTATAAATAGTAAAACCTCTCTATTACGACCACTAAAAGAAGGCTAATTGATTGTTTAAAAGACAGGTGACAGCTTAAGAAAGTTGACAGTGAACCAGAAAGCTCCTCGTTTTACTGTCACCTTGCTTTAAGCAATCAAACTATCGTAAAACCCTAATAATTAACATAATTAAGTTGTCGTATTAGAGACTTTTTATTATTACTCTGAACAAACATACATGTATTTCAAAACTAAAGCTTTAAAAGAAGTATGTATGTTTGATTTAAGCAAGCTTTGAGAATCGAACGCAGAAATAAAGCAGACCATTTTGGGAATGAGTTGGAATTGGAAGAATCCGACGACCATATGTCAGACTTCTATCCATTGATGCACTGTCCCCTTAAAGGAATGGTGCAAAGGAAAGAAACTGAGTGACTTACAGGTATAACCAAGCACTAAAAAAAAAGCCGAGTGACTTACAGACATAGTCAGGCACTCAATTGCTGCTCTTGTAAAAGAGCAGCAAACGCACAGTCTAATTCACCCCGTCGGTGCAAGACCGGTGCATACAGATACAAATGACACCAAAGGCGTCAGTGATTACCCTCACGGGAATCTATTCAAAGAACGCAAGTATTGCACTTTTCAATAAAATTGGCAGAAGGGAAATTTATGACATCTTAAATAAAACATTTCTAACATTCAGCGAGTTAATATAAATTCTAAAATTAATACAAAAAGCTTTTAAATTCACATGGTTACGTGGAAATATATCATAATAATTAATTATTCATTCAATCTTATACTAGCTGTGCTATCTGAATTAATTTTAATGAAAATTATAAAACGTACATCAGTCGTTTTGTACTCCGTATCGCCACTGGCCCCAGATTAGCATATGAATAAAAGGTGTTAGGATCCCAGCACCCAGCTCATACATGTACCACCATTCTTTTTAAGTGCTGATAGCTCAGTCGGTAGTGTGGTTGACTAACAATCAAAAGGTCATAGGTTCGAGTCTCATTCGAATCAAAACATTTTTTTTCCTTTTTTCTTTATTTTTTTTTAAAAGTCCAATCGTATTGACTTGTGGGTAAATAACGCAGATAAAGGACATGTTTAGTCGTTGTTGGTTAGAATCATTGTTCGCTATAAAGCTTGTCGAATTACGTTTTGGTTCATGACTGACACACACCATATTCTGGATGCAATGTCGTCTGCTTAAAGTTGTCGTCTGCTTAAAATTGTCATCTGCTGTTTTTCTCAGAGTTACGTAATGGACATTTTGACATAAAAAACTTAATGATGAGTGACAAACAGCTTGATTCAAGATCAGACGCCGCGTTACGCGGCGTCTGATCTTGAATCAATCTGTTTGCAAAGTTCTCTCCGATAACGACTCCCTCCAAACAACGCCCACAATGTGTGTCTCCTGTTGGGTGTATCACATGGTTCCTCTTGTCCGTAGAATTGTGCACCTTGAAGGGGAGAAGCATGTCCTAGACATGCACTGTAGATCGTAAGACCAAATCATGCATTGGTTATGTTCCGTACTGCAATCACGCTATTGCAGTCCTCAGTCATTGTGCACAAACTGGCACACTCTGCAACACTCCGTGCTGGTACCACAAACCTTATGACACTACTATAACAGAGCTGGTTAACAAACGACTCGTCTAAGATGTTATCATTGTTCAATAATCCTAATAATCTTTCAAATGTGTATAAGTCTAGATACCAAAGAACAGGAGCTTCGCATGGCTGTTTTAGAGATGGAGCACTGTATTTTAAACAGGATTGTTGTTGCTAACTACATCACTTAAGTTAACGTACGTGTCTTTACTATAGCTTGTATTAAAAAATGTTCCGTGGAACCTTTTTGTTCTTTTATTCTGTTTGTAAAAGACTGGCTTCTTCTTCTGGCGTTTTGGAAGCAGCTTCCCTAAGGTGTGTGTTGTTTAGCTGACGTGGTTAGTTAAGAAATTAACTGATTTTTTCGGCATTTAAGCGAAATAAACGACAGAAATGATCGGCAAATTCCATAAATCGCCAATACGATTCATGGAATTTGCCGATCATTTTCTGTCGTTGGTAGCAATTCATGGAGTTTGCTGGTAATTTTCTGTCGTTTAATGTGTGTGTGTGTGCGTGCGTGCGTGCGTGTGTCGTACCTCGGTTTGAAACAGTTTTGCCCATTACCTACCTCATTTTGTAGGTCTGGTGTTGATCGGTATTTCTTTATAAATTCAATATTTTCTTCACATCATTTGAAAATGTGACCGTCCTGAAAACCTTTTGTCATATTTGCCTTAAGCTGTTTGACTTATAAAGCGTACACCTCGGTACGATGCTGTGAAACGTGAACATGTGTGTGTGTGTGTATGTGTGTTGTGTTTGTTATGGTATGACTGTGTGTGTGTTCTGCTTGAGAGGTGGGTGTTTTGTTTGTGTTGCATTTCCTGCTTGAGTCTTTCATATTTATTGACAGTAGAAACGTATAAAAGATTGTTTATAATAGTGTCTTCCCTGGCGAAGTAGGGCCAGCCACATTTGTGACGTATACTTTTTGTTACATTTTCGATATAATTCACGTACTGTGGCGTTATCTGACGGAATTTGATGAAATAAAAAGTCGATATTGATGAATTAATCATTTCCCGAGTGTACCACAAGAGAATATCGGCGATCTAGTCTATTTTAGCATCAGTTTAAGTCGATGGTTAAGACTAGGTGTTGCATTGCGCTGTTTACCTTGTAATGGGGGTGGGGTAAGATCTCCGAATATATTTAAAACGGTCGATTTTTGCATGATTTTTGCATGATTTTGTGAAAACAAATTCCTTCAGGACCAACAAACCATATTATCATTAGTATACCCGATTTATATAGCGCTCTTTTCACACAGGAGTTGTGCGATCAAAAGCGCTTCACATGAAATTATATAAATGTACCTACAAAGCGAGAAAGACAAATAACTAAATTCACAATAAACATGATACAATATTGAGATGCATGGAAACATGGAAATTCTTTCAATATTATTACCAAGATTATAAAATTGTTATAGTAAGTTTGTAAAATTATTTTTAAAATGAGTCAAATAATTAAAAGATCAATGGCATGATTAAAAATAGTGTGTTTTTTATTTGTTTGTTTGTTTCAGTGTAGAGCCGGAGAGTAGTTCACAAATCGTAAAACGAATGTTTAAAGCAATACTCTCCTTGTTGTTGTGTTGACTTTGTGTGTTTGTTTGTTTTAGTGTAGAGCTGGAGAGTATTTCACAAGTCGTAAAACGAATGTTTAAAACAATACTCTCCTTGTTGTTTGGTTGAGTACTGTATAATCCCTGGCCGCGGTACACCCTTAGTTCATAAACATAAAGCTGTCCAAGAATTACACCATAGACCCCTAGCCAAATGGTTTCAAAGCGATTGGACAATCCCTACCAGTAAGATCCACCAGACAGGCACAAGGTCAATGGTACAACTCCAGAACTGCCATTTAGACCCACAGCATCCACAACCCAGAGGTAGCAGTCATTGGTTAACTACTTTCTTCTAATAACAGATATTAAAGAAGTGTGTTTTCAGACGTTTTTTGAAGGCCGCAATTGAGCTCGCATCTCTGATGTCTGATGGTAGAGTGTTCCAGATATTTGGGGCTGCATGCATGAAAACTTCTATCTCCAAACTTCACCAAATGACTTCTCGGCACAACTAGCGATACTGATTTACTTGCAGATCGCAACTCTCTTCGAGGTCTATACACGTCCAGTATAATAACAATGTACCTTCAAGTTGGAGAATCATTGCACATGGCTTTGTATGTGAGTGTCAGAATTTTGAGTTTAAACTCTGTGTTGAACTGGAAGCCAGTGAAGCTCCTTCAAGACTGGAGTGATGTGATTGTACTGAGGAGTCCTGGTTATGATGCGGGCTGTATTTTGCACACGCTGTAGTTTTGGAGACTCCCATGTAGCATCATAGATCATCATCATCATCGACATCTTCTTCTTCTACTACTTCATTTTTTTCTTCGCTGTGTTAATTGCTCTAAAGTAATACACAGTTTACATTGCCATGCGAGGGTTAAAATTAGGTCTGAAAGAGAAGTTATTTGACTGAAACGAGATACAGTTTTCAGATATAGTATGGAAGTTTTCCAGATAATTATATACTGAAAAGAGCATTTCCCATATGTTCCTGCCGGAGTATCCCTAACGACACTATAATAAACTAGAGCTATCACTAAAGTTGATTGATACCCCCACTCTAAACTGACCTGTCACAAACAGCACAATGACATGTTGAAAGAATAATACAGTACTGAACCTTATTAAATTAAATTGATAATCGGAAGCGAATTGCCATCGAATAAAAAAAAATCCTACGTTTGAATATTTTACGTGAATTTTCCGAAGCGGTTTTGACAAATATTGAATCGAAAAAAATAACGAAGTCATATTTGCGAACATTTGAGAGATACACCATTCAAGAAAACTTACCCGAGGGTAAAGTTTCTATTTTGAATCGCAAGCGAATTGCCATCGAATTGCAAGCGAATCGCAAAAATTGTTAATTTAATAAGGTTCAGTACTGTACATGCATATTAAGGAACTAAATTTCAAGTTGAAAGGGGGCATAATTCTGTCAAATTTAATGCAAGAGTTGTCACACTTGAAGAAAGGTCTCACAATCCAACATTACTAATGTGTACCACGTTTGAAGACAATATCATGAATAGTTTTCAAGAAAATGGCATATTCCAAGAAAATAGAACACAATTTCAAGTTAGAAAGGGGCATAATTATGTCATTTGTTGGCAAGAGTTATGTTACTGCAAGTAGAGTCTGCAAACCTCACACTTATATTGTGTACCAAGTTTGAAGACAATGTCATAAATCGTTTTCAAGAAAATGACATGTCCAAAGAATAAATGCATATTAAGGAACAACATTTCAAATTATAAAGGGGCACATTTCTGTCAAATTGTGTGCAAGAATTGTCAAACTTAATAAAAAGTCTCACAATACAATACTTATCATGTGTACTAAGTTTGAAGACAATATCATGAATAGTTTTCAAGAAAATGACATGTTCAAAGAAAAAATTCTCAATTAAGAGACAAAAAAAATCAAGTTAAAAAGGGGCATAATTCTGTCAAATTTGGTGCAAGAGTTATGAAACCTGTTAATGAATGTTCCCAAATAACATTGATAATGTATACCAAGTTTGAAGATGGTATCATACATGTAAACAGTTTTCAAGAAAAAGGCAAATGTCCCGGAAAAACGCGACGGACTGACGGACCGACCGACAGACGGACGAACCGATGGACGGACAAGGCGTCTCCTATATAGCCCCCACCACTAGTGGTGGGGGTATAACAAACTCTTATACGTTTCTACGGTCAACTCTACCAAAAAGTCACTTTGTGACATATACGTTTTTGTTAGAGCCTTATATGTCACAAAACGTATACGTCACAAATGTGACAACCCTACTTCGCTAGGGGTGACACTTTAATAAACATACAATTATACAACGATATACGTTTCTAATGTCAACCCTATCAAAAAATCACGTTGTGAAAAAATCGCAATTTTGTGACATATACGGTTCTAATGAAACCCTATCAAAAAGTCACGTTGTGACATATACGTGGCTGTCGCAACCCTCATTGTGATGAATTCGCACGTATACGTATACGTTTTGGGACATATAAGGTTATCTTTGTAGAGCCTTATATAAGGTTATCTTCGTAGAGCCTTATATGTCACAAAACGTATACGTCACAATTGTGACATATAAGTTTTTGTGACATATAAGGTTCAACATACGTACATGTAATTGGCACCCAGTGAATTTAACAACTACATTTGAGACGTACCCTGACAAAACCTGCCTTATTGCATTCCAACATTGTACAGACCAAGCATCGTTGTAATCACAGGCTCTGCATCTGAGTTTGGTCTACACTGCCAAAAACCGTAGATACATTAATACTGCTGAGTACAAGGCTTAAGATATTTCTGGGTGGCAAACAGTGTAGATCAAGACCAGCCGCCGCGTCTTTGACGTGGCGGCTGACCTTGATATACACTGTTTGAAATGCAATAAAGCAGTTTCGTCATGACACGGCTCATATGTATGTCTTTCAGTTTGAACGTGTACACCAAATGGTGTTTACTCGGACACGACATGCAGCAGGTTATGCCATCCAGACCGAAGTATTTGATTTCAATAGTAAATCGTTTCGTGAGAAAGGCACAACACGTCGTAGGGACTGCTAGACACACGAAAGAAGAAGTTCACGAGATGATGATGTTTGACCTGCGACAGCTGTCAATTATATTAGGTACATGTAGGCTTTTTTCTCTGCCATTATGACGTAATAACCAGTCGGTAGCCCGGTTCGATTTGGGCTCTGTTAAGAAGAGTGATATAGGTTCGGAAGAGATCGGAATAGCTCACCAATCTAACAGGCTCATCTGCCGAAAACGGTTTACAACATGGCAGTCATTGTCACAATGTGGTTCAGAGACCGGCGGGTCGAGCGGAATAGACGACCGAGCTTCAAAAATCAGAAGCTGCCCGATCGAACAAATTGGAAGAGGTCTTCCTTATCGGGCAGCTCTTCCAGTTTGCCCAATCGAACCGCGGCCTTAATACTTTCGCTGCCGTACTATCGTGTACACAACATTCGTCTACATATTGGTTTTTGATAAGTTTTGAGGATCTATCTACTTTATTCTGAGTGGCATACAGTTTGAAGCCTGATAAGACATCAGGTTTCCCGGTGTCTGATCTGACTGCAAACGCTTTGCAATGAACCTAATGATGTTTGCATTAATGTGTTTATTGGGAAAGAATAGCGTCTTCTCCACTGTACAGTCGAGGAAACGGAATTCTTTCCCACTAAACACGTTTACGCTGAAAATAGTATTTCCATTGCAAACGGTTTGGAGCCAGATCAGACGCCGGGTAACCCGGCGTCCGAATTGGCTCCAAACTGTTTACCACTCAGAATAAAACAAATTGTAAGAATTGTCAACAATTTTTCATTTTCTATATTTTAATGCAATGCGTTTGCGTCTCGTTTGCGTTTAAACGGGAAAGAATAACGTCATCTTCTCTTTATCAATTAGGTGAGAAAAGGTTCTTGATGGGCACTGACGAACCTACTGAGGTCGACTGTGCTGTATTTGGTATCCTAAGTCAAGTACGATGGCATACGCCGGATTCCTGCCCTGGCAAACAACTAATGAAACGTAAGTATTATAAAACATAGCCCATTATTGCATAACGTCAACACAACTAGTCATTTGCAAACCAAGTAGACCCTGCTGAGACATAGCAAAATGGAGCATCTCATACTGAGGGCCAACACTGTTTGCTTTTTCATATGAAATGATCTGTTGTACATGTATGGTAAAACAATACCGTGTATATAAATCACCATTCTACATGTACAGTGTTTTCCCCTCCATTTTCAATGCAAACGAAACCCAAACGCATTGCAATAAAAGTGTAAGAAAATGAAAAGTTTTAAACAATTCTGAATTTTCATTTTAATATGAATGGCAATCACTTCGACGTCTGGTCAGACGCCGGGTTATCTGGCGTCTTGTCTAGCTCCAAATCCTTTGCATTCGAAATAATAGTATTACGAATATCCTTGAATGTGTTCATTTAGTAGGTCAAGTAGTGAAAAAAGAACTTTCTATACTAATAGTATTACGAGTAAGCGCGTTTGTTGGGAAAGAATAACGTTTTCTCTACTTTATATCTACATCCATTGTACTGATTGTACGTGTACTTGTATAATGAAATCCTCCCACTAGCACATACAGACAGTCCATTTTCAAATACACTGGAACCCCTCCAAACCGGAACCTCTAAATATCGGAATTCTCTCTAAACCGGACAAAACATTTGATACCGTTTCAAAGTCGGAACCCTTCTTTTTCTCAAACAATTACACCATAAATACGCATTTTTACGTCGTTGGTTTATTCCTACACTGAATAAAACAGTCCCACTTTAAACATTCTAGCAGATGATATCTTAAAGCAGCTGCTTTACCTTCAACCTGCTTTAAGTTTGTGTGTCAGCTTATGTAATCATTATCACCTTGGTAACCGATTCATGTACCGTTGTGTGCCTACATATTTTCAGGAGATCTTACCAATCTAATGGAGTTTATTGACAGAATTAAACAACAATACTGGCCTGACTGGGACGAGAGAACTATTGAGGGCTCGAAGAAGAAGTAGAACATACATATAACCATCAACCATATTCAGGGCTGCCATAAGTTGACCTTGAAACTTCCTAAGATTTTCAATTTTTCAAGAGCGATTACAGAAAGCAGGTTGAAAGTAAAGCAGAATGCGCATGGATGCGCATTCTGCTTTACTTTCAGCCTGCTTTAAGCTACCATCTGTAGAATAAAAACGAATAGAGGCAAAGTCCGGAGAAAAGGAAGCCCTCAACATTACACCTGACTGGTACACACATGCTATGTTTAGTGCTCAATATACTGAAATCAATAAATCGTGATTTCGGCATAATTTTAGGACTGATAGAATATTTTATGCATCCATGTTGAACTTGAATATGATCACTAATAACAAGTAGCAAATGTGGTGATAACTATTTGAGAAGAATTAGGGTTGCTACGGTGGTAACCAGGGCAACGAAAACTATAAACTTTTCAATGTTGTAATTACCTCTGTAACTTAGAAGTACATGTATTGTTTAAAATGCACCAGGATCACTATTTAATTTCCAAAACCAGGTATTGTAGTGTTATAAAATGAAAATAGAAAACAGCACATGCAGATTTTAGTTGGTAACTATGGTACAGTACTGAACCTTATTAAATTAACAATTTTTGCGATTCGCTTGCAATTCGATGGCAATTGGCTTGCAATTCGATGGCAATTCTCTTGCGATTCAAAATAGTAACTTTACCCTCGGGTAAGTTTTCTTGAATGGTGTATCTCTCAAATGTTCGCAAATATGACTTCGTTATTTTTCTTCGATTCAATATTTGTCAAAACCGCTTCGGAAAATTCACGTAAAATATTCAAACGTAGGATTTGTTTTTTGAAGCGCCCGATTCGATGGCAATTCGATGGCAATTCGCTTCCGATTATCAATTTAATTTAATAAGGTTCAGTACTGTAACTCCTGTCAAAAAGGGTTATTTACTGAAAATATGTGCCAAATTCTGGACCTTTGGAACGCAAAATACAGCAAATTATCAAAACCATTTTACAAACTTACATTAATTAGTTTCATTGTCATGTTTGCAAGACTGTATTGTTCTATTAACATTCACTGTTAACTGGAAAACTATATTTGATTGCCTTAGTAACCGCTCACAATAATTGCTAAATGGAAACATTATGTTGAAAATGTGAGTCAACGTAAGGTTTTGAAGGAAAAGTACAGCAACCTATTAGAACCAGGGTTCTGTATTTTTATTATCAGATTGGCAAGTTAGCAATGTTATATGACATTCATTTTAAACATGAAAATAACGTTTGGTTACCATAGCAAACACGCATTATGTATGCTAAAGAACAGCATTGTATTGGAGATGTGTGTCAAATGCCAGGGGCCCGTTTCATAAAACATCGTACGACAAAAACGATCGTTATTCTAAACTTTTAAATACAGTTAGTATCTTATTTCCCCATCTAATCCTGTCTTGTGACATCTCTTTGGGATCGTCTTTTCAACGAGATGTCACAAGACAAGAATTAGATAGACGAATAAATAAGAATTGAGACTTTTATAATCTGACTTACGACAACGTTTGTCATACGAAGTTTTATGAAAGGGACCCAGGTGCTTTAGGTAAAGTGCAGCAACCTATCAGAACTATGGTACAGTGAAGAAGACGTTATCTTTTTCATTTTTAAACGCGTACGAAACGCAAACGCAATGCACTAAAATGTCGATATTTAAAAAAAAAGAAATTTCTAACTATTTATTTTAATCTGAGTGGCAAACAGTTTGGAGTCAGATCAGACGCCGGGTTACCCGGTGTCTGATCTGACTTCAGACCGTTTATAATGGAGATATTAGATTAAGCGTAAACGCGTTTATTTGGAAAGAAAAACGTGTTTCTCTACTATACTTTAGTGTCATTATCACGTGTGCAACTCATTGGCCACTGGAGACGAATATTCGGCTTATACAATTAGTGTACATGTGCAGAATACACGTGCCTTATGCAAACAGTGCATACCCTGATGAGAGAGCTCTTAAAGAAGCCATCTGATCAAGATCTGCAATGTTTTGCATTCTAAAATATCTTGTAAAAAACAATAGATAGTCAAAACATAACTACACTTATTTAAAAATGGTATTGTCGTTTCGTTTCCGAGGCGGTCGAGTTTAAATTGAAGGCTTTTGTATAAAGTATAATCTTAATCTTATAGCATGCATGTTTATTTTAGAGCTTATTAAATACACACGCATTTACTATTTAGCAGCGTTCAATTTTTTAAGAAAGTAGATTTTAAATTTTATTTATAATATCATATTATATTACATATACATATGCCTTTGATAAATTATCTCTTTCACTTAAAATTATACATTAAGCAAATAAGTAAGCATTGATGCCGTAATGACCCTAAATATATGGACAAACTGGCCTGAGCAAACAGTAGAACCTAAACAGATTGTCCATGAGTCTGATCAGGGTCTACATTGCTTGCAGTTCAGTTTGCGCGTTTTGGATAAAAGCAAGTGCTGAGTGGCAAACAGTTTGGGGCCTGATCAAACACCGGGTTATCCGGCGTCTGATCTGACTCTAAACTGTTTGTACTGGAAATAATACTTTTAGCACAAACGCGTTTATTGGGAAAGAATAACGTTTTCTCCACTGTATCACGGTCATCGGAAGCTTGGTACGCAATTTACACGAACATTTCAGTGTTATTCTATGAGGTTATTTAACAATGTTAGGTACAATACAGATAACGACTCAAATTAAATTCAGTATTGTACTCAACACTGTTAACCCATTAGCCCGTAAATACGCCTTTTTACGCCTCCACATTTTATCCCTCCACTGAAGAAAATAGATCCAATTTATACAGTTGTGAATATTTAACATTAGAAATAATCTCTATAATCTAGCAGCTGGTAACTTAAAGCAGGCTGAAAGTAACGCGTATTCTGCTTTACTTTCAACCTGCTTTAAGTGGTCAACAATCTTCAATACTAGAAACATGTTATGGGGTAATGGGTTAAATTACCTCTTTATTCTTCAACAGTAACTGTGTCTACCCACTGAAACGGCAGAAATTCTGGCGTACGGACACGGGTGCATCCTGTTCTGATATAGCTTTGGCTACTACTGTACGCTTGTTCAAGTGGCATTTTCGAGCATAACAGTACATTTCCATAGATATACACTTTGGGCACAGGTTTTCGTCGAAAATAAAGTATGTCGTATTAAGGTGGTCATCTATGTAACGTAACTGTCTACCGTATACCATCTCCATACGATAAACGTTACTGTTGATTTATCATCACAGGACGCATCCGTGTCCTTAGGCCAGAAGGTATGCCGTTTAAGTGGGTAGACGCAGTTATATTATTGGAATTGCATGATTATCCCTTTCCCCCATAGAAGCGACTTATAGCGTATTTGAATTATTCCCCCGCTGAAGAAACTAGTTCCATTTTATACCCTCATGAACAATTACCATTACAAATATAATATATATAGCCCAGCAGTTATTTTAGCTTAAAGCAGGCTGAAAGTAAAACATAATGTGCCTTAAGGCACATTCTGCTTTACTTTCAACCTGCCTTTAATGGTCACCTGTCTTCAAAAATAGAAACAGGCTATAAGGTAGGATATTATGGTAGACAGACAGAAATGCAACAAAAGTGTTATTAAATGAATGATTATTCACGATATGACAAGTTCTGTTTAGGTAAGGTGAGAATAAACTTAAAATCAGGTGTACCTCTTGTCTCTATATACCCTTTATTACAATTTGTTTGAAAGAACAATCGTGTCGGGACGTAGAGAGCTAAGACCCGTCTTACCAAACGTAATACGATAGATGTTGTCGTAAGTCAGATTCTAAAATTCTAGATTAGATGGAGAAATCAGAAATTAGATGTACATGTATTTTAAAGTTTTGACTAACGACCAGTTACGACATGTACGACGTTTCGTAAGAAGGGTCCTGATATGAACAGAACTGAACAGAACTTATGTTATTCAGACTTGATATGAATACATCGTACTGTTTCGCTCATGTTTTTATGTAAAATCATGAACCGAGAGAAATAAAGGAATTTGTAATTTTCACCCATTACACGTGATGTTTTTATTATATCATGTATTCCTATCAAATCGTTGTCAAATAAAGAAATGAAGAGTATTTTTTAAATTATTGCAAATTGCCAATTAAATTTATGTGAATTGTTGTTTTTCCGTGTTTCATTATTAAATGTTGTGAAATATAAATCTGTTAAGTACGATGCTGTATTTCATTTCATTAATATACAGCAAAATTAAGTCACATTGAACTCTTCATTCGCCTCATCCAAATATAGATTACAACTGCTGTGTTCTCATCAAATATATTTCATTATTGTACTCAACATTGTTAAATAATCTGATATTTAAGAAATAATCGATGTTCTACCATTGTTAAACGGTTGGTCGTTGTGATGCGCAGGAATTGACCACGAAGGCCGAAGGCCTGATTGGCCAATTCCTGCGCATCACAACGACCAACCGTTGTAGAATACCGTTAAACAACGGTACAACATCGATTATTTCGATTCTAACATGACTAACTTAAAAAAAATCATATGAAATGCAAGCAAATGTTTCAGGCTTTATTTCCTCTGCGCATAGTTTTCGACCGAATTACTTCCCTTGTATGGCTATTACATGAAACCAATATCAGTACGTCATATATAAGAAAAATAACAAATAGTGACGAAATAATTCATTCTGTCATAGAACCATTTAGTATAAAATTAGTCAGATTAAATATATCTGAGACAAATCAGTAACAAAACATGAAAGACAAGACCTTTTACGTCACATGACTTTTCATTGAAAACTGCGCTTTACCTTAGGGTTGGTACAGGAAGAGCCTGTTTAAAATGACTATTTTCACAGCGTGGTAAAACACACTAGGTATACCACGGCGAACGTGTTCTTTGTTTATAGAGACGAATTGACGTGTCATGTTAGAATATTAAATTAGTCCGGAGGCTTAAGGCCGGTTTTTGGCCGAATCGTGCACTTTTTGATACACCTATGAAAGTTGGTCCATACTTATTTTGACCTATTACGCTTCATTTAAAAACGGGACCCCAGTCAGATTTGACCCATGGTGACTGTGGCGGCCATTTTAAAAATGGCCGCCAATTCAAATTTCAAATCCACGTAGCTCGTTTACTAATAGGGGTAGAAAGTTTATGTCGGCATCTTTACCTCTGTTTTCAGGGTCATTTAGTTTAGATATAATCACAAATCTGTATTTTGAAGAAAAAAAATGAAATGATTGCCATTATATCTGAAATAATTATTAATAATGCAGTCATTTTACTTAAAAATAAGTAAAAAAATTCAAATACATCCTCTCAAAGAAGATAAAATTAGAAAACAGAGTTGACGAATTTCATGAAATTTGGCACACACTTGCATTGACCTATTATGGTTTATTTAAGAATTAGACATCGGTCAGATTTGATCAATGGCGACTGAAGCGGCCATTTAAAAAATGGCCGCCATTTCAATTTTTAATGGAAATAGGGATATAAAGTAGATATTGGTAGCTATACCTATATTTTCAGGGTCAATGAATAAAAATATAAAAACAAAACTGTATTTTAAGGAATAAAGGTCAAAATGGCTGCCGATTTACGTACAAATTACTATAATGGCAGCCATTTTGTGTAAAATAAACTAAATATTAATAAATACTTAAATATTGTGTTTCCAAATTGAAATATGGAAGTATTCACATTATTTACATTATGAATTTTATGAAAACACACCTGTCCTAATATTATTGATTCGGAAGTTAGACCTTAATCAGATTTTACCTATGGAAGCTAAGGCGGCAATTTAAAAAATGGCCGTCTTTTCAATTTTCAAATCAATGTAACTTGTTTGATGATAGCGGTTGAAAGTAAATGTTGACATCTACATCTCGTATACCTATGTTTTCAGGGTCAATGAATTCAAATATAATTACAAGTCTATATTTGGATGAAGAAAAATCAAAATTGCAGTTAATTCAAGTAAAAATACTAAAACGGCAGCCATTTTATGCAAAATATTTTTTTTAAAAATAAGTAATAAAAGATGTGTTTAAATGAAATAGGATTGATTGGATTCGTACAGAACATGAGTAGCCAAGCTGTACCATGCATGACACCTGATTTCCTTGGCAATAAAATAAAATATTCTAGTAGGAACAAAGTGTCACTGGTCTAAGATATTTTGCATTATCATTATCTTCTAGACTTCTACCAAACATGTCAAAATCATAGCATATAAGTCTAAGTCACCAGACTTGGGGAAAGTGACTTTATAAAAAAAAACATGGTCCAATGTATCAGTGCTTTTTAACTGCTTTGCATTAGGAATTTGAAAGAACCGGAAAACTCTATCTATAATAAGAGTAGGGCATCGCGCCCGGGTTTTTGTATACACTGTCCTCTCCCTAAGATGTCTCATTAGCCTATATAACGCAGAAATAGACGTTAACAACCAAACAAAACTCAACAAATCTTGAGAATAATAAGTGAATGTTGTATCACATTTAGTCAGTACGACTTCAATCTTTTTTTTTTTAAATCTTTACGTTCCTGGAAGTACTGGTTCTATGTTTTAAATATAACATCATGGTATTACCTATCAGTCATACTACTACCCTTTTTTGTTGTACTCTGCACTGAAGATAACGGCATTCAAAACTTTCTTTGCACCCAACGTGTATTTGGCAAATATTGGCATTCCATATTTGTTCTTAACCTTTCTTGCTTGTTAAACACACACCTAGGTTACTTTATCAACAGCTTCCAATACCATTTAGTCGTATTTTGGGTCGCTTGTGCAATGCTTTGTCAGTTTCAACATGTTACCATTTTTTAGCTCACCTGGCACAAAGTGTCAAGGTGAGCTATTGTGATCGCCCTGTGTCCGTCAGTCGTCAAACTATTTCTTTAAAGATTTTCCTCTTGGAAACCACTGGGCTAATTTCTTCAAAACTTCATAGGATTGTTCCTTGTAGGGTACTCTCTCTGATTTCTTCAAATATAGGGCATCCATTTGAAATTGTGGTCGCCATGGCAACCAATTGAATTTAAAAAAAAAAAATTCTTGTCAAAAACTACAGGTCCGAATTGAAAATAATTTTACCCAATTGTGCCATTGGTGACCTTCTATCAGATTTATTAAAATATTTTTCCTATCTTAAAAAACATGGCCGCTAGTGGGTGGGCAGATTTTCCTTATATGGCTATATAGTGACAAAAATCTTCTTGTCTGAAACCGCTAGTCCGATTTAAAAGTACTTTCACACAAGTGATCCATGGGTGACCCTCTACCAGATTTCTTATAATAATCTTCCTAGCTCAAACATGGCCGCTAGAGGGTGGGGATGAATTTACCAATGATGGCTTATTGTGAAAACTTAACCATTACTGGTTCATTACCATGGCAGTAACCATGGGTACCAGGTGAGCGATTTAGGGCCATATGCGGCTCCTGTTAGTTTTAAGTCAAATATTGAGTACCCGCAGATATCGTTAAAAACAAAAATAGCTATTTATAGTGAATTGCCAATAATGCGTGCAATATCACGTATTTTATATCAAACATACTTTTTTGATTTTTAAAACTTTTTTTTCACGTGTTCCTGTTTTTGATTCACCTGAGTGTGTGACATTATCAACAGGTTCTCTCATGACAATAAAATGTCTTTCTTCATCATCAAACCACCTCTAAGAAGACCAAGAATCACTGGTAATTTTGGTAAAAAGCTCTTTTAACCGAGATTTCCGCAAACTTCATATATGACTGAATATCGTCAGTAGTTGTTTCTCGTTTTCAAACTAGTTTTTAATGAAGTGGTTGAGTTATCTGCCAACATCGAAATAATGACAACTTGTTGGAACAATTATGATAGGATGTTACTTTATGTAGATATTTGCTTAAGGTTACCTGCTGATTTGTTTTTGTTTTGTTTTGTTTTGATTACCTGCTGAAAAATCCTTTTGGAAATGGTGTGTCACTACCATACTCAATGCGTTTCGAAGATTACTCGTATAGCATCTCCTAGTAGACATTTACCAGGATTGTTTTTAGTCATAGATCTAGGACAGACATTTAGTCCTACTACGGAGTCATCTTTTAAAGAATCCCTGTTTATTTTGTTTGTTTTACATATACTTATATGAGCGACAACTCAATGGTATTGTTTTACAATAATTCCAATGAACAGTATACATATAAGTATCGTCTTTCTCATCCACTGGAGGCCATGTTTTATATACATGTAGTTAACTTTGGAGAATGAATATGATGAAACCGACCAAAATAGGATCGAATTTTCGCATGAACGGGCAATGTTTTCATTACATGTTCTGTACCTAAATTCTCTAGATAATGCTCATGTTTAGCCACATGGCAAGATTATTTTTTATTTAAAAGACAAAAACATAACACGTAACGTGTTTTAAACATACATGTAATTGCTTTTTTAAATACTATACAAATTTAGAGATGAATTAGGGATATGAAAACGTTCTTGCTTTTCTACCTTATGTCTCTATTTGGCAATATAGGAAAACATTCAATAAAATATATTCAAAAGGTAGCAATTTATGAAACTGTTCAAACTATTTAGATAATGAAGCAAAATACACATGTACGTGCATGATGAAACTTGGAAAAATGAATTCGAGTTATCGTGTTAGCAAGCCGAATAGACAGATATATGTTGTTTATCAGACAGACGGACGAACAATACTGCCTTACTTCCACATTAAATGTCCCGTCTTTGAATTAATAACTTTGGTACAAAGTCAACCAAGGATCATTAATTTTGTGTAATATTATATTTAAAGAGGGATAGAAATGTCTCTTAAAACTAGTTTTACATGTTTCACCAAAGTCATGTAAGGAAAACTAACCCCACCCACTGGCAGGTATATATTTGTACTATAGAAAACATACATGTTACTATATATTTGTATACTAAATCCAGTAGAAAGTTACCCAAAAATAACACGTGTAAAATTATATAAGATAGGTAACAAGGGGGTGTCTGACAACATTTAGTAGCATGTCACAACTTATATTTAAATCGGTCTGGTAGTGTCTGAAAATGATAGTTTTTAAGTTTGTTTCTTTTGGTTCCAATGATCCTAGAAATAATAAGGAATTGTTTCCTTACCCACTGGCAGCAATGTCTTATGAGCCTGAAAAAACATTTTTTTAAAATATTGAAGTGGGTCACTAGTGGATTTTTTGTATTAAAACAAATCAGAGCAAAGGTTCCAGACAATAATATTATTCAAGTGTGTTTCATTTGGTTGCCCCCTATGACCATATGAGGACAGTTTACCCTACCCACCGGCAACCATGTTAGATAAGCTAAGAGAAACCTTTTCAAAGAATATTGAAGTTGGTCACTAGTGGATCATTTGTATTAAAACAAATCAGAGCAGAGATTTCAGACAAGAACATCATCAAAGTTGGTATCATTTTGTTGCTATAACCAAATAAGGAAATCTTACCCCACCTACTGGCGGCCTTATGTTTTTAAGCTAAGAACATTATTTGAAAAATTATAGAAATACGTCACTAGTGGATCATATGTGTAGAAGAAATCACCATAATGGCTCCAGACAAAATTATTTTCAAAGGTTGTTTCTTTTGGTAGTTATGGCCATTATAAGGAAAACTTTTCCCACCCACTGGCGGCCATGTTTTATGAGCTTAGAAAAACATTGCAAGAATTATTGAAGTATGCCACTAATGAAAGTTAATCATGTTTATAAGAAATACTCATATCAGCACAGAAGTTTCAGACAAGAAGATGTTTAAAGTTTGTTTCTTTTGGTTGCAATGGCCATATTTCCCCACCCACATGCGACCATGATTGATAAGCTAAGATAAAAATTACAAAGAATAATTAATAAAGGTCACTAGAGGATCATTTGCGTAAAATAACATATCAACATAGAGGTCCCATACAAGCAGAGTGTTAAAAATTGATTGATTTGGTTGTTATGGCAATATCAGAGAATTTTACCCCACTCACTGACCGCCGTGATTTTCAAGCGAGGCAAATAATTTCAAAATATCTTGTATATGGTTAGTCATTTATTATAAATAATTATATAAAATTAAAATCAGACCAAAAATTTCTTAAAAAATGAGGTTTTAAGATTTTTTCAATTGGTTGCTATGGCAACGACAATTTTAGTTACATAATCTTCATTTCACAAAATTTGATAGAGCATTGTCCAAGAAGCATATATATGAAATTTTAATGAAATTGGCCAAAAAGTTTCTATTCAGGACTTCTTTAAAGACGGTTGGCGCACAACATTCTATTTTATTTACCCACGGCAAGGGCAATAACTCTGGCAAAAACAGATTTAAGTATAACGCAATTAGCAAATTTACAACAACATGTCATGTTGAACCATTTTGGGTAGTTTTAACAAATTACAGTCAGAAACCTATGAGGAGTGGACGTTTAGTCATTTAAAAAGCATTTATTTACTGACATCAAGGGCCATAACTCTTGTAAATTTTGACCATTCAGTACAACAAGAATAAAAATCATAGATGTTTCGTCAAATAGAGCATTTCTCACCATAAAAACATAGATATAGACACAACAAATTGTTTTCTATCATATCTATAAGCAAAAAGATAAAAACATCTAAAATTGGAGTCCGCCATTTTGAAAAATGGCCGCCATTTTCGCCACAGGAGGAATTGAGCTGGGGTCCCGTTTTTAAATGACATTGTAGGTGCTAGGTGAACTATGTGCCAAATTTCATAGGTGTATCAAAAAATGCACGATTTTTTGCTTATCCTCCGGACTAAATGTGCCGCTCATAAATACAGTGAAGAAGTATATATTTTCAAAAGAACGCGTTTATACATGTACTAGAAATATTTTGTCCGTTGCAAAGAGATTTGAGCTACATTATATGCCGGGTAATCTGGTATATTCCATATATCCGAGCAGGTAGAGATTTAAAGCATGCTGAAAGTAAAGCAAAATGCACATTTAAGTGCATTTTGATTTGCTTTCAATCTGCTTTAAATGGTCACCTGTGTTCAATAACAAGAAACAGACTATGGAGTAAAGGTTTATTCAGACGAGTTTATACAGTGGTAAATACGCTATTCCTACCCACTTTACGCGTTTCTTGCGCGTTCGTTAACCGTTCACTATGCGTTTATTATCCGTTTCGTTAAACGGCCTTCCTAGCCGTTTCTTTACGCGTTTCTTTACGCGTTTAAAAGAGCCTGGATGAAAGGGTCATCACTTAGCCGACGGACCCCTTAACTTCAGCGGTCTACACAAACACTTAATAACATGTGTATTACAGAACATTAGGTGGTATCGCCGATAACATTGCTATCTTTAATTGGCAATACACTGTTAATCCCCCGATATCTGAGTGACATATATAGGCGGGTTACATAAATAGATTGGTTACAGGCGGGTGGTCAGTGCCTGTCGATAAGATCCGAAATCTCCGAGTGAAACGGATACCTGAAGCACCAATCGCAGCATCTCTGGTATAATCGTTTATTAACGCGTTTAAACGGGTTTAGATCTTTAGGCGTTAACAGTTCGTTATGCGTTCGTTAACCGTTCACTATGCGTTTCTTACGCATAGATTAACGCGTAAATGGGTAGGAATAGCGTATTTACCACTGTAAGTAAGATATACCCGGTATAAGCGGTAGCTGATGTTTACTCAAGAAAGGAATCCTATATCTACGACAGCGGAGAAAATGTTTTTCTTTCATAATAGTTCAAATTAGATTCAGACAATCTGAAAAATTCTACTATAAATGAATTAAATTGCACCCATGAACACTAGGGTCAATACCCATGAATGCTATAGTGTTAAACTTTGAACACTGTAGCTTTTAACTATGAACACTTGGTATGTAAATTAGTAGATTTAGGGTAAAGGTTGAACGTATATATTAAATATTTGAATGTATTGTGTTCATTTTTTGAATGCGTTCAATGTCCGGAGGTTTACAGTGCATGCAATCACCATAGAGCTCTATCGAAAGCAAATAGAGCAACGCATGGGTTGTAAAGACCAAGAGGGCTCAATCAAAATAGATAATAGTATCGCAAGTGATGTAAAAAAATATGACTCTATCTAAAGAGTATATAGAGCATCCCAAGGGTTGTAAAGAATAAAATGGCTCTATTCGATAGAGATTAGAGCATCGTCTGGGTTGTATGGAACCATAGGGCGCTATCGAAAGAGAATAGAGCAAGGCCTTCGTTGTAAAGAACCATAGTGCGCTATCGAAAGAGAATAGAGCAAGGCATTGATTGTTTAAACCACAGAGTGCTATCTAAAGTGAGTAGAGCAATGCCTTGGTTGTAAAAACCATAAAGCGATATCGAAAGAGAATAGAGCAAGGCCTATGTTGTAAAAGACAATAGGCATTGGTTGTAAAAAACTATAGAGCTCTATCGAAAGAATATAGTAAGTCATGGGTTATAAAGAACCATAGGGCGCTATCGAAAGATAACAGAGCAAGGCCTGGTTGTAAAGAACCATATGGCGCTATCAAAAGAGAACAGAGCAAGGCCTGGTTGTAAAGAACCATAGAGCGCTATCAAAAGAGAATAGAGCAATAACCAGGTTTGTAAAGAATCATAGGACGCTATCGAAAGAGAATAGAGCAATAGCCAGGTTGTAAAGAACCATAGGGCGCTATCGAAAGAGAATAGAGCAATAGCCAGGTTGTAATGAACCATATGGCGCTATCGAAAGAGAATAGAGCAATAGCCAGGTTGTAAAGAACCATAGGGCGCTATCGAAAGAGAATAGAGCAATAGCCAGGTTGTAAAGAACCATAGGGCGTTATCGAAAGAGAATAGAGCAAAGCAAGGTTGTAAAGAATCATAGGGCGCTATCGAAAGAGAATAGAGCAATAGCCAGGGTGTAAAGAAGCATAGGGCGGTATCGAAAGAGAATAGAGCAATAGCCAGGTTGTAAAGAACCATAGGGCGATATCGAAAAAGAATAGAGCAATAGCCAGGTTGTAACGAACCATATGGCGCTATCGAAAGAGAATAGAGCAATAGCCAGGTTGTAAAGAACCATATGGCGCTATCGAAAGAGAATAGAGCAATAGCCAGGTTGTAAAGAACCATAGGGCGCTATCGAAAGAGAATAGAGCAATAGCCAGGTTGTAAAGAACCATATGGCGCTATCGAAAGAGAATAGAGCAATAGCCAGGTTGTAAAGAACCATAGGGCGCTATCGAAAGAGAATAGAGCAATAGCCAGGTTGTAAAGAACCATAGGGCGCTATCGAAAGAGAATAGAGCAATAGCCAGGTTGTAAATAACCATAGGGCGCTATCGAAAGAGAATAGAATAAAGCATGGATTGTAAAGAACAAGAGGGCTCTATAAAGTATGAGTAGTGCATCGTCCGGGCTCTTCTGTAACCGTTTTTCTCCCGCTGGGGCATCCAGTTACATGTAGAGTTGTGGCAGAAACAGATGTTTACCGGGAATACTATGTGCGTATATAGGAAATACAAGGGAGCTAACAATAGGTGGGATAAATTGCGATTTAAATGGAGTTATCTAACCTACACTGAATAAAAGAAATCCGTGTTTACATCAATATTTTTGTTGATGTAATTCCTTATGTTTACAATATCCGTCTGACTTTATTTCTTCACCATTCGACTTTTTACAAACAGTTTTGTTTAAGATCTGACACCGCCTCACCTACCCCGGCGCCTGATCGCACTCCAAACTGTTTGTCATTCAGATTAGAACAAATGTTATCGCGAGCAGTAATTATCACTTCATGACGAAACTTGTGGAAATTTTCGAAAATTAGACAAAAAACCAAACATATTCTGCAATCCATGATAATTATGCTAGTAGTGTGTATGTCCCCGAACAACATGGCACGATAATATTGTCTCATGATTGAAGCAACATATATCTGCAGGCAACGCTGTAGTATGTATTCCACTCCTGAAACAGATCACGCTCGTAAAGTCTGTCGTTGTGGTACAGCACGCACCCTGCGTTTCAGTAACAGGGCTGCCATAAGTTGACATGAAAAATCCTAAGATTTCCAAATTTGCATTTTTTAAGTGCGATTTTACGAATCGTACCTTTTCCCCATCGCCTGTTTCTTATTTTTGTTGACACGTGATTACTTAGAGCAGACTGGAAGTTAAGCAGAATGCGCCTTCAGGCGCATTCTGCTTTACTTTCAGCCTGCTTTAAGCATGTACTAGAAAAACAATCCGAAGTTTTAGGAAAAATCCGGAGAAATGGTAGCCCTGCAGTAAGTCCCATAAATGTTCTATCGGGTCTAAATCTGGCCTCTTCGACGGAATTGTAATCAGGCGAATGTTATTTGCTCTAAATAGTTCCAGTGTTCCCCTTGCAATATGACATGGGGCGTTGTCCTGCACTATCTGATTAATAAATAATTGGTGTCCTTTATAAACTACTGTAATGAAATATTTACATGTACCTCTCTCAAATGCGTCCCAGCTTCCAACAAAACGCTCTTACAATGTCGGTCTGGCCATATTATGTGTGCTTTTATCTAGCATATATCTACAGACTACAGACGTATCAAAAGACCGCGTGTTTGACAACGCGCTTTTCAGGCACGTGCAAATCATGCATAACATGCTTCCAGTCAAAACGTGCAAAGTTTAAGTTTTTCGGGCATCGATTTCATCAATCTATACATGGTCAGTGAGTGCTCTGTAAAACCTCAATGTGTTGCGTGTTTAATTTCGAGAATTATTAGGAAAAGTAATGTGACCAATTAAATATTTTGTTGAGTGTAAAGCATTTTATGTAGCTGTAATATATACTGAAACGAAAAAGAAACTGTGCTTAGGTACTAGAATTTCCATCTTTTTTTTAAGGAAATATAGGCAAATGTGGTATCAAATTGTTTGTAAATATTTCTTTTACACGGTGCTTTATTTTTTAATCTAAATTCGTGTAATTATAAATGCACTGTTGATGCGTGAATGAAGTAGAGGTTAACAGTAAAAGTTGCAAATCGGTATAGTTTCCTAAATTTTTGAAAAAGGAAATTGATTTAAATCGGTATATGTAATGTCCTCATCTTACACTGACCAATGCAATAGTTCTCGAACGCATTGACTTAACGTAACGTCTTGTGACGTTCGTGTATCTACCCTGACATGCTGGCTTACTGAATCCTGACTGATATGTCGAAGTGTCATGGTGGTATCTCGGTGGCAATCAAACTGCCCAGTGAGGTTAGAGACGCCGACGTCGGATGAAAGTTACCGAAGTGTCTAAACTCGTTCGTTTTCTTGAAGCCGTGGCAGCTTGTTAATGAGTTCAAATGTACGGTGATTTTATTAAATGCATAATCAGTAAAGATATCGGTCAGTGAAAAAATGTTGCACAGGAAACACGTGCTTAATATAATAGCCAATTGGTACGTTTGAATGACATCCAGGTGCCTTAGTAGACATTTCTTACTTAGTCGGAAATGGAATCCGAATCGGAATAAGGGTAAAACTTTGGTAGTAAAGGCTAAATTAGAGGGGGCGTTTCAAAAGTATTTTCAACGTTCTGCCATCAATCTTACCTACAAAGCCCACGAACATACCCTTTCTGAATGTGGAAGTATACATGTATATACAACACACGAAACTCAGATCCATCGGGGGAGGGGGGTTCAATAAAATCGGTATCTCGGTGTCTGATCTAGATACATTTTGTTTAACCTGGCACTTGGTCAAGTCAAAAAGTGAGGATCAGATTGTATGCTGAAGACAAATATTTTTGAAGTTGTAGGGCACGCGCTAAGTTAAAGTAACTGACTATGGGCGTTACGGTGCACACCAGTTTAGCCTGTTCTACCAACGGTTTACCCTTTTTCCGATTCGGATTTCGTTTCCGATTAAGTAAGAATTTTCTAAGGCTGCTATTTCAAAGACGGATTCTAGGTAAGCATAGATTCTCCGTGGCCTAGTGGTTATAGTCACTGTGCCTTACAACCGCTATGCTCCTCACCGGTGTGGGTTCGAATCCCATTCGGGTTTTCTTACGTGGGAAAGACATCCAGCTAGCTTGTGCAATGTCGGGGTCGATTTGTGCCTGAAACGGAGCTTCAGAGGGATTCATTCACCTGTAATAAGCTGGACTTCGCGATAGCACTGAAATGATATTAAAGCGATGTAAAATCATAACAAATCCAAATCCAAATTAAGGCTAGCATACTTTGTAATAGGTAAAAATGGCTACAGTACTGAACCCTATTAAATTAAATCGATAATCGCAAGCGAATTGCCATCAAATCGCCATCGAATCGGGCGCTTCAAAAAGCAAACCATGTGCTTGAGTCGTTTCGCGCAATTTTTCCGAAGCGGTTGTGACAAAAATGGAATCGAAAAACATTAACGAAGGCATATATGCCAATATTGGTGAGATACACAATTCATGAAAATTTAATGCGTTAATTGCTTTGGAAAATATTCACAAGCGAATTGCCATCGAATTGCAAGCGAATTGCAATCGAATTGCAAGCAAATTGCAAAAAATGTTAATTTAATAAGGTTCAGTACTGTATCTAACAGGGCTTCAGAGGGATTCATCCACCTGTAATAAGCTGGACTTCGCGATAGCATTGAAATAATATTAAAGCGACGTAAAATCATAACAAATCCAAACCCAAATTAAGGCTAGCATACATGTACTTTGTAAAAGGTAAAAATGGCTATCTGCTACAAAAATAGGGGCGTCTATCTATCAGTAGAGATGATATGTAACCCTTTAGCCAAGCTGGCGAAACACGATAAGGAATAAGTCGATATTGCAAACCGTCAGACGTCGCACTCATATAAATAATTCTTCAATAAAAACTTTCAACGACAAAAAATTGCAAGAAGCTTGCAGAGGAAAGAAGAGGGGCGGGGTCATAGTATACTCAAGATACATGTACCATCATGGGAATCCGATTCTGAGGATTTAAAATCACGAAGTATTGATTTACATCGTGAATATTATTGTTAACAGCTTGGATTCGTTTCAGTAGCCGTGTTGAGAAGCAACCTATCAGGATCAAAACTATTTTATGGTTAAAGAAACTTTCAGAATTCGACGACCATATGTCGAACTTCTGACATAAAGGGGTAAAGAGGAGCACAGCCAATCTCATTGTGAAAAAGGCAAGTGCCAGAGGCGCATTCAAACAACACCAACTGGAAGGTTAATTGGTCCCAAAAAAGAGACATATTTTCTTTACTAAACAGTAATGCTTGCATAAGATCGCATGTACTTTATATCCAAACTCATAATAATTTTGAAAAGATTTACTGAATCATTGAAACGCTTAAATAAATATCAAACGTTTGCAAACTGTATATTTTTAATGTTTGATTATTAGTATTCGATCGTTTTATTCATTATCCTTCTACTTTTTTCAAATGTATTGAATTTTAATGCGTTGCCATGTTCGTACTAGATACGTTTTGCAATGAGTATAAGTTTTCTCATTTACCCTGATTAACAAAAACTGTGTCGAGAAATGATATTGTGATTGACATCAATAGGTAGAAAACTTAAATATGCGTCGACAATTATCAGCTTCATTTCATGGCTTCTAGTTATTAAGTATAAAATACAATGACAATCCAAAATTATTATGCAAATACTCTTAGCCATCTATATGTTTTCTAGAATGCGAATCATATTACATGTATATATACAATTGTTCACTTCAATAATTGGACGAAATGTCGGAAGCTAGTGGATACCATTACCATAGGTGGTTCTCTCGAGTTGGTAATATACATACTAGAGTCTATCTATTTATAGAACAAGGTATACAACTCGACCTGTCAAGCGATTACATGAGCTCGTCCCTGAAATTTCAGTGAAGTTAGAGTTAAAACCAGCTTATACTCGCCCTATGCTCGCAACTGCACTAATTAAACGCAATAGTTTGTTCAATAAACAAAAAATGACTTCGAAACATTAGCGTTTGTTACAAGTCGATGTGAAATAAGAGCATACATGTATATATTTTGTCGATTGCGAAATGTACATGCAAATGACCTATATGAAGCAAATAATTTCATTGGCTGTTGCTACGTAGCAACCTTCCGGAAATCTGGTTCCTTAGTTCCGAGCGTGGTGTAGGTTTAAATTACATGCCGGGTTACAGCAAATTTTGTAAATAATGCAGACTTTAAAGGTAAATAAAATTTAACTCGTTTCTAATAGGATTCTACGGCGTAATAAACTCAAATTCAGAATAAATAATAACCGTTAACGTATTATGGTGGCTTTTATTTTACACAAATGACCGTTTACCGTTTTCGATAGTCATTAGTGTTCGGCGCATTGTATTAGGGAACCAATCGATCAGCCAATCAAATCGCTCTTTACATAACTCTCTATTTCTTCCAAAATGGAAGTCAATAGCTAAATGCAAATTCGACCGTCATCTGTTGTTCGCTTATGTCCATTTTATATGAGTTTGAATAAAGTTTGATGGTTGGTGATTGGATTTTTGACTTTTATTTTTTAAATGTAATGTAAATTATGTGTGATATCCCCTATAACGTGTGTTTACGCAACTTTATGCGGTTGACACCCGTGAACTCTTGGGACGAGTTAATGTAATTGAGCTTCGTGACAAATATTTTTGAAATTTCGTCTTTCTTAGTTGAACGACCTATATCTTAGTACCTTTTTTTTTTTATAAATATGGTGTATTATACGAAAAATAATACCCGTTTTAGTTAGATTTAAATATGTTTTTGTTTTAATTTTCTGGCAATGCCATTTTTAGAGTTGTATAGCCTGTTAACCTGTGTTTTCGCCACCCTTAGCTATATTTTTCGCGCATGCGCTTTTTGATGTAACATTTCTTACATGTTCACGGATCTAATTCTGAACTGAACCTTCAATAACACGAATATATACAAATAAAACTTGTGAAATAAATACAAATGTAATTTACTGTACCGTTTTTCAAGGAGGTCATTGCTCTGGATCATCGGGATGCTTTCTTGTCAATTCGCCACCTCTGATTGGTCGTTCGATAATTAGGTCAATGTAGGCTCTGTCAGTATGTTATAGTTTGTTTCATGAAATTTGAACATTGTTTAATGATTTTGAAATATTTAATTTTTTAAAAGTAAATAATAACTTTTACAACTTTACAATAAAAAAGTAACAACGGGCAAATAGAGATAAAATTACCAACATGTCCTTTGATTTGAAACTTTTTGTGAATTTTGTTATTTTACCTGTTTTTCTTTCGCATTTTCGGCGCTTGAAATCTTCCTCAGTGAAACTGTCCTAGTGTTCGGATATCCTTTGTAGTTTTCGGACATCCTCGGTAGCCTGCTCGTGACGGAATTCTAAGTTTTGCTTAGGTGGCGAATTGACAAGAAAGTGGCGAAATGACAAGAAGCAAGGATATATATATACCTTGTATATAAATAGAGTAAGGGGTACAAATTTTTATTTTCGAGAGAACCACCTATGGTGGATACCGGGTGATGGTTGCAAAAACTATGGTTTTAGCTATTTTAAAGTAAGTAAGTAAGTAAGTAAGTAAGTAAGTAAGAAGGGGAAAGGGTAGGAGGGAGTGAAAAGAAAAGAATGCGAAGAGGTAGGGGGAGTGAAAAGAAAATGAACAGTGAAAAAGCTGTTTCAAACACAGGCACTCGAGGTCAAGTTAATCATTCAAAATCCCCTTTTGTCCCTTCGAATTTTCTGAATTGTCATACAATGTATATGCTAACAGTATTGAATAGATTAGCCCCCTATTTGAGATACAAGAATCCCTTTGCGCCATATCCTGTTTAAGCCATTGCCTATTTTCAGGATTAAAGATAGATGCCAGCTTAAAGCAGATTTAAAGTAAAACAGAATGCGTAATTTGTTTTACTTTCAGCCTACTCAGCCACGGTATAAATGGGATCTAAAGTCTTTAGTGGAGGAATACATGAGATGCGTAAAAGGCTTATTCATGGGGTTACGGGTTCAAGTATGGTTCTATCTCGTTTTGAGATTCCTATTTCTCGAGTTTATCATAACATTGTTTCTTTTTTTTGTTTCAATACATTTCTTTTTCATTGATATTGTTCATTTTTATTGTCATATAATGTAACCTATTAGAAGGGGAGGGATGTTTCTACCGTTGGGAGAACTTTGTGCCATCAATCTTACCTGACAAGCCGACGGACACCCCTATCTGAATGTTGTAGTACATACAACACATGAAACTCAGATTCATCGGGGGGGGGGGGGGGGGGTCAATAAAATCGGTATCTCGGTGGCTGATGTGGATACATTTTGTTTAACCTGGCACTTGATCAAGTTAATTAATTATTTACTGTATTATAGCCAATTCGTGGTTTAAAGCTAAATTATATCTAAATAATGAGTTAAATGCACTTGCGCCTGCATACAAGAGCAGTACACACATCTATCACATCTTGCAATTTAGGTCGGGCGTCTCCAAAGATAGTTTGATGCTCTGAATGTCCTAAGATTGGCAAAAAATGCTCAACACAATCAGCTGTCAGACAAGGACTTGCACAAGCAAATCGTCGAGATGCTGCAGCAGCCGCTCTTTCATCAGACGAGGAGGACGTCCCGCCTGGACGACGACGTCGGCTTTGTGATCTAGTGAGGGAAAATCATGAACTGTACAATAATGTCATGATAAACACTTCCAAAGATAAAACGTGAGCTTAATATTTGAAGTGACAGCGAGTCACACATTGTATTCTTGAGTTTGTTCATTTCTGCATCTGCATTTTACAATAAAGGCTTTCTTGTGCATACCTTAATACATGTACATATATATTTTTTGCTTGGCCTAAAGTTAATAACAAAATACTTTTGAGACGCCCCCTCCAATTTAGCCTGTACTACCAACTGAATACAAATAGCTAGAACGGAAGAATATTGCATATAGAAATCCGCGTCTTATCAAAAATGAAATTACAAATGTGGACTAGATTTAATAAACATGTACAAATTGTATGTGTATGATAAACACGTTATATATAAGTACAAAAAAGTTCCTTTACACTTTTATTTAGAGAATATATCAGTAGCTCGTATGCGTTATTTTCAATTGGTTACATTATATTGTTTGATTATCGTCGAGGTTTATTACTGTGTAGTCAAGCATAACAATATCTGTTTACCTTAGCCTCTAAACGGATAAAACGTATTCATAGCGTTGCACGTGCACAGGCGTGCATGATTCAGGTAGAGTCTCTACACCCGACAAAATTTAACAAGCGATCAGTACAGGAAAGAAAAATTGAAATTTCGATATGTTCAAAAAGGCTACGTCAAAGTGACGCAGAGCGAAACTTAGCTGTTGAATATGCTACGGGTGGTGTTAAGGGTAACTGACGTGTCGCGGGACGTTGGTTGCACCAAACATAAGCGCTTTTGAACGCACAACCCCTGTGTGAAAAGAGCGCTATATAAATCTGGTATAATAATAATAATAATAAAAACAGACAATTTATAACGTCAGAAATAAGGTCAACGTCTTCTGGTCTGACAGAGATATTCAAATATCCAGTCACCCCCGTGTAACAACGTTACTTGAGCACCGCATGATTACGTTGACGCACCTACGTAATCGATTATTGACAGTATCCGTCAATATTTGGCGATACAGGATTCATGTACACGCGACCATAAATCGTATTAGACAGACCCTCGGCCAATACGAGTCCGTCGTCCGTATACTGGGCACACGTTACAAGAGGCTTTTTCCCAGATTATGACGTTAACGTCTAGCCTTCGCCCGGTTTGTCACCCGATTTAAACCCAGTAGAGATCATTTGGGATGAGCTGCTTCTAAAATAAAGGTCAAATTATGACATTAACCCCATTGGTGATCCCTAAAACGCACTCTAGCTGGAATAGCAGCGCCTGCCTAATAACGTTACGTGTACTTCATGAGGCGACGTCTTCTGTGGTGAATTCAGGTACATGGGGGCAACGGCGGTTTTTGACTGTGAAATGAACACATTTCGTCAAATTATTCGGTATCTCCAACCTTTCCGGGTAAATTCTGGCAAAGCTTTGTTCTCCCTTAATTTTGTTTTACACCCTATACATTTAAATGGGTAAAAAAGTCATGAAAGGATGATGACATTGGGACCAAAATCACACACCGTCCTACAAAGTCGTTTAGCTTTTGATTTTGTTAATAACCTTCTCATAATCGATTGACTGTGAGGAAATATAAATGCCTTAAGGCGGAGTAAAGGAACTTTTTTGGGTGAGTGCACATGTATTACCCGTTACGCAGAATAGTGGACACGCAGGTGGCCCACTTGCTCTCAATTTCGAGCATTAAAATAAGAAGGGCATTTTTACATAACTTGTAATAACTTTTTTTTCTGGACAGATATCGTTCCTGTGCAAACGGCCTGTGTTAGCTTAAACATTTTCCTTTATGATGGAATTTGTTTTGAAAAAATATTTTAATAAGATTTTGGTCCTTTTTTAAGTTTAAAAAGACACCTCTAAATCACATTAAACAAAGAGTAAAATGCTGAAAATAAGCCTCGACACGGATAATATAACACGACCTTGTGCATTTATACAAATCGATATCAATTCTGTGCAAACGGGCTCGTATACTTGACTATTTGTTCTTTCTTTTGATATAAATTTAAGAATTGTAAGTTAATGTTAATTTGGTCCTTTTTCAAATTGAAAATAAAATTAATATGTTCAAAGAGTCGTCGGGAGTTTCCGTAAATACCGAGCGGTAAGAGCCGAACATTGACGGGCACGCAAGCTAGCGTAGGACAGTTTATCGATAATCTATCGGTGTCCATTATTCTGCCTAACGATTTCAGTGCGAACTTTTTTATCGTAAAGGTTTTTATCTCTTCACCGCCATATTGTTGTCTGTTTCAATTCTGTTGTCTGCAATATAATTTAAAAGTTAAATTTAAGGTTGTTTGACGTAAAATGAGTGTGAAAGAGTTTGAATCCTGGTCGTCTGACCAGGATTAACCCGTTACCCCACAGCCTGTTTCTAGGTTTGAAAACAAGTTACTGCTTAAAGCAAGTTGAAAGTAAAGCAGAATGCGCCTTAGGGCGCATTCTGTTTTATTTTCAGCCTGTTTTAAGCATTAATCTTACTAGAATATTGAAATATTTCTTGTGGTACATATTCATAATTGTGTTAATTAGAACTATTTTCCTCGATGGATGAATAAACTAGAGGCGTAAAAAGGTGTATTTATGGGATAATGGGTTAAAATGCCTTAAAAGTCCACTATGCGACCTCGGCAGTGGAATAGGTTAATATGGATGTAAAAGATAATTAGAATTAAATGTTAATTCAAATCGTCCAATCATATTGCTTCTGTTGGGGCAAAAAACCCTGTTAAAGTTCAAATGACCATCATCCTAGGTACGAGTTCATTATATTATCGGTCCTGAAATCTAGAGTGACTTGGCGATAATCTTGCGGCGAGACCCGTAGGCAAAATGTGGGGAAAGTGACATGCGCACCCATGTCTCTATTTACCCGTGTCAGCTAATAGACACTGTTGTTTAAGGCGCTACATAATTACACGGTTCAATGACTCGCTCTAAATTGCGGTTAAAGAACCAGTTATTTTTTCAGTATATGTAATTAGGTAGGTAATTATCGATCAGTATTGAAACACTGACAACCTAAGAATTTGACATTAAATTTTCAAAGGTTCAATCAGCAAAAAATGCTCGATATGTTACTATTTTGCTATACTTTACAACTATCATAGAGTGGTAATATTTGTTTACATCTCATTATTGTACATTACATAATTGTAATCTTCTAAATATTTGACTCATTTAAAAATTGATTTTATAAGCTAATAATAGTAATTCTTATAATCTTAATAATTAAATTGAAAGAATATCCCTTATTCGAAATGTATTTCCATGTAAATCTATAAGGTTGTGTTTGCTTTTTCACTTTATTGTAAATGTAGTTATTTGTCTTTTCTCACTTTGTAAGTACATGCACATGTACATGTATTTAATTTCATGTGAAGTGCTTTTGAACGCACAACTCCTGTGAGTAAAGAGCTTTATATAAATATAGTATTACTAATAAGTGTAAACAATATCACAAATACAGTAAACTATAACTTGTATAACAACACTCCTGCATGGAGTTATAAGAGATGAATAAATACTGTTACACTTTTCATCTAAGAATATCTGTACAAATACTATACATACATGTACTTTATTTAGTGTATTTTAGTGCAGAGCATCTAAATCCTAGCGCAATATTCTAAAAAGATTATCTCATTATAGTCGACGAAAAGCAATCGTTCAATATTTGTGCTTTACTTTCTGTCTGTGTTAAGCTACTATCTGCTAGAATATATAAAAACATTCGTATGGTGCATAGTCAATACTGTATAAAGTGGAACTATTTTCTTCCGTGGAGGATTGGACTGAATGTGTAAAATGTTGTATCAACGGAGCAATGGGTCAGTACATTGGCAGATAAATGTAAATTAAAAATGATTACCAAAGTTCCAAGGACTGAGCTGTCATCTATCGTTTAGGTACTGTCGAGAAGACCTTCAAAATGTATTCTTTCCAAGATGAAAGCGAATGTTACCCTGTGTCTGTTCAGGCGAAAACTGCAAGTCGTTCTGACTCTAATGAACTATCAATTATTTCAAGAACCTGTAATTATGTACATTTTATTTCATCACGTCTGATTTTAGCATAGTTTAATCCTTTTACAATAAAATTACACAAAGTGCGCCTTTAAAAATAGTTTGCTTCTTAATTATTGCCAGACGTAGCTAACACGGCGTCTGACCAGCATTCAAGCTGAAATTGCATCAGTCATACATGTAGCGCTTTAAATCTTACTTTGAATCTTTGAAGACAACAGTTTTATATTGAAGCAGACGATAATATGGCAGTGAAGGGGTAAAGTCTGACGATAAATTTGACCAAGGGATATAATAACATATTTACCTCTGTGTTATATCTTTATTTCAGACTCAACATGGTTTATGATATATACATACACATTTAGTCATAAAAGAACATTAACCATGTCATTCAAAAAGAATTATAAGAGACTTTAAATAGTTATCACAGTAAACTACTTCCTTAAATTCATATAAAACCATATAAGTAACTTGCTAAACTTAGATCTTCCATAACGTTAATAATTAAAAGCTGATAGATCTAATGAAAATAATACAGAAATATGCCTTGTTAAGTAATGTTTTTAAGATATCAATTCTTACAATTGGTCAGATCAACAGATTAGCACACTTTACATGGACGAAATAATAGTACATGTCTATGTAAGTTATAGATTTAAACACTACATTTTATATTTATACACACATGAGAGTTTAATATTTACATGTGATAAAAGGCACATCGTATTTACTTTTGCACACGTTATGGAGTATACAAACGATTTGCACGATATTTTTAGATTCTGAAGCAGAGTTTGGCAGTAAAAAGTATCAGTTTTACACTAGAAAACTATTAACAGTATTGAGCTTCAGCGTTGTCATTTGTCAAACAGTAACTGAAAATCTTGCTCATTATCTGTATGTCTGTTTCATCGTACCAAACAGTTTCTTAATACTTGATCGTAGATCATATAATGGCGACTTCCTTTTCTCTTAGTCATCCCTGAAACATTTAATGGACAACTCCGTTTTAAAAATTAAGTCAAGTTCATTTAACGATTTAAGATTGTTTTCTGTAATGAACTACAAATGACAAATAGTGCAGACCCTGGTCAGATGAATCCTTTATGAGCCATCCGATATTGGTATTCACTGTTTACATAGGACACGTGTAACTTCTTTACAGATACATTGTTTTAAAGGACGAGTATTCTCGTCTCTAGGTTTCAACATTTTAATCTGAGTGACAAACAGGTTGGAATCTAGGGTATGTTTTTGAATACGTGTAACATTCGGAATCGCAAACCATCGCAATCAGTTTCAGTGTAACTTTAGTTTAACCACTGTTGAAAAGAAACTTAATTGCTATTACCGGGAAATGGTCACGTGGTGTAGCAAGGAGTCGGTCGATGTGGAGCTCTCGAAAATTTTGCTTAAAAGTCTTTAATTAAGGCCTCCTGAAAGTTTTTTCTAGTGTACATAACTTTTATTTATTAATACGTTGGCAGTGCGTTACATTAGAAAAATGGACAGGCCAGGCAAAAAGAGCAAAGGCAGCGGAAAGAAGACTGGTAAAGGAAAGGTCGGTAATGGCGGCTCGGACGGACTACGTGGCAGCCAAGTGGCAAGCTCACAGAACTCTAAATATGACACTAGGTCGAGAAAAAGGCAAAGGCACTCAACAGGAGGTATGTCAAATGCATCTGAAACAAACAACAGCTCTTCAAATATGACCAATGACCAATTTAAAGCATTGTCCACAGATGATAAACTCGTCACTATGTTTGGTTTGTTGACAAGTGTTCACAGTTTGAACGATAGGCTAGACTTTTGTGAGTCAAATATTGGCACATTATTGAATGAAACGTCCAACACCAACGCCCGTATTCGAACCCTTGAATATCATAGTATTGATAATGAAGCAAGAAGTCGACGACTTAATTTAATTTTTCGTGGCATTACGGAGTTACAGAAGGACGAGAACTGCTTTGAATTGATAAACAACTTTCTCAAGCATGACCTTGACATTGAATCAGCTGATTCAATACAATTACAAAGAGCGCACCGATTAGGTAGACGGGTCCGGGACAAAACAAGACCAATTATAGTCTGTTTCCAAAAAGAGTCGGACTTGAAAAACATCCTCGCAAACGCGTATAAGTTGAAAACCAAACCCCAGTATGGTGTGAACAGGGACTATCCAAATGAAATAACCCAAGCTAGATCCAGATTATGGCCCCTGTACAAGTCGGAAAGGGCAAAAAACCCACCGCGATCTGTTTTTATTGGCTACCCAGCCAAACTTATTGTGAAGGGAACAGTCGTCCAGGATGAATTCCCTGACTGGGAATCCGCCAGGAAAAGGTCCAGGGTTCAGACGACGCCGAGTGTCCCAGCACCACAGCCAGTGGAAACGAGGAATCCGTTTGATATTTTGTCGGCTCTTGACGAGACACGGGACGAGTCAGCAGCGAGTTCAATCTCTGACACCGACGACGACGAGGGCGCACAATCCGCACATGGTGACATATACAGTCAGGCTATGTTGCAGCTCGAGTCCCAGGCTCGGGAAAAGTCTCAGGATGTGAGGAATGACAACTATAAATAGGTATCAGGGGAAAAAGCCCCGTACAGTGACACTCCAGTACAACTGAACACTTCTACCAATGACAAAACCTTACAAATAGGCTCACTGAACGCTTGTGGCCTTAAAAGGTGTTGCCAATACCCTGATTTTGAATCCATAGTCAAACAATTTGATATATTTCTAGTAAGTGAAACTAAGCTTGACACATATGATGTTATATCACTAGAAGGTTATGAATTTGTTAATATACCAAGAAAAGCAAAATATTTGAGAAAATCCGGTGGTTTAGGTGCTTTTATAAAACTTGAATTGTTTCAGCATGTAGAAATTTTAGAGTCAGAAACTGATCTTATATTCTGGGTCAGGATACCAGGTCATTGTATACAAAGTGACAATGATGTGTTGCTAGGTAATGTTTATATACCCCCCATCTCGTCAAGATTTTACAAAATTGATGATCATGATTTATTGAATAATGAAATTACCGATATGTGTTCAAAATTTGAAACGATATACTTATTAGGAGATTTTAACGCTCAAACTGGTGGGCTTGTTGATTATACTGATAGTGATGAATTTCTGGCAAATATGTTTGATTTTGATCAGGAAACAATCTCATTTATAGATCAGAAAGCTAAAATGCTGCAAAACGGCATTCAGCTGACCAGAAAATCTCAAGATAAGAAAACTAACAACCATGGCTATAAATTAACTGAATTATGTAAGAACAATAACATATTTATTGTAAATGGTAGAGTTGGTAAGGATAAAAATGTGGGTCAAATGACGTTTAAAAATTTGTCTATTATAGATTACATGTTGTCTTCTATTGAGGGATACTCTCTTCTGACACACTTTGAAATACTGCCAATGGATAGCATCTATAGTGATGGCCATGCATTACTAAGTTGTAAAATAAATATTACAACAAGTGATTTATTAATTGATCAGAGAGTTAACAAAAATAGACCGAAATGGGATTATACACATAAAAATGAATTTCTTACAAACATAAATGACAGTCAATTACAAGATTTAGAACAAAACATTATTGATGCACGAAGGCAACAAAGTCATAGCCAGATTGACCAGATTACTGACACACTAGCAAATGTACTGATTGAAAGTGCAAATAAAACATTTATTACTCCAGGACAAATAAGATTTCATTCAAACTGTAAAAAACACAAGCCATGGTATGGTCCCAAATGTAAACAATTAAGAAAAAGCTATAATAAGGCTAAACGAAGATACTTCAAATACCCATCCGAAGAAAACAGGATTTATATGAAAAATTGCTGCAAAAATTATAAAAAGACAATGAATAAATTTATTTCAAAATATAATAAAAATAATGAAATCAAACTAAGAAAACTACAAAGTAAACAACCAAAAGACTATTGGAGGTACTTAAATAAAATGAAACTAAAAAAAGGGCCAAACAAAACACCAGACTTAGACTCTCTATTTCAACATTTCAAAGAAGCTAGTAATGATTACTCCCATGATCAAAATGATGAAGAAATACTTGAAAATCTGGACCTAAATGATCAAACAAATTGCCTTAATTCCCCAATTACCCAATCTGAAATAGATAGATGTATAAAAATGCTGAAAAATAATAAATCAGCAGGTAATGACCTGATAATAAACGAATATATTAAATTTTCAAAATCCAAAATGTTACCTATATACACAGAACTATTTAATTTCATTTTTGATACCGAGCATATACCCAACACATGGTCAGAAGGCGTTATATTTCCAATTTATAAAAATAAAGGCGACCCTACTGAAGCTAACAATTATCGCCCAATAACGTTATTGAGCTGTGTAAGTAAGTTATTCACATCTGTACTAAATAAAAGAATAACATGTTTCTTAGAAGAAAACAACATACTCCTAGAAAATCAGGCTGGTTTTAGGAAATCTTATTCTACTTGTGATCATATTTTCACACTTAATTCTATAATTGAAATACTAAGGCACTTAAAGAAAAAACTCTATTGTATATTCATTGACTTTTCAAAGGCCTTTGATTCTGTCTGGAGAATTGGACTTTGGAAAAAATTATTAAATAATAACATCAATGGTAAATTCTTTAGAATTATACAAAATATGTATTCAAACATTCAGTCCTGTGTTAGCCTAAACGGTGTTAAATCAGAGCTCTTCTCAAGTAACTGCGGTGTAAGACAAGGCGAAAATTTATCACCGATCTTATTTTCCCTCTTCTTGAATGACTTAGAAAAAGTTTTAAAAGAAAAAGGCAACACCGGTCTCCAACTTCCAAGTATAGATAATACTACAAGTGACTTAATTAACATAATATCACTACTATACGCAGATGATACTATATTAATTTCAGATGATCCCGTTAAATTACAAAAGTGCTTAGATGACTTCACATCCTATTGCAACACATGGAAATTAAATGTCAATGTAGAAAAAACCAAAGCTATTGTGTTTGGTTCAAGAACAACCAGAAATTTAAATTTTAAAATAGAAAACAGGGAAGTTGAAATTATTACAGCTTATAAATATCTGGGAACTTACTTTAACAAATCCGGAAGCTTTCTTTCAACACGCAAACATCTTGTGAATCAAGCTAAAAAAGCATTACATCTATTATACCGAAGAATCTATAACTTACACTTACCTGTTGACCTTATTTTTAAATTAATAGATCACACTATTTTGCCTATCCTTACATACTCATCTGAAATTTGGGGTTATGAAGACTTAAAACTCATCGAAAATGTTCACTGTGACCTAATCAGAAAAATTTTCCATCTACCCTTAGCTCAGATCTCCGCAAATAATGCGGAACTCCGCATTTATTCCGCAGAATTTCTTCCGCATATTTTGCGGAAAAAATGCGGAGTATTCGGACGCGGAAATCCGCAGAAAATCTGGATTGCGGAAAAATTGCGGAAACTGGATTGCGGAGAATTTGCGGAGATGCGGAAATTAGATTGCGGAGAATTTGCGGATATGCGGAGTTTCTCCGCATTAAATATAGAGTTTCTCCGCACTAAATGCGGAGTTTCTCCACATTAAATGTGGAGTTTCTCCGCATGAAATGCGGAAATTTCTACTGCTGTAGATGCGGATTTTTCTCCGCATGCGGAAATAATCCGCATCTCTTTGCCGCCATTTATCCAGCACAGCACCAGCAGACATGAAGGGCAGACACAGAGCCAAAACAATATGAATCAAAACTAGTCTGAGACATGATTCAAAATTGAGCAATGATGCATAAAATAAGTGGACAATACTAAACAAGAGCTCTGCCTTGCAGCACCAAACAGTTGTCTTACGGTGTGTCCATTTCCTTTTGAGGTACAACTAAGACACCAAAAGCTTAAAGCCAGGACAGAGTTTAGGTCATTGGTATAATCTCATGATAGCAAATATCAGTATAATACATTAACCCCGAACACCATATAGCTTGTTTTCCGAAGAAAGATTGTTGCTTATTTAAAGCAGGCTTTATGTAAAGCAGAATGCCCTTTGGAGGAGAATTCTACTTTACTTTCAGCGTACTTTAAGCGTTACCATCTCATAGGATATAGGACTTTTTTTTAGGTCCATACTAATACAGTACATGTATACCAGAAATGGTAATCCAAAGAGTTATGGTTCTTAGACTAACTATGCAATGTTCTTATCATTTCTAATAATTGTTACAAGTTAAAAGCTTTTGGCTGAATACTTTTCCAGAAGTGGACCTAAATTAAATATATGAAACTATTGAATTCCATTCTCTAAGCCCCATTAAATAGCCATTATTGTGACAAATTCTATGATAGAGTCTAGAGAGTTACATCACAAGTTGGTTTTAACAGTTTTAATGATAAACATTTATTCCATTCTCAATCAACAGTATAAACATTATTAAATAATATGGACTAGTAAACAAACAAACAAGATTTGTTAAATGTACTACTGTCAAACAAATGTATGTCATTGCAATAAATATGATATCAAAGGTTGAATATATGCAAATTATATGTTGTCAGATTTAAAAGTTCTTTAAAAAATCTGTAACATCTTCAGATCGAACTAAACACTGGTTCTTCAAACATCACTTGGTTGAAAGGGATCTATAAATATTGTTGATTAAAAGATTCATTAGAAAAATCTGTAACATCTCCAGATTGAACAAAATCACAGGTCCTTCGAAATTCAGTTGGATGAAAGGGGTTCTTTACACGCCTGATGCTTAACTGCCTCATTTGATGAGCGATGAGTCAAAGTCTTTGTAATGTCTGCCACTTTCCAATTGATCACCGGTTTGTCACAGTTGGAAATTTCTGTAAATCAAATTTAAGTTTTAAATCTCTGCAAAATTGAAAGTCAGCAGAGCAATCATAGAAGAGAATTTTAAGGAAACTGAAAACCAGATCATGGCATAAAATCATTCAAGAAAAATATCAAAATCTTTTATTTTTTGTAGAAAGAATTCTATTGCAAAATTTATTCTGCCTATAGACGGTGTAATTATCTAATTTTAAACTTCACACCAAAGTAGATCCCATTCACTTCAGAAGTTCAGTGAGATAAAAGAAATTGGGATATAAGTATGGCACAGTGGCCAAAAGGTAATAGAGTGTAGGACTCTCAATTTTGTATGCCGGCCTTCCTAACCTGTGTTAAAATCCTGGCCAAGCTGACTATAAAAAAAACTTCTTTGAAATACATAAGTTCATTTAATACCTAAACTACTATAAATTTACATGCCTATAAAACCACCCGACATCCATTTACATTTTTTATGCCATATCCGATTTTCAGTAACATAAAAGCAGCATAATCATTCAAATGATAACCATTCAAGATCAATCCTGAGTCACATGTAAACAGCTCAAATTTTAGGGTTCAGCTGAGTCAGTTGTCATTCTGTGTTAAAGTGGATTTTTTCTAAGCATTCATAACAAATAAACAAATCTTTTACATTGATTATTTAATTTTGTTTTTATATAAGGCTTTGTTTTTATTGTTATTCTGTACACTTGCAAGAAGTCTGATGAAAATCCATTGAGAAATGAAGTTGACACAGCAATGACACGTTTTTTCTAAAAAGCAGCCACAGTGACATTGACCATGACATGTGAAATAAAAACGCGTTCGTTCGTATGAAGATTGATGAAAGTCCTTTGGTAATTTAAGTTGCCTGTACTGACAAAGGGCGTTGGAACGCACATACATTACAAATGAGCGTTTGAAAATTTCACTCGTCCTGCATGATTTGTCCCTTCTCTGTCTATTGTGCAAGACGAGTGCATTTTCAAACTTTTTTGATTTGCCTTCATTGTCTTTAATGCAGATGAGTGACAAATTTCAGAATACTAAACTCCTGACAACAATCATGTGGAACGATTTCCAATATTGAGACGGGATAATAAAGTATCTTGATTAAAGTAAAAGTTCAAGACCACCATAAATGGCATTACAGTTAAACAGTCTACTTTTTAATGAAAATGTATTCTTTTAAATATAAAATTTTCTAACACGCCTCGCGCAAACCCCTATATAAAGAATAAAGGAACGTATCTCATTCTATGTTTAAATTCTCTATCAAACAAGCAAACTTTGTAACACCTTCATGTTACATAACATGGCTTTGATAAGTGTCTGTGTACCATGAAATTTAAAGCCATAGCGGCTGTGCAAATTGTTGTTAAATTGAAGTGTTAGCCCTTGAGATGCTGGTAATTAAATCACTTGGTCTACAGCCACCTGATTTAATTATTGCGCATTTCAACTCCTACCAGTGTTCTATTGCACTATAAAACATTTGTATGAATTTATTAATTGTTGAGATGCACCAGGTAATTACATTAATCTGCCTTCGGCATCGTGATGTAATTATTATTACTATGCATCTCAACTCCTACCCTTATTCTATTTCACAATAAAACACTGGCATTAATTTATTATTTTGATTCCTACGCTTCAATTTAACCACAATTTGCACCGACGCAACTGCACTACATTTCTTGACGTTCCCATTTTTATGCCATATTACGTCATGTTAAGCTGTTACAGTGTGTTCTTACGAGACACTCCCGTAATGAAGCATAGCAGAACAAGGGCTGCATGCGGCCCTAAATCGCTCACCTGGTACCCATGGTTACGGTCATGGTAATGGACCAGTAACTATTAAGTTTTCACTATAAGTCATCATCCATAAATTCACCCCCATCCGCTGGCTTGACAGGTCCAAAACGCCCAACTTTACAACCCGGTTCAAAAAAGCCCACTATTGATTTTGCCAGTATTATGTTGTTTGAGCTAGGAAGATTATTTGAAGAAAAGTGGCAAAGGGTCACTAACGAATCATTATTTGTGTATAAATATTCTTAAATCAGGCCAATAGGTTCAGAGAAAAAGATTTTCTATACAGAAATATAAGGCAAAACTTGCCCCACCCACTGGCAGCCATGTTTTTTAAGATAACACAATTATTTTAAGAAATCTGGTAGAGATCAGTCATCAATTGATCATTTGTGTAAAATTATTTTCAATTTGGACAAGTAGTTTCATAGAAGATATTTAAACTTTTTACTATACAGAAACATAAGTAAAACATGCCCCACCCACTGGCAGCCATGATTTTTTAGATATCAAAATTATTTTAAGAAATCTGGTAGAGGGTCACCCATGGATCATTTGTGTGAAATTATTTTCAAATCGGACCTACGTTTCAGACAAGAAGATTTTAAAGTTTTCACTATATATGGCCATATAAGGAAAATCTGCCCCACCCACTAGCGGCCATGTTTTTTAAGATTGGCAACCACAGTTTCAATTGGATGTAACAGTGTGCATTTTTTTTTGAGAATTTATACACAGACATGTTCCTTCTTTGTTTATATAGGGGTGTGGGCGAGGTGTGTTAGAACTCTTAATTTAATAGCTTACTTCTGGTGCCTTTTCTGTTTGACATTGTCTTGGCACACTGCATGGGGGCATCACAGCATCGTAGGACGAATACAGGTTTTGAGATCTTGACTGAAGTAGAAAAAAACATTGACAAATAATATGCTTACCACTGAAATAACCAGTATAAATTGCATTTTAATCAAATTACATGTACAATAATGTGAGTTCAACTTATATTGCTTAAAGCTTTAAAATCTGTCCTGGCTCTAGCTTAATCTGAACCAACCTCAATACATGACTGTATCAGCCAGCACTGAAACAATAATTACTTCCCTAAAGTCAGAAGGGCATGATATACAAACAGAATATCACCACAGTGGGTGATCCGGGGTCTTGTATCGGTTCTTGTTGGTTGTGTAATCCAGATCTCACGAGAGGCATAGCCTCGCGTGTGATCTGGATTACACAACCAACAAGAACCGATACAAGACCCCGGATCACCAACTGTGGTGATATTCCTTTTATTATATACCTAAACTGTTTGGATCTAGATCTAAATGTTATTCAACTGAATAATACATTCTCCCCCACCCCACACACACTCACTGTAAGTTTACATTTATAACTAATTAACTTTTTAACAGTGTAGACCCATCTCAGACAGGTCCTGATCAGGATCTAAACTCTTAACTGTTTTCTTAAAGGATCTATCCGTGACATTAACATATTAATATTTATTATTTCATACTGCAATATTTTAATTTTTGGAAGTGACTACTCAGACTAGGAGTATGTATGATCACATAACCACTTACTAAGACATATTTCTTTTATTTATCCTAACCCTTGACTGTCCTTTGTGTAAAGCTAGCCTGGTGATCCTGTCTGGCCAATGGACTTGTTTTAGATGTTTGGTATTTCTCCAAATGGCTGACTGCATGCATTCTGAAATCCAAGTTTAAAAAGAATTGTTAGCATTTAAAGTGTTTTAAGAAGGTTTAAAATTCAAGCTACATAAAATCCCATACATGTATCTATTTCTGTTTAACCTTATCCCGTTATATACACTGCATGCATAATTCTATAGTGTAATACTAATAGGTCGAAATAACTCCGGGTCGATTTGACGAGGGGCCGAGTTGACCCGGGATTATTTTGATATTTGGAAAGATTTTCAAACGATAGAAAGATTTAAGTATTTGCTAACTACGATTTGTCGAATTTTGAAATAAATCTAACTATTTCTATCTGCATTAAATCTAGTGAACGACCTTAACTTGAGTGTCAAACTTCCCGACAAAATTTAACGATTGAACGTTCAGTCGTCAGACTCAAAGCATTCCAGGAAATTCCTTACCTTCGTCGGCATCGAGCTCAACGCACAGGTGAAAGCTGAGGTATCATTGCTTGTGTGTATGTCTGTACGAACGATTCTTCTACATATTAGGCACGCTTTCTTGTCCAAACACTTGTAAATAAAGTAATTTTAAAGTCTAGGCTAATCGGAGTTTGAATTTTGGCGTCTCTCAGCCCTCCGACTTGAAGAGTTAAAATTGCGCGGGAACTCGGACCATACTATTTCGACCCCAATCGGTTTCGGCACTTGGTGTAAATAGATACTCCTTTTTAGGGTAAAACGGGGGATATATGTTTTATATCTGAAACAACCAAACGTATAATTAGTTTTCAAACTGAGGATAAAAGTTTTTATATATAAAGCAGCAATATTATTATTATTTATTTATTTTTAAACTAGATCTCTATTATTTTCACAGGTACTTGACACATACATCTAGATCTATTAACCAACCCCCCCTTTTTTTTTTTTTTTTTTTTTTTTTTTACTATTCTTCTATTATAGATGCGTATAAGAGAAGTATAGTGCAAAAAAAAAGAAAAAAAAAGGGGGGGGGGTGTTAATAGATCTAGATGTATGTGTCAATTAAGTACCTGTGATTAATTTTTAGTATATATAATTGTTGCATTAAGGCCTTTGGCTACCGGAAATCGGTCTTGCAGGCGAGCGGATATGCGTCTTGACGACACAGACTGTTTTCGTACGTGTTTATACTAGAAAATTTATATAAAGGAAATGTTGATACGAATTAGTATAATCCTTCATAGCGCAGTTAGTATAGTGGTTGACTAGCAATCAAAAGGTCATAGGTTCGAGACCCATCTGATCCAAATATTTTTTTAGTGTCCGATTTATTGACTTGTCAATCCATAACGCAGTAATCAAGAGACATGTTATGTTTAGTCTTCGTTGATTAGAACTAGTGATGTTTACGGTCCAAGTATATGTCCACTTACCTGTACGTTTTAGTTTAATGACTTACAAGTCAATTAAATCGGTATACATGTAAACGATTTGATTGAACTATAAAGCCACACATTGAAGCTTATCAATACGCTAACCTTTTCAAGATCGATATTGCCCATTATAATTATGTTAAAACAATATAATAAACCTTGTATGCAAGTCCATGAATAAATAATAATGCATTTTAATGACAAAGTTTTAATTCTAAGGTAGGTAACTGTATCTAAACAACAAATATCCCACATTTTAATAAGAAAATATGTTATTACAACAAATCCTGACTGTAATATTTTCTAATTTTTTCAGACTGACTAGTTCATCAACCATATATTTGAATAAAATGAAAACAAATATACATTGAATGAGTCAGTTTTTTGTAATTCAATTTTTTAGCATTTTGCAAAATTTAAATAGCTGATAACATCTTTCTGAACACCTTTATTCAAAATGTTTTTAGCTTTTCTTGTAATTAATGTTGTGGACTACTTATTGGGTGAGAATTATAGTCATTAGCTTTATTCATTTTTAAGAAAAATAAAATCATCAAAATTCTAGGTTTTTGTCAGAAAAAAGACCTTAAAGACAAACCACACGATAAATTTTGCCTATATTTACACACATTATTTCTTAGGCTATTATCATTCTTCATGAAAAGTTTCATAACAATCGTATGGAAACTACGCGCATATGCGAAGTACCTTAAATGTGAAAAAAGGCAGTTTGACAATATTTTATTGGTGTTTTGAAGTATAATTAGGACATCAGAAATTCAGAATGCAGGTTAATAGCCCTTAATAAAAGTTGGACAATATATGGATTTTGGTTAAATTTAGTAAACTAATTCAATTTTCTACTTCTTTTATTTCTTTTTCCAATACTGTCCACATTCAACTACATTGTAACTGAATATTGTGACAGGATTTTGTTAAAAATTATAAATGCTTTGAAAGGAATTTTATTAAACCCATTGAATTGTCATAGTACTCATATTATGCCAAAATTAATCAGAAAGAACATCTTGTAAAATCTAATTAATCGATTTAAAAATATCTTGAAAAAAATATAAGTCCAAGTTTTTCGCATCAAAATTTTTCCAAGTATAAATTCTCCGCATCATGAAATGTTCAGAGTCTGAATTTCCGCAACTGAAAATTTCTAAGTGCCATTTTTCCGCATGTTCTCCGCATATGAGAAGGTTCTCCGCATCATGAAATTGTCAGAGTCTGAATTTCCGCAACTGAAAAAATTCTAAGTGCCATTTTTCCGCAATGTTCTCCGCATATGCGTAGTTTCTCCGCAAAGCGCGGACATCTTTTTGCGGAGTTTCTGCGGAAAATGAAGATTTCCGCAACTTTTCCGCAACATTTCCGCATTTTCTCCGCATTTTGAAATACAATGCGGAAATCTGAGCTAAGGGCAAGGAAAAGCACACCTTTATACATGTTATATGCTGAATCAGGTAGATATCCATTACACATCATAATTAAAACAAAGATGATCTCTTTTTGGAACAGGCTCATAGGTGAAAACAGTAATAAATTATCTTATCAAGTCTATAAATATATGTGCAATATGCCTAACTTCAATTCTAAATGGATTAATAAAGTAAAATCAATATTAAATGAAACTGGTTTGTCCGAGTTTTGGTTAAATCAACATATGATCCAAGGCCAGCATGCAAATAAATACTTAAAAACAATATGTAAACAAAGACTTATTGATCAAAACATGCAAAACTGGCATGCAACATTACAAAACTCAAGTAAAGGAAGAAATTATTCAATTTTCAAATCACAAATTAAACTTGAAGATTTTATACTAAATTTAAACAAGCCAAATTATATCAGTTTAATTAAATTTAGAACAGGGAATCACTATTTACCCGTTGAGACAGGTAGATGGAATAATATAGATCATTATGACAGAAAATGTACATTATGTAACTCAGATGAGATTGGTGATGAAATGCACTATCTTCTAATATGCCCTCATTTCTATGAGGACAGGAAAAAATATGTAAAGGAATACTTCTATCTAAGACCAAACACATTGAAATTTCAGCAGCTTATGAATGTCTCCTCAAAGGATGAGCTCATTAGATTGAGCATATTTGTTAAAATTTTACTTAGCAGTATAAAGAATGAAAGGGGCTAGATTTCCATATTTACATCATAGACCCTGTTAGAATTCATTCACTTAAAAACACAGACATTGGCAGACTCCTATCTACACCACGTGACCAAACTTGAATAAGAGTGCAGGCAACATGCTTAAAAAGTTCTTAAGCCGAGCCTGAGCTCGTCCTAAGGAGCTTTGTAAGCATGAGCCCAGTCCCCCAAACTTTAACTTAGTATTATTTTTTGTATGTACCCATATACACTTAAGCTTACACACATGTGTACATATTATGCAGAGACAAAAGTATTTATTACTAACAAGGGTCCAAGCTGTAAATAGTGTAGATCCGCATATCAAGAATATGCATACATACTCAGGGCTACAGATAAGCGGGAGCACATTGCAAAATTCCATTATTTACATGACTTATAATACGCACCAAACCCGGTGAGTTACTACTCATTAGAATTGACCCACTTAGGTATGATTCAGGTGAGTGGTCACACAGGAGGGTTTGATACAGATAAGATTTTAACATTGGTTTGCTCCCCTTATCTGAGGCTCTGTGTAGATATTTACCTTATTTTACTTTAATTACTTTGTTTGATAAACTTGTCTATATTCTCACAGATGTATGTATATGACGCTTAGCAAACGTATAGCAATGTTCAAGTGCATAAAATCTTAATTATCTCAGTGTAGACCCACATATCAAGAATATGCACACATACTCTGGGCCGGGATGCACCAAACCCGGTGAGTTACTACTCATTAGAACTGACTCAAAGAGCCGATTCTGGTGAGTGGTCACACAGGAGGGTTTGATACAGATAAGAAAATTTAACACTGGTTTGCTCCCCTTATCTGGGTTCTGTTTAGATATTTACCTTATTTTACTTTACTATATATGTTTAATATACTGTACTTGTCTATATTCTCATACATGTATGTATATGATGCTTTGTCAATGAATAGTAATGTTCAAATGCATAAAATCTTAATTATCTCAGTGTAGATCCGCATATCAAGATTATGCACACATACTCAGTAGATAAGCGGAAGTACATTGCAAAACTCTACTATTTACATGGCTATACGCACCAAACCCGGTAAGTAACTACTCATCAGAATTGACTCAAAGAGCCGATTCTGGTGAGTGGTCTCATAGGAGGGTTTGATACAGATATGATTATTTTAACATTGGTTTGCCCCCCTTATCTGGTGCTCTGTTTAGATACTTATCATCATACCTAATTGTCCATATTCTCATACATGTATGTATATGACGCTTTGCAAATTAATAGCAATGTTCAAGTGCATACACTCTCTATTATTTCAATTGAACCATGCAGCTGCGAAGCGACAGATTCATTTAGATGCACTAGATCTATAACTGAATTGTTAACCAAATAATTAAGCCATATATGAGACAGTAGTCAACTCATTAATTTAAATTGACCTAAGATCCAACAAGGACGTTTCATTAACATGTTAAAGAAATGTCCCTGGATTTAAATAGGACTATGTGCATGGGGTGAGTCTGGCGTGTCATGGCTGCATGGCCGAAATCTGTTAAAAGTGAAAACTTCACTTTAAGCATTTAAGATTATTCACTGTACTCACGGATTGTCAGCCATTGCCACTGAGGAGGATATTTCTGTGATAATCCATTTGTCAATAGGTTTAACTCCAAAAACACTTTATAATCCACTAATGTTATGCACTTGTTCAGCTGCTCAACTATTATGTTTTCTTTAGGTCACGTGTAGGAAAAACCATGTCCGTCCGTGTGTAATTTAGCCCAACCAATCAAATTCAAGGTCAATTCCTGTCAATGCTCTAGTGCTGCATTCCATTCGTTTGTAACTTATAGTCTGTTTCAATGCAATTTAATCCGTAAATTATGTCAGCTGTCTGGACTAAGATCGGGTTACATGAAAGAGGCTCGATCTTAGAGCCATGCAGTTTTATGATCCAAACGTCTCATGTATTGGAAAAATAATATTTGACTTGTTTTGAGTTTCTAAAATTAATCTTCATATACGATATAGATCTATCTAGATTTCTAAAAACATTAACAAAAACAGTCTGGAACAGGCTCGACCCTGGTTCCAAGTAAGTATAGAAATAGGAATTACAGTCTCTCAACAGTATATCTCTACTCTATAACATAGGCCTATCTCAACGATGATTTTTTAAAGGCAAAGCCATATTTATATTTAGATTTAACTATAAAATTTTAAAAAGGCGACAATGTCGCTGTATGATAGCATAATACTATACATTAATACGCATTACGCTGAACAGATATCGGTAGTCGGGAGGTGGGAGCCTCCTTTGGTTCGCACCTTACGAATACCGATGTCTGGAAGAGTCTATTACCGGGCACAGCCCCCTTTCCCCCCCCCCCCCCATCACCTTATTAGATATTAGTTAAAATTAGTTAAATATAAAAACCACGTGACAGTAATTACTCATATTCTTTTGTTGTACCTCATATATTCTATGTTATGTAGAATTCGAGAAAATAAAGTTCTGTTCTGTTCTGTTCTGTTCTGTTCTGCTATTAGGCGAACCCTTTGACATGTGACGTCATCGGCAGTGTAGCTTTCACGCGCCGCGGCCATGTTTGTTTAGATTGAACACGTGCTAATGGCCTGTCACAGGTGTAATTCTGACGGAAGGTGAAATATGACGCGTCTTTCAATTTATGTAGAAGGTGGAGATTTCGGCTATAGTTGTTGGTTTTTCTCATAGATTAATAAAAACACTGGGCCCGTGTTTACGTTGGATTAATGGCCATTTTGTTGTCCACAGAATCGCTATATCGAATTCTTTTCGAGGTGCCAACAGTTTTGCTGCCATGTGTTCACACTGAAGAGAGTCAGACTGAAATAATTGTTAATAAGAAATCGCATGACAGACGTAACAAGTAGGGTTACAGCGGGAATGACGATATTTCCCCCAAATAAACGCGTTTGTTCTTAAAACAACTGTGACAATGGCAAATATAAAGAAGACTCCCTCTATTAAGACACCGGCTGCGTGACACAGTGGTAGAACGTCCGCTTGCAGTGCGAAAGGTTGCGGGTTCAATTTCCGGCTGGGTCAAACCAAAGACTTAAATATTGGTAGTAATAGCTTACCTCCTTGGCGTTTAGGATTAAGGGTTAGCAGTACGACTCGTTCGTCGGTGTCAGGATAAAGTGACCGACCAGGTTCAGTCCCTGGTGCACCTCTTAGTACCCCTGTGTGTAATACTCGAAAGAGGTGTACAGCAGTATTAATACTAATAAAAATAAATCAAGCTAAGTGATATTATTTCGGTGCTTACAGCAGGTGGCTGCTTAACTCATTACGTCATAACTACACCTTTTACGCCTTTCATAAATTCCTCCACCGAAGATTATACTCCAATTTATACAATCATGTATACTTATCATAAAATAAATATTTCCTACCTTTTAGTAAATGGTAGATTTAAGCAGGCTGTTAACATTGCAAACATTTTGAATCCAGATCAGATATAGTGCTACTCGGCGTCTGATCAGGCTCAAAACTTGTTGACACTTAGGTAAATATTTCCCAAAACTTTTGAGTTTCTACATTTTATTGCATTGAGTTTGCGTATAGTTTCGTTTAACTATTTCACTGCCAACGACGCCTAAAGGCGACTTTGCAAACAGTTTATATCCTGATCAGACGCGGCGTTTGAAAGTTTATTTTCAACATGCTTACATGCAGTGGTCACCACCAGTCGTCAAATTTGGAAAATGACCATGCGTTTAATTTTTAATGTTAAAATCTCTCACAGGAAGGAACACCTGCGAAGTTTTATAAAAAAAATCATGTTGTTTGTACTTTTATAATTTTTCATTAGAGATATTTAGTTCGGTGTTTAGTTTGATTTGTGTAGAAATCCCCTGGCATAATAAGAGTAAGTTAAACCAATGTTGACAATTTCTGACTTGCAAACTAGGAATTTGAGAAAATATTTTTGCAACTTATATCTTAAATTCAATCTAATAACCGCTTATTCGTGTTTATATTTATACAATACCCCTTCTAAATAGTAATGTTCCTAATTTCCCATTTACACACACCAAAGAAGAAACATGAAATATTTTCATTTCGGTAAATTGTGGTCAGTATATTTGATTAAACTGTCGGATGTGATTTTGCAGAGGCTGTTTACTTTTCCAAACCGCGTTTAACTTCCGGTCGGCTTTTTAATTCCGGACGTGAAATTCAGTCCAATGACTGTGCAGAATAAAATATAACGGATCAAACCAGAACAGGATAGAACAAGTCAAATGTAATAGCTAAGCAGACTCGTACAGTGGAGAAAATCTTTTAATGTAATTATAAAGTATAATGTTTATTGTGAATGTAGTTATTTGTCTTTCCTCGCTTTGTAGGTACATTTATATAATTTCATGTGAAGCGCGTTTGAACGCACACATCCTGTGTGAAAAGAGCGCTATATAATAATAATATTAATACTACTACTACTACTAATAATAATAATAATTTTACTCTTTCACAATAAAGACGTTTATGCTAAAAACCTTATGTCCACTTTTCAATTCATATTAAGATCAATCGTCAATATCTACAAAGATCACACATCATTTTTACATTTTATTGAACTGCATATTATTTCGTTCAAACGGACAAGAGTAACGTTTTTGCTCCTGTAGACTGGACAGGCTGGTGGACGGGTTTATTCAGATCGACCGATTCTAGTCGCAAAGACATGCCACAGATTTACACAGTTGAGAAGACTTTTTTTTGTAAGGACAGAATCGTCTTAAAGGTTGCAAGAACTGTACGTCCAACCTTATTCATTTATGGATATGGAGTACATGTTAAATAATTTTAAACTAAAGAAGATAATATTCTTTCCCGTTTAAATGAGACGAAACGCAAACGTTCTCTGACAGCCCCTTCTACACTTGATATTATAAAATGTATACAGTTGAGAAGACTTTATTCTTTGCCGTTTAAAAGAAATTAATCGAAAACGCAAGCCAATTAAATTGCGGAAAATGACAAACTCTTGAGATAAAAAAAACCTTATTCATTGCAACCTGAGTGAAATACACTTTGGAGCCTGGTCAGATGCCGGGTTAGCAATATCAATCAACAGTTGGGAAAACGCCACTTTTGTATTCTTGATCGATCCAACGACACGTTGTCATATGTTATTAACCCTATCGCTACAAGTTTTTAATACACCAACCGTGATATGTAAACAGCTGGGATCCCGGCCAGACGCCGCGTAACGCGGCATCTGATCTGGATCCAAACTGTGTGCCACTCATTTCGGATTTTTCTCTTTCATATTGTCTTAAATCTTTCTTTAAAACAATATTGCAGACAACAATATTGAAGCAGACGACAATATGGCGGTGAAGGGGTAAATGCAATCACGATAACTTTTACCACGCAAGGATTAATACATGTACAAGTTTGACCATAATATTTTGATAATGTTTTCAAGTTCCGACAGCAATTCAAAGCTAGAATAGCTTCACTAGGTTTTATTTTCATTTTGCAACAAAATAATATGTGTTGTGTTATCAAAAATAGAGTTACCAGTTAAATACTCGTATAAACTCGGGAAATATTACATGCTCAGGGTCTGCACTGTTTGTTGTTTACATTACCAGAACCAACAACGTTTATCGTAAATGTTCCGATTCGTCATCTTTTCTCTGGATTTTGATTTTTTTGCAATGTCCTAGTTGTCAAGATGTGAAAGTAAACCACGTCTAGATTTTGCTTATTAACTTTTCTCTTAGAATATTGAAAACAATATTCACGTTTATTCACTAGATTTATATTTATCAAAATTACAAAATTATTAAATTGCTCTTATCTAATATTTCGACCTCTATGGGCCTTCAAATAGACTCATATCTAAATTTCATAGTTGTCTTTAACGTGCATGTATTCAGTCATAAAGTCAAAATTCTTTTTTCAGTTTATGCTGAATGCATGAAACAAAAATACAGTAGAAACTCAATACTTCGAACTTGCGTTAGTTCTGACATACTCATACATCAAAGTTAAAACGTGGTTAAGCCACGTTTTAACTTTGAAATACGGTTATGTTTGACTTAAGCGATATCTAGGTACAATGTATCGAAGTTAAACTTATGAAATACTGGTGAAGTCGATTTAAGCGAGTTCGAAGTACATGTATTGAGTTTCGACTGTATGGCATGCATATACATTAATGTATTTGGACACGGTTTGCCATTCAGATAAAATAAACTGTGAAACTTTTAAAAAAGATGTCCATTTTCTACATTTGATTGCATTGCGTTTGCGTTTCGGTTGGTTTAAAAGGGAAAGAATAACGTCTTCTCAACAGAACATATAAAAGCAATGGCAGCTTAAAGCAAGATGAAAGTTTAGAAGAAATTTTCTACATTCGTTTTACGTTCATCTTGTTCTTAGCCACCACCTGCCATTATCACAATGACCCTTTTATTGTAAAAAGAGGTCAAGTTCTGCTATTATGATATCTAAAATAAATAAATACAGTCGAAACGAGATGCTTCAAACTCGCTTAATTCAATCGTACCAGTATTTCATAAGTTGAATTTTGATAATTCGATCTCGGTTAAGTCGAACATACCCGTATTTCAAAGTTAAAACGTGGCTTAGCCACGTTTTAACTTTGAAATATGGGTATATTCGAACTAACGCGAGTTCGAATGATCGAGTTTCGACTGAATATATAATATGATTAAATTTATGTTATCTAAATAGTCGACATACATTGCCTTTATTAAAGATACTCATGATAAAGGCCATAGAGGTTGGACTATTGGATAAGATCAGTTTAATATTTTTACACTTAATTTCTTCTTTTAAATATTTCTATTTTCATCAGTGTAGTATTTTCCAAACAGTTTGTATGAATTAACTTCTTCTCTAGTTCAACCCTTTACATGTATATATACACAGGCCAATACAAAACCAAACTACATATTTTCAGTATTTTTATGTTTTATTCATATGGTATCATTTTTTCCAAATTTCAACATTATTCATATCTAACTTCTTTCTGTTTCTCTCATTTACACAGCTTAAACGTTACAACAAATATTCACTTCTCCCGTGACGGGATTTGGAAAATTTCCAACAAATATTAATTTTTCTTCTACATGTTCTGTGTTTGACCTCTCTCATTTATTTTAATCTTTCGTCGGTCATAATATTTCTGCTTTGAAAATGGCGTCCAAAAGATTTGTAAAAATAAGATAAATGCATTTTTACATGTACGTGTATATTAAAACAAATATAAAACTGAGTACGGATCCGGATCAGAGGCCACGTAACGCGGCCTCTGGTCAGGATCCAAACTGTTTGCTATGCTGTAGTTAGCCATAGGTAGGCAAACTGATTAAGTGACCAAACTTGGGGGATTTTACATGTAGTACATGTATAAGAAAAAATATAGAAGAAAAATATAAAAAGGTCAATGCTCAGAAATATTTTTATATATATTTACATATAATAGCACTTGATGTAATACGAACAATTCGTATAATAAACCCCGACTTAAACGATTAAGGCAAACGAAGGGGTGTGTTTTGAACTAAAACCAGATAGCTGCTTAAAAGAGGGAGCCGCAATCTGTCTTTAGCACAACAAATCAGTCAACTTTTGAATAGTCGATATACCGGGTGTTTATAATACATGGAATGTGAAAAGAATTATTTCTGATCTACAGAACTGTACACGATTCATTTGTGTAGAAAGTGCACCGATTCAAGAAACATGCAAGGTGAAAATACTGTGTCATATATTGCGTATTACATGTACATGTACATGTACACTGCGTAATAAGTCAACCATTATACTGGTATGATATAGAATTGTTATTCTCAAGGAATTTTAACTCTATTATGTTTTATAACTGGAAAAAAGCAACAGTTTAGATCAAGAAAACACTGCGGAAAGCATGATGTCTGATCAAAATCCAAACTGTTTTACTAGGAGAAAATAAACACCTAAAAGATGTTCAGATTTAAACTTTGCGTAGATAATGCACATAAAGGTACATTTAATTATAGATATATAATGTATGTACATATATTTTACAATATTTCATTTGCGTAGAAATGCACAGATATTTATGATTATACATATCAATACGTGTGCTAAATGGTCATTCAAATGAAGATCCATGGGCAGTCTAAGATTTAAAACATTTAAATGTGACAACTTAATACATACATCAAAAGTAATACAGAGGGTTACTGATCCCTTTTGACATAACTACTTAATGCAGTGTCCGTTGTCTTGTATTTAGTCTTAAGACTATCCGTATACCTTAGTTTGAATGGTTGCATTTTATAAAACAAGTTTGATTGTATAAACACTACAAACATATACACCGGTATCAAATGGACAACTACAGTGGAGAATCTGTTATTCTTTCCCGTTTAAACGCAAACGTACGCAAACGCAAAGCACTAAAACGTAGAAAAGTACAACTTTTTGACAATTCTGAAAGTTCATGTTTATCTTGGTGGCAAACAGTTTGGAGCCTGATCAGACGCCGGGTTACCCGGCGTCTGATCTGGCTCCAAACTGTTTGCACTGCAAATAATAGTTTTAGCGTAAACGCGTTTATTGGGAAAGAATAACAGATTCTCCACTGTACACATGCAGTTTGAAATACATTGTTCCTAATAAATGTGACTATCGGCTAAAACAAGTACGGTATGTCGATAACAAACTTTTTGGAGCCATATTAGACGCCGGGTAACTCGGCTTCTAATCAGCCTCCAAACTATTTGTCCCCTGTGACTACTCTAAATTGTCGATTTATTTCAAAATTCTGTATTTTTCATATTTAGCATTGTGTTTAGTCTCGTTTAAAACGTTATTCTTTCCTTCACCACTGCATCCGTTACAACAGTTGTCCAATGAAGTCTATTCAAGCCGTACAGTTTACAACTTTTTACAAATAATCTCTTTCGTGTTTAAATTATATACAAATATATATTACATTTTTATATACAATGCGAATTTATTGCTGGCCGCAAATAGCATTAGGGACATAACTTATTATACATAACTATACTTTTCCTGGAAAAGAATAAATTTTTAACATATTGAAATTGTTAAAAAAACAAAGCGGTTACTGTCATCAGCCATACTACAGTGGAGAATCTGTTATTCTTTCCCGTTTAAACGCAAACGTACGCAAACGCAAAACACTAAAACGTAGAAAAGTACAACTTTTTGACAATTCTGATAATTCATCTTTATCTTGGTGGCAAACAGTTTGGAGCTTGATCAGACGCCGGGTTACCCGGCGTCTGATCTGGCTCCCGTCTGTTTGCACTGCAAATAATAGTTTTAGCGTAAACGCGTTTATTGGGAAAGAATAACAGATTCTTCACTGTCTTACAAATAGTGGAACGATTGCTGAATTGCAAATAAAACAAAATTGAAACCAATTTACTTGAAAAGAAAATGAGAATTAAAGAAACTGAATACCTAAGTTCAATGCAAGTAAGGATCGTTTCAGATACCGGGTCATTCGGTGTTTGATCAGGCTCCAAACTGTTTGACACTCACACTGATATAAATCGTCAACATAATCAAGAAACCAATATCGTCATTTTATTGAAATTGTGTTGTTACTTTTCGCTACTATATTTATTACTTTAAGTAACAAAAGTTGTCTTGAAAAAAATAGTAAAACCTCTATGTTACGACCACTAAAACGAAGGCTAATTGATTTTAATAAATACAGCAAGGTGGCAGTAAAACAGAGAGCTACTTAAGGAGATTTCTGTTTTACTGTCATCTTGCTTTAAGCCGTAACCTGTCTTAATTACATAATAATTGACACAATTTAGTGGTCGTAATAGAGGGTTGTTACTGTATCATTGATTTAGCACAAATAGTTGTCTATGAAAGTCATCTAACAATCCCTCATCATCACCGTAGCTGACCCGTATACTGTGATCCGTAGTATGGACTCTGTTGAAAAGATGAGTAGGAACTTAGGGATGGGTTTGAGTGTGTCGGCACTGGTGGCGGGTTCGATACCGGTAGATATGAACTTCCTAATGAGCTTCCTAATGCAGAGCTGAGTCCGTTACCGAGACTGTTCCCAAGACTATTGCCCAGACTATTTCCCAGGCTATTACCTAGAGAGTTTGGGAGTCCACTGTTCATTGCACTAGGGTTATAGTAAGGGGAATAGTTACTGGAAGGCTGGCTACTCCAGCTTTCTGTTTTTGGTGGTGGCAGACCATACTGCTGCGGTTGGGGAATGCCCTGTGAGAAAGGAGGGAGTCCAAGGGGATTAAGGGAGGAGTAGGATTTGTATCCTGGAGGAGGTGGGTACAAACTGAAGTGTCCGTATGAGTTCACGTGCTGCACGTGTGCTTCAGCCAGTTCACGTTTCCTTGGAAGCTTGAATCTCTTCGCCCTGCGCAAGAAGCTTCCATTTCCAAACATGTCTCCACAGCCCGGATGAAGAGCCCAGTAGTTGCCCTTACCTGGTCGTCCAGGGGCACGAGGAACTTTCACAAAACAGTCATTCAATGAAAGATTGTGTCTGATAGAGTTCTGCCATCGCTGCTGGTTCTCTTTGAAGTAAGGGAACCTGTTCATGATGAAGGCGTACACTTCGTTCAGCGTCATCATACCGTTATGTGAACTTTCTATTGCCATGGTGATGAGAGCGATGTAGGAATATGGAGGTTTGACGTCGGCAAAGCGGCGTTTCTGTTGTGACAGAGTCGATACTCCGGAAAATTGATCATCAGGATCATCACCGTCATCAACGATGCCTGAATCGGAATGACTTTGGTTGTTATCGCTGTAGTCCTCATGTGATGCACCGTTTGGCATGTTTAGATCCTGAAATAAAAAAAAAATGCCAATAAGTATAGAACAGAATGAAATTCTATCTCGAAAAAAAATATCCAGTGGCAAAGCGTAATATGTTCCCGTCTAAACTTAATTTAAATCTTTGTGGAAATCATTTTGCAGTCTGATAAGACGCCTTGTTACCCGGCGTCTGTTCTGGCTCCAAACGGCTGTTTGTAATGGAAGTAATAGTTTTAGCGTAAACGCGCAAGTTTATTGGGGGAAACGAATAACGTCTTCTGGCGATCTGTTTCAATATTGGCGTGAAACAATTTTAAACCTGATCAGATGCTGAAGAAATAAAAAAAAAAATGTTTGAATTGGTTAAATGGTTAAAAATGTTCTTCAAGTACAAAAGCACTGGCTGGGAATGAAAAACATGACCTCCATGTATTTAAACTAATATTAACCAGCTAGATGTTAACGCCAATATTTCAAATTCAAATCCCTTTATTATTCCCAGTCCATGATTTTACATGAATACATGACGAACAATTACGTCGTAATATTCTTAGACAAAACATACCAATTTACATAGAGTTATTTGTGTATTTTATTAGTTAGCTAATTTTATTAGTTAGCTAGATTTCGGATTTCGTATGTATTTGAGTCCGGGAGAGATGCTGGTATGATTAAACATGCGTTTCATTTGACAAATATACTGAGAAAGGTATACATGTTCAGCTAACTATAAACGATGAAAAATAATAGGACATTTAAAGGCATTACAATTAAAATTGTGTTCGAAGCACGCAAACGTTTGACATCGCAATAAAATGTAGAAAATGACATTTTTCGACAATTCTGACTATTTATTTTAATCTGAGTGGGTTATCCGGCGTCTTATATGGTTCCAAACTAGTTGCAACGGAAATGATAGTTATAACATAAACGCATTTATTGGGAACGAATAACATTTTCTTCACTATAACTGTTAAAGTCTCGCCATAAAAAACCCTCAATTTGTAAATTATAGAAGGAGAAGACGTTATTTGTGTAAAAAAAGCTCTTCTGCTAACACAATATTATCATTACATGTATTTCAAAGAATTTGGAGTTAGTTCAGATGCCAACTTACTCCGCTAGTGATCAGGCTTCAAACTGTTTGTCACCCAGATTTAAACAATTCGTTAGACACTTAACAAGTTTTAATTTTCTGCGTTTCATTGAATTGCGTTTGCGGTTCGATAACGTTTTAATGTTTTCTCTACTTTATACAAAATGTATTTTTTCAAATTTAAATGTTAGATACTTTGACTTTAGATATACTACAATGAGTGCCAAAGTTGAAACTGTTTGGATCCTGCCCAGACGCTGGTTATGCGGAATCTGATCAGGATCTTAACTGTTTCCAAATAACCATTGTACTCGCGGGTAAGGCAGTGAAGGGGTTATTTGAAAGCGCTTCAATGCAGGACTGCCATAATTTGATAATAACAAATCCTAAGATTTCCAAATTTCTATATTTCAAGCGCGATTACTTTAAGCAGGTTGACAGTGAAGCAGAATGCGCCTTAAGGCGCATTCTGCTTTACTTTCAGTCTGCTTTAAGCTTCCATCTGGTCGGATAAAGAAACATACGAAGAAATGGGAAAATCCGGAGAAATGGCAGCCCTGTCAATGGAGAAAAACCCGAATACACAAGTGTCCCAGAAATATTCTTGATCTAAGATTTTACGAGAAAACTATATTCTACATACCTGCTGTTGCTGCATCCCATGATGCATCATCCCAGACGTTCCCATCATGCAAGCTGTTTTGTCGTCTTCCATTTCCGATCCCATCATTTCGTGATGATCTTCCAGTATCATATCAGTATATCAAATATGAAATAGTCTCTCTGCTAATTATGTACGTTATCCGTACAACTGCGTTGTTCGTGTGTTTCCTATTCCTTGTAATTGTTTTTCAAAGTAACCGTTAAAATTTCACTACGCGAAATTACACTTGCAAAAGTTCAATTAACTTATTTGATCCAATTTTCGCCGAGTCCGAAGTGTATCACATTTGATTGTCCAGTTAATTGCAATCACAAACCTACTGACCAGTAGCGTGTATTTCGGAATGTTTGCTTTTTCTGGTCATTTACTCTATTTATTTGATCGTCAGGGCTCGCTGACGGTAACTTATTGGATAATCAGCCTTCGACTTTTCAATTGACACATCTTAACAATAGGTGATCATTTCTTTCGCGATTAAATCTTGACCGGTCGCCATTCAAACGAAATCGAAAGGGCGTGTCATGCGTAACTTGTAACCGCCTACCTAATTATTCTATTATGTTTATTCATAAAGCGTATCTACGTTATCACGTAATCAAGTAATCTTGTACTGTAGGTCTCAGGAATTTTCAAGTTTCAAGAATGTAAATTGGAACAAAATGATAAAAAATTGGCACGTGTCATGATCAACACTGCAACCATGATGTATCTGGTTTATTACACGTATACATGTATTAAAAACTAGAAATGTAACTTTTTATTTTCTTCATCCGTAAGCAAACACTTATGCTAGCTTAATATATTGACATACGTATAGGTCCACGCGGAGATTTTAAGTAACGAATTTCAAGGTTTGTTCCTACTCGACATTTTTTCTGACCATTTATTTTCAAAATTTAAAATCTCGAGTGCGCATAAATCCCTAAAACATGGAAACATGTTGACCAGAAATCAAAGACTCTTCAGAAAAGAACAATCACATCTTACAATAGAGACCTGGCCTTCGGAATTTTGATATTTTGGACAAATATAAAAAGCCGAAAAACATTTAAATATAGTAACCAGGATTGTCTGTTGTTTTGCAGTGCAAATAAATAAGTAAGGTTATTTTTCTTTAAGTGTATTAATAAGTGCAAAATGTAGTTATAATTGAGGCTTTGGTAATAGATACATATACCGAGGAATTTTAAGTCAGTGACTCATTACTTATGAAATAAATTGTTAGAAAACTATGTAAGTGCGGAAGACAATTAGCTGGAAAGCTCGCAGATGTTATTATTACCCAATAAATGATTTCATGCAATTGCAAACAGATGAGAACCAGATCAGACGCCGGATAACTCGGTATCTGAACAGGTTCCAAACTGTTTGTCACTCAGGTAGAACTTTCAATAAACCGCCTTTAATTGCATGGTAGTACTCTGTGTTTGCGTTTTGTTTCTTCCAAACAAGTATATTAATCAGCATTTACAATAAGGTACACAAATAATGCTACCTTATTACGACCATAAAACCACAATTAACCACTTACATGTTTCCGGCGTTTAACCCATTATTCCATAGATACATTTGTTTTGGCTTTTTACGCCTTTTATTTCCATAACTGAAGAAATAGTTCCCTTTAAACAGTCATAAATATGTACCATAAGAAGTATTTCATTTATATTAGTAGATGGTAGTTTAAAGCAGGACAGGTGGAAAATAAAGCAGAATGCTCTTTAAGAAGTTAAGGCGCATTCTGCTTTACTTTCATTCTCCTTTTAAGTAATCACGTGTCCATCAATACTTGAACACCAGCTATAGGAAAAAGGGTTAAAACATGCGATTCCCCATATAAGTATTAAACTAAAGCTCATGCCTTTAAAAGTCATCTACCTTTATAACTATCAATATGACACTTGGTGTTCAATATATATTAAATATTCTAACCGTAATATATATTGTATTAAATATTTGAGCATACATGTATTTGATGTGTGAGCCTTAGTATATATATTTGAGCCACATCGTTAGAAAAAAGAGTCATGCAGATCTAGAACAACCGCTGCACTAGAAATGATATGTTCTAACACTGACCAAGATCTACACTGTCAGTTGCAAAGGTCATTCGTGATTTTTTCCCCCCTTTACATGTTAATTTAGATTTAACTGGTATCGGAAAGCAGTTTGGAATTAGACGAGACGCAAATACACGGCGTCTGTGATCTGAATAAAAAGGACGTGTTTGTCGCTTATCATCATGTTTCTTCCACTTAATCCCATCAAGTAACTGTCAATGACGCCAAAGGCGCGTTCTAAACAGATTGAACCCTGATCAGACGCCGATAAATGCGATGCCTGATCAGGATCAAAAGTGTTTGCAGCGCACTGTATACGAAATTACTGGGTCATACTGCCTTACATCTATATGTAACTTTGAAACTGTATTGCAGACAATATTGAAGCAGACGACAATATGCCGTCGAAGGTTAAAAAAACCAACTTCCGATAACAAGTTTTATTATCACTAGAAATGATGTCTCTTTTCACTATCATTGACACCAAAAGGCACATTTGCATTGCAAACGGCATGACACCAGATCAGACGGTAACCCGGCGTTTGGTCTAACTCCAAATTATTGTCACTTATATTTAATAAAATCGTCAAAATTTCGGCAAGAAATCTGTAGTATTGTAAAAAAAAATTGCCGTGATTTTGCGTTTTGTTGTGTTTAACCATTTCAATTCCAAATTTATCGGGAGGTTTTTACTCCTTTACCACCATAATGTCGTCTGCTTTAATATTGTTGTTTGCAATATCGTTTCAAAGTTAGATTTAAAGCAGTATGACTAACGTTATTTCGAAACGCGTGTCAAACAGTTTAAATCCTGATCATATACGCCGAGTTATGCGGCGCCTGATCAGGAACCGAACTGTTTGCAAATGCGCCGTTTTACGTTATTGAAATCGAAAGGGTTAACTAACGTCTGATCTGGCGCCAAGCTGTTTGCAATGAAAATAATTGTTTCGGCAAAAACGCGTTTATTGGAACAGAATGTCTTCTCTACTGTGTCGTACTTCTGGAGGATTCAATGTTTTCGTGTTCTTTCAGCAGCTGTACATGTCTTAGCCAATTGAACCCTAGCGGCGAGTAACCAAGTCATTTGCAAACAGTGTACGTGTGCAGAGTATACTTGTCCTATGCAAGCAGAGTAGACACATATCAGATGACTTCTATAGGAGCCTTCTGTCCGGGATCTGCATTGTTTACAATTTTGCAATAAAGTGTAACACAGAACGAAACGCAACTGTAAAGCAATATACAATACATTGTACAAATACACATTTCGTTATTTCAATTCTCAGTTTACATACAGTGTACACAATATGTTATTCTTTCCCGTTTTTAAAAACGCACACGAAATGCAAACGTATTTAGCACTAACATGTATAGACAACTTTTTGATAATTTTGCCTATTTATTTGAAACTGAGTTGCAAACAGTTTTGAACCTGACCAGACGCCGGGTACCCGGCGTCTGATCAGGCTGCAAACTGTTTTCACTGGAAAAATAGTTTTAGTGTAAACGCGTTTTATAGGAAAAGAATAACGTTTTCTCCACTGTTACTATGTAAATACATGAGAAATTCTAATATTTGTGGTACTCATGTATTGACGTGCAAGCACCAAAAATAAACGCGGAAAATGACAGTTTCTTAAAAATAAAATGACGATTTATTTCATTCAAATGTGAAACAGTTATAAATGCGCCCGAGCAGACTCGTGTTTCAAATCAAAGGCTTGTCTGCTTTCATCGCGGTGTAAATAAATGTGTGTATTCGTATATTGCTCTAGTTCTTATTTTCATAATACACTAGTTTTATATTATATTACCCGTTTAATCTAAGTAAAAAATCAACAATAATCACTTTTTATCACACCATGTTGAATTCTTGTGATATTTTCTCTCTAAATAATCCAATTAATATTTTCTGATACACTTGATCACATAGTTTTGATAACAATATGTCGTAATCTATGTTTTATAAACAGGCATTATTTTCTAACAAACATTACTGACAAACATTCTAATGATATAATTGTTGATTTAATTGGATTAATTTGATAAGACTTTGTTTCCTCAAAGACGGCCGCAAAATACAAGTGTATTGCCCATTTCTCCCATTGCTTTGATATTTTCGGCAGCCATTAGTGGAAGTGTAAGTATTCGTTAGAAATTGAAATCCCAGATTGTTGGACAGTACAGGCCTTTGTAACTCTAAGCCCTCCAAGAGTCGTCGAACTAACGCGTGGCCGAAGGGAACGAATAAGTACTCAAAAGGACCGAAATTGCGCTAATGGACAGCCTGTTATTTTGTGATAATCCATTTCAACAATTCTTTCACACTCGGTTAATCTCGGCTGTCGTGGACATTGGGACTCCGCGACGAAAAGTAACACCTGATTCATTAACGAAGTAATCCTTCATAATTCGTTGACTAGGGAATGTTACTTTGATGGTAGACTCTGCATTATTATTGTAGTGTAAGAACTGTGAAATTGTAATGTATAAGACTAAGCATTCACATATAGCATTCGTTCTATTGTCAATCGTAAACAATTGTTGAAAAAACAGTAACCATAGTAGTAGTTTTTGATACAGTAAACATTCTATAAAATATACCCTGAATATAGATTAGTACTATTTGTTAAGGTAATTGACTGCCTAATGCGGGACAAAAGTAATGCAGAAAGCTCCCAAAGGGAGCTTCCTGTATTACTTTCATCGCGCATTAAGTGCCCATCTGTCTTTTAATATACCATCTACTATAGACTGTCCGGGTTTGAGAGGGTTGATTTTTAGCTTAGTAGATTATTTCAGTATTTGAAGAGGATAATCAGTACTCTTTGAACTTGCCAGACTTGTTGTTTTAGGGATGCATTGGCGAAAACCTTTTTCTTTTTGTATTGCATGGAAAGAAGCACAAACTAAAAGTAACACCTGAGTCAGTAACGAAGAAATCCACCATAATTCGTTGCCCAGAGTATGTTACTTTGATGATTTACTCTTCATTATTATAATAATGTCAGAACTGTGAAAATTGTCGTCTATTAGACTAAGAATTAATATATAGCATTCGTCTTGTTAGCCTTTATTGAACAATCGCAACCGTTCTTATTAATTTCCGTTACAAAGCAACAACCGTAGGGCCTCGATACAGGGGAGAAAACGTTATTCGTTCCCAATAAACGCATTTACGCTAAAACTATTTTAATTGCAAACAGTTTTGAGCCAGATCAGACGCCGGGTAATACGGCGTCTGATTAGGCTCATACTATTTGTCACTCAAGGTAAAATAAATACTCAGAATGTTCAAAAGGTTGTCAATTATTTTTAACTTTATTGCAATGCGTTTGTGTTTCGTTTGTGTTTAAACGGGAAAGAATAAAACGTCCTTTCCACTATAACTCAAACTCGCTTTAGTCGAATATTCCGTATCCATTCAGTCCAAATTCGACAATTCGAGTTCACTGTAGTCGATCATACTCGCGTTCTTAAGTTAAAACGTGACTTTATGGATAAATTTGATTCTGACGAGGTAGAGTTATCAATATTCGCATGAAGTTTGTAACAAACTACTGTAGATACTGTGATTGTCGCATAGTGTAGACCCTGAGCAGGCGCTATATCTGATATCTGATCTGCGTCTACCCTATTTGCAATTGCAGTAAATCTGGTTTTCTAATGGCGCGGCTCATATCCAAATTAATATGTACATTGAATTATATATAAGTATCCATTAACTCTATATACACGCATCTCAACGCATTTAATTTATGCCCCCACGGAAGAAAATAGTTCCATATTGTACAGTCATATATATCATAAGAAATGTTTTCTTAGGGCGCATTCTGCTTTTCTTTCAAACTGCTTGAAGTGATCTTTTTTTTTCAATACTAGAAACTGGCTATGGAGTAAAGGGGGGAATTGTTTTTGATACTGTTAGTTGGCTTAAGTTGCATACGCTAATATATTTTTTCTTTACTCAAGTGCCAAAAGTAATTATTTGATTAATGTACCATAAATTATCCATTTTTTTTACCGCAAAATAGGTATGGAGTAATTTAGAATTTCGCGAAGAGGGTTAAGAATTCTGTTACATACTGTGCATTTTTCTTCGCACAGATAATCATAGTTTAACAGATTTACAATGGTTTTCGCTGATTGACAGTAATTTACAATTGTAAAATGGCACGTGGGCCAAGGTGGCAAAATCAACGCAGTACCTGAATGAAGCAGGCTGACACTTTAATTAGGTAACCCAGATAACATACACCAAAACCCCATAAATATGTTTACAGTTAAAAGAATTTGCTTTTCCGTTTTCAGTCTGATTTAGGCGCTGCTTAGAATGGAATGAACGTAAAGCAGACATGTCCTGTAGGAATTTTCTGCTTTACTTTCTCCCTCCCGCTTTAACCTCATCACTGCCATGACGTTATCTGCTTAAAACAATTATCGACTGCTTTTATTTATTAAATATTATTTTAAGGTAAATTGATAAAATAATATCATAATCAGTGTCAATGAGTGTCAAATATCAATGAGTGTCAAACAGTTTGAATGCTGAACAGGATCCAAACTGTTTGCAAATAACCGTTGTAGTCGGGGTAAGGCAGTAAAGAGGTTGAGCTTCCATCTATGTTTTACTTCAGTAAAAAGTAAAGTGTTCCCCCGAATAACGATTCCCTCCTTACAACAACCCTTGTCGCTGTTCGTCAAACAGGATATTATGTAAACCATTTCACAGCTGCAATAACGTCTGCTAAAACTTGTCGTCTGCTGTTTTTCTCAAAGTCATATATTGGACATTTTGACGACTATCAAACAGCTTAAATCCAGATCAGGCGTCTGATCTGGATTCAAGCTGTTTGCATATGTTAGCCAATTTCCATCCCTATAACAACTCCCTCCGAACAACAACCACAATCTTTGTCTCCGATTGGGTGTTGTTGTAGAGAGGGAACACTGTACATTCGAACTAGCATTCTTTTGAGTGGTCTTGAAAACGAGGTTTTTCTGTAACTACAAGCGTAATCTACGAAACGGACCCATTATAATGAATGAGAGAATTATTATAAACATCCAATTGATATGAAATTGCATACAGAAAAAAACTTTCTATTACGACCACTAGAAATAAGGCTAATTGATTGTATAAGACAAGTGACAACTAAAACAAGCTGAACATATTACAAGAAAGCTCCTGAATGTGATTTATGCTTTACTTACATCTTGCTTTAAGCAGTAACCTGTCTTAAGGGCAAACTAATTAACGTTAATTATTATGTAGTTATTAATGAAAGGATGGGTTAACTGTATACGGATATTATAAGTTATTCACAGTAGTTACATTAGACCTAAGGCCCATGAGGAAAATACATTAACAGACTATGCACATGACTGATAGTATACGGATATGGATACAAATGAGTATAAACCTTGTTTTGGTATTTGTAGTCTCAATTCGAACTTTTAACGCAAACAACTTAGTTTACTTCGTCAAATATTAAATATATACATGTATATACATGTATTATTTTAGCAAAACAAAAAATCTTCTGCATTATAGAGCTACATGTATTTATAAAAAACTTATGTACATGTTCATGTTTATCCTATTTTGCTAGAAGAGAGTTAAGAATTCTGTTAAATAGTTCAGATACTGTGCATTTTTCTTCACACAGATAATCATAGTTTTAACAGATTTACAATGGCTTTCGCTGATTGACAGTAATTTACAATTGTAATATGGCACGCGGGCCAAGGTGGCAAAATCAACGCAGTTCCTGAATGAAGCAGGCTGACACTTTAATTGGGTTACCTAAATTTCATGCAACAAGAACCACAATTGACTTCGATACACTTTTCACAACAATTTCACGCAAGATCAACGGCTTTATCTCACGAAAATTAAAGTTTATCGTTTAACATCGGCGTGTCAGGGCGGGTCCCTGCCGACCCCCTGAATGGAGTTGATTCCCTATCTGTGATGTGCACGTTGATAGAGAGATAACCATACTGAGAACCGTAATCGTAAACTAATTCTATTAATTAGAAAATGCAATTGATATATATCTGTTTTTCATCGTATACTGCATGTATAGTAAGGTTCTAGCGCTTGCCATATTTGACTGACATGACGTAATCTAAATATAGATCGTGTACTGCCCCGAGCTTTACTCGTCAACTTTTCGGACCTATCGTCACTATCACAGAAACTAGCCACAGAAAATATTTGCATATTGACATAAGGCAACCAGATCCCAACTGATGTGAGAAAATATATAAGAAACAAGAATCCGAGTTGTGAGTAAACAATGACGCAATAAAGAACAACAATTATGTAAACAAAGATAGCCTTTATCCAAAAAGGACAGTATTTACATAAGATCTCATTCTTAGTTGAAAGTGTTTTCTGATGCCCTGTCTGAAAATATTTTATCCATTTAACGAATCCTATTTAAATATTTCGACTACATTTTTCAACAAATCATGGACGGATATCAAAATATTTCTCAATTTCTAAGGTCAAATGTACTAAGTACACGTCATAATATGTTTGAATTCGAAATACATAGCTAAACAATATTTTGACGTCCAACAAAATAATTTGATAACCGGTCGAAATGAAAACATTTAATTTATGTGTGAATATTTTAACAATATTTTCTTGGATCCCGAACACATTAGTTTACACATCTCTGTATTGATAATATTTATACACTAAGGTGAAATTGAATGTTTGATTCAGCAATTTGCCGCAATATATATATTTATTTTGTGCAGCTCATCAAAATGACAACTAAACATTATATTTGTAGTAGGAAAAGCGCTATTTCTTCCTTTTAAACTACACTACACACAAAAGCAATGCAATAAATATAGAAATTAAAAGTGTTTCTACATGATTTATGGACATCAGTTATTTGAGTTAAAAATTTGTAAGGAAAAGCAATAGTTTAAAGTGGTGAAGACGTTCCTTTCCAATACATGCGTTTATGATAAAACATTAATTTCCATCTTCCGGAAAACAGATATAAGCAAGACCACAGGTCGTAAAACCCGGCGTCTGACCAGGTCCAATACTGTTAACCACGCAGATTAACCCTTTACCTGATATCCTATATCTATTTTTGAAAATATATGACCACTTAAAGCAGGTTGAAAGTAAAGCAGAATGCGCCTTATGGCGCATTCTGCTGTACTTTCAGCTTGATTTAAGCTGCACTTCGATAGAATAAAATAAAATAATACAATGATACATATTCATGAATGTATCGTATGAAATTGGAACTGTTTTCTTCGGCAGAGGAATAAACTGAATGCGCTAAAAGGCGCTTCTTTTGGGAGAACTAGTTAAAATAAATCTTCAACATTGCCATACCGTTGTCATTTTCTATATTTCATTGCATTACTTTTGTATTTCATGTCATTTTAACGGGAATTATAAGGTATTCTCCGCTGTATCGACTGATCTATATGACTGACATTTAGTTTTATACTATAACGAGATATAACTAGTTGCCTTAATTCAAATATTAAAGAGGGACTATATATGGTAATTGTACTATGGAATTGTATAACAAGAAATATTATGAAATAAAATTCATTGCAATAAAGAGGCATCATATCAATCAAATCGTTTCATTAAGTTGAGTCTTTTACGACAAGTATCTGCTTGACGTAGGAACTACATGTAAGTACATGTATATGTATCCCGTTGACTGTTCAATATACAGCGCCCAAATGAATATGGACCGTCGCTGACCGTCGCCAAAAGGGATGGGAGGACTCAACGGGGTTAACCTGGTGCGACCTGAAACTTTCTTAACGCTCCAACAACAACAACAACGACGATTTGATTTGATTTGTTATAATTTTACGTCGCTTTTAACAGTATTTCAGTCATATCGCGACGTCCAGCTAATTACAGGTGCAGGAAGAACCAAGAAGCGCTTTTATGCACTGTTTTAACAACAACGACGACGACAACATCAACAACATAAATAAAATCATCATCAACAACAAAAACAGCAATAACACACTACAACAGCAATGTACAGCAACGACGAGTATTTACCGCTAGAAAGACGGGTTGTGTTTGGTTTTAAGACAGGTGTATGTTTAAATAAAGACACAGCAATCAAGTCAATAGCAATTTGTCTATTTCTCCATTAATGAAAGTAGTTTCCACTTAGGGCGTCCTGAACATAAAACAAGGCATTAATTGAATAGTTCAAGATAAAAGCTTAAAACGTAAGGCAGAATGTTAAAAGTTAAAGTTGAAAGTTAAGCAGAACGTTACATTCGGATCATTCTGCTTTACTTTCAATCCGCTTTGAGAATTTGCCTGTCTTTTTTAAACTAGAAACAGGCTATGCCGTTACGATTTACATGTTAAAAGGATAAATACTAGCACTTCTCGCTCGTGCATATGTTAGAATAACATTTTGATTGCCAATAACAATACAACAATACTATCATCAGCATTCATAATGCGTGTCATAACTGCTCTTACTATACATAGTACACCACTCATTGGTAGTGTAGGAACGTTTGATTCAGGACTGTCCCCGTCATCAGCAACAACATTGTCGTCAACGACAACAAAACGGTCAGTGCGATACCTAGATTATTGGTAAGAGTGCTTTATTGTCCGTACAGTCGAATTTGTATAGACTATTTTGAGGGCCAAATTAATCGTGAAGGTTTTACCCCTTCATCGTTACTTTGTCATCTGCTTCAATATTGTTGCCTGCAATGTCGTTTCAAAGTTAGATTTAAGGAAGTAAGATTTAAGAAATATCGAAACGAGTGTCTAACAGTTTGGATCCTGATCAGACGCCGCGTTACGCGGCGTCTGATCGGGATCCAAACTGTTTGCAAAGTCGCCTAAATGCGACTCCGGCGATGAAATACTATTTTTTTCAGTGTTAAGCTTGTCTGTACGCGCGTCAAACTTTGACCAGTCTACAGATTGTACCAATCATTGGACGTCAAGTAAAGCTTGATTGTAGACGGTCACCTCCATCAGTTATAACAACATCATCAGCGATACCCAGCTTATTGGTAAAGTCTTTATTGTTCGTACTAAATAGTAGTAATATTACCGTCTGGACAGCTTGCGTTAATGGTCCATTCAAAAGAAGATGCATTAACAATGTCCGACCCTTTTGTCCTGTTCAAAGTTACCATGAAGAAGCTAGGCTGGCAAAACAGAAATCACATGAATTAAAGAAAACCCTTTTAAGTAATAATAATTGCTGATTTTACGACATATACAATACAAACATCTTGAATTCAAGAGAAAATATCATTATTGTCTAACTTAATATTTTAAATGATCATGGCTAAAATAGAGTATGAGTGATACTTGTCTATCATTATCTAAACTCGTTTTGTCATAGAAACATCTTTTCACGCCTTGACCTAAGGTCATAATTATTACAATTATTACATTTTTAATATTACTAGTATGTAAGGCTTTATCATTAATTATAATTATACCGCATCCTGAGAGTTTACTTTGGAAGAGTATTGCTTTTTACATGTATCAGCCTGCCTTAAGCAGACACTTGTATTAAGCAATTAATATGTTAAAGAAAATGTTAATTCAGCTGTCAATAATTTGTAAGTATTTGTTAGAATCTCGACACATTTTCGTGACCATAGAAATCGATCACATTAGACTGAGTATGGGGGCGATATGACTTGGCACAATTTGGGCCGGTAGCGAGAATGCCATTCACACCAGTAATAGAAGCTAGCGGTCCCATTCCATCACAATGGATTACTCAACAGTGAAAAAAATTACGCACCTTGGATATATTTACCAAACTTCCCAATAAATCTGTCAGTCTATATGGACAGAGGCACAAATTGCCCTATTTTGAAATTCAAGTATTTGCACTCCAGATGAACAAATAAATTAAAAGCGACCGTTTGAAGGCCTGTTGGACAGCTGTGAAGTCGCGGCTATTGTCGTAGACTGTGTAATACATTACATCGGCCACGGCAAGCAAACAGGACGGAGAAGTGTATCATTTAATTGTCCACTTCGCCATACAAATACAACTTTGCCTGGTCACCATAATCGGATAAATTTCGGATACTTTCTTATGAATTTCCGTAAAATATTTGTTAAATTTAGGTGAAGTGTTTAACCAGATAAATACTCAAAATACGATACAACAAAACCTATGGTCACCAACCTTTCAAAGAAAGAGCATAAATCTATGTACATGTATATAGCTTGAAGCTAATGTCTATTTAATGCAGTACAAAAGTAATGCAGAAAGCTGGAGCTTTCTGCATTTCTTTTGTTCTGCATTAAGAAGAAATATAGCATAAAGACTGTGCATCCATTATCATTTGAATGACACCGTAACACGGTTAAGACAGTTTTGCACACCACGTGCATTTAAATACAAATGTTGCTGTTTATTTTTAATAACTCTAGTATCCACTACAGATGCCACAAGCAGCTTCCTGTTTCCGGTATTATGCCATTCGGCCATTGTTTTATTAACGCGGATTTGAATAACGGTGATTGCGGACCAAATAACGGTACTTCACAACAGGTGTTCTATGGAATTCAGCGGTTACCAATCCAGAAACTATTCCACTTAAGAAGCGACGCCCCGGTTAATCTTGACGATTTGTAATTCTTGTATTTACTTTACTCCCCACTGCAGAGTAGTTTGTATGTTGACACTTCATCATTTTGAATTACTTTCATTGATACTAACTTTATTGCATAACACTTTTTTAAGGCTGAAGTCTATGCTAAAAGATATGTTTTTTTACGGAAAAGAAATGATATGAAATGAATGGAATTATGTAATATTTTTAAGCAGGTACACACGTTAGAGACACATCAAATCTAAAGAGAAAGAGTCTTAGCGTGCAGGGTAGGTAGAGAGGGAGATAGCTAGAGAAATAGATAGAGAGACAGACAGGGGAGAGAGAGTAAGAGAGAGAGAGAGAGATAAGACATACAGACATACAGAGACAGAGACAGACAGACAGAAAGAGAGACAGAGAGACAGAGAGATACGGAGATAGATGTACAGTGGGTCGTGTACGATTACACAAGCTTTTGGTAGCATAGTCAACAGTACAAACAAACGTTGAAAAGAGCAACAACAAAAAAATATGTTATTTTTAAACCCGTTACATAGGCATTTTTCTCATTTTTCTTTGATTAATCCATTGACGTTTCTGTCACATCCTGACAGCTTCACTATTGCGCTACTGATCGCTAATTACCTACCATTACTTGTGTGACATGCCATTTCAATAGTAGGTGTTCGTTAATTGCAATTTTAGCGCGGGTCAGTCAGGCGTGTAATTACACTGGAGAAGGCGTTATTCTTTCCCGTTTGAAAGCAAACGAATCGCAAACGCATATTAATAAAGTGTAGCAAAAATGCATTTTTTTTAAAATTGCTAACGATTCAATTTAATCTGAGCAGCAAACAGTTTGGAGCCTGATCAGACGCCGGGTTACCCGGCGTCTGATCTGGCTCCAAACTGTTTGCAATTGAAATAATAGTTTTAACATAAACGCGTTTATCGGAAAAAAATAACGTCTTCTTTACTGTATGAAGCATATGAGACACAAGGGACGGATACGGTCGAAAATGCGAGTTGACAATGTCATAGTTTAACCCGTTTCACTGCCAAGATGCTGAAACTTTGTAGTCTGGTTTCAATATAACGTGAGTTATTTCGTCCTTTTGTATTCCGAAATTTATATGTCCATTTCTAATAGTTTTGAGGTAGACAAGACGCCGAGTTCCCGGTGTTTGACCAGGCTTCAAATCGTACTGAACAAAGATATAAATAAACCGTCCCACGTTTTCAAGAGTCTCTAAGTTTACTAGATTTAAAAAGACATTAGTGTCGCTCAATCCTTTACCCCAGATGCCTGTTTCTTGTTTGGAAGACCTGTGAACACTTAAATCAGGTTAAAAGTAAGCAGAATGCGCCTGAGTGCACAGTCTGCTTTACTTTCAACCTGCATAGAGCGGTTACATGTATCTATTAGGATATGGAATTTTATCTTTTGATGCATACTTCAGAGCTGCCATTTCTCCGGATTTTTTCTAAATCTTCGGATTTTTTCCCAAATACATGGTAGCTTAAAGCAGGCTGAAAGTAAAGCAGAATGCGCATAAAGGCGCATTCTGCTTTACTTTCAACCTGCTTAAAGCATCACGTGTTTAAAAAACTATAAACAGACTATGGGTAAAAGGTATAATTCGGAAGATCGCGCTTGAAAAGTTGAACATTTTGAAATCTTAGGATTTTCTTTTATCAATTTATGATAGCCCTGATACTTATGACTGTACATAGAGGAGTTATATTCTTCAGTGGAGAAATGGGTTAAACGCAACCATCTGCTTTCAGTTTATTTAGATTTGAATTGTATTGCCATTTTGTATTTCGTAATTCCAAAAGAAACCGTAAAGGTTGAAGGGCAACATGATTTGACATGTTTAACCCTAACCTTGTCAAATCTTACCGTATATTTTAACCGCCATAGTATCGCCTGCTTTAACTTATACTGTAGTCTGTCCTTTACATTTGCTTTTGCTTCAGCGATAGAGAAAATGCAAAGCAACTAATGAAATATCGAATATGTTGTCAAACAGTTTGGATCCCGATCCGACACCGCGTCACCATCCAAACTGTTTGAAAGTCGACTCCAGTCGCAGATGGTTTCGAAAGTTTTAACTAATTCATCCCTGAAACATTGATGAACAAAGTCAGTTTCTTGTTGAATCTATAGTCAATTGCAAAATGATGACAAACCTTGCAGACCCTGATCAGAATTCTCAGAGCCGTCTGATCAGGGTCTTCACTGTTTGCATAGCACACATGAACTATTTACAGGTACACTGCTTGTAAATGACGAGTATACACTTCCCCAGTGTTAAATCTGTTAACCCTTTCATGATCAAATTATTCGGGAGATTTTTACCCCTTCACCGCTTTATTGTCGTCTGTTTCATTATTTGTTGTCTGCAAGACATGTTTCAAAGTTAGATTTAAGGTTGTATGACTTAATAAATATCGATAAGAGTATCAAACAGTTTGGGGCCTGATTAGACGCCGCGTTACAAAATTACAACTTTTTGACATTGCCAACGAATTATTTTAACCAGAGTAGCAAACAGTTTGGAGCCTGATCAGCTGCCGGGTTCGCAATGGAAACGCGTTTAATGGGAACGAATAACGTCTTCCCTACTGTAACTACATGTACACTTGACAAGATATGACTCTTTCCCAATAAGTATGCAAAATATGTGCTAAAACAATATTTACCACTGCAATATATTGAGTCTAACCAGACTAAATGGTTGTCACACACATTCAAATAAATCACCAACATTCTAAAAGAACGTCCTTTTACACACAATGCTCACTCCCTACAACGACCCTCTCAACAACGACTCCCTCCTTACAACGACCCTTGTCGCAGCTCCCTAAACTGAACGATTATGTCAAACCTCTTCACGGCTGCAATGTCATGTGCTTAAAATTGTCGTCTGCTTTTTTTCTCAAAGTTACATAATGGACGTTTTGTTTAAAAAAGTTAATGATGAGTGACAAGCAGCTTGCAAATGTAAGCCAATTCTCCTCCCTATAACGACTTTCCCGAATAACGCACACCCTTTTAATCTCCCATTTGATGTCGTTGTTTGGAGGGAGCGCTGTATTTCGATGCATTTCAGTTGAGTTTAGTTTCGTTTGAAAGCGAAGGAATAAAGCCTGCATAGTGCAATGTGCAATTGGTGTGTACGTATAATGATAGACAGAAAAATGGTTTGTAGGAACCATTTTTCCCAAATTATTTTGATAGGTTTTAAGTTTCTTTTAACCCATTACCCAATAGCCTGCTTTTAGTTTCGTTTCAAAGCGAATGGATACTACAATTTGTACTTTTTGTAATGCTAGATAGAAAGATGGTTTGTAGCAAGCATTATTCACAAGTCACTTTGATAGGTTTAAACCCATTACCCCATAGCCTGTTTCTAGTTTCGTTTCAAAGCGAATGGATACTACAATTTGTACTTTTTGTAATGCTAGATAGAAAGATGGTTTGTAGCAAGCATTATTCACAAGTCACTTTGATAGGTTTAAACCCATTACCCCATAGCCTGTTTCTAGTTTCGTTTCAAAGCGAATGAATACTACAATTTGTACTTTTTGTAATGCTAGATAGAAAGATGGTTTGTAGCAAGCATTATTCACAAGTCACTTTGATAGGTTTAAACCCATTACCCCATAGCCTGTTTCTAGTTTCGTTTCAAAGCGAATGGATACTACAATTTGTACTTTTTTTAATGCTAGATAGAAAGATGGTTTGTAGCAAGCATTATTCACAAGTCATTTTGATAGGTTTAAACCCATTACCCCATAGCCTGTTTCTAGTTTCGTTTCAAAGCGAATGGATACTACAATTTGTACTTTTTTTAATGCTAGATAGAAAGATGGTTTGTAGCAAGCATTATTCACAAGTCATTTTGATAGGTTTAAACCCATTACCCCATAGCCTGTTTCTAGTTTCGTTTCAAAGCGAATGAATACTACAATTTGTACTTTTTGTAATGCTAGATAGAAAGATGGTTTGTAGCAAGCATTATTCACAAGTCATTTTGATAGGTTTGAACCCATTACCCCATAGCCTGTTTCTAGTTTTGAATATAGGCGACCATTTAAAACAGGTTGAAAGTAACCAGAATTGCGCTTTAAGGTCCAGTAAATAGTTCTGATGGTAAATATTTAAGAATGTATAAAGTGGGGTTATTTTCATTAGTGGGGGCGTAAAAATGCGTATTTTGGGGTAATAAGTTAAGATTTTGAAGAACGGCACGTCCTTCTTAGAAACAACACCAACATATTGAAAACACGATTACATGTCTAAACGCCGTCAACATCTCCTCATCGCCTGACAAAAGATGATTGGAGAGGTCGTTGTCCCCTACCCCAATACCCCATAAAGACGCCTTTTTACACCTCTGATTTATTCATCCATTGAAGAAAATAGTTCAAATTTATACAATCATAAATATGCATCGTAAGAAATATTTTCTATATTCTGGCAGATGGTAGCTTAAAGCAGGCTGAAGGTAAAGCCAAATGGACCATAAGGCGCATTTGGCTTTACTTTCAACCTGCTTTAAGTGGTCAACTATCTTCTATACAGAAAATAGGCTATAGGGTAATGGGTTAAACGTTTATATTACATTCAAAATATCATCTGGCATACATTTCTTCAAATCTTGATCTTTAGTGATTTAGTCTTAGATCGTAACAAAGAAATATTTACGACGGTCAAACGTTTTGAACCTGATCATATTCCGTGTTACATGTATTCGATGTTTGATCAGGATAAAAACTGTTTGCAAGAGCTCATAAAATCACGGTTCGCATGGGTATGGGGGTTAACTCTGCACACTAGCGGCGAAATCGTGATACAGTGGAGAAAACGTTATTCTTTCCCGTTTAAACGCAAACGAAACGCAAACCACTAAAACGTAGAAAAGTGCAACTTTTTGACAATTCTGATAATTCATGTTTATCTTGTTGACAAACAGTCTGGAGCCTGATCAGACGCCGGGTTACCCGGCGTCCGATCTGGCTCCAAACTGTTTGCAATAGAAATAATAGTTTTAGCGTAAACGCGTTTATTGGGAAAGAATAACATTTTCTCCACTGTTACCTTTGCCAACACTTTGGATTTAGATGAGACGCCGCGTTACGCCGTGACTTACATGTATCAAGATCCAAATTGTTTGACACTCTGACGTAATTTTGAAAAGAAATTCTTGAAAACTCTTGAAGTAGAAAAGTAGCAGATGCCAATTGTTGCAGACGAAAAAAATGCAGACTAAGCCACCTTACTGACATGCCGTCATCAAATATAACAATTTCTTTCTGCCATTATTACTCTAATTCAAAATATAATGTTTTTTGAAATAAGAAATATTTAACTGAGCGTTAAACAGTTTGGATCCTGTTCAAACGCCGCTTTTTTTTACACGGTGTCTGATCAAGATTTAAAATTTTTGCAAATAACAATTGTACTCGGCGGACTCGATGAGGCGAAACAGCGAGAATGGTACAATTGCTTACCCTCTTGAGAAACTTCAATCAACTACCTATATAAAGTTATGTCACCAGTCTAACGTTAATCAAAACTTTGGATTAACCCCTTCACTGCCATGACGTCATCGATTTTAAGCAGATGTCGTCTGCTTTTATTTCTTAAATTTAAATATTTGGTATTTTGACTTAAAAAATATTGAAATGAATGTCAAACAGTTTGGATCCTGATTAGACGCCGCGTAACGCGGCGTCTAATCAGGATCAAAACTGTTTGCAAATGTATTTTGTACTCAGGGTAAGGCAGTGAAGGGGTATGCCAAGGGGGGATTGATTATAAATGTTGCAAACAGTTTAGATCCAGATAAGACGCCGAGTTACTCGGCGTCTCATCTGGATCCAAATTGTTTGCCACTCTGATGGTAGTTTTTGAATTAAAATTGGGATAAATTAACTCTAAAAATTGTAGCAGGCGATATTTTTTGCAGACGACACTCGCATACCACATTAAAGGATAAGGCAAGTTTTTCCACGTGCTGCAATACTGAAGAAGTCAATCGTAAGTCTTCCCTCATAATTAGATAGCCGAAGATTAATTATCAACACAATGGAGTTATTCTAATGCGATTTATAACAAATAGCCACAATGTAAACATTAAGTAATAAACGAAGGGCTCGCACAAGTTTGTATATTGGGCTAATCCATCTAGCCCAAGGTTGGCGTTTTCGGTAAATTGTTTTGTACTTATTTGGACGCCCACTTCTAGGGGTGGGTAGTTTTCCCACCAAAATTGAAGTAGATGGGACATTTAATCCATTGCCCCATAGTCTACTTCTAATTTTTAAATGCAGATGACCACTTAACGCAGATTAAAAGTAAAGCAGAATGCACTGAAAGGCGCATTTTGCTTTCCTTTCAGTCTTCTTAAGCTACCCTTTGCTAGGATATAGAAACTATTTCTTCTGATATAGATTCATGACTATCTAAAGTAGAACTATTTCTTTCAGTGGATGAATAAATTAAAGGCATAAAAAGGCCTTTTTATTGGGTCATGGGTTAAACAAATAGTTTAACGACAATAACTCAACTAAACGTAGGAAAAACGTTATTCTTTCCCGTTCAAATACAAGATACAAGATATTTTATTGTAAATAAAGGCCACCGGCCCACAATACATCAATACAATAAGTTGCAAACACAGTAGTACAGAGTTGCAAATCAAAGATGTCCGTTATAAAGTAATGTCAAAATTATACGCGAAGCTGTTATGAATCTATACAAAGTGTTACATAGCTCGAGTTACGTTATATTTGACTGAAGCTTAGAGTTGGCTGAAAGTAAAGCAGAATGCACCTTAAGGCGCATTCTGATTTTACTTTCACCCACTTCAAGTTTTGACCTGATTTCGAAACCGGGAACCGGCTAGGATATAGAAACCATAACATAATATATAAATCAAGTTTATAAGTTTATAAAACAGTATATAAACGCAATAAAATGTAGAAAATGACAGTGTAAGGTGTAGGCGATTAGTTTAATTTTTAATGGCAAACAGTTTGAAGCATATACACACCTCGGGTAAATTTGCGTCTGATCTGCATGGCTGCAATTTTTCCGGATTTTTCCTAATTCTTCGGATTTTTTTCTGGTACATGGTAGCTTAAAGCAGGCTGATGTAAAAGGCACATTTTGCTTTACTTCCAGTCTGCTTTAAGTAGTCACATGTCAACAAACTAGAAACAGGCTATGTGATAAAGGTATGATTCGTAAAATCGCACTTGTAAAATGCAAATTTGGAAATCTTAGGATTGTTCATGCTAACTTATGGCAGCCCTGGATCCGGCTCTAAACTGTTTGCAATGGTTACAACATTTTTTGCATTAATGTATTTCGTAAAAAAAAACCGTCTTTACCAGTGTTACAGTTGAGAATCTGTTATTCTTTCCCGTTTAAACGCAAACGTACGCAAACGCAAAGCTCTAAAACGTAGAAAAGAACAACTTTTAGACAATTCTGATAATTCCTGTTGATCTTGGTGGCAAACAGTTTGGAGCCTGATCAGACGCCGGGTTACCCGGCGTCTGATCTTGCTCCAAACTGTTTGTATTGTAAATAATAGTTTTAGCGTAACCGCGTTTATTGGGAAAGAATAACAGATTCTCCACTGTAAGTATTGAACACGTTATTCTTTCCCGTTTAAACGCAAGCGAAAAGCAAACGCATTGCAATAAAATATAGAAAATGGCAAAGCTTTTGGCACTTCTGGACATTTATTTTAATCTCAATGGCAAACAGTTTGGAACGTGGTTAGACGCCGGGTACCCGGCCTTCATTCTGGTCCCAAACCATTTGCATAGGAAATAATAGTTTAAATGTAAACGTGTTTATTTGGAAACAATAACGTTTTCTCCACTCACGGTACCCATTAGAAAAAAGATGTTCTTATTTTCTAACAAACATTATATTTTTAGAAATGTTTTGAATAAATGAAGATCTACTTGTTTAAACAATTACAATCATAATTTTCTAGCACAAAGTAATACACCATCCTCAGTATATTCAGCATTTATTGCAGCAACTATAATCTGTACGAGTAAATATTGTTGATGAAAAGGACAAACATACATGTACTGAGATCCAAAAATCTTTCTAAAGACTAAAATATTGGCGACAAATTAGTTTCGATCAAGTCCTGGGACCCGTCTTACGAAATGTCGTGCGACAAAAATGGTCGTAAGTCAAAAAATTAAAACACTTCTAATTTTTGATTTCTCGTAAGACATATCCTAGGATCCAAAATATTTAACACTTGTATCGATGTCGTTTTCAAAATAATACTGCATATAAGATGTTTTCTAAACAGACCCTATATTTGGCGAGTAATTGAACAAATATATCATAATTATGAATCACGTTTTAAAAATATTTATCGTAAAGCTGGTTAACAAAAACTACAAAAAAGCGATACAACAGTGGGGTATTTTTTATACAGTATTTTCAAAGCATATTTGGTTTTATTTGTACAGCGGAGAAAACCATATATTTTTCCGATAAATGCGTTTATGCTGAAAATATTATTTCCATTACAAACAGTTCGTTTTGCCAGAGACTAATCAGGCTCCAAACTGTTTGCTACTTAGATAAAAAAAAAACACATGCAGTCAGAAATGTTACACATTGTTATTGTCTACAGTATATTCCAATGCGTTTGTGTTAAGACTGGAAATAACAACGCCTATAACGCTGTACATGTGATAAAACGATATTCCACCCCAAATAACACGTTTTTGCTATTCAATTCAATTCAATTCAATGTTTTATTTCCTCCAGGCAGGAGATATGTGAAATAGTACAACATGATCAACACAAACATGGCAAATAACATTCTACAAGATATGTGACAAATCAGTATTTACATAAGTAAGCTACATGTACTCCCTCTCTTGAGCAACACGCGTGTAAAACGTATTCTAAAAACTACGTTGCTGTTAAATGCAGTATACAAACAATGCAGAATGCTTCTTTGGAGGTCTTTCCACACTGCGTGTTTCCTACATTCCAATGCGTTTGTGTTAAGACTGGAAATAACAACGCCTATAACGCTGTACATGTGATAAAACGATATTCCACCCCAAATAACACGTTTTTGCTAAAACAATCATAAGTCAACTGCAACCCGTTTCTATTAAGTTTGAAAGAAATCGTTAATATGATCAAGCGACTAAATCTTAGTGCATTTCGTATTCATTAAACGGATACCGGAAAATCTTCCACACTGTTCACTGTTTTGGGTCTTACAAATGTTCTGTTAATAATTCTAACACACTTCGCTATGATTGTCCCTATATAAACAAAGAAGGGACGTATCTGTGTTTGAATTCTCAATAAAACACTCACGTGCTGTAACGTTCTAACGTGACGTCATGTGGGTTCGATAATGCGTACGTTAAGAAATAAAGCGTGGTGGTTAAATTATGTGTTAGAATCGAAATAATAAATTGATACCAGTGTTTGATCGTGCAATAAAACACGGGTAGTCGTTGAGATGCTGGTACATGTAATTATATCACTCGGCCTTCGGCCTCGTGATTTAATTACTACGCAAATTAACTTCTACCTGTGTTTTATTGCCACGATAAAACACTGGTATGCATTTATTATTTCTTAAATACTGTATTAAAACTGACCACAATTCTTATCAATTCCCTAAGATGTTGAGATTGTTTTAAAGTTACAACCTCATGATATCGATTGCTCAAGTTAAGTCGTCTGCTTTTAATTCAAATATAATGTTGACAGAAAAACGATATGCGTATCAAACATATCCAGAGTTAATTTAATCGGTGCTTGATCTGATTCCAACCTGAAAATGTTATAGCAGTCGTGTCAGATCATCTAGTTGCTACATTTATTTAATGGAAACGCATAGATCATGGAAGAAATAACAACTACATCAGAAATAATTAAACCGAAAAGAAAAGAAAGCAATAGCTGGAACTAAATATGTTATACAACATAAAATACACTACACGTCACAATAAAGAAACGCATCCCAAACAAAACAACAACAACAACAAACAAACAAAACGCCAATAAACATTTACATGTACCTACAAATCGAAACAGATACAAAAAATACAAGAAACTTGATTGATTGATTGATTGATTTTATTTTGGCAATAGTGGCATAACATGGCAATACAAATGCATATACATATAATGAAAACTATAATAAATAATGCATATACATGAACATGCACATGATATGCTCACTAATACCAAGGATTGCACAAAAAAGGAAAACTGTATTTTCCCTTATTTCCATTGTGGTCCCCGATACTAGTGGCAGATCCATGAAAGTCATGCATTGATTACATAAAGAAAAAAATAATTTAATGATATGAAAATATTTAGTAAGTTCTCTGACAAAATCTCAAAACCAACTGCTATCCCGCTAAAAAGAACCATCAACATCAAACAACAACCAAAATAACCCCAGAAACGAACACACATTGTAATGACGTACTCGTTTCTTTCTATTCAACTTATTCTCATAGTATATTACAATAAATATATCAATATTCCAAATAGGGAATTAAAAGAGCATTGATTTATAAAACTGCTCATTTGTAATATTTCGACCATGACATGATTTTCTTTGAAAAAGGTCCTTAGGGGTCGAAATATTAAAACAAGAAATATCTTTAAAAAAGATATTCGGCGGAATGAGTGGTTGAACTAAGGCTATATATATGGGTGTGCAAAATTGAATGAAATTGAGGTTTTCAAAAGAATTGTAATATCTTGGATTGAAAAGCAAAAAATAAAAGTATACAATTGAAACAGTAACTTTTATTTAAAATGCAAAACTATCATGTACAGAAATGCAAAACAAAACAATAATTTAACTCATATCCTAGCTACTGGTAGGAGATCCTCACATTAATGTATTGTTCTATATATCAAACTTTTCATTCAAAGAGTTTCTTGAAATAAACTATAGCATACACAAATGTACAGATTCAACAGTCTGCTCTACTTCACTCTTGTAAATAATGATGAAACCAAAAATTTGTGTTTAACTCACTTGAGGCCATTTATATTTAATATTGCTTTTAATGTATGGTAAATGTGTACAAATAGTTAACAATTAAAACAAATTGGTAGTAAACAATTACAAAACACCTAGCTTCCTCTGTATTTCAGATGTCATCTTAAATTGCATCAGCCCCCAGTGTAGTAAACAGTCTGGTCTGTGTCTCTAAATTTTACACTCACAGCCATATCTGGGAAAACTGTAATTGGACATAGACCAGCCTACAGGGCTCCAGATAAGAGGGAGTAAACTAAACAAATCACATTTATTCACTCATTTCAGCACCAAACCCTATGGTGTTACCACTCATTTTGATTGTCTCGAAGAGACAATTCAAATGTTTAGTGACACCACAGGGTTTAATGCACAAATAAAGATTCTAAGTTTTGAAATAATTCCCTTATCTGGAGCCCTGGCTACTATCCAATCAGACTATTCAGTTTCAACAGGTGCTCTCAAGTCTAAATTTCTGATCAAATATAATTGGTTGAAATGTGTGGCCAAACAGAAAGTGTGGCTAAATAGAAATCAGACAGCTCCGCCGAAAAAGAGCAGTTTATAAATTAAAACTTAATATATTATACGGAAAAAAGGCTTGCCTTTTTCCGTTCTTAAGTAATGCACGATAAAATCAAAGGTATTCCAATTCTATTTAATCACTGATAGACTTTGAAAAGTGTTTGATTTGCGCGTGAATAATTTCCTCAAAACTAGGCAACTACAAAACATGGGGGCTGACATATTGGATGATGATGTCACGGCTTTTACGAAGAGTTGTGCGTGACGTTTCGGAATTCCCGATTTCGGTGATAGATCTATTTTTAAACCATTTTAAGAATGAATAAACCACAACACTCACTTGTAATGATTTCCTCCAAATGACAAACTTTCAAACAGTTCAATCCATACCCTTTAACGCTAAAAATGAACGTTATTTGCAAAAAGCTACTTCTCAATCGAACCGATAAAAATAACGGATTACCATACGTCATCAATACAAAATAATGACGTCATTACTGGTGGTCAGATGACTTCCAAAATTAGTTTCAGATTGCATTATAATACAGGGCTGCCATAAGTTGAAATGAAAAATCCTAAGATTTCCAAATATGCATTTTTCAAGTGCGATTTTACGAATCGTACCTTTACCCCATAGCCGATTTCAAGTTTTGTTGGCATGTGACTAGATCTACTTAAAGCAGACTGGAAGTAAAGCAGAATGAGCCTTATGGCGCATTCTGCTTTACTTTCAGCCTGCTTTAAGCTACCATATCCTGGGGGAAAATCCGGAGATTTAGGAAAAATCCGGAGAAATGGCAGCCCTGATAATATAGCTGTACGGAGGAGTTTTAACTTTTAACATTGTATACACGGGTGCTTATATAATTTATTATCTATTTGATTATTGGGTAACAATATAATATTATGATAGATCTTTTCCCTTACAATTTAGGTTTATAATAAAAGTTCGAGTCGGTTGTGTAATCCAGATCTCAGTCACGAGAGGCGTAGCCTCGAGTGTGATCTGGAATACACAACGAACTGATACAAGAGCGCTGATCACATACTGGCGATAGATCTATTCCGTTTTCATTAATACAATTTTGCTTTTTTCCGTCCATTGGCAAAGCCTAAATACATATTACAATCCTTTGTTTATTCCATATGATATTGCTATTATTGATATAGGTGATTCCTTTTTCTGCATTAAGTGGTCACTTGCCTTTAAAAAGTTTAAATATCTAATAAATCTTTTTTTTCTTCAAAATAAAGTATCGTTCGATAACAGAGAAATCAGTTTAACTGCACATAAATAGGGAACTGAGACTACGGCCTGTAAAGAGTGGTAGCTGTGTTGTGTTTATTAGAAGTCTTAAATTACAAACAAGCACCTTCTATACAATTATTTAAAACTTATTTTTTCAAAGCGCATCGTTTTAGAAAAGTATTGACGGATTACAGTTTGAAATAACTATATATTTCTCCCTTTTCCCAATACAATCAACAAAATTCGTTGAAAATATTTGCTGTGAACAAATTGTCTATAAAATTATTGGAAGTCTTCTTTTCAATACTATGAACATATTTGGCAAAAATATTGTCAGTACATTTATGGATTTATTTTCATATATATTGCACGCGCTTATCAATATTTTCTGGATACAACCTCATTTATTGATTCAGCGAACATCAACAAAAATTACCAAATAAAGAGGCCTTGAATACATTTCAGTCAATAAAGCATGATAGTTTACGGAGACTTCAATATGCCACTTTACTTTCCGGCGCAAGAAGTCATCACAGCTCCGGGGTGTTTGTTTTAGACTCTACCCGAATAAGCTGCGGAATTATGCGACGGATTTCGTCCTTTTATTCGAATGCAAGGTTGTTTTTACAGTTGCATTATGGACAGCGGTAACCAGTTATGTAAACAAAGTGTTACTCAAAATCCCATCGTCAATATTTTTTCAAGCCCCCAACTCGTGCTTTTGAATGGAAACGTTAACCCCTTCACTACAGTACCCGGGTACAATTGTTATTTTCAAACAGTTTGGATCCTGATCAGACGCCGCGTAAAGCGGCGTCTGATCCGGATTCAAACTATTTGAGACTCATTTCGATATTACTTTTGTAAATTTACCTAAAGTGTAAAATTGAGAGTCAGAAGTAGACGACAATTGCTTAAATCAGATGACATCATGGCAGTGAAGGGGTTGAAAATGGACGGACAGCGGTCCGACGACAATAGCCACCACATTCACTGGTAATGTATTTATTGATAAACTGAGTGGTAATTCGTAAATTGAACAACGGCCATTAATTCCGACTAATCACTCTACATCGAATTTCAATGGAACCGATTCTGTTATTTTTTCGGTCCGGTGAAAATATGCCGCTCTTTATTGGTCCCATAATGTCCCCGAAAACCTCTTAGTACAGATTATACTTTCTCTTGTCATGCTATGCTCTGCTTCAAAACTGTAGTCTGCTTTTACTTTCTAATATAGATTGATTTGTTTTGATTAAGACCTACACATAATGAATCAGGTTATCAATAAGTTGGGAACCTGTTCAGACGACGAGTGACCAGATCAAGTTGATCTACATGTACATTATCTGCATATGTCAGGGAAATTGCACTTTGAAAGGCAGGGGCTTGAAGACGAAAACCTTTTAGCATTTCTCTCCTGTACAAGACGTATACTACAATACAATGCAACTTGTGTACACCGACCATACAGGGTACTACGAATTGGCATTTTCTTAAATCAAAGTGACAGCTTATTGCAGGAGAAAAGTAATGCAGAAAGTTCTGATAGGAACTTTCTGCATTACTTTTCTCCTGCATTAAGTGGTAATCGGTTTTCGTAGACCGTCGTATCTCTTCATGGAGTGGTCGCTTTATATAGGTTTAAGGTGTATTGAAATCAGGCATGATATTCCAAAATGTTGCCCCTTTTCAGACCGTGAGAACGAGCTCTTGTTTATTTTTCTCCGTTTCACGCGATGGTATGTATGATAATGGACGTAATTATACAGTATTTAATATTGCAGAATAAGGCTAATTTGTCATTGCAACCGACCGCTGAAAATGATTTACTGTTAATCGTAAATGTATCTATCAATTTAATGTCTTAATGGTTTCAAGTTCACGTTGCTTTGCCATCTGAATGTGAATATTCGATTATAGTACATCGGTGCATTCCGATATTTTTCGGAGCGCAATGCGAAAAGTATTCCTATTTGTTAATCTGTTATTGCTCCGTTACATACGGCCAGTGTAACTATCATTTGTATACATGTGAAAAGTACGATTGTCTTAGGAAAACGATGTAGACCCAGATCAAATGTCTTCTACAGTGTCTTTCTGATCAGGGTCCGCACTATTTGTCATTCTATAATATATTGCAGAAAACAAACATAAATAGTAATAAATAGTAAGACTTAATTGGAAACCGGAATCGTCTATTAAAAGTTTCAGAGGTGAATGAGTTAACCACGGTCTACACTGCCGGTAATTTCATTGCTATTTTACATGCATGTGGTCAACATTTCAAGAGGTGGCTATTACCGGTAGTTCATTACAATATATATTATCATTATTATTTTCCATGTACAGTGAAACCCCTCTAAACCGGACATGTGTGGGGACAACCAAAACATCCGGTTTAGAGGGGTTTCCGGTTTAGAGGGGTTTTAACCCATAGCTTGTTTCTAGTATTGAAGGTGGCTTACCACTTAAAGCAGGTTGAAAGTAAAGCAGAATGCGCCTTAAGGCGCACTCTGCTTTTCTTTCTACCTGCTTTAAGCTATCATCTGCTAGAATATAGAACATATTTCTGATGATATATGTTCATGAATGTATTGTCTTCCAAGAAGAAATAAATCAAAGGCGTAAAAAATGGGTGGAAAACGGGACCAAAGTTTTTGTCCGGTTTAGAGAGAATTCCGGTATTTAGAGGTTCCGGATTAGAGGGGTTTTGCTGTACACATTTTTTTATGAGCCATGTCACGAGTTAACCTGCCTTTTTGCATTTCAAACAGTGTAGATCAAGACCTGCCTATCGCAGGCACCTACATTGTATTATAGAGTTCCGAAAGGAGCCCTCTGATCAGTGGTTACACTATTGTAACACATTGAAAAAATGAACCATAAACAGTCCAAAGAAATTGTTCATTTTAAGTTCCAGGGAGGAACAGGTTAAAGAATCACAAAGTTAGATATGTCCTAAAGTTTCATTTATGAAATTAATGAGCTTATAAGAACACAAAAAAACATTAATTCGTAATTCTATTTACCACAAAAGTAAATTCAAGGAAATTATTATTTTTTTAGGGTTGGGATACAAACCAGCGATTTCCAGGGCAAAAAAATGAGTGCCACGTTAAACCAAAAAATATTGCCTATATAGACAACACTCTTGGGTAAATCGACCATTAAATAGAGGACCAGTGGATAGGCTTACATACAGATTTTGTTTACGCACAAAAACAACAAGAACAACTAAACATCAATAACAATAATAATAATAATAGTTATGATAATATATAATAATGATAATATAACTACAATAACAGTAATAATAACAATAGTTAATAATAATAATATTATTATTATCATTATGATAAAATAATAATATTAATAATGATGATAAAATATTAATATTAATAAAAAAGCAATAACAATAATGGGGATGAAGATGATGACTTTGATGGTGATGGAAATAATAATAAAAATTATAATCATAATAATAATAATACTGATGATGGAAATACATATACTGTTAATAATGATAATGATGATATAATGATGAAAATAAAGATTATGATGACAATGCTAATAATATTGAAATACTAATAATACTAATACTACTACTAATAATAATGACCATGATAAGGGTAATTATATTCTGCTACTTCTACTACTACTACTTCTACTACTACTACTACTACTACTACTACTACTACTCTTACTTCTACTACTACTTCTTCTACTACTACTACCACTGCTACTACTACTACCACTACTTCTTCTACTACTACTACTACTACTACTGCTACTATTGCTACTACTACTACTACTACTACTTCTACTACTACTGATGCTGCTACTACTACTTCTACTACTACTACTACTACTACTACTACTACTATAGCTAATAATAATAACAATGATTATAAAAAGTATAACAACAACATGATAATGATAATAATAATGATAATAATATTAGGTACAATAAACACGGCATAACGAATTTATTTTACCGACTACCTTCGATTTGAAGCATTTTAAGTTTAATCTATACTTTATATAAACTATATGAATGACCCCACTTTACGCTCCATAAACATTCACCTTTTTTGTGTTTTGCATACCTTTCGTTCTATTATTATTATTTTAATTTTATGAATATTAGTAAAAATTAAGGTTTGTATCCGGTTGTTGTTCAAATAAAAAATGAAAACATATAGATCTAATTTAGAATTAATTAAAAACATTATTTTTTGAAAAGTTAAGTCTCAGAATAAGCAATGAAGGGATGACGCAACTTTAGCACCTAGAAGGGGTGTTAAACCTTAGCAGAAGCAATAAAAATAAGCAATAGTGTATATCTCTAAACAGTACATTTTCACTATAATCTTGTCGATGCGACTGATTTTAATTTCAAGCATTTACACGCATGATAGTATGGCTTTGTTCTTAGAAACAACTACAATACGCTATATAATAAAGGCTGTCTCACACCATATCTAAACAGTATTTGAAATCTTTAATCTCCTACACGTATCACTGGTATAATTCTCTGTCAAAGATCTATATTTTAACCATTTACCCCACATAGATACTCTTTTTAAACACGTTAAAGCTGTTAGAAGGTGTCCGATTGTTCCAAAAATAGCACATAAACATATATGATTTACCGCTCTTTAATAGTGAAGAAAAGGGAAAAAGCTAACTTTATTACTCAAAAGCGTTTACATATTTTCTTTATCATTATAAAACTAACTAATTAATGTTTAGAAATTTAGGTCTATAAAGCGTAAATTATCTGTATGCATTTTTAAAAACTATATTCGGATAAACACAAATGAGTATGGTAACTTGGAGAAAACAATATGGCTTCAAGCAAGGGAATTAACTCTTGTACAGACCTAATATTAATTTGAGGTAGCTTTGCTCACCCAATACGTAATTTATGGGGTTTCCTCGCGACCTCGGTTGACCAAAGGGATGTCTAGAATTTATTAGGAGGTAAGATAATTGTCTTTATAGAGCTCTTCGCTACTATAATAACTAGTAGCTAAATAAAAGATTGACTGTGACCATATACGAGTATAAATAAGGTCCGAGAAAAGTGAGGTAAATAAAATATGCCTTTTGTATACGAAAGTAAATACACGTGTACGACATGATATTTCTTTGATATTTCCCCTCACCGTCAGGTTTTATCATGAACTTTAACCCTTTCACTGCAATTACATCGCCTGCTATGACAACTGTTTTTTAAGCTATTATTTTAAAGTAAACTTAACCCGTTACCCCTTTGCCTGTATCTAGTTTTATGAACAAGTGAACACTTCAAGCTTTAAGCTTCAATTTGTTAGGCTTTAGGAGATATATTTATTACGGTGCATATTCATGATTGTATCAATTGGAATTATTTTCGTCCGTATATAGAGGAATAAATTAAAGACCTAAATAGACGTATTTATGGTGAAATGATTAAAGTAAACGAAACTCTATCGATACATGTACGGTGACTACGGTCAGGGTATGTTTGGTTCGAGATCCATTATGCTGATATATTGAGCACTGAACAGCAGGACAAGAGCTGGCAATGGATGGATGAGTTTGGTTTTACGGCAATGCGACACAGAAAAGGTCATATAGCACCGATGAACGATGAAATGTGATGGTTTCAGGAAGATGACTTCGGCCGATCTTATTCGCTACAGCAGTGCATTGGACCAAACCCACCGACCTACCTTCCTTTTAGTTCTTGGCATAGGGGGATCATCCCTGTCAAATAAACAAAAACACCCCATGACCTTTTTTCCTATGTGCATATTTACACCTCATCCTCAGATAACGGCATTAACCCTCTTGAGCGATTATAGGCGCTGTTGAGGGGTAACACCATTTATCATTTATATTTCAATTTTTTTAAAACTATTTTCCCTTTGTGCGTATTTACGCCTCATCCATACAAATACGGCATTGACCATCTTGAGCGACTATAATTGCTGTTGAGGGGTAGTACCGTATATCATTTATAGTTCAGTTTTTGTTAAACTGTTTTCCCTATATGCGTATTTACGCCATATCCATATATTACTGTATTACCCCACTTGAGCGACTATTGTCGCTGTTGAGGGGTGGTACCGTACATGTGTATCATTTCTTATTTAGTTCTTGTTCACTGTTTTTCCTATGTAAATGTACTTATTTACGCCTCATCCTCAAGTTACGACATTATCTATAGTCGCTGTTGAGGGATAGTACCGTATATTATTTGTATTATTATTGTACATGTATATTACTATCCCTCTTGAGCGACACTGACATTATGCTTTATTCGTGACTCCAAACCGTAGGACGAAAGTAATACAGAGGGCTTCTGTAGGAGCTCTCTGTGTTGCCCTTGATCTGCGTTAAGCAGTTGTTTTTAATATCCTAGTTTATTGGATAGGTCGCTTTTGAGGGGTAGTACTGTATACCATCCATACCATCAGTTGTGTCTCAATAATATGGCATGATCCTACTTGAGCGACACCGAAAGCAGGCCTCACATTCGGTAGGTGGTCGTCCACTGCGGGATGATGGCAGTGCAGTACACTCCTTTTGAATCAAGTAACGACTCACTGTTAGGTCGTATACGAAAGTAATGCAGAAAGCTCCGGTATGATCTGTCTGCGTTGCTGTTGTCTTGCAGTGTCACTGTGAGAAGCCACGTGATCTGTTAACATTCAAATTCATCCTAAATGGTCGGTAGCTGCTGAGGGATATGATATGTGCACATATGATTATATATACTAAGAGCTATGTGGTTTGGATACGTCCAGCCTCAGGTATTACAAATTATTCCAGAATTATAGTGGTATTAGATATGCACCTATGTTTACTAAGTCGGACAACAGAGTCCATACAATGATATTGTCATGTATACTATATAACTGATCCATTGTTTATTGTAACAAGAAACATGTATATGTTTACGTTACTTAATAAAATGTTTTGAATGTTTTGAATCTTGAATCCTATGACAGTTAAGCCAAAGAACCGCCGCAAGGTAGAAAGGTCTCTGGACAGGGGTGACAAAGTCATACAGGATTATCATCGTAAAATTTAGAAATTTCGATATAACCACCGTTTTTTAGTTTCTAAGAAAATTAAATGTTTATTTAAATTAATGACAAACACCTTGAAGTCTAGTCTGATTGTTTGCAAACAGTCTGAAGTCTGATCAAACTGTTTGCATTCGAACTAAAAGTTTTAGTGTAAAAGCGTTTATTGGGAAAGAATAAAGTCTTCTTAACTGTAGCATAGATTCGTTGATGTTGTACATTAAGGAAGTAAGATGGAGATCAGACTGAAACAATAGAAGAGGAAATAAGTTAGCATTCCATCAGAGACTTGTCTAGTACAATGACAAGGCTGTATACAATACTGCTAAACAAACATGCCGTAGATACTTGTGTGTGTCAAATAGTATAGATCCTGACCAGTCGCATCATCTTTGATCTGGATATACATTTTTCCTAGGACACGACTCATTTACAATTTCTTAACTCCGTCACTGCCTTACCTCGAGTAGAATGGTTCTTTACAAACTTTTGGGATCCTGAACAGACGCCGCGTTACGCGGCGTCCGATCAGGGTCTCAACTTCTTGACACTCAAATTTATATGTCTCAAGCTAAACCACCTTTAACTTTAAATTTGATAATTTTTAAGCAGACATCAATTGTATAATGCAGATGGCATCATGTAAATGAAAGGGTTACAATGTAAATATAAATGAACTGTTTTTTATTTATAAAATCATAACTGTATACGGGACACCTCTATGGTCAACATTAACAACATACAAATACACAATACATACGAATAGGGAAGTCATTAGTTTGGACCACGCATACTGTTCCATATGTGTATAATATACCGTTATCTAAAGCCTTATGTTATGGTAACTTATTTAAAAGTTTTACACGTTTCATGTACACATATATACCAAAATTCACACCATAAATTGTCAAATGTTTTTATCGCCAAAAACAGCCAATCAAAATATACTTTATATTGTTGTCTGGTCAGAAAATGGCCAGTCCCCAGATGACTCGGCATCTGATCATGGTACATGCTACCTCAGATTCATATTTTCAATTTTATCTATTTCTTTTTCATAATGATAAACAACATACGGCAAGGTTACATGATGGCAAAACGTACAGATCTCCCTCCCTACAACGACCCTCTGAACAACGATTTCTTCCTTACAACAATGCTTGCCGCTGTTCCTCAAACAATACACTTATTGTCTAACGCTTTCACAGCTGCAATATTTTCTGCTTAAAATTGTCGTTACCCCTCGTATTGGACATTTTGACAGAAGAAACATAAAGACGAGTGACAAACAGTTTGGACTCAGGTCAGACGCCGCGTTCAAACTGGGTTAAAACTGTTTGCAAATGTAACGCGGCGTCTGATCTGGATTTAAGCTGTTTGCCACTCGTCATTGTTTCCCGTCAAAATGTTCAATATGTAAATTTGAGAAAAACAGCAAATGACAATTTTAAGCAGATGATATTGCAACCATGAAAAGACGGCTTTTTTACACATACATGTCGCATTCGTTTTCGCATTCGCAGTTGCAAGTCCAGTGTTCATTTAGATTCGAAAACCCGATTATCTGATTAAATATGACAATTATTTTAACAAGAGGAGCTTACACCAGGGCTGCCATAATTTGACATGAAAAATCCTAAGATTTTGAAATTTGCATTTTTCAATTGCGAATTTACGAATCGTACCTTTACCCCATAGCCTGTTTCTAGTTTTGTTGACACGTGACTACTTAAAGCAGGCTGGAAGTAAAGCAGAATGCGCCTTATGGCGCATTCTGCTTTACTTTCAGCCTGCCTTAAGCTACTATGTTCTAGAAAAAAAATCCGAAGATTTAGGAAAAATCCGGAGAAATGGCAGCCCTGTTACACCAAGGACAAGTAAGAAGTTCTGCTCCGGGTTATCAATTAACTATCATTGTATTGGCAGCATTGATATTGTTTTCCCAAATTGGATACGTCGTTGAATCTTGGTGTAAGTGTTTACACGCTCAGCATGCATCAACACAGGCACCCGCGGTCAGGTGGTAATATATAGATCCACGTTTCCAAGTTGTATTCACAATTTTACAGTATCTCAGATCGTTTCAGTATTTTGGGATTGTTTATTTTTTTATTGGACATATGAATAAATGTGTGTTAGTATATCCAGTTTTTGGAAAGTTTATTAATTGATTTGACAACTTAGGTTCAATTGATAGATTTGAATCGTTGTTAGTATAAACACCGCTAAAATACGGAACTAGCTATATGGATTGACTCCTGACCTCGAGTGTATGTGAACGTCAATGTCAAAACCGTTTCCTAACTTCAGAAAACTGTTACCAAGACAACTTACATCTAACATCCCTAATTGCTGCTGACTTTGCCTTGGTATCCGTTTTAAAGGAGACAAACTTGTTGAGAATATGTTCACGCTTGTCACTTTTCTTTTAAAGGGTTGTAACTCTTACATGTTTATTAATAGGAATGTCGATGGAGTTACCCCACTTTGATAAATGTTATCACACAAACTAGAACATTTTAAATCTTGCTGCTATTACTCTCACTGTGGCAGCGTTAAGCTCTTTCTTATTTGAAATAATTTAGGCCAGTCGATTTTGTAAACGAAAAAAAAACCCTATAAAGTGATGGCATTGTACAAAGGTTTGCTATGAATCATCGAAATAGTTGATCGTTCTGTCTATACAGGGGAGAATACGTTATTCTTTCCCGTTTAAACGAAACGAAACGCAAACGCAAAACGCTAAAACGTAGAAAAGTGCAACTTTTGGACAATTATGATAATTCGTTTTTATTTTGGTGGCAAACAGTTTGGAGCTGTTACCCGGCGTCTGATCTAGCTCCAAACTGTTTGTAATCGAAATAATAGTTTTAGCGTAAACGCGTTTATTGGGAAAGAATAACGTTTTCTCCACTGTACCGACAGATGACAAATATTAATTATCAATACATGCATGCAGGGATGCAAACTATTCGTTTCTCCTCTTAACCCTTTCGGCACCAAATTAATCATGAGATTTTACCCCCTCGCCGCTTTATTGTCGTGTGCTTCAATATTGCTTTTTGCAAGATCGTTACAAAGTAAGATTCAATATACAATGTAGTACATTGTATGACTTAAGAAATATCGATACGAGATTCAAACAATTTGGATCCTGATCAGACGCCGTGTTGAGCGGTGTCTGATCAGGATCCAAACTATTTGTAAAATACACTTTATGCGACTACGGCGCAAAAAGGTTTAAACGTGTTTGTAACCCATTAACTAATGCCCATTGCACATAGTTTTGACCCAGATCAGACGCTGGGTAAATCGATGTCTGATCAAGCTCTCCGAATTGGTCGGCACTAAATATATCACCAACATTTTCATCAAACCGTTGGTTTCTTTATTAATTACATTGCGCATGCGTTTAACTCTTTCGCCCTAAATGACGTTTAAAAGCGCGTTTTCAAACAGTTTTGATCCTGATCAGACGCCGCGTGACGCGGCATCTGATCAGGATCAAAACTGTTTGACAAAATTGAAGCAGACGACAATGAAACGATGAAGGGGTAAAAATTTCAAGAAAAAGTTGGCAGTGAAAGGGTTAATTTCGACTAAACGGGCAAGATTAACGCGGTCGCCCCTTACACCCCGGTTACACAGAGCCATCGGTGATAGATCGGTTGTTTTTTTCGCCAAACTAGGGAGGGGACCGATGAAAACCTATTTACTACCGACATCACCTATTGGCCACCTGTTTTCCACCTATCAATAGCTATAAGGTAAAGATGAGTTTCGTCGGTGAAAAATCACCGATTGGAAATTTTAAACGTGTTTAAAATTCTCGATCGGTGAAAATATTTTACAAGTAACCGATTGACAACCTGTCTACTACCGATATCACCGACGAGTCACCGATAAACCATCGATACACCACCGATGAATTGATGCTTACCAACGACGAAAAAAGATGAGAATTAAAACGCGAGATCTCGTCGGTTTTCATCGGTTGTTAATGGCAGTTAAATCGGTGATCAATTTGTGATCAATCGGTTGCCGCCAGCATTTCATCGGTGTTTTATCGGTATTCATCGATTATTGAACGGTTGTTGGGCGCTTTTAATCGGCGGCCCATTGGATTTCATGAGTCGCCAATCGGTGGCCAATCGGATGCGGGGTGGCGTTTGACCGATTGAACAATTATTCATCACCGATACCCACTGGTATACATCGTACAGCGGATGTTGCTCCAAAGTGATACGGAATCCATGGTGAATTGATGTAAACAATGTCAGGCAAGGTAAGAAATACGTCTATTACACAATTATTACAACACATAAGTATTAAACGTTAAATCGTACCGAATCAGAACTAATTTCTGCCTGTCGCAAACAAGCCTCTTCTGTTACAAACGTCGAATGGTCCGTGAATTATGAGAGTTTAGTCTGCCCTATCACTAACAACGTGTGCCGACTTTACACAAATTGGTCGAATATGTGCATTAAATACATTTAAAGTGTAATTATTTTTTTCTCTACAGATAGATAGTAACTCTATGTATTAGGATTTTCTCCTCGTGTTAGCGAAACAGTTGCACGTTTTGTAAATTTGGCCATTTCATTATACCATCAATGTACCGCATCTTGCAAGCAGGTGACAGTTTACTGTACCGCATCTTGCATTTCTACTGTACTGCATCTTGGAAAATACAATTAGTAAATCTGAACGAAATGGATCGAAAATTAGACCTGGACCCGTATTTTGAAACATTCTACGTATTTTCGCTAAGTAAAATTAGTATCTAACCTTTTTCCTCTAGGAAAATACGTTTAGCTGATGCTTTTGAGACGACGTTTGTGTATAAGTTGCTTCGTGAAATTGGGTCAACTTCGGGGTGGGGTAACGTCACTACAAACGACTGAGGGTACTGTTTAAGACATTATTACCTACGGTTTTCATCGCAAAAACGTGGAAAACATTGATATCTATTCAAAATCTATATTTGAGATATACATGATCACTTTACATGTAGGTACCAAAACTAACGTACATGTAAGTACATAATTAGTTTCACAATTATATAACTAACTAACGCACCGAATTTCAATGAAGTCGCCGTGGCAAAATGGTGAAAGAGTCGGACTAGCATGTCTTGGAAAATACAATCAGTAAATCTGGTACGATGAAATTGATGTTTGATGTCTCTGGTGCATAACGTTCGGTAGTAGTTCCATTTTCTGTCCCTTGAATTTTTTTCTTTGAGCCACCCATAAACCTCAGAAAACGCCCCTTAAACAAGTTTAAGCCTGTTATCCAAAATAACTTAAGGGTGTATCAAACTCATGAGTTTGGGAAATTTTCAAAGTATATTTAAACACTCTTATGATGATTTTGAATTGAAGAGCTATTTAAGATGAACGAAAAAATAGAAAAAGTGTACATTTTGGTGAACAACGTTTGGCTCCACGGCCATGTTAAATTTACCCCACCCCAATTTTTCTAATTTCGTCCTTTTCAAACAGCCCGCTTCACTGAAACCATTTCAAATTAAAACAAACATGATAATTTGGTTTTGTGTTTCATTTATTTCATGTCTATGGTAGTATTTCTTCATACAAAAACTAATTTAAGACAAAACATGCACCAAATGTGAAATTTATAAAGCTCTAAATATCATCGATATGGTACTTATTAAGGGAGATAACTCCTTTTTCTTCCATAACTCAAATTTTTTCATCACTAACCTATCAATTTCTTTTCATATTTTGAATTGCCTTCGTTTGGAATTTTTCATCTGGTAGAATTTAAGAAAAAGAAAGATACTAGAAATACTATTATTTTACTATTTCTCATAATTTTTTGTTGTAAAAATATATCATTACCCATAAAAACCATGTTGTTGATTCAGATATTCATATTTCCCAAATCTGGTGCCTGTTTGGTCTTGATTTAGAGTATTTATGTCAAAAGACTTCCACAGACATTAAATACATAATGAAAAACAAAATTACCATGTTTGTTTTTTCTCTAAAATAGAATTTACTGAAGCTTTGACAAAATTTGAGAAAAAGTCTGAATTTGACACATCTTTTCCAAATTGCCGTAGTACAAAATAAAGCACACCAACTGATGATTTTTCCTTTTTTTCCTTTATCATAAACAGCTCTTTCGAAATAAACATGAAAGAAAAAAGTCAGATACTTTGAAAAATTCGCTTATGGGTTTGATACACCCTTAACATCGGGATAGTATATCACTGTAGTGGTTGTTTCGTCCAAATCGTACCATCTCACCACATCAAGAAATAATAAAAAAGCAATCATGTTGTTCACGGAAATCTGCTTTCAGCAAGAAGCCGGTTTAAAGGCAAAATACGCATGAAGTCGACCGGTATTTTGCAGAGTATCAACAACGGCAGGAAGAAGGAGCTCAAGTTGTCGAAGCAATAACAGCAAACGAAACTATACATGAGAAATAATGTGTATTTATTTTAATGTGTGTTTAAAAATCATAACAGAAATGATAGGAAGTCAAACAGTATTCAATTTCAACTCATTTCATGAAATTTTATGAAAATCTTTTGAAATATAACGTTACGGCGTCGCTTTTAAAGACTGTTAGTATCAAAAGTAAAACTCCACAAATGCCATATTTTTGGCACCACAATATCGATGAAACAATTCAAGTTTATATCCAGTTGTAGATAAAATCCACTCTTGTATGAAAGTCTAGTATGGAATATGTCCTCCGCTGACACTAGACGTCTACGCATAAAATCAAAGTAACGTTGGATCTGCTGTGCAGCGAATGGATAGATGCCCGTGTGCATACGAATGTCCGTGCAATCTCATTTATGCGTATATTGCACATACACTGTAAGCATGCTAATGGCGCGTTCGTGCTGTATTTGGTTTAGTCTAGCCATCAGATTAACTCTTTAATTTTAATTAAATACTGTTTTTCCTATTACTGTTTCGTCAATAACGTCAATGACAATAAAGTTCAACACGTGGACTTTTTATGAAACGCGCACGTACGATTCGTGGAAAACGGCTTAACAATACCCTGTGGCTAAACGGTTGACCGATTTCAAAATTGCACGTGCTAAAAATGGCAGTCGTTAATCAAATATAGGAATGAAAGACAAAATTTACGCTCTTGTATACCGATTGTAATTATTCATTAACTTTACATATGTATAGTTATTTTTGCTGTTCAGCTTATTTTGACAGTCGCTGTTTGTTTCTCCTAGTAATGATTCACAACCTAAATCACAGCTTGATTGGTAATCTATTTTAACACTGTCGTTTACTTTCAATATTTTTATCCGTGGACTGTCTTTCGGGATCGTGCCTGCTCTTGATAAGTCAGTGCATTTTTCTCTCTAAGTCATTTACAGTAATAACCCGTCCTTGCTCACGACATAAATCAGGGACAATTTAAAGATTTGTCGTCTTTATTTTGTTGTTTTCAACAACACGAAATTTTATTTCTCTACTTGGATGGTTTTCTTTGGTGTGTTCAATTATTCCTCTAAATGTTTGGAATGAATCTGCGCAGTAAGCACACTTGTAATCCATAGTTGACCTGAAAATAGACGAAGAACGGTCATTCAGTATTAACAAGAAGCAGTACAGTAAATATCACAGCCTCTGCAAGAAACAGTACATACGTATTGCAAGACGCAGTACAGTAATGCTGCAATAAATCGATCAAATTTGCAAACTGTAGATAATTTTAGCCAACACTGTGAGATATTACAAATGCATGTAGTTATTTGCCATCAAACCGGTGAAAAACAATTATATTTTAATTGTATATATTGCACATATTCAGTCAATTTGTGCAAACTCGGCACACGTTGATAGTGATAGGGCAGACTAAACTGTAATAATTCACGGAACATTCGACGTTTGTAACAGAAGAGGCTTGTTTGCGACAGGCAGAAATTAGTTCTTAATCGGTACGATTAAACGTTTAATACTTATGTGTTGCAATAAGTGTGTAATAGACGTATTTCTTACCTTGCCTGACATTGTTTACATCAATTCACCATGGATTCCGTATCACTTTGGAGCAACATCCGCTGTACGATGTATACCAGTGATACCCGGTTACACAGAAAGCCTGAACTTAAATCACGTATGACAACCGATCAAAACAGGAAAAAATTAGACCGATTGGGTACTGATTTAAGCCTGTGTAACCGGGGTGTTACGAACAAAACATATCTGAGTCTCCTGACAGGCGGCGGCTATGTGCGATTAAGAATTAAGCATTACTTTCGTCTTACATTAGGGAGCGACATGTACTTGTGTGATCCCGATAACAATCTTCCCCGAGTGTCGTTGAAGAAAGAAAGTACCGAACAGTGAAGTATTTACAATATAAAATAATAGCATATTATGCTGTTACATAAGACTTTAAACGATAGACATGTATATTATATTTATTGATAAAGCATGTCTGTACATAACTGTGCTAGGAAAGAAAAACTGTAAACTAATGAAGTTTGCTACACATACATGTACGAATACGATTTTTATCAAGACCCTCTGTGATAAGTACCTAAACCAAAACCAAAACAGCTTTGACCAAATTTGGAATCAAAATTAAATGTTGTATGTGTATTTTATTTAGTACATAGAGCTACGTATGATGTTCGTGATTTGATTTTTTGTAATAAATATTGTTCATTAATTTGGTCAGAAAACTGTCTTTGTTATGGGTTAGATACTATCACATTGACTCGGGTGGAGAGAGACATTGCATGCGCTGATCACGTTTGGTTTGCTTTCGCTTCAACCATAAACTTTGTTGTTTCTGTTTGTAAAATGCATGTAAGTAGTTAAACTATGTTTAAACCAAATCCAAACCCACATTGCGCGGGAAGCGTGTTTTAACCTGTAGACAACTTGTGATATATATTCCTATTGCCAACAATTTGGAGCAACGTGAGACGCCGAGTAACTCGGCATCTCAACAGAATCCAAATGTTGGACAATCTTGTGACAAGTCCCAGTAGAAATCACAAAAATCTATTTTGCAAATTGCTGCAGAAGATGAGTTTTGCGGACGAAAATAATACATCTTGTTAAAACTTAACACTTTGCCTGCTGATCGCGACTTCACAGTTGTTTTTTGCAAAAAAATTCGATCCAGATCAGACGCCGCGTAACGCGGAGTCTGATCCGAATCAAAACTGTTTGACACTCACTTTCATATTTCTTTACTTAAAAAATTTTTAAATCTAATTTTAACAAAATTTGTAGACGAAATTTAAAAGCAGGATAAGGGTTAAAACAGCCGATCTGAATCTTTTTTCGAATCAGAACACGAATGAGCTCACACCTGAAATGTAAATTCGACAAGATCTTCAAGCAAACCATGAGAATGGTTCAATTTTAAATAACCCGTCGACACAGTTTCCGCAAAAGACGACAACTGACGTCATTAAAGTGTTTGTTTTGCTACCAATCAATTTTCATTTTAAGCTTCAGATGTCACGGAACAAAATAAGATTACACAATAAATAACTGCATTTCTCCAAATTGAAAATAATTTGCCACTAATGTCTCGTTGTTTTTCTTTGCGTTGTTATTGTTCAATTATTCGCTACTCTTAACAATTCTTCTGCGAATAGCGTATACTTTTGAAAACAGTGTAGACTCTGATCAGACAGCTCCACCAGGAGCTGTCTGATCAGAGTCTGCACTGTTTTTGTTTAGAATATGTCTGCGTCACTTCCCTTTGGAAATTTGTTCCTTATTTTCCTAACTTATGTTAGAGATCAGACAATAAGTGTTTATAGAGTTTTATGTATTGATATCCAGCGAGAGAATGGTGTTCCGTCCAATGTTACGCATTTTCTTGATGCTGTACAACAAACGATCATATTTAAGCAAACTGAAAGTCACGATCGGAAGACGGGTAACAAATCAACCATTCACTCCATAGATGCGTATTTCTACGCTTTTTTATTTTATTCCGCTATGAACAAATAGTACCAATTTATACAGTCATGAATATGTATCGTAAGAAACATTTTCAATATTCTAGCAGATGGTACATGCAGCTTAAAGCTTGCTGAACATGAAGCAGAATGCGCATTAGGCGCATATTGTTTCACTTCCAACCTGCTTCAAGAGGCCATCTATCTTAAATACTAGAAACAGGATATGGGGAAAAGGGTTAAAACAGGATGGAAATGAAGGAGTCTTTCTTTTCATTTCCATCATGCATTCAGCTCAGCTGCGGCCTGTCTTATGTACATGAGTCTTCCACTGAGTGGATGTAACCTAGAAGTGGTCGTAAAAGCGAATGTTTGCATCAGCGAGTGTTCGCAATAACGACAGATAGGATTTGTTATTAATGTTTTGCGAATTTAGATTTGTCGAGAAGCATCTGACCGCAAACAAAGCAGAATTATTATTATTACTATTATTATCATTATTATTAAACCCGATTCATATAGCGCTCTTTTCACACAGGAGCTGTGCTACATGAAAGTATATGAATGTATACATGTATACCTACACAGCGAGAAAAGACAAATACATGTACATGTAACTACATGCACAATAACCATGATACATTGTGGAGTTACATGGAAACTCTGTAAATAACATTACCAAGATTATAAAATTTGTTTTAATTAGTTTGTAAAATCAACTTTAAAAAGAGTCAAATAATTAACCTATCAATAGCATGATTAAAATAGTGATTTAAAAGTCATTGTTGTCCAACCAATATACCAACTGCAACATAGAAGAACCAGCTATTTGTACTGTTACATGCAACAATACATTTGAGCCGTGTCATGACAAAACCTGCCTTATTGCATTGCAAACTGTGTAGATCAAGGCCAGCCGCCGTGTCTTTGACGCGGCGGCTGGTCTTTATCTACTCTGTTTGACACCCACAATCATCTAACGCATTAGCAATATTTTATATGGTTTTTGGCAGCGTAAACAAACTCAGAAGCAGAGCCTGTGATGACAACGGTGTGTTGCTATGCAATAAGGCAGGTTAAGTAATGGCACGGCTCATTTGTTTTTCGTTCCACTAGAAATTCCTCACTCATTGGCATAGCTGTTTCTAGTATTCTTAATAAAATGCACGGAGGTTATAACTCGTTTACTGCTACAATTTAAAAAGCGATTTAACCTGAATTTGCAAATTTTTTGGATCCAGATCTGACGTCGATTTAATTCCGATTTCCGATTAGATTACAAATAGGTCGATACCAGATTTTAGGCCAACATAAAGCTAATTGTATTAAAGGCTGAATTGACGGTTGATGGAAAAAAGCAGCAAATTAACAAAGTAAGGGTTTAATCTTTGATTGCCATGCTGTCATCTGCCTGAAACAATTGTCATCTGCTTTTCATTCTCAAATTTGAATTTCAGGAATTCTGAGTACAGTAACATCGATACGAGCCCCAACTAATTTGGATCCTGATCAGACGCCGCTTGACGCAGCGTCTGATCAGGGTCCAAACTATTTGCAAACAGTCACTGTACTCGGGGTAAAGCAGAGAATGGATTAATCTTTTCACTGCCAACGACGAAAACAGTCTATTTACAAACAGTTTGGTCCTGAGTCACGGCAGAAGCCATACTAATTTACATTTCGTATCAACTTTTCATAGGGCTGCTTTAATTCTTGCTGAGAAATATCAGCTTATATAATAGACAATGCTGTAAGCAGACGATACAATGGCTGTGATAGGGCTAAAACAGAAGATACCATTGACAGTGATGGGTTTTAAGTAGTTTTCTTTTTTTGATTAGCCATCGGCGACCAGTTTATCGAGTTGACGCTGTAAAAATCGCTTTCTTGAGCATTTGTTACACTGGTTTTTGCTAATGGCTAATTTAAATGCACACTTCTACGAGCCCACGTTCCGGTGGGAAAACGGGTTTTTGTTTGCTACATGACAGTGCTGTGCCATCAAGGACGACTGGTAATCGCGTCCGGGCGGCAAGATTTCCCTATTAAAAGGTGCACGGTGTAAAAAGTCATGTACGTGGACGTTGGGTTCTTAGCTAACACAATATTGTTTTGTAATTGAAATATAGCAGTTACATTCGCTCTCCTGTATAAGCTCTCATTTCTCTTCTCCTTCGATCGCGGATTTTCATTATTTCTCCCTCTCTACCTATTTCTGTCTAGCTACATGTCGGTCTCACTCTGTCCCCATCCCTGTATATGTACATGTAATGTATCTATAATTGTCTATCTGATAATCTGTCCGTCTGTTCGTCTGTCTGTCTACTTTTGTCTTTTTTGTCTGTAACGATATGAATGAATATAGGTTAGATTTATTATGTTGGCAGTATGTTATTATTTTGAACTAAACATAATGTAATCGTTTGTACTAAACAATTGTGTTCATTCAAAACAATAGAGCCTCAGATCAGACGTAAAAGGAGCTTTGTAATTCTAATTAATGCATATGATTTATATAAAAGAACTGTCATATACTGCATTTAAATGTAAAGCATGTGCATTCGATGTCGTTGAAATTAGAAACATATTTCCACTGTAATATCCCTTTCTCGATCTATCGACATCGATTGACCGTAACACTCCTTGGACACCCTGTGTAGCTGCTTTATTTGTCATAAAATTTGAACAAATTTCTTTTATAGTACAATATTTTGTCCAAAAGGCACACACTGAATGGCAAACAGTGTAGACACTGATCTAACTGTTACATGTACCCAATTCTGATTTATTTGCGCAGACCTGGCTATCCAAATACTTAGGATCATTACGGGTAATCTTATCTGACATGGGAAGTTACTGTTTCCTACATGTAGTATATTTATATATCATTTAAAAGTATGTAGTTGTATCGTCGACGGAGTTATTCATTATATTATACAAAGCTGTCCAGCTTTAACTGTATGTATATTTAGCTATAATTTAATATTGTTTGTTTTCATTACATTTGGTTAGCTGTGATTGGCTGTAATTTTTGTTTCATAACTCCATGAAAAAAATAAAATTCAGGCCACGCCTTGTCAAGACTACTTTCCCTTAGTCCAACTGCTCTTCACAAGCGCTGCATGAAGCAGGATGCCAAATGACGTCATTGACGTCGACGTTACTACATAACAACGCCGCGTTTTGGCGGAAAATATGTATGGCGGAGGGACTACATGTACAACCTACGTTTTAAAAGCGTTAAAAAAGAACATTCGCGTCAGATTCTCAATTTAACTACTTTCTTAAATTCAGAAGTGATATTAAATTATAAGGAATAATTCGGAATATTTATTGTATTCATGGAGGTATGAAAAAAAAACCTGGTCACACTTTTGTATGAAACTGCTTCGCGGTTTCATACAGTGTGACCAGGTTTTTTTTTCATACCTCCATGAATACAATAAATATTCGAATTATTCCTTAAATGCATATAGACAATGATGGTTACCGATATGAGCTTACAAAAACCGTAAGAAATTAAAAACAAATATGTTTTTTCTTACTTAGTATTCCATTGGGCTTGCGTTAAAACGGGAACAAAATTACGTCTTCTCCACTGTATATCAGCTTTACAGTCGGTGTTTAAATAAATTGTCTCAAACGAGATTGCTCTTATAGAATGTGAGACTTCCCTTAATGTATTGTAATATTATGATGGAATGTGTTCAGGTTTGGCTCAGACTTTTAGAAATGCCAAATACCAGACATGCAAGACAATGCTACTTGATTGTATGCCAGTTGGATGAAAGTTGAAGAAACACGTACATGTAGGCATCAACAACAAAGCAGTTTTTGTTACAATATGGTTTTGGATATGCATGCATGAACGTTCAATTGGTTATCGTTTATAAAATATTTAGGGAAGAGTATTATCACTTTACTCCATAGCCTGTTTCCTACTTTGAAGACAGGTGACAACTTAAAACAGGTTGAACTTAAAGCGGGAATGCACCTTTATGTACATTTCTGCTTTACTTTCAGTCTGCTTCATGGTATAATATGCTAGGATACAGAAAACATTTCTGATGTGTTATTTTATGACTGTATAAAGCAGAACAATTTTCCTTAGTGGAGGAATGAATAAAAGGCACAAAAGGCATATTTAGTTATATAGATTATAATTGTCAAACACATACTGTAACGGTATCTAAAGATACATTCTTATTTCATTTTAATAAGACAATGGTGAAAAACGACGTCCAAAACAGCATTTCCACTGCCTATAGGGCTGCCATATCTCAGGATTTTCCCGAAATCTTCGGATTTATTTGAAACATTCTCCGGATGTGGGTGTCAAACGTTTCGCGGCGTCTGATCTGGATCCAAACTGTTTGCATTATTATGTTAGTGACAAAGAGCCTTGCAGCTAAAGGGTTAAAGGTACGATTCCTAAAATCTTGCTTGAAAAATTGGAAATCTTAGGATTTTTATGAGTATTGTAGACTTATTGTAGCCCTGTGCCTACTTTCCACTGGTAGATAGGAGCTTAACCTTTACCTCAATAGCCATAAATACAAATTTATTACATTGTACATGCGCATCAAGCTGTGTAAACGACAGGTTACTGCTGAAAGTAAGATGGAAATAAAGTCATATACATGTATGCTCAAAACCATAACAGAATATTAATTTTATCAATCATATGAGGAGATACAATGTAGGTCGAGGCGCGCTTATAAATCGATACTTATGTGGCTAAAATAAGTAGCACTATGAGTGAACAACTTTAACCTGGTCATCTCTTTGTCATTAACCTGGCTATGTTTTGTGTGACATTAACTAGGTAATTAGTGAGATGAAGGTTTGGGGTAAGCTTCCAGATCCCTCTATTCTCAAGTTAAAGCAAAGAGAAGTTTCGGTTATATGGCTAACCACATTTAAAACAAAGGATACCCAATGCGAGACATTGTTTTGCGTTGTTCGGAGGGAGTCTTTATAGGTAGGGAAATTGGCTTACATTTACAAACAGCTTGAATCCAGATCAGACGTCGCGTAACGCGGCGTCTGGGGCCCGTTTTACTAAACTACTTACGCAAATTTTTTGCGTAAGTCAAAATTTTAGATTTAAATTTATATTTTATATTATCACTTGCTACAAACAGCAAATAGCCAGATCAGAGGACGCGCTTTTAGCGCGTCCTCTGATCTGGCTATTTGCTGTTTGCAAACGTTTATGATCGAAAAATAAGAGCTAAACGATTTTGACTTACGCAAAAGTTTTGCGTACGTTGTTTAGTAAAACGGGCCCCAGGTCCGGATTCAATCTGTTTTTCACTCGTCATTATGTTTTTTTTTCTATCAAAATGTCAAATATGTAAATTGATATGTAACCAGCAGACGACACTTTTAGGCAGATGATATTGCAACTGTAAATGTGTTAGACATAATGGTATTGTTAAGGGAACTTCGCCAACGGTTGATGTAAGGAGGGAATCGTTGATGAGAGGGCCGTTGTAGGGAGGGAACACTGTAGCCACATAGGACAAAGGTTGTGAGTACGTCCGCCATGCAGTAAACAGAATACTCATGAAATAGCATACATGTACACCAATATAGATGCGAGTAAGCAAATTTGAAGATCAATTGGTCAAATCGGAGGACGATTGCCTCGTAGTCCCTTTCTTATTGAATGTCATAATGAGGTGCAGTTATTGAACTGAATTGTCGGTTAGTCCATACAGAGTATCGATTATGTGATAATGCGTGTCTGGTAGGAAATATGAAGAAACTTGGAATTCCCAATAAGTCATAAATCTTCGTCTTACTCAAATATAGATCATTGGAAAGAACTAAAAGTCAGGATAGACCTCTAGTATGGCGGTATTCTCTCCCGTTTAAACATTTCCTCATTGAAACTTGAAATGGATAATTCCAGTTTTCAATTTAGTCTTGTCCATTTTGACTATGTAGGATTGTTTTTTTTACTATGCATTGTACAAAAGACAAACAGTGCAGAACCTGACCATAGGGCTCGTAAATTAGCCCTCTGATCTGACATTGCTTTATATGATTACGTGTTGCAGTAAACCATCTCTATTACAACCATTAAAACGAATGCTAAATGATATTATTAAAACAGGTAACAGCTTAAAGCAAAGTGACAATTACACAGAAAGCTCCCAAAGGAGCTTTCTGTTTATTACCACCTTACGTTAAGCAGTCACCTGTATGAAACACCTAATACTTTACATAATTGAGCGGTCGTAAAAGAGAGTTTTTAAGATATAATTATGTATGTCAGATGGAGGGTTGGTAAATTTGCATTGTGTATGATATTCTCTGCTGTACTTCTCTCTTATTATTATTATATAAACGTTTTGTGTGTTTCGAAAATGTTTAATGATTTCAGACTGCGCTCCCGAGTGATCACACGATTCAAGATTTAGCCGTATTTGGTTTGGCGCTTACAATAGTACGGATGGCCTGGTGATCGCTTTGCGCATCAATTTTCACGTTATGCTATGAGCAGTTAGATCCTTCTAATCATGGTATTCACTATTTGTCATTTTGCCAAAAAAATACCCTATATATTCATATTGAACAAGACGTCACTGGAAACTGTTCAGGTCCGTTGAGTTAATATATAACTGCGTTTACGATTACTTAAAAGCTTGTTTTCAAACTACATGTGATAGACACTTCATAGTTGGAATGCATACTCAACTCAAGAAGTCCTAGAGCCCAGGAAAACTTTGGTAACGTAAGACAAAGGTAAATGTCATTTAGAGGTCGAAATCAACCTTGACCATAATTTTGAAACTGCATGTGATAGACACTTCATGTTTTGCATGTGTACACTACCAAGAAAGACACTGAACTCAGTGCGACGAGGGCATGTCGGAAAAATGGCCAATGCCATAGGGGACATAGTGTTTCACAAACACATCTTGTGTTACGTTTAGTTTCGTTTAACTCTTTTCCTACCAAGTTTTAGCCTCAGTCTGCTTTAACCCTCTTACCGCCATATATTGTCTGCCTTGTGGTATTATCGTCTGCCAAACTGTTTGCAAAGTCGCCGTTTGGCGCGTTTGGCATGTGTACACCATCATGGAAAACACTGAGCTCGGTACAACGTGGTCATGTCAGAGAAAGGCTAATGCCCCTTTGATCACAGTGTTTCACAAACACATATTGTATTACACTGCGTGTATGTTTAGGTTCGTTTAACTCTTTCCTTGCTAACTTTTATCGTCTGCGGTAACTATTTGACCGCCAAAATATTGTTTGCATTGGTAGTATCGTCTGCAATATTTTGAAAGTCAGTTTAGGGCCGTTTTGAGTGAAGATATGTTGATACAGTGCCAAACAGTTTGGATCCTGATCAGACGCCGCGTCACGCGGCGTCTGATCAGGACCCAAACTGTTGCAAAGTCGTCGTTTGGCGCTGTTGGCAGTCACAATAACAGATTTCATTTTACAAGACTGATGCCAATTGGATAAAAATAATTTGTGTTTTCCTGTTAATTGAACTTTATTTAGAATTTAGCAATGTTTTAATTAAGATACAAATTTTAATTTTGTACTGCATGCTCCAGCAGCAGTAGTTTTGCATTAATTAACTCTTTCCACGCTAGAGTTATCGTCTGCAACAAATGCCATCTTTTATTGATACAGTGGAGAAAACGTTATTCTTTCCCAATACACGCGTTTACGTTTAAACTATTATTTCCAGTACGAACAGTTGCTCCAAACTGTTTGCCACTCAGCTTAAAATCAATAGTCAGAATTGTCAAAAAGTTGTTATTTTCTTCATTGAAGTATATTGCGTTTGCGTTTCGTTTGCGTTTAAACGGGAAAGAATAACGCTTTCTCCACTGTAAGAAAAATAAATTTTAGACTGTCTTATCCAAATGGGGCTAGTGTGTTTGTCAGTTTGGGTCTTGATGAGACGCCGCGTAAGGCGGTGGCTCATCAGTCTCCGGTCTGTTTGTAAAGGTAATCACGGTTTCGCCGCTGGCATGCCGGGAGTGTAAGCTTGTTTATATTTTAACGAAGGCCTTGTGAATTTTAAATCTTATTTTGTTAGGAAAATATAAGATTATTCTCTAGCCGTAAACAATTTAATTATTGTACGAGTAATTACTTAAGATATTAGAAAATCCGTCTAATTCTTTACTGGTAAACAACATAGTGATAAAAAATAAAGTATTTTTTATGGCTGCAATTGCATAGGCAATAGAGAATAATTAACTCTTTGTTCCATTTAAAGGCAACGTAATTGCAATGAAATGTAGAAAATGATGGCATTTTGAAATGTCTGACGGTATATTTTTGCATAAAGGTGCTTATTGGCAAAGAATAACGTCGTCTCCTTTGTAATTAGTAGTTCCAGTGTTTAAAACAATACGTGTACGTCGTTTATTCCCTTTATCGCCAAATTTATCGTGGTAATTTTATTCCTTCACCGCCATACTGTCGTCTGCTTCAATATTGTTGTCTGCAATATCGTTTCAAAGTTAAATTTAAGGCAGTTTGGCAGTCTACTCGTAAATTTCGAAACAAGTGTCACTCTATTCGGATCCTAGTTAAAAGCCGCGTCACACGGCGTCTAATCAGGATCCAAGCTGTTTGTAATTGCACCTTCATGACGCCATTGTCACTGAAAGATGAAACGCAACGAAACGCAAATTCCATCACAATAAAACGTGGTAAATCAGTTTCATTAAAAGATAAGCACTCTAAGGGATGTCTTTATTTGCATTTCATATTTACAGTGGAGAATGTGTTATTCTTTCCCAATAAACGCGTTTACGCTAAAACGATTATTTGCAGTGCAAACAGTTTGGAGTCAGATCAGACGCCGGGTAACCCGGCGTCTGATCAGGCTCCAAACTGTTTGCCACCAAGATAAACATGAACTATCAGAATTGTCAAAAAATTGTACTTTTCTACGTTATAGTGCTTTGCGTTTGCGTACGTTTGCGTTTAAACGGAAAAGAATAACAGATTCTCCACTGTACCTCACACATCTGTAATATAGACAGACGGACCGAACCTGAGGAACAAAAACTTGGTTTTGTTACAAATTAATTGAGACAAAATATTTAAAACGCAGACGAAAATGTGTAAATTTCATTAGTTTGTTTCAAATAAACTCGTGTAAAGCTATAACAAAGCTGAAAATTCATATTCATGTTAAAACTTCTTATACAATTCGTTTCCATAATTATGCTCTTTAACCCTTTTACAAACAGTTTGATCAGGATCTAAACTGTTTGACACTCGTTCGAAAATGCTATAAGTGGACAACCAACGTCAATACTAGAAACAGGTCATGGAGGAATGGGCTAAAAAGTAATTTCTGTCTCTTATATCCTGTTTTAGCTACACTTTATTGTAAACATGGAAAACAATCCATCATTTGAGTGGTTGTAATATAGGATTTTGTTTTTACAATATAAGTTACATTATTACATTATTCTTTACCAATAGACACAATTGAACTCATATAAGTTCCATCCATTTAAAAACGTTTGGAGCCAGATTAAACGCCAGGCTCCAAACTGTGTGTCATTCATATTGACAGAAATCGTCAGACTTTTTAAAATCCTGTCATTTTTCAACATTCAATTGCATAACGTTTACGCTCGGTTTCCGTTTAGACTAAAACGAATAACACCATTCCCACTGTATTCGTTTAATATGTAACACCGTCTCAGCTTTGTCATTTATCAATATAGATGTGTCCCTACGGCGAAACAACCGAAAGAACTATTGAACAATCTTGTGTCTTGGTTTAAATCCAATTAAGTTTCTCAGGAAAACTGACATAGCCTTAAATTGATTGCCCGTGGAGGGGTTCCATAATCTAGAAAAGCAATAATATTGCATTGGCATCATCATTTTTCTTCAAATTTAAGTTTCGGGAGAAGTAATGTATGGATATGCCACTATGACATAACTTTATTGGATTTGTATGAGAGTTGAGATGTTTATTGTATTTGAAACAAAAGTTTCTGTGCCCCATACCGCGCAAACGAATGCATTTACTGGTAGTGGATTCTTACATGCTTACAGTGGAGAAGACGTTATTCTTTCCCATTTAGACGGAAGCATTGCATTAGAATGGAGAAAAGAACAACATTCTGACATATCTCACTTTTTATTGTAATCTGAGTAACAAACAACTTGAAGCCTGATCAGACGCCGGGGTTACCCGGCGTCTTATCTGGCTCCAAACTGTTTGCATTTGATATAATAGTACATGTATTAGCGTAAACGCGTTTTTTGGGAAAGAATAACGTCGTCTCAACTATATATATTTAAAGCCGCATTGTGCTTTTGAGAAACCTGCATAAAACGGTTTTTTGGGGTCCCATTTGAACTACGTGGGACGTGATTCTTTCACAAAAACCGGTTTTATCTAAGCAATTCGCTTTTTAAATTTTATTTATAATATTTTTGTGCTAGCACCAATTAAAAAGCCTCCCTTGTGAATGGAAAGAAGGACAACTCTGTAAATACAGGGCTCCAGATAACGGAAGTATTTCGAAAACTTAAATCTTTATTTCTGCTTTTAAACCCAATGGTGTCATACTCATTAAAAGTGTCTCGAATAGACGGTTTAATCAGTAGTAACACCATAGCATTCGGTGCTGAAATGAGTGAGAAAATGTTAGATTGGTTCAGATTACTCTCGCTTACATGTTTAGCTGGAACATCTGGATAACCCTTATTCTGCTGCACAGACGTCTGCTTCGACATTGTCGTCTGCAAAATGTGTTCAGTTTAGATTTATGCATTGTTTTAATTAAACAAACCTTAAGACGAGTGTCAAATAGTTTGGATCCAGATGAGACGCCACGTTACGCGGCGTCTTTTTAGATTCAAATAGTTTGTAAACTCCGTAAAGTAGGCACAGGGTTAAACACTATGAGATTCAATAACAACGTGTACATATCTTTCACTGTGGGTAAACGGTCAAATAAACCTATAGAGAATGTATACCTTGAGCTTGCTGAAAATGACTGTTTCAGCCTTGTCCGCTCTCTAACTCAAACATTTCTTTTTGGATCTTCACCAAACTTGCTACAAATGTTTATTAGTATAGAATCTAGGTCAGATTCAATAACTAGCAAAATCGCATGAGGCATGTCTGAGTTATTGCTGAAAAATGCTGAAACAGTCATTTTTTAATACATAAAGGGCAAAAACTCAGATATGCCACATGCGATTTTTGTAATAATCAAATTAACCTAAATTTTATATACTTAAACATTTTCAGCAAGTTTAATGAATATCCGATAAAAACTGTATGTGTTAGAGTGCAAAAAGTGACTGAAACCGTCATTTTTCATTAATAAACAGGCAATAACTTAGATATACCTTATGCGCTTTTAGTAGTAATTATACTAAACCTTGATATTATATCAATAAATCTTTTCAGCAAATTTGGTGAAGATCCAATAAAACGTGTTTGTGTTAGAGAGCAAACCTTGCTGAAAACAGTCATTTTTTAATACATAAAGGGCAAAAACTTAGGTATGCCACATGCAATTTTAGTAATAATCAAACCAGACCTGAATTTTATATGAATAAATATTTTCAGCATGTTTGGTGAATATCCGATAAAAACTGTTTGTTTTAGAGTGCAAAAATGACTGAAACAGTCATTTTTTATAAATTAACAGGCAATAACTCAAAAACACCTTATGCGATTTTAGTAGTAATCAAACTAAACCTTGATTTTATATCAATGAAAATTTTCAGCAAGTTTGTGGAAGATCGGATAAAAGATATTCGAGTTAGAGAGCGGACAAAAAAGTGTGATAGTCTAACTGACTGATGGATCGACCGTCGAAGGTTATTGCGGTTGCACACGGTGATGTTGACTCCGGCTGTATCACGTGAAACTAAGCCGTGTGGTAAGGTTTATGGCAGACGCTCTATTTTCGGTTTGTTATGATTTTAAATCGCCCTTTTTGGTGATTTAGGTCCGTCTTCATCATTTCATAGATCAGTTTGGCCCATTAGAATGTTCAAACATTATTATTAACCGTTATTGTATTTCAGACATTATGAAAAGGTCTGAAAACACAATGGGACTTTAAGGGATGACTGGCCTGATATTTCATTTATTTTTATTTTTGAAAAGAAATTCATGTTAGCAGACAGTGTATACCGTAGATACAGATTAGACGTCGCTTTATGTGTCTGAACTGTTTACCTACGTCCCATTTACGGGGCGCTATGGAGTAATGGGTTAAACATAATGTACTGTGGAGAAAACATTTTTGTCCCGTTTATACGAAAGCGAATGCAATTCAGTTCAATGTACAAAGTAACAAACTTTTTCACGTCGCAGACGGGTCTGTTTCCTTTTTAGACCTCAACTCTCTGAAACCATTTAACCATTCAGGAATAATCAGAAATCTAGGTCAATGACCACTTGCTCGAAATGCAGTACTCTCATTGGCCAATAATGCCGAAACGGCCTAGATTAGAGCTCTGTCGTTTTTACACATTTATCTTGGAGTTTAAACCTTGCAAAAACATTGAAAACAATGAGATACAGCCTAACTATTGCTGTTACGGGTCATCATTTCTAAAGTTAGCGTGGATAATCTCTAAATTTAGCATGTTGGAAATTCTGTTTATAAAATGAAACAAAAAAGACATGGTATTTAATAAATACTGTACTCCCCCTAAAACTTTAACCTGCGACGGAATTTCTTTTAAATATATACATTCTTGTTTAAAATGTTGATGACTCATTCTTATCTGAGTGACAAATTGTTTGGCACCTGACCAATCGTTGGGTTACCTATATCAGAAGGATCTGCCAGGGGCCCTTTGACCATGGTGTCCATTGTTTGTCATAAAACTACTAAAACTTATTCGACCAGACGAACTTGGAAATTTAAAGTTTCACTGGTCAAGACTTTAATACACATACAAATGAACTTTTCCATGACAAAACCAGTCTTATTGGATTGCAACATTGTACAGACCAAGTACCGTTGTCATCCCATACTCTGTATCCACTGCCAAATACCACATACCTCGTATACATGTAATACAGCTTCATAAAATGATTTAGACGCATGTGGGTGTCAAGCAGTGTAGATCAAGACCGGTCGCCGCTTGATATACACTATTTGCAATGCAATTAGTCTTGTGTTTTCATATCACGGCTCATATAGTCTATATTGGAGTGTATCTTTATTCCTGGTTTACTGACAAATAGTATACGGTGTAGCTCACTTATCTATATGGAAGTCCTCAGGGCCGCTCCCTCATAAGTTATAAATAAAGAAGTCCCCGGGGCTGTCTGGTTTCATCCGTATATCCAACTTTTGTTTTTCTTGCCCACTTTAAGATATGTTATTTAGAGATGGGTAATAGATTTAATTTGCAATATCCAATATTTCGATATATGCAATTTCTTTGTAAGTGAGATGAACTGCAAACAAGCAGTGCTGAGCAGCTAGTCGTTGACGAAACATGTTTATCGTGATAGATAGTTAGCTGCATAATTTAAGACACACGTACAAAGAAGAAACAAATTGAATGTGCCCTGAAAACCTTAAATGGAAAAAATCCAGTTTCAGATAAAAATTGTCCATTTTGATTATTTATGGTTGGTTTTTACAACATTTTAAAAACAACAGGGCAGACTTTAGTTAAAGTTTTTAGTCAAAATGATAAAATTCTAAAGCCATACTACGTCACGTTAGGCTGTTACAGCGCGTGCGTGTTTAATGGAGAATTTTAAATAGGTATGTACGTTCCTTCTTCGTTTATATTGGGGTTTGCGCGATATGTGTTAGATTTCCAGTTTAAACGCAAATGCGCTGAGGTTTGAGCTTAGTCTGACACTGAGCGTCATGGCATTTGATCTGTCTCAAAACGTTTGTAATGTGCATCATTGCTTTAGCACACACTCTTTCTCCACAACGGCCCTTTGAGCAACGACTCCATCCGTACTACAACGCTTGCGGCTGTTCCCTTAAGAAGACAATTATGTCCAAACGTTTCTTGGCTGCAATATCGTCTACTTACAAACTGGACATTTTGACAGACAAATCCATAAAGACGAGTGACAACGGCGTCTGATTGGGATTCAAGCTGTTGACAAATGTAAGCCAATTTATAGGGTGTTCGGATAGCACATTGATACATGTACATGTAGCGCACCTGCTTTTCATCAATGCGGTCTCGAGTTCGATCCCGGGTCGGGGCAGTATATGAGAGGGTACATTGGTCGCCCGTCCGAACACGTAGGTTTTCTCCGGGCACTCCAGTTTCCTCCCACAGAAATGACCCAAATACGAGCCTTCGAGAGTGATTTGTATAGTTTATGTAGCATGTTTCATAATCTATGTAAAATAAATAAAGTTTAAACTTTAAACTAAACTAAACCAAAGTCCCTCCCTATAACAACTCCCTCTGAACAACATGCACGCTTTTTGTCTGTTGTCTTAGAGAGGGATTACTGTATTTAGAACGAATACCAAGTTTCATTAAATCACTTTAAAGTTATGTAATTTGACACTTTAAGCGCTTAAATCATTGCCCAACTTGAAGTATGATATATTTTGTAAGATATACATGCTCAGACGCCGAAAACTATCACTTACATGTATATTGTCTATTCATTACTGCTTAAAGTGGATCTGTCTTCTTTAATAGAGGATTTAATTAACAGAGTAAAATGGCTTATTCATATAATTTACAAAGTTTTACCTATCTTAGGTTAAAGTATTTTCGAACAATAACTGACGTTAATATCGCGTGCCAGTCTTTTTTTCAATTTCTATAGCTATAATTGAATTAACTATCGTCAAGTTGAACTCTTTTCATGCTGTATGCGACTTGAATAACATTTGAAAACTGTGTGGATCCAGATCACACACCGTGTAACAAGGCGTCTTATCTTTATTCAAACTGTTTGACACCTATAATAAATATGTTGTTACAGTATCAACAACCATACATTCGTATTTTTTGAAGACGCCATATTTGAAGCAGACGACTATTTAGCATGATGAAGGTTAAGAGAACGTAGTCTGTATTCAATGATTCCAAGGAATGAGATCGTCTTTAACTCTTCTATTGCCAAGCTTTATCGTCTGCTTTAACCCTTTTACCGCCAAAACGTCGCCTGCATTGGTAGTGTCGTCTGCAATATGTTAAAGTCAGCTTTAAGGCTGTTTTAACTTAAGAAATGTCGATACGAGTATAAAACAGTTTGGATCATGATCAGATGCCGCGTAACGCGGCGTCTGGTCAGGATACAAACTGCTTGCAAAGTCGCCTTTTGGTGCCGTTGGCAGTGAAATATTTAAATGTAAACCTTTTCTTACTCAATTAAATCCTCTTTCAAATATAATAATTTTAAATCAGTTTGATGCTATTTAAAACTAAAGAAAGGCATCTGAACTGGATCTTAACCATTTGACAGTTATATTAATGCTTTGTACTTCAATAACGCTTAACATTTCAATGTTTATATTTACAAACAGACGACACATTTCAGCAGACAATAAAACATGTATGTCAACAACTGTGTTCGACAGTCTTTACGTCATAATGGCAGCGAATCGTTTATTAGTATCCTGCCTTACTTGTAAGCTTTTCTTCAGTCTGCCGTTTAAGTCATTTCTTTTTAAAGTTCTGATGAGAAAGTCTGAATCCGTGTTTAATACAGCTTGGTTCCTGATTAAACACCGCGTTGCTCGTCGTCTGACCAATGTGCAACTCATTATAAATATTAATATGCTAGTCCGCAGCTTGATGAAAGTTAAGACATTAAATGGTAAGTTTAGTATTCCTAAATCCCCAAAGTATTGCAGTATAACGGTGGAGACGACGCTATTCTTTCCGGAAACGAAATGCAAACGGAAGAACGTTCAAATAAGTTGTCATTTACTGTATTATATTGGTTTTTATTTGCGTTTAATTGCATTTGAACGGATATAATACATCATTTTGTACGCAATGGCAGTGGATTTCAATATACATGTAGGGTTATCATATTTCTATATTATCCAAAGTGAGATTACGAATGGAACAATAAAAGTTATTTATATGGCTGCCATTAATTGGTTAAATACAACTCATCAGTCAATCAGATGAGTGAGCTAATATATAACAAAGGCTATTCATCTATTGCATGTTTCAGCAATGTATCGGTGGTTACATAAAGGGTTACTGCGTCCAAATAAGGAGAAATAAAACTAACACAGTTATCTAATGTAGGGGTTAATTAGTTCGCATTTTCTATTGCTTGTCTTTACAACAAGGGACCAAACGATGAATCCCTTACCCTGTTGGATAACAGATGTTATTATTTCTCGTTTATACGCGAACGAAACGCAGTTCACAAAAATATAGAAATTTACTATATTTTGAAATGTTTATCTATTCATTCTAATGTGAGTGGCAAACAGTTAGGAGCCTGATCAGACGACGGGTCACCCGGCGTCTGATTTGGCTCCAAACTGTTTGCAATTGAAACAATAGTTTAAACGTAATCGCGTGTATTGGGGAAGAACAGCGCTTTGTCAACTGTATGTAAGCTTGAAAACTGCACATGATTTCATAAGTGAAATTTAAATCTTAACCATGTAATGAACTTCGACATGATTTGATACTGATACGACGACACCCAACTATGCATGCTAATTTATAGGGTGTTTGGATAAAAAGCTACATTGCAAATTGCAATGAAAGGTTGTGAAGGGGTAAATCTCTAGCATTCCAAACGTTGTGATGATGTCTTTGGTGAACATTATAAACACAGTAATTAGACGTCTTACAGTTGAGTACGTGTTGCTCTTTTCCCTCACAAGTTAAAGTTAACTTACCGGTTGCTTTTATTTCTAAACGTTATAATTTTAGGCAATTTAACTTCAATCGCATGTATAAGAGTGTCAAACAGTTTGGGTTCTGACCAGACGCCGCGTTACACATATATTTGTATCTGGGTTGACCGAACCAGCGATTGCTTATTAAAGAAAGAGAGACTCCTTGTTCATGAGCTACCCTTTTAATGGAGCAGACGTTACTATTTCCGATTTTAACGCAATTTAACGCAAATTCCGTTCAGTAAGTTGCTAAAATTGAAAGTTTCAATACAATAATGACTGGTTGTGAAACTCTGAGTGGCAAACAGTTTGGAGCCTAATCAGATATCAAGTTAACCAACGTTCGGTATGGCTTCAAACTGTTTGCAATGGAAATACTTGTTTTGGCACACATGCATTAATGTTTTTATATGGTTGAGACAATATCTCACCCAGAATATGCAAAATGCGATACCAGTATATCAATGATTAACCCTTAGTCCGCCAAATAAATTGTCGTCTGTTATATTTCTCGTCTGCTTCAAGTTTCAAAGTGCTTCAAAGTTGCCCAAAATTGCTGAAAATGTTGTCCGAGTGTCAAACAGCTTGGATCCGGATGAGACGCTGAGTTACTTAAATGTCAAATGACGTTTAGCAACATGACATATCTTTAAATGAAAATATCTGAGTCAAATGACAAAACTAAAACCTACAGGCATAGTAGTCTAGATATGTAATAAGAGATCACCCAGTGAAGTTGCAAATACGTATACATCTTAAGAAAGTTGATTTACTTTATACTTAATGCAGGATACAAATAATGCAGACAACTTCTTTAGCAGCTTTCGAAATCATTTATGCATGAAGTAACTTAGTGTTTTAAATACTCTATATGGGCATTATGTTGAGTGGATTGCTCAATACTAAATCAACTGTCTTACCCTGAGTACAACGGTTTCTTCCAAACAGTTTGATCAGGATCCAATCTGTTTGGCACTCATTTCAATACTTCTTTAGTCAAAAACCCAAAATTTTAAATTTGAGAAATAAAAGCAGACGACAATTGTTTCAGATTGATGACGTCATGGCAGTGAAGGGATTAAATTAACCGCTTTTCTCATTGACAGATATAGATGCGCTCGTAGTTACTGAAGGCGAAAAGCATTCACGTATAACGCCCTCGCAAACATGCAAAGATGTATTGAATTTCTTATTTGCTTTATGTCTAAACTAATGCACCGTAAAACAAATCCAATCTTGTTTATGTCCTTGTTCAAGAAATCAATGCAATTCGTCATGTACAGTGGAGAAGACGTTATTCTTTCCAAATAAACGCGTTTATGCTCAAACAGTTATATCCATTGCAAATAGTTTTGACCCTGATCAGACGCCGGGTCACCCGGCGTCAGATCAGGCTCTAAACTGGTTTCAACTCCCATTCGAATAATGCGTAAGAAAAAATATATATAGTTTTAAGATTGTATGGCCTGTGCGTTTAGTTTGCGTTTAAACAGGAATAATAACATCTCCATTGTTTTATAATAGAGCGGTTTACAAATGCAGTACAATTAAGTTAAGTAATGATATATCTTCTGCGTTTTGCCACTGGGAAGTAAAGTGAAAGGTTTGTTTATTGAACCCTAGTGGCACATGTACGCGCCCTTTACAAACAGTATACGCACAAAAAGTGCATTGTCCTATGCATATAGTGTATATCCAGATCAAAGCGAAACTGTTGGAGCCCTCTGATCAGAGTCTGTTTCGCTTGTAAATTTGCAATATATTGTAAAACAATCACAGTTGTCAAATTGGACTACACTTAATTGGAAGGTGGAATGGTCCATTTGAAGTTTCAGGGGTCAATTAATCAACTCTTCAGCTGCCATATTTTTATCTCCTAAAATAATTGCAATATAATTTTGAATTAAGAAATGGCAATAGCATCCAATCAATTTGTAAATAACATTTATAATCAATGAAAACGCAATTGTCAATGATTGAGTTAATAAACTGAGTATTTATAAGAGCACACGTCTATGTAAAGTACATGTCTTAACCCTTTCATGATCAAATTATTCGGGACAGTTTTACATGTACCCCTTCACCGCTTTAATGTTGTCTGCTTCAGTATTGTTGTCTGCAAGACACGTTTCAAAGTTAGATTTAATGTTGTATGACTTAATAAATATCGATAACAGTATCAAACAGTTTGGGTCCTGATCAGACGCCGCGTTACGCGGCGTCTGATCAGGACCCAAACTGTGTGCTAACGCTAAGGCGTCATTGAGAGTGAAAGGGTTAAATAATGTTTACTGTTTGGAGTTACAGTGCTCCCTCCCTTACACGGCCCTCCGAACAACGATTCCCTCCTTACAACGACAATTGCCGTTGTTCCCAAAACAAGACAATTATGTCTAACGCTTGCACTGCTGCAATTTCGTCTGCTTAAATATTATTGACAGTGACTGCTGTTTTTTACATATAAGTGTACATTTTGATAGATGAAATGTAATGACGAGTGACAAACATCTTGAATTCAGATCCTGAAGACGCAGCATTACGCAAAGTTTAATCTGGATTCGAGCTGTTTGCAAAGATAAGCAAACCCTTTATATTCCCTCCCTATAACGACTCCCAGCGAACAACACACGCAATTTTTGTATCTTATCCATTGGGTGTTGTTGTAGAGAGGGAATAGTGTAATTTATCTCAAATGCTGATATAAAACAGCTAGTTTTACATTCGATTCCGTAACATTTATACACGCATTCCTTAAAATGCGTTTTAGTTTATCAGTCGGAACTCGATTATTCGAACTGGCTTTAGTTTGAATATACACATAGTTCAAAGTTAAAACGTGGTTAAGGAAAATGTTTACCTCTAAACAACTAAAAACAGGTGTGATTGACTTGAGAGAGATCGAGCCAGCTCTTTCAAAATCTAAACTTATGAAATACTGGTAAGATCGATTTAAACGAGTTCAAAGTATCGATTTTCGACTTCAGGAAAAACTCTCTAGATAATGTATACGACCACTAAAACGTTAAGGCTAACATATTGTATAAAAGACACGTGGCAACCTAAAGCCATGGGAAAATATGGAACGAATAATAGCAACAGCAAAAGATAAAATTGAACAACATAACGGCAAATGGGATAAATTATAGTTGAATTTATAACACCAACTAATCGAAGGCAAACACAGAGTGTAAAACCCATTTCTTCCTCACACTAATACTTTCATATTATCCTATATTCCGCTACTTTCTCCATTTTTCTATACCGATCATATACAAAACTTATTTCTAGTTGTACATAAATAGACGGAAAAATTTACGTGCTAGAAAATAGTAAATGAAAATGTACTATATGATAGAAATGTTTATTGAAACGAGAGCAATGTATGTTATTTTCACCTGTTTGTGTATGTATATCGAGAAATAAAATATTGAAAAAAAAGAAAAGAAAAAAACATAATAACAAACAGCTTGAACGCGGCGTCTTATATAGATTAAGGTACTTCGCAGGTGCGCTTAGTTTCCATACAAGGCGTTATGAAACTTTTCACGAAGAATGGTAATACATGTAGCCTAAGAAACAATGTGTGAAAATTAGGCAAAGTTTATCGCGCGGTTTGTCTTTAAGGTCTCTTTTTCTGACAAAAACCTGGAATTTTGATGATTTTATTTTTCTCTAAAATAAATAAAGCTAATGACTATAAATCTCGCCCAATAAGTAGTCCACAACATTCATTACAAGAAAAGTTAAAAATATTGTGAATAAAGGTGTTCAGAAAGATGTTATCAGCTGTATAAATTTTGCAAAATGCTTAAACATTGAATTACAAAAAACTGACTCATTCAATGTATATTTGTTTTCATTTCATTCAAATATATGGTTGATGAAATAGTTTGTTTGAAAAAATTAGAAAATATTACAGTAAGGATTTGTTGTAATAACAGATTTTCTTATAAAAATGTGGGGTATTTGAAGTTGAGATACAGTTACCTACCTTAAAATTAAAACTCTGTCATTAAAATGCATCATTATTTATTCATGGACTTGCATACAAGGTTATATTGTTTAAACATAATAAAAATGGGCAATATCGATCTTGAAATGGTTGACGTATTTATAAGCTTCAATGTGTGGCTGTATAGTTCGATCAAATCGTACACATGTATACCGATTTTATTGACTTGTAAGTCATTAAACTAAAACGTACATGTAAGTGGACATATAATTCGACCGTATATAATATCACCAATTCTAATCAACGAAGGCTAAACATAATATGTCCATTGATCACTGCGTTATGGATTGACAAGTCAATAAATCGGACACTTAAAAAAAATATTTGGATCCGATGGGTCTCGAACCTATGACCTTTGAAATGCTAGTCAATCACTCTACTGACTGCGCTATGAAGGATTATAAAAAATCGTATCAACATTTCCTTTATATAAATTTTCTAGTATTTATAAGCACGTACGGAAAAAGTCTATGTCGTCAAGACGCATATCCGCTCGCCCGCAAGACCGACTTCCGTATGCGAAAGGCCTTCAAGCTGTTTGCTATGTTAGCCAATCTCCCTACCTATAACAACTCTCAATATCAACATACACAATCAGTGTCTCTTATTGGGTGTTGTTGTAGAGAGGGAGCACTGTAATTCTATAAGGAACGTATATCAGAATTTCTACAATGGTAGAAGAAATTGCATTAAATCTCATTTGTATAGCTTAATTAAGAAACAATAAATTCATACCAGTTTTCGTGTATGAGTTGCGATGCGTAGTAATTAAATCACGAGGCCGAATGAGTGTTTTATTGAGAATTCAAACACAGATACGTACCTTCTTTGTTTATATAGGGACGTGCGCGAAGTGTGTAAGAACATGTTGTTAATTTGTTAGTTGTTCCGCCGATTCCCTCTCTTTAGCTCGGATTCACTTTATTAATGCTAATACAGGAAAAAGTTCAATATTTATGGTTAATGCATATTCCTATTGTACGTGTATTCAAACAGTTTCGCCACATTAAGTAATATGTTACCATGAGACTATGAGCCAAAACAAATAGTATTTCTTAACAATCTTATGTAATACTATGTTTGTAATTATTTACTTCGTAAAACGTAGTTAATATCAAATAAAGAACACTGTTGAAAGTAGAAAAACACAATGTGAAGGAGCTTTCTGTTTTACTGTCACGTTGCTTTAAGTAAGCACCTGTCGTAAACACCATTTATCATATACCTATCGATTTATAGAGATTTCTCAGTTAGATCAATTTGATGTCGTCACAGTTGATATCATCACTCCATGTAGTGATGATATCACTTTTTGTGACGTCACGTCATAATTTGTTAAGTGACGTCGCGGTAATCAAATATGTGTGTGTTTTTTTTCTGTGAAAACGTCATTAAAATATATATGATAAATGGAATAATCAATTCCTTTGAATAGATATGAAAAATATATATCACGAGAATGGGTTGTTATCTGGTTAAAAAACAAGTCCGCAGGACTTGTTTTTTAGCCAGATAACAACCCATTCTCGTGATATATTTTTCATATCAATCCAAAGAAATTGATTATCCTCTATGTGATTAACCCAATTAAGTGGTAGTAATAGAGAGTTTTTACTGGTTAAAAGAGCAGGAACAGCGAAACAACCGTCCGTTTCACACACGCTCACACAAAGTACCGGTATTTCGATAACATGGCCGATCCTGTGGGTTATTCTTTGCGGGTTATGACACCTTTCAACCCTTTCATACATGCATGTTGTGTTTCTACGCTCCTGTAAACAATTATTTTATTTATCATCTGTGCTTTAATTTCCATTTATTTCAGTTAACTTTTTAAATTGCCTAACAAATAATTATTCCATGCATTAAACGATTTATTCATAAACGACGCCACATACGATTAAATTAATTTTGCGATTCTATTAGAACACTTTTTGATACAGCTGAGGAGACGTTATTCTGTCTTGTTAAAACGAACTTAAACGCAATTGGAAATCAATGTTAAAGTTTAACACGTTTAAATCAATTGTACCAATATTTCATCAGCGGAAGTATGATAACTAGATCTCGCTTAAGTCGAACATATCCGTATTTCAAAGTTAAAATTTGGCTTAACCACGTTTTAACTTTGAAATATGGGTACGTTCGAACTAACGCGAGTTCAAATTATCGAATTTCGACTGTATATAGAAAATGACAATGTTTTTGAAATATTGACGATTTATCTTAATCTGTGGGTCTGATCAGGCTCCAAACTGTTTGCAATGAAATAAAAATTATTTTCAGTATTTTTGGAATGAATAGCACCCTAACTTGACTGCTAGTGCATGGTGGTATATTCAAAAAATTTCAAAAACCTACATTTTTCATGGTTAAAGTACATATTATAAGTCAACTCGAAATAGAACAGCAAAAAAACACCCTTTATTAGGGTCAAACATTTTGACATTTGAAACAGACACTAGTAATGTCAACTTAAATTATACACACTACAGTTTATTGTTTTTAGAACCTCTTGCAAACAATTTGAATCAAGCATTCCATGGCGTCTCACCTGGATCAAAACTGTTATCTGACATCCAGATAATACTTCCTGAAAGGAAACTGTTTTCATTTAATTTTGAGAATTGTTGCATACGACAAATTTTGCCGAAGATAACTGCGTGCGCAAACAAGGCTGAGGTGTACTAAGCTACACTGCCCCCTCTCTACAATAACACCAAATGGGAGACATATATTGTGTTTGTTGTTCAGAGAGAGAGAGAGAGAGAGAGAGAGTTTTTATAAGGAGGGTATCGCATACATGCAAACAGTTTGATCTCATATCAGACGCCGCGTTACGCGGCGTCTGATATGGGATCGAACTGTTTGTCACTTGTCCTTATATTTTTTTATGTCAAAACAACATCCAATACCTTTCTTTGAGAAAAAGGCAAACGACAATTTAAAACAGACGCAATTGCAGCAGTAAAAGCGTTGGACATAATTGTATTGTTTTGGGAACAGCGGCAAGCATTGTTGTAAGGAGGTAATCGTTGTTCGGATGACCGTTGTATAGAGGGGACACTGTATTACACTTGTAGTTATTTTCTCTAAGGACACATTTGGTATACTCTAAATAGACCCACTATAACTGAATTATCCCTCTAAAATAAACGGAAACCCTATTGTAACCCTTTCGCTGCAAAAAATTTTGATTTCTGGTTTAACCGTTCTATCATTTGCTTTTAGAATGGTTCCTAAATTATGTTTTGAATTAAAATGGAAAGCTGTTTGAGAGAAGAAATATCGACTCGAGTCTCAAACAGTTTTGATTCCGACCAGACGCCTTGTAACTGTTTGCGAAGTCGACTGTAATAATCTCTGGTGATGGAAGGGTTACGACATGTATATTCACAGACAAACAGTGGAGAATACATTATTCTTTCCCGTTTAAACGCAAACGAAACGCAAACGCATTGCAATTAAAAGTAAACAAATACTGTGTGGTAAACAATTTGGAGCCTCGTCGGCGTCTGATATGGCATCAAATTGTTTGCAATGGTAACAATAGTTTTAGCGTAAAAGCGTTTATTGGGAAAGAATAACGTCTCTCTACTGTAAATTGTTTTCGTCTTACTCAAATAGAACAGTATCCAGGCGAAGGCAACATGTGTTTCAACTGTTCTATTCAAGTCTCGATTGCCGTTTTTAGATTTTGATAGTTCTGCAAATTAGCATTTGTCCAAATACGAAGTTTAAATTGTACAGTGGAGAAAATACATCATTATCTCCCGTTTAAAAAAAAGTCAGCGCAACGAAATAAAACAAAAAATGACATAGTTTTTAAAACTCTCGCAATTTATTTTACTATGAGTGACAAACAGTTTGGAGCCTGATTAGACCCTGGTACAGTGGAGAATCTGTTATTCTTTCCCAATAAATGCGTTTACGCTAAAACTATTATTTGCAGTGCAAACAGTTTGGAGCCAGATCAGACGCCGGGTAACCCGGCGTCTGATCAGGCTCCAAACTGTTTGCCACCAAGATAAACAAGAATTATCAGAATTGTCCAAAAAGTTGTTCTTTTCTACGTTTTAGTGCTTTGCGTTTGCGTACGTTTGCGTTTAAACGGGAAAGAATAACAGATTCTCCACTGTAACATATATCCTATTTGCAATGGAAAGTATTGTTTTAGCATAAACGCTTTTTCTGGGAGATAAAAGCATATTCATGACTGAATGTAATTTATGCCTGCTAGATCTACTTCAAAATGTATATGTGCCATTATATAAACAAATGTATTAACCTTAAATGAACTGATATTCATTGCCCTGCGACAAAAAATTGAGTTGATTAACTCATTTACCTCTGGAACTATAAGTGGACAATCTCAGCTCCGAATTAAGTCTAGTCCATTTTTACTAATTAGGGGTTATTTTAAAAAAACAATTAATACATTAGGAAAGCGATAATTTACAACGGAGTTTAATGGGAAATGCACTATTTGACGATTTAATAAATTGACAATATGTATTTTCTGCTTGGTATTGTCTGTTCAAAATTATCGGTAAATCTTGGTGATATCTAATGTTATAGTTAAAGAAATATTTGTGAAAATGTTAATTTACATAGGCACCAATCAACTTTATATATATCTTTTAGTTTCGGACAATACTTAGAAATATCCCAACTAAAATTACAAACTATGAAGGCAATTGAAGTATCACAATGTCTGGCTGTACGTAGCTAGAGGTCACATGCTATAGGTTTTGATTTTGTTTGGGCCGGTTAGAGCTCGCCTGCTGGTTTTGGGCGGACGGCTGCATAGCATCATCCTGGAATTTGTCCGGTAACGGTTACTGTGTGTAACAAAATTCCATTGTAGTTTAAAGATTTACGTCAATAATACGTTCGCTTTTTAGGTCACTTTGCCTCAATCTAGCCTTAAAATGCACACAATAGAGAATACGCTATTCTTTCCCGTTTAAACGCAAACGCAATTGCAACGGAATGTAGAAAATGACAACGTTTTGACAATTCTGCCTATTTGTTTTAATGTGAGTGGCAAACGGTTCGGGGCATGATCAGTTTGCAATAGAAATACGTTATAGATATAGCGTAAACGCGTTTATTGGGAAAGAATAGCATGGTTTAAATAGGTTAAGGAAGAGGATAACATTTGGACGTGCAAAGTGTAAAATAGGCGTATCCCATATATAAAACAACGTATTAAACAGAACTATCATTTACTTTTATTAATCGCTTAAGTAAAATCTAAATAAGTGGTGCAGTTTAAAAGTAACGGTATTGGTGGAGTTTTATAGTCTAGAATAACAATAATGATGCTTCGTCTATATAAATTGTAGCATTAGTTTTGAATTTCTGGAAACAATTTATTTTAAATCGGCTTATACAAGAATGATTTGTTCAATTTCCTTCTGTGACATTTACCTAATACGAATACGAGGTACTGGGATTTTGACGATATTTTTTGTATATTGAATAAATCAATAAATATGAGCCGTGACATGACAAAACCAGCCTTACAGCATTGCAACATTGTACAGACCAATCACCGTTGTCTTCGCAGGCTTTGTATCTGCGTGGTATTCACTGCCAAACACCGTATATATTGCATGCACAGCTACATACCATGCTTTAGATGCTTGTGGATGTGAAACAGTATAGACCAAGGCCAGACGCGGCGGCATTGATCTACAATGTTTGTAATGCAATAAGATTTTCTGATGTCATGGCTCATAAAAATATTATTTGCAAACAGCATAAGCGGTGTCTGATCAGGATCCAAACAGTTTTCTACTTACATGTATAACGATAGTCAATTTACCTAATTTTTAATTTTGAGAAATAAAAGCTGACAACAATTGCTTAAAACATTGCAGTGAAGGGGTTTACCATGTAGCAATCACCAATCTTTAGAGATACGTATCCATCTATCCATGTGTATTACTAGTATTCTAATAATTCATTTTTTTCTCGCTAATTTTGCAACTGAATATAAGTAGTTATACTTTAGTAATATCACAAGGAGGACCACCCCTGCTACAGTTCATTAGCTGTAATAGAAAGTTGTATGTGATGGAATGTAAACCACATCAAAATTGAATGAATATCGTTTCATGATACTTAGATCATCATATATTTCAGAAACTAGATGGAGCATATCCAATCGTATTAGATGATAATATTTTCGCATATAGACGAAATAAGTTTACACAGCAAACACGATTCTTACAATCAAACCTATAATAAGCGGTCAATGAATAATCATTGAGATCTCCGAAGACAGGTTACTACTTAATAAAGGACACATTTAAAACATGAAACTCCTATAAGACTTCTGCCCTGTATGGAGCAGATACGATTCTTTCTTATTTTAGCTGCCGCTTAACCCTTTCCCCCCATAGAAGCGACGTTTAGCGTATTTAATTTATTTCTCCACTGAAGAAAATAGTTCCAGTTTATACCCTCATAAACAATTACCATTACAAATAGTTTATATAGCCTAGCAGATTTTAGCTTAAAGCAGGTTAAAGTAAAGCAGAATGTGCCTTAAGGCACATTCTGCTTTACTTTCAACCTACTTGAAGTGGTCACCTGTCTTCAAAACTATAAACAAGCCATGAGGTAATGGGTTAACACAGGTCTTGTTGCACTGTTTATCCTTCAACAGACCACACATGCAGATAAACCTGTGTAAAGCGACCACTATCTGAAGATGATATTATAAATACCTACATTAAAGCGCATTCTGCTTTACATCTAGCGTGCTTTAAGTTATCATCTGTTAGAATATGGAATATAATTTTATAGAGCATTTTCACGATTGTATTAATTGGAACTATTTGCTTCAGTGGAGCACTAAATCAGAGGCGTAAACATGTAACTATATTTGTTTAGCGATGGGTTAAAATAGACTGATTAATAACTGTTTGTACATCTCTATCACATTGTCATTACCTTCTGTCATTATTAACTTTCACATAGCATCGTTATGATATCGTACATGTATGTTTATAATGTATCGCAAACACGATTGTTCTAAGGTTGACGATACATGGTGGTTGTTATGAAATCTCAACTTGATCTAGAAACAGTTTGGATCCTGAACATGGAAATCTGTGTATAATACGCTTTTTTACGTCTTTAAGCTATTTTTACACTGACTGAAGTTTCACTTCATAAGTCATTAATATTCACCATAAGACAATATCTATATGCAAGCAGATGGTAGCTTAAAGCAGACAGAACAGAAAGCAGAGAGCGCCTAAATGTGCATTCTGCATTACTTTCAACACGCTTTAAGTGGCCACTTGTCTTCAAAACTAGACCCAGTCTATTAGATAAAGGGTTAATTGACAAGCAATATAATAGCTAGTCTAGACATTACAAATAAAGAATTACCGTCCGTCAGAGTTAGACAATGTTCCTCTACTGGTCTGACAAGAACTCAATGGAGCGAAGCGGCGGACTATGATATACAGTAAAAACCTCTAGTCAAAGATGCTTACATGTAGCCTTACAATGAGTGTTTAGAATAGATGTTCGCTTAATAAGGACTAAAGTAATGCAGAAAGCTCCTGAGGGAGATTTCTGTATTACTTCGGTCCTATATTAAACAGTCGTTTGTCATTAAAGCTCGTCTTTAAAGTTAGTAATATGTCGCTCAATGTCGTTCAACCAAAGCGGCGACACTGATATTTTCAAACAATCTTGAACCTGTTCAAACGCCGCGTCGCGCGGCAGCAGATCAGAATCCAAATATTTGGGACTGACAACAAATTGTTTAAATGAAAAACGCACAGATTTACAAATGTTGTAAATAAAAAGCCAGATGAAATATATATTATTAAGCAGACTAGTATATGGTAGCGACTGTGTTAGATGGGTTACATGTATTTCAGTACTCCACTCTCTACATCGACGCCCACTTCGAGACAACGGGTTGTGGTTTTTTTTTCGGAGGGATTTGTTATAGGGAGGGACATTGCTTACATTTGCAAACAGCTTAAATGCAGATCAGACGCCGCGTCATGTCATAATGTTCCTTCTGTCATAATTCCCTATAGGAAAATTTGAGAAAAACTGCACACGACAATTTTAAACAGACAATATTGCAGCCGTGAATTAGTTGGACATACAGTAAAACCTCTCTATAACGACCACAAAAATATGTTAATTATTAGGGTGTTTACGATAGGTGACCGCTTAAAGCAAGGTGCCATCGAAACAGAAAGCTCCTTTAGGAGCTTTCTGTTTCACTGTCACCTTGCTTTAAGCTGTCACCTGTCTATTAAACAATCAATTAGCCTTCGTTTTAGTGGTCGTAATAGCGAGGTTTTACTGTAATTGTCTTAGTTGGGGACTGTGGAAAGCGATTTTGCAAGAAGGAACTCGTTGTTCGGAGGGCTTTAGGGGGAGAGGGAGCACTGTACGTCAAAATGGCAGTGGAAGGGTTATGATAAACATGAAAAGTTCAGCTAGTGAGATTTATTTGTAAGATCACCATTGGCGACGTTTAGACGTTCGTCACTATCGAGGGAGTTAAGTTCCAGACAAACAGTTAAAATTTGTCTGACAGATCGTTAACTTTAAGACTTTTCCGTCAGCTAACTAATAGAGTTTCTGTCGTCGTCATTAATTATCTGCAGCAATTCTCAAAATCATATCGATGTTTGCTCAGCAATATTGTCAGAGTGACTTACAGTGTAAATGAAACTTTAATTAAAGCTACAGCTACATTTTTATATCATGCTTTAAAAAACGGAAACTACTTATCAATTGAATAAACTTTATTTAGTATATAATCACTGTTGTTGCAATTTACATACATCTACCATGTTCATGGGCACTGTGTTGTTGTGTTTATACACGTTATCCTTAAAAATGTTACCTATTGAAAATGATGAAATGTATATGTAATTTTATTTGTCAAATGTGTTGCGTATTGTTTATTAATACTGCATGGTCAGACACACTCTATATTGTATATATATTACTATGTATATATGTTGCATTGGCTGGCGGCATAGAAGCAATAAAATATTTGTCATTGTCATTGACTTACAGTGTAGATCCATATTAGATGCTACGTACATCAAGATGAGACGATGCAGATCTCCTTGGGTGACTCTAAACACCATTAACCCCTTTTTACCTGAAATTCCAAATGGATATTTCAAGTTATCAATTTAGTCTAATCCATTGATTAAACTATTTACGGTGGTATATTTACAATGTATTGCAAAGTGCAAACACACCGTGTTCAGACGGCTCTATTCGGAGTTCTTTGCTTTAGGTCTAAGACAAGTGTACGCTTGATTATTTATGTACACTGTTTGCAGAAAATGCGTAATGCGCCCCTATGGTTCAACCGGTTGAATATATGACTGCTTGGATTTGATTTACTAATGCGTAGAAGAAGAACGAAAATACATACGTATCTATGGTGGAAAAGTATATTCGAGAAATGTTAACCAGTAGTTTGGGCTGATTGGGCTTCCAGTTTAGCACGTCTCATGTGACGTTTGCTTAAATTAAGTCTTCTAATGGGTAATAAAGGGATCCAAGTAAAGGGCGAGAGGTATTTCGAAATCTAAAAGTCTTATGTCTGCAAGTAAACCCTATGTTATGACCACCTTTTAGAACGAATCGTCTCTTCTATACGAGTCTAACGACAATCACAATTATGGTGCTTGGCGTAAATAATGTTGGTTTAGAAAATGTTCAATTAAATTTGGGTGAAATTGGTCGATAAAAGAGTTATTCACCCTTTGTTTAGTCATGCAATGCTTAAACAATAATACTTAGTTTGAAACTTTTAAATTACAAGCATAAAACGATTGAAAGCGAACATTGAATGCCAAGTCCCAGTGAAACTTTAGTTAGTTGTTAAAGCCTGTACTACACGAGCGAAATTTTCCATGTCAGCTTTAAATATTTGTGCGTGTATAATTTAAAAGTTTAAAACTAAACATTATGAACAATAACACAAAGTTGAAATTCCATAAGATGCTTTAACACTGTTTACTCTCTGGTGACTCTGGAATGGCCTTCGATTACCCTGTGACAGCTATACTCAATTCCAAAAGAAACTGTGCACTTTGATTTCTGTAATTATTTATTTACTATTTTCCTAAAAGCCTATGTATTTGGTATCAAAATTTAGATCAGTTCACGAACAATATGTCAATTCTTTCAGATTTTCAGATGCTGTCGTTAAAAAGGGTTGTTTTTTTAAACGAGAAAAGATGAAGTGTTAAAATCAAACTTGCAATGTTACTCTGAGAATAAGACCATGTTCATTTGGGAATTTTATGTAGGTTTAGTTATTATTATTATACCCGATTTATATAGCGCTCTTTTCACACAGGAGTTGTGCGTTCAAAAGCGCTTCACATGAAATTATATAAATGTACCTACAAAGCGAGAAAGACAAATAACTACATTCACAATAAAAATGATACAATATTGAGATGCATGGAAACATGGAATTTCTTCCAATATTATTACCAAGATTATAAAATTGTTATAGTTGTAATGTTTTGACATATTTTGTCATTATCGTTTGTGTCCATCTTTGCTCATGATGCAAGTGGCAATGAGACTTCGCGTAGACCTTATGTGACGTTAAAGAACCGCGTCTGGAATGAAACGTTGTCCTATCCCTGAGTAAGGACATTTGCAGAGTCCATAAGATCTTTTCTCCTAATGTGCCGTGTGCGAGCATCATGGTGACTAAAATAGCATTAGACCTATCAGAGAAAGGCACGGGTCCACTACGTTTGCCCCAAACGGAAATGACGTCATGCTCGCTGCAAACGAGCAGCCTAATGATGTACTGTTAGGAGCTGGTCCACAAAGGGTCCCCTAGCCCGGTATGGGTGCCCGAGCTTTCCGTAGGCAACACCATACGCTCTGTCAACTGATGCCGTTCTGTCTTGCAGAATTAGACGCTGTTTGAAAACGACGTCGAAGTAACGTCAACGTAACAAATTGTCTTGTTGAACTGCTGTCCTAGGTATCTGTGAACTATTTGTGGCGATCTGCCACTTCATTTGTATGTTGAAAACGTTTGAGCAACCGAATGATTGTGTTTCTTTAGTATCCTACCGTTCTACTCACGTTAGTGACATTGTAGTTATGAACAAGCATTGTAAAAACTCTAATTTGCCTATTTTCATTCAATCTCAGCAAGCTCGTTGTCTACCGATGTGAAGTCAATTGTTTTTTTTTGCTTGTATAAGGCATACTTAATACACTCATGCACGTTTTCGGTGGCATGTGCATTTTCCTTGAGCTTCACGTGCAAAACATGCACATTGACGTTTTCCCCAATAAACTAAAAGACTGTTCATACTGTGTAGTAATTTTGATATTGATGGATGGCAAATAAACATTAGATATTGTATGCGAAATATTAAATCGATACGTCGTCTAGATAGTAAAATATTTGAAAATACAAAGTGCACATTTTCTTTTGGAATCGAGTATATATTTATCTGGATTTAGTACACCGGGTAACTTTGATGAAGCGTGAAATACCAAGGTAAACATACTACCTAACCCAAAATCCCTATGTGAGCGATATCAGGACCATCCTGACCTTCTTGTTACATACAGCGCTCCCTCTCTACATCGACATCCAATGGGAGACAGATATTGTGTGCGTTGTTCGGATGGAGCTGTAATAGGGAAGGAAAATTATGATTTGGCTTATATTTGCAAACAGCTTGAATCCAGATCAGAAACAGCGTAACGCGGCGTCTGATCTTGTTCCAAGCTGTTTGTCGCTCTTCATTATGTTTTCTTTCTGTCCATTATGTGACTTTAAGAAAAACAGCAGACGACAATATTAATCAAACGATATAGCAGCTATAAAAATGTTGGATATAATTGTCTTGTTTTGGGAACAGCGGCAATCGTTGTTGTTATACCCGATTTATATAGCGCTCTTTTCACACAGGAGTTGTGCGTTCAAAAGCGCTTCACATGAAATTATATAAATGTACCTACAAAGCGAGAAAGACAAATAACTACATTCACAATAAAAATGATACAATATTGAGATGCATGGAAACATGGAATTTCTTCCAATATTATTACCAAGATTATAAAATTGTTATAGTTGTAATGTTTTGACATATTTTGTCATTATCGTTTGTGTCCATCTTTGCTCATGATACAAGTGGCAATGAGACTTCGCGTAGACCTTATGTGACGTTAAAGAACCGCGTCTGGAATGAAACGTTGTCCTATCCCTGAGTAAGGACATTTGCAGAGTCCATAAGATCTTTTCTCCTAATGTGCCGTGTGCGAGCATCATGGTGACTAAAATAGCATTAGACCTATCAGAGAAAGGCACGGGTCCACTACGTTTGCCCCAAACGGAAATGACGTCATGCTCGCTGCAAACGAGCAGCCTAATGATGTACTGTTAGGAGCTGGTCCACAAAGGGTCCCCTAGCCCGGTATGGGTGCCCGAGCTTTCCGTAGGCAACACCATACGCTCTGTCAACTGATGCCGTTCTGTCTTGCAGAATTAGACGCTGTTTGAAAACGACGTCGAAGTAACGTCAACGTAACAAATTATCTTGTTGAACTGCTGTCCTAGGTATCTGTGAACTATTTGTGGCGATCTGCCACTTCATTTGTATGTTGAAAACGTTTGAGCAACCGAATGATTGTGTTTCTTTAGTATCCTACCGTTCTACTCACGTTAGTGACATTGTAGTTATGAACAAGCATTGTAAAAACTCTAATTTGCCTATTTTCATTCAATCTCAGCAAGCTCGTTGTGTACCGATGTGAAGTCAATTGTTTTTTTTTTGCTTGTATAAAGCATACTTAATACACTCATGCACGTTTTCGGTGGCATGTGCATTTTCCTTGAGCTTCACGTGCAAAACATGCAAATTGACGTTTTCCCCAATAAACTAAAAGACTGTTCATACTGTGTAGTAATTTTGATATTGATGGATGGCAAATAAACATTAGATATTGTATGCGAAATATTAAATCGATACGTCGTCTAGATAGTAAAATATTTGAAAATACAAAGTGCACATTTTCTTTTGGAATTGAGTATATATTTATCTGGATTTAGTACACCGGGTAACTTTGATGAAGCGTGAAATACCAAGGTAAACATACTACCTAACCCAAAATCCCTATGTGAGCGATATCAGGACCATCCTGACCTTCTTGTTACATACAGCGCTCCCTCTCTACATCGACATCCAATGGGAGACAGATATTGTGTGCGTTGTTCGGATGGAGCTGTAATAGCGAAGGAAAATTATGATTTGGCTTATATTTGCAAACAGCTTGAATCCAGATCAGAAACAGCGTAACGCAGCGTCTGATCTTGTTCCAAGCTGTTTGTCGCTCTTCATTATGTTTTCTTTCTGTCCATTATGTGACTTTAAGAAAAACAGCAGACGACAATATTAATCAAACGATATAGCAGCTATAAAAAAGTTGGATATAATTGTCTTGTTTTGGGAACAGCGGCAATGGTTGTTGTAAGGATGGAATCGTTGTTCAGAGGGAGCACTGTAGATGCGTAAATGTAGAAGCATTGCATCCCCATAACATCCGTTTAATTCCTTGGTCGCCAGGCTGGTATTTGTGAACATTTTGAACCCAGATAATGACCTACCTGGAATTTGATACTCATTTCGACGGTACAGTGTTCCTCCCTTTATCGGCCCTCCCAACAATGAATCACGCCCTATGACAACGCTTGCTGCTATTGCCTCAAACAAACCAATTATTTCTAACCTTTTACTGCTGCAATAACTTCTGCTTAAAAAAAGTGTCTGCTTATTTTCAAAGTTACATATAAGTTAGTTAGAAGAGATATAATTACGAGTAGCAAACAGATTGAAACACGATCAGACGCCATGTTACGCGGCGTCTGATCTTGATTCAAGCTTTTTTGCAAATGTAATTCAAGTCAATTTTTTCCTTCTTTTACTAACTCCCACAAAGTACACAATCTTCGTCTCCCATTTGATGTTGTTGTAGAGAAGGAGCACTGTACCTGTTACTGCAGCCCTGCAACATTTGCAATAGTAACTCATTCACTCCTTAAACCCTTATAAAACATTTCAATTTTATAGTTATACCATTTATAAATATTCAATTTTGTTTCTCTAGTATATTGCGACAAATAGTGCAGAGCATCTACACTGTTTGCATAGGATAAGTGTACTATATACAGACACACTGTTAGTAACTGAATAGTATACTCGTCCATATGTTTCAATGTGTTAATATTAATGTTATTGTCGTCTGCAAAATGAGTCGTTGCCAACAATTTTCAAAATTTATTCAAAAGCATTTTATTTTAGAAAATATCATCAGAGTGTCAAAAAGTTTAGATCCAGATGAGACGCCGAGTTACTCGGCGTCTCATCTGGATCTTAACTGTTTGCACCAGTTATCACAAATTCGCCCGTAGCATGCGAAAGGTTCAATCCCCTACTATTTACAACATCAATAACCGCGAGGTTGACAAATATAACCGTGTCCCAATGGTGGAACAATGTACTGGTCGATCGTACGGTTATACATCATTGCTGAACACTTCAACATATTGCTATTTAAGTTTGTCTAGGAATTTGACAAAGTATGAAAACAATAGCCCCTTAGACATTTCGGTCCATTAGAAAGGCAATAAAAATACACTCCATTCTAAACTGTTAAAGCGCCTGAATTCTTAGTTGATATAACCTTAGGTATATTGGTGTTTTTAGAAATGATCAGTTTATGCTTAATTTGGACCGTTTTTAGAAAACAACTACAACACTGAAAACACATTATGCTTCCTCTCTACAAAAATACCCAATGGATGACAAAATGTTCATTGTGTTGTTCGAATGAATCAATATCCTTTGAGTGCTGAGCATGACTTGACTTACCGCGGCGTCTGATCTCGGTTAGGACTGTTTGCCACTCGTCTTTGTTTCTTTTGTCAGAGTGTCAAATACGTAACTTTGAAAATTGTAAGCAAATAAAAATTTAATTATATTTATCAGACGAAATTGCAGTTGTGAAAGTAATAGATATATATTGTTTGGGGAGCAGCGGCAAACATTGTTGTAAAGAAGAATCGTTGTTCGCGGGACACGGTGCGGTGTAGTGAGGGATTTCTGTACGACCCAGACCAGATGGCTCTCCAAGAAATCCTCTGATCAGGGTTTTCATTACTCGGGTCTTCAGCCATACTGTTACAGTGGTAAGAATGGTTATAAAGCCCAATCGCTGATTGCGGACTACATGTACAATGTCTAGAATTTGCAACATTTTGGAGTCAGATTATACGACACTAACCGATGCGTCTTATCAGTATCGAACCTGTTTAACACTCAATGTTTAGATTTCCTTAGCTAAACTATTTTCAAAATATAGTATACAGTGAAACCTCTCTATAACGACCACTAAATTATGTTAATTATAAGGGTGTTTACGATAGGTGACCACTTAAAGCAAGGTGACAGTGAAACAGGAAGCTCCTTTAGGAGCTTTCTGTTTCACTGTTACCATGCTTTAAGCTGTCACCTGTCGATTATACAATCAATTAGCCTTCGTTTTAGTGGTCGTAATAGCGAGGTTTTACTGTAATTGTTTAAAAAACAAAAGCAAGAGTCAATTGTAAAGCAAACGATATTTTAGCAGAAGAAGAGGTTTTATGCCTCTTATTTATTCCCCTATTAAAGAAAACATGAAAATGTATCATAAATATGTATCATGAATATGTATCAAAAAATATTTGTTGTATTCTGGCAGATGATAGCTTAAAACTGGCGGAGAGTAAAGCAGAATGCGCCTTGAGGCGCATTCTAATTTACTTTCAACCTGCTTTAAGTGGCCACCTGTCTTTAAAACTAAATTTATGCTATGGGGTTTAGGTTAAACGGATAAAGATAACATGTTGCAGTGTATGTAAAGCAGTATAGAAAGTTCGCTTATGGCTTCTAACAGATTGCTTCTTGTTAGAGATAATTAAAGACATTTCTGCAATTTCACTATTATGCTGCTGTAATATCGCCTGTTTTGGAGTTGTCGTCCGCAAAAGTTGTTAAATTTACATGAATACATTTGTTGTTAAAACACTTAAGGACGAAGTTCATACAGTTTGGATTCAGATCAGGCGCCGCGTTACGCGGCGTCTGGACTGAATCCAAACTATTAATTCAAGTCAAGTTGCGATTAACAGAATAAGGATTAAAGGATTAAATTATTGTAATTACGTCGGTAAAGTTAAATACTGTAAAGTTCTCCTGGTAAACGACTCTAGCGTTAATACAATATTTTAATATGTTTTGGTTTCTAATATGGGCAAATTTACTAATAATTGGATCAAGCACGAACATTCAATCAGGAGTTTGCTTAAATTGCTAAGGGTCTAGATTTGTTCTTTTAACCATTTGTCTCCTACAATATCGCCTAATTTACAACTGGCATGTGCAATTGTATTTCAAGTTCAGTTCAATATGTCATTGTTGCGTAACAAATACTTTAATATGTGAATTAAACAGTTTTGATTCTGAACAGACGCAAATTTTAACAGCTTTGCCGCGTCTTGGCTGGAGGCCTACTGTTTGCAAATTCTAGTAAAGTTGCAATTAGGAGGAGAAAAAGAGAAAAAACATTTCACTGCCTTACCCTAAATACATATAGTTATTTGGCAAACCGTTTGGATCCGGATCCGACGCCGCTTAAACACTGTGTCCGGTCAGGATTCAATCTGTTTGATACACGTTCAGTATGTCTTAATTGAAAATACCTAAAAAAGTATTTGAGAAATAAAAGCAGACTACAATTGTATAAAATTGATGTCGTCAAGGTATTGGAAGGATTAACACTACGGGCAAGTTTTGATTATTGCTGCAAAAAGTTTGCACTCAGATGAAATAGTTAAAATCATTCTCTCAGGAAATTGCTACGAACCAAAAATACAAAAAACCCAACAGTTTTGTGCTGAAGATTATTTTTATGAAAATGATGATTTATTTATACAATACATGTATTTACATTTAAGAAACAAGACCAAGATTAGACAGCTGCAGAAGTAGCTGTCTTGATATGAGTTTACATGTTTTTTTATAGGATCTGTATCACTTGCGTCTTCACTTTTTCCTGGTAAAGAGCTTCCTAATTCTTACAGGCAAAATAATGCTTAACCCTTAGCCCGCCAAATAAATTGTCGTCTGCTATATTTCTCGTCTGCTTCAAGTTTCAAAGTGCTTCAAAGTTGCTCAAAATTGCTGAAAATGTTGTCCGAGTGTCAAACAGCTTGGATCCGGATGAGACGCCGAGTTACTCAGCGTCTCATCCGGATCCAAGCTGTTTGCATATGGAGCTATAGTTGTGAGTGGCAGGCTAAGGGTTAATATGATATTCATAGTTGGTTTAGTATTATATATTAATGTTAATCCCTTCAATGTGACGACATCATACATTTGAAACAATTGTCGTTCACTTTATTTTTCAAACTAGAATTAGAAATATTGAAATGAGTGTCAAACAGTTTGTGTTCTAGTAAAATTGTTTTTAATAACTATTGCACTCGGCGTAAGGCAATTTCGATTTTTTTTGGTTGCCCAGAATCTAAAAGAGTGAACCCTATATGAGAATATCGCGTAACATTAATTTACATACCATATGGATTGCACACGTGCCTCGAAAACATTCTTTTTTACCTGTCAGAAGTTAGTATAATTAAACGATGCATAACTAGTTAAGAATATATGTTTGGACTTTTAAACATTATCCTGCTTTGTAGTCGTCTGTGACAAAAGCTATAACCAAGTCTTCATAATCTTGATTGAAGCCTTTGCGCAAGAAGTTACTTCCTTTTTTTATTACATCGCCTCCATTATATATCGTCTGTTTTAAACAATAGTCTAAACTAATTTTTCAATGTAAAATCTAACCATTACAACTCTAAACATTTACAAACGATATACCTATGGAGTGTAGACTTGTCCTATGCCAATGGTGTAAATCCAAACAAGAGTCCTCTCATAAGGATACGCATGCTAGTATTTTTGACAAATGTTAAAATCAAACCTCAATAGCAACCTGAGGGCTCTGGAGCCCTGAACAGACCGATACAACGAAGACATGAATGTCCTTGGGTGTGCTTGATCATAAATGCTAAATCTGAGTTCAGAAACTACATGACCGCATACAGATTGAAGGTTGAATATGATGATGAGTTGGGTTGTACGGCACTGTGTCATATATCGCCGATGAAAGATGAGGGGCGATGAGATGGGATGAGATGATGATGATGATTTCAGGACGATGCTCCTGGCTAATCTCATTAATTGCAAAGCAGGGCATGGGATTAAAATAACCTCCATGCCTTCCTTTTAGTTCTTGACAGGGGGATACTTTCGGTATAATAAACAGAACTAATACGACTATTAAGCCAAAGAACCAAGACAAGGTATGGGGGTCCAGTTCATCTAACAGTGCCGCAACATGCTGTATCATTTAAAGTTCATCAACAAGTCTGTGGAAGTCACGCGAATGTATCAGCAATACGTAGTTCACACAAGTTTGATAAAACTGTAACGGAAAAAGTGTGACAGACAGATGGGCGGGGAAGACAGATATACAGACAACGAAAAAGTGATCCATAAATGTCACGTCTACATGTACCTACAGCAGGTGACAAAAAGCGATACACGTATACGATTTGTGAAGGAGAACTAGGTGAGCTAGGTTGTTATTCAGGTAAATTTAGTAGTAAATATTGTTTATCAAACGAATCATAGAATCGAAATCCTTCTAAAAGACAGATGTTACAAGGTATCTGTCTTAAAAATAGAAAATGGAACTGTCCATTTGAGCTTATACGTAGGGATGAATTAAAGCAGTTTGACTTACAGAATTTTTATCAGATGCCGCGTAATGTGGCAAGTGAACATATTTGCTAACTTGACCGAAGAAATATGAAAATACATGAATTGCCAAACAGATTGGATCCTTGCCAGGCGCTACGCAGTGGGTACGCAATCAACTCTCTTGTCAAGGTCGATTTTTGTCGCCCATGGCAATGAAAATGATAATAAAATATTTCAAATGACATCTAGTATCAAAGTCTTTATATTTATTACAAATACATGTATGTTCGATATCATTCAGGTACCCTAAGATGGAGAAACATCACGCGAATGTCAAAACATAAAGCATACTATTACAGAAATGGCAACAGGCGAAATTCTTTTCCGATTAAACGCAATCGAAACGCAAACGCTATTCAAAAATGTAAAATGACAGCTTCTTGAAACACATTGAAGATTTCTTTTTTATCTGAGTGGCAAACAGTTTAGAGCCTGGTCAGTCGCCGAATTCTCCGAACTTTTAACTGTTTGCAATGGACTGAAGGTGTTTAGCATAAATGTATTTATTGGAAAAGAATACCGTCTTCCTCATCTATAATGCGATATAACGATTGTCTTCCTCATCTATAATGCGATATAACGATTTGACCTGCATACACAAATCCAAATATTTTATCTTCAAACCCCAGACAAAATAGGATGATAACGTGTAAAACCAACATTTACGCCGCATTATTCGTCTACAGTTGCCATAAAATGTCAGAAATGAAGTTGATTGAGATAAAGTTGCCTTGCATCAACGATTACGAACACGTATAAAGGCCCCCTTCTGGATTATGTAATTTAATGGTGTCTCGGTAACAATGGGATGGTAAGTGTCTTGACATAACTAGAAATACATGCAGCATACTACAGTGGAGAATCTGTTATTCTTTCCCGTTTAAACGCAAACGTACGCAAACGCAAAACACTAAAACGTAGAAAAGTACTACTCTTTGACAATTCTGATAATTCATGTTTATCTTGGTGGCAAACAGTTTGGAGCCTGATCAGACGCCGGGTAACCCGGCGTCTGATCTGGCTCCAAACTGTTTGCACTGCAAATAATAGTTTTAGCGTAAACGTGTTTATTGGGAAAGAAAAACGTTTTCTCCACTGTATATCGCTATAAAATCCCTTAGCATGCATTGCCATTTTTGGCAAACAATTTCCAGATTAGAAATTTAATACAGTGGATAAGATGTTATTTTCCCCAATATCCATGGTTTTGCCTAAAACTGATTTTCCATTCGAAACAGTTTAGAGCCTGATCAGACGCCGGGTAACCCGGCGTCTGGTCAGGCTCGAAATTATTTGCAACACAGATAAAAACAAAACAATAGACTTTTCAATATGCTGTCAATTATTACAATTTTAATACGTTTCGTTTAAACGGGAAAAACTATAGCGTGGCGCCCGAACATGGTTCAAAGACGTCTCTTTATTAAAGCAATGCGCAAGACAATTCATACTGACACTTAAAATAGACAATCCAATATTTAATTCAGTTATTTCCATATCTAGCTACATATTTAGCGCGGTCTTCTATTATAATGAATTGTTAAATGACAATTTGTGCAGAACCTGATTAACTATTTTCATGCTTGTGGCGGATATGTCGCACAGTGATTATACCTTTTGCAAACAGTTTGGATTCAGACGAGACGCCGGGATCCAAACTGTTTGACACTGTGACCCTGTTTTGAAAAGAATTTTAGGAAATTCTTTCTTTAGAACAACAGCAGACGACAATTGTTCCAGACGAAAAAAATTCCCATATTGCAAGGCATTTATGGGCTACTTTAGCAGCTCTCTAATCAGAGTCCATGTCCGTACATTGCATAAGAATTTGGCAATTGGCGTGTGATATCGATTTACCCACCATCCGCTAAGTCTTGTCCTTTGCAAACATCTGATCAGTATCGGCGCCATAAAGGCCATTTGTGCAATAATTTGATAAAAATAACGCATGGTATTATATAACGGATTATACTACACTTATCTGGATTCTATAAATGTCTATTTTAAGTTTCAGAGATCGATCAAATGGTTAACCATCTAACTTTTTGTATATGACAAATGTCGTTTGTTATTCTGTATTTGTATCGTAATGCTGAATATTCTCCTGCTTTATCATGTCATATTGTCTTCAATGAGTTCAATCGTACGGTTTTGTGAGTTTATACTTGAAGACATACCTCTAAACATTGTATTTTCTCCCATTTTCGCCTATGTTGGATAGGGATTTGCCCCACGGGGAATCACCATTTCTTCCATTTTCGCCCATGACGAATAGGGACTTGCCCCATGTGGAATCACTCTATCCTCCATACCACGTGGCGTCTTTTATTCTTCTGCCAGCTTTACCACAAGCGCTACATGACGCGTGTACCTAAGTGAAGTCATTTCTGATGACATTTCTATGAACAACGTCATGTTTTGGCGAAAAAAAGTGCACACAAACTGCAATTATTTCGTTATTTGTATCATGTTTTAGTGATTTAAATGGGAGAAAAAATCCACCATTCGTTTTGTTGATGTAGGATCAGAATCCCCCCTCTCGGGTCAGAAATTGATGCAGGGACTCTGCAAGCCTCGTCCCTGTGTGAATTTTCTGACTCGAAGGAGAGAAAATTCCTATCCTACATGATTTAAATGGAAGAAAAATCCACCAAAATAGTTTTGTTGATGTTTGATATGAATTTCTCAACCTCGGGTCAGGAAATTCACGCAGAGCATCGGCAAGCCTCGCCCCTGCATGAAGTTTTTGACCCTCGGGGGAGAAATTCCAATCCTACATCAAAACTCATGGTGTATTCTTATAATCCCCAGTCAGCTAGGTCCGCACCTAGACGTTATTCTTACCCGCTTTAAAACACAAAGCAATAAAATATTTAGAAGCCGCGCCCCTGCATCAATTTTCTGACCCTCGGGGGAGAAATTCCAATCCTACATCAAAACTCATGGTGGATTCTTATATCTCCAGTCATCTAGGTCCGCATCTAAACGTTATTCTTTCCCGCTTCAAAACACAAAGCAGTAAACTATAGAAAATTACATTTTTATAAGAACCCTTATTATTTATTTAATCTAAGTTGCAAACAGTTTTTAGCAGGCCTGACTAGACACCCCACTGTTTGCATGTGTAAGTGTTATAGAAGCTGACAGGGAAAGGGTTAAAGACCGAAAAAGGGACTTATTAGAATATTGCGTAAGAGAGGTTTAATGTTAAAGTTCACAGCTTGTATTACATTTCTTATAACTAAATCAATTAAAGTGCAGTTTCATTCAATGCACAGTGTGCGTTAATACTCATTCTAACTATCGACCGGTTTAAATAATGAGATTTATTCAACAATAAGGAATGAAAACGAAATATATTGTAGGCTTAATAGGTCCTGACGATGAATGGATGGTTTACAAAAAACAGAGTACAGTGGAGAATATGTTATTCTTTCTCGTTTAAACACAAACGAAACGCAAACTTTTTGCAGTAAAACGCTTGAAAGGACAACTTTTCGACAAGTCTGACTATCCATGTTAATCGCAGTGGCAAACAGTTTTGATCCTGATTAGACACCGGGCATCATCAGACGTCGGGCACCCGGCGTCTGATCAGGCTTTCAAACTGTTTGTTAACACGTACTTTAGCGTAAACACGTTTATTGGGACAGAATAATGTTTTCTCCATTGTAGACATGTTAATGTTTGCAGTAAATTTGAGAGCTTAAGACAAAAGAGTTATTAATGGGAGACTGTTGTAAAATATCACAAGATTAATGCTAATCTTAGCCCGTTATATCCTCACTGGAATAGATTTTCGTGAAAGTTAAAATTATCCGCGTTTGACGTATTTTAGTAGAGAACACGTTATGTTTTCAGATTTTAAACGCACCACAAACGCAAACACATCGCAATGAAACGTTAATTTTGAGTCAGTGGCAAACAGCTAAGAGCACACTAAGAAACCGAGTTACAGTACTGAACCTTATTAAATTAAATTGATAATCGCAAGCGAATTTCCATCGAATTGCCATCGAATTGCCATCGAATCGGGCGCTTCAAAAAACAAATCCTACGTTTGAATATTTTTACGCGAATTTTCAGAAGCGATTGTGACAAAAATGGAATCGAAAAAATTAACGAAGGCATATTTGCGAACATTTGTGAGATACACCACTCAAGAAAACTTACCAGAGGGTAAATTAGTATTTTGAAATCGCAAGCGAATTGCCATCTAATTGCAAGCGAATTGCCATCGAATTGCATTCAGTACTGTACTCGGTGCCTCATCTGGTTCCAAACTGTTTGCAATCGAAATAGAAGTATAAGCCTAAACGCGTTAATTGGGAAAGAATACCGTCATCTCTACTGTATCTACTTAACATTTTACCACCAAATCTTAACATCATTTGAACATCCGTTAATCGCCATAAAATCGTTTGATTTAATAATTTGAATTTTTGGTATTGTTTCAAAGCTACATAAATCATTACCCCATAGCCTGTTTATAGTTTTGAAAATAGGTGACTACTTAAAGCAGGTTGAAAGTAAAGCAGAATACGCCATATGGCGCATTCTGCTTTACTTTCAGCCTGCTTTAAGCTTTTACCAGCTAGAATAAGGAAAGTATTAAATATGACACATATTCATTACAGTTTATATTGGAACTATTTTCTTCAGCGGATGAATAAAATGCATGTGCTAAAAGTCGCTTCTATAAGGGAAAGGGTTAAATCAAAGTTCTTGAGAGTACTGAAATTGAAAGAAAACCAGAAGATAAATACATGTAGTGACAATTCTGAGTACAGTATTTCTTTTTAAATGTATTTGATAGTAGAATTTGTAATATTGAATAATATTGTAAAGAGCCTGAAGAACGGATTTGACCTGAACTCTATCATGAAACACGTTAATACTATTTCATTCATATTTGGAAATTATCTATATATATGGTATTTAAATAACGAACCAATATCGAGGAAACCTTTTCAACAGCCGCGGAATGGACACATTTCGATGCGGCCGCATTTCAAAGCAGCAGGCCACTGTCTTGGTCCGGAAGTTATTAGTACACAAAATAAAGTGAAAGTAGATTCTACTGATTTTATGGTCATCATATTAACTTCATAATGTAATGTTTATTCGATACAGTCATATTTTTTAAATCGTTTCACTGTTTTATTTAATACAGTGCTCCATTTCTTTAAACTCGATGCTAACTCTAGACGGATTCAACTCAAAGATTTGAAACCATAAACAAATCAAAGTCCTGCTGGCGCTAAGGTTTTGACGGCTTATTAGATCACCTGACTCGAAGTGCCATGGTGACCTATTGTGTTCGCATTGTATCCGTCATAGTCCGCCCGTAATCGTCGGTCGTTTTATTTTATTTTACTCGATATCAAGCTGGAACCAGGTGTCATTTAAATGGCCATTAGACTTGCTCTGGAATAAATGTAGTATACAGTGGTATACACTGGTCACAATTTAAGGTACTCCGTGTCTTTGAAAATAGTGATTACCTTGTGTAAAGTGGTGTAAAGTGCTCAGAATACTGAACAAGTGTTCAAAACTTCAAACAGGTCTCCCGTAGATAGTTATTGACAAATGTTGTCTTACAAAATATTAATCTAAAAACCGACAACACGACACAGGTGACAGGCTGGCGACAATTACCTCGACCTTTTCAAAAGTTGAGCTGAACATAAGAATAAAACAACGTTTTTCTTAAATAAACATGATTAAAATGAATTTCACAAGATTCGAAACTCTGCCCTCATGTTTCAAAATCGTAAGCGTTTACCACACGACTTTTGCTACATACATGTATTTGCCTTTTTTAAGATAGATGACTTCTATTAATAATCAACTGAAATCTTTCCGCAGGCTGTAACCGGGGGCGTTTTAAATGCTTTACTAAATGTAATTTAGTTCACGTTTTGGTGATATAAAGAAGAAATAGAGCCAAACTAGGTTTGGTTAAAAAGGCTTATCTAGTAGACTCTATCTGAAAGTCAATTATGCCTCGTTATTTCTTTCCCGTGCAAGTTGGACTTACACGGTGTTGTTAGGTTCGGTTAACCTTTTGGAATTGTCATACATAAATAGTATGTGTTTTTTTCCGGCTAATGCCGTCACAATAAAAATAACAGACTAAAACATATCAAAATGATTGTCAAACCGTTTGGATCATGATCAGGTGGCGTGCTATATATACCAGAATCCACAAACTGTTTGATTAATGTTTTAAAGTATCTATAGCTAAAATAGCTGTATAAGTGTTTCTTTTAAAACATTGCAGACGACATCCGTTAAACAGATCATGTGGAGGGTAACTATTTATGAAACATGTAACCTCTCTTATTCGGGAACTTTACTAAATTGAATACAGTGGAAAAGACGTTATTCGTTCCAAATAAAGGCGTTTACGGCAAAAGTTTTATTTCCATTACATATTCAGTGCCCGTATTCCAAAACATTCTATGAGTTTTGTTTAGAGTTTTCTTCGTCTAACCTTTTTCCTTCAGAAAAATAAATGTCAAAATCAAGAGAGGAGAATTTTCTATTTATTTGTAAATAATTTAGAAGTAAACATTCTAAGAATAAAACAGAATTTAATGTTTAAGCTTCCACCATGCGAAGGGGGTTTCCACTAAAATGGCATCATAGGGTTTGCACACTAACGCAAGACGTGGCCTGTAAATGGCATTTAAACACACAACCAAGTGCAAAATGTATTGAAATACGGATTTAACTGATATTTATGTGATTTTTATGTGCTCGTAAAAGATAAATTTTGATATATTTTAGTGCAATGCGTTTGCGGTTGTTTTGCGATTAACTATTTCATTATAAATGACATCATAAAGCGCATTTGCAAACAGTGTGGCGTCATAAAGCGCATTTGCAAACAGTTTTGATCCTGATCAGATGCCGCGTAACGCGGCGTCTGATCAGGATCAAAACTGTTTGCCACTTGTTATAAAATTACGTCATTTTTACTGCCTTAACTCTAACTTTGAAACGATGTTGCAGACAACAGTATTGAAGCAGAATACAATATGGTAGTTAAGGGGTAAAAACCTCACGATATATTTGATCATGAAAAGGTTAATGAAATAACGTCTTCTCCAATTTACTTTGCTGAAGCAAGAAGGGTTTGGTTTTGAGTTGTTTATGTGCAAAATATGCAAAAAACAGACAAAATTCAATCAGAACCGCTTTGTGAATATTTATTTCCTTTTATGTTTCCAGAAACTCCTTGAGAATCTTAAAATGAGATTTTCAATCGAAACCTAGCATTTAAGTCAATCAAAATGTGCTTTAAGGCCTAATTGTTCTTATTCCTGTGAGCTTTTGGAATTTTAGAGCTACTGGCACATACTAAATCAAGAAAACATCGTACGTCTTTAAGCATAATCTAATTGCAGGGCGTCTAAGAAAAACCACGTGCGCATTCTAAAAATATTTGTAATGAAAGATATTCTTATTTCTCTTGGGCTAACATATGAAATTTAGTATTTGAAGGCTAATATTGGAAGTATTTTTGGAAAAGACAAACGATTATTTATCTGGATACAGCATGAAACACTACATATTGAGTGAAAACTATCATTATGTTTATAGCCTGTTTTAGATTTATGCGTGATAATCGTTACTTAAACCACACGAGGCGCCTGCTTAATTGTGATATTATGTTTTAGTGGAATAAGCAATGAAGGAAATATATTGAAAACTTTAAAAAATCATGTTTATTCTTTAATTGCAAAATTTATCGTGAGGACTTTACCCCTTCAACGATAAATCATCTCTAGCTTCAATATTATTGCCTGCAAATATCGTTTAAAGTTAGATTTTAAGGCAGTTTGACTGACGAAATTTAAAAACGAGTCTCCAACTGTTTGGATCTTGATTAGATGCCACGCTACGCGGCATCTGATCAGGATCCAAACTGGTTGCAAGGAAATGTACGCCATTGACGTCAATGACAGTGAAATGGTTAAAAGAACGAAATGTGAATATTCCTTATCGCCATGCTATTATAAGTGCGGCTCCTCTGTTCAGATAAGATTACGTAATGTCACATTCCTTTGGGACGTGTGATATGGTAGAAACGGCTAGAAAACGCGTTTAACGAAACGGATAATAAATGCGCAAGAAACGCTTAAGATTAGCGTAAGAAACGGGTAAAGTGGGTAGGAATAGCGTATTTACCACTGTAGCATCTTGTTTGTTGTCGTCCTAATTCAAGTTTGTATTGGTGATTTTATCTTCCCTCAGGATGTTTTATTGCCACATTATAGTACCAAATGTGTCTGTTGACTTTAACGCACTATTTATCCTTTCTATGCTTGAAACCAGTATATAGCTTTTTTTGCAAACAGTGCAAACTCAGAGGGTTATGAATCAGCCCTTTGATAATGATCAGCATTGTTTGTTTTAAAAACTTTGTAACATTGTACTTACGGCGCTAAATTTAATAACTGGCCATCTTTCCTAAGTTGAAAAGTCCATTTGAAACAATTTAGCATAAAAAGGGTGAAGATGAAATAGATACAAGTAAAGCTGTGTTATGCAACAAACTAGCAGCAACACAGCATTTAATGTATATATTATGTTAATAAAGCGATAACGGGTATCTAAAGAAATGTTTTTCTTCTAAACACAACACTAATTTTAATTGTTTCGCTCACCACAGCGGACATCCTCAAAGAAACTGCAGACGTGATGACTTCTCACTCACGCTCTTATCCTCGGGATTTTCCACTTATCGTGCGTACATCGGCAAAGAGTAAGTATGTGCACTAGGCAGAAATAAACAACTCTCTGAATACACACTAAAACGTAAAAAATACAAGATAGACTATTGGGGGAGGGTAGGGGTAATAGGAAAAGTCACTGGAGAATAATAAAGACACAGGAGACAATGCACATACGGATGTATGGACGGCAATGTACAGGGACCAGGGGACAGAGGTGGATATTGGCAGAGGGGATAACCTGGGTAAAAAAACCAGAAACATTCACTATCACCATTAAGACCCAGAACCACGACAAGGAAGGACGGTATCTATGGCAACATATTAAGAAGACATAAAACAATATGTCATATTGACATTTGAAGATAAAACTCAGCTTAAAAGAAATATTTCATATTGTGCAAAGAATATAAAATAGCTAGTAAGTAGGTCAATATTTTGAGGTTCATATATTCATTGCTACGGCCTTAATTACACTTCACGTGAAATTCAGACTAAGTATAATTGGGGGACATTCATGGTTCTTTCGATTTTAAAGGGCGCTTGTGTCAGTCGAATATTTACACTGAAAAGTTATTAGAGTGCTGGCTTTAGTAATACCGGCTGTCTACTAAATGCTATTGTTTATCATTGAAGATTGTTCAGACAATTTATAGCAAATAATGCAGACTCTGTAAAGAACAAGAGCCCTGTGACTAGGGTCTACAATTTGGAATATCGCATTTGCATTCTTCAAAGTTTCACTGTTTGTGAACGACGAATATACTCGTCACTAGGGATCAATTGGTTTGCAGACGACATATGGTTTGTATGGGTAGCACAGCTTAACCTCTACTCTGCCCCACCCCGACTTCAACGGCTGTTTGCAAACAGTTTGGATCCTGATCAGACGCCGCTTTACGCGGCGTCTGATCAGCATCCAAACTGTTCGAAACTAATGTCAATATTTTCTAAGTCAAAATGCCTTCAAATTCAATTCAAGAAATAAAAGCAGACCATGATTATTTAAAATTAATGATGTCATGGCAGTGAAGGGGCTAATGTGCGTAAGATTATTCGAAAGTCCAGACAACATTAGACGTAAGATGGCCAATATCGCTGCTGATATTGTTCTGTTTGTCTCTAACTTCTCATAAAGCAATATCACAACACGGCGTAACGACATTCAGATGTCTATTATTTCATTAATGAATGCAGACTGTATCAGACCTTGATTGGTGTTTTGATGTCGTCTTGAAGCACTATGGACAAAGCTTACTCACACTTTTAGGTATCAAAATATCTTATACAAACTCATTCAAGCCTAGTGTCTATTTAGAATGACATTTGAAAACAGTTTAAAACCCGACGAGACCGTTCTAATATTGCACTTTATCAGGGTCTGCATTATTTGGTATTTATATGATTTAGAGCTATTTTGAAAAAGTAAGGTAATGTCTAATTACCACTTACGGAATTGATATGATGCCATTATCTTAGGCAAGGATATGTGAGACAAACATCCGTGTGTACACCTTATCTAATCTATTCACTGACAATATAACTTAATTACCCGTCTAACGCATTCGCTTCTTTGTAAAACTGGCTTATTATATTCGTCTGCTTTCATTTATAAAATTTGAAACTAAGTGTGTTTATGACGTAAGAAGCATTGGTGGAAAACAGTTTGGATCCTAAACAAATGTTGCGCTTCGCGGCGACTGATCAGGATCCAAAATGTTTTCAGATTTCCGTATCGTCGACCTTGGCAGTGAAAAGGTTAAACCCGTTTAATAATGCCTGCACTTTAACTAGATAAATTAAACTTGTATGTTATAAAACCCGTTAATAAATACAACGAAATCCTAATCGCGTTCTCAGTGCGGTGTTTAATTATTCTTAGTCATTTCTCCACAGTATGTACAGTGCTCCCTCTTCAACGCACCAAATGGTAGACAGATATTGTGTGCGTTGTTCGGAGGGGGTTGTTAAAGGGAGGGAAATTAGCTTACATTTGAAAACAACTTGAATCAAGATCAGACGACGTGTAACGCGGCGTCTGATCTAGATCCCATCTGTTTGCCACTATTCATCATGTTGCAAAAAAACCAATATGTAACTTTGAAAAAAAAAACCACCAAGCAGCAGACGACAATTTTAACCAGACACTATTGCAGCAGTAAAAGCGTTAACTATAATTGTCTGGATTGTGGCACAAAAAATATTGTAAAGGGGAGTCGTTGTTCGGAGGGTCGTGGTAGGGAGGTAACACTGTAGTTCACAATACCGGGATGTTACAACCTGTAAACATCCCCGTATATGTAATCTCCTTCTGTTCGGTTTCTTATTAGGAGCGACTGAAATTAAATTTAATTCCTCATCAAATACCATAATTGCACAGTAGCTCGTGACTAATTAGCAGAGAATGGCAACCGTATTTCATGAGTAATTTAGTCACAAACAAGGTAAAATTTGTTTCCATCAGTTGGTTGGTGCGTCCGAAACTTCGAGAGAGCTTCCTAGTTTAGAAACGTGAAGCGTAAATCAAGTCTTGTTAAAACTGTACCCTGTTTTAAAGGCTAATTACTTGAACAAAATAAATTAGTAAAGATGTTATTCTATCCCGATTATCCAGTTTATAATTTAATTCTTATTCCAAGTGCAAATTTCCACGCAGACAATAATGAATTGTCAGAATTTCAAATAGCTGTCCTTCTCTACAGTTTATCGAAATGTGTTTCCAACTGATGAACTAATAGACATTTTCGGGACGTAATGACATCATGCATTCAGGTCGCGTTTGCAGACATCTTTATATCAAAGGGTCGGTCGACCTGTGGGGACGCGTCCCGATGGCAGGCTCGCCATACAAAATGTCTTTGGAATGCGTCCGTGGTCCATGTGGCAAATATGTCCAAACCGGCGAAACCGTCGTTGGGCCACGCTAGTGAACAAGATTAGCGCATCCACCCGTGAAATGTTTGTTAGCAATAATAATAATAATAATAATAATAATAAAGACTTTATTTCAAGAGGGTAAACACAATCAGTTACAAACAGACAAGCAACTAATCTCCCTTGTGGCCCTCGTTAGTGTCATGGTCCTTCTAGGCGATGCCTTAGCTCCTGAGACGGTACAATACAGTGTTCCGCCTGCCTCCTCGGTGAGAGTCATTGTGATCAGAAGCTGTTCATTAACCCTTTCATAATCAAATTGATAGTGAGGTTTTACCCCATGCACCGCCATTATGTCGTCTGTTTAAATATTGTTGTCTGCAACATCGTTCAATGTTAAGTTAAAGGCAGTTTAACTGAATTTAGTTCAAAATAAGTGGCAAACAGTTTTGATCCTGATTAGACGTCTCGAAACGCGGCGTCTAATCAGGACCAAAATTGTTTGCAAATGCGCTTTATGAGGTCATTGAGGATGAAAGGGTTACAGAAACATAAATTTTTTCTAAAGCACTTTAGTGTTCAGTGCTATACACACGTATGTTGCCCATATCTCTACAGCAGGTTATTTCAGGATTGAAGACAGATGATCGCTTAAAGCAGACTGAAAGTAAAGTATAATGCGCGTGAAGGTTACTTTCAGCCTGCTTTACATGTAAACTACCATTTGCAAGGATAAAGAAGTTTTTTGTTTTAGAATAATGATAATGTACATATTCATGCCTGTATATTTACATTCACCCTGTAAAGTCTTTATGTAATCCTTTAAAAAAATATGCAGTCCATCTGCCGGTGAACCTACAAATCGAAACTGGTTCTAGCCAGTTCGGATTTTCCCCGTGCTATTCGTGGACTTCCTAAAATAGACTACATCAGGCACTTAACACTAAGCTCCCATTGGTCGACGGTCATATGACGCTAGCGGAGTGATACAGACCCAGTTGATCGACTACGAAGCCTATATAGGTTGTTGCTATCGCGTTGCTATGTATGTGGGTAAATGGGTTAAGAAAACAACCGCGGCATGTATTTTGATAATGTGCTTTGGCAATAGATATTCAAGTTGCACTGTTTATTTGTTTGTCTTGTAAGTCTTTTCTAATCACAGAGAGAAGGTTTACTGGGTAAAATCCTAAATTTATAATACAGTTACAGTACATGTAGTTGGGACTACTTTCTCACCTTATTTAGAAACTGGAATGGCTATTACATCGAGATTACATCTATCAAACCTCTTTGACCGGTATATGATATATTCATATACAGAAAAAACAAATCTGATCAATATACACATTAAATTGACAAGACAGGAAATAGAATATAAATATAAGGAATAAGCAACATCTTTTTGCCGCTCATGACGGTATGACTACATTAGCTTCGGGGGGTGAAGGGCGTTCACGTAAAACTTACCCCCCGAAGCTAATGTAGTCATACCGTCATGAGCATAAAAAAGATGTTGTTTATTCCTATAAAATATTACATAAGTGGATGAATACATTAAAAAGGCGTATTGATAAGGTACTGAGATAAGAATTGTTAATTGTTAAGCATTCCTTCCAAAACAGAATTGTAGCATTAATTCATAGATTAAATATTAAATTACCAATATCCATGTTTGTCTTTCATGTTGTTTGCTACAATGGAAAATCCTTATTATTTACAAATAAATGCGTTCAAGCTTAAACTATTAATTCCTGTGCAAACAGTTTGGAGCTCACCAGATTAAAATATAAAGTCAGGATTGCCAACAAACTGTCTACGTTTTATGGCAATATGGTTTGCGTTTCGTTTGCGTTTAAGCGGGAAATAATAGCGTTTTTTTCCACTGTCTAACTACCAATACACCAGTTTTATGTCTATGAAGGTTGACAAAAACTATCTTGCATATAATAACATTAGAACCCTTATTTCGTTCTAATTAATTACCAAAATGTCAATTTTCGTTTATAAAATGAAAAAAATAATCACCGACACAGAAATTTTAATTAACTTAACCCTTTCACTGTCAAACTAGCATGACTGCTATTTGCAGACTGTCCGGACCAAATTCAGACGCGAAGTAACTCGGCATGTAACCAGGGTGCACCGTTTGACCTCATAATGATGTTTGCTCAGTCACTAAGTCAAAACACTTAATTATAGACAATTTTATGCATAAACTACGATGACTGTAAAAGGGTGGAAACAATTAACCCTTTTGGTGCCAAATTAGTAGTCAGGGTTTTACCCCTTCTTCACCATATTGTCATATGCTTCAATATTTTGTCTGCAAGATCGTTTCAAACTGAGATGTAAGGTGACATGACCTAAGAAATATTGATACGAGTGTCAACATGTTTGGATCCTGATCAGACGCCGCGTCTCGCGGCGTCTGATCTGGATCCAAACTGTTTGCAAAGTTGACTTTATGCGTCTTCGGCGGTGACAGGGTTTCTACTGTCCTGTGACGTAACGAGACTTGAAATGGCCTTGCATATTAATTCCCATCCTGTCATTACAAATATAACAATCTGTCAAATACAAACCAATGGTTATTAAGTTACAAGGGTGATCGTGGTAATTAATTTACGGAATAATTAGATAATGCGTGTTTGAACATTAGGTTAGACTGGATTGTGCTTCGAGCGACCCTTATAGAATAAAGGGGTAAACGCTATTTTCCTTTAAATATGACTGATTTGTAATGTACTCCGGTTTGGGTGTCACAAGAGAGCTGATGTACAGTGGAGAATCTGTTTTTCTTTCCCAATAAACGCGTTTACGCTAAAACTATTATTTGCAGTGCAAACAGTTTGGAGCCAGATCAGACGCCGGGTAACCCGGCGTCTGATCAGGCTCCAAATTGTTTGCCACCAAGATAAACATGAAATATCAGAATTGTCCAAAAGTTGTTCTTTTCTACGTTTTAGTGCTTTGCATTTGCGTACGTTTGCGTTTAACCCTCATCCGGACCTTTGGGGTCCAATGGACCCCTGGTGCTTTATTTTTGCTAGAAAAAGTAATCTGCATAATGACGCTTATGATGTTTTCAGACATTGTTCCTATGGCTGTTTTTGACACGTCTGTGAATTACGTACTTAATAGGTCATTTCGTATAGATTTTATTTTCAAAACACTTCTGGGGTCCAGCCGGACCCCAGAATTCTAAAGGTAAGTAAAATGTATTTCAGGTCATTTCAAACCCGTTCCTTGTTGTTTACAACTACAATAATGGCATTTATTGAATACTAGATAGCCCCGGCAATACTGTTCCTCAATTGTACATATCAAACTATATATTTCATGATCTTGTGGTTGAGTTACTTCCCTTGGATATTATAACCCCGGAGCGCAAACCGCGATTCAAGGGAATCACACTGTATGGAACGAATACAATTCTATCCGACCTCAAACTATCGAAATGATTTCAAGATTCAATAAGTAAACTGTATTATTCTTGGTTCTGGTCCTTTCTGGAAGTTTCAATAGCAGTCATGGGCCAAGATTGGTGACCTTGACCTTTGATCTTGACCCTATTGATCGTTGGCCAACGAAGTCTGGTCGGTCGGTATTTAAGACATCTATTTCAATGATTTATTGCCATTTTTCAGTGTATCAGATTCAACTATATAGCTACAGGGGAATAAAATCATAAATTAGACAAGCATGCTCCACTTAGGATCTAAGGCAAACGCTTGTTCAGCAGTGGCTTAACCTAATGTTTGATACAATTTCTTGTTATTTCATTCATGAACAAAAATTAATGTAATTGATGATGATCGCAGGAAATTGACGATATTGTTCAGCTGGGACGCTGTTTTGGTTACATATGTTCCATTAATAATGTTTTTAAGTCAGTCATGGTTAAAAGTTGTAGTGTAACCCATGTTTTGTCATTTTCTTCCAAATATTTACATAGTTCTGTACAGGATACACCATTAGTGTAACAAAAGGTATATCTAGTCATAAATATGTCCACATTTTCCAATCTGCACATTTTCTGCACAAGTTATTAGATAAAATTCGATTTTAGAGCAAAAAACTTAGTTTTTTGTGTTACTATGGTCGCTGGTTGCCATGGTAACAGTGAGAGCAACGTTTCGGTTTTATCACTACCATATAGCATAAACACATCAATTTATAATGCGGCATCAGTTATGTTTCAAATGCCCATCTTGATTTAGAAAAATAACAAAAATGCACAGTGGGGTCCAATGGACCCCAAACGTCTCAAAACGAAAGTTCTTGCAAGGTCCGGATGAGGGTTAAACGGGAAAGAATAACAGATTCTCCACTGTATCCGTCATTTGTGTTAGGCAATATTATATGAGTGTCAATATATTTTTGAACATCTATATGACATTGGAAATTTAATCCCAGGTTTAAGTTATTTTAACCAATTCATTACCAAATTTTATCATCCGATTTACCACATTTAACGATTTAATGTCGCCTACTTTAATACTGTGGTTTGTACTACAATTTTAAAGTTATATAGAATCTACATGTACATTGGAAAAAGACTGAAGTACAGTGGAAAATACATTATTCTTTCCCAATAAACGCGTTTACGCTTAAACTATTACTTTCAGTGCAAACAGCTTTCAAATTGGTTACCCGGCGTCTGATCAGGTTCCAAACTGTTTGCCACGCATATTAAAATAAATGGTCAGACTTGCCAACAAATAGTCATTTGCTTCGTTTTATTGCAATGCGTTTGCGTTTCGTTTGCGTGTAAACGGGAAAGACAAACATCTTCAGTCTCCACTATGTATGTTAAATAGGATTGATTGTCAAACAGACTGTCAAGCACTTCGTTACGTGGAGTCTAATCAGGGTCAACACTGTTTGCAATGTCAAATGTAGTCGCCTACTTTGAGAATTGTTGCAGACGTCTTGTCGTGTATGTCATACTCTTTAATTCCATTACTGTAGAAAATCGAGAAACAAAATAATTTTTTTGTGTACTCATAGCATTCATTGCATGTCAATGATTCAATGCCACTTAACATCTAAAAATACCAAATATTGACATAGTAAAATACAAATCGGGTTTAAAAAGCTGAACATTGTGTTCCAATTAAGATACTAAATGTAGATTATTTCAGTAGGTCTATAGTTCTCAATTGTGCCATTACACAATAAATAAGTTATAACTCTGTTTGCGAATTATTTAGACGCCCATCAGTCTACGTGTTGATAAGTGGCTTTTTAGTCAGATCCAACCAATCTGAAATATTCTTTTTTTATTACAGCATCAAGCATGACACATTCCTTAACTAACTATAAAGCAGCCTTTTCAATAGTCGATGCACTATTTGTCTCTTTTGATTGGGCTGTTTTAAATATAATTTTTCTTTCCTGATCATGGTTGTTCACAGGACGCCAGTGCAACAGCCAATCTTAAATATTACGATCTATGGAAGTTTTCGTCCTTTGGGAATATATATAATTGAATCTGATTAGTGTTAACGATCATTTGATAACCGAGCATTCCCTTTTGAGCTCTTTGCTACCAATAATCGCGTGTCTAAAATGATTGGCAGTATTTTGTTTGTTCACTGATCAAAATCTTTCATTTTTTATACAACAGTTCAATTTATAATGAGAGGTTTATTTACTTGGCGTCGCAACAGAATTTGAGCTGTTTGCAAATGCCAGTGAAATCACATCGGACAAGAGAATGGTTCCAACAAGCATCTTGGAGAAATGTTAAAATGGAATACTAACCTGTTTTAATATTACTAGTGCATCTTCATTTAACTCATACAGTGGAGAAAACGTTATTCTTTCCCAATAAACGCGTTTACGCTAAAACTATTATTTCTTATGCAAACAGTTTGGAGCCAGATCAGACGCCGGGTAACCCGGCGTCTGACAGGCTCCAAACTGTTTGTCACCAAGATAAACATGAATTATCAGAATTGTCCAAAAGTTGTACTTTTCTACGTTTTAGAGCTTTGCGTTTGCGTACGTTTGCGTTTAACGGGAAATAATAACAGATTCTCCACTGTAGCTCAGTGTAGTTCAAACGGAAAATACTGTTGAAACTATATATTATTTATAAACAAAATTTAATGCAATTATTTTCACAGAATGCATTGATACCATTTTAAACAATAGGTGACAATGCAACAATAATAACTTTATCTCAATATATTGTTTCAGCAAAATTTTAATGTTTTAGTTTGTGTGGATTTCAGTCAAACAGTAGAGAAAGCGTTATTCTTTCCCAGGATATGCGTTTCGGCTTCAGAGACCGTTGTCCGTTACAATCTTATTCTTTTGAGGGCCAGATCAGATGGTGGGTAACTCGGCGTCTTATCTAACTCAAAATATTTTTCTTTTTTGAAAATATATACGTCAGGGTATTAGACGTGTCCTACACATACGTCAGGGTATTAGACGTGTCCTACACATACGTCAGGGTATTAGACGTGTCCTACACTTCATTGCACTGCGTTTAGTATAGTTTTGTTTAACCGGAAATAGCGCCATCCTCTCATACTGTATGTACCAATCACACAGTACAGGAACGCACATATATATATATACTATTTCCCTTTCTTTCCTTTTATCTTCTGCTTTAACTCTCTTACCGTCAAAATATCATCTGCATTGATAGTGTCGTCTTGAATATTTTCGAGGTCAGATTTATAGTTGTTTTAATAGCAAAAGTGTCACTACGAGTGTCAAACAGTTTGGATGCTGATCCGTCGTGTGAAAGCCAATTTTGGTGTCTACGACGTATATATTCAGATATTCAGATCAGTATCAACACTGTTTGCAAAGTCGCATTTTGGTGCTGTTGGCAGTAAGATAGTTTAACCATGATATATCATATACGTCTCTTATGCAGAAAATGTTTTGGGTAATTTAATTATTATACAGTGGAGATTACACGACGTTATTATTTCCTATTTAAGTGAAATTCAGCATAAATGCCATTAGACTGTCTACATGTTATTATACGCAGACTATGACTATTTAAAATAATGTATAGTAATAGTAACAGTTTCTTGAGAAGGGTTAACGTCTGCCCCACTGTATAGGTCAACTGACCCTATGGGAAATGCGTCGTGAGAAAATGCACATACGAAGCATACAATACAAAGAGAACAAGAAACGTTGTTGTGTAGAAAACACGCCAAAGAGGCGTTTAATCATTTTTCTACTTTTTTTGTAGATATAACTTTTTTGTTTGGCTTTTAACCTATTAGCCCTAATGACGTATATGTGCGTCTTTGACAAGCAGTGTGCCTATGAGCACACATGTCCTATACAACCGTGTAGACCCCGATAAGAGGGCTCTTGCAGGAATAGATAAATAACAAACGTTACAACGGTGCTTGATTAAAACATCCCTTTCCGTAAATCGCCCTTTGTATACTCTCTCGTAATTATGTCCATAACACACTAATTTGAACAGACTCCGTCAGTACCAGATGTGAACGTGTCCGTCACATTGAGAGGCCTGCACAACATTAGCACTACACTTGGGAGTTAATAACCCGATCAAGTTTTACCCTTTACCGTCAAATTCAACGTGTGTTTTACCCCTTCATAGATATAGTATCGTCTCTTTGAATATAACTGTTAGCAATAGCGTTTCAAAGTAAGCTTTAGGACAGTATGAACGACGAAATTTCAATATGAGCCAGTATGCTCAGTGGATTTGTAAATGTTTATAAATTGGATTAACCCAGTTTTTATATAAGCGATGCACGGTCTAAATTTTCATTTTCGTTTTATTTTTGCAATTCCTATCAGCAAACAGTGTAGACTCTGATCAGACGCCACATAACGCGGCGTCTGATCAGAGTCTACACTGTTTACCTATGCCCTATTTTGGGATGCTCGGCACAAATAGGTTCAAGTGAGTTTGAGTCACCAGTGTTCTATTGTATTATTGCTTCACATATAGCCAAATACGGCTAAATTAGGTACATGACGAACCGAACGTTGACCCTAACAGAATCCATCTATTATGTCTGGAGTCTGGTAAAGCGACATATGGTTAGGCTCAATATTGTCCCATATAACCTAACCCATTTATACCAAGTAGATTCAACTAGAGCTCCAATAAGAGGGAGTAAACTGAACAAATCCAACACGTTCTCACTCATTTAAGCACCAACTGAAATAGAAACTGAATGGCCGCACATATTAGATAAACCATTTACCCCGTTAGAGACATGAGCCTTCTGCATACGGCTTTACTTTCAATCTGTTTTATGCTACCATCTGCTGGAATAAAGAAACAATGACACAAAGATCAATTCATGACTGTATAATTTAATATTGCTTTCATTGCGTTTGGTTAGCTGTGATTGGCTGTACCTTCCCATGAACAAAATAAAATTAGGCCACGCCTTGTCGGGACTACTTTCGCTTAGTCCAATTGTTCCCCACAAGCGCTGCATGAAGCGGGACGCCAAATGACGTCATTGGCAATGACGTTACTACAAAACAATGTCAAGTTTTGGCGATAAATATATATGGTGGAGGGACTACAACCTACGGCTTAAAAGTGTTAAATACTGAGCACACATGTCAAATTATCTATTTCTTTCTTAAATCCAGTGGTGATATTAAATTATAAGGAACAAATCGCATATTTATTGTGTTCATGGAGGTATGAAAAAAAAGCTGGTCACACTAGTTTTTTTCATACCTCAATGAACACAATAAATATTCGAATTATTCCTTAAATAAATTGAAACGATTTTCTTCGATGGAGGAGCGTATTAAATACGTAGAAATATGTTTCTATCCAGCAAAGGGTTAAGCCATATTCAAGCAATGACACAATTTTATATAAATGCTAGTTTCTCACACCAATTCCATAAGTCTGGTTTACCGCTTCTGCTTAAAGAACTGGACGAGAGTTGAGCGTGAGAGAATCCCACTATACGGAGAATATCAATTTATCATCAGTGTTATGGTTGTCTCGCAGAAAAATTATGTTTACGGCATGTACAGGCCTTACTCTAGCATTCTGCAGAACAAATATTCAAAACAATACTCGTGCCATTCTTGGCCGCGATTGGATTTAACCACTTCAGTACCATACCCCGAGTACAATGGATACTCCTGATAACGATCCAAACCGATTGCCATTATTTTCAATCTATCTTAAGTAAAGAAATACCTAAACATTGAATTTTAGAAATAAAAGCAGACGACAATTGTTAAAAAATGATGACGTCATGGCAGGGAAGAGATTAATAAACATAAACATGTACATGTACGTGAAGAACACTTTATTCGTAGTTTTATATTCTGAAAGCTAAAACCCATTGTTTAGTTCATCAACCTTTTCATCGACATTGACGACAAATGTCGAAACGTTTGGACCCTGGTCAGATGCCGAACAACTAGGAGTCTAATCAAAATCCAGACTTTTGACACTCGTATCGATAATTCTTTAGTTATACTACTTGAATCTGATATTTAAACAATATTGGTGACAACATCATAAAACAGAAATGTATGTAAAATCCTTAAAACAAATGGTTAAATTCGGCATGGAAATATTAGATGTTTAATTTTCACTGCCAGTTTTTGCTCTAGACCTTTGTAGTTCAACCAATAAAGCATGAATATGGTATGTGTATTATACAGATTGCCGCGTGGTCCGATACTGAGTCAATCGGCGTCTGATCAGACGAATTTAAACTGTTTAAAATGGCACTGAAGTCTCAAAGGGGGGTTGGACTTGTTAAGAAATTAACTCTAAATAGATTCCCTAAAAAGAGACATTTCATAATTGCTTATTTGGCCATTGGCATATATTTCACGAAACCAAATTACTTAAGACTCTTTCAACTATCTAAGTCTATCCAGTGCATATCTTGCCTTTTCTGGAGACATTTAACATGCGATCAAAAGTAAATGACGTTGTTTGTGTGCGTTTTTCGATTGCGACTATGCTTAACCCGTTTCTTAACCCGCAAAATGTTATTCGTTTCCAAATAACGCATTTATTTTAAAACAATAATTCCAAATTGCAAACAGTTTATAGTTGAATGGGACGCCGGCTAACCCGTCTTTTAATTCAGGCTCCAAACTGTTTGCTTCAAAGTGGACGCCAGATACATAAAATTATAGTGTTGCATTACACATGCATTTCGTTTAAACAGAAATAGAAACGTCGTCTCTACTCTTTAAGTTAGTAAATTTAAAACAGCAAATAATTTAATCATCATCATTCAACGCCTTACTTTGGTAATATGGTCATTTGAAAGTAACTTGGTGTTTGATTAGGATCCAAATTGTTTGACAATCAAAATCACCTTACACTCGTTTTAATCTGGGACGTCAAAGCGGTGACAAAATTAAGCCCTTATCATACAAATCAAAACAAATCAAATTTCCTTATTACTCTCAGTTCATAATTTTAAATGAAAGAATGAGGGACAAATGACACGTATCAATCCATTGCAAATAATACTTCTTATTGTGATCGTCGTTGCAGAGTTAATCATACTTATCTACATGTAGTTGGAAAGACACCACGGTTTGTGACTGGCCAGTGAAATCACTGTCCTCTATTGAAATTTATTTGTTTTGGCATCGTCTGATTTGTGTAGGATCATTGATTTATTGAAGTGATATTTGCTTTTTCGAGCACGTGTAACACATTTGGTTAATTCTTGAATTAATTGTAATCTTGCCGATGGGGAAACGAATTGAGACTTTGTATTCAGGCAATGACTAGCTGTAGTTTAAAGAGCAAAACAGACACTTGCAAAGAAAAACTACATTCGTAAAATTCCTTGAATGAAACTGCAACATTTGTCTTAGTGGAACACACAAATTGGACGAGCGAAACAAATACTGAGCATCGCCGTACTAAGAAAAATAGATTGAAAATCACATCCAAAACGTGTGTGTTCTAGTTAACACATTCGTGGTCAACTTTATTGTGATATTTTACTCATTTGCCGCATTCTTGTCGTCTGCTTAAATATTGCTGTCTGCAATATCGTTTCAAAGCTAAATTAAGGCAGTGTAACTTACCTTATTTCAAAACAAGTGACAAACAGTTTTGATTCTGATCACGTGGCGTCTGGTCAGAATCCAAACTATTTGCAAATGCGCTTAATAACATCATTGAGAGTGAAATGGTGTGTAAGCTAATATAATGATGAAGTGTTTTCTGCTTAAAATACATCATCTGCAAAAAGAAACTCAGTCAGTTTATGCTTTAAAATCTAAAGGCAAGTTGAATATGAGTGTAATATCCGTTTGAGTAGAAACTGATACTGGTCAAAATGGGTGTAAATCTTAGTCACTATCAACGATTGTCATGTCTCATATTGTATTAAATTAACACTGTTGTATGTCAAAAGTTTTGTAAGGGAATATGAGTTCTTTGCTTGGCATATCTGATGTAAATTTCCTCTTCTTTTAACCCTGCGGTTATATCGCCTGCTTCAAAATTATTCGTCTGCAAATTTTGTTTAAATTAAGAGTTATACATTGTTTAAGTAGAGAAACTTAAGACGAATGTCAAACAGTTTGGATCCAGATCAGACGCCGCGTTACGAGGCGTCTGATCTGGATTCAAACAGTTTGCATAAAACAGTTAAGACTCGATCAGCAGGCGAAGGGTTGCCCCACTTGTTTATAGTTAAAAGCATCTGTCGGAAGCATGGTGCTGTTTTTCTTAACAAGTTTTGTTTTGACGGCTTTAAGCTGGAACAACATAGATGGTGATTAAACCATTCAAATTAAGATACGTGTATTTCAATAAAAAGTAAATGTGTTTTCTACACAAAACTCATCATAATCATAATATTTCTAGCAGTTTATAATAGGCAGTTGAACATGTTCTATGTTTTCCTTGATAATATAGGCGTTGCAATTACCTTTTACTGATTCTGCCAAAACTTTTCAACGTAACTGTCATCATGTGTAAACATACACAGTGCGCGATGTTGATTTGAACTGTTTGACCCTTACCTCTTTTGAAATGCACGTAATGTAAGTTCAAATTTTGACATTCACTTCTATTTTTCAAGCCGTCAAAACCACAAAACCACAAGGACCTTCGAAAAAATTAATGCGATATATACTTAAGTTGTGTACAATATAATCAACATTTGACTGTAATGAGTTTTGTTTTAAACGTTTGCAGTCAGAAATGAAATTGTGCATGCCATTTTAGATAAGGTATAGCAGAAAATTAGTAAATATATTTAGACGAAGTGCCTTGCAGTCTATATCTTTCTGTTTCAAGTCCAGGAAACGAGCAGTCTTGTCTTACTATATGGTTGATCAGGATGAAAACAGTTTGATACTTGGACCGCCCATATGCAACTATAAACATACATATATTAAAAGCAAGAATAAATCATGTCATATCGTCATTCATTAGGGCGTCCGCCGACCGACACGTTGCCGACACCTCCAATATTTTTTTTCCATCATGCATTGTGCAAGTTCTTCTGGGGTTGCTGCCCCTGCATCCTACATCACGACATAAACCATGGTTAAGCATTGACGCCCTCGTTTCCATTTCTCGTGTGTAGGGGTCCACGGGACCACCTTGCTAGCTTGTAGCTCAGTGAGTATGTAGCAGTGGCCTACCTAGTCCCATTCTTCGGCAGACAATCTTGTATCTCACTCTAGGAATGTCCTGAAAAAGGGCGTCATTCTTGATGTGCTGGCTTAGTTGGATGTTCAGAACATGCCTTAGCATCAATGAGTGCACGAGTCAACTTCCGCTTAGTTACATTCAAACGGGAATAAGGGAGTATCTTAATCACGGTCCAAAACCAATTTACGTTTTGAGAAGCATTTGTTGCCGATGTTCTGATTAATTTCGAAATCAAGTAAAATAATGTTAACTGTTTAGAATAACGTATCCTGCAAAGAAATGATACATTCATGATTTATAGTCTAAATTTTGCTCAACTCGATACACTTAGTCTTGCCAGAGGAATGGAATAATTACCTTGAAAATGAAATATTGGCCTCAAGGTGTCATTAATTATCTTTAAGCACATGATTAGGTATCAAAATATGTGTGAATATTTATTATTAAGCAATTTGCATGGAAATGGGGTTGTTCTGAAACTACAGCCTTCTTACCTTAGAAAGCATTAATCCTTTACAGTTACACAACAAACAGTTTTCCATTTAGAATTCACCCAATACACATGTAAACAGGATAACTGTAGATAGCCACAACACTGAATAATTGTTAATTTGTAATCCATGTTTACTGTTTAGCACGTGTGTTAACAAATATGTACATGTAAATAGAACGATGATCTATTAATAGAATTGGAATAGGTATAAAATATTTACTCGACTCGCCTGATACCGGCGACACATTTGAAATATTACGGTCTTCGGCATAATAACAATCATTACAATATTAACTTTCAAAAAGTATAAATGAGTATTGGTATGTTTAATCACGAAATTATACACTTGGTATGTGCATAATTCCGTGGTTTAATATAATTAATACCACACTCAATTGTTAATAATATTCCTATATTCATAATAGATTCAACGAATATTTATAAACGTGTTTCCTTGACAAATTGTGAATTAGTATGTATGGGACTGTTCTCATGTTTTTGTATGTTACAAACTGAGAGTGAAATAAATAAAACTGAAACTGAAAACTGAATCCATAACATAAGAACTCAGCTTACTTTACAACTTATCCATACTTCAAGTTTAACATGTTACCTTTCTACGTTTTAACTGTTAAGGTAAGGGTATGTTTAATTCAAACACCTGACTGACTTACCCTGAGTACAATTATCATTTGCAAACAGATAGGACCAAATATGTTTGACATGCATTTCATAGTTTCTTAAGTCCTAATACCGAAACTGAAAATTTAGAAAAAGAAGAAGGCAACAGATAATTTAAACAGATGACGTCATGAAAGTGAAGGGGTTAAGTAGTGTTGAACAACATGCATCAAGTTAAGGCTGTATTTACTGAACCTCTAGAGAAACCGTGTGTTTCATATGTACTAGCTTTATTAGGCTCAGTGTATATATGGTAATGTAAATGCCTACCTTGCTGACAGCAACTTTACTTGAATTTATAAATTTATTTCCATACGAAATGAGTGTCCAATCAGGATCAAAATTGTTAACAATCCATAAATACGAAAACCTATTGTTGTTGCAGGCGACATATACGATAAGTACAGCGACTACTTGAAGACGTTCTTCTTCACAGTGAACGCGTTTATGCTATAAACTAATGTTCATTTCAAACATTTTTGAGCCAGGTCAACGGTGGATTAGGCTAAAAAAAGGCGCCACCATTTTAAAACGCTGTCACTTGCTACATTATTTTTCATTGTGATTGCTTTAAATTTCGTTTAAATGGGGGTTGATACAGTGGAGAATATGTTATTCTTTCCCAATAAACGCGTTTACGCTAAAACTATTATTTGCAGTGCAAACAGTTTGGAGCCAGATCAGACGCCGGGTAACCCGGCGTCTGATCAGGCTCCAAATTGTTTGCCACCAAGATAAACATGAAATATCAGAATTGTCAAAAAGTTGTTCTTTTCTACGTTTTAGTGCTTTGCGTTTGCGTACGTTTGCGTTTAAACGGAAAAGAATAACAGATTCTCCACTGTAACACATTCGAAACTGTGACTTATCGTTTTAATTGAAACTGCATCGGTCTTAGCTCTTGCGCTGCTGTAATAATCGTTTGCTTTGTGTTGTCGTCTACTTGTTTCGAGTTTACTTAATTTGACTGGTGAAATATATCAACTAGTGATGAACACGTGAAAGCTGGTGTGCATCCAAACTATTGACAAATGTTAGTCAATTTGTTTAGTACTCTAATTGATAAAAGAAATAAAATCAGAGTGAACGGTAATCTTAAAAAGTCCGCATACGATGAAGGCTCGCAAACGCTACAAGCTCGTTAAGGTTTGAAAAAGAAGATAAAATGATTTCTTAAATAAAAATAAGAATAGCTGACACCTGCGAATCCGACAAAATCACCAAGAACACCTGCAAAGCATTCTTCAGGACCACAAGGAAATCTGACAAAATCTTCGAGACCATCATGAAAATTGTTCAATTTTCAACATTGGATGAAGGTTCCAACAGAAGACTACAACTGATGTTATAACACGTTTCGTTTTGCTGCCAATAAATGCCAAATTCAAGGGTTTGATTTGAGCAAAAAAAGGATTCCACGATAAGCCATCGAAGTTTCCCTAATTGAAAATAATCTGCAGTCGTCCAAATTTCAATGTTTTGCTTGGTTTCTTTGCAACGTTCTTGTACAACCATTAGTTATTCTCAAGCCGTTCTATTACTTTATCGCCGTGTTTCATTGTCAGATTTGACCCTTTCACTGCCAACTGTTCGTAGAATTTTCACCCCTTCACCGTTTCATTTTCCTCTGATTCAATTTCGTTGTCTGCAATGCCGTTTCAAAGTTAGAAAAATAAGGAAGTATGACTGAAGAAATTCCAAAACGTGACAGTGTAAAACAGTTTGGATTCTGATCAGACGCCGCGTAACGCGCAACGCGTAACGCCGCAAACGCGCTTTTAAGCGTCATTGGGAGTATAAATGTTAACCTGTTCAGCGCTATCCATGCAAGACCGCCTGCTTTGACCACTTAACTGTCATGACCTAATAAATGTTTAACACTTGTCACCTGCCTATATGTCTGAAAATAGAAATTTATGAATTTTGACTAATGAATATTGATATCAGCTTAAAACAGTTTGGATCCAGATTAGACGCTGCGTGACGCAGCGTCTAATCTGGATCCAAACTGTTTGACAATACCCATTGTACTCGGGACAAGACAGTGAGTTAATGCTATGGTCTGTATTATTGTGGTAAGGAAACATGTAAGGCACAATGACTGAAGACGATTTCTGATCCTGATTGAAACTAAGGGCACAGTCAATGGATAGGAAATGATTTAAAGGACTTATCTACGTATTAACGCAATAGTTTGTAGTACACTATTGTACTGATATGTTAAGCGTCATCGTGTTACAGCGTAAGTGCAACTTCACTTAGAATTGCAAAAATATGTTGATCAAGTGTACCGCGGCGTTAAACCAGTGCTCAAACTTATTGATACTCGATTCAATGTCCTATCAGTCAAATTACATGAACTTCTAATTATTTGTTGTGCCAGCAAGCATTTTTAAATAAGATACTTTAATCTGATAACGTTAACAGATAATAAAAATAACTAAAACGGCTGTAAAATCCTCTTTCTAGAGCATTTGCAACAGCGACTTTTTTAACGACTCATTTAAATTCACACTTTCACTAGCTCATTTTCCGATGTGAATATGCACTATTTTTGCAATCAAGGACTAAATTTGCCAAGAAAGAAACATTGGGACAATGATACCATACTACCCGTCTTACCAGTTATGTGCAAGAAGGAGCAATATGGAGCCTTAAAAATGCAATATAATACAATATGTACATTCAGCAGCTCTCAGATATATACATGCGTTTATGTATTAAGTACTAGGCTCGCTCTCATTTCTATATAAATTTGTGTCATCTTTTCTCTCGAAACAAATTAAATAATACGATTTAGATATATACTATCAAAATATAGATTTGAAAACATTTTGAAGAGAACTTGGTACAGCAAATCTGTTTGCATTGCCTTTTTTGACTCTGAAACTTGCTTGTGTTTTGTTCATTTTAATACGTAGTTGCTGAGGATGACACTGAGCAAAGGGATCTACTAATCAATTGTTTTTGTTCGAAAGATAAGTTCCTATTAAAGGATCGAATTAAAATTTCATCTCTGTGGTCAGACATGAACATTATTATTATATCGTGCCTCAAAGTGAGCGTCATTCATTCGTGTATTGAAGACCATGACATAATCGGTAGTCAGATAGATAATGAGTTGTATTGATCCGAGGGTAAACAAATAATCAAAAACATACATGTGTTCAGTATTTATGTTAACCCCTAGAGCATGGATTTCGATTGATTTTTGTTAATTTGTGCATTGCAACATAACTTTTCTACATGTAGGTGGATTGTGGAGTGTTTATTCATTCTGTCACGTATCGATTCCCCATTGATAAATCAGAAAATAGGTCCTATCTAGGTCAGTATTACTCCGCGCTAAAACCACGCATACACCACGGAATTGTGTAATGATGAGTTGAACTGTTTAACACCTAATTCTATTGAAATGCGCGTAACGAAATTTGAATTTTTGTTTCAAGTCCAGGACACGAACTGTCTTGCCTTATTATACGTTTGATCAGTATAAAAACAGTTTTAAACTCGGACCGTCAATCTGCAAATATGAACATAGCTGTAACATAATTATAATAAACGCCGGAATATATCATGTTATAGAGATAAGACAAAATACTGATATCTAATGAATTGGTTAAGCGCAGAATTGTCAAATTGTATTTAAGTAAGATTTCAAACGCATTGACACACTATGCATTACGTTATTCTTTCGTTGTAAACGCGTTTGTTGTTAACCAACTATTATGCTTTGTTAACAGTTGAGGGCTATATCAGACGCCCGCTAAAAACCTTGGTAACTTTAATAAAGACAAACCGTGAAAATTGACACAGTATTGATCCTGATCAGACGCCGCGTTACTTGGCGTCTGATCAGGATCCAGACTGTTTCAAAGGTACCCATATCAATGTTTGCAAATTTTAAAAATATATGGGGCCCGTTTTACTAAACTACATGGACTTACGCAAAATTTTTGCGTAAGTCAAAACCGTTTTACTCTTATTTTTTAGCGCGTCCTCTGATCTGGCTATTTGCTGTTGGGTAGCAAGTGATATTAAAAAAAAATAATTAAATTTTAAAATATTTTTGAAATAGTTACGCAACATTTTTGCGTAAGTAGTTTAATAAAACGGGCCCATGGTCGCGACTGTGTGAGATAGATAATGACATCATGATTACAGTAAAAGGGTCAACACTTGCTTTGGCATTAAATATGCGTGAATATTCATTATAAAGCAATTTGCAAAAAAATTGATTTGTTCTTAAATTACAGTCGAATTCAGGACATTTGAGCTCACCTAACTTACAAACTTATGCATACTCAAACTTCAAGGCTTAAATGTAACTTTGCTAAGTGTTAACTTTCAAATACATGTAGGTCCGACTTAAGTGAGTTCAAGTTATCCTATTTAAACTAATTGAATAAACTAAGTTTGACTTAACCCCATTCACTGCCTTACCCCGAGTACAATTATCGTTTGCAAATAGTTTGGATCATACTCAGACGCCGCGTAAAGCGGCTATTGAACAGAACCCAAACTGTTTGACATGCATGTCAAAATTTCTTAAGTCCTAATACCTAAACTGTCCATTACCAACAGTTTTATCAAGATAAAACTATGGATAACCCGTTTTATTAAGGGGGTTGATAATACATTCGAAACTGTCACTTATCGTTTCAAAGGAAAATCTCATTAGGCTTATCTCTTGTGTTGCTGTAATATCGTACGTCTGCTTCGTATTGTCACATGATTTTAATAGAGTTTACGTAATTTGACCGATTAAATATACATGTATAAACGAGTGACAAACACGTGGCAGCTGGTGTGCATTCAAACTATTAACAAATGTTACGCAATTTTTTTCAGCACTCTAATCGATAAACGAAATGAAATCGGGGTGATCGCTAATCTGAAAAAGCCCGCATACGATAAAGGCTTGCAAACGCCACTAGCTCGATAAGGTTTGAAAAAGACAATTAAAAAGATTTCGCACATAAAAATACGAATTAGCTCACACCTGTAAATCCGACAAAATCATCAAGAACACCTGTAAATCCTAAAAGAAATTAAGACCACAAAGAAATCTGACAAAATCATCAAGACCACCATGAGCATGTTTCAATTTTCAACATAAAAGGACATGGTTCAATCAGAAGATTACAATTTATGTTATAACATGTGTCGTTTTGCTGCCAATGAATTTCCATTTTAAGCGATTTTTTAAATAAAAAAGGATAACACGATTAGCCTTCAATTTTTTGCAAATATTCTGCAGTCATTAAAATTTCATTCTAACACACTTCGCGCACGCCCCTATATAAACAAAGACGGGACGTATCTGTGTTTGAATTCTCAATAAAACACTCACGCGCTGTAACGTTAAACCGTGACGTCATATGGCTTCGAAAACGTGTACGCCAAGAAATGTAGCGTCGTTGCTTTGGTGCAAATTAAGGTTAAATTATGTGTTAGAATGGAAATAATAAATTCATACCAGTATTTTATATTGCATTCGAACACGGGTAGTCGTTGAGAAGCTTGTAATTAAACCACTCGGCCTAAAATTACTATGCATCTCAACTCCTTCCAGTGTTCGATTGCACGATAAAACACTGGTATGAATTTATTATTTCTTAATTGTTTTGCTTGGCGATGTTCTTGTACAACCATAAGTTATCCTCAAACCGTTCTATTATTTCATCGCCGGTTTCATTGTTTGATTCAACTCGTCCACTGCTAATATTTTTGTGACAATTCACCGTTTCATTGCCGTCTGCTTCAATTTTGTTGTCTGCAATGTCGTTTCAAAGTTAAGAAAATAAGGCAGTATGACTGTGAAATTTCAAAAAGAGTGTCAAACAGTTTGGACCCTGATCGGACGCCGCGTTACGCAGCGTCTGGTCAAGATCCAAAATATTTGCAAACGCGCTTTTAAGCGTCATAGAGAGTGAAAGGGATGACCTGTTCAGCGCTATACATGCAACACCGCCTGCTTGAATCACTTCACTGTTATGACGTCATCAATGACATATATCTGAAATTAGATATGTAAGTACTTTTAGGTATTTGAACCTAATGAATATTGAAATCAGCGTCAATAACTTTGGATTAAAAACTGTTTGACAATAGCAATTCGTCACTTAAACGCCAAAAGGGCTCATCAACATTTTTCACAGTTTTGAGATATAGCCCTCTGAAGTTTAGAAGTGTCCTAAAAATCCATTTTTACATTTACAGACTAAATATACCACACTCTTATAGTATATATGGATGTTTATTTGTGTTTTGAAAAGTATTAAAAAATAAATACCATTTAAAGAGATATTTGATAATTTTGTTGATGAGCCCTTTTGGCATAGGATATTTGTCGATTTCAAGGTAGAATATTTACAGCCAAAAGGGCTCAGCGGATTTTGTTTGTTTCTACTACAACAGGTAAAATGAATAAATAAGTGATCTAAAACTGACAAAGCCATATTAACCTTTAACTCAACAGTTAATCAACTAACTAGTATTTAAAGAAGTATTTCCCCCCCACAATTTTCATATATTAGACCTCCAACCCCCATCCCCCACCAAAAAAAATAATGAATAAATAAAAAAAATAAAAAAAATAATCTGGGTGTGTAGATCTACTGTTTTCTATTTCTCTTGAACTTACCACTAGACATACATGTATGAAATGTTTACATAAACATTCATTTACCTGCCATCTATACCACCTGACTCTGTATCTGAGAGGTTAGTCGGCCGTAAATCAAAACGTTAAAATACCTCTAACTTCTTATTTTTCAATTTAATCACGTCTCGCGATATCTCTTTGGAAATGTCTTGAAATGACAACTGCAAAGAGATGTTACAAGAGAAGATCAGATGGAGAAAATCAAATAAATAATAATTGAGAAATTTATGATCTGAATTACGACAGTAGTTGTCTTAAGTCTTTTCGTCAGACGGGATCCAGATATTTCGCTGACTTTATTTAGGAATATGAACGTTACCAGAAACAAGTCAGCACTAACAGTCTAGCACTATCAACAACACTGCACCTAAGATTAAAATTCAAAGATCCGCCCACGGACTTGTCCAGTTAAAATTGTGAAAAGCGGTACAAATGAACATACAATTTATTAAACGTACGATTGTTTAATGCATGACTAAAGTAATGCAGATGGCTCTTGGGCGTTTGGTATGTTCTTCATTGATTTTCGTATTATGATCCTATACTAAAGAGCAATTTGCCTATAACTGTTTCAACCTTTTATCGAGTGACAGCAGTACACATGGTTGACTGTGTATTGGCAGTTGCACCTCGCTAAATATAATAGGACTTCAATTTGAATAGGGTTTGGTGTCATTTTAAAGACAACTGGTTGTTTAATGCACATACAGGGCAGTATAGAAAGCTTCTTAGATAACTCCTATTGCTTTAAACAGTCTTAAAATCCTAGAAATAAAGCACTGTTTCGTATCCATATAAATTGACAGCGTAGTGAGTAAAGCATTCGACTTTACTTTCAACCTGCTTTAAGCAACCATCTGTCTCTTATACTCTTATCACTAAAAGTAAGTTATGGAGAGAAAGGGGTTCTGCGATGCATGGGTGGAAATTGAGGTCAACATTTGAAGAAAATGAGTTTATGGGTACGAAACAGATGATTTGGTTACTTATAAACAGGACAAGCCTTCCTTTTAAATGGAACTTTTATTTCATTCTAGCTTAGTTCACACCACTACTGGCAGTATTTTCAAATATTTTGTTTATTTTATCTTCCTGATTCTAAATCATGTTTTTAAAACGTTCAATACTTTAAATTTGAGTCGGTTATCATTATTCGCATTTATATCAATATTGAAGTTATTATAGTTTGTTGGAGTGTAATTTTAAGACCAAAGAAAGAGTTAAAGGGCATGAGAATAATTGTGTATGGTTTATGTCTACGGGCTATACGAATTACGGGAACGTATATGGGAAGTTATGGTAGAAATACCTTACTTGTTGTTGTAAAGATAAAAGAAGTAAAGACAGGACTAGAAATAGTAGCAGTAGTAGCCGTGAATGTAGTAGTTAAAGTAGTTTTGCTGTAGTTGGAAATGTAGTAAATAGTAGATCTCGTTTGTTTTAAGCAGACGTCGTAGTGGTAGCATTATCAGTAGAAGAAGTAGTAGTTATGGTAGTAGTTGCAGTTATGGTAGGTAGTAGTAAGTTGTAGTGATAGTAGTTGCAGTATAAGTAGCAGTAGTAGAAGTAGTAATGGTAGGTTATAGTAATAGGAATAGGAGTACCGGTATAAGTAGTAGTAATAGTGGTAGCAACAGTAGTAGAAGCAGTAGAAGTAGTGGTAGTAGTAGTAGACTAGTATTTACGTAGTGCTAGTAATTGCTGTTATAGTAGTAGTAATATTAAAAGTAGTGCTAGTAATTGTTGTAATAGTAGAAGCAGTGGAAGTACCTTTTGTAAGAGTAGTAGTAGAGGTGATTGTAAAAGTAGTTGTGATAGTAGTAGTAGTAGTAGGTAGTTAAAGATCAAGTAGTAGTTGTAGTAATGGTATGTAGTAGTAATAGTAGTAACAGTAGATAGTAGTACTAGTAAAAAGTATAAGATCTAGTAGTAGTAATTTAGTGTGTAGTAAGTAGTAAGCAGTAAGAGGCAGTAGTAGTAGTACTAGTAGCAGATCTAGTAGAAGTAGTAGTAGAAATAGTAAGTAGTAGTAGTAGAAGTAGTAATGATAGGTAATAGTATAAGTAGAATAAGTAGGAAGAGTACGAGTAAGGTACTAGTTAGTAGCAGTAGTAGTAATAGTAAGTAGCAGTAAGAGTAGCTGTACTAGTGAGTATAAGTATAGTAAGTAGTAGTAGACCGGAAGCAGTAGTAGTAGTAATAGTGAGGAGACGTAGCAGTAATGATGGTAGTAGTAGGAATAGTGGTAGAACTAGTTGTAGTAGTCTTTATTATAGTAGTAGGATAAGTTGTAGAAGAAATCTAGTAGATTGTAGTTGTTGGCATATGAGAGTCACAAAGTTAAAGAAAATTCACTTTTCTCTAGAGCCAAAAGGGCTCATCAACAAATGAAAATTTCTTTCAAATCTAATCTAAGCAAATTAATTGATTGAAACAATGCTTCATATTTTGAAAATTGATTTTTCTTTGTATTTGTATTTATCTAAGTACATGTACTAAAAAATGCAATGAAACTATTTATTGTGTAAAAATTTCCTTAAGAGCCAAAAGGGCTCATCAACAAAAACGACTGCTGCACTATTTCCAATGCGATTAAAGTTAAAATTAAACACTTTTAAACATTAAAAAGGCGTATGTTTAAAAACCTTACTAAATCTATCAAGGTATATCTATGAAGCTTTTGATATGAGGGAACTACCTTGATTGATATGTATATAGCAGTTCAACCTCAAATTCTAAATTTTCGAAAATAAATCTACTATCATTTGAAATACTTTTTTTATATTATTATTATTATTATTATATGCATGTTTGTTTGGCCACTTTGGCCATCTGTAAATATGTTAACGTGTATGTTAATATGTTAAGAGTAACGAGGAATTTGTTAATTCAAGTTACTGATTGAATAAAGAATTATTATTATTATTATTTAAATAAAACAATATACAATAATAAACTTAGCTGCAGGATCAGGTATTATATCTCAAAAACGAATGGTCATTGTTGTCGGTAAGAATGTATAATTTCATTCAACAACAACACAATGAAATACATGGGCAAGTTCAAGGTCGATTCGATGTTAGCAGATTAATTAAGTTATGATGTCAATGTGATGTCTATTTAATTGCAATAACTGTGGAGTTACAAAACATGGCATATTCATAAAACAGTTAGATATGTTATACGTAGACATGAAAAGGGCTCATCAGCACTTGTAACTGCTGTTGAGCCCTTTTGGCTCAAACACATTTGTTGATGAGCCCTTTTTAGTCCGGGAGTCAAGGGGTTAAACGTGGAAATGACGGATGAACTTTTTTTCTCTGCAGTTTTCAATAGTCTAGGGGGTCCTCATCAAGATCAAAGAGGGTGCCCGGTGATATCCCTTGAGCATTTCTCAAAATATGCTAATTAAGTCGGCGTTTACTGAAATACCGTTATTTGGCCATATCTCAATTATTATGCATCCTACAATGATGAAATTGGTGTCTATTATCAGGTTATCAGGGTCTACGAACATGATAAACCCATCATTTCAGGAATTAAATGTTTTGGACATATGCAACTTATGGAAATTATGCAAATGAGGTCGGCCATTACTGAATTTCCGTTATTTGGACATATGTCAATTAGTATGCATCCTACCATGATGAAATTGGTGTCTATTACCAGGTTATCAGGGTCTACGAACATGATAAACCCATCATTTCAGGAATTAAATGTTTTGGACATATGCAAATTATGCAAATGAGGTCGGCCGACTTAATTAGCATATTTTGAGAAATGCTCAAGGGATATCACCGGGCACCCTCTTTGATCTTGATGAGGACCCCCTAGACTATTGAAAACTGCAGAAAAAAAAGTTCATCCGGCATTTCCATGTTCAGCTTAATATCGGCCTTTGACTCCCGGACTATTTGGCACTAGGAATTACTGAAGTTTTGAAAACAGTGAAAATTTCAAGTGTATTTTTTTACGTTTAAAATCAGGAAGTCAAGCAAGATATTAATTTCTCATATAGTTTACATTGAATATAAGTCAGTTTTGTCAAAAAGTCAAATTTGACCAAATATGTTGTTGAGCCCTTTTGGCGTTTAAAGCGACTCGCAACCAGATGGTGCATTAAAAATAGTAATTTGTAAATATGTGTCAAACGCTTATATAAATGGTAAAGAATTAGTTTAGGATAAGAAATTCTGTTTAAAAAAAATGTATTTCAATAAAAAAAAATATTGGTCTCTGGTGGGATTCGAACCCGGGGCCCGGCATTGGCGGACAGAAGGCAAAATAGGGGAAACCGCTTAGACCAATGGATCACGGAACTATCCGTTTATCTCGGATCGATTTAACGTATTTCAATTTGTAGCGATCGAAAGTGCATACAACTTCGTAATTCGGCTCGTGTTTATGTCTGAGCCCGTGTAGAGAAGCAACAACAACAACTATACCGTCTACTAGTCGGTATAGAAAAACGATGGAAAATATCTAAAAATCTAAGATTCGGTGACGATTCTTGAGACTTTTTTTGGACTGATCATATTTTTTTAATGTCAGAAGCCAAATAATGCCACAAATTTGCTTTTATTTGAGTATTTTATTTTATTTTGACAAGTACACCATCCGGTTGCGAGTCCCTTTAAGTGACGAATTGTACTCGGGACAATTGTGAGTTAATGCAATGGTCTGTAGGCAATATGTCAGCAAAAATGACTGATGACATATTAAAATTATACTCAATAAGTTTTATCTTGATCATCCTCCGCTTTAACCCTTTTGGCACCTTAGTCGCATAAGGTCAAATTCGCAAACAGTTTGGATCAGGATCAATACTGTCTGACACTTGTATCGATATTTCTTAAGTCATACAATATTAAATCTATATTTGAAACGTTCTTAAAGACAACAATACTGAAGCAGGCAAAAATAAAAATCTCCCAAATAATTTGGTGCCGAAAAGGTAAACTCGATGTCTGATCCTCATTTACACTGATGGCAAAGACTAGTGCTTATGATTAGGAAAGGCTTAATAGGACCTACCTACACATTAACGCAATCGTTTGTAGCACACAACTGTACTGATACATTGGCCGTAATCGTGTTATAAGTGCAACTTCACTGCTTTCAAAGGATCTCCCCTTATTCAGATTAATATAATTCACAACAGCAGATGTTAAGTGCTTGTGTTGCGGCTGCAAAAAGTCTCCCCGTACTTCATTCTCAGTGATGTTATACTTTCTAGTCCTTTGGAATCATTGATTTCAGCGCATTTACAGTTGAAAGTTGAATTCCGCTTAAGCTGGTGCTAGGGGGCGTGAGCACTGTTGCATATTTCAGTATTGCTCATGAACAGACTCAATTAAACAGGGTCTGCAATTTTCAGTATTTGCTTTGTTTTCTGTGCTTTCAAAGGATCTCCCCTTATTCAGATTTTTAACGTGTACCGCGGCGTTAAGCCATGGTTCATAATGTTTGATACTCAAACCAATGAGCAATCAGTCAAATCACGTGTACTTTTAATTAGTTTTTGTTGCAGTGAGCATTTTTTAATCTAATAATCTAGACGGGGAAGGCTAACAGGCGTTTTTTACTTCTTTTGATTTGCTCTTAACGATCAGTTTATCGAGTAAAATCCTCTTTCTAGAGGATTTGGACCATCGACTTTTTTTAAAGACTCATTTAAATTCACACTTTCACGAGCTCACTTTCCGATGGGAATATGCCATTGTTTTGCAATCGAGGACTAAAATGGCCAAGGAAGAAAAATCGGAACAAGGATAGAAAGCTTCCCTTCTTAACTCATTACCCCCTAGCCTGTTTTTCAATTTTGAAAATAGGTAACTTCTTAAAGCAGGTTAAAAGTTTCAGCCTGCTTTAAGCTACCACCTGTTAGAATAAAGAAAATATTACTTATGATACATATGCATGGCTGTATAGATTGGAACTATTTTCTACAGCGGAGGAATACACTGAACGCGCTCAAAGGCGCTTCTATGGGGAAAAGGGTTAACAGTTATGTGCAAAAATGAACAAAAAGGAGCCTAAAATAACACAAGACAGCAGTGTAAATTCCTCAGCTCTCAGAAAGATACATGTGGTTATTTATGAAGTAGTTCTCTCTCAATTCTATATGCGTTTCTTCCATTTACGTTCGCTGTATACATGAAATAATACAAAATAGAGGGAATCTGATATACATAATTATACACATGTATATCCCCTCTTTCTTCCTATCTCTATCACCCTACTAACATGTTTAGGTACATATGTATAGTCGTTTTAGATGTGAATCTATGTTTTGCTACCTCTGTCCCTCTCTATCTCGCCTCCATATTTTTACATTGAATTCTGTTTCCCATAGGAACCCATTTGATCAGGGTCAGTACTTTTTTTTGTAATTTTGAACTTTAATGGAACATAGTATATAGATTGAATTGCAAATTGGATTTTACATTGGTAATTTAAGGAATGAATGACTTAAATTGAAAATTACTATGAATGAATCCTTGATAATGACAACTATAGATGTGTCTTCAATAGAGAAATAAACTTACGATCTATCGTGAAGCAATATATCACTGATAATAGATCGGTAGAATGCTATTAGGCTTGTCTAGAAAATCCACAAAGCTAAAAAAGGTTGTCCATATATGCATTCATGCCAACAAGAAAACCAATAAAGTGACTTTGGGTACTTAATAAAGTTAAGACATATTTATTTTTTATATTAATTCATCATAAAATCAAATCTTCTGCTTAAACCATCGTTTGTATTTTTCAAATTAGAATATTAGGCAGGTTAGCCGAGGAAAAGTCAAAAACGACGAGCATACGCCATTCTTTACCGTTTAACTCAATCACTGCCATTGGCACCACCAGGCGACTTTGCAAATAGTTTGGATCCTGATCAGACGCTGCTTTCGACACTCATATTGATATGTTTTATCATGCTGCATTGTATCATACTTCGAAACAATCTTGCAAACTTTAAAATTGAAACAGACGACAATGAAACGGTGAATGGAGTAAATATTTGCACCATTAATTTGGCAGCGAAAGAGTTAAACGAAATTATTGCTAACGATATGCAATGCAATACTACATTCGATAGGTTCCTGAAAATGATAACAAAAAACATGAATCCAGGCTAACAGTTGACGTCAAAATTGCCCAGCGTCTTATCTGGCTTCAAACTTTTCGCGAGAGAAATAGTTGATTTTATACAAATACGTTTATTGAAAAATGATAACGTCTTGGCAACTATATACTAGAGCTAAACAGTATAAATTGCTGAAGAAGGTAGTCCCAATCTTCTTTTACTGTACAGTGCTTTCTCCCTACAACGGCCCTCCGAACAACGATTCCCTCCTTACAACAACACTTGCTGCTATTTCCCAAACAATACTTCTATAACTCTTTCACAACTGCACTGTCGTATGGTTAAACTTGTCGTCTGTTGTTTTTCTCAAAGTTACATATTAGACATTAAGACAGAAAGTAAATAAAACAAATGACTAGTGACAAACAGCTTGCATCAAGATGACGAGGCGCTGGTCTGGATTCAAGCACTTTGCAAATTCAAGTCAATTTCTTTCACTATAACAGTTCCCCCTAACAACACACAAACTATTCGTCTTTCATTAGGTATTGTTGTAGACAGGTTATACTGTATACACGTATTAAGCTCATCTGGCTAAAGTTCAGGAGATCTCATGTTGTCATCCAGTCGTCGGCGTCACCATGCCGTATTAGCAACTTCTTCGCACGCTTGATATACAGCTGTGATACTTGCAGCGTATACACCTTGGGACATGCCTTTTACATCCATCTGAACTCTTTGAAATGAGTAGCCTTGTCCTTAACTCTTGCTTCTGCGGTTTAGTTTCGAAACTTGCGTCTAAGTTTGAAAAAATGCTGACCACTGATATAACTTCGACCTACAGACTTCATACTTAGAAGAACACATACCTTTAGATAATACTTTTATCTATGTGGAAAGTTTGACCTCCGGGTTCCGACTTTGGCATTTGAAAAGTGTTCATAATTGCACGACCCTTTGTCTAACAATTTTCAAACTTGCAAAATAGCATACGGGACTTTTCATCCACCCAGATAAATGTTTGATCCTTGTAACCTTGATCTTTACTTTTCAAGATCTTGGTTTAAGTTTTGAAATTTGCGGTAAGTTTTACAAATGCTTACAAATGTTATACAAAGTTTGACCTACAGCTTTTATACTTGCAACACGTATACCGTTGGATAAGAACTTTCCGCTCCTGTGAAAATTCTGACCCTGTTGACCTTAAGCTTTACTTCAAACTCTGCGTTTGACTTTTGAGATGTATGATCAGGGCTTGAAAACGCTCAAATTTATTCTATCCGTTGACCAACAACTTTCGTTCTTGTAGCACACATCGTACCTTTAGACAATACCTTTATATCAATATTGAAAGTGTGACCATGTGATATTGACCTTAGGCTTTATTTTTAAGTTGCAAATTGTTGTCCTGACAAATCTTGCTCATATGATACCTGAACAAATTAATATAAATCGATAATGTTTAAGCTTAAGAACAAACTGAAAACAAGATTTAGTTAGAAATAAATGGATGTCATGCGCCGTATGAAACATGTACGTATTTCAGGGAAATGATTTATGTTAAACAACATTTGAAGAAAAAAATATTTACACGAAAATCAAAGCCAGGACGGTTAGCTGCATCTATGACATGTTCAATGCGCAGATACAGTTTCGGGAACGGTTAAACCCTTTCATGCCCACATTTATCGTGATATTTGTACCCATTCTTTAATATTGTTGTCTACAATATCGTTTCAAAGTTAGATTTTACTGGCAGTATTACTGATGTAATTTCAAAACAAAGTTGCAAAGAGTTTGATCCTGATCAGACGCCGCTTTATGTATCAAAATGTTTGCGAATGCGCTTTATGACGTTATTGAAAGTAAAAGGATTAAACGTTCATCTGGAGAGCCACATACGAGTCGTATCATGTACTTTCACATTGAAATGAGCGATTTACTGTGTTTAAACGGAGTAGAAACCTGCAACTTTAAAGTCCAAGTCAAACAGTTGTTGCCTAATTACAGCGGGCTGACAGTAAGCACACTTATCCTTAATTTCTGCTTTAACTTCACTCTGCTTTAACCCTTTTAACCCTAGTCCCGCATATAAGCTTCATTTTCAAACAGTGACCATGTCAATAGTACACATGTGTAAACAGTGAAGACCCAGATCAGAGGGCTCCGAAAGGAGCCCTCTTATCAGGGTCTTCACTGTTTGCCGTAATGCCAAACATTGACAAAAACAACCTTTGAAAGTCAGAAATGGACGTAACTAAATTGGAAACTGGAATTGTCCATTTAACGTTTCAGGGAGGAAAGAGTTAAGCTGGAAGGTAGTATGCCAGATGATAATTATAGTTTACATTCAGCTTGCTTTAAGCTACCATGCAAATTTGCTAGACTATGGTAACTACTTATTAAGGTGTTTATAAATGTCTTTATAAAGTGCAACTATTTGCTTTGCTGGAATTATAAATTCGAGGAGAACAATGCGTTAAGTTTGTAATTGAGTCACAGAAGCTGTGTTGATGTTGTTAACTGTTTACATACCTTGCCAGACAGTTTGACAGTAACATGCAATGACTCAATTTGCTAGGTGTAAAAATCAAGTAACGTCTTTTTATTTTAGGAATAATTAATAATGAATCAAGAAAGAGTCTGCAATACCCAGTGCACGGTGATTAAGGTTTAATAAAAACACGTACGATGCCCATTCAGTTTCCCTTTTAACTGAATCTTAAAGCCATGTTTATTCAAAGATCCACGCAAGTAAGAAAGTGTTTTAAGAAATGCATATCTCTATTAAGCAGGCATGTGTGTGTTTGATTTTGATTTTTACCTTCTCATATATCGATTAAAACAAATCATAATTTTACTGCCAAATCAATCTGCTCAAAACTGTCATCTAAAGTCGGCTTGTAAAGTTAAGATTCTGATCAGACGCTCCGTAAGATAGCGTACGATGAGGATCCCAATTTTGTTTCTGTTGTTTACTCTTATCAATATTTATTTGGTCAACATGTTTCAAAAATGTAATAAATAAGACGATTAAATTGACGATGAAATGATTAACCTATTTACTTGTCTGCCTGTGTATAGAAATAACCCTCTCTGTATACTTGCTGGAAGATTTCATTCTAGATACACATGAGTTATCTAAAGACACGACATTAATTGTTCATACAGCAAAATATAATATATGATATAGGAAACAAAGCAGACCTTATGAGACGCCTTGCAATGGTTTCAAAACAATTACATGTACATGTCGTAGACATATATATCGTAGACATTGAAGTAAACTGTAGGCCTTTACTTTTATGAGACGCTGCAGTTGGCGGGATCTACTCAGTTTGCTATTTCATATGAAATGATCTGCTGTATGAGGAAACATCGCAGAGTCTTTTGATCACCATAGTATATCTAAAATTGCATACACGTATGTCAGTTTCACAATTGTAAGTCAAAAATGAAATATTTCCAGTAGACATATCGGGAGAGCCTATAGGGAGACTCAACTGCTAACATTTAGGCATACGTTGGTTAGTGCCCTTGAAACGCACATAAGCTACATGCGCGGTTTTCCCTGTTTCAAATGTAATGTTGTTGTATATAATCGAGATTGGATTGAAGCCAAAAGATAAAACATGCTAACACATATGGTATACTCCGTTATGAGGCAACATTCGCTTGAGATGTTTTAAAAGTAAAAATTCACCACTGCCATTTACCAATAAACGCGTGTTTGCTAAAACGGTAATATTAAATTGCGAACAGTTTGGCGTCGGATCAGACTAAAAACTGTTTGCTACTCAGATTAAAACAATAATCTAGATTATTTGATACATGTATTTTATTTCCTACGATTTAGATTCGTTTAAACAGGAAAGAAATAACACCTTCTCTAGGATAGCTGATCCAGGGGGATATCTATTGAATGCATGTAACTGTTTTGAACTTGGTGTCATGGGAGTAGGTAGCCAGCTGGTGCTTTTGCCAAATTAATGTTTACGTCATTTCACATATTGGTGTAACACCCCTTCACTACATTGACAACTGCAGCTTTAGAATTTCTTTAACCCATTACCCCATAAATACGCCTTTTTACGCTTTAATAAATTCCTCTACTGAAGAAAATAGTTTATACTATCACAAATAAAAATACTAAGAACTATTTTCCGTATTCTAAAAGATAATAGCTTCAAGCAGGCTGAAAATAAAGCAGAATGCGCCTTAAGGCGCATTCTGCTTTACTTTCAACCTGCGTGAAGTGGTCAACTATCTTTAAAAGTAGAAACAGGATATGGAGTAATGGGTATCGTAAAGCATTTATTTGGACACAGATATCGATTAGAGTGTCTTACAGTTTGAATTCTTATTTGAAGCCGGATTAAAATGTCTCGGCGTCTGTTCAGAATGGACAGCTTGCAAAAGCAAATGTACAGACATAAAATATAAGCACAACCAAACAGCCGATCATGACTAGACTTTGCAAATAGCTTAGAGTCAGATCAGACGTTTTGTTACGCGTCGTCTTATTTGATTCTAAACTGTTTGACATACATTTGTAAGTTTCTTCAATTGGAAAATGAAAAAAAATCATAATAAAAACAAACTCGGAGTACGACAATTTCCAAATATACAGTATTGCAGCATTATACGAGCGTAAAGGATAAATTGTTAACTTTCCACCTGCAACATATCGTCTACTCCAAAGTTAACAAACCAAACCACCCTCAAATACACTTTTTACGCCTTTGCTATTGCTCCATTGGACAAAATAGTCCCTGTGTAGGCAGTCAGTGGAGAAGACGTTATTCTTTCCCGTTTAAACGCAAACGCATCGAAATAAAACGTAGAAAATGACAATTTTTAGACAGTTCTGACTATTGATGTTTATCTGAGTGACAAACAGTTTGGAGCTGATCAGACGCCGGGTTACCCGGTGTCTGATCTGGTTCCAAATTGTTTGCAACAGAATGTTTACTTAGTTTTAGCGTAAACGCGTTTATTGGGAAAGAATAACGTCTTATTCACTGTATGCATCATACGAACTATTTTCATAGTCTAGTAGATGGTTTCTTAATACAGGCTGAAAGTAAAACAAAATGTATCATAAGCACACCGTGCTCTTCTTTCAACGTGTTTTAAGTGGTCACCTGTCTTCAATATAGAAACACACTTTGGGTTATAGGATTATGAAACGTAAACGCGGTAGTCGAATAGTCTGATCATTATCCGAATCGTTTGCACTTACCTGGAAAACATTCACTAGCAGGCAAAGAGTTGATGCATGCCGCATATATGTGCTTTGACTATAGTTGTTTTAAAATCTAGATATCGGACGTGGATCGATGATGACAGCGTACGAGGGTCACTCAAAAAGTACTGTTACTTGAGCATTTTCTTTGAATCTACATGTATAACTATCATATGAGATATATCGTTAAAAAAAACTTTTTCTTGCGGATACAGTAATGAATAATAATTTGGTATTTCATTTAACGCTATGTTGTTAAAAGTAGACATCAATGTTGGTCAGTCATATGCACTGTCCATATTTGCTACTGAACTTTATCATACATGTATTTTCATATCATATGGCTAAGTGCTTTATTGTTTTTACTATTCGTCCTAGCTTATTAGAATTTTTCAAAAAAATTTAAGGCAATAACATGTAATATTGAATAGTCTTAATAATAAAATCGAAATGTATTTTGCCCATCTTTTGTAAGAATAAGGCATAAATTTAAAGGTATACACTTGTTATTATAATATGATGTGATTTATTAATGAAAATAATATAAACAATATTTTAGAATTTGTATTGATTATATCATCTTGTGACGGAAACTTAAGTTTTCATTCTCATATACAATAGGAGTTTTTTCAAGAGTGAGTTGTTAGTTTAACATTTGTAAACTGTATATGAATGTATTATTCATCGGCAAACTACACTTAATGTAAGTACTGTTTTTTGAAAGTTTCACATGACATTCGACAAACATTAATGTTGACACAATAAAGCATACAACTATATGTGTCCCTTCAATGAATCACAGCATCGTTTCAGTCTGATCAGGTTTCAGAATGTTTGTCACAATTATTAAAAGAAACCGTCGATACTTTCAAAACTAGATCAGTTTTGCGTTTAGTGTCGTTTAAACCATTTAAGACTAGTATCCTCTAAAGTAAGCATTAGCATTTGCAAACAGCGTAGACCCTGATGAGATGCCGCGTGATGCGGCGTCTCATCAGGGTCTACGCTGCTGTTTGCTATTTCATATGAATAGTGTTGCTGTATGGACAAGCAGCGCAGTGCTTTTATATTATTCTTGTATAATCTATCATGAAATATTCCAATCAGTTCATTGCAATATCCAGGCATAAATGGATTTAACGGAAAAGAATATCGTCTTCGCTGAACGGGATGATGATCGTGATTAACCTTTCATCAATGACGTAGTGTTATGCTATTTGGCCAGAAAAAAATAAATTGGTTTCGATGTTCAAGTTGATGCCACTGATATGGTTTTGCTAATAAATATATTTCGCTTAAACCATTAATGACTTTTCCCTAATTCGCCAAGAACTTAAACTCTCGTAATGAATTTCCTTGGTTTCTCATTCGGGCATCATTGGTAGATTCCACATATGTGACAAGCCATGGGAAAAAGGGGCTTATTGAGGTTTTTTGGTCAAATTCAGATTTTGGTGTTTTATTATGCAACAGTGTTTCCTTGAAACACTGACGAAATATTTTTGCTGTGGCTGCTATATTTTTGGAGAAATCGCATTTTTTCTAAAACCACCGTTTTCATAAGAATCACATTTTTGGCCAATAACAGCACACAACTTATATGAAATGACATCACATTAAACTGTGTTTTCATTTTTCATGCAGTAGTTTTATATCTAGTCAAATATTGTGCTGATGTTTCTAAGTGCATGTATTTGCTAATTATTTGTGAAAAAAGGGTTACCATGGTAACGGGATTGACAAAACTTACATAGTCGAGATATCTTAACTGTATGGCATAAGTACAACCTCTTTATTGAAAGACTGTTAAGTACAGTTGAATTTTGATCAATAACAGGACGAATAAAGAAGATGGAAGACGGGTGAAAAAGTGTTGTGTCCACTGTACTTTTATCATATTTGTTTACAAACAATGAAGTCGTTAGGTACAGACGTGACGTATGCTACTAGCAGTAAATGACGTTGTAGAACGTCGCGCTATATTCTCGACAGTTTTCAACTTTACAAATACAGTAAAAACTCTTTATTACGAACATTAGAGCGAATAATCGATTGTATAAAACAAGATGGCAGCTTAAAGCAAGGTGACGGTTAAACAGAAAGCTCCTTTAGAAGATTTCTGCTTTACAATCAAATTGCTTTAAGCAGCCATCTGTCTTAAACACCTAATACTCAACACAATATAAGATAGGCTTTATTGTACAAAGCATTCTTCCCTAATTAATAAGGGGTCCTAAACAGGAAATCAGACTCTTGTCTTGATCAACACTGCTGAAAAAATGTATTTACATGTCCTAAACAGAATATAACTGATTTTCCACTGTCATTTACAAGCTGAGGGAGTTTATGCCTCCATTTGAACTTGAACACCCAAAAATGCCAATCTGGAATAAACTTGGTATGCCTGGCTTCCATCAGAGAGAATTCAACCATCTGGTGAAGTCCCTTCATAGTACCATAACTGTAGAAATGAAAGAAGTGAGAAGATATTTAAAGAAACCAGTTTACATGGTCTTTTAAGGGGTGTTTCCTAAATTCTGTTAGACATGATATACATTATTGAAATTGGTCAGATGGCTTCTGATCTGGATCTGTTCTGTTTTAAATATGTTGTTTTTTACTCACTGAAAAGGTTAACAATTAAAACTGACAGCAGTACATAAGAACTGCAAATTATATAGTTAAAAAAAGTCACAGTATATGTTTGATGCAGTGTATTTTGGGGAAACCAACATACTGCACAGCCAAACCTGTCTTCAACAGCCATTTGAAGGAACCAAAAGGTTAAATGACTTCTGAAGGCAGGTGGCTGACTAATACAATTTTCTAAACAATGTTTTCAGCCTGCATTAAGTGCACACAGGTCTTTTAGGTACAAGTCTGAATAATTTTAATAATTATGGTCTTTATTGACATGTTTTACTATACAGTCAGATCTGTTTTCAGCTGCCACTCAAAGAAAACCATATATAAACCAGAGGTTTCTGAAGACAGGTGGCTGTCTAACACAATTATATCTGTATATTTATATACTAGTATAGAAATGCTAATTTGATAAATTCCCTGAATTGCTTCCTAACTTAGGCTGTATGCTCAGTAGAGGTGACTGCTAGTACAGGTTTGACTGAAAACACTTCTAGATGTCTTTTAATTTGAGCAGAAGCTGAGATCTATCCCTGATAAACTAGACTCAATGATTGAATATGTCTGCTGATAAGTTAAAAAAGGTTCATACCAAAGCATGATGTTGTTCTTGTTCTGTCCTTAAGCCATTACACATCTGCAATTGCACATGGTGCTCCCCAAACCAATTGTGCTCGAAATGATGGTGAAGCAAGCTGTTTACATAGATGGATCCTTTCCCTATACATTCTGCCTCATCAAATGGATAAAAGATCTGAGTGCCTGAAAATAAGAATTTAACATACTCTGTTAGGGTGCACATGTATATTAACCTATTGCTACATAAGTACACAATTTTACACTTTTATTTTATTCAACCACTAAAGAATTACTTTTTTCTGTTTTACAATCATGAGCATTCACCATAAGGAAAATTTCCTATAATCTTATCAGATACAACTTTGCTGGTGTAACTGCATGACTCTAACATTGCATAGTAATGAATGCCACACTAAGAATTTTTCTCATAAAAAATATTAAATATCTATAATGATACAGGCATAATGGCACAGGTATTTGTGACTCATATAAAACTCACACAAAAAATCATTAAAATGCTTAAAATTAACTTTTAATGATATTAGAACCATGGGTATTTATAAATATCTTACCTGCCCTCTCTGAGCATTTCCCAAAGCACTGACATTCCATCTTTGTCTTGAAGAACAGATGTCCCACTTGCAGGTCATAGTGTGGGTAGAATCTGCTGAGCAAAATCTAGTGAGTATTGTTGAACTCCTGGGTAGGAATAGGATGGCTGACCTGTAATGTATTGAACATGTGAAAATTGTAAATAACAATTAGATCTATTTCAGTAGGGTAGTACCTATCTTAGAAAGGTGTTACTGTCTTACAAGATAAGTATTTAGATCTACTTGGTTACTCAGTCAAAAAAAAACAACAGAACAATGAGGTTTTAAAATAAAAAAAATGGTTAACTAGATTCTATACATGTGGGATCCCTACTAAAATGGGTCCTACAACAATGCAAACATAGATCAATATCACAAATATAAGGTGGTGGTTATAACTTAACAGTGTATATTGTGTCTGCTATTCAACAGAAATAACTAGCACATATTCTGTAATATAGATCTAGATCTAGAATCTAGTTACTTTCAATATGATCCAACCAGCCTGAAAACAACCCACCCTCTCTCTTTCTCTCTTTCACACTCTGTATGCCTGTTTGTCTATCTTTCTCTCTCTGTATGTAATTGTTTGTCTGTATATCTTTCTCTCTATCTACATGTATTTATTTCAAAAGTTAATATCAATGAACTTTACCTGAGTTGTCCTGGCAATTTCTGGTGGGGGTCATTGCAGAAACACTTAATCTGGGTTTCTCACACGTTTCCCTGTAGTAGTCTCTCTGGCAACTGGCTTTAAATATCCAGGTGTGCTGTGTACATTTCTAGAAGATCGCCTTTCTTCTGCGTTCATATTGCCACATTTTGATACTTTATGAGCAAAATTCTTTCTCTGTCTGAATTTGGGTGGATTTGGGTGAATAGTGAATACCCTTAATTGCTGCTTTCTCTCATATCAACATCACGCTCGCATACGTGGCAGGTCAACATTTTATAACGATGCGCTTGTAGCGACATTCTGACTATCTTCATCATCATCATAATTGAAAATCATTATCATTCATGATTAGATTCATCCGGTTACTGTACATTTGAAAAATAAAGTTGATTTACTTGTTCAAGTTCGTTGACAAAATCACCTGGGTCAAGAGGCAAACTATCTGGTATTGGGGACCTTACTGAGCATGCACTTAGGTGACTGAACTGGCTCATTTGTAAAGCTTTGGCGGTTTCATAACTTCAAGTATTGATTTTCTTGACTTATGTCAACAACATCGTAACTAGGACAACGGTGTCGCTCGTAAAATATATTCCACTGTGAAACTTACAAACAAGGGAGGCTATTTAGATTCCACTCCACAGGATTACGATATCGGTAAATTTATGCTACTGATTGAGGTGTATTCCTTTCATTTGCATGCACACCAAACTCATTTTTAACAAGTCACGCTTGCAAAACAAAACCTGTGAATTTTTGTACTGGACATATTTCTAAGTATGATCGCTGAAATAGCTATTTTAAGCAAAATCAGCACAAACTGGTAATTGACGCCACTTGAAATAAAGCGGGTAAGCGCCACGTTTATCGCACGCTCACAGAAAATGACGTCAAACTCAATAAGCCTCAAAATGTCGTGGCGCGACACATATAATAGATCAGTCCGTTGATTCTAATAATAATCATACTCTTATTCTCAGACAAACACAATCAGAAAATATTTGTGACATATTAATTTGAAAATATTGTTTTTTTTTGTTTTTTTTCTTTTTTTTTTTTGTTTTTTTTTTTTTTTTTTTTCAGTTCAATATTTTATTGTCTCCGTGAATAGGTGTATGTGGGTCGGAGATCCATCCCACTATACACCTTACAATACATAGTAAACATATAAATCTTCAAATATTTTGAACATAATTTTTTGTGTGTATGTAAAAAGAAATGGAAAAGGAAAAAAAATGGAAAAAAATAGTGTGCTGAAAGTAATATGAGAGATATGAAGACATGCCTCTATTTTATACTAGGATTGTTTCAAGTTTTGTTCTTTGGTATACATTGTAACTTATGCCAATAGCCTATACAATTTTCTAACTATTTCCCATTTTACTTCAAAGTCTTCTTCTGTATTATTTTGTATTGCTATTTGACTATTAGAATCAATTTTGTGTTTCAAGTATCTTTTAAAAGAGTCGATACACATATTTTGATTGTATTGCCTTGCAGTATATATATATTGTTTTAGGTATAAATATAATAAATTTAACTTTTTACAGTTCCCTCCAAATAGGATGGAAACTTCGTTTAATTGTATATTTACATTGACATTATTTAGAATTCGTTCAACTAGTTTTTAAAAGTAGTTTGTTTTTTCGCAGTTATAGAATAGATGGGGAATTGTCTCTGGTAGTTTGTTACAAAAACTACAGAGATCATTTTCACGTAACTTCAGTGTAAACAAGTATGTGTTAACTGGTAGTAGTCTATGAAGTATTCTTACTTGTAACCATTGTAAGTTACTGTCTCTTGTCGTTTGGAAAGGTAAATTATAAAATAAACTCCATTGGCATTGTGTAAAAGTATAATGTGAGTTCCACTTTTCCTTGCTTGTAGGCTCAGCATTATTTAAATTAAGGATGTCATAGAAGACTCTACTACCAGATTTACTATTAAAGACTCGTTCAAAAAGGTGTGGTATAAATGGAAGGTGGACGTCATTTTCCGGTTCTGTGCTACTATAGGTGTTTACATATTTTGATACTACTTTTGTAACTCCAATGAAGAATAAACTGTTCACTTTGATGTTGTGCAATTGCTCAAATTCGTCTAAAGTAAGTATTTTATTATTTTTGTATAAGTCATTCGTATATCGTATTCCCTTTTCGTACCATGATTTTAAAAAGATAGATTTACCTCCAATTTGTATATGGGGGTTATAAAATAGTGGACATTTTAGACAGTGTTCTTTATATTTAACCGGTAATGCCCTTAAATAGGAAGTATATGCTCTTAAAACGTCTTTCCAAAATATATTATTTGTTTTGTGTGATGCTGTTTCTGTATAATGCTGGCCGCTATTTATAAGCTTTTCAATATTTAAAAAGTGACTTGTTAATGTTGTCCAAGAGGCGTCTGTTTGATATAGCCTTCGTATCCATGTACACTTTAAACCTTTAATAAAATTATGCGTGTTTATCATTCTAAGGCCACCTTCTTCATAGTCTTTAATAATTACGCTTTTTTTAATTTTTGCTGGCCCTTTCCAAAGGTAATTATAAAGTAATTCATTTAAGGTTTTTAAAATGCTCTCATTTGGATCCGGTAATGCAATGAATAGATGGTTGAATAGAGGTAAAAAAATAGTTTTTATCACTGTTATTTTTCCGATTGGAGTGATGAATCTTCTGTTCCAAAACTGTATCATTTGTTTAAGAGATTTTACCTTTTCTTCATAGTTTAATTTAATCATTTTGTCTAAATCAACATGAAATTTAACACCAAGTAGCTTAAACTCTTGATTTCCCCACACTAGTTTGAACTTTGTCTTAATTGATTCTGAACTATACTTTTTTGAACCAAACCAAATAACATGTGTTTTATCGAAGTTTACATTTAGTCCCGAGAGGCTTGCGAAAGCACTTAGTTCATTCAGTGTTTGGTTGAGAGATATTGCTGACCCATCTAATATGATTGACGTGTCATCCGCGAACTGGGACAGTATATGTTTCGTGCCGTTTATAGTTAGGCCTTGTATATGCTTGTTTGCTTTCAACTTCTGGGTTAAAATTTCTGTACAGAGGATAAATATGTAGGGCGATAGCGGGTTGCCCTGTCTACAGCCCCTTTCAATATTGAAAAAGTCAGACAAAAAACCATTTTGAATAACGCTTGACTTAATATCATTATAAAATACGGATATCCATTTTTTAAAAGATTCCCCAAAACTAAAAAGATCTAAAACCTTTTGGATAAATTTCCAAGAAAGAGAGTCGAAAGCCTTCTCAAAGTCAATAAGTAGCAAAAGTCCAGGAATATCATTCTCCTCTGCATATTGCATAACATCGTATATGAGTCGTATGTTTTCTCCAATGTATCTGTTTTTCAAAAATCCAGTTTGTTCCACGCTTATGATAGTTGGTAGAATATTTTTAAGTCTATTTGCTATTGATCCAGATGCTATTTTGTAAACAGTATTAAGAAGAGTAATTGGTCGCCAGTTTTTAAGGAATTGACGAGGTTTATTTTCTTTCGGTATGCATGTAATTATTCCTTGACGTTGACTTATTGAAAGTATACCCTTATCAAATGCAGAATTTATTGATCTAACAACAAGATAACCCAAGTCTTTCCAAAACATTTTAAAAAAGTTTGTAGTGAAACCATCACTACCTGGGCTTTTGTCGTTTTTCATGTTTTTTAGAGTGTAACTAGCCTCTTGATAAGTTATATGACCCTCTAGATTTTCGGCTTGATTTTTTGTGATTTTGTTCACATTAACATTTAATTCTGCATTGAAACTTTGATTAAAAATATCTTTATCGTGATTTGAGTATAGTCTCTTATAAAATTGTTGTGTTTCGACTAGAATTTCATTTTGGTTTGAAATAAGACTTCCGTTAGTTTTCTCTAATTTGTTTATTGTTTTGTTAATATAGTTATGTTTTTCTAGACCACAGAAGAATTTTGAAGGCTTTTCACCATGCTCTATCCATTTGGCTTTAGACCTGATTACATGACCTTTAAGTTTACATTCTCTTAAATCTGAAAGGCTTTGTCTGCAGTTTTGTAAGTTTTGGGAATTTTCTTTTGTAAGATTGTCCTCTAATTGTTTAATTTTTTTAAGTAGGTCTGTTTCTTGTTTATTTATTTGTTTCTTTTTATAAGAGCCATAAGATATAGATTCCCCCCTGATTTCCATCAAAAGAGTTTCCAAGAACAGATCATCTCGTATCGTAAACTGTATGTCACTGCAATGTATATTATTAATGTTATCCAAATTATACACCGGAATACAATATTGAGTCTTTATCTGTTTAATCTTAGCTTGAATTTGCTGGACATATTGTAAATCATTCAACAAAGAGTCATTATGTTTCCATAATCCTTTACCGTGATGAACGTTTGTAAATAACATGTTTAATTTTACGATAGAATGATCTGAGTTCAAGCTTGGCTCTATATCACATGACTTTGAGAACTGTACCAAGTCTTCCGTAACAAGAAAATAGTCTAAACGTGCCTGTTGAAGTGGACGAGTACGTCGCCATGTAAATCTCTTTTTGTCTGGGTAGAGGTCTCTATATATATCAACTAACTGTCTATTTTGTATATTTTCAAGTATTATATTTCTAGCGTTTTTGTTGTTAATTGTTTTGTAATTATTGTAATCCATTTGAGGGTCTATAATGCAGTTAAAATCTCCGCATATTACATATGAATCATTTCCAAAATCATTTATAATTTCGAAAATGTTATTAAAGAAACCCGGAGTATCCTTGTTTGGCCCATAGAGACTAACCAGTGTACATTTAAAATGATCAAAAGTCAGATCCAAAATGACAAAATTGCCTTCTGTATCGCATACGCTTCTGTTAACATTTACTTTAATATTATTATTAAATAGAATAGCAACTCCTCTTGAACTAGATGAAAAACAACTGAGGTATACTTGTCCATTCCATTGTGCGTAGATTTGTTTTTCTTGGTCGCTTGTGAAATGAGTATCCTGAAGGCAATAAATATGGCATTTTTGATCTTTAAGGTGCTTGAATACATCTCTTCTTTTTTTGTTGCCATGGAGCCCACGACAATTTAGTGATAATATCTTAAGATCACCCATTAATTATGTAATTGTAGAAAGTAAAATAAAGTAATGATAATGTAGCTACAATGATAGAGGCATGTCTTCTACTAACGTGCAGTTTAGATAAGCTAAACTGGTAACAAAAACTAAGTGCGTGCATCCCGATTCAAGTATCTAATACATGTAGTTTAAGGTTTATAGGCATGATCTGGAGCTTATGGCAATACTAGCCTTCATCATCTCCAATGTATAGGTACTAGCTTGATAATATACATGCAAATGCCTCCAGATAAGAGGTAGTAAACCTGAATAGATCCAAAATTCTCCCCTTTATAACAGCATCAAACTCCGCGGCGTACCCACTCACTGCAATCGTCTCAAAGAGACGATTCCAATGAGTAGCCACCCCAGGGTTCAACGCAGACATAAAGATTTGAGGTTTTAAAATACGCTCCCCATCTGGAGCACTGCAGTATAGCAGCAGCTTTTTACATCAAATACACAATAGCATACGAGTTACCCTTCTCCTACTGAATATTCACATACATCCAAAAGCAACTATAATCAAACTCCGCCCACAATAAACAGCGATCATCTGAACTATTATATTGGCTAATATAGAAACCCTTTTTCCCTTGAAAGGGTGCAGATGTATTTATCCGATTCTATAAGAAAGCAGTACAACCCCGATCAGACTACTCCTTCTTAGTCTGTCTGATCTGGGTCTACACTTTTCTCAAAAGGCAAAGTGTACGCTGAATGCAGGAGAAGGATAAACACAAGAAAAAACAACATAGCAAAGAAGATTACACTTTGTGGTAAAACTTTTTACAAGTAACGTTATGGTTGTTTCCATCTGCAGAACTTTAAAGAAACTGGTTTCCTGTACTATTTGTACAGTAAACGGTTCGAGCAAACCATTTGGACAAAGGTAAGTCAGGGCTCCAGGTAAGAGGGTTAAAACTGAACAAAAGCCAATCATTTTATCTCTCGTTTAAGCTCCAAAAACCCACTTTATCACTTTCCATCAGAATCGTCTTGAAGAGACGATTCTTATGGGTAGTGAGACCGCAGTTTTTTTTGTAAAAGTCAAGATTTTATGTTTTTTATTTCAAATACTTCCCTTACCTGGAGCTATGTAGACACACATTTCAAGGTATTTTTATGTCTAAATATTCTATATATTAAACCAGCTATCTGATGGTATCCTCATGGACATAAAATAAATCAGCATACCATGTTATTGTGAAGGCTGACTCATAACATTTTACATGCTTTATCCTTATATTATCAATATATTTCACAAATGATAAAGTATGAATATTTCATTATGGACCCAGCTTTTAATTGATTGTAATAATACATTTATGCAAATACAAGTTATTTTTGTTAAGTTCTAAATTAACCAAAATCGCGACACCAAACTGTTTTAAATTGTTTCTTGTCAGTAATCAAAGGGAGGTAAAAACCGCTCTGTTGACACTGGCAAAATAAATGTTCAAAGGTAGGTAATCGAATTGAGTGACAAAAGCAAAAACACCGTAGGTCCTAAATATACATGTTCAAGCTAGATGCATACATTTGTTTACTGTGAGCATATTTGGTTAAGCTTATTTACGTTCTCTCCTATATATCGACCTACAATTTCATGTAATATTTAATTTTATTTATTTTCAACGACCGTTAGAATCTAGAGCAAGTACTGCGTCATCTGTTCGAGCTAAAGTGTGGATCTAACGCTCAGGCTGCACTTTTTGTTATTTGTAAGGCGACGGCAATATAAAGAGAACGCAACAATAATACATCTAGGTAAACACAAAACATACAGTATGATAAGCGTGAATATTTCCCATTATGAGATGATATTGACCTTTGTTTTTCGAAGACTCTCTGAAAACAAAAAAAATGAGAGTTCAAACAAGATCAATGTCTTGTACATAGACTCTACTAGATATTAATTTGTTTAACTCTTTTTCATGCTTGCGGCGGATATGTGCGCCACTGTGGTTTCTTATGCAAACAGTGTGGATTCTAATGAGACGCCGCGTTACGCGACGTCTCATCAGGATCCAAACTGCCTGACACTCTGACCCTGTTTAAATTGAAATTAGAACCATTGAAGATGTTAATTTTGCCGACTAGAAAAATTCCTGACATGCAAAGAGTTTTACTGATAGAATATAAAGGCTAGTTCAGTTGCGCTTCTTTAAGAAGGCAAGGTATAAATCACCAATTCCTAGATATCGTTACATGTTTATGTGTTTTCAGTCAAGCCTGTATTAAGCGACTATTCGATCAGTATTATTTTGCATATGTAACATCCAATATGTCGCTTTGACTGTCCTGTTCAGGGCAGAAGCGCTACAGATGGCTCTTAGGAAAATCCCCTGCAACTCTATGCCAGGCTTAAGTCTGTTCATCGTTTCATAAAAAACCAACTGTGTGCTTATTTCAGCATATATATAATATTTACATTTATCACGAAAACTATGAGTACATAATACATATTTGTTCGCACACCCTTACATAAAGTACATAAGACGGAACCTTTTCTCCCGTTTAAGCATAAAGGGCAATGCAAACGCAATGCACTAAAATGAGAAAAGTAATATTTAGAGTTTTCTAATGTTTTGTTACCTCATTTGAAAGGCAGCCCGTTCGGAGTCTGATTTACGACGTCCAATCTGGATCCAGACTGTTTGGCATCTATATGTAACATGAAACAACTTATAATTTCACCATTTGGAAAGAAACACGTCTCGTACACTGTATTCCTTCTGTTCTGAGTAAGTTTAGGTGCTGACTTATGTGATGAATATTAAATCCTCTAATAGGGGTTCAAACAATTAGAAAATAATCTACCATGAGTTATTTTAAGATTACAGTGAAACCTGAGTCAAGCGAACATTTGTAAAAGGCCCTAACAAATCCCCGAATAAGACCGGCGACTAGGGCTCCAACTAATGCAATTTGGAATACGACCAGTGTACCCTATATAGCGACTGTTCATATGCAGGGCAAAGGCAACGCGGAAAGCTGACTGTATTACTTTTGCCCTGAATTGAATCATCACCTGTCCTAAGAAATACCGTATACATGTGCATGTGGATGTAGATATTTTTCTATACTCGTCTAAACTTAGTCGTGTTTCACGTGCATGCAACGTTTTGCATCAAAAGCTATTTTACCGTAACAAAAGACTCTCCATTACGACCACCAGGAACAATGCAAACTGGTTACAAGAACGACTGGTACAAAAACAGCTCAAATATCAAGATAAAAGTAAAACAGAAAGCTCTCAAAGAATTTCTCTGTTTAACCTTCGCCCCGCTTTAATCAGCCATTTATTTTAATCATTAAAATAAATACATTAATTAGTGGTCGTGATTGAGCGGTTTCGCTGTGCTTACCATCAGTATTTGCAAGCAGTTTGATTCAAACTAAAACTCGGCGTCTAATCAGAATCCGATATTTCCTTAAACAGTTTACAGTTTATGTTTGGTTTAATCTTCTCAACACCAGGCACGTATGTGTGTGCCATTTGCAAACAGTGTATACATCAATAGTATACTTGTCCTATGCCAGACAGTAAAGAACCAGATCTGAGGGCTCCTAAAGAAGCCTTCCGACCAGGATCTGTACAGTATGCCACATTGTAATGCAAGTAAATTAAATGGACTAGATTGGTAACACTGGAAATGCCCATTTGAAGCTTCAGTGAAGAAAGTGGTTTAAGGCCAATACCGATAATATTAACAGAACAAATTTCCCATATAAATCAACCGTCGTCTGTGTATGTTTAGTTCATAGTTATTGTATGTATATTCTCGTATAATTCTCGCTGAGCTACGGTTGTACTGAAACGTTATATGAGTATGTAACACTTTATTTCCTTCGCTCTTGTGGCCATGGTAAGTTTATCCACTCATTGTAGTCCTGGAATTTTATCTGACGCAGTGAAGTGTTTTCTTTCTGCCAAGCATTTGTAGACTTAAATATCGCGAACACTTTCCCTTCTGTTGCCCATGCGCGCTCAATACGGTCTGGAGCTTTCAGTCTAAGTGACATCAGAACTTCATGGTTTAGCTTTGTTAGATCTTCGTTTATATATATTCCTGTGTCTTTTAGTTTCTTTGCTCGGCTGAGAATCTCCAGCTTCTTTTGGCGGCTGACAAATTTTATGATGATCGGCCTATTTTTGTTTTCTGCGAATTTGCCAAGTCTATGGGCTATATCTATTTCGCTGGCACTAACCACTACCCCTAGACGGTCTTTGAACATTGTCCGTAACTGTTGGGCCGTCTCAGGCGCCGGTTGTTTGAACCTGTCGTGCTTAATGCCGTTTATCCTTAAATTGTTTCTCCGGCCATATTGTTCCAAATTATTCACTTCTTCCTTAAGTGTTTCATTTTCTTTTTTAAGTTTCGTCTTTTCCGCTTTGCATTCTTCCTCTATCTTTTCTAACTTTTTCTGCATTTCTGTTCTGTTTTCGGCTAATTTTCCTGAAAGCGAGTTGGAATTTACCGCCTTTTCATGGATCTCGTTCTCAATGATCTCTATACGTTTCGTTAAAGTAGATAACAGCTTTTCTTTAACCTCCTCTATTGTATCCTTTATAATATTTCTAATGAAGGACCTGTCATCTTTTGTCAAAACATTGCTCAGTTTTTCATTTATTTGGTCTAATTTCTCTTCGAGATCTGTGTTCATGGCCATTTTTTGTTTTTTCGTTTGTTGTTTATGCTTTTTTGATGAGCTTGTAATTGTATCGTTTATTTCCGGAGATTGGTCGGTTTCTTCGTGGATCTCCGTCTGAAAGGTCGAGTTGTTTAAAGTTGAATTGTTTAAACTGCTATTGTCTAGATCACTATTGCTTGTAGTAGACGACTTTTTTCTCTTCTTGCCGTTATTTGGCATGCTTTTCACCTTTATACCGTTACAGGTATACAGTAGACGGCAATTTGCTTAGGAATGTTCTTTCTTTGTTGTGTGTGTATTGTGGTTGCTCATGCGTGACGAAAAATTTGTCATAAATCACTTTGGGGGGAATTTTTTCAAAATTTCCCCACCCACTACGTTGAATTATTTTCTCCAAATATTACAAAAGTCACATTTCAAAAGTAGAAAAAAGTTACTTCATTAGCATTCCTAAGTCTTCAGTAGTGCTTCCCTATCCTTGTGTCCATATAGCTCCAATCATTACCTATTTAAACCGATTATTTACATGCTTATCGTTTTATCGTACTATCTACCCGGAACCGGAAATCATCATTTGAAAATATTGTGATCCTGTCGGAAACAAAATGGCGAGTGGAGGCCCTGTGAACATATAAATGCGAATGCTCGCCGGGTCGATTCCGGCATCGGTCATACATTTTTCAATTCACGATATCAGATTTTCTTTCTAACCCTGCTTGTAGATTTGATTAAATGAAAAAACAGCCATCTATGCAACATATGACATCACGAGTAAAGAAGATATTTGTTTTCTTTTTGGTCAAATGTATTCGATGCAAAGCCCTAGACCACATGTTTACACAAACAGTTTGGATCTAAATAGGAAATAGAGCAGCTCGAATAATAATATCAGAGAATGTGAAACAGGAAGACTTTTAATTATAAAAGACTACAGTGACTTTAGCACGCTTTTGTCCAATGAGTGGTCATATTTCTAAAGCGGGTGTGTTTTATTATCCTTAATCAGAATCTGGATTAACAATTATGTTTGCGATTCCATCGTTTTATTAATCGAATCAGGATCATGTTCTGTTGTCACGCAAATCAAACCAAACCACAGTGTATAAACGAACTGTATGATGACTAGATTTTGCGACTAGCTTGTAAGGAGTCAATCGATTCAGTGCGACACGCGGACATGTACGGTATGTGTTTTCATCTGTTTTCATTGTTTTCTAAGTAGATCACTAAGAAAAGCAAACGTACATTATATTGTGCATTGATTTAAGATATTTACCTGACTGTCATTGTTCCGTTATCAAGCTTTCCAAACAAAATATTTCCATTACATCAATAAATACCTGGCAATGTTTACACGAGGCCGTGTTTACAAACGTGTCATATATGCAGTTTATACACATCCTGACATCTATTCGGACGTTAAAACTTGAGAAAATTATGTATTCTTATTTAGATAGCAGTACAACCACAATAGCTGTGAGATTTAATAAAATATCCACGTTCAAAGTACTGCACTGATGAAACTGAAACTGTATTGTTTATTGAATCAGACTACACGGTGATCTGAATGATTATAGCGACTATACTGTATCAATTATAGCGATCTTACGGTAACGATTTCAGACGACTTTAGGATCCTTTTACGTCCAAAACGCCTTTTTGTTAGTTTAACAAAGTTTAAATAAATCTCTTTTCAACCCTTTACCTTACAATGCCTCCTTTTGACAATTTGCACAAAATGTAGACCCCAAAGAGAGCTGCTCCTAGCAATATTACGGCACTGGTTTGCAACTGGCGATCAAACCCGCTACCTTCCAACTCCCAAGCTGATGCTGACATTTTGTTTATGTATGCACATATATAATTAAGTCCTTGATTAAGTTAATATAAAGTTTAGCTTTTCCTCCCTGAAACCTGAAATGGACAATTCTAGTTTTCATTGTATTCTGGTCCATTTTTACTTTTTAGGGTTGTTTTTACAATAATTATACACGTATGTCATAATTTTTGCCGGTTTTGTGTCAAGAAGAAAGTCCTTTGAGTGAGTTTTTATTGTGTTGGTAATGTCCGAAATCGATAAAAATTTTAATCTTAGGTTTTGGTCTTCGTGAATGTCGACACAATGTTGTATGACTTGGTCGAATACATCTGTGCTGAAAGTGCAGTCACTGTGTATACCCGTACACAGGATATTGGTACCAGCGAGTCGAGAGTTTTTAGCAGATCGCTCTGCAGTGCAGGTATGTTTTCATGATTTTCTAGAACTATATACCAATGATAAATATGTAGAATAATACTATATTAAAGCGAGATGTTTCTGGAACATGCTGATGTCCATAACATTTCAGTTTTACCGAGAGAACCTCTCGTAAGACGTATAAACAAGCTGACTGGTACCGGTAAATAACAACTGTTGCTGACATAATATCATTGTAATTTGTTTTTAATAATTGTATAAGAGATCTATTCATGTTATACGAGTAATTTATGCTATCTTGATTGACATTATGAAACTTTTACTATTGTTTTTGACGTATGTGCTTTAAAAACCCGAAATGAACTTTGGTTAGGTGTACGGCAACTTGCTACGCTAGTGAACGGCATATTGCAAAAGCCTTTCAATCCAGTGTACGGCATCTTGCTTAAATCTACATCGAAATCGACGGCTGTTTGATTTGACAAGTATTTATTCTGTACATTGTCATTTATTTTTTACAGATTATGGACCTGTACAAATGTTCGTACTGTAAGGAACAACTACCCACGTTCCGGGAGGTAATTTCCCACTTGACAGAGATGCATTGCTATCAGGAATTAAAATACCTTCGCCAGCGTTGTTTGTTGTTGTTTTTTTCGAAAACGTGTGCAACTTCAATATTATACCTGGACAATGTAGAGGGGAGGGGAGGGTTATGTCTATAATAGACGAAACGCAACAAAATAATCTATCTAAGCGATACTTTACACCCAAAGACTCTCCATTGAAAAAAAAATGTGCAAGTTTGCATATAATGAAGAACATGAGCATGTTTGTTGCAAGACTCCGAATTGCCTGTTGAAGAGGAATTTCGGTAGTATAAAGAAGTATAAAGGGAGTATAAAGAATTACTATCCCTGATCCGAAGCGTAATCGACGAATTGAAACAGACTGGCAAACTTGATTATATATATATGCTATAGCATTCAATCGGCTGGTCTTTGAAGGCAAATTTCCCATTAAAAATATAACATATTTGCTTTTCACAGATGTTGTTCGCTGGTTCGACTTAGAAAAGTCGACATCCTTTATGAGATACTCTGGTGAAGTTAAACTGTTTTGGCGCTTACTGTTATTGTTCATTATTACAGGCGTGCTGTCCGCACAGAGCAACATGTGTGCCAACTATCAATTTTAACTCTGTTATTTGAATAAACGTAACCCTAAGTGCTCATTGGATAACATTTCCAAACTGTTTGGAACAAGACAAGACGCCGCTTTAAGTCCTTTGATGCACCCTGTTGTTCTCAATAGGCGTCAACATACAGGTAACGCAGGAGTACAGTGTGCTTAGCAGATGTCACTAATCTCAAGTTGTCTAGAGAGGCCCTGACATACTCACACCTAAGAGTTATTCCAATGTTTTTATAACCAAACTAACAACCTCACATGAAACGCTTCAATGATTTTATCCCTAGAACAGTTAACACTAACTGCACACATTCCACTTGGTTGCATGCTTTTAAACCTGTTTTGGTGTTACCACCGAAAGTATGTCAGGAAATGTCTTTAACGCGACTTCTGATCTATATTCAAACTGGTTTTGGCACTCACATTGAAAAAAGGGTTTAGTGTCTCTTCGCACACGACATTATTGAATTAGACAACAATTTAGCAAGATAAGGAATAACAAGCAAGTGTAACACGACCGCGGCAGTTTTTATAGAAAAGGACTCTGGATTAAAGACATTTCATCAGTCCATTGATGGACTCTCCCATTGTTCTCACTCTGTGTGAAAATACAGGTAACACAGTAGTAAAGTGTGCAAAGTCAATGTCAGTAATCTCAAGTTGTCTAGAGAGCCCCTCACATACCCCTCAATGGGGTTTTTCAATGGGTTTTACTAATCAAACTAACAAACTTAAAGTACGGCCCTCACATGAAACGCTTGGATGAGTATAATTATCCCTGGACAAGATAGCAGTAAGGACAAAACTCGCATATGACTGCATGATTTTATACCTGGTTTGGTGTCACCACCGGAAAAAGATCAGGAAATGTCTTTAAATTGAAAACCGCACACTTTAAAGCGGGCAGCTTATTCTGATTGCACTGTGGTAAATGATACCGCATTAACCAGTAAACATACTGCACGATATGTTCGTGCAAAATGGAAAAACACAGATGGAAATTATAGTTGTGTACGTGTATTTCAATATTTTATGAGTGGGTGGATTAGTTTGATATCATAAATTAACCGCAATCATTATTGACTCTGTGTGTGTTAAGTTTTTTAATAGAAATCTTCAATTAAGATATAGTCCGATACAGTTACTCGTTCGCTTCAAAAGTATTCTGTTACGTGAACAGCTATTAGAATATGTTAAACGTACAATTTCATTTTATTAGGTGTTCCTGCTCTATATCAAGTTTATCTATTTTAAGTAAATTAACAATGAAAAGTATAAAATTTATAAATAGGAAGACTGTTCTCGGTACACGGCTACCTTTGGTTGAACGTAACACCATGAGGACGAACTGGGACAGAGCAAAACGTTTTAAGGGCCAAATATCTGGTAGCAAACCCCCGTACAGTGACACATCAGTATGCCGTACAGTAATATTTCATTCACAACCAAGATGCCGTACACTTGACACAAATTTCTTTTAATTCTATTCTTAAAATCACGACCCAACAGTGTGGTTTTAGTGAGTTACATGAATTAATTTATTATGAAATAGACTAAGTGTTTCATGTAAATATTGTAGTCAGGAGCGTTTGAAACAGTTGATATCGTAATTTTTCGTTGTTATTTACCGGTACTAGGCAGCATAATTATATATTTAACGAGAGTTTCTGTGATTAAAACAGAACTGTTTTGACATCAGCATATCACAGAAACATCACGCTTTAATACTGTATTATATATATGTTGATCATAGACATGTTATGCTATAAAACCATGAAAACATACACGCACTGCAGAGCGACCGGCTAATTCTCTCGACTCGCTGGTACCAATATCCTGTGTACGGGTATACACAGTGGCAGTAGATACACGGGAAATTATCCATTGAACCTGAAACATAAAATGATAAATGTTAGGCTGAAATCAGGGCTACCATAAGTTGCTAAAACATCCTAAGATTTCTAAATTTTCAAGCGCGGTTTTAGGAAACATACCATTAACCCTTTCGCTGCAAAGCTCTACAAATAGTTCAGATCCAGATCAGACACATAACGCGCCGTCTGATCTGGATCTAAACTGTTTGACACTCATATCAATGTTTTCAACGCAAACTACGATTAAGGTCCAAATTTTAAAAGTAAGAGCAGAAATCCGAAGATTTGGGGAAAAATCAGTATATCCGAATAATAACAATACAGTATGCAGAATTGGTGAAATCATATTAAGCGAGTCGCAATATGTCATACACATTTCCGAAAATATGGTCAAAAATGGTAATTTGCATGAACACACTATAAGTCGTAGTAGATGTTGCACGTACATATACGTATCACTCTGATACAGCTTTTATTTAAGAAACTATAACAATACACCAAGCAGGCTTTTCGAAATCGTGTATAGCTAGTTGCTATATGTCATACAAATTTCAGGGGAATCTTGTCGCTACATGTATATGTCATACAGTCACATTGTTGGGTAGTCGCTTTAAATGATAGCAGATGATTGCAATAAATGATACAGTCTACATGTAGAAGTTTGCCTAAATTTATAATCAAATGGCGATTTACGATAAACAAAAAGTGGTTGCTTTGTTTAGCGGTCTATTTAGATAACATACAGTACCGTATTGTACTATAAGCGATTAAAACAAAGGGCATTTTCAAAGAACTGTTGCCAAATTTGAGAGGGAAATCGACACTATGTGTTGATTTTCAATCAGATCACAATTTCCTCTCTACCTACACCCTTACAAGTGTACTACGATACAAAATAAATGTATAACTGTAATTATTACTTACGTTCGCTCGCATGGGTTCGAAGAAGATATCCAAAATTAACAGGTTTATGTTCCGACCTCTGCACAAATGTCAACATTCGTTGTTACAGCTAGTCACTTTACCCGGTCATCATACAGTTCGTTTATACACTGTGCAAACGCTCGATTAAATTGCAATCGAGGTTACGGAACATCAAACCCGAGATATAGTGCCAAAGTGTTTTGCAATAAATGTTGTTTTTTTACTCTAGACATTCACTGTTTTGGGCTTTTGATGCAATACATGGGTGCCAGAGAATAGATTTCTGTTATCCCAGAAGGTTTTATTTGTATAAAATATGCGGGCTGAAGTGATATGACCCTGTTTTAGCCGGTGCTTTTGTCAAAATATTGCAGTCATTTTAGTAATTTTAGTCATGATATTCTTCTTACATAAAACAAGTCGATAAATTGTGACTTTGAAATGCCATATTTTTATAGGAGCGTCTAATTGGTGTTCCATACGTTCTCAATGGATATTTACAATCCCATATCTTATCACATTGTTTTTCAATCACTCTAATCCTGGCCCAGATTACAATGTACATCGTAATTATGATGACTGAAATGAAACACACCCCATTTTAGAGACAAATTGTTTGACACGTTGACTACAGTTACAATATACAGTTATTTCATGTGTGTTTAGGGCACGTACAACTATTGGCCTGCTAACGAGGGACAATAGTTTTGATTGTGCCCCTATTACACAGGAAATAACTGTTTTATTACCTGATATTCTATATAACTAGATGTTTTAAAAGCACTTGATCTAATATGTACCGAAATAGATATGAAATAAATTTCATCTTCAGTTTTTGACAGACGTCTGATGAATGGTCAGCGTCTTTTTGTAAGCACGTGCATGTTTACATCGCACATTATTGAAACGTTAGGGTCCGTTTTCATTTTCGGGTTAACGTATATTGCAGAAACATGATGTGAATTACGAAATCGTATCATTGATTATACATAGTATTGACAATTATTAAATACTGATTCATTACAATACGGTAATCCTTGGAACCGGAAAACTTCTCTACGATCCTGATTTTAGAACTTGTACTCATCTTCATCTTTGTCGCGCATGAAAACAGTTCGTCCTAAAGGGTAACAGTTAAAACGGTTTCCCCCGGATAAGGCAATGTCAGAAAACCACAAAACAATAAAAAATAACGTATTACAAGTTATATAGAGCATAAGGAAAAAACGTTGGAGCTTGCAAACGTACATTGCTTTTACTTTTGAATAGCGCGTAAACATTTACAGTTTAGTTTAGGAAACACGAGATAAACGTGCCGTGACAAAACCTGACACATTGCATTGCAAACAGTGTACAATGTAGATGAAGGTCTTGATCTACACTGTTTGACACCCGCTGGCATCTAAAGCACTTTGTACAGCTGTAGTGTATAGGTATTTGGTAGAGTATACACATCCCAGATGCAGACTCTGTGATGACTACGTTGAATGGTCTGTACAATGTTGCAATGCAATAAGACAGGTGTTGTCATGACACGGCTCATATAAATTAAAATGAGTCCATATGGTTTTGTACAAGGCAGGAAATTATTGGATTACAACTGTAGACTTTCTTAAATACCGGTAACCATAATACACACAAAACTGCATAATAGTTGTTTGCAAATAGTTTAGAATCTGATCAGACGCGTCTAGTCAGGATCCAAACTGTTTGGCAAATCATTGCAATATTTCATAACTCAAAATACATAAACTTAAACTTTGAGAAGTGCAATCAGACGACAATTGGTTAATGCAGATGACGTAACGGCGGCAGTGAAGGGGTTATGGTTTTCCATGGGATAATTAACACCCGACGCTGAAACACGTGATCTGAACGTTCAATACCGAGTCAATCCCGTTTATGGATGTGTTTTAGTTATTAATCCTTTAATCCCCAGTGGCTCCTATATGCGTAATTTATACGCCATGTACATGTATCTGTGAAAAGTACACTTGTTCCGTACACATACTAATAGGAGGTAACCTATCAGAGCCCTTTGGCCAGGGTCTACACTGTTTTCAAATAGTAAATGTATTTTATAATTTTTTTTTTAATAGAATGAGATATGACTTACTAGTAATTGGGAGTGGAGTTTTGCATTTGGAGAGCCAGGTTGAATGAGGAGTTAACGGGAATTAAACCTACCAAACTGGTCTACATGTACATGTAATAATGTATTATAAGTATTTCTACAAAAGTCTATATAAGAATGTTAAACCTTTACGTTCTTACCTGTTTTAGTTTTTCAAGGCAGGTCATCACATAAAGCAGGTTGAAATTAAATGCAGAATGCGCCTTAAAGCTACTATATGCTAGGATATAGATACTATTTCTGATGGTACATATTTATGACCTTATAACGTGGGATTATCTTCAGTTGAGGAATACATTAAAAGTGTGAAAATGCGTATATGTTTAGCAAGGGTTAAACATTGCTGACATTCGTTTACAAACATGTGCGGTTCTGAAAATGTCTACCCCATCATATCAAATTTTCTAAAATTTCAGATATTTGCCATTTCATACATTTCATTTGATTGTGTTTACGTTAAACGGAATACTACTGTCTTCTTCTCCACTGTAAGAGTTTAATGTTTTAACTCATTGAGCCCTAGTGACGCATATATGCGTCCTTTACCAAAAGTGTACCTGTGAAGAGTACGCTTGTCCTATGCAAACAGTGAAGTCCCTGATCAGAGGGCTCCTGTAGGAGCGCTCTGATCAGTGTCTTTACTGTTTGTCATTTTGTAATATATTATAAAAACAACCCTTAATAGTCGAAAATAGACCAGCCTTTATTGCAAACTGGAATTGTCCATTGGAAGTGTCAGGTGATAATGAGTTAATGTCGTCTGTTTACCCGTATGAATATGTTCACCCATCAACTGCCTGTTGCGATTTGACTATAATTTTCAAACGGTTTGTATTTAAATCATAAACCGTAAATCGCCCTTCTGATCAGGTCCTAAACTCTTACATTAAGATATCCTAAGTTAAGTTAAGTCTCTTTAAAACTCATTTCACTGCCAACGGCGCCAAAACGCGACTTTGCAAACAGTTTGGATTCTGATCAGACGCCTCAGTTTGACACTGGTATCGACATTTTTTCAGTCAAAACAGCCCAAAATCTGACTCAAAAAATATTGCAGAAGACACTTTTAATGCAGACGATATTTTGGCGGTAAAGCAGGTTCAATCAGACGATAAACTTGGCAGCGAAAGAATTAAACAATTACAGACGATATTGCAGCGGGTGTAGACTGTTTGGCCGGATTGCTTAACACAATTGTACTGTAAGGCAATACAGTGCTCCCTCCCTACAACCTCCATCCCAATAACGATTCCCTCCTTACAACAATGCTTGCTGCTGTGCCCCCAAAAGGATAATTATTCTAACAATTTCACTCCTGTAATAGCGTCTGCTTAAGGTTGTCGTCTGCAGTTGTTTCTCAAAGTTACATATGAGTGGACCTTTTGACTGAATAAATATAATGACGGTTGACAAACAGCTTGAATCATGATCAGACGCCGCGTAACGCGGCGTCTGATCTTGATTCAAACTGTTTGCAAATGTGAGCCAAGTCTTAATTTTTTTCTCTCTAGATCTCAAACAACTCCATCCGAACAACACACGCAATCTTTGTCTCCCATTGGTTGTTATTGTAGAGAGGGAGCCCTGTATCACCAGGGAGTTTGACTAGACAGTAACAATATCATATCGTGAGGTATAAAACATCAATTTGAAAATTGGTTATTTACTTATTACAACCTATATTTCAACAAATAGACAATAACTTTTGATAAACGGTGTAGACATTTATTACACGTCGTCTCGTCAGGGTCTACACTGTTTTGCTATTGCAATATCGATGCGTGCATGGGTTAAGCGTTTTTTACCTAGCGTTAAACGTGAAACCTATTGACTGAAATATTTACAAGTGATAAGGAAATAACTCTTTCTACATCAACAGTTACATCAGTGATAATTGTAAACAGTTAAGACCTAGATCGAATGCCGAACGATTGGCATGTGATCAGGATCGAAATATTTAAGTATTTTATAGTACGGTACCAACGTGTCCTCAGTAAAAATACCAAAACAGTTTTATAGAGTAAAGCCCGTCTAAAACAACCATTAAAGTGAAGGCCATTTAATTGCACTAATATAGTCGGGACTCTATATCAAGATGAAGGTTAAGCAGAAACCTTCTTCGGGAGCTTTCTGTTTTATTATCACATTGCTTTACGCATTACTTCCCTTCAACGCCAAATTATTCAAATAATTGAATGGTCGTAATAGACACATTTTAATGATAGACAGTGTCTTTTTGCGAGACAACAACCTTTCCAAAGACAAGTATGTGGCGTTGAATGAGGTTTAAAGCTAAAGGCCTTAGGGATATCAAAATACCCAACGAGTGTTGATTTAGTCTGTAAGTTGTAGTATCACTTGCTACATTCTAGGTAATTAGTGTGCTTAACCCCTTCACTGCCATGACGTCATCAATTTTAAACAATTGTCGTCTGCTTTTATTTCTCAAATTTAATTTTTAGGTATTTTGATTTAAGAAATATAGAAATGAGTGTCAAACAGTTTGGATCCTGATCAGACGCCGCGTGACGCGGTGTCTGATCATGATCCAAACTGTTTGCAAATAAACATCGTACTCGGGGTAAGGCACTGAAGGGATTAAATGACTCGTTTATTGCGAAAATTTAGTGCCAAGGACATTTTAACTAGTCGCATTTAAACGCTTTAAAGTTGTAATCCACTGATACCCAGATAATAAAGGCTAACTCGAACGGACCTGAGAGTCAGTTGTTGGCTAATCACACTCAAAAGATTTGGACGCCTTCATAAACTCCTTCCGTTGAAGGTAATAAGTTAAACATTGCCATTCCGTGAAGAAGACATTTGTGTCCAATAGACGAGTTTATGCTAAAACCATTTTCTATTGCAGACAGTTTTGAGGCTGATAAGAGACAAAGTAACTAAGTGACGTTTTGCTACGCCGATAAAATGAATGGTCGGGGTGTCAAACAATTGTCATTCACTATAATGCATATTTCGTAAAGTATAAAATGCCTTTACTTCTTTTCTGGAAGGAAATGTTCAAAGGGCTTTCAGTTTTGTACTTTGTCAAATTCCTAGACAAACTTCATTAGAAATTTGCTGAACTGTTTAACGGTGATATATTACCGTAGGATAGATCATTAGATTGCTTCACCATTGGGACATATTTATATCAGTCAATATCAAGGCTACTAACGCTTTACATTGCAATTGTTTTAAACCAAGGTTTCACCTGAAAAGGCGACTTATGTCGACCTTTGCTACAGTTTGGCTCCTGACCAGACATCATGTCAGCTAAACCGTTTGACAACCTTTTAATATTATTTACTTTGCTGTTATCCCTTATCCTGTTGTGGTATCGTCTGTTTTGAAATCGTCGTCTGCAAAATTTGTTAGATTAAGATTTTTACGTTTTATTAATGTAAAATACCCTAAGAACGAGTGTTATACAGTTTGGATGCAGATCAGACGCCGCAAAACCCGGCGTCTGATCTGGATCCATCTTTTTTGCAAAAATCAGTAAAGTCTCGAATAGCAGGCAAAGGGTTAACTTAAGTTTCGAAACCAAATTACAGAGCACTGTTTCTAAGCAGACGATATATCGGCAGTGAAAGGCTTAGACAGACGACACACATTAACTTTGAAAAACGGAGTTCCGTGGTGAAATTCATAGAACGCCATTATATAGGGTTACACGATTTTACAAAGAGACATTTTTTAAAGCAGACAACATACTAGATGTTTTGAAGGGTTTGGCCTTATTGTCCAACTTAAGCATTGTCCACCTTATACAGTCTTGATTATACACTACCGAGAAATCAAGCCTAAAACAAACTACGAGCAAATCAGAATTCTCCTTAACCCTTTGAGCCCTAGTCCCGCTTATAGGCGTCCTTTCAAACAGTGTACATGTGAACAGTACACTTGTCCTGTGCAAACAGTGAAGACCCAGATCAGAGGGCTCCGAAAGGAGCCCTCTGATCAGGGTCTTAACTGTTTGTCATAATGCCAAACATTGACAAAAACAACCCTTAAAAGTCAGAAAGTGACTAGACTAAAATGGAAACTGGAATTGTCCATTTAAAGTTTCAGGGAGGAAAGAGTTAAGTAGCATTCTGCTTTTCTCTACGCTTCTTTAAGCAACAATTCAAGGAACATTCTGTTTTACTTTTAGCCTGCTTTAAGATACCGTTTTTGTTTTACACTGAAACCATGTTTGCCGGGAAAAAGATAAAATCAAATGGTATAATTTGGCATGAAAGTATTCAACCTGTATACATACTCAGGAAACATATCCGATAAACAATGCAGTTTGTCTGGTCTGCTTTTTTTTTAAATTACTTTTTATTTTCTGGATAGTTTGACGTTAATATAATTGTAATAATATATATAAACAGAAGGAGTCATACTAAAACTGGCACTGAATCCAATTAAAGTGCCATAAAAATCTCAATCTAATAATTCGAAGAAACACAAACGTAAATGGTTACTTGTTTAGATTTCAAACTAGCATAATATTACTAGTCATTTGATCTGGTTTGCAAATACGTACATATTATGTTTTGATTGGCAGATTTTATCGAGATTTGTTGTCATTTCACTGAAAAATACGCCAAGAAAACAGATGTGGAATATGTCAGAAATAGAAATTGACCCAAACGTACTTGTCTTAGCTGATCCAATATAATTTTGTTCATAATTCAATTTGGAATTAGATAACACAACTTATGAAGTATGTACAATATTACCGTTGTCATTGACTGTAAAACTCAACCAGAGCTGTCCCTGTCCAACATAGTCAGTTTGCTAGAGAAACTGAATAAAATTTACCAAAGTGTATATAAATGGATTTTCTTTTAAGGTTGTTATATGTTCATTTGAATAAATAACGAAACCGTTAGGGATGTTTGTTTAAAATAGAAAACAATTCAAAAAGACATTTGTTTTCAGTCGTCAAATGACAGCATTGCGCCTGTTACAGTCCAAATGTCAAAATTTGTACAACACTTTAAAACAGTAGCTATACTTTATTTGTATCTTGCAACGTAAGATAAATTTGAAAGATGCATCTCATACAGAAAAAATCTCTATTTCAACCACCACGATGTAAAACACTACGGCTATTTAGTTGTATGAGAGACGAGTGACAGCTAAGAGCAAAGTGAAAGTAAAACAGAACTCTCTTAAATTAATTTCTGTAAAAAAAGATACATAGTTTTACGCGCCTCACGTTTTATCGCTTGATTAACATCACTTTAATATTTATTCCTGGATAAAACGGCGTTCTCTTTGGATGTGTTATCGGGAACAATTGTATGTTCCCACACGACAGTTGTCGTGATTGCGTGCTATTGTAACACGTTTTACTTATGAACTATCCGGGACCTACTGTAAATAAAAATAATGGATGTAGACAGTTCGAAAATTTCGCTCAAAATCTATTAACACTGTTTTTGCTCAGATCCGACCAGTTGTAACTGAACGACTTCAGACTAATTTAAAACGCTTTATTACCTTTGAAATGTTGAAATACAGAAGTACCTTCAGAGCAACAGATAAGGGTAGTTTTTCAAAACTTAAAATCTTTATTTCTGAATTAAACCCTATGGTGTCACTACTCATTAGAATCGTCTCTTCGAGACGATTCTAATTAGTAGTAAGACCATAGGATTCGATGCTGGAATGCGTGAGAAAATGTTGCATTTGTTGAAATAACTACCTCTTATATGGAGCCCCTGGTACCTTTCTTGCTAGTTGATGAGCTCACTGATCCATGTAAATCAAAATTGAATATTAACGCCGGGGGCCAGTTTCATAAAACTTTGTACGACAAATGTTGTCGTAAGTCAGATTGTAAAAGTCGCAATTAATATTTGTTTCTCCATCTAATCCTGTCTTGTTACATCTCTTTGGAATCGTCTTGGAAAGACGATTCCAAAGAGATGTCACAAGACAGGATTAGATAGAGAAATCAGAATTTAAATGTATTTATATCACCTTGTATCACGTTATTGGGTCTTTTAAAGCCATTGTACATATAAAGATTACACATCTCTCAGAAAACAATGTAGACCAAGATCAGGGGGCTCATGCCACATCCCTCTTATCAAGGTCCGATTTTCTCGGCCCCCTCATATGAATCAAATTGTTTGCAATAGTAATCACACATCCGCTAGCAGAGTACAGAAGGTTGAGACTATTCAATGGTTGACCTGCATGTACCGATCCAAATATATTATCTCCAAAATTCAGACAAGACGGGTTAATAATGTGCATTATTCGTCTACAGTTGCCATAAAATGTCAGACCTGAAGTTGATTGAGACAAAGTTTCCTCGCATCAACGATTACAAACACGTATAAAGGCCCCTTCTGGATTATACAATTTAATATTGTTTCTGTAATAATGTTTAACACTCACGGGTTAGTGTCTTGACATATCTAGAAACAGATGCTTTATAACTGTTCGCTATATGATATTCCTTAAGGGTCGACTACGGTCAATATATCACCTATTTGTAGTCGATGTACTCTAAAACAAAAAAGTCGCTTAATGCAGAATAAAATTATACCCGTATGAGCTTTTGGGATTTGTTCTATCTTGTTTTAGGCGGTAAGCTGTCTTAAGGTTATAAGATACGTTTAATACCGTAAGAGGGTGTTTCTAGTCTATCGTCATGATAAATATTTTTATACAGTGATTCCTCCTCACAACGGCCCTCCCAAAAATGATTCCATCCGAACAACGACTCTAGTCGCAGTCCCCTCAACAAGACAGTTATATGTCAAACACTTTCACTTCTGCAATATATTTTGCTTAAAGCTATCGTCTGCTGTTTTTCTCAAAGCTACACATTGAACTTTTTGACAGAAAAACTAATCGACGAGTGATAAACTGCTTGAATCCAATTAAGACGCTGCGTTACGCGGCGTTTGATCTAGATTCAAGCTATTTGTAAATGTAAACCAATTTCCCTCACTATAACGATTCCCTCCGAACAACGCACATATGTTTTGACTACCATTAGGTAAATGATTTACTTTATACTTGATTATACAAATAATTCAGCCCATAATTTGACCAAAGCTTTTGATAAACAGTGGTAAATACGCTATTCCTACCCACTTTGCGCGTTTCTTACGCATGACGATAAGGAATATACTATCACAGCATGAATTACTTCTTCAGCGAGCCGATACCTTATGAAATGCATATTTGGATACTGTTATCGACAGGGAATATAAAGCTTACTTGAACATGCGTTTTGACTACGGTACCCACATGATAGTTTTGATTCAGATCACAAAAATAAATGATGACTATTGCAAACAGTTTTAATCCAGATCAAGCTGCAAAAATGTTGGATTCATAGAGTATATCCGAAATCAATATAATCCGAAACCTCCGCGTGAAACGGAAAACTGACACACCAATCGCAACATCTCTGGTATAATCGTTAATTAACGCGTTTAAACTTGTTAAAATCGTTAGGCGTTAACGGTTCGACAGTTAAATATGCGTTTCTTACGCAGATATTAACGCGTAAATGGGTAGGAATAGCGTATTTACCACTGTATATCGCCAAACTAGCGACGAATAAGCTAGTAATTAACAAACACTGATCTAATGAAGAATACACTTGGCTTTTGTAGTGTAAATCCTGATCAGAGGGCTCTCCGAACAATAGTTTCTCAATTTAGATTAGGCTTGATAGGAAACTAAATTATCTATTGATAGCTTCAGAGGATAAATAAATTAAAGAGTTTTGCATTGTTTTGTTGAAAGGGGTTTCATTTTTAGAATTAAAATGAGATTTTGAATCGAATATTAGCGCTTAAGTCATTCAAAATGTGCGTAATTAATTTAGTTCCTGCAAGCATTTTGAATGTTATAGTGTCTGGCAGATACTCAATCAAGCAAAAATCTTATGTTTCAAACAAATTGTAGCTGTAGGACATTTACGAAATATTCGGGCACATTCTATAAATATTTGGAATGAAATAAATTATTTTTATTTATCTTTAGAAAACATATTAAATCTTTTAAGCTCGAATCACAAGATGTTTTGAAAAATATATTGTTTCTGATAACTGCAAATTTATAAAATTATATTTACACACCTCTTAACCGTTTTACTGCCACGTAGTTAATTGATTTAAAAAAGTGTCTTCAGTTTTAATTCTCAATTTTACAATGTTTTAGGGTAATCGGCTTTAGTAAAATAGTAATGAGTACATTTTGGATCATGGTTAGATGCCAAGTTACCAAGCTTCCGATCATGATCAAACTTGTTTGCAAATTGAATTGGTCTCGTGATAAAGCATTTAACCCATTGAGCCCTAGTGACGCATATATGCGTCCTTTACTAAAACTGTACATGTGAAGAGTACACTTGTCCAATGCAAACAGTGAAGTCACTGATCAGAGGGCTCCTGTAGGAGCCCTTTGATCAGGGTCTTCACTGTTTTTCATTTTGAAATATATTATAAAAAAACATTACTAAATAGTCGAAAATGAACCATCCGTTATTGCGAACTGGAATTGTCCATTTGAAGTCTCAAGGGATATTGAGTGAAGGGGTTAAGATTTATGTGCTGTTTATGATTACCAGAGTCGCGTGTAGCGCATCTCAGTTTGCTTTAATATCTTTTGCGAATCTTAAAAATAATTCTCTTCAACATAACTACTAGAAATAGAGAAACAAAAAGCAGATACACGCTGACATCTTGTTAGCTGATGTCCTAGTTTGAATATTTATTCTTTGTAATTTCATTTTTAGCCGGATGCTTTGTGAGGTAATAATTGAACAAATTAAGACTGTCGTCTTAAATGCACTAAGATTTGTTGGTGTAACTAGAGAGAAAGCAATGATTGATTGATTGAGTTGGGTTTTGCTGCACGGCGACACATTAAAATGGTCATATGGCGCTAGAGTGAAAGTAACCCACTTATAATTTGTCAATTAAAACAAAGTTATTTTGATCGAAATGGAAATCTATGTCAATGTTAAAACTGTTTAATCTCCATGTTTCCCTCCATGCTTATATATTGAATTCGTCCATTTTTATCTAAAGGATGAATTGTCTTAATTTTGATTTTTGTGTTGTTTTAAATTGAATGTCTTATCAGCAAACAGTGTAAACTCTATATATAGGGTCAAGGGCAAAACTGTGTGTCTATGTCCCAGATATGGAATTGTTGGCACAAATGGGTTAAACTATAAGGAAGGGTAATTTGGAAATTTGCGCAGACGATTTATTTTGATACTTTTATTAACCATTTCACTGCCACGACGTCAACTTTAATAAACTATTGTCGTCTTGATGAAAGGTTTCAAACATAAAATATAAGTTAATTGACTTAAGTAATATTGATATTTGTGCTGAACGGTTTTGAACCTGATCAGACTCCGCATTACAAACTATTTGCTAATAACCATTGTACTTGGAATAAGGCAGTGATATATGATATTATACGAATCCCCAAACCCGACTAGACTGATATTGGCAACCGGTTTTTCGTGTTTGCCGGGTGATACGGTGCCTGGTTATGAGCAGCATTGTCACAAGTTGGAATGAAGAGGCTCTTAAGTTCCAGAATACAAAAATTCTTTGTTGACGATACCATTAATTACATTGTTAATATATTCAATGTTTTAAGACAAACGTAATACTAGTACTAGCTTAATGTAAAAAATAAAACATCAAATGATAAAAGTTGAATTGTCTCCAATCTCATAACAGTTGTAAAATGTGTTGGTAATTTGGCTATGAAAACTAATTTTAATAACGATCGTAGAATGTACGTTAGTATGAATCCTTTCTAGTAGAGGGCATTTAGCGTCAAAAATCCAAATAAAGGAACTAATTTGCGCAGAAATGATTTTTGGGCCTTCATATGCTACGACATGAACCGAATAACAGAAAAAAGTCCCAAAAAATCACACGATGCGAAATATGATTTTTGGGGTAAAATGATTAAAATAATAAATGAAAACACCAATTTTTAGAATTTTGCCACTGTGGCCATGGTTTTGAACAAAAAAACTCCAAATTTTCAGATTGGACACATATTCCATTACACCGAATGCTAATACTACATCGGCTATACATGTATATATATATATATAGATTTATTCTATAAAGAAAAGGATTGATGTAAAACAAAAATAACACCCCTCCCCTGTTAATTTTATACTCGATATATAGCTCATACGTTTCAAACAGTTACCTAAGATATTTATTTAGAAAAGTTATCTTACGAAATATCAACCTAAAAGCAAACAAAAGCGATGTAGGCGACAGGGTGTGGACAATAGCTTGAATGTTCGAAAAGTATAACCAAACATGATAATGAAACAAGTAAACATGATTCACAAAACAGGTATGCGTTTGACTGAATTCAAACGTCTGGCCTCATATCATAGAGTCCTAACAGTCCTACGCGTTAACAAATGGGCCATCGCGATACCTGTTACAGGGCTTGCGTTTTAAAGATATATGACTTCTACTAATAAACAAGTGAAATAAAAATCCGCTCAATGTAAGCCTCAGCGCACCGTCTGAACAGTAGACAACAAACAAAATGTGATTTAGTACTACTTTTAGTGTAAATAAAGCTGAAATTTAGCTGAACTAGGTTTGGTTTAAAAGGCTTATCTAGCAGACTCCATCTGCAAGTCATTTATGCCTCGTTATTTGTTTCCATTCCAAATGCGAACTTCTATATGTTGCTATGTTGGTTCCAAATTTTGTGGGATATATGTTTCTCCGGCTAAAGCCAGAAAACAATACAAATGAGAAGGTTGGGATTCGAACCCGTGCGGAGGCAAACTGAGATATGCTCAACATTTTGTTGTAGCATTAGAAAGCGCGACCACGGTTAAATTCTTATCGTATTTGAATTGTATGTACTGAGATTTACAAAGATATACTCTGTCAATGGAGGGAGTAGAAAGAGCGACTGAGAAGATCTGACCCCCACTAAGATTGAGGTTGTTGTTAAACTGATCATAATTTCAATGCCATATGTACAACAATGGCATACTTGCTTTCATTTGGGTAATTTTCCTTTTTCTATTATACAAATACACCATTCGGTGTTCAGTCTATTTAAGCTAAAATAGTTATAATGAGAACTAAAGCCTTCAGAAAATATATTCAAAACGTAACATTTATAAACATACATGTTCGGCGGTTGATTGCTGCGACCTTTGGATATATGAATATAAAAGCACCAAATCTACACGTAAGAGACATACCTATTTACACTGCATGCTAGATATAATGATAAGTAATTTTTTTTTCAACAACAAAATAGTTGTGTGTAAAGAATTACTGAAAACCATCTTTGGAAATGAATACATCCCAAATCGTAAGGTATGGCATATCCTCCATATTGCATGCTAATATTACATGTCTTAGTTATCTATACATTAAGCATAACAGTGCTAGTTACGTAGTGTCACGAAAATGGGTTTCCTTATTTGGAGAAGTTTTTAAGATATAAATAACCACATAACAAACAAGTTAAAATACCAGGAGAAAGGAAACATTATTTTATAGTTGAAAGGTCATAATGAGTGATTATTAACGTAAAATAGTATAAAACATCACTGGATTACATTAATAAATTTTATTTTAATTGTTATCCAATGTTTTTCTAACCTTTTGACTATGTTTGTCCTTAACCACTGTGACTGATAAGCCATATGTACACTATTATTGGAAACGATACATCAGGAGTACTTTACATGTAAACAGTTTTCCCGATTAGCTCAGTTGGTAACAACACCCAACTTTCGTTGAATACGATGTACTGACAGTTGTCAAGTAAGGGGTGGAGAACTCTGGTCATTTGTTTGGCTGTGTTATTAGCCATCATCACCAATGCCAGTCGTTTTGTTAAACAATATCACCACTATGCAGATAATGATTATCCTGGGACCTTTATGAAACACATAATCATATTAGTGAATATGTAAATCAAAACATAATGTGTATTCATGAAATTCTTGGAGATACAACTTAAGCATTGTTAAATGGACTTGAAAAGGGTTGTAACATGTAGCTATACTTATTTTAGAAATCTGAATCTATTTACAATTGTATGTTTAACATGTATTAAAAATCTTTTTAAGAACATTATTGCTCACACGCGGATAAATATTTTACATGCCTCTAATAAGATTATCAAGTGAAAAATAATTCCAATAGTATGCTTATGTCTTACTTTACCCAGATTGTTGCATAAGCATTAATCTTTTACAATCCTAAATAACTCCAACCAACATCAGATGCTGCAAATTTCGACTGCTGCAAATTTTGACAGCTTATGGAAGAACTATATGTACAAGAGCGGACATTGAGACTTTAAAATACCCCTTATGATGAGGATTAGAATATGAAGCATGTAGACGTTATAAAAACAAGTCTGTTGTACTTGCCGAACTTAGTGCAATGCATTAGACTTGACAGCTGAGAGGATAGGTTTGAATGCAGCTCAGTGTGCCTAACATGTAGGGAATTTAGTTGCACAATATATAGTTTTAAACCTCCCTTTCCAGCTGACGTAATTGAAGGTTTCAAAGTCATCCGTATTCAGTAAAAATTATTTGAAAACTTGACGAATCAAGTTGGGAAATTTGTAATACTCCCAATTATGATGTATGCGAAGATTCATTTGTATCATATTGAAATAAAAAAGAAGAGCTTACAGGACAATACCTTTTCAATGTCAAGGCCAGAGGAAGTGTCATTCATATGTGCAACCGGTGTTAGCATATATGCCAGATATCAAGTGCCTGAGGATGACACTGAAGGAGGAATTAACCGGACAAGAGACACACTCTTTACCCAAGCTTTAACCCATTATGAAGGTCAGAGGTTAAGGTCAGAGTCATAGAGACCTGAAATTTGCATCTTGCACATCTACAAAGTCTGGTGTAACAGGTATGCTAAGTATTAAGTACCGCATATTAAACCTGAAATGGGAGTTTGCTGGACAAGACATTTCCTGACAGATCGAGCGGGCAATCGACCGATCAACAGAGTGATTCATATATATATATATCCTTTGTTAGTGGGATATAACAAGATCTGAACATGTGTTCTTTTAACTAAATTCATTTTAACTGACAAAATATTTTATTTTATTCAAGCATGCAGATATTCTTACAAGTAATTTATATCATTTAAATGGAATAAGTATCTTGCATGAAGATTTAGACCTAATTGATTCATATTCAAAGCCACTGGAAACGAAATTCCTAAAATCCCCGAATTTTATATGTTTTCTAAGGTTTTACCCCAACATATATTTGTTTTTAAATAATATTTCATTTTTTATCTGGTAATGATCTTTCTTATCTTTATTTCATAGAACACTTTGTGTAACTTATTGAGTTGGAGCATTTATAGTCTTTTTAAAGCCATAATATATAAATCTAAAACAATCATGTTTTTTTAGGTTTTTTGTTTACTTTTTTACCATAAAACACATTCTTTTAAAACAAATATTTATCTTTACATAAGAACGTACTTTACTAAGAAGGTATGATCAACTATTTTTCAAACTTGAGCATTTATTTTCATAGTTAAGGACACAGTATCGAAATTCCAAAAATGTGTGTTTTTTAACTTATTTTTTACAGTTTTTACCAAAAAACCCAGTTATTTTAATTTTCTTAAATTGGTAAGGTACTAGTCTGGAGTGTAATAAAATATGTGCCTAATCTGAAATGTTGAAGCTTTTTTGTTTAAAACCATGGTCACAGTGGCGAAACTCCAGAAAGTCGCATTTTCGTTTATTGTTTTAGTCATTTTACCCCAAAAATCATATTTCGCATCGTGTGATTTCTTGGGACTTTTTTCTGTTATTCGGTTCATGTCATGGCACATGAAAACACAAAAATCATTTCTGTGCAAAATCTGTAAATGCCCTCTACTATTACCTTTTAACTGTTTCTTAACTTCAGATCGGGTTTTTCCCATGCATATTGACAAAAAGCAGACGTAACATCTACTTTACCTTCAGCTTTAAGCAACAACCTACCAGACGGTTGGAATAATTTCCTGTGGTTTGTCGTCAATACATTTTAAAAACCTATAATAAATACATATAGGTAATATGTAGTAGCATTATATATGACCATGAATTGGAGGAAATGGTTAAGATTAATGTATGTGTAGCTCGTATGTATTGTCCCTTACGGATTTTTACATGTAATTCTAAACTTCAGTTGTCATATCAAATCGCCTGCTTTAACGTTTTCATCGCTGCAGCGTCTTTTTTATTACTATTGCATATACTATTATTTCAAATAACTTGACCGAAAACATGTCAATACGAGTGTCAAATTGTTTGGATCGTGTTTCTGCGCCGCGTAATACATATTCCGACTTCGGTCCGTAATATTTGAAAATGGGCAGGTTTACAAACACATTAATTTTATCTTTTTGAAACAGCTTTCAATTGCCCTTTTAATGAGCGTGTGTTTTTATGTTTTAACAGCGTGTCCACTTCCATAGCCGAGTAGAATGGTAATTCATAAACAGTAAATACACAGCATAATACTTTAACCCTTTCATGATCAAATTATTCGGGAGATTTTACCCCTCGTCGCTTTATTGTCGTCTGCTTAATATACAGTTCAAGAACACTATCATATAATTGAAATCTAACGAAATTACTATTACTATTAGAAGTATATTATATATACCCAAGTCATAGGCTTTCAGGAAAATAGTCAATGAATAATTACAGAAACAAAGTGCAAAATTTCTTTTGGAATTGAGTATAGAAATACACAGCTGTAACATTAACTAGACAAGAACTAGTAATATCAACAGATTATGTTTATTTTATATCTAATTGTAGTTATTTGTCTTTTCCTGGCGGCCTGCATTTGGGCGCTCTACTATTGTTTCTATCGGTCGACAATCAGAAGCCGGTGGATTCATTGCTGATTGATGGGAGTAATGTGATCACCATTTTGGGGGCTGTCTTTTATATGTTTATTCATGTTTATTTTAGATCATATTGTAGTTATTTTGTCTTTTCTTGTTTGTAGGTACATTTGTGTAACTTCATGTGAAGCGCTTTTGAACGCACTACCCCTGTGTGAAAAGAGCGCTATATAAATCTGGTATAATACTACTAATAATAATAATAATAATAAACCATACTTCTATCTGTAAAGTTGACTGATATTTTACAAATAAGGATGACAAACCTATTTATTCATAGGATCGCAATATCAAGTTGTAGTATTGAGTATCTTATACGTTTGTTTAAATTCATATCCAATGCCACGCGTGTTTTAATTACAATTACAATTCAATCGTATTCCGTATTTTTACCCTTTTCAAGTCCATGGCAGAGAATTCGATAAACAACCCTTTTGGGTTTTATCGGACCCCGAGTATATCCGAGTCTTATGTAGGTCTAGACGATTCCACAAACAACACATGCATCGACAATAGGAACTGTTTCAGACGATAATATCACAGAAGGATACTGGCACGCAAGTTATGCGAGGGCCCAGACACCATTAGCTTTAAGATGAACAATATCGCCTGTGATATTGCTTTGTTTGTCTATAACCATTAATAAAATACTACAGTGATATTACAACTAGGCCTGTCTATGCACATATGTCTAATATTTAATCAATGTATACAGACTGCATTAAATCTTTAGCCTATTCAATTACCACTGCTTGCTGTTTAGGTTAGCAGTTTGTGCCCCGTGTGCAGCGTGCAGAGTACAGTAGAGAAAACGTTTTCTTTCCAAATAACCGCTTAAACTATTATTTACATTGCAAACATTTTGGAGCCAGATCAGACGCCGTGTAACCCGGCGTCTGACCAGGCTCTAAACTGTTTACAAATCAGTGTAAAACTGGTGGTCAGAAATGTCAAGACATTGTAATTTTCTATAGTTCATTGCAATGCGTTTGCGTTTAAACGGAATAATAACGTTTCCTCCAGTGTATTTCAGACCGGTAGCCAACTCGCAATCGATGGCCACCGACGGACATCGATTTCTTTACTGAACGCATGGCTGGATTAGTATATGGCGACCAACGTATAGACTTTAGCAATGTAATCAACGCTGAATCACTATATATATATATTAAACGAGATTTGACATACTTCTCTTGTTACATGATACAATTTTGTCTAGATCACTGCAACTACAACCAAACCTTTTCGAATGACATTGGTATAGATTTGGGTCATACGATTCCTTTTTAGTACTTTGGATATATGCTGCAATTAAATTACGATATCAGAATGTGACATTAACCCACTTAAGCCTAGCGCCAATTAAAGGAATATTGGAAAACAGTGTAGACCCTGGTGAGACGCCGCATTTGGTATGAAATGTTTTGTTGTATAGAAAAACATGGCAGTGTGCTTAGATAACACTTGTATATCTATTTTGATATCTTCCAGCAATCACATATGGGTAAATCATTGCATAAATGGGTAAACTTATACTACATTAAATCTCGCTCTAAACCAGCTCGTGGTTTATTGTTTACTATGCGGTCCATTTTGTGTTAAAGCTGACATTTGATTATACAATTTGTAGTGTTCATTCTCCTATACTGTTAGGTCAAAATAAGAAATTGTTAAACGTTTAAAAAATGATTTTTATTTAACTGCGTTGCGTTAAGTTTCGAAGGAATAACTTTTTATCCATTTTAGAATTGTATTTATATTCCTATGATAAAAAAATCTTTTTGATATTTATTCTAGACAACTTTGAGTTTAATGGTACTTTATGTACCAAATATACCAAATGCCATATACACTTTGCGTCTATTTAAGTGTTTCTTGGTTAAAGTGTTGCTATATAATACTCTGATAGTATTCTAAGTTTTCTCCCAGTGTGTATTTTGCAGGACGGAAGTGTTACAAGTTTTCAACATTCCCGCATATGCACTCTCATTATGTTCAGTTCCTTATTAGGAGGGGCTGAAATGAAATCTAAGTACTCATCAATACCATAATTACGCCGTAGCTGGCGACTAATTAGAAGCGAACGACAACTGTATTTCACGAATACATTTATCACAAACAAGTTAACACTCGCTCCTATCAGTTGAAAACAATAACATTTGGTCAGATGGTGTTCTTTACCAAAACCTCGGTTTATACTGGTAGAACTATGTCCATTATTTAACAGAGCTCGGAAAGAGTATTGCATCGCTATATAGTTTTTGATTGGTCATATTTGAGCATTCTTTTCAAATCTAACGCATAAAAAGTTTCAGAACGACCTAAAACTCACCTCAAGCGCTTTATACGCGAATACACTGGTGTTTATTGCAATTCAATCAGTCAGTAGCCAGATCAGATGCTGGGTTTGTTGACAGAAAATGGATTTTTTTTAAAGAAATCGCCATCATTTTTACGTGAGTAGGCTAAAAGTAAGCAGAGTTGACCTTAAAGCGCATTCTGCTCTACCCCCAGTCTTCTTAAACTACAATATGCCTCGATATGGAACATATATTGCAAAGTGCATATTCATGACTGTATAAACTGTTTTCTTTACTGAAGGGATAAATTAAAGATATAAAAAGGCGCTTCTATTGAGCAATAGGTTAACAGATGTCCACGTTTTGGATTTGGTTGGCCTATCTTCACTTTAGTATCTAGAAACAAGCGGCCCTTCAGGAACCTGTACTATATTTTCTTTCACCACCAAAAGCGACTTCATTCGTTTTTGCAAACACTGGATCCTTATTTAGACGTCGCGTTACTCTGTGTCCGACCAGGATCCAAACTCTTTAACGGCAGTGTCGATATTTCTCTCTTAATGTTTTGTTTTTAGTTAATTACCTAAAGTTTATGAAATATATACAGCAAACTGTATGCAGACAATACCATAGTCGATTAAATGTTTACATTATTTAAGTCGTAGTGTAGTCTCATGAAACATGTTTGACGTTACGTGTTATGTCATTCAAATTAATTACAAGCCCATCGCTTCAAATTAGATAAATTAATGAATGGTAATTGAATTATAGGACTGACCATGGTAATTAATTTACAGGATAATGAAATTAACAATGTTGAAACGTTTGGTTAAAATGAATTAATTTGAGTTAACCTTATAGAATAATGGGGGTGATTGCCATTTTTCTACCGAGTGATATGGCTTTTAGCTCGACTGTTGGCAGAACAGAGGAGCTGAAATAAATACATTTTCAGAGTAAGCGTGGCATATTTTGATTATTGTTCGCACGGAGTGTTTCCAAGCTTAATATGATTGATATGATTTTGTATTTTTTAAACGTCATGATGTGTTTTTGTCAATCTTTGAATTGTGTTGGACTTCGCCTTTTAGGCTACACATCACTAGCTTAAAGTGTTCGGACGGGTTGTTAGATACTTGTCCTAGGCATTGGACCTAAACTGAATATAGCATGTCGCAATTTGCGTATACTGACACAGTCTACGTAATATTCATGTTCAAATTCAGTTTTAAACATTTTAAGTTTCAAGTTGGAATTCAAAACAAGGTTCTAATATTGCAAATATTAATCTCTGAGTCGACTTTCAAAGTCCTTTATAAACATATTTTCATTGTTGTAGCCATATGTACCAAAACACTTTCGTTCAGCAACTGCTTTACTTTGGTTAACATTGCTAAAATAGTCATAGTGATTTTACATTGCATATCACTTTTTAATATACTTGTATTTAGGCATAACCAATAGCTTAAACACATTTTGTCAGTCTTCATATGCAATGGAAACAAGGCACAATCTCCTAATACAGCCACCTTGCAAGTTCTAGATCTAGTACTGGCAAATATATATATCGTTTGTTTGCGTATCTATGCACACTTTCTACTTTCCATATCACGGCCCCATATAGTAAAATTGGTTTGATTTTGGTGTCAAACAATATCGTATTTTTTTCACTATTTGAATCAGTTTTTTGTTTACAATTCATTTAATAAATAATTCGAATACTTGTTGTGTTAATGGAGGTATGAAAAAAAACATACTGTATCAAAAAGTGAGACCACGTTGTATTTCATACCTATATGGAAAAAAAAAATACCCGAATTACTCCTTATAATATAATATCACGACTGAAATTAAGAAATAAACAAAATACGGAATCTGACACGAGTATTTATTTTTTTAACACTTTTAAGCCATATGTTGTAGTCCCTCCGTCTAATATACCTACCGCCGAAATGCGACGTTGTTATGTAGTAACGTCATCGTCAACGACTTAACTTGACGTCCTGTTTCATGCAACGCTTGTAGAGAACAATTGGACAAAGAGAAAGTAGTTGCCTAATTTTAATTTGTTCATGGGGTTCTGAACAAAACATTACAGCCAATCATATCAATTTTAAATCATTGCAAAATGACAAATAGTGCAGACCCTGATCAGAGGATTCCTTTAGGATCCCGCTACCTGGATATAATGTGAATCTAGTATAAAAAACCCATTCACAGATACATTGTATGTAAATGACTAGGATACTAATAGGGTTCAATGTGTCACTGAAAAACGTTTGTACTTATGCATAGAGTGGCTGTCCGTTTCATTTTAGTTAATGAAAATCACCAGATTATCAAACACATTGAAAACAGATTGTCTCCTATATTGTCGTTGTATATTGTGGACTATAGGATATTTGCAACACAGGACCCAACACAAAAGACTGTCAAACCATTTGTGACGAAAGGTATAAATGATCTCTTTATATACCTTTCGTGTCGGGTCCCATTGGTTTGCAAACCATAAATCATACATTAAGACATTACTATTACAACCACTGAATAGAAGACTATTTGCTGATATTAAATGGCAATTTAAACCGAGATGAAATGTAGAGTAAGTCTCTTGCATTTAAAACACCGAACACTCAACCGTATTGAGTTGTAGTATCCGAAGGGTTTTATTGTACACAGTTTACTAAAACTTCAGCACTAAATATCATTTATTGGTTCTTCTAACAGACACACTGAATCATTAAATGGTTGATGATGCAGATGCACTGCCATTGAAGACACTTTACCGGACGCTTAAGACTAGTTAGTGTTAACCATTAAGTAACCGTCAAATATCAAGGTCTTACCGTTTTTGTTTACTAGACTTCGGGCGTTTGAGTTTACAACAGTTTACAAAGAATATAAACATAGAACCATAAATCTTTTACACGATAATTAATTTTGATTTAACTATTTGATACAAGTGTCACACATTTTGCTAACGGTTCAGATGTGGAATAACTCGTATTCTGATCATGATTATAATTGTTTGAAAATGCCACCAAATGTGCCATTTGTAGTAAAAAAAAATGTACAGCAGAAATTCCAAAAGTTGGGTCTAAACATGTTTTCAAGCCTGAACAATCAAATATTTTAGAACGATCTAAGATTCAACTATTGATATAAACTTAGACCCAGATATTGTCGATGCGCATCTACTTGAAAACAAATTTGACTTTAAGTGATGTTAAAACAGAAAATACAACAATGATTCTTTTTACCCAATTTCTATAGAAATATCATCTGCTTTGAAATTGTCGTCTGCACATTCATTTTGTCCAACCTGACCAATCAGTTTGACACAACACCGGTCGTTGCATTACGCGACGACTTAATTGGATCCGAGTGGGCTATTGAGTATATCAGCTACGTCGAGGTCGATAGCCAAAGTGATAATAAAACCCATTAACCAATTTGCGCCCAGAGGATTCTTCCGTGCTTATATATTTGAATAGTCCATATTTGATGTAAGGGGTGCCTGGTTTATCTTTCAGTTCCATTTAGTTTGCAGAATGTTGCGTCTGATCAGGATCTAAACTGTTTGCCTATTACATGTATATGATACTAGGCACAAATAGGTTACCCCAGGGTAAAACGAATCATAATAATCTAATGTTATTTTAGTAATATATGAATCACAATCAAGTTAACCCCTTCACTGCCTTACCCCGAGCGCAATGGTTATTTGCAGACAGTTTGGATTCTGATCAGACGCCGCGTAACGCGGCGTCTGATCAGAATCCAAACTGTTTGACACTCATTTCAGTATTTCTTAAGTTAAAATGCCTTAAAATTAACTTTGAAAATTAAAAGCAGACGACCATTGTTTAAACTTGATGATGTCACGGCAGTGAAGCTGTTAAACCAGGTAACAAAAAAAGCCATTTACCAATATATTATTTTAATGGTTATGGTTACAAGGGACTTTGTCTGCGCGAGTTTGGAATAACAATTTGGAAGGGAATTTGAGGGAATTGAGAATTAAGATAAACCGCTTTGATGCTTTAATTATGATATAGGTCATACAGTGGAGAATCTGTTATTCTTTCTCAATAAACGCATTTACGCTAAAACTATTATTTGCAGTGCAAACAGTTTGGAGCCAGATCAGACGCCGGGTAACCCAGCGTCTGATCAGGCTCCAAATTGTTTGCCACCAAGATAAACATGAAATATCAGAATTGTCCAAAAGTTGTTCTTTTCTACGTTTTAGTGCTTTGCGTTTGCGTACGTTTGCGTTTAAACGGGAAAGAATAACAGATTCTCCACTGTATGACCATGAACAAGCTGCGTCGTGAGAATATGTACATTCAAGCGTGCAAAATAGAAAATGTATATATAATCAATTACCGGTTTTGTTACAGACGGGTTTTTTACCCGAGTTTGGTATATTCCCAGTCGGAAACAACGAGTTTTAGCGAGTTTCCGATAGAAACAGACCAACCGATGATATAGAATATCCTTTCTTCAACAAAACCAATGTTTGACTATTTTTATTGCTCTAAACTAAATTAACGGAAATGTACATACCTACTTTTTATTGTGTATCGTCATTCCATCCAATAGCAATAAACAGTTCTTTTAAGGTCGTACGTTATAGCTTTTTTACGTGTACACACATTTTAAGAAGTAAACATGTTAAAGGCTCTATCTTAATATTTTCACATTCTATCGGGTTTTATTGAATCATATCGATCACAAAGACACCTTTTTACTTTAATATACGATGTATATTCAAACAACAACCGACTAAACGCGGTGTTACACGTATACTCGATCATGTGAGGCAATCAACAACAAAACAATCACTGTTTAAACTGCGTATCAATACATTGTCGAAAAGTGAAGACATGTGAAGAATCTGCTGATCATTTCTCAATCTCATTCTCTCTGTGATCGCTTAACGGATGGGCCATCTTATTGTTTGTGGTATTTCTAGATATCTATGAGTTTACCTATAGAGCGGATGCATACATACAAGATAATGTATGCTAAACTGCAATTTTGAGCTATTTCAAATATTAAGAGCTTCTATGGGACACCTAATGAGCGAAATCTTGTTTTTTCTGCTTTGGAAACGCAGTCTCGAAATAGTTTTAAAGTTCATGTTAATATTCAATCGTTACTTGTTTTGGTATTTAAGGCAGGATATTGCGAAACAAACCTGTTAGAATAGGAGAAATGTCATACTTTTTATCACGCTTGAAGTTACCTCTCTTTAAACGGAGTGTATTGTATCTTTTGACAAAGATAACATTTTCGTAAAATCGCTTTGTTTACTGTCTATGAATCGTGTCTGTTACAACTAATTTGAACAGACTTTGTCAGAGCCAAGCGTAAATATGTCTGTCACATTGTGAGGACTACAAATCATCATATTAGATAACTCTCGAAATAAAGTAAAACTTACGGTTATTCTAAGGGTAACATAAATGGAAAGCATCACTTTATTAGTCAAATGTTTCTTTACTATTTCAAATTTAAAACGCAGCTAAGCTACGTCTTATTCTAAGATACCGTAAAATATGAATAAATACAGGATGTGCTATTTGTTCATTTGTACCCTTTCTTCACATATATAATAAAACTGTTATCTATCAGGCTCATGTTTAAGAGAACGTTGACCCATTACATCAATATATTACGAAAGAACTTTAACACAAAATAAAACATCACATTACTATGAATGATTATTGTAAACAAAGCGTATTTATCAATCATTATTGTTGGTGTTATGGTGTAAAGACTGTTTTCTGAATAATAAATTAACGGAATTCTTTAAGGGTTTAAAACCCTTAGAGGGTGTAATACATCTGTCTGATTTAAAAGCGAATGGAGTTTATATCGGAGGCAAATCGAATTATTTTGTTCTCCACTAAGAGTTTTGGTAAGTTTTGATAAACAATTATAAAGTTACAGTCATCCCTGAATGAAATGTTTATTTGAAAACAATTTGGTTCTACGGCACTGCGTCACTGAGTTGATAAGTGATGAGATGAGATGATGATGATAATGGCGGATGATTTCAGGGAGATGATTTCGGACATTCTAATTTGCTTTAAAGGAACGCATGAATTCAAAACTACCGACCTGTCTACCTTTTCAATTTTGCCAGTGGTAATAATCTCTGGCAGATAAACAAAAAGCATCTCTTGTGACATTTAACCTCCAAGAACCATGGCAAATCAGTCAACCTAAAATTAAACATTTCAATGCCAACTTCTGCGCTGTAATTACGTCATCTGCTATTAACAATTGTCGTCTGCCTTTTTACTCAATGTTTATGCTCATGACTTATCGATTCTAAATGACCTACTCAGTGACGCAGTGCCGTAGAAACAAATTGTCGTATTTTTGTCTATCGGATTTAAACATATCTTTAACCTTTTACATTATCTTTATTTCGTACATTTTATTGCATTATGGTTTCGTTAAAAACTGGAAATTATTACGCCTTCTCAGTCATATTCACCATTTTAAAAGGACGGGTCAGCAATACAGACCAGGAGCCTGTCGTAGTTACACGAAGTCTGGTCTAACTCCAACCTATCTGCAGTGGAAATGATTGCTTTATCGCAAAACCCGTGTCGATGCAGAGGTATTATGGCGGTAAAATAATAAAAAGCGATTAAATGTAACAGCGAAATAGTTTATGACACAATATAAAGAACATTTTATTTGTAACTTATTAGAAAGCAGAAACCGTGTTTTAAATATTTCATTGCCATTGATGCGTTGTTAGACGCGTTTGCTAACAGTGTGGTTCCTGATCAGAAATTGCGTAACACGACGTCTGATTAGGTTCCAAACTGTTTGACACTCGTTTCGAAATCACGTCAGTCATACGACTTTAAATCTTACTATGAAATGGTATTACACAAAAAATATTGAAGCAGACGACAATGTGGCAGTGAAGGGGTTAAAACCTGACAATACATTTTGTAATGATAGGGTACATTTCAGTAAGACACCATTTTGCATAATAACTGTCATTGTACGGTGATTCGTGGTGTTTAACCCTTTCACTCTCAATGACGCTTAAAAGCGATATTGCAGGATCTTAACTGTTTGACACTCTTATCGATATCTATAAAGTCATACAATCTTAAATCTAAATTTGAAACGTGTCTTGCAGACACCTATAATGAAGCTAACGACAATAAATTTAGCGGTGAAGGGGAAAAATCTCCCGAATAATTTGACTATGAAGGTTTTAATATGAAATCATTAACTTGAGTCGCTGTTTTGAGTGACCGTTTCAACGAGATTTTACAAATAAATTTGTCTCTTCTCAAAAATCATTTATCCATTTACTAAAACTTTGAATCAAACATCTGCGTCTAAACATGAACGTAACTAGTTAAGAAACAGAGTTATTTCAGATGGCGTCATCTCGCGAGACTATCCCAGTTGATTATAAAGAGGATAGTTCACGTACATATTAGTTTCAATTATATAAAACCTATGAATCCCTGTTATGCCCAAGGGTTTCTCACACCATTTCCAAAAATCTGTTTCATTGTTTCTGCTTAAGAAAGACGAGATTTGAGCGTGAGAGAATTCCACTAAACGGGAAATACCAATCTATAATCAATGTTAACCTTGCTTCTGAGAAAAATTACGATTTAAGCCATTGACGCGTCTCATTCTAGAATTCAGAAGAACAACTTTGTAAACCGTCATTTTGTTCTGCAAAGGTAGCAATTATTAATACAGTGAAATGTTTGAATTATGAAGTAGCCTGTCTGTTCTTCAAAATCTGTTGTCAATTTGTAGTCAGAACTTGTAGCCAATTTTAAGTCGGAATATAATATATTATTGTCAACATAACGCGTTTATACTAAAATCGTTATTGTTGTTGTCACTCGTCTCAAACAATCGACATCATCTTTCTAACATTGTACTCTTTTGACGAAAAGTTTAGTCAACGTTACGAATAAAACCATTGTGACAAATTCTAACGATTTTTTAAACCAACATATTGTAACTGCAATATGCTTTGGTTCTACATTCTTGTAAAACATTTGCATTTAAAGCACGGTTTTAAAATGAGTGGCCTCTCAAAATATGTTAATACTTATTGCACCGTATCATTGTAAAGCGTGATAGAAAATACATACCTGAGCAGCAACCAATTAAGATCCAGATGAAACGTCAAGTACAACAACGACTGTCTTGATCCAAATTGTTTGCAACGGTAAACAAAATGTCGCCCACGGCTGAAGGTTTAAATGAATCAATGGAACGTTTGATGCTGCAACTTTGCCAAGAACAATAATGACAATGTCTGTGGATTTCGTTGAAATCGCCATAAATTCTGTTCAACATGAAATTAAAGAAACATAATGTTTGAACCACATCATAACAATCTGTCATTAACTTTATGTCGTAATTGTTTTTCTTTTGATACATGTATACGTCAACTTTATAGAGTGAAGAAGATTCAATCCGAAACCGTTTGTCTGCATTCGTGCGTTGAATTACACTCATTTGATTTTTTGTGTGCTCATGAATGTATAAAAGGGTAACCATACATAAATACATGGCCGCCAAACAATAATTTTAAGCATCCAAGACCCACTGCTCGATAAGTTTGATTTATGGAAAAACAAGAACTATGTTTACAATTCGAATTGGAATTGTTTATGTCAGCTTTTGCTTAAAATGACAACCAGCCACTTCATCATCATTTTAGCTATATATTGTGAATGGAAATTTATTATTTCAAACAAAATATCTCACATGAATGATGCCTAGGTGTGATCGATGATATGTATACTATATAATATAATGTAAAAAGCAGGTATTTTCTTGAAATACATATGACAAATGGATGTTTACCTAGTACATGTATCCGCCAAGTTCAGTAACAGTGGCCCACAGTTTTGACTGTACAACTTTAACATCATTTGGACAAATTTCTCCGCTGAAGACGCTATTCGGAAAAATAAAGAACTAAATTCGAAATAAAATCACAAAATCGAGAATATTTCATAATTACTGGTTTAGCCAATGTCATCTAATTAACGAAAACGCATTACTTGGGTTTTTAAACTCTTTGTAACACAAAACAATGTATATATTGCGTTGATGTAATGGATATTCATGCAATATAACAACTTCATATTGACAAAGGTCTGCATTTAGATTGCGTTGGTTGTATAATTATGAATATACTTAAGAATTAAAATGGATACATTACAATCTCTTTAAGTGATGCTTAGGTGTAGCTGTTTAATGCTGATCGTTTCTCAAAGCAAACTGAAAGTAAAATGGAAAGTTCCTTTGGAGTTTTCTGCTTTATTTCATATTGCCCTGATATATTATATGAATAAGTTTAGTCAGAGGTCGTTAATGAGGGGTTATACTGTTATCTGTAATAAAAAAAATGACGATTTTCTTCTGATCGTTATTATCCTGGAATATTTAATTTGCATTTAGAAAACTATTTGAAGAAAGTATGAGTTATCTGAAGCATACACTTAAAGATGTTTATTGCATAAACATATTGATCCGACATCATAATTTCAAACTTGAATTAAGAAGTAGGCCTAGAGCCATCATGCGTCATCTTCAACAAGCGCGCATGCTAGACAAGACATGCAAAAGCAGGTATATATATATCACAAACTGTTTCGCCTGATCTGAAATAATTGGTCAGCTGTGTTTAGGGAAACGGAGTCGTATTAACAAAATTTAGCAAAGTACACACAAGGCTGTGCATGTTTACTTACATATATCTATTTAGCACATGGATATTGCTGTTTGGGCCATGTACATATTTGGAGAAACAATGAGTAATATGTAGCTATATGTAGGTTTATGTTATACAAGAAAAGATAATTAAAACTAGAACCGTTTTTTTTTTAACTATCGAATGCAAGTGTTCAAATGTGGTTATTTCGGGCATAGGCTTATCTTAACGAATACAACAACATATTGTCAGTTTAACCCATTACTAAATGTATACGATTTACGGTTTATGCATTTAATTTATTCTTCCACGAAAGAAAATTATTCCGTTTTATACAGTAGCAAATCTGCAATACAAGAAATATTTTCTATAGTTTAGTAATTTGTAGCTTGAAGCTGACTTAAAATACAGTAAAATGCGCCTTAAGGTGCGATCTGCTTTACATTCAACCTACTCTAAAAATATCACATGTCTTCCAAACAAGAAAAGACATACTATAAAGTCATGGTTTAAATGAAAAAGACAACACAATTTACTAAATATTTGATTTTGACCGATGTATAATAATGATTCAATAATCTATTAAAATGTCTTAAAAGAAGGTCTCAAAGTACAGTAAATCCTCTCTATTACGGCCACTAAAACGACGGCTAATTGATTGTATGAAAACAGGTTACAGCTTCAAGAAGATGACAGTAAAACAGAAAGCTCCTAAAGGATTTCATCAGTTAGATTTTTCGTTAACACATTTTTGTTATAGGACAGTAGAGGTTTCAGTGGATCGTTTAACTTACTAGTGACTTTCTTGTTAACCGTTTAGTTGCTGTCAGATGTTCTGGTTTAAAATTACTGTCTTTCCTAATTGATCAAGTTTTTTTCTTTCACATTTCCATCGAGCAATCATCGATAAAATTACTAATCACTTTTGATCCTGATTGGATGCCGTTAGACACAGCGTCTGAGATAGAACGAACTGTTTGTAAAGATATAAGCCACGTAATATTCAGCATTACCAGGTTTGAGAGAAACTGTTTGTTTTCCTGAGTACTCAAGCGTCAGCTATTGGCCAGCATTGTAGGTGACATTTTGAACTCATTCACATAAAAAAAGGGCAAGATAATTGCATTATCGCGAAGTCCAAGGTACTTATTAGATTAAGAACTGAGAGGAATCCTCTGTTTGGACCATGAGGGCATTGTATCTACAATGTATTCAGTGTTAAAAGTGTTAGGCCCATAAAGATAGATGAATATGAATTAAAGAGCATAGCGTGTTGTTTAATCCCTTTACCACATACAGCGCCCCCTCTCTACAACGACAACCAATTGGAGAAATATAGATAGATAAATATTAATTAACCCCTTACCTGTCATGACGCCATCAAATTGAACACACATGTCGTCTGCTTCTATTTCTAAAAAAACAATTGTTAGGTATTTTGACTTAAGAAATATTGAAAAAAGTGTAAAACCGTTTGGATCCTGATCAGACGCCGCGTTACTGTTTGCAAAAATTTACTGTACTCTGAGTAAGGCAGTGAAGGGGTTAAAGAGCATAGCGTGTTGTTTATAGAGGATAATCAATTTCTTTGGATTGATATGAAATATATATCACGAGAATGGGTTGTTATCTGGTTAAAAAACGAGTCCACAGGACGAGTTTTTTAACCATATAACAACCCATTCAGGTGATATATATTTCATATCTATTCAAAGGCATTGATTATTCTATTTATTCTATATATATTAATGACGTTTTTACAGAAAAAGACACATACAATTAATTATTTAGTCGCGGCGACGTCACAAAAATAGCGATATCGTCACTACATGTAGTGACGATATCAACAGTGATGATATCAAGTTTATCTAATTGAGAAATCTCTATAAATCATCTGTTTGTATATAATATAATCCCTTAACCACATAGTAAGTTTCTAGTTTTGAAGATTGGTGACCATTTAGGTATGTATTAAGGCCTTTTGCATACGGAAGTCCTGTCATGCGGGCGAGCGAATATGCGTCTTGACGACATAGACTTTTTCCGTACGTGCTTATACTAGAAAATGTATATAAAGGAAATGTTGATACGATCTAGTATAATCCTTCATAGCGCAGTCAGTAGAGTGTTTGACTAGCAATTGAAAGGTCATAGGTTCCAGACCCATCCGATCCAAATATTTTTTTTTAAGTGTCCGATTTATTGACTTGTCAATCCATAACGCAGTGATCAATGGACATGTTATGTTTAGTCTTCGTTGATTAGAATTAGTGATTTAATATACGGTCCAATTATATATCCACTTACATGTACGTTTTAGTTTTATGACTTACAAGTCAATAAAATCGGTATACATGTATACGATTTGATCGAACTATAAAGCCACACATTGAAGCTTATCAATACGACAACCTTTTCAAGATCGATAGTGCCCAATATTATATTGTTTAAACAATATAATTAACCTTGTATGCAAGTCCATGAATAGATAATAATGCATTTTAATGGCAGAGTTTTAATTTTAAGGTAGGTAACTGTATCTCAACTTCAAATATCCCACATTTAAATAAGAAAATCTGTTATTACAACAAATCCTGACTGTAATATTTTCTATTTTTTTCGGAGTAACTATTTCATCGAATATATATTTGAATAAAATGAAAACAAATAAACATTGAATGAGTCAGTTTTTTGTTATTCAATTTTTTAGCATTTGGCAAAATTTAAATAGCTGATAACATTTTTCTGAACACCTTTATTCAAAATAGTTTAAGCTTTTCTTGTAATGAATGTTGTAGACTACTTATTGGGCGAGATTTATAGTCATTAGTTTTATTTTTTTGAGAAAAATAAAATCATCAAAGTTCCAGGTTTTTGTCAGAAAAAGAGACCTTAGAGACAAACCACACGATAAATTGTGCCTATATTTTCACATAATATTATTGTTTCTTAAGCTATTATCATTCTTCATGAAAAGTTTCATGACACCTTGTGTGGAAACTAAGCGCACCTGCGAAGTACCTTCAGGCGCATTCTGTTTTACAGTCAGCCTGATTCAAGCTAACATATGTAAGAATATAGAAACAGTTTTACGATACACATTTTTGACTTTATAAAGTGGAACTGTTGTATTCAATTGAAAAGGTGCATGTATGTAGTTATGGATTAAAGAGCATAGCGTGTTGTTTTTATTTATTTGTTGAATATAATGGATACTTTTAGCTTATCAACAAGAACAATCGCAGACACGGGTTCACGTGCATAGTATTGATACAGTGGAGAATACGTTAGTTGTTCTTTTCCAATATACGCGTTTATATTAAAACAATTACTTACATTACTAACAGTTTGGAGCCTGATCAGTCACCGGGTAAGTCAGCATCGGATTAGACTATAAACTACTTGCCATTCAAATAGAAATATATTGCAAGAATTGTTTTGAATCTGTAAATTACTGCATTCGACAGTTTTGATGTTGCCTTTAGTTTGTGTTAAAACGGGAAATAATACAATGTTATACACTTTGCATCTTATGTAGGAGCTATGAAATCAAGCTATGTATTTTCCCACAAAATAACCAGACTCAAAACGAAACAGATGGTTTTATATTTAGTCTTGCTTGTTATGGCCCCGGTGTATTGATTCTGGAGGCAGAAAGTAATTGGCTTGTCCGTCCATACGTGCTCAAAAGGTTAACCGGTAATTTACTGATAGTTTAGCATCAAGATTGCTAAATTAAACGCTTAGGTATGTATAGAATTGTGGCTTTCGACCTTTCCAGATTCGCCGACCTCGATTCGACAATGACCTTGAACTAACCTAAACTTAGAGTACTTTCAAGTGGTTATTCGCGGTTCACTAATTGTTACCATTTCGTCTAACATGACATAATTAGTAATTTGACTTATTCAAAGTCTATTGTCAAAGATGCCACCCACCGTATGCAGCATTCGTTGAGCGGCAGCAGCGTGTTACATTATTCATACGTTTTAATTGGTTTGGTATTTCATCATAAAAATGAATTTAGTGGTAATAATTATATTTTAAAGACAGAAAAGATACAATTGACATTACACAGGAAAAGTAACACCATTGTTTGTGTCTGTTTAGATGTCGAATAAAACCAGGCGACAATGTTTATCACATACTGAAAGCAACTCATGGCACCGGACTTTAACAAATTGAGTTAGTTAGCGTTCATAACTGTGCTACTGAAGTTGTTACAAACCTATAGTTTCTGCTAACACAAACTGTTTGGTCTGAGGAAATGGATTCTGTATGAATCATGTAAGAACGTCTATGCATAATACTTAGTTATAATACAGAAGAAGATAATATCATTTAACGGATAATTTAAACCCCTTGATAGAACAATTAGGCTTGCATATGTGCTGTCGTCTGCAATAAGTTAAAAGTTAAGCATTTTGACTTGAAAAGAGAATTTTATATTGTTTACATCAAATAAATACGAAAGACTCAAGCAGGAAACGCAACACAAACAATACACCCACCTTTAAAGCAGAACACACACACAGTCATAGCATAACAAACACACACACACACGCACAATACCATTCCTTCATCTACACACTAAATAGAAAACAACACGCAATACAAACATAAAGCAAAGTGAATATAGGAGCCCGCCTTGGTACGGTCAGCAGCAAACAATAATTAATTATAAATTAATTATTAACAACCACTGGGGGGTTAAACCTGGGTTTAGGGGCGCCCAACCTCACTCTGATCTCCTATATTCACCTATAAAGACGAACAGTGTACATAACATATAAACCATGTTCCACAACCCTACAATCAAACAGACCGCCAGCACAGTAAGTAAATACATGCTAAACATCTAACAAAATTTCTATGACAAGATTATTAGTAACACGGGAAAGAATTAAACATTCAAGCCCGTGTTAAAAATAACCCACTATGGCAACGGTCAAATTGTACTCAAGCGACTAGTCTGTAGTCACGAGTAACTGTAAGACATTGAAGGGTTCAGGGTACGACAGAGAGGGAGAGAAAAACCAAAGCACGAAAATCCGACATAACTCTCCCGGTTAAGGACGGCTTTAGAGATAAAGCGTTGATATTAAGCGATGGAAGAATCAAACTCCGACAAGGTCACACATGCATACTCACTTTTTGAAGTTACTACGTCTATACGCCTTTTGCTAATTAGTTTCAAGGAAGTTTGCTAAAAATAGTTATGAAAGAAGTTTAAAAATGTCACTTGTGGACATTAACACCTCTTCCTAGCTATGTCTCTAAATCAAGATTCGAATCAATCTATATAAAAATCTTTTCCATAAAACATCGTCATTACAACTTGATTAGATAAAGGCTAATGCTAACTATTGACCTCATTTAAACAGGCATGGAGGTGTCTCTCAACTTATTCGTCTGATTTTTCCCATGTACAGAAACATTGATACGAGTGTAAAACAGTCCTAATTCTGATCGGACCCCTTTCACTTGACCTCTAGGCTCGATTCAATACTGAAGAAAGCTGACAAATAGATCAGTCAACAGTATACATTCGTTTGATAGTAACTTCGGGAACAGTTAAATCATTGACCCGAGGTAGCAGGGAAGACCTTGAGAACTGTTGTCCGAGGCCAACGGCTACCCTGATACCGCGATAACTATCAAACAAATGATATATTACATGACTCTCTGTTAAAGCAAGGCTGATTGAACGGCTAGATCTAGATCTATTTAGATGTTCATGGTTTGAATAAAACGTATTTAGATTCTAGAGATGAATTACGATTGAAATGGTTATTGTTTCTTATTGACTTTAATTGATCGACACTTAGTTTGGTTTTCGAAATTACGTCATGTATGATGGCATGACCGTCCATTATGTCGTTACGTCATAGTTTGTCTAAAACGGAAGATGCTAGGTCTGGAAGCGGTTTTATCAATCTTATTCAGAGTCACTATTGAAACTAGATCTAGACCTATACACGTATTTAGATTCTAGAGATGAATTACGTTTGAAATGATTATTGTTTCTTATTGACTTTAATTGATCGACACTTAGTTTGGTTTTCGAAATTACGTCATGTATGATGGTATGACCGTCCATTATGTCGTTACGTCATAGTTTGTCTAAAAAGGAAGATGCTAGGTCTGGAAGAGGTTTTATTAATCGTATTCAGAGTCACTATTGATACTAGATCTAGACCTATATAGCCTTTTAAAGGGATTGTTCGGGAGAGAAAAAATGACCCGAATCATAAATAGAAAGTCATGTAAAATTTTGTTAAGTTCAGGTTCAGCAATCAGAACAATTGTCTCACATATGCTTCTTGGTTCAAGCGAGACATTTAATTCCGCGGAATGCAGTTTAAAGCATTTGCAACATAGTAAAATGAACGCACCTTTTTCAGATACTATGGCGGCTTTTCGTTTCTTGTCCACTGCTAAACATGTAAAACTACTGTGAATGAATTAAGAATTGAAGAATTTATAGGCCGCTGCGAACAGTTATTTATGAACACTTGAATATGGGTCCAAAGTGTTTGCAAATACCAAAATAGCTGAAATCACAACACACCAGGCCCTGTTAAAATATAATATAACATTAAAATGACCAACCACTTTCAATATAAACATGTAAAATCTGACACATTACAAGTTGTAATTGAGAGTTTCCAATATGGTTTTCCTGCATTACGTAAACACTTTTAAACAAGGTAGTTGCCTAAAACTTTCAAAGATGTTGTTATGTTGGTGAGGACAGAAAAGACATGATGTTTCTAAAAGCATTCACTATGACTATTTGCTTTACACGCGGAATATTATATTCACAAACATGCACTTTCATAACTTCAAATATGTTTGAGCTTTTCCTTAATCTAAATGCATCATCTTCTGTGTTGTACTAATAAATGATTCATAGTATATGTAGCGGTTTTTGGTAAAGAGTAGCTTAAAGTGCAACAGGAGTTAAACATAACAATTGTACAACTTGTACATGTATCAGATCTTACATCAACTGTGTTCCATCATGTTTCAAATTTGTATTTCATAATTTGAAACATAAAACCAAATTTCCCTCGAGTTAAGACAATTACACTTTCCAATATCCGCACGCCTTTCTTTATAATTACCCATCTTAACCGATTCATTTGTGTCCCGCCGCTATATAAGCGTGACAGATAGACTTAGGTGTTGCTTTTCCATCGTAGTCGGCATTGGCCTAAAACATTTGGATTTATTCAACGTTTTCAACAGGGCACTGTTGTTAAAAAAATATAAGTGCAAGCCCAATTTAACTAAACATCAAAATGTACTGTCTTATACCCCGGTTACACAGACGACCGGGCTTAAATCGGTACCCAATCGCTCTAATTATTTGCTGTTTCGATCGGTTGTCATAAGTGATTCCCAATCGGTGATTTTTCCCCGACGAAACTCATCTTTACCTAATAGCTATTGGTAGATGGAAAACAGGTGGCCAATAGGTGATGTCGGTAGTAAATAGGTTTTCATCGGCCCCCTCCCTAGTTTGGCGAAAAAACACAACCGATCTATCACCGATGGCTCTGTGTAACCGGGGTGTTAATGTACGGAATAATGACCAAGGCGGGGCATGCGAGACATGTTAAATTCGTGTTAAAGGTAGATTGCCCCTACTGATGATATGCTAATTAGCTAGTGATAGCATATTTGTAATATGTTATCTCAGGTCTGGAAAGGAAAAATGCTACTTACATAATAGTAGGGTGTATCAAACCCATAAGCGATTTTTTCAAGGTATTAAACTTTTTTTCTATCATTGTAATTTTGGAAGAGCTATTTATGATGAATGAAAAAATGAAAAAAATATATATGGTGGTGTCCTTTTTTTGAGCTACAGCGATTTGAAAAAGGCATGTCAAATTTGGACATTTTTTCTCAAATTTTACCCATTCAGAGTACAAGCGTCAGTAAAATCTATTTCAAAACAAAACAAACATGATAATTGTTTTTTTTATTTATTTTATGTCTATGGTGGTGTTTTCACATATAGAAACCGACTTTAGACAAAACAGGCACCAGGTTTGAACAATATGGATCCTTGATTATCAAAAATATGCTTTTTATAGGGCATGATTTTATTAGATTTTTTATTTTATGAAAAAAAAGTAAAAAAGTTTGAAAATTAAATAGTTCTAGTATTAAACTTTTTCCTAAATTCTACTAGATGAAAGCCCATGCTTAGGCAGTTCAAAATATGAAAAAGAAATCGAAAGGTCAGTGTTGAAAATATTGAGTTATTAAAGTAAATAGAGTTATCTCCCTTTACAAAATTTACAAAAAAAGTACCATATCGATGATATTTAAAGCTTTATAAATTTCACAATTGTTGCCTGTTTATTCTTAAAATTGTTGCCTGTTTTCTCTTAAACTAGTTTTTGTATGAAGAAATACTACCATAGACAGAAAATAAATAACACAAAACCAATTGATCATATTTGCTTTCATTTGAAATGGATTTTATTGAAGCGGGTTGTTTGAAAAGGACAAAATAAGAAATAGTGGGTGGGGTAAATTTTACATGGCCGTAGAGTCAAAAGTTGTTCACCAAAATGTACAGTTTTTGTATTTTTTCATTCGTCTTAAATAGCTCTTCAATACAAAACCATCATAGAGTGTTTTCATATACTTTGAAAATTTCCCTATTCATGACTTTCATACACCCTTAATAACTGATCTGCTGATATTCATATTACTCATTGGACCTGACACATTACAATTATAGTATGTGTTGATTCGTTCTGAAGTTGCACATGACATACGCTTGGATGATTAAGGAAATGTATCACATAAACTTGCATAAGCATACAGTGAAATATAAATCGTACGGCGCACTGTGCATATACGAGTACTATACTAATTTACGAATTACTGAAATATGGTATTACTACGCCCACTGTAAATAAAGTTTAGAGAAATCTAGTTCGATAAACCTTAATCACTACAAGGGATTAAAACATTTCAAAGTGTCCTAATTGTATGTTCTCCCGAGCAGACCCGTAAATCAGGCTGCAAATCAAGCTTAGTAGAGCTCTAGTATTCACAGGGACTCAAAACAAATCTGTTATTTTAAATTTCTACCGTCACATCATAATGACGTTAACTTGCAATAATGACGTAAATCCGAAAAGAAAACTAAATTTCATGTGATTTCAAATAAAATGTTAAATTAAAATTTGAAAATATTACCAAAGAAGTCTTTCACAACACATGGATGTTGTTTTATTCTCTTTACTTGTTTGATAGGTGTATTTTTCTGTATGGAGGAATAAAACTTAGAATAACTTATACAAGGGGGGCTAACTACGTATTATCATCAAACGGTATTGCTACGACAACCTATATAGGTATTATAACAGATGTGTATTGCTACGAAGTCAGTGTATACAGTGAGAAATGTTTGTCTACGAAAACAAAGTTGCCTTCGTAGCAATACAAATTTGTTATAATACCCATATAAGTTGTCGTAGCAAATCATTTTATCGTAATACCTAGTTGGCCCCCCGTGTAAAACGAATCATTTTCCCAACGGCTGAGTAAAACGAGAAATAAGAACGTTCGTACTTTTGTGTCATTCAGTGATTTTGTGATACATAGAATATGTGTTTTCAGCATTCAATTTATTGAACAATTAGGATGAAATGCTCGCAACATACTATTTTATCCAACCCGTTCAATAAATTAGTATTGAACACACACTCATCCAATATTAATTCAATGAGTGTATATTTAAGAAATGAATTGATTTTTTCGGCGTTCAAGCGAAATGAACGACAGAAAATTATCGGCAAATACCATGAATCGCGCTAGCAATTCATGGTAAATTTGCCGATAATTTTCTGTTGTTCATTTCGCTTGAACGCCGAAAACAATCTGTTCATTTTTTATATTTACAATGTATTTGCTGTAATTTCTAATATAAGATTAACATTTTGTAAGTATGCATGTATTTTAAATCCATATTAGAGGTTGATAACACGAATATTGTGTACCCTATCAGGAACAGCCATTACCGAATAACTGTAGCTGCGTACATTCCAAAGCAAAAAGATAAATGCCATTGTTTACCTTCTGAGATCATCAACTTTGACAGTTTGGCGCGAAAATGCATTTTTAACGTCATTGGAAGTGACGTTATTTTTAAAGTAGGAAAACTATATCGTTTTTTTGGTGCATAAATGAATGCAGACAGTTGTTGTTTATCAGGTATGTCATTTTTTCTTGCAATTTATCTCATTTATAAAGAAGAATATTAGTCGGGAATCATGGTTTCCACTAATAGAAAGGCATAGATCGGTTAAGAACAAATTTTGAAAATATCCGCTAAATGTTTGCTATCCCAAGTTCCAAAGGTTAACTTGCGAATGAAAACTGCATAATATTAAGCCCCGCCTCCTCTTCGAAACTTTTCCACAAGTCCCGCCCTCTCGAGAAATGATGTTTATACGGAATGAACACCCGTTTTTGCCAATGGAATTGAATGGGGCGATTGTAAATATAACATATTGAATACTAGCAGATATTATTGCGTTTGTTGAATTCTTAGTTACTGTCTATGTTTTGAATGTTAGTTCTGGAGTGATGTACAAATCGAGCATACATTCGGAAATATTTACATTCGCCCCGCATTGACCTTATATAACACTATTCTAAAAAGAGACTTGCATATTTCATTGAATGCTCACTTAAAATCCAGTTCTAGCCGACTGGTTTAGGGGCGGAGCTATACTGATCACTTTCAAATCGATACAGAGAAGTCCGTATGGTAGGCGCGGTTAACGCGGATTAATCAAGTATGGCGTGTGAGTAAATCGGTTTAAAAAAATGCGACCTAAATTTAAGATGCTTATCATACAAGTATTTCGTAAATTCGTGTGCTTTTAGATATCTCAAAAGGGATTTTAAACATAACGAGAAAGTTTACCGGTTAAAAGTCTAAATTTATCCAGTAAATATAATATGTGATTGGGACTAGTTTCAGTCCATATATAGAGATCGTTACTACGATAGCAACGCATAGCAACGGGCAAAGTGTCTATTAGAACGGTTATGTACATTTCTGGTTCATTTCTCAGCTCACGATGGAATATAAATATAAGAAATAAACTGCGTACTTCCGTTATTCATGAGCTGATGGCACTTCCATGCTTTTACTAGCAAAGTTAAGCGAGAAGCCCTTCGGGCTTCACGCACTTTGCTAGTAAAAGCATGGAAGTGCCACCAGCTCATGAATGCCGGAAATACACAATTCATTTCTTAAGTGAACTTTTAGCGTTACAGTAACTATAAATGTTCTTCAAACACGTCTGGTATTGAACGGAAATTACTAAAACAAAACGCTCGTTTAGTAAGAGGTTTTTTTTGCAATATATATATACATATGCTATTACAATTGCCGGTCACTATACAACTTTAGATAAAATATACTGAAAATCAAGGATTTAACACAATGAAATATCCAAAATCTCATTATTTGCTTATCGGATTGAGCTATAGTAACGGGGTTACAATCCTTGAAGTGTGTTTTTGATATACGCGAGCAACTAATTCAGTACATACAATAGCCATCTCGCTCGGAGCTACACTGCTCAATATGTTGCAATGTGTTGTAAATATTATAATATATAATCAAATAAGACTATATTATGCCCTTCTGAGCTGTGCAATATGTTATATAGCCATTATACACATCAAACGATATGGCGTATGCACTAACGTGAAATAATTATTAAATCTACCGAATGGCTAAGGAAAGGTAGATATATATATGTTGATTTGCTCAAAAGCACTCAGAGACTTCTAAAACGGGTTTAACCCTTTCATTTTCAAAGACGCTTCAAAACGGCGTCTGATCAGGATCAAAACTGTTTGACACTCGTTTTGAAATTCTTCAGTCAAACTGCCTTATTTAGTAACTTTAAAACGACATTGCAGACAACAAATTAAAGCAGACTACAATAAATCGGTGAAGGGATAAAAATTTCATGAAAAGTTTGGCAGTGAAAGGGTTAAACAAAGATGAGACAGTACTGAAAATGACCTGGTTTTCAATACTGAAGTCTCAATGAATATTTAACAAGCTTTCAAAAGCACCTGTGTCACTACAGCTTTCGTAACCTAATAAGTTTTGACACGACCTTTGAAGCCAATGTTTATGAATACTATCTACCTAACTGATTAGATTTCTTAGCGTCAGTAACTATTTAAAGGTAAATTCAGCATTTTTATTCAATGCCATGCGGCATCTGATCAGGGTCCAACTTGTTTGCAAGGTCGCATTTTGGCGCTAAAGGCACTGAAAGAGTTTACTCATACTTTGCGCCAAGAAGTTTATGTATAGTTGATTATTGGTATATTTCTAAAAGACAAGCATCGGATTTATTAGTAAGATGTAGCAAACAATAAGCCAGGTCATAATGAAGAAACTTAATGTATTGTCTAAATTTACAATATACATAAAACGATAATGACTTTTCTTTTTTTATAAAAGCTTACAATTGTTTAACCCATTTGTGCCCACGATCCCATATATGGGAAACAGTGTAGACTCTGATCAGACGCCGCATAACGCGGTGTCTGATCAGAGTCTACACTGTTTGCTGATAGGAATTTCAATATAAAACAAAATGAAAATGAAAATCTTGACCAGGCACCCCTTTGATAAAAATGGACTAATCCAATATATAAGTATAGAATAATCCACTGGGCGTAAATGGGTTAAGTCAAATCGCGAGCGATATTATTAAAGGGAAACAAAACGTGCCAATAAACGGATGGAAAAGAAGTGTTTGTTTCTACAATGGAATTTCATCTCAGTCAGACATTCGAACAAGTCCTCAGTTGTTTGTATTAATCAGAAGTTTAACTCTATGCGCTTACTGAAATATTCCATTATAAATGGTTAGAATTCCATTCTGAATATGTCTGCAAATCAAATTTTGTAATTTAAATTTTGGTAATATTAAAATAAATCATATGAAAATATTCATTTAAAAGATGTAACGTTTAAATTAAGTGTCAAGCTCGTGAGAGCTTATGTCTAGCAAATAAAGACTTAGCTTTGAATTGAGTCCATATATACGGATAATATTACTTCAGGGAATAAATGAAATAAATGCTACTAGGTTTAAGCACTTGAATTCACCAGTGTAGTAGCTATATCAGAATTATATTATTTAATAGTGACAGAAAAATACGTCGCGTGAGTTTTTACAACAAGTACAGTTACGCTTCAAACATTGTTTGAATTTGAAACAGATAGAAGCCAGCTCAGATACGGAAATACTCGGTATCTATCTCAGTACTTTATGTTGTTAATTTTAAATTGTTGAAACGAGAAAGAACAAACAATTTAATTATCGTATGATAGTATCTTATTCCTAGTAGGGAGGACCGTAACCAATCGGAGGGTCGTAATTTATTTTGCCAGAACTTGTGGCAAAACCCTTTTGCTCTTATATTTGTTAAATTGATAATGCACTTGTGCTATATGGTTGTACAAATATATGGCAGTAAAATAGGTTTAAACCATTATTCCCAGTAAAGAAATGTTACTGTCACTGGTAAAATTGTGATAACTATGTTGTAATAAAGTTTGTTCTTAATTGAACACTACATAATTATTTGTATCACCTTGGTTTCTGTATTTTCAAAGTGATTTGGTTAATTGCTTAAACTTACAGTAAGAAGGACATACGTACTGTAAAACATGTATTTTTCGCGTCATGAATATTTCGCGTAATGCGATTTTGTATTAATTTGCGACATCATGCAATATTTCTAGCAGGTGGTAGCTTAAAACAGGTTAATTTCAACCTGCTTTAAGAATTCACATATTTTCAAAACTAGAGACATTCGCGAATTAACGCGTAAATTATATTCTCGCTAATAACAGCGGTTTTCCAGTATTTTCTAACAAACACGTTTATGCTAAAACCTTTGAGTGCATTGCAAACCATTTGGATTCAGAACAGATGCCGAACACATTGCCTTTGATTTTACTGTCGTTTAAATTGTAAAAGAATAACGTATTCTTCACTGTTATACTACTGCTGATTTTGTGACCAAAATAGCTACAGAGAAGTCGGCAACACGATATCACAAATTTTCAAAACATTGCTGGAATATTTTAATATGCGGTATGACTAACGTGATGAACATATTTAACATAGGTGTAAAACACGATTACATTTGATGTTAAAGAAGCATTCTTTAACATTCAATCTAGTTAGTGATGCAGCTATAATCAATGCTATCACTTCTTGAACTATATTAATATAGTTTTTCAAATTATTGATTAACGATGTTTCATCTTATATCTTCTTTAGGATTTAGTACTTTGCAAGGAATATACACCAACGGTGCTAATATAACTTTGGTCACATCCAGAAGTCGTATGCAGTTTCTACAAAAGTAAAACTGTTCTTCATTTTGACAACAGTGTAAAATACATAATACAACATGTTCGAACATTATTGCATTGACGGGAAAATCGGTTCCCGGATAAAGTATTAACCCTTTCATGATCAAATTTAACGTGAGGTTTTTACCCCTTCACCACCATATTGTCGTCTGATTCAATATTGTTTTCTGCAATATCGTTTCAAAGTTAGATTTGGATTTAAGGCAGTATAACTGACGTTATTTCAAAACAATTGGCAAACAGTTTTGATCCTGATCAGACGCCGCGTTTTGCGGCGTTTGACCAGGATCGAAACTGTTTGCAAACGCGCTTTATGACCTCATTGAGAGTGCAATGATTAATGTGAGTATCGTGTTTATGCTAAATTCAACATTTGTTTACCACAAACAACCAAACTTCACAAAAATGATAGGAAACGAGATGTAAGAATCATTGGATTAACTTAACATAGCTGAAACTTTTATTATAAGTCAAATACGAACATATTGCTCCCGAAAGATTTCAGTACATGTAAAACATATATTACTCCCGAAAGTATTCAGTACATGTCAAAAAGTTGAATTAATCATTTTTTATGTAAGAAGTGCCTGGTCCAATTTTTTATTTCCCGTATAGTTGGTATTGAAATTTCTATCAGCAAACGGCATCTGATCATAGTCTACACTATTTGCCTATGGACGCTAGGTACAGTGGAGAATCTGTTATTCTTTCCCGTTTAAACGCAAACGTACGCAAACGCAAAACACTAAAACGTAGAAAAGAACAACTTTTGGACAATTCTGATAATTCTTGTTTATCTTGGTGGCAAACAGTTTGGAGCCTGATCAGACGCCGGGTTACCCGGCGTCTGATCTGGCTCCAAACTGTTTGCACTGCAAATAATAGTTTTAGCGTAAACGCGTTTATTGGGAAAGAATAACAGATTCTCCACTGTACAAATGGGTTAAGCACACGCGCGTTAACCGGGAATAAATAACGTCTTTCTTACTGTTTATTACTAAAATGACTAGTATAATCTATACGCCTACTGTCAATTTAAATATTGACCAACTATAAAACATAGTAAAACATAATAAAACATACAATTAAATCTCGGGCATATGGGATGCAGATATTTTAGACCATTGAATTGATTTAGGCATAATAAGGTTGAAATTTGCTGTCAAAAATGTAGTTTCGATCATAAACAGTTTTTAAAACTGTTTTATCAATACAACAAAATGACATTTATTAACATAGACAACCTATTCAGACTATGAGTCTATTGAGACTTAAGGAATGTCTTAGAAATTAAAAAATGAAGTTTGAAGTTTTATTCAAAATATTCCATTGAGCTTTAAAACTCATGAGGACAAACCATATCTGTAACCATGACTGACAGTGTAATAGAACAATATTTACAAAACAAACCACAGAGAAGGTTTCAAACATTAACATGTGATATAAAAATGTACGTAATTTGTAAATAATAGTTTAAGAATCAAGACAAGAACCACACGTTCTGATCACTTGTCCCTTAAAGAGACTGAAAAGCAAATGGTGTATTGAAAAAGCAAAACATATTCTTATCTCATTGCATGCTAGCGGCGGATCTACACAACAGTGATTACCTTGGCAAACAGTTTCGATCCAGATGAGACGCCGCGTAACGCGGCGTTTCATCAGGATCTAAACTGTTTGACACTCTGACCATGTTTTGAAAAATAAATTGAAAAATATATTTAAAGAAAAGTTAGAAGACGACAATTGTTGCAGACGACAACATTACCCAGCATGTAAAGAGTTATATAAAAACAAATATGTGGCATTATCTGCACATCATATTACAATATGATCATAAATATATAACATCCTAAATAAAAACTCTTGACAGCTTAAAGCAAGGTACACGTAAAACAGAAAGCTCTGACATGAACTTTCGGTTTTATGTTTACCTTTCTTTCAGAAGTCACCTGCGTTAAACGCCTGTTAACCCTTAGCCTGCCAATCACGACTATAGCTCCATATGCAAACAGCTTGGATCCGGATGAGACGCCGAGTAACTCGGCGTCTCATCCAGATCCAAGCTGTTTGACACTCGGACAACATTTTCAGCAATTTTGAGCAACTTTGAAGCACTTTGAAACTTGAAGCAGACGAGAAATATAGCAGACGACAATTTATTTGGCGGGCTAAGGGTTAATGAATACTATTTAATGCTCGTAATAGAGAGGTTTTACTGTAGTCTGAGTCAACGAAGGGATGTCTCACTGTAAAACTTTCGTCTACCGTACATGTTTGAGAACACCAGTATAATCTGCATAATAGCAATGTGGTAAAAGCAAGCATTTTTAACATCAATGAGGGCATTTCATTTATTTTGAAATTTATTTTGTTTGCAACAACGTTAGAATTTCCTACATCACCAATCAAGGTAACACCATTTACGTATTATACATACCCAATCATTGACTAATATGATTAAACCCCATACACACGGAGCCAATTGGGGAAATGATTACTGTTTTGCACCATATGATTAGATTAAAAGATTCAAATTTAGACCGACAATGTTTGGGATTTAATTTTCTTCAAGGTCTGTTAAGTACAGTAAATAAATGATAGGCATTTTGTATGCGGTATATAGTTGGGAAGGTGATGTTTTTCGCAAACCATATCGGTTGTATTAAAACGATTAAATCTTTTGCAACCAGGTCAACTAGGTCAGGTCAGACGCCGGGTAACTTGGCGTTTGATCAGTATTTCAAAAGTGTGCAACGCAGATGAAACACAGTCAATATCTTCAAAATTTGTAAAACAATAACAAACAGATGAGACCCGGATCATATGCCGAGTAACGCGGAAGCGGACCAGATTCTAAACTAAAAATAAATCGTCAACATTTTCAAAACACATTTTCTTCATTTTATTGACGTATTAGTCGGGCTAATCTATTTCGTACGATAACAATGCTAAAAGAACATTTTGTATTGTACCCTTACCACGTTTGGCGCACTATTGCTAACACTTGTAAACGGCCTGGGGCCTGTTTCATAAAACTTCTTAAGACAAATGTTGTCGTAAGTCAGATTATAAAAGTATCAATTATTAATTATTTCTCCATCTAATCCTGTCTAAAGACGATTCCAAAAAGATGTCACAAGACAGGATTAGATAGAGAAATCACAGATTAAATGTATTTTAAAGTTTTGTCTTACGACAACATTTGTCGTAAGATGATTTATGAAACGGGGCCCTGGACTGCACAGACGCTCGATTATTCGGCGTATGAGCAAGCTCTAAGTAAACTGTGTATAATGCGTGTTGAAGTTTCTTTATTTTCATAATGACTTCGGGCTTTTTCAGGGACAACAAAAAGGAGCATGAATTATCCCCAAAACCCTAAAGCCTGTTTCTACTTTTCGAGAAAGGTGACCATTAAAGGAGGTTAAAAGTGAAACAAAATGAGCCATATGGCACATTCCAATTTACTTTCAGCTGCTTTACTTAACCATCTGCTAGAATATTAGAAATAGTTCTTATGTGGCATATCATTACTTCATAAAGTGGAACCATCTTTCTTTAATTGAGGATCAATTACCAGCGTGAAAGGCGTGCCTATGGGTGTAAAGGGTTTAACCCTTTCCCTTATAGAAGCGCCTTTTAGCACATTCATTTTATTCACCCGCTGAAGAAAATAGTTCCAAATTATACCGTAATGAATATGTGTCATATTTAATACTTTCCTTATTCTAGCAGTTAATAGCTTAAAGCAGGCTGCAAGTGAAGCAGAATGCGCCTTAGGGCGCATTCTGCTTTACTTTCAACCTGCTTTAAGTAGTCACATATCTTCAATACTAGAAACAATGCTATCAGGTAAAGGGTTAAGTAATTTCAAACAATAACTGACGTTAATATCACATGTCGGTCTTTTTTCAATTTCTACAATAATAATTGAATTAACTATTGTCAAGTTTATCTCTTGATATGTTCAGTGCGACTTTGCTAACATTTGTTAACATATTAGATCCTGATCAGACGTAACACAGCGATTGATTTCAATCCAAACAGTTTGGTACTCATAATTCTTTGTTCTTCAATTAAAAAAAAACAAAATATCACATTTTGAATTTTCGGAGAAGGTCTTTTTGAAGCAGGCGACAATTAAGCATATTCAGCGTTAAGCTGAATGAGTTAGCTGTATTCATTGATTCCACGACATGGGCTGTTGATAGGTTTTGTCATAAAAGAGACTGCCTGAAAATGCTGTCGGCTTTAACTTTAAATCATTTTATGCTTAACTGTCTCTTGCTTCATTAACATTTTGCAGATCGTCCGTGGGAAAATATTAAATCATTGTTATGATTTGTTTTAAACTGATAATAAGTTGAATATGATTGCCAAACAGTTTGGAACCAGATCAGACAACAGACACCTAAAGGTGACGCCTAGTCCGGTTCCAAACTGTGTAACTCAAATTGAATACACTGCTTTTGCATTAGTTTCGTTTTAACCCAGTCACTGCCTTACCCTGAGAACAATAATTATTTGAAAATAGTTCGGATCCTATTCAGACGCCGCGTAAAGAGGCGTCTGATCAGGAGTCACACTTGTTTACACTCATTTCAATATTTCTTCTGTCGAAATACCTAAATTTTAACTTTGAAAAACAAAAGAAGACGACGACTGTTTGAAATTGACGTCATAATAGTGAAGGGGTTAAAGAACATAAACGAAAAATACCTTTTATACATGTATTTGAATAAAAGGCATTCTTTTCGCAAAAAGAATATATTAGAAATGGACAACAATTCAACACGATGCGGGTGAATGGTGGAATTGTTAGCATTTGTACTTGTCTCATTAAACTAGTATTGGACAAGATCAGACGCCATGTAACTCGGCGTCTGATTTGTATCAATTATCTCTAGGTTGAGTTAACCAAAAGAACACAATTTAGCCAATTTTGCACACGCCAGTTTTAAAGCCGACGATATTTGAACATACTAAAAGTTAACGTGGGCAGATTTTAAATTTAATTACAAACCTGTCATTACATGTCTAAATTCCTCTCATTGAATTACAGAAAGGTAATTGAATAAACAGGGACATCATGTGTATTTGCTAACCATTGCATAGCCATAATAGTGTCTCCTTGTATGTTTGCCCTTTTACCCTCAATATATAGCCTACAGTACTCTGAACCTGTCACATGTGCTGCAAAAAGTTGTTCAACTGGAAATATGCTTTTGTTTCGAAAGTGTCGTACAATAGAAAATGCGTTTTTCCCAATAAAACCAGTAAATCATGGTCTAAACTAAACTGGAAACTGAAATTGTCGATTTAACGTTTCAACGGTGAATAGACTGGAAACAATAGACTTTAAACACAGACTAGCTCTCTCATGTCGAAGAAATGCTTTTATAATTTACTTGAATTAACATATAGCTAGCATGTGTAACGGACACTATAAATACTTAGACTGCTATACAGTGAACACTAGGTTACACTTTCCAAATAAATGTGTATATGCCAAATTACTTTTTCCCACTATAAATCAAAATGAACCAGGTCAGACTGTGCGGCGTTTGATCAGTCTACACTGTTTGCCTATGTTCCTTTAATGGGACGCCAGGCACAAATGGGTTTAACAACCATATCGGTTGTAAAAGTTTGCAACCTGAGCAGAATCAAAATGTGTTATTCTCAGATGAAATGAGTCCTTCAACATATTTGGAAATATTGTCATTTTCTTTTACTCATTCCGTTGCAGTATCATTAAACTGCTTTTAAAGAGGACAACCTAATATCCTATTAAATGTATTTCTCGGTGTCTAGTTTATTGTAGCTGCTTGAAGTCCAATGGAGAGTTACCTCTTTCGCTGCCAAATTAGTCGTGATATTTTTATCCCTTCACCGTTCCATTGTCGTTTGCTCCCTTTTTCGTTTTTATGTAAGACTCCAGAAAGTATGACTTAAAACATATCGATACGAGTGATAAAAAGTTTGAATCCTGAAAAGACGCCGCATTACAGTTTGGATTCAAACTGTTTGCAAAGTCGCCTCTTGGCGCCGTTGGCAGTGAAAACTTGATCGTACTTAGCACAATTTGACGGTCGTATGCTATCAAATGTAAATCTGGACCAGGGTAACAAGCTTTTCGGTCGAAATAAGAATTTGTACGATTATAACAAATAGGTTTAGACTTATACTGTTAACAAAATATATGTCGTAACTTCCGGCATTTTACAGACGCCAATTTTGAAATTTTAGAATACGACTGGGTATTAACCTGTCACTGCAGCAACACTCTGGGTAGAAACTACTATGCTTTGTTTTGGAAAACTTTTTGGATCATGTTCAGCCTCATCGTAACACGAGGATCTAATCAGTATTAAATAACTTGACCCTCATTACAATATTGATTTCATTTTTTTCACTTAAATTAAATTTTGAGGAAAAAAGCAGACGACAATTGTTTAAAGCAGCTAACGGCACGGCAATGAAGATATTAAGCGTGAGGAAATCCCACAAAACTCTTTAATCGTATTTTATCATTAGTGTTATGGTTGTTTCCCAGACAAATTATATGTAAGGCCTGTAAAATTATTACTGTCGAAATCTGGGGAAAGAATGTTCAATACTTCATTATGCGCCATTCAAGGTCACAATACAGATATTAGCGCCGCTAGACATTCTAGGTGATGCGGGCGAATTTAGGGAAACTATGCAAAAGTCGTTCTCAAGCATTTGATTGGTCAGATTTGAACCTAGACTCAAATTTGATCAATCAAATGCTTAAGAACGCACTCAGACTCAACTCAAACGCTTTATAAGCGCTGGACCAGTTCAGACCTAGATGAGATGCTGAGTAACTCGGCATCACATCTGGATGGATACAAACTTTTTGACACTCTGATGATATTTTCTGAAATACTCGTAGAATGTATTTTAATAAATGTTGAGAATTTTTGCAGACGACAAACTTTGCAGACGACAATTACACAGCGCGGAGCAGCTTAACGTATATAACGTGTAGTACTCACTCTCTACAAAAACCGATGGCATTAAACATAGGAAGAGCAGGTCTCTACATACTGTTTCAAAAAGCACGGCAAGGGCTATTATATCGAGTGTCCTAAACTGCAAACAGTTTTTAGCCAAATCAGATACCGGGTGACAATAATAAGAGTCAACACTCTTTGCCACTCAGACAGAACTACTGACAGAATGTCCTGTTTTACGTTCTGCCTGCTTAACTCAGTGAGCCCTAGTGACGCATAAATGCGCCCTTTGCCAAAAGTGTACCTGTAAAGAGTACATTTGTCCTATGCAAACAGTGAAGTCCCTGGTTAGGAGCCCTCTGATCAGGGTCTTCACTGTTTGTCATTGTGTAATATATTATAACAAAAACAACCCTAAATAGTCGAAAATGGACCAGCCTTTATTGCAAACGGGAAGTGTCCGTTGTAGGTTTCAGGGGAGTATTAGTTAAGCAACTGTTGCTTTAAAATAGACAACAAACTATAGGGGGAGATGTATACGTAAATTACAAACACTTGTCAAACTTTCCAATGCATTTCCCGTGATTGATATGTAGAGTATATATGAAACACGTAACTCGTTTAACCCTACAATCTACCATCAGCGCAGAACAGGAGATAAGATTAATGACAAATCTATACTAATCTGGTTCACTCATACTTTCCCATCAATCAAAACAAGTTTTGCCTTGTGTATATGTGTACAAGTTGTTAGCGAATATTTTGGTATTGTAGAAAATATGTAATAATATAAATTACAACGAATGGCGAAGACGTTATTTTTTCCCAATAAACACGTTTGTGGTTAAACTATTTGTTCCATTGCAAATAGTTTGATACCAGATCAGACGCCTGGTACCCAGGCTTCTGATCAGACTCCAAACTGTTTGCTTATCAGATTAACATAAGTAGTTAGAACTGTCAACAAGTTGACATTTTCTACGTTTTATTACAATACGTTTGCGTATCATTGGCGTTTAACCCTTTCATGATCAAATCCTTAGGGAGAGTTTACCCCTACACCGTTTCATTCTATTTTGTTGCCAGCTATGTAGTTTCAAAGTTAGAAAATAAGGCAGAATGACTGAAGAAATTTCAAAACGATTGTTAAACATTTTGGATATTGATCAGACGCCGCGTAACGCGGCGTCTGATCAATATCAAAACTGTTTGCAAAACGCGCTTTTAAGCGCCATTGGGAGAGAAAGAGTTTTAAACGGGAAACATGACGTCATCCCCATTGTACTTAACACGTCATATCCGGCCAAAGCGGTATTGAGAATTTACAAACAGTGTAATGTTGAGAAAGCTTTGTTTTTTCCCGTTAAAACAAACTTATAAGGAAACCGCAATATGATAAAAGTTGAAAATTACAACATTCTGTAAATATTGACGATTCATTTCAATCTGAGTGGCAAACAGTTTGGAGCCTTATCGGTCATCTGGTAACCTGGCGTCAGATTAGTCTCCAAATGGTTCACTAATTAAGGGTGTATCAATGTCATGAATTTAAGAAACTTTCAAAGTATATGGAAACACTATGGTGAACAACAGTTGGCTCCATGGCCATGTAAATTTACCCCACACACTTCCTCTTATTTTGCCCTTTTCAAACAGCCCGCTTCAATAAAATCCATTTTAAATGAAAACAAATATGATAATTTGGTTTTGTGTTATTTATTTCCTATTTATGGTAGTATTTCTTCATACAAAAACTAATTTAAGAAAAAACAGGCACCAAATGTGAAATTTATAAAGCTCTAAATATCATCGATATGGTACTTTTTTGTAAATTTTGTAAGGGGAGATAACTCTTTTTACTTTAATAACTCAAAATTTTCAATACTGACCTTTCAATTTCTTTTCATAATTTGAACTGCCTTAGCATTGGTTTTCATTTGGTAGAATATAAGAAAAAGTTTAATACTAGAACTGTTTCATTTTCAAACTTTTTAACTTTTTTTCATAAAATAAAATATCTAATAAAGTCATGCCCTATAAAAAGCATATTTTTGATATTCGGGGATCCATATTGTTCAAACCTAGTGCCTGCTTTGTCTAAATTTGGTTTCTATATGTGAAAATACCACCATAGACATAAAATAAATAATGAAAACCCAAATTATCATGTTTGTTTTGTTTTGAAATAGATTTTACTGAAGCTTGTACTCTGAATGGGTAAAATTTGAGAGAAAAAGTCCAAATTTGACATACCTTTTTTAAATCGCTGTAGCTCAAAAAATAGGACAACACCATGTATATTTTTTTCCATTTTTTCATTCATCATAAATAGCTGTTCCCAAAAAAACAATGATAGAAAAAAAATTTGATACTTTGAAAAAAATCGCTTATGGGTTGAATACACCCTTAATGTTAATTGAGAACGTATAACGTATTTTCTCCATTGTACCGTTTTCATGCGAATATCTTGGTATTTTAACATTCAATCTTTGAATCTTACAATTCAGTTTTAAATAGTTTTGAAATTTCTGACTTTTTATAATAATATATGTGACAAAACATTTAGAGGTTATCTTCAAACTTGTATTTGTATTTTAAAAGGCAAAAATGACGAAAGGGCCATCGTACACATGTGAAATGAAATGTAAGTGACGGTGGTGAAAAGTCAACGTCCATGGCACACACATGTTCCAAAGATTCATTATCGTCTGATTAAATATTGACAAAGTATTGATATTATTGTCAAAAAGTTTACATCCTGATATGACACCATTTTATCTGCGTCTGATCATGATATAAACTTGCCGTTTTCTTTATAAGTGTGCAGTGTAATATTATAATTGATAGTAAAACAGTTAATACACTTGCAAATGAGGGTAACAGTTAAAGAAAACACTTTATTATCGGAGTACAAACGTCAGGTTATTTGTCCAATCCTTTCAGTACGAGTGCTAGTGGCAACAGCCATTTAATCATTGTCTGGTACACGATCTTTTCGACACTACCCTCAGCATAACGCATCAATCATATTTGATATATGTCACCAGTACAGTGAAAACTCTCTATCACTACCAATAAATTGTGTAGATTATCAAGATGTTTAAGACAAGTGACTGCTTTAAGAGCTTTCTGTTTTACTGTCACCTTGCTTTGAGCTGTCACCTATATGTTTTACAATCGATTAGCCTTCTCTGTAATTGTTGTTATAGAGACGTTTTACTGTATATTATAAACATTTTCTCTGAAATGTCTCATCTACTGAGAAATGTCTTTTTGTGTATAATTAGTACAAAGTAGTTACAACTTGATGGAAAGGAAGGTTTCTTCTTTATGTCTAGCCTATTTTAAGTACCGTTTTCTGTTGCACACTGAGCAAACTATAAATGGGGAAAACGTTACTGGTATGTTCTGGGTATCATATTATACAATAGAGACTATAGTATTGTTCTTAATGACAAAACAATAAATTGTGGAAAAGCAGCATGCTTTTGCAAAATATAAATGATTAGTTTTAACCACTCTCAAATGACGTCATAAAGCGCATTTACAAACAGCTTTGATCCTGATCAGATGCCGCGTGACACGGCGTCTGCTCAGGTTCAAAACTGTTTGTCACTTTGTTTTGAAATTAGTTTTGATATATACTATCTAAAACCTAACTTTGAAACGATATTGCAAAACAAAAACATTATTGAAGCAGACGACAATATGGCGGTGAAGGGGTAAAAAACATCCCGATAATTTTAAACATAAAAGGGTTACTCTTAATAGCAAGCAGTGTGGATGCTGGTCAGACACCGTGTAACCAATCTGTTTATGATAGACATAGTTGTTTCACGATCAACACTTTTGGAAAGTATTACGTCTTCTCCACTGTAGCTAGCATGAACTTGCGTAAATCTTTATATATCTAGACTGACTATAGACTGTAATTAGTAATGAGTAGTTCCTTATTTGTTCATTCAGCCTTAGTTTTATTGACATAATTACAGAAAATCCGGTACTTGACCCTGAAATAGTAATACATGACGCACCGTATTGAAAACAGAAATCTGAACAAATATTCCTTTCTGGAATAGTACTTATTTCCTTAAGGTTGATAACCCTTAATATGATCGGACTAAAATCGGTACTTCACGTACAACATTCGGCCATTCTCGTTACCTGTCGAACCGTTCCTAACTATGCTAGAGCATAGTTCGGGACGGTCCGACAGTTCACGAGAATGGCCGATCGCTTTCGGTATAGTAACGATAAGTTTCGGTATTTGCCAGATGTCAGGAGACATGAACCTTAAATTTTGAATCACTGCTATCGACCGGACTTGAACTCATTCACGCCAATAAAATGGCTTTAATATTGCATTTTCCTCAAGTCGAAACTACTTCTGCGAGAATAATAATGATATTTGCGAACGATTGTTGCAGTTTTATGCTGAATCTTTATTCGTTGACATATATAGACTAGAAAGTACATCTACTTAGCAGTACCAGCTAATATACAGTTATTAAAGCACTACTCCATAAATACGCCTTTTAATGTATTCCTTCATTGTAGCAAAGAGGTCCAATTCATAAAGTCATGAATATACACCATAAGAAATAGTGTCTATATCCTAGCAAATGAAGCTTAAAGCAGTCTGAGAGTACAGTAGAATGCCCATTTAGGCACATTCTTGTGGGGTTTTTTCTCAACCAGATATCAGTCGTCACATGTCCTCAAAACAAGAAACGGGCGTCGAGAAATAAGATTTATCGATCACTCTCTGGAGAAATATTAACCCATTTACGCCCAATGGATTCTTCCATGCTTATGTATTGGATAAGTCAATTTTTTATCAAAGGGATGCCTGGTCAAAATTTTCTTTTTCATTTATATTGGAATTCCTATCAGCAAACAGTGTAGACTCTGATCAGACGCCGCATAATGCTGCGTCTGATCAGATTCTACACTGTTTGCCTATGTCCTATATATGGGATCGTGGGGACAAATGGGTTTAAGATGACCATATACTGAGTTATTATGTCATATCAAGCATATACATGTGATGGAGGCACACACTAAGACCATTTAGAAACTAGTTACCTCCAGGCAAACATTCGCCTCCCCATAATGGGGCCTTCACATACACGATATTTTCTTACGATTCCTTACGGATCGCCAACTCGTAGTCAATCGCAAGCATCCGCAAATGATCCGTTAGTGTCCGTAAATAACTCGCAAGGATACGTAAGGATTCGTGGAAGAAGATGCCCATATTTTTGTGTCAAAATTTTCTTACGATTGTCCGCGGAGATATTCTTCCGTAAATCGTAACAACTCATAAAGGTGCGTTCACATACACGGATGTTTCTTACGAGTCCTTACGGATCTCCAAACCGTAGTCAATCGCAAACGTCCGGAAATAACTCGTTAACATCCGCAAACACACCGCAGACGTCCGTAAACAATCCGTTTCCATCCGCAAAACTCGACGACATCCGTAAGCCTCCGTAAGACGAAAATCTTTTTTTTTTGACATGTCAAAAACTTTTTTACGATAGACTACGATAGACCACGGATGGACTTCTCCGTAAACAACACGTAAATAATCCGTTACAATCCGCAACTTAATCGCAGATCGAACGTAACAACACGTTACCCTAACATTTGCAAACAGTTAATATCCAGATTAAACCGCACGTGGCGACAACTCACATCAGGACCTACTCAAATTGAGAAACTAATCTTATATTTTGAGAAATTTTTGAAGAAAAAAATAATATTATAACAGTAATTTGCAATAATTGTTGCAGGCGGTAATATTACGTATTGTTTACGATAAAGCCCCTTCACTGTCATCACGTAACGAGCTTTGAACAATTCGTCTACGTTTATTTCTCAAATTTTAATTTTAGGTTTTTTGAATTAAGGAGTATAAAATTGAGTGTCAAGCAGTTTGGAACCTGACCAGGTGCCGCGTCACGCGATGCCAGATCTGGATCCAAACCTTTTGCAAGTATCATTGTACTCGGGCTATGGCGGTGAAGGGGCAAGTACAGTCAAACTTATATTGAGTGACCCTTTAACTGAAAGAGCGTGCAAGTAGAGAAAACCAGGTGCGACTGCTATAGAACGCGGAGTTTTGTCGTAAACATATCGTAATAACTCGTAAGATACCGTAAATAGCCCGTAACAACTCGTAACACATCTTAATTTACTCTTAAAAGTGGCATATATCGTAAGAAACCGTAAACTTTTACGGATGTGTGCCAATGTGTGCCATCCGTAAGAAAATCGTAGAAATTCCGTGTATGTGAAGGCCGCATAACCAATATTAATGTTATATAGGTGACTACTGACCTGGCCCCGAGGTTATAAAACTTAAAACGAACTCTGTGCTCAAAACTCAGAATTATTCTCAGCTCATAACACTTCGGCAAACATTTTATTTTATAACTAGTATTTTCATACATAATTATACTATAATAATGTATCCGAATGAGATTACAAAAATTTAATAAAAAGTGTTTTGTAAAACCTAGAGCCTGTCATCGAAACTGAGTTTTGAGCACAGAGTTCGTTTTAAGTTTTATAACCTCGGGGCCAGGCTATTGCTGAATGTAAGATAAAACTCACGAAGCACAACCCTGTCCGTTATTTAAGAAATATTTAATTCATACCAGAGTTTTATCGTGCAATAGAATAGGGTTAGGAATTGAGATGCCTTCGGCCTCGTGATTTAATTACAAGTATCTCAACAGCTACCCGTTTTTACTACACGCTAAAACACTAGTATCGATTTATCATTCCGATTATAATACTTCAATTTAACCTCAATTTGCACCGACGTAACGGCGCTACATTTTTTGGCGTACGTATTTTCGAAGCCATATTACGTCACATTAAGACGTTCCAGCACGTGCTTTTTATTTGGAATTTCAACACAAATATGTTCCCTCTTTGTTTATATAGGAATGTGCATGAGTTGTGTATCATCTCCACAAACTAATGCATTAACTATGCTCAAAAGAATGAAAAAAAACTAATTGCAACAGAAAACTGAACGTAAAGCAGAAAGTACTTTAATGAACTTTCTGCTTTACTTTCGTATTTTTAAACGTAATTACTAGGTAGCGGAATGCTTTTCTAGTGTCATTATATGGCAGAAACATCACGAGTTGGTAAAAAGTGGAATATATAAATTGGAAACTGACATTTTCCATTAAAAAATTCAGGGGAATATAAGCAGCTACATGCCCCAAAAGGCTATTATTGTTGTTTTGATTATGGATGGAAGCCTAATGCAGAACAAAAGTACAACAGATATCTCTTTTTGCTGGTTGTTTTTTGACAATGATGTACCTACCGTTAGACAGAAGCAGCTAAGCACAAATTTGATTCGTTAACCCTTTCAATCCTACAGCCCTCTGTAGGGATTACCGATTACATTAATTTTGCAAACAGTGTAGACCCTGATCAGAGGGCTCCTATAGGAGCCCTCTGATCAGGGTCTGCACTGTTTGATATTTTCATTGGTTTTTGTTGTCATATAAAAAATAAATGCAACAGTAGACTGGTTCAAAATGCCTGTACTAAAAGAGGAGTCCAAAAGGACAATAAATACCCACAAGAGATATATAGGGTTGAAAGGGTTAAATACTCGTTCATGATCATTAGAAAACAGTCTGGTTGTTTTGCGTGTGTTTTGTTGTGTTTTTAAAAAGTATAGTTTTGTATAAAGGACCGTAACTAATGTTTTTCGAACTTGTGACCAAACCCCATTTGCATGCTGAAATTTTGGAAATAAAAGATGTTTAAACTGTATATTTATTTAATTTGCGGAGCCTATAATGTAATATATGTACTTTCCTTAGATGTGAAATAATAACCTGAAGCATTCCATTAATATAAAGTGTTACTTCTAACAATGAGCTTGAAAAGACGTAAGTATGTTGGCCTCACAAAGCGACTCACTTAAAACTGTAAATATGTTAAAGGATCTTCACATCGACATCATTTAATATGTGATCAATCATATTCACACTAGAGACTACTAACATATTATTGGGAGAGTCGACTGTTGTAAAAACTGCTCGGCAACGCAAAACGGGAGAACCCCATGGATATCCGATATTAATACTAAAACTTTTTCTCTTGGAAACTGCTGATTTCAACATACTATCCGCTGCATCCTCCCGCTTTCCGTTGCCTGGATATACCTACTTGGCCCAACAAAATACAATATCATGTTTTGTTATACACAATGTTTAATCTTTTGAAACTATTCACATTGAAAATTCATAAAACATTTAAATGTTCATGGTTTTGGCACTATTTCGGGCATGGTCCCCATTCCCATCATGCAAACCAACTCGGTTAGCAGGTACACCGGACAAACTAGTCGTAAGGGGGCGACCTTTTGACAGCCATTTGCACTCAGTCCCGAAACATAAACAAAACAAAGCCAAACTAGGCTTAGCTTCAAGATATGCCGAACTAGGCTCACAATCAAGAACCTGCCAAACAAGGCTTAAGGTCAAGCAATGCCAAGCTAGGCTTAACATCAAGAATATGCCAAACTAGGCTTGAAGTCAAGCAATGCCAAACTAGGCTTGCAATCAAGATAATGCCAAACTAGGCTTAAAATCAAGCAAACCCAATTAGGCTTAAAATCAAGAATATGCCAAATTATAATTCCATGCCAAACTAGGCTTAAGTTTATGTCATGCCAAACTAGGCTTCGATTTCAGGCAATTCCAAACTATGCTTCAATTTTCAACTGACAATCCTGGTTAACGGTTAATCCGCCAGTGAGACACGTCTAGATCCCGGACGATCGGTAATCCAGCCACCAATCCCACAAGCAAAAAACCGGGTTTTAACCAGAACTGTAGTGTTTTCTGTAAAACTATTCCGTTACAAACCAACTTTTTAGGATTACGCTGTCGGCCGGTCGCCACCTTACCTTAGATATACATCCGTTCGAAATTTAGCAGTGACCTTGAAAACCACGCCATTTATACTGTACTGAACATGCAAGGTTGCGTACCAACGAACCTGAAAAAACAGAAACAAAAACGCAAAAGCAAAGGCAACAATCTGGTTAAGATTTACTCATCAAGAGGGACGCTGTAACCAAAGTTCGGCACTCACAGAAAGAGAAGCAAAAAGAGGAAAAAACGATAGGGCAGGGTGGGCAGGGTATTTTCAGCAAGAAATATAACAATAAATTGCTGAAAGCGGCTTACCCAGCTGTTCAGATATAAGTAGATATAAGGTTACGAAACAAGAGGCTGATCAGCCACAGCGCCCTCTATAATATGTACACGTATTTAAAGGCCATGGTAAAACTTTAGCTTTGTCTTCCTCCAATAAACCAGGTTACAGCATAAAAGCGGTAACCTCGATTATTGGGAGAGTCGACTGTTGTAAAAACTGCTCGGCAACGCAAAACGGGAGAACCCCATGGATATCCGATATTAATACTAAAACTTATGTTTTTTCCGCGTTTTCTCTTGGAAACTGCTGATTTCAACATACTATCCGCTGCATCCTCCCGCTTTCCGTTGCCTGGATATACCTACTTGGCCCAACAAATTACAATATCATGTTTTGTTATACACAATGTTTAATCTTTTGAAACTATTCACATTGAAAATTCATAAAACATTTAAATGTTCATGGTTTTGGCACTATTTCGGGCATGGTCCCCATTCCCATCATGCAAACCAACTCGGTTAGCAGGTACACCGGACAAACTAGTCGTAAAGGGGCGACCTTTTGACAGCCATTTGCACTCAGTCCCGAAACATAAACAAAACAAAGCCAAACTAGGCTTAGCTTCAAGATATGCCAAACTAGGCTTAAAATCAAGAACCTGCCAAACAAGGCTTAAGGTCAAGCAATGCCAAGCTAGGCTTAAAATCAAGAATATGCCAAACTAGGCTTGAAGTCAAGCAATGCCAAACTAGGCTTGCAATCAAGATTATGCCAAACTTGGCTTAAAATCAAGAATATGCCAAATTATAATTCCATGCCAAACTAGGCTTAAATTTATGTCATGCCAAACTAGGCTTCGATTTCAAGCAATTCCAAACTATGCTTCAATTTTCAACTGACAATCCTGGTTAACGGTTAATCCGCCAGTGAGACACGTCTAGATCCCGGACGATCGGTAATCCAGCCACCAATCCCACCATTATATTATGTAGAAGGACGTCTAAAAAGACGTGTTTACGATCGTTAGTAAATTTGCAAATGGACAAATGGATCACAGAGATAGAGAAGTTTTGTTTTTGATTTAAAAAAAAACAATATGCAAATACAAAAGTTTTGAAGCTTATCTAAAATGTTGGTTTGCTGTTTTATTTTACTTACTATATTTTAATGCAAGATAAACATAGATCTGTAATTGTCTTGCATACTTACTTATATACTCGTATATATAGTTTGTAAACTTGGTTTGCTTTTGGAATGTGCATATCGTGACTGCCAGAAATTTCATATCAGTGTCAACTATTTAAAAAGTAAAATATTATCCGTATGACTCGACATCTGCTCTGAATCTAAAACGTCGTTCTTGGCAATAAAAAACATATAAAGATATCAAATTAAAGCTTGATCGAATTATGTCACATAAGCCTGGTTTGATTGTCGCTCGAACGAAAGATTTGTGTGCAAACAGAATGAGAAGGAAACGGACGTAAAAATGACACGAAGGTTAGTACATCTTGTTAATTGATTTAATATTCAGTTTTACCAAATTCCCAAACGGATGCTATACAAGAAAGTGTGTCATTTAACAACGTACATGTAATACATAGAGCTGAACCGGAAGCATACACGTAAGAGTCGATATACAGTGGAGAGGACGTTAATGTTTACCGTATAAGCGGATTAGAATTAAAACGCAATGTAATATAATGTAAAACTTTGACAGCCTTTTTTGACATATATATTTATCTGAGTGGTTTTTCAGTGTATAAATATACTCGAAGCTGTTTGCAGTTGAAACAATTGTTTAACACAAGCGCAATTATTGAGAAAGCATAACGTGCTCTCAACTGTACCGACACAATTGGTAATGTAATGGGATTTGTCCTCTGGGTGAAATAGAATTACGTTGACGTCTCCTGTCACTCATTCAGCAGACACACCCGAGGCTACGGCGAATATTCCATTATTAGACAAAAATATATGGAATAGGCATACGCAATGACATACAGGGGAGAAGACGTTATTATTTCCTGTTTTTAAAAATGCAAACAAAGCGCAAATGCAAATCAATGAAATGTAAAAGAGGACACTTTTTGATAATTCTGACTATTTATTACAACGATTTATATACGACTGCCGTGAGTCGATCAGCAATCAATCGCCAACTGGTTGCATTATGATATCTAACAAGTCAGCGAGCTCTCGCCGGCCTATCCATTGCGAATATGATCGTAGTGGAATAACTTGCTGAACGGTAAATCGCCACTCCACACCACTCTTCATCACCGCAAAATCGTAAGACCGCCATATGAATAATGTGAATAAGTCGGCGACCAGCTGCGACTGCCATTTCACAGAGCGATCTTAAGTCAGTCGCAATGTATGTTTGGCCATGGATAATTCTCTACGACTTTACAACCAAGTTGCAACCTGTGCAAATTCGTTTGAATCCAGATAATAATTTAGCAATCAGCTGCAAATGCAAGGCGGTCGCAGATCAATAGCAACCCGGTGTGGCAAATACCATAAGTACAAAACTAGATCCTGAGTTTCAACAGAAAAGTTAAGATCTGATTTCTCGTTCAAGATTGCAAACACCAAAACAGTGCACTAATTTCATTTAATGGCACACACCCCTATTAGATTACAGCTTTTTTGTCCTCGGTAAATTTGTTTTTGATTAAGTTAGAAACATTTTGTATAAAATCTATAAGTAAATTACCTTAAAAATTAAGAGTAAATACATACAAACTCCATTATCGTTAACTGACTTACAGAGAGGTAATCATATTAAATCTAAATGATTGTTTAAACTACAGCTACTGCCGAACACAATTGGAACCGTTGAACATAAACCAATAGAATGCTGAACGTGACTTCAATAGCTGTTCTAAACAGTTAGGATCCTGATCTACGCCGAATACCGCGGTGTATGACCATGCTCCAATCAGTTAGTCATCCATATTGGCGTGAATGCGGTAAAAAATCCAAACAACCTAATTTTATAAAACATAAAAGGAGATGGCATGTGAACTCACATACTGTTACAGCACTGAAAGGATTGAATAGAAAGTATATTTCCAGTAATACGAGCAGTATGTTCGCAGACACGTTTTCTCTATAGACTAATAAAGTCGAGCTTCGATAATTCGACTTAAATTTTGTCGAATTCGTATGTATTTCTACAGACGAAATTCTAAGAGCGAACTTTCTTAAGTCGAACATACACGTGTTGAAAACAGTTGTTTAAAATACGGTTCAATCGAGTTAGACGAAGTTCAAATGGAGTTGAAATAAAACAACTGCTTAGCCTGTGGAAATTGCTTTATAATGAATCTAAATGAGTGTCAGATTAGTTTTATGGTCTAGAACAATTAACAGTTTACATGTAATCACACACAACAAACACACTTTATTTATGATTAAATCCATTGATACCTGAAACTTCAAATGGCCTATTCTTATTCCATTCCGCTAAATTTACTATAAAGGGTTGTTTATACAATATTTTGCAAAATTACAAATATTCCTACGGGATTTCCCTGATCTGGGTCTATATTGTTTGTACATGACACATGGGTTTTTCACAGGCACGCCATTTGCAAATGACGTGCGTATGTGTCATTATAGAATAATGTCTTCCATAGTATAGCATAAGCTTGACAACTACAAACAATATCAATATTTGGCTATATATAATAGCTAAAAAAGATGTGTTTATGGAACAATATGCCCCCTGTTGTGACCACGCCCTTTGACATTCACTTTGTCTGACCTGAACAAACTTGTACTGAACTGACAATCTTCTGGCGTTGAGTACATATATCAAATATAAATTCTCTATCACATGTAGTTCCAGAGATATAGCCGATGTTGAGTTAACTCTATTTGACCTCTTAATGACCGTGACCTTTGACTGGCATGACCAAACTTGTGCTGAGCTCAGGAAATTCTTGCATTGATAACACATTCCAAATATTAAGTCTCCATCACATGTAGTTCTAGAGATATGGCCTATGTTAAATTAATCATATTTGAAATCTAAAGGATCTTGACCATTGTCGGACATGACCCAATTAATCCTGAGCTCAAGAGCTGTTTGAGATGAGTACACATTCCAATATAAATAATCCATCACATATAGTTCAAAAGGTATGGCACAGGTTACAATTGTGGACAAATAGACAAACAAACGGACAAACAGACAACCAAACCGAAAACAATATGCCCCGACTAAGTGGTGCGGGGGCATAAAGCTATATTATAGAATTAGACAAATACACCAAAATGTCGTACTAACAAGGCAATGCAATTTGCTGGTGTAAGAAAACCTGAAGAAATACTCATAAACATTTATTTTTGGACACTCCGCCATCCAAGGCTGTGCTCACTTGCTGATATGGTATAGAGTATATGCTACGCAAAACTTTTGACTATAATATGGACCAGTAGTCACATTTACTTGAAATGGTAGTCGACTCTTTGTCATTCCCCAATGTACTCATACATACAATTTCTAGCTGATGTGGTACCGGAATATTCTCTGGATAAGTTTATATTTAAAAAATGGTAAAATTGAAGGTTTACGTGACGTGGTATGAGTCACTGTTCCATCTCAGGATGTACTAAAATACCGAAATCGGTAACCCAAGCTAATATGGTTAATGTGTATAGGACATAATACTCTGAGCAAGTTTGTTTTAACTGAGGTCAAACGACAAGGTCACATCGACTGAAAATGGTACAAGACATTCGTCATCCAAAGATGTACTCACAAGCCAAATTGTATTTGTCTATATGTATTTGATGTTGTATAGAAAATATTTCCCGGACATTTTCTATTACCATGTAGATCAAACGCCCATGTCAGGGTCAACATAACTTGAAAACTGTACTCGGCAGCCCGACGGGACAATATGCCCCCACATTGCCCCAACTGTTTGCAACAGACATAGGATCTAAGCTAACTGGGGCACATTAAAGCTTTTAGAATAAACGTACTTATATAGAACGTAAATGTTTTCCTTGTATGCCACTTTTCAATTGAAGAGTTTTAGTTGTCTTTATAACACATTGTAGCTTAAAACAGGACAAAGGTAAATACACATTCTTCCTTTTATCGTAGTTTCATTGTACGTTTTTAGACCACTGAACATTTTTTACTTTTCAGAAACAGTCGATGCTTGATAACTTTAACAGGTTTCAAGCAAACTAACGTTTCAATATTGCATAAAGGGTAAATTTGATTAAAGCTTGTTCAATTTATCAAAAGAACGGTATATAAATATGTGTTGCGGTTCAGAAAATATCGAGACTTGTATGTATTAAAGAAGCGATGAAAACCTCGTTATTTGTTTCCTGTTTTATGTTTTATATGTGGGTGGTCGGGTTATCGAGTGGTTTGCGTGATCAGTGAGACGTAAATGAATTATAGATACTTTCAGAACAATGTAAGATATTAGTCTCTCGTGACGACTGGCTCGTGTACCAAAACAACAACACGGTGCAAGGAATTAAAAAGCAAATTCATCGTGTGTTTAACCCTTTCACCACAAGTGTGTCGTCCGCTTCAATATTGCTGTCTTCAATAGTTTCCTAGGATATATTTAGGGTAGTATGATTGTTGAATACGAGTGTCAAACTGTTTGGATCCTGATCAGACACCGCGTTACGCGGTGTCTGATCTGAATTCCAACTGTTTACTAAGTCGATTTTAATTCCTTACGGCGTTGAAGGAGTTAAAAGACAACAGCTCGGGGCTCACCGACTCTATATCACACTAATGTACTCCTAGAAGTTCCTCTGTACTTTCCCTAATAAAGGAAACAAACACCATGATTTCCAAGTTACCAGAACTAATAAAATACATTACGTGTGACGGAAATATTGTTTTTCATCTGCGCGGATACTTCTTGATCATTTGTAAAGATGCGATACAGAAAATCTATTATACTACTTCCACTAAATATAGTAAGGCGTTATATGTTTATATATGTATTTCTGACATGTGGCTGTCTTAAGCAGAATAGAATTAGAGAAGGAAGAGTGAAGGAAATGTTATATTTACCTTTTCATTTTGCTTCAAATGATTTAGTATCGTTAGTTGGCCGTATTTTCAGCGGCCATTGTTAAAAGGATTGTATTATTCATTGAGGATACATTTTAATCACTTTACTGCAAGTACATACAATCTAGGTTGTTTAAATAATGTACATGTCGCTGAACAAAATGTAATGAATCTTACTTTGGTTCAAAACCTACTTTTCAAACAACAACAACACCCAATGGGACACAACTATTGTATGTTCTTTTCGTAGGGAGTCGTTATAGAGAGGGAAAATTAAGACTAGGGTTACATTTGCAAACAGTTTGAATCCAGATCAGACGCCGCGTAACGCGGCGTCTGATCTAGATTAAAGCTGTTCGTAATTATATTTACATGTATTCGTTCAAAATCTCCATTTATATGTAACTTTGGGGAAAGGCGGCAAGGGTCGTTGTAAGGAGGGAGTCGTTGTGTGTAGGTCGTTTTAGGGAGGAAGCACTGTATTTCTCATGTAGAGAGTTTTGCTTAGACTCAGAGTTGCAATGTCCATACTTGATTTAGTATAAACGCCTTTATTGATAAAGAATAACGTCTTCTTCATCGTAACACGAACAATCTATTTCAAAAGCGAACATGTAACAAGTTCCATATTATTTGACTTTTAGATATAAAGATAGCCAAAATAATCAAAACAAATGTATTGCACGGAGTTGGGTTTCTTTTCAACATATCAGAACATGGAAAAAATAATTCAATTTAAAACAAGGTATGTGCTTTGCAAACAGATTGGAGCAAGATCAGGCTCCCGATCACCCGGTATCTGATTAAGTTCCACACTGTTTGCTTTTCAGATTGACACGAAAATGTATGTATTTTATTGAATTGTGTTTGCATTCATTGTCCCTGAAATGGAACAAAATAACCACGTTTACATCGTGCAAATGTAAAACAAGAATACTTTTAATGCATCAGGGTGATAATGAAATAATTAACTAACACGTTCAGATGCGACTTCATAAACATATGGGGAATGTACCTGTGCTTTACACTTGGCATCTGTAGATACTAATAAAAGGACAGTGTGTCCGGGTTTTCTGTTTCCGTTTCCTTTTCCTTTTTTCTAATACCCAAATATCACATAGATGGCTAAAATTGAAATAAATAAGCAAACGCAACCAGAGTGACTTCGAATATATAATACGTTGGTGCACAAATAGAGCTGATGTAGTTAGCCTCTACTTGGATGAGAAGAGGATATAATACACCCACTGTCCGAACCGGCAGATAAGTAAAGCTCCCCCAACAGTGACACAAATACATTCAAACATGCATTAACACCGGCGCTACATAACCATTAATGTGTTTCAGTGCCGTTAAACCCAAACAGACCAAACTGGTCACCGCCCAAAAACTCGACATTTGGTAGAAATTGTAAAATAACTAATATTGAAGTTGCCTTTAACCCGTTCAATGCCGTTCTTTTAAAATTTTCAGAAAATTAAATTTAGACAAACAGTGTCGACTGTAACCACAGGGCTTTTCTAGGAGCCTCATAGAAAGGTGTTCACTCTTTGCAAATTATGCACATTGGTAGCTTGTTTTCCAGCCCAGCCTAGAATTGGTTAAGCAAATGACACTATCGGGCAATTTATGATAACTAAGAAATGCTATAGACGCCAAATGGTGCAAATCACGCTATGGAATAAATCACGTTTGAAACACTACATTCAAACCAGTGTTAAGCGACTTTTGCAAAACAATATATGTATAGTTGTTATGCCATGTGACAAATTATTGTATCCCAACTGTAAAGCAGATGGCTCCCATAGGAACTTTTGTACTATATTAAGCGGTCACCTCATTTTACCAACTCTATAATCTTTAGTCAGTGGTCACTTAACACCAGGTTGGTTGTACTATACAGGCGCAGTTTGTTTCGTGAAGCATTTCAATATAAAGAATTAGTTACGCTCCGTTCAAAATGTCGACGCATACTTCAACTGGATATGCTTTACAATTTGCATACGCCTTCTGTGCACTGATGCTAAATTTGAATAAGTCAGTGACAAACATATTAACCTTATTCTGTATGTAAACTCGTATATCATTAAGTTAAACGCTTTCACTGCCAACGGCGACAAAATGCGTCTTTGCAAACAGTTTGGACCCAGATCAGACACGGCCTAACGCGGCGTCTGATCAGGATCCAAACTGTTTGACACTCTAATTGACATTTCTTCAGTTTAATCAGCCCTAAAACTTACTTAATCAATATTGCAGACTACACATTTAATGCAGACGATAATTTGGTTGTAATGGGGTAAGAGCAGACGATACAACTTGGTATTGTAATATTTAAAGCATAAACACCGCACATCATTAACTATCAGGCTTCGAAACTCAAACCACGATTATTCTGAGTTTAATATGTATAAAATTTGACAACAACAGGATGCCGAACAAAGTACGAGATGTTTAAAAACGTTTGAAGTTGAATCAACTGCAGAGAATGAGAGTTTTTAGAAATATCATATTTAACAATTGCTTTTATTTACGAAAATTTGGTTTCCAGCATTTTGACCGAGGAACCGTCAACAAATGTTTGAAACAGTTTCTATCCTGCAGACGCCAAATTATTCGACAATTCAAGTTGTGAGAAAAGGCCAGAGTATGGTCAAATACAGTATAAGGATTCCTGATATTTATATCAATACCGAGACTCCTCTATATTACACAGAGAAGTCTTGTGGGTAAGAAATAGGATCAGAAAAAGATTGGCCGTTTAAAGTTTTTTCCAACAACATTGTTTTACTGTTAACACTTACGTGATTACTGCATTTTTAAAAGATTATCATGTTACAATACCCGTCACATTTTTGTAACAAATATTCAGCCAATAAATAAAAATTGAGTAATTTTTATCAAACGTTAGGAAAATGCAATGACGCCATTAAAATACGTAATAGTATATGATGTCATCAGCGTAACGTCGACGTCCACTAACTTCATTGACGTAACAGTAAAATGGTCAGTTAGTTATAATGCTCCTAATCAAATTAGTTTGATGTATTTGGTTACTTTAAAACGTGATGTGAATATTCGTTTGAAAACGCGAATAAACATAATGCCTGCTATGACCATACACATATATAAAATAAAACGCTCAAATATAAACAAAAACAGTAGTATTACTTTCGAACAGATGGTGTTTTGTTATATGTACAAAAACGATAACTGAAGATATCACAAGGCAACAACAACAACTTCAACCGTTGACGCCAACCTCACCGTGATTCACGAGCAGTTTGCATAAATTCAGAAATGAACTGATGTTTCAAGCATTCAAGCCAAATAAACGACAGAAAATTATCGGCAAATTTATCATGAATCGCTTGAGCGCCGAAATAATTCAGTTCGTATATATTTACTGTAATTTCTAATATCAAATGAACAATTTGTTAGTACGCATGTATGTTTAATCCATATTAGAGGTTGATAACACGAATAATGTGTACCCGATATGGATCAGCCATGACCGAATTACCGAAGCTGTGAACATTCGAAGGCATAAAATAAGTTCCGTTGTATACATTCCAAGGTCAACATCTTGACAGTTTTGCGCGAAAATGCCGATTTGACGTCATTTGGAAGTGACGTCATTTTTTAAGTAGGATAAATATATATCGATTTTTTGTCATAAAGAAATGCAGACAGCCGTTGTTTATCAGGTATATCAATTTTCTTGCAGTTTATCTCATTAATAAAGAATTTTAGTCGGTAATCATGATTTCCGCTAAAAGGAAGGCATACATCGGTTAAGTACAATTTTTTGAAAAATCCTTAAATGTTTGCTGTCCGAGTTCCAAAGATTAATTCGCGAATGAAAATTGCATATGCTCCGCCTCCTCTGCGAAACGTCTCCACAAGTCCCGCCCTCTCGAAATATAGCGTTTAAACGAAATGAACGCATTTGTTTTCAATGGATTTAAATAGGGCGAATGTAAATATATGACGTTATGTCTAAATGTACGATTGTGTAATTCCCGACTGTTACTTTACGAAATATATTGGGATTGCACATTAGAGAATTCGATATTATTTACAAGTAATAAAATGAACACTTCCATTTCAAAATGTTTTCGGCGTGATCAGGACGCTGGGTCTGATCACGCACAACAATTGTTGCTACTACAGCGCTCCCTCTCTACAATGACACACAACGGGAGACACATATTGTGTTCGTTGTTCGGAGGGAGTCATTTTAGGGAGGAGAACTTGCAAACAGCTTAAATCCAGATCAGACGCCGCGTAACGTCATTAGTTTATTTTCTACCAAAATGTCCATCGTGTCAATTTGAGTAAAATAGCAGACGACAATTTTAAGCAGACGACATTGCAGTCGTAAATAGGTTGGACATTATTGTTCTGTTAAGGGAACTGCGACAAGGGTCGTTGTAAGGAGGGAGTCGTTGTTGGGAGTGCCGTTGTTGAGAGGGATCACTGGAACATCAAAAAAGGTTGTAAACATTTTGAAAAATGGCCATTGTTTTTTCCTGTATCCATTTTTGAGAAGGCGTTTGCGTTTACGTTCGTTCAAGGGAGAAATAACAACGTCTTCTCAACTATAATTGTTTTCCGCAAGCGTTATTTCGGTGACATGTCTGTTTTAATCGAAATCACTGAGATTGACAATTGCAGACGGATATTACGGAGACAAAATTGAAAAGATGTACACCTTGGTTGTAATTGAAAACAATATGTGTGATAGTTTCGGGCTGAAATGTCGTTATCAGCTTTAAAAAAAATCGTTTGTTTTTTTTCTCAAATAAAATTGAGGTATTTTGACTTAAGAAATACAAAATTGAGTGTCAAATTGTTTGGACCCTGACAGAGGCCGCGTTAGGCGGCTACTGATTAGAATCCAAATTTTGCGCAAATAACGTTTGTACTCGGGGTAAGTCAGCAAAGGGTTAAAGGCTTTGCATGATTTCTACGTACAGCGCTCCTTCTCTACAACGACACCCAATTGGAGACAAAACAAATGTGCGTTGTTAGGAGGGAGTCGTTTGCAAACAGTTTTAATCAAGATCAGACGCCGCTAACGCTTTTTTCCACATTAAGCTTTTTATTTCAAAATGTCCATTATGTAACTTTGAGAAAAACAGCAGACGACAATTTTAAGCAGACGATATTGCAGAAATATTAGGGTTAGACATAATCATCCTGTTTAGGGAACTGTGACAAGGGTCGTTGTAAGGAGGGGTCGTTGTTTGGAGGACCGTTGTATAGAGGAAACACGGTATTAACTCTTATCATACTATTACATAAATCCTTCCATTTAAAGATAAATGTCTGTTTTATTTAAAATTCATTTTAATGGTCTAAAATAGTTTTTGTTAAAATAATAGCTGATTTTCATTTGGTCATGTACCATATAATGAACTAAAACTGTGATGGCGCTGTTACATTATGAATAACGAGTACATCAGACATTTATACAGAGGAGATTACGTTATTCTTACAGTGGAGAAGACATCATTTTTTCAAAATGAACGCTTTTACTCTAAAGCTTTTTTGTCGTTGAAAACAGAATGGAACCTAATCAGAAGCCGGATAACCCGACGTCTGATCAATTTGTCAAAAGTTTGTCAATTTATAAATGTTATTGCTATGCGTTTGCGTTTTGTTTGTGCTTAAACATGAAAGAATAATATCTTCTCCTGAATAATCTGTGTAACATTTTGAAGCAGGCCAGACGCAAGGCTACCCGTCGTCTCATCTGACTTTAAATAGCGTTAATGCATTCTTAGGGAAAGGACTAAGTATCATCCACGGTATTGGTGCTTGGTGCTCTATACAGTATCTGTCATTTCTGTTAATGTCATTGTTTCAACGATAGAACGCCATTCTTTAGTTTGCGTCTTTATGCCATATTTTTCTCATAGAACGACACTTACTTAAAAAATGTTTTGTAGAATTATCTACTCAATGTCACAATATCGATACTGCTTATAAATCGTACAAACACTATTTCTAGCCTAAGTACTTGCGGTTTATTTTCGGCGTTTACTGAGTAGATGGATGAAGTGGGTTTTCATGAACCCTTTCGTGATCAAATTATTAGTGGGATTGTTAGCCCCTCACCGTTTCATTGTAGTCTGCTTTAAATGTGTTGTCTGCAATGTCATTTCACAGTTAAAACAAATAAGGCAGTATGACTGAAGAAATGTCAAAACGAGTGTCAAACATGTTGTATCCTGATCAGACGCCGCGTTACGCGGCGTCTGATAAGATTTCAAACTGTTTGCAAACTCGCTTAGAAACGTCATTGAGAATGAACGTGTTAAACCGACGTCGCTGGTGATCGTTGACGTTGAACTCTACTGTTTAAATCCGCCATGAACCCGGATGATAGTGTTTGACTGTTAACCAATTAACAGGTATGTAGTAGTTATATCTATTACACCTATTCTAAATGTAGAAAAAGTAGAATAAAGGATTAATGATTTTTGTATTTATAATTATTTGTTAGATCTTAAAAGTGTATTTTATCTCATTTACGACGTAATTTATCATTTACAATATAATGCACTAGTGCAGCGTTGCCATGTGTCGTTCAACATTGTGAATCATTTCTTTAACCCCTTCACTGCCATGACGTCATCGAATTTAAACAATTGTCGTCTGTTTCTATTTCTAAAATACAATGTTTAGCTATTTAGACTTAAGAAATATTGAAACGAGCGTCAAACAGTTTGTATCATGATCCAAACTGTTTGCAAATAACTACTGTACTCGGGGTAAGGCAGTGAAGGGGTTAAAGTGGTCCGTGATGTTCTACAAAATATCGGCGCGTGCTCAAAATTGTAACGACTTGAAAATGTATTTTTATTGCCGTCTTTATTCCATACTTTACTCATTGTACGAGACTTAGTTACACAATGTTTCTAAGAATGGGCTACTTAACGTCACAATATTGACATTGTTTATAAATCTGAAAGACCGAAATTCAAGCCTGACGGATGTCTTATTACGGCGTATGTTGAATATTATACATTGTCTTGACCTTTACTGAGTAGGAGCGTTCAGTGGGATTTCATTCTTCCTTAACCCTTTCGCTCTCAATGACGCTTAAAAGCATGTTTGCAAACAGTTTGAATCCTGATAAGACGCCGCGACACGCGGCGTTTGATCAGGGTCGAAACATTTGGACACTCGTTTTGAAACTTCTATTGTCATACTGCCTTATTTTTTTTTAACTTTGAAATGACATTGTAGAAAACAAAATTGAAACAGACGACAATGAAACGATGAAGGGGTAAAAATCTCAAGAAAAAGTTGGCAGTGAAAGGGTTAACTCCTTACACCATAGTGACTTGTGACCACTTAAAGCAGATTGAAAGTAAAACAGAATATTCCTTAAGGTGTAGTCTGCTTTCCTTACAACCTCTTTAACCCTTTGAACCCTAGTCCCGCATATTGGCGTCCTTTGCAAACAGTGTACATGTGAAAAGTACACTTGTCCTATGCAAACAGTGAAGACCCTGATCAGAGGGCTCCTAGGAGCCCTCTGATCAGGGTCTTCACTGTTTGTCACCATGCCAAACATTGACAAAACCAACCCTTAAAAGTCAGAAATGGACTAGACTTAAATGGAAACTGGAATTGTCCATTAAAAGTTTCAGGGAGGAAAGAGTTAAAAGGTATAATTTGCTAGTATAAAGCAACCATTTCTTATAGTGCGCATTCATGAGTGTATAAGCCGGCAGTATTTTCTTAACTTGGTGCATACACTTAAGGTGTGAAATGTTTATTTGGGGGTTAATGGGTTAAATTACGTTTAATGTATTGTCTAAATACGTTTCATTTCCTCATTCAAAAACAATGGCTGACTAAACTGGTAGTAATCTATTTACCGTCACAAAGCGTCGTCTGATCATAATCAAATTTTGCTGGCAGCGTATTAATTTATATTCAGCAGAACTTCGAATAACTGTATTTGCCATACAACAGAAACCGACAAAGTATAGCAGACGATATCTGTCTGCGAAAGGGTAATCTTTAGCAGGCGGCAACAATTTGGTAGTGAAAGGGTTACAGTTGAGATGCATTTTAACATCAGAAAGACTGTTCTCTGCTTCAAATATATCGTCTGTGAAAATTAAATTTTCTAAACTGAAGAAAAGTTGAATATGACTGACGAACAGTCTAGATCGAGATGAGATGCCGCGTCTGAACTAGATACAAACTGTTTGATAATGTAAGCCACGTCACGTTTAGTAGCACGAAATGGGTTAAATACATCTGTTAGCGTGGTTGCAACTGTCATGTTATAGACAAATTCATACAAAGACAATTTTAAATACAAATGTATGCAGAATGACACCACTTGATTCCAGTTGACACTTTACCTATATAATTGACGATATACAATAGTACTGTCAAAATCCTAAAATAGGGGACACCCTGAATAATTGTAGACCGCTGTAACTATCCGAAAGGTTGTACTTATTGTTTTTATCATACAGTAACATGTCAAAAAGGTGCAAACCGCTTGGAAAACAGTGTGGACCCTGATCAGACTGTTACGTTTGTTATTGTATACCTTACTATAAATAGTAACATATTTTGCTTTGATGACAATGCAATACGCCCTTTCTGAGCGGGCCAATAACCGGATGCAGTCTAATAACCGGTTATTTGGACTGCATCCGGGTATTGGCCCGGGGGCAACATAATTTATGAACGTGAAAACGTTAGCAACGTGAGGTTCAAAATGGCCAACTTTCGTTGAAGATGACGTCATTTGATTTCTATAACGGCCGCGCTTATGTGAAACATTCAAACAGTCTACAAATTCGTTGATTTTGAACCAGGTATACAATAAACATGTCATTAAACGGCGAGGGCGTGCTTATTGGCACTCGTTAGCCACATTGGCACTCGGACAAAGGCCCTCGTGCCATTATGGCAAACTTGTGCCAATAAGCAACGACGGTCCGCCCTCGGTCGTGTAATAACTGTGTAGGAATCTGTAGTGTCTCTCCGCCGCGGCCGCTGTCGTCTTTCCACTGCGGTCCGCCTGTCCCCAGTCTTCCTAAATCCAGCCCAAACTTTCAAGGGCAAGTTTGAGCGTGTTTGAACATCTTTTTCCCAAGAAGCAGGTACAGTGTAGCAGAGTTTCATATCTTGCATAATATCATAATCAAATACATACATACCAAATACATCTTCATAGCATATAAAGTAGGTTTAAGTGTCTCGATAATGTTCGATGTCTTGTCTAAACCCAGACAGTTTGCAAATAAAATTATAACGAATCCGGAAAACGTGTAATAAAAGTTACAGTTGCGAAAATATAGTTTTGTCTCGATGAAGTGAAACAACAGACGTTATATGACAAATTTAGAACATGACTGTTTCTTGAATGGGTTGAGAACTTTACATAATAAGAACCTTTGGCTGAATTTTCCCACATAATGTTTTTATTGATTCTCACATTTTATGTTAGACTGGAAGCCAGCGTTTATCTTCATAACTGCGTTCGATTTAGTTCCAAACTGTTTGTAATGAAAGTACTTGTTTCAGGACAGACACGTTCATTGGCAGTGAAAATGTCTGCCAGATTGTATGGAGTACTCAAAACGTATTAATATATATATACATGTACACCCTTTATTGCTTTCCGAGACTACTATACTTTGCAAAGGGACATCGATTTTAAGCCCTGTCAGTTTTCTAGGGAAACCAAATTGGAATTTAACGAAACTCTTTAACAAAAATGCAATACTGTTCGATAGAGCTTAGGGCCGTTTCACCGTAGGGAGACATCTTCATTCGTCAATGACAGAATTGGCTAAGCGATATTTCAGAATGAATATATTTTATAAAGCAACTTGTAACGGTAGACACAGCTATCACGGTTTGCCAGGCAAATACATTGATCATTTAAAATGTGTTAAAACAAAATACTGGACCATGTTGTAACGGGTCCAATTTCTTTATTTTAAAATTGTGCCTCATATTAGTACACTTGCCTTATAATAACGGCGTAGACCAAGATAAGAGGGTTCTTAAATTATTAGAAAAAACCCTAAGTAGTCAAGTTGGACATACTTTATTTTTGAACCCAGTTATAAAACAGGAACGGCTAAATCATCGTCAAGTCTATATACTTACGACTTTTACAACGACAATGTACTTATATCACACAAACACCTTTATGAAATGCCAAGACACTTGCATTCTCTTAAATTGGAGATAACCAAGCCCGTGCGACGCTTTAACATTTCTCCAGTCAAAACAGCCCTAAAACTGACTTTAAATTTTTTTCAGACGACAATACAGTGGAGAATCTGTTATTCTTTCCCGTTTAAACGCAAACGTACGCAAACGCAAAACACTAAAACATAGAAAAGTACAACTTTTGGACAATTCTGATAATTCATGTTTATCTTGGCCGCAAACAGTTTGGAGCCTGATCAGACGCCGGGTTACCCGGCGTCTGATCTGGCTCCAAACTGTTTGCACTGCAAATAATAGTTTTAGCGTAAACGCGTTTATTGGGAAAGAATAACAGATTCTCCACTGTACCAATGTAGACGATATTTTGGCGATGAGGCGGCTAAAGCAGACAATTAAACTGGGCAGTGAAAGAGTTAACCAGAATTAACTAAATACATAAATCAAGATAGTTATTGTAGTACTTTTTATTCAATGAAACACTGGTGACATAGTGAATATGGACATTATGTTTCCCATTTATTCTTGACGTGATGTTTTTGAATCAATTATAACTGTTGTTACAGTTCCAGACAAAGCACATTAACGTGTTGCACCATTCGTTTACTTTAGCACGCTAGTTTGCAATGATGTTGTAGTCTGCATAGTTTGTCGTCCGGCACAACACTCAGTGTTGATTTATTTGCTATTTATTTCAAATAAATCACTATGGTGCCAACTCTATAGGGCCAATATGAGACGCTTAGTACAGTGTACAACTTGGCGGCCAATCTGGACCAAAACTATAGTTATCACAAATATACAAATAAGCACGTTAATGACAATGCATTATGCCAGCTGAGGCTTTATGTTATAATTCTATGATATGAAATTATAAAAAAAATATATTTGAGTCGTTCTCTGACAAAGTCGATCTTAATGAAAAACGTTTAAATTTCTGATTTGTTAGCTCTTCAGAGCACAAAGTGCTCAATGTGATTTATTGTAACACCGCTCTGTTTATCGTCCGTCCGTCTGTATGTCCGTCTATCAACACTTGTAAACGATTTTTTCTCAGAAACCAGTTACCCCAGCGTAACCAAACTTTGGAAGATACATGCTATTGACTTGAGTTTCAACAGTTGTTAAAAAAGTGGGTTGGGCAAATGGTATTGTTGCCATGTCAACCGTGCATACAATTTAGAAAAAAAAATCTTCTCCAAAGGTAATGGTCCGATTTCAATTTGGTTTTCAGTAAAATGTTTCTCAATGGATAGACTTTAAAAGATATTCAAAGAATTTTGATCCGTCGAAAAAATTGTCGTCTGAGGGCGTGGTCATTTTCCATGGACGTAAATATCGAATTGAAAGTTAAAAACCTCCTAGAAGAAATATTATTGGCGTGGTCACATGACTCGAGGAGAGGCATGTAGACGGAGGGTAGATCCAGACCCTCGCCCCTGGTCAATGACGGTTTCCCATGTCTGATCTCGATGGATTCTTTCACCTTTCTTTTCGTTAGTGTGTTGTCATTAGTTAAGATTTCAGGTGACCACACCAGGTCACATGACAAGCACTAGTCGAACAGTCAGTGCCGACGAAGGAAGTGAGACACTTCCGAAAATTACGCAGGTACATTTGTAATTTCAAAGCCGCTCTGAGTAATGAAAAACAAAATAGAATGAATAATCCAGAGCATATAAACAACCGTTTTAGTTGTACAATTAAAATGGCAATAGTAGTCGCATTTTGAATTGAATTCCGAGAGAACTTTCAAAAGACACAGAAACTTACTGTAAAAAGTGAGGCTGAAAGGTATACATGTACTTGATTTAAAGAACAGGAGCACCTTGATGTTTCAATAAATCCAAGCTTATTGCGTGCAATATGCACATTTATAAGAGACTCTGATAGAAAAGATCATCATTGACTGTGTCTGGCTAGAGGGACATATTGCTTATCTAATGTTCTCAGGGAGTGACGGCCAGCCAGATTGCTGTCCATCTAAACACACTTCAGCCGTTAGGGGAGAATGGTTTTGAATGACATGGAATGACGTATTAAGCGAACATTCGGTATTTTCCCATGTGAGAAAGTTATAGATTATATATATAATACTGTCTGAGAGATAACTATAACACTGATGATTAACTACCATTAACCCTTTCTCCGCCAAAATTATCTTGAGGTTTTTATACCATCACCGAAATAGTGTCTTTTGCTTCAATATTGCTGTCTGTAATATCCTTTTAAAGTCAGATTTAATGCAGTATTGCTGGTGAACGTTCGATTCCAGTATCAAATAGTTTGGATCAAGATCAGACGCCGCTTTATGCGGCGTCTGATCTTGATCCTAATTATTTGAAAGTCGCATTTTGTCGCTTACTGTATTTGAAGGGTCAAACAATCTGTGTGGGATTCTCTCTCGCTGAGCTCTCGTCCAGTGCTGTAGCAACAGCAATTAATAATACATTAAGGATAGGAAACAGTGTGAGAAAATATTGCAGACTGCTGCATAAAACTATGTTAAACAATGTGTAGATCTCATTACGGTACAGTTAAAGGAGAGGCAAGCTCAATAAATCCTTGTCTTATTGGCAGTGTCAAGGCCGTGTAAGATTATTGTATTGTTAAGAAGTTCTAAAACCTCTTTGGGTGTTCCCCTTTCCCCCATAGAAGCACCTTTTAGCGCATTCAGTTTATTCCACCGCTGAAAAATATAGTTCCAATTTATACAGTCATGAATATGTACCGTAAGGAATATTTGCTCTATTAAAGCAGGTTGTAACTTAAAGCAGGCTAAAAGTTAAGTAGAATGCGCCTTAAGGTGCATTCTCCTTTACTTTCACCCTGCTTAAAGTAATCACCTATTTTCAAAACTAGAAACCGTCTGTGGGGTAAAATGTTAACACACATACCATATCTGGGCAGACTATTTTTAAATAAGAGTTCTGCTTTAGTTACGTGACGTATTATTTCCTTGTGGTCATAAGACTACGAAAACACAGTCATTTCATTTTACAAAATGTGAATACAGTAAAACCTCTCTATTACGACCGCTAAAATGAAGATTAATTAGTTTTATAAAAGACAGATGACAGCTTAAGGTAAGGTCACAGTACAACAGAAAGATCCGATAGGAGTTTTCTATTTTACTATCACCTTGCTTAAAGTAGTCACCGGTCGTAAATACCGAAGAATTAACACTTTTAATATATCGTAATTGAGAAGTTTTACTGTAAATCATTCGTTTAATGAAAAAAGGTTAATCCTTCCAAGTAAACACGTTTATGCTGAACTAATTTTGTCTATTGCAAACGGTCAATATCCTAAGTTACTCGGCGTTTGATCCGGTTCCAAGCTGTTCGCCATTCTAATTTTACTAAATCGTATTGAATATGTTTGTGTTCAACATTGAAATTCCTCTGTATTGGAAAGGTCAAGGAACTTTATTCTAGCAAACAAAAATCATATTGTCGATGATGTTTGAACTGACACTCTTTGCATATTCCGCCATTTGACGTATGATTTTTTATCTTCCGGAAAACAATTGGATATTTGATCATTGAATAATGACTGTACATCATAAACTGTTATGCAGTCGATAGTAGCTCAGTAGTTGAATCCCCTAACTACCAATAACTACCAATATCAGGGTCGTGAGTTCAAACCCCGTCATAGTAACTCTACATACATTAGTCTTTTTCGATATATAGTTCCTTTTAGTAATTGTGTCGGGTAGACGCATGCGTGTGTGAATTGTGTACAGTGAGACTTGACATACACAACCATTTAAGACGTACAAGTAATGGAATCTGACATTTCTGCTGAAAGCACTCTAATGTACGCGTTACACAAAACGCTTTTCAGAAGCGCACTGTGTTACTTTTTTATTTCGCTAAAAAGAAGATTTTACGTAGCTTCTAATACAAAGGGATAATAAAATATCAAAGAAAAATATATGTTTTAAAAAACAAATCCCAACTTAATGGGGAATTTAAATTAGATTTTACCTAGCTTCGAACACACGACCTTTGTCCTTTGAGTCGGCGACACATACCACTGAGCTATTGTGCTCATATTACAATTCAACTGAGTGTGTAGTATATTTTGCTAAGTATTTATTGATTTTTATCAAAACATTCAACGGAAAATCCCGATTTCATCGACAAAAGTTGACGGAAAGTGAAGAGTTCCAGTTAAAAAATCATCAACAATAAAAGTCGATGTTTTGTGTAACTTTGTCGTACTTTGTTAAACATGGAAGTACAGTCGAAACTGCCTTAGTGACCGTCTGTTTTAAGAGACTATTTGTCATATGTGACCTTACTTGAAGCTCCCAACAGTTTTTACTATATATTGATCCTTAATTAAGAGACTATATGCTTATGTGACAAGTGACCATGACATGTGACTCCCTTCGGCAATTACCACCCTCTATATAAAGGTAGTGTTTTAACATTTTCTAGCGCATGGTAAAACATTTATTTGAGGTGTGAGATTAACACATTAGAGTGTTAAGTTTCATTTTAGGAAATACATTGAAATAGGTTTATATACTAGTAATGCATCTCCATGATCTAGTTAAATGTGTGTAAATTGTAAATACATGTATGTATTTAAGCCTTATCATTTATTAGAGTATACAATTCTAATTAAATAAAACTGTTCTTTAAACATCTTACTAAATCTTATTGTCCATAAAATTAACGAGCTACTACCAATACTTTACTAAAATATCTTCTGATTAATTATTGTATAGAGTAATGTAGCAAAATATGCATAAAACCATACTTGTTACATTTGCTGCAAGCTTACACTTAGGTACTAAATGTTATCGAAAATGAGTTTCATAATCAATTGAAGTTTTTCAAATGCATTTAAGTTATAGATTATTTCAAATGTATTTAATTCATAGTTTATTACTTAATTCAAATTATTTCATTCATTATATTTATTGAATAATTAATAGCTATCACATATAGTCGGTATGCAGATTAACATAAACAGTTTGCTTTGTTTCGTGAAAGTAATTAGTGACCCTATTGTAAAAGACTACCTGTCATATTTGACCTTTTTGGCAAAGCCCCATGGAAGGTCTCTTAATACCGGTTTGACTTTAGATTCGGTTTACATGTATCTATTTTATGGACATTTCCTTGTAGAATTCACAATGTCACAGTTTGGAAGACGTTTTTCTTTCCCAATTAATACGTTTGTGTGAAAGCAAGTGTTTTCATTACATACAGTTTGGAGCAAGATCAGACACATGGTAACCCGGTGTCTGATCAGACTCTTAACCGTTTGCCACTCAGATAAATTAAATCGTATGAAATTTAAAACAATTATATTTTTTGCCAATTTTTAACATTTCATTCGTGTTCCGATTGCGTGTCAGAAGGTAATAGTCTCGTTTTCCTCACTAATAATTCTCATGTAATATCTGGAAGAAACCAGGACATGCAGACTCTTTGTACATGACAAGGTTGAGATGACAGTTCATAAAGGGTACTGAACGTACTCAAACTTACAATTTCTCGACAGTACACTATGACGTTATAGAATTTCAAAAAACAGCATTTTAAGTCATTAAATTATTAGCGCTGACGGTTGTATATATAAACTTTAGTAATATAATGTTAAGAGACATAAAACCAAATGACAACGTTCAGATAAACATCAATTATGGATCATTAACTTGTGAAATAGAAATATTGTTAAATGAAAATTAATTTTTCCTGAAGAATATAGATTATAAGAATATTAATTTTGTTTAATTGATTTTCCTTCAGCTTGTTTCCAGAATTAAAGATAAGGCATGTTGAATGTAAAACAGAACTGCACCAAAGGGAGACGACTGCTTTACTTTAAATAAGTCATAATCATACGAATGTTAGAATACAACAATTTCTATTGCTCTCTTTCAGGTGACTAAAACAGAATTCACAGTCATGCCTGTAAGGGCGTGTGCTGAAAACGCATTTGGGATGAGCCATGGACCTTTTCAAATCCTTAGAGAGAGACACATTGACGGAGAAAAGATAAAGAAAAAGATAGGGAAATAGCAAAAGAGAAGATACAGAAAGACAGATAGACACAAACAGAGAGACAAAGACAGAGACAAAGAGACAGTCCGAGATGCAGACATACATATGCATAGACAGACAGACATACATGCAGAGAGAGAAGACATAAAGATAGACGGAGACAGAGAGATACAAATATAGACAGATATACAGGGAGGAGAGAGAGAGACAAAATTATACAATATCAAGTAACGATACCTTATACATGTACAAGGTAAATAAACTAAAAAACTGTCTCGTATTCAATAAAATACCACAATGTTTATACTGCCTTGCTAGTTAGAAACTCTGTTTTTTTTATTATATGCCTTCGTACGATATCGAGCGTTTTCGCATGTATCTGCACAGTAAAATACAAGAGTCGGTATCAGCCACCATGTATCAGCCAATTTGTATTTTACTCTGACGCCGCATTCGATTTAACGTGAAGTCATTTACGTACATGTGCAAGTGCCGCGTTATTCACTGTGGCAAACAAAAATTCTTGTTCTGCTTCAAATAACTAATAAATTTTGGATATAAAATTATTTAAACATCTATTTAGTTTTTTTCTGGTGTATTCAATGCATATAGAAAACATATCACCTGTTGGCAGTGCGCTACAGAGTGTTGCATTTAGCTCTTGACGTTTTTTAGGCGGAAACAACCGAGCAGACTCGCGCCAAGGCGCTCGTCATATCGGCTTTTTCCGCCAAAAACGTCTCGAGCTAAATACATCACTCTGTACCGCACTGTCAACTGGTAATGTGTATGTATCGCAAAAAACCAGTTCAAAGTATTTTACTTCTGTTGTTATGTGCATTTTTCCGTCTTAAGATAAGAATCTATAAAATAAGTTAGTAATGACTAAATCCATACGCATATGCTCAACTTTAATTTTCGTCATTTATTTCATCGTATAGAAAGTTCTTTTATCACTACTTAAATAATTTATTTATCGACAGTTTCGACGTCTACTGATGTCTTTCTCAAAAATCGCACTGCAACGATCGGCTATCTTCAAGAACTTTCTATACAAATGGATGTGACCTACTAAATGAACACATTTAAGGATATGTGTGTCATCGAAATAATGCACACTGTGTTCCAATGTATTTGATTAGGTTCTGACCTTGAATGGGCCAACGTACTTGGAGCATGCGTTTAATGTATTTAATGTCGTTCAATTCTTGAAACAACCTATAATAGATGACTGCAGTCATCAAAAGGTCTATGTAAGATACATTTATTAACCTAGACTCTAGAGCAGCATAATCCCTTAAATCTTTTGCATGAGAGTCACAACGTTGCTATAGTTTGCAAACAGTTACAGATCAGAAAAAGAATCAAACGCGCCCTGTGATCAGTGTCGTCAAACGGTTGCCCATCATTATCGTTTGGATTTTGAAGATAAAATGGCTTTGATATTCAAACTTAACAAAAACTCACGAAAAATGTAAAAAGGACATCATTGCAAGCATATTAATGGTTAAGTAATAACTTGAAATGATGAATCATATACAGGGCGATATGTGATTCCTAAACTAGTTAATACTCTTGATATTAGGAAAGTACCCTCTCAAAAACAACGTCTAATCAGGATATGCGCAATGTACACATAAAATGTTAAAGTGTTGATCGGTCTGAAAAGTTCAAACGTTTATTTTAACCCGTTTGTGCTCACGATCTCATATATGGGTCATAGGCTAACAGTGTATTTCTTCTTATGTTGCTATTTCATTACCGTATAACTATTGTCTTCGGTTAATGAATTATTTATATGCGTAAAAGGTGTATCTATAGAGTACATGGATACAAAATTTAATCTTAGTTGTTAACGTTCTTACTGATGTACGATCCAATTACGACCCAGTCGTCGCTGCAACCCACGTCAAACATGTCAGTATAAGGATTTAATGTTTTAATTTAACGTTCCCTGCAGAGAAAGAAACCTAACATTATTATGGTATTTTTGAAAAATATCATCTCATTGATTAAAGCAAATATAACATATAATTTATTAAAAATAATAGTGTAAATTTGTTTCTGTCTTATCAGTATTTACTAGTAAGAAACTTTCATAACCTAGAATGTTCTAACCATCGTTTAGTAAGATTTGATTTACTAGTCAGTTAGTTTGTCCTATACATGTAATTATCACAAATTTGCCGTAGCCAACACACTACAGTTCAATGCAAAAGTTACTGTACGCAATTGTTCAAAAGAAATATTGGGAAATTTCGCGGAAAAACATAACAAGTTAACTTCGATTAAAAAAACCATTGTGCTCGTGAAAAAAACTTTTTATACAATTATTCATGTCTTGAAAAATATCACGAAACACCAATACAAAACCTCACATTGTTTACGTGCTGTATGAACACTTTTAATTTATATCGCCCAACAAGATTTTATCAACCAGACTGCATATGTTTCGTCAGAGTCTGTATTGTTTGTTATTTTATACGTACAGTAATACCTCGCTATTACGACCACTAAAACGAAAGCTAATTGTGTGTATAATAGACAGGTGACAGCTTAAAGCAAGGTGACAGTGAAACAGAAAGCTCCTAAAGGAGCTTTCCGTTTCACTGACACTTTGCTTTAAGCGGTCACCAATCGTAAACACCCTAATAATTAACATAATTTAGTGGTCGTAATAGCGAGGTTTTACTGTATATGGTTATCTTCTATTTGAACAAACAATGCAGGGGTAAATTGCGTAGCTACGTAGAAATTCCTTAAATTCTTGTGGAAATTCAACTGTGTGGTATTGTTCATTATGATTAACTTCTAAAACTTTTTGATTTCACACACAAACATATTGAAAGCTTTACCTTTGGGAGCTTTCGCCTGTGTACTACATGCTTTTTCAACCAACTGATGAGGCAATCTACATCAGAGCACACAAGCCGGCGCTCAACAGGAACGGGGCCGCTACAACTTGCCACACATCTGGGACAATGCATTAACATCGCTCACTAAAGCCTCGAGCGATGTCAAGTCCCAGTGAAACATCAGTTGGTTGAAAAAGCCTGTAGTACACAGGCGAAAGCTCCCAAAGGTAAAGCTTTCAATATCTTTGTGTGTGAAATCAAAAAGTTTTAGACGTTAATCATAACGTAGCAATTGGTTTAACTGCACAAAGTCGTAAATACGGAAACAAAAGGCCAATTAAGATCAAGCATTTGAAAAGGATCACTATAACACGAATTTATATAATGGTGCCTGCCTATATGAAATAGCGAGTCTTAACCCTTATCCTGCTGTTATATCGTCTGCTTTAAAATTGTCGTCTGCGCAATGTGTTAGATTTAGATTTATGTACGTTTCTTGGTATAGAAAGATAAATACGCGTGTCAAACAGTTTGGATCTGTAGCACACGCCGCGTTATGTGGCGTGTGATACGGATCCAAAATGTTTCCAAAAATCAGTGAAATGTCGATCAGTAGTCAAAGTGTTAAATAATCACTAAAGTTGCATTTTGTACAGCAAACTAATAGAACATTTTATCATACCACGGCTTGTTTCTCCAACCTTAAAACGCTGTCGGTGATTTGTGAATATATTGCACAAAGGTTTGATTTAGATAAGCCACCGATATTCTCTCGGTCTGCAGTTTGGAACACAGTATATATTTCCTCACAGGACAGATAGACAAATCTACTCTAAAAATATTACTTTCGAACTAAACTATATCTAATAAGCTGACTGAGATTCTCATTTATACTCAATAGAAAGGATTTTATAAGGATCACTCTCAGCTCAATCGCAGAAGTAATCCCAAAATGATAGAAAGATCATTTTTTGTTTTACAAAATGTTATTACTGGGAATATTTCATTTCAGTTAATATGCACAATTCTTTCTATAACTCGATTATTATGCCGTAATGTATTGACATTGCTTTAAATATTTAATTGCATATTAGGAGTTAACCTTTATAGTGCTATCGAAATTATTCTATGAAATTTGTAACCACTTTAAATCCTTATCATACGCAAAACCTGTTGAACGTTTGATTATGATCCAAACTGATCAACAACATTTTGTAAACAATATATATCCAGAGCTTATATTTGGGCTAACATTATATCTTGTTAGCTTGTGTAAATTGTTAAACTAAAAACGAATTATCATGTCCATACAAATTACGGTTGATAATGTGAAACTTGTCTGTACCAATTTGTTAATCAATATAGATTAACTTCTCATCTTAATAACCCGCGTGTACAGTTTCGATTCGCCTTTAATTCGTTATGCACTATTTAATAGTTCACTGCCATTGGTGCATATATTCGACTTTGCGAACATTTTGGGTCCTGCGTACACCGGCGCTTGCTCGGGATCTAAACTGTTTGACGTATGACTTCAGTCAAAAAATGCTAAATCTGGCTTGAAAATATCATTGCCAATAACACGGTCAATGCTGGTAATAATTTGGCTATGGGATGGTTATAACTTGGCAGTGAAAGAATTAAAGAACACTAGGTCCCCAAGTACATATTGATGTAAGTTATGAGCTACTGAGACATACACATGCACAAGCATTCTGAATTGAAACAAAGGACACACAGTACATTGAAGCGAAACATGATTGAATGCGTCTTTAAGAAAGGGACAAAATAATACATTGGAACTTTTTTTCTTCAGTGGAGAAATAAATAAAATGCATAAAAATGTGTATAAATATGGCGTAAAGGGTAAAAACATACCTGAAAGTTTTATAACATTTAAAGTCAATACTAAGAAAGTTTCCGTAGTTTGTTTTAAAGACACCGTTCATCATTTCAATATTCATTGTAAACTATAACTATGCAGGGTCTGGTCTCATGGATCATGTATAATCTATTTTGAGCTAACACGTCATCTGCATGCAAACAACAACGATTAAATTATTTTTACAGTAAACACGTTTAGGATTTGCGTTGGTTGCATAATGCAATTTACATTTCATTGTTTTTTGTGTTGGTTGAATAATACAAGTGTCGAACAGACTTGCGTAACGTACATAAAACAGCGACACGACTGACGTTGCCTTGTTTATATAACGCAATTAAACACAGCATTCGTGTAAAGTGTTTTATCTTGCTTATAGAAAGAAGATACAGAGGAGAAGACGTCACTTTTTCCAAAATAATGCGTTTATGCGAAAACAATTATTTCCACTGTGAACTATTTAGAGCGAGATCAGAACTCAGGTAACCAGGCATCTGATCAGGAACCAAAATGTTTGCCACTCCGATAAATCAATCGTACGAAATTCTACAGAAATTGTTATTATTGACAATACAATATAATGGGTTTGCGTTTCATTTGTGTTTAAACGGGAAAGAAAATGTATTCTCAACTGTATATGGAACAATGAATTATTCAAGGATAAGATGAATGTACCAATCATGGTTAGGAGGTAAACTTAGTGCAGTGTAATGCAGTCGATCGTGTGATACAGCGGGGAAGGTGTTGTTCTTTCCCGTATAATTAAATGAAACGATACACTAACGCAATGTTATACACTGCAACATATTGGCAAATTCAGGTAGATGTTTTACGATTTCATAAAAAACTAAATAACAGTCAAACGCCTAACCAATTCACTGCCATGATATAATTTGCTTTAAACAATTACCATCTGCTTTTGTTTATCAAATTTGTATTAATCTTAATAGCCTAAAGTAATGTCGTTCTGAACCTAAAATAGTTGGGATCCTGATCAGACACCGAGTTCACAGATTTGCATGTACTTATTGATTTTGGGTATGCAACAAGCTTAATCTCACAGCCACTATGATAACATTCATACTGATTTAATATCGACTATTGTCTGCATATATTATAAAACTTTGAAAAATCTATAGATGTGAAGCTGAAGCGCAGTCTATTTTTCGACACCTAATTCAAAATTTCCTGGCCCCGATATTAACAAGGCGTTGCGCTGAGTCCGAGAATGTATTCAAGCTTTTGATTGGTCAGATTTGAATCAAAGCTTCAATCTGACCAATCAAAGGCTTGAGAACAATCTCAGACTAATCTATATCGCTTTATAAGCATGGATCCGATTCGATTTGACATGCAAATCAACTCTGTTACATTCATTTGAAAGAATAACTTTTCTAAGTGTGTTAATATTTAAACTGCTGAACGTTATCGTCTGCTTTAACTTGTTAACCGCTACAAAATTTGCAATTGTTATATTGCTTTCTGATTTGTTCAGGAAGCATTATTAAGACAAATCAAAACGAATGCCTGATATTTAGAATATTGATGAGACACAGAATGACACGGCCTCTCTTCTGATCGAACATGTTTGCAATTTTGAAACTAGTATGACAGTGGGGCACTTATACCTCGGACACCAAGTCACGTATTTCCATGCTCTTCATTTTTTGCAAACAGTGTATATGTAATGAATACACTTGTCCTATCCAAACAGTGTATACCAAGATAAGAGGGATCCGAAGGGAGCCTGTTAATCAGATCTACACTGTTTGCTATTTTGCGATATAGTTCTTACATTATATCCCTAAATAGTCAAAAACGGTCAAGACTTGATTGGACACCGGAATTATCCATTGGGCGATATCAGGGGGTGAATGAATTAAAGGTTAATTGAGTCGTAAATCACAGCATTGCTTACTGATGAAACTTTACAGCTACCACGTTGATATGTTGTCAGATACTTTAGCCCCTGGCTACCAATCATTCAAAGATACAAATGTGCTATTTAGAAACTAAATTTCTGTATTAGGGAAATACAAATGATGATTGATGTTAATTATATAGATTGGAAATGACGAAATACAACTCATTATTGTAATCAGAAGCATTATTGTAAGAAAAGTCAGACTTTATGCATACCGGAAAGTATATATTAGACTTCAGGGCGAACATATAGTATATCTTTTTCATAACAAGAATAATATGATAAAACCAGAAGGACACATTATTATGGATGTTGAGTGTCTACTAAATACGGTTGAAGAAACAGTAGTGACCTTGAAATGACTAATATTGAACGTCTAATGTTACAAAATGAATCATCGGGCACTAACCAAATACTCAGTATAGTTGTATTCAATCATTTTATATCTAAATAGAACATGGTAAAGGCAGAAGAGCAAGGTCTAACGAGTGCCAAATGTATACTAAATGTTGTTTATTAAATAATAGTAACCTTCGGACATGGAACTTTGAGGAGCCTTTTCCGAATGTTACAAAATTGATTCATCATACAGTAATCGAGTACTTAGTATAGGTTTTATTTAATCATGTTTATAACTTAAATTCGTTACTGCATGACGTCAACGGCTTTAAACAATTGTAGTCTGTTTTTTTTCGTGTTTGGTTTAGATATTAGATAGTTTGACTTAAAATATATAGTGGTCTTCAGGGCGAAAATATAGTTTATCAACCTTTACAAAGAACAATATGGTAAAGCCAGAAGGACACCATCTAATGAGTATTGAGAGTCTAGTAAATACGGTTGAAGAAACAGTAGTAACCTTGAAATTACTAATATTGAACGTCTTACGTTACCAAATGAATCATCGGACAGTAATCAAATACTCAGTATAGTTTTATTTAATCACGTTTATATCTGAATAGAATATGGTAAAGCCAAAAGAGCAAGGTGTAACGAGTATCAAGTGTCTACTCAATGGCGTTTATTACATAGCAGTAACTTTCGAACATGTATATTAGAGGGACCTAATTCGAGTGTCCATAAAATGAGTCTCGAACAGCAATCAAGTAGAGGTTTTATTCAACTGAACATCTTCACTACTTTGACGTCACCGGCTTTAAATAATTGCCGTCTGCTTTCATTTATTTTGTGTTAGATATACATGTAGTTTGCCTTAAGAAATACATCAAGTGGGTCTCAACATTATTATCCATATCAGAGAAGCTGTTTGTAAATAACCGTTTAATTTGGGGTAAGGCAGTTAAGGCAATAATATAAAAATCTTAACATCACTTAACCTCTTCACTGTCTTATCCCGAGGTCAATAGTTATTTGCAAACATTTTGGACCTTGATCAGATGCTGTATGACGTGTCTGGTCTGGGTCTGAATTATTTGACACTTATTTCAATAGTATTTGAGTCAAACACCTTAATTCTAAATTTGAGAAATGAAAGCAGACGGCATTTTTTTTAATTGATGACGTCATGGCAATGAAGATAATGGATCATTTAACATACGCAATGTAATGACGGCATTATTCTAGGACAAACTATGAGTATCTACGGATGGTTAGCAATTCATTTCAGTTGTTAAACTTCAAAATGTATCAGTAGATAGAGTAGTTAGAAATGAATTTGAATTTCAAAATATTTTGGCTATAATTTTTGAAGTTGGAAAATGAATCTGAAAACGGTCATAGCATATTTGCTGTTGGTAAAAATACAATCAGTAAAATATTTCTGTTACAACCACTTAAACGAAGGATAATTGATTCTAAACGAGGCTGGTGGTAGCTTAAACTAACTTAACGAATCTTCTAACTTTTCTTTTCGCTATATATCTGTTATTTATAAGCATTTCTACACAAGTTTTTGCGTGTTGGCTATTGACGGACATTGGAATGTCATATCGTTATCAAATTAAAAAAAAAGTTGTTTGAATACCCAGTGAACCATTAAACGACAAAATACTTAATTTGCACGAGAAAATCGTAAACTGTTGAGAAATTGTTCCGATATTTTTCTCTTGCATTCACTATCAAGCCGCACATTAGGAAAACATGTTGTTGGACGAATATCTTGATCGAGCGACGTTGAATAGCCGTTCAACTATGCGTAACGTCGATATGACGTCGACGTCAGGCTGTTATAAACGATGCTGGACAAAGGCGTTACTGAATAAAACCGTTTGTTTGTCTAAAAAATTGACAAAAATACTGTTTTAATGACTTTTTGTTACACTCACCGTCGGACGTGGTCGAAGAGTAACGCGCTCGACTACGATACCAGGGGTCGTGAGATCGACCAATTCCTTCGGATAAGACTTTATAAAAACCGAAGCCCAATGTATTGGTCAGTTCTTTACACTGGGTATCTAGAATAACCAGCGAATAAGAGTAGGTAATCGCACCTGAGGTTTCTTTTTACGCCCCCTCTGTCTTTTTGAGAAACCAACTTTTTTAACTTACTCATATTTTTCGTTCCAATTTATATATTTTTTGTTTTGTATTAAATAAAGTAAACATATTACCATCAGAAATATGTCTTCTTTATTTCTGCAAAGTTTTAACACGATCTGGTCATTAGCGCCGGAGATATGATATCATATATAAGTGCACAGTTAGAAGATTTGTTAAGTGTATGTTGACATTAAAACAGAAAGTTCCTAATAGAAATGCTGTAATGCTAGGTTCACACCAACAGCGAATGCCGCGCTTTAAATCGGCGAGCAAAGCGACGTCATTTTTGTTTACTTTTCCAAAAATATCACGATCTCTTACGCTCTAATAAGCTCTGATACGCACTGATACGAATTGGTTGCCGCTTTGGGACGAGTTATTTCCCGACTTGTTACGGTTCCTCACGCTTTGATCCCGCTTTGATCAGGCTTTGTTACGCTTGAAATCACGCTTTTATAAGCTTATATAAGTAATAAGTGTGAGGTTGGGCGCCCCTAAACCCAGGTTTAACCCCCCAGTGGTTGTTAATGGTTAATTAATTTATAGTTAATTATTGATTGCTACTGACCGTACCAAGGCGGGCTCCTATATTAACTTTGCTTTATGTTTGTCTTGCGTGTTGTTTTCTATTTAGTGTGTAGATGAAGGAATGGTATTGCGAGTGTGTGTGTGTTTGTTGTGGTATGACTGTGTGTGTGTGTTCTGCTTGAGAGGTGGGTGTATTGTTTGTGTTACGTTTCCTGCTTGAGTCTTTCGTATTTATTTATTACGCTTTATAACGCTTTGATGCGATTGTGACGCTTTAAATCAGGCTCTGATACGATTATCAAGCTTTGTTATGCATTGTTACGCTCTGTTCAGTTCTGTTACGCATTGGAAAATGTCAAGATCGCCGATTTCATGCCGCTTTTGATCCAGAGCCTAAAAAAAGATGCAGCAGATCCACAAAATCATTGCTTTTTGAGTCAAGAACACGATGTCAGAACAACAAGATCCAGAAGTTCCAGATGTACCAGAACCTGATCTATCTGAAACAATGCAATGAGTGGTACTCAAGTCGCAGCGCCATTTATAGGGATGGAGAAAGGGCGTGAGTGTCGTAGGAGAGCATGGAAGAGCGTGAGAGAGCGTGAGGAAGCTTGCCAAGCGTAACAAAGCCTAACAAAACGTGTCAATCCTTGATCAAAGCGTCTCAATTCTTGAGAAAGCGTGAGAGTCCTTCATGAAAACGGAACAAAGCGTATCAAAGCGTGTCAGATCTTGATGAAAGCGTCTGACCTCGTATCAGATCTTCATGCCAAATCGTAACACATCCTGAGAAATCTTAACGAAGCGTGTCAAGTGGTGACAGACAGTGAAGCCTGGGGTCCCCGCTTTTAACCAAGCTCTGTTAAGCTTTCCTACGCTTTGAGTCAAACTTTGCTGAGCTTTGTTACGCTTTGTTAAGCTTTGTTGAGCTTTGATACGCTATAGGCGCTTTAATCAATTCGTAACAGAGCGCCCAAAAATTTTAAACCGTTTAAAAAAATTTGGCGCTCTTGTCGAGTCTCCCGCTTTACTCCAAGCTTTCCCACGATCTATTACGACCCTGACGCTTTAATCAAGCTTTGTTACGCTTTTGTGCCGCTTCGCACGCCGCTTTAAAGTGCCATCAAAGCGCCGTTGGTGCGAACCTAGCATAAGCAGTCACCTGCTTTTTAAATACCTAAATTGACACAATTTAGTGGTCGTAATAGAGAGAGGTTTGGCTTTACATAGATAAACAATGTGCCATAGCAATACACACCATTCGTTGCAATAAGCATATTTCAGGGGATAATGTGTTAATGAATATGAATAAGGGGAGATCCTTTGAAAGCACAGAAAACATATTGAAAATTGCAGAAAACTATTACTTAAATACTTTTGTGGTAAACTTACTTAATTTAGAAAACACGATTCTTATATTGATTTGAGATGAGTACACCAACCTTTACTAAACATTAAACATCGTTGGAAATAGGTTTTATACAGGAACGTTTATAGCAACTCATGATTAAAACAAATTCTGTTTTTCTGAACCAATGACGATATTTGAATGATTTGATACATGTATATAGTTTCGGCCAACAATTTCCCGGATGTTTATTTCGTATAAATGTAATTTTTCTAGAAAGCGGGACTTGTGGATAACCTTGCAGTGGAGATGGGGCTTATGGATCTACTCTCCGCGAATCATGTTGTCGCGTTCCCTTAGTAATTGTAGCAGTGTGTGTTCCTTTAAGCTAGCGCGATTCATGGAATTTGCCGATCATTTTCTGTCGAACATTTAGCTTAAGCACTGAAACAAAAATCAGTTCATTTCATATTTTTTTCAGTTAACTGCGATAAACAAGTTTTATGACTATTACACAATTTGCTGTATTCTCTTAAATGATGCAGTGCTTAGATTCCCAGTAAACAACGACTAGATAACTTATTTAGCACAGTTTGAAGTATTATACCAAATTAAGAAAACACGTTTATTCTTGAGACGTGCCAGCAGGGATTAGAAGTGGTTCAATTATTTATTAGTATAATTCAAATGAAAAATTTAAGAAGAGATGTTCTCCTATATAATATAGCGCTCCCTCTTTACAACGACACCAAAAGGGAGATACAGAGTGTGTGTGTTGTTCGGAGGGAGTCGTTCGGGGGGAGGGTTTATATTTGTAAACAGCTTGAACCCAGATCAGACGCCGCGTAACGCGGCGTCTGATCTCGGTTCAAGCTGGTTGACTCTCGTCATTATATTTTTTCTATCACAATTCCCACATATATGTAACTTTGAAAAACAGCAGCAACATTTTTAGCAAACAATAGTGCAGCAGTTAAATCGTTAGACATACTTGTCCTGTTTCGGGAACTGCGGCAATGGTCGTTGTAAAGAGGGCGTCGTTGTTGGGAGGGCCGTTGTAGGGAGGGAGCAATGTAGAACACATACAGTCGGGTAAAAAATATATCAGACATCTTTTAGTCTAACTTATCCTTAATTCCCCAGTTGCAGTTCGATGACCTAAGGTCGTTTCAGCCGAATATACCTGTATTTAAAAACAAAATCGTGATAAGCGTCGTTTTCCTTATAACTACGGGAAAGGTCGAATAAGGCAAATTCAAAATATTGAATTTGACTGTACGCTCGTATGTTCATACATGCACCACTTCACTTACATGCATTTGTCTGAATTGAACCTTTTATTTGCCATACAATGTATGTATCAATACTTTTAATAGGTTTGATCCAATTTAAGCTGCAAAATGCAACGTTTGGTCAGTAACAGAATATATTGGCATTGAAAAGAGTTTTTTTCCATTTACATTTGAACTTTGATTGTTCCTAAAAGTGCAGACAACAAACTTTAGCAGACGTTAGTCTTAGTCAACCTGAATCGTAGTATGCTTCAATTGTTTCGTCTGAAAAGCATGAATAGACGTCTGGTTTTATGTTTCTAATAAATTGAAAGAAAATGAGAATGAGTATCGGACAGCTTCGATCCAAAACGGGGCCCCTTGGCCTAGTTGAAAAAGCGTTATAGTCACTGTGGCTTACATCCACTAAGCTCCTCATCGCTGTATCCCGGTTTGGGTACATTTGATTTTTTCATGAGGGGAAGCCTTCTAGCTGGCTGGTAGAAGATGGGTGGTTCTATCAAGTTGCCAATTTATGCATGGAACAGTGCATAAAGAGCGTCTTGGGTCTTCCCCAACCTGTAATTATGTCGATATCGCGATATTACTAAATACTGGTGAAGTGACGTAAAATTATAACAAAGCAACTAATCAAAATCAATCCAGATCAGACATCGCGCCTTCTGATCTTGATTTAAACTGTTTACAAATGTTTGTCAAGTCACGGTTATCATGATAAGGGTAACTCTCAGCAGTATCGGGAGAACTATTTTCTTATTTATTTGAGTAGCTAAACACCATTCCCTCCAGTTACACCTATATCATACTGATTTGTCGTCTGCTTAAAGTATATCGTCTGCTCAAAACTCAAATATAGTGTTTTAGTATATGAGCTGAAAAACAATTAAAGATAAGAACCATAATTTGGATTTAGCTATAACACATAGTTACGCAGCTACAGATTTAGATCCGAACTGTTTGCAAATGTTCGCCTAATAGTGTAGCACGATATGGGCTCAAAAAACGATTCATCGTAACTGTTATTAAGTTTTACTCATCCGTACATTAAAACAGTACCAACATAAAATGAAGAACAACTCCATAAAATGTTGTGAACAATTTCATTCAATTAATCTAAACACTGCTTTTCCTATTGACTAAATGTGGGTATGTGACGTTTTCGGAATTACGTCATTTCGATTACAGTCATTATGATGTACATAATGTCTGGAATTGAAATGTAACATATAGATTTATTCATGCTACAAGCGGTTTTATCAATCTTAATGTGAGTCACTGTTGTTACTGTGCAGCCTTTTTGTAGGATTGATCGGGAGAAAAAAAAGAGATATAGATTAATTGGATTCTTTGGAAATGTTTCATTTACTCAAAATGTTCCAAGTTTGTTGAACTAAACTGTTTTTTAAATTCGGCGAAGTACCGTAAACCCACTCTAATACGACCACTAAATTGTGTTCATTATTAGGAGATAAGAACAGGTGAATGCGAATGCTTAAAGCAATGTGACAGTAACACAGACAGCTCCTGTAGGAGCTTTCTGTTTTACTGTCACCTTGCTTTAAGCTGCCACATGTCTTTAATACAACAAATTAGCCTTATTTAAAGTTGTTGTAATAAAGAGGTTTAACTGTAACACAGTATTTTGTTGATTTGAAATTTAGCATATAATACGAGCAGCGTATCATACCATTTATATTGCACTCTATAGTTTGCAAGTTTATGTGATAAAATAACAAAGTACAATACAGTATATATCATATAGTATGTTCGTCTAAACGATGAATCAGTTAAACAAGCTGAAGAAACATAACTGCGTTCATTTGACATAACACGCATTTATCGCATATGGTCCGTATATAAGTTGACGTCTCATTTATTCTATGGCTAATCGAGATATTTTGAAGAAACCTAATTCTCTTGCCGGTCCCCAATTAAGACTACAGGCGAACCTTAATAGCGCGAACCCGCTTTAGTTGAACTTGTCCTGATTTTCAATTAAGTACTTTGCTATGCTAAGGGTCAATTCGCAATAAGGGTCAGCGTGTTCAGTACAAAGATATTGAACTGGAGAAATACAGTTACGTTATACTGAAGCGAGTTCGATTTATCGAGCTTCGACTACACGTGTGAGCTTTGAAAGTCTTCCATTTTAGATAACATTTTAGTAATTTTGTTAAGTGTTATGAAACATATGTGGTATCTGTTCAGACTTGACGTGAGTAAAAAGGTGTATGCAGTGCTTTGCATGATCATCCATCATACGCTGTTACGGTCCTTTCGTGATAGCGTCCATTCCAACCACATATATATGCTTCTTGGGAATTCATGAGAGCTGTTGCAAACAAGTTTTGTCCGTAAGGGACGCCGAGTCACTCGGTGTCTCATTTGGATTCAAATTGTCCCCCACTCTAGTGATATTGTCGTAAATGATGCCAAATAATTTTGAGACATGATACAGAGGCCACATTTGTAGATGACACTATCATAGAGCATAACTGTTTAAGGGAAAGCAAAGACAACGTACTGAACTCAAAGACCTTGTTGAATCGTGAGCGTATTTTTCGTCAAAATCAATAGTTTACGATATGTAGAAAGGTATTTGTATAGACCGATTTTATTGATCTGGCAGGGTGGAGTCTCGATATGGACCTTTGCATTTCAACTTTTTTGGGCGGCAGCACGCTCTTTTATTATCGTCTGCCGGTTTATTCCTCAACATTACGTGGATCTGACAGAAGGAATTTTTATAATGAAGAATGACAAACAACTTGAATCCAGATCAGACGCCGCGTCTGATCATGATTCCAGCGGTTTGCAAATGTAAGCCAAGTCTCAATTTTCCCTCCTTATAGCAACTCCCTCCGAACAATGCACGCACTCTTTCTCTCCCATTGGGTGTTGTTGTAGAGAGGGAGCACTGTAGTATAGATCTACATTGTATACCATTTTCACGTGGGTATGGATGCACGCAAAAATTGGGTTTCTCCATGTTGAAAGTATTGGACAATAGCGATATCATACGGATCTATATACCTTTCACCCCTAAAATCAAAAGTAAATTAGTTTATCTTTGCCAAAGGTTAGCTCCGCTCTGATAGGTGAAAAAATTGTTCGACAATATTGACCTGACGTTGGTGACCTCTATTAGCATAATTTCACACTTTGTTGCATTTCTAAATATAGCTTCGGAACACTTCGTTATCATTTATACGAGAACGCACATTGTTACCACATCGGCACCGAGAAAATATCAGCATTGCCCGGTTCCATAAATATCGACAGGTATTTAGCGCAAGTGGTAAGAGGGACGACTAATCATTATTTTTCCGTACAGTCAGCGGTTCGAATCCCATGCAATACTCATACATTTTTTCACTTTTTTTTTTTAAAAATTATACTGTTTCTTTTAAGTAACCATACAGCATCTATTTCGATTGGAACACGATTCTTTTGTTATTTAAAAAAAACCATTATGTCATAGCGTCTGTTTGGTCTATAAAATAACAATAAAAATAAAATAATAAAATAAAAATATTTTCCCCTCTATCGGGATTCGAACCCGGAACCTCGATGTTACAAATCTCTTGCTCTATCGACACACCTGTTGCATATTAGTTACATCTGGGGGTTGTAAATTAGGTATATATTGGCAAGAGTCGCAGGTGAGGACATCGATGATCTTACCTGGATTAAAACCCACTCGAAAGCGCAACATGGTGCGTTTTAGTAGATGCGATACTAGGAGACTCGGGAATAATAGTTTATCAACAACAACTTTTTGAACTTCCTCAATGTGTAGTGTTAATCCACTGAGGATCACGACTGTAACAAGACTCACGTAATCAGCCGAAACAACCCGAAATTGTACGTAGGCTATCGATTATTGATTTATACTGCGTCATCGTTTTATAATGTATTCATGCATAAAGTTCAACGTCAGGTCAATATTGTCAGACAATACAGTCAAATCATGATTCCATGCAGACAATCGTACATCTTTATGACCTATATATACTCCATGTTTCTGAGCCCCTTTGCTGCTATTGTGACGGAAAACCCCGTCGAATACAGCCGCTGCCATATGATTGTTTGCTTATATTTCTTGTCTGATTTTTTAATTTTAAAATTTGGTATTTAGTAAGTATTTTAGTTGCTACGAGTGACAGACAATCTAGATCCTGATCAGACACGGTGTTACACGGGGTTTAATCTGGATCCAAACTGTTTGCATATGTAAATGCTAAAGAATCTGGCACCGAAAAGATTAAGATAATGATTGAGTTGTACTTGCTGTATTCATCGATTGGTGCATCTTAACCCTTATCCTGCGGTAATATCGTCTGCTTCGAAATTGTCGTCTGCACAATTTGTTAAATTTAGATTTGGATCTAAACTGTTTGCAAAAATCAATAAAGTCGCGACCAGCAGGCAAATGGTTAACAGTTATCGCCTCACTGTGTAAATTAAATCATCATCTGAACAAAGAAGTCCTCTTCGATAAAAGGAGTAGTAGTATTGTCATTTGTAACCTTTTATTACAGAAGTGTATTCACCCGTTTGAAGAGAAAGCAACTTCTTTTCCAGATTGCAGTACATGCTTTATTTAACCATTTTATTCCAATTGTCATGAAAAGTAGTCTACCCAGATGTGCAACTAGGAGGGAGTTGATATATAGAGGGCAAATTGAGACTTGTTTTACATTTGAAAACAGTTTGGATCCAGTCCTGACGCAGCGTAACACGGCGTCTGATCTGTATTCAAGATGTTTGTCTCGCTTATTATATTTCTTCTGTCAAAATGTCCACTAATATAGAACATTGAAATAAAAACAGCTGACGACGAGTTTAAGCAGGCGATATTGCAGCAGTGAAAGTGTTAGACATAATTGTTATGTTTGGGGAACATCAGCAATAACTGTTATAGGGAGGGACTCGCTGTTGGGAAGTTCATTATAGGAATGGAGCACTGTAGTACGAATGTAATGAGTAATCACAATACAAGGTGTTAGACTTAACGGGAAACAATCTTTAACCCTTATCCTGCGGTGATGTCGTCTGCTTCGAAATTGTCGTCTGCAAAGTTTGTAAAATTTAGATTTATACATTTTTTAAGTAAAGAAACCCACAGAAAGTGCCAAACAATTTGGATCCAGATCAGACACCGCGTTACGCGGTGTCTGATCTGGATCTAAACTGTTTGCAAAAATCAATAAAGTCGCGACCAGCAGGCAAAGGGTTAAATAACCTACTCCTACTTACTCGTATCTGAACCCTATGAACCCTACGTTTTTCTACACAAGTGCTCTATTCCCCCCTCAAGGAAGGTTTCATCACCATTTAATTATTTACAGGTTAACTGAAGGTGTTTCATTAAGACTGGACGGTAACCTTAGTACTATGACGGATTGTTCTTCCATATACAGTGGAGAAAACGTTATTCTTTCCCAATAAACGCGTTTACGCTAAAACTATTATTTCCCATACAAACAGTTTGGAGCCAGATCAGACGCCGGCTAACCCGGCGTCTGATCTGGCTCCAAACTGTTTGCCTCCAAGATTAACATGAATTATCAGAATTGTCCAAAAGTTGCACTTTTCTGCGTTTTAATGCTTTGCGTTTGCGTTTCGTTTGCGTTTAAACGGGAAGGAATAACGTTTTCTCTACTGTATGGACATCCAATGTAGGGTTTAGGTAATTCAAGATAAACGACCAGAATGCAAGACTAACAATGTTGGCACGATTCACAAAGAAAATGTAGAACTGAAAGACATGAAATTAAACGATGACTGAACCATGCCCAAACAAACAAAAATGCGATTTTATTGTCAAGACGTTCGGTTACCCTAACCCTAATGCTAGAGCCCTAAGCTTGATCTGTGTTTTAATCGGGCGTTCTATGAGGCGACAGTGTCTTTAGCTGGACACTTATTAAGGCATGAACAAAATAATTATACAGACTATATGAAATATATATGAATTTTCCTTGGGCTATCTTGCCTGATGATTGAGCATGAAACTACATAAAACTAGATAAAATGGATGAAACTAACTAATAGTGGATGAGATACTTTGCATGACAAGATAAACCAGCACCTAAACAATAACCCCGTACTCGCTGTCTGTATGAGCATGGTGCAGGCTTGGCCGTTAATTGATGTATGCTCAGCATCACTATGATGCAAACTGATTTTGAGCTGTTTGACGAGCGCTATTGCTCAACGTCGGTGTGGGAAATGATGAACTGTATCACCAGCGCTATTCTCACGAAGACTGCTCGGCGTTTGTTGAATAGATTGCTCAGCGTTGTATCTGCTGAGCTAGCAAACCTTGGTTCTACTACAGTTCTATAACATCAATGTTCCAGCTTGTCATGGAACCTCTATGACGTATCGTCGATCTGTAGCAAACTTTCCCTCTTCAATAATAACTGTTTTCAGTCCCATACAAATCGTAATGATCTGGAGCAACGTACTAACGAGCTATTATCAAAAGTAAGCTATCCCGTTAATAGCTTGTGGAAAATCGTAATGATCTGGAGCAACGTACTAACGAGCTATTATCAAAAGTAAGCTATCCCGTTAATAGCTTGTGGATAGTCGTGTGAACGAATTAGCAATCTCCCTGTGTTCAATTTCTTTACAGGTTATATTCACCAACCGTCTAACATTGAACAGTTCTTTCAATATACATAAATTAGTCTAAATAGTTGATTATTCCTAATAATTAAGAAATTGAAAACTTTTACTTTTACACCAGCGAGTTATAAACTTTGCTTATGTTTAAAATGTCCAGTACAGAAAAATAATGACTTTAAAACGTATTTGAGAGATAATACACAAAATTCAGTTTTTGGTATACAAAGGGTAAATAATTACATTAGACAAAGAATAAAAACGTTCGAGGTGCGTTATCTTCGCACTGTCTCTACATACATCAACTGGCAATATACACATATGTTTAAGAGGCTCAATAACTACACAAAGATTATTTCTGACATTCCTCCATAATTACCTGCAAAACAAATGAATACCCAGCTGAATAATTGATGCCTACGGCTTAATAAAGAAGGTTTAATATAGAACTGGTGTCATTTTGCATGTGTGAAATATATATTTGAATTACTTTTTTTTACTTAATATTTAGATATCCTCGGTTTTTAAACTGTCAGGTTTATAAAACATATGGTCGGTTTGTGTCTAAAGCAAATAACATCGTGCGATCTGCAAATGAAAACATTTGAGAAAACATTTCGCTTTAATAACAACCTTTTATTATTGTTTTATTTTTGTTTTCTTTCAAATAATCTTTCATGTATCTTCAATTTAACAGTTCGGCGTAACACAAATGAGTGTTCGAAGTGTATCTAATATCAGCATCTATGTAATTTCTCTTATAGCATATTCAAACTAAGTAGTGTTTTTTCTATATCCAAGCAGATAGAAGCTTAAAGCAGGCTGACAGCAAAGCAGAATTAGCATTTAGGTGCATTGTGCTGTACTTTCAATCTATTTTAAGCAATCATCTGTCTTCAATATTGAAAACAACAATATTTACACGAATTTAAAGAGACTTTACACATACTGGGAACAAAATCAAACAAGCCATGGCAAACTGCGACTACCTTGTAGAGAGCGGTACTAGCAAACGATTTTAATACGAAGACTTCCAAATGCCTTATCAATACAATCATCCTATCAAATAACTCTTTCGCTGCAAAATTAATCGTGATATTTTTATATATGTAGTATGGTTTAAAACATCGATACGGCTTTCAAATAGTTTGGACCCTGATTAGACGAAGCGTAACGCAAAGGCGCCTTTTTGCGTTATCAAGAGTGAAAGGGTTGCACATTTTACGTAAATTCCATTTGAATGTCGATCTTGTGGAAGGTGAAACTTCTGGGAACTTCGACCCGTAACCCTCGCCCGTCTCCTCTGAGAACGACATAAAGTTTATATGGAATGCTCGTCATTTGTTTCACTGAAGAGAAATAGGGCAAATGTAAATACATGTATATACATAAAGTCTCAATCCCGTGTGAATGTCTGACTCTCGGACACTATATACATGCCCTTTACGAATACATATAATCACTTGTTACAATCTAGCGAACAATAACAGAACAAAGAAGTCAAAAGTTTAATGATTACCATGATTTGTCTGAATATTTAGTTTCTTATTCAAACAATCCTGCATTTACATGGCTTCGTTGTTCTAACAGCGTTACACTTTCGCTTGTCGTGACGTCTTCATCTACCTCACAAATTTATCGAACACCAGATTTAGACTGAGAGTCACACTCATCTGACACGGCACACGCCACATCTTGTATCGCTATACTTACAGCGAACTATTCCAAATTCCCTGCAGATCAACACTGTTAGTCCGTTTGACGATATTGTTATGAAGAAATGTAAACATTTGCCTGAAGCAAAACGTTCTCAGGGAAGCGTCAATCGTATTAAAGGTGAAACAAAACTTATTCTTGTGTGCTACTATGAAATATACGTAACTGTAATTGACGTCTAGAGAGTAACTATATGTCCATTTGCAGGGTAAAGTCTTTGTAATTTAGGCAAGACTATGGAAATTTATCGTAAATAACGTAATTAGCTGGAACAAATTAATCCTAAAATCAATTATCCTACTCACATGTGGTAGTACAATGTCTTTTTTTAGTCAAATTGATTACATAGTCTCGTTTTAAAGGTTGCTTAGAGACAGTTAAAATGATAATGGGATTAGAGTTAATTAAATCAAATGGCTTAATAATTAAATATATGTCCCTCTGAATAAGGGATCAGACGTTCTAACATGTCCGTAGAAAATGATTGTATGCTTGTAATTGGTTTGTTATAACATTTAGTTTGGACACGAGACATAAATAGTTTAAATGACAAGTGTATACTAGAATTATGATTAATGTGAATAATGTTATCAGAAAATCTAAACACGAGTGCTTGTTACGTATAAGTTTAATAAACATTGATCTTTGGCTTTCTTATCCATAGCATTAGGGCAAAGTACATGCCAAATATGATGTGCACGATCGTGGCAAATAGAGGAGGCTGGTATACAAGTCTGTAATGAGGTGCCCCAACAGTCCAACGCAAAGTTAAGGGACCTAGGACAGGAAACGAAGAATCGATAACATAGGTGCGTCCTATCATGTCGTCCTCAAGTAACGGTGTTACACGGTGATGACCGGATATTGGAAGATCTCTGACAGAACAGACTATATATGTTTGGTGCCATTAACGTCCCGGGCGACGTCAGTTTCACTTAACCCCGCCCGTAGAAACTTAGTTCCGGTCGCATTTTTGAACGACTCCCTCATATTGTTCTCGATAGGCGTGAAAGTCACTGTTAAGCAGGAGTAAAGTGTGAACAGCCAAAGTCAATGTCAATATTACAGTGATCTGAATTGCATAAGCAAAACTCCTTAATTTCTCACTTAATGTGTTACCCTTGCTGTTGTGATATAGTAAACAGATTCAGTCCGGCAGCTTAAGTCATTTGTATGAACAGAATACTTCGCACGGTGATACAGCGCTCCCTCTCTACAACGACATCCAATGGGAGACCAAAATTGTGTGCGTTGATCGGAGGGAGTCGTTATAGGGAGGGAAATTGGCTTACATTTGCAAACAGCTTGAATCCAGATCAGACGCCGCGTAAGGCGGCGTCTTATCTGGATTCAAGCTGTTTGTCACTCGTCATTAATTTTTTTTCTGTCAAAATGTCAAAAATGTAACTTTGAGAAAAGCAGCAGACGACACTTTTAAGAAATCAATATTGCAGCAGTGAATAGGTCGGACATACATTTCTCGTTTGGGGAACAGCGGCAAGGGTCGTTGTAAGGAGGGAGTCGATGTTTGGAGGGCTGTTGTAGGGAGGGAACACTGTACAAGCACCAAACTTGGCACAAATAGAGTCCATGGAGTACATCGTTCAAAAAGCACGAAATCCAGCTGAAAAATCCAAGATGGTCACCATTTATTTTTCACTTGGATCTCGTGCTTTTCGAAGAAAGCATTTCACGAAGCTTATAAGTGCAAAAGTTATTTTTACTTAAGCCGCCGAACTAATTCGGTCAGATGTGTTCTATAGTTAAGATAAAAAGTAATTATCTAGATCGCATTGACCTGTAATTGGTTCCCTACACTCCGTGAACCCAAGCTGTATTTACACACCGAATCGGTATCCTCACAGGTTGTGGTATAATTAAAGACATGTTCGGACAAGCTACTTTTATAATGGAGATAAAAGGTCAAGGTCAATGTCACAGTGGTCAGAAAAAGGTATTCCACACTCTGCTATCGCTAAAGTTTCTTACACAGCAAATGTAATAACTCTAGTTGATACGATAAAGAAGAAATGCACAACATACAATGTTTTTTTTAAATGATGTTTTTATTCAAGACCAGTGTCGCTGTAACTTGAACAATACACATGAAACAAAACTAAACTTGGGAAAGTCAATGTAAAAATGTTTAAGGCAAATAACAACGTATTGCAAATTAATATTGCGTTTTGTTCGATATGTTTGTGAAATTGTTTTCGTTCTTTAGAGAAATCTTTTATCATCCAATGTCATGTCGAAAAAGTGTCTGCTTTATTACTGGTGTTCTTTCAGTTTGTCAAATTGTGTAATATTTAGTAATACGTATATCTAATTTAATATAAGTACAGATGAGTGTCAAACAATGTTGAGATACCAATTGTTTGAGTACAAGCGAGTGTCAAATACCAGTGGCATTCCTTTTCCTATTCTAATAAATTCCATGTTTTAGTGAATAAAATGGAGTAAAAAAACAGTAGAGACATATGCACCACCTAACAAGCTATCATACGTTGATACTGGGTATTTGGCCATTGTTAAACCACTTAACTACCTTGCCCCGAGTACAATGGTTGTGTTATTTGCAAACAGTTTGGATCCTGGTCAGAAACCTCGTAAAACGGTGTCTGATTAGAATCCAAATTGTTTGACGCTCATTTCAGTACCGGTGCTTCATAATCAAAGTACCTCAACCTTTAATTGGAGAAATAAATTGTTTAGAATTTATATCGTCATGGCAGTGAAGGGGTTAATCGGACAAATTACCTTGTCAGTAGAACCTATGGTAATGCTTAACAATGTCATGATTAAAAGTAGATGACAATATATTTGCAGACGGCATAACGGCAGTGAATACATTCTACTTTGTTGAACGCAAAGGACTTACTGGAAAAAAATAGTTTAAATGTGAAAATTTCAGAATAAGTGCAAACTGAAAAGAACAATCAGTTGCATCAGTGTTGTAAAATATGTGTGTGTTTCTTCGAAAATAATAGAATCGATTCAAATATTTCAAAATAATTTTAAACCAGATTGTGTGCCGTACTATCAAATAATTCTCTATATACTTCGTCAACCATTTTAGATGCAAATAAGTCCCGAATTCCTCGGTGTTTGATCTGAATAAAATTCCTACTCAAGTCAATAATTATCAAATCGTCCAAGGCGTTATAATGAACAATATGAACTAGATATTCAAGTACGCTACAATTCGATATAAACGTTTTCACTCTCAAAGACGTCATAAAGCGTATTTGCAAACAGTATTGATCCTGGTCAGACGCTGCGTAACCTTGCGCCTGACCAGGATCAAAACTGCGTGCTACTTGTTTTGTAGTTTTGTCAGTTATACTGCCTTAAATCTTACTTTGAAACGATTTTGCAAAAAAAACTATTTAAGCAGACGACAATATAGCGGTGAAGGGGTAAAAATCTCAAGATAAATATGATCATGAAAGGGTTAAAATATCCTTTCCTTTTCGTATTTAATATATAGAGGAACTTACATGAGTGCTCATAGTTATAATTTTTTAATAAACGAGTTGACTAAAACAATATGACGCGAGCCTTGGCGAGCATTATATTTATTTTAGTCAACGAGTTTATTAAAAATGATAAATAATGAGCACGAATGTTAGATTCTATTTATCACATACACATTTTTAAACGAGATTAAGTCAACTGAATCCGTAGTTTGTAGTCTCTTCGCCAAATGTATTGTCCGCCAAAAGTCAACGTTGTTTATGGTAACGTCATGGCAAATGACGTCATTTGGCGCCCCGCGTCATGCAGCGCTTGTGGACGAACAGGTAGGACCGGATCCCAATACTGGTATTTCACTATCATTTATTGAATGGCTTTACTACACTGCCAGAGGCGGTTTTATGTGATAAAATGAGTTACATGTTTGTTTCGTAACATACGTTTCCTTTTTATAACATAATTTCTCGGTAAATGAGGGTTTAAAGTCAGAATAGCTCACACTTTTGTAAGCTTACTACCACCAAGAGAGCGATATGTTTGACTTTGCATTCGCAATTGTATCATCTCCCACGTTTTGTGAAAAGACAGTTATATGTGAAGCTATAAAAGGTGATGACTACTGACTATGTGTCAAACAAATGCTTTATTTATTCCTGTTAACAGTTTAACTTTACGTTACAGTGATCCCTCCCTACAACGGCCCTCCCTCCCAACATAAACCCCCTCCTTACAACGACAATTGACGCTGTTCCCTAAACAGGGTAATTATGCCCAACCTATTCACGGCTGCAATGTCGTCTGCTTAAAATTGTCTTTTGCTGTTTTTCTCAAAGTTACATACTGGAAATTTTGATAGAAAAAAACTGACTGACGAGTGACAAACAGCTTGAATCCAGATCAGACGTCGCGTAACGCGGCGTCTGATCTGGATTCAAGTAGTTTGCAAATTTCCCTCCTTATAACGACTCCCTTCGAACAATGTACACATTTTTCGTCTCCCGTTGTATGTCGTTGTAGAGAGGGAGCGCTGAACTTTCACAACTCCGAATACATTTACCTCTTACTTTGCCAACGTTGTCATTTGTTGGAACGCTTAACCGGCAACCTATCTGAAACATTTTACTATTGCATGCGCTTATCATTAAAAAATCAAATCTACAATATTTAATAAAATCGTTAAATATCAATTTAAGTTTTGCAATATTCTAGTCCTCCCTGATCAGATGCATAGTAACTTGGCATCTGGTATTGATTCAAACTGTTTGCAATGTGTATGCGGTGTTTAAGCGTTAGACGTCGCTTCGACATACAATAAAAATACATTAACCTAAAAAGGAAGATGACAATAATATCAAGACTAAAAATGAGGTTAAAAGATATAAACCATGTTTCCCCTTGTAGTACACATATTCGTCTTTAAAAGAGTACAAGTATGCAACCTATGTAAACAGTGTAAACCCAGATTGTCTTAAACACATCTGAACAGGATGCTCACTGTTTGACAATATTTTGTATAAAGCAACCTTTCATTGCAAAAACATGGACTATAATTCAGTGCGGCATTCGATTGATCAAATGAAGTGTTAGGGGATAAAAAAAATACTTTGCAATTTCGGGAGCATATTTTGAGAGTTTTATCTCACGTACCACTTTCGTCACTATAAACCAAAGTTCGGTTTATTTCACTGTGCGTGGACAAGTTTATCTTGCATGTGAAATAATACGAAAAGAAGTACAGCTTTTAAAGATGATTTATTAGCTTTTGCTCATATTAGTGTTTGGCCTACTTTTTCCGCCAATCAGCAAGCCACAAAATTCAAATTTTCGCTCGGTTTAATTATTAAGTCAACGGGATTTAACGAGATTTGGCAATTTAATTATGAAGTGTTCGAGACTTGGATTTAGACATTAGCAAGCATTGCGCATGTGTTAATATTTCGGTCAGCTCCGCCCATGGCGTGACTTTTAAGCTTTACGGGAAATCCATTACACAACAAAGTGCATATAGATATATCTACATGTACACTTCATTTCGAGGAAAATAATGACATTTTGTAGCTCGCTAGTCGGAAGAAAATTGTGAAAATCATTCAAATTTTATTTAATCTTTAGGAGGGGGGAATAAGAAAAAGAAAACACAATATATTTAAAACAGATTTCTTACCGTAATTAACAAAACCAACATCTACAAACCATTGTCAATCGCGGCGAAAACACTAAAGACAGGCGTCTGCATAATGCAAGATCACAATAATGCAGAAAGCTCATTTATGAGTTTTCTGCATTATTTCAGGGCTCCAGATAAGAGAGAGTATACTTCACAAATCCATCATTTTCTCACTTACTTTAGCATCAAATCCTATGGTGTTACTACTCTTTAGAATCGTCTCTCCGATACGATTCTAATGAATAGTGACACCGTAGGGTTTTAAGCAGAAATAAAGATTTTAGTTTTTGAAATACCCCCTTATCTGGATCCCTGTATTCTGTGCTGCATTAAGCATTTAGACGTCAATAACTATCCGCTTAAATCAAAATTGCCATGCGCCATGTTGCTGCGTAATAAAACACACAATATATGTAACAGGCTGTGTAAACATCTGTCGGCGGAGAAAAATATGTAAATGAAGTGAAGTGACGTCATATGTGGGCGGGTCAAACACTAAAATGGTTAGAGTTTATTTCAACGCTTCTTAATAATTAAGAAGCCAAATTCTTATCGATATCTATTAAGTCATACAACCTTAAAACTAACTTTGATACGTATATACTGAAGCAGACGACAATAAAGCGGTGAAGGGGTAAAACTATCCCGAATATAATTTGATCAGGAAAGGGTGAACACATGTAGCAAAGGACAATTAAGTATTTTATGGTAATAAATGTTTATATAACGAGAGTCATGGTCAATTGAATATATTGCTATTCCAAAACCACTAGCAATGTCGAGTTATTCATTCCATGATATATATCACACTTGTACCATTATATATAACTTTTAACATATAAAGATGTTTAAGTTATAATGGATATTTTAGAATGTATTCTTTTGTAAATATATAATGTAAAATACTATGATATTAAAATCATGTGAGGTAATGTGCAAAACAGATACACTGACATCAATAAGGTTCAAATACATAATTTATATGATAGATAAAAACTATCTTTTAAAAATATTAATAAAAGCCGAAATCAGTTATTTGAATTTCTGATTGATACTATTGATTGAACTATTTGGCTGCAGATACCAAATTGCATTGTATAATCGTAACGCGGCACCTGGGGCCCGTTTCATAAAACTTCGTACGACAAAAACGTTCGTAAGTCAAAACTTTAAAATACATTTAATTTCTCATTTCTCCATCTAATCCTGTCTTGTGACATCTTCCAAAAAGATGTCACAAGACAGGATTAGATGGAGAAATAAATAATAATTGATACCTTTATAATCTGACTTACGATAACATTTATCGTAAGAAGTTTTATGAAACGGGCCCCATATCTGGGGCCCGTTTCATAAAACATCGTACGACAAATGTCGTAAGTCAGATTCTAAAATTCTCAATTATTATTTATTTCTCCATCTAATCCTGTCTTGTGACATCTCTTTGGAATCGCATTGAATAGACGATTCCGAACAGATGTCACAAAACAGGATTATATTGAGTAATAAGAAATTAAATGCATTTTTAGTTTTGACTTACGACCGTTTTTGTCTGACGATGTTTTATGAAACGGGCCCAAGATTCCCTTAGAAACCTTCCTAACTTGTCCAAGATTTATTTTTCTCTAAATTCTCATAGTGGATAATTATATGACTGTTTCAGGGATCATCTCCTCTGCCAAGACCAAAAAGGAAGGCAGGTCGGTTGTTTTGATATCATACGCTTCTTCACACCGAATGAGGTAAGCTACAATCAACTTTCTAATGTCACTATCATCTCATCTCAAATCATCAATCATCCGCGCTATAATACATTTTCTGTTTCGCAATGCCGTAAACCCAACTCATCCATACTGATCTGGTTCAAGACTACTTGACAATCGTTTACAGGTTTCTTTAATTTTAACCTAGATATCTGAATTTGATCAAATTGCTGACCATTTTAAAACATGTGCTATTTAAAACAAAATAAGTATTAACACATTATCCCATATATACGCCTTTTTACGCATTCAATCTATTCCATCACTAAAGAAAAATCTAATATATACAGTAAATAATTTGCACCCTAGGAATATGTTCTATACTCGAGCAGACGATAGCTTAAATTTGGTTGAAAGTACTTTAAACCTGCTTTAAGTGTTCACATGTCTTCAAAAGTTAAAACAGGCTATGGGGCAATGGATTCAAGCTTTTTGTCTATCCAAACTGCCGTATTTGACCATTCAATAGTTTGAGTTTCAACTAGCAGGCTCGTTACAATGGCATTGTCGTTATCGACCATAAGACATGTCAATTTGCTAGAAAAAAGTAATGCCAATCAATGACACAAATGCTTGAATAATCACACACTTTTTTCTGTCCACCATCAAAAAATAGCTAGATAGACAAACATGTACATTAGAAAACTAAACAGGCCAATAGGGAAGACAAGCAAATACAGCCAATCCGTTACACCGGAATATGTAATCTAGTTTTAAAGACAGGTTAGTATTTACAGAAATTACTATATGAATAAATATTGAATATATTTATTATGGTGCATAAACTTTATTATCACATAAACGTGCAAAATATAGAGGGCCGTAAAAATCGTATGGCCCACTGGGCATATATCTTATACTAATTTTCGAATCACCAAAATAATGTACTACTACGCCGACTGTAAATCAGTTAAGAGAATCTAGACAAACATAGATCACCACTAGGTATTGAAACATTTCGAAGTGTCCTAGAAACATTATCCCTAGCAGTCTCGCAAACTCAGGCTGCAAATCAGGCTACACTTAATACTACGTAGACTTTAGTATTAACAGTGACTCAGACTGTTTTTCAAATTTAGACGTTACAATGATAATGACGTCATGTTACGTCTTGACGTTATTTTGAAAACGAAACAAGATTCTTAATGTCAAATGATCATTTTAGTCAATTAGAACAACTTTATTTTAAATATTAATTTAAAATTTGAATATGGTATCAGAGAAGTCTTTTCACAACGTAATGGTGTTGCTTTTCTTTGCGTTACTATGATTGGTGTTTTTATCAACGGATGAATAAAACCGAATAACACCTATGACGAATCGTTTACCTAAGAGCCGAGGGCGAAAGTGAAAGTAAGACCGTTCGGATTTTCGTGTCATTTGGTGTTTATGCGATAAATAGGATATTAAATTCGTGTTTTTTCAGTAATAAATTTATTGAACTCGTTGGATAAAAATGATATGTTGCTCGCCAAGGCTCGCAAAATATCATTTTTATCCAACTCGTTCAATAAATTCATTACTGAAAAAACACTCATTCAATATCCTCTATTTATTACACCTCGCTTTGAGTTACAATGTTAAATTCCCATAGACCTACAGTTAACATTTTGCATGTCTTTTACATCTATCCAAAACATACTGTCACTCGTTATGATATTCTTTTTGTGACGTCACTCTAAAGGACATTACTTTTTTACTCCGTCCGAAAACGTACTGTCAGCCTTGACATGACGGTCGCTATTGGGTACATTGGAACGTTTTAAAGAGTGGAAACTTCTAATCAACTTTTGGCATTTTCTGTACAAGTTGCTTCCTTTTGTCCATTCCTTAACGATTTGCCACCATTTCGGAAGAAGATATTTGCCACCTAGACAATATAAAGACGCTGTTTCTTCAATTTACTTATCATAACGTTCTTCTTTGTTTCCTGTAATATAATTATAAACAATATGACGTCGTAAGACGGCGACGTCATTTCCCGCGTTATGTACATGTCCGCGCTAAATTGGTATTCACAACACATTTTATAAAAGACGAATAAAACGATTCCAAAGCCAGGGTTGATAAGCTTGGTGTAATAAAATAAATATTAGATGTCAGTTTGCGTGACATTCAAATTGTCAACCCTCGAAAACAAGAATGTCACCCTCGGCTACGCCTCGGGGTGACATGCTGTTTCTCGGGTTGACAATTTGAATGTCACGCAAACTGCCATCAAATATTTATATATTATTACCTAATACTCTTAGACTTGTAATATAACTTGTAATTCGTTATTTTTGACTGTTTTGCTATGTTGTTCTGACATTGCTTAATCCGGGGGAAACAGTTTTAATTATTACCTAATGCTCTATATAACTTGTAATTCGTTATTTTTGACTGTTTTACTGTGTTTTTCTGACATTGCCAAATCCGGGGGAAATAGTTTTAACTATTTCCCTCTAGGACGAACTGTTTCCATGCGCGAAAAAGATGCGCAGAAGTTCTAAAATCAGTGTCATTGAGAAGTTTCCCCGTACCCGGAATTGCCGTACTGTAATGAAACAGTATTGAATAATTATCATTGATTGGTGTCTGGAGGATTAATACTTTATTTCATGCTTTATTATTATTTATAGCAATACTATAATCAATGAGACGAGTTCATAAAACACATCAAGTTTCGTCGCTATCCTTTATACAGAAAATAACACGGACCCGAACATTACAATAATGTGTGGATGTAAACATGCAAGCGCTTACAAGACGACGCTGATCAGTCATCAGACGTCTGTCAAAAACTCAAAATGTATATTATTAGTTACACGGTATTTCGACACCCTGCCGGAATGCCGTGTTACGAATTTATTTCCAGTCTAGACCCAATATAAGAAAGAAAAAACATAATCTGACAAAGTTTTACTCAATTGACCCTAAACGTTGACACTTGAAATTTACATCATGTCACTGAAAACTCTCGCGCTATCAAGAGTACACAAATGTATACAGTTAAACCTCGAGTCGATGTCTGGAACTCGCATAAGTGGAATGTACCTGCATTTCTACAGATAGGCTTAAATGTCATAAACCCGCTTCTTTATAAACCGCTTCTGTCGAAAATATCCGTATTTCAAGCTTAAAAGGTGGCACAGCCACTGCTCGATTGAAATGAATCCAAGAATTTAGATCTATGATGACTGGAAATAATAAATCTTATTTCATTTGTACTTTGGCTCAGATTAATTCTTTTTGAAAATCTAGTTAGCCCTATATAAAGTATTAGATAATAAAACAGTTATTTCATGTGTGTTAGGGGAACAGTCAAAACTATTGTCCCTCGTTATAAGGGAAGACATTTCGAACTGTTGCCCTCGGCTTTTCAGGCCTCGGGCAACAGTTCAAAAGTCTTCCCTGATACCTCGGGCCAATAGTTTTGACTGTTCCCCAAACACACATGAAATAACTGTATACTGTTAACCGTTCGGACTAACTGTTTCCCCTGCGCGAAATAGATGCGTAGAAATGTTAAAATCAGTGTTATTGAGAAGTATTCCGGTACCTGGGATTTCCGCATTGTAATGAAGTAGTGTTGGATAATTGTCATTGATTGTTGTCTGGTGAACGTTTAATGCTTTATTTCATGATTTATTATTATTTATAATAATTCTATAATCATTGAGACGAGTTCGTAATACACATCAACGTTATCCTTCATACCGAAAAACAACACGGACCCGAACATTACTATAATGTGCGGATGTAAACATGCAAGCGCTTACAAGAAGACGGTTATCATTCTTCAGGCATCTGTCAAAAACCACGAATGAATAACAAACACTGTGTTATTCATTCGTGCAAAGATTCAAAATGACTAATACAATCTTATTCCATTTGTATTTTGGCTCAGATTAATTATTTTTGAAAATCTAGGTATGTAGAGTATTAGGTAATAAAACAGTTATTTAATGTGTGTTAGGGGAACAGTCAAAACTGTTGTCCTCGTTATCAGGGAAGACATGTCGAACTGTTGCCCGAGGCCGATAAGCCTCGGGCAACAGTTCGAAAATCTTCTCTGATACCTCGGGCCAATAGTTTTGACTGTTCCCCTAACACACATGAAATTACTGTTTAAATTGGAACTATTGGTTTCAGTCGTGAAGTGAGTTAGAAGCATAAAAGGCGTACCTATGAAGTAGTGGGGTACACATCTTTTTGTCGAGATCACAAGTTTTATGTACTGGTGGCTGCTTAAATCAATATTAAAGTTAAGCAGATAGCTCATTAAGGAACTTTCTAATCTATATTTTAAGCTGTCACATGTCTTGCATGACATCAATTGGTATTCGTAACAGTTGACCTATAGAAGGATTTTACTGTCGTGTTATCCCTTCGCTACCTTGACCAGCATACAAGGATTATTTGCAAACAGTTTGCCGTAACGCGGCGTCTGCTCAGAATCGAAACTGTTTGACAATAGGTTTAATATGTCTCAATTCAAAATAGCCAAAGCTAAATTCGTGAAATAAAAGTAGACGACAGTTGTTTAAAAACAGAATTAATATCATAAATGTTCTGGAATACATTGCGCATGGGTGAATGTATGTACCAAATACAGCTCTTTATCAAATCGAGTAGCCTAAGAATACCTTTTCTCTTCCAAAACGGTTATTTGTTTCCTTATTCAGCTTCAGTGTAGGTTGTTGGATGTAGCGAGTAATCACAAGGACATAAATGAATAATAAATATCCACCGCCCATGGCAGTATGTTGTCCTCTGATATAATTAGCAAATCAGCTAATTGAACTCGATGACACGAGCACTCCAGAACGTGCATTTGATCGAATCAGTTCTAACATTTTCTTAAGAGACAGGGTAAACTATCTAGGAAAATGAATATCTCAGTTTATAAGAATAGTTCGTATAAATATAACGAACATGCATTTGACCCTTCAAATACCAAAATCAGTTGCTTAATAGAGACATTAGAGTACATGCTTTACAAATACGTACACTATTTGTTTACAAAATAAATTTGTTGGAAAGCAGGTTTTTGTTGACCTTGGTTCAACAGTTCAAAGATGATCGCGTCGTGTTTAAGTCTAACCTATCCCGTATAGTAGTCCCATGCTTTAACCCATTAACTCATAGTCTTGGGTATTTGAGCCAATACGAAAAACATTGTACAAAGCAACGTACACTTGATATATGACTGCTCGAATAGGGTTCTTTAGGAACAGTGTATATCTGTTTGTCATGCTTCAACATATTATCAGCACTTAATTAGTTAATATTGAAGTCTGAATTGAAAACTAGAATAATAGAATCAAGCACGGCTTTTGGTAAAGACGGGGAATTCTATACCCGCTGTTGGTCTGTTCCCGGTCGAAAACGAGCTTTAGCGAGTTTCCGACAGGAACAGACCAACCGAGGGTATAGAATTCCCCGTCTTTACCAAAAGCCGTGCTTGATTATTTTTCTCGCTTAAAATTCCCCTTAAAACGAGTAAATTAAAAGAATTGTAAAGACCTCCTTTTTTCCCGTTTCACACATTCCATATCCAATAGCAACAAACAACTGTTTAAAGTTCGCGCTAGTTCAGCTTGGCTTTGACATTTACTTGTACGCGTTTAAGAAGAAAACATGTCCCACTTTAAATCACAAATCAGAAATAAAAACGGTTTTTATTGAATCCAAGCGATTTTGTAAGGTAAAAGTTATCAAAACGACCATTCTTTCCTTTATATACGTTCTACTTTAAAGCCATAACAACAACCGACGTCAATGACGTCACGTTAGAACGTGACCTTACGCGTATTCTCGATAATATGAAACAATCAACAACAACAACATAAATCACTGTTTAAACATCGGATAATTGAATTGTTGAGAGTCATAGACAAGTGTAGAGTCTACTGTAAAATTCTCGATTTCATTTCTCTCTGTGAACTTAGATTGTGGTCCTTTTTAAGGTTTAGGGTATTTCTGTACGAGTAATCTCCCTTTCCCGTACTTTGAACCCAATCGGACGGAAGAATACGGTGCCAGACAAGGTTTACCGTACGGCTATTTATAGTAACAAAATGTTGTCAAGAACTGTCTATCTAAAGTTTAAGATTTTAATAATTCATCCCTCTTCTCATAAGTTGTTTATTCTATGACACGATAGATGTCTTCTAAACCCGTTTATGCATAGTAGATTGTTCAATGCTTATACGCTCGTATAATACGTGAAACAGCACTATGCGCTTGTAAAAATATTGATAGCCTAATATAGATACAATGTATATAGTCAGTTGTTTTGGCTTGAAAACAAAAAATCTTATCATGAATATATCTTTATCAAACAATCACATTAAAAATTACAGACAACAGTCTAAAAATGAGAATTCAAGCAAAATATCATATACTGATACAGTGGAGAAAATTATTTCCAAATAAACGCGTTTACGCTAAAACTATTATTTCCAATGCAACCTGGCGTCTGATCAGGCTCCAAACTGTTTGCCATTCAGGTTTAAAACAATAGTATAAAACATCGAAACGTTTTAACTGTGCCCATTTTAGTGATTTGCGTTTGCGTTTCGTTTGTGTTTAATCGGGAAAGAATAACGTTTTCTCCACTATAACAGCAAAACAATACATTTTCCAAACAAAAAACAATAAAGAAATACCGATTCTTAACCATTTCAAAAACACATTGACACGTAAAGTTATATTGAAAGACAAATAGCACAAAACAGATATAAAGTAGAAACACACAACCTCAAAAGAGGACCATTCTTAGAACAGTTACATGTATAAAACAACAATAACAATAACAAATTAATTATATGAAAAAGGAAAACTGTCCAAAAAAACCGTTTAGGCTGGTACTTCTCCATTACAATTCCAACTCTCGTTTGAGCCCTCCGCCCCTATCTCTCTCTATCTCTCCTTTCTCTCTCTCTCTCTCCTTTCTCTCTCTCTATCTCTCTCTCGCGCACGCGCTCCTTCCCTTTCTCACCACTGACAATATGATTTTCGTCTCACGTTTATAATGTAATTTGTATAATATGCAATTTTAATATTTTAATATATCAATTATGTAATATGATAAAATAGAGTTCATTAAACAAGTGGTTTTGGTTCTATTTTGTAAAGATCATGCTTGAATTATATCCCGTTGCAATTCTGAGAATTCATTTAAGTTGTTTATAAGCTTCAGATCAGGATCATTTTTTTAAATTTTAAATGTTGAAATGATTAGAGACGATAGTAGTTCGCTTAACCCATTTGTGTTCACGATCCCATATATGGGACATTATGTGGCGTCTGATCAGAGTCTACATTGTTTGCTAATAGGAATTTCAATATAAAACAAAATGAAAATGAAAATTTTGACCAGGCATCCCTTGGATAAAAATGGCCTAATCCTATATATAAACATGAAAGAATCCACTAGGTATAAATTGGTTAAACAACTAGGTCTATGCTTATAAAGCGTTTGAAATGATTCTGGCATTTTTCTCTAAGCGTATTTGAGATGTGAATGAGATATTTCTATCAAGCTTTCGATCTGTCAGATGCTCCAATCTGACAAATCAAAAGCTTGAGACTCATTTAAAACATTTTGTAAGCATAGGGTCTGTTGTTAGTTGTGACATTTGACTGGTGTAAATCGATACTACAGTGCTTCCTCCCCTCCCTACAACGGTCCTCCCAACAACGACTCCCTCCTTACAACGGCCATTCCTGCTGTTTCCCAAACAAGATAATAATGTTTAACGATTGTACTGCTGCAATGCCGTCTGCTTAAATTTGTCGTCTGCTGTTTTTCTCAAAGTTACATATAAATGGAAATTTTGAAAGAATAAATAGTATGACGATTGACAAACAGCTTGAATCCAGATCAGACGCCGCCTAACGCGGCGTCTGGTCTAGATTCAAGCTGTTTGCAGATTTAAACCAAATCTTAATTTCCCTCTCTATAACGACTCTCTGAACAACGCACAAATTGTGTGTCTCCCTTTGGGTGTCGTTGTAGAGAGGCAGCACTGTAGCATCAACTGTTTGCATATACTAGCGACGTCACGCTAGCCAGATAAAAGTAAAGCAGATAATTTGTGGACACTGTGCCTTTAGCAAATCAACGCCCACATAATGCTGAGCACAGAACTATTTTCAGGTAAATTACTGATCACAGAACAGAAATAAATATAATAAAACACAGCGTCAACCTTGAGTTAACCATTTCACTCTCAATGACGTCATAAAGCGCATTTTTAAACAGTTTTATCCTGATCAGACGCTGCGTAACGCGGCGCTTAATCAGGATCAAAACTGTTTGCGACTTGTTTTGAAATAACGTCAGATATACTGCCTCATCTATAACTTTGAAACTATATTTCAGACAACAGTATTGAAGCAGACGACAATATGGCGATGAAGGGGGGAAAACCTCAAGATAAATTTGATCATGAAAGTCTTAAACGGTCATTCAGCTAATGCCTATAAGAAGATAGTAAGTTTTAACCCATATCATGTCTTATGTTGGTGTGCTTCAAGCGTTTGAACTTTGCGTGTGTTAGTCAATCCCGTTGTTCACGCGTGTGCCCGTTCGAGTACCTTTCTTTACGGTAAGGTCACTATTGTATTGACCTTTCACTTTATATATGAAAGCTTGTATTAACCATTTCAGTCTCACTGACTCGCGTGTGCAAACAGTTTGTGTCCTGACCAGACGCCGCGTAATGCGGCGTCTGATCAGGACCCAAACATTTACTTATAAAACCTTAAATATAACTTTGAAACGTGTCTTGCAGACAACAATACTGAAGCAGACGACAATAAAACGGTGAAAGGGTAAATATCTCCCGAATGATTTGACCATGAAAGAGTGAAGCATTAGTTCTACACCACATCAGCTTTGGCGTGTTTGGTTTGTTTACTAACAGCAGTTTATGTCATGTATGGGCTAAATGGACGCCTAAAAGAAAGAATGGAGCGGATGCAGAAATCCCAGACGCGATGCCTTACTCTTATAATCGACAGAGTGATATTGGTATTTCAGATGCCTAGTGCAAAGCACTGATACATCGGATCTCGTTTTTGTCTTAAACAATCATTAAAATGCACTTGTACGGCGGCTGATCGAACTCACGGCCCTTGGTATAAAAGTCGAGCGCGATATTCATCTACCACGTCCGCCGGTTGAGGTTCATGTACATCATTGGATAACTGTGTGTGTCGCTCCAGTGAAATGTCACAGTGAATTCAAACTTCGACCTATACATAAGCTTTTCGGCTATACAGTTAAACCTCTCTATTACGACCACTAAATTTTGTTAATTATTAGGCGTTTTGCAACAGGTGACTGCTTAAAGGACGATGACAGTTAAACAGAAAGCTCCTTTAGGAGCTTTCTGTTTTACTGCCACCTTCCTTTAAGCTATCACCTGTCCTTTATACAATCAATTAGCATACATTTCGACAAATATTAGCTACATCAGCATCAGCTTCATCAGCATATAACGTATGTCACAGTCGCTATTGAAAACAATATCTGTGTGCGAATACATCTTTGGGCTGTTTTAGTGCCACATGTCATGCATTACATCAGCTATAGATACACACAATGTATGGTGCCTACATCTTATAAATTATAAAATAGCTTGACCAAATCCTATATCACAGATAAGACAACCAAATTGTGTGGGAGAAAACATCTTTGAATGTCAAAATGTCACATACTATTTTCAGAGTACTATGACATTGACTGGTGTCCAAATTTAGAACAGCTTGTCCAACGTACAGTCGAACGTCGATATCTCGAAGTCGGTTTTGTCGAACATGCCATGTTTTAACTTTGAAATATGGGTATGTTCGATTTAGCCGAGCATGAAATAATGCAGTTCATATGTCGAACTATCGGATAGTTCGAGTTAAATGAGTTCGGGATATCGAAGTTCGATTGTATATTTAATTTACACTATCAGCTAGAGATACATCATATGGTGCGAGAGAACATTTATGGATGTTGCATACTATTTCCAAATGTTGTGTTTGAGCAGATTTACAGGTGTACAAACGATAACAAGCTGAATTGCTGTATCAATGCATGCCTTCGGGCATTTGTCACTTACTTTGAGACCATTTCTTGTTGTTTTAGAATATGACGTCATACAGGCTGTTCAGTTTGTATACAAAACTTCCTTATATATAACCCTTATCATGCTAAAACAAAATTTGATTAAGATCAGACGACGCAAAACGCGGCATCTGGTCTGCATCCAAACTGAAATATTACATTTAGATTTTAACAGACGATATATCTTAAGCATAATAAGAGATATGACAATCCCGAAGGAATAATATTACCTACTAGTGAATGTTTGAAAACGCCAACTACACGATCAGTTGTTTGTTAATTTATATGTGGTCAAGTAAAACCTTGTCTCTTAGGACTACTTGAACGAATGCTATTTAGTTATACAGTGGAGAATCTGTTATTCTTTCCCAATAAACGCGTTTACGCTAAAACTATTATTTGCAGTGTAAACAGTTTGGAGCCAGATCAGACGCCGGGTAACCCGGCGTCTGATCAGGCTCCAAACTGTTTGCCACCAAGATAAACAAGAATTATCAGAATTGTCCAAAAGTTGTACTTTTCTACGTTTTAGTGTTTTGCGTTTGCGTACGTTTGCGTTTAAACGGGACAGAACACTGTATAAATGACAGGTACAAGCTTAAACCAATGTGACAGTTAAACAGAAAGTTCCATAAGGAGTAATACTCTATGTGTTTTACTGTAGCATTGCTTTAAGCAGTCAGCTGTAGTTAACACCTAATACTCAACGCAATTTAGTGGTCGTAACAGGTTTTACTGTACTTTGCCTCTTAACACATTTACCCCTGACGCTGTTAACGGACTACAATGACATTGGCCCTGCAACGGCCCTCCAGACAACAACTCCCTCTTTACAACATCTATTTCCACTGTTCCCAAGACAATAATGTTTTACGTTAACACTGCTGCATTATCGTCTGCTTAAAAGTGATGTCTGCTGTTTTTCTGACATAATGGACATTTTGACAGAAAACCAAACACAATGACGAGTTACAAACAGCTTGAAACAAGACCAGATGCCGCGTTACGCGTTTCCATCCTTATGACGACTCTATCCGAACAACACACATAATCTCTGTCTCACATTGGGTGTCGTTGTAGAGAGGGAGCGATGTACGCTTAGTCGATTAATGACTTAAAGTGTTGTTTCTTCATTTGATTTCAAACAGTTCAGACCCTTATTAAATGACTGTATTTCTCTGAAATCGGTATTTGCAGTTTGAATTAGAATCGTATACTCTTTAAAGGTACAGTGCTTGTACAAGACGAGTATATTCAATGTCGTTAGGGTTTAATGTGTTAAATTCGAGACTTGTTGATACAGTACCTAATCAGAGAATAAACTACACTAAAGTGGTTTTGAATGAATCCATTTGTGCCCACGGTCCCATATATGGGACATAGGCAAACAGTGTAAACTCTGATCAGACGCCACATTATGCGGCGTCTGATCAGAGTCAACACTGTTTGCTGATAGGAATTTCAATATAAAACAAAATGAAAATGAACATTTTGACCAGGGATACATTTGAAATGGACTCATCACTAATTCAATATATAAACATGGAATAATCCACTGGGCACAAATGGGTTAAAGCCGCATTGTGTTTTTGGGAAACCTGCATAAAACGGTTGTTTGGGATCCCATTAGAACTACATGGGACGTGATTCTTTCATAAAAAGCGGCTTTATCTAAGAAATTCGCTTTTAAATTTTTATTTATAATTTTTTTGTGCTAGCACAATTTAAAGAGCCTCCTTGTGAATGGAAAGAAGGACAACTCTGTAAATACAGGGCTCCAGATAATGGAAGTATTTCGATTACTAAACTCTTTATTTCTGCTTTTAAACCCAATGGTGTCATACTCATTAGATTCGTCTCGAAGAGACGGTTTAATCAGTAGTAACACCGTAGCATTCGGTGCTGAAATGAGTGAGAACATGTTGGAATTGTTCAGTTTATTCCTCTTATCTGGAGCCGGCTGAAATGAAGAATTTAACCCTTATTCTGCTGCTAAGACGCCTGCTTTGACATTGTCGTGTGCAATAATTGTTTAGTTTAGATGTATGCATATTTTTGATTAAACAAACCTTAAGACGAGTGTCAAACAGTTTGGATCCAGATGAGACGCCGCGTTACGCGGTGTCTGTTTTAGAGTCAAACAGTTGCGAGCAGTAGGCACAGGATTAAACTATGAGACAAGGCCACCACGTGTAAATAATTAATCACGGTGGTAAGCGTGTACAATCCAATACGGGGGATCTTGCTGAAAATGACTGTTTCAGCCTAGTCTTCTCTCTAACTAAACCACCTATTTTTGGATCTTCACCAAACTTGCTATAAATGTTTATTAGTAGAGAATCTAGCTCACTTTTGATAACTATCAAAGTCGCATGAGGCATGCCTGAGTTATTGCCCTTGAATAATTAAAAAAATGACTGTTTCAGCCTTTTCTGCTCTCTAACACAAATACTTTTTATTGGATCTTCACCAAACTTGCTGGCATTGTGTATTTGTTTTAAATATAGATCAAGACAAAAATCGAATACAGCTGACTGAAAATCCTTCAAGAGGTAAAGGAGGTATGGAATAGTCATTTATTACTTTACTTATTACCAACACGGCCAAGATGAAGCACATACAACTATTGACCAAATAGTTGGCTTAAATAGAATAAAAACAGTTCCTATTACAGAGTTGACAGGGCTAAAATAAGTATGAAATAGCAAATTTTTAATAATTGAAGAACCGTAACTCCAACATGCCTTCGGCGATTTGGGTATTCGTAGAACTGGACTAAGTTTTTATCCAATATTATTTTCAGCAAGTTTGAAGATCCAATTAAAACCGTTTGAGTCAGAAAGCTGACAAGCCTGAAGTATGCAATCTATAATCATTCAAGGGCAATAACTTCAACATGCCTTGTGTGATTTTGGTAGTTAAGATTATGAACTTGATTTTATATTAATAAACATTTTCAACAAGTTTGGTGAAAATCACAAAAAAGTTATTTGTGTTAGAGAGCAAAAAATGGTGAAACAGGTATTTTTAAATACATAAAGGACAATAACTCAGACATGCCTCATGCGATTTAAGTAATAATCAAACCGAACCTAGATTTTGTATAAATAAAAATTTTCAGCAAGGTTTTGTTAAGATCCGAAAAGAAATGTTTGTGATAGAGAGCAAAAAATGCTGAAACATTAATTTTTAATAACTAAAGGGCAAAAAACTCATGCCTTATGCGATATAAGTACTATTCGAACTGGAGATATATTTTATATTTATAAACATGTTCAGCAAGTTTGGTGAATATCCGATAAAAACTGTATGTGTTAGAGTGCAAAAAAACCCTGAAACAGTCATATTTTAATAATTAAAGGACAATAACTCATATATACATTATGCGATTTTAGTAATATTCAAACTTAACCTTGATTTTATATTAATAAACATTTTCAGCAAATTGGGTGAAAATCGATAAAAAAGCATTTGTGTTAGAGAGAAAAAAATGGTGAAACAGTTCTTTTTATTACATTAAGGGCAATAACTCAGATAATCATTATGGGATTTTAGTAATAATCAAACTGGACCTAGATTTTATATAAATAAAGAATTTCAGCAAGTTTGTAGAATATCCGATGAAAACTCTTTGTGTTAGAGAGCAAAAAAGGCTGAAACAGTCATTTCTAATAATTCAAGAGCAATTACTCCGACATTCCTTATGCGATTTTACTAGTATTCAAATTTAACCATGATTTAATATCAATGAAAAATTTCAGCAAGTTTGGTGAAAATTCAATAAAAAGAATTTGTGTTAGAGATAAAAAAAACTGCCTGAAAACAGTAATTTTAATACATAAAGGGCAAAAACTTAGATATGCCTCATACAATTTTAGTAGTTATCAAACTAAACCTAGATGTTATACTAATGAACATTTTCAGCAAGTTTGGTGAAGATCCAATAAAAGTATTTGTGAAAGAGCAATAATTGCTGAATCACTCATTTTTAATACAAAAATGGCAAACACGCAAACATGCCACATGCGATTTTAGTAGTAATCAAACTGGACCAAGATTTTATAATAATAAACAATTTCAGTAAGTTTGGTGAAGATCAACTAAAAAATGCTTGTTTTAGAGAGCAAAAATTGCTGAAACAGTCAACTTTAAATACATAAAGGGCAAAAAGTCTTACATGCCTTATTCGATTTAAGTAGAAATTTAACTGTACCTAGATTTTATATAAAAGAACATTTAATGCAAGTTTGGTGAAGATCCGATAAAAACTCTTTGTGTTAGAGAGCAAAAAGGGCTGAAACACCGTTGTGACGAAATGTGACTCATTTGATAGCAATCGTTCGCACCCGGTGATATTGAACCCAGCCGTTCCACGTGCCACTAATCCGTGTGGTAATATTTATGTCAGACGATCTACTTTCGGTTTGTTATGGTTTTAAATCGCTTTTTTGGTGATTTAGGCCTGTTTTCAACATTTCATAGATCAGTTTGGCCCATTAGAATGTTCAAGCATTATTATTAACCGTTATTGTATTTCGCACATTAAAAAAAGGTCTGAAAACACAATGGGACTTTAAGCTAAACACACATATATGGTGTTCATGAAAAGCAATATTATCCTTTAGTAAGTCTCATTAACAAAGCTTAAAATGCATTGTATAACTGAGCCTTCTAAACAGATGTACAGTTCGTCATACTTTATATTTACAAGAATAATGTTTCATAATTATTATAACATACATGTACTTTATCTTTACATGTGATGTCTTGTTTAATCTTGTGGCATATACACGAGTGGCCCTTATACATTACCAAGTGGTGGTTGCATTTGATTGCATTGTGTAATATCAAACTTTATTGTATACCTTACTATAAATAGTAACATATTTTGCTTTGATGACAATGCAATACGCCCTTGCTGAGCGGGCCAATAACCGGATGCAGTCCAATAACCGGTTATGTGGACTGCATCCGGTTATTGGCCCGGGGGCAATTGAATTTTTGAACGTGAAAACGTTAGCAACGTAACGTTCAAATTGGCCAACGTTCGATGAAGACGACGTCATTTGATTCCTATAACGGCCGCGCTTATGTAAACATTCAAGCAATCTATAAATTTGTTGATTTTGAACCTGGTATACAATAAACAAATTATTAAACGGCCAGGGCGGGCCGTCATTGCTTATTGGCACTCGTTAGCTACATTGGCACTCGGGCCAAGGCCCAATATGGCTAACTTGTGCCAATAAGGAACGACATTCCGCCCTGGCCGTTCCGTTTCATAACTGTATAGTAATGTCAAACGAATAATGTCTTTTTTGTCATTAACTTATTGTTAACTACATTAGGGTTGAAGCTATGTCAAATGATACTTAAATCAAATTTAGCATTATTATAGTGTTGCTATTTCGTTACGCATAACCAATTTTGCCGTCCCTAGAGGAACGCTCTAAGAGAAAATCAGAGTTTAATTAAGTTGATAATGGAACTTTACTGGAAATAAAGCAATTAGCAAGAACATATTATTATGTTATTTGATTATAGAAATATGAAACTTTTATAAGAAGTGGGTTGATTACGAGTTTGCTATTTTAATATCTATAAAATACAGCAAGATATTCTATATTTAGTGAAGATTAAATCATTTTCTATGGTTCTATAACTTATTACATGCCTTGCTCATTTAGGATTGTTATTAACATTTAGGAAGAGTGCGAAACAGAACGACAGGAGGTGGTCTCGACCAAACATAACGGGAATGAGTAATATTTTTGACACATTTCTGTTAGAATATGGAACTCTTCTGACTTGATGTATATCGACAAAAGCACAGAGTGAGGATCCTAATGAGACGCTGTTATTAGCTGTGTCTTCTCATTATCTGAACTGTTTGCTGTTTTCAAATATAAAGGTCTGATGTATACACAAACAATGATGTGTCTTTAAATCAACCGTATATATATAACTTATCAAATATTCCAGAAAGCATATATGATAGTATATAGGCAAACATGAGTTAACATGTATACAGTTATTAATTAAACCCAATTATCAATAAATGCGCATTTTGATGCCAATAATTTATTCCTCGACTGGAGAAAATTGTTTAAATGTATACAGTAATACATAAAAGCAGAGTTTGTCTTAAGGCTCATTCTGGTTTATTATTAATCAGCTGTAAGTGGTCATCAGTCTTCAAAACTAGAAACAGGCTATGTAGTAAAGAAATAAGACAATTTTACAGGATTGATATTCATCCGAGTGACACTCTGATAAATTGAAAAGTATGTTTGCAATGAACAGTAGTTATTTATGTGTACACGATGAAAGGACAATAAGGTGAGAATTTCACGAAAACATATTGATGATAGGTATCACATGAAGCCTTGTTTTGTCTCATATCACTTAGTGACTTTCACTTTTACATATATTCAGAATGTTGAAAACTGTGAGACGGCAAAATGGTAGCCGATATTATGAAACACCTGGTATATTAATTATGACATACATTGGTTTCATATAGTGGAGACAAAAATAGTAAAATCGTTAATAGATAAAGCAAATAAATATTAAATTATGCATGCAGGTTTGCTGCGTTGGTGTACTTGGGAGCTTGAAAGTTTTCGTTCGAAATATGTTTGTGCGTACATATTTAGAACATTATGTAATATCATAAGTCGGATGCTACATGCCTGAGTGTTATTGTTCCATGCAAATGTATGGCCATAAAGCAAAGATACACACAGACAGACATACAAACACACGTAAGGACACTTACCGACATAAAATCACAGAAATCACGCATACATGCACGGATGCGTATAAATAATCATTATGTATAATTTATCTTCATATATATACTTAAACTTTTTTCAAATCACTTTATTGACACAATATAGAGTCCGCCATAATTGAAAGTCCTCAAGAACGACAATTGTTGGTGGCATACAGTTTTCGGTATTTCGCCTGTCTGTTTGACTATGTGACCACAACTGTAACCTTTACCATATCTTTTGTACTAGATAAAGCCTCAATGTTGGCAATGGTACTTTTCTAAATAGGCTCTTGAAGTTAGTACTGCTTTGATCATATTAAACAAAGGTCAAAGTCAGATAAAGAGTTTCCTTTTGGCTTAATTTACGAGTACCGTTGTTGTTTTGCTTTATAATTTGAAAATGATGATATACAAACACGAATGATAGGATTATATCTTTAGTATACGTTCATGTTGATTTATTCGTCACTAAATGTATTTATTAAATAATTACCCCTTCATTGCAAATGACGGATATACAGTGGATAAGGCGTTATTAGTTCCCAATAATCGAGTTTACGCTATTTATTTATTGTATTTTCTATTACATAAAGATTCGAGTCCGATCAGACGCCGAATAACACGGCGTCTGATCAGGCTCAAAATTGTTAGCCACTCAGATTGAATTGAATAAGCGGAATTGCCAAACTCTTGTCATGTTTTAACATTTTATTGCAATGTTTTTGTGTTTCGTTTGCGTTTAAACGGGAAAGAATAACATCTTCACTATTGTACAGACTGATGTGTGGAGACGTTATTCTTTCTCAATAAACGCGTTTGTACTTTAATACTTAAGTTCACTGCAAACAGTTTGAAGCCAGATCAGACCCCCGGTAAGATGGCAACAGTTTAGACGTCAATCCGTATGTTTCTCTATTCAAAATTAGTGTTCAAAGCAATATGTTCTATCTCCATTTCATTGAATTGAGGTTATTTTCATTTAGTTACGTCTTCTTCGCCATTATTTTGATTTATCATCGTATTTAGAATAATTATTCCGGGCTTTCAATTCTCAATTGGAGGATATCATGTCTTAAAACACGTCCGTGTAACAGTCCATCAGATATATGACATTTGGCCAAATTCGTGTTCTTAAATTGCTCAAGAAATCAAAAGTGTATCTGCTTTTCTCAGTGTTCTTGTTTGAGTGATGTGTAATCGAAGAATCTTGTTAAATATATGACAAAGCTGTATTTGTATCAAATATTGTTTTCTTTCCATTCATTTATCAGACAGAATGTCGCCCAAGGGAATATAACTTGTAATACGTTGCATCAAACATTCTTCACAATTACGGGAAACTGGCCAAGGTGTCAGATCTACATAGATTTGGTTAACCTTTTCCCCAATAGAAGCGCCTTTAGTGCATTTAGTTTCTTCATCCACTAAAGAAATAGTTCCAAGTGTTACCGTTATTAAGATGAACTAGAATAGATATTTTCTTAACCTATAGCTAAAAGCAGGCTGAAAGTAAAGAGGAATGCGCCTTAAGGCGCATTCAACTTTACTTTCAACCTGCTTTAGTGGTCACCTATCTTCAAAACTAGATACAAATTATTGGGTAGAGTGTCAACATGGATGCAAATATAATACACATTTAACCCGATGTATTTTAAAGCGCGACTTGAAATTTCAAACAGTTTGATCCTAGACCAGGTGTCATCTTAGAATTCTATCTGTTTGGTAATCCATTTTAACCTCTAATTACACCACCGCTTTTGCGATTGATAATAATTGAACCGTGAATGCACTGTATGTATTTTTGCAAACCGTTGTGATAACAACATAAGTTCAAAACTGGACCAGATTTGAAACTGGAATGTCCCATTTAGTATATAAAGGATGAATTATATAGTGTTTGATAATGTGATTCAGTCTGTAAAACATAACTTAAGACTTATATGTATCAATAAGGTTTGAATTTCTAATTTTAAAAAAAAAATAATACACATTAATCAATTCTCAGCATGGTTGAAAACGGAGATGTTTACAGAACAATAACGTTGATCGTGAAAAATTAATTCAATAGATTACAGTCGGTTACTAACTCAGCGGTAAGGTTTCCAAAAGTTGACAGTACAAATGAATTTAAAATCACCTACATAGTTGATCGTTTTACCGCAAAAAAGTATCGCATCTAAAGATAAATTTGACACTCGATGATATTGCCTCTGTTTTTCTTATGCAAAATGCTTACATATTTGAGTTTGACATAACATTTTGCATTGAAATATTTCCATTGAAAACCGTTAGCAGCAAATGCTCACATACCGAGTAACCTGGCGTCTGATCAAGCTCCAACGAATTTGGGCATTTTGATCAACATCAATCGTTACAACTTATTGCACTGTCTTTGCGTTCATTTTTCGTTTAAGCGGGAAATAGTAACGTCTATCCCAGATGTTTATTTCAGTATAATAGAGCAAACGGTTAACATTTTTGCTGAAACTGTAATGCAAACTACACTGACACCACCAATTAGCTAGCAAATACTACATGCCAGTGATTAGTAGGTTTCAAAAGCTTTTAAAACTCAAATTGATTACTGGACCGTCTTGCACAATTGCATTTATTCTTTTACCGGCCACTTATATTGTCTACCAATAATTCATCGGTTTCAAATATTTAGCTTCAGCTATAACAATGCTTTCTCCCTAACAGACCTACAAACAACGACCCCCTCCTTACAACTCTGTTTGTCGCTGTTTCCCAAACAGTTATACCAAACGCTTTCTTTTCTGCAATATCGTCTGTTTGAAATTGTCGCCTGATGTTTTTATTCAAAGACTCGTTTTGCAAATGTTGACAGCAAAACATAAGAAAGAGTGATAAACAATTTGAACCCAGATCAGACGCCGCGTTACATGGCATCTGATCTGAGATTGAATTGTTTACCAATGTAAGGCATGCCATATTGAGCAATCTTTTGGTATTAATTTTCCTTCCCTCTTACAACTCTCCCCGCCAAACACACACAATATGTGTCCACATTTGGTGTTGTTGTAGAGAGGGAGCACTGTAATCCTAATCGATATTTAAAACAACTTCAAATACTATATAGACGAGTGCCAAACAGATTTGTGAACAGGTTAATTTAGCAGTTAGAATACTTTGTTAGTAAGTTTGTTACACTGCTAGAAGTTAATTCTGATTTGTCCAGACAGTTTCTCGAACTGCACCGCTCACGTGATCAACTAATCAACTGATCTGCTGGAACTTGGAATTTACTTCCCCCTTGTTGCTACGGGATGAGGTAACAAACAAAGGGTTGCAGACCTGTCTTAACCAGAACGCCCTCTGGTCCCAGTTCATCACATTTCGGTTTGATTGTATGCGTATCACGCTTGGTAAAATACAAAATTGCAAGAACTTTCCTTCAAAATGTGCCAATGATGTTAGATCCTGAGCATTAGTCACATTGCGTGGATCCAAATCGGATGCAACGTCAATGGGAGTAAAAGGGCTACATTCTTTTTTTAAATTACTGTACATGTAATGTACAAACCAGGTTAACAGTAAATTGGATAAAGCGTGCTAAGTTTAATAAAGGAACATACCCCATAATCATTAGCATTCACCAAACGTCATATGACTTTTTCAACTAATATATTATTAAAGAAATTGGAATCGCTTCCTGTTGTAAAGCCCTTGGGAAACGGAATGTCTCAAACAGTTAACTGTGAAGAGTGTTATTTAACCTACTTTATTCTTTTGACGCTTACAATAATTTGTTTCAGCACAGTTTAAATCGGTGAAATCCACGGTGTCAGCTGACTTACGTATAGGATTTTGGTTAACAGTTATTTGAAACTCGCACACAACCATCATTTTCTGTTTAATAGTTGAATGCAATTCAACAATGCAGTAACCAACCATTATAAAGTAATTGTTCGAATGGGAACGAGATATGAAATTGAATGTCATGGACGTCATATTCACCCATTTGTGTCCATGATCACACATATGGGACAAATGCAAACAGTCTAGACTCTGATCAGACGCCGGATTATGCGGCGTCTGGTCAGTGTCAATACTGTTTGCTAATAGGAATTTTAATATAAAACAAAATGAAAATGAACATTTTGACCAGGCATCTCTTTGATAAAAATCGACTAATCCAATATATAAAACATGGAAAAATCCACTGGGCGTAAACTGGTTAAAAAACATAATCATGATTGGCCAGTTCGCATTAAACACGGATCTATTACCCAGTGTCTTGTTCATGTAGTATCATAAGTCATTTGATCATTGACAAAAACAAACTGTATGCATGGTTCAAATAAAGAATGTCCTAGTCTTCATAATTTGTGAAACTCGCATACAGTAAAACCTCTCTTAGTAAATTATTTATTCGGAGTTTACGACAGGTGACTGCTTAAAGCAGTATAAAATGCCCTTTATGAGTTTTCTGTTTGCGTGCACCGTGCTTTAAGCTGTCACCTGTGTTTTATGCAGTCAATTAGCCTTATTTGTAGTCGTAATACGAAGGTTTATTGCAGACATACGTAGAGAAACGCACCAATTGTCACTATGGTTTTGGTTTAAGGAAATTGAACAACAAACGTACTGATATACAGAATTACGGGCGTTTTAGCCTGGCGGCCTCATGTAAATTAATGGCAAAATCGTAACATCACCCGGGGACTAATTTAGTATACCATTTATTGGAAGGGTGGCAAATTTGTCGCTAAAAAATCCAAAATGAGAAATGAAAATAAAATAAAAAATAAACTCAATTCCACTTTGCAAAATTGTGCTGTATCCATTGCAGCCTCTAATGAATTCCTTAAAGTATATTCGTATCTTTGCTAATTTTTAGTTAGGTCAACAGCATTGGTCAAATGAAAGCTGAGACATTGTATTTAAACAAAAGTTTAAAATATGAACATTAACTCATTTGTATATGTAAACATGTTAAATTGCAAAAAAGGTCTAATTCAAAGAAATTAATTTGATTTAACCACAAATACACTCATTTCCCATAATGCAAAATGGTGCTGTTTCAATGACAGTTTATATGAATCCTTAAACAGAGGGTATTATATGGAAACTTGCTCTAGGTTGTTGAAAAGTAAATGCAACATTATATGGTCACTATAGGACACTTGTAAATATGTGCAACTAGTGATCGCTATTTTATGCATAACCGGCGGTAGGAGTTCAGTGGTAACACATTGAACTACGGTACCAGGGGTCGTGAGTTCGATTCCCCGCCGGACCAGCGGTCTGACTAGTTTTTTTTCTGAATCCCCGATGATGTACAGAAATGTTCTTGAGCAAACATGTACCGTGAATTGCTCCTCTCCACCCAGGGGTTAAAATGGGTACCTGTGAAGGGTCTGAGTCGGTACTGCGGCTGCATTTGACTGCGCCATTTGTTAGCAGTGCTCAATATTGTAGGTAACATGGCTCAATGATCAGGGGATTAACTGTTCAGTCGGCTGAACGGTCATTCGGACTGAAAGTAGACTTTAATTTGGTATATTTATATATTACATTTAACTGTTGTATTTGCACTGGATTATTTAGATTTTAGTTAATGATTATTTGATTGCTTCAACAATACGAGGGTACATATTGCTGGGAATTACCACTAATACGGTCGCATGAAAAAAATCCAGCAATAGTTAACAAATCAGCTGTTATGCTTTTGACAATTTTACGAGTGCCGCATGTTTTAAAAACCTATTTAAAACCTGCATTAGAATGAAACATAATATCAATACGTACACTACGATTACTGGAATAAAATAAGACTTAGAATGGATATTTACATGTTGCGGATTCATGGTATGACATTGTGAGTCACTGACCTAGTGTAATAATGTTTGAAGTCTGGGCTATAGTAACAATATGTGTCTAGAGATTATGGAAATGGAACGTTTGTCTAACAAATCGCATAATACAATAAACTATTGAGACAGAATATGCCTGGATATTGCAATGAGTTTTCGCATTGTGCTTGTTGGAAGAGTTCATGATAGTTGAATAAGGGTGGTCTTGGGGCATTATTGCGTTAAAAGGCACGTGTCACTGTTCTTTGGTTATATTCCATAAATAAGATACTTTCAAACTCCTTGTCTATAACTACTTCTCCAGAGTAATATTGATTGCACAGGTCGATACTGATTTAAATGATATTTTTAAATCAAAAGTAGAAAGCTAAATGATTGATCGATAAACGAATAGTTAAGGGTGTATCAATGTCATGAATTTGGGAACTTTTCAAAGTATATGAAAACACTCTATGATGGTTTTGTATTGAAGAGCTATTTAAGATGAATGAAAAAATAGAAAAAGTGTACATTTTGGTGAACAACAGTTCGCTCTACGCCCATGTAAAATTTACCCCACCCACTTCCTCTTATTTTGTCCTTTTCAAACAGCCCGCTTCAATAAAACCAATTTTAAATGAAAACAAATATGATAATGTGGGTTTGTGTTATTTATTTCCTAACTATGGTAGCATTTCCTCATACAAAAACTAATTTAAGAAAAATAAGGCACCAAATGTGAAATTTATAAAGCTCTAAATATCATCGATATGATACTTTTTTGTAAATTTTGTAAGGGGTGGTAACTCTTTTTACTTTAATAACTCAAAATTTTCAACACTGACCTTTCAATTTCTTTTCATATTTTGAACTGCCTTAGTATGGGCTTTCATCTGGTAGAATATAAGAAAAAGTTAAATACTAGAACTATTTCATTTTCAAACTTTTTTACTTTTTTTCATAAAATAAAAAATCTAATAAAATCATGCCCTATATCAAGCATATTTTTGATATTCAAGGATCCATATTGTTCAAACCTGGTGCCTGCTTTGTCTAAATTTGGTTTATATATGTGAACATACCACCATAGACATGAAATAAATAAAGAAAATCCAAATTAACATTTCTGTTTTGTTTTGAAATAGATTTTACTGAAGCTTGTACTCTGAAAGGGTAAATTTGAAAATAAAAATCCAAATTTGACATACCCTTTTCAAATCGCTGTAGCTCAAAAACAAGGATACCACCATATATATTTTTTTTCATTATTTCATTCATCATAAATAGCTCTTCCAAAAAAACAATGATAGAAAAAAAGTTTAATACTTTGAAAAAAATGGCTCATGACATTGATACACCCTTAAAGTTGATTGAACGTGTTCAATTATATAAATATTAATTTTAAGAACGCTCATCATGTTTATATTTGACCCTTTTTGCTATACATGTATCATTCTGATAAACATTACTGTATAGAATATATAAAAAACAACCATAAAGTGAAACAGTCTTTTTCAACCATGTTTGAAGGAAACGTAATGCGCTCTATATGAAATATACGTTTGAAAGGGGAGGAAAACATTAGAATTAGTTGTGTTTCCTGTTAGACCAACGGCTTTCTCACTGAACAAACGTTTTGTTCAGTTTCATTTTATCAAAACATTTACACTCGTATAAGTCATTTGCACAATATATCATCACTAAAAATAAATATTTGGATTTTCAGAGAGCATGCATTTTCAAAACAACAACCCGTGGTAAATAATGTTTCTAGGATAAAAGCAGTTGTTTTTAATATAATTTATAAAAAATGACAATTACAAAACATGTAACATATTATTCTAGTGTGCAGTTACTTGAAAATTATAGTATTGATTAATATACCCTATAATAAGACATACACGCTTCAATAAGAGTACTATTGTTGGAATACTTCTGACAGTACATATATTTGTCAAAATCGCCAACGACTACACCTACTTAATTGTTATCGAAATGAACACGGCATCACACATTTATAAACAAAATTGACCAACCTAGGGAATTTATTCACGCATAGATTCATGTGAGCCTTCCTCTGTTATTTTAAGAATCAGTTTGTCTTTTTTCATCGAACATAGTACTTATCAATGCTTGCTCTCCTCCCTCTGATTGATTATAACCACAGGCTTCTTGATGTCACCTGACTTTCTTACAAAACATCAATAAATATCAATTTGGGTCGAATATTCTGAGAAAGGGATACATAAGTTGGCGCTTATGTGGGGGAATGAAATTTAATTGAAATGAATAACGTCTTGCCCCATGAACATTGGATTTGAAATCACATACATCTTTGTAATTTTGGCTACACTGAACAGCACTTATCCGGTAAAACCAAAATAATGGCAACTGGAAACGTAAGTCTCTATTCAGTTTCAAGTGACACATGAAAGCCTTTGTTTCTGAGGTAAATAATGTAAAAACAAATGTATGCTTTTTCGATAAATGAGCCCGTTAGTGACAAGGAATTAGCAAAGTGGAGCAAAATTCGATATAATTCATAACTTCACCGCAATATAAAATATGACACTGTTCATCCAATTAAGAAATAATTAGAAAAATTCCCATCGATATGCAATTCAATATACCTGATTTTTCAAACTCTAGCACATGCATTTCGTTGTTAACGCCCAAACAACATTGCGTTAACTGTCAGACTGTAATAAAGGAGGGTATTTAACACATTGCGAATGTAAGGCATTCATCTCCCCTATATTATATCTGTTTTCAATTTGTACTGTATCAAACATCAACTCGTCTATTGAGAATCTTATTCTCCTTCGAATAGTTGTCAAATAGTTGTTAACCCTTCACTCTCAAGACGTTTAAAAGCGCGTTCGCAAACAGTTCGTATCTTGATCAATCGCCGCGCAACGCGACGCCTGTTCAGTATCAAAACTATTTGTTACTCGTACAGTGGAGATTTGTGTTATTCTTTCCCAATAAACGCGTTTACGCTAAAACTATTATTTGCAGTGCAAACAGTTTGGAGCCAGATCAGACGCCGGGTAACCCGGCGTCTGATCAGGCTCCAAACTGTTTGCCACCAAGATAAACTTGAAATATCAGAATTGACCAAAAGTTGTTCTTTTCTACGTTTTAGCGCTTTGCGTTTGCGTACGTTTACGTTTAAACGGGAAAGAATAACAGATTCTCCACTGTATCAATATGTGTTGCAATAAATCATTGAATCTTACTTTGAAACAATTTTGCACACAACGAAATTGAAGCAGAAGACAATAAAACGTTGAAGCAGAAAAAAGCTTGCGGCAAATTTGGCAGTGAAATGGTTAACCCATTCCCTTATAGAAGCGACTTTTAGCGCATTCATTTTATTCATCCGCCAAAGAAAATAGTTCCTTTTTATACTGTCATGAATATGTACTATAAGAAATATTTTCTATATACTAGCAGATATTAACTTAAAGCAGGCTGAAAGTAAAGCAGAATGTGCCCTAGGGCACATTCTGCTTTATTTTCAGCCTGCTTTAATAGGTCACATATCTTAAATACTAGAAACAGGCTATGGGTTAAAGGGTTAATCAACCCCTAGCGAGAAGTATATGAGCAAACAGCGTACATGTAAAGAGTACATTTCATAGATGCAAATAGTGAAGACTTAGATTGTAACGTTCCTTAATATTATAATTGGTATCAATGTCTATCCTCGTTGCAATTCTGCAATGATTTGCAAAAGAAAACTAACAATGGCTAGTGACAATTTGACTAGAATCAATTGGGAGCTAGTAGTATCAATTTAAAATCTCAGGCGTGAATGAGCTAACACTTGTTCGACAGTTTGTGAATTGAGTGATCTCGGTCATTTAACTGTTATCCGTTATTTTGTAATCATTTGGCAGTCAATATTTCCGACAGTCGAATGGATTACTATGATCGACAGGTCAATCACCCTTTCATGTACGAGTACTGAAGGGCAGGGTATTTATCACTGAATGTCAGAAAATAAACAGCAAAAATGATATAGAGGTCAGGAGGATCTAAACCATCGATACAACTTCATACTCACTGACAAATAATCAATTAACAGTTCTCATCACTAAACTATAAATTATCTAGGTCAGTTTACCGCTCTAATGCCAAAATGGCATGACGTCATCTGATGCAAACAATTGCCGTCTGTTTTATTTCTCATATTCATGCTTTAAAGAGACTCGCAACCTGATTAAGCATTAAAAATAATAATTTGTAAATATATGCCAAACGCTTATATGAGCGGGTAAAAAATAGTTGAAGATGAACAATTAAGCTTTAAATGCATTTCAATAAAAATATTATTGAGCTATGGTGGGATTCGAACCCGGGACCCGGCATGCGGGGACAGAATAGCAAACATAAGGCAACCCCTTAAACCACTCAACCACAGGCCTATTCATTTCGATTTTCTTTTTGATCGATTTAATGTACATCAGTGTGTAGCGATGGAGAGAACATAACTCGGCTCGGGTTTATGTGTGAGCCCGTGATCAATTTCTATAGCATTTTTTGACGCAATGGATAAAGCGATGGAAAATATCTCAAAAATTAAGATTTGAAGACATTTCTAAAGGGTGTTTTTAGACTGATCATATTTTTCTAATGCCAGATACACGATAATGCTACGCATTTGGTTTTATTTGAGTATTTTCGTTTATTTTTGCAAATACACCATCTGGTTGCGAGTCGCTTTAAGTAACGAAAGTAATATTGAAATGAGTTGTCAGTTTACTCGCATCGGTCCCAGTCAGATCAAGGCAGTAAATGGTTAACTATTAATGCAGAATATTGAGGACATATTACTGAGTAACGGCGTCCTAAGGCGCTTAATAGAGGTCACATGTAAGGACACAATACTCGTATCTGTGAAGGAAAAAGGTATCAATTATTTGCCAAAATGTTGAAGGACCGACCCGGAGTATCGTAAACTCGTATTGTTTCAAATATAAATTAGTTCAACTCAATGGATATAAATGCTTTAGCGAGGTGGCAGTGTTTGGTGTAGATTACTTAAATTGCATTATGCAGTGAGAGACGATTTCCTAAATAATGTAAAGAAGAAAAAAGGTATTTAGGTCAGAAGACTGAGCAAAATAGGTCGCTGTCTATCTCAAAGCAGACACAGCAGAAAAGATGTAATTCGTTCCCCACAATACGTTTACGCTTTATCCCTTATGTCAATTGTAAATAATGCAATAATGTAATAATGTAGTATGCACTTTTATTTCAAAGCTAGTTTTAAGGTGCACTGTAACGAGAAATGTCGAAATGGCTTTCGTACATTCTCGATCTTGGTCCGACTCCGCTTAATGTGGCTTCTAGTTAAGTAAGATTCAAGCTGCTTGTACAGTCAACCGTTGTCTCCTGCGGTTGCAAACTGCTTATTATGTTTATGCGCCATTTCATGACGAAACATGTCTTATTACATTGCAAACAGGGTAGATCAAGGCCAGCTACCGCGTCAAAGACGCTGTAGCTGGTCTGGATCTACGCTGTTTGAAACCCACATGCATCTAGACATTTTATAAAGCTGTATTATACATGGTATTTGTCATTGTCGACCAAACAAGGGGGGTAGGTTGTACATTGCTGCAATGTAATAAGACTCAAACGCAATTAAAATGCACCATCCGTACAAATTAAGCTTATTATTCTTTTGAGAGGGTTTTTGAAATTTCATTTTAATAAGACAATAATAAAGCATTTTAACACACAGTGTTTTATCAGTACCTGCGAATTTCATTGTGAGTTCTGCAAAGTTATGCCTTAAACAAGGCAGTAAGAGTCACACACCTCAGTGTTTCTGATATGCCCATCTACAGAATTGCTCACGGTCGAACAATACCGGTGCACAAACAGAATTTCAGCCGCTGTATTCGGTAATTTGAAATGCCATTCCACTCCTCCACTAGAAAGCCAATCAGATCATGTTGGCTGTGCATTTACCTAACGATGGTGTACACACGACGTCCAAGCTGGTCCCAAAAGTGTTTTTTGGGCTCAAATCAGGCGAAAACACCGGTCAATAGAGAACAATGGACACTGTTATTGGCTAAAAAAGCTGAAGCCACTCTACCTGAATGCGGAGTTGCGTTATTTTACTGTAAGTTCGTGACGTCTTGGTGAAGTTGACGTTGTGTGTTATTCAAACGTCCCGTAACTGTGACGTTGATATAAAGTTATTATGTACTTTGAATAATGTATAGACAGTGGTTCATTTGATGGCTAGTATGAATTAATACACGTGTATGCTTCACTGACAATGCAAAGATGGAAAATTGCACGGGCGGCACGTGAACGCCGTTACAAATAAAAAAAACACAGGCAGTGTGTAGCTACAAAATGATATAAGAAACTAAACCTACCGGAAAAATATGTTCATATTTGACGAGTGGTGTGGTTTCATTGCGGATGAGTATATAACCTAAACGCCTCAAACCAATAGATCTACGCCATTGTCGCCTCCAATAGTTATATAGGGGAGACTATTATTTTTTAGTCAGAGTTGTTTATCTGTCCGTCACACATTGTGTCCGAAATATAACTCGAGTTTTACTGATGCCATTGCAGTGAGCTTGATGAGCCATTTACAAAAACATAACTCTGGCATCGATAGGTATTACATATTCCCCATTTGCATGTGTTCCTGTCCCCTAAAAACTCAAGTTCTACTCATATAAGTGAATTGAAACTGTATATATGGAAATAATTAGATAGAACGAGTTGTTAACCAAACAAATTGCCATTACAAGGGCAATAAATCTGTCATCAATATTTTTAGAGTTATTTGCCTTTCATAATAGAAAATTCTAGATTTATTTTTAAACCAGAGTTAGAGTGTTAAATCGTTTGGATCCGGATGAGATGCCGCGTGACGCGGCGTCTCATCTTGATCAAAACGGTTGGTACATATCCGCCGCTAGCATGCTAAGAGTTAATCGTGTAGCTTTAAATCGATTTGATTTAATTCTATAAGGGAGATGGCATTGTCTATCTGCAGGGTTCTTAATGAGGTAAAAAGTTTTCTCTTCCTCACTAATGCGATAAAGGTTAGTGTATGAATTTGTTGCAGGTTTCAGTTATGGAAAATTTGCCTTTCGATAATGCAATTGCATGTAAATATTTTATGAAGAAATATCAAGACGCCATCCTGGTTTTATGTGAAATATAGAATGATTTAATGTTTAATTAAGTTTTCAACTCTAATATGCTTTCATATTTGCTACGAGTTGTTTGTTCCTATTACAATCGTTGATCCACAGAATGGTATTTGACACATAGATCTATATCCTCTTCATTTGTTTATCGTATCCGAAACCCTTAGCAAAAAAAGTATTATAAAGATATTCAATTTAAATGGAAACTGAGAGATACATTCAACGAATATGGAGAAAAAAAATAGTTTTCTAACTGAAAATAACACTTAAAGTAATCAAACAACTTCATTGTTTAAACAAATACCAGTTATTCAAACTAACCTTCGGCTGTAAATGCAGCGCCGCGAATTCCTTTTATGCTGGAAGTTTGACGTCATCATCCGGGTAGCAAAGGCGCTTGTACACAATCGGATCATATTTATACTGCATGTGATAGGTCAATTTCCAGACACTCGCTACACGTAATAAACATTTAGAGTTATATTGGAAAATGTGTTATTCTAAATCATTTTACAAAGGGAGATTAAAAAATAAGTAACGTGGTCAATTTTGGTATTCATTTTTTGACTAACATTCCAAGTTTTTTTCAGCATTTTTTCGGCTATTATGTTGCCCGCATCTAATACCTAACCGGAACCGCTTTTTGGGATGACGTAAGTAAACCGCACGCGCTATTTCAAACCAAACGTTTTTGTGAGGCTTCCGGATATGAAGGAAGGGTCCGTTTTATGAGAATCAGGGATATAGTCATTTTACAAAACAAAAAATGATGCACCCTTAAAGTGGAATTAGTAAAGCAGAATTCGCATTCATTGGTAAGTTTGAGTAGCCGCCTGATTTAATTACAAGTATCTACGCTGATGGTTATTGTTGAAATAATTAATAATGCAAAAAAAATAATAATACTAGTAATCACATTTCAAAATAAGATATTTTACTATAACTAAAACATGTTTATCTCCACCGAGTCTGCTAAAGAGCTGTCATTTGCACGTGAACTTAACTTATAAGGTAGACTGATACCGGTCCTTAGCAGATTTCGAGTTATATTTGAGAGGCTGTTATTCTTTTTCAATAAACCAGTCTATGCAAAACACCTTATATCCGTGGTATTCGGTTTGGAATAAGTTCAGACCGTACAAACTTATTTAGAGAACCTCTGATCAGACTTTGTAATGTTTGTAATTCAGGTTAAAACAAATCGCTGGCGTTCTAAACGTTAAACAATTTATATATGTTCTTGCATTGGATTTGCATTTACCGTCATCTACACGAGAGTAATAAGGTATTCACTATTATAGAAAGGACCCGATCTCTTCCCGGCTGCTTTCAGGGCTGCCATAAGTTGATAATAAAAATCCTAAGATTTCAAATTTTCATTTTTTCAGACGCAGCCCTGTGCTTTTGCTCTAATGATCAATACTAATGCTCGTGGTTCGCTCTTTTTTACAACCTATGTAAAGCGGCCACTCGTAACAGCAAAATGGACAAAACAGTCAACTTTTATTGGAGTACTTTCTTTCCTGCCAAATATATATGTTACAGGGATTACGTGTAATCCTTGAACTTTTTAGGGATTAAGCGTAATCACTGGGCGTTTTAGGGAATTAATAGATTTGTACTATCATGACATATTTTTTTTGTTTTAAACATCATGCTTTTTTGAAATAGCATGGTCTACTGAAGGTTCATACAAAGTTTCTCGCACAAGTGAATCAGGGACCGTGAAATCACTGAAAAATCAGGGATTTCACGAAAACCCTAAATCTCCCTGGGAAAAGATGTACATTTGAAGCTCTTCGTTGATTTCTTTAAAACTATTTGGCAGTTACTTTTGGTTAAAGTAATAAATCTTACCTTGTTTAATTAATTAATGGCAAGTACCACGCCGCTATGAATTATTATGTTAACCTTAATAACAATACAGATGTCTTGGTTTTTAATTGTCCTGGCTTATATGCATACTGTTCACTTATTTTTATTTACGCGTGCGAGAAAATTTGTATGACCATGATTTTTCAAGACAGTATGATGTTTTAAACCAAAAGAATTGTCATGATAATACAAATCAATTTATTTCGTGAAAAAAGCGACATTTCATCAATTCCCTAAAACGCCCAGTGATTACACGTAATCCCTAAATAATTCAGGGATTACGCGTAATCCCTGATTACACGTTAGCCCTGTAACACTGTAAGTGTTATGTAATTTGTCTAAAGAAATCGAAATACAGTGGAGAATCTGTTATTCTTTCCCGTTTAAACGCAAAGGTACGCAAACCCAAAGCACTAAAACGTAGAAAAGAACAACTTTTGGACAATTCTGATAATTCTTTTTTATCTTGGTGGCAAACAGTTTGGAGCCTGATCAGACGCCGGGTTACCCGGAGTCTGATCTGGTTCCAAACTGTTTGCACTGCAAATAATAGTTTTAGCGTAAACGCGTTTATTGGGAAAGAATAACAGATTCTCCACTGTAAGTGTTAATCAGTTTGGATCCTGATCAAACGCCGCTTCAGACCGTAGTTTAGCAAGAGCCAAACTGTTTGTAAATATTTATTGTTCTCGGGATAAAGCAGTGAAATTCTAACGTGTACATAAGATGGGGTTTTCGAAAAGACTGTAATTAATAACACGTGTTTTGTTTCTACCAAGAATACAACATAATTATTCTCCAATAATTGTAGTTGGTTTTATTTTTGAGTCATCTAATATATATTAAAAACGATGTCTCAGTGTACGAAAGCAATCACCTTTACGAGGGAAATGCAATGATCATAATTATTTGACTGGTGACGACTTCATAAAGACATAATTATACAAATCAAGGCTGACAAAAAGATCCCCAATATCGCCACTAATAAACTTCACCAAACTGATTTAGTGGAGAAGAATTTTTTTTTTTAATTAAACTAAAAACAAAACATAATGCAACATAATGTATAAAGTAACATTTCTTAAACTTATGTGGATTTAATTTAAGCTGCATAGCAAATAGTTTGAAGCCTAAGTGCCAAATATTTTGAATTTTGATCTGGCTCGAAACTGAAAAAGACATAAACATTTCAGAATACATGCGTTTATTGCGAAAACATAACGTCTCACTTCTGTACAGGGTATACTATACAGTATATGCAATATGAAAACAAGATAAAAAAATTCAAATAGGTGTACTTTACTACTTCCACAAAGCTTTAAGCTACCATCTGTCTTAAAATCCACCAATGAATCTTAATGTCAGTAGTCGTATTAGAAAGGTTTTACTGTATATTCTACGCCGCTACCTCTCTACAACGATACCCAAATGGGAGACAAAAATGTGTGCGGTTTTCAGATGGAGCCGTTATAAGGAGGGAAAATTGACATAACGCGGAGTCTCATCTTGATTCAATCTGTTTGTCACTCGTCATTAATTTGTATCTGTCAAAATGTCCATTGTGTAAAACAGCAGACATCATTTGCAGCCGTGAATAGTTTGGACGTTATTGTCTTGTCTGTGGGGAAAGCGGCAATCTTTGTTACGAGGAGTGAGTCGTAGTTGAGATATACTTTTAGGAAGGGAGCACTGTACTACAGAATAACGTTTGCATTTGTTATGTTTTCACCAAGCTCATATTGATTTGCCATACGAAAATTCGAGACTGGGAATTGGTTCCTGGAACTAGCCTTCTTCATTTAACTTTATGCATTAGACTTTCGTTACAGAAATCGCAATGGGATTTGTCAACAGTCGCTGCCATTTAATGACGATGAAAAGAGGAACATCGGCCAAACAGTAGGCCTTTGAGTGCCTCGTTATCCCCTTCACTGACTTACCCCGAGTATACTGACTTTCGCAAACAAGTTGGATTTAGGAAAGACCGCAAGCAACTTAGCTTCTAAACTGATTCTATACCATTTGATACTCATATCGATTCTAGCTTCAGGAAAATAGCTTGCCGCTCAATTTGAGAAACAAACCCAGACTCCATACTGTAAGCAGAATACATTTTGGCAGAGAATGCAGTTAACCGTCAATAAAAATGGCAAATGGTTGAATTACAGACGTAGCTTTATTTGACTGAACCAAGTGAAGACTGTTTAAACTCTACACTGGCAGGATGTACAGTGCTCCCTCCCTACAACGGCCCTCCCAACAACGACTCCATCCTTACAACGACCCTTACTGCAATTCCCTAAACGGGACCATTTTATCTTACGCTTTTGCCGCTTCAATATTGTCTGCTTAAAAATGTACTGTGCTATTTCGTCTCAAATATACATATAAGTGGAGAATTTGAGAGAATAAATATAATGACGCGTGGCAAACAGCTTGATTTCAGATCAGACGTCGCGTTAAACGGCGTCTGCTCTGGATTCAAACTGTCTGCTAATGTGAGCAATGTCTTAATTTTTCCCTCTCTATAACGAGAGGGAGCGCTGTAGTATGTTGACTAATTGTACTCTGTCGTGTTTGTTTCTCAAATACTCGGGATTTAGTTTTCTAGACATTGTTTATAAAGAAATGTCGAAATGAATATCAAACAGCTTAAATTGTGTTCTTTGAGCTGATTGCAAAAACTCGTGACACTGTGAATACATTCGAATGCCAATTCAGGTAGCAGCACTTCATTTAAACTATCACTAATACATGTTTTTCGCGTTGAGTAAAGAAAACGACCCACTCCATTGTAGTAATGTTAAATTATTATATCATAATTGCATGTTCTGAGCTTAGATATTAAACAGAACCTACACTTATATAAACTAATTTTTTTTTCAACTGTTTGGTTTATCAAAAAACGGCCTACTTTTATCTACGGGCGCTAAAATTTACGAAATGACATGATGTTTTTTCAGTTTGTCTACCAAGTGTGTCATGTCCCACAAAATTACAAACACTGTAAAACATGACGAGACAACACATTATTCAGTGTTTTATTGTGGTCTACACTGTTTGCTCATGTCTAATTTTGTGGACAAGCATTCAAATAAGCTTGCTGTATTGTTTCATCACAGAATGTTGCCTACAGTACTGCATAAACACAGTAATAAAAATAATCTGTTTTATCTAACTGTACTGTATTATATAAATCCTGCACTAAGCAGTCCATTTTCTTTCAATTATACAGTAAAACCTCTCTATTACGACCACTAAACGAATGCTAAATGAATGTATACGACAAGTGCCAGCTTAAAGCAAGATAATAATGAAACAGAAAGCTCCCAAAGGAGCGTTCTGTTTCATTGTCACATTGCTTTAAGCAGTCACCTGCCATAAACACCTAATGATTAACGATATATAGTGGTCGTCGGAGAGGGATTTTACTGTACAAGTATTTCCTAGAAAAGACCGCTAACTACAAGATTGACTGTACTATTAAATTATTAACGTTTCGTAAAGGTTGTTGCTATCTAAATGTTTGGTTGTAATTTCTGCAAACTTTGTAGATGAGGGTACATCCTTCTTGAACCAAATGTCATTGACCGTGTATCCGTGTATATCAATTGCAAGCACTGCCATTAACGCGTACTTAATCATGTCATTAACAAGCAATTGATTATGTTTTCAGCATTGGAAGCGGGCCAGAGGATACTGGTGATATTAAGTATCATTAATCATTTGGTTTCGGGAATTCAGTAGGAAGTTACATATTACATTAAACATTATCGTTTACGACTTCTAAAAACGAAGGTTATTGGTTGTATGAAAACATGTGGTAACTAAAAGAAATGTAATGATAAAACAGTAAACTCATAAAGGAGCTCTTTTAATTACTTTGCCCTAGCTTTAAGAAGTCACCTGACTTAAACACTACATGCTTAGCTTGCTTAGGTAGTTACAATTGAGGGATGAATAGTACTGTATAGGCGTATACAATGCTCCCACTTGTGTGCGTTGTTCGGAGGGAGTCGTTAAAGGGAGGGAAATTGGTTTACATTTGCAAATAGCTTGAAATCAGCTAAGACGCGGCGTCTGATTTTGATTCAAGCTGTTTGCAACTAGTCATATTTGAGAAAAGCAGCATACGGCAACTTTAGACAGGCGATAATGCAGCAGTAAAAGCTTTAGACATAATGTTCCTGTTTAGGGAATTGTGGCAAGGGTCGTTGTAAGCAGGGAGTCGTTGTAGGGAGCACTGTAGCATCCATTGTAGTTTAACAACAAGGATGTGGGATGGGTTAGTTTTCATATATAGAAGGTGGATATAAAACTGTTAATGAAAACATTTTTCAGCATCATATGTTCTGAGAAAGAAACAAAATATGTTATAATATTCGCTGTATACTCTTGTATGTATGCGTGATTTGTGTTTCACGGCACTGCGGCACAGAATAGGTCATATAGCGCCAACGAATGATTCGGGATGATGAGATGATGATCATTTCCGGATGATGAAGTCTCAATCGTTCCAAAGCATGACATGGGGTCAATACCACCAACATGCCTTTCTTTTAGTTCTTGTCATATGGAGATAATATCCGTCAAATAAACAGAAACAACATTCCCTATGACAAAGTCCGGAACTTCGGAAAGGTAGGAATGTAATTTATGTATCCTCTTCAAGTGTATAATTAAAAAAACATATGAGTAACCAACCTAGAAGATTAAAATCAAAACATACTCTCGTGTAATGAAGTTTTCGAAAACAGAGACAGTTCGACACTTAAATACGCTTATTTGTCCACGCATTGTTTGACGCTATGAATATGAACAGTGGAAAGCATGTTATTGTCACCAATAAATGTGTAAGTATTTAAATAGTCATGGTCGCAGATAACAATCATGAGCTAGAGCTTTTTACCACTCAGATCAAAAACGGTTTCAGATATTGTTTAAAAGTGTCAATTTCTAGATACAATGTGGTATTGCATTGTTTAGCGTTGAGTTTCGTTTCAAAGAATAATATCGTCTCCACTGTATGTTTTTGTACAGTATATGAGGCATTGGACCTACTGTCACGTCATCTCAGACACAATTGAATGTGCCTCAACACATGTTCCTGACATTTAAATCTCGAGGGAATCTGATCGTACATTAACTGAATGTGACTCAATTTACAAAAGGCAAGGCCTTCCCCGAAAACAAAATTATTGAGCATACTTGAAAGAAATAGGATTAAACCTTAAAACGCCGGTAAGTATTGTTTTCCTCCGTTACAATGTCTGAATACACCGCATCGTATTCGGCAAGGGAAGGTCATAAGCTATTGTTACGAATAAGTTCACAAAGTATATTCTATAAGGAGCAAAACTGATTCAGATAAACTGTGTGTCACTCGGGTTTTAATAAACGGTCAATATTTACAAATCTGAATAAGGGGAGATCCTTTGAAAGCACAGAAAACAAAGCAAATACTGAAAATGGCAGACTCGGTTTAATTGAGTCTGTTCATGAGCAATACTGAAATATGCAACAGTGCTCACGCCCCTAGCACCAGCTTAAGCGGGATTCCACTTTCAACTGTAAATGCGCCGAAATCAATGATTCCAAAGGACCGGAAAGTATAACAGCACTGAGAATGAAGTACGGGACGACTTTTTACAGCCACCACACAAGCACTTAACATCTGCTGTTGTGAATTATAAATCTGAATAAGGGGAGATCTTTTGAAAGCACAGAAAACAAAGCAAATACTGAAATTGGCAGACTCGGTTTAATTGAGTCTGTTTATGAGCAATACTGAAATATACAACAGTGCTCACGCCCCCTGGCACCAGTTTAAGCGGAATTCCACTTTCAACTGTAAATGCGTTTTACTATCGTTTAAACGGGAACTGGTCACCTATTATCTCTTTTATAGAATATTCAAAAGGTCTGAATGTTACCATTTTCCATGGTTTATCAAGTATTGCACGTATTGGTCTTCAAGGTTAAGAAATATTATTCAATTGTTTCTGATTTTGCCTTCTTCAGTTGAAATATTAACTCTCTGGCCATTACGTATGTATGGTTCTTATCACTGTTTTTGCATTTGCTTACCGATATTATGCAACGTGAACATGTATGGTGTTGTTTATCACTAACACAGTTTGTGAACATCTTAAGCATTTCAAATATTTTAACACAATAGCGGACAATGGGAAATGCCTACAATGCCATTTACTAAACATTGCATATTTTGCGTTCATACAGTAACCTTATCTAACACAACCTGCTGAATGTGTTTTAGAAAGGCAACTTATTTAGTTAACTGCAATTAATAAAAATATTTAAACATCGTTATTAATTCTAGAATATATGAAATGCATGCCATTATAAAGTTGTTCATCATGTCATTTACAAATACTTAATTATTTGTTAATGATTACTAGCAACCAAATAACTTCAGACATCAGAAGCTGTCATTAATCATTTGTATCCTGAAGTTATATAAGGAAGCTATTTAGTCATTGATCCTTTCAACTTCAAATGAACCCTTCCAGTTATATATTAAGTCTAGTTCAATCACTCAAGGTTTTTCGTAACAACTTTTCAAAATGAAGAATAGTTCAAACCTTGTGTATTAGACTTCATTTCTTCGTCTACATTTTTTGCACCCAACAAGCGTGCCCTACACATATACAAAGCTTGTAAAAAAACGCACACGTATTACAAGGGTCCAGCGTTCAATAAGTAAGTTTTTTATGGAAAACAGCTGTTGTGTATTTATATTTTATTTCAGCTAATGAGTTCGTACTTGTCGAACAAACCAGTATTTTCAAATCTAATCTGAATCATGCATAAACTTTAATATATTTAGTGCAGATTTGTGATATTTCTTGACAAGAAATGCACTTAAGCATGTTAGCAATTTACTAATAATCCAAATATTTGAATGAAACGTTTGAATATGAAAATAGCAGAACATTTTTGTCCTCTCTGCTACCTGATATATAATTAATCAATAGTTTTGGAACATGTTTACATCATGTTAAAGTAAAAAATAACCCGTTTATGCCTGAATATTGGAATGATCATCCCCCTGTGTGCTTGATGAACCATTTCATTATAGGAATACATGAATGATCGTACCACAGTTCAGTGTTTCTCAATAAGCAAAGTAATGCATATATTATAGAAAAAATAGTGAAGATAATGATTTCAGAAGGTTTTTACTTAATGGGTAAAAGGGAACAATGTTATCCAAGCATACATCAATTTTAACCCTTTATTGCCTTTCCTAGAGTACAATTATAATACGAACAGGGTCAAAACTGTGTGACACACATTTCAATATTTTGTACGTCAAAATACTTTAATCTTAAAGTTGAAAAATGAATGCAGATAGGTAGATAACGGCAGTGCAGGGGATAAAACCACACTTAAAAGTTACCATAGCGAAAATTATAAACAGTCACTCTGATTCTTTCACTATGCGATACATTTTCATTTAACTGCAAAATGTAATTGTTTATTTCAAATATAAGTGATTGTCGTCCGTAAAGCCATATTTTTTCTTCGTGTTTTAACTGCAAATTCATGTATGCCAGTTGCAATAGCTTAGTAGTCAAATTGTTTGAATTTCTGATGACATATTCTGGAAGAAATGCCAAAATATTGTTGATAAACGTCTGTGAAAAATGCATTGCGCCTATTTTACATGTACATGGACTTTTGAACATCAGTTATGCAATATTGGCTAAAAGATAATACAGCGTTCCCTCTCTTCAACGACATCCAATGGGAGACTAATAATGTGTGCGTTGTTCGGAGGGAGTCGCTATAGCGAGGAAAGTTGGCTTACATTTGCAAACAGCTTGAATCCAGATCAGACGCCGCGTAACGCGGAGTCTGATCTATGTTTCATGCTGTTTGGCAATCGTTATTAATGTTTTTCTGTAAATATGGCAAAGTTATATTACTTTGAGAAAAAAAGCAGACGACAATTTTAAACAGACAACATTGCAGCCGTGAATAGGTTGGACACACATATATTGCTTAGGGAACAGCCGCAAGGGTCGTTGTAAGGAGGTAGTCGTTGTTGGGAGGGCCGTTGTAGAGAGGGACCACTGTAATTGGTTTTGAAAGGTAACAAAACGCTAAATATTTACCCTCTGGTGACTTCTTAAAGAGAAAGAAGAATATTTCTGTTAAAAAAACTCGTTTCTGGTTTTTGAAAATGTGTGAATTGAGAAAAACAAAGGTGCTAACTGACAGTGTCAAATGGTAGAATTTCTAGAGTATTTTTCCAAGTTGCGTGCATAAATGATAAGCTTAAAACGTTTTCACACGGGGAAACTTGAAAATATTCTTTATGAATACGAAAACAGACTAAAACATACGGCTAGATAAATGTACATACAAAGGAACTGCAAATGTTTTTTGGCTGGTCTGTCTTAACCCATTATCCCATAGAGCGTTTCTAATTTTGAAGACTTGTGATCACATAAAGCAGGTTGAAAGTAAAGCAGAATGCACCTTCAGATGCATTCTGTTTTACTTTCAGTCTGTCTTAAGCTACCATCTGCTAAGATAACAAAAATATTTTTATGATACATATTCTTGACAGTATAAATTTGAACTATTTACTTCAGTGGAGGAATAAATAAAATGCGTAAAAGGGTGTATTTATGGGGTATTGGGTTAATGCCCTCTTTACTTAGTTTTCTCAAAATCGAACGAATGTGACATAGGCAAACAATATAGTATCTTGTTAGACGTTCATAATGCATACTACTGTTTGCTGAATTTCAATTTTAAACAAACGAAAATCAAAAATGAGACCTGGTACACCATAGATCTAAAATGAGCTAATATAATATATAAGCATTGTATATACAACTGGCTGCAAAAAGGTTATACACAGTCTGCAATAAATGAGACTTGTCATGAGATAACAAGCCATGTTGCATTGAAAATAGTGCGACACTTAGCCAACGGTGAAGCTTTAACCTAATGGAATGTGTACATTTTCAAACACACAAAAACAAAAACAGACTTATTTTTAGAAGACGAAAACATACAGGCAGTAAAGTAGTTCAAAAGTACGAATAAATGATCGGTTGTTCTACATGTCAGTCATAGACAATGAGTACCAAGATTGTTTTTCAATTCTCAAAGGTATACAATGAAAAACACATTATTAGAATAAACTAAATATACTTAGGGGGTTATTGACAAATGTTCCTTTTGTTTAAAAATGATAATCATATGAAAGTCAGTCAGTTTAAGAATGATCAGATACCGAGTATCACATTGTTTGACATAAGTGAAGTATTTTCTTTGAGCGTAAACAGGTAGATTTAGAACGAATAACGTATTTCCTTCTGTTTGCAACATACCTTAGTCCAAGGTTATAAAGCTTTTGAGTTGAGTCTGAAGTATTTCTCAACTGTTTGTTTGAGCCAAATGCTTCAGAGCGATATCAGACTTAACTCCGATGCTTTTTTTTCTTGAACCCAGATGCACATTTTCCGATTTTTTTTAAAGATAAATGTTCTTGCATCAAGTTACTATTTTATAAGAGCCTGCAGTTGTTTATTCGCGCGATAAGAGGTTTTAGCATTATACCATACATTTTTTCTCCAGAAATATGCGCAAATAAAGCCGCCGTTTTAGATACCGTATAAATTTAAAATTAGTTTAACAATTGAAAAAAGGAATTCAATTAAGCCATATTCAGACAATAACAAACCAATAATCTAGAGGATAATATAAAAAACATCATATAAAGTTTTACCAAATGTCGAGGCACTATAGCTTGGTGATTCGACGACAAATAAGACAATCAGTTATACAGATGAGAGGCGTTATTACTTTCCGTTTGATAAGAATGAAAGTAAACGCTTTGCAACAGGCAGATAATAAAAACTTATATAATATTGGAAACGTTGAATTAAAACTGGTTGTAAAACAGTTCAACAATTAAGACCAAAACCAGACCCATTCCCTCGGCAGCTAATCATACTCAAACAGTTAAACGTGCAAAATGCGTTTAGCAGAAGCGTATTTATTGCAAAGAATAGCGTTTTGTCCAATATAGCACCGTAATTTATATGTTTTATGCAATATTGGAATAATTGTGTGATTGCAATTTATTGATGAAACAACAATTTTGGTTTTGCATGTACTGACCAGGGAGTATCACAAACGTTTGTATTCAACGAAGTGGTGTCCATTACACTTGAGCCGGGCCATGATAAAACCAGCCTTATTGCATTGCAGCATTGTACAGACCAAACACTGTAGTCGTCACAGGCTCTGTATCTGAGTTTGGTCAACTCAACACTGCCATACACTGTACATAATACTGCTTAAACAATGCTTTGGATGCCTGTGGTTGTCAAACAGAGTAGATCAAGACAAGCCACCGCGTCTTTGACGCTGGCCTTGATATTCTGTTTTTGCAATAAGTCAGATGTTCTCATGGCACGGTTCATTTGGTTTAGAGTCAGATTAGACACCGGGTTACTTACTGCATATGATCAGGCAAATAACTGCTGCATTTGTTTAGTATACATGAGAAATAAAAGACATAAAAGACGATTGGTATAAATTACAAGAACCGGCTCGGCTTGAAATATAAGGGACTGCTATATATATGGTACTTTTTTTGTCCACGGAACCGTACATTTATTCCAGAATTACATGGAAGCGTATCTCCTATAGCGCCTTCATGTAGGAGTGAATAAGTAAACCGAATGTTTACCCCTAAGCTACGACCAAAATTGGTATCGTCTGATTTGAAGTTTAAACAATAGTGTCAAACAGTATGGATCTAAATTAGAAGCTGCTTCGCCAGGTATCTGAACTGAATCAAAATTGTTTGCCAATGTAGTTCATGTCGCGATTGGCAGGTATTGTTTTAATAAAAAAATGGTAGAACGATATTACTTACAGGTATTGATTATCTATACAGTTTCGTTTACATGTGTGGTTGCAGTTCGTGGTAAATATTTTCGTTATAAACGTGGTTGTTTCTAATACGATTAAAGTATTGGCGAAACACTTTAATGCCTAGTAATGCTGATTTATGTTTTTGTAAAAGTCGAGCTGAGAAAAGAATTATACTTTTATCTTCGCAAACAGAATCACAGGAGAATTGTAAATTGCAAAGTAAAACACCGTGTAAGTTGGAAAAGAATGTTTAATGTTGTTTCTGTATTGTAAAGTGTTTTCTTTTTGTTAATCGTGGAAAAGAGCAACCAAAAGGTTAAGCCAAAGTGTACACGCCTGGACCTACTACAGTGGTAAATACGCTATTCCTATCCATTTACGCGTTAATCTATGCGTAAGAAACGCATTGTGAACGGTTAACGAACGGTTAACGCCTAACGATTTTAACGCGTTCAAACGCGTTAATAAACGATTATACCAGAGATGTCGCGATTGGTGAGTCAGTTTTCCGTTTCACGCGGAGATTTCGGATTAATGCGACTTTATCAGATATCGTTTTTTTAAGCTTCTGATCTACACCACACCTTAGATCCAAATCATACACCAACTTACTAAGCATATGATCCGGAGCAATGCTTGGGTCCCGACCAGATGTCAAATTACTAAGTGTCTGCTTTGCATAAATGTCTGGATACAGATCAGATGCTGAGTTAAAATTAACATGCGGAATTCCAAATAGCACGTGTGACATGCATGCTAGTTACAAATATCACAAGGCAGGCCGCTAAGAGTGTTGCGTCACAAACCGGATATGAGGTAATAAAACTGCGGCTTATCAAAGTAAGTATCCTAATTGGGGTTGATCAACCAAATAAACCAAATCATATCTGCGAGTATGTGTCAGTTATTATACTGTCTCATCAAAGTAAGAATATATCTGTATATATAGTTCGAATACAGATGAGACTCCACGCAACTCGGCATCTCAACTAGATCCAAACTGTAAAAAAGAAATCAAACACGTATGCTTCATTCTTATCTGTTAAACATAAGAACCGAACTACTCGGCGTCTCATCTACATCCAAATCGCTAGCATTATATTATTATGAAAAGTAATTGGGGTTATTCAAAGCTCTCAGTTTGGATCCTGATGTTATGCCGAGCTATACAGCCAGGCGTCTGATCTGGATTCAAAAAGTTTGCAAAGAAATCAACGTGGAAGGAATTTTTCTAATAAATATCAAACAGAAAGAATCTCGGTGAGACGCCGAGTCACTGAGCATTATGATTGAGATCCAAACTGTATATAATTTCTATAAGCGTAAACCAGATTAGATCCTGATAAGAGGCGTCTCATCTACATGTGAAAAATCGCATCACAAAATGAGTTTTATTGCGAAAATGCATTAATGTAGATGCAGAACAGTTTTTATTTGATCTTGACTCTTTTAAACGCGCAAAGAAACGCGTAAAGAAACGGGTAGGAAACGCGTTCAACGAAACGGATAATTGATGCGTAAGAAATGCGTAAGAAACGCGTAAAGTGGGTAGGAATAGCGTATTACTCCTGAGAAATTGGCTATGAATATGAGTGTGTGTTGGATATGATATAAATAGGATCTTATATTCGTGTTCATATATGTTTAATTTATTAAATGCGTCTTTTTGAAACGATAAATAACTCGCTAAAGCTCGTTTTTTATCGTTTCAAAAAGACTCATTTAATTAATCAAATAAATATGATCACTCATTTAAGATCCTCTATTTTTCCGAGACAAAAGAATATTGTATGCTGCTTTGCAAGAATAAAGAAATACATGTTGTTTTGTATTTAAAGGAATTGTCATCGAAACTGTAATGGAGTTGGTCAACTGTTTAGCCTTGTTACCATCAATAAGTGGAACACACTGTTAGCACTTTTTGGCTCGGACGAGCCTCTTTGGAATTATAAGTTCTGAAAGGTGTGCGAGTCTAGCTATCCCTACAACACTTTCTGTCATACGGGGTTTACATATGCTCTCTTAATGATCTCCACCACTATCAGATGAACTGTGTAACAGCACTGATCCTAAGTCTGTACCTGTGGTGATATAAACACCAAATTTACTCCCCTCGTGGTGTTACTTGTTATAAACATTCAACTATTAGTCATAGCCGACGATGCATTATAAGACATGCACATAACGAAAATCTGTAGGGTCTTTAAGTAGGTTACTGCTTAATTCATGGCAAGTGTAATGCAGAAACTCCATAATTAGTGTTCTGCATTACTTTTGTTCAGCATTAAACTGAAAGCCCGAGCCTGCAGTACTACAGTACTTTGATTACACATTATTTTCAAGAAATTATTTTTGCATTGCTTTAAATGACCTCTAAGGTTTAAATTTTGAAATTATGTGATCAGAAACTAGGTCACTGGGTCAAACTATAAAATAATCTTGTCAACACTGTAATCGATCAGACTTTGCACTTATCTTTAAAGAATTTGGTTTGTATTTTGCCCTTGATGGCATCGAAAAGTAAAAGTAAGCAACAGGATAGTCAATATTTAACTGCGCATGCTTTTAGGTCCACGTGCATAACGTTAGATAAGATAGCTAATTTAAAGACAAACACCTTTTCCAAACCTGATATTGTGATCACTTTTTACACTATAATTTTGTCAAAGAGACAATTCTAAGTAGAAATCACAAATCAATGCCTGGTTACGACATAAAGGAAACACATGTGTGAAATGTTTATTTACCCTTATGTGTAGCTCTGACAGTACCGGACTCAAGATTAGGGCAGGAGTTCAAACACATATAATCTTTGTATCTGCATTAAAGCCTAGGGTGTTACTATTCATTAGAATCGTCTCTTCAAGACGTTTATAAAACTTACTCACATCGTAGGATATGACGCTTTAATGGCTGAGGAAATGTTGTATTTGGTCATGTTACTACCTGCTATCTGGAACTCTGCTTGGTTTGCTTAAAATTGATTACTACCTGTTCACGTGAGTAATAGATGCAGGGCTGCCATTTCTCCGGATTTTTCCTAAATCTTCGGATTTTTTTTCTAGAACATGGTAGCTTAAAGCAGGCTGAAAGTAAAGCAGAATGCACCATAAGGCGCATTCTGCTTTACTTCCAGCCTGCTTTAAGTAGTCACGTGTCAACAAAACTAGAAACATGCTATGGGGTAAAGGTACGATTCGTAAATTCGCAATTGAAAAATGCAAATTTGGAAATCTTAGGATTTTTCATGTCAACTTATGGCAGCCCTGTAGATGTGAAGATATCACTAATGTCTTTATGATGATAAAGAGGTTTCTACATGCTAAAATGTAATCTTCAATCACAGATCAAAGGGAAAGTGTAAGTTAACATAACAATGGCTTCCTGGCTATTGCTATTAGTGAGATATAGCATTGGTAACACTTGCAGTAGTCAGAATGTGATATCATTATTTATCATGAAAAAAGGAAAACCCAAACTGTCGCATGTAAAATTTTATTTTGAACTTTGACTTTTGGGGTCCGTTTCATAAGACTTCGTACGACAAACACGGTCGTAAGTCAAAACTTTAAAATACATTTAATTTCTGATTTCTCTATCTAATCCTGTCATGTGACACAATGCAGGATAAGATGGAGAAATAAATAATGATTGAGACTTTTATAATCTGACTTACGACTGTATTTGTCGTATGAAGTTTTATGAAACCCAGAAACATGTTACTTATTTTTGTTGCAAACCATTTTTTAAACACTTTTGAGCATAAAACTGAATTTATTTTAGTGAATATTTCGAACGACGTCACTCTAAACAGGACATCTTTTGTAATAGTTTGTGTCGTTATCGAAGTGTGTTGATTATACATGTACTATTATCAGTTATATATCTATATGTTTCTATATTTTACAATATATGTTTAAGTAATTTTGGTTTATTTAATGATACTCTTTATATTAACCCATATGCTCTCAATGACACTTAAAAGCGCGTTTGCAAACAGTTTGGATCCTGATCAGACGCCGCGTAACGTGACATCTGATCAGGATTCAACCTGTTTATATTTACATTCACCCCACTCAAATCCATTGAAAAAAATCGACATTCAATCCGTGTAAACGCTATTATAGAGGAGGCGGGCAGATGCATTTTTCATTCGCGAAATAATCTTTGAACTCGGACAGCAAACATTTAGCGGATTTTTCGATAAAATTGTTCTTAACCGATGTTTGCCTTCCAATCAGCGGAAACAATAATTACCGACTGAATGTCTTCTTTATTGTTGAAATATGTTGCAAGAAAATTCATATACATTCTAAAAATCAGCTTTCTGCATTTCTTTATGACAAAAATCGATAGATTTATCCTACTTTTAAAATGACGTCATTTCCAAATGACATCAAATCGGTATTTTCGCGCCAAACTGTCAATATGTTGACGTAAGAATGTAAACAATGGAACTTAATTTTTGCTTTCGAATGTACACAGTTTCAGTAATTCGGTCATGGATGTTCCTTACAGCGTACAAATTATTCGTGTTATCAACCTCTAATATGAATTTAACACACATGTGTACTAACAATATGTTCATTTCATATTAGAAATAACAGCGAATATAGTGGAAATATAAGAAATGAACTGATTTTTTCGGCGTTTAAGCGAAATAAACGACAGCAATTATCGGCAAATACAATGAATCGCTAGCGTCGTTTTTCTGCTTGAACGCCGATAAAATCAGTTCATTTCTTAGGACACTCGTTTTGAATTTTCTTCGGTCATACTGCCTTATTTTTAACTTTGAAACTACATTACAGACAACACAATCGAAGCAGACGACAATAAAACGATGCAGGGGTAAAACTCGCACGCAAAATGAGGCAGTGGAAGGGTTAAATACATGGTTAAATGAAGGTAGTTTGACTCTTATGAGACCGGATCAATGTCGGTATATATCGGTATTTTCGTAGAGCTACTGGCCATTTTCGTCAATTAACGTTTATACCGAACCATGATCGAGCAGACGTCAATCCTTTAATCGCGTTTGGTCATTGCAGTCCACTTTTCAAAAATACGTTTTGATTATAATCAGATGCCGCGTCGTTTTGCATTAAACCTAGCTTTTTTAGTGAGTTTTATCACAAATTTAAAGCAGGCGATGCAACGGCGACGGAGATGTTAAAGCACATTGTTTACAATGGGAATGACATGTTTAAGTTATACAGTGAAAAAATTCAATTCTAAGCAAATACACGTGTTTAATATTTAAGAAATAACAAATTCGTAGGTGTTCATTACCGTGCATTAGATCACAGTTAGGAGTTGAGATGTGGCATCATTAGATCACGAGGCCTTTAGGTTTGTCTAAATGGTAACGACCTGTAAATGTTTTTATGGATATACCAATGGGTTACAATATGCAAAGCAACATCTAAAGTGTCACCCAAAGGAAACGTAAAGAATAGATTAAGAAACCAAATCAAGGAAGTGTAGAGTTTGTGTCATTAAATAGTGGTGCTTAACTTAGGATATATAGTTTACCTCCATCTTGCTTTAGGTAGTAACGTGCCTTTACCAGTTAGTCCATTTATAGGTATTTTACGCCTTTAATTTATTCCCCCATCTACACACACGCATATGGTATCATAAAGCAGACTCAATCTAAAACAAAATGCGCTTTAAGGGGCATTCTGTTTTTTCTTTTAACCTGATTTAAGTAGTCACCTGTCTTCAAAACTAGAACGGCAATGAGTTAAAGGGTTAAGCAGAGTTAGATATAGATGCCTTTCACTGCAGTCTATGAAAGAGAGGGTAAATCAACAATTAAAGGTAACGTAATTCAACAATTCTAATGTTTACAGATTCTGAGAAACGTTGACAATTACAGTGGAGAAAACGTTATTATTTGCCAATAAACGCGTTTACGCTAAAACTATTATTTTTTATGCAAACAGTTTGAAGCCAGATCAGACGCCGGGTAACCCGGCGTCTGATCAGGCTGCAAACTGTTTGTCACCAAGATAAACATGAATTATCAGAATTGTCCAAAAGTTGTACTTTTCTACGTTTTAGAGCTTTGCGTTTGCGTACGTTTGCGTTTAAACGGGAAAGAATAACAGATTATCCACTGTACTGATTTATTTGAGTGCTGAACAGTTTCTGACCTGACCTGATCGGAAACAGATTTATCCACAGTCTGGTCTGGCGCTAAACCATTTGCAATAGTTGTTTTAGCCAAACGTATATTCGGAAGAGTGCTATCTGGCCTAAGTGTAGTAAAAGTAGATATTAAATCGCCCCACATATCACATGCTGACTATAAACGGTATACAATATGTCTTAGTTGTATCCGCAGAGACTAAATTGACACATTGATACGGTCTTCATATCTAAATATTTCCCAACCTGGCTCTGGGAACTCTACACTGGAAACAGGATATTTGTCATTTCGTCCTGCGATTCAATTACCATTCAATAACATATTCGACTTTATCTTATTGAGCGTATTTTGTATAATCAATTTTACGACGTCTCGTAGACTAGGAAATGTATGAAGAGGTCGCGGGTTTATGGGGGCTGAGGAATAATCAGTTTAATTCAATAAAATCAGATGTTTACAAGAAACATGGTCTAGATGCCCTTGTTTCTTACCAAGTTGATCCAATCCAACACATTTACGCCATAAAAGGGATATATTTGATTAATAGCATAGCGAGCAATTTGAAAATATGTGTCTGTACCAAATACTAATACGCTATAAGGTTCGTATGTGATATGGAATGAAGTCTAATGTTTTGTGACCTAAATAGAGTATTGCTTTCCTTTGAATAGATGGCGTTGAATAACACACGTCGTTTAGCATTTGTAATTACCTACTGGTATAACTTGGCAAATGAGATAAACGATATGTACTTATGACGTCACTATATGTATTTAGGGGAAGGACCGATTCTAAGTTGGTAGAACTTGTGACCAAACCCCTTTTCCTGTAAAACAATATGGCAATAAAATATGTTTAAACTAATATGTATGCGCCAATGTCCTACGTATCGGCATTGATTAGTCCTTTACACAAAATATACATATTTGTCCGAGATAAGTGAAATGACTATGTATACCAAGTAAGATACCATGTACTTATTACATGTATATAAGTGGTTCAGGGTTTAATACTGATACAGTGAAATAAACGTTATTCATTCCAAATAAATAAAATCTGCTAAAACATTATTTTCCTATTGCAAAAAGGTTAAGAGTCAGATCAGCCACCTGGTTATCTAACGCAATTATCGGTTTATGATTGGACGAAATGATGAAATGATTCATCAAGCTGTAATGAGCTACATTTTATTGCACTGGGAAATAACAACGTAATGTCCGCTGTGCACTGTAATAATGTAATTTGTATTTAATTCGAGTATATTCTCCATACGATATCAGTAAACTTAATCATCCTTAATGCACGCATAACCTGCATACCATGTGCATCTTTTAACCCGTTTACCGCCAATATTTTCGTGAGAAGTTTACCCCTTCACCGTTTAACTGTCCTTTGCTTAAATTTTGTTGCCTGCAATGTCGTTTAAAAGTTAGAAATTAAGTCAGTATGCCTGAAGAAATTTGAAAACGAGTGTCAAACAGTTTTGGTCCTGATCGGATGCCGCGTAACGCGTAACGGGACCCAAACTGTTTGCAACGCGCCTATAAGGGTCATTGAGGGTGAAATGGCTAAAAGCTACTATTTATGTAAATTTAAATGCACGATATATTCTAATTATATTTGCATATAAGCACACAAATGCTGTATTTATGTTAATTTCGGTAGGAATAAATTTAAAGATGTAATACTGCTACGAGTTTAACATTACCTGCAAGACAAAACTGCTGTTAGACACCAACTTGCATATACAGTGTTCCCTCCCTACAACGGCCCTCGAAACAATGACTCCCTCCTTACAACGACCCTTACCGCAGTTTCCTTAAAGGACAATTATGTCCAACCATTTTCACGGCTGCAATATCGTCTGCTTAAAGTTAGTTCTGTAAAAACGTCATTAAAATATATATAATAAATAGAATAATCTATTCCTTTTAATAGATATGAAAAATACCGGTATATCATTCGAATGGGTTGTTATCTGGTTAAAAAGATCGTATTGGTTGTTTCGAGCTAATCATATGTAGCGGATAGCTGCACTTTCATATCAGCTGGTTAAACAGTAATTGTAATACCATCATTATTTAAATATGGGGATATTTCAACTAAATTTACTTACAATGTAAACATTGATCAAACCATTGACTGTCCGCTAGATCGGCACTACAATAATTGGGTTAAAATCCTTGTGGAATTACTACTATTGCCTATGATAATCTTTAAACGACACCCAACGGGAGACACAAACTGTATGCGTTATTCGGAGGGAGTCGTTATAGGGAGGAAAATTTGCAAACAGCTTCAAACTTTTACTAAAGTATTTATATGAAGACGTCTTATCAATCTCTAAACTATCGACTCTCTTCAATTGCCATTTACTAATTATTATATACATATCGATGCTTTATAGAGATTTCTCAGTTAGCTAAATTTGATATCGTCACTGTTGATATCATCACTACATGAAGTGATGATATCACCTTTTGTGACGTCACGTCATAATTAGTTTAGTGACGTCGCGGTTATCAATTTTGTGTGTTTTTTCTGTAAAAACGTCATTAAAATATATATAATAAATAGAATAATTAATTCCTTTGAATAGATATGAAAAATATATCACTCGAATGGGTTGATATCTGGTTAAAAAAACTCGTCCTGCGGACTCGTTTTTTTACCAGAACACAACCCATTCTCGTGATATATTTTTCATATCATTCCAAAGAAACGATTATCCTCTATACAATACTGCAGTGCGTTTCCTATTAGGAAATATTAGCATCTTCCACAGGGTATATACATGTATAATGTACAGTAGGTAAGACGTCATGATTTTCCAATAAACGGTTTAAGCTAAAATTATTTATCAAATTCACACAGTTTAGAGCCGAATCAGACACCAGGCGTCAGTCAAACTAAAAACTGTTGGTTACTCAAATAGGTCGTTAAAATGTAGGAGTTGTCATATTCTTCATGTCATTATTATTCGGTTGTGTTAAGCTTCTTGTATGCGGGTAAAACAACACCTTCCGTAGGGTATATACATCTTCTCATTTTTGTGTCCTTGATTTATATATAACAGTGGAGTATATTATATTCAGTCCCGCTTAAACGCAAACAAATCGCAAACGCAGTACACTTACATGTAGAACATTACACTAGTTTGATATTTCTATTTAATCTTAAGTATGTGGCAAACATTTTGGAGCCTGATCATATGCCAGTTTATCCGGCGTCTGATTCGACTTCAAATTGTTTGCAATGGAAATAATAGTTTGAGTGTAAACGCGTTTATTGGGAACAACAACGTCTCCTCCATTGTATAAGGATTACTTACCAACCGAGAGTACAGTGGAGAATATGTTATTCTTTCCCGTTTAAACGCAAACGTACGCAAACGCAAAGCTTGGATCAGACATCTTGTCCAACTGTTATAAAGTTCTTGAGTTGAGTCTGAGACCGTTCTGTCTCAGATAAGTTAAGGTCGACATGTTTGCTGTCGTACACATACGATATAACAATATAGATATGTCTTGTTTGGCATGAAATTCTAAACTGCTACAAGCAAATAATAAAGTGCGTTGTAGACGAACGTCTAGGGATTTGTAACATACATGTAACCAATGGATGTTTGTAGTTATCCTAAACAAGGGTAACAACATCGTCATACAGAATTTTAATACTTAGCTACTTTGATATGTAATTACAAACAGTATGTGTCCATATCTGAAGTCGTTATACTCTTATTTTTTTTTTTTAAAAATAACGACAGAAATGTAAATGAACCGTGCAATAACAATAGCGTATACCAAGAACAGCCACTGAGGATTTTCTCACCAGCAGCTACAGTGCTTAGTTAACTTAGACCTTCTCAGATTTCGAGACTGAGACGGCGGCAATGCTTTGTAGTGTCTGGTTTGCGCTGCAAGAAGTCTTGTTTTTCTCCTGGCACGGGGTAAACTATTTTGAAAATGGTCCGTCTAAAGACCCATAAAGTCCCATTACCACTCAAACCTCTGCAAACATACCTTAACCACTTAAAAAACAACCCAAACTACTCAAAGTCCTTAAAATCTAATCAATTAAAGTTATAAAAGGCGAAATGTAGACTAAAATAAGGAAACAAATGTAAATCAAATTTAATTCTACGTTCATTTTCATTTTTTTTGGGGGGAGGTTTTGGGTCGTTAGACGGACCGTTTTGAAAAAAAAACAAGAGACCCAGAGGGTCACATTTCGCTCACCTGAGGACATTGTTCCATAGAATCTAACTGGGCAAGACAACATTTTGATATAGCTATGACCCAGGTGCCATAATTTGATCTTGGTAGAGGGCCACAATGCGAAGCTACATGTCAGATATTAATGATCTGGGCCTTACGGTTTAAGAGAAGAAGACTTTTTAAGGTTTTCCTATAAAAACTGATAAGCCCCTGGGTGGGGCCACTTTTGGCTCAGGTGTCATAATTTGAACACACTTGGTAGGGAACCACAAGGCAAAGCTATATGTCAACTATTAAAGATCTGGGCCTTACAGTTTCAGAGTAAAATATTCTTAAAGGTTTCCCTATATATGTCTATGTAAAACTGAAAAGCCCCGGGGCGGGGTCAAATTTGATCAAGGGGTCATAATTTGAACAATCTTGGTAGAGTACCATAGGGCAAAGCTACATTTCAAATATAAATGATCTTGGCCTTACGGTTTCAGAGAAGAATATTTTTAAATGTTTTCCTATGAAAAACTAATAGGTCCGAGGGCGTGGCAATTTTTGGCCCGGGGGTCATAATTTAAACAGTCTTGGTAGAAGACCACAAGGCAAAGCTTTATGTCAAATATTAAAGATCTAGGCCATACAGTTTAAGAGAAGACGATTTTTAAAGGTTTTCCTATATAAGTCTATGTAACATTGATAAGCCCCGGGGCGGGGCCATTTTTGACCCAGGGGTTATAATTTGAAAAACTTTGGTAGAGGACTATAAGGCAAAGCTACATGTTAAATATAAATGATCTAGGCCTACCAGTTTCAGAGAAGAATATTTTTTAAGGTTTTCCGATGAACAACTGATAAGCCCGAGGGCGGGGCCATTTTTGGCCCAGGGATCATAATTTGAATAATCTTGGTAGAGAACTACAAGGCAAAAACTGATAAGCCCCAGGGCGGGGCAAGTTTTGGCCCCAGGGTCAAAATTTGAACAATTTTGACAGAAGATCATTAGGTTATGATACATACCAACTATCAAAGGTCTGGGTCTTTTGGTTTCTGAGAAGAAGATTTTTAAAGATTTTCTTATGCATTAAAAGTTGTCTATACGGTCATGTTAGAAAATCTAGTCCCACAGCAAGGGGAATAACTCTAGCCAAAAACTTTGAACAAGATTTCGTTTCTCCTTGTCACTGAAGGTTCTGATAAAGTTTGGTTGAAATCGGGTCAGTGGTTTCAGAGGAGATGTTGTTTGAAAATGTGGACGACGGACGACGTACGACGGACGCCGGACGCCGGACGGAATGGGATCACAATAGCTCACCCTGAGCCTTAGGCTCAGGTGAGCTAAAAAGCTGACAAGCTACAGCAAGAAACCTCAATACTGATTAAAAAGGCTCACGGCAGTGTCTAAAAGTCTAAAAACTAAACATAATTTGATTCACCGAGGATAACAAGAACATACCAAGATAAACAGGTAATCAAGGTTCTTTAACGTTAAACCAATGTCAAGCTGCTTTCCTGTGGGCTATACTTTGTCGTTTTTCATTCGATTAAAAGCAAGCATCGGAAAAAGTTTGGTGTCCCAAAAAATGCATGAGGTTCAATATACCACAACGAGTCTTTCCAGGTCATATTTGTAATGAATCCCTGCATGCAGTATCTTATTTACCCATTTATACCCATTGGATTCTTCAATGTCTATTTTTAGATTAGTCCATTTTTTTCACAGGGATGCCTGGAAAAAAGTCATTTTCAATTTGTTTTATATTGAGCTTCCTATCAGCAAACAGTGTAGACTCTGATCAGAGTCTACACTGTTTGCCTATATCCCATATAAGGGATCGTGGGCACAAATAGGTTATCTATAGATCTTGTACATGTGAACATTTTCAATTCTTTTGAATGAACATTTTTTATCCCATTCTTCCACAATGATAATCTTAGGCAATCGCAAAATACGGTTTACCCCGTCCGGTGGTTAGCTTTAAATATTTACCTTTATTTCACACCTACATCGATTAAACCAATCGACAACGCCTCTTGCTACCACGTGACGGTACAAGAGTAAGAGGTTATTTAACAGTGTTGAGTACAATACTGAAATCTATTGGACGAGTACACAGCAGCCATAATTCATATTGGACGAGGCGATAGCCGATTCCAATATGGATTATGACTGCTGTGTACGAGTCCAATAGAACTCAGTAATGTACTCAACACTGTTAAATTACCTCTTTATTTCACACCATAAAATTATAAAGTGACAAAAGAAACCACATGCATTTTTTCCTATTCCTTCTAGCCTAGCCTTTGACTTCGCAATTTCCAAAAACAAAATACAGTGTTCCCTCCCTACACCGGCTCTTGTCGCAGTTCCCTAAACGGAACAATACTTTGTATGTCTAACTCTTTTCATGGCTGCAATACCATCTGCTTAAATTTGTCGACTGCCGCTATTCGGAAAGTTACCTTTGATTTGAAGCATTTAAGTTTAATCCTTAGGCCTACTTTATATAACCTATATGAATTACCCCAATTTTCCGCTCCAAAGGCATTCGCCATTTTTCTATTTTGCAATGAAAAATAAACAATAGTGTAGATCACTTAACAGTACATTATAACTACAATCTTACCGAGGCGACTACTTTTAAATTCAAACATTTACACGCATGACTCTTAGTGGACGTAACTCTCTTAGAAACCGCTCCAAAATGCTATTAATCACACCAGTAGATCTATTTCACATATATAATCGTTTACACGTATCATTTTGCATAATTTTCTGTTCTAGATCTAATTTTTAATCATTTACCCCATCAAGATACTCTTTTTAAACATGTTAAAGGTGTAAGAAATCTAACAAAGGGTCGTTTTTTCAAATAATGATATAACGAACTTTATGAATTACCTCCCTTTAAAAGTGAAGAAACACCTACAGTAATTTTAATTCCTCAAAAACATTTTCATATTTTTACTTTTGTTTGTTATCATTATAAAACTTACTAATGTTTAGAATTTCAGTCCGATAAGGCATACATTATCTTATGCATTTTTAAAACGTATATTCGGATAAACAAAAATTATATTCATAATATAGAAAAAAAAACTTATTATAACGTCACCACGTTATTTACTGTATTTTACGCGTTTGGACGTTAACGCGCCAAAACGTCTACAGCATATTGTTTATCGTTACGTCATTAAATTAAATAAATATTGAAAATGTAAGCCAAGTCTTATTTTTCCCTCCCTATAAAGACTCGCTCCGAGCAACACACACACTATTTGTCTCCAATTGGGTGTCGTTGCAGAGATGGAACACTGCAGCAGACAAAAGGTGAAATGTCAAGGGAAGTAACTCTTAACAGAGTGTCGGAAGAGTTGTCCAGTCCAATATGAAAAAAATATAGATTTTTTGGATCCGAGTCCAATATGAGAAAAATATGGCCTTCTGGGATAGCTTTTTTAAATTCCGGTACAATATAGGATTCTCTTGTACCGTCACGTGGTAGAAAGAGGGGTTGTCGATTGGTTTAATCGATGTAGGTGTGAAATAAAACCCTATATTATGAATATAATTTTTGTTTATCCGAATATACGTTTTAAAAATGCATAAGATAAGTTATGCCTTATCGGACTGAAATGCTAAACATTAGTAAGTTTTATAATGATAACAAACAAAAGACAAAATATGAAAAAGCTTTTGAGGAATAAAATTACTGTAGGTGTTTCTTCACCTTTAAAGGGAGGTAATTCATAAAGTTCGCTATATCATAATTTGAAAAAAAAGACCCTTTGTTAGATTTCTTACACCTTTAACATGTTTAAAAAGAGTATATTGATGGGGTAAATGATTAAAAATTAGATCTAGAACAGAACATTATGCAAAATGATACGTGTAGACGATTATAGATTTGAAATAGATCTACTGGTGTGGGTAATAGCATTTTGGAGCGGTTTCTAAGAGAGTTACGTCCACCCAGAGTCATGCGTGTAAATGTTTGAATTTAAAAGTAGTCGCCTCGGTAAGATTGTAGTTATAATGTTCTGTTAAGTGATCTACACTATTGTTTATTTTTCATTGCAAAATAGAAAAATGGCGAATGCCTTTGGAACGGAAAGTGGGGGTAATTCATATAGGTTATATAAAGTAGGCCTAAGGATTAAACTTAAATGCTTCAAATCAAAGGTAACTTTCCGAATAGCGGCAGTCGACAAATTTAAGCAGATGGTATTGCAGCCATTAAAAGAGATAGACATAAAAAGTATTGTCCTGTTTAGGGAACTGCGACAAGAGCCGGTGTAGGGAGGGAACACTGTATTTTGTTTTTGGAAATTGCGAAGTCAAAGGTTAGGCTAGAAGGAATAGGAAAAATTGCATGTGGTTTCTTTTGTCATTTTATAATTTTATGGTGTGAAATAAAGAGGTAATTTAACAGTGTTGAGTACAATACTGAATTCTATTGGACTCGTACACAGCAGTCATAATCTATATTGGACTCGGCTATCGCCTCGTCCAATATGAATTATAGCTGCTGTGTACTCGTCCAATAGATTTCAGTATTGTACTCAACACTGTTACATAACCTCTTATTATTGGTAGTTCTGAGTGTGAAAATAATCATTTTTAGAAGGACTCTCTGCTTATTGCGAAACAGAGAACTATGGAAGTAATTTGGTATAAATGTTTGCATTTTTAGACGAAAAATAGCTGTTGCGCAACTTAAGTTTCAATAAATTGATGAACTAGATAAACTAACTTAAAGACTCTTATTGGAACATATAACAGCAGATATTAAATACATGTGTGGCGGCCGAAAAATGTTGCTTACTACTTTAACAAACTCTAATTGATTGGATGAAAGACATGCGGCAGCTTAAATCAAGCTAAAAGTAAAATATGACTGCCCTACAGGTGCTTTTTGTTTACATTATCATTGCCTGAAGCAGCCACATGTCTTAAACACCTTTAGTTAACGCAATGTAATGGTCGTGATAGAGAGGTTTCACTGTACATAAAGTTTCTTCTCAAATACCTCACATATACCTTTCATGTATTTTCTTCTTTCCCTAACCCAGCATAATGTTTGTCACTTCATTAAAACATCTCGGCTTCCCTAGCTTCTTACTTTTAAAGAGACAAAATAATAACAGATGTATTAAAATACTTACATTAAAACCCCTCGTAACCGAAACCTCTAAATACCGAAATTCTATCTTAACCGGACAAAAATGTTATTCCCGTTTCCAGCCCTTTCTTATTTTAACCCATTACACCATAAATATGTTTTTACGCCTTTGATTTATTCATCAACTGAAGAAAATATATTCATGAATATGTATCGTCAGAAATATTTTCTACCTTCTAGCAGATGATAGTTTAAAGTAGGTTGAAAGTAAAGCATAAATCGCCTTAAGGTACATTCTGCTTTACTTTCAACCTGCTTTAAGTCATCAGGTATCTTCCATACTAGAAACCCCTCTAAACCCGAAACCTCTATAAAACCCGCCATCTATGTTGTCCCAACACATGTCCGGTTTAAAGGGGTTTCACTGTACACCTAAGATACGTAACTGTCATATGGGGTGTGTTTTGCATGTATGACAGAGATTATTTCCTCTGCCAAAAAACTAAAAAGAAGGTAAGTCGGTGATTGTGGTCCCAAACGTTGCTTCGCAGCGATTGAGATAAGCCGAAATCAACTTTCTGAAATAACTCCTCATCATCTCATATCATAATTCCTTGGCACTATATGACCTATTCAATGACTAACTACCGTGACACATAATTCATCAACATCATTAGTAAACAATTACAGTCAAAACTCGACACTTCGAACTCGCTTTTAATGTCGAACGTACATTTGTACCTGTTTCTCAAAATTGAAACGTGGCTAAGATCGACCAATTTAGCAAGTTCGAGTTATCTAATATCATGAGCAAAATATAAAATAATAAGAAAACCATAAGAATGTGTTTATTTGAAGTGAATAAGTAATGCAAAAGGTTTAAATGAACCTAGTACAGTTCAAGTGCATAACTTAAACGGTTGTCGTGCTACTGGTATTTAGAATAAATAGTTTATGAAGATACTCCCACGTTATTAAAAGTGTTATTTTAAAATAAAAAAAGTCTAGGTACGACACGCCGATGAATATAAAAAATGCAAGAAAATAATACATTTAAATCCCTTAAATCAATACTGTACACTTTAATGACTATTTCTCTCTTTCCTTCTGTCTGCCTCTCTGGTTTCAGCTATGTATCTCTCTGTATATATATGTATGTCTATATGTCTGTATTTCTCTCTCTGCCATGATTCTACCAGTTTGTCTTTATGTCCGACTCTGTTTCTCTGTCTCTCTCTTGTCTAACAACTATATCTTTTGTTATCTATATTTGATTTAAGATCTTTAAACCGAAAGTACGCAAATTGTTAGTACAATGCGCACAACGCTGTTCTGTCTCGTTGAAGCGACATTAATTGCCAAAGCAGTAATGGCATCCCTACTGTTTTATAACGGATACTCTACCAAAGCAACACCACGAGCTCAAAGGTTATTTCATTTCAATAGTCAATCTTGACACTCGGAGTCGAACATTCCTTTCGTTTGGGAGTTTTCGTTTAAATAGTTTATATGCACCAAATAAATACGAAAGACTCAAGCAGGAAACGCAACACAAACAATATACCCACATCTTAAGCAGAACACACACACAGTCATACTATAGCAAACACACACACACATTCATACCATAACAAACACACACACACGCGCAATACCATTCCTTCATCTACACACTGAATAGAAAACAACACACAATACAAACATAAAGCAAAGTGAATATAGGAGCCCGCCTTGGTACGGTCAGTAGCAATCCATAATTAATCATAAAGAGATGACAAAATACCATAAGATATTCTTACTAGAGACTATGATGAAATACTCATTGACGTCCGTGTTAAAATACCGATGAATGTACATGTTGAAATAAAACTGTTTTAAGATAATGAAAAACGGCGGTCAAAAAGAAAAACAAAAAAACAGATCGCATGGTCATGCATGATATTCCACTATATAGATACATGGAATTTGGTGATGTTATGTTTGAAAGTATCATTGTTTTCTTAGGCCATTATTGTTTTTAAATGCAAGTAATATTGGAAAACATTAGGTTTACGAGCATATGGGGTCCCTTTTGTTGTGTCACCTACTTTAGGCAGAAATGACACTTAGTGGCCACTTGTTAGTCGTATGTATGTATGTCTGTCCACCCGTCTGTCCTTGCCTTACTCTTTTTCCGTCGCTTTTTTAGTTTTGATTATAACTCCTGTTTTACTGAAGCTTTGAAGACGAAATTGCATTTTTTGAAAGAACTTTACACACTTAGAAATATCTTGCCTAAGGTCTATAACTGTTGCATCGATACTGTTATCGCGTCAATACTATGAGTTAGTCCCCTTTTCAACAATTTCTTTTCATTTTCTTTTCAAAATTTTCTTTTCCTGTGTATAGTTTCTGTTATACTGGCGCATTTGAAATGAAATATTATAAATGTAAAGAGATGGTTTGGTGAAACTGTCTTGCATATAGTTCATTCTTGCAATAATACTGTGAGAGCAATTCCCGTAACCACAATTTCTATTTTTCCTGTTCTACTTATGTTTTTCAGAAGAAAGTTCATTTATGGACAGAGTTTGATGAGTTAAAGTGTCTTGCACATGTTTCATAATACTTGCATCACATCCATCAGAGTTATTTACTTTTCTTACGTTTTCTTTTCAAGGCAGAATTTTCTTTGGCACAGGCTTTTGCATTTTGGCTATACCGTGTGTTCGACGGATGTTTGCAGGTAACACACGTGTTCCGAGAAACACTCTTCTAGTTAGAATCCTATATATTGCTTGAACGTTACTGTACAATATGTAATACGAAATGTTGTTCGAAGATACCCTGGGCACCACGTTTAACAAATCATATAAAAACTATTTGCGTGTAACTGATATGCAGACTTCCACCGAGAAATCAAGTCATAAAGGTAAGACTTAAACTAAAGATTTTAACCCTTACGATGTCAAAAGCAAGCACATGCGCCATTGCAAACAAGCTAGATCCTAATCAGACGCCGCGTAACGCAGCGTCGTGTCAATTTCCAAACTGCTTGACTCTCGTTTCGAATTAACGTCATTTATTATGCATTAATTCTTACTTTGAAGCAATATTTCAGACAACTATATTGAAGCAGTCGACAATATGGCGGTGAAGAAGTAAAACCCTCACGACAAAGTTAGCAGTAAAAGGGTTTGCCCTTTAACTGCCTTAGCGCTAGCTGCTTTTAGAGGAGTCGTCTGCTTTTATTTCTCAAATTTCGAATCAAGTCATGTTGAGGCAAAAAAGACCGACACACATGTATATATTTATCACGATTGTGCCAACTATAAAACAGAGTTTATCGTTCGATAGACAACCGAAAAGAAGACAAATACAATTGCTTAAATAATTTGATTCCTGTATTAACTGCAGATTATGTCCTACCACATTGAACCCTATCGAAAAGTATTCTAGACAAAATATTATAATTTATTCTCTATGAGCAGATAAGCTGTACCAGTACATTATAGACACAATTTGCAGTACATATTTTATCTCGGAAAAAAATCCGCCTTTGATCTAAATTTTAAGTGTTAGCAAAGACTCATCAACAGGACAAAGAGACACACGAGAATTAAGACTTCTCAGAATGCTCATACAATTGAATAGATGTTATTCTTTTCAAATGAACTGTTTTTGCTCAAATACGTATTTTTGTTTCGCATTACCCCGTCATTTACATGACATCATCAATTTTAAACAATTTTCAATTTGAAAACAAATACGTAATTTGCCTGAATAAATATTGAAATTATTGTCAAACAGTTTGGATTTTGATCGGCGCCTAATCATCTTCCAAACTGTTTGCAATTAACCATTTTACTCGGTGTGAAGGTGGTGCAGTGGTTAAAATGTAAAAAACAACGTATTTTCCACTGTAAGTGGAATTGACAGACAGCAATTATGAAATCGCAAGTCTTTCTAAAAGCGCCCCATGGATATTATTGTATCTGACAAGTAATTTACAGACGGAATTTAAATACACTTTATAATCTTCTACACGCCACGGGCGAATCTGAGATATTATTCTAAAAAAAATCGAAACGTTATGAAAAACCCCTTAACTTAGCTTATCATTCGGATCCAAACTGTTTTACAAACTAATTATATCTATTTTTGAAAGATTCTCTCACAACAGGTACAGATAATTATACTTTAGAAGCGATTAATCTTTACTAATAAACGCGTTTACTCTAAGTTATTGTTTCCATTGTAAACAGTTTGTTTGATAGACGCACATGGCTCTGTCGCATATTTGGCAATATATTCTCAATAATTTAAGTCCAAATTATGTCAAGATCAATTTCAGGTTGGATTGATTGGATAAATTTTGAATGGTTCAAGGCGAATTCTGTATTAGTAACAGATCATTGTTATAAGTAGTGTTAACGCTAGATGCAACGGTAAAATCTAGTTAACCCATAATAAGACCTATTCAACTATAAACAATCCAAATTAGCTCAAGGTAAATGTCAACTTTAGGGTAACGTTGGGTGAAATTGGTGGATTCGAATAGTTGTTTAGGATATAAAGTTTCAACAAACTAAACTGCTTTTAAATTTGTTCAATGCTTGAAAGCATATCTACTCGTATGTCACAAACATACGTAATGACAACAACGAGACGGGTGAATGTTTGTAATATATTATTAAATATATGTTTCAAAATTTAAATAAAAACATATAATTTTGTTTGAGACATGGGTAATACTTGATATCTTTAGAATCTGACTTACGACAATATTTGTCGTACGAACTTTTGTAAAACGGGCCCCAGGAGTGTACACTGCTACATGTATGTTATAATTTCGCCGCCAAACTAAGCTGCTAAAGTAACCGAATACAGTTTTATTTGAGAAAAGACACTCACTCATAACAATGTTTTAATGTCAAAGTTCCTGTTTAAAGGAATAAACGCAAACAATATTATGACAGTGAGTATGTTACACGGGTAATGACCTTATTTTTGCAGTCAAATGGTTTACATAAAATGCTATATATGGCACAGGATTATGGGCTGTGAAGTCGTTCAACCACATTTAATGATGTCCTGATCAGCCTACTTTGTGTTGATTCCATTATACTTCCAGCGTAACAGTCACTGTCAATATAATGCAAGGCGATAGGTCACCAACTAATCTAATATAATGAAGACATAAATATATCCTTAGAATGGTCAGTGACTTTAACATGACGACTTATTTTGGGTTAAAAGGACAACAAGGACACATCTTATCACGCTTTCATTACAGGCAAATCATTTGTTCGACACTGGCAAACATATCTACGAATATTTATAAGTCGAGTTCCTTCAGCAACAACTATTTAGCATCAACAGAGGTCATTGTGTAATTGTTTTGCTCTTAGATACATGCATATTTTTAATGTATGATCCGTCTAATCATGAAAGTGATTTTAGTTTTGAAGACAGGTGACCACTAAGCAGGTTAAAAAAAGCTTTGTTTCAGCTTGCTTTAAGCTACCACTTGTTAGGATAACAAGTTGAACTATTTTATTCAATGGAGAAATAATTTTTGAAATTAAAAGCGTAAAATGCTGATATATGCAGTAAGCGGTTGACAAAAAAAGTTTTATTAGATAAACGAGCTACTAATAGATATATCAAACACACTCATGCAGTTAACGAACTTTGCTGTAGAGAAGGCGATAGTGTCGATTACTTTGCTCCACCAACCTCACAATTCTGAGCTTTACGGGTTATAACACTATTCATCTACATTGTATCTTAACTATGATGTGTTGTGGACCATATTGAAATTGGTTTACACACCAACTATTATATCCATGCAAAATAAAGTTATTATTATTATTATTATAATTATTATTATTATTGTTATTATCACCATAGAACTGCGTACTTTCTGTAAACATGCTGCATGCGCTGTCGTCAATTTAATCTCACAGGCTGGAAAAAATAAAGTTTTACTTTGAACAAAAATAAATTGAATTCTGCAAGTCCGTCTGTCAGAAAGAATGAGTTCACCCATATAAATGATCATCTATTGATTTGCATTCAGATCAAAGATTAAAGTATTTGATTCTTCCAACGTAATTAAAGTCCTGATGCATTTTCAGGAACATGCGACAAACATCGAAAACAAGGGATGCTGACAGATGTATTACTAATCACGTTTGACAGTTTCATGATTCGCTCAGACTTCCTTCTTACAGTTGCATAAAAAACTACGCTTCTCTTGTTAAGGGCTTAGTTGTAAAGCAAAATGCATAGTTGTGATACAGCGGGCAGATGTTATTCTGTCCCTTTAAAAACGAAACTAAATGCTTTGGCGATATGATTAAATCTAGACCATGACGATTTTTGAAAGTTCTGATGATTATTTTTTATCTGAGTGGCAAAAGGTCTGGTACCTGAATTGAACTTAGTCAAATTTACATTTAACGGCTGTTATCATTCTCGTACTTCTGTATGTTACATGGAATAAGTGTAATCAGGGAATGCGTGAAATCCTGAAAAATTAGGGATTTAACGAAAACCCTAAATCTCCCAAGGAAAAGGCGTAATTTTAAAGCTTTTCGCTGATTTTTTATAAATATTTGGCAGTTACTTTTGGTTTAAATAATGAATCGTACCTCGTTTAGTTAATTAAGTTCAGAGGCAAATACCACGCTATAAAATATGTTGTTAACCTTGTTAACAAGACATGTCTTAGGTTATTAATTGTCCTGCCTTAAATGCACACTATTCACGTATTTTTATTCACTTGTGCGAGAAAACGTTGTATGAACGTTCATTTAAGGAATTATTCGAATATTTATTGTATTCATGGAGGTATGAAAAAAACTAAGACAGGGCTTAGCACTACATGATGATGTATCTCTAAAGCCGTTCTTAACCGGGAGAGTTATGTCGGATTTTCGTGCTTTGGTTTTTCTCTCCCTCTCTGTCGTACTCTAAACCCTCCCATGTCTTACAGCTACTCGTGACTACAGACTATTCGCTTGAGTACAATTTGACCGTTGCCATAGTGGGTTATTTTTAACACGGGCTTGAATGTTTAATTCTTTCCCGTGTTACTAATAATCCTGTCAGAGAATTTTGTTAGATGTTTTTACATGTATTTACTTACTGTGCTGGCGGTCTTTTTGATTGTAAGGTTGTGGAACAGGGTTTATATTTTATGTACACTGTTCGTCTTTATAGGTGAATATAGGAGATAAATGTGAGGTTGGGCGCCCCTAAACCCAGGTTTACCCCCCCAGTGGTTGTTAATGGTTAATTTATAATTAATTATTGATTGCTGCTGACCGTACCAAGGCAAGCTCCTATGTTCACTTTGCTTTATGTTTGTCTTGCGTATTGCTTTCTGTTTGGTGTGTGGGATTGCGCGTGTGTGTATGTGTGTGTGTGTGTGTTTGTTATGGTATGGATGTGTGTGTGTTCTGCTTTAGAGATGGGTGTATTGTTTGTGTTGCGTGTCCTGCTTGAGTCTTCTTTCGTATTTATTGGTCACACTGTATGAAACGAATTATTCCTTATAATTTAATAACACTAATGAATTAAAAAAAGAAGTTAAATAGAGAATCTGACGCGAATGTTCATTTTTAACGCTTTTAAAACGTAAGTTGTAGTCATACATACATACGCCATACATATTTTCCGCCAAAACGCGGCGTTGTTTTGTAGTAACGTCGACGTCAATGACGTCATTTGGCGTCCTGCTTCATGCAGCGCTTGTGGAGAGCAGTTGGACTAAGAGAAAGTAGTCCTGAAAAGGCGTGACCTACATTTTTTTTTTCATTGAGTTATGAAACAAAAATTGCAGCCAATCACAGCTGACCAAATGTAATGAAAACAAATAATATTAAATTATTAGACCATGGTGTTTGAAAAAAGCATGATGTTTAAAACCAATAGAAATCTCACGATAGTACAAATCTATTAATTTGATAAAAAAAGAGCCATTTCGTCAATTCCCTAAAACGCCCAGTGATTACGCGTAATCTTTAAAAAGTTCAGGGATTACGCGTAATCTCTGCTTACACTTAATCCCTGTTACATTTACGCATATTCAGCATACAAATGGTTTCTCTACTACAAATGAATTGTCTCGCAAAAAGATAAAAATAAATTTGTTATTAAATTAAAGAAACTATGAATATTACAAGCACACATTTTGAATCAAGATCAGACACCTCCTTATGCTGCACTTACTCATGATCCAAACTGTTTGCAAACTCGCCTTTTGGCGCCACTGACAGTGACATGGTTAAACGGGAAAGAATAAAATCTCCCTTATTGTTCATAGCACTACAAAGACAATGGCGGTTAATGAAACACAACTGTATGTATTTCCTTTTAACTCCTTCCCTGCCAAGCTTTTCGTCTGCGTTAACCCTTTTACCGCCAAAATAACGTCTGCATTAGTAGTGTCGTGTGCAATACTTTTGAAGTCAGCGTTTAGTCAGTTTGAACATTAGAAATGTCGATACAAGTGTCAAAAAAGTTTTGGTTCCTAATCAGACGCCGCGTGACACTGCGTCTGATTAAGATCCAACCCTTTTGCAAAGTCGCCTTTTGACGCCGTTGTCAGTTAAGTGTTAAATGATTTCAGTTCTCAAAGTTTAAATATAGACAAATGAACATCGCTATACAATGGAGATGGTATTATTGTTTCCCATTTAAACGCAGACGAATGCAAGACAAGAGCCGTATACGGCCCTAAATCGCTCACCTTGAGCCATTTATGTAACTGTAACATATCTTGGAAAGCTGAGAAATTATGACAATATGATTGTGCCATTTGCTAATTGGATGATGCTGAGTGTCAAATAGCTAAGCTCAGTGTACTGAGGTTTCAGAGAAGATTTTTAAAGTTTTTATTGAAACAATCTTTATTTAACTCCTGTGACCTAGTTATGCAACGGACCGTAAACATTTGAACAATATTGGTAAAGTACCTCTAGAAGTTACACCATGCCAAATATCAAAGCTCTAGCCATATTAGTTTCAGACCCCAGGGACATAATTTGAACAATCTTGATAGAGGACCTAAAGATGATGCTTTGTGCCAAATAGCTAAGCTCAGGGTACTATGGTTTCAGATAGGAGGATTTTTTACGTTTTAATTGAAAAAATATATTTTAGCTCCTGTGACCTAGATATGCAACGGACCTGAACCATTTGAACAATATTGGTAAAGTATCTATAAACGTTACACCAATGCCAAATATCAAAGCTCCAGCCACATTAGTTGTAGAGAAGAAGAGTTTGAAAATTTCACTATATAACTCGATGTAAATTTGTGACCCCCGGGACGGGGTCATTTTTTACCCAAGTGACATAATTTGCACAATCTGAATAGAAGACCTGTAGATGATGCTTTGTGCCAAATATCTAAGCTCAGGGTACTGTGGTTTCAGAGAAGAATATTTTTTAAGTTTTTACTGAAACGATCAATTGTTAGCTCCTGTGACCTAGATATGCAACGGATCAAAAATATCTGAGCAAATTTCAAAGAGGACCATATAAAAATCATTCCTGCCAAGTTTGGTTAAAATCAATCCAGTAGTTTAGGAGGAGATGTCATTTAAAGACATTGTTGACGACGGACGACGAACGGACGAACGAACGGACGGACACAGGACACATGACGATCCAAATAGCTCCATTGGCACTTTGTGCTAAAAACAATAAATCCATTTACTGTATTGTGAGGGGCAACCCGTTTAGAGCATAATCAGACGCAGGGTTACCTGGCGTCCAATATGGCTCCAGCAATGGAAACAGTAGTTGTGACGTAGACGCCTGGTTTTGGACAAAACAGCTTCTTAACTTAACTTTATTTGTTAAATATAGATGTAAATCAGACTTCGGGTGACTAGGCGTACGATATCGATTAAACGTGTTTGCAACTGCGTGTCGAATCATGATTCGCACTCTTATGTTGAATGAAAAAGCATTGCAATGCTTTGTGATGGCAAAAAATAGTTCGACTACTCATAGAATACAATCTTTTTCTTTCCTTTTAATGGGGATGTTCGATTCAGTCTTGAAGGCATTGCAGTAGTTTACAAGACAAATTACATTTTAGTACACATTTCAACACCACTTTTAGTGAATGCTATCCCCAAAAATGGCGTTTGATCATTCAGAGGCACACTCAATCTAACGTTCAGCGCCCATTCTTTGAAATGTAATCATTGATATCTTAAAGGCCAAGTGACTGTTTAATTCAAGATGAAAACACAAAACAAAAACCTGGTTATAGCAACTTTCTGTATGAGGCGGTTAACCTGTACTAGGGAACCACGTGTCAAAAGAAATGTACATGTTCATCGTGTGAATGCTCATGTAATATACTATTGACTGTAGTCATATTCTCAATGGTATGTCACCGTAACGTGGCCAATGCATTTGTCGAGAATAATTAAGCGTGATGAAATATCTGCTATGCGTTTTAACCCTTATCGTGCTGAATTTAGGTCTGCGTCAAATATATAGTGTGCGAAAACAAAATCCAAAATTAGATAATAATAATATTTTTTTTAAAATGAAGAAAGTTGAATATGTGTGACAAATAGTTTTGAAACAGATCAGACGTCGCGTTACGCGGCGTCTGATCTTGATTAAAACTGTTTGCAAATGTAATCCAATTCGCACTCAGCATAATAAGGATTGACCTTTTACGGATGAATTACTTATGAACTCCTTATCGGTTCTTTACACGCACTAGCTTCCTATACCATAAAAACATCGATTCATAAAAGGCAATAAAGCAGATGTATTTTTGTACATTGTGGATGCTCTATATTATATCCTATTGATTGTTAACCCTTTGCATGCTACCAAATGGCGTCTTTAAAACTTAGTGTCCGCAACATTCTTAAAGTTGGTAGTTCCGCATTGACTTCCTGAAAGTACATTTACCATCCGTATCAAACAGTTTAGATCAAGATGAGACGCCACATTATTCATCTGGATCCGATCTGTTTGTATTTTTCACGAATTCTACCTTAGCATGAGATGTTTATAAACGTATTGACGTGTTATTCGCTCAGGTCTGTTCACCCTTCAGATGGTCTAGTCACTATATATTATGACAACAAGCATCTTTGAACCCGTTCACTGCATTGACCCCGAACGCACTTTCTTGCTTGAAATAAAACATAATGAGATTCGCACGACTAAATTGACACCATGTTGTTATATTTGCTATTACCATGGTTTTATTATAATTATGGCAACTAACACAAAACAGTTTGGAACTCATACCAATGTTACTTGGCTCGAACAGCCGAAAATCTAATTCGACAAATAACTACATACTGTAATGTTTTAGTTAAGTTACCCTTAGAATTTAAATGGAGAATTCAAAATTCCAATTACGTCTAATTCATTTTTACGAGCTATCCTTTTTTTAATTTCGAAACTTATACAATAACAAACAGTGTGATCAAACAGGTTGATTGTATAAACACTTTTAGAAGTAATTCCAGATAAAAGTAAAACAAATTCCACATGGGTACTGTCGACGCCATAGTCCAGTGAATTAAAGTTTAGGACCCCAATGTGATCGGTCCAATGTCGGTCAATATCGGGACTCTACGGAGAGCGATCGACCATTTTCGTCAACTGCCAGAATGCTAAAGCATGGTTCGGCACATGTCGGCAGTTGACGAGAATGGCCGATCGCTGTACGTAGAGTACCGACTTTGGTCTGATACAGTGGAGAATGTGTTATTGTTTCCCAATAAACGCGTTTACGCTAAAACTATAATTTGCAGTGCAAACAGTTTGGAACCAGATTAGACGCTGGGTAACCCGGCGTCTGACCAGGCTCCAAACTGTTTGCCACCAAGATAAAAAAGTATTATCAGAATTATCCAAAAGTTGTTCTTTTCTACGTTTTAGTGCTTTGCGTTTGCGTACGTTTGCGTTTAAACGGGAAAGAATAACAGATTCTCCACTGTATCAACCTTAACAATCTCACCATTGAATCTCCAAATGGAATCATTTCTTAAAAAATGACCAGTTTGTATAAGCTCACTAGGGATTTGTCCCAAGAAAACTTAGATATATGGCATAAAATGCAGAGCGTAGTCAGAAGGCCCACAGGGGAGTCTTTAGATAATGATATTCATTGTTTGCAAAAGATACATACACGAGTACAAGTCCCGATTATAGAAATTGTGGAATGGTTAGTTAGAATACAGGCTCTTTGGTTGAAGAAACATCAATTATGAATTTGATCAGACGCCGATGTACTTGGCATATCGTCTTGTTCAAAGTTGTTTGTAAATGTGCGTGTAGCCGGGCTGGCACAGAACAGAATGGTCATTACATCTCTGAAAATTCAAACATGCTTATTTATAGTTGCTGGCTATCTTTGTGAAATCGTTTCATCTATACTGTTGTCATATTATTCATATAATTCGGTGAACATAAGTCTGTATCTGGGAATTTCAAAGAGAATTTTCAGTTTTACTTTAATTACTCCAAGGAAGACGTTATTCTTTCCCAATAAAGGCATTAACGTTGAAACGTGTATGCACATTGCAAACAAGTTAAAGCCTGGTCAAGGTTATGAAGCTTTTCAGTTGAGTCTAAAGTCGTTCTCAAGCATTTGATTGGTCAGATCTGAGCCTAGGCTCAAATCTGACCAATCAAATGCTTGAGAACACACTCAGCTCAAACGCTTTTTAACCTTGGATCCAGATCAGACTCCATGATAAACAGGCGTCTAATCTGCCTACAATATTTTTACAACTTCGATAAAGAACAATTGTCAGTCTAGTAAAAAACTGACATTTCATCTAATTTAAAGCAATGCGTTTGCGTTTAGTTTCGTTTGTCTCTTTCACTGTCACGTTTTAGCGTCTACTTTAAAACCTGTTACATACAAAATATTGTCTGCATTTGTAATGTAGTCTGCACTATTCAGATTTAGAGCTGCATTAACTGAAGAAATGTCGACACAAGTGTCAAACAGTTTGGATCTTGAGCAAACGCCGCGTAATTCGGCGTCTGATCAGGATCCAAACTGTTTGCAAAATCGTATTTTAGCGCCGTTGGCAGTGCAATAGTTAAACGAAAGGAATGAAATATTTTCCACTGTACATTTTTGCACATAACACAACCGTACATTTCAGAGGTATCATTAGAATTAGAAAATATAGTTCTTTTAGTTCAATGCAATTCATGATCAAAACCCAAACATCCTTAAGTGCGGGTTTTATTACGTCATTGTGCTTTAACTCATTCCCCATAAATGCGTCTTTTTAGCGTATCTAATTTATTCCCTCAAAGAAGAAAATGGTTCCTATGTATACCATCATGAACATGTGCCATAATAAATAGTTACTGTATCACAGCTCGTGGGTGCTTAAAACAGGTTGAAAGTAAAGTAGATTGTGCCTTCTGCTTTATTGAGTGATAAGGTCACTCTCGCATGACTATTTATAAAGGCGTGATTACGTCACTGTGATTCGAAAAAAGGACTGTTGCATTAAAAACAAGCTTACAATATTCGGTTATGTGAGAAAAAGAACCTATGACATATCCTCCTATATTTCTCAACTGTGCTAATAGCAAGTCCGCTTCGCCAAATAGGAACAGAACCGACTCTAAGATGCCTAACGTGTTCTTTAGTGGTATCTAGAGACTAAATTGACACATTGATAAATTTGCAATATCTATATAATCCCAAAACTGACTCGAGGAACTATATAATGGAACAAGATATTTGTCATATTGGTCTGCGATCCAATTATTATTCAATAACATATTCGACTTTATCTTATTGGGTATCTTGAAAAATTCATTTTACGACGTCCCCGAGACTATGAAACATGAACAGATTGGAATTTTATTGCCGCATATGATAATTAACCCGTTTCCTACATACAGTGGAGAATGTGTTATTCTTTCCCAATAAACGCGTTTACGCTAAAACTATTATTTGCAATGCAAACAGTTTGGAGCCAGATCAGACGCAGGGTAACCCGGCGTCTGATCTGGCTCCAAACTGTTTGCCACCGAGATAAACATGAAATATCAGAAATGTCAAAAAATTGTTCTTTTCTACGTTTTAGTGCTTTGCGTTTGCGTACGTTTGCGTTTAAACGGGAAAGAATTACAGATTCTCCACTGTAGCCTAAAGTCGAAAACACTTACAGTTGAACATCGATTTCTCGAACTGAGTTAACCCTTATCAAGCTGAAGTGTCGTCTGCTTCAAATATATCGTCTGCGAAAATAAATCAAAACTAGATTTTCAAACTGACGGAAGGTTGAAGATGAGTGGCAAACAGTTTGGATCCAGATCAGACGCCGCATTACGCGGCCTCTGGTCTGGATCCAAACTGTTTGCAAACGTTAGCCAAGTCGTGCTAAGCACGATAAGGGTTAGGTCAATCCTATCTATATTCGTTCAGTTAAAATTGGAAAGTGCGATCCCGCTTCAGTCAAACACACGCGTATTTCAAAAGTACAACACGTCTGGGTCACGTTAGACTATGCAATACGGATATGTAAGCGAACTCGCGTTAGCGAGATTTACGTGACTGCTTAAAGCAAAATACAGCAATGAGTTAAACTCCTGTAACAAAATTCTACTTTTATCTTAGTTTAAGTAAACCAGTGAATTGAAAACATAAACGAAAACAAAATACATTTAATAAAAGATATGTAAATTTGGTTAATTATAAGATTTTCAGACGGGTGACTGCTTCAAGCAAGGTGAGAGTTAAGAATTTTTCTGGTTTACTGTCACCTTGCTTTAAGCAACCACCTGCCTTTTATGCAATCAACTGGTATAACCTATCAATTAGCCCTTTTTAGTGGTCATAAGTGCGGGGTTTACTGTACATTTATTATGCAGTTCTCCCTCTAGTCTTAAATGGTGGTTAACCGTGGTACATACCACGGTTTTTAACTAAAAACTATGGTATACCGTGGGTTTTTTGTTGTTGCGGTACCCACCTCTATTAATATGGTTTACAGGACAAGTTAGAGGCAACCAAAGATGGTTCTGTGGAGGGCGGATATGATCGATTTAAGTCATCTTGTCAGATGTAAACGTCAACGTGCATAAGTAGAGAAAACACTTTTTTCCGTTTGAACGAAACTTAACGCATACGCACATCAAATATAGTGCAAAAATGTCAACATTTTAATGATTTATTTTATCTGAGTGGAAACAGTTTGGATTCTGATTATACACCGGATTCCCTAGCTTGTCTGTTCTGGTTCCAAACTGTAAAGAATGGAAGTAAACGTTCTTCGTATTGCATAAACGTCACTATGTCATAAACAAGCCAACAGAAGTATACCAGAAGAGGAAGGAAGATGTGTGTTAATATATGTCTGTTTAAGAAATCAATTATGTATCAAGTTCATTTGAAAAGCAAACTAGTTGCGTAACTTTGCTTTAAATTAAAAGATGTTTTATAATCTACAGAACTAATTTACGCTTGCAGTTTTGTTTAACCCGACTATAAAGTCGCAAGAGAATTGAGTGCAAAATGTCACAGAAGTACAAAAAGTTGAGTGGAAGAAGTTTATACCTTACAGTGCAAAAACGTCCAAGACTATTTTCGATCTGGTCTTTCTTTCCCAATAAACGCGTTTATGCTAAACACTGTATGTCCATTGCGACAGTTTTGAAGCAAATTCATTCAATTTGTAAACTGGTAGTTATATAACAATAACCGATAATTCATTTTAACGCATTTCTGTTTTTAACCATAAACATCGGTTGATGATAAGACATTATATAAACAGTAAGGAAATAGTTATTCAAATACAGTAAAACCTCGCTATTACGACCACTTAAACGAAGGCTAATTGATTGTATAATAAACAGGTGACAGCTTAAAACAAGGTGACAGTGAAACAGAAAGCTCCGGAGCTTTCTGTTTCACTGTCACCTTGCTTTAAGCGGTCATCTATCGTAAACAACCTAACAATTTCCACAATTAAGTGGTCTTAATAGAGAGGTTTTACTGTATTTCAGTTTTTCGTTTCGTTTTGAACATCGAATGAAGTGGAGAAGACATTGTTTTCCCTTTTTAAAGGACACACATATCAAACGCAATGCAATACACTTTAGAATATAACATTTTGTTGACAATCCTTAAGATGTTTAAAAAACACCCTGTTTTTAGCCCGATCAGGCGCCCTGTTACCCGGTGTTTTTTGCATTGGTGATATTGTTTAATCCATTCAAGCCTTATGTCTACATTGGCAAACAGTGTATACACTTATGAGACGCCGCGTTATGAACTGTCATGCTTTATGGACAAACACTGAATTATCGTTAAACCACCCTGGTACATATATAATGAAATATTCCATCAAGCACATACGGAACGTTCATTATAATATCCATGCTGTAATATCCAGGCATTGATGGATTAATCACAAACGAGTTTATTGGGAACGCATACATCCTCAATGTAAATATCTTATTTCAACACGTGAAATGCGTTTTTATTTTGTCTTCGCCAGCATTCGATTTGCCTGAAAATAAACACAAGGCAAGTAATTGTTTAATCAAGTTTGTATTACGAAATATTTAAATAAACTGCTGCTTGTTGAAATAAAACAAAGTATGTTATGGCAAGCATATTAGTAAACAGGCTCATAGTTTGGCATTGCACAGTTTCCTGCAACTTCATTACAGGAATAAACAACATTTGTTTGCCGTTCACGGCGGTATGAACACATTAGCTTCGCAGGGGGTAAGTTTTGTAAACGCCCGAAGGGCGTTTACGATAAACTTACCCAGAAACAATGCAACTTAAATATCTATTATTAAAGCACATTTTAAACATTAGGTCGCGCATGGTCATTTCAGCCTAATTACACGCCAAATCAACCATCAGCTGGTCGCTAGGTCGGTATCTCTCCGGCGAAGACTCTCCGCCCTCTTTTTAACTGGCTGGAACCAGTTTCGATGTGTAGGTTCGTCGATAATTGACCTGCTTTTTGATACGATTACATAAAGACTTTACAGGGTGTATGTAAATATTACATTAAGGACATTCGCGATCAAATGAAATATCCGTAGGATCTCTATGAAAATGTCAGCATTGGTTCGTTAAACATATCTTAGTATCATGGTAAAAAGAAAAAAACAAAGGTTATAATGTCCAGTTTTGTCTATGGGCATTCGAAATGTATAATATAGCCATTCTCGGCAAAGAGTCGGCATGCATAAACTAATGCATACCGACTCTTTGCTTTCTTAAATGATAATAAGTAATAACTGACACAAACAAACATTAAAACAGTTAAAACGTGATGCTCACTAAATTTATGATTAGCTGGTTGCCTGAAATATGTGCATTTTTCTTAATTGATTTTGGCTTAAATTCAATGAAAACACTCACTCAATCAAAATCTGTCTGAAACAAGTTGATCAAACTTCACACAATAAAAGCCTTAGGTGTGATTAAGAAGAAAATTGTAAAAAGACATATGCCGTAATGTTTCTTTTGAAACTAAAGGCACTTTTATACATATACCAATGGCCTAAACGAGCAGACGGCTTTTTCTATGTGTTCACGCTCATATTCAATTTTATTGAAGTCCTTGGTTATTACCTTAGCCTTATTAGATAGAATAGTTGCCAAGTTGCACGTACTTTCATTCACCAAGTGCAATTTCATGTGTTTAGTGTTTATATTTTGCGATTAATGGAGATTGTTTGAAACCGAAAGTACCTAAGGGGGGGGGGGGGGGTAACCGATACACACGACTTTGTTGAGTAACGATTCTTGAATAATCGTACTATGTTAAAAAACGAATTGGGAGCGTATGTCCTGTTCAATTGAAATAAACAAAACTTGGAACAGTTGCATAGACACTGTTAGCTACAATAGTATAACTAGGCACTTTTCATATTTGCTACCACTCAACATAATACAGTGGAGAAAACGCTTTTCTTTCCCGTCTAAACGCAAACGTACGCAAACGCAAAGCGCTACAACGTAGAAAAGAACAACTTTTGGACAATTCTGATATTTCATGTTTATCTTTGTGGCAAAAAGTTTGGAGCCTGATCAGACGCCGGGTTACCCGGCGTCTGATCTGGCTCCAAACTGTTTACCCTGCATATAATAGTTTTAGCGTAAACGCGTTATTGGGAAAGAATAACACATTCTCCACTGTACTTGATGGACTCTTTACGGCGGGTAGCTTTTTATAAAAGATAACACATCCTCAAAACTAATCTTGAACTATTTTACAGACGACAATTCTAGTTTAGATGATAGTTCAGCATGCTGTGAGCTACTTTCTTTTAGTGTTCAGACACTGCCTATGGCATGATCTGTCTAAAACTCAAAACAACTCATCGAATAAATTGAATGTTGTACATCTAAACCATAACACTTTAGGTGTGACTTTTCTTGAGAGGCAAACAGTTTGGATCAAAATTAGATGTGGATAAAAAGCAGTTATCCATGAAACAAAGTATTCGACGTTAGTATTACTATCCCATGAACCTAAGGAAACATCCAAAATAGAATTGGTATTTCTTCCTAGACGACATTTCTAAATGGACGATCTTCAAACATAAGAGGTAATTCCACAATTGCATTACCCGGTGTACAATACTTAGTTGCAAACAGTTTGATCCTGATCAAAAACCGCGTAACATAATGTCTGACCAGGATCCAAATTTTATGACACTCACTTCAGATATCTCAATCTTAAAGGTGAGGAATAAAAGCAGACGACAATTGGTTAAGTAGTATGACGTCATCGCAGTAAAGGCGTTAATGTTAAGGGTGTATGAAAGTAATCAATTTGAGATATTTTCAAAGTTTAAGGCATGTGACTGCGTAAGTCAATTTGAACGTAAAACAGCAAGATCTTTAAGGAGCTTCCTGTGTAAGATCGACCTTGCTTAAAGCGGTCATCTGTCTTTTATGCAGGCAGAAAAATCCTTCTTTTTAGTAATCATAATAGAGAAGTTTTTTCTGTATAGGGTTATAGCTTATCTTACCCGACATGTTCAACTAATTAATACACACAGTTGGGAATATGTTAGTCTTTCCTATTTCAATAAAATGTAGAAATTACAAAGGAATCTTAAGATTTACCGGAATTTTGATTTGATTGGTAAATAGCTGGGAGCCGGATCCGACACCGTGTAAACCCGACGTCTGATCTTGCTCCAAGTTTTACATTTATTAAGACATAATGAAGTGTTCTGCATTGTAAAAATTAGTCAAATTGAAGTTTAACAACTATACAGTGGAGAAAACGTTATTCTTTCCCAATAAACGCGTTTACGCCAAAACTATTACTTCAATTACAAACAGTTTGGAGCCAGATTAGACGCCGGGTAACCCGGCGTCTGATCAGGCTCCAAACTGTTTGCCACTTATATAAATATGAATTATTAGAATTGTCCAAAAGTTGTACTTTTCTACGTTTTAGTGCTTTGCGTTTGCGTTTCGTTTGCGTTTAAACGGGAAAGAATAACAGATTCTCCACTGTAGCATTGACATACACAAAAACCCTTCTTAACTACCTAATATTCTTCACACGACGTCTGATCAGGATGAAAAGCTGTTTGCCGCTTGTTCTGAAATTACTTAAGCAGAGCACCAGATAAGGGTAGTTTTTCAAATACTAAAATCTTTATTTCTGAATTAAACCCTATGGTGTCACTACTCATTAGAATCGTCTCTTCGAGACGATTCTAATGAGTAGTAACATTATAGGATTTGGTTCTAAAAAGTGAGAAAATGTTGGATTTGTTGAAATAACTACCTCTTATCTGGAGCCCTGCTTAAGTTATACTGCCTTAATTCTAACTTTGAAACGATATTGCAGGAACTGATTTTGAAGCAGACTACACTATGGCGGTGAATGGGGTAAAACATCAGGATATGTTTGATCATGAAAGGGTAAATGCCAATAACAGCCACCATTTCTGCATAGTTTCGATCATAGCTGTAACACACTGTCAACAAAATAGATGCTTCAGACAAAACAATTTGCTCAAGAAGAACAATATGCATAAATGTTAACCCTATATCCTGTAGCACGTTTCCAAATTTGAAGCCCGGTTTGCACTTAAAGCAGGTTAAAAGTAAAGCATAATTCGCCGTCAAGTGCATTCTGATTTACTTTCAGCATTCTTAAAGTTACTAGGTTAAAGAAACAATTGCTTCTTGTGAATATTTGTGGCTATATCAAGTGGAAAAAGTCTATTTAGCAGAAGAATTCATTAAAGGTGTAAAAAGGTATATTTATATAATTTATGTAGTAATGAGTACGTATATTAATATGTGCTAGAAAATAGAACTCTTCTCTTTCACCGTTTCCAAATAATATTGACAGTCATTATTGCAGTAAGGATAGCGTTATGTTTTTAAAGCAAACATTTTTGTCAAAACTCTTATTTCAAGATAGATTTATTTAGACGGCGAGTCCAGATGCCGATAAGCTGGGTGTCTGATCCAATTCTATGTTGTTAGTCGTCAGATTGAAATAAAAATCAATGATATTTGTTGTTCAACATTTTCTAATTCTTATTGGTCGTGTGTAAACAACATCTCTATCACTATATATGCGAATATGGTTAGAATAGGGTAATTTTCCTCACAAAAACGACCTTTATGAGACTAAACGAACGAGTTTGGTCTAAATTACACTATCACTTAACATTGTCCGGCCCTAGGTTGAAGTTCTTACCTTAGTTGTGTGTGTTCACTAGGCATTGTACAGTGTTCAGTTGCTTCACACTAACACAATAGGTAAGAAATGAAACCAATGGGGCCAATAGAAAAAAGTTGTTATCCTTTCGAGCAGAGAGAACCGATCTCAAATCATCTGTAGGGATTATGCGAGATCAAGCACCCTTAAAGTTTTACTTTGTCAGAATGGAGTTGCCCATGGGAAGCTATGTTCAGCTCTGTTACTTTCCTGGTTTAGTGGAGTGTGCCAATATGATTCATCTCATTCAATAGCAGCTCTATACCCTTTATTGGGTATTTAAAATCCTCTGAAGACGGAGCATGGCTGCCTATATGGCGAGGAAATTGAACACAGCTATGCACGTAATCCTCCAGCTTGGCAGACAATAATGTCTGTACCAAGCTGTCCTGTGAGTGTTAAGCACAGGTACGCCAACAACAACACCAACTTAACATTTACAAGAGCAGCAACAAGAGCAGCAACTATTCTAGTAATATACTCGTAACACTAGAAGAGTTCAGGATAGAAGTAGTAGTCGATACATTAGTGCATGTTCTACAGTACTCCCTCCCAACAACAACACCCAAATGTGAGACAAAGATTGTGTTTTTGTTTGAAGAGAGTTGTTATAGGAAAGGATTTTGGCCTACGTTTGCACACAACTTGTACTCAACTTGAATCCAGACTGCATCTGATATGGATTAAAGCTGTTTATCACTCATAATGTTTTTTTTGGTACAAATGTGCAATGTGTAACTTTGAGAAAAAGAACAGGCGAACATTTGAAGCAGAAGGTTGGGTATAATTTTCTTCTTTGGGGAATTGCGGCCATCGTCGATGTAAGGAGGGAATCGTGTTCAAAAAGACGTTGAACTTTTCTGTTTGTTTAGCATTGCATTTGCGTTTCGTACGCGTTAAAATGAGAAAGAATAAAATCGCTTCTACTGTTAGAATAAAATATAAAATATTATAGTTTCAGAACACTCATGTTTAACTCCGGTCTGCTCTTAGCATACATCTGTCTGGATGCAGAGAACTGTTCCTTGACTCTCTAACATGAAAAAGTAGAAACCTTAATAGGCATAATAATATAAACGCGTGTATTTGAAATTAATAACGTATTTCCGTCTCTTATTCCTGGCATTGTAAATTACGTATCATCAAATATAGTAAAAAGAGTATGAATATCGGAAATTCGATGCTTCGAACTCGCGGTAGTTCAAAGATACAGCGCTCCCTCTCTACAACGGCCCTCCCAACAACGATTCCCTCCTTACAACGACTTTTGCCGCTCTTCCCGAAACTGGACAATTTTGTCTAACGCTTTTATTGCTGCAATATCGTCTGCTTAAAATTGTCGTCTGCTGTTTTTCTAAAAGTTACATATTTTACTATTTCAGAGTAAAACACTTAATTACGAGTGACAAACAGCTTGAATCCAGATCAGACGCCGCGTTACGCGGCGTCTGATCTGGATTCAAGCTGTTTGCTAATGTAAGCCAAATTCCCTCCCTGTAACGACTCCCTCCGAACAACGAACATATTTTGTGTCTCCTATTGGGTGTCGTTGTAGAGAGGGAGCGCTGTACCCATATTTCCAACTTGAAGGTAGCTTAGCCACGTCCTTACTTTGAAATACGGGTATGTTTGACTTAAGTTTTGAAACTCATCTCATGATATCCTGATACGATCGATTTAAGGGAGTTCGAAATATCGAGTTTCGACTGTATTATACTGACAGTGTATGTTAAGTCATACACTTCATACTTTTGAACCGTATGTATGACCAAACTGTTACGTTACACTATCATAATTCCAATTACATGAACGTATTGATCGTTTATGATATTTTATTGGCTTTACTTGTTTTAAAGTATCGAACAGCAATGAATCAAACGCGATTGCATGTCAAAATACACTGTATCTAAATCAAATTGAGTTTGAAAACACGATGTAAAGAAAACCCGATTACATCAATACTACCCACTGTGGTAGAGGCTGGTATTCAATTAAGGCATACACGAGGGTGGAGTAATTAATCACTTGTGGAAGCTGGGCTATGTAACTAGAAAACTACAATCGTAAACAGTTCGTTTTAACAACACTAACAATCAGCGATAAACACATTAAGGCATACATTGATATGGAATGCAGCAATGCCTACAATCTCTCTACAACGACGTCCAAGCAATACTATTTGGTATATCTAAAAGCAGGTTGCAGCAAAGCAGCACCAGTAACAGCAGCACTAGTAGTAGTAGTAGTAGTTGTAGCAGTAACAACAGTATAAGTATACTAAGAAGTAGTAATTGGATATATTGTAATATTATCATGATATGAAATGGTAGCAACAGCAGCAGCAGCAGCAGTAGTAGTAGCACTATTAGTAGTTGCTGTTTTAGCTGATATACTGGTAGTAGTATTAGTAGTAGTAGTACATGCAGTAGTATTAGGAGTAGTTTTAGTAGTAGTCATAGTAGTAGTTGTTGTAGTAATAGTGGTAGTAGAAATTGTAGTAGTAGTAGTTGTAAATGTTTTACTACTAGTAGTAGTAGTAGTAGTAGCAGTTGTACTAGTAGAAGTATAAGTAGTAGTCCTAGTAGTAGTAGAAGTAGTAGTAGTATAATTAGTAGTTGTAGTATTAGTTATTAATATAGTAGTAGTAGTAGTAGTAGTAATACACATGACATTTACATCTGTTTTATTTATAATTATTCGTTTACGGAGAATAGGTAATGTTTTCCCAATGGACGCGTTTATGCTCAAACCCTATTTAGCTCACCAGAGCCCTAAGTGCTCAAGTAGAGCTATTTTGATACCGCTCTGTCCGGCACCCGTAGCGCTAACATTTTGGGTATATGGGACTACGTGACGTATCATAGAACAAACGAAAACAATAAAGCTGTTCATTCCGTCGGTCCATATTGGGTTTATGTGGCTTTTTTTGTTTTATGTGGCTTCTTTATGTGTCTTTTTTTACCTTTTTAACCATGGGATAGTCGCATAAACCTGAAATGTTAGAACGTCCGTCCGTCTGTCCGTCCGTCTGTCCGTCCGTCAACAATTGCAAACGACTTCTTCTCTAAAACCAATAGCCTCAGTGTAACCAAACTTGGTCAGATACATGCTGTTGGTTTACGCTTCAAATTGAAAAACGCTAGTTTTTGTGTGAATGTGGTTACAGAAGCTTAAAAAGTAGGCCAGTTGGTCAAAAATCTTTTAAACACTCTAGGAGTCATATTTTTAGATACGATTTCATAAAACTTCATCAGAATGATCACCTTAACAAATTCTGGGCATGTAGCAATATGGAGTACTGGGGATCAAAAACTGGCTCAGTAGGTCAAATCATAAAAAAAGCTTCAAAGTACTCTAGGGCCCACACTTTTTGCTATAATTTCATGAAATTTTATCAGATTGATCACCTTGACAAATTTAAGTCTGCTATAAATATGGGTTATATTTGAATAAAAAGTAGGTTAGTAGGTCAAATCATTAAACAGGCTTCAGAACACTTTATGGGCCATATTTGCAGCCCCAAATTCACGAAACTTGCTAAGAATAATCACTCAGACAAAATCTAATTTATCTATGAATATGTGTTATGTCAGGTTAAAATGTAGGTCATTAGGTAAATTTATAGAAAAGACTTATGAACTCTTTAATATTTACCTCACCTTTATTGATAAAGTCTAGTTAAGTCTGGAAACTTTGTGAGTGTGATATTGTTCTTAAGCTTTTGTTTGGTCAGATAGGGGACGAATGCTCGAATGTGACCAAATAAAAGCTTGAGAATTATCTCAGAGTCATCTTAAACGCTTTTACAGTAAACTCTCAGTTTTATATACGACCTTTTCCCCTGAACCCGCTTCATTAGTTTTGCTAAACAAAATCATATAAATGTACCGAGTAACCTTTGACAAAACTAATTTAAAACTTATTAAACCCATATTATTTATTTAAAATTAATTAGTAACACTCATAGCTTATGGTTAAACACACGGTTATACAATTACAAATTAATCAACTAAATGCGGCGTCGTTTGAATCCAACAAAATAATCGAGATAAGTGTGTCTTTATCATGTCTGGGTTTGTGCAAGCAATCATTATGTGCATGGCGTTTCGAAACAATTAAATAGTCAAACATTGTTTTGTTGTAATATTCAGTAAGGCCTTATTATTTGACAGGAGACAACTTTATGTGGAAAGAACACAATCTAATTTAATTGTAGTTTGCCGCAACTTGACTTAAACACTACATTGTTTTTACAAAGAATTGTGGACTTTGACATCTTTTAGAGAAAACTGTTGATAATATCAGGTTACAGACAGAGTAGAAATACTCTCACTTTACCCTTGGTCTCATTGCCTGTTTTAGTCTTTATAAACATAGCACCAGGGGCCCGTTTTACTAAACAACTTACGCAAAATTAAGTCAAACTCGTTTAAATCTTATTTTTCGATCATTTTTCGAACGTTTGCAAACAGCAAATAGCCAGATCAGAGGACGCGCTTCCTCTAATCTGGCTATTTGCTGTTTGTAGCAAGTGATAATAAAAAATATAAATTAAAATTTAAATTTGTGACTTACGCAAACAAATTGCGTAAGTAGTTAAGTAAAACGGACCCCAGGTGATCACTTAAAGAAGATTGACAGAAAAGCAGAATGCGTCAGATTTAAACCTTCAACATACATGTATACAGTGGAGAAAACGTTATTCTTTCCCGTTTAACGCAAACGAAACTCAAACACATTGCAATAAACGTAGAAAATAACAACTTTTTGGTAACAGTGACCAATATAATTATTACATGTGTTATTATACAATATTTAAATAGCGCTCTTTTCAAACAGGAGTTGTTCGTTCAATAGCGCTTTTAAGAATAAGGAACAAATCTCCAGGAGCTGTCTGAACTTGGTTTTTGGGGAATTTGCTATACAGATGATATGTAAATTGTAAATTGAGAAGGAAAACTTGTTTTTACATTTTCACAATCAATTTCAATTACACATACTAAATGGGTAAGCTTGTAATTATGGATAGGTACAATGATTAATGACCAACTATTTGCATAATCTGATTAAGACTCATTGAAATTCTGAACTCCGAACGTACTTTCTTGTACTCTAATGGATAGATAGATAGCAAAAACTTGAACTAAACAACTCCACACACGACAAGAAATATCTATCGTTTTGTAAGAAGTAGAGTGGGAAAGACGTTAACATTTCCTGTTTAACACGTTCGCTGCGTCGCATAAAATCTGCTCTGCTAACAGTTTGGATCTAGATCAGAAACCGCGTGACGCAGCGTCTGATCAGGATTCAAACTTTTTGTCACTCGTATTGACATAACGTAAACTACCTTAAATCTAACTTTGAAACGTTATTGCAGACAACAATTTTGAAAGCAGACAACAATAAAGCGTGGTGAAGGGGTAAAAACCTAACGAATAATTTGGCGCCGAAAGGGTTAAGAGAAAAATAAAATTAAAAAGATTTGTAAAAAGTGTACACAACCAATTCTTGCAATGGTTGATGATTCGTTTGAATCTGAAAGCAAACAATTTAGGTCCTGAACAGAAAGCTTATAACATGGTGTCTAGTCTGGCTCCAAAACCGTCTTGCATCGATTAGTATCGCTTTAGCACAAAATAGTTCTTTTTTTAAAAAAGAGGATCTTACTCGTTACGCAATGTCATACAGCGTTAGGCCGATGATTTCTTTTTGTTACTTGCATGAGTATATTGCTTTATATATTGTAGGCATGTTAAAAAAACATTTCCAGAAAATGGGTTAATTACCTTGTGTTTACTAAAAACTAGAAGAGTAGGCCAAATATTTGTTACAGTAAATGATCATATTATCAGCACAGTTGAGGAGATGCTATTCTTTCTAACATAAACGCGTTTCCTATGAAACAATAATTGCTTCCATTGCAAACAATAAGGAGCAAGATAAGACGCTGGATACCTCCAACGTATGATTATGTTGCACACTGCCGCACAATTAACAAAAACATTCCATTTACTCTATTGCCTTGTGTAAAGTTTGATTTAAAAAAAACGACATCTTTCCCACTGTAACAGACACAATAAGCTTACCATAAATGCTTATATTTAGTGATAAATCACGTTTAGCTATACAAATGAGCCGTGTCATGACAAAACCTGCCTTATTGCATTGCAACATTACACAGACCAAGCACCGTTGTCATCCCAGGCTCTGTGTCTGAGTTCGATATACACTGTAAAATGCCGTATTTACTATATATATGCCGTATAAATCCACGTGGGTGTCAAGCAGTGTATATCAAGTTCAGTCGCCGGGTCTTTGACGCGGCAGTTGGCCTTAATCTACACTATTTGCAATGCAATATGTCAGGTTTTCTCGTGGCATGGCTCATCTTTTACAACATTATTCACTCTTCTAAGCTAGTATGGACCTTAGTTTTCCTCTACGATATATTAGACAACTTTGGACGGGTTTGGATACATTCAGAGAGAACATATCAACAATAGTGATGATAATAATGGAGTAACTAGGACTTTTCCAACCGGATGATCTAGGCTATGATAGCCGCTTTTCTTCTATTAAAATAATAACTTATGAACCCATTTGATGGCTATTGATGTTTGACTCAACATTAACAAGACCTCATTCCGTTTTGATTAAGGAGGGCATCCACCAATTTTAGTCAGAAGATATGGGCTATGATTTGCCGGAGATATTCGCTCTCTGGAGACCACAATGATTGACGGAAACTTGATTCTTGGCTCCTACCCAAGAGGGAGTCTTCTTTGTCTATGTACAAACCCATCATTGTTCCTGCTGGTATTGTATTTGAGATATGCTATATACGTTATCGGATCGCAGTGACTGTAATAATGAACATTTGGCTAAATAAAAAATAACAACATTATAGTCCACATTCGTTATCTGGGACTCGGTAACTCGAACTAAGTCGTAACGCTACATTGGGATTTCAATGTGTAGACAATATATTTATCGTGAGTGTGATATTGTTATTATTAGACAAATATGTGATAGTAACGTGGTGGTCTTGTTTATGTAATTTATAAATGCTGTCATTCAAATGTCAAATGTACACATGTATTGCAGTTTTATTAAATCTATATCGATTTGTCAAAAGCGAGAACAAATATTGTGAATGGCGAGCAACTGTGAAGACGGTGCTATTATTTTCATATAAACGTATTTGGGCATTAAGCGGCATCTGGATGGCTTGTGTCCTATAAAAAGGAATCTATACACTAATTGGTCAACTAAAGTCCAAGCCCGTTAACCATCTGATGGTAATTCTCACGAGTGAATACGTTGGCTCGCTTAAACGGTATAGACAGTGGATACGAAGCTATTCTGTCATCCGAGGAATAAAAAAGGTTGGAGCCTGATCAGATTATTATTCACTCGACCTTTGATATCAATCAAAACAGCTTTCAGAGGCAAAATTGTTTCAGCAAAAAGGCGTTTTGGGACAGAATGATGTTGTCTCCATCCAATAGAGAGTGTTACCTGTTCAAAGTGTTATTTGCATACACAGCTTTCGTATATAATACACATTGTTTATATTAAGCAGGAGTTTCTGTTTGATACAATGTTTTGGTTAATGTAAGAGGATAAGTATTTTTTCACAGTAAAAACGATGAAGTGAAGGAGACACTCTTATTTCCAAATATTATGCAAAAAATGATATGCAAAAAATAAAATGTACAATATTTAAATTCGCCCAATTCAATTCCCTTGCACAAAGTGACATTCAATATGTATAAACGCAATTTCTCTAGGGGTAGGACTTGGGTATACCTTGCCACAGAGGAGGCGTGGCTACTGGGACTGCTATCCGCGGATCATTTTGTTGCGTTGCTTCAGTAATGCGTTTTTGCTGTTCCTTTCAGGGTACACATTATTCGTGTAAATATAATCTCTAATATGGATTAAACATACATGTATACTAATACAATTTCATGTAATATTAGCAATTTTAGCACGTATAATGGAAATATAAGAAATGTATTGATTTATTTTGCCGTTTAAGTAAAATAAACGACAGAAAATAAATTTGCCGATCATTTTCTGTCGTCTTTTTCTTTTAAACGACGAAAAATTCAGTTCACATCTTACAGAGGCTTGCAACCGGATTTAGCATGAAAAATAGTAATTTGTAAATATATGTCAAATGCTTATATAAATGGGTAAGATTTTGTTTTGGATAATAAATTCTGTTAAAAAATGCATTTCAAAAAAAAAAAAGAAGAAACTCTGGTGGGATTCGAACCCGTGACCCTCCATGCGGAGACAAACATGAAATTAAAGGCAAACGCCTTTACCCACGCGGCTACTGGCGCTCTCTATCTATATGGTAGCGAATTAACGTACTTCACTGGTAGCGATTGATAGTACATGTTCGGCTCGGATTTATGTCTGAGCCCGTGTAGAGAAGCAACAACAACAACTTTACCGTTAGCTAACGCTATAGAAAAACGATGGAAAATATCTAAACAATACTAATATTCGGTGACGATTCTTGAGACTTTTTTGTGGACTGATTATATTTTTGTAATGTCAGAAGCCAAATAATGCCACAAATTTGCTTTTATTTGAGTATTTTATTTTATTTTGACAAGTACACCATCCGGTTGCGAGTCCCCTTAATTGCAACCAGGTTGGGGCCAAATGAGTAGGTTGACTTGGGGTCTAATTAGGCTAAAAGATGTTTGCGATTAGAACTGAATCGTCGGTTCATTCAAAACGCTGTTATTTTCTGCATGTTGTTGTATTTAGTGTGTTAAAACAAGAAATAACCCATTGTAATTTGTATTTGTAAGTTGTCTTTTGAAGAAATTCTGAGTAATATCCCTGTCATTTATGTTAGGGATAACTTTCAGACTATCAATTGTTGTGACAGATGGTATACTAAAATAGTTCAAAATGTTTGACATTTAGGTAACAATGGAGAAAACGTTTGTTTTTCTCTTTAAATGAATCGAAACGCAACCGTGATGCAATACAATATTAATTATGGCAAAGTTTTGTAATGTCGACGATTTTTTAATCTGAATGGCAAGCAATTGTTTTAACATAACACATGACTTTGGAACAAATACCAATTTCTCCTCTGTAGATTAAATCTTAACAGTCACAGCAAAGCTGTACATTGAACCATACTACATTGGACTTCATTGTTGATTAATTATCTCAAAAACGACAAAAGGCAAGCGGATTTCCTAAAGTAAGAACAGCATTGCAATCTGATTTTCTTTTCAAATTGTAGAAGACGTTGATCTTTCCCTATTAAAATGTAACAAAACACAAAAGTATTCCAATGAATATAGCCTTTTGAAAATATTGACGTGTCATAGTATTCTCAGTAGCGAATATTTTGGACTCCGACTCCAATGCGTTTGTAATGAGAGCCATTGTTGCAACATAATGCATTTATTTGAAATGAATGTCTTCTCCGTGTATTCTTAGATATATTGAATCGGACTATAAATTGACAGATAGAAGTGAAAGTCATCATTTTAACCCTTTACCTGATGGCCTATTTATAGTATTGAAGATAGGTGACTACTGAAAGCAGGTTGAAAGTAAAGCAGAATGCGCCTTAAGGCGCATTCTGCTTAACTTTCAGCCTGCTTAAAGCTATCATGTGCTAGAATATAGAAAATATTCCCTATAATATATAATCATGACTGATTAACTTGGAACTATTTTCTTCAGCGGAGGAATAAATCATATTTGCTAAAAGGCGCTTCTATGGGGGAAAGTGTTAAATGTACAAATTATTATATTTCGGATGACATTCCAAAGTGTGACGACATTGTGTCGTATCACCTCTTACTACATTTTCAAACATTTGCAAGTATAAGATTTGCATATTATTTAGTTTAGTTTCATACTTGTACTGAACAAAACCAGTGTGTTAAAATATATTAGCCTTAGCTTAAACAAGCGTCGGATTAAACCAGTAAAGATAAGATAATTAACCCTTACACAGATATAACCGACGTATGCAATCAGTTTGGATCAGTATCAGCTGTTTAAAAGTATGATCATTGTCGTCTGCAAAGTTGATACAATTATGGTTTGTGCATTGTTTTGGTTTTCAAATTAAAGAAACCTAAAATCGAGTGTCAAACAATTTTGATTTTCGGCGTCTCAATATTCAAACTATTTGCAAGTCGATACTAGCAATCAAATGATTAAAGTATTTTATTCCCTGGTCTGGTTTATTTCAGAACTGCCAGTTGCATTTGTTTACATTAGCTACGATACAAAGAACAAGTTATCTTCAGAGTTGACACGTGACACAATCGCAGTATAGATCCATATGTTTATAACGAAAGAATCTTAAAACTTTCTTTGATGCACCATACAGACCCTTTAAAAATTCAATACGCGTTGAAATAAAAATCCTGTGTCTGCAAACAAGATTTGTGTGCTGTATATTTTCAATTTGTAACGATGAAATTTCCACAAGGGACATGACAGACCAGGACATACTTTTCGCTTGGTCGTCTGTGTCACACATTCGGCTCGTGAAAATGGTTAGAACAGCTGTGTGATTGACACCGTTATGAAAACAAGTAGTTAAGTATTCCATGCATTGTGTAACTGAAACGGGGTTCTGTATTGTTTTTGTTTTATTTCGCAGAAACGGGCGTAAATCCATTAACTCTGGCAACTAGTGTACTCGTTCAATCAAAATCAGCGAAACGTGTCATGAACAAATAGTGTAGACCTTGATGAAAAAGCTGTTACAAGAACCATGTGATCAAGGTATTCACTGTTTGACATTTGCAATATGTTGTATAAAGACACCCTTAATTGTCCCAAAACGCATTATGAAATTTTAAAGAAACGTGACACATTAAGTGATAAAAGATCTAAATATGTCGCACAGTGCGTTCACTACTGCAATAAATTCTGCTTAAACTTGTCGTGTTTTTTTGTTGTTGTTGTTTTTTTCTTGGGGGGATGGGGGGGGGGGGGCTGTGAATTTCTTAAAGTTATATCTAAAAACATTTTATCAGATGAACCAAAATTACAAATGATAAACAATGTAAACCATGATGATATATTGGTGTATACTGTTTCCAAATGTAAGCAAAGTCATATTCAGCACCCTTAGGGTATTGAATTTCCCTCTCTATAACAACTACATGCGACAACACGAACGCTCCTTGTCTCTCATTGGGTATTATTGTAGAAAGGGGCACTGTATTGATACTCAAATGCATTTTATTGCTGTACGCAACATTTGAACATATCGTAATAGAAAAAGGTACGCGCCACTCCGCTATCTCAAGATGTACTCCTTTCCAAATGAATATCCATTGCCGATAATGTATATAAAATTGCTCTGGAAGAGCTTTTTCTATGTCTACTTGAACAAAAAACCAAGGCCATCATTACTTGAATATGATACTCGACACTCAGATATCATAATATAAAGACAGAGGTCAAAGTAACTGCCCTTGGACTAAAATTAAGATTTGGAGTAAGATTTCATTTCAATATTCTGATATAAATGGGTTAAACTGTGTTATCACAAGCATAGCTGTGAGGTCATTCACTCAGTTCCCCTTGTGGTTTGAGTAACTCAATTTATGTTTGTTTTATTATGACGCCTGTCGCAATACTCACATCTACCATAATGTAAAGTGATGGATCACTGGTTAATCTAATATAACAAAGCTGTAAATATATCGTAAAAATGGTCAGTGACTTTACCTTAGCTGTTTTGAAATTCGGAAAAATAACGCTATACCACCATCGGTTCACAACTTACTTAATTTTACCAATTCATTTGAGCCGTTCCATGATAAAGCTTTACGTATTTTATTGCAAACAGTGTAGATCAAGGCTAGCTGCCTCGTCAAAGATGCGGCGGCCGGTCTTGTTCTGCACGGTTTCACACCAACATTCATCTTAAGCATTTTATTTTAGTACTGTGTACGGTATTTGGCAGAGTGAAGCCTGGGATGACAACAGTGATTGGTCTGTACAATTTTGCAATACAATAAGACAGGTATAGTCACAACATGGCTCGAAGTGGTTCGATTGAATTTATTGGATGACATGTGTTTACATGTACCTTAGTTTATTATAAACATGTATATGAATGTTTACAGTAGAACTTGTCTTTTTTCCCATTTGAACGAAAATAGAAACGCAAACGCTTATCATTAAAACGAAAAGAAATGATAAAGTTTTGAAATAAGTACGATCTTATTTTGCCTTAGTTGCCGGAATTGCTGTTTGAAACAATAAAATGTCCATTATCAAATGTTTAAATACGCCGGTAACCGCTAATCGACTTCAATTGAGAGCGTTGGGTTGTCGTGTATTTGCGTTCAATGCCCACGTCACTGTTATCACCATACAAATTCATCGAAAGCTATTACACTATTTTATGATAACATAGAAATACTTCTTTGCTATTATCTAGTAGATCGATCTTTACTAGCCATAGAGGTCGAACTATTAGATGAGAGCAATTGCATTGTTTTCTACTCTTTCAATTCTCTCATTGTTTTGGTGAATACTGTATCTGCATTGTCGGCTTATACCTCATTTCTTTTTCAGCATACATTTCCTTTTTTAATCTGCCATATAGGCAATTGTTAGCCTTTTATATATTGTAATGCAAACGAGTGTACCAAATAAGTCACAATACAGCCTACCAACGTTTTAATTTTGTACAGTCTTACCCGGGCACACAATATAAAATAAATGTAGGTCACAGCATGAAGTGTCTGTTAAACCTGATCATGCTCAACGCGACGTTGGACATATTTTCAACAAGTTGGCTGTAGATCAAAGGTCGTAGAACGCAACACATGATCAAGAAACTCCATTGAGTTATTTCTAAAACTAGGAACTAACCGCTCTTAGTAATGGAAATCAAACTGTTATGAGGAATTCTTTATTTAAATAGGGAAATATCAACCGACATTGAGCCACTACATATTTGATTAATCTGAATGATGATGATGATGATGATGTTCGTCCATCGCTAGGCGAAGATGACCATGACTACTGGATTGGCAAGGTGCCATGTGACCGAATGTTGCTCGTCAGACCTATTCGTGCATGAAACGCTCTGTCACAGATAGAACACAAGTGGGGTGGCTCAGTTGTAGGGGTACTGCCAGCCCTCTGTTTACGGGTGGCACGTTTCCTCCGAGATTCTTCTATACGGGTTTTCTCAGCTGTCTTTACCCCAGCAGCTATTGAACTTCTCTAGGACGACCTGTTTTCTGCAAGTGACTCCCATGTGTCTGTTGGGATTCCGAGAAGCTTCAGTGTCTTTGAAGCGTTTCTTATTTCCTCCAACTCGTCTCTTCCCTTCTGACAATTCTCCATAGAACAGTTGCTTTGGTATGCGGGAGTCTGGCATGCGGCAAAGATGGCCAGCCCAGCGACATTGGGAGCGTTGAAGCATTGTGTGTACAGATGGGAGGTTAGCCCTAGTTAGAACTTCTGTGTCTGGTACCTTGTCCTGCCATCTTATGCGGAGTAGCTTCCTCAGGCATGTAATGTGGAAGTGGTTGAGTTTCTTGGCATGCCTTGAGTAGACAGTCCATGTTTCACATGCATACAGGAGAGTTGTAACAACAGCTGCACGGTAGACCTTGATTTTGGTGCTGAGTTTTATTCCTCTGAATCTGAATCATACGGTAATTGAGTACAGTAAAGAGGGCATAATCATTTCCAATTTCAACGCACACGAGAAACGAAATGCCATTACATGTAGACAATTACAATTTAACAAAATATCTTACAATTTAGTATAATCTGAGTGGCGAACAGTAAGGAGCCTGATCAGACGCCTGGTACCTAGTTCTAAACCGTATGCAATGGAAAACATTGCTTTAACATAAACGCCTTTGCAGAGGTTTTAATAATTTCTTTAGCTTTCGTTTAAAGGTATTATAACCATACATAATACGGCATTTCTAAGTTCGTAACAGTGTGAGCCGGTACATTACTTACAGTAACATATACTTAATTATACAGTGAAAAATGCTATTCTTATTTCCGATTTAACAAAGCCAAAGGCGATACAATTTAACAAAAAATACAAATTATATTTTCGTAAAATCTACTGACGGTTTTCCCAATGATTTGCAAATATTTGATACCCTAGTTATACGCGTTGTTACCCGGCGTCTGGTCTAGCTCGAAACATTTTGCAATATAATTATATAAATGTTTTAAGCATAAACGCGTTAACTGGGGGAAATAACATGTGCCCCACTGTAGAAATGCGTACCCATGATGCACTCTGTCATACCTCAAACGTTGGTAATGCAAAGGGTCCTGTTTTATATCAACTACGGATAACACTAGTAATCAATTGTATAATTGTCCATGTTTTTTCACTTTTCTTTGTGGTTGTGAGTAATATTTTGTCTGGAAAATAACATAGTGTCAACAAAGTTCGGCTTCAAATGGTACGTGTGTTTATAGCTATGGCTATAGTTTATCCTGTTAACCATGTCCCGGACTGAAGTGTACGTAAGCTTTTTATTCTAGACCGGTCGATGTAAACCAATTTAGTTTTATCTTATTTGAAATCGACGTAGACAGTATTATAAAAGCATATAATGTACACGCACATGTTCGGAAAACAACATGGTAGTTTATTCCTATAGGGATTAGCACATCCTTTTGAATGTCGATAGCTCGAGCTCATTTAAATCGCAAATACCCGTTTTTCAAAATTAAGATACAAGTTATAAACTTTAAACAGCAAGTTGTTTTTTCTTCAGTTTACTCAAATTGTCGTGTTTATACTGAATAATTAAGGGTTATATCAAGTATAGCGTGTTTGAGTTACTGAGATAAGGCGGCACATAATCTGAACATAACCATGTTTGCACGTTCCATTTATTTCCCCGGCAACTTGAGTTTGTAAATTATGGAATACTAAAACTGGCTGGTTATATGTTAGGGATATATTTGTAAGGTACAGTATCCACTTTCCTGATTAAAAGTGCTCAGGACCATTTCTCAAAGCAGCATTGATTCAATTTATCTAGTCACCACATAAATAAGACCTTAACAGCACAAAGTCACCAAGAACTGCAAAACGTCATTTAGGCTAATAAACGAAATCCTAATTGGCATCGTGTCTCGGACTAATTGCAACAAAAACGTCTCTTTTATTTTCATGAACTACAATATGTGTAGTAACACAGAAAAAATGCACTTATTCTGATCAGGCATTGCTGAGAAAATTGACCTTATACGAAGGTCGTCATAAAATTTCGAGCCAAGCACCAACAAATCATAATTTTGTGATGCGTAACCGTCTTTGACAATTTTAGTAGGTTTGACCAACACCTAAGCATTATTTACATAAGCACATGTTTTAATGCGGTTTTTTACCCTTCTGCGTCTTTAAATGTATGAAAAAATATTGATTTTCCTTTTTATAGTGGTCGGAAGTACCCCACCCACTAGTGGTGAATTTTAAAATATCGAAAATAAACATGAGACAACTTTAATTTGGTTAACTAATAATTGGTTGCACTGATATAGAATATAACTCATCAAAATGTACACGTTTATATTACAATTAAGGCTCAGTTTACATGTTTAATAATTGATTTAATTCACCTTAACCCTTAGCCCGCCAAATAAATTGTCGTCTGCTATATTTCTCGTCTGCTTCAAGTTTCAAAGTGCTTCAAATTTGCTCAAAATTGCTTAAAATGTTGTTCGAATGTCAAACAGCTTGGATCCAAGCTGTTTGCATATGGAGCTATAGTCGTGAGTGGCAGGCTAAGGGTCAATACAGTAAAACTCTGACAGCCAGACACTTAGACCTAATAGGTAGATATATGGAGATACATGTAGATGCTTATTGATTCACGACGGTTTTCAGAAAAGATCTGTAGGAGCTTTTATCATTACAATCGTGTTAGATCTTCATTAAACAATCGATAAAGCTAGATATTTTTTTTCAGGAAGCTTTTTTGGAAGCGTTTTGCATTACTTCCGTGCTGCATTTAGCAAACTTTACTTGTCCAAAATGTAGCAACATGCATTTTATTATTATCTGTTGTCAGATGTGTTACTGTACATGCACAATTATATCACTCAAGAGTTCCCTGAATAACAGCAGAATGGAATGCAAATAAAGATTGTATTCTGAATAAAGTTTTTATACTAAATAGTCTATGTACGTTAACCCATTACTCCATAGACATGCCGTTTTGAGTCTTCCATTTATTCCTCCATTGAATAAAATGGTTTCACTTTATACAGTTTAGTTATGATTATTCACCCTTAAATATTTTCAATGTCCTATTTAAGTGAAGCTTTAAGCAGGTTAAAAAAAAGCACAAAGTAAAGCTCAGTTTCCATTCTGCTTTACTTCCAACCTGCTTTAAGTGATCAAATGTCTACAAAACTAGTAAAAGGCTATGGGGTACAGGGTTAAACAGATAAATTATGTAACAATTGTTCTAGTATCAATAGTATAATGCCCATTTCAAACAGCGTGAATTCTGATCAAATTGCCCTCTATAAAGCACACTGATCTGGGTATACAATGTTTGCATATATTTAATAATACAATATGTTTAACACAAACTGTAGAACTTCATATGTCAATTTTAAGATAATGTAAAAGACGAGTTGCACATCACCAGAAATATTTTCTATATTCAAGCAGATAGTAACTTAAAGAAGACTGAAAGTAAAATTGAACGCGCCTTAAGTTGCATTCTGCTTTACTTTAAACCTGATTAAAGTAGAAACATGCAATGGGGACCCGTGTAAAGGGTTAACCCAGATTTGTCAGTGCATAAACGATATGTAGGCCTGGCTATTGGGACAAGTCAACTTATGAAACTTAATAATTTAAACATATTCTGATATATGGGAATTTGTGAAACTAATTCCACGACAGACCTCACATCCAAATGAACATTCCAGTCCATGTTTCCGACATGAGCATCGTTTGCTGTCGCAGTTGGATTTACAATTACATCGAATAACATTTAGCAATTTTGCTGGAGCAACTGGCAAGCTGGTTTTTATGGGAATGTACACACCGTTCTTTGCCAACCCCACTCTTCAGGTTGCAGGTTTGTATTGCCAATCCATGTTTGAGACTGGATATACACTCGAAGGCTATGAAAAACAGCTGCAGCAGATGTCGGCGGTAGTGTATGGACTTGAACGCACGAAGTGCTCTTCATAACTTTTGCAGTGCATCTTTGGAATCTTATCAAGTCAAGTGTTTGATCTGTGTCTTCTTCAAGAAGCAATGTAAGAGCAAAATCCCCATATCGCACTACTTCTTGTGTCTTCTCGCTTTTTATAAACATTGTTCCCACCTCCTGTAATTGTGGACTTGTACAAAGGAGTTTCAGGGCAGACATTTTGCCGATTCCATATATTCGAGAGGTGGTGTCACAACCCGTGAGTGCGTGTAGAAATGGGAGCAGATCACATATAGGCCTTGTTAGAACTGACTGTGTCTTTTGTATGTCCCAAACCCTATTTACTTTTGATTTCATCAGCTGCGTATCAGACCTAAAGAAAATCTTCCCTGAACACTTTGCATGGTAACACAGAAGGACTAACAGATCCGTATCTTCTCCTATCACAAATGTCGTAGTGGTTTCAGCATTCTCTATCGCTGTTTCGACTATAAGGACATCTGCATCACTATCTGCATGCCTAACGTTTATCTCTCTTTCTGAAAGGTAAGTCCCTAGCAAGTATATAAAGTTCTGTTTGTTTTCAATGTTTTTCAGGAAGGAGTCTTTACTTGATCGAAATGATGTGTCAATTGTAAATCTCACTGGTGTCCCCACTATTCCCATATTTCGGCGAATGTGTGTGATATCCTGGGTGGATGGTCCATTTGAGTAGCCATCAAGCACTACTGTTGTGTTTGAATACTTCTGTATCAAGTACTGGTGATACTGCTCACAAATGATTTTAAATGTGCTATTTTTCTGCCACGAAATCTTTTGTAACAATGAACCCCCATCAATCACATATGATAGCAAATCTGCTTTCTGCATTTCTTGATCTTGGCCACAATCTCCAACCTTCCAGATGGAATCAGCTAGCTGAGATTTTTTAGCAGTTCTTGGCAAACCGGTATTGTCGAATAATGCAGAAGGATTGGGGCTCAATTCATACTTGAATATGGTCGAAATGTCTTTATCAAATCTGTCGGCAACTGTGATTAAACGTTGAAAAAGGAGTTGAGGATCAATGTTAACAGTTTCATCGTTTATCTTAATAGATATATTGTCACTTAATGGTACTGCTTGGTCTTTCCTTCTGTACACGTATTCATCAACAGCTTGTCCAACCATGTTGTGAATAATGTTTTTTCAAATCTCACCAGCCACATCAACATTGACACGTGTATCCGCTGTTACACCAGTTTCGATGTTTCGCAACGATGGATCGCCTTCTTCAAATGGAGACCTGGCTTGTAAGAACTGCACTACTTGTTTAACATCATGACTATCCCTATTACGGCGTGATAATGTAGCATCCTGGTGTTGCTCGCTGGTAGCATAATTTGTGTTACTGAAATCCTGCATAGCGTGATTCATTTCGGCACAAGCCGGCATAGATAGCAACCACAACGTTCGCTGAGCTTCAGACATGCCCCTTCCTCTCGTAAGACCCCCATTGGTTGTCAATGATCGCATTAGTACCTGTTCAATGATTAAATCGGTAGAAAGGCCTCCCAAGTACTTACATGTATCTGTTCTTCTTACTGTGTGGTTTCCTTGGACGAACTGTCGGTGCACATCTGGATGCTCATGTTTCAATTTCATCATATTCTGAAGGTAGACGTAAGCAGATTTATTTATAGTTGGTTATTGATTGCTACTGACCGTACCAAGGCGGGCTCCTATGTTCACTTTGCTTTATGTTTGTATTGCGTGTTGTTTTCTATTTAGTGTGTAGATGAAGGAATGGTATTGCGTGTGTGTGTGTGTGTGTGTGTGTTTGTTGTGGTATGACTGTGTATGTGTGTTCTGCTTGAGAGGTGGGTGTATTGTTTGTGTTACGTTTCCTGCTTGAGTCTTTCGTATTTATTTATTAAGGTATTGATAGTGTCCAGATGCAGCAAAATACGGTTACATCTTTCTAATAGCATTCAGATGCCCAATCCAATCACCAGTTCTCTCTGCACGTATGAAGTGCTGAATAATTGCAATCATGTCCATGTACTGAAACCACAATGCTGGTGTTCTATGTGTTTGTAGCCTTTCTTTAATTTCAAAGATCTTCTGAGAGACTTCTTTCAAGCTTTCATTTTGGCACACTTCAAGTTTGGACGAACTGTTATTTTCAAGTTTGTCATACGCCTCTGATAAGTTTGACATTATATCCGAATGCGAATTAGAACTGTACTTGCAATCCAGTTTATCTTCGGATGAAAGAAATCCTTCAATGCACTGCTGGTCAGTTTGTATAGTACCATTGGTTTCCTCTACAGCATGACTTTCATCTGTGTTTTGCACAGTGTCTTGTGCAGTCTTGTCATGTCATGCTATCATCGGTTGTGATTTCTTCAATTACACTGCTTCTGTCATTGTCCTGGCTGTTGTGTAGCATTACAGTTGGATATATACAAGACAACAGAATTGCATGAAGAGCCGTATCTACAATAAAATGCCCTCTGATTACCCGTGATACAGCCTTCCCAGACATCATATGTATTACTGCATTTGAGGCATATATTGTCTGAAGCACATCCTCCAATCCGGAGCCCGACATGATAAAACCTACAGAGCCAAGGAAACCCATTTCGGTGTGAAATGCACCCAATCTGAGAACAATACTTTTCAGTGGACTTAGCCCATCAGCCATAGTTATAATCTGTGTAGCTTTCTGGAATAGAGGCTGGTCAAATGTCAGGACAGGTGTAACCCCGTACTTGCTAGATAGTTTGCACACAAAGTACATTGTCGAATTAATGCAGGACATATCACTGGGACTCATGTCGATCATCGGTAAAAACGTTACAGACGTTTTACCTGTGTATTGATCAGATTCCTTCTTGTTGTACATCTGCATAAACCCAGACCAACTTGGACGTGTTTCTTTCAATGGCCAAATAACCTTCGAGAACAAATCAAACTGGCTATGAGCGTGGTCCTCTGTTGCTGAATCCTTTTCTTCCAGCATAATGTCAAGGAAAAGCTTTTTCACTGATGCTCGATTGGCAGGGTGTTTGAAATATTTTATGGTTATTTTCCCAATATCTGTTAATTCATTCAGTTGAATGTTTCCTCTAGGAATTTGTAGGCTTACACTGTCACCGGGTGATGTACAAGCTATAATTCCATGGAATGTTCCATGCCCATCAAGCGTACGAACGTTATGGTCTGCATTGTCTGCTACAAACTGAAGGAATTTTCCAGGGAAAAAGGATGGGATAGTTGTGTTGAGTGTTACTGTGGCATTTAACTCGAATCGTTGAACCTCATAGTACGATGCGCTAAATCCCATGATATTTAGCAAATCCACCAAGTACCTAGACCCAAAGTGGTGATGTAACTGTACACCAAGGCCGATCTGTAAAGGTGCCAATATGCTCTTTGGTCTACATGCCTGAACTATTGCTTGACCAATTGATGCCAGTTTGGTGGCATCGTTACCACATAATAATACATTCAGCAATGTCTGTAAACTTTTAGGGATGAATTCTTGGTTTTTCGTTGCGGACGCAACGGTACAAAATGATGGGTAAAATTTACTGGTCTCTGCTTTTAGTGAATTAATGTCGGCTTTTATCAGTTTTGCCGCTGCAGATATAATTCTTTTCTCCTTTTCATTTTCAGAAAGTCCTTGTGTATTTTCTGAGAAATTGTGAATAATTTCTGATGCTTTCCTTTTCATTGTTACTTTAGCTTCAGTATTGCTGAAAGAAGTTATGGATATCGATTCTCCAAAAGTGTCAATTAATCTGTGTTTCATATGTTTGTATGAGTAGGCACGCTCACCACAAGTATCTTTCATCAAAGAAATAAGCTCAGATATTGTTAACACACTCCCCTCATTTTCTTCGACATAATTCAAAACAGTTTGAAATGCTTCCGAGGTGTCTGTGGCTTCAGGTCTTCCTGGTGATTTTGCAGGCTTTTTACAAGGACTGATACCTGTTTCGAACACCTTGGGAAGCTGACGACCTGTCCTGAAATTAACACTGCATGTTTGATGGTACAATGCGTCGGCCGCTGGTAGATTAATGATGCTAGCAATTCTACCAGAGACATCATGTGCCCATTCATCATTCCTGTCTATACATACACTTTCAATGGATTTCTTAAAGGGAAGTATCCTAACATTTAGAACATCATAGCCCCGTTTTCTATGGTTAGACTTTGTAACTTAAAGTCTTTTCTGTGGCAAGGTATTTCACATCCGGAGTTTTATGGTGATGTGATTTACAGACTTCGTAAGATTCTTGGACATATGCATTTTCAAAACCTATTTGTGAAACGTATTAGATTTTTCCTCAAAAAAGATTATGATCCAACTATATTGCTGCGCACTTCACGTTTGGTTATCGATCAATCTACAATTGATAACTATGCTTTCCTCTTTGGTTGTGCGACGACAGACAGGGCTTAGCACTACATGATGATGTATCTCTAAAGCCGTCCTTAACCGGGAGAGTTATGTCGGATTTTCGTGCTTTGGTGTTTTTCCCTCCCTCTCTGTCGTACCCTAAACCCTCCCATGTCTTACAGTTACTCGTGACTACAGACTATTCGCTTGAGTACAATTTGACCGTTGCCATAGTGGGTTATTTTTAACACGGGCTTGAATGTTTAATTCTTTCCCGTGTTACTAATAATCCTGTCAGAGAATTTTGTTAGATGTTTTACATGTATTTACTTACTGTGCTGGCGGTCTTTTTGATTGTAAGGTTGTGGAACAGGGTTTATATTTTATGTACACTGTTCGTCTTTATAGGTGAATAGAGGAGATAAGTGTGAGGTTGGGCGCCCCTAAACCCAGGTGTAACCCCCCAGTGGTTGTTAATAATTAATTAATTTATAATTGATTATTGATTGCTACTGACCGTACCAAGGCGGGCTCCTATGTTCACTTAGCTTTATGTTTGTCTTGCGTGTTGTTTTCTATTTAGTGTGTAGATGAAGGAATGGTATTGCGTGTGTGTGTGTGTGTGTGTGTGTGTGTGTGTGTGTGTGTGTGTGTGTGTGTGTGTGTGTGTGTGTGTGTGTGTGTGTGTGTTTGTTATGGTATGGCTGTGTGTGTGTTCTGCTTTAGAGATGGGTGTATTGTTTGTGTTGCGTTTCCTGCTTGAGTCTTCTTTCGTATTTATTGGGAGCAAAACATACATTTATGTTTGAAGTCAAATGTACTTGATGACCTTGTGGAAAATGTGATAGCACTATCATTATTGTCTATATCAGTTTTGCTATTGTTACTGTTACGTTTATGAATAAAGTCTCTTCTGCAATCAATATGAACTTCCTGTCCAGCTGCAACCTGTATGTTGGCTTGTCGCTCAACACTTACTCTGTTTATTGAATCGCTGCCTTTATTCCGTAGCTTCACTGTGGGGTTGTCACTAAGAGGCTTGTTGCAAAACACACAGTCTTTCATCTGAAATGAATAAACACGTACAATAGTTAGATTGTTATTGGTGTGAGTCATTAATAAGTATTACTGTGTAGCAACAACATTTACAGATGATCACGACAAACATGACGAAGTTGAAGCTAATTTTAGTTTGACCAAATGAATTACATTCTTTACTGGGTATAAACATGAGTTCATTCTTTTTACTTGCGTTGATTTTTAGTATCCAATACCACTAATTACTGTGATTGCTATTTGGCTCATTAGATAAGATAGGTACATGTCACGTACGATTAGATAGTTCTGCACTCAGTAGTAGTGCCGCTGATTTCCCCATTTGATGTTTGTCATAGTTGACAGTGAATATTTTCAGTAGGCCGCTTCATCCAAAACAGTTCTGAAATAGACAGTAATTTAATAACATACTTTATTTATAACATTGAAATGCATTTACATAATCTATTATTACAAAATTGTAAACTAGTATTATAGTAATGTACAACAACAGTTAGACTGTTTTGTAACGTTTGTATTACTATATAGGCAAATAGATAGGTACATGAAACTTACGATTTTATAGTTGAATACTGTTTTTGGTCACAATCGGGTGTCATAAAGAATGTAATACTGGTGGGCTACGATATACTGCTATGTTATTTCAACATCTCAAATGCACCCAAATATTATCTGAAAAATACGAACAATTGCCTTCAATTAGATCTACATATATCTCTCATATTAGATCTACATATATCTCGGTATGACTTTTTATAATAAAAACGATCAAAACAGCGTGTTTCATGAAAAAATTGTAGATAATTCAATCAGTAAACACGACATATTTAGGAAGTCAATTGTAACGTTATTTAAAATCATGGCAAATATGGGCTTCCGTACTTTGAAACAATAGCGAATAGGTGTGCTTTACATGCAATTGTTTTTCTTCAAATTTTGCGTTATTTTGATTAGTTTGAACATTTTAATTTGTTTTTAACAAATTTAAACAGAGTTTAACTCTCTTCTAAACTTTTATATCTCAAAATGTCAATGTTTATGCAAGATTCAAACTTACCTTGTGTTTAGCTTTAAATAGATGATCTTCAACATTTGTTTTCTACATACAGCAAGAAATCATGAATAAAGTTCACGGTTATCATGCACAATGACCGTTCTGACTATTATATTATTTATCTGGTCGATTTATGGCACTTTCAATCTTGTGTTTACTTTCCGAAATTATCCAAATGGTCGCCGCCATTGAATAATTAAACAAATGACGTCAAAATTATGAAGAGTATTCAATACGGTGGGTTATATAGGCCATTGTCCTCGGATAAAAAACATCGACTTTTCTATTTTTTGAAAAGTAAATATTTCAGTTATGCCTGGTTGCCTTGTATGCAACTTTTATCTGGAAGGTGCAAATACAATATACTTTCGCCCAGTATAAAATGTGTTTTTGTTGCAATTAGTCCGAGTGAAACTTTTCCTTTACTAGACTAATTCGATGGTACAATGGGGAGGACGTTATTCTCCCCCAAATAAAACGCTGAAATATTATGTGTATTGCAAGCACTTCGGAACCGGGCATTTTTCATAAAAACTCAGTACGACAACTGTTGTCGTAAAGTCAGGTTATAAAATCCTAAATTTGTACCTTGAAAAGCCGATTCCAAAGAGATGTCACAAGACAAGACTAGACAGAGAATTCAGAAATTAAACCAATTAAATGTTTTGATTTACGACCGATTTTTGTCAAACGACGTTTTATGAAACGGGCCCCAGATCCTATTTGATTTCGAGGAATCGCCGCTTCGCCGACAAGTATTGCTCAGTGCACACCGTTTGGAAAAGACCATGTCCCGAACATTCCGTCGTCTTATAATACTTTATATTGGTAATTCATATGTATCCCTTTAACCTATCTCCTTTGTATTATACTTATAGCAGGTTGAACGTAAAGCAGCAACATTTTAAGGTGCAAACTCGTGGCTACTTTCAATGGCCTATAAACTACCGGCAAAACCCTGTTGAAAGTGCCTTCTTTGTTTTAGGTTGGGATTACATTCCTTAGTGTAGAAATTATTAGAGGCGTTAAAACGAGAATTATTAAGTCTATCTGATAAATATTGTCATGAAACTTTTCTACATGGATTATTTTTCTCGGGGAATAAGACTATTTTACCACGTTTCAGTTTCAGCTAGTTTTCCAACCGTGCTTCACAAATACAATTGTACAGCGTGGACTATGAAAACTATGAAGCCCCGAATAACATGTAGTATTTATATATGTTATATACGAGACGTAAACGTAGTTTTGTAAAGAGAGAATACTATTTTCAATAGTCAGCTTCCTAATTGTTTTAGTTCGTATTTTATAAAACCTGAGTATGAACTTTTTTCTGATAAAATATAAGAACGTGAAATTACTACCATAGAAGTGGACTAAATAGTGTTTGTTTGTTTTCATTTGATTACATGGATTGAAATAAACTTTGAACATATCTCTTTTTTCAAATACTATTCACAAACAGCCAAATCGCATAATGTACACAAGCATATGCTTGTTTATTGTTTTTAACTTTTCGTTTATCGTAAACATCTTTCCAGCATCTTTACATTTATAAATAAAGTTAACAAGTTTATGAAATTAATGCATCGTTCGGAACATTATACGGACCCCACTTATATATGTTACAGTCAACCTGTGTAATCAGTCATTACGCGTAATGACCAGTCAATCTGTGAAATGACTTTCCCACATAGTCCTTAAATGTAACAATTTATGATAATTATACAATGGCTTTTTTTCAAAGGTCAAAAAGTTCATGCACAAAATACCACAATCTCACTACAAAACCAATCAATTTGTCAAAATTATTTTTAAAAATAAAAATAAAACAACATAAAACAAAATATACCCTGTAGCTTTACATGAAAATTATTCAATTATTTCCTATTTACAGCGTTCAAGGTCTTAAACATCATTTCACAAATTAACTGAAATAAGGTGTGAAATAAATGTGGTGCTTTGTGCAGGAAATCTTTGAATATCACTGTCTATTATCATAAATAGTATCATTAAAGGACTATGTGAAAAAGTAATTTCACAGATTGACTAGTCATTACGTATAATGACTGATTACACAGATTGACTGTAACATATTTACAATAAATGTGTAAAAAGGCCACGCAGTTTTATTATATAAAAATGCTTTAAACCAATAATTATATACGTAGGGCACAACATAACACGTCAGTTTTAAGTCGATTATATTTAGCCTTGAAATATCGAGAATTCGTTTTTAATGAAATAAATAAAATTAGCTCAAATGTTCTCATAAAAAGAACACTATTTTTTTTTATATAAATTACTACTTTCTTTCTACTATATGTTGTGAAGATATATTCAGCAATAAAGTAATAGGTTATATAAATAACTTTTTTAAGTAGTATAGAAAATGAACTTATTTGTGTTAGTATACAATGTGTTCTTTTTTAGCCCTTTACATTTATTATAACTAAGAAAAATAAAAAATATACGTTTTGTAAGATATCAATTCTCTGCTTTTTACCAATTATTATCTTAATTCAATTTATAATTGAACAAAGGTAATTGACATAAATAATATTATCGTATAACTGCTTAGAAAACATTAGCTGTTATATATTGCAGATATATGTATTGATAATTCGATAAAGATAACTATTTATGTTGATATAACTACACATAATATATCACTTTATATATATCAAATATATGACATTCTTTATATTTTCAGATATATATTATTATATATTAGAGAGGGGACGTATAAGCTTCAATTACATCCTAAAGAAGCATGTGGAATGCATATAATTATGTTTGCGAGACATTAGCATTTATTTGTAAAAAGGGTTTAGAGTGATTTTAGAAATTGTTTAATAAACAAATATAAACTAAACAGTGAATAGAATAATTAGATTGCGTTGCAAACAAAATATACAGGTATACTGGCTTCCCGTATAGAAAGGGTTAACACACCAATACGAGTAAACTAATTGGAATAAAATAAAACTCTTGAGAGAGAAGTGAAAAGGGGGTCGATCGACGTTTGAACACTGTAAATGATAAAAATAACTACAAATACTACATAATTGATAAAACAGAAGTCGATATTCTGATTTAAAATTAGCATTATTGCCCTACAATTTACTTTGAAATAACAATTCCTTAGAAACATGCAGGCCAACGGTACTCGTTTATGTTATATCTGTACAATAGAAGTTGAATAGCCTAAGAACATGTGGGGGTATTGTGGGCTTTAAACTGTCGCCTGATTTCATTGTCGGAATTAAGGTTATGTATAGGCAGCTTTAAAGCGATATTGTAAAAAAAGTTTATCATTAAGTAAAACAACAAATAAAGTTGTTCAGGCATAAACTCAGACAAAATATAGTACATTGTTCACAAATGCACGTACGTTCGGTTTAGTATGTTTCAGACTTTTCGAAACAATTTCATAGAATACTGAAGATTTCTACTTCAAATAGTTTTGAATAATATCAGACGCTGGGTAACCCGGCTTCTAATCAGGATTTCAACGGTTGGTCACTAAGATTGAAATATATAAAATATTTTCAAACAAATGTCATTTTCTCCATTCAATCGTATTGCGTTTGCGATTGATTTCTTTTAACTCTTTTACCGCCAATAATTTGTATCTGCCTTTAGCGTCTTGCCGTCGATATATCATCTGCATTCTCCTATTTACAAACTGTAAGGGGCAAGATTAGACGACGAGACATTTGCCAGCTAAATAATCCATAAATTGCTTGACTCTCAGAATAAACAAATTATCATCAACAATTTCAATCGTCTGGAATTTTCTACATGTTATTGGTGTGCGTTTGCGATGCGCTTTTAAGAGAAAGAATAATGTATCCTTTTTATAATAGATCTAGAGGCCAAGTAAAATTTCTCGTAGTTGCAATGAAATAATTGTTCGTGGGAACACTGCATTATGGATATACATTGTATAAATATAAAATTAAGACTCACTGCCATATTTGTCCATACAGCAAAAGGAAACCAAACAGGGCACACCTTGATGAGACGTCGCAATTTTCGGCATCTCATTAGGGCCTGAAGATTTTGAACCTTTCACTCTAAATGACGCATTAAAGCGCGTTTGCAAACAATTTGGGTCTTGTTCAGACGCCGCATAATGCGTCGTCTGATCTGGACCCAAACTGTTTGACTTCTTATCGACATTTACCTAACAACCTTAAATCTAACTTTCAAATGTATATAGCAGACTACAATACTGACACAGGCGACAATAAAGCGGTGAAGGGGTAAAATATAAATCTGAATAAGGGGAGATCCTTTGAAAGCACAGAAAACAAAGCAAATACTGAAAATTGCAGACTCGGTTTAATTGAGCTGTTCATGAGCAATACTGAAATGTGCAACAGTGCTCACGCCCCCTAGCACCGGCTTAAGCGGAATTCAACCTTCAACTGTAAATGCGCTGAAATCAATGATTTCAAAGGACCAGAAAGTATAACAACACTGAGAATGAAGTACGGGGCGACTTTTTACAGCCGCCACACAAGCACTTAACATCTGCTGTTGTGAATTATATAAATCTGAATAAGGGGAGATCCTTTGAAAGCACAGAAAACAAAGCAAATACTGAAAATTGCAGACTCGGTTTAATTGAGCTGTTCATGAGCAATACTGAAATGTGCAACAGTGCTCACGCCCCCTAGCACCGGCTTAAGCGGAATTCAACCTTCAACTGTAAATGCGTTGAAATCAATGATTTCAAAGGACCAGAAAGTATAACAACACTGAGAATGAAGTACGGGGCCCGTAAAAATAACTCCCCCGAAAAATTTGATCATAAAAAAGAGTTACATGTAAATAATACTTTTTATTCTTATCACAACATTGACTTTTTATTGATGACAGCCTTAAATTCTGGCTACCTTATGATTTTCCACCAGTATTACCTAGCCATAACTGAAAACCAGTCTTCAGATATAATAACCACCAAATGGTCTAGGAGGGGGCCAGAGTAGTAGAAAGTGAACGAATGATAAATACTAAGAAGGCTATATATGTTACAGCCATAACGTATAATCAGGGAATACGTGAAATCACTGAAACTTATGATTGAGTTCTACTTACTTTATGTATTTGCACACATATTTCACTCGTTAACCTTTTCCTCATTCTTTATTGTCACGATTAGCCCCTTTATCATCATTACATCACCTGCTTTATAAATATTGGCTAAACTAGACCTTAACCATTTAATTAAAACCTATATTACCGAAGAAATGTCGACACGTTCGTAAAACATCAGTCAGATCAGGATCCAAACTAATTGCAAAGTCGACTTCAGTCGGCTATTACGGTGAAAGAATAAAAAATATTCGGTCTAAATATCAGCTTAACTGTCCTTTACTTAATGCAATTAATGAACCCACACAGGTGGCTTGAATTTGAATAATTTATGCCAGCGATAAATAAAGTGAAGGTACATTGAACAAAATCTAGTTCGGAACTATAAACAAGTGTGGTGCGGTCGTACTAAACTGTAGTTTATAATTAATATTTAATGAAATAACTCTAATATAATCAAAGGTGGATTTCTAGTAGTAGTGTTTTACTGATATTCATGCAGAGCTGTTGCATAGTAAGATAATATTATTTTGATTTAAACATAAACGAAACGGAAACGCAATGCACTAACACTATATATACTTTTTTGACTGTTTTGACATTTCAACTATTTATTTTATTGTGAGTGGCAAACAGTTTGGGGCCTGATCAGACGCAGGATTACCATAAGTCAAATTAAGCTCAAAATTGTTTGCCATAGCAATAGTTGTTTGCACATTTATAAAGGCGTTGTTTTGGACAGAATAACGTTTCCTTCACTGTAACAAGTATTCAATATTTACAGGGAATACAAAGGGTTAATGAAACAGACAGTCCGATGCACACGAATGATATTAAGGGTCCCTGATATTAACCCTATCACAGCCATGACGTCAACAGTTTTAAACATTTGTAGTCTGCTTTTATATAAAGAAATGATACTGGAGTTAAGGCAGAGAATAGTTGATATAAAAAAACCGTCTTGGTTGGAATGCGTTTTATAAGGTGTTCAACTAATCAAGGTTGTAGCCGTGTTCATGGTAACTACTTTGTTAGATATGTTGTGTTATTGTGTAGGTACAGTGGTGACGACATAGAGTAATATGTGGTCTGAACAGGCTACACACTATGTGCGACTATAATAGACATAAAGTAAGAGATCTATTGAAAAATGTCCTTTTCTACGTTTCACTGTATTGAGTTTGTGTTCATTTCAACGGGAACAAATATGACATATTCCCCGCTGTATTTTGCACAGACTGATATTTTGTAGGAAGTAAAGAACACCAACATAAAACATACAACACTTTACTTTTCAGTCAATCAATTGTTAGTCTTAAACATGCGATGTGTTGATATTTACTGAAAACATTTGAATTCATATTTGACTCGTAATAACTGGGAGTCGATTTTTGAACCCAACCTTGATCTTCGGACGATCTTTGTTATCGAACGGACAAACACATGTTTTCTGTGAATTGCAGCAGATATACATTGTACAGACACAAACAGACTATCAAGCAAAAGGTTAATGACAAATTGTTGCCATTTGTTAGTTATTGTTGGACATTTAATGGCCTTAATGACAATAATTTATTACAGTTGTGCCTAAAACGATTATATCTATCAACTGTATGACTTAATATCCGGTTCCCAATACAACGGTAGCTGTTCAGTGGAGATACCCCATTTACCCCGTCAAAATGAAACGAAACCCAAATGGCAATGCAATTAAACTGCTGACAAAAGGTTTAATCTAAGCGACATGTGGCTTGAGGTCGAATCAAAACAAGGGTTATACGGCGTGTGAACTGGCCCAAATATGGTTCCTTTGAAAATATTGCTTTAGCATGGGTATCTTATAGGGAAAAATTAACGTCCTCTCAACTGAAGGCATCTTTTCTGAAATATATATTGAATTTTTATATACAGTCTAAGTTATCCGTGTTTCTAAATTCGAATTTTATTTATGTTGAACAACCCACTTCAATGTTTCAAATATTAAAATGTTCCTATTAACGTTTTTAATTTCAGACTTGGATTACTTTATTAACGCGAGTTTTACTTTTGGAGGTTATTTTGTTGTAAGAGAGCCTTTATATATCTGGCAACATACACAACACTTGCAAATAATGGTGTTAAACTGAGACACAAACTTACTGCTTGATCAAGGTTATGCAGAACATTTTTAAAATGAGCGTTATGCCAGTTTTTGTATTAAACATCTGTTTTTCCTTAAAATAAGTTTCTTAACTGTATGCGATCTTATGGTGTTATGTGACCACTAAATGCAGATATATGGTGATAATTAGGTTCAGGTGACAGCTAAATATTGGACAATATAATACAAAAACTTTCCTTTCAACTGTTTGCAATTTAAAACATTGTTTTGGCATAAACACGGTTATTGAGAAAGAATAGAATATTCCCAATAATGAATACTGTAGACGGGGAAAGGTTATACTTTAAACTATCAATAGAAAACATATGGTGCAATGATAAAATCAATGCACAATTTACAACTTCTATTGTCACTACTGATTCTAAGATGTCTGTTTCTGTCTTGGCTATATCCGGAGACAAACTTGCCACATTCATAGATTTCCTCTTATCTTAATATCTTTGAAATGGTACTGGCAATTCTATACAGGAAACAGGATTTCTTTTTCGTTACATTTTACAATCCAATTACAGTTTCATAACATACACGACTTTATCTAATCTAGTGTCTATTGAACAAACCATAGACGTCACATTGACTAGGAATTTATGAAAAACCTGCTATTTTTATTTAAACCAAGCAATACTTCATGCATATTCGATTTTATACAGACAATTTAATCGAATTGACACTGTTCTCAATAAGATCAGTAAAAAGGAAATGAAACTATGGTATGTATCTCATGCTATTAAGGTTCAAGAAAAGTGAGGAATACGTTATTTATGTAATTAACCCTACGTTACACTATCAAGCATGAATCAAGAATGCTTTAATAGTAACAGGATAAATATTTGCTATTTTAAGTCTCTGTTATATAAACCGTCCTAAATTCCAAATGTGTGTTTATTAGATTGAGATTTGCTACGCGTACTATTTTGTCACCGTATGCAAGTTCTGTTGACATAGTTAAGTTGCTATAACGTCTAATGTCTACTATAAATAGATTGTAAAATACATCATTTTTACCTTTTTAATGAAACTTATCGCACACGCCATGCAATTTATTGTGGCAAATGACAACATCTTTAACGTTCTAACTATTGATTTTTCTTTTAAGTGACAACAACTTGTGCACGCAATGAGCTGATTCCAACCTATTTGCCAGACACATTTCGTTTCTAGCATACACGAGTTTTGTTGGTATATTTCTAAAATTCATGTACTTCAAAACACTCCGAAAATTGTGGACAAATTAAAAAAAAACACATTTCGATATAGATATAACAAATTAATTCAATGTGCAACAGAATTTTATATAATATATTTTTATAAGTTTTAAGACGTTTTAATATACAAATATACAAAAGTATAATGGTATTTAAAACACTACACACGTTATTCCATACTGTTCAATAGCGTGATAGTACGTTATGTAAATAAATCCATAAATGTAACTAGTATTTGCATTATTATAGTCGGGGCACCAATTTAGGTCATTAACGAGCGGAAAACAAAACAATCTCACTAAATGACTTTTTTGAATCCTATTTACTCGGACAATCCCTTCTATGTTCTGTAATGCAGAGTGAAAGTTAACCCGCTAATACCTATCGCCCGAAAAGGTTGATAATTATTAGGCAAAATAACAGTGCAGATCCTGATGCGATAGTTTAGTGCAGCCATTCATTTCAGTGGAAAAGACAATGATTTGTGTTTCCTAATAAATGCTAAAAACTATTATTTCCGTAAAAAACAGTTTGGATCGAGATCAGACGCCGGTGTCTTACTAAACTCCAAAGCGTTTGCCAGTTATAATATATGCTATTTGATTAAAAAGGCATGTCTTGTATTAAGACCACTCTTGTAAATTCATAATGCAATCTTCACGCAATGGCAATGGAGAGATTCATTGCGGTTTCCATTCTACACTCCGCCATCGCAAAATGTACATCAGTTACTGATCTGGTCAGTAATCAAACGTAAATGTCCTATGCATAACATATGTTCCTGTTATCCTCTATGCTATATCAGCCGTGCCATGACAAAACATGTCTTATTGCATTGGAAACAATGTAGTACAAGGTCAGACATTGCGTCAAAAACGTCAAAAACTGCTTGACACTAACATGCGTCTAAAGCATTTGGTGTAGTGGTTTTATATACGGCATTTGATATTGCAGACCAAACTCAGATACAGAATATGTGATAACGTTGCTTGGTCTATACAATGTTGCAATGCATTGAGGCGGGTTTTATCATGACACGGCTCGTTTTATTATTTTTACTCGTACCAATGTACCAACTGTTTGTTTGTCATATAAGAGGAACACACACGGCTAAAGGCTACCAATACATATATTTGATTAGGAAATCCGCATATAGCTGTTTCAATGCACTTTATTCTGTACGGAATTAAATAGGAACGGTAGAGAAAACGTTATCAACTCCCAATAAACGTTGCAGGCTACAACAATGATGTCTATTTGAAACAGGTTGTCGCCAGGTTAAGTACAATGTGCCAGGTAACCTAGCGTCTAATGAGGCTCCAAACGTTTTGCCACTCAGATTAAATAAATCGTTAGTACTACGAGATAGTAATATATTATATTTTTGCTGCTTCTTATTGAATTGCCTCGCATTTTGTTTGCGCTTCAACGGGAAATAACAACATTTATCCACGGTACCTACTAACTTAATGCTCACCCACTCTATGCTATTGACAGAATATTTATATCATGTTAGGCCATGTGTTATACATTTGGATCATTTATTTGTTTTATCTGACATGTGCTTATTGCATTTGTTCACATTTTCGTTGGTGCAACCAGTCTATTGTTTGTAGATTCATGCAAGATTGAATATGTTTCCTTCCAGTGACATACACAATTGCAGCATATTTCAAGTCATAGTTGGAAAGCATTGTTGCCTTGGTAAACATGCCCTAGACAAAACAATTCAATCAGACCGAGACGCAATTGGACTTAGGGAAACTATGAAATACACATTGGCGTTCACAGTATTCGTTTTACAATACCGTATTTAAATATTTTCTTCTGATTCAGAAGTAAACTAAAGAATATAGTGCCACTGTGGGGAAGACGTTATTCTTTCCGAATAAACGTGATTATCCTAAATTCCTAATGACAATTGCAAGCAGTTTGAAAAGCAAGATCAGACGCCTGGAAACCCGGCGTCTAAACAGGCTCAAAACTGTTTGCCACTCGGGTAAAAATACTCCCGTAAATCGTCAGAAATTCAAGGCAATTGTTATTTCTATATTTTATAGAATGCGTTTAGTTTCATGTGAGCGGGAAAAGATTACACCTTCCCAACTGTATGCATGTCTGTTCAATAATAGCTCATGAATTAATTTGGAAAATAGATACATTATTTATACAAACAGTGGATGTTTAAGTTGACTCATTGACCCATGTGCATTCTAATTACTAAGTCTAATCCATTAATGACTGTTTATGGTTGCTTGTACAAAATGTATTAAAGTGCAAACCCTAATACAAACTTTTGAATGGCCATATGAAAACGGAAGCCTTTTTAAAAAGCTTCCGTTTTCATATGACCATTCAAAGGTCGTGTCTTCTTTGTAAAGGAAGCGTATATGCGGCACTATTGGTCAACGCATATATGCAATATTTGCTATTCATTGCAGCAGTTAAAGTGTTAGATATAATTGGTTTGCTTAGGGAGCATCGGCAAACATTGTTATACTGAGGGAATCGTTGTGTGGGTGTCCTTTGTAGGGAGGGAGCACTGTAACATAAAACAAGATGAAAGTATAGCAGAAAAGCTTCACATTATTTAAGCAGTATCTTGCCTTAACACTTAAATGTAGAGGCGCAATTTGAACCGGTAGCTATGGAGAAAAGGGTTAGGTAACCTGACGTCTTCTTTTGAACAATTTTCTTATTCGGTGTTACTGTCTCTGACATATCATAGGGGACTGAATATTAAGCTTTACTAAAATATATGGGACTTCAGTTAAATAACCTTATAAGACTTCATCCAATATGCTGGTTTTGACAATGGCTATTTATCTGTCTGACCTTGCATTACGAATTACGGATATCACGCGAGGAGGTGAAGAAAAGAAGTGACACTTTTACTCGTCTGAGTTGCAAAGGATGCCGGTATATAGAATATTATAACCACTGTTGAAAAGTGTATATATGTATATATCTTCTTACAGAATTCCTAGACACAACTATATGTTCTGTGTTATGCGAACTTGTCTAAATATTCTTTTACTATATATATTTCGGGTTATTATTTATTCTGTATGCCCCTAGTGCTTTAGTTTAAAAATGGACTTGCTCAAGTTTTGACGAATACGTTTGAAAACCCTAGCTGTCAAGTTTGTTTCGGGAAATATTATTCAAGCAAATTTAACAAAGGTATAATACAATTGCAATACATATATATTATTTTCTTGACGTTTTACTGATGAAGTCCAGCATTATCACAATACAATTGATATAAACAGTTGCTTCAGTTTGACACAAAGGTCCACTTAGCCATACAAAAAGAGTGAAGCGTATAAAAGCGTTTTATGAACCATGTTTGTGATACAAAAATCGATAAGCAGACTGTGTCACAGGTATTCATATTCAGTCTCACTTTTATGATTATCCTGAATATAAATTAAGTAATAACTAAGGGTGTAAATTTATATCTCGTAAGTCTATTAATTTGCTAGAATACAGTCGATCTTATATTGAACAACCTCTGGAAATTAGATCCTTGTAGATTCTTTAATATCAGTATTTGCCTACCGCAGGATGAAAAAATGCATAAAGCTTTCACATACTGTCTAGGCTTTCTGTATTATTTTTCGGCTGCATAAGTAGTTTCTTCTCTTTAGACATTTTTTTTCTCTACCTAAAGTCCCTTGATAAAGATTGCAGTGAAGATTCTGTTCTTTCCCAAAAATTGCCTTTATACTCAAAACATTACCTACGTTGATAGCAGTTGGGACCCAAATCAGTCTCCAGGTAACCCGCTTTCTAGTTAGATTCTAAACTGTTTGCCACTTAAATACACATGTACATATAAATCGTGAGAATTTTAAACAGTTTACATTTTATTACATCGTATTTATATTTAATTTCGTTTTTTTCCCCCTTAATTAAATTGGTGCTAACGCATTGCGAGCTGTTCATGAACAATATGTTATTAATCTGATGGGTCGGAATGGACTTTCCACATAAACGCATTATGTCATTGAGCACGATCTGTGTTTAAGAACATGTTTATGTGATTTTCCATAAAAAGAGCTAAACAAAAGCTATTATCTAGTGTCAGTTAGCTGTGTCTTACGTGAAGACTTCTAAGAACAGATCGGACTTAACCCTTTGCCTGCTGGCCACGGCTTCACTAGTTCATGCAAAAACTTTGGATCATGATTCACGCGGCGTCTGATCTTGATTCAATCTGTTTGACACTCGGTTTTAAGTTTTTCTGCATAGAAATGTATAAATCCAATTTCAACAAGTTTGTCAGACGACAAATTCAAAGCAGACGATATCACAGCAGGATAAGAGTTAATATTTACCTTGTTGGACACTAAAATATGTATCATTTGAAAACAGTGTTAACCCTGATGAAGTGGGTCTTTAATGATCAATTTATCAAAATATGCATTTTGTTTGTATTCGAGACGTTCACTTGAAACAATACTTAAAATATCGGAACAACTTTGACATTTTCAAAGGTTGAAAAATCCGTATGAAAGGGTAATCACTAATGCGATGAAGACTTATGACCATGAAAGCTGAATGACAATGGACGTTGAATAAGCATCTTACCCTTATGTGTGTATAACACTTTGTCGAAACCGGAAACAACGGTGTATATCAAGGACAAGGGAAAACTGCGTGCACGTCATCCCTACGGGCAAACAAACGTAATTTACTCTCCAGGTATTTGCTTAACAGCTCTGTCTGTTTTAGAACGTCTGTACACACCAAATAAAGACATTGATTCCGCCGGAACAGATACTTTAGAGAGGCAACTTGCCTAGAGCCTAGGAGTTAAATTTTTTCTATTAGTTGGTAACTAGTACCAAAACAGCAATGTGACCCTTTTACACAGTATGTTCTAGTATTATTAGTCAGTTGATTACTGAATTGTAATATATGAATTTGAACTTCAGCTGTTTGCAGTTTGAATCCTACTGTTGTACTGAGACGCCGTATCGGGATCAAAACTGTTTGGCACTATGACTCTGTTTTGAAGTTTTAGAAATCGAAGGTGTAATTTTAGAACAGTATCAGGTGACAATTGTAACAAAGGATAAACTTACCCATCATGCACAGCTTCTAGCACCTTGTTTTAAAACATATTAGGTGATCCTATGATGTGCCGATTTCACGACAGAACAAGACATTGTTTAGGTTTCAAGCTAACATACAACGTAGGCGAATAAAGTCGACGTTACAAACAGTCTTATACATGTAACTAACACTTCTTTTATCTGGGGATTTCGGGATTCATGCAAAGTCATATGCTATGGGTATTAACTGTTTGCAAATATCGTATGCATTCCTATTCGGTTCCGACAATACTAGAGTGCAGAGGATGCATTTAACTCCTCAAAAATAATTCATTCCACCTCCACTTGCATCGCCACTAAATGTCTGTTCGAATTATCTGCCTGTTATGAGTTGTGTTGTTCCCCGGGATAATACTTTATAATTGTCTAGTAAACACGTTTTTGCAGAAACGGTAATGTCCACTGCATACATTTTTTAGCCCGATCAGACGTCGGGTTAGCCGGCGTCTGATCAGGCCTCAAATAGTTTGGGACTGAGATTATATTGATAAGTAAGTAATTTCAAAATGTTCCAGTTTTCTACGTTTTAATGCAATATGTTTGCGTTTCGTTTGCGTTTGAGCGGGAAAGAACTACATCTTTTTAATTGTATACCCTATTAGGTTTCGTTTGCGAAACCATCATTCTTCAGATAAAGCATAACGCTTCATTGCATGGAAATGTAGAAAAAATACTTTTATATATCTAACGAATATTGTAGAACTATCTGTCAGTTAAATTGTATGTGCTATCCGGCATTTGATATGGCTCAAAACTTGAAATAGTAGTTTCAGCACATCGGCATTCAGTGAGGAATAGTAACCTGGTGTACGAAGTTGTTAGCGTCGATTTGACATTAAGCGCAATAAGTAGGTTTCGTGTTACACAAATTGTCGTCATCAGCGATTCTTAGTGTTGATCTATATGCATGCATGGTGAAGACAGTTTGACAACAGTGCCACTTTAAATGGGTTAAACTTCCAAGTTATTATGCGCGCCATCTGGATTCAAAATGCTTGGGGGAGCATATTCAACAGATTTGTTGACATTAATGTGACCGTCAGTATTTACGCTCTATTTATGTTTCCTTATCATGGGATATTCTTTTTGAAGGTTTTTACAGTAGAGAAAACATTATTATTTTGTGCTTTGAAGAAACATGATGTCAACGCTTTACTGTGACTGGTATGAATAGCCTTTTTGAAAAGTCTGACTATTATTTGACTTCACTTCCTTCCGAGTACGATGGCTATTTGAAAACAGTGTATCTACTGAATAGATACCGCAAAAAGCGGTTTCTGATCAGGGTCCACACTATTTGGCATTCATTTCAACAGTGCTGACATACATATTATGTTAAACTGTCTAAAATCTTAAATTGGAAAAGGAAATGGCGTCATGATAGCGAAGGGGTTTTAATCTAATTACTGCTCAGACTTGCATGTAAACACAAAAATCAAATATGTTCTCATACTACATTAAACGTGTTATTCTTTTCAAATAAACTCGTTATCGCTTGAATGATCATTTCTATTGAAAACACCTTACGGCCAGATCAAACACCGGTTCCAAGCTGTTTGCCACTCACATAGTTATAATAAATCGTTTGAAATGTATATATTCTATTTGTTTCACTACGCTGTATAACATAGATAATAAAGCAGCCTTATCCCGCGCCACGATAGAAAAGAGGACCACCTTTATTCTATATAATGTATGTTCTTCTGTCTGTTTGTCCGTTCTTACGATATCTCGACTAGATTGCGAGCTTAGATACATTTCTCAGATTATATTACGGGGGCGTATGTTTGTTTAACGAATGTTTCCTAGTTCTTTAGTCTGTTTCTGAGCGTGTCATTTCATTCAGTTGAAACGGTTTTCAGCCGAAAGTTTTTCTATAGATATATAAAAAAAATACCTTCACTGTCAATGCTTAAATTATTTCAGTTTTAAAAACAGACTAGATCACATTCAGATGCTAATATTAATGATTGTTAGAAACACATTTCCTCAATTTTAATTTCAAGAAAATTACAATAGACAACAATCTAATAAATAATATATAACAGCTAAGAGATTATTAAAAATACATGTAAACTGTTATATATACATATAGAAAACCATTTGAGCTGGATTCAATTAGTATAAATTCTAACAGTTTTATGAATTCATAGGCCATCAATACGAACGTTTTATATACAGTTCTCTCTCTCTCTCTACAACAACACCTTATGGGAAACAGAGATTGTGTGTGTTGTTCGGAGGAAATTGTTGTCGCGAGGGAAAATTAAATCATTTAGAGTACAATATACAAACAAGCTATTGGTCACATGTTATTAAATTTCTTCTGTCAAAATATGTAACTTTAAGAAAAAAACTGCAGACAACAATTTTAAGCAGACGATATTGCAGCAGTGAAACTGTGAAACAAAGTTGACGATTTATTTCCCAGAGTTGCAGACATTTTAGGCCCTAGCAATACGATAGGTAACCCGGTGGCTGATCCTTGCAATACACATAAAAGTGTTAGAATAAACGTGTTTATTGGGGGAAATAGTATGTTTCCCACGGTAGATATGCGTGTCCTTAATGCATAATGTCATAGTTCATAGGTTAGTAATGCCAATAGTCCTGTTTTATATCAACTTCGGATATCACTAGCAATCTATTCACTTTTCATTTTTGGTTGTTTGTAATATTTTGTCTGGAAATAACATAGTGTCAACAAAGTTCGGCTTCAATTGGGTACGTGTGTTTATGGTTAGGGCTATAGTTTTTCATATTAACCATGTTCTGGACTAAATTGTACTTAAGCTTTTTATTCTAGACCGGTGGATGTAAAGTAATTAAGTTTGATCTGATTTGAAATCGACGTAGACAGTATTATAGACGTATATTATGTACATCCGCACGTTCAGAAAACAACATGGTAGTTGTTTTCTACAGGGATTAACACATACATGAAGTGTATATAGCTCGTGCTCGTTTAAATCAAACATACCCATATTTCAAAGTTAAGATAAACGTTCGGTACTTATTAACTTTGAACAACAAGTTCGTATTTTCAGCAAGCTCGAATTACCATAACTCTACTGAATAATTAAGGATTATATCGAATATAGCGTGTTCGAGTAACCGCGATAATGTGGTATATGATCTGAACATAGCCATATTTGCACGTTCCATATATTTCCCCGGCAATTTGAGTTTGTAAGTTATGGAATACTAAAACTGGTTTGTTATAATTAATGTCGGGGATATATATTGGTTAGGTACAGTATCCATTTTCCTGATTAAAAATGCTCAGGGCCTTTTCTAAAAGCAGCATTAATTCAATTTATCTAGTCACCACATAAATAAGACCTTAACAACATATAGTCACCAAGAACTGCAGAATGTCAATTGATGGTACAATTGGGAATACGTTATTCTTCTCCCAATAAACGCTAAAATCCTATGTCCCTTGTAAGCATTTTGGAACCAGATCAGATTTTATTTTATTTCCTTGTTTCACATCATACATGCAAGACATATGTGTACAAGAAATTTTATTTCACTTTTGTCTATATTGACATAAACCACTTGCCAAGAGTCACTTACAGTTTTGTATTCTTCTCTTCGACGCATACATGGTGTACAATAATATGTTCCGCACAAACGCTTCTTTACTCCCATTGCAGTTAGTGCTCTTCGCTGGATGGTAATTTAACGGCGCTCTTTGCGATTATGTCGTTTCTCAAACACCTTCAAAAATCCGTAGAAGCGCCAACAGGTGCTCAATTTTTGGGCTTTAGCGTGCCCAGTACGTTTATAGTACGCTATGGGAATTTGAGTTACGCTTAGTCTTCGCTTACTACGTTGCTGCGGCGACCTAATTACGACCTTGGTGCAGGAGCGCTGTGCTTCTTCTGCTGCGCTCTTGGAACGTTTCTATATAAAATCCGCTGTTTAACTGCTTTGGCAGCAGTTAACTGCTTTTAGTTTAACTGCTTTTGGCAGCCTTAGAATTGTTTCAGTAGCTGTACTCCAGCTTTGCGATTATGAACAATACGACAAGCCAGACAGGGAATGAGGGTCAAAGGATTTTGTGTCCGCCTATGGTTGTTTCAGAGAGAAAACTCCAATTTGGTTGTTATGACCAAATTATGGCATAATTCAGTATGGAAGACGGCACTTCAAATTTCAATTATATGAGAATGGAGTCTCACATGTTTTGAGGAGATCGTCGACGCTTTTGTTATGATGCGACTTCGCTTGCCCTGTGTTACTCGTACTGCGGCTACAGTACCCGTGTCCACGGCGATCCCGTTACGTAGATTGTGAGCTAAGTCAAAACAATCGTTGTGAAATGGCAATCATGTAGCTTCACATACGCTTTTACTATTGTCAAAGCGTTTCTACCGCACTGTTGACGTTTCTGATACGATTCGAGGCGTTTTGTTCAAACTTACGAAGCGTTGCTGAATCGCCACTTAGTGGAATTGGGGGTTATTGTCCAGTGCAGTGCGTTTAGGGAAAGGTCATGTCCCGAACATTCCGATGTTTTATAAGATTTATATTGGTAATTCATAATAAGCCCTTTATCCCCTGTCCTTCGTATTTTTTTGAAGACAGGCGGCACACTAAAAGCAGGTTGTCAGTAAAGCAGCAAGATCTTAAGGTGCACATTCTGCTTCACTTTCAATGGCCTATAAGCTTCCAGACGGAAACCGGTTGAAAATGCCTTCTGCGTTTTAGGTTGGGATTACATTCCTTAATGTAGATATCATGCGAATTCATGAATACTAACCGAAACATATTTACATGAAATATTTTCTTATTTTCTGTAAAACGGGATTTTTTCCTCGGGGGAAACAGAACGTTTTACCACGTTTCAATATCAGCTTGTTTGCCAACTGTGATTCACTGATAAATACAATTGTACACCGAGGACTATGGATACTATGAGAGAAAAACAAGTTTAGGGTGATTGTAGAAAATATATCAGATATATAACAGTAAAACAAACAGTGCATACGCTGATTAGATTGAGTTGTAAACAAAACATACAGGTATACTGGCTTCCCGTATAGAAAGTATTATAAAACCAATACGAGTGCACTTATTGGAATAGAGTAAAACTCTTAAGAGAGAACTGAAAACGGTGTCGACCCGTCTTTGTACACTGTGAAATATAAAAATAACTATAAATACTACATAATTATACAAATGTATAATAAAACAGAAGTCGATATTCTGACTTAATAATGGCTCAATTGCCCTACGATTTAACTTAAAATGACAATTCCTTAGAAATACGCAGGCAAACACAACTCATTTCTATAAAACAGCAATAAGAAATACTTAAACTGTAAGTCCTGTCTAACGGATGTTAGATGTCAAATATTTGTGATTTGTTTACTGATGTACAAATCTTATGCCCAATGTTTTTTCTTAATTTTGCTAGATATGCTCGTAAAACCTCATGTAGATCTACTCATTGCAATACTATCGTATCCTTGAGTAATGTAACTCGTAGTTGTGGTGGTGTTGCTCTGACTTGTTGGTCTTTTTGATGTTTTGTTCTGTTCATAAACAGTGCCGATCCCGATCAGAGGACCTCTGTAGGATCCCTCTAGTCTTGGTTGATAACGATCTGAATAAAACTATAAATACAAGCCAAGAAACATTGAGCTATCTATCAAGTACAGCAGTTATATCATTGAGTTATTCGTTCTCAATGTTCAATATACACATATACTTCACTTGTTAACCTTTTCATCATACTTTCATCGCCCGGTTTAGCTCCTTTACCATTATTACATCGTCAATTTTATACATATTGTCTAAACTATTATTTAACCATTAATTCAAAAGCATTATTACCGATGTTGACACGTTTGTCAAACCTTTGTCAGATCAAGATCCAAACTACTTGCAATGTCGACCTTAGTCGGCTATCACGGTGAATATACAGTATCAATATCCGCATATAACTGTGCGTAACTTGGACCAATAGTGCTATTAATGAACCCACACAGATGGCTTGAATTTGAATAATTTAAGCCAGCGATAAATATAGTGAAGGTTCAATGAACATAATCTAGTTCGGAATTATAAAACAAACGTGGTGCGGTCGTACTAAACTGTAGTTTATAATAAATATTTAATGAAATAACTCCCTTATAATCAAAGGTGGTTTTCTATTAGTAGTGCTTTATTGATATAAATGCTTATGGTATTGAAAGGTGGAGAAGATATCATTATATTCCGTTTAAACGCAAATGCTTTGAATTATAGAAACTTACAATATTTTTACATGTTTAACGAAATATTCTATTCTGAGTGGCAGACGGTTTAGAACCTGATCAGGCGCCGGATTACCGGGCGTCATATCGATATCCAAGCTATTTGCTTTGGAAATAAATGTTTTAAAAAACGAGTTTATTGGAGAAAATAACTTCTTCTCCATTGTAAGAAAGTTATAATATCTACAGGGAGTACATAGGGTCAATGTAATAAACATTTGGAATAAGGAGTTCAATACATATCATTGATTTTAACACTTTCACTACCATGACGTCATTCGTTTGAAGCAACTGTAGTCTGCTTTTATATCTGATTTTTATATCTTAGGTATTTGACTTACGAAAAATTGAAATGAGTGTCAAACAAATTAGATTCGGATCAGAAACGCCGTAATGCGATGTCTGATTAGGATAAAACCTGTTTGCAAAGAGTCATAGTACTCGAGGAATGACAGTAAATGAATCATATGATAAAACAATCTTACATGGATTACGTGTATGGTGTTCAATTGATCAACGTTGAAGCCGTACTCTTGGCAACTACATTCGAGGATATGTTTGTTTTCTTATTAATAGAGAATATAGGTATAGTGGTGACGACGTAATTATTCTGTTCCTATAAACACGCTTTAACTAAATCGATTACTTCCGATACAAACAGTCGGATAACCAGTCATACCAGGCTCCAATTCGTTTGCGACTCTGACAAAACGTAAATAAAGATATTTTTGGAAATGATGAAGTGCAATTTTATTCAAACGGGGAAAAATAACTTCGTCCCTTCTGTGTTGTGCGCAATATAACCTTTCGTATGGTAGTCCTGTCACCACCAAATTGTTCCTTAGATTCTTACCCATACCGTTTCATTGTCGTCTGTTTCAGTTTTATTGTCTGCAATATCGCTTCAAATTTAACAAAATAAGGCAATATGACTGAAGAAATTTCAAAACGAATGTCAATCAGTTTGGATCCTGATCAGATGGCGCGTTACGCGGCGTCTGGTCAGGATCCAAACTGTTTGCAAACACGCCATTGAGATTGAAAGGGTAAAGAGCATCTTCAAAAAATATATATCACTCTTCAGTCAACCAATTATTTATCTTAAACATGCAATGCGCTAATATTTACTGCAAAACACTTTAATTAATATTTGACGCGTAGTAACTGGGCATCGAATTTAGAATCACAACTTTGATGTTTGGAGGATCTTAACAATTGAAAGGACAAATAAATAGTTTCTGTGAATCGCAGCAGATTAACATTCTAAAGACACAAACAGACTATAAAGCAAAAGGTTAATGACAAATTGTTGCCATTTGTTAGTTATTGCTGGACATTTAATGGCCTTAAGGACATAAATCCATTAAATTCGTGCCTAAAACGATAATATCTATCAAATGTATGACCTAATATCCGGTTCACAATGCAACGTTGGCTTTACAGTTGAAAAACACTATTTATCCCGTTAAGATGTAACGAAATGCAAAAACAATGCAAAAAAATGATCAAGAATGTTAATTTTATGACAACGTTGAAGATATTTAAATCTAAGCGGCGAACAGCTTGAGGCAAGATCAGACGCAGGGCTTTTCGGCGTAGTATCTGTCTCCAACGTGTTTCCATTGGAATATATTGTTTGTGCATGAGTCTTTTATTGGAAAAGAAAACGCCCTCTCAACTTAAGGTGTCTTTTCTGAAGGATATATTATTTTTTTTAAATAAAGTTATCCGTATTTTTTTTATTTCTTAATACCAATTTCAATATTTCAAAATTCAAGATGGACTTATCGACGTTTATAATTTCATGGGTAAATTTGACTTCAGCGAGCTCACTTGTTGAGGTTCATTTGTTGTAAGAGAGTCTATTTTTGGCAACATAAACCAAACTTGCCAATGGCGGTGCTATATTTTAAACTGAGACACCAACTTACTGCACGACCAAGGTAATGCAGAATATTTCAAAAGCGTAATGCTGGTTTGTTGTATTAAACACAATTTACGTGTGTCCTTACAACCACTGGCTCAACTATATACGACCAGAACGTGTTTTGTGATCACTTAATGAAGATGTAAGGTGATCATACGATAGAGATGACCGCTTTATGTAGGACAACATGTTACAAAAATTGTCCTTTAAACAGCTTACAATTGAAACAATTGTTCTGCAACAAATGCGGTTATTGAAAATAAATAGCTTTTCCCCAATAATGAATATATTAGACGGGGAAAGGTTATACTGTATACTATCAGCACAAAGCATATGGTGCAATGATACAATCAATGCACAATTTACAACTTCCATTGCCACTGCTGATTCTTAGATGTCTGTTTCTGTCTTGGCTATATCCGGAGACAAACTTGTTACATTGATAAACTTCCTCTTATCTTAATATCTTGAAACGAGACTGGGAATTCTATATAGGAAACAGGATATTTTTTTCATTACAGTTTGCAATCCAATTACAGTTTCATAAAATCTACGACTTTATCTAATTTAGTATCTATTGAACAAACTATAGACGTCACATAGACTAGGAATATATGAAAAACCTGCTATTTTTATTTGAACCAAGCAATAATTCATTTATATTGGATTTTATACAGAGAAATTAATCGAATTGACACTGTTCTCAATAAGGTCAGTATTGTAGAAAGGAAGGGACACTATGGAATTTATCACATGATATGAGGGTCCAACAAAAGTGAATAAGACGTTGTTATTTACCTATAAACGCGTTTATGCAATTAACCCTAGGCTATGTTACTGTATAAATGCACGAATAAAACAACATGATAGGCATTTCATTTGCATTGCTTTAAAAGTATCAGGATAGGTATTTGCTATTTTATGTCTCTGTATAAACTGGCATATATTGTTATATATGTTTTTATTAGATTATGTTTTGCCACGCGTAATTATCTGACAACTGATGAGTACTCTCTCGTTATGATTGAATTTCTATAGCGTCTGATGAATACTATCAATAGACTTAATAATACATAGTTTTTCCAAGTTTTAATGAAACTAATCTCACACACAATGCATTATTCCCTCTGCCAAGAACTAAAATAAAGGCTGAAATTATCATCATTTCATCTCATCACCCCTCATCAATCATCGGCGCTATATGACATTTTTGTGTCGCAGTGCCGTAAAATCCAACTCATCCATCCACACGCAATGCAATATATAAATGACAATATTTTGAAAAGTCATACTATTGATTTTTTTCTAATTGAAAAACTCTATTGAACGCGATGAACTGATTTCCAACTGTTTGGAATGCATATTTTGTTTGAAGCATTAGCGAAATTTGTTGTTAAATTAATAACATTTTCTCCATTGTACCTAAAATACATTTTGAAAGCGGTGGCCAAATTTGGGAAAACATTTGCAAACAGTTTTGATAAAGTATTAAAAATAGATTCAATGTGTCAGATTTATATATACATGTGTACATATATTTGTGTATTTTTGTATTTGTTTAATATACATACGTCCCCCTTATCCTATGGTATTTTAAGCATCACTAATGTAATTTCACACGATTCAATTATGTGATAGTAAGTATTGTACATAAAACCATAAACATAACGAACATTTATATTATTATAGTCGAGGGAACCATTCAGGCCATAAACAAGCTGAAAGCAAAGCACTCTCACCGAATGATTTCCCTTTTTAATCATATTAACTCTGAAAAAAGCTTCTGTAATTTCAACCTGCTAATATATATAGCTCGAAAAGATAGACCGTAGAAAAAATTGCAAATCATGATGCGTCAGTTTATTGCGTCTCATCAGGGGCCCGTTTCATAAAACTTCTTACGACAAATGTTGTCGTAAGTCAAAACTTTAAAAAACATTTAATTTCTGATTTCACTATCTAATCCTGTCTTGTGACATCTCTTTGGAATCGTCTTGAAAAGACAATTCCAACGAGCTGTCACAAGACAGGATTATATGGAGAAATAAATAATTATTGAGACTTTTATAATCTGACTTACGACAACATTTGCCGTAAGAAGTGTTGTTAAACGGGGCCCATCACTATCTGCTATTTCGATCTTGGTATATACAAATTATATAATGAAATCTTCACACAATAATATATGGTGGTTTATTGCGGTATCCATGCACAAATTGGTCACCTTGACAGAGTATGACCTTATAGGAATTATCTCTCACATGTGAAAATAGAATAAAAGCTAAATATTCAAATTTAATACATAAAACGTTATTCATTTGACAAGAAAAACATATCTACCTGTAAAATAACGAAAATCAACAACCATAGTCGAAAGCATGGTGGTGAAGCTGTTTAAACGTCAAAACATTCAGTCATGTTTAGTACAGTAGGGGTGACTGTTCTTTCTTTTAATCCAAAAGAATACAGGCTACACAATTGCATAAACCTATGATAAAAGGTATATAGCATAATAGTGAAATAGTAAATATTCTTTATACTAGCTTTTTATAACCTTGTTCAAAGATTATTATCAAGGACATAGTGGCCTAAAATAATTCAATTCTACACTCCGCCATCTCAATATATTCACACGCTAAAGTTGGAATCCGTAGCTGAGTTGGTCAGTAATGAAACGTAAATGTCGTATGCAATGTATGCATAACATATTTGTCTGTTATCCTCTATTCTATATAAGCCGTGTCATAACAAAACCAGCCTTGTTGCATTGCAAACAGTGCAGATCAGGGCCAGCTGCAGCGTCTTTACCGCGGCGGCTAGTCTTGATCTACACTGCATGATACTCACATATGCGTCAACAGCATGTGATGTAGCTGTATTATAAAGGGTATTTGGAAATGTAGACCAAATTCAGATACAGAATATATGATAACGGTGCTTGGTCTTTACAATGTTTACAAGGCAGGTTTTGTCATGACACGGCTCGTATGATTAGTTGTACTCGTACCCATGTACCAACTGGTTGATTGTCATTTAAGATTTAAGAAGAACACACATTGCTCAATGCTACCAATCAAAAAATTAGAGTTCCAATGCACTTTATTTGTGTACGGACTAAAAGGAGCACGGTAAAGAAAACATTATCAACTCCCAACCAACATTGCAGGCTACAACAATGATGTTTATTTGAAACAGATTGTCGCCAGATGAAGTACCTGGTAACCCAGCGTCTAACGAAGCTCCAAACTATTTGCCACCCATAGTAAATAAACCGTTAGTACTATAATAACCCATTTATATTAGACATATGCAAACAGTTTAGACTCTGAACAGACGCCGCATTATGTGGCTTCTGATCAGAGTCTACACATTTTGTTGATAGGAAATTCAATATAAAACAAATGAAAGTGAAACGTTTTTACTAGACATCCCTTTGATAAAATATTGACCAAACCCATATATAAACATGGATGAAACCACAGGGCGTAAAAGGGTTTATATATTGTATTTTTGCTGCTTCTTATTCAATTGCCTCGCATTTTATTTACGCTTCGACGGGAAAGAATAACATTTATCCACGGTACATACAAACTTAAAGCTCAACCCATCTATAATAATTAGAGAATATTTATATCATGTTAGGCCATGTGTTATGTATTTGGATCATTTATTTGATTTATCTGACAGGTGCTTGTTGTATTTGTTCACATTTTCTTAGGTGCAACCAGTCTATTGTTTGTAGATTCATGCCAGATTGAATATTTGTTCTTCCAGTGACAGACACAATTACAGCATAGTTCCCGTCATAGTTGGAACGCATTGTTGTCTTTGCAAACATGCCCTAGACAAAACAATTCAATCAGACCGAGACGCAATTGGACTACACATTGGCTTTCACAGTATTCGTTTTACAATACCGTATTAAAATATTTTCACCTGAAGTAAAATAAAGAATATAGTACCACTGTGGGGAAAGTGTTATTATTTCCAATAAACGTGTTTATGCTCAATTCCGAATAACAATTACAATCAGTTTGGAGCCAGATCAGACGCCGGGTGTCGGGTAGCCGATCGTCCCATAAGGCTCCAAAACTGTTTCCACTCGTATAAAAAAAAAACGTCAGGATTTTTAAAAATGATGTCATTTTCTATATTACATTGGAGTGCGTTTGCCTCCAGTTTCGTGCAAGCGGGAACAAATTAAACATCCCCACTTTATACATGTCTGTTCATAGATGTCCGATGAATAAATTTAGGAAATATATTCATTATTAAAACACACAGTTAAGTCTAATGTCAAACTCCAAATAAGTTTAATTTCAAACTCCAAATAAGTTTAATCATTAAATGACTATTAAGTGTCGGTTGTCCAAAATGCATTAAAGTAGAAATATCAAATTAATTTATCAAGTTTAAACGAAAGTTGGTAATTGTTTAAAACATGTTTTAAATAATGTAATAACTGCTTTGTCTTTGTATTTAAATTCAATTTAAAATTGGTACTGAATTATTTTAGAAACAATTGTCTAATATTTAACTGAAAATGATTCCATTCTTTAGTACTAAACCTATTCATGATTCGGTATTGCAATGATCTATTCCACTATACTATTTTAGTGAGATTTCATTACAGATACTCAAGGCTAATCTAAAGACAACGCAATGCGTTTGTCAATACAGCGTACCGATGTTATTGGTATTAAATAGCAAACAGTGCACACTCTGATAGATACCGCAAACTATGCGGGGTCTACACTGTTTGCAAATGTCAACACTTGGGTAAGATAGACGTTTGTGAGAGTATGGTTTCCATTTATAACAATTAAATCAGGATGTGTTTTTGTAAGTGGCATTATACTGTTTGATACCTATAAGGTTCTGACCACGATAATTGTGATGGCCGGTCAAATGTTCCCCTATAAAAAGCAGATTTAGTTCATTAATTATGTTCCTTCAAGTCCATGTTATTCTGCAAAATTCTGCTTTGTTCTATGTATTTAGTTCTGCAGACATACCGATATTAACACTAAACTGTGAGCCATTTCAACCCATTCCTGCCTAATTGATTCGTCCATGCATATTATATTAGATGAGTTCATTTGTCATCTAAAGGATGCATTATAAAACGTTGCATTTTAATTTCAATAGAGCTACATGTTAGCAATCAGTATATACTCAGATGAGACACCGCAATAGGCGGCGTCTGATCACAGTCAGCACTATTTGCCTATAACAAATTATTTGGACGTTAGGTTCCATTAGGTTAATGAAAATACATTCGAAACGCATTAACCATAACCTTATATACTTCATGAAATTTAGATTTTGAACTAGAATGTTGAATTGAAACACATTTGTATTATTTTCTTAGTCTAGATGATGTTAATAAACGATAATCTCACCGTCTGCCATTTCTCTAAATTGTTTTCATAATTCTTTGGAAGTTGGACTCTGCAGCAAAGAATGTAAGCCTATCCGCCACAGACTCTCCTTTACACGTCTCGAATTACTACTCCACATAAGTGACACAATGAGTTTTGAATATATATTTTAGCATAAAGCAAGCTGAAAGTAAAGCAAAACATTTCACATTACTTAGCAGTATCTAAGTATCGCAGTACCTTGCCTTAAAACTTACATGTAAAGGCGCGATTTGAACTGGTAGCTATTGAGGAAAGTGTAAGGTGACCCGACGTCTTCTATTCAACTATTTACTTCTCATTTGTTGTTACTGTCTCTGACATATCATACGGGACTGAATATTAAGCTTTACTAATATATATGGGACTTCAGTTAAATAACCTTATAAGACTTCATTCAATATGCTGGTTTTGACAATGGCTATTTATCTGTCTGACCCTGCATTACGAAGTACGGATATCACGGGAGAAGCTAAAGAAACGAAGTGACACTTTTACACTTAACTCGTCTGAGTTTCAAAGGATGCCGGTATATAGAATATTATGGCCACTGTTAAAAAAATATATATAAAAAAACTTTTTTCGGACAGAAAGCCTAGACATAACTCTATGTTCTATGTTATGCGAAGTTGCCTTAATATCATTTTACTGTATATGTTTAGTGATGTTTATTTTCTATTCGTCCCTAGTGGTTTAGTTTAAAAATTGACTTGCTCAAGTTTTGACGAATACATTTGAAAATTCTAGCTGTCGAGTTTATTTCTGGAAAATAATGTTCAAGTTAATTTCACAAAGGTATAATACGTGCATATTATTTTCTTGACGCTTTATTGATGTTATCTAATATTATCACATTTAACAGCTGTTTCAGATTGACACAAGGGTCAACTTTGCCATGTAAAAAGAATCAAGCTTATTATTCAACGTTTTATAATGATCCAACCTGTGCGCAATCAAGACAAAATAATAGAATAAAAAAATCAGGCAATTTCAACATTTTGTTTAAACGGGGAAAATGTATTCAACCGAATAAGGTAATTTTGTTCAGTAGTAATTTAAATGTGAAACTAACAAAGCTGTGTTGATAGAACACAGGCTATGTAAACTCATTTTATGAACCATGTTTGTAATATAAAAAATCGAAAAGCAGACATTGTCATAGATATTCATATCCAATCTCATTTTTATGATTATCCTAGATATAAATTAAGTAATAACTAGGAATAGGCAAAATCTATCCCTTAAGCCTATTAATTTGCTTTGATTATAGTCGATCTTGTATCAGGCAACCACTGGAAATAAGACGCATGTGGATTCTTTGATATAAGTGTTTGTCTATCGCAGGATACGAATAATGCATAAACGTATTACATACTGTAGAAGCTTTCTATATTACTTTTCTGCTGCATAACTAGTTACGTCTCTTCAGACATTTTGCCTCTACCTCAATATAAAGTCACTTGATACAGATTGGAGTGAATACGCTGTTCTCTTCAAATAAACGCGTTTGTATTTTCACATCACCTCCGTGGATAGCAGTTTGAAGCCAGATCAGCTTTCAGGTAACCCGGGGTCTAATTATGCTCCAAACTGTTTGCCACTTAGAAACCTATAAATCGTGAGACTGTTAACAGTTTTCTGCATTTTATTACATTGTGTTTACGTATAGTTTCATTTGAAGTACAGTACATTACCCTCCTGAATTGAAAGCGATTGTCAAGAATTCCGAAAAACGGATTGTGTCAATGTGCAAGAGCTGTGTTTTAGAACCTGTTTATGTTATTGTCCATAAAAGGGGCTAAAAATAAGCCATTATCTAGTGTCCATTAGCAGTGTTTTACATGAAGACTTCTAAGAGCATCTCGGACTTACCACTTACTTTCTGGTAAAGTAGAATGCGTAGCATTTATAAACAGTGTTAACCGTAATGAAGTAGATATTGAATGATCAATTTTATCAAATTATGTAGTTTATTTATATTCAAGACGTTGACTCAAACCAATCCTTAAAACGTCGGCACAACTTTGACACTTTGAAAGGTTGACAAATCCATATGACACTTTGAAATGGTAATCATTAATGCGAGGAAGACTTAAGACTATGGATGACAATGGTCGCTCGATAAGCATATTACCCTTATGATTGTATAACACATTTTCGAAACCTGAAACAACGGTGTATATCAAGGACACATCAAAATTGTGTGCACTTCAGCCCTTTGGACAAAAAATCGTAATTTACTCTCCAGGTATTTGCTTCACAGTTCTATCTGTTTTCAAAGTGTCTGTAAACACCAAATAAAGACATTGACGCCGCCGGAACAGATAATTTAGAGAAGCCACTTGCCTACGGCCTAGGAGTGAAACTGCTTTCTATTATTGGATAAGTAGTACCAAACAAGCACTTTGACCCTTTTTATTAGTCAGTTGATTACTGAACAGTAATTTATGAATTTGGCCTTTAGCTGTTTGAAGCAAATGTAGATAGAAACCTGTTTAAATAAGTTAGTTAACACGTTTGTAAGTCTTTACCTCTAAGCATGCTAGCAGATATTTTAAACAGTTTGTATCCAACTGAGACACGGCATCAAGATTCAAACTGTCTGGATTCTGTTTTGAAATTATAAAACTCGAAGTTTTAATTTTAGAATAGTAGCAGGCGAATGATAAAACCACCCAGCATGCACCGCTTTAAGTATCTTGTTTACAAAAAGTAAGTGAACTGATGAAGTATATACTAGACGACCGAACAAGACATGAGTTAGGTGTTTAAGCAGAAAGACAACATGGGAGAGCTAAGTCGAATTTACAAACAATCTCATGCGCGGAACTTACTACTGTTTTGCAAGAAAGTAAACACTATATTTCCTTTTTAAACGCAAACGAAGAGCGAACGCAAATAGTGATTTTATTAACGTCTTCTCCACTGTATTTTTGTTCGGGATCATACAGCATGTGGAGTTATTTGATAAGGGTACCAACTGTCTGTAAAGTATATCAGACGAACATATTCGATTCCAATACAATACTTAATATATTTATTCCACCTCCACTTACAAAGCCACTAAATGTCTGTTAGAATTGTGTGCCTGTTATGAGTTGTATTATTCCCGGGAGCATATCAAACAGAGCTGTTGACATTAATGTGACATCCAGTAGTCACAGTATTGAAGACTTTATCATTTTCCAGTACACACGGTTTTGCAAAAACATTCGACATTTCCACTGCAGACAGTTTGAATCCCAATCAGACGCCAGATTACCCGGCGTCTGATCAGGATCCAAAATGTATATCACTCAGATTAAATTGATAAGTAAGACGTTTCAAAATATTGTAGTTTTTACATTTTAATGCAATATGTTTGCGTTTCGTATGCGTTTAAACGAAAAAGCATAACGTCTTTTCCTTTGTATAACTTATTTAGGTTTGGTGTCACAGGAGTAGAGACACCATTTACCTTTCTTCTTAGGTAAACCATAACGCAAACGCATGGCCTGGAAATGTAGAAAAGTAACTTTTTTAAATTTCTGACGAATAGTTTATGTGTGTTAATTTGCCTATGCTATCTGGTATTTGATATTGGTTAAAACTGTTTGATATGAAAATAAAGTATAACCTGCCTTATTTGACAACCTTCCGTTCAAAGTGATGATGACGGATAAAGCAATGTGCCGGTAAAAGCAGGTTTTAGATTTACCATCGAGCTTTGATATCCCATACTCGCCTAAGTGGAACATTTAACGGTATGAAATACGGATATATTCCACTTAAGCGAGCCTAAGATAAAGAAAATAACTCATTATCCCCTGAGACTTCTAATGGACAAGTCCAGTTTACCATAAAGGATGGTCCATGTCGGACATTTTAGTGTTGTTTTTATAACATAATGCAAAATGACAAACAGTGAAGTCTCTGATTAGAGGGCTCCTGTGGGATCCCTCTAATCAGGGACTTCACTGTTTGCATTAGATAAGTGTACTCTACATTTGTACACATTTGGTAGAGGACGCATAGATGCGTCACATAGGCTCAATGTGTTAATCAAAAGAATTACGGGTTAGCTCGACTTGAATGTGATTGAGATAGCGAAATGCGTGTATGTCATTCTGCATTTGGGTCCTAAATCATTGTCAGATGAAGCAGGTTTCTGAATTAACCAGGTGTCGGATAAGCCAGGTTACACACAGGTTTTAACACAACGGCATTTATTGCGGAACAGTAACCCGGTGTATGCAGATGCTGGCGTCGACGGATGTGACATTTAGCGGTTTAAGTAGGTTTCGTGTCGCACAAACTGTCGTCCTCAGCGATTCTTAGTGTTGGTTTATATGCTTTAGAAACTTTGACAATAGTGTCACTTTAAATGTGATATTTATTAAGTTATTATGGGCACCATCTGGATTCAAAATGCCTTGGGAGCATCTAGAACAGAGCTGTTGACAATAATGTGAGCTTCAGTAGTTGCACACACTTAAGTTTTCGCTGTCATGGGAGATTCTTTATATAGTTTTCTACAGAAGAGAAAACATTTTTTCATACTCGCTGCACTGCAATGTGGAAAACGCTGATTCTTGAATTAAGTACACATGCCAAATATAAAGTATTTATCACACGAAGTTCCAAAGATATTGTAAATGTTAATTTCACCCGAGGTTACCTCTAAATGACCTCTAAATGACCTTGAACTTTGTTGAACATTACCAAAGCTGTACTAAACCCAAGAGCTTCATGATGTCAGTACATTTATCAAATATAAAGTCTATATCCTATGTGTTTCCAAAGTTATGGTAAAGGTCTAAGTTGTGTACAGACAAACAGACAGACAGACCAAAACAATATATACCCCTGACTAAGTCTTGCAGGGGCATAAAAATATGTCATAAATGTTAAACAACAACCTTTTGTCTTGCCACGATAGAATAAGGAACTTTTGATATATTAATTTCTGTTCATCTGCCTGTCCGTCCTTACGACATATCGTCTAGATTGAGAGTTAAGCTACATTTCTCAGGTTATGGTACGGGGCGTATGTTTATTTAACGAATATTTCCTAGTTCTGTAAACTGTTAATGTTTTCAGCTGAAAGTTAGTCATAAATATATCAGTAAATCCCTTCACCGCCAATGCTAAGAATACTTCTGTGTTGCTAACAATCTAGATCCAGTGAAAATGCTAATATAGATGTTTCATAGAGACACGTTTCCTTGATTCCTATTTCAAGAAAGGAAAATGAAAAGAAAATATATTTTAGCTTAGAGATAATTACGAAATAAATCTAGATTGTTATATTTACATACAGCAAAACATTTGAGTTGTTTTCAATTAGTTTAAAGTTAGTAATACGTACACGTTTTATACAGTGGAGAAAACGGTACTCTTTCCCGTTTAAACGCAAACGAAACTCAAAGGAAAAACACAAAAACGTAGAAAAGGACAACTTTTTGACAATTCTGACTTTTCATGTTTATCTGAGTGGCAACCAGTTTGGAGCCTAATCAGACTCCGGATTTCCCGGCGTCTAATCAGGCACCAGACTGTTTGCACTTGAAATACTAGTTTAGCGTAGACGCGTTTATTGGGTGAGAACATAGTTTTCTACACTGTACCAAGAATCAGTGAAGTTGGGGTACAGCCTTATACTCAGGGACAATCGAGCAAGATGACATTGTGTTAGTCTTTAATACAATGTCACTGGATGCAGAGCACAGAATGCAAAACTGCCTTATTGTAGTGTCCAACTTCATTGTGTGCTGCATTAATATAACAAGTATACAGTTAGCTGCCGGTAAAGAACATCTTGATTTTAAAACGTCGCCGCTTACCCGAAGTTCGAGTTTATTTTTCCGACCATGACTATCACAGGTGTGCCGCAAATGATATGGACATTGCAGTGGTGAAATTCAAAAGCAGAGTATTAAAAATATGTCAAATACCAACCTTTTGGAAATTTAATTTACATGTTTTAATCTGAATAGAAAACAGTTAAGATGCTGATACCCGGCGTCTGATCCAGCTCTAGACTACTTGCAATGGACATAAAGGTCATTTGGATCAGCGCGCTTAATGAGAGGGCTATCAGCTTCTCAATTGTATTTACAGTTCACCAATAAGAATATCCGTGTTCGGGTTTTCAGCGCTCTCTCTCTACAACGACCCTCCAAATAGCAATTCCCTTTTTACAACGACGCTTGCTGGTCTTCCCCCAAACAAGACAATTATGTCAAACCTATTCACGGCTGCAATGTCGTCTGCTTTAAATTGTCGTCTGCTGTTTTTCTTAAACTTACATAAGAGACATTTTGACAGAAAAAAAAGGTATTGGCGAAGGGCAAACAGCTTGAATCCACATCAGACGCTGTACGTGGTGTCTGATCTGGATTTAATATGTTTGCAAATGTAAGCCAATTTCCCTCCAAATAACGACTCCCGCCGAGCAACGCACACTATTTTCGTCTCCCATTGGATGCCGTTGTAGAGAGGGAGCGCTGTTTTTTTCCGTACATTAAAACTGCAGAGCCGAAAACGTTACTTTCCCGTTTTAAAAAAATGGAACGCAAATGTTATGCAATAAATCTTCTTGACATTTATGACGATTTCTTATAATATGGGCGGAAAATAGTTTTTAGTCTGATTAGTTGCCGTGTTACACGGTGCCTGATCTGGCTCCAATATGTTTGACTTAGAGTAAATGTTCATTGAATAAACGTGTTAACTTGGATTATCGTCTTCCCTACTGTATATCGCCGAAACTGCATTTAATCATTCGGTATTGCAATACATTTATAGCGTTGCTTAAGAAATGAAGTTATTTTTATGGTGTTCAAACTTAAACACCGAGAAAAATCAGTTCTTTTTTATATTTACGATTTATTTGCTGTAATTTCTATAAATAAAGGAGCATGTTGTTAGTACGCGAGTATGTTTAATTCATATTAGAGTGTGATAACGCGAACAATGGCAGTTTACCGCGAAAATGGAGATTTGACGTCATTTGGAAATGACATACTTTTTAAAGTAGGATAAATATATCGAGGTTCATGTCATAAAGAAATGCAGACAGCTGCTGTTTATAAGGTTGATCAATTTTCTTCAATTTATCTCATTAATGAAGAAGAGTTTCAGTCAGCAATCATGATTTAAGAAGGCATACATCGGTTAAATACATTTTTTTGAAAAATCGCCAAATGATTGCTGTCCGAGTTCATAAGATTTATTCGCGAATGAAAAAATGCTTATGACCTGCCTTCTCTGCGGAACTTATTCACAAGTCCCACCCTCGCGAGAAATAGCGTGTATACGAAATGAGCGTCATATTTGCAATGGATTTGAATGGGGCGAATGTAAATATAAACTTAATCAACATTTACTAGAATAATTAAAAAATGGTTTGTTAATTTTAGCACCGCTGTATTTGAACAGTGTTCATATAGTTTTTTTTTACGTTTATTACATGTAACTTATACATTTGAAATAAAGTTGTATGAGGTAAGTTGACATAGATTCAGAAATATCTGTGTGAATAATTAATATTTCTAAATAATTCAATAAAGTTGAAGACATCATACTCATGTCAATTTAGATTTGATGCAATTAAAGGTTCGGTCGTAGATTGTGGTAGTCTATTTACATTGTGAGGACGGATGATTGGATGCATTTGCGTTATACGGTGTTCCCTCTTTACAACAACACCAATTGGGAGACATACATTGTGTATGTTGTTCGGAGGGAGTTGTTATCGGGAGGGAAAATAATACCGTTCTACTGCTGAATATTACTTACGCGGCGTCTGATCTGGCTTCAAACTTTTTGCTACTCGACTTTATGTTTCTTCTGTCAAAATGTCCACTTTGTCACATTGAGAAAATAAGCAGACGACAATGTTAAGCATACGATAATGTAGCAGTAACAGATACATTATTGTCTTGAGGGGAACAGTAGTAAGTATTGTTGTAAGAAGGTATTCGTTGTTCGGAGGGCCGTTGTAGGGCTGCCATAAGTTGAAATGAAATATCCTAAGATTTCTAAATTTGCATTCTTCATGTGCGATGTTTACGAATAGTACCTTTACAACATAGTCTGATTCTAGCTTTGTTGACATGAAACTTCTTAAAGCAGGCTGGAAGTAAAGCAGAATGCGCCTGATAGCGCATTCTGCTTTACTTTCAGCCTGCTTTAAACTACCATGTACCAGAAAAATATCCGAATATTAAGGAAAAATCCGGAGAAATGGCAGCCCTGCCGTTGTAGGGATGGAGTGCTGTAGTTGTTCATTCACACCGAGACTTCAAACGAACAATCCTTATTTCCTGTCGAAAACGATTGTTTTAATTTCGATTAACTTTAGCCTTAGTTGTAAACAGTTTGGAGCCTGATCAGACGCATGGTAACCGATTTATGATTTGTATAAAAACTTAGTACAACAGGACATAAATGAAATACCTTCTCCGCCGTTACTACATGTATATTATCTGTTTCTTCATTTGGAGCAACGGTTGAGAAGACGTTATTCTTCAAGTAAACATGAAAATAAAATGCGAACGCAATACACTATAATGTAGAAAATTTAAAGTTTTTGAAATATTTTATTGCAGTGGAGGGGTAAATAATCTCTAGAATGGTACTGATTACTAAATATTATCCATAAGGTTTGACCTGTCAGTCCCTCACTTTCCGTCAACTTTCGTTGGTACCATCGGAAGTTTCCGTATTCTTTATTTATAGATCAATGAAAACTGCCGGTGTAATGAAATATTGTGACACCCCGTAATAGAGTGACCCCCCGGTCGAAATATCTATGACCCCCTTACGTGACAAAAGTGACCGCTCATGAAATAAAGTGACCCCCCGTAATAAAGTGACCCCCCCCCCCCCTATACAAACGTGTGTCTGTTTAGTATCATTTTAAGAAATAATAACATGAACTGGTGTATCATCGTGCAAAAGAACTCGGGTAGGAGTTGAGATGCGTAAATATTAAATCACGAGGCCGTAGGCCGAGTGATATAAACGTCGTAGTTAAACGGTCGTACTGTCGTATTATTACCGTCGTATTGTCACCTCTCGGTCCATATGCGCATAGAGGAACACCCTCCCTCCGTGTGAGCTTCAAACAGTTTTAATATTGAAACAACGCCGAGTTTATCGGCCTCAAATCTGGATCCAGACTATTTGTAAGCACCAGTACTGTCGCACTTGACAGAGTAGCATAAAAGGTGCTAACATTGTTATTTTTTTTCAAGCATTTATAATAATACCCCCCTTTCAATTCCTACAGGACATTTATCTTAAAAGCTTGAACCATTTCGTCTCCAATACATCGTCTGTCTAAAACGGGGTTGATCGGGTCTTTTTTCTCTCCCGAAAATTCCCTTAAAAGGCTATAGATCTATAGTTCTAGATCTAGTATTAAGAGTAACTCCGAATAAAATCGATAAACCGCTTGCAGATCTAACGTCTTCTTTTGTTTTAAAACAAATTATGACGTTACAAAAATAAATGACGTCATATCATAATTCATGACGTAATTTGGAAAACCAAACAAAGTGTCAATAAATTTCAGTCTATAAAAAGAAAAATAATAATTTCAATCGTAATTGAAAAATGAATATAGTAGAGAAATCGTTTTACAAAACAGTGATGTTCACATTCAGTTGTTGTATTGAATTTAATAAAGATTAAATATAAAATCATCTGTAGAATCTAAACACGTTTTGTTCAAACCTTGTAGATAAAGAGCTAGCCATTCATTCAGTCTTGCTTAAATAGAGAGTCAGGTAATAAATCATTTGTTTGATAGTTAATTCGGGAACAGTCAACTCATTGTCCCTCGATCGGTAGCAGGGAGGACCTTGAGAACTGTTCTCAAGGTCTTCCCTGCTACCTCGGGTCAATGATTTGACTGTTCCCTCAGTACCTATGAAACAAATGTATACCGTATACTGAACAGACGACAGACTACTAAGCGACCGATCTAGCTCCACACCTTTTGCAAACACGACTGTAGATGCTTATGGTGGTAAAATGTTAAATACGTTTCGGCAAAAAGGTCAAACCTAACCCTCTAAGTGCAATGTTCTACATAAGTGCATATTTCTTATCTAGATCCAAACTGTTTGCCTGTCTTAGAGTTGTAGAACATGGCACTTACAGGGTTACCGTAATTAGTGGTCATTTTAGATATTTTGGGACCAGATCTAACAAGCAACTGGACGTCTAATAAGATTCAAAAACTGTTCCGAACTAAAATGAACATTTATTTCTATTTGTAAGGTATAAACATCTCTTCATTTTAATGCATTGCGCTTTCTTTAAGTTTCATCAACACTGAAAGAAGAACGTTATATATGTATAGAACTTTATTGACTGTGTCACGATAGCTTCATCTTTCAACGAAGCACTCGCCATGAATTAGCTTTCCTTCAACATAATTATATTTAGAAATCTAACTTGCATATTCAATCATCTTCATGTGATACTATACATGTGTTTTCAGCGACGAGAATACTTCAGTAGAGAAAAGACTTGTCCTGTGCAAACAGGGTAGACGCATATCACAGGGCTCCTAAAGTTGTCGTCTGATCAGGGTCTACACCGTTTGTCAATTGCATTTACTTGTAAAATCAAACTCGTATAGTGAAAAATGAAATAGACTCGATTGAAAACTAAGGTTTTATGAATGAAAAGGTTAACGGCCGTTTAAAAACAGAGATGAAAGGCTAGGTTACACTGCAACACATGCCGCAGAATACGAGCTAACCGCTTCAAAAGACCGGATATTCTCACATTCTCGCTAATTTTACTAAAATGTTTTAAAAATATCTCTTTTGTTCAAAACATTGCTCTGGGCATATACTCATATACATAATTTCTCATGCAGCGTTCCAAGATATTTCATTTACATTAGTTATTCCAGGTGAGCGAATTAGGGCCGTATACGGCTCTTGTTGTCATTTGCAGCAGATCATTCATAACAGCTAATAGTTGTTTAAATCATATTATATCCAGAAACATTAATTATTTAAGGCAGAACAAGATTTTTTGTATGTCACAAAGAATAACGCGGAACGTGTAACTGTACGTAATTGACATCACGCTAAATCGAAAACGAGGTTGGAGAAAAATACAAAGTGGCTGGTACAAGGTGGCTGATATTGACTCTTGTATTTTACTGGGAAGACACATGCGGAAACGCTCGATTATTATAAGGTGACATGTAATAAAGAGCCTGATCAGGTTCTTCTCTGTTTGTCACTTAAACATAAAAAATCAACCCTAAAACGTCAAAACTGGACTAGACTTAATTGAAAACTAGAATTGTCCATTTGAATTTTCAGTGATGTAAGGGTAAACTATAGATAAACTCTATCAAGGACGTAATTGAAAGTGCATATATGTACATAATGTCGGTATCAACTTGGGGTGGGAGGGTAGCGGGTTTGATCGTTGGGGGGGGGTCAACATATTTCAGAGTGGGGGGGGGCATTATATTACGACAAGGGATTCACAGTTTCCTAATATTTCGAAGGGGGTCATACTATTATGGGGGGGTCACTTTATTTCATGTCATACCTGAAATGAAGTGACCCCCTAGAGTCAAAATATTTCAAGAGGAGGTCACTCTATTTCCGCCAAAAGTCACTTTTTTCTGAAATATTTCGACCGGGGGGTCATTCTATTACGGGGGTCATAATATTTCATTACACCGGAAATATACTTCAGCCGATAATCAAAAGTTACTGTGTCGCAATAGCTTATTGGATAGTGTCATTGACCCGTAGTGCTTTGGTCGTGGGTTCGATTCCAGGCACTGTTTTGTAAACGTCCGCTTTATGTTTTTATATGATTATATATTTTACTAAAATAAAGCTGTACACGGTTTGGTAAAGAAAAACTTGCTGCTTAATGAAATACAAACGTAACATAGAGTGCTTTCAGCCGGATAGTGCCTTGCATAACGCGGTGTTGCTATAAGCACTTTTCTATCCAAGTTTCCATAGGCAAGTTACACTGTACTTTATTTCATATAATTGCATGAACGTCATGGTTTGTATGTGTCTACCATTAAGGCTTTTCGCCAACGGAAGTCGGTCTTGCAGGCGAGCGGATATGCGTCTTGACGACATAGACTTTTTCCGCACGTGCTTATACTAGAAAATGTATTTAAAGGAAACGTTGATATGAATTAGTATAATCCTTCATGGCGCAGTCAGTAGAGTGATTGACTACCAATTCAAAGGTCGTAGGTTCGAGACCCATCCGATCCCAATATTTTTTAGGTGTCCGATTTATTGACTTGTCAATCCATAACGCAGTGATCAAGGGACATGTTATGTTTAGTATTCGTTGATTATAATTAGTGATGTTATAATACGGTCCAATTATTATGTCCACTTACATGTACGGTTTAGTTTAATGACTTACAAGTCAATAAAATCGGTATACATGTATACGATTTGATCGAACTATAAAGCCATACATTGAAGCTTATCAATACGTCAACCTTTTCAAGATCGATATTACCCATTATTATTATGTTTAAACAATATAATACACCTTGTATGCAAGTCTATGAATAACTAATAATGCTTTTAATGACAGAGTTTTAATTTTAAGGTAAGTAACTGTATCTAAACTTCATATATCCCACAATTTAATAAGAAAATCTGTTATTACAACAAATCCAGACTGTAATATTTTTTAATTTTTTCAGACTAACTATTTCATCAACCATATATTTGAATAAAATGAAAACAAATATACATTAAATGAGTCAGGTTTTGTGTAATTCAATTGTTTTGCATTTTGCAAAATTTAAATAGCTGATAACATCTGTCTGAACACCTTTATTCAAAAGGTTTTTAGCTTTTCTTGTAATGAATGTTTTGTACTACTTATTGGGCGAGATTTATAGTCATTAGCTTTATTTATTTTTAAGAAAAATAAAATCATCAAAATTCCAGGTTTTTGTCAGAAAAAGAGACATTAAGGTACTTCGCATGTGCGCTTAGTTTCCATACAATTGTTATGAAAGTTTTCATGAAGAACGATAATAGGCTTCGAATTAATGTGTGAAAATATAAGCAAAATCTATCGCGTTGTTTGTTTTTAAGGTCTCTTTTCTGACAAAAACCTGGAATTTTGATGATTTTATTTTTCTCAAAAATAAATAAAGCTAATGACTATTGGTCTAGCCCACAAAGTAGTCCACAACATTCATTACAAGAAAAGCTAAAAACATTTTAAAAAAAATGTTATCAGCTATTTAAATTTTGAAAAATGCTAAAAAATTGAATTACAGAAAACTGACTCAGATAATTTTCTGTCGTTCATTTGGCTTGAACACCGAAAAAAAATCAATTCATTTCTTATATTTACATTATTTTATCTTTATATTTGTTATGAAAAAAATTCAAAATTTCAGTTATTAAAGGAGAAATTGGGTTTTAAAAAGGATATGTACGTCGAAGAAATATACTTAATGGAAGAGCTTTAAAGAAGTTAACTCCGCCCCCTGTAACCAAATAACATAGCTAGATCTATACTGCGCGGAGGAAAGGAAATAGTCCTCCCATTGTGTGCTGATATAATCACGAAAAGGAATCATAAAGGATGGAAATTAAAAATCGAATCGGAATATACCTATTCTTAATCGAATTAAACCTAAAGAGTACATGTCAATTCAGTTAAAAGTTCGCATACCTTACGTAGAATCTCGTTCGGGATTTACCTCCCTTTAATGATTTATGCTGTTTTTTCCTTTGTTTCAACTGATATCGGTGATTGTACTGATTAAAATGACGTAAACAACTTCTATCAAAGGCAATTTAATCAAAAGTAACAACAGTTTATCTTTATAAATAAAATTATAAATATGACCTTTTTATTTTTAAGAATTTTGATATTGAAATAAAAAAAAAATGTCTGAGTGTTTTGGCTGACTATGTCAGAATCATATTCCAGTAGTTACGGAAACAGGGGACTACCGATTCCAGTCCCCGCTTCACAAAATAAAATAACAAGCTTATACTTCCTCAGTCTTTGATGAACTACCCCCCCCCCCCCTCCCTAGACAAGATAACAGTAACAGCACAACTAGCACAGGGTTGCATGCTTTTATACCTGGTTTGGTGTTACCACCGAAAGTAGGTCAGACATTTTCTTTAAGTAGATCTAGTATTTAGTATATATCTTGAATCCGGGTTAATATATGCATGTATTAGATCTTGATTCCGCGTATGTCAAAGAACCGGTGGTTACTTCAGCAGTGGAATATCCATGCTTATCCTTGCACCTCAACCCAAAACTAATGTAACCAATGTCGGTGTCATCACCTTGATCCTGTTTATAAATCACTAGCCAAATCTGACTTTATTGAGATTGATGCATAATATATCTGTATACATGTACATCGTATTCGAGCTCCTTTTGTATCCTGTTCAGTACTAAGATCTGTTTCTGCCCCCCCCACTCCCAAACAATCATACTGCCTACATTTATTACCCCCCTTTAATGTTTTTTTTTCAGCATCAGCAGTAATAGCTTTTTTAAATATACACTTAATGTAGATCTAGTACACTTTTCATATATTTTATAACTAAAAATTGTAGAAATAATTGTTCAAATATATTGCACTAATTTTCCGATAAATTCGCAAAACTAAAGCCTGTTTGATCGTAAATATCAAAATTATATTACATATTTTAGATTCACATAAAAAGTCGCCAACGCCCAGCGTCACAAATAAGTGACTGCTTATTGTTATACTTGTAAACGAAAACAAAGCAGCGACTGTAGACCAGTTACACACTCAGAATTCATAAAACGAGCGAGAATCTTATCTCGAGCATCATTGTTGTGATAAAAATAAATTCGTAACAGACGGACAAAGTTTCGGAGCGCTTCCTACTGCATTTTTTTCACTATGAGTGTAAATAATCTATATCAATATGAATATAAATCTCTCTATATATATTGGTATTTAGTGTTTATAAAAAAAAGATTGGGAAATAAACTAGATTCAATCTATGTCAAATACAACGTGGTTTCTTATTTTAGAGTAGTGAAGATTAATGCGCAGCGACTTAACCCTAAGCTCCGCCGCCTAAGGTTTGAGTGGTTATTAAAATTGAACGCTGATTTTTACAATGGAAAGAGATAAGGCGAATGTAAATATTGTATTTTGTTTTCAATTTATTCAAATATATGGTTGATGAAACAGTTGGTCAGAAAAAATTACAAAATATTACAGTCAGGATTTGTTGCTATAACAGATTTTCTTATTAAAATGGGGGCAATTTGAAGTTGAGATACAGTTACTTACCAATTAAATAAAAATTCTGTCATTAAAATGCGCTATTATTTATTCATGGACTTGCATACAAGGTTAATTATATTGTTTAAACTTAATAATAATGGGCAATGTTGATCTTGAAAAGGTTGACGTATTGATAAGCTTCAATGTGTGGCTTTATAGTTCGATCAAATCGTATACATGTATACCGATTTTATTGACTTGTAAGTCTTTAAACTAAAACGTACATGTAAGTGGACATATAATTGGACCTTATATAACATCAATTATTCTATCAACGAAGACTAAACATAGCATGTCCCTTGATCACTGCGTTATGGATTGACTAGTCAATAAATCGGAAACTTAAAAATAAATATTTGGATCGGAGGGGTCTCGAACCTATGACCATTGAATTGCAAGTCAATCACTCTACTCACTGCGCTATGAAGGATTATATTACTAATTCCTATCAACATTTCCTTTATATAAATTTTCTAGTATAAGCACGTACGGAAAAAGTCTATGTTGCCAAGACGCATATCCGCTCGCCCGCAAGACCGACTTCCGTGAGCGAAAGGCCTTAAAGACAAACCACACGATAAATTTTGCCTATATTTTTTACACATTGTTTCCTAGGCTATTATCATTCTTCATGAAAAGTTTCATAACACCTTGTATGGAAACTAAGCGCACCTGAGAAGTACCTTTAAAAAAAGATTTAGAAAAATACACGTTAAGAAATATTACAAAAACAAACTGTATCGGAGATCGAACCCATAGTCCTTACGTTGGTAGCACAGGTACATAACCACTGAGCCATTACCGACTGTAGTTACCTTTATCAGATACAATCAATTTCGAGTCATCATTGAATTGCTTATTTTCTATACACTGTTATTGTTTCCGGAGGATAAAAATAGCTTACGGAAAAAGATGGAATATTCATAAACTGACAGGTCAAACCTTATCGACAATACCAGCATTGGCTCGCCGTGATATATTGCATAACACTATATATGCAATGAGCACTCACACAGTTGTGTGAATAATTTATTTAAGCAATAGACTACATGTTCCGAGGCGGCACGGGGTTTTATTGTCGATAACATCAATAGTTAATGATTGGACCCTTTAACAGTAAATATACGGTCGCTAAACCATGCACCGCCTCAACTCGTGCACTGCAAATGGCGCCAAAAGGCGATTTTGTAAACAGCTTGGATCCCTATCAGACGCCACGTGCCGCGGCATCTGATCAGGATCCAAAGTGTTTGACACTCATATCGCTATTTCCTAAGTCATACAACCTTAAATATAACATTGAACCCTACTTGTAGACAACCATATTGAAGCAGGTGCCAAAATATCGGTGGAGAAGTAAAAACCTCACGATTAATTTGGCAGTCAGTTTAATGTACATTCTGCTTCACTTTCAGTATGTTTTATTATGGTGAATATTAATGAATGTCTAAGCTGGAAACATTTTTTCTGTTTAGACATAATTTAATACGTATTATGTCGGCGTCTGATAAAAAAGCAAAACTGTTACTAGATCGCTTAAAATAGGCAGTACTGGTGTAAACAATTGCCAGAATATCAAATGTCTGACCCATATACCGATAATTTCTACGGTGCTATGGAAGACACAGAATGTATGTGTTGTTCGGAGGGAGTTGGTATAGGGAGGAAAGATTAAGACTTGGCTTACATTTGCATACAGCTTGAATCCAGATCAGACGCCGCATTACGCGGCGTCTGATCTGGATTCAAGCTGTTTTTCACTCGTCATTATATTTATTCTATCAAAATGTACATTTATATGTAACTCTGAGAGCAGACAACAAATTTAAGCAGACAATATTGCAGCCATGAAAATGACGGACACACATTTCTTTTGTGGGAAACAGCGGTAATGGTTGTTGTAAGGAGGGGGTCTTTGTTGGGAGGGCCGTTTTTAGGATGGGAACACTATACATTCTAAATTCTTTTCAGAAATCATTGTAGACCACCTTTAATCAATCAGCCGATATCCTTGTTGTGACGGGGTGAATAAGTGTGTTATTGATTAAAAATCGAACAGGGTGAGTATCTGTGATGTTCTCGTTTGCTCATAGGAAGTAAATTTATCCTTCTATTGAGTAGATAAATCGATCTGTTTGGAATTGTTTTGATAGTTGTATCTATGTCTGTCGTTTCGCCTATGTCAGGATATAACTCTTTATGTCTGTCTCTATTCAATTTGTTCTATCCGTCTGTGAATCTGTATGATTGACTGTCTATCTAATTGTATGTATGTATGTCTGTCTGTCTGTATGTTTATCAGTATGTCTGCCTCTGTCTGCCTCTGTCTCTACCTGTATGTCTGCATGTCTCTCGTGTCGCTTTGTCTGTCTATCTCCCTCTGTCTGTCAGTTCTTACGAGATGGTATTTATGTGGCTAATCCTTATGTTTTCTATTGCGTGGCAAGCCACACAAAAGACAATTTCTTTTCGCTTTTACTTTGGAATATATGGATCTGGAGGCTTAACATACCCCTAACCCTATGTCTCACCCTGGCTAGGTTAATGTCACAAGAAATGGTCAGATAAATGTCACAAGATACGGCCAGGTTAATGTTTTTCAATTACATGTATGGGGCTAAGAATGTTAGCTACATAATGTATACAATCATGTAAGTACCCTATCGTGAGCACAGACTCCGTTTGTCTATCAGATTCTCAGACTCCATTTATAACTATCCTTCTATGTCCCTCCAACTCTCTGGCTGCTCGTCGCGCCTTCTCTCTGTCTACGTATATATGTCTGTCATTGCCCGTGTATCTCTTTCTTGCACTCCATATTTCTGTCCTCAATAAACATCATTGTATATATTTGATTACAATGCCTTTGATATAAATTTCGTTTGAGCGGGAAACCCTAATTTATCTGCAATAGCTATGTTGTTGAGTTCAGGATCATTGACAGAACATTGAAGGTTTATGTGTTTCATATTGCAACAAAACTGATTCCTTCACTTATTTACCCATTTGCACCCAGTGGACTCTTCAATGTTTTATATTGGATTAGTCCATTTTTTATCAAAGGGATGTCTGCCTAATAATTTCATTTTCATTTTGTTTTATATTGAAATTCCTATCAGCAAACAGTGTAGACTCTGATCAGACGCCGCATAATGCGGCGTCTGATCAGAGTCTACACTGTTTGCCTATGTGCCATATATGGGATCCTGGGCACAAATGGGTTAAACAAACATGGTTGTTTATTTTGTTTAAACTGTCGCCGGTGTTTAGACCGCTTTATTTTGATCGACCTGCGGCGAATAGGTTGTGTGTGTAATCACGGATTGTGAGCACCAAATCTTCCCATCCGTGACTATTTCTGTAAATATAATATTTATAACTTGCCATTGACTAACTCGGTGTATCATAAATACTATAATTTATCTTCTATATATGGCATTATGGTTATACATTGAATCAATGGGAGGCTGATAAGCTATTACTTTTATCAACAGAAACGTTGATGAACCGTTAATTGTTACTAATTGCTACGGACACATGCTGACTTGTAATATTCTATTTCAAAATAGGTCAATGGGGCACTGATCAATACTAACAATATTATATAATAAATCCCACAGTGCCTTGTGTGCATTTGCTGAATAAAGCATGCTTGAGCTGAAAATAATGTAATCTAGAAGGATAAACAGCCCCCCCCCCCCCCCCTACAACGGCCCTCCCAACAACGACTTCTTCCTTACAACGACCCTTGCCGAGGTTCTCCAAAACGAGAGATTTATGTCCAATATTTTCATGGCTGCATTAACATGTGCTTAAATTGGTCGTTTGTTGTTTATCTCAGTGTTACATATAGAATAAATATAATGACGAGTGACGATCAGCTTGAATCCAGATCAGACGCCGTGTAATTTCCCTCCCTATATCAAACTCCCTCCGAACAACGCACACAATCGTTGTCTCCCATAAGGTGTCGTTGTAGAGACGGAACACTGTAGTAATACAGAAGAAAAGGTTCTCTTTCAGTTTAACCCTTGTCTGCTCAATGACGCCAAAAGGCGCGTATACAAACAACCTTACGCGGCGTCTGATCAGGATCCAAACTGTTTGGCGTTCGTTTTGAAAAGTCTTCATTCATACTGCCTGAAAGTTAATTTGAAACGAAATTGCAGACAAAAATATTGAAGCAGACGACAATATGGCGATGAAGGGGTTAAAACAGCACGATAAATTTGACCATGAAATAGTTTAGCCTATACTACTTAATGCTTGGTGGTACATGTATCAGTAACCATTGTCTGCTCAGGATCAAAACTGTTTGCAATTCAGGTTAAAATCATTAATTTATGTCGACAAACATTTGCCATTATCTTCATTCTAGTGCACTGTGTTGTGTTAGCGTTTCAGTTCAGTAAAAGGGTATATAATTGTATTACACCTGCTGTGTATAGTATGTTGGGACGGAATGCCCAGTTATACATTTGAGATGATGGTATTCTGATATAATTCTGAAACGCAAACGAAACGCAAAAAACATTGCAGGAAAGTGTAGAAAAGGACAACGTTTTGACAGTTCTGACTTTTAATTTCACCCTGACTGCCAAACAGTTTTGAGTAAATGAAAACAAATTGTTTTAGCACAGTCACGTTAAGTGGGAAATGAACTACTTCTCCACTGCATTACCGTAGTTTCAGATATGCTCCTATATCGGATTTGGCAGTAAAATAGTAAAACAGTTGTTAACATAATTCATTTCTGCTGAAAAAAATTAAATCATAATGCAATGCCATGACATGTAGAAACTCATGGAATATTGTGCATTAATGACGATTAATTTGTATTCGGTGGGAAACAGTTTAAAGTTGATCAGACGCCACATTATCCAAACTCCTTTTCATTGGGTGAAATGGTTAGATTACATATGGCTGATGCTTTCACCCCCTGTATGCAATGGGAAAGAGGTTATTAATTTTCAATACATATGGCAATAGCAAACCGTTTTTAGAAGGATCAGGCGCCTGGTAAACCCGATATATGATCGGACTCGAAACTGTTTGTAAGGCGAGTCAAAATAAATCGTCAGATGGTCGCTTAAAGCAAGCTGAAAATAAAGCACAATGCTTCTAAAGAAGCATTCTGCTTTTTTCAACCTCCTTTTTTAAAAGCAATCATCTGTATTCGACACTCAATAAAATGAATCTATTGAGGTAGAGGGTTTCTGCCACGTACGGGTGGAAGTACATGCAACATGTTCACAAAGCACTATTTTGCCTTTTTGATACCTTATTTTTGCTGCTTTTCCTACCTATATTGCACATTTTTCTTAGTTATCCATATTTGTTTACCTGTGTGACAGTTTCGGTACTCCATTGGAGCTCCTTCATCAGACTGTGACTTCAGCGGGAAAGTGACGTCACAGGGCGGGTTTACTACTGGACTGGTTACCAGTAGTAAACAAAGGCCTGTATATAGGGCTGATCTGATAGCCCCCCTCGTCCCTGTTCATGACCTGTGGCTCCCCCGCTATGTGCAGCGATTCTCTTAACTTTCTAAGAGATGTATTGTCTAGCTACGTGGTTTGTCACTGCACTGGAATATTCAGTTGTTAGCGAGGCTGTCCGTTCAGCACATGTGTAGACTGATGGTGTGTGGTCCGAGTCTTTCTTGTGCTCTCCTAATCTTGTTCCGAGCTTGCGTCCTGTTTCCCCTATATATACTGCTTCACATTTTTTGCACGGGATGCGGTATATGCAACCACACAATCTTCTGTTTTAGTCTTGTCTTTTGGATGGACCAGTACCGAAACTGTCACAGGTAAACAAAATTATGGATAAGTAACTAGAAACCAAACTAAGAAGAATATTACTATCCTGATGAACTTCTTTCGAGATTGCAAATTTTGTTTTGTTTATATATTTATGTTAACAATGTCATTTTTGTCCATTCTTTGTGTTATCAAACATTAGGGGGAAGGCTGTAGCTACGTGGTGAGCACTTGTAGCCCGACCCCATATTCTGTAAATATTCAAAATAAAATATGTTTAAACTAACTATGGGTGGAAATTGAGGTCAAACTTTGAAATGGAGTAGATTGTGGTTACGCAAATGATGAGTTGGTCATCGTGGCAATGGTATATCACTATTTAAAATTAAAATTAGCTTAATATTTCCAAAAAACACGTTTATGCTAAAATCACATTTTCCCGTGCTAACATATTGACAGACAAGCCCTGCGTTCATTAACTTACCTCGAGGCGTACAAAGGTAGAGTGACTATGGAATACGACAAAAGCATGCAGTGTTGAAGGCACGTGACCCTGTGGGTGTCCTGGGGTAAGCGGGCCGTGGCAAGGCGTCACGAGGGGGCTTCGTGAATGAACGCAGAGCAGATACCGGGATGTGTGCTGTTTAATTGCCTGTATCTTTTTGCATCGATCTGCGTTTAATTTCAGTTAATGATTAACGTCTTCTCCACTGTACTACATTGGTGGCAGACAATATTTTCTTACTTGGTTTTAACTCTCATTTTTTTCGTGAGAATGTTCCCCTTCACCGTTTCATTGTCGTATGCTTCAATTTTGCTATCTGCAATGTCGTTTTAAAAGAATAAAGCAGTATGATTAAAGAAATTTCAAAACGAGTGGCAAACAGTTTTGATCCTAATTAGACGCGGCGTCTGATCAGGATCCAAACTGTTTGCAAACGCGCATGTAAGCGTCATTGAGAGCCAATAGGGTTAACCTAGCATTAAAGTCGTTCTCGTTTTAAGACTCTAAATGGTATATATCGAATTCACAGTTCATTTACGTACTGTCTGCACTTTGTAATTTCAAAGCTCGTTTTATTATTGTTTTACTATCTTTCATTTGTTTCAGCGAAATATTTCCTGGTAAATGCCCTTGAAAGGAATTTAAAACTTTGTTAAAAGCTTGCCTTACGCGAGTCATTTCCGTTGCATTGTACAAACTCTGAGTTTTATAGTCCAATATGTTGATAATTTCTTCAGTTTTACGATCGTGTAATTGTTATGCATCAGAAAATGTATGGCAGCTGCCGGCTAACAAAATATGTGACCTTGTACTAGTGTATGAAAGTCAAAGATAACGCCATCCACGTATAATTACCATGTTCAAATATTGAATAGAGTAAGTTGAACATGTTTCACTCGGCAGGCAAACTGACAGTAGTGCAAGTAACACAGTGTCATTTATATTTTTACCATTTCTCTGCTGCACTATCGTCTGCTTAAACTAGTCGTCCGCTATGTTTCTCCAAAATTACATAGTGGGCCTTCCATCAGTAGAAACACGAATACCAGCGACAAACAGTTTGAATCTGTATAAGACATCGCGTTTCGCGGCGTCTGCTCTAGCTTCAAACTATTTGTAAATGTAAGGTTTTTCGTGCTGAGCAATTTATCGGCTAATTGTTTGCACTCATACGAAACTTCACAATAATGCTGAGACATGTTGAACACGTCATTAAAACAACGTTATACAAATTGAAAAAAGAAATCCGAAGCTGTACACGATCAACAACCTGTTGTAGTGTATTTGTCTTCGTTGTCCTGTAATATAAACATTTGAACATGTACTGCTTGTCAGAAAAGAGTGCATGGTGCTGATTGGTTAACTTTGTACTTAATATATGAACAAAAACTATACATTCTCATAGGTTGTGGTAAAGTGTACGTTTAAAGCCATACTACTGGTGAATATGCTGATTATGCCCTTTTAAATTAATGTTGAATGTTTAAAATGTTGACGAACATGTACCCCGCGTCGAATCTTGAATCGATTCATTTGTAATCAGCAAAATGTTTCTTATCATAAATGGGTTTATTTGGAGGATATATCGTATAAATGCATGGGCCGCTGTAATCCGATTTGTCATAGGCGCAAAAAGCAATATACATTCATGACACTATTTGCAGGACGATATTCAGAAGGGGGCATATTTTTCGAGAGCTATGCCCTCGATAATTATGACTCATTTGGTACGACATGCATTGGTATCTAACTTCAGCAAGTGTCATAACTTGTTCATTATACAAGAGTACCAAATACAACAATACATACTTTTTTCTTATTGGAGTTTTATATATTGTGCCATGCTTTGATATTGAGCATCTTAATTTCGTTTAAAAAGTCCCGAAAACTTTAAACGGCATTTAAATAACATTCATGTCAGTTTTGTCACCTTGCCTACTATTGATTAAAATTGTATGTCCTTGTCGGGAATATGGCAGTGCTTTCAGGATGATTGTTTCTGACATTTCACTCACATGACGATGACGTTTAAGAGAAACGCAACGTTGAAAACTTCCGTTTGACGTCGCCATGGGCCTCGTATGATTTGTCTCCCTGGACCACGCAACAGTAAACTCGATTTTGTCTGTCGGTCATGTGACCTTTTTCAACTAATCCCAGACGCACATATACCTATGGGGTATGATAATAGTAAATCTTTCGTAAACATAGTGTGTATAAAAAGATGAACAAACCAGACATTCACAGTTGGCTATAATGAGCCTTCATAAACAAAGGCAACATTAACATTCCCGTTAGCTTGCGGTAGGTCGATGATTAAAACCGGAATCCTTCTCTCTGGTTGGGCTGAAACAATCATCGTTAAAATCTGACCAAATATTAAACCCATTGTCCCATAGCCTGTTTCTATTTTGAAGATATGTAATCACTTAAAGCATGCACCTTCTGTTATACTTATAAGCATATTTGTTATGCTACATAGTCATAAATGTATAAATTGGAACTATTTTCTTCAGTGTAGGAATAAAAATAATGTGCTAAAAGGCGCTTATATGGGGGGAAGGTTTAAAACGCTTTAAGAAAAATGATAAATCAAAGTAGTATCATTTTTCACTGCTCCTTATATACGCCTTTTAATGCATTAATACTTATTTTCATTTATTCTTCTACTGAAGAAAATAATTCCACTTTATACTATCATAAATAAGTAGCATAAAAATGTATTCAATATACTAACAGACGATAACTTAATGCAGGCAGGAATTCAAACAGAAAACAGCCTAATACGCATTTTTCCTTACGTTATACATACTTTGAATGGTAACCTGTCTTCAAAACAAGAAACAGGTAAAGGGGTGAAGTGTTTAAACAAGTGCATATGATTCATGTTTTAATCTATTAACTCCTCGTGGTGAGTACACATATACACGCAATTTACCAACAGTATATTTATATAGAGTACACTTATCCTGTGCCAGCAATGTTACCTATATTAGAATGTCCTATAGAAACAATCTGATCAATTTCTGCACTATTTGTCATTTTTTATTTATATCACAAACAAAATTTACAAATAGTAAACGGTGGTCTAGACTTAAATGGAAACATTGGCGTTTAATTTGAAGCTTTAATGGCACCTCTGTTAATTTGATACTGCTAAGAGAGCATATTCTCAGATCCGAACATTAGGGTGTGCTAAAGGGTAGCGTCTATTTTCCTCCCAAAATTCTCATGCTGTCAACAACAATGTAATTTGCTACACAGTTGGCAGTTTGCAATTCTAAATTATCCATTACGTGATTGCAGCAAAAATATATAGAACAGCGATAACTATGATATATAGTTTAGTTTTTAAAACATTGGTGAACGTAGTCATCATTGTAACGTCCTGAACACAAATCATCTCCACCAGACACCAATACACTTAATACAATTTCATTTTGTGAACTCCGTGACTATGTGTTTTGTTCCTGTTTCAACGTATACACATCAACATTTTTATTATCTCCCGTTTAAACCGAGTTTATGCATTGCCATTAAATAGAAACTGACATCGTAACATAAATGCAATTTAATTTGAACGGCAAACATTTAAGAGCCTGATCATACGCTGGGTTTACTGGCGTCTGATCTGACTTCAAACCGTTTGCAATAGTCATAATGTTATGTAGCATAGACACATTTAGAAACGTTTATTGGAATACGTCCTCACTGTGTGTTGATACTGTAATGTAAATTTAAATCTGCATTTGCTGTAAGTGTCAGTTATATATTGTCACCACTGTAATTCAAACGTACAATCTACTTTTGCTGTGCCAGTTGGAAGGTGCTTATTTCTGGGCCACAAGATGACAGTTCTCATGAATACAAACTTTCCATAGGGAATGTCTGATATTTCGTCTATCACACAGGCCTGTTGGGTATTACCAATACAATACTTACGAAATGGTTCAATAGGTTTTACATATCATATCTTTAGCAGCTTGCACTATGTATATTTTCCCTCGCCGTCTACCTTTGTGATGTCCGTCCGTTTAATGTATCTTCGTCAGCTTTACTGTCCTTTTATTTTTATTACTTTGCATATGGAAAGCTGTAGCTCTTGAACTTACATGCCTTCCTCCAAAACAAACCACTGCCGATTTAACATGTTCTGCCACATTGCATTGAAAGTGAAGTCTTGAAATCGAATGACGTTTAATCTTTGACTTCTCCTTCTGAAATGTCATATGTAAACTCTACCACTTTGGAATTTATATCATCTGAACTATCATATTGTTTAACCAACCTTTTTCTACTGCCAAGTTTTATCGTCTAATTTAACAGTCTCACCACCAAATTATCGTCTGCATTATAGTGTCGTGCGCAATATTGTGTCAAGTCAGATTTAGAGCAGTGTTGACAGAAGAAATATCGAAACGAGTGTCAAACAGTTTGAATCTTGATCAGACGCCGCGTTACGCGGTGTTTGATCAGGATTCAAGCAGTTTGCAAATTCATCTTATGGTGCCATTGGCAGTGAAAGGTTTAATAAAACGGAAAATGATCTCCCAAGGATAGAGTGCAGAAGGATTATATCAGAAATCAATGCGGAAAGGAATCAATATCTGTCTGACCTGAATGTACACTATTTTGAAATCACCGTCTATATATACGCGAATAGTACGGTTAAACAATTACTGTAGTTCATTGTTTTGTTCGCAGAGTCAGCCAAGTATCAGCATTGTCTAGATTTCATTGAAGAAAAACATTATGTTGAGCGGCCAAATAAGGAGAAGAAATATAGCGAGCAGTGATGGCTAATGGATAATTTATGAAGGACAATAGAGAAACATATAGCATCACGTTTGTGTTGCAATACGCTACATTTGTACAACCACAAAATAAGATGTCTTCTTTTTTGTGGTGTCGCTTAAGCAAAACATGCCTTGATATTGTAAAGAACTATTTCATTATAGATGTGTAAGTGTGATAAGACGACACTATAGTGTTTTTAAATACAGCTGATCGCTTCCTATGCAGACAATCATCAGAGTCGACACCGACGGCTAATGTCCACTCTTGTCGATAGGAATTTGTTGATTCAACAATTTTGATTTACAAATAAATGTTCGAAGATGACTTCAAGAAACACATTAATAATACGTTTTTATGATTGATGTAATTACTGTCGTTAGCAAAAAGCGATATTCATTTTGATGACTTGGTCGCTGAGGTAACATAAAATTGTATTTCAAACCGTTTAGTTTTTTATCAGGCGGCAATTAACTTGGAGTACCCCAGTGGAGAAGACGTTATTCTTTCTAATTGAGCGCGTTTATACTAAAACTGTCTACCTATTGCAAACAGTCTGTATCATGACAAGATGCCGGATAACCCGATATCTGAGCAGGCTTCAAACTGTTAGATATTCAGATTAAACTTTATTGTGGTCATTTTCAAACACTTGATATTGGTTGCACACATTGCGCTTGTGTTTGATTTATCTTAAAGGAAAAGAATATTGTCTGGTTTACTGTAATACTTTACTATTATCAGTTAATTGGACTTAATATTTAACTATTAGCTATACGAACGTCTCAGCATGAAATCTGTATCAACAATAATGGCATACTGTTGAGAAGACGTTATTTCTTTTCAATTTGAAGTAAACTGAGCTCAACTGCAATGTAGAATAGGACAAATCTTGTAATAGCTGACTATTTTATTTTATCGCAGTGATGAGCATTCATATAGTACCTTCCCAGCTGCAGCTTCGATTTTGTTTCATTGAATAACATTTTAACATTCGTTATTGAACATTATTCAATTTACTGAATAGTAAATTCGATATGGAAACTATTTGTAATGCATTGAACATAACTCTAACATTGTCGAACTATATTCATAGTTTGTATTAACCGCTTCATTGCCAAGACGTCGCAACTTAAAATAATTGTCGTCTGCTTTAATTTTTCAGCTTTAAAGTTAAAGTATTGTGACTTCAGACTTATTGAAATATGTGGCAAACGATTTGGATTCTGATCAGACGCGGCGTAACGCGGCGTCTGGTCAGGATCCGAACTGTTTGCAAATAACCATTGAACTAGAGGCAAGGCAGGGAAATGGTTATAGCAATGATGATTGGCAAATAATATTCACATATTCAAAAAGCGGTAATCATGAGTTGCTTTATATTTTCAAAACATTTGAATACGACCCATTACAAATTCGAATTTAAACTCGAATCGTCAGATAAAATGTCACCAATGTAATTTGTCAAAATGCAGAGGGTATTTGTAAACAAACGTTATTGCCGGAAATAATTAATTAAAACAAAAAAAGGAAGTACATGCACAATAACACCTGAATCGTTAATACACGCTACACTTTTGCAAACATATTTTGGCATTGTACAGCACTAATTTTATCAATTACACTGTAAATTGTCTGGTTTTAATTATAACACTTTGAAGTGATCACGTATGGAGGGTTCCAACCATGAACTTTTTCACTGCCATTTTAGCAGTCGCTTCAAAGGTATCGTTTGCTTATGTTTCCCAAATGCGTTTATGAAAAAACAGTAACTTTTATCGCACACAGTTTGGAGCCAGATCGGACTCTATTTAACCCTACGTTTGATCATTCCGATACAAATTAATCGTCAACTTTTTAAAATTATATAATTTTCTCTATAATATTGAATTGTGTTTGAGTTTAGCATGGTTAACCATTTCACTTTCAATGACACCATAAAGCCATAATGCGGCGTCTGATCTGTTATATATATATCAAGTCATACAACTTAAATCTAACTTTGAAACGTGTCGTACAGACAACACTACTGAGGCAGAAGACAATAAAGCACTGAAGGAGTAAAACTTTCCCAAATAATTTGACCATGAAAGGGTGAAGCGGGGAAAAATAATGTTTTCTCCAGTGTACACGGAGTATGCATGGTGTGAATCAGTGTAGTAATAATGATTATTTATTACAAGAATTGAAACGCCACAAACCTGCATTACTTAATTAATTCCTTGGTATTTCGTAACGCATTGTTCACATTTTTGAACAGTTAGTTTTAATCGATAGATCCTACCATTGATGCGCAGATTTCATAATGAATGCAGTGGCTTTCAATTTCAAAAGCCTTCCATTAATGTCTTGATCAGTTGGTTCGAATTCGTATGCAGACTGGAATGATATCACATTGTGCATTAATGTTAGAGGGTTGTAAGTATGTAAAGAAAATCTGAACCCTAGTCACACAATTAAGCATTTTTTACTATTTACTAACATGTGTCGTATGCAAACAAAGCATACCAACATTAGAGTCCTATACCATAGCCCTCTGATCAGGGTTTGCACTCTTTGTTATATTGCAATACATTGACAAAACATCCCTATAGTAAAACATGGACTAGACTTAATTTTTAAAAAAAGAAACTGCAAGTGTCCATTTGAAGTTTCAGGGTGGAAAGAGCTACAGTGGCAAATATGCTATTCCTACCCACTCTACGCGTTTCTTACGCGTTCGTTAACCGTTTACTATGCATTTATTATCCGTTTCGTTAAAAGGCTTTCCTAGCCGTTTCTTTACGTGTTTAAAAGAGTCCGAATGAAAGGGTCATCACTTAGCCGACGGACCCCTTAGCTTCAGCGGTTTACACACCCACTTTATGAAATGTGTATTACAGAACACTAGGTGGTATCGCCGATAACATTACTATCTTTAATTGGCAATACACTGTTAATCCCCCGATATCTGAGTGGCATATGTATAGGCGGGTTACATAAAAAGATTGGTTACAGGCGGTGGTCAGTGCCTGTCGATAAGATCCGAAATCTCCGCGTGAAACGGATACTTGAAGCACCAATCGCAGCATCTCTGGTATAATCGTTTATTAACGCGTTTAAACGGGTTAAGATCGTTAGGCATTAACAGTTCGTTAAGCGTTCGTTAACCGTTCACTATGCGTTTCTTACGCATAGATTAACGCGTAAATGGGTAGGAATAGCGTATTTACCACTGTAAGCCTAATTGCAATTTCTTGAACAGTTTTACTGCCATTATAAAGTCTTAATGCGTCTACCAAATGCCCTGTCATATTTTCATCTACTTGTAAAAGGTCCGTTTGCTTCAATTCCTAAAGTGTGGAAGTTTTTTCATTTTGAACTGAAAACATTTATAGTGCTCCCTCCCCACAAAGGCCCTCTGAACAACGATTCCTTTCTTTCAACAACGCTTGTCGATGTTCCAAAAACATAACAAATCTGAATAAGGGGAGATCCTTTGAAATCACAGAAAGCAAATACTGAAAATTGCAGACTCGGTTTAATTGAGTCTGTTCATGAGCAATACTGAAATATGCAACAGTGCTCACGCCCCCTAGCACCGGCTTAAGCGGAATTCAACTTTTAACTGTAAATGCGCTGAAATCAATGATTCCAAAGGACCAGAAAGTATAACAACACTGAGAATGAAGTACGGGGCGACTTTTTACAGCAGCCACACAAGCACTTAGCATCTGCTGTTGTGAATTATATAAATCTGAATAAGGGGAGATCCTTTGAAATCACAGAAAACAAAGCAAATACTGAAAATTGCAGACTCGGTTTAATTGAGTCTGTTCATGAGCAATACTGAAATATGCAACAGTGCTCACGCCCCCTAGCACCAGCTTAAGTCTGTCCAACCTTTTCACGGCTGCAATAACGTCCGCTTATTGTTGTCGCCTGCTCTTTTTCTCAAAGTTACATAATGGACATTTTGACAGAAAAAACATAATGACGAGTAACAAACAGCGTAAAGCGGCGTCTGATCTAGATTCAAGCTGTTTGCCAACGTATACAAATTTCCTTCGCTATAACGAACAACACACAATATGTGTCTCCAATTCGGATTTGTTGTTGAGAAGGATTATTGTATAAGAGTGTCAAACTGTTTTGACCCTTATCAGACTCCGCGGGGATCCAAATGGCTTGAAACTTTTAATGTTGTCGTGCCTGGCACTATGCTGATTAACACATCAAATACTAGCGACGACTACGTTAGTAATTAACAAATTGTGGACATGTGAAAAGTGCTTATGTCTCATGTCTGCAAACAGTGTAGACCCTGCAGAAGCCCTTTGATAAGAGATATTTTTGTCATTTTGTAATGTATTGTTAAAATCAGCTTAAAATATGTAAACAAAACTTGACTAGAATAAATTTAAAGTAGAAATTGCCTCTTAAAATTTAAGTCATTCGGTGCGGCGTCCGTTTCTGCTGCTACAGCATTTTTCATTACGGAAAACATTACATATGTATTAGTTGGTTTATTTCTAGAGTTAGGGTCATCGGCACATTCTTTAATTAACCTTTCGGAATGTCCTCACGGCAAATTTCGAGTTTTTTCTCAGCGTGAATATTTTCATTTTGTTTAAGGTTGATTACTCTCTTTAATGGAAAAACAGAAATACTTCTCATGAATTTCTTGTCATAATCAACTCCGGATGGTGCTTTAATAAATTCTGACCTTGATGGGTGATATTCTTTCTTTATCAATTTGTTGCATGATGTAATTCCTCACAGTCGAGTGTTTCAGCGCGAATATTACGAGCATGCACCCTAGCAACATGTACCACAGAATGGAGGCTGGTATTATTGTGACGAAGAATTACTTCCGCTTTAAACAAAGATATTGCGCATATGTTAAGAGACGAAAAGTAGAAAAATGATAGCTTTTCAAATATTAAGATGATTTATTTTGTTCCGAGAAGCAAATTGTTTGGAGTAAAATCAGACGTCTGATCTTGTTTCAAACTGTTTGCAATGTATAAAATGATTTAAGCATAAATGCGTTTTTTGGGGAAATAATAACCTCTTCCCCACTGTATGATATGTAGAGGGCAATCCCGTGCTATGGCTATACAAGTGTTAGTACGAACGTACTTCTCCAGGGACAGAAAGTGAGAGTTTTACACAAAAGGAGCAAACATGTCTAATGAAGTGTACGACATCATACTCAAGATGTGACCTATAACGGTCAAGCCTCTCAATAGACCTTTTGGTGATACTGTGTCAAAATGTCAAATGACCTAACACGAGTTCGGTTTTTCATTACATTACAGCGGACAATATGTTATTATTCTTTCCTGTTTGAACTTGACCCTTTACCCATAACAGTGGAGAAGACTTTATTCTTTCCCGTTTAAACGCAAACAACACGCAAACGTAATGCACTAAACTGTAGGACGTTACAACATTTAGAAATTGTTCACGTTTTATTTTAATATGAGTGGCAAACAGTCTGGATCCTGATCAGACGCCGGCTTAACCGGCGTCTGATCAGGCTCAAAACTGATTGCACTGGTAGTAATAGTTTTAGCGTAAACGCGTTTATTGGGATAGAATAACGTTTTTTCCACTGTATACATGGAGTAATGAGTTAGAACAGATACTTCAATAGTTGTGCAAAGGTTAAAACAAGAGATAGCATATGGCAGTGAAAGGACAGCGTATTAACTTTGTCTTTACAGATAGATAGATATATTCTTAAACAGGTAGTATCACAGTGAACGTACAATGGAGAAAACGTTATTCTTTCCCAATAAACGTGTTTACGCTAAAACTATTATTTCCATTGCAAACAGTTTAGAGCCTAATCAGACGCCGGATAACCCAGTCTCCAAACTGGTTGCCACTCAGATAAAAATGAATTCAGAATTGTCAAAAGGTTTTCCTTTTCTACGTTTTAGTGTTTTGCGTTTGCGTTTCGTTTGCGTTTAAACGGGAAAGAATATCGTTTTCTCCACTGTACGTGAAAGTGACACAGTGACATTAAAAGGGTTAATGTTCACATTAGGCTGATCGAGGTCTTAACGCTTGTGTGCCAATGGTCCCATATATTGGACATAGGCAAACAGTGTAGACTCTGATTATATACCGCATAATGCTGCATCTGATCAGAGTCTACACTGGTTGCTGATAGGAATTGCAATATAAAACAAAACGAAAATGAAACTTTCAACCAGACAACCCTTAGATGAAAAAATGTGCTAATCCAATATATAAACATGGACTAATTCACTGGGCAAAAATGCGATAACCTTGGTTTCGAATGTGTTCTAATCAATTTCGACAATCACGTCACAATTTAGCAAACAATACTCCTTCAAATAAAACCAAATTCAGATATAACGATATCTTAAAAATATTAATAAACGAATACTTTGTTTCGAGACTAAAGTATTATGCTGCATAAATCGAGTACAGAGTACATCTTTTAAGTCCTTTACAATCCTTTTAGCTGTAATTTTATCCCGCTTGGGGTTAACGATTTAATTTATTCCTCTAATGAAGACAATAGTTACAATTCATACAGCCATGATTTTCTTTAACTGAACTAGTTTCTATATTCTTGGAGATGGTAGATGAAAGCTTAGAGTAGGGTGAAAGTACATCATAGTTCGCCTTAAGGCACATCCTGCTTTAACCCTGCTTTAAGTCGTCACTTCAATGTTTTATTTTCTCCAATATTAGAAGCAGGCTATGGAGATAAAGAGTTAACCCTTTCACTCTCAATGACACTTAAAAGCGCGTTTGCAAACAGTTTGGATCCTGATCAGACGCCGCGTAACGCGGCGTCTGATCAGGAGCCAAACTGTTTCACCCTCGTATCGATATGTTGAAAGTCATAATACAATGAATCTTACTTTGAATCGGTTTTTAAAACACCAGAAGTAAACGGTGAATGGGTAAAAAACTCACGGGATATTTGGCAGTGAAAGGGTTAAGCACTTTTGGTTAGGCGATTGAGTATGTGACATAGTGGGACACTAGCAATTACATGTACATACATTTGTTCAGGTCCGCTATGAGAAGTCCCACAAGACCATTAAGGCTGACTGGCTTAATGGTTTTGTAGATTGAGAAGCCTACATCTCTACACATAGGATATTCGAGAAACCAAACAAGCAGATATAATGCTGAATATTACAGTTGATAATCTGTTATTCTTTCCCGTTTAAACGCAAACGTACGCAAACGCAAAGCACTAAAACGTAGAAAAGAACATCTTTTGGACAATTCTGATAATTCTTGTTTATCTTGGTGGCAAACAGTTTGGAGCCTGATCAGACGCCGGGTTACCCGGCGTCTGATCTGGCTCCAAACTGTTTGCACTGAAATAATAGTTTTAGCGTAAACGCGTTTATTGGGAAAGAATAACAGATTCTCCACTGTAGATAGCGAAAAGGCATTTGGTGCTCTAAGTATCAGAAATCATTCTTATCACGTGGACAATGGGTAATTATTTCAATACATTAAGGTTACGTTGGAGAAGACGTTATCCTTTCCTAAAAAACAAGTACTTTTTAAGGAAACTGTTTGTTCATTGCAAACAATTCAATGGATGATAAGATGCCGGGTAACTGGATGCCGAGTCGGGTTCAGGATCTAAACTTTGTTACACATCAGACTGACACACAGTACAATCTCTATTATGACTATAAAACATAAGGCTAATTGATTGTATAAAAGTCAGTGACAGCTTAAAGCAAGATGACTGTAAAATAGAAAGCTCCCAAAGGAGATTTCCGTTTTACTGTCACTTTGCTTTAAGCAGTCATCTTTCGTAAACACCTAATAATAAACACACATCAACGGTCGTAATAGAGATTTTTTATTGTAATTCGTCAGCATTATCAAGAAGCTGTTAATTTCTACATGTTAGTGCATAAGGTTAGCGATAAATTCCGCTTAAACAGCAAATTATAACACCTTCCTCATTGGGAAAGAACAACTTTTTCTCCACTGTAAATTAAACTGTCATCGGCAGAGCTATTTTTTTATTTCAGGTTTTCTGACTGAAAAACCAACAAAAAAGTCGATACTGTTGCCAACCATTTCAGTTTCGGATGAGATATCTAATTTGGATCCATAGTGTATTCGTTATTAATAGTGACGTTAATGTGTAACAGTTTTCTCCACAGTACCTTACTAATCGTATTCATAGATAACTCACGATATAGTAAGCATTTTCAAATTCTTCCAGTGATACTTTGATTATGTGAATTGGTGTGTCCGTGGTACTGGTTAGGAAATATTTATTTATTACTAATTGGTGTACTTTTTCTGTTCAGTTCTCAATGTTGTTTATAAAACTGAAAACCGCATACAAAAATAATAGTGAACACCCAGACGAGACGCCGAGTGACGCGTCGTACACGTATCATCTTGGTCTACACTATTAATAAATGCTCATTGTGAATATGCTACATGTATACACTAATTGGTTAAATCAAAAAATAAAATAAAACCAGGTGAATGTTTTCATTTCGTCTGGTGCTTTATATAGTACAGAAGATGTAATTATTTTCTAAAAACGGGTTTATGCTTAAACTATTATTTCAATTGCAAACAGTTTGGAGACTGACCAGGCGCCGGACAACCCGGCGTCTGATCAGGCTCCAAACTGTTTGCCACTCAGATAGAAATAATACATTTTCAGATTTTTTTATTGTCTCATTTTTTACATTCAATTGCATTACGTTTGCATTCAGTTTCGTTTAAACTGGGAAAACAACGTCTTCTCCACTGTATCATAAAGCACGCTGAACACGGTGCGTAGTACTAATTCTTTAATTCCGTAGCAATTACATCCACTTTTTTTAGAAGAAGCGCATTACTCTCCAACAATAAACACCACAGATGTTGAAGGATTCATGTCTGTAGCAGAACGATGTAGCCTCGGGAATGATGCTTTATTGCAACAAGAAGCTACTCGACCACAAACACAAAGCTTAGAAAATGCAGGGATTTCCAGTTGCATTCTTAGCATACTCGAAGTCGGTTTATGGCTTCACGTAATAACAGAAAAAAATTAAAAATTTGATGAAATGCTTTCAAATCTAAGACCTGGCTTAAACGGTCTGACAACCAGATTTGGACTAAAATAGGGATTTGTTGAAATGGATCTTAGGCGTTTGTATTAACACAGCACCATTTGTTTCGGGTGTGATTTAAATAACATAAATGAAAGTTTAAAAAAGGACCTGGCTTATAGTAACTGACAATCAGTTTTGACTTTAGAATTTTAGAATTTGTTTTAATTGATGTTAGACGCTTGCGTTAACGTCTCATTTGTGTTGTGGATAATCAGTTTAAAAATAATAAATAAATAAATATTTTGTCAACATTGTTTTTGGAGTTGAAACTAGATAAAACACATTGAAAGCAGTACATGAATACCCCGTGACATTTCAGTAAAACACGAACGTGTGCTAAAACATTTATGTTCACGAAAAGCAATTCGGAGCTAGATCAAACGCCAATTAAAAGGGTGTATGGTCTTGCTCCAAATTGTTTGCCATGTTTTATAAGAATAAATTATCCACACTTTTATACAAACCGTAATGTTCTAGTTACGTGCATTGCCTTTTCATTTGGTTTCGTTTACATTTGGAACTATATTGGGGTCACCTACCATGTGACAAATCCGTAGGTACATCGGCGTCTGATAATTTTCTAAACTGTTTGGATTTGACATAATATTTCAGTTGTTTAAACATACATTAAAATGGAAAATGTACTTATTGGAAAATGTTATACATGTATCTTTCCCGGTTAAACTAAAGTATTTGCCCAAGCCTATCACGAGTGAGTAAGGCAGACCTTGTGTGGGAAGACGAAAGACGACGTTATACTTTCTTCATTTTTTAAAAAGGCGTTTACGCTAACACTACTACATGTACCGATATTTCCATTATGAAACATTAAGTATCCAATGTGTTACAGTGGAGAATGTGTTATTCTTTCCCAATAAACGCATTTACGCTAAAACTATTATTTGCAGTGCAAATAGTTTGGAGCCAGATCAGACGCCGGGTAACCCGGCGTCTGATCAGGCTCCAAACTGTTTACCACCAAGATAAACAAGAATTATCAGAATTGTCCAAAAGTTGTTTTTTTCTACGTTTTAGTGTTTTGCGTTTGCGTACGTTTGCGTTTAAACGGGAAAGAATAACAGATTCTCCACTGTAGCTACTCAGATTAATATGAATACTCAGAATGGTCAAAAACTTTTAATTTCTACATTTTAATGTATTTTGTTTTGTGTGTGTTTACCAGATAAAAACTAATGTATTCTCCACTGAAGGTTAGCTTAACTGCATAACAATGAAACAGAAAAAAGGCAATATTATGTAGATGTAAGGCTCATCCCCTTTCAATCTAAATGAAGTCATAAAGCGAATTTGCAAACTGTTTTGATTCTGATCAGACGCCGCGTGATCAAAACTATTGCAACTTGTTTTGAAATAACGTTAGTCATACTGCCTTAAATCTAACTTTGAACGATATCGCAGACAACAGTATTTACGCAGGTTACATTATGGCGAGGCGATGAAGGGATAACAACTTTATTATGAAATGGTTAATCTGACATCAACATTTCTAGCCTGGTACAGTGGAGAATCTGTTATTCTTTCCCGTTTAAACGCAAACGTACGCAAACGCAAAGCACTAAAACGTAGAAAAGAACAACTTTTGGACAATTCTGATATTTCATGTTTATCTTGGTGGCAAACAGTTTGGAGCCTGATCAGACGCCGGGTTACCCGGCGTCTGATCTGGCTCCAAACTATTTTCACTGCAAATAATAGTTTTAGCGTAAACGCGTTTATTGGGAAAGAATAACACATTCTCCACTGTAAGAAACCCTGTCACACATCTAGTGTTCTTATTCACCTTTGATTGCAATGGACATAAGGTGTTTTATTAAGACATAATACCGTATCCCCTACCTTAACATTACTAGAATGTATGAGGGAAGTTATGAAACTATTTCAGACACAAATTTCCTAAAAGGAATGTAATGTCTTTTGGGCAGCCATTTGGGTGTTTCTTGGCTTCAATTATTCATGATACAAAATGGTAATACATTAAAACCCATGGTTAGCGGTTATGAAATAAACTGACCGAACGAATCTGACTATTTATACTAAGCTGTGTGGCAAGCAGTTTGGAGACTGATCAGCCGCCGGTATACCCGGCGTCTGATCTGGCTCCAAACTGTTCGTACCGGAAATAATAGTTTTAGCGTAAAAGCGTTTTTTGGGAAAGAATAACGTTTTCTCCACTGTAGGACAGTCGTATGATTTTAGTGGAAGCTCTCTAAATGTTTAATCATCCAACTCAAAAATTCGCAGCGTATGGGATTTGCTTATCACGTTAGAAGAGTTACTTTGTCGTGAATATACATAAAAACGAATAATAAAATATAATTAAATTTGCTTCTCTGGCAAATTTACCATCTCTGTTATGCCTGCAAATTGCATTAAGTTTATATCTGTATCAGGTTTGTCCTACTTTTAGGGCGTGTACGGAACGCAGTGTGGTTTTGGGTTTGGGTCAAAATTGTCAATGGTTTCAAGTTTGGGCAAGTTTTCCGGCGACCTATCATGGTATCCATGACAGGCCGTAAAAAACAGTGGCTGCTGAATCACGTCGGGCGCAAGGCCTGCTACGGTTCATCCAACGGCCTACTAAGGAAGTAAGCATGTGTTCCCCCATTGCACGCCACGACCTTAGAGGACCAATTACGCTTCACACGTTCTGAGTAAGTTCGGACATGTTTTTTTATTTTTAAAAAGTGAAGGTTGGTTACGATTGAAACGTACACGCCTGTCAGTCTTAGTACAAGTTTGTTATAGGGTGTTATTATACAATTAAATGAAATGTCAGGATATGTTGTTTTTGATCTGTAATCCCATTTATAATCTACTTATTATATACCGTATCCTTTAACCCTCATCCGGACCTTTGGGGTCCACTGGACCCCAGCGGTTTTATTTTTGCTAGAAAAAAGTATTAACCCTTTACCTGATAGCCTATTTCTAGTACTTAAGATAGGTGACTACTTAAAGCAGGTTAACAGTAAAGTAGAATGCGCCTCAGGGCGCATTCTGCTTTACTTTCAACCTGCTTTAAGTTATCATGTGCTATAATATAGAAAATATTCCCTATAATACATTTTCGTTACTGATTAAAACGGAACTATTTTCTTCAGCGGATGAATAAATCATATCCGCTAAAAAGCGCTTCTATTGGGTAAAGGGTTAAGCCTAATGACGCTTATGACGTTTTTAGACATTGTTTCTACGGCTGTTTTTGACACTTGTGTGAAATACGTACCAAAATAGGTCAATTCGCATTGATTTTATTTCCAAAACACATCTGGGGTCCAGCCGGACCCCAGAATTCTAAAGGTAAGTATAATGTATTTCAGGCCATTTTAAAACCATTCCTTGTTGTTTACAACTACAATAATGGCATTTATTGAATACTAGATATCACCGACAACACTGTTCCTCAATTGCACATATCAACATATATCTTTCACGATCTTGTGATTGAGTTTTTTCCCTTGGATAGTATAACCTCGGAATGCAAACCGCGAGTCAAAGGGATTCACCCTGATAGAACGAATACAAATCTATTTGACCTCAAATTATGTAAATGTACTTTATTATGTTGGGTTCTGGTCCTTTCTAGAAGTTTGCATGGCAGTCATGGGCCAAGATTGGTGACCTTGACCATTGCCCTTGACCCTATTGAACCTTGGTCAAGGAGGTCTGATCGGTCGTTATTTAAGGCGTCTATTTAAATGCTTCATTGCCATTGTTCAGTATATCAGGTTCAACTATATAGCTACATGGGAATAAAGACATACAACCGACAAACATGCTCCAATTAGGATGTATAGCAAACACTTGTTCAGAAGTGGCTTAACCTAAAGTTTGATACAATTTATTGTTATTTCATTCATTAATCAAAATAATGTAACAGATGATGATCGCAGAAACCTCAAATCATACTTCATTACAATGATACAAAAAAACTGGTGTAGACCATTGACCAAAACGGCCCGTGGTTACACCTGCAACTGCGTCTAGGACACTTTCATGCAGCTAATCAGACATGTGATGATGTGAAGCAGACATATTTGTGTGTAGTACTCAAGACATGGTGTTAAGCAATTGATATTCAAAACTCTTATAGCTTTTCCATTTTAAGCTATGTGTGTGTTTCTTTCATTACATATGTTTACCAGACTTAGTTTTGTCACATATATTTGACATGTCACTGTCTCAGTGTCAGAGCCATGCATCCTGCACGGAGCTTAGACATGCACGGTGGCAGGTCAAATAAATTGGACAACTATTGCCATGAAATAGTTGGAAGCAGAAACAAAGCTTAACAAATTGACTATATTGATCAGCTGGAAAGCTGTTTTAGTTACATAATAAAATAAAAACTATGTTCCACTTATAGAGTTTTTAAATCAGTCGTGGTTAAAAGTTGTATAGTAACCCATGTGAATATGCAAAAATATTATTTGGGGTCCACTGGACCCCAACCATATTTTTGTCATTTTCTTCCAAATATTTATATAATTCTGTAAAATAATATACACCTTTAATGTAACAAAATGTATATCTAGTGATACATATATCCACATCTCCCCATCTGTACATTGTCTGATTTTACAGCAAAAAAACTTAGTTTTTTGTGTTATTATGGTCCTTCATTCTGATTGCGTCGGTCTTACTCGGAGAAAAAAATAATTCTAATTTTCGGTAACATCGCGCTTTTGAAACTTATGTAAGACCTTCGTAGTATTCTAGGACCTATTCAGATAATAATGCGTAAAAAACAATGAGTTTAAACGCCCTGCTCCACAAACTTATGTAGATTCCGAGTGTGTTGTCCCCGAGTGCGCGTGCTCGCTAATTGTAAACAAAGAGGGTATGACGTAGCACTGGAATACAGAATACGAATTAATAAATACACTTCTAGGGTATAAACAAAACACTCGGGTGTAAATATTTAATCACAAAGTTTACGGAAAGAACTTTCACTTTCGATTGTGTACGAATGGTAACGACACTCTCTTTCATGGAGATGAATGGTAAATGGTAGTTTCTGTCCTTGGTCGCTCCGCCCCTAGGTCGTTTTGGCCATTTTAAGGGATAGTTCGTTTCGGTCAATCTCCTGAGTTGTTTTCGTGACAATTACTGATTGACGCTTGGGTTAAAGATATCTTAATTACACATGTTTAATAAAGCTTGAAAAATATTCAGGTGTTTCATGAAACCATTTACAAAATAGAGTAAATGCCTAATCCGGTATTCGGATTATTTACAGCATTGTTCAATGTTTCAAGAAATGCTGTTCTCTCAAAATGTTACTATTAGTAGACTTCTGGTTTTCTCTCTACCTTTCCCCTCATCCCATACCTCTGTAGTTCGGTTTGAAACCAACAACAGTGCTCTCAAGAACTTTGATTTGTATTAGGTATTAGATAAAATATGCATACATTGTACATAATGATGTGCATGAACAATTGCCGAATAATTAATTAAATAGCAGTCATTTTAAATCCTGTAAAAGGTATCTAGTCATTCTGTGTAAAAGTTGCCTATTAGTTTTAATCATTTCATGTAATGACTGAAAACTTCAGGCATTTCGTGAAATGATTAAGTGAAACAGTGGGAGACTAGATGGAGTTGTAAATGCGCATTTCATTGGATGAGCCAACCACTAAGAATGAGTTTGGATAATTTTAAAGTAGCTTCCTGACACGTGTGTGCATTTTATTGGATGTGTCTGTGCACTATTTCTCAATGTATTGGCAATTGTAATGGTTCATATTATAAATGAACCGTGTATTGACAAAACCTGTCTTATTGCATTGCAAACAGTGTCGATTACACCTAGCCGCCGCGTGATCGACACTGTTTGACACCCACATGCGTTAAAGCATTTTATGTAGCTGTAATATATAGGATCTTATGCAGTGTAGACCAAACTCAGATACAGAGTATTTGGTGACAAGGGCGCTTGATATATACAATGTTGCAATGCATTAAGGCTGGGTTTGTCGTGACATCGCTCAAATGTTTTCTTATGGGCGGAGTTTTACATTTGAACATTCAACGGGAAAAGGCTAGGACTTATTCAGACAAGTTTCTACATGTAGATACATAACGTTTATTAAGACAATAAAACTAAAGTTCTATAACTTCAACAGGCTCCCCTTACTGTTCATAAAATCTTCAGCAGTCGTTTTGTGTTGAAAGATATATAAGCGCTAAAAGGGTTCCTGTATTAATCTGTCACAGCATAGTTAAATAGTTCGCTTACTTTGAGTATAAAAGGCGACATTAATGTTCTCTAGAATGCAAGGTTGACAAAGATGTGACAACTATATAATTGTGTTACAGTGCTCCCTCCATACAATGGCTCTCTGAACGTATTTGATATTGATATTTTGACATAAAAAACATAAAGACGAGTGACAAACAGCTTGAACCAAGACCAGACGGCGCTTTACGCGGCGTCTGCTATTAATTCAAAATGTTTGCTAAAGAACGTCAACGCATGTACATCACTCTAAGGGTAGTTATTTCCCTCCTCATATCAACTCCCTCCGAATAACACATACACTCTCCATCTCCCATCGGTTGTTTAGAGAAGAAGCACTGAAATGCTAAACAATTTATTACATCGTTAACAGTTTGGAGCTAATATTGCATCGTCTGATTAGGCTCCAAACAGTTTGTCAGTCAGATAAAAATAAATCATTGATATAATCTATTAAACTATCATTTTCTTAATGTTTCTACATTGCATTTGCGGTTAGTTTCACTTAAAGAGGAAAGAGTATGGGTTTTCTCCACTATATCACATTCTCGCTTAAGTCAAACCTTTCTTAAAATGAATGTCGAACATGCATTCCAATTGTGAAATACGGAGTTTAAGGCACGTTATGTAAACTGTTTACCATATGCATCGGGGTTTTCCGTGCAACGGAAATAAAATCAACCCCTCCGAATCGGTCCTTAATTGAACGGAATGGACTTTCTGTGGAGAACGAAAAATGTCTTCTTTTCTGTAACTAGTCTTAGATCTGGATCGAAACTGTTTCACACTTGAATCCATAATTCGTCACTAAACCCCCTTCACTGCCTTATCCCGGGTACAAATAGTTATTTATAATGTTACAAGCCAGGCGCAGCAGAAAAGACAAAGCCAGCAACAAACTCTACAAACTTTATTAAAACAAAACTACAAGTTGAAGAAACACGTACATGTAAATTACTGTTAATTAAAGTCCTAAAATTATCCTAATTCCTGTCCTTTTGAATAACAAAACACTGCACTTTTAATTGAAATTTCCCACACTTTCAATAATCCAGAGATTCTATCTGTATCCAAACTATTAGCAAGTAAACGTCTAGTACACTGATAATTGTCGAAAGATCCAAGATAAAACAGTTAATTCTAAGTCTCTATATATACACAGTTTTACCACTCTAGAAAGGTATTGAACATTCATATAATTTCTTGAAGATCATGTGATCAGTTGGTTACCATAAAATTACTAAATATAGACTTTCAGGGGCATTCTTTCAAGAAAATAAGATCATGTGACTCAATTTGTTTACCAGGGAATATAACATTCTAGAACATTATATATGTTTCCATACTATTCAGTGATGTTCTCTGCTATTCCATGATCTTCTAGAATATTCTAAAAACCTTCTAAATGTTCCAAGGACAGAATTTACGCATTTTAAAGTATTTAAACAATAAGCAAACAACAAATTCAAATGATAAACATGTTTACATAACAACAAACATTGGATCCTGATCAGGTGCCGCATAACGCGGCGTCTGGTCACAAGCCGAACTTACACTCAATTTTATATGTCTAAAGTAAAAATACTTAAATTGAAAATTTGAGAATAAAAGCAGACGCCATTTGAAATAACGACGGCATTGCAGTGATGTATCTATAAATATAAAAAGTATAAACCGTAAAACGACATTTTTCTGATTAAAATTAAGCAATCAAACTATTAATTCAAACTAATAATTAACATAATTAAGTGGTCGTGTTAGAGACGTTTTATTATTACTCAGAACAAACATACGTGTATTTCAAAACTAACGCTTTAAAAGAAGTATGTATGTTTGATTTAAGCAAGGTTTGAGAATCGAACGCAGAAATAAAGCAGACCATTTTGGGAATGAGTTGGAACTGGAAGAATCCGACGACCATATGTCAGACTTCTATCCATTGATGCATTATCCCCTTAAAGGAATGGTGCAAAGGAAAAATCTGAGTGATTTACAAACCAAGCACTCAAAGAAGTCGAGTGACTTACAGACATAGTCAGGCACTCGATCTGCTCTTGTAAAAGAGCAGCAAACGCACAGTCTAATTCACCCCGTCGGTGCAAGACCGGTGCATACACATACAAATGACACCAAAGGCGTCAGTGATTAACCTTACGGGAATCTATTCAAAGAACGTAAGTATTTCACTTTTCAATGAAATTGGCAGAAAAGAAATTTATGACATCTTAAATAAAACATTTCTAACATTCAGCAAGTTAGTATAAATTCTAAAAGTAATACAAAAAGCTTTGGAATTCACATGGTTACGTGGAAATATATAATAATAATTAATTCTTCATTCAATCTTATACTAGCTATGCTATCTAAATTAATTTTAATGAAAATTATAAAACGTACATCAGTCGTTTTGTATTCCGTATCGCCACTGGCCCTAGATTAGCATATGAATAAAAGGTGTTAGGATCCCAGCACCCAGCTCATACATGTACCACCATTCTATTGAAGTGCTGATAGCTCAGTCGGTAGTGTGGTTGACTAACAATCAAAAGGTCATAGGTTCGAGTCTCATTCGAATCAAAACTTTATTTTTCTTTTTTCTTTGTTTTTTTAAAAAAGAAATCCAATTGTATTGACTTGTGGGTAAATAAACCAGATAAAGGACATGTTTAGTCTTTGTTGGTTAGAATCATTGTTCGCTATATAACTTGTCGAATTACGTTTTGGTTCATGACTGACACACACCATTGTCTGGATGCAATGTCGTCTGATTAAAATTGTCGTCTGCTTAAAATTGTCATCTGCTGTTTTTCTCAGAGTTACGTAATGGACATTTTGACATAAAAAACTTAATGATGAGTGACAAACAGCTTGATTCCAGATCAGACGCCGCGTTACGCGGCGCCTGATCTGGAATCAATCTGTTTGCAAAGTTCCCTCCGATAACGACTCCCTCCAAACAACGCCCACAATTTGTGTCTCCTGTTGGGTGTATCACCTGGTTCCTCTTGTCCGTAGAATTGTGCACCTTGAAGGAGAGAAGCATGTCCTAGACATGCACTGTAGATCGTAAGACCAAATCATGCATTGGTTATGTTTCGTACTGCAATCACGCTATTCCTGTCCTCAGTCATTGTGCACAAACTAGCACACTCTGCAACACTCCGTGCTGGTACCTCAAACCTTAAGACACTACTATAACTAGCTTCCCTAGGGTGTGTGTTGTTTAGCTGACGTGGTTAGTTAAGAAATTAACTGATTGTTTCGGCGTTTAAGCGAAATAAACGACAGAAATGATCGACAAATTCCATGAATCGCCAATACGATGGAATTTGCCGATCATTTTCTGTCGTTGTTAGCAATTCATAGAGTTTGCTATGATGGAGTTTACTTCTGGCTAAATACGATTCATGGAATTTGTCGATCATTTTCTGTCGTTTACTTCGCCAATACGCCGAAAAAATCAGTTAATTTCTTAACTAACTACGTCAGATAAACAGCACACACCTTTGGGGGGAGCTGCTTCAAAAACGCCAGAAGAAGACGCGAGTCTTTTACAGCAGGATGAAAAGGAATACTGAGACAAAAAGGTTCCCCACGGAACATGTATTGAATACAAGATATAATGAAGACACGTACAAAAACTAAGATGTTACCTACAACAATCCTATTTAAAATACAGTGATTCAACCCTACAACGGCCCTCTGAACAACGATTCCATCCGAACAACAACGCTAGCGACTTTCCCCCTAACAACTTCGGCTGCTTAAAGTTGTCGGCTGCTATTTTTCTCATAGTCACATTTTGGACATTTTTACAGAAAAAAGACAGAATGACGAGTAACACACGTGAATGTGAATGCTGAATATAAGAGGACGGTGATTTGGTGGTGACTGTATTAGTCAGGTAACAACGTCATAAAAACAATGAAATGACCAAGCAAAGTGGAGATTTGTTGCAGTCGACAGAATATTTCAAACGGCAATGACGTAGCAATGACGTAGCATGCCCAACTCTCTTCAATGAAACCCAATGGGAGACACATATTATGTATGCTGTTCAGAGGGAGTTGTTTTAGGGAGGGAAATTAAGACTTAGTTTATATTTGCAAACAGCTTTAATAATCAAGATAAGACGCCGCCTTAAGCGGCGTCTGATCTGGATTCAAGCTGTTTGTTACTCGTCATAATATTTCTTCTGCCAAATTGTCAACTTATATGTAACTTTAAGAAAAACGGCAGACGATAAATTTAAACAGATGATAGGTCTACCGTAGCTGCCGCAAAAAACACAGAATCTGATTATATATACATATCTTCGACATTCCGCTTTCCTTGGCCTACCATATTGTTTCGGTCAAAATCAGTGAGTTATATTCTCTCTTATTATTCCATCAACCGAAGTCCTTCGTCTAAAATAAAATGGAAGGTGTTGACTGAAGAGGTGCGCTTCTGGTGGCTCCAAAAGCAGTGTGAGAGGTTCCAAAAGGTTAATTGGTTGTTGAAAGATATTTTTGGACGTCGATGGTTTTAGTACCTGCTATACATGTATTTAGGAAGTCAGATTAGGATGAAGGCCATTCATGCTCCTGAATGAGATCGTCAGCCCACTCCCAAATATTTACATTCACCCTATTCAATTGCATTGGACAAAGTGACGTTCAATTTGTATTAACGCTATTTCTCTAGGGGCGGGATTTGGGTATACAATTCCGCAGAGGAGGCGGGGCTTATTGGTCTGCTATCCGCGAATCATTTTGTTGCGTTGCTTCAGTAGTGTCGTTTCGGCTATTCCTTTCAAGGTACACATTATTCGTATTAACAACCTCTAATATGGATATCACATACATGCATCATGAGATCAGGCTCCAAACTATTTGTAAACGAACAATTTGTTTTAGCGTAAACGCAGTTATTGGGACAGAATAACATAATCCCACTGTACAATCATGGGGCTTGAAAATATCTTACAGTCAACAAGGCATTTTTCTTTCAAATAAACAACAACAAAAAACCTGCGACACCAGTCATGTACACGTCTTCTTCGATTTAAATTTTAGTGTATTGCGAGAGTGTTTCGTTTACTTTTGAAAGATTAAAATAAACTTCACTTCCACTGTACCAAAATCAGCTGCTTATCTCTTGTTTTGGCCATATCCGAATGAGACTTCTATGTACAGTGGAGAAAACGTTATTCTTTCCCGTTTAAACGCAAACGTACGCAAACGCAAAACACTAAAACATAGAAAAGTATAACTTGTGGACAATTCTGATAATTCATGTTTATCTTGGTGTCAAACAGTTTGGAGCCTGATCAGACGCCGGGTTACCCGGCGTCTGATCTGGCTCCAAACTGTTTGCACTGCAAATAATAGTTTTAGCGTAAACGCGTTTATTGGGAAAGAATAACGTTTTCCCTTCAAACACACACCCCTCACACAAAAACAGAAAACAAGACTTGAATATGAATTACTTTGTAATTTGTAGTTAGCACTCGGACAGCCGATGACAGTAGTTATTACAACATATCAACATCATCACACATGCATAAAACACATGTACTTCTGTATTGGGTTAAGAAAAAACATACACTTCTAATCTATAACACATTTAAACAAATTTTAAAGTTTACTGTTCGCGTCGACTGTCCAAAGCTGAATGACTTCAATAACCTAACAGCACGATAACCTCGTGCACTTACACATGACGCTACCTAGCGGAGTGGTATACATTCAAAGGGAAATTAATTTACTTCTAATTCGTTTACTCAAACGAAGAAAATTATATTTCCCTTCAAACACACACCACTCACACAAAAACAGAAAACAAGACTTGAATATGAATTACTTTGTAATTTGTAGTTAGCACTCGGACAGCCGATGAACTAAAAAGAACGGGGAAAATCCGAACAAAAAGAAGTGCCTTTAAACTTTAAGATTACCAATACTTCATACATGTATTCAATCACAGTAAATAAAATATGCTCCATTACAATGAAATATAATGTTATATATCATTAAATGTTCATTATAGCCCAAGCGAGCGAGATACTGAGAGTAACTCATTTAAATTGTCTTTAACATATCCATCTTTGGCGCCTTCACTGGCCCAGCGACCATGGCGTTTGAACATTCTGTCCTTAATCCCACTATTTGCAGCCGCGGATGCACCTCCAGAACGGAGAGAATGTAAACCATACTTAGAAATGTCACTGACGTGAGGAGAAAACGCTGCAATAAATTCGTCTCTCAGAGTAGTATAAGATATAGCTTTATCTGCAAGTCTCTTTTTATATCCATTCTTGGTTCTACTTAATGTGCAAAACAAGTGATCTGATTTGTCGAAATTGGCCCATCCAATATATTGTTCTACATTCGACACTGGACATAACTTAGTACCTGTCCTTGCTATCAAGATCCATGATCCGTCTCTATATTTGTCCGTTTTACTACTCTCTATGAAAATTGATAAATAAGTAGGATAGAAAATTAAATCTGATATTAAAATGCAAAGCAATTCTGAACTGCGCAGAAAGCCGGAAAAACCTAGAAGACTGGCACAAATAATTCTTTGATTTTTTAAATTTCTCATTTCAAAGAGGCGATCATACATTTTTGATAGCACATCTGTGGTAAGTATGTCCTTTTTAACAGTTTGCTTAGCTAACACTCTTTTTGCCGTCTCTAAAATATTCACAACTATACTATTAGACGTAGGGGAAAGTAATCCACATATGTCGTGAAACCACTTTATAGAATAAAAAGCATTAATCACTGGACTTGCACTACTCGACGTCTGAATTAATGACGTTAAATATAGAGCAACCGGAAGTGCCCTGGCAGGCAAAACATCACTACTTCCCAAATCATTACTTAAAGCCCACTTTTTCCAACGATTGAAACCATACTCATACTTTTTGCTGGTATTGGAAGCACGTGAAGACAAAAGGAGCTCTGGAAGTAGATCCACTCTGCCCGCCAGGACACCTGGTAACGTCTCAATCTCATCTTTGTGGCACTCTAAAAATAAACGTGTATAAAAACCCTAAATAAAGCGGACTGATACGCTTTAATACAGTGCTACCTCCCTTAAACGACATATCATTAAACCAAAATGGCGATCAATATAAGCACCAAACGAGTTAATGCATGATAAATGCAATGCAGAATGCTTTTACCTAAAAAGCCCTCTGCATTACTTCCACACTGCACTAAGATGCCACTCCTTTAGAAAAACGAAAGTAAAGTATATTGAATGTCGTTTAAATGAGAAAATACTATATCGTACAGATATTACACTCGCATGCTAAAACATTTTCTTAAAACAATAACAACATTCTCAAACAGGCGATATCGCCAAACTGACGTCCGAAGTCGGACTGTCCATGCAAAGCTGCAAATTCTCAAAGGCGATGCCGCCAAACTGATGTCCGAAGTCGGACTGTCCATGCAAAACTGCATATCTCAAAGGCGATGCCGCCAAACTGACATCCGAAGTCGGACTGTCCATGCAAAACTGCATTTCTCACAGGCGATGCCGCCAAACTGACGTCCGAAGTCGGACTGTCCATGCAAAACTGCATTTCTCACAGGCGATGCCGCCAAACTGACGTCCGAAGTCGGACTGTCCATGCAAAACTGCATATCTCAAAGGCGATGCCGCCAAACTGACGTCCGAAGTCGGACTGTCCATGCAAAACTGCATTTCTCACAGGCGATGCCACCAAACTGACGTCCGAAGTCGGACTGTCCATGCAAAACTGCATTTCTCACAGGCGATGCCGCCAAACTGACGTCCGAAGTCGGACTGTCCATGCAAAACTGCATATCTCAAAGGCGATGCCGCCAAACTGACGTCCGAAGTCGGACTGTCCATGCAAAACTGCATTTCTCAAAGGCGATGCCGCCAAACTGACGTCCGAAGTCGGACTGTCCATGCAAAACTGCATATCTCAAAGGCGATGCCGCCAAACTGACATCCGAAGTCGGACTGTCCATGCAAAACTGCATTTCTCACAGGCGATGCCGCCAAACTGACGTCCGAAGTCGGACTGTCCATGCAAAACTGCATTTCTCACAGGCGATGCCGCCAAACTGACGTCCGAAGTCGGACTGTCCATGCAAAACTGCATTTCTCACAGGCGATGCCGCCAAACTGACGTCCGAAGTCGGACTGTCCATGCAAAACTGCATTTCTCACACGCGATGCCGCCAAACTGACGTCCGAAGTCGGACTGTCCATGCAAAACTGCATTTCTCACAGGCGATGCCGCCAAACTGACGTCCGAAGTCGGACTGTCCATGCAAAACTGCATTTCTCACAGGCGATGCCGCCAAACTGACGTCCGAAGTCGGACTGTCCATGCAAAACTGCAAATTCTCAAAGGCGATGCCGCCAAACTGACGTCCGAAGTCGGACTGTCCATGCAAAACTGCATATCTCAAAGGCGATGCAGCCAAACTGACGTCCGAAGTCGGACTGACCATGCAAAACTGCATTTCTCACAGGCGATGCCGCCAAACTGACGTCCGAAGTCGGACTGTCCATGCAAAACTGCATATCTCAAAGGCGATGCCGCCAAACTGACGTCCGAAGTCGGACTGTCCATGCAAAACTGCATGTCTCACAGGCGATGCCGCCAAACTGACGTCCGAAGTCGGACTGTCCATGCAAAACTGCATTTCTCACAGGCGATGCCGCCAAACTGACGTCCGAAGTCGGACTGTCCATGCAAAACTGCATATCTCAAAGGCGATGCCGTCAAACTGACGTCCGAAGTAGGACTGTCCATGCAAAACTGCATTTCTCACAGGCGATGCCGCCAAACTGACGTCCGAAGTCGGACTGTCCATGCAAAACTGCATTTCTCACAGGCGATGCCGCCTTACTGATAAACATTATATACATACAAGCGCTGAATATCGAGGCGATGTCGCCATACTGTCGCCTTCTGCCTGAAATGAATTACAATCAACTGACAAATGAAAATCAAAATTCAATATTATCAGTCAGTCGAAAACAACTTTCAAAGCTAGCATTCTGAACCTTAAATCTGTATTTCCAAAAATACCTTTGCCATTTTTGCATTTAGTGTAATAACACTTGTCTGTAGGCAAATCAATGACCTCTTTAACTGAAGAGATAAAATTTCCCGCCGGACAAATTAAAGGCCAATAAGGGGCCGACTTCCAAAGCGGAATAACTAACACCCCTCTGGCTCTGTCATCAGCCATTTTCCCGACAACCATTTGAACCATATTCACTGGCGGAACATAAAGTCCAACAAATTCACTCCATGAAAGAGTAAAAGCATCCACATCCATGCAAGATGGATTCCAAAATCTAGAATAAAATTTTGGCAACTTAGCATTTTCTTCTGAAGCAAAACAGTCTATATCCAAAGAACCAAAACGATCTTGAATCTTGCTAAAAAGTTCAAGAGAAATACCCCAATCGTCAAAATCAACTATTCTGGAATAATAATCAGCCTTTTCATTGATAGATCTAGGAATCCATTCAATATCCAAACTTATTGAGTTTGAAATACAAACTCCATAAATATCCATAGCAACTGCCTGTAAATCCTGTTTCATGGAGCCCTTACACGCTATAGTGGCAACACCCTGATTGTCTGTGAACCATTTTACTCTTTTGTTTGCAAGAAATCTAGACAATGAAATAAGCACCTTATACAATGCTGTAAGCTCTCTCCAAGTGGAAGACAATTTTGCCTCATCAGCAGACCACATACCGTGCGCTATTTGATTTGCAGCAGAAACCTCATACCCAGCATAACCAGAACTACTTGCATCGGAATAAACTACTTTTGAACACTTATATGCTACATAAAGACTCTTACTATTCAAGCTGACCAAGTTTTTCTGCCAAAAAGTAACCTGACATAGACTTTCCCTAGAAACCGTCATGTACGACTCCCAGTTGCACGCTTTCAAAATGTCAATACGCAAACAACGTGTCATAATCTGTGACACGTGACCCAATACAATGGACATTGAGATAATCTGCCCTACTAAGCTGGCTAGTTTTCTCACGGGTACACGCCTGTGACCTTTGAGCGCACTCAGAATGTCAACAATAGTGGAATTAACCTTGAATAGCCGGGACTCAGGAATAGAAATTAATCCATTCAATGAATTTAAATCTGTACCTAGAAAAATCAGATTCTGCACAGGGATCCAAACTGATTTTACACCATTTGGGACAAAACCTGACAAAATCAAATCTTGCTTAATGTGATTTCCCATTTCTAAAGCAGAATCATAACCAGGCCCGCATCCGAAACCATCGTCTAGATACATTGAGATGAGCTTACCTTCTGCTCTCCATTTTGTTACCAAGGGTTTAGTTAGTTTTGTGAAGACATAACAAGCAGACGACAAACCGAAAGGTAACACTAAAAACTTATAGTATTTAACAATACCAGTACCATCTGTCCATGAAAAACCTAAAAACTCTGTGTGTGGCTGGAAAATCTCAACAAAATGATAGGCACTAGTTAAATCAAACTTGATCATGAAATACATGTAACCCTTTTTCAAATAGGATAGTGCTACCTTAATATCTTCAAACTTAACGGACTGCTTCCATAAATGTTTGTTTACTACACGAAGGTCAAGAATAAGCCTTTTCTTCCCTGAGCTTTGTACAGATACAGTCAAGGGATTCACAACAAAAGGAGGATTTTCACATTGTTCTATTAAAGCTCTATCAAGCAAATCTTTAATCGCTTCCGAAACAAAAGCTGCTTCATTACGTGCAGATTTATTATTCCTTACAAAAGACTTTGGTGGTAAAGAATAGAAAGGAATTTTATAGCCAAACTCTATGACATCCAAAATAAAACTGTTTGCTTTTATGTTTCTCCAAAATTCAATATTTTGTCTTAATCTACCCCTTACTAGAATGTGTTTCTGCCCTTGTTCGTACTCGTAATAGTCCTGAGTAAAACGATTAGAGTCAAATATATACTCATCTTTTACGAGCGAATCATTTCTTGGAGCTGTCTGAATCTGCGACAAACGGCCTGTTGACATGGGGGCAGTCTTTCCGGAAATGTGAGAAAGATCCGCAGGCAAAGCATGCACCTGGAACGGGACGGTTTGCTGCGTAGTGAGGCCCTGCTGCGACTCCGCTGAAGCCTCGAAAGGATTTGACTGGAAAGGGCTGCTGAAAAGCAGGTCTAGTAGCTTGAACTGAGACTGGAGCTGTATTTGGTCCAGGATAGTTAGCAGCGGCAGAATAACTACTAACTGTAGCAGAAGCTGGTCTACCCCTCGAACTGGAGCGCTTACGCTTAAGCGCGCGGTTCTCTGCTTTATAAATCTTGGCCTCATCTTCACTGTCACTGGCAATGGGGTTTGCATTGTAGAGTTTGACGGTCTCCCAACCTCCAGCGGACGAATCAGCAATACGGATAAGCTTATTGCGTTTCCTAAATTTGTCGGATACGTCTTTCAGCAATTCAGAGCAATAGTCACTTTTGCCGTGCTCCAACGCCCACTGCGCTTGCTTCACAATTTCATCAGTATCAGAATTGAAGTCAAACTGTACTTTGTTACCTGAATATTTCCAAACAATGTCTTTATCTGTCCGCAACTTCTTCACCTCGGTGCTTACGTTGAAATTATTACTCTGAACCTCTTCCCTCAATGCAGAAACTTCTTCTCTTTGGTGCCTAAGCTCCGAAAGCACTTGAAGTATTTGTCCTTCTAAAGCGCCATGTTGCTGTTCCTCGGCCATGTCACAAAATTACAACCGTGAGTTAAGTTTACTGTTCGCGTCGACTGTCCAAAGCTGAATGACTTCAATAACCTAACAGCACGATAACCTCGTGCACTTACACATGACGCTACCTAGCGGAGTGGTATACATTCAAAGGGAAATTAATTTACTTCTAATTCGTTTACTCAAACGAAGAAAATTATATTTCTCCACTCATTTAATCCCATCACTGCAACGACGTCATCAGTTGTAACAATTGTCGTCTGCTTTCATTTCTTAAATTTAAATGTTAACACTTTTGACTTAAGAAATATACCATTGAGTGTCAAACTGTTTAAATCCTGATTAGACACGGCGTTGCTAGGCGTCTGATTAGGATATTAACTGCTTGCAAATAACAATTGTACTCGAGGAGTTGATTTAAACCAGGTGTTTGAAGCTAGATTAAGAGAGTAGTGTTGATTTACTAAGATATGTTTTAGCCGTACCATGAGAAAACCAGACTTATTGCGTTTCCAAACACAATGTAATCCAAATCTAGCTGTAATCTCAGATATGTCATTTGATAAGTCTACAATAATCAATGTCACAAGTCAGAAACAATGGAGAATTCGGTATTACAGTGATCCCTCTCTACAACGACACCCAGTGGAAGTTGTTCAAAGGGAGTTGTTTAGGGAGGGAAGTTGGATTACATTTGCAAGCAGCTTGAATCCAGATCAGACGCCGCGTAAAGCGGCGTCTGATCTGGATTCAAGCTGCTAGTCACTTGTCATTATGTTTTTGGTGTCAAAATGTCAAAATATAATGTGTGACTTTGAGAAAACCAACAAACGACAATTTTAGGCAGGCGACATTGCAGACGTGAAAAGGTTGTAGTGAGGGAGCACTGTAGCGGCATGATTTGAAACAATTTCTAGAGCACTGTATTTCCCATTTTAATGCAACGAAACGTAAACGCGGTGCAATAAAATGGAGAACATGACAGTTCATTGAAAGTTCACACGATTTATTCTGGCCTGAGTGGCAAACAGTTTGGAGTCTGAGCTGACTTCAAACTACAGCGCTCCCTCACTACAAATGATTGCAAATAACAAAAGCAGTGAAGGGGTTAACTTTAACCAGGTGTTTGAAGCTAGATTAAAAGAATGGTGTTGATTAACTAAGATATATACATGTATTAACCTTACCATGAGTAAACCAGACTTATTGCGTTTCCAAACACAGGGTAATCCAAATCTAGCCGTAATCTCAGATATGTCATTTGATGAGTCTACAATAATCAATGTCACAAGTAAGATACAGTGGTAAATACGCTGTTCCTACCCACTCTATGCGTTTCTTACGCGTTCGTTAACCGTTCACTATGCGTTTATTATCCGTTTCGTTAAACGGCTTTCCTAGATGTTTCTTTACGCGTTTATTTACGCGTTTAAAAGAGCCCGGATGAAAGGGTCATCACTTAGCCGACGGACCCCTTAACTTCAGCGGTTTACACATACACTTTATTTACATGTGTATTACAGAACATTAGGTGGTATCGCCGATAACATTGCTATCTTCAATTGGCAATACACTGTTAATTCCCCGATATCTGAGTGACATATATAGGCGGGTTACATAAATAGATTGGTTACAGGTGGGTGGTCAGTGCCTGTCGATAAGATCCGAAATCTCAGCGTGAAACGGATACCTGAAGCACCAATCGCAGCATCTCTGGTATAATCGTTTATTAACGCGTTCAAACGAGTTAAGATCGTTAGGCGTTAACAGTTCGTTAAGCGTTCGTTTCTTACGCATAATTGGTAGGAATAGCGTATTTACCATTGTACAATAGAGAATTCGGTATTTCAGTGTCCCCTCTCTACAACGACATCTAATCGGAGACAAATAGTAGCTGTGTTGTTCGGAGGGAGTTGTTATAGGGAGGGAAATTTACTCATATTTTGATAACAGCTTGAAGCCAGATAAGACGCCGCGTAATAAAAATCCCTTGTTTCTTTGAAGTTTCTGGTAGTTAAACTAATTTCTCGATTTCAAAACCTATTCCGTCTTCATTTAAGGATGTATCAAACTAAAAGCATTTTTCTAAAATTGTTTAACTTTTATTCTAGTATGTTCTCTATTTGAATAGCTGTTTATGATAAATGAAAAGATAAAAACAAAACAAAACAATAAAACAAAACGATAATTTGTTGGTGCACATATTTTTGCACTACTACTATTCTGAAATGGTGTGTCAAAAATATTTTTTTTTTTTTAATTTTGTCCAATTCAAAGTACATGCTTCAATATAATATATTTTGAATAATAACAAACTATGTAATTTGTCTTTTGATTATCTATATCACGTTTATGGTAGTATGTTCACATATAGCAATGACAAAAGAGGTATTAGATTTGAAAAATATGTAGCTCTGAACATCAACATGTTTTATTTGTATTCTTTTTAATTAAAATATTAAGTACAGTAAAACCCTTCTATTGCGACCACTAAATTGTGTTAATATTTAGGGGTTAAGAACATGTGACTGTTTAAAGCAAGGTGACAGTAATACACAAAGCTCCTACAGGAGCTTTCTGTTTTACTGTTTCCTTGCTTTAAGCTGTCACCTGTCTTTTATACAAACAATTAGCCTTATTTTAGTTGGGTAAATAGAAATGTTTTACTGTTACATGTAAGCATTGAAATATACATTTCTAGCAGTTAACCTTTTCTTAAATCTTATCCGACTTAGAATCAATCAATTTCAATCAATTTCCTTTATTACACTCAGTTCATGATATACATGAATACATGAGGAAAACGTTATACATTGTATATACATAGACAAAACATACATATTGACAAACAATTAATTTTGTGTATTATCAGTTAGTTAAATTTTAGAAGATTATTTACTATTAGATTCCGGGAGAGATACGGGTATAATTAACAGAATGTTTAAGTTAGCAAAACATACTGGGAAAGCCAGACATTTTCAGTTACCATTATGTAGAAATGAAAATTATAAGGATATTTAACAGCACTTTTACTTAAGGACATGTATAACAATAGTTTGTAATATAATTACACACGTTCCCAAACACAAAATGCGTATAATACATGTTAATGTATCATAGATGAATGAACGAATATGAGTGACTGCATGAATGGCCGAGTGAATGAGTGAATGATTCAAATAAACACTCAGTCATTCAACCAATCAATCAGTAAGTCAACCAATCAACCAATCAATCAATAAATAAAGTTATGAGGAAAAAGATGACAGAATCAAAACACAAAATATGAAGGCCCTGTTGTACTACGGTGGATAAGACGTCACTATTTGCCAGTAAAAGTGTTTACGCTTAGATTAAATTTAGTATTGCTAACAGTTTGGATCCAGATAAGACGTCGAGTAACCCGGCGTCTGATTAGGTTCCAAACTGCATGTCACTCAGATAAGATAATAGGCGGAACTGTTCAACATTATCGTTTTCTACATTTAATGAGATGCGTTTACCATTAAACGGGGAAGAGTAACGTCTTTTTCGCTGTATAATTTATTTGAACACTTTCACGCTTACATTGGACCTCTGTCGAGACGTACGGCAGAGAGCCAATATACGTGATCAGTGTGTAGTAGAGAAAAAATGAGACAACGTGGTTGATGGGGTATATACACTGCACGCATTAATTGAGCCTCTGTCGAAATGAAATACAGAGATTCAATCTGCGTGAGTAATATAAGTGTGAGAGATGGTAGGGAGATAGAGAGAAAGAGAGAGACACAGACAGACAGACATACAGACATACAGACAAGACATATAGACAGACAGGGAGAGAGATGAAAAATGGGAGAGACAAAGGCAAAAGAAAGACAGATAGTAAATGATGCATGCAAACATACAAATGGGCTATAAATAGGCTATTTAAAGTCAAACGTTGATTGATAAATTATAATCATTGACACAGTTTTAGATCTTCAAATAGGATGTTGATCCATTAAATCAGAAAACCGCCAGTACAGGACCAAAACAATGTAGTAAGTTCCTATAGGAACTCTCCATGTTATTTTAATCCCTCACACAGCATTGACTACATATAAAGCCTTTCACTTGTTAATCACATAGGTAATACAAAACATTAAGTCAGTATAAAACATTGAGGAGAAAAATGCAATAAACTTTAAAACAATTAACAACAGTATATTTGTCACACATCGACTATTTAAACATTTTCTGAAAATGGACAACTATGATTTTTACTAATTTGCACAATTTTAGGTATTCACTGGTGTTTCGTGTATTAATGGGTTTATCAAACACCACAATATTTGGTCTCCTATAGTATTTATCGTAAATGAATTGCTTACGTGAACAAGTAAAATGAGTGCATGTGAAAATATAATGAAACTCGTCCCCTATTTCTCGGTGACATAGAGGACATATTCTGTTTTCACGAGGTATATTTAACCATCTTCCAGTTTCTATTGGTAACTTGTGATTTCTAGTCCTGAATTGAATCATTTGTTTTAAGTAACAGGGTGGCGTTTTTAAAAGGTAAGTTTCAAATTCAAATTTGTGTTTTATCAATTTATAAGTGATACAGCTACTAGATTCATCGATGGTTCGGAACCATTCACCGATATAAAGATCTTTAAGCTTTTGGTTGATTGCATTTTTTAACCATTTTGGATTAGGGAATATCTGTGTACGCCAAATGTCAATGAAGCCAGTGGAGGTAAGTATATTTCTGATATTATTTAGCCATGTAAAAAGTTTAGTTTGAGTTCCTGGAGGACATACGTCATATTTGGACCTGAGGTAAGTATATACATTTTGTGCAAGGTTGTTTGAGCTTGATTGTATCAATTTCGACCAATATGAGATAATTCTTGTTTTGATATCAATCGATATCGGGAATACACCTGTTTCACCGTAGACAATACAATTAGGAGTTGAACTTTTTATATTCATAATGTGTTTTAGAAACTTTAACTGTACTCGCTCTATACATTCAATGTTGCCAAAGCCCCAAATTTCGCATCCGTATAGTAAGACCGGTTTGACTGTTTTATTAAAAATATCAATTTGCATATCAAGTGGTAAAGACAGTGGTCTAAGTTTTTTCAATAAACTGAAGAAAGTCAATACCGAGGCAATTCAAAACGTGAAGAAAAAAATAATATTCCCTGTTGAAGTCTTTGACTTATCAAAGAAAACAAATTTTATAAAAGATTATATGTTTTGGATTTATCTAAATAATTTAATATATACACTGTTTAGGCACGTAGAACAAAATGTATTCATTGAAACCGAAAGGCCTTTGACGCTGAAAGTTCGCATCTAAGAGTTGGGTCGAAACGATCAAAGATAACAAGCAACTGGGACCTAAATTAGAAAGGTACGATCTGGATCGATATGCGACCTGTACTTCGGTTCAATTAAGCATTTTTATCCACTAATATTGCATTTGATACATGTTTTATCACAAATGTGATTTAAAAAGGTTTTGAAAAATATTTTTAAGTCTAATTCTTACTTTGAAAAGTTATCATGTTATAATCTACATTGAATATAGTTATCTCCCGTAGACCAGAATTACATACATGTACGACAAACGATCCGCGTTATGAGTATAATACATCCTTAAACGAAATGCACTGCAATGAACTTTGTAAAATCATAACATCTTTCTTTAAACGATGGTTGGTTAATATCTATATTGTAGTGTACGAACTAGTTCAGAAAATGAAGAGCATTGTAGTTAATTGCCCTCATGACGTCGTTCTTCTTGTATACGTTACAATTTACCCCGTAGCATGAGTCTAGGTTTGAAGACAGGTGGGCTTAAGGCAAATTGGAAGTTAAGCAGAATGCGCCTTAAGGCGCATTTTGATTTTATTTCAGCTTGCTTTAAGCCAACTTCTGTTAGGATATAGAAAATAATCATTTTAGTACATGATTATTACTGTATTAATTGGAATTTATTTAGTGGATCCATAAATCAAATGCTCTAAAATGCGCTGCTGTGGGAGAAAAAGTAAATATTTCCATTCCTCGTCGTTTTCTCAGTGATTATATTTTTTCTTCTTGCCTTTCATTCTCTAATGGCTTCATTATTTACACTCAATTTGGTTCGTTTGTCTTTTGGTGAGGGTCCAATGTCATAACGCTTTTCAGTTGAGTCTAAAGTCGTTCTCAAGCATTTGATTGGTCAGATTTGAGCCTAGGCTCAAATCTGACCAATCATATGATTGAGAACACATTCAGACTCAGCTCAAACGCTTTATAACCTTGGACCCAGTCCTTATTTTAAATGTGTCTCTGCACGATAGCATAGAGCGATGTCTTAACTGCACGCAGGCGCCGAAATGTTGATTACCTTTTGAAAACAGTTTAAATTCAGACGTTCATGAAACCGCATCAAGCAGCGTCTCATCAAGAAAAAATCTGCGTGACACTCTGACAATTTGAAAACTCTTTTTTAGAATAGTAGCGGACGACAATTATTGCAGAGGAAAATATTACCCAGCATGCAAAGGGTTAATTTCCCAAGTCACTGGTGGTCAATGTAATCGAACAAAATGACTGAGTAATGACAAGAACTAACTGCTCAACTCTAATCCCATTTCCCCCAATTTATTTACAGTAGTACTTTTCAATTCCCGTCACCACACAAAATGAGTCTCTAAGTTTTAGAAACAATTTGCTTTACCTTCAACGGGCTTTAACCCTTTCACTGCCAATATTTTCGTGATAATTGCACCCCTTCACCGTTTCATTGTCGTCTGCTTCAATTTTGTTGTCTGCAGTATTGTTTCAAAGTTTAAACAAATAAGGCATAATGACTGACATAAATTCAAAACGAGTGTCAAACAGTTTGGATCCTGATCAAACGTCGCGTTACGCGGCGTCTGATCAGGATCCAAACTGTTTGCAAATGCGCTTTTAAGCGTCAATGAGAGTGAAAGGGTTAAGTAGTCATCTGTCTTCAAAACTAAAAACTGACCATGGGGTATTTGGGTAATTAGACGATGCAAACAACCTGATTGTGCAGTGTAGATGACATTTGGTTTTATATGTAAACTAAACTAAAGACAAACCTAATACTACATATAGGAATTATTCGTTTTTTGATATTAAAAGTAAACCTTCCTTTCTAACTTTAGCAGAAACTTTGGAGTCTGATGAAACTCCGGGTTACCCGGTGTAAGATCTTTCAAAAGATATTATAGTTCTAGCACTAGAATAACATCTTCTGCACTGTAACAGCTTAATGTAGAATACAGCGATGAAGACGTTATTATTTTCCGTTTAAACAAAAACGAACCGCAAATACAATGCAGACGATTGTAGAAAAATACATTTTCAAAACAATTCTGGAGACATATTTCTATATACAGCGCTCCCTCTCTACAAAGACACCCAATGGGAGACACAGATTGTGTGTTTTTCGGAGGGAGTCGTTATAGGGATGGAAAAAAGACATCGCTTACATTTGCAAACAGCTTGAATCCATATCAGACGCCGCGTAACGTCTGATCTGGATTCAAGCTGTTTGTCACTCGTCATTATATTTATTCTATCAAAATGTACATTGATATGTAACTTTAAGAAAAACAGCAGGCGACAAATTTAAACAGACAGTACTGCAGCAGTGAAAGTGTTGTCCTGTTTAGGGAACTGCGACAAGGGTCGTTGTAAAGAGGGAGTCGTTGTTGGGAGCGCCGTTGTAGGGAGGGAACACTGTAAATGGTAAATTATTTGGAGTCTGATCAAATGTCTGATGTGCCTCCAAACTGTTTCAGATGGAAATGAATGTTTTCTCCACTGTAACAAGTATGCAGAAAAGTGTTAGCCACATATCCTATGAGCTCTTATATATGTTATGTCCGTGTAATCGGTCATTTCACGAAATGACTAAATAATTCAGTAATTTCGTGAAATGACTGAAATCGACAGGCCACTTTTACACAAATGGGCTAGAAACCTTTAATAGGATTCAGGTAATGTGTGAAAAGAATTTTATTTAATTAATTCATCAGCAGCTTATTATTATTATTCCAGAAACATTGCATGCATGTTTTAAAGGTTTAAGAGACTTGATTTGTATTAAATTTAATAACTATGCATACCTATATTGTTTCAATAATGTAGTTTGTAACTATTAAGATACACAAATCATTACAATTGAATTAATAAGCTTCAGTCAATTTAGTCATTTCGTGAAAACTGAATGTGGATTTTAGTCATTTCACGAAATGACTGAAAATTTTAGGCATTCCATGAAATGATTAAAAGAAATAGTCATTTCACGTAATAACTGAAACTTTAAATGAACTGTCACAAATTCCAACTAAGTTTAGTCCACTTCTACTTATTTTAACAAACAGTGCAAAATGGCGAGCAGTGTAGACCCTGATCGGAGGGCTGTCAGTAGCCTCCCGATAATGGGCTACACTCTTTGCATAGACAAGTGTACTCTGCATAGGTAAACTGTTTGTAAACAACGAATATACTCGCCGCAATGGTTGTATGTGTTAATTGTATGCTGTCCCCCAAATAAAAATGGAAAATAAAATCCTTTGTAATCAAGGTGATTACTAATATGAAGATCTTATTTAAACACCGTATCTTTGTCCCAAATTTGACTTTTCCTAATAGCTAAGTTACTCTTTTTCTTTCTTTTTCCCGTTGTTTTGGTTTTTGCGCCTTTCGCTCACTTCCCCCACCCCTCCTCCCATTTGCTTTACTTGTTGTTATTGCTGTATCTAATTAGGAGCTAACGCTCCAGATATCAAACCACATTACCACTGTCTTTGAAAAATGTCAACCTTTTACATGAAATTATTGATATGTATTTGTTCACATGTTTTTACAAAATACATGTATTTGGAAACTGTGAGAAATAAAAGAATGTTCTGTTCTGTTCTGTTCTGTTCTGTTTAGTCATTTCATAAAATGACTGATTTCACAGATCGACTGTAACATATATATTGCATATGTGTTGAAGGATTGGTTAAACAAATAGAAAAAAATGTTTTGGATCAAAACATTGGTTTAGTTTTCAGAGATATCCGGTTTTCAGGAGTACAACATTTGTTTTGACGGGGTAAAGCCGAAAAAACATAGATAGATATATATTTTATTTACACAAAAGGCAATAGGTCCATCAGTACGGGTAAACTGCATGTGCGTACATGCGGATGTGCCTTAATCCATTCCCCCAATACATGTAGCCTGGGGTTTACGGCACTGCGACACAAAATAGGACATATAGCGCCGATGAATGATGAGGGATGATGAGATGAAATGATGGTGGTTATAGGAAGATGATTTCGGCTAATCTCTTTCGTTGCAATCAAAACCACCGACCTGTTTTCTCCGTAGTTCTTTAATGGAGGGGATAATCTTGGTCTATACAACAGAAAATAATCCTTATGGCAAATTAACCACAAAACTGCGGCAAAGTAGAAAGTACAACAATGTATCTGGGGTACTTGTAAGAGAGCCAAAAGGCATGAATACTGATCAAACACTGTGTCACGCATCCTCTGATCATGATCTCAATTGATTATAGAATCATTTTTAGAGCCAAAAGGTATGAATACTGACCAAACACGGTGTCAGGCGTCCTCTGGATCATTAACTGAACTGTTTATAGAACCATTTTTTGAGCCAAAAGGTATGAATACTGATCAAACGCTGTATCACACGTCCTCTGATCATGATCTAAACTCTGTATAAAGTTTTTGACTCCAATGTTTGTGAAAGGAATTAAAGCGTTAGAACGTTGAGCCGATAAAAGTACTAACAAGACCAGCGGCGTGCGCTTGAGAACTATGGTTCTAAAATAGTTGTGAATATTTAAACTATCACCTGGGTGAAACGGGTCGTTTAACATGCAATAATGAAGAAATAATCACGAGTTTCGCTCCCAATGCAGCCATTAAGTTCTATCGCTTGTAAAGACAGGATCAAAGCAGTCTGCTCGCATTTTAACACGTAATATGCTAAGAATACGTATACATGTACTTACTTTTGCAAACAGTTTGGATCCAGATCAGACGCCGCGTGACGCGGCGTCTGATCTGAATCCAAACTGTTTGACGCTCGTGTGACCGTTTTGTCGGTAAAAATGTTTAGAATTTAACTGCAAATTAAAAGCAGACGTCACTATTAAGCAAACGATATTTTAAGTAGCGATAGGGTTAAAAAGTCGTATGTGACTACGTACGATTTATCTTTTAGAGGAACGATAGTTCTCTCGCTTTTATAGATTGGCGAGAGAGAGGGCCGAGGAATAGAAACAGTAGCTCAGTGGGAAATTAGTTCTCGTCTGCCGCAATCGCTATTCAGACGACATACCGCGGCGGTAAAGGCCTGATTCAGAGAGTAATTGACTACCGCTCTGGTTGCGCAATATTCAGTCACAGTGTTGAAGGGAGGCTTAAACAAGTGCGCGTGCAGGCATCGGAAGAAATTATTTAAACAGGCTGGAGTTGTTGTTGTTGTTTGAAAAAAATATATAATTAAAAAAAACTTAAACTTGTTTTACGATTGGAAAAGTGTGTCTTGGATCGACAGTTGAATCAAGTTCGTTCTATTGTGTTAGCACGAATGGGAACGAATTAGATTATTATCGTCAGTTTGTTTTTGGAATTGAAACATAATATGACGTTAATTATTGTTTAAAAATATTCGTTTCTCATGAAAAGGAACATATTTTGTGAATTTCGTGTAAATTATACTACAAAATGTAAATTGGATGTTCGCGAATAGTTGAATAATTCGAAACTGGGATACATAAATTATGTGTGGGCATATCTTAGTGGATATTAGTGTGAAGTTGTACCAATTTCTGTTTGGATATTAACAGACCAAAGCATGTAATTAAAATACTAGTGGATTTACAGTAAAATGCCGTAAATGTGACCACCTAAAGGAGGGCATATTAATGAGGGTAAACAGGGTTAGTTTTAAGCAAGTTGATAGTAAAGCAGAAAGCTCCGTTACAGTGAAGAAGATGTTATTCTTTCCCGTTTAAACGCAAACGAAACGCAATGACAATGCACTAAAATATAGAAATTACTATTTATTGAATTGTCTCATAATATGTTTTGATCTGAGTAGCAAACAGTTTGGAGCTTGAAAAAAGGTAAAATGTATAAAATAACAACCTTTTGACAATTCCATCCTTTTATTTTTTTAAATGAGTTGCAAACAGTTTGGAACCTGATCAGACGCCGGGTTACCCGGCGTCTGATCTGGCTCCAAACAATTTGCAATATAAATAATAGTTATAGCGTAAACGCGTTTATTGGAAAAGAATAACGTCTTCTCTACTGTAGGAGCTTTCTGCTTTACTTTCATCTTGCATTAAACAGCCGTCTTAAATACTGAAATCAGTCCCTCTTGTGAATGATGGGTAATACTCGGCACTTTACTGTATGGTTTTGTTTTAGTAACACTCCGTGAACTGTGCAGAAAATTACTAGAATATTCATATTAACATAACAGATGCAATATGATGAAAACAGTGCTCAAGTGATAAATTGAGGAAAACATATTCTGAAAACGATTACACCTGTTCCTATGTTTTTTACCTCGAATTGTTTCTGAATTTTAGAACACATATGGGGCGTCGGAAATGGGAGATCCATCAATGCTAGGAAATTTTAGAAAAACGGCCTCAATTTCTATTCTGTTGTCGGTAGTTTTTCATATAGGTAAGTCATTTTCTTATTATATCTCATTTGCTCGAGAGATACGGTATTTTAATTACAAGCGTACGACTTATCCCTCCTCTTACTTTCGTATCAACGGCTCTAAAATTGTTGTCAGCTGAATTTCTAAGTTCATTTATAGCTTTACTCAAGTCGTTGACACCTATACATCTATTTAAATAGTCTTGATCCTTAACTGGCACAAAATTAGACATGATCAGATCTGGATCGAACTCGGATAGAACATATTCTACAAGTGGTGTGATGTAAGGTGAGGGATAAGAATGCCATTCTCATTTGTATACCGTAGTAAATGTTTTGACTGAAACAGACTCTGGGCCTTTGTTCTATGGAATCAACGGTATGCATACCACCAAACGTGTGGTTAGCAGTCACCATACGCATATGTATGGAAATAGCAAAGACATGCTGTTCGTTCACGTTAAAATGAAACATATCGCAAACATAATGCAATTAAACATGGAAAATAAGAACTTTAAAAATCTAAATTTTCCTTCATATTTTCATCTGGGTGGTAAACAGTTTTTGGGACTAATCAGACACCAGTTAACCTGTGTCTGATCAGACACCAAGCTGACCGAAATGGAAATAATCGTTTAAGCATAAACGCGTTTATTGGGAAAGAGTGTCTTCCAAACTATATATACCTAGCCAATATTTGTAGACACATTGATATCTATTACAATGGGTTATCTGCTTAATGCAGTACCACAATAAAGCAGAAGGCTCCTATGGGAGCTTTCTGCTTTACTTTTGTTCTGCTTAAAAGTGCTACCTAATTTAAAGACTGATTATTAATGTGTAATCTAGTGACCGCTGAATACAAGTTTGGTCATATAAGAGTTTGATCCTTTTCCAAAGTACCACAGAGTGCTGACAAACATTGACGGATCCTTGCCTAGACGGCATACGCAACATGCACCAAATTCACCAACAAACCTATTCGCCAAAGTCACACAGTAACGCCTGTATACAACGACCACCTGAAATAAAGATTAAATAGTGTTACACTCAGGTCGGAGCATATAGCAATATTAAAATAAAACAGAAAAGTTCCTCGGGTACTCACGGGAGCTTTCTGTTTTACTTTGGCCTTACTTTGAAAATCTACCTTCAAAATTACATGTACAAAGCCAGCCTTAGTTACAGTGGTTGTGTTAGCGTGACTTGGCTAATAGTGAAAACTATAAGTATAACAACAAGAAAAGATGTAAAATGCAGATACAGTTATTTGCCGTTCAATTGTTTGAACAGAGGGGAATACCTCTTTCTCCATTATATATCCTTTCTCAATAAACCCATTTGTACTTAAACATAAAGGGTTTCCATTGCAATCTTTCGAGCCAGATCAGATGCCGGGTAATCCGGTACAGTGGAGAATCTGTTATTCTTTCCCATTTAAACGCAAACGTACGCAAACGCAAAACACTAAAACGTAGAAAAGTACAACTTTTTAACAATTCTGATAATTCATGTTTATCTTGGTGGCAAACAGTTTGGAGCCTGATCAGACGCCGGGTAACCCGGCGTCTGATCTGGCTCCAAACTGTTTGCACTGCAAATAATAGTTTTAGCGTAAACGCGTTTATTTGGAAAGAATAACAGATTCTCCACTGTATCTGATCCAGCTCGACACTGTTTGCGACAAAACAATCAATATATTGCCTTTCAAAATTGAAGTGTTTGACATGTAAACCCTTTCAAAGACATTATAACGTAAACTCCTTCTAACCCAGTGGCTTCCATATTCTCGGTTTCTTATATAATTATTTCGTCTGTTTTAACTTTATATAATTTTGTATGCGTTTCTCACTTAAAAGAAAAAAAATATATCAGTGACAAACAGTTTAAATTCTGATCAGACGCCGCGTTCCACGCCGCGTTACGCGGCGTCTGATCAGGATCCAAACTGTTTGCAAATGTCAGTCGTGCCAGATTTGGCAGTGAAAGGGTTAATGCATTGCGTTTGCGTTTAATTTTTCTTCAGCGAGAAAACATAACATCTTCACTCCAGTATCCCTACCGAAACTGAAATATGTCCTTTAATAGCAGACATTACCTGCTGATGTTGGGAAATATTTTCTCAGTCAGAACTGAAATACAGTTGAAAAACGTTATTATTTTATGTTTAAACGTTGTAATACAAAGGAAATAATACAGCTTTTTGACAGTTCTGACGATTCGTTTCGATCAGAATGGCAAAGTGTTTGAAGCCTGATCAAATTCCAGGTGAGGTGGCGTTTGATTTGGCTCCAAAATGTGTGCGATATACATGTACATACTTTTTTTTAAATTTAAACGCTTAAATTTGGAAAGAAAAACGTTGTCTCCCACTGTATTTTCTTCTGACACTGTTAAATATTTCTAAACTAGAATTCAAATACATGTATCGGGTGTTGATATTTTATTTTAATATCTTCGCTAACTAAAATTGCTCTCGTGGAATTTGCAAACAGGATATATCCAGATCAGACACCAAGTACATGTAACAATGGATAAGACGCTATTCTTTCCCAATAAACGCGTTTACGCTAAAACTATTATTTGCAGTGCAAACAGTTTGGAGCCAGATCAGACGCCGGGTAACCCGGCGTCTGATCTGGCTCGAAACTGTTTGCCACCAAGATAAACATGAAATATCAGAATTGTCCAAAAGTTATTCTTTTCTACGTTTTAGCGCTTTGCGTTTGCGTTTAAACGGGAAAGAATAACAGATTATCCACTGTAACTAGGCGTTTGAGTTGGATCCACGCTGTTTGATATTCGTGGCAATCATTCTCAAGTAAAGAAACCCAAAATTGAAAACTTAAATCAGAGCATACAGAATATGGTGATATGTTGTTTTACACGATTATAAGTTCGAGAACAAATTAAAATTGATGTTGCTATACGGTTGGGGAAAATGCTATTCTTTCCCAATTAACGCGAAATCCGGAATCTGATCATAATACAAACTGTTTGCAAATCGGATAAAATAGATCACTTGTTTTTTTCAAAATGGTTCCGTTTGCCTTTCATTTGCGTTTAAATGGGAAAGAATAACGGTTTTCACTTTAAGTCGGCAATGGTTCGACATTTTCTGCTGCAGTTAACCCGTTGCCTGCTGATGGCGACTTCAACGCTTTTTTGCAAACCGTTTGGGTCCAAATCAGACGCCGCGTAACGCCGCGTCTGATATGGATCCAAACTGTTTGACACTAGTCTTAACGTTTATCTACTAAATTATTAAATCTACATTTAACATACTGCAGACGACAATTTCAAAGCAGACGATATCACAACAGGACGAGGGTTAAAATAGTGTCTGTGTCACTTTTATGGCTCTTTAAGATGAGAAAGGGAACAAGTGTCGTGATTTGACAATTCGAAGAAGACTGTCAATGAAAGGCAATCAATCAGGCTTTGAAGTGAGGATTAAAATAAATGTGAAGCCTCTCGAGGGTTTTAAATAGAAACCACATAAATGCAGTAATAATGAAGCAGAAAGCTACTGGTCTGCACAATATCCTTTTCCCCATATCTTGGTTTTGGTATTTCAGTTTGGTGTTTGCTAAGTACAGTGGAGAATATGTTTTTCTTTCCCGTTTAAACGCAAACGCAAAGTACTAAAACGTAGAAAAGAACAACTTTTGGACAATTCTGACAATTCTTGTTTATCTTGGTGGCAAACAGTTCGGAGGCTGATCAGACGCCGGGTTACCCGGCGTCTGATCTGGCTCCAAACTGTTTGCACTGCAAATAATAGTTTTAGCGTAAACGCGTTTATTGGGAAAGAATAACAGATTATCCACTGTACATGCTGAAAATAAAGCAGACGCATCCTTTAACCCGTTGCATGTTTCTAAATTTTAATACAGGTTACCAATTAAAGTATTTTAAAAGTAAAACACAGCGCTCCTAAAGGAGCATTATTCTTTACTACATGTAGCAGCTAGCTAAAAACTCCCATCTAGAAAGGTTCTGGACATGCCATTTATTTTGTGTCAGGACTTTCAATCGTGTTACTTCTTTCTCAGTATACATGTATATGAATAATTGAAAATGTTAAAGTCGTGTTTATGATGAAATGGGATAAACACCCACCTCTAAGGACACATTATTACTACTGAAATGCATATTCATGTCCTTATAATGCACTGTTAAGGACTGTTAATTTATCATGCGTCAAAAGGCTTCCACAGAGGAAACAGTTAACTGTCATCGTGTTGGAGGTGCCATGTATAATCCTTACACGCACATGTATGTTATATTGCAAACAGTTTGGAGGCCAAATTAGACGCAAAACTGTTAGCCGCTTAGAAACAAATAAATATTCAACATTGTTAAATGTGTATTTTTGTACATGTCATTTCATTGCGTTTGCATTAACTTTCGTTTTTACTGGGGTATAAAAACGTCTCCTCCACCTCAGCACCAATTAGTGTTATTTTGAGAGGTCGTAAAGGCAGAGGTTTACTGCATTTTCCCGGCATTAACCTGTTACCCAATTAGCCTGTTTTGAAGACAAAATTATAATCACTTAAAGCAGGTTGAAAGTAAAGAAAATGCGCCCGTAGGCGCATTTTCTATACTTTCATCCTGTTTTAAGCTACACTACATGTTTGTTACGATGTAGTGCATATTTCTAATAGTACATGTTCATGACTCTATAACTTGGTACTATTTTAATTAGTGGAGGAATGAAATAAATACACTAATAAATAAACTCTTTAACGGAGAAAGAGTTAATCATTTACCTGTTCCTAGAGATTCCTATAGGCCCTCAATTTAAATCATTAGCTCGTTCGCTCCAGAATCTTCAAAATGACAATTCTAGTTTACAGTAATGTGACTTTTTTGATATACATTAGTGTTATTTAAAATATACAATTGTACATGTATTGCAAACATTACAATCAGTGCAGATGCTACGCAGATGGTTCCGTCAGGATTTCTCTGATCTGGGTCTACTTCATTAATGTACTAGTTGTAAATGGTGCATAATATTATATACTTCCCCTAGCATTAACGCGTCAATACGTGGCAATGCATACACCCTGTGTTGATGCCGAAAGACTTCATTTTACATTGTATGTGTACCAGTGTGTAGTACTGATCCATACCGCAAATCCTTTCATATAAAATAACAAACAGTGCAGAGTCTTATTAGAAACAGCTTTAAGGCGCCTAATTGTGGTACATGTATACACTGGTTGCTAATGTTTACATTAATTTTCTGGATGACAGACATTGATGGAACATAGTATTGGAACACAGAAACATGCAAAAAATTATTCACGAACCTTACAGTAGATTACAGTTAATGTTATGAATTATTCAAACTTTAAATGGGTGCATTTCAGTTATACACACACTTTATTGCAAACGTAATGATGTTAAACCATTATCTTCATAGATGATATGTGTTTGAAAAGTGATCTTGTTTAGTAAGCAAAACTAGCACACGTATAGACTATACACGTAGTGGGAAACTGTCTACAATTTTATATTTCCTCAGGCTTAGCACAATTACTTTTAACACCTTGGACCCAGATTAAATGCATGACTAAATACTCATTTGGTCCGAGTTAAAGCAAGATGGATACCTGATTATCTAAAATAAAAAAAATTCAACAGCAATAACGAAACTCAAGGCGACTACTTTTAACCTTTCCTCCACAACTTGTTTTCATTATTTAAGACATAAGGTTGCTTAAAACAGACTGAGAGTAAAATTATAAGCTCTTTAAGAGCATTCTGGTTTACCTCCAGCCTGATTTAAGCTATCATTTGATGGGATATAGAAAGTATTTTTGATGATGTATGTTCATGACCGTGATAAGTTGAACTATTTTCTACAGTGGTGGAAAGAATTTAAGACGTACATGTATAACGTTTTTTCGAGGAGTAAAGGTCACAAGTAAAGCATTCGACGGCATGGAAGTTAAAAGGTTAACCTTCAATATGTTATGTAAGTGTTAATTGTAAGATTTATCTTCTGCAACTAGTTTCTGTTGTGATTTACGTGTATCTGTATTTGCCTTCAGAAAAACGTATATGAGATGAGATGCCGAGTAACTGCTCGGCGTCTCATCTTAATCCAAGCTGTTTACACCAGTTGGCATGAATTCACTAAAAGTGTGCGGGAGGTTAATTGATTAAAGATATTTCAAGTAAGATCAAAGGAATATTTTGTTTTGAAACTATGCAGGAAAAAATGATAAACATCAGCTATAGGTTTCTCCAACGAATGTAAATGATGGATATATTGATCAGGATCTATATCTGTTACGTTGCGAATACCATTTTTTCTGTTAGAATAATTAAGTAAACAGCCAGCCGATCTATTGAGTAAACGAGGTTTTAAACCATTGTTCATTATCCTTCAAACTTCAAAATACTTACATCTACAAATACCTTGAATCCGTGTTGACCATATAATTTGGCCATTGATCAAGAGCCAACGAATGGACACTCGTTTTGATTTTTTATCGCATCAAAAATGTATAATAATAGCAGACGATATTATGAAAAAGATATGATAAGAGCAGACGACAATTTTCAGATACGCACGCGCCGTCGTCGGCCGACGGAAGGAAGGCTATGTATCAGCCAGACATTATCTAATCTCATATCTACTTTACAATAGAACCTGTTGAGTCTTTACACTCAACTACTACGATAACAACGGGGATCTTTAAATCAAGTCTAATTGAGGGGAGACGTAACATGACTGGTATCATCATTAATCGAAAGTTCCATCAATCTGAGAAGCGAATTTCAATTATACAGTCAGACTTGCGTGGGAGATATTATGTGCCCCCCTTTAAGGCGTTTGTGTTATTACAAATTTGTCCAGTGCAACCATATTGTAGCCAGATCAGACGCCGGGTAACCCGGCGTCTGATCTGGCTTCAAATGGTTTGCAACAGAGTCTAATTAGATCGTAAACATTTCCAAAGAAACTGTAATTAATAACATTTTATTACATTGAGTTTGTATTAAGTTTGGTTAAAACCGCAAATAATTGCAACTTCCCCACTGTATAGATCAATTATAAATTAGCTATAGAGCAGAGAAGATATTATTCTTTTCCGTTCAAACGAAAGTAAACGCACTGCAATACAATCTAGAAAATGACACCTTTTTGGCAATGTTTCGGATCATTACTTTTTATCTGAGTGTCAAACAATGTGTTGCCTGATCTGGCTACAACCCGTTTGCAATAGAACTATTTTGTATAGCATAAACACATTTATTTGGAAAGAATAACGTATCTTACACTGGATATTGTAATTCACTGAGGACAAAACCTGATCTCAATGATAGATAACGTGTTGCTTATCTTGTTACAATAAGACACACCGTATCTCTTTAGATAGGATGCTTCTACATGTAAATCCAGAACGAAAGTATTTCCAGAAATCTCCAAAAGGGACACACATGTATATGCATGACTTTCGCTTTTCAAAATGCATCAATCAGACTTAAAGATTAATCATGCGTATATATATTTAACAAGCTACTCATACATGTACCACGGTTGGTTGGGATTCTGTCTGCAAAATGATTTGATAAATCAGATTTTATTATGGGTTTATATCTCAGATGTAATTCTAGTTAAGTATTTGGGGAGATGTATATTGAAGATATCTTAATAGAGCTGGGGAATACAATGTTCAGTTACAAGTGGTATAGACAAAACATAAAGAGTGAACAACAATACAGATATGAAACTTAAGCATAGAGCGGGGACGTTGTTCTTCGTTAATAAACGCGCTTAAAGTAAAAACATGAAATCAATTGCAAACAGTTTTGAACCAGGTCAGACGCCGGGTAACCCGGTGTCTAATCATGCTCGAAACCGTTTGCTACATGTACTCAGATTAAAATGACTAGCTAACACTTTCACAAATAGGCGATACCGGTAAATATAGTCTTCATTTACTTGCATTGCATTTACGTTTTATTTCGTTTATACGGGAAAGAATAACGTCCTCTCTACTATAACACATAATATTTAGCATACCATGCATTTTGCTGTAGTACATGCAATCATCTCAAAGTCATTTAACAGTGGATAATACGTTATTCTAAATATTATTTCCACTTAAAAGAACGCAGATAATGACATTTTCAACACAACTTTGTGATATATTTCGTCACTCATCGTCTGATCTGGCTCCAAACTACTTGCAATGGAAATATTTGTTTTTATAATAAGCGAGTGTTTTGAGAACGGATACCATCTTCACTGTAGCTGCTATTTCTCTGAGAAAATTATCGGAGTGCTACATTTGGCTTGGCGACTCATTTCATCCGAACTGTTTGATATGAGTTTTCAGTTATGAAGAACAAACGTTCTGAAGGGGGAAATATGCGTTTGACCAAGTGTTCAAGGAGAAGTCGTTATTTTTGTCCTAATATTTATTTTGCTGAACAGTTATGTAAATTACAAACAGCATGCATCTAAATCTGACAACAAGTAAATGGGCGTCAGATCAGACTCGAAACTGTGTGCAACTCTCAATAGAATAAAGTTTGCTTTTGAAAAGGAATACAAGTGCATGTACATGTACATGTACATGATTTATTTCATTTTTACGCAACGTGTGTGCATTTAGTTTCGTTTAACTCATTAGAAATTACATAAACCTTTCACGCGTTTAATCTATTCCTCGACCCAAGAGAAGATTTCCATTTCATGCAGTCACACATACTGAAAAGAAAGCAGAATGCCTCTTAAGTAGCATTCTTATTTAAGTGCAATCTGCTTATTCAACCATCTACATATATATTCAGTACTGAAAACAATATATGGGGATGAGTTAAAATTCCACTAAATACATGCAATAATAGAGTTGTGCTCGTCTGAAACAAAGGGTTGGACCAAGGGGGCTGGTTTTACAGTTAGTAACGAGACTATTAATTGTTTCAGCACAGACTCGTGAAATTGTAAACTGTAAAGAATAACATCTTCTATACTATACATAAAACGTCATGCTCTTTAAAATGATTTGATCCAATAAAGGGTTGCACTAACAAGGTCTAGTTTAACAACCACCGTCTACAGCAGGTCGTGTACAGTGGAGAATATGTTATTCTTTCCCGTTTAAACGCAAACGTACGCAAACGCAAAACACTAAAACGTAGAAAAGAACAACTTTTGGACAATTCTGATGTTTCATGTTTATCTTGGTGGCAAACAGTTTGGAGCCTGATCAGACGCCGGGTAACCCGGCGTCTGATCTGGCTTCAAACTGTTTGTATTGGAAATAATAGTTTTAGCGTAAACGCGTTTATTGGGAAAGAATAACACATTCTCCACTGTACCTCACGCAATGAACGGGTATAGTTGAAATGTGTTTCCCCAATAAACGCGATTATGCTAAAACAATGGTTTCAATGTCAAGCAGTTTGGAGCCAGATCAGACGCCGGGTTATCCGGCGTCTGATCAGGCTTCAAACTGTTTGCCATTCAGATAGAAATTGTTTTGAAAATGTAATTTTCTACATTTTATTGCAATGCGTTTGCGTTTAGTTTCGTTTATACGGGAAATAATTTTCTCTATTGTGACAGATACTGCACTACATATTAAAGTGTTGTGTTTGATAGATATAAAGGGATAGACGACCGGGGCCTGGTTTTACAGCCAGCGTCTACAACAAGTCGTAGAGCTCACGCAATGAACGGGTATACAATTTGCCTGAAGGGAGCTATTTCCATTACTCACTGCTCTAGCCTATTTCATTGAGCCGTCGAGGTCTGTTACATCTTTCCACAATATATTAGATTGATTAATTTGGGTTGTGACAAAAGACATTAATTAACTGTAATAGGCTCCGGTGTATCCATAACTTGGAGTCATACATGTACAGTGGCGAATATGCTACTTTTCCCAATAAACGCGTTTATGTTTTTAAAATAACATTTATTTCCATTGCAAATAGTTTGGAGTCAGATCAGACTCCGGGTAACCCGGCGTCTGATCAGGCTTCAAACTGTTTGCCATTCAGCAAAACAATATAAGTTTAACAATATAAGTTTTGAAAATGTAATGTTCTACATTCAACTGCATGTCGTTTGCGTTTTGTTTGCGTTTTAACGGGAAAGAATAACGTCTTTTCCACTGTACAGATCGGTCCTTTTGGAAGAAACTGAGCGCTAGCGGCAACAGCTTGGGGAAATATGCACTTAGTACGTTAACTCAGAGGCACTTGATCCTCAACCCTAGATGTCTATGCCTGACCGATATTTATCCACGCATGCCTTTAATTCACAAACAATTTAAAGTTGGAAACAGTGTAGACCCAGATGAGCTGCTACGAAAAGCGATGCCTTATCTTATTGCGCGGGTAACTGACGTATAAAGTTAATTGAGCGGCGAATGCATGTTCAATATGCATGAAACTTCGTTGTAATTGATAAACATATATATGTTTACATCCACAAAGAAGCACGTACGCTACTATTCAAGGATTACGATGTGCTATGAGTCAACTGTAGTATGTTCAGGTCCATTTCTTCCAACAAAGTTTAGCTAGTATTTCGTACAACGAATATTTTGCTAAAAAAGCTAAACTGGAAAATCTCTGAACAAAGTTTGTTGATTGTTTTCTAATAAACCCATTCCCTCCAGCGCATTCACATATAACAGAGGAGAAGACATTATTCTTACCCGTTTAAACGCAAACGAAACGCAAGCGCAATGCAGTATTTATTTATTTTTTATAAAAATGCTACGATTTAATTTATTTTGTTGAGTTGCACACAGTTTTGAGCATGATCTGACGCCGTCATCCGGCGTCTGGTCAGGCTATTGTTTGCAACGGAAATAACTGTGTCACCATACATGTAAATGTATTTATCGGGAAATAATATTATACAATGTATTATTATAACATTTTCTCAACTGTATAAACCGTCCAAAGAGCTAAACAAGGAAGTTATTCCAAAAGCTTGTTGATTCTATTTGATAAGCCCCGCCTATAGCATATTCACATACCTGTATTAATAGTTCAATATTACATGTAGCACATTCGATCTTCGTAATCTTAAGTCGAACTTACTCGTATTTCAAGGTTAATAAGTGAGGATCACATTTAAAATCTGAAATAAGAGTATGTCGAAATAAGTGAGCTCTAGTTGTCGAAATTTAGCCAATATCACCATACATACGCCTGTTTATGCTTTTGATTTATTCCTCTGTTAAAGTAAATCATTTCAGTTTATAAAGTTGTCAATGTGCACCGTAAGAAATATTCCTATATCCTAGCAGTTTGTAGCTTAAATTCAGGCTGAAAATAAAGCAGAATGAGCCATAAGGCGCCCTATGCTTTACTTTCAACCTGTTGTAAGTGACCATGTCTTCAAAACTAGAAGCAGGCTATGGGGTAATAGGTTATCTGAAGAAGTACGAGTAAACTCGACTTCAGCGTGTTCGAGATACATGTATCTAGGTTATACTGTAATAGTTATGTGCAGAGGTAACACATATACTTACACTTGACGTAAACACGCACAGGAGATACAGTACAGTGGAGAAGATCGACGTTCTTCGTTCCTAATAAACTCGTTTTGTACGAAAATAACTATGTTAATTGCAAGCAGTTTAGTTTACTGACTATCTGACCAAGCTCCAAACTGTTTGCCACTCATATCAGAATCTAAATCGTCAATAATATTTCAAACATCTGTCATTTTCTTTGTTTTATTGCATTGTGTTTGCGTTTTGTTTATATCGGAAATAATGTCATTTTCTACGATGTGTGTACTTGTATTTGCAAGAATGACAACGTTCCTTCAACTAACACGTACATGTACATGACATACAGTGGAGACAACGTTTTTTTCCCGTTTAAACGCAAACGTACGCAAACGCACGCAAACGCAAAGCACTAAAACGGAGAAAAGAACAACTTTTGGACAATTCTGATATTTTATGTTTATCTTGGTGGCAAACAGTTTGGAGCCTGATCAGACACCGGGTTACCCGGCGTCTGATCTGGCTCCAAACTATTTGCACTGCAAATAATAGATTTAGCGTAAACGCGTTTATTGGGAAAGAATAACACATTCTCCTCTGTACACTACATGTACAACCTTTTCTTAGCAAAACGTACATGTACATGCAGCAGAGTCAGTTTGTCCATAAGTAAACTGCTGCCAGCTTGATGCAGAAATATACATGTAGTAATGCAGGACATCCTTTAGGAGCTTCCTGTATTACTTTTGACTTGTATTTAGCACATGTTCTCCTATTAAAGCCCCTATAACAACTTCTTTATTGGCCGCTTAAGAGGGGACCTACTGTATCGCATAGCATTTTAGTTTCCTGTTGGTTATCTATCTGAACAGTAATGACATCAGTTTTTGTTTGCCAAGCCATCTATTTTGTTCGACATCCCCCCATAAGCAATTTCTTATAGTCGGTTGCTGAGAGGTTTCAATTTCCTAGCAGCTTATTGAATTTTCAGAACTACGTCTTCGATCCCCTCTAACACAGCCAGCTTCCCTGGCACAGGAATGTTAGTATTAAACTGAAATCAGTAGACAGCAGCTGAATTAGAAACTCGCAGATTACAAATCGCACGGTTTAACCTACTTTCAATAGCATAAATGTAACTTGTTCCGATTTTAACCCTTTCACTGTAAATGACGCCAAAACGGCGCCTTTGGAAATAGTTTGAATCCTGATCTGAGACGCCACGTCACGCGGCGTCTTATCAGTATCAAAACTGTTTGACACCCGTTTTGAAATAACGTCTGTCATACTGTCTTAAATATAACTTTGAGACGATATTGCAGACAACATATTGAAGCTGACGTCAATATAACAGAGAAGGGGCTTAAAACCCATGATTGATTTGACATTGAAAGGGTTAAATACACATGTACACTGGAGAAAACGTTATTCTGTCCCGTTTAAACGCAAACGAAACGCAAACGCATTGCAATAAAGTAAACAAAATAACACTTGTTTGACAACTCTTACTATTCCTTTTTAAACGAGTAGCAAACAGTTTGGAGCCTGATCAGACGCCGGGTTACCCGGCGTCTGATCTGGCTCCAAACTGTTTTGCAATAGTAGTAATAGATTGAGCGTAAACGCGTTTATTGGGAAAGAATAACGACGTTTCTTCACTGTGACTCTTTCTTTGTCAAAGAGTATCGTCTATTCAGGCTCAAATACGTTTGCTACTCAGAATTAAAAAATTAGAAAATATTTACATACATGTAGTTGTCATTTTCTTTATATTATTGCATTGTGTTTGTGTTTAAATATTCTTTTAAACGTCTTCTCCGCGGTATATCTGGTTATTATCAATATAATGATGCTACCAATGTGTTTATAAAATAGGTTCAATGTCCTTTTCTGATCGACTATTATTTACAATGCACTTTTACTCCAAACTTATTTAATTCATTACAGGATTTAAAACGGTACACATTCTCATGATACATTGTACTTCGCATTTTCGACGTCTCGTCTGGGTCTATATTGAATATCGATGTGAGTTGAGCGATGCTTTATTTTGCCATAAATATTGATATTGTTGTTGTTTTTGTTACAAAATTTGACGCGGATTTTGCAAAGCATTTACAATGTCCGATCGATTACGTTGCGCATTTAAGCCCCGGATCATATAGGCTTTATAAGCCAGACACTGTTCCTGCTACCGCTATACAGCTGTGAATACATTATTTCCCGTTAAAACAAGATTAAAACGCAAACTCGAGGTAATAAAAATGTAGAAAATATCACCTTTGTGATATGTTTTCTAATGTATTTTCAAATAATTGGCAAGCAGTTTGGAACCTGGTCAGACGCCGGGTTATCCGGCGTCTGATCAGGCTCTTAACTGTTTGCAATGGAAATACTAGTTTTTAGCGTAAATGAATTTATTGGAAAGTATGAAATCTGCTTATCTGTACATTTTATGGTGAACATCTATTGGGCGATTAGTTTAAAGTCACATCTGGTATTGCAATGCAGCAACCACCACAATGACATTTTTAATGGCATTTGCAAAATGGTTTGGTCCCTCAGTACATGTAATTCGTATCACAGTTTCTGCTGTCAAAATGTAGTCAATTCATTTGAATTCAATAAAGCAAAACAAAACGCCACATTGAACAGACTGCAACATGGCAAAGCAATTGTTGAACCTTTTAATACCTTTAGTTAGCATCAGCTTTATCGTCAAATTACCATATGCTCCTGTTGTCTGCAATATCGGTTCAAAGTCCGATTTAACGCAGTTTAACAATAGGGAAGACATAAAAGAAATATCGAAATGAGTGTCAAACAGTTTGGATCCTGATGACGCGGCGTCTCATCGGGATCAAAACAATGTGCAAAATCGATGTTAGCTTTAGTACTCTATATAGTGAAAAGGGTTAAAAGAAAAAAATACAAAGGAATGTTTTAGGAATTTCTTGTCTCGTGCAGAAATTATCGTATGTGGTTTCCATGTTATGCCAAATAAATTGAGGCTGGCTACAGGTTACATGTGTACGTTAACCCTTTCGCTGCCATGGTGACGTAAAAGCCCGTCTAACAGAATAGTTGACATACTATCGTCTGCTTATATTAGTCGTCTGTTTTTATCTATAAAATTTGGAATAATTTTAAGAGTTTGCATCTTAAAAACATTGATATAAGCGTGGAACAGTGTGGATCCTGACGTCTTGCAGCAAACGGGTTAAGGCTAGGCCTGTATTTGCAAAAACTGATACGAAACATGATGAAAATGGGAAAACAGGTAAAACAACAATTCTAACAACTTACACAAAAGTGTTTTCGGCGTTTAAGACATATGCCTGACAGAGCATCAGGAAGTTCCAGTAGGAGCTTTCTGCCTTTCTTTATCTTGCTTCAAGCGTTATTCTGTTTCTAACATCAACATTGAGTCTTATTATAAGTCAAAGGTATGTTGGGTTCGACCTTTTACACAGATATTGCCACCTGCATTACGTTTTTAGCTAAAGACATGTTTGGTGCAGGTTTTGTATGGATAACTGGTACAGTGCAGAATACGATATTCCTTTCCAATAAACGCGTTTATAATATCATCATTGTTCAAATGCATACCGTTTTGAGTCAGATCAGATGCCGGATAACCAAACATCAGATCAGGCTCGAAACTATTTGCCACTCAGATTGACATGAATCGTTAGAATTTTCAAAACGTTGTCATTTTCTACATAATTCTGCAGTGTATATGCGTTTGCTTGGCGTTAAACTGGGCAGAAAAGCGCCGCATCCACTGCACAGTAGATAAAAGTTTTCATTCCCAATAAATGCGTTTACGCTAAAACTATTATTTCTATTGCAAACTGTTTGGAGCCAGATCAGACGCCGGGCAACCCGGCGTCTGATCGTGCTCCAACCTGTTTGCCGTCCAGGTTAAAATCAACATTCAGAATTGTCCAAAAATATAATTTTCTTCATTTTAGTTCAATGCCTTTGCGTCTCGTTTGCGTTTAAACGGAAAAGAAAAATGCCTCTTCCACTGTAACTGGTAATGCAACTGAATTATGCGTTTTGATATGCGGAGCCGAATTCTCCGCCATTGATGCTAGGCATACGTATGCTTCTGAAATCTTAAACATGGCATACCTCAGCATGCTGATCTCTTTCTGACGACGAATCTTCCCTCCGAATTATTGACTGCTTGTGATTCAGTTCTAAATGCTATAGAAGCATAACAGATACAGTGGAACAGACGTTAATCTGTACCAATAAACGCGTGTTCTCTCCCTACAACGACCCTCCCAACAACGACTCCCTACATACAACGACCCTTTTCTCAGTTCCCGTAACAGAACAATTGTAGCTAACGCGTTCACTGCTGCAATAACGTCTACTTAAAATTGATGTCTACTGTTTTTCTCAAAGTTACATTTAAGTGAACATGTTGATCTGGATTCAAGCTGTTTGCAAATGTAAGCCAATTTCCCTCCCTATAACGACTACATCCGAACAACGCACATATTAATTGTCTCCCAATTAGTGCCGTTGTAGAGAGGGAGCCCTGTACATGTACATTAAAATCATTATTTCTATTAAACTCAGTTTTGGGTCAGATCAGAAGCCGGGTATCCCGGCGTCTGATTAGATTTCAAACTATTTGCAACGAGCGTAATGTTTTTAGCATAAACGCATTTATAAGGCTAGAATAATGTCTTCTACATATAACTCGGCGCCTAATAAGGCTCCAGCGTTTTTTATTTCAATCATATGAATTAGCTTTTCCTCTGTCAAAATGTATAAAGATCGTTTTGTAACGTTTGATGTTTTTTTAAGGAAATTATTTTACAGTAGGATAAAGGTGAAACACTGTGAAACAATATGCCAAAACATACCCATTTTATCCCTTTAATGTATCTCTTCACTGAAAAATTAATGAACATGTACAAATGTTGTGTATATTCTAGCAGATGGTAGCTTAAATCAGACTGAAAGTAAACAAAATATACCTAAAGGCGCATTCTGTTTCATATCCAATCTGCTGTATAACAATGGTCATGTTTCAAAACTAGAAACAGGCTATGGAATAATGGGCTAAACTATTGTATTCACTGGCCCCGAGTGCACTCACATTTACTGTCAAACAGTTAGGATCCCAAATGTTTGACACGCATATCGATTTTATTTTAAGTAAAATTTCGTAACACGATATATCTTAAATTTAGAGAATCAAAGCAAACTGTATTTTAAGCGGACGGCACCCTTGAAATGAATGTGCAATACTGTTGAAATCAGCGCAAATGCATGAGGATTGTTGAGGTAACCATTTTGGTTTTGGAAGTACATGTACATATTTTTGTATGCAAATGGGAAGACGTTAATATTTCACAATAAATACACGTGTGCCTTTTAATACAGCAGGTAGCCATTGCACATACTTTGGAGTCAGATCACATACCGAGTATATGTAACTCGGCGTCTGATTAAGCCTCAACCTATTCGCTACAAAGACAAAAATGTCAATTATTTTAAATACAGTTATTTTTATATTTACTTCATTGCGTTTGCATTTTAGTTTTAATTATTCGTGAAAGAACCAATTCTTCTCGACTGCATTGCAAGGCTGACAGAAAGTTATCAATTTAATTTTGACATGAGAGCCGATGAAAGACATCAATATCGATTTACAAAATGCAACAACACGACACTAAGATCGTTTAAACCAATTTGTACCAAGTGATAAATTTTACATTATACCAGTTGAATACCGCATTATTATTGCATTCTCAAGATGTATTATGCTGAACAATGTTTCGAATTTCAATCTTTGGATCGTTATAGTGGAGAAGACGTTCTTCTTCCTTAAAATCGCGTTTGTGCTAAACTATTAGTTCCATTGCAAGCAATTTGAAGCCATATCAAGTGCTGAGTGATCCGGCGTATGATCAGGCTCAAAACTGTTTGTCACCAAGTTTATAATAAATCGTAAATATTTACTGATTGTTTTATTTTTCTAAATTTTATTGCATTCCGCTAAACATTACTTAACACATTGAACCTCAGTTACGATTATATTCATTCTTTACAGTGTATCTGTAAAGAGTACAGTTATCGAATTCAAACAGTGTAGACTCTAATCAGAGGGCTCATAAAGAGCCCTCTGATTAGGATCTACACTGCTTGCTGTTTTACAACTTATTGCAGAAAAAATCTTAAATAAACTAGTCTAAATTGGGAACAGGAATAAACCATTTAATGTTTCAGGTGTTATTGAGTTATACCGGAGAGAATAGCATCATCTGCACTGAGTGGAATTAAACGGATATGTGCTGTCTGAGACTTTAAGCGTTTTGGCAATAACAGATGATTTGTTGTTGTTGTTTTTTCGAAATTTTGCAGACCGAGATCTTTATCAATCAGATAAGAAATTCTGACAAAAATGTTGCAGAAAGATATGTATCAATCTATCAACCATGCAACATTTGTTCTTAAATCATATTTGCTGAACGGTCTTTATTCCATTACTCCATAAATAAGCCTTTTTTACGCATTTCGTTTATCCCTCCTCTGAAGAAAATGCAGTTGAGAAATCCTTATTCTTTCCAAATAAACGCTTACATTGATGCTAAAATTTAATGTATATTGCAAACAAGTTAGAGTAAATTAGACGCCGAATTACCCAGGGCATAATCAGGTTCCATACTATTTGCCACAAAAACGAATGGCCTCAATTTTCAGGAAATTTTCATTTTCTACATTGTTATTGATTTGCCTTAGTGTTTTGTTGCATTTAAACTCAATGTAACAGCTTAAGAGAATATAGTATTTATCAATCACTTGTACAAGATGATGCAAGTGCACCTTTATAAAACAACGAAGTACAAGTAGTGGTATAGAATAATACAATATCGATATTGCAGACGCTTAAGAGAATACCAACCAATGTCATTACAGACAGGTAGAAGCTTGAAGCAAGATAAAAGTAAAACAGAAAGCTCCGAAAGGAGCTGTCTGTTTTACTTTCAGCTTGCTTTGATCAACTTCTAGCTTTGGAATAATTAGACAAAGCATTGTTGTCGGATGGTTGTTTCAGCGAGATTCTATTGTAGTACAATGAAACACTGTAAGTAATTGTTTTGAACTTCGGGCAAAGAATAGATAGTGTTATAACACTGTGGTAGTAAAAGTTGGAATGCATAATACTCGTTGTTTTGGTTCGTGTTGCAAATAATTCAACCCCGCCCTGGTTAAGCTACTTAGTTATGCGTTAACAAGAAAAGTGCATTGAGCGATACAATAATTATAATTTCGTAGCAAATATAATTTGGAATTCAGCAAAACGTACAGAAAAGCTGTCGTTCAATCACGACTTCGGCTGGTCCTCTTATTGTTGTCATACATTGTAATACATTATCAAAATTCAATCGAGTTGACTGAAGACTGGAATTTCCTTTTTGAAGTTTCAGGGTTGAATTTGTTTTAGATTTAGTATTTGTGCAAAGAACATATTGAACGGAATTAGACTTAACGAATACATGTATCAAAACATAGAAAGGTTGGTCTATTACAGTGAAAAAGACGTTTATCGTTCGCGTTTAAACGAAATTAAACGTATACACAAAACAATAAGATGTAGAAAATGACAGCTTGTTGAAATATCTCATGAAAGATTTGTATCTGAGTTGCAAACAATTTGGAGCCTGATCAGACGCCAATGTTATCCGACGTTTCATCAAGCTCCAAACTGTTTGCAATTTAAATGATTATTTTATTGCAAGTGCCATCATTGAGAAAGAATAAAGTTCTTTTCGACTATATCAAAATCGAAACATAAAATGGGTGGATGTGTTGCTCACCGGCAGTACATATGAACACGTAATGCCAATTTTAAAATGAAAGAGAAAGTTGCCATTCTTTAATGCTCCCACGCACCTGGCGTACTCAGAATCTACAGAACAATGTGAGAAAGTCCGGCAACCTCATTATCTCAACAGAAAAGAAACCAAACAACCAAATAATCGACAGTAAATTAAGTACGTATTCGAATAGAGGATTAAAACACGGCATTAAAGTACTGTTTCCGAGTGGATGGTGAATACAATGCTTCCTTTGGGACTCCAAATGTGATCGACCAGCCAATGTCTTGGCTCAGCCTCAATTTGCTTAGTTCTGGAGATATATTTACAGTGTAGTTTTGCTATTACGAACATTCAAAATATTTATGTTTTCGGTGTTTAGGAAAGGTATTTGCTTTAAGCAGGATGAAAGCAAAGCTGAAAGCATTTGTCGGAGTTTTCTGCTTTACTTTCACCCTGATTTTAGCAAATACATTTTTGAACACTATCATTGTCTTCGGTTAGGTTGTCGATATAAGGCAACTCTCCTGTTTTCAGTTTCTCCTTCAATCCTAGTTATGTATACAGTGCCAGCGATCAATTGGATTTTAGTGATTAAAGTGAAAACATGAGAATGGCCTGTTGTGTATTTTACAAAACTACTCAGCTGGGATATTTTATTACATATTATAAGAGTCTTTTCAAACCGCAATATATTATTTACATAACTAGTGGCCCTCTAAGGGACAGCGTATTTTACGTTTAACACGAACACAGTATGTGTTTGTTGTTGAATATTACAGTCGAAATTAGATAAACCAAGCTCGTATAAATCAAACTTACCCGTATTTCAAAGTTAAAACGTGGCATAGCCACGTTTTAACTTTGGAATACGGGCAAGTCCGACTTAAGCAATATGGAGCTATTGAAGTTCGACTGTATATTTTCATGTTAGTGCATACCGATGCTGTATTAACTATTCTTAATTATACGAAAAGGTCAGCCGATTTGTGGACCAATTCTCCGGGTTATTTCTCCGCGCTCTCTGGATTAGAGGCATCAATTATTAAGTGTTGCAACTTCTTTCGGGCCTACATCATTACTTATTCATTAGGCACATTGGGAGTGCAGTGTTTGATAACGAGCTTAGCTTGCAACGTAGAGTAGAAAAAATAGGTATTGGACAGTCATGCGGAAGAAATAATGGATAATTGAACGAAATATATATCTCTCCTATCTCGAAGCTTTAGTTTCGAAAATTAAAGAGAAAATAATAGTGTTAAGCTGTGACTCTGCTATTTGAGAATATACAGACACGTTTAACTCATTGAGCCCTAGTGACGCATATATGCGTCATTTACCAAATGTGTACCTGTAGAGAGTACATTTGTCCTATACAAACAGTGAAGTCCGTGATCAGAGGGCTCCTGCAGGAGCCCTCTGATCAGGGACATCACTGTTTGTCATTTTGCAATTTATTACAAAACACCACCCTAAATAGTCTATAATGGACCAGCCTTTATTGCAAACTGGAATTGCCCATTGGAAGTTTCAGGGGATAATGAGTTAAACTGTTTGAATCTTGGTCAACGCTACAGAATGAGATAAGCATACAAACTGGTTGATGCATTTGCGCATTTAAATCATTTTCATTATCGATATAGGTTTAATGTTGATTATATACAGAAACTACATGCAGCTCTGAATCCGACAGTAAAGACATTTGTATACACTTTTGATCGTGATAAAAAACAGTATTCATTTGTGCATTTCCAATAATTGTTTTAGCTCAAACGCGTTTATTGATACAGAATAATGTCTTATTCAGTGTACAAGGTAATCTAGGATTGCTTGATTTTGTTTACTGAATTAAATACAGCACTTTGACATGTAATGGTCTAAACCCCTTCATTGCTTTACCACGAATGCAATAGTCTTTGCGGAATGCGGCGCCTGATCAGGATCTTACTTCTTTGACACTCATTTCAATATTTCTTAAGTCAAAACACTAAATTTTAAATTTGAGAAATAAAAGCAGACGATATTTGTTTAAATCTAATTTGTTTAATTTAAGAACAACACATCGACATATTGGCCGACCTTAGTACAACATGTTAGAGATACAAAATGTCGAATAACAATATCATGTATTATGATGTAGTAATTTATTGAGATCTAGATATTCGAGACATCAACAGCATAGAAAAACACGTATCTATTACACTGAACCTTTAAAATGTTACGGCTTGACTACACGTAGCTTAAAATACACCCAAAATCAACGAAAATCAATATGACACATTTTCAGTGACAAAATATCCTATTCAAATTTCAAACTACTTTAATCCAGATCAGACGCCGATTTACCCGGCGTTAGATCTTGATCCAAACTGTTAGCAATGGCTTCCCATGTTGCAAGAAACATAAATAAGATGAATGCTACCGGTGCAATAAAATCACTTCAAATCAATAGCCAATTGTAACATCATCGAATAGCGTGACGCAATTACGTCATATGATACCACGTCATCCCTTCTTCTGCTGTGATAGCAGCGTCTTCAAAAAATATCGTCTGCAAATATTCCTTTATAGTTTTTTCGGTATCTTTTATGAATATGTTTTTACCAAATGTCAAATAGTATGGATCCAGATCAGACGCCGCGCTACGCGGTGTCTAATCTGGGCCCATACTTTTTGCAATTGCTTGTCACGTGACGTTTAGCAGTACAAGGCTTAATCGCGGAGGAAGCAGAGCGACATAATCAAAAATACATTTCTGTATTGTTATATCAATAATTGTAGTCAATGAAGCATTAATTGTTGTATAAGGTCGCGTGTTTCCGGAAGTTGTTTGTTGACTGGTTATCGTAATTGTACCGTACAGATGAACCTCTGAAATCAGAACCCGTCCGGATCGGCTGTCATTCAAAAGAAGTTCAGTTTTGCAGACGTTAAGACTGGTACCAGCTTGGGACAAGAACAAATCGAATACAGTAAGCTCCATTGGGATTTTCCTGTACTATTGCAATCCAGCTTAAAGTATCAAAATGTCTCTACGACTGAATATTAGATTTGTTTTCCTTTGCTGTTGTCCTGTGTCTTCGGATGAGACGTTATAAACCGAGGTCCGAAGTAATACAGCTTTACAATGAGTAGCCAAAATAAATTTACTCGGTCGATAATAAGATCGCCACGAACAATTTGAACTCTATCGAAGAAAAACAACCCAATGCATTGTATTACTTGTAGCTATGTTTTCTTTCACGTGAAGCAATTGTCGTTTTGACTACAGATCAAATTACATTACAACTACTCATATTACATGTAGGTGTGACATGACTAAAATATTAAAGGTACTGGTCGTTGGAGAGTCTGCAATTGATGCCCGTTGTGCAAAGAGTTGAATATACAAATGCATCCTTTCTAATGCCTCGTACAAATGTATCCAACGCGCCTTGTAGAATCTCTATCTTTACGGTATGCCTAGAAACAGGCAGTCGTCTATGGAACATGGCATAAGATGATGGATATAATTATGTTAGACAAGAATAGGTCCATCATCTGGCTGGAGATAATACATTAATACGTTTAATCAAAACCATTCTCGCTTTCGTGAGAGAAATACAGTGAAATCCCATTTATACAACCGCGACAAAAAACGAATCTTTGATTAAGGTAAAGACATGTCTGGGCTAAAAACGCAACTTGCATGCCACAACGATTTCAGGCAGGACCTCACTGTTTTACCGCATTCCTGTTTCAACCGGCCACCTGATTTTCATACCGAAAATAAAACATAATATTTGAGAAGTCGCAGTATCTATATCGTACAGTCAATAGAAGTCCGTGGCTTGTTTACAAATGAATACTGATGGGGCGAATCTTTGTTTAAATAATATTTTGTTCACTATGTTATGCTTTATTACAACAAATAACTGCTATTCGGGGATTTGACAATGAGCTCACCTTAGTTGGCAAACAGACAATTAGATTAGTGTTGTAATCAAGCATTCGAGCACTTCTTCCACGTGCCTTTCTGTTGTACAACGAACCAAGTATTAAACAAGCATTCTTTCAAGAAATCTAGGTATCTTAAGCACAGGTTGCAATTTAATGCAGGTTGGTTGTAATGCAGAAAACTCCCACCGGAATTGTCTGCATGATATGCATCATGTGTAAAGCTACAATACTGTAGTTGGGACTATGGTTACATGTATAAATCTTATTGAAACAAGTGCTACTGTAAATGTAGATTGTCTCCAAGAACCTGCAGAAAAATTCCAAATTTAGGACGTGCATAAATGTGTTTGACTGGTGATGTTATTGTGGTAAAATTAGCACACTGGTAGAACCCAGGGCAAGTGCGATACATGTATTTACATTTAAAGACGTCCTTTTTTGACTCCTATAAAGGTGCTGTTATGTTTCAAACGAAACACAGCGCAATTTTATATAATGTTGACAATTGCATTTTTTATCCTACAATTTATTTTAATCTGAGTGGCAAAAATGTTGGAGTCTGGTCTTGCTCCTACATGTACATGTAACTGTTTGCAATGAAATATATGTGTTTGCGTAGATACATTTATTGGGAATGAATAACGTTTTCTCCACTTGATAAAGATGAAAGTAAAATGCAGGAAATATATTGTATCAGCTACATGTACGATCATTTCATAATTAAATGTCGTTGTCTTATCACGGTTCGAACCATTTGGCTATTGTAGACAAATACTAACGTTTCCACTTTACAGTGAAGACGATATTATTTCCCAGTAAACGCGTTTGTGTTAAAACAATGATATTCCATTGCAAAACACTTTGACCCGTAACCCTATAGCCTATTTCCAGTTTTGAAGATAGGTTACCGCTTAAAGCAGGTAGGAAGTAAAGCAGAATGTGCCTTAAGGCTCATTCTGCTTTACTTTCACCCTGCTTTAAGTTGCCCTCTTCTAGAATAAAGAAAATATTTCTTATGATACATATTAATGATTATTGAATGGAAGAATAATTTAAAGACGTAAACAATCGTATTTATGGGGTAATGGGTTAAGAGGCAGCTCTGACACCAGATAGTCTGACGTTTGACAAGGTTCTAAACTGCAAACATTTTAACATATATATATGTACCATTTTATTAAAAAGTGATTGTCGGATGGTTAGAAAAACTACTTTTTTGTATTGTTTTGCATCGCGTTTTAGTTTAGTAACATTGACAAAATGGAAACGAATAACGATTTATCCACTGTATAAGTGAGAAATATTTATCAACGCAAACAAACACAACTTGTATGAACTTGGTAATGGGTATTTGTCAAATCTAATTCATGGAGAGACCCGTGTTCCGCTGTTTATGTAAGCAGCAATTACAAGCAAGCATCGGGTGGTGTTTTTTTCTGCATTACCCTTATCTCTTTTATCGTTAATTAAAATGCGCCTGCAACGTGTGTCTCATGCTACTGTTCTAAACCTAACACATCCTAATCTTTCTCTTTAAAATACGTTCAGGGTGTCAAACAGATTGGATCCGGATGAGACGCCGCGTAACGCGGCGTCTCATTCGGATCCAAACTGTTTGCAACGGTTACCATAGTTTCGATACTTGCGTGCAAAAGGATATAAGCGATAAGAATGGTTAGATTATATTTTGGTAATTGCAGTTCATTAACCCTACACATCCCTCATTTCAGCGCAAGTTGTATGCACAGTGGAAAAAACGTTACCCTTTGGCAGCAAACACGTTCATGTTACAAATCTTAAGAACCACAGTAAACAGTTTGGTACCTGATCAGACGCCGAGTGAAACGGCTTCTGATCAGACTCCACACTGTTTGCCGCTTAAATCATCAGAATTACTTTTAAAATACAAAAATGGATGTCATTTTCAGATTGTATTGCATTGAGTTGCTTTAAGGGTTTTGGTTAAGAAAAAAATATCTTACCCACTACATTCCCCTGAAATGCTTGTTAGCCGGATTACATGTACACTGGTACCTGTATTTGCAAATAGCTTTGATCCTGATCAGACGCCGTGTAACTCGTAACTGATGAGGTCCGAAACTGTGTGGAACTCATTACGTCATTTTTTCAGTTCATACATAATATAACTAAAGTGTCAGAGAAAATTAAGTTACCCCTCATCATGCTAAATTGTCGTCTGCTTAAAAAATATCGTCTTCGAAAATAAATAATTCTTTTTTACCTTTTTTACATTTGAGAAACTATTAATATCAATAGCAAACAGCTTGGATCCAGTACAGACGCCGCGTGACGCGGCGTCTGATCTGGATCCAAGCTGTTTGCAAATATTAGCCAAGTCGCGCTTAGCAAAATTAGGCGCATATCGATGCACAGGCTTTAAACTCATTGAAATAAATTTATGTATGTGGATCACCACAGAGCAATTTGAAGTGTTTGGATAAACGCCAGGATTTTGAGTATTATCTTAACTTACATTTTGTAACTTGTAACATGTATGCACTCAATAGTGTCAGTGGGTGTTTCCCTGAATATAACACGAAGAAGGATTACCCAAACTAATAGCTAGCGATTAGCAATACTTGTAGAAGGAGACAGAGAATTAATCTCCCCATTTATTTAGAAAATCAAGCTGCATTTTAAACAGTCTCTAAGATTTTGAAACAGTGGTTAAGAAGTTAGTATTTCCCAGTAAACGCGTTGAAGCTACAGCGTTCCCTCTCTACATCGACACCCAACGGGAGACAACAATTATGTGCGTTGTTCGGAGGGAGTCGTCATAGGGAGGTGAAATTGCAAACAGTTTAGCGGCGTCTGATTTAGATTCAAGCTGTTAGTCACTCGTCAATCAAGTTTTTTCTGTCAAAATGTCCATTATGTAACTTTGAGAAAAACAGCAGACGACACTTTTAAGCATACGGTATTGCAGCAGCAAAAACGTTAAACATAATTGTAATGTTTGGGGAACAGCGACAAATGTCGTTGTAAGGAGGGAATCGTTGTTGGGATGGCCGTTGTAGGGAGGGGCACTGTGCAACTATTATTTCCATGGTAAATATATGGAGCCATGTAATGCCGGGACACCCGGCATTTTATTTGGCTTCAAACAATTTGCTATTCATACTGAAGTTCGTAGATAGAATATGCAAAGCAGTTGTAGTTTAGATGTACCTGAACTTATTGCATTGCGTTTGTATTGTTTCATTTAAACGCACAATAATGACGTGCCCCCCCCCCCCCCCCCCCCCCCCTCTATGTGGAGTAATGTCTTCATTGTATAAATAAACAGTGTATGTTATTGTTCTAAGAAAGCCAAATTGGATTATATTTAAAAACAACTTTAAATGCAGACGAAATGTCTGAGCTGCTCTTCTCTTAACTTCAATTCTTCAATAAAAACTCCAGTTTACAGTTGGTTTTATTATTCGTATGCATTATGTCGAGGGACCAGTAAAAGGGGGAAATAAAACAAGTTGTAAATAAAGTCTGTCAGACATAATATTTTTCAGACATGGTGGAATTTCTGTAACCCTTTCACTGCCATAATTGACCGAAGTCGACTTTACAAACAGGTTGGATCCTGATCAGACGCCGCGCAACGCGGCGTCTGATCAGGATCAAATCAGTTTGACACTCAGTTCGATATTTCTTTGATCAATTTGCCAAAAATGTAACTTTGAAATAACAGTACAGACCTTTGTTAAAGCAGACGACACTATGGCGGTGAACAGGTTCTAGCAGACGAAAACAATTTACGCTGAAAAAAGTAGACCTTCCGCACGCATTTTGCGTATTTATGATACAGTAACTGTCGCTAGCTCTTAGAGTTCCTATGAGACGCCGAATAACTCAGGGGTCTCATATTGCGGCCAAAATAGTTGACATATTTTTTACTACTTTCTAGTTTCTATACGAAATGGCATTAAACCACGTGTGCATAAAGCGTCCTAGAAAGACATATGCTTATAAGTATTTAAATATAAGACAAAACTATGATGAAAATTTAGACAAGGAACCCTTTAGATAAAAATGGCCTAATCCAATCATATTCATTAACATGGAAAAATCGAAAGGGGGAAAAGGGTTAAAATTGAGCTGGGAATTACTTTAGACGATACGTGTGTAGACGAAATTTCATACCGTGCTAATGAAAAAGAGAAGCATTTACTTAAGATCTGATCTGGCTCCAAACTGTTTGCAAATCATATTAACATGAATAGTCAGAATTGTCGAAAGGCTGTATTTTCTCTACGTTTGATTGTGATGCGTTTGCGTTTAGTTTGCTTTTAAACGGGAAAGAATAATGTATTCTCCACTGTATTAAGAAAGCATAGCACCATCTTTACTGCACACCTGCTACATGCATTCTATGACATGGTCCGACAGGGACAGGTTCTGACAGAGAGAGAAGAAACTCTGTAAATTTAATTTTACGAGCAGACATTGTGTTTGAAAAAGACCGGTAATGTTGTTTGCCTTTGGAAGAAGACGAATGGGCATTTCTGAAGTTCATTTGCATTAATTCAGTGTGAACTATTCGTATTGACCTGACATCGACAGTTAAACTTACTTTAAACGACAATCCAAATTAAGGAATGTTTGGCTGTTCCTTAATCCTAACACGGAGAAAACCATATACGTGTCGAATATACGAACTTATCCAATATTTAGCGTTTAAGCTTTTCCATTGCACACAGTTTAAAAAAGGATCAAATGACGGAAAACCCGACTTCAATTCAGGCTGCAAACTAGTTTCTACTCATATCAAATGAATCACAAGAATTGTCAAAAAGTTACTATTTTTTTCTTTGATTGCATTGAAATTTGCCTCAAGTTTGAACGGGAATGAGTAACGTCTTCTTCACCTTGAATTAGATCTGAGCAATAAAAGAGCGACATGTTCAGTGTACGTGTTTTGTGGGGGTATCTAAATGTCTGTTTAAACCAAGGGTTTACTGTTCTATAGCCCACATAATTTTGTCAACGGAATTCCCAGGGGCCTTTGCGCCATTTCCGTAATAGGATAATGTATGTAGTTCCGGGCATAATAGGCGACTTGTATCGTAATCAACAATTACGGTTTTCCACTAGAAACTAGGAATGCAATTTAATGAAGCATTCTTTTTTATGTACTACATTGTGCCATTTTGCGCCTTAATTCTGTGCATGTCAAATGGTGAAGTCGTGATTGTAATTGCAAACAGTTTTGAACCTGATGAGACGCCGAGTAACTCGGCGTCTCATCGGGATCCAAACTGTTTGTCACTTAATTACTAGTATGAAAATAAGTTTGGACACTTACAAATGTAATATATTAGAACAGTTGCAGACGACAAGTGTTGCATACTACATGTATCAAATAAGCGTTCAAATAACTAAACTCAGAAGTCAAGGTGTAGAATTCTGATTAAAAAGTTACAGCTCTCTAGATCAGTTTTTGTCTTGTCGAGTCAATGTAAAACCTGTGGATGGACTTCAGAGAAAAGTTCAACCTCTTTGTTGCCAACTTGTCATCTGCTTAAAGGTTTATCTTCTATTTATTCTTAATTTATATTTTGCGGTTTCTGAATTTAGTAAAATTAACATGAGTGCATTAATGTAATTGTATTCAGGGTCCAGTGTTATAAAATATGAGTTGAGTCTGAGACCAACAGCCTAATCTGCCCAATTGAATGCTTCAGATCGATCTCAGACACAACTCAAACTTGAATTAACTTACATTCCAAACATCGTTTTAACTACATGTATGTAGTTCGGCTCCCTGGTGTTAAAAAATGACCTGGTTCAGATCTTCCTGCAAAATGCCACGACCAGTTAACGATCAGACATGTCAGAGAAAGGACATCAGCTGCTGAAATTGATACTATACTTAGCATGTCTAACATTTGCTTCCTTGAAATCTTTATCTCAATTCTGGAACGTGATCTAACCCCAACCAGCTTAGGATAAATACATATGATTATTCATTTCGGCAAGTTAATATAGCATCTGTGTCAATTTATTCAAAATATTTTACCCGTATTTTCAATTATGCAACAAGGATAATGGATAATACAGTCTTAATCCTTTTTATGATCAAATAATTTGAGAGATTTTTACCATCTCACCGCTTTATTGTCGTCTGTTTCAGTATTGTTGTCCGCAAGACACGTTCTAAAGTTAGATTTAAGGTTGTATATAACGTAATAAATATCGATAAGTTTCGAACAGTTTGGGTCCTGATCAGACGCCGCGTTAAGCGGCGTCTGATTAGGACACAGACTATTTGCAAACGCGCTTTATGACGTCATTGGGAGTGAAATGGGTAAAACAGTACAGTTAAGTCATGCCAATACTCGTTAATCAAACAAATGTTTGTTTCAAGTATTTAAGACAAATGGTTGCCTTAAGCATGCATAGTGTATGTATAGCAAACATATCTGTCAAACATCCCCGTTTTCCATTCATGCTGCTTTAGCTGTCATCGTTTTTGGCACCAGTCATACATTGTAGAACACGTTACACTTTTCCACTTAAACGCAAACGAATCGCAAACGAAACGCAAACGCACTGCAATTAAATCTAGAAATTGGCAACTTTTTGACAATTCTAAATGTTCATTTTAATCTGAATGACAAAATGTTTGGAGCCTGATCAGACGCCGGGTTTCCCGGCGTCTGATCTGGCTTCAAACTGTGTACATTTGAAATAACAGTTTTAGTACAAACGCGTTTATTGTGAAAGAATAACGTCTTTTCCACTGTATTAGAGTCTACAGAAATATCAGGATTCCACTGTCAAGCTTAAGTCCCGTACTACAGGAATCCACTTGAAGACCCAACAGCATAATGTCTAACCATTCTTTCAACGCTAAAATGTTGTCGTTTGCTTACAATAATTCGTGTGCGGCGACTCTATAAATATCCAATGCCCTTTTTCTCTTATTGCAGATAGCATTTTAAATAATTAATCAGTTTGGTTCCTGATCAGATGTCAAGTAACTCGGCGTCTGATCAGGAACTAAACTGATTGCAGCTGCAAGACAAGCTATCGTTTGTTTTCTGAGAGTTAATATGTATGGAGTCATATCCAATTTACAAGCAATCATGTCTTGGACAAAGTGTGGATTACAGCGCATCGTAAGTCTTGAATACCAAATGAAATACACAGTGGAGAATACGTTATTCTTTCCCGGTTAAACGCAAACAAAATGCAAACGCATTGCAATAAAATGCAGAACAAGTCAACTGTTAGAAATTTATAAATGCTCATTGCAATCTGAGTAGCAAACAGTTTGGCGCCTGATCAGACGCCGGGTTCCCCGGCGTCTGATCTGGCTCCGAACTGTTTGCCATGGAAATAAAAGTTTTAGCGTAAAAACGTTTATTGGGAAGGAATAACGACTTCTCCACTGTCAGTTTTCCTCCCAGACAATTGTGAAATATGCAATTTACTCACAAATGACAAATACTTCAAATCTTCTGTAGTGAAAAGAAGGCTTAAATGTTTACATAACAAAAACTAAGTTTGGGTTTTGCAACAAATTGGTGCATGGCAGAAGACATCAATTGCTTGTCAAAGAACACTTATCTTTGGTACATGTAATGTAACAAGTTTCCAAAACCAATTACTAGTATGTTTACCCTTTCACAACCATATGCGAGTAAAGTCGGAGGTTTAAAACAGTTTTGATTCAGATAAGACGTTCAAAAAATCGGAGCCGGTTCTAGATCAAAATCTCTTTAATAGATGTACCCATATTCCATCAGTCATACTTTAATATTTAATTTGAAGCTGTATTTCTAATAGCAGTATCTGGGCACAATCTACTATGGGGCAATAGGGATAAGGCAATCGATAGAATTTGGTTGTAAACGGGTTAAGTCGTGATCACTTAGCCTGAATATTACAATGAACTTTCCCAACGTGCTTACTGGAAGATGTCATTATGGTGTATAAGGTCGATCGTAAACACTGCATTGGTGTTCCATACAACAGATCCTTTCAAATGAAAATAAGTAGCCACCAATGCAGACCTTGATGAAACACCGCGATTTGTGTCGTTTCACCGTAGTCTACACTATTTGCTAATGATTGCTTTTTGCATGATATATACACATGGAAAACCTTTCCGAAAATGGTAAACCAGTGTTTAAATTCAAACCACAGCCACTGTCAGGATTCTGGAGAAAAACTGAGAGAATGAGTCAAGCTAAAAAGGGTTACTCTTGAACACCGTTCAGCTTTCTCTGCAGGCACAGCGATTTATCACCTTCAAAGAATAAGCGTCTAAACCACTAGATACATAGCTCGGAATGTTGAGTACGCTTGCATCATTAGATTTACTGCTTAACCCTTTCACTGCTATTTTATCGTCTGCTTTTCAAATTGTCGTCTGCTCGCAAACTCAAAATTAGTTTTAAGGCATTTAGAGTGGTGGGTCAAATATTTGAGGGTCAAACAGTTTGGAGCCTAATCAGACGCCGAGTTTCTCGGCGTCTGATCTGGATCCAAATTGTTTGAACGTGCAGGCGGAGTCGAGTTAAACAGCGGGACGCAAAACGGAGTGCGCGGCAATTAGATTTAAATGCTAAGCTATAAGTACCCCTTATTTAGCTAAGCGTAATTTGCCACCCATTTGAAAACAGTTTTGATCAAGATCGGCGCCGAAAAGTTCGGCGTCTGATCAGAATCAAAACTGTTTGCGAATAACGCATGCTTTTCTGAAGCCGCAAATGAAATAAATGAACAATTTGGTTTATTAGCAGACGGTAAATGTGAAGCAAACGATTTCGACGCCTAACTAGAGTTAACGAGCTCTTTACGACAGTGCTTCGATGTGCGATGAATAGTTTGATTAAGGCTTTGAAATCCAAGGCATTAAATAAGGATCCCCCTTTTTCTTACGAACTTTAAAAGCTGTTTAGCGAATGTAATAAAATAAAATCTTAGGGAAACAAAATGACGAGCGTATTTAAGTAATCACAGATAGCATAAAACAAAGACTTAACACAAAGCAGTTTCCTTTGCACTCTAGGAATTCTGTTTCGTTTGTTTGTTGTTGTTTTTGCTATTCTTGTTGTGTTGATCTTTTTTGTTGTTTATTTACGTGAGCGGGGATTCTTGTCTGCTGTTTTACCACTATGAGTGTGATTCAAATTAAAATATTTACTTATTTTTGTAACTGAAACATACAATGTTTCTTGTTACATGCTATTATATATCAATACAAGACAATGCATGGCAATGTATTGAATGGCAATAAAATCTACAGTGCTCTCTCTCTACAACGACACTCAATGGGAGACACAGATTGTGTGTGTTGTTCGGAGGGATTCGTTATTGGGAGCAGACGGTATTGCAGACGGTATTACAGACACAAAAAGGTTAGACCTAAATGTATTGTTTTAGAAACAGTGGCAAGGGTCGTTGTAAAGAGGGAGTCGTTGTTGGGAGGGCCTTTGTATGGAGTGAGCACTGTATAATACGTTTATTATAATAAATGAAAAGTATAGGTATTGGGGTTTTTGCTACAAACAACTGCTGTGAGGTTGAATTCACATTTACCGTTCAATTATATAACCTTGATTGAAAACAGAAGAGCAAATAGTATCAATGATGCCATACAAAATTATCGTTTGCAAACACTGTGTAAGTACAATATACACCGAATAACTGGCGGCCTTTGATGCGGCCAAAAACTCTGATCCTAAGATAAAAACAGATCATTAATATATTTTCAAGAATGTTCTTTTCCACATTAGTTAGCCATGTGTTTATTTGTTGTTGTTGTTTTGTGCACGGGGGGGGGGGGGGGGGGGGCATAGTTCTTTTTACGGTTAATGAAACAAAACGAAACGATAAGCAATAGAATGCATATTTTTTAATTGCAACGTTATGAAAATGTTAACGATTCCATTTAATGCTAATGGTAACAGTTTAAAGCCCGATCAGACGCCGAGTTACTCGGCGTCTGATCTGACTTTAAACTGTTTGTCTGTTTGTTATTGAAATAAATATTTTAGTACAAGCGCATTCGTTGGGAAATAATAAGTTGACCGTATTTTCTACTGTAGTGAGTAACGTTTTCCCTAGTGCACAACCTGCCAACCATACGATAAGACGAATATTGACTGCACCAGAAATTGAAGTACTCAACAATCTGCTTACTTTACTTATTATAGAGTATCTTTGAAGAATTATATTTTTATCTAAAAACACATTGAGTCACTTAGCGATTGGAATTTAAACCACATCTCCACACAAAACTGCCGATTAACATACATACTAGAAAAGCAAAATCGAACATTGCAAGTTGGTTACAACACGGAAATGTCTTAAAAGTTCTTTGTTATGAATCTCGTATGAGAACATGCAAACGAAGCTCGTCACGAATGGATAGTACAGTGGAGACGCTATTCTTGCCTATTGAAGGGGTTTGTTCTAAATCAACTCTTAGTCCGGCAGAGGGCTGACTTAACCTGGAAATGCCGTCCTAAGTTTTTTTCTCGACTGATTCTACTTCAGCATATGTTACTTATTGAAAAACCACCGGGTGCCACTTTGTCACCCTTGAGCATTTTCGTATATTCAAGATGGCGGCCAAAATGGCTGCCGAAAGGCTTTTAAACAAAATAGCACAAAAATAAGCATTCATTTTTTCCTATTTTAATTGATTTGACCTCACCATAATCATAGTTATTATTCAAAAGACTTTTTATATTTTAAAAATGTTACAGGTGACATCTTGTCACTCTTAAGCATTTCAGTATATTCAAAATGGCGACTAAAATTGCTACCTAAATGCGTTGAAACAAACTACTCTAAACTTAAGCATTCATGGTTTGATTTTCTTAACTGATTTGACCCCACTATAATGATAGATATTACTGAAATTATGGTATATATTATTGAACTGTTACTGATGACATCCTGTCACCCTTGAGCATTTCTGTATATTCAAGATGGCGGCCAAAATGGCTACATAATTTGCTTTTAAACAAAATAGTCCAAAAAGCAGCATTCATTGTTTCTTTTTTTAAACTGATTTGACCTCACCATACTAAGAGTTATTATTTAAAAGACAATTTATGTTTTAAAACTGTTACGGGTGACATCTTGTCACCCTTCAGCATTTCCGTTTATTCAAAATGGCGGCTTAAATGGCTATCCAAATGCTTTAAAAAACTATTCTAAACTTCGGCATTCATAGTTTGGTTTTATAAACTTATTTGACCCCAACATCATGAAAGTTTTTACTGAAATAATGATACATATTATTGAACTGTTACTGATGACATCTTATCACCCTTGAGCATATCTGTATATTCAAAATAGTGGCTAAAATTGCTACCAAAATGCTTTAAAACAGAATATTTAACAAATCAACAGTCCTAATTTCTTTTTATTAATTGATTTGAACTCACCATTATGATATTCGTTATTGAAATGATCAAACTAGTAATTGAAATGTTACGGGTGACATCCTTTTATCATTGAGCGTTTCCGTATATTCAAGATGGCGACCAAAATGGTGTCGGAAATTTTGTTTAGCAAAAAAAGTCCAAAATCAACAATCAAACATTTTTTTATTCATAAGTGACTCGATACCAACGTAATTATGCTTACTATTAGAAGTATGATATTTATTGATGAAATGTAACGGGTGACATCTTTTCACCCTTGAGAATTTCCGTATATTTAAGATGGTGATGCTTATTATTGAAAACATGATACTTGCTATGGAACTGTACGTGGATGGCATCTTGTCACCCTTGAGCATTCCATATATTCGAGATGGCGACCAAAGCGTTGACCGAAATGCTTTAAATCAAAATAAGTCCAAACAACAACATTCATTATTTCTTATTTTTAAAAGGTTTGACCTTACCAGAATGATACTTATTATTGACAGAATGATACTCATTATTGAAATACTTCGGGTGACATATTTCCACCTTCAAGCATTTCGTATTCAAGAAAGCGGCCAGCGTTGCGATAGAAATGCTTATAATATTTAAAATGTTCAAAAGTCAAAATAAACAGTTGTTTCTTGACTGGTTCTTTTTTAGCACCTGGTAATTGTTCACAAGAGCGCTTTTACATTCATCTTAAGAGCCCTTCCTACCTGATCGTGATTCTGGGGCTTAATTGTCATAAGAATATTTCTGTGTATTTGACCGAGATAATGCCCGCTGTCAAGAACTAAAAGGAAGGCAGGACGGTGGTTTCCATTTCATGCGCTGATTCGCAACGAATGAGACTAGTCGAAATCATTTTTCTGAAATCAACATCATCTCATCACCTCTCATCATTTATCGGCGCTTTATGATATATTCTGTGTTGCACTACCCTAAACCCCAACTCGTCCATCCATGCTTTTACATATCAACATTTACGTTCTACAGGTCATGCTACCTTGACAGTCAGTCACACATTGCTCGGTTTAAAATTAACTAAAGCGTTAGGACAAGGTTTTTGGTCCAAGTCGCTGGCTGTGAATATGTTATCCGTTTCCTTCCTTCAGCCAAACCCTGCTTAGTCAAGATCAGGTAGATTGTTTCCTCTAATAAATGTCTAAATCAAGGTAGCAAAGATTTGCTAATGGTTCATCGCTAAGCTGTGTGGTCTATACTTGAAAGCGTGTTTCAGATATGAACTCGAGGAAATACTATCGCTTGTGAAATGTAAGTTTCAATAGAAAACTCAAGTCAACCGATAAGTTAAAACACATAGTTTGGCCACAATTCTTTCCTTGCATCATGAGTTCACGTTCAAATTCCAAAGCTGTCTGCAACTGTGTTACATCCCGAGAGGAGTAGGAAGAATGTTCTCCACAATGTCCATATGTTTGTCCCATGCAATATCAATACCAATAACAGATTTGATTAACATTTTATTCGCCCTTCTAGTTTTATAAAGTGACTGACAGCTTAGGATTCAATAATTTCTTGTGCATGAGAATACGTACAACACAATGATGTTGCCTGCCTCTTAATCTGTTGCTTTCAAATGTTTTCTTTCTAACGTAATACATCGGCTTGTTAAAGCTTGTGTTTCTGTTTTACCTATTACCAAATCAATAGCTTGTTGATTTGTGTGTGCTCTATTTGAAAAGTCTCAGCATCTAGAATGTAAGAGATTTTCAGCTTCATTAACAATTTTTTTCAGTGACAGTAAGATACACTGTTTTAGGTAATATGCTGTTAGCATGCAACTGATAGTAATCGATTTTAACCTGTTGCTCTCGTACACTTATAGAAATGTCAGTGCTGTATATATAGGTCAGCATTATTGTTCTCCTCCAACTTAAATGTTGGTGATGTAGTTCTGCACAGAGCCTTTTGTGGGGTGTGTCTTAAACCCATACCAATAATATTGATCCGTCTATGGTGACTGTCTACTGGTCCTATTTTTGTGTCAGAAACTCTTATCTTGGCATTTTTTGAATTGTGTTATCAAATTTTGTAACTGCCATATTATTATGACCACCAAACAGTGCTGTTGGAAAAGGTTTCAATTCATGGGACAGAGCATCTCCGATATCAAATTCATGGCTGCAAGCTTGACGACTTTCCAAGACTATTGAGTAGATTTCACACGATTTGACCTACTATCACATTCTGTTAATCACGATGATTTGTTCTCGGATACCTAGTTTGTCCAATTTTATTAGCATTAGCCCTAGCCTGGCTTCAAGCTGTTATACACATCATTTGATTCCATTTCTTCAGTAACATTGTTGAAAACTCTATCTTTATCAATCTAGCAACTACAGTTTTTAAACTGACTTGCTCACAGTGTATATTACTGTAAGTTCTTCCGTAAGTTGAAGTTTGGGTGCAATAGAACCCCTTTGTCAAGAGGTATCTATCCTTGATGTACTCAGATAGGCTCGAAAAGGCAATACTTTAACAATGTTTGCGCTCTAGTGTCTACAAATTTAAATATATATATTTCCAAAATTTCACAAGTTAAGTAAGGCTGTAAGTTTTAGGAAGATTTTGATTATCGATGAAACTTAAAGATAAAACTATCAGATTCAATTCAGGCGAGAGATTTTATTGCCATCATGATCCTCTTGTCCGACCATGACATTTGCGTTGTTTTCCATTTTCCGTCTCCCTTTTCCCCCTTAAAGTCATTTCCAGGATCATCCCTGTGAGCCACCATGATATCAAAGTTTGCTTGTAGCTGATTTTACATGTGAATGTCTAAAGCCCATGAGTATTTCTGCTTTATCACAATCTTAATCATGCAATCGGCCACATGTCCATGGCACATAAAGGGGATTTCAATGAACATATGACATATTAACGTTTATATACCTCGTCCATGCCTCATCAAATCTTAGTTTTCAAAAATATTCTGAGCTCTGCCATTCGAAGAGCCTCTATTTCCTTCAGGTTAGCCCTGTCACATTTGTCATTGCTAGTTAACATGACCTGAATCGGATCTTTAAGGCACTATATACTACTCTTTCAAGGCATCAGCAAATATAAAGTCTAAGCCTATGTCTGCCATCAAACTACCATCATCAGCAACTAAACTAATGAGTAAGTGTATGCCTTTATTCTAAGAATGAAATATTTTGACGCACAAAAGCATGTGCAATTACGTGAGTCTAGCTGCTAGTACTTAGTCCAACACTGACCAAAAATAATAATTATCTAGGTCACAGAGGTCAAGGTTCAAGGTCAATGTTAGTATTTTACTTTTGTAACTAGTTTTACTCGTTGAAGAACTTGAAGTGCACATACACGTGAAGTTATGTGGCCGTTATTGCAGTACTTAGTCCAAAATTGACGTATCAAACGCAAAACAATTTACAAATGTCACAGAGGTCAAGGGCAAAGGTCAAGGTTATCAAACTGCAATGCAACAGGCTACTCACATTGTGGTGTGTCGATGGATTAGGTTTCATTGATATAAGACTTAAACTTTCAAGGAATTTACCCGGTATTTGATGCCGGTGTATAGCATAAAAGGCACAAATTCGTGGAAATGAGTAAAAAATGGTGGGTGGGTTAAACCGGAAATATATCAAAATGCTCAAGGGTGACAAGGTGGCACCCGGTCAATTCTGAATGACAATGCTTTAAACTATCAATATCAATCAAGAAAAAAACTTAGGACGCAATTTCTAGGTGGACCTCCAAAACCTCATTTCTCTGCCGGACTATCTCCAATGGGAGAACACGTTCTTCTGTTTCGTTTAAACCTTATAACCGCAATAGCTATGTATTAGAGTGTAGAAACGACATTTCTCCAACAATTTACAATTTATTTAATTTGAGTGGAAAATAGTTTAGGACCAGATAAGATCCCGGGATACCCAGCATCTGATCTGGCTGAAAAGTGTTAAAAACTTTGCAGTTATTGAAATAAATGTTTAAGCAGATACGCATTTACTGGGAAATAACAACGTCTTCTCGGCGGTATACCATCTTCCTCAACACATAGTCCCGTAAGGATTTCTACTAAAACTGGGGAGAAGCAACATTTATATCTATTTATTATCGGTGCAAAATCTAGAAAAGAAATTGAAATGCTCTTTTGAAATAATCGTTTCTAAAAGCATCTTATTTGCATTTCTCTGACAGAAGCTACAGCACTTTTCCTTCAGATAACAAATCAATACATTAAAACCTCTACTACAACCACTCACAGAAGGCTAATTGTTTGTTTGAAAGACAAGTGACTTCTTTAAGCAATGTGAAAGTACAACAGAAAGCTCATACATGAGCTTTCTGTTTTACTTTCACATTGCTTTAAGCAGTCATCTGCCTTAAACACATATTCATTTACATAGTACAGTGGTCGTAATAGAGGGTTGTTACTGTACATGTACATTTATCAATTTCAAAGTGTAAATATTGTATAATGTTTTAACCCTCAACCCAATACACATTATTCTTGTACAGAGTACGCCTGTAGTGAATCTCAAAGTAAACAGCAATGCTGCTTTGTTTTCTAGTGTAAACAAGATATTATTATTTCCCAATAAAAGCGTTTGTGCTACAACGTTCTACCCATTGCAAGCAGTTTAGAGAGCCAGATCAAAGTTTAAAAACTGCTTGCAATTTAGACTAAATCAAATGCTTGCATTTTATTGTTTTTAAAGGAAATTCATTTTCTACTTTTTATTGCATTGCATTTCGTTTTCTATTAATAACGTCTTACGCATGGATACTCTTTTAATGCTATAAAGTTTGAAAATAGTACCATTTAGCTCCTTGTACGTGTACGTGTGTAGTGGACAAGACGCTTTTATACCAACGAAGGCACATGCGCTACAAATTACAGTGTACAATAAGTTCCATTGGATCCAGAACAAATTTAAATTGCAAGAAAGTTTACAAAGCTGTCATGTTAGCTTGGTTTAAATTTCGTTTAAACAGGAAATAAAACATCTTCCACAACTATATATAGATAGATACAGCTTCGTGTAAAGCAATGGAAAATACTTTATTCTTTCGAAAGGTAAATGCAAACGCAATATTAACTTCTTTCTAAAACTTCTGACTACTTTGCTCTTGGATACTTGGCATCTCGTCTGGCTGAAACTCGTTTTCGTTTGATACAATTGTTTTAGCACAAGCATGTAAGTTGATAGAAAATCTAGCGTCTGGTCCACTGTTGCACCGAAATAGAGACACGGGGAAGGATTTAAGGATGGGTGTCTAAGCCTGGCTTGTCTTCAACGAGCACGAACTTATTTTCTAGGTGAACTTACAGAGACAAAGGACCATCTCTAGAAAAACTAGCCCAGGGTAATTTTGTCACGTACGAGACATATATAGTCTCACTATTACGACTTCTTAAACAAAGCCGTAGCAATCTTAAAACTATTTTGTTGCTTAAAGCTGGATGACAGTAAAGCAGGGGGCACTTTTATGGCTTCTTTGTATTCTAGAAGATCATTATGCATTATAGTGGAGACTACTTTATCATTTCCAGTTTAATCAATACCAAACGTAATCTTGAAGCAATAAACTTTTGAAAAAAAAAGATTTTTTCATGAGTTTTTGACTATTTATTTTATTCTTCGTGGCAAACAGTTTGGAGCCTGGTCAGACGCCGGGTAACACGGCCTCTGATTTTAGTTCAAACTGTTTGCAATAAACGATAGACCTTTAGTATGGACAGGCTGATTGGTAGATAAAACCATACCGCCTTCTCTACTGTATGGTTTACATTAACTATTTAATCCTAAAAGCAAATTATACTGCTTTTATATGTGGAATGCGTGTATTAATCTTGCAAATGGCAAATGTACAGCTTCGTTATGTTTTGATCCAGATGATATGCCGAGTAATCACGATTCAAATTGCTTTAAACTCGTCCTTAGATTGTGTTATTGAAAATTGCATGGGTATATAATTTTATAGATCTATGCACACGACTGCTGTTTAATCAAACAGGGTGGTTACATTTTTTAACCTTTCAAACAGTCTAATCGCAGAAATAATAATACACGTACAGTGTCAAGTTGTTTGGACCCTGATCAGACGTTGCATGTCGCTCCCTCTGATCTGGATTTTATAGTTTTGTAAAGTCGAGTTAAGTTGCCTTTTGCAGAGAAAGGGTTTAAAGTATACATGTAAATATATATTATTATATTACGTTTGTTTACCTAACATGTTAATTAGCGTGAAAAGATAATTATTTGTTAATCATTCAGATTTACTTATGTTATGTACATGTAAACACAGACTTGCCAATGAAATATTAAAATTCAATTAACTATTTGTGCATTGCCTGAACTTTCAATAACTCACTTAATCCTTTCACCGTTGAATATTTCATAATAAGATTAACCAGTTCACCACCATAAGCATATTCTTGTTAAACCCCTATATTACCACCACTAAATAGAAGGCAAATAGACTGCATAAAAGACAAGTGATAGGATAAGGTTTCAGTAAAACAGAAAGCTTACAGGAGTTTTCTGTTTCACTGTAACCTTGCTTTGAGCAGTCACCTATCGTAAACACCTTACAATTTACACAATGTAATGGTCGTAATTGAGGGGGTTTACTGTAATGCCTTTGGTTGCACTATAGTTTCAACGTTTACTTTAAAAGAAGCTAAACGCCAGATGACAGTATGGGATTATTATATTTTAGAAGAAGGTTTACGAAAAAAGAAAATATGTGCTATTGAGTTACATGTACGTTGAGCGATTAGCGTATTATGACCGTTTGTCGAGAAAAGTGTACAAGTAGATTCAGATCGGACAGCTCCCGAAGGAGCTACATATATCTGAACAGGATCTGTAATAAGTCATTATAGAATTTGTCTGACATGATTCGACACTCACTACTCTTGGAAATCCCTTCTTTTATTAGCCAATGTAATATATCTAGTAAAATTCGTAGATACATGTACAGTGGGCGGGGTTTTGTATATGAATATTCAACGGCAAAGGCATTAAACAATCACTTTTGGTAGAAGCATGAATACCTATAAAAAGGAGAGGTGACTGCTTAATGCAGAGTATATGTTAAACAGTAAATGCTTTAAAGAATTTCTGATTTATTTTAAATCTGATAGAAGTTACGACATAACTTTAAGATCTTTACTCCATCGTGTTTTAAAAATGCTGTAAACAAGATTGCCTTAACAATCAAACTTGTCGCTCTCATCGCAAAGTTTATCGTGAGGTTTCCACTCCTCTATCGCCAAGTCGTCGTCTTCTTCAGTATTGTTATCTGTAATAAAGCTTCAAAATAAGATTTAAAGCAATATGACTGACGACATTTTGAACCGCGTATCAAACAATTTGGATCCTGATCAGATGCCGCGTCACGCGGTGTCTGATCAGGATCCAAATTGTTTGCAAATACGCCTTTAGACGTCAATGACAGTGAACGGGCTAAGCTGTAAACGATTGCTTCACAACATTTACTGTTCAACAATCATCAGCGGAGTTCCTGACAATTGTTATTTGTATTAACCTCAAAGGGATGACATCCGTATAAAATACTCGGTTGAGATATGTCTCCTCTGTGCCGATCTAGAATCGATTTGTATACTTAAGAGAATGCCAAGAAATAAACACGAGGTACAGTAGAGAAAACGTTATATGTATTTTCCCAATAAACGCGCTTACGCTAAAACTATTATTTCCGTATCAAACAGTTTGTAGCCAGATCAGACGCCGGGTAATCCGGCGTCTGATCAGGCTCCAAACTGTTTGCCAATCAGATCAAAATAAAAGTTTAGGAATATCAATAGGATGTAATTTTCTACGTTTTAGTGCAATGCGTTTCGTTTGCGTTTAATTGGGAAAGAATAACGTATTCTCCACGGTAACCCTCTACCATGGTGATACAGTGCAGAAGACGTTGTTTATTCCTATTTAAACACAAACGAAATGCAAACGCATCGCCATAAAAAGTAGAAAATGATAGTTTTTCAATAATTCTGACTATTCATGTTAATTTTAGTGACAAACAGTTTGGAGCCTGATCAGACACCGGGTTACCCGGCGTCTGATCTTGCTCCAAACTGTTTGCACTGGAAATAATAATTTTGGCATAAGCGCGTTTATTTGGAAATAATAACGTATTGTTCACTGTAAGCTGATGTTTTAAAAAATCAAAATTGATGTATGCAACCTATCTGAAATATCAGTATATATTAAGTCATTTTCTGCGAAAAGAATCATTGATAAATTGATGGAAGAGATAAACAGTTAAGATCACAATGAATGGTAATTTCCATTTAAAGTCACTCGGCGTCAGATCTGGTTCTAAACACGGTGCTAATGAGACTTAAAGTGCGATGGTCAAAATAATTGTTAGACATTGCATCATCACCAATATTCGCAAACAGTTTGAATCCAGATCAGAGACCGCGTAACGCCACACTCGTCTTTAGGTTTCTTTTATTTAAAAAGCATACATCTAAATTAGACAACACATGCAGACGAAAGTTTTAAAGCAGTCCATATAGCAGAGGAGAATACGTTATTCCTTCCTAATAAATGCGTTTGTGATAAACTAGTATTTCCATTGCAACATTTTGAAACCAGACCAGACGCCGTATTACCCGGCGTCTGATATGGCTCTAAAATGTTTGCCACTCAAACCAAAATAAATAATCAGAATTGTTGTCATTTTCAACATTTTGTTGCTCTTCGTTTTGCGATTAAACTGTAAAAAAAAACACACCAGAGGTAACGGGTCAAACCGAAATTCCTCAGTATCGCCTTTTATATTACCCATCTTTATTGCGGTAATAATACATGTATCTCTGTAAAACTGTCGTCTGCATTTTATCTTTTTTATGTTTCGGCAGAAGAATCATTATTATGTTATAATTGTGAAACAGTTTGGTTCTTGATCAGACGCAGTGTTTCTCTGTGTCTGATCGTCATTCAAAATATTTTGCAAAAGGTACAGTACAATGTACAACCTTTCTATTACGACCATTGAATTAGGCGTTTACGACAGGTGACTGCTTAAAGCAAAGCGACAGTAAAACAGAAAGCTCCTATAATTATGAGCTTTCTGTTTTTACTGCTACCTTGCGTTAAGTTGTCACCTGTACAATTTATTTAAGCTGCCATCTGTCTTTAATACAATCAATGTATAGGCCTTCGTTCTGGTGGTCGTAATAGAGAGGTTTAACTGTATTCCAATATATTGAAACTTTTCAGTGAAGGCGTTAAATATTGGCTGTTTTCCTACAAATACGGTTTTGTTGATTCCTTCGAGATTTCCGATTCCTTCTGTGAAAATGTTGATGAATAGTTTTCCGAAATGTGCTAAATTTTAACAAGACACGCTATATCCAATTCCAATCGAATTCTTTAGAGTAAAGGGTATTTCCTTTCTAAAATTTTATTATATTACACACTGGCATTATGTTTGAAGTATATTTTTCCTCAGCATATTTTTTCCAAAATGTTTGTTCGTTAAATGTCGTATTTTAAGCTCTGTCTGTATGTGTGTCTGTCTCTCTCTGTGACTGTTTGTCTGTCCGTTTCTCTCTGTCTCTGTATGTCTCTTCGTCCCTATCTGTATGCCTGTTTCTCTCTTCTCTCTCTCTCTCTTTCTCTTTCTTTCTATCTATCTATATTTAATTATTATTTCTATGTATCTCTTGTGCCATTTAAAACGCCTCTGTAATGGCTTGATTAAGATCAGACCGGTGGTTACATTGTTATCATTTATGTTCATTTCAACCAGTACATGTATGTAGCCTAATCAGATAAGCAACTCAGTCAATTACTAGTACATGTACATGTATTAGGCTCCAAGTTAACCCTATTGTCGCTAAAATATAGTCTATATTGGTAGTGGCGTGTGCAATATTTTTAACGTCAGCTATAGGGCTGTTCTGACTACAGAAATGTCGATACTAGTGTCAAATAGTTTGGAGCCTGATCAGATACCGCGTTACGCGGCGTCTGATCAGGAGCCAAACTGTTTGCAAAGTCGCCATATGGTGTCATTGGCAGGGAATAATTAATTCCATTACATTGGAAAATCTTATGTTTTCTCCTCTCTAATAAGGACCGCCCCTACAACAATAGCAATGGTAGTAAAATCTCTGATGGACGCATCTATTTTACCAAGGTTTATCATTATAGGGCTTAGTTTGTATGTGATGCACTATTTTCTACACCGAATTGCAATATAATGAGACTCTGTCTACAAGGCACTTTTGATGTAGTCCGTTTTGGCATTGTGCAAACCAACATAATATTCTTAACCCCAGTTTCTGAATAACAGTGGAGAAGATATTGTTCTTTCTCTCCAACACAGTGTCATAAAATGTAAAAAATTATGTCTTTTTGATAATGATTCCAATGTATTTCAATCTGAACGGCAAAGTTGTGAGCCTGATCAGACGCCGAGTAATGTTTGTAGCACTAACACGTTTATTTGGAGAACATATCGTCTGCCCAAATGTACCTCTCATGTTTGCCTTCACACTCAATCCGTGTCATTGTCTATAGCAAAACAATGCAATTAACCCTTTCATGATAAAATTATTCGGGAGAGTTTTACCCCTTCACCGTTTCATTGTCGTCTGCTTCAGGATGCCAATTGTTTGCAAACGCGCTTTTAAACGTCATTGAGAGCGAAAGGGTTAAGATCGTCCTTGAAACCTGAGTCTAATAATGAATAAGGAAATCTTGTCTGCATTGTGATCATGCTAATGTCTTTTCCGTTCAAATTGACATTGTTTTGAAACACAATGACGTAACAACATTTTAGAAGATTACAGTGCAGATATGGACGTCATGTTTACAAGTAACAGATTAAAACAAGATAAAACAAATCATACAAACCCAGATGGATCCCTACATTTGGCTCATAGTCTAACATATCCATATTTCAAAGTGTCAAAGTTAATATAATCATGTTCAACTTTAAAAATACGGATATTCGATTTAAACGATTTCGATATATCGAAGTTGGACTGTAACTCTCTGCTCAATAGGTCAGACCAAGGTCTTTCTTTCTCTTATTTCCTAGACCTCCCAGAGTAAAAGCAAGTTTGCAGATAATTTTATTATGCTTACATTACGTCGAGGGAATAGTTAAATACTAAAGGAAATTCGTGGTAAATACAGGCTGTCAATCGGGACAGACTTGAGACGGAGGAATTAATTAAAGAGAAGCAGTCTCACAAACAAATAACGTCTGGAACTAAACAATTATGCATCGCGTTTATACACCACAGCCAAGCCTGTGATCAACGCCCATTCAATATTGAATAACTAAACTATCTCTAAGGAAATGCTGCTGCTTAATGCAGCACAAGAGATAGCAGACAACGCTCAAATAAACTTTCTGCATTTTTATTTCCCTGTTTAATGCTTTCAGTGATATTGAAGGCTGAAGCTATATATTTTGTATAGGATTTATCATGGTACTACTGTTAACTTTAATCAAAGCAATGCACAAATACCAGATCTCTAATCGTCTCACATCCATTTTGAATTGATAAGATTGTGTAGCATAAATGCAATTTAATTTGTTTCTTTGTCAGACAATACAGTATTGCCAATCCTTTTCAACCATAGAATGAACGTCTTTATCGGTATCTTAGGCGTGTTGCTACATAAAGCAATGTAACAGTAATGCATAAATGGCATTTATGAACTTGTTGCTTTACTACGTTAAGTTTACATCACACTTTTCTTTAAAGCCAACAGCTAGTATTTGTTTAAGAAGCTGTGATAGCGTTGCTGTTTGTATACAATCTGGCGGTAGCTGTCAGTTAAAACAATTTGTTTTCAGCATATGTAAGAAATTTGTAAAGGCAATCCTCTTCTTATTTTTGGTATGTTGCAAAATAGTATATACATATATTGCACATAATGTAGACAATGATAAGACATTCCCTGATTACGGCAATGCATGGGTTTTTTTAATTTTTATTTCTCTCAACCAGGTTTTTTAAAAATCAAAATCAGTTCTGAACCCTTTCACTGGCAACACTTTCGTGAGTTTTTTTACCCCTTCACCGTCATGTCGTCTGCTTCAATATTGTTGTCTGCAATATCGTTTATAATAAGGCGGTATGGCTGAAGAAATTTCTAAACGAGTTTCAAACAGTTTGGATCCTGATCAGACGCCGCATTACGCGGCGTCTGAACAGGATACAAACTGTGTGCGGCATTGAGAGTGAAGGGGATAAGAATCAACGTTGACTGGTTATACTGCAGACTTTTCCAGAAAGCTTTCATTTCCTGTATGCCAAACCATTGCAATTCTAAAGATGTTTAAACGGGGAAAATAACTCATTTTCCACTGCAACCCCTAACAGACATATTATGGCCCTAGAAACAAACCTGTGATTGGATTCATCTTGTAAAGAGCAATTTGTCAATGTAGGACATTACGATTCCCCAAGCACATTGTATTGACAAAAAATGTCGTCAACGTTTGTACATTTCGTCTAAAATTATTCTGAATTCATTGATGATTGCTTTCTAATGACCCACCGCCAGGCATAACTAAATGCGAACAGGCACTGCCTTCCTGTAAATGTCAGGGAGTTCGTGGGCTAATGATTGCAAGAATAATGCACTCTACCCCAGTGCATTAACCCTGTCATTGCCAAATTTATCTCATTGGACTCTGAAGATGTTATTATTTCCAGTTTAAATGCAAACATTGTTGCTAATTATACAAAACTTAAGTAGTGGATTCAAATGAGCTACTGTATTCCTGCATGTATAACTGCCACAGAAAAAGATCATCAACAGCAAATTTTCCACAGTTTGTATTTACTACATTTATTTGCAATGCATCTACCTTTATTGCAATGCATTTCCCATTTTCAGGAAATAATAACGTCTTCTTCACTGTATTGCAGTGGAGAAAACGTTATTCTTTCCCAATAAACGCGTTTATGCTAAAACTATTATTTGCAGTGCAAACAGTTTGGAGCCAGATCAGACGCCGGGTTACCCGGCGTCTGATCAGGCTCCAAACTGTTTGCCACCATGATAAACATTAAATATCAGAATTGTCCAAAAGTTGTTCTTTTCTACGTTTTAGTGCTTTGCGTTTGCGTACGTTTGCGTTTAAACGGGAAAGAATAACAGATTCTCCACTGTATATACCGCAATACTCGTATAACCGAAACACAAACTATAAGTGGCATCATGGTCTTTTTTACAGAAAATCAAGCAACGATTTCCAGGAGAATTTTATTTTCTGCAGATATCAAGTACAGCGTTCCCTCTCTACAACGACACCAAATGGGAGACTAAAATTGTGTGCGTTGTTCGGAGGGAGTCTTTATATGGTGGGAAATTGGCTTACAATTGCAAACAGCTTGAATCCAGATCAGAAACCGCGTTACGCGGCGTCTGATCTGGATTCAAGATGTTTGTCACTCGTCAATAAGTTTATTTCTGTAAAAATGTCCAATATGTAACTTTGAGAAACACAACAGATGACCGATTTAAGCAGACGACATTGCAGCCGCGAAAAGGTTTGACATAATTGTCTTGTTTGGGGAACAGCGGTAAGGAGAGAGTCGTTGTTGGGATGGGCCGTTGTAGGGAGGGAACACTGTATCAACATTTGAAAGAGCATACAGTGGAAAGGACGTTATTCCTTCCCAATGAACGCTTTATACTACAAACATATGACTATTGCAAACCGTTTGGAGCCAGATCGAACTGCGATTTTACCGGTGGCTGGTCAAACTCCAAACGTTTTTCCACTTAGAAAATAAAATCAGAATACTTCAAGAAACCATTATTTTGTATACATTATTGCTTCAGGTTTTGGTTTGGTGTCGTTCAAACTGATAGAAAAAAAACATCTTCTCCGTTGTATGCACCAAGCAACAAATATGAACGTTTAACATAACGCCGTAGCCGTCGTGCTTAAATGTGCAAACAGTTTCGATCCCGATCAAGTGTCCTGGCATTCGGAACTTCGTCAGATTCCAATATATTTAACAGTCTAAATATATTTTGTTGAGAAAGAATGGATTAGAGATACGGTGTGGTGTATCCTGCAGACGGCCAGCGCTGCATCAGAAGTTTATTGCAAGGACTGAAGGGTTAACAGAAATATAAGAGAGCAATTGAAAACCACCTGTCATGTTAGTCTTCATTAAATACCAAGGGACCTTGGAATACGGCAACCAGGCTTTTCTAAAGTCTTCTCATTTAAAACAGTTTAGTACTGCTGCAATGAGTGCAACTCGTTCACTGCCAACGGTGCCAAAAGGCGAGTTTGCAAATAGTTTGGATACTGATCAGACGCCGCGTAATGCGGCGTCTGAACAGGATCCAAACTGTTTGACACTCGTTTCGACGCTTTTAAGTTAAAAAGTCCTAAATCCGCCCTTAAAAATAGTGCAGACGACACTATCAATGCAGACTATAATTTGGCGGTAAGAGGGTTAAAGCAGACGAAATAAACTCGTCAGTGAAAGAGCTAACGTAATTCACTACTGTTGCAGCTTTTCACTGCCATTGGCAACTAGAATCAACTTTGGAAACAGTTTGGATCCTGATCAGATGCCGCGTAGTTCGGCGTCTGATTAGAAACAAAACTGTTTTAGATTACCGGTATTGTGATTATTTTTTAGGTCAAAATGCTTGAACACTTTCTTTGAAATGATGGTATAGGCAATATGATTAAGACGACCGTAGTTAAAACGGCGAAAGAAATAGTTAAGTACACAAAAATAGCAATACAAACAGTACTGTTTGCTCGTCCGTTTGAACGAAAGGAAATGCAAATTCTATGTACTAAAATGTAGAAAATATCATGTCTTTTTAAAATGTTGGCGATTCATTTTCTATACGAGTGCCAAACAATTTGGAACCTGGTTAGATGCCGGGTTATCCGGTTTCTGGTCTAGATCAAATCTGTTTGCAAATGATATATTTGTCTCAGTACAAACATAAACTGTTAATCACGGAATATAACAAATCGCCATGTTCGAGAAAGTGTTGCTTTCGACATTTAATTGCATTGCAGTTGCATTTTGTATCGTTTCAATTGGAAATTATTTCGTTTCTCCTCACTATGTTCCTCGCTGAATAAGATAATTGAGAAAAACCCGTACGTCTTGAAATTCTATTTTTATGGATTTTATATGTAAATGCAATATGTAAATGAATCTGTTCACGAAAGCACGATAACATTGGGTAACATTTAACCTTTTCACGCTGAGGGTTACATTTGATACTTTAAACTGCCGACTGCTGTATGTTTCGTGTCCGTACCACTGAACTGATAGTTTTAAGTTCTAATTAATGTTTTAAAAGGTCGGTGCCAGCCTTCTGGGGCGACGTATTGTTCTGCAGAAAGGGGTTTAAAATAAACACAGTAATTTTGTTGAATAAAACGCCAAAATATTTCAGAAATTATGCATTAAGCCATTTGTGAAACTTCTCTTAATCATAGCAATTTTTTAACAATAAAGTACCAAACGCAGACTCTAAATACTTTTGATCAGAACTTTATATCCATTCATGCAGGCTAAAGTATTAGCGAATATTCTGCAAAACAAAACTAAAACGTTAAACCTTCAGGAAGATGTTTGTTCATATCCATTCAATTTGTGGAGATTTCTATAAAAAAAAAGAATACTTTTCGATAAGTGTTTTTGTTATTACATACAAACATACAACGATGATGCGAAAGTACTTGAGTCGAAAACACTATTTTTTCAAAGATACAAAATGGCTTAGCTACGTTTTAGCTTTTAAGGGTATGTTTGATTTAAAAAAGCTCGAGTTGTCGAATTTGTAGTGATGAAATATGTGCAAGTTCGACCTATGCGATATCAGGGTTCGACTTCATACACAATAAAATAGGCTATAACAGTTATAACAAAACCACATTATAATCTACATTGTTTTCACATACGAAAATGTTAATACATGTTATGCCTTAGCAGTATACAGTGGATAATACATTATTTATTCTCAATATTATTGTTCATGCGAAACCATTTATGTCCATGGCAAACATTGTCTAGCCAGATCGGAATCGGACAATCGAATGAAAATAATTCTTCAGAATTTTCAAGGTTTTCAAGGTTATCAATTTCAACATTTTGAACATTTTATTATGTTTAGTATCTTTTAAATGGGGAAATGTTAACATACTTGTAGTCTATACCGTATACAACAAACAGTATTCACAAACTATAATTCTTCAAAATTTTACCATGTAAGCGGCGAATACGTGCCACAGTCATTACTTTTGCAAACAGTATGGATCCAGATGAGACACCGCGTAACGCGGCGTTTCATCAGGATCCAAACTGTTTGACACTCTGACCCTGTTTATAAAAGAAATTTAGAAAAAATATGTTTTTGGAACAATTGGCAGACGACATTTGATACAGACGAAACAATTACCCAGCATGCAAAGAGTTAAACAGGCACCTAGTTTTCTGAAACGGAAAAGTATACGTTTTCGCCTGTATATGACATGCTGGTATTGACGTAATGGATAATCAGCAACTCAATCAGGTCATGGAGAAGAATCTTAGAATCTGAATTGGGTTATAAACAGCTTACGTTCACATCTCATGGCGTTAATGAAAAGACGACACCCTGATAGATGGAATCACAAGGAAATTGAGCGCTTAAAGCACATTACTTTCTGTGATGATGTCATGCCACGGGGACAAAATACAGGAACTTTCTGTAATGATAGAGTCATCAGTACAGATAAGTAGTTAGTACAGTTTCCTTAGTGTTACTACCGAAATTCAAAGTGCTTGAGAGTATTGAAACTAGTTTCAAACTGCAATACAGAGGCATGGAATGAAAAAATATACAAGGAGATTAATAGTGAATATTCTGAAAACAATGCTTCTGTTTTAATGTATTTGATAGTAGGATTTGTAACTATTGACATATAGAAAGAACCTCTAACATTGAATAAAACGTTACATAGGCTAAAAACGGATTTGGCCTAAACCCATTTTCGTGATAACTTTAATATTATTTCAGATGTTTTGAGATTATCATGTCACGTTCCCGCTTCGGAAACTATTCATTCGAAGGAGAAAGTGAAAGTAGGTTCTGTTTATTTCATGAAGATCATACATGTACTGTAGAATGTAGTATTTATTCAATGGACATTACACATTTCCAATCGTTTTCATTGTTTCGTGTAATACATTTCTCAAATGAACCGACTTTTTATTTATTTATGGTTATTGTCTAATTGTTAATGTCAGATATTGAGTGATGGGTGATTGTTTAGGACTGAGTCAAAGTCTTGGAAAATCGACTCAGACTACAGAGGTTTCAAAGACTAAACTATTCTTTCAATATCATTTAAAAATGCGTTATTCTTCCCAAATTTACGCGCCTTTGCTAAATTTCTTTATCCATTGCAAACAAATTAGCTAGATCAGCCGCTGGGTATCCCAGTGTCTGATCTGGTTCCAAACCATTTGCCATTCTGATAATACACATCGTTACCTTCAGATTTGTCATAAGCTGACATTTTTCCATTTTATTGCATTGCCTTTGAGTCGGTTTTCGTTTAATCAGGACACTCGGAAAGAATAACGTGTTCCCCAATGTTCATCAATAACACCAACAGCATCGGGCAACATGTTTTCGATTGGAAGAAACATTGGAACATAAATTTCAAACACACCATAATAATTCAGTCAACTAAGATATTCACATGTGCATTAAAATGTAATTCCATTCATCTTATTAAGTCTTATCTCTTAGACTGACAAGGTAAAATTCCAAAATTCTGAAACTTAATTATCGCCTATGTCAATCTAAACACGTTTAGTATCTGCACAAACTATAATCTTCCCAGGAGCTGTTTCGCTTCCATTGATTTACATGGATGAAAAATACAATTATGACTTGAGTACACCTGAGGGAGAAGCCTCGATAAATCACCCTGCCCACGTCAAATAATGAAGTGGTACATTAAACCCAGTCCATAGCAGTGACGTCATCTGCTTTAAATATTGCGTTCTGTTTACTTTCATGGAATGCATTAGCAAAGCAAACATTGAAGACCATGACGAGACGCCGTGTTTGCGATTCAATATGAACTGTTCTGCTGTATAGACTAGGGGACTATTTCTTTTCGATATTCAATCATAAATGGGTTTAAGCAATATTACTACATGTTAGTAGTATTTTGTGTGCTCACTATAAAGCCCGTAGAGTGATCATCGTTATAGAGACGTTTGGTCGAATGATCATGTTTACCAATTGTCAAAGCCATATCTAGATATAGGCAATGTCATTGCTTCTAGTGAAGATATAGATTACTTGTCATTTTCGTCCATATTTAGATACGTGGTTTCTTCAAATAGGATAAAAAGCGATAACGCAGAAAACTGTCTGGTCAATTTCTATTTATGCTCTACTTTCTACGTGTCGTAACTCATTTATCCCCTTAAACCTTAATGGTCTTTCCAAATTTCTAATTGAATCAAGTTCAGTTCTGAGTATTAAGAAATGGTTTCAACAAAAGTTTGCAACATGCCAAACTGTGCAGTAGCCCTCTAAGCAGGGTGTATAGTGTATACATTTTGCATAGAAAAGGTGACTGTGTACTCCTTACAGGTACACTGTTTGTTGATTACGAGTATACTCGTCACTAGGATTAATATATGTTTAACGCAATTAGTGTGTATATCTTTGAGTATTCACTGTAATTGAACATTACTACATTACAACGTCAAGTGAGATGACGTCATCACGTCATCGTCTTCTTATACTTTGCCATCTGCATTGTTTTGTTGTAAACTTAAGATCTTAGTAATTTTGGCAGAATAATTATATGAGTATCAAACAATCTTGACCAGTTTTGATGTCTCCTCTAGATCCAAATTGTTTTGCAAATGATATATTTAACAGAAAATGAGTTAGACGTTAATGTTTGTCTATTGTCTTGTAAATGAAATCAACAATCATAGTAATTGGATGCCATCCGCCGGCTAAGCCTGATGGTCGCCGTCTGTATGGCCTTTGGTTGACCAGTTCAGGAGAATTTTATGCAATTATTGACTGCGTAACCAAATTAAGCAGCAGGGTCAGTGGTACTAAGTGATTCTTACACAAATAGGCAATCGAGTTAGCCGACAGAAACATTGAGGATGTCTGGTACGAAACGGAAATGGGGTTCCGAACAGATTGTTTAATACAGACAAGATTGTCTAAAACACGGATTTACTATGGGTCATTCTAATGTATAGACATTCGCCTAATAAATACCGTTGCATAATTAATGTGTCCATCAGACAAAAGCAATCAAGAAGAATAGCTAGCCAGAACATCGACAAGCAACAGTGTCTTACAGTGCAATTAAGTATCATAAATAAATAAGTTTATTCAACAGCCAACCGAATCACAACTCAGACAAACATTTCTGGTTTATGGTGCCATTGGCACACGTAAACCCCGTCTGTATAGGACAAGTGTACTCTCCATCATTACGATTTCTGTTAAGGGCGTTTATACACATGACAAAAGGATACAATGGAAAAAAAAACGTTATTCTTTTCCAATAAAAGCGTTTACGCTAAAACTATTATTTCTAGTACAAACAGTTTGCGTCCAGATCAGACGCCGGCTAACCCGGCGTCTGACCAGGCTCCAAACTGTTTGCCACTCAGCTTAATATTATAAGTCAGAATTGTCAAAAAGTTGTTATTTTGTACATTTCATAGCATTGCGTTTGCGGTTCGTTTGCGTTTAAAAGGGAAAAAATAACGTCCTCTCCACTGTACATGGGCTAAAGCAAGGACCGATACATGTAAGTCTCCGTTTGAATTGTCCAAAAAATCAAACTTTTTTCAGTATTAGTCAGTGAAGAATATTAATGTACTTAAATATTAATTTTCATTTATTTATTAATAGAGTATTTTACATATCGGTGCTTAACGACAGGTAAACGGTTTAGGCTAGTAGAAATAATACCAATATCTCCTTTGTGTCTAACGTTCATTTCAGCATTAATCTGGCATATCTCACGTTGACAATGTCGCTAAAGATCCCTATATGTATGCGTCTTTTCGTACAGGTAACATGTACTGGTAACGAGTACATGTGTCTTATGCAAACAAAGTAGACTATGACAAGAGTGCTCCTCTGAGCAGAATATGTACTATTTGTCATTTTGCAATATGTTATTAGAATCAATACTAAATATTTAAGATAGTCTAGACTAAATGGGAAACTTGAATTGTTCTTTACCCTTTACTTTCCTAGCCAGTCGCAATTTCGTTTTGTATGTTCATGGTTTCAAAATTGTTTGCAATAACAAAATAAGAAATAGATAAAACGATTTCAAGAAAATGTTTGTTATTGTTGATGAACGTAAACAGCTATTTAACGTGGGGTGAGCTTTCTACTTAACTTTCATCCTGAGTTTAGCTGCCAACTGTCTTTGAAATATTCAGTTTTTTGTTTATGAGTTTCCTCAAAAGTGCGTTCCCTCATGGCCTGAATATGAGATACCGGTATATTTTAGTTTATATATACAAATGTAGCTGAACAGGTCCCTACTGTATTCGTTGAAGCTTAAAACAATCAGCATAATATCTTTTGATATGTATGGAGTCATATCCAATTTACAAGCAATCATGTCTCGGACAAAGTGTGGATTACACCACATCGAAAGTCTTGAATACCAAATGAATTATGGGTTTTTTCCAGACAATTGGAAACTGTTTAATTTACACGCAACGGAAGTAATATATTGTGAGTTTTATATTATGTTATTTTAGAGAAGTCTTTGCTATAGATAAATTGCAATACTACAGTGGTGAAAACGCACATTTTTTCCAAATAGAGATGCGTTTATACAAAAACATGTTTCCCATTGCAAACAGTTTGCAACCAGATCAGACGCCGGGTAACCCGGCGTCTGATCAGGCTACTAACTGCTTGCAAGTGAAATTAAACCTTATCGTAGAACGTCACGAAATTGCATTTTTCATCATTTCATGGAATTGTGTTTGCGTTTTGGTTGCGTTTTGTTTGCGTTAAAAAGGGAACGAATAATGTCTTCTCCACTGTATTCGAGAAAACTTTTCTAGAGATCAATTGCAATTCTGGGCAGCACTATGGAAATAGACGAAACCAATTCCGTACAACACAAACAAAGCCTAGTGGCTAAAATACACTAATAACATCAAAATGTAAAAATATTTCATTATTTTCTCATCATAGGAACAACGTGTTTGGAAGATTAATCGTGTGCCTTGTCAAATGTCAGATTTATTTAAAACGCAGAAATTAAATGAGAATTTAGTACATTAGTTTTTACGTTGTTCATGCTCTGGTGTTTATTGCTATCTTGTAAATGTAAACATGTAACTCTGCGATCATCGTTCGACTTGTCCAATTGATTTTCGCCAGTGTTTACTCACTGCTTTGTGTCTATACAGTAAAACCTCTCTATAACAACCACTTAAAATAATGGTAACTAATTGTATAAAACAGGTGACAGCTAATAGCAAGGTGACATTTAAACAGAAAGCTCATACATGTAAAGGAGTTTTCTGTTTTACAGTCGTCTTGCTTTAATCAGCCACCTGCCTTAAACATCTAAAATTAACAAAATTTAGTGTTAGTATTAGAGAGTGTTTAGTTAAGTTTTGCAACTACACCCACTCAAGAGATGGACGAATATTGCTCGAGAACGCTAATTTATTGACCCTGTATAACTTCTAATGTACAATACCAATTCCAGTTACAACCTTTTAGTTTTGACAATATACGGTTGTTTCCCGATATAAAGCAACATGTCAAACAAAGCAGTATTTCGTCAGAAGGCTCCTATATAGGCCTTTTGGTGAGGACCTACACTGATTGCATAGACCAGATGTATTATTTACATACTTTAAAAAAGTCAACACATACCACTAGGTTGAAAGTAAATGAAAAATACCCCTTAGGCGTCTAGTTTAGTTTGATCTTACGTAAGGATTCAAATTTTGAGTTTTAAAATGTGTACACATAAACGTTACTCTTACCGGTTTCAATACAATACAAACGCTTAGCAATAAAATGTGGAAAAAGCAGTTTCTAGAAAATGTTGACAATTCATTTTAATCTGAGTAACAAACAGTTTAGAGTCTAATCAGAAAGTAACCCGGCGGTAACCTGACTCCAAACGTTTGTTTAGCATTACATGTAGCACATATATTAGAAACTTATTCTCCTCTTTTGCAATGCTTTTCAAATTTGTTCGACAGAATATCAAACGTAGATTTTAAACCTTTCGTTGTATGTTGGCCAGAGAACAATGATATTTTCAAACAAATTGGGTCTTGTTCAGATACCATTTTACTCGTTTCATCAGAAATCAAAGTCTTTGACACCCTCATAATTATTATTCTATCAACAGTCCTTCAGTCAAGTTGCGCATATTCACAACGTTTTAAGAAACCAAAGTAGTTGGTAATGTTTAAAATTACTTTTTTTTCCGGCCAGCGAAAGAATGCAAATAGTTTGGAACGTATTTTACAGATGATTATATACAAAATTAGTAAAACGAGTTCCTTAAGGAAGTGTAGAAGAAAGAATAATTCCGAGTAAAATTCATTACACTCACAAAATTGGTAGCTCATGCAGCGCCTTGACCTAGTTTTGAGTTTGGAACGGGCATTATTCGAGCACTTTAATCCACTGAACACTGTGTTATGCAGGCCCATTATACTTAAGTATGCCATTTCACAACTTCTGTTAATGAAGCATATCAAATTAGAAACCACTGGTTTTAAAATAAAGTACAGTTTTCACTACTTCGCTAATCTAAATAACTGTGTTTTTGTGTTTTCATTTGGCGAAAATAGATAGGGTTCGTCTGAAAAGTGTGCCAGGAGTAGTACTTCTAAAACTCTACAAACGACCAATGCCTGGCACCAAGATTTTAAGGAGTTTGAATCGAGGCTGAAATTGTTCTCAAGCAATGGTCAAATTTGAGCAAAAGCTCAAACCAGTCAAATGCGTGAGGACGATATCAGACTTAATTCAATCTCTATATAACCTTTGACCAAGCAGTGTATTGCAATCGACTCTTCTGATGTACATGCTTGAATATAGGACTAGATATACAAAGATAACGTTAAGGCACGTTGCAGCGTTTGCCCTTATACAGCATACATGTACCATACTCAATAACTTATCAGGGTATACAGGTTTTGCCTATGTCTTTCTCTGCGGATAACTGACATGGATCGGCTAAGAATTTATTATCGAAGTAGTACTTTGTGTTTCATTTAGATCTAAAACAGTTTGCAACTAATTCACTCGTAGCGTCGGCTTACAGCAAGATGAAAATAAATCAGAAACACTCAAAAGCGTTTTCAAGTTTGCTTTTATTCTAATTAAAAGTTTGCATTTTTAACTTCTCCAAATGACAGGCAGTGGAATAATGTGCTATATCGGAATTTAATGATACGGGTTTGTTATGTCAAAACTTGTAACCCGGGTAAGAAACAAAGTGACGAACTTGAATGTTAGATGTGCATATGTACAGTGGATAAAACGTTATTCTTTCCCAATAAACGCGTTTACACTAAAACTATATTTACATTGAAAACAGTTTGGAGCCAGATCAGACGCCGGATAACCCGGCGTCTGATCAGGCTCCAAACTGTTTGGCACTCAGATCAACATGAATAGTCAGGATTGTCAGACAGTTGACATTTTCTATGTTTAATTATAATGCGTTTGCGTTTCATTTGCGTGTAAACGGGAAAGAATAACGTTTCTCCACTGTACCATCAAGTTTATGTTGGGCTTAGTTTAACCATTAGAACTCTATAGGCGACATTGAAAATTCCGTTACGATACAGGGCTGCCATATGTTGATCATGAAAAGGCCTAAGATTTCCAAATTTTCTATTTTCAAGTGCGATTTTACTCCATAATCAATTTTTAGAAACTTAACCATTTAAAGCAGGTTGGAAGTAAAGCAGAATGCGCGTAAGGCGCATTCTGCTTTACTTTCATTCTGCTTTAAGCTACTATCTGCTAAGATAAAAATCCGAAGCATCCGGAAAAATCTGGAAAATTGGCAGCCCTGGCGATAGTTAGGACTCAGACGAGACTCCAAGTGAACCCGCGTCTCATCAGGGTCCAAACTGTTGGCCACGCGGACAAAACATGAAAGTGCCAGGTCAGATAAATCAACTCTAAAAGTTGATTCACGTGACAAATTTTACAAAACGTGAGCTTCCCAGCATATTGCAAGTTACATGTAACGGGGGCGGATTCAGAAAGCTTGTGTTAGATAGTAGTTGTTGAGAAGATTCCGTTTGTCCTAATGCAAGGAAAACATCTTGTATGGTTTTATGTAAATGGATTCAATATAAAATTCCATTATGGAAATGATATTGTTCCCCAGAGTATTTTGTCTTTCAGTTGTATTTAACCTCTTATGCTTTACGAATACAATTGTATAAGTATTCTTATTTTGTGTACACAAAATGATGGAACATATTTTTACGACGCAATTAGCCTACATGGAATATTACGAATTTACTTAAAAGAACATAAAAGTAGTTTACCAGTTTTATGACTACTGAGATTAATGGATTATGTTAAAGATGTATGGTAAATTAAAGCAGACTGACTGTCAAGATGAAAGCTTCTATAGAAACTATATATATACTTTGTCTTTATCCAACTTTAAACATATTGACATTTAAACATCGAACGATATGCGACAAGTCTAAAATAAAGTATGAAAAAGGTGATGCTTCAAAAGGGTCTACACTGTTTGAAAATGTTGGTATTACGACAATAATGTGGGAGGGTACTCGTACATGTATATGCTTAAGAGAAGACGTTGTTCTTTAATACACGCGTGTGTGTTTAACAATTCTTTCCACGGTAAATATTTTGAATTCATACCACACGTCAGGTAACCTGTCGGCTGATCCAGTTTCAAACTATTTAATATTCAGATCAAAATGTATAGTTTAACATGCCAACAAAAGAGCTTATCTGCTACAGTTTATTGCATTATTGAATAAAGAAAGCATTTTCAAATTGCGATTGCAAAATGACTTTTATTGAATTACACTTGAGTTGATATAACTTTTTGTAAGATCGATATTATATTTCAAGATCGAGAACAATATGCATACTTAACTTTCATTAGCAGTTCGGGATTATAAACTTTAACGTAAACGAAACAAATAGCTTTATATATTTAACAACCATTATGAAACAGCCCTGGAAAAGCTCTTTAACCCTTTAACTAACAGTCTCGACCAAGAAAAAAACTATTATTGTATTTGCGTCCCTAATCCTTTAAACTGGAAATAATTCGCCACTTACGAAGTAATGTTTAGTCACTCAAGCATCACATAACGCTTACCATGTTAGCGGCGAATACATGTATGTGCCACAGCGATTACATTTGAAAACAGTTGGGATACAGATGAGACACGGCGTCTCATCAGGATTCAAACTGTTTGAAACTCCGACCCTATTATGAAAAGAAAATTCTATTTTTAGAACAGTTGCAGACGACACTTTGTATCGACGAAAACATTACCCAGCATGCAAAGTGTTAACCGAGATGTAACTACAGAAAACGATCACCAAGGTCTTTCAGATGTCACTAGCCATTTTATATGCCAATCTGCGAATATAATAAACGTAGCTCTGAATGCAAAAGCAAAAAGTATGGAGCCTGATCAGACGCCGAGTTACTCGGCGTCTGATCAGGCTTCAAACCTTTTTGCATTGGACATCGGTTCTAAGAGTACAGACGTATGCATAGAGCATAATATAGCAATGAATACTAGCGTTTTCAAACCTGTACGCACATTTCCCCTTGCTGAACTGAATTACCGCGGGTGTCAAAGATATGACATTCTTATTGTGGTTTCCTTAGAATAACGGACCCCGTGAGTACCAACATTATATTGATTTGCATGCATGACAGACACTAAAGAAAGAATTATACTTAAGGAAGAAATTCAATAAATCATCCAGGAGTAATCCCAAAACACAATTATCGTTACATTCAGCACACAAATCCTTCTTTGGTACTGTCACGTTGATAGTCTTTGTCGAGGGATGTTTTTGTGCTGAGTATATGGCACGGAAATGTTGCCATTTTAATATGACAAGTCATGATAATGGTGAACGCCCGCAAATGATTGTCATACAAAACAATATGGGCTGAGATGAAAGGGTAAATGGTTGCTTCTTCAAGAACATTTTGTTTTATAGTAGGGGATACATTAGTCTTTCCCCAAAACACATTTTTGTGCGAAACGAGTTACATGTATTTCCATTGCAAACAGTTTAGAGCCAGCTCAGACGCCAGTTCCGAAATGGCTTCAAACTCTCTGCAATGATCAGGCTCCAGATAATGGAGTATTTCAAAATCTAAAATCTTTATTTCTGCAGTAAACCCTATGGTGTCACTACTCGTTAGAATCGTCTCTTAGAAACGATTCTAATGAGTAGTCACACCATAGGATTTGGTGCTGAAATGATTGAGACAATGTTGAATTTGTTCAGTTTACCCCCTCTTATCTGGAGCCCTGAATGGTGATATTTAATGTTGTTTTAGCATAAATGCATTTATAGGGAAATCGTCGTTTCCATCACTGTACAGTGAAACCTCTCTAGTATGACCACTAAACCGAAGGCTACTTTATTGTAAAAAGACAGGTGACCGCTTAAACAAGGCGACAGTAAAACAGAAAACTCCTACAGAAGCTTTTTTTTTTCACTGTTACATTGCTTTAAGCAGTCACCTGTCTTAAACACCTGATCATTCACACAATTTAGTTGGTCTTAATAAAGCGGTTTAACTGTTTTATTTAATCACAGGTCATAAGTATAACATTTCAGTTTCTGTAAGGCTGTTCTGTTTATCAATTGCTTACCTGGTCACGACTTTTGGCAGAGTAAGAATGTTGATTAATAGTTTCAAACAGTGCTGCGCTGTTGTGATCAGTTAGACTGCACGCTTTAGCCTGACAAAACATGAAGAAACGTGGCATCGTACGGAATCATATCCGTTTCAATATCTAAAGAATTATGGGTGGTCGCCACCGGTAGAAACTCAAAGTGGAGATTTTGTAAAACGTTCCAGCTACATTTCGTTTAAAATAAAATGGCAATGTTTTGATGTTAAACTAGTGTTACATTACAGAACACTAGACTGAATGCAGCATTCTTTTCTGTTAATTGATACCGGTGCTCTTAATATTAACCCATGGGCGCATGGTAGTTTAAATGGACAATTTCAGTTTAAAATTAAATCTTGTCCACTGTTTTACAATTTGGGGATGTGTTTTACAATTTATTGCAAAAAGATACCAAGCAGTGCAGACGCTGAACCAATGGATCCTATAAGATTCGTATGATCAAGATGTACAGTTGTTGCATAAGACAAGTGTACTCTTCACATGTGCAAGTCTTTGTTAAAGACCTATAAACTTGTTGCTAGGGTCCAGTGGGTTAATACCAACCGTAAGTATAGCAATTTGTAACATGAATATTTATTATGATGTAAACCTATGTGTGGCCAACAAATCTAATCATAGATTTACCTATAATGAGAAATATTAATGCACTGAATAGTATGCTCGTTGCGGGCGAATTTGTGATATATTTTACAAACAGTTTGACACTCTGATGATATAATCTGAAAGAAAATGACTTTTAGTCAATTTTGAGAAGTGTTGCCGACAACACATAATGTAGACGACAATGCCATAGCATGCGGGAGATAAGGACATCATGGTAGACATAGTCACACAATAAACTACTATTTGTTGCTGCAATCCAAACCAAGGCTAGAATGCAGTGTAATAGAAACTGATGAACCCTATTCAATGCTTAACAATTGTCGTTTGCTTTTATTTCTCAAATTTAAATTTTATGTATTTGGAATTTGGAACTATTCAAGTGAGTGTCAAACAATCTCCGCGTGACAGTTTGCAAGTAATCGGATTAAGGCAGGGAAATGGGTTAAATGTAACACATAGAAAGCAAAGTATATATATATATATAAGACTTTCCTGCTTGACTGTCATATTGTTATATACAGAATTCAGAATATTGTAATATGTAATCTTCTATTAGACCAACATATATTATTGTATTTGTTGAATCGTCGTAATAGATAATTTTATTTGCTATAGGCGCTGATTTAATAAAAGTAATACAAAATTGGATTGACCTGGTTTTTTATGATTATACAGCGTAACATAACCTTCGTACAAAGACGTATCTAAAAATATATCTCGACCTCGTCACCTCCATATTGTCGCCTGCTTCAATAGGGGTGTCTGCATTATCGTGTCAAAGTAAGATTTAAGGGAGTATGACTGATGAAATTTCGAAACGTGTCTCCAACGGTTTTGGTCCCGATCAGACGCCACATTACGCTGTGTCTGATCAGGATCCAAACTGTTAGCATTTAGGCCTCATTGCCGATGGAAAGGTTAACTGACTATCTTTTCAGTCCAACGGTATTGTTGTTGGTGGTGGCGTTCTTGTTCGTCCTTCGTAATCGAAGATGGCCTAGCCATCTGTTCAGTTTGCACTTGGTCTTGTGTCCGTCTTTGGCTGATCAGGTTGATTTTGGCGAGGAATCCTCTTTCACAGGTTATGTAGAATATGCAGTGTGTGATGTTCATATATCAGTTTACGTATTGCAGACCAAGGAGGGGAAATTTAGACTACTGATAATATTGTATTTAGCGACAACGCAACATAATATTTTTAGACAGAAATACGAGCCTGCTCAAACAACGGATTACTCAGCGCCTGATCTGACTCCAATCTGTTTGAAACTGACGTTATGTTAAAGCACAAATGGATTTATTGGGAAATAATAACGTATTCTCCAACTGTAATGTAATATCGACTGTAAAAGCAACAGAAACAGTTTTTGTTTATACCATGCCAAGCTTATAGTGACAGATGCGTGATTTGAATGATAAAGTTTCTTTGGTTAAAAGGTGAACTAATTTTCGCCAGGAAATGAATGTTTAGAGCATACCTGTGCTATGAGCAGTGATCAATATTATATAACATGTGCTACAGTGGAGAATGTGTTATTCTTTCCCAATAAACGCGTTTACGCTAAAACTATTATTTCCAGTACAAACAGTTTGGAGCCAGATCAGACGCCGGGTAACCCGGCGTCTGATCAGGCTCCAAACTGTTTGCCACCAAGATGAACATTAATTATCAGAATTGTCCAAAAGTTGCACTTTTCTACGTTTTAGTGTTTTGCGTTTGCGTTTCGTTTCGTTTAAACGAGAAGGATAACGTATTCTCCACTGTATGTAATGGGGCTAAGGATAATATTTTCCAACAAATCATTTGTACTGCAAAGTCTCATGTCAAGCGAAAACATGTTTAGAGCTAGAAAAATTGGCGACAAACTTGGTGTCCGATCAGACTCAAAACATATTATAGACTCACTTTTAAAATAACTCTTTATATTGTCCAAAACTCTGTCATTAGCTTCGTTTTTTGCCATACCGGTATCAGCCGTTGGCAAACACTTTCAGATACGACAGACAAAATATTTATTCTTTAAAATACTACAATGTTGTGTAATATTACAAACTACGAATATACGTCTTACAATTAATCATAATTCAAAATGCAGTATATAACCTCAATACTTGGAGCTAACCTAAGTCGAACCTAGCCGTATTGTGTGAGTCGAATTTCAATAACCCGTGCTCACCTTAGGTGGACACAGATGTATTTCAAAGTTTGACATACAGTGGATAAGACATTCTTATTTACCAGTTTAATCAAAGTTATTGAAAAAACTAAACAGTTTATTATTCAAATTATGTGTTGCAAACAGTATGGTTACCCGGCGTCTGATCTGACTTCAAACTGTTTGACATTAAACTAATACAAACATGTTTATACGGAAATAATAACGTTTTCCTTCATTTATGTTCTACTTAAGTGAGCTCAACTTACCGAACATCCACAGAATGTCAAATGTAACGTCATTTATGCCTCTACTTTGGAGTCCTGTTGTCGAATTCCAGCAGTGATTCAATCGTTGAAATCTTTCAGCATATTTATCCTACAGGGACTGTTGAGCCATTCCATTCTAGATTTATCACTATAAACCCAATTATGTAAGAATTTAGCAGCTGTGCCGGGCATAACTCGAGTTGAGATATTGTCGTTCTACATTACGCAGTCTGATGTTTATAATGTTTTGTTTAAAGTATTGGAAGTGTTTTATTGTACAAGCAGCATATGTTTTCTTGAGGAAACCTGATGAGTTAGCTGCACATGCATTATGCACAAAAGACAAGAACAATCAAGTAAAGCCAATGAAATAAGATTTACGTGACAAAACGTTAAGCGTGCATTAGCACGTGCTTTACTGTATCAATAATTTGTGTCTTTTCAGAACGTTGACTAAAGTATTTAAAAGTTTATGCTTTGCATGGAAGAGAACTCCACTGAAGACGTTTTTATTTTCCCATATAAATGCGTTTATGCTAAAGCAGTTATATTCATTGGAAACAGTCCATTGGGTAATCCAGTACCAGGTCAAGCTCTAACCAGTCAGGTCAAAGAATAATACATGTACAATGTATTTACATTCGCCCTATTTAAATCCATTAAAAAATGACGGTTATTTTGTGTAAATGCTATTTCTCGAGAGAGCGGGACTTGTGGATATATTCGCAGAGGGATTGGGCTTATCGATCTGCTCTCCGCGAATCAGTTTGTTGCGATAACGTCGTTTTAGCTGTTCATTTCAGGGTACACATTATTCGTGTTAACAATCTCTAATGTGGATTAAACACACATGCATACTTAATACATTTATTATTAGATATTACAGAAAATATCATGTAAATATAAGACATGAACTATATTTTTCTGGCGTTTAAGCGAAATAAACGACAGAAAATGATCGGCAAATTTACCATGAACTCCCCCTATGTGCTACCTAGATGTTATTGTATACATATATGTACAGTGGATAAGACGTTGTTCTGTCCGAATAAACGCATTTATGCTTAAACTATTACTTCCATTGCAAACAATTTGGAGCCAGATCAGACGCCGGGTAACCCTAAGTATTATCAGTTTCTAAAATTGTTGATACTCTGAATAAAACAAATCGTGAGGCATGCCATTTTTATTATTTTATATTTTGTATTGCGCTTGTGCTTCGTTTGCGTTTAAACAGGGGAAACCATCTCCATTGAAAGAATGGTGGTCACAGATATTGTAGTGTTCGTTTATGCAGTCCATTCTGGCATTCTACATCATACGTCACAATAGCGAACAGTATAGACCTTGGTGAGACGACATCAATTACGGCGTATCATCATGGTATATGATGTGTTAAAATGTCTCCTTTTGTTTGCAATACATGTGTACTACATGTAATTAAAGGTTGCATTTTAAAAGCAGTATCAAATTAAGTGTTCCAGGATAGAACTTTCTGAACAACTTTATTTCTGCTTAACTGTAAAATGCCTTCAAGTTGATTTGGTAGAGTTTGATGTATAGACTGCTAATAAACATTAGAGAATTCACCAAACTACTAGATATGTCATGCATAGAATTGCCTTGTCGGATATAAAAGTTGTTTTCAAACTTAAAATGCTCAATCCCTGAACCTGTTTTTGTTATGTCCATTTTCTTTCAGACAGACAAGTCGGAAACATACAGTGTCCGTTTTGCACTAATTCCAAAACGTTGACTAAATGGATTTTGAATTTCTAAGTTTATTTGATGAAAACAGGCATGCAACAGAATGCACGCCTTTAAATTAGCTGGTATTTAACATTTGACTAAAAGCTTCCTAACCCTTTCATTCTCAATGACGCTTAAAAGCACGTTTGCAAACAGTTTAGATCATGATCAGACGCCGCGTTACGCGGCGTCTGATCAGGATCCAAACTGTTTGACACTCGTATCGACATTTTATCAGCCGTATTGCCTTAAAATCAACTTTGAACATTATTGCTGACAACAATATTGAAGCAGACGACAATGAAACGGTGAAGGGGTAACACTCTAACGAAAGATTTGGTAGTGAAAGGGTTAAATAAGGAATAAACTGTCACACTATCACAATAAATGCGTACAGTGGAGAAGACATTGTTCTTTCTCAATACTGCATTTTATGGTAAGCACATAGCGCCTTTTGCAAACACTTTACAACCATATCAGACGCAGATTGATCGGATGCCTGACCAGACACTTGAGTGGAGACGGCGTTATTCTTTCCCTTTTAAACGTTAAAGAAACGCAAACGAATTACAACAAAATGTAGAAAATGACAACACTTTTGAATGTCCAATTACTCTGAACGGCAAACAGTTTTGAGCCTGTTCAGACGCCGGGTTACCTGGTGTCAAATATGGCTCCAAAATGTTCACTGTTGAAATGTTTGGCTTAGCCAAAAACGCCTTTATTTGGCAAAATAATGTCTTCTCCATTGTAAAAGTGGAAGAAATATTGTTTTAATTGGACGCATAGATATATTTGATTAAAAGCATTCATTTACAGACATGAACATAGAAAAAATGCTATGTTTTTATCTTGATTTACTCTGATTAAATCAATTAAAAGACAACATAAATATCTTATAGGGTACTATACGCAGTATCGAACACGCATTTATGTAGGGAATTAATTAAATAGCATGGTGAAAACACATTCCAATAGGCTTCTCCAAAACAAGTATGTTTCGAACAAAAAACAACGACATCAAAGTGTTGTTTTAACCATACCCATGCAGATTGCAATTTGATAACATTAATTTGCAAACAGTTTGGATCAAGATCAGACGCCGAGGAACTCGGCGTCTGATCTGGACCCAAACTGTTTGCAATTATTACTGAGACTTTTCTAGATTTTAACAAGCATTGGAGCAGACGGGCTTTTCGGAGCAGATGAAGTTCTCGAAGCAGACGATAGTTCGACATGGTAGGGGCTAATGGAAAGCTTACACATTCATTTCCTGTGAGACTTTCATGTAGATCGCCCGCAGGATATGCTTTCTATGTCTGCTTTCGTCAGTTGTGTCTGTTATAAGGCTAAGTTCCGATTGAAACAGCGGCTCGGTTACATAGTCATCAGGTTTTTACCAAATGAGACCTGGGTACTATCAAAAGCGGGTTTCCACTGTGGTAGTGAAAATGGATCATTAGCCAAATATTAGCTGGAACGGTGGAGGAAACAACTGAAACGGAAAAGTATGAAAGAAATGCAAAGGAATTTCGAACAGCACAATGTATTGAAATTCCTTGCAAATTATTTTATTTTAGTGCTTCTGATAAACAAAGGTTTACATTGCAAAGAATGTTAAGCCAGATCTGACGACGTGAACTCGGCGTCTGATCAGCATCTGAACCGTTTGTAAATTAGATTGAAATAAGTAGTCAACATTTATTTTTTAAAAGAAAACCCTGTCATTTTCTATTGCATACCATTTGCGTTTCGGTTAGCTCGCCAAAATCGCTTAATGTCGACATTGCAGTCATTTACGATCAATATTAGACGCTGCCATTTCGCTACATTAATTTGGCATTGAAATTTAAAAAAAAAATTCTTACCTGCTGTTTAGGGAAACAACAAATCTATTTTGTATATGACTATATAGTGGGCGAAATGTACGTATACCGATTTAAACGTGTACTCTTCCCAATATAAACTAACGAACAGAGCAGAGCGCTTTGCTATAAAATGCAACACCTTAGCTTCCTGAAAGGCCATAATTGAGGGACAAATCAGCGTTCACCTGGTCTGATGCTGGGTAATTCTGACCCTTATCAGACTCCAAACTAAAAACATATCTGTATTATAGCATAAATGCATTAGTTTAAACAATATTTTATTCAGAAGAAAAGGATTGGACAACAGGCAAAGCCTATGTGAGTCCTCTCCAACATGCATTGATTGGGAAAACCGTATTCTATACATTACCATCAGACTATTACGTCAGTAAGTATCGTTGTGAGTAGGGGAGAGTTGTTTGGAGGGCCGCTGTAAGAAGGGAACACTGTAGTAACACATTTATTATCAATTCTTCATCATTATTCTGTTAGATGAGATAATGATGTTTGTGAATTTAAAGGTTAACACTTTCCCCGCCATTAGCAAATACAGTTTACATACAAACAGTTTTGGTCCATATCAGACGCCGCGTTACGTTACGCTCAAACTGTATGACATTCGTTTCATTATATTTTCTGTCAAAACTTGAATAACCAAAATCCATAATATTTCATACTGTACGACAAAGTTTAGCTGCTCATTTGTTTGTGAATGGCTTAGATCAGACAGTTAAATTTGTAAATTAAAGGGTAAATAATTTTGCGACAAGAATTTACATGAAACAAGTATACCTTTGATATATATACACTATTTGAAAATGACGCAAATTCGCGCCACCATGGTTCAACGAATAAAAGCAACATACTTATAATGAATGCATGCAGTAAGCTCTGTATGTAATGTTTGCTTTATTATTCATCATGATTTAAGCTGTCATTTGTTTAAACACTATAGCATCGCTTCTCGCTATTGTGGCACAGTGTAAGAGACATTATATTCCCAATAAAAGCGTTTATGCTTAAACGGTAAATGTTCATTGCAAATAATTTGGAGCCAGATCAGACATCGGATACCCCGGCGTCTGATATGGCTCCAAAATTGTTGTCAATCAGATAAAGTAAATCAGCAGAATTATAATTAAATTGTCATTTTCTATATAAATGTACAAACAATATATACATGTATATATATTGCGACTTGTTTCGTTTAAATGGAAATCAACACCTTCCCCCTCTGCAATGGCTGGGTATTAAACGGTTTAAAGACGAAGACGGTATTCTATCCCAATATTCAAATAATTACTTTAAAATGGTTATGTCCATTTCAAACAGTTTCGAGTAAGGTCAGACACAGGGTAGATGTCTACTGTGTGCCACTAAGATTAAAATAAATGGTAAAATATGTAAAAATAATATTTTCTACATTTAATTGTACTGCGTTTGCGTTCCTTTCGTTTAAACGGGAAACAATAACACCTTCTCCCACTGTAATGACAGGGAATTTTACAGTAAGAGTTAATGACAGAGTCATTCAAAATGACATTTTATCGTTCCAGACATAGAGAAAGTTAATGGCCTTACCCATAATAGCTGAGCCAGATTTACCTAATGAGACGTGGCGTGTATTCCATAATCATACATGGCCGGATGAGAGTTGTTACATAATTTACATAACAGGATTACTCTTCAGACGTCCCTTTGTATTCTTTATAGCGGTCATAGAACTTATAGAAATCGTTATCTGCGGTTATCCCTTTCATGATCAATGGCGTCATACAGCGTATTTGCAAACCGTTTTGATTCTGATCATACGCCGCGTAACGCGGCGTCTGATCAGGATCAAAACTGTTTGCTACTTGTTTTGAAATTATGTCAGTAATACTGCCTTAATCTAACTTTGAAACGATATTGCAGACAACAATAATGAAGCAGATGACAATATGGCGGTGAAGGGGTAAACTCCTCACATTAAATTTAATCATGAAATGATTAGCAAGGAGTAGAAAAAAATAACTTATTTCTTCCCGAGCAAAGAATTGGGATCCAGATTAAAACAGGATGAGGCTCCAAATATGTCACAGTTGGTTCAGTGATTTTCTCATCGACATGGCATAAGGCTTTCACCAATAGAGGTGATGAATGTCAACTTGCAAAAATGTTTACGCAACGTCTAATCAGGATCCAAACTGTGTGACACTCATGTCAATATTTAGTTGATCGATCTTCTTTGAGATAATAGTTTAGGCAATAGTTTTGACAACGACGATAGCATGACGGTGAACGACATGATTTGGTAATGGAAGGGTTGTTCCTAAATGTGAAAGGCAAAGGATGACAAAAATGAAAATTAATTCGAATTTATGGCAGCAACGGTGTTAACGGTCGAATATTTCCATTTTAATAGCTCAGACGTAACAGAAATGTAATTATTACTATTCTGCCTTGAAAATGTCATTGTCTCCTTTTGAAGTGTATGTTGAGAAGGTTTCGGGTTCAAACAGTGCCAATGTTAACCATTTTATGATCAATTTTTCGGGCGATTTTTACACCTTCCCCGCTTTATTGTCGTCTGCTTCAGTATTGTTGTCTGCAAGTCACATTTCAAAGTTAGATTAAAGGTTTTATGACTTAATAAATATTGATAAAAGTGTCCAAACAATTGGGTCCTGAACAGACGCCGCGTTACGCGGCGTCTGATCAGGACCCAAACTGTTAAAACGCGCTTAATGGCATCATTGAGAGTGAAAATATTAATTTAGTTTACATAGGTTGAATGTTTTATATTTGAGACTTGTAACATTACCTTTATTACTTTGAATTGAAAAGTGTAATCGTTAACAGTGTCCGCTTGTTGGTCTTAACAAGTTGAATATTCAAACTGAATAGAAGTCGAAAGCTCCGAAAATAGTGTTCTGCTTTACTGTCATCATGATTCGACTAGTTACATGTATCTACATATAAACATGTATGATTTACCCAAAACAAACATGTAGTGGGAGACTTTTGTGTATAGGCATAGACTTTAGTGTAAGTTTGTTGTTGCTTGTCACAATCTAAATAGTCCACATGTACTCACAACTCGCATTCTGTCACGGAATGAAAACACATTCCATGCAAAAATAAATAAATGAAATGTGCTAGCTGCTTTGATGAGACGATCAAAACTAAATGAATTAGTCTGGGGCATAATCAAACTCTAATGTACTTTCAGTTCCAACGAAGATCGCTTAATTGCATTGTCAGTAGTTTCATGATTTAATTGTTCGAGAATACATTAAAGTACCTTAAAACGACCAATTAAAGCACCGTGTTACAGGTATTGTCCCCGTTGAACTAACCTATTTATGCCTGGATATTACAATGAGTACTCCCTATGAGCTTGCTGGAGGATGTCAGTATATACAGTGGGGAAAACGTTATTCATTCCCGCTTAAACTAAACGAAACGCTAAACACTAAAACGTAGAAAAGTGCAACTTTTGGACAATTCTGATAATTCATGTTTTTCTTGGTGGCAAACAGTTTGGAGCCTGATCAGACGCCGGGTTACCCGGCGTCTGATCTGGCTCCAAACTGTTTGCACTGCAAATGATAGTTTTAGCGTAAACGCGTTTATTGGGAAAGAATAACACATTCTCCACTGTACGTATACAGTGGAGAAGATGCTATTTTGTCCAAATAAACGCGTTTACGCTACATTTATTACATGTAATTCCATTGCAAATAGTTAAGAGCCTGACCAGACGCCGGATAACTATTTGCCATTCAGATTGAAAGAAATCATCAGAAATTTCTATAAACAGTATTTTTCAACTTTTTTTTTATTCAATTGCATTTGCGTTTCGTATGCGTTGAATCGCGAAAATTAACATGTCAACTGTATAAAAGGCGTGCTCTAAATTCACTGCAGTATTTGTCAATACAGTATTATTATCGTTTCATACGAATAGCGAACAGTGAATACCCTGACGAGACGCCAAAAACGCAGTGTCTCATCAGGATCTATCGCTTTTTGCTAATGTTAAGAAAAGGAAAAAGTTAAGAACCGAATCGAGCGCCCGAATTATAAAAATGAATCTTCAGAATATTTAAAACAAAATTTGCTCACATGAGAAAGAAAAATCGTCATCCCCACTATACCACAAATGTTACTATAATCCATATTTACACTGTTTCACAAAACAGTAATGAACCTCTTAACAAGGTTTTCTCGACTAATTTAGAGTGGATGAATTATTAAACCAATGCTGTCCTAATATAGCGCTGGTTTAAGACGTGTGGGGTCTAAGTTACTATAATTATTCAATACACCGAAAAAACAATTTACAAATGGCGTATGTTAAGATAGTTCAGTAATTTCTAGCTAAATAACGTGTCTTCTCATTGTTAACTGCTTAACCATTTCCCCCATAAATACCATTTTTAGGTCTTTAAGTTATTCCTCCAGTGATGAAAATAGTTCGACTTCATACAGTCATGAATATGAACAATAAAATTGCTTGAAGCTGGCTTAAAGTAAAACTAAATGTGCTTTAAGGCCTGCTTTAAGTGTTTATCGGTCTATGGAGCGATTGCTTTAAGTATGGCTAATCGGAAAAAGAAATCTCATATTGCAGCTTTGTGTGGTCATTTTCAACCTACTTTAAGTTACTTCAACATTAATTTACTAAAGCTGATAAGTTGCTATGGTAGAATGTTTGACATGTAGCATACAACAGGTTGATATTACGTCTAAGATTGTGCTTTAACTCTTTGAACCCTAGTAACGCATATATGCGTCATGTGCGAACATCATACATGTGCGGATTACGCTTGTACTATGCAAACAGTGTAGAACCTGATCAGGGTCTACACTGTTTGTCTTTTTGACATATATTGTAAAAATTGACCCCAAAAAGTCAAAAATGGACTAGACTCAATTGAAAACTAGAATTGTCCATTTGAGGTTTCATGGAGGAAAGGGTTAAGGCAAATTCTGTTTTATTTTCAACCTGCCTTTCGTGGTCATCTGTCGTTTTCAAAACTAGAAAAATGCTATAGAATTAAATTAAAGAAGAAGCTTATATGTCCTGTTCAAACGAAACGGAACGCAAAACAATAAAATGTCAAAACAATGGCTACATCTTAACAATTCTGACAATTTATCATTATCTGAGTGGCAAATACATACACATTACCAGTTGACAGTGCGATACAGAGTGATGTATTTAGCTCGAGACGTTTTTTGGCGGAAATAGCCGATCTGACGAGCGCCTTGGCGCGAGTCTGATCGGTTGTTTCCGCCAAAAACGTCGAGAGCTAAATGCAACACTCTGTAGCGCAAAGCCAACTGGTAATGTGTTTATTATATGTCTTGAATACAAACCAGAAACAACTAAATAGTTGTTTAAATCATTTTATATCCAAAATTTATTAGTTATTTGAAGCAGAACGAGAAGTTGTGTATGCCATTAAGAATAACGCGGCACTCGTACATGTACGTAAATGACGTCACGTTAAATCGAAAGCGAGGTCAGAGTAAAATACAAAGTGGCTGATACAAGGTGGCTGATACAGACTCTTGTATTTTACTCTGCAGATACACGCGGAAACGCTCGATATCATTCGAAGGCATATAATAAATGTAGTTACGAGCCTGATCTGACGCTGGGTTGCTCCAAACTGTTTGCAATGGACATACTTATTTTAGGACAAACATGTTTAACCCATTTACGCTCAGTGGATTCTTCCATGTTTATATATTGGATTAGTCCATTTTTATCAAAGGCATGTCTGGTCAAAATTTTCATTTTCGGTTTGGTTTTTTTTGAAATTCCTATCAGAAAAAACAGTGTAGACTCTGATCAGACGCCGCATAACGCGGCGTCTGATCAGAGTCTGCACTGTTTGCCTATGTCCCCTATATGGGATCGTGGGCACAAATGGGTAATGAGAAAGAATAGCATATTTCCCACTCTACACTGAAGTGACAATGAACAGTTGTTCGGTTTCTATTTTAGTGCTTACAAATGTCTTGCAAATTATGTTTAGATGACTCAATATTTCAGCAACTTAGATAAAGTGCCCGTTTTTACAAAATCCTGCTATTCATATGCTATAAAACAGTTTAAAAATGCATTTCAAAGACGCATTAAAATTAGTGCCAATATGTTTTTTCTAATTATAATGTTTCGTTCGAGATGTTACAGCTCTAGAAGATGTCGGAATTTCAAGGTCTTTACGATTTATAACGCCCCCAGTTTTAGGTATCAGTGAACCGTGATATTGCACCATTCGATCGACGTATTATTTATTGGGTTTGATAAAGGCGACATATTAAGAAGGATGAAAGTAAAGCAGAAAGCTCCTTTAGGAGCTTTCTGTTTTACTTTTATCCTGTTTTATTTAGACAATTGCCTTTTACACCAATGTATTATAATTATGTAATCATGATAATTGAACTTTCCGTAACACTTCTAAATGTAGAGTATTAGATAATTTGTTTAAATGTCGACAGTGTCACGCCATAGTTATTTTAATATGTTCTCAGTGGTTCCCAGGTGTTCGCTGGTTCCACCATTAGTGGTTTACTGATAAATCAGGCACAAATTACCGTCTCTGGCAGTAGGTATTGCAACTTCTGCTGTTAACGACGTCGGCACTGCATGCTGCAAAATGTAACAGACACCCTGACGACGGGAATCATTCTAAAATATACCGGATTAAATTAGGGTTTGAGTGCATTGTAAAACGTTGCGTAATTAATCGCAAAATATGGTTTAGAAACGAGAACAAAGGGAATTAATTATTGGATGTGTTCACGCTGTGGCAATATTTTTGCTGAAAAAATATATTAATTACAGTGTTACTTCTCTACAACGACCCTCCCAACAACGACTCCCTCCTTGCAACGACCATTGTCGCAGTTCCCTAAACAGGACAATTATGTCTAACGTTTCAAAGTTGCAATATCGTCTGCTTAGAAGTGTCGTCTGCTGTTTCTCTCAAAGTAACATAATGGACATTTTGACAGAAAAAACTAAATGATGAGTGACAAAGAGCTTGAATCCAGATCAGACGCCGCGTAACGCGGCGTCTGATCTGGATTCAAGCTGTTTGCAAAAGTAAGCCAATTTCATTCCCTACAACGACTCCCTCCTTACAACGCACACAATTTGTGTCTCCCATTGGATGTCGTTGTAGAGAGGGAACGCTGTAACATTGTAGCCAAAGCTGGACCAGAATGGAAAGTTCAGCACTAGTATGAAATATATTATACGAAACAGTGTGGGAGAGTGGTGTTGTTTCTGAATAAACTTATTATTGCAGAAAAACTGACTACGATTCCAGGGGTCCTGACTTCGATCCCCCGTCGACTACATGTAAGTCTTCCGGATGAGACTTTATAAAAACCGAGGTCCGATGTAGCATCACTTTACATTGGAAATCTGAAAGAACCAGAGAACTCTGTCGATAATAAGAGTATGGCTTCGCGTCTCCGAGTTTTGTTTGTATCCGCTCTCTCTCCCTTTATCTGGGTTGTCGAATTTGCCCACAAATGGCAGAAACAGACCTTAACAAACAAACCAGTCCTATATGTCCATTCCAAATGCTTGAGATAGCGAGACGCACTTGGGTTAAGGCTGATTTTGGTCTCAAGCTTTTGATTGGTCAGTTTTGAACCTAGGCTCAAATCTGACCAATAAATCCTTGAGTACGACATCAGGCTCAACTCAAACCGCTTGGACTTGGACCCTGGCCTTTTGCTTATACGACGTTTGGGTTGAGTCTAAGGATAGTTTTTCAGCATTCTCCTCAAATCTGACCAATAAAATGAGAACCATCTTGGACTCTTCTTAAATGTTTGTTATTAGTTTCTGGTTCATAACTGTTAATCACTCAGGCTAACATTTACTGTCAACGATTTCAAGCACACGTCTCTTCCTGCGCGATAAGGCATTGCGTCTGTGTCTAGATTAGTTTAAACAAAAATATGTAATGGTCTCATTGTCTAACACCTTATTACATGTAACGTGCAGGGTAATATTGTCCATAATGTGCTTATTTAGCAATATCCGACGAATTTGTAAGGACAGTAACCCATAATGAATAATTATTGAAAATTTATTATATTAAAACAGAAATTAAATTTACCACTGAATAACGAGAGAGACATAAATTTATTATCACAATAATTGATATACGTGTTTCTCTCGACAGGGTTCTACGTGAAACACAGTTTTCTATAGCGAGGCTCAAATAAAACTAAATTAAAGGAAATTTAACCCGTTATCGAAAAGGGTAAAACGTAATAACCACCCTCAAAACAAAAACCGCATATGTGTGAAAACAAGTAATTGTATTACAAACAGTTTGTAGCCAGATCAGCAGCCGGGAAATCTGACCTTGGACCAGGTTCCAAAATGTTTGCAATCCAGATAAAACCTAACCCTCAGAATTTGTAAAATCTGTGATTTCCTTAATTTTTATTGTATTGCAATAAATATGATTCAACCTATCACCCCATAGTCTGTTTCTAGTATTGAAGAAGGATTAAAGCAGGTTGAAACTAAAGTTGAATGTGTCTTACGGCGCGTTCTGCTTAACTTTTAGCTTGCTTTAAGCTGCCGTCTGCTAGGATATGCAAAATATAATGTTTGTCTTTTGATACTGTAAAAAATGAACTAATTTCTAAGTGAAAGAATAATTAAAATTCGCTTAAAGGTGTGTCCCCGCTGTAAAACACTCAAATGCGACGATGTTTGTGTTGTCCTCGTCGAGCCGATTTGAACTATATTTTCAAAACACTGTATTAAATGGTCCATGGTTAATGTGTGCCGTGTGTCTTACCTGCTACAAGTAGTTCCATGTCTGCATGACGCGATGAAAGCATCGGTGCAAGGATCATTAAAACTGCTGTAAATACTTTCTGAAACAGGTTCGTCGATATGTGTGCAAAGAAGGAAGATGCTGTTCATATCCGTTTGAACGAAGTTACCCAATTTGTGCCACGGTCCCATATGTTGGACAAAGACAAACAGTGTAGACTATGATCAGACGCCGCATAATGCGGCGTCTGATCAGAGTATACGCTGTTTGCTAATAGGAATTTCAATATAAAGTAAAACCAAAATTAAAATTTAGACAGAGCATCCCATGACTAATCCAATTATATGCATTGAAGAAGACTGGGCGCAAATGGGTTAAATCTGAGTGTCAACCAGTGTGGTACCTGTCAAGACGCCAAGTTACTATTTCGTAGCAGTGGAGAAGACGTAAATATTTCTCTTTTAAACGAAACTTAAAGCGAATGCAGTGCATTACAAATTGGAAATTGGCTATTCTTTTTATGTGTGACGTCTGATCTGGCTTCAATTAATTTGAAATGAACATGATTGTTAAACCCATTCATTGCCATGACGTCATCAATATAAACCATTGCCGTCTGCTTGCTTTTATCTCTCAAATTCAAATGTTCGGTATGACGACTCACGAAACTACGATACGAGTTTCAAAACATTTTGGATTCTGATCAGACGCCGCGTCACGCGGCGTCTGATCAAAACCCAAACTGTTTGCAAATAACCATTGTACTCGGGGTAAGGCAAGGAAGGGGAGGGGGTTAAGCGTAAACACCCATTTAGTAGCAAATGCAATGTATTTCACTGTAATGCATTTTTAAGTGGTACAGAGTCGCCAATGATGTAAAACACTATGGGTCCTGATTATACAAGCTCTGCTATAGCTGGTTGTTTGCTTTAATAAAATGTGAATATTCACCCAAAACGGAGTACAGATAAGCTAATAAACACGTGTATTGTATATACACTCTTAAATACTTTTGAAATGTTATATGAGATTATACATGTTTTAGTTTTCTTTTAAAAATGTTGTTTCGTCTATCATACAAACACGATAAGACATACGCTTTTTAAGTATAAAGAACATTTGCGTGCTGTTTAATGCCTACATAAAAGTTAGTGTTTTATTGTTGAGATAGGTGAATCTCGGTTCAACTAGTCTCGTTTCTACGGCCACTAACACGAAATGTATTCTTGTTAATTATTAAATTAGTTGCTAAAAGATTTGTGAAATTAAATCAGAACGTTCCTATTGGAGCTTTCTGCTCTATCTTACACGTTTGTAACAGCCTGGTTTTATACCACCAATAACTGAAACAGTAATTTATGTGCTCGTTACAACAAATTCTGCTGTTATATATTTGTATCATAGTAGTAGTAAAACTCTTCCTATCTTATATTGTTGATATCGTTATCGGTAGACTCAGATCTTCAAAAGGAGTAACATCCCCTACTTAGTATAAAAGATATGCTTCAAAACATTTCACTGCAAACATTCAATACAGTCATAAACAGTGGATATGTAATACAGTGTTCCTTCCAATGACGACTCCCTCCTTACAACGACCCTTGCCACTGTTCCCCAAACAATACAATTATATCTAAAGCTTTCATGGCTGCAATATCGTCTGCTTAAAATTGCCGTCTGCTGGTTTTCTCAAATTTACATATTTGACATTTTGATAAAAAAAGCATAATGATACATGTAACTTGATAAGTGAGAAACAGCTTAAATCAAGATTAGACGCCGCGTAACGCGGCGTCTGGTCTTTATTTAATCTGTTTCAAATGTAAATCAAGTTCCCTCCCTATAACGACACCCTCCGAACAACGTACATATTTTTGTGTCCCATTGGGTGTCGTTGAAGAGAGTGGTGCTGTACTACCCAAATAAACGCGTGTATGCTAAGTATTGATTTCAATTGCAAACAAATGTATAGAAAGATCATACGCCGGGTTACCCGGTGTCCAATCAGGCTCGTAAATATTAGCCATTCAAGTGAATAGAAATCTTGAGAAATTTCAAAAAGACTGTCATTTTCGACGTTTCGTTTCAGTGAAATTGCGTTAGGTTTCGTTTTAGTACAGTCGAACTTCGATATTTTGAACTCGGTTAAGTCGAACATACCCGTATTTCAAAGTTAAAACGCGACTTAGCCGCGTTTTAACTTTGAAACACAGGTATATTCACCGAAACCAAGCTTGAAATAAGGCAAATTCATGTTTCGAAATATCGGATAATTCGGGTTCTGCGAGTTCGAGATATCGAAGTTCGACTGTAAATTATTTTGAGGGCATTTTAAGTAATCATTTTTCTATCGAGGGTAGGCTAATAAAATAAACTTAAGTAACATTTTGGAAATAAATCCTAGCATGCCTCGGTTCCTTGGATCAAGGCAAAGTTGGTTTAGCGTTCTAGAGTTTTCAGTGTATGATAAATTTATCACCGTTTGTGTATTGATTCTCTAGGAAAACAGTTTATATAAAATCTAATTTGTTCTCAGAAAACATCGACATATCATATCAAACAAGAGATACGAGGCATATTTCGAGTTTTATTTGACGTTATCACTTCTTACGGAAGAAAATGGATATATCACATCAGATCGAGCAGATAAATGTTGATTTGGTCAATATAAATCACTTTTTATTTTAGAGACGTAAGCTCTAATATATCGCATCCACGTGCAAGTACGTGTAATTCATTTTACAGAAACAATACATTGCTTAAAACAGGTTCTCTATATTCAGCAATCTTTTAAGTTTAACCCATGTACGCTTAGATATTGCAATGATCTCTCTCTCTCTCTCTCTCTCTCTCTCTCTCTCTCTCCTTCTCTCTCTCTCTCTCTCTCTCTCTCTCTCTCTCTCTCTCTCTCTCTCTACGTGCTTGTTTGAAGATGTCATATATAGACAAGTGTGTTATATTTTACACTGCACTGTTTGTCCATACAGTAGATTGTTTCATATGAAACAGCAAACAGTGCTAATGGCTGCTTGGCTGTCCGATGGACATAAACTGCGTAAAACTAGCAGTATTTTGTCTCAAACGAGACTCTCGTTTTTGTTTTCAGTGGTAACTTTATATTTTAACAATACTTAGTAAATCAAGATAATTATGCAAAAGCTCTTGACCAAAATAGTCGTACAATTGTATGTCTAACCATGGTTCAAAATAGATGGAATGAGAGTTCGTTCACTTTCATGAGATGTTGCTCGTGTAAAGGGATACAGAAATGGTGTTTTGTATTGATGATTTATTACATTCAGACATGAGCAGAATCTTGTATCAAAGGGAAGAAAAAAACCTTCTTGCTTCTGTTATATTTATTGTAGCATAACTTCGTTTATTTGGAAATGATAACGTTTTCTCCAGTGTATTGGCGAAATTTTGAGAGTTTGTGTAGACAGTTTGGATTAAGATGAGACGGCGAGTCATACGGTATCTAACCAGGCCCAGCGCTTATAAAGCGTCTGGGTTGAGTCTGAGTACGTTATCAAGCATTTGATTGGTCAGATTTGAGCCTAGGCTCAAATCTGACCAATCAAATGCTTGAGAACACACTCAGACTCAACTAAAACGCTTTATAATCTCGGAGCCTGGATTCAAATTATTTTAAACTGTGATGCCGTTATCTTAAAAACAATGAGTGTAAATGACCTCTCAGAATTTTTGCAGACGGCAAACTGTGCAGACGATAGTTCCATGGCGTGCCAACATTTAATCGGACATTGCCTTAACAAGGATCTGATAATGACAGGCGTTATTCAAAGTTAGAGTTTCTTTATTTCAACTCTTTACAAAACCTGGTTTTATATTGCGATCCTTAATGGGATTTTCTCTTCAACGGGGCTATAAATCGATTTTCATGCATGATCTAATACCGGTGAATGAGTTAATTTAAGGACAGAATTCAATATAGCACCACGTTGCTACATCAAAATCAAATTATGGAGGCGTTCTTTTTGCCACACAAGCTATTACAGCTTCTTTAATGTGTTTTCGCATTTCTTTAATGTACAATTTAGAATAGAGAATGTTTTTTCTATATTTCAATGTTCGCGTTAGCTGTTACAAAATTAAACTGTTGACCAAGCTCTCTACGAAAAGAGATTGTTTTCATCAAGAAGGGGTTAGATACAAAACATGTTATTAAGCTCTCTTAAGAGTATGGGTTCAAAACGTCGTATGACCTTGTGTTGTGTATGTATTATTTGTAAACACGTGTTGCCGACACTAAACAATTAAATGCACAGTGGGGGAAAATGTTATTCTCTATCTGTCGAGAAGACGTTGGTTTTACCCTATGGACGCGTGCATGCTGAAACATATTTTCATTGTAAACATTGTAAACATGTTAGGGTGACACGGCGTCTGATCAGGTTCGAAACTTTTGCTGCTAAAACTCGCTAGAACTATCAAAAAGCTGTTATTTTCTGCCTTTTGTTGTGCTACGTTTGCATATAGTTTTATTTGTTTGTAGAATTGTCTATATTTCAATATTCTAAATAATCCTTATCTGTGTTGCAAACAGTTTTAAACTTGATCATACACAGAGTAACTCGGCGTCTGACCTGGCTACTATTTTTGCAGTTCATATCAATCCTTGGTGTATCAGACTTTTGGTCAGGGTCCAAGATTATAAAGCTTTTCAGTTGAGTCTATTGTTGTTCTCAAGCTTTTGATTGGTCAGATTTTAGCCTAGGCTCAAATCTGACCAATCCAATGCTTGAGAACACACTCAGACTCAGCGCAAACGCTTTATAACCTTGGACCCAGACAATAATGGTGTTTTTCATCCCTGTCTTTATCAATTGTATGAAACCTTATCGTATAAGGTATTGTAGTGTATTTGACATTTGACTGATCGGGTTAAAGAGATCATCATGCCATTACGGACGTTTGTATAATATTAGTTAGAGTGCCAAAGAGGACTTATTGATTTAGAACTAACTGATTCTCTTTTAACCTCTTCGCAGAATTACCCCAGTGGTTGTTTGCAAGCAATTTTGATCCTGATCAAACGCCGCGTACCGCGGCATCTGATCAGGATCGAACCTGTTTGACACTCATTTCAATTTAATTGAAGTCATTGAAATACATGTATCTAGAATTTATATTTAAGAAATAAAAGCAGACTATAATTGTTTAAACGTGATGATGTCATGGCAGTGAAGGAGTAAACATTTTTATTGCAGTTTATTGTCTGTTTGAAATAATGTACGTCTGCTTTTATTACGAAAATTTTGAATTTAGGCATTTTGGCTGAAGAAAGATCCATTTGAGTGTAGATCCGGAAAAAACGCCAAGTAGTTCGTTGATTGGTTTTGCATGCAAATTGTCTGCAGTATCAGTGTTGTCGAAATTGGCATTGAAGGGTTAACCCATTCAGCCCTAGTGACGATTATACTCGTCATTTACAAGAAGTGTACCTTAGAAAGCGTATATGTATATTAGTCCTATGCAAATAGTGTAGCCTCAGATCATAGGATTCATTAAGGATCAGTGTCAACTTTATTTGTTAGATTAAATATGTTTTAAAAAGCCTTAAATACTCAAACATGGACAAGTCTCTATTAGGCATTTCAATTGTAAATTAAGTGTTTCAGAGATGAGTGAGTTAACGCCAAAAGTGTGTCCATTATCACTTTTATGTCTGGCTTCCCATTAAATTATTTAATCAAATGTGAGCCGTTATTCAACTAAACGGGTTTTAGGACCTGGTGTTGGCTTTAATGCAAGTGATGGTAATCATATTCAGAAACCGAACTGTAAACGTTGTGGTTTTAATCAAGGTTCTTAATGTTCGTGATGGTGATAGACACAGTACGGCTATAAAAGGATTGAACAGGGTCTTCATTGTTTTAGTTAAATATTAATACGGATTTAGTTTACACTGGATGTGCTCGGGAGACCATTCTTACTTAACAAACATGCATTGTTTGGAGTTTGATCATGGCAATTCGGTGTCTACTTTACTATGTGTCTTTTTGACATTCATATAAAACATTCTTGTAAACATTTTAAGCGACTATCATATTCTATATGGCGAGGTTTTGTAATATAGAAATTCTAGTTTGTCAAATAAATCTAATATCCCTTGGACTACAATAAAACCTCTCTATTACTACCACTAAAATATTTAATTATTAGGGTGTTTACGATAGGTGACCGCTGAAAGCAAGGTGTCAGTGAAACAGAAAGCTCCTTTAGGAGTTATCTGTTTCACTGTCAACTTGCTTTAAGCTGTCACCTGTCTATTATACAATCAATTAGCCTTCGTTTTAGTGGTCGTAATAGCGAAGTGTTACTGTAGTTAGGGTTATTTATACTGTATAGTTTTAATAAAATGCAGATCCTGAACAGAGGGCGCCTGTAGGAACCCTCTAAATCAGATTATACGCTGTTTATATAGGACACGTGTACTTGTTGCATGTACTATTACACTTGTTTTGTAAACGACGCATGCAGGAGTCACTATGGGTTAGTTGGTTAAAAGAAAAAGATGCGTTTATCCCACCGTTGTGTCAGAGATTGTTCTTTTCTTGAGAAACAACTCATATATAACTATTCCCAGTGTAGACTCATGGCAGCATGTAATGAACGTCTGATACACTTCCCTTGAAAACCACACCGTGGTCCAGTGACTAGAAGTGACGAATGACCAATCAGGCTGAATAGTGGACACTAGGGTACATTTCTGACGTTTCACATTAAGCATTCTATGGCGCGACCTTGCAAATAACCTTGCTTCCGAAGAGATGCCAACTGATGCGATGCGAAAACAGCAAGAAGAAAACAGAAGATGCCATCTTCTTCCCAAATAAACGATAGTGTGCTAACATAATTGCGTAAATTTAAAACAGTTTAGAGATTAACCAGACGCCAAGTAGACACGGTGTCTGATCAGGCTTCAAACTATTACCACTCAGATTAAAATGATTTGTATACTTTTCACAATGTTATTTTTGTTTCCCCATTTTGTGCATTGTGTTTCGTTACTGTCATTTTGATGTTTACAACATTAAATTTACAAACATAGATCAAACACAAATACTCCACGTCGGAAGTTTAATTAGAGACCTGGGATTCGTTCATAAACAACTTTACAACATACAGAATTTGACTCCTTTACTGCTATGACACCATCTGTTTTAACCCTATACCTGATAGCATTGTTTCTAGTATTGAAGATATGTGACTACTTAAAGCAGGTTGAAAGTAAAGCAGAATGCGCCCTAAGGCGCATTCTGCTTTACTTTCAGCCTGCTTTAAGCTATTAACTGCTAGAATAAGTAAGTATTAAATATAACACATATTCATTACGGTATAATTTGGAACTATTTTCTTCAGCGGATTAATAAACTGAATGCGCTAAAAGCCGCTTCTATAAGGGAAAGGGTTAAACAAATGTCGTCTGCTTTTCTTTCTCAAATTCAAACTTTAGGTTAATTAACAACGCGGTGTCTGATCATGATCCTAACTGTTTCCAAATGACCAATATACAGTGGAGAAAACGTTATTCTTTCCCAATAAACGCGTTTACCCTAAAACTATTATTTTCAATGCAAACAGTTTGGAGCCAGATCAGACGCCGGGTAACCCGGCGTCTGATCAGGCTCCAAACTGTTTGCCACCAATATAAAGATGAATTATCAGAATTGTCAAAAAGTTGTACTTTTCTACGTTTTATTGTTTTGCGTTTGCGTACGTTTGCGTTTAAACGGGAAAGAATAACAGATTCTCCACTGTACATGTACTTAGAAAAAGGCGAGATAAAGGACATAATATCGAGCCACACTCCAATGTTAAACCGATACTAAGAGTTTTAAAGCAAATATCATTTTAGACTTTATTTGCCCTAATCATGGAGAACAATCCGTAGTTTGAGTGATCGAACACTGTACTTTAGTGGTAAGACATATCTATAAACTGGTCCCAGATGTTTTGGAATTGTTGCCTATAATAGTTTTAACTGTATCTGGTTGTCCGGGGTTTATGACTATTGTCAAGGAGTCTGCATGTCTGTTCCATGCACAAACAGCAGAAACTACATTTTTACTGACTGCAGGTTGATTTACAAGAGCATCGCCTACAACGGAGAAGACGTTATTGGTTCCCGTTCAAAGGAAACTTAACACAAATGAAATGCGATACAATTCAGAAAATTGAGGATTTTGATTGTAGATTCTGACTATTTATAATTCTAAAACTTAATTTAAGAACTGATATTAGACTACATAAACATATTTGAAGCAAACTAAAACCCGACCTTTAATGGGTTCAGTGTTCTTTGTTGGTTTATAGTATAGACGATTTTATTCGTAGGCGTTTTGCAAAGGCAGCAGACACAATGCAGGGTATGACAACTTTTGAAAAGGTCTAACAATATATTGATATCTGAATTGCAAACTGTTTGGAGCCTGACCAGACGCCGGGTTACCCGGCGTCTGACCAGTCTCTATACTGATTGCCACTCAATTGAACAAAAAGTCAAAATTGTCAACAAGTTTATTTTCTACGGCATTTTATTGCAATGCCTTTGAGTTTCGTTTGCATTTAAACAGGAAATAATACTGTCTTCTCCACTGTAAGTAGAGTCTGGTTTAAGTGCTGTAGGTAATAGGTCGTTAGTTTCTGCCCTTTGTAATCACCCCTCAAACAAGTGACTGTGGTACAGCTAGAAAATCTAATTATAGGACTACGTAAGACCTCAAACAACTGTCTCAGCTACAGTTCACTAATTGAATTATACAGTGGAAGATGACGTTATTCTTTTCCAATAAAAACGTTTAAGCTAAATTCCTAATGCCAATTACAACCAGTTTGAAGCCATATGAGACGTCTGGTAAATTGTAACACGGTATATGATCAGACTCCAAACTGTTTGCCATTCAGATTAAAATGAAGTTAAACAGTAATTTCTTACACACAAGATGTCATTTTCTAAATTGCGTTTGTATTTATCTTGTTTAAATTGTAAATAATAATGCCCATTCAACTATTACTCGATATATGATCTGACTCAAAATTATAACCAATTAACGTTGGTTCTTGGAGAGCAAACCTATGTGTTGAGGTAAAAATACAATGTTCACAGTTGAAAAACAGCTGTTATCGTTATGAGAATTAAGGATTCCGTCATCTAAATATTATAAGAACTCTGTGGCCCAATGGTTAACACCTTGGACTACGGTACCAGGGGTCGTGAGTTCGATCCCCCGCCGGACCAGCGGTCTGACTAGGGGATTTTTCTGAATCCCCGATGATGTACAGGAATGTTCTTGAGCAAGACATGTACCGCGAATTGCTCTTCTCCACCCAGGGGTTAAAATGGGTACCTGTGAAGGGTCTGAGTCGGTACTGCGGCTGCATTTGACTGCGCCATATGTTAGCAGTGCTCATAGGCAAGATGACTCGATGATCAGGGGAGTATATGTACAGTCGGCTGAGCGGTCATTCGGACTGAAAGTAGACTTTAACTTGGTATATTACTTATTAATTAATGCTTTAACTGCCATTAGATCATCTGCTTGAATAATGTCTGCATGTTTTGTTTTCGTTACATAAAGTTGTATCGGTGGACATTTTAAACTGGCTAACATTGATTTTCTTGACGTCAGAAATTCTCCCAACTTCTTGCAATGTTAACAAATCACCAAATTTTTTACTCTTTCACTGTCAAGCTTTATCGTCTGCTTTAACCCTCTACCCACACACTATCGTTTACATTGGCAGTGTCGTCTGCAATATAATTTCATGTCAGCTTTAGAGCTGTTTTGACTAATGAAATGTCGATATGAGTGTCAAACAGTTTGGATCCTGAACAGACGCCGCTTAACGCGGCGTCTGATCAAGATCCAAACTGTTTGCAAAGTCGCATTTTGGCGCTGTTTGCAATAAAAGTGTTAGGAGGCTACCATATTTGTATTGCATTGCATTGCATTAGCGTTCTAGTTTGTTGAAACATGTAGAAATCGCCGTCTCCACAGTTACTCTATATTGGTCTCCGTAAATACCGTTCAAATAGTTATTGAATGTGTCCTCATTTTCTATATACAGTTAGACAGAAAGATTGTACTCGTACGTACATTGTATATTGCGATCAATCTTGTTCATACCTTCAGAATTCAATTAACTATGCATTAGAAGCCCTAGATACCAGGCGTCTCAACCTAATCCACAAGCCGTTTGCACTTGGTACAATTAAGTCGCCAGTCTACACTATTTAAGAAGCTGTGTGCAATAACAACGAAATAGTATGTCTTTATAAGATAATTAAATATATAGAAACTGTGAAGCAGAAAACAGTTATGCCATTGCAAACACTTTGGTGCCAGATCAGACACCGGCTGCTCAGATTATAACAAATTGTTGAAATGTTCAAAAAGTTGCCAATTTGTACATTTTATTGTATTCGGTTTCTTTAAGTTTTATTTGAACGGAAAAGATTAACTCTTTGAATCCTAGTCACGCATATATACGTCATTTGCAAACATTGTACCTGTGAGAAATACACGTGTCCTTTGCAAACAGTGTAGACCCTGAAGGAGCCCTCTGATCTTGGTCTACACTGTTTGTCATTTTGACATTATTGTACAAATCAACCCTAAAAAAGTCAAAAATGGCCTAGACTAAATTGAAAACTAGAATTGTCCATTTGAGGCTTCAGGGAGGAAGGGGTTAACGTTTTCCCAACTGTACAAACATTATTACTTGAGATACAACATACATATGTTAATTGTTTCAGAATGAGATATCATGGCGGTAAAAGATGTAACAAAGTCATTTAGAATTAAACAGAAATGTCTATTTTACGATTCTAAATAGCTGATTGACATTACCTAGAAGAACAAAAAACAAACAAATACCTGCAACTGCAGAGTTCCTTTTGCCTGTCTAAATATAGCCACTTTTTTGTACAGAGAGCATAATTTCTTTAAGTAGATTTTTAGTGTGTAAAAATGCAAGAACCGCCCATCAAAGTGCCGCTACTCAAACGTAATTAGAATCGTTACTTTTGTTTCTTTGGAAGCTTTGTTTTTAGCCTGTCAAAAGCAACTATACAGAACGTTTGCAATCAGTTTTGATCCTAATGAGACTCGGCGCTGATCAGGATCAAACATGTTTGCAAATTCGGATTACTGTTTCCTCCACTGAAAAATATTCCTACAAATTAGCATACGGGTGACAATCTTGAGGCAGAATTACATTTTGTAGGATAAGGAGCAATTTCTGATCGCCTAGAAGATCTGTTTTCTGCTTCGGCTCAATCTTCGACTGTTTCCTTTACAAAAAAGGCTTCTTGATGGACAATTCCAGGTAGACAATTTAATTAGCTTATGGTATGTAAGGCTGGTATAGCGTTAAATAGTAAACAGGCGCTCACAAAGGACTAGGAGATGCAAATTAGCACGAACAGCTTTTGTAAGCAGAATTTCAAAGGGATAGGGTCATTGAATATAATGACTTAACTCTTCCAGTTTTATTTCTGTGATGTATAAGTAATTGCTGAAAAGCGTAAAGGTGTTTAATGGGAAATATTTCGTTTTTTAAAAAGTTATAATTTGATTTAGATACTTTCTCAAATTTAGATATATACTTTACAGAGAACGAGAAATACCAATATTAGTTAAAACAGTTTCAATCATGAGAATTTGCCGAGATTTTAGAAGTTTGTTTCAAGCAGTTTGAAAATAAATGTGCAGTTTGTATGCAACGGAAACCACACTTTGAGTTCTGGTAAATTTTGATTACAGTATTGTGCTATATATACGCACCTAACATACCTTTCAGAAACCAATTAATCCTTAAACCGCCGAGGAAGCCCTGATAACAGTTTCAAACAGTTGTGATCCACATCAGATGTTGTATTACTCGACGCCTTACCTGAATCCAAACTGTTTGTCTAAATTACCAAACATATTATATAACCTTTCGAAACAGAAACGGGTGACAACTTTAAGCAGCCGATATTGCAGCAGCGAACGAATTAATACAAATATTTGTAACAAAAATAGACGGTCACGCTGGGACCCGATATAGAGTTACACAATCGGGCAGTATCCCATGCCGAAATCAACAATAACATCATTATTTCATTATTCACTATCATATATGTCTCGATACTACACAGGCACTGTCTGAACTATGACAACTGTTGGTGATACCATACCTAATAATAATTGCGGCGCGAAATGACATCCATTTGCAAACAGTTTTGATCAAGATCAGACGCGGAGTCACTCGACGTCTGATCAGGATCTTAACTGATTACTGTTAGCATTGATGTGCTATTTTCATATCAACACATGATAGTGAGAAATGTTTACAGCTGCAGACGGCGACTTGGAAATAGACGATATAGAAACATGATAAGAATTACGTTCCTCATTTTCTATCATTTATTTTGACATTTGTATCGTATCAGATGCTAAACAAGGAAATAGCTCGTATATATTAACTGTAACAACTTTGTTTAATGAGGCATGGGTAGAGATTTATAAACATATACAATATAACCTAGAAAACTCGAACTAGCTTAAGTCGGCTTAGAAGTTCTACGATTTGATATTGATAACTAGATCTCGTTTATGTCGAACATATCCCTTTTCAAAGTTAAAACGCGGATATGCATTACATAGCAGTACGGAGATAATCGACTTAAGCGAGTTTGTGTTACAGGTATCAAAGTTGGACTTTAAAGTTTACCGGATGAAAACTATGTTCATGAAACAAAAACATGTGAAACACTGACAGCAAGCCATGGTGTCAGAAAACAGTAAGTTTTAACTGCCAAGGTTCGACAGTGTTCGACAAGTTTAATTCGAGTATTTGTCAGTTAAAACATAGCAACAATATATTTCAATGTATTATTAAAACAGAGGCTAAACCTTATGAAGTTCTCTTTGACATTAAATTGTAAATTAAAGATGCAGTGTCTTGGATTTACGACAATCTATAAGATTAGTTCAAACATTGTATATCCCGCTAAAATACATATATGTCCTTGTTAACGAGCATAATGTATTAGTCTATAATTATTCTATATCATTCTATATTTGTTACAATGCATATTATATGTGTTGCACTGAATTATATATAATATCAAAAATCCAACTTAATCTATAATTGTTACATGTACACTGTATGAGCAATTATTGAAATGATAGTTATTGAACAAATAGCCATGGTGTTGGACAAAGTTGGGTGGTTTATCGAAAGATGACAAGAAACAAGAAAGTACATACAGGACCTTAACAGTAGCATGCATTTAAATGGCTAAAGTAAAACAAATATTTGAGAGGTTTTGATATATGGATTTTAAAAGTAGGCATGTGGTGGGGAAATGCATTATTCCTTTTAAATGAATGCGTTTATATCAACTGCAAGCAATTTCGGACATGATTAGACGCCGGGTAAACAGGCGTCTTGATAAGGCTCGAACATGTTAGCAATATACGTTGTACACGAGATACGGCTTGAAAGGGTTAATTATGTTTTAACCTTTGAACATTTTTAAACTTGTCTTCCGTTTAGACTATATAATCATGTATCTGATAAGATTTGCAGACGATTGTATCAGATGATAATGTAGTGCAAACTATTGGTTGTTTGATAAGAACTTCACAAAAAAATTACAGCTCAAACTGACATAAAACCCAATACGAAATACATTATTTCCAAACTTCACAGCTAGTGTTCAATTATTTTACCTTGAGCAGACTCTGCAATAGTTCAGTAGATTGAGTTATCTGTATTGTCTTTCAGAAAATATCACTGGAATACGCTCGTATGAAACAATTGGGAGGGGGATGTGATCTGTGGTTACTATCCGTCTCATGTTGATCCAATCTGTTTTGCAACAGTTGCTAAAAAAACAATTAAATATGTAATTATATCGCAAACAGTGTGAGGCTTGATTATACGCCATGTTATCTGGCGTCTGATCAGGCTCCTAACTGTTTGCAGCTCAGAAAAAAATAAAAGCTTCAAAATATTTGATAAACACTCATTTTCTACATTTAATTATAATGCGTTTTGCATTTGGTGGCTCTGTAACAGAAAAGAGTAACGTCTTCTGTACAGTATTTCAATGTCTGGCACAGCATTCAAAATGTTGATAAAAACTCTCGTGTCTGCAGATGGACTTCCTGTTCAGCGGCTTAAATTACAGTTGAGACAATGTTATTTTTTTCCAATTAATGCATTTGTGCTAAAACTTAAATTCCTATAGAAATCAGATTGGCAACCTGGTGTCTAATCAGGCCTCATGGCAAAACTATCGCCATAATTTTCAAAAACCTGTTATTTTCACTATATTATTGCAGTGTGTGTGCGTTTCGATAAAACGGGATAGATTAACGCATTTCCCTGTAATAACATATAACCACGATGTATGCAATTAAACTAGTATTTCCAAGATCTTTGGATACAGATGAAAATGCGAAATAACTGAACACCTTATCAAGACTAGGTCTAAAATTTAAAACGCGTTATGGTTCAGTCTGAGGTTGTTTGCAAACAGTTGATGGGTCAGATTTGACTTTAAACTCAAATCCGACCCATAAGATGCTTGCAAACGACCTCAGACCCAACACAAACGCTTTATAACCTTGGACTCAAGCTTGTTTGACATCCGTTAGAGATTTTAGTTAACAAGAAATAAAAACACTGAATTTGAAGATAATATAAGTGACAACTGTTGAAATTGATAAAAAGCAGGTTGGAGTTTGAGAAAAAATCCATTGATTATTTTGATCATTAAAATTCTGATGTTTAAGTTTTTGTGAGGACGAAGCAAGAGGATATTGCGTTCCTTCTTCAATTATAAAAAGCGTGGTTTGCTTTATGAATGGGTTTCTATAAAATGTACAGTGGAAAACGTTGTGCTCGCCAATTTAAATGACATTACATCCAGACGCAATATAGAAAAAAAACGGTTCCTTCAACTTATTGATTATTTATTTGGCGTCTGATCCGGATCCATACTGATTGACACTCGTTATGATATTACTTCAGTAAATGTCCCACAAATGCAATTTTAAAAAACAAATGACTTCATGTCAGTGAAGGGTTTAAACGAATTAAACTAAATGTTCTCCTTCTTTTTCATTGCTCGTGTATTAGTGTACGTATCGAAGATGCATCTGCTCTGTCACTTGACCGTTTGCAATGGTTACCCTTCATTTGTATCAAAACTTTGATTATTCTATTTATTATATACATTTTATTGACTTTTCACAGAGAAAACACTCACAATTAATTGTTTAAGCGCGACGACACAAAAGATATTGTGACAGGACGTCCCAAAAATTGATATCGTCACTGCAAAAGTGATATCATAACTAGTGAACTGTGGTGCATATGACATTGATCTAACTGAGACATCTCTATAAATCATCGATAGGTATATAATAAACGCTTTTACAAACTGTCATCTCAAATAGTACGATCTCTGGTTTTAGAAGCTATTTGCCTAAGGTCAATAAAAGAATGTGTCTACAAAAAGCAACTACGTCAGGGTGTAGACATGTTTAAACTATCATATTCTTAATTGATATGAATGAAATGCAAATACCAACATGCGTCAGTCCTTATCAGGTGCCATGTAATATATTAGTACTATGTTTTCTCTTTAACTGGCTGTCTCATCGCGACTTTACACATGTTGCCATCACCAGATGGTTAAATCGAGCAGACTCAACAAAGGATATTCCAATCATCCGGTTGATATGACTATCACAAATAACAGATCTACCTGGGGAAAACCACTTTATACAGTAAATTCCTGCTATGAGGACACATTAAAACACGGACCATTGGCGGTTTGAAAAACATTTGAAGGCTTAAAGCAGGGTGAACGTTAAGCAGAAAGCTCCGATAGGAGCTTTCTGCTTAACGTTCATCCCGCTTTAAACGATAACGGTTAATAGAATAAATAACAAAATGTTGATGGTCGTGATAGTGGGTAGTTGCTGTACGAAAAAAACCTACATAGTACAAATGGGGTTGTTGTGCTGCACATTGTGAGATAAGCGTATAGGTCTCTGCAGGATATATCATTATCGTAATAACTGAAAATACATTCGGATCACCAATGCTAAAAATATATTCCGGCTACGTCAACGACTACATACTACTAGTCGCAGTATAATTATACAGTTGAGAGAGAATACGTTATTCTTTCCAAAATAATTGCGTTTTTGCTCAAATCTTTAGATCTGTTGCAAACAGTTTTCAGCCTGAGCAGACGCCGGGTAAACCTAATTGTTAATATTTTGAAACGATCGTAATTTTATGCTGTTTTTGTAATACGTTTGCGTTAAAAAGGTCATACACAGTTCCCTTCTTTCATCCCTAAACCTTTGATTAAAAGAACATTCTTTCGTTCACCCTTTTCGAAAGCTTTTTCCGATCTCAAAGTATATCTTATATTGAATCAAATCACGATGTGTTCTGTATATGACCTTTTCTATGTTTATGACGATCAAATAGTGTTTGGAAGGCGCGCTGTCTTGTTAAGTCGTAATCAATTGACCTGTTTGTAAAAAGCTTAACAACACATCCCTTTTCGTTAATTAAATTGGAGTTTCTCCGGTGGTTTGATGGAGTAGATGACGGAATTACACTTCTGATGGACGTCACTGATAGTCTGTTGTCACTAATAGCGGCCTGTAGATTAAAGCGAACAAGAAGGAATGATCAGTATTGAAAATAGTTTGAGTCAATAAATTGGAGATGTTATTCTTCCATATTTAAATAAAACTTAGTGAAAAACGTATATATTATAGTCAATGATAATTCATTGTTAATATTGACGATTGATGATTATCTGAGTGGCAAACAGTTTAGATTTAAATTAACAAAATTACAAACAGTTTGGATTCATATCAGACGCCGGGTGCCCCGGCGTCTGATATGAATCCAAACTGTTTGCAATGGACATTATTGTATTAGCACAAACACGTCTATAGGCAAAGGACAACGTCTTCTACGCTGTATGTCACATACAATCATTAACGTTGTCACGAAAATAGTATTGATTTTGTATTGCTTTGCGTTTTGCTTTAACGGAAAATGAAAACATTTTTGTTACTCTTTTTCAAATAGTTTATCCAATGGTTCTGACCGGAAAGTTTGTGTGTTCATTTCGGTATTAAAGACATGTGCCTGTTTAAAGCGGAATGAAAAGATAACAACTAGATGTTATTTTCTGTGTAAAGTTCATTCGATACATGCGGTCACGGGCATTGCGAATCAGTCGGTTACAGAGGAGAATACTTTGTCCTTTCAAATAAACGCGTTTGTGCCAAAACAATTTCTTATCATATCAACTGAAAACAATTTGGGGGTTTTGAGTCAAATCAGACACTATATTACCCATCTCTGATCAGGCTTGAGACTGTTTGCAACAGAAATAGATATAAATCGTTATGTCTTTAAAATATTGTCATTTTCTACATTTGACTGCAATGCGTTTGAGTTACATGTAAGATATGTTTATACGAAACTGAGAAACAGTTTATCCCCTGTATTATGACGACACCAAGGTGTCTGTATTTGTGTCACTTGTGATTCTATAGAGTCCTCCAAGGCCTGCAGTGATGGCAACATCATTTTTGCCCAGATTAATCATTAATTGAACCAGGACTTCGAGTTCATTCTGTTATGCCAAGTCTTTACAAAACCAGACCTCATTTTGCGATCAGTAATGTGATTTTCCAAATGGCAATGTCATTATATCGATTTACATGCATGAGGAAATATGGTAGAATGGATTACACTTAAGCACAGAATTCAATATTTCATCTTGTTTTGGCGTCAAAATCAGTTTAGGGTGGCATTCAGGGCACACATTAGTTTGATACGAATATTACCGCTAATTTCTATCACTTGACCTTCCCTTATGCAAATCAAACGTTCTATAAAACCGACTGCAAGCGATCAGTCAGAATTCAATAAAAAAGTAACATAGTACACGAGTTTCGTTTTGTTTTATATTGACATTCCTATCAGCAAAAAGTGTAGACTCTGATCAGACATCGCATAATCCCATATATGGAATCGATGGCACACTTGAATCTAGCTGTAGGTTCTTTGAAGATGTCGCATATTTTCTATATAGTCAAAGGCCGCTGAATGCGGCGATACTGTCAAACAAACTACAATAGATCACTGCGTTTGATTTCGCTCTTTTTGCAATTATCAACCTTCCCTTATACACTTTCGAAATATTTTACTCTTGAAATATTTAACCATTCTTTAATAATGCTACCGTTTCTTTAAATCTCTTTAATGATGAGTTCTTCATTTTGACAAGTAATTGATGTACCTAATAAAAAAGTTTGATATGTGTAATCCGTACGCAATTAAATAGAATGATATTACGAAAGATATAACGGAATTGCATATCAACTTCTTCCTGAAGAGGTCAGACAATAAAGATATGTATTACACAAAAGCATTCATTTTGCTGCCATTTACAGTGACTTATAGTAACATTTGTTTGATGAAATCGCGACTCTTGGTAGAGATATAAGCAGAGTTCAGTAATAATCCAATTCTACAGAATATATCATCCAAGATCCATTGCAGGTCTGTTTGACGTAGCCGCAGGAAATCGCGATAAAAATCTTAATCAAGTGTCAAAATTGTTTATTGTAGATAAAACATGTTAACTGGCATTCTCAGACGATACGGACCAGCAATTTGGCCAGTAGCATAACAATTCGGATAAATAAATCTTCATACTACAGTTAAGTAAATTGCCGTTCGACCTTCAATTCACAGTTAAAAATATTACTATTTTCCGATTAAACGCAAACGAAAAGCAAACGCATTGCAATAAAATATACAAACACATACTTCAAGAAACAAAATTTCCACTTATTTTGAGTGACAAACAGTTTTGAGACTAATCGGACGCCGCGTTGCTCAAAATCTGATCAGACGCCAAACTGTGTAGACTTTTGTCCAGTCTGAAGATGTCACGTGGTGTTACAAAGGGTAACATGGTATTATTTTAGGCTTGACTGAAACGAAATGCAATGTTACAAATGTACATTTTGTTGAATACCATAATTACCATATTTACTCATCCTCAATGTATTTGTCAACCTGTTTGATGTCAGATCTGATCGTCATTAGGCACTTGACTACTAGTAATGGAGTTCAGTACTTTAAGTTCAACTGGCTTTTTTGGAAAAATACACCCCCTCCCCCATACCCACTTAATTGATAATGAACCAGTCAAACTAGAGAAATAGAAACATTCATTGAGAATAATGGGGTAAATTGACCCCGGATGTCCAGCTCATAGAGGTTTAATGCAATTATCGACTAGTTCACCAACTTAAGCATCTTCCAGACACAGACCTGACGGCTCTCACGCGAACGAGGTATTACCTTAGCAGACGGTGATACATTTGTTTCGTCTGGTAGTGATTCCAGAAACACATCTGACATTGTGCCACAGTCAAACTTTTGTTAAACAAGTACTCCTTGTTGTAGTGTAGGTGCGTACAAACACGTGTAATTGTCTAATGCAGGATAAAAAATAATGCAGAAAACTCCGATAGGAGTTTCTGCATTAGTGTTTATCCTGCATTAGAAAACGTATGTAGTAAAAACCGCATATGGATCTTATATAGATATTCGTTGAATACAATATTGGTTGTATAATGGTTTAGACTGCAAACTTGATTGGTTCGCCAGGGTAATTTCTACGGACCAATCTCATGCTAGACATCTTTGGTCGTCTTGGTTCACTTTGTTTAAACAAGGAACGGGTATTACAATCAATGTTGGGCCAGTCCTAGACAAATAAGGTTCATCTGTTGACAACGCCGTGTCTATCAAAGGTTTCACCGAGGCTAACCAATTACCCCCAACCGTTTCATCTGATAAATTTGCCTGTCCGACTTGCGACACGTTGACTATTTGTATGAGATTGAAGAAATCTCGACGTCTTGTCTGATTAGAGCAAATATTAGAAAACTGAAAATAGGTTTAAACCTGATGGCTGTCCGCCCAACCTAAGGGACCTTAGACTGTTTAACTGTATATAATGGTACTTTTGTCAACAGAATACTGATAAGCACAACAAAATATATAGTTTGCAGGAACTGTTTGAAACGAATCCATCATTAATACTGTGTTAAACCGTTACTGGGAATATCAAGTTTGGTATTATTTTTGCTGTACCTGTAACCATGACATTTTCTTTTGCACCTGAAACTGCTACTTTTATATATACTTCTACATGTACTATTTCAGCATGTGCTATATCACCTTCCGTTACAGAACAGAGTATTTTAACTGCTAATTGGTTGGAACCCGACGTTGCTTCAAATCAACATAAGTACTCAAACTTTGTCATTACATCGCGTTTGCATGCAGTTTCGTTTAAAAGGGAAATAGTAATATCTTAGAATTTATTTACTATTCTTACTAGTCAGTTATGACCTTATTCTTTCCCGACAAACGTGTGTATGCTAGGATCCTCATTACCGATGCAACTAGTGTCGCGCCAGATCAGACGCCGGTTAACATCGCCTCAGATCAGGCTCCGAACTGTTAGCCACTCAAATTAAAATCAGGCGGAATAATTTTCAAAAGGATGTCAATATCTTACGAGCGAACTCGTTTGTGTGTAGTTTCGTTTTAATAGGAAATAATAACAGCTTTCCCATAGTACTACGCTCGTACTACATTACAATACCATTTACTGATTACAATGACATAACCTTAGTGACACCAGCGCTGTTGATGAATGAAACAGTGCATTATCGCGATGAACTGTATCGTGCATTTTGGAATTGCTATACATGGCATACAGCATGAACATGTACACTTGATTCAGTGATCCATTACGGGGGCATTTTTGCTTTACTTTTATCCTGTTTAAAGCTGCAACCTGCTTTAAAAAAAGAAATAAATACGTGATCGTACTTTGTACATAGTCGTACTAGCTAATTTGTCAGTTTTATCTCGGGTTGACAGTAAAGTTGGTGCAATGGAGAATATCTCATTATTTCCCACTCAGATAGAAATATAGTTTTAATATATCACAAGAATTGTTTTGAAAATGCAATTGTCTGCATTCCATTGCATACCCTTTGCGTTTTGTTTGCGTTTAGACGAGAAATAGTAACGTATTTCCCATTGTACGTTATGATAGACTTGGGTGGCCAATTATTTGCAATGAGCCTGAGCAATTTACATCGCTACGTTCCATGGATTCAGAGAATGTCTTTGTCTGAGGATGTTAAACATGCATGGCATAAAATAGCAACCCGCCGCCAAAAATTATGATCCTATAAATATTCGATTTTTCCTGTTAAACACCTATGGACAATTTCAATAAATGCTTCAGTTATTAAGATCAACTAGCTGCGATTCCCCTAAGGCCCATGCTACTCCGTAGTGTGACTATATCGCGTGAGTATCCTATCAATAAACCGAATGCAATTAATTTGCGATTGCCTACGAGGATTGCAGTGATCATCCAGTTTCCATCGAGTTCCTCTCGCCACAGGTTTAGATTTTAGGGTTGCGTGATTTTTTCCTGTTTTGAAACAAACCCTTGTTTGTCCAACTTCATTAACAGTGTTGTCGCCATAGGCGACTTAAGTCGACTTTGCAAACAGTTTTGATCCATATCAGACGCGGTGTCTAATCAGTATCCAATCTGTTTGTCATCAGCATCAACATTTCAAAAATTCAAAATCAAAGACAAAATTGTATGCAATTGCATACGACATATCTTAGCAGCCGTTACATGTTTCAACTATGAAAGCGTTAAAGCAGATGGTAAAATTGACAATGAAAGGGACTAAAATGCCCTTTATTCTCATTAATCCTTTTCCACATAGAAGCGACTTTAAGTGTATTTACTTTATTCTTCCAAAAAAGAATGGTTTCACTATTCTGTTCTATATATGTTTGATTATAAATACTGATGTAACGTAGTTTAAATACTTTGTACAACATAAAAATGAAGAGTAATATTTAGGTTCAAATGTGTGCATAGTACAGCACTGCGACAGAGAATTTCTAAATAGTGCCTCGAATGGCTTGAAAAATTGCAAATGAAAAGCATGGAGATATTTTAGAAATCAAGCCTTGTGATTTATTTTTGCTTGATTTATTAAATAACAATGCAAAAGCAAGTTCGCGTTTGTTTCAATAACGTTTAGTTCCCCTATTGATAGAAACGTACTCAAACGCCAATGCAAATCAAATGTTGAAATGATAAAAAAAACACAATAAAATAAATTCTCTATCTCATTTTCATCTTAGTAGCAAACAGTTTTGAGTCTGATCAGACGCCGTTGTCTGTTGTCAACTATTTAAGCATAAACACATTTATCGTGAAAAATTTAACGCACACTCCTGTATGCTGTTTGCCGGTTAGCGCAATTCTGAATATCATAGAAAGATAGAAGATTGGACAATTACCATATTGCCTATAACTCACAGTGGCCACTGTATTAAGTTCATTCTAATGGAACAATAACTATAAAGTTTAGTACTTATTCTTCAACAATTCCTTTCAACCATGCTCTGGTATTCCAACACAAAGAACGATGACGACATTTGATGTCACACTCACAGCCTAAGCGTGAAACCATATCACATGCAAAACCTCTAAATTTCAAAACAGAACAGATCAAACAACAGCTATTAGTTCTTGCTTTAAAACAATAATCAAAGGATTTCAATAAGACTTTCATAGAATCTACAAGGCATTGTTTCGTCTCGCCCAAATTAACAAAAGTGACCTGCCACATGAGAGTGAACGTTAACACAGAACAGGAAACTTGTTGAACTTCCTTTGAGGGTTCTGGCTTGAGGCTGATGAAGGGAAACATCATTAACCTTGTATTTAGCAACCGCTCAAAAGAAACTACTATGTGAATCTTCAAAATAAGTAGTTGCGTAATACAGGATAAAATAAAACAGAAAGCTCATATGGAAGCTTTCTGTATTATCTTAACCCTGCATTAAGCATGTATTTGTTTCAGAGGTCCCAATTGTACTTGAATTAGTGGGCGTTTAGTACTAGATTAATTTAGCTTCTAATGAGCTATTTGTTTGTCAGGTCATTCAAATCCGTGGATATTGAAGTGGAATAATTACGCCAGGTTGTCCTTCATGCATTTTTAAATGAGAATCGCTGTGCCTGTCAGTCTTCTTTTGATGTCGATCTTCTGAAATGCTTGGAATGAAATAAAATTGGCAGCTGATGCAAATATACTAGTGAAGTACGTTTCCTTTGCTCGCTGTCACGCTCTACAACTTATTACAAAAAACCATTACAGAAACATAATTTTATAAATGTTATATGTAAGCCAATATTGAAACGTATGTATGGCGTCAAGCAGGATGAAGGTCAAGTCATTATGTATATTTCAATTTTACTTTCGCTTTGCTTTAAACAACCACCGGTGTTTTCTACTGAACTTACATGTCTTCATGTAGAATAGAAAAACGACATTCTCACCCGTTGAAACGCAACAAAATACGAAGACAATGTCATAAAATTACATATACTTACATATGTGAACGATTCTTTTTTTTCGATTTGCTAACAGTTTGGAATCTGATTAGACATGGGGTTTTCCAATCTGTCTCCAGTCTGTTTGTTCTGAAAATTGAGGTTTCAGTGTATACGCGTTACATTGGGAAAAACTTATTTCCCACTGTAAGTATGCCAATGTAGAGGGTTTTGCCGTGTACTTTCATTGAGTACCTAATGAATTGTTTAGCCGTATGTCTTGCATTTTATATAACCTAGATCCTGATCAATTTATATGGTCGTTATGTAGATAGTGTACTCATATACATGTACTACCATGTTATCAAGTACAGTATTTTATTTAGCCAACGAATTAGCCCATTAACCTGGATATTGAATTAAATTCCTTGTTTGATGTTTCATTGTATATATAAAAGGTAATCTAAAACAATGAAGTGTGTCCACAGACCAGACCTGTTCGTATGCAGACACTGCAGTCCCTCCATGAAATTGCGCAAATTGCTGAGTATCATCCGGGTCTTTACTGTTTTGTTAAAACCTTCCTCTTTTGTAAACGATAGGCATTAATGGTTAAGGAACATTTGAGAATATTAATGAAATCAGGTTAAAGATAAGTCGGGATCTCAAATGTCTGTATTAAGCCTTTTCCCTACTCTGTTTGCAGTAAAATTGAACTAATTAAAACGCCACTACAAAGGAAGATAAGTCTTCATTACGACTTCCGTGGGGCATTCGGCTTGATTTAATGCTCATTTGGGATACCAATTGTTTAATGAATTCACTTTAAATCGAAATATATATACCCATTTTTTCTGGTATATATCACGTTTAACACCCCAACCGGAAACAACTAATCAGAAACAAATGTGTTTGTACAATAGCAACCTGTGTTAATTAACCTATGAATAAAGAAGTATTGAAATCTCTAAATAAATGGCTACTTAATGCAGAACAAATGTAATGCAGAAAGCTCCTTAAGGAGCTTTCTGCATTACGTTCGTTCTGTATTAAGTCTACAATTTCCAAATATATTTGAAAGGAATCTGAATTGGAATAATCGCAGTGTAAATGTTTGTCTGTATTTTAATTTGTACTGTGGAACGTTTGCCCGATGATGCGTCACTTTTTGGATCGGCAGGGCATGAAATATTAATCAGGATCTGAAGATTATTGGCCTTCAGACGCTTCAAGCATAAAGTAACTAATTGAGAATTCACGTCTCAAACTGGGCAATCTCGAAAAATATCTATACGTATAGGGATTAAATCTGTAATATTTAAAGGCGCCCAAATATTCTACGCTTAGGCTGCCAACTGTATAGCATGAAATAAATAAGATGACTTGCAATAATTGTGTAAAGTAAAAGAGAATTCTATAACAGCAAACTGCTGATATAGCATTTGGCCTTTAGCACAATATGGGACAATTGGTGATTATAATTCCAAATAGGTCAGATTAAGATGAAACTCCGAATAACGACCGCTTTTAGGGTACTACTAAGCGAAATTGCAGATACAGTGTACAGTTACAGTATGGGTGGATTTGTTTGAGTTGGCACCAAAGTAAAAAATAATTATTTCCATTGCAAACAGTTTTGAACCTGATCAAACTGTTTGCTATTCATTTAAAACTTAATTGTCTACCCTATATCGTATTGGGTTTTACGTTATATTTCGTTTCAACGGAAAAGCAAAATAATTTCTAATTATAGTATGTTTATTGATGTCTAGGAAATGGTTTGGCAATCTTTAAAGTTTACTGAATGATGTCCTCTATCGCTAGAAGCAATTCACTGCACTTAATGTTTATGGTGTATGTTAGTGCCTATTCTATTTTAGTGGTATTTAACTACATGTAATTACACTGGGGAAAACATTATTCTTTCTCAATAAACACGTTTACCCTAAAACATGTACGTTGTATTTCCATTGCAAACAGTTTGGAGCCAGATCAGACGCCGGGTAACCCGGCGTCTGATCTGGCACCCAATTGTTTGCCACTCAGATTGAAATAGATCATTTTCGTTTTTAAAGCAATGTCACTTACTACAAATTATGACCCGCGATTACGTAAAATGGGAAATCATTTTTCTACACTGTAGCTAAATATTAACTACATGTATAATTACCATGCTGTTTATGGCAAAGTGATATGACCCGCCTTGGGATGTTGAGTAACATTTGAGAAATTTGTTCCGCAAGCGAAGATTTATCCTTGAAACTCTGAGAAAATTTGGCTACCACGTGCAAGAGAGGAATCCGGACAAGGCTCCAAGTAAGGACTTAACTCCTTTGAAACTCATGTCCATGTTTAACGCGTCATCATAATATACTTCATCTTAATTTGAGAACATTTCAGATGGAAATATTAAAGAAGACGATATTGCTAAATTCTTTGTCCATTGCAAACAATTTACGTAGAGCCAGATTAGACGCCGGATTTGCTCTACAGATAAAACTTATCGTTTATAATGCGGTGTCTGATCAGAGTCTAAAGTATTTGCCTATGTCCCCTATTAAGGACGTTAGGCACAAAGGCGTTAAACAAAGATATGTACACAAACATACAAAACGTTGCAACAGACATAATTATATAGACTCTATTCTCAACTGTACATGTACCGTTTTCCTCTTGAATGAAGACATGTATGAGATGCATGGAGTTGATAAATTGGCTTTGCTATTAATATAACCCAACTCAATCAATCAATCAATCAATCAATCAATATATATCACACAGAACACGAAATTACTAGTACATGTAAGAAAATCAGGTAAACAGTTAATGTTCCAAGTGGACTGTCATGTATTTGGGCATTATATTCGATACATATTAATGAGGACATAGCTTTGATCTAGTTAATCGCAAAGTCTTATACTACATCGAGGAAATGCAATTTTAATAGACCTTCGCTTGATTAATGTTTGAGAAAATAATTGTATATTTTAATTAACAAATTCACGGCGACAAAAGTCAGTTATACTAGTGTTAAGCAAAGCATTGTATCCAGATCAATCGCTCAGTTACTTAGTGTTGTGTCAGGCTCCCGTGTTTTTTAGTAAATCTAACAGTCATCAGTTCTGACGCAGTGCAGATTACAAAGTACAGTGCTCCCTCTCTACAACGACACCAAATGGGAGACACACATTGTGTGCGTTGTTTGGAGGGAGTCGTAATAGGGTGGGAACATGTAGACTTTGCTTTCATTTTCAAACAGCTTGAATCCAGATCAGACGCCGCGTGAAGCGGCGTCTGATCTGGATTCAAGCTGTTTGTCACTCGTCATTATATATATTATATCAAAATGGCGGAAAGGTTGAACATAAATTTATTGTTTGGGGAACAGCGACATGGGTCGTTGTTAGGAGGGAGTCGTTGTTGAGATGGCCGTTGTAGGGAGGGAGCGCTGTATAAGCAGACAACAATTTGAATCGAATACGTATATGTAAGTTTGCCCATGCAAAGATGCGTGACCTCGTTTGAATTGGACGATTACTTTCCTTATCACACAGAGATTATCAAATGCATTGATAAATACAATAATCAATGTCATTATTATCAAAAGGAAACATGTAGCATTTATCTGAGATATCATTTCAAACAGGTTGAATCAATATCCGCCTGACAATAACTCAGCATCAGACCAGGGTCAACACTGTTTGAATGCTTTATTGGGTTTTCTTTACAGTAAAACCCATGTTACAGTAAACAACCACTTTCAGTGTGATTAATAGACAAGTTTATATAATAAGAAACAACTTAATACAGGTCAAACGTAATGCAGCTCCTAAATGAGCATTCGGTATAACTTTTGCCCTGTATTGAGCATTACATTTTCTTTGGAGATCACAAGCACTGTTATTGTCTGCTTAACACAGATTTATCTTATTGTTTATCAAATACTGTGGAGAATACGGTATTCGTTCCCTTTCAATCAAAACTAAAAACGCAAAGCATATTGATTAAACGGACAACGGTTCGAAAAGGTTGTCTAATTATCTTTATATTATTTGGAGCTTAATTCTCACTCGGGTTATCTTCTACATTTTAAAACTGTGGCAGTTTTCTTCAGTTCAGTATATGGCGTTTTCCTTTCGTTCCTTTTAAATGGCAAATATTAAGGTATTTTCCACTGTACATGCTAGTTGAAGGAATCACTTACCATTTCAACAGGAATAACCTTTGTCCGCTGAAATATGGACTGTTGAAATTCTAAAACTGACTTACTCATGAACCTAATCGCAAACGCATTACAATTAAATGAAAAATGACGAATTTTGTGAAAATTCTGACAAGTGTTTGTGTTTGAGTAGCAAACAGTTTCGGGCCGGATAAGACGCTGGGATACCTTGTGTACTGACAATAATTGTTTAACCCGTTCGGTGCCGTATAGTTGCATAAAGTCGACTTTGCAAACTGTTTGGATCCAGATCAGACGCCGCGTAATGCGGCGTCTGATCAGGATCCAAACGGTTTGACACTCTTATCGATAATTCTTTAGTTATGCAACCTCAATTCTAACTATGAAACGTTCTTACAGACAACAATAAAGCAAACAACAATAAAGCGGTGGAGGGGTAAAAATCTCTCGAAAAAGTTGGCGCCAAAAGCGTTAACCGTATCTTCCTTTAAACAGACATCATTACGGTATCTGGTAAAAACTGCAGACACCTATTTAGCTAATGTCGGATGAGATGGGTCACATGCAATGATAATATCGCACTTTCGTAACAATGACACATTGTGCATCATATTTCCCCCTTGCACCTTGGTCTGGCCATCGTGACTCATTAATACCACTTTAACATCTCGTCTGCTTTAGAAGTAATCTCTGCTAAATAATTTTGTATCTTTAATATAGGTTTGTGTCTTGTATAACAGAAGAAAGCCTCATATTTTCAAAATGTTTGGATCCAGATCAGACGCCGGGTTAACTTTGCGTCTGATCTGGACCAAAACTGTTTACAAGTGCTGGTATGTCCATGTTAGACACGCTATTGGTTAACTCTTATCATGCTAAGAGCGACATGGATAACATTTGCAAACAGTTCGGATCCAGATCAGACGCCGCGTAGCGCGGCGTCTGATCTGGATCCAAACTGTTTGTCAGCTATATTCAATTTTTCTTCAGTTTAAAAAGCATAAAACTAATTTTGATTTTTTTTCTCAGACGATTTTATTATTTGAAGCAGACGATAATTCAACATAATAAGGGTTAAAGGGGTTGGCTATTGGAACTGATGGTTTCAATTATCATTGCAAATAATCAACATATTTGCTCAACATTATTTGCTATTTTAGTAGTTAATTATACGCCATTAGTTTCGATTGCAATCCAAATGTTTGGACTGTCGATTGCTTCCGAAATCGATCTACTTTGTGAAATTTGAAACACTTTTCATGTTTAACTCATCTTAAAACCACTTTCTAGAGTATCAAGACCCATCGATTTAACCTTTTCATCGCCGTAGATGTTTAAAGTTGACCTTTTAAACAGTTATGATGTTGATTAGACGCCGCTTTACGAGGCGCCTAATCTAAGCATTTAAACTGTTTGACACTCGATATTTATCAGTCAAAATGCTTTATATAACTTTGAAATTTTATTTAAGACATCATTTTAAAACATACACTATAATTGTGATGAAAACGTTAAAGCAGACGATACAGTTTGACGGTAAAAGGGACAACTTTTTTAGCGCCAAATACGTCTGTCAACAACAATTGTCGTCTAAAATTAATCCTTTTTATAGAACAAATTTAATTTTTTGTTTAAATAAAAAGTAAGTTTTTCAAAAGTATTTTAGGATGTTGATGAGCCGATAGGAAAATCAGTTAAGAATGAGTTAAATCACAGACGTTCGATCAGGCGCCATTTTATAAAACGTTGGTGGGGATTACATTGATTTTAACTTCTTATTCAAACATGCGACACTAAACAAATCCAATGAAAAGACTAGGTAAATACAATATAAAATAAACTGAACTCAAATACGATGCAATAAAATATAGAAAATTACTTTTCGAAAATTCTTACGATCAACTTTTTCTGAGTTTCAAACAGATTGGAGCCTGATCAAACGCCGGGTTACGTCTGGCTTCAAACAGTTTTGCAATGGAAATAACCTTTTTAACACTTAAAGACATTTATTTAGGAAAGGATAACATTTGCTTCATGGTATACACGTGTTCAAACAGAAAGTCTGTTGACGATATTTTCACTATTTTACTAGCCTTGGGAGAAATGATTAATTGTAATTTATTTCACTTTTGAGTTAGTCATTGCTCTTTGTTTTCAGTAGAATGGTGTGATTTTGAAGTCAGCAGACGAGACAGTGATGAATAAAACCGCACTTGCAGTGTTTAATGAGTCGACACTTGACAAATAGAGTGAGCGTCGTACTGACGTTTTTAGCCCAACTCTTTCCCTGCCGATTCCAACGTCACTTACATACGGAAACAGTTTTGATCCATATCAGACGCCGAGCTACTCGGTGTCTGATCTGGGTCCAAATTATTTAACACTTTCCTTGTTGTTTTTCTCTTTCGGAGTATCCAACATTCTAACTTGATTTAAAACAAGCAGGCGACAGTTCGAAGCAGACGATACTATGACAGAAAGAACGTTAAGAGAACGACATCAGTTACCCTTTAGCATCCCGGCGATTTTGTAGCTGCTTGAGAATGATGGAATAAAGTACAGAACTGGCAATGTGTTTTGCAGTACTTTAACTTTTTGTGCATCTTGTTATAAAACGAGATACTCAAATCCTTTAAGTGCTAAATTCATGATTTATTTCAACCGTGTAGTCCATACATTTATGTACGCCGTTTTACAGTGCTTATTCATTCTTCCACTTTAGATATTAGATAATGATTGAAATTTATACAGACAAGAATATCTACCTTAAGACATCTATTTTATATCTTAGTAGATGGTATATGACTCAACGCATTGTGAAAGTACATGTATTGCAGAGTGTGTCTCGAACCTGTGTTTTATTTTATTATTTCGATAGCGTTTAGGTCTAATATATCCTTATTTCAAATTGAAAACGGATAATTATGCTCCACTTATACGATTTCTAGATATATATCGAAGTTTGATCAAAGAAATAAAGTTAAAACAAACCAATCCTACCTCAGTTGAAAAAGGAATGGAGATCATAAATAAGACAATTTAACCATCCCTACATTAATTAATTATGTGGACTGTATCAGTAAAAATAATAAACCATCGCTTCTTGTGAATACAGATAGGATGGTTTACTATTCCCTTATACAGTAAAACCTCTTTAGAATGACCACTGCATTGTAGGCCTATTGACAGCATTTAGGCAAGTGGTAGCTAAAAGCAAGATGGCAATAAAGCAGAAAGCTCCTATTGGAGCTTTCTTCTTTATTGTCATCCTGCTTTAAGCAGCCACCTGCCTAAAATTTGAAAATTTATCTCATGTAGTGGTCGTTATAGAGAGGTTTTACTGTAACTGATATCGATTGTAAATAGTATTGAGCCTGATCACACCCCAAACAACTCGGCGACTGGTTCAGTTCTAGACTGTTGGACCCTCATATCGGTACAGTAGGGCGTTATTCGTTCCCGTTTAATCGTAAACGAAACGCACACGCGCTGTAACAAACTTTTAAAAATGACAATTTTTGGACAATTATGAAAGTCCATATTAGGAAAAAATGACGTCTTCTCCCCTGAATAAATGTCAACTTTTTCTAGGACATGTAACTTTACTAAGCATTTCCACTGCATCTTATCAAGATTGGCTTTTTAAAAGTGGAGAAGGTTTTTCTTTCCAAACAAACGCGTTTATGCTAAACAAAGTATGTCTAATGATAGCAGTTGGAGCTAGATTAGACGCCAGGTATCCGGCGTCTAATCAGGCACCAAAAATGTTTACAACTCATATCGTCATAATTTCCAAAAGCTTTATTTAAAACACTTACGCATAGTTTTGCTTAAACGGGAATTAGTAACGTCTTCTCAATTGCACATGAGCAAGAAATAATGTTTGCACTTCTGCACTAGTTACTAGGGGCGAATCTTTACAGGCGCGGAACTTACGTTATAGGCACATGTGTCAAACAAACTTCAAAAAGACTATCATTAAGTAACTACTCAGACACAGTGTGAGGGTGAGCTGCTGTTTCCTGACGGATGTAAATCAAATCTGACATGTTATTCTTCAGTGATACTAATTGGACCAAGAACGGGCGAAAACATAAATAAACCAGCATGGTACATCGTTGAATAAGCAAACAATGTTTCCTGCCCGACAACTGTTGGCAAAGCGCGTAACTTCTACAGTAGAAAAAACAAAATTATTCTTTCTCGTTTAAACAAATCGTGACACAAAAGCAGTAGAATAACATATGGAAACGTATACGTGTAGTAATTTGTAAATGACTTTAGAATATGTTGTGGTACACCGTTTAGAGGCTGAGCAGACGTTAGATTACACTCTATAGCATTGACATTATATAAATAACTAATTCCTTCCCGTTTGTTTCATGTACATGTACCTGAATAACCTAATCAACAAATAATCAATTAAACTATTTTAGCCGTTGCTTATCAAACAGATGGCGTAGCTTAGACCAAGAGAGTTTGGCAGGAGGACAAAACACCTTGATGGAAATGTTTCTAGTCACACAATTTCACCTATATACACTGTATGTTTTGTACAAGCTTTCAGACATTGTAGAACCTAATCAACAAAGACATCTGTCTTAAGTTATTTGGTATTTGGGTTAGAAGACATCGTGTTCGTTTTAAGAAGCTGTCAATTTCTACATGACATTTCATGTCCGTTCTGTTTAACTCACACTTGAAATGATGACCTGTTTGCCACTTAACCCCTTCACTGCCTTAACTCGCGTAAGGCGGCGTCTGATCAGGATCCAAATTATTTGACACTCATTACAATATTTCTTACATCAAAATACCTAAATTTTAAAATTTGAGAAATGACAGTAGACCACAATAGTTTAAATTTGATGACGTCATGGCAGTGAATGGGTTAGATATAAAGTGTTTCGGCAGTCTAAGATTTACGGAATCCTTACATAGTTAGTTTCTGTTGAAACCCGACATTTTTGTCATGAAAAAAGCACTCACTTGTCTTAAGACCTCTCATTTACATTTGTATACAACATTTGCCCTAAATTCATTCTGATAACAGGCCTGGGTCTCGTTTCATAAAGATTCGTACGACAAATGTTGTCGTAAGTCAGATTGTAAAAGTCTCAATTATTATTTATTCCTCTATCTAATCCTGTTTTGTGACATCTCTTTGGAATTGTCTTTTCAAGACGATTCCAACGATGTGTCACAAAACAGGATTATATGGAGAAATCAGAAATTAAATTTATTTTAAAGATGTGACTTACGACAATATTTGTCGTAAGAAGTTTTATGAAACGGGCCCCTGATTGCTAGATACCTAGTGCTATAAAATATAGTACAGTTGCAAACCCTCAAATGCCCATTATTTTTGTTTTGGTATTATATAGAAGTTTCAAGGATTATCATACGAATCAATAATAATAATATGATACAAATGGCCTGTCGATGAAACGTCTAGGTCCGTCATTACTGACGCCAAGATGTCAATGAGGAACCTGGAGATATTCCAATCCATTGCACATTCCATTGACAAATGCATATCTGCACCATCATTATAACAAGCTTTGTCAGAATCGACATGGCAGTCGTGGAGCGTTAGTGTTAAACGTTTTGTGAATTTTGTAGTTATTGTTGTAAACAGTCCTGATCCAGATAACACGCTGTTTAGCTTGATCTAAACTGTTTGACACTGATACATGTATGGGTCTCACAATATTGCAGAGAAATGTTGCATAAAACAAGTGTGGTATGCTAAATGGTAAACAAAGATTGGGCCAAAAGTAATGCCAAACATGTTATAGTTATGACAGTGTATGTGATAGTCATATTTATGACAGATTATTGAAACTGATGACTCTTTATTTTGGTGTAGGTTATAGAACATTCTGGAGCCTGATCAGACCCCAAATTCCTCGGTGTCGGATATGACCCAAATCTGTCAAAAATGGAGAAGACGTCATTCTTTCCAAAACCTTTCGCTGTCATTTTATATAATTGCACATTCGCTTAGTTTTGTTTAAACGAGAAAGAAAAGCGTCTTCACTGTATAATGGACATGCATCCTACGTGGGGAAGGGAGTGTTACGCCTTATTTCATAATCATCATTATACATGTAGCTCGCTGTGTCACTATAGTCAATATCTGTAGACGATCCATCATTAAGATCGGTTGCATTTTCAACGATATTCAATGCTTGGAAATGGTTGAATGGCGCGCAATACATCATTGCTGATGTTATAATCCTTTTATCGTCATAGCCTTGAACTGAACTCGAATCTGTAATTACAGTGGAAAATGACGTTGTCTTTAAAGAAATTGAATTGAATTCCATTTAACTCAAACGAAACGCAAACGCAGTACACTAAATGTCGAAAATTAAAATATTATTGAATTTTGTAACTATTTATTCTAATATTAGAGGCAATCAGTTTCTAACAATGTAGAAAATGACTTTTCGAAAATTCCCAGAGTGTATCCGTTTCTGATTTGTACATAGTTTGGAGCCTAATCAGACGACGGGTTACCCGGCGGCTGATCTGGCTCCACACTGTTTGCAAAGAAAATAACAGTTTTAGCGTTAACGCGTTTATTGGGAAAGAATAACGTATTTTCCACTGTACATGTAACTTGGGCCATGGTCCACGGATAAGAGTCAAACTTGTTTTATAGACGTACCAATGTTTACATATATTGTCGATAAGGTTTGACCTGACGGTTCATGCATATTCCGTCTTTTTCCGTAAGTTATTCGTTAGCTTCCGAAAACAACTACAGTGTATTGAGAATAGACAATTCAACGGTGACTCGAACTGGAATAGTGTTATCGGTTATAGATAAATACAGTCGGTGATGGCTCAGTGGTAAGGTCGCCGCGCTACCAAGGTAAGGGTATTGGGTTCGATCCCCGGTAGAGTTTTGTATTATTTATTGAATATGTACATGTATTTTTTTTAAAAATGCGGATAGACGCATGCAAACCATGACATCCATGCAATTGCATGTACATGTATATGAAATAGAGTACAGTGCTACTTGCCTAGGAAACACTTGGCTAGAAAACTGGTCCAAAGAACACCACGTTATGCAAAACACTCCCAGAAAGCACTATGCGTTACTTTTGTATTTCGTCAAGCATCAAAAGGCATCAGGCAGCAGGCCGTTTTTCAAAAAAATTGCTGACTGATTTATTTTAGTATCGTTTAAGGCATACTAAACTTTTAATTTTTTACTATTTAAAAAATATTTACAGCCGAAGTTTACAAAACAGTACCGAGAATCGAACCCATGACCCTTCCACAACGAGTCATTAACGCTATCCATTCAGCTATTGCAACACAGTGACTTTTGGTATCGGCTAAGGTATATATCAATAAAGTATCCGGAAACTCCCGATTGTACCACCGATTGTACCAACGAAAGCTGACGGAAAGTGATGACCGTCAGGTCAAACCTTATTGATAATACTAGGTCAAAGTGCTTTAATGTTATTTTGAAACAATGTTATAAAAGCAAACATTTAATTTCAAAGTAAGATTTAAAGAATGACCGTAGGAATGATAATCAAATAGTGTTTAGCCTGACTATTTACATAGTCTACATGTACATGTACATGTACTACAGTCGCTTATGGCTTCACACAGATTAAAGCATAGAATGTATTTCGTAGTGAAATTGTAAAAGAACAATCGATATAGTTTCCAGCGTATGGAATAATTAACGAATAAACAAAGGAACAATTATACCTGTCTTGATTTCTTATCAAGACTGGTCTCAGCCAAGTTTTGCAGTACGATTGATTCTATCACAAAGCTGACTTTTTAATTACAGTAATGACCCTTATTACTCATTTAACCTTTTTGACCAATCAATGGCTTGCGATGACAAAATGTACAATTTTATCAACTCTACTATTCCCTGTTGCACGGCGTGTAAAGCGCCCCACGTGCGATTATTTAAATAATTGATTAGCCCTCAATTCATAATAAAAGTCTTAATATTAGTCAGTCTCAACATAATGCTGTTCCGGAAGGAAACATGCACGCGAAAGTTGATTTATAGCATTAGTCACGCGCTGCATGCACTTGGTTCTGAATCATCACGTGCCAGGTAAGGCTCAATCTGTTAACCCTTCACTGACATGACGTCATAAATTTTAAACAATTGTCGTCTGCTTTTATTTCTCAAATTTTAATTTTGAGGAATTTTGACTTAGGAAACATTGAAATGAGGGTCAAACAAATTTGATCCTGATCAGACGCCGCGTGACGCGGCGTCTGATCAGGATCAAAACTGTTTTCAAATAACCATTATACTCGGAATAAGGCAGTGCATGGATTTACCATAACAATGCTATATAACCGTCTGCTTCAAACATTTCCGTCTGCAATAAAATTAAAAACAAAGTATAAGAACTTGCAATTGCTGATACGTTAATATACGTATCAAAAAGTGTGTAATCTGACCAGACGCCGATTTCTCGGCGTCCTATCAGAATCCAAACTAAAATTTCAAAATCAGTTATGCCAATCGAGTTTAAGGTGTGCTTGTTTCTTTCTCTAGGATTTCTCAAACTTAGGAATTTCCACTGAAATTTAGAGAGGAGACATGCTACATAAATAGCATAAAACACACCCTTTCTTTATCAACTGAAACAGTGTTTTTATAGCGCCTAAAGCACGCAAGGGAGATTTTGACTGCAGAATTTGTCTTCTGTAACAGTTTAAAGTGTTGATTTACATGCCAAAAAACAAAGTAGTATCGTCTGAATATCAAGTAGTTTGGATCCAGTTAAAATCTTGATCAAAACTGTGCAACGCTAATTACAAATTCGCATGAAAAGTGCTAAAATCAAACATTAATGAAATCCCACCTTAGCGTAATTTAAGACATAGAATTTAAGACTAATAATTTAAGAGCGTTTAATATTTCACGTAACAGCTTGATTTATCTATCTAGTTTTATCTAAATCATTGCACGCATACGACTAATGCACGTGTATGCAAATAAGTTTGATCCAAGGGAGACATTGAGAAACTGGGCCTCTCATTCGGTTTACCCCGTTAAGCACTTTCAGGTTATTTTAATTTTAGAAAAGTTGCAGACGGCAATTGTTGCAAACGATACTATGTCTTATCTTCCTGAGCGTTAGTTGACACGCCTGAAACGTATTTCCCTCATTGAGACAGATTTTAGAATATTTCTCGTTATCATAAATGATGAAATAGGTTGACTAATTCTTCTGAACAGAAAATTACATTTAATTCATTCTGGTAAGTACTTAATAGGCAATAACATTCCAAATACAGTGGCGCAACTTTGCGATACAAGAACTATTGCAGCATGACACGAAGCACCACCTGCAAAGGCTGATCTGTCATTCATATGCAAACAATTTTAAATCCAGATCAGACGTCAAGTGATTCAGTACTTGACTTAGATCTTATACACTATGTGGTTCGGATAATTGTAAATAAAGTGGCGTGCAGTCAATTTTAAAATAAACGAAAACTGGGTGAAGAAACCTAGATATCTTGAAAGGCAGGGCAAATAGTATGCGGAGCTTTCTTCATTTCCTTTACCATGCACTAAGCTGCAACCAAGTGTAGAGGCTATAAAACTAACATACTAAGGGATCACTTAATACATGTTCAAGTTTTATACATATTCTCAATGACAGAGCTTCAGTAGATACATGTACTATTCTCGGCAGACAATCGTTAATTCAGCAAGAGGTTGATTTTCCACATGACTATTTTCGTTGTCTCTGGGGTAGAAGAACTACTGAGAATTTGTCCACATGTCTATATCTGCTGAGGGATATAAAAAGTACAGGGGAGAAGACGTTATTCTGTCCAGTTTAAACGAAACTAACCCTAAAAGCAATGCAAAAAATGGAGAAAATGATGGATATTAGATACTTCTGACAATCTAAATTTATTTGGGTAGCAAACAGTTTGGAGCCTGATCAGACGCCGCGTTACCCGGCGTCTGATCTGGCTCCAAACTGTTTGCAATGGATATCATCTTTTTAGTACAAATACGTTTATTGGGAAAAAATAACGTCTTCTTTCTTACACATGAGACTGAACTCTGAATTGTCTGCAGTAGACATTCCTGGAATACAAATGCGCTGGCTCCAAATTTTGGGAAGGAATAGCGTCTTCTTTGCTTTTGGACATAAGGTTTTGCTGTTAAATACATATACCATACCTTTTACTACATGTTGGAATGAAGCTTGCAACCGAAATAGAACTAGACGGTATGCAATCGAACGCCGTTGCTAAGAATAAAATACGTCGATACCGGCGTAGACAATTAAACAAAGATTAATGGCGGGGTTAATTGGAATGATAGGGATAGGGGCAAATAAAGCAAATTATGTCAATGATTTCCCAATAATACATGTACTTTTATTTTGAAAAAAAAATGTAAAAACTGATATTTTCTTTTCAACTGTATTGAAAGGCCGTCGAACTTATGAGAATTCGTCTATACAATTATGCACATTTATTATTTTCCAATAAACGCGTTTCTGTACCAAAACAATTATTTCCATAGCAAACAGTTTGAAGCCTGATCAGATGCCGATCAGTTACATTGTACCCGTATTAAACCAGGCTCCAAACATTTTGCTTTAACCTTTCACGATCAACGAGTCTCTATATGGGCTACTACGAGTATAGTACATGTACATGTAGTAGGATTGTACTGTACGGAGTTCCATCCCGTACTTTCACCCTAACATGTTCCTCCATAGGCATACAGTGTACAGTGGAGAAGATGTCATCCTTTCCTGTTTAACCCTTTCATGATCAAATTATTCGGGAGAGTTTTACCCCTTCACCGCTTTATTGTCGTCTGCTTCACGTTGTTGTCTGCAAGACAAGTTTTATAGTTAGATTTAAGGTTGTATAAATATCAATAAGAGTATTAACAGTTTTGGTCCTGATCAAACTGTTTGCAAACGTGTCTTGTTTAGGGAGCTGTGGGATTCGTGGTTGTGAGGGTTGTAGGGAGGGAGCACTGTAATATGCAGAAATGCAGCGTACGAGATAAGGGTGTACCGGTGATTAATTATATTTTATTATTTACTCGCGACCCTGGCGGTAAGCTAAATTGAATATGGTGAATCGCTTAGATACAGCAAACAGAAAGTGGAGATCTATGTATTAGCAGTAATCGATTAATTTCGTTATGCATTAACCTACAGTCAGTCTAATAGACCAGCCATTCATCTTAATTTCAATAGTTGTTCGAGACGAGGTTGGGTTTGAATAAAAAGGTTGAGAATGCTGCTTACCTCCATCAAATACGCGTTTTAAATGAAATAATGTATGGTCATTGCAAACATTGTGGTCCTTGGTATACAAAATTGCATCGACATATATATTAAAAACCGTCCACCGTCTACACTATATACATGTACAAATGTAGCAATGCATATGAATATTGTTTTGTATAAATGGGAAGGATATTGTATACAAACAGACACATAGCCTTAAAGTAAGACACAATCGGATTAAAAACAAGACTGCCTATATTGCTAAATCAGGAACAATGCCAGCTTACGTATATATGAGCATCTAGGTCCAAACTGTTTGATTGTTTTAGGAGCTGTCTGCATTACGCTATATATTACGCGGTGCTTTAAAACTCTCAATTCAATGAAACAATATTTTTATAACCAAATAACAGTTACAGTGAAGAAACTGTTATTCTTTCCCGTTTATGCTTACGCATGCACAAACGATGCGCAAACGGAACGCAAACGAAACGATAAACGCGTTTAGCGTTTATGAGTGGATTTTTGCGTTTATAAGTGGATTTTTGCGTTTATATGCGGATTTTCAAGTGAGAATGTACTCTAAACGGTGATGGTGTCTGTAAGGAATAATGTCCTTAGTTATAATTTGTAGTTGACTAGTTTTCTCGCGAAGATTGCAGCGAGCTAAATTGAATATGCTGCAACGTTAAGTTGCAGCAAACAAAAAATGGGAGACATTAGAATTAATGGAACGATTCCCGTCGGAATGTCAGGCTTCATTAATGCAGGAAAGGTTTTGTAAGGTTTTATATACGTCTAGTCTACAAAGCCTATTCTTATGAATGCTGACAAGAGCGGGGTTAAAGTACCAAGTTGTTTATTACTTACACGCAGCGATCACTAAGAGTGCATCTGTAGACGTAACCCTTTCCTCCAAAAACAGGCAAACGCTAGTTACATGTACAGTGGAGAATCTGTTATTCTTTCCCGTTTAAACGCAAACGTACGCAAACGCAAAGCACTAAAACGTAGAAAAGAACAACTTTTGGACAATTCTGATAATTCTTGTTTATCTTGGTGTCAAACAGTTTGGAGCCTGATCAGACGCCGGGTTACCCGGCGTCTGATCTGGCTCCAAACTGTTTGCACTGCAAATAATAGTTTTAGCGTAAACGCGTTTATTGGGAAAGAATAACAGATTCCCCACTGTACGTATTCTCAGCTGTGTTTAAGGCAGGATATAGTGAAGCTCACTTATAACGAAGTCGTCGGGACTGTCTGATTTATTTCGTTATATCTAAATTCTTTATATCAGATCCATTTTACTATAAGTTGATAAGAGATGTGGAATAAGATTTGTTTTGTTATATCCTATATTTCGTTACATGTCTATCCTAAGCAACCTTCACTGTAATGCTTAAAAACCAAATTGAAGTAAGGCAGACAGCTCCTTTAAGAACTTTCTTTTATTTTCTCTTGGGTTTGACTCTTTCCGTAATAGCGGCGGATATGTCCCGCAATGATTACCTTTGCAAACAGTTTTGATCCAGATGAGACGCCGTGTAACGCGGCGTCTCATTAGGATCCAAACTGTTTGCCATTCTGACCCTGAATTTAAAAGAAATTTTGGAAACTCTAATTTTAGAACAGCAGCAGACGACAATTTTTCAGACGAAAATAATTATCCAGCATGCAATTTCTGGTGCTTATGCAGAAGAAAGGTTAAATTCGTCCTACGGCACTCATTCGTTGGCCTTGAAACATGTCATAGGAGACTTAAAATAGAATAGGCAACAAGTTTGAATCCAGATCAGACGCGAATAAACTCAGCGTCTGATCAGGGTTCAGTTTGTTTGTTATTTCGATTGTAGAATACTAGTAGCTCTAGAAATTGACAAAATAATGCTTTAATTTGGTATATAAACAGATGTGTTGCAAACTATAGCATGTAATACCGACATTTTACAATAGAACTTTGTTCGGGATATTAACCATTTCGGCGCCTAATTAACCGAAAGGATTTAAATGCTGTATGTGGTAATATAAAATGCAACAGCACGAACTTTTAAATTGTATTGCATTCTGTGCGGGTGACATTAACTTCTGTAACAAAGACCATGCACGTTGTGTCATGCACGTGCATTTTCATTGACACTGTCGTTAGCATTTAACCACTTCACTGCCTAACAAATAATGCATTGGGTTTTACATACAGTTTGGAGCCTGATTAGGAACAAAACTGTGTGACACTTATAGTGATGTCTCTTGGTCAGGTTGCGTTAAATTTAAGTTTGAAAAGTAAAAAAAAACGAAAATATTTAAGCAGACAATATCCTTGCTAAAAATGATTAAGCTCTTGTCTGCGGATCACGATTTGACTGGTATATTTGCAAACAGTTTGGACACAGATCAGACGCCGCGTCACGCGACGTCTGATTTGTATCCATTTTGTTTGGCACTCGTGCCTTCAATTTAAAAATGCTAATTATTCAAAATTTACAAAGTTTGCAGGCGACAATTTCAGGGCAGATGATATCATGAGTGAAAGATTTAAAATGAGCCGCTGGTCTCAGTGACAGATCAATTATCCTGACAAATAAACAACAAATTAGACAGGCAAATTGATGGTTAATTTCGCCCCATTAATTTCGATTGCAAAACAAATGTTTGGTTTAACAATTGCTTCCGAAATCGCCCTTTTTATGACTGTCAGCCCATTAACTGCCATAGTAACAATTACCATTTTTTTAAAAATTGCATTTTATTTCAAAATTAACTTTTAGAACATTTAGAAAAAAACATACACGTGTAAGTGTCAATCAGTTTGGCTCCTGATCAGACGCCGATTAAAACGGCGTATGATCATGATCCAAATTGTTTCAAATGCACATTCATCTGTATCCATACACTAAGGGGTTTAAGGCACTATTCATTTCAATACTGATTCCTATTATTTGCTGGTGTATCTGAAATATCGACCGGCACCATGTATGTTTAACTTGATCAGGCTAATTTATAGCCTGATTTAAAATTGCCGTCGGTTTAAAAACAGTTTTCTGTAACTTGTAATGAAATAGCACGTGTGCAAAATGGTTTGAACTCAGTGCTAATCACTTTCTGATACATGTACAGTAAAACCTCGCTATTACGACCACAAAAATGAAGGCTATTTGATTGTATAATAGAGCGGTGACAGCTTAAAGCAAGGTGACAGTGAAACAGAAAGCTCCTAAAGGTGATTACTGTTTCACTGTCACCTTGCTTTAAGCGGTCACCTACCGTAAATACCCTAATAATGAACATACTTTTGTGGTCGTAATACAGAGGTTTTACTGTATTATAAGGCGCATATGTGCTACAGTGGAGAATGTGTTATTCTTTCCCAATAAACGTGTTTACGCTTAAACTATATAACGTGAAATATCAGAATTGTCCAAAGGTTGTTCTTTTCTACGTTTTAGCGCTTTGCGTTTGCGTACGTTTGCGTTTCAACGGGAAAGAATAACAGATTCTCCACTGTATGCTACGGTATATTGTAGATCCTGTTTTCAAACTTTTTTTCCAGCCGGAAATTACATAACAATGAATTTAAAACCATGTGTCATTAATCGTTGTATGCTGCACCTTTTATATGAACTATTCGAGCTTTTAATGACGAGTTTAATAATATATTGATGATGGTTGTTTTAAAACAATATTTCAGAAAAAACCAAAGATTGCATGTACTATTCAAAGGGCACCTTTAGGATCCTTCTTCGTAAAATCCCCAGTGTTTGCAAAATATACATAGACTGGTTTTCAGCATAGAAAGGGTTAAATAAAAAAGAACATGGTGACAGATAGAGAACCGATGTGCACAAAAGGTTGTATCTTATCATACGATCGCCCTGAAGGACGGGAGTCAGGCATGGCAATGATAAATGTAAAACATGAACAATAGTGCATAATTAGGTTCTTTGTTTTCAACGCGGTCAATAATTAATTTGTCATTTAGGCCAGTCAAAATTGAAATAACAGATTAGTACATGTACATGTAGAAGCAGTACTAACTATTTCACTGCCAAGCGTTATTGTCTTATTTAAACCTCTTGCCGCCAAAATATCGTCTGCATTGGAAGTGTCATCTGCAATAGCTTTAAAGTCAACTTTAGGACTGTTTTGACTGAAGAAATGTCTATACGAGTGCCAAACAGTTTGGATCCTGATCAGACGCCGTTTCATGCGGCGTCTGATCAGGATCCAAACTGTTTGCAAAGTCGCCGTTTGGCGCCGTCGGCAATGAAAGAGTTAAGAGAATACTAGCTGCATTGCAACAACAACAATAGCAGAAAAGTCATAAACACCGAACAGAAATATACAAAATAATATATAAATTATGTATTTGAAACTCAAATGAACATTATTCAGCTACGTTCTATCTTTTTATGTTGACAATGGACCATTAAGCAAACGTGAAACACCTGAAATAGTTAACTATAAACATGTCCTGTGAGAGCTGATCGTCAATGTTCTAAAATTTCTAAAGATGCGAGGGCATGTTCATTACGTCAGTGGTATTTCAGTTAACAGTCGAGCTTGTATCTGAGGGGCAAATAGTTCGGAGCCTGATCAGACGTCGGTTTACCAGACGTCTGAGATTTGCTCAAAACTGTTTGCATGGGATATAATTGTTTTCCACATACGCACTTAATTGGGGGAATTTAACATCTCTCCTGTAGAAGAAATTCCTAAAGATGCAGTTTGTTTTACCTATGTTCTACATTGATGCTTATACATGTATACTAATATTGTATAAGTGAACGATAAAGTAGAGCATAAAGTTGTTTTACCTCTAAACGAGCCCTTTGTTTTAACACTGTCAAAAGCAATAAGTTACCGACCTTGTTGAACACTGCTACATGTACCTACTAATTGAATAATTGTGTTGATGTCTAGATGACCGGTAATAGTAAAAAAGTGAAAAACAGAAAGCTCCTGTTGCAATGCATCTGGCTACAACATGAGTTTAAATCTGCTATTTCGAGTCGCTCTTATTGTGGGTGGCTGTTTGGTGCAGATCTGTCAGTGTTGTATTTAAATGTACCTACCATTTTTTCAATAGAAGGCCTACTAGTAGTCTAACATACAGGTCATTGGTTACTTCATGCATAATTATAATGAAATAAACTCCTACGGGGGCTTTCTGCATTTTAACTTGTTATCCTGCATTAAGCAACCGACTATCTTTTCACGTCATTTTAGTTATTGGTCGCATAATGCAAGAATGACTGCAAATCGAAAAAACATACCTCTGAAGAACGTACAGGAGATAGGACGCTATTCTGTCCCAATAAACGCGTTAGCGAACCGTTAATGCCTATTGCAAACTGTTTGGAACCAGATCAGACGCCGGGTAACCCGGCGTCTGATCTAGCTCCAAACTGTTTGCCACTGAAATAAACATAATGTTCAGGAATATCAAAACAGCCGTCGTTTTCTCGCTTTTTGTAAGCATTACGTTTGCGTCTAGTTTCGTTTAAACGGGAAAATATAACACCTTTTCCACTGTACAGAAGGTGGGGTAAGGCTTGGTTCCTTGTGAATGTAAATTACATCTGACGTGTTATTCTTCCAGGATGCTAATTGCATCAATAACGGGTGAAAACATAAATAAAACAGCGGCTTTATCGTAAATTAAGTAAACGATGTTTTCGTGCTAAGGAACTGCTGGTAAACAGCCTAAAGTATCCGATAAAACTCGGCATGCGTTCTTCCTATATGACAGTGGAGACACCGTGATTTTTTTCGATTGAAACGCAAGCGTGATGCAATAAAAATTTAAAAAAGACATCGTTTTGAAAATGTTGACGATTGATTACTATATGAGTGGCAAGCAGTAATGAGACTGCTTGGAAGCCATGTTAGATGGAGTCTGATCTGGCTCCAAACTATCTGCATTGCAAATTATTGTTTGAGCATAACGCGTTTATTGGGTAGTAAACGTCTCCCTCGCTGTATTTTACTTAACCCTTGCATTCTCAAGATGCATAATGTTGTTTTCCCTTAACATGTTACGATTTTTATCAGCCAAATTTATTTCATGAAGTAAGGTACATTAATTAACAAAATGTGTGCATATGTCATTTCTGAAGGTTCAAACTGATTGGATCCAGATGAAACGACGAGTTACTCGGCGTCTCATCCGGATCAAACAGTTTGCATTTTGTGATAGCGATAACAAATTCGCCTATAGCTTGGTAAAGGATTACAGTGGAGAATCTGTTATTCTTTCCCGTTTAAACGCAAACGCACGCAAACGCAAAGCAATAAAACGTAGAAAAGAAAAACTTTTTGACAGTTCTGATATTTCATGTTTATCTTGGTGGCAAACAGTTTGGAGCCTGATCAGACGCCGGGTTACCCGGTGTCTGATCTGGCTCCAAACTGTTTGCACTGCAAATAATAGTTTTAGCGTAAACGCGTTTATTGGGAAAGAATAACAGTTTCTCCACTGTACCATTGCAATTAATCTACATTTCAGTGTAATTTTAAAGTATGCACCTATTATTGTTCCTACATGCCTTAACCTAGATTCATGTTAAGTAAATTGAAATCTAGGAAATAGGAATTTATTTCCCCCCGAAGTAATAGGTTTTAGAAGGTCATGTTGAATTTACTTGCAATTAACTTAATTGTGTGCTTAGTCTTAATTCGCATTCTCTTATACATTTTTGTCTAAATTACATTTAAAAATAAAGAAGCCTATATAGGCTTTTTTATTTTAAATTGTAGACATAAAAATCGTTTTACATGTGCAGTGGAGAATTGCCACGTTTGAGCAAAAAGCCAAAATGTACATTCCAGCTGCTTGTTGCATTGCATTTGCGGCAGTATATTTCGTTAAATCGAAAAGAAAACTGTCTTCTAGTCTGTATTTCTTGAATGACAAGAAGCGAAACAATTGCTAAAACCGTTGTTTTTTTACACATTGTATAACTTTATCCATTTTACCGCCAATATTTATCGTGTGTTTTTGCCGTATGCTTTTAAAACATGTTACATGTACCTAAACTATTATTTAAACGTTGGATGTAAAGACATTTGACCGAACAAAATATAAATGCTAGTGTCAAAAAGTTTGGATCCTGAACAGAAACTGTTTGCAAAGTCGACTATAGGCGATATAGCGGCGTAAAGGTCAAAATGAATGGTAGACAAATAAACTACGTTGGAGAAGACGTTATTCTTTCTCAATGAACGCGTTAAAGCTAAAACTATTATTACAACTGCAAACAGTTTAGAGCCAGATCAGACGCCTGGTAACCCGGCGTCTGACCAGGCTCCAAACCGTTTGCCGCTCAGATTAAAATAAATAGTTAGAAGTTTTAAGAAAACATTTATTTGCTTTGTATTTACGTTATTTGCGTTTATACGGGAAAAATGAGTGTTCTCTATTGTTTAAAAGATCACATATTTGCTGTTGAAAACTGCCTAGCTCTCTAAAGGTTAAACTAGATGGAAATACTGCCGGTATAACCAGTGTAAGGGATAACACATGCCTTCTCAGTGTGCTCTTTGTGTTAGGCTAATTAACCCCTTCACTACCATGAGTCCATGACGTCATCTGTTTTAAGCAACTGTCGTCTGCTTTTATTTCTCTTTTTTTTTTAAATTTTAGCTTAGTTGACAAAGAACTATCGTAACGAGTGTCAAACAGGTTGGATACTGATCAGACGCCGCGTCTGCTTAGGATACAATCTGTTTGCAAATAATACTGTAATCGAAGTAAAGGAGTGAATGGGGCGAAACCTTATGAACGTTAAGTAATTTCTCATCTGCAACAAGTTTCGTTTGTTACTTACTTAAAATTAGAATTTTCCAATATAGCTTTTCAAAGTCATGTCAGGGTGTCAAGCAGGCTTGATCCTGATGAGACGCCGAGTTAGTAGGCGTCTCATCTGGATCAAAACTGTTTGCAAAGGTAAGCAGGGTTTCGCCGCTAACATGGGGCTAATTAAACCGTATGCCCTCTCGTCTGCTTTAGTCTTTGGTGGTAACGGTGCGTATCCTGTGTGATAGATTAACCTTTATCTTATCCACTATCACCTAAATGTCAGGTGTAAAAGAGGATAATAGTGGATCCCTCATCTCTTTAAATGCTTTACTGTGGTAGCGATTGTTTGCTTAACTTTTAGCATGCTACGTAAATTGTCGTTTGCAAAGTTTATTTGTCTGCAACAATACTAAGAGTTGATTAACTTTAACTTTATTTCAGAACTTATTATCAGTGTGTCAAATAGTCTGGATCCAGATGAGACGCCGAGTAACTCGGCGTATCATCTGGATTCAAACTATTTGCAAAGTTATCACAACATCGCACGAAGTATGCAGGTTGTTAACAGTTTATTTATTTATGTTAACATGAAAAGCATGTTGAGTTTTATCAAAGAATTATGAAGGAGGTACATTCGACCCCAGTAACTGCCTCCGGTTCGTTGATAATGTTAAAGGCAGGTGACAGCCAAACCAAATAAATCTGAAGGCTATGAGAGAAAAATGTCCGCTTGATATTCATCTTTTTTAAAGACAGCAACATCATTTACTTTCATTGCAAATGGTTGGGACTCAGATCAGACAATGGTTCATCCTTCGTTGAATCAGGGTGTTTGTCACTCAGTTAAAAATAAATCTATAGATTTAAAAAAAAAAATGAAAAAATTTCTATATTTTATTAAATTGATTTAACATTTGTTCCATTTAAACCGGGAAAAATAGAACAGCGTCTACTTCCAGTGGTAGAAAAGTAGTGCCTGAAATCTTAAACATTGTAAACTGACATCAAGAACGTTACCTTACGGGAATAACTTTCACTTTAACATTTTAACAGTGGAGAGGATGTTATTCTGAATCTAAATTCAAACGCATTGCATTGTATATGGTTCTCTTTTGCAATTCCTGACATTTTTCGGCGGAGCTGTCTGGTTTCTATTTAGCCACACTTTCTGTTTGGCCACATATTTCAACCAATTATATTTGATCAGAAATTTAGACTTGAGAGCACCTGTTGAAACTGAATAGTCTGATTGGATAGTAGCCAGGGCTCCAGATAAGGGAATTATTTCAAAACTTAAAATCTTTATTTGTGCATTAAACCCTGTGGTGTCACTAAACATTTGAATTGTCTCTTTGAGACAATCAAAATGAGTGGTAACACCATAGGGTTTGGTGCTGAAATGAGTGAATAAATGTGATTTGTTTAGTTTACTCCCTCTTATCTGGAGCCCTGTAGGCTGGTCTATGTCCAATTACAGTTTTCCCAGATATGGCTGTGAGTGTAAAATTTAGAGACACAGACCAAGCTGTTTACTACACTGGGGGCTGATGCAATTTAAGATGACATCTGAAATACAGAGGAAGCTAGGTGTTTTGTAATTTGTTTTAATTGTTAACTATTTGTACACATTTACCATACATTAAAAGCAATATTAATATAAATGGCCTCAAGTGAGTTAAACACAAGTGTGTGGTTTCATCATTATTTACAAGAGTGAAGTAGAGCAGACTGTTGTATCTGTACATTTTGTGTATGCTATAGTTTGTTTCAAGAAACTCTATGAATGAAGTTTGATACATAGAACAATAGATTAATGTGAGGATCTCCTACCAGTAGATAGGATATGAGTTAAATTATTGTTTTGTTTTGCATTTCTGTACATGATAGTTTTGCATTTTAAATAAAAGTTACTGTTTCAATTGTATACTTTTATTTTTTGCTTTTCAATCTTTGAAAACCTCAATTTCATTCAATTTTGCACACCCATCTATATAGCCTTAGTTCAACCACTCATTCCGCCGAATATCTTTTTTAAAGATATTTCTTGTTATTCTCAGTGGTATTTTAGAACCCATGCCACACGCCGAGATTTCCGTCGTCTATGTACATGTACTATCTCGTTTACTAGGAAGAAAAGTGTCTTCTCCGCTGAAGTTTTAGTTCAGGTCAACTGGAAATGTTCAGGAAGCGGTCGAAATGCATGTTAACGTTGCATCGGCCCCAGGACAATATTTCAAATGCAATTCCCCACGAAATCCGACCAGGATCGATAGTATTATATAGATATAAATAACATGTCTATCTTGCGCAATTTTCTGTCTTACGTGCCGTCAAGATACTGCTAAGGAAGGTCGAAATAATCCAATAAAGCATATCATGTTCATATCACACATTCCCACTTCCAATTTTGTACAGTGCCCAGGAGTCCATTAGCGTTCCTAAGCAAGGCATCGGTGCTCCAGGAGCTAGTATCTATAGCAAACAGTTTGGAGCATGATCAGACACCGAGTAACTCGGCGTCCAAACTGTTTGAGGATCAGATTTGAATAAATCGGTGAAAGTTTAATGACATAATGACATTCATATTTTGCCGCATTGTATTTTCTTTTCATTTTTCTTTAAATGGGAATGGATACTGTGGTCTCCACTGTTGACACACAATGGGGAAAATGTTATTACTTTCCAATAAACGCGTTTACACTTAAACTATTACATGTATTTCTAATGCAAACAGCAAACAAACTGGCTGTGCATTTGCAATTTGTTTCGTGTTTAAACGGAAAAGTATAACATGTTCTCCAATATGCGCGTGTCTAGGACGTCCTCGATGCACGCTCGAACTGGTGGCTTAGATGGCTTATGATATTGATAGGTTTATTTTATATAATTTCAGTTAATTATAGCACCTAAAAAGAATGATAATTTTAAGCGATTAGGACAGTCGGCAGATTAAACAGGAATAAGGTAACATAGGAAGCTATATGATTTTTCTTTTGCACTATCAAACTGGCATTGGAAGGCACGTGGATACATGTAGTACGTCGCTTAAACGCCATATTACATTTGTAGGAGCCGCTGTTTTAGTGAACCTTGTTCTATAGTAGGCCATGTGCGTGGCTGTACTTTCAGTGTCGTCATATTTATACGATAATACGTTATATTTTATATATAAATAAAAGATGTAAATATACTTTGGTGGTTGTAGCGCCAATGTAGGGGAATATATCATGACACTGGCTCAATCTGACTGGTTTTGTTTCAATAGAGAAGTTATATATGTGTCTAATGTCTTGTGTCATTCATCCGTATTATTATAGAAACTGTATCTGATAACTCACCCTGCTTCAGTCGCACATACAGTGGAGAATCTGTTATTCTTTCCCGTTTAAACGCAAACGTACGCAAACGCAAGGCACTAAAACGTAGAAAAGTACAACTTTTGGACAATTCTGATAATTCATGTTTATCTTGGTGACAAACAGTTGGCTCCAAACTGTTTGCATAAGAAATAATAGTTTTAGCGTAAACGCGTGTATTGGGAAAGAATAACGTTTTCTCAACTGTACTAAACATTCAATGTTTAAACGTAGACAGGCGGAAAACTTTGAGTTTAAATTGTCAGAATCCAATATCTAACATAACTACAGTGGAGTTGAACCCTTTCATGACCAAATAATTCGGGAGAGTTTTACCCCATCACCGCTTTATTGTCGTTTGCTTCATTATTGTCGTTAGCTTCATTATTGTTGTCTGCAAGACACGTTTCAAAGTTAGATTTAAGGTTGTATGACTTAATAAATATCGATAAGAGTGTCAAATAGTTTGGGTCCTGATCAGACGCCGCGTCCAAACTGTTTGCAAACGCGATTTAAAGAGTCATAGAGAGTGAAATGGTTAAACGAAACTAAAAAACACACATTACAATAACATGTAGAAAATGACAGGTTATCTTAATTCTAACTATGTACATTTATCTGAGTGGCAAACAGTTTGGAGCCAGATCAGACGCCGGGTTACCCGGCGTCTGATCTGGTTCCAAACTGTTTTCAATAGACTGTATAGTTTAACCACAAACGCGTTTATTAGAAAAATGTAACATTTTCTCCTCCTTATTTCAAATTTTAACACAGCTTCATTAATTGTGTACATTCAACATTATAATACATACTTATGCCATTGTCGTCTGCAAGCAGTGTCGTCTGATATAATAACCAATGTTTAACTTTATTATATTTAAGACAATATTATCAGCGTGTCAAACAGTTTGGATCCAGATGACACGCCAAATTACTCGATGTCTCATCTTGAACCACGCTATAGTTATGCGATATTTGCCTATAGCGTGCAGATAGGTTGAACGCTGGAACTAAATTGTCTATATATCTGATTGATACGTATAATGTAATTAAACTGTCTGTCATTACATGTATAAGAACTATTCTAGCATATAAGTACTGTAAGTTCGTAAAGTATATTGTGTCGTAATGAGCGTAATATTAGTTTTAACAAATTTAAAGCGGTTTAAGGAAATAAACACAAGTTATTTTTGTTTTCATTCTTCTCTGGAACTTGAAATGGACTATTCCAGTTTCCAATTAAGTCTAGTCCATTTTTAATTCTTTAGGGTTGTTTTTCATACATATTGCAAAGTTGCGAACAGTACATACTCTGATCAGAGGACTCCTTTCGGAACCCTATTATCTGGGTGTACACTGTTTGCATGTGGCAAGTGTGCTTCTCACATGTATAGATTGTAATAGACTAGAATATTAGTTGGGACGTGGCACTGTCAGAGATTGGATTGCTGCCTAATACAGGTCAAACGTAAAGCAGAAAGTTCCTATATAAGCTTTCTGATTTTTAGATTGTCCTTTACACAGGAGAAGACGTCATTTTTCCCGTTTAAACGCAAATGAAACGCAAATGCATTGCAATAAAATGAAGAAAAGTAAAACTTTTTGAAATTTCTCACGATTTAATTCACTCTGAGTGGCGAACAGATTGGAACATGATCACACGCCGGGTTAACCGGCCTCTGATCTGGCTCTAACCTGTTTGCAATGGAAATATATATATATATATAAAGAATAACGTCTTCTCCACAGGATTGATTCGGTCAACCCTAGCGACGAATATACTCGTTATTATAATACTGTACCTATGAACAGTACCTGTCAATAATACACTTGTCCTTAGGACTCATGCAGGAGGTCTTTTTGCAATATATTGTTAAAATCAGTCCTAAGTATTAAAAAATTGACTAGACTAATTGAAATTGTTCATAATGTTTCAAGGGTAAATGATTTAAAAGACTGATGATTCACCTACTTTAGAGTAGCCGTTTGACACCACTTTCTCTGCAAATGGATTAAATAGCTTGCTTTGTTTAAGTTGCATTTGGGATTGCCAAGGGAAAGAAAAGGCTCATTGCATTTTAATGCAAAACATATTAAAATGGAGGATAAAAATCTTCATTATTTCACGCAAGGGTGCTTAATTGGTTTTTGATAGCTTTCAAATCTCCAGAGGTCACCGTCTGGCCCCCGACATAGATTTCACTTATCGACGTTTCAATAATACACGATTGGATAACTATTTTTGTGATAAATGCGACATGGCTGGAATATTTACTCAAGATTGTTGAGCGCAACTTGAATAAAGTTTGGATCCAGATCAGACGCTGCATTAATATTGTTGTCTGAAATATCGTTTCAAAGATAGATTACATGTGAGGCAGTATGGCTGACGAAATTGTGAAACGCCCGTCAAACAATTTGGATCCTGATCAGACTCTGTGTTACACAAAGGCGCATTCATGCGTCATTGACAACAAAATACAGAGTTAATTGGATTGTACCTCCTAACGTGCCACTGATACGGTATCTTGTTGCGTCCCTTTTAAGGGCAGCCATCTGTTTCCTAGGTGATTAATCATCTACAGTCGAACTTGTGTTAAGCAACATTTAAATGAAGAAGCGTATTAATCAAAGCAACGTGACTGCTATATGCAGGATAACAATATCATAGTTGAGGCTCATTTAGAAGTTTAATGATTAGTCTATATCTGTATTACATTTGTAACAAATGCAGCAATCAACTATATCCGAGACTATTTAACCCATTACCCCATAACTACAGTGGATAATCTGTTATTCTTTCCAAATAAACGCGTTTACGCTAAAACTATTACTTCCAATACAAACAGTTTGGAGCCAGATCAGACGCCGGGTAACCCGGCGTCTGATCAGGCTCCAAACTGTTTGCCACCAAGATAAACATGAAATATCAGAATTGTCCAAAAGTTGTTCTTTTCTACGTTTTATTGCTTTGCGTTTGCGTACGTTTGCGTTTAAACGGGAAAGAATAACAGATTATACGTGTGTTACGCATTTATTTCATTCCTTTACAGAAGAAAATAGTTCTACTTTATCTATTCTAGCAGATTGAAGCTTAATTAAAGACACTACTTGACCTAGCTTTACACTGGGTTTTTAAAGAACCCAGATAACTCTGTCGATAATAAGGATAGGGAATCGCGCCCGGGTTTTCTGTACCCGAATTCCCGTCCATTTAGCCCATAGATGACAGAAACGGACGTAAACCAACAAACAAAAGCGCATTTTCACGTTCACAATATATTTGACGTTATCTTGACAAAATGCGCACACGCATTCATATTTCTAATAAAGTCCTCCGTTTTTGGTGTTAAAATTAATTCTGAAACTGGGACAACGGTTTAACAAAAAGCAAAATATCTCATGATTTGTGAAATTGGTTTTCTGTTTGTTTAAATTTCCATTTCAAACATTTTATGTCTTTGGAGATTAAGAATGACTTGTGGAGTGTTGAAAATCATTAACGTCGGTCCGAATCACACACATGTACATTTTAAGTTTAATTATAATATCACATGCAATGTGATACCGCGTTTAAATCATTGGTTGCCAGTTGGATATTCTCACATCATCAGGACGCTGCACATTCCAGTTTAAATAAAACTGAACACTAATACAATACAAATAAACTGAGAAATGTCTATACAAATGCCAACCAAATTAGAGCCTGACTCGATCAAGACCCAAACCGTTTCCCACTCAGGCGTTAGCAAAAGCCTTAGCATTTTTGTAAATTTGTATTTTTCTACACCTTATTGACGTTTGTGTGCTTTTATTTCAGTTAAACGGGTAATAATATTATATCTAGCAAACTGTATTTGTCTTCGTCATTGCAATCGCCATACGTAGTGAAACTTACCAGTACATGTAACTGTATAGAAAAGATAACTCGTTATACATGTACGTAGTGTAATTTAACTGTAGAGGAAAGGTAACTAAGTTAAGTTGAGACTTGGGCATTTATTTTGTTGTAATAAGTCCTACTGAGTGTGTAGACAATTTAGGAGCACAATATCTCAAAATGCACAATGAAAATAAATCATTTATATTTTTGGTGAATTTGAATAAATTGTTCTCTGTAGGTGGTATTCCAGGAAAATTATTTTGTAAATAGATGAGAAACAATTGAATTTTCCTCCACGGGAAATTTGTTAGACTTTGCACATTCGATGGCTTGATAAATTAAAACTATCGATCAATACAGAAGAACTGTAATTTGTGTGGCATAGAAAACTCATTCCTTACAAATACCTTGTGAACACAGGCGATCGTGTACAATGGCGAAAACGTTATTCCTTCGCGTTACACCCTTTCACTGCCAAATTTTTCATGAGATTTTTACCCCTTCACCGTTTCATTGTCGTCTGTTTCAATTTTGTTGTCTGCAATGTCGTTTCAGAGTTAAAAATAAGGCAGGGTGACTGAAGAAAGTTCAAATCGACTGTCAAACAGTTTGGATCCTGATCAGACGCCGCGTGAAGCGGCGTCTGATCCGGATCCAATATGTTTGCAAACGCGCCTTATCCTGCTGATCGCGACTTCAATGATTTTTGCAAACAGTCTGGATCCAGATCAGACGCCGCATAACGCGGCGTCTGATCTGGACCCAAACTTTTTGACACTCGTCTTTATGATTATTTCATTAAAAACTGTATACATATAAATTTAACTAATTCTGCAGACGACAATGTCAAAGCAGACGACATTGCAGCAGGATAAGGGTTAATGAAAATCAAATTTTGCGAAATGTCCATTTATCTTAATCCGAGTGGCAGACAGAGTGGAACCTGATGAGACTCCGGGTTACCCGGCGTCTGATCAGTCTTCAAACCATTTGAAATGGAAATAATAATCGTTATTGCTTTATAGCAATAACGCACATTATTTTAGCGAGCATGCACAAGAGTGTTTGGAATGGTTGGTCTCCTATACTAGGCTTAGTTTAACACAATTACCTCCCTTTCACCATGAAAGCATTTTAGTCACGAGATAAAACATTTATGACATCATTGGTGACGTCATCTTCCTTTTCAATCGAGCTAACAAGCAAGGAAGCAGCAAAGAAAAATCGTCAAAAATATTAAAGTTAAATCTGATATAATCGGCAAGGATATGGGGAAAAGGAGCTAAACGAAGGATGTCAAACTTAAACAAGACCATGAAGAGCACAATGTTGATCCAACAAAGAAATCGTATGCGAGGATGACGAATTTAATCGCATCGACGAACACAGCCACCAAACAAGCGATTCCAAAAGAAATCGCAGGCAGAAATCTTGGTAAAATATCCGTTTTTCCTTTCTTTATCAAGTTTTTAGAGGTTATATGCAAGCAAATATAAAGTTAGTGATTGCATGAATTGGTGGATAGCCTTGTAGGTTTAGATCTACTTATGTGACCGATGAAATAGATCTAGAATAGATGCTCAATCACCTTAACTTACCTGGATCTAGCACAGGCCAGGGTTACTGTGTATCCCGAAATATCCGAATAGGGTAGATCTAGACACGTCATTTAATGCTTGTTTGTAAACACAGAGAACAGTTTAAACTTCACCGTTAACCATAAAATACGTAAAAGTGCATAGATTATGACACTGAATTGAAATAGGCCTAGTAACTTTGGGACAGTACAGCCAACCTGCCAATAACGGATCACTATAGATATACAGAAAGTTTTCTAGATCTAGATCTACAAGATAAATTTGTTTCTAGAATGTATAGATCTATACATGTCATGCACCGGTAGATCTAGATCTACCTTCAGCAATCAGCATGTATGAGCTGAACTTTTATAAAACGTCAGAAAATAGATAGCCATGGAATCAAGAAGTTTTTGCTGTTAGTGTTTGACGTTTTGATCTAGATATAGAAATCTGGATCTAGTCTGATATAGATCTAGATCTAGATAAAGGTCAAGCAACTGAAAATAACCAGAGGTCAAATGCAGAAGGTGTAGATCTATGTAATTAATTCTTGTTCTAGATTGCATTCAAAAATTAGAGCGAGATCTGGATCTAGAACTAGATCTACTAAGTTTGGTTATTGTGGTGTGATCTGGTCTATGCAACGTCTACATAATAATTTGGGGATTTCATCCGTTATTTAGTGGAACTCTTTAGATCCTTTATGCAACTTTGGGTTGCCTCTACGAATGTTTGTTCAAGACGAGATGATATTGTCAAATTATTGTCTTAATTTTAATTCATGAGAGTAAGATCGATCTCTAGTTTGCATTATTTGTTTGCTTTAGTTTGCAAGGCTGTCCTCGCGCTCACTTATGACGTCACAAATTTGGAGTAGATGTACTTGGTAGCCAACATTTCGGTGGAACATGTTACGTTCTTATGACGTCATTTGAAACAATTACGTCATAGCTATGGGATGTATAAACTATATTTAACCTCATGCTGCATGTCACCATGCCGGAGATAAAATTAAGTTTTGTTCTGTTCTGTTATTTATATATAATAAATAGTTTGCAAAATCAGAGCTAGATCTAGACCTACTTTAAAGATTTTTAGTGATAATGCAATTGACGATCTGTGGGACCTATTCATAGTTGAATGAGATATAGATCTAGATCTACAAGATGAAAGAACGGGGCCTTATTTTGCAAATGCACAAGTTTACAGTATCGATCTGGATCTATATAGGTCTGGATCTAGATCTAACCGATTGATGAATCAGGTCATGATGATGTGGATATGTCGATATGCATGTAGATATCTAGATCTAGCACTAGCGCAAGATGATGATGATCCGTTGATGATAATTATTGTTATTAAATTGGTTACAGATCTAGATCTAAACCATGGTGGTGATAATTAGATTTAGAGTTGCTCCGATTCATTCGGATTGTCTCCAATTATCGTTCTGGGCTTATCGAATATAGATTCTATCATTAAAATGTAGATTATAGCTGATAGATCTAGATCTAATGCTAAATTAAATTAGATTCTACTTATGTCATTCTTGTCGTTGCAAAACAAGGCGTAGTTAAAGCAAACAATCATTATCTTGTTTTGTTAAAATATTAATTTACTACCATTCAAAGAACAACAAACATGTCTATAGAACTAGAGACAATTTAAGTAGATATATCTCTGGAGAAATATCTAGATCTAGCCGTACCTTTCAAGACATCGACAAAATGCTCAAAAAGTATCTTATTATGTACTCTCATTAATGAATCCCTGGAACGACATGCTAATTTTGTGACAGTTGTCGTCCCTCTGGCAAAGACGAGAAAAAGCTCCATATCATCTAACTGTACGCATGTGGACTACTTATCATGCTTGAAGACTATTGTAACATAAATTGGTTATGGAGAATAAGTGATGTTATAAGCGATATACACAATAGCCTTTTATTTGCATTTTAGACTTAGAATAGTGATATTTCAACATTCACACTCGAAGTTTTCTAACCTTTTTTACATTTAAGAAATTAAGAATCTTCAAATGGCTGTTTCAGAATGCGTACAAACAGTTTAAAGCTTCAATATCTTATATAGATTAACATTTTTCCAAGAGTTTAATTAGACCCAAGGCATGAAAGTTATGGTAGCAAAGATACCGATGGTACAATGGATAATTAATCGGTTTAGAGTTTCAGATTATCGATGTTGTTTTTCCATCTATTACACAGCACTTTTGATGATACTGCAACAGCCTATTGGTGGTTAAATAATTGAATTCAGGGTAGCTGTAGGCCACAACAACTAGCTTTGAATCGAAATGCTCAATTGTAAAGAATACAGTAGAACGAGAAAGTTGACGAAATTTAAAAAAAAAAAGTCTGCCACCAAAAATATTAATTTTGTGGTCAGGTTAATGTCACAAGAAATGGCCAGATTAATGTTACAATAAATGGCCAGGTTAGTGATACAAAAGATAGCCAGTTAATTTCTACGAAAATACTTGCGAACAGATTGTAAAGTTTACCCTAACCCTAGGTTTTGGTGGCGCCATAGCCAGAAAGTGCGACTGATTGGATTCTCCACATTGGTATCTAATTCTTGATTTACCTCAGTAGGCAGTATTGAGTGTACATTTTGATTTAGGTTTACTATGCCGTCTTCTAGGAAGATTAAGATCATATGGACATTGAACAGCATCATTGTGTCCGACCCTCCGTGCGCGGTATTTAGTTTAAAGTCTAGCAAAAATTGACATATATCTATTCTATGTAATAAAATATAAATAGAATGAGAGCTATTCTGTTAACGACACTGTATTCATATTCTTATACATTTCTACAAATATTTTTCTTTTAACACCTGAGTGTGACACTTCTGACTAGACACGGCAATGTCAAGTGTACAAGAAGACTTGTCTAGAGGAGAGGGAAAGCTCTATAACCATCAGTACAAGAGCGTTGTGTGTGACATCTGGAGCAATAAAGCCAAACAGGTTTAGGCTGGAAGGATTATGATCAGCAGTTCGGTATTGTATGTACATAAATCCGTTTTCGTCTTGGGATAAAGTGACTACGAGCTCTGGCTAGTCTAGGGTATTAGTCGGTTTGTTGGTTGTATGTTTACGTCCGTTTCTGTGAAAGCGGCTAAGTTGACCCAATCCACCCTCGAGATAAAGGGAACGGAAAATCCGGGCGCCATGCCCTATGCTACTCATGTTGTCGACGGGGTTCTCTGGTTCTTGAATGCACTGGCACATCTGACCTCGGGTTATGAAGTGTTGGCGGAGGATCGAACTAGCGCCTCCTGGTTTGGTAGTGGAACGCGTTAATATCGGATCACGTCCGCCGGCTCACGTGTATCAATCAACCAACCAATCAGTAGCAAACAGTACAATGGCAGACGTTTTGCCTTTAAATACAGACACTGTAGATTTAATCGATATACGGGTCCATGATGCAAACCGATACATACTTGCATAATTTGCCGTGCAATGTTAGAAAGTAATAATAATAAAGAATCAGCAAATCGGAGATATTTTGACATGTTAAGATACATTTCATTGTTCATGTTGTCCTTAAATTCGATAGCAGTGAGCGCCAATCACCCTCTTGTCGAGTACAAGTAGATCTATTAACACTATCATAATCGGGTGCCTCTATTCCGTGGTGTAGATTTCTGATGTTAGCTTGTATAAGTTTATCAATAGGAAACGTGGTTGCGACATTAAAATGGTAAACCACACATAATGTAAAATTATGTAAATATGTTTTGTTTTTTCTTTGTGTTATAAAGCAATAAATGTGTTAGTTATATGATGGTGTACTGATGTACAAATCAATAAAGGTATGTTCAGTTCTGCTCAAAACAAATATTAGTATGTTCAGTAAATTATAAATCTTTTAAGCAGTAGCTTATATGCTCTTTAAGCAAGGAAGATTTGCATTAATGTCTAAAAACAATGATCTTATACTTAGACGAAATGTTGACAAAGAAATAGAGTACTGGTATCATATATCGTGCATGAATTCGAATTTGGTGTTTGACATGACCCAGTGGTTGAACTGGGGTGGTGCCCGTTAGTGTACTATTACAATAGAAAAGAAATGCATTTTGGCGAGGTATACAATAAAGGTACATTTAGGAATACAGTAGATACCTACAGCCATTCAGTCCGGTTGAACTGTACTAAAGGCTTGTGGAAATAAGTTACATTAACATTAATGAAATGCGTCACTCTCTAAATCATACATGTACTTAAATAGCAGAATTGGCGGAAATTTAACTTCTTTAGAAGTTCAATTTTGTGGCGTAATTCTGGCGGTCTGGGAGTTTGATCCTTGCCTTTCGTTGAACAACCCTCACTACGATAGTCCACAGTCATCTGTGGGTAACTAGAGTGAGAGGTGAGAACTTTACAACTTGTAAGATATACAAATAAACTGCCTTATAAATTTATCGTCATCTAAATTCAAATTCACAAACAAAATTTAGGGGTAGGGATCTCGCTCGCACAGTCCTCGTACTTGGCGTATCCTGTGTACCCCCTAAATTCTTTGGCGTGTTATAATGAAAGTTGCGTATTGGCAATATAGTGGTGTAACTGGTGTGTACACACTAGGTAACGTGTGTACCTGTCGGTACGTGTGCACTAGGTAACGTGTGCACTGGTTGGTACGTATACACACTAGGTAACGTGTGTTCTGGTCGATATGTTCACACTAGGTAGCGTGTGGACTGGTTGGTAATTGGTATAGCGGGTATGAACACAATGCGTAAAGCCAGTGATCAGCAACTTGAGCAAGGCAGCTTCTCCTATTCATACAGGCAGGATCGAACTTCCGGACCGTTAGACATTTTCCCATGTTCAACCTAGCCACGATGGAAACTTGGTGAACAAACTGTAGCGGCCATATCATTCCAACCTCTTAGCTTTTCATTTAAAATAACTACATGTATGTGCAACATATAGGTTTATCCCTGGTCTTGTAAGATGAGAATTATTAAAGTGATAAGAAATTGTCATAATTGTTGTTCAGTCTTTAGGCGTTCGTTTCCGGTGGCGGTCCTGCAAGAGTTCATGTTACAGTTGGGGAACTAACCGGAAGCCGTACAACTGTTGCAGGTCCGCCGACGGAATAGACTGTCTTATGCGCGAGTCGATAAATAATAATCGTTATTGCTTTATAGCAATAACGCACATTATTTTAGCGAGCATGCACAAGAGTGTTTGGAATGGTTGGTCTCCTATACTAGGCTTAGTTTAACACAATTACCTCCCTTTCACCATGAAAGCATTTTAGTCACGAGATAAAACATTTATGACATCATTGGTGACGTCATCTTCCTTTTCAATCGAGCTAACAAGCAAGGAAGCAGCAAAGAAAAATCGTCACCCTCCCACCACTCCCACATAAAACATAATACGAGACTAGTTCACTTTCTTGGCCCGCTCTGATGTGGCTTCAAAATGGTCATGGCATACGGAAAGGAATAGTAAACACTCAGTGATGTAGATAGGTCTTAACGCATCGGAGGCACTAGATCGATGATAGAAAGGTTTTGAAAATATGTCAATGTTTAAGCTAGCTATAAGACTCAAATCATAGATATCTGAATGGAAGTGTAGTATATGTATAACATGAATGCTTCAAAGACGTCACAATCAATGTCAGTTGGTCTGCGGTAGTTCTTTCATTATTTCAGATCCGGGAGAAGCGCCATTCAATGGGACCTGGTGCCATGTGCCTCCATTTGACCAAGCAGTTCAGGACCTGCAACGGGATCTGGAGGTCCTCAAGTTGTGAAATCGAGACAGGGATGTAGAACATGCGGGCAAACAGATAATAAAAAGAACACATTAATTTTTGTGGTGAATAATGCTCTCTATTATATCGGACAGAAATCGTTAACCCCTCATGTGATAATGACATTCGACGAGGATGTTTTGTAAAGGAACCCTACAGCGTGAAATGTAATCTGAGAACAGTGCAAAGTATTGGGTCATATTTGACATTATGAACTGTGATGAAGGTTAATTCAATCAGGAACTGTTGATAAATGCAGTAGGCTAATTAATCGATTTTTATTGTCGCTACAGTGGTACGAAAATTCTGCGGTCTAGTTGTTTGATCCTTGCCTTTCGTTGAACAACCCTCACTACGATAGTCCACAGTCATCTGTGGGTAACTAGAGTGAGAGGTGAGAACTTTACAACTTGTAAGATATACAAATAAACTGCCTTATAAATTTATCGTCATCTAAATTCAAATTCACAAACAAAATTTAGGGGTAGGGATCTCGCTCGCACAGTCCTCGTACTTGGCGTATCCTGTGTACCCCCTAAATTCTTTGGCGTGTTATAATGAAAGTTGCGTATTGGCAATATAGTGGTGTAACTGGTGTGTACACACTAGGTAACGTGTGTACCTGTCGGTACGTGTGCACTAGGTAACGTGTGCACTGGTTGGTACGTATACACACTAGGTAACGTGTGTTCTGGTCGATATGTTCACACTAGGTAGCGTGTGGACTGGTTGGTAATTGGTATAGCGGGTATGAACACAATGCGTAAAGCCAGTGATCAGCAACTTGAGCAAGGCAGCTTCTCCTATTCATACAGGCAGGATCGAACTTCCGGACCGTTAGACATTTTCCCATGTTCAACCTAGCCACGATGGAAACTTGGTGAACAAACTGTAGCGGCCATATCATTCCAACCTCTTAGCTTTTCATTTAAAATAACTACATGTATGTGCAACATATAGGTTTATCCCTGGTCTTGTAAGATGAGAATTATTAAAGTGATAAGAAATTGTCATAATTGTTGTTCAGTCTTTAGGCGTTCGTTTCCGGTGGCGGTCCTGCAAGAGTTCATGTTACAGTTGGGGAACTAACCGGAAGCCGTACAACTGTTGCAGGTCCGCCGACGGAATAGACTGTCTTATGCGCGAGTCGATAAATAATAGTTTAAGAGTAAACGCGTTAATAGGGAAAACATAACAAGCAGAAATAAATCCTAAGGAAATAAAAAAAAAATCATTTTTCTACTTTTATTACTTTCAGTTTATGTTTGCTTCCGGTTTTAATGGAAAAGAATTATGTGTTCTCAGTTGTAACATTAGCCGAATTTTACTGTATACTTATGATAGAAGTAAAACCAATCCCAGCTTTTTTCTAGACTGAATTGATTTTGAAACGGAATCTACACTGAGTCCACTGACAAATGTATGGCATGACAGTATCTAGTCCTGCAGGCGCTTTCTTGGGTCATCTTGTCTCTCACGCATCCTATCACATCGTCTGCAACGAAGTTATCGTCTGCAAATAAGTTTGATATATACAGTAAACCCTCTCTATTACGACCACTATTATTGTGTTAATTATTAGTTGTTTACGCACGGTTACTGCTTAGAGCAAGATGACAGTAAAACAGAAAGCTCCTTTAGGAGCTTTCTGTTTTACTGTCACCTTGCTTTAAGTTGTCACATGTCTTTATACAAGTACACTCAGTAAGCATTCGTTTTAATTGTCGTAATAGAGAGGGTTTACTGTGATTGGCGTATTTCTGAAAATCAACGTGATTTTGACACGAGAAATGATTTTAGAAAGCTTATGTTATTGGGGGCGTTTGATTTTGGTCCGAAATGTTTAGAAATGCTAGACGCGTTTTCCGTTGCAAGAACAACATTTTTGCAACATCAAACTTCAACAAATCAGATAACACAAACGTGGCATCAACTGATTAGCCAAAACTTGAAATAGATGTAGACGTATTCGAAATAAAGACTTGCTGGTCGTTTTTCATTGGTTTAGTGTTCATTTCATAACATTTCTACAGTTAGTCCTTCCTGTTTATACGAAACTGACACAAACTCAATACAATCCAGTAAAGTGTTAAAAAATGACAGGTACTTGAAGATTCTGCCGATCAATCATAATCTGAGAAGCTAACAGTTTTAGCCTGGTTTGACCACGGTTATATTTTAAAACAATGTCAATTTCAGAGTTTATGCATAATTCATGAAAACTGAAAAATGACCAAACTGTTTTGATCAATTCAGACGCCGCGTCAATCGGTGTCTGATCTTGGTTCAAACTGTTTTTAAAAAAACAGCGAAGTAGCGGTCCGAAGGCAAAGCGTTAATTTCAATCATGCCAATACTTCACACCCATTTTCTAAGCAATGAATTACTTTTAATCGTGCAAATTGCGACCTGGATCTTTTAAGTAAACAGTTTGGATAAGGATCATACTCTATGTAAAGAGGTCTCTGATAAGAAGCAAGCTGTTACGCAGTCTTGAAAATATTTCCTCAGTGAGAATGGCGTCGCTCGTTTCCATTTAAGCGAAACTAAACGCAAACGCATTGCAATACAATGTAGAAAATAATGGTTTTTGAAAATCTGGCAATTTACTTTTTCTGGTTGGCAATCCATTTTGAGTCTGATTTGGCTCAAAACCATTCACAGCGGAAATTATAATGTTTGCACAAACGTGTTTGTTGGGAACGAATAACAACCTCCCAATCTCAATTCGAGACATAACATTGAAATAAAGATTAAAACAAAGACGAGAAAGATGAAGGGCGACAAAATGCAATATATTCAAGGATAACTAATTAAAATGTTTTCTCTTGAATGGTTTTAGTACTGTTGTAATTTTAATAATAAACACATGCTTGAAACTAAAAAGTGCGCATTACCAGATGCGTGAGATAAAAACGATTACATGGTATTGTTTAAAACCTTAGAAATGGAGCTGCTATATGGAGTAATTCGTTCATTCTAAATACAGTGGAGAATGTGTTATTCTTTCCCAATAAACGCTTTTACGCTAAAACTATTATTTGCAGTGCAAACAGTTTGGAGCCAGATCAGACGCCTGGTAACCCGGCGTCTGATCAGGCTCCAAACTGTTTGCCACCAAGCGTTTAAACGGGAAAGAATAACAGATTCTCCACTGTAAATACAGTAAAACCTTTCTACATGTATTACGACCACTAAACATAGACTTATTGATGGTATAAAAGAACAGATGACAGCTTAAAGCATGGCTACAGTAAAAACAGAAAGCTCCCAATGGAGCTTTCTGTTTTACTGTCACCTTGCTTTAAGCAATCACCTTTCGTAAACACCTAAACATTAACACAGTTGTCGTCTGCTCTTAGTGCTCAAAATAACTAATTGACAAAAAAAGTCGATATGAATGTAAAACTGTTTATATCTTGCTCAGGTACATGTACCAAGTCACACGGCGTCTTTTGTGGATCAAAATTGTTTGCAAATCACAGAATACTCGTTCTATGGTAGTGTACGAGGTTAAGTCATTGAACCCTAGTGACGACTAAACGCATCGTTGACAAGTGGTATACAATTGAAGAGTTAACCTATGGTATGCAATTAAAGTAGCCCAAGATCAGAGGTGTCCTACACTCTGAATACTATCTGCACTCTTTGTCATTTTACAACAGATAGTAAAACAAAGCCCTGAAAAATGAAATCATGGACTAGACCTTATTGGAAACTGGAACTGCATAGTTTCACATCACAGTTGTAATGAGTTAACCCATTACATGTAACCCATAAATACGCCTTTTTTCGCCAAAAATTGAATCGGCCACTAAAGAATATAGTTCCAATTTATACAGTCATAAATATGTTTGATAAAAACTATTTTTAATAATTCAGAAGATATAAGCTTACAGCAGGCTGAAAGTTAAGCAGAATGCGCCTAAGGCGCATTCTGCTTTACTTTCAACCTGCTTTAATTAGACTCCTATTTTCAAAACTAAAACCAGGCTATGGGAGAATGAGTTAAAGGGGTCACTCCTACTGTAGAATAGATTAGTATGTAAGGCAAGTGTAATTAGAGAAACAAGTGGTCTGAATACCATCTGAAACTTTTCGTTATTGAAAAATGGTTGTCAGCATCATTTTTGAAATTTCCTGAAACTATTAATACTAGATCTAATCAATATCCATAGTTTCAGAACTGTAATAATGACAACATTCGGTTTCTGTCCTTGCAAGACGTTGTGTATCCCGATGTCTGATCTGGATCCAATATAATAACTATTGCCAGATAACTCGGCAATAAGAGTCTAACATTTTATGTAACCCCGCTTCACTCGAATTAATCGGAATTTGAAAATATCTTTCGGATCTAGATTTATAGTCAAGTATCGCATACTCTGATAGATTCCAAACTGACTAACTCTCGTATGTAGTGTATGCATATAGCATATGTTAGGTAAAATCCCATAACAGGGAGCCTACATAATGACTATAATTGGTAAAGATGCAAATTCCCCTGGTCAGTTCGGAGTGTTAGGACATCCAGTGTCTATTATATAGCTGGTGGTGAAGCAATTCTATTGAGTTGTTTAGCTACCAGTCTGTTGTTATGCAATGTGTGTCTTAGCTAGGCGCTGCTGCCGTATCCGACTGATTAGGGAATGGACTGTATAAGAGTGGTTTACTGCATACATATGAGTTATATCTGATCACAAACAATTTGTTTTTGTTTTTTATTTGTTCTCGAAGATGATCGATTAGTTCATATTCCTTACTTTGCATATAGTGGAACATTTTCATTTTTCAAATAATGTAACTCGGCGTCTGATCTGGCTCCAAACTGTTTTCTACTTAGATTAAAATATAACTTCTATATTTTAGCATTGTACCTAGTTTTGTTTAACAGATGGAAAGATTAACGTATTCTCTTTAAATCACAGGAAAATACCACTGTTGTGTTTGTGTTCTTTCTTACATGTAACACCCTTCACTGCCTTACTTTACATCGAGGACAATAAATACGTCGTATTTGCAAACTGTTTGGATCCTGATCAGACACCACGTAACGAGATCACTGATCAGTTTCCACACTGATTGTTTGTCACTCACTTCAACATTTCTAAAATTGAAATACATGAACTTTAGATTTGAGACATAAAATCAGATGACAACTGCTTAATCAGTATTGATGACGTAATGGCAATGAAGGGGTTAATTACACAATGTTAGCTGATTAGACGCCGTGTTACCCAGCGACTGACCTGGCTCCAATCTGTTTGCAATAGAAATAATAGTTTTAACATAAACGCGATTATTGTGACAGAATAACATATTCTCCACTGTATAACATCAATTTGTAGAACCATTCAGAAAGGTATTGCTGTGTGATCGTTGTTTAGTTCAGGTGAACTGCTAAAAGCAAGATAAAAGTAAAACTAAAACAGGAAGCTCCTTTAGGAGTTTTTCTGCTTTACTTTCATATTGCTTTAAGCTGCAACATGGCTCTAATAGTACAACCAATAACTTGTTGTAATAGGTGCACTTCACTGTATAGCAATCATTTTAGAAGTCATGGCGGACCCCTGCAGATTCGTACCTTTCACGAAAGTCACTGGTGCGCTGTAAATAATTCTCTGCCTCACTTTGACTGAATCGCGTCATTGGTTTTTATAATGCCACACATTAAAACCTCTTTTTCCGTGTTAATCAACTATCTGATCTGTTGTTAACAACCCTCTTCCTAGATTGAAACATAAAAAAATCTGTTTATCTAGGGGATTGTCTGCCGTTTTGTTGTCAGATAATTTTTAGACAGGGAAATTGTGACAATTTCGGTGTTAAAAAATTTAGATCCCCAGATGAAACAGCTTTAATGAGATAACGCCAGCCCCTGTGGCCAACTTGGCGGAATGAATGTCGCAATTTATAATTATAAAGGAGTTATCGTCACTATAACGACCAGCTTCAGTACAATGGTAGTCTATGCAAACAAATCGTTTCTATGATCGCATCTGATGGCGAAGACCTTGCAGAAATCCCCTGCTGTGCAGTTGGGGAGACTATATTATTTCTCGTTTACACGTACCAAAACATATTGACATAAGTCGACCCTCGATAAATTGAGTTAGCTAACATTGAGTCCAACTCTATGTGTACTCCTGAAAGACAATTCGACGTGTCTAGGTCGAAAATACCCGTATTCCAAAGTTTATACGTGGTTCAGCCACGCTTTAAACTTAAACTGTGGATATACTCGTCTCAAGTGAGCCAGAAGATTCGTAGTTCGAATGTATTTAGAAGATTTTTATAAGGTTTCGAAAATATTGACGTTCACTTTCAATCTGAATGTTTGAGGTCAATCAGCTGTCGAGTTAACCTGATCTGATCTTAAAGCTGTATAGTTTTTTATTGCACTTTTTCTAGCACTAAATACTGTAAAACAGATATTTTTCGCTTCATGGATATTTCGCGTTTTGTATTAATTCGCGACATCATGCAATATTTCTGGTTTAAAGCAGGCTGAAAGTAAAGCAGAATATGCCTTAATCAGGAGCCTTCTGATCAGACAGAGTCTATATCATTTGTCATTTTGATAAATATTGTAAATTCGACGCTACATGATATGTATTACGCACTAGACTTAATTAAAAACTAGAATCATGCTACCTCTGATAATAATTATTATGTATCTAAATGTTATATTAATATTGGGTATTGTCAACCCCGTCTAAGTCTCGCTATCATGTGTTATTAACCCTTGATATAATTATGTGATAGTTGTAAACAGGGTGTGATACATGGCTGAACTTTGTGATTAAGACGTTGTGTTACAAAAATGTATATGCTATTCTCATTTGTTACATGTAACAGTAGATCTAACTGTGAATTATTTCTTGTTAGTCAACGTACTGGGAGGCAACTTAAGTGGCAATCGAACCGCCAACATGACTTCAAGAACATTGTCCAAATTTGTTTCTCAAATTTAGATTTGAGGTATTTGGACATGAACTATTGAAATGAGTGTCAGTCATATTGAATCCTGGTCAGACGACAGGTAACGCGGTGTGTGATCAGGATCCAAACTGTTTGAAAATAACTATTGTTCTCGGAGTAATGGAATGAAGGGGTTAAATTGTCGAGTCAAAATTTGAGGACAATCTACCTTCACATGTGGAGCATTCTGTATCAGTGGGTGCTCTGAAGAAGAAAAACAATCTGAAAATACAGTGGAGAAAACATTATTCTGTCCCGTTTAAACGCAAAACACTAAACCGTATAAAAGTACAACGTCATGACAATTCCGACAATTCGTGTTTATCTTAGTAGCAAACAGTTTGGAGCCTGATCATACGCCGGGTTACTCGGCGTCTGATCTGGCTCCAAACTGTTTGCAATGGCATGTATAATTTAAGCGTAAACGCGTTTATTGGGAAAGGATAACGCTTTCTCCATTGTACTATTCTTCAAAAACTTTGACTCATAGTTTAAAGTAATTTTGTTATTGGGTTTGATTCACACTTAGTCATTGTACAACGCCATTGTATATACCATGACTATGTAAAAAATAAGGCTTTAACCGAATGCAGCAGTTCCAAGTTTCAAAGAGAAATATGAATATGGGTACAATACACGTCAAATCCTGATCAGACATGAAGTGATTCCGCGTCTGACCAGGATCCGAACTATTCTGCAAACTTTAAACCCTTCACTGCCTTACCCCGAGTGCACTTGTAATTTGAAAACAGTTTGTATCCAGATCAGACGCCGCGTTACGCGACGTCTGATCAGGATACAAACTGTTCTACACTCATTTCAATATTTCATAAGTCAAAATAAATAAATATTTAATTTTAGAAATAAAAGCAGACGACAATCGTTTAAAATTGATGACGTCACGGTAGTGAAGGGCTTAATCACATAAGGCATTGAAAGGGGCACACCAGGCGATACTTTGCGGAATAAGGGTAAATGAATTACAGTGCGGGCGTAAACAAGTGGCAAATTCTGTGGAACTCTGATTTGATTTACCACCAACCGACGTTCACTGAATTGTTTATGCAACCAACACACATGTAATCGTCTGAGCTGTTTTCGCTTTTTGTGAACAATCTGACCAACTACAGTAGATTATTGACATGTCGACATCTCCCGCCATTGTACAATTAAATGTAGACGTTCAAGATGATGGTTTCGACATGATAAATCTTCCTTAGAGTATGAAACGCAAACGCAATTAAATAAAATGTACAAAATAGCAGTTAATTGAAACATTTTGCAATTTATTTTTATATGAGTGACAAACAGTATTGACCTATTTACAATCGAAATAGTTGTTTTTGCACAAGTATCCACTGTACCACTATACTGCGATGCAAAGATTATCTAGCAATGCTTGCTCTCTACAATATGATATATTAAATGACCATTTGAATATATCCTCAACCACAATGCATCAAACCGATGTGGGTTTTCTCGTATGGTTCTATTCCTATGTTATTTATGATGGAGTTCCAAATATGGCTGTTAAACAATGATCATACTTTGTGATACCTATACATGTTCCACTGTCTAGACACTGTTAACACATGTTTAGGTAATACATATAAAGTTACATAACATTAACTGTTACCTAAATAGCTAACGCACTGTTCTAACGTACCTCTCTAAAGCAGTTTTTATTTGGAATAAAACACTGTATGTTAAAACCCTTTTAAGAAAGAACTCGCAAAATCCTCTTGATCGCAGGCCAACATATTGGGCGTAATGTCTGAATTCCTGTTGTTTGCATATGCCAGTCAGTTCAGAAATATCTGTGCCAAAGATGTACAGTAACACTTGTGTTATGCGACAACTTTCTGAAGAAATATTACCCTCTAAACATAAAATTTAGTCTCAATGCAGGACAAATGTAAAGCAGAAAGCTCCAATAGGACTTTCTGCTTTACATTTGTCCTGCATCAGGCTAAATCATTCGCTAAAAAATGTTTTACCAAGTGGCCGTTAAACACAGCTCTGACTGTAGCTATTTGAATAATGTGCATATTATACTTGCGCCTAGATGGCGCCTCAATACGTTTTAACAATAATTCCTATAACTTCCCAATTTCAATTAAATCGACTAAAATAGGTATAATAATCCGCCTCGTAATGCTCACAATCTTTCACATATTTTTCTGATTTCACACAATACTACAGTGTAACATTGCCATACGGGCAACTCAATGGAATACTCGCTGATCTAGTCCAATAACGTTTGTTAAAACACGGTTAGAGTAAAGCAGAAAGCTTTACACGTAGTTTCCTTCTTTTTGCTGTATTGTTTATACTAAAATATTGCTTCAAACGTCGAAATAATTCGTAATCTTTAGAGTACTGTTACAGCAAATATGGCCTGTAACTTTCACTTTTATTAGCAAAACATGTTTCAAATACAAGACGGGTAATGGCTCTAAAAGCTTTTAAACCTTCCATACCAAAACGCCAACGTCTACTTGTACCGGTACTCCTTTAATGTCATTATATAACGTAATACTTTAAATATATATGTTAGCTGAACTATTATTTCAAAGTGACATATAAAGCATCTTAACCGAAGAAGTGTCGATATGTTTGTCTAATAGTTGGGACCCTGAACAACCGCCACATTATGCGGCGTCTGATCAGGTACAGTGGAGAATCTGTTATTCTTTCCCAATAAACGCGTTTACGCTAAAACTATTATTTACAATACAAACAGTTTGGAGCCAGATCAGACGCCGGGTAACCCGGCGTCTGATCAGGCTCCAAACTGTTTGCCACCAAGATAAACATGAATTATCAGAATTGTCTAAAAGTTGTTCTTTTCTACGTTTTAGTGCTTTGCGTTTGCGTACGTTTGCGTTAAAACGGGAAAGAATAACAGATTCTCCACTGTATCGAACTGTTTACGAAGTCGAATGTTTATGACGGTGAACACGTTATTTTAAATGCTTAACTCGTTCATAAAAAAAATCATCGTCTGCTTTAACCCTTTTTTCCCCAAAATATCGTCTGCATTTATGGTATCGTCTGCAATATTTTCAAAGTCAGATTTCGGGGTTTTTTTACTTAAGAAATGTCGCAACGAGTTTCAAATAGTTTTGACCCTGATCAGACGCCGCGTTACGCGGCGTCTGATCAGGATCCAAACTGTTTGAAAAGTCGCCTTTTGGCGACGTTGGCAGTGAAGGAGTTAAGAAATATATTGAGAGAGAATTGAAAGTCAACTTTTACGAAATAAAAAGACGTTATCGACAGTTAACCATTTAATTACTAGTACTTGTTGTCTACAAAATACAATATTAACAGTATGAGGCTTCCTATCAGAGTATGCACTGTTTGCATTTTTTATATTTATTGTATATTTTTTTGTAAAATGACCTGCTGTAATGACAAACAATGGAATGTTGTAAGATTACCCCTGTATAATAAAATCATCTAGCAAGAAATCAGAGCGAATTTAGTGCAATATTCAAGCAAATTATGCTAATTTAAAAAGTTTACAATTTGTAAACCAGAATCAAGCAATTAGAAGTCCTAAATGAACCATGGTACTCTAAGCGACGCAAATTAATCGACGCAGAGGATTAGACATTTTTCTTTCTCAATACACCCGCTTGTGTTGAACAATAGTTTTGAATGCTAACAGTTTGGAACTTGGTCGAGTATCTCGGCATCGGATCAGGCTTCAAACCGTTTGCCACCAATATTTTAATTAATAGACCTCACTTTTTTCCCGACTGTATCTTCAAACTATACGTCCAAACTAGTTTTTTTTAACAAATTAGGTTAACCCGTATCTTATTGAATTATTGACAACTTCAAAATTCTGTAATTTGTTTTAGAATTAGTTTTTTACATGAAAAATCGAATATTAATACATGTACGCATGTCCAACAATTTTGAACTTAAGAGGAGGTTTATTTAACGCACAGTGGGGATGATGCTCTGCCTTCCAAAACACACTTGTGCTTTGGAGACACTATTATTTCCTGTTTAAGCCTTTCACGATCAACTTATTTGGTAGATTTGTATCCCTTAACCGCTTTATTTTCGCCTGCTTCAGTATTGCTTTCTGCAATACATGTTGCAAAGTTTTATTTAAGGTTGCATGACTTAATAAATATCGATAAGATTGTCAAACAGTATGGGTCCTGATCAGACGCCGCGTTACGCGGCGTCTGGGCAGGACCCGAACTGTTTACAAACGCGCTTTAAGGCGTCATTGAGAGTGAAAGCGTTAAAAGGAAACTTAACAAACACGCAATGTAGTAAAACGTAGAAATTTACCGGTAACTGCAAATGAATACACATTATTTCAACCATAGTGTCAAACAAATTTTCTTTTAGCCAGAGCAGTCTTCGAGTGACACGGCGACTGATCTGGATCCACACTGCAAACAATGCTTTTGGCGTGAACACGTTTATTTAGAAAGAATATCTTCTCATCCGCTCAAGTTAATTACAAACGACTTGAAGGCTGACTAGACGCCATGTAACCCGACGTCTAATAAGGCGCCAATCCGTTTGCCTCTCATGTCCAAAAAAATCGTCAATATTTTCAAATCGTCAATATTCTCAAAAGTATGTTGCTTTCTTCATTTTATTGCATTTTTATTTAGTTTCTTTTAAACGGGGATGATTAGAGTATTTCCACACTGTACCTTGAATGTGCTTTTATCAAAGCTGTTTACAGCTAGTAAAGTAGAGTGAAACATAATACATTGTACAGTTAAACCCCTCTAAACCAAACATGTATAGGGACAACACGAATCTCCAGTTTAGAGGGTTTTCAAGTTTAGAGGGGTTTTAACCTATTACCCCATAGTTTTTTCTATTATGAACATAGCTGACCACTTACATGTAAAACAGGTTGGAAGTAAAAAAGAAGAATGCGCCCTATGGCGTATTCTGCTTTATTTTTAACCTGTGTAAGCTATTCTGCTAGAGTATAGAAAATATAGATACATATTCACAAGTTTATAAAGTGGAACTATTTCCTTCAGTGTAGGAATATATGAAAGGCGTAAAATGGAGTACTTATGGTGTAATGGGTTATCATAAAGAAGGGTTGGAAACAGGACCAACATTTTTATCCGGTGTTTAGAGAGAATTTCGGTATTTAGAAGTTCCGGTTTGGAGAGGTTCCACTGTAATAGTTTAAATACGCGATATTTCAGTAATAAACCATCTATTGTAAACCTGTAAATTGAGTTAATTCTTATCATAACGCACATGAGATTTTTCATACGGTTTCAATTTGCCTAATTTAGATAGGAATATTCGTTCGTTTTGTTTGTGTAAGCTCTAAGTCGCTTTATTAACCCAAAGGTTATTCAAGTTTACCGGTATAAGAATACATTTATTCTAAAAATATGTAATGTCAATGGTAAACAGTTTTGAACCAGATCAGACGCCGGGTACCCGGCGTCTGATCAGGCTCAAAACTGTTTGCTGCTTAGATGAAGATTATTTGTCAGAATTTCAAACATTTTCTCTATTTCATTGTTTCGTTTAGTGTCGTTTTTTAAAGGACAGAATACCGGACTGTTTTCGACGTTACGGACAAAACAGAGTAGAATAGGGTCGAAACACAAGCTAGAGGGGATTTTAGGTACAGACTAATTTGGTTCAAGAATCCTCTAGCTTTGTCTTGCCAAAACAGTGACCTATACTTCGATACAACCATATCACAAAATCTTTAAATGTCTACATCCAGTGACAGGGATGTACTCAGTCCCCTTTAACCCTTTACCTGATAGACTTTTTAAAGTATTGAAGATAGATGGCCACTTAAAGCAGGTTGAAAGTAAAGCAGAATGCGCCTTAAGGCGCATTCTGCTTTACTTTCAGCCTGCTTTAAGCTTTCATGTGCTTTCATAAAGAAACTATTATCTATACTAAATATTCATGACTGATTAAACTGGAATTATTTTCTTCAGCGGAGGAATAAATCATATCCGCTAAAAGGCCATTCTATGGGGGAAAGGGTTCACAAAACACAATGCAATGACGTGTACTAAAGTTCATTTATTATTTTCCATCGACAAACTCCAATCCTTTACAGCAGTTATGTAATCTTCTTTACAGTTTTGCCTTTTAACAGTGTTATGTCAAAGTGAGATATACAGCAGTTTAGGAAAATATATACCGATACGATTGTCCGATAGTTACGATCTTGATCAGATGCCGCGTTTGTACGGCATCTGATCGGGATCTAAAAATGTTTCAACGTAGGCTTTGATCGCCAGTAGCGATTAGAGGTTCAACAATTAATCCACTCTGCTATGGCTCCAAACTGTTTGACCTCCGTTCTTCCAGTACGTCTACAGTGGAGAAAACGTTATTCTTTCCCAATAAACGCGTTTACGCTATTACTAGTATTTCCCATGCAAACAGTTTGGAGCCAGATCAGACGCCGGGTAACCCGGCGTCTGATCAGGCTCCAAACTGGTTGCCACTCAGATTAAAATGAATAGTCAGATAATTTTCTAGATAGTAGTGTTTTGCTTTTGCGTTTCGTTTGTATTTAAACGGGAAAGAATAACGTTTTTCTACTGTATATTGTAAAAGAACAAATTCCCCTTCGAAAGTCCATATCCGAAGGAGGTCGGCACATTAAGTAATGTTTTATATCTGCATTTGAAAACGTGATGGCCTTGAGGGATGCCTGTTCTTTATCAGGTCATTAAACTGAATGTCAATAGAGTCAACATGACAAATGATTTCAGAACTATTAAGCAATTCCTTATGGGAGAGTATTTCACATTTATTTCTTGTAAAGTTATGTACAGTAAATTCTGTATCTAGCGGCATTATACTGAATTCGTTGAAAAACAATCTGAATGTACTATATAGTACTGAACCTTATTAAATCAACAATATTTTGCGATTCGCTTGCAATTCGCTCGCAATTCGATGGCCATTCGCTTGCAATTCGGTGGCAATTCGCTTGCGATTCAAAATAGTAACTTTACCCTCGAGTCAGTTTGCCTGAAAGGTGTATCTCACAAATATTTGCAAATATGCCTTCGTTAATTTATTCAACTCCATTTTTGTAACAAACGCTTCGGAAAAATCGCGTAAAAATATTCAAGCGTAAGATTCGCCTTTTGAAGCACACGATTCGATGGCAATTCGCTTGCGATTATCCATATAATTTATAAGGTTCAGTACTGTACTTGTTGCAGAGCAAGTTATTGCACCTCATGAAGAAGTTTTGTACAGCATATACATGTACAGTGGAGAATCTGTTATTCTTTCCCGTTTAAACGCAAACGTACGCAAACGCACGCAAACGCAAAGCATTAAAACGTAGAAAAGAACAACTTTTGGACAATTCTGATAGTTCATGTTTATCTTGGTGGCAAACAGTTTGGAGCCTGATCAGACGCCGGGTGACCCGGCGTCTGATCGGGCTCCAAACTGTTTGCAAGGGCAATAATAGATTTAGCGTAAACGCGTCTTTTGGGAAAGAATAACACATTCTCCACTGTACTCGTAGTTGCCAATGGCCATAAAGACAGTTCAAATATTTATTTTTTTGACTGGTTAATACAAGTTTAACATATTCAACACTATCTCGTCTTTTGCAAACAGTATACTAGAGACGAGTATACTTGTTCAATATAAACAGTGTAGACCCTGATCAGAGGGCTCCTGCAAGGTCTGCACTGTTTGTCAGTTCGCAAATTATTTTTTAAATTAACCGTAAATATGTGAAAACTGACTAGAAACTGGAACTGTCCAGTTAGAGTTTCATGAATTAATGAGTTAACCTAATTCTCCGAGCAAGCCCTCACGCGTTCCATTTGTAGTAAGACCAACGGTTAGATTTAAGGTCTATGTACGGCCTTTGATTAAAAATGCCCCATTGAGCGTTTTGATCTATTGCACAATATTTCCATAAAGCAAGCACTAGTTTAAGAGGCACCCAATTACTTTTCAATCCTTGCTGGCACCAGTTATGAGGAAAACAGAAAATTAAATGTGTCTCCAGTGCAATTTATCCACCTGAAATCACCCATACATTTATACTGAACATTATTACCAGTTTCGTACATGGCGCAATTTCATTTGTACAGTGAAACCCCACTGGGGACAACAAACTTTCCGGTATAGAGAGGTTATACAGTGGAGAATCTGTTATTCTTTCCCGTTTAAACGCAAACGTACGCAAACGCAAAGCACTAAAACGTAGAAAAGAACAACTTTTAGACAATTCTGATAATTCATGTTTATCTTGGTGGCAAACAGTTTGGAGCCTGATCAGACGCCGGGTTACCCGGCGTCTGATCTGGCTCTAAACTGTTTGTATTGTAAATAATAGTTTTAGCGTAAACGCGTTTATTGGGAAAGAATAACAGATTCTCCACTGTAGTTCATTACCCCATAGCTTGTTTTTAGTATGGAGATTAGCCGACCACTTAAAGCAGGTTGAAAGTAATGCAGAGTACGCCTTTAGGCACATTATGCTTTATTTTCAACCTGCTGTAAGCTACAATCTACTAGAATATAGAATTTTTTGCCGATGATACATATTCATGAATGTATTTACTTCAGTGTACAATTCATTTAAAGGCGTAAAAAGGCGTCTTTATGGTTGAATGGGTTGAAATAAACAAGGGTTGCAAACGGGACCGCAGTTTTTGTCCGGTATAGAAAGAATTAGAATCCCATATTTAACGGGTCCGGTTTGGAAATCACAGTATGTAAACTCCGGTGTATACCTCCGGAAGCTGCGATCAGCGAGTCGACAAAATGTCGCGAAATAAGCCACACTCAAGCGAAGCCTGTAAGATTTACCGTTATTTTACAGCCCTTTGTATACAAACAATTGTAATATATGGTCCAGTACACTTGCATGATAAATTATTTTCAGTTCACCAAATATCTTCAGAATCTGAAGCAAGATCTCTCTGCAATAAGCTTCTGATCACTGGCACCGCTTACCGACGCGCCGAAGAAGCGCGATTTAAAACTGTTCCAGTGACACCTATAGTAAATTTCTGCTATCACATTATTAGTTATCACTCGCAGCGAGAATATATTAATGCACCTGAAGTGTCTGTTATTGAAACATAAACAGAAAAACACAACATAATGTGTTTTCTACAAACTGAAATGGTGTATGACTAGCTGCTTATTTATAAAAATTCACTGTATAACCAGCCGTGATTTCACTGTATGTTAGCTGGGATTAAGATATTATGTCCTAGATTACCTTAGACGTTTTGGATGTCAAAGTTTCATTTTAATCCGATATTGTATGCATACCAGAGATGTCATTATGAGAACGAGACCTCAGCAATACAGTAACACACCTGAAACAAACACCACTGGTCCCACAACAGGTGATTGCATAGATCTTAATTAGTCTATGTTTGGGGTTTGCATCCCATTAATCAGAATCTGTTTGATGAAAGTTGATAAAAAAAATAACTTGTATCACTTTACGTAATAATTTGGCCCGGACCTTCAAGCATGAATAAAGATTTAGGTAAGGCCTGCGTAATGAGATTGTGTATACTAGATACTACCGTCAGTACTTTGGGATGGACAGTAATTTTCCATAAACCGACTGGTGCCCAGTGTCCTACACAATACGTTTTATATCCCTTGCTCTGTTTGTTACGAGTGCTGAGCTGTACAAACAAAATGAAGGAGTTAATTACAAAAAAATGGACTCCATTGAACTTAACAACATTGCTAAAACTGGTGCAAGTCGCTACCAACTTTCAAAATTGCTACAAAGATATAGTACTTTTATAAGATCTTCCAACGGTTCTCCTGCCATAAACACTACATTTGGCTTATGTACAGGACTACCGAAAAGTAGACAAATAATCTCTTCAAACAAAACGAACTCATACTCATTTACATCTGTTTGATTTCAATTACCATGGCCTTTGATATAGAAACAAACCCTGGGCCAGTAAGATCAGATCTTTGTGGCATATGCTCGACAGTAGTAGGTTGGCATCCTGATCGTGGCATCTACTGCGAGGCGTGTAGCACATGGTATCACGCCCAATGTCAAGGTATGAGCACATTTGCATATGACTTTCACTCTGTCTATAGGAAAGACCGAAAACGACGTACAGGAGGTGGAGTGTTCATCTTGGTTTCAAATAACCTGATAAGTGACTCTGTAGACATTCAGACCAATTCCGAAATTATTTGGGCGCACATCAAGCAAAAAGGCAAGCAAGACCTGTATGTATGCAGTGCCTACCGTCCAGACCGCGATTTCAGTGTGACTGAGGAGATTAGCCAGACTGTATCTACAATTGATAACTCAAAAACACAGTTATAATTGGCGGAGATTTCAACCTTGGTGATATCAACTGGAAAACCCGCACTGTTCATTTGGGTGCCTCACACACTGAAGAGTGTAGTAAACTACTAGATTTTGCTGACGCTCACAACCTAGTGCAGCTGGTCCAAGAACCTATCCGTATCATTGACACAACTCAAAGCTGTCTTGATCTTTTGTTTATAAATAACTCCTCCCTTGTGGACAATGTAAAAGTAATTCCTGGCTTCAGTGATCACTGCATACCATTCTTAGACATAACTTCCTGCCCCAGAATGAACTTCAAACAAAAAAGGAAATAAGCCTTTTTGACAAAGCAGACTGGATCAAGATCAAAAAGGAACTATCACTACTCAGTAATTGTTTTTTTAATTTACGTCGCTTTCAACAGTATTTCAGTCATATCGCGACGTCCAGCTAATTATAGGTGGAGGAAGACCCCATAAGTCCTTTATGCACTGTTTCAGGCACAAATCGGCAACTGGGTAGAACCACCGACCTTCCACAAGCCAGCTGGAAGGCTTCCCCACATGAAAAATCTGAACGACCCTAAGGGGGTTCGAACTCACAGCGGTTAGGAGCTTAGTGATGCAAGTCACAGTGACTATACCACTAGGCCACGGAGGCCCCCTCACTACTCAGTAATAAACTTAAAGCCACAGCACACAGGTTAAGCGTCCAAGAACTATGGGATAGTTTCACAACTAAACTCGAACAGCTAACAGACAAATACATTCCATCAAAATTCGTCAACGGTAAACAACACCTGCCATGGATTGACTCAGAAATAAAAAAAACTAATCAAAAAGAGGGACAGACTTTACGCTAAAATGAAAAAAAAGCAAAACCAACACCCAAAATCCCAAGCTGAAACAAATAAAAGTTCTCATTCAAAAGAAAACACGATCATCATACTGGAACTATGTCAAATAATATTGTGTGTGACCCTTCTGAACATAAACAGGGAACCACAAAAAAGTTCTGGAGTTTCATAAAAGGCCTGAAAAAGGATTCGTCTGGAGTAGCCCCATTAAGAGAAGAGGGATTCTTGAAATCTAATTCCAATGACAAAGCAAACATTCTCAACCTCCAATTCTCTTCTGTATTTACAAAACCTGATGATGACCCTATTCCAGATCTAAGAAACAGCACAAATCCATCTATGAAAAACATCAAAGTCACTGAAAACGGGGTTAAAAAGTTACTCCTTAATCTTAAACTACATAAAGCTGCCGGCCCAGACAATATTAAACCCAGCATACTTAAAGAATGTGCATCAGAAATCGCTCCCATCATGACCATCATCTTCAATAAGTCACTACTCACTGGACAAGTCCCATCAGCTAGCATGGAATCAAGCCTACGTCACCCCAGTATTTAAAAAAGGAGAAAAGTTTCAGGCAAAAAAACTACTGCCCAATTCCACTGACCTGCATAGCCTGTAAACTACTAGAACACATACTGTAGTTGTAAGCAACACCATTGACCACCTTGACAAACATAACATCTTAGTAGACAACCAACACGGCTTTCGTTCACGCAGATCTTGCGAAACCCAACTAACAGGCTTCCTACAAGAACTTACACAATCAGTCAAACAGGGGCAAGTCGACGTAGCTGTAATGGACTTCAGCAAGGCTTTCGATGTAGTTGACCACAAAAGACTCCTCCTCATTACCTCAAACTAAATCATTACGGCATAAGGGGAATTACTCTAACATGGATCCAGGCATTCCTTGGCAACAGAACACAACAAGTGGTTGTTGATGGCTCCTTCTCAACAGAAGTCACTGTAGACTCTGGCGTACCACAAGGCTCCGTGTTGGGCCCTCTTCTATTTCTTCTCTTCATCAATGATCTTCCCTCCAGTGTTACTTCAAATGTCAGACTCTTTGCAGATGACTGTTTTGTGTACAGGAAAATCAGGTCTGAGACAGACACACTTACCCTGTAGGAGGACCTGAACAACCTGGAGAGATGGGAGAGAAATGGAAGATGGCTTTCAACGTGGACAAGTGCCATATCCTTCACATTACAAAGGCGGTTCGAAATATCACTAAGACCTGTTACACCCTCCACAACCAGCCACTAGCTACAGTACCTCAAGCAACTTACCTAGGCATTGAAATATCCTCAAACCTCTCCTGGACACCACATATAAACAAGATAACTAGTAAAGCCAGTCAGAGCCTAGGTTTCCTAAAACGAAATTTCCATTCAGCTAAGCCAGAGACTAAGACGGCAGCATACAAATTAATAGTTAGACCAACCTTAGAATACAGTTCATCAGTCTGGGACCCATACCAAATCTGTGACATCCAAAAAATAGAAAAAGTACAAACAAGAGCTGCAAGGTTTGTTACAAATAACTATTCTAAAGATCCAGGCACCGTTACTGAAATTCTAAATAAACTACAATGGGATTCTCTCCAAAAAAGAAGACAGCTTAGTCGCCTTAGTCTCTTCTATAAAATGCAAAACGGCCTAGAAGACTTAAGACCTCAATACCTAGTACCTCACACAAGACCTTCTAGACACTACCATAACCTATCTTACCAAATACCTCACTCAAATTCAGACTATATTAAATATTCTTTCTTCCCTAGGACTACGGTCTAAACATTGACAATCGTCAGAATAATCTGTTTTGTAATGTATAAAGAGCATATTGCATGAATATTCGTTGCCTTCGTTTGATAAATTCCCATATAACAATTTAACACAACGAACTCGTTTCGTAACGGATTCAGAGATCTCAGCTAGTCATACAGTTTTTTTCCATTATAAATCGCAGCTAGTTATACAGTCGTATTGCAGCTGGTCATACAGTAAATGAAATTAGGTCAAATTTATTTGTGACGAAGTTTTCGTGTAAAATTCACATTTTTCCATGGAATATTATACTTTTCAGGTAGGTGTTTCATTCATTTTGCCATTTCTATCATGTGTGGTGCGGAAATGCTTCAATTGAGAGAATTTATGATACTTTTTGAAGCACCTGTTCGTTTTCTCTTGATACGCAGCGATGATCAATCAAAGATTTAACATTTATTTATCATATCATTGTAGGAAGAGCTATGTGGAATGTTTTTAAACTGTATCACCATCGTAGATTGTGTATTTAATATAAGCTAGCGTGTTCTATTATGGCAAACTTACTTGTCAAAGTGGTCGGAGTCAATCTGTCAGACAAACTATCGGTAAATATCTCGCTTCGCTGATCGCAGCTTCCGGAAGGTATACACCGGAGTTTACATACTGTGGAAATGGTTCCACTGATTCTATAATGCCAGAAAGTGCGCAGCACGTTAAAAACTATTGTAAATTGCTAGTGAATGCTTGGTAATTTCACCGTCAAATTTGTACATGTATATAACTCTGTCTTCAACAAAATATCGTCTTCTAAATGTTGCAGTCTGCAAAATCTTGAAGTTTTAACTGAACAAATTATATTGATACGAGTGATAATCAGTTTTGATCTTGAAAGGACACCACCTTATACACGGTGTCTGATCTGGGTCCAAACTTTGTGTAAAGTCAACTTTATTGTTTTACCTGTAGATTCAAATGGAAAATTCCAGTTTAAAAGCTAATGTAGTCCTACTTTTGACTATTTGGGGTTGTTTTTGCTCATTTATTACAACATTACAAACAATGCGCCTACTACATTTATTCTCAATACATGTATGTACTCTGACGAGACAGATGTTGTTTTTGTTCAGTTTGGTCATTGATGACAAACCCAGATATTTCAGTTGTAAAATACTGATTTTATATTTTATTGAAATTCTAAAATACTCATCAACTTCACTGGGTATTTTCGTGAAAAGAAAATGTCCATAAATATAAACTCCTTCCCAATTTATCGAACATGAATCCGAATCCTGCTTCACTAAACCAACGTATTTATGTCCAGTATACAGTGGAGAATCTGTTATTATTTCCCATTTAAACGCAAACGTACGCAAACGCAAAGCGTTAAAACGTAGAAAAGAACAACTTTTGGACAATTCTGATACTTCTTGTTTATCTTGGTGGCAAACAGTTTGGAGCCTGATCAGACGCCGGCACTGCAAATAATAGTTTTAGCGTAAACGCGTTTATTGGGAAAGAATAACAGATTCTCCACTGTAAATAACCAGAGTTGTTAACGATCTGTTTTTGTTGTTTGCAAAGTTGCTGAAGTGAAAACAATTTGGCTGTCTTTTCTATTGTGAATTCTGAATATTCAAAATTGGCAGTTAACCAATTTATGATAAGAACCTTTCATTGTATGTTGCCAATGTTTCGATGGAAGAGTTATACTAATACTAGCATGTTATATAATGTTTAAAAGCCAATTTGTGTATTCCACATTAATTTCTGTATCAAAATACTTAAATAATTCCACATGTTAACAAACCAAACACTGAATCCAGGCTGTATAGTGCGGTGTCTCATCATGGTCTTCAATGTGAGCCTATGAACATTGCTCCCTTTCGACAACAACAAAAAACGGGAGACAAATAGTGTGTGTGTTGTTCAGAGGGAGTCGTTATAGGGGATTGGCTTACATTTGCGTTTAGCTTCAGTTGAAAGGGAAATAAAAATCACATTTTACTAATACCCCTTCATAGAACTGCAGCATATGTTACACATTGCTTATTTACAAACAGATGGGTTACATATCATATATTTTTGTAGTGTCGATTTTATTGAAAGACACAGCTCATCTGCAATTCATCAGAGCAACTCCTTTGATGATTGTGTTTTTCCCTATGAAAGCACGTTTTCAGATCTAAAGCTTCGCATGCGGTATTAATCACTTAACACCCAATAAATTTTCTTGATTTAATTTACCTTAGGCAACTAAAAGTTTTATCTTCTTCAAAGCTAGCTTCCTTAAAAGCTGTAAATCAGCCGCATTTTTGTCATAATAATTAACTACAGTTATTGCATCTACTAAACCCAATACTCACCTATATTGTTTCAGACATAAGGTAGCTTAAAGCATGTTTAAACTAAAACAGAAACCTCCTAAAGAAGCTTTCTGCTTTAATTTCAACATGTTTAACGCATTACGTAATCAATCATTACACAGACCAGACTTATTTTAAAGAGTCGATACAACGAGATTTTGTTGTATTAATTTATGGTAAAACACTTCAAATGCTAATTATGTCCTATATCTTATTTCCTTTTGTTAATATTCACGCAGTGCATTCTCTAATTTTCTGGCTCCTTGTAAACGAAATCGCAATAACATTAAATTATTTAAGATTAACAAAAAGTAAAACAAAAGGACACATTTTAACACCAATTCTTTGTAGTAACTTTAAACGAATCATAACGCAAGGCCCTTAAGTGTAAGACATGACACTTTCTTGAAACCATTGACTATTAGTTTTGATCTAAGAAGACAACAGTTTGGGAACTGATCATACACCGGTTTCCGGCATCTGATGTGGTTTCAAACTGTACGCAAGGTAAATAAGCTTCAGCTCAAACACGTTAACGTTTTACCCACTTGAGATACTTGGGGTCTGAGACCACACACCCTTTGCAAATACCAGTATGAAGTATAGCACTCTCTCTCTACAACGACATCCAATGGGAGACAAAGATTATGTGTGTTGTTCGGAGGGAGTCGTTATAGGGAGGGACAATTAAGACCTTGTTTACATTTGCAAACAGCTTGAATCCAGACCAAGACGCCGCTTTACGCGGCGTCTTATCTGGAATAAAGCTGTTTGTCACTCGTCATTATATTTCTTGTATCAAAATGTCTACTTATACGTAACTTTGGGAAAAAACAGCAGAGAACAATTTTAAGCAGACGATATTGCAGCATTAAAGCGTTAGGGAACTGCAGCAATTGTCGTTGTAAGGAGGGACTCGTTGTTGAGAGGACTGATGTAGGGAGGGAATGCTGTAGTAGTTATTAGAAACAATGTTTGCATACAGTTAAATATAAATTTTGTATTGAAATATGTGGAATATATATCAGCCTTGTCACTGGAACACCAGCCGTTTTGTATAGTTTACAGCTCGTTAAATGCTTGATGTCTGGAATGAGTCTACACTGTTTGACGCTTGCCAACACCTACAGCACCATGTAACATAGCCTGTTTGACAGTGTAGATCATTCAGGTAATGGCTACAGAAACATTCGGTATTACGTTTTCCATATACATGTATTCACTAACTAGTCGTCTTTAATTCTTCATGAGAGCATTCGTTACAAAGGCTGTTAAACCGATTCGATGTCAAGGTCGCCAATACTGACATTTGCAAATAGACTGGATCATGATCATACGCCGCATAACGCGACCTCTGATCAGGACGCTCGACTTGAAAATACGCCAGTCATACTGCTTTAAATCGAAAATTGTATCAAAATAGCAGATATATATTGAAGCACAGGACAATATTGCGGTGAAGAGGTAAAAACCACATGATACGTTTTGCGCTGAAAGGGCGAATACAAGATTGACTGTACACAAAGCCAATGATAGCTATAATTAGTACGTTGATTACGTTGGAACACAGCCATATGCACCTGCTACTTAAATTGAACTAATTAACAGTTCCTTTGAAACATGCATGAATGTCTAGATAACAGCTATGGACACGTCCATTGTAGATTTGTTGGAACGACCAACAATCAATAACAGATACGTGTAATTTTAAGACTACAGTGTATATTGTATCTATCTTGATATATTTGTTCTTCTGTGGTAATATATAATTTTCTTGTCTGTTACTATAATTTGATGTAAGCACTTTGGAATTATTGTAAACGAAAACACGAATAACAACATAAAATGTCGATAACCCAAAGAATTATTACGTGAATTTCAAACAAACGAAAATAAAATTTAACCACAACTGTCATTCATGAACAATTTATATAAAAAAGGCAGATAGCACTAAAGAAAAACCACCGTAAAGCCTTGTATTTTTACTTCCTTAATGTTATGTTTTAGAATTATTGTTGTCAGTCTAAGTGGATTAGGAAACAAGCCACAGTTATATCCTAGCATTACGAGAAAATACAGGTGGTAATAACAGTCGGTGAAAACGTTTTTCTGTTCAGATTCAACCACGTTTAACCACTCTCCCGCTGCATAGACATGCATAAAACTTCGCCCACTATGAAGATGTATAGCCTAGAAGACATTATAGGAGTGCCCCCCTCTCTACACAAACACCCAATGGGAGACAAAGATTATGTGTGTTGTTTGAAGGGAGTTGATAAATGCAGGGAATATAAGAAATACATTAAGAGCATATTTGCAAACAATTTGAAATCAGATCAAACGCCGCGTCACGCGGCGTCTGATCTGAATTCAAACTGTTTGTCACTCGTCTTTATATTTCTTCTGTCAAAATAGCCAATATGTAAGATAGAGAAAAAGACAACAAACGTCATTTGTAAGCAGACGATATTGCAGCAGAGAAAGCGTAACTATAATGTATTGATTGCGGAAGAGCAACAATCATTGTTGGAGGAAGGGAATCAATGTTCGGAGAGCCGTTGTAGGGATATATATACTGTCGCGTTTTATAATCGAAACGATACGCAACATCAGGGCTATAAGATGTAATGAATAGGATTGCAAATAAAATGTATTGTCGCAAATTTGAACGTTGTCTGGATCATATAATGCAAGGACCATTCATTCAAACTGTTTGGCCTGTAGAAAACAATGCAATATAAAGTGGAAAATAAATGTCTTGATAACGCTGATAGTTTTAGCTTGTGCTTGTTTTATCCAATTTGGAACTAGACCAGACCGGCGTCAAACCGGCTCTGAATTGTTGCCAACGGCGATCAGGCCCTAGAAAAGAACGTTTTAGTATTCAATACCAGGCTCTCAAAGTGTATACAAGTTCATTCAAATGATAGTAATTCAAAATGGCATCACTTTGTGTGTGTGCCGTTCGATTAACTCAGATGTATGCTTTCTGTTAGACAATGTACGGTCTATGGCTAGAACTCTGTTTAGATTCAAATAAAACGAAACGAGCGTTAGCGTCTGCTCAATATTCAAATCGTCCAACGTTCAATTGACGTTTGTGTGTAAATACATGTATATGACGGCAAATATACTGTCGTAACTTTTTTGTGCGATAGGTTCATAGAAAGAAAGCTGCAAATTTGTGTAAAAGTTTGTACGCTTGCGGCGAAATGGTGATTACCTTTGTAAACAGTTTATTTCCTGATGAGACGCCGCTTTACGCGGCGTCTCATCAGGAACTAAACTGTTTGCCACTAAATACAAGTATATGACTAAACTTCTGAAAATAATTTGTAGAAAATCCTAATATTAGAACAATAACTAACGGCATTTGTTCCTGACGACATTTTTACTTAGCGTTTTTAGAGTAAAGGTTACTCAATATTATGTCAACTATAGAACTACCGAGGGGGTTCCGTAACGTGTATCCCGCCATCCCGCCGTTCGTGATATCATATACATTACAAATAGTTTATAATAAAAACTATTTGTAATGCAAATGTTATAACGAATATTATCAATATCATACGCCGAGTACCTCGGGTCTAATCAGGATCGAGGCATTTTGCAATATCGACTTTAATATTCATTGACTGTGAAATAATACAACAAAGGTAACATGTAACTATCAAAACTACAGTTACATGAGGAGGCACGCAGTGTTTCGTCTCTTTGTCAATAAAACTCATCTTGCATTACACTATAGTCCCTGGAGTAGTTATAATGCGCACGTTTGCAGGTGAAAAACGGCACTTCTGGAATGCGTGAATGACGGGGAAAGAAATATGAACAGACATATGAATACATTTAACCTAATTTATAGGTCCGCGTGGAATATTGTACATCTTCTGGTACCATTCTTGTTTAACTAGCTAGTTTTTTTGTTACAATGGAAAAGAATTTACGTTTTTCCCCTAATGATTTTGTTTGTTCTAAAACTCAAATCAACCCAATTCAATAAAATGTGGACAGTGACAACTTTTTTAAATGTTAAGAATTAATTTTAAGCTCAACAACAAACACTTTGGAGCCAGATTAAGATAAGACATCGAGTAGCTCATGTTCCATTTGTTATCCTTTCGGCTTTTCATTAACATGCCTTGTTCTACATTTATTTTGTCCTACATGTCATTGTTGACGGTATTTATTTAAAATAGTACTTAAGAGAATAAAACTTTTGTGAATTACATATACTTCTGGTTAAACTAAGAGTTTAATCGCAAACTGCAAAGAAAATAAAATGCAATAAAATGTGAAATTGAAATTCTAGGAAATGAAATTGGGACAATTTCAATATATGATTAACTTTGCATCTATTTAGACTACATGTAGTTTAGCGCTCAGATTGTAATAGATATAAAATAATCACGTTTTTCGAAAGTGGTAAACATGGTAAAGACCAATAAACGTTTATGAATGAGTGCCGTACGTATGTACTCAAAAGAGAAATCCGTGTATACGAAATACGCATTATTAGTTTCACATCATTTCAAACAAAAAGAGAAAAATAGCTCCACTGTAAATCTCAATTCCAATGAAGACGACGCTATTCTGTGGCAATAAACGCGTTTATATTAAAACACTTGTACATGTTTCCATTGCAAACAGTTTGGAGCAAGATAAGACGCCATGTTACTGTTTGTAACTAGATTAAAATAGACCATAGAATATTTCAAACAATGTCATTTTTAATGGATTTTTACATTGCGTCTCATTTAGTTTCGTTTAAACGGGAAAGAATAAAGCAGTATCCACTGTGCCCCGATTAACCTATACGTATATGCATCATTTACACACAATACACTATTGGATTGACCATTGCAAACAAGGCTGACTATTGCGATAGTGTTCCTCTTATTAGGTTTTGTACTGTATGCTAGTTTGAAATTGAATTATAACGCAACCCAGAATATCTACAATCTTAACTGGAAACTGGCAGTAAAACCGCTCTATTACGGCCACTGAAAAGAAGGCTAATTGACTGCATAAAAGACAGGTGACAGCTTAAAGCAAGATGGACGTAAAACAGAAAGCTCCTAAAGGAGCTTTCTGTTTTACGCCCACCTTGCTTTAAGTGGGCATCTACCTTACACACCTTCTAATTTACACAAATTAGTGGTCGGTTTAGAGAGTTTCTACTACATAGTACATTCAGGGGTCAGTGATATATTATGATTAATGAGTGTACGATAGTAAACGTCATCCAATGTATATTATGTCTGCAAGTCTTTTTATTAATATTGACGCCATTTTGGCTGGCAGCGTTATTAGTTGTCAGCAGACAATGCCTCTACTAATTTCGTCGTTTTTCCGTGTACACATAATCTTGTCATCTCATCTCAAGCATAGGCTATTCATACATCTTGTGATCCCAGTCGACCAATTTGGCAAGATACTCTCTCGGTGTTTACAAAGATAATGTAATATCTCTCCCTAAAAGTCACTCGCCGTACTGCAGACACGGTAAAATGGTGTCTGTCTCACTACAACCAAATCTATATCACAGTGGAGTAGGCGTTATTCTTTCCTGTTTACGGAAAACGAAACTCATACGCAAAATATAGAAACAATGCTGTTTTATTTTTGATTTGTTTAATTGAAAGAATAAATAATTTAATTCAATCTTTCCAATCGAAGATATAGTGCATTTCATTGATAATTCAAGTGGATATATTCTTCAGTGGAAGAATAAGTTAAAGCGTACAAAGGCGTATAAATAGAGTAATGGGTTGAGATCATTATATTAAGCTTAATTATTAATTTCAAACGTATTACTTCAACGTTTGACATCTTTTCGTGTTGTTGTCATCTTACGCCTTGTCAAAACAGATATACAAACAAAACTATTTGTTTAGAGTGGCTACTACAAGGATATACATGTACACTGATATCCCATTAGACTTAAACAACGTATTGCACACAAAACTACCAAAGACTTCTCAAGGTAGCTTTCTGCATTGCTTTCGTCTTGCATTAAGTAGTCTTAGGGAATCCACAATTCTTCATTGATATATAGCTCCTTAAAGGAGCTTCATGAAATAGTTTGTCCTGCATTACACCGTCACTTGTCTTTAGAGCTTTCGATGTTTCGTCATTGATTTAAACCTCGTACAGTAGGGAAGACATTGCTCTTTACCAAAATAAACTCAATTATGCTAAAACAAGTACATGTATGTCCTATGGTAACCCGGCGTCTACTCAGGCTTAAATGTCTTTGACATAACTCTTAAGGATTGTTTATTTTCTGCCTTGTATTTTGTTTACCTTTAGGATCTTTCAAACGGGAAATAATAAGGATTTCTCCCTTATAGCTCAGTATTGGGGTGATTGTATTTGCTTGTCTGGTACTTACTATTCAATTTGGGTCTGAGTGAATACGCCAGAAACTTAAAGCACGGGAATTATGGTTTTTATCGTAGACTAGAAAGCTAAATCGATGTCAGTGTTGCGAAGTACTTGTCTTGCATTCTTCTTAATGTACTTTATTGCCGTTATTGATATGTATTTATGTCATATGAAAGTAGTATTTTAGTAGCACTGTCTGCAGAGCTGTTTTCAATATAGCTTTTACAAAGCCAACATTATACAGACAATACATTATGAACTAAACACAACCAGAAGCCCAATCATACTATAGATAAGACAAAATACGAGAGTACAGTCAATTTTCGATACATCTTTCTCAATTAAGTCGAATTTACCCGTGTTTCAAAGTCAAAACGTGGCTTAGCCACATTTCGACTTTGAAATACGAGTAAATTTGACCTAAGCGAGCTCAAATTGCCGCAATTCACCTGGAAAATTACGCTAATTTCGACTTAAACTATTTTGAGTTATAGAAGTTCAACTAAACATTTTCATCAACGCATCTGCGCCACCCACGCAATTCCTCTTATCTCTTAAACTTTTATCGCCTGCTTGGCAAGTGTCGTCTTCAACATTTCTAAATTCGGTTTTTACAAATGTCTATCACATTATCACTAGTGTAGATCAGTTAGGTCAAGACTCAATACAACAAGGTGGCTGATGTGGATCCAAATTTTATGTAAAATTCAAAGTTTGCCTCAATGGGAATAAGATAACCATATAAAACAGATATTATCTGAGAATAGGAAAAGTAAACGTATCATTACATTATACCCTTGTTTTAGTAACTATTAATTACAAAGTAGAGATATACAAATAAATATGTTTATAGGGCTTCTATTTACCACGTCTCTACTTGTATGCCATCTACTTTAGTCAAGTGTTGTCAGCTTTTATTTTTGTAATTTAAAGTTAAAGGTAAATTGAAAAAAGCTAAATGAAATGAGTTTCAAGCATTTTACGCGTCTGATCAGAATTCAAACTGTTTGCAAATACAACTTTGGTCGGTTTAAGGCTTTTCATGATGATGTTAAAGACGGGTAGAAAAAACTCATGTGTATCACACGGATGTTGTAATGTCTTATAGCTCTTTTCGATATATTCAAGTTTCGAAATTTTTAGTCATTTCTTCAAATCATAATCTATTCACTTTACTATAAGAAAAATATTGTTTTCAGTTTTAATCGAAACAAAACAAATTGCGAATGCAGCACCACATTTTGTTGTAAATAATATACCGTTACAAGATCGGTATTTAATTGTAAAGTGACATCTTAACAATGTTGGTCCCCACTCAAGGACGTATTTCACAAGGTCTGATCTAGTTCCAAACTTTCTTAAAAGTATATTCAAATACGCACTTTGGGTAAGGCTAATCGTTTACATCTATACTCACAGCTGTACGTTGAATTAATTACAGATAAGTATTCACGTAAAGTTGCAAATGTTCTGTCAATCACACCGGAACATTGTAGACAACCTGAACATTTTAACTCTGCAACTTGCCTCATTTATCTTTGAACATGCAGCTCCACGACAAAGGAAACCTAGGAAACGACAAAGTACAATATTTCGAATTGGCAATTATCTATTTTGCATTGCATTGCAATCATTACTATGTTCTCCCTTTTCGTAACAAATCGGAATACTATTTTATTGTCAATACACTGTAGAATAAATTTAAATCCTTTGAAGAGAAATTCGACTCCTTCTTGACTGAGCGGGAAGCTCAGTTTAACAAATTTAGTCCTTTTACATGTCACCCCATTTACTGTCATTGCGTCATTTATTTTAAACAATTGTCGTCTGCTTTTATTTCGCAAAATTTCAAGTTAAGGTAAATTGACTTTAAAAGAAATATTGAAATGGGTCTAAAACAGTTTGGATCCTGATCAGACGCCGCGTTATGCGGCGTCTGATCAGGATCCAAAATGTATGCAAAAGCGCTTTCTGACGTCATTGAGAATGAAAGGGTTAAGTTGAACTTACCTGTATTTCAAAGTGAAAACGTGACTTAGTTGGGCTCGAGTTGTCAAAATTCAACTGAAGAAATGCGGGTTAGTCAACTTAAGCGATATCAAGGTCTGGGTTCGAATTGTAATTATTATTTTTGAAATTTAACATGTACCGCACATTTTGCAAAATATTGGCACAACATATGATTTTTTGAATGCTCAGTATTTTTCTGTCATAGAGTTAATAGCACGTCTCGTATATTGAATACTGTTTAGACGACCATTCAACGAAATTGTTCGAAAGTAGCAGCTATGGCTAGAGTATTTATGAACCCTTTCATCGCGGTAGACGCCTAACATCACCTTTTCAGTCAGTTTGTATCCTGATCAGACGCCGCGTAACGCGGCATCTGATCAGGATCAACACTGATTAGCACCAGTAATATATATATTTTTTTATATATTTACCAAATTGCACCCATTTCAAGTTGGCATAAAAATACATTCATTTGAAGAAATTGCGTGCAGAGAGGCATTATGACTTTTTGAACATTTGAGATTTCTTTCATGTGGTGATTATGATTCTATTTAGCTATTCCACGTCTAGATGATTAAATACGAATCAACTTATTTTGATTCTTAACAAAAACATAATATCCAATCGCGGAAATCTTGTGCAGTAGGTACCACAATGGCGAATACTTTTTATCAATACATGCGTTTACGTTAAAACTGTTGTTTCCATTATGTAGTACAAATAGTTTACAGCCAGATCATACGCCGGGTAACCCGGTGTCTGCCCAGGCTCTATATCGTTTGCCATTCACATTAGAATAGATTAATACACATTTCAAACTATTGGACTAATTTTATACATTTTAGTGTACTGCGTTTGCGGTTTCGTTTGCGATTAATGGGAAAGAATAACGACTTTGTCATTGTAACTCATACTTTCCGTGAAAATACATATACTCTAAAACAACTTTATTAATTGCAAACTGTCCGGACGCCGAGTAAATAAGATCCAATCTGATTTAAACTCAGATTAGATTAAATCGTCAATATTTAAAAATAAAAAACGTAATTTCTTCATTTTGTCGCATTACGTTTGCGTTAAGTTTGTGTTCAACTCCTTCACTTCAATTGGCACCATAACGCGACTTTGCAAACAAATTGAATCCTGGTCAAACGCCGCGTAACGCGGTGTCTGATCAGGATCCATACTGTTTGACACTCGTATCGACATTTAGTCAGTCAAAAATGCTCTAAATCCGACTTTACAAAATATTGCAGACGACACTATCAATGCAGATGATTCATGTAATATGCTGTGAGAGTGTCAAAGCAGACGATAAAACTTTGCACTGAAAGTAAACAGGAGCACAGAACGTATTCTCCACCGTAGTAAGGTTACTGTTCTGTCGAAACCTATTTGTGTTACAAAATGATTTATCCAGACTACAGCATGCAGCGTTCTGGAATTCGTCGTAGCAAGTGCAACATATGGGTTTCGCTCAGATAATACAGCATGTTTGTTCGTATTCAAAAAGAAGTTATTCTTAATACTTAAAACGTACCTGAATTTAAATTATTCAATACAAGGAGAAAATGACGACCTTTTAAATATGTTAATAAGCACGCACAATCTAAAAAGCAAACAGTGTGGAAACGTATCATCGGTTGACATTCAATGGGTGATTGTCAATGGTGGCTTCACGGATTTGTAGCACTGGAGAACAATACGCCCCTGAATTGAATTCCTCCACTGAAGAAATTTGCTGAAATTTAAACTGTCGTGAAAATTAAAAAAAAAATCATAAAAACAAAGTTGCACATACAGATGCAATACAAACTAAGAATAAAGCCGACTTCTTTAATCATCAATATGTCATCGATCCTGAAAATAGGCTATTGGGTGGGTAATAAGATTATACAAAGGAAATCAAATACACTCAAACATACTTAAGTCACTAACCCCTTACACCTTTAATCGACAGTTCCAGTTACCATTTCAGTCAAGTCGATGTATGACTATTTAAGTTTTTCCTGCAATATATTGCAAATAACAAAAATTACAAACAGTGGAAATCGAGATGTGCATGTAATTCAAATGAGCATGTTGCAGGTACAGCCTGCGACACTAAAACACTGTCCAGCTACTTCTATAATTAGAGTCTTGGCAACCAACTCACCAGTTACACTACACTTAAACAATTTATTGAATTACATAATGTCACATATTTTCATTAACAGGCGATTACGTTGACGTGCAAAATCATGTTATATTTTGCTTGTCGGAATCAGTTTTGCAAATCGTCCAATTACAATTCAAGAATTTATTTGATACTTTCGTTCATTATGGAAAGGGTAATATGACATTGCTGTATAATTTATTATTGTTCGTTTTCATTACTTTTGTTTAGCTGTGATTGGCTATTAGTTTATTTTTATTGCCTCATAAGAAAATAATGAAGGCCACGCCTTGGCGGAACTACTTTCTCTTAGTCCAACTGTTCCCCACAAGCGCTGCATGAAGCAGGACGCCAACATGACGTCATTGGCGTTGACGTTACTACAAAACAATGTCGCGTTTTGGCGGAACATATGTACAACCTAAGTTTTAAAAGTATTAAAAAATGAACACTCGTGTCAGATTCTCTATTTAACTATTTTCTTAAATTCAGTAGTGATATTAAATTATAAGGAATAATTCGGAACATCTATATTGTATCCATGGAGGTATGAAAAAATTAACCTGGTCACACTTTTGTATGAAACCGCTTCGCGGGTTCATACAGTGTGACTAGGTTTTTTTTTAAACCTCCATTAATACAATAAATATTTGAAATATTCCTTAAATATTAATGTGTAGTGTTTTTGACAATTTACGATCGAATTGTCAATTCATTTAAGTCAAATTTTGTACCGAATTATATGATAACAATAATGATAATAATAATAATAATGTTTAATACAGACAGGTCTGAGCTCTTAAGTCTGATAAGGTTCCAAACAGTTTGTTTGATACAAACAGTTATTCGTCTATTTACAGTTGCAGTATCTGTAACACAATAGCGGTAAACGACTGGGTCACAACTGGCACCAACAGTCTTACACTTGTCTCATATTTTCTTATTATGCCTTGCATTTGCATACATTTATATCGTTTGCTGTCCGTATGGATTTATTTGAATGAAACTCTCACTTATTTGAATTGGAGCTGACAAACCGATGCATAACGAGCCGAAACATTGCAATATGTTAGAGTTGGGAGGTGTTCTGTCAGAGTTTAAATTCACGAGAGGAAAGTTATTGCCAATATGCGTTTATCTTGTTGAAATTACAGTTGAACTTCGATATCTCGAATTCGGTTAAGTCGAACATACCCGTATTTTAAAGTTAAAACGTGGCTGAGCCACGTTTTAACTTTGAAATATGGGTATGTTTGATTTAACAGAGCATGAAATAATACATGTCATGTGTCAAATTATCGGATAGGTCGAGTTAAGCGAGTTCGACATATCGAAGTTCGACTGTATATTTCAATTTTTATGGCACGGACATGTTCATCAATCAATTAAGCTCTAATTATACTAGAAGAAGCAAGCACGTGGCTTATGCAATTACGATACATCATAGGAATTTAGCATAATATTAAGTACATAAAGGTATACAATGTACAGTGAACAAGACGTTACTCTTTCCCAATAAGCGCGTTTATACTAAAACTCGAATTTCTATTGCAAACAATTCTGAGCCAGATCAGACACTGGGTAACGCGGCGTCTGATCAGGTTCTTAATTGTTAGCCACTCAGATTAAGATAAATCGGGAGAGGTTTGGAAACATTGTATTTTTCTACATTCAATTTGATTGCATTTGCGTTTCGTTTGCGGTTAGACGTGAAACAATAATTTATTCTCCATTGAAAGAAGACATGTTATGTTCAGTTGATTAACCATGCACTACTTTTTTATTATTATTAAAATCATTGGTCTCACCTTAATTCAAATGCACGTTTTGGTTATCATGTAGTGTTTAAAATACTCATTTTATGTACATATATATAAAATGTTTCCTTCTCATATATTGTTATTTGGGTGACACATAGCCTGCTGGGCCGGCTGCTTATTGTATGCATTTATACAAAACGTGATTAAAATTATTTGTAGTTTGAACATGTCCCAAAAATGAAATATTACTGACTTACTTACTTACACTAAAAACAGAAGCTAACTTGCCTATAGTTTTTTGTATGACCGAAGAAACAAGAAACTACCATGAACAGTGGAGAATATTTGATTCCTTCCAAAAAACGCGTTTTTGCTAAAACAATAAGGTTAATTGCAAACGGTTTGGAGCCTTATCAGATGCCAGGTAACCTGGCATCTGATCAGGCTTCAAACATTTTGTAACTCGGATCAAAATAAATTTTAAGAAATTTTAAAACGATGTCATTTTCTATATTTAATGGCATTGCGTTTGCGTTTAGTTTAATTCTGACGGAAGCGAATAGCACCTTACCTGCTGTATGTAACACCTAATTAACAATTTCATGTTGAGTTCCAGAAAACAAACAACACCTCCTCTGTAAATCACAGGGTAACAAACTACAAAAAATTCCCCTGAGGAACGGAGCCAGAATTCCAGTAAAACTTCTCTATTACTACCACTGTGGTGAGCAAACATTACAGTAAAAATTCTCTATTACGACCACCTAATTATGTTAATTATTAGGTGTTTATGGCAGGTGACTGCTTAAAACAAGGTGACAGTAAAACAAAAAGCTCCTTAAGGCCACCTTGCTTTAAGCTGTCACCTGTCTTTTATACAACAAAGTAGCATTTATTTAAGTAGTTGTAATAGAGAGGTTTTACTGTACAGTAGAAAAAAGTCATTGTTTTACGTTTGAAAGTAACTAAGCACTAACGTAATGCAATAAATTGAGAAAAATGAAAGGTTCTGGTAAGTACTGACGATGTTTTAGTATCTGTGGCAAACAGTTTGGGGCCTGACAAGAAGCCGTGGACATTTGTAATCCGAAGTCTGCTCTGGCTCCGAATTATTTGAAGTCGAAATACGTATTTTAAGTACAAACTCTTATTACGAATTTGCAAACAGTTTCGAGCCAGGTAAGACTATAGGTAACCGAACATCTGACCATGCCTAAAAGTATTGCCTACTCAGATATAACTCAATAGTCAAAAGTTTTAAAACATGTAAATTTTCTTCATTTAAATGCATTGCTTTTTGCGTGTCTTTTTAAACGGAAAAGGAAACCAGTAAATTTCTTCATTTATTGTTTTGCTTGTTTGCGTACTTACACGTATTATACATGTAGATAAGAAGAAACCGGTAACATCTTTTTCTACTGTAAAAGTACAAAGTTCATTACGCAGAACGAAAGTGGTTGTAATCCTGATCTGAACGTTTCTCGAAAAGCGTCTTGGAGACATTTAGCACCAAAGCTGTCATTAGTGTTAAACCAGCTGGAAAAAATCGAATTATTTGGACGACTAGCATCGACAGTCTTGGTGTTAGCAACTGGAAATAGGCCAACCTGTTACTATGTACAGTGGGAAGGGTGTTATCCTTTCCCGTTCAATTGAAATTTTAGGCAAATTCAATGCGATAAAATGTTGCAAATATCTGAAATTTGCAAGTTGTAAGCATGTTTTTAAAAGTGGCAAACAGTTTGGAGTCAGATCAGACGCCGGGAAACCCGGCGTCTGATCTGGCTCCAAACATTTTGTAACGTACATAGTTGTTTTGCATCAAACGCGTGTATTTGGAAAGAAAAACGTCTTCTCTACTGTACCTGTTAGCACAGAGATCAAATTCAAGAGGCTAAGACATAAATTCCCATTTGAAAGATGTTTTCTTTCTGCATGTAGGTCTGGTATTTTGATCGATTTACAGTTCCTTGGGCTTTGTCATGCGATAAATAGGTAGCGGCGAGTAACAATGGCCTTGGGGTGATAATGAACATTTCAGGGAACGTTTAGAGTATTGTAGCTTCTAGTCTGTCTCCAATATTATCCAATTTTGTTTTGCAATTACTCCTCCTGTTTCCTAAAATAATTGCATTTTTAAGGTAGAAAAGGTTGTGATTATGCAAATTCGTTTCAAGAATAGCTGGGTAATTCACATTTCTAAAAGCAGTCCAAAATAGCTACTTGTACTTTAGATCAGATTGTGAACCACTTTCTACCCCAAAATGACATCTGCTCTAAAACGCTCTTGCCTGAATCATGTCAAACAATATTTATTCTTCTTACAAACCAAAGAATACAAACGAAACATAATTAAACTACGGAAGACGTTATTTCCCCGTTAAACGTAATTGATTCAATCACGTAAAATACTGGAATAATATTTTTTGCAATTATTCATGTTTGATTCTTATATGAATGGCAAACTGTTTAAATCCTGATTACACGCCGGGTTACTTGGCGTCGAAACTTACTATACATTGTTCGCAATGGACATGCTAGTTTCAGCACAGACGCAGCATTTGGGATAGAACAACATCGTCTACACTGTATGTCCTAACAGATTAAACTCTGTTCATATTTTCAGCTGACTGCCATTCAGTATTACCTCCATTTCAGGTTATTAACAAAGCATCTAAATGTTAAGAAAACCGTAAAACGACACCACTTATTTTCAAAAGACTGGTGTTAAGTAAAAAGGTGATTAATTTGTAATTGTTGGCAGTGTTTAACTAATTGAGCCCTAGTGATGCATATATGCCTCCTTTACCAAATAGTGAAGAGTACACTAAGTCTTGTCCTATGTAAACAGTGAAGTCCCTGATCACAGGGCTCCTGCAGGAGCCCTCTGATCAAGGACTTCACTGTTTGTTATTTTGCAATTTATTACAAAAACAACCCTAAATAGTCTAACATGGACAAGCCTTTATCGCAAACTGAAATTTCAGGGAATAATGAGTTAAATATATGGGCAATAAACACATCAAGTACGTTTCTCTTCTATAAACACTCTGTCATTGCACTGTTTCTCTTACCTAGTTCATTGTTCCAGAAATTGTCTTGTCTAATTGCAATCTGTCGAATAAAATTCTCAGAGAACATTTTCCAGCAGCGGCTTTTATTGATATAATTACGTTTCCTACCAATTTGCATGTTAACGTCCGCAATCAGGGGAAAATGTTTGTGTCGCCTCGAGGAAACATGTACAATGAAGACGGCGACCCCGTCTCGTTTAAACAATATTTAAACTCCATTTTCGCCCAGTGAATTGTTCCATGAGTATATAATGAATATGTCGAATTTTGATCTAAAAGGTACCTGGTCTAAACTTTCATTTCGTCTTGTTTTGTAGTGGAATTCCTTTTAGCAAACAGTATAGACGCTGATCAGACGCCGCAGTATGCACGTTGCAAAATAATTCAAAAATGAAATGAATCGACGGGTTTAGGCAAATTGCATCCTTATTTATAGCAAAAACGTAAGACAATTATTTCATAAGAAGACAATGTGTGCCAAACTTAGTCATACACGAAGTAGACTAGGACATTTTAAAATCCAGCCATTTAATTGCAGTCATCACTTCATCCGAATAGACTCTTCTTTGATTATCAAAACAAAAATCCACCAAGGGAATGCAATGTTGTTAAATTGAGACAGTGTTAAAAGAGTTCTCTCGGCGCCTGGTCAGTCTACATGTAAAACCCGTTTGCCACTAAGATACATTAACAATTGTCAGTATTTATATATATATTTCATTTATATATTAAGTTTATCCTCAATACATTATATCTATTGAAGACAATCGGTCGCAAGATAAGTCGTCGAGTTACCCCAGTTCAAGGCTCTTTGCTATTCAGCTTAAAACCAATCGTTTAATTTTTCAAAATCTTGTAATTTCCAAATTGCATTTCGTTTGTGTTTAGACTTATTCAACCAAATTAATTGTAATTGCTGCACCGCTGCAGGATCTATTTTGAAAATAAACCTTTACACTACAACTTAACTGTTTTCTGCCAGGTTTTATCGTCTGCTTTAATCCCATTACAGCCAAAATACCGTCTGCATTGGTAGTGTCGTCTGCAATATTTTTAAATCCAGCTTTAGGGCTATTCTGACTGAAGAAATGTCGATACGAGTGTCAAACAGTTTTGATCTTGATCAGACGCCGCGTTACGCGGTGTCTGTTCAAGGTATAAACTGTTTGTATAGATGCCTTTTGGTGCCATTGACAGTGAAATGGTTGAATTAAATAAATGGCGCCAAAACACAGCATGTCACAGGAAAGTTCATTATAGATGGGCATCAGAATTTAAAGATGTCATTGAATTTGAATTATTGGGTGAACATGTTCGTATTTGGATTGAACTTTGATATTTTAAGATTGGCATTTTACATTATCTTAAAGGAAAACGTTTAGCTTTTTGTTGCAATTTCGGCAAATTGAAACGCTCTATTTGTAGGCTGAAACTGAACTGTGATTTTAACCTATTTGCTTCTAGCGTCCCATAAATTGAAAAAAGTTAAATAGTGCAGAACTAAGTCAGAACGGTTTGCCGACAGGAATATCTTGAATAAAAAAAGAACTAATCCAATATATAAGCATGGGATATTCCACTTGGCATAAATGGGTAAACATGTAATAAGAATGGTCAACTTTACGACAAGCCGTCACTTATAGAAAATCACAGTATTGGGGAATACTTCTGATGGTCTCAAACCGAAATAGAAAATCTACAGAGGTATGGAATGAAACGAAAAAGAAGAGATTATATATATTTTTAGTGAAAATTCTGAAAAACAATGTTTTCTTAATGTCTTTGATAGTAGGATTAAATTTTATAACTGTTCATATTATTATACAGATATATATATATATATATATATATTACCTTGAATAATACTGTAAACCGCCCAAAAACCCCGAGTTTGGTCGACATCCTATTTTATAAATGACATTTGAATATCGTTTTAAGCAGTTTCCAAAATGCTTGGCAGTAAACGGTAGAACAAGAATGTAGCAGAAATGTCCTTTAGAAGTTATCTATCTTATATGTGTGTGCACTAAATCATGCGTGTTTATTGTTAAAAAGGACTTTAACAAACAGTGCAGACCTTGGTGATACGCCATAAGATATACAGTGGGGAAACCGTTATTCTTTCCCAATAAACCCGTTTACGCCATATCTATTTTTTGCATTGAAAAATGTTTGGGGCCATATCAGACTCCAAACTTTTTGCCACTCAGATTAAAATGAACACTCAGAGTTTTAAAAACAATTGTAATTTTCTGTATTTTATTACAACGTCTTTGCGTTTCGTTTGCGTTAAAACAGGAAAGAATAACGTTTCTCCAATATATGATCTAAAGTTTGCAATGGAAACAACTTGTTTTAGTACAAGCGGGTTTATTTGAAACAGATAACGTCTCCCCAATGTACAGTTTCCAGCGTTTATGTTAAAACATTGTATTCATTGCAAACAAGTCGGATGCAGATCAGACGACGGTTAACTGGACTCCAAACTGTTTGTAACCCAGAGAACAAAACGAGTCATGATTGTTTATGAAGCTGTCATTTCTTTTTACATTGTATTGCATTATGATAGTATTTCGTCTCGTTTAATCAATTTAAGCCCAGTGGATTATTCCATGCTTATATATAAGATTAGTTCAATTTAGATCTACACGTATGGGGTGTCTGGTCTAACTTTTCATTTTCGTTTGTTTTTTTATAGAATTTAATATCAGCGAACAGTATAGACTCTGATCAGACGCCGCATTGTGCGGCGTCTGATCAGAGTGTACACTGTTTGAATATGTCCCATATATGGGACCGTGGGCACACATGAGTTAAACGGGAAAGAATAACATCTTCTCCACGTTTATGCATATGTCTTATTGATTAGTGGCTAAACTCCAGACATGCATACTTTTTAAATCGCCTCACCAATATTGCTGAAGGAAATCTGAGATAAAAGAAAGTATACGTCATGGAGACAACTATAAATTATACATATATCCCGACAATAATAAATCACAGTAATCCTAGATCTAAATTTGTTACAAGTACAAATTGAATATGGAATCCCATTTCCGACTTTTATTTATTTTGAAATTGGTCAATACAGCATGCACAATGTTCGCTGGCCTGTAAATTTACTGCCGACATTTCTACAGATAGAATCTATATGACGGCTCTATGTAAGTCAAACGTAATAGAGCATTCCGCCCTATGGTTGCCCTGCGTATCACTGGAACATTTGTTTGTTAACCCCTTACACTCTCAATGACGCCAAATGGCGCGTTTGCAAACAGTTTTGATCCTGATCAGACACCGCGTAATGCGGTGTCTGGTCAGGATCCAACCTGTTTGAAACTCGTTTTGAAATTTATCCAGTCATACTGCCCTAAATTTAACTTTGAAACGATATTGTAGACGACAATATTGAAACAGACGACAATAGTGCGGTGAAGAGGTAAGAATCTCACAATGAATTTGACCATGAAAGGGTAAACTGTAATGTCCAAATATGTGTTATATGATAGCCAATTAACACAGTTTTATTATATAATTTAGCCCCATCGAGCAAATGTACACTGCCGGCTCCAAACATTTTGCAAATTAAAGGAGTTATTTGAAAATAAACGCGTTGCCAAGGAAACAACAGCGATTTAGGCCTGTATTACAGGCTAGATGTACTGATGACCTTCAGTGAAAATTCCCTTGTGTCATATTTGCATACGCACCCTTTCACACTTTTGTTACAGTGCAGAGTATGTTGTTCTGTCCAATTAAACGTGTTTATGCTAAAATTAGTATGTCTATTGCAAATAATTTAGAGCCACCAGGCGTATGATCAGGTTTTAAACTGTTTGCCACTCAGATTATTTTTCTGTAAAACGTTGTAATTTCCTTTATCTAATTTGCTTTGCGTTTATGTTAAGTTTCGCTAAAGCAGGAACAAAACAGTCATCCAAAGTGCACCGTAGCTCATCCAAATACTTATGCACTTTTTATGACGTCATCGAGTGAAAGGGTTAAAATTTCAAGTGTCAATGACTTTAGCAGTAAATTACTTCAACACTAACGCCAGGCATTTTTTTTCGAAATGATGTAATGGAGGGGACATTTGTCAGTGCCTCTTTATACTGATAGCAATCAAAATATGACAATCATGTGCATATATTTTGTAATTATGCTGCTTTAAAATATTAGGGTATTACGTAGTGTTTTCTTCTGACCTGTCCAAGTTATTTATAAATTGGAACATTCTAAAACTTTAAAAGGATGAGTTTTCTCTACATCCAGTTAAAGATACGGATAGCTGTAATATTTGTGCGTAATATTCAGTAGAGGATACATTATTCTTTCCCGTTTAAACGCAAATGCAATGCACTTAACTGTGGAAATTTACTTTTAGAAATGTTAACTATATTTTTAATCTCAGTAGCAAACAAGTTGGAGCCTGATCAGACGCCGGGTTAACCGGCGTCTGATCTGATTCCAACTGTTTGCAATGGAAATGATAGTTTTAGTATATATTGGGAAAGAATAAAATATCAGTAAAGTTATCGCAGCGGTCTCGTGCTGCACGAGGGTCATACTTATCTGAAGTAGGAAAGTGTACGATTGCATTTTCGATGTTACCTTGCTTACCTATTTACTATTATTACATATTCTGTTCTGAAAATAACTCGGACAAGTCATAAAAATAGGACAATAACTCAGAGAGACTATTTCTCCTGACGGACTCGTTTTGACACCAGTCACTTGTTTTCATTATAAAAAGTTTGAAATCGGGAGCCCGTATTACGAAACGTCGTACGACAGGAAGATTATTAAATTCGCAATTATTATTTATTTCTCCGTCTAATCCTGTCTTGTGACATCGTTTTGTAATTGTCTTGAAAAGGCAATTCCAAAGAGATGTCACAGGACAGGATTAGATAGAGAAATCAGAAATTAGATGTATTTTAATGTTTTGACTTACGACCGTTTTTGTCGTACGACGTTTCGTAAGACGGGCGACAGAGCAGGCACCGAGTTTGATGCACACAGTGTAAACAAGGCTTTTATAGTTACAGAATTATATACCGTTTTATGTTTGTTTAAACACTAAGGAAAACGTTTAAATGGTGAAACGTGATTGGTTTCCATTTTTGAAATTATTATAACGCAAAAGAAATGATATTAACTTTAACATTTACAAGGGTAATTCAAATCTCGATGACATACAGACAATATCCTGATAATTTGGCGAGGTACCCGGCGTCTGACTATGTCTAAAACTGGTTGCCACGGGCTTAATTGTTTATACCATAAACACTATTTTTTGTAAAAGAATACAGTATTCCCTACGGTCCCATTGAAAGAAGTCGGTTTACGGCCGTTTTCCACTTCGGTAGAGGTCCGGATATGCAGAGATGAATAGAATAAATAGTCCCGGAGCAGAAAACCTGGCCCTCACCCAAACAGCACCGACAGTCCCGCTGGCATGGAGATCAATACTGTACGCAGAAACTGTTAACATGCATATTTACATGTATTGTAGGTGAACTAGAAACAAGTGTTAGTTCGCGGAATGGTTTGAGGTCAAGTAACTCTGTTGACGGAGTAACGATACAAGTGTAAACGTCATTTAAGACGCCGTGTTGATATGCTATTGAAATTGACTCCATAGTTCAGTGATTCGGAAGAATAGTGTCAATTTCTCAGTGCAGTTCATTTGGCTGGCACCCAGTTTGAAACTGTGTCTGTTTTACATTTTCAACCCATAATACAAACTTGAGCGACTTTGTGAAATAATTTGTATATTGATCAGATGCCGTATAAAGCGGTGTCTGATCGGATCCAAACTGTTTGGTCTATACTATATGCCCAGTATATAAGCGTTTGCTCAGAATCAATCTGTTCGACAATTTGACGATACTGCTTAAGCATCATTTTATAATTGAGAAGACATTATAGTGTGATAACAACTCAAGTATTTAAATAGACGCATCCATTTCATTTTTTGCAACGATTCATTAATAATATCCATTGACAATAGACGTGTTACGTAGGTAAGGTAGAACTTATACTTGTAGTTGAGAACAGTATGTATTCCTTTAAAAAGAACAAAACGTCGGCGCAAAATGACAGTTTTTTCAAACGTTTAACACACTATAACACTTTCCTCCCTGAAACCTCAAATGGACAAATCTAGTTTTCAATTAGTCTAGTCCATTTTTTACTTTTTAGGGTTGATTTTTACAATATATGTAAAAATAACAAATAGTATATACCCTGATCAGGGTCCATACTATTTGCATCGGACAAGTGTACTCCTCATATGTACGCTGTGTGCAAATGACGCATATATGCGTGACTAGGGTTCAAAGAGTTAACCCGTTCATCGCCCAGATCTACCACTCCCGTTGGACACTTTCCACAATATCGCCTGCTTCATTCTGTGGTCTTTACTTCTGTTTCAACTACAGATGTATGAGAATATGACCGAGGACATATCGAAATAATTGTAAAACAGATTTGTATAATAAGGCGTCTGATCAGGATTCAGTGTGTTTGAAAGGTCGACTATAGTCGCCTTTGATGGTGATATGCGCAAATCTTTCTTTACTAGTTTTATCGTCTGCTTTAACTCTATTAATGCCAAACCATTGTCTGCATGGATAGTGTCGGCTGCATTTGTTTCAAATCGGATTAAGGGATTGTTTTGACTTAAAAAATATCTATAAGAATGCCAAACAGTTTGGATCCTGATCAGACGCCGCGCTACGCGGCGTCTGATCAGGATCCAAACTGTTTGCAAAGACGCCTTTATGTCCATTGGCAGTGAAAGGGTTAATTTGAATGCTGAACAATTGACGGTGTTTTTACATATCGTGCATATGCTCTCTTTTTGTAATTTACACCCATTATTGGAGTAAAATGAATTAACTTTTACACATTCACTGCCATGACGTCATCAATTTGGACGCTTGTCGCGTGTTTTTTATTCTAAAAGTTAATTTTTAGGTATTTTGATTTAAGAAATATTAAATCAGTGTGTTTTTATTTTTCAAATTTAATTCTTAGGTGTTTTGATTGAAGAAATATTGAAATTAGTGTCAACTTGTCTAGATCCTGATCAGGATTCTAAACTATTGTATTCTGCGTTTGGCAGTGAGGGTGTTAATCAGCGTTAACCTGAATAATATATATGATTGGGACATTGTCTGTCGTTGATTTATTTTTTATCTACGATTGCTGTCGATGTCCTTTGAAACATTACACCAGACATAAACAGGTAGTAAAAGCAATTATCTATTTTAGGAAGACAATCTTTGGTTTTGCACAATGCCTCGTTTATGCGTAACGACGTGTGTTATGACATAATAGATAATTATGATATTGCGACATTTATTCAATCATCGTGTGATTTTTTTCTCCCTTTTCACACCGTCACATGAGGTTGTCGACTAAAGCCCTCTTTGCAAAAACAGTAGTTTGGATCATGAGCAGACGCCGCGTTGCGCTGTGCCATTTCAGGATACAATCTGTTAAACACTCGGTTCGATATTTGTTCGGTCAAACTGCATAAATTCTTACTTTGAAATAAGAATTGAAGTCAATTATAAAGCAGACGATATAAAAAGGTATACTGGTTGAAATAGAACGTAAATTTGGCAGTAAAATGATTGGAAATAGCCCTGTATCTCAAACAAAAACACGGGGATTGTCTCTTCATGTCTTTGCACTAGTATATTTTTACTTACACTTTGATCATGAGTAGACTATTACATTGTAATCACATGATATATGAGCAAGATCGCAAATGAGAGGTATTAAAGTCTGAAACAAACATTTTGAAATATTCAAGATCAAACATCGCGTTACGAGATTTCTGTCCTAGATGCAAACCATCTTTTCGGCAGTCGTATAGATATTTCTTCAGTAGTACTTCCTAAAATCTGACTTTGAAATGAAGATATAAACAGCAGTTTCAAAACAGACAATTAACGGGTCAAATCAGATGGTAAATGTTGCCAATGAAGGAGCTTACGCGAAAGATTACAAGACAGTAAAGGACTTACAATATCTTCCTAAACGTTTATCCAATCTCTGGTAGTTTTGTCTGGCAAAGACAAGTAATAACTCTTGGAGCGTCAAACCTAATTTCAAAAGTGTAAATGCCCTTTTGTGTTAGACATGGTTTGTGCAAAAGTTTGCAGCCTTTTCATACATAGGATAACACGTCAGAAAATAACCTTTGGGCAATACAAACAGTTAAAACCCAACATCCTTTACATCCTTATATAGTGGGAATAATGTAAAACATTCGAAAACAACGCTCGTTTACTAAACCAGTGTTTATCATTTCAAACAGTTTGGGACAAGCTGAGGCGCCTGGTTATCCGGCATCTGATCAGCTCCAATATGTTTGCCACACAGATTCAACAAGTCGTCAATATCTTTTAACCCTTTCACCACCGGAGTCGCCTAAAGTCGAATTTGCAAACAGTTTTGATCCTGATCAGACGCCGCTTATGTGTAACTGTGAGAGAAAACAGCAGACGACAATCTTAAGCAGACGATATTGCAGCAGTAAAAGAGTTAGACTTAATTATCCCGTTCAGGGAATTACGGCAAGTGTCGTTGTAAGGAGTGAGTCGTTGTTGGGAGGGCCGTTGTAGAGAGGGAGCTCTCTAACTTATTTTCTCAGATCATGTTTCCAACAATGGTTTAACTCGTCTGCTACTGTATCGCCTAATTCACAGTTTTTGCTTGCGAGTGTTTATAATGGTCCAACGGTTTGGATCCTGATCTGGGTCCAAACTACATGTAGTTGAAACATAAATACATTTTATCGCAAAGTGTTTACGGTTTTATCCAATTAAATTGAAAACACCATTGAGCGTGTCAATGTATCAGTCTAAGTCTGTTAACGTTGCCTACACCGCAGAACATAAACAGTGACCGCACTACTAGTGTCAGAGTTGATTTGAGTCTAAACTATTTACCAGATACATCCTTTTACAATATTACAATATATTGAATCGATTTAATTTTGATAGGTAATGCTGCCTTTTATCTGGAGCAATAATATTTGGAATGGAATTATTTAACCCTTTCATGGTCAAATTTATCTCGAAAGATTTACCCCTTTATCGCCATATTGTCGTCTGCTTCAATATTGTTTTCTGCAATATCATTTAAAGGCAGTATTTCAAACAAGTGGCAGACAGTTACGCTGTGTCTGATCAGGATCAAAACTATTTGCAAATGCGCTTCATGACGTCATTGAGAATGAATGGTTAATGTGTCTGAATAAGACACATTTGCATAGTTATGCTAGCTATTGCACATTATGTTAATATAATGGCTTACTGTCATCAGCATGGATGAAAGCCTTACATAATAGGATGGTTGCCATGATTGAAATACCACCGTAGTTCTCATACAGTTGTACTTCAATATTACCAAATTATAAGCAAGTACAGTTGAACTTCGATATTTCGAACTCGGTTAGGTCGAACATACCCGTATTTTAAAGTTAAAACGTGGCTAAGCCACGTTTTAACTTTGAAATATGGGTATGTTCGACCTAACTGAGCATGACATAATGCAGTTCATGTGTCGAACTATCGGATAGTTGAGATATCGACGTTCGACTGTAACTGAAATCTTGTTGCTGGTGTGAAAACGTTATTAGAATATATTTAGCGTGTGTCCGTAGCAAACTGTATTGAGCTTGATCAGATGCCTGGTAATCTCCGGCATTTTTACTAATTACATTTCCACAAAGAAAATGTTGTTTCTGTTACTTTCCCGTTCTCATAAAAAGGAAAATATCAAAAATGTGTTCTCCATTAAGACATGTTGCTGCTTAAAGCAGGTTGATAGTAAATCAAACATTCATTTAGGTGCTTTACATTACCGTAAAACTGATTTAAGTAAACATATATCTTATATTATCCTATATGTGGCTTTGTTATAAAGTCATTTACCAATATAATACAGACTGTTTATAGTGATTCGTGTTAGAGATCATTGTTTTTTTATTTTGCACAACGCTCCCTCTCTACAACGGCCCTCCCAACAACGATTAACTCCTTACAACGACACTCGCCGTAACGGGATAATTAAGTCTTTTACTGCTGCAATATCGTCTACTTAAGATTGTTGTCTGCTGTTTTCTCTCAGAGTTACATATAAGTGGAGATTTTGATGGAACATACAAATTGACCAGTGACAAACAGCTTGAATCCTGATCAGACGTCGCGTTACGCTGCGTCTGATCTGGATTCATGCTGTTTGCAAATGTAAGCGAAGTCTTAATTGTCCCTCTCTATAACGACTCCCTTCGAACAACACAGACAATATGTGTCTCCCATTGGATGTCGTTGTAGAGAGGGAGCACTGTAGTCTATAAACTCTTTCACTGGCAATGACGCCAAAAGGCGACTTTGCAAACAGGTTGGATTCTGATTAGACGCCGCGTAATGTGGCGCCTGATTAGACACTGTTTGACACTTGTATCGACATTTCGTCAGTCAATACAGCCCTAAACCTGACTTTGAAAATATTGCAGACGACACTACCATTGTAGACGTTATTTTGGCGGTAAGAGAGTTAAAGCAGGCGATACAAATTGGCATCGAAAGGGTTAACTTTGGTCTTACAATGGTGTGTTTTATATTTCAGGTACTAGTTATATTGTAAAGAGAGACGGGGATCCCTACTTCCTAAAAACCCCTACAAATATCACCGTACGCGAGGGAGAGCTTGCCGTCTTAAAATGCCATATTGAGCGACTTGGACCAAAAACGGTAAACGTGGTAGGCTATATATTGTATAGTGTCTCACCTTCCATTTAACAATTAGCTACATTTTAGTAAGTCTTCGACGGAAACTTTTAACTAGATACATAGTCTTAATTTCTTTCTGCACGCTTCTAGTAAGACATATTTGAGGTTCGTTTATGGTTTTGCATGCCTTTTAATAGAGCATTAAGAGAAGCCTTGTAATATAGGATGAACAGAAATAGAGAAAATTATAGCTATTGTATTATTTTGCCTAGAGTCTAGCGTAAATGCTTCAATTTATCAAATTGCAAGTTCGCACATATTTGTTTAAAATTCGGTTTAAAGTAAGGGTAATAAGCCTTCACACGCCTCTAGATTTGATGTACAAAATTAGCAGTATAATAGATATTACCATATGATCTCTTCGAACCTCTAAAAATAACATACCAGCACATTGCATTTTGGTTAATTGCATTTGCACATTCGCATGACTGATTCCGTAATACAATTTCATTATCAGACCATGCACTTATTAATACTTCTCTCATAATTGTCTGGGAAAGGAAACTGTCGAAAATAGCATTACGAACATATCGTTTTAAATAGACATTAAAATTTTTATAGACATTATTATTGCTATAGAATATCTTTACCATTATCTCAAACCAACCCCTAAGCAAAACGTACAGTACAAGAACGAGCGATATGGCTACTTTTAGTTTACCTTTCAACATAAATGTTTTAAAAGAATTGAAAGGACACGACAGTGTATCAGGGTTAACGCGCATTGTGTCAAACGAACATTGACACACTATGGCAGCATACTATGATGGTATACTCCTGGTATCAGGGATAATCTTGGAGACTGTGTAGTACCTCGTCAACCGCGTTATTGGTGCTGAACTATCAGCCACGATAGTTCTATGTGTTCTGATATGAACGTTTTGATGTGAGAACCGTTTACTTTGCTGAAGATAAATACCATCTCTTATAACTCTCACATTGATTTATTTGATAACTTCAATAATAATAAACAACATGTGATATATATAGCAATTTTAGTTGATGAAGTCATAAAAAAGATATAAAGTAAGAAAATAGTCTAAGGATATGACATTAAAAAACCTCATTAAGGTTTAATTTATCATTTCCGTCGGTTTTAAGATGATATTTTTTTAGTACTAAATTTCATATTATCAATTTCTAATTTTAAAATTGTCCAAATGTTTGAGAAGTGTGTGTGTGTTAACCAATGTTTGGTTTCAAAAGCTATTCAAACTAACAGCCGTTTATTTCCTTCTTTTCCTCTGCCTTGCCGCCTGTTTTCGGTCCCATTCAGTCCCTCTGCTTTTCTTTGCCCATTTCGGGATGACTTCCACGTGTTGACCGTTTCTTGAATGCAGCAACTAAATTAGTGCAAGTGGTTATTTCCGTAGGTTCAACACAATGATGAAGGGAACATGAAAAGGGATTGCCAGTATTGGAACACGTTCCTCTCTTCACACTACAGGCAAACATATATATGTGATCTCTTATTTCCCAACATCTTAATTAGGTGTTTAACAATACGTTTTTCTTTTTATTCTATTGCCATAGTTGCACATTCGGCCTGTCCTCAGAATCACATACATCTATATATTCAATGGTATTGCACAAAATAGGAATAGCTTAGGACCATCCCAATCAAGGGTCCCGCATATCAGAGTGTACACAAGGGTGAGTGTCAACCCGTGATGAAACAGACTAACAGTCTCGTCAAAGATGCGAGGACCTGCATGGGTCTACACTATTTGCAATGCAATAAGCGTGATTTCCTATGACTCCGCCTGATTACATTGCAACCATCAACTTGAATTGGTACATTTACATCTATTTTAATTCATACCGCAACGTAAAGACAAGAACGCAAACTTTAGTTTGAAAGACTACTCTTAACTTGCGATTTATACTTTGACACAATGCCGCCTTAAGGATAAAACCCATGAAAAAGTGATCCAGTGATACTTAAATATCTACTCGTGATCACTAATTAAATTCTTTCTCATGATAGAACTGGGTATATTTTGAGACCTAGGCTGCTCACCCAGTAAATAAAACTATCTTACGAAATTTGAAACTCTAGTGCTACTCAATGCAGGACAAATAAATACAGGCAGGTATAGGCCGATTTCTTTTGACTTGACAAGGCGGAGCTTCGATGAGGATTTTTGCATTTCAACTTTGAGGCCGTTTTCCCTGAAAATTACATATTAGTGGACATTTTGACAAAACGAATATAATGACGAGTAACTAACAGCTTGAATCCAGATCAGACGCCTCGTTACGCGGCGACTGATCCTGATTCAAGATATGTTTGCAAATGTAAGCCAAGTCTGAATTTTCTGAAAACTCATCCCAACAACACACGCAATAGTTGTCTCCCATTTGGTGTAGTTGTAAGCAAGAGCATTGAACGTACCTTTTTCACGTGGATATGGCTGCACGCCCATGTTTTTCTTGATGTTGAAAGTATCGGAAAACAACGATTCAATACGGAACTATATCTATCACCCCGAAACTCAAATTTTAATTAGTTTATATTTACCAAAGGTTAGCTCCGCCCTGCCAGGTGAAACAAATGGCCTATACTATATTAGCCAGTGTGTGTTCCCTTAAGCCTCAACGGTACTTCTTTTGGGTGGCCTTTGTACACAAATGTTACCATATATCGTCTATCAAATGCAAGACCTATTGTAATCGCCAAATATATCTGAGTTAAGCGATAAGGATTCGTATATTGAAGTAAGTATAGCTGGTAATATAGCTAGCTTTTTGCAACATCGTACATCTAGGTTTATATTCTTAAATATTTGTATTACATTTATGCATTTTTACTGAATGACAACCGTTGGTACTCAAAGTTCGAAATATGTAGAAACATTTTTATATATTAAATGTCACCGACATCGTTATTTGTGAAGGGTAATCGATTCGAATGAATATAACGCTATCATTCCCTAATAAAAACGACACAAAGGGACGAAAATTTAATCATTTTGAAAGTCTATACAAGTAATATTCAGAACAGACGGGGGATTGCTCAGGTGAAATGAGGGATGTATAGTACACTTTAGATGGCTGACATCAATATTAGAAAACACACCTTTTGACATAGAGTAGGATTAGTTGAATTGTTGTCGACGTTCTCCAGTGGTGTCTAGCTTTTATTACTTAGGTTTAGATATATACTCGTTTTGGACTTTTACTTACCATGTGTTTATATCTATGATAGTGTCGATGACCAATCATATATAGGACTTCAAATAGTTGTTTGTCATAATTCAAAACATGAAGCACATATGTAACTATCTAGTTATCCTATAGACACTGGACTATTTGACATTACTGCACACTCGTATACCACGAATGTAGTACAAACAATATATAACCTTCTTGCCGCAGGCCAAGTGCCACATTTGGACTTTAACGACGTTTTCTGTTCTTATTCTGTCTCCCTCATCAATTGTATAAGTTTGCTACAAGATTACAGCGTGTAACACACAACACGTACACAACTAATTTCAATGACATTAAACAAATTAATGTTGCTGTATACATACATATACTTCGAATTAACATCTATATACAACCGCGTGACGTTATGGAGCCATATACAGTCGAAACTCAGTACATCGAACTCGCGTTAGTTCAAATATACCCATATTTCAAATTTTAAACGTGGGTATGTTTGACTATAGCGAGATCAACTTATCGAGGTTCAGCTTATTAATTACTGGTACGAATTATTTCAGTGAATTCCAAGTATCGAGTTTCGACTGTATTTTGTTTCTTTAAGCTATGGTTTAACAACATATTCGTAGACGTCAATATCGCAGGAGAGACTCAAACAAGATTATTAGAAATATACTTTCTAAATTAAGCTTCGCTTTTTATGGTTGTTTGGTAAAGCATGGTGGTCTTTGGGCGCACTTTCTTAAGCTATTTGCTCTTAAGGTCATTGTCACAATTTGACTTTGTATGCATTTTATTCTGCCATTTACTTTTTTAATTTCTTTGTATGAAATTTCAAAATTTGTATAATACTCTGCGAACGTCTGTTTCTTATTCATAAGTATTTTTCATATGGAACAACACAAACCCCCTTAACCCCACATTGAGATTCAATCATGCCTCAATAATTCGAACACGCTTAAGTCGATGAAATTTTGGCATGTTCGAGTTATCAAGGTCAGACTGTATATCCTATGTTACACATGCATAGACACAAAGTATTTCTGAAATGTTTTTACTACAGTAGAAACTCGATAATTCAAACTTGCGTTAGTTCAAACACATCCATATGTCAAAGTAAAAACGTTGCTTATACTTTAAAATACGGGTATGTTCAACTTAAGCAAGTTCGACTTATCGAAATTCAATTTATGATATACTGGTACGATCAATTTAAGCGAGGTACCTTTCACATGCAAACGTAGGCTTTTAATCTCTTAAAAGTACGAAATTAAATGGGTGACCAGTGTACATGTATAAAAATACCTTTGATTGACACAATCTGAAGACATAGAGATCTACATTTTGTATTTAACACATAGAATATGCCAATAATACGCCGCACATATAGATTTATCTCTCATTAAAGACTCACCTATTTCACAAGAACACGTGACAATACTTACATGTTTCATCCGTTTATTAATAAGAAAACAACTTGTAACGCGCACATATAAAACACAGACATTTCATTAGACATTATTCAAGCAAACTACAAACATTCCATCTCTCGAAAATTACAATTAATCAATACTGTTCACATATATTTGTGGACGTTTTTACAAATTAATCTACAACCATTAATGGATTGACATGAATAGGGTTTCAATTATTTCATAGATATCAATTTTAGAGGCATAAAATAAACACTATCATTCTTAACCTATTACCCCATAGCATATGCCTAGTGTTAAAGACAGTTGACCACTAAAACAGGTTGAAAGTAAAGCATTATGCACATTAAGAAACATTCTCCTTTACATTCAACCTGCTTTAAGCTACCCCTACCTAGGATATACAATATACTTATTTTGATGCATATTTAGAAAATATTTTCTTCAAAGGAGGAATAAGTTATAAATTCAAAAATGCGTATTTATGGTGCAATGGGTTAATACTTAAACTTATATTTGAGATGTTATGGGCGAATTTGTAATAACTGTTACAAACATTTTACATACAGATGAGACGTCGAGTAACTCGACGTCTCATCTGTATGTAAACTGTTTTTCACTTTAATGATACATCCTGAACAGAAAGGTAACAAGGTTCAAGTTCAAATTTTACAATTAACATGACCAAGGTTTTGTCGTAATAAGCACGAAATAAAGTGATTTTAATCGCAGATTGTTTGGAGACGCCAGGACCAGGATTACCCTCTGATGATAGGCGAACAACAGTTTTCTACGGGAGGGATGTCTGTAGACCACGCGAAGCTGTCAAATACCAGCAGCTCGTGGGATTTGCTCATCAAGAACACACAACTCCACCATGCGGGAGTATATGAATGCCAGGTTACATCCAATCACCTGATAGCACAATATATTACATTAAATGTTATAGGTAAGTCATGGATTTTTTATACACCAGCAAATGATTTTCAATCAGTTTTAAACATAACTAAAACAACAACAAAAATACAGGAAATAGTTATTTTACTAAATTTACACGACTGATTCGAAACTGGGGGACCGTTTCATAAAACTTCGTACGACAAATGTTATCGTAAGTCAGATTATAAAAGTCTCAATTAATATTTACTTCTCCATCTAATCCTGTATTTTGACTTTTCTTTGGAATCGTCTTCCAGTGTATTTTAAAGTTTTGACTTACAACCGTTTCTGTCGTACGGAGTTTTATGAAACGGACCACCGGGAGTCCGAGTTCGTTCTCAAGCTTTTGATGAGTCAGATTAGAGCGAAAGCAAAAGCATGCAGAAAATGACTAGTTTTTGAAAATTTTGAAATTTATCTTTGTCAGCTCGGAACAAAAGTTTTGAACCTGATTTGGTTCCAAAGCTTCGACGTAAGAACGTTTAACTTGAGTCTGAGATTGTTTTCTAGCGTTTGATTGATCAAATTTGAGAACGTTCTCAACCATTGTCCAAACGGTTTATTTTCGGATTATGTTGCTAGAAATGTTTTTCAATGGACGCCGTATTTCATAATACCAGTGTAGTAAACACAATGTTAGCAAGTTCAGGGTGAAGTAAGAAGTTCAGAAACAAATACAGTCAAAATTCAATAATTCGAACTCGCGTTACTTCGAATATACCCATATTCCAAATTCAAAACGTGGCTTAGCCAAGTTTTAACTTTGAAATACGGGTATGTTCGAATTTGGCGAGGACGAGTTATCCAAATTAATCTTATGAATACTGGTAAGGTCGATTTAATCGAGTTCGAAGTAATGCCCTTCGACTGTTAATAACATATAACATACAGTAAAATCTCTCTATAGTGGCTACTAAAATCAGATCTAATTGATTGCATGAAAGTCATATACCAGCTTAAAGTTAGCTGAAAGTAAACAAGGAGCTTCTAAAGGATCCTTCTGTTTCACTTCCACATTGTTTCATCTGATTACTGCCTTAAACACAAAACATTTGACACGTTTCAGTGATGGGTAGTAACGGGGGGATTTTATTGTGAAACACATCATATTTAAAACAATTGTGGCAAAGTGGCAAATTCCGCCTGTTGCACTTATTCATTTCAAGGGTAGATTGTTCACCTACAGGTAAAGCGGGCGTTAGGATTCCAGATGCATTTATTCCAAAATGCATGTATATAAACATGCTTTATATTTTACAATAGTCTGCTTTATTAACAGTACCTTTCGTGTGTTTGTTCCGTTTTTTAGATATGTTTTTTAATATTTGATTTATTTTCAGAACGTGCGAAATCGAACTTAGGTAAGTTGTTTTCATATGTATACTTATCTGTGTTTCATGCCAACAGTTTTCAGTTTACAAATTAAGAACGTCAACATACTACTCATTCATGGAGCAAAATTAACAAACATGCACTTTTAAAGAACTCACAATATGAGCCGCTTCGAAGGCAATTTGAATCTAGCATATTACACTGTATATTTAACTTTTCACGGTCAAAATCATCCAAAAGGGAGTTTTCAAACAGTTGGGATCCTTCGTCTTCAATGACTTATTTGGCTCTATAATGTTGCTATTCTCCATTTGTAAAACAGTGAAGGTCTTTCTCAGAGGCAGAGTTACCCAGTGTCTGAGTAAAACCCAGATAATATGAATATGCAAGTCAAGTCACGCCAAGAGAGATACATCTAAATAAGGTCAACATTTTCCATTTGATAGTATACGTATGTTAGTTATACATGATTGCGTTTTTTAGTTAACGCACTTTACGCACATGTCGGTATTTGCTACATTTAAAACTAACAATATCATGGTAACAGGTAGCATTTCACTATGAATTACATAAAACTCAATTTCATACCGCTTGAAATCAACCAAGTAACCCTTTACCCCCAATAGACACATATTTAGACACTTTATCTTATAGAAGCTTCGTTTAACCCTATCCCTCATAGAAGCCCCCTTTAGCGTATTTATTTATAAACACAGAGAAAGCTTTTTATGCTTTAACCATGCCCTGTTAATCCGTTACCCCCATAGTATTTTTCTTGTTTTGGAAACAGGTTACCACTGAAAACAAGTTTAACGTAAAGCAGAATGCTCTTTCAAGAACATTTTATTTTACCTTCAGCCTGTTTGACGCTCCCATCTGAAAAGGTAATAGGACATTTATTTTATATTCCATGGCCAGAACTCACGAATACTAAGAAGCGTATAAAAATACATATATATGGCAGAGCTCCCGATACAGTGCGTATTTCAAAAACTAAGTTATTTATGCCTTCAAAAAACCCTTTGTTATTACCACTCATTAGAAGATTCTTCTAATGATTGGTAAAAACATAGAGTTTGGTGGAAACATAATGGAGAAAATGTTGCAAACCTTCACTTTACCCACTCATAGTTGGAACTATGTATATGGGTAAAAGGGATAAAAAGCTTTATAACATTTTCCTTCGTCCTGATATATGGATGCTTAAAACAGACTTGATTTCAGCCTGGTCTTTCTTAAACACTGAAAACAAACTATAGAGGAAAGGGTTCCTGCATACTGGCTGATGCTTATAACGAGCTGTTAGTTAAGTGCAAAGTTTCTAACAGAACATTGTGCGTTACCATCAGCCTGTGTTAAGCAACCAACTCACCCATCCACAATTATCACTTGAGGCAAGCTATGAGGCAAAGGGTTAATTTGCGAACTGCTCTTCCCAACAGATTCAGTATGGAATAAACAGGGCCATTACAGACACCATGGACATAATAAACAACATCAATATTACGGGGATAAAACAGAGACAGCGTTTTCTGGTATGACTCTGTTGCATACCTTATTGGTATTAGAATATTTAATATAGTCAAACATGTTGTAAATATAGACATAGGCGGATAAGGCATTACAAAAATCAATGTATACTTTTACTTAGAATTTGGCAATTTGTTTACATTTATGTTTTACTGTTTACTTCAGAGGCACATTTGATATTTGCATACAAACGATCAAATGAATAAATCATATAGCAAGCAAAGTAATTGTTTTCAACACCATTCTAAATTTCTTAGTATATAGCGTTTATGACATTTGTATTTCTAATTTAGAGAAAAAATAAGTAACAGCACAGACAATTTTAAAAACAATATATTCGAAGCATGATAGACAGGTAAAAAATAATGGCTACCACTCACGTTTAGCCAAATACTTGAAATAAAAACAGTGTTTTTCTTATTGGTGGATAAAAGAAAAGGAGCAAATGTATTATTCCATGCATCAGTCTTTAATCAACAGCATGCCTTATAGAACCTAGCAAGCAAGCTGTTTTTAGGAACTGTGACATTTTAGTAGATTGTTTCGCATTTAACCCATTTGTGCCCACGATCCCATATTTGGGACATAGGCAAACAGTGAAGACTCTGATCAGACACCGCATAATGCGGCGTCTGATCAGAGTCTACATTGTTTGCTGATAGGGATTTCAATATAAAACAAAATGAAAATGAAATTTTTGACCAGCCATCTCTTTAGTAAAAAATGGACTAATCCAATATATAAACATGGAAGAATCCACTGGGCGCAAATGGGTTAAGAACAATATGCGAACTTAGTATCAAGGATAAAATCTTACTAAGGAAATGTGCCATTGACTTTTAAATAGATCTATCCTAAAATACATGTAGTTTTGAAAACAAATATTTGTTCAAGTAGTATCGCGATAATGCAAATTTAACATTTATCAAATTTAAGTTAAATGCTTACTTATTGACGTTCCAACGTACATGTAGATTATTATTACAAAGATGTAGGAAGCGTGTTAGTTTTATTAGAAATGCAAATGTAAAATGCCCTAATACTTTGATATTTATGTTTATATGGAAGCCATTTAAGTCTGCTTGATGAATAGGCCCCAGGGTTTTAAATGTCGCTATAGCAGATGTGTCTGTGTCTCTGTGCTTAGATAAGTTTTATGAAACAGGTTGAATAAACGTCTTTCAAACCATTACAAATGGAATACGTTTATGTTAATTTGGCCGATGCGACATTTAAAAGACCTTGAACGTGATCCTTATAACTAATTGGCATATTTAGATTTAATATAAACTAATGCATTGCATTTACTTTAATAGAAAATAGTAGAAACAACGATGTTTTAGTGCAAAATATTGATGAAGTGAGGTCATTAACTCTGGCAAATAGAAACATTTATATGCTAATGACGGACAATAGTAAACTAGTATTGACTGAACACATTGCTAGTGTTCTGATAATATATATTTATTGCTCAATGCTCTGCCGTTATGGCCTTTTGTTGTATTCAAATGAGGCCAAATTGCAGTACTTATAGTCTCTATCGAAGCATTAGTAAATTATTCTAGTATCTACTCATTAACTTGAGTATGCCTAAATGTTGCAAGAATCAAGAATAAACTGCATTGAGCCATGCCATGACAAAATCAGCCTTATTGCATTGCAAGCAGTGTAGATCAAGCCAGCCGCCGCGTCTTTGACGCGGCCTCTAGTCTTGATATACACTGTCTGACACCCACATGCATCTAACTTATTTAATTTAGCTGTATTATATAAGGTATTGGCAGTATAAACAGAGTCTGTACAATGTTGCAATGCAATATTGCTGGTTTTGTCATGGCACAGCTCATTTGTTTATAAGAAGGATCAACCATAACTCATTAGCCCCTAGTGACGTGTATGCATATCATGTATAAACTGAGCATTCAAGAAGTTTAAACTTGCCAATTGCAATCAGTGCAGACCCAAATTAGAAGTCTACTACCGGATCATTTTGATCAGGGAGTACACTGTTTGTCAGAGTGTGCGGTACGTTGAAAGAATAAAGATAAAATAAACATAATTTTATTGAGCGTAGTCTGTTTTGGAGACTGGGGTTATCCATTTAAGGATTCATGGGACAATAAGTTAATGTTTCCAGGAAAACGTTGATAAGTTTATCAAACCTTAATTTAAATTGGAGTCTGGTTAGAGTAACACTGGAATAGGCACCATTTGTAAGTACAAACTTGTCTATTTGACAATGAAACGTTTGTGCCATTCATCCGCTGTATATATTATAAAAATGACAGGTAAACGTTTACTAAGTTATGTTTTATACATGAAAATACATGTTTTGTATTTATATTTTTCTCCAATGTCGTGGACAAAAATCAAGTATATTGATGAATTTACACACCGTACATCAAATATATACACGGCCAAAACTCAAATGTTTGAGTTTATATCAAAAGCAGATTTAACGACTTTCTGACACCAACATCATTGTCTTATATCTCACGCAGACACTGTCTTAACATAGTGCAACTCAACTATACATACATGATGGGAACTATGTAAGACAGTAACTATCGGTAATCTAATTATCCTGTTATTCATTAATTTATTAACTACCCACTGCAATAATGTCCTTTGCTTCAAACAATTGTCAACTGATCGTATTGCAAACTTTCAACTATCTGAAAAGTGCATACAGTGAGATCTTCATGAGTTTCAAACAGTTTCGATTCTTATTGGGGGTCGCGTTAGGATCCAAACTATTTGAAACTAATCATTGTAATCGGTGTGGAGCAGTGAAGGGGTAATAATTATCAATATGTAATGTATATGCATTATGGCCTCTGGAATATTGTCCGCCACAGAATAATATTAAATAATAACGACGATCTCTCCTTATAATGCTCACATTTGGTACTAAAAGTCCGATAAAAGCCTTACGTAACAGTAAAACAGACACTTCAAAGATGAGTTTCCTGTTAAACTTTTATTTTTCTTCACGCAGGATTCTGTATATTCAAACATAGAAATGTTGTGCGAAACAAACCTAGTAAACATGATTATAGAATGTACATACAGTCTATCATATTTGTTGCAGGTATCAAAATAGTTCCTACAGGTAACACATAGTTTTTTCAACACGTATTGCTGTTAGAATAGATAGACAATGTTCCCCTGTGATGTTCGTACGAAAAACAAATGCTTACCATTTGAATAAGCACAAATAATATAGAAAGTATATTTTGAAGAATATCAGCTATGATACATTGAAAGCCAGTTGCAGTTTATATAAGCAACCTTTTATAGTTTATAATTATATTCGAGATAAGCCATCAGTATAGATTAGCATCCATCAATGAAACAGTTGCCCATATATAAGCACCGTGTCATGTAATCGTTGAACACAAGAATACAATCTGTGTTGAGCTGTCATTCTTTGAAGATACAGTAAAACGTCTATATTTCGACCACTAAAACGAAGGCTTATTGAGTGTAAGATAGGCAGGTTACAGGTTAAAGCAAGGTGACATTAAAACAGAAAGCTTTTAAAAAAGATATATGTTTTAGTGAATCCTTGCCTTAGGCAATCACTTGCATTAAACACCTAATAATTAACAACATCATTTTAGTGGTCGTAATGAAGAGGTTTATTGCATTTGAATAACATTATTTGTGTACATGTAGTATAGAACAAAGGTAAAACAGACATCTCCTGTAGGACATGTTAACTTATCTTTGAATCTGTTTTAACCACATACAGTGGAGAATGTGTTATTCTTTCCCAATAAACGCGTTTACGCTAAAACTATTATTTGCAGTGCAAACAGTTTGGAGCCAGATCAGACGCCGGGTAACCCGGCGTCTGATCAGGCTCCAAACTGTTTGCCACCAAGATAAACATGAATTATCAGAATTGTTCAAAAGTTGTACTTTTCTACGTTCTAGTGTCTTGCGTTTGCGTACGTTTGCGTTTAAACGGGAAATAATAACGTTTTCTCCACTGTACCGATGCGTATACGCTTCATTTACAGTATAGATGTGAATAGTACAATTGTCATATTTAAATGGTGCAGACATAGACCAGGAATCATCCGATCAGGGTCTGCACTATTTGTCATCATGAATTAAATTGTTGTTTTCAGGCGTTATTCTCTCCCATTTAACGCATTTGGGCTAAAACAGTTAATTTCATTGCAAACGTTTTCGAGACTAACATTAATATGATAAGTTAACAAACCACTCGGGGAAAAGTTACTCGTTACTCATTGCATTGCTCTTGCGTTTAGTTTTTATTTAACCCATTTGTGCCCAGTGGATTCTTCCATACCGATGTATTGGATTAATCCATTGTTAATCAAAGGGGTGCCTGATCTAATTTTCTTTTTCGTTTTGTTTAATATTGATATTCCTATCAGCAAACAGTGTTTACTCTTACCAGACGCCGCCTTATAGGGCTTCCGGTCAGATTCTATACTGTTTGCCTACGTCCTATATATGGGATCTTAGGCACACATGGAATAAACGGGAAAGCATAACGTCATCGCAACTCATTCTTATTAGAGTGACCGCCCCACACAGATTGGCCTGTAATATTTAAATATTTTCGGTTTTAAAATATTAAACGGTGTGCTTCGATATATGTTAAAATCATAATCAGTGGTAAAAGAATACATTGATTATTGAGACAGACAATATCTTTATTTGCAAAGGTATAATCAAGTATTTGTAATTATGCTTAATTTGAATTATTATCACATTTGCCTCGCACATTTTCACTTATATATTTTATAAGCAAAACGATTATTTTTTTTCTGTCGAAATTCATTTAGGTTCTTGTAGCCTTTCTTTCCTAATTTTCATTATGTAAAATATCGTTTGTAATGCTACAGTTGAGATAAAGATATCATTTGGAATGCTACAGTTGAGATTTCAATTCTGTAAAATATCATTTGTAATGTTACAATTGAGATTTCAATTCTGTAAAATATCATTTGTAATGCTACAATTGAGATTTCAATTCTGTAAAATATCATTTGTAATGCTACAATTGAGATTTCAATTCTGTAAAATATCATTTGTAATGCTACAGTGGAAAAGAAAGTTATTCTTTCCCATTTGAACGAAACGAAACGCAAAAGAAATATTGGAAAAACTTTTGAGGATTTGCTTCTTTACTCTGAGTGGCAAACAGTTTAGAGCCTGATCAGACGCAAGATAACTGTATTAGAATAAATGCGTTTATTTGGAAAAGAATAACACATTGTATCATTCTAACGTTTAGTCAGTCAGAAGTAGGTAGAGTAATTAAAATATTATTTCTCCTCTGTTTAAAAGTAATTCAACCTCAAAACTTTAAAACAAAGTTTCTTAAATACGTTGAATGTAATTGTCGAACAGTTTTGAGTCTAATCAATCGCCGAATGCCTCTGCGTTTGAAATGATCCCACACTGTCAACTATAAGTCAGTTTGTTTAGTGCACATGCATTTTTGGGTAATATTAGCGTAGCACCACCTGAATGACCCAAATGATGTAAATGTTAGACAGAATGAAACCTGATCCGCTTTCGGAGAGAACGCGTTTATTATGAGATTACAGCACAACTTTCCCTTCTACCATGGAAAGGACGTTTCTTATTCTCATTTAACAGTCTTTTGAATATACAATCGTTTTATTGTACATTGTAAACTAAGTGGCAAACAGTTTGGAGACTTGCCAAGCGCAACGTTTCTTTCCACTCTAAGACTATTATAAAGTTTTCATTGCAAACAGTTTGTAGCCAGATCAGATGTTGGGTAACTCAGCGTCTGATCAGCAGGCTCAATACTGTTTGCCACTCACATTATACTACATAGATAGAATTTTCAAAATATTGTAATTTTATACTATAGTTTAGTGTACTGTGTTGCGCTTCGTTTGCTTTTAAACGGGGAAAAAATCTCTTCAACGTGTACCCATGGGAAAACAGTGTTCTCACAGGGGAAAATACGCTATTTTCCACTGTAAATGCTTATACATTTTATATATTCGTACATGTATATAAAGAACAAGCGGCTGTTTGAATTATTTTGGGATCCGATCAGAGACTGAGAAACTCGTCATCTGATCAGGTTCCAAACTGTTAGCCAGTCAAATCTATTTAAATTGTCAACATTTTCAAAGACCTTTGATTTTCTGCATTCTTTATTGTGCTTTTCGTATAATTTTGTTTAAACCATAGAAGACTTGGCAAGGTGGCAGCATACACGCTTTTATTGGAAAAGAAAAACTTCTTCCTCTTTGCACTGTCGAACATTAACTAGGCGTCTAAACCATTACTCTATATGTTCGCCTTTTACGCATGTAACGTATTCCTCCACTGAAGAAAATAGTTTCATTCTATAGTAATTAATATGCACCATAAGACAACGTTTCTATTTGTATGCCGATGATAGCTTCAAGCAGTATGAAAGTAAAGAAGATTTTTCATTAAGAAACAATATACTTTGAGTACATTTTTCCTACGCAAACATAATTACTCAGATCAGAGGGGTCCTAAAGGAGCCCTCTGATCAGGGTCTGTCCTGTTTGTCACATTGCAATATATTTACAAATATAACCCTAATACTAAGAAATGCACTAAACCATAATTTAAACTGGAATTGTAGTTTTAAATGTTAAGGGGTAGACAGGCTAAGCTGAATAACACTTTTTGAACTTTTTGTTTTACTTTTTTATATACTTAACTATTCACCTGCTTTCAAACTTTGGCCAACATAATACAATATAGTTTACGTAAATTAAATAACATTTAAGTTATTTATCATATTAGTAAGGTGATAATATTTAAACAATATTGGTTGAAAACTGACACCACAATTTTTTATCTAATTTACAAATAGTTGTATAAAAATGTCGCTATGTACAGTGGAACAGACATTATTTATACATGTACCCAAAAACACTGTGCTAAAACAATTATTCACGTTGCATACAATTTGGAGCCAGATCAGATACCGGTAACTCGGTGTCTGATCAGACTCCAGACAGTTTGCCAATCGTTACGAATAAAGCTTGATAGTTTTACCAAAAATGTCTCTGCTACTTTATTGTACAGCTGTTTTGTTATGTTGCGTTCAAACGTTAAAGAAAACAGTGAATACGACGTTATTCTTTCTCGTTTAACGCAAACGAAACGCAAACCCATCGCAATAATACGTAAAAATGGCAACTTTCAGACAATTCTGAATGTTCATGTTAATCTGAGTAGTAAACAATTTTGAGTCTGATCAGACGCCGATATTTAACTCCAGCCTGGTTGCAATGGAAATGGCGTTTACATATGAGCCGTGCCTTGACAAAACCTGTCTTATTGCATTGCAACATTGTACAGACCAAGCACCATTGTCATACCATGATCCGCGTCTGTGTTTTGTCTACAATGCCATATACCGTTTATAATATTGCTAAATATAATTCTTAAGATTAGTGTGTGTGTGTCAAACAGAGTAGATCAAGGCCAGCCGCCGCGTCAAAGACGCGACGGCTTGCCGTGATCTACACTGTTTTCGGTGCAATAAGGCAGGTTTTATAATGGCACGGCTCTTATGTATTGGAAACAAATTACGGTTCCTCCTCTGTAACATCCTTCCTACTGTATATGAGGACCATAATTGTGAAAATGGTCTGGGTATCCATTTCAGTGGAACCTCTATTACGACAACGCAAACAATTAACATTGATAAGACAAGTACAAGCTTTCAGAAGAATGTAGATAAAGAACAAAGCTCGTTAGCGTGATATCTGGCAGTTTCTGTAGTCTGCATATTAAGCAGACGCCTGTATTGAATCCTATTTGGGGTTGTCGTAATAGTAAGACAGTGCTGTAGAATCTTTTATTGTATACGTGTACAGTTAAATATGTGTAAAGCGGTCACAAAAACATTGATGATATATTCAAAACCTAGCGGCGAGTATACTAGCCGTGACGAGTTAACCCTTTACCTGATAGCCTATTTCTAGTATTGAAGATAGTTGACCACTTAAAGCAGGTTGAAAGTAAAGCAGAATGCGCCTTAAGGCGCATTCTGCTTTACTTTCAGCCAGCTTTAAGCTTCCATGTGCTAAAATATAGAAAATATTCCCTATACTATATATTCATGGCTGATTAAATTGGAACTATTTTCTTCAGCGGATGAATAAATCATACGCTAAAAGGCGCTTCTATGGGGAAAAGGGTTAATTTGTCCTATTAAACCAGTGTAAACCCTGATCAGAGAGCTGCCGTATGTGCCATCTGATAAGGGCATGTATTGTTTGTAACTTTCGCAGCATGTTTTAGAAATAAACATTAATTGTCGTGAAATGGACCCTACTTTTAAACTGTTTTGCATATGCAGTTTTAGTGGTGCGTCAATTAAAAAGACCATCCACAAGACTGGTGACGGTTTCATAAAAGACAAAGGTAATGTTTGTTGCTTTACTTTGTTTTTCATAAAGCAATCATCTTTATTTAGCGGCTGCCATGCTAATTTAAAGAGTGTCCGCTTACACATGTTTGACTGTTGTTTCCAAATGTGGTCTCTGTCCTCCCTTAATTGACTTGTGGTAGATGTCTTCATGGCCCCATGTTTGAATGCTGTATTAAACGTCCGCTTGTCGTCAGAATCGTGCAAGGAAAATATTTATCAGCTTCTTAAAGGTTTATGGTTACAACATACACTATGCACATCTGATTCATCATTGCTATTACAAAGTATATTCTAGAACATCATATACGGGCTGCGTCGTTGGAGAAATGGATCGGGTGTATACAGCTGAAAAAGATGGTATTCCTTCTAAACTAAACCAATTACACGGGGCCCGATCAGGCTCAAAACTGTGTGCCCCTCAGATTAGAATAAGTCAACATTTCAAAATAAATTCTCCATTTCATTCCACTTCGGTTATTGTTAAAACAGGGAATAACAAATGTTTATCTTCTATTAACGTATGAATAACAATCACTGTTGAACATGAGCGTTTTACTTTACCCCCTTCACGACCTAGAGTGCATTTGCTATTTGCAACATATTTTATCTTGATTAGACGCAGCGTAATGCGGTGTCTGACCATAAACAACTTTTGTTGACACTCGTTTCACTCGTTTTGCACCAAATTATTATGGTCCGTTTATTCAATTTAACATAACATACAAGGTTCATACATCACAAAAGTAAATAATCGAAAGAGTAACTTTTGATGACGTCAGGACAGTGAAAGAATTTAACGTGTGCACGTTACGTAAACTTTCTCATCGACGCAACCCGTAAGTTCTCATTGTATAGTATGGTACTTATTTCTAAAAAAACGCATTTTCGCTAATCCATACGTACATTGGAGAATCTGTTATTCTTTCCCAATAAACGCGTTTACGCTAAAACTATTATTTACAGTGCAAACAGTTTGGAGCCAGATCAGACGCCGGGTAACCCGGCGTCTGATCAGGCTCCAAACTGTTTGCCACCAAGATAAACATTAATTATCAGAATTGTCCAAAAGTTGTACTTTTCTACGTTTTAGTGCTTTGCGTTTGCGTACGTTTGCGTTTAAACGGGAAAGAATAACAGATTCTCCAGTGTATATTGCAAACGATTGTTTTGAGTCAGTTCATACAACGGATAACTCGGCGTTTGATCAGGCTCTAACATGTTTGCCACATTTGCCATTTTAGTGTGCCAAAACTATTTTTCCACATACATGTACTCTACATTTCCAAATGTTATTTTGCAATGCATTGGCATTTCGTTTACCTTAAACGGCAAGCGATAACGTTTTCTCCGCTGAGGGAAAAGTAAGTGTAAAAACTAATCTCTGTATGGATATTTAAGATTTATTCTTGTCTTGCTTAACCCATTTGTACCCACGATACCTGATACATGTATGAGAAACCGGCACACATTGTAGACTGCTCAGATGCCGCATGATGCGGCGTCTGATCAGAGTAAACATGTTTGCTGATATGAATTTATGATTAAAACAAATTATAATACAATTAAGACCAGGCACCCCCTTAGGTAAAATAGTGACTATTCGAGTATATAAGTATGGAATAACTCACTGGGTGCAAATGGGATTTAAGAACCAACCAACCTGACGATATATTTAGCGTTGGAAAAAGCGGAACTTTACTGATACACATATAGTATATTCTTCATTTTTATATTTTCATTTGTTTCAGAGATGAGCATTGTTGGATCAAAATATGTAAATTTGGGTAGTAAATTACATTTATCCTGTAATGCCACTGGAACCGCACATGCTCCGGAAAATATAGACTGGTTCTTCGAAGGAAACAAAATCGATGAAAATAGTCCAAAATGGCGAAAGAAGTTGCATATAACAAAGAATAGATCGACCGTTGGAAAATATTATTATACTGAACTGATAATTGAACATAGTCGCATGAGAGATATGGGCACCTATTTGTGCAGGAGCTCGGATCTGATAATCGACAGCCTCAAAGTTCACATTTTAAATGGTACAGTATTTCTTTCTTTCAACATTTTCATGCAAAGCATGCATACATTATGAGCACAAAATTTGTATCAAAGTCAAAATTGGTGTACGCGGCTTTTCAATGAAACAACCATGGCTGCCTTTAATACGTGTTGAAACTTATTGCAAAAGCATGAACATGTATTGAAAATTACAGAAGGAACAAAGTTAGGCTCAGAAAATAATGGCAACTAAACTGTAAAAAAATCCATATTTTGAAACAATTTATTCAATGAACTTTTATGACGAGTTTTCGAATTAATAGCAGTAACACATTGACGGGGTATGTAATATTTGCCATTTTCGATATATATTTTAACTCATAACCAAAAATAGTCAAATTGACTGAAACTGGAATCCTTCTTTTGAACACCCAAGGATCAAATAGGAAAAAGGAACACCAAACGCCGCTGGAAATTTGTTCCGCATTAGTTTGGTCCATGCTTTTTAAAGACAGCCGATTGACATTTCATTGAATTACCGACTGACTCATGTTTGGCAGTATTATTTCATCAATGTGTACATACGCTCACTAGTAACAAATGCACGTGTGGCTTTAATGTTATCAAATATTGCACAACAAAATTTATCAGTTAAAAAAACAATTTTCTTTTCGCCTTTGTTCATACCTGAAACAAATTTATAGTTTGACTTTTGTATTAGTTAAATATACAGCGCTTCCTCTCTACGACGGCCCTCCCAACAAGAAACCCCTCCTTACAACGACACTCGTCGTAATTCCCTAAACGGTATAATTAAGTCTTACTCTTTTACTGCTGCAATATCGTCTGCTTAATATTGTCGTCTGCTTTTTTTTCTCAAAGTTACGTAATGGGCATTTTGACAGAAAAAACTTAATGACGAGTGACAAACAGCTTGAATCCAGATTTGACGCCGCGTTATTCTGCGTCTGGTCTGGATATAAGCTGTTTGCAAATTTCCCTCTCTATAACCACTCCCTCCGTACAACGCACATAACTTGTGTCTCCCGTTGAATGTCGTTGAAGAGAGGGAACACTGTAGTTAAATATACATTGGAAAAGACGTTATTGTCCCCGGTTATACGAATTTCAACACAAAATACAATAAAATGCTAAAATGGATTGGTTCTTGAAAATGTTGACAAACTACTAAAAATCTGAGAGACAAACATTTTTGAAGCTTATCAGATACCGAGTTACCCTGGCGTCTGATCAGCCTTAAAATGTTTGTAATGGAAACACGTTTATTGGACAAAAGTGTATTATAGTTCTTCTATATTGACCCTTTGAACCTTAGTCCCGCATATAGGCGTCCTTTTCATACAATGTACTTGTGAATAGTTCACTTGTCCTATGCAAACAGTGAAGACCCAGATCAGAGAGCTCCGAAAGGAGCCCTCTGATCAGGGTCTTCAGTGTTTGTTATAATGCCAAAAATGGACAAAACAACCCTTAAAAGCCAGAAATGGACTAGACTAAAATGGAAACTGGAATTGTCCATTTGAGGTTTCAGGGAGGAAATAGTTAAAATGTCCACATACTAATGTTTGGGTATTTAGTGGCATGACTTGTCTTGTCTTGTTTTTCCGTCACATTTTGTCTGTCAGTGAAGGTAAAAACTGCTTTAAATCTTACTTTTATATACGTAATTACACGTGTGACTACTATAGCCTCAAAATTGTCAGTGGTACAGTCAGCTTTATTTACAAAGTGTAACGCGGCGTCTAATTAGGATCCAAACTGTTTGACACTCACTCAATATTTCTTGAGTCAACATGGCAAAAAGTTTAAATTTGGCATAAAATTACAAAGGACTTTTTTCAGCAGACGATAATTTGGCAGTGAAAGAATATAACGATAGTGTCTGCAATAAGGGATATTAGTAAAAAGCAACATTGTAGATCCACGACAATCGGCCATTTGTTTTTTCACCGCTAGCAGTAAGCATGCTAACAGCAAATACAGTTGCCTTGCTCAACTTTCATGTTTATAAAGCAATTGAAATGAGTCTGATATCGTTCAATGGTAAGATTTAACCCACTACCCCATACATACGCATTTTTACGCCTTTAATTTATTCCTCCACTGAAGAAAATACTTCAAATTTATACAGGTATGAATATGTATGATAAGAAATATTTTCTATAATTTAGCAGATGGAATCTTAAAGCAGGCTGAAAGTAAAGCAGAATGCTCCTTAAGGCGCATTCTGCTTTACTTTCAATCTGCTTTAAGCGGTCACCTTTTTCAAAACTAGAAACAGGCTATGGGGTAATGTGTTAAGTTGCCATAAACAAAGCCCAATTAGAAACCTACCAAATTATGTTGACGCTACATGTATGTACTGTATACATACAGTCGAATCTCGGTATCTCGAACTCATAAAATTCGAAAATTCTTTTATTTCTACGATCGCTTTTCATTATATAATATATATTATAATTAGCTTAATTTGAACATGACAGTATTTTAAAGCAAAACCTTAGTCGGTCATAACCGTGTTTTAACCCCGTCACTGCCTTACCCCAAGTGCAATGGCTATTTAGCGGCGTCTTATCAGGATTCAAACTGTTTAACACTCATTTCAATATTTCTTCACTCAAAAAACCTAAACATAGAATTTGAGAAATCAATGCAGAAGACATTTGTTTAAAATTGATGACGTCACGGCAGTGAAGGGGTTAAGCTCAAAACAGTCATTATCATATTATCGTCTGCTTTAATGTTTCGCTTGCTCTAATCAATACAATTCAGAATTATGTGCATTTTCTCTAGAGAGACATTGATATGACTGTCATTTGACTGTCAAATACTTTTAATTTAAAACTTATTTTCGTTGAACTAGCTGAATGCTGTGGGGGGGCTTTTCTGACATCATTTGCAAAACGTTTCTAGACATAAGTCTTCTCTGGGTCCAAAATGGTTGACACTCTGAAAGTATTTGAAATGCAGACTAAATAATTCAGAGAAACGCTGCAGACGTTAAGTTCTGCAGAAGACAAATAGTACAGACGACACTTACTTAAATTGTGCGAAAAGTGAACTGTCCCATTGAAATCCAATGTGCATGCTCGTACACTAATTATCAAACAAATCAGAAAGAAAATAATTTCAGAAAAAAGTGATCTTCAAGTATTTTGTTTCTTTTTCAGATCCAACTGATCCCAGAAAAGATAAAAGAGAAAACGGTAACGCTATATTTTTTATTCACGCATGTTTTGAAAATGATATTGATTTTAACCTATTTGTGCCCACGATCCCATATATGGGAAATAGTCAAACAGTGTAGACTCTGATAAGACACCACATAAGGCAGCATCTGATCAAATTCTACACTGTTTGCTGATATGATTTGCAATATAAAACAAAACGATAATGCAAATTCTGACAAGGCATCCCTTTGATCAATAATGGACTAATCCGATATATAAGCACAGAAGAACACACAAGCCGCAGATTGGTTAATTCTTTCATCGCAATTCACGACTACAATAAACTTTGCAAATACAGTGGAGAATCTGTTATTCATTCCCGTTTAAGCGCAAACGTACGCAAACGCAAAGCACTAAAACGTAGAAAAGTACAACTTTTGGACAATTCTGATAATTCATGTTTATCTTGGTGGCAAACAGTTTGGAGCCAGATCAGACGCCGGGTTACCCGGCGTCTGATCTGGCTCTAAACTGTTTGCACTGCAAATAATAGTTTTAGCGTAAACGCGTTTATATGGAAAGAATAACAGATTCTCCACTGTAATTAGGATTTTGATCAGACCCGGGTTTCTCGGCTTCTTATCAGTATTGAAACAAATTGACACGTATATCGCTATGTCGTAAAGTATACTACCTCAAATCTGATTTTGTAACAATAGTTATTACAATATTAAAAAAACACTTTTACTGCCAACGTCGACAACACTGATATTTGCAATCGTTTGATTACAATTTGACACTCGTGTTAACACTGTTGAAATATCTGCATGTTGGGTATTTTTCTTTGTCTGCAACAATTGTCGTCTGCTACTGTTCTTAAAATAGAATTTTCAAAATTTCTTTTCAAAACAGGGTCAGAGTGTCAAACAGTTTGGATCCTGATTAGAGGCCGAATTACGCGGCGTCTAATCAGGATCCAAACTGTTTGCAAAGGTAAACGCTGTGCCACATGTATCCACCGCTAGCATGCAAATGGTTAACACTCGTTTCTTAAGGCAAAAACCGCATAAATTCCAATCTCTGTCAGTAAAAGCTGACGAAATATATCGAGGATAATAGTAATCAATTCCATTGGATTAATATGAAAAATATATCACGAGAATGGATTGTTATCTAGTTAAAATCGAGTCCGCAGGACGAGTTTTTTAACCGGAAAACAATCCATTCTAGTAATATATTTTCCATACCGTAAAAAGGAATTGATTATTATATTTTTTATATACCTTTTAATGACACAGAATTAAGTGTTTACGCGTGACGTCACAAGAGATAGTTCCGGAAAAAATGATATCGTAACTACACAAGTGATATCATCACTAGTCAACTGTGACGCATGTGACATTTATCTAACTGAGAAATCTCTGTAACTCATCGATCTGTATATAATAAATTAGGAGACAATACCATGACTGTGACTTGTTAGGCGAGTTATTACTTCGTTATGGCAGTAAAAGGATTAAACCGGACGAAAAATATTAATATTGTAATACTACGATAATGTTTTCAATATTCCAGATAGGGAATTAAAAAAGTATTAATATAAAAACTGCTCTTTTCTAATATTTCGACCTCTAAGGGCTTTTTTCAAAGAAAAAGGCCCTTAGAGGTCGAACTATTAGAAAGAGCAGTTTATATATAAATGTAATACTACGTTTTAACTTATTTTAACACGGAATAAGTTAGATTGTTAGCGTCTTCGAGTCATGTTTTCGAGGGTATGTGGTTATAATAAAGTTGTATATTATTATTTCAGATGATGTAAGAGGTGACAGAATGACTTATTCAGGAAGTGACGGTTTATCATTTAGCCGATTCCGACTTACTGTGTTAATATATCTATTTGTGGCAATGTTTTTACACAGAGCTTTGGCAGTGAGATGAGGAAATGGTTGTGTAATGCCTGTTCATTTGACAGAATTATCAACACGCATACAAGTGCCTTCGCTAAGACCTGTATTTGTTGATAATAACGTAAATAGGTGAGGTTGTACAGTGGGGAAAACCTTCAGAGTTCCCATGTACAACACATATAACGCCAACACAATGCAATATACAACACGAAAAACGTTATTGTCATCAATTAAAAGATACTAATTGCAAACACGATGAATGAGAATATTCACTGCAGCTGTAGACGATGTTTTCAATCTGAATGTCGAAATGTTTGGTGCCTGCTCAGACGCTGATATATTTGAATTCTGATCTGGCACCAAACAGTTTGAAATGGATATCAGATCTTGAAGCGCATGCACTTTCGCCTGCATACAGTAGCGTTTTTCCGTATGTTTATTATATGCGATACGTTATATGAATAATGTAATATCAGTAGATATTTGGATGTATGTCAATACTTAAGGGTAGCCTGTGAGTGACATAATGGGCATTTATACTTTTTGTTATTGATATCGAATTATTCTTAGAAAAATATCATGTCTCCACCAGCTTTATTTGTGGAGAGTACGTATGCTGTGTTTACAACAAGCTCGACTTTGGAATCTACCGGAACAACCGTTTACAGCTGAAAAGGACGCCGGGTATTCCTGTATAGATTCTAGAGGATGGTTACATTAGAATCGCATGCACACAATTACTGGAACAAGAGCAGCATGTGCTGAATAGGGAGACGTTCGGGCATTGCAAACAATGAATACCAAGACAACTACTGTATTTGAAAAGCCGATTATCAGGATCTGCAACAGTAGTTGGATATTAAACGACTACTCACAAAACGATCCGCCATGAATCATGTATACAATTGATTGTGTAATGCAGGATAAAATATTATTCAGAGAGCTCCTTTAGGATTTTTTTCCAATAATTTATTATCCTGAATTAAGCAGCTTCTTGACATCAAAGAGATATACATACCACTTTATTTAGGTGTATATATGCAACTCGTCCGACACAACAGTATATTGTCGCAAATCATAGTGAAGGCTCATATCAAATACTGAGTTGAAGGCGCAACGTGCTATCTCGACTTACATCGTTTTTAGTGGCCGACGGTCTATTGCCTAGTAACATTGCTCATACTGAGAAGGTCAAGAATGTTTTACATATAGACAACGAACTTATGGAAAGATAGATGAACATCGGTCGTCTTTAAGGAGAGACTTAGGCGGCAGATGCTCCAATACACATTGCAGTCTCAACTTCGACTGTCCTTTGAAAGGACTGTGGTTTGATATGTTTTAGCAAAATCATCTGACTAATTCGTGCAAGGTAAAAGTAAAGCGGGACGCTCCTGTAAGAGTTTTGTCCTTTCGTATATGTTACATAGTTTAAACATCGTGATCAGGTGGAGATACTAGTGTCCCGTACAACAAATGATAGAACTACGGTATTGTGTTCCCCTCTGAGTACATTTGAGGAAAATACTCAATATTGCAAGAAAAGACATGATCATATATGTGGTGAAAAGCATGAGGTCGAGCCAATTTAAACGAAATTTCACCCGATGGATTCTTCCGTGTATATGGTTATAAGTACATTTTATCAAAGTGGTGCCTAGTTTAAATGTTCACTTTGTTTTATATTCCTATCAGCAAACATTGTAGACTCTGACCAGACGCTCCGTTATGCGGCGTCTGATCAGAATCTACACTGTTTGCCTATGTCACATATATGGGATCGTAGACACAAACTGGTTAAAGCAACCACAGTAAACAATGTAGAAACACAAGGTTCAAGGTCCGGATAGTAATTCAGTTAAGAGCATTATGAGTTGGTCCTTGCAAACGGTACCAATGGTTTGAATCTGGACGAGACACGGCGTAAACGTGCGTCTTGTCTAAACCGAAACGTTCCGACTCTTTGAGAATAAGGAAAATGAAAGATTAATTCTATGACACCCTATTGCCAATCGAAAGGTTCATAAAGATGTATGCGTCATTCAAACTTTCATCTCCATAAACTTTGCAAAAAGTTAAGATATTTAAAGCCGAAATTTGAAATAACAGTTTAACCAATTTGTGCCTACAATCCCATAAACGGTGCAGATTCTGTTAAAAGTCTACACTGCTTGATGATAGAAATTCCAATAAAAAACAAAGTGAAAATGATAATTTATACTAGGCATCCCGTAGATAAAAATAAATTGATCCAATATACAGGCATGGACGAATCCACTGGTCACGAAAGGGTTAAAGCAGCGGATGATATTTGGCTGTGAAAAGGGTCGCTGAGAATCCTCTATAGAGCATCTGCCCTAAATGGCATATACATATATCTGTTATTTAACATAAATTCAGTGCGTCTTTCCTGTCGGTCGTAAACAATCGAGAGAACGTTATCCTTCCCGTCTAAACGCTATTTGAGCAAACATGTTATAAACTATAGACAATAATATTTACACTTTAACTCTTTCGGCGCCGAAGTCGCATAAAGGCGACATTGTAAACAGTTTGTATCCTAATTAGACGCCATTTACGCGGCGTTTGATCAAGATCCAAGCTGTTTGACACTCGTATCGAAATGTCTTAGGTCATACAACCTTAAATCTAACTTTTAAACGATCTTCCAGACAGCAATATTGAAGTAGATGACATTATAGCGGTGAAAGGGTAAACATCTAACAATTTACATGGCTTCAAAGAGTTAAAGTGAAGATGATTTGTATTGTGATACTGTTTAGACTTTGATCATGCAACGGGTAACTCGTCATTTGATCTGGTTCAAACATTGCAGCAAGATACACTCTCTCTTCGAGTATACCTTCTTAAATGGACAAATAATAACGAATATCTCTTATATATTAGTACTTGTTCGACATTAAAACAAATTTCGATGGTACGAGTTGATAGTTATATCACTCAAATTGACGACGTTAATCTTAATGTTATGCATTCTTGTCAGACGTCAGTAGCGCATGTGAGGAACTGATATATAAACACGTTGTTTATTTGATATTCGGCGTAATGAACGAAGTATTTTAATAACATGAACATTTTATGGACATCAATACTCATTTCATTTTATCATTTGTGTATTGGAGTTTAATCATTTCTTGGTTCCGTCTTGTTTCTTTTCGGAAGGTTTACGGGTAATGGAAGATTACCTGTGTTTGTTTTCAACATCCTATACAAATATGTAGACACAGAGGGAGCTGTTATTCTTTCTCGTTTAACCCATCTACGCCCAGTAGAATCATCCATACTTATTTGATTATACTCTTTTTATCTAATACAATGTAGGTGCCTAGTCTAAATTTTCATTTTCTATTTGTTTTATATTGCAATACTTATCAGCAAACAATGTAGATTCTGACCAGACGCCGCATTATGCGGCGTCTGATCAGAGTCTACACTGTTTGCGATGTCCCATATATGGAATCGTGGGCAGAAAATGGGTAAAACGAAACTTAGCACAAACCCAGTGCAATGTAGTGTAGAACATTATAACATTGTAACAAATCTGAGGATTTACCTTATTGCGAGTGGCAAACTGTATGAGCCTGATCAAACGTCGGGTTACCAGAAGTCTAATCAGGCTCAAAATTGTTTGCAAAGGACATTATGATTTTAGAATAAACACGTATATTGGAAAAGAATAACGTATTCACCATTTAAAAGCGGAAGTGTTAAATACCTAAATACCTTTAACCTGCTTTAAGTCATTGTGATTGCAAATTTTGATATCTTAGGTCTTTTCATGATCAACTTATGGAGGCCCTGAAAACATAGAAAAATGTCGTTTTTACAACCAGACAAAATACTATTTTTGCTGTACCGCGGACATTACATTTGAAACGTTTTAAAAATAGATTAAAAGCAATATCAGTAACAGTGTATCCTTATGGGAGAGATATAGACATTAAAATTATGACTTACAGATGAGGTCATAAAAACATACAAGTTTATTTTCTTATTTTCAGAAAAAAACACTTCTATTGTGATATATTATCTGAACCTTTGTTTTGACCACAACTTCTTAAATAATATATAAATAATACATTCGAATATTTCTTGATCATCTTTTAAATGACTGAACACTAGCCACTGGTATACTAATCCTTTAAAAACAGTGTTTCGATAAAAAATACATTTCTTCGATGCAAACAACGCATATCCAGATCAGGGGGTTCCTTAATGAAACTTTGATCAGGTCTGAAATGTTGGCCAATTTATTCTGAACAATTCTCAACCACAGAAAAGTTCGCAATCAATGTTCTTTACTCGTCCATGGCTTAATGTAAAGACACGCATCACGTTGGACTGCGGGCAGACTCCTTATACAGTCGGGAGTGTAACATTCTTTCCCATTTAAACGCAAAAACATTTCAATAAATGTAGATAAGTTTTGTATTTTAAATTTCTAACGATTTATTTTCACCTCAGGGGCATTGATTTTGAACCTGACCAAACGATGGTTTCACTGGCATCTGATAAGCGATAAGGCTTCAAACAAATAATATTGCAGTACAAACGCGCCTAATATGAAATACAGTAAAACCTCGCTATTACGACCACTAAAACGAAGGCTAATTGAGTGTATAATAGACAGGTGACAGCTTAAAGCAAGGTTACAGTGAAACAGAAAGCTCCTATAGGAGCTTTCTGTTTCACTGTCACTTTGCTTTAAGCGGTCACCTATCGTAAACACCCTAATAATTAACATAATTTAGTGGTCGTAATAGCGAGGTTTTACTGTACTAAGTATTCCCCCACTGCTCTCTGCAGACAAATGTAAAACGTCGTGGACGCAGATGAGACATGGACATATAAAGTCGCATTTTACTTTAAACAGTGACTCATTAGAATATTAAAATATGCAGCTAAATTGTTAATAGGACAGTATCTATTTACAAGTAACAAGGCATTGGCAATGCAGTAAGCCGATACAATGAAGAAGACGTTATTCTGTCCCAATAACACGTTGGTGCTAGACAATTTACAGTAAAACCTCTCTATTACGACTACTACATTGCGTTTATTATTAGTGTTTATGACAGGTGAATGCTTAAAGTAAAGTGGCAGTAAAACAGTTTGACTGTCATCTTGCTTTAAGCTGCCACCTGTATTTTATACAATCAATTAGTCTTCTCTTTAGTGGTCGTAATAGAGTGACTTTGATGTATTTCAATAGCAAACTGTTTTAGCCAAAACAGACACCGGGTTACTCAAAACTCTTCATTTTCCAGATAAGAAATAACTGTAATAACAATCAAATAATGGTAGATTAATTCTTTTGCAATGTATTGCGTTTGTATTTTGTTTGGTTTAATTAAACAGGACATATTAACGCCATCCCATACTGTTATTGTGCATGGATATTTTGTTCGACAGGTTACCACTAAAGGAGTACGGGAGATGTAATTTCTGCAAGCCATCTCTGTATAAGTTTAACCGTATATGGAAATGTTACTGCAAAGTACGACTGTACATTGATCCACCTTTGATTGACCATTTATCATGTTTTAAACATATGCTGAGTTTATAAATGTTACACTTGTTTGGTTACATTTATTTTGCTAAAACTGGGTCCAAAGTTATAAAACTTTTTGAGTTGAGTCTGAAATCGTTCTCAAGCATTTGATTTGCCAGTTGATTTGCCAGATTTGAGCTTTTTCTAAATAAAAGCTCAAAGCTGATCGATTTAATACTTGAGAACGATATCAGACTCAACCCAAAAGCTTTATAACATTTGGGCAAGGTGTCGAAGGAAGGGTAATTACTATACTAAAGTCTACAAAGTGACGGATTTATATAAAAAAAATACTGGTTGTTAAAGTATTGATTGCATTGGACAACACGTTATTCTTTCACACTGAATGCATTGTACTAAACAAACTTATGTCAACTATAAGCAACTTGCGGAAAGATCAGACGCCGAATTACTCGGCGTATGATCTGGCTCCAGGTTGAGTAAGATTCTGATCAATACAACGTGTCAACATTATCAAACTGTTGATAGTTTCTTTAGTTTATTACATGTACATTGCGTTTGCGTTTAATTAATTCCTATTACAAACAGTTTGGAGCCAGATCAGACGTTAAGTAACCAAGCTTCTGACCAGACTCAAAATTGTTTTCTAATCAGATACAGATACAGAATTTTCAAAACTGTCATTTTCTAAATGTTATTGCTTTGCGTTTAGTTTCGTTTAAATAGAAATAATAACGTATTGTCCCACTGTAAGTAGATGTATAGAGTTGTCTCAATTAATTATTTTGTGTCATTCTATCACTAAACGTTTCTCATCGCTTCATTTTGTATTCAAAGATGTTTCTATTTGTTTAATAACTATTCAATTGTTAAGTGTATGTACAACTATATACATACATCTACAAGATTAAATGTTTTCCTGACGTAGTTGTGTTTCTATTCTATCCTTGTTTTGTAACGAAATCATTTCTATAAACAGATGACCCTTCTGATAGTCTGCTGTTATAGCATATTGACGCTTTCTCGAAACACTACATACCTATATCAGGCAGCTAACAAATTTGCAAATACTGAAATTAATAATAGATATACAAGAAGTATGTAAGCATTGTTGTCTTGTCGGACTTACGGTAACTTTTATCGTGCTAGTGGGGACTTAGCTAACACACGCCAATAGTTTGGTTCTAGAACATGTGCAACGTAATGCGTTCGTGTTAAAATAGCATATAAACTGCTTTTGGAGATTGTTTGCAAAATATATATTTGAAGCACGATAGGTGTACAATTGTGCATGTAAGGCTTAACTGTATTGGAGATCAAGCAGTACGCTAAAAGATAAAAACACATTTACGGATTAAGAAAACTTACCGTTTTGAAGATATGTTGTCATTTTAAGCAAGTGGAAAATAAAACTGAATGCGTCTTTACAGCTATCATCTGCTATAGAAACTATTTGTTTTATTGTGGTATAAAACTGAATTATTTCCTGTAGTGAAGGGAGAATAGAAAGGCGTAAAACATGTACTTGTGGGGTAATAAGTCCGGTTTTTGGAGAATACATGGCACTCTTTTTCTGAGTTATTGAATTTACTTTCTACGTTGGAAAAACGTTATACTTTCCCAATAAACGCGCTTGTGCTGAACAATTATCTCCAATGCAAACATTTTGCAGCCAGATTAGTCGCCATGTAGCCGAACATCAGACCAGGCTCTAAACTTTTTGTCACCTCAAATGAATCGTCAGGCATGTCAGAAGATTGTTGTTTATACGTGTTATTACATTCTGTTTGAATTTAGTCTTTTAACCCTTTACCTGATAGCCTATTTATAGTATTGAAGATAGTTGACTACTTAAAGCAGGTTGAAAGTTAAGCAGAACGCGCCTTAAGGCGCATTCTGCTTAACGTTCAGTCTGCTTTAAGCTATCATGTGCTAGAATATAGAAAATATTCCCTATATTATATATTCATGACTGATTAAATTGGAACTATTTTCTTCAGCGGAGGAATAAATTATATTCGCTAAAAGGCGCTTCTATGGGGGAAAGGGTTAACTCAGTTGTGCCCACGACTCCATAATTATATAGGTCACAAACATACAGTGGAGACTCTGACCAGACGCCGCATACTGCGACATCTGATCAGAGAATAAAATGTTTGCTGGTGGGCATTTCAATACAAAACAAAACATGAAAATTTAGACCAAGTCAAGTCAAGTCAAATCATTTTATTCGGCATAACATGATACATGTCTGTTGCCTTAGACAACCCTTATATAAAAAATGGAATAATCCAATATATTAGCATGGATGAATCCACTGGGCATAAATGTGTTAAATGGGACCGAATTAGTCGTAGCCGCTGTTATAGCGGTGTTGAATTTTATAATAGTAACCATTGGTAGATATTGCTAGTGTTTTGAATACAACTATAAATTGAAAGATACTAAACACAAACGCAATATAATGTATAAAAATGGTTATTTTCTGAATGTGTTAACATTTAACCATTATTTAGACAGAACACAGCTAAGAACCTAACCAAACACCGGATTACCCGGCGTCTGATCTCGCTGCAAACTGCTTGCAATTGACGTAAAGATCTCAGCACAACTATTTTTATTGGGAAAGAATAACGTCTTCTGGGCTGTAACGTTAATTGTGTTTAATATTGTCGAACGCTTTCACATACCAATTTTATGGCTCCATTTAGTTGGCTCAAGTTTTATTTGAATAATACCCAGGCTACCATTAGCCACTTTTTGCACGATTCCACATGCGTTTATGAAAGTTTGCTACCAGGAGCCGTAGCTTTTTTGTCTCGTACATGTATTTAGGATCAAGATAAAAGGAAGCACACAATCAAGTAAATATGCAGGCGACATTTTTTAACCAGACTATTACCATACACAATAAGGGTAAATGCAAGTCTACCATTTCTGAAATCAATTTTAGTAGAAAGCTAGATCCAAAAGAGATAACATAAAGTTATATATGTAAAGTGAATGCGTATGTTTACAGGCATTCTTTAAAGCCTTTAATGATTCGCATACTGCACATATTGTTAATTACAAATTGAGCAGTAAACAAGAATCTAAGATTTAAATAAACACTTTAATTCTTGGAGCACAGCCGAGTTACATAACACGAAGATATTAAATTGCATTAAAGTATTATCTTTGATTTTCGCATATGTTAAGGTGAACTACAGTTTTTTTTCTCCTTCTTAACGATATGGTACTTAACAAACAGTTTCGATCCAGATCAAGCGCCGAGTTTCTCGGGGTCTGAGCTAGATTTAAGTTCTTTGAAACTCGCGTTAAATGTACAAACAAGTGAAATCTCAACAATCGGAAACGACAGTGTTGAAACAGACAATACCATGCACAGAAAGATATAACCGTTGGCATAAAGCATTGAATCGTGTCTTGCATCGAGTCGGTGCGTACTTTATATACAAGCCTGAGGCAATATTGGCACTGATGTTTTAACACTTTTCATATTTAGTTTCTAGTTTTAGAGACGAGTGAGCACCGTGAGACTGTCCTATTGTGCATATTCATAATTGTATAAAGTAGAACTTGTTTTCCAGGGGATGAATACATTAACGATGGAAAGGGGTGTATGTATGGGGTAATAGGATAATTTAATTTCTGTAACTAAATGTTGATGTATTCATTTTATACTTCTAATTACCATGCTTTAGATGCTGGTGTTGAAGTTGGTAGAGACAGTCGTCGCCTTTGTCAATATACTGAACATTGTGAAAATAAAGATAACAGCGGTGATGTTGTTGATTATGATAATATTTATTGTTATATATAGAACATATAATACAAAATATATTATACAATATATTTATATCATATGAAAAAAATATAACAAATGAAAATGCCACGTAATTTCATATAAAAGAATGCACGCAAGATTAATTTAATATTATGAATCAACCAAAAACGAAAAAAGAATACCGTATTGAGAAAGCAAGCAAGGTTTGTTAAAGTGATATAATCATTACGTTGGTACATTTCTACGAAGTTTAACACACTGTGTCTAACATTGTTGTATTTCTTAATGTGTTCATTTCTAAGGTGTACCGAGCAAATTCATGTACTTCTAATATGGTATTCATCTTCTATATAAGTACCTCTGCGATAAACACAATGTTTCTCCGACCTTTGGATTCTGCCTGTGTGTATAAGCAAGGCATGTGCAGACAGTATGCTTTTACAAATATAATTTCTTAAATTAAACATGTATGTTTTAGTGCCAACTACCAAATGATTGTAAAGTATCGCTCTTTTCTTTATCTTATTCATATCTCTGACCATACTTTACACAGAAAAAGTTGTTGAAACACATAATTTATTTATTAAATATATAACATTAATTCCATCCATATGCGTATCCGTTTTGGCGCATTATTTGTTCAAACCGGAGAAATAAAAACTTTTACACACAAAAAAATATTTAAAAAGTCAAATTTATTTATTCTAAGTTTCGAAAATATCTTAGTTCTCATTAGACGCCACTATTTGAAGACATAGTTATCATATTTCGAATTATTTTATAGAACTTAAAACGTATGCTTTCTGTTTCTTCTGATCTTCTGCCATCCAAAATGTTTGAATCGTGGCCTAAAATTGACCCAACAACGACATCCAACAGTTGACAAAGTTTCAAATTATTTTTTTCATATTTAGTCAGCAACTCGTGTGAAGTTTGCAGAGCGTTTCCAAGCAAGTGTTCCTGATTCCATATACGTGCAAACTTTTCTGTCTAATCAAAATCATTGACTTTGGGTGTTGTTTTTTTTTCATTTATATTCAATCTTTAATATTTGACAACCGACCTAATTTCGAAATACCGTTACTTAAGTGTATTATGTGTTTACATCTAAATTCAAAGTATATATACTAGTATTAAAATTATTAGAATTCATTACGTATTTTACAGTTAAGACGTTGGTATTTTAAGCTTGATTTTACTTTAAGGTCACTGGCAACCAGATTTGGTCGATAACTGGTTTTGTTTGTAAACAGATGTCATTTACCTATATATGCATATAAATATCAGTTAAGGAAAATGAGTTTTGTTACATTGATGTGATTCCATGAATGCATAATTATAATTTTCATGGGCAGAATTTGAGCCAGTAGCCCTTAGGAACTTTCTGAATCTTTTTATTTTATCTTGCAATAGGTAGTTACATGCCTTTAAAATTAGACTCTTCACTGCCATGATGTCCTAGGCTTTTGTTTGATTAATTTGTCCAAATTTTAACAGACTTAAGATATATTGATACGAGTTTCAAATATTTTAGATTATAGAACTCTAAGATAAATAGACAAACGTTTTACAATCGAAAACAAAAATATACACAGCGAGGATTCAAAATGTATGTATCAAAACTGGAGACAGATTTAAATTTTTATCTTGCTTACTTGAGTAAACACAGAAAAGTGTTTGTCATAGTTATGGAAATACAGTGACGAACGCGTTATTCTGCCCCACTAAACATTGTTATGACAAGATGTCCATTTCTGTTCCGGCCGTTCGTGTCGATTGTTTCGTTTGCTTTTTCAATTGACTTACATGTACCAATACTTCATGTACAGTGAATGCGACGTTATTCTTTTCTTTTTAAAAAACGCAACAAAAGACTAAACAATGTAATGTAATGTAAAAACTGACAAGGGTTTGAAGGAATCGGGTTATATGGCAATGGTCATACTTTCTTAACTCTTTCCCCTATAGCCTGTTTCTAGTTTTGAAAATAGATGATCACTTAAAGTAGGTTGAAAGTAAAGCAGAATGCGCCTAAAGGCGCATTTTGCTTTACTTTCAGCCTACTTTAAGCTTCCACTTGCTAAAAAAAAGAAAATATTCCTGATGATAAATATTTATGACCGTATGAATTGGAACTATTTTCTCCAATCTAGGAATAAATATAATGTGCTAAAAGGCGATTCTATAGGGGAAAGGTTAAGCACAAGCGCGTTTATAGGAAACGAATAATGTCATCTTCACTGTACAAACCTTTATAGACATTAAATATTCATTCATCCATCGAGGTAGAAATCGTAACGACCTAAACATTACCCCTGCAAACTGGATAATTTATTTTGACGGCAAATAAACACAAGTTCCTAACACTGACGATCTCATTTTTGTTTATGTTGAGAATAAGAAATTGCATTCTTAACAAATGCCTTAGGTCCCAGTATTACTACAAACAGTCGAATCAATCAATGCCATACATCATTACTCAACTTGTTTGTCTGAAGTTACCCGTGGCTAAGTAGCTAGACTGTTTAGGGAAAAACTGCCTACACAGGCGTATAATCCCCTGATTAAATTAATCCATAACTCACATAGTTTATTGCTTTCGGTTTCATTTCCATTCTCTTTAGTTAATGTTCTTAATAGTAACTAAGGTGATTTGGTTTATTTTGGACAACAATTAAGATTACAAAATAATTCATCAGAAATATATTTTCAAAATATGCATCCTTTCTTGAAAGTAGTTTTAGTTTACCTTGTAAGTGCGTTCAGGTTGTCAACATTTTAACTATAATGTTGTAAACATTCAAAGAAGTTATGCAGTCAGAAAAACTCATCTTTTAAAATACAGATACTTTAATGTCGATTGCAAACAGGGTAAACAATGCACAGAAACTTTAAAATATGTTTGCTCATTGCGAATATTTCTTGAAGATCTTGTTGTTCCTTATGGTAACTAAGTTGATACCAGACAAATATTTAATACATTATTTCATGTTTTATTAAACCGTTCAAAGAATTATTTTTAATTTAACAAAACGTCATTAGATGTAGATTTGACGAAATGACGTCATCTGCAGTGTTGCGATCAAATTTTTCAGACTTTGTGACATCACGGGCTAAAACTCTGAATGTTCCCCAAACACAGATGAAATAACTGTTTTCTGTCCCTGTCATATCTGATCTAAAAGTAGCAAACTCGGTTCATGCTTTGTAAAGTTGTAATCCAAAATTAATTAAAAATGAATATCTATATTTATAAAGTCAAAGTTAAGCCTGAAACTGCCTTAAAATCATTTACATTTCTGAAAAAAACAAATAGCAATTGCGATGTTAGTCGCTACGTTTTCAACTGAAGATTTGCTTTTACAATCTAGTACAGCCGTTTTGGTATTGGTCGTTTTGTTAAGAGTCGTCTTGACCCCAGTTGCAAATCTGTTAAATACTTGATCGTTACGCCTCAATCGTAAAATATATGTCCCAAAGGTTTGTTTTATTATAATCATCCGTTTTTGTCATATATGGGCTAATTGGACAGCCCAGAGAGAGGGGCGGGTACAGAAAAACAGGGTGCGATGCCCTACTCTCTTATTGACAGAACTCTCTGGTTGATTCAGATGCCCAGTGTAAAGCACTGATACATCAGAGCTTGGGTTTTTATAAGGTCTCATCAGGACTTGGTCAAGCGGGGATACGAACACATGACCTCTGTTATTGTAATCATGCGCGTTTTCTCTCGACCACGTCGTCCGGTAGTCCCAAAGGCCCAGGTCCCTTCCACACTTATGGAAAATTCCAGTCATACGTGTCTAAACGGTGTATTTAGTATTAAATAAGAGTTCCTTCCAATAAAATATTGTTCCAATATTCTAAAAGGATATTACTCTGTTGACTTTAATGACCCGAACATTTACCTCTCAATTTCTTTTCATAGTGTGACGTGTCTTGGTATCGGCTTTCGCCTTGTAGACTATAAAAAGGCATAGACTAGAAATATGATTTTTAAAAGTTATTTAATATTTTGTATGAAACAAATAAGCATTACCTTAAAGAAATGTTGTTGATATTCAGAAATTCCTGTTTTTCTAAAAGGGTACTTGTTTTGTCTTTATTCAGTTTCCTAATGTGAACATTATACCATAAACACGAAAAATATACTCGTTTTTGTTTCTTTTGAAATAGATTTGACTAAAGCTTTTACTTAGAATGTGACACAATTTGAAACAAAAGTCTTAATTGTATACACCTTTTTCTAACGACCGTAGAGCAAATAAATATACACCAAAATATTGTATTTTCATTTAACATAAACAGATCTTAAAAATCCATGATAGACACATTTTAGATACTTCGTACGTTTCGCTAATAATGAACTACACCATTAAAGCTATTTTAGGGACTGGGTAGTTTTCATAACTTTGTTTCGTATTACAATCCTTATTCTAACACCATCAATAAATGTTGGTGTATATTGAGAATCTAAAAAAATTGGTGAATTCAAAACATAGAAAGCATTTAATTCAAACATTAGGTTGTGATCCAAAGTATGTGTTATTTGTATTCAGGTATTTTATATGAAAACAATACTATTAAGATATAAACTGTGTAGCAGAATATATGTTCGGAGTAGAAAATGGTTAATATTTAAAATTTCCAATTATCAGGCAAAGCGCTTACAAAGCGTTTGAGTTGAGCGTGAGTTCGTTCTCATGCCATTGATTGGTCAGATTTGAGCCTAGGCTCAAATATGTCCAATAAAACGCTTGGGAACAGTTACATACCATGCTTTTAAAACGCTTTATAAGCATGTACCCAGTTGAGTAATCATTATATTGGCAACAGAACAATTCATAGGGCACAATTTCAAATATGCCGACAATACCTTGTTTTCGCAGACATATTACAGTGATATGTTGTTCATTCAAGTAGTACCGTGTGTTTTTATGTAAACACAGTGTGCACTCTGGTTATAACGTCTATTTAGAAAACATCAAATGTCAAAGTATACAGAAATTGTAATCTCTTTCTCCTTACCCATCTGCCTCATCAAGATCAAAACTGCTTGCAAAAGTTATTATGGTTTCACCACTGGCATGCTAAGAGTTAACCCTTTCCCTTATAGAAGCGACTTTTAGCACATTCATTTTATTCATCCGCTGAAGAAAATAGTTCCAAATTATACCGTAATGTATATGTGTCATATTTAATACTTTCCTTATTCTAGCAGTTAATAGCTTAAAGCAGGCTGAAAGTAAAGCAGAATGCGCCTTAGGGCGCATTCTGCTTTACTTTCAACCTGCTTTAAGTAGTCATATACCTTCAATACTAGAAACAATGCCATCAGGTAAAGGGTTAAAAGTGTTTCAAAACATTATCCAGACAGAGCTTTTTTTAGAACTTCTATTGCTAAGTGCAAATAATCAAATATTAGTTTTAAAAATATGTTTGATCTAGATCACTCACCGAGAAAGTCGGTGTGTGATCAGAGCCCGATCGTTTTGTCTCTGGCATTGATGTGTGTTTGCTCAGTAGAAGATATACAATTCTGTAAATGTTAATCTGGTCTGTTAAAACAAGACTAATTGCTAACGGGATACCTTTAAATTTCGATTCAGGCCGGTGTTGTGAAGTGTTTATCACTTGTTCTAACTTAAACAACAAAACGGAGGTTCTCCGGCGTCTGATCATGCTCGATACTATTGCAATGGACATGCGGTGCCTAGGAAAGAATATCGTCTTATTCAATGCACAATATCTTTGCTAGGCTGACCAATCAATGGAAGACAATAATCTTCCACCACTTAGCATTTGACACTTTATGCAGACTAGATCAGTGGTAAACATACAGTGTCCCCTCCCTACAACGGCCCTCCAAACAATGACTCCCTCCTTACAACGATCCTTGCTGCAGTTCTTTAAACAGGATAATTATGTCTAACGCTTTTACTGATACAATGTCGTCTGCTTTAAATTGTCGTCTGTTGTGTGGTTCTTTAAGTTACATACATGAGGACATTTTGATAGAATAAATATAATGACGAGTGACAAACAGCTTGAATCAAGATCAAATGCCGCGTTACGCGGCGTCTGCTCTGAATTCAAGCTGTTTGCAAATGTTATCAAAGTCTTAATTATCCCCCCTTTAATGACTCCCTCCGAACAACACACACAAACTGTGTTTTCCATTTCGGTTCGTTGGAGAGAGAGAGCACTGTATAAGAGATATAGAACACTATCTTACACATTTGTTAGAAACCATTATAACCTTTCCAAATAATTTGCATCCTGTATTATCACGTCTCATCAGGATCCAAACGGTTTGAAACTCTTACTCTGTTTTGAGAAAAAAGGAGCATATATTATAGAACAGCAGCAGACGACCATTGATATAGACGGAAATAGTTACCCAGCATTCAAATGATCATATTTTGCTTAAGTCTCGAATGACTACAAACCTCGTAGGTAAGTATCCGTTTTTCATTACCTACATATTTTAAAATCAAAATCGAGTTAAGGAAAAATTGGTATTTGCTGTTAAAATTATTATTGTGTCACTCATATAGGTTGTCTTTCAGAACAACCGAGTTATGTGCGAGTACGCGTAAAGAAATGTTGATTTTACTTTCTCACGTTCATTCCAGTTGAAAATGCGTAAACATTGGGAAGTAAGTCATTTATATAGCACAACAAACATCTCTTGGTGTGAGCTTAAGCTTGGTACCGACGATGTTTTTTGTTGCTTGGTCACTCAAAAGGTAGCAGCGGTGGGATAAAGACAACTTTAAGAACGGAGTTGCCGTGCCCACGGTTCTCCCAGGGCCCAAGTCTCGGGACTAGACTTTACGGAGGGGAGGGTTATGTAACGTACGTGGTACGTTGGAATATGCAAAGGAGGCTTCCCAAAACCAATGTATGTTTGGAAGTGAGTCCATTATATAGCACAACAAACATCTCTTGGTGTGAGCTTTAGTTTTGCACCGACGGGATTTGTTGTTGTTGGTTCACTCGGTTTGCACGTTACACAATTAGGTTTACCATTGTATGATGAATTATATAATACTAGACGATAAATAGGGAGTGTCATTGAATTTATTTAACTCGTCGGATAAAATAGAATGATGCAAACGTTTGGCGAGCAAAATGTTATTTAGTACTACGAGTTCAATCAATTTAATCCTGACAACACACGTATATAAGTTTTCTTTTTATAACAAATATAAATTCAGTTTCTATTTAACAGATCAATGACACAAAATTCTAAAAGTTATTTCTTTCACCTTTGTTTCAATTGTTAAGAAAATAATTCGTCATAAACTGATAGGCTGTTACTGGATTTATTAATTGTTACCGTTAGTTATAAACCGTATCACAAAGATAAAGAAAAACAAAATTAGCATATTGTGAAAAATACTTTTTTGACATCGTATTCATTGCTTCAGATAAGATTGAATCTAAAAGGACTGTTTCTCATTGACTAAACTAATTATTTAACACTTGGTTTTGTTTTCAGACTTACGTCAGTATGATGTAACGCTAGAAAGTTTAAACATACCACAAGCATATTTGTTCGTACTACAAGCTGTTTTATCAGTATTATTCTAGGTCAATGTTAATTAGTACCTAGCCGTTTTTGCGAGGTTGCTCAGGAGAAAACAGTTTATATAGACCAGTTGTAACACTTGGACATGTTTCGATGACTCATGATTGTCCATTATACTGTTTTACAGTCGACGTAGTAAAACGAACGTTTGGTGATTCCTTAATTGGTATTTTATAAGCACCCTGTGTCATACTTTTTACGATATACATGTATAGCATGTTTATGTAATAAACCGTATTTAATGACTATATCCCGGTTGTTAACATGTATCTTAATCACTGTCGTGTCTGTCGTCTCAATAATTCAACTGAATCTAGTCATTTTGAGACCAGTTATCGAATTATTTGTAAAGAAAAATCGGATTTGTGCGTGATTCGGCTATCGTTAATACATGCATGAATGTTAGCAGACTGTCATTCAACCCTGTAGTACATGTATATCATTATTGCTATTTACTAATCGGGTTTAAATTGTTTATATCGTGATTTAGTCATGACATTCAATATATATATATTGCGTATAACCTAAACCCTATCTGCCATTGCCGACACCTCTGTTTAATTTACAATAAGGCGATGTTCCCGAAAGAGCTTTTCTAGAACAGCATCTGTAAGAGCTGCATATTCCACTTGAGAAAAACGTCTGCTTTATTTAGACAGTTCTTGATTAACCATATCTTTTTTTATTTAGTCAAACGGTTTAACGTGGTAACTTAAAACAAAACAAAATGTTTTATATGATATCTTTTATTTATGTTTTGTTCTGCATTAAGTATTAGATGGGACTATGCTTATTCAAAGAGTCGCGGTTGACACGAATTTGACTGTACATTACTGATTTTACAATGATGTATGTGTATTTTAAAAATAGAAATATTATCATCATCGGGTTTTTTATTAACATGCTTTTCAAAATACAGACACGTGTGATTATTCACCTTTTTGTGAGAAGCACAAGATCCGATTCAGAAATATTTCTTAGAAAGCGTAATCTATAAAGGTTGTTTTCTCAGAATAATGCAGTTTAATAAAACATTGACCATATCTGTCAAAACCGGAAATAATAAATAAAATGTATTTCCTTAGCACATATCATCTGATCAGCTAGGGCATGCACAGAGGGGAATACGAAATGTTTCTATGAAAGCGTCGATGCTTAATTTTTTTATGATCAACAGGCTGAACTCATATCAGATGCAAGTAAACACATCTGATCAGGATCAAAACCGTTTGACATTAAATTTAAATAATCGGCTACATTGTCAACAATTTGTTATTGTCTACATTTCATTTCATCGAGTTTACATTTAATTCTATCAATCATGAGGGAATGACGTCTTTGAAATTGTGCCTGTCTAACCCATAATAGATATTTTCATTACAATTGTTAGACTTACCTGAGGTAAATACAGGAATACTCTTTACATCAGCAAATATCTAAACCAAAATTCTTAGATTGTTTCGAACATCGCGCCCGAAGGCACTCTTAAACTTAACACACAATCTTGACTTTTTTGTAAGTATTAAAATTTACTACTATGTGGGTGTCAAAGAATTTCGATTCTGAGCCCCAAAATGTTTGCAATAGACGTAAGGTGTTTTACCCTAGATCAAATTTATTGTGAGCTTTTACCCATTCACCGCCATATTGTCGTCTGCTTCAATAGTTTTGTCTGCAGTATCATTTCGAAGTTAGATTTAAAACAGTATAACTGACGTAAATTCAAAACAGGTGACAAACAAATTTGGCGTCTGATCAGAATCAAAACTGTTTGCAAATGTGCTTTATGACGTCATTGAGAGTGATAGGGTAACATAAGCACATTTATTTGGCAAGCCTAACGTCTTTCTTGCTGTACCACGTGTAGCGAGTTGACAAATTGCCTCGGATACGATGTCGGAACGAAAAGCGACCGTAAGTAATCTAATCATGCCTAACATATAGGAACTGCGACCGAGAGTACAAAAGATCAATTATTCTTGGGCAAATAACTAGTTCTGAAATCCCAAGTGGAAAATAAGGAATCAATATGTTGAATATATTATTTTCAAGCGGAAAGTGTCGTACACATGTATCTATTTATACAGTCCAAGCGCTGCGAACATTGAACGGTTGTTGACATGCTAAGAACATCCCAATCCATCTGTATTAAAATGTTCACAGCACTAGCTGTTTAATACTACATAATCAGTTGTATGCACAATAGTGACATATAAATGCTTTTATAACCAATTGTTCTCATGATATACGACAAGTCACATAACATATTTAAATTAATCATATATGAAAGATTATTTTCATGACGTTTTTTTACTTGTTCGATATTTTTTATTCTCTTCTTTTTTTAGAATAAGTAACTGGTGTTTTTAGATGTCAATACGTATATTTTCTATGTAGAATGATTCCTTCGTTAATCCGTATCCTACCGCTCGCGACTATACTGGTATTAGCAAACAGTTTGGAACCAGATCAGATGCCGCGTAACGCGTTATGTTGATCCAAAGTATTTTACAACCGTCTTTAAAGTTATTCTATTTGAAAATACCAAACAATATAACTTGACTTATTTGGCAGACGATAATCTAACGACAGGATAAGGTTAAAGCCATCCTGTTGTATCTTTAGTAATGGCTAAAGTGCGGTGGAAATTATAGAAATGATTATACTAAATTCATTACGATTTATTTGTTGCTCCAATATTTTAGGAGAGTACGGTCATATGGTTAATATAAATAGATTGAATTCTATTGAGGTTGATTGGCACGGGCAATTACCATAATGAACACGTATTCGTTTGTAGGAATCATGATTTGATAAAAACTAAAATTATACCGTTTAACCTTTAGTATGCTAAGATTGTGTTGGTTAACATTTCAAAACAGTTTAGGCCTATATCACACACCACGTTGGGCGTTTGGTCCAAACTGTTTTGACACTCTTATTCATAATTTTCTTCATTTTAAAAATTCATAATAACTGAATTGTGAATTTTTCATAGATCTACTATATATTTGGAGCAGACAACAATACAGAATTATAAGCATAAAAGTGACGATGCAATATTCCGTTAGTCTAAACGTGATTCCATGAAGTATTGCATGAAAGTGAAAAACAATTAATAAAATTTATAAAATGGTTTTACACTTCGCATTATAGACGAAACTGCAATTTGCAATCAGTTTGGTTCAGCAACTATATTTGGCCCTAATATAAGGTTTTACAGTTCAATTGGAATATAATTATTTGCAAACAGTTTCGATCTTGACCAGACATTGTGTGTACGATCAGAAACCCGTTGTTCAACGTTCGTATCAATTAATGTCTTCCGTCAACCTCATAAAAACGAATTTGGCATAAACTTGAAGATGACAATGTTCTAGCCGACGATAATTGGCAATGAAAACATTGAACATTTAACCCTTTCCCCCATAGAAGCGCTTTTTAGCGGATATGATTTATTCCTTCGCTGAAGAAAATAGTTCCAATTTATACAGTAATGAATATATATTATAGGGAAAATTTCTATAGTCTAGCACATGATAGCTTAAAGCAGGCTGAAAGTAAAGCAGAATGCGCCTTAAGGCGCATTCTGCTTTACTTTCAACCTGCTTTAAGTAGTCACCTATCTTCAATACTAGCAGTAGGCTATCAGGTAAAGGGTTAAGACAATTACAGACGACAACTGTAAATCCTAAAACTGTAGGGGACAGAGTGTTAAAAGTCTTGTTCTACTCATATGACATATTAACACTTTCACTGCCAATACAAAACACAATGTCATTTGCAATCAGTTTGGATCCTGATCATATGCCGCGTAATGCGGCGTCTGATCAGGATCCGATCTATTTGATACTCCTATCAATGTTTCTTAAGCGAAAACAATGCGTCAATTTATTATTTTAGAAGAAAATACAAACGGAAAATTTGAAGCAGACGATAATAGAACGGTGAATGTGTAAGACGCTGATCTCAAACGAGTTTAGAATTGAAATGTTATTAAGCGAGCCTTGGTGAGCTTAATAACCTTTCTATTCACGACGAGTTTGAGATCAACTTGTCTTAAACATCGACGAGTGACATATTCTTTTTTCTCACATAACCAACGATTTTAAGCTATATTTCAAAGCAATACGCATTTTTTGGAACCCCGGTGACTTCAAAAGTGACGTTATAGTGACGTCATCAAATTGATCTCACACATGTTGGAGACAAGGATATTCGTGATCGTTGTTCGCAATAGAAAACAAGGGTAGTTATGTGAGAAAATAGCATCGTTTCAACTGTATCTTCTAGAGTCGTTTTCGGATGTGAGAGAAAACGGACTAAATATCTGTATGTGTACTGTGTGCATTGGTTACCAAATTGAAACGATCTACGAATTAATGAATCGTTAATTGTGCCGATAAGCAGTTTGCTGAGATATTGAGGGAGAAAATGTACATGTATGCATGCATCCCCAAACCTCTGGAACACTCTACTAGCAGACATGAATAACAAGAGTTCAGTTGCAGCTTTCAAAATGTCTGAAAAAACACTTCAATAACATTTGTTTTTAGAACAATGTAAGACATAGTACTGCTACCTCTAGACTGTGTTCTTTATGTAGATGTTGTGGGTCTATATGTGAGTTCCGGGGTCCTACCGTTTTAACTGACGCCTGCCTGGTGGATCTTGATAGTAGGGACTTTTGAAACCAGCTTACTGAGTGTCTGTTCATGGACAGTCGGGAGAGGAACAACAAGGACTTTTAAATCACTATTATAATCATGCGATTAATCGTTTTAATATTTTACTCATTTTAAAAATGATTTTTTAAACTAATTATAAGTCTTATAATCCTAATATTTATATTGTAAGAACTTTCCTAACTCAGGACTTATTTTAATGTTAATTCATAAGGAAGGATGTTTTTAGTATTTGTAAATGTACAGTAGAACCTCTCTATTACGACCACTTAATTATGTTAATTATTAGGGTGTTTACGATAGGTGACCGCTTAAAGCAAGGTTACAGTGAAACAGAAAGCTCCTATAGGAGCTTTCTGTTTCACTGTAACCTTGCTTTAAGCTGTCACATGTCTATTATACACTCAATTAGCCTTCGTTTTAGTGGTCGTAATAGCGAGGTTTTACTGTAGTTATTTGTCGTATTACATTTTAATTTATTCAATTTCATGTGAAGCGCTTGTAAACGCACACCTCCTGTGTGAAAAGAGCACTATTCTAATCTGGTATAATAATAATTTGTTAATATATAAGATTAACTTAAAATCATACAAGTACCATGACGGCTCATTGTTTAAGGTTATAGTACATGCAGTTAACTAATTCGTAAACTTAAATGTGGAAAATGTAAACACATGTGCATTCTGATTTGTAAGAGAACATTTAACTGGATATTTACAAAGAATTTCGAAAAATACTTGTTATAATCTGTCTCTTACAAGGTCGGCCAACAGTATAAGGATTTCGTAATATTCAAATACCAGGTACTTTCAACAGAGGTTTTTTGGACTAAATGAAGGTCTGATCCATATTATGTTCAAGGATTCATTTTGTATATCAAGCTTGATGACTTTGCTGCAGGTGAAATGTTCACCAAATTAATATTTAAACTTTATAATTGACAATCAGAAAAGTTTAAGTGCCTTAGGCACATCACATCCTAGCCGTATTTCACGAAATGCTATTTTTTGTAATATTATGTTCTGGCTCATGTCGTAAAATCAACATTTATAACATAATCACTGCGTCCGTCATAAATATTGTTATATTGTTTTGCATTATTCCTTGTTGCAATCTGAAACGAGCAAGAATTCACGGCACTGACCACAATTGGACAGAACAGTATCCAAACCGTTTGAAACTTTCAGTCAAGACTTACGGACTAGGAAATAATTTCCCGTTATAAAAAACTGAACACAAACGTAATGAAATACAATTTTGAAAATAGCAGTTTTTTTTTAAAAATAATACATAAACAGAAAGAACTAAAGAAACAATAAAGAGATAAGAATGTTTTTGTTAAGACCCCCGCGGAAGAAACATGTTATGACTGTAATATTGAAGTCATAATAATACTAAAACGGTTCCCTAAAGGAAACATGAATTAAAACCATTAATTTCGTTTAAATTTCCAACACCATAATATCAACAAAAACAGACTATTGTATTATTATAACTTCAAATGCAATACAGATAAATCACACATGTATTCTCTAAATTATTATCATATATTTTATAAGACCAACCATGAAACAGTCACTGATACATAGCAAAACCTAAATTAAATCGCATTTATAAAACGGTTTCTTATTCATTTGTTTAAACCCATTTGCGCTTAGTGGTATCGTCAAGGCTAACACATTTGCATAGTCCATTCTTATCTAAGGGGTGCTTGGTCTTCATTTGCATTTTGTTTAAATTGAAATTCCTATGAGCTAACAGTGTTGACTCTGGTCAGACGCCGCATTATTCGCTGTCTGATCAGAGTATACACTGTTTGCATATGCCCAATAAATGGCATCCCGGGTACAAATGGATTATCTAATATCTATTTAGACAATCAGGAACTAATATGATGATTTAATTGAACGAAATCATGCGAGTATTTAAATCTTATCCTATCGTTCTTATGTCTGCTTGGAAATAGCCCTCCGTAAAGTTTGTCAAATTAAGACTTTTTGATCGTAAAATTGAAGACACCTTAAAACGAGTGTCAAGCACAGTGCGGGTCCAGTAGATCAAATGCCGCTTTACGCAATGTTTAATCTCGACACAAACAGTTTTGCCATGGAAGTCCTGTTGTGATCGGCAGAATAATCCACTATCAACCTTACATTTTTAGTTGTTCAGTTTCTTCAAAACTCACCAACCATGAGTTCAGCAAAGAAATCGATGATCGTCGTTGGCCATTGATTGCGATATGGCTACCTGTCTGAAACGTTATCTTTCCGTTTAAATGCAAACGCATTGCAATTATATATATAGAAAATGACAAACTTTTTCACAACTCTGACTACCAGTTTAAATCTGAGTTCAAACAGTTTGGAGCCTGATCAGACGCCGGGTTACCAAACTGTTTGCACTGCAAATAATAGTTTTAGCGTAATGTTTGCAATGGATATAATAGTTTTAGCGTAAACGCGTTTATTGGGAAACAATACGTTTTCTCTACTGCACTCTGCACGCTGCACATGTGACAAAAAATGTTAACCTAAACCACAAACAGTGGCAACTGAAGTCACTACTGATGTTGACCATTATATTATCTAATGTCAAAAAAATGATTATTCGGTTTAGATACAAACAGTTGGTAAATATCAGCCTAATTAGGAAAAGAAAGCAGCGCACGTTTCTTTAGTTACTCTGAAATTTAAGCGATATACTTGGAGGCGTATATTACTATTCAAGAATTCGGTTACATAACCGTAGGTAATTTTATATCTTATAAAGCTCAATTTTCTGTGAATATCTGATACACGTAATTTGATTTTAAAGCTGTAGTAGAGATAACTAAGAGATGTCAAAGCGTGCACATCACTTCTTATTCCGTTCACTGTCATAATGACGTCAGTGACCGGCTGTATGGCTTAGTGGAAGAGCGTCCGCTTGCAGTGTGAGAGGTTGTGGGTTCAATCCTCGGCCGGGTCAAACCAAATACTACAAACTTGGTAGTAATGGCTTCCCTCCTTGGTGCTCAGGATTTCGGGTAAGCATTACAACTAGTTCGTCGGTGTCAGGATAAAGTGACAGGCCGGGTACAGTCCCATTGCTGCACCTAAAAAGTGTCACTGCTCGTAATACCCGAAAGGGATGTGTAGCAGTATATAGAAACAGATACATGAATTACCTGCTGCCATAATAGTATCTGCCTGCGAATTATTACATGCTTTTATTTCTAAAACACCAAATTCAAACATACATGTATTTGCTTTACTTGTATTAAACATTTGACCAACGCTTAGTATTCGGAGTCCGATCAGTTTTCATACTGTTTGAACAGCTAAGTGTGGTCGGGTTTTGCCTTGAATAGTTGTAGAAAAGTGAATAGGAAAAGAAGAATATTAATTTGATGTCGTAAATAAACTTATAATAGTTTGATTCTGGTGATTAATTGACCAATTGTTGTAATGATATGTACTGTTATATTATAAATGCTCATTCAACCACACATTATTGGTTGTAGAAAAGGTTTTGCAACAACACATTACTGTTCATAATGGTTGTAGTCTACAATTGTTTGAGACGCATCAAACTACCATGCAGTATATCTTTTAAGCATGGTGTTTATTGTTGCAGTCGTTTTTGACTTGCTAACTATGTAACTGCATGCTCCGTGCACAAAGACAATATTTTCTTACCTGTCAGGAGAAATAGACAAACTTTGTTTTTACACGTAATGACACGAGTATGTTGTTTCAGGTGTTAGGCAAAAGCGACTTCCAAAAGATACTTGTTTGAACCATGTAACTAAAACATTTACATACATACTTCAGTTGTTGGTCGCTACTCCTCCCGAACATCTAATGAAATATCCATACTCATAACGTCTTTTATAAAATGAACTGCCATATACTATGGGTACCCATGTCGCGCCAAAGCTAGTTTTGTTTTCAATATATAGGATGCACAGGTTAGTCGGATGAATTTAACATTACCATTGACCATCAGAAGCGCGATGCAGAAATATAGGCCAATGCAAAATCCTTTATAATGGTAATGGGTAATTTTATTTTTGTTTCTTTGTTATTTTAACTAAGTCTAACTTTAAAACTGAAATGTGTTGTTTCTAGTATCCAAATGAGCCCAATTCATCTTTACCATTCATTTCAAAATGACTAACTATGCTTAGAAGAGTTTTCTCATAGGAGAAGCCATATCTACACACGTATAAATTTCGGAAAGGGCGCGTATACACTGCACAAGGGCCTCATTCATTCAACCCTGGTTAAAGTATCATCGTTATTTCCGAACAACGACGGTGCACTTGTCACATATGCAAACAGTGTACACCTAGATCAAAGGGCTTCTAAAAAAACTCTGCTTAGAGTATGCACTGGTAATTATTTGCTATATTTTGCAGAAACAACTCTAATTAATCAAACCTGGACTAGACATCATTGGAAACTAGAAATACCCATTAAAAGTTTAAGGGGTGAATGAGTTAATGGGTAAACTAGGCACATGTCATAATCAAATTGTTATTTTAGGACCTGCCAAACAGTGTTTTAAACATGTCTCATGAGACATAATGATAGATGTTCATACGTCTCAAAGAAATAAACGTAGGTTAATATTCGTGGTTTGTAATGAAAATAGAATATAAATGAGCGAAAATGCGCACATATTATTCCATTGCACGTTTGAGTACAGTGAAAGTGATATAAACGAGTACTTGTATTACTGCATAATTACATAAACACATTTTCTAGGTTACATTCCTCAAGCAACTACTGTGTCATATAAGTTAATATAACATAAACTGTAATTAATGTGTCTCAAGGTACCATGCTTCAGAGGCAACAAAATAATAAGTGAGCAGAGTGAGGTATTGTTTTCCTGTACAGTCTCTGTGCATAAATTGGTTTTTTGTCTTTGAATCCGCAAACTGTTATTTCGAAAATATAAGTTTCAGACATGAAACAATGTCGTAGGTGGTACAATGATGCGTTTAAGTTTTTTTTTTCAGTACAAATTACAAGACGATATTGTGCTATACCCCCGGCATAGCAGTTATCGTAGGCGTTCACGACTTTGCCGACTACAACAACGACAACCGTTGTTGTAGTCGGCAAAGTCGTGAACGGCGTAAACAATTGTGAGAAAATGCTTTAACTTCTACGCCCATCGGAGTATTGCTTTCATATTTGATTTGCATGTGTATATAGACAAGAATTGTCTTTGCATACAAAATAATGATCCCTGTGACATTGACCTTGAGGTCCGAGATGCGTTTAGGTTTCGAAATATTGTTTTAGATTTCGAAAAATACTTTGAGGTATTGCTTACATATTTCATAATGATGTTTTTATTGCCAATACCATCCAATGTACGCAAAGAGTTTGACCCCTGTGACATTGAGTTTGAATTAAAGGCCTGCATTTAGGTTTCGCAAAAACGTTTTATTAACTACTATGTCCTTTGAGTTACTGCATTCATATTTGGTATGCATGTGATAAACAAAACCTGTCCATGCAAGTAAATTTGACTATTGCGACCTTGACATTGTACTCAGGACTCGCGTTAAGGTTTCGAGCATGCATAAAATAATCACTCCTATGCCCTTGAAGTTTTGCTTTCTTTTTTGGTAAGAATGTGTACATGGACAAGACGTTTCCTTGACCTTGAACTTAGTAAGTGTGTTTAGGTTTCAAAAAAGGCTTATAGCTCATATGTCCCTTGATGTAAATGTATATATTATGTCTCGACGGATACGTATATGGACAATGCCTTTCCATGCACACAAATTTGATATCCCTGTGACCTTGACCTCAAACTCTGCTTCAAATTTTCGAAATGTGCTGTTGGCGAGCTTTGCTTTCTCTCTTGAAACTCTTGTTACATTAAACATATAGTTTCTCGTACTTAAAATATAACAAGTGTTACGCTTTCCGTAGATTTAGTTTTTATCATTTAAAATACTTAACCCTTTCGGTGCCAAATTATTCGAGAGAATTTTACCCCTTCATCCTTTAATTGTCGGGTCGTCTCCTTCAGTATTGTTGTCTGCAAGAATATTTCAAAGTTAGATTTAAGGTTGTATGACTTACGAAATATCGATAAAAGTATCAAACAGTTTGAATCCTGATCAGATGCCGCGTAATGCGGTGTCTGATCTAGATCCAAACTGTTTGCAAAGTCGCTTTTATGCGACTACTGCGCCGAAAGGGTTAAAGTTCATGTTAGCAAATGGGTTCAACAAATCTAATTGACGTTTTCTGTAATGTCGCGGTATCAACTATACAACAAATAAGGTATGAAGGGTCTAAATTCAGAGAACATATTTTTAAATAAAAATTATTATCGAGCTGAACTTAAGAAACTGTTTCAATTGTTTCATTTAAAGGCTGAGTCTGAATGCTCGAATTCAATATTGAATTGACAATATACAAAATTTACGGCACAAAACTCTAAAGGTTCTTACTTCAACTTTTGCCTCAGCTATAATAGACTATAAAAAACCGATTTGTCATAACTGTTATTGGGTACTATTATCCATCAGTAGATAAGGGCAGTATCCACAAAACAAAAAATGCGAAGAGACTTGTCAGTTATAAAGTCAAACTTTCAAATAAGCTTTAGTTTAAGCATTCTCTTTTATAGTTAAATGATTATTCTATATTCACTTTCGTTTTCGGAATTACGTCATTATGATGACTTGACGTCATTATAGTGTAACGTCAGATGGATTGAAGGATGAGTCATGTTTTAACGGACTGCGATATAAAAATGTCATATAGCGCCGATGAATGATGAGGGGTGATAAGATTAGATAATGGTGATTTTAGGAAGATGATTTCGGTTAATCCCATTAGTTGCAAAGCAGTGAATAGAATCAAAACCACCGACCTTCCTCCCTTTACGTTATTGGTAGAGGGGATGACCTCTGTCTAATAAACAGAAACAATTCCTTATGACAATTAAGCCCCAGAACCACGACAACGCAGGTGGTCTCCGGTTAACGCAAGAAAAATACACCAGCATTTTTTGTTTTGTGGCATCAAGCTGTTTTATTCTCATTCACTGTTATATATGTATCCTTTTAGGGGCGAGGGTCCTCAGCAAAAACATTATATAGACTAGCTAGATACTTGTAAATGTTTTTTTGACTCATTATGTTTCTAAATATTTTCAACCAAACTGTTTTTACAGTCGGCATAAAAACAGTACTTTGGTGATTCGAAATTTAATATATTAAATGCATATGTGCCATATTTATCACACAGTAAATTATCAAAAAGGTGAAAGCTAGGGAGCAGTCTGGTCAGTGTCTACTCTGTATGCTTAGTGTTGTTACGGCAGTTTTTAAATGGACTGTACCGATATGTTACCATTGTTACGTTGTATATTTCACAAAATACATGTAATATTAGTTTGAGCATAACCACATAACATATTAGATATTGTGTTTTACCATGTTATGTTTTAGTGATTAATTTTAACTAGTGTTTTCGCAATGATTTGTTCTGCAGCCGTAAGACGCCGCGGAGTCGTCGACTGGACAACGATTGGTCGAAGCAGATGATCTGATTGCAAAAGTGAGACCATTACCTTGTAAAATGGATGCACCGACATCATTTGCTAGAGTATTCGCAATAAGAAACATTTAAGTCAATGTACGCTTATTCCGACTACAATTATCACAGTCATCACGAAAACACATCGGTGAATCTATATACAGCACTCGGGTTACCATGATAGATATGCCACAATATAAGTTATGTCGAGCTTATTGTACCTAATATGAAATATACAGTGCCATCAAAATGAATATGGGACGAGGCGAAGCCGAGTCCCATATAATTTTTTAATGGCAACGTATATTCCATATTAGGTATAATAAGCACGGCATAACGAATTTACCTTACAGACTACTTTGATTTGAAGCATTTTAAGTTTAATATATACTTTATATAAACTGTATGAATTACCTCCAAGTTACGCTCCAAAAACATTCACCTTTTTTGTATTTTGCATAAGTTTCATTCTTTTATTATTTCAATTCTATGAATATTAGTAAAGATTAAGGTTAGTATCCTGTTGTTGTTAACTTAAAATTAAACATGTTGATCTTATTTTAGAATTTATAAAACAATATATATATATTTTAGAAGTGGGCTTGGCTTAAATTGAAACAGACTATTTTCATTAAAATGATTAGGAGTGAATGGGTAAAGCTTTGACGATTTCCTGCAATGTTTAACATGAATTTTTAAAAGTGTTTGCCAAGTTTTATGATAACCACATCATTTACACAGGGTGTTTCGGGCAACGTATGTATGCCAATTTGCATCGTACTCGCCTACTACATGTATTGAAATAATGAGTTGACGAACTTTCTATAATTGACTATACTTACTTTTTCAGAAAATGTTCGTCTCAAAGATACTCTGCTTTATTATTAATTCAAACAACTTGTGTAGTTAAAGTGCCCATTTTAGTATGTATCGTTACAAATCATATAAAATACTATATCTAGTTATATATGTTGAAACATTTCATTTGATTTTCAATGGATGTTTGTCCTTGTGTTTTCGGCAAATACGTAATAACAACTACATACGTTTTCCATTAAAGTTGATGTTGATTAATGATGAACATGTACTTCTGAAGGAGGTCGACATTTCTGTTATTCTTTTAAGATACATCAATGATCATTTGTAAGTTGCCCGTGTCATTGTGTTTTAACAGTTCAATCTTAAACCAATAAAATGATGCTGACAAATGTTACTGTCAGTGGCAAGATGTTTATCAATTAGTCGATGAATATACACACTTAGTTTCAACCCCTTCGATAACATTCAAATCATTAGGAGTAGAATTTATATAAGTTTGAACCAAACTTGTTTTATTATCCTAATATTCATACGTGAATTTGTATGTATTGTCAGTCATGACTGTATCTTTTTTTAAGTAAAATACTTTTTAAACAAAATCATTAACCGTATTCGACTGGCAAACGTTAGGTATTCCATCAATTGAGATTACACAATAAAAAATCTGACCAATCAAACAATCGTTTTTGGATTGTGGTTGGCGTCTGTCACTTAACGAACTAAACATTTTCATTTTGTTCCATTTACCGAAGAACCGATAGGTTTCGATTTAACGCAAACTTTTGTATTCGACTTAAATATTATTTAACGCAAAACTATTACTTAGTTGCAATATGACCAGTCGAATACGAATTACCTCACATGTTGAACATTTAATGTTTCTTGTAAAATAATTCGATGGTATAAAACATGCCCCGAGCTAGTTAAATTAACTGCAACACCTACCGCATTGTAGTATTAACCATTAACATGCATGTTGTCTTATAATAGTTCCAATTTATACTGTCACAAAAAAAAATCACAAGAAATAGTCTCTATATTTTAGCAGATAAAAGCTTAAAGCAGGCTTAAAGTAAAGCAGAATGGGCCTTAAGGCGCATTCTGCTTTACTTTCAACCTGTTTAAAGTGGTCACATGTATTCAAAACTAGAAACAGGTTATGGGTTAAATGGTTAAAACATAGCATCTGCTATATGAACACAAAATAATATTCAAATACGTTTCAATCTTATTTAAAATTGATCAGACGTGACAGACTGTTTGAATACAGAACATAGGTGGCGTTATGCGACATTTTCTCTGTATCAGACTGTTGGCAAATGTTAATCAAGTCGCGTTAAGCATTATAAGAGTTAACTATTACCATGCTACAGTGGAGAATCTGTTATTCTTTCCCGTTTCAACGCAAACGTACGCAAACGCAAAACACTAAAACGTAGAAAAGTACAACTTTTGGACAATTCTGATAATTCATGTTTATCTTGGTGGCAAACAGCTTGGAGCCTGATCAGACGCCGGGTTACCCGGCGTCTGAACTGGCTCAAAACTGTTTGCACTGCAAATAATAGTTTTAGCGTAAACGCGTTTATTGGGAAAGAATAACACATTCTCCACTGTAAGTGCGACTTGACTAACTTTTGCAAACAGTTTGTATCCAGAGCAGACGGGGCGTGACGATGCGTCTGATCTGGATCCCAACTGTTTGGCTTTCATGACCAAACTTTCTTCAGTAAAAAAGGCATTCAATCTGAATTTGAGGTTTTCGAAGACGATATCTATTTGAAGCAGACGCCAATTTAGGATGATAATGATTAAAAGCATCATTATCCAGACTCATTGTTGTTAAGCATGCTGTGTTTTGCCACGTGTAAAACAAAACATGTCGTTTACATAGATATCATTTCGATTTATCTGAAATCTTACATTTCAATAATATCACCAAAGTATCAAACAGCTTGGTTCCGGCTGAGACCCCGAGTTACCATGAGTTTTAAATCGGTCCAGAATGTTCGCAATAGGTAACAAAAATGTTCCAGTAGCGAGCACAAGAAAAGCAATTATTAACCAAAGCATCTTGAGAAAACGTTCGGTTGTTTAACCGTTTTGTTTACTCTCGATTAATAAAGTTCTATAATTTCTGGACTATTTAAACGCAATGAAACATAATAAATGAGCGCATTAGACACCTTTATTATCAATTTTAACTATAAGCTAAAACATATCACAATAGGTTTGCATTACGTTATGCATAAAATACATTTGCTTGCATCATTTTCTGTATGTCATACTTTTTTTCTAAATCCGTTTTTAACGAAATAAGCAAGCATACCCCGTACTCAATTAAGCGAGCTGAAGTTATCGGAATTAAACTGAAGACATTTTCAGATGTTGAAATTAAATAACTTCGAATAATGAGGTTCGGCTGTTTTACATGCTGTATGGAAGTAGAGTAGACCATACTGTTAAACCGGTTTTTTCGCGAGGGTATAACTTACGCGTTAAATTTTGAGAATAGGTGACTTCTTAAAGCAGATTGAAAGAAAATCAAAATGTGGCTTAAGGCACATTCTGCTTTACTTTCAGCCTGCTTTAAGCTACCACCTGCTAGAAATATAACATGATGTCGCGAATTAATACAAAATCGCATTACACGAAATATTCATGACGCAAAAAATACCGGTTTTTCAGTATATCGAATATGTATGTACCGCTGCAGTGAGATCGGTTATCGAAGTTCTACTATACAGTAAAACGTCTCTATAACGACCAATAAATTGTGTTAATTATTACGTGCTTAAGGCAGGCGACTGCTTAAAGCAATGTGGCAGTAAACAGAAAGCTCATATATTGGCTTTCTGCTTTACTGTCACCTTGTTTTAAACGTCAAGTTTTAAACTGTCTTTTGTAAAGTCAATTAACCTTCGTTCTTTGTGGTCGTTATAGAAATTTTCAGTCAAATCACTGGACAATATTAATTATTTGGTGTTTAAGGCAGGCGGCTGCAAAAAGCACGGTGAATGTAAAACAGAAAGCTTCTTCATGAGCTTTCAGTTTTACCTTGCTTTAAGCTGTAACCTTAGCTGTAACGTTTAGTTGTCGTGGTGGAGATGTTTTACTGTACCGTCATCCATACATAGAAAGGTCTTGAGTGTTTGAAGTAATAATTGCGTGATTTCAAGTTACATCGATAGTTAATCTTATTAACAGAATCTCACACGGTATTAACGTTAAGAATCTTGTCATTTGGAAGTTGTGAAGAGACCTGTGGAAATTAAGATAATTTAGTTAACATATGTTGGCACCAAAACGTGTATTTCACATACTTGTAACTGGGAAGGTAGTCTGGCACATATTACAGGTTCCACTGCACCCATTCATTCTGTAAAAGAGGACAAGCTCATGTCGTTATTGACCGAAATACTGTGTTACGAGGGGTGTTTCATAATGCACAGTAAGATCACATGACTAGATAAGTCACACCACGAGCCTTAATGACCCCAAGTCAAGGGCACTGGACCGTTTTTGTGTATTTTTGAGGTAATGTTTCCAACAAATTTTGATACCATATTTACCATAGCGGTTATATTATTTGAAATAATTTTATGAAACTTTCGGTCAAATTAATTCAGACACTTATACACAAATTTCGCAGTTTAAAGTTATATCATTTCACAAAATGACAAAAATATAGGTAATATTTAACTCTTACTGAAAATATCATAAAAATGACACTACTGTTATGATCAGGAGGTTTTGTTGAAACATACATGTAGAACATATTTTGTTTTATTTCACACCTACATCGATTAAACCAATCGAAAGCCCCTCTTTCTACCACGTGACGGTACAAGAGAACCCTATATTGTACCGGAATTTAAAAAATCTATCCCAGAAGGCCATATTTTTCTCATATTGGACTCGGATCCAAAAAACCTATATTTTTCATATTGGACTGGACAGCTCTTCCGACACTCTATTAAGAGTAACTTCCCTTGGCATTTCACCTTGTTCCATCTCTGCAATGACACCCACTTGGAGACACATATTGTGTGTGTTGCTCGGAGCGAGTCTTTATAGGGAGGGAAAAATAAGACTTGGCTTACATTTGCAATATTTATTTAATTTAATGACGTAACGATAAACAATATGCTGTAGACGTTTTGGCGCGTTAACGTTCAAACGTAAACTACAGTAAATAACGTGGTGACGTTATAATAAGTTGTTTTTCTATATTATGAATATAATTTTTGTTTATCCGAATATACATTTTAAAAATGCATAAGATAATTTATGCCTTATCGGACTGAAATTCTAAATATTAGTAAGTTTTATAATCATAACAACAAAAGAAAAAATATGAAAATGCTTTTGAGGAATAAAATTATTGTAGGTATTTCTTCACTTTTAAAGGGAGGTAATTCATAAAGTTCGTTATATCATAATTTGAAAAAACGACCCTTTGTTAGATTTCTTACACCTTTAACATGTTTAAAAAGAGTATATTGATGGAGGTAAATGATTAAAAATTAGATCTAGAACAGAAAATTATGCAAAATGATACGTGTAGACGATTATAGATTTGAAATAGATCTACTGGTGTGAGTAATAGCATTTTGGAGCTGTTTATAAGAGAGTTACGTCCACTCAGAGTCATGCGTGTAAATGTATGAATTTAAAAGTAGTCGCCTCGGTAAGATTGTAGTTATAATGTACTGTTATGTGTTAAGTGATCTACACTATTGTTTATTTTTCATTGCAAAATAGAAAAATGGCGAATGCTTTTGGAGCGGAAAGTGGGGGTAATTCATATAGGTTATATAAAGTAGGCCTAAGGATTAAACTTAAATGCTTCAAATCAAAGGTAACTTTCCGAATAGCGGCAGTCGACAAATTTAAGCAGATGGTATTGCAGCCATGAAAAGAGTTAGACATAAAAAATATTGTCCTGTTTAGGGAACTGCGACAAGAGCCGGTGTAGGGAGGGAACACTGTATTTTGTTTTTGGAAATTGCGAAGTCAAAGGCTAGGCTAGGCTAGAATGAATAGGAAACAATGCATGTGTTTTTTTTGTCATTTTATAATTTTATGGTGTGAAATAAAGAGGTAATTTAACAGTGTTGAGTACAATACTGAATTCTATTGGACTCGTACACAGCAGTCATAATCCATATTGGACTCGGCTATCGCCTCGTCCAATATGAATTATGGCTGCTGTGTACTCGTCCAATAGATTTCAGTATTGTACTCAACACTGTTAAATAACCTCATAATATTAAACCAGGCTGTAATTGAAGCAATTGAAGTACATGGTTATGTTTTAAAATCAAATTATAGATATACGAATCTAGAAAAAGTTCATAGCGTTCGATAATTCGTGTCAACTTTTTTCATTAGCAAAATGAGAAATTTTAGTTTTTTAAAATTGAGATTTAAAACAGCTGAGCCTTTTAACTGTAATGAAATCTTATTTATATTAAAATTCAGACATAAACTGATATATTTCAAAAACAACGTATAGAAATTTTACTTTCAAAAACGTTATTAGGTCAATAAGTAATGTCTGAAAAGTGCTATGTTCTAGTGCCCTTGAGAAGGGGTCATTTAGATACGTATTGTGAATTATCCCGTAATGTGATCTAATCGTGCTTTATACCATTGTGTAGATGAGGAATACCCCTTTCCAACGATATATCACACATGCATATTACAATTATTATATCGAAGTTAATAATGGAGTTGCATTAATTATGAACCATCCCTCGTATTTCCTGTTTGTTTTTCATCAAGTCACGGTCTTAAAAAGTTATGGATGTATCTAGAAAAGTATATGTCAAATTGTAGTTCGTCTTGTTCTAATTCAATATAGTGTACCGGTATATACGTGCTCAGACTAGCATGTTGTTAAACACCAACAATGCATTACCAAGAGTACACAACGGTCATTTGTAAACAGTATGGACCCTGACCAGACGACGAGTAACGCGGCGGCTTATCAGGATCCAAACTGTTTGAAATTCATTTCAAAATTTCTTCAATCAAAAAACATAAAGTTTAAATTTCAGAAACGAAAGCAGACGACATACTGTTTAAAGATGTTTCATGTAATTGCAATATCTTATGTTTGCTACTACATCTGATATATCATACAGATAAAATACAACATTCCACATAAATAATATTAGTTATCTTTACATTGCCGGTAATACCTCTTGTTTACAAATGAACCCAATATCAAACAGTGTAGACCCTATTTCTGGCGTCTCATTAGGGTTTGCGTTATTTGCGGTAGAATATGAAAACATGTACTGCATGGACCAACACTGGGTTGTCTTGAGATCAGCAATGTACAAATAATGACTTTCATCAAGCACATGCGGAGATTTCATTGCAATATCTTAGCATATATGGGTTAATTTCCAGAAGTTGCAACGTTGACCGCATCAGTTTGAACTATAATACTTGGTTATATTCGGGGTTCTGATCCTGATATACACCATGTCTGCAATTACTTTTTTCAAGATATTGTATTCTAAGGAACACGCGACCACTTCACCAATTTTTATAGGGCGTGTCTATGTGAGCATATTTGCATTAAAGCTTATATTCGTAACCCTTTCGCTGGCATTAGGACATATAAACCCGTCTATCACAGTCGCTGTCATATTATCGTCTGTTTATAGGTTTATTGTTAATTGTATTTTATGCGTTTGTTTAATTAAGAAACATTGATATGGGTGTCTAGTAATTACAATCAAAATCACTAACTATTTCACACCTACATCGATTAAACCAATCGAAATCGCCTCTTTCTACCACGTGACGGTACAAGAGAAACCAGTATTGTACTGAATTGTAAAAAAGCTATCCCAGAAGGCCATATGTTTCTCATATTGGACTCGAATCCAGAAAATCCATATCATTTTCGTACTGGACTAGACAACTCTTCCGACACTCTGTTAAGAGTTACTTCCCTTGGCATTTCACGCGTCTGCTACAGTGCTCACTCTCTACATCGACACCAAACGGGAGGCACAGAGTGTGTGTGTTGCTCGGAGGGAGTCCTTATAGGGAGGGAAAATAAGAATTGGCTTACATTTGCAAACAGCCTGAATCCAGATCAGACGCCGCGTGACGCTTGACACTCGTCATTTTATTTATTCTATCAAAACGTCAATTTATATGTAACTTTGAGAAGACGACAAAAAAAGCAGATGGTATGGCAGCCATGAAAAGTGTTAGACATAATTGTCCTGTTAAGGGAACTGCGACAAGGGTCGTTGTAAGGGGAAAGTTGTTGTTGGGAGGGCCGTTGTAGGGAGGGAACACTGTATGTGACTGCTGTGTACTCGTCCAATAAAATTCAGTATTGTACTCAACACTGTTAAATAACTGTTAAATAACCTCCGCGTAACGCAGTGTCTGTTCAGGATCCAAAATGTTTGCAAGTGTCAGTATTGTCAGCATCGACAGTGAAAGGGTTCAGTAATGTAAACTTAAAATATATTGGTTCAACGTTTCTTATATATTATATGATGTTCGACAAAATATTCTAAAACGAAAACGTCAAACCGATTTTTGATACCACGTACGACTGACATACTTTTAAAGTATCAGTACTACTTTGCCATTGTTCATCAAAAACAATCTTGTTAATGGAAAATAACGCTCCAAATACCATGAATCTTAATTTCAAACTTTCTTCTAAGCTACTTCGGATGTTACAAGTCGAAACATATTAGGTATTTTCATATTATACCAATTACAGTGCTCCCTCCCTACAACGGCCCTCCGAACAACTACTCCCCCCTTACAATGGCATTCGTCGCTGTTCCCAAATAAATATTGCATCATCGTCTTACATAAACAGCTTGAATCCAGATCAGACGCCGCGTAATGCGGCGTTTGATCTGGATTCGAGATGTTTGCAAATGTAAACCAAGTTCCCTCGCTATAACCACTCCCTCCGAACAACGCACATATTTGTTGGTTCCCAATGGGTGTCGTTGTAGAGAGGGGGCGCTGTACACTGCATAGTGTTCACATACTGATAATTATGATTAGTTTGTTTCAGGTGTTATGTAAAAAACTGATGTATGAGCGACATGTGTTTGACATAGTGCCACTACAAATAGTTAATACATGCGCTGGGTATGCTGCCAAATACAGTCGAACCTCGATATTCCTACCCCGCTTTATTCAAACGTAGTCCTATTTCTTACTCAAAACGTAGCTTAACCACGTCTTAACTATGACATTCCTGTTAATCGAAATCGAGTTACAGTCGAACTTCGATATCTCGAACTCGGTTGAATCGAACAAACCCGTATTTCAAAGTTAAAACGCGGTTTAAAAAGCCGCGTTTCAACTTTGAAACGCGGGTATGTTCACTTTGACCGAGCTTGAAATAAGGCAATTTCATATTTCGAAATATCGGGGAGTTCGAGATATCGAAGTTCGACTGTATATCAAAGTTTATCTGTAGATTATGGGTAAATTCCGCTTCAGCTAGTTCTAATTATTATTTTTCTACAGTCCGAATTATGACAATATTTTAATACTTACAGCAGTATCAGGCACATTCTTAAAACATTCTAACAAACTGTATTTCAGGGATTACACATTATCTCTGTAACATATATAATTTACAGGGATAACGTGTAGTCAGGGATTACGCGCAATCTCTGAAACATTTAGCGAGTACGCGTAATCACTAGGTGTTTTAGGGAATTTATGAAATATCCCTTTTTTTATTAAATAGATATATTTGTATTATCATGATATTTCTGATGGTTTACAATATCATTCCTTTTTAAAATGTCATGGTCTAATGAACGTTCATACAAAAGTTCTTGCCCAAGTGAATAAAAATAAGTGAACAGTGTGCATATAAGCCAGGACAATTAGAAAACCAAGACATCTGTCTTGTTAATAAGATTAACAAAATATTTCATAGCGTGGTTGTTGCCTTTGAACTTAATAAACTAAATAAGGTAAGGTTCATAACTTTAACCAAAAGTAACTGCTTAATATTTATAAAAAATCAATAAGAGCTTCAATACTACGCCTTTTCCCTGGGATATTTAGGGTTTTCGTGAAATCCCTGATTTGATAGTGGTTTCACGTATTCCCTAATCATACGTTATCCCTGTATCATATACAACACTTGAAATACCATTACAGTGCTCCCTCCCTACAACAACACCAAATGGGATACAAAGAGTATGTGTGTTGTTCGGAGGGAGTCGTTATAGGAAGGGATAATTAGGACTTGGCTTACATTTGCAAACAGCTTGAATTCAGATCAGACGCCGCGTAACGCGGCGTCTGATCTGGATTCAAGCTGTTTGTCACTCGTCATTAAATTTAATCTATCAAAATGTCTACTTATATTTAACTTTGAGAAAGAAAATCATACGACAAATTTAAGCAGACGGTATTGCATCCATGAAAAGATTGGATATAAATGTATTGTTTTGGGGAACAGCGGCACGGGTCATTGTAAGGAGGTGGGGAAGCTGTAACACGACTGCTAGTGACATGGCTAAACGGTATGAAACAGTTTGTATGATTTTCGCCATTTGACTGAAATTAACAAAACATACATCTATATCTGTTTTTATAAATTTAGGTTTTGTAATTAAGTATACAGTGTTCCCTCTCTACAACAACAATCAATGGGAGACAAGGAGTTGTGTGTTGTAAGGAGGGGTTGTTATAGGGAGGGAAATTGGATTACATTTGGGCCGTGTCACGACAAAACCTGCCTTAATGACAAAAAAATTGATTTTGGCTTTTTAGCATTTTCTTTTACATCATTTAATTATCTTTCCAACCATGTTATTTTTATCACGATGCGCTATGCATTTCTAATGATATGAAGTTTTTAAAAATGCGGTATGATGTAAACATTCTGATAACATGACGTCAATTCAACGTCAACTTTGTCACGCACTCATAGACGTCATAGTGAATTAACGTTTACAAAATTTTCGCTCCGGGACATCGATTTAAACTTCATGGGGACGACTTGGACCTGTGTATTTGATATACTTTTCACTTATAGACTAATGTTGAGGTCGGTATATAGTTTTGATGACCTGTGAAATGTCAAGTTGGTCGAGGGCTAAGTTCGAGAAGGCCTATTCATCCTCGGTCAATATCACTGTTCTAAAGATCTCAACATTAATTAGTCTATAGTCATCATATAGCATAACTAATTTTACGAAAAATAATAACTAAATAGTAAACGACTATTGATTTATTTGTCTATGCCGATCACAAGCTGAGTCTAGAAAAGTACGTGAAGTCCTGGGAATGCCGTGTAGACCCATGTGATTTTTACGATAGTGTAAAATCATATAAAACGGGGTCTACATAACGCTTCCAGATCTACTCGCACTTCCCGGACTCGGTACGCGATCGGTATGTATTACATGTAATTAGAAACGATAATGTACAACGGACATGAGACATTGATTATAACATCATTCAACAAAAAAATTGTTTTTATAAGTCTGGACAAGACTGGTCTGACATCCTGTGCAAGTACGCCTGTCGCGCCTGGTTCAGTGCCGGCGGATCCATTACAGCTGGTAGCACTATATGGCAGGGAAGCGGTAGGCTGGATCCCTTCTAAAAGATATTAAAGTAGGCTTCCTCTTCGTCTGCCCCATCCGTACAGAAACTACGCATGGTTCGGTGGATACAAACCTAAAGTACTGGTACTTCCTGTGAGAGAAAAAAAAACATTTACAAATTCGCCTTGGTTACTGAACGCCGACATGTCCACAAGTCTCTCTGAAAGCTGGGCAAGCGTGTCGCAGTCGGAGCGTCTAAAATAAAAAAGTGTATAAAAACAGATTTATACCTAATAAAATATGTAGCACATTTAGGCAGCAATAAATCGTTTAATTTGTAAATGGTTCAAATTGACTGAAAGCTTTTGTGCGTTCGAGACGCCGAGTTACCCAACCTATTTAGGTTAAGACACTTTAGCACGGCGTATTGCGACCGCAGATATGTATAACTGTTAAATATACCTAGGCCATCAAAATGATCTTTGAAAGAACTTGCCTTATTATAAAGTAGTTTTCAATTTATTATACATGTACCTATATATATAGCTTTTAAATGTTGGCGAGGCCGCTGTCTACTAAACATCTGGCGTGGCCTGGAACCTGCATGTGGTACTCAATCTTCAATCAACGAGTAAATCTACATAGACTATTAATACCTAAATCAACGTCTAGCAAATTTGGTTTTGGTGACCTCAAAAAGAAACATTATAAGCACAATTTTGTAAGAAAACTGAAATATATAATTATAAGAGAAGTTTATGGAGCCTTCACATACACGGATTTTTCTTACGATTCCTTACGGATTGCAAACTCGTAGTAAATCGTAAGCATCCGCAAATGATCCATTAGTGTCCTATCCGTAAGGATTCGTGGAAGAAGATGCCCGTTTTGTTATGTCAAATTTTTTCTTACGATTGTCTACGGAGTTATTCTTCCGTAAATCACTCATAAAAACGATCCGTTGAGTATCGCAAACCGGTTGTAACAACACGTTATCCTCCGTAAACAGCCCGCAATGATCCGTAAACCCCGCGTAACGTGTTCGTAGTCATCCGTGGTATTATCTTTGAGATTGTCCGTAAAAAAGGCATACTCTTGTCAAAAAGACCACACAAATCTCATTGAAATATTTTTTTCAGTCATGTCCATGTTCTCTCACATCATGCCAGTTGTCGAATGATGACACATTAGAACTTGACTACCTTTTGGTCCTAAAATGGTCAAACGCGTCAGTTCCCTTAGGTAAATCTTTACAACTCATGAAGGTGCCTTCACATACACGCATGTTTCTTATCTCCAAACCGTAGTCAATCGCAAACGTCCGGAAATAAACATCCGTAAATACATCGCAGATGTCCGTAAACAATCCGTTACCATACGCAAAACTCGACGACATCCGTAAGCCTCCGTAAGACGAAAATCAAATTTTTTGACATGTCAAAAACTTTTCTACGGTAGACTACGATAGGCCACGGATGGACTTTTCCGTAAACAACTCGTAAATAATCCGTAACAATCCGCAACTTCTCCGCGTAACTCGTTCGTAACATCACGTAACCCTAACAGTTGCAAACAGTTAACATCCAGATTAGACGGCGCCTGACGCTACCTATCATCAGGACTTACTCTGATTGAGACTCTTATCTAATAGTTTGAGAAATTTTAGAAAAATCATATATAATAACAGTCAGTAGTACACGTCAATTGTTGCAGGCAGTGATATTACGTTCGTTTTACGATTAAGCCCATTCACTGTCATCACGTAATGAGCTTTGAACAATTTTCATTTGCGTTTATTTATCAAATTTAATGTAAGGTATTTTGATTTAAGGAGTATAAAATTTAGTGTCAATCAGTTTGGATCCTGACCAGATGCCGCGTAACGCGACGCCTGATCAGAATCCAAACCCTTTGCAAGTAATCATTGTACTCGGGTTAAGGCAGTGAAGGGGTAAGTACAATCAAACTTGTTTCGAGTGACCTTTATTTGAAAGACGTTCAGGTAGTTACAAACAGGTGCGACTGCTAAATAACGCGGGTGAGTTTTGCCGTAAATATATCGTAATAACTAGTAAGAAACCGTAAATAGCACGTAACAACTCGTAACAGACCGTAAATAGCCCGTAACAACTCGTAAGAAATCTTAATTCACTCTTAAAGTGGAATAAATCGTAAGGAACTGTATACTTTTACGAACGTGTGCCATCTGTAAGGAAATCGTAGAAATTCCGTGTATTTGAAGGCCCCATAAGATAAACAATCCAAAAATTCATAGATCTAAGAGATCTATTCAGATAATGATGCCATGTTTTCATTTTCAATGACAGTGGTCATGTTTTCGTCCAAAATGGAATTAATTGACATTGTAGGTATTATTATATAACATGAAAGTTGTGTTACTGATCTAAAACGAGTTATTACGTTGATGAAATAACAATAACAGCAAAAAGTAGAGAAAAAATATCATCGCCTTTAGCAAGAATTGAACTCCGATACTCCGGCTTGGAAAGCGAGGTACATATCCACTGGACCAAGGGGACGTTATAATTTTCTCGACGTTGATTTTGTTACTTGAATAATTTCGTGAGTGAAAACAAAAACTAATGCAAGTGCCAATAATATACTAATTCTATCAATTGTTTATTGTTAGTTAAATTAACACATCTAGATCTAATTAATTCACGACCATTTACATAAAATCTACAGAAAAAAACGTCAAACAAGCTTAAACGTTTCATAATTAAAGTGTGCTTGGCGATCTAAAAATAGATTCACAAAGCCTCCAGACACCAGTATTCAAAGTTCGGATTCCACTCCGGATTAAAATATAGAGTGAAATGTAGAAAAACAAATGCATATATACATGAGTGTAAATGTTTGAGAAAGGAAAGTGAAAGCATAAAGCTATCGATACCTGTTGTGGGAGGGGAGAGGTCATGTTTGTTTACGTTTCACTTTTTCCTTAAACAGCTCTACGCTTGGAATTCTAGATCTAGGAAGACCTGTGCATAGAATAATTATAATAAGAAGAATAAAATGTAGATCTAAACTCACCTCTAAATCGTTGTCCATTTATCCAGGTATTTATGGTGGTATTGAACTAAGAAAATCCGATCTATTGAATGTCAAGGTGAAATTGCGCGGCACTTTTTACTGAAAATTATGACGTCAAACTTTATCGGGGTTTTCCGACGTTATGACGCTATGTCATTAAGGCAGGTTTTGTCACGACACGGCCCATTTGTAAAAAGCTTGAATCCAGATCAGACGCAGTGCAGAGCGACGTCTGATCTGGATTCAAGCTATTTGTCACTCGTCATTAAGGGTGGGTTTTTTTTCAGTAAAAATATCCAATGTGTTACTTTGATAAAAATAAAAAGCATACGATAATTTTAAGGAGACGATATTGCAGACATGAAAAGGTTGGACATAATTGTCTTGTTTGGGGAACAGCGGCACTCGACGTTCTGATGAGGGAATCGTTGTTCGGTGGCCGTTGTAGAAGGGGAGGACTGTACTTGTGTCAATATCAAGTACATAGTTGTGTACTCAGTCAAGCGACTACATTAGGCTGTTGGTGTATCCAAATATGATCAGCTGCTCTGTATAAAATTGTACAGAGGAAAAGCTTCTCTTACAAAACATGCAAACGTTTTGTATAAAATGTATCTTGTTGCTTTTACTTAATGGCATTTTCGTTATGTAATGATGCGTTCAAATTGATAATTACGCCCTGTTTGTGATACACTAATTGTTATAGTTGTGTTAAGATGCAAATTGCTTAAAGGCAATTTAGATGCAAAACACATCATAAAAGATCACTTATTGTATGCCGTAACGAGGTATCAAAATGCAAAACTATAGCTTTGATATCTCTCGATTACTTTTAACAAATTTCGAATAGTTTTACTAAGCTGTTATGAGACATTTTTAACGTTTGCAATAAAAATGTTTGCATTTGTAAACGGGACAGTATCAACGTTAATGTTAAGATATTGTCATGAATTCTCCGTATGAGAGTGCTGCAAGACACAGCTTATACTTTTATACGAAATAGCCAATGGCTCAGGCCGTGGCGAGGTGCAGTTATTTGCTATTGTTAACTTTTGTCGACAATAGGGATTAAGGGGTTAACCTATCATTCTATAGTCTGTTTTTAGTTTTGAAAACAGATGAGCACTTAAAGCATTTTGAAAGTAAAGTAGAATGCGCTTTTAGTTCAGGTTTGTATAAATTGGAATTACAGCGTTCCCTCTCTACAGCGATACCCAATGAGAAACAAAAATTATGTGTGTTGTTCGGAGGGAGTCATTATAGGGAGGAAAATTGACTTACATTTGCAAACAGCTTGAATCCAGATCAGACGCCGCGTTACGCGGCATCTGATCTGGATTTAAGCTGTTTGTCACTCGTTATTAAGTGTTTTTCTGTCAAATTTCCAATGTGTAACTTTGAGAATTACAGCAGATGAAATAGCATCCGTGAATAGGTTGGGCAGAATTATCCTGTTTAGCGAACTGCGACAAGGGTCGTTGTAAGGAGAGAGTCGTTGAAGGGAGGGAGCACTGTATTTTTTAAGCGGAGGAATAAATTAAATGCCATAAAAGACGGTTCTATGGGGTAAAGGGTCAATCTGCAATAGCGTTGAATGGTAAGATATTATGTATTATGCTATATTTGACTATTTGTTGTGTATTGTACAAGAGGTGCACGTTTTAGCGTAATAATTTTATCGCCAGACACTTAACCAGAAAATCGACCGTGTGTCACATACAAACTGTGTAATTTTGTAAGGATAGGTGTCCTGTGAAAACGTAATGAACAAGACCGATGTTCCTAAAGCAATCATCTAACAAGGGTCTGCGCAGTTGCCATGTTTAAGTTTACTCGACGTCTTAATTGTCAAAACTGGACGTAATTTAGAACATGGAGTTATGCGTTTGAAGTTCGGAAGTGATTGAGATAACAAAGATACTCGTTAACCCTTTGAACCCTAGTCCCGCATATAGACGTCCTTTTCAAACAGTATACATGTTAATAGTGAACTTGTCCTATGCAAACAGTGAAGACCCAGATCAGAGGGCTCCTTAAGGAGCCCTCTGATATGGGTCTTTACTGTTTGTCAAAATGCAAAACATTGACAAAAACAACCCTTAAAAGTCAGAAATTGACTAGACTAAAATGGAAACTGGGATTGTCCATTTGAAGTTTCAGGGAGGAAAGAGTTAAAATGAGCACATCCAAAATAAGTACAGTGTTCCCTCTCTACACCAACACCAAATAGAAGTCAAAAAGTGTGTGTGTGTTGTACATAGGGAGTTGTCATAGGGAGGGTAAAGGCTCAAAGCGGTGTATGATCTTGGTTCAAGCTGTCATTATTATTTTTTCTGTCAAAATGTCTATTATAAGACTTTTAGAAAATCACCGGACGTCAGTTTTAAGCAAACGATATTGCAGCCGTGAAAAGGTTGTACATAGTTGTTTTGTTTGCGGCAGGCGTTGTTGAAAGGAGGGAATCGTTGTTCATATGGTCGTTGTACGTCTGATCAAACTGGTATGTATACTCATTCAAAACGAAAAGAATGATGAGTAATTACAGTGGACGAGACAAAATTGGTGACAAATATAGGTGAATACTTAAAATTCAATTATCTCAATCTTATCTGGGGTACTAGAAAAGGTATGTAAGTTTCGACAAAATCCAATAATGTCGTTAAATCATCTTATAAACCCGCATTAGTGTATAATGGAAGATCTAAGTCTTTTCATTACGTATGTCTGGAAATGTCTCTGGAGTAATTGTGAGGACTTAATCAGGCGGCCGACATGACGTGGCGCAGAACTAACTATGATTGGTGCTCTGCAGCTTGTAGCAATTTCTTCAAGTTTTTTTGTCAATGTCATTGGGCCCGTCTTACTAAACGCCGTACGACAAAAACGGTCGTAAGTCAAAACTTTAAAATACCTCTAATTTCTTATTTCTCCATCTAATTCTGTCTTGTGACATCTCTTTGATTAGATTGAGAAATAATTAATAATTTGGAAGTTTATAATATGACTTACGACACTATTTGTCGTACGACGTTTAGTAAGACGGGCCCCTGGTTGCTATTGATTGTCTACTCTTATCTTTGTACAATAAAACATCTCTTCAGTTGATTAATTTGTGTTCAAGGCAGGTGGTTCCTAAATCAAATTGAAATGAACACAGAAAGCTCATTTAGGAGCTTGCTGTTTTACTTTCACCTTGCTTTAAACTGACATCTGTCTTTCGTACAATCAATCAGCTTTATTTAATGGTCGTAAAAAAGACGTTTTACAGTATCGATACACATTGATAGATATGTCTCGCTTAAGACAACTTTAACGGTATATCTGCTTTTGAATTTCGATAACTCTATCTCGCTTTATTTAAACCCAATTGTTTTCAAAGTAAGAATATACAGTAGAACTTCGATATCTCGAACTCGCTTAACCCTTTACCTTATAGCCTGTTTTTAACTTTGAAAATAGGTGACTGCTTAAAGCAGGTTGAAAGTAAAGCAGAATGTGCCCTAAGGCACATTCTGCTTTACTCTCAGCCTGCTTTAAGCTACCACCTGTTAGAATAAAGAAAATAATTCGTATAATACAGATGCATGGCTGTATAGATTGGAATTATTTTCTACAGCGGAGGAATAAACTGAATGCGCTAAAAGGCGCTTCTATGAGGGAAAGGGTTAAATCGAATATTCCCGTATTCCTACATTTGAATTTAATTATTTCCAACATATTTTTGTATCCTCATTCCAAAGGTACAACGTGGCTTATCCATGTTTAACTTTAAAATACGAATTTGTTGGATTTAACCCTTGTTTCTAGTTTTGAGGAAAGGAGACCACTTAAAGTAGGTTGGTTGAACATAAAGCAGAATGCACCTCGAGGCGCATTCTGTTTTACTTTCAGCCTGCTTTAAGCTATCATCTGATTGAATACTAGTTAAGAACATATTTCTTATATTGCAAATTCATAACTGTTTAAAACGGAATTAGTTTCTTCAGTGGAGGAATAATTTAGAGGCAATTAAAATGTACTTATGGGGTAATCGGTTAACCGGGTTCGAAATATCGTAGTTTGACTACAGTTACGCTTAGACGTTTTAGTTACGTGATGAAATGTTCGGCTTGAGTGATCATATTCTGATCTCTTTGTTCTGAAGACATAGTCAATTTTACTATAATATTATCTAAATATTAGATGGCAGTTTGCGTGACATTCCAAGGGTGACATTCTTGTTTTCGAGGGTTGACAATTTGAATGTCACGCAAACTGACATCTAATATTTATTTTATTACACCGAGCTTATCAACCCTAAATTTGGAATCGTCTTATTCGTATTTTATAAAATGTGTTGTGAATACCAATTTAGCGCGGACATGTACGTAACGCGGGAAATGACGTCGCCGTCTTACGACGTCACATTGTTTTTAATTATATTACAAGAAAGAAAGAAGAACGTTATGACACGTAAATTGAAGAAGCAGCGTCTTTACATTGTCTATGTGGCAAATATCCTCTTCCGAAATGGTGGCAAATCGTTAAGGAATAGACAAAGGGAAGCAACTTGTACAGAAAATGACAAAAGTTGATTTGAAGTTACCACTCTTTTAAACGTTCTATTATCGTCCATAGCGAAATTCATGTCAATGCTGACAGCATTTTCAGGACGGAGAAAAAAAGTAATGTCCTTTAGAGTGACGTCACAAAAAGAATATCATAAAGAGTGACAGTATATTTTGGAAAGATATTAAAGACATGCAAAATGTTAACTTTAGGTATATGGGAAATTAACATTGTAATAATGCGAGGTGTAATAAAATATTATAACATTCTAGGAAATACTCCGATCTCTCAAATCATTATAGGTTTAATGGTGTATTTAATACACTCACTTAAATCGACCTTACCAGCATTGCAAATGTTAAAATTCGATAATTCGATTTCGTTTAGGTCGAACATACTCGTATTTTAATTTTAAAACGTGAATGAGCCACATTTTAACTTTGAAATATGGGTATTTTCGAACTAATGTGAGTTCGAAGTATCGAGTTTCGAATGTAAATACAATTTCTGAGACATTGACTAAATGTTATGATAGTGATGATAGTTATTACGGTATTACTGTAGTCTAAGCATAATATAGACATTTATATCAGAGAAAATTATGATGAAAATGTATTGGCGGTTTAATTTTGAAATACAGGCAAACTAAAACGTTGCGACCCGTGTGTTTTTGCACAGTAAACGGATAAACAATGAATGTGTGTGAAATGTCACTAGACTGTCTCACGTTCCCATCGTCTTGCTTTCTAGACACAAGTGCATGATGTGATTTTAAATTCAATACAACACAGCCAACGTCTCTCAAGATACCAAATTAGAGGACACCTCCAAGCAAATGTGCTTATCTAGGAAACCCTACGGTCAGTCTCGATATTACGGTTCCGACATCATATACTAGAGTTTCAAAGAATCATTGTTGGCACTTTGCTAAAACCATGCACTAAACTCTGTACTTATATTTATACGTAGCCTTTCAGGTTCTTGTTGATGCCTTCTTATGGGCATTGCCTTTTAATAACTATAAACTAGCCAGCCACGTCGTCAGAAAACCTGAAATATTGATTTGCAAAACGTTTAGACAGAGACCAGGCATCATAGCAGCCTCGTCTTTGGATCCAGTTATACGTAGTATATAAGAGCTCAAGATATGGGAGTACATAAAAAACTAAAATCTTTATGCCCGCATAAAATCTTATGGTGTAACTATTCATTAGAATCGTCAAATGTTTAATGTAGTTTAAAACAAATAAAGTACACAGTGGGTTAGAAATATGACATGGCCATGAATGAACATTCACACTTGATATATTTTTAAAGTGAATCTCACACAAAAATTGTAGTTATTAAACTGTAGTAATTTCCTCACCTCCGATTGGTTAACAAGCCGTAGACATGAACTCGTGTACCCTGTGTACTGACACAGGGTACGAAAAATGCAGTCATTTCAATGCTTGACAGGCAACACAGTGTTCTTTTACAAGCAGAAAGAAGACCGACTGTTGTACATGATTGTGCGCCTTCAATCGTGCAATTTCCGTTATTACGTCCGTCTCGACCAAGAACCGATCGGAGTTTGGATTTTTGGACAACGTTTTTCTTTTAATGGGAACGTTTGACGCCAATGTCTACGAGCGTGGTCATTCCATTGTGAATAACAACCGTCCGAAATACGACCTCATTTACGCACAATGTCATCTATTATTGGCGTAGTGTGTTAGAACTCTTTTAAACGTTCTAGTATCGTCCATAGCGAAATTCATGTCAATGCTGACAGCATTTTTAGGACGGAGAAAAAAAGTAATGTCCTTTAGAGTGACGTCACAGCAAGAATATCATAAAGAGTGATAGTATATTTTGGAAAGATGTTTAAGACATGCAAAATGTTAACTTTAGGTCTATGGGAAATTAACATTGTAATAATGCGAGGTGTAATAAAATATTATAACATTCTAGGAAATACTCCGATCTCTCAAATAATTATAGGTTTAATGGTGTATTTAATACACTCACTTAAATCGACCTTACCAGCATTGCAAATGTTAAAATTCGATAATTCGATTTCGTTTAGGTCGAACATACTCGTATTTTAATGTTAAAACGTGAATGAGCCACGTTTTAACTTTGAAATATGGGTATTTTCGAACTAATGTGAGTTCGAAGTATCGAGTTTCGAATGTAAATACAATTTCTGAGACATTGACTAAATGTTATGATAGTGATGATAGGTATTACGGTATTACTGTAGTCTAAGCATAATATAGACATTTATATCAGAGAAAATTATGATGAAAATGTATTGGCGGTTTAATTTTGAAATACAGGCAAACTAAAACGTTGCGACCCGTGTGTTTTTGCACAGTAAACGGATAAACAATGAAAGTGAGTGAAATCTCACTATAGACCATCTCACGTTCCCATCGTCTTGCTTTCTAGACACAAGTGCATGATGTGATTTCAAATTCAATACAACACAGCCAACGTCTCTCAAGATACCAAATTAGAGGACACCTCCAAGCAAATGTGCTTATCTAGGAAACCCTACGGTCAGTCTCGATATTACGCTTCCGACATCAAATACTAGAGTTTCAAAGAATCATTGTTGGCACTTTGCTAAAACCATGCACTAAACTCTGTACTTATATTTATACGTAGCCTTTCAGGTTCTTGTTGATGCCTTCTTATGGGCATTGCCTTTTAATAACTATAAACTAGCCAGCCACGCGGTCAGAAAACCTGGAATATTGATTTGCAAAACGTTTAGACAGAGACCATGCATCATAGCAGCCTCGTCTTTGGATACAGTTATACGTAGTATATAAGAGCTCAAGATATGGGAGCACATAAAAAACTTAAATCGTTATGCCCGCATAAAATCTTATGGTGTAACTATTCATTAGAATCGTCAAATGTTTAATGTAGTTTAAAACAAATAAAGTACACAGTGGGTTAGAAATATGACATGGCCATGAATGAACATTCACACTTGATATATTTTTAAAGTGAATCTCACACAAAAATTGTAGTTATTAAACTGTAGTAATTTCCTCACCTCCGATTGGTTAACAAGCCGTAGACATGAACTCGTGTACCCTGTGTACTGACACAGGGTACGAAAAATGCAGTCATTTCAATGCTTGACAGGCAACTCAGTGTTCTTTTACAAGCAGAAAGAAGACCGACTGTTGTACATGAGTGTGCGCCTTCAATCGTGCAATCTCCGTTATTACGTCCGTCTCGACCAAGAACCAATCGGAGTTTGGATTTTTGGACAGCGTTTTTCTTTTAATGGGAACGTTTGACGCCAATGTCTACGAGCGTGGTCATTCCATTGTGAATAACAACCGTCCGAAATATGACCTTATTTACGCACAATGTCATCTATTATTGGCGTAGTGTGTTAGAACTGTGCCAAATGCTTTTGAGGAAACAGACAACAATTAACGAAAAGGCCACGATTTTCGAATTTGAATACAATCGGGGACCGACTGTCGACCCGAGTCTTAAAAACGTAAAATATACTATGCAATGTAAGAACTATGTGATGCTGTTACGGTTTGCTGTGCGCCGCAAATGCCAAAATGGTCGGAAATGTGTTTGAACAGTAAATACTTTGCAGTATAATTAATTCGTTATACAGTTTTTACCAAGGGTACCTGGGGATTTATTCCCGGCTGGGAAATTCATGTAACACTCACCTAAAAGCTTGGGCAACATGCATTTCCTCAGTTGGGGATAAATTCTTATATAGCCTGGGAAAACTGCATAATTAATATTGTCTTGGTAGATTAAAACGACAAGTATGTCCTACTGATGAATGTGTTAAGGGTGTATGGTATCTGTGTCTGTATATCGATACGAAAGTCGACATTCTGCAAGTATGATGTGACAGGATTAACCCTTAGCCTGCCACTCACAACTAGCTCCATATGCAAACAGCTTGGATCCGGATGAGACGCCGAGTAACTCGGCGTCTCATCCGGATCCAAGCTGTTTGACACTCGGACATTATTTTCAGCAATTTTGAGCAACTTTGAAGCACTTTGAAACTTGTAGCAGACGAGAAATATAGCAGACGACAATTTATTTGGCGGGCTAAGGGTTAACATACTCTCTAGCCATAAGCTTATATAGTGATAAGACTTAAACCCTTTAACTGCGATACATTGTTGTTTGCAGTATACGTTCCACGACCATTTATACTGTTTATTTTACAGAGTGGCACTAACTGTTAATATAAAGTTATATTTAACAGTTTAACAGAATAATTATCAAAAAGAGTGTTACACGGTGTAGACTGATCTGGGTCCAAACTGTTTGAACATTCGACTGCTATACCCAATGACGGTAAAAGGAATAGGCTGACAATAAAACAGCAATGCACTTGTGCAAGTGTATGTTATGGACATGAATAATTCTGATTGAAGTAAGCATCAGTAACTGTGCATTGTCTGAATAACCCCGACATAATGCGTATGAACATACCATTGCATCTTTAAAATGGTTTATAACGTTTAAGTGAGAGATTTTTTTACAGTAAATTTCTTTTCACAAACAGTTGATAGTGTCTATATTGATTTATTGAATAGTTAGAGTGAGAAGCACACATTAGTACATGGTAATAGGTTGGATATACAGAGTACGACTGAGAGAAAGCAGGAACGCTCTGATTAGGGACTACACTGCTTGTCGTACATAACGACCATACATAGTTGGTTTATAACAAATTGCGTGAAGAAAGACAATGATGAGGTGTCCTTTGGGTAAACGCGATTTGGCTAATATACATTAGTTTGATTGTTCTACGTAAACAACCTATTCATTAATATAATGTAATTAAACATCAAATAAACCATTCCTGATTTCAGTCCAGTAAAGTCCATTTTGTTACTTTTTAGGGATGTTTATGCAATATTTTCCATTGAAAACGGGTGCACACCCTGGTCAGTGAGCACCGTTATTGCCTTTTGATATGAGTCTACAATTTTTGTATGATACAAATTGTTTACCCCAAGGGTATACTGCGTGTAAATGACGCGTATATATATACTAAATTGCAATTGGTATCCCCATCTCTGTAAAGATGTTCCGGTTTTCGCTATTTTCATTGTAAACTTGAACTTTTTACCAATGCACTGTTAGTAAATGGAGAGTACAATCATGGGGTATAATATGTAAAACTAATGTAAAAGAGTGTGCATACAAACTCTTACATGGAATCTGTTTGATTGCGTTGAGGAATGATGGTGTATTATACATAGAGGATATCGAATGAGTGTTTTTTCAGTAATGAATTTATTGAACGAGTTGGATAAAAATGATATTTTGCGAGCCTTGGCGATCAACATATCATTTTTATCCAACGAGTTCAATAAATTTATTACTGAAAAAACACGAATTTGATATCTTATTTATCACATAAACACCAAATGACACGAAAATCCGAACGGTCTTACTTTCACTTTTGCCATCGGCTCATAGGGAAACGATTCGTCATAGGTGTTATTCGGTTTTATTCATCCGAAGGTAAAAACACCCACCAAGCTAAAATAAAGAAAATCAACATCAATGTTTTGCGAAAAGACTTCTCCGATACCATATTCAAATTTTAAATTAATATTTAATTTAAAACTGTTCTAACTGACTAAAATTGATCATTTGACAGTTAGAGTCAAGTTTTGTTTTTTCAAATAACGTCGTTATAGCAACACGACGTCATCATCATTGTAACGTCTAAATTTGAAAAACTGTCTGAGTCACTGTTATAACAGAGTTCTACATAGCCTAATTTGCAGCCTGAGTTTGCGGGACTGCTCGGGATAATGTTTTTAGGACACTTGGAAATGTTCTAAAACCCTAGTGGTCATCTTATTTTGTCTAGATTTTCTTAACTGATTTAAAGTCGGCGTAGTAATACAGTATTTTGGTGATTCGAAAATTAGTATAAAATATATGCCCAGTGGGCCATACGATTTTTACGGCCCTCTATATTTTGCACGTTTATGTGATAAAACTATATATTACATCGTTCCCTCCCTACAACAGCCCTCCGAACAACGACTCCCTCCGTGCATCAACACTTGCCGCTTTTTCCCAAACAGGACAATTATGTCTAACCTTTTCACGGCTGCAATATTGTCTGCTTTAAATTGTTGTCTGCTGGGTTTTTTCAAAGTCACATAATGGACATTTTGACAGAAAAGAAGCATAATGCCGGGTGATAAGCAGCTTGAATTCAGATCAGCGTAAAGCAGCGTCTGACCTGAATTCAAGCTGTTTGTGAATGTAAGCCAATTTCTCTCCCAATAACAACTCCCTCCTAACAACAGACACACTCTGTGTGTCACATTGGGTGTTGTTGTAGAGAGGGAGTACTGTAGAATCAGTGAACTCCTACATTGCCTATCTGCTTTAAATGCATTTCTCTTCAATCAATCACGAATCTTAAAGTAAGCATTCGTTCTAGCACTTGTTATACCCTTTGATATGTACTGTTAACAACTAAGTGGAACAGGCGTTGTTCTTTTCCGTTTAAACGCAAACGCAAACACATTGCAATGAAACGTAGAAATAACTATTTAAAAATATTCATTTTTATTTGAGTGACACAACATTTGGATTATGATCTGGCTCCAAACTGTTTGCAATGGAAATACTAGTTTAGCGTAAATTCAGTATTCTCCACTACGTTCAATCTTTTGCAGCCGCCTCCTTTATTTACAGGTCTATATAATAGTATTTGTAAAATATGTGTTTAAAAAGATAATTGATTGATACGTGTTGCCTATCAGGCTTAATTCCAAAAGAGTATTCAATAGAGTATAAATTCCAAGAGGGTCATGTCTAAATTAGCAGCGGAAATTGTATGTATCGAGAGGCAACATATTAGTGTTGTTTAAAGAGGTTTTAAGAGTGACTTAATTATTCATGCAGTTCTGAAACCCTCACAGAGAGAGATCCACGGCAGATTACCTCTTATCGTACAAAAACATATGGCAACAATTGTAATTACAATTGGCTGAATGTGATAAGATTAAATGAAATGCCTGCTGCACAAAAAGGCAAAGCACCATGACTTTACATAGTTTGGCAATTATACAATTTGCTATGTAAACTATTTATTCTAGCGGTACCATAATGCCATATAATTGTTTCCCAAAGACAATAGATGCAGCAATACATTTAGAAAGAGGTTATGTACTAGGGCTATCCCAAACATCGTAGACTTTCATTATAAATGTGTTCTTTAAAACAGCAGAGAAGCTCGTCAGTATATATAAAAAAACTGACCAGCACAGAGTAGTTTGAAACACACTATCCGTACAATCCCGGCGCACACTAGTTAACGTAATGAGGTTATCGACGTCAACGTCACTCCTTTTCAAAATACTTGCCGTGGTGATCGATACATTTTCGTTGACGCACAACGTACTTGAACAAACTGGTTTCTAGTTCACACAACAATCTCAATGTTTCTTGTTTAAGTTCGTCTCAACATTTTGAAACCTTTGTCAGCGTAACTCTTGCTTAAGGTACGAAACTCCTGCAAAATCTAATGAGGATATATCAGTGTTGTGTTGAAAACCAAACACGGCAAGTTCCAACTGTGCATATTTGCAAGTGTGGCATGAAGCGTTATCCGTGTGAAAAATGTTGCTTTCTAAGTTGTCAATGAACCCATGTCACTTCTCTCGTATCGCATTCAATAGATATGTGTGATGTCCTGATATCTCGCACACCGTCTCAAAAAGAGGTTTGATACCTGAACACATCTTTCTTTTTCTCCTGCACTTAACAAGCGTGGCACCTATGGAGCACAGACTCTAGACGTGTTTAGTTTCTCACGTAAGATTCGATCTACAGACGATTTGCTGACCCCGAGGATTTCAGAACTCTATCTCACCGCAAGACTCCGATCACCATTCATGGCGCTCCTCACGTTTTTCTACAATAAACCGTCTGTGTCGGGGTCATGCTCCACTCAAGACAGTATTGTATGACATTTTGCTGCGCTGTCTTTTCCACCGACATCGTCATTTCTGGCGTCTTCAGAACACGGTACCATTCGCGATAACTAGATAGTTTGTTTTATAATTACGCTGCGTTAAATATGTTTTTATTAATGACTTCTTATATAGCAACGTCAACATTCATGAGGCACGTTTGTTGAAATCCGGTTCGAAAATGCATTGTAGGAGGTTGAAAATGTACTTCTTTAAATCTACCTTTAAGATTTTGGCGTCCTCCGAAAACTCTAACCAGCAGGGAATATTTACAAATAAAATACGGTCATGTGTGTTAATGAAAGTTATTATTTCTTATACCAATGTAAAAATGTTTGAAATAGCATTGGTAAAACAATCATAAAACAAATGCGAAAACAGATAATTGTCCACGGTGTTTTGGGACAGTCCTCGTACTCTTTACTTTCCCAATTACTGCGTTGGGTAAACACGATAGTATTCATTCCAAAACGATCTGACGCCGATCAGGCGCCGGATACCGCCGTCTGAATAAGCTCAGAAGTTTTTGCCATTCAGATTAAGATAAATTTGAACATATGTTTTGTTGTATTACGTTTTATTTCTTTTTAACAGGAAAATATATCGTCTTTGCCACATCAAACATCTGACGAATCGTGACAAAAATACAGTAGTGTTGTGGTGTCCATGACATCGTGATTTGATTGAAAACATTCATACGGTTTCATTATAAAATGTCATCTTTAACTCCATAACCCTCATATGCCTAGTGAATGTTTCAATGCTGATATATTTGATTGGCCGAATTCTAATTTAAGGGGTGCTTGAACTTTATTTTTCATCTCAGTTTGATTTTAATTCAATTTTCTGTTAGCAAACAGGTTTTTACCCATATCGTTGTCGTCTGAAGCAATGCTTAGATTGATTGTTCAGCATATTCTTTCAGAAACCAAATCATCATAATGTTATACTGATTAGGCACAGAGGCAGCGAGCAACTATGCGTCTTATCTTGATTCAAACTGTTTAAAACCGTTATCATAGAATCAACGGAAGCGTGGATAATAATGGAGCCAAGCCTGGACGGACAAGTAATGTGCCCTAGGTAGCATTTTCGGACCTCAATTATACATTACTGGAGAGCGACATTGATTTGGCAGGAATCTCAATCAGTCTATTGTACAATGCTCCCTCTCTACCACAACACTCAATGGTAGAAACAGATTGTGAGTGTTGTTCGAAAGGAGTTCTTGTAGGGATGGGTCATTTCAACTTTGCAAACAGCTTGAATCCAGACCAGATTCAAGCTGTTTGTCACTAGTCATTATATTTCTTCTATAGAAATGGCAACTCATATGTAACTTTGAGGAAAAAACCAGCAGACAAAAATTTTTAGCAGAATATATTGCATACGTGAAAAAGTTGAACATAATTTATTGTTTGAGGAACAGCGGCAAGCGTTGTTGTGAGGAGGGAATCGTTGTTGGGAGACCCGTTGTAGAGAGGGAGAACTGTACATTCAAACTCGATATTATAGTTTCTACAAGATAGCGTTAAAGACATTTTGCAGGATACAAATGTCAAGGACTAGTCTTGAAAATCCACGCTTCCACATTTTCATTAAAGCATCAACTTGCGCCATAGACAATTATGAGTTAGTGGCAATCCCTATTTTATAACTATGGAGACGAAAGCAAATAAATGACATTTGAGACGATAAACGTAGAGTAGAAAGTCCGTTCCTTTCAATTGAACTAAATGGAGGGTATATCTTATACAGAAATACTTTCTATAATATGTATTAAGTACCGTATATGGTACAAGTAATGATTGTGGTATGTGTAAGTATCCTATATGGCATGCTTTCAGTGTATATTCAAACATTTCATTGAACTGGCTTAGTTTTTTATTGTTTTTGTGTTTTCAAATTTAGTAAACAAAAACATTGTCATTTTTCTACACTTTACTACAATTAGGTGAAAACATACAAATATGACTAAACTAACGTGTGCAAGAATATGGCAGATGGCACTCATTTATGTTTTTTGCAAAAAACTGAAAAATGTGTAACATACTAGTAACAGTTTACATGTATCGCGAGTGAAATATTGAGTAAGCTGATCTGTACATTAATATATAATTATTAAACTTATATTGAGGTCAATATTTGTTTTTACGGACCTGTAAAAATGATATCGACCGAGGACGTAGTCCGGGTCAATATCATTTGACGCAGTGGGGGGGGGGGGGGGGGGTCAATTTCATTTTAACAGGTTCGTAAAAACAAAAATTGGCCAAAGCATATGTAAATAAGTATTATATATCATATGTCCTTGTCAAACGCTCTCACAAGTTAAATCCAACTTTTAAAAAATATAAAAAATGCATGTGATTTGACATTTTCTCACATCGTTTCAATCTTCTTTCGAAATTCTTGCAAACTGTCATTTGGTAGATTAAGCTGCCATTTTGTTTTTTATACAGTGTCCGTTTTATTCACACGTTCGTGAAAATGACAAGAGTAAAAAAAGGTCCGGGTCAATATCGCTTTCTCAAACCAGCGCCTGCACACCTCTCGACAAATCTAGTGATCGCATTTCAGAAGGGTATATATTTTTTACTAACCTCGTTGGAACACAGTCTCTTGCAAAGAGTACGTAGATAGACGGAAGTCGAGTACGTTGATATTATATTAGTCTCCAGTTAACTTTTAGGTAACATCGTCAAACGTTTCCCTGAACTGTCAGTGTTTGCATTTTATCACATAAATATTCCGTAAATATCATACGGCGTACTGTGCATATATTTTATACTAATTTTCGATTCATTAAAACAAATGTACTACTCCGCCAACTGCAAATCAGTTCAGATCACCATCAGGGTTTAACACTTTTCCAAGTATCTTTTAAAAAAGTCTCCCGAGCAGTCCCGCAAATTCAGACTGCAAATCAGGCTACGTAGAGCTCAGTGACTCAGAACAAACTGTTTTTCAATTTTACACATTACCATAATAATGACGTCATGTTGCAATAACGACGTCATTTTGAAAACGAAACTAAATGTCAAGTTGTCATTTTCAGTCAATAAGAACAATTTTTAGATTGTACTTTTCAATTTGAATATGGTATCAGAGAAGTCTTTTCACAACACATTGATATTTTTTTATTTTTGTTTGATAGGTGTTTTTATCTATGGATGAATAAAACCTAACAACACTTATGACGAATCGTTTTCATAATAGCTTAGGAAAAAGTGAAAGTAAGAACTTCGGATGTTTGTGTCAGTTGTTGTTTATGTAATACGTAGAAGAAGTGACTTTATTGAACTCGTTGGATAGAATGGCATGTTGCTCGCCAAGGATCGCAAAATATTATTTTATCCAAATCGTTCTATAAATTCACAACTGTCTGAAAACACATTCATTCAATTTCCTCTTTATATTGCATATTGCTAACAGTTTGCTTTTTCAAACTGTTAAGAAACACAGAATCATCATGTTTTCGCCTACCTATCATTTCTCCGATATCAATAAAAGTATGTGAAAGTAATAAGGTCTTCTTATTTATATTCCTCTAAAACATCATTTATCATAAGTTATTCGATGTTTTACAGTTGATTAATGCACTCAAAAAGAGAACCTCTATGTAATTGCCAACAGTGTACCTCCTATCTTGCTGAACATTGTTTGAAATTTATGTTCTTGTTCCGTCTGTCAACATTTGCATGTTGCATTTGAAAAGTTTATGCGGGCAAACACATTCTAAAAAGAGGAAAGTGGAAATGTTAATTCTTTACCTGTTGATCACTAGCACTTTTCTTAACAATTGGAATTCAGGCTAGATGATACAGTGGTAAATACGCTATTCCTACTCATTTACTCGTTAATCTATGCGTAAGAAACGCATAGTGAACGGTTATCGAACGGTTAACGCCTAACGATTTTAACGCGTTTAAACGCGTTAATAAACGATTATACCAATGCAGTCTCAGCTAAGGGGTCCGTCGGCTAAGTGATTACCCTTTCACCCGCCCTCTTTTAAACGCGTAAAGAAACGCGTAAAGAAACGCGTAAAGAAACTGCTAGGAAACGCGTTTAGCGAAACGGATAATAAACGCGTAAGAAACGCTTAAGAAACGCGTAAAGTGGGTAGGAATACCGTATTTACCACTGTAGGTAAATCGACGTCAGAGCTATATCCATTTTTTACTCTAAAGCTTTTGGTTCCTTCAGTTATAGAATTGACAACATTCGCATGTTACATTTATTTTCAATAGACGCCATATCAAAAGTTTAAGGCTTAATGAAACTGTCAACTGTAAGCAAACCCTGTACTATTTTACTTGTTTGTGGCGAGTTTAACCTACAAAACAAATAAGTATTATTATTGCTAAAAAAATGTCCTGCCGTTCACGAGTTTACACATTTTTCCAATCGGTTTGAACCCAGATCAAACGTAGATCAAATTGCTTGACTATTTTCGGTAGGTTACTTAGCTTTCAAAACAAAATATGACGACGTGATAAGGGTTAAAATTCTACCGCTCAAATCATATAATCATAACTTAAGTTTACATGTAGGAAATATGGCATGATGGCGTCTCATTGCATTTTGTTTTGTGATGTATGCTTCTTAGAAACTGGTCTGAACTGTTTATTTTTCGTCGGAGTCACACGGCCCAAGATGTCGTGAATAAATATCTAGAACACATTTATTTACTGGCATATCATTTGAGAAGATATCAAATGCTGTATGTCTAGTACGAGACTCTGGCATATAGTATGATCGATTTAGTGACATATCGTGAAATATTATTGCAAACATCACAAAATGGTAAAATGATACTTTAGTATTTTCGAACAGATTATCAGTAACATATTTAACTTGTTTTTCGCTAATGGGGTATGCAAATATTTTGGATTAAGATCAGACGCAGTGTAACTCGAAGTCTGTACGAGATCCAAATTTGCAAACACTTGTATTATAATTCCTTTTAGCTGAACTCATATTAACACTTTACAGTGCTGCGTCTCTACAATAGCATTCAATCGGAGACAAAGAGTGTGTGTTGTTCGGAGAGAGTTGTTATAGGATGGGAAATTGACTAGCATCGGCAAACAGTATGAATCCTGATCAGAAACCGCTTAATGCGGCGTCTGATCTAGATTCAAGCTGTTTGTCACTCATCATTATGTTTTTATGTCAAAATATCTAAAATGTTACTTTGAAAAAAAAAGCAGACGACAATTTTTAGAAGACGATATTGCAGTCATGAAACGGTTAGAAATAACTATCTTGTTTGGGGAAAAGCGGCACTCGTTGTTGTAAGCTAGGCATCGTTGTTCATAGCGCCGTTGCGGGGAGAGAGCACTGTACTTCGAAAACTGACCGACATCACTATGGGAGATAGAAAGTGTAAAGCTGAGAAAATATGTTATTGATTCAGAATAGTTTGTATGTATATGTTTCGTGTTATATCGACTAGAATAGCAACTCTAGGTTCGTGACTAGCAATGAAGTATACACAAATATTCACAATATGAGTAGTTTAACACTTTATGATACGTATGGAAATAGATTCTGATTCCATTGACATAAACAGCATTTAAGATGACAAATGCGTCTGGCTATACACTATATACACCATATTTCACAAAAATGACCGTAGGTTGACAGCCTCGAGATCACACAATTCGGCAATTGATTATAGTTTATATTCGGCAGCTACATTGACATTTCATTACAAGCCAGAATGCTCTGTCGTCCATTCTTTGCACACAATATCAACATCTCAAAAAGTCCCGTCTGTTCTTTACTAAATAAGGGTTTTGAGAATTCGATTGAAGACAGATCGATATACACATGAGAAGTGCCCTGACAAAACCTGCCTTATTGCATTGCAAGATTTTACAGACCAAGCACAGTTGACATCCCAGGCCTTGGTATCTGAATTTGGTCTACAATGCCATATACCAAATATAATACATCTGCATACAATGCTTTAGATGCATATGGGTATCAAACAGTGTAGATTAAGACGCGGCGTCTGGCATTGGTCTACTATGTTTGAAATGCATCTCATTGCACGGATCAAATGTAAGTATATATTGGAGTCTGGTCAGATATCAATTTACCCTGTCACTGATCAGGGTCCCGACCGTTCACATATACTAGCGCACTCTGCACTAGGCGGTGACAATGGGCTAGCTAGTATGTATTTGTTAAGTATAGCTCGAAACATCATGTAGTGGTTGAATAACATGCCAAAATCCTTTTACTTTCACTGAAACCTTAAAACGCAATTGCAAATAGTTTTGATCCTGATCAGACGCCGCGTACGTTTTCCAATTGTTTTGAAATCACGTCAGTTATGTCTTAAATCTAACTTTGAAACAATATTGCAGACACCAATATTGAAACAGACGACACTATGACGGAGAATGGGGTAAATAAATTTGATCATGAAAGGATTAAATAATTCTTCAAAGACGATATACAGCCGAGTCAAGATAACTCAAACTAACTTAGGTAAAAAATACCTGTCTTTCGTCGGTTGAACATGCTAAAGTTGAATTTACCCATAGTTTGATGTTAAATGTGGCATTTGAAGTTAAATGTGGCGTTCGACATCAAAGAGTTCGAGTAATTGATGTTCGATGGTAAGCCTTTTATATAAAAGAACATTCAATGTATTGGCAAGTCTGAGTTAAACAAATATTAGTACTAGTATGACTAGTGTCAGCTCAGGTAGATGGCAAACTATATCCAGACAAAATTAACTAATCCATGCATGTACGCCATATAAACACAGTACGTCAAGTTTGTCCAATGTGACAGTTTAAGGAGCACATGTAAATTAAAATTAGAATAAACAAAGCTGAAAGTCAACCTGCTTTAAGTTGGCACTTGTATTTCAAACTAGAAACAGGCTATAGAGCTACATGTTAAAGAGAGAAATACGCTGAGCACACCTGTAAATCCGTGTTACCTTAACGTTCTGTATAATAGTAGTGTGTTAAAATGATCTTCGTCGTCTTTATATAGATCATGAACACGGTCAAGAATGAACGCAATAATAATCCAAAGATGTACAGAAAAACAAATGCAGGCCAAATCATGCATTTGCAAATTTGCAAACTGTGTATAACGACACATCCATTGGCGGACCTTGTTTTTATTCTTTAAAATAACTATTTTCGAAAACTGGTTTCTTAAACTAGGTGAGCTAGATTGATTAATTAGTTAATGCGTTTAACAGACTGTTCACTATAATTATGCGCCTTTTGACAGTCTATTTTGATTGATGCTCAAGCACTGAATGTTGGTTGCAATCCAAACAATTAGGTTAGACGCACTATTGCTGAAACGTAACAGTTATGACAGTAAACTTTCTAGAAGAAATGTTTTGATAAACAGTCACTTGGAACAAGACAAATATGAGGTGTAAACATTTATTTTGTTTGTTTTTGTTTTAAAACAAAAACGACAGGTGGCACATTCTAATTCATTTACCTCTGACACTTCAAATGAACAACTCTAATTTTAACTACAGTCTAGTCCATTTTGATTATTTGGGGTTGACTTTAGGATTTATTGCAAAACGACAAACCGTGCAGACAAAGATCAGAGGCCCCCATTTGGAGCTCTCATATGTTCGTATACATTATATTTCCCAGGAACACTGTTTGTAACGGCCGAGTATACTCGTTGTTTTGGTTATATATGTTGCAACGTTCCAAACATACAGTGATTTAGTACGCCAGTCTGTGATTCAAAGCGATCATGCATTAATGTGCCAAGTCGTTATTGTTCTGGTAATGTCGCAAGAGTCAATGCCTATAAATTTATCGAAACGTATCGTATTTTAGCTTACTTGATATATGCACTTGACTGCGCGAAGAATAAATGTACCTTTTAATGTACACAGATATTACATTGTACCAATACATTTATAACGTTCGATAAAAAAGAAAGCAATAGCTACATACTTGTCAGGATAAGTCCAATTCTTGTATTTTTGGGTGTTCCGCAACAACATATTCAAGTTGAAAAATCATCAATTGCTTACAACAAACTGGTTTGGTGTGCATTTTATTTATCGGATTGAAAAATGTAACGGCGTTGAATATGCCGTAGGCGATGTCTATGTTTATTCATATCAAAGAATCAAATATGTTTCCCAACCATCATTTTAAAACTGTCAATCATACTTTTGGGAGTATCGAGCGTTTCTGTGTATCTTCATATACATAAACGGAAAATGTTTAAACGATTAACCAACTTGTGCTGGAAATATACACTTTTAACACATTATCCCATAAATACGCCTGTTAACGCCTTTAACTTATTCCTCCACCAAACAAAATAGTTTTTATTTATACATTCATAAGTATGAACTATCAGAAATACTTTCTATATTCTAGAATATGTTGTCTTAAAGCAGGCTGAAAGTAAAGCAGAATGTGCCTTAAAGCGACTCGCAACCAGATGGTGCATTTGCAAAAATAAAAGAAAATACTCAAATATAACCAAAAGGGTAGCATTGTCTTCAAATCTCAGTATTTTAGATAGTTTAAGTCGTTTTATCCATGCCGTATACAGTTGCTATAGAAATTGATTACGGGCTAAGACATAACCCCGAGCCGAATTATGCCGTTGTATGTACTCTGCATCGCTTCCCACTGATGTACGTTAAATCGATCCCAGATATATGAATAGTTCCGTGGCCCAGTGGGTCAAGCGGTGTCCTCATTTTGATTTATGTCCACCCATGCCGGGTCACGGGTTCGATTCCCACCAGAGCTCAATATTTTTTTTATTGAAATGCATTTTTTTAAACAGAATTTCTTATCCTAAACTAATTCTTACCCGTTTATATAAGCATTTGTCACATATTTACAAATTACTATTTGTAATGCTATATCTGGTTGCGAGTCGCTTAAAGGCACATTCTGCTTTACTTTCAACCTGCTTTAAGTGGTTACCCATCTTCAAAACTAGAATCAGGCTATGGGGTAATGGGTTAAATTACCCATGTGTAATATGCGAAAATCCATCAACTAAGGATATGTGGTATACAACATGTCTCCCCGGCTGATATAGGAATATGCTTCGGACACGCAGGGACGGGGCCATGCATGCATAGTTGAATCACTATATGAGTCCAAAGCTAGGATTTGGGTCATCTAAGTTTACATACATGTAACCTATTCTAGTAAAAATGTATCATCCAACGAATCAAATGCAATTCGATATACACTTGTAATAGAACGATCTATGGCGTCGTTTAGACTACGCTGTTGTTCGTTGGGGTCATTCTCGTCAATCTACATGTCAATTTAGTATTGATAATGTGTGAAGCGTTCATGATCTGTTGAGATGTTATGAAAAATTGTCTTTACTTGTTTGAAGCATGCGTAACAACTGCATTGCAAATTCGTGTGTGCTATCTAAAATGTTATACTTGTGGTATGATTATATATTACTTTATTATTGCTTTTATGTCTGGTTGTTTTTATTAAAAGAACAGTTCATCGATGTCGTTTGTTTAAGTCAACCTATTGCAAATTTTGTGACATTAAGTTATTTATAAATACTTTTCAAATGGTATAGATAAACTATCTCTAATAACCTGAATTTACAATGACAATTAAACCTAAAATACATTTCTTTATAGTTTGACCCATTACCCAATATTCTGTTTCTAGTATTAACTTTTTATTTTACGAATCAATCAGAATGCGAAAATTGCTGAAGCAGCATATATATTTATTACGAAATGTTTTCATTAAATGTTGTTACATTGCACAGTCTTACAATATGGATGAAAAACATAAGCTAAAACATACTATTCCATATATATGTGTATTTTAGTTGGTCTATCGACCATGATACTAAGGAAAAAAATATTGTCTGCAGATATTCTCAGATCCTTATACATTTTTAAGCCAAATCTGTTCTTAAATATACTTCGACTTTTGTATAACAAATAGTCTTGTTTATCGCTAACCATATTTGAATATTATTTTAGACACATAGTTATAATTTTACATCACGTCAAGATATCATATTAGATCATGAAGGATGCTTTCAGATATAGGCCAATTTTTTCAACTGGCAGGGCAGAGCTAACCTTTGGCAAGATAAACTAATTCACTTTTAATTTCAGGGGTGCTAGGTGTAGTTCCGTATTGTATCGTTATTGTACGGTACTTTCAACATGGAGAAACACAATTTATGCGTGCATCCATATCCATATGAAAAGGTATGTACTCCCTCTCTACGAAAACACCCAACGGGACACAAAGATTGCGTGTGTTATTCGGAGGGAGTTGTTATAGGGAGAAAAAATTAAGACTTGGTTTACATTTGCAAACAGCTTGAATCCAGATCAGACGCCGAGTAACGCTGTTTGTCATTCTTCATTATATTCCTTCTGTCAAAATGTCCACTAATATGTAATGTTAGGAAAAGAACGACAACGGTAAATTTCGATAATAAAAGAGCGTGCTGCCGCCACAAAAATTGAATGGCAAAGGTCCGCATCAAAACTCCGCCCTGCAAGGTCAATAGATTCGGTCTACTGTTTGAATAATATTTTAAATTAACGCTTCCACTGCCTTACCAAATGCATAAAGGTTATTTGTAAACAGTTTGGCCACTCATTAGGATTCCAAATGTTTGGCTCTAAATTGCGTATTCCTTGAGAATATAAATGCAGACGACAGTTGTTTAAAGCTGATGACGTCATGCAGTGCAAGGGTTAAGGTACGCGTATAGCCTACATTCTTTGATTAACGCTGATAATAATTGGAATATCGGCTGCTCGAGTATCAAACAATGGTAAACTACAAAATTTAACGTCAATTGTGAATTGATTTATATCACATAACGCAATGGTAATATACTAACCAGAGTGAAACGGATTGATTGGTATATGTGATCCGACCGCTGTCAATCCCTAGTAAAATGAAATAAGCAAACAGTTCAAATCGTAATTAGATGCATTTTGCAGTGCTCCCTCCCTACGACGGTCATGCACCTACAACGACTCTCTCCTTAAAACGACATTTGTCACAGTTTCCTAAACAGGACAGTTATATCCAACCTATTCACGACTGCAATGGCGTCTGCTTTAAAGTGTCGTTGGCTGTTTTTGATCACTTCTGTTTTAATAGTTTTGACATGTACTATTCTACTTTTGAAAGAAATTCAGTTTCAGTTGAATTTAGAAGGTTTTTTTTAATATTTTAGACTAATGAAATTCTAACAGTATGTTTTCTGATCAGAGAACTTTTTAAGGAGCCCTTTGTTCAAGATATACACTGTTTGCAAAATAAACATACTTTTTTTGGTTTCGAGCATAAAAAGATAAAACGAGTGATTTTAGCAAACATATTCCTCTGATATTATCGTGACACTTCGATAACAGACACTTAATTGACCGCGTCCTTTGTCATAAAACATCGTTTAGAAACATCTTTTATGCATACACAGCGCTTGCTCGCTACAACGACACCCAATGAGAGACATGCATGTGTTGTTCGGAGGGAGTCGTAATAGGGAGGGAAATTTGCTAAATTTGCAAACAGATTGGATCCAGATCAGACGCCCCATTATCTGGATTCAAGTTGTTTGTCACTCGTCATTAAGTTTTTTTCCTGTCGAAATGTCCATTATGTTACTTGATAAAAACAGCATACGGCAAATTTACGCACACGATATTGCATCAGTAAAATAGTTAGAACTAATTGTCCGTTTTGGGGAACTGTGGCAAAGGTCGTTGTAAGGATGGAGTCGTTGTTGGTAGGGCCGTTATAGGGAGGGAACGCTGTATAAACCTTTTTAGAAGTACGTTTCAGAGTATTTTTTGGCACAGTTGGTACATACTAATCTAAGAGAAAGATGTCAAATAAAATATCAAAATAACTTAAGATGAGACAGTGGCGAATTCGACAATTTATACGTCATATTGTCAAAATAACAGAACATCAGTGTTAATGCATTAAAAGACCGTAAATCGTATAACAAAAGACATTTGCGATAGAAAAAACTCGACTAGGTATTTTCGGCTACATATATAACAATTATCCCAAAGTTCACCACTCTACCAGTACAACACTGCAAATCGAAACTACTTATTACAGATGTTACCTATCACGACAACGACGTTCTAGTGCGTCATTGACTAAGTAAGAAACGATTATTTGTCACTTGAGAACGGAAGATAAATGTCAATAAGTCACCGAATTAACAACTCATGGAAAATCTACGTTCCACCAGAAATTACTTTTAAAACATATGAGATTACTAACTGATTTCTACGTATCCATCTTGTATCAGTGTCATATATTCATTTGCCTGTTCAAAAGTCTACCCTTTTTCGGCTATATGTGACTTTGCAAATAGTTTAGATCAGGATCGGAAATGTTGGCGCCAGATCAGGATTCATACGGTCATCTTTTATCTATATTTTTTGCTTACATCTAACGTTGATACAATTGTGCTGATAACAGTTTAAATGTAGACGATTAAAAACTAATAAGAACATTAATTCAAGCGCAATAGAATTTAATCAAATTGTTAGCGTTCTTTACAATACACAAACAAGAGTATAACAATTTGTTCTTAGGAAAGGTTTAAGGATACAATAACTGATGAATTGTCTTAGATGAGTCTCGACATTTTCAGTCTATCTAGCAATAGGTTAAACAAAATATTAAAGTGATCATCTTGAAGGTGATTGCCCTTAAACATCGTACACTTAACCTGTTGACGTAGGTCGTATATAAAAAATGGTGGCACATATCAGCCCAATCGCAATCGACACACAAAAGGTTAACATATTCTGAAATGCAGAACACATAATAAGATTAAAGCACACATAGCATAACCGCTTCTAAGTTAGGGTTAGTTTGAAATTATGATATATTTTGATGCGTGTGTCTAGTCATACAGACACGAATAGATATTTAAATAGTTCATTGCCACGTCTTTTTAATATATACAGTCTTATGACATCAGAACTGCCTCGTTAGAGACTCAAAATGTAACAAATGTCTGATAACAACAAATATATTGACTTTTCGATTACTTTTGCAATGTCAATACTCGGTGCAACACGGTCACTGCCATAGTATCGTCGGTTTAATGATTTTGTCTGCTTTTAACTAATAAAGTTAAAATTTGATTAGCGCAGTTAATTTAGTAAACAGTTTGTATTTGTGTCAAATAGTTTGGACCCGGATTATACAGCATGTTAAGGGAAGTCATACTAGGATACAAACATTTTGCATATACTAAATACTGTTGTTATATATTGTCCGTTTGGTTTGGTCCCCCATATGATCTGTTTTGTCATAAACCGTGTACCGTTTTGACCCAACGTGGGTCATTTTGTCTGAAAGTTGACCGTATTGTCAATGCTCCGTTTCGTCTGTGGTCCGTTTTGTCCTTTTCCCAATCAGCTAATGACAGAGGATACTCTAAAGACCGAATAATTTAGATTGGGATAATAGTTCGGGTTAGAACGATTTTAGGTTCAGGGAGGTTAACCAATGACGCCAGAAATAAAGATGACTTTGCAACAGCTTGGATCATGCTACTTGGTATCTAATCAGGATAAAAACTGTTTGATACTCGTATCGATACAACTTCAGTTCAATTAATCTGACTTTATTGTAGACTACGGTATCAATGTAGACGATCAAATAATAGTTTGTGTCGGTATATCTGTAGTGAACACGTTTTTTACGTTAAACATTTTGAAATTCAATGTCTTGTAACAAAACGAGATGTTGCATATAAATTATGTCATAGTATTAGCTTTATATGACATTTAAAACAGTAAGATATTTCAAATTCTGATACATCGTCTGTAATGTTCAAATAAGCGACGTGTGCCCAGCCGTATGACAAAATCAGAAACATTTATAAGCAATTAGCACGTGTATAAGCTCACTTGTACTGCACGCGGTCACACTATCAATGTTTGAAATATGATTGATGTATCAATCGTATCCTAAAACAATAAACAACATCCCTTAAAGGGTGCACGCAAATGTAACTCAACCGTTTGGTTGACGTGCAGGCAAGTACCATTAGACATTAGCAGGAAGTTTAACACTGGATAACCTTCGTTCTTGTTAGACGTTGATCTGAGTTAGAAAGGTACTATGAGAAAATACCAGAATGACTTGAAAGGTTAATCCGTAAATTGTTTTCTGTATATCTTTTATCAAAACACTTAAGGACAAACTGATGTTACATTGTTCATAACTGAAGAACTTGGTACATGCGGTGAATGAATTGTTGTAGTAAAAGCATCGCGACGGGAAATTTCATTCAAATCATAATAATTTCGATATTGTATTATTTCATAACAAATAAAAGCTGTTTGATTCATAAATCCAAGTTGATGTTCTTCATTATTCTACTATGGAGCTGCTTTTATATAATACAATGAAAGGAGAGTGTCTATAAACATTACTCAAAACTCATTCACCTTGAGATTCCAAAAGATTCCACATTCATATTAACTCACTGAGCCCTAGTGAAGCATATATGCGTCCTCTACCAAAAGTGTATCTGTGAAGAGTACATTTGTCTAATGCAAACAGTGGAGTCCCTGATTAGAGGGCTCCATTAGGAGCCCTCTAATCAGGGACATCACTGTTTGTCATTTTGTAATATATTATAAAACCACAACCCTAAATAGTCTAAAATAGACAAGCCTTTATTGTGAACTGAAATTGTCCATTGGAAGTCTCAGGGGATGATGTGTAAAGGCTAGTCCATTTTTAAATATATAGGATTAATTTTAACAATGAATTACAAAATGACTGACCTGGCAGAACCTGATAGGTGTCAACACTGTTTGCATAAAACAATTGAACTCTTTATTGTTATACTATATGTTTGTTATTAGCGTGAAAATACGCGTCTCTAAGTTTTAGTAGTGCTGAAATGTTCAAATATAAACCTAGTCTAATAGGTTTTTTGTAAACACTTGTTGACAAAAGGAACCTCTAAATTCAATAATATGTTTGAATAGTAATAGAGTACATATTGACCTTGTTCAACTTATATAGCTATACAGCACAATGTGGTTGCCAAACTATATCTAGGCTAGTCATATTGTAATATCATATTACTGTATAATGTATTGTAAATAAACAAGCGAACTTCAGCAGGAAAAGTAAATTATTATCGGATGTTTTGTTTCTCGTTCTATTATTGTTTGATATTCAACAATTGTTTTATTCTTACGATTTGATTACGATTCATTTAAATAAGGTAATTGTATCTCCCATTCAGGTTGTTTTTATGTATTTGATCATTTACAAGTATATGGTATATATATTTGTATTCTTATAATATTTATCTATTAGGTTTGTTTTAATTTTCTATGCTCAAATTGCATTAATAGTGATTGAAACGAGACTCGCATTGAACAGCTGTATATCAATAATGACAAGCAATCTAGCCATGACTAATTGAGGTATGCGCGAATATCAGGTAATATTAAAACTAAAAAGATTTATAATACAGCAGGGTTTCTGATTACCACGCCATTTTCTTGTATTACCTGCTATCATTTAACCGAAATAAATGCTCGTTTGAATGTTATATATATATAATTATATATATGTATTGTGATAAATTTTACCATCAAAGACGTTCCCTTTTGACACAACTACATATTATTCATAGAAATGCAGTTCAATAGTTCAACCATGGCCCGATAAGGAGGAACATCTCTCTGTTTCTTAAAATAACCGTAAAATCAAAAACTGCCTAAACAGTATGGCTGAGACACTTAATATGTTTGAATGATTACCTAAATGGTTAACTAGCTGATGGCATCGATCCCCTCTCTTCCAATCTCAAATGAACGAACTGCATTGTAAACGTTAACGCATACATCTAAAAATATTCCTGGTCTTCATATACGTTATTGCATTGATATTGCATTCCGGTCATAAGTTAATAAATGCCTATCATAGATACTAATGTAATGAGCATTGTGTCTTTATTTTAAACAATTAAGTTTACAGACTAAGTGAAAGTTCGATATAAATATCCTTTGAATAAAATTACATTATGTTAAAGTTTATCTGACCTATATTTAATATATAGTACCAATAATAGTTGCCTAACGCCAATTGTACATAACATGCTTCAATATTTGTGTCCTTTGGAGTTACTCGTAGCACTGTCTCCGTTGGGAGATTTCAACCTTAAGAATTGGTATCCATTCATTACACTGAATAATGTTTCGATTGATTTCTCAAATGGGCTATAGCGATAAAGATTTTATCATAATTTATCAGTTCTACATCTTTCCTTTACACGGTGCCTGTAATTGAAATCTGTATCAGATGTTACGTAAAACGATGGCAAACCATCGTATCTCTCTGATCCCATAACCCCAGTTACGAGTGACACTAACTTTGATGAAAATATTCTGAGATATGTGCTTCTCAGCAGTAACGCGTTGTCGTTTTGGCGCCATTTAATACTCTGCGTGTGAGTGCAGAATCGACAAAAGCCAAAAGAGTTGTGCAAAACTAGAGTTCAATTCTAGTCTACAAAACATTCATCCGTATACAGGATAAATCTACTATACTTTCGAAATGCAGTAAGCTATATTTGTAACAGTGCTGTTCCTTGCATGCAGTCTGAATAGGATCTAAACTGTTGGTCATTCAGATTGTATACGTGAGTAATGTTTGCAGCAGGATGTCAGTATTATTATTTTATTGTATTTTGTTTACTTTCGATTCAACAGAAGAAATGACGTGTTGTTCATTGTACAGCTGTAATCGACGACACTCTATTTTGTCTAAACGGATGTAAATCTGCTTTCTAAAAAAGTTATAGAGATATTAACTTTGTTAGCTATTTGCTGCTTACCTTCAGCACCAAGGGTCTTTTGATAACATACCGGCACGCCAATAATGACTGAACTTATTTGTCATTGTTACTTTGTTAGCTGATAGCTGCTTATCTTAACCCAATATATACGCCTTTTTCGCATTTAACGTATTCCTTCACTAGATGGATTTGCTCTACTTATTGTAGGCAGTTATGAATTTTCACCATATTAAAAAGAAATAAGGAGTTGGTTTGTTTAGCTTAGTATGTGGTAAAGAAGGTTGAAATAATTCGACGCGTAGAATCCTTTTATTCAATGTATCATACGTGTCTGAATTTTTTTGTATCTAATATCTGAAAATGATGGTTCAACCACTTTAAGTAAGTTTGTGTCCAAATGAGTTTAGTTTCGTTTGTTGAGGACTTATTGATAAAAAGACACATCGCTTATAAATAGATGGCAACAATTTGTTGATAAAAGTACATAATTTATTGCACTTTGCTGTTTTGTGTTTGTTTATCCTTTCAAAAATAGTTGTAAGTCAATAATAATGTATAGCGGTTTTATACTTCGGTCACGTGATAAAATGTTACTCATGACTCTAGTTAGTGCGAGGCATTTCAAAAACCATGTGAGATATTTCAGTTGTTTAAGGCAAGTCTCTTTGAACTTTGTTCACTTGCTTGTGTCTCATAAATTCCCTATTCTGAACTATTGACTTTGCACTGGAGCCATTTGGATTCGACAAGTGGGAATAAATACCACGGGCAAGTCAGTTTACTGACCCTATATTTAAGTTGATGAGGTAGGCTTGTCTGTCGTGTCTAGTCAGAACATGTTTAGGATATTCCGTATATAGCGAATGATCAAATTAAGCTATGCTAAGTTTGTGCACCAGAGGTTTGTGTGTCATCTGCACAGACCCGTTCTCAAAAACAGTCTGTTGACGTTCGCAGTAAGAACATTTACAGCGTGTGAGACTCAGTCGTTATACCCATTTGCCCCCAGTGGATTATTCCATGTTTTATAATGGATTATTTTATTTTTTATCAAAGGGATGCCTGGTCAAAATTTTCAGTGTAGACTCTGATCAGAGTCTACAATGTTTGCCTATGCCCCATGTATGGGCCATGGACACAAATGGATTAAACACAGATCCGTGGTAGCTTAAAGCAGGATTGAAGTAAAGTCGTAAGCTGCTTCATTATGTAACTGCATTATGCTTCTTGCTTGAAGCTCTCATATCGCGTTAACACATTTGTGCCCATGAGCCCATATATTGTACATTGGCAAACAGTGCAGACTCTGATCAGACGCCGCATAATGCGGCGCCTGATCAGAGTCTACACTGTTTGCTGATAGGAATTTCAATATAAAACAAAATGAAAATGAAAATATTTGACTGGGCATCCCTTTGATAAAAAATGGACTTATCCAATATATAAACATCGAAGATTCCACTGGGCGTTAATGGGTTAACACCGACAATAAGTGTTGATATCCGTTGAATGGTCGTTACTGCTTACTGAGCAGTTCTTTTCTAATATTAGTATAGAGTGGAAAGGACGTGATATGAATCGGGCCTCTGATTTGATAAACTTTGCAATTTTATATATTAAACAAAAGCGTAAATCAAATCAATAGCGGCCAACTTGTATAGACGCTTTTTATTCCCAATATAATAATGTGTATTGCAATCAGTTTAAGAGCCCAAAAAGATACACATTAGACAAACAAGGTATCTGATAAGGCTCCAAACTGCTTGCTACTTAGAGAACATCGTATTTCCAATTTTGATATAAACTAAGTTTATAATAAGCTTACTCATGGTCGGACCTAATGTTGTTAAGACTTGTGAACCTATCCCATTGCCTTGCTGGTATGAAATGAAATATGTTTAACCCATTACCGCATAGCCAGTTTTAGGATGAAAATTGGTGACCACTTATAAAGATTGAAAGATTAAATCAGCTTTACTTTCAGCCTGCTTTAAGCTACAATTTTGTAGGAAATGGAGAATTGTTTATGGTACATATTCGTGACTTTATTATCTGGAACTGTTTTCTACAATGTAGCAATACATTACATGCGAATAAATGCGTATATACGGGGAAATGGGTTAAACTAAAGTAGCTAGGTTAAATAAACTGATCATTAGTTAAGTTACCTTAAATGTTTCACTTTGTTCGACGGCCACTATTAGAAGATGGTTGAACCCATCTGATTACAGTTGAATGCTTAATGCAGGTCAGATACAAAGCAGAGAGTTAATATATGAGTATTCCACTGAACATTTATCAATCAAATACAATACAGTGTTTATCAAAGACAGTCATTTGAAAGCTTTAGGTAACACTTAACTTAGGCGAGGTAGCTTAATTGTACTGTACAACCTCACTATTACGACCACTAAATTCTGGGATAATTGGTTGTTTAAAAGACAGGTGGCAGCTTAAAGCAAGGTGATAATAGACAGAAAGCCTTTTTTTGTTTCACGGTGACCTTCTTCTAGGCAATCACATGTCGCAAACACATACTTATCAACCCTTTCAGTGCCGAAGTCGCATAAATCCGCTTTTGCAAACTGTATGTGACGTGATAAGACTCCCCGTTACAACCTGTTTGATAAACCTATCAAAATTTCTTAAGTCATACTACCTTAAATTTAATTTTGAAACGATACTACAGACAACATAATTGAATCAGACGACAATATGGCGGAGAAGGGATGAAATAACTCACGATTAATTCAGCCGAAACGGTTAACACAACTTAATTGTCGTAACAAAGGCGTTTTAGTGTATGTCAGTTCAAACTACGCTCGGTCTCTGATGTAAAGGATAACGCTGAAACGTGAAGGTGTTATCCAAGGATTTTTTTTATCATTTCCTCTTCCTACACAAAACCCGAAGGCGTCGCTTGAGCTATTTGTTCGTCCAGATAGGCATCTTCTCTTCAATCTTGATGTCAATTTCAAATTGATATGTGTGAAGCGTTTTGATATTATCACTTCTATAATATGCGATACAATCTTCAATTACCGGAACCATGTTTAGCAAAGACCATGGGAAATATAAATGGAGATATAGATGTTGGTTTAAACTGTAGATGGTTAACGAAAGAAAGCACTATTGTCATCTTCGTTCTTGATACTGAGCACACTGTCACCGTTTGTATTTGGTTCAAGTACTCTTTTTTAGCACAAAACTACACTAGGTATGTTTGAACACGTTTTAATTCTCTCCTTTCATTAATGTCGTCTTCTGTACACGCATTCTTCACTAAACCTTCCAATGGCCGATTCCAATTTCTAATTGAGACTTATCTAAATAAATTGCAAAATGCAAAACAATGTAGCCCTCTGATATGGGTCTACATTGTATGCATGTGAGAAATGTTCTGTAAATGACGAGTACACTCGTTGCTAATACGTTGGCATGCCTTTTTTACTAATAATACGTATTAATTATAATTGATTAATGCTGATCAACAGTTTGGATCCAGGTGAGGCGACGAGATGAGACAAAAGAGAAGTGCGCTTAGCTCAAGATATTGCTCAAGATATTGTCAAGGACAAAGCCTTTTAGGACGGTCAAACCTCGATACTTCGAACTCGCTTAAATCGAACTTACCAATAGTTCATAAATTTCCTTTTCCTAATTTGATCTTGCTTAAGTCGAACATATCCGTATTTCAAAGTTTAAACGTGGCTATGCCACGTTTTTACTTTCCAATATGGGTATATTCCAACTAAGGCGAGTTCGAATTATCGAGGTTTTACTGTATTTTTTAAATAATTCTGTGAAGAAGCCTTGATACAACAAGGCTTTTCACTAAACAATTTTTGTATTTAGACTATCGGTTCATTAACCGATCGAGAACTATAAACACTGGTTCTATTGCGGGTTAATTTAGGAACTTACTGCTTCAATGATCAAGTGTTCTAGTAATACATGATTGACACATGTTGAAGGTCCTGTTTACATGTGTCAATTGAGACAGGTAAGAAATGAATTCAATCGGTGAAATTGAGTATATTGTATTTCATTTAACCCATTCACCGTTTTTCCCCGAGTGCAATGGTTATTTGTAAACAGTTTGAATCCTTATCAGACCCCGCATGACGCGGTATCTGATCAGGATCTAACTTGTTTGACATATTAATGTATCTATATATCTATTTATCTATTTATCTATCTATCTATCTAGCTATCTATATATCTATCAATCTATCTTCTATGTATCCATCCATCTTTAGTTCGTTTTTTCTTATTTCATATTGTTTATTTTAGTTTAGAAATAGCTGTTTCAGCATTTTAAAGGACATTCCAAATAAAGTATACATGTTATTGATGACGGCATCTTAAAGTTTGCTCTACATGGGAATCATAGACGTTATTAATAGCATCTCCAGGGGACTAACTCATTCTATAATGAGGAAATTCTGATAATGATAGAATGAACAAAATACATGAAGAGCCAATACGTCAATTAACTTGATTCATAATTATTTTTGACAAGAGTGCGTGTGTGTTTATTGGAACAGAAAAAGATTTTTCACTTGTACATGAAGCTACAACTTATCCAGCTTATTGACGCTATGAATAGGACGACCAAAGCTCTTCGTTCAATTATGTAGCATTATATTTCAATTATGTAGCATTATATTTCAGACTCAATTAAACCGAGTCTGCAATTTTCAGTATTTGCTTTGTTTTCTGTGCTTTCAAAGGATCTCCCCTTATTCAGATTTATATTTCAGACACCATAGCACGCCTTGTTAAAACTGTTACGAAATCATGTTGCCGAAGGTTTAGGCCATACCACTTTTTTGTCATTTCGCATTTTAGATATGCAGATGATTAATGTGCATTATTGATGTTTTGAAATGAACAATGACGACGTCTAGTGTTTATGATTACTCTTTCGCTGCCAATTGTACCGTCTGCTTTAACCCTCTTGTCGCCAAAGTATCGTCTGCATTGGTATTATCGTCTTTGATATTTTCCAAGGCAGATTTTTGGCTGCTTTGACTGAAAAAAGGATGATACGAATGTCAAACAATATGGATCTTGATCAGACGCCGCGAAACGCGGCGTCTGATCAGGATCCTTACTGTTTGCAAAGTCGCCTTTTGGCGACGTTGGCAGAGACATATTTAAAGTTGTAGCATGTTGCAGATGTTGAGTATATAAATGTCTACTTTGAACTTTGACTTAAAGGTATGTTTCAATCATAAAATATTTCGTTTTCAAAAGTCGAAAACGGACAAATAGTTCAATCCACATGGTCCTGGATTATCCTTCATATGACTTAATTTGTCTTAAATGTAGGTCAAACGATATTTCATTGCACACTATTTGACTATTACGTTGAGTAGCCAGTCAGATTCTTAAATTCTCAAATATTATTTATTTCTCCATCTAATCCTGTCTTGTGACATCTCTTTGGAATTGTCTTTTCAAAATGATTCCAAAGAGCTATCATACGACAGGATTATATGGCGAAATCAGAAGTTAGATGCGTTTTAAAGTTTTGACTTATGACCGTTTTTATCGTACGACGTTTCGTAAGACAGGTCCCAGGTGTCTTGTAATGGTCCAAACTATTTTACACTCTTACAGATATGATTCCAGTCACACTAACGTACATGTTAACTAAGATAAATGTCTTCTACATATGTATAAACAGAGACCATGCTCATTGCCGCTTTTTGCCAACACTGTGACTATGTCAAACATTGCTTTTCTACATAGTCTAAATTGATTTTATCTTGTGACAAGCCATAACTATTTTGCTTGTTGTAAAGTAGGTTCGTCAGAATAAGAAATATACTTCTATATTGAAAATTACCCCATAACGGCAACGTATTTGTGACGATACAGAATTCTTTATAGTCCATTTTGCTGAATGTCTGGGAAAGAATAGAAAGTGCTAGGCGTAATGATTATTTATGAAACTCTAGGTGATATATAACTCTCTCAAATGACAAAGACCAATATAATTAACGTCTAGGACTGATCTTTAGAGGATTTCGGTAACACTGTGATCTTTTTCAGGTACGCATAGATGTCTTTCTCTGGTCTGATAATCTAATTATAATTGTAAAAGCCAACAAGAAGGCCGTGTAGATATATCAATCAGTATCTAATGTAATTGTCTAGCAGCTTCGAGGAGTCTTTTAGCTTTTATGGAGATCATTATGTAGTCTCCTTAAATACATCAACATCACATATAACGTTCGGATAATTTTTAATGTAGAATATACTTTCGGATTATGAATATTTTATGAATAAGTATGTTAATTGTTTACAAGCTTTCGGCAATGCCTTTTTGGTAAACTTCGCTAACAGTTTGAATATTGGCTAGACATCGACCGTTTCGGTCTCTAACCCTTTCCCCAATAGAAGCGTCTTTTAGCGTATCTCATTTATTCCTCCGCTGAAAAAAATAGTTCCAGTTTATACCCTCATGAACAATTACCATAACAAATATTTTATATAGCCTAGCAGATGGTTGTTTAAAGCAGGCTGAAAGTTAAGCAGAATGTGCCTTAAGGCACATTCTGCTTTACTTTCTACCTGCTTTAAGTGATCATTTGTATTTAATGTTATATACAGGTTAATGGGTAAAGGGTTAAAATTGAAATATAAACAGTACTTCCGACATTGCCTGACGCTAGGTTTGATTATATTTGAAACATTTCAGATATGTTACAGCTGATAAGGTCACTTTTGCAGTGACATCATCTTTGCCGGAACTACTTTTCTACATGTTACATAATAGTTATCCACTGAACAAAATTTAGCTTGCATATCGTCTTACTGTCCGTTTTCCCTTAAAACACTGGTTGAGATTTATACATAAATAGACAAATCATTTTCTTTGGATTTAAATGTAATGACATATCATTAATCAGTGTTCTATCCGGTTGGATTTGTGTATAAACATTTCCATTTCGTATTTTAATATCATATATATTAAATACATATGACGGTTTGTCTTGCTTTCAAAAACACAATACAAACCAGTTTATTACTACAGTCATTTATTATAATTACGGTTTCTAAATTACTTTAATTGTTTTGTGTTTAAAGCAGGTGGCTGCTTAATATAAGGTTAAGTAAAACAGAAAGCGTTTACCTTGCTTAAGCTGCCACCTGTCTTAAGGGTACGTCATGCAACGGAGTTGACATTATTTGTTCACAGATGCTGCACAGAAACGAATATTGATTGCAAACATTTTGTAGCCAGTACAGACGCTTGTGTATTACTTATATAATAAACAATACTGCGCGTTCAACAAACACTTTTGTCCCCCGGTGGTATCCTTGGCAATATATTCTGATTTTTTTCTAAGTCCAAATAAGGTCAAGGTGAAGGTCATAATCAAAGTTGAGTGATATTGGTTGATAGGAAATGGTCCAAGGTAACAACTGTTGATGCTAGACGAAACGGTACAATCTAGTTAACCAAGAAATAGCCCATTTGAAATGTTATAAGTCTAAATTACGTCAAGGTGAAGGTCAAAATCTAAGTTGGGTGATATTAGTGGACAGGGAATGGTCCACGGAAACACTTGTATAAGTATCCAAGCATTTGAGTAAGTGGTTTTGATGCTAGACGAAACGGTAAAATCTACTTAACCAATAAATAGCCCATCTAAAATGTTCTTTCTCCAAATAAGGTCAAGGTGAAGGTCAAAATTAAAAAGTTGGGTGATATTGGTTGACAGGGAATGGTCCAAGGTAACAACTGTTTAAGTATCAAAGCATTTGAGTAAGCGGTGTTGATGCTAGACAAAACGATAAAATCTACCTAACCTGTTACGGTCAGACGCACGGACGGACATTCTAACATTTCAGGTTTATGTGACCTTCCCTATTGTGTGAAAAGACACATAAAGAAGCCACATAAACCAAAAATGCCACATACACCCAACATGGACTAACCGAATGAACAGGTATATTGTTTTCTTTTGTTCTATCTTATGTCACCTAGTCCCATATACCCAAAATGTTAGCGCGGACGGACGGACGTTCTTACGGGAGGATACTTACGTGGCTATTTTCTATTGTTTTCTTTTGCGTGGCTAGCCACACAACCGACATTTTCTTTTTGCTCTATCTTGAAAAATATAATCTGGAGGCTAACCCTACCCCTAACCCTATGTCCCACAACTGGCCAGGCTAATGTTACAAGAAATGGCCTGGTTAATGTCACAAGAGACAGCCAGGTTAATGTTTTTCAATTATGGGGCTAAGAATTTTAGCCACGTAAGTACCCTCTCGTAAGCACGGACGGACGGACAGGACGATTACTACATGCCTCCGCATCTTTAGATGCCAGGGCATAAAAATGAATAATTTTCTTTAAAAATATCTTTTTGTAACATTTACAGCGTTGTATTAGCTGTTTTGTTGTAAATATACAGCACAACGTCTTTTCCGCAACAACATATTGCAGAATAAATGCAATAGAGAATTAAGGTTGATTACAACTTTATTCAGGGCCATATGACCATTCCATGTGTCACAGTGCCGTAAAACTCACCGTATTCAATACAGCCTTCTGTATTTCCTGTAGTCCTTGAACTACCACATTATCTGCAGTTAGAGCAAACAATATACCCTAACCTATTAGACACTAACCGAACATTTCCTAATTCAACAACACTTTAGTTGAAATGCTTGCAAAGTCGCCTTTTGCCACTGTTGCCAGTGAAAGATTTAACCTCTTCACCGTACCCCGTGTACAATTGATATTTGCAAACAGCTTGAATACTTATCAGACGCCGCGTGATTTTATATGTCTTGTGTCAAAATAGTTAAACTTTAAATTTGAGAAATAAAAGCAGACGAGAAATAAAAGAAGACGACAATTGTTTAAAGCTGATGACGTTGAATTCTTCCTATACCCAACCCTCTGTAACAGTATTACATGTTTTCAATCCTGTTTTACGCCGAAAAGAAGATACTGCGACAGTCAATAAATGTCCTAGCTCCTAGAGATTATCTAGTGTTTAATAAATTAAGGTTTTCATACTTTTTGCAGCGTCGACTTCAGCATCGCTTTTACTATTGATATAACTGACGACACGTTATGACTTGAATAAGGTAAAATAGAACGCTCATAAACGGTATCTTTATTTAAAATAGAGCTTTCCTGGGGGTTATGTGTAGTGGTTACTAAATGCCTCAACTTTTAATTCCGTGAAATAAAGAAGATGGCAATTAATTAACCCTTAGCCTGCCAGTCACGACTATAGCTCCATATGCAAACAGCTTGGATCCGGATGAGACGCCGAGTAACTCGGCGTCTCATCCGGATCCAAGCTGTTTGACACTCGGACAACATTTTCAGCAATTTTGAGCAACTTTGAAACACTTTGAAACTTGAAGCAGACGAGAAATATAGCAGACGACAATTTATTTGGCGGGCTAAGGGTTAAAGTTGATGACGTGTTAGGAGTGAAGGGGTTATTCCAGTCAAAATTGAAATCAAGTGCTGTATACATATCTTACGTACACATAATTATATAGACTCTCCGTTCATAGTGTACAACTAAATGTCCCCTTACCTAAAATATGAATGAGTTAACGTTTTTATTTCAGTAAATAACAAATGAACAGTTGTGTACAGGTTATATATCACTATTGGTGGTCGTACCTTTTAAAAGCCTTCTTTTTAAACCTTGTGCACGTTTTGAAAATTGTCGTCTGCTAATTTTGTCGTCTCGACAGTTCTCGAAAATGATCTAGATCTATGAGTATCTGCATTATACAGTAGACACTATAACCAGTTTCAAACATTTTGGATCTAGATGAGACACCGAGATTATCGGCGTCTCATCTAGATCCAAAATGTTTGCTACAGTTGACAAAATTTCGTCCATAAAGTGTAGAATATTAAGTGACGAAGATTAATAGAATAAGCACCATATTGTGATCTTATGAGGATTTATTTAGTGTCTTGGTATTTTCCAGAACGAGTATCGTGTCTGTCTATCGCCGGACAATTTAATTAACTAGTTTCACAACGGACAGTAAGATCAAGTATATGTTTAAGTAAGCACGACATATTCGTCTACAGAGAAGAAATATTCTGGCGAGTATGCGATGAACGAGACAACTATACAATTTCGTTTCGCAAACGTGACCATTCAGCCGACCATCAGATTGAAAACAGCTTGCAGTATGGCAATGAAACAGAACGGCTCGGTAGGAATATTTCGTAAAACGTTCATGTATCTTTAAGCATTGGCATGTTGTTTTCAACACAGCAACGAGTTATTTGCATTAGCGTGCGTCGTGTGATTTGGCAAAGCACAATTGTGCTGTTGGCACATTTTATAGAGCCAATTGCGTTGGTGCAGTCACATCAATGATGAGGGATGAGCAATGTGTATGCCTCCATACGGCTCACAGGACATCAATTTGTCTAGTGATGTCTGTTTGTAACCTTGAGCACTATATGGCCATATTTGTTATCTGACGGTTACAAATAGTATGTTTCCTACCAAGCCTCCGAGTAATTCCGCTTCTCAACAAGATCCAAAATATTTGAAACTTGATATGCGGCAATGGTAAGACATTGACACTTTGAAACTGCTACATACATTTTGCAAATGTGACTTGACCAGCTTAATAAAGATTTTTTAACCCATTTACGGTCAGTGGATTCTTATAAGTTGGATTTGTTCATTTTTATCGAAGTGGTGCCTGGTCTAAATCTTCATTTTCGTTTAATTTTATTTTGAAATTCCTATCAGCAAACAGTGTAGACTCTGACCAAACGCCGCATTATGCGTCGTCTGATAAGAGGCTACACTGTTTGCTTACGTCCCATACATGGGATCATGTGCATTACTACCAGCAAAAAGTGTAGACTCTGATCTGACGGCGCATAAAGCGGTGTCTGATCAGAGTCTACACTGTTTGCATTTGTCCCATATATATGGGATCATGGGTACAAAAGTGTTAATAAAACGTGTCTACGTGTAACTTATCACCTACACCGAATATGAAAACTTGTTTAGCAAAAAGGTAAATTTGCGAAATATTTGTGTAATATAGCCTCAGTACTAATGAAACTAATATATTGTAAATTAGATTCTTGGTTCGAGACCTCTCTTATAAGTAACACCATTAAATCCCGAAATCCGTATGCACCTGTGCGATGACGATAACGATAATCGAATAGATAATCACCATTCAATACAGCATGGAAGGCGTTTACCTTAACCATTAAACGGGTTAATACTGAAATAATTTTCCATAGTAACCCTTTGTATTTTCTACATTTTATTACATTGCGACTATATTTAATTGTCGTATAAATTGGATATTAAACGGTATGCTATAAATTACGCGTGCGATTGTCGTTATCTTACTTATTGTTTCCTCTTGTAACATTAGATACATCGTATCCGAACTAAACCTTTACATACAACTAGGTTTTTTATCATTTATTCTTCAGGTTATTATTTATGACGAACGTTCATGATTTCGGAACCTATAGTATATAAATGCGATTTATGTGGCATTACGTAAATGGATATTTAATTAACGCTATGAGACGACCATGGTCTTTAGACAAGCATTATATAATATACTAAATGATTAACGGCTGCAGACAGGACCGTTTTTACTTATATGCATGGTGTTTACTGTAAATTATATGCCTCACAAGTAACTGCTTGATGTTCATGGAATTGAATGTGCTTCAGCGCTCGATTACTGATAAAAAGCTGGTGAATATTTACCCATTAAATGAAATCATTTGACTTAAGCTGTATGTTTACCATCCATGAAATCTGACTAACCTTCTGCGCAACTAGTGAAACATCTAGATCCGAACTGTTAGACACTCTTTTCTGACAGAAAATGGATTTAAAACACCTAATTTCAGTATTCCAGACGACACATTTTACATAGAGAGTAGATGGCTAATTATATGCTTTCAATTTTGTACTTCTTCAAAACTGGATTTAAAGCATACCTTGATACAACACATTTTGTCGCATGTGTTAACCATTTATTTAATACTGTGGAATTCATGGTTTTCGAGTTAGTACCTACAGGGTAGGTCACTGATGACGTTGATTGATATTTTGTCTGGTTTGATGTATTGCTCTATGAAAACAAAGCTTGCTTTGAGTCCGATGTTTGCAAGTGTGTAGTCAGAGCTCCAAAAACGTTGTTGAGTATTTCAAAAACTGCTGCATTAAACCTCTTAGAGACAATTCTAATGTGTAGTAACGCCATAGGCTTTGGAACTCAAATAAGTGAGAAATGTTGGATTTGTTCAGTTAACTCCCTCTTGTGGTATAACATGTCTTTTATGAACGTCTCCGCATGTTGCTGTGTCTTACAACTGCATGTCTTAAAGACACGAACAGCTAACCAAGAGAAATGGTTGTGAAGAGAGTGATTCATTCCATAACCGGCCAAGAGGTTCGACGTGTATTTTCAAATATCTTGCATTTCAGTATGTTGTCTTTAACCTTGTCGTTTGCAGTATACCTATACATGCAATGTTTACACTAGTCGTCTAAGAACTGTGTCACTAGAACAGTTAAACAAGTAAACTAAAACCCATATTTCATAAGTTAGTATTATAACTTTCTCTACAGTTTCATGTTACTATTGATAACTATATAAACCACATTATCTATAAAAGTATTTCGGTAGTAAATTCCAACACTTTATGTACGCTCGTTTCTAAAATGTATATGGAATAGAACCAAAATGTGATATTATATAGTTCTATTTATTGTTTTTGAGATTTTAGTATTGCAACATTTCACCATATAATTGCGTTATATGTTATTGTGTTTCTGTGCTTATTGTAGTTTTATAATTTTGTTATAATTCAAATTCCAAACCCATTACGTTACATTACCAAACTCACGTTTATAAATTTATACTTTTTGAAAACTCAAACAGCAGACTTCAAGCAAAACTGGTTTCAAGAGGTAGGGACATACATTTTACCCTAATCTTACTACTCGTAATAATAATCAAGGCGCGTAAGTTGAACTTTTCAAACGTTGTGTTTAACATCGCCAATTTTGATGGCCTGCTTTATTATTTCACTCATTATCCCTGAAACTACCAAGGACAATTCCAATTAACAATAAAGGCTATTTAGGTTGTTTTTTTATAATATACATGTATTGCAAAATAACAAATAGTGAAGTCAATGATTAGAGGGCTCCTGCAGTTGCCCTCAAATCAGGGACATCACTGTTTGCATTATCTAAGTCAACTCTTCACATACACACTTTTGGTAAAGGACGCGGCGTCTGATCAGAGTCAACTCTGTTTGCCTATGTCCCATATATGGGATCGTGGGCACAAATGGGTTAATATCTTTCCCGTATCTGTTTCTTTATCTACTTACATTACAATCAAGTTTGCTTAATGTCTTGCAACGAATACAAAGTGTTATGCATACTCAGACATAATGCTTATTTATGGAGCTCTAGGTAATATATAACTATCTCTGATGACAAAAAACAATATGATTTGCGTCTAAGACTGGTCTTTTGAGAATATTTGTTACACTATAATCTTTTTCAGGTACACTGAGATGTTTTCCATCGGTTTGGTAATCTAATTACAAGTATAAAAGCTGACGAAGATATATAAACTTATTCAGTTGACTAACAGTTACGACGAATCCTTCGCAGTTTTAAAGCAAAACATGTAGTTTCTTAAAACACGGTGCAACGTAAACGCTTGATTGTAAATGTACATCAATTAGGAGATGAATATTCAGCATAATTGCATAGGCATGTAAGGAATCGTTACGTTATAGATAGACCGTTATAAATATAACATAATCTTTATTTGGTATTAAAAAGCACAATGGCATAATTATAAACGTTAAATTCATTATATTTTGACAGAAGTGTTATTGAGCTATATATATCCAGGCTGTAAAAAAAACCTTTTAATCGTATTCGGACATTACCTATAAAACAAAGCACTCTTCCTATTTTCTGAATTTTAGGTAGGTTTTAACTTAATCTTTTCTTCAATTTGATTGTATTCCAATAACCAACTGTATAATCCCTAGGATGGCATGTGATAGTATATAGCCAATTTATGCCACGTATTTTCCCCACTGCTTATATAAATATATTGAGTGAGTCCATTTTTCTTACAAGGGATGCAGCACAGACTAGTTTTGCATTCCACTCAATTGTTGATAGAAATTCCCGTTAGCAAACAGTGCAAATTCAGATCAGTGGCCGCACTATCAAGCGGCGTCATATCTGGGTCTGTACTGTTTCCAATATGTCACATTATGAGACTCGGGCCACCAGTTGCATTCATTATACGCTCCATATCAGTTTCAATTTGCAAATTACTTTCAATATTTGTGAAACAGTTGATATAAATTATAATTATAATAGATGAATCACAACGGGAATATTTACCGAAATATTTAGCGTGGTTATCACAAAATTTCAAAAACGTTACATTTTTGTTAAATGTTTTACATGTATTTACTTACTTTGCTGGCGGTCTTTTTGATTGTGAGGTTGTGGAACAAGGTTTATATTTTATGTACACTGTTCGTCTTTATAGGTGAATATAGGAGATAAGTGTGAGGTTGGGCGCCCCTTAACCCAGGTTTAACCCCCCAGTGGTAGTTAATGATTAATTTATAATTAATTATTGATTGCTGCTGACCGTACCAAGGCGGGCTCCTATGTTCACTTTGCTTTATGTTTGTCTTGCGTGTTGTTTTCTATTTAGTGCCTAGATGAAAGAATGGGATTGTGCGTGTGTGTGTTTGTTATGGTATGACTGTGTGTGTGTTCTGCTTGAGAGGTGGGTGTATTGTTTGTGTTGCGTTTCCTGCTTGAGTCGTTCGTATTTATTTGTCTTGATAAGCCGTAATTTTTCCTCTGGAATCCCCCTACCGGTCATGGTGTCGGTCTAAAGTATCATGACTCACGACAGACAACGCAGTAGAAAATGCGAAACAAAAACAACAAACAAATTGTGTTCAGCAAAATGTCACCTTTGCTTATTTTCAGTGATGAATATGTTGCCGTATATAAGGGTATGCATAGTTTCATTATGAAATGTTTGCATTAAGCCACAGTTGAACTCATGCGGGCTAGCAGTCCATACTCTTTCATATCCTATGGTATTTGCCAATCTCTACAATGATATAAAAGCAATCAGCCTTTCACGAGACAAGGTCTGTTGAGAAATACGGTGACATCATGTGATGTCTTGGTGTCTGTCCGAGAGATCCAAACTCAATAAACTGGTGTCACAGATCATACGAAAGCCAGACGTATGTACTTATCAAATCATAGCACACTTTTCACCTTTCGACTGTATATAAAACGTTTTATTCAAATGACCAGCTTATACTATGTATTCATGCGATTTGGAAATCTTTATCCAAATACATATAACAAATGCATTTACAGTGGAGAAAATGTTACTTTTCTTACTAGTTCACTGTAAACGGCGCTTAAAGTCGACTTTGCAAACAGTTTGGAACCTAATCAGGCACCGCGTAAACTGTTTGACACTCGTATCGATATTGTTTTAGTAAAAATAGTCCTAAAGCTTACTTTAAAAACATTATAGACAAATCTACCCATGCAGACGATATTTGGCGGTAAAAGGGTTAAGTAGACGATAACACTTATCAGTGAATGTGTAAACGAAACTAAACGCAAAAGAAAACGCAATTAATTGAGAAAAACGGGCACTCATACAGAATGGAACTCAATATTATCCTTTCCAAAACCAAATTTTACAGTCTGTTGTAACCTTTTTGCAGACAAAGTATTCTCTTCTAAACTATATCAGCAATTTGTGTTTTTATGTTTGCAATGAATATTTGACTTCAGAAATATTGATACGAGCGCCAAACAGTATGAATAATATGAGTCTTGATCACACACCATGTGACTTTATCTGCCTGTGACTTATAAAACCGGTATCATTTCTTCTCGTTTTTCTTCCTATTACTGTCCACAATCATCAGACTATTAATTTTGCCAGAAGGGTGAGTCAAAAAGAAATTGAATAAAGAAAAAGGCAAAAGAAATGTACAGTGATTATTTAAAAAAATGTGAAGTAAAGTTAGAAGTGGTTGGTTAGCTGAGCCTTGAAGGCATCAATGAAACCAACTAACTGAATGTCATAAGGTAGCAGGTTCCCATTCCTGATGGTGCGTGGGAAGAATGAGCTGTGCAGGGAAGTAGTACTTGTATGTGGGGTTGTGTAATAGTACTGTTGTGAATTTCTTGATAGTCTGGATGGTTTTTGAAAGTACTGTGTAGGATCTATGGCCACCTATTAATTTACAATTTTGTAGAATGCAATAATGTATGTGCATCTAGGGATAATAATATCTGAAAACAAACTCGAATTTAGGCAATCGATATCATTAACAATAACTGTGCCACAGTAAGTGACAAATGTCCCCCAGTGTTTGATTGACACTTATGTGCAGTTTTTCGCAGTTTGATGACACGTAAACATTCTCATACACAACACGCGACTGCGCGCCAACTTTACTTGAACATATCTAACCGATGTGGAAAATGTGTAAGTATGCTTCGGACAAACGCTTTCTGTGAGTTCCGTAAGGTACACAATACTCCGACGTCAAAACATGTAATACGACTCTATATGCAATACTTCTAGAAGATTTGATGTAGGCAATATACCCCGAACAATCTTTATCTGTAATTAAGGCAAGAGGTCAAGTTCAATGTCATAGTTACTGCAAAAAGTATGCGGCACTGCACATAAAATGTACTAACATACAACATTAAATGTTGTTTCCATAGCTGATATGACATCGGAAATATGTCTCAGACATGCGTTTTTGGGATTAACCCTTTCATGATCAAGATTTTCGGGAGATTTTTACCCCTTCATCGCTTTATCATTGTCTGCGTCAGTATTGTTGTCTGCAAGACAACTCTACGCCATCCTAAGAGATATCCTCAGCAAGAGATACACAATTAAGTTTTGTATCGCTTTCAGATTTGACATGGAGCATATCTATTACTATTTGCATAGAACATACCGGTATGTAATAGAAATATTTTTATATGCTTTAGGTCAAAGGTCATGATAAAATCCACAGATGCAGTTACATATAACCTTAAAACGGTATGTGACCCTCTGCTATCCCCAGTTAAAAGTGACACAAAGTTTTGCATCTCTAGCTTATGTTGTACATGAAGTATTCTCAAGACACACTTGTTTCTATGCTTGAGGTTCAAGGTCTAGATCACCTTGACCTGTAACTGAAATACCACACCCCTTCATGATTTGATAAACCAACACACCGAAAATTAAGTGCTGTAGTTGTATATTAAATATGCTCTGGGCAAGCTTTTTCTTTGATTGAGGAAATAGTTAAGACCTTGTACTGAACTTAAAGTACATACCGTGGCAGTCAATTGTAAAAAGATAAACTCGCCCACTAAATGTGGTACCCCTATTACTTAAGCCCCGAACACGCTTTTTATCAATGTCGAGCTCAATGTCTCCGTGAATCAAAAATACAATGTTACAGTCCGTCACCTCAACATGAACTCATACGACTTTGGTGTCCAACCTAATGTTGTATATGATACAGGTATGTTCCCAAGAAACGGGTCGTCACGCGTACAGTCTAGTTACTATAGGCGCCATTCGGCAGCATAAAACATATACTTTATATTAAATAATGATCACGTTTATAAAACTAATGGCTTTCTCGTAATAATGTATGGAATTGAAATATGTTTAGGTATAAATGCGCGCGTTCATTTTCAGATAATGCTCTCCTTGTCCTGGAAAAGCTTCATATTGTTTCGGTAATTGAAGATTGTATCTCACCGTATGAGTGACAGGGACACGGCATTCCTTGTCAATAACTTCTTAAACACTTTGCCTGCCGATCGCAACTTGACTGATATCATTTTGTTCAAACAGTTTATATCAAAATCAGACACGCAACGGAATGCGGCGTCTGTTCTGAATCCAAATTATTTAACACTTGATTTTAATTTTCTTTAAATAAGACAATTTTGAATAGCATTTAAACATATTTTACATACGACAATTTCAAGTCAGACAATACCCAGTATTACGACAGAATAAGAGTTAACCTTCAGCTAGGAATGGAATTGTTAATTTCAACAGTTTGTCGTCTGCAACAATTCTCACAGTCTCCATATATGTATTCTAATATATTAATAAAATAGCAACATAGTATTACCCTATTTCGACCAAGATGAATCGCTGATGAAGTTCTCATCTGGCGAGATGTTTGCAACTGCTCACCAATGCGCTTCCATTGTGCAAAATAGTCTACCAACATTCTGACCGTTTTTGACCCCTCATGGCATGTCGTGTAGATGGGTTACATCCACCTGATTTGTGTTCAGTGAATATATCTTAGAAATTCTAGGGGGGATGTAAAGTCGAAAAGTTCAAATTAAGGTCAGAAATGAGGTCAAATGTCAATGAGTGCAGATTTTTGCATACCATAAAATAAACCTATCTTTATTTACATTTCAAATATATCAAATGAACTATAATTGGTTACAATTAGTTCACACATGTCTGTAATTGCTAAATATTATCAAAAAAGGAAAACTATTACAGACAATGTCCTTTTCAAGGGGCAATAACTCTGATTTTCCTCTTTCTTTTTTATATTTTTATAGTTATCTTTTCGTTATTTTTGTCTGTGTTCTTATAACATCAAATTATTTTTATGTTTCTTTACACCTTTGACATAAAGCAACAATTCCATATGTAAATTAAAGTTAATGTTACAGCCAATGCCCTTTTCTAGGGGCAATAACTCTGATTTTTCTCTTTCTATTCTATTTCATATGGGAATTTGTTTTCGGGTTTTTTTGGACTGTTTTCTTATAACATCAAACTTTTTTATGTTTCTTTACACCTTTGACATAAAGCAACGATTCAATATGCAAAAAAAGTAAATATTACAGCCAATGCTCTATTCAAGGGGCAATAACTTTGGTATTTCTGTTCTATATTTAGTTTTTAATAGGAATTTGTTTTCGTTTTTTTTTTTTTAATGTTTTCTTATAATGTTTTTTATGTTTGTTTACACTTTTGACATAAAGGAGCAGTTCAATATGCAAAAAAAGTTAATATTACTGTCAGTGCTCTTTTCCAGGGGCAATAACTCTGTTTTTTCTATTCCTATTATATATATTATGAGAATTATTTGCGTTATATTTTACTGTTTTCTTATGATATCGAACTTTTATTGTTTAACATAGTACACTTATAATAAAAGCAGCAGTTTAATAACCAAATAAAATGTAATCTGACAGTCAATACTCTTTCTAGGGGCAATAACTCTGGTTTTTCTCTTTCGTTTTATGTTTTATTTGTTCGTTTGTTATTTATTGTCTGTATTCTTATAAAACCAAACTACTTTTATGTACATGTATATCTTCACCATTGACATGAAGCAGCAATTCACTATGGAAATTCATCACTGAAATATGCGTTTTAGGGTATAAAAAAAGACATCCCCGTTGTATAAAATCAGTCAAAAGATTTGATTGTGTGCGATGCCAAATGAGTTTCTCTTAAATTCACTTTGGGGAAATTATCATTATATTAAGTATAACTTTCATAGGAACACTGGATTGAAATGAACATACAGAATGGATGACTATGTTAGGTTCGAATTGCTATATAATGTCATCGTTGGTTTAGTGACCAATCCAATGGTTATCACTATGTATCTGGCTGAAACATGGTGTATTTACAATTTTGTGACGGGAAATAGTGCTTTATAGTCTGTATACGTGTTATTTTAACACATACCAAATGAATTCAGTATAAAATATTCAGTATAATTATTCAAATACTTTAACGTACAGTTTTACAAATGAATGTTTACAATATCAATATCTTTTTAGAGATATTTGAACGAAGAAGAACAATCACAAGCCATTCACTCGTGGTATCATTTATCCAAGCTTGCGAAGAACTTTACAGAACTTTCATCGCCAATTCGGTGTACTTAGACATGCATAAAGCTTTGTTATGAAACAATCCGATCACTGATCCACATACATTCAGTTAACAATGACGCGTCTAGCAAAAGTGAGTATGCGGGGTTTCTATTACAGACGCATGCTACCAATTAATCTGAGTTACACAGTTAGTTGCCTCACAACCACATTCATATACGCATACTTGTTGGCTTTTATAGCAAGCACGAGCTGAATTTTGTTTTGCAATAGCAAGACGCGAGTTGCATGTATGCCATTGGTATAGAGGGATTCTTATCCAATTGCGGGTGATACATAGTTAGTGGGGGCCTAAGGCTGTCTTGACTTTCATGAGTTGCCTATACCGGCATGTGTCTATATACCAGTAAAGGTATGGAAACCTATGATGTTTCGTCGACCTTGAGTGCATCATATATTTTGTTAACAAATCCTACAAAGCATCAACAGTTTTACCTCTGTGTCCCTGCATATTACAAGCAGACGACCAAACCCGCTTGCAACAGCATCCTTAGCATGGAATATCATTCTAGTGTCAGCTTCATGATCGGTCGACAACTTATCCGCAAAGAAGCTATTTGACTTTGCATTTATAACTCCTACGACCGTTCCCCCTGCTACAACAAGCAACCCTTCTGATAATAATGTGTCACTCAGATGATAGAAACTCTACAATGTATTTCTCCTTTTCGTCGAGCACAAGGTATGGCTCTCTGACATGCGGTAGAGGGTTTTCTTGACCTGTGATTTTGTCCAGTGGTAGCTTTGATACATGTAGACATGCTCCCAAGGTATCACATATGAAACCAATGCGAGTAGGTGTGCCTGTGAAATGGGAATATACAGAGTGAACAAAGTCTTGAGCATACTCTCCGAATGTCTGACATCCTTGAGGTCTGCCTCGAGCTTGAATAAGAGCATGATCATATCCATGTATTAAATCACATGTAGATTTCTGAGAGTCAGGTATCTGTTGTGCGATTTCAATTCACTGGTCTATTGTCAGAATATCCAGAATTCGGGACTGAGCTGTCTGGTTCATTACTCCATTTGAGTTTGCCGATGCTAGTGGAGCTGAGGACAGCTCATGCTTCAGTACATCTTCATTCTGCACGGTTAGGCATAGACTAGCTTCATTAAACAAACATTGTAGGAGTATGCGGTCAGGTTTAATCTGTTTCGAAACCTGTTGCTTGTCTGATCCGGTGTCTTTATAAATACTTGCTAATGTCTTAGACTTTGTTTTTTGGGTGGAGTAAAAGGTCGGTGCTGCACTCCTTTAGTCAATAATTTGTAAACTGCTAAACCAATGAACGACTTCTGCAATCACATCGCGTCCAAAAATTCATTGCTAATGTCTTGTGTTGCAGCATCCTTTAACGCTGTCTTCACAAGTTGGTCTACAGCATAGGATGCGTCTTTCCACTTTTCACTTGTCGAAATGCAAAATACATCTAACAAACCGACCAATGCAGCAAGGGCTTAGAACTACCTTTGCCAAAAATCTTGGTATACAAAAAGAGTTCGTTTCATTTGGACAACAATCAAACATGAGCTGGTTTCCCGTAATAAAGTAAATATTTTTGTCAATTGACCCTGTGAGATCTCAACATACACGATCAACGCATTATATTATTTCGTGTTCTGTTCATTCGTATATGGTTTTCATATGGAAAGAGAAAATGCTGTATGGACCACATCGAATGCATTTCATGGAAAATATGATACATTTACAAAATCCATTGAATATTTACTATTAGTTAAAGTGTAGAAACAGTAAAGTGTTGAAATCATTGCGATTGCTATGTATGACAAACCATGAGATAAGTTGTATTTAATGCAATTATTGTGTTGGACTGGACGTGTTTGCCTAAAGGTGGCAAAAACCTTACTGCGCAATATACAATACAATACAATACAAAAGCTTTATTTTCTGTCGGTACATATAAACAATATAACATAAGCTCTGCAATTCCTAAAAGCCAAGCAGCTTTGTTTAAACACAGGAAAGTATTTGCATACCAAAGTGCTTGTGTTTTGTGGCATTACACAAAATAATGGAAGTGTCAGTAGAGTGTGAATGAGGGAAACGTATTGCTGATACATTAGACTAGGCTGCTATTTATTGCATATACATATACATATAGTTGCGAAGATTAAGCATATGCGCTAAAGAAAACTGATTGCAGTGAAAGATGCATGTTTTGTCGATGTTGCCGTTTTTGTTCAGATTAATGAATAAGTGAATATGACAATGAACATATATATACACACATCATTAACAATAATACAACAACAAACAACACATATACTTTTTGCAATACAATAGGATTTACTACTTTAATATTCATAAACCATAATATTTGCCAAAATTAATTCAATACCCAATTAAACAAGTTTTTTTAATAAATATACAATCACAAAACTAGTGATTTTAACACTACCTTTGAATCCGAAAGTTTGACTAATGGTCATGTATGAGAAAATATAAGAAACGATATTAATCATTAGTGCAGAAGGTAACGGTCATCTTAAAGCAAATAACACAGTAATATTTTGTCATTCTTGGTGATTATTCAATCAATAAATTTTCAAATCGTCCTGAAGTTGACTAAATTAGCGTTCTAGTACATATTAACACTTATTTTGACACCGAAAATGCACGAAAGTTGATCAAATTTAAGAAATGAATTAGCTTGATCCCATATAAAATAGCGGCCATTTTGAAAACAAACACGTTTCTTTGTCAAACATTGGCCAACATGCATTAAAGTAAGCTTCAAGTCAATTTAAGGTTTTCTGGATTAGCTTCCTAATCTTAAAAACATATATTTCAACACCAAAAGTATAAAATTTGGTCATAAATGTCAAATGTTAGAAGAGAAATGGTACATAAGAACCGAAAATGGCGGCCATCTTGAAAAATTGGCGGCCATTTTGAATTTTCATTGCGCAAAAGGGTTTTTTGTTGACAGAAGGACCATACCAGTATATAATCTAAACCTACTTTGTTGATGGTATCATCAAGTTTATAATTTTTTCACTAATGTGCCCAGCTATTATAGCAGAAATGAACAGAACACGCAATTTACTGGCTTATTTTAAGAATTATCGCCCTTGTTTGTGACTAATAATTGCTTTTTCTGTCACGAAAATTCTATTTCTAGATTTTTCGACCAATTATACATTCAATAAATTAAAGTATTTTAGGTTATCTATGAGTGATTGCAAATAACATAAAAATTAAATTATCATATCTCTAAAATCTGCACCCAATGACCTTTGACCTATTTCTGACCTTAATACGCGCCTAAGAACTTTACATCCCCCCTAGAATTGTTTGTATGCATATGCTGTATATAAATCAAGTGGATGTTGCCCGTCTACACCACATGCCATGAGACCCATTTTCCAGAGCCTTATTTTCGATCCGTAGTCAGACTAAAAGGTTATTTAGAACGTTACCAACAGATAAATTGAACAAAATGCAACCAAGCGATATTCTTAACCATGTTGCGTGCTTCAGTTTGTTCATACAGGGTTCTAGCCATGTTTAAACTTTGAAATACAGATGGGTCGACTTAAGGGCGTTCGAAATATAGAATTTCTACTTTATCTCCTGTACATTTTGATGCAGATAATGGGATACGAATATCTTGATATCCGGTTTGGGTCCAATTAACTGTGGAATAGTTTCTTAAACAGTCCCGTATGATTAAAACGCTTAACCGATTACGCAACTGTAAAAATTATAAACACACACATATCCGATTAATACCAACTAACTACAGTGTTCGTTCCCTACAACGTCCCTCCAACAAACAACCCCATCTTTACAACAACACCTGCCGCTATTGCCAAACAGTACAATTATGTCTTACCCTTTCACTGCTCATATATCGTCTGCATAAAGTAATAATAAAAAGTAATATACCATGTTAAAGTCTACTTTCAGTCCGAATGACCGATCAGCCGACTGTACATTTACTCCCCTGATCATTGAACCACTTTGCCTACAATATTGAGCACTGCTTACATGTACATATCGCGCAGTCAAATACAGCCGCAGTATCGACTCAGACCCTTCACATGTACCCATTTTAACCCCTGGGTGGAAAAGAGCAAGTCGCGGTTCATGTCTTGCTCAAAAACATTCCTGTACATCATCGGGGATTCAGAAAAAATCCCCTATTCAGACCGCTGGTCCGGCGGGGGATCGAACTCACCACCCCTGGTACCGTAGTCCAATGTGTTACCACTGCACTACTGTCGCTGGTAAACATGTTTTTTGCTTATGTCTCTCAAAGTAACCTACAAATATAAAGACGAGTCAAATTACGCGGCGTCTGATCAGGGTTCAAACTGTTTGCCAAGTCATGCTCAGCACCCTAACATTATGTTTTCCCTCTCTATAACAAACCCCTCCAAACAAATTACACAGGCTTTGTCTCCCATTGGGTGTGGATGAAGAAAAAAAATCAGAAATAAAAAACATGGCCTTTTTTTATTGAGGCGTTTCTTTATCTCGTCAGTATAATATATGCGAAGGAGCAAAGCTCACCCCTACAATGCCAACTGTGTGGTATATATTGTCCTGGTATGACACGCCTCACCTCAACGTTTTGATTCAGCCTCCTTTCACTGAAGTCGCAGTTGCCAGAATCGGGATTTAGAAACCTTAGAAAATATAATATACTGTATTGTTTACGATTCATCAACCAATCTTGAAGTATTAAGTTCAGTTTTTGGGCTTCTATATTGTTCGTATAAGGTATATTTTCCGAAAATAATTTATCTTCTTTTGTCTATGTTTACTTGGTTTCTTTGATTTATTTTTTTCAGTTGTTTATATAATAACTGACCGACTTGTGTACGCGTTTTGAATGACAGGCCGAATGTCATATGTGTGTCGCCTACGTCACTTTAAAAATCGAAACACAGAGGTGTAGCGTGTACAGTTACCACTGTTTGCTGTTAAGGTTATAAGTTTGTGCCCCGTGTACAGCGTGCAGAGTACAGTAGAGAAAACAATTTCTTTCCAAATAACCCCGGTTATGCTTAAACTAATAATGGCATTGCAAACAGTTTGGAGCCAGATCAGACGCCGGGTATCCCGGCGTCTGATCAGGCTCCCAACTGTTTGCCACTCAAATTAAAACTGATAGTCCGAATTGTCAAAAGGTTGTCATTTTCTATATTACAATCCAATGCGTTTGCGTTTGAACGAAAGAATTACGTTATCTCCACTGTATTTCAGACCAGTAGCTAACTTGCAATCGATAGCCATCGACGGCCATCGATTTCTTTACTGCATTCATCAATGGTATTTACGGGACAAATTAAACCTCCACTACAAAAATAATTTACATATCACTTAGATTCGCATTGATTATATAAAAGTTAGGATTGACAATGTAGTATAATACACAGGGTCTCTAGAATGTGTATGGTAAGTGGTGAACATTACAGAGGAATAACCTAAAGATTAATTACATTTACAAGTGTAGATGGTTTCTTTATATATTTAATCTGATCAAATGTCGGAGATTAATGTAGCTGAATAAACTTTCTGTCATTGGATGGATGTAAAGTTTAGTGCAAAGACATGTATCATCGATTGCTGCATTTTAGGAGTTCCTTAAACTTCGACCGAATCACAAAAACGTTTGATATGGCCCGTACGACCTGTTTTCTTCATCGCACAATGCTGTTTTAAATTATAAACAAAGAGGAGAAAACTGGAAATTAAAGTGAAATTTTAAAGAAAATATATTACTTTTAAGGTATTTCGCATACGGAAGTCACTCTTGTTGGCGAGCGGAAATGCGTCTTTACGACATAGACTTGTTCCGCACGTGCTTATACTAAAACATTTATATAAAGGAAATGTTGATACGGTTTAGAGTAGTTCTTCATAGCGCAGTCGGCAAAGTGGTTGACTAGCGATCCAAAGGCCATAGGTTCGATTCCCATTCGATCCAAATATTTTTTTAAATGAAATGTCCGATTTATTGACTTGTCAATCCATAACGCAGTGATCAAGGGACACGTTACGTTTAGTCTTCGTTGATTAGAATTAGTGTTGTTATATATGGTCCAATTATATGTACACTTACATGTACGTTGTAGTTAAAATCCACACATTGAAGCTTATCAATACGTCAACCTTGTCAAGATCGATAGTGCCCAATATTATGTTTAAACAATATAATTAATCTTGTATGCAAGTCCATGAATAAAAAATAATGCCTTTTAATGACAGAATTTAATTTTAAGGTAGGTAACTGTATCTCAACTTCAAATTTACCATATTTTAATAAGAAAATCTGTTATTACAACAAATCCTGACTGTAATATTTTCTAAATTTTTCTGACCAACTATTTCATCAACCATATATTTGAATGAAATGAAAAAAAATATTGATTGAATGAGTCAGTTTTTTGTAATTCAATTTTTTAGCATTTTGCAAAATTTAAATAGCTGATAACATCTTTCTGAACTCGTTTATTCAAAATGTTTTAAGCTTTTCTTGTAATGAATGTTGTGGATGGATTACTTATTGGGAGAGACTTATAGTCATTAGCTTTATTTGTTTTTGAAAAAAATGAAATAATCAAAATTCCAGGTTTTTGTCAGAAAAAGAGACCTTAAAGACAAACCACACGATAAAGTTTGCCTATACTTTCACACAATGTTTCTTAGGCTATTATCATTCTTCAAGAAAAGTTTCATAACACATTGTATTGAAACTAAGCGGACCCGCGAAGTACCTTAAGAATTAAGTACAAAAATTGAACACGAACCTTATTTTGTTTTATGTTCCTTGATAAAATGATTTCGATTAACACAATTAAGTTTTTATTACAGGAAGTGAGTGTATTGGACTAGACCTCTCTAGTGCTGTAAAAACTCGACCCAATCGTTTAAAAGTCGTTATATGATAAAAAAAAAAACACGGCACTGCATTTATAGCATAGGGTTAGGTTACTACATTCAACCCTAGCGACGACTATATTCGTCACTTACAAACAGTGTACCTGTGAAGATTACAATTGTCACATGCAAACAGTGTAGGAGTCCTCTGATCAGCGTCTACATTGTTTGTCATTTTTAAATATATTTAAAATCAACCCTACATAGTCCAAAAAGGACTTGACTTATTTTGAAATGGAATTTTCCATTAAAAGTTGCAGGGTGAATAAGGTAAATGATTGGCGTAATAATTCAAATGTTGTGTTGTTTGTTACTTTCAGTGTTACTTTTATTAAGAAAACTTCCCCAGAGACCGTTCAATCTTGTCGCGGCTATGGAACTTAATTGTCAGAGGGATTGTTTCTGTTTATAAGACCGATATTATCTCCTCTGCCAAGAACTAAAAGGAAGTCATGTCCGTGTTTTTTGCAACGAAAGCATCTTCCCGAAATCATCATCACCTCATTTTATTATCCCTCATCTTTCATCGGCGCTATATTACCTACTTCGTGTCGAAGTGCCGTAAACCCAAACTCATCCATCCTTTCTTTTTTCAAGTTGCCCCAAGGTAGCTCCCAATTGCATTTAAATTGATTATCTTTATATTCATTATTTTACTAATAGTCCCGACGATACAGAAAAAGGGGAAACTGTTTATGTTTTTTTATTTAAATACAGAATTGATAGTTTCATTTCCGTCGCAGACTTATAAATGGGATGTGCACATTGGGGAAGACTTTATTATTTACATTTAACTCTTTCCTCCCTGAAACTTTAAATGGACAATTCCAGTTTCCATTTTTGTCTAGTCCATTTCTGACTTAAAGGGTTGTTTTGTCAATGTTTGGCATTATGACAAACAGCGACGACCCTGATCAGAGGGCTCCTTTCGGAGCCCTCTGATCTGGGTCTTCACTGTTTGCATAAGACAAGTGTACTATTCACATGTACACTGTTTGAAAAGGACGCCTATATGCGGGACTAGGGTTCAAAAGGTTAAACGAAACGAAACTAAATGCAATAAAACTTAGTTCTTTAAAAACTATTCTGATAAATCAGGTTTATCCGATTGGCATATAGTTTGAAGTCTGCTCATATGCCCCGGTATTCATAATTTGATTTGGCTCCAAATTGTCTCCAATGAAACACAAACGTGTTGATTGGAACGGAATATAGTCTAATTCACTTAGCCGTATTATTCCATTGTTCAAATTATTCTAAATATATATTTTAACTAGATCTTTTTGCATTAAATATTATTATACGAACAAACCGTAAGTAAAAGTGGGTGTTTAAGTCAGAAAACACTGACCATAAATAAACACGCGTTTTCCATTGGTTAACTTGCTGCATAACGGCCCGTACATTTCCAATTGTAACTAGACATTAAATTGTTCATGACTCTTCACAGCAATGGTTCTCACCAGTGACATTAATAGGCACATTTACTGGCGTGAAAGGATCTGTTGTTGGTAAAGGTTACGCCATGTGATAGTCTGAAGTCTATCCTTTGGCTGACAACTCAATAAACATATGTCAAAGATCACAGGAAACCAGACGTGTTCACTAATCACAGTCAAACATAATTACTTTCTTTTAACTGTGTTGAAAACTTAACAGCCATCGACAGGGCAATCGGCTTAACTTTACAAAAGGTGAAAATGAAATACTGTTTATGCAAAGGAAATGATAGTTTTCTATGAATAAAGTATCACCTTATGTTTTGAGTTTACATTTTTCCACCCTTTTGCATCCAACGTCATCATGTCAAATATTGTTTGGTTAAATGAGGTTTGGAAAGATAAATGTTTGCTTTGAAATAATGATTAACCCATTTGTGCCCACGATCCAATATATGGGACATAGGCAAATAGTGAAGACTCTAATCACACGTCGCATTATGCGGCGTCTGATCAGAGTATACACTGTTTGCTGATAGGAATTTCAGTATAAAACCAAATAAAAATGAAAATGTTGACCAGGCATCCCTTTGATAAAAAATGGACTAATCCAATATATAAACATGGAAGAATCCATTTGGTAATGGGTTAACATCTTCAATGTCTTACCCCGATAACAATGGTCATTTGCAAGCAGTTTGGATATAAACTGTTTCAACACCAATACTACATAACAAAAGTCTTCTTTACCTAAAATCTAAATTCAACAAATAAAAGCGACCGAGGAACGTTTAAAGCCAACAGTGCAATTAACGAATGCATTAACCTAAATAACCCAATTCACTACTTGAATTATGTTTACAAACACGTATGACCCCAATAAGACGCCGCAATTCGTGGGATTTGATTCTGGTCAAATCACTTAACTCCTGTCTCAAGAGATCCTAAAGCAAAGACATGGTAAATCTAAGTTTTGTAATTTTGCAGAAAAGACCTATTGGAATCGTTTCACCGTAACGGTTGACAAACGTCAAGGATTCGATCCAGAAAAAACCACCGAGAAACTCGGTTAACTATCAGGATCCAAACTGTTTCATCCCTAGATCAATAGTGCTCAGTCGTAGGACTTATATCCTATTCTGGAACAAATGTCGTCAAAACTAGAAACAGTCTTCGAAAGTTACCCACCATGTACGTTATATAAAGAACAAAGTATTTTGTATTGAGGAAGAGATTCAATACCCTTCAGTTAAAACACTATATTATGAAAGACTATTCTGTTTCTAACGATTTAGTTGCTGAACTAAATACACTTATTAAGTATTAAAATCAGAAAACAATAATTCATATTATTAATATTTTGTTGTGAGCATTTTAATATCGTAAATTGGTTCTAGATATGAATGTTTTTTCTACGGCCTAACTCTTAACCAATATAGTCCGTTTGTAGTTTTGAAGACAGCAGTTAAATGTTCCAAAAGTAACTACACATACATATTACATAAGGCAAAAATCCCGACATTAATGACTTGCTATAGTATACTAAATAGTTAACCTCACATTCCGTGTCTAGTTATAAAGACAGGTGGCAACAAGTAAAGCGGAATGTGTCTTAATTTTTCAATTTTGATCTGCTTTAAACTACCATCTGCTAGTTTGTACAAACTATTTCTTTATGGTTCATATGCATTACTGTATATTTCCATTAGTGGATAATGAATTTAACAGCGTTAAAATGCGTATATTTGGAAAAGTGGGATCGAAAAATGACAATTGCTAACACACATATAACTATAGTAAAAAGTATCATTCGAATCAAATGAAGCCTGTAAAAGAACATTGTTTTAAAAATAGATTAACATTAAAATACAAGAATGTAGGCGTTTTACGTGACGTGTCTACACAATAAATTAGAATTATGTTGTAGTCCAAAGACAACTTATATTAGAGTAGTACTTTAGATAAATATACAACAAGGTTGTACTATAAAAGTGAAAACTATTTACAGTACTGTGGATACCTCTTAGAGACAATATCTGTACGGTATTGTTTTTATCCTGCTTTTAGTACATTAAGTATTTTTATTTAGTACCACGCACGTGTTTTCTATTAAATGGTCAAATTAAGTTTGGCAGTATGTTGACTATTCTTTAGGACTTTTAACCCGATGGCTGATTTGTTTTTGCAATGTCCAATTGTCTCGTGACATATATTCTATTTATGAATAATGTTTGTAGATAACTAGGTTTTACGTAGTGTTTTCTTTATTTCACAGACTAGCAGGTCCTTCAGGGAGTTAGATTTTAATACCGACAAATTAACACTGTGCTTGGAACTAAAATGGTTTTGTAAATTTGTTTCATGTCTTAAATCAAACTTAAATATTGTTGTTTTTTTCTGGACATCTATTCAGTAAAACATAAAACTGTGGTCTTGTTTTATAAAAGGACGGTTTAACATTTCGCCTTGAAAAACTGCGCAAATATTTCTCTCTTTGATTTATTAGATATTTCTCTATGTGTTTACTCGTTGGTTTTGTTAGATTTTCGTTCTTTCTTTCTGTTTTTTGTTGTATTTAAATGTTTAGATATTCGCTGAGATATATTTTCGCAAGTGTTGCTTTGTTTTAATTGACAGCAGTTTTACTGTCAATTCTACTGTAAGACATGAGCAGTAAATCAGAACCATACCAAGAAATTAAGCCACTGCTCTATAATGTACCTTCAGGAGATACATGTATTGGGCATCAAATAACAGGAAAAGCTCCCAGATACTGAATAATTTGACCGCGCCAACATGTACCGCATGAACAGTATGCTATGCGAAAGTGACTCTTGGTGTATAGCAGAACAATGAAAGCAAACCTGTATGTGCAAGAACATTTCTTATCCTAGTAGAAGTTAGCCTAAAGCAGACTGTAAAAAAACCAAAATGCGCATTCTGTTTTGATTCAACTTGTTTTACGGGCTCACCTGTCTTCAAAACTAGGTACAATAGTGATAGGTCCGTTCGTGTTGTCCGATGTATGGTAAGGCGTTCAATGTGCTACAGCGTTCCCTCCCAACAATTGCCCTCCCAACAACGTTTCCCTCCTTACAATGACGTTTGCCATTCTTCCCTAAACAAGACACTTATATATGTCTAACGCTTTAACATCTGCTATATCGTCTGCTTAAAATTGTCGTCTGCTGTTTTTTCTAAAGTTACATAATTGAAATGTTGACAAAAAAACTAAAAGACGCGTGACAAACAGCTTGAATCCAGATCAGACGCGTGATGCGGCGTCTGATCTGTATTCAAGCTGTTTTCAAGTGTAGCCAGTCTCCCTCCCTATAACGATCCCTCTAAACAACGCGCACAATGATCGTCTCCCATTGGGTGTCGTTGTAGAGAGGGAACGCTGTAGTTAGATTGGCAAGTCACTTTAGAACACACAACATTCAACGTCGACACTTACAGAGATGAAGTCATGGTTATATATTTGTCAGCGGAAGACAAACACTCTATCGGTATTTGTTTGCAAGGAATCATTGATATTGCAATGGTGTTGTGTTCAGTAAGAACGGCTTTAAATACATTACACGTTATATTTGAACTGTAAAAATAAGTCTGGTATTTTGATCGTAACAAATAAGGTACAATTTGAATGTTAGACAGATGGTCTGGGGAATGACGTCAAGCGTATTACTAGACAATTGCCATTGTCTGTGTCTGACTGACAATCAAATTAACTTGTGTCTTAACTGAAAATGAATGCCAAACATTTACATAAATCAACGCTACACAGAAAACATCTACATTTATTTGTTCTGTGGTAGCTATTTCTAGGCTTGACCATGTTGAAAAGTATAATCCGTTACTGACAGAATAGTTGCCAATCCATGAATATACTCGTAGTGTTTGCAATATTTAAATCTAAGTAGGTCCGTCTAAAGACCCCAAACCACTTCCGACCTCTCCAAACATCCCCACAAAACTTAAAAAACAACTCAAACTACTTTAAGTCCTTAATATCTTATCAAATAAATCTTATAAGTTCTAAATTTAAGCTACAATAATTACAAATGATAGATATTCTTAACTTGCAACTATTTTCTTAAATGACGGAATAAATTAAAAGCGTAAAAAGGCGTAATTACGGGCTAATGGGTGAAGAAACTAAAGTAGTTTGAGTTGTTTTAAGTGATTTGGGGAGGTTTGGGGTCTTTAGACGGACCAAATCTTAGTTCTACTGTAGGAATGTTAGATTTTTAGATCCTTCCTTACTACGCATGACATCATTAAACTTAAATTTATGTTTCGTGAGTCAAACAAGCCCAATAATCCAACATGTTTTAGATAAATAAAAACAGAATAAATATGCAAGTAGAGGATATCATGCCAATGGCTGTGTTGTGATTGTGTAAGGGGGAAGCGAACGGGTATAGGCCGGTTAATTTCACTTGGCAGGGCGGCGCTAACCTTTGGCAAAGATACATTAAATTATTTTTGATTTTAGGGGTGCTAGGTGTAGTTCCTTATTATATCGTTATTGTCCGATACTTTCAACATGGAGAAACACAATTTATGCATACACCCATATCAACGTGAAAATGGTATGTACAGTTCTCCCTCTCTAAATACAAAAACACCCAATGGGAGACAAATAGTACGTGTGTTGTTCGGAGGGAGTTGTTATATAGAGATAAAATTAAGACTTGATTTACATTTGCAAACAGCTTGAATTCAGATCAGACGCCGCGTCTCATTCTTCATTATATTCCTTCTGTCAAAATGTCTACATGTACTAATATGTAATGTTGAGAGAAAAAACGACAGGCGACAACGGTAAATTCCGATAATAAAACAGCGTGCTGCCGCCACTAAAGTTAACATGCAATGGTCTGCATCGAAACTCCACCCTGCCAAGTCAATAAAATCGATCTATAACAATATAGTGCAATATATTGCCGAACCTAGATATCTCATATCCGCATTACAAAGGCAAAAGTCTGGCCAGCTTCTTTTAACTTTGAAATATGAGTATGTTCAACATAAGTTTATTCGAAATAGTGATATTCAAGTTGAAACGTTCGGGTTTGTTCAAGATAAACGACTGTACGTGTATAAAGAAATTGATGAAAACTCAAAGAAAACGTTGTTTAGTGCGGCTTTACAGCAAGGTCTTCGTTTGTTGTTGCAATCTACACAAATGATAGACACACCGACTAGTATTATTGTCGATTAGGTTTGACCTGACGGTTCATGCATATTCCGTCTTTTTCCGTAAGTTATTCGTTAGCTTCCGAAAACAACTACAGTGTATTGAGAATAGACAATTCAACGGTGACTCGAACTGGAATTGTGTTATCGGTTATAGATAAATACAGTCGGTGATGGCGCAGTGGTAAGGTCGCCGCGCTACCAAGGTAAGGGTATTGGGTTCGATCCCCGGTAGAGTTTTGTATTATTTATTGAATATGTACATGTATTTTTTTTAAAAATGCGGATAGACGCATGCAAACCATGACATTCATTTAATTGCATGTACATGTATATGAAATAGAGTACAGTGCTACTTGCCTATGAAAAACTTGGCTAGAAAACTGGTCCAAAGAACACCACGTTATGCAAAACACTCCCAGAAAGCACTATGCGTTACCTTTGTATTTCGTCAAGCATCAAAAGGTATCAGGCAGCAGGCCGGTTTTTTTTCAAAAAAATTGCTGACTGATTTATTTTAGTATCGTTTAAGGCATACTTTACTGTTAAATGAAAGCACTTGCCTATATAAAGCGCTCAATATTCTATACATATGTAGTCGGAAGAAAATGGAAAAATACAGTCTGAATACAATTAGATACTATATTTAATTAACACAAAATACTTTTACGGCTAATATACTAAAAAAATATTTACAGCCGAAGTTTACCAAACAGTGCCGAGAATCGAACCCACGACCCTTCCACAACGAGTCATTAACGCTATCCATTCAGCTTTTGCAACACAGTGACTTTTGGTTATCGGCTAAGGTATATATCGTGATATCTATAAATAAAGTATCCGGAAACTCCCGATTGTACCACCGATTGTACCAACGAAAGCTGACGGAAAGTGATGACCGTCAGGTCAAACCTTATTGATAATACTTGTGTGATTCATAACAACTTGTATCTAGTTTAATCATGCTATGGCCAACCAACCTTATTTCATTGCAAACAGTGGTATCATACAAGCCACCGCGTCGAACACGCAAGGCTCTAACGTACTTGTCAATAGTTGATATACCGAGCATTTCTAACAGTACATGACTGCATGAACACATTGTCTAACAGTCTACTAAATCTTATCTTATAAGCAAACGGCGTCTCACGCGACAATGAAAAACATATTTATACTCCAAGCGTCATGAGATTATCAAATATTAATTAGAATGTTTAGCACATGGCTTGGAGCTCTCGGCCAATCAGATGCCTCAAAAGCCTGTGAATATATCGTTTATTTTAGAAAACCATGAAATAACTAACACACTGTTCACTTATTCCATACTTCCGTCCTCTCAAGGCAATCTGACGTCACAACCCTAGCAATCCTCTGAACTGCACTCGCTTGATGACGTCATATTATGTATAGTGAGACCTAAACTTTATAGGCAATTAATAATGAATTGTGCTTACATATAGAGCTTCAATAAGCGGTATCTATGTTGGTGTTAAAGCATGCTTAATGTCTCAAACTACACATTGAAATAACCTTTCAATTTAAGTAAAATATTACAAATAAAATGACTTTTTCGTCTAAAACAAAAAGCAGAAACGGAGGGTCCTCTTGTTTTCCTCGAGCCCAAGCCAGTGCTAAATAGGTTAGACCATGGTTGCGCGCGAATAAACGACATAGTTCTCGGGGGCTACGCCCCCTCGAACTATATCGTTTATTCGCTTGCAACCATGGTCTAACCTATACTTATTAGCTTCTACGGGGCAACTGACAAATTATACGTATGTTGATGACAAGTAAACTATATGTAGATAAACAATACAGAGGATCACGTGCATTTTTGTAACCCATTTGTGCCCACTTTCCCATATATGGGACATAGGCAAACAATTTAGACTCTGTTCAGACGCCGCATTATGCGGCGTCTGATCAGAGGCTACACTGTTTGCTGATAGGAATTTCAATATAAAACAAAAAGAAAATGAATGCTTTGACCAGGCATCCCTTTGATAAAAATGGACTAATCCAATATATAAGCATAGAAGAATCAACGGGGCACAAAATGGTTAAGCGTATTTACCACCAAGTCTTGAACTTACCATGTTCTTACGTTTTCAATAATTAAGATCTGTACTGTTTATTTTCAAAAAATGTTGTAAAGTAAACCAATCCCTCCTGCAGGCACTGTTGACCTCACGTTTGGTCTACTTTAAGCTGCAACATGTCAGTATTTAAAGGTGGTTTTCTATATGATCTTATTGAGATAGGATAGATTCATAAAATATATCAATTTTCTACCAAAATAGAAAAATAGCATAAAATATGAAACTATTACAAAATGGGTTTTCATGGTATTTGATGGTAAATAATTCTACCAAGACGACTTGCAGCACAAGGGTCAGTGTTACTCATTCCCCATAGAAGCACCGTTATTAAGCAAAACTGTTTTCCGTAAAGTGACTTTAAGCATGCTTTTACAACGCGCTGTTCCTTATGCTGATCCTGACAGGTTGTCTTTGCATGCTAGATATCGTTTCGTCTGCAACACTCTGGTCAGCTCTGTTCTAAAAAGAAATTAGCGGAACATTATTTTAAAATCAGGACAATAGTTTAACAAACTATTAAAATCATATTCAAAATAGTCAGATGTATACTAATAGCACCAGACTTTAAACTAATCCTCAACCGTAAGATTTGTAAATAGCTATCATTTGATATATTAAATGTCAACAATGAATTTTATGGGCTTCATATACACAGCAAGATGCATGCTGAATGGCTATACCATGACAGTTAGAAAGTAATTTCCGACTTTAGAAAGATCAATTATTCACGCTTGTCATTAATATCCCTTGTATATAATTGTGCTATTGCTGTTGCATTAAAAATAGAACTGATAGATATGTCCTGTCAACGTGACCTGATAACAAATCATTACAGTAATCCGAGGGCTTTTAGAAATCGACTTTAAACCCATAAAAAATTAGTTATTCTAATACTTATTTATTTATGTAATACCTTGCTATTGTTGTATATGTTGTTGTTGTAAATTGTAAGGCTTAACGTCATCTCTCTCTCTCCCCCCTCTCTCTCCCTCTCTCTCTCTCTCTCTTGTAAATTATAAGGGTTTACGCCATCTCTCTATCTCTCTATCTCTCTCTCTTTCTCTCTTGTAACTTATAAGGGTTTACGTCCCCTCTGTCTCTCTTCCTTTCTTATTATATCTTTGCCTGTCTCTGATGTCTATGTCACTCTCTAGTCCCTAGATGGATATGGGAGAGGAAATACTACATCCACTGCCCGTAAAAACACTGAAGAGTAAATCCGGCTACCAATGATACAAATAAATTCACACACAGGCATGCACACCGGTGCTATATAACCATAATTGTGTTGCAAACTAAATACATCTGTAAAATTATCTATCTATGTCTTCATTTCTCTCTTCCCCACTGACTTTTTCTATCCCACTCTCTGCAAGTTTCTATATAGTATACTCTCCTCAAATTGTAAAGAGCAGCATGCAGTAGAATAGTTTCGAGCTATCTATTTAAGCAAGTGGTATTACGAAAGCAAACACAGTTTTAGATTTGGAACTCTCTGTTCCATAATCTTAAAGTCATAATATACGTAGTATTCTGGTAATTGAAAATTGTATTTCAGTGTGTGTGCTACACGGAAATCATAGTCGTCCTAAATTGAATCTCTTGGGACCTACATATTCTTTAATTGGGAGGTTCAGAGAAATATGGAATGTACAAAAACATGAAGAGCCAAAGCGCCAATTAACGTAACTCAATTTGTTGACAAGATTGCGTGTTTGCCTATACATGTAGCAACAGAAAGTGACAGTTCACGTTAACTGCCAATATATGACTAGTGCTCGTCGCATGCTGTTTCTCTCAAGCCTACCCCCCTTCCTGAAACAATATCTTTGAAATCCCATATTATCATCATCTAAATCGTATGAAAAGACAGAAGGAAAAATAAAATATAAGTGAAATATGTCTTGCAAATATACTACCTTGAAGTGTTTCTGGGGCTTAATTATCATAGGTATATTTTGTTGTTCATTTGGCGGAAATTATCCCATCTGCCAAGAACTCATACGAAGGCAGGTCGGTGGTTTTTATCCCGTTCGCTGCCATTGTAGCGAGTGAGACAAGCCGCAACAATCATCTTTCTGAAATCATCCACCATTTACATCATCTGATTTCATCATTTATCGTCGCTATATGACATATTTAGTGTCACAGTGCCGTAAACCCAACTCACCTATCCATTCAATTTGTAAACAGTTGTTCTAATTTATCAAAGAAATCATCACTTTTGATGACAGACCATCAACTTTACACACCTTTAAAACGAGTCTCCTATCGTTTAGGTCTAATTGTTTGCTGTGTTGTAAACAGTGTTCTGTAACTTTAACCTGTTTATCTATTTTAATATGTTTTTGAGTTTTGTCTGAATATTGCAATGAACTCTTTTTTGTATTTGCTGTCAGATTTTAGTTTGATTATTATAGTTAATAAATATGGTTTTTAAACACTGTATTGTTTATCAATATCATATTGAATAGGAAATAGTGTCGACGTAGTGAAGGGTCTACACCGTTTGCTAATGTCTACATTTGAGGACGATGTGCATTGGTTGTTCAAAACCATAAGTTACATCAACTTGAACAACCTTTTCTTATGTGTTAACCCCTTCACTGCCTTGCCCCGAGTACAGTAATTATTTGCAAACAGTTTGGATCCTGATCAGATGCCGCGTAACGCGGCGTCTGATCAGAATTTAAACTGTTTGACACTCGTATCAATATTTCTTAAGTCAAAATACCTAAAAATTGTTTCTTAGAAATAGAAGCAGACAGCAATCGTTTAAATGTGATGACGTCATGGCAGTGAAGGGGTTAAAGTATTCTCGAGATAAAGTTGCATGAGAATAATCTGCACTAGCAGTTATATAATATTGTGCTTCGACAACTAGAAGCCTCTATATAAACCAGTGTATCTACTTCCATTGATATATAAGCTCTTCAATATTCTCTGTTTGCATAGTTGCCGTCTGCAATTGTTTTACCGTATAACGTCTTAACACGACGACCAAACAGGATGGAGTCGAATCAGATGCCGCGTTTCGTGGCATCTGGTCTGAATCCAAATTGTGTTGCAAATTCAGGTTAATTTGCTACTAACAAGCGAAGAGTTATTTTGTACGACTGTAAAACAAGTCTTTGTGAAGGGCAATTGTTTAGTTAAAAGCTGTCATGACGTCATTAATGTTAAATAATTGTCGTCTGCTTTTATTTCTATAATTTAGATTTTAAACATTTTGACTTAAGAAAAATTGTAATGAGTGTCACGTGACGTTTGATCAAGATCCAAACTGTTTGCAAAAACTATTGTACTCAGGGTTAGGCAGTGAAGTGGTTAAAACTATTTTGAAATTTAATTTTTTTGCACGTTATGTTATTGTCCTCTGCAACAACTTTTAGAGTTTACCTGATTTGCCGTTCACAAAAAATACTATACAGCGCCCCCTCCTCTCTACAACGACAGACAAACATTGTGTGCGTTGTTCGGAGGGAGTCTTTACAGAAATGGAATTTGGTTTACATTTGCAAACAGCTTGAATCCAGATCAAACGCCGCGTCACGCGGCGTCTGATCTAGATTCAAGCTGGTTGTCACTAGTCATATATATTTATTCTATCAAAATGTTCACTTATATGTAACTTTGAGAAAAACAACAGACGACAAATTTAAGCAGACGGTATTGCAACCATGAAAAGGTTGGACATAAATGTCCTGTTTGGGGAACATCGACAAGTGTTGTTGTAAGGAAGGAGTCGTTGTTGAGAGGGTCGTTGTAAAGAGGGAGCACTGTAATGGCAAACAGTTTAAATTACTTACTACTCGGTATCGTTTCCGGATCTGAAATGTTTGCAATTTCAATGAGACATTTGCCTGCAGAACGGTAATACGGGACGAGGCAAAGCAGAATGCTCTCAAAATACTCGTGCACGAAGAAGATTTGATTTGTTTCAAAACATGCGACTACTTAGTGCAAGATTCAATTGTGTCCTCTTTAACCTAAAATTAAGATGGTCATAAGTTTGGTACCCATGTTGTAAAACACAACAACATGTGCTTTTGGTACACTTTTGAATTACACTGCAAACGTTAGTCTGAGCCTAAAATGTAGAACACAAAACAATGGTAATTAAAATAAAATCCTCAAGTACACCAGCATATTTTTTAAACATTTCTGAAATAAGCTTTTGTTATTGAAAGATTAAAAATATTACTCAAATCTCCAGAGAATCTTCTGAAAGTTGTCTTTAATTAAGTATGTAAAAACACTGAATTTTTTTTATAAAAGAATACACTGTATTCACAATAACGAATAAACCACCATACTAGATCTGAACATAAGAGTTGCCCTTGTAAAAGAATTGTCTATTAACCCTTTCATCATGTTCATGCTCAAATTATTCTTGAGAATTTTACCCCTTCACCGCTTCACTGTCGTCTGCTTCAATTTTGTTGTCTGCAATGCGGTTTCAAAGTTAAAAAAATAAGGCAGTATGACTGAAGTAATTTCAAAAGGAGCGTCAAACAGTTTGAGCGTCAAACAGTTTGAACGTAACGCGGCATCTGATCAGGATTCAAACTGTTTGAAAACGCTTTTTTAAGTGTCATTGAGCGTGAAAGGGTTAAAAAGATTGTCCACCGTTTGTCCAACTACAAGAAAACTAATATAGCACGATATTCAACGTTCAGACAGAGGAATGTTCATGGCACTGTATCTGGTGGTGTTCTCCCATGTACCAAACATCGCCAATGTAATCCTGACTCCAGGTAATTGGCCATTTCAGCGACGCAAAATGTATGTAAAAATAAAAGGATACTTTTTAATTAGTCCGTCAATTATTCTGCCTTTTATTGTTAGAGTTAGTACATGTATAAGCATATCAAAGGCTAAGCCAAATTTCATTGCGATATGTCCACTGAAATTACATATATCTTAGATTTGACTGTAGGCTACATTTACAGCATTTGACTTGGACCTTTGAAGTTCACTGACCTACTAATGTGGCGTATGAATTTGGTAGGACAAATCTTAAAACAAGCTAGGTCATATTGTATGTGGGTCATGTCCGGTCAAATACTAGGTCACTGATCTTCATGAAACTTGATGACAATGTCTATCTTGAAGAAACCTGTGTTAATTTTATATATGGGTTATATCCGCTCAAAAACTAGGTAACTAGGTCAAATCAGCGTGTGCTGTTTATTTAGCAGGAGGAAGGGATGCACTCTGTTCGGTGTTTACATGGTTTGTTTTAGTTATATTCATATTAAATATGCCAATAAAACAGCCTTAACCGGTCCATGGTCGTCTGCTTCAATAATTTTGTCTGCAATATCGTTTTAAAGTAAGATTTACAGCAGTTTAACTGACGTAATTTCAATACAAGTGGCAAACATCAGACGCCGCATTACGCGACGTCTGATCACGATCAAAAGTGTTTGCAAAAGCGCTTTATGACGTCATTGAGTGTGAAAGGGGGGTTTCACGGGTTAAATCAATATCAGCTTGTCATGTTGCATATATAGTATAGACTATATCGATAGTTCAACATGAAGGATCATTTTCGCATGCATTCTATGAGAAACGACCGACATTCAACTTACGCTTATAACCCTTCACATTTATGAAGATCGTTCGAGGAATATCTTCCGGCTCAACTAATATAATTATGGCACATTTGACGAGCGCTTGTCTCAATACTGATAAATGTATTTTCTACTTTATAAATCATTATTTTTAACCCTTGGCGTGATTGTCGGAACTTTACTGACACTTGCAAACGGTTAAGATACACTAAAATACACTAGTCGTATGCAAACAGTGTAGACTGAGATAAGAGGTGTACCAAAAGGAGCCGTCTTGTCAGGGTGTGAACTGTTTACCATATTGTAACCAATTAACAACAACAACGCCACAAAGACTAGAATAAATTGGAAACAGGAATTGTCTATTTGAATTTTCAGATGAGAAAGGTGATTATGATCGTTTAGATTATTTAACTCTTTCACTGCCAAAATGTTCGTGCGATGTTATCCCCTTCACCGTTTCATTGTCGTCTGCTTCATTTTTGTTGCATGCAATGTCGTTTCAAAGTTAAAAGATAAGGCAGCATAACTGAAGAAATTTCAATATGAGTGTCAAAATGTTTGGATCCTGATCAGGATCAAACTGTTTGCAAACGCACTTGGAAGCGCGATTTAGAGTGAAAGGGATAAAAGGACATTAATCTTAAATCATTTTGCATATGGAAAAATATTGTTCGACTTATATAGCCTGTCAGTCGTAAACTTATCAGGTTTCAATATCAGGTAAGTATGTTGACCATATAATGAGTCATCCATACACTATTTTAAACCAGTTAAAGTCAGGCCTTCTTAAAACAATCCAAAATTTAACTTATCTCACTTGTAAGTGATTTTTAGAAATAACAGCAGACGACAGATTTTACAACATATGTATCATATCGTATCGTTTGGCAGTTAGGGGTTTACGTTGGCAATACAGCGAGTACTACGGATGAGGAGACGTTATTAAAGCAGATAATAATCAGACGCCAGTTTACCCGGGATCGGAGCTTGCTCCATACTGTTTTCAATAATAACATTAGATATGGCATAAACACTTTACTTTGAAACAATACAATGTTCTCCTCTTCATGGGTGTTTATGTTTTCGTACTTAGTTTTATTAACTCTAATAATACCATATTGTCTCCACACATAGATGGTACCTTTATATGAAATATTCAAAGGTTTGTTTTTTATGAACAAAGTTGATTCGTGTAATGCAATCGAATTTTGAAAACTCGCGCCCGTTTTAGTTTTAACCTCCTCCCCCGCCCCCGTTGTATATCAATTCCACCTTAATTCAGAGCTGCTCGTTTCTTTTGTTTGATGATGTGGTTGGTTTTTAGGGTTGTTTGTTTACTTGGGGTGTAAAGTTAAAACCTAACTAAACCATGTTAGATTGCAATACGAGTACATTGAACATGATTTTCTTTTCGTTTTTTGTGAGTGACTTTAAGGGTTGTTTTCTTACTTGGGGTGGGGTTGTTAAATTAAAACCTTACTAAACCATGTTAAAATTTGAAATACGCATATATTGGACATGTATATTTCTTTTGATTAAGTTACAATTACACAATTCTCAAATTTTGTATCGAAAGTATTTACTGGACATATTTCGTCTTACAATCTTATTGTATACATTGAAATAAGAAAACAATATTTGTTCGTAAAGAATTAACGTAATTAAGTTCCATTTACCCTATATATTTGTTTTTGCTAGCATGCAAATTGTCCGTATAAAATAATTGATATGCTACATTAACAAATTAAATGTTCATAAACATGTGTATTCAAATAAAACGTATTAGGTATAACAATTTCATTTCGAGAGCAGCTCCTTCAGAAGGCAAAATGACCTCTGACGTTGAAACACATTCAATCGTAAATACTGTATTACTTCTGACATATTGACACATTGTATACCCTGCTCTTAGGCCGTGTTTCAATGTTGCATTTGCGCAGCATGTATGTTTGTTTCAGCTCGACATTGCTCATTTCTGTAAATATCGTATTAGAATTAACAAAGCGATTTTGGTCATATAATCTAATAATATGATGTAGCTCTTAAAGCATATAAACAAATACCCGTTCACTAATATAATAGCATGGCAAAGTCAGAACATATAGTCTACATAAGCAGTTTGAGATAAAAAAAAAAAAAAGTGTAGTACTATTTAGAAATATTGAACGTTAAAGAGCGAACATATGTATTATTTGGGAAAGCATTAGAATGCGATTCTTTCATGGGAACTCTTTTACTACCTTACTTCGTGTAAAAAAATATTTGCAATGACTATGGATCCTACTCAAACGCCGAGTAACAATATTATTTCAGTCAATTTACCTAAAATGCAAATTTGAGATATACAAACAGACGACACATGTTAAAAGCAGGTACCTCTCTGGGTTTGGCTATTTATCACATATTTGTATTGGACTCCTTTATTCGCGTCAAACGCTCTTGATCGGTAGTATACGGTTTTCTTCTCGTAGTAAATATTGTAACACAAGAAAGGTGTTGCCTGTTATATATCAAATGTGTATAGTGTAATGAACTAGGGGTGTTTGTTTGATGAGAGCCAGGTGACGAGAAACCTTGTTAGTGTTTAATGAGCTAGACTATTCTTAGCTTTAAAACATAATTCCGCCAACGTATGTAGGTCAAGCTTTAGAAAAAATATGGCATTATCTTTTAAGCTGAACATGCATATTATTTTACAAAACCATAAATTACGCTGAATAATAAGCTGATCTAAAAATTGTGAAATATTTAGAGTGTATCACATTTCGATATTTTTTCTTAGATTTAAATTTGCATACATAATAGATGTTCAATGAGTGTGTTTTCATTATTGAATTTATCGAGCGAGATCAGGGCTGCCATTTCTCCGGATTTTTCCTAAATCTCCGGATTTTTTCTCCAGTACATGGTAACTTAAAGCAGACTGAAAGTAAAGCAGGATGCGCTTTACTTACAGCCTGCTTTAAGTAGTCGCATGTCAAGAAAACAAGAAAAAGGCTATGGGGTAAAGGTACGGTTCGTAAAATCGCACTTGAAAAATACAAATTTGGAAATCTTAGGATTTTTTATGTCAACTTATGGCAGCCCTGCGAGATTGACAACATGATATGTTGTGACCCTTGGAGGAGCTTTATCGACAGACTTGAATAAATTCTATACCAAAAACGCTTTTATTCAATATCCGATTTCACAAATAAACAATAAATGATGATACAAAAATCTGAACGTTTTTTTCTCAGGTATTAGGAAAACAATGCCTCGCAAATGTTATATAGTTTTATTCATTTATAGATGGAACTAATTTCCATAATAGAATAACATTTATAAAAAAAAAAATTTAAAGGCTCGTGTGGCAACATAATCAAGATATTAAATAAAATGTTTCTGATGGACTAAAAGGATTTACTTGACACTCAGTTTTGTTTTCGGAATGTTTTTATTATGGTGGCATGACGTCATTTGATGTGACGTCAAAACTTACAGTCAGGTCATACATGTGTGGCCATGCTACAGGCTTCTTCGTCAATCTCATTCTCACGGAGTCAATAACAACACAGTAAACCCTAAAAATTACGGCCTCTAAAATGAAAGCTAATTGGTTGCATGAAAACAGGTGACATCTTCACAGCTTGAATCCAGATCAGACGCCGCGTTACGCGGCGTTTGATCTAGATTCAAACTGTTTGCGACTCGTCATTATGTTTTAATCTGTAATATGTAACTTTGAGGAAATCATCATTATTGTAGCAGTGTCTTCTATTGGAAACAGCAGAAAACGCTGCTGTAAGGAATGAGTCGTTGTTCGGATGGCCAGTTATAAGGAGGGCGTATCGTATCAACTTCGTTTAAGTATGGCTGACTTTTACTTCAGAATGCGAACAAGTGTGAGTATAAGGAGTTCGGGTTATCGAGTTATTCGAGTTATTCAACATTTATCTTAAGGACATACGCGCCCAAATGAAATATTCGTAGGATCTCTATGAACATGTATGCATAGGTTCTTCGAACATATCTTAGTACCATGTTAAAAAGACAAACATAGGTTATAATGTTCGTTTTTAGTCTATTGCCATTTGAAATGTATAATGTAGCAAAGAGTTTGCATGCATTATTTTGGCTTTGTGAAATAATGTAAAGTAATAATTGGCACAAACAAACATTAAAACAGTTAAAAAGTGATGCTTACTAAACGTATGATGCAAATTGTATACTAGTTTGTTGCCTGAAATATATGCATTTTTCTTAATTATGTTGGCTAAAATTCACTCACTCAATCAAAATATATCCGACGGAATTATTCAAACTTCACACAATAAATGCTTTAGGTGTGAATCGGAAAATTGTTTAAAAAAGCACATGTTGTAATACTTCTTTTGAAACTATAGGCCCCTTCAAATATATACTTCTGGTATAAATAAACAGACTTCTTCTATGAGTTTTCGGGTTCACCATAATATTCGCTTTTATCGAAGTCCTGGGATATTCCCTTAGCCTTATTTGATATTTAGTACTTTCCAGGTTTCACATACCTTTTCTAATGCCATTTCATGTATTTTTCGTTAACTTTTCGCGATTAATAGAGAGTGTTTCTTGAATTATCTGCCTTGGGTACAAACCGCTAGGTGTCGCTAGAATCGGGCGCAAATGTCCTTAAGGTTAAGACCTACATTAAATGTGTGCAAACAGCGAAAGTAAAACGGTATTTTCTGTTTTGTCATTTTTCATCCTACTTTAAGCTTCCATATACTAGAATATAAACAAACTATTTATTATATTGCATAATCATTACTAAAGTGGAAGTACTTTTCTCCTGAGGGAGGAATATATTACAGGCGTATAAAGGCATAACTATGGGTTAAACAAAACATATAATACACGATATTACCTAGGCAGACACTGTAAATCATCATCGATGTACAAACAGCGGTACTGTTATCCTACTGGTTCATTCCCATGGAAATGTCGATGATATTAACCAAATATTTACGCAATAACATGACCTACATTGTCCAGACAGACTTCCTTAACGATTGTCGAGTACATCATCTGAAATCTGCTTGTCACTGCTAAGCTAGATAAATGAACAATCACTGAGATGAAAATTACTATTGCTGGGTCATATACTTATACAAAAGTTACACACGCTATAAGATAAGGTCAAATTATACAGAAAGTCAAACTGGCAGTCTACTTATCACATGGGCATCAAGATATTTGAGCCAACCCGTTTGCAATATATACCAACCCGTTTGCAATATATTGTAATATTTTGATAATTTGTATACATATATGCTGTAAAAAAACTGTGTACATGTTAGTCGATAAATGTATATGATATCTGATATATGCAATAAAATATGATTAAATCAAGATATTTGAACAAATTCATCTTAAATAGAATTTACTTGCAGATCAACGATTCGGGCATAGCGTTAACCTATTTCACGTAAAACTATTAGTGGACCTAATACTAGTTATATGGCCATGAATGGCAATATCAGTAAATGCAAAATGTTTCTACTGATATATTCTTAGAGTAAAATAATCAGAAACAGTCGAAACTCGATACTTCGAACTCGTGTTAGTATATGCGGCAGTATGCGACCTCTGATCTGGATCCGATCTGTTTGCTAATTTGACTTAAATATGTCTTGATGACGGAGTCGACCAATCAGTTCTTGCCAAGACATCCATTGAACTTGGTTGATAATAGTTGATCAAACAATACATAATACTTTTTATAGATAGATAGTTTATTTCTGCAATAGACTTAATAGTCCATGAGCATACATAATATACAAAATATACATACAATACCAAATCCGGTTATGGCTACATATTTCTGTTATTCATTGATAAATTATTTTATTATTATTATATGCTCTTAAACTTTTGTTCAAATAGAATGATGATATGTACCTTTTAAGGCAAAACGACAAGACACAATGACATAATTACATCGACTACGATGGATAATACCTTATACATTCCCAATAAAGGCGCTGAAGCTGAAACTATTATATCTATGGACCAGGCTCCAAACTGTTTGCGCCTTATACTATAAATCGTACTAAATTTGATTAAAACGTTTTTGTCCACGTTTAATTGCATTTCGTTCGCCGTTAAACGGGAGAGAAAACTGCATTCTCCACTGTATAATTGATTGACTACTTTATAGATAAATCCAATTATGACTCCAAATTATCTGAATCTATTGTTACAGCATTGAAATTACCCGTTCACCCTAAGGAGTTTCCTACAAGTTTCCTAAATTGATTTGTCGCCCCGAGTTTCAATATTTAGGAAATGTACGGGTGATTAGTGAAGAATTGATCATATTAAATTGGTACTTATAAAAAGCGGAGTAAACAGTCACACACTACCAACGGCAGTTTAACACTGTTCTCTCCATATAGTTTACAGAGGTCAATTATTAGCTAAGTTACAAGAAACAGAATTGTTAATTGACCTGAAACACTACTAAAATACGTCGTCTGGAATCTTATTCAACTATTAACACGTATTTATGTAAATGCTTACCTAAATTGTGTACACCTACTTAACCCATTACCCCATAGCATGTTTCTAGTATTGAAAATAGGTAACCACTTAAAGCAGGTTGAAAGTAAAGCAGAATGCGCCTTAAGGCGCATTCTGCTTTACTTTCAGCATGCTTTAAGCTTCAATCTGCTAGGATATAAACAATATTTCTTTCGGTGTAAATTCATGAATATATAAATTGGTACTATTTTCCTTAGTGGAAGAAGAAATTAGACGCGTAAAAAGTCGTATTTATGGGATAATGGGTTAAAGCATCCCAACACAAGTAAGTTTGAACACTGCATATTAGGCTGACACTAGGTTTCGAAGCGCATTAACTATTATTAAAACATGCACGAGCATATACGTCATATTAGGGCGTGTGTACATTCTCATACAACACTACTCTACCGTGACATTATTTTCTGTAACATTTTCGTCTGCAGAATATAAGGTAACATTTGATGCTAATATTTAAAGCGTTGTTGGACAATTATGATCGATGCTAAGTACTGCTGTCATATTCATTTGCGATTATTTTAAACTGTTAAAATACAACATATAGAAACCGGACCTGGAGCTTTCGTCCACATGTTGTGGACTTCGTCAGATGAGTTAGCATCGCAAGAGATTTTCTTCGTGGGCGATGTAAACAAGGTGTCCCAGATGTGCTCAAGTTTGTACCCGCGCCGTACTTGTGCAGTGCTAGTTTCCCTGTCCGTATGTAGATGACTTCCTTGACACCTGCCCCTACCCCTTTCAAACCAGACGAATTATCGGTGAAGTAATAGGTTTGATATTAATTTGTAATCGAAGTATTGCACCCTTGAAAAAATGTTAATTTCGATATCCCGAACTCGTTTTTAAAAGTCACATTTCAACTTAACAATACGGATATGTTCGACGTAAGAGAGTTACAATTATGGTCGACTTAAGCGAACTAGATATATCGAAATTCGACTCTAGTTTTTACTGTGTAAAGTATAGTGCGAAGTATATAGGCAAGAAGTACGGCGACATTATTCGTTAAATGAGTTTTAACAAAATAATAAATAACTCAAATATTCTAAAATAAAATGTCAAAGGTTCTTTCTAAAACAGGGTGTCTACAGTTTGGACCCTGATGGGATGCCGCGTTTCGACTTTTATTAAATATTTGGATTGACACAAGGGCCCCCACTCTTGTCTTTGTTGGGAGACGTTGTTAATCATTACTTGTTAATGACATTTAGAAGTAATGTTAATGCATACATGATAAATTATATTTGTCACTTGGTGATAATTTTTTCGTGATATGCCAATTGCTGTATATCAATACTGTGATCATAGAGGTCTATATAGCATACATACAATGAAAAAGACCTATATGTAAGTAGTTTGCGACAATGTAACAATGTTTAATAAAAAAAAAAATCATGTAAAGAAATGTAATACCAAAATGCAAAATTGTTTCAAATCATTGTCATATCGAATACACATTGATGTTAAAACCAAATATTAAAAACAGCATATATATTCATTTTGTTGTATGCATTTGGATTAAAAAGGGGGCTAATTTATTCTGCCATTGTCCTTAGAAAGTGTAATTTTGAAGTTACGTGATCTTACATACCAAAATTATTCATGAAATGGTCGTTAATCTTAAATATCTAAAATACTCACCTTATCTTGAACGGCTGTGTATTATGTAACAAGGACTGGTACCATCTAGAAAACTATACACTAATCGTACAATATTTATGCTTAAAATGTATCTGCTTTCTGTCGTTCTTTTGACTTTGTATTGAAACATTATGCCGCAAGTAGCCGTTTGAGAAATCTCGGTGGCTGTGTATGACAGATTGTCATGTAGTCATTCTTTTAGAGAAAGATCATTTATACTTTTAAATTAGTTAAAGAGTTACTTTGTTAGAAACCTAACTTACATGGTTTATCTATAGTATCGTTTGCAATGAAACAACCATAAGCAGTCTAAATTTAAGTTTACGTTCTTTTTCGATTTTTTCATTATTATATAATATGCTAATACTAACCTGACGACAAGGAAAACTGAAGAATTCTACATTTAATCACTATGCTTATTTACTTGCTTGTTAGTTTATTGTTAAGATATTAACAGCGGCCTAAGCCTTTTTATTGCAATGATATTCAACATGCGCTTGATTAATGGCCACTACTTAATTATGTCTCTTCATAGACTAAGAAAACAATTCAATTCGTCTTCTTAGTTCTTCAATTTTGGATGCCACTTTTACAAAGATGAACAGACAACAAACGCGTTTAGTCTCTGAAAGACACATTTCTTCTGACGACTATTTATGTCAGATCTTGAATAGCTATGTCCATAGGCCTTGCCGTAGTTGCTTAGAATATATCATAAAACGACTTTAATACTTGAAATAATTCAAAAGGTATACATGTGCAATATATAAAAATAATACACCAAGTTAAAGTCTACTTTCAGTCCGAATGACCGCTCAGCAGACTGTACATATACTCCCCTGATCATCGAGCCATCTTGCCTATGAGCACTGCTAACATATAGCGCAGTCAAATGCAGCCGCAGTACCGACTCAGACCCTTCACAGGTACCCATTTTAACCCCTGGGTGGAGAGGAGCAATGCGCGGTACATGTCTTGCTCAAGAACATTCCTGTACATCATCGGGGATTCAGACAAATCCCCTAGTCAGACCGCTAGTCCGGCGGGGGATCGAACTCACGACCCCTGGTACCGTAGTCCAAGGTGTTAACCATTGGGCCACTACCGCCGGTATATTTACCACAATTTATTATAACCTGAGAGACGTGTGATTGTATTTTATGACATAAACATATATCAGGAAATGCAATAAACTCATAAATCACACTTCAAGCACTCTGACTGTAAGTGACATTAATTGAATCAAGTGATTAATCATTAGGATATACAGAGGAGAAGACGTTATTCTTCCCGGTTTAAACGCAAATGAAACGCACACGCAATGCTCTAAAATGCAGAACATTCTAATATTTTGAAACATCTCACGACTTATTTTGATCCGAGTGGCAAACAGTTTAGAACCTGATCAGACGCCGGGTTACCCGGCGTCTGATCTGGCTCCAAACTGTTTGCGATTGAAATAATAGTTTGAGCGTAAACGCATTTACTTGGAAACATTAACGTTTTCTCTACTGTATAGATCTACATGTAATTACGCCGTCTATAGAGTGGTTTCATTAGAAAGCAGATTTACATGTGATTTAACAATTTCAATGTGAATGGAGAATCCATTAACGGTTTCCAAAACAGGTTGGTTCCAGATCAAATTCTTGACAAAGTCAAAACTAGTTAGCTCTCGTATCAATGTTTTATTTGTCGTACAAGGAAACATCTTAACGTGAGAGAGTATATATCGATTAACTTCTTGTTTATATATAATATTGCTTTGAATGCATCGGCTTTTATGCCGGGTTCTTCAATTGATTGTCTGTCCTCTATTTGATAGTCTGCTTAGACCCGTCTTAACCCTTTCATGATCAAATTAATTTTACCCTTTCACCATTTCTGTGTCGTCTGCTTCAATATTGTTGTCTGCAATGTCGTTTTAAAGTTAGATTTAAGGCGGTATGACCGAAGAAAGTTCAAAACAAGTGTCAAACACTTTGGATCCTGATCAGATGCCGCGTGACGCGGCGTCTGATCAGGAATCCAACTGTTTGCAAACGCGATTTTAAGCATCATTGAGAGTGAAAGGGTTAATTTGAATAACAAATATGTTCGACTAAAGCGAGTTTAATATATCGACTGTATTATCAATCCTGTCATCTGGGTTATCTGGATTTAACCAACACAATTTTGACTATTCTAGTATAAATTGTTTAACAAGTCTACTGTTGTAAAGTTTGGTACCGCAACGACAACAATCACAAATGAAAATATCAAACAGTGCAGAATCTGATGAAATGGCTCCTATATGAGTCCTCTGGTCTGGGTCTATGCTATTTGCAATGAAATCAGTCCTCTCTACACAGAAATGTTGGCTAAATGTATGAACTGTTTTATATATTATCGATGCTGAGCGACATCACACCGATATATTAAGATTAAAATGTCCTGTTACATATATATTGCCATGAGTTGCTTGCTTAACAAAGAATATACAGCGCTCCCTCTCTACAACGACACCCAATTGGAGACAAAAATGTGTGCGTTGTTCGGAGGGAGTCGTTATAGGCAGGAAAATTGACTTACATTTGCAAACAGCTTGAATCCAGACCAGACGCCGCGTAACGCGGCGCCTGATCTGGATTCAGCTTGTTTGTCACTCGTCATTAAGTTGTTTTCCTGTCAAAATGTCCATTATGTAACTTGATAAAACAGCAGACGGCAAATTTAAGCAGACAATATTGCAGCAGTAAAAAGGTAAGAAATAATTGTCCTTCATGGGGAACTGCGACAAAGGTCGTTGTAAGGAAGGGTCGTTGTTGGGGCCGTTGTAGGGAGGGAACGCTGTATTCATGGTATTGATGCGAGGCGAATTATTTCAAGTCTCAGACTAGCTAGGGTATAATCAAAATAAGTAGGGAATATAAATGAATTACTGTCTATTTTATTACATATTTATTCACTTTAAGTATATTGCCTCATACTAGACGACATAGGACAGCCGTTATATCAAGTACGTACATGCGTCAAGGCTGTATACCCCTTCACTGTGAAGACGCCATCTGTTTAAAGTCCCATTGTGTTTTCAGACCTTTTCTTAATGTCTGAAATACAATAACAATATAATGTTATGTTATGTTAAAAATAACGGCTAATAATAATGTTTGAACATTCTTATGGGCCAAACTGATCTATGAAATGATGAAGACGGACCTAAATCACCAAAAAGGGCGATTTAAAATCATAACAAACCGAAAATAGAACGTCTGATATAAACATTACCACACGGCTTAGTTTCACGTGATACAGCCGGATTCAACTTCACCGTGTGCAACCGTTATCTACCTTCGCCCGTCCATCCATCAGTCAGTTAGACTATCACACTTTTTTGTCCGCTCTCTAACTCGAATATTTTTTATCCGATCTTCCACAAACTTACTGAAAATGTTCATTGATATAAAATCAAGGTTTAGTTTGATTACTACTAAAATCGCATAAGGTATTTTTGAGTTATTGCCTGTTTATTAAAATAAAATGACTGTTTCAGTCATTTTTGCCCTCTAAAACAAACAGCTTTTATCGAATATTCACCAAACTTGCTGAAAATATTTATTCATATAAAATTTAGGTCTAGTTTGATTATTACTAAAATCGCATGTGGCATATCTGAGTTTTTGCCCTTAATGTATTAGAAATGACTGTGTTCTGCAAATTTTGCTCTCCAACACAAATACTTTTTTTTTAATCTTCGCCAAACTTGCTGAAAGTTTTCATTAATATAAAATCAAGATTAGGTTTGAATCCTACTAAAATCGCATGAGGCATGTTGGAGTAAAAGCCCTTTAATTATTAAAAATGGCTGTTTCAGCCTTTTTTGCTCTCTAACACAAAGAGTTTTCATCGGATCTTCACCAAACTTGCTGAAATGCTTAATTTATATAAAATCTAGGTCCAGTGTGATTATTACTAAAGTTCCATAAGGATTATCTTAGTAATTGCCCTTTTTGTATTAAAAAGGACTGTTTCACCATTTTTGCTCTCTAACACAAACATTTTTTTTCCTTGACCTAGATTTAATACCAATACACGTTGTCAGCAAGTTTGGTGAAGATCCAATAAAAAGTGTTTGTGTTAGAGAGCAGAAAATGCTGAAACAGTCATTTTTTAATTATTCAAGGACAATAACTCAGACATGCTATACGCGGTTTTGCTAGTTATTGAACCTGACCTAGATTCTATACTAATAAACATTTGTAGCAAGATTGGTGAAGATCAAAAAAGAAGTGTTTGAGTTAGAGAGCGGACAAGGCTGAAACAGTCATTTTCAGCAAGCTCAATGTATAGATCCTCCGTAATGTTTTTAATCGCTTACCCATGGTGAATAATATGTACACGTTGTCACTGGATCAAGTAGTGTTTAACCCTGTGCCCATTGGTCGTAACTTTACGGGAGTTTACAAACTGTTTGAATCTAGAAAGACGCCGCGTGGCGCGGCGTCTCATCTGGATCCAAACTGTTTGACACTCGTCTTAAGGTTTGTTTAATTAAAACAATGCATAAATCTAAACTGAACAAATTTTGCAGACGACAATGTCAAAGCAGACGTCTGTGCAGCAGAATTAGGATTAACAGGGTAATTCTCAGTGCTCAAGCTATACACATGTAACCGGGAGTTATCTGAACTAATCTAACATTTTCTCACTCATTTCAGCACCGAATACTATGGTGTTACTACTGATTAAACCGTCTCTTCGAGGCAATTTTAATGAGTATGACACCATTGGGTTTAAAAGCAGAAATAAAGATTTTAGTTTTTCGAAATACTTCCGTTATCTGAAGCCCTGTATTTACAGAGTTGTCCTTCTTTCCATTCACAAGGGAGGCTTTGTAATTTGTGCAGCACAAAAATATTATAAATAAAATTTAAAAAGCGAATTTCTTAGATAAAGCCGGTTTTTGTGAAAGAATCACGTCCTACGTAGTTCAAATGGGACCCCAAACAACCGTTTTATGCAGGTTTCTCAAAAACACAATGCGGCATTAAATCAATTATATCCTTTATTTGTTCCTCATATTTATACTTTAGGTATATACATGTAGAGTATATATTCATATCGTTATTTGTGTGACTGTTTGGAACCTGATGATCAGATGCCGTTTTTGATTAGTATACACACTGTTTACAATTACTATTGTTTTCGGAGCAAGGCATTTGAATGGGTTAAACCAGTTATAAAACACGCACATATAATGTTTTGTCTACATTATTGACAAGTTGTGATTGTCTTTGCTAAATGTATTGTAGGAATTTGAAACAAGGCAAATGTCCTATGTTGCATACTTGTTAGCTTCGTAGGTATCGTAATAAAAGCATTTCCGTTGTAAACTCCCATTGTTCATAGCGGTTAAAAGACGTTGCCTTTAAATGATAGGTATAGGACCAAACAAAATGTGTTTGCACGGTGATATCTGTTCAAATTGTTAGAAACAAACTCATACGGTGAAATAGTTAGAGGAAAATCAATTTCTTTGGATTGATATGAAAAATATTTGACGAGAATGGGTTGTTATCTGGTTAAAAAACGAGTCCGCAGGACGAGTTTTTTAACCAGATAACAACCCATTCGAGTGTTATATTTTTCATATCTATTCAAAGGAATTGATTATTCTATTTATTGTATATATATTAATGACGTTTTTACAGAAAAACACACAAAATTGATTACCGCGACGTCACTAAACTAATTATGACGTGACGTCACAAAAGGTGATATCATCACTACATGCAGTGCTTATATCAACAATGACGATATCAAATTTATCTAACTGAGAAATCTCTATAAATCATCGATATGTATATAATAAAAGTTAATCTTTGCCCGAATAAAGGCATTTAGGTTGATACCGTTTTGCCCATTGCAAATTGGAGCCAGGTCAGACGCTGAATAACTGGTCGTCTAAATCAGGATTCAATAAATTTGGATAAGATTCATGTCTTCATTTCAAAGTTTTTCCTAAATATTGTGTATGTACGTTTGCATGCGTACGTACATGTACTTGAAGCTATACTCAAAAATGTGTTAAAGTCAAGTTTAAGTCGAAATTACCCTTATTACTTACGTTTATTTTTGATAATTCGATCTTGCTAAAAGTAGAACACACTCTTATTGCAAAGTAAAAACGTAGGTTAGCCATGTTTTAACTTTGAGATAGGGGTATGTTTTAACTATAGCGAATTTGAACTATCGAGCTTTGACTGTACATGAATTAAAGTAAAATATTTGCCATGAAGGAACAATATTTCGTCAGAAAGGCACAGGTTCAGAGACTATACATTTCAGCCCTAGAAAAATCTAATTTTTAAACATCAGAATTTGATCATTTAAAACACGCTGGTGATACAAGAAGACATTTTATTGTCATATACATATTATTTTTTGTTAATAGAAGACCGAGTTATTTTAGAATTAAAGCATTTATTGACCATGATTTTGTGTTTTTCATGTAAAAAACTAACAAAATAAGAGTTAAAAAGACGATTTTTTCTATGCCGCCACCCTTCGACCAAATTTTCATTTTGTTATTTGTTATTCTTATTATAAAACAATTAATTTGTTATATTTATATTTTTGGTCGAGGAGTGGCGCCTATGCCCAAAATCAGTGAAAATGTTCAAAAAAATGGGAAAAACTCCATTTGGAGATTTTCTGATAGCTGGTTGCTATAGCAACATACATATTTCTCTATCAATTTTACTTTTTTTTAAATTGTATTATCATTTTTTGATTATCATTATATCAATTATGCTCAAATACTATGTTTTCCTATTGATATGATAAAATTTTGAAAAAATAAGCCATTTTTATGTTATTAAAAGTACATTGTATTTGGTTGCTATGACAACATGGAAGTTAATATGGAGAAAATAAAGTTTGTTTTCTTATACCACATACCTATCTATCATCTGTGAAAAGTTGGTGTACATTTGACATAGGGCCAATTTCACCCCTTTTTGAACCTATGCCACATTTGGTAAAGCTTGCAATACCCTAACGTCTATTTTCGTTTGAACTAGAAAGAATGACACCATCTCCGCTGTACACACACAAAAACAAATTCTATTTTATCATAAAACTAAACAAGTCACAGAACTAAAACAAAATTCTGAAATATATACAGTAGAACCTCTCTATTACGACCACTAAAAAGAAGGATAATTATCTGTATTAAAGACAGGTGACAGCTTAAAGCAATGTACAGAAAACTCCTTAAACGACTAATATTTGAGACATTTAGTGGTCGTTATAGAGAGGTTCTGCTGTATATATAATATTTCCAGTTCAGACGAGCACGAATTGAAACAGTTAACATTTACACAATCGATATATTTTGAATTACAATCGTAAAGTTTTCATATCGCAGCAATACAACTTTATATGTGTTTTTGATTACGAAAATAGTACGACAAAACTAAGTAATAAAACATAATAGACATTTTATTACTCAAATTTGATAACATTGTAGAAAGAAACGGTACTTTGACTAAGGTAATTTGCAAACATATGCCTGCTCAAATTGTCTTGATATTCAATTTTAGGTACCGTAGCTTGACTACTAACGCATTATATTTTAATCTTATAATATGTGTCTGATTTATGAGAAATCATTGCAGTGTCCTTATATCACTATTGTTTATCTATGATGAAATCTTAAAACAAGTATACATGTAGAGTTCAGTGCCAGTTCCTCGCAAAAACGGGTTTAAGAGCCTTAAAACTGCATCTGATTTTGAAATTGATAGCAAACGAAACATTTGAAGAAGACGATAATTCAGCATGATAAGGTTTAAAGTATGCACTGCCTTCAACTGTAGAACGTCGTAAAAACGGATTTTGCACTGGCGAATAAAGTAGGAATCAGACATAGTGTAGGAGTAACCATTGTTTTGTATATCAGTGCAGTATTTTCTTGTTCAAATAGAAATCATTATCAAACAAAAGAATAATAACCAATTCGTTCCTTTTAAGCTAATATACTGTACTACTATAGCGTCTTATTGCCTATCAAGACAAAAGCGGCTGAGATTAAACGTGTTTTGAAGTTCACTCATTGCCTACTTTAATATTGCAAGTTTACAATAACTAACAAACATTTTGGACCTAGATAAGACACAACGATTCGCGGCGTTGATAGGATCATATCTGTTTGATTATTGTATCTAGGTTTCGTGGGCTTAAATGGCATTTAGTTTAAATTAAAAAAAAACATTCAGACAACAAGTGTGAGGCAGACGATGTTGAAACAGGCTTAGTATTAATATTTCTATTTTCTTAAAATGACCGGGCCAAACTCTAAAAGTTAATTTAAAGACCATATATAGATGCAAATTTTGTCGTATCATCGATGGTTAACTCTATGCTTTATGGTACCATGAAATCTGGTTCATCCGTTTGTTAGTTTTATTTTAAGATATACAGTATAATCTGTTTAGTACGAACACTATTATGTTAGTAAGGAGGAGGCCAATTTGTTGTAATAAAAGACAGGAGACAGCTTAAAGCAAAATGACAGTAAAACAGAAAGCTCCTTAAGGAGCTTTCTGTTTTACTTTCACCTTGCTTTAAGTAGACACCCGTCGTAAACACCAACTAATTAATACAATTTAGTGGTCGTAATAGAGAGGTTTTACTGTAGGTCCTACAGACAATATAATCATACTGTCATCCTTACCAATGCTTCTTTATTGACTTGTCGTTTTCTGATTTAGCTATCTTTAAAGTTCCCGACAAGCTATAACTAACTGTCCATCAAATGCTTGAGTAAGTGTGTCATGTTATATGTTTCATAAGAGCTATGCCTACGCGTTGTATTAGGTTAACTTTCCATATATTTGTTTTGGTAAATACAGTGCATAGATGTCATTTTTCCCAATAAATGCGTTCATACTAAAACTATTATTTTCATTGCAAACAGTTTGGAGCCAGATCAAACATTGAGTGACACAGCATCTGATTAGGTTCCCAACTGTTTGCAACTAAGATTAAACTAAACCGTTAGAAAGACTTTTAATTTTCTATATTTCAATATTTTGCCTTTACGTTTCGGTTGCGTTTAACCGGAAAATAATACTTCATTCGCTACTGTAATACAGTTGTTCGTTTACTGACACTAAAACTTGAATTTTGGAAACCAAATGTGTACTGCAAAGCGTTGTATGGTTAATGGCATAGTTATCTTTCATAAACTCATGTTACGCGATAATGAAATATTAATGTGCAATTTTACTTGTATGCGTTTTAAATATTGCTATAATTTTGAAGTGTATATGCCTACATTTGTTGCTGACGTTTAGAAATGTGTGTTCGTTTCAAACGAAAACATATATGATTTCCCCAACTAAACAAACGCTTCGCACTACAGCGGCAAAACCATGTTTACCTTGAGAACTGTATGGATCCAAATGAGACACCGCGTTGCACGTCGTCTCATCAAAATCCAAAAATGTTGTACACACAGACCCTAATTTTGAAAATATCTTTTTTTTTTCTTCAAAAATCAACTCTTGTTTAGACCAGTTTATCTAGCCGGCGACCCTTGTTTCAGACAACAATATTAATTAGTATACAAGGAAATAAGAAATGTATGTCAGTAAACAGAGTTTTTATCACTTCTATTCACGTCTCTACAATTATAAAATACTCACAAAACATGTCAACTGGTTGAATATTTCTGCGGTTTGTCTTGTGCTTTAGTCTTTAGTACTATGGAGTATTTATTGTTAGCCAAGTTTATAACATGTTGTATGGGTGTGAACATTGTATATGTTTAGTGCCAATAAATGTTGAATTGAATTGAATTGTTGACAATATTATTGATACATAGTCAAATAGGTTCAAACATTTATAATCCTAACCAGAGGCCGCGTTACGCGGCCTCTGATCAGGATTCAAACTGTTTGCAAAAGATTCGAGGAAAGGCAGTGAATGGGGTTAAATGCATGTACATTATACAATTAAACCCCTGGCAAAATATGTTTCTTAAATTTTTTAGCATGTGAATGTTTTTGGATAGTTTAATACCGAAAAGTTGTCAGTGATTCATCAAATCCATACAGAGAATACACTTGCTGAGGGTTAACTTCGATTTCCGTTTCGATTAAAACTTGTAAAATAAGGCTTCATTTGTATAACATTATCATACCATGACGTTGAAGAAACATTATCCTCACTGAGTGTATGGTCAAACAATCCCTCAATAACATGGAATTGTTTATTTTTACCATTTACGGATGGAATGTGACAAGCTGTACTCTCACAACAAATTTGGTATCCAAACTGATGTGGTATGGAAAAAAAGCCCGGATTAATATTGTTTATAATACTGTTATATGTTTTATGAATTAGGTCAAACTCGAGGTCAATATCACAATGATGTGACAACGGGTATGCTACACTAAAACGTCCCAAGATGTACTCACACAGTGAATTCAAGTGTACCTAGAAATGTTATGTAACACTCTGGAATCCTGAGATGCACCCTCACACTAAATTTGGTATCCCTTGATGGATTGGTATAAGATATTTTCTCCGGTCACTTACGTTCTATAATTAAGATCAACGGTTACCCGACACACAATAATCTAAATATGTACTCACACACAAACGTTGGGATATCTAGCTGTTTTGGTTAAGGACATAGGCTCCGAATAAGTTAATTCTAAAATTAGGGTGAAGTTCAATGAAATAGTGCACTGAAAATGATACGCGACACTCCATCAATACGCGATGTACTCACAAATCTTGATACTTAACTGATGTGTAATATTTATTATGATCTACACAAACTTTGTCCTATATTTGAAGTCAGTGGTCAAAGACAAGGGAACAATGACCGGAAATTCAAAGATTTTCGACCTGTCTAAATGTTGATTCGAAGTAAATACACTTCCCTCAAAATTTAAACGTTGAAACGTGTTATTTCTTTTTTATTGAAATAAAAATTGTCTTCCTTCTGTAGTCTTAATTCCATCACCCACACTTACTCTTAAAAATCAATCCTGAATTAGGCCTTTAGAATCCTTATCATGCTGAGTTGTCTGCTTCAAACAATAGATCGCCTGCGAAAAATGTAAAAAATAATAATCTTATTATCTAGATCTAGATTGGATCTAAATCTAGATATTTTTTACCATTTACGGATGGAATGTGACAAGCTGTACTCTCACAACAAATTTGGTATCCAAACTGATGTGGTATGGAAAAAAAGCCCGGATTAATATTGTTTATAATACTGTAATATGTTTTATGAATTAGGTCATACTCGAGGTCAATATCACAATAATGTGACAACGGGTATGCTACACTAAAACGTCCCAAGATGTACTCACACAGTGAATTCAAGTGTACCTAGAAATGTTATGTAACACTCTGGAATCCTGAGATGCACCCTCACACTAAATTTGGTATCCCTTGATGGATTGGTATAAGATATTTTCTCCGGTCACTTACGTTCTATAATTAAGATCAACGGTTACCCGACACACAATAATCTGAATATGTACTCACACACAAACGTTGGGATATCTAGCTGTTTTGGTTAAGGACATAGGCTCCGAATAAGTTAATTCTAAAATTAGGGTGAAGTTCAATGAAATAGTGCACTGAAAATGATACGCGACACTCCATCAATACGCGATGTACTCACAAATCTTGATACTTAACTGATGTGTAATATTTATTATGATCTACACAAACTTTGTCCTATATTTGAAGTCAGTGGTCAAAGACAAGGGAACAATGACCGGAAATGAGTATACACCACCCCCGCATCACAAGTTGTACTCAATACACTAACGTTAGTATCACTAGCAGATGTGTTTAATGAAATAGGCGCTAAAAAGCTTTCAATATCATTGAAGTCGAATGTCAAGGTCACCGTGTCCTGAAAATGGTATACCACACTTAGCCATCCAAAGATATACTCGCGCATTAATTTTGTATGTCTAGCTGGTGTGGTGTAGAAAATATGCTGCGAACCATTTCCTTTTCTATAAATTTGATAAAAAGTCAATGTAACGTCGACTAGAAATTACTAGTATAACAGAACATTCAACCATCCCAAGATTTACTCACAAAATAAATTCGGATTGCCTGGCTGGTGTTGTGTAGGAAATATCCTTTGGAAAGCTTATGTTATTTTCTATAATTAAGTTGAACTGTCATAGTTCGGGACATAGTGGCCTGAAATGTTACGGGACGGTTTGCCATCCAAAGATGTACTAATATGCCAAGTTAATAATCCAAACTAATGAGATATATATAGTTAATCTAACACCACCGTGAGTGTCAGATAATATCCCACCCGAATTTTGAAGATATTTTTTGAACACGAGGCTTTGCCGAGTGTTCCAAAAATATCTTCAAACGAGGGTGGGCTATTCATCTGACACTCAACTGTGGTGTTAGATTTATTTTCTCACCTCGTCAACCCTAAAACGCGTTTAACTTGCTATACAGTGGCGAGTTGTATTTTAATGCGCTAATGCATGCATGACGACGTCATAACAACGGCAGTAACAACCAATCATAAGATAGTTCGGCTTGTCTGTCCGGACAGATAAGGTTATCTCACACACCCTAGATTTCGGGATACCTCTGTCCGAGAGGTGAGAAACAGCGCTCCCTCTCAACAACGACACCCAATGGGACACAAATATGTGTGCGTTGTGCGAAGGGAGTCGTTATAGAGAGGGAAATTGATTTAGATTTGCAAACAGCTTGAATCCAGATTAGACGCCGCGTAGCGCGGCGTCTGATCTGGATTCAAGCTGTTTGTCACTCGTCATTATATTTATTCCATCAAAATGTAACTTTGAGAAAAAACAGCAGACGACAATTTGGAGCAGACGATATTTCAGCAGTAAAAGCGTTAGGCATAATGGTATTTGTTTAGGGAACTGCGGCAAATGTCGTTGTAAGGAGGGAGTCGTTGTTGGGAGGGCCGTTGTAGAGTGGGAGCGCTGTACTAATATGCCAAGTTGGTTTTCCCAGCTAATGAGATATAGAAAATATTTCAGGACAAAAGGTGCACAGACGGAAGAAACATACTGATGGACAAATACGTGCACATTTCAATCACTAAATGTGCCCAAAGTTAGACTTTTGGGACATAAAAAGTAACAATTATTCAAAAAAACGGAATCAGCACTTTCAAATAACTACATTACTACAAAATCTATCGACATAATGATGTAATGGGTTTTCTTAATAAGAACTGAAACACAGGCACAACTCACAATTCTAGGATCTCCCATAAGGCTATAATATATTTTTCGAAATTGATTTGTCACCAAACATTTGGCGCTTGGTGACGACCAGGCGTTTCAAACAATTTTGCTGACAGTAAATGAGCATCCTCTTGAAGTACTCACTCTTATGATTGTGTTTATTTAACCCATTTATGCCATGTGGATTCTTTAATGCTTATATTTTCATTTAAGGTGTGCCTGGTCTTATATTTAATAGTTTTTATATATAATTTTTTAATAGACATTCCTGTTAGCAAACAATTTTTATTCATATCAGACGCCGATACAGCAATGGTTGTCTGATATATTATATCACAATCCATTTAACGAACGTTTTGACAGTAAAACTACTGCTGTTAAGGTGAAACCCCTCTAAACCGGACATGTGTGGGGACAAACAAATCCGGTTTAGTGGGGTTTCTAGTTTAGAGAGGTTTGACCCAATACTAAATAGCTTGTTTCTAGTATGGAGGATAGCTGACGACTTAAAGCAGGTTGAGCGTAAAGCAGAAATCGCCTTACGGTGTAATTGATCACACTAAAGAAGGGTTGGAAACGGGACCAAAGTTTTTGTCCGGTTTAGAGCGAATTCATGTATTTAGAGGTTCCGGTTTGGAGGAGTTCCACTGTATTGCCAAATATTGTGTATCCTGATCAGGCGCATCGTAACGCAGCGCATGGTCAGTATGCAAACTGTTGCAAATTTTACTGTATTTGCCTATAAGGTTGAAGAGAATGAATAACATTTTTCCTCGTATAGCCTTTTTCAAACAAGGCAAAAAGGTGATTTTCTTGTCACTCAAAGCCAAAATGAGTGCAAACCATTAAGCAAATCACTTGTTTCAGATTTAGCAGGACCATCCAATCAGTATATAAGTGCATCTGATGAGTAGTTTGTGCTGGTCAAACTCTTGGGAAATGTAAAAAGTGGCGTTTCATAATTATACAACCATTATTCAGATCAATGTACGTAATGCTAGACATTTGTAGACGGATTTCTGTTTGTAATAGGGAAATGTAATAAGAAAAGATCTCTCATGTGAAGCCTTCAAAGTGTAAATTTTCAATATTGTGTGCAGATATAAGATTTCAGTCTGAAAACGAATTATCACTTTTAAATCGCCCACGAGTATAACTCTGAAAGTAATCAAAACAATACGTGTAACGATGCAATGGGGTTGAGAAGTTTGGTCTCGCAAATCTACTTCAATGCTATTATATGACTAGCTTAACTGCAGTGTATTTTTTAGCGCTTTAGATGAGTCATGTCCTGCAGGAGAGATGAAATAGAAATTAAGTATACGATATTTCATTTACAAAATTTGAATCAATATAACATAATGATATTTGAAACAATGCACCAATATAAAACAAAACGCAAAAACAAGACCGACGGCCATTTCAACCCATGCTTTGTGCTTATACCCAAAATATCCCTTTATGAGCTTTCTGTATCATTTTTATTCTACATTAAGCCACCTTGGTTAATAAACACTACTTACGGTCCGCCTATTGAGTGGATGTCTAATACAATTTTGACTGTAGTTTTTCTTGTAAATTCTGCTTCACGTCATCACGGGTATTTTTTAGCAGTACTGTTGTTGGTTTTTGTTTCAAGAATTCCCCGAATCCTTTGCCACCAGCACTACATTTGATTCCATTTTCTTCGCAAAGCGTTACAGAACAGATGTGCCCATGTCATAAATCTGAGAAACAGTAAATTTTTGCTAGCATAAAAGTGTTAATAAATCTTAATTTTCAGAGTTATCCAATTTTGTACAAATTAAGATTATGACAAGTACTACAAAAATAAATGTTCCGGAGGGCAGATATTTTTCTTGCAAATCCTGAGAGAAATGGTAACTTGTGACAAAACTAGAACAGCCGGTTAAGGCATATAACTATCAGCTAAGCCTTTACCTTTATAGAGCTAATGTAATAAACTAATGACTTTTGTAAACGGTTTTGGATCAAGCTGAAATGGGAAGTCACTCGGGGTATGACCTGAATTCAAACTGCCACTAAGACTGTACTTTAACATCAATTAGGAAGACGTATAGGAAGGTGTATTAGCATTTTACTCTCTGACAGTTGAGTTGTAGGCGAATATGTGATACAACGTTCCCTCCCTACAACGGTCCGCCCAACAACGACTCTCTCCTTACAACGACCTTTGCTGCAGTTCCCCAAAAAGGACAATTATGTCTAACTGTTTTACTGCTGCAATATCGTCTGCTTAAATTTGCCGTCTGCTGTTTTTATCAAGTTACATAATGGACATTTGGATAGGAAAAAAACTTAATGACGAGTGACAAACAGCTTGAATCCTTATCAGACGCCACCATAAGTCGTTTGGTGAAGTTTGGAGATATAAGTTGATGCATGCAGCCCCAAAACCCTGGAACATCCTACTATCAGACATCAGACATGCGACCTCGGTTGCAGCCTTCAAAACACATATGAAAACATAATTCTTTAATATTTGTTATAAGAACAAAGTATGAAATATGGCTGCTACCTCTAGACTGTGTTCTTACTGTAGATGCTCTGGGTCTCAATGGGAGTTCTAGAGGTGTGTCCTTGACCCAGTGCCTGTCTGGTGGATCTTGATTATAGGGATTGTCCCAGGCCTAATCTCTTTCAAACCAGCTGCCTGTTGGTCTGTGGTGTAAATCTTGGACAGCTTATTATATTAATTAAGGTTGTATTTTCAGCCATGGATTAGTGTTGTGGGAATAGATAACTGCTACCTCTAGACTTTGTTTTTTCTGTAGATGCTGTGGGTCTAAAGGGGGAGTTCCTGAGTTGTACCGTTGACCCGGTGCCTGTCTGGTGGATCTTGGTGATAGGGATAACGACTATGATCTCTTTGAAACAAGCTGGCTGTTGTTTTGTGGTATAATTCTTGGGAAGCTTATTTTATAGATAAAGTTGTTATTCAGTCATGGATTATGTAGGTCTGGGGTAGTAGTTTGGAACAACAATGACTTTTTAATCACTATCGTGCCATTAACTATTTGAATCATTTTAAAATTGATTGTTATAAAGTAGGATGTTTTTACTAATTGTAAATATAGTTTTTTGTCTTTTCTCACATTGTAAGTCGTAAGAACATTTATATAATTTCAAGTGAAGCGTTTTTGAACGTAAAGTTCCTGTATAAATCTGGTGAAATAATAACTATGAAGCAGACGATAATCATTGCGAAATGTTAAATCTTGATATTCAGACGCATAACTCATTCGCTGCCATGACATCATAACCTTTAAAAAATTGTCGTCTGTTTTATTTGTCAGTTTTAAGAGGTAGGTACTTTGAATAAGATTATATGAAATCGAGTAGCATACAGTTTGAATCCTAATTAGACGCAGCATTACGCGGCGTCTGATCAGGATCCAAACTATTTGCAAGAAACAATTTTACATGGGGTAAGGAAGTGAATAGGGATTAAGGCGCTTATGCCAATGCTCGCACTGATTGTCGGCGTGTATGAATTGTATTGAAATGTGCCATGAGCGTGAGTTTTGATAAAGGTCTTAACAGGAATAAAGTCAAAGAATTTTTCTCCGTCAACAGGTCAATATACGAAATTACCGAGCATGCGATAGTTTACGTCATGGGCGAACGAATTGCAATTGAAATGTTTATCTGATGTCGGTAGACGTGGAGACTCACAAATTACTTGTTTGATATCTTCTACAGGGTGTCAAAATACATACAGTGCTCCCTCTCAACAACGACACCCACTGGGAGACAAAAATTAGGTGTGTTGTTCAGAGAAGTCGTTATAGAGAGGGTAGATTAAGACTTGGCGTACATCTGCAAACAGCTTTATTCCAGATCAGACGCCGCGTTACACGGCGTCTGATCATCGTGTTTTTCACTCGTCATTATATTTATTCTTACTATCAAAATGTCAGCTTTTATGTAACTTTGAGAAAAAACATCAGACGACAATTTTATGCAGACGATATTGCAGTAGTAAAAGCGTTAGACATAATGTTCATGTTTAGGGAACTGCGACAATGGTCGTTGTAAGGAGGGAGTTGTTGTTGGGAGGGCCGCTGTAGGGAGGGAGCACTGTTTATAACTGATACTAGTAAACAACTCTGACATACATGTCGGGATTATTTATCGACAAATATATTGACTCATATTCCACCGCCAAAACATCGTCTGTATTACCCATTCAGTACATGTCAACAACAATACTTTTGAAAACATTTTGAATCTTAATCAAACGCTGTTGTAATATATCACTATTTAAGTTAAATACCTAAAATACTAAATTTTTGAAATACAAACAGGCGCAACTTTTAAGCAGACAATAATATTCCAGTGCTAACGTTATAATGGCTGGATCAAAGTCTACACTTTTATGTCCCATATATGGGATCGTGGGCACAAATGGGTTAAACTCACAGTGACGTTGGAATCACGTATTCTATGAGAGAAACTACATTAATGTGCAACTGTCAAAAACTGACAAAAACGGTCGTAAGTCAAAACTGTCAAATACATCTAATTTCTGATTCTTATGTAAAATAATGTCTGGTGATATCTATTTAAGTCGTATTTTCAGAAGATTCAAGGAGATGTCACAAGACAGAATTCGATGGAGAAAAAATAGAATTTAGAAACTGATCTACGACAATATTTGTAACAGACAAAAATATGGCGGTGATTGCCGGTGAAGTAGTAAAATATAAATGTCTTATATCAGTTTAAACCTATGGTACACCATTGAAATTCAATCATATCCAAGTAGTGCTATAAATCAAAATTAACCATTGGTTCAGCAAACATCATTTGAAAATGTGTTTATAAATTCAGATATAGTGGAGAATATTTTATTCTTTCCCAATAAACGTGTTGACAATATAACTACTAGTATTATCTCCACTGCAAACAGTTTTTAGCCAGATCAGACGCCGGAAATCCCGGCGTCTGATCAGGCTTCAAACTGTTTGCCACTCAGATTGAAATAAATGACAAATGTGAAACTATTGTTATTTTCTAATTTATATTGCAATGCGTTTCGTTTGCGTTTAAACGGGAAATAATCGCGTCTTCTTCATTGTAACTGTTTTCTGTAAAACAGAAAGTAGTACAACTTGGGATTAGTTTACCTTTATTCTGATCTTTAGTTATGCACCATGTCTAATTCAGTCCAGCGGCGGTAGTGGCCCAATGGTTAACACCTTGGACTACGGTACCAGGGGTCGTGAGTTCGATCCCCCGCCGGACCAGCGGTCTGACTAGGGGATTTTTCTGAATCCCCGATGATGTACAGGAATGTTCTTGAGCAAGATATGTACCGCGAATTGCTCCTATCCACCCAGGGGTTAAAATGGGTACCTGTGAAGGGTCTGAGTCGGTACTGCGGCTGCATTTGACTGCGCCATATGTTAGCAGTGCTCATAGGCAAGATGGCTCGATGATCAGGGGAGTATATGTACAGTCGGCTGAGCGGTCATTCGGACTGAAAGTAGACTTTAACTTGGTATATTACTTTTTTTACCTTCGTTTTCACCCTAAACTTCTATTTCGATATACCTTCATTTCATGTTCTCACTCTTTCCCCATAGTATTGCAAAACAAATTCAAACCAAACAAAGGGACAATTTATTTTACTTCACTATGACATAAATGCTTAAAACAGAATAAAAGTCTATGTCAAACAGTGAAGACCCTTAACAGCCGCGTCAATGGCACGACGGCGGGTATTGACTGTCACTATAGTCCATGCAATTAATTCTATTATACGGTGCGATCTCTTGAAAGCATCGAAAATAAATAAAACATGGAACATTGCAGACTCGGATGAATTGAGTCCGTTCATAAGCAATACCCACGCTCACAAGTACAGGCTTAAGCGAAATTCAATTTTCAACTTTTTGTGTGTGAAAATCAATGATCCCAAAGGACTAGAAATCCTAACAACACTTGAACGGTTCAAATTGTTAAACGATCGTTAAACACAGCTGGATTGACTGTTTGCACTCCATATCGCCCAATACTTGGGGATGTCACATCAATCAAATAACGCAGCATACGACGTGGATTGATGTTCACTCAATAGAACAGTATGATGTCATAAGCGAATCAACAATTATGCATTTTAATTTAACCCTTTCTAGTAATAGAAGCGCCTTTAATTGAATCCTCCACTGGAGAAAGGAGTTCCTTTTTATACATTCGTGAATATGTATCACAAGAAATATTTTCTCCATCCTTGCAGATGTTAGCTTAGAGCAGGCTGAAAGTAAAGTAGAATGCGCCTTAAGGCGCAATCTGCTTAACTTTCAACCTGCTTTAAGTGGTAACCTACCTCAAGGCTAAAACAGGCTATGGGGTAAAATGATAGATACAGTTTATATCACAAACCGCTTTTTATTCCTGATACGGTGGTTTCCGTACAACGTCCACAATACTAACAATTGTTTACTTTTCTCTCCCTAAAACAATTTCGTCTGAACAACACATTATATCATTGCTTTCAATGAGCATTGTTGTGAAGGGTGAAGGGGACTGTGTCACATTGCAAGCTTGTGATGTATTCACATATGCAATTTAGGAAACGTTATCCATTTTCAATGAACGCATTTGTGTCAAAGAATTATTTTGATTGCAAAACATTTGAGCCGGTTCAGGCTTCGGGTAACCCGCTTCTAAATTATCTGTCCAAATTCTTTGTCTCTGAGATAAGAATGCATAGCCAGTCGAAGCTGCTATTTTCTATATTACTACATTACATTTGCGCTTCGTCTTATATAAACTGGAAAGAATAACGTCTATAACAACTGTTTGGGTGCATATTTGATAAATGTTGTGTACTATATATGATAGTTGTAGTTAATCATTATATTTTCCATCTTAAATTAGTTTATCTAAAGAGATGTCTTAAATCTGTTAAAAGCAATCTGTTAACCGTTTATCCGCAAAACCCTTTTCATACCGTGGTATCGTCTGCTTCAAAACACATATTGTTTAACTCATTCACCCCTGAGACTTTTAATGGACAATTCCAATTTCAAAATAAGTCTAGTCCATTTTGTTTGGGTTGATTTTGATAATATATTTCAAAATGACAGACAGTATGGAGCCTGATCAGAGGGCTCCTTAAGGAGCCCTCTGATTAGAGTCTGCACTGTTTTCATGGGACAAGTGTTATCTTTTCAGGTTTGTTACTGTTTGTAAATGACGAGTATACGTCGCTTTGATTGACTGTTTTAATATGCTGTTAGTTCAAATTTAGATTGAGCCAAGTGTCATATTAATACAAGTGGCAAATAGTTTTGTTCTTGATCAGAAGAAGAGTCACTTGGTGTTTGACCATGATCCAAACTGTTTGCAAAGTCGAATATAGTTTCATAAAGTCGTAAAATGTTAGTGTGGCAGATAGCAGTTGAATGACCGTTCTTGTAGTATTGTAACGTGCAAACCGAGTGACAAATAATGATTTGAGATGCCTAATTTGCATATACCAACTTTCCACGAACGATACAGTATGATTACATTTCTACAGTTCGCTCCCAAGCTTTCCGTTAAGAAAATGTATTGGCGTAAAAAACATTGCTTGACACTTCGATAATATTTTCTGAAAGAGCGTTCAGAGCAATCAACTCTTGGAATTATTACAGTGAGGAATACGTTACCCTTTCCTAAATGCGCTTATGCTAAACAAAGGTCTCCCTATTAAACAGTTTGAAGTTAGATCAGTCACCGGTTTACCCGGCGTCTGACCATGTTTCAAACTGTTTGCCACTCAGATAAGAATAGATCGCAAACGTTTTCAAGCAGTTGTTTATTTTCCAAATGTCATTGGCTTGCTTTTGCGTTTAGTTTCATTTAAATTGGAAAGTATAACTTCTTCCCCCACTGTACATACCACAAATATAGCAGACACTAATACAGTAAAACCTCTCTATTTCGACCATTTAATTGTACTATTTATTACGTATTTAAGACTTGTGACTGCTAAAAGCAATGTGACAGTAAAACAGAAAGCTCCTTTAGGAGCTTTCTGTTTTACTTTCACCTTACTTTAAGCTGTCACATGTAGCTTATACACTCAATTAAGCTTCTATTAACTGGTCGTAATAGAGAGGTTTTTACTCTACTATTGTGCGCTTAAGGGTAAGGATGCTACCAGAAGATGCAATGCCCTGCAGACAACCTGTCACGCCGATGCAACACTCTGAAGCAAAGTAGCAAAAGTTAATGGATTGCTTGACATCTCAATTAGAATTACATGGAAATATTTGTCTGATACCTAATAACCCGAAAATGGTGTCAGAATGTGCGGTAGGATGCTACTATTTATTTGGATAATTCGATTACATTAGATTATGAATAGTGTTTACATCTTGTTTTTGATATGATTACATTCAAATTTAGGATGTATTTGGCCGCGATTTTGTTAAATAAGTAAATACAATTAACCCCTGCACTGAAAATGCGACGAAAATCGACTATACAGTCACACCTCTGTAGTACGACCACTAAATTGTTATAATTATAAAGTGTTTTCGACAGATTACTGCTTAAAGCACGGTATTATTTAGAGCTGAAGGCATTTTAAAGTTAAACTCAAAAGAGGTAACTCGGTTTGTGTGAACATTTTGTCTGAATTTCTGGAAATCATGTATAAAAAGAAAAGTCTGCTGTAAACTTTCATTATTTTGTGTGGCTATAAGAACTATGTTATATCTATTTTATAAGTCTAAAATTAGTGTATGTTAAACAGCTAGATTATTTGTAATTTGAAATTTAGTGAACTTTTCAGAAATTTGATAATTTTTGACATTATTATTTCCAGAAAAATAGTTCATGAAATATTTGTGTTTTGACAATATCCAATATTGTCTGTACAGTTTACTTGGATGTATAAAATATATTGAATTATATTATTGTATTAAGAAAATATTTCTGTTCATTGAAAATGGAACTGTTGTCGACAAAAGGTTCTGTCAGAAAAAACGGTGCTGTAATTTGTTTTTACTTTAACAATTTTTAACTCTCAATATGGTATATTTAAATTAAATCAAGGTTTCAATGAAGTTTGACAGGGAATAAGCAGACCCGCGAACCACATTAAGCAGATTACGTCACGGATGTAACTAGGGCAAATAGTCGTAAGATTGGAAGTTTACTACAGTGGAGAATCTGTTATTCTCTCCCGTTTAAACGCAAACGTACGCAAACGCAAAACACTAAAACGTAGAAAAGTACAACTTTATGACAATTCTGATAATTCATCTTTATCTTGGTGGCAAACAGTTTGGAGCCTGATCAGACGCCGGGTTACCCGGCGTCTGATCTGGCTCCAAACTGTTTGTATTGCAAATAATAGTTTTAGCGTAAACGCGTTTATTGGGAAAGAATAACAGATTCTCCAATGTACATGTGTATTTCAGTGCTCCCTCTCTAAAACGACATCCTATGACACAATGTATTTCAGCAGTAAAAGCGTTAGAACTGATTGTTCCTTTTAGGGACCTGCGACAAGGGTCGTTGTAAGGAGGGAGTCGTTGTTGGGACTGCCGTCGTAGAGCGGGGACACTGTATTTCTTTATCTTAACCTTTATCACGCTATGTAATTTTCATCTGCAAATTTACCAGTAAGAAACAATTCTCATATGTATAATCTGTATTTCTTTGAGTAAATTTTTTAAGAATTTCCAACAGTTTAAATTCCAATGAAACGCCGAGTTACTCGGCGTCTCATTTGAATCCATACTGTTAAGAACCGTTATTACAAGGTCGCCCGTATAGTGCAGAACCCCTACACTGCATTACCCCGAATCAAATGTTTATTTGCAAACGGGGCGAAAAAACGCGGCGTCTGATCAGAATCCAAACTGATTTGCAAGAGTTTAATCAAAATACCTTAAATTTAAATTTGAGAAAATAAAAACGGACGATATTTGTTTAAAATTGATGACGTCATGACAGTGAGGTTTAATATACTTTCAATGCTTAGTCAATATAACACATGTAACCATGAACATGTGCCAATAATTTCCCTTTGGGAGTCTAATAACCTGCAATAAACAGATCAAATATTCTAGAAGCTTCCTTCAACTATCAATTATTAAACAAGTTCACACTTTGTTAAATGTAAACTGCAGTAATAAAATGCAATCTATCATTTTCTTGCTACAAACAAACCAAATGTTATATTACTTAAATTGTAACACTTGCTAAAACCGCTGCCCTACTTTCATGACGGAAATCGATGCCGGGCACTAATTAGAGGTATATTCGACGGTATTGAAAACAGTTGAAATGCCAGTAAATCGAATAGGTATGCTTAACTGTTACCCTTTTTTATGCAGCATCCTGCCTTAACAATTGGTGACTACCATTTGTGGACTATGTGTTTTTCTATAGAAGTTTGCTTTAAGAGTAATTTTTTATTATTCATAGACTGACATCATGCAATGAACATTAAACGTTCGTTGAATGCAAAACGCGTTTGTTAGAAAGATAACGCCTTCATTTATGTTTAATGTTCAAATAAAAAAATGCCCGTATTTTATCATTTTAATGCCGTTTATATTCCCAATATATAGAGGCTATTGAATGAGTGTGTTGTCAGTCGTGAATTTATTGAACGAGTTTGATAAAATAATATGTTGCGAGCCTTGGCGAGCAACATATCATTTTATCCAACGAGTTCAATCAATTCACGGCTGACAACACACGAATTCGATATCCTATTTATCACATAAACACAAAATGACACGAAAATCCGAACGCTCTTACTTTCACTTTTGCCCTCGGCTCTTAGGAAAACGATTCGTCATAGGAGTTATTCGGTTTTATTCATCCGTAGATAAAAACACCTATCAAACTAAAATAAAGAAAATCAACATCCACGTATTGTGTAAAGACTTTTCCGATACCATATTCAAATTTTAAATTAATATTTAATTTAAAACTGTTCTAACTGACTAAAAATGATCATTTGACAGATAGAATCAAGTTTTGTTTTCAAAATAACGTCGTTATAGCAACACGACGTCATTATTATTGTAACGTCTAAATTTGAAAAACAGTCTGAGTCACTGATCTACTAGAGCTCTACGTAGCCTAATTTGCAGCCTGAATTTGCGGGATTGCCTGGGTTAATGTTTTAGGACACTTGGAAATGTTTTAAATCCCTAGTGGTGATCTTATTTTATCTAGATTTTCTTAACTGATTTAAAGTCGGCGTAGTAATACAGTATTTTGGTGATTCGAAAATTAGTATAAAATATATGCACAGTGGGCCGTACGATTTTTACGGCCCTCTATAGTTTGCACGTTTATGTAATAAATTGTATTTTGAGTGTACAAGGAAACTAAGAACATGTTCGATTAAACAACGGTCTTCATGCTACAATACGGTACTCAATTAAGTATTTAACCAGTGTATCTTGAAATGATATACCAAGGCTTAAGGCTATTCTTTACCAATAACTCAGTCGATGAAAGGGTTAATGGTTCGGTTGGAACCCATCTCCCAAAGGGGTGAGAGGTCCGACTGAACTGTTTACCCTTCTCGAAAAAACGCATTAAAACGTCATTATCTACTCCTCCACGTCAATATTTTATATTTAATGGTTAGTCTCAATATAGTTTACATTCTAAAGCAAGACGAATTTGTCCAAACACTGCCACCTGTTTTGAACACAGACTAGCACGGGTATGTTGCAATGTGTTGATGAATAAAAGAGGCTAAAGTATAATTGTAATAATATGTACTTCTGGAAATAAATATGTTTAAACTAAGCTGCCTTAACGTAAATAGTAGTAGTGTATTCCTTTCCTCCATACATAGAGATCTATAACATATATACAGGTATATAAACTAAGAAAAGAGGCTGCCTTAACGTAAATAGTGTTGCCTATTAGAAAATATCGATTCCGGACTACATGAATCTCTCTAGATCCGCGAAAGGTTACAGATATATGACTATAGATAGAGTAACCCACATGAACTTTCTTTTTCTCATTAAACAAAACAATGAATTGATATGTCTGGTGAAAGCAGACAGAGTCATAACTATTCCAAGGCTAAGTGCATAAATTCCTAGATAAAATTAGTAGACAGGGTACTTTTTTGTCTCTTTTTTTCGGATCAAGTAAATAAGTGTTAGTTTACAGTTTACGAAGATGTCATTGAATAGAGTAACAATTTTTGATACGTCTTAGAATAGAAACACGTTGTATAAATGTTCTATGTATAATAAAGTTGGTGCATTTCAGTTTATAAAAGACTCTTTTTCTTATATAGACGTGTGAAGAGGTCCTTCTTAACAGAGTTGTGAACAATTTGACGGTCAACATGTATAGTATGTCATGTAAGGCAAGCAGTGAATATGACATTTATACCATCGCTCTCGCAGAGTAATAAGTTACGCAATTGATTTAGCGTATTGTCGACTTGTGTGGTGAAAAGATGTGTGGAGGTTTGACTACAAAACTACGTCTCTACCTAATTAAACTTTTAAAAGGTTTATGTAATAATAATAACTTACATTCGAGCTTATACATATCGAACGTATACACATATTATTATTATTTTTAATAAACTCGTTGACTTAAATAACTATGACGTTCGCAAAGGCTATACTAATTATTTATATTATTTTTTATGTAAGATATTCTGGGTTTTTTTAATTGTAATTAAAAAAGAATTGAAGCAATTTGACTGAAACAATTAAGTGATTGACAAACAGTTTGGATCCTGATCGTGATCAGACATCTCATTACTGGATATCTACTCTGAACGAATTACACATGTTAATGTTGTCGAACAGCCTGGCACTGGCGGGAGTTATGCAATAACCAATGGTTCATTGTGAATCAAATATTATCATGTATATGATATTTCCCCAAGGATGATCAGTTGCAGGAATTATTACCAAGTTCCCACGGTGATGTTCCTTTTATAATGTTAGAAAGTGCCTAAACAGCATATCAATCAAACTTTATTCATATATACAATCGCCAATTACACGGTAAATAATTTCTCCAATTTCATCCAGCGCATTTTGCTATCTTGCTGTAGGACTATTACAAATATGATCAGGTATTTGGGTTTATTTCTGGTGTTATTTACCCCTTTTACTGTAAATGATGCCAAAAGGCGCGTTTGCAAACAGTTTTTATCCTGATCAGACGCAGCGTAACGTGGCTTTTGATAAGGATCCAAGCTGTTTGACACTCGTTTTTAAATTAAGTCACCAATAATGTCTCAAATCTTACTTTGAAACAATATTGCAGACAACAATATTGAAAAAGACGAAAATGTGGCGGTAGATGGGTAGAATCCTCACAATCATTTTGACCATAAAGAGGTTAACAACCACTGACCTACGCGTTCATTTATTCGCTCCTGAATATTCCCGTTCATTTGTTGTAATTTATCGTTACAGTGTTTCATAAAAAGGTTAATGTCCTTCTAGAACTATCTGTTCGAGATATCCTAGTAATTAATATTTAAAAGATATCCACATTCCAATGTGATGACGTAACCATGTTAGAAACAATCGACCTACGATAGGGCCTATCTTGAATTCATTTCAGTCGAACATATCCGTATTTCAAAGTTATAAAGTGGTGTTGCCACGTTTTAATCTTGAAATACAGAATATGTTCGACAGATGTGGTTTTAGAAAGTATGACATTAAACTGTATGAATGCGGATAAATTCTAAATATGCGAGTTCCTGATATCGAAGTTTGACTGTATAGATTTGTGTACTCTTACAACAGGCGAATGGTGAACTGATGTCAATTTCAAATGGAAACTTTTAGGGTAAAGTCAGTAAAATTTTGTTAGATTATGCATGTTTTCTTTATTGTATTGGATCTTGACTGGAAATAAATTCGTTACATGGTATTTTGGCAGGGTGTACGGCCTTGTACATGTATGACGGTTTCGCGCTCAGGAAAAACGGAATTCAAAACCGTCATACAAGCCCGTATACCCTGCCGAAATACCGTGTAATTAATATTATAAATGAATAGCAATAACGTCATTGGTAAGCAAGCTGTTCAAAAAATATACCATGTATTTTGGATTGAAATACAATATTTGCTTAACGGAAATTGCATCGTCTATGGACTAATTGCTTAATTCAATATACCGATGGAGCTTTATGGCTGGTTATGGTCGCTGATTGCATTTAGAATACATGTACATCCTGGCTCCAAACTGCTTGCTTGTGAAATACATACACAATGGGAATGGATTATCAGGAATGAATACCGTCTTCTCCACTGTACTACAAAGCTATATACGATTGCAATTGCAAAGTATGGATTGAAAAGTATGAGATGTAGCGGAATATTGGTGACCGGAAAAACACCGACAACATGCCATAGGGACATACTACAATCACTGAGTTTAACCATTAGCATACAATAGAAGTTTGTAAAATTTAGTCGTTTGGTTAATTGTTTCTGTCTTTCAGACAAAATCATAATGTGAGTTTGACACAGTTTAAAATCCAGATGAGACTCTGAGTATTCATATAGATCGAAACTGTTTGCAACATTTGTCACACACTTTCCCACAAGAGTGCAGAAGGTAAAGTATGTTTGGCAAATATGACAACGTTCTTTTTCATTTGAACAGCAAATGAGAGGTTTTACTTTCAAGTCAGTATATTTCAATACTGTAGGCATGTGTCGTAGGTAATAAAAGCTTGAGTTGAGTCTGAGATAGTTAAAACTTTAGATTGGTCAAATTTGACCAATCAAATGCTTGAGAGCGATCTCAGAATCAATTAAATAGCTTTATAAAGTATTGGAGATCGATACAGTCTGTCCCTATGATCAGTGGGGCCTGATTATGATCCAAACTGTTTGTCATTCGGAACCTGTCTCTGTAATATTAAGACAATGAGGCCAACTTTTATGAGTTTGGCAAACCAGTTTCAGCAGTTGACAGCACAGGTACTTGACACATACTTTATTATCTATTAACACCCCCCCCCCCCCCCCCTTAAAAAAAAAAAAAAAAAATTTTTTTTTTACTATACTTCTATTATAGATACAAGGTAAACAGCGCAATTCGACACCTAGTCTTTACTATCCACTTAAACTGATGCTAAAATAGACTCGATCGCCGATATTCTCTTGTGGTATCCTCGGGAAAGGATTAATTTATCAATATCTACTTTTTATTTCATCAGATTCCGTCAAATAACGCCACAGTATGTGAATTATAACGAAAATTTGCTTCAAAAAGTTTTATGTCGTTTTCTTGGTACATAGCAACGAATGTACATGTAGGGGTGATCTGTTATTTGTCCACAATAAACGGCCTATGCCACTGGAACTTTCACCAAATATTATAAATCATCTTTAAATGAAATATTATCCGTTTTATATAATTTACATAGAATGCAAAATTAAAAGAAACTTTACCTGTTTAATTTTGACCAATGAGATCGCTCCGTTCATTCGATTCATTCCGGTATTCAAAATGGCATTGAAAATGAAATGAGTCTTTCACTTGTCAATTTCGTGCCAAATTACATGTATATTTCATATAGCTGATAGTGAAGAGGGTCATGTTCCGACACAAACGCATTTGCTCTAATGAAATTAGGTGAAAGTTCCAGCCGTAAAGGCCGTTAAATGTGCAAACAGACTAGATTACCCCTTATTTTGGGCAATAAATTCTGTACCAAGAGAACGACATAAAACTTTTTGAAGCAAATTTTCGTTATAATTCACATACTGTGGCGTTATTTGACGGAATCTGATGAAATAAAAAGTAGATATTGATAAATTAATCCTTTCCCGAGGATACCACAAGAGAATATCGGCGATCGAGTCTATTTTAGCATCAGTTTAAGTGGATAGTAAAGACTAGGTGTCGAATTGCGCTGTTTACCTTGTATCTATAATAGAAGTATAGTAAAAAAAAAAATTTTTTTTTTTTTTTTTTAAGGGGGGGGGGGGGGGGGGGGGTGTTAATAGATAATAAAGTATGTGTCAAGTACCTGTGGTTGACAGTTAACTCGGTTTGGAAAACTATTTTATTGTTGGTTAGATAAATTTACCATCGGGATATCGTCTGCAGCTTGCCTCTATTTCTCAAATGTACATTTAATTTAACCCTTATCATGCTGAATTGTCGTCTGCTCCAAATGTGTCGTCTGCGATAAAACGTCAAAATCACAAATTAAGCTCTCTCAACAGTAGAAAACGTAAAGATGAGTGCCAAACATATTAGATCCAGATTAGACGCCGCGTTACGCGGCGTTTAATCTCGATCCAATCTGTTTGCAAACATATTGCGCTTAGCACGGTAAGGTTTGACATCAACACGATAATAAGACAAGTTTTGCCCTAATGACACATCGAATTCATCATAATTCAATGTACAGCGCTCCCTCTCTGCAACGGCCATCCCAACAACGATCCCTCCTTACAACGCCCCTTGTCGCTGGTCCCCAAACAAGGCAATTATTTCTAACAATTTCACTGCTGCAGTAACGTCTGCTTAAAATTGTCGTCTGCTGTTCTTCTAATAGTTACATAATGATAATGTTGACAGAAAAAGCTTAATGATGAGTGACAAACAGCTTGAATCCAGATCAGACGCCGCGTAACGCGTAACGACTCCCTCCGAAAAACGCACTCAATGCGTGTCTCCCATTGGATGTCGTTGTAGAGAGGGAGCGCTGTATTGCAAAATACGGATACACTCGATGAAAAAGCAATGAGTATAACTAGCATGTCTCTGATCTTTCCAGACATAGTAAAGACAATGACAGTGCAAAAGAGTTACTTAATACAGTAAAACCTCGCTATTACGACCACTAAAACGAAGGCTAATTGAGTGTATAATAGACAGGTGACAGCTTAAAGCAAGGTTACAGTGAAACAGAAAGCTCCTATAGGAGCTTTCTGTTTCACTGTCACCTTGCTTTAAGCGGTCACCTATCGTAAACACCCTAATAATTAACATAATTTAGTGGTCGTAATAGCGAGGTTTTACTGTACTTTCTTTGCTAGAAACTGGTGCATGTATAATTTACAGTGTAGATTCTGAATGTGGGAATCCTTAAAGAGTCCGTCGTGTAATAAGGGTCTGGAGTGTTAGTGTTACTTTTATTTTCTTTTTGAAATCACGCCTAAAATTCAAAATAAACTTGGTGTTGTAATAGTGGAATGGTACATAGAACTTTCAGCAAAGAAAATGCTAAACAGTATATCACTTTTCTGTAATACACCGGTAAAATATGTCCATATTGGTTTTGTAACATATACATGTATATGTTACAGTCAATCTGTGTAATCAGTCATTTCACGAAATGACTGAAATTTCCTGTCATTTTATGGATGACTGAAAACAACTTCATTCATTTCATGAAATGACTGAAGATATGAAATGACTGAATCGACTTTAGCTTTATGTATTAAAGTGTTATGATGACAGTATCTTAATAATTACAAACTACACTCTTGACTGATTACACAGATTGACTGTAACATATACATATATATTAATCCGTAAAGGAACATGTAGCTAATTGACGTGTGTATCAAGATACATGTATGATGAAAATCATCCTGGTAAGATGAAATTTATTGAAACAGTATGCTTTGTCATATCGTATGAACGCCTGACATTCCCTTTTAAATGCCAACATAATGTGAAAAACAAGCACAGAAAATACCATGTACCTTAACCCTTTTCCCAATACAGTGCTCCCTCCCTACAACGGCCCTCCCAACCACGACTCCCTCCTTACAACGACCCTTGCCGCTGTTCCCCAAACAAGAAATGTATGTCCAACCTTTTCACTGCTGCAATATTGTCTGAATAAATTGTCGTCTGCTGCTTTTCTCAAAGTAACATTTTTGACATTTTGACAGAAAAAAAACCTTAATGACGAGTGACAAACAGCTTGAATCCAGATCAAACGCCGCGTTACGCGGCGTCTCATCTGGATTAAAGCTGTTTGCAAATGTAAGCCAATTTCCCTCCCTATAACGACTCCCTCCGATCAACGCACACAATTTTGGTCTCCCATTGGATGCCGTTGTAGAGAGGGAGCGCTGTAGCAGGTTTTAGTTGAAAATACAGTTGACTACTAAAGACAGGTTAAAAGTTAAGCAGAATGCTCCGTAATGAGCACTTTTCTTATTTCAACCTGCTTTAAACACTTATCTGAACAGATAGATCTAAATTACTTTAGATTAATTTAATTTAATATAATAAATCAATTTGATGTATTGTAATTAATGTTCAAGACTTTCAAACTGAGGATTACTTTCCTTAGTATAGAACTAATTAGAGGAGAACACATGCGTGTTTATTGACTAAAGGTTGAACTTGAATGACAAAAGACGATAGTAGCTAATAAGATAATGCCATTCGAGGTCAAAGCAAACTTAATCATGAAATGAACAGCTGGTTACCACATGTGTTGACTCAAAATGCTTGGAGGCAAGTAAAGATTAAAATAATCAATGTTCCTGACTACATGCCCTCTTTTTTTCTTCTTTTTGTTTTGGTCGTCTTCAAGGATTCATCGAGGGAACTATACGCGGGTTGTTGTTTTTTTCTTTGGAAATATCAAATGGGTCTCAAATAGTTTGGATCTAAAGAAGACGCCAAATTAATTGCCATTTCATCTATATCCAAACTGTCATCACAATTCGGTCATAGCGTGCAAGCGTTGAGCTCTTAATTTCTAGATTGGCGAATATTTCTATTAAATATACTATTTGCTTTTACTGTACCCTCTGAAACTGTGACAAATGTGTCGTTTGCAAAATCAATCACCAATACTAAGATGTGATTTATCTCGGCGTCTCATCTGGGTACAAACTGTTTGCAAGATATATCACAAATCCACGCGCACCATGCCAACAATTACATGAAATCAGTTTTCTAAAACGTCTCCCATTATCCCAGATCAGGTTCATTTTATCTTCCAATGCTCAAACACTTAAAAGTATGCAGTGCAGTGTTAAGGTAGCTCGCGAACCTATGACCCTTTGATTGCTAGTCAATCACTCTACCGACGGAGCTATCAAGGAAGACACTGTACATAGCCTTTCAACCTTTTCTTTATGTAACGTTATAAGCTCGTGCGGATAAGGTCTATGTCGCCGAGACGCATTTCCATACGCCAGCAGGGGGCCTAAAGCTAGCTGAGTGTAATGGTAGCTGAATTTCATGCTTCCTTTGATTTCTTCTGTCACTTTCGCCCGAGTTTTTTGTTTAACTTTTTTAGTTGTTTTCATCATTTGGCCTCAAACGAAATTAAAGTTAGGTTGCAGCTAAAACCGTTCGGTTTCCATGCTGACATGCTGGTGTTAAGTTAAATCAGTTCTATTATTTCGTTAGATGTATACATTGATGTCTTCTTGATATCGACATCAAACATATTGTTAAAAGAATTCGCTGGAATGCATGTCTCTGCGGTGCAAACTTTTATATTTAACTCATTTAACCCTTAGTGTCGAGGCACGTGTCCTTTACACCAAGTGTACCTGTAAATAATACATTTGTCTTATGCAATCACTGAAGATCTAGACGCAAATCAGAGTCTACACCGTTTGCCATTTCAGAAACAGTGAAACTTTTCTATCATAACCAATAAATTATTAGGTGTTAACGACATGTGACTGCTTAAAGCAAGGTGACAGTGAAACAGAAATGTCCTAAAGGAGCTTTCTGTTTCACTGTCACGTTTCTTTAATTGTCACCTAAATTTTATACAATCAACTAGCCTCCGTTTATGTGGTCAAATTAGAGGGGTTTTATTGTACTGTAAAAATACCCTTGAATATTCAAGATTTAATTTGAAACGGGGATTGTCAATTTTAAAGTTTAACTGTAGAATGTGTTTATTATAAAACAATTTAGTGCACTTTGGGTAGGCAACTGATTGGTATTAAATCACACGATATGCAAATACTGTACTGAATACTAATTTTGCTATCGGCATTGGAAATGAATAATGGACTGTTGCAATCATTATTCAACATGTTGTTCTAAATGTGTGGTTGCTGGCTTTTTGTTTCGATTTGATGTATGGCTACTGTGGCATTGTCAGTGAAATATTCAGCTGAAATTTACAAAAATAAAACCACCGGGCCGGGAATCTTGCATTTATGAAAATGAATGTTTTGACGGGGAAACTCTGTTATAAAAGTATTGCTACAAAACACACCTAATTTAAGCCATAGGAGACAATGAAACATTTAATGCTATGCATCAAAGACACAAAAAAGTTAATGTTTAGGTGAGATAAGTATTTGAAATAATTTTTATGAACGAAACCACAGAAAGTTTGTAAACGTGTTTAGTACCAATTTCCAATATACACTAAATGATTAAATCCGTTTACTGCCATGAAGTCATCAATTTTAAACAATTTTCGTCTGCTTTTATTTCTAAAATTTAAATTTTAGATATTTTAACTTAAGATGTATTGAAATGAGTGTCAAACAGTTTGGATCCTGATCAGATGCCGCGTAATGCGGCGTCTGATCAGGATCCAAATCGTTTGCAAATAACTAGAGTACTCGGGGTAAGGCAGTGAAGGATTTAATATATCCCTGTCAGGACACTACAAATTATGTAATATTAGATAAAACGATATAGTTGGATGAACATTACATATACAAGCCGTGTTATGTTGTCTAATTTGTCGAAATATATTTGCTACGAAGTATAGATTTCACTTGAAAGTGCACGCTTAAATCGTTATAGTTTCCTTGATATTCAGTTTAAAAGCGAAGTTATACCTACAAATGACAAGCATGGCTATTATTTACTGATATAATGTATCTACTGTTAATATATATTTGATTTGTTATAATCATCCTGAATGGTCTATTTTGCAATAGAATATTAATTGATAGATTGGTTGATTGATTGATTGATTTGGTAAAATAATGCCATTATTTAAAATAACAAACTTATAAGAAATTGTTAGTTACAGTGAGGAATACCTTGTTATTTCCCCACTAAACACGTATGTTCTAAAGGTAAGCTCGTTGCAAATTATTTGGAACAAGATTAGAGGGCGGATAACCCCCTGTGTTTGATCAGTCTCAAAACTGTCTACCATTCGAATTAAAATTAGTTGGGCTTTCAACGATCTGTCTTTTAGAATACTTGAAAACATGGGTTAGCATTTAACTATGTTTAAACCGGAAATAATAACACATTGGTGTTTGTATTACTATTTTAAATTGCCGTATATTCCTTGTACATCACTTTAATTCAATTCAGTTCAAATACATGTAGCTACTCAATTCAGAGAAAAAAACATTCTAGAAAACTCCAAAAAGTACATGTAGCTTTCTGAAATATAGTTGACCGGCATTAATCTACCGCCACTTTAAACAAATTAAGTCCAACTTCTTCAGAATAGTTTCAAAACCTCTCATATCAGAAAACGTCTTTTAAAGTCAACCTTATTTGTCAGACTGATATTAATGGTCCGCGCCATGAAAAAGTCATACCTTTTGCACGGTAAAACAGTGTAGTTCCAGACCTTTTGTCATCTAAATATCAGTGTTTGGTCAATATTTACACTTGCTAACAAGTTCAATGACAACAGTGTGTATACAATAATGTGTGTCAAACAGTGAAGACGCAGACAGGCCGCCGTGTCTTTTACACTGCGGCTGATCTGAGTTTCATTTTTGTCAATGCAATAAGATTTTCTCAATACATGTAAGCGCCTGAAAGTCAATGGCATGTACCGTGTGTATTTCACTTCTATAGATCAATGACATATTCTCATTCGACAGAATTATCTAAATGAAGATTTTCTTGAACACACTCTTAGTAGCTCAGGCTTAACAAAACCATCCGATGCACGCAACTCCCACGTTCAGCCATGTCAAATGAAATCATGGGTTTAATTGACAAGTGACACAATGTAAAGCACGGACATAACTCTTCAATTCCCAAAGCATATCATATCGGGGACTGAAAGGCACCAGTATAAAATCATTTAACTGATAGCTTGTGTTCTACGTGTGTGTTGCTGAAGAAACAATATTTCGTTTGTGCAATATTTATACCTTGAAACCAGTTGAAGTTTTCCCTTTTGAATTATGTTTCTTGTCTTAACAGTTAATGGATTGTTCAATACTCCTGAAGTAGTTGCATTGGACAAATTTTGTAGTGTGTAATGACAGCTAAGCCTAGTGTTATTAGTGTTTTCTTCTGACCTGTCAGAGTTATTTTTAGATTGGAACATTCTAAAAATTTAAAAGGGATGATCACCGTACTCGTTGATTTCCGTACAGTCAGCCAGGGATACGGAAAGCTGTATTTATTGTGCGTAATGTACAGTAGAGAAGACATTATTTCCCGAATAAACGCAAACACAATGCACTAAATTGTAGAAAATTAGTTTTATCTTTTTAATCTGGGTGGCAAACAGATTGGAGCCTGATCGGACGCCGGGTTACCTGGCGTCTGATCTGGCTCCAACTTGTTTGCAATGGACATAATAGTTTTTAGCATAAACACGTTTATTGAGAATGAATAACATATCAGTAAAATTAGCGCAGCTGTCTCGTGCTGCACGAGGATCATGCTTATCTCAAGTTGAAAAGTGTTCGACTATATAGACCCGATGTTACCTTGCTTACCTATTTACCATTATTAACTATTCTGTTCTAAAAATAACTCTGACAGGTCAGAAAAATCAGACAATACATTATTTTATTATACAGTGTTCCCTCCCTACAACGGCCCTCCAAACAATGATTCCTTTCTAACAACGAACATTTCCGCAGTTCCCAAAACAAGACATTTATGTCCAACCTTTTCATGGCTGCAATACCGTCTGCTTAAATTTGTCGTCTCCTGTTTTTCTCAAAGTTACATATATGTGGATCTTTTGATAGAATAAATCAAATGACGAGTTACAAACAGCTTGAATCCAGATCAGACGCCGCGTTACGCTGTTTGCAACTGTAAGCCAAATTTACATCGCTATAACGAGCAACGTACATACTTTTTGTCTCCCATTGGGTGTTGTTGTAGAGAGGGAGCGCTGTAACTCTCTCTTCGGCCTATGCGACGTAAGTACAGTTAGCAAACAATTTTGATGAGACAAGACATCGCTTAACCCATTCATTCCCAGTGAATTATTCCATGTTTATATATTGGATTAGTCCATTTTTATAAAAGGGATACCTGGTCAAAATTTTCTTTTTCATTTTGTTTTTTATTGAAATTCCTATCAAAAAACCGTGAAGACTCTAATCAGACGCCGCATGATGCGGCGTCTGATCAGAGTCTACACTGTTTGCCTATGTCTCCTATATGGGATCGTGGGCACAAAGCGGTTAACGTGGCGTCTAATCAGGATCTAAACTGTTAGGCATTCGTATCAATGTTTATTCAGTCATACGTCCTCTAATACTAACTTTGAAACCAATGTGAAGGTATCTTTGTTAACTCTTTCATGATCAAACCTGTCGTGAGGTTTTTACCCCTTCACCGCCATATTGTCGTTTGATTCACTATTGTTGTCTGCAATATCGTTTCAAAGTTATATTTAAGGCAGTATAACTGGTGTAATTTCACAACACGTGGCAAACAGTCAGACGCGTCTGATCACGATCATAACTGATTGCAATTAAGCTTTTTTACTGAGAGTGAAAGGTTCAAACGCGACAATATTTTGTGAGTGATAAAGTCCAAGTTTGCTGTAAAGGAAGCGAAAATGTTAATTCGCAATAAGTATATTCATTTTCTTTTAAATAGTAAATGCCAGAGTGAAGTTGTCACTCAAAAGAAGCTAAGTAAGCAGTTCTATATAGATAACGGTAGTAGGTATATGCATCACAAAAGTAATGTAGAAGGTTCTTCCTAGGAAGCTTATCTGGTTTATCTTTATAAAAAAAGAATATCTATGACCAGTCTAAGAGATCCCTCGAGATCCCTCGTGCCTGAGTATTATGGTGATGTGATATACAGACTTCGCAAGATTCTTGGACATATGCATTTTCAAAACCTATTTGTGAAACGTATTAGATTGTTCCTCAAAAAAGATTATGATCCAACTATATTGCTGTGCACTTCACGTTTGGTTATCGATTACTCTACAATTGATAACTATACTTTCCTCTTTGGTTGTGCGACGACAGACAGGGCTTAGCACTACATGATGATGTATCTCTAAAGCCGTCCTTAACCGGATTTTTGTGCTTTGTTTTTGTAACCAGGTTGACTTTTGGTTCATTTCGGTATTTTTTTTACATTGTTGGTATTTAGCGAGTTACTTCCCTTGGTAAAATCTCGTGATTAGTGTCACATGACTTCTCGCGGCAAATCTAACTGATATTCTGAATAAAGTCACTTTTTAGTCATTTGTCGAGGTATAAGGACGTCTCTAAGGATTTAGCAAGTAAGTGGGAATAATTGAAAGTATATTCTTAACATGGCATGTCTTGTTTCTTTTAAATACTGTTCGCTTTAAATATTCTGTACGCGCTTACGGTTTCATGTAATGGGTTTTCGCGTTTGTTGGGAAAAGCGGAATGATGGCTTTCATCTTCTTTCGGCGCGGTTTTATCTTTCAGGCATGTTAATAACCTTTTCACAAGTACTTTGACCATTCGCCTTTTAATTTACAGCAGAATTAACACTAGCACCAGTGCGAGAGACGTGGTGGAGTGATTGGTGGAGTTGAGCTTTGTTGAAACATTTGGTTCCACAAACTGGTAAGCTATGTTGTGTATTGTTTTGTACTGTATGGCGTTGTTTTATGTATAATGTGTCTTCAGGAAACCTATTCTAGAGGAATATATAGTTATTATGAAGGATGCAGGTTGTAGGCCACTAGAACCATGATTTATTGTTAATTGCTGTATGTTATATGCTCCTAGCTAAATGCTTTCTGTTTTAAGAGACATTTGCCCATATTTTCAGCTCTTAAAGACCATGTAATAGAATGTATATTTAGTGTGCTTTAACGCCTGTATTTTCAGGATTTAGACTTCGTTAGACTTGGTTTGACTCGCCTTGGTTTGACTTGACTTGTGATGAGTTGGTTTGGCTAGACACATCTGTATTCTGCCATGTGAGCTATGTCTACCGTTTGATGTAAATTACAGAGTGAACAGAGATCGGCTATTGTTATTCCTCACATCCGGTTAGAGCCCCACCCTCAAAACAGGATTCAAGAGTTTTCAATTAGTTTAAAAACTAGGTTATAATTATATAAACCAATAACCCAAAGGGGTACAAAATGGCGCCCAACGAGTAATTGTGAGTTTCGAGTGATACAGATAGACTGAAATTTAACCTTGAACTGTAATTTATTAGCTGAGGACAGTTTTCGTGCGTCGAGGAGGAGAGTAACGATTGCTACTTACTCATTTGTAATATTTATAGACTATTCAGGACAGCATAGTGACAATCTTTTGTGATAATTTAATTTGTATATAGACTTCTTCAAGACAACATATCCAGTGATAATTTCAAGAGACATTGTAACATAATTTCTACATGTATATTCTGTATTTTCTGTGATTTATGAACTGTTTGACCATATTATCTCATACCATATTATTATTGACGTTATAGGTACAGTGTTTACAGTGTTTAGTGGTCAATAGTGTTCCAGTTAACATGTTTTAGTGGCCAATTGTGTACATTACAGATTTCAGCAGATGTGTGAGTACTTGTTTTTTGTGATTTTATAGAGATATTGCAGTTGAGTACATTGAGCATTCAATAATTATTTACTTTTCTGTAAAGCTTTTCTAAATTTTGCTGTAGTTTTCAGCTTATTTCTTTATAAAGCTTAGCTGCAATTCTTTATACTTTCCCGCTTGTGTGATAATGTAAAGTAAGAAAGGATTTTTCATTTTTTCCTCACCTGCATGTTCCATAAAATTTGGTGACGGTGACATTATTTGGTGAAGGCGTAATTTAATACAGTAAGACATTTTCAGCTCTCCATAATAACATTTAATTTTCTTTCTAACCGTATCTCGTTGAAAGCTGCCATTCCGTTTACTTTAATTTAACCGGTTGTTTGCTTATAAAAAAATTAAGCAATTATTGAGAGATAAAGCTATTATTGAAATATAAAGCAGTCATTGAAAGATAAAGCAGTTTTTATAAAGCTAAAGCAGTTTTATAAAGCATACTTTGATTTTTATGAAGCAAACTTTGAATTTATAAAGCATACTTTGAATTTATAAAGCATACTTTGAATTTGTAAAGCAAATTTTGAATTTATAAAGCAGACTTTGAATTTGTAAAGCAGACTTTGAATTTATAAAGCAGATTTTGGATTTATAAAGCAGACTTTGGATTTATAAAGCAGACTTTGAATTAATTCAACAATTCATGCCATGTTTATTTCACTTTAACTTTGGATCCTTGTGTTGAATTTGCAATAATCTTCATTCAGAGTTGGATTATTATTGATTTGTTTCAGTTGTCTTTAGGTTTGACATAGTTGGTGCTTTTCATGCAATAATTATTCAGCTTCTAAAAGAAGTTTGTTTTAGTTTAAATAATTGTCTGGAAATAATTCAGTTGACTTTCAGTTTGGATTGTGACCTTTGTATTGGAAATTGACTTTAACCCTGTACTCTTAGATATTTGACATACTTTGACCTTGGTTGTTGACCTTAGTCATTAATTGACCTTGATCTTAGTTATTACTTTATTCTGTATATTAAGTGAAGATTTACAATTTAGAATTAATTAAATTCAGATTAGATTATCAGGTTATATAGTTTATAATTAATTAGAATTAATTTAGAAGATTTAATTTAGTTTATAATAATTAGAATTAATTTAGAAGATTTAATTAGTTTAGATACAGATTATTTCTGATTAGCTATTCAGTATAATAGCATACAAAGAACTTAGAGTTTACATTGTAGTTTAATGGAATAGTAATAACTTAGTATTTATACTGTAGTATGATAGCATCGTGAGAACTTAGTATTAACACGGTAGTTTAAAAGCATCGTGATAACTTAGTATTTAAATTATAGAATAATAGCATTGTGAGAACTTAGCATTTATTTACATTGAAGTTGAACTGTTATACAGACATAGCATTCCTTTTACTTACTTGAAACCTGTTACGCGCTTTACTTGCTTGTGGCCACCGGTACTTTAATTTATTGCGGTGCGATACTTCTTGTTCTATTCGCGTAGAATTTCGCGTTATTTCAGCCGATTCTAAAATAGGATCTTGGATCCGACTGCTTAATAAAATTAACCCACTACCCCTTGTTGTTGTTGTCTTATTTATTTATTTTTTTCTTTGTTGTCACATAAAAGTTTGTGATTGTCCATGATGTCATTACAAGTGGTCTTATATATTGAATACTTTGAGTAAGAAGTTTGTTGTCCCCTTCCCAATTATTTTACAGGTGGAGATAGTTTAAATCCATTGATTTTGTCATAAAGTTGACATTGAATGTTGCACACAAAGAGTGCTTTAGTATACCATATAAGGATTTGACTCTCAAAGTGCAGTTGATTTGTTTTACATATTTTAGTTCTACAGCGGTCCATAAATAGATAGTCCAATTTAGCATTTATGTTTTTAGTGACTTGTTCACATAGTCATAAAGACACTTAAAGCCATGGATAAGTCTGTTAACTTAGAGATACCTTCAGTTGATCAGGATTGTGGAATGGCTACAGGTGGAGAGGCAGCAAAGGAGACAGAATTGCTTATGGATAAGGTGACAAAGGAGGAATACAAATTGTTAGAGACAATTCGCCACCTAGGAATACATCCAAAGATTGACTCACCTGCTGATATGCTGAAGCTGAGCCAAGCTTTTAAGAAGTCAACGGAAGAGTTGGACAAATGTGCTAAGCCTAAGTTAGGAGCTTTTGAAGTTCCATATGGAACTCCTTTCTGTCCAGGAACCAGCAAAGAGAACTTAAAGGGAGGACTACCATTACCAGGAGCTGGCAAATATTATTTAGAGGAAGGACTACCATTTCCTAAGACAGAACCATATCAGTCGCCCTTTCTGACTTCGAAACCTAAGAAGCTTCACTTTCAGACTCAGCCATTATCCCATCAGTCGCCTTTCTTGAACACAGAACCAAAGGAGTTTCACTTCGAGAACATGCCTAAGCCTGAACCAAAGGGAGGTCACTACAGTTTCCCGAAGCTATCCCCTTTTTATGGAGAAGATGGTAGAGGGGAAGTCACTTGGCCAACCTTCAAGTATGAAGTGGACTCTTTAGTCACTGAAGGAGTGTTTTCTGAGCAGCAGATACTATTAGGAGTTAGACGCGGATTGAAAGGCAGTGCTAGTGACGTGGTACGGAGATTGGGACCTGGCGTGACAATTAAGCAAGTCATTGCTAAGCTTGACAGTGCTTATTGAAGTGTAGAGTCTCGAGAGAGTATTATGAGGAAGTTCTACACTTGCACTCAGAAGTCTGGAGAGTCTGTTGAGATCTTCGCCTCTAGGTTAGAAGAGTTCTTCGGACAGGCTGTTGTGCTGGGAGCACTTAGGAGGAGCGACACTGAAGTTTTAAAAGAAAAACTATACGGAGGACTTCGGACAGAGTTGAAACAGGCAGCACGTTATCAGTTGGATAAGATAAAGGATTACAATGAATTTAAGAGGGAACTTCGAAAGCTGGAAGCGGAGTTGAAAGAGATCCGCATCCCTGATAGGAAACCAGCAAAAGCTGCTGTTAACGTGGAAAAGGAAAGCCCGGAGATGAAACAGACGAAGGAGCTGTTTGATAAACTGAATGCCAGTATAGATGTATTGGAGAAAGGGAAAGAAGCCAACAACTACTATAGGATTGGCAGTAGAGGAATGGGCTACCCAGTTAACAGAGGAAGGGGTATATACAGGCCTCAGAGACCTACAGGTGGAACCACATTTCAGCCGACCTGCTATAATTGTCACCGGAAAGGACATTATAGATTAGATTGTCCACAGCTGACGGCTGAAGTAGTTTGCTTTAAATGCAACACAAAGGGTCATTACCAACGGAACTGCCCAAAAGAATAAGTGCTCAAGTTGTTGGGTCGGACACGAGCACTAACCAGAAAGACCCGAAGATAGTTGGCGAGTCCAATGAAGCCGAGGTTTTAATTAACAACATCAGGACCAAATCGCTTCTTGACACTGGGTCATGTGTTTCATTTGTATCAGAAGCTTTTTACAAGGAGCACTTATCGAATTGTACCATTGAGACACTTGATAAAATTCTACCCATTGAATGTGCAGATGGCAAGCCTTTACTGTATATTGGTTACATTGTGATTGAGTTGGGTGTTGTTGACGGTTTACCAAGATCAGAACCATTACATTGCATTTTACTCATTACACCAGACACCACATTCTCAAAATATACACCCATAGTTTTAGGCACAAACATATTACACGAATTACTAACTGGATGCAAAGATAAGTTTGGTGGTCAATTTCTTCAAAAGGCTAATCTGTTTACTGCTTGGTATTTGGCTTTCCGATGTATGGTTTTGAGACAGAAATCCTTAACTAGAAATAAGGACAGGATTGCATTAGTCCGCAGTGCATGTTCGGAGAAGATAATTCTTAAGCCAAATGAAAGGAAAGACATCAGATGTTACACGGACCAAGTTGTAGACCACCCAACCACAGCCGCATTAATTCAAGAGTCATCAAAGAGTAGCTTGTCATCTTACATTGATATAACCCCTACAGTAATCCAACATCAACAGGGAACAAAGACACAGGAAATTCAAGTAACTGTAGCGAACTTGTCTACCAACACAGCGGTTATATCCCCAAGCTCCATTGTCTGCGAAGTTCAACCTGTCAAGATCGCAGATGAAGTCTTTGACTCTTTAGATGAGAAGCAGACCGAGATTATAGACACTCTGCACATAGATGAAGATAATTTGTTAGATTCTGATCAGAGGAAAAGACTATTGGACTTGCTCCATAGTCACAATGACATCTTTTCTGTCAGCGACACAGACATAGGGCAGTGCAACTTGATGAAGCATAGGGTTGATTTACTTAACGATTTACCGTTTAAGCAGAGGCACAGACGCATTCCGCCTTCCATGATTGAAGAGGTCCGACAACATATTGCCCAACTCTTGGCTTGCGGCATCATTCCATCATCAAAGTCCCCTTGGACCTCGAATGTTGTGCTTGTTCGGAAGAAGAGTGGGAAGCTGAGGCTCTGCGTTGATTTCAGGATGCTTAACGATAGGACTGTCAAAGATTCATTCGCCCTACCACGCATGGAAGAAATCTTCGATTGTCTCCACGAAGCGAAAGTTTTCTCTACGATGGACATGAATCTGAATAAGAGGAGATCCTTTGAAAGCACAGAAAACAAAGCAAATACTGAAAATTGCAGACTCGGTTTAATTGAGTCTGTTCATGAGCAATACTGAAATGTGCAACAGTGCTCACGTCCCTAGCACCGGCTTAAGCGGAATTCAACCTTCAACTGTAAATGCGCTGAAATCAATGATTCCAAAGGACTAGAAAGTATAACAACACTGAGAATGAAGTACGGGGCGAGTTTTTACAGCCGCCACACAAGCACTTAACATCTGCTGTTGTGAATTATATAAATCTGAATAAGAGGAGATCCTTTGAAAGCACAGAAAACAAAGCAAATACTGAAAATTGCAGACTCGGTTTAATTGAGTCTGTTCATGAGCAATACTGAAATATGCAACAGTGCTCACGCCCCCTAGCACCGGCTTAAGCGGAATTCAACCTTCAACTGTAAATGCGCTGAAATCAATGATTCCAAAGGACCAGAAAGTATAACAACACTGAGAATGAAGTACGGGGCGAGTTTTTACAGCCGCCACACATGCACTTAACATCTGCTGTTGTGAATTATATAAATCTGAATAAGAGGAGATCCTTTGAAAGCACAGAAAACAAAGCAAATACTGAAAATTGCAGACTCGGTTTAATTGAGTCTGTTCATGAGCAATACTGAAATGTGCAACAGTGCTCACGCCCCCTAACACCGGCTTAAGCGGAATTCAACCTGAAGTCTGGATACCATCAGATAGAGGTAGAGGAAAGCCACAAGGAGCGCACAGCGTTTACCGTAGGCTCTATCAAGTTCTACAAGTATAACAAGATGCCATTTGGGCTCACGAACGCTCCGGCAAGCTATCAGAGGATCATGCAGGAGATTCTAGGTGATCTGAACATGAAGATCTGTCTAATTTATCTAGACGACGTTATCATCTTCAGCGAAACTTTTGACCAACATTTAGAACGCCTAGACATTATATTCAACAAGCTAAAGGAAGCCAGTCTCAAATTAGCTCCTGAGAAATGTAATTTCTTCAAAGCATGTTCTTCAATTTCTTCTTCTGGGACATGTGGTTAGCGAAGACGGCATAGCTACCCAGCCTGAAAAGATCGAGAAGATCAAGAATTGGCCAGTTCCAACGAACGCAGATGAACTGAGATCCTTTTTGGCTTTCGCCGGCTATTACCGGAAGTTTATCAAGGACTTCAGTAAGATTACCAGGCCACTTTCGGAGCTACTTCCGCCAACAACTGCGAATAGAGAACGCAAGAAGACAACGACAGAATGGAAATGGACAGACGTTCATAAGGACATTTTTGAACATCTCAAGGTTCTATTATCATCGCCGCCCATTCTAGCATACCCAGATTTCACTCAGCCCTTTGAGCTCCATACTGATGCCTCTACAAAAGCCCTTGGTGCAATACTTTACCAGAACCAACAGGGAAAGAAGCGCGTTATTGCATACGCTATTAGAGCGCTCAACAAGTCGGAGAGAAATTACAGCGCCTTCAAGCTGGAGTTCTTGGCATTGAAGTGGGCCATCACTGAAAAGTTCAGCGACTACTTGGCAGTAAACCATTTTACGGTTTTGACGGACAATAACCCGCTTACGCGTGTTATGTCAAGTGCCAAGTTAGACGCCACTGGACAAAGATGGGCTTCCGCATTGGGCCAGTATAACTTTGATTTATTCTACAGAGCTGGTTTCAAGAATATTGACGCCGATACTATGAGTAGATACCCGTATGAATTATTGACTGATGAAGAAGACTATCCGCGGGTATCCATCAAAGACCAGACTGTCAAAGCCATTTGTAATGTCGTTGTTGCTCCTTATATCGAGACATTACCAACCTACAACATCAATCTGGCAGAGGTCATGGAAGAGCCAGGAACATTGCTAGCTCAAAAGGAAATGCGAGAGATTCGAAAGGAACAGCGGGGATATGAATTGTTAGAGAGATGGAGACGGGCAGTGATAGACAATATAATGCCTAATGGATTCATGAGGAAAGAAGACCTTACCATGAAAAAGCAGTTTAAGAGGCTCATGATGAAGCGTGGTATTCTGTTCAGAGTCTACCAGGATGGTGAAGAGACCATAGAGCAGCTGGCAGTACCAACATCCTACAGAGAAGAGATTCTTGAAGGTATCCATGACAATGTCGGTCATCCAGGAATAGAGAGATCAACAAGGTTGAATAGAGAGAGGTTTTATTGGCCAGGCATGTTAGCTGATGTCGAAACGCACATCAAGAAGTGCGACAGATGCCTACGCAGGAAGAATAAGGCTGGACAACGAGCACCCTTGGTAAATGTTAGGACGACCTATCCGTTGGAGTTGGTGTGCATGGATTTCCTGACCCTGGAACCAGCTCGCGGTGTTGGCAACATTCTTGTCATCACTGATCATTTCACCAAATATGCCCTCGCATTACCGACCAGGAGCCAAAAACGGCCAAGACCACAGCGGAGACATTCTTCGAGAATTTCATCGTCCATTATGGCATACCGACAAGGCTCCACACTGATCAAGGTGCGAACTTTGAAAGCGAGTTGATACAGGAACTCTGCAAGTTAATGGACATGAAGAAATCTCGGACCACGCCGTATCATCCCCAGGGTAATGCTGGTCCAGAGAGGTTTAATAGAACTCTTCTAGATATGCTCGGGACGCTAGAAAACGAGAAGAAGCATGATTGGAAGAAATACGTGAGTTCTTTGGTGTACTCATACAATTGTACGCCACATGAGGCCACCAGATTGTCACCATACCAACTCATGTTTGGCCGAAAGCCACATCTTCCAATTGATGCAGTATTTGAGAACGCTAGACAGACAGAAACTTCAACAGTGTCTACAACCGAGTATATAAAGTATTTACAGCACAGGCTAGAATTCACTAGGAAAATAGTAGAGGATAAAGTGAGTGATGCCAGATCCAAGCAGAAGAAGTGTTATGACAGAAAGGCAAAGTACGTAAAGTTTGCTGTTGGAGATCAAGTTCTAGTGAGAAGAAAAGCTTTTGACGGTAAACACAAGATTCAGGATAGATTTGAAGACGGGGTTTACACTATCACAGAACAACCAAGAGAGGACATCCCTGTATTTCGTGTCAAAGAAGGAGACAAGATCAGGACCCTTCATAGAAACATGTTGTTTCTGGTAGATTCAGCCAGAAATGGAGATAGTGAAGGAGAGAGAGACAATGACAAGGAAGTTCATGAAGAGATGAACAGAGAGGAGAGCGACAAAAGTGGAGAAATTGATGCATCCAAAGAAGTTGAGGACGATTCTGATTCGGAGAGCGAGTTTGGTTATGACCTTGCAGATGGTGCAGGTTGGAGTGGGGACGCCCATTGTCCGGACATTACGCAATCTGAAGAGAGAGTGGACACCAGTGTGGATGCTGATGTTGTTAGTCCAAGTCAGGAAGATGTTTGTCAGGATTCAATTTCCTTGGGTCCAGAGAGACAACAGACACCTGTAGAAGGAAATGAGGAGGAGACATTGAGGTCACAGAGTACTGAAGGAAATACAGAGGATCATAGAGAAATAGAGGACAAGGTTGATGAAACCAACACAAACAAGACTATAGAAGAACAGATTGAAGCTGAGACTACTAAAGACCCGCCACAGGAGCTTGATGGGGGTGGAAGTGTCAAGGACGACAGTACGGCAGCACAAGAGCCCAGTGAAGTTATGGCAGAAGGCCATGGGGATACAGTTCCGGTTGTTAAGGAGCCAGATCCTGTAGTTGTCTCTACGGACAATGATGAAGCGTCAAAGACACAGGTTGCAGAAGGCAACAGAGATGACGCAAAAGTGCCGCCGACACTACCCACGCCTCTGCCAAGAAGATCCATAAGGGGAAGGAGGATACCAGCCAGGTTTGATGAGTACCACATGTACCAGGTTTCCAGACCACATGATAGCCGATTAGAGGCATTGAATAGTCTTGTGGAGAGTGGTATTCTAAATGAAATGGACATTGGACTAGCACATAAGATTGTGGAAACAGTCATGAAGTAATTGTTTTCATTTTCTGTATTGTATATTATAAATATTCAGATGATATTGTTAACTTGTTTTTAACATTGCCCATACATTGGATGATCTAATTTGTGGGGACACAATTTTTAGCAGGGGGGAACACTTTTATAAATGTTGTTAGTATTGTTTATTTCATTATGTAGGTCTGTATGGTCAGTTGAATTGGTTAGTTGTCAGGTAGTCAGTACCGGTAGTTTTGTTTTGGTAATACCATTACTTGTTTGTAGTGCATTAGTGGTAATGTACTGTTTGAGCAGATGTTGATGTAACTGTATTTATACAGATATGTAGAGTTTATTGTATCTTGTAGGTAGATCTAGATGGTTTGTACATTTAGGCAATATTTGATGTACCTAAGTAGTGTAGTATTTGGACTGATTACTGACTGACCGACTGTCTACTTATTTTTTCTGTTGACTGATTGTGCTTAATGTAGGAATGACGAGACGTCATTTCAGGAGGAGGGGAAGTGTGTAACCAGGTTGACTTTTGGTTCATTTCGGTATTTATTTTACATTGTTGGTATTAAGCGAGTAACTTCCCTTGGTAAAATCTCGTGATTAGTGTCACATGACTTCTCGCGGCAAATCTAACTGATATTCTGAATAAAGTCACTTTTTAGTCATTTGTCGAGGTATAAGGACGTCTCTAAGGATTTAGCAAGTAAGTGGGAATAATGGAAAGTATATTCTTAACATGGCATGTCTTGTTTCTTTTAAATACTGTTCGCTTTAAATATTCTGTACGCGCTTACGGTTTCATGTAATGGGTTTTGGCGTTTGTTGGGAAAAGCGGAATGATGGCTTTCATCTTCTTTCGGCGCGGTTTTATCTTTCAGGCATGTTAATAACCTTTTCACAAGTACTTTGACCATTCACCTTTTAATTTACAGCAGAATTAACATTAGCACAAGTGCGAGAGACGTGGTGGAGTGATTGGTGGAGTTGAGCTTTGTTGAAACATTTGGTTCCACAAACTGGTAAGCTATGTTGTGTATTGTTTTGTACTGTATGGCGTTGTTGTATGTATAATGTGTCTTCAGGAAACCTATTCTAGAGGAATATATAGTTATTATGAAGGATGCAGGTTGTAGGCCACTAGAACCATGATTTATTGTTAATTGCTGTATGTTATATGCTCCTAGCTAAAGGCTTTCTGTTTTAAGAGACATTTGCCCATATTTTCAGCTCTTAAAGACCATGTAATAGAATGTATATTTAGTGTGCTTTAACGCCTGTATTTTCAAGATGTAGACTTGGTTTGACTCGCCTTGGTTTGACTTGACTTGTGTTGAGTTGATTTGGCTAGACACATCTGTATTCTGCCATGTGAGCTATGTCTACCGTTTGATGTAAATTACAGAGTGAACAGAGATCGGCTATTGTTATTCCTCACATCCGGTTAGAGCCCCACCCTCAAAACAGGATTCAAGAGTTTTCAATTAGTTTATAAACTAGGTTATAATTATATAAACCAATAACCCAAAGGGGTACATTTTTTCTCTCCCTCTCTATCGTACCCTGAACCCATCCATGTCTTACAGTTACTCGTGATTACAGACTAATCGCTTGAGTACAATTTGACCGTTGCCATAGTGGGTTATTTTTAACACGAGCTTGAGTGTTTAATTCTTTCCCGAGTTACTAATAATCTTGTCATAGCATTTTTGTTAGATGTTTTACATGTATTTACTTACTGTGCTGGCGGTCTTTTTGATTGTAAAGTTGCGGAAAAGTGTTTATATTTTATGTACACTGTTCGTCTTTATAGGTGAATATAGGAGATAAGAGTGAGGTTGGGCGCCCCTAAACCCAGGTTTAACCCCCAGTGGTTGTTAATAATAAATTTATAATTGATTATTGATTGCTGCTGACCGACTAAGGCGGGCTCCTATGTTCACTTTGCTTTATGTTTGTCTTGCGTGTTGTTTTCTATTTGGTGTGTGGATAAAGGAATGGGATTGCGCATGTGTGGCTGTGTGTTTGTTATGGTAATACTGTGTGTGTGTTCTGCTTGAGAGGTGGGTGTATTGTTTGTGTTGCGTTTCCTGCTTGAGTCTTTCGTATTTATTTATACTAAGAACTGTATGTCAATTGCAAAAAGCTTGAAGCCAGGTCAGATGCCAGGTGACCCGATCTAATCAGGTTCCAAACTGTTTGCTGCTCAGATTACAATAAACCATTTACATGTAACAAGAAACTGTCATTTTTGTACATTTAATTGCATATAACAATTTCTTGAACCATTCATATCCTGAATTGCAAATACATGTAGATTGAAGCTTGGTCAAACTCCGGTTTACCCGGCGTTTGGTCTGGCTACAAAATGTGCAATTAAATAATTGTTTTAGCACATACACATATTTATTGGGAAAGAATACCGTCGTCTCCACTGTAATTTATTAACATAAATACAGAGCTCCAGATAAGGGAGTTTTTCAAAATAGATTGCATATAACCCTATTGTGTCACTACTCATTAGAATCGTCTCTTCGTAACGCCTAATGATTTGGTGCTGAAATGAGTGAGCAAATGCTTAATTTGTTCAGTTTACCCCCTCTTATCTGGAACCCTGATAAATATAATGACGTAGGATATTGAAATCAAATATGTATACACAATTTGCTTTGAACTTGCTGCCCGCGTATAATTATTCTTTATTTTCTCTGCATTCAAAAAATATTTGTTTCTTCTTGCGTTTTTAATATCATTCCTTTAGGGCAAATATAGATTAGCTAAAAGAAGTCCAATATTTACTGTATTGCAAAACCATGTGCAGCTAGGGATACAATATAATTTCCGAATATACGCATTTGGCCTTAGCCCTATCGGCGCCAATTAATCATGAGATTTTACCCTTTCACCACTTTATTGTCACCTGCTTCAATAAAGTTGTCTGCACGATTGTTTCAAAGTTAGATTAAAGAAAGTGTGCTTTACGAAATATCGATACAAGTGTCAAACAATTTAGATCCTGATCAGACGCCGTGTAACGCGGCGTCTGTTAAGGATCAAAACTGGTTGCAATTTGGAATTAATGCGACTTAAGCGCCGAAAGGGTTAAACATTTTTTTCTAGTGCAAACATTTTGGAGCCAGACCGACACTGGTGACCCGGTATCTGATACGACTTCCATCTGTTGGCCACTCAGATTAAAAAGAATTGCAATATCAAGATAAATGTCATCAACTTCATTTTAGTGCATTGCATTTACGTTTCGTTTAACTCTTTCCTTGCCAAATTCTATCGTCTGCTTTAACCATCTTACCGCCAAAATATCGACTGCATCGGTAGTGACGTCTGCAATATTTTCAAATTCAGCTTTAAGGCTGTTTTGACTGAAGAAATGTCGATACGAGTGTCAAACAGTTTTGATCCTGATCAGACGCCGCGTGTCGCGGCGTCTGATCAGGATCCAATTGTTTCCAAAGTGGCCTTTTTGCGACGTTGGCAGTGAAAGGGAAATACGGGAAATAATAAGGTTTTCTGCACTGTATAGACTAAGCATCGTCGTCATCTCTGACTCGGCATCTGAGCTTGCTCTACGCTGAAAACTATTGTATTATGATACTGCAAAGCTGTAAAATGTATGTAGCTAGTAAGTGACAAACAGTGAATATCCGCACCTTTAACACGGTGACTGTTTGGCAATACATTAAGGCTGTACAGTGTTCAGTTACCACTGGTTGCTGTTTAGGTTAGCAGTTTGTGCCCCGTTGTCAACGTGCAGAGTACAGTAGAGAACACGTTTTCTTTCGAAATGACCGCGTTTACACTTAAACTATTTTTTTCACTGCAAAAAGTTTGGAGCCAGATCATTAAAACTGGTAGTCAGAATTGTCAAAAATTGTCATTTTTATAGTTCATTGCAATGCGTTTGCGTTTGAACGGAAGAATGATGTTTTCTCCACTGTGTTTCAGACAGGTTGCCATTTCGCAATCGATGGCCATCGACGGCCATCGATTTCTTTACTGAACTCATGGCTGGTTTGCTCATGGCGAAGCTCAACAGTTCTGCTGTGTTGCATCACATAGATTGGCTCCCAAATGTATATAAAAGAAACTGTAATATTTGTCTTAGATTGAAAATAAAACATTTTGATCTCGTAGTAATTTTTGTGTTTCATCTGCTAGAATAAAACGCTTTTGTTTCGTAATTATTTGTCTGAATTTTAGTATACAGAGATATATTTCTCGATGGGGATTTAAAAACTGTATGAGTTCTACAGCTATCGGGTTTCATTACTGTTGTTAAAACATCAACGTAATTCTTTTTTTTATGGTCTTAATGCCGTAACTGATTTACGTAAAACTTGTCGGCGCTAAATTAATCGTGAGGGTTTTACCCTTCCACCGCTATATTTTCGTCTGCTTCAAGTTCCATATTGTTATCTCCAAGATAATTTCAAAGTTATTATTTAATATAGGAATAAACAACATCTTTCTGACGTTCATGACGGTATGAATACATTAGCTTTGCAGGGGGTAAATTTTGTAAACGCCCGAAGGGCGTTTTCGATAAATTTAACCCCCGAAGCTAATGTAGTCATACCGTCGTGAGCGGCAAAAAGATTTTGTTTATTCCTTATATTTATATTTATATTTTCTGCCTTGTCCATTTAATGTGTAGTTTGACCAGATTTGTTTTCATGTATGAATATATCATATACCGGCCAAATAGGTTTGATAGATGTAATATCGATGTAATAGCCATTCCAGTTTCTAAATATGGTGTTAAAAGTAGTCCTAACTACATGTACTGTAATTGAGTTATAAATTCAAGGTTTTACCCAGTAAACTTTCTCGCTGTGCTTTAAAAACGCTCGTAAGAAACTAAAATTAAACAAGAATGAATCTGAATATCCATTACTAGAGCATCTAGGTGGCGCTTGATTTTATACATGCACATAGCAACGCGAATAGCAACGCTGAAATGCGACTACACATACACAGCTTTTGAGGCATATGATATATAGTGTGTAAAACACGTTCGATCGATATACATAGGATAGTTTAAACATGTCAGAACGGAACGTTACGTTCCCAATCTAGAAAGTGAGAATGCATTATTTATCGTCGAGCGACTTTCTCTGTAATTCTGATGAACAGTTTCAAACCGTAGCTTGTCAATAACTTGTCTAATCTATAAATAGTAGATCTACGTCACTCCGCGCACTTTCAATGGAGAGAAAGCGTACAGCTTTAATGACGGAGCGTAATATAATAATCTCCCTTAAAACAGCATTTAATTATTTTTTTTTATCGCAATTCGATTTTAATTGAACTCTCTCCGACTTTAAATAGGGGTTTCGAGATACCCAAACGGATAATCTAAAAGTAGATCCTAACATGGTCGGTATCTCTCCGCCGCATGGAAGATTTTTAAAACTAGTTAGAACCAGATCTGAAGTGAAGGTTCACTGAGAATTGAATGTCACTTTTTCCTTAGAGTTTTACAGAGCGAATGTAAATATTGCAGTATGACATAAGAAATATCGATACGAGTATCAAACAGTTTGGTTCCTGTGACGCGGTGTCTGATCAGGATCCAAACTGTTTTCAACGTCGTCTATATGCTACAACGGCGCCGATAGGGTTAACCCATTCACCGTCATGACGTCATATGCTTTAAGAAATACAGAGATGCGTTTCAAATAATTTGGAATCTGATCAAACGTTGCCGTTACGCGGCGTCTGATCAAGCTTAAAAATGCTAGCAAGTGACCATTGTATTTTGGATAAGGCAGTGAAAGGGTAAGCATTTGGTACGCTGAAAACGAATTTTATGATCACTGTTGCAAACAGTTTGGATCCAGATGAGATGCCGAGCAAACTGTTTGTCAGTCTGGTGATATTCCTTTTAAAATGCCTTAAACTGATGTTTTGTGATTGCTGCAGAAACCTTTTTTTCCCGTACGAGAATAACATAGCATCTATAAGGTTAACCCTTCCACCGCCGGAATCGCTTAAAAACAACGTTGCAAACAGTTTGGATCAAGATCAGACGCCGCGTCTCGTGGCGTCTGATCAGGATCCAAAATGTTTGACATTCGTATCAGTATTTCTCAACTACCTTAAATCTTACAATGAAACGATCTTGCAGACAACAATATTGAAGCAGACGACCAATAACAGTGAAGGTATAAAACTATCACGATTAATTTGGCGCGGAAAGGGTTAATAGAACACAGTGTCAATAGTTTCCGACATGTAGCCCAGTTTCAGTGTTTTACAATATGAGTAATCAATCTGAGGCCCAGAAAATGTGTTAATTTCTATTTTTGTCTCCCTTATTTTTCTAATAAACCATACGAAGTGAATATTCATCGAAATCGAAGAGACACTGCATCACATTTTTATGAGTAGTAAAATACAATTATTTACTTATACGTATTTACTTATACGTATTGAGATGTGTTTTTACGGACCTGTAAAAATTACATTGACCAAGGACATAGTCCGAGATCAAAATCATTTCAACAGGTATGTTATTTAGTTATTATGTTATATGCCCTTATAAAAACGCTCTCATATGATTATTCACCTTTTAAAAAAAACAACAACAACATTATACCTTTTGCGAGTCAAGTAAGTTTTTTTTATTAGACCATTCAGCCTTGCATGTACCTCTCTCGACCAATCAAATGAGTGCATTTTAGCAGGGTATATAATATCAACATATTTAACATTTTGAAAATTCGCAATTGAGTTACATACTGTTTTCATATGTATTATATTTTTAAACCTTTTATCCCATTATCCGTTTCTCCGTTTGGGAGACAGGTAATCAATTATAGCAGGTTGAAAATAAAGCAGAATTCGCCTGCTTTAAGGTACACATGTACCTTCTGCTAGGATATGGAAAATAATTTTACTTTGCGCATATATTACTGTTCAAAAAGGAAACTATTTAGTGGAGGAGTTCATTAAATGCGTAAAATGTGTAGATATATAGTAAAGTGTTAAAAATTTAAAACACTGAATACATGTGATATTTTCAAATTGCTGTCTGGTTCCATTCTAATTTTATATAACAAAAATAATAAACACTATTAATTCGGACTACATACCGAGTTACGTCAGTCGACGTCAGATCTTGATTAAAACTTGTGTTACTTGCTAGAAAAGCCATCCTTGCATTCGAAGAGGTAATGATAGTTGGTAGATGAATATTCCGTCTGGCTAATTTGCATTTTGTTCACCCTAATCAGAGGTATTAACCCCTTCACTGCCAAATTGTTCGTGAGTTTTTTACCCCTTCACCGCCATGTTGTCGTCTGCTTCAATATTGTTATCTGCAATATCGTTTCAAAGTTAATTTTAAAGCAGTACCATTGACAAAAATTCAATACGAGTGTCAAACAGTTTGGATCCTGATCAGACGCCGCGTTACGCGGCGTCTGATCAGGATCCAAACTGTTTGTAAATGCGCCTTTTGACGTCATTGGGAGTGAAAGGGTTTACTACTGCAGCTTTCATTCGTTTCAGCCTGAGTTGTTAGACAGATTGACTCTAGTCTCATTGATTAACCCGTAATAGATCACAAATATAGTTTCTACGGCGTTGCCATTAAAATCATTGTTGTTAGAGACACAGTTTACGAAAAACCTCTTAACTCATTTACCCCCTGAAAAATCCAGTGGATAATTACAGTTTCCAATCAAGCCCAGTTGAATTTTGAATACATCTGTACAGAGTTGATTTTAAATAAATACAAAATATGTATAAATGAAGCAAACTAAATAATAAAGTAGAATTAATCATACCAAAACGTCTTCAATGACATTATTCAGTTATTGGGTTTACGAGTATACTCGTCGCTAGGGGTGCAATGGATTTCTTTTTCAAACACTATAGATCCAGAGGAGAAACCGAGTTATTGGAGAGCCATCTGTTTCCGAAATATGTTTTATAGTTAGCATCTAAAACTCGCATATACATGTCGCATGCTTACTGATTGAATATGAAAAAGACCCTCGGTTTAAGAATATACATTATGTTTTTACCGCTGAACTCCAAATGAACAATAGTCCATATTTTCATATTGATGGTCTTCTTTGCAAAATGACAAACAGTTCATACTCTGATAATATTGGTCCTGCATGAACTTTCTATTCAAGATCTACACTGTTTGAAAAAGACAAGCATATTGTTCACAGGTACGCTGTTTACAAAGGACGAGTAACCTTATCACTACGGTTCAATGGGTTAATCGTTGATGAACAAAATGTTGTCCTGAATTAGGATATACAGTGAAACCTCTCTATTAAAAAAGCCACTAAGACAGATCTAAATTGATTGAATAAAATACAGGTGACAGCTTAAAGCAAGATGAACGTAAGACAGAAAGGTCCTAATGGAGTTTTACGTCCACATTGCTTTAAACACTTGATTAACATAAGTTAATGGCCGTTATAGAGAGGTTTTACTGTACCAAACCATTCAGTTGGCAGTATCTACTGTAAAAGGAAACACAATGTGACCTTTGTCTGCTTAAATATGGGTCAACTCAATTTTTGTCATGGCACGAAAATATATATCAATTATTATAGGAAAATTGAAAATGAAGCAAAGCATGAAATTGCCCCAATTCTGTTTCTAACATCTGATTGATGTTTAAACTACTTACTGTGCGAGCTTATTTGCTGGCATTCACTGGGAAATCCAAGATCTGTCGGAGAATTGGTTTCGTTAATGCTTTGGTCACAGAAACCTTAAATGGACAATCCTAGAGTTTCCAATTGAACATAGCCTGTGTTAGACCATCCAGTGTTGTATTATTATGATATTTTGTAAAATGACACAAAGAGTGGAGAAGGCGTTATTCTATCCCGTTTAAACGCAAATGAAACGCAAACGCGTTGCAATAAAATGTAAAAATTACAACTCTTCGACGGCTCTGACAATACATATTGGTATGAGTGGTAAACAGTTTAGAGCCAGATCAGACGCCGGTCTGATCTGGCGCCAAACGGTTTGCACTGAAATAATAATTTTAGCGTAAACGCGTTTATTGGGAAAGAATAACGTCTTCTCCACTGTTCGAAACATTCTGATCAGAGCGTTTCTGTCTGATCCATCGAATCAGGGTTTCCACTGTTTGCATAGTAAATGTACACGTACATTTAACTGATGCACTGTTTGAATGGACAAATATACACGTCGCTAGAGTTAAATGGAGCATAAACGCTATTAGCTTTAGTCATAAAAGACCTTTAAATCTGAATCAGCATACACGTTTACTATAATTACAGAAAGTGTTAGCATTGTAACATTAACTGATTGTTTGTATAGCAAATTATTTTAGTATAAATCAAATAAGCCTAGTATTAATAGAAAGGGTATAGAATTGAATGCACGACCGTATTTGTGACTAATGTAGACATTAGCGGCGGCAGTAGTCCAGTGGTAACACATTGGACTACGGTACCAGGGGTCGTGAGTTCGACCCCCGCCGGACCAGCGGTCGGACTAGGGGATTTTTTCTGAATCCCCGATGATGTACAGGAATATTCTTGAGCAAGGCATGTACCGCGAATTTGCTCCTCTCCACACAGGGGTTAAAATGGGTACCTGTGAAGGGTCTGAGTCGGTACTGCGACTGCATTTGATTGCACCATATGTTAGCAGTGCTCAATATTGTAGACAAGATGGCTCAATGATCAGGGGAGTAACTAATATTATACAGTCGGCTGAGCGGTCATTCGGACTGAAAGTAGACTATAACTTGGTATATTATTTTATTATTATTATTAGCGAATACCTTGATTAGAGGCCGCGTATATAACGAAATAGTTAGCAACTATACATGGGAATGCTTCATTGAAATGAGTAAATGTAAGTTTTGTTGCAAACAATTTCCAAATGAATCTAATAATTCGAATATGGCTGAATCATCAAAGTGTTTGACATGTTACAATGTATTGCTAACCTTGTCCTCCAACTTTCATTTTCTCAATCTGATAAAAGTGCATTCTTCATTGGTCTGCTTAAGAACAGCAACTATTGTACGGGTTTTCATTTTGTTCATGATTTACTGCGTGACTGCTATACTCTTCTATTGTCATGATTTAACCCATTTAAGAAATGAACTGATTTTTTCGGCGTTCAAGGGAAATGAAAGACAGAAAATTATCGGCCAATACCATGAATCGCGCTTGAACGCCGAAAAATATCAGTTCATTTCTTATATTTACAATATATTTGCTGTAATTTCTAACATTAAATAAACTTTTTGTTAGCACGCATGTATGTTTAATCCATATGAGAGGTAGATACATGTAACACGAATACTGTGTACCCTATAAGGAACAGCAATGACCGATTTACTAAAGCTGTGTACATTCCAAAGCAGAAAAATAAGTCCCATTGTTTACATTCTAAGTCAACAACTTGACAGTTTGGCGCGAAAAGGGCTGATTTTTGACGTTATTTCCAATGACGTCATTTTAAAGTAGGATAAAAATATATTGGGATTTTTGTCATAAAGAAACCACTGTTTATAAGGTATTCCCATTTTCTTGCAATTTATTTCATTAATAAAGAAGAATATTAGTCGGGACTCATGGTTTCCACAAATAGGAAGGCATAGATCGGTTTAGAACAAAATTTGAAAAAATCCGCCAAATGTTTGCTTCCCAAGTTCTAAAGATTAATTCGCGAATGAAAACTGCATATGCCCCGCCTCCCCTTCGAAACTTCTCCACAAGTCCCGCCCTCTCGAAAAGTGTTGTTTATACGAAATGATTACCGTTTTTGTCTATGGAATTGAATGGGGCGATTGTAAATATTACCCAATAAATACGCCTTTTTACTCTTTTATTTTATTCTTCCACTGAAGAAACTAATGCCAATTTATACAGTCATGAAAAAGTATCATAAGAAATACATTCTGTATTCTAGCTCACGATAGCCTGACGCTTTGCTTTCAACCTGCTTTAAGTAGTCACCTGTCTTCAAAGCTGGAAACATGCTATGGGGTAATGGGTTAAACGCTATATCATGTATCGTCATTATTTTGAACTTGTTAAATCCTTTACTGCCTGACCACGAGTACAGTGAATAATTGCAAACAATTTGGATCTTGAACATTCATTTCAATATTTAAGTCCAAAATACCTAAATGTTAAATTTAAGAAACAAAAGCAGGCGACAATTATTGTTTAAGGGGGTAGGTGCACCTTTGAAAAGTAATTACCAAATTCTTCAAACTTTGCATACAGACAGTAAAATTAGTTTCTATGACAAAACTGGTGTAAAAATGGGGGTACCGGACCTTTCTTATTCACAATTTGAGAGTTTTCAAGGCTACCCCCCTAAAATGGAAGCTTCACAAAAACTCCTACTTTTTTGTACTACGGTTTTTCAATCTTTGTCTAAACAAACTATTTTTACAAAAAGTATCCTAGTTCATATTTCCATAGTAAGAATAAACCCTGAAATAAATGTTTTATCAAGATCCAAAATAAAAATGTTTGATTTCACTGGAAAGGAGTAAAATTTACCCCACCCACTTTTTTATAATGGGAGAATTAGGCACAGTGAAAATTGCCATATAAATTGTAGAAAACTAATTACCAAATTTTTTATTTGTTGTTGTTATCCTTGCAAACATAAAGTTTTAGTGAAATAGGAAATAAAAACACTGGGTCCCGGATCTTATAAAAAAGATATAGATCATTTTATTAAAAAAATCCACTTTTTCTCATTTGTTCACTTTTTGGTGTATTTTTACCCAAACATTTTTTTTCAAAAAATAATCATTAGAGCTATTGAATTATCTATATTTTATAATAAACTGTACTTCCATGAAACATTTCATGCTTATATTCTGAGAAATTGAAATGAAATCGGATATAACAAAAGGCAACCTACCTATGAAAACGGTGTATGCTGTAAACTACAAATAGGACATAAAACTTAAAAAGTCCCTTACGGAACGAAAACCCAATTTTTTCCCACGAAAAAAGTATTTTATGACTGTATGCATTCACCAAAAATGAGTTCTTAACATTTTTCGGAAAATGAGTTCGTAAAATTTTTCGAAAATTTCATCATGCTCAAATCCTAAAAACGGAAGACTTCTTTGCAGTGAAGAGGTTAAGCGTTGTTGAGCCGAATTCTTCACACTACGAATTCTTCACACCTGTGAAGAATTCGTAGAAATTTCATACGAATATGTCACACATGTGTGAATAATTCGTACTGACTCTCAGCCCCCCCTGACAGTAGATACGAATTATTCACATGTCAATTTTTTTTAAAAAACGCATGTAAAATAATTGTGCATACGAAAACCTCACACTTTCCAAAAAGCTTTAAGCCACCCAAATGGATAAGGGGACATATTAGGTTTGCTTTACTTGATAGATGTCTTATATTTCACATGATCACAAAACATATGTACTAGATTGCCTGTTTAAATGATAAAAGGTCAAGGTCACATGTTGAGAAATGTCACATTTTTCAGCACTCGATATAATTAATTATAGACACATCAAACTGAAAAATATCATGGTAATAATAGCACTTTGGTGACCATATAATTTACTCGATTCCGTCGTATTGGACATTATTCGGTCCGTCTGTACGCTGCATTCTAAGAACTTTATAAACGTATGGACCGGTTTCTGTGTCACCAGTTGAAGGCAAAGATGACACGTCGGGGTCGGTCACTTTTCCGTAGTCTATCTGTCCGATCGTCCAACTGTTATGGTTTTGTTGTTTACTCTAACGCCTGTTCCACTGAAGTTTTTAAGCTGAAATTTCATTTAAAGAGTTTAGTGAGTAGACGTGTATTGCAAACAAAGTTCATAATTCTTGTATCAACACCGTGAGAGGTATTCCCCTTGCTACATTTTTCCGGGAGATTCTGCCATTCCGAAGCTTTTGAAATTAAGTTTTATTAAGGACTATCGCGGCAGTTTTTTCGAACTTTCAAACCATTCAGATTTTTTTTCTCAAATTCTGCATGTTGCTAGTATATACCCTGTTATGCAGAAATATGAAATAAAAATAGGATGTCCCCGAACTGGTTCTTTTCTTAATAGCTTGTTTTTTTGGTAAACCCCTAATTATCCAGAGACACGTGCTTTTGAAAATCTCAGAACACCCCTCTTCAGCTTTGTAATTTTCCTTAGATATTGGGTTATTTATATGTTTTCATAAAAAAGAAAAGAATAGGAGGAAGTAGCAATAAAAACATGGAAACAACATTTTATTCGTCAATAAAGGGAACACATCAAATAGATATTGTTCAATTTCTTTTCTCCTACAGTTCTTACATTTAGATTTTGCCAATATTTTTCACAAATATTGACAAAGCCTTAATTTACTGAAACCACTAATTAAAGTTATGGGTACCCGAACTTTTTTTCTACAAAATACAAACGTCTGCATAAAGAGTAACGCATGTCTATCCAGTTACATATAGGGCTATCTATAAATGATATATGTTAACCACTTTTAAATGCTAGAATGTGTCCAAATCCACTGTTTAGTCGGTAACAATAAATCACTATACAAGCATTATTAGTATATATTATTTATCTTGGCCGCCAAATTATATGACCCCACAATTAAGCTTTTTGAGGTAACTGGATTGACATGCGTTACTCTTTATGCAGACATTTGTATTTTTTAGAAAAAATAGTTCGGGTACCTATAATTTTTATTAGTGATTTCAGTAAATTAATGCTTTATCAATATTTGGGAAAATTTTGTCAAAATCTGAATGTAAGAACTGTAAGAGAAAATACTTTGAAAAATAACTATTTGATGTGTTCCCTTTATTGAGGAATACTATGTTGTTTCCATGTTTTTATTGGTACTTGCTCCTATTATTTTCTATTTTGTGAAAGATTTTATGATCAAAAGCACGTGTCAAGAAAGCTATTAAGAAAAGAACCAGTTCGGGGACTCCCTATTTTTATTTAATATTTCTGCACAACAGGATATAAACTAGCAATATGCAAAAAAAAAAAAAAAATGTTTTGAAAATTCGAACAAACTGCCGCGATAGTCCTTAAATACCGGACGGGCAACGGTTTTAAGACGGGCGACCATCATCGCCCGATATTGGTTATCGTGGGTTCAATATATGAATGAGGTTTATAAAGACGCGCTGATTTCACTTCTTTGTTATGTTGTTCACTTTCGTACATGGAACCATACTACCGATTGCCTTATCGTGTAGTCCACATCATGGGCATTCAGAATTAACGTGCAATACTGTAGGAGACCGAAAGGAAACCGGTGTTATCCGGTTGCCAGACGGGCGCCGGTGTAAAGACGAAATGTGTCCCCCTCTATAGAGTGACACATGAGGACAATATTTGATGTAGAAAAATGACACGGGAGGTTAGTTTTCTGAGTCAAAAAATGTCCCGGGGTCAAAATTCTGAGTGGTGGGGACACTTTTCGTCATTACACCGGCCGTTATAGGATAGGCAAAAGCCGGATGGAGACGGCCTTGCCCGACCTCTGACACGCTTGTATACGTTTGTATATTTGGTCAAAAGCTTTTTCGGGTCCGATCAACGTGTAAGGCGCCCGAAATCGACCGATTTTAAATCAAACCGAGGCCCAGAATTCTGAGTTCATACTATGTTAACAGTATTTCAGTCATATCTCGACATAAAGCTAATCGCAGATGGGAGAAAAAACCGGATGCACGTCATAAATCAGGTAAAAATTTGCATCTGGGTTAAAGCACCGAATTTCCGATAGCCAGCTTGAAGGCTTCTCCAAATAAAAAAGCCCAAGTGTTCAGATTGGGACTCGAACCAACAGCAGTAAGGACCTAAGTGAGTGTAAGTCTTAGTCACTATGAGCACTGGACCACGGCCACGGGCTCTTCCCTCCCTATCCCGTTAAGAAAACCAACAATCTACCAGCATTCGGCCGGCAATCTGTCGGTCGTTGGCCTATTATGCCTCAAAGGAAGCCAAGAACTAAGCATAAACTCAACGGAACATAAGTTTGATCATGGGATGAAAAGGGCTGCACTTTTTAACAGATAATTCTTCGGATTTAGGTCGGCTGTTTAAGAGCTTTATTGATCAATTCGTAAAAACTGCATGTAAAAGGATGGATAAAACAGTTTTAGCGCACCCGCTTCTTAACAATGCATCCCGAGTTCGATCCCGGGTTGTGACAGTACGTGAGAGGGTCGCCTGTCCGAAGATGTTGGTTTTCCCTAGAACTCTAGTGTCATCCCACAATACGACGCAATACACCATCATTTTTGCTATGGAAAGTGATTTGCCTAAGTTGTTTGAATTTGTTTCATAAAAAAATGTTAAACGGAAGGTGATGTGTGAAGAATCCGTAGGTACCAACAGGTCGTTAAAAAAGGGGGTACGGAAATCTCACACTGCCATTGTGTGACATATTCGTACGAAATCTTCACACATTGGTCACACGAGTGGAAGAATTCGTACGAATTCTTCACACGTCTGATTTCGGTGTGAAGAATTCGTAGTGTGAAGAATTCGGCTCAACAAAGCGTTCATTCAAAAGAAGAATGAATCCCATAGAGTTGTAACAACTTATTGAATTACAAGATCAATCTTTAATAAATCAGTGTTACAGTTAAGAAGACATATGTGACCAATAAATGCATTAGTGTTAAAACCGTTATTTCATCTGCAAACAAAATGGAGCCAGATCAGACGCTAGGCAACCCGGCGTCTGACCAGGCTATAAACTCTTTGCTACTCAGATTAAAAGCAATCGTTATCGTCTTTAGCAATCTGCTTTTTTTCTTTTATAGACAATTGCATTGGATCTGCCTTTCGCTTCGTGTTAAAGGGAATTAACAACGTGCCATCCTCTATATAGATCTATAACCACGAATCTTCATTTAAAATTGAGGATCCCAAATGAGATCGAGTCAAATTTGGTGAAGATCAGTACTCTACGGAGGGTGAACATTCTCCTCTGATGTCGGCCTGGGCCCGTTTTACTAAACAACTTACGCAAATTTTTTGCGTAAGTCAAAATTTTAATTTTTAATTTATATTTTTTATTATCACTTGCTACAAAAAGCAAATAGCCAGATCAGAGGACGCGCTTTTAACGCGTCCTCTGATCTGGCTATTTGCTGTTTGCAAACGTTTATGATCGAAAAATAAGAGTAAAACGATTTTGACTTACGAGTGTTTTTTCAATAATGAATTTATTGAACGAGTTGGATAAAAATGATATTTTGCGAGCCTTGGCTGAAAAAACACGAATTTAATATCCTATTTATCACATAAACACCAAATGACACGATAATCCGAAAGGTCTTACTTTCACTTTTGCCCTCGGCTCTTAGGTAAACGATTCGTCATATAGGTGTTATTCGGTTTTATTCATCCGTAGATAAAAACACCAATCATATTAACGTAACGAAAATCAACACCATTACGTTGTGAAAAGACTTCTCTGATACCATATTCAAATTTTAAATTAATATTTAAATTAAAGTTGTTCTAATTGACTAAAAAATGATCATTTGACATTAAGAATCTAGTTTCGTTTTCAAAATAACGTCAAGACGTAACATGACGTCATTATCATTGTAACGTCTACATTATTTTGTAAATTTGAAAAACAGTTTGAGTCACTGTTAATACTAAAGTCTACGTAGTATTAAGTTTAGCCTGATTTGCAGCCTGAGTTTGCGAGACTGTTAGGGATACTGTTTCTAGGACACTTCGAAATGTTTCAATACCTAGTGGTGAGCTATGTTTGTCTAGATACTCTTAACTGATTTACAGTCGGCGTAGTAGTACATTATTTTGGTGATTCGAAAATTAGTATAAAATATATGCCCAGTGGGCCATACGATTTTTACGGCCCTCTATATTTTGCACGTTTATGTGATAAATCATGTTACGGAACGAGCCGTCAGTTGAAGAAAGTGGCAAATGACTTTTCGTAGTGAACGATATTGGTCCAAACTCATTAGGAGAACGCAGCCTTTATGACTGCTGAATACATGTTTTGGTAAAATGTTTACCCCTCTCCCCCATCACTTGTTTTCAATATTCAAGACAAGCAGACTGAAAGTAAATCAGAATACTTCTGAACGAGATTTCTGCCTTAATTTCACCCCGTTTTAAGCATCCACCAGTCGGAATGCAAGAAAGGTTCCCATTGGTTGATTATCGGGGCAAAGTAGAAGTAGGAATATACAGTGCTTCCTCCCTGCAACGGCCCTCCCAACAACGACTCCCTCCTTACAACGGTCCTTGTCGTAGTTTCCTAAACAATACATTTATGTCCAACTTTTTCATGGCTGCAATACCGTCTGCTTAAAATTGTCGTCTGCCTTTTTTCTCTCAAAGTTACGTAATGTACATTTTGACAGAAAAAACTTAATGACCGAGTGACAAACAGCTTGAATCCAGATCAGACGCCGCGTTACGCGGCGTCTCATCTGGAGTCAAGCTGTTTGCAAATGTAAGCCATTATCCCTCCATATAACGACTCCCTCCGAATAACGCACACAAGCTGTGTATCCCGTTGGGTGTCGTTGTAGAGAGGGAGCGCTGTACTACACTTCTTGGAGGAACGTGTAAATGCGTCCAAAGGGGTCTTTCATTAGTAAAGGTTAATCTCTTGAACCTCTAGCACAATTTCTACCCATTCTTACCGTATTTGTTTGATAAATAAAAGAATATAGTAATCTTGTTACCTTTGCTTATTCAGCAAAACCTGGTGAAGCATCTCTTTCCGCATTCTTAAAGCACTGGGTGTAAGGCAAACAAATTGTTTTGTACGTTGAATGGCGCGTAGGACAAGGGTTTGCGATGGATCCATCAATCAAATGTCAAACTAACTAATGTGGAGCGATGGTTCATCAAAGATAAAGCATGATATAATCAGCCAATGTCATGTTTTCTATTAAGTAAAATCCATTTTGGAGAGAGTTATAAGAAATCATTTTATTGCTGCTCATTGCATTCATCCGCAAAGATCAAAATGGTAACCTAGAAAATGAGACGTTACTGGATTAGATGTAGTCTATAATACAAACACTTTAATCTTTCTACGTGCAAACGAAACGAAATTTGCAAACGCCTTGAATTTAACCCTTTCGGTGTTTATGTAGCTTCAATTCGAATTTGCAAACAGTTTAGATCCTGATCAGACGCCGCGTGACTCGGAGTCTGATCAGGATCCAAACTGTTTGACACTCGTACCGATAATTCTTATGTAACACTACATTGAATCTTACTTTGAAACGATCTTGCAGCCAACAATATTGAAGCAGACGACAATAAAGCGGTGAAGAGGTAAAATTCTAAAGATTATATTGGCGCCAAAAGGGTTAAAACGTATAAAATATCGTTTTATCCTTACAGTATCGTTGCAATTAATTGAAGTCGTATATTAATAAATTATTTAATGGTGTCGAGTACAATTCTGAATTTTATACACAACAGTAAAACAGTCAGAATCGATATCCTGAACTCGCTTAAATCGAACTTATCCTTTATTTCAAAGTTTAAAACGTGGATAAACCACGTTTTAACTTTGAAATAGGGAAATGCTAGACTGAAACGAGGTTAAAATAATGAAACTTAACCGAGATCGAGTTAAGCGAGTTCGAAATATCGAAGTTTGACTGTATTCGCCTGTCTTAAAATGAAATATGTCAATGAACACTGAATTCAATTGGACTCGTACACAGTAGTTATAATCCATTTTTGGACGAGGTGCTGTCACGCAAAATTTTGGTATCTGTAGTTGTTCTGTACACGCTTTTTCTAATTGAGATAAAATATCAAAGTCATTATCACGTTGACCTAAATACAGTCGAACTTCGATATCTCGAACTCGGTTAAATCGAAATACCCGTATTTAAAAGTTAAAACGTGGCTTAGCCACGTTTTAACTTTGAAATATGGGTATGTTCGACCTAACCGAGCATGAAACAATGCAGTTCGAGTAAAGCGAGTTCGAGATATCCAAGTTTGACTGTAGTAGTAATACACGCTCCGCCATTCAAAAATGTATAGGTAAACAGCGAGTAGTAAACCATAAAATTTAGCGCAGTCCATTTTTTTTTATATATTTTTTTTTTGATGGGGGAGGGGTTGGGTTGAGACTAAGCATTCTGTCAGCATATTGACACCTTAGTTAGATGGAATGCAGCAATGTAGACACCCCTAAATCGTGGAAAGTACATGTACCAAATGAAAAGTACATTCACGTTCCTTTATTCGGTGTTTACCTATACTCACCCGATTTGACATCCCTAGCTGATTTTGTACAAGAAATATGCGCCAGACAAAAGGTATACGCGCGCAGGCAGGCGGGCGAACACACGTCCATGGTTTGGGTACAATGTGCTTCCAAAGCTATTATGTGGGGGCATAAATAGACAGAAGGCAAAGCATTCCGCATTAGAATGATTCAATATGGAACGTATGTGACTTCTGTCAACACATATTTCCAATTCAATTGTTTTAGGAAGTGCTTAATGTAATAAAAGAACTTTCTTAAAATTGCTAGAGTTGTAAATTTAATATTCCTTTTTCAATAACCTTTTTAAGCACACAGAAAAGTCTATATGTAATATTTCATCCTATACAATCACGCTTGTTACAGGGGAGGGGGCGTTATTCTGTTTCCAATAAAGGCGTTTATGTTTAAAGTTTGATGTCCATTGCAAACAGTTTGGAGCCTGATCAGACTTCAAACTGTTTACAACACATACAGTAAAACCTCTCTATGACGACCACTAAATTGTGTTAATTGTAAGGGTGTTTACGATAGATGACCGCTTAAAACAAGGTGACAGTGAATCAGAAAGCTTATTTAGGAGCTTTCTGTTTCACTGTCACCTTGCTTTAAGCTGTCATCTTTCTTTTATCCAATCCTTCGTTTTAGTGGTCGTAATAGCGAGGTTTTACATGTACTTAGATAAATCGTCAAAACTAAATAATAACTTCAATGTTCTACATTTTATTACATTGCTTTTGTGTTCAGTTTTGCTTAAAGGTAAATAATGACGGCGTCTTAAATTTACTCATTAACTCATTCACCCCTGACACTTTATATGGACTATGCCAATTTTAATTTATCTCTGGTGGATTTTGATCAATTTAGGGTTGGTTTTTAAACACATTAAAAACTAACTGTGCACAGCCCTTAGTTTAGGGTCTACACAAATATACTCTTAAGGGTATGTGCATTGTTTGTTCATAACGAGTATACTCGTTACTAGGGTACTATGTGTTAAGACAAAACAAAATAAACCAAATTTGTTTCGAAAGGCATTTCATGTGTACATGTACGACGATCGAATTTGTGTTTACCCTTTTCCAATAGTTGGTTCTCAGTATTGAAGAGAGGCATTCTGCTTTACTTCCAGATTACTTTAACTCTTTCCTCCCTGAAACTTTAAAAGGACAATTCCAGTTTCCATTTAAGTCTAATCCATTTCTGACTTTAATGGTTGTTTTGTTAATTTTTTGCACTTATGACAAATAGTGAAGACCCTGATCAGAGGGCTCCTAGGAGCCCTCTGATCTGGGTCTTCACTGTTTGCATAGGACAAGTGTACTATTCACATTTACACTGTTTGCAAAGCACGCCAATATACGGGACTAGGGTTCAAAGGGTTAAGCTACCATCTGTTAGGATACAGTATATGAACTTTTTCTAATGGTCTATTTTCATGACTGTATAACGTGGAACTATTTTCTTTAGTGGAATAATGAATTAAAGGGGTAAAAAGGCATATCTACTGAGTAATCGGTTAAGTTGTCACTCGGAAACAATAAGCAGGGTTGATGCTGAAGGGAACTTAATTCCAGACGAACATAAAATTCCCATAAGAGCTATCTAGCTACGAGTATACTCGTCATTGACTTACAGTGTACCTACGAATAGTATACTAGTCCAATGCAAACAGTGTAGACCCTAATCGGAGGGCTCCTGCAGGAGCTCTTTGAACAGAGTCTACAATGTTTGTCATCTTACAATATATATAAAAAGAATTAAAAAAACCTGCAAAGTCAAAAGTGGAATAGACCTGATTGCAAACTGGAATTGTCCACTTAAAAAATTCAGGAGTGTATGAGTTGAACAGACGTTTTCCTTGCAGCGAATTGGATAACCAGAACTAGCGTATCCCAATCTTGTTCAGGGCGTATTAGGAAACCGCTGAGAAAGGTTTGAATGCTAAGCTTTGGTAATGTAAATGTGATTTACCACGTCGCAGCCCTGAATGGTTCATTAGAAATGCTATTGTGTTCTCTAATGTCATTAGACCACTCTAGATGGCTGTTTACGTATGGTTAGTTAGCAGTATTGTATATTCTATACGTTAAATTTAGGGGGCTTGTTCATGTTTTTATCTATTTATGCCGTTTTATGGTAAACCCTTTAACTCCTTTGAACGCTTGCGGTAGAATTGTGAGTATATGTGCCAACCGTTTGGATCCAGATGAGACGCCGCGTTACGCGGCGTCTCATCTAGATCCAAAACTGTTTGTCACCCTAGCCTTGTTTTGAAAAGAAATTTCTAAACATTTATTTTTAGAACAAAAGCAGACGACAAATAGTGCACACGATGAATTTACCCAGCATGCAAAGAGTTAAATACTCAAGTGTCGTCTGCTGAAACCCTACACCACGGTGTGCGCCCACCTATAGGTTATCTTGGTATTACTTTGATTTCTGATCTAAGCCACACTCGTATCGATAAGCCTTTAATCAAAGTGTCTTCAATCTAACTTTGAAAGTATTGAAGACAACAGAACTGAATCAAACAAGGTAGTGAATGGGATAAAGCGTTCATCATTCATCCATCATTTTGTAATGTTTTTCTAATAAAGAGTTAACCCTTTCACTCTCAATGACGCCATAAAGCGCGTTTGCAAACGCGGCGTCTGATCAGTACCTTAACTGTTTGACACTCTTATCGATATTTATTGTCAGACAACCTTAGATCTAACTTTTAGACACCAACACTGTTCAAAGCGGTGAGGGGGTACAATCTCCAGAATAATTTGATCATGAAATGGTTAAAGAAATTTTGATAGAGGATATATCGTAATGAATGGTTAAAACGTATTGCAATAGCATCGCTTGACCCCTAATCGGTTTAATGACGGCTTTTCTAGATCAACTAAGGCACGGAACAGGATATGATAGAAATGATATGCAGCTTGACCTGGGCGTTTTTTTAATTACCGTATAAACGATGCACAAATGTGTTTCCATTGAATGAAACTTGACATACTTTCCCATGAAATTGAAATTATAATAACTTTTATGTGAAATAAAACGAACAAAGCGTCATGGTCCTACGTGAGGTGCCAACTGTCATATGGTGAGAAAATATGCAGCCCTTCTGACGTACTAAGACCAGGGGCCCGTTTCATAAAATTTCGTACGATAAATGTTGTCGTAAGTCAGATTATAAAAGTCTCATTGTTTAATTTATTTAACAATCTAATCCTGTCTTGTGACATCTCTTTGGAATCGTCTTGATAAAACAAATTCAGAGAGATGTCACAAGACAGGATTAAGTAGAAAAATAAGAAATTAAATGTATTTTAACGTTTTGACTTACGACCTTTTTTGTCGTATGAAGCTTTATGAAACGGGACCCTGGAGTCCGTTTCATAAAACTTCGTACGACAAATGTCGTAAGTCAGATTATAAAATTCTCAATTATTATTTATTTCTCCGTCTACTCCTGTGGTGTGACATCTCTTTGGAATCGTCTTGAAAAGACGATTTAAACGTAAATAATATACAAGACAGGATTAGATGGAGAAATCAGAAATTAAATGCATTTTAAAGTTTTGACGTACGGCCGTTTTTGTCGTACAAAGTTTTATGAAACGGGCCCCTGGCCTCCAGGTTATCGTACCAATGCTCTATGGATTGAGCTTCCGATTCCCTTGTAGACCAATTTCCCCTCAATATGACAGGCTCAAGACCGTGACGGATAACAGGTTATTATTGAAAATTAACGCCACGATGATACCCCTAATCTGTGTTTAAACAATTCGACCTTGTGAATAAAAAAAGTGTTCACCTGACTTGGGACCGAATTAAGCATATATCCAAATGTCGTTGTACATATCGGGATTAACGTTATTTAAATATACCGATACATGGCTATTACTAATATACTTTATCAATATTTAATTTAAATTAAATTATATACATGTATTATGGTTTATATTTTTGTCTTCACTTAAAAACATGTTAAAGTGGTTAAGCGAATTTTACATCAGATTTCAACTAAACCTTTCACTGTCATTCTCAGCTAAGAACCGGAATGCGCTTGTGGCTTTCTGAAATAATGTAAAGTACGAATTGACACAAACACTAGCCCTTTCACTGTCAATGACGCCAATTTGGCGCCTTCGCAAACAGTTTAACCCTTTCACTACCAAATTTTCCGTGAGGTGTTGACCCCTTCATCGTTTCGTTGTCGTCTACTTCAGTTTTGTTGTTTGCAAGATCGTTTCAAAGTAAGTTTCAATGTAGTATGACTTAAACCATATTGCTACGAGTGTCAAACAGTTTGGATCCTGATCAGACGACGCGTGACGCGGCGTCTGATCAGGATACAAACAGTTTGCAAACGCGCTTTCAAGCGTCATTGAGAGTGAAAGGGTAAACACGGCATATGATCAGATTCTTAATTGTTTAACCACTAATTTTGAAATTACATCAGGCATAATGCCTTATATCTAAAATTTGAAACGATATTGCAGACAATTATATGGAAACAAACTAGAATATGGCAATGAAGGGGTGAAGTCCTAACGTAAACTTTGCCAATGGAAGGGTCAAAGCCATTGAAATAGATTACATTGCTCTGGCAAAACCTATTCTACTACGTTGCATTGAGTTTGACTCATAGAAAGTGCTTAGATGAATTAACATGTTCTTGTATCAATTTAGTACAGCGCATTTTACCGATTTGCTGGATATTCTGTAGACTGAAGTAAACCTAAATGTAAAATGTTGGAGAGGACTCACACAGGGTTTGCCTGATCTCCAATCCTTTTCTCTGAATAAAATATTATAAAAAGTAAATGCAAAAAGTATGGCAAGTTAAATGAAGTACGCTACAAAGTGAAGGTACATCAGAACCAAGCGCAAAGTCTATCAAAGATGTCGCACGGGACGTTCGAGCGATAAGAGCAAACACTTATTGTCCCTTGTATTACTATCATTGCGAATACTTACAAATCCGTAATAATAAGATTATTTTACGTCAACTTTAATTACATGTTCTAAACTGTTTGCAACGGACAATAGAATAAAGTTGGATTATGGCAGTACATGCCTAATGAGTTCGTGACAATGTTTATCTGTATCGACACTCTTGCGTAGAGCGGTCGGCCACTCTCGCCAACTGGCTCTTATACCGAATTGTGCTCGAGTATGGCAGATCGCACGACTTTAAGTGTCAAGTTATGCTACTTTCTTGTAAATGAGCTCTCTCTCTACGTTGTCAGTGTGATTTACATGGATAACTGCAGTATTTTCTAAATACGTCATTTTACATAAGAGGGACGGTATAGATGAAGGAAGATAACCGATTTATGTTTGAATTTAATTACAATTGCTGGATATACGCTGATACGTAAATTATGACATGGTTATATGGCAGTTCTGGATTTACAACTGACGTGATACTTCATCATTTGATCCTTTTAATACAACTCTACTAGAAACAACAAATGAAATGTGCATTAATTGTACGGAATAAATCTGATTTATATTAAATTCGACATAGACATGACACGAGACAATGTTAATAGAGTTTAATCCGTAAATTCATTGTTTCTTGGGTCCTTGCTTATAAAGCGTTTGAGTTGAGTCTGAAATCGTTCTCAATCATTCGATTGGTCAGATTTTAGCCTAGACTCAAATCTGATCAACCGCATGCCTGAGCACGTACTCCGACTCAACTCAAACGCTTTATAAGCACTGGGCCTGGAACTTCAAATGGACAATCCAATTTTCCAGATATGCGCAGTCCATTTTTATTTTACAATATTTTGCAACATTACACACAGTTTAGACTATTCACATGTCTTCTACTAGAGCCATATAATCACGATCTGAAGATTAACTGTGTGCACAGAACTACTGTACCGATTTAAGTGTTTCCTGTAAACAGTTCAGAACCTTATCAGAAGCCAAATATTAATGCGTTTGATCACGATTCAAACAGTTTGACATTCGTTACAGTACAATTTTAGTCTAAATTATATCTGAAAAGTATATCTGAGAAATAGAACCAGAACAAATTGTTTAAGCAGATGATACGAGGACAGTGAATAAGTTAATAAGGGTGATCTTAACCTAAAGAGTCGTTCTGTACATGGGCGACATTCAATCTGACATTGAGATATAGTAAAAAATAAATACGAAATACTCAAGCAGGAAATGCAACACAAACAATACGCCCACCTCTCAAGCAGAACACACACACAGTCATACCATAACAAACACACACACACACATACACACGCACAATCCCATTCCTTCATCTACACACTAAATAGAAAACAACACGCAAGACAAACATAAAGCAAAGTGAATACAGGATCCCGCCTTGGTACGGTCAGCAGCAATCAATAATTAATTATAAATTAACCATTAACAGCCACTAGGGGGTTAAACATGGGTTTAGGGGCGCCCAACCTCACTCTTATCTCCTATATTCACCTATAAAGACGAACAGTGTACATAAAATATAAACCCTGTTCTACAACCTCACAATCAAAACGACCACCAGCACAGTAAGTAAATACATGTAAAACATCTAACAAAAATTCTATGACAAGATCATTAGTAACATGGGAAAGAATGAAACCCTTTCACTTAGCATTATTTCGATTTGCTTGACAGAAATATGGACGGACGAGTTGGTTTTACGGCACTGCGACACAAAATAGGTCATATAGCGCCGATGATTTGATTGATAAGGGATAGTGTGAGATCAAATGATGATGATTTCAGAAAGATGAGTTTGGCTAATCTCTCTCATTGCCTAAGCAGCGCATGATAGCATGACCACTGACCTGTTTTCCTTTTAGTTGTCTGAGGGGGGATTCTCTGTCTAATAAACAGAAACATACCTTATGACAATTAAGCCAAAGAACAACGAGTAGATAGGAAACTCTTGCGGCAAGGTATTTCACATCCGGAGTTTTATGGTGCTGTGATTTACAGACTTCGTAAGATTCTTGGACATATGCATTTTCAAAACCTATTTGTGAAACGTATTAGATTTTTCCTCAAAAAAGATTATGATCCAACTATATTGCTGCGCACTTCACGTTTGGTTATCGATCAATCTACAATTGATAACTATGCTTTCCTCTTTGGTTGTGCGACGACAGACAGCGCTTAGCACTACATGATGATGTATCTCTAAAGCCGTCCTTAACCGGGAGAGTTATGTCGGATTTTCGTGCTTTGGTTTTTCTCTCCCTCTCTGTCGTACCCTAAACCCTCCCATGTCTTACAGTTACTCGTGACTACAGACTATTCGCTTGAGTACAATTTGACCGTTGCCATAGTGGGTTATTTTTAACACGGGCTTGAATGTTTAATTCTTTCCCGTGTTACTAATAATCCTGTCAGAGAATTTTGTTAAATGTTTTACATGTATTTACTTACTGTGCTGGCGGTCTTTTTGATTGTAAGGTTGTGGAACAGGGTTTATATTTTATGTACACTGTTCGTCGTTATAGGTGAATAAAGGAGATAAGTGTGAGGTTGGGCGCCCCTAAACCCAGGTCTAACCCCCCAGTGGTTGTTAATAGTTAATTAATTTATAATTGATTATTGATTGCTACTGACCGTACCAAGGCGGGCTCCTATGATCACTTAGCTTTATGTTTGTCTTGCGTGTTGTTTTCTATTTAGTGTGTAGATGAAGGAATGGTATTGCGTGTGTGTGTGTGTGTTTGTTATGGTATGGCTGTGTGTGTGTTCTGCTTTAGAGATGGGTGTATTGTTTGTGTTGCGTTTCCTGCTTGAGTCTTCTTTCGTATTTATTTGAAATAAAGAAGTACTGTCAGCTGCAAAGATAGAATGAATGAAAACTTTATTTTGGCCATTTCGAGGTAAAGATATTTTGACCGAAGGGAGACAATCAGATAAACACAAATTTCTTACCGCTCACTAATTGTCGCCCTTGTATCTAATCATCGTACATTCTCAATGTACATGTGTATTATTGTTTAGTATGAATATGAAGTGCTTTCGTTTGCATTCTTTGTTTTGGTAAGACGAATACAGTGGAAACTTTCTAAACCAGACGCTTATAAAAACGATATTTTCGATACCTAAGCAAGTTGGTTAAAGGTATCAGCTGAATGCAGGATAAAAGTTAGACAGTAAGCTTTCCTATGGAAGCTTTCTATCTAACTTTCATCCTGCAGCAAGTTGTAATTTGTCTGATGTGGTCAACTATTTTTCAAAAGAAAAGTTTATCTTGTTTAGAAAGGTTTAACTTTTAATCAATGTTTAAACAAAGGCAATCATTAAGCAAAACAATATTGGGAGGCTGAAATACAGATCGGTTATTTTAATGCAGATTAAATATTAAGCAGATAACTCGTATATGCGAGTAAATGCTGTAAACACAACGCTCGTGAATGACATTATGGTGAGATAGGGAAGTTTTTCGCATAAAAAAATGACTACTAAAACAAAATTATGATTGAAATATGCACAACTATGTCTGAAGCCATGTTTCTCCTTCAAATTGTTATAAGAATTGGTCTTGTCGTATTAATAAAGGTGTATGTACAAATTCTGATTAATTCTGTCTGTTTTTGCTGAAATTCGTTATGTTGTATATATTATGCAAATTAACTTATTCATACATGATCATGCATACCGAAAAGTTACTGGAACAAACATGATTAAGTTACTTTGTTTAATCCAGTGAAAACATTTTAGCCTATTTTTAAGAGATCTGGTGTATAAATACGCCTCTCAGACAAAACAACAAGCTTGGTTTTCTTGTTTTTTTGCAAAATTTTTGACTTTCTCATAAATGTTCCTAAGTATCAAATCATGAATATTAAATAAAGTACACATCATCTGAATGACCTATGTCTCTGCTTTACTTTGCTAATTGTTTAATATCTCAATCTCTCTCTGAAACAAAGTTATAGCCCATTTTAACAATGGGTTAGATTTGAAAATTACCTATGGGTTACCATTGGTTAGATTACGCATAGCAGTGACAAAATTAAGTTTGGTTACATTCTCAAATACCATGTAGAAGACTCCAACGAACGTCTTCATACCCATGATTGCCTTTACCCATGAAAAGTTCACAGCCATGGGTGTAAGGTACGTGTTTCAGGGACCCAGTCTGGTTTAAGCAGTTATTTATCCTATACGTGTTCAAACTACATAAACTACAATACTTCAACAATCGCCTTTGGCCTGTTGCGCGCAGACTCTGCCTAACAAAGATTGTTCTTGTAAATAGTTCATCAACCTCTCTCTATCTTTGACAACCATTTGAAAGATTTTCTCGAGTGAATGGTTTGTGGCTTGGTATGATTTGTAGGCTCCTACTACGGATATTAGGATAAACAGCATACTCCCGACACTGAACTTCAGATAATTTAATGATGTCGTCACTTGTGCACTGAATGGGAACTGTCTCTATACATGCCTTATCTCTCAATGTCTCCAATGACAGTCCAACACATTTTGCAAATTCAGCAAGTTGCATTTCATCCACTCCTAACTGCTCTTGGTAATCTTTGTTGCGATTTTGACATTTTCAATATTTACAAAGTAAGACACCCCGGGAAATGGAACAATGCTACCAAGAGCCGACAAAAAACCTCTTTTCCAGATTCGACTTTGTAAGAGATCAATCTTGGCTTTAACAATTCCTGGCGTCATTGAAGTAATGCTAAGTATTATTGCATCTCTTTTCAGGTCTTAAAATCCATCAATGAGCTGCCGAGTCAGTTCATCAAAATCGTACATGCTTGTTTCATAACTGTCTATCAGAAAAACTCGATGTCTGCTGCATATTCTTGGCATGAACAGTTGAACATAATTTTCGCAATCATTTCTTATATGTGCAACAAGCTCTTTGGCTTTTTCTGGATCCTTATAGTATTCTGGCCTTGCCTTCTTTACGTTCTCAACGTCCTGGTGTATCTTCGTTCGAATAAAAATGAATTTACTTCTCTTGTCCGTTATGGAATTGACTAACCAATAATCACCTTCCATAAACCTGTCGGCGGTCACAAGGAAGAATAGATCAAATTTACTGAAACCAACCCGTTCATCTGATAGATAAGTGTCTTTAGAAAAATCTTCAGTTCCAACACTAGGGAGATCATACAGAATCAAATTCTTACTCTTCGGATGTGGATACTTGCTTACTTCTGTTGTTGTTTGATTGCAACCTACTTTAGCGGCCCCAACATCTTCTGCAGAAAGTCCCCTGAGAGCGTTTATCAAAGTAGACTTGCCAACACCAGCCCTGCCTGTTACAGCAATTTTCAATTCAACTGTTTTCCGTGTTTCAAGTTCTTTATCATTTTTATCTCTGAAGAAGGCCAGACGCCGAAACATGTTGGAAATTAAATAAACTAATGTTCATTTCATGGTGTGTTTCTCTGCTACAAATTTATTAAATGTTTTGATAATACTTATCAGTTTGTTTTCGTACATTCTGTCTCTATGTCCATTTCAATCACTAACACTGTTCTGAATCATCTGAAACAAACAGATCTTAAATTCAAATTAAATAAATCACACCGCACATTATATCTAAACTGTTTTAAAATAAAGGTCAATAGAGTAAAGTTCTTTATTTCTGTAACATCAGTTATTATTCAAATTTCATAACGGGTTTAAGTGCATAGACATCCGGACGTATTGGGTCTTTTTCAATTTGTTTGTATCATAAACTGATGAACGTAAGTAAAATTGATATCACTAATACTCATACAATTCATGGGTAGTGTTTATTCATAGTTAGTTCATAGATATCCAATGTTTGTCCATATTTGAATCTGATGACATAACCAAAAATGAGAGGCTATTATGGAATTCATATACAAATATAAAAATAGTGAATAGTACGATATATAAGTTATCAGTAAATGCGTAACCTTAACGCTCAAATCCATAACTTTATTTGTCTTTTTTCATTCGGTGCAACCGACGATCCTGACACACAGGTTCGCAATATGAAACTGCGCCTCGCAACTTAATTAAAAATCCACGTCCTATGAGCATTAAAAATCACTAGTCATTTTAGCGGAGTCAACTGACGTTGGTTCCGGGTAGAATTCTTCTTCTATCTACCAGTGCAGATTTTTAAGAATCCACCATCGGTTCACAATCAGACTGTCACATTTTTTTCGTTCTTTAATTCGAATTTTTTTTTATCTGATGTTCCCTAATTGATGAAAATGTTAATTGGTATAAAATGTAGGCCAAGTTCGATAAATACTCACACAACTTGTATTAGGCATGTCGGAGTTATATCCCCTGGATTAATAAAATAGTATTTTCACCAAACTTGCTGTAAATGTTTATTCATACAAAATCTATGTCCAGTTTGATTACTACTAAATCGCATAAAAATGACTGTTTTAGCCGGTTTGCTCTCTAACACAAATACGTTTTATTGGATCATCACAAAACTTCCTAAAAACGCTCATTGATATAAAATCTAGGTCGAATTTGATTACTACTGAACTCGCATAAGGCATGTCTGAGTTATTGTCTTTTAATTATTACAATAATTTTATTTAATATTCCAGATAGGGAATTAAATTAATATTAAAATATAAACTGCTCTTTTCTAATAGTTCGACCTCTAAGGGCCTTTTTCAAAGAAAATCACGTCAAAACACACGTCACATTTTTGTTACATGTGTATGCATTCAGCCATAAAATCAAAGAGAATTATTAAAAATGACTGTTTCAGCCTTTTATGCTCTCTAACACAAACAGTTTTTATCGGATCTTTACCAAACTTGCTGTAAGTGTTTATTCATATAAAATATAGGTCAAATTTGATTACTACTAAATCGCATCAGACATGTCTGAATTTTTTGCCCTTTCAGTATTAAAAAATGACTGTTTCTGACTGTTTCGGCATAATTTACTCCCTAACACAAATATTTTTATTGGATCTTCACCAAATTTACTCGAAATGTTCATTAATATAAAATCTAGGTCGGGTTTGATAACTGCTAAAATCGCATTTGGGATGTTTTAGTTAATGCCCTTCAATTATTAAAAAATGACTGTTTCAGCCTTTTCTGCTCTATTACACAAACAGTTTTTGTCCGATCTTCACCATACTTAAAGAAAATGATAAGTAGTATCAAATGTAGGTCCAGTGTGATAACTACTAAAATCGCAAAAGGCATTGTGAGTTTTTGCCGTTTAGTAATAAAAAACGACTATTTCAGGATATTCTGCCCTCTAACACAATCAGTTTTATCGGATCTTTACCAAACTTAATGAATATGTTTATTAATATAAAATCTAGGTCCAGTGTGATTACAACTAGAATAGCAGAAGGCATATTTGAGATTTTGCCCTTTAAGTGAATTAGGCATGTCGGAGTTTTTGCCCTTTTGTTATTAAAAAATGTATGTTTCAGCATTTTTTGCTCCCCAACACAAATACGTTATATTGGATCCTCACCAAACCAGCTGAACTGTTTATAATTATCAAATCTAGATTTAGTTTGATTACTACGAAAATCACATAAAGCATGTCGGAGTTATTTTCCTTTAAGTATAGAGAAATTTGACTGTTTCAGCTTTTGTTGCTCTCTAACACAAACAGTTTTTCGTAAGATTCTTGGACATATGCATTTTCAAAACCTATTTGTGAAACGTATTAGATTTTTCCTCAAAAAAGATTATGATCCAACTATATTGCTGCGCATTTCACGTTTGGTTATCGATCAATCTACAATTGATAACTATGCTTTCCTCTTTGGTTGTGCGACGACAGACAGGGCTTAGCACTACATGATGATGTATCTCTAAAGCCGTCAGTAACCGGGAGAGTTATGTCGGATTTTCGTGCTTTGATTTTTCTCTCCCTCTCTGTCGTACCCTAAACCCTCCCATGTCTTACAGTTACTCGTGACTACAGACTATTCGCTTGAGTACAATTTGACCGTTGCCATAGTGGGTTATTTTTAACACGGGCTTGAATGTTTAATTCTTTCCCGTGTTACTAATAATCCTGTCAGAGAATTTTGTTAGATGTTTTACATGTATTTACTTACTGTGCTGGCGGTCTTTTTGATTGTAAGGTTGTGGAACAGGGTTTATATTTTATGTACACTGTTCGTCTTTATAGGGGAATATAGGAGATAAGTGTGAGGTTGGGCGCCCCTAAACCCAGGTTTAACCCCCCAGTGGTTGTTAATGGTTAATTTATAATTAATTATTGATTGCTGCTGACCGTACCAAGGCGGGCTCCTATGTTCACTTTGCTTTATGTTTGTTTTGCGTATTGTTTTCTGTTTGGATTATGGGATTGCGTGTGTGTGTGTGTGTGTATGAATGTGTGTGTGATTGTTATGGTATGGCTGTGTGTGTGTTCTGCTTTAGAGATGGGTGTATTGTTTGTGTTGCGTTTCCTGCTTGAGTCTTCTTTCGTATATATTTATCGGATCTTCACCACACTTGCCTAAATGTTTATTAATATAAAATCTAGGTTCAGTATAAACACTACTGAAATCGCATAAGAAGTATCAGAGTGATTGCCCTTTAAGTATTTAAACCTAACTGTTTCAACATTGTTTGCTCTCTAACACAAATACTTTTTATTGGATATTCACCAAACTTGCTAGAAATGATTATTAATATAAAATCTAGAACCAGTTTGATTACTGCTAAAACGCATTTAGAATGTTAGAGTTGTTGCCCATCAATTATAAAAAATGACTGTTTCAGCCTTGTCCGTTTCAGACTCAAACAGTTTTAATTGGATCTTCACCAAATTTTGCAGAAAATAATATTTGTAGTAAAACTTGGTCCAGTTGTATAAATTCTGATGCAGTCATTTTTTCAATAATTTAAGGGCAATAACTCAGACATGCCTTATGTGATATTGGTTGTTATTTAACTTGACCTAGATTGTATACTTAAAAACATTTTTAGCAAGTTTAGATCTTTTAATAAATAACGGAATTGTTTCTTCTAAGATTTACGATAAACGAGATGATTTTGATTTTAGTATTGTAAATTATCCTCATCTAGATGGCGATGTTCCCCGTTTAACATCTTACGGGGTTTATATCTCACAACTTATTCGTTTTGCTAGGGCCTGTACCTCTGTTGAGGACTTCCACATTCGTAATAAAACTATTACTGAAAAGCTTAAACAGGGGTACAGATTTCATAAACTTCGTAAAACATTTTCTAAATTATTTTATAGAAATCGTCCTCTCATTTACAAGTATAAATGTAACTTAAAGTCTTTTCTGCGGCAAGGTATTTCACACCCGGAGTTTTATGGTGATGTTATTTACAAACTTCGTAAGATTCTTGGACATATTCATTTTCAAAATCTGTTTGTGAAACGTATTAGATTTTTCCTCAAAAAAGATTATGATCCAACTATATTGCTGCGCACTTCACGTTTGGTGATCGATCAATCTACAATTGATAACCATGCTTTCCTCTTTGGTTATGCGATGACAGACAGGGCTTAGCACTACATGATGATGTATCTCAAAAGCCGTCCTTAACCATGAGAGTTATGTCGGATTTTCGTGCTTTGTTTGTTTTTTCCCTCCCTCTCTGTCGTACCCTGAACCCATCCATGTCTTACAGTTACTCGTGACTACAGACTAGTCGCTTGAGTACAATTTGACCGTTGCCACAGTGGGTTATTTTTAGCACGGGCTTGAATGTTAAATTCTTTCCCGTGTTACTAATAATCTTGTCATAGATTTTTTGTTAGATGTTTTACATGTATTTACTTACTGTGTTGGCGGTCTTTTTGATTGTAAGGTTTTGGAACAGGGTTTATATTTTATGTACACTGTTTGTCTTTATATGTGAATATAGGAGATAAGAGTGAGGTTGGGCGCCCCTAAACCCAGGTTTAACCCCCCAGTGGTTGTTAATAATTAATTTATTTATAATTAATTATTGATTGCTACTGACCGTACCAAGGCGGGCTCCTATATTCACTTTGCTTTATGTTTGTATTGCGTGTTGTTTTCTATTTAGTGTGTAGATGAAGAAATGGTATTGCGTGTGTGTGTGTGTTTGTTGTGGTATGACTGTGTGTGTGTTCTGCTTGAGAGGTGGGTGTATTGTTTGTGTTACGTTTCCTGCTTGAGTCTTTCGTATTTATTTGTGAAGATACAAAATGAAATGTTTGTGTTAGAGATAGATAGACAGATGAATAGACAGACGGACTGATGGACAGATGGAAATATGGGCGGGCGGACGGACGGATGGATAGATAGATAGATAGACAGATAAATAGATAGATATATAGATAGATAGATAGATAGATAAGATAGATAGATATATAGATATAGATAGATGGATATATTAGATAAATTAGATAGATAGATATATAGATATATAGATAGATAGATCTTTCTATATTCAGTAACTTGAACTTACAAATTCCGTAACTTGAACTTACAAAATCCTCGTTACTCACAACAAATATTCAAATGTTGATAAAATGGTCTCTCAAAGACGCACACGCACTTGCAAACACAAAACACATACACGCACGCGTGAACTTGCTCGTAATGAAAAGTATTTATTATCGTTCTAATGTTATTTAGAAACGAAACTGAGGTTGAACCTCTAGATACATTAACTAATAAATATATGAAACGAACAGAAGAACGAACTAGTGTCAAATCAGTCAAGGTAGTTTGATGCAGCCTTCCGCATCTCAAACGCTTCATAAACAAACCGAGAGCGGACAAGGCTGAAACAGTCGATTTCAGGAAATTTGGTGAATATCCTCCGTACGTCTACCCCCAGTGCTGTACAAATTGTAGGTGAATCCCATTGGATAACCCTTTGCCTGCTGATCGCAGCTTTACTGAGTTTACAAATTGTTTTAATCTAGAACGGATGCCGCGTGACGCGGCGTCTCATCTTAATCCAAACTGTTTGACACTCGTCTTAATATTAGTTTAATATTATTTTAAAAATATATAAATATAAACTGAACAAATTTTCCAGACGACACTTTTAAAGCAGACGTTTGCGCAGCAGGATAAGGGTTAACCACTTCATCAAAAGGTAGAGTCTTCTGATAGCGTGACACAAATTAAATTTAAAAAAAATTAAAAACGAATTTCTTATATCAAGCCGCTTTTTGTTAAAGAATCACGTCCCATGTAATTCAAAAAGGGTCCCAAACAACCGTTTATATGCTCTATGCAGATTTCCCCAAATACCCATGCGGCTTTACGTTACTTTTTCATGAACAGTCCATATACATGCAATGAAAAAACATAAGTTTTTGTTTTCTTTTTCTGCAAAATGTTAACATGATCTGGTCGTTATTGGCAGAGGTATCGTCCCATATTTAAATGCACACTTAAACGATTCATTACTTGTTATCATTAAAATTTACCTTAGATCGGTGACAGATGAACTTGAATGAACTGTCATTAGAATGAAATTCAGTTAAAACTTCATTTTCACATGAATAATTAAGAAAATGTCAACACATTGACCTTTTTTTCACTTTAAATCATGAATAACACCTATGTATGAAACAAAGGTTAGGTTACACAATTCTTAAAGATTTGAAAAATTATGACTCTTATATGTGTGACATTGAGTCGAGCATCAGATACGTTATATAAAAAGTCTCATACCTGAACCAGCACTTATCTGGTAACTACAAATAGAATTATGTTTTTCAATGGGTTGGTATACTATAATATTAGAAAAACTTTACTGTTACACATTGAGTAAACATGTTCTGAATTTAAAATTTGCACAGAAGAAACCCAGATAAAGAAAAAGAAATCATTCACCGATATAATTTTTATTTAAAGTTTATGGGAGCAGTACAAAAGTCTTAAACATACGAGGGCCGTTCATTATTGCAACTTGGGTTCTAAATCAGTAAAGAACAGTGCTTTACCTTAAAGTTTTAGTGCATCCCTTAAAACTACGCATCCTTTGAACAAATACACAGTTTAAGACATTTGATCCATTTCTGGAAAGCTTTGATGCAGTCTTTCTTAGGTACACCCTGAAGACACTGCAATACTGCCGCTCCAACAGCCTGTCTTGAATAATATCTCCGACCCTCGAACGTTTTTTTCAGACATGGACACAAGAAAAGGTAACATGAAGCTATATCTAGTGAATAAAGTGGTTGCGGGAAAATTGTAAAGCCTTTCTTCGCCAAAAATGTGATTGTTTATTTTGAGGTGTTTGCTGGTGCATTGTCATGTAACAGGGTGTGGCTTTGCACACCGAGCCAAGGGCGAGACTTCTTCGCGTTTTCTCAAACTTTTTCATGACTAGTTGTTGGTACAGTTTCCCAGTAAAATTTTCTACGGGGAATCGCTACATGAACTGTCTCACCGCGACTGTTAAAGAATATTGCATACATGACCTTCTTCACACTTGTGAAACGTTTTGCAATTGATGGTCTTCTTGCATTTATTCATGCCCATATTTCGTTGCTACATTTTCTGGTGGGCTGATAGAAGTTTACCCGTTTTTCATCGACAGTTCAAAAATTAGAAAATGCCCATTGATCAAATTCAGGATACATTTTAAGAAATTTACGGGCAATCGAAACATGGTATCTCTGTTGGTCCTCCGTCAGTATATGGGGTATTCACATAGCAGCAATACTGCTACCTACTTATGTCTTCTTCAAAATCTTATATGCCGATACGGTCGATTTGCCAAAGCATTAAGCTACTTGACGAGTTGTCATTCGTGCATGATTCATCAGTAGATATTTCACAATATCACTTATTTAAGAGGCAGCAACACTTTTATTACTGCCTCTGCTAGAGGCACTGTCAAGTATCTCTTGAAGGGTTTAATCCACCTGGTAACAGTTGAAATTGATGGAGTACCATATCCATAAGCGGAGAAAATGTCATAGCATATAGTTCTAGTACTTATTCCAAGTTTATATTGAGACTTTATTTGTCCTCTTAGTTCAGTATTAATCTCTTTAGCCATGATTTTACACAGTGTCTATAAATGACCTCACTTCACATGGGTGTATAAAAAAACTAATGCACAGATTAGGACAAAAATGGTATCAATTAATAGATAAAAGTTTGAATTATGAGTTAAGTAAGTTTTGATGGACATTTAATGCATAGCGTGGCAGTTACGGCGACAGTTGCAATAAATAATGAACGTCCCTCGGACTATGATCTCTTTAAAAAAAAGGACTTATTATTGTTGTTTGCTTAAATATGTGTTTCAATTGTCTTATTCTCAGAAAAAATTGAAAACATAATACAATAATACTTAATTAACGTTTCAGATGAAAAGATTTGTTTCGAAATAGTTAAATTTGGATAACAATAGTAAACTATTCAGTGGTCATAATGGAGTGGTTGCACTTTATATCAATTTTTCTTAGTTTTCACCTCCTCCTTTTTGCCATTTCGGATGAAAATGCACACTAAAAGCATCCAAATTTTATTTGTCAATCGCATGATAAGTACATGTGATATTCACACCTTTCCTTGTGAAAGCAACTTCTACAACTGACAAACATGATAAATTAATGGGATACGCGCCCAATGAAGTTTCTATTTTTGTGAAAATATATGTATAGTTTCTTCAAACATTTCATTGTGCAGTGTAAAAAAGAAAAATACACAGGTTACAATGTGCTTTTTTGGTCTATGTGCATTTGAAATGTATAATGTAGCCATTCTCAGCTAAAAATCGGAATGCGCTTTTGGCTTTCTGAAATAATGTAAAGTACGAATTGACACAAACACCAGCCCTTTCACTGCCAATGACGCCAACATGGCGCCTTCCCAAACAGTTTAACCCTTTCACTACCAAATTTTCCGTGAGGTGTTGACCCCTTCATCGTTTCATTGTCGTCTACTTCAATTTTGTTATTTGCAAGATCGTTTCAAAGCAAGTTTCAATGTAGTATGACTTAAAACATATTGCTACGAGTGTCAAACAGTTTGGATCCTGATCAGACGACGCGTGACGCAGCGTCTGATCAGGATACAAACTGTTTGCAAACGCGCTTTCAAGCGTCATTGAGAGTGAAAGGGTAAACACGGCATATGATCAGATTCTTAATTGTTTAACCACTAATTTTGAAATTACATCAGTCATAATGCCTTAAATCTAATAATATTTTAAACGATATTGCAGACAATTATATTGAAACGAACTAGAATATGGCAATGAAAGGGTAAAGTCCTAACGTAAAATTTGCCAATGGAAGGATCAAAGCCATTGAAATAGATTCCATTGCTCTAGCAAAACCTATTGAGTTTGACTCATAGAAAGTGCTTAGATGAATTGACATGTTCTTGTATCAATTTAGTACAGCGCATTTTATCGATTTGCTCGATATTCTGAAGAAGTAAACATAAACGTAAAATGTTGGAGAGGACTCACATAGGGTTTGCCTGTTGTCCAATCCTTTTCTCTGAATAAATTTTTTTAAAAAGTAAATGCAAAATGTATTGCAAGTTAAATGAAGTAAGCTACAAAGTGAAGGTAAATCAGAACCAAGCGCAAAGTCTATAAACGATGTCGCACGGGACGTTCGAGCGATAAGAGCAAACACTTATTGTCCATTGTATTACTATCATTGCGAATACTTACAAATTTGTAATAATAAGATTATTTTACGCCAATTTTAATTACATGTTCTAAACTGTTTGCAACGGACAATAGAATAAAGTTGGATTATGGCAGTACATGCCTAATGAGTTCGTGACAATGTTTATCTGTATCGACATTCTTGCGTAGAGCGGTCGGCCACTCTCGCCAACTGGCTCTTATACCGAATTGTGCTCGAGTATGGCAGATCGCACGACTTTAAGTGTCAAGTTATGCTACTTTCTTGTAAATGAGCTCTCTCTCTACGTTGTCATGGTAATTTATATGGATAACTGCGGTGTTTTTTAAACACGTCATTTTACATAAGACGGACAGAATAACGGGTCCATGTTTGAATTTAATTACATGTAGATTACGATTGCTTGATATACGCTGATACGTAAATTATGACATGGTCATATTGCAGTTCTGGATTTACAAATAACTGACGTGATACTTCATAACTCGACCCTTTAATACAATTCTACTAGAAACAACAAATGAAATGTACAATAATTGAATGGAATAAATCTGATTTATATTAAAATTTGACATAGACATGACACGAGACAATGTCAATTCAGTTTAATCCGTAAATTTATTGTTTCTTGGGTCCATGCTTATAAAGCGTTTGAGTTGAGTCTGAAATCGTTCACAAGCATTCGATTGGTCAGATTTGAACCTTCACTCAAATCTGACCAATCTTATGCATGAGCACGTACTCCGACTCAACTCAAAAGCTTTAAAAGCGCCTGGCCTGGAACTTCAAATGGACAATCCAAGTTTCCAGATATGCGCAGTCCATTTTTATTTTACAATATTTTGCAACATTACACACAGTTAAGACTATTCACGTGTCTCCTATTAAAGCCATATAATTACGGCCTGAAGATTAAATATGTTCACAGAATTACTGTACCCATTTGAGTGTTTCCTGTAAACAGTTTAGAACCTTATCAAAAGCCAAATATTAATGTTTTTGATCAGGATACAAACTCTTTGACATTCGTTACGTTATACTTAAGTCTAAATTTATCTCAAAAGTATATTTGAGAAATAAAACCAGAACAAACTGTTTAAGCAGATGATGCTAGGACAGTGAATAAGTTAATAAGGGTGATCTTAACCTAAAGTGAAAGAGTCGTTCTGTACATGGGCGACATTCATTCTGACATTGAGATATAGTAAATCCTTACTTCAAAAAAATAAATACGAAAGACTCAAGCAGGAAACGCAACACAAACAATACACCCATCTCTCAAGCAGAACACACACACAGTCATACCATAACAAACACACACACACATACACACACACACACACGCACAAGCCCATTCCTTCATCTACACATTAAATAGAAAACAACACGCAAGACAAACATAAAGCAACACAAACAATACACCCATCTCTAAAGCAGAACACACACACAGCCATACCATAACAATCACACACACATTCATACACACACACACACACGCAATCCCATAATCCAAACAGAAAACAATACGCAAAACAAACATAAAGCAAAGTGAACATAGGAGCCCGCCTTGGTACGGTCAGCAGCAATCAATAATTAATTATAAATTAACCATTAACAACCACTGGGGGGTTAAACCTGGGTTTAGGGGCGCCCAACCTCACACTTATCTCCTATATTCACCTGTAAAGACGAACTGTGTACATAAAATATAAACCCTGTTCTACAACCTCACAATCAAAAAGACCGCCAGCACAGTAAGTAAATACATGTAAAACATCTAACAAAAATTATATGACAAGATCATTAGTAACATGGGAAAGAATTAAACCCTTTCACTAAGCATTATTTCGATTTGCTTGAAAGAAATATGGACGGACGAGTTGGTTTTACGGCACTGCGACACAAAATAGGTCATATAGCGCCGATGATTTGATTGATAAGGGATGGTGTGAGATCAAATGATGATGATTTCAGAAAGATGAGTTTGGCTAATCTCTCTCATTGCCTAAGCAGCGCATGATATCATGACCACTGACCTGTTTTCCTTTTAGTTCTTATCGGAGGTGGGATTCTCGGTCTAATAAACAGAAACATACCCTATGACAATTAATCCCAAGAACAACGAGTAGATAGGAAGGTATGAGGTTTGAAATAAAGAGGTACTGTCAGCTACAAAGCTAGAATGAATGAAAACTTTATTTTGGCCATTTCGAGGTAAAGATATTTTGACCGAAGGGAGACAATCAGATAAACACAAATTTCTTACCGCTCACTAATTGTCGCCCTTGTATCTAATCATCGTACATTCTCAATGTACATGTGTATTATTGTTTAGTATGAATATGAAGTATCACGCTTCTGTCCATTGCTGGAAAAGTCCTAGCTAGAGTCCTACTAAATAGACTGGTACCCGCCATTGCCGATGATCATCTGCCTGAGAGTCAGTGCGGCTTTAGAGCAAACAGAAGTACTACAGACATGGTGTTCGTACTCAGGCAACTACAAGAGAAATGCCTGGAACAGAACAAAGAGCTCTATGTTACCTTTGTCGACCTGACCAAAGCCTTTGACACAGTAAGCAGAGATGGGTTGTGGCGGATATTGGAACGTCTAGGTTGTCCACCAAAGTTTGTCAACATGGTCATCCAGCTTCATGAAAATCAGTATGGACAGGTCAGGCATGGCAACGACCTTTCAAAGCCTTTCCCAATAAAGAATGGAGTGAAACAGGGTTATGTCCTTGCACCGACCCTCTTCAGCATCTTCTTTAGCATGATGCTGAAACAGGCCATGGAAGATCTTGATGATGAGGATGGTGTATACATAAGGTATCGCACTGATGGCAGTCTATTCAACCTGAGGCGGTTACAAGCCAATACCAGGACCATGGAGCACCTTGCTCGGGACCTGCTTTTTGGTGATGATGCTGCACTAGTCGCACATACAGAGAGAGCACTGCAACGCATAACTTCTTGTTTCGCCGAATCCTCTCAACTCTTTGGACTTGTAGTGAGTTTGAAAAAGACAGAGGTCCTCCATCAACCAGCTCCCAACCAAACTTACCAAGCACCGCACATCTTCATCGGTGACAATGAACTAAAGACAGTCGAACAGTTCACTTACCTGGGGTCAACTATTTCGTCTGATGCTAAGATCAACAGAGAGATCGACAATAGGTTGGCAAAGGCAAACACTGCCTTTGGAAGACTGTACAAAAGAGTGTGGAAAAACAAACAGCTGAAAACATGTACCAAGATTTGTGTATATAAAGCGGTCGTACTGACAACTCTTTTGTATGATTCCGAGTCATGGGCCCTTTACCGCCACCACCTACGCACTCTTGAAAGATTACACCAGCGCTGTCTACGCACCATTCTTCATATCCACTGGAGTGACTACATCACCAACGTTGAAGTTTTGGAGCGGGCAGAGTTGCCAAGCATCGAGGCATTGCTTCTCAAGTCACAACTCCGTTGGGCAGGGCACGTCTCTAGAATGGAAGATCATCGCCTGCCTAAGATTGTGCTGTATGGTGAGCTTTCAACTGGTTACCGCAACGTTGGGGCACCAAAGAAGAGATACAAAGACTCCCTCAAGATGTCCCTAAAGGCTTGCAACATCGATCAGCACCAGTGGTCCACTATGGCTATGAACCGCGATGCATGGAGACGCACCATTTGCAGTGCTGCAACTTCCTTTGAGAAATCTCGTATAAAACAACTTAAAGACAAAAGATACCGAAGGAAGAATCCGGTTTGCACACATGACATGCCCTCCCAGACCTACAAATGCAGATGCTGCAGTCGTGTATGCCTTTCACGCATAGGCCTAGTCAGTCACCAGCGTGCCTGCAACAGACGTGGATATATACCTACTTAGATCTTCGTTCGCGAAGCCAAGCCATGATGATGAATATGAAGTGCTTTCGTTTGCATTCTTTGTTTTGGTAAGACGAATACAGTGGAAACTTTCTAAACCAGACGCTTATAAAAACGATATGTTCGATACCTAAGCAAGTTGGTGAACGGTATCAGCTGAATTCAGGATAAAAGTTAGACAGTAAGCTTTCCTTTGGAAGCTTTCTATCTGACTTTCATCCTGCAGCAAGTTGTAATTTGTCTGTTGTGCTCAACTATTTTTCAAAATAAAAGTTTATCTTGTTTAGAAAGGTTTAACTTTTTATCAATGTTTAAACAAAGGCAATCATTAAGCAAAACAATATTGGGAGGCTGAAATACAGATCGGTTATTTTAATGCAGATTAAATATTAAGCAGATAACTCGTATATGCGAGTAAATGCTGTAAACACAACGCTCGTGAATGACATTATGGTGAGATAGGGAAGTTTTTCGCATAACAAAATGACTACTAAAACAAAATTATGATTGAAATATGCACAAATATGTCTGAAGCCATGTTTCTCCTTCAAATTGTTATAATAATTGGTCTTGTCGTATTAATAAAGGTGTATGTACAAATTCTGATTAATTCTGTCTGTTTTTGCTGAAATTCGTTATGTTGTATATATTATGCAAATTAACTCATGCATACCGAAAGGTTACTGGAACAAACATGATTAAGTTACTTTGTTTAATCCATTGAAAACATTTTAGCCTATTTTTAAGAGATCTGGTGTATAAATACGCCTCTCAGACAAAACAACAAGCTTGGTTTTCTTGATTTTTCGCAAAATTTTTGACTTTCTCATATCAAATCATGAATATTAAATAAAGTACACATCATCTGAATGACCTTTGTCTCTGCTTTACTTTGCTAATTGTTTAATATCTCAATCTCTCTCTGAAACAAAGTTATAGCCCATTTTAACAATGGGTTAGATTTGAAAATTACCTATGGGTTACCATTGGTTAGATTACGCATAGCAGTGACAAAATTAAGTTTGGTTACATTCTAAAATACCATGTAGAAGACTCCAACGAACGTGTTCATACCCATTTATGCCTTTACCCATGAAAAGTTCACACCCATGGGTGTACGGTACGTGTTTCAGGGACCTAGTCTGATTTAAGCAGTTCTTTATCCTGTACGTGTTCAAACTATACTCAACAAAATTTCTAATCGGTCACTTTATATTTCATTCAGAAAAAGAAATATGAAGAAATAATTAACCATGTGATTGTGTTACAATGCCAATGTAATCAATTTGGAAACAGATTATCACAATTTGTCGTCTATCACCTTTCCGTCTAAGCTTAAGCAACAACTTCTTTGGAGGGACCCCATATTTTGAAAGTCACAGGAGTTCTTAGGCCAAATGTTAGTAATGAGTATTGCCTATGCCAGCTGCAATAAGAGTTTCGTATTGACTTCTCATAGACGAGAAGAACTCAGCAGAAGTATTGATGACCTAACTTTCTCACACATCGACAACGTCACGCTCCAATGCGTCAACGTTTGGAAGCTGAGGAAAGGAACTAGCACGTTTCTTGATAATGTCGCAAACGTGCTCTGTAGCGTTAAACTCATATGTATCATCGGACACAAGCTGTCTGATGATGACTTCATCTTTAGGTGGCCGTCAACAGTGACTGTCCACCTCTCGCAGCCGTTTACGTACCGTCTGTGGTGTGACGTTACGGCCGTGTTAAGATGTCTTGCCGTCCTTGTAACAGGAAGAAATCTGTCTCCCAGGTGTGTCAATACAGTGTATCGGTCTAAGGAGTGTCGTTATCCGCCATTTTGGTTTCCTGGGGCGGTCTGCTCTACTTCCGGTGACGTCAAATTCCGCGTTATATAGCCTAAATGGTCGAAAGTTTCCGGTTACAAGTTCTAGCCACATGTAAATGGACAACATTTTGACGGCTCTGCCCTTCTTTTCATGTATCATTTTCGCCATTTTAGGTGTTTTTCGGGCTAGGCAGTCATTTGAGATTGTACTCGTGTAATCTTGCAAATTAGGCCAAACAAGCCACGTTGTTGTTCTGACGTTATCAAAGTAGGACAACGTGTATAAATCCAAAAACCAATAGCGCTAAGACCCTATCATATTGTGTGTAAAATATCATGAATGTGAACTTAGTATTTAAAGACATATGTAGCTTTAAAAAGTGACCGATTAGAAATTTTGTTAAGTATACATAAACTACAATACTCCAACCATCGCTTTTGGCCTGTTGCGCACAGGCTCTGCCTCACAAACATCTTGTAAAAAGTTCATCAACCTCTCTCTATCTTTGACAACCATATGAAGGATTTTCTCGAGTGAATGCTTTGTAGCTTGGTATGATTTGTAGGCTCCTACTACGGGTATTAGGCTAAACAGCATACTCCCGACACTGAACTTCAGATCAAAGAATAATTTAATGATGTCGTCACTTGTGCTCTGAATGGGAACTGTCTCTATACATGCCTTATCTCTCAATGTTTCCAATGACAGTCCAACACATTTTGCAAATTCAGCAAGTTGCATTTCATCCATTCCTAACTGCTCTTGGTAATCTATGTTGCGCTTTTGACATTTTCAACATCTACAAAATAACACATCCCGGGAAACGGAACAATGCTACGAAAAGCCGACAAAAAGCTCTTTTCCAGATTCGACTTTGTAAGAGATCAATCTTGGCTTTAACAATTCCTGGCGTCATTGAAGTAATGCTAAGTATTATTGCATCTCTTTTCAGGTCTTAAAATCCATCCATGAGCTGCCGAGTCAGTTCATCAAAATCGTACATGTCTGTTTCATAACTGTCTATCAGAAAAACTCGATGTCTGCAGCTATTGCTTGTCATGAACCTTTGAAGATTTGTTTCGCAATCATTTCTTATTCCTGCAACAAGCTCTTTGGCTTTTTCTGGATCCTTACGGTATTTTGGCTTTGCCTTCTTGTCGTTCACAACGTCCTGATGAATCTTCGTTCGAATAAAAATGAATTTACTTCTCTTGTCCTTTATGGAATTAGCTAACCAACAATCATCTTCCATAAACCTGTCGGCGGTCACAAGGAGGAATAGATCAAAATTACTGAAACCAACCCGTTCATCTGATAGATAAGTGTCTTTAGAAAAGTCTTCAGTTCCAAGACCAGGGAGATCATACAGAATCAAATTCTTATTGTTCGGATGTGGATACTTGCTTACTTTTGTTGTTGTTTGATTCCAACCTACTTTAGCGGCCCCATCATCTTCTGCAGAAATTCCCCTGAGAGCGTTTATCAAAGTAGACTTGCCAACACCAGCCCTGCCTGTTACAGCAATTTTCAATTCAACTGTTTTCCGTGTTTCAAGTTCTTCTTTTATGCACAATTTTAATTGTTTTAATTTATATGTTTTGATAATACTTATCAGTTTTTTTCCGTCCATTCTGTCTCTATGTCCTTTTCAATCACTAACACTGTTCTGAATCATCTGAAACAAACAGATCTTAAATTCAAATTAAATAAATCACACCGCACTCTATCTCTATACTGTTTTAAAATACAGGTCAATAGAGTAAAGTTCGTTATTTCTGTAACTTCATTTATTATTCAAATTTAATAACGGGTTTAAATGCATATGGCATCCGGACGTATTGGGTCTTTTTCAATTTGTTTGTATCATAAACTGATGAAAGTAAGTAAAATTTATATCAATACTCATACAATTCATGGGTGGTGTTTATTCGTAGTAGTATAGTTAGTTCATATATTCAATTCCAAAAGAAACTGCACTTTGTATTTTCAAATATTTTAATATCTAGACGACGTATCAATTTAAGATTTCGCACACAATATCTCATGTTCATTAGCAATCCATCGATTACAAAATTATTACCTAGTATGAAGAGACTTTTAGTTTTTTGGGAAAAACGTCATTTTGCATGTTTTGCACTTGCAGCTCAGGGAAAATGCACATGCCACCGAAAACGTGCATGAGTGTCATAAGTATTTCTAATACAAGCAAAAAAAACACATTTTACTTCTCATCGGTACACAACGAACTTGCTAAGAATGAATGAAAAATGGCAAATTAGAGTTGTTACAATGCTTGTTTATAACTACAACGTCACTAACGTGAGTATAACGTTAGGATACTAAAGAAACACACTCATTCGGTTGCTCAAACGTTTTCAACATACAAGTGAAGTGGCAGATCGCCGCAGACAGCGCACAGATACCTAGGATAGCAGTTCAACAAGCTAATTTGTTACGTTGGCGTTACATCGACGTCGTTTTCAAACAGCGTCTAGTTCTGCAAGACAGTACGGTATCTGTTGACAGACCGTATTGTGTTGCCTACGGAAAGCTCGGGCACCCATCCCGGCTAGGGGGCCCTTTAAGGGACAGCTCTTAACAGCACGTCGTTGGGCTGCTCGTTTGCAGCGAGCATGACGTCATATCCGTTTGGGCCAATAGTAGTGGACTCGTGCCTATTCACTTAGCCTTATGTTTGTCTTGCGTGTTGTTTTCTATTTAGTACGTAGATGAAGGAATGGTATTGCGTGTGTGTGTGTGTTTCGTGTGTTTTGACTGTGTGTGTGTGTGTTCTGCTTGAGAGGTGGGTGTATTGTTTGTGTTACGTTTCCTGCTTGAGTCTTTCGTATTTATTCGTGCCTTTTCTCTGAAAGGTCTAATAATATTCTTAGTCACCATGATGCTCGCACACGACACTTTAGGAGAAAATATCTTATTGACTCTGCAAATGGCCTTACCCACGGATAGGACAACGTTTCATTCCCGACACGGTTATTAGACGTCAAATAAGGTCCACGCGGTGTCTCATTGCCGCTGGCATCATGAGCAAAGATGGACACATACGATAATGACAAAACATGTCATAAATTTACATCTAAACCTACATAAAATTCCAAACTGAACATGGACTAATTCTCAGAGTTACTTTGCAACTTTGATTTTAACACTTCATCTTTTCTTGTTAAAAAACAACCACTTTTAACGACAGAATCTCAAAATCTGAAATAACTGCCATATTGTTCGTGAACTGATCTAAATTTTGGTACCAAATACATAAGCTTTTAGGAAAATAGTCAACGAATAACTACAGAAAACAAAGTGCACAGTTTCTTTTGGAATTGAGTATATATATCCAATGTTTGTCTATATTTGAATCTGATGACATAACCAAAAATGAGAAGCTATTATTGAATTCATATACAAATATAAAAATAGTGAATAGTACGATATATACGTTATCAGTAAATGCGTAACGTTAACGCTCAAATCCGTAACTGTCATATTTATTGGCAACGCAGTTTTTTTATTTGTCTTTTTTCATTCGGTGCAAACGACGATCCTGGCACACATGTTCGCAATATGAAACTGCGCCTCGCAACTTAATTAAAAACCCACGTCCTATGAGCATTAAACATCTCTAGCCATTTTAGCGGAGTCAACTGACGTTGGTTCCGGGTAGAATTCTCCCTCTGTCTACCAGTGCAGATGTTTAAGAATCCACCATCGATGCACAGTCAGACTGTCACACTTTTGTTTCGCTCTTTAATTCGATTTTTTTATCTGATGTTCCCTAATTGATGAAAATGTTAATTGGTATAAAATGTAGGCCAAGTTCGATAAATACTCAAATTGTATTAGGCATGTCGGAGTTATAACCCCTGGATTAATAAAATATGGCTGTTTCAGCCGTGTCCGCTCCCTAAAACTGACAGATCTAATTGGATCTTCAACAAACTTCTACAAATATAAAGTTATATCAAATATAGGTCGCATAAGGCATGTCTGAGTTCTATCTATCTATGGGGCGCGCTGCTTGCACGGAATCGCATGACCAAACTCCTCCACTCGTCTCTGTTTTCCATCAGTGTTGGTAGATGTTCTGCTGGGCAGTCCGCATCCTCACTCAGCTGATCGATGTACATCTTTCTAGGGCGCCCCACGTTGCTCTGTCCTTGTTTAGGTGTCCATAGTAGGACATCGCTGATTAGCTCATCTTTACTTCTCCAGCAGTGTCCTGCAAAGCGCATTCTTCTGAGTTATTGTCCTTTAATTATTACAAATGACTGTTTCAACCTTTTCTGCTCTATAACACAAACAGTTTTTACCGCATCTTCACCAAACTTGCTGTAAATGTTTATTCATACAAAATCTATGTCCAGTTTGATTACTACTTAATCGCATAAAAATGACTGTTTTAGCCGGTTTGCTCTCTAACACAAATACGTTTTATTGGATCTTCACAAAACTTCCTAAAAACGCTCATTGATATAAAATCTAGGTCGAGTTGTATTACTACTTAACTAGCATAAGGCATGTCTGAGTCATTGTCTTTTAATTATTACAATAATTTTGTTTAATATTCCAGATAGGGAATTAGATTAATATAAAAATATAAACTGCTCTTTTCAATTAATTCGACCTCTAAAGGCCTTTTTCAAAGAAAATCACGTCAAAACACACGTCACATTTTTGTTACATGCATTCAGCCATAAATCAAAGAATATTATTAAAAATGACTGTTTCAGACTGTTTTCATGCTATCTAACACAAACAGTTTTTATCGGATCTTCACAAAACTTGCTGCAAGTGTTTATTCATATAAAATATAGGTCAAGTTTGATTACTACTTTATCGCATAAGACATGTCTGAGATTTTGCCCTTTCAGTATTAAAAAATGACTGTTTCTGACTGTTTCGGCATAATTTACTCTCTAACACAAATATTTTTAGTGGATCTTCACCAAATTTGCTCGAAATGTTCATTAACATAAAATCTAGGTCAGGTTTGATAACTGTTAAAATCGCAATTGGAATGTTTTAGTTAATGCCCTTCACACTGGTTAGGAACTTGGTTACAGTGGGGCGAGGTTCCTCGCGACAGGTGGTATCGGAGTCCTGACTATACATGTTTCAGAGTCTCGTCGTAAAACTAAACTTGGGACGCTGAAGTGAACGCAAAAGAGGTAATTAAAGGTCAAATTGACATAAACACTGTAAATCGTTATTGTCACCATATAGTCCGATGTTTTTCTAAGCGTCGTACATGCTTAATTCGTTCCATGTATGGAATTTACCCTTGAAATAGTTAATAAAACGACGCGGTAATCAAGGTTTTTGTTCACAACGATCAATTCTTATAAATGACTGCATAATTTCGCCTGCAATCAATGTTTTTGGCAAGATTAATACTTAAATTGCATCTTTGCAAGAGAATCACATCACAAAATATCGTATATCAATGAAAATTTCTGGATTTTTAGTGGTTAATAAGGGTTCAGAGGCTAACAGAGAGTGTTACAGGTTCTCTAACAACAGGTTATTAAACGTTACAGGTTCTTATCGACATGTTTGTGTTTGTTTGAGAGAGAATGGATCTAAAAAGCATGTATTGCAAGAGGTCCTTTATCTTTTACAATGCTTTAAGCTGTCACCTGTCTTTTATACAATCAATTTGCCTTCGTTTTAGCGGTTGTAAATGAGATTTACTGTAATTATTACGTATTACTGCGTTCGGTTAGTGCCTACTTGATATTTTATCATATGTAAAGATGGTCGTCGTATTTAATAATTTCGAAATAGTAAACACAATGTAAAAATAATAAAAAGTATTCAATTTCAAAGATTCTGTTGCCCCTATTTATTTCCCAAAATGAAAACCAGACTCTTAAAAATAAATATATACTTGCAAATATCTCTAAAGCGATCAATGAAATAGCCTAACGTGTAGAACAGCTCCAAAGGCAAAACATTACCGGTACATGTAATAAAAAAGAACCTGCAAAGTTATCGTATGGTTATCTCAGTCCTTTACATAACTTGTCAACCAAAGTATAGTACTTAATGCAAAAACTGAAAGCCACCTTTAATTTAGACATTATGGTGTGCAAGGTAAATTCTTCATAATAGGCAAGTCTCATATCTTGCCACAGGCGAACTCTGGTCTCGATTTGCACTATTTGTGCTCTTTTTTAATGCAAATTTTCACAATAAGTTGCTCAATATTTTTAAGTTTAATTAATAGCTTTCTAACTATTTCTCAGACAAATAAATCATATGTGCAAAACGATCCGTCATATATCAAATATAAGTTTAAGCCGTTCACTGCTTTACTCTGACCGTATAAACACAGATAAACAGGTTAGATACAAATGAGAAGCTGAATGATTATGTGTCTGAATCGGATCAAAGCTGTTTGCCTATCTTAGAGATCCTTTTTCGAGATTGATCCTGGTGAGACATCGAGAAATTTGGCGCCGCACCAGGCTCTTAACTGTTTGCAAATACGACTGTTAGTCTATTAAATGTATAAAACAGGGCGTTATAGATCTTCCACCGAGAATAGGATCGAACCGCACTCGAACCCGTGTATATTATCAACATTGCGAAATTTAATAAGCAATTCAAATCTCAAGCGTGAGTAAATTTGCATGTTTTCTGGTGTCGTCTAAACGACGGCCTACACGAAAATGAGTTCCACAAACAAAGACCAGATTCTTTGGTCCATGTTTGTCTTCGAGATGTGCAATGTGTATTGAGTTCTGCTCCGCAAGTGTCACATTCAAAGGAACTCTTTTGCCAAGAATGATAAACATGCCGATATCTTGCCAGAGATTTCCGATTATTAAACCGTCCGCTGTATAATTAATAAAGCAGTTTGATTTTGTTGTGATACGCCATTACATGTTAATTAAAGTCATAGACTGAACTGAAAGATTTATTGCACAAAGTGCAATTTACCTTTTTTTTTCAATGAAAAAGTGTTCAGGAATTTTAGAATACCCATGAACGTTAAATAGAATAGTTCTAGGGTTTCAAAAAATGCTTTACACATTCTACAAAAGAAGTTCAAGAACTTCTGTAAATCTAGAACAATGGTTCTAAAAACAACAAATTCTTAGAAATATTGCAGCATATTCATGAACGTTTAATGGCCACTTCTACTATTTTTCATGAATGTTCAAGAAATCATTCTCGATAGTTCTAGAATAATTCAATACCTTCCCACAGGGGTATTTTTGTGGCGCTAAAGAATGCCTGAACTTGTGGTCATGTACTGATATTCTTTACAAAGAATGTACTGATATTCTTTACAAAGAAACTGCTTTTTTTTCATCTGCTTTTACGACATTTGCACGGGAGTCCGGCTGCTGGAAGTGCCGCATATATTGTTATTGCCGTTTACTTCAATATCCAGACTTATATCGAGTAAACTGGGGTCTTCTTACGAGATCTCGCCCATTTCGAGATTCGTGAATACTCTGTAACACTGTTATGAAGAACCTGTAACACTTATCAAACAGTCGTCAGGGACCTGTAACCTCTCCATCACATTGATAAGTAACACTAAACTTATGATAACATTAAAAAATCGGACATATTTCTGTAAAAAATGCTTCAATATTAGAAAAACACGAACAAATAGATAATCTTATTGTGTTAAATGCTGCAATTTCTCACGTTAATTAAATTTATAACAAAAATATGTGCATCTACATGTAGCCAGTGGGAATACTTGCTTTTATTTCCTCTATTCACCTGAATTCTAACACAGGCGACGTTAAGTATCTTCTTAAATGGAAGCCGAAAGCTCTTACCGCGTTATTTTATCATGAATCACTGTCAAGAGGCTGTGTAAACTCGCTGAACGAGTATGTTTTTACATGTACACGCGAGAAAAAGTCATGACTCTGAAACATTTTTCGAAATAACCCCTATACCACCTGTCGTGAGGACCCTCGCCCCACTGTAACCAAGTTCCTAACCAGTGATTCAATTATTTAAAAATAAAAGACTGTTTCAGCCATTTCTGCTCTATGTAACAAACAGTTTTAGTCCAATCTTCACCAAACTTAATGAAAATGATAAGTAATATAAAATCTATGTCCAGTGTGATAACTACTAAAATCGAAGAAGGCATTGTGAGTTTTTGCCCTTTAGTAATAAAAAATTACTGTTTCAGGCTTTTCTGCCCTCTAACACAAACAGTTTTATCGGATCTTTACCAAACTTAATGAATATGTTTATTAATATAAAATCTAGATCCAGTGTGATTGCAACTAGAATTGCAGAAGACATATTTGAGATTGTGCCCTTTAAGTGAATTAGGCATGTCGGAGTTTTTGCCCTTTTATTATTAAAAATGTATGTTTCAGCATATTTTGCTCTCCAACACAAATACTTTATATTGGATCTTCACCAAACCAGCTGAACTGTTTATAATTATCAAATCTAGATTTAGTTTGATTACTACGAAAATCACATAAAGCATGTCGGAGTTATTTTCCTTTAAGCATAAAGAAATTTGACTGTTTCAGCTTTTTTGCTCTCTAACACAAACAGTTTTATCGGATCTTCACCACACTTGCCTAAATGTTTATTAATATAAAATCTAGGTTCAGTATAAACACTACTGAAATCGCATAAGAAGTATCAGAGTGATTGCCCTTTAAGTATTTAAACCTAACTGTTTCAACATTTTTTGCTCTCTAACACAAATACTTTTTATTGGATATTCACCAAACTTGCAAGAAATGTTTATTAATATAAAATCTAGAACCAGTTTGATTACTGCTAAAACGGATTTGGAATGTTTGAGTTGTTGCCCTTCAATAATAAAAATGACTGTTTTAGCCTTGTCCGTTTCAGACTCAAACAGTTTTAATTGGATCTTCACCAAATTTGCAGAAAATAATATTTGTATTAAAACTTGGTCCAGTTCTATAAATGTTGATGCAGTCATTTTTTCAATAATTTAAGGGCAATAACTCAGACATGCCTTATGTGATATTGGTTGTTATTTAACTTGACCTAGATTTTATACTTAAATATTTGTGAAGATACAAAATGAAATGTTTGTGTTAGAGATAGATAAGCAGATGAATAGACAGACAGACAGACGGGCGGACGGACGGACAGATGGAAATATGGACGGACGGATAGATAGATAGATAGATATTTCTTTATTCAGTAACTTGAACTAACAAAATCCTCGTTAATCACAACATATATTCAAATGTTGATAAAGTGGTCACTCATACACGCACACGCACTTGCAAACACAAAACACATACACGCATGCGCGAACTTGCTCGTAATGAAAAGTATTTATTATCGTTCTAATGTTATTTAGAATCGAAACTGAGGTTGAACCTCTAGATACATTAACTAATAAATATATGAAACGAACAGAAGAACGAACTAGTGTCAAATCAGTCAAGGTAGTTTGATGCAGCCTTCCGCATCTCAAACGCTTCATAAACAAACCGAGAGCGGACAAGGCTGAAACAGTCGATTTCAGGAAATTTGGTGAAGATCCTCCGTACGTCTACCCCCAGTGCTGTACAAATTGTAGGTGAATCCCATTGGATAACCCTTTGCCTGTTGATCGCATCTTTACTGAGTTTACAAATTGTTTTAATCTAGAACGAATGCCGCGTGACGCGGTGTCTCATCTTAATCCAAACTGTTTGACACTCGTCTTAAGGTTAGTTTAATCTTTTTTTAAAAATGTATAAATCTAAACTGAACATATTTTCCAGACGACACTTTCAAAGCAGACGTCTGTGCAGCAGGATAAGGGTTAACCACTTCATCACAAGATAGAGTCTTCTGATAGCGTGGCACAAATTAAATCAAAAAAAAATTAAAAACGAATTTCTTATATCAAGCCGCTTTTTGTTTAAGAATTACGTCCAATGAAATTCAAATAGGATCCCAAACAACCGTTTATATGCTATATGCAGGTTTCCCCAAATACACTATGCGGCTTTACGTTACTTTTTCATGAACAGTCCATATACATGCAATGAAAAAACATAAGATTTGTTTTCTTTTTCTGCAAAATGTTATCATTATCTGATCGTTATTGGCAGATATATCGTCCCATATTTAAATGCACACTTAAACGATTCATTACCTGTAATCATTAAAATTTACCTTAGATGGGTGACAGATGAACTTGAATGAACTGTCATTAGAATGAAATTCAGTTAAAACTTCATTTTCACATGAAGAATTACGAAAATTTCAACACATTGACCTTTTTTTCACTTTAAATCCTGAATAACACCTATGTATGAAATAAAGGTTAGGTTACACTATTCTTAAAGATTTGAAAAAGTATGACTCTTATATGTGTGACATTGAGTCCAGCATCAGATACGTTATATAAAAAGTCTCGTAACTGAACCAGCACTTATCTGGTAACTAGAAATAGAATTATGTTTTTCAATGAGTTGGTATACTTTACTATTAGAAAAACTTTACTGTTACACATTGAGTAAGAAATCATTCATCGATATAATTTTTATCTAAAGTTTATGAAAGCAGTACAAAAGTCTTAAACATACTATGATCTCTTTAAAAAAGTACTTATTATTGTTGTTTGCTTAAATATGGTTTCACTTGTCTTATTCTTAGAAAAAATTGAAAACATAATACAATTACTACTTCATTAACGTTTCAGATGAAAAGATTTGTTTCGAAATAGTTAAATTTGGATAACTATAGTAAACTATTCAGTGGTCATAATGGAGTGGCTGCACTTTATATCAATTTTTCTCAGTTTTCACCTCCTCCTTTTTGCCATTTCGGATGAAAATGCACACTTAAAGCATCCAAACTTTATTTGTCAATCGCATGATATGTACATGTGATATTCACACCTTTCCTTTTGAAAGCAACTTCTACAACTGACCAACATGAGCAAACTAATGGGATACGCGCCCAAATGAAGTTTCTATCAGATGTTTGTGGACATATATGCATAGTTTCTTCAAACATATCATTGTGCCGTGTTAAAAAGAAAAATACACAGGTTACAATGTGCTTGTTTGGTCTATGTGCATTTGAAATGTATAATGTAGCCATTCTCAGCTAAGGACCGGAATGCGCTTTTGGCTTTCTGAAATAATGTAAAGTACGAATTGACACAAACACTAGCCCTTTCACTGTCAATGACGCCAACATGGCGCCTTCCCAAACAGTTTAACCCTTTCACTACCAAATTTTCCGTGAGGTGTTGACCCCTTCATCGCTTCGTTGTCGTTTACTTCAATTAGGTTGTTTGCAAGATCGTTTCAAAGTAAGTTTCAATGTAGTATGACTTAAAACATATTGCTACGAGTGTAATCAGGATACAAACTGTTTGCAAACGCACTTTCAAGATTCATTGAGAGTGAAAGGGTAAACACGGCATATGATCAGAATCTTAATTGTTTAACCACTAGTTTTGAAATTACATCAGTCATAATGCCTTAAATCTAAAATTTGAAACGATATTGCAGACAATTATATTGAAACAAACTAGAATATGGCAATGAAAGGGTAAAGTCCTAACGTAAAATTTGCCAATGGAAGGATCAAAGCCATTGAAATAGATCCCATTGCTCAAGCAAAACCTATTCTACCACGTTGCATTGAGTTTGACTCATAGAAAGTGCTTAGATGAATTAACAAGTTCTTGTATCAATTTAGTACAGCGCATTTTACCGATTTGCACGATATTCTGTAGAAGTTAACCTAAATGTAAAATGTTGGAGGGGACTCACATAGGGTTTGCCTGTTGTCCAATCCTTTTCTCTGAATAAGATATTATAAAAAAAAGTAAATGCAAAAAGTATGGCAAGTTAAATGAAGTACGCTACAAAGTGAAGGTACATCAGAACCAAGCGCAAAGTCTATCAAAGATGTCGCACAGGACGTTCGAGCGATAATACAAACGCTTATTGTCCCTTGTAATACTATTGTAACTTGGTGAACAAGTTGTGACTCAACTGGGGCTCGAACCCAGGACTTCTGGCTTACCATACCAACGCTCTAACCACTGAGCTACCGAGTCACCCAGGTAAAGCCATTCAACTATTTCACCATAATCTCTACCCGGCTACACTCACCCGCTCTACACAAGAATTCGTCCCGAATTCTTACTCAAGAACACTCCACGAGTTTCTTATTTTACATATATTCCATTTAAACTACCCTAAGGGTTATCTACGTTGGGCGCCAAATGTAACTTGGTGAAAATGTTGTGACTCAACTGGGGATCGAACCCAGGACCTCTGGCTTACCATGCGAACGCTCTAACCACTGGGCTACCGAGTCACCCAGGTAAAGCCATTCAACCATTTCACCATAATCTCTACCCGGCTACACTATCATCGCAAATACTTACAAATCCGTAATAATAAGGTTATTTTACGTCAACTTTAATTACATTTTCTACACTGTTTGCAACGGACAATAATTAATTAAGATAAAGTTGGATTATGACAGTACATGCCTAATGAGTTCGTGACAATGTTTATCTGTATCGACATTCTTGCGTAGAGCGATCGGCCACTCTCGCCAACTGGCTCTTATACCGAATTGTGCTCGAGTATGGCAGATCGCACGACTTTAAGTGTCAAGTTATGCTACTTTCTTGTAAATGAGCTCTCTCTATACGCTGTCATTGTAATTTATATGGATAACTGCGGTGTTTTTTAAACACGTCATTTTACATAAGAGGGACAGTATAACGGGTCCATGTTTGAATTTAATTACATGTTGATTACGATTGCTTGATATACGCTGATACGTAAATTATGACATGGTCATATGGCAGTTCTGGATTTACAAATAACTGACGTGATACTTCATAGTTCGACCCTTTTAATACAATTCTACTAGAAACAACAAATGCAATGTGCATTAATTGTACGGAATAAATCTGATTTATATTAAAATTTGACATAGACATGACACGAAACACTGTCAATTGAGTTTAATCCGTATATTCGTTGTTTCTTGGGTCCATGCTTATAAAGCGTTTGAGTTGAGTCTGAAATCGTTCTCAAGCATTCGATTGGTAAGATTTGAGCCTTCACTCAAATCTGACCAATCTCATGCCTGATAACGTACTCCGACTCAACTCAAAAGCATTATTAGCGCCTGGCCTGGAACTTCAAATGGACAATCCAATTTTCCAGATATGCGCAGTCCATTTTATTTTACAATATTTTGCAACATTACACACAGTTAAGACTATTCACGTGCCATATAATCACGATCTAAACTGTTTGCATAGAACTACTTTGCTGTACCGATTTAAGTGTTTCCTGTAAACAGTTAATGACCTTATCAGAAGCCGTGTAGTACAGCGTTTAATCAGGAAATAAACTGTTTGACATTCGTTACGATATAATTTTAGTCTAAAGTTTATCTAAAATATATATCTGAGAAATAAAACCAGAACCAAATGTTTATAGCAGATGATTCTTGGACAGTGAATGAGTTAACAAGGATCTGACCTTAATCTAAAATGGAAGAGTCGTTCTGTACATAAAGGCGACATTCATTCTGACATTGAAATCTAGTAAATCCTTACTTCAAACCCTTACACTTAGCATTATTTTTATTTGCTTGAAAGAAATATGGATGGACGAGTTGATTTAACGGCAATGCGACACAAAATAGGTCATATAGCGCCGATGATTGATAAGGGATAATGAGATCACATGATAATGATTTCTGAAAGATGATGTTGACTAATTTCCATCGTTGCTAAAGTAACTCATGATATCATGACCACTGACCTGATTTCATTTTAGTTCTTATCTGATGGGGGTTTCTCGGTCTAATAAACAGAAACATAACCTATGACAATTAAGCCCAAGAAGCACGAGTAGATAGAAAGTCTCTGGGGTTTGAAATAAAGAAAATACTGTCACCTGCAAAACTATATGGAATGAAAACTTTATTGTGGCCATTTCGAGGTAAAGATATTTTGACCGAAGAGAGACAATCAGATAAACACAAATTTCTTACCATTCACTAAATGTCGTCTTTGTATCTAATCATATCGTACATTCTCAATGTACATGTGTATTCTTGTTTAGTACGATTATGAAGTGCTTTCGTTTGCATCTTGGTTTTAGTAAGACGAATACAGCGGACCTCTCTAAACCAGACACTTGTTAAGCGATATTTTTATACCTAAGCCAGTTAGTAAAAGGTATCAGCTGAATACAGGATAAAAGTAAGATAGTAAGCTTCCTTTAAAAACTTTCTATCACATACCCCATTCCACGAGACGGCGCTCGATGGCGATCTCCGCGCTCCGACAGAGCGCCATAGGTCGCCTCAGAATGAGGCAATCTAACGGCATTTACGATCCGATTGCGTTCAGATTACGCTCCGATGGCGATCCGTTAGCGATCTGTTAGATCCGATAGCGACTTCATGGTCATTGGTCGCCACCCAATTCATAAAAATGATGCGCTCTTGTATGATCAGATTGCGCTCCGTGGCGCTCAAAGGCGACTAAGATGCGATCTGTTGCGCTCTTTTGGCGCTCCGATGGCGACCACTGCGATCTATGGCGCTCAAAAGAGATCCGATAGCGATGTCGGCGACCGATGGAGATCCATTACCGCTCTGTTAGCGCTCTACTTGATCTGATTAGGGAGATATCCTATGAAGACCTGTGGCGCTCTGCCGCGCTCATTCGTTTTAAATTCGCTAGCAGATATTTAGGCAAATAGCCATACATATAGCTGCTTTCTTTTTGACTTGTGTCCACTCAATGCAGTAACATAGTAATGCAGACGATTCCTATAAGAGCTTTCTGCATTACGTTAGTCACTAGAAAGCTGTGCTTTTTCATTTAATAGTTACTACAAATGTTCTAACGCACATCAAAATCAATGTTTAACGCCATTATATTAACACATTTTTCGATATCATCATTGTATGGGTGTATAACAGTTTGGATCCGGATGAGACGTCGAGTTACATCATGCAATTTGGATATATTGATAGAAAATACTATCGGGTATTTTGAAATGCAGAGACTCACTATCAGATCGCCACGGAGCGCAAAGTACCTACTGATTTGCTTTGTTGGGTGATGGTGGCGCTCTAAGGTGATCCGATAGCGCCCTAGTTACGATCTTGGCGATCAAGTAGCGCTCCGATGGCGACTTAGGAGATCGATTAGCGATCTGATGGCGTTCTGGCCGGAGCGCCACGGATCTTTGTGCAGGGGAGTAAACCGACGGCGATCTTGGCGATCATGGAGATCAGATAGCGACCCATTTGCGCTCAGGTAGCGCTCCTGGCGACCTCGGCGCTCTGCATGGCGACCTGTGGCGCTCTGACAGAGCGCCATAGATCGTCGTCTCGTGGAATGGGGGTATAACTTTCATCCTGCAGCAAGTTTTAATGTGTCTGTTGTGGTCAACTAGTTTTACAAAGAAATGTTTATCTTGTTTAGAAATGTTTATCTTTTTATCAATGTTTAAGCAAAGGCAATCATAAAGCAAAACAACATTAGGAGGCTGAAATACAGATCGGTTTTTTAATGTAGAATAAATGTTAAGCAGATGATAACTCGTATAGGCGAGTAAATGCTGTAAACACAACGCTCGTGAATGACATTATGGTGAGATGGGGAAGTTTTTCGCATAAAAAACATGTCTATTAAAAAAATATTTATGATTGAAATATGCACAAATATATCTGAAGCCATGTTTCTCCTTCCAAATTGTTGTAAGAATTGGTCTTGGCGTATTAATAAAGGTTTATGTACAAATTCTGTATAATTGTGTCTGTTTGCAGAAATTCGTTATGTTGTATATATTATGCAAATTAACTTATTTATACATGTACATGCATACCGAAAATTTACTGGAACAAAACATGATTTAGTTTCTTTGTTTAATTCATTGGAAACATTTTAGCCTAATTTTAAGAGATCTGGTGTATAAATACGCCTCTCAGACAAAACAACATGCTTGGTTTTCTTGAATTTTCGCAAAATTTTGACTTTCTCATAAATGTTCCTAAGTATCAAATTATGAATATTAATTACATTACACATCACCTGAACGACCTGTGTCTCTGCTTTACTTTGCTAACTGTTTAATATCTCAATCTCTCCCAGAAGCAAAGTTATAGCCCATTTTAACAATGGGGTATATTTGAAAATTACCTGTGGGGTACCATAGGTTAGATTACGCATAGCAGTGACAAAATTAAGTTTGGTTACATTCTCAAATACCATGTAGAAGACTCCAACCAACGTGATCATACACATGATTGCCTTTTCCCATGAAAAGTTCACAGCCATGGGTGTAAGGTACGTGTTTCAGGGACCCAGTCTGATTTAAGAAGTTATTTATCCTGTACGTGTTCAAACTATATACATAAACTACAATACTTCAACCATCGCATTTGGCCTGTTGCGCCCAGGTTCTGCTTCACGAAGATTGTTCTTCTAAAAAGTTCACGAACCTCTCTCTATCTTCGACAACCATTTGAAGGATTTTCTCGAGTGAATGGTTTGTAGCTTGGTAAGATTCGTAGGCTCCTGCTACGGGTATTAGGCGAAACAGCATACTCCCGACACTGAACTCTAGATCAGAGCATAATTTAATGATGTCGTCCCTTGTGCACTGAATGGGAAATGTCTTTAAACCAGCCTTATCTTTCAATGTTTCCAATGACAGTCCAGCACATTTTGCAAATTCAGCAAGGTGCATTTCATCTATTCCAAACTGCTCTTGGAAATCTTTTGTTGCGCTTTTGACATTTTCAATATTTACATAGTAAGACACCCCGGGAAACGGCAATATGCTACCAAGAGCCGACAAAAAACTTCTTTTCCAGATTTGACTTCGTAAAAGATCAATCTTGGCTTTAACAATTCCTGGCGTCATTGAAGTAATGCTAAGTATTATTGCATCTCTTTTCAGGTCTGAAAATCCATCAATGAGCCTCCGAGTCAGTTCATCAAAATCGTACATGCCTGTTTTATAACTGTCTATCAGAAAAACTCTATGTCTGCTGCTATTGCTTGTCATGTACTTTTGAAGATTTTCTTCGCAATTATTTCTTATATCTTCAACAAGCTCTTTGGCTTTTTCTGGATCCTTATGGTGTTTTGGCTTTGCCGTCTTGTCATTTTCAACGTCCTGGTGAATCTTCGTTCGAATAAAAATGAATTTACCTCGCTTGTCCTTTATGGAATTGGTTAAAAAACGATCATCTTCAAAACACCTGTCGGCGGTCACAACGAGGAATAGATCAAACTTTCTGAAACCAACCCGTTCATTTGATAGATAAGTGTCTTTAGAAAAATCTGTAGTTCCAACACCAGGGAGATCATACAGAATCAAATTCTTATTCTTTGGATGTGGATACTTGCTTACTTCTGTTGTTGTTTGTTTGCAACCTACTTCAGCGGCCCCATCATCTTCTGCAGAAAGTCCCCTGAGAGCGTTTATCAAAGTAGACTTGCCAACACCAGCCCTGCCTGTGACGGCAATTTTCAATTCAACTGTTTTCCATTTTTCAAGTTCTTCTTTCATGTACAATTGTAATGTTTTTAAATCAAATGTTTTGATAATACTTATCAGCTTTCTTTCGTCCATTCTGTCTCTATGTCCTTTTCAATCACTAACACTGTTCTGATTCATCTGAAACAAACAGATCTTAAATTTAAATTTAATAAATCACACCGCACATTATCTCTCTACTGTTTTTTAGTACAGGCCAATAGAGTAAAGTTCGTTATTTCTGTAACATCATTTATTATTCAAATTTCATAACGGGTTTAAATGCATATGGCATCCGGACGTATTGGGTCTTTTTCAATTTGTTTGTATCATAAACTGATGAAAGTAAGTAAAATTTATATCAATACTCATACAATTCATGGGTAGTGCATTCGAAGTAGTATAATTAGTTAATATATATATCCAATGTTTGTCTATATTTGAATCTGATGGCATAACCAAAAATGAGAAACTATTATAGCATTCATATACAAATATAAAAATAGAATATTAGAGTATATACGTTATCAGTAAATGCGTAACGAAAACGCTCAAATCCGTAACTGTCATATTTAATGGCAACGAAGTTTTTTAATTTGTCTTTCTACATTCGGTGCAAACCGTTTTCAATATGAAACTGCGCCTCGCAATTTGATTAAAAATTCACGTCTTATGTGTGCATTAAAAATCTCTAATAGCTTTAGCGGAGTCAACATGACGTTGGTTCCGGGTAGATTTTTCCCCACTGTCTAGCAGTGCAGAGTAGTAAGAATCCACCATCGGTGCACAGTCAGACTGTCACACTTTTGTTTTCGCTCTCAAATTCCAATTGTTTTTATCTGATGTTCCTCAAACTTGCTGAAAATGTTAATTGGTATAAAATGTAGGCCAAGTTCGATAAATACTCATATTGTATTAGGAATGTCGGAGTTATTACCCCTGAATTACTAAAAATGGCTGTTTCAGCCGTGTCCGCTCTCTTAGAAAAACAGATCATATTGGATCTTCAACAAACTTGCTAAAAAAGTTAACTTATATAAAATCTAGGTCCAGTTTGTATATAATAAAAATTTATCTCAGGGGTTTGTGTAATGTTTCATTAAAGATCCAGTTGAGACTATAAACACTACTGGTTGAAGTGACCTTGTAGTAGTATGATATGAGGTTCTAGAGTACGGTGTTTAAAGAATATGTAAAGAGCATGACGTATAAAGCTTGTTTAACCCAGAGTATGTATATGTTACAGGTAGAACATGTAATCAGGGATTACGCGTAATTCCTGATTTTTTTAGGGATTACGCGTAATCACTGGGCGTTTGAGGGAACTGATGAAATGTCCCTTTTTCATCAATTAAATAGATTTGTATTATCAAGCCATTTATTTTGGTATAAATAATCGTGCTTTCTTAAAATATCATGGTCTAATGAACGTTCATATAAAGTTTATCGCACAAGTGAATAAAAATAAGTGAACAGTGTGCATATAAGCCAAGTCATTTAAAAAAAAAACACATACGTGTATGTCTTGTTAATAAGGTTAACAAAATATTTCATAGCGGTGTACTTGCCTTTGACCTAAATGAAGTAAACAAGGTAAGATCAATTACTTTAACCAAAAGTAACTGCCAAATATCATAACAATTGAACGAAAAGCTTCAAAATTACGCCGTTTCCCTGGTAGATTTAGGGTTTTCGTAACACACCTGATTTTCAGTGATTTCATGTATTCCCTGATTACCTGTTATCCCTGAACATATATATGATACAACGAAAAAGATTAAGTATGGTACTCCTTGTAAATCGATCACGTGTAGAAATTAGTATGGTGTATAGTTTTTAATAATTATACAACACCAGAAAAAAAAAAATTTAAGTGTGTGGTCTTTATTTGTTACAGATATTTATTAGCAAGCTAGGACCACTTGAAAAGGCAACAAAGGGTAATGAAATGTAACGTGCAAGTTTAAATTATGCACATAAACATTCTGCTTTGTGCAGAAGTTCACCAAGGTAGGCATCTTCTGTTTAATAAAAACAACAACTGAGCTTTATATATTTATAAAACAGTTTTTATTTATTTTTGTTTTAATCAAGTACGTCTAGCGTGCATACATGTACTAAAAGAAACAACCGTCACCGAGTTAAAGTATCTGACATTAACACAGCTGCTAATCATCCTAAACTGATAATACATTCTGTACATCGGTCTTTAAGTATTCGTGTCCACATATCACTGTTTACCAATTCCAAATACGTTTGAAAAAAGTTGGATATAAGAGAAATGTTTTTATTCAGTTTGAAATCCTTATATTAACCGCCAGCACTTTTTTTATAATTTCGGTCGCCTATCTCAAGATGAGACTGATGATAATTGTTATTTAATTCTATTCAGCCCTTTAGTTCAGATTTCCGCGATGTAAACACGAACCAAATAACTGGTACTGTTAAAGGTCCATTATCTAATACACTGGTATGACTTTGATCGTTTCGTTAGCCGTAATACATGTATCAAATGCTTTTGGAAACTTGTTAATAAAGAATTCGCTTGAAATTGCTTATAACACCAGAAATCATAATCAATCGATGCGTAATGTGAACCACAATTATGTATATGCCCAGTATAATTTCTTTTGTAATACATATTGAAAGTGAGATAAATAGTACAGATAAACATTTAACAATACATTGTACATTGAAAGCACGCAAGTCATTTCCATGATCGTTAATAAATAATATATGCGCACTCAATTATCCAGGTAGATCAGAAAACTATATCTGTTTGCAAATGAGCAATTATGAAGCTCAAAATATTTTACCCCAGAGACCTTCCTACTTACCCGCAGTTCTGATGCCCGTTTTATCAAACGTCGCACGACAAAAGCGTTCGTGAGTCAAACTTTTGAAATATACATGCAATATTGATTTCTCCATCTAATCCTGTCTTGTGACATCTCGTTGGTTTTGTGTTTTCCAGACGATTCCAAAGAAATGTCACAAGACAGGATTAGAAAGAGAAACAGATAATAATTGAGAATTTCAAAATATTACTTACCACAATATTAATTTTGTCGTACGATGTTTCATAAAACGGGCCCCAAGGGGCTTAATTGTCATTTGGAATATTTTCTGTTTATTAGATCGAGATTATCTCCTCTGCCAAAAACTATAATGAATGCAAATCGGTGGTTTTGATTCAATGCCCTGCTTAGCAGCGAATGAGATTAGCCAAAATTATCTTCCTGAAATCATCATCAACATCATCATCATCATATAACCCCTTATCAATCATCGGCGCTATATGACCTATTTTATGTCGCAGTGCCGTAAAACTCAACTCATCCATCCAAGTATTTTAATAAATTCAATATTACAATACAAACAATAGTCGTTTCCGTTCAATCAGTTAAATTGTCAACGGTGAAACACATCAATCTAGCGGAGAAATGAAATCATAACGTAGAATGCAACACTATATTTTACATGAAAAGAAAATAGTAAATAACATACACATGTCGTATCTAGCCGTGTGCCATTTAGCGAACCTGTATTATTTCTTCGCCTGTCTGCTTAACAATGGCAAGCATACCACCAAATCAAATAATTTAAATAGGATATTATCTACATTTGCCAAATAAGGCTATCTGGTTACATCGAATTCAGGGCAGCCAATCCTCGGTCGTACACCAGGCCGCAATTGGTTAAATGTTCTGCCGAGATGAAAATGTTAAACCATGAAACTTTACTTGTCTAAGGTTGTGTATATTGTACAAATAGCTGCTGTTATCACACACTTCAACTTTCTGCACGTAATGTGAATTGACGCCTGCATTATTTGTCGTCTGCAGTAATTCTTATCGTCGATACAAATATGCGCCAGTGTATTCCCGAGTGACAATTTATTATTTTTGTTATACCGGTGTGTTATTATTTTGATTCAGCCCACTAAACTTGATTTTAGACAAGCTACTAGAGTAACATTGCATGTTAACAATACGTTTGGGCAGTTTGGATCGCTGACAGATGCATCACCGGAACATCATACAAATTGCTAAACAATTTCAGAAAATCAAAGTGATAACCCCTTTTTTATTTTTAACATGATGGTACATACGGAAATATCATACCAGCCATTATCTACACACTTAATACGTTTCACATTAAAATATCATAGTATCGTACAAAACATATTTACACACTTCTATCACACGGTCAATTTCATTTTCAAATAATTAAAATGAAAATTATTGAAAAGATATATATTTTGTAAAAATACTTGTACTGATTAAAATACACAAAATGTTTCTGAATAAATACTTATTAATTGATAAATCATATCAAAATACAAAATATTCCATGTTTTTTATGGATCTAGATACCATTTGTTTCCTCGGGCATTTTACCTACTAGTCTGGTTCCCTGTCTCCTATATCTCCGATTGGGGACCGTAAAGTAAATTCTACTCCGAAATATGTCTTTAATGCTAGGTTCACACCAACGGCGAATGCCGCGCTTTAAATCAGCGAGCAAAGCGCCGTCATTTTTGTTAACTTTTCCAAAAATATCACGATCTCTTATGCTAGGTTCACACCAACGGCGAATGCCGCGCTTTAAATCGGCGAGCAAAGCGTCGTCATTTTTGTTAACTTTTCCAAAAATATAACGATCTCTTACGCTCTGATAAGCTCTGATACGCTCTGATAAGAACTGGTTGCCGCTTTGGGACGAATTATTTCCCGACTTGTTACGGTTTCTCGCCCTTTGGTCCCGCTTTGGTCAGGCTTTGATACGCTTGAAATCACGCTTTAATAAGCTTTATTACACTTTATTACGCTTTGATGCGATTAAGGCGCTTTAAATCAGGCTTTGATACGATTATCAAGCTTTGTTGTGCATTGTTACGCTCTGTAAAGCTCTGTTACGCATTGGAAAATGTCAAGATCGCAGATTCATGCCGATTTTTATCCAGAGCCTATATAAAGATGCAGAAGTTCCACAAAATCATTGCATCTTTGAATCCAGAACACGATTGCATAACAACAAGATCCAGAATTTCCAGATGTTCCAGAGCATGATCTATCTGAAGAAGACATGATGTTTGTCTCTTTGTTGTATAACTACATCCTAGCCCTTGAGAGCGTGAAAGAGCGTGAGAGAGCGTGAAGAAACTTGCTAAGCATAACAAAGCCTAACAAAACGTGTCAATCCTTGATCGAAGCGTCTCAATTCGTGGGAAAGCGTGATAGTCCTTCATGAAAACGCAACAAATCGTAACAAAGCGTGTCAGATCTTGATGAAAGCGTCTGACCTCGTGTCATATCTTCATGCCAGATCGTAACAAATCTTGAGACATCTTAACGAAGCGTGTCAAGTGGTGACAGACCATGAAGAATGGGGTCCCCGCTTTGAACCAAGCTCTGTTAAGCTTTCCTACGCTTTGAGTCAAGCTTTGCTGAGCTTTGTTACGCTTTGTTAAGTTTTGATGAGCTTTGATACGCTCTAGGCGCTTTAATCAATTCGTGACAAAGCGCCCAAATTTTTTAAACAGTTTAAAAAAATTGGGCGCTCTTGCCGAATGTCCCGCTTTACTCCAAGCTTTCCCACGATCTATTACGACCCTGACGCTTTAATCAAGCTTTGTTACGCTTTGGTGCCGCTTTGCACGCCGCTTTAAAGCGCCATCAAAGCGCCGTTGGTGTGAACCTAGCATTACACTCTGATAAGCCCTGATACGCTCTGATACGCTCTGATACGAATTGGTTGCCGCTTTGGGACGAATTATTTCCCGACTTTTTATGGTTCCTCACGCTTTGATCCCGCTTTTATCAGGCTTTGTTACGCTTGAAATCACGCTTTGATAAGCTTTATTACGCTTTGATGCGATTATGACGCTTTAAATCAGGCTCTGATACGATTATCAAGCTGTGTTGTGCATTGGTACGCTCTGTTCAGCTCTGTTACGCATTGGAAAATGTCAAGACAGTCGATGTCATGCCGATTTTTATCCAGAGCCTATATAAAGATGCAAAAGTTCCACAAAACCATTGCATCTTTGACTCAAGAACACGATGGCAGAACAACAGATCAAGAAGTTCCAGATGTACCAGAGCATGATCTATCTGAAGAAGACATGATGCTTGTCTCCTTGTTGTATAACTTCATCCTAGCCCTTAAGAGCGTGAAACAGCGTGAAACAGCGTGAGAGAGCGTGACGAATCTTGCCAAGCGTAACAAAGCCTAACAAAACGTGTCAATCCTTGATCGAAGCGTCTCAATTCGTTGGAAAGCGTGAGAGTCCTTCATGAAAACGTAACAAATCGTAACAAAGCGTGGCAGATCTTGATGAAAGCGTCTGACCTCGTGTCAGATCTTCATGCCAGATCGTAACAAATCTTGACGAAGCGTGTCAAGTGGTGACAGACCGTGAAGAATGGGGTCCCCGCTTTGAACCAAGCTCTGTTAAGCTTTCCTACGCTTTGAGTCAAGCTTTGCTGAGCTTTGTTACGCTTTGTTAAGCTTTGATAAGCTCTAGGCGCTTTAATCAATTCGTGACAGAGCGCCAATTTTTTTAAACAGTTTTAAAAAATTGGGCGCTCTTGCCGAATGTCCCGCTTTCCTCCAAGCTTTCACACGATCTATTACGACCCTGACGCTTTAATCAAGCTTTGTTACGCTTTGGTGCCGCTTTGCACGCCGCTTTAAAGCGCCATCAAAGCGCCGTTGGTGTGAACCTAGCTTAACTAAAAATCCGGAAATAGGTTTATCCGAATTGTGTATCCTCTGGATATTTATGAGGAGAATTCAGCTGTTCCATTGGTAATCAGAGGTAAAAATACACTCAAATGGCTTTATTTTGTTTATCGTTAGTTACTGAATTATTGCGTTAATATCAGATGATCAATCGTTTTAAACAACATTTGTTATTGTCTTCAATGTAAAATCTTACCCTGCGCATTCCGCCATTACCAGCCCGTGCCTGACCTTTGATATATGAAATAATCAAACATCCGGGGACCTGACTATTTACCTACGGCATATTTTCCGCGTTTGTGACACTTGACATATTTCCTTATGTATTAGTTCGTTTACTATCGGGGCATATTTCTGACACCAGTTAAGGTAATAGTGCACGGCCATATTAAATTCTGGCTATTGTAGCCAACTTTGAGGTCAAATGCTACTCATGCTTTACAGAGATGAGTCTCAATCAAAACACACAGTCGAATTCAAAGCATGTGTATATGTTCTAACACTGACCGAACTATGCCGAAATAAGCTGCCTCGCTAATTATTTACAAGCATTAAAACAAAGGGATTTTTGGGCACGTGCACCGCACTGTATAGCAAACAATTCAACAGAAAAACTATGACAAATTGCAACCCGGTTCTTCATTGAGATGACAGGAATGTTATTTTCAAGCATTTCTTTCTGAATAGGTGTTTTGATTATATTTACCACGTGTAGTGAAACAAGTCCACCGCCATTTTGAAGCCAAAACACGACATGTATAGTGAAATGTGGTACGAGTATTTTGGATCTAAAGCTCTGTTTCTACGTTGATCATACACTTTTACTTGCTTTTCTACTAGGCGAGAAATGAGACTACAGCATGCACTTTTCTGATTCCCAGATCAATATTGTTTTTGATTAGATTTCTCTCCTGAAAATCTGTTCGCTTTTGTTTACATACAGGCTAAAAGATGACACCGAATCACTCGTTATGGAAGAAATATATTAATGCGCTCCAAAACTACTTTCGCGAAAAGATCGTATTTATTTTCATAAACATGAACGTCATTGTTTTAGATACAATTTTTCTAATTCAGAATCAACTGTTTTAAAGACGAAGTCGCAATTTATAGCGTTTTAGATAATTTTGTCGTGATTTTTTTTTCATAGCCGAATAACCATTTAAAATACAAACGACAATACTGACCCCGGCTTTGCGCAAAAAATACACATTTATACCCTATAGATTATAACATATATGCGAATTAAACAATTAATTTCCAAGCATAAAATCAGAAACGTATGCTAACATTTCTATAATCGCACTATGATCTGTCTCAAAACCAATAATATAATACATGTAAGATCTAATTATATTGGCGTCAGTTAACGATCTTCGTTCGATAAGGGCGAACTCTCATTGTTGTTAACAAATGGGTTACCTTCGGAAATCTTGAAAATCCCGTGCAAATTGTTTGCAACCACCAGGTATAAATATCTTATCTACGGTGTGGTGTTTGCGTCCGAGTTAAGAATTTTCGCAAATTTCTCTGGAATATTCATTTGAAATATAATGATAAATCGATCTTCCTTCCAATGGGGAATATAATTTTTTCCCTGGGGAAAATAAAAGGGGTTATGGTCAAAGCGTACCATAGTCAAAACGTACCCTTTTATGGTTGAAGCGTACCACATAAAGGATATGTACGGGAAAAGTTCAATACGGTATTAAGTGACAGTTAATTGATTTTTGCATATTTTTTACCTGTAAAACGCGTAATTAGTGTATTTTTCATAAACCTTGGTCGGTTTCACCCATACACCTACTTATCTAGCACACGATGAACAGTTATGGCATGTGCATGCATGTATATCTTATTGTTACATTAAATATACATGCCAAACTGCCAACGCAAGACCTCCAAGTTCCCTTTAATTTTCATATAAGAACGTTAATTTTAAATCGATGGAAAATATGACACAACATTATTTAATACTTTTATTTATGTTTTTAAATTGATGTACTGTCCTCAAAGTTGTTAATATTGGCAACGAATTTTCATTGACACTTCTGACGAATAATAACTATCTATCCAAACGTATCGCTAATTTTTGGTTAACATTCCCCATTGTGTCGGAATTTGCCGGTTCCTCGTGATAATTACCAAAAAAGCGTCCGCTATAGAGAATCGTGAATTTCCGTAATCGACATTTATTTTTAGCTCCCTTCATGCCATTTAGATCTACATCAGTTTGGAGTGAATGGCGAAAAGTGCAACGCCTACATACGAGACAAAAGGTTTCTAATCGCTATAAGTCTAATGAAAAATAAATACCATGTTTAAATCAAACAGACGTCGCGCTGCCGCATATCCCCATTAGATATAATTTAAACAAAGAAGGAACGTATCTATACATGTAAGCGTAAATGTTTTTGTTGACAGTGCATCAATTGTTTCTATCAATCGTACACAAACATTTTGTCATCAGTTTTCGCGAATTAACGATAGCACTCAGCGTATTTCAATAGAATTGAAACATATCGCTAATCATTTAGAAAGAAAACATACAGTATAAGAATGACAATCCAATTCCATGACAAAATGTTATTTATTTAAGCATTTTGGTCATGTTTGTACGTCCGTGAATTGATAAGACCAAACATTTTATAAGTTTTCTCGGAATTATGAAAGAATTAGCAGAAAGAAATGCCTTTGATTTACATCTACAAAACATGTCTGTATACAGGAACATGGGGAAACAGTTCAGACTACAGACCCAGATTTTAGAGATCTTATGATCTAGTACTGCACTGTTTGCAATTTTCTTTTTCAAATTATTATAATGCTTATTCATCATCATGATAATCAGAAAGCAAGTGATTGTAGGTTAACTGTTTCCTTTACCTCTCTGTCAAACCGTGCATTGAATTTGTTTCAGAGGTTGACTGAGATATTAGTCCTTTTTGTATCTACCATTTACAAACAGATTCTAGCAAGGATTTCTTTATATATCATAGTCAATTTAGTCACACAGCAAGATTGATAAATTTAAAAACAAAGTTTTAGCAGGCTCTTTATCTTTATAACACCACTGAAGAAATGCTTTAAAGTCACACAGAGAACACCATTTATACATTAAAACTTTAAAAAAAATTCGACACGCGGAAGGGGGTAACACTCCCTCCCGCATCCCCCCCCCCCCCCCCCCCCCCCCCCCTGCCCCAGCGCCTTCCAGTTTTTTCTGGGGAGAACCCTGGAAATATAGATCTATTACGGCGAAATCTCGAAAGGTATGGCTCAATTGCTTAAAAACTATATGCTGATACATACATATATGATCAGTATCGACAATGGAAAAGGACAGGTATATAGCTGTGTCATTAGCGAATAGGTGATTTACATTCCCGCGGAGATCATTAATGTAAATGTTGAATAGTAATGGGCCAAAAACATTGCCCTGGGGGACACCCGATGGAACTGGGATGGTGGAAGATATGGAAATATTTGCAGCTACTGGCAGAGACCTGAGAGACTTGTCCTCTTATGGCATAGTGCTGTAGCTTGATCAGTTATTTTTCGTGATTGACGATATTTAACCTTGTCCGCTTACTAACTCTTATACTTTTCATCCAAGTATCATTACCCTTGAAAAACTATAATTTGTCAATTTTAGCCTTGTCCTATTTGGGACTCGAGAAGTTTTAAGCTGAATTGTAAAATCTTTCTGAACATGTTGATATGAATGTGTAAAACCTTGGCCAACTTTGAAAACCGGCTAAATTGGATAAGGCATACTCATTTATAACAAGAACAACACCATTTTAGCCCTGTTTTCTATGTTACTGAAATAGTTTCATGGGATTTAGCCAGATTTTCGGACAGTGTTTGCAATAGTTCAGTACTTGTAATGCTGGTAAGAAGGTCACGAATGACCGCGTCATATCCTCTTTACCCCTTGAATGATTTTCATTTAACTCTAACTTTTGGCTTAACTATGTGTTGAACTTAAGCAGTTTTCTCATTGTGTCTTACTCCTCCTTTTGTGGGATCTTTTCTGACTTGGTCAGTGTACTAGTTACATTTGGAATCCACAATGGTTTATACAGGTACTATGTAGCATTCATTTGATGTTTTTAACTTTGACAATGTTTGACCACCATACTTTTGAAAGGACTTATTTCAATTACATGTGCTAGCCAATTTGGAGAATTGAAATTCTTGGTGATAATGGGTATAATGTGAGACTATATAGTGTTCAAATGGACATTCTAAAGAGAAAATAAGGATTCCTTGCACCTCGGGAACAGTTTGAAAATTACTATGCCATAGATAGTTTTGGAATTAGTTAGCCGCAGATGTTGGTATACGTGCCCAAAATTTGGTAAATTTGGAGGTAATTTCTTTTCACTATAAAAACGTTTTTATTAATTTCTATAAATGCAAATGAAAAGAGGGATATATTTATCAGTTGTATAGAGTGACATTTTTAGGGGCTGAGCAATATCTGTGCCGTTTTCACCATAAATGCACCGCCACTACTTGTTTTGGTGGCCATCTTGATTTGCACTGCAGTATTACCTTAACCACTTATTTATCATGATAGATTCCTGTTAATATCTCACATAAATACTCAACTATACTGACACGAAAAAGAAACTGTGCACTTTTATATTGAGTGTAACTTTTTCGTTACTACGATTAGAATGATGAATTTTACCATAATGAGTGATTATATGATTCTACACACAATGCACTAATTTACCAAATATATAAGCACTTGCGTGGCATGCAAACGTACCAACGGCTATTATTCAATATTATGCACGTGCTGCATGTGCAACATGTTTACAAGTACAGATTTTCATTGACCGATATCTTTACTGATTATGCAATAATAAAATCACAGTACATTTGAATTTAACTCGTTAACAAGCTGACACGGCTTCAAGAAAACGAACGAATTCAGACACTTTAGCACCTTTAGTCCGACGTCAGCGTCTCTGACGTCACTGGGCAGTTTGATTGCCACTGAAATACCATCATGACCCTTCGACATCCTAACGGTCAAAATGGAAGCGTAAGAGATCAGTCAGGATCCAGCAAGCTAGCACGTCAGGGTAGATACATGACGTTGACGAATTTACGTCTCAAGAGAGTACGGCAGGTCAATGCGTTCGATATTTATTGCATTGGTCAGTATAAGATGAGGACATTACACAAACCGATTTAAATCAATTTACTTTTTTAAAACTTAAGGAAACAATACCGATTTGCAACTTTTACTTTTAACCTCTACTTCATTCAAGCGTTAACAGTGCATTTATAATGACACGAATTTGGTTAAAAAATAACGCATCGTGTAAAACAAATATTTACGAACATTTTGATACCACACTTGTCTATATTTCTTTAAAATAAGATGGACATTTTAATTCCTAAACAAGTGCACAGTTTCTTTTTCGTGTCAGTATAGTTCGTTTTCGCAAACACTTTCGCGTTAGTTTTCAGATAAATATCTGTAAAGTGGAATGTGGAAACTTTTCACGATAACCAGATAAATATCTGAACACGAACTTTGTCATGATACTGCCACCACTTCACGAATTTATCTAGTTACTTAACTAGATAATTAACTAGAAAAGTTTCGTGTTACCAGTTATCTAAAAGTAGAAAATTGCATTCGGATGCCTTCGGTAGGGACAGGATATCTTTTTTCAGATAAGTTTAACACGAAACTTTTCAAGAAACGTTTCAGTTAACTTAAATATTATGTCGTGACAGTATGTGGCACTAACAGGTCATTTGACGCGATACGATAATTATCAGGTTTTCATGAAAATATTCCACTATCAACTTACTCGATAATTATGTGAGATATTAACTTGAAACTTTTCAGAATAGCTAAGTAGTAAGTGGTGTCAGAAACATGCCACTATAGTTTACCATGAAACTTTTAACGAGCAATAACAATTTCCTATTTAATCTATTCCATTTGGACCTTTTAACAATAAATTGCCACTAAGAAAGAGTGCAGACCCTCATCAGGCAGGGTTCCTGTCTGCATATCGGCAGAAATTGTCGAGCGTGTAGCGGGCTTAAAGACATTTCCTGACCTACTTTCGGTGGTAACACCAAACCAGGTATAAAAGCATGCAGCCCTGTGCGAGGTGTGCTGCTACCACCATCTTGTGTAGGGCTATACTCATTGAAGCATCTCATGTGAGGCCTGTGCCTTAAATTTGTTAGTTTGGTAGGTTAAACCCATTGAAAAAAAACCTTGATTGAGAGTATGTCAGGGCCTCTCTAGACAACTTGAGATTAGTGACATTGGCTATGCACATTTTACTCCTGCTTTTCAGTTACTTCCACGCCTAATGAGAACAATGAGGAAATGTCTTTAATCTTCAATACAGGGGTCGTGAAATCAAGCCCGCCGATTCAGCGGCCTGACTAGGAATTTTGGGTGCTATATCTGGCTTGCCATTAGCACCAATGGAAACATATACCGTACAATTATATCTCCAATCATTCGCCCCGCAGGTCCCTGTAATTTGCCAAAGGATTTATTTCTAAAAATCTTCTTATAATATCAAATTACCTCCCTTTGATTTGAAATAAGAATGGACTTTAAGTGTTCATTTTCGTTGCATGTGTCGTTTAGTCTTAATGTTTTACTGGAATTCATTAGCCTTTAAAACCGCAAACAAAACTTGGGTTGATAAAATACTTTAAAAGATATGGAGCTTAAAAAAATAATTTAGTTTAGAGTAAATTGATCAAGTGGGCACCTTCCTTTTTGGCTGAGTATATTAGACTGACCTGCGAATAGTCAAGATTTAAGTCCTATAGAACACGCGTAGGACGAACTAGGACGTCGTGTTCGAACGAATCACGCCATCAACACGGTAAATGACATGGCAGTAGCGTAACAAGTTGAATGGAATAATTTGCCTGCGCCGTTAATACAGCGTTACGTCAACAGCATGCGCCGCCTTATCACGACAAGCATTGGACACAATGGAGGACACATGAGATACCGACTCCGAATTGAATACTTACAGCCCATTTAGGTGCTTATACCACAAAAATGAAATTAAACCTTCCTTTTGAATGAACCCAGTCTTATCAATGAAAGAAAGCGTCATTTTAAAATCGACCCTTATGTCATTTCGCTCAATATTTTACATAAAAAAGATCGCGTCGACTTCATGTTTGGATTTTGGTGTCTCCTACAAGCCTACATGGGATAATAAGATTCAAACTGTGTTCGACTCTAGCGCCCCTACAAATCACTGACTGTTCTGGAGTTTCCCTAAGCTTCTAAAAGAACCTCTGGCTGAGTATTCTGGTTCACTGTCTCCTATATCTCCGATTATTAATAATCAACATCCGGGAACCTGACCACCGGCTGAGCAGAACTACTTTTAACTCTCAAATTAGACCGTTATTTACATAAAAATTCATGGAAGTGTTGTGATATTTGGTCTATTAATAAGAGACACGTATATCTAAGTCTACTAGTTTTAGGATCTATAAGTTAATGATCTACAAGTTAACAGGTTGGAAGCTACAGAGTGGACATGCTATCTCAATGTGTATTCTACTGACATGTATGACGTAGTACAGATACAGGTGGAGTGTATAGACTAGCCATAATACAACAAGAAGAATTCTAAAAGTTTTGAAATCTTTTAGTGGCATGAGGTAAATTCCAAGATATTGGGTATTCGGAATTTTCCTGTAGGGAAGCCTTCCGGCTGTTTGCCATTCAGGTTGAAATAAATTATTGACTTCATGTTATTGCTCTGCGCTATACAGAACGTGCTCATCGGTTGCGTTTAGATTCTTTAAACGTTGTACGAAAAGTTATCCCCGGTTAAACCTGTTCATTTAGGTTTTTAGACTGGCGACTTGTTGCCAGTCTTAAGTAACCGTACTTCCAAATCAGTGCTCGAAGCTGGCGAAGCAACCTTAACATTCTGAGATAAATGCGCCATAGGTGTATCCACATACACATCGTTAAGGGCTGCGATAATTTGTCTAAGATCCAGAACTTAAAATCTGATCAAACGTTTGGGTTTTTATTAAGAAGATGATAAGCTTCGATGTAAGAAATTATTTGTAGCAATATTTAACTGAAACATACACTTGATACCGATGAATTCAATAATGACTAGATAAATGGGGTTGTTAATCCGCCCCTGGTAATTTCTATACTTCAGGACACCGTGCGATCGCTGGTGTGTAATCTGGTCTAAATAGTGCAGTGGAAAATCCGTTTTAACATATAATTATTGAAGTGTTTTGCTAACATTTTCGCAATAAACCTTAAATATACAAAACACTTCATATTATGACAGCGATTACGGCTGTATTGATAATATCCCGTGGAAATATTCACAGTGAGACTCAGGTTAACAGATGGCATATAGTATTCTGTTTCCACGCTTATTATACAGTGAACCCCCTCTATATTAGGACCACAAAATTGTGTTATTTATTAGGTGTTTAAAAATGTGACGGCTTACAGCAAGATGCATGGCCTTTAAACAAACAGAAACACCTTTACGGCTTTTGTTGTACTGTTACCTTGCTTTAAGCTGTCACCTGAGTTGTTTACAATTAATCGACTGTCTTTTTAGTAGTCGTAGTAAAGAGGTTTCACTGTACTCAGCTCGCATGATTCCGGGTCGTTTTGCCTCCAAACAATTTCGCAACTTAGACGTTTCGCGCCCAAACCAGTTCAACCCTGGTCGTTTCCAACCCTGGTAGTTTCGCCCCCAATATAAAATATGCACATAAGGTATTGAAGTTTTTAAAATTGATGTAGATTTAAATGTTACTTTAATCGGACGTTGATTAGATAGAAATTAGATAAGAGAAAGTACTATAGCACGTGAAACGGATCATCGAGAATAAAAGCAGACATCAATTCTGTGCGAATGTGTGAAGTGTGCCGCCAAACTGTGCTGCCAGTGATTGACACATGGCTAATTGTTTGATTGCATTAAAGTTGTTATTGTTTTGCTCTTTGACCTGTTGTTGTAACAGTTAGTTACATTAACCACTTCACTGGGTATTGGCCAACAGTTTTGATTCTCATCAAACGCGTAACACAGCTTCTGATCAAGATCCAAACTTTAACTGATATCAAAAACACATAATGAAAGTTTTTTGGTTTACGTAGACACTGGATTAAAGCAGACGACATATTGGTAGTTAAGAGGATAAACTTAACGTATAGATCTGTTTCCAATCAGTATCCAGTGTAGTAGAAAGAATAGTCGCATAGCAAACTTTTTTTATTTTTAAAGTCGTCTGCATTTACATCTTAACGTTCAACTTTAAGTATCTTGACTGAAACTATGAGCATCAAGCAGTTTGTATTGTGATCAGAAGCCTGCATGCGCGGCGTCTGAGTACCCAAACTGTTGGCAAATAACCTTTGTACTCGGGGTAATCCCGGTAAGGCAACAAATGAGATAATTCAAATGCAAATCTATTTCGCAGAGTTAACTTTTTGCTAAATTTGACTAAAGTTATAATGACTTTTTTTGTAAGAAGTGTCGAACAGTTGGAATCCTGATCAGACGCCACTAACTGGTTGCAAATAGCAAATACATAAGCATTAGTAAATGATGAGTATACTCGTCGATAGGGTTGAGTGTGTTAAGCAATTACGATTTATATAATCCTATCCACAAACGGTGCAGATCCTGATCGGAGGATTCCTTTAGTAGCCCTCAGATTTGACTCTGCACTGTTAGCATACGACAAGTGTACCTTCCATAGGTACCGTACGTGCTAGTAGATATCTTTACTGGTCAATATAGTTAAATGTTTTAAGCAAGTACGATACATGATTACATCCTCTAGGAACCCTCTGAATTGAATCTGCACGGCTAGCATAATTGTACTTTTCGTTCGTGCATTGTTAGTAGGTGACGGATATACTCGTCGATAGGGTTGAATTTGTTAAACAACTACGCTGGGTCTCAGATTTGGGTCTTCGTCGTTAGCATACGAGAAGTATACTGCTCATAGGTACAGTGTTAGTAGATATCTATAGATCTACTAGTCGCGAGTAATTAAATATGTTAAAGCAATGATATTATATGATCATATCCATAAACGGCGCATATCCTGTTCAGATGACTCTTTTAGGAGCCCTCTGATCGGGGTCTGCACTGTCAACATACGATAATTGTACTTTTAATACATATACTGTTAGTAAATAACGAGTAAACTCGTCGATAGGGTTGACGGTGTTAAGATTTATTGATGATCCGATTGCGATCAGATGACGCTCCGATGGCGATCCGTTAGCGATCTGTAAGATCCGATATCGACTTCATGGTCATTGGTCGCCTCCCAAGTCATAAAAAATGTTGCGACCTTGTATGATCGGATTGCGCTTCGTTGACGCTCAAAGGCGACTAAGGTGGGATCCTGGTTGAATGCGCTCTATTGGCACTCCGATGGCGACCAATGCAATCTATGGTGCTCAAAAGAGATCCGATAGCGATGTCGACGACCGATGGACTTGATCTAAATTGGAACATATCCTACGAAGACATGTTGCGCTCTGCCGCGCTCATTCGTTTTAGATTCGGCAGCAGATGTTTAGGCAAATAGCTATATACATAGCTGCTTTCTTTTTGACATGTATCCGCTTAATGCAGTAGTATCGTAATGTAGACAGTTTATATAAGAGCTTTCTGCATTACGTTCGTACTGCCAAAAGTCTTTAGACATCTCTGGGAGTTTTTTCTCCATTTTATAGCTACTATACATCTTCTAATGCACATCAAAACCAATGTTGAACGCCATTATATTTACGCACTTTTCGGTACCATCATTGTGTATAACAGTTTGGATCCGGATGAGACGTCGAGTTACAGCATGCAATTTGGATCTATTGATAGAAAATACTATCGGGTATTTTAAGATACACAGAATCATTATCAGATCGCCATGGAGCGCAAAGTATCTACTAATTTGCTTTGTTGGATCGTGGTGGCGCTCCAGTTAGGATCTTGGCGATCAGGTAGCGCTCTGATGGCGACTTAGGCGATCAATTAGCGATCTAATGGCGTTCCGGTCGGAGCTCCACGGATTTTTGTGCAGGGAGTAAACCGACGGCGATCATGGGGATCAGATAGCGATCCATTTGTGTAATATGTACACTCCTGGCCAAGTTCGATAATTACCTATGTCGCATAAGATGTCTAGATTATGCACATTGAATTACCAGAAATAACCAATAGTTTTCATCCAATCTTTATAATTTTGTTGTAATTTTTATTCAAATTTGATTTTAGATACGTGTACATGTACTTACGAACGAAACATCACCCTTTATTACATATTCACGGAAATAGTTATTACAATTGTTTCACAGACAAATTGTTATGAGTATATAGCTATATTTGAACTACATGTATCATTGTTTATAATTGCCTCCTTTATTTTTCATAGTAGGTGTACAGATGCATAAGTGTTTTACTAAGTTCACTTTCATTCAAATGATTCCTCATAGAAATTTCATGATTCTAATTTATCCTGATAAAGAGCCATAAAGAAGTGTTTGGCAGCAAGTGAAATAAAACCAAAACAGAAAGCCCATGGATGTTTCTGTTTTACTTTCGTCTTACTTTAAGTTTCCACTTGTCTTCAAAATTCTCTTTTTAGCAACCACCAGCATAAAATTAGCTTAACATTGAACTAACCATACTTGTCAGAGACTTATACATACAGTTTTACCACTGTACACAACATAAAATTGTACAGCTGAACGTAAATGCTTTCTCTTAATACGTCGCCAGTCTTTCAGCGCCTTCAGCGCTTTGATTCGAGTATAATAACCATTCACCAACTTGTTTCGTTAAAGAAATAACCCCAGTTCATTAAATGATCCCCCACCCAGCCCCTGACCTGGTATCCTTTAGGGAGGGGCTGTCATCACTGAAGTTCTAATAAATCTGCTAGGCTTCGACTGTGAGTACCGGTACCGAGGACGGGGAGAGATGTGTCGGTTGGGTGAATTCCCAGTGGCCGCTTCGGTAGCCGGATTGGTCTTCCCCGAGTGACGAAAAGCAGTCGAAACAAATATTCTACTATATTCTGGCTTTGAACTGTCAGTTTCTATCTTTGCTTTTTCCCTTTCACTCTTTCTTCTTCACCACAAGCGCCGAAACAGTATTTTTTAATGTTGACAGCAGTTTCGTACGATATAGAGATAGACATAGACCCATCGTTTTCACTAGGTGTGAAAGTAACTGTAAAGTATGAGGAAATTGTGCACAGCCATCTCGCGTTGTCTAGAGAGGCCCCGAAATACTCACGCTAAATGGTTTTTTTCAATGGGATTGACTTAATAAACTATCAAATATAAGGTAAACGGACCTCGCACGAGACGCTTCAATCATTCTTTGCAGTTCTGAGCATGTGTTGCACAATATTTTAACTGCTAAGTATAACCACCCACGCTAGGTCAAGTAATGTCTTTAAATACTGTTAAACCGACGTACCCAAATCCAAACCCAGCCTGCATAAAACTCAAACCACAAGCCTGCAGTACTTCAGTAATTTGATTTCATAGAATGTCACTAAGGAATTATTCTTCAATCCGGATAATTATAAAAATAGTCAGAATATATTCCAGTTTCCAGTATATAGGTAGAAATATACGATGGGTACTTTCTTTTTTTAGCTCGAGTATACATATCTTTAATATTGGTTTTGTCAGAGTTGTTTGTCTGTCTCTCCTGTCATTTTTTCGTGTCCGGGAGATAACTCTAGTTCTACTGATGTTAGTTAACCCATTTCCCAATAAACATGTATTTCCACGCCTTTAATTTATTCCTCCCCTGAAGAAAATGATTCCACTTTTATAGTCATAAAAATGTAAGATAAGACAAAGTTTCTATATCCTAGTAGATGATAGCTTGCTGGTTGAAAGTAAAGCAAAATGTGCCTTAAAGCGCATTCTGCTTTACTTTCAACCTGCTTTAGGTGGCCATCTATTTTCAAAACTAAAAACAGGCTGTGGGTAATGGGTTAAATGCAATTGCATAAATGGAAAGAGCATAATGAGAGGAAGTATCGTTTGAAAGGGCCATAACTATGTCATTATTAACTTTTAGTTATTACCCTTTGTGATATTTTTTGTCCGAAAGATTACTCTTCTGGTGCTATTGAAATGAAATTCATATATGGAAAGAAACTGATGAGAGAAAATGCCATGAATCATGCAGATTTTTTAAATAGCACAATACTTGAAAGCTTAGTATTACAATACATAGACACAGAAATGTGACAAGAAGTAATATGATAAACAAGCTTAAGTGCCATATAGCACCATCAGTCCTCTCAAGCCTATATTTGAACCCCAATTTCTTGAGCAACATATGCACGGCGAGTTGCTCTTCTCATAGGTTAAAATGGGTACCTGTGAATAAGTAATTCTCCGATCAGGTACTTCGGCTGCCTACGAGCCATAATATTATGTTAGCAGTCCTGAATACAATAAACAAGATGGCTAGGTGATCAGGGGCCCGTTTCATAAAACTTCGTACGACAAATGTTGTCGTAAGTCCGATTATAAAAGTCTCAATTTATATTTATTTCTCCACCTAATCCTGTCTTGTGACATCTCTTTGGAATCGTCTTGAAAAGACGATTCCAAAGAGATGTCACAAGACAGGATTAGATAGAGCAATCAGAAATAAAATGTATTTTAAAGCTTTGACTTATGACCGTTTTTGTCGTACGAAGTTTTATGAAACGGGGACCACCAGAGGAGTAAATGTATTGTCGGAGAACGTTCATTCCAGATGAAAGTAGACTATAACTTTGTACTTCAGTTTTGCATCTATATATGACAAGTGTATACTACACATGTACACTATTAATGACAGGTATACTCTGGGTTAGGTTCATATGACTTGCAAACTGACAAACAGTTCTGACCCTGATCAGAGCCTTCCGTTCAGTGTCTACATTTTTGCATGGGTATACTGTTTGTAATGGACGAGTACTCTCGTCTCTTGGAGTTTAAGAGTGTTAGAACGTCGGTCTGTATAGTTATCCCTTCGTTAAAGCTTGCAATGCATTTAAACTGATCCACACCGATAGAGAGTGGTAAACAATATTCAGGACAGTTGATGTTTTAGGGGGTTTTGGGTTTTTTTTGTTGGTTTTTGTTTTGTTTTTTTATATATAAAAACTACCTGCAGGACAGTTGATGTTTTTGTTTTTGTTTGTTTTTAAAAATTTAAAAAAAAGCACACACAATACACACCAAAAAAGTTATTTGCGGGTGGAAAAGGGGTGTAAGGGGTGCCTGGTCTAAATTTTCATTTTCTGTTTGTTTTATACTGAAATTCCGATCAGTAAACAGTGTAGACTTTGGCCAGATGCGGCATCATGTGGCGTCTGATCAGAGTCTACACTGTTTGTCAATGTCATGTATACATTCCTTTCGCTCTCAATGACGATTGAACGCGCGTTTGCAAACAGTTGGGATCATGAAACGCGACGTCTGATCTGGGACCAAACTGTTTGACACTCGTTTGAATTTTTTTCAGTCATACTACCTTTTTTTTTTAACTTTGAAAATACATTGCAGACAACAGCATTGAAGTAGACGAAAATGAAACGGTGAAGGGGTAAAAATCTCACGAAAATGTTGGCAGTTAAAGGATTAAAATGGGAGAGACCAACGACTAAGAAATCCACTGTATTTACACTTGGTTAAGATGTCCTTGTATATCTGGTTGCGACCAAAGTGACCTGGAGTTGACAGTGACAGCTATGGCGACGTACATGCTCCTAGATTTCTACCTTGGATTGAAAGGAATTCTTCCTGATAATGATTCTAAAGGCCTGTTTTATTTGAATGTCGATAAACCCTTATCACTTCAACCCCCTTGCACTGTGTCACTTTACCCAAACCTTTTCATCTGCTAAATTTGTCGTCTGCAAATTTCAAAAGTTTTTATTTTTTAACAAAAAAGAGACTGATGAAATATTGATACGAGTGACAAACAGTTTAGATCCTGATCAGACGCCGCATAAGGCGGCCTTTGATCAGGATCCAAGCAATTTTAAAATTCGACTTAAGTCGACTATGGCGATGAAATTTTACTCGGCGTCTATTCAGGATCAAAACTGTTTAATATTCATATCGATGTTTCATCAGGTGACAAATAATAAGGCAAAATACATGTTTTTCCAAATGACAGAATTGTAGAACACGATGATATAAATAATAAGTGGCGATATTGTCGGAGAAAGTCGGTCAGCGGGGCAAGCGCCGCCTAACTTGTCCGGGTAAATATTATGCATAGGTTTACTGTTTGCATAGAACAGCGGATAAGAGGTTATCCCTTCCCGTTGAAACGCAAACGAAACGCAAACGCATACCAATAAAATGTAGAAAATGACTAGTGTTTGACAATTTTGAATGCTTGTTTTAATCTGAAAGGCAAACAGTTTGGAGCCTGATCAGACACCGGGTTACCCGGCGTCTGACAAATTTTCAGTCGGTTATAAAAGCTCTTGAGAGCTTATGTTATTTGTATATGTCTTGCCGACTCAAACTAAAGCTTATCTTATCTTTGTCTGATCTGGCTCCAAACTGTTTGCAATAGAAAAAATAGCTTGTTGGGAAAGAAGAGCATCTTCTGGTAATGTAAGGACTACTGGACCTAAGGCTGTGAATCATATGTTTTTTAGCTCACCTGGCACAAAGTGCCAATGTGAGCTATTTTGATCGTGCTGTGTCCGTTCGTTAGTCCGTTCGTTCGTCGTCAACAATTTCTCTAAACTACATCTCCTCCTAAACTACTGGATGGATTTTTACCAAACTTGGCAGGAATGATCTTTATATGGTCCTTTTTCAAAGTTGTTCAAATAGTTATGGTTGGTTGCATATCTAGGTCACATGGGCTAAAAATAGATGGTTTCAGTAAAAAATTAAAAAATCTTCTTGTCTGAAACCACAGTACCCTGAGCTTAGATATTTGGCACAAAGCATCATCTACAGGTTCTCTTTCAAAGTTGTTCAAATTATGTCCCTGTGTCAAACATGATCCGCCCGGGGGTCACAAATTTACATAGTTATATAGTGAAATCTTCAAACATCTTATCTAGAACTTATATGGCCAGAGCTTAAATGTTTTGCACGGTGACACTTCTAGAGGGCCTTTATCAGTACTGTTCAAAGTGTTCCAGTTCGTTGCATATCTAGGTCACAGGATCTAAAAAAAAAAATTCAATAAAAACTAAAATAATCTTCTTGTCTGAAACCACAGTACCCTGAGCTTAAATATTTGGCAAACAGCATCATCTAGAGGTCTTCTATCAAAGTTGTCAAATAATGTCCTTGGGGTCAAAAATGACCCCGCTTTGGGGGGTCACAAATTTACATAAGAGTTATTTATAGTGAAATCTTCAAACTTCTTCTCTGAAACTAAAATGGCTAGAGCTTTGATATTTGGCATGGTGACACTTCTAAAGAGCCTTTACCAATATTGTTCAAATTGTTCTGGTCTGTTTGCATATATTATATAGGTCACAGGAGCTAAAATAGATTTGTTTCAATGAAAACTTTAAAAATCTTCTCGTCTGAAGCCACAGTACCCTGAGCTTAGCTATTTTATACAAACCATCATCTATTAGTCCTCTATCAAAATTGTTCAAATTATGTCCCTGGGGTAAAAAATGACCCTGTCCCGGGGGTCGAAAAATTTCATTGAGTTATAAAGTAAAATCTTCAAACATCTACTTCTCTGAAACTAATATGGCCAGAGCTTTGATATATGTCGTGATATCACTTCTAGAGGAGCTTTACCAATAGTGTTCAATTAATATGACACAGGCCCGGATCCAGAAATGTCTGAGTGGGGGGGGCACACTTGGGGAGGGTATGGAATGGGTGTAAAAAATTAACATCAAAATGGTGCATGCTGAGGGCATTCTAGAATGATGTAAACATCCCTATGAAACCCCAAAAAAAGTGGTTTCATAAGACAGAAAGAAGTTTCAAACGTAATCTTGAGAAGAAAAAAATCGATTCTTAGAAAACTATAAGTAAGGGTCGGACATGTTTTAAATTAATACCAAAAAGATACATTCTGGGGGCATTCTAAGGAGAAAGTTTACATCAGTAGAATGATGTAAATATACAAACAACCCAAAAGTGGTATTATAAGACAGAAACAAGTAATCAGGAGGGAAACATTCCACTTTCAGAAAACAGATACTATTACTTTCAACCATGATCATGCAAAGATTTTCACCACTCAAAATAGAACAGAATTCTGCTCCAACAAACCTAAAATTAATAACTCTCCTACCAAGTGTACTTACCAAGGGTTACTTAGTAAAAGCAGGCGATATTTTGAAAGTGAAATGTTAAAAACAGACACTATATTGGCAATTAATGGTTAAAACAGTTATTAACGACTTAGAATCATGCGAACGAAAATTAAATGCGTGCAGTGATACATATGTATACATTTTCCGATATTTTATTACCCGTGCAAAACTGTCAACCTGTCTATTAGCAATAAAATCCGTACGGAAAAATTGACAAATTTGTTTTATTTCGCCACCATAATGTGCTTACCTAACTCACCCCAGGGTCCAACGTTATAAAGCTTTTGAGTTGGGTCTGAACTCAATATAAAGCATTTGATTTATCTGATTTGCGCTTTGAAAGGTTTTAAAGATTTTGAATTGGGTCTGAGATCGTTCTCAAGCTTTTAATTGGTCAGATTTGACCTTGGGAGGTTATAAAGATATTGAGGAGAATCTAAGATCGTTCTCAAGCATTGGCTTGAACTTTGGAAGGTTATAAGGCTTTTGAATTGAGTCTGAGATTTATTTTTCTCAAGATAGGTCAGATTTGAGTTTTGGAATTTGATAAAACTTTTAGATTGAGCCTGAGATCATTCTGAAGCTTTTCATTGGTTAGATTTGAGCTTTGAATAGTTCTACAGTTTTGAGTTGAGTCTTAGATCGTTTTCAGGCATTTGTTTGATCAGATTTGAGCATTTGCTCAAAATCTCGAATCTGCCCAATCAAATGATACATAACGATCTCAGACTCTACTTAAAAGCTTTATAACCTTTGACCCAGATTTTAAACGGGAAAATCCCGTTTAGAATTAAGTCGAATCCATCATTTACTATTTAGTGTTGTTTATAGGAGTCTCTTCAAATGTAAGTACATTGTTGTTGATTTTCTGATTGTTGTTCTGCAAAACAGTCTAAAGTCAGGTCAGATGTCAAGTGATCTAAATCTACACTGTCTGAAAATGTTATTCATGTGACATGTAATGAAGTAAGATTAATAGGTTAAATGTTGTTTGATATGTACTTATAACTGGATAACTAATTATTGTAAAACATTGGCTCATAAAATACAACAATAGGGCCAGAATGTCCCTTCATCGCTCACCTGTGGATGGTGACACTAAGCTGGGTCAAGTGATTTCAAAAAAGAAAGGGGAACATCTTGAACAATCTTGATAGAGGATCCACATATGATACTACATGTATGTGCTAAACAATTAAGCTTTGGCCCTTTGTGGTTTTTGAAAAGGAGATGTTTAAAGATTTTACTATATAACACTTTGTAAAACTGTGATTCCCGCGGCGGGCCATTTTGGACCCCAGGGACATAATTTGAACAATTGTGATACAGGACAAGGGCAAAATACCTAAGCTTAATGTACTATGGTTTCAGACAAGAAGATTTTTCAAGTTTCCATTGAAAAAAATCTATTTTTAGCTACGGTGACCCAGATATGCAATATACTCGTACCAATTCAACAATATTAATTTCACGCGTTTCGCTAGTAAAGCGTGAAATAGTTGTCTTTAGCGGTACGTGTCCGTATAATATAGTGGTTACTGTAGGTCACTGGCAGTCGGTTTGTTTGCGCACGTGATTCTCGTGCGTGTATTACACGGGACTGCCCAGTGGCTAGTTCATTCTACCTGACGACGCAAAGCAAGCAACATTGAGTTTCGTTAACACACACAAGAAGATTTTAGCACGCGGTCAGCAAGAACGTCGGTCATGTCGGAAAATGAGATGTTGTCTAGGCTGGAGTGGAGCAACTTATGTCTACGAAATTTGAGGCTTTCGAGCAGCGAGTTTAAGCTCTCAACGACAGCTTACTCAGTCTGAACTCACAAAGATACAGGATAGAGTTCAGCCTACAGAGAGCTACAGTTTTCGAAAAAAGGGGTAATGGCGAACAGCACAAGGTCAACTCTCAAGTTTTGGACCATATGAGAGCAGCGGGCGGCCATATGACAGATGCCATAGATACTGGATCCTGGGAATCTGTTCATTCTGCCATTTCTGAAGGTATGGACTTATTGACACATAGACAGAAACGTATTAAGTTAGCAGACTCTTCCGAAAGTGGTTGGAATGTTGTGGAAGAATACGAAGCACATCCTTTGGCAGAAGACTCTGGTGATGAGAAGAAGATTTATCGGGCACAAGTAAAGGCTAGTCCTAAGGTGTAACAGGAAAAGAAGGCTCGAGCAAGACGTTGTATCCCCTACTCCATGGCAAGGGTACCGCCATCTATGCAGACATCATCTTACCAGGGATTCGAACAGCCTAGCCATAAGTCCATCAACCCAAGGAGACTAGGGCGTTGTTTCCGTTGCGGACGTCCAGGGCATTGGCGTTTGGAGTGTGAAGCTATGACGTCACAGGCGAGTTCTGTAGCAGTACACAAGGATAAGCAGATAAGTAGCTTATTAGTTTGTACATGTAGTTCTTTAAAGAGCAAAGTATCAGAACGCAAAGACGTAGATCTAGTTACACCAGTTGGTAAGTTAAAAACTCATTTAGGTCATTGGAAGGAAGCGGGGGCAAACGATTACATATTAGATGTGGTAAGTCAGGGTTATAAGATCCCGTTTAAAGTATTGCCTGAAAAGGTTATTTTGAAAAATAACAAATCGGCCAGAGATAATCCTGATTTTGTGTCAAAGGAAATTGAAAAGTTAGTTGAAAAGGGTTGTATTTCTCAAGTTGATCAGGCGCCTCATGTTGTCAATCCATTGACAGTTGCTCATGGTAAATCCGGGAAACAAAGGTTAGTTTTGGATTGTCGTCATATAAATGTGAAGTTTTGAAGACCATTCGGTTGCTAGGCAAATGTTTAAGCAAGGGGATTTCATGTTTTGCTTTGACATTAGAAGCGCATACCATCATATTATGATTTATCCAGAGCATAGGCAATTTCTTGGGTTTGCGTGGGATTTGAACGGTAAGACCACGTATTATGTTTTTCATGTTTTACCGTTTGGTTTGTCGACAGCTGGTTATATTTTTACTAAGTTACTCAGGATAATCGTTAAACAAGAGGCCCATGCGGGCCTAAATATCGCTCACCTGGAAAAAACAACACAAGGGTCACATAACCCCTGGTATGGGATCACTTTTCACCCCAGAGACATAATTTTCATTGAAAAAATCTATTTTTAGCTCCTGTGACCTAGATATGCAACGTACCGGAACAATATTTACAATATTGGTTAAGGGCTTCTAGAAGTGTCACCATGTTAAATATCAAAGCTCTGACCATATTAGTTTCAGAGGTAAAGATGTTTGAAGATTTCACTATATAACTCTATGTAAAATTACAACCCCCAGGGCGTGGTCATTTTTTACCCCAGGGGCATAATTTGAACAATCTTGATAGAGGACCTGTAGATGATGCTTTGTGCCAAATATCTAAGCTCAAGGTACTGTGGTTTCAAACAAGAAGATTTTTCAAGATTTCATTGAAAAAATCTATTTTTAGCTCCTGTGACCTAGAAATCAAACTGACCAGAACTATATTAACAATATTGGTTAAGGGCTTCTAGAAGAATCATCATGCCTAATATCAAAGCTCTGGCCATATTAGTTTCAGAGAAAAGGATGTTTAAAGATTTCACTATATAACTCTATGTAAATTTACGACCCCCGGGGCGGGTCATTTTTTTCCCTAGGGACATAATTTGAACAATCTTGATAGAGGACCTCAAGACGATGCTTTGTGCCAAATATCTAAACTCAGGGTACTGTGGTTTCAGACAAGAAGATTGTTTAAGTTTTCATTGAAAAAATTTATTTTTAGCTCCTGTGACCTAGATATGCAACGGAACGGAAATGTTTGAACAAATTTGAAAGAGGACCATATAAGGATCATTTAGGCCAAGTTTGGTAAAAATCAATCCAGTAGTTTCGTCGGAGATGTCGTTTAAAGAAATTGTTGACGACGAACGGACGGACGGACGAACGGACGGACGAACGACGACGGCCGACGGACAGAGGACGATCAAAATAGCTCACCTTGGCACTACGTGCCAGGTGAGCTAAAAATGGAGAGCTCGTGGGTTACGCATAGTTGTTTTCCTTGACGATGGGTTAGGGGGTTCAGATTCGAATCAGACTGCTTTAGAGGCGTCTGTTTACGTACAGGTAGATTTGGCAAATTTTGGTTTTATAATTGCTGAAGACAAATGCACGTGGGTTCCATGCCAGGTAACTTGGTTAGGACATTTTTGGAACATGCGCGATGGTTATTTCGCTGTAACCGAGGAACGCTTAAAGAAACCACAGGGCCCCGACACGATTAATTTTTAGGGGAAAAAATTGTCAGAAAGTATATATAGAGACAAGGGATACAACTGATTTTCAGTATAATCTCACCCCATCTCGACAAAACCGGGCATATCATGAATAAATATTGATGAAACGACACCATTTTTGCATTTCTGTCTAGCTAATATGATACCCTTCCATAAAAACATAACATAAAACCAACTGTAAGCATACAATTTTAACAGTAACTGCGTCCACTCATTGAAATCACCGATTTTCGGAAAACGGGACAGGTGTTCGTTCATAGCCAACACAGCATCAGACACCTCTGTACGCTTGTTTAGGCGGTATTTTAGAGCATTACAGTAATACAGTTCCATAGATATCAATTTTGACACATATAAAAGCTGATTTGTACTCAAATCATTGCCATACCATCAACAAATTAGCATGTTTTCATCGGCAGTAAAGTTATTCTTGTACATGTAAGCTTTTTTGGTACGGCAATGATTTAAGAAGAAATCAGCTTCGATCGGTGTCAAAAATGTATATCTATGCAACTGCATGACTGTCATGTTCGATATTACCGCCTAAACAAGCGTGCAGTAGTGGCCAATGACTGTAATGCTCGAAAATATCGCCTAAACAAGCGTACAGTAGTGGCCAATGCTGTGTTAGCTATGAACGAACACCTGTCCCGTTTTCCGAAAATCGATGATTTCAGTGAGTGGACGCAGTTACTGTTAAAATTGCATGCTTACAGTTGTTTTTATGTTATGTTTTTATTGAAGGGTATCATATTAGCTAGACAAAAATGCAAAAAGGGTGTCGTTTCATCAATATTTATTCATGATATGCCCGGTTTTGTCGAGGTGGGGTGAGAATATACTGACAATCAGTGGTATCCCTTGTCTCTATATATACTTTCAGACAATTTTTTCCCCTAAAAATTAATCGTGTCGGGGCCCTGTGAAAGAAACTGGAGAAAAGTTTAAATCTCTTACTCTGCGGTTTACGTAGGGGTAACACAATTTTTCCTGTTAAAAGGATTGCAGATTTGGTTGGTCAGTTAATCTCCATGCAGAGTGTTGTCGGACAAGAGGTAAGATTGAGGACAAGATCGCTCTACCAGTGCGTACTCAGTCGAGCTAGTTGGGAGGCTCCTGTTATGTTAAGTTCACAGGCTCTAGATGAGATAGAGTTCTGGTCTTTGAATATCAGATCACTGAACACAGCAAACATAAATTCTGATCAGGTGAATGCCAACTCACACCTGGCAGTACAGCCAGTCGTCTTTTGTGACGCCAGTGGAGCTGGATTTGAGGGTTACATAGAAGGTAATGATGACAGTCAGGTCATAGGTTGTTGGTCTGAGTCCGAATGTGGACAGAGCTCTACTTGGCGAGAACTCGAAGCTGTTCACAGGGTTCTGAAGAGTAATTTGAGTAGCCTGGAAGAGCAGAATGTTTCTTTATATACAGATAACAAGAATGCGGCCAACATTTTGAAAATTGGTAGCAGAAAGAGTAGTTTACAGAATATTGCTGTAAGTGTTAATGATGCATGCAGACAGAAAAGTATCAGGCTAGGGTCGACATGGATCCCAAGAGAGAACAATGTTGAGTCAGAGTTTTTAAGCAGATGTACTGACAGTGACGATTGGTCAATTAAATGCCATATTTTTGCAGAATTAGATTATAAATGGGGTCAACACACGTGCGATATGTTCGCATGTAGTTACAATAATAAATGCAAAAAGTTCTATTCAAAGTACTGGTGTCCGGGCACAGCGGGCCTTGACGCGTTTTCTTGTGACTGGCAGGGAGAAAACGGTTGGTTGGTACCACCTCCATACCACGTTTGGTGTTGAAATGTTAAAGAAAGATTTCAGTAGAAAAATGTAAATGCACTTTATTGGTGCCTGTCTGGAAATCGGCTCCTTTTTGGCCAGTCATATTTCCGGACATGTGTCCAAGGTTGGAGATTTAACTTGTAAAATGGCGGATTTTCTGGTCGCAGCTAAAAGGGACAGCACAAACGTTAAATACATCAGTTATTTTAGGAAGTGGGAGCAAATTATCTTGTCAAAAGGTGGTTCAGCTATCCCTGCTTCACCTATCCACGTCGCACTTTACCTAACAGACATCATGGATACAGGCGTTTCCAGCTCGGTAATATCTTCAACTGTATATAGTATAAAGTGGGCCCATTCGTTACGTAATTCGCCTGATCCTACAGACAATTCATTCGTGAAAAATTTACTTGAAGCAACAAAACGTAAGTTAAGCAAACCGGTTTGCAAAAAGGAACCTATATCCAAAGATACTTTAATTTCACTTTGTAAAAAGAACGCTTGCACTTCTGATGTGTTGGTAATTCGTGATTTGTGCATGATATTAATGGCTTTCTCAGGGTTTTTAATGTTTGATGAACTTATTAATATACGCTGCTGTGATATAAAGTTTGCCAGTGATCATTTTTCCATATACATTAGAAAAAGCAAACCTGATCAGTATCGACAAGGTAATGAAGTTGTTATTTCAAAAGGCATGTCAAAAGCTTGTCCATACGTTATGTTACAGCGTTATATTGATGTTGCGAAAATCAATATTTTAGATGATGTATTTTTGTTTAGACCCTGTTATCACTCAAAAGAGACATGTGGTCTTATTCACAAAAATAAGCCTCTCAGTTATACGCGTGCTAGAGAAAGTTTGCTTAAACGTTTGAAAGAAGTTGTTGTGGACTCGAACATAGGTCTACACTCTTTAAGGTCAGGGGGTGCAACAGCCGCCGCAAATGCTGGCGTAAATGATCGCTGATGGAAGAGGCATGGTCGATGGAAAGGCGAGAGTAGCAAAGATGGCTATGTAGCAGACTCCTTGGAGAGGAGACTGACACGGTTAAGCATTACACTATGTGGACTTGCACCGATGTCTGTAAGTCACTATCATTTCTTCTGGATAATATTTATGTACGTTTTGGGAGTACCATATACCGCCAAGTGATTGGTATCCCTATGGGTACAAACTGTGCGCCCCTTGTCGCAGACCTATTTTTGTACTGTTATGAGAGGGACTTTATGCTAAGTCTAAAACCTGATACACAGGCAGATATGATCGAAGCCTTTAACAACACATCGCGCTATCTAGATGCTATTTTTAATATAGACAACCCATTTTTTGATACGTTGTTTCCTTTTATTTACCCAAAAGAATTACGCCTTAATAAAACAAACGAGTCAAATTTATCGGCACCATTTTTAGATTTGGATCTTTTAATAAATATCGGTATTGTTTCTTCTAAGATTTACGATAAACGAGATGATTTTGATTTTAGTATTGTAAACTATCCTCATCTAGATGGCGATGTTCCCCGTTCTACATCTTACGGGGTTTATATTTCACAACATATTCGTTTTGCTAGGGCTTGTACCTCTGTTGAGGACTTCCACATTCGTAATAAAACTATTACTGAAAAGCTTCTTAAACAGGGGTACAGATTTCATAAGCTTCGTAAAACATTTTCTAAATTCTTTTATAGAAATCTTCCTCTCATTAACAAGTATAAATGTAACTTAAAGTCTTTTCTGCGGCAAGGTATTTCACATCCGGAGTTTTATGGTGATGTGATTTACAGACTTCGTAAGATTCTTGGACATATGCATTTTCAAAACCTATTTGTGAAACGTATTAGATTTTTCCTCAAAAAAGATTATGATCCAACTATATTGCTGCGCACTTCACGTTTGGTTATCGATCTATCTACAATTGAAAACTATGCTTTCCTCTTTGGTTGTGCGACGACAGACAGGGCTTAGCACTACATGATGATGTATCTCTAAAGCCGTCCTTAACCGGGAGAGTTATGTCGGATGTTCGTGCTTTGGTTTTTCTCTCCCTCTCTGTCGTACCCTAAACCCTCCCATGTCTTACAGTTACTCGTGACTACAGACTATTCGCTTGAGTACAATTTGACCGTTGCCATAGTGGGTTATTTTTAACACGGGCTTGAATGTTTAATTCTTTCCCGTGTTACTAATAATCCTGTCAGAGAATTTTGTTGGATGTTTTACATGTATTTACTTACTGTGCTGGCGGTCTTTTTGATTGTAAGGTTGTGGAATAGGGTTTATATTTTATGTACACTGTTCGTCTTTATAGGTGAATATAGGAGATAAGTGTGAGGTTGGGCGCCCCTAAACCCAGGTTTAACCCCCCAGTGGTTGTTAATAATTAATTAATTTATAATTGATTATTGATTGCTACTGACCGTACCAAGGCGGGCTCCTATGTTCACTTAGCTTTATGTTTGTCTTGCGTGTTGTTTTCTATTTAGTGTGTGGATGAAGGAATGGTATTGCGTGTGTGTGTGTGTGTGGTTGTGTGTGTGTGTGTGTGTGTTTGTTATGGTATGGCTGTGTGTGTGTTCTGCTTTAGAGATGGGTGTATTGTTTGTGTTGCGTTTCCTGCTTGAGTCTTCTTTCGTATGTATTTGGTGTAACGAAATCTTTAAATCTTTAAGCTTTGCTTTGTTTTCATAATGTACACATTTTTTTTCTGCCATTGTCAAGCCCGTTCTTTTCGTATTCTAAACCGCTCGTCTGGTATTGCATTTACTATTGAGTTGTTTATTCTTTAGTTAAGGTGGTTCGACAGCGGGCGGCCCGCATCTCGAGTTCCGGAAATGCTGATGACTTTCACCTGATCTTTGCGGCACGTGCTTATAGTAGAAAATTTAGATAAAGAAAAGTTTGATCTTACTCAGTGTCTGCTCTGTTAGCGCAGTGGATACGGTGATAGACTTGCAATCCAAAGGTTCTAGGTTCGATTCCCACTCGGTTCAAAACTCTTTTTTTTAACAAATTGTCTGATTTTAGTGACTAGTCATTTCATAACGCAGTGATCAAAGGACAGGCTATGTTTAGTCAAGTAATAATGAATAATATCAGATGCAAGTATAGTCAAGTGACAGCTAAATTTGTGAGTATTTATAACCTATATGACAGATGGCAGCTTAACACAGGACAAAAATAATGCTAAAAGATAGATCCTAAAGGAGCTTTTATGCATTACTTTTGTTATGCATTAAGCAGCCACTCGCCTTTAAAGATCTACAGGCTACCGTTTTCAATGGTCCCTTATTACAGGTTTGACTTATGGTATTATTTAGAGCTGACGGCATTTTAAAGTTTAACTCAAGGGAGGTTACTCGTTTTGTGTTTACATTTTGTCAAAATTTCAGGAAATCATGTATAAAATGTAAATTCCACTGTAGATTTTCATCAAATTTTTGTGACCAGTAGAATTAAGTTTATATCTATCTAATAAGAGTAAAAATAAGTGTACGTTAACAGCTAGATTTTTTGTAATTTGAGATTTTCAGAATTTGACTTTTTTTAAATATTGATATTTCCAACAAATATGTCATAAAATACTTTTGTTTGCCCAATATCTTATAGTCTATGTACAGTTTACTTGAATGTACAGAAATTATTGAGTTATATCATTTTATAAAGAAAATATTCCTGTTTATCAAAAAAGGAGCTTTTTTCGACAAAAGGTCCTGTCAGAAAAAACGGCACTGTAACTTTTTTTTATTTTAACGATATTTCACTCTCCATATGGTATCTTTCAATTTAATCAAGGTTTCAAAGAATTCTGACACAGAATAAGCTGACCCGCGAACCACCTTAAGCAGAGACTATTAATTTCACGCGTTTCGCTAGTATAGCGTGAAATATTTGTCTTAAGCGGTACGTGTCCGTATAATATAGTGGTTACTGTAGGTCACTGGCAGACGGTTTGTTTGCGCACGTGATTCTCGTGCGTGTATTAGGGACTGCCCAGTGGCTAGTTCATTCTACCTGACGACGCAGAGCAAGCAACATTTTTTGTAAAACATATATAGTCTGCATTGTTTGCCACTTTCATTTTTGAAGTTAACGCGTGTAATTGAGAGAGACTGTTGTACTTTATTAAAGAACAGACATCCAGGGTTATTTTTGCACTTTTAGCCAATTATCCGTAAGGAATGTGGTCCAACATTCTCGATCTGACAGCTATCTCTGTAAGTTTAAATAACATTCGTAGTTAAGAGATAGTGACAAACGGACACAGATTTCCAGAGTAAAATTCTCTGTTTTTTTCTGAGCGAGTCAAATCGGTTTTAGTTTTGATTTGGCGTCATAAGATTGTTTTAAGCTTGTGTTATTACAAGTTGTGTTCAAAATCTTATTTTATATCTTCAAATATATTTAGCGAAATAGTGTATTCGCTGCATCGCAGATGGTTGGCTACTTTTCTTGATACTACTCTATATTGATATAGAGCTCGTTAGTCTGTGTTGCCGTTATTTTGCTCACATGTGACACTATTGAACGCTTGCTCAGTCGAATAAACCGCTCGTCTGGTATTGCATTTACTATTGAGTTGTTTATTCTTTAGTTAAGCAGAGACCATATGTGAAGGACCTTTAGACAAAACACCATGCCAAATATCAAAGCTCTGGCCGTATAGGTTTCAGAAAAAAGGATGTTTGAACATTTCACTATATAACTCTATGTAAAACGGCGATCCCCGGGGCGGGGCCAATTTTGACCGATGGGGCAACTTTTGAACAAGTTTGATAGAGGACCTATAGATGATGCTATTTGACAAATATCTAAGCTCTGGTCCTTGTGGTTTTTGACAAGAAGATTTTTTTGACTCATCAAGGGCAGATAATTGTTGACTTGTTTCTCCGTTTTCAAAAATGATAACAATTATTTGAAAACTAATAGCCATACATAGTTTAAGAATTTGTTTTATCAAAATTCATGCATATTTATAGATACTAGGATGTAAACAATTTTAAAAAAAAAGCATTTTCTATCATTTCAAAGTACATCAAGGGCAGATAACTATTGCCACAAGTATCCTTTTTTGACAATAATTGCACACCTTCAAGAACTTTTACTTATAGACATCGTGTGCAAGTATCATTTAAATCCATTCATAATTGTAGTTGCCAGAGAGTAAAAACAGTTAAATATGGGTTTTTTTACTTATCAAGGGCAGATAACTCATGATTTATTTCTCCGTTTTCAACAATAATCAAATTCATTTGAAAACTAATAGCCATATATAATTCAAGAAAGTTTTTTCAAAAATCCATGCATATTTATAGGCTCTAGTATGTAAACAATACCAAAATAAAGCATTTTCTAGCATTTCTAAGTACATCAAGGACAGATAACTCTTGTCACAAGTATCCTTTTTTTACAATAATTGCACACCTGCAAGAACTTGTACTTATAGACAATGTGTGCAAGTATAAACAAAATATGTTGAATACTGTAGTTGCTAGAGTGTAAAAACTGTTAAATATGGCATTTTTAACACAAAAAGGGCAGATAACTCATAAATTCCTAAAATTTTCTGAAAAAAATTTGATTTCCCACGGTGCTCCTATGATGACAAATAAGTATACCAAGTTTAATCCAAATCTGTTTATAGGTTTCGGAGATACAGTTGCGGACGGAAAACATGACGGACGCACGGACGGACGCACGGCATTTTTAACACAAAAAGGGCAGATAACTCATAAATTCCTAAAATTTTCTGAAAAAAATTTGATTTCCCACGGTGCTCCTATGATGACAAATAAGTATACCAAGTTTAATCCAAATCTGTTTATAGGTTTCGGAGATACAGTTGCGGACGGAAAACGTGATGGACGCACGCACGCACGCACGGACAGCCGGGCGGACAGACCTAAAACAGTATCCCTCTGCCTTTCGGCAGGGGATAATAAAAGGTGTTTTATGGAGTAATGGGTTAATCTACAGAAAAGCTGGTGCATAAATAATGTAAATAAAATGTCCGAGAGTTCCTTGTTATATGTAGATCATATGAAGTTTCAACACACCCAGTCAGATTTTATTTGAAGGGTTGGTAACTAGTTACAAGCAATTCTCCTGACCCACTACTCCCACCTGTTAGTGCCTTTGTTCCTCCACTGAAGAAAATATTTTATCCCGTTCCACTTTATATACATGTTGTCATGAATATGCACCATTAAAAACATTTCCTATATCTTAGCAGATGGTAGCTTAAAGCATGTTTAAAATAAAGCAGCCTTCTTTAAACAACTATCCATCTTCCATACTGAACACAAACTATGGGGAGGAAAGGGTTTATCCACAAGACAGTTGGTTTACACATATATATTTTGTAAATAAATTGTTATAGAATTCCATGTAAGATTATATGCAGCTTCCACAAATCCAGTGAAGTTTTTTTTAATGGTTCGTACCCAGTGTCAAGGAGTTCTCTAAATCCACAGAACAGCTGCTTCATTGGTGGCAACTTATCCCAGCTATACCAAAACCAACCTGAGAAAAAAACAATTAAGACCATATAGAATTAACAAATGCCATCATTTACATCTACATTACAGTTTTATGATTTAGATCGGATACCTTTGATCTGATTCAGTTTCAAACTGACATAGATATTATGGTCACCAACCAGATATTTAAATATATAAATTTTCTGATGATCTTTACAGTCTTAGGTGGTTCGCAATATCTTATTGTAGCAAATGGAATCAGTTTTTTTATGAAATATTTCGTTACCAATTTCAAATATGTGGTTAGTGACAGAATTAAGCAGAAATTTGGGCAACGAATCATTTTAACGGTAGCCTTATTTTCGACTATTATATACTAGATAAGTTGGATAATAGGCTATCATTATTCATTACCTTGTTTTAATCCTAGCCATGAGCATACTCGTCATTTACAAACAAAATACTCATAAAGCGTGCATTTGCTATATGCAAACAGTGTAGATCCATATCAGAGGGCTCCTGTGTGAACCCGCTGACCAGGTTTGCACTGTTTGCTGATTTGCAAAATATTGCAGTAAACAAACCTTAAGTCATAAATGGACTAGACTTAATTAGGAAATAGAGTTGTCCATCAAGCGTTTCAGAGGTGAATGAGTTAAAGCAACGATCGAGTGACAGAAAGAGAGATGACAGGTTTGCAAACAGAAAAGAAGAGATGCTAAGGATAGTAATCAGGTGGCTGTTTAAAACAAGTTGAAATTAAAAAAGAAATCTGCCTTGGTTAGATTTTGTTTTACGTTTAGATTTATTTATAACCACCTGTAACGACGTGAAAATGACCTACGAGTACATAAGGACAGGGCTCCTCAATGGCAATTGGTACAAACATATTATAGCAAACTTGGTTTTAGATCTACGAAAAACGTTATCTTATTAATTAAATACACACGATGTGCTCATTCTATAGATAACGTCAGGACTAGCTTCGTCTCCGTGTGAAATCCCATTGAACCTTAGCAATGAGTATATGTGTATTTTACAGTGTCTATATGAAATACACACTTTTACAAAGCAAACAGTGCAGCTTCTTTTTAGAGGCTGTAGGAGCGCTCTGATCAGAAGCTGCATTGATTATCATTTTGCAATAAATTTATTTATCACATAGACGTGCAAAACATAGAGTTTCGTAAATATCGTACGGTCCACTGCACATGTGCATATACTTTCGAATCATCGAAATACTGTACTACTACGCATACTACAATAATGACGTAATTTTGAAAACGAAACTAAATGTCAAATTATCATTTTAGTCAATAAGAACAATTTTAGCTTAAATATTTATTTTAAAATGATTATGGAATCAGATTATAAGTCTTTGCACAACACTTTGATGTTGTTTTGCTTTATTTTAATTTGATAGGTATTTTATCTATGGATGAATAAAACCTAACAACACAAATGACGAATCATTTTCCTAAAAGCTGAGGAAAATGTGAAAGTAAGAACGTTCGGATCTTTGTCAGTTGTTGTTTATGTGATAGATCTAAATAGAATAATAAATGCGTGTGTTTTCAACATGAATTTATTGAACTCGTTGGATAAAATGATAGCATTGCTCGCCAAGGCTCGCAACATATAATTGTATCCAACTCGTTCAATAAATTCACTACTGAAACATCATTCACTAGATCTATATATTGTTAAACAACCATGCAAGTTTAAACTGGAATTGAACAATCGAGGTTCTGGAGTCAATGAGTCAATGTCTACTGTGATATGATGAGTCTATTAGACAACCTTCTACATGCTGTGGACGACTCTGTGATAACTATTGCAAGCAGTTTGGATCCATATCAGACAACAAGCTGAAGTTATATTTTCTGAAAGAACATGTATTTTAATCATTTTTGATAATTGTTGCTCACAGCAAAGTTAGCAGATCATAATTACTTAGTATGTATGTTGAAAAGACAATTCAATGACAAGGATACATCAGGACAATGACTAAATGCCAAATACTTAAAAAATCATAAAACTTGATGTTACATTGTACATAGTTCAACTTCTATAAATAGACAGGAAAGAAGTTCAATAGATAGAATGAAGTTTTATCAAAACTTTATCTGTAACCCTGACTCTTGCAAAGAAGATGTTTGGTAAATACTTAAGACAAAATCACAATAGAGATATTGAGCTCTTATGGATGTTTTGATACTTTTTATGTACATAGCTGATACATATATTTAGAGACCTCCGTGATTGTTTATTTTTAAAAGATTGTTCATTATAGTCTTGACCGTTGGTTGTTTACAATCTAATACTTATTAAATGTATTTGTTTACAATATTCACATGACATCTGATTACAACGTGTCATTGTTTTATCGTTTATCAGCGTTTATCAGTGTCTATTTAGTACGATGGAGATAATAATTAGTGGGATGGCTTTGTCTGTAAGACAAATATGATGCCCCCGCCGGCACAAATTTGACTAAGTTCAACTGACTGTAATTTTGTATAAAATTAAAGCAGATCAAAATCCTGTTCATATGCACATCTATGGTATATGTGCAAAGACTCTGATAAGTTATAAGTTTGTAGCCTGAAAACTGTAGACATTAGCCGGACAAAGAATGTACTGTATGTGGGACGGACGAACGAACGGACGAACAGACGGACACAGTATGCTCCCCGACTGATCGTCGTGGGGCCATAATAAACAATAACAAGAGGCCAAAAGGTCATATTTCGCTCGCCTGAGAATAGCTTACAAAATGGAGATAATGGCTTATGTCCCGGGGCATAATTTAAACAATCTTAATAGAGGACTTGTGGATGAATCTATGTGCCAAATATCTAAGCTCTGTTTAAGTACTAGGGTTTAAAACAAGAAGATTTTTGGGTTTTTAATTGAAAAAACTCTATTTTTAGCTCCTGCGACCTAGATATGTAACGGACCGAAACCATTTCTTCAATAAATGGTAAATGACATCTAAAAGTGTCACCATATGAACCCCCCCCCCCCCAATTTTGACAAAGCGTTTCTTTGCGAAAAGCCTAATTTAAGCCAATTCGAGTTCTCAAAGTTCGAATGTATATACCTATGACACCACTGATATTTGCAAAGTGTTTAAATCCTGCTCAGCCGCCGCGTTATGCGACGTCTGAACAGGATCCAAACTGTTCGACACACATTACAATGTTTCTTAAGTCCAACTGTACGTATGAAGTTCTAGATTTTAAAAGCAACAGCAGTAGCAAAGTAAAGGCATGCGACAATATGGAAACGACTATGCTATACGGGTTATTACTTCATAATGGCAGGGAAAGGGTTACATTGTGTCCAAAGGGCACCGCAAACATCAGGTGATCCCATGATCAGTCTAATCAACAGACAGACACAATGAGGTGAACTTTTAATGGTAGAAAAATATCTATAACGATGAGGATAATGACAGATACAGTAGAGAATAGTTATTCTGACCTGGTTAAATGAAACTAAGAGCAACAAAAAGCAAATTACATGACGAAAATGACTTTTTTTAAAAACAAAACATTCTAATGTTTATCATCGAGTTAGTGGCAAAAAGTTTGGAGCCTGGCCAGACGTCTGGTTACATAGAGTCTGGTCTAGCTCTAAGTTGTTTGCAGTGGACAAAATGTATTGATAGTGCTGCAACCGAGGCCCAATATCATGCCTAAATCGGGAACCAACCGGTCTCCATCTGTAAACAAAGGTTTCTATATACCAAAATGTTCGTACAAGTGTGTAGGTTAATATATGAAACTGCTTGTTGCAGTTGTGATATCTGTGGGCCAACATCGCTATTCAAGATGGCGTCCGAGATGGCCGCCAAAAAATGAAATATCACGAACATACTACCTATTGCAATTCATTTCTGAAGATTGGACATAGTTTAAACATGTTTATTTCAAGAAGTACATATGATTACATTTATACAATACATGCTAACGTTATTATATAATACTTAGGAAAAGGATTTAAACTAAAGAATAAACTTATTGAGTTTCTCTCCTTAACTTTTAATTGGACTTAAAGTGATGCAAATGCACTTTAAACATTATAAAGGAGCCATGTTATTCACGTTATGTGAATAATGATTGTTTAACCTTTCTACAGCGACCAAAATGTTCAAAATGGCGTCCAAGATGGCCACCATGAGAATAAAAATATCACGCATACACTAACTTTTACAATTATTTTCTTAAGGTTTTACTTAAAGTGATTACAATGCACATTAAACGTTTAAATAGAGTAATACTGTTCACTAAATGTCGATAAAGTCCGTTTAAAACTTATACTACGAACAAAATGTTCAAATATGGCGTCCAAGATGGCCGCTTCAAATTTATGATTATCACGAAAAAACTATCTTTAATTATGAGTGGTTTCTTTATGTGTCGACTAAACAGATGGCAATGCACTTTTAACGGTACAAAAGGGATATCTCATACACTTCATGCGTATAAAGACCGTTTTACTCCTATTTTGTGAACAAAATGTTCAAGATGGCGACCAAGATGGCCGCCACAAACAGAAAATACTAGGAATTAACTATTACATTTTTTTCTCATACAAGTCATGTAGTTTGGTTAACAGGAAGGACAATGAACTTTGGACCTTACCAAAAGCGACATCCCCAATGTTTGCCACAAATATGAAATGTCAAAAAGATATTACTATTACAAACGTTTTCTTATAATTTTGATAAAGTGAACATTACAGTAAAGGCTTATTTTTCATTTCATGTGTATAAACATCTTTTTAATCGTCTTACTGCTTTGACCCATACAAAAAGAGACATGTTACTCATTTAATGTGGATAAAGACCGTTTTTAAAACCTTTCTACTCTAAACAAAATATTCAAGATGGCGTCCAAGATGCTACCACAAATATAAATTATCAGGAGCATATTAACTCTTACAAATGCTTTCCAATGGTTTAATTAAAAATGATGACAATTGACTTCAAAAATTACAAAATGGACGCATTATACATGTTATGTGATTAAAATTCTGCTGCTGCGATCAAAATATTCAAGATGGCGTCCAAGATGGCCACCATGCCTTAAACTATCACTAACATACAAACTGTTAAAATGATCGATTGTTTGACTGAAAATAATGACAATTAACTTTGAAAATTACCAGAGAGGGGGTTATTATTTTTACGTGTGTCACGACTTTAATACTCCTGTTGAAATTAATATATATAATAGTTTTCAAGATGACTTCCACGATGGCCGCAATAAACCTAAAGTATCAAAGAACATACTACTACATTTTATTTATTACGGCTTCACTAACAGTGATGACAATGGACGTTGAATATCACAAAAGAGACATAATATTCACTTAATGCGTATAATAACAGTTTAATCCTTTTACTGCAGGCAAGTTATTCCAGATGGCGTCCAAGACGGTCACTACGCCACAAACCTAAACTATAACTATCATATAATTACACTTGTTTTCTCATGGTTTGACTAAGTTTTATGACAATGACCTTTGAACATTACAAGAGAAACTTGTATACAATTGGCTTAATGTGTATAAAAACTACATGTACTACTCACGAAAGAAATTCATCAGGATAGTTAATATTCAATTCTAAAATTATTTTATAGTCGAATATCCAAATAAGTTTAACACCCTGAGGAAAGCACTGGTGCACCCAAAAGACAAAACAAAAACCGATGAAGTATGTGGATGTGTTTATCGCATACCGTGCAAAAACTGTGATGCGGCATACATCGGTGAGACAGGAAGAAAGCTCGAGACCAGGATAGAGGAACATAAAAAAGACTCAGATGATAGTCCACAAGTGTTTACCAGGTCAGAACACAAGGCATCCCAGTCTACAGAACATGCAAGTGCAGTGTCAAATCACATTGCGAGACACAACCATGTCATAGACTGGGAAGGTGTAAAAGTGATAGGCAGAGAAAAAACACATCCCTGGGGAGATTAAGAGAGCCACTATGCATCGTACAGGAGGACAGAGTCATGAACAGGGACGAAGGGGGCTATCAAACAAGCTCCATCTACCGGCCACTGTTTACTACGGGAAAAATGCCCAGTAGTAAACAAAGCTTATGACGTCGTCCTCCAGCGATCAATTTCACAGTCTGAAAAAGGCACTCCAACGGAGTGCCGAAACTGTCATGTAAATTTAAACTTATTTGGATATACGACTATAAAATAATTTTAGAATTACATGTACTACTGCGAATAAAATATTCAGTATGACATCCAACATGGCCGCAACAAATTTAAAATATCACCGATATACTATTACAATCGTTTTCTTACGATTTGATTCAAATATAATGAAAATTGACTTTTAATAATTTTTATTACAAAAGAAACTGTACTTACTGTATAGAAAGACCGTTATATTTGTCTACTGCCAACAAAATTATTGTCTGCTAATTTTCGTCTTTGGTTCAAAATAATTGTTATGTTGCCGGTGAGAAACAAGGTTGTGATCGTCATGACATGCTTACATGTAGTTTCTAAACGTCTCATCCAAATCCAAATTGTTTGCATATATCTCTTGTAAGAAACAAGGATAAGGGTGCATTACAAGTTTGGTGCTCCAACAGCAGACATTGATGAGATAAATGTCAAAGACAACTTATATAGTCTACTTCAGACAGTTCTGGATGATATTTCAAAACATGATAGTATAATGCGATAAGGGGACTTCAACGCATGTGTTAGAAGGAATAGCAGTAGCAGGGCGAGATTCATGGATCAACATGGAACAGGCAACTCCATCGGTATCTGTGAAATGCCTATTAGATTTTGTAAATGTCACGGTACCGAACCTAACACAGTTGGAGAGATTAATTTGTAGTCAGCCGGTTAGCTCAGTAGGTAGAGCGTCGGAACGGTAGTCCGAAAGACCCAGGTTCGAGCCCCGATCAGGTTGCATCTTTTTCTCCCCAGTTACATTTGGCGCCCAACGAGGGACCGTGACTGTTTTTGTATGGTTAGCTTAACAGTGCCTGCATATATAACATAGACTCACTCACAATTGAACTACTTTCATGTAGGGTAATTAGAGGACGAATTTCAATTTCGTGGGGAAGTATGTCACGGTACCGAACCTAACACAGATGGGGAGATTAATTTGTAGTCAGTCGGTAGAGCGTCGGAACGGTAGTCAGAAGGTCCCGGGTTCGAGCCCCGGTCAGGCTGCATCTTTTTCTCCCCATATGATAGAAAGTTCATCGAAGGCGGTACCCTCTTTTCACACAAGACTATCCAAAAGTTCAATTGGGCATCGCATGACAGAAACAGCAAAAGTCAGATAGACAACATTATCGTTAACAACAACAGCAGGTTTTCTCTTAAAGATACTCGAGTGATGTGGTAAGCAGACGTATATTGACCATAGCTTAGTAGCTGGCTCTCCAGTTGAGACCGGATTATACTAGTGACGGCGTTTTGGTGTCTCCAAATTGATAGACCCGACAGTTAAGGACAGCTACGATGTCGCGCTGAAAATCAGATTCAGTATTCTTCAGAAGGACACAGTAACCACTATTGGCAACTTCAGAAAATGCATATCTGCGACAGCTGATAAAACCATGACACACAAAAAAGTACCAATGTTTAGTGGATATCTGTACACCTGGAAGGCAAGAGTTGAGAGAAAATTGATAAAAAATCATTTTCTAGATACCAAGTCACAACTATTATAAGATATACAATGTATGTGGAGAGATCACTGCTGAAATTGATAATATAATGACAATCTTCTAAACCACCAAACAACTTTAAATGTACAAAGGCATACTTCAACACTTGTCAGTAAATGACTTTCTTGCTACAGATGAGACAACAGAACTATAACGGTAGTGAGAACAGTTCCAATGTATCCTTTACAGGCCACAGCCACACATACCTGCATATATAACTAAGGTGGATACGGATCTTGACAGTAACGTGGAACCTAGCTATCACATTACAGGAAGTTCCGTATGCCTATGAATGAGAAGTCCCCTGGAGTATTTGTTAGCTTGCTGAAAGTGGAGTATCTGAAAAGACAACGGCGGCTATTGCTGCATATACTTTGGGACATAGTGGATATACCAGATCACTGGAAGAAAGCAGTCATAATGAAAATGTCCAAGAAATGTGAATTCGGACACTGCAACAACTGGAAAAACCATTACACTTCTATCTCTCACCAGCAATCTCTTCAGTCATATCATTTTCAAATGCGTAACTGTGGTAGTTGACACCACCACGAATGAATAAGCTCTTAATTCGTGACACCACATTGCATCGAAAACAGGCTGGTTGTAGGAAAGAAAACTTATCCATTGCTGCATCTCTTGCACACATCTTAGAACAGTTATTCAAAACCAATTGGTTGATATATTATGTAGAACGACTTCGGACTATTATCCAGCAGATAACAGGACTCTCAACAAGAAGAGATACGGTTATCGCAGAATGTGCGGTTCTATTTGCGACTGCCAATAATATAGGCCAGAACGTCAACTCAGAGACGACACGCGTCCTGACGATTAATATCATCATCCAAAGCTACATCGGATCATAACTGCTACAAAAATGATTCACACCAGGATATGCAATACCAATCAAGCCTTGCCATGCTCAAAACAGTTTGGTGATCAGCATTTTAGGCTTCAATGCAAAACTGTAAAAGTAAACGAAAAAACTCGCTGGTTTCCGAAACAAGACCTGCCGGCTGAAGATCTTCTGACTCAAACACATTTAGCATGAGGAACTACACAATCAGACCATCATGTCACCAATAAGAGAAACTATTCGATTACGATTTGAATGATTTATTGGCCATGTATACCGCATGCACCAAACTCGCTGCACAGAGTAACCCTTTAGAGTCACCTCAAAGGGGGAAGTGGGAACGAGACTGGCCCAAAGAAACATGGAGGTAGACTGCAGGGAAAATACCTCAGGAAAAGAGAACTCAACCTATCAACAGCTAATGCATCAGCAGATAGATTCAAATAAAGATCTATTGAAACGGCCTCAAGTGCCAGTCGACGCAGAGAAGATTGTACGAATACAGTTTAGGTGTAATTGATCTTGTCACTTCATATTGTAAAGTGCTTTATGTATTCTTGTATGGCATTTACCTGTAATACTGCACACTATTTGTTTTTATTAACGTAATCAATTATAATGGGCTATTGTCAATAAGCATCAAGCAAGTAAGTGTAAGGCTGAAAGCCATCTTGTCTACCATTTTGTATTTAAACTAAACACACAGATAACATTATTACTACATTGTATTTTTAAACAATTTTTAAAGCACTATCAAAAATTGAAACATAAGATATATTGAGCAGAGGACACGTTTGTTTGCGATAGAATGATTCACATTAAGTGAATAATAGGTCTATTCTGTAATGTTTAAAGTCTATTGTAAGCATTTTTAGTCAAACCATAAGAAGGCAATTGTAATTCGTAGTGAGTATGTTGGTGATATTTTATGTTTGTGCTAGTCATTTTGAATGCCGTCTTTAACATTTTGTGTGAAGTAAAAGGATTAAACGGTCTTTATGCACATAAATAACATGCTCTTTTCGTAATGTTCAAAGTCAATTGTTTTCATTTTTAGCCAAATCATACGAAAATAGTTGTTATACAATGTTCGATATATTTCTGTTTGTGTCGGCCATCTTTGATGCTATCTTGAATATTTTGTTGTTGTGTAAGGATTAAAAGGTGGTCCTAAAACACATTTATAGTGAATAATGTATTCATTTTGTAATGTTCAAACTATATTGTCATCTATTTTAGTCAAACAATAAGGAACCAATTGTAATAGTATGTTCATGAATTTTTATGCATGTAGCGACCATCTTGGACGACATATTTGAATATTCTTTTCGCAGTTTAAGGATTAAACGGTCTTTATACCCACGTAGTGAATAGTATGACCCTTTGGTAATGTTCAAAGTCAATTGTTATCACTTTGAGTAAATCTTAAGAAAATAATTGTAATAATTAGTATGTACGTGATATTTTTAAGCTTGTGGCGGCCATTTTGAACATTTTGTTCCTAGTAAAATAGTGAAAATGTCAATATTACGATTTTTCAATAATATGACGTACTCTCTTATCATATTCAAAGTACATTGTCATTGTTTTCAGTCAAACCATATAGAAATTTATAATTATAGATAACATTTATATGATAATTTTATATTTCTAGCGGACATCTTGGACGCCGTATTTGAACATTTTGTTTGTAGTATAAGATTTAAACGGTATTTATAAACATTTAGTGAACAGTATGACTCTTTTATAATGTTCAACGTGTATTGTCATCACTTTTAGTAAAACGATAAGAAAATAATTGTAAAAGTTAGTGTGTGCGTGATATTCTATGCCTATGGTGGACATCTTGGATGCCATTTTGAACATTTTGGTCTCTGTAGAAGGGTTAAACGGTCTTTATTCACATAAGCTGAATAATATCACTCCTTTATAATGTTCAAAATGCATTTGCATCACTTTTTGTGGAATAATCAGAAAAGAATTGCAATAGGTAGTATGTTCGTGATATTTCATGTTTGTGACGGCCATCTTGGACGCCATCTTGAATAGCGATGTTGGCCCACAGATATCACAACTGCAACAAGCAGTTTCATAATCTACACACTTGTACGGACAGTTTGGTATATAGAAACCTTTGTTTACAGATGGAGACCGGTTAGGTGTCCAAACAGGCCTACGAATTGCAGCACTAGCATAAACACGCTTATTGGGTAAAGTCAACATCTTTCCAGCTGTACAGTGAAACCTTGGTACAGCAGCAATCCACAATAAAATAATGTTGCAGCCTTGCTTAAAACTGGCTTTAATGGTTTAATGCTGAATAAAAGCAATGTAAATGTGTTCTGTAGAAGTTTTCTCTATTGTTTTTTTTTTTTTTGCTTCATTAGACTAAATTCGGACATTACATATTGATATTGTAATTATTGATTAGTGGTTGTACATGTACATACTACAAATATGTTACTGCATTTATACCGTAAGCTTTTACCATTGGACGTGGTCCAGTTGTCCCGCTCCATTACAATTCCAGGGGTTCTAAGTTCGTTCCACTAGCGGAACAAGTCCTTCGGATAACACTTTATAAACCGAGATGCAATGTATCAGTAATTTACCCCGAAAGAAGCAGAGAATTCAATGGATAATAAGAGTACTCTCTGTCTTTCCCCACCCTTACCCCCACCCCTCTCTATGTCTGTATCTCTGTCTGTCTCTCTGTCTCTCTATTATAGAGAATAGAGGCGCCGGGCTATCAAAATGACACAGATGTAATATACACAGTCACATACAGTTGAGACGATATTCTTCTTTCCAAATAACCGTATAGTATAAAAACAATCAAAGTCCGCACTCGTTAATCAAACTTTTTGCACGAAATTTGGATTATGCGGGGTTCAGGGAAAATTTGGGACTGCCAGTAAATTTGGTTTAACGAGAAATTCGGTTTATATACCGTATAAGTGGTTTTTTACGCGAGACGCAAATTTAGCGATTCAACCCTAAATGAATTTTTAGCGTATTAATTTTTCGCGCAAACGTTAATTGAAAATCTTTTTTTCGCGGTTATGATATTTAAGCATATTTTATTTTACCGTTTGGGTTTTATCTTGTCAATAAATCCGCATACGTAAGTGGCGCATTCAAAACTAAGGGAAGTAACTATTTAAACATTCACGGCGACGGATATCTATCTTCCCTTCATAAAGTGCCGGTATATGGCGCACTTGTTTACAATATGATCGGATGCAATTTCCGTCTTCCCTCCGTAATGAACTGAAGCGGCAGAAAGTCACCACTGGGTACAAATGAGACGCCGGGTAAATCAATGTCTCTCAAGTATCCAAAACTTTTCACACTCGATTTACCTGTATATACGTGTTGACAATGGAGAACGTTGCCTTTTAATTGCAAGCAGACGAGGTGTCATTTACGAGTGAGTAACATAGGTCAAACTGTAAAAGCGATTAACCCTTTGTCTGCCTATCACAACTTGATTGGCATTGGCAAACAGTTTGAGTAAAGATAATGCACCAAAAACCACGACAAATCTGGATCCAAATTGTTTGACATCCGTCTTTAGATATCTTTCATAAAACATGCATTAAATTGAAAGTGGGTATAGGCCTGGTCCGGAATAAGAACACGGGAACGAAGAAATTGTGTTTTTGGTTGGGGTTTTTTACGACAAACTGCCTCGAGCGGACTTTGCTGCAGAAAATGAAATAGGCCTAGAGAAAGGTAGGAATATTTGGCGGATTAGATTTACGCGAGTTTGATGCACACGCGAAAATAGCGAAAATTTCCTTCTCGCGAAAAAAACCACTTATACGGTATTAAGCGCGTTTAGATAAACGGAGCAGACTGTGTGTCTAAGGCAAACTGTTACGAGTCTGATAAGACGCCGGGTAACTCGGCGTCTGATCGGAATCCAAACTACTTGCCACTCAAATAAGAATAAATCGTGATACTTTTAAAAAAAGATTAAATTTTGTACATTTTATTTGTATAGTGTTGTATTAAGTGAAACGAATAACGTCTATTCCAGTGTGCAGTCTGATTAGCATAGCCATACAAATGAAGACTGACTAATGATAAAACAAGTGGCAGTTTTAAACAAATTGGAGGTAAGGTAACACACTTCTTTAGAAAGCTCTATGTAACACCAGGTTATAAACTTTAAAGTTGAGTCTGAGTTCGGTCTCAAGCATTTGATTGGTCAGATTTGAGCCTAGAACTTTGTCATGACTCATTTACATCTAGTTTGCTTCAGGAGCTATCGAATCGCACAGGGACGCGATTCAATTGATTTTCAAAAAAATTGTAACAATGGTCTCCTAGGCTCAAATCTGACCAATCAAATGCTTGAGAACGACCATAGACTCAACTCAGGCTTTATAACCTTGGACCCAGCTGGTTCTGAGTGATTGGGGTATTCCTGTATATAGAGTCAAACTAGTTTATCATAAAATGTTCCCATGACCTATATCCAGATAACAATGCATGTCCACTTCATTTCAACCTCATGTTTAAATATACCTTTACTCCATAGATATGTCCTTTTACGCATCTAATTCATTCAACCACAGTTATTTTATACAGTTAAGAACGTGCAAAATAATTCCTACGATATCCTAGCAGATGACAGGTCTGCGCTGAAAGTAAAGCAGAATAAGACTTAAGGCGCATTCCGCTTTACTTTAAACATGCTTTTTTGGTAATCAGTCTGCAAAACGAAGATACAGGCTATGGGGTAAAATGATAACTTCGATATCTCTTTAACTCTTTGAACCCTAGTCCCGCATATAGGCGTGCTTTTCAAACAGTGTACATGTGAATAGTACACATGTCCTATACAAACAGTGAAGACCCAGATCACAGGGCTCCAAAAGGAGCCTTCTGATCAGGGTCTTCACTGTTTGTCACAATGCCAAACATTGACAAAAACAACCCTTTAAAGTCAGAAATGGACTAGACTTAGATGGAAACTGGAATTGTCCATTTAAAGTTTCAGGGAGGAAAGAGTTAAACAAATTGTCATTGGACCACAAATTCATCAAAAATGCCCAATGTATGCTTTGTAGTCATTCGTATAAAGGCTATTGTGGATAACCATATGAGTCACCAGTTCTTGTACTTACATACCAAGTTTGAACCTTATAGGACAAAACTTAATTTTTGTCTAATCAGAGGCATCATAACTATTCTAATTCTTATATATGCACTAAACTGGCAATTGATATAACCTTGATATGTATTTACCTGGCAAATGTGTGTGAAATTGGGCCATTGTTTATGCTGCTGTTACAAAATACTTATATCAAAGTAAATTCATTGTGCATACATATGTGCGCATTCAAATCGACAATCAACCTCTGCTTGACACTTTCCAATATGAATATAAACACCCAATTTCGCAATCGGGCCATTATAAAAACAGTAACTGAACAAACATGCATTTAAAGGACAATCCAGGCCAGTTTCAAGTATGAACAAGCATATACCAAATTGTATTCATTGATACAGTGGAGAATACATTATACTTTCCCAATAAATGTTTTCATACTAAAACTGTTATTTCCAAATGCAAACAGTTGGCAGCCAGCTCAGATGCCGAGTAACCCTGCATCTGATCAAGCTCAAAACTGTTTGCCACTCAGATTAAAAAGAAGAGTCAGAATTGTCAACAGACTCAACACATTGTCATTTTCTTAATTTTATTGCAATGCGTTTGGATATGGGAAAGAAAAGTGTCTTCTCTACCATATCTGAAACAAATCACTACAGCATCTAATGCCCGGAAACTAAGAATCCAATCAGAGTTCAGTCCCCTAATCAAGTACATGTTATGATTATGCGTGCATCAAATTTGATATCCAACTCCGGTTGGCACTTGATAACATGAAAATGCATATACAAATGTACTAATGCTACCCTATAATAACTTACATTAGTACTTATGGGCTAATATTCAGAATTTTCATCGTTCAATAAAGGCTGTATGATAAACAGAATAAACTACTACTACTAGTCTACTACTACTACTAGTATCGGATTTTTATTAAGGTGCAGGTTCAGGGGCAATATCCACATCAATGGGCCCCCTTCCAGGTAGCATGGCAGTTCTTACACCGATCTCCAAGTGTGTCTCTCTCGAGGGTCGATTGCAGCGAAGTTCCAATCTCTGCAATCTCTCTCTGTCAATTGTTTCCATGTCAACCTGGACCTTCCAGGCCCACATGAACCAGCAACATTTATGTTACCGGCGGCCTTCACTGCACCACTGGATCTCTTCACGTGGCCGCCTTCTTTCCCTTAGGATGAGGCCCAGGTCATCCAGGCCAAGCTGACATACATGTGATATCTCCCGATCTGGTCGGGAGCTCCCGAAATTTGACCTCTACTCACGATCTCCCGGTCGGGAGACGAAATCTCCCGATATTTCATTTAACCATGTTCATTTTTTTTAATGTTAACTTTTTATCGGTTACCTCGTTAGCCGACTCTAAAAATCTTTAAATTGTCTTCAGAGTTCACAGGCTAATCCCTACACACGCTTATCACCAAACGCTACTGATGCGTGTAAACGCGTTACGCAATCGATTGTGTACCACTATTATGGCAGGCTGCGTCGTAACAATGTTTGGTTAAAGTTTGACCACACCCGCCGAGTAGATATAATTGGTTATCAAAAAAGTGATTGACAGGTTCGCCCCGAATCGACAATTTTAAGAAGCGGTGATGCGAAGGATATTTCTATGTCCCCGATACGGAAAGATTAAAATCAGATAATTCTCCGTAAGTTCAGGACAAACACAATTATTTGAGGAAAGCTAATCAGAATTTAACATTTATGAATTGATTTCCACGTCAAAATACTTTGAATATTCACGTAACAGAAAATACTTCGAAAATTATACCGTTACAAAATGACGGGGCGCCTTAATATTTGCTACGAGAACTACGTAGATTTTGTTAGTCTAAAAAGTATTCCCCAGCGTCGTTTTCTAACAATCAATTAAAATCAAACGTTGGACCTAAATTCTTCTGTTTGTTACATGAGTCAATATATATTTTTGCCACATTTTCTGTCCTTTGGGAATTTCTCAAGAATTTGGACAATTAAGTGCAAATTCTGGACTTTGTCAAATACTGCATGTGATATTCAATGTATATGACAAAATTGGGTAGCCCCATATGTGCTATATTGGGGGAAAACCTATTTTGAAGTCAGCAAATATGTAACATTTTAATGTCCCAAAATCAATAAATAAACAGCTCTGAACATGGCAATGCAATTATCCAAACTATGAGAGTAGTCCCCCTTCCCATTGCCAGCATCAGTAGAAACAAAATGGCTGTTTGAATAACCACAACAAAAACCTTCTGTTCTGAGACAGGTCATTTTAAGTATCCACGTAAGCAGATATATTTTACTTACTTCTCTGATGTTACAGAAATATTTAGAATGTGTTTACATGATCAGCTGATGCAATAATATAAGTGTATGCGCCATCCGAATTTACATTAACAGCCATGTTTATTTTGTGAGCCGTGAGGTGCATTGATCATATAGAGGTCAGCAAAACTGTTTGAGTACCAAGGCCTATGACCCAATCATCACTTTATATCTGCCATCCAGTTCTAATTGATGCTTGCATTTAAACTTTGTACCCATTTCACGAATAAACAAATAAATATACACACAGGAACCGAACCATGCAAAACCATACTTATTGACATGGAAGCAGTCAAGATCCATGTCCATAGCCGCAACTACAATACTGTGATTTTGAAAAAAGTCAATTTACACAGTTTGAGTAAGTGTAAAAGCAATTTTGGCATATTATGATGAGTATCAAACAGTGCAGACTCAGATAAGCAGCCATGTTTTGACTGTGACAAACGCTTTTGGGCTACACTGTTTGTAATTTATACTTTCTGACACTAAACAACAATAACTGTAAACTGTGTAGACTCTAGTCAGATGCAATGATGCATCACCATCTGAGACAGGTTTAAATTATCTGTATGCTCAAAGTGTGTATAGTTTGGGCTGACTAAGAGCTGTTGAACAAGTGAATAAGAAACTTTAAAGACATCTCCTGACGACCTTTCGGTCATAACGCCTTATCAGACACTTTCCTTGCAAAAGACATGGGTATTGTGGACATGCCGGTAGCAAATAAACATTGAAGCATCTCATGTGAGACCCAACCTTTTTATTTGATAGTTTGGTTAGAAATAACCATTAGAGCATCTAGAGCAGGAGTTTATCTGGGCCTCACCAGGTAAACTGAGATTGGTATACCCGCTGACAGTTTATTCTCTTTTCCAGTCATCCGGGTACTTTTAACCTTACGCATCATCTCGGTCATTTATTTTTTCACCTTACGCATACTCTCGGTCATTTCATTCGAATGACGTCGGACCCTATCGTAGAAACCTCGCGTCATTAGAAACGTTGAAATCGGACCGAGAGAAATGCCCAAAAGCTGCGGTTGCACATCTGGCATGTGATGTCTCACAAACGACACGAACCATAACAACATCGATACTTATTACGGAGACTTTTATTCAGTTTTCGAAATAGATCGACCGGTTTTAGCTTTGTATTCGTGGCATTTATCATACCTACCCAGGCCGACCCAGAACTGAGATATTCTACGTATGCTCCTACATCTCTATGAATTTCTATCTAGATCTATTCATAGATGTACATGTATGTAGTTTATGTCGAAATAATAACGAGACTCTAATAAAGATTTAAAACTACATCCTGTCATGCAACATCACGGCTAATCTTGTCTCAGACGGTACCATTGGCATTGGTACGGTCGGATTTGATACGGTTAATTGTTAAACGAAACGTGTGTCTATTGACGGTATAATTGGTATTCAATGTGAAGAAAAAAACATTTCTCTTTCTACCGTAACCGTGATTATTTGGAAGTTCTGCATGATAAGCGAAACAAGTACGACAGACTCGTCTCTGTTAGGGTCGCCCTGTCCGTGAAGAAGTTATAAGGTGTCTAGCACTATCTCTAGATTCTACACCAAAAAAAAAAAAAAATATTTTTTTTGGAGCCTGACACCTATGGTGCTCACTGACAGCTGTGTGTGATGGAAAAGTTTATAATGATGTTAATTGTTACAGTGGAAAAACCGTAATTCTTTCCAAATAAACATGTTTAAGCTAAATCTATTATTTCCATTGCAAACAGTTTGGAGCCATTTCAGACGCCGAGTAACCCAGCGTCTGATCAGGCTCCAAGCTGTTTGCCACCAAGATAACCATGAATTATCAGATTGTCCCAAAGTTGTACTTTTCTACATTTTAGTGCTTTGCGTTTGCGTTTCGTTTGCGTTTAAACAGGAACTAATAACCTTTTCTCCACTGTTAGTGATGATAACCGATCAATAAATCCATATTACCTGTCCTAATTTAGTGAAAACACCAATATCTATATCATTGATTCTCATACATCAGAACCCTCCCATATAATTTTCCTTAGTCAACTAATTTTTCACTTTGAAATGCTGGTAATGTATTAATGGTCGTTTTTGTCTGGCCAAATTGAAAGTCAAGTGTCAAAAAAGAGAATGCACGTGTCATATCACAAGAAAATTATTATTTAAAGACCTTGACAAAATTCAAAATAAAAAATCAAGCCATTGTGAATGCCCAATCTGGTCATGACACCTTAACTGTTTCAGTCTGTTAGTCACTTTTATCCACAGAGATTGGTCAGTCTTTCCCTGTAACAAGACCATTCAAATTTTATTTCAATGTCTGTTAAAACTAAACATGCAAAGCTTTCTAAGTAATATTATACATGATTATTCCTTGAATATCTATATTTTCAAGGAATATGAAATATGCCACACTTTGACTGATATGTACAGTCATCCTTGATTAATAGTTGACCACTCACTGAAGTAGATCTGTGTGATTGTTTCATTATGTTATTATGGCAAGATAAAAAACAGAAGAAAGAACCCAGCAGGCACACCAACGTTGAATCAACGTTGAACTTCCCAGCAGGCACACAACGTTGTTTCAACGTTGAATCAACGTTGATTTTCCGTCGTAACGTTGATCAACCTGATTTCAACCATGGACGACCATCCATCGGTAGCCAATTTACTGCCAACGTTGAATCAACGTTGAATCAACGTTTATAATGGTCGTAGATAAAAAATTAAAAAATACTGAAATTGAAATTTCTGATTAATTATATCGCAGTGTTTAATGTCTAACCACGTCGACTATGATTTATCGTTAAAATAAATTCAATTTAGAAAATCTAATGACAACGTTGAATCAACGTTGATAATGGTCGCCCAGCAGGCACACAACGTTGTTTCAACGTTGAAACAACGTTGATTTTTCGTCGCAACGTCGATCAACCCTTTTTCACCCTTGGACGACCATGGGTCGGTACCGAATTTATTGCCAACGTTGAATCAACGTTGAAAATGGTCGTGGGAAAAAACAAATCGTTGAAAATGAAAATTCTGATAAATTATATTGCAGTGGTTATGTCTCATCACGTAAACTATGATATGTACTTAAGATTGCATAGTGATCTTCTATTGATTACTGTCTTGATGAATGGTTGACTACATATTACTAATTGAAGTTAAAGGTTTTTTTTAATTAATGCAGGTGCTATAAGGCAGCAGCTCATATAAGGTTTTTCTTCATTCTTCAAGTTTATCCTGCATTAAACAACCATCTGTGTTTAAGATTGCCTTGTGATATTCTATAAAGTGACTGTTTAATAAATGATTGACTATATTTATATTAAGCTGGTCAGTTCAGAACCTCCGTGTGTATCCAAAACAATAAACAGTCTCAATTTCAAATTACAGGGAAAGCAACATGGTTGCATGCTTCAACAAGTCTAGAAAAATAAAAATACATGTAGTTGTACTGTGTTATCAATTACAAATTGCCAAGTGGCTGTATAGCCATGGTACATTAATCTACAGTCAATCCTGTAATAATTGACATCTCTAAAGAAAACATATGGTAAACATAAATACAGGTGGTTCTTTAAATGCTGGGTGAAACTTATGCAGAAAACTGCTGTAGATTTAATAAATGCATTATTGCCATCTTACATTCAGCAACCATGCACCTGCCTTTTGAGATTGGCATGTGAGGTCAAGTAGAATCTAGTAGTGGCTACAAAATTGACTATTTATGCTTCATTTTCAAAAGACATGTACATTTATTTTACAAATGGACAACCAGTGCAGATCAGACCCAGATTCAGGGGGCTCTTTTAGGTCTGTACTGTTCAGTAGGATAATATAGTCTTCACAGGTACAATATAGTTGTAAATAATGTGTAAAATAATAAAGGACACCATTAAAGGTTCTAAAGATTTATTGTGGTTAAAATTGCTAGTTTATTGCTGATTAAATTGAGACATGCATGGATATGAAATAAAACATATGCAAGCAAACAAAGTGATCATCTTTTCACTTGAAAAACCTGTATTTCAATTGGATTTACATCAACAGTCAGTACCTGACATACCATGGCATTCAGTTAAAAATGAATTGCTTAGCAAATTTAAAACTACCTCACAAAAACAAAGAAAATGAGTTCAAACTATTTCTCTTTACTTATTTATTACATAAATAGTTGTAGATCAAAATCAGCAAACACTAGTGTCAGTTGGAAATATTTGGCAATCTTCATAATTTTCAAGATATTTGGGACAGGGTAATCCAATTCTTAATTTTATCTGGCTATAAAATCACAATGGGCAGTTGAAATTATCCCCTCTTTTATCATAGCAACACAGGGATGGTATGGTTCCTATGTTGACATCAGACTTAAGGATCACAGATATAGACTGTTCTCCTGCCTGTAGCCTAGCTCAAAATAGTCTGTACATTACCAACCAGACTTGAAGAAGCTATTATACATAATGCTGCCAAGCTTCTATAATTCTTCAAATTTTCTTTTGTAAAGACACCTGAAATGGTTCAGTGAAATATATAGTATTCATTGAATATACAAGTACATACATGTATTAACAAATAAGTGTAGCTTGTAGGAAACCCTGTAGTAAATATCCCTGTCTACATGTACTTGCAAAGCAGAAAAAAATAAAAATGCAAATATTTCTATAATCTTTTATATATATATTATACATGTATATTCTTCTGTGTGTATGTATTTATTCTTACACTTTAAGCATATATTTAAAGGGTAAATGAAAGCTGTAAAATGTCTTATTTCTTCAATTTCAGAAATATCCCCATATAAACATTCTAGATCTGTTTAGTCTAATAAATATTAGATTTACTGTCATATTGATGAATATATTGTTGCTCTACTCTGATGGCAGTCTGTATTAAATTATATTTATAAAATGAATCTAAAAGTCATATTTTAATCATGTAGATCTAGATCTAGATCTAGAAATCTTGTAGATATGTAATCTACAACTGTCATTAAATATATACCCATTTCAAATGAGATGCGTGTACATGCTATGCATGATTAGCATAAAAATATTCTCATTTTAATTTGACAAACACATTTGAATTAGAATCTCTGTATATATTGTAATTGGTTGTAATTAATCAATGTAAATCTAGATCTACATATTAATAATAGAATAATGAAGGACAACAATCAACAAAGGTTTCATCGGAAATGCCGAGAGATTTTACTTTTTTAACTCAAAGAACATGACTAGAACTACGGAGCAGATACTTCTCTCTTCCTCTCTCTCTCTCTCTCTCATTAAGTGGATTTTGGGTGGATTCGGGTGGAATTGGGTGTATCGTTACTCTCTAAAAAAATAAGTGAAATTTGATATGTCAGCACAAGAGTTCAGAATAAGGAATAAATTCAACGTACACGGCATTTATTTTTAATCATTCATACATTATTATATCTTATTGACAACCACCTGTTGCCGTGTTGGGGAGTCCAATTGTGATAGGACTCTCGCTTTTAAAAAAGCATTTAATTCTATTTTTCGGTAAAATCGCGCTTTTGCAACTTATGTAAGACCTTCCTAGTATTTATAGGACCTATCCTCCCTTTTCGTTTTTCTTATTTACAGGTAATAACGCGTAAAAAAGAATGAGATTTAACGCCCCGCTGCATAAGCTTATGTAGATTTCGGGTTTGTTGTCCCCGAGTGCGCGTGCTCGCTAAGTGTAAAGAAAGTGAGAGATGCCGAATGAAGGGTGTATGACATCGCACTGGAAAAGAGAATGCTGCATGTTTTTTCTCGCCTATCGAGAACAATGCGAGGGGGACTCCATCAATGGACTGAGGAAATATCTTTAAATATACTCAGCCAAAACAGGAAGTACCAACTTTTTACATTGACTTTACATTGAGTAAATTGTTAAAGCTCCATATCTTTTAAAGTACCTTAACAACTGCAGTTTTGTTTAAGATTTTAAAGGCTCATACGTTCACCAATGTATTCCAGTAAAAATATCCAGATTAAATGACACATGAAACATGAAACTCTTAAAGTTTGCTCTTATTTCAAATCAAAGGGAGATTACTTGATATTATAAGACTTCCAAGTCTTAAAAACGCCATGAATTTTGTGATGAATGAAAGTCTAATATGATTTGATATTCTTTAAGAGGAATTTCTAGCTGTTCAATATGAGCTCCATCGTTTCTCTTCTACGGACACTATTTCTATGCAAAACTACTGTTCACAGGAAAAGGGACTGTAGACCTTTTATTTTCAATACGCCTAAATCCGTCACAAATGTATCTATCTTGTTAGGTTAGGAGATAAAATTTAACACTTGTCACTTTGACCTAAATTATTTCGAATAGCAAAACGAGTTACACAAGTTGGCCTTTAAAATTTTTCACTTATTTAAACTTTTGAAACTTTGCCTCTGAAGACAGATTAATGCAGATTAAAAGTTAAAAGTGTTTTGTAAGAGCTTTCTGCATCACTTTTGATGTCAGTTTAGTTGGCAGCTGTGTAAAGGTCTAGATTTTTCGTTTAATTTGAAATGTCTTTATCTCAAAGTAATGAACTTCAGAGTACTGAATATCTACTTACATTTTGAGGTCATTAGGTCAAAGTTCGAGGTCATTGTCACCTTGGAGTTGAACAATATGAGCGATGTCTTTCAACAAGTGTTGTTCAAGTTCCAAGTTCACTTGTTTTTATGTCATGTTCCATTAGTTAAATAATTTCCTGTACTATAAATGTTCATTGCTGTAACACCAAGCACTATCTCTGGACCAACCCTTTTCGATGGTTATAATTCATAACACAAGTACAAAATTATAATCTCAACATCAAGTTCAGGTTTTACTCATAGTGAGAAATTTTTAAAGTAAAGTCTATGTTCATTCCATATCATTGTTATCCTTCTTGTAATATATGCATTCCTTGATGTAACACTCATGCTGATTAAATGGGGAATACCCATACCAAAAACATTTTAAACAATCCCTGTGTTAACCAGGTTTGAATCTGGTTAGATTGGCTTCAAAATAAAGTCTGTTTCTGAAGTTGAAGTTAATAATAAGTTTTGAAAATTGCCATATCTTTTTGAGTTTTCCTTACTGTAACAAAATATATCCTTGGTGTTACATCATTTCCTTGCTGTAACAAGATGGGAAAATGGCATTTTACACTTTAGTGTTTGGATTGTAAGAAACAAAACTAGCTTTTCCGATAACAATACTGCATTCAATAAACACAAACTATCAAAAGATCCTATATTGAATCAAAGATTGTGTGCATTGAATATGTAGATTTGTAGAAATTTGCCACTTTACGACAGTTTCTGTACACCATGTAATAGTACATGCATATTCATACATTTAATTAATTGAAGGGTTTTCAAGAGCATCTGTTATTGTTCGTTAAGTGCAAAACATCTGACAGAGTATCCGTATTAACTAAATATTCAAAATGTTAAAATACAAAATCGTTACAGCAAGGAATTGAATAACAGTGCCTTGATTAAACCAATACTTGCCTGCTTCTCTCATAAATTTAAGGGTCACTAATACTCGTATCATGGACTGAAGACATTGATAAGTAAGACACAACACAAAACAACTGATTTGAATAACATTATATTTGATGGTATCTACCCACTGAAAATGTGGCAAAAATATATATTGACTCGTATACGATTTGTGTGAATGTTTAATTACTAAGTTAGATTTTACAACGAATTACGCTCGTAAAATTGATTTGCAATCAGTTTTCGCGGTAGAAAATTTAGACGCGTTATTTCGTTGTTAAACCTACGCACAGTTTATGGCGCTAGTAAATGTCGTCTGCAGACTTTGTCGTCTGCAACAATTATCTGAGTTAATGTCGTCTGCATTAATCTGAGTTAATTTTTGTGCATTTTATTTCAGAAAATATCAGTGTTAAACAGTTTGTATCTAGATGAGATGATACGGCGTCTCATCTGGATCCATACTGTGTGCAAAATCAATAACAGATTGTTAAGTTGCTAACTCTTTCGTGATCAACTCGATCCATAGAAAGAAATCTAGACCATTCGAACTATTTCATTCATTCTCTCAAGAAAATAGATATAGTTCCACTTTATTTTTACTAGTCATGAATAATATAAGAACCATAAGAAATATTCCATATATCCTAGCAGATGGTAGTTCTAGCTTAAAGCAGGCTTAAACTTTTAATGAAGCAGAATGAGCATGAAGAGTGTTCTGTTTTACTTTCAGTCTGCTTTACACAACCATCCTTCTGCAGTACTAAAATACTAGGCCCATGTCAGTTACTGTATTATAAGAACTATATCTCTGGGTGAAAATTGTCTCTGTCTTAGTGGTCTATAGACTTTAAAAAAAAAGAAGCAATTAGCCTAGTGATTAACTAATGAAAATACATTATTGTATTGAATTTTCATCGCCTGCGCCTAGTTTTGTCGCGAAAAAGGTGTCGCGAAAAAATCTCCCTATTTGGCAACCCAATCTCCCTATTAAAATTTCCAAATCTCCCTATTTGGGTCCAAGAAAATATCACATGTATGCAAGCTGTACCAGGAGTTTGTTCGAACTGGTGGAGGCAACATCTTGTGGCTTAATGGTGCAAATTTGTCTGACCATAGCACGGTCATTTCACAGGAGACAGTGGAGATTTGGATTGGCCAATGGCCATGTTTTGCTGAAAAATATTTCTGCTTAACCCATTACCCCATAAATACGCCTTTTTACGCGTATAATTTATTCCTCTTCTGAAGAAAATAGTTCCATTTTATACAGACATGAATATATATCATAAGAAATATTTTCTTTATCCTATATACATGTAATAGCTTAAAGCAGAATGAAAGTAAAGATATTTTCTATATCCTATATAATAGCTTAAAGCAGGCTGAAAGTAAAGCAGAATGCGCCTTAAGGCGCATTCTGTTTTACTTTCAACCTGCTTTAAAGACATTAAATGAACAAGCTTGGGTTGTAACACCTAGTCTGAAAAAAGGTAGGATTAAATCATGAATAGCATGCTTTTACTGTTACAATACTGTACAGATGTCAAGGCAAAGAATCAGCCAGCCGTTTCATGTAAGGCCCGTACCTTTAATAGGATAGATGGATTTGTAAAACCCATTGAAAGAACCCTTGAGTGTGAGCATGTGAGGGCCTCTATAGAAAACTTGAGATTGCTGAAATTGGCTAAGCGCACGCTTCCCATGCCTTACAGTAAATTTTGACACCTAGTCAGAACAATAGAGGGTGAATCAATGAATGGACTGGCTTAATGTCTCTAAGAAGTCACATGTCTTCAAATCTAGAAACAGGCTTTTACATATTGGGTTAACACAGACAAACCGCCCAATTATCTCCAATCTTGGGACCAAAGCAGAGGTCTAGGTCGCATGTACAAGTGTATACATTATGTACAGAAGTTATTGTATAAATGTAAATATTAACACTTTCAACATTGTAGACCTGTAATGAAGATCTTTGCAAGCAGTTGGGATCCAGGTCATTCCTCAGGCTTATAAAGCATTTGAGTTGAGTCTTTGATTGTTCTCTTTCTAATCTCAAACTTATGACTGATACAGATTTGAGCAGCATGCTCAAATCTGACCAATCAAATGCTTGAGAATGATATGTGACTCAACTTAGATGCTTTAGAAGCAGGGGTAAATGGTCCACCTTAATTTTAGCAGCAGTAGATTATGACCCAAACTGTTGTCACATTGAACCTGTTTCTACATATATAAAATAAGAACAAGTTCAACAATTTCTTCCCTAGAAACACCTCTGAGCCTATCTTCTTCTTCAATCAATGATATTCAATGTTGGTTTTGAATATACATGTATGCGGCAAATTATAGCAAGATTAATGTAAAACAGAAAACTTCTAAAGGAGCTTTCTGCTAAACTTCTATTTTGCTGTAAGCAATATTTTGCCTTAAAAAAGATTTGGACAGATGGTCATGGAGATCTGAGTTAAGAAATAGAGCAGCCTTTTCAACAAACTACAGTTACAGTGGAGAAGATGTAATTCTTTCCTGTTAAATGAAACGAAACACAAACACGATACAGTAAAATGGGGATAGTGACAATACTTTGAAAATTATGATGATTTATTTTATATGAGTGGCAAACAGATTAGAGCCAGATCAGACGACGGGTTACCCGGCGTCTGATCTGGCGCTATTCTGTTTGCAATAGAAATAATAGTTTTAGCATAAACACATTTATTGGGAAAGGATAACATCTTCTCAACTATACTCAGTGCTGAAAGAGTTACTACACAGATTAAGTTTGGCATGTCAAAAGTGTAGACCATGATTAGAGAAAAGGACACAACACAACAGATTTTCAAAATATTTGTGACAATATATATTGAACTTTGTTACAATTTGTTTGAAAATTAATTGAGTCGCGTCCCTGTGCGATTCGATGACTCCTGAAGCAAACTAGATGTAAATGAGTTATGACAAAGTTATAAACCAAATAATTTGTCTCAACTGATTTTATTAAAAATATAAATAAATTGTCACCGAGTTACACACAAGAACATGTCTAGCTCACAAACATACAGAGGGTGTTTTTTTCGGAAAATTGGTACCCAGTGAGAGGTAGTTCTCTTAACCTATTACCCCATAGTTTGTTTCTAGTTTTGATGATAGGAAAACACTTAATGCAGGTTGAAAGTAAAGCAGAATGTGGCTTAAGACACATTCTGCTTTACTCTCAGCCTGCTTTAAGCTACAATTTGCTAGGATATAGTATATTTTCATCCTTATATTCATGACTGTATAGCTTGAAACTATTTTCCCACATGAAGGAATAAATTAGAGGCACAAAATAGTGTATTTATGGAGTAATTGGTTAATCCACAGAACAGCAGCAGTGTATAAATAATTTACAATTGTCACAGATTTCCTTGTTACATGTAGATCATTTGCAATTTCAACACCTCCAATGAAGTTTTATTTGAACATTTGGTAACTATTTCAAAGAAGTTCTTTTAACCAATTGCTCATCTGAAACACATTTTAATGCCTATATTTCTCCACTGAAAATAGTTCCTCTTTACATATTTATGAATATGCACCATATGAAACATTTCCTATATCCTAGCAGATGGTTGCTTGAAGCATGCTGATAGTTAAGCAGCCTGCTTTAAGCAACCATCTATCTTCAAAGCTGAAAACAAGCTATGCGGGAAAAGGGTTAATTAACAGGACAGCTGGTTTTATAAATATATTTTTTGTAAATAAATTGTCATAGAATTCCATGTAAGATAATATGCAGCTTCCACACACCCATGGAGGTTTTATTTGAAAGGCTGGTACCCAGTGTCAAGCAGTTCTCTAAATCCACAGAACAGCTGGTTCCTTGGTGGCAACTTATCCCAGCTGTACCAGAACCAACCTGAAAATATAACAATTAACAGCATGTAGAACTAGCAAATCACAACATTCTTGTTAGATTAGAACTTGGATTCGATTCAGTTTCATTTAACCCCTTCACTGCCGGTCCGTCTAACCACTTTTAAAATCAAGTTTTCCACATTCTAGCAGATGGTAGCTTAAGCAGGCTGAAAGTAAAGAAGAATAACCCCATAAATACGCCTTTTTACGACTGTAATTGATTACTTCACTGAAGGAAATAGTTCAATTTTATGAAGTGATGAATATTTACCCTAAGAAATAATTTCTATATTCTAGTAGTAAGTAACTTAAAGCAGGCTTAAAGTAAAGCAGAATGTACCTTAAGGCACATTCTGCTTTACTTTCAACCTGCTTTTAGTGGTTACCTTTATTCTAAACTAGAAACAGGCTATGGGGTAATGGGTTAAGGTGGATACCTGTCTTCAAAACCAGGAACAGGTTATTGGATAATGGGTTAATATCTAGAAGTAACTGTGTATAGCTATCTTAAGTTTTGTACAAGTTGCTCCCCTTGGAATGAATTGCCATTTATAAGCTTGATTTAATTAAATATTAAGGAATTAAAGAAGTTTGTGTTGTTTTTTAAGTGGTTTAGGCAGGTTTGGAGTGGTTTGGGGTCTTAAGATGGACCCCTTCACTGCTATGAAGTATTCTGCTTTAAACAAATGTCACCTGTTTGTAAATTTCAAATTTTAAATTTTAGGTATTTTGACAAAACATTCAAACAGTTTGGATCCTGATTAAATGTTGCATTATGTGGCTTCTGATCAGAATCCAAACTGTTTGCAAATAAAAAGTGTACTTGTTGGAAGACAATGAAGGAATAAAACCCATTAAATGCTAGTAATTTTTTACGACTGTGCATATGCCCCTTTACAAACAGAGCATCTCTAAAGCATTAACATAATCTATGCAAACAATATTGACCCTAGTCAGGAGCTCCCACAGAAGTCCTCTGATCAGGGTCTGTACTGTTAGTCATTTTGCAATATATAGTAGAAGTATCCTATTAAAAGTCAAAAGAGACTAAATTGTAAAACTGATCATTTGAAGTTTCTTGGGCCAATGTGTTAAAGAGTTATCTCCCTTACACTGATATAGGTTTGTAAAGAGCAGCATTTTCTACAATACAGTAACTCCTTGAATACTAGCAGCAGATATGTCCCACAATGATTACCTTTCCAAACAGTTTGGATCCAGATGAGATGCAGCGTCTCATCAGGATCCAAACTGTTTGACATTCTGACCTTGTTTTTAAAATGCCTGCAGACGAAAATAACAACCTAGCATGCAAAGAGGTTACCATGATAAACCATTACCCCATAAATATGCCTTTCTACTCCACTTTATACATTTATGAATACCTGGTAATATACCCCACAAGAAAAAATATTATATCCTTGCAGATGGTAGCTTCAAGCAGGCTGAAAGTAAAGCAGAATGTGCCTTATGGCACATTCTGCTTTACTTTCAACCTGCTTTAAGAGGTCACTTGTCTTCAAAACTAGAAACAGGCTATTGAGTAATGGGTTAAACCTTCTTCTGTTGAATATTCATATCTAAAACCTACACCGAATATGAAGAGCTATCATCTGAACTATTACAATGGCTAAATGAAATATGGAACAATATTGCATACTTTTCATAAAGTCAATAATATCTATCATAAGAGACTTTTTTCCATATCCTAGCAGATGGTAGCTTAAAACAGGCAGAAAGTAAAGCAGAATGCTTTCAAATGTAAACTTGAAATATACAGCAAATCTTTCATACCTTCACATTTATCTGGTTCTGGGTTGTCTGGCTCGGCCTTGTGACTCTCGTCCACCTCTGCCTGCATGAATATCTCTATATAGTGGTAGTTGGCCTCCAGTTCTATCACATTGAGCACAGTACACTGCTGCACATTGGTCAGCTTCAGACCAGTCTCCTCCAGGGTTTCTCTCACTGCACAGTCCTCCCAGCTCTCTCTGCAAGTTAAACATTAACCTATTGGTCCCCTAGTGCATCGGTTGTGCTTATTTTACATACAGTGTAATTGTGAAGTGTACATTGGTCCTATGCAAACAGTGTAGACCCTGATCAGAGGGCTCCTACGAAGCCCTCTGATCAGGGTCTGCACTGTTTGTCACTTTGCATTATACTGTTAACTAGATGCCCACTGGCAACATGTTGTCGAGCCCATTGGCCATTCACCAATAGTTCATGCAAAAGTTAGACAGTGCAGATCTTCATCAGGTACATGTAGCTCCTACAGGAATACCTGATCTGGGTTTACTTTGCTAACTTTTGAAAAGGCATGAAACCAGAAATGGGTATCAAAGCCACCTGATACTCACCTGTTTAACAGTTAAGTCTTAAAACATGTTTTATCAAAAAACAAATCAATTTTCAGTTTAGAAAGATTATTAAATGAATGGTGAGTCTAAGCCTTGTAATATTAAACTTTAAAACAACCCGTGTTCGACTTTACCATATCAAATGTCTTCCAGGCAGTCACATCCCTCTTCTTCCTTTACAGCCTATAGAGGTACCTGACATACCACAGGGCTGCCATTTCTCCGGATTTTTCCTAAATCTTCAGATTTTTTTCTAGTACATGGTAGCTTAAAGCAGGCTGAAAGTAAAGCAGAGTGCACCTTAAGGCGCATTCTGCTTTACTTCCAGTCTGCTTTAAGTAGTCACATGCCAACAAAACTAGAAATAGGCTATGGGGTAAAGGTAAGATTCGTTAAATCGCACTTGAAAAATGCAAATTTGGAAATCTTAGGATTTTTCATGTCAACTTATGGCAGCCCTGATACCAATACTCTAAGAGTAATTCAAGCAGACCAAACTGCAACCCTACAATATTACCCCACCTCTTGTCCAACAGCGGACAGAGACTCCTTAGTCTTTACCCATTACCTCATAGCCTAATTCTAATTTTGATAATAGGTGATCACTTACAGAAGGTTGAAAGTAAAGCAGAATGTGCCTTTATTCTGCTTTACTTTTAGCCTGCTTTAAGCTATCTGATAGAATAAAGAAAATATTTCTAATGATACATATGCATGATTATATAAGTTGGAACTATTTTCATTGGTGGAGAAATAAATTAAAGGCATTAAAAGGTGAAATTACCCATACTCCAAGTGTCCCGCAGGCAGGGCAAACTGTCTATATCCAATATTACCCTTCCTCTTCCCCAACACTAAACAAAGACCCGACTCACCCATACTCTAAGTGTCGTACAGGCAGGGCAAACTGTCTATATCCAATATTACCCTTCCTCTTCCCCAACACTAAACAAAGACCCGACTTACCCATACTCCAAGTGTCCTACAGGCAGGGCAAACTGTCTATCTCCAATATTACCCTTCCTCTTCCCCAACACTAAACAGAGACCCGACTCACCCATACTCTAAGTGTCGTACAGGCAGGGCAAACTGTCTATATCCAATATTACCCTTCCTCTTCCCCAACACTAAACAGAGACCCGACTTACCCATACTCCAAGTGTCCTCTAGGCAGGGCAAACTGTGACTGTCTATCTCCAATACTACCCCTCCTCTTTCCCAACAGTACACAGAGACCATACTTACCCATACTCTAAGTGTCCTCCAGGCAGGGCAAACTGTCTATCTCCAATACTACCCCTCCTCTTCCCCAACATTACACAGAGACCCGACTTACCCATACTCTAAGTGTCCTCCAGGCAGGGCAAACTGTCTATCTCCAATACTACCCCTCCTCTTCCCAACAGTACACAGAGACCCGACTTACCCATACTCTAAGTGTCCCCCAGGCAGGGCAAACTGTCTATCTCCAATACTACCCCTCCTCTTCCCAACAGTACATGTGGTGCTATGACCTACTAGTGACAACTCAACTCCAGTACTTCAAGTCAGATACTTTAATACATGGCATCACGCCACAATGCGTACCGAGCCTGCCTGGTCTGGTTCTCTAGTCTACTGGACTCCCCATCATCTTCTGATCTCAATTAGTCTGCAGTATTTATAATAACCTGCTTAATTGTCGGAACACGCATCACCCATCAAATTGACAGTTTGACCTCAATTTGAAGGGAGGTGCATGTCCCATGGACAGTGATTAATTTACTTGCACCGGCCAGGCATCTTGGTCACACAACCGTATATATTTATAATACACAATTACAATTTCATGCGTGTCAAATGATATTTATATATCATTACACCTTCCCTCCTCACAATATAATAATCGAAATTTATTATATTATAACAGCACCTGGTACGGCAATACCATACAAAAAATTTTACGATAAACTACAACTACGGCAAAATACAACAATTACTATATACCAATTTTACCAAATACAACAATTACTATTTACCAAATACTATTTACCAAATACTATTTTACCCCTCCCTATCCATTCCAAAACTGTTAATCTTTAATATTTGTAATTCACTGTTAAAGTCACTAGATAACTTAGGTCCCGGGTGTAGGTATCGTCCGCTGAATTTCTGCTAGTATCCATAGTTAAGTTTAAGTCCAGTTGTAAATCTGATATCTTGTTCCGAAAGTTTTCTCCAACTTCCAAAAATACAGTTGAACCAGCCTCCGTAAGACGGGTCTGATAGAGTTGTCCACTCCTTTGCGTTGATTGCATATTGTCAGACATTTACTTAGTCTCCGGTATATACACACCTGTGTACATATGAATACATCACTAGTTGCACTCTAATGAATCCCACAGTTCGTCCCCAACTCAATTACAATGAGTACCATAGCCAGAGAGATTATTTCTCCGCTAAATTCCTTCCATTTTCCATGTGGTGTCAAAGATAATCAGCCTTTGAAAGTCTTATTCAAACACGCCATGTTGCTGGCCACCATCTCGAGGACTGTGTAAACCCACTTTGTGCATTCCAAACAGATCAATAATAATACAACCTATTCCTAGTAATTACTCTCATTATTAATAAAGATACTCTCATTATTAATAAAGATACTTTCTGTCTTGAAATATTTGCTATACCACCGAGAACTTCCTATTGTTTCCAAAAATTTTAACTAATATTCAGTATAGTTACATGTAACTACAATACTATATAATAATGACCTTTTTATTGTTAATTAGCATGGCAATGTTTGTTTGTTAATTGAGTTATTTAAGTGCTGTCTTCCTATGTTGACAGATGATATGACATATCGCATGTCGTTTCATATACACAGTTAACTTGTCGAATGTCTGCTATATTGCTTTACATAATTATATGCCATTTCCAGTCCACTACGGAAATCTATTTGACAGGTGCCCTTGCTTTAACTATATTTTGTCTATGAAGTACATAACTTATGCAATTTTTACCCGTAATCTACTTACTATAGCGTATTTACCAGTAATTTCGTTTGCGCCCTTTTGATAGATTGTTTGTCATATTTTATTGCTTTACTTTGAGAAAAAGCCTGCTTTATTTGCGTTACTTTATAATCACACTCAATGTTTAACAGTTACAGTGGAATACACATGAAAAGCCAATGACTTCACGCATAAAAGGTCACTTGCTGTAAGAGCGAAAGTCTGAATATCAGCCCCCAGGCCCAAGCAAAGGTTATTTCTCTGCTTTTTCTAAGGCCTATAATATATAAAAGGCGTATGTCGCTTTTACTGTTAACCACAGGTTAGCATATCTCCCCACCTACACGGTACCTAGTCACAGTTGTGACAGGAAATTGCTAAAAACGAACATGTTAGTTACTTCATCTCGAAGCATCTAGTGTAATGGTGAACCATAGTATTCGTGCGTAAACACCATATTAACTACTTTTTTTTGTACTGTCCATCTCGGACGTTTGTTACAAACCAGACATATTTACTCCCGGCCATATATGCGTGTAGTCATTACCAAACCTGGTAAGACCTACTTTAAACTACATAAAATTTCCTATTGCATGTGCCTTACCTCTGCAGAACAGTCAAACTTGACAGTCTATCAGTATTTGCTAGATTACCTCAGTTAACCAGTATAAACACGTACTCTCAGCATTTGCCTAGAAGCAATTGCATGTTTCGCCTGTCAATTCAATTACAGGTAACCGCGATTATTTGACTTTTCTCCTTAACCTTAAAACGACAGATCTACATGTATCTGACAGATTTTCTCTATTTATAGCTGACTACATTTTGACTCTGAAAATATTTTCTGTTCTTTATTTACATAGCTTTATTTAGTTAAACAATCACGCTGTAAACAACGCGTTTCACAATTAATAATTATTCTTTAAAATTTGGTTCTTTTGCTAACTTCAAAACTCTTTCCTGCCGATAACTTGACATTTTTCTAATTACATGTATCTGCTTATTTTTACTTCTAAATAGCCTACCCAAGCTCTGTTATATTTTGACCTGTAGCCGCAAAAGGTGATCGTAATTTCATAGCTCTCTGATACATATTTTATTTCCGCTTTAAACTTTATTCAGCAAAACGCTCGATAAAATGTCTGCTATAGACAATATCATGTTTTCAATTTGCTAACCTAGCCTTTTAACAATTTTTACATTCCCGTGAAAACTAATATGCTCTCTGTAATACTGCAAGCATTTGAAGACTTAAACATTTTGCAACAATTTTGAAATATTCTGATCTGTCATTTCTAAACACAAAGAGTTTCAACAGTACTCACGTTTTCCTCTGGCCTCGTGATCGTATAATTTTGGTCGACGGCTCCAGATTCGTAGGTGTGGTGCTATGACCTACTAGTGACAACTCAACTCCAGTACTTCAAGTCAGATACTTTAATACATGGCATCACGCCACAATGCGTACCGAGCCTGCCTGGTCTGGTTCTCTAGTCTACTGGACTCCCCATCATCTTCTGATCTCAATTAGTCTGCAGTATTTATAATAACCTGCTTAATTGTCGGAACACGCATCACCCATCAAATTGACAGTTTGACCTCAATTTGAAGGGAGGTGCATGTCCCATGGACAGTGATTAATTTACTTGCACCGGCCAGGCATCTTGGTCACACAACCGTATATATTTATAATACACAATTACAATTTCATGCGTGTCAAATGATATTTATATATCATTACATACACAGAGACCCGACTTACCCATACTCTAAGTGTCCCCCAGGCAGGGCAAACTGTCCATCTCCAATACTACCCTCCTCTTCCCCAACAGTACACAGAGACCCGACTTACCCATACTCTAAGTGTCCTCCAGGCAGGGCAAACTGTCCGTCTCCAATATTACCCTTCCTCTTCCCAACAGTACACAGAGACCCGACTTACCCATACTCTAAGTGTCCCCCAGGCAGGGCAAACTGTCTATCTCCAATATTACCCTTCCTCTTCCCAACAGTACACAGAGACCCGACTTACCCATACTCTAAGTGTCCCCCAGGCAGGGCAAACTGTCCATCTCCAATACTACCCTCCTCTTCCCCAACAGTACACAGAGACCCGACTTACCCATACTCTAAGTGTCCTCCAGGCAGGGCAAACTGTCCGTCTCCAATATTACCCTTCCTCTTTCCCAACAGTACACAGCCAGGATGGTTTCTACTTGTCACAATTACACCAAGGCCAACTTTAGGTCGTTTATTTTTATCAACAGATGTCATTTATATCCTTCAACTGAAAAAGAAACATAAATCCATACAACAAAACTAATTAGCCTGTGGAACACTACACCCCCTGATGTGATCATGACTTCAAAATAACCTTGACCTTTGACGGACATGACTGAACTTGTTCTGAGTTAAGGTACACATAAGTTGAGTACACATACCAAATATGAAGTCTCTATCACATAATTATATTTACAAAGTTATGGCCAATGTTAAATTCAGCCAACTTGACCGTTAAATGACCTCTAAGTGACCTTGACTTGAACATAACCAAAGTTGTACTGACCTAAGTGGCTTCTTGAGTTGAATACACATACCAAAATATGAAGAGTCTATTAAATGTAGTTCCAAAGTTATGGCCAATATAAATCTCAGACTATTTGACCTTTACATAACCTCTTATGACATTGACCTTTGTAGGACGTGACCCAACTTGTACCAAGCTCAGAAACTTCTTGAGTTGAGTACACATGCCAAATTTGAAGTCTCTATCGCATGTAGTTACCATGTTATGGTCAAAGTTAAATTCAGCCTATTTGACCTTTGAATGACCTTTAAAAGACACCAACCTTTGTCTGGCATCACCCAACTTAAACTGAGCTCAAGAGCTTCTTAACCTGTCCTTCCATAGAAGCGTCTTTTAGAGAATTCAATTTATTCCTCCACTAAAAAAAATAGTTCCCATTTATACAGTCATGATTCATGAACATGTAACAAAAGAATTATTTTCTATATCCTAGCAGATGGTAGCTATAAGCGGGCTGAAAGTAAAGCAGAATGTTCTGGCAGAATGTTTCAGGCTGCCTTAAGTGGTCACCTATCTTTAATACAAGAAACATACCATACAGTAAAGTGTTAAGTAGAGTACACATGCCTAATATGAAGGCTCTACCACATATAGTTCTAACGTTCATTAAATGTTTACCTTTGTGAAATGTATGTTCAACCCCTAAATCTCAATGTTGATTACTTGAAGTAGAAGTAAACTCCAACCACCTTAACCAATTACTTCATTTATAGCCTGTTTTTAGTTTTGAAGACAACTTAAAGCAGGTTGAAAATAAAGCAGAATGTGCCCTAAGGTGCATTCTGCTTTTACTTTCAGCCTGCTTTAAGCAAGCAAGGATATAGAAAATATTTCTTACTTATGACTGTATAAAGTACAACTACTTTCTTCAGTGGAGGACTAAATTAACAAGAGGGCCTGAAGGCCCTGATATCGCTCACCTGTTGTACTGAAGCCTGATAGCTTTACCTTTCTGTTTCATCCGTTTAATCTGAATCCATTCAAATTTGTAGTATAGCATGTAAGACTGGATAAAAATTGTGGCCGCTATAGTGTAAACACTGTTAAATATGGCATTTTCAGCAATTCAAAGGTAGACAACTCTTGACTTATTTGTCTGATTTCAACCATAATCGAACTCATCTGAACTCTAATGGTAATATACAATCTGAGCAAGTTTGAGATGGATTGGATACAAATTGTGGCCGCTAGAGTGTAAACAGTAAACACCCTTAAATATGGCATTTTCAGCATTTCAAAGGTAGGTAACTTGCCACCTATAATTCTGATTTCAACCATAATTGATCTCATCCGAGCTCTTATAGTAATATACAATCTGAGCAAGTTTAAGAAAGATTTGATAAATATTGTGGCCTCTAGAGTGTAAACACTATTAAATATAGCATTTTCAGCAATTCAAAGGTAGCTAACTCCTGACCTATTGGTCCAATTTCAACCATAATCGAACTCATCCAAACTCTTATGGTAATATACAATCTGAGCAAGTTTGAGATAGATTGAATAAATAGTGTGGCCTCTAGAGTGTAAACAGTGTTAAATATGGCATTTTCAGCAATTCAAAGGTAGTTAACTCCTGACCTATCAGTCCAATTTCAACCATAATCAAACTCATCTGAACTCTTATGGTAAAATACAATCTGAGCAAGTTTGAGAAAGATTGGATAAATATTGTGGCCTTTAGAGTGTAAACACTAAAATTGTTGACGCCGGACGACGTACGACGGACGCCGGACATTCAAGGATTGCAAAAGCTCACCCTGAGCTAGCTCAGGTGAGCTAAAAACCTAAAAAGGTGTATTTATGCAATACTAAGTCAAAGGTTAATCTAAGAAAAAGGCAATCAAAAGACAACACACGATCTCAGACTTGTTGTATTGACTGTAATTTTATTATCCAACGTTTCGGTCAATCAAAGTCAAAGGTTATAAAGCTTTTGAGTTGCGTCTGTTATCGTTTTCAAGCATTTGATTGTCACATGTGAGCCTAGGCTCACATCTGACCAATCAAATGCTTGAGAACTACTTCAGACTCAACTCAAAAGCTTTATAACCTTGGACCCAGTTATTGAGAACAAAGATTTTTTTCTTAAACATAAACATGAAATAAACATTACCTATGCAGACTTTGAAAAGTAATTGGCCTCTAACCGTAAATGTGCATTAATGTGGAGTCTAGGTACAAGTTGTAAAAGCCAAGAAAAATAAAAACATTATTTGCTTCTACACTTTATTTACTCTCATATAACAACTGAGCGTTTTCCTGTTGGGTGCAATTCAACCTGTGCTTAAGGACAGACAGTTCAAAGTAGATGTTAGGTAACTATTTAACTCATTACTCAAAAGATACGCTTTTTTACACTTTTGATTTATTCCTCAACAGAAGTTGATAGTACCACTGCATAAAGTATTGAATATGTGTCATAAGAAATATATTCCATATCCTAGCAGATGGTCACTTAAAGCTGGCTGAAGATAAAGAAGAATGCACCATAACCTGCTTTAACTTAAGTGATCACCTTTCTTCTAAAACTACAAACAGCCTATAGAGTAAAGGTTTAAACTAGATAGCTCATACATGCAGAGTAAACAAATTCAAATATCCCATGTGGAATCCCTCTCTTAACTGTTGTCTATTACAGCTACCAGTAACAGTTACACTTTCATTGTCAAATTTATTTATCCCATTACCCCATAGCCCGTTTCAAGTTTTGAAGATATGTGACAACTTAAAGCAGGTTGAAAGTAAAGCAGAATGTGCCTTAAGGTGCATTCTGCTTTACTTTCAGCCTGCTTTAAGCTATTATCTGCTAGAATAAATTCAATATAGAAAATATTTCTTATGATTTTTACTTGTGACAGTATAAATTGGAATTATTTTCTTCAGTAGAAGGTGTAAAAAGGTTAGGTTTCCAAAATGTCTTTGCTTTTTATTACATTTCTTTGCTTTTTGATACTCCTTGTTGTGAAAAACAATTGCTTTTTCCACAATTTTAATTGGATAAATACCCCAATATGCGCCTTATCTGTAACCCTTCTCCATAGATGTAGATACCGGTAGTCATTGTAATGCATTTAATTTATTCCTATTCAGAAGAAAATAGTTCTAATTAATAATCATGAATATGTATAATAAGAAATATTTTCTATATTCTAATAGATGCCATGGTAGCTTAAAGGAGGGTGAAAGCAAAGCAGGATGTGCCTTAAGATGTACTCTGCATTATTTTCAACCTGCTTTAAGTGGTTACCTTTCAATAATGGAAACTGGCTATGGAGTAAAGGGTTAATACACCATTTGAGAGCTCCAGATAAGAAGAGTATTTCAAAAACTAAAATCTTTATTTCTACATTAAATCCTATGGTATTGCTACTCATTTGAACGGTCTCTAAGAGACGATTCTAATGAGTAGTAACACCATAGGATTTAGTGCTGAAATGTGAGAAAATGTTTGATTTGTTCAGTTTACTCCCTCTTATCTGGAGCCCTGATCATTTACAAACAGGGTACCTGTGAATAGTACAATTGCGCAGTGCAACTATGTAGACCCTGATCATAGGGCTCTTAACTATCCCTGTGATATATGTGTGCATTGTTTGTCATTTTTTCAATGTATTTTAGACCATAGTCAAAACCATTCAAACTTGGACTAGACTTGATTGGAAACCGGAATTGTCCATTTGAATGTCTAGTGGTCAATGAGTTAACGCCCCATTAGTACATATATGTTCATTATGTTGTTTGTTTCCTGTATCTGCCACATCAAATGGGTTGTACTGTTGGTTTACAAGAACTCTCAAGGCACAAAACAGCTGATCAGCTGGTGGTAACTGTTTCCATGGACACCAGAACCAGCCTAAAAAAGATACCAGCAATAGACCTATTACATGTTCTCAGGAACGTTCCTGATGTTCTCTACCAGAACAAATTAGAAATATATATTAAAATCTGTGTCAACTCATTATTCAATGGATATCATACACCATTTTACACCTTAACCCATTAGCCCAGAGCCTGTTTCTAGTATTGAAGGTAGGTGATCACTTAAAGCAGGTTGAAAGTCACCTTAAGGTAGGTGTGTAATAATACGGCAATATATTGTTAAATTGCAATACACCTCTTGGCAATACGTATTGTAATACGGTTTTTCCGTATTGCAATATTCTATACATGTACATGTATATCATTTGAGCACATATGAGAGGGTTGCCCTGTTATTTTGAATGTTATTATGTGACAATTATAACATTCAAAGCAAATGTCTATGTTAATGTGGACTCTCCCTTGTATTTAAAGCACTCTAGCTCCCTCTTTTCTTTCAATGCTATAAACAAGTTTTCAATGCTAATTTCCATCCAATTTTTGTACTTAAAAGTTGCCACAATATATTGCAATATATTGCAATACAGTTCCTCTGTATTGCAATATATTGCAATACGGTTTTCGACGTATTTTTACACCCCTACCTTAAGGTGCATTCTGCTTTACTTTCAGCCTGCTTTAACTTCTTTAAGCTTCAACCTACAAGCTAGGATATAGAAACTATTTTTTATGGTAAATAATCACGACTGTATAAATTGGAAATATTTCCTTCAATGGAGTACTAAATTTTAAGGCGTAAAAAAGGCATATTTATGGAGTAATGGGTTAAAGTTTATTCCTCTACTGACTAAACTCCTCAACCTCATACAGTCATGAATATACATCATAAGAAGTATTTTCCATATCCTAGTAGTAGATGGTAACTTAAACTTAAAGCATAGGTTGTTCTCTCAACTTATCCAATATAGTTATAAACATTTAAAGGCAGAAAAACTCAAATTGAGAGAACTACCAATGGCTTAAAGCAGGCAGAAAGTAAAAGAAGGAAGTGTTTAAAAGTACATAAATTTTGCTTTACTTTTGTATCGTGCAAACAGAGAGACCCAGCGACAACAAACCCTGTCGGTGCAAAGCTTAAGTTCACATCAAGAGATGTTTGTTGCGCTATATAATGTACTCACTTCCCAACATACAACGGTTTGGGAAGCCTCATTTGCATATACCAACGTACCACGTACATTACACTTTCAACCTTGGTCCAAGGTTATAAAGCTTTAGAGTTGAGTCTGAGAAAGTTTTCAAGCATTTGATTGGTCAGATTTGAGATTCTAGGCTCAAATCTGACCAGTCAAATGCTTGAGAATGACTTGAGACTCAACTCAAAATCTTTATAACCTTTGATTGTACTTTAAGCAGATGTAGTCAAATGTCTTTACAACTAGAACGATGCTACAGGGTAAAAGGTTAAACAGTCTCTCAAAAAATGATGAGGTACACCAGACATGTAAATGACTGCACAATCTGTAATCAATTCATCAATGTCTCTGACAAGTGAAATCACATGTAAGTCTGATGCAAGTCAGAATCAGGGCTCAAGATAAGAGTGAGAAAACTGACCATTTCCACAACTTTCTTGTTTCTTTCACTAAACCTATGTTGACATTGTTGAGACTACTTATTAGAATTGCCTCGAAGAGCTTTCTTGTTTGTGTTTAACTAAAGACCTAAGGCTATGTTGAGACTACTTATTAGAAATGCCTCTAAGAGCTACATGTGTCCCCTGATCAGGGTCTTCACATTTTGCAATATACATGTCCAGTAAAACCTCTCTAGTATGACCCCTAAAACAAAGGCTAATTGATTGTATAAAATACAGGTGACAGCTTAAAGCAAGGTGACAGTAAAAAAGAAACCTCATCTTGCTTTAAGCAGTCACCTGTCAGAAACATCTGATAATGTAACTCAATTTAGTGGTCGTAATAGAGAGGATTTACTGTATTCCTTAAAACAACCTTGAGTAGTAAAAATGGACGAGACCTTAAAATCAAACACTGTAATTGTACGTCTACTGGGGAATTTGAAATTTCAGGGCAATCAGGGGTGAGCAAGTTTCAACAGATTTTCCTTTATATACACGTATATAACTGAGTGTTTAGCAGAGCTCCAGATAAGGGGTGTATTTCAAAGCTAAAATCTTTAATTCTGCATTAAATCCTATGGTGTTACTACTCATTAGAATTGTCTCTTCGAGACGATTCTATTCTAATGAGTAGTTACACCAATGGATTTGGTGCTGAAATAAGTGAGAAAATGTTGGATTTGTTCAGTTTACTCTCTCTTATCTGGAGCCCTGGTTTAGGGTAATATTTACATAACTTTCCATAGTCATACCTTCACACTTATCTGGCTCCATATTTACTGGCTCCTCTTTGAAATTCTTGTCTATTTCTCCTCTAACAAACAAAGTTATGTAGTGATAATCATTTTCTATTTCCACTGCATTTACAACTGCACAATAATGGACATCACTCAGCTTTAGACCAGTTTCTTCAAGAGTTTCTCGGGCTCCACAATCCTCCCAACTTTCACTGTAAATAGTGATTCCCATGTTTGGCTAAAATGCTCGATACAGAGGATTCTTTATATAAAACTTATCCTTAATCCATTACCCTATAGCTTGATTCTAGTTTTGAAAATAGGTGACCACATAAATCAGGTTGAAAGTAAAGCTTTAAGGCACATTCTGCTTTACTTTCAGCCTGCATTAAACTACCATCTGCTAGAATATAGAAAATAGTTCTTATTATACATATTCATACCTGTGTAAGTTGGAACTATTTTCCTCAGTGGAGGAATAGATTTATGGCATAAAAAGGTGTACTAATGGGGTAATGGGTTAATATGTATACTATGTCTGAAAAGAAGTCTGCATATACTCACTTTAAAAAGTAAAAAGAAAACATCTATTTCAAAGTGTTAGACAAATTTATAATTTGTTTTTTTATAAAGTCATTAACAAGAAGGGTGTTACAAAAAGTGACAAATGCCACCCATGTGTTTTACCACTTATGTTTTCATTTTGCTATAAAATAAAATCATACAGCAGCCAGCAGATATGGTACTCCTTGCTGATATTGTGATGAAATTGTACAAAGAAACAAGCTTTTTCTTGATAACCAGGGTAATGTTGAATTAACTCTATTTGATCTCTAAATGACCTTGACCTTTGTCTGACATATCCCAACAGTTGCCAACTGTACTGAGCTAAAGAGCTTCTTGAGTTGAGTACACAAACCAAATATGAAGTCTCTCTCACATGTAGTGGCCAACTGTACTGAGCTAAAGAGCCAAATATGAAGTCTCTATCACATGTAGTTCCAGAGGTATGGCTAATGTTAAATTAACTGTATTTGACCTCTAAATGACCTTGACCTTTAGTTTAAACAATATTTTATTCAGAAGAAAAGGATTGGACAACAGGCAAAGCCTATGTGAGTCCTCTCCAACATTCCCTTGACTTTTGTTGGACATTACCCAAGTTTTATCGAGATCAAGAGCTTCTTCAGTTGAGTACATGTTTAAAATACAAAGTGCCTATCATATGCGGTTCCAAAGTTATGGCCAATGCTAAATTCACCATATTTTACCTCTAACTGACCTCTAAATGACCTTTTCCTGACATAACCCAAGTTGTACTGAGCTCAAGAGCTTCTTGAGGTGACAGCGTTTTTTTCAGGGTTTTTTACCTTCTATAATAGAGGCCGACTTTAGGTGACTTCCCAATTGCAGAAAACCTCTTTTTTTCCCCAATTTTGGTGGAGAATTTCCAAAAAAAGATAAAAACAAAAACATAAAAAAAAAACTTTTTTTTTTAAATTTTGTTCTATTCAATTACCAGTCCCTCTTAAGTGATAAATAGTTTTATTTTCTGGTTTTAAATTAATGAAACTTTTTATTTCCTGTAAGTAAGTAGACTTCCATTCAGTTTTTATGTATTTTGGAAGTCAGTCTACTTTTCCCAATTTGGTTGAACATCGCGCTTGAGTTTCCCAAATGGAAAGGCTAAGGCCCTTTCCCAATTTTTGGAAAAAAGGCCCTGTTTTTTAGGGACCCTTTCCCAATTGAAAACAAGGATATCACTGTTTTCCCAAAATGAGCATTTCACGGCACGATTTTTGAATTTTTTCCCCAAAATGAGCCTTTTATGGCTCAATTTTCCTCCAAAATCAAGTATTTTACGCTGTTTTAGGGCATATTTTTCCCAACTGAAGGGGTACCAACTCATTCCCAAAATGGTGAAAAAAGGCACTGGGCGAGCACACATGTGACGGAAACGGACGGTATATAAACAGCTTAAGCTCACACCAAGAGATGTTTGTTGCGCTATATAATGCACTCATTTCCCAACATACAACGGTTTGGGAAGCCTCATTCGCACATACCAACGTACCACATACCTTACAAAACTCTCCCCTCCGAGAAGTCTCGTCCCGAGACTAGGACCCTGGGAGAACCCGTGGGTAAGGCAACTCCGGTCTGGCAGTTGTCATTATCCCACCGCTGACACCATTTGTAACGTGCAAACCGAGTGACTCAGCAACAACAAACTCCGTCGGTGCAAAGCTTAAGCTCACACCAAGAGATGTTTGTTGCGCTATATAATGCACTCATTTCCCAACATACAACGGTTTGGGAAGCCTCATTCGCATATACCAACGTACCACGTACGTTACAAACATACCAAATATAAATATAAAAATATAAAGTCTCTATCCTATGTAAATCCAAAGTTATGGCTAAGGTTAAAGTTGTGTACATACAAACAGACAAACAAACAAAGACAGACAAACAAACAGAATAGCTGACACTCAATGTCAACACTGACCAGTTAGAATTATGCACAAATCAACTGACCAGTTAAGCTATACAAGTACAAATTTGCTGACCAGTGTTAGAATAAAATAATGAACATATTAACTGACCAGTTAAGCTATGCATTGAGCGTCAGCTATTATGAATCAGTCTTCATTGTATAGCCTGTTTACCTGTGCTTTCGCCACCCTTAGCTATATTTTTCGCGCATGCGCTTTCTGATGTAACATTTCTTACTTGTTCACGGATCTAATTCTGAACTGAACCTTCAATAACACGAATATATACAAATAAAACTTGTGAAATAAATACAAATGTAAATAACTGTACCGTTTTCGACAGAGGTCATTACTCTGGATCACCGGGATGCTTTCTTGTCAATTCGCCACCTCTGATTGGTCGTTCGATAATTAGGGCAATGAAGGCTCTGTCAGTATGTTATAGTTTGTTTCATGAAATTTGAACATTGTTTAATGATTTTGAAATATTTAATTTTTTAAAAGTAAATAATAACTTTTACAACTTTACAATAAAACAGTAACAGCGGGCATATAGAGATCAATTACCAACATGTCCTTTGATTTGAAACTTTTTGTGAATTATTGTTATTTAACCTGTTTCTTTCGCATTTTCGGCGCTTGAAATCTTCCTTAGTGTAACTGTCCTAGTATTCGGATATCCTCTGTAGTTTTCGGACATCCTCGGTAGCCTGCTCGTGACGGAATTCTAAGTTTTGCTTAAGTGGCGAATTGACAAGAAGTGGCGAAATGACAAGAAGCAAGGATAAATATAATTCACTAACATCAGACTTTTATCTAATGTTTCTTCTTCTTCCTTTTTCTGGCCACACTCGTCATGCCGAGTATTATGCCAGTTTCTTAGATCTGCGCTTACCCCCTCCCCTCCCTAATCCCCTTTAAGAAAAGCAAGTCAGATTTGCTCAGTCACGAGAGATTTGAATGTCTCTAGTGGCGGGGCATCTGTCTCTGTCTCACTTTATTTCTTCTCTCTATCCTTCTTTTGAAGTCTTCCTTTCATAACTATATTTGCTTTAAAACTGCATAGCACATCCCATCCCATGCCGATAATACACAACAAGTGGTGTCCGGGAATATCAATTTAGATAGATAGTGGTTTATTTTTTAGAAATTAGAGACGCGAATACACATTACAATTGCAAACCTACCCAAACTCCAAGTGCCCACCAGGTAATGCGTACTGTCCAGTTCCTGTGATGTTTCCTTTACGTTTACCTAGGAGGACACAACCAGGTTGTGATTTGTCCGTCACTATAACGCCAACACCAACTTTGGGGCGACAAGTTTTGCTCTCAATGGGTGCTGACATATTGGATTGTGATAAAACGCGGCCTTGTGACTGGACGGGTTTGCTTTATAACGGTCGTAAGTTTTGATTCCGGGTCGTTTCGCGCCCAAGCCGTTTCCTCCCTGGTCGCCACCCTGGTCGTTTCGCTCCCAAATGAGACCCGAGTCGTTTCGCCCCTAATTTATAAACTTACTTTATATATGAGTAGTATATGCGTCGGTTTGCTTGTAAACAAAGATGATGTAATCGGCGGCCATCTTGGATGACCTACTTTTCTAAAAATAGGATAAACACGTGGGTCTATATTTAGCCCAGGGTGAAGGTAGTCGGCCATGTTGGATATTTTAGCGGATGGAGGGGCGGCCATATGGGATCAAGATCTACACGGTATACAGAGCTGACCTGTTTACGATCTGTTAAGATAGCCAGGGACATTGAGCGTCAGGTTCTTCCCTATCAGAGGCGAATCTTAGAGGTGTTGCATATAACGTGTGTTCACTTCGATGTTTTCAGTTCAAATGACTGAGATGTTTCTCCTTCATGCGCGGATAGAGGGCGCAATGTTTAAAATGACAGCATCGCTATATTTAGCTGGCCGGTGTTACAAGTATTGCATAAGCCGAGAAAAGGCCTAGGGCATTAACCCCCGACCAGGGAGAGCAAATGGCAGTCAAGCGTAATCAACAACACATTAAAAAGCCATTAACTGCCGGAAATGAAGGCAATTCAGAGACACAGTACCGTGAGAACTGAATGTATAGCAGTCAGGGCCCGTGAGAACATGCCTAGTTCACAGGGCTGGATAAAAATAGATATCGTGTCATACCTTAAAATAAACTTTCTAAGTATAGGCGGATTGAAATTGAACTAATGAAACGTCAGTGAAGGAACCAATGAACTGTAAGCAGGCAACCCATCCAATTCTGCGAGCCAATCCATAATCAATTGTTTTACTCAAACAACCAATGAATAGCGGCTTGGTCTTGCCCTGGGTATTGCAAATATAATATACCCTAGAATCAGTATGTCATGGCTAAACTGTAACATTTAATTAATAAAAATTTTACTCACCCGTTAGAATTCCTTACATATAACTCCATTTTCACATTGTATTTCCAACACAACAGTTTACTTTTCTCACCTAGATACGCTAAAAATAAAACACACAACAGTTTGCCGCATCTAATTGTCACTACATACTATTTCATGAAATAAAGACCAACACTTATTAATTTCCACTGAAACCTCTATGGCAGGGAGCATTCCAATGCTAACATCTTGTTCAGCCAGGGAACATTACACTGTTTCAATGCTAGCATCAGCAGTGGCATAGTTACAAGTCCAAACATGTTTGTTTATACAGATAAAAAGATGATTTTTTTTGCCCGCTCTACATGTAACTTATAAGAGAGCGTAGGAAGCGGTCTTTTTTCATTCAAGTAACAGTTCGAAAAAGTTAAAGTGTTTCTTTTATTATTATAAATGGTTATCTGAGTTTCATAATAAACCTGAAAAAGAGAGGAATTACTGTACATGTAAAAGTTCACGGTTTTAGACTTTAACTACACAGTAAGCATGAGGCAGACATCTGTTTTCACTTCTAACAGGTCGTTAGGGACCAATTCGTTTCTCAGGGAGCCTGGGGAACTCATTATCTCATTAGGGTCCCCCTCTCTCTCTGCAGCATTATACACACATCTCAATGTTTGAGATTTTTAACAAAACTGTAATTGACGTTAAACACAGGTAGTGTATTTATACATTTCCTTAACCCTTTACCCCATATCTATGACCACTTAAAGCAGGCTGAAAGTAAAGCAGAAGGCGCTTTGACCGACACATTGTAGCCGTTTTGATGCAACCTTTATCCTGCTGACACGGTCCGTGCTACACACGTGTTTTAAAACTACCTATAGTACGTTTCTAGCTTTGAAGGCAGATGACTACTTAAAGCAGGGTTAAACACAGGTAGAGTATTAATACATTTTCTTAACCCTTTACCCCATAACACATTTCTAGTTTTGAAGGCAGATGATGACTTAAAAGCAGGTTGAAAGTAAAGCAGATCGAATGAGCCTTGACTGACAAATTCTAACCGTTTTGCTGTAGCCTACCGCGTCGCTCGCACAGTCAGAAGCCACAGATTAAAAAGTCATTAACTCATCAGCAACCCCCATTGTACAGTATTGGCATAAAATGCACAAAATGTTCGAATTTTATCATTTTAAATCCAGAAATCGTTCTATTGAACTGGTTTTACTCTGAATTGATACCAAATACATTGATTAATACTCGATAATTCATTACAAAACAACAAAAATAGACATTCACCTGTAAAGCTCGTTAAAAAGCTATTAAGAATTATTTTCTAGGAGAAATATCAATTTTTTCTAATAACGTGTAAACATCACAATTTCATCATTTTAAATCCAGAAATCGCTCTATTGAACTAGTTTTACTCTGAATTGATACCAAATACATTAATTAATACTCGATAATTCATTATAAAACAACAAAAATAGACATTCAGCTGTAAAGCTCGTTAAAAAACTATTAGGAAAGTTTTCTAGCAGAAATATCAATTTTTTCTAATAACGTGTAAACATCACAATTTCATCATTTTAAATCCAGAAATTGTTCTATTGAACTTGTTTTACTCTGAATTGATACCAAATACATTAATTAATACTCGATAATTCATTATAAAACAACAAAAATAGACATTCACCTGTAAAGCTCGTTAAAAAACTATTAGGAAAGTTTTCTAGGAGAAACATCAATTTTTTCTAATGATGTGTAAACATCACAATTTCATCATTTTAAATCCAGAAATCGCTCTATTGAACTTGTTTTACTCTGAATTGATACCAAATACATTAATTAATACTCGATAATTCATTATAAAACAAAATAAATAAACATTCACCTGTAAAGCTCGTTAAAAAAAAAACTCTCAATAAAAGTTTGTATGTATGTATGTTATAAGAGGTACTACGACATCCCTATAATGCACCCGCATCATGATGGAACACTCTAGAGTCTATAGACATTTTAATTTCTTGACGGCCTTAAGGGAGATGAGAGGTCGGAGACAATTGCTCCGAAACATGACGTGGCGTCAAACCGAAGCCCTTAGCGAAGTTATCAAACGTATCGTGGATGGGACTATCAATCCTCTAAGACGCGACAGCCAAACGTTCGCGAGAGAACGGAGGCTATTGAGAACACTGGCTAGTGAAAGCGTCAACGTGTCCAGAAAAAAGACATTACTAAGACTACATCATTCTTTGATACCCGTCATCTTACGAGAACGTTACGTCATAGTAACCATCGCGGACGAAACCAGACGAGCGCAAATGATCAGCGAAGAGTAAATATTGTACAACAAATCCGGCTCAGAGAAATGACCAGTTTATAAGAGGGAGAGAGTTGTTGACAGTATTATCAGTTATCTATACCAACGAGAATGTATCCCTGCAACCTCTGCCACAACTCGTACGCCTATTTGGACAGTTTGAAACGACACAGGAAACATAAACACAAAGGTATACTTGACACTAAGGACCAACAGCAACAACAACAACAACAACAACAAGAAGAAGGAGAAGAAGAAGAAGAAGAAGAAGAAGAACAACAACAACAACAACAACAACAACAAGAACAACAACAACAACAACTGCCATTCGCTTTAAAGCACCCCTTTACCTGTATCGTGTCAGGACCAACGTCCTGTGGCAAGACTTATTTTGTATCCCAACTGCTTCAGAGCGCTCAACAACGCATTCAACCTTCTCCTGAACGCATTATTTGGTTGTACAAAAGATGGCAGCCTCTCTACGACGTCATACAAACGTCCGTCTTTCCTGCGGTCGAATTTATTCGAGGCGTCCCGTGGAATCTAGAGAAGGATGAATTTCTCGACACCCGAGTGAGAAACCTAATAGTCCTCGACGATATGGCGTCGGAGGCGGCCAAAGACCTTAGAGTCACGGATCTCTTTACGGAAGGCAGCCACCATAGAAATTTGTCGGTCATCGCTCTCAACCAGAACCTATATTATAGTAAAGACCCAACCCAGAGACGCAACTGCCATTATCTGGTCCTTTTCAACAATCCCATAGACAAACAGCAAGTGATGACATTGGCCAGACAAATGTACCCGAGTAACTCTCAGACGCTATTACGGCGCTTCGAAGAGGCCGTCAGCAGACCTTACGGGTACTTGTTGATCGATTTGAAACCGACCACATTGGAGTCTCTACGTATGCGCAACCGTGTCCTGAATGATATAAGAGACACAACCGAAGCTAGGGTCCAAACAACCAGATTCACCGACCCGTCGAAAGCACAGACTCAGCAGTCAGTGGCGCCTATCCACAGCCTAACACAGGGTGACATTAGAATCACGTGTGACGATTGCGGAGCAATATTATCTAATATTCATCACTTGCAAAGGCACGTCAAAACCTGGTGTCCGATAAAAACACAAGGTACCGCGGACGACGAAGCCCCGATGCCCTACCGACACAGGCTTACGGACGAAAATAAGAGCGAGTTCGATGATGAAGCGAAACTTGATGAGGACGACACAGAATCCTATGATTCAGACGACGGAATTATCGGGGAAGGATTTGAGGAAGATGAAGGTATGGATCAGGATAAATTTTCCTCACAAAGAAGCCCTGCAGTCGATAAGTGGATAAGACATTTCCAAAGAATGGCTGAAGGAAAAGTAAAACCAAATCACAAGGGACACTATATAGTGGAAGACATGCAAACTGGTTATGGCCGTGTGAAGGACACGGGTCGAAGGTCTATCCCGTGGGTAACACCCATCGCCCAAGATATCGAAATGGCCAGATCATTAGTCAAACGCCAAAGAAAGGAGACGACTTCCGCTCAGAATAAAAGAAGGGGCTTTAGAAAGACGCCCATGACCAGATCATTAGTCAAACGTCGAAGAAAAGTGTCAACTTCCGAGCAGAATCACCAACGAGCCATTAAGAAGAGGCCCCTCACAGCAGTACCTGAACCAGACTTTTCTATGAGGCCTCCGGGACTTCCGGTGTACGGATAGGACCGGAAAAACCACGTTTGATGTTACTGACGACGACCAATTTATTTGTAAAACATTTCTGAAGAAGTGAAATTCGCTACTTTGTTGAGGAATATTTGTAAATATTGGTGATGCTGTCATTGGTCATTGTAACATATTGTAAATGGGACACATGTTTTGTTTGTCTTGTATAAATAAAGCGAATAAAGAAAGCACATTTGTTGGGTTTTTGTTTTGGATATCCTATTTTTTCTTTACGTCTGTCTGTCTGTATGTATGCCCCTCTCTCTCTCTCTCTCTCTCTCTAGCTCTCTCTCTTTGAATTGGAATCAAAACAAACAAATAGTAATGGACTGATCTATTTATTAGCCCCGTTCAATACAGTACGTCGGGGATTAGGGCGGTCCCACCGATCGTACTTTACAATAAGGGTAATTCTATCAATACGGGTATACAAATATCGTTCAACTGACATTGACGTTTAATACCGGTCATTAGTACGGATCCAGTGTGAAAACATGTAAAATGAATAGAGTCTTTAGTAAACATGGCCGCCGGAAACAACTCGGGGTCGTACTGTCCTTTGTAATATTTAACCACTGTAGGTAAGTCTAAAGGTCCCTCAACTTTGAAAGAAGCCGATACGGTCACCACTTGAATGGTAGATAATGCGACTGGCCAACCTAGTTGTTGAATGCGTCTGGCATAACGTCTAAGTCTCCGTTTGGCATCAGTAATAGAATGGACTTTTCCGTTGATCATTAACTTTCCGGTAGAAAACACCATGCAATGTCCACCTATCTTTCGATGTTTCCATTGGGCACCGGAGTACCGGGCTGGATCGTATATCATATTTTCAGTTTTACTGGTTAGCACTGTTAGATCAATGTCACAATGTGTCTCGGTCGTCACCACAACGTTGGTGATCATTTTCTTTTCTCAAAAGCGAATTTGACGTATATGATGTTCAGTGTCTACACAAGGTCGGAGCGTTTTCGCAGTGTTTATCAAGTCAAAACTCCCCAAAATCTTTTAGGCAGTACATTGGTCGTCGATGCGTGAAAAAGCGGCCGCTAGAAGCCACTTCGGATTTTCTTTGGAGCAATTTACCACTGTTTCGTACCACTTAAACAGCATCACATACAATAACGTTTGGTAATGTTGAGAGTATGTCTTTTTCAAAGCGTCTATTTGAGTTAGTTTATAACCCAGCTGAAACGCAAAGAGCTGCCAGTTAAATCCGAGTTCTTTAGAATACTGTAGCAACTCGTCGTCTGTTAAAGTACTGTGCTCGATACTTTGATTGTTACTCATGGTACTCTCGAGGTCAAACTGATACTGTGGCACCAGAAACGTCTCTTTTTATACGCTTTGTATGACGTCATCAAAAGAATAGGGATTGGCTACACTCATTTATCTGACTGATACATGCCCAGACCTGTTTATCTATTTATAGAACTACGTCAGAGGATGTTCTCTCTCGCTCTCTCTCTCTGGTAATTGGACAAATCACAAGTGCATAAAATAGATTTAATGTTTATTTCGATATAGCGCCAATATTACATAACATCGTACAATACATTGATATTACAAAACGAACACCATGGACAGTTTAGAATAAATTTGAGTTTGTATTAGGTCCAAAGGGTTTCTGGGATTTTGTCAGAGTGACTCCAAATCCAAAGCCACTGTTGGGTGGTTTGGTAACTTGTCCAAATCCTACGTCGGCTACCTTGACGTTATCGTTCCACCCAACCATTTTCAAATAATCACAGTTTGGGCTCCATTTGTAATGTTCTTTCCAGGGGTCGTCCGTTCGTTCCCAATCACGTAGACCGACACCGCATTGAAAACACCTCACTTGATCGCCGTGACCCGCGTATAGGAACCCGCATTTCGCCAAGTCGTATTTGTTAGGAATCATCTGTTTTGGCCAACTGTCAAACGTTTTCAGTCTATGTTCGTAATACTTGTTCTGGGACATGTTGTTTACCAGACAAGCATCTGTAGTATTCATATCGGTGTTTCAGTGAAGAGTGAAGTGGATCTTAGTCACCTCTGCCTTTTTATACTGCTGTCTCCATTCTGATTGGTGGACTATTTATAGTAACCGTGTCAGATTGGATATTAACAGTCCGCGTGTGAATTGGGGTTGCACTCGGCGCATCGCAAAGCGCCCAACTGGTTCATATGATCGCTCTGCAAGTAACAGGGTACAATCGAGTTCAATTCAGGCAATTGTTTTCCTATGACCGGTATCATTTCTTTCAATTTGGCGTATTCGTTGGGTCTTAAACACAAGCCTTTCTTAGTCGGCACCACTTCGTCCTGTGGTTTCCAATATTGTCTAATGCTCACACACACGCTGCCCTCGTCTACTGTGCAATAAACGTTGCCTCCCAAGTGACTACTGTAGTGTTTCTTCTCTGCCAAGGCTTCGTCTAAGCATTCGATGCAGTCGACCCAAATTTTCCACCGCCTTAAGGGTAAACTGATGCCTTTCTTACTGGGTTTATCATTGAGCCATTCTCTTAGATCGACTCTCACTTCGCCTTTCCATTCAGTCACTTTTACGTATCGCTGATTCCCCAAGGCAAAGCTAGAGTGGTTATCCATTCTGTACGATGCGCGTAACTGTGAATGAATATGACTGTTGCCTACACTCTTATATACCAGTTGGAGTGGGCAAACATAACGTCATTTTCTATTTATAGACATACATGTATGGATCTTTGATGGAATCAGACATGTTTGGACTTGTAAAATAGTACGCCTGACTGCCATTTCCTGGAGTGAATGTGTTTTCGGACTCTCCCTGGTCGGGGGTTAATGCCCTAGGCCTTTTCTCGGCTGATGCAATACTTGTAACACCGGCCAGCTAAATATAGTGATGCTGTCATTTTAAACATTGCGCCCTCTATCCGCGCATGAAGGAGAAACATCTCAGTCATTTGAACTGAAAACATCGAAGTGAACACACGTTATATGCAACACCTCTAAGATTCGCCTCTGATAGGGAAGAACCTGACGCTCAATGTCCCTGGCTATCTTAACAGATCGTAAACAGGTCAGCTCTGTATACCGTGTAGATCTTGATCCCATATGGCCGCCCCTCCATCCGCTAAAATATCCAACATGGCCGACTACCTTCACCCTGGGCTAAATATAGACCCACGTGTTTATCCTATTTTTAGAAAAGTAGGTCATCCAAGATGGCCGCCGATTACATCATCTTTGTTTACAAGCAAACCGACGCATATACTACTTATATGTATGCTTAAATATGGGCCGTGTCGTGACAAAACCTGCCTTAATGACATAGCGTCATAACGTCGGAAAACCCCGATAAAGTTTGACGTCATAATTTTCAGTAAAAGTGCCGCGCAATTTCACCTTTACATTCAATAGATCGGATTTTCTTAGTTCAATACCACCATAAATACCTGGATAAATGGACAACGATTTAGAGGTGAGTTTAGATCTACATTTTATTCTTCTTATTATAATTATTCTATGCGCAGGTCCCTAGATCTAGAATTCCAAGCGTAGAGCTGTTTACGGAAAAAGTGAAACGTAAACAAACATGACCTCTCCCCTCCCACAACAGGGTCAGCTATCGTTAGCTGTATGCTTTCACTTTAAGTCTTTCCTTTCTCAAACATTTACTCATGTATATATGCAGACAAAAATGCATTTTTTTAAATCGACATTAATTCTACATTTCACTCTATATTTTAATCCGGAGTGGAATCCGAACTTTGAATACTGGTGTCTGGAGGCTTTGTGAATCTATTTTTAGATCGCCAAGCACACTTTAATTATGAAACGTTTAAGCTTGTTTGACGTTTTTTTCTGTAGATTTTATGTAAATGGTCGTGAATTAATTGGATCTAGATGTGTTAATTTAACTAACAATAAAAAATTGATAGAATGGTATATTATTGGCGCTTGCATTAGTTTTTGTTTTCACTCACGAAATTATTCAAGTAACCAAATCAACGTCGAGAAAATTACAACGTCCCCTTGGTCCAGTGGATATGTACCTCGCTTTCCAAGCCGGAGTATCGGAGTTCAATTCTTGCTAAAGGCGATGATATTTTTTCTCTACTTTTTGCTGTTATTGTTATTTCATCAACGTAATAACTCGTTTTAGATCAGTAACACAGCTTCTAATAATACCTACAATGTCAATTAATTCCATTTCGGACGAAAAAATGACCACTGTCATTGAAAATGAAAACATGGCATCATTATCTAAATAGATCTCTTAGATCTATGAATTTTTGGATTGTTTATCTTATGGGGCCTTCAAATACACGGAATTTCTACAATTTCCTTACAGATGGCACACGTTCGTAAAAGTATACAGTTCCTTACGATTGATTCCACTTTTAAGAGTGAATTAAGATTTCTTACGAGTTCTTACGGGCTATTTACGGTCTGTTACGAGTTGTTACGTGCTATTTACGGTTTCTTACTAGTTATTACGATATATTTACGGCAAAACTTACCCGCGTTATTTAGCAGTCGCACCTGTTTGTAACTACATGAACGTCTTTCAAATAAAGGTCACTCGATACCAGTTTGATTGTACTTACCCCTTCACTGCCTTAACCCGAGTACAATGATTACTTGCAAAGGGTTTGGATTCTGATCAGGCATCGCGTAAGGCGGCATCTGGTCAGGATCCAAACTGATTGACACTAAATTTTATACTCCTTAAATCAAAATACCTTACATTAAACGCAAACGAAAATTGTTCAAAGCTCATTACGTGAGGACAGTGAATGGGCTTAATCGTAAAACGAACGTAATATCACTGCCTGCAACAATTGACGTGTGCTACTATTATTATATAAGATTTTTCTAAAATTTCTCAAACTATTAGATAAGAGTCTCAATCAGAGTAAGTCCTGATGATATGTAGCGTCACGCGCAGTCTAATCTGGATGTTAACTGTTTGCAACTGTTAGGGTTACGTGATGTTACGAACCAGTTACGACAAGTTGCGGATTGTTACGGATTATTTACGAGTTGTTTACGGAAAAGTCCATCCGTGGTCTATCGTAGAAAAGTTTTTGACATGTCAAAAAAAATGATTTTCGTCTTGCGGAGGCTTACGGATGTCGTCGAGTTTTGCGTATGGTAACGGATTGTTTACGGACATCTGCGATGTATTTACGGATGTTAACGATTTATTTCCGGACGTTTGCGATTGACTACGGTTTGGAGATAAGAAACATGCGTGTATGTGAAGGCACCTTCATGAGTTGAAACGATTACCTATTAAGAGAACTGACGCGTTTGACCACTTTAGGACCAAAAGGTATTCAATTTCTAATGTGTCATCATTCGACAACTGGCATGAGGTGAGAGAACATCGACATGACTGAAAAAAATATTTCACAGAGATTTTTGTGGTCTTTTTGACAAGAGTATGCCTTTTTTACGGAAAATCTCAACGATAATACCACGGATGACTACGAACACGTTACGCGGGGTTTACGGATCATTGCGGGCTGTTTACGGAGGATAACGTGTTGTTACAACCGGTTTGCGATACTCAACGGATCGTTTTTATGAGTGATTTACGGAATAATAACTCCGTAGACAATCGTAAGAAAAAAATTGACATAACAAAACGGGCATCTTCTTCCACGAATCCTTACGGATACTTGTGAGTTATTTACGGACACTAATGTATCATTTGCGGATGCTTACGATTGACTACGAGTTTGCAATCCGTAAGGAATCGTTAGAAAAATCCGTGTATGTGAAGGCTCCATAAACTTCTCTTATAATTATATATTTGAGTTTTCTTACAAAATTGTGCTTATAATGTTTCTTTTTGAGGTCACCAAAACCAAATTTGCTAGACGTTGATTTAGGTATTAATATTCTATGTAGATTTACTCGTTGATTGAAGATTGAGTACCACATGCAGGTTCCAGGCCACGCCAGATGTTTAGTAGACAGCGGCCTCACCAACATTAAAAAGCTATATAGGTATAATAAATTGAAAACTACTTGATAATAAGGCAAGTTCTTTCAAAGATCATTTTGATGGCCTAGGTATAATATTTAACAGTTATACAGTCATATCTGCGGTCGCAATACGCCGTGCTAAAGTGTCTTAACCTAAATAGGTTGGGTAACTCGGCGTCTCGAACGCACAAAAGCTTTTAGTCAATTTGAACCATTTACAAATTAAACGATTTATTGCTGCCTAAATGTGCTACATATTTTATTAGGTATAAATCTGTTTTTATAAACTTTTTTATTTTAGACACTCCGACTGCGACACGCTTGCCCAGCTTTCAGAGATACTTGTGGACATGTCGGCGTTCAGTAACCAAGGCGAATTTGTAATCATGAATGTTTTTTTTCTCTCACAGGAAGTACCAGTACTTTAGGTTTGTATCCACCGAACCTGGCGTAGTTTCTGTACGGACGGGGCAGACGAAGAGGAAGCCTACTTCAATATCTTAAGGGATCCAGCCTACCGCTTCCCTGCCATGTAGTGCGACCAGCTGTAATGGATCCGCCGGCACTGAGCCAGGCGCGACAGGCAGACTTGCACAGGATGTCAGAACAGTCTTTCAAGACGACACAATTTTTTTGTTGAATGATGTTACTGTATGATGTTATAATCAATGTCTCATGTCCGTTGTACATTATCGTTTCTAATTAATACATACCGATCGCGTACCGAGTCCGGGAAGTGCGAGTAGATCTGGAAGCGTTATGTAGACCCCGTTTTATATGATGTTGCACTATCGTAAAAATCACATGGGTCTACACGGCATTCCCAGGACTTCACGTACTTTTCTGGACTCAGCTTGTGATCGGTATAGACAAATAAATCAATAGTCGTTTACTATTTAGTTATTATTGTTCGTAAAATTAGTTATGCTATATGATGGCTATAGACTAATTAATGTTGAGATCTTTAGAACAGTGATATTGACCGAGGATGAATAGGCCTTCTCGAACTTAGCCCTCGACCAATTTGACATTTCACAGGTCATCAAAACTATATACCGACCTCAACATTAGTCTATAAGTGAAAAGTATATCAAATACACAGGTCTAAGTCGTCCCCATGAAGTTTAAATCGATGTCCCGGAGCGAAAATTTTGTAAACGTTATTTCACTATGACGTCTATGAGTGCGTGACAAAGTTGACGTTGAATTGACGTCATGTTATCAGAATGTTACCTCATACCGCATTTTTAAAAACTTCATATCATTAGAAGTACATAGCGCATCATGATAAAAATAACATGGCTGGAAAGAGAATTAAATGATGTAAAAGAAAATGCAAAAAATCCAAAATCGATTTTTTTGTCATTAAGGCAGGTTTTGTCGTGACACGGCCCATATATATGTTATCCCATAAACTTAAGTTTTAAGTTTCATGTAATAAAAATGAATAGAAAATCAATTTTTCTTTCTCCCAATTTCTATTTGTAAAACAATAAAAGTCTGAAAATATAATGTATGTGTTATTTGTTCTTAATATTTCTGATATTTTTGTAAATTTATGTTATATTTGATTTTTATAATCATATTTATTAAAGATTAGCTACAAAAAAATTAATAATAATTACATTGTTGTTGTTTGATTGTATTAACTGTTTAAACATAACATGATTGCCATAGTAACACATAATTATCTTAACACTTGAATGTGTTAGTATGACGACAAGTTGTTATCTTTCTCACACGTACATGTAAGTGTCAAACAATTCGCGAACATGCGAGGGCATAAATAATGTCCATGGTACCATCAAACAGGTGTTAATTTGCTTTGTTTATTGAACCTTGTTTGTTGCGTTTTTCACGAACTTTGATGTTTAATGAGGGATTATAATTAAGAAAACGAACCCGTCATTTAAAATTGAAACAACGGATTTGAATAGAAATCGAATTTGATTGGTTTTAAGGTAATTACAGATTGTGATTAAATCTTATTGAACGATGATTCGATGAAAATTAGAGTAAATCGAGTTTGTTTGGTTTTTTTAGATAATTACAATGTATATGCTATTTTATTGGAAGACGAAAAAAAAAGATACTAATAAAAGGTGGTTTACGAGATGTTCTCGTTATATCGCTCTTAATTGTTGATAGGCTATAATTTGCGTGAGTGAAATAAGTTCTAAGACAGGATTTGTGTCTTAAAAATAATATTGGATTGAGGAATAATTAAGTAAGATAGTGGCATATGCTGTGGTTCACTTTGTTTTTTGTGGAGTGATATTTGCATAGCATGCAAGAAAGTGGTACGTAAACTACAAGAAGCAATAGCATGTGACGGCTGTGATCGATGGCAGCACAGGACGTGCAATACAGGTTAGTTATTTTATTATTTATTATTTTAAAAAACCATGTTACCGCGTTCACTGCCATGATAATGTATTAACCATTTTACCAATTTATCCTGAATAAATTGGTTAATTGCAAAAAGCTTGGATACTGATCAGTTGCATAATATAACTCGGCGTATGATCAGGATCAAAATTGTTTGACATTTTTTTTAATTTAGTCTATTTATATATAAAATAACATTGAAATACAGACGATCCACTTTTTGACAGGTTGATTGCATGCCCGAGAATGGATTATAGAAATTGTTAATTTTTATATCGTTGCTCATTAAGCACGTGCATTGACGAATTTTCAATGTCATGAATTTGTTAGTTTGGTCATCTGAAATATAGATCTACTTCATATATTTCGATTTCACTGTAGTCATGTTGCCTTAGATTTAAGAATGAGAATTTTTGAATATGTAATATTGCTGTGCACGTAAAACACGTGCATTACTACCATGGTTGTAACTATTATTTTATTAATCTGCAGATTTAATTTATATGTATTAACTTTCACTGATTATCTCGAACACAAGTGGTTATTTATAAAAAGGTGAACCGTAATCAGATGCCGAGTAACTCGGCGTATGATCAGGATAAAAACTATTTGATATTCCACCATGTATTTAAAATTATCAATTACCCGTAAGTTTAAAATTTTAGGAACAAGTGCAGAACAAGGACAGACGATAAATATCTTACTATTTAAGAGTTGACTGATGTTATTTTCTCTAAGATTTAAGAATAAGAGTTAAAGGGTATTTAATAGATAAGGAATGTAATATAGCCGTGCACGTTAAACACGTGCATTACTACCATGGCCGCGACCGGGATTCGAACCACGGGTCTTTGGATTCCCGACCGCGGCGGCTGATTTTTCAATACGTCTTTTTACGATATATACATGTATATAGAACTACTTGGAGAATGGCCGCGGCGGCTGATTTTTCATTACGTCTTTTTCTGATATTTCTAACCAGCATCGAGTTCTTACTTCACTTTCTTCACTTCTATACATGTATATATATTCTGTTGTTTGTCGTATTTTCTCATGTTTCTTATCTGTTAACCCTTTGCCTGTAGGTTACGACTTTCTTTATGGTGGCAAACAGTTCAGATCCAGATCATACGCCTCGACAAGCGGCGGATGATCTGAATGCAAACAGTTTAACATTCGTCTGTTTGTTTCTTTACCTAAAAATGTATGAATCTAAAATTAACAAATTTTGAAAACAATTTCTAAGTACATGTTTATATATAAATACTTAGAGTGCCAAAAAAATCCTACCTTTTTATATGTGTTTCTCGTTAAATGGAGACATACATACACACAGTAACATGATCAATATCCCGTCTTACAGTACTTTCTTACATCAAGTATTGGGTGCGAAACGACCAGGGGCGAAACGACCAGGGTGGAAACGGCTTGGGCGCGAAACATCCAAGGTGCGAAATTGTTTGGGCGCGAAACGTCTTGTCACCGTAAAATTTACCAGTCACCAAATTCGAAGTTTCAAGAATCAATGGTCGTATTCGAATCATCGAGTTTTCTGTCAACGAAAAGTGGGCGGAGCAAACGCGCGAAGATTTACTGATGTCAACGATTTTGGCCCGACTCGAATAGAAAGTGTAGTCAACGAAAACTTTGTACTTCCGGACGATTGGAAATGAATCAAACACCCGTTAAAACAGTCGTAATGCTCCCAATTTTTATATACGCATATAATGCCATGTGATCTGGATCCATCCGATTAATTGAGAGGGTCTTCATGTTTGTTTTATCTAGTGGCACAAATCACGTGGTATAAACGTGGTCAACGCTCGATTTCAGGGTTTGACAACATTTTGTCAACGGAAATTAGCAAGTAGTGATTCGAATAGAACTTGTTGACAACTATTCCAACTAACGCGATAGTTGTCCTGATTCGAATACGACCATTGAGATGAATAAAAAAATAGAACATCGTAAATAAATGTACACTTCGGTCATTCAGTTGAACTAGAGTGATAGAACGTCCGATGTAGCATTAATTATTTATTGATCATAAAATTACGAATTACTTCAGGAGTCATTATCTTATTGATAGAGTTAACATTCAACGTTCAGAACTGCACCAGGTTGTTTTTCAACGTTGAAAAATGACACAACAACGTTGAAAAATTATCCTCACTTCATCATTGGTCATAAAGATTACGAATTTCTTTAGCTGTCATCTTATTTGTAGAGTTAACATTCAACGTTCAGAATAAAGCCCTAGGTCATTTTTCAACGTGAAAAATTACCCCACAACCATTTGTCATTATTGGTAGATTAAATATTCAACGATAAGAACTGCCCGGGTCATTTTTCAACATGGAAAAATGACCACCATCATTCATCATTGGTCATAAAATTACGAATCATTGGTCACATGAATACGAATTACTTAAGGAGACATTATCTTATGCTTAGAATTAGCTTTCAACGGTAAGAATTGATCCCCTGGTTATTGTTCAACGTTGAACAATGACCTCCTCATACCAGTAGTCAGTTTATCACAATTAAGTGTAGGAGCCATTATATTGTACGGGTAAAGTCAGCTTTCAACGTTGGAACTTTACCCGGGTCGTTTTTCAACGTTGAGAAATGACCCCGGTCATTTTACAACGAGGATGATTCAGGAGTCATAATTTCATTGGTATGGTCTTTTTTCAACGTTGAGACTTGAGCTCCCGGTCATTCGTAATGTTAAAAAATGACCGGGATGTCTTTTTTAAACATTGAAAAAAGACCAAGAGGTCATTTCTCAACGTTGAAAAAATGCCTCCGGTCATTTTTTCAATGGGGGCAAAATCTAATGTTATACCGACTCGCAGTGCGGGAGGTCGAGGGTTAATTCCCCGGGCGAGTTCAATAAAAGACTTTAAGATTGGTAGTAATGAATTCCTTCCTTGGCGCTCAGGATTTCGGGTAAGCAATACAACTTGTTCGTCGGTGGCAGAATAAAGTGACCGGTCGGGTATGTCCCTGGTGCACCTCATAAGCGCCACTTCTCATAATCATCAATCTTGATGGAGAGAGGTAACACTAATAAGAATTTAAACAGTATCAGGCAACGGCTGGGAGTTGTGATGCGCGGGAATTGATCACAAAGTCCTAATGCCTGAGTGGTAATTTCCTGTAAAAAAAAATCCATTAAAAGGAAATCAAATGTTTCACGCATATTTCTTACTGCGGGTGAATTTTTCTGACCGAATCACTTTCCCGCGGCTTTTACAAGAACCTAACACCTACAGCATATTTACGTAGATATCTACAGCAGAGAATTTCACACACAAACCACATGTTTACCGATCCAGCATCTGGCACAGAACACACATTACATGAAACAAGACAGCTCAATGGGAAAATGACAGGTAACTTTTCTGGTTTAAAAACGTATTATGAATGGTCTTTACGGGCTATCGATCGCTAGATTAGAATTCATTATGGCCGAGTATGCTAAGGCGCTGTTATTTTAAATAATGCATTTCTTGTGTTTGCTTCTCCATCTTTCATTGCCCATGTCCCCAACGTGTTCATTTTTCTTTCCTTGACATATAATTTATTTAAACATATATCTTTTTCCTAAAATACCTTTTACGTGTTTTACGTGTTTATGTTGGCACATGGCGTCCATTATACCCACAACCCACCCCAAAAAACTACTTCTTTAATTACGCAACTGATTCTGATTAGAGTCTTGCACTGTCCAAGCGATGTCAGTGTGGATGCAAGATATACAAATCAAACTTGTTCTGTTGGAACTTAAATCCTACCAAAAATTAGGATTCCTACCCTTCATGCATTCGTGAAACAACAAAAAACCGGATCTATCTAGAAACGCTTAGTGTAGATAATATTTACAATCCACTTTACTCAAGAGACGTGTATACTTTCCTTTTACAAATAGTGTACATGTGCAGAGTACACATCGCCTATTCAAACAGCTCAACTTGTTCGCTGCCAAATTAATCGATATATATTTACCCCTTCACCGTTTCATTGTCGTCTGCTTCTATTTTGTTGTTTGCAAGATCGTTTCAAAGTTAGAATCAGTGTAGAATGACTTAAAATATATCGATACGAGTGTCAAACAGTTTGCATCCTGATCAGACGCCGCGTAATGCGGCGTCTAATCAGGATCCAAACTGTTTGCATAGTGGGTTTTTGGCGCCGTTGCCAGTGAAAGAGTTTAACCAATGAGCAACTTCACGTGGAACTATAGTCAGGTCTATAGTCAATCTAAAGTGAGGCAGGTGCATGTGCATTACGGTCGACAGAAGAACACCGTTTGTCGAACCAATGAACACTTAGAATGGGCCGTCTGCATGTCGAACCATCGGTGTTCTGTTGGAGCTATAGTTACTATAGACGACTATAGACCGGACTATACTTCCACGTGGTTTTGCTCATAATCAGACGCACAATACGAGAACCCTCTGACCAAGGTCTGAACAGTTTATCATTTCGCAAGATATTTGCGTCCTTTGCAAACAGTGTTCCCCTAAAGAGTGCACTAAAGTCATGTCCTTTGCAAACATTGAATACACAGATCAGAGCTATCCTAAAGAAGCCAGCTTATCAGGGAGTACATTGTTTATCCTATTGTAATATATCGACAAAAATAACCTTTAATAGTACTAAAGAATATGTTTTCCTCTACACCATATCACTTAATATTTATTTATTGCTGACTATTTCTTCCACTACTGTGGACATCCACAAAGCTACTGGCCACGTGAAAACTTCTCACTCGCGGCTTCTATCATCGAGGCTATTTTTCTCTAGTATCACAGTCTTTCTTATGTCCATTTAGTCTGGAGCCAAATTTACGACACATTTCTCCTACATATACATTATTACAGATCTTGCAAGGAATCCTGTAAATAACGTCAACTTTGTCTTCCTCAGTAGTTTGTAGATGTCTACAGTAATGAAAGAAACAGTCAGCAATAAATAAATAAAAAGTGTTTTGTTGCATGAAAACATGACCAAATATCTTAAATAAGGATTTACCAATACAATGAACACTAAAACCGTAATTGGTCAAACTGGACTAAACGAACTAGAAATAGGAATTGTCTGGTTGAAGTTTCAGGAAAGAAAAGGTTAAAGAATTGTAGTTGACATGGACTGCTTTGTTAGATATTCGTTCAACTTCTTTGCATCACTGATCATCATATCCAGGATCGACTCGAGTGTATACTTTGTGGAACAGAATGATAAAGCACCTCCTATTATACTTCCTATGATTGGAATTGCCCACTCAACTGATTTTTCTATTCCTTCCGAGATCGCGAGATAAGAGCAATACTGTACGATGCCTGCCCGCGTGTAATTGAAGGCAAGAGATCGCAGATTTGTTGTTTCTTTGAAAAGTTCCCAGGGTGTTTCAATAGATTTTGCAACTTCTTGCAGTTTAAAATCCTCCAAACCAAGCTGTCTTCGGTAAAATATTGCTTCGTTCAACACAATTCCAGTATCTAAAGCCAAAGAAACACAAGGAATAGGTACAGCACCACCCAGTGCAGATAGAGCACACAATTGCCAAATACGCCCACGAAGTACTTCTTCTTTAGCCTCTATGATATGCGGCGTCATGGCAGTTAGGGACATGATGAAGGCGTCCCTTTTAATGGTTGGAAAATTCTCTATCAGTTGTTTGGTAAGACTGTCGAAATCATAAAGAGGGTTTTCAGTTTCATAACTGTCAATAAGGAACACTCGCTGTTCACCTTTTCTGACTAAGAAGAAATATTTCAAATTTTCCTCACAATTTTCCCTTATTTTTGGGATGACATCTTTAATTGCATCTGGATGAGACCTGTAGAAAGCCTTTCTTGCCTTTTTCTCGTTTTCAACATCCTGATCAATCTTTGTTCGGATAAAAAGGAATCCCTTGTTCCTTTCCTTGATACCTTGAGCCAGCCACAAGTCATCTTCCATGAACCTGTCTGCCGTCAGAATGAGGAACAAATCAAACTTATCAAACCCAATACGTTCATCAGTGAAGTATGTTGCTCTTGAGAATGTTGTAGTGCCGACACCTGGAAGATCACAAAGAACCAGCTGAGCGTTTGCAGGATGAGGGTAATGTTTAACAGTCATGGTTGTTTCTGTGACACCTATTTCTGCAGCCCCTTCGTCTTCTGCAGTAAGCCCTCTCAGCGCATTGATGAAAGAAGACTTGCCAACACCAGACCTGTCCGTGACACCAATGAATAAAGGAACATCCTTCCATTCGTCAAGGCTTTGCTCTATATGTTGTTTTATTCCTTCCATACCAAATTCATCAAATGCTACCTGAAGTTGTTTTTGTCCTTCTTCCAATTCAGCTCTGTCAGGCATTACCCAAGCCTCTTCCATGATTGAATACCTCTACAATATAAGAGTACAAATTAAGGGCATTGAATCCAATATAAATTACTAATAGTTTTATGGCAGTCCATATATCCACTAATCTGATGGCTATCATAAAAAGTTTTAAAACATACCACAACATATTGACGAGTTGTCTATAAATATACATTTGCCCTTCATGATTTACATGTACTATAAGAAAGTAACAGTTTATTCAAATTGTGTCTTTTGGTAGACGTCATGATTGTTTACCAATTAACTTATACACTTATTTGCAGACTTCATTAGTGTTTACCAATTAACTTATACCCTTATTTGCAGACTTCATGATTGTTTACCAATTAACTTGTACACTAATTTGCAGACTTCATTAGTGTTTACCAATTAACTTATACCCTTATTTGCAGACTTCATGATTGTTTACCAATTAACTTATACACTTATTTGCAGACTTCATGATTGTTTACCAATTAACTTATACACTTATTTGCAATTTCAAATTAAAAATTCAAACTTCTAATAGTCGAGCTTGCCCTAATTAGGGATTGAGTCTACATTGTTTGCGTTGAGCAGGTGTACTTTTCAGGGTAAACTTACGTGTCACAATCGTTCAGTGAGTTAAACATTTCAGTACTGTATATTTCATTTTCAGAACTACTAGGCATACCTTAATCACCAATACAACAGAAAGTGTATGCAACTGGAGGTTTTCTACAACCGCCATAAGAATAACACAAGTCAGGTTTGTAAATACTTATTACTCGTAAGAAAACAACCAAGTTTATATGAGATTAGTTTTGTTAAAAGATTCAGAATAAAAGGACTGCACTATATTATACAATTCATGGAACTCATACATCCGGCTACATTTTGAGGCCATGGTCTAGCATCATATTCGTTTCAGTCAACAGTCTTTTTATACATATACATACATGTACTAGAGTTGATTGATTGATTGATTGATTTATTGACTGTGTTTGATTTTACGGTGCACATAAAATGACAATATTGCGCCCAGAAACGACCACATATACGCAAACAACAAAACGATAACGAAAACTCTATTAACGTGTATGTAAAAGCACAAAAATCCATCACGAAACACGCCCCATACCTACATACGCTTAGGAAATGCTTTCAGGAAGATGAATTCGGCTAATCTTATTTGCTGTTAAGCAGCGCATGGGATAACTACTACCGACCTGCCTTCCTTGAAGTTCCTTGAAGAGGGGACAATCTCGGTCAAATAAACAACAATTAGGAGACAGAAGAACCGGGATCAAACCTCAAACATGTTTTTAAACATACTTTTCAAAAGAAAAAAGAGTCAGGCCTCACACGAAACGTTTTACTGATGTTTTGCATAAAGCTCTATTACAGTTTTCAGTACAACTTGCAAGGGTCTTCATGTTTTAACCTGACTAGGTGTGATCACCGACAGGAAAATTTAATGTCTTTAGGTAGTATATGCAATAAGAACAACGATCACAATTTTCACTTGAATGGACAGGCCTTGTGGTATAGAGGTTGTGAAACAATTCTTGAAACTGCTAATCGCAAACGGTAACTACCACATGAACAAGAACACCGACGCCAACGACTGGGTGACAACATATAAGTTCTGGACTTGTCCGGAGAGCTTCAATTGTTATGATTCAATACAAATATCGTGTCTTCGCATTTATTCAGCCCAGTTTGACATGTATAAACATGTTTAAAAGTTGACATCAAAGTATACAATAATTAATACGTCAACATACAACGTACATACAGTCCAACTTCAATATCTCGAACTCGCTTAACTCGAACTATCCGATATTTCGACACATGAACTGCATTATTTCATTCTCGCTTTAGTCGAACATACCCGAATTTCAAAGTTAAAACGTGGTTAAGCCACGTTTTAACTTTGAAATACGGATATGTTCGACTCTACAGAGTTCGAGATATCGAAGTTCGACAGTACAAACACTGTTCTTTACTGATTGCAATAAAACAATAATACAAAGTAAGTAAACACTTAACTGTTTTAGACGTATCGTCCAAAATTACGTTTTTTAAATAACTGACCACCACCTCTTATTGCTTGTTGAGCTATACCAGTTCAGAAATACACCGTGACTAATCACATATTGAGGTCAAGTTTTGGTTTAACTTGATCAATATCGCGGCTTGATATTAAGGCAGGATACAATAGTAATCTTTCATTTCAACTAGTACACTAAATATACCGGGTATTGGTTTTCTAGTTCTTCTTCGGTATGTTAATGTATGCCGCATATTTCCTATAACGATAGAGTTTACATATACGTATATCTATGATTTAGACATTTGATTTATAACATGGATAGTTAACGACAGTGTATGAATATGCAGTAAATAAACTGGATCCAAACCGTTTGAAAGTTACTGTAAAGTGGAGCCTTAGCAGTCAAAGGGCTTATTGGCCTTTAGAAATAGGTTCGTCCTTGATATTTTGCTTCGCAGCTTTTCTAACAACCGGAAAGCTGGCGAAACTAAATAAAAAGAAAAACTCCAAAAGGCTTAGACGTGCGAATCTTATTGTTATGCCGGGAGCAACTTGATCGGTATTTGAAAATGTTTGGATCCAGATCAGATAAAGCATTGTTCAATTAAAACATACAAAATATTATTTTGACAACAAGTTCAAAGCAGACCAATTATTTGCAGGAGATGTTAACCCTTATGATGCTGAATTGTCTGCTTTAAATATATCGTGGGCGAAAATGTAATACGTCATGTTATATTTATATTTATTTAAAATTGAAGAAACTATAAATACGAGTGGCATCAGTTTGGATCCCGATCCGCGTTACGCGGCGTCTGATCTGGGACCAAACTGTTTGCAAATATTAGCCAATTCACGCTTAACATGATAAGGGTTAAAGAGAACTTATTATTGTATTATCTACTTATATTGGCAGGAGAAGTGTTAAAACCCTTTTCATGCTGAATTGTCGTCTGCTTTAAATATATCTTCTGTGCAAAATGTAAAAAGGTTTTATGTTTTCTTCATTCAAACATGAAGCATTTATCTTCTCCTTTCCAGTTTATAAATTGAACAAAAAAAAACTCAAAAGTAGGAGTCGGAGCCGACAAGGTCACTTTACTTATATCTCGCATACATAACAGTGGATCCACACCTAAATAAAGAGCCACTTGAATACTAATGGCTAAATAAATGTCACTAACATAATAAAACTTATCACTGCATGAAAGATACTCTTTCAAGAAAAAAAGTCTGTGTCCACTGTTACAAACACACTGTAGTTAAGTTAATCACCCATCTCACTACTCGCTCACAATGGCAACCAAACAAAAACCAGTCTGCAAAATAAAACACTATTTTAGCAAAGAAATAACATAGGGAGGGTGGGTGGGGACATGTCAATTACGAAGTATCTGTAACCTTGTCGGACCGTCGAATGAGCTTATACCTCTATACATAGAGGCACGAGCAAATACCCGTATTAAACGCCTGACTGAACAACAATGGTTCAGTGCAATACAGTAAACCACGTATAAACATACAATACGAAGATAAATTTATTTATGTTTTCTTCATTCAAACATAAAGCATTTATCTTCTCCTTTCCAGTTTATAAACTGAACAAAAACAAACTCAAAAGTAGGAGTCGGAGCCGACAAGGTCACTTTACTTAATCGACAGAAAAAGAACGGGAAACAATATGGTCATAGTACAATGTTTCATGTATATATCTTCATATACCAAGATTAAGCGAAACTATCGCTTTAAATTCACCTGACTCTCGTACTCTATATTTTGCACTGTCAGATTTTCATCTACCATGTTTCTTAAACAGACGATCTGGAACGCCTGCAATGGCAGCACTACTAGCTCCACCTGATCTAAATGAAAGTAAACCATACTGTTTACTATCATAAACCATAACAGATAAAGTGTGTAACAAAATTTCTTTACATCTAGTGTATGATATATTATTACCTTTGATAAGAACATACTTTTCTAATTTCTTACAAAATCTAATATTCCTAAACAAAAATTCATCAGAAAATTCAGGAGTTTCATTTACCCGTTCTGGCAATTACATGTATCACCTCATTACCCTTCTTATTCCGATCCGCTTTACTGCGTTTTACTACTTACAATGTAAAGCCTAAGCAGCATTCTATCCGGAATGAAGCTTAAATCATTTCTCCTTAGATTAACAACTTCATCAAATCTCATAAACCCTGCGAAACTGATTAAACACATAGAAATAAATCTTAAATCTATTAAAGTTGGAAAAGAACCAATATGTTTAACATGATTATTAATATCATCGGCAGAAAAATGCCTATTCTGATTCGTCGGTTAGCCACTGCTCGTATTAAACCATTCAAAACTGACTTCACTAGACTAGACTAAACATGCAAGGGTCTTTAAAAACGGCTATTCTAAGCGCCCCTGAAATGCTATAATCAATAGCATTTAATTTGGAAATATAAGAGAGAGAATCCTTAACTGATGACAAATATGAAGAAAAATGAACTTCCAAAGCTTACAAACTGCAAAAATCATATTTTTACACCAACTATAAACTCCCTTAAATTAACAATCATCAGATTTAGAATTTATAACTGAATCTTTTACAATTTGCTTGTACGCCTTTAACTCCTTGGGTAATATCTCTGAATATATTTCTTTCCAGCATCCTGCTTAAGATGCAGCTATTAAATGCAAATAATACACCAAGATAAGAAATTAAAAAGCAGATACAATGTAAATGCAAAATTAGCTTTATTAATGAGCTAAGCTTCAAACGAGCATTTTAACTAAAAATAAAATCGTACACATTTAAAGTTACGCCATTAATTTGGACACAAGCTGCACCCAGTGCCAATCTTCATACACACCAAAGTGCGTAGACAATATCAGCATCCCTCCAGGACACAACTAGCACCCCAGTGCCAGTTTTCATACGCACCCCAGTACGTAGACAATAGCAACGTCCCCCGGGGACACAACTAGCACCCCAGTGCCAATCTTCATACGCACCCCAGTACGTAGACAATATCAGTGTCTCCCGGAGACACAACTAGCACCCTAGTGCCAATCTTCATACGCACCCCAGTACGTAGACAATATCAGCGTCCCCCGGGGACACAACTAGCACCTCAATGCCAATCTTCATACGCATCCCAGTACGTAGACAATATCAGTGTCTCCCGGAGACACAACTAGCACCCCAGTGCCAATCTTCATACGCACCCCAGTACGTAGACAATTTCAGCATCCCACCAGGACACAACTAGCACCCAGTGCCAATCTTCATACGCAGCCAAGTACGTAGACAATATCAGCATCCCATCGAGACACAACCAAAACCCCAGTGCCAAGCTTCATACGTACCCAAGTACGTAGACAAAATCAGCATCCCATCTGGACGTAACATACACCTCTGTCCTAATACACACACCTGTTTATAAATAAGATCAATGTCCAACCGGGACATAATCTGCACCTCTATGCAGATCCTCGTACACACCCCCTGTGGATACACAAAATTCGAGTCCCACCAGAACATAACTGTACCTCAGTGCAGACTGCAAAGCACGCGCATATAACCAGTCCACATTCCCCCAGGAATATGCATGAACTTAAATCCAGAACTGTGCAGTACATAGTCTACATCTTGCACTAACTAAGTACACGTATTACACACACAGCTTGCACGTGCAACTCATTATAGTACACACATGTATTAATCAAAATCTAACAGCTAACACTTTGCTAGAAAAACTTCCTAGACCCAAAAATTCATCAACACTAGACTTCTTAAAAAATATCCTGCCCTTGATTAAATTCTATAATACGAAGCACATAATCTTGCTTTATATTTATCTGCTCCCAATCTATAATAAGCAAATGCTCAGAATTTAATCATAACGTTTAAACGATTACCATAAGAGGCGAATCTAATCGCATCGTAAATACCCAAAAGCGAAGTCATGAACCCAAACATGCCGGAGTTACCTCCCATTAGTCATCTGGACACCCACTGAACATCAGTCTCTATGTTATGATCCAAACCAAGCCTGAAAGTAGCTAAAAACTCTGAATGTAAATATGTACTGCCTTCCTCAACAATACTAGTATTTAGAACCACAGAGTTTTGCGAATCTGAAAACAATTTCATAGATATGTTGATAAGCAACTTTCCGCTAGCTCTCAAAGCCAAATGTACTGATCTAGCTTTACTCTCTAAAAGTAATAGCCTCTCTTAAGCTGATAAAGAATTCTTAAAAACATACAAATTCAAGATTTTTATATACAGACCCCACAAACTACATGGATGTTACTACCATCAGACTATATAATAGTCTGGGTTCGATTAAAACCGTTTAAATGCTTACAATTACATGCCACAATATCTACTCTCCAAAAGTTTAACTCAAACCCTAAGATGATCTATCTCCAATTTTTAAATATTATCCCAAGAAGCCCCATCTCTAAATTTCCATGTAATACTGAGCATATAGCTATTTGTATAGAATATGTGCAATATTAGACATATTAAAGACTTATCTTCAAGGAGCTTGAACCAAATACAAACAACATTGGTAAACAATGAAGACCCACATCATGACACAAACTAAATATAAAGTCTATTGTACGTATTACAAAGATGTCGCCTGTGTCAAATTCATCTTATTTAACCTTTCTATGACCTCTACATGACCTTGACCTATGTCAAATTTGAACCAATTTGTACTGCTCTCAAAATATAAATCATACTTATCATTTATCTGATGTCTAGACGTTTGAGTCTGTCATTATCCCTGTCGTTCTCCATATACCTGGGCTGAACCGACAAATGGCGGGTATCGACTTTATCTGTACAGCATTCCGTCTGCTCTGAAATGCTCTGTCCTCCAACAGCTAAAGCAGATATTCCTTAAATTCTCTGTATGCTATGGCGAAAGGAATAGCCAAAGAACCTGGAACCAACCGGCTTCACTGCTACCACCAGCCACAGAAACTCACATGAAATGAGAAAAAGAGGTTTAAAAAGCATACTGCTTATAGCCCTTGAGATTAAGCACTTATAATATAAGCTTTTTCTCACCCTCAACCAAACGAAGGAGTTTGATTAACTCTCGGACCGTGACCCAGCTCAATGCGATTTATCAGCTATTCTAATCAAATAATTACAAAAAATAATGTTATGCACCAATTTCGAGCTGCGAATGATTAGCAAGGGATGGAATAGTCACAAGACCTGTCTTAAATTCAGAATTGAATGTAAAAATGTGCGTTTGCGCTATTTTCTTGAAGAGCTCACTGTCTTTGGGCTTAAAAGAATTAAATTTCTGGCGTAATTCACATTTCCAATCTCCAATTTGAGAATCTAGATACACTAAACAAGTCGAAGGCTGCATACACTTCTCCACCTGGGAGCTTACCTTGACACGTGGCAGACTGTAAAACTTTCAGAGACGAACTCTCGGTTTAGACCTAAATCCGTAGATAATGTCGTTCTCTCAGACTGCTCACAGTATCACAGCTTTCTCCACTACCACGAAGTAAAAACGAATACCTAGGTTCAAAATTGTCTTCAGCCATAGATATAATACTAAAGAAATGCCAATGTCAATTACGAAGTATCTGTAACCTTGTTGGACCGTCGAATGAGCTTATACCTCTATACATTGTACATAGAGGCACGAGCAAATACCCGTATCAAACGCCTGACTGAACAACAATGGTTCAGTCCAATACAGTAAACCACGTATAAACATACAATACGAAGATAAATTTATATATTTTTTTAAAATTGAAGAAACTATGAATACGAGTGGCAAACAGTTTGTCATGCTTCCGATATTCTTGTGTCCACTAATTTGAATCGTTTGGTTTGGTGGTAACTTGTAAGGCAATGTCATTGCATTTTTGCAGCGGGTGTTTGCGCACACTGTGATTCGTTATTCTTTTTCCTTCAATGCCAGAGTTCTCCTTCATGATTCTAACTACAGGGCTACCATAAGTTGGCATGGAAAATCCTAAGATTTACAATTTTGCATTTTTCAAGTGCGATTTTACGAATCGTACCTTTACCACATAGCCTGTTGTTGTTGTTTTTTTACATGTGGCCACTTAAAGCAGGCTGGAAGTAAATCAGAACGCGCCTTATGGCGCATTCTGCTTTACTTTCAGCCTGCTTTAACCTACCATGTACCAGAAAAAATCCGAAGATTTAGGAAAAATCCGGAGAAATGGTAGCCCTGTAACTAGACTGTAAATATGATTGATTCCCATAATCCCATTGGACATGATTTAAACATTTGTCCATTATTTTTATGGTAGATATGGATGATGGACAAAAAGAAGGGTGATTCAGGGGATTTCATTTGTTCTTGGCGATTTCTCTTTAATAGGTCATATTCCAAAACGGGGCACCTGGTCGGATCCTCAAGGTTATTATAAGCCTTGGGCTTAAACTTTCTAAACAAATTTGGATATGTTCCTGTCAGTGTTTTTGTCTGTCTTTCCCTTATGTGCTGCATATATCTATCGCCGTAATCATCAGCACATAGTTCAATGTCGCCCAATTTTAATTGATGCTGTCCCCTCCCCTTCTCATTCTCATTACTCATCTTCTCATGTGAAGCAGGATTATGATTTTAATTGGTGTGTCATTTCCAAGCTGACCGCTCTCAAATAACTTATAAATGTCTGCATCTGTCAGCTCTTTTGACTCGTTGAGTTTGGTGCAATGACCCATGACTTTCAGATGGCATGGTTTGTGGGTGGAAAACTGGGTTTTTTACTTACAGTTTGTGTGTAGCCCTTCTGTCTAAGGTGTCTTTCAAGACTTGTTAGGAAGCTACGAATTGAAGAATCTAAATAAGGGGAGATCCTTTGAAAGCACAGAAAACAAAGCAAATACTGAAAATCGCAGACTCGGTTTAATTGAGTCTGTTCATGAGCAATACTGAAATATGCAACAGTGCTCACGCCCCCTAGCACCGGCTTAAGCGGAATTCAACTTTCAACTGTAAATGCGCTGAAATCAATGATTCCAAAGGACCAGAAAGTATAACAACACTGAGAATGAAGTACGGGGCGACTTTTTACAGCCGCCACACAAGCACTTAACATCTGCTGTTGTGAATTATAAAAATCTAAATAAGGGGAGATCCTGTGAAAGCACAGAAAACAAAGCAAATACTGAAAATCGCAGACTCGGTTTAATTGAGTCTGTTCATGAGCAATACTGAAATATGCAACAGTGCTCACGCCCCCTAGCACCGGCTTAAGCGGAATTCAACTTTCAACTGTAAATGCGCTGAAATCAATGATTCCAAAGGACCAGAAAGTATAACAACACTGAGAATGAAGTCTCATATAGTCTTAACCGTTTGGCCTTTTTACCACAGACACAAAATTTCCATAAAAAATAGCCAGCTCATGAACTAATTAGTGCTCAGTATTTCTGTATTTTCCTTGTTCTTCTACCAATTGCTTAAATAGTTTGATATCTAATATTGTTCTTTCTCCCTGAGCTGCCTTGTATTTTCATTATCCTGGTCTGCTATGAATTTTGTAATTTCATGTTGATTGATATTCCCAAAGCTTTGTTTTGAGGTTGATGGTTGAATTGTATGATGTTGATCTATTTCTTCTACTCTGATAATTTCAAAATCTCTTCTTCTTCATTTAGAGTTAAAGATACCTACCCAAAATGACTGGAAAGGACAAAACGCCTGAATGGGGGAGGGAAGTCACACATTACTGGTCTTGGATGCTTGTTAGATCAAATTCTTGCATATTTGACTGGAAAATGAGGTTATTTGCATTGCTGCAATATCCTTGGATCAGAACGGACACGATAAAGGCTTCAAATAGGAGGAAAAGAATACCAATATTGAAGGATTTTCTCAATGGATAAAAGACATGACCAGCCATTTAAGGAGAGGATTTTGAAAGCAGAATTTTATATATTTAACGTTCTTGGATACTTGTTATATAATTTCTTGGATCTTTGACTGTGAAAATTGTATTAACTACATTGCTGCATTAGATTCTTTTTCTCCTGAAAAGACAAAGGCAAAGACCCCATAAAAGAAAAAAAAAACCAGACTATCACTCAAAGCGGATTAGAGGGGGGGGGGGGATCGTACTAATATTCTGGTAAGTGTTCATTTTATTTTTCATGTAGGCTCTATAGCATAATACCCTGCTTGCCATGTTCTTGTCAATACAACTCCCCTTTGAAATTGACTTACTGTAGAAAAGTAGTTCTAGCAAAAGTGATATCATCACTACAAAAGTGATTGTCGTTTCTAGTGACGATATCATCTGTTATGGCTATGAAATTTATCTAACTGAGAAATTTGTATAAATCATCAGTTGGTATATGATAAGCAGAGACTAATCAATTCCTTTGGATTGATATGAAAAATATATCATGAGAACAGGTTGTTATCTGGTTAAAACGAATCCGCGAAATGAGTTTTTTAACCGGATAACAATCCATTCGAGTGATATACTTTTCATTTGCATCCAAAGGAATTGCTTTTTCTATTTATTATATACATTTGAATGATTTTACAGAGATATCACACACACTTAAATGTTTACGCATGACGTCACAAAAGATAAGTCCGGTAAAAGATTTATCGTCACTGCAAAAGTGATATCATTACTAGTTATCGTACCATCTGTGACGCATATGAACTTTATCTATCTGAGAAATCTCTATAAATCATCGACAGGTATATAATACTACTGATCAATCATTATGTTCAGGCTATTATAGATACTCTGATTATATAACTTATTGATAATGATATACACAAGTAGAGGGAAGACAAATAGTTGCTAAAAGCAGGCGAAAAGTAAAGCAGAATGTTCTAAAAAGGATCAGTCGGATTTACTTTTAGCCTGATTCAAGCTACGATCTGCTAGGAAATGGTAAATAATCCTTATGGTTCATATTCATGAGCATATCAAGTGGAATCATTTTCTTCAGTAGTGGAATAAATTAACCAATTTGCGCACAGTGGATTCTTCCATACTTATATACTCGGTAAAAAAAAGTTCTGCACACTTCGATATTTTCATCATTATATCGCCATTTAAAACAATACATGCATTTTTGAATCTACCATAGTCAAGAGAGATATGTAACAAGTAAATAAGTAAAAGCAGAACGAAAATTGATACATAAATACTAAAGTTATACCAATTTGTATGAAATAGGGGTTAGCCTTCAAAAGTTGCAAAATAAGGTGTCAATTTGAAAAGAGCTTCCAATAGTCTTGCTTGCATTCTTCCCTCTTTGCACTTACCATTCACGCAGAATTGTCCTGAGTACTTGGGTCTATTGTTAATCAATCAAACACCTAGTAAATTAATTACTTAATTACTCTGTTAATAAAAATGAATTTAATAAAATAAAATGAAATAGCCATTTGCTCATAGGAGGTAATGTCATGGTTTGGGTGGGCAGTAGCGCTACTGGTAAGACAACACTTCATGTTAAAAACGGCAACCTCAATGGACAACGGTACATCAACGAGGTATAGACACCAGATGTATTTGCCGTACTTGCAACAGCAGTTGGGTGCCCAATCCGTTTTTCAAGATGACAAATCACGGCCATATCGGGCTCGTATCGTGAACAACTCCCTTCAACAAAACGGCATACAACGAATGGACTGGCCTCCAATGTCATCAGATTTGGCCTGTATTGAACATGTTTTGGGACATTCTCGATCGTGCCATCAACACACGAATTACAAACAGAACAACAGTTGCACAGCTACCCGCAGTTCTTCACCAGGAGTGGACATTATTTCCGCAGGCCAAAATACGCCGTTTGGTGTTTTCTATGTGAAGGCGAATTCAAGAGTGTCATATCCAACGAGGAGGCTATACACATTATTAGTATTGAATTGTACTGGTAAACAGTAAGTTTTGCAACTTTTGACTTGGTACCCCTAGTGTATTCATTTATGGATTTCTAAAGAACGGGTTGTTGGATTTTGTTTTGGTTTTCAGTTTTGTATTAAGTTTTAATTACAATTACAATTTAATCTGGTATATTGATCATAGTTGTGCGCTTTTTAATAAACTTATTAATACCTAAAATATCAATGTGTGCAGGACTTTTTTTACCGAGTATATATTAGATAAGTCCATTTTTATTAAGGAATGCCTAAAGTTCATTTTCGTTTTGTTTTATATTGAAATTCCTATCAGCAAACAGTGTAAACCGCATTATGCGGCGTCTGATCCAAGTCTTAACTGTTTTCCAATGTCCCATATACATGTACAGGATTGTAGGCACAAATGGGTGTAAGTCGTAAAATGTGTATTTATGGGGTAATGGGTAAAACCAGGATCCAAGTCATTATAGGGCTCCTTCGTGCAATACACTGCCATAATGTATATAACGCTTTTATTGCCCGATTTTATCGTCTGAATCAACCATTTCACCGCCATCATATCGGCTGCTTTAAGGAGTTTTGAGAAATAGCGATACAAGTGTAAAACAGTTTTGATCCTGATCAGACGCCGATAGCAACTTGGCTGGTATTTGCAAGCCCTTAGAATAGTAAGGCGTCATCTGATATGGATCCAATCTGTTTGAACTCATCTAAATGGATTCTTTAAACTTTATTTTGACACTTTGCAGCCAGCTCCAAAGCAGACGATATATTGGCAGGAGATGGGCTTAAAGTTGTGTTGTCAACCTGGGTATACAATTTTCTCCTTAGATCACAGCATTTACGAAATAATCGTTCTACAGTGCTCCCTCCCTACAACGACACCCAATGGGAGACATATATTGTGTGTGTTGTTCGGAGGGAGTCGTTATGTGGAGGAAAACTTTAGATTTGCAAACCTTGCAAATAGCTTGAATCCAGATGTGGATGTGGATTCAAGCTGTTTGTCACTCGTCATCAAATATATTCTATCAAAATGCCAACTTATATGTAATTTTGAGAGAAACAACAGACGACATTTGTAAGCAGACGATATTGCAGCAGTAAAAACGTTCGACATAATTGTCCTATTTAGGGAACTGCGGCAAGGGGTGTTGTAAGGAGGGAGTCGTTGTAGGGAGGGGGCACTATATCTTGTAGATAGACCTATTGGACAAATAGTGTTACAGTGAAGCCGACTTATAACGAAGTACTCAAGACTCTGATTACTTTCGTTATACACAAATTTCGTCATCCAGGTCTATTAACTACAATGTTCCCTCTCTACAACGGCCCTCCCAACAACGACTCACACCTTATGTTACAACGATACTAGCCGCAGTTCCCTTAAAACAACAATTATGTCTAACGCTTTTACTGCTGCAATATCGTCTGCTTAAAATTGTCGTTTGCTGTTTTACTCAAAGTTACAGATATGTGGAGATTTATATAGAATATTATAATTATGAGTGACAAACAGCTTGAATCCAGATCAGACACAGCGTTACGCGGCGTCTGATCTTGGTTCAAGCTGTTTGCAAATGTAAGTCAAGTCTTTATTTTCCCTCCCTTCAACGACTCCCTCCGAACAACATACACAATATATGTCTCCCAGTGGTTGTCGTTGTAGAGAGGGAACGCTGTATACGTTAATTTGAGACGAGGAATACAGTTTGTTTTGTTATATCCAATATTTCGTTATATTTCGGTAAACGTGAGTTTCACTGTAACTATTTTGTGGACATGATGCAACATGGGCAAATAGAAGCCCAAACTGCTCGCTGTCGTTTCTAGGGGTAACGAAGTGTTGAAGAAATCATTAAGAAAGATGACAGGCATGCAGCCCACTTAGCAGATTGGAGTCTTACTCCAATATTGAATGTACAAAATGTTACATGCATTGAAAAGATTGTTAACAAGAAGCCCAATGGTAAAATAGTATTCTTGAATTTCAAACTATGTGGATATTTATTGTTATTTTTTCACATTCAATCACTGTTCACAGGTCATCCAACAGCGAAGCAGTGAAATCTCTATAGAGATTAATGATATCTAATGCAGACAAATGTAGTTCAGAACGCCCACAGGAAGCACTGTGTATTGCATTTGATCTGCAGTAAGCAATTACCTGTCTAAGACACTTAGTAGGCTTTCTGTTGATTGGCCACCGTACACACGTTTTAATATATAATTATTATTATACATGTACCTACTGTAACCATTGTACTAAGGATAAGACAATTAATGGGGCACGTTGAACCCGCAATTTGGAAAAACTCTTGTGGTTAAGGGGAATAACCTAAGGTACGCCTTTTTATATGTAATGTAGCAGTTACTTCGCTTTATATTTTGTTTTCTGTCCTATCAGGAGGCATAGTTATAAAGATAGTATGATAGTATAAGGATAGTATGAAGACTTTTATAACATATTTTCCCCCTAAAGACTATAAGTTGGGTTTTACGATACTGCAACACTGAATATGCCATATATCACCGATGAATGATCAGATGAGATGATGGAGAAAGATGATTTCAGGAAGATGAATTCAGCTAATCTCATTCGCTGCGAGCAGCGCATGGGATTAAACCCACCGCCTTGCCTTCCTTTTAGTTCTCGGCAGAGGGTATAACCTCTGTCAAACAAACAAAACATTCCATTCAACAAGTAAGCCCCAGAACCATGGCAAGGTAGGAAGGTACCTGGACTAGAGTCTAAGACTTAATAGAAATCTAAACTTGTTCTTACATACCAGTGGTTTAAAAACTTACCCGAAAGCCTGTTTCAAGCTGTGAAGATAGGCGACCACTTAAAGCAGGTTGAAAGTAAAGCAGAATGCGCCTGAAGGCGCTTTCTGCTTGTCTTTTGAACTTGATATAAGCTACCATCTAGTAGGTTATAAAAACTTCGGTGGAGGAATAAGTTCAAGTTAAAGGCGCTTAGAACTATGGAGGAATGAGTTAAGGTCTTCGCTGGGTAATGCTTGACTGCGCACACGATTGCTATTTTTAGAGAAAAAAATCGATATACTTCTGACGGTTTTTTTCTCAAAAAGCAATCGTGTCGGGGCCCTGTGAGAAATCGAGCCCCGAGTGGAAAAAGTTTGCAAATCGACGAGTGGCTGGTGCGCAAATACAAGAAAAACATGTTTTAGCGGATCATAACTATTGTGCGGGTGGTAAAAGTGTTTTGTCTGCCAACGAAGAGCTAGATTTGCCAGGATCTGCGAGACAAGCGCCCATAAATGATGAGGGATGCATGATGAGATGACATGATAATGATTACAGGAAGATGATTTCGGCTTATCTCATTTGTTCCAAAGCAGCCTGTTTGGATTAAAACCACCAAACCGCCTTCCTTTTTAGCTCTTACAGTGGAGAAAAAGCCGTTCTTTCCCAGTAAACGCTTTTACACTAAAAGTACTATTTCCAGTGCAAACAGTTTGGAGCCTGATCAGACGCCGGGTAAACACGTCGTCTGATCAGGCTTCTAACTGTTTGCCACTCAGATAACACTGAAAAGTCAGAATTGTCAAAAAATTGTCCTTATCTGCATTTTAGAGTTTTACGTTAGAGTGTAAACAGGAAAGAATAACGTTTTCTCCACTGTAGCAGAGGGGATCATCTCGGTCTAATAAACTGAAAACATTTCCTATGACAAATATGCCCTAGAACCACAACAAAGGTAGAGGAACAGACCGCCTATTAAATACAGGTCTGACTGTAAATCAAACCTGTGGTACATGATAAACATGTTTTCCTAAATCAACCCTTTACTCCATTGATACTCATGTTAGCACATTTAATTTATTCCTTCACTCTTGAAAGTAAATAGTTTTAATTTTATACAGTCATGAATATGCATAATAAAAATCCTTTATCTAAGCAGACTGTACATAGTTTAAGCAGACTGGAAGTAAAGCAGAATGAATCCTGCTTTAATTTCATCCTATTTTATGCAACCATATCTCTTCAATACTTAAAATAAGCTATGGAGTAAAGTGTTAAATATCTCTTGCAATTATTGGGTTGCAACATACCAGCCGTTTATTGTGAAACTTGGTAATCATTGTCAACTTTTACAGTCAATCTTGTATTAAGCGATCACTCTATTGAATACCCATATTTAGTCTGGTATTGAGCTGTCTGTTTAATGCAGGATAAAACTAATTCAGAATGCTTCAGTAGGAGTTTTCTTCACTATTTCTACCCGGAGTTAATTAGTCTAGTGTCATAATGAAGAGGTATGCAGACTGATTCGCAAGATGGTTGCTTTATACAAGATTGACTGTATTTTTCACATTTCTTGCTGGAGAATATTGTTTATCTTGCAGAAAATAATTTGTAAAACAGACAGTAGCTATTAAATTGACATTTTTGTGAATTCCACAACTATTTGCAAATGACTGCATGTTTTATCAAAAAACTTCAACTTTCCTTGATTTTACTTCCCCACAAATGTTGACCCCTCTCAAACACAATTTCATTTTTCTCAAGTTACATGAGGTCAACCCTCCTAATTTCTTTTTTATTTTGTTCTAGAGACATGGTAGATAATTTTAAGTGTAGTCAGTATGAATGCCCCTGCCTAATTTTTGTAAAAATCTCAGTTTTGCTAAAACGTAAAAAATGATTTTTGAGAAAAAATTGACTCATAAATTATTTTTTCCGAAATATAAGAGATGTTTTTAATGTATTATGCAAAATATTTAATTGTTCTGCTTGTATTTGTATACAACAATGTCTTAGGTATAAATGCATGAATAAATTTTGATCTTTTTATTAATATTTGTAATTTTTTATCCTCGGAAAGAAAAAAGAGGGGTAGTCATTTCAGGACGTTTTTTGAAAAGTAGGGTAACAAGACAAAAATATCCATAAATTCAGTTATATGAGGTCAAAGTTCTTTTAACTCTGGAAAATGATGTAGAATTGGATACTGAATGAGATGGTGTATAGTTTTTGAGGATTCGTTTCAATAGGTGTTACCCATCGAAAACCTTAAGCGATATGACAGAAAAAATAACGATACTGGTGTCGAACAGTTCGGATCATGTCAATCGCTGGGTAAATTGGCGTTCGGATCACACAACCGGTTTGCCAAATCAAATGTAGTCGACTAGTAATTAAGTCTTTCAACGCCATGGATCTGTTTAACTCATAACATTTGCAAACAGTGTAGACCCATATCAGAAGGCTCCTATAGGATCAGGGTCTACACTGTTTGCTGTTTGCTAATTTAGATCAGTATTTATTAAACTTTCCAGAATTCCAAGTAGACTGGTCTATGTTTTGGTAACTAAAAAGATCCACAAGGGAACATCATAACCCACACGAGTTACTTAGTGTTAAATTATTTCTTTCAATTGTTCAATGGCATCTCCTCTAGACGATTCTAGCAAGTACAGTGCTCCCTCTCTACAACGACAGCAAATGGGAGACACAGATTGTGTGTGTTGTTCGGACGGAGTCGTTATTGGGAGGGAAAGGTAAGATCTGACTTACATTTGCAAACAGCTTGAATCCAGATCAGACGCCGCGTAACGCGGCGTCTGATCTGGATACAAGCTGTTTGCCACTCGTCATTATAATAATATATCCACTTATATGTAACTTTGAGAAAACAGCAGACGACAAATTTAAGCAGACAGTATTGCAGCAGTGAAAGCTTTGTCCTGTTTAGGGAACTGCGACAAGGGTCGTTGTAAGGAGAGAGTCGTTGTTGGGAGCGCCGTTGTAGGGAGAGAACACTGTAGTTAAAAAAAGTGTTTTGTTAAGAAACTGTTAAACTGTTCTCTCCACTCGGTATTCCAGTCGGTGTCCAGTCGGTGTCCCACAAATATGTTATGATTTAAAGGGACTGGCAACCAAATTTGGACTCACATTGTAAATACGATAGTTAAAACACGTAACATCGAATTGTGTTAATAATTGAATTTTATTCGAAAGAATTCATGAAGAAAATCATATTACAGCAAGAGTCAGGACCAATGCTTATAAAGCGTTCGCGATCATTTAGATCGTTCTAAAACTGTTAAATAGTCAGATTTGAGCATTTTGTTCAAATCTGACCAATCAAAAGTTTGAGAACGAGCTCAGTCCCTTCTCAAACGCGATCTATAAGCATGGAACCTGGATTCGAATAAGCTGACGTCCAGTCCAAATTAATCATGATGCGGACCACCTAAAAGAGCTCGGATGACAGTTGGATGACGCATCTGAAACGCTTGATTGAACGTAAACCTCATCATGAACAACAATATAAAAAAGCGCTGCGCAAAACCCCACCAAGCAAACTAATGTGGAACACCAATGTTATTCATTAGATATAAACAAAGTAATTAATCAATGTATATACCATCATTGTTTTTCTTTTGCAAACAAACAACATATTTTATTTGATAACGTGCTGAGTAAGCTTAACTCTTCCACAGCCAATGACGCCAAAAACGCGACATTGCAAACAGTTTGGATCCTGATCAGACGCAGCGTAACGCGGCGTCTGATCAGGATCCAAACTGTTTGGCAATCTAATAGATATTTTTTCGGTAAAAAAAACTAAATCTTACTTGAAAAAATATTGCAGACGACACTATCCATGCAGGCGATAGTTTGGTGGTAATAAGGTTAAAGCAGGCGATAAAAAGTTAAGTTGTTTCAAGCAAACTATTAGAAATGCACAACACAAGTCATGAGAACTCTGTAACTGCCAAGTTAACCCTCTTACCGTCAAACTATCGTCTGCATTGGTAGTGTCGTTTGCAATATTTTTAAAGTCAGCTTTAGGGCTATTTTAACTGAAGAAAATTCGATACTATTGTCTAACGCGTAACGCTGCGTCTGATCAGGATCCAAAGTGTTTTCAAAGTCACTTTTTGGCGACATTGGGAGTGAAAGGGTAATAAACGACCTTGATGATTATCATGCAGTTAATATATATAATAATGTAATAATTTACAGTGTAGTTGAGTCTCTATAACCAGAACTCGCCTAAGTTGAACTTACAACTATTTTGTATATATTAATTTACATTGTAGTTGAGTTTCTATAACCCGAACTCGCTTAAGTTGAACTTACCACTATTTTTTTATAGTAATTTACATTGTATAGTTGAGTCTCTATAACCCGAACCATACGACTATTTTTAAAATCGAAATAAGGACATTGTCGTTCTAAGCAATGTCTACTAATAAATGAAGTTTAAGTTTCATAATTCAGTTAAGTTCAACTAAAGCCATGTAGCTTGTGCTGTGCAGATTTTATACAAATGTTTCGAAAACTATACGGATGGCTTCAACATACAGTAAAACCTCTCTATTACGACCATTAAAACGAAGGTTAATTAACTGTTTTAAAAGACATGTGACTGCATAAATCAAGGTGACAGTAAATCAGAAAGCTCCTAAAGGAGCTCTCTGTTTTACTGCCACATTGCTTTAAGCAGTCATCTGTCGTAAACACTAATAATTAACACAATATAGTGGTCGTAATAGTGAGGTTTTACTGTATATGTACCATGTATATCGTAAGTGGCTATATTGTTCGTCTCCAAGTTTCGAGACTGGTTCTGATTAGAGTCCAACACAGATCTAAGCGGTGTCAGTGTGGATGCAACATACACAGGGCTGCCATTTCTCCGGATTTTCCTTAATCTTCGGATTTTTTTCTAGTACATGGTAACTTAAAGCATGCTGAAAGTAAAGTAGAATGCGCCTTAAGGCGCATTCTGCTTTACTTACAGTCTGCTTTAAGCAGCCACATGTAAACAAAACTAGAAACATGCGATGGGGTAAAGTTACGATTCGTAAACTCGCACTTAAAAAATGCAAATTTGGAAATCTTAGGATTTTTCATGTCAATTTATGGCAGCCCTGCATACACAAAATCAAACTTGTTCTGCTGCAACTTAAATCCTACCGAATCGGAAGGCTTTATTAACCTTCCAAAGTTCCCTACATCTTCGTGAAACAAACAATTTGTTTTGGATCTATCTACATATACTTATATACAATCCATTGAACTCCAAAAACGTGTATATTTTCATTTTACAAATACAGTAAAACTAAATACTCTAAATACAGTTAAACATCTATATTACGACCACTAACACGAAGGCTAATTGATTGTATACGAGACAATTGACAGCTTAACCCTTTCCCTCATAGAAGCGCCTTTTAGCGCATTTAATTTATTCCTACACTGAAGAAAATAGTTCCAATTTATACAGTCATGAAAACATATCATAAGAAATATTTTCTAGCAGATAATAGCTTAAAGCAGGTTGAAAGTAAAGCAGAATGCATTCTGCTTTACTTTCAACCTGCTTTAAGTAGTCACCTATTTTCAAAGCTAGAAACAGGCTATGGGGTAAAGGGTTAAAGCAAGGTGACAATAAAATTTAAAGCAGTCACCTGTCATAAACATCTTACAAGTAATCGAACTTAGTAGTCGTAATAGAGAGGTTCTTATGTAGTGTATTTATGAACAGTGCGATTGGCCTATGCAAACAGTTTAAACCCAAATCAAATGCCAAATACAAAAACCTCATGACCACGGGCTGCACTGTTTACCATATTGCAACATTTGTAATGAATTGATGACCATACATAATCGAAATAATACTTAATGGCAAACTTGAATTGTTCGCTTGCAGTTTCAGGAAGTCAATGAGCTACAGATAATTACCCCTTATCCAAAATCCGATTACCCTTTGAACCCTTATTATGCATATATATACGCGTCCTTCTTCATATTCTTCTTCTTGATACTTCTTCTTCTTGATACTTCTCTCCAATCAAGAATGATGATTATGAGAAGGCGCTGTATCATAAATCATTATTTACAAACATTGTACCTGTGAAGAGTATATTTGTCCTTAGCAACCAGGGAATACCTAGATCAGAGGTTTTCTGAAGGAATCCTCTGATCAGGGGGTACATTGTTTAACATGTTGCAATACAGTGACCCCTCTCTACAGCGGCACCAAATGGGAGACACAGATTGAGTGTGTGTTGTTCGGATGGAGTCGTTACAGAGAGGTAACATTAAGACTTGGCTTACATTTGCAAACAGCTTGAATCCAAATCAGACGCCACGCGGCGTCTGATCTGGATTCGAGCTGTTTGTCACCCGTCATTATATTTATTCTACCAAAATCTCCACTTATATAAAACTTTGAGAAAAAACAGCAGACGACACTTTTGAGCAGACGATATTGCTGCAGTGAAAGCGTTAGACATAATTGTACCGTTGCGGAACAACGGCAAGGGTTGTTGTAAGGAGAGAGTCGTTGTTGGGAGGGCCGTTGTAGAGAGGGAACACTGTACATTGACAAAATAACCCTAAATAGTATTAAACAATATGCTTTCCTCCAAACCATGCCAAATGCTATTTATTTATTGCTGACCGTGTCGTACACTAAGTACTGTGGACATCATCAAAACTACTGGCGACGTGACAACTTCGCACTTGTGGCTTTGATCATCGGGGCTCTCCACCAACTTTCCTTAGGGGTCGTAAATCCCGCAATGGAAACCTCCCTGGTCCCTGTTCATTACAACGTCTGTGTCCTTACGTGTATTGCCACCTTTGTCTTTCTCGTTCTCCAAATACTTTCCATTTCTTCTTTTCTTATATTCAATTAGTCTGGTACCAAACTTACTACCAGTTTCCCCTAGATCTATACGTATTTATACATCTTGCAAGGAATGTTGTAAATAACCTCAGCTTTGTCTTCCTTGGGTTGCATTTCTTTGGATGTCGCAAGATATCTTGTTGAGACACAAAGACATGGATACCTGGCACAATAGGACGGTAATGAACAGGGATCGGGCCCGGGGGGGGGGGGGGGATTCCTCTCGGTGATATACGACTCTCTGTTTGCTAATCTTCGGAAGACTGGTGGTGAGATACAGGAATCAAAGCCGCGAGTGAGAAGTTTGTCACGTCGTTAGTACTTATCTTTGTAGATGTCCACAGTAGGGGACGAAAAGTTAGCAACACATATATAGTTACTGTTGAGTTTTGATGAAACATATTCTTTAATAACGATTTACAAACACAATGAATACTCACTTTCAAGAACCCTAAATAGTCAAAACTGAACTAAACTAAATTTGAAAATAGGAATTGTCTGGTTGCAGTTTCAGGACAAAAAGTGGTTAAAGAATTGTAGTTGACATGGACTGCTGTGTTAGGTACTCGTTCAACTTCTTTGCATCATTGACCATCATATCCAGGATCGACTCGAGTGTATACTTTGTGGAACAGTATGAGACAGCACCTCCTATGATGCTTCCTATGACTGGAATTGCCCACTCAACTGATTTTTCAATTCCTTCCGAGATCGCGAGATAAGAGCAACACTGTACGATGCCAGCTCGTGTGTACTTGAAGGCAAGAGATCGTAGATCTGTTTTTTCTGTGAAAACTTCCCAGGGTGTTTCAATAGATTTTGCAATTTCTTGCAGTTTAACATCTTCCAAACCAAGCTGCTCTCGATACAATAATGCTTCGGCTAACACCATGCCAGTATCTAAAGCTAAGGAAACCCCAGGAATAGGTACAGCCCCACCCAGTGCAGATAGAGCACACACTTTCCAAATACGTCCTCGTAGGACTTCTTCTTTAGCTTCAATGATATGCGGCGTCATCGCATTTAGGGACATTATGAAAGCATCCCTTTTAATGGTTGGGAAATTCTCGATTAGTTGTTGTGTAAGACTGTCAAAGTCGTAAAGTGGGTTTTCAGTTTCATAACTGTCGATTAGGAACACTCGCTGTGCGCCTTTTCTACCAAAGAAGAAATCCTTCAAATTTTCCTCACAATTTTCCCTTATTTTTGTGATGACATCTTTAATGGCATCTGGATTAGACTTGTAGAAAGCCTTTCTTGCTTTCTTCTCGTTTTCAACGTCCTGGTCAATCTTTGTTCGGATAAAAAGGAAGCCCTTATTGCGTTCCTTGATGCCTTGGGCCAACCACAAATCATCTTCCATGAACCTGTCTGCAGTCAGAATGAGGAACATATCAAACTGATCAAACCCAATACGTTCATCAGTGAAGTATGTTGCTTTTGAGAATGTTTTGGTGCCGACACCTGGAAGATCACAGAGAACCAGCTTGTTGTTTACTGGATGAGGAAAATGTTGAACAGTCGTGGTTGTCTCTGTGACCCCTATTTCTGCAGCCCCTTCATCTTCTGCACTAAGCCCTCTGAAGGCATTGATGAATGAAGACTTGCCAACACCAGACCTGCCTGTGACTCCAATGTGTAAGGGAACATCCTTCCATTCTTCAAGTGTTTGTTCTATGTGACGTTTTATTCCAGCCATACCATATTTATCAAATGCTTCCTGAAGTTGCTCTTGTCCTTCCTCCAAATCAGCTTTGTCAGGCATTATCCAAGCCTCTGCCATGATTGTATACCTCTGCAATACAAAATGACAAATTAAGTACAAGGAATCAAACATAAATCGCACATATTTTTGTCTGTCTGTTTGACCACTAAGTAATCAAGTGACATTAATTAAAAGTTTTAAACCACAACTCGCAATCAACGAGCTTTTTATTAAATGAACCGTTGGCCGCCATTATGTATATCGACTATAAGAAACTTACAATGTTTTGCAAGTTTCATGGTTTTTTACAAATTAATTCATTGACATTAAATTTAATTACCCTGACATTTAAATAGAGGATCTTACTCATTTTTAATAAACGAGTTGACTAAAACAATATGACGCGAGCCTTGGCGAGCGTTATATTTATTTTAGTCAACGAGTTTATTAAGAATGATAAATAATGAGCACGAATGTTAGATCCTATTTATCACATAAACATTTTAAAACCCTTTTAAGTCAACTGAATCCGTAGTTTTTTGTCTCTCTGTCATATATATTTTCCGCCAAAACTTGACGTTGTTTACAGTAACGCCATGGCAAATGACGTCAGTTGGCGCCCCGCGTCATGCAGCGCTCGTGGACGAACAGGTAGGGCCGGAGCCCAAATATTGATATTTCACTATAGTTTATTGAATGGCTTTATAACACTCCCAGAGTCGGTTTTATGTGATAAAATGATTTATTGCACTTCCAATAGACTTGTCGAATTTTCACTTATTGTGGTTGTTTTACGATGCATTACAAGGATCCCTGGGCCTGGGCCTACATTGTTTGATAAGAGCATGTGATCCAATGTTGAAGTGAAACAAATATTGTAATCAATGGTCAGTTTGGGTTACACTACATACTAATGTAGCATGAAAAAGAGGAACAAACTTGCCTTAATTTCAGTAGTATCTTAACAGCGTTACTTTTTTCAGATGCATAAGGAATGCATAATTTCAGTAGTGTGATCATGTTTAAAATAATAGTACGGTGTTCCCTCTCTACAACAACACGTAAAAGGAGACACAGATTGTGTGTGGTGTTCGGAGGGAGTTGTTACAGGGAAGGAAAATTAATACCCTTAGAGTGATGTACATGAATTGGCTTACGTTTGCAAACGGTAATTTCAAAGAAGACGGTTATTTAAGTTTTCACTACAAGCCATCATAGGTAAAATCACCTACTCACTGGCGGACATGTTTTTGAGCTAGCAAATTTATTTGAAGAAATCTGGCAAAGGGTCACCCATGAATAATTTGTGTAAAATTATTTTCCAATTAGATCAGTAGTTTCAGAGAATAAGACTTTTAAGTTTTCACTATAAGCAATCATAGGTAAACTTGCCCAACCCACTGGCGGCCATGTTTTTAAGCTAAGAAAATTATTTCAAGAAATCTTGTAGAGGGGCACATAGGGATCATTTGGTGTCACTCCTGAACGAAATCCCTCCATAGAATTCTATAGTAAATTGGCAATATTCTCCTGTTTCTATCCAATTCCATGACCTTCCGAACAATACCGGTATAATGACCCTGTTTCAATGGAAAGCAATAACAAGGCACCAGAATTATCAAAAGAAAAAGTGCCAGGTTCACATTTTTCACAAATTTCACATTTCATCATGACTGAGCTAGATCTATTTAAGCTTATGATAATATTACATGACACATTTAGTTTTATTAATTCTAAAGTGTTGTTTAATTCCTTATTTTATTTTATTTTTTTAATGACATATTGAATAATATCTACTTACACGTATTTAAAAATAAACATATTTGCAGCACTGAACAATAATACGAACACTTCAATGATATAAAGTGTCCGAATCATGTTCGTGTCATAAAAGCTAAACTATGCTAAACAAGGTACCACAATAGTTTATTTGTAACATAATACTGCAAGTTACATATTCAAATATCAGAAAAAACATTGTTTTAAGTCAGTTTGACCCTTTTCCAATAACAAATTGTTAGTGACGAAACGGGATGCCCTGTGTTGTACGTTTTCAAGCTTGTCAATATCCTTTTGATGGTAAGGGTCCCATACACTTGAGCAGTATTCTAAGTTAGGTCTGACAATAGAGTTATATGCAGCTGCCTTTGTAATGTTACGAGCAGCTCTCGATAAATCCTGGAATGGGCATCCAACAAAACAGCAACTGTATGGACATCTACCACCTATCTCCCATACAATCAGAGAGAGAAGAATGCGCTTCGCAGGACACTGCTGGAGAAGTAAAGACGAGCTCATCAGCGATGTCCTACTATGGACACCTAAACAAGGACAGAGTGCATGTAATATTTTTTTTATTTTTTTTTTTTTGCATGTAATATGGGGCGCCCAAGCAAGATGTACATCGATCAGCTGAGTGAGGATGCGGACTGCCCAGCAGAACATCTACCAACACTGATGGAAAACAGAGACGAATGGAGGAGTTTTGGACATGCGATTCCGTGAAAGCAGCGCGTCCCATAGAAAGATAGAAATCATGGTATACTAAGGCCAGCCAAACTGTTAGGTTTTACTTATTAATGCTCTAAAACAGCTATCATTTAGTGTAAATACTAAAGGAAAGGACTGAGATTTTAACTGGTTTAAAAGTACATAACAAACTATATACATGTATCTTAAATGACAATTGTATAACAAAGTATAGTGTTTACATTTCTGTTCCTATCTTCATATTGTTTTTAAATAAACCGAACACATTTGATTCATATGTATGCAGTAAACCACTCTTATACAGTCCATTCCCTGATCAGGGAATGGACTGTATAAGAGTGGTTTACTGCATACATATGAGTTATATCTGATTACCTCCCTTTAATACACAATATGCGAACACATTTGGTTTGAAAACATCCAGTTTGTATTTGCTATTGATCGCAAATGCCTATTTATCACATTTTCTATTCTTGTATGAAGAAAGTCTTCTTGAAAAACTCGCAAAAAGAGCAACGGCATAATGTTATTTATTAAAAGGGCACTTTTTTGGTACCGTATTCATCATTGTTAAAACAAATGAGTTAGAACCATGAAATGTTGGCTGAAACTTAAGCATCAACAACAAATGAAATTAATTGGGTTAATACTTGCAAATGAAAGTAAAGTAGAACAATCTGTAAAACATTGCAAAACATTATTTCATTGAAATGTCCACTATTATTGTGTTTCGCCCGCGCCTGTGAAGTACATTGGATCATTGTTTCGTATGAGAAACGGGCATGTATCTGATAAGAGCCCAAACTGGTTGATTAGATTAGGACTCAACAACTTCAACTGTAGTGTGAAAAGTTTACATATGTTTACAGTGTTCTTTCCCTCTAGCGGCCCTCCAAACAAGGATTATCTCTTTACAACAATTCCACTGTTCCCGAACCGTGACAAGTAGGTCTAACCCTTCCACTGGCGAACTACCTTCTGCTTAAAATTGTCGTTTGGAGTTTTCGCTCAACGTTATGTATTGGGCATGTTTGACCAAAAAAAACATTAATGAGGAATGACAAACAGTTTGAAACCAGATCAGACGCCGCGTAGCGCGGCGTCTGATCTGGATTCAAACTGTTTGCACATGTACTTTAAGGATATTAATATTTCCTCCCTATTACAACTCCCTTAGAACAATGTACACAATATTGGTCTCCATTTTGTTGTTGTTGTTCAGAGGGAACATTGTACATGGACCTCTAAACTTGGATTGTAAATCGGGTTGCTTGGGTCAAGGTCAGTGCAGGACACCGTATACAAAATCTTAATTTAGCCAATTACTCCATAGTCTGTTTCTAGTTCCGAAGACAGATGACCGCTAAAAGCAGGTCGATGGTACAGCAGAATACGTATGTGACCTAGATGGTGAAAATGTGGTATGGTGACATAGCCGATAGTATTGGTGGAAACTCTAAAGATTTGAGTACCAATTAAGTCACAACTTTTTTGCCATTTTACATTAGCTTTTAACACCCAGGAGATACGGCTTCGAACGCCAGTAAGAGCTAAAACAGTTTCAGTCTGTAACATAAAGAGAACCCCTCCAAACCGGAACCTCTAGATTCCGGAATTATTTCTAAACCGGACAAAATCTCTAGTCCCTTTTCCTACCCTTCTTTATTTTAAACCATAACACCATAAATATGCATTTTTACGTCTTTGGTTTATTCCTACACTGAGGAAAATAGTTCAACTTTATACCTTCTAGCAGATGATAGCTTAATGCAGATTGAAAGTTAAGCAGAATGCGCCTTACTTTCAACCTGCTTTAAGTGGTCATATGTATTCCATACTAGAAATATACTATGGGAAAATGGGTTAAACCCCCTCTGAACTGGAAACCCCTCATTACCGGAAATTTATGTTCTCCCGACACTAGCTGCAGTACCTCTAATTCTAGACCAAAGGTCTACTAGAGCTACAGTTTGATAGCATCTCTACAGTGGCGCAAATTCTGCAGCAGTTGTTTATCAGTTATTTATGTTCAAACAGTTGAGAATTTATCTTTAAACTAATATTTAACAATATTTTTATATATAACCTTCTTGTGTTAAGTAATAACACACTCGAAGACCATTTGAAAACTTTTAGGTGTCGACCGACTATTTGTTTTGATTTTCCAAGCCGAGACAGAACTCGCGCATGCGTAAAGCGCTTTCCGGTTAACATATAAGGCTTTCATTCATAATTGGAAAACTTACTGAAATGTGGTATTTTTGTTGAATTCGAAGATTATTTTTGCCCAGGTAAACTAAAATATTTATTTTATTGCTAATATGGTTAAGGGTGGCAGCTTAAAAACAAGTTTAAAGCTTAATTCGTGTATTAGATATTTTCCCGACATTCGTTGACATGCGCGGCGGTTTTACTACACACTCAGTGGGCGTGTTCACCTGAGACTCGCGAGTCTAGTAGAGTTTACCAAATGACGTAAAATGGCGCTAAAATCTGAATGCGCACGCACTTTTCACCAGAACGACAAACCCTTCAGACGAGTAAGTAATGGGTCAAATTAGGTAGTCTGGTACCCGACTATTGGGATTTTGCGTTGTCATTTTCTGACGCCATTTTGAAACTCGACTAACTCTGCGCAGGGACTGGGTTAGCCTAGAGTTCGGTTCAGAGGTCATATGACGTCATTCGAGTACGAACGCGGTTTGTTCACCTGTAACCTGAGGAACTCGGGTCGACTCGAGGATCTCAGGTGAACACGCTCCATATATGGAATATGTAGTAAGAAGTTATGTGACGTATTTTTCCAAAATGGCCGACCATCCCTCGAAGACCGATGCCGGTTGACTAGTAAAATTTAAATCGGGAGAAACTCAATTAAAGACGTAGGTAACCTGAATTTACACACCCACAGTGTCAAAAAAATGCATTCCTAAGCGATACCTACATTTTATTTGTCAAATACGGTAAAAATTAAAGTGTTTTATTGTATACCTTACTATAAATAGTAACAAAATTGCCGTTGAAAACTGTCATTACGGAGGTCATGTGACCAATCCATAATGACCCAGTGGGCCGATAATGGATAATCGCCCCTCGAAGTTTTTCACGTGCAACTCGTTGATGTTAGCAACTTAGATCTATTCAACATGGCAGGGGAAGGGGTTTGGCGTCGTTGTCAAATCGTATTCCGGAACTTGAATTCTGAGACAGAAGGGTCTTAACGTAATAGGTACAGTTCCTGTTTATACAATGGTCAAGTCTTATGTGTGTCACAGTGTGAAATTACTTGACGTTGTTTATGTTATTCAAAATAACAGTTATGACGTCATTATTTCACGCCATTCAGCGGAAGTGTCAAAGATAAAAACGACGTAGTCAAAATGTAGAGTTCTACTCGATAGCGTAGCGGTTTGTTATTCTAGATCTACTACAAATTTTCTTCGTGGGCTAAACTTCCCGGCCAATTCAATATGTTCGAGATCTTACGATCTGAGCATTTCTGAAAGATCTAGAGCTACCCATACTTTGTCAGCGCTATCGTTTCAAATTTGTGAGCAGTGGATGGCAGTTAAACGATGTTCGAAACCACGTCATTGGCATAAAGATATACAATAAAAAGGTCAAAACATGACCCAGGCGTGCCTTCTGTCCATAATGGCACGCCTGGTGTCACAATAGCCCTCGGGCTATTATGGCACCAGTTGTGCCATTATGGGCAGAAGGCACGCCTGGGTCATATTTTAACCTCTTAAAAATAACTTATCCAAGCGACAGTGAATCACTGTCGGCCCTGCGCCATTGTAGAGATCCTAGCGTGTCGTAACTGTATCTGCAATACAGTTACGATATCGCAACTAGCCCGACACATGCCCGGTTTAGAAGGTTTCATTGTATCTCATTTGCAAGTTATTGCAAAAAGTTAACTGGAGTTATTTAACGAATATTATACAGTTATTAAACGGCCGAGGGCGGGCATATATATGTAAAGTAGTGATCCTCGACCACCCCATATGTAAGTGGTGATTCTGGACCACCCATAAAAAAATTTTTATTTTTTTACTCTCTCCCACCAGACCACCGCCCCCTAAAAAAATTACAAACTCGACCACCCCAAATTACTGCTCTCGACCACCTCCTAAAAAAATTACAAACTCTCGAACACCCCCCAAAAAACCATGAAGGGTTAATTCTAAAAATAACCCTCTACTCCAGTAGCCTATTTTTACTTAAGCATTACTTAAGCATTACTTAAGCATTGCTTTAACATTACTTTAACATTACTTAAGCATTGCTTTAACATTGCTATTTTTTCTAACATTACTTAAGCATTGCTAAATTTCCTAACATCAAAAAATCCCTTTAAAAATGAAACAACCAAGTGCCCCAAATTTATATCCAGATTTAGCGCAGCCTATAAGCTCTCGAGTTGAAGATGGACAAAATTCTCTTGACCGTTCAGGGAATTATAGATTACAAAAAATATCAGAGATAGAGAAAACATTAATTAATGAAAGGGATATTAGAAAATCATTAAATAAAAAATATAAACGAGGAATAAATATTACTGACGGAATTGATACCATACTAATATCGGCAAGTGTTATTTTAGCAAGTATTGGAATAGCTGTTCCCATTACTTTTCCGGTAGCTATTGTTTGTGGAGGGTTAGGTATATCTGTTAAATTAATCAGACGTAAATTAATGACAAAAACACAAAAACATTCTAATGTTCAAACAATTGCAGAAAGTAAATTAAATAGTATTCATGATATTGTTTCTAAGGCTTTACAAGATGGAAATATTAGCGAGGAAGAATTTAAAACTATTTTAAATGAAATGGAGAAATATTATGA